>JAPDVU010000011.1:22445288-27667699 GCA_026230045.1 Corynorhinus townsendii | reverse complement strand
TACGTCCTTTTAAACGGAGAACTCATTTAGCATGTATATAAATATAGCTGTATCCAACTCAGTTCACTGCTTTTGAACATCATTTCCCAGTGATGATGCATTGTACCCTAGACACGAATGCGCTTTTAAACATGTATTCCTACTCTTTCAAGCTCCTTTGTAAATTTCTTTCTGTTATTGCATTATGAATTTCAGTGTTAGATTCAGTTTTGTCCAGTGATTCATGCCCTCTCATAGTAAATTTCACTATTTCTAGAGAAGTTTGCCAAGTAAATCGGACGCTAAATGTAAAGTTTGAGAACTTGGAAAACCTACTTGACTATTTTGATTGCTAAGAGCTGTGAATACTTTTATACTGATACATCAGCTCAGTGAACATGAATTTATGTTTCACCTATTCTACCAAAATAGGACCATATTTAGACGGAATTATAAAAGTAGCCAGTGTTCAGTTCAGTTCTCTGCACTTGCAACACTATTACTCACAGAGAAAACAGCGTTTCTCAATATGAAGGTGTATAAACTTGTATTTGTACAATTTCAGGCACCTTCCTAAATAACTCCCTAGTCTTTCACGGTGAATTCTCAGTGTCTGCTTACTTTGCTCAGTGCTTCACGCTGATTCCGTGTGCATTCCTAGTGTTTAATCATTGTTTTCCTATATACACCAGTTGTATATATGTAATGTCTCTTTTAACCGCTATGCTACCCTTTTCACTTGTTTGGATAAAAGTACTTGGTATTCCAGCACAGCAATAGAGATATTAAGGCTCTACAAATGTATTGCAAGTGTTTCATACGTAGCTGTTCATTTTCCTGGTCGGTTATTGTGATTTCACAGCATTTTCACGATTTCACACTGGAATGAGAGCCCTAGGAAAACGAAAATGAAGTGTTTAACTACGTCCTTTTAAACGGAGACTCATTTAGCATGTATATAAATATAGCTGTATCCAACTCAGCTCACTGCTTTTGAACATCATTTCCCAGTGATGATGCAGTGTACCCTAGACACGAATGCGCATTTAAACATGTATTCCTACTCTTTCAAGCTCCTTCGTAAATTTCTTTTTTATTGCATTATGAATTTCAGTATTAGATTCAGTTTTGTCCAGTGATTCACGCCCTCTCATAGTAAATTTCACTATTTCTAGAGAAGTTTGCCAAGTATATTGGACGCTAAATGTAAAGTTTTAGAACTTGGAATACCTACTTGACTATTTTGATTGCTAAGAGCTGTGAATACTTTTATACTGATACATCAGCTCAGTGAACATGAATTTATGTTTCACCTATTCTTCCAAAATAGGACCATATTTAGACGGAATTATAAATGTAGCCAGTGTTCAGTTCAGTTCTCTGCACTTGGAACACAATTTCTCACAGAGAAAACAGCGTTTCTCATATGAAGGTGTATAAACCTGTATTTGTACTATTTCAGGCACCTTCCTAAATAACTCCCTAGTCTTTCACGGTGAATTCTCAGTGTCTGCTTACTTTGTTCAGTGCTTCACGCTCATTCCGTGTGCATTCCTAGTGTTTAATCGTTGTTTTTCCATATACACCAGTTGTATATATGTAAAGTCTCTTTTAACCGCTATGCTACCCTTTTCACTTGTTTGGATAGAAATACTTGGTATTCCAGCACTGCAATAGAGATATTAAGGCTCTACAAATGTATTGCAAGTGCTTCAGATACGCACCTGTTCATTTCCCTGGTCGGTTACTGTGATTTCTCCGCATTTTCACAGAGGAATGAGAGACCTATGAAAACAAAAATGAAGTGTTTAACTACGTCCTTTTAAAAGGCCAACTCATTTAGCATGTACATAAATATAGCTGTATCCAACTCAGTTCATTGCTTTTGAACATCATTTCCCAGTGATGATGCAGTGTACCTTGACACGAAAGCGCATTTAAACATGTATTCCTACTCTTTCAGGTTCCTTGTTAAATTTCTCCCTGTTATTGCATTAAGAATTTCAGTGTTAGATTCAGTTTTGTCCAGTGATTCACGCGCTCTCATAGTAAATTTCACTATTTCTAGAGAAGTTTGCCAATAAATCGGACGCTAAATGTAAAGTTTTAGAACTTGGAATACCTACTTGACTATTTTGATTGCTAAGAGCTGTGAATACTTTTATACTGATACATCAGGTCAGCGAACATGAATTTATGTTTCACCTATTCTTCCAAAATAGGACGACATTTAGCCGGAATTATAAATATTGGCAGTGTTCAACTCAGTTCTCTGCACTTGGAACACGATTTCACACAGATAAAACAGCGTCCCTCAATATGAAGGTCTACGAACCTGTATTTGTACTGTTTCGGGCAACTTCCTAAATAACTCCCTATTTTTCAAGGTGAATTCTCCGTGTCTGCTTACTTTTTCAGTGCTTCACACTCATTCCCTGTGCATTCGTAGTGTTTAATCCTCGTTTTTCCATATACACCAACTGTACAAATGTAAAGTCCATTTTAACGGCTATTCTACATTTTCACCTGTTTGGATAGAAATACTTGGTATTCCAGCACTGCAGTAGAGATATTAAGGCTGTACAAATGTATTCCATGTGTTTCATACGTACCTGTTCATCTTCCTGGTCGGTTATTGTGATTTCACAGCATTTTCACGATTTCACACTGGAATGAGAGCCCTAGGAAATGAAAATGAAGTGTTTAACTACGTCCTTTTAAACGGAGAACTCATTTAGCATGTATATAAATATAGCTGTATCCAACTCAGTTCACTGCTTTTGAACATCATTTCCCAGTGATGATGCATTGTACCCTAGACACGAATGCGCTTTTAAACATGTATTCCTACTCTTTCAAGCTCCTTTGTAAATTTCTTTCTGTTATTGCATTATGAATTTCAGTGTTAGATTCAGTTTTGTCCAGTGATTCATGCCCTCTCATAGTAAATTTCACTATTTCTAGAGAAGTTTGCCAAGTAAATCGGACGCTAAATGTAAAGTTTGAGAACTTGGAAAACCTACTTGACTATTTTGATTGCTAAGAGCTGTGAATACTTTTATACTGATACATCAGCTCAGTGAACATGAATTTATGTTTCACCTATTCTACCAAAATAGGACCATATTTAGACGGAATTATAAAAGTAGCCAGTGTTCAGTTCAGTTCTCTGCACTTGCAACACTATTACTCACAGAGAAAACAGCGTTTCTCAATATGAAGGTGTATAAACTTGTATTTGTACAATTTCAGGCACCTTCCTAAATAACTCCCTAGTCTTTCACGGTGAATTCTCAGTGTCTGCTTACTTTGCTCAGTGCTTCACGCTGATTCCGTGTGCATTCCTAGTGTTTAATCATTGTTTTCCTATATACACCAGTTGTATATATGTAATGTCTCTTTTAACCGCTATGCTACCCTTTTCACTTGTTTGGATAAAAGTACTTGGTATTCCAGCACAGCAATAGAGATATTAAGGCTCTACAAATGTATTGCAAGTGTTTCATACGTAGCTGTTCATTTTCCTGGTCGGTTATTGTGATTTCACAGCATTTTCACGATTTCACACTGGAATGAGAGCCCTAGGAAAACGAAAATGAAGTGTTTAACTACGTCCTTTTAAACGGAGAACTCATTTAGCATGTATATAAATATAGCTGTATCCAACTCAGCTCACTGCTTTTGAACATCATTTCCCAGTGATGATGCAGTGTACCCTAGACACGAATGCGCATTTAAACATGTATTCCTACTCTTTCAAGCTCCTTCGTAAATTTCTTTTTTATTGCATTATGAATTTCAGTATTAGATTCAGTTTTGTCCAGTGATTCACGCCCTCTCATAGTAAATTTCACTATTCTAGAGAAGTTTGCCAAGTATATTGGACGCTAAATGTAAAGTTTTAGAACTTGGAATACCTACTTGACTATTTTGATTGCTAAGAGCTGTGAATACTTTTATACTGATACATCAGCTCAGTGAACATGAATTTATGTTTCACCTATTCTTCCAAAATAGGACCATATTTAGACGGAATTATAAATGTAGCCAGTGTTCAGTTCAGTTCTCTGCACTTGGAACACAATTTCTCACAGAGAAAACAGCGTTTCTCAATATGAAGGTGTATAAACCTGTATTTGTACTATTTCAGGCACCTTCCTAAATAACTCCCTAGTCTTTCACGGTGAATTCTCAGTGTCTGCTTACTTTGTTCAGTGCTTCACGCTCATTCCGTGTGCATTCCTAGTGTTTAATCGTTGTTTTTCCATATACACCAGTTGTATATATGTAAAGTCTCTTTTAACCGCTATGCTACCCTTTTCACTTGTTTGGATAGAAATACTTGGTATTCCAGCACTGCAATAGAGATATTAAGGCTCTACAAATGTATTGCAAGTGCTTCAGATACGCACCTGTTCATTTCCCTGGTCGGTTACTGTGATTTCTCCGCATTTTCACAGAGGAATGAGAGACCTATGAAAACAAAAATGAAGTGTTTAACTACGTCCTTTTAAAAGGCCAACTCATTTAGCATGTACATAAATATAGCTGTATCCAACTCAGTTCATTGCTTTTGAACATCATTTCCCAGTGATGATGCAGTGTACCTTGACACGAAAGCGCATTTAAACATGTATTCCTACTCTTTCAGGTTCCTTGTTAAATTTCTCCCTGTTATTGCATTAAGAATTTCAGTGTTAGATTCAGTTTTGTCCAGTGATTCACGCGCTCTCATAGTAAATTTCACTATTTCTAGAGAAGTTTGCCAATAAATCGGACGCTAAATGTAAAGTTTTAGAACTTGGAATACCTACTTGACTATTTTGATTGCTAAGAGCTGTGAATACTTTTATACTGATACATCAGGTCAGCGAACATGAATTTATGTTTCACCTATTCTTCCAAAATAGGACGACATTTAGCCGGAATTATAAATATTGGCAGTGTTCAACTCAGTTCTCTGCACTTGGAACACGATTTCACACAGATAAAACAGCGTCCCTCAATATGAAGGTCTACGAACCTGTATTTGTACTGTTTCGGGCAACTTCCTAAATAACTCCCTATTTTTCAAGGTGAATTCTCCGTGTCTGCTTACTTTTTCAGTGCTTCACACTCATTCCCTGTGCATTCGTAGTGTTTAATCCTCGTTTTTCCATATACACCAACTGTACAAATGTAAAGTCCATTTTAACGGCTATTCTACATTTCACCTGTTTGGATAGAAATACTTGGTATTCCAGCACTGCAGTAGAGATATTAAGGGTGTACAAATGTATTCCATGTGTTTCATACGTACCTGTTCATCTTCCTGGTCGGTTATTGTGATTTCACAGCATTTTCACGATTTCACACTGGAATGAGAGCCCTAGGAAATGAAAATGAAGTGTTTAACTACGTCCTTTTAAACGGAGAACTCATTTAGCATGTATATAAATATAGCTGTATCCAACTCAGTTCACTGCTTTTGAACATCATTTCCCAGTGATGATGCATTGTACCCTAGACACGAATGCGCTTTTAAACATGTATTCCTACTCTTTCAAGCTCCTTTGTAAATTTCTTTCTGTTATTGCATTATGAATTTCAGTGTTAGATTCAGTTTTGTCCAGTGATTCATGCCCTCTCATAGTAAATTTCACTATTTCTAGAGAAGTTTGCCAAGTAAATCGGACGCTAAATGTAAAGTTTGAGAACTTGGAAAACCTACTTGACTATTTTGATTGCTAAGAGCTGTGAATACTTTTATACTGATACATCAGCTCAGTGAACATGAATTTATGTTTCACCTATTCTACCAAAATAGGACCATATTTAGACGGAATTATAAAAGTAGCCAGTGTTCAGTTCAGTTCTCTGCACTTGCAACACTATTACTCACAGAGAAAACAGCGTTTCTCAATATGAAGGTGTATAAACTTGTATTTGTACAATTTCAGGCACCTTCCTAAATAACTCCCTAGTCTTTCACGGTGAATTCTCAGTGTCTGCTTACTTTGCTCAGTGCTTCACGCTGATTCCGTGTGCATTCCTAGTGTTTAATCATTGTTTTCCTATATACACCAGTTGTATATATGTAATGTCTCTTTTAACCGCTATGCTACCCTTTTCACTTGTTTGGATAAAAGTACTTGGTATTCCAGCACAGCAATAGAGATATTAAGGCTCTACAAATGTATTGCAAGTGTTTCATACGTAGCTGTTCATTTTCCTGGTCGGTTATTGTGATTTCACAGCATTTTCACGATTTCACACTGGAATGAGAGCCCTAGGAAAACGAAAATGAAGTGTTTAACTACGTCCTTTTAAACGGAGAACTCATTTAGCATGTATATAAATATAGCTGTATCCAACTCAGTTCACTGCTTTTGAACATCATTTCCCAGTGATGATGCAGTGTACCCTAGACACGAATGCGCATTTAAACATGTATTCCTACTCTTTCAAGCTCCTTCGTAAATTTCTTTTTTATTGCATTATGAATTTCAGTATTAGATTCAGTTTTGTCCAGTGATTCACGCCCTCTCATAGTAAATTTCACTATTTCTAGAGAAGTTTGCCAAGTATATTGGACGCTAAATGTAAAGTTTTAGAACTTGGAATACCTACTTGACTATTTTGATTGCTAAGAGCTGTGAATACTTTTATACTGATACATCAGCTCAGTGAACATGAATTTATGTTTCACCTATTCTTCCAAAATAGGACCATATTTAGACGGAATTATAAATGTAGCCAGTGTTCAGTTCAGTTCTCTGCACTTGGAACACAATTTCTCACAGAGAAAACAGCGTTTCTCAATATGAAGGTGTATAAACCTGTATTTGTACTATTTCAGGCACCTTCCTAAATAACTCCCTAGTCTTTCACGGTGAATTCTCAGTGTCTGCTTACTTTGTTCAGTGCTTCACGCTCATTCCGTGTGCATTCCTAGTGTTTAATCGTTGTTTTTCCATATACACCAGTTGTATATATGTAAAGTCTCTTTTAACCGCTATGCTACCCTTTTCACTTGTTTGGATAGAAATACTTGGTATTCCAGCACTGCAATAGAGATATTAAGGCTCTACAAATGTATTGCAAGTGCTTCAGATACGCACCTGTTCATTTCCCTGGTCGGTTACTGTGATTTCTCCGCATTTTCACAGAGGAATGAGAGACCTATGAAAACAAAAATGAAGTGTTTAACTACGTCCTTTTAAAAGGCCAACTCATTTAGCATGTACATAAATATAGCTGTATCCAACTCAGTTCATTGCTTTTGAACATCATTTCCCAGTGATGATGCAGTGTACCTTGACACGAAAGCGCATTTAAACATGTATTCCTACTCTTTCAGGTTCCTTGTTAAATTTCTCCCTGTTATTGCATTAAGAATTTCAGTGTTAGATTCAGTTTTGTCCAGTGATTCACGCGCTCTCATAGTAAATTTCACTATTTCTAGAGAAGTTTGCCAATAAATCGGACGCTAAATGTAAAGTTTTAGAACTTGGAATACCTACTTGACTATTTTGATTGCTAAGAGCTGTGAATACTTTTATACTGATACATCAGGTCAGCGAACATGAATTTATGTTTCACCTATTCTTCCAAAATAGGACGACATTTAGCCGGAATTATAAATATTGGCAGTGTTCAACTCAGTTCTCTGCACTTGGAACACGATTTCACACAGATAAAACAGCGTCCCTCAATATGAAGGTCTACGAACCTGTATTTGTACTGTTTCGGGCAACTTCCTAAATAACTCCCTATTTTTCAAGGTGAATTCTCCGTGTCTGCTTACTTTTTCAGTGCTTCACACTCATTCCCTGTGCATTCGTAGTGTTTAATCCTCGTTTTTCCATATACACCAACTGTACAAATGTAAAGTCCATTTTAACGGCTATTCTACATTTTCACCTGTTTGGATAGAAATACTTGGTATTCCAGCACTGCAGTAGAGATATTAAGGCTGTACAAATGTATTCCATGTGTTTCATACGTACCTGTTCATCTTCCTGGTCGGTTATTGTGATTTCACAGCATTTTCACGATTTCACACTGGAATGAGAGCCCTAGGAAATGAAAATGAAGTGTTTAACTACGTCCTTTTAAACGGAGAACTCATTTAGCATGTATATAAATATAGCTGTATCCAACTCAGTTCACTGCTTTTGAACATCATTTCCCAGTGATGATGCATTGTACCCTAGACACGAATGCGCTTTTAAACATGTATTCCTACTCTTTCAAGCTCCTTTGTAAATTTCTTTCTGTTATTGTATTATGAATTTCAGTGTTAGATTCAGTTTTGTCCAGTGATTCATGCCCTCTCATAGTAAATTTCACTATTTCTAGAGAAGTTTGCCAAGTAAATCGGACGCTAAATGTAAAGTTTGAGAACTTGGAAAACCTACTTGACTATTTTGATTGCTAAGAGCTGTGAATACTTTTATACTGATACATCAGCTCAGTGAACATGAATTTATGTTTCACCTATTCTACCAAAATAGGACCATATTTAGACGGAATTATAAAAGTAGCCAGTGTTCAGTTCAGTTCTCTGCACTTGCAACACTATTACTCACAGAGAAAACAGCGTTTCTCAATATGAAGGTGTATAAACTTGTATTTGTACAATTTCAGGCACCTTCCTAAATAACTCCCTAGTCTTTCACGGTGAATTCTCAGTGTCTGCTTACTTTGCTCAGTGCTTCACGCTGATTCCGTGTGCATTCCTAGTGTTTAATCATTGTTTTCCCATATACACCAATTGTATATATGTAATGTCTCTTTTAACCGCTATGCTACCCTTTTCACTTGTTTGGATAAAAATACTTGGTATTCCAGCACAGCAATAGAGATATTAAGGCTCTACAAATGTATTGCAAGTGTTTCATACGTAGCTGTTCATTTTCCTGGTCGGTTATTGTGATTTCACAGCATTTTCACGATTTCACACTGGAATGAGAGCCCTAGGAAAACGAAAATGAAGTGTTTAACTACGTCCTTTTAAACGGAGAACTCATTTAGCATGTATATAAATATAGCTGTATCCAACTCAGCTCACTGCTTTTGAACATCATTTCCCAGTGATGATGCAGTGTACCCTAGACACGAATGCGCATTTAAACATGTATTCCTACTCTTTCAAGCTCCTTCGTAAATTTCTTTATTGCATTATGAATTTCAGTATTAGATTCAGTTTTGTCCAGTGATTCACGCCCTCTCATAGTAAATTTCACTATTTCTAGAGAAGTTTGCCAAGTAAATTGGACACTAAATGTAAAGTTTTAGAACTTGGAATACCTACTTGACTATTTTGATTGCTAAGAGCTGTGAATACTTTTATACTGATACATCAGCTCAGTGAACATGAATTTATGTTTCACCTATTCTTCCAAAATAGGACCATATTTAGACGGAATTATAAATGTAGCCAGTGTTCAGTTCAGTTCTCTGCACTTGCAACACTATTTCTCACAGAGAAAACAGCGTTTCTCAATATGAAGGTGTATAAACCTGTATTTGTACTATTTCAGGCACCTTCCTAAATAACTCCCTAGTCTTTCACGGTGAATTCACAGTGTCTGCTTACTTTGTTCAGTGCTTCACGCTCATTCCGTGTGCATTCCTAGTGTTTAATCGTTGTTTTTCCATATACACCAGTTGTATATATGTAAAGTCTCTTTTAACCGCTATGCTACCCTTTTCACTTGTTTGGATAGAAATACTTGGTATTCCAGCACTGCAATAGAGATATTAAGGCTCTACAAATGTATTGCAAGTGCTTCAGATACGCACCTGTTCATTTCCCTGGTCGGTTACTGTGATTTCTCCGCATTTTCACAGAGGAATGAGAGACCTAGAAAACAAAAATGAAGTGTTTAACTACGTCCTTTTAAAAGGCCAACTCATTTAGCATGTACATAAATATAGCTGTATCCAACTCAGTTCATTGCTTTTGAACATCATTTCCCAGTGATGATGCAGTGTACCTTGACACGAAAGCGCATGTAAACATGTATTCCTACTCTTTCAGGTTCCTTGTTAAATTTCTCCCTGTTATTGCATTAAGAATTTCAGTGTTAGATTCAGTTTTGTCCAGTGATTCACGCGCTCTCATAGTAAATTTCACTATTTCTAGAGAAGTTTGCCAAGTAAATCGGACGCTAAATGTAAAGTTTTAGAACTTGGAAAACCTACTTGACTATTTTGATTGCTAAGAGCTGTGAATACTTTTATACTGATACATCAGGTCAGCGAACATGAATTTATGTTTCACCTATTCTTCCAAAATAGGACGACATTTAGCCGGAATTATAAATATTGGCAGTGTTCAACTCAGTTCTCTGCACTTGGAACACGATTTCACACAGATAAAACAGCGTCCCTCAATATGAAGGTCTACGAACCTGTATTTGTACTGTTTCGGGCAACTTCCTAAATAACTCCCTATTTTTCAAGGTGTATTCTCCGTGTCTGCTTACTTTGTTCAGTGCTTCACACTCATTCCCTGTGCATTCGTAGTGTTTAATCCTCGTTTTTCCATATACACCAACTGTACAAATGTAAAGTCCATTTTAACGGCTATTCTACATTTTCACCTGTTTGGATAGAAATACTTGGTATTCCAGCACTGCAGTAGAGATATTAAGGCTGTACAAATGTATTGCATGTGTTTCATACGTACCTGTTCATCTTCCTGTTCGGTTATTGTGATTTCACAGCATTTTCACGATTTCACACTGGAATGAGAGCCCTAGGAAAAGGAAAATGAAGTGTTTAACTACGTCCTTTTAAACGGAGAACTCATTTAGCATGTATATAAATATAGCTGTATCCAACTCAGTTCACTGCTTTTGAACATCATTTCCCAGTGATGATGCATTGTACCCTAGACACGAATGCGCTTTTAAACATGTATTCCTACTCTTTCAAGCTCCTTTGTAAATTTCTTTCTGTTATTGCATTATGAATTTCAGTGTTAGATTCAGTTTTGTCCAGTGATTCATGCCCTCTCATAGTAAATTTCACTATTTCTAGAGAAGTTTGCCAAGTAAATCGGACGCTAAATGTAAAGTTTGAGAACTTGGAAAACCTACTTGACTATTTTGATTGCTAAGAGCTGTGAATACTTTTATACTGATACATCAGCTCAGTGAACATGAATTTATGTTTCACCTATTCTACCAAAATAGGACCATATTTAGACGGAATTATAAAAGTAGCCAGTGTTCAGTTCAGTTCTCTGCACTTGCAACACTATTACTCACAGAGAAAACAGCGTTTCTCAATATGAAGGTGTATAAACTTGTATTTGTACAATTTCAGGCACCTTCCTAAATAACTCCCTAGTCTTTCACGGTGAATTCTCAGTGTCTGCTTACTTTGCTCAGTGCTTCACGCTGATTCCGTGTGCATTCCTAGTGTTTAATCGTTGTTTTCCCATATACACCAGTTGTATATATGTAATGTCTCTTTTAACCGCTATGCTACCCTTTTCACTTGTTTGGATAAAAATACTTGGTATTCCAGCACAGCAATAGAGATATTAAGGCTCTACAAATGTATTGCAAGTGTTTCATACGTAGCTGTTCATTTTCCTGGTCGGTTATTGTGATTTCACAGCATTTTCACGATTTCACACTGGAATGAGAGCCCTAGGAAAACGAAAATGAAGTGTTTAACTACGTCCTTTTAAACGGAGAACTCATTTAGCATGTATATAAATATAGCTGTATCCAACTCAGTTCACTGCTTTTGAACATCATTTCCCAGTGATGATGCAGTGTACCTTGACACGTAAGCGCATTTAAACATGTATTCCTACTCTTTCAGGTTCCTTGTGAAATTTCTCCCTGTTATTGCATTAAGAATTTCAGTGTTAGATTCAGTTTTGTCCAGTGATTCACGCGCTCTCATAGTAAATTTCACTATTTCTAGAGAAGTTTGCCAAGTAAATCGGACGCTAAATGTAAAGTTTTAGAACTTGGAATACCTACTTGACTATTTTGATTGCTAAGAGCTGTGAATACTTTTATACTGATACATCAGGTCAGCGAACATGAATTTATGTTTCACCTATTCTTCCAAAATAGGACGACATTTAGCCGGAATTATAAATATTGGCAGTGTTCAACTCAGTTCTCTGCACTTGGAACACGATTTCACACAGATAAAACAGCGTCCCTCAATATGAAGGTCTACGAACCTGTATTTGTACTGTTTCGGGCAACTTCCTAAATAACTCCCTATTTTTCAAGGTGAATTCTCCGTGTCTGCTTACTTTGTTCAGTGCTTCACACTCATTCCCTGTGCATTCGTAGTGTTTAATCCTCGTTTTTCCATATACACCAACTGTACAAATGTAAAGTCCATTTTAACGGCTATTCTACATTTTCACCTGTTTGGATAGAAATACTTGGTATTCCAGCACTGCAGTAGAGATATTAAGGCTGTACAAATGTATTGCATGTATTTCATACGTACCTGTTCATCTTCCTGGTCGGTTATTGTGATTTCACAGCATTTTCACGATTTCACACTGGAATGAGAGCCCTAGGAAAACGAAAATGAAGTGTTTAACTACGTCCTTTTAAACGGAGAACTCATTTAGCATGTATATAAATATAGCTGTATCCAACTCAGTTCACTGCTTTTGAACATCATTTCCCAGTGATGATGCATTGTACCCTAGACACGAATGCGCTTTTAAACATGTATTCCTACTCTTTCAAGCTCCTTCGTAAATTTCTTTCTGTTATTGCATTATGAATTTCAGTGTTAGATTCAGTTTTGTCCAGTGATTCATGCCCTCTCATAGTAAATTTCACTATTTCTAGAGAAGTTTGCCAAGTAAATCGGACGCTAAATGTAAAGTTTGAGAACTTGGAAAACCTACTTGACTATTTTGATTGCTAAGAGCTGTGAATAGTTTTATACTGATACATCACCTCAGTGAACATGAATTTATGTTTCACCTATTCTACCAAAATAGGACCATATTTAGAGGGAATTATAAAAGTAGCCAGTGTTCAGTTCAGTTCTCTGCACTTGCAACACTATTACTCACAGAGAAAACAGCGTTTCTCAGTATGAAGGTGTATAAACTTGTATTTGTACAATTTCAGGCACCTTCCTAAATAACTCCCTAGTCTTTCACGGTGAATTCTCAGTGTCTGCTTACTTTGCTCAGTGCTTCACGCTGATTCCGTGTGCATTCCTAGTGTTTAATCGTTGTTTTCCCATATACACCAGTTGTATATATGTAATGTCTCTTTTAACCGCTATGCTACCCTTTTCACTTGTTTGGATAAAAATACTTGGTATTCCAGCACAGCAATAGAGATATTAAGGCTCTACAAATGTATTGCAAGTGTTTCATACGTAGCTGTTCATTTTCCTGGTCGGTTATTGTGATTTCACAGCATTTTCACGATTTCACACTGGAATGAGAGCCCTAGGAAAACGAAAATGAAGTGTTTAACTACGTCCTTTTAAACGGAGAACCCATTTAGCATGTATATAAATATAGCTGTATCCAACTCAGTTCACTGCTTTTGAACATCATTTCCCAGTGATGATGCAGTGTACCCTACACAAATGCGCATTTAAACATGTATTCCTACTCTTTCAAGCTCCTTCGTAAATTTCTTTTTTATTGCATTATGAATTTCAGTATTAGATTCAGTTTTGTCCAGTGATTCACGCCCTCTCATAGTAAATTTCACTATTTCTAGAGAAGTTTGCCAAGTAAATTGGACGCTAAATGTAAAGTTTTAGAACTTGGAATACCTACTTGACTATTTTGATTGCTAAGAGCTGTGAATACTTTTATACTGATACATCAGCTCAGTGAACATGAATTTATGTTTCACCTATTCTTCCAAAATAGGACCATATTTAGACGGAATTATAAATGTAGCCAGTGTTCAGTTCAGTTCTCTGCACTTGGAATACTATTTCTCACAGAGAAAACAGCGTTTCTCAATATGAAGGTGTATAAACCTGTATTTGTACTATTTCAGGCACCTTCCTAAATAACTCCCTAGTCTTTCACGGTGAATTCTCAGTGTCTGCTTACTTTCTTCAGTGCTTCACGCTCATTCAGTGTGCATTCCTAGTGTTTAATCGTTGTTTTTCCATATACACCAGTTGTATATATGTAAAGTCTCTTTTAACCGCTATGCTACCCTTTTCACTTGTTTGGATAGAAATACTTGGTATTCCAGCACTGCAATAGAGATATTAAGGCTCTACAAATGTATTGCAAGTGCTTCAGATACGCACCTGTTCATTTCCCTGGTCGGTTACTGTGATTTCTCGGCATTTTCACAGAGGAATGAGAGACCTAGAAAACAAAAATGAAGTGTTTAACTACGTCCTTTTAAAAGGCCAACTCATTTAGCATGTACATAAATATAGCTGTATCCAACTCAGTTCATTGCTTTTGAACATCATTTCCCAGTGATGATGCAGTGTACCTTGACACGAAAGCGCATTTAAACATGTATTCCTACTCTTTCAGGTTCCTTGTGAAATTTCTCCCCGTTATTGCATTAAGAATTTCAGTGTTAGATTCAGTTTTGTCCAGTGATTCACGCGCTCTCATAGTAAATTTCACTATTTCTAGAGAAGTTTGCCAAGTAAATCGGACGCTAAATGTAAAGTTTTAGAACTTGGAATACCTACTTGACTATTTTGATTGCTAAGAGCTGTGAATATTTTATACTGATACATCAGGTCAGCGAACATGAATTTATGTTTCACCTATTCTTCCAAAATAGGACGACATTTAGCCGGAATTATAAATATTGGCAGTGTTCAACTCAGTTCTCTGCACTTGGAACACGATTTCACACAGATAAAACAGCGTCCCTCAATATGAAGGTCTACGAACCTGTATTTGTACTGTTTCGGGCAACTTCCTAAATAACTCCCTATTTTTCAAGGTGAATTCTCCGTGTCTGCTTACTTTGTTCAGTGCTTCACACTCATTCCCTGTGCATTCGTAGTGTTTAATCCTCGTTTTTCCATATACACCAACTGTACAAATGTAAAGTCCATTTTAACGGCTATTCTACATTTTCACCTGTTTGGATAGAAATACTTGGTATTCCAGCACTGCAGTAGAGATATTAAGGCTGTACAAATGTATTGCATGTGTTTCATACGTACCTGTTCATCTTCCTGGTCGGTTATTGTGATTTCACAGCATTTTCACGATTTCACACTGGAATGAGAGCCCTAGGAAAATGAAAATGAAGTGTTTAACTACGTCCTTTTAAACGGAGAACTCATTTAGCATGTATATAAATATAGCTGTATCCAACTCAGTTCACTGCTTTTGAACATCATTTCCCAGTGATGATGCATTGTACCCTAGACACGAATGCGCTTTTAAACATGTATTCCTACTCTTTCAAGCTCCTTCGTAAATTTCTTTCTGTTATTGCATTATGAATTTCAGTGTTAGATTCAGTTTTGTCCAGTGATTCATGCCCTCTCATAGTAAATTTCACTATTTCTAGAGAAGTTTGCCAAGTAAATCGGACGCTAAATGTAAAGTTTGAGAACTTGGAAAACCTACTTGACTATTTTGATTGCTAAGAGCTGTGAATAGTTTTATACTGATACATCAGCTCAGTGAACATGAATTTATGTTTCACCTATTCTACCAAAATAGGACCATATTTAGAGGGAATTATAAAAGTAGCCAGTGTTCAGTTCAGTTCTCTGCACTTGCAACACTATTACTCACAGAGAAAACAGCGTTTCTCAGTATGAAGGTGTATAAACTTGTATTTGTACAATTTCAGGCACCTTCCTAAATAACTCCCTAGTCTTTCACGGTGAATTCTCAGTGTCTGCTTACTTTGCTCAGTGCTTCACGCTGATTCCGTGTGCATTCCTAGTGTTTAATCGTTGTTTTCCCATATACACCAGTTGTATATATGTAATGTCTCTTTTAACCGCTATGCTACCCTTTTCACTTGTTTGGATAAAAATACTTGGTATTCCAGCACAGCAATAGAGATATTAAGGCTCTACAAATGTATTGCAAGTGTTTCATACGTAGCTGTTCATTTTCCTGGTCGGTTATTGTGATTTCACAGCATTTTCACGATTTCACACTGGAATGAGAGCCCTAGGAAAACGAAAATGAAGTGTTTAACTACGTCCTTTTAAACGGAGAACCCATTTAGCATGTATATAAATATAGCTGTATCCAACTCAGTTCACTGCTTTTGAACATCATTTCCCAGTGATGATGCAGTGTACCCTACACAAATGCGCATTTAAACATGTATTCCTACTCTTTCAAGCTCCTTCGTAAATTTCTTTTTTATTGCATTATGAATTTCAGTATTAGATTCAGTTTTGTCCAGTGATTCACGCCCTCTCATAGTAAATTTCACTATTTCTAGAGAAGTTTGCCAAGTAAATTGGACGCTAAATGTAAAGTTTTAGAACTTGGAATACCTACTTGACTATTTTGATTGCTAAGAGCTGTGAATACTTTTATACTGATACATCAGCTCAGTGAACATGAATTTATGTTTCACCTATTCTTCCAAAATAGGACCATATTTAGACGGAATTATAAATGTAGCCAGTGTTCAGTTCAGTTCTCTGCACTTGGAATACTATTTCTCACAGAGAAAACAGCGTTTCTCAATATGAAGGTGTATAAACCTGTATTTGTACTATTTCAGGCACCTTCCTAAATAACTCCCTAGTCTTTCACGGTGAATTCTCAGTGTCTGCTTACTTTCTTCAGTGCTTCACGCTCATTCAGTGTGCATTCCTAGTGTTTAATCGTTGTTTTTCCATATACACCAGTTGTATATATGTAAAGTCTCTTTTAACCGCTATGCTACCCTTTTCACTTGTTTGGATAGAAATACTTGGTATTCCAGCACTGCAATAGAGATATTAAGGCTCTACAAATGTATTGCAAGTGCTTCAGATACGCACCTGTTCATTTCCCTGGTCGGTTACTGTGATTTCTCGGCATTTTCACAGAGGAATGAGAGACCTAGAAAACAAAAATGAAGTGTTTAACTACGTCCTTTTAAAAGGCCAACTCATTTAGCATGTACATAAATATAGCTGTATCCAACTCAGTTCATTGCTTTTGAACATCATTTCCCAGTGATGATGCAGTGTACCTTGACACGAAAGCGCATTTAAACATGTATTCCTACTCTTTCAGGTTCCTTGTGAAATTTCTCCCCGTTATTGCATTAAGAATTTCAGTGTTAGATTCAGTTTTGTCCAGTGATTCACGCGCTCTCATAGTAAATTTCACTATTTCTAGAGAAGTTTGCCAAGTAAATCGGACGCTAAATGTAAAGTTTTAGAACTTGGAATACCTACTTGACTATTTTGATTGCTAAGAGCTGTGAATACTTTTATACTGATACATCAGGTCAGCGAACATGAATTTATGTTTCACCTATTCTTCCAAAATAGGACGACATTTAGCCGGAATTATAAATATTGGCAGTGTTCAACTCAGTTCTCTGCACTTGGAACACGATTTCACACAGATAAAACAGCGTCCCTCAATATGAAGGTCTACGAACCTGTATTTGTACTGTTTCGGGCAACTTCCTAAATAACTCCCTATTTTTCAAGGTGAATTCTCCGTGTCTGCTTACTTTGTTCAGTGCTTCACACTCATTCCCTGTGCATTCGTAGTGTTTAATCCTCGTTTTTCCATATACACCAACTGTACAAATGTAAAGTCCATTTTAACGGCTATTCTACATTTTCACCTGTTTGGATAGAAATACTTGGTATTCCAGCACTGCAGTAGAGATATTAAGGCTGTACAAATGTATTGCATGTGTTTCATACGTACCTGTTCATCTTCCTGGTCGGTTATTGTGATTTCACAGCATTTTCACGATTTCACACTGGAATGAGAGCCCTAGGAAAACGAAAATGAAGTGTTTAACTACGTCCTTTTAAACGGAGAACTCATTTAGCATGTATATAAATATAGCTGTATCCAACTCAGTTCACTGCTTTTGAACATCATTTCCCAGTGATGATGCATTGTACCCTAGACACGAATGCGCTTTTAAACATGTATTCCTACTCTTTCAAGCTCCTTCGTAAATTTCTTTCTGTTATTGCATTATGAATTTCAGTGTTAGATTCAGTTTTGTCCAGTGATTCATGCCCTCTCATAGTAAATTTCACTATTTCTAGAGAAGTTTGCCAAGTAAATCGGACGCTAAATGTAAAGTTTGAGAACTTGGAAAACCTACTTGACTATTTTGATTGCTAAGAGCTGTGAATAGTTTTATACTGATACATCAGCTCAGTGAACATGAATTTATGTTTCACCTATTCTACCAAAATAGGACCATATTTAGAGGGAATTATAAAAGTAGCCAGTGTTCAGTTCAGTTCTCTGCACTTGCAACACTATTACTCACAGAGAAAACAGCGTTTCTCAGTATGGTGTATAAACTTGTATTTGTACAATTTCAGGCACCTTCCTAAATAACTCCCTAGTCTTTCACGGTGAATTCTCAGTGTCTGCTTACTTTGCTCAGTGCTTCACGCTGATTCCGTGTGCATTCCTAGTGTTTAATCGTTGTTTTCCCATATACACCAGTTGTATATATGTAATGTCTCTTTTAACCGCTATGCTACCCTTTTCACTTGTTTGGATAAAAATACTTGGTATTCCAGCACAGCAATAGAGATATTAAGGCTCTACAAATGTATTGCAAGTGTTTCATACGTAGCTGTTCATTTTCCTGGTCGGTTATTGTGATTTCACAGCATTTTCACGATTTCACACTGGAATGAGAGCCCTAGGAAAACGAAAATGAAGTGTTTAACTACGTCCTTTTAAACGGAGAACCCATTTAGCATGTATATAAATATAGCTGTATCCAACTCAGTTCACTGCTTTTGAACATCATTTCCCAGTGATGATGCAGTGTACCCTACACAAATGCGCATTTAAACATGTATTCCTACTCTTTCAAGCTCCTTCGTAAATTTCTTTTTTATTGCATTATGAATTTCAGTATTAGATTCAGTTTTGTCCAGTGATTCACGCCCTCTCATAGTAAATTTCACTATTTCTAGAGAAGTTTGCCAAGTAAATTGGACGCTAAATGTAAAGTTTTAGAACTTGGAATACCTACTTGACTATTTTGATTGCTAAGAGCTGTGAATACTTTTATACTGATACATCAGCTCAGTGAACATGAATTTATGTTTCACCTATTCTTCCAAAATAGGACCATATTTAGACGGAATTATAAATGTAGCCAGTGTTCAGTTCAGTTCTCTGCACTTGGAATACTATTTCTCACAGAGAAAACAGCGTTTCTCAATATGAAGGTGTATAAACCTGTATTTGTACTATTTCAGGCACCTTCCTAAATAACTCCCTAGTCTTTCACGGTGAATTCTCAGTGTCTGCTTACTTTCTTCAGTGCTTCACGCTCATTCAGTGTGCATTCCTAGTGTTTAATCGTTGTTTTTCCATATACACCAGTTGTATATATGTAAAGTCTCTTTTAACCGCTATGCTACCCTTTTCACTTGTTTGGATAGAAATACTTGGTATTCCAGCACTGCAATAGAGATATTAAGGCTCTACAAATGTATTGCAAGTGCTTCAGATACGCACCTGTTCATTTCCCTGGTCGGTTACTGTGATTTCTCGGCATTTTCACAGAGGAATGAGAGACCTAGAAAACAAAAATGAAGTGTTTAACTACGTCCTTTTAAAAGGCCAACTCATTTAGCATGTACATAAATATAGCTGTATCCAACTCAGTTCATTGCTTTTGAACATCATTTCCCAGTGATGATGCAGTGTACCTTGACACGAAAGCGCATTTAAACATGTATTCCTACTCTTTCAGGTTCCTTGTGAAATTTCTCCCCGTTATTGCATTAAGAATTTCAGTGTTAGATTCAGTTTTGTCCAGTGATTCACGCGCTCTCATAGTAAATTTCACTATTTCTAGAGAAGTTTGCCAAGTAAATCGGACGCTAAATGTAAAGTTTTAGAACTTGGAATACCTACTTGACTATTTTGATTGCTAAGAGCTGTGAATACTTTTATACTGATACATCAGGTCAGCGAACATGAATTTATGTTTCACCTATTCTTCCAAAATAGGACGACATTTAGCCGGAATTATAAATATTGGCAGTGTTCAACTCAGTTCTCTGCACTTGGAACACGATTTCACACAGATAAAACAGCGTCCCTCAATATGAAGGTCTACGAACCTGTATTTGTACTGTTTCGGGCAACTTCCTAAATAACTCCCTATTTTTCAAGGTGAATTCTCCGTGTCTGCTTACTTTGTTCAGTGCTTCACACTCATTCCCTGTGCATTCGTAGTGTTTAATCCTCGTTTTTCCATATACACCAACTGTACAAATGTAAAGTCCATTTTAACGGCTATTCTACATTTTCACCTGTTTGGATAGAAATACTTGGTATTCCAGCACTGCAGTAGAGATATTAAGGCTGTACAAATGTATTGCATGTGTTTCATACGTACCTGTTCATCTTCCTGGTCGGTTATTGTGATTTCACAGCATTTTCACGATTTCACACTGGAATGAGAGCCCTAGGAAAACGAAAATGAAGTGTTTAACTACGTCCTTTTAAACGGAGAACTCATTTAGCATGTATATAAATATAGCTGTATCCAACTCAGTTCACTGCTTTTGAACATCATTTCCCAGTGATGATGCATTGTACCCTAGACACGAATGCGCTTTTAAACATGTATTCCTACTCTTTCAAGCTCCTTCGTAAATTTCTTTCTGTTATTGCATTATGAATTTCAGTGTTAGATTCAGTTTTGTCCAGTGATTCATGCCCTCTCATAGTAAATTTCACTATTTCTAGAGAAGTTTGCCAAGTAAATCGGACGCTAAATGTAAAGTTTGAGAACTTGGAAAACCTACTTGACTATTTTGATTGCTAAGAGCTGTGAATACTTTTATACTGATACATCAGGTCAGCGAACATGAATTTATGTTTCACCTATTCTTCCAAAATAGGACCATATTTAGACGGAATTATAAAAGTAGCCAGTGTTCAGTTCAGTTCTCTGCACTTGCAACACTATTACTCACAGAGAAAACAGCGTTTCTCAATATGAAGGTGTATAACCTTGTATTTGTACAATTTCAGGCACCTTCCTAAATAACTCCCTAGTCTTTCACGGTGAATTCTCAGTGTCTGCTTACTTTGCTCAGTGCTTCACGCTGATTCCGTGTGCATTCCTAGTGTTTAATCGTTGTTTTCCCATATACACCAGTTGTATATATGTAATGTCTCTTTTAACCGCTATGCTACCCTTTTCACTTGTTTGGATAAAAATACTTGGTATTCCAGCACAGCAATAGAGATATTAAGGCTCTACAAATGTATTGCAAGTGTTTCATACGTAGCTGTTCATTTTCCTGGTCGGTTATTGTGATTTCACAGCATTTTCACGATTTCACACTGGAATGAGAGCCCTAGGAAAACAAAAATGAAGTGTTTAACTACGTCCTTTTAAACAGAGAACTCATTTAGCATGTATATAAATATAGCTGTATCCAACTCAGTTCACTGCTTTTGAACATCATTTCCCAGTGATGATGCAGTGTACCCTAGACAGGAATGCGCATTTAAACATGTATTCCTACTCTTTCAAGCTCCTTCGTAAATTTCTTTTTTATTGCATTATGAATTTCAGTATTAGATTCAGTTTTGTCCAGTGATTCACGCCCACTCATAGTAAATTTCACTATTTCTAGAGAAGTTTGCCAAGTAAATTGGACGCTAAATGTAAAGTTTTAGAACTTGGAATACCTACTTGACTATTTTGATTGCTAAGAGCTGTGAATACTTTTATACTGATACATCAGCTCAGTGAACATGAATTTATGTTTCACCTATTCTTCCAAAATAGGACCATATTTAGACGGAATTATAAATGTAGCCAGTGTTCAGTTCAGTTCTCTGCACTTGGAACACAATTTCTCACAGAGAAAACAGCGTTTCTCAATATGAAGGTGTATAAACCTGTATTTGTACTATTTCAGGCACCTTCCTAAATAACTCCCTAGTCTTTCACGGTGAATTCTCAGTGTCTGCTTACTTTGTTCAGTGCTTCACGCTCATTCCGTGTGCATTCCTAGTGTTTAATCGTTGTTTTTCCATATACACCAGTTGTATATATGTAAAGTCTCTTTTAACCGCTATGCTACCCTTTTCACTTGTTTGGATAGAAATACTTGGTATTCCAGCACTGCAATAGAGATATTAAGGCTCTACAAATGTATTGCAAGTGCTTCAGATACGCACCTGTTCATTTCCCTGGTCGGTTACTGTGATTTCTCCGCATTTTCACAGAGGAATGAGAGACCTATGAAAACAAAAATGAAGTGTTTAACTACGTCCTTTTAAAAGGCCAACTCATTTAGCATGTACATAAATATAGCTGTATCCAACTCAGTTCATTGCTTTTGAACATCATTTCCCAGTGATGATGCAGTGTACCTTGACACGAAAGCGCATTTAAACATGTATTCCTACTCTTTCAGGTTCCTTGTTAAATTTCTCCCTGTTATTGCATTAAGAATTTCAGTGTTAGATTCAGTTTTGTCCAGTGATTCACGCGCTCTCATAGTAAATTTCACTATTTCTAGAGAAGTTTGCCAATAAATCGGACGCTAAATGTAAAGTTTTAGAACTTGGAATACCTACTTGACTATTTTGATTGCTAAGAGCTGTGAATACTTTTATACTGATACATCAGGTCAGCGAACATGAATTTATGTTTCACCTATTCTTCCAAAATAGGACGACATTTAGCCGGAATTATAAATATTGGCAGTGTTCAACTCAGTTCTCTGCACTTGGAACACGATTTCACACAGATAAAACAGCGTCCCTCAATATGAAGGTCTACGAACCTGTATTTGTACTGTTTCGGGCAACTTCCTAAATAACTCCCTATTTTTCAAGGTGAATTCTCCGTGTCTGCTTACTTTTTCAGTGCTTCACACTCATTCCCTGTGCATTCGTAGTGTTTAATCCTCGTTTTTCCATATACACCAACTGTACAAATGTAAAGTCCATTTTAACGGCTATTCTACATTTTCACCTGTTTGGATAGAAATACTTGGTATTCCAGCACTGCAGTAGAGATATTAAGGCTGTACAAATGTATTCCATGTGTTTCATACGTACCTGTTCATCTTCCTGGTCGGTTATTGTGATTTCACAGCATTTTCACGATTTCACACTGGAATGAGAGCCCTAGGAAATGAAAATGAAGTGTTTAACTACGTCCTTTTAAACGGAGAACTCATTTAGCATGTATATAAATATAGCTGTATCCAACTCAGTTCACTGCTTTTGAACATCATTTCCCAGTGATGATGCATTGTACCCTAGACACGAATGCGCTTTTAAACATGTATTCCTACTCTTTCAAGCTCCTTTGTAAATTTCTTTCTGTTATTGCATTATGAATTTCAGTGTTAGATTCAGTTTTGTCCAGTGATTCATGCCCTCTCATAGTAAATTTCACTATTTCTAGAGAAGTTTGCCAAGTAAATCGGACGCTAAATGTAAAGTTTGAGAACTTGGAAAACCTACTTGACTATTTTGATTGCTAAGAGCTGTGAATACTTTTATACTGATACATCAGCTCAGTGAACATGAATTTATGTTTCACCTATTCTACCAAAATAGGACCATATTTAGACGGAATTATAAAAGTAGCCAGTGTTCAGTTCAGTTCTCTGCACTTGCAACACTATTACTCACAGAGAAAACAGCGTTTCTCAATATGAAGGTGTATAAACTTGTATTTGTACAATTTCAGGCACCTTCCTAAATAACTCCCTAGTCTTTCACGGTGAATTCTCAGTGTCTGCTTACTTTGCTCAGTGCTTCACGCTGATTCCGTGTGCATTCCTAGTGTTTAATCATTGTTTTCCTATATACACCAGTTGTATATATGTAATGTCTCTTTTAACCGCTATGCTACCCTTTTCACTTGTTTGGATAAAAGTACTTGGTATTCCAGCACAGCAATAGAGATATTAAGGCTCTACAAATGTATTGCAAGTGTTTCATACGTAGCTGTTCATTTTCCTGGTCGGTTATTGTGATTTCACAGCATTTTCACGATTTCACACTGGAATGAGAGCCCTAGGAAAACGAAAATGAAGTGTTTAACTACGTCCTTTTAAACGGAGAACTCATTTAGCATGTATATAAATATAGCTGTATCCAACTCAGCTCACTGCTTTTGAACATCATTTCCCAGTGATGATGCAGTGTACCCTAGACACGAATGCGCATTTAAACATGTATTCCTACTCTTTCAAGCTCCTTCGTAAATTTCTTTTTTATTGCATTATGAATTTCAGTATTAGATTCAGTTTTGTCCAGTGATTCACGCCCTCTCATAGTAAATTTCACTATTTCTAGAGAAGTTTGCCAAGTATATTGGACGCTAAATGTAAAGTTTTAGAACTTGGAATACCTACTTGACTATTTTGATTGCTAAGAGCTGTGAATACTTTTATACTGATACATCAGCTCAGTGAACATGAATTTATGTTTCACCTATTCTTCCAAAATAGGACCATATTTAGACGGAATTATAAATGTAGCCAGTGTTCAGTTCAGTTCTCTGCACTTGGAACACAATTTCTCACAGAGAAAACAGCGTTTCTCAATATGAAGGTGTATAAACCTGTATTTGTACTATTTCAGGCACCTTCCTAAATAACTCCCTAGTCTTTCACGGTGAATTCTCAGTGTCTGCTTACTTTGTTCAGTGCTTCACGCTCATTCCGTGTGCATTCCTAGTGTTTAATCGTTGTTTTTCCATATACACCAGTTGTATATATGTAAAGTCTCTTTTAACCGCTATGCTACCCTTTTCACTTGTTTGGATAGAAATACTTGGTATTCCAGCACTGCAATAGAGATATTAAGGCTCTACAAATGTATTGCAAGTGCTTCAGATACGCACCTGTTCATTTCCCTGGTCGGTTACTGTGATTTCTCGGCATTTTCACAGAGGAATGAGAGACCTATGAAAACAAAAATGAAGTGTTTAACTACGTCCTTTTAAAAGGCCAACTCATTTAGCATGTACATAAATATAGCTGTATCCAACTCAGTTCATTGCTTTTGAACATCATTTCCCAGTGATGATGCAGTGTACCTTGACACGAAAGCGCATTTAAACATGTATTCCTACTCTTTCAGGTTCCTTGTTAAATTTCTCCCTGTTATTGCATTAAGAATTTCAGTGTTAGATTCAGTTTTGTCCAGTGATTCACGCGCTCTCATAGTAAATTTCACTATTTCTAGAGAAGTTTGCCAATAAATCGGACGCTAAATGTAAAGTTTTAGAACTTGGAATACCTACTTGACTATTTTGATTGCTAAGAGCTGTGAATACTTTTATACTGATACATCAGGTCAGCGAACATGAATTTATGTTTCACCTATTCTTCCAAAATAGGACGACATTTAGCCGGAATTATAAATATTGGCAGTGTTCAACTCAGTTCTCTGCACTTGGAACACGATTTCACACAGATAAAACAGCGTCCCTCAATATGAAGGTCTACGAACCTGTATTTGTACTGTTTCGGGCAACTTCCTAAATAACTCCCTATTTTTCAAGGTGAATTCTCCGTGTCTGCTTACTTTTTCAGTGCTTCACACTCATTCCCTGTGCATTCGTAGTGTTTAATCCTCGTTTTTCCATATACACCAACTGTACAAATGTAAAGTCCATTTTAACGGCTATTCTACATTTTCACCTGTTTGGATAGAAATACTTGGTATTCCAGCACTGCAGTAGAGATATTAAGGCTGTACAAATGTATTCCATGTGTTTCATACGTACCTGTTCATCTTCCTGGTCGGTTATTGTGATTTCACAGCATTTTCACGATTTCACACTGGAATGAGAGCCCTAGGAAATGAAAATGAAGTGTTTAACTACGTCCTTTTAAACGGAGAACTCATTTAGCATGTATATAAATATAGCTGTATCCAACTCAGTTCACTGCTTTTGAACATCATTTCCCAGTGATGATGCATTGTACCCTAGACACGAATGCGCTTTTAAACATGTATTCCTACTCTTTCAAGCTCCTTTGTAAATTTCTTTCTGTTATTGTATTATGAATTTCAGTGTTAGATTCAGTTTTGTCCAGTGATTCATGCCCTCTCATAGTAAATTTCACTATTTCTAGAGAAGTTTGCCAAGTAAATCGGACGCTAAATGTAAAGTTTGAGAACTTGGAAAACCTACTTGACTATTTTGATTGCTAAGAGCTGTGAATACTTTTATACTGATACATCAGCTCAGTGAACATGAATTTATGTTTCACCTATTCTACCAAAATAGGACCCTATTTAGACGGAATTATAAAAGTAGCCAGTGTTCAGTTCAGTTCTCTGCACTTGCAACACTATTATTCACAGAGAAAACAGCGTTTCTCAATATGAAGGTGTATAAACTTGTATTTGTACAATTTCAGGCACCTTCCTAAATAACTCCCTAGTCTTTCACGGTGAATTCTCAGTGTCTGCTTACTTTGCTCAGTGCTTCACGCTGATTCCGTGTGCATTCCTAGTGTTTAATCATTGTTTTCCCATATACACCAATTGTATATATGTAATGTCTCTTTTAACCGCTATGCTACCCTTTTCACTTGTTTGGATAAAAATACTTGGTATTCCAGCACAGCAATAGAGATATTAAGGCTCTACAAATGTATTGCAAGTGTTTCATACGTAGCTGTTCATTTTCCTGGTCGGTTATTGTGATTTCACAGCATTTTCACGATTTCACACTGGAATGAGAGCCCTAGGAAAACGAAAATGAAGTGTTTAACTACGTCCTTTTAAACGGAGAACTCATTTAGCATGTATATAAATATAGCTGTATCCAACTCAGCTCACTGCTTTTGAACATCATTTCCCAGTGATGATGCAGTGTACCCTAGACACGAATGCGCATTTAAACATGTATTCCTACTCTTTCAAGCTCCTTCGTAAATTTCTTTTTTATTGCATTATGAATTTCAGTATTAGATTCAGTTTTGTCCAGTGATTCACGCCCTCTCATAGTAAATTTCACTATTTCTAGAGAAGTTTGCCAAGTATATTGGACGCTAAATGTAAAGTTTTAGAACTTGGAATACCTACTTGACTATTTTGATTGCTAAGAGCTGTGAATACTTTTATACTGATACATCAGCTCAGTGAACATGAATTTATGTTTCACCTATTCTTCCAAAATAGGACCATATTTAGACGGAATTATAAATGTAGCCAGTGTTCAGTTCAGTTCTCTGCACTTGGAACACAATTTCTCACAGAGAAAACAGCGTTTCTCAATATGAAGGTGTATAAACCTGTATTTGTACTATTTCAGGCACCTTCCTAAATAACTCCCTAGTCTTTCACGGTGAATTCTCAGTGTCTGCTTACTTTGTTCAGTGCTTCACGCTCATTCCGTGTGCATTCCTAGTGTTTAATCGTTGTTTTTCCATATACACCAGTTGTATATATGTAAAGTCTCTTTTAACCGCTATGCTACCCTTTTCACTTGTTTGGATAGAAATACTTGGTATTCCAGCACTGCAATAGAGATATTAAGGCTCTACAAATGTATTGCAAGTGCTTCAGATACGCACCTGTTCATTTCCCTGGTCGGTTACTGTGATTTCTCCGCATTTTCACAGAGGAATGAGAGACCTATGAAAACAAAAATGAAGTGTTTAACTACGTCCTTTTAAAAGGCCAACTCATTTAGCATGTACATAAATATAGCTGTATCCAACTCAGTTCATTGCTTTTGAACATCATTTCCCAGTGATGATGCAGTGTACCTTGACACGAAAGCGCATTTAAACATGTATTCCTACTCTTTCAGGTTCCTTGTTAAATTTCTCCCTGTTATTGCATTAAGAATTTCAGTGTTAGATTCAGTTTTGTCCAGTGATTCACGCGCTCTCATAGTAAATTTCACTATTTCTAGAGAAGTTTGCCAATAAATCGGACGCTAAATGTAAAGTTTTAGAACTTGGAATACCTACTTGACTATTTTGATTGCTAAGAGCTGTGAATACTTTTATACTGATACATCAGGTCAGCGAACATGAATTTATGTTTCACCTATTCTTCCAAAATAGGACGACATTTAGCCGGAATTATAAATATTGGCAGTGTTCAACTCAGTTCTCTGCACTTGGAACACGATTTCACACAGATAAAACAGCGTCCCTCAATATGAAGGTCTACGAACCTGTATTTGTACTGTTTCGGGCAACTTCCTAAATAACTCCCTATTTTTCAAGGTGAATTCTCCGTGTCTGCTTACTTTTTCAGTGCTTCACACTCATTCCCTGTGCATTCGTAGTGTTTAATCCTCGTTTTTCCATATACACCAACTGTACAAATGTAAAGTCCATTTTAACGGCTATTCTACATTTTCACCTGTTTGGATAGAAATACTTGGTATTCCAGCACTGCAGTAGAGATATTAAGGCTGTACAAATGTATTCCATGTGTTTCATACGTACCTGTTCATCTTCCTGGTCGGTTATTGTGATTTCACAGCATTTTCACGATTTCACACTGGAATGAGAGCCCTAGGAAATGAAAATGAAGTGTTTAACTACGTCCTTTTAAACGGAGAACTCATTTAGCATGTATATAAATATAGCTGTATCCAACTCAGTTCACTGCTTTTGAACATCATTTCCCAGTGATGATGCATTGTACCCTAGACACGAATGCGCTTTTAAACATGTATTCCTACTCTTTCAAGCTCCTTTGTAAATTTCTTTCTGTTATTGCATTATGAATTTCAGTGTTAGATTCAGTTTTGTCCAGTGATTCATGCCCTCTCATAGTAAATTTCACTATTTCTAGAGAAGTTTGCCAAGTAAATCGGACGCTAAATGTAAAGTTTGAGAACTTGGAAAACCTACTTGACTATTTTGATTGCTAAGAGCTGTGAATACTTTTATACTGATACATCAGCTCAGTGAACATGAATTTATGTTTCACCTATTCTACCAAAATAGGACCATATTTAGACGGAATTATAAAAGTAGCCAGTGTTCAGTTCAGTTCTCTGCACTTGCAACACTATTACTCACAGAGAAAACAGCGTTTCTCAATATGAAGGTGTATAAACTTGTATTTGTACAATTTCAGGCACCTTCCTAAATAACTCCCTAGTCTTTCACGGTGAATTCTCAGTGTCTGCTTACTTTGCTCAGTGCTTCACGCTGATTCCGTGTGCATTCCTAGTGTTTAATCATTGTTTTCCTATATACACCAGTTGTATATATGTAATGTCTCTTTTAACCGCTATGCTACCCTTTTCACTTGTTTGGATAAAAGTACTTGGTATTCCAGCACAGCAATAGAGATATTAAGGCTCTACAAATGTATTGCAAGTGTTTCATACGTAGCTGTTCATTTTCCTGGTCGGTTATTGTGATTTCACAGCATTTTCACGATTTCACACTGGAATGAGAGCCCTAGGAAAACGAAAATGAAGTGTTTAACTACGTCCTTTTAAACGGAGAACTCATTTAGCATGTATATAAATATAGCTGTATCCAACTCAGCTCACTGCTTTTGAACATCATTTCCCAGTGATGATGCAGTGTACCCTAGACACGAATGCGCATTTAAACATGTATTCCTACTCTTTCAAGCTCCTTCGTAAATTTCTTTTTTATTGCATTATGAATTTCAGTATTAGATTCAGTTTTGTCCAGTGATTCACGCCCTCTCATAGTAAATTTCACTATTTCTAGAGAAGTTTGCCAAGTATATTGGACGCTAAATGTAAAGTTTTAGAACTTGGAATACCTACTTGACTATTTTGATTGCTAAGAGCTGTGAATACTTTTATACTGATACATCAGCTCAGTGAACATGAATTTATGTTTCACCTATTCTTCCAAAATAGGACCATATTTAGACGGAATTATAAATGTAGCCAGTGTTCAGTTCAGTTCTCTGCACTTGGAACACAATTTCTCACAGAGAAAACAGCGTTTCTCAATATGAAGGTGTATAAACCTGTATTTGTACTATTTCAGGCACCTTCCTAAATAACTCCCTAGTCTTTCACGGTGAATTCTCAGTGTCTGCTTACTTTGTTCAGTGCTTCACGCTCATTCCGTGTGCATTCCTAGTGTTTAATCGTTGTTTTTCCATATACACCAGTTGTATATATGTAAAGTCTCTTTTAACCGCTATGCTACCCTTTTCACTTGTTTGGATAGAAATACTTGGTATTCCAGCACTGCAATAGAGATATTAAGGCTCTACAAATGTATTGCAAGTGCTTCAGATACGCACCTGTTCATTTCCCTGGTCGGTTACTGTGATTTCTCCGCATTTTCACAGAGGAATGAGAGACCTATGAAAACGAAAATGAAGTGTTTAACTACGTCCTTTTAAAAGGCCAACTCATTTAGCATGTACATAAATATAGCTGTATCCAACTCAGTTCATTGCTTTTGAACATCATTTCCCAGTGATGATGCAGTGTACCTTGACACGAAAGCGCATTTAAACATGTATTCCTACTCTTTCAGGTTCCTTGTTAAATTTCTCCCTGTTATTGCATTAAGAATTTCAGTGTTAGATTCAGTTTTGTCCAGTGATTCACGCGCTCTCATAGTAAATTTCACTATTTCTAGAGAAGTTTGCCAATAAATCGGACGCTAAATGTAAAGTTTTAGAACTTGGAATACCTACTTGACTATTTTGATTGCTAAGAGCTGTGAATACTTTTATACTGATACATCAGGTCAGCGAACATGAATTTATGTTTCACCTATTCTTCCAAAATAGGACGACATTTAGCCGGAATTATAAATATTGGCAGTGTTCAACTCAGTTCTCTGCACTTGGAACACGATTTCACACAGATAAAACAGCGTCCCTCAATATGAAGGTCTACGAACCTGTATTTGTACTGTTTCGGGCAACTTCCTAAATAACTCCCTATTTTTCAAGGTGAATTCTCCGTGTCTGCTTACTTTTTCAGTGCTTCACACTCATTCCCTGTGCATTCGTAGTGTTTAATCCTCGTTTTTCCATATACACCAACTGTACAAATGTAAAGTCCATTTTAACGGCTATTCTACATTTTCACCTGTTTGGATAGAAATACTTGGTATTCCAGCACTGCAGTAGAGATATTAAGGCTGTACAAATGTATTCCATGTGTTTCATACGTACCTGTTCATCTTCCTGGTCGGTTATTGTGATTTCACAGCATTTTCACGATTTCACACTGGAATGAGAGCCCTAGGAAATGAAAATGAAGTGTTTAACTACGTCCTTTTAAACGGAGAACTCATTTAGCATGTATATAAATATAGCTGTATCCAACTCAGTTCACTGCTTTTGAACATCATTTCCCAGTGATGATGCATTGTACCCTAGACACGAATGCGCTTTTAAACATGTATTCCTACTCTTTCAAGCTCCTTTGTAAATTTCTTTCTGTTATTGCATTATGAATTTCAGTGTTAGATTCAGTTTTGTCCAGTGATTCATGCCCTCTCATAGTAAATTTCACTATTTCTAGAGAAGTTTGCCAAGTAAATCGGACGCTAAATGTAAAGTTTGAGAACTTGGAAAACCTACTTGACTATTTTGATTGCTAAGAGCTGTGAATACTTTTATACTGATACATCAGCTCAGTGAACATGAATTTATGTTTCACCTATTCTACCAAAATAGGACCATATTTAGACGGAATTATAAAAGTAGCCAGTGTTCAGTTCAGTTCTCTGCACTTGCAACACTATTACTCACAGAGAAAACAGCGTTTCTCAATATGAAGGTGTATAAACTTGTATTTGTACAATTTCAGGCACCTTCCTAAATAACTCCCTAGTCTTTCACGGTGAATTCTCAGTGTCTGCTTACTTTGCTCAGTGCTTCACGCTGATTCCGTGTGCATTCCTAGTGTTTAATCATTGTTTTCCTATATACACCAGTTGTATATATGTAATGTCTCTTTTAACCGCTATGCTACCCTTTTCACTTGTTTGGATAAAAGTACTTGGTATTCCAGCACAGCAATAGAGATATTAAGGCTCTACAAATGTATTGCAAGTGTTTCATACGTAGCTGTTCATTTTCCTGGTCGGTTATTGTGATTTCACAGCATTTTCACGATTTCACACTGGAATGAGAGCCCTAGGAAAACGAAAATGAAGTGTTTAACTACGTCCTTTTAAACGGAGAACTCATTTAGCATGTATATAAATATAGCTGTATCCAACTCAGCTCACTGCTTTTGAACATCATTTCCCAGTGATGATGCAGTGTACCCTAGACACGAATGCGCATTTAAACATGTATTCCTACTCTTTCAAGCTCCTTCGTAAATTTCTTTTTTATTGCATTATGAATTTCAGTATTAGATTCAGTTTTGTCCAGTGATTCACGCCCTCTCATAGTAAATTTCACTATTTCTAGAGAAGTTTGCCAAGTATATTGGACGCTAAATGTAAAGTTTTAGAACTTGGAATACCTACTTGACTATTTTGATTGCTAAGAGCTGTGAATACTTTTATACTGATACATCAGCTCAGTGAACATGAATTTATGTTTCACCTATTCTTCCAAAATAGGACCATATTTAGACGGAATTATAAATGTAGCCAGTGTTCAGTTCAGTTCTCTGCACTTGGAACACAATTTCTCACAGAGAAAACAGCGTTTCTCAATATGAAGGTGTATAAACCTGTATTTGTACTATTTCAGGCACCTTCCTAAATAACTCCCTAGTCTTTCACGGTGAATTCTCAGTGTCTGCTTACTTTGTTCAGTGCTTCACGCTCATTCCGTGTGCATTCCTAGTGTTTAATCGTTGTTTTTCCATATACACCAGTTGTATATATGTAAAGTCTCTTTTAACCGCTATGCTACCCTTTTCACTTGTTTGGATAGAAATACTTGGTATTCCAGCACTGCAATAGAGATATTAAGGCTCTACAAATGTATTGCAAGTGCTTCAGATACGCACCTGTTCATTTCCCTGGTCGGTTACTGTGATTTCTCCGCATTTTCACAGAGGAATGAGAGACCTATGAAAACAAAAATGAAGTGTTTAACTACGTCCTTTTAAAAGGCCAACTCATTTAGCATGTACATAAATATAGCTGTATCCAACTCAGTTCATTGCTTTTGAACATCATTTCCCAGTGATGATGCAGTGTACCTTGACACGAAAGCGCATTTAAACATGTATTCCTACTCTTTCAGGTTCCTTGTTAAATTTCTCCCTGTTATTGCATTAAGAATTTCAGTGTTAGATTCAGTTTTGTCCAGTGATTCACGCGCTCTCATAGTAAATTTCACTATTTCTAGAGAAGTTTGCCAATAAATCGGACGCTAAATGTAAAGTTTTAGAACTTGGAATACCTACTTGACTATTTTGATTGCTAAGAGCTGTGAATACTTTTATACTGATACATCAGGTCAGCGAACATGAATTTATGTTTCACCTATTCTTCCAAAATAGGACGACATTTAGCCGGAATTATAAATATTGGCAGTGTTCAACTCAGTTCTCTGCACTTGGAACACGATTTCACACAGATAAAACAGCGTCCCTCAATATGAAGGTCTACGAACCTGTATTTGTACTGTTTCGGGCAACTTCCTAAATAACTCCCTATTTTTCAAGGTGAATTCTCCGTGTCTGCTTACTTTTTCAGTGCTTCACACTCATTCCCTGTGCATTCGTAGTGTTTAATCCTCGTTTTTCCATATACACCAACTGTACAAATGTAAAGTCCATTTTAACGGCTATTCTACATTTTCACCTGTTTGGATAGAAATACTTGGTATTCCAGCACTGCAGTAGAGATATTAAGGCTGTACAAATGTATTCCATGTGTTTCATACGTACCTGTTCATCTTCCTGGTCGGTTATTGTGATTTCACAGCATTTTCACGATTTCACACTGGAATGAGAGCCCTAGGAAATGAAAATGAAGTGTTTAACTACGTCCTTTTAAACGGAGAACTCATTTAGCATGTATATAAATATAGCTGTATCCAACTCAGTTCACTGCTTTTGAACATCATTTCCCAGTGATGATGCATTGTACCCTAGACACGAATGCGCTTTTAAACATGTATTCCTACTCTTTCAAGCTCCTTTGTAAATTTCTTTCTGTTATTGTATTATGAATTTCAGTGTTAGATTCAGTTTTGTCCAGTGATTCATGCCCTCTCATAGTAAATTTCACTATTTCTAGAGAAGTTTGCCAAGTAAATCGGACGCTAAATGTAAAGTTTGAGAACTTGGAAAACCTACTTGACTATTTTGATTGCTAAGAGCTGTGAATACTTTTATACTGATACATCAGCTCAGTGAACATGAATTTATGTTTCACCTATTCTACCAAAATAGGACCATATTTAGACGGAATTATAAAAGTAGCCAGTGTTCAGTTCAGTTCTCTGCACTTGCAACACTATTACTCACAGAGAAAACAGCGTTTCTCAATATGAAGGTGTATAAACTTGTATTTGTACAATTTCAGGCACCTTCCTAAATAACTCCCTAGTCTTTCACGGTGAATTCTCAGTGTCTGCTTACTTTGCTCAGTGCTTCACGCTGATTCCGTGTGCATTCCTAGTGTTTAATCATTGTTTTCCCATATACACCAATTGTATATATGTAATGTCTCTTTTAACCGCTATGCTACCCTTTTCACTTGTTTGGATAAAAATACTTGGTATTCCAGCACAGCAATAGAGATATTAAGGCTCTACAAATGTATTGCAAGTGTTTCATACGTAGCTGTTCATTTTCCTGGTCGGTTATTGTGATTTCACAGCATTTTCACGATTTCACACTGGAATGAGAGCCCTAGGAAAACGAAAATGAAGTGTTTAACTACGTCCTTTTAAACGGAGAACTCATTTAGCATGTATATAAATATAGCTGTATCCAACTCAGTTCACTGCTTTTGAACATCATTTCCCAGTGATGATGCATTGTACCCTAGACACGAATGCGCTTTTAAACATGTATTCCTACTCTTTCAAGCTCCTTTGTAAATTTCTTTCTGTTATTGCATTATGAATTTCAGTGTTAGATTCAGTTTTGTCCAGTGATTCATGCCCTCTCATAGTAAATTTCACTATTTCTAGAGAAGTTTGCCAAGTAAATCGGACGCTAAATGTAAAGTTTGAGAACTTGGAAAACCTACTTGACTATTTTGATTGCTAAGAGCTGTGAATACTTTTATACTGATACATCAGCTCAGTGAACATGAATTTATGTTTCACCTATTCTACCAAAATAGGACCATATTTAGACGGAATTATAAAAGTAGCCAGTGTTCAGTTCAGTTCTCTGCACTTGCAACACTATTACTCACAGAGAAAACAGCGTTTCTCAATATGAAGGTGTATAAACTTGTATTTGTACAATTTCAGGCACCTTCCTAAATAACTCCCTAGTCTTTCACGGTGAATTCTCAGTGTCTGCTTACTTTGCTCAGTGCTTCACGCTGATTCCGTGTGCATTCCTAGTGTTTAATCGTTGTTTTCCCATATACACCAGTTGTATATATGTAATGTCTCTTTTAAACCGCTATGCTACCCTTTTCACTTGTTTGGATAAAAATACTTGGTATTCCAGCACAGCAATAGAGATATTAAGGCTCTACAAATGTATTGCAAGTGTTTCATACGTAGCTGTTCATTTTCCTGGTCGGTTATTGTGATTTCACAGCATTTTCACGATTTCACACTGGAATGAGAGCCCTAGGAAAACGAAAATGAAGTGTTTAACTACGTCCTTTTAAACGGAGAACTCATTTAGCATGTATATAAATATAGCTGTATCCAACTCAGTTCACTGCTTTTGAACATCATTTCCCAGTGATGATGCAGTGTACCTTGACACGTAAGCGCATTTAAACATGTATTCCTACTCTTTCAGGTTCCTTGTGAAATTTCTCCCTGTTATTGCATTAAGAATTTCAGTGTTAGATTCAGTTTTGTCCAGTGATTCACGCGCTCTCATAGTAAATTTCACTATTTCTAGAGAAGTTTGCCAAGTAAATCGGACGCTAAATGTAAAGTTTTAGAACTTGGAATACCTACTTGACTATTTTGATTGCTAAGAGCTGTGAATACTTTTATACTGATACATCAGGTCAGCGAACATGAATTTATGTTTCACCTATTCTTCCAAAATAGGACGACATTTAGCCGGAATTATAAATATTGGCAGTGTTCAACTCAGTTCTCTGCACTTGGAACACGATTTCACACAGATAAAACAGCGTCCCTCAATATGAAGGTCTACGAACCTGTATTTGTACTGTTTCGGGCAACTTCCTAAATAACTCCCTATTTTTCAAGGTGAATTCTCCGTGTCTGCTTACTTTTTCAGTGCTTCACACTCATTCCCTGTGCATTCGTAGTGTTTAATCCTCGTTTTTCCATATACACCAACTGTACAAATGTAAAGTCCATTTTAACGGCTATTCTACATTTTCACCTGTTTGGATAGAAATACTTGGTATTCCAGCACTGCAGTAGAGATATTAAGGCTGTACAAATGTATTCCATGTGTTTCATACGTACCTGTTCATCTTCCTGGTCGGTTATTGTGATTTCACAGCATTTTCACGATTTCACACTGGAATGAGAGCCCTAGGAAATGAAAATGAAGTGTTTAACTACGTCCTTTTAAACGGAGAACTCATTTAGCATGTATATAAATATAGCTGTATCCAACTCAGTTCACTGCTTTTGAACATCATTTCCCAGTGATGATGCATTGTACCCTAGACACGAATGCGCTTTTAAACATGTATTCCTACTCTTTCAAGCTCCTTTGTAAATTTCTTTCTGTTATTGCATTATGAATTTCAGTGTTAGATTCAGTTTTGTCCAGTGATTCATGCCCTCTCATAGTAAATTTCACTATTTCTAGAGAAGTTTGCCAAGTAAATCGGACGCTAAATGTAAAGTTTGAGAACTTGGAAAACCTACTTGACTATTTTGATTGCTAAGAGCTGTGAATACTTTTATACTGATACATCAGCTCAGTGAACATGAATTTATGTTTCACCTATTCTACCAAAATAGGACCATATTTAGACGGAATTATAAAAGTAGCCAGTGTTCAGTTCAGTTCTCTGCACTTGCAACACTATTACTCACAGAGAAAACAGCGTTTCTCAATATGAAGGTGTATAAACTTGTATTTGTACAATTTCAGGCACCTTCCTAAATAACTCCCTAGTCTTTCACGGTGAATTCTCAGTGTCTGCTTACTTTGCTCAGTGCTTCACGCTGATTCCGTGTGCATTCCTAGTGTTTAATCATTGTTTTCCTATATACACCAGTTGTATATATGTAATGTCTCTTTTAACCGCTATGCTACCCTTTTCACTTGTTTGGATAAAAGTACTTGGTATTCCAGCACAGCAATAGAGATATTAAGGCTCTACAAATGTATTGCAAGTGTTTCATACGTAGCTGTTCATTTTCCTGGTCGGTTATTGTGATTTCACAGCATTTTCACGATTTCACACTGGAATGAGAGCCCTAGGAAAACGAAAATGAAGTGTTTAACTACGTCCTTTTAAACGGAGAACTCATTTAGCATGTATATAAATATAGCTGTATCCAACTCAGTTCACTGCTTTTGAACATCATTTCCCAGTGATGATGCAGTGTACCCTAGACACGAATGCGCATTTAAACATGTATTCCTACTCTTTCAAGCTCCTTCGTAAATTTCTTTTTTATTGCATTATGAATTTCAGTATTAGATTCAGTTTTGTCCAGTGATTCACGCCCTCTCATAGTAAATTTCACTATTTCTAGAGAAGTTTGCCAAGTATATTGGACGCTAAATGTAAAGTTTTAGAACTTGGAATACCTACTTGACTATTTTGATTGCTAAGAGCTGTGAATACTTTTATACTGATACATCAGCTCAGTGAACATGAATTTATGTTTCACCTATTCTTCCAAAATAGGACCATATTTAGACGGAATTATAAATGTAGCCAGTGTTCAGTTCAGTTCTCTGCACTTGGAACACAATTTCTCACAGAGAAAACAGCGTTTCTCAATATGAAGGTGTATAAACCTGTATTTGTACTATTTCAGGCACCTTCCTAAATAACTCCCTAGTCTTTCACGGTGAATTCTCAGTGTCTGCTTACTTTGCTCAGTGCTTCACGCTGATTCCGTGTGCATTCCTAGTGTTTAATCGTTGTTTTCCCATATACACCAGTTGTATATATGTAATGTCTCTTTTAACCGCTATGCTACCCTTTTCACTTGTTTGGATAAAAATACTTGGTATTCCAGCACAGCAATAGAGATATTAAGGCTCTACAAATGTATTGCAAGTGTTTCATACGTAGCTGTTCATTTTCCTGGTCGGTTATTGTGATTTCACAGCATTTTCACGATTTCACACTGGAATGAGAGCCCTAGGAAAACGAAAATGAAGTGTTTAACTACGTCCTTTTAAACGGAGAACTCATTTAGCATGTATATAAATATAGCTGTATCCAACTCAGTTCACTGCTTTTGAACATCATTTCCCAGTGATGATGCAGTGTACCTTGACACGTAAGCGCATTTAAACATGTATTCCTACTCTTTCAGGTTCCTTGTGAAATTTCTCCCTGTTATTGCATTAAGAATTTCAGTGTTAGATTCAGTTTTGTCCAGTGATTCACGCGCTCTCATAGTAAATTTCACTATTTCTAGAGAAGTTTGCCAAGTAAATCGGACGCTAAATGTAAAGTTTTAGAACTTGGAATACCTACTTGACTATTTTGATTGCTAAGAGCTGTGAATACTTTTATACTGATACATCAGGTCAGCGAACATGAATTTATGTTTCACCTATTCTTCCAAAATAGGACGACATTTAGCCGGAATTATAAATATTGGCAGTGTTCAACTCAGTTCTCTGCACTTGGAACACGATTTCACACAGATAAAACAGCGTCCCTCAATATGAAGGTCTACGAACCTGTATTTGTACTGTTTCGGGCAACTTCCTAAATAACTCCCTATTTTTCAAGGTGAATTCTCCGTGTCTGCTTACTTTTTCAGTGCTTCACACTCATTCCCTGTGCATTCGTAGTGTTTAATCCTCGTTTTTCCATATACACCAACTGTACAAATGTAAAGTCCATTTTAACGGCTATTCTACATTTTCACCTGTTTGGATAGAAATACTTGGTATTCCAGCACTGCAGTAGAGATATTAAGGCTGTACAAATGTATTCCATGTGTTTCATACGTACCTGTTCATCTTCCTGGTCGGTTATTGTGATTTCACAGCATTTTCACGATTTCACACTGGAATGAGAGCCCTAGGAAATGAAAATGAAGTGTTTAACTACGTCCTTTTAAACGGAGAACTCATTTAGCATGTATATAAATATAGCTGTATCCAACTCAGTTCACTGCTTTTGAACATCATTTCCCAGTGATGATGCATTGTACCCTAGACACGAATGCGCTTTTAAACATGTATTCCTACTCTTTCAAGCTCCTTTGTAAATTTCTTTCTGTTATTGCATTATGAATTTCAGTGTTAGATTCAGTTTTGTCCAGTGATTCATGCCCTCTCATAGTAAATTTCACTATTTCTAGAGAAGTTTGCCAAGTAAATCGGACGCTAAATGTAAAGTTTGAGAACTTGGAAAACCTACTTGACTATTTTGATTGCTAAGAGCTGTGAATACTTTTATACTGATACATCAGCTCAGTGAACATGAATTTATGTTTCACCTATTCTACCAAAATAGGACCATATTTAGACGGAATTATAAAAGTAGCCAGTGTTCAGTTCAGTTCTCTGCACTTGCAACACTATTACTCACAGAGAAAACAGCGTTTCTCAATATGAAGGTGTATAAACTTGTATTTGTACAATTTCAGGCACCTTCCTAAATAACTCCCTAGTCTTTCACGGTGAATTCTCAGTGTCTGCTTACTTTGCTCAGTGCTTCACGCTGATTCCGTGTGCATTCCTAGTGTTTAATCATTGTTTTCCTATATACACCAGTTGTATATATGTAATGTCTCTTTTAACCGCTATGCTACCCTTTTCACTTGTTTGGATAAAAGTACTTGGTATTCCAGCACAGCAATAGAGATATTAAGGCTCTACAAATGTATTGCAAGTGTTTCATACGTAGCTGTTCATTTTCCTGGTCGGTTATTGTGATTTCACAGCATTTTCACGATTTCACACTGGAATGAGAGCCCTAGGAAAACGAAAATGAAGTGTTTAACTACGTCCTTTTAAACGGAGAACTCATTTAGCATGTATATAAATATAGCTGTATCCAACTCAGTTCACTGCTTTTGAACATCATTTCCCAGTGATGATGCAGTGTACCCTAGACACGAATGCGCATTTAAACATGTATTCCTACTCTTTCAAGCTCCTTCGTAAATTTCTTTTTTATTGCATTATGAATTTCAGTATTAGATTCAGTTTTGTCCAGTGATTCACGCCCTCTCATAGTAAATTTCACTATTTCTAGAGAAGTTTGCCAAGTATATTGGACGCTAAATGTAAAGTTTTAGAACTTGGAATACCTACTTGACTATTTTGATTGCTAAGAGCTGTGAATACTTTTATACTGATACATCAGCTCAGTGAACATGAATTTATGTTTCACCTATTCTTCCAAAATAGGACCATATTTAGACGGAATTATAAATGTAGCCAGTGTTCAGTTCAGTTCTCTGCACTTGGAACACAATTTCTCACAGAGAAAACAGCGTTTCTCAATATGAAGGTGTATAAACCTGTATTTGTACTATTTCAGGCACCTTCCTAAATAACTCCCTAGTCTTTCACGGTGAATTCTCAGTGTCTGCTTACTTTGTTCAGTGCTTCACGCTCATTCCGTGTGCATTCCTAGTGTTTAATCGTTGTTTTTCCATATACACCAGTTGTATATATGTAAAGTCTCTTTTAACCGCTATGCTACCCTTTTCACTTGTTTGGATAGAAATACTTGGTATTCCAGCACTGCAATAGAGATATTAAGGCTCTACAAATGTATTGCAAGTGCTTCAGATACGCACCTGTTCATTTCCCTGGTCGGTTACTGTGATTTCTCCGCATTTTCACAGAGGAATGAGAGACCTATGAAAACAAAAATGAAGTGTTTAACTACGTCCTTTTAAAAGGCCAACTCATTTAGCATGTACATAAATATAGCTGTATCCAACTCAGTTCATTGCTTTTGAACATCATTTCCCAGTGATGATGCAGTGTACCTTGACACGAAAGCGCATTTAAACATGTATTCCTACTCTTTCAGGTTCCTTGTTAAATTTCTCCCTGTTATTGCATTAAGAATTTCAGTGTTAGATTCAGTTTTGTCCAGTGATTCACGCGCTCTCATAGTAAATTTCACTATTTCTAGAGAAGTTTGCCAATAAATCGGACGCTAAATGTAAAGTTTTAGAACTTGGAATACCTACTTGACTATTTTGATTGCTAAGAGCTGTGAATACTTTTATACTGATACATCAGGTCAGCGAACATGAATTTATGTTTCACCTATTCTTCCAAAATAGGACGACATTTAGCCGGAATTATAAATATTGGCAGTGTTCAACTCAGTTCTCTGCACTTGGAACACGATTTCACACAGATAAAACAGCGTCCCTCAATATGAAGGTCTACGAACCTGTATTTGTACTGTTTCGGGCAACTTCCTAAATAACTCCCTATTTTTCAAGGTGAATTCTCCGTGTCTGCTTACTTTTTCAGTGCTTCACACTCATTCCCTGTGCATTCGTAGTGTTTAATCCTCGTTTTTCCATATACACCAACTGTACAAATGTAAAGTCCATTTTAACGGCTATTCTACATTTTCACCTGTTTGGATAGAAATACTTGGTATTCCAGCACTGCAGTAGAGATATTAAGGCTGTACAAATGTATTCCATGTGTTTCATACGTACCTGTTCATCTTCCTGGTCGGTTATTGTGATTTCACAGCATTTTCACGATTTCACACTGGAATGAGAGCCCTAGGAAATGAAAATGAAGTGTTTAACTACGTCCTTTTAAACGGAGAACTCATTTAGCATGTATATAAATATAGCTGTATCCAACTCAGTTCACTGCTTTTGAACATCATTTCCCAGTGATGATGCATTGTACCCTAGACACGAATGCGCTTTTAAACATGTATTCCTACTCTTTCAAGCTCCTTTGTAAATTTCTTTCTGTTATTGTATTATGAATTTCAGTGTTAGATTCAGTTTTGTCCAGTGATTCATGCCCTCTCATAGTAAATTTCACTATTTCTAGAGAAGTTTGCCAAGTAAATCGGACGCTAAATGTAAAGTTTGAGAACTTGGAAAACCTACTTGACTATTTTGATTGCTAAGAGCTGTGAATACTTTTATACTGATACATCAGCTCAGTGAACATGAATTTATGTTTCACCTATTCTACCAAAATAGGACCATATTTAGACGGAATTATAAAAGTAGCCAGTGTTCAGTTCAGTTCTCTGCACTTGCAACACTATTACTCACAGAGAAAACAGCGTTTCTCAATATGAAGGTGTATAAACTTGTATTTGTACAATTTCAGGCACCTTCCTAAATAACTCCCTAGTCTTTCACGGTGAATTCTCAGTGTCTGCTTACTTTGCTCAGTGCTTCACGCTGATTCCGTGTGCATTCCTAGTGTTTAATCATTGTTTTCCCATATACACCAATTGTATATATGTAATGTCTCTTTTAACCGCTATGCTACCCTTTTCACTTGTTTGGATAAAAATACTTGGTATTCCAGCACAGCAATAGAGATATTAAGGCTCTACAAATGTATTGCAAGTGTTTCATACGTAGCTGTTCATTTTCCTGGTCGGTTATTGTGATTTCACAGCATTTTCACGATTTCACACTGGAATGAGAGCCCTAGGAAAACGAAAATGAAGTGTTTAACTACGTCCTTTTAAACGGAGAACTCATTTAGCATGTATATAAATATAGCTGTATCCAACTCAGCTCACTGCTTTTGAACATCATTTCCCAGTGATGATGCAGTGTACCCTAGACACGAATGCGCATTTAAACATGTATTCCTACTCTTTCAAGCTCCTTCGTAAATTTCTTTATTGCATTATGAATTTCAGTATTAGATTCAGTTTTGTCCAGTGATTCACGCCCTCTCATAGTAAATTTCACTATTTCTAGAGAAGTTTGCCAAGTAAATTGGACACTAAATGTAAAGTTTTAGAACTTGGAATACCTACTTGACTATTTTGATTGCTAAGAGCTGTGAATACTTTTATACTGATACATCAGCTCAGTGAACATGAATTTATGTTTCACCTATTCTTCCAAAATAGGACCATATTTAGACGGAATTATAAATGTAGCCAGTGTTCAGTTCAGTTCTCTGCACTTGCAACACTATTTCTCACAGAGAAAACAGCGTTTCTCAATATGAAGGTGTATAAACCTGTATTTGTACTATTTCAGGCACCTTCCTAAATAACTCCCTAGTCTTTCACGGTGAATTCACAGTGTCTGCTTACTTTGTTCAGTGCTTCACGCTCATTCCGTGTGCATTCCTAGTGTTTAATCGTTGTTTTTCCATATACACCAGTTGTATATATGTAAAGTCTCTTTTAACCGCTATGCTACCCTTTTCACTTGTTTGGATAGAAATACTTGGTATTCCAGCACTGCAATAGAGATATTAAGGCTCTACAAATGTATTGCAAGTGCTTCAGATACGCACCTGTTCATTTCCCTGGTCGGTTACTGTGATTTCTCCGCATTTTCACAGAGGAATGAGAGACCTAGAAAACAAAAATGAAGTGTTTAACTACGTCCTTTTAAAAGGCCAACTCATTTAGCATGTACATAAATATAGCTGTATCCAACTCAGTTCATTGCTTTTGAACATCATTTCCCAGTGATGATGCAGTGTACCTTGACACGAAAGCGCATGTAAACATGTATTCCTACTCTTTCAGGTTCCTTGTTAAATTTCTCCCTGTTATTGCATTAAGAATTTCAGTGTTAGATTCAGTTTTGTCCAGTGATTCACGCGCTCTCATAGTAAATTTCACTATTTCTAGAGAAGTTTGCCAAGTAAATCGGACGCTAAATGTAAAGTTTTAGAACTTGGAAAACCTACTTGACTATTTTGATTGCTAAGAGCTGTGAATACTTTTATACTGATACATCAGGTCAGCGAACATGAATTTATGTTTCACCTATTCTTCCAAAATAGGACGACATTTAGCCGGAATTATAAATATTGGCAGTGTTCAACTCAGTTCTCTGCACTTGGAACACGATTTCACACAGATAAAACAGCGTCCCTCAATATGAAGGTCTACGAACCTGTATTTGTACTGTTTCGGGCAACTTCCTAAATAACTCCCTATTTTTCAAGGTGAATTCTCCGTGTCTGCTTACTTTGTTCAGTGCTTCACACTCATTCCCTGTGCATTCGTAGTGTTTAATCCTCGTTTTTCCATATACACCAACTGTACAAATGTAAAGTCCATTTTAACGGCTATTCTACATTTTCACCTGTTTGGATAGAAATACTTGGTATTCCAGCACTGCAGTAGAGATATTAAGGCTGTACAAATGTATTGCATGTGTTTCATACGTACCTGTTCATCTTCCTGTTCGGTTATTGTGATTTCACAGCATTTTCACGATTTCACACTGGAATGAGAGCCCTAGGAAAAGGAAAATGAAGTGTTTAACTACGTCCTTTTAAACGGAGAACTCATTTAGCATGTATATAAATATAGCTGTATCCAACTCAGTTCACTGCTTTTGAACATCATTTCCCAGTGATGATGCATTGTACCCTAGACACGAATGCGCTTTTAAACATGTATTCCTACTCTTTCAAGCTCCTTTGTAAATTTCTTTCTGTTATTGCATTATGAATTTCAGTGTTAGATTCAGTTTTGTCCAGTGATTCATGCCCTCTCATAGTAAATTTCACTATTTCTAGAGAAGTTTGCCAAGTAAATCGGACGCTAAATGTAAAGTTTGAGAACTTGGAAAACCTACTTGACTATTTTGATTGCTAAGAGCTGTGAATACTTTTATACTGATACATCAGCTCAGTGAACATGAATTTATGTTTCACCTATTCTACCAAAATAGGACCATATTTAGACGGAATTATAAAAGTAGCCAGTGTTCAGTTCAGTTCTCTGCACTTGCAACACTATTACTCACAGAGAAAACAGCGTTTCTCAATATGAAGGTGTATAAACTTGTATTTGTACAATTTCAGGCACCTTCCTAAATAACTCCCTAGTCTTTCACGGTGAATTCTCAGTGTCTGCTTACTTTGCTCAGTGCTTCACGCTGATTCCGTGTGCATTCCTAGTGTTTAATCGTTGTTTTCCCATATACACCAGTTGTATATATGTAATGTCTCTTTTAACCGCTATGCTACCCTTTTCACTTGTTTGGATAAAAATACTTGGTATTCCAGCACAGCAATAGAGATATTAAGGCTCTACAAATGTATTGCAAGTGTTTCATACGTAGCTGTTCATTTTCCTGGTCGGTTATTGTGATTTCACAGCATTTTCACGATTTCACACTGGAATGAGAGCCCTAGGAAAACGAAAATGAAGTGTTTAACTACGTCCTTTTAAACGGAGAACTCATTTAGCATGTATATAAATATAGCTGTATCCAACTCAGTTCACTGCTTTTGAACATCATTTCCCAGTGATGATGCAGTGTACCTTGACACGTAAGCGCATTTAAACATGTATTCCTACTCTTTCAGGTTCCTTGTGAAATTTCTCCCTGTTATTGCATTAAGAATTTCAGTGTTAGATTCAGTTTTGTCCAGTGATTCACGCGCTCTCATAGTAAATTTCACTATTTCTAGAGAAGTTTGCCAAGTAAATCGGACGCTAAATGTAAAGTTTTAGAACTTGGAATACCTACTTGACTATTTTGATTGCTAAGAGCTGTGAATACTTTTATACTGATACATCAGGTCAGCGAACATGAATTTATGTTTCACCTATTCTTCCAAAATAGGACGACATTTAGCCGGAATTATAAATATTGGCAGTGTTCAACTCAGTTCTCTGCACTTGGAACACGATTTCACACAGATAAAACAGCGTCCCTCAATATGAAGGTCTACGAACCTGTATTTGTACTGTTTCGGGCAACTTCCTAAATAACTCCCTATTTTTCAAGGTGAATTCTCCGTGTCTGCTTACTTTGTTCAGTGCTTCACACTCATTCCCTGTGCATTCGTAGTGTTTAATCCTCGTTTTTCCATATACACCAACTGTACAAATGTAAAGTCCATTTTAACGGCTATTCTACATTTTCACCTGTTTGGATAGAAATACTTGGTATTCCAGCACTGCAGTAGAGATATTAAGGCTGTACAAATGTATTGCATGTATTTCATACGTACCTGTTCATCTTCCTGGTCGGTTATTGTGATTTCACAGCATTTTCACGATTTCACACTGGAATGAGAGCCCTAGGAAAACGAAAATGAAGTGTTTAACTACGTCCTTTTAAACGGAGAACTCATTTAGCATGTATATAAATATAGCTGTATCCAACTCAGTTCACTGCTTTTGAACATCATTTCCCAGTGATGATGCATTGTACCCTAGACACGAATGCGCTTTTAAACATGTATTCCTACTCTTTCAAGCTCCTTCGTAAATTTCTTTCTGTTATTGCATTATGAATTTCAGTGTTAGATTCAGTTTTGTCCAGTGATTCATGCCCTCTCATAGTAAATTTCACTATTTCTAGAGAAGTTTGCCAAGTAAATCGGACGCTAAATGTAAAGTTTGAGAACTTGGAAAACCTACTTGACTATTTTGATTGCTAAGAGCTGTGAATAGTTTTATACTGATACATCACCGCAGTGAACATGAATTTATGTTTCACCTATTCTACCAAAATAGGACCATATTTAGAGGGAATTATAAAAGTAGCCAGTGTTCAGTTCAGTTCTCTGCACTTGCAACACTATTACTCACAGAGAAAACAGCGTTTCTCAGTATGAAGGTGTATAAACTTGTATTTGTACAATTTCAGGCACCTTCCTAAATAACTCCCTAGTCTTTCACGGTGAATTCTCAGTGTCTGCTTACTTTGCTCAGTGCTTCACGCTGATTCCGTGTGCATTCCTAGTGTTTAATCGTTGTTTTCCCATATACACCAGTTGTATATATGTAATGTCTCTTTTAACCGCTATGCTACCCTTTTCACTTGTTTGGATAAAAATACTTGGTATTCCAGCACAGCAATAGAGATATTAAGGCTCTACAAATGTATTGCAAGTGTTTCATACGTAGCTGTTCATTTTCCTGGTCGGTTATTGTGATTTCACAGCATTTTCACGATTTCACACTGGAATGAGAGCCCTAGGAAAACGAAAATGAAGTGTTTAACTACGTCCTTTTAAACGGAGAACCCATTTAGCATGTATATAAATATAGCTGTATCCAACTCAGTTCACTGCTTTTGAACATCATTTCCCAGTGATGATGCAGTGTACCCTACACAAATGCGCATTTAAACATGTATTCCTACTCTTTCAAGCTCCTTCGTAAATTTCTTTTTTATTGCATTATGAATTTCAGTATTAGATTCAGTTTTGTCCAGTGATTCACGCCCTCTCATAGTAAATTTCACTATTTCTAGAGAAGTTTGCCAAGTAAATTGGACGCTAAATGTAAAGTTTTAGAACTTGGAATACCTACTTGACTATTTTGATTGCTAAGAGCTGTGAATACTTTTATACTGATACATCAGCTCAGTGAACATGAATTTATGTTTCACCTATTCTTCCAAAATAGGACCATATTTAGACGGAATTATAAATGTAGCCAGTGTTCAGTTCAGTTCTCTGCACTTGGAATACTATTTCTCACAGAGAAAACAGCGTTTCTCAATATGAAGGTGTATAAACCTGTATTTGTACTATTTCAGGCACCTTCCTAAATAACTCCCTAGTCTTTCACGGTGAATTCTCAGTGTCTGCTTACTTTCTTCAGTGCTTCACGCTCATTCAGTGTGCATTCCTAGTGTTTAATCGTTGTTTTTCCATATACACCAGTTGTATATATGTAAAGTCTCTTTTAACCGCTATGCTACCCTTTTCACTTGTTTGGATAGAAATACTTGGTATTCCAGCACTGCAATAGAGATATTAAGGCTCTACAAATGTATTGCAAGTGCTTCAGATACGCACCTGTTCATTTCCCTGGTCGGTTACTGTGATTTCTCGGCATTTTCACAGAGGAATGAGAGACCTAGAAAACAAAAATGAAGTGTTTAACTACGTCCTTTTAAAAGGCCAACTCATTTAGCATGTACATAAATATAGCTGTATCCAACTCAGTTCATTGCTTTTGAACATCATTTCCCAGTGATGATGCAGTGTACCTTGACACGAAAGCGCATTTAAACATGTATTCCTACTCTTTCAGGTTCCTTGTGAAATTTCTCCCCGTTATTGCATTAAGAATTTCAGTGTTAGATTCAGTTTTGTCCAGTGATTCACGCGCTCTCATAGTAAATTTCACTATTTCTAGAGAAGTTTGCCAAGTAAATCGGACGCTAAATGTAAAGTTTTAGAACTTGGAATACCTACTTGACTATTTTGATTGCTAAGAGCTGTGAATACTTTTATACTGATACATCAGGTCAGCGAACATGAATTTATGTTTCACCTATTCTTCCAAAATAGGACGACATTTAGCCGGAATTATAAATATTGGCAGTGTTCAACTCAGTTCTCTGCACTTGGAACACGATTTCACACAGATAAAACAGCGTCCCTCAATATGAAGGTCTACGAACCTGTATTTGTACTGTTTCGGGCAACTTCCTAAATAACTCCCTATTTTTCAAGGTGAATTCTCCGTGTCTGCTTACTTTGTTCAGTGCTTCACACTCATTCCCTGTGCATTCGTAGTGTTTAATCCTCGTTTTTCCATATACACCAACTGTACAAATGTAAAGTCCATTTTAACGGCTATTCTACATTTTCACCTGTTTGGATAGAAATACTTGGTATTCCAGCACTGCAGTAGAGATATTAAGGCTGTACAAATGTATTGCATGTGTTTCATACGTACCTGTTCATCTTCCTGGTCGGTTATTGTGATTTCACAGCATTTTCACGATTTCACACTGGAATGAGAGCCCTAGGAAAATGAAAATGAAGTGTTTAACTACGTCCTTTTAAACGGAGAACTCATTTAGCATGTATATAAATATAGCTGTATCCAACTCAGTTCACTGCTTTTGAACATCATTTCCCAGTGATGATGCATTGTACCCTAGACACGAATGCGCTTTTAAACATGTATTCCTACTCTTTCAAGCTCCTTCGTAAATTTCTTTCTGTTATTGCATTATGAATTTCAGTGTTAGATTCAGTTTTGTCCAGTGATTCATGCCCTCTCATAGTAAATTTCACTATTTCTAGAGAAGTTTGCCAAGTAAATCGGACGCTAAATGTAAAGTTTGAGAACTTGGAAAACCTACTTGACTATTTTGATTGCTAAGAGCTGTGAATAGTTTTATACTGATACATCAGCTCAGTGAACATGAATTTATGTTTCACCTATTCTACCAAAATAGGACCATATTTAGAGGGAATTATAAAAGTAGCCAGTGTTCAGTTCAGTTCTCTGCACTTGCAACACTATTACTCACAGAGAAAACAGCGTTTCTCAGTATGAAGGTGTATAAACTTGTATTTGTACAATTTCAGGCACCTTCCTAAATAACTCCCTAGTCTTTCACGGTGAATTCTCAGTGTCTGCTTACTTTGCTCAGTGCTTCACGCTGATTCCGTGTGCATTCCTAGTGTTTAATCGTTGTTTTCCCATATACACCAGTTGTATATATGTAATGTCTCTTTTAACCGCTATGCTACCCTTTTCACTTGTTTGGATAAAAATACTTGGTATTCCAGCACAGCAATAGAGATATTAAGGCTCTACAAATGTATTGCAAGTGTTTCATACGTAGCTGTTCATTTTCCTGGTCGGTTATTGTGATTTCACAGCATTTTCACGATTTCACACTGGAATGAGAGCCCTAGGAAAACGAAAATGAAGTGTTTAACTACGTCCTTTTAAACGGAGAACCCATTTAGCATGTATATAAATATAGCTGTATCCAACTCAGTTCACTGCTTTTGAACATCATTTCCCAGTGATGATGCAGTGTACCCTACACAAATGCGCATTTAAACATGTATTCCTACTCTTTCAAGCTCCTTCGTAAATTTCTTTTTTATTGCATTATGAATTTCAGTATTAGATTCAGTTTTGTCCAGTGATTCACGCCCTCTCATAGTAAATTTCACTATTTCTAGAGAAGTTTGCCAAGTAAATTGGACGCTAAATGTAAAGTTTTAGAACTTGGAATACCTACTTGACTATTTTGATTGCTAAGAGCTGTGAATACTTTTATACTGATACATCAGCTCAGTGAACATGAATTTATGTTTCACCTATTCTTCCAAAATAGGACCATATTTAGACGGAATTATAAATGTAGCCAGTGTTCAGTTCAGTTCTCTGCACTTGGAATACTATTTCTCACAGAGAAAACAGCGTTTCTCAATATGAAGGTGTATAAACCTGTATTTGTACTATTTCAGGCACCTTCCTAAATAACTCCCTAGTCTTTCACGGTGAATTCTCAGTGTCTGCTTACTTTCTTCAGTGCTTCACGCTCATTCAGTGTGCATTCCTAGTGTTTAATCGTTGTTTTTCCATATACACCAGTTGTATATATGTAAAGTCTCTTTTAACCGCTATGCTACCCTTTTCACTTGTTTGGATAGAAATACTTGGTATTCCAGCACTGCAATAGAGATATTAAGGCTCTACAAATGTATTGCAAGTGCTTCAGATACGCACCTGTTCATTTCCCTGGTCGGTTACTGTGATTTCTCGGCATTTTCACAGAGGAATGAGAGACCTAGAAAACAAAAATGAAGTGTTTAACTACGTCCTTTTAAAAGGCCAACTCATTTAGCATGTACATAAATATAGCTGTATCCAACTCAGTTCATTGCTTTTGAACATCATTTCCCAGTGATGATGCAGTGTACCTTGACACGAAAGCGCATTTAAACATGTATTCCTACTCTTTCAGGTTCCTTGTGAAATTTCTCCCCGTTATTGCATTAAGAATTTCAGTGTTAGATTCAGTTTTGTCCAGTGATTCACGCGCTCTCATAGTAAATTTCACTATTTCTAGAGAAGTTTGCCAAGTAAATCGGACGCTAAATGTAAAGTTTTAGAACTTGGAATACCTACTTGACTATTTTGATTGCTAAGAGCTGTGAATACTTTTATACTGATACATCAGGTCAGCGAACATGAATTTATGTTTCACCTATTCTTCCAAAATAGGACGACATTTAGCCGGAATTATAAATATTGGCAGTGTTCAACTCAGTTCTCTGCACTTGGAACACGATTTCACACAGATAAAACAGCGTCCCTCAATATGAAGGTCTACGAACCTGTATTTGTACTGTTTCGGGCAACTTCCTAAATAACTCCCTATTTTTCAAGGTGAATTCTCCGTGTCTGCTTACTTTGTTCAGTGCTTCACACTCATTCCCTGTGCATTCGTAGTGTTTAATCCTCGTTTTTCCATATACACCAACTGTACAAATGTAAAGTCCATTTTAACGGCTATTCTACATTTTCACCTGTTTGGATAGAAATACTTGGTATTCCAGCACTGCAGTAGAGATATTAAGGCTGTACAAATGTATTGCATGTGTTTCATACGTACCTGTTCATCTTCCTGGTCGGTTATTGTGATTTCACAGCATTTTCACGATTTCACACTGGAATGAGAGCCCTAGGAAAACGAAAATGAAGTGTTTAACTACGTCCTTTTAAACGGAGAACTCATTTAGCATGTATATAAATATAGCTGTATCCAACTCAGTTCACTGCTTTTGAACATCATTTCCCAGTGATGATGCATTGTACCCTAGACACGAATGCGCTTTTAAACATGTATTCCTACTCTTTCAAGCTCCTTCGTAAATTTCTTTCTGTTATTGCATTATGAATTTCAGTGTTAGATTCAGTTTTGTCCAGTGATTCATGCCCTCTCATAGTAAATTTCACTATTTCTAGAGAAGTTTGCCAAGTAAATCGGACGCTAAATGTAAAGTTTGAGAACTTGGAAAACCTACTTGACTATTTTGATTGCTAAGAGCTGTGAATAGTTTTATACTGATACATCAGCTCAGTGAACATGAATTTATGTTTCACCTATTCTACCAAAATAGGACCATATTTAGAGGGAATTATAAAAGTAGCCAGTGTTCAGTTCAGTTCTCTGCACTTGCAACACTATTACTCACAGAGAAAACAGCGTTTCTCAGTATGGTGTATAAACTTGTATTTGTACAATTTCAGGCACCTTCCTAAATAACTCCCTAGTCTTTCACGGTGAATTCTCAGTGTCTGCTTACTTTGCTCAGTGCTTCACGCTGATTCCGTGTGCATTCCTAGTGTTTAATCGTTGTTTTCCCATATACACCAGTTGTATATATGTAATGTCTCTTTTAACCGCTATGCTACCCTTTTCACTTGTTTGGATAAAAATACTTGGTATTCCAGCACAGCAATAGAGATATTAAGGCTCTACAAATGTATTGCAAGTGTTTCATACGTAGCTGTTCATTTTCCTGGTCGGTTATTGTGATTTCACAGCATTTTCACGATTTCACACTGGAATGAGAGCCCTAGGAAAACGAAAATGAAGTGTTTAACTACGTCCTTTTAAACGGAGAACCCATTTAGCATGTATATAAATATAGCTGTATCCAACTCAGTTCACTGCTTTTGAACATCATTTCCCAGTGATGATGCAGTGTACCCTACACAAATGCGCATTTAAACATGTATTCCTACTCTTTCAAGCTCCTTCGTAAATTTCTTTTTTATTGCATTATGAATTTCAGTATTAGATTCAGTTTTGTCCAGTGATTCACGCCCTCTCATAGTAAATTTCACTATTTCTAGAGAAGTTTGCCAAGTAAATTGGACGCTAAATGTAAAGTTTTAGAACTTGGAATACCTACTTGACTATTTTGATTGCTAAGAGCTGTGAATACTTTTATACTGATACATCAGCTCAGTGAACATGAATTTATGTTTCACCTATTCTTCCAAAATAGGACCATATTTAGACGGAATTATAAATGTAGCCAGTGTTCAGTTCAGTTCTCTGCACTTGGAATACTATTTCTCACAGAGAAAACAGCGTTTCTCAATATGAAGGTGTATAAACCTGTATTTGTACTATTTCAGGCACCTTCCTAAATAACTCCCTAGTCTTTCACGGTGAATTCTCAGTGTCTGCTTACTTTCTTCAGTGCTTCACGCTCATTCAGTGTGCATTCCTAGTGTTTAATCGTTGTTTTTCCATATACACCAGTTGTATATATGTAAAGTCTCTTTTAACCGCTATGCTACCCTTTTCACTTGTTTGGATAGAAATACTTGGTATTCCAGCACTGCAATAGAGATATTAAGGCTCTACAAATGTATTGCAAGTGCTTCAGATACGCACCTGTTCATTTCCCTGGTCGGTTACTGTGATTTCTCGGCATTTTCACAGAGGAATGAGAGACCTAGAAAACAAAAATGAAGTGTTTAACTACGTCCTTTTAAAAGGCCAACTCATTTAGCATGTACATAAATATAGCTGTATCCAACTCAGTTCATTGCTTTTGAACATCATTTCCCAGTGATGATGCAGTGTACCTTGACACGAAAGCGCATTTAAACATGTATTCCTACTCTTTCAGGTTCCTTGTGAAATTTCTCCCCGTTATTGCATTAAGAATTTCAGTGTTAGATTCAGTTTTGTCCAGTGATTCACGCGCTCTCATAGTAAATTTCACTATTTCTAGAGAAGTTTGCCAAGTAAATCGGACGCTAAATGTAAAGTTTTAGAACTTGGAATACCTACTTGACTATTTTGATTGCTAAGAGCTGTGAATACTTTTATACTGATACATCAGGTCAGCGAACATGAATTTATGTTTCACCTATTCTTCCAAAATAGGACGACATTTAGCTGGAATTATAAATATTGGCAGTGTTCAACTCAGTTCTCTGCACTTGGAACACGATTTCACACAGATAAAACAGCGTCCCTCAATATGAAGGTCTACGAACCTGTATTTGTACTGTTTCGGGCAACTTCCTAAATAACTCCCTATTTTTCAAGGTGAATTCTCCGTGTCTGCTTACTTTGTTCAGTGCTTCACACTCATTCCCTGTGCATTCGTAGTGTTTAATCCTCGTTTTTCCATATACACCAACTGTACAAATGTAAAGTCCATTTTAACGGCTATTCTACATTTTCACCTGTTTGGATAGAAATACTTGGTATTCCAGCACTGCAGTAGAGATATTAAGGCTGTACAAATGTATTGCATGTGTTTCATACGTACCTGTTCATCTTCCTGGTCGGTTATTGTGATTTCACAGCATTTTCACGATTTCACACTGGAATGAGAGCCCTAGGAAAACGAAAATGAAGTGTTTAACTACGTCCTTTTAAACGGAGAACTCATTTAGCATGTATATAAATATAGCTGTATCCAACTCAGTTCACTGCTTTTGAACATCATTTCCCAGTGATGATGCATTGTACCCTAGACACGAATGCGCTTTTAAACATGTATTCCTACTCTTTCAAGCTCCTTCGTAAATTTCTTTCTGTTATTGCATTATGAATTTCAGTGTTAGATTCAGTTTTGTCCAGTGATTCATGCCCTCTCATAGTAAATTTCACTATTTCTAGAGAAGTTTGCCAAGTAAATCGGACGCTAAATGTAAAGTTTGAGAACTTGGAAAACCTACTTGACTATTTTGATTGCTAAGAGCTGTGAATAGTTTTATACTGATACATCAGCTCAGTGAACATGAATTTATGTTTCACCTATTCTACCAAAATAGGACCATATTTAGAGGGAATTATAAAAGTAGCCAGTGTTCAGTTCAGTTCTCTGCACTTGCAACACTATTACTCACAGAGAAAACAGCGTTTCTCAGTATGAAGGTGTATAAACTTGTATTTGTACAATTTCAGGCACCTTCCTAAATAACTCCCTAGTCTTTCACGGTGAATTCTCAGTGTCTGCTTACTTTGCTCAGTGCTTCACGCTGATTCCGTGTGCATTCCTAGTGTTTAATCGTTGTTTTCCCATATACACCAGTTGTATATATGTAATGTCTCTTTTAACCGCTATGCTACCCTTTTCACTTGTTTGGATAAAAATACTTGGTATTCCAGCACAGCAATAGAGATATTAAGGCTCTACAAATGTATTGCAAGTGTTTCATACGTAGCTGTTCATTTTCCTGGTCGGTTATTGTGATTTCACAGCATTTTCACGATTTCACACTGGAATGAGAGCCCTAGGAAAACGAAAATGAAGTGTTTAACTACGTCCTTTTAAACGGAGAACCCATTTAGCATGTATATAAATATAGCTGTATCCAACTCAGTTCACTGCTTTTGAACATCATTTCCCAGTGATGATGCAGTGTACCCTACACAAATGCGCATTTAAACATGTATTCCTACTCTTTCAAGCTCCTTCGTAAATTTCTTTTTTATTGCATTATGAATTTCAGTATTAGATTCAGTTTTGTCCAGTGATTCACGCCCTCTCATAGTAAATTTCACTATTTCTAGAGAAGTTTGCCAAGTAAATTGGACGCTAAATGTAAAGTTTTAGAACTTGGAATACCTACTTGACTATTTTGATTGCTAAGAGCTGTGAATACTTTTATACTGATACATCAGCTCAGTGAACATGAATTTATGTTTCACCTATTCTTCCAAAATAGGACCATATTTAGACGGAATTATAAATGTAGCCAGTGTTCAGTTCAGTTCTCTGCACTTGGAATACTATTTCTCACAGAGAAAACAGCGTTTCTCAATATGAAGGTGTATAAACCTGTATTTGTACTATTTCAGGCACCTTCCTAAATAACTCCCTAGTCTTTCACGGTGAATTCTCAGTGTCTGCTTACTTTCTTCAGTGCTTCACGCTCATTCAGTGTGCATTCCTAGTGTTTAATCGTTGTTTTTCCATATACACCAGTTGTATATATGTAAAGTCTCTTTTAACCGCTATGCTACCCTTTTCACTTGTTTGGATAGAAATACTTGGTATTCCAGCACTGCAATAGAGATATTAAGGCTCTACAAATGTATTGCAAGTGCTTCAGATACGCACCTGTTCATTTCCCTGGTCGGTTACTGTGATTTCTCGGCATTTTCACAGAGGAATGAGAGACCTAGAAAACAAAAATGAAGTGTTTAACTACGTCCTTTTAAAAGGCCAACTCATTTAGCATGTACATAAATATAGCTGTATCCAACTCAGTTCATTGCTTTTGAACATCATTTCCCAGTGATGATGCAGTGTACCTTGACACGAAAGCGCATTTAAACATGTATTCCTACTCTTTCAGGTTCCTTGTGAAATTTCTCCCCGTTATTGCATTAAGAATTTCAGTGTTAGATTCAGTTTTGTCCAGTGATTCACGCGCTCTCATAGTAAATTTCACTATTTCTAGAGAAGTTTGCCAAGTAAATCGGACGCTAAATGTAAAGTTTTAGAACTTGGAATACCTACTTGACTATTTTGATTGCTAAGAGCTGTGAATACTTTTATACTGATACATCAGGTCAGCGAACATGAATTTATGTTTCACCTATTCTTCCAAAATAGGACGACATTTAGCCGGAATTATAAATATTGGCAGTGTTCAACTCAGTTCTCTGCACTTGGAACACGATTTCACACAGATAAAACAGCGTCCCTCAATATGAAGGTCTACGAACCTGTATTTGTACTGTTTCGGGCAACTTCCTAAATAACTCCCTATTTTTCAAGGTGAATTCTCCGTGTCTGCTTACTTTGTTCAGTGCTTCACACTCATTCCCTGTGCATTCGTAGTGTTTAATCCTCGTTTTTCCATATACACCAACTGTACAAATGTAAAGTCCATTTTAACGGCTATTCTACATTTTCACCTGTTTGGATAGAAATACTTGGTATTCCAGCACTGCAGTAGAGATATTAAGGCTGTACAAATGTATTGCATGTGTTTCATACGTACCTGTTCATCTTCCTGGTCGGTTATTGTGATTTCACAGCATTTTCACGATTTCACACTGGAATGAGAGCCCTAGGAAAATGAAAATGAAGTGTTTAACTACGTCCTTTTAAACGGAGAACTCATTTAGCATGTATATAAATATAGCTGTATCCAACTCAGTTCACTGCTTTTGAACATCATTTCCCAGTGATGATGCATTGTACCCTAGACACGAATGCGCTTTTAAACATGTATTCCTACTCTTTCAAGCTCCTTCGTAAATTTCTTTCTGTTATTGCATTATGAATTTCAGTGTTAGATTCAGTTTTGTCCAGTGATTCATGCCCTCTCATAGTAAATTTCACTATTTCTAGAGAAGTTTGCCAAGTAAATCGGACGCTAAATGTAAAGTTTGAGAACTTGGAAAACCTACTTGACTATTTTGATTGCTAAGAGCTGTGAATAGTTTTATACTGATACATCAGCTCAGTGAACATGAATTTATGTTTCACCTATTCTACCAAAATAGGACCATATTTAGAGGGAATTATAAAAGTAGCCAGTGTTCAGTTCAGTTCTCTGCACTTGCAACACTATTACTCACAGAGAAAACAGCGTTTCTCAGTATGAAGGTGTATAAACTTGTATTTGTACAATTTCAGGCACCTTCCTAAATAACTCCCTAGTCTTTCACGGTGAATTCTCAGTGTCTGCTTACTTTGCTCAGTGCTTCACGCTGATTCCGTGTGCATTCCTAGTGTTTAATCGTTGTTTTCCCATATACACCAGTTGTATATATGTAATGTCTCTTTTAACCGCTATGCTACCCTTTTCACTTGTTTGGATAAAAATACTTGGTATTCCAGCACAGCAATAGAGATATTAAGGCTCTACAAATGTATTGCAAGTGTTTCATACGTAGCTGTTCATTTTCCTGGTCGGTTATTGTGATTTCACAGCATTTTCACGATTTCACACTGGAATGAGAGCCCTAGGAAAACGAAAATGAAGTGTTTAACTACGTCCTTTTAAACGGAGAACCCATTTAGCATGTATATAAATATAGCTGTATCCAACTCAGTTCACTGCTTTTGAACATCATTTCCCAGTGATGATGCAGTGTACCCTACACAAATGCGCATTTAAACATGTATTCCTACTCTTTCAAGCTCCTTCGTAAATTTCTTTTTTATTGCATTATGAATTTCAGTATTAGATTCAGTTTTGTCCAGTGATTCACGCCCTCTCATAGTAAATTTCACTATTTCTAGAGAAGTTTGCCAAGTAAATTGGACGCTAAATGTAAAGTTTTAGAACTTGGAATACCTACTTGACTATTTTGATTGCTAAGAGCTGTGAATACTTTTATACTGATACATCAGCTCAGTGAACATGAATTTATGTTTCACCTATTCTTCCAAAATAGGACCATATTTAGACGGAATTATAAATGTAGCCAGTGTTCAGTTCAGTTCTCTGCACTTGGAATACTATTTCTCACAGAGAAAACAGCGTTTCTCAATATGAAGGTGTATAAACCTGTATTTGTACTATTTCAGGCACCTTCCTAAATAACTCCCTAGTCTTTCACGGTGAATTCTCAGTGTCTGCTTACTTTCTTCAGTGCTTCACGCTCATTCAGTGTGCATTCCTAGTGTTTAATCGTTGTTTTTCCATATACACCAGTTGTATATATGTAAAGTCTCTTTTAACCGCTATGCTACCCTTTTCACTTGTTTGGATAGAAATACTTGGTATTCCAGCACTGCAATAGAGATATTAAGGCTCTACAAATGTATTGCAAGTGCTTCAGATACGCACCTGTTCATTTCCCTGGTCGGTTACTGTGATTTCTCGGCATTTTCACAGAGGAATGAGAGACCTAGAAAACAAAAATGAAGTGTTTAACTACGTCCTTTTAAAAGGCCAACTCATTTAGCATGTACATAAATATAGCTGTATCCAACTCAGTTCATTGCTTTTGAACATCATTTCCCAGTGATGATGCAGTGTACCTTGACACGAAAGCGCATTTAAACATGTATTCCTACTCTTTCAGGTTCCTTGTGAAATTTCTCCCCGTTATTGCATTAAGAATTTCAGTGTTAGATTCAGTTTTGTCCAGTGATTCACGCGCTCTCATAGTAAATTTCACTATTTCTAGAGAAGTTTGCCAAGTAAATCGGACGCTAAATGTAAAGTTTTAGAACTTGGAATACCTACTTGACTATTTTGATTGCTAAGAGCTGTGAATACTTTTATACTGACACATCAGGTCAGCGAACATGAATTTATGTTTCACCTATTCTTCCAAAATAGGACGACATTTAGCCGGAATTATAAATATTGGCAGTGTTCAACTCAGTTCTCTGCACTTGGAACACGATTTCACACAGATAAAACAGCGTCCCTCAATATGAAGGTCTACGAACCTGTATTTGTACTGTTTCGGGCAACTTCCTAAATAACTCCCTATTTTTCAAGGTGAATTCTCCGTGTCTGCTTACTTTGTTCAGTGCTTCACACTCATTCCCTGTGCATTCGTAGTGTTTAATCCTCGTTTTTCCATATACACCAACTGTACAAATGTAAAGTCCATTTTAACGGCTATTCTACATTTTCACCTGTTTGGATAGAAATACTTGGTATTCCAGCACTGCAGTAGAGATATTAAGGCTGTACAAATGTATTGCATGTGTTTCATACGTACCTGTTCATCTTCCTGGTCGGTTATTGTGATTTCACAGCATTTTCACGATTTCACACTGGAATGAGAGCCCTAGGAAAACGAAAATGAAGTGTTTAACTACGTCCTTTTAAACGGAGAACTCATTTAGCATGTATATAAATATAGCTGTATCCAACTCAGTTCACTGCTTTTGAACATCATTTCCCAGTGATGATGCATTGTACCCTAGACACGAATGCGCTTTTAAACATGTATTCCTACTCTTTCAAGCTCCTTCGTAAATTTCTTTCTGTTATTGCATTATGAATTTCAGTGTTAGATTCAGTTTTGTCCAGTGATTCATGCCCTCTCATAGTAAATTTCACTATTTCTAGAGAAGTTTGCCAAGTAAATCGGACGCTAAATGTAAAGTTTGAGAACTTGGAAAACCTACTTGACTATTTTGATTGCTAAGAGCTGTGAATACTTTTATACTGATACATCAGCTCAGTGAACATGAATTTATGCTTCACCTATTCTACCAAAATAGGACCATATTTAGACGGAATTATAAAAGTAGCCAGTGTTCAGTTCAGTTCTCTGCACTTGCAACACTATTACTCACAGAGAAAACAGCGTTTCTCAGTATGAAGGTGTATAAACTTGTATTTGTACAATTTCAGGCACCTTCCTAAATAACTCCCTAGTCTTTCACGGTGAATTCTCAGTGTCTGCTTACTTTGCTCAGTGCTTCACGCTGATTCCGTGTGCATTCCTAGTGTTTAATCGTTGTTTTCCCATATACACCAGTTGTATATATGTAATGTCTCTTTTAACCGCTATGCTACCCTTTTCACTTGTTTGGATAAAAATACTTGGTATTCCAGCACAGCAATAGAGATATTAAGGCTCTACAAATGTATTGCAAGTGTTTCATACGTAGCTGTTCATTTTCCTGGTCGGTTATTGTGATTTCACAGCATTTTCACGATTTCACACTGGAATGAGAGCCCTAGGAAAACGAAAATGAAGTGTTTAACTACGTCCTTTTAAACGGAGAACCCATTTAGCATGTATATAAATATAGCTGTATCCAACTCAGTTCACTGCTTTTGAACATCATTTCCCAGTGATGATGCAGTGTACCCTACACAAATGCGCATTTAAACATGTATTCCTACTCTTTCAAGCTCCTTCGTAAATTTCTTTTTTATTGCATTATGAATTTCAGTATTAGATTCAGTTTTGTCCAGTGATTCACGCCCTCTCATAGTAAATTTCACTATTTCTAGAGAAGTTTGCCAAGTAAATTGGACGCTAAATGTAAAGTTTTAGAACTTGGAATACCTACTTGACTATTTTGATTGCTAAGAGCTGTGAATACTTTTATACTGATACATCAGCTCAGTGAACATGAATTTATGTTTCACCTATTCTTCCAAAATAGGACCATATTTAGACGGAATTATAAATGTAGCCAGTGTTCAGTTCAGTTCTCTGCACTTGGAATACTATTTCTCACAGAGAAAACAGCGTTTCTCAATATGAAGGTGTATAAACCTGTATTTGTACTATTTCAGGCACCTTCCTAAATAACTCCCTAGTCTTTCACGGTGAATTCTCAGTGTCTGCTTACTTTCTTCAGTGCTTCACGCTCATTCAGTGTGCATTCCTAGTGTTTAATCGTTGTTTTTCCATATACACCAGTTGTATATATGTAAAGTCTCTTTTAACCGCTATGCTACCCTTTTCACTTGTTTGGATAGAAATACTTGGTATTCCAGCACTGCAATAGAGATATTAAGGCTCTACAAATGTATTGCAAGTGCTTCAGATACGCACCTGTTCATTTCCCTGGTCGGTTACTGTGATTTCTCGGCATTTTCACAGAGGAATGAGAGACCTAGAAAACAAAAATGAAGTGTTTAACTACGTCCTTTTAAAAGGCCAACTCATTTAGCATGTACATAAATATAGCTGTATCCAACTCAGTTCATTGCTTTTGAACATCATTTCCCAGTGATGATGCAGTGTACCTTGACACGAAAGCGCATTTAAACATGTATTCCTACTCTTTCAGGTTCCTTGTGAAATTTCTCCCCGTTATTGCATTAAGAATTTCAGTGTTAGATTCAGTTTTGTCCAGTGATTCACGCGCTCTCATAGTAAATTTCACTATTTCTAGAGAAGTTTGCCAAGTAAATCGGACGCTAAATGTAAAGTTTTAGAACTTGGAATACCTACTTGACTATTTTGATTGCTAAGAGCTGTGAATACTTTTATACTGATACATCAGGTCAGCGAACATGAATTTATGTTTCACCTATTCTTCCAAAATAGGACGACATTTAGCCGGAATTATAAATATTGGCAGTGTTCAACTCAGTTCTCTGCACTTGGAACACGATTTCACACAGATAAAACAGCGTCCCTCAATATGAAGGTCTACGAACCTGTATTTGTACTGTTTCGGGCAACTTCCTAAATAACTCCCTATTTTTCAAGGTGAATTCTCCGTGTCTGCTTACTTTGTTCAGTGCTTCACACTCATTCCCTGTGCATTCGTAGTGTTTAATCCTCGTTTTTCCATATACACCAACTGTACAAATGTAAAGTCCATTTTAACGGCTATTCTACATTTTCACCTGTTTGGATAGAAATACTTGGTATTCCAGCACTGCAGTAGAGATATTAAGGCTGTACAAATGTATTGCATGTGTTTCATATGTACCTGTTCATCTTCCTGGTCGGTTATTGTGATTTCACAGCATTTTCACGATTTCACACTGGAATGAGAGCCCTAGGAAAACGAAAATGAAGTGTTTAACTACGTCCTTTTAAACGGAGAACTCATTTAGCATGTATATAAATATAGCTGTATCCAACTCAGTTCACTGCTTTTGAACATCATTTCCCAGTGATGATGCATTGTATCCTAGACACGAATGCGCTTTTAAACATGTATTCCTACTCTTTCAAGCTCCTTTGTAAATTTCTTTCTGTTATTGCATTATGAATTTCAGTGTTAGATTCAGTTTTGTCCAGTGATTCATGCCCTCTCATAGTAAATTTCACTATTTCTAGAGAAGTTTGCCAAGTAAATCGGACGCTAAATGTAAAGTTTGAGAACTTGGAAAACCTACTTGACTATTTTGATTGCTAAGAGCTGTGAATAGTTTTATACTGATACATCAGCTCAGTGAACATGAATTTATGCTTCACCTATTCTACCAAAATAGGACCATATTTAGACGGAATTATAAAAGTAGCCAGTGTTCAGTTCAGTTCTCTGCACTTGCAACACTATTACTCACAGAGAAAACAGCGTTTCTCAGTATGAAGGTGTATAAACTTGTATTTGTACAATTTCAGGCACCTTCCTAAATAACTCCCTAGTCTTTCACGGTGAATTCTCAGTGTCTGCTTACTTTGCTCAGTGCTTCACGCTGATTCCGTGTGCATTCCTAGTGTTTAATCGTTGTTTTCCCATATACACCAGTTGTATATATGTAATGTCTCTTTTAACCGCTATGCTACCCTTTTCACTTGTTTGGATAAAAATACTTGGTATTCCAGCACAGCAATAGAGATATTAAGGCTCTACAAATGTATTGCAAGTGTTTCATACGTAGCTGTTCATTTTCCTGGTCGGTTATTGTGATTTCACAGCATTTTCACGATTTCACACTGGAATGAGAGCCCTAGGAAAACGAAAATGAAGTGTTTAACTACGTCCTTTTAAACGGAGAACTCATTTAGCATGTATATAAATATAGCTGTATCCAACTCAGTTCACTGCTTTTGAACATCATTTCCCAGTGATGATGCATTGTAACCTAGACACGAATGCGCTTTTAAACATGTATTCCTACTCTTTCAAGCTCCTTTGTAAATTTCTTTCTGTTATTGCATTATGAATTTCAGTGTTAGATTCAGTTTTGTCCAGTGATTCATGCCCTCTCATAGTAAATTTCACTATTTCTAGAGAAGTTTGCCAAGTAAATCAGACGCTAAATGTAAAGTTTGAGAACTTGGAAAACCTACTTGACTATTTTGATTGCTAAGAGCTGTGAATACTTTTATACTGATACATCAGCTCAGTGAACATGAATTTATGTTTCACCTATTCTTCCAAAATAGGACCATATTTAGATGGAATTATAAAAGTAGCCAGTGTTCAGTTCAGTTCTCTGCACTTGCAACACTATTACTCACAGAGAAAACAGCGTTTCTCAGTATGAAGGTGTATAAACTTGTATTTGTACAATTTCAGGCACCTTCCTAAATAACTCCCTAGTCTTTCACGGTGAATTCTCAGTGTCTGCTTACTTTGCTCAGTGCTTCACGCTGATTCCGTGTGCATTCCTAGTGTTTAATCGTTGTTTTCCCATATACACCAGTTGTATATATGTAATGTCTCTTTTAACCGCTATGCTACCCTTTTCACTTGTTTGGATAAAAATACTTGGTATTCCAGCACAGCAATAGAGATATTAAGGCTCTACAAATGTATTGGAAGTGTTTCATACGTAGCTGTTCATTTTCCTGGTCGGTTATTGTGATTTCACAGCATTTTCACGATTTCACACTGGAATGAGAGCCCTAGGAAAACGAAAATGAAGTGTTTAACTACGTCCTTTTAAAAGGCCAACTCATTTAGCATGTACATAAATATAGCTGTATCCAACTCAGTTCATTGCTTTTGAACATCATTTCCAGTGATGATGCATTGTAACCTTGACACGAAAGCGCATTTAAACATGCATTCCTACTCTTTCAGGTTCCTTGTTAAATTTCTCCTTGTTATTACATTAAGAATTTCAGTGTTAGATTCAGTTTTGTCCAGTGATTCACGCCCTCTCATAGTAAATTTCACTATTTCTAGAGAAGTTTGCCAAGTAAATCGGACGCTAAATGTAAAGTTTTAGAACTTGGAATACCTACTTGACTATTTTGATTGCTAAGAGCTGTGAATACTTTTATACTGATACATCAGGTCAGCGACCATGAATTTATGTTTCACCTATTCTTCCAAAATAGGACCACATTTAGACGGAATTATAAATATTGGCAGTGTTCAACTCAGTTCTCTGCACTTGCAACACTATTACTCACAGAGAAAACAGCGTTTCTCAATATGAAGGTGTATAAACTTGTATTTGTACTATTTCAGGCACCTTCCTAAATAACTCCCTAGTCTTTCACGGTGAATTCTCAGTGTCTGCTTACTTTCTTCAGTGCTTCACGCTCATTCAGTGTGCATTCCTAGTGTTTAATCGTTGTTTTTCCATATACACCAGTTGTATATATGTAAAGTCTCTTTTAACCGCTATGCTACCCTTTTCACTTGTTTGGATAGAAATACTTGGTATTCCAGCACTGCAATAGAGATATTAAGGCTCTACAAATGTATTGCAAGTGCTTCAGATACGCACCTGTTCATTTCCCTGGTCGGTTACTGTGATTTCTCGGCATTTTCACAGAGGAATGAGAGACCTAGAAAACAAAAATGAAGTGTTTAACTACGTCCTTTTAAAAGGCCAACTCATTTAGCATGTACATAAATATAGCTGTATCCAACTCAGTTCATTGCTTTTGAACATCATTTCCCAGTGATGATGCAGTGTACCTTGACACGAAAGCGCATTTAAACATGTATTCCTACTCTTTCAGGTTCCTTGTGAAATTTCTCCCCGTTATTGCATTAAGAATTTCAGTGTTAGATTCAGTTTTGTCCAGTGATTCACGCGCTCTCATAGTAAATTTCACTATTTCTAGAGAAGTTTGCCAAGTAAATCGGACGCTAAATGTAAAGTTTTAGAACTTGGAATACCTACTTGACTATTTTGATTGCTAAGAGCTGTGAAAACTTTTATACTGATACATCAGGTCAGCGAACATGAATTTATGTTTCACCTATTCTTCCAAAATAGGACGACATTTAGCCGGAATTATAAATATTGGCAGTGTTCAACTCAGTTCTCTGCACTTGGAACACGATTTCACACAGATAAAACAGCGTCCCTCAATATGAAGGTCTACGAACCTGTATTTGTACTGTTTCGGGCAACTTCCTAAATAACTCCCTATTTTTCAAGGTGAATTCTCCGTGTCTGCTTACTTTGTTCAGTGCTTCACACTCATTCCCTGTGCATTCGTAGTGTTTAATCCTCGTTTTTCCATATACACCAACTGTACAAATGTAAAGTCCATTTTAACGGCTATTCTACATTTTCACCTGTTTGGATAGAAATACTTGGTATTCCAGCACTGCAGTAGAGATATTAAGGCTGTACAAATGTATTGCATGTGTTTCATACGTACCTGTTCATCTTCCTGGTCGGTTATTGTGATTTCACAGCATTTTCACGATTTCACACTGGAATGAGAGCCCTAGGAAAACGAAAATGAAGTGTTTAACTACGTCCTTTTAAACGGAGAACTCATTTAGCATGTATATAAATATAGCTGTATCCAACTCAGTTCACTGCTTTTGAACATCATTTCCCAGTCATGATGCATTGTACCCTAGACACGAATGCGCTTTTAAACATGTATTCCTACTCTTTCAAGCTCCTTTGTAAATTTCTTTCTGTTATTGCATTATGAATTTCAGTGTTAGATTCAGTTTTGTCCAGTGATTCATGCCTTCTCATAGTAAATTTCACTATTTCTAGAGAAGTTTGCCAAGTAAATCGGACGCTAAATGTAAAGTTTGAGAACTTGGAAAACCTACTTGACTATTTTGATTGCTAAGAGCTGTGAATAGTTTTATACTGATACATCAGCTCAGTGAACATGAATTTATGTTTCACCTATTCTACCAAAATAGGACCATATTTAGACGGAATTATAAAAGTAGCCAGTGTTCAGTTCAGTTCTCTGCACTTGCAACACTATTACTCACAGAGAAAACAGCGTTTCTCAGTATGAAGGTGTATAAACTTGTATTTGTACAATTTCAGGCACCTTCCTAAATAACTCCCTAGTCTTTCACGGTGAATTCTCAGTGTCTGCTTACTTTGCTCAGTGCTTCACGCTGATTCCGTGTGCATTCCTAGTGTTTAATCGTTGTTTTCCCATATACACCAGTTGTATATATGTAATGTCTCTTTTAACCGCTATGCTACCCTTTTCACTTGTTTGGATAAAAATACTTGGTATTCCAGCACAGCAATAGAGATATTAAGGCTCTACAAATGTATTGCAAGTGTTTCATACGTAGCTGTTCATTTTCCTGGTCGGTTATTGTGATTTCACAGCATTTTCACGATTTCACACTGGAATGAGAGCCCTAGGAAAACGAAAATGAAGTGTTTAACTACGTCCTTTTAAACGGAGAACCCATTTAGCATGTATATAAATATAGCTGTATCCAACTCAGTTCACTGCTTTTGAACATCATTTCCCAGTGATGATGCAGTGTACCCTACACAAATGCGCATTTAAACATGTATTCCTACTCTTTCAAGCTCCTTCGTAAATTTCTTTTTTATTGCATTATGAATTTCAGTATTAGATTCAGTTTTGTCCAGTGATTCACGCCCTCTCATAGTAAATTTCACTATTTCTAGAGAAGTTTGCCAAGTAAATTGGACGCTAAATGTAAAGTTTTAGAACTTGGAATACCTACTTGACTATTTTGATTGCTAAGAGCTGTGAATACTTTTATACTGATACATCAGCTCAGTGAACATGAATTTATGTTTCACCTATTCTTCCAAAATAGGACCATATTTAGACGGAATTATAAATGTAGCCAGTGTTCAGTTCAGTTCTCTGCACTTGGAATACGATTTCTCACAGAGAAAACAGCGTTTCTCAATATGAAGGTGTATAAACCTGTATTTGTACTATTTCAGGCACCTTCCTAAATAACTCCCTAGTCTTTCACGGTGAATTCTCAGTGTCTGCTTACTTTGCTCAGTGCTTCACCCTCATTCCGTGTGCATTCCTAGTGTTTAATCGTTGTTTTCCCCATATACACCAGTTGTATATATGTAATGTCTCTTTTAACCGCTATGCTACCCTTTTCACTTGTTTGGATAAAAATACTTGGTATTCCAGCACAGCAATAGAGATATTAAGGCTCTACAAATGTATTGGAGGTGTTTCATACGTAGCTGTTCATTTTCCTGGTCGGTTATTGTGATTTCACAGCATTTTCACGATTTCACACTGGAATGAGAGCCCTAGGAAAACGAAAATGAAGTGTTTAACTACGTCCTTTTAAACGGAGAACTCATTTAGCATGTATATAAATATAGCTGTATCCAACTCAGTTCACTGCTTTTGAACATCATTTCCCAGTGATGATGCATTGTAACCTAGACACGAATGCGCTTTTAAACATGTATTCCTACTCTTTCAAGCTCCTTTGTAAATTTCTTTCTGTTATTGCATTATGAATTTCAGTGTTAGATTCAGTTTTGTCCAGTGATTCATGCCCTCTCATAGTAAATTTCACTATTTCTAGAGAAGTTTGCCAAGTAAATCAGACGCTAAATGTAAAGTTTGAGAACTTGGAAAACCTACTTGACTATTTTGATTGCTAAGAGCTGTGAATACTTTTATACTGATACATCAGCTCAGTGAACATGAATTTATGTTTCACCTATTCTTCCAAAATAGGACCATATTTAGACGGAATTATAAATGTAGCCAGTGTTCAGTTCAGTTCTCTGCACTTGGAACACTATTTCTCACAGAGAAAACAGCGTTTCGCAATATGAAGGTGTATAAACCTGTATTTGTACTATTTCAGGCACCTTCCTAAATAACTCCCTAGTCTTTCACGGTGAATTCTCAGTGTCTGCTTACTTTGTTCAGTGCTTCACGCTCATTCCGTGTGCATTCCTAGTGTTTAATCGTTGTTTTCCCATATACACCAGTTGTATATATGTAAAGTCTCTTTTAACCGCTATGCTACCCTTTTCACTTGTTTGGATAGAAATACTTGGTATTCCAGCACTGCGATAGAGATATTAAGGCTCTACAAATGTATTGCAAGTGCTTCAGATACGCACCTGTTCATTTCCCTGGTCGGTTACTGTGATTTCTCGGCATTTTCACAGAGGAATGAGAGACCTAGAAAACAAAAATGAAGTGTTTAACTACGTCCTTTTAAAAGGCCAACTCATTTAGCATGTACATAAATATAGCTGTATCCAACTCAGTTCATTGCTTTTGAACATCATTTCCAGTGATGATGCAGTGTACCTTGACACGAAAGCGCATTTAAACATGCATTCCTACTCTTTCAGGTTCCTTGTTAAATTTCTCCTTGTTATTGCATTAAGAATTTCAGTGTTAGATTCAGTTTTGTCCAGTGATTCACGCCCTCTCATAGTAAATTTCACTATTTCTAGAGAAGTTTGCCAAGTAAATCGGACGCTAAATGTAAAGTTTTAGAACTTGGAATACCTACTTGACTATTTTGATTGCTAAGAGCTGTGAATACTTTTATACTGATACATCAGGTCAGCGACCATGAATTTATGTTTCACCTATTCTTCCAAAATAGGACCACATTTAGACGGAATTATAAATATTGGCAGTGTTCAACTCAGTTCTCTGCACTTGCAACACTATTACTCACAGAGAAAACAGCGTTTCTCAATATGAAGGTGTATAAACTTGTATTTGTACTATTTCAGGCACCTTCCTAAATAACTCCCTAGTCTTTCACGGTGAATTCTCAGTGTCTGCTTACTTTCTTCAGTGCTTCACGCTCATTCAGTGTGCATTCCTAGTGTTTAATCGTTGTTTTTCCATATACACCAGTTGTATATATGTAAAGTCTCTTTTAACCGCTATGCTACCCTTTTCACTTGTTTGGATAGAAATACTTGGTATTCCAGCACTGCAATAGAGATATTAAGGCTCTACAAATGTATTGCAAGTGCTTCAGATACGCACCTGTTCATTTCCCTGGTCGGTTACTGTGATTTCTCGGCATTTTCACAGAGGAATGAGAGACCTAGAAAACAAAAATGAAGTGTTTAACTACGTCCTTTTAAAAGGCCAACTCATTTAGCATGTACATAAATATAGCTGTATCCAACTCAGTTCATTGCTTTTGAACATCATTTCCCAGTGATGATGCAGTGTACCTTGACACGAAAGCGCATTTAAACATGTATTCCTACTCTTTCAGGTTCCTTGTGAAATTTCTCCCCGTTATTGCATTAAGAATTTCAGTGTTAGATTCAGTTTTGTCCAGTGATTCACGCGCTCTCATAGTAAATTTCACTATTTCTAGAGAAGTTTGCCAAGTAAATCGGACGCTAAATGTAAAGTTTTAGAACTTGGAATACCTACTTGACTATTTTGATTGCTAAGAGCTGTGAATACTTTTATACTGATACATCAGGTCAGCGAACATGAATTTATGTTTCACCTATTCTTCCAAAATAGGACGACATTTAGCCGGAATTATAAATATTGGCAGTGTTCAACTCAGTTCTCTGCACTTGGAACACGATTTCACACAGATAAAACAGCGTCCCTCAATATGAAGGTCTACGAACCTGTATTTGTACTGTTTCGGGCAACTTCCTAAATAACTCCCTATTTTTCAAGGTGAATTCTCCGTGTCTGCTTACTTTGTTCAGTGCTTCACACTCATTCCCTGTGCATTCGTAGTGTTTAATCCTCGTTTTTCCATATACACCAACTGTACAAATGTAAAGTCCATTTTAACGGCTATTCTACATTTTCACCTGTTTGGATAGAAATACTTGGTATTCCAGCACTGCAGTAGAGATATTAAGGCTGTACAAATGTATTGCATGTGTTTCATACGTACCTGTTCATCTTCCTGGTCGGTTATTGTGATTTCACAGCATTTTCACGATTTCACACTGGAATGAGAGCCCTAGGAAAACGAAAATGAAGTGTTTAACTACGTCCTTTTAAACGGAGAACTCATTTAGCATGTATATAAATATAGCTGTATCCAACTCAGTTCACTGCTTTTGAACATCATTTCCCAGTCATGATGCATTGTACCCTAGACACGAATGCGCTTTTAAACATGTATTCCTACTCTTTCAAGCTCCTTCGTAAATTTCTTTCTGTTATTGCATTATGAATTTCAGTGTTAGATTCAGTTTTGTCCAGTGATTCATGCCCTCTCATAGTAAATTTCACTATTTCTAGAGAAGTTTGCCAAGTAAATCGGACGCTAAATGTAAAGTTTGAGAACTTGGAAAACCTACTTGACTATTTTGATTGCTAAGAGCTGTGAATAGTTTTATACTGATACATCAGCTCAGTGAACATGAATTTATGTTTCACCTATTCTACCAAAATAGGACCATATTTAGAGGGAATTATAAAAGTAGCCAGTGTTCAGTTCAGTTCTCTGCACTTGCAACACTATTACTCACAGAGAAAACAGCGTTTCTCAGTATGAAGGTGTATAAACTTGTATTTGTACAATTTCAGGCACCTTCCTAAATAACTCCCTAGTCTTTCACGGTGAATTCTCAGTGTCTGCTTACTTTGCTCAGTGCTTCACGCTGATTCCGTGTGCATTCCTAGTGTTTAATCGTTGTTTTCCCATATACACCAGTTGTATATATGTAAAGTCTCTTTTAACCGCTATGCTACCCTTTTCACTTGTTTGGATAAAAATACTTGGTATTCCAGCACAGCAATAGAGATATTAAGGCTCTACAAATGTATTGCAAGTGTTTCATACGTAGCTGTTCATTTTCCTGGTCGGTTATTGTGATTTCACAGCATTTTCACGATTTCACACTGGAATGAGAGCCCTAGGAAAACGAAAATGAAGTGTTTAACTACGTCCTTTTAAACGGAGAACCCATTTAGCATGTATATAAATATAGCTGTATCCAACTCAGTTCACTGCTTTTGAACATCATTTCCCAGTGATGATGCAGTGTACCCTACACAAATGCGCATTTAAACATGTATTCCTACTCTTTCAAGCTCCTTCGTAAATTTCTTTTTTATTGCATTATGAATTTCAGTATTAGATTCAGTTTTGTCCAGTGATTCACGCCCTCTCATAGTAAATTTCACTATTTCTAGAGAAGTTTGCCAAGTAAATTGGACGCTAAATGTAAAGTTTTAGAACTTGGAATACCTACTTGACTATTTTGATTGCTAAGAGCTGTGAATACTTTTATACTGATACATCAGCTCAGTGAACATGAATTTATGTTTCACCTATTCTTCCAAAATAGGACCATATTTAGACGGAATTATAAATGTAGCCAGTGTTCAGTTCAGTTCTCTGCACTTGGAATACTATTTCTCACAGAGAAAACAGCGTTTCTCAATATGAAGGTGTATAAACCTGTATTTGTACTATTTCAGGCACCTTCCTAAATAACTCCCTAGTCTTTCACGGTGAATTCTCAGTGTCTGCTTACTTTCTTCAGTGCTTCACGCTCATTCAGTGTGCATTCCTAGTGTTTAATCGTTGTTTTTCCATATACACCAGTTGTATATATGTAAAGTCTCTTTTAACCGCTATGCTACCCTTTTCACTTGTTTGGATAGAAATACTTGGTATTCCAGCACTGCAATAGAGATATTAAGGCTCTACAAATGTATTGCAAGTGCTTCAGATACGCACCTGTTCATTTCCCTGGTCGGTTACTGTGATTTCTCGGCATTTTCACAGAGGAATGAGAGACCTAGAAAACAAAAATGAAGTGTTTAACTACGTCCTTTTAAAAGGCCAACTCATTTAGCATGTACATAAATATAGCTGTATCCAACTCAGTTCATTGCTTTTGAACATCATTTCCCAGTGATGATGCAGTGTACCTTGACACGAAAGCGCATTTAAACATGTATTCCTACTCTTTCAGGTTCCTTGTGAAATTTCTCCCCGTTATTGCATTAAGAATTTCAGTGTTAGATTCAGTTTTGTCCAGTGATTCACGCGCTCTCATAGTAAATTTCACTATTTCTAGAGAAGTTTGCCAAGTAAATCGGACGCTAAATGTAAAGTTTTAGAACTTGGAATACCTACTTGACTATTTTGATTGCTAAGAGCTGTGAATACTTTTATACTGATACATCAGGTCAGCGAACATGAATTTATGTTTCACCTATTCTTCCAAAATAGGACGACATTTAGCCGGAATTATAAATATTGGCAGTGTTCAACTCAGTTCTCTGCACTTGGAACACGATTTCACACAGATAAAACAGCGTCCCTCAATATGAAGGTCTACGAACCTGTATTTGTACTGTTTCGGGCAACTTCCTAAATAACTCCCTATTTTTCAAGGTGAATTCTCCGTGTCTGCTTACTTTGTTCAGTGCTTCACACTCATTCCCTGTGCATTCGTAGTGTTTAATCCTCGTTTTTCCATATACACCAACTGTACAAATGTAAAGTCCATTTTAACGGCTATTCTACATTTTCACCTGTTTGGATAGAAATACTTGGTATTCCAGCACTGCAGTAGAGATATTAAGGCTGTACAAATGTATTGCATGTGTTTCATACGTACCTGTTCATCTTCCTGGTCGGTTATTGTGATTTCACAGCATTTTCACGGTTTCACACTGGAATGAGAGCCCTAGGAAAACGAAAATGAAGTGTTTAACTACGTCCTTTTAAACGGAGAACTCATTTAGCATGTATATAAATATAGCTGTATCCAACTCAGTTCACTGCTTTTGAACATCATTTCCCAGTGATGATGCATTGTACCCTAGACACGAATGCGCTTTTAAACATGTATTCCTACTCTTTCAAGCTCCTTCGTAAATTTCTTTCTGTTATTGCATTATGAATTTCAGTGTTAGATTCAGTTTTGTCCAGTGATTCATGCCCTCTCATAGTAAATTTCACTATTTCTAGAGAAGTTTGCCAAGTAAATCGGACGCTAAATGTAAAGTTTGAGAACTTGGAAAACCTACTTGACTATTTTGATTGCTAAGAGCTGTGAATAGTTTTATACTGATACATCAGCTCAGTGAACATGAATTTATGTTTCACCTATTCTACCAAAATAGGACCATATTTAGAGGGAATTATAAAAGTAGCCAGTGTTCAGTTCAGTTCTCTGCACTTGCAACACTATTACTCACAGAGAAAACAGCGTTTCTCAGTATGAAGGTGTATAAACTTGTATTTGTACAATTTCAGGCACCTTCCTAAATAACTCCCTAGTCTTTCACGGTGAATTCTCAGTGTCTGCTTACTTTGCTCAGTGCTTCACGCTGATTCCGTGTGCATTCCTAGTGTTTAATCGTTGTTTTCCCATATACACCAGTTGTATATATGTAATGTCTCTTTTAACCGCTATGCTACCCTTTTCACTTGTTTGGATAAAAATACTTGGTATTCCAGCACAGCAATAGAGATATTAAGGCTCTACAAATGTATTGCAAGTGTTTCATACGTAGCTGTTCATTTTCCTGGTCAGTTATTGTGATTTCACAGCATTTTCACGATTTCACACTGGAATGAGAGCCCTAGGAAAACGAAAATGAAGTGTTTAACTACGTCCTTTTAAACGGAGAACCCATTTAGCATGTATATAAATATAGCTGTATCCAACTCAGTTCACTGCTTTTGAACATCATTTCCCAGTGATGATGCAGTGTACCCTACACAAATGCGCATTTAAACATGTATTCCTACTCTTTCAAGCTCCTTCGTAAATTTCTTTTTTATTGCATTATGAATTTCAGTATTAGATTCAGTTTTGTCCAGTGATTCACGCCCTCTCATAGTAAATTTCACTATTTCTAGAGAAGTTTGCCAAGTAAATTGGACGCTAAATGTAAAGTTTTAGAACTTGGAATACCTACTTGACTATTTTGATTGCTAAGAGCTGTGAATACTTTTATACTGATACATCAGCTCAGTGAACATGAATTTATGTTTCACCTATTCTTCCAAAATAGGACCATATTTAGACGGAATTATAAATGTAGCCAGTGTTCAGTTCAGTTCTCTGCACTTGGAATACTATTTCTCACAGAGAAAACAGCGTTTCTCAATATGAAGGTGTATAAACCTGTATTTGTACTATTTCAGGCACCTTCCTAAATAACTCCCTAGTCTTTCACGGTGAATTCTCAGTGTCTGCTTACTTTCTTCAGTGCTTCACGCTCATTCAGTGTGCATTCCTAGTGTTTAATCGTTGTTTTTCCATATACACCAGTTGTATATATGTAAAGTCTCTTTTAACCGCTATGCTACCCTTTTCACTTTTGGATAGAAATACTTGGTATTCCAGCACTGCAATAGAGATATTAAGGCTCTACAAATGTATTGCAAGTGCTTCAGATACGCACCTGTTCATTTCCCTGGTCGGTTACTGTGATTTCTCGGCATTTTCACAGAGGAATGAGAGACCTAGAAAACAAAAATGAAGTGTTTAACTACGTCCTTTTAAAAGGCCAACTCATTTAGCATGTACATAAATATAGCTGTATCCAACTCAGTTCATTGCTTTTGAACATCATTTCCCAGTGATGATGCAGTGTACCTTGACACGAAAGCGCATTTAAACATGTATTCCTACTCTTTCAGGTTCCTTGTGAAATTTCTCCCCGTTATTGCATTAAGAATTTCAGTGTTAGATTCAGTTTTGTCCAGTGATTCACGCGCTCTCATAGTAAATTTCACTATTTCTAGAGAAGTTTGCCAAGTAAATCGGACGCTAAATGTAAAGTTTTAGAACTTGGAATACCTACTTGACTATTTTGATTGCTAAGAGCTGTGAATACTTTTATACTGATACATCAGGTCAGCGAACATGAATTTATGTTTCACCTATTCTTCCAAAATAGGACGACATTTAGCCGGAATTATAAATATTGGCAGTGTTCAACTCAGTTCTCTGCACTTGGAACACGATTTCACACAGATAAAACAGCGTCCCTCAATATGAAGGTCTACGAACCTGTATTTGTACTGTTTCGGGCAACTTCCTAAATAACTCCCTATTTTTCAAGGTGAATTCTCCGTGTCTGCTTACTTTGTTCAGTGCTTCACACTCATTCCCTGTGCATTCGTAGTGTTTAATCCTCGTTTTTCCATATACACCAACTGTACAAATGTAAAGTCCATTTTAACGGCTATTCTACATTTTCACCTGTTTGGATAGAAATACTTGGTATTCCAGCACTGCAGTAGAGATATTAAGGCTGTACAAATGTATTGCATGTGTTTCATACGTACCTGTTCATCTTCCTGGTCGGTTATTGTGATTTCACAGCATTTTCACGGTTTCACACTGGAATGAGAGCCCTAGGAAAACGAAAATGAAGTGTTTAACTACGTCCTTTTAAACGGAGAACTCATTTAGCATGTATATAAATATAGCTGTATCCAACTCAGTTCACTGCTTTTGAACATCATTTCCCAGTGATGATGCATTGTACCCTAGACACGAATGCGCTTTTAAACATGTATTCCTACTCTTTCAAGCTCCTTCGTAAATTTCTTTCTGTTATTGCATTATGAATTTCAGTGTTAGATTCAGTTTTGTCCAGTGATTCATGCCCTCTCATAGTAAATTTCACTATTTCTAGAGAAGTTTGCCAAGTAAATCGGACGCTAAATGTAAAGTTTGAGAACTTGGAAAACCTACTTGACTATTTTGAATGCTAAGAGCTGTGAATAGTTTTATACTGATACATCAGCTCAGTGAACATGAATTTATGTTTCACCTATTCTACCAAAATAGGACCATATTTAGACGGAATTATAAAAGTAGCCAGTGTTCAGTTCAGTTCTCTGCACTTGCAACACTATTACTCACAGAGAAAACAGCGTTTCTCAGTATGAAGGTGTATAAACTTGTATTTGTACAATTTCAGGCACCTTCCTAAATAACTCCCTAGTCTTTCACGGTGAATTCTCAGTGTCTGCTTACTTTGCTCAGTGCTTCACGCTGATTCCGTGTGCATTCCTAGTGTTTAATCGTTGTTTTCCCATATACACCAGTTGTATATATGTAATGTCTCTTTTAACCGCTATGCTACCCTTTTCACTTGTTTGGATAAAAATACTTGGTATTCCAGCACAGCAATAGAGATATTAAGGCTCTACAAATGTATTGCAAGTGTTTCATACGTAGCTGTTCATTTTCCTGGTCGGTTATTGTGATTTCACAGCATTTTCACGATTTCAAACTGGAATGAGAGCCCTAGGAAAACGAAAATGAAGTGTTTAACTACGTCCTTTTAAACGGAGAACCCATTTAGCATGTATATAAATATAGCTGTATCCAACTCAGTTCACTGCTTTTGAACATCATTTCCCAGTGATGATGCAGTGTACCCTACACAAATGCGCATTTAAACATGTATTCCTACTCTTTCAGGTTCCTTGTTAAATTTCTCCTTGTTATTGCATTAAGAATTTCAGTGTTAGATTCAGTTTTGTCCAGTGATTCACGCCCTCTCATAGTAAATTTCACTATTTCTAGAGAAGTTTGCCAAGTAAATCGGACGCTAAATGTAAAGTTTTAGAACTTGGAATACCTACTTGACTATTTTGATTGCTAAGAGCTGTGAATACTTTTATACTGATACATCAGGTCAGCGACCATGAATTTATGTTTCACCTATTCTTCCAAAATAGGACCACATTTAGACGGAATTATAAATATTGGCAGTGTTCAACTCAGTTCTCTGCACTTGCAACACTATTACTCACAGAGAAAACAGCGTTTCTCAATATGAAGGTGTATAAACTTGTATTTGTACTATTTCAGGCACCTTCCTAAATAACTCCCTAGTCTTTCACGGTGAATTCTCAGTGTCTGCTTACTTTCTTCAGTGCTTCACGCTCATTCAGTGTGCATTCCTAGTGTTTAATCGTTGTTTTTCCATATACACCAGTTGTATATATGTAAAGTCTCTTTTAACCGCTATGCTACCCTTTTCACTTGTTTGGATAGAAATACTTGGTATTCCAGCACTGCAATAGAGATATTAAGGCTCTACAAATGTATTGCAAGTGCTTCAGATACGCACCTGTTCATTTCCCTGGTCGGTTATTGTGATTTCACAGCATTTTCACGATTTCACACTGGAATGAGAGCCCTAGGAAAACGAAAATGAAGTGTTTAACTACGTCCTTTTAAACGGAGAACCCATTTAGCATGTATATAAATATAGCTGTATCCAACTCAGTTCACTGCTTTTGAACATCATTTCCCAGTGATGATGCAGTGTACCCTACACAAATGCGCATTTAAACATGTATTCCTACTCTTTCAAGCTCCTTCGTAAATTTCTTTTTTATTGCATTATGAATTTCAGTATTAGATTCAGTTTTGTCCAGTGATTCACGCCCTCTCATAGTAAATTTCACTATTTCTAGAGAAGTTTGCCAAGTAAATTGGACGCTAAATGTAAAGTTTTAGAACTTGGAATACCTACTTGACTATTTTGATTGCTAAGAGCTGTGAATACTTTTATACTGATACATCAGCTCAGTGAACATGAATTTATGTTTCACCTATTCTACCAAAATAGGACCATATTTAGAGGGAATTATAAAAGTAGCCAGTGTTCAGTTCAGTTCTCTGCACTTGCAACACTATTACTCACAGAGAAAACAGCGTTTCTCAGTATGAAGGTGTATAAACTTGTATTTGTACAATTTCAGGCACCTTCCTAAATAACTCCCTAGTCTTTCACGGTGAATTCTCAGTGTCTGCTTACTTTGCTCAGTGCTTCACGCTGATTCCGTGTGCATTCCTAGTGTTTAATCGTTGTTTTCCCATATACACCAGTTGTATATATGTAATGTCTCTTTTAACCGCTATGCTACCCTTTTCACTTGTTTGGATAAAAATACTTGGTATTCCAGCACAGCAATAGAGATATTAAGGCTCTACAAATGTATTGCAAGTGTTTCATACGTAGCTGTTCATTTTCCTGGTCAGTTATTGTGATTTCACAGCATTTTCACGATTTCACACTGGAATGAGAGCCCTAGGAAAACGAAAATGAAGTGTTTAACTACGTCCTTTTAAACGGAGAACCCATTTAGCATGTATATAAATATAGCTGTATCCAACTCAGTTCACTGCTTTTGAACATCATTTCCCAGTGATGATGCAGTGTACCCTACACAAATGCGCATTTAAACATGTATTCCTACTCTTTCAAGCTCCTTCGTAAATTTCTTTTTTATTGCATTATGAATTTCAGTATTAGATTCAGTTTTGTCCAGTGATTCACGCCCTCTCATAGTAAATTTCACTATTTCTAGAGAAGTTTGCCAAGTAAATTGGACGCTAAATGTAAAGTTTTAGAACTTGGAATACCTACTTGACTATTTTGATTGCTAAGAGCTGTGAATACTTTTATACTGATACATCAGCTCAGTGAACATGAATTTATGTTTCACCTATTCTTCCAAAATAGGACCATATTTAGACGGAATTATAAATGTAGCCAGTGTTCAGTTCAGTTCTCTGCACTTGGAATACTATTTCTCACAGAGAAAACAGCGTTTCTCAATATGAAGGTGTATAAACCTGTATTTGTACTATTTCAGGCACCTTCCTAAATAACTCCCTAGTCTTTCACGGTGAATTCTCAGTGTCTGCTTACTTTCTTCAGTGCTTCACGCTCATTCAGTGTGCATTCCTAGTGTTTAATCGTTGTTTTTCCATATACACCAGTTGTATATATGTAAAGTCTCTTTTAACCGCTATGCTACCCTTTTCACTTTTGGATAGAAATACTTGGTATTCCAGCACTGCAATAGAGATATTAAGGCTCTACAAATGTATTGCAAGTGCTTCAGATACGCACCTGTTCATTTCCCTGGTCGGTTACTGTGATTTCTCGGCATTTTCACAGAGGAATGAGAGACCTAGAAAACAAAAATGAAGTGTTTAACTACGTCCTTTTAAAAGGCCAACTCATTTAGCATGTACATAAATATAGCTGTATCCAACTCAGTTCATTGCTTTTGAACATCATTTCCCAGTGATGATGCAGTGTACCTTGACACGAAAGCGCATTTAAACATGTATTCCTACTCTTTCAGGTTCCTTGTGAAATTTCTCCCCGTTATTGCATTAAGAATTTCAGTGTTAGATTCAGTTTTGTCCAGTGATTCACGCGCTCTCATAGTAAATTTCACTATTTCTAGAGAAGTTTGCCAAGTAAATCGGACGCTAAATGTAAAGTTTTAGAACTTGGAATACCTACTTGACTATTTTGATTGCTAAGAGCTGTGAATACTTTTATACTGATACATCAGGTCAGCGAACATGAATTTATGTTTCACCTATTCTTCCAAAATAGGACGACATTTAGCCGGAATTATAAATATTGGCAGTGTTCAACTCAGTTCTCTGCACTTGGAACACGATTTCACACAGATAAAACAGCGTCCCTCAATATGAAGGTCTACGAACCTGTATTTGTACTGTTTCGGGCAACTTCCTAAATAACTCCCTATTTTTCAAGGTGAATTCTCCGTGTCTGCTTACTTTGTTCAGTGCTTCACACTCATTCCCTGTGCATTCGTAGTGTTTAATCCTCGTTTTTCCATATACACCAACTGTACAAATGTAAAGTCCATTTTAACGGCTATTCTACATTTTCACCTGTTTGGATAGAAATACTTGGTATTCCAGCACTGCAGTAGAGATATTAAGGCTGTACAAATGTATTGCATGTGTTTCATACGTACCTGTTCATCTTCCTGGTCGGTTATTGTGATTTCACAGCATTTTCACGGTTTCACACTGGAATGAGAGCCCTAGGAAAAGGAAAATGAAGTGTTTAACTACGTCCTTTTAAACGGAGAACTCATTTAGCATGTATATAAATATAGCTGTATCCAACTCAGTTCACTGCTTTTGAACATCATTTCCCAGTGATGATGCATTGTACCCTAGACACGAATGCGCTTTTAAACATGTATTCCTACTCTTTCAAGCTCCTTCGTAAATTTCTTTCTGTTATTGCATTATGAATTTCAGTGTTAGATTCAGTTTTGTCCAGTGATTCATGCCCTCTCATAGTAAATTTCACTATTTCTAGAGAAGTTTGCCAAGTAAATCGGACGCTAAATGTAAAGTTTGAGAACTTGGAAAACCTACTTGACTATTTTGAATGCTAAGAGCTGTGAATAGTTTTATACTGATACATCAGCTCAGTGAACATGAATTTATGTTTCACCTATTCTACCAAAATAGGACCATATTTAGAGGGAATTATAAAAGTAGCCAGTGTTCAGTTCAGTTCTCTGCACTTGCAACACTATTACTCACAGAGAAAACAGCGTTTCTCAGTATGAAGGTGTATAAACTTGTATTTGTACAATTTCAGGCACCTTCCTAAATAACTCCCTAGTCTTTCACGGTGAATTCTCAGTGTCTGCTTACTTTGCTCAGTGCTTCACGCTGATTCCGTGTGCATTCCTAGTGTTTAATCGTTGTTTTCCCATATACACCAGTTGTATATATGTAATGTCTCTTTTAACCGCTATGCTACCCTTTTCACTTGTTTGGATAAAAATACTTGGTATTCCAGCACAGCAATAGAGATATTAAGGCTCTACAAATGTATTGCAAGTGTTTCATACGTAGCTGTTCATTTTCCTGGTCGGTTATTGTGATTTCACAGCATTTTCACGATTTCACACTGGAATGAGAGCCCTAGGAAAACGAAAATGAAGTGTTTAACTACGTCCTTTTAAACGGAGAACCCATTTAGCATGTATATAAATATAGCTGTATCCAACTCAGTTCACTGCTTTTGAACATCATTTCCCAGTGATGATGCAGTGTACCCTACACAAATGCGCATTTAAACATGTATTCCTACTCTTTCAAGCTCCTTCGTAAATTTCTTTTTTATTGCATTATGAATTTCAGTATTAGATTCAGTTTTGTCCAGTGATTCACGCCCTCTCATAGTAAATTTCACTATTTCTAGAGAAGTTTGCCAAGTAAATTGGACGCTAAATGTAAAGTTTTAGAACTTAGAATACCTACTTGACTATTTTGATTGCTAAGAGCTGTGAATACTTTTATACTGATACATCAGCTCAGTGAACATGAATTTATGTTTCACCTATTCTTCCAAAATAGGACCATATTTAGACGGAATTATAAATGTAGCCAGTGTTCAGTTCAGTTCTCTGCACTTGGAATACTATTTCTCACAGAGAAAACAGCGTTTCTCAATATGAAGGTGTATAAACCTGTATTTGTACTATTTCAGGCACCTTCCTAAATAACTCCCTAGTCTTTCACGGTGAATTCTCAGTGTCTGCTTACTTTCTTCAGTGCTTCACGCTCATTCAGTGTGCATTCCTAGTGTTTAATCGTTGTTTTTCCATATACACCAGTTGTATATATGTAAAGTCTCTTTTAACCGCTATGCTACCCTTTTCACTTGTTTGGATAGAAATACTTGGTATTCCAGCACTGCAATAGAGATATTAAGGCTCTACAAATGTATTGCAAGTGCTTCAGATACGCACCTGTTCATTTCCCTGGTCGGTTACTGTGATTTCTCGGCATTTTCACAGAGGAATGAGAGACCTAGAAAACAAAAATGAAGTGTTTAACTACGTCCTTTTAAAAGGCCAACTCATTTAGCATGTACATAAATATAGCTGTATCCAACTCAGTTCATTGCTTTTGAACATCATTTCCCAGTGATGATGCAGTGTACCTTGACACGAAAGCGCATTTAAACATGTATTCCTACTCTTTCAGGTTCCTTGTGAAATTTCTCCCCGTTATTGCATTAAGAATTTCAGTGTTAGATTCAGTTTTGTCCAGTGATTCACGCGCTCTCATAGTAAATTTCACTATTTCTAGAGAAGTTTGCCAAGTAAATCGGACGCTAAATGTAAAGTTTTAGAACTTGGAATACCTACTTGACTATTTTGATTGCTAAGAGCTGTGAATACTTTTATACTGATACATCAGGTCAGCGAACATGAATTTATGTTTCACCTATTCTTCCAAAATAGGACGACATTTAGCCGGAATTATAAATATTGGCAGTGTTCAACTCAGTTCTCTGCACTTGGAACACGATTTCACACAGATAAAACAGCGTCCCTCAATATGAAGGTCTACGAACCTGTATTTGTACTGTTTCGGGCAACTTCCTAAATAACTCCCTATTTTTCAAGGTGAATTCTCCGTGTCTGCTTACTTTGTTCAGTGCTTCACACTCATTCCCTGTGCATTCGTAGTGTTTAATCCTCGTTTTTCCATATACACCAACTGTACAAATGTAAAGTCCATTTTAACGGCTATTCTACATTTTCACCTGTTTGGATAGAAATACTTGGTATTCCAGCACTGCAGTAGAGATATTAAGGCTGTACAAATGTATTGCATGTGTTTCATACGTACCTGTTCATCTTCCTGGTCGGTTATTGTGATTTCACAGCATTTTCACGATTTCACACTGGAATGAGAGCCCTAGGAAAACGAAAATGAAGTGTTTAACTACGTCCTTTTAAACGGAGAACTCATTTAGCATGTATATAAATATAGCTGTATCCAACTCAGTTCACTGCTTTTGAACATCATTTCCCAGTGATGATGCATTGTATCCTAGACACGAATGCGCTTTTAAACATGTATTCCTACTCTTTCAAGCTCCTTTGTAAATTTCTTTCTGTTATTGCATTTGAATTTCAGTGTTAGATTCAGTTTTGTCCAGTGAGTCATGCGCTCTCATAGTAAATTTCACTATTTCTAGAGAAGTTTGCCAAGTAAATCGGACGCTAAATGTAAAGTTTGAGAACTTGGAAAACCTACTTGACTATTTTGATTGCTAAGAGCTGTGAATAGTTTTATACTGATACATCAGCTCAGTGAACATGAATTTATGTTTCACCTATTCTACCAAAATAGGACCATATTTAGACGGAATTATAAAAGTAGCCAGTGTTCAGTTCAGTTCTCTGCACTTGCAACACTATTACTCACAGAGAAAACAGCGTTTCTCAGTATGAAGGTGTATAAACTTGTATTTGTACAATTTCAGGCACCTTCCTAAATAACTCCCTAGTCTTTCACGGTGAATTCTCAGTGTCTGCTTACTTTGCTCAGTGCTTCACGCTGATTCCGTGTGCATTCCTAGTGTTTAATCGTTGTTTTCCCATATACACCAGTTGTATATATGTAATGTCTCTTTTAACCGCTATGCTACCCTTTTCACTTGTTTGGATAAAAATACTTGGTATTCCAGCACAGCAATAGAGATATTAAGGCTCTACAAATGTATTGCAAGTGTTTCATACGTAGCTGTTCATTTTCCTGGTCGGTTATTGTGATTTCACAGCATTTTCACGATTTCAAACTGGAATGAGAGCCCTAGGAAAACGAAAATGAAGTGTTTAACTACGTCCTTTTAAACGGAGAACCCATTTAGCATGTATATAAATATAGCTGTATCCAACTCAGTTCACTGCTTTTGAACATCATTTCCCAGTGATGATGCAGTGTACCCTACACAAATGCGCATTTAAACATGTATTCCTACTCTTTCAGGTTCCTTGTTAAATTTCTCCTTGTTATTGCATTAAGAATTTCAGTGTTAGATTCAGTTTTGTCCAGTGATTCACGCCCTCTCATAGTAAATTTCACTATTTCTAGAGAAGTTTGCCAAGTAAATCGGACGCTAAATGTAAAGTTTTAGAACTTGGAATACCTACTTGACTATTTTGATTGCTAAGAGCTGTGAATACTTTTATACTGATACATCAGGTCAGCGACCATGAATTTATGTTTCACCTATTCTTCCAAAATAGGACCACATTTAGACGGAATTATAAATATTGGCAGTGTTCAACTCAGTTCTCTGCACTTGCAACACTATTACTCACAGAGAAAACAGCGTTTCTCAATATGAAGGTGTATAAACTTGTATTTGTACTATTTCAGGCACCTTCCTAAATAACTCCCTAGTCTTTCACGGTGAATTCTCAGTGTCTGCTTACTTTCTTCAGTGCTTCACGCTCATTCAGTGTGCATTCCTAGTGTTTAATCGTTGTTTTTCCATATACACCAGTTGTATATATGTAAAGTCTCTTTTAACCGCTATGCTACCCTTTTCACTTGTTTGGATAGAAATACTTGGTATTCCAGCACTGCAATAGAGATATTAAGGCTCTACAAATGTATTGCAAGTGCTTCAGATACGCACCTGTTCATTTCCCTGGTCGGTTATTGTGATTTCACAGCATTTTCACGATTTCACACTGGAATGAGAGCCCTAGGAAAACGAAAATGAAGTGTTTAACTACGTCCTTTTAAACGGAGAACCCATTTAGCATGTATATAAATATAGCTGTATCCAACTCAGTTCACTGCTTTTGAACATCATTTCCCAGTGATGATGCAGTGTACCCTACACAAATGCGCATTTAAACATGTATTCCTACTCTTTCAAGCTCCTTCGTAAATTTCTTTTTTATTGCATTATGAATTTCAGTATTAGATTCAGTTTTGTCCAGTGATTCACGCCCTCTCATAGTAAATTTCACTATTTCTAGAGAAGTTTGCCAAGTAAATTGGACGCTAAATGTAAAGTTTTAGAACTTGGAATACCTACTTGACTATTTTGATTGCTAAGAGCTGTGAATACTTTTATACTGATACATCAGCTCAGTGAACATGAATTTATGTTTCACCTATTCTACCAAAATAGGACCATATTTAGAGGGAATTATAAAAGTAGCCAGTGTTCAGTTCAGTTCTCTGCACTTGCAACACTATTACTCACAGAGAAAACAGCGTTTCTCAGTATGAAGGTGTATAAACTTGTATTTGTACAATTTCAGGCACCTTCCTAAATAACTCCCTAGTCTTTCACGGTGAATTCTCAGTGTCTGCTTACTTTGCTCAGTGCTTCACGCTGATTCCGTGTGCATTCCTAGTGTTTAATCGTTGTTTTCCCATATACACCAGTTGTATATATGTAATGTCTCTTTTAACCGCTATGCTACCCTTTTCACTTGTTTGGATAAAAATACTTGGTATTCCAGCACAGCAATAGAGATATTAAGGCTCTACAAATGTATTGCAAGTGTTTCATACGTAGCTGTTCATTTTCCTGGTCAGTTATTGTGATTTCACAGCATTTTCACGATTTCACACTGGAATGAGAGCCCTAGGAAAACGAAAATGAAGTGTTTAACTACGTCCTTTTAAACGGAGAACCCATTTAGCATGTATATAAATATAGCTGTATCCAACTCAGTTCACTGCTTTTGAACATCATTTCCCAGTGATGATGCAGTGTACCCTACACAAATGCGCATTTAAACATGTATTCCTACTCTTTCAAGCTCCTTCGTAAATTTCTTTTTTATTGCATTATGAATTTCAGTATTAGATTCAGTTTTGTCCAGTGATTCACGCCCTCTCATAGTAAATTTCACTATTTCTAGAGAAGTTTGCCAAGTAAATTGGACGCTAAATGTAAAGTTTTAGAACTTGGAATACCTACTTGACTATTTTGATTGCTAAGAGCTGTGAATACTTTTATACTGATACATCAGCTCAGTGAACATGAATTTATGTTTCACCTATTCTTCCAAAATAGGACCATATTTAGACGGAATTATAAATGTAGCCAGTGTTCAGTTCAGTTCTCTGCACTTGGAATACTATTTCTCACAGAGAAAACAGCGTTTCTCAATATGAAGGTGTATAAACCTGTATTTGTACTATTTCAGGCACCTTCCTAAATAACTCCCTAGTCTTTCACGGTGAATTCTCAGTGTCTGCTTACTTTCTTCAGTGCTTCACGCTCATTCAGTGTGCATTCCTAGTGTTTAATCGTTGTTTTTCCATATACACCAGTTGTATATATGTAAAGTCTCTTTTAACCGCTATGCTACCCTTTTCACTTTTGGATAGAAATACTTGGTATTCCAGCACTGCAATAGAGATATTAAGGCTCTACAAATGTATTGCAAGTGCTTCAGATACGCACCTGTTCATTTCCCTGGTCGGTTACTGTGATTTCTCGGCATTTTCACAGAGGAATGAGAGACCTAGAAAACAAAAATGAAGTGTTTAACTACGTCCTTTTAAAAGGCCAACTCATTTAGCATGTACATAAATATAGCTGTATCCAACTCAGTTCATTGCTTTTGAACATCATTTCCCAGTGATGATGCAGTGTACCTTGACACGAAAGCGCATTTAAACATGTATTCCTACTCTTTCAGGTTCCTTGTGAAATTTCTCCCCGTTATTGCATTAAGAATTTCAGTGTTAGATTCAGTTTTGTCCAGTGATTCACGCGCTCTCATAGTAAATTTCACTATTTCTAGAGAAGTTTGCCAAGTAAATCGGACGCTAAATGTAAAGTTTTAGAACTTGGAATACCTACTTGACTATTTTGATTGCTAAGAGCTGTGAATACTTTTATACTGATACATCAGGTCAGCGAACATGAATTTATGTTTCACCTATTCTTCCAAAATAGGACGACATTTAGCCGGAATTATAAATATTGGCAGTGTTCAACTCAGTTCTCTGCACTTGGAACACGATTTCACACAGATAAAACAGCGTCCCTCAATATGAAGGTCTACGAACCTGTATTTGTACTGTTTCGGGCAACTTCCTAAATAACTCCCTATTTTTCAAGGTGAATTCTCCGTGTCTGCTTACTTTGTTCAGTGCTTCACACTCATTCCCTGTGCATTCGTAGTGTTTAATCCTCGTTTTTCCATATACACCAACTGTACAAATGTAAAGTCCATTTTAACGGCTATTCTACATTTTCACCTGTTTGGATAGAAATACTTGGTATTCCAGCACTGCAGTAGAGATATTAAGGCTGTACAAATGTATTGCATGTGTTTCATACGTACCTGTTCATCTTCCTGGTCGGTTATTGTGATTTCACAGCATTTTCACGGTTTCACACTGGAATGAGAGCCCTAGGAAAACGAAAATGAAGTGTTTAACTACGTCCTTTTAAACGGAGAACTCATTTAGCATGTATATAAATATAGCTGTATCCAACTCAGTTCACTGCTTTTGAACATCATTTCCCAGTCATGATGCATTGTACCCTAGACACGAATGCGCTTTTAAACATGTATTCCTACTCTTTCAAGCTCCTTCGTAAATTTCTTTCTGTTATTGCATTATGAATTTCAGTGTTAGATTCAGTTTTGTCCAGTGATTCATGCCCTCTCATAGTAAATTTCACTATTTCTAGAGAAGTTTGCCAAGTAAATCGGACGCTAAATGTAAAGTTTGAGAACTTGGAAAACCTACTTGACTATTTTGAATGCTAAGAGCTGTGAATAGTTTTATACTGATACATCAGCTCAGTGAACATGAATTTATGTTTCACCTATTCTACCAAAATAGGACCATATTTAGAGGGAATTATAAAAGTAGCCAGTGTTCAGTTCAGTTCTCTGCACTTGCAACACTATTACTCACAGAGAAAACAGCGTTTCTCAGTATGAAGGTGTATAAACTTGTATTTGTACAATTTCAGGCACCTTCCTAAATAACTCCCTAGTCTTTCACGGTGAATTCTCAGTGTCTGCTTACTTTGCTCAGTGCTTCACGCTGATTCCGTGTGCATTCCTAGTGTTTAATCGTTGTTTTCCCATATACACCAGTTGTATATATGTAATGTCTCTTTTAACCGCTATGCTACCCTTTTCACTTGTTTGGATAAAAATACTTGGTATTCCAGCACAGCAATAGAGATATTAAGGCTCTACAAATGTATTGCAAGTGTTTCATACGTAGCTGTTCATTTTCCTGGTCGGTTATTGTGATTTCACAGCATTTTCACGATTTCACACTGGAATGAGAGCCCTAGGAAAACGAAAATGAAGTGTTTAACTACGTCCTTTTAAACGGAGAACCCATTTAGCATGTATATAAATATAGCTGTATCCAACTCAGTTCACTGCTTTTGAACATCATTTCCCAGTGATGATGCAGTGTACCCTACACAAATGCGCATTTAAACATGTATTCCTACTCTTTCAAGCTCCTTCGTAAATTTCTTTTTTATTGCATTATGAATTTCAGTATTAGATTCAGTTTTGTCCAGTGATTCACGCCCTCTCATAGTAAATTTCACTATTTCTAGAGAAGTTTGCCAAGTAAATTGGACGCTAAATGTAAAGTTTTAGAACTTAGAATACCTACTTGACTATTTTGATTGCTAAGAGCTGTGAATACTTTTATACTGATACATCAGCTCAGTGAACATGAATTTATGTTTCACCTATTCTTCCAAAATAGGACCATATTTAGACGGAATTATAAATGTAGCCAGTGTTCAGTTCAGTTCTCTGCACTTGGAATACTATTTCTCACAGAGAAAACAGCGTTTCTCAATATGAAGGTGTATAAACCTGTATTTGTACTATTTCAGGCACCTTCCTAAATAACTCCCTAGTCTTTCACGGTGAATTCTCAGTGTCTGCTTACTTTCTTCAGTGCTTCACGCTCATTCAGTGTGCATTCCTAGTGTTTAATCGTTGTTTTTCCATATACACCAGTTGTATATATGTAAAGTCTCTTTTAACCGCTATGCTACCCTTTTCACTTGTTTGGATAGAAATACTTGGTATTCCAGCACTGCAATAGAGATATTAAGGCTCTACAAATGTATTGCAAGTGCTTCAGATACGCACCTGTTCATTTCCCTGGTCGGTTACTGTGATTTCTCGGCATTTTCACAGAGGAATGAGAGACCTAGAAAACAAAAATGAAGTGTTTAACTACGTCCTTTTAAAAGGCCAACTCATTTAGCATGTACATAAATATAGCTGTATCCAACTCAGTTCATTGCTTTTGAACATCATTTCCCAGTGATGATGCAGTGTACCTTGACACGAAAGCGCATTTAAACATGTATTCCTACTCTTTCAGGTTCCTTGTGAAATTTCTCCCCGTTATTGCATTAAGAATTTCAGTGTTAGATTCAGTTTTGTCCAGTGATTCACGCGCTCTCATAGTAAATTTCACTATTTCTAGAGAAGTTTGCCAAGTAAATCGGACGCTAAATGTAAAGTTTTAGAACTTGGAATACCTACTTGACTATTTTGATTGCTAAGAGCTGTGAATACTTTTATACTGATACATCAGGTCAGCGAACATGAATTTATGTTTCACCTATTCTTCCAAAATAGGACGACATTTAGCCGGAATTATAAATATTGGCAGTGTTCAACTCAGTTCTCTGCACTTGGAACACGATTTCACACAGATAAAACAGCGTCCCTCAATATGAAGGTCTACGAACCTGTATTTGTACTGTTTCGGGCAACTTCCTAAATAACTCCCTATTTTTCAAGGTGAATTCTCCGTGTCTGCTTACTTTGTTCAGTGCTTCACACTCATTCCCTGTGCATTCGTAGTGTTTAATCCTCGTTTTTCCATATACACCAACTGTACAAATGTAAAGTCCATTTTAACGGCTATTCTACATTTTCACCTGTTTGGATAGAAATACTTGGTATTCCAGCACTGCAGTAGAGATATTAAGGCTGTACAAATGTATTGCATGTGTTTCATACGTACCTGTTCATCTTCCTGGTCGGTTATTGTGATTTCACAGCATTTTCACGATTTCACACTGGAATGAGAGCCCTAGGAAAACGAAAATGAAGTGTTTAACTACGTCCTTTTAAACGGAGAACTCATTTAGCATGTATATAAATATAGCTGTATCCAACTCAGTTCACTGCTTTTGAACATCATTTCCCAGTGATGATGCATTGTATCCTAGACACGAATGCGCTTTTAAACATGTATTCCTACTCTTTCAAGCTCCTTTGTAAATTTCTTTCTGTTATTGCATTTGAATTTCAGTGTTAGATTCAGTTTTGTCCAGTGAGTCATGCGCTCTCATAGTAAATTTCACTATTTCTAGAGAAGTTTGCCAAGTAAATCGGACGCTAAATGTAAAGTTTGAGAACTTGGAAAACCTACTTGACTATTTTGATTGCTAAGAGCTGTGAATAGTTTTATACTGATACATCAGCTCAGTGAACATGAATTTATGTTTCACCTATTCTACCAAAATAGGACCATATTTAGACGGAATTATAAAAGTAGCCAGTGCTCAGTTCAGTTCTCTGCACTTGCAACACTATTACTCACAGAGAAAACAGCGTTTCTCAGTATGAAGGTGTATAAACTTGTATTTGTACAATTTCAGGCACCTTCCTAAATAACTCCCTAGTCTTTCACGGTGAATTCTCAGTGTCTGCTTACTTTGCTCAGTGCTTCACGCTGATTCCGTGTGCATTCCTAGTGTTTAATCGTTGTTTTCCCATATACACCAGTTGTATATATGTAATGTCTCTTTTAACCGCTATGCTACCCTTTTCACTTGTTTGGATAAAAATACTTGGTATTCCAGCACAGCAATAGAGATATTAAGGCTCTACAAATGTATTGCAAGTGTTTCATACGTAGCTGTTCATTTTCCTGGTCGGTTATTGTGATTTCACAGCATTTTCACGATTTCACACTGGAATGAGAGCCCTAGGAAAACGAAAATGAAGTGTTTAACTACGTCCTTTTAAACGGAGAACCCATTTAGCATGTATATAAATATAGCTGTATCCAACTCAGTTCACTGCTTTTGAACATCATTTCCCAGTGATGATGCAGTGTACCCTACACAAATGCGCATTTAAACATGTATTCCTACTCTTTCAAGCTCCTTCGTAAATTTCTTTTTTATTGCATTATGAATTTCAGTATTAGATTCAGTTTTGTCCAGTGATTCACGCCCTCTCATAGTAAATTTCACTATTTCTAGAGAAGTTTGCCAAGTAAATTGGACGCTAAATGTAAAGTTTTAGAACTTGGAATACCTACTTGACTATTTTGATTGCTAAGAGCTGTGAATACTTTTATACTGATACATCAGCTCAGTGAACATGAATTTATGTTTCACCTATTCTACCAAAATAGGACCATATTTAGAGGGAATTATAAAAGTAGCCAGTGTTCAGTTCAGTTCTCTGCACTTGCAACACTATTACTCACAGAGAAAACAGCGTTTCTCAGTATGAAGGTGTATAAACTTGTATTTGTACAATTTCAGGCACCTTCCTAAATAACTCCCTAGTCTTTCACGGTGAATTCTCAGTGTCTGCTTACTTTGCTCAGTGCTTCACGCTGATTCCGTGTGCATTCCTAGTGTTTAATCGTTGTTTTCCCATATACACCAGTTGTATATATGTAATGTCTCTTTTAACCGCTATGCTACCCTTTTCACTTGTTTGGATAAAAATACTTGGTATTCCAGCACAGCAATAGAGATATTAAGGCTCTACAAATGTATTGCAAGTGTTTCATACGTAGCTGTTCATTTTCCTGGTCAGTTATTGTGATTTCACAGCATTTTCACGATTTCACACTGGAATGAGAGCCCTAGGAAAACGAAAATGAAGTGTTTAACTACGTCCTTTTAAACGGAGAACCCATTTAGCATGTATATAAATATAGCTGTATCCAACTCAGTTCACTGCTTTTGAACATCATTTCCCAGTGATGATGCAGTGTACCCTACACAAATGCGCATTTAAACATGTATTCCTACTCTTTCAAGCTCCTTCGTAAATTTCTTTTTTATTGCATTATGAATTTCAGTATTAGATTCAGTTTTGTCCAGTGATTCACGCCCTCTCATAGTAAATTTCACTATTTCTAGAGAAGTTTGCCAAGTAAATTGGACGCTAAATGTAAAGTTTTAGAACTTGGAATACCTACTTGACTATTTTGATTGCTAAGAGCTGTGAATACTTTTATACTGATACATCAGCTCAGTGAACATGAATTTATGTTTCACCTATTCTTCCAAAATAGGACCATATTTAGACGGAATTATAAATGTAGCCAGTGTTCAGTTCAGTTCTCTGCACTTGGAATACTATTTCTCACAGAGAAAACAGCGTTTCTCAATATGAAGGTGTATAAACCTGTATTTGTACTATTTCAGGCACCTTCCTAAATAACTCCCTAGTCTTTCACGGTGAATTCTCAGTGTCTGCTTACTTTCTTCAGTGCTTCACGCTCATTCAGTGTGCATTCCTAGTGTTTAATCGTTGTTTTTCCATATACACCAGTTGTATATATGTAAAGTCTCTTTTAACCGCTATGCTACCCTTTTCACTTTTGGATAGAAATACTTGGTATTCCAGCACTGCAATAGAGATATTAAGGCTCTACAAATGTATTGCAAGTGCTTCAGATACGCACCTGTTCATTTCCCTGGTCGGTTACTGTGATTTCTCGGCATTTTCACAGAGGAATGAGAGACCTAGAAAACAAAAATGAAGTGTTTAACTACGTCCTTTTAAAAGGCCAACTCATTTAGCATGTACATAAATATAGCTGTATCCAACTCAGTTCATTGCTTTTGAACATCATTTCCCAGTGATGATGCAGTGTACCTTGACACGAAAGCGCATTTAAACATGTATTCCTACTCTTTCAGGTTCCTTGTGAAATTTCTCCCCGTTATTGCATTAAGAATTTCAGTGTTAGATTCAGTTTTGTCCAGTGATTCACGCGCTCTCATAGTAAATTTCACTATTTCTAGAGAAGTTTGCCAAGTAAATCGGACGCTAAATGTAAAGTTTTAGAACTTGGAATACCTACTTGACTATTTTGATTGCTAAGAGCTGTGAATACTTTTATACTGATACATCAGGTCAGCGAACATGAATTTATGTTTCACCTATTCTTCCAAAATAGGACGACATTTAGCCGGAATTATAAATATTGGCAGTGTTCAACTCAGTTCTCTGCACTTGGAACACGATTTCACACAGATAAAACAGCGTCCCTCAATATGAAGGTCTACGAACCTGTATTTGTACTGTTTCGGGCAACTTCCTAAATAACTCCCTATTTTTCAAGGTGAATTCTCCGTGTCTGCTTACTTTGTTCAGTGCTTCACACTCATTCCCTGTGCATTCGTAGTGTTTAATCCTCGTTTTTCCATATACACCAACTGTACAAATGTAAAGTCCATTTTAACGGCTATTCTACATTTTCACCTGTTTGGATAGAAATACTTGGTATTCCAGCACTGCAGTAGAGATATTAAGGCTGTACAAATGTATTGCATGTGTTTCATACGTACCTGTTCATCTTCCTGGTCGGTTATTGTGATTTCACAGCATTTTCACGGTTTCACACTGGAATGAGAGCCCTAGGAAAAGGAAAATGAAGTGTTTAACTACGTCCTTTTAAACGGAGAACTCATTTAGCATGTATATAAATATAGCTGTATCCAACTCAGTTCACTGCTTTTGAACATCATTTCCCAGTGATGATGCATTGTACCCTAGACACGAATGCGCTTTTAAACATGTATTCCTACTCTTTCAAGCTCCTTCGTAAATTTCTTTCTGTTATTGCATTATGAATTTCAGTGTTAGATTCAGTTTTGTCCAGTGATTCATGCCCTCTCATAGTAAATTTCACTATTTCTAGAGAAGTTTGCCAAGTAAATCGGACGCTAAATGTAAAGTTTGAGAACTTGGAAAACCTACTTGACTATTTTGAATGCTAAGAGCTGTGAATAGTTTTATACTGATACATCAGCTCAGTGAACATGAATTTATGTTTCACCTATTCTACCAAAATAGGACCATATTTAGAGGGAATTATAAAAGTAGCCAGTGTTCAGTTCAGTTCTCTGCACTTGCAACACTATTACTCACAGAGAAAACAGCGTTTCTCAGTATGAAGGTGTATAAACTTGTATTTGTACAATTTCAGGCACCTTCCTAAATAACTCCCTAGTCTTTCACGGTGAATTCTCAGTGTCTGCTTACTTTGCTCAGTGCTTCACGCTGATTCCGTGTGCATTCCTAGTGTTTAATCGTTGTTTTCCCATATACACCAGTTGTATATATGTAATGTCTCTTTTAACCGCTATGCTACCCTTTTCACTTGTTTGGATAAAAATACTTGGTATTCCAGCACAGCAATAGAGATATTAAGGCTCTACAAATGTATTGCAAGTGTTTCATACGTAGCTGTTCATTTTCCTGGTCGGTTATTGTGATTTCACAGCATTTTCACGATTTCACACTGGAATGAGAGCCCTAGGAAAACGAAAATGAAGTGTTTAACTACGTCCTTTTAAACGGAGAACCCATTTAGCATGTATATAAATATAGCTGTATCCAACTCAGTTCACTGCTTTTGAACATCATTTCCCAGTGATGATGCAGTGTACCCTACACAAATGCGCATTTAAACATGTATTCCTACTCTTTCAAGCTCCTTCGTAAATTTCTTTTTTATTGCATTATGAATTTCAGTATTAGATTCAGTTTTGTCCAGTGATTCACGCCCTCTCATAGTAAATTTCACTATTTCTAGAGAAGTTTGCCAAGTAAATTGGACGCTAAATGTAAAGTTTTAGAACTTAGAATACCTACTTGACTATTTTGATTGCTAAGAGCTGTGAATACTTTTATACTGATACATCAGCTCAGTGAACATGAATTTATGTTTCACCTATTCTTCCAAAATAGGACCATATTTAGACGGAATTATAAATGTAGCCAGTGTTCAGTTCAGTTCTCTGCACTTGGAATACTATTTCTCACAGAGAAAACAGCGTTTCTCAATATGAAGGTGTATAAACCTGTATTTGTACTATTTCAGGCACCTTCCTAAATAACTCCCTAGTCTTTCACGGTGAATTCTCAGTGTCTGCTTACTTTCTTCAGTGCTTCACGCTCATTCAGTGTGCATTCCTAGTGTTTAATCGTTGTTTTTCCATATACACCAGTTGTATATATGTAAAGTCTCTTTTAACCGCTATGCTACCCTTTTCACTTGTTTGGATAGAAATACTTGGTATTCCAGCACTGCAATAGAGATATTAAGGCTCTACAAATGTATTGCAAGTGCTTCAGATACGCACCTGTTCATTTCCCTGGTCGGTTACTGTGATTTCTCGGCATTTTCACAGAGGAATGAGAGACCTAGAAAACAAAAATGAAGTGTTTAACTACGTCCTTTTAAAAGGCCAACTCATTTAGCATGTACATAAATATAGCTGTATCCAACTCAGTTCATTGCTTTTGAACATCATTTCCCAGTGATGATGCAGTGTACCTTGACACGAAAGCGCATTTAAACATGTATTCCTACTCTTTCAGGTTCCTTGTGAAATTTCTCCCCGTTATTGCATTAAGAATTTCAGTGTTAGATTCAGTTTTGTCCAGTGATTCACGCGCTCTCATAGTAAATTTCACTATTTCTAGAGAAGTTTGCCAAGTAAATCGGACGCTAAATGTAAAGTTTTAGAACTTGGAATACCTACTTGACTATTTTGATTGCTAAGAGCTGTGAATACTTTTATACTGATACATCAGGTCAGCGAACATGAATTTATGTTTCACCTATTCTTCCAAAATAGGACGACATTTAGCCGGAATTATAAATATTGGCAGTGTTCAACTCAGTTCTCTGCACTTGGAACACGATTTCACACAGATAAAACAGCGTCCCTCAATATGAAGGTCTACGAACCTGTATTTGTACTGTTTCGGGCAACTTCCTAAATAACTCCCTATTTTTCAAGGTGAATTCTCCGTGTCTGCTTACTTTGTTCAGTGCTTCACACTCATTCCCTGTGCATTCGTAGTGTTTAATCCTCGTTTTTCCATATACACCAACTGTACAAATGTAAAGTCCATTTTAACGGCTATTCTACATTTTCACCTGTTTGGATAGAAATACTTGGTATTCCAGCACTGCAGTAGAGATATTAAGGCTGTACAAATGTATTGCATGTGTTTCATACGTACCTGTTCATCTTCCTGGTCGGTTATTGTGATTTCACAGCATTTTCACGATTTCACACTGGAATGAGAGCCCTAGGAAAACGAAAATGAAGTGTTTAACTACGTCCTTTTAAACGGAGAACTCATTTAGCATGTATATAAATATAGCTGTATCCAACTCAGTTCACTGCTTTTGAACATCATTTCCCAGTGATGATGCATTGTATCCTAGACACGAATGCGCTTTTAAACATGTATTCCTACTCTTTCAAGCTCCTTTGTAAATTTCTTTCTGTTATTGCATTTGAATTTCAGTGTTAGATTCAGTTTTGTCCAGTGAGTCATGCGCTCTCATAGTAAATTTCACTATTTCTAGAGAAGTTTGCCAAGTAAATCGGACGCTAAATGTAAAGTTTGAGAACTTGGAAAACCTACTTGACTATTTTGATTGCTAAGAGCTGTGAATAGTTTTATACTGATACATCAGCTCAGTGAACATGAATTTATGTTTCACCTATTCTACCAAAATAGGACCATATTTAGACGGAATTATAAAAGTAGCCAGTGCTCAGTTCAGTTCTCTGCACTTGCAACACTATTACTCACAGAGAAAACAGCGTTTCTCAGTATGAAGGTGTATAAACTTGTATTTGTACAATTTCAGGCACCTTCCTAAATAACTCCCTAGTCTTTCACGGTGAATTCTCAGTGTCTGCTTACTTTGCTCAGTGCTTCACGCTGATTCCGTGTGCATTCCTAGTGTTTAATCGTTGTTTTCCCATATACACCAGTTGTATATATGTAATGTCTCTTTTAACCGCTATGCTACCCTTTTCACTTGTTTGGATAAAAATACTTGGTATTCCAGCACAGCAATAGAGATATTAAGGCTCTACAAATGTATTGCAAGTGTTTCATACGTAGCTGTTCATTTTCCTGGTCGGTTATTGTGATTTCACAGCATTTTCACGATTTCACACTGGAATGAGAGCCCTAGGAAAACGAAAATGAAGTGTTTAACTACGTCCTTTTAAACGGAGAACCCATTTAGCATGTATATAAATATAGCTGTATCCAACTCAGTTCACTGCTTTTGAACATCATTTCCCAGTGATGATGCAGTGTACCCTACACAAATGCGCATTTAAACATGTATTCCTACTCTTTCAGGTTCCTTGTTAAATTTCTCCTTGTTATTGCATTAAGAATTTCAGTGTTAGATTCAGTTTTGTCCAGTGATTCACGCCCTCTCATAGTAAATTTCACTATTTCTAGAGAAGTTTGCCAAGTAAATCGGACGCTAAATGTAAAGTTTTAGAACTTGGAATACCTACTTGACTATTTTGATTGCTAAGAGCTGTGAATACTTTTATACTGATACATCAGGTCAGCGACCATGAATTTATGTTTCACCTATTCTTCCAAAATAGGACCACATTTAGACGGAATTATAAATATTGGCAGTGTTCAACTCAGTTCTCTGCACTTGCAACACTATTACTCACAGAGAAAACAGCGTTTCTCAATATGAAGGTGTATAAACTTGTATTTGTACTATTTCAGGCACCTTCCTAAATAACTCCCTAGTCTTTCACGGTGAATTCTCAGTGTCTGCTTACTTTCTTCAGTGCTTCACGCTCATTCAGTGTGCATTCCTAGTGTTTAATCGTTGTTTTTCCATATACACCAGTTGTATATATGTAAAGTCTCTTTTAACCGCTATGCTACCCTTTTCACTTGTTTGGATAGAAATACTTGGTATTCCAGCACTGCAATAGAGATATTAAGGCTCTACAAATGTATTGCAAGTGCTTCAGATACGCACCTGTTCATTTCCCTGGTCGGTTATTGTGATTTCACAGCATTTTCACGATTTCACACTGGAATGAGAGCCCTAGGAAAACGAAAATGAAGTGTTTAACTACGTCCTTTTAAACGGAGAACCCATTTAGCATGTATATAAATATAGCTGTATCCAACTCAGTTCACTGCTTTTGAACATCATTTCCCAGTGATGATGCAGTGTACCCTACACAAATGCGCATTTAAACATGTATTCCTACTCTTTCAAGCTCCTTCGTAAATTTCTTTTTTATTGCATTATGAATTTCAGTATTAGATTCAGTTTTGTCCAGTGATTCACGCCCTCTCATAGTAAATTTCACTATTTCTAGAGAAGTTTGCCAAGTAAATTGGACGCTAAATGTAAAGTTTTAGAACTTGGAATACCTACTTGACTATTTTGATTGCTAAGAGCTGTGAATACTTTTATACTGATACATCAGCTCAGTGAACATGAATTTATGTTTCACCTATTCTTCCAAAATAGGACCATATTTAGACGGAATTATAAATGTAGCCAGTGTTCAGTTCAGTTCTCTGCACTTGGAATACGATTTCTCACAGAGAAAACAGCGTTTCTCAATATGAAGGTGTATAAACCTGTATTTGTACTATTTCAGGCACCTTCCTAAATAACTCCCTAGTCTTTCACGGTGAATTCTCAGTGTCTGCTTACTTTGCTCAGTGCTTCACCCTCATTCCGTGTGCATTCCTAGTGTTTAATCGTTGTTTTCCCATATACACCAGTTGTATATATGTAATGTCTCTTTTAACCGCTATGCTACCCTTTTCACTTGTTTGGATAAAAATACTTGGTATTCCAGCACAGCAATAGAGATATTAAGGCTCTACAAATGTATTGGAGGTGTTTCATACGTAGCTGTTCATTTTCCTGGTCGGTTATTGTGATTTCACAGCATTTTCACGATTTCACACTGGAATGAGAGCCCTAGGAAAACGAAAATGAAGTGTTTAACTACGTCCTTTTAAACGGAGAACTCATTTAGCATGTATATAAATATAGCTGTATCCAACTCAGTTCACTGCTTTTGAACATCATTTCCCAGTGATGATGCATTGTAACCTAGACACGAATGCGCTTTTAAACATGTATTCCTACTCTTTCAAGCTCCTTTGTAAATTTCTTTCTGTTATTGCATTATGAATTTCAGTGTTAGATTCAGTTTTGTCCAGTGATTCATGCCCTCTCATAGTAAATTTCACTATTTCTAGAGAAGTTTGCCAAGTAAATCAGACGCTAAATGTAAAGTTTGAGAACTTGGAAAACCTACTTGACTATTTTGATTGCTAAGAGCTGTGAATACTTTTATACTGATACATCAGCTCAGTGAACATGAATTTATGTTTCACCTATTCTTCCAAAATAGGACCATATTTAGACGGAATTATAAATGTAGCCAGTGTTCAGTTCAGTTCTCTGCACTTGGAACACTATTTCTCACAGAGAAAACAGCGTTTCGCAATATGAAGGTGTATAAACCTGTATTTGTACTATTTCAGGCACCTTCCTAAATAACTCCCTAGTCTTTCACGGTGAATTCTCAGTGTCTGCTTACTTTGTTCAGTGCTTCACGCTCATTCCGTGTGCATTCCTAGTGTTTAATCGTTGTTTTCCCTTATACACCAGTTGTATATATGTAAAGTCTCTTTTAACCGCTATGCTACCCTTTTCACTTGTTTGGATAGAAATACTTGGTATTCCAGCACTGCGATAGAGATATTAAGGCTCTACAAATGTATTGCAAGTGCTTCAGATACGCACCTGTTCATTTCCCTGGTCGGTTACTGTGATTTCTCGGCATTTTCACAGAGGAATGAGAGACCTAGAAAACAAAAATGAAGTGTTTAACTACGTCCTTTTAAAAGGCCAACTCATTTAGCATGTACATAAATATAGCTGTATCCAACTCAGTTCATTGCTTTTGAACATCATTTCCAGTGATGATGCAGTGTACCTTGACACGAAAGCGCATTTAAACATGCATTCCTACTCTTTCAGGTTCCTTGTTAAATTTCTCCTTGTTATTGCATTAAGAATTTCAGTGTTAGATTCAGTTTTGTCCAGTGATTCACGCCCTCTCATAGTAAATTTCACTATTTCTAGAGAAGTTTGCCAAGTAAATCGGACGCTAAATGTAAAGTTTTAGAACTTGGAATACCTACTTGACTATTTTGATTGCTAAGAGCTGTGAATACTTTTATACTGATACATCAGGTCAGCGACCATGAATTTATGTTTCACCTATTCTTCCAAAATAGGACCACATTTAGACGGAATTATAAATATTGGCAGTGTTCAACTCAGTTCTCTGCACTTGCAACACTATTACTCACAGAGAAAACAGCGTTTCTCAATATGAAGGTGTATAAACTTGTATTTGTACTATTTCAGGCACCTTCCTAAATAACTCCCTAGTCTTTCACGGTGAATTCTCAGTGTCTGCTTACTTTCTTCAGTGCTTCACGCTCATTCAGTGTGCATTCCTAGTGTTTAATCGTTGTTTTTCCATATACACCAGTTGTATATATGTAAAGTCTCTTTTAACCGCTATGCTACCCTTTTCACTTGTTTGGATAGAAATACTTGGTATTCCAGCACTGCAATAGAGATATTAAGGCTCTACAAATGTATTGCAAGTGCTTCAGATACGCACCTGTTCATTTCCCTGGTCGGTTACTGTGATTTCTCGGCATTTTCACAGAGGAATGAGAGACCTAGAAAACAAAAATGAAGTGTTTAACTACGTCCTTTTAAAAGGCCAACTCATTTAGCATGTACATAAATATAGCTGTATCCAACTCAGTTCATTGCTTTTGAACATCATTTCCCAGTGATGATGCAGTGTACCTTGACACGAAAGCGCATTTAAACATGTATTCCTACTCTTTCAGGTTCCTTGTGAAATTTCTCCCCGTTATTGCATTAAGAATTTCAGTGTTAGATTCAGTTTTGTCCAGTGATTCACGCGCTCTCATAGTAAATTTCACTATTTCTAGAGAAGTTTGCCAAGTAAATCGGACGCTAAATGTAAAGTTTTAGAACTTGGAATACCTACTTGACTATTTTGATTGCTAAGAGCTGTGAATACTTTTATACTGATACATCAGGTCAGCGAACATGAATTTATGTTTCACCTATTCTTCCAAAATAGGACGACATTTAGCCGGAATTATAAATATTGGCAGTGTTCAACTCAGTTCTCTGCACTTGGAACACGATTTCACACAGATAAAACAGCGTCCCTCAATATGAAGGTCTACGAACCTGTATTTGTACTGTTTCGGGCAACTTCCTAAATAACTCCCTATTTTTCAAGGTGAATTCTCCGTGTCTGCTTACTTTGTTCAGTGCTTCACACTCATTCCCTGTGCATTCGTAGTGTTTAATCCTCGTTTTTCCATATACACCAACTGTACAAATGTAAAGTCCATTTTAACGGCTATTCTACATTTTCACCTGTTTGGATAGAAATACTTGGTATTCCAGCACTGCAGTAGAGATATTAAGGCTGTACAAATGTATTGCATGTGTTTCATACGTACCTGTTCATCTTCCTGGTCGGTTATTGTGATTTCACAGCATTTTCACGATTTCACACTGGAATGAGAGCCCTAGGAAAACGAAAATGAAGTGTTTAACTACGTCCTTTTAAACGGAGAACTCATTTAGCATGTATATAAATATAGCTGTATCCAACTCAGTTCACTGCTTTTGAACATCATTTCCCAGTCATGATGCATTGTACCCTAGACACGAATGCGCTTTTAAACATGTATTCCTACTCTTTCAAGCTCCTTCGTAAATTTCTTTCTGTTATTGCATTATGAATTTCAGTGTTAGATTCAGTTTTGTCCAGTGATTCATGCCCTCTCATAGTAAATTTCACTATTTCTAGAGAAGTTTGCCAAGTAAATCGGACGCTAAATGTAAAGTTTGAGAACTTGGAAAACCTACTTGACTATTTTGATTGCTAAGAGCTGTGAATAGTTTTATACTGATACATCAGCTCAGTGAACATGAATTTATGTTTCACCTATTCTACCAAAATAGGACCATATTTAGAGGGAATTATAAAAGTAGCCAGTGTTCAGTTCAGTTCTCTGCACTTGCAACACTATTACTCACAGAGAAAACAGCGTTTCTCAGTATGAAGGTGTATAAACTTGTATTTGTACAATTTCAGGCACCTTCCTAAATAACTCCCTAGTCTTTCACGGTGAATTCTCAGTGTCTGCTTACTTTGCTCAGTGCTTCACGCTGATTCCGTGTGCATTCCTAGTGTTTAATCGTTGTTTTCCCATATACACCAGTTGTATATATGTAATGTCTCTTTTAACCGCTATGCTACCCTTTTCACTTGTTTGGATAAAAATACTTGGTATTCCAACACAGCAATAGAGATATTAAGGCTCTACAAATGTATTGCAAGTGTTTCATACGTAGCTGTTCATTTTCCTGGTCGGTTATTGTGATTTCACAGCATTTTCACGATTTCACACTGGAATGAGAGCCCTAGGAAAACGAAAATGAAGTGTTTAACTACGTCCTTTTAAACGGAGAACCCATTTAGCATGTATATAAATATAGCTGTATCCAACTCAGTTCACTGCTTTTGAACATCATTTCCCAGTGTGATGCAGTGTACCCTACACAAATGCGCATTTAAACATGTATTCCTACTCTTTCAGGTTCCTTGTTAAATTTCTCCTTGTTATTGCATTAAGAATTTCAGTGTTAGATTCAGTTTTGTCCAGTGATTCACGCCCTCTCATAGTAAATTTCACTATTTCTAGAGAAGTTTGCCAAGTAAATCGGACGCTAAATGTAAAGTTTTAGAACTTGGAATACCTACTTGACTATTTTGATTGCTAAGAGCTGTGAATACTTTTATACTGATACATCAGCTCAGTGAACATGAATTTATGTTTCACCTATTCTTCCAAAATAGGACCATATTTAGACGGAATTATAAATGTAGCCAGTGTTCAGTTCAGTTCTCTGCACTTGGAATACTATTTCTCACAGATAAAACAGCGTCCCTCAATATGAAGGTCTACGAACCTGTATTTGTACTGTTTCGGGCAACTTCCTAAATAACTCCCTATTTTTCAAGGTGAATTCTCCGTGTCTGCTTACTTTGTTCAGTGCTTCACACTCATTCCCTGTGCATTCGTAGTGTTTAATCCTCGTTTTTCCATATACACCAACTGTACAAATGTAAAGTCCATTTTAACGGCTATTCTACATTTTCACCTGTTTGGATAGAAATACTTGGTATTCCAGCACTGCAGTAGAGATATTAAGGCTGTACAAATGTATTGCATGTGTTTCATACGTACCTGTTCATCTTCCTGGTCGGTTATTGTGATTTCACAGCATTTTCACGATTTCACACTGGAATGAGAGCCCTAGGAAAACGAAAATGAAGTGTTTAACTACGTCCTTTTAAACGGAGAACTCATTTAGCATGTATATAAATATAGCTGTATCCAACTCAGTTCACTGCTTTTGAACATCATTTCCCAGTGATGATGCATTGTATCCTAGACACGAATGCGCTTTTAAACATGTATTCCTACTCTTTCAAGCTCCTTTGTAAATTTCTTTCTGTTATTGCATTTGAATTTCAGTGTTAGATTCAGTTTTGTCCAGTGAGTCATGCGCTCTCATAGTAAATTTCACTATTTCTAGAGAAGTTTGCCAAGTAAATCGGACGCTAAATGTAAAGTTTGAGAACTTGGAAAACCTACTTGACTATTTTGATTGCTAAGAGCTGTGAATAGTTTTATACTGATACATCAGCTCAGTGAACATGAATTTATGTTTCACCTATTCTACCAAAATAGGACCATATTTAGACGGAATTATAAAAGTAGCCAGTGCTCAGTTCAGTTCTCTGCACTTGCAACACTATTACTCACAGAGAAAACAGCGTTTCTCAGTATGAAGGTGTATAAACTTGTATTTGTACAATTTCAGGCACCTTCCTAAATAACTCCCTAGTCTTTCACGGTGAATTCTCAGTGTCTGCTTACTTTGCTCAGTGCTTCACGCTGATTCCGTGTGCATTCCTAGTGTTTAATCGTTGTTTTCCCATATACACCAGTTGTATATATGTAATGTCTCTTTTAACCGCTATGCTACCCTTTTCACTTGTTTGGATAAAAATACTTGGTATTCCAGCACAGCAATAGAGATATTAAGGCTCTACAAATGTATTGCAAGTGTTTCATACGTAGCTGTTCATTTTCCTGGTCGGTTATTGTGATTTCACAGCATTTTCACGATTTCACACTGGAATGAGAGCCCTAGGAAAACGAAAATGAAGTGTTTAACTACGTCCTTTTAAACGGAGAACCCATTTAGCATGTATATAAATATAGCTGTATCCAACTCAGTTCACTGCTTTTGAACATCATTTCCCAGTGATGATGCAGTGTACCCTACACAAATGCGCATTTAAACATGTATTCCTACTCTTTCAGGTTCCTTGTTAAATTTCTCCTTGTTATTGCATTAAGAATTTCAGTGTTAGATTCAGTTTTGTCCAGTGATTCACGCCCTCTCATAGTAAATTTCACTATTTCTAGAGAAGTTTGCCAAGTAAATCGGACGCTAAATGTAAAGTTTTAGAACTTGGAATACCTACTTGACTATTTTGATTGCTAAGAGCTGTGAATACTTTTATACTGATACATCAGGTCAGCGACCATGAATTTATGTTTCACCTATTCTTCCAAAATAGGACCACATTTAGACGGAATTATAAATATTGGCAGTGTTCAACTCAGTTCTCTGCACTTGCAACACTATTACTCACAGAGAAAACAGCGTTTCTCAATATGAAGGTGTATAAACTTGTATTTGTACTATTTCAGGCACCTTCCTAAATAACTCCCTAGTCTTTCACGGTGAATTCTCAGTGTCTGCTTACTTTCTTCAGTGCTTCACGCTCATTCAGTGTGCATTCCTAGTGTTTAATCGTTGTTTTTCCATATACACCAGTTGTATATATGTAAAGTCTCTTTAACCGCTATGCTACCCTTTTCACTTGTTTGGATAGAAATACTTGGTATTCCAGCACTGCAATAGAGATATTAAGGCTCTACAAATGTATTGCAAGTGCTTCAGATACGCACCTGTTCATTTCCCTGGTCGGTTATTGTGATTTCACAGCATTTTCACGATTTCACACTGGAATGAGAGCCCTAGGAAAACGAAAATGAAGTGTTTAACTACGTCCTTTTAAACGGAGAACCCATTTAGCATGTATATAAATATAGCTGTATCCAACTCAGTTCACTGCTTTTGAACATCATTTCCCAGTGATGATGCAGTGTACCCTACACAAATGCGCATTTAAACATGTATTCCTACTCTTTCAAGCTCCTTCGTAAATTTCTTTTTTATTGCATTATGAATTTCAGTATTAGATTCAGTTTTGTCCAGTGATTCACGCCCTCTCATAGTAAATTTCACTATTTCTAGAGAAGTTTGCCAAGTAAATTGGACGCTAAATGTAAAGTTTTAGAACTTGGAATACCTACTTGACTATTTTGATTGCTAAGAGCTGTGAATACTTTTATACTGATACATCAGCTCAGTGAACATGAATTTATGTTTCACCTATTCTTCCAAAATAGGACCATATTTAGACGGAATTATAAATGTAGCCAGTGTTCAGTTCAGTTCTCTGCACTTGGAATACGATTTCTCACAGAGAAAACAGCGTTTCTCAATATGAAGGTGTATAAACCTGTATTTGTACTATTTCAGGCACCTTCCTAAATAACTCCCTAGTCTTTCACGGTGAATTCTCAGTGTCTGCTTACTTTGCTCAGTGCTTCACCCTCATTCCGTGTGCATTCCTAGTGTTTAATCGTTGTTTTCCCATATACACCAGTTGTATATATGTAATGTCTCTTTTAACCGCTATGCTACCCTTTTCACTTGTTTGGATAAAAATACTTGGTATTCCAGCACAGCAATAGAGATATTAAGGCTCTACAAATGTATTGGAGGTGTTTCATACGTAGCTGTTCATTTTCCTGGTCGGTTATTGTGATTTCACAGCATTTTCACGATTTCACACTGGAATGAGAGCCCTAGGAAAACGAAAATGAAGTGTTTAACTACGTCCTTTTAAACGGAGAACTCATTTAGCATGTATATAAATATAGCTGTATCCAACTCAGTTCACTGCTTTTGAACATCATTTCCCAGTGATGATGCATTGTAACCTAGACACGAATGCGCTTTTAAACATGTATTCCTACTCTTTCAAGCTCCTTTGTAAATTTCTTTCTGTTATTGCATTATGAATTTCAGTGTTAGATTCAGTTTTGTCCAGTGATTCATGCCCTCTCATAGTAAATTTCACTATTTCTAGAGAAGTTTGCCAAGTAAATCAGACGCTAAATGTAAAGTTTGAGAACTTGGAAAACCTACTTGACTATTTTGATTGCTAAGAGCTGTGAATACTTTTATACTGATACATCAGCTCAGTGAACATGAATTTATGTTTCACCTATTCTTCCAAAATAGGACCATATTTAGACGGAATTATAAATGTAGCCAGTGTTCAGTTCAGTTCTCTGCACTTGGAACACTATTTCTCACAGAGAAAACAGCGTTTCGCAATATGAAGGTGTATAAACCTGTATTTGTACTATTTCAGGCACCTTCCTAAATAACTCCCTAGTCTTTCACGGTGAATTCTCAGTGTCTGCTTACTTTGTTCAGTGCTTCACGCTCATTCCGTGTGCATTCCTAGTGTTTAATCGTTGTTTTCCCTTATACACCAGTTGTATATATGTAAAGTCTCTTTTAACCGCTATGCTACCCTTTTCACTTGTTTGGATAGAAATACTTGGTATTCCAGCACTGCGATAGAGATATTAAGGCTCTACAAATGTATTGCAAGTGCTTCAGATACGCACCTGTTCATTTCCCTGGTCGGTTACTGTGATTTCTCGGCATTTTCACAGAGGAATGAGAGACCTAGAAAACAAAAATGAAGTGTTTAACTACGTCCTTTTAAAAGGCCAACTCATTTAGCATGTACATAAATATAGCTGTATCCAACTCAGTTCATTGCTTTTGAACATCATTTCCAGTGATGATGCAGTGTACCTTGACACGAAAGCGCATTTAAACATGCATTCCTACTCTTTCAGGTTCCTTGTTAAATTTCTCCTTGTTATTGCATTAAGAATTTCAGTGTTAGATTCAGTTTTGTCCAGTGATTCACGCCCTCTCATAGTAAATTTCACTATTTCTAGAGAAGTTTGCCAAGTAAATCGGACGCTAAATGTAAAGTTTTAGAACTTGGAATACCTACTTGACTATTTTGATTGCTAAGAGCTGTGAATACTTTTATACTGATACATCAGGTCAGCGACCATGAATTTATGTTTCACCTATTCTTCCAAAATAGGACCACATTTAGACGGAATTATAAATATTGGCAGTGTTCAACTCAGTTCTCTGCACTTGCAACACTATTACTCACAGAGAAAACAGCGTTTCTCAATATGAAGGTGTATAAACTTGTATTTGTACTATTTCAGGCACCTTCCTAAATAACTCCCTAGTCTTTCACGGTGAATTCTCAGTGTCTGCTTACTTTCTTCAGTGCTTCACGCTCATTCAGTGTGCATTCCTAGTGTTTAATCGTTGTTTTTCCATATACACCAGTTGTATATATGTAAAGTCTCTTTTAACCGCTATGCTACCCTTTTCACTTGTTTGGATAGAAATACTTGGTATTCCAGCACTGCAATAGAGATATTAAGGCTCTACAAATGTATTGCAAGTGCTTCAGATACGCACCTGTTCATTTCCCTGGTCGGTTACTGTGATTTCTCGGCATTTTCACAGAGGAATGAGAGACCTAGAAAACAAAAATGAAGTGTTTAACTACGTCCTTTTAAAAGGCCAACTCATTTAGCATGTACATAAATATAGCTGTATCCAACTCAGTTCATTGCTTTTGAACATCATTTCCCAGTGATGATGCAGTGTACCTTGACACGAAAGCGCATTTAAACATGTATTCCTACTCTTTCAGGTTCCTTGTGAAATTTCTCCCCGTTATTGCATTAAGAATTTCAGTGTTAGATTCAGTTTTGTCCAGTGATTCACGCGCTCTCATAGTAAATTTCACTATTTCTAGAGAAGTTTGCCAAGTAAATCGGACGCTAAATGTAAAGTTTTAGAACTTGGAATACCTACTTGACTATTTTGATTGCTAAGAGCTGTGAATACTTTTATACTGATACATCAGGTCAGCGAACATGAATTTATGTTTCACCTATTCTTCCAAAATAGGACGACATTTAGCCGGAATTATAAATATTGGCAGTGTTCAACTCAGTTCTCTGCACTTGGAACACGATTTCACACAGATAAAACAGCGTCCCTCAATATGAAGGTCTACGAACCTGTATTTGTACTGTTTCGGGCAACTTCCTAAATAACTCCCTATTTTTCAAGGTGAATTCTCCGTGTCTGCTTACTTTGTTCAGTGCTTCACACTCATTCCCTGTGCATTCGTAGTGTTTAATCCTCGTTTTTCCATATACACCAACTGTACAAATGTAAAGTCCATTTTAACGGCTATTCTACATTTTCACCTGTTTGGATAGAAATACTTGGTATTCCAGCACTGCAGTAGAGATATTAAGGCTGTACAAATGTATTGCATGTGTTTCATACGTACCTGTTCATCTTCCTGGTCGGTTATTGTGATTTCACAGCATTTTCACGATTTCACACTGGAATGAGAGCCCTAGGAAAACGAAAATGAAGTGTTTAACTACGTCCTTTTAAACGGAGAACTCATTTAGCATGTATATAAATATAGCTGTATCCAACTCAGTTCACTGCTTTTGAACATCATTTCCCAGTCATGATGCATTGTACCCTAGACACGAATGCGCTTTTAAACATGTATTCCTACTCTTTCAAGCTCCTTCGTAAATTTCTTTCTGTTATTGCATTATGAATTTCAGTGTTAGATTCAGTTTTGTCCAGTGATTCATGCCCTCTCATAGTAAATTTCACTATTTCTAGAGAAGTTTGCCAAGTAAATCGGACGCTAAATGTAAAGTTTGAGAACTTGGAAAACCTACTTGACTATTTTGATTGCTAAGAGCTGTGAATAGTTTTATACTGATACATCAGCTCAGTGAACATGAATTTATGTTTCACCTATTCTACCAAAATAGGACCATATTTAGAGGGAATTATAAAAGTAGCCAGTGTTCAGTTCAGTTCTCTGCACTTGCAACACTATTACTCACAGAGAAAACAGCGTTTCTCAGTATGAAGGTGTATAAACTTGTATTTGTACAATTTCAGGCACCTTCCTAAATAACTCCCTAGTCTTTCACGGTGAATTCTCAGTGTCTGCTTACTTTGCTCAGTGCTTCACGCTGATTCCGTGTGCATTCCTAGTGTTTAATCGTTGTTTTCCCATATACACCAGTTGTATATATGTAATGTCTCTTTTAACCCGCTATGCTACCCTTTTCACTTGTTTGGATAAAAATACTTGGTATTCCAACACAGCAATAGAGATATTAAGGCTCTACAAATGTATTGCAAGTGTTTCATACGTAGCTGTTCATTTTCCTGGTCGGTTATTGTGATTTCACAGCATTTTCACGATTTCACACTGGAATGAGAGCCCTAGGAAAACGAAAATGAAGTGTTTAACTACGTCCTTTTAAACGGAGAACCCATTTAGCATGTATATAAATATAGCTGTATCCAACTCAGTTCACTGCTTTTGAACATCATTTCCAGTGTGATGCAGTGTACCCTACACAAATGCGCATTTAAACATGTATTCCTACTCTTTCAGGTTCCTTGTTAAATTTCTCCTTGTTATTGCATTAAGAATTTCAGTGTTAGATTCAGTTTTGTCCAGTGATTCACGCCCTCTCATAGTAAATTTCACTATTTCTAGAGAAGTTTGCCAAGTAAATCGGACGCTAAATGTAAAGTTTTAGAACTTGGAATACCTACTTGACTATTTTGATTGCTAAGAGCTGTGAATACTTTTATACTGATACATCAGCTCAGTGAACATGAATTTATGTTTCACCTATTCTTCCAAAATAGGACCATATTTAGACGGAATTATAAATGTAGCCAGTGTTCAGTTCAGTTCTCTGCACTTGGAATACTATTTCTCACAGAGAAAACAGCGTTTCTCAATATGAAGGTGTATAAACTTGTATTTGTACTATTTCAGGCACCTTCCTAAATAACTCCCTAGTCTTTCACGGTGAATTCTCAGTGTCTGCTTACTTTCTTCAGTGCTTCACGCTCATTCAGTGTGCATTCCTAGTGTTTAATCGTTGTTTTTCCATATACACCAGTTGTATATATGTAAAGTCTCTTTTAACCGCTATGCTACCCTTTTCACTTGTTTTGGATAGAAATACTTGGTATTCCAGCACTGCAATAGAGATATTAAGGCTCTACAAATGTATTGCAAGTGCTTCAGATACGCACCTGTTCATTTCCCTGGTCGGTTACTGTGATTTCTCCGCATTTTCACAGAGGAATGAGAGACCTAGAAAACAAAAATGAAGTGTTTAACTACGTCCTTTTAAAAGGCCAACTCATTTAGCATGTACATAAATATAGCTGTATCCAACTCAGTTCATTGCTTTTGAACATCATTTCCCAGTGATGATGCAGTGTACCTTGACACGAAAGCGCATTTAAACATGTATTCCTACTCTTTCAGGTTCCTTGTGAAATTTCTCCCCGTTATTGCATTAAGAATTTCAGTGTTAGATTCAGTTTTGTCCAGTGATTCACGCGCTCTCATAGTAAATTTCACTATTTCTAGAGAAGTTTGCCAAGTAAATCGGACGCTAAATGTAAAGTTTTAGAACTTGGAATACCTACTTGACTATTTTGATTGCTAAGAGCTGTGAATACTTTTATACTGATACATCAGGTCAGCGAACATGAATTTATGTTTCACCTATTCTTCCAAAATAGGACGACATTTAGCCGGAATTATAAATATTGGCAGTGTTCAACTCAGTTCTCTGCACTTGGAACACGATTTCACACAGATAAAACAGCGTCCCTCAATATGAAGGTCTACGAACCTGTATTTGTACTGTTTCGGGCAACTTCCTAAATAACTCCCTATTTTTCAAGGTGAATTCTCCGTGTCTGCTTACTTTGTTCAGTGCTTCACACTCATTCCCTGTGCATTCGTAGTGTTTAATCCTCGTTTTTCCATATACACCAACTGTACAAATGTAAAGTCCATTTTAACGGCTATTCTACATTTTCACCTGTTTGGATAGAAATACTTGGTATTCCAGCACTGCAGTAGAGATATTAAGGCTGTACAAATGTATTGCATGTGTTTCATACGTACCTGTTCATCTTCCTGGTCGGTTATTGTGATTTCACAGCATTTTCACGGTTTCACACTGGAATGAGAGCCCTAGGAAAACGAAAATGAAGTGTTTAACTACGTCCTTTTAAACGGAGAACTCATTTAGCATGTATATAAATATAGCTGTATCCAACTCAGTTCACTGCTTTTGAACATCATTTCCCAGTCATGATGCATTGTACCCTAGACACGAATGCGCTTTTAAACATGTATTCCTACTCTTTCAAGCTCCTTCGTAAATTTCTTTCTGTTATTGCATTATGAATTTCAGTGTTAGATTCAGTTTTGTCCAGTGATTCATGCCCTCTCATAGTAAATTTCACTATTTCTAGAGAAGTTTGCCAAGTAAATCGGACGCTAAATGTAAAGTTTGAGAACTTGGAAAACCTACTTGACTATTTTGATTGCTAAGAGCTGTGAATAGTTTTATACTGATACATCAGCTCAGTGAACATGAATTTATGTTTCACCTATTCTACCAAAATAGGACCATATTTAGAGGGAATTATAAAAGTAGCCAGTGTTCAGTTCAGTTCTCTGCACTTGCAACACTATTACTCACAGAGAAAACAGCGTTTCTCAGTATGAAGGTGTATAAACTTGTATTTGTACAATTTCAGGCACCTTCCTAAATAACTCCCTAGTCTTTCACGGTGAATTCTCAGTGTCTGCTTACTTTGCTCAGTGCTTCACGCTGATTCCGTGTGCATTCCTAGTGTTTAATCGTTGTTTTCCCATATACACCAGTTGTATATATGTAATGTCTCTTTTAACCGCTATGCTACCCTTTTCACTTGTTTGGATAAAAATACTTGGTATTCCAGCACAGCAATAGAGATATTAAGGCTCTACAAATGTATTGCAAGTGTTTCATACGTAGCTGTTCATTTTCCTGGTCGGTTATTGTGATTTCACAGCATTTTCACGATTTCACACTGGAATGAGAGCCCTAGGAAAACGAAAATGAAGTGTTTAACTACGTCCTTTTAAACGGAGAACCCATTTAGCATGTATATAAATATAGCTGTATCCAACTCAGTTCACTGCTTTTGAACATCATTTCCCAGTGTGATGCAGTGTACCCTACACAAATGCGCATTTAAACATGTATTCCTACTCTTTCAGGTTCCTTGTTAAATTTCTCCTTGTTATTGCATTAAGAATTTCAGTGTTAGATTCAGTTTTGTCCAGTGATTCACGCCCTCTCATAGTAAATTTCACTATTTCTAGAGAAGTTTGCCAAGTAAATCGGACGCTAAATGTAAAGTTTTAGAACTTGGAATACCTACTTGACTATTTTGATTGCTAAGAGCTGTGAATACTTTTATACTGATACATCAGCTCAGTGAACATGAATTTATGTTTCACCTATTCTTCCAAAATAGGACCATATTTAGACGGAATTATAAATGTAGCCAGTGTTCAGTTCAGTTCTCTGCACTTGGAATACTATTTCTCACAGAGAAAACAGCGTTTCTCAATATGAAGGTGTATAAACTTGTATTTGTACTATTTCAGGCACCTTCCTAAATAACTCCCTAGTCTTTCACGGTGAATTCTCAGTGTCTGCTTACTTTCTTCAGTGCTTCACGCTCATTCAGTGTGCATTCCTAGTGTTTAATCGTTGTTTTTCCATATACACCAGTTGTATATATGTAAAGTCTCTTTTAACCGCTATGCTACCCTTTTCACTTGTTTGGATAGAAATACTTGGTATTCCAGCACTGCAATAGAGATATTAAGGCTCTACAAATGTATTGCAAGTGCTTCAGATACGCACCTGTTCATTTCCCTGGTCGGTTACTGTGATTTCTCCGCATTTTCACAGAGGAATGAGAGACCTAGAAAACAAAAATGAAGTGTTTAACTACGTCCTTTTAAAAGGCCAACTCATTTAGCATGTACATAAATATAGCTGTATCCAACTCAGTTCATTGCTTTTGAACATCATTTCCCAGTGATGATGCAGTGTACCTTGACACGAAAGCGCATTTAAACATGTATTCCTACTCTTTCAGGTTCCTTGTGAAATTTCTCCCCGTTATTGCATTAAGAATTTCAGTGTTAGATTCAGTTTTGTCCAGTGATTCACGCGCTCTCATAGTAAATTTCACTATTTCTAGAGAAGTTTGCCAAGTAAATCGGACGCTAAATGTAAAGTTTTAGAACTTGGAATACCTACTTGACTATTTTGATTGCTAAGAGCTGTGAATACTTTTATACTGATACATCAGGTCAGCGAACATGAATTTATGTTTCACCTATTCTTCCAAAATAGGACGACATTTAGCCGGAATTATAAATATTGGCAGTGTTCAACTCAGTTCTCTGCACTTGGAACACGATTTCACACAGATAAAACAGCGTCCCTCAATATGAAGGTCTACGAACCTGTATTTGTACTGTTTCGGGCAACTTCCTAAATAACTCCCTATTTTTCAAGGTGAATTCTCCGTGTCTGCTTACTTTGTTCAGTGCTTCACACTCATTCCCTGTGCATTCGTAGTGTTTAATCCTCGTTTTTCCATATACACCAACTGTACAAATGTAAAGTCCATTTTAACGGCTATTCTACATTTTCACCTGTTTGGATAGAAATACTTGGTATTCCAGCACTGCAGTAGAGATATTAAGGCTGTACAAATGTATTGCATGTGTTTCATACGTACCTGTTCATCTTCCTGGTCGGTTATTGTGATTTCACAGCATTTTCACGGTTTCACACTGGAATGAGAGCCCTAGGAAAACGAAAATGAAGTGTTTAACTACGTCCTTTTAAACAGAGAACTCATTTAGCATGTATATAAATATAGCTGTATCCAACTCAGTTCACTGCTTTTGAACATCATTTCCCAGTGATGATGCATTGTACCCTAGACACGAATGCGCTTTTAAACATGTATTCCTACTCTTTCAAGCTCCTTCGTAAATTTCTTTCTGTTATTGCATTATGAATTTCAGTGTTAGATTCAGTTTTGTCCAGTGATTCATGCCCTCTCATAGTAAATTTCACTATTTCTAGAGAAGTTTGCCAAGTAAATCGGACGCTAAATGTAAAGTTTGAGAACTTGGAAAACCTACTTGACTATTTTGATTGCTAAGAGCTGTGAATAGTTTTATACTGATACATCAGCTCAGTGAACATGAATTTATGTTTCACCTATTCTACCAAAATAGGACCATATTTAGAGGGAATTATAAAAGTAGCCAGTGTTCAGTTCAGTTCTCTGCACTTGCAACACTATTACTCACAGAGAAAACAGCGTTTCTCAGTATGGTGTATAAACTTGTATTTGTACAATTTCAGGCACCTTCCTAAATAACTCCCTAGTCTTTCACGGTGAATTCTCAGTGTCTGCTTACTTTGCTCAGTGCTTCACGCTGATTCCGTGTGCATTCCTAGTGTTTAATCGTTGTTTTCCCATATACACCAGTTGTATATATGTAATGTCTCTTTTAACCGCTATGCTACCCTTTTCACTTGTTTGGATAAAAATACTTGGTATTCCAGCACAGCAATAGAGATATTAAGGCTCTACAAATGTATTGCAAGTGTTTCATACGTAGCTGTTCATTTTCCTGGTCGGTTATTGTGATTTCACAGCATTTTCACGATTTCACACTGGAATGAGAGCCCTAGGAAAACGAAAATGAAGTGTTTAACTACGTCCTTTTAAACGGAGAACCCATTTAGCATGTATATAAATATAGCTGTATCCAACTCAGTTCACTGCTTTTGAACATCATTTCCCAGTGATGATGCAGTGTACCCTACACAAATGCGCATTTAAACATGTATTCCTACTCTTTCAAGCTCCTTCGTAAATTTCTTTTTTATTGCATTATGAATTTCAGTATTAGATTCAGTTTTGTCCAGTGATTCACGCCCTCTCATAGTAAATTTCACTATTTCTAGAGAAGTTTGCCAAGTAAATTGGACGCTAAATGTAAAGTTTTAGAACTTGGAATACCTACTTGACTATTTTGATTGCTAAGAGCTGTGAATACTTTTATACTGATACATCAGCTCAGTGAACATGAATTTATGTTTCACCTATTCTTCCAAAATAGGACCATATTTAGACGGAATTATAAATGTAGCCAGTGTTCAGTTCAGTTCTCTGCACTTGGAATACTATTTCTCACAGAGAAAACAGCGTTTCTCAATATGAAGGTGTATAAACCTGTATTTGTACTATTTCAGGCACCTTCCTAAATAACTCCCTAGTCTTTCACGGTGAATTCTCAGTGTCTGCTTACTTTCTTCAGTGCTTCACGCTCATTCAGTGTGCATTCCTAGTGTTTAATCGTTGTTTTTCCATATACACCAGTTGTATATATGTAAAGTCTCTTTTAACCGCTATGCTACCCTTTTCACTTGTTTGGATAGAAATACTTGGTATTCCAGCACTGCAATAGAGATATTAAGGCTCTACAAATGTATTGCAAGTGCTTCAGATACGCACCTGTTCATTTCCCTGGTCGGTTACTGTGATTTCTCGGCATTTTCACAGAGGAATGAGAGACCTAGAAAACAAAAATGAAGTGTTTAACTACGTCCTTTTAAAAGGCCAACTCATTTAGCATGTACATAAATATAGCTGTATCCAACTCAGTTCATTGCTTTTGAACATCATTTCCCAGTGATGATGCAGTGTACCTTGACACGAAAGCGCATTTAAACATGTATTCCTACTCTTTCAGGTTCCTTGTGAAATTTCTCCCCGTTATTGCATTAAGAATTTCAGTGTTAGATTCAGTTTTGTCCAGTGATTCACGCGCTCTCATAGTAAATTTCACTATTTCTAGAGAAGTTTGCCAAGTAAATCGGACGCTAAATGTAAAGTTTTAGAACTTGGAATACCTACTTGACTATTTTGATTGCTAAGAGCTGTGAATACTTTTATACTGATACATCAGGTCAGCGAACATGAATTTATGTTTCACCTATTCTTCCAAAATAGGACGACATTTAGCCGGAATTATAAATATTGGCAGTGTTCAACTCAGTTCTCTGCACTTGGAACACGATTTCACACAGATAAAACAGCGTCCCTCAATATGAAGGTCTACGAACCTGTATTTGTACTGTTTCGGGCAACTTCCTAAATAACTCCCTATTTTTCAAGGTGAATTCTCCGTGTCTGCTTACTTTGTTCAGTGCTTCACACTCATTCCCTGTGCATTCGTAGTGTTTAATCCTCGTTTTTCCATATACACCAACTGTACAAATGTAAAGTCCATTTTAACGGCTATTCTACATTTTCACCTGTTTGGATAGAAATACTTGGTATTCCAGCACTGCAGTAGAGATATTAAGGCTGTACAAATGTATTGCATGTGTTTCATACGTACCTGTTCATCTTCCTGGTCGGTTATTGTGATTTCACAGCATTTTCACGATTTCACACTGGAATGAGAGCCCTAGGAAAACGAAAATGAAGTGTTTAACTACGTCCTTTTAAACGGAGAACTCATTTAGCATGTATATAAATATAGCTGTATCCAACTCAGTTCACTGCTTTTGAACATCATTTCCCAGTGATGATGCATTGTATCCTAGACACGAATGCGCTTTTAAACATGTATTCCTACTCTTTCAAGCTCCTTTGTAAATTTCTTTCTGTTATTGCATTATGAATTTCAGTGTTAGATTCAGTTTTGTCCAGTGATTCATGCCCTCTCATAGTAAATTTCACTATTTCTAGAGAAGTTTGCCAAGTAAATCGGACGCTAAATGTAAAGTTTGAGAACTTGGAAAACCTACTTGACTATTTTGATTGCTAAGAGCTGTGAATAGTTTTATACTGATACATCAGCTCAGTGAACATGAATTTATGTTTCACCTATTCTACCAAAATAGGACCATATTTAGACGGAATTATAAAAGTAGCCAGTGTTCAGTTCAGTTCTCTGCACTTGCAACACTATTACTCACAGAGAAAACAGCGTTTCTCAGTATGAAGGTGTATAAACTTGTATTTGTACAATTTCAGGCACCTTCCTAAATAACTCCCTAGTCTTTCACGGTGAATTCTCAGTGTCTGCTTACTTTGCTCAGTGCTTCACGCTGATTCCGTGTGCATTCCTAGTGTTTAATCGTTGTTTTCCCATATACACCAGTTGTATATATGTAATGTCTCTTTTAACCGCTATGCTACCCTTTTCACTTGTTTGGATAAAAATACTTGGTATTCCAGCACAGCAATAGAGATATTAAGGCTCTACAAATGTATTGCAAGTGTTTCATACGTAGCTGTTCATTTTCCTGGTCGGTTATTGTGATTTCACAGCATTTTCACGATTTCACACTGGAATGAGAGCCCTAGGAAAACGAAAATGAAGTGTTTAACTACGTCCTTTTAAACGGAGAACCCATTTAGCATGTATATAAATATAGCTGTATCCAACTCAGTTCACTGCTTTTGAACATCATTTCCCAGTGATGATGCAGTGTACCCTACACAAATGCGCATTTAAACATGTATTCCTACTCTTTCAAGCTCCTTCGTAAATTTCTTTTTTATTGCATTATGAATTTCAGTATTAGATTCAGTTTTGTCCAGTGATTCACGCCCTCTCATAGTAAATTTCACTATTTCTAGAGAAGTTTGCCAAGTAAATTGGACGCTAAATGTAAAGTTTTAGAACTTGGAATACCTACTTGACTATTTTGATTGCTAAGAGCTGTGAATACTTTTATACTGATACATCAGCTCAGTGAACATGAATTTATGTTTCACCTATTCTTCCAAAATAGGACCATATTTAGACGGAATTATAAATGTAGCCAGTGTTCAGTTCAGTTCTCTGCACTTGGAATACGATTTCTCACAGAGAAAACAGCGTTTCTCAATATGAAGGTGTATAAACCTGTATTTGTACTATTTCAGGCACCTTCCTAAATAACTCCCTAGTCTTTCACGGTGAATTCTCAGTGTCTGCTTACTTTGCTCAGTGCTTCACCCTCATTCCGTGTGCATTCCTAGTGTTTAATCGTTGTTTTCCCATATACACCAGTTGTATATATGTAATGTCTCTTTTAACCGCTATGCTACCCTTTTCACTTGTTTGGATAAAAATACTTGGTATTCCAGCACAGCAATAGAGATATTAAGGCTCTACAAATGTATTGGAAGTGTTTCATACGTAGCTGTTCATTTTCCTGGTCGGTTATTGTGATTTCACAGCATTTTCACGATTTCACACTGGAATGAGAGCCCTAGGAAAACGAAAATGAAGTGTTTAACTACGTCCTTTTAAACGGAGAACTCATTTAGCATGTATATAAATATAGCTGTATCCAACTCAGTTCACTGCTTTTGAACATCATTTCCCAGTGATGATGCATTGTAACCTAGACACGAATGCGCTTTTAAACATGTATTCCTACTCTTTCAAGCTCCTTTGTAAATTTCTTTCTGTTATTGCATTATGAATTTCAGTGTTAGATTCAGTTTTGTCCAGTGATTCATGCCCTCTCATAGTAAATTTCACTATTTCTAGAGAAGTTTGCCAAGTAAATCAGACGCTAAATGTAAAGTTTGAGAACTTGGAAAACCTACTTGACTATTTTGATTGCTAAGAGCTGTGAATACTTTTATACTGATACATCAGCTCAGTGAACATGAATTTATGTTTCACCTATTCTTCCAAAATAGGACCATATTTAGATGGAATTATAAATGTAGCCAGTGTTCAGTTCAGTTCTCTGCACTTGGAACACTATTTCTCACAGAGAAAACAGCGTTTCGCAATATGAAGGTGTATAAACCTGTATTTGTACTATTTCAGGCACCTTCCTAAATAACTCCCTAGTCTTTCACGGTGAATTCTCAGTGTCTGCTTACTTTGTTCAGTGCTTCACGCTCATTCCGTGTGCATTCCTAGTGTTTAATCGTTGTTTTCCCATATACACCAGTTGTATATATGTAAAGTCTCTTTTAACCGCTATGCTACCCTTTTCACTTGTTTGGATAGAAATACTTGGTATTCCAGCACTGCGATAGAGATATTAAGGCTCTACAAATGTATTGCAAGTGCTTCAGATACGCACCTGTTCATTTCCCTGGTCGGTTACTGTGATTTCTCGGCATTTTCACAGAGGAATGAGAGACCTAGAAAACAAAAATGAAGTGTTTACGTCCTTTTAAAAGGCCAACTCATTTAGCATGTACATAAATATAGCTGTATCCAACTCAGTTCATTGCTTTTGAACATCATTTCCAGTGATGATGCAGTGTACCTTGACACGAAAGCGCATTTAAACATGCATTCCTACTCTTTCAGGTTCCTTGTTAAATTTCTCCTTGTTATTGCATTAAGAATTTCAGTGTTAGATTCAGTTTTGTCCAGTGATTCACGCCCTCTCATAGTAAATTTCACTATTTCTAGAGAAGTTTGCCAAGTAAATCGGACGCTAAATGTAAAGTTTTAGAACTTGGAATACCTACTTGACTATTTTGATTGCTAAGAGCTGTGAATACTTTTATACTGATACATCAGGTCAGCGACCATGAATTTATGTTTCACCTATTCTTCCAAAATAGGACCACATTTAGACGGAATTATAAATATTGGCAGTGTTCAACTCAGTTCTCTGCACTTGCAACACTATTACTCACAGAGAAAACAGCGTTTCTCAATATGAAGGTGTATAAACTTGTATTTGTACTATTTCAGGCACCTTCCTAAATAACTCCCTAGTCTTTCACGGTGAATTCTCAGTGTCTGCTTACTTTCTTCAGTGCTTCACGCTCATTCAGTGTGCATTCCTAGTGTTTAATCGTTGTTTTTCCATATACACCAGTTGTATATATGTAAAGTCTCTTTTAACCGCTATGCTACCCTTTTCACTTGTTTGGATAGAAATACTTGGTATTCCAGCACTGCAATAGAGATATTAAGGCTCTACAAATGTATTGCAAGTGCTTCAGATACGCACCTGTTCATTTCCCTGGTCGGTTACTGTGATTTCTCGGCATTTTCACAGAGGAATGAGAGACCTAGAAAACAAAAATGAAGTGTTTAACTACGTCCTTTTAAAAGGCCAACTCATTTAGCATGTACATAAATATAGCTGTATCCAACTCAGTTCATTGCTTTTGAACATCATTTCCCAGTGATGATGCAGTGTACCTTGACACGAAAGCGCATTTAAACATGTATTCCTACTCTTTCAGGTTCCTTGTGAAATTTCTCCCCGTTATTGCATTAAGAATTTCAGTGTTAGATTCAGTTTTGTCCAGTGATTCACGCGCTCTCATAGTAAATTTCACTATTTCTAGAGAAGTTTGCCAAGTAAATCGGACGCTAAATGTAAAGTTTTAGAACTTGGAATACCTACTTGACTATTTTGATTGCTAAGAGCTGTGAATACTTTTATACTGATACATCAGGTCAGCGAACATGAATTTATGTTTCACCTATTCTTCCAAAATAGGACGACATTTAGCCGGAATTATAAATATTGGCAGTGTTCAACTCAGTTCTCTGCACTTGGAACACGATTTCACACAGATAAAACAGCGTCCCTCAATATGAAGGTCTACGAACCTGTATTTGTACTGTTTCGGGCAACTTCCTAAATAACTCCCTATTTTTCAAGGTGAATTCTCCGTGTCTGCTTACTTTGTTCAGTGCTTCACACTCATTCCCTGTGCATTCGTAGTGTTTAATCCTCGTTTTTCCATATACACCAACTGTACAAATGTAAAGTCCATTTTAACGGCTATTCTACATTTTCACCTGTTTGGATAGAAATACTTGGTATTCCAGCACTGCAGTAGAGATATTAAGGCTGTACAAATGTATTGCATGTGTTTCATACGTACCTGTTCATCTTCCTGGTCGGTTATTGTGATTTCACAGCATTTTCACGATTTCACACTGGAATGAGAGCCCTAGGAAAAGGAAAATGAAGTGTTTAACTACGTCCTTTTAAACGGAGAACTCATTTAGCATGTATATAAATATAGCTGTATCCAACTCAGTTCACTGCTTTTGAACATCATTTCCCAGTGATGATGCATTGTACCCTAGACACGAATGCGCTTTTAAACATGTATTCCTACTCTTTCAAGCTCCTTTGTAAATTTCTTTCTGTTATTGCATTATGAATTTCAGTGTTAGATTCAGTTTTGTCCAGTGATTCATGCCCTCTCATAGTAAATTTCACTATTTCTAGAGAAGTTTGCCAAGTAAATCGGACGCTAAATGTAAAGTTTGAGAACTTGGAAAACCTACTTGACTATTTTGATTGCTAAGAGCTGTGAATAGTTTTATACTGATACATCAGCTCAGTGAACATGAATTTATGTTTCACCTATTCTACCAAAATAGGACCATATTTAGACGGAATTATAAAAGTAGCCAGTGTTCAGTTCAGTTCTCTGCACTTGCAACACTATTACTCACAGAGAAAACAGCGTTTCTCAGTATGAAGGTGTATAAACTTGTATTTGTACAATTTCAGGCACCTTCCTAAATAACTCCCTAGTCTTTCACGGTGAATTCTCAGTGTCTGCTTACTTTGCTCAGTGCTTCACGCTGATTCCGTGTGCATTCCTAGTGTTTAATCGTTGTTTTCCCATATACACCAGTTGTATATATGTAATGTCTCTTTTAACCGCTATGCTACCCTTTTCACTTGTTTGGATAAAAATACTTGGTATTCCAGCACAGCAATAGAGATATTAAGGCTCTACAAATGTATTGCAAGTGTTTCATACGTAGCTGTTCATTTTCCTGGTCGGTTATTGTGATTTCACAGCATTTTCACGATTTCACACTGGAATGAGAGCCCTAGGAAAACGAAAATGAAGTGTTTAACTACGTCCTTTTAAACGGAGAACCCATTTAGCATGTATATAAATATAGCTGTATCCAACTCAGTTCACTGCTTTTGAACATCATTTCCCAGTGATGATGCAGTGTACCCTACACAAATGCGCATTTAAACATGTATTCCTACTCTTTCAAGCTCCTTCGTAAATTTCTTTTTTATTGCATTATGAATTTCAGTATTAGATTCAGTTTTGTCCAGTGATTCACGCCCTCTCATAGTAAATTTCACTATTTCTAGAGAAGTTTGCCAAGTAAATTGGACGCTAAATGTAAAGTTTTAGAACTTGGAATACCTACTTGACTATTTTGATTGCTAAGAGCTGTGAATACTTTTATACTGATACATCAGCTCAGTGAACATGAATTTATGTTTCACCTATTCTTCCAAAATAGGACCATATTTAGACGGAATTATAAATGTAGCCAGTGTTCAGTTCAGTTCTCTGCACTTGGAATACGATTTCTCACAGAGAAAACAGCGTTTCTCAATATGAAGGTGTATAAACCTGTATTTGTACTATTTCAGGCACCTTCCTAAATAACTCCCTAGTCTTTCACGGTGAATTCTCAGTGTCTGCTTACTTTGCTCAGTGCTTCACCCTCATTCCGTGTGCATTCCTAGTGTTTAATCGTTGTTTTCCCATATACACCAGTTGTATTTATGTAATGTCTCTTTTAACCGCTATGATACCCTTTTCACTTGTTTGGATAAAAATACTTGGTATTCCAGCACAGCAATAGAGATATTAAGGCTCTACAAATGTATTGGAAGTGTTTCATACGTAGCTGTTCATTTTCCTGGTCGGTTATTGTGATTTCACAGCATTTTCACGATTTCACACTGGAATGAGAGCCCTAGGAAAACGAAAATGAAGTGTTTAACTACGTCCTTTTAAACGGAGAACTCATTTAGCATGTATATAAATATAGCTGTATCCAACTCAGTTCACTGCTTTTGAACATCATTTCCCAGTGATGATGCATTGTAACCTAGACACGAATGCGCTTTTAAACATGTATTCCTACTCTTTCAAGCTCCTTTGTAAATTTCTTTCTGTTATTGCATTATGAATTTCAGTGTTAGATTCAGTTTTGTCCAGTGATTCATGCCCTCTCATAGTAAATTTCACTATTTCTAGAGAAGTTTGCCAAGTAAATCAGACGCTAAATGTAAAGTTTGAGAACTTGGAAAACCTACTTGACTATTTTGATTGCTAAGAGCTGTGAATACTTTTATACTGATACATCAGCTCAGTGAACATGAATTTATGTTTCACCTATTCTTCCAAAATAGGACCATATTTAGACGGAATTATAAATGTAGCCAGTGTTCAGTTCAGTTCTCTGCACTTGGAACACTATTTCTCACAGAGAAAACAGCGTTTCGCAATATGAAGGTGTATAAACCTGTATTTGTACTATTTCAGGCACCTTCCTAAATAACTCCCTAGTCTTTCACGGTGAATTCTCAGTGTCTGCTTACTTTGTTCAGTGCTTCACGCTCATTCCGTGTGCATTCCTAGTGTTTAATCGTTGTTTTCCCATATACACCAGTTGTATATATGTAAAGTCTCTTTTAACCGCTATGCTACCCTTTTCACTTGTTTGGATAGAAATACTTGGTATTCCAGCACTGCAATAGAGATATTAAGACTCTACAAATGTATTGCAAGTGCTTCAGATACGCACCTGTTCATTTCCCTGGTCGGTTACTGTGATTTCTCGGCATTTTCACAGAGGAATGAGAGACCTAGAAAACAAAAATGAAGTGTTTAACTACGTCCTTTTAAAAGGCCAACTCATTTAGCATGTACATAAATATAGCTGTATCCAACTCAGTTCATTGCTTTTGAACATCATTTCCCAGTGATGATGCAGTGTACCTTGACACGAAAGCGCATTTAAACATGTATTCCTACTCTTTCAGGTTCCTTGTGAAATTTCTCCCCGTTATTGCATTAAGAATTTCAGTGTTAGATTCAGTTTTGTCCAGTGATTCACGCGCTCTCATAGTAAATTTCACTATTTCTAGAGAAGTTTGCCAAGTAAATCGGACGCTAAATGTAAAGTTTTAGAACTTGGAATACCTACTTGACTATTTTGATTGCTAAGAGCTGTGAATACTTTTATACTGATACATCAGGTCAGCGAACATGAATTTATGTTTCACCTATTCTTCCAAAATAGGACGACATTTAGCCGGAATTATAAATATTGGCAGTGTTCAACTCAGTTCTCTGCACTTGGAACACGATTTCACACAGATAAAACAGCGTCCCTCAATATGAAGGTCTACGAACCTGTATTTGTACTGTTTCGGGCAACTTCCTAAATAACTCCCTATTTTTCAAGGTGAATTCTCCGTGTCTGCTTACTTTGTTCAGTGCTTCACACTCATTCCCTGTGCATTCGTAGTGTTTAATCCTCGTTTTTCCATATACACCAACTGTACAAATGTAAAGTCCATTTTAACGGCTATTCTACATTTTCACCTGTTTGGATAGAAATACTTGGTATTCCAGCACTGCAGTAGAGATATTAAGGCTGTACAAATGTATTGCATTTGTTTCATACGTACCTGTTCATCTTCCTGGTCGGTTATTGTGATTTCACAGCATTTTCACGGTTTCACACTGGAATGAGAGCCCTAGGAAAACGAAAATGAAGTGTTTAACTACGTCCTTTTAAACGGAGAACTCATTTAGCATGTATATAAATATAGCTGTATCCAACTCAGTTCACTGCTTTTGAACATCATTTCCCAGTGATGATGCATTGTACCCTAGACACGAATGCGCTTTTAAACATGTATTCCTACTCTTTCAAGCTCCTTCGTAAATTTCTTTCTGTTATTGCATTATGAATTTCAGTGTTAGATTCAGTTTTGTCCAGTGATTCATGCCCTCTCATAGTAAATTTCACTATTTCTAGAGAAGTTTGCCAAGTAAATCGGACGCTAAATGTAAAGTTTGAGAACTTGGAAAACCTACTTGACTATTTTGATTGCTAAGAGCTGTGAATAGTTTTATACTGATACATCAGCTCAGTAAACATGAATTTATGTTTCACCTATTCTACCAAAATAGGACCATATTTAGAGGGAATTATAAAAGTAGCCAGTGTTCAGTTCAGTTCTCTGCACTTGCAACACTATTACTCACAGAGAAAACAGCGTTTCTCAGTATGAAGGTGTATAAACTTGTATTTGTACAATTTCAGGCACCTTCCTAAATAACTCCCTAGTCTTTCACGGTGAATTCTCAGTGTCTGCTTACTTTGCTCAGTGCTTCACGCTGATTCCGTGTGCATTCCTAGTGTTTAATCGTTGTTTTCCCATATACACCAGTTGTATATATGTAATGTCTCTTTTAACCGCTATGCTACCCTTTTCACTTGTTTGGATAAAAATACTTGGTATTCCAGCACAGCAATAGAGATATTAAGGCTCTACAAATGTATTGCAAGTGTTTCATACGTAGCTGTTCATTTTCCTGGTCGGTTATTGTGATTTCACAGCATTTTCACGATTTCACACTGGAATGAGAGCCCTAGGAAAACGAAAATGAAGTGTTTAACTACGTCCTTTTAAACGGAGAACCCATTTAGCATGTATATAAATATAGCTGTATCCAACTCAGTTCACTGCTTTTGAACATCATTTCCCAGTGATGATGCAGTGTACCCTACACAAATGCGCATTTAAACATGTATTCCTACTCTTTCAAGCTCCTTCGTAAATTTCTTTTTTATTGCATTATGAATTTCAGTATTAGATTCAGTTTTGTCCAGTGATTCACGCCCTCTCATAGTAAATTTAACTATTTCTAGAGAAGTTTGCCAAGTAAATTGGACGCTAAATGTAAAGTTTTAGAACTTGGAATACCTACTTGACTATTTTGATTGCTAAGAGCTGTGAATACTTTTATACTGATACATCAGCTCAGTGAACATGAATTTATGTTTCACCTATTCTTCCAAAATAGGACCATATTTAGACGGAATTATAAATGTAGCCAGTGTTCAGTTCAGTTCTCTGCACTTGGAACACTATTTCTCACAGAGAAAACAGCGTTTCGCAATATGAAGGTGTATAAACCTGTATTTGTACTATTTCAGGCACCTTCCTAAATAACTCCCTAGTCTTTCACGGTGAATTCTCAGTGTCTGCTTACTTTGTTCAGTGCTTCACGCTCATTCCGTGTGCATTCCTAGTGTTTAATCGTTGTTTTCCCATATACACCAGTTGTATATATGTAAAGTCTCTTTTAACCGCTATGCTACCCTTTTCACTTGTTTGGATAGAAATACTTGGTATTCCAGCACTGCAATAGAGATATTAAGGCTCTACAAATGTATTGCAAGTGCTTCAGATACGCACCTGTTCATTTCCCTGGTCGGTTACTGTGATTTCTCGGCATTTTCACAGAGGAATGAGAGACCTAGAAAACAAAAATGAAGTGTTTAACTACGTCCTTTTAAAAGGCCAACTCATTTAGCATGTACATAAATATAGCTGTATCCAACTCAGTTCATTGCTTTTGAACATCATTTCCCAGTGATGATGCAGTGTACCTTGACACGAAAGCGCATTTAAACATGTATTCCTACTCTTTCAGGTTCCTTGTGAAATTTCTCCCCGTTATTGCATTAAGAATTTCAGTGTTAGATTCAGTTTTGTCCAGTGATTCACGCGCTCTCATAGTAAATTTCACTATTTCTAGAGAAGTTTGCCAAGTAAATCGGACGCTAAATGTAAAGTTTTAGAACTTGGAATACCTACTTGACTATTTTGATTGCTAAGAGCTGTGAATACTTTTATACTGATACATCAGGTCAGCGAACATGAATTTATGTTTCACCTATTCTTCCAAAATAGGACGACATTTAGCCGGAATTATAAATATTGGCAGTGTTCAACTCAGTTCTCTGCACTTGGAACACGATTTCACACAGATAAAACAGCGTCCCTCAATATGAAGGTCTACGAACCTGTATTTGTACTGTTTCGGGCAACTTCCTAAATAACTCCCTATTTTTCAAGGTGAATTCTCCGTGTCTGCTTACTTTGTTCAGTGCTTCACACTCATTCCCTGTGCATTCGTAGTGTTTAATCCTCGTTTTTCCATATACACCAACTGTACAAATGTAAAGTCCATTTTAACGGCTATTCTACATTTTCACCTGTTTGGATAGAAATACTTGGTATTCCAGCACTGCAGTAGAGATATTAAGGCTGTACAAATGTATTGCATGTGTTTCATACGTACCTGTTCATCTTCCTGGTCGGTTATTGTGATTTCACAGCATTTTCACGGTTTCACACTGGAATGAGAGCCCTAGGAAAACGAAAATGAAGTGTTTAACTACGTCCTTTTAAACGGAGAACTCATTTAGCATGTATATAAATATAGCTGTATCCAACTCAGTTCACTGCTTTTGAACATCATTTCCCAGTGATGATGCATTGTACCCTAGACACGAATGCGCTTTTAAACATGTATTCCTACTCTTTCAAGCTCCTTCGTAAATTTCTTTCTGTTATTGCATTATGAATTTCAGTGTTAGATTCAGTTTTGTCCAGTGATTCATGCCCTCTCATAGTAAATTTCACTATTTCTAGAGAAGTTTGCCAAGTAAATCGGACGCTAAATGTAAAGTTTGAGAACTTGGAAAACCTACTTGACTATTTTGATTGCTAAGAGCTGTGAATAGTTTTATACTGATACATCAGCTCAGTGAACATGAATTTATGTTTCACCTATTCTACCAAAATAGGACCATATTTAGAGGGAATTATAAAAGTAGCCAGTGTTCAGTTCAGTTCTCTGCACTTGCAACACTATTACTCACAGAGAAAACAGCGTTTCTCAGTATGAAGGTGTATAAACTTGTATTTGTACAATTTCAGGCACCTTCCTAAATAACTCCCTAGTCTTTCACGGTGAATTCTCAGTGTCTGCTTACTTTGCTCAGTGCTTCACGCTGATTCCGTGTGCATTCCTAGTGTTTAATCGTTGTTTTCCCATATACACCAGTTGTATATATGTAATGTCTCTTTTAACCGCTATGCTACCCTTTTCACTTGTTTGGATAAAAATACTTGGTATTCCAGCACAGCAATAGAGATATTAAGGCTCTACAAATGTATTGCAAGTGTTTCATACGTAGCTGTTCATTTTCCTGGTCGGTTATTGTGATTTCACAGCATTTTCACGATTTCACACTGGAATGAGAGCCCTAGGAAAACGAAAATGAAGTGTTTAACTACGTCCTTTTAAACGGAGAACCCATTTAGCATGTATATAAATATAGCTGTATCCAACTCAGTTCACTGCTTTTGAACATCATTTCCCAGTGATGATGCAGTGTACCCTACACAAATGCGCATTTAAACATGTATTCCTACTCTTTCAAGCTCCTTCGTAAATTTCTTTTTTATTGCATTATGAATTTCAGTATTAGATTCAGTTTTGTCCAGTGATTCACGCCCTCTCATAGTAAATTTCACTATTTCTAGAGAAGTTTGCCAAGTAAATTGGACGCTAAATGTAAAGTTTTAGAACTTGGAATACCTACTTGACTATTTTGATTGCTAAGAGCTGTGAATACTTTTATACTGATACATCAGCTCAGTGAACATGAATTTATGTTTCACCTATTCTTCCAAAATAGGACCATATTTAGACGGAATTATAAATGTAGCCAGTGTTCAGTTCAGTTCTCTGCACTTGGAATACTATTTCTCACAGAGAAAACAGCGTTTCTCAATATGAAGGTGTATAAACCTGTATTTGTACTATTTCAGGCACCTTCCTAAATAACTCCCTAGTCTTTCACGGTGAATTCTCAGTGTCTGCTTACTTTCTTCAGTGCTTCACGCTCATTCAGTGTGCATTCCTAGTGTTTAATCGTTGTTTTTCCATATACACCAGTTGTATATATGTAAAGTCTCTTTTAACCGCTATGCTACCCTTTTCACTTTTGGATAGAAATACTTGGTATTCCAGCACTGCAATAGAGATATTAAGGCTCTACAAATGTATTGCAAGTGCTTCAGATACGCACCTGTTCATTTCCCTGGTCGGTTACTGTGATTTCTCGGCATTTTCACAGAGGAATGAGAGACCTAGAAAACAAAAATGAAGTGTTTAACTACGTCCTTTTAAAAGGCCAACTCATTTAGCATGTACATAAATATAGCTGTATCCAACTCAGTTCATTGCTTTTGAACATCATTTCCCAGTGATGATGCAGTGTACCTTGACACGAAAGCGCATTTAAACATGTATTCCTACTCTTTCAGGTTCCTTGTGAAATTTCTCCCCGTTATTGCATTAAGAATTTCAGTGTTAGATTCAGTTTTGTCCAGTGATTCACGCGCTCTCATAGTAAATTTCACTATTTCTAGAGAAGTTTGCCAAGTAAATCGGACGCTAAATGTAAAGTTTTAGAACTTGGAATACCTACTTGACTATTTTGATTGCTAAGAGCTGTGAATACTTTTATACTGATACATCAGGTCAGCGAACATGAATTTATGTTTCACCTATTCTTCCAAAATAGGACGACATTTAGCCGGAATTATAAATATTGGCAGTGTTCAACTCAGTTCTCTGCACTTGGAACACGATTTCACACAGATAAAACAGCGTCCCTCAATATGAAGGTCTACGAACCTGTATTTGTACTGTTTCGGGCAACTTCCTAAATAACTCCCTATTTTTCAAGGTGAATTCTCCGTGTCTGCTTACTTTGTTCAGTGCTTCACACTCATTCCCTGTGCATTCGTAGTGTTTAATCCTCGTTTTTCCATATACACCAACTGTACAAATGTAAAGTCCATTTTAACGGCTATTCTACATTTTCACCTGTTTGGATAGAAATACTTGGTATTCCAGCACTGCAGTAGAGATATTAAGGCTGTACAAATGTATTGCATGTGTTTCATACGTACCTGTTCATCTTCCTGGTCGGTTATTGTGATTTCACAGCATTTTCACGGTTTCACACTGGAATGAGAGCCCTAGGAAAACGAAAATGAAGTGTTTAACTACGTCCTTTTAAACGGAGAACTCATTTAGCATGTATATAAATATAGCTGTATCCAACTCAGTTCACTGCTTTTGAACATCATTTCCCAGTGATGATGCATTGTACCCTAGACACGAATGCGCTTTTAAACATGTATTCCTACTCTTTCAAGCTCCTTCGTAAATTTCTTTCTGTTATTGCATTATGAATTTCAGTGTTAGATTCAGTTTTGTCCAGTGATTCATGCCCTCTCATAGTAAATTTCACTATTTCTAGAGAAGTTTGCCAAGTAAATCGGACGCTAAATGTAAAGTTTGAGAACTTGGAAAACCTACTTGACTATTTTGATTGCTAAGAGCTGTGAATAGTTTTATACTGATACATCAGCTCAGTGAACATGAATTTATGTTTCACCTATTCTACCAAAATAGGACCATATTTAGAGGGAATTATAAAAGTAGCCAGTGTTCAGTTCAGTTCTCTGCACTTGCAACACTATTACTCACAGAGAAAACAGCGTTTCTCAGTATGAAGGTGTATAAACTTGTATTTGTACAATTTCAGGCACCTTCCTAAATAACTCCCTAGTCTTTCACGGTGAATTCTCAGTGTCTGCTTACTTTGCTCAGTGCTTCACGCTGATTCCGTGTGCATTCCTAGTGTTTAATCGTTGTTTTCCCATATACACCAGTTGTATATATGTAATGTCTCTTTTAACCGCTATGCTACCCTTTTCACTTGTTTGGATAAAAATACTTGGTATTCCAGCACAGCAATAGAGATATTAAGGCTCTACAAATGTATTGCAAGTGTTTCATACGTAGCTGTTCATTTTCCTGGTCGGTTATTGTGATTTCACAGCATTTTCACGATTTCACACTGGAATGAGAGCCCTAGGAAAACGAAAATGAAGTGTTTAACTACGTCCTTTTAAACGGAGAACTCATTTAGCATGTATATAAATATAGCTGTATCCAACTCAGTTCACTGCTTTTGAACATCATTTCCCAGTGATGATGCATTGTAACCTAGACACGAATGCGCTTTTAAACATGTATTCCTACTCTTTCAAGCTCCTTTGTAAATTTCTTTCTGTTATTGCATTATGAATTTCAGTGTTAGATTCAGTTTTGTCCAGTGATTCATGCCCTCTCATAGTAAATTTCACTATTTCTAGAGAAGTTTGCCAAGTAAATCAGACGCTAAATGTAAAGTTTGAGAACTTGGAAAACCTACTTGACTATTTTGATTGCTAAGAGCTGTGAATACTTTTATACTGATACATCAGCTCAGTGAACATGAATTTATGTTTCACCTATTCTTCCAAAATAGGACCATATTTAGATGGAATTATAAATGTAGCCAGTGTTCAGTTCAGTTCTCTGCACTTGGAACACTATTTCTCACAGAGAAAACAGCGTTTCGCAATATGAAGGTGTATAAACCTGTATTTGTACTATTTCAGGCACCTTCCTAAATAACTCCCTAGTCTTTCACGGTGAATTCTCAGTGTCTGCTTACTTTGTTCAGTGCTTCACGCTCATTCCGTGTGCATTCCTAGTGTTTAATCGTTGTTTTCCCATATACACCAGTTGTATATATGTAAAGTCTCTTTTAACCGCTATGCTACCCTTTTCACTTGTTTGGATAGAAATACTTGGTATTCCAGCACTGCGATAGAGATATTAAGGCTCTACAAATGTATTGCAAGTGCTTCAGATACGCACCTGTTCATTTCCCTGGTCGGTTACTGTGATTTCTCGGCATTTTCACAGAGGAATGAGAGACCTAGAAAACAAAAATGAAGTGTTTACGTCCTTTTAAAAGGCCAACTCATTTAGCATGTACATAAATATAGCTGTATCCAACTCAGTTCATTGCTTTTGAACATCATTTCCAGTGATGATGCAGTGTACCTTGACACGAAAGCGCATTTAAACATGCATTCCTACTCTTTCAGGTTCCTTGTTAAATTTCTCCTTGTTATTGCATTAAGAATTTCAGTGTTAGATTCAGTTTTGTCCAGTGATTCACGCCCTCTCATAGTAAATTTCACTATTTCTAGAGAAGTTTGCCAAGTAAATCGGACGCTAAATGTAAAGTTTTAGAACTTGGAATACCTACTTGACTATTTTGATTGCTAAGAGCTGTGAATACTTTTATACTGATACATCAGGTCAGCGACCATGAATTTATGTTTCACCTATTCTTCCAAAATAGGACCACATTTAGACGGAATTATAAATATTGGCAGTGTTCAACTCAGTTCTCTGCACTTGCAACACTATTACTCACAGAGAAAACAGCGTTTCTCAATATGAAGGTGTATAAACTTGTATTTGTACTATTTCAGGCACCTTCCTAAATAACTCCCTAGTCTTTCACGGTGAATTCTCAGTGTCTGCTTACTTTCTTCAGTGCTTCACGCTCATTCAGTGTGCATTCCTAGTGTTTAATCGTTGTTTTTCCATATACACCAGTTGTATATATGTAAAGTCTCTTTTAACCGCTATGCTACCCTTTTCACTTGTTTGGATAGAAATACTTGGTATTCCAGCACTGCAATAGAGATATTAAGGCTCTACAAATGTATTGCAAGTGCTTCAGATACGCACCTGTTCATTTCCCTGGTCGGTTACTGTGATTTCTCGGCATTTTCACAGAGGAATGAGAGACCTAGAAAACAAAAATGAAGTGTTTAACTACGTCCTTTTAAAAGGCCAACTCATTTAGCATGTACATAAATATAGCTGTATCCAACTCAGTTCATTGCTTTTGAACATCATTTCCCAGTGATGATGCAGTGTACCTTGACACGAAAGCGCATTTAAACATGTATTCCTACTCTTTCAGGTTCCTTGTGAAATTTCTCCCCGTTATTGCATTAAGAATTTCAGTGTTAGATTCAGTTTTGTCCAGTGATTCACGCGCTCTCATAGTAAATTTCACTATTTCTAGAGAAGTTTGCCAAGTAAATCGGACGCTAAATGTAAAGTTTTAGAACTTGGAATACCTACTTGACTATTTTGATTGCTAAGAGCTGTGAATACTTTTATACTGATACATCAGGTCAGCGAACATGAATTTATGTTTCACCTATTCTTCCAAAATAGGACGACATTTAGCCGGAATTATAAATATTGGCAGTGTTCAACTCAGTTCTCTGCACTTGGAACACGATTTCACACAGATAAAACAGCGTCCCTCAATATGAAGGTCTACGAACCTGTATTTGTACTGTTTCGGGCAACTTCCTAAATAACTCCCTATTTTTCAAGGTGAATTCTCCGTGTCTGCTTACTTTGTTCAGTGCTTCACACTCATTCCCTGTGCATTCGTAGTGTTTAATCCTCGTTTTTCCATATACACCAACTGTACAAATGTAAAGTCCATTTTAACGGCTATTCTACATTTTCACCTGTTTGGATAGAAATACTTGGTATTCCAGCACTGCAGTAGAGATATTAAGGCTGTACAAATGTATTGCATGTGTTTCATACGTACCTGTTCATCTTCCTGGTCGGTTATTGTGATTTCACAGCATTTTCACGATTTCACACTGGAATGAGAGCCCTAGGAAAAGGAAAATGAAGTGTTTAACTACGTCCTTTTAAACGGAGAACTCATTTAGCATGTATATAAATATAGCTGTATCCAACTCAGTTCACTGCTTTTGAACATCATTTCCCAGTGATGATGCATTGTACCCTAGACACGAATGCGCTTTTAAACATGTATTCCTACTCTTTCAAGCTCCTTTGTAAATTTCTTTCTGTTATTGCATTATGAATTTCAGTGTTAGATTCAGTTTTGTCCAGTGATTCATGCCCTCTCATAGTAAATTTCACTATTTCTAGAGAAGTTTGCCAAGTAAATCGGACGCTAAATGTAAAGTTTGAGAACTTGGAAAACCTACTTGACTATTTTGATTGCTAAGAGCTGTGAATAGTTTTATACTGATACATCAGCTCAGTGAACATGAATTTATGTTTCACCTATTCTACCAAAATAGGACCATATTTAGACGGAATTATAAAAGTAGCCAGTGTTCAGTTCAGTTCTCTGCACTTGCAACACTATTACTCACAGAGAAAACAGCGTTTCTCAGTATGAAGGTGTATAAACTTGTATTTGTACAATTTCAGGCACCTTCCTAAATAACTCCCTAGTCTTTCACGGTGAATTCTCAGTGTCTGCTTACTTTGCTCAGTGCTTCACGCTGATTCCGTGTGCATTCCTAGTGTTTAATCGTTGTTTTCCCATATACACCAGTTGTATATATGTAATGTCTCTTTTAACCGCTATGCTACCCTTTTCACTTGTTTGGATAAAAATACTTGGTATTCCAGCACAGCAATAGAGATATTAAGGCTCTACAAATGTATTGCAAGTGTTTCATACGTAGCTGTTCATTTTCCTGGTCGGTTATTGTGATTTCACAGCATTTTCACGATTTCACACTGGAATGAGAGCCCTAGGAAAACGAAAATGAAGTGTTTAACTACGTCCTTTTAAACGGAGAACCCATTTAGCATGTATATAAATATAGCTGTATCCAACTCAGTTCACTGCTTTTGAACATCATTTCCCAGTGATGATGCAGTGTACCCTACACAAATGCGCATTTAAACATGTATTCCTACTCTTTCAAGCTCCTTCGTAAATTTCTTTTTTATTGCATTATGAATTTCAGTATTAGATTCAGTTTTGTCCAGTGATTCACGCCCTCTCATAGTAAATTTCACTATTTCTAGAGAAGTTTGCCAAGTAAATTGGACGCTAAATGTAAAGTTTTAGAACTTGGAATACCTACTTGACTATTTTGATTGCTAAGAGCTGTGAATACTTTTATACTGATACATCAGCTCAGTGAACATGAATTTATGTTTCACCTATTCTTCCAAAATAGGACCATATTTAGACGGAATTATAAATGTAGCCAGTGTTCAGTTCAGTTCTCTGCACTTGGAATACGATTTCTCACAGAGAAAACAGCGTTTCTCAATATGAAGGTGTATAAACCTGTATTTGTACTATTTCAGGCACCTTCCTAAATAACTCCCTAGTCTTTCACGGTGAATTCTCAGTGTCTGCTTACTTTGCTCAGTGCTTCACCCTCATTCCGTGTGCATTCCTAGTGTTTAATCGTTGTTTTCCCATATACACCAGTTGTATATATGTAATGTCTCTTTTAACCGCTATGCTACCCTTTTCACTTGTTTGGATAAAAATACTTGGTATTCCAGCACAGCAATAGAGATATTAAGGCTCTACAAATGTATTGGAAGTGTTTCATACGTAGCTGTTCATTTTCCTGGTCGGTTATTGTGATTTCACAGCATTTTCACGATTTCACACTGGAATGAGAGCCCTAGGAAAACGAAAATGAAGTGTTTAACTACGTCCTTTTAAACGGAGAACTCATTTAGCATGTATATAAATATAGCTGTATCCAACTCAGTTCACTGCTTTTGAACATCATTTCCCAGTGATGATGCATTGTAACCTAGACACGAATGCGCTTTTAAACATGTATTCCTACTCTTTCAAGCTCCTTTGTAAATTTCTTTCTGTTATTGCATTATGAATTTCAGTGTTAGATTCAGTTTTGTCCAGTGATTCATGCCCTCTCATAGTAAATTTCACTATTTCTAGAGAAGTTTGCCAAGTAAATCAGACGCTAAATGTAAAGTTTGAGAACTTGGAAAACCTACTTGACTATTTTGATTGCTAAGAGCTGTGAATACTTTTATACTGATACATCAGCTCAGTGAACATGAATTTATGTTTCACCTATTCTTCCAAAATAGGACCATATTTAGACGGAATTATAAATGTAGCCAGTGTTCAGTTCAGTTCTCTGCACTTGGAACACTATTTCTCACAGAGAAAACAGCGTTTCGCAATATGAAGGTGTATAAACCTGTATTTGTACTATTTCAGGCACCTTCCTAAATAACTCCCTAGTCTTTCACGGTGAATTCTCAGTGTCTGCTTACTTTGTTCAGTGCTTCACGCTCATTCCGTGTGCATTCCTAGTGTTTAATCGTTGTTTTCCCATATACACCAGTTGTATATATGTAAAGTCTCTTTTAACCGCTATGCTACCCTTTTCACTTGTTTGGATAGAAATACTTGGTATTCCAGCACTGCAATAGAGATATTAAGACTCTACAAATGTATTGCAAGTGCTTCAGATACGCACCTGTTCATTTCCCTGGTCGGTTACTGTGATTTCTCGGCATTTTCACAGAGGAATGAGAGACCTAGAAAACAAAAATGAAGTGTTTAACTACGTCCTTTTAAAAGGCCAACTCATTTAGCATGTACATAAATATAGCTGTATCCAACTCAGTTCATTGCTTTTGAACATCATTTCCCAGTGATGATGCAGTGTACCTTGACACGAAAGCGCATTTAAACATGTATTCCTACTCTTTCAGGTTCCTTGTGAAATTTCTCCCCGTTATTGCATTAAGAATTTCAGTGTTAGATTCAGTTTTGTCCAGTGATTCACGCGCTCTCATAGTAAATTTCACTATTTCTAGAGAAGTTTGCCAAGTAAATCGGACGCTAAATGTAAAGTTTTAGAACTTGGAATACCTACTTGACTATTTTGATTGCTAAGAGCTGTGAATACTTTTATACTGATACATCAGGTCAGCGAACATGAATTTATGTTTCACCTATTCTTCCAAAATAGGACGACATTTAGCCGGAATTATAAATATTGGCAGTGTTCAACTCAGTTCTCTGCACTTGGAACACGATTTCACACAGATAAAACAGCGTCCCTCAATATGAAGGTCTACGAACCTGTATTTGTACTGTTTCGGGCAACTTCCTAAATAACTCCCTATTTTTCAAGGTGAATTCTCCGTGTCTGCTTACTTTGTTCAGTGCTTCACACTCATTCCCTGTGCATTCGTAGTGTTTAATCCTCGTTTTTCCATATACACCAACTGTACAAATGTAAAGTCCATTTTAACGGCTATTCTACATTTTCACCTGTTTGGATAGAAATACTTGGTATTCCAGCACTGCAGTAGAGATATTAAGGCTGTACAAATGTATTGCATGTGTTTCATACGTACCTGTTCATCTTCCTGGTCGGTTATTGTGATTTCACAGCATTTTCACGGTTTCACACTGGAATGAGAGCCCTAGGAAAACGAAAATGAAGTGTTTAACTACGTCCTTTTAAACGGAGAACTCATTTAGCATGTATATAAATATAGCTGTATCCAACTCAGTTCACTGCTTTTGAACATCATTTCCCAGTGATGATGCATTGTACCCTAGACACGAATGCGCTTTTAAACATGTATTCCTACTCTTTCAAGCTCCTTCGTAAATTTCTTTCTGTTATTGCATTATGAATTTCAGTGTTAGATTCAGTTTTGTCCAGTGATTCATGCCCTCTCATAGTAAATTTCACTATTTCTAGAGAAGTTTGCCAAGTAAATCGGACGCTAAATGTAAAGTTTGAGAACTTGGAAAACCTACTTGACTATTTTGATTGCTAAGAGCTGTGAATAGTTTTATACTGATACATCAGCTCAGTGAACATGAATTTATGTTTCACCTATTCTACCAAAATAGGACCATATTTAGAGGGAATTATAAAAGTAGCCAGTGTTCAGTTCAGTTCTCTGCACTTGCAACACTATTACTCACAGAGAAAACAGCGTTTCTCAGTATGAAGGTGTATAAACTTGTATTTGTACAATTTCAGGCACCTTCCTAAATAACTCCCTAGTCTTTCACGGTGAATTCTCAGTGTCTGCTTACTTTGCTCAGTGCTTCACGCTGATTCCGTGTGCATTCCTAGTGTTTAATCGTTGTTTTCCCATATACACCAGTTGTATATATGTAATGTCTCTTTTAACCGCTATGCTACCCTTTTCACTTGTTTGGATAAAAATACTTGGTATTCCAGCACAGCAATAGAGATATTAAGGCTCTACAAATGTATTGCAAGTGTTTCATACGTAGCTGTTCATTTTCCTGGTCGGTTATTGTGATTTCACAGCATTTTCACGATTTCACACTGGAATGAGAGCCCTAGGAAAACGAAAATGAAGTGTTTAACTACGTCCTTTTAAACGGAGAACCCATTTAGCATGTATATAAATATAGCTGTATCCAACTCAGTTCACTGCTTTTGAACATCATTTCCCAGTGATGATGCAGTGTACCCTACACAAATGCGCATTTAAACATGTATTCCTACTCTTTCAAGCTCCTTCGTAAATTTCTTTTTTATTGCATTATGAATTTCAGTATTAGATTCAGTTTTGTCCAGTGATTCACGCCCTCTCATAGTAAATTTCACTATTTCTAGAGAAGTTTGCCAAGTAAATTGGACGCTAAATGTAAAGTTTTAGAACTTGGAATACCTACTTGACTATTTTGATTGCTAAGAGCTGTGAATACTTTTATACTGATACATCAGCTCAGTGAACATGAATTTATGTTTCACCTATTCTTCCAAAATAGGACCATATTTAGACGGAATTATAAATGTAGCCAGTGTTCAGTTCAGTTCTCTGCACTTGGAATACGATTTCTCACAGAGAAAACAGCGTTTCGCAATATGAAGGTGTATAAACCTGTATTTGTACTATTTCAGGCACCTTCCTAAATAACTCCCTAGTCTTTCACGGTGAATTCTCAGTGTCTGCTTACTTTGCTCAGTGCTTCACCCTCATTCCGTGTGCATTCCTAGTGTTTAATCGTTGTTTTCCCATATACACCAGTTGTATATATGTAATGTCTCTTTTAACCGCTATGCTACCCTTTTCACTTGTTTGGATAAAAATACTTGGTATTCCAGCACAGCAATAGAGATATTAAGGCTCTACAAATGTATTGGAAGTGTTTCATACGTAGCTGTTCATTTTCCTGGTCGGTTATTGTGATTTCACAGCATTTTCACGATTTCACACTGGAATGAGAGCCCTAGGAAAACGAAAATGAAGTGTTTAACTACGTCCTTTTAAACGGAGAACTCATTTAGCATGTATATAAATATAGCTGTATCCAACTCAGTTCACTGCTTTTGAACATCATTTCCCAGTGATGATGCATTGTAACCTAGACACGAATGCGCTTTTAAACATGTATTCCTACTCTTTCAAGCTCCTTTGTAAATTTCTTTCTGTTATTGCATTATGAATTTCAGTGTTAGATTCAGTTTTGTCCAGTGATTCATGCCCTCTCATAGTAAATTTCACTATTTCTAGAGAAGTTTGCCAAGTAAATCAGACGCTAAATGTAAAGTTTGAGAACTTGGAAAACCTACTTGACTATTTTGATTGCTAAGAGCTGTGAATACTTTTATACTGATACATCAGCTCAGTGAACATGAATTTATGTTTCACCTATTCTTCCAAAATAGGACCATATTTAGACGGAATTATAAATGTAGCCAGTGTTCAGTTCAGTTCTCTGCACTTGGAACACTATTTCTCACAGAGAAAACAGCGTTTCGCAATATGAAGGTGTATAAACCTGTATTTGTACTATTTCAGGCACCTTCCTAAATAACTCCCTAGTCTTTCACGGTGAATTCTCAGTGTCTGCTTACTTTGTTCAGTGCTTCACGCTCATTCCGTGTGCATTCCTAGTGTTTAATCGTTGTTTTCCCATATACACCAGTTGTATATATGTAAAGTCTCTTTTAACCGCTATGCTACCCTTTTCACTTGTTTGGATAGAAATACTTGGTATTCCAGCACTGCAATAGAGATATTAAGACTCTACAAATGTATTGCAAGTGCTTCAGATACGCACCTGTTCATTTCCCTGGTCGGTTACTGTGATTTCTCGGCATTTTCACAGAGGAATGAGAGACCTAGAAAACAAAAATGAAGTGTTTAACTACGTCCTTTTAAAAGGCCAACTCATTTAGCATGTACATAAATATAGCTGTATCCAACTCAGTTCATTGCTTTTGAACATCATTTCCCAGTGATGATGCAGTGTACCTTGACACGAAAGCGCATTTAAACATGTATTCCTACTCTTTCAGGTTCCTTGTGAAATTTCTCCCCGTTATTGCATTAAGAATTTCAGTGTTAGATTCAGTTTTGTCCAGTGATTCACGCGCTCTCATAGTAAATTTCACTATTTCTAGAGAAGTTTGCCAAGTAAATCGGACGCTAAATGTAAAGTTTTAGAACTTGGAATACCTACTTGACTATTTTGATTGCTAAGAGCTGTGAATACTTTTATACTGATACATCAGGTCAGCGAACATGAATTTATGTTTCACCTATTCTTCCAAAATAGGACGACATTTAGCCGGAATTATAAATATTGGCAGTGTTCAACTCAGTTCTCTGCACTTGGAACACGATTTCACACAGATAAAACAGCGTCCCTCAATATGAAGGTCTACGAACCTGTATTTGTACTGTTTCGGGCAACTTCCTAAATAACTCCCTATTTTTCAAGGTGAATTCTCCGTGTCTGCTTACTTTGTTCAGTGCTTCACACTCATTCCCTGTGCATTCGTAGTGTTTAATCCTCGTTTTTCCATATACACCAACTGTACAAATGTAAAGTCCATTTTAACGGCTATTCTACATTTTCACCTGTTTGGATAGAAATACTTGGTATTCCAGCACTGCAGTAGAGATATTAAGGCTGTACAAATGTATTGCATGTGTTTCATACGTACCTGTTCATCTTCCTGGTCGGTTATTGTGATTTCACAGCATTTTCACGGTTTCACACTGGAATGAGAGCCCTAGGAAAACGAAAATGAAGTGTTTAACTACGTCCTTTTAAACGGAGAACTCATTTAGCATGTATATAAATATAGCTGTATCCAACTCAGTTCACTGCTTTTGAACATCATTTCCCAGTGATGATGCATTGTACCCTAGACACGAATGCGCTTTTAAACATGTATTCCTACTCTTTCAAGCTCCTTCGTAAATTTCTTTCTGTTATTGCATTATGAATTTCAGTGTTAGATTCAGTTTTGTCCAGTGATTCATGCCCTCTCATAGTAAATTTCACTATTTCTAGAGAAGTTTGCCAAGTAAATCGGACGCTAAATGTAAAGTTTTAGAACTTGGAAAACCTACTTGACTATTTTGATTGCTAAGAGCTGTGAATAGTTTTATACTGATACATCAGCTCAGTGAACATGAATTTATGTTTCACCTATTCTACCAAAATAGGACCATATTTAGAGGGAATTATAAAAGTAGCCAGTGTTCAGTTCAGTTCTCTGCACTTGCAACACTATTACTCACAGAGAAAACAGCGTTTCTCAGTATGAAGGTGTATAAACTTGTATTTGTACAATTTCAGGCACCTTCCTAAATAACTCCCTAGTCTTTCACGGTGAATTCTCAGTGTCTGCTTACTTTGCTCAGTGCTTCACGCTGATTCCGTGTGCATTCCTAGTGTTTAATCGTTGTTTTCCCATATACACCAGTTGTATATATGTAATGTCTCTTTTAACCGCTATGCTACCCTTTTCACTTGTTTGGATAAAAATACTTGGTATTCCAGCACAGCAATAGAGATATTAAGGCTCTACAAATGTATTGCAAGTGTTTCATACGTAGCTGTTCATTTTCCTGGTCGGTTATTGTGATTTCACAGCATTTTCACGATTTCACACTGGAATGAGAGCCCTAGGAAAACGAAAATGAAGTGTTTAACTACGTCCTTTTAAACGGAGAACCCATTTAGCATGTATATAAATATAGCTGTATCCAACTCAGTTCACTGCTTTTGAACATCATTTCCCAGTGATGATGCAGTGTACCCTACACAAATGCGCATTTAAACATGTATTCCTACTCTTTCAAGCTCCTTCGTAAATTTCTTTTTTATTGCATTATGAATTTCAGTATTAGATTCAGTTTTGTCCAGTGATTCACGCCCTCTCATAGTAAATTTCACTATTTCTAGAGAAGTTTGCCAAGTAAAATGGACGCTAAATGTAAAGTTTTAGAACTTGGAATACCTACTTGACTATTTTGATTGCTAAGAGCTGTGAATACTTTTATACTGATACATCAGCTCAGTGAACATGAATTTATGTTTCACCTATTCTTCCAAAATAGGACCATATTTAGACGGAATTATAAATGTAGCCAGTGTTCAGTTCAGTTCTCTGCACTTGGAATACTATTTCTCACAGAGAAAACAGCGTTTCTCAATATGAAGGTGTATAAACCTGTATTTGTACTATTTCAGGCACCTTCCTAAATAACTCCCTAGTCTTTCACGGTGAATTCTCAGTGTCTGCTTACTTTCTTCAGTGCTTCACGCTCATTCAGTGTGCATTCCTAGTGTTTAATCGTTGTTTTTCCATATACACCAGTTGTATATATGTAAAGTCTCTTTTAACCGCTATGCTACCCTTTTCACTTTTGGATAGAAATACTTGGTATTCCAGCACTGCAATAGAGATATTAAGGCTCTACAAATGTATTGCAAGTGCTTCAGATACGCACCTGTTCATTTCCCTGGTCGGTTACTGTGATTTCTCGGCATTTTCACAGAGGAATGAGAGACCTAGAAAACAAAAATGAAGTGTTTAACTACGTCCTTTTAAAAGGCCAACTCATTTAGCATGTACATAAATATAGCTGTATCCAACTCAGTTCATTGCTTTTGAACATCATTTCCCAGTGATGATGCAGTGTACCTTGACACGAAAGCGCATTTAAACATGTATTCCTACTCTTTCAGGTTCCTTGTGAAATTTCTCCCCGTTATTGCATTAAGAATTTCAGTGTTAGATTCAGTTTTGTCCAGTGATTCACGCGCTCTCATAGTAAATTTCACTATTTCTAGAGAAGTTTGCCAAGTAAATCGGACGCTAAATGTAAAGTTTTAGAACTTGGAATACCTACTTGACTATTTTGATTGCTAAGAGCTGTGAATACTTTTATACTGATACATCAGGTCAGCGAACATGAATTTATGTTTCACCTATTCTTCCAAAATAGGACGACATTTAGCCGGAATTATAAATATTGGCAGTGTTCAACTCAGTTCTCTGCACTTGGAACACGATTTCACACAGATAAAACAGCGTCCCTCAATATGAAGGTCTACGAACCTGTATTTGTACTGTTTCGGGCAACTTCCTAAATAACTCCCTATTTTTCAAGGTGAATTCTCCGTGTCTGCTTACTTTGTTCAGTGCTTCACACTCATTCCCTGTGCATTCGTAGTGTTTAATCCTCGTTTTTCCATATACACCAACTGTACAAATGTAAAGTCCATTTTAACGGCTATTCTACATTTTCACCTGTTTGGATAGAAATACTTGGTATTCCAGCACTGCAGTAGAGATATTAAGGCTGTACAAATGTATTGCATGTGTTTCATACGTACCTGTTCATCTTCCTGGTCGGTTATTGTGATTTCACAGCATTTTCACGATTTCACACTGGAATGAGAGCCCTAGGAAAACGAAAATGAAGTGTTTAACTACGTCCTTTTAAACGGAGAACTCATTTAGCATGTATATAAATATAGCTGTATCCAACTCAGTTCACTGCTTTTGAACATCATTTCCCAGTGATGATGCATTGTACCCTAGACACGAATGCGCTTTTAAACATGTATTCCTACTCTTTCAAGCTCCTTCGTAAATTTCTTTCTGTTATTGCATTATGAATTTCAGTGTTAGATTCAGTTTTGTCCAGTGATTCATGCCCTCTCATAGTAAATTTCACTATTTCTAGAGAAGTTTGCCAAGTAAATCGGACGCTAAATGTAAAGTTTGAGAACTTGGAAAACCTACTTGACTATTTTGATTGCTAAGAGCTGTGAATAGTTTTATACTGATACATCAGCTCAGTGAACATGAATTTATGTTTCACCTATTCTACCAAAATAGGACCATATTTAGAGGGAATTATAAAAGTAGCCAGTGTTCAGTTCAGTTCTCTGCACTTGCAACACTATTACTCACAGAGAAAACAGCGTTTCTCAGTATGAAGGTGTATAAACTTGTATTTGTACAATTTCAGGCACCTTCCTAAATAACTCCCTAGTCTTTCACGGTGAATTCTCAGTGTCTGCTTACTTTGCTCAGTGCTTCACGCTGATTCCGTGTGCATTCCTAGTGTTTAATCGTTGTTTTCCCATATACACCAGTTGTATATATGTAATGTCTCTTTTAACCGCTATGCTACCCTTTTCACTTGTTTGGATAAAAATACTTGGTATTCCAGCACAGCAATAGAGATATTAAGGCTCTACAAAGGTATTGCAAGTGTTTCATACGTAGCTGTTCATTTTCCTGGTCGGTTATTGTGATTTCACAGCATTTTCACGATTTCACACTGGAATGAGAGCCCTAGGAAAACGAAAATGAAGTGTTTAACTACGTCCTTTTAAACGGAGAACCCATTTAGCATGTATATAAATATAGCTGTATCCAACTCAGTTCACTGCTTTTGAACATCATTTCCCAGTGATGATGCATTGTAACCTAGACACGAATGCGCTTTTAAACATGTATTCCTACTCTTTCAAGCTCCTTTGTAAATTTCTTTCTGTTATTGCATTATGAATTTCAGTGTTAGATTCAGTTTTGTCCAGTGATTCATGCCCTCTCATAGTAAATTTCACTATTTCTAGAGAAGTTTGCCAAGTAAATCAGACGCTAAATGTAAAGTTTGAGAACTTGGAAAACCTACTTGACTATTTTGATTGCTAAGAGCTGTGAATACTTTTATACTGATACATCAGCTCAGTGAACATGAATTTATGTTTCACCTATTCTTCCAAAATAGGACCATATTTAGACGGAATTATAAATGTAGCCAGTGTTCAGTTCAGTTCTCTGCACTTGGAACACTATTTCTCACAGAGAAAACAGCGTTTCGCAATATGAAGGTGTATAAACCTGTATTTGTACTATTTCAGGCACCTTCCTAAATAACTCCCTAGTCTTTCACGGTGAATTCTCAGTGTCTGCTTACTTTGTTCAGTGCTTCACGCTCATTCCGTGTGCATTCCTAGTGTTTAATCGTTGTTTTCCCATATACACCAGTTGTATATATGTAAAGTCTCTTTTAACCGCTATGCTACCCTTTTCACTTGTTTGGATAGAAATACTTGGTATTCCAGCACTGCGATAGAGATATTAAGGCTCTACAAATGTATTGCAAGTGCTTCAGATACGCACCTGTTCATTTCCCTGGTCGGTTACTGTGATTTCTCCGCATTTTCAAAGAGGAATGAGAGACCTAGAAAACAAAAATGAAGTGTTTAACTACGTCCTTTTAAAAGGCCAACTCATTTAGCATGTACATATATATAGCTGTATCCAACTCAGTTCATTGCTTTTCAACATCATTTCCAGTGATGATGCAGTGTACCTTGACACGAAAGCGCATTTAAGCATGTATTCCTACTCTTTCAGGTTCCTTGTTAAATTTCTCCTTGTTATTGCATTAAGAATTTCAGTGTTAGATTCAGTTTTGTCCAGTGATTCACGCCCTCTCATAGTAAATTTCACTATTTCTAGAGAAGTTTGCCAAGTAAATCGGACGCTAAATGTAAAGTTTTAGAACTTGGAATACCTACTTGACTATTTTGATTGCTAAGAGCTGTGAATACTTTTAAACTGATACATCAGGTCAGCGACCATGAATTTATGTTTCACCTATTCTTCCAAAATAGGACCACATTTAGACGGAATTATAAATATTGGCAGTGTTCAACTCAGTTCTCTGCACTTGCAACACTATTACTCACAGAGAAAACAGCGTTTCTCAATATGAAGGTGTATAAACTTGTATTTGTACAATTTCAGGCACCTTCCTAAATAACTCCCTAGTCTTTCACGGTGAATTCTCAGTGTCTGCTTACTTTGCTCAGTGCTTCACGCTGATTCCGTGTGCATTCCTAGTGTTTAATCGTTGTTTTCCCATATACACCAGTTGTATATATGTAATGTCTCTTTTAACCGCTATGCTACCCTTTTCACTTGTTTGGATAAAAATACTTGGTATACAAGCACAGCAATAGAGATATTAAGTCTCTACAAAGGTATTGCAAATGTTTCATACGTACCTGTTCATTTTCCTGGTCGGTTATTGTGATTTCACAGCATTTTCACGATTTCACACTGGAATGAGAGCCCTAGGAAAACGAAAATGAAGTGTTTAACTACGTCCTATTAAACGGAGAACTCATTTAGCATGTATATAAATATAGCTGTATCCAACTCAGTTCACTGCTTTTGAACATCATTTCCCAGTGATGATGCAGGGTACCCTAGACACGAATGCGCATTTAAACATGTATTCCTACTCTTTCAAGCTCCTTCGTAAATTTCTTTTTTATTGCATTATGAATTTCAGTATTAGATTCAGTTTTGTCCAGTGATTCATGCCCTCTCATAGTAAATTTCACTATTTCTAGAGAAGTTTGCCAAGTAAATTGGACGCTAAATGTAAAGTTTTAGAACTTGGAATACCTACTTGACTATTTTGATTGCTAAGAGCTGTGAATACTTTTATACTGATACATCAGCTCAGTGAACATGAATTTATGTTTCACCTATTCTTCCAAAATAGGACCATATTTAGACGGAATTATAAATGTAGCCAGTGTTCAGTTCAGTTCTCTGCACTTGGAACACTATTTCTCACAGAGAAAACAGCGTTTCTCAATATGAAGGTGTATAAACCTGTATTTGTACTATTTCAGGCACCTTCCTAAATAACTCCCTAGTCTTTCACGGTGAATTCTCAGTGTCTGCTTACTTTGCTCAGTGCTTCACCCTCATTCCGTGTGCATTCCTAGTGTTTAATCGTTGTTTTCCCATATACACCAGTTGTATATATGTAATGTCTCTTTTAACCGCTATGCTACCCTTTTCACTTGTTTGGATAAAAATACTTGGTATTCCAGCACAGCAATAGAGATATTAAGGCTCTACAAATGTATTGCAAGTGTTTCATACGTAGCTGTTCATTTTCCTGGTCGGTTATTGTGATTTCACAGCATTTTCACGATTTCACACTGGAATGAGAGCCCTAGGAAAACGAAAATGAAGTGTTTAACTACGTCCTTTTAAACGGAGAACCCATTTAGCATGTATATAAATATAGCTGTATCCAACTCAGTTCACTGCTTTTGAACATCATTTCCCAGTGATGATGCAGTGTACCCTACACAAATGCGCATTTAAACATGTATTCCTACTCTTTCAAGCTCCTTCGTAAATTTCTTTTTTATTGCATTATGAATTTCAGTATTAGATTCAGTTTTGTCCAGTGATTCACGCCCTCTCATAGTAAATTTCACTATTTCTAGAGAAGTTTGCCAAGTAAATTGGACGCTAAATGTAAAGTTTTAGAACTTGGAATACCTACTTGACTATTTTGATTGCTAAGAGCTGTGAATACTTTTATACTGATACATCAGCTCAGTGAACATGAATTTATGTTTCACCTATTCTTCCAAAATAGGACCATATTTAGACGGAATTATAAATGTAGCCAGTGTTCAGTTCAGTTCTCTGCACTTGGAATACTATTTCTCACAGAGAAAACAGCGTTTCTCAATATGAAGGTGTATAAACCTGTATTTGTACTATTTCAGGCACCTTCCTAAATAACTCCCTAGTCTTTCACGGTGAATGCTCAGTGTCTGCTTACTTTCTTCAGTGCTTCACGCTCATTCAGTGTGCATTCCTAGTGTTTAATCGTTGTTTTTCCATATACACCAGTTGTATATATGTAAAGTCTCTTTTAACCGCTATGCTACCCTTTTCACTTGTTTGGATAGAAATACTTGGTATTCCAGCACTGCAATAGAGATATTAAGGCTCTACAAATGTATTGCAAGTGCTTCAGATACGCACCTGTTCATTTCCCTGGTCGGTTACTGTGATTTCTCGGCATTTTCACAGAGGAATGAGAGACCTAGAAAACAAAAATGAAGTGTTTAACTACGTCCTTTTAAAAGGCCAACTCATTTAGCATGTACATAAATATAGCTGTATCCAACTCAGTTCATTGCTTTTGAACATCATTTCCCAGTGATGATGCAGTGTACCTTGACACGAAAGCGCATTTAAACATGTATTCCTACTCTTTCAGGTTCCTTGTGAAATTTCTCCCCGTTATTGCATTAAGAATTTCAGTGTTAGATTCAGTTTTGTCCAGTGATTCACGCGCTCTCATAGTAAATTTCACTATTTCTAGAGAAGTTTGCCAAGTAAATCGGACGCTAAATGTAAAGTTTTAGAACTTGGAATACCTACTTGACTATTTTGATTGCTAAGAGCTGTGAATACTTTTATACTGATACATCAGGTCAGCGAACATGAATTTATGTTTCACCTATTCTTCCAAAATAGGACGACATTTAGCCGGAATTATAAATATTGGCAGTGTTCAACTCAGTTCTCTGCACTTGGAACACGATTTCACACAGATAAAACAGCGTCCCTCAATATGAAGGTCTACGAACCTGTATTTGTACTGTTTCGGGCAACTTCCTAAATAACTCCCTATTTTTGAAGGTGAATTCTCCGTGTCTGCTTACTTTGTTCAGTGCTTCACACTCATTCCCTGTGCATTCGTAGTGTTTAATCCTCGTTTTTCCATATACACCAACTGTACAAATGTAAAGTCCATTTTAACGGCTATTCTACATTTTCACCTGTTTGGATAGAAATACTTGGTATTCCAGCACTGCAGTAGAGATATTAAGGCTGTACAAATGTATTGCATGTGTTTCATACGTACCTGTTCATCTTCCTGGTCGGTTATTGTGATTTCACAGCATTTTCACGATTTCACACTGGAATGAGAGCCCTAGGAAAACGAAAATGAAGTGTTTAACTACGTCCTTTTAAACGGAGAACTCATTTAGCATGTATATAAATATAGCTGTATCCAACTCAGTTCACTGCTTTTGAACATCATTTCCCAGTGATGATGCATTGTATCCTAGACACGAATGCGCTTTTAAACATGTATTCCTACTCTTTCAAGCTCCTTTGTAAATTTCTTTCTGTTATTGCATTATGAATTTCAGTATTAGATTCAGTTTTGTCCAGTGATTCATGCCCTCTCATAGTAAATTTCACTATTTCTAGAGAAGTTTGCCAAGTAAATCGGACGCTAAATGTAAAGTTTGAGAACTTGGAAAACCTACTTGACTATTTTGATTGCTAAGAGCTGTGAATAGTTTTATACTGATACATCAGCTCAGTGAACATGAATTTATGTTTCACCTATTCTACCAAAATAGGACCATATTTAGAGGGAATTATAAAAGTAGCCAGTGTTCAGTTCAGTTCTCTGCACTTGCAACACTATTACTCACAGAGAAAACAGCGTTTCTCAGTATGAAGGTGTATAAACTTGTATTTGTACAATTTCAGGCACCTTCCTAAATAACTCCCTAGTCTTTCACGGTGAATTCTCAGTGTCTGCTTACTTTGCTCAGTGCTTCACGCTGATTCCGTGTGCATTCCTAGTGTTTAATCGTTGTTTTCCCATATACACCAGTTGTATATATGTAATGTCTCTTTTAACCGCTATGCTACCCTTTTCACTTGTTTGGATAAAAATACTTGGTATTCCAGCACAGCAATAGAGATATTAAGGCTCTACAAATGTATTGCAAGTGTTTCATACGTAGCTGTTCATTTTCCTGGTCGGTTATTGTGATTTCACAGCATTTTCACGATTTCACACTGGAATGAGAGCCCTAGGAAAACGAAAATGAAGTGTTTAACTACGTCCTTTTAAACGGAGAACCCATTTAGCATGTATATAAATATAGCTGTATCCAACTCAGTTCACTGCTTTTGAACATCATTTCCCAGTGATGATGCAGTGTACCCTACACAAATGCGCATTTAAACATGTATTCCTACTCTTTCAAGCTCCTTCGTAAATTTCTTTTTTATTGCATTATGAATTTCAGTATTAGATTCAGTTTTGTCCAGTGATTCACGCCCTCTCATAGTAAATTTCACTATTTCTAGAGAAGTTTGCCAAGTAAAATGGACGCTAAATGTAAAGTTTTAGAACTTGGAATACCTACTTGACTATTTTGATTGCTAAGAGCTGTGAATACTTTTATACTGATACATCAGCTCAGTGAACATGAATTTATGTTTCACCTATTCTTCCAAAATAGGACCATATTTAGACGGAATTATAAATGTAGCCAGTGTTCAGTTCAGTTCTCTGCACTTGGAACACTATTTCTCACAGAGAAAACAGCGTTTCTCAATATGAAGGTGTATAAACCTGTATTTGTACTATTTCAGGCACCTTCCTAAATAACTCCCTAGTCTTTCACGGTGAATGCTCAGTGTCTGCTTACTTTCTTCAGTGCTTCACGCTCATTCAGTGTGCATTCCTAGTGTTTAATCGTTGTTTTTCCATATACACCAGTTGTATATATGTAAAGTCTCTTTTAACCGCTATGCTACCCTTTTCACTTGTTTGGATAGAAATACTTGGTATTCCAGCACTGCAATAGAGATATTAAGGCTCTACAAATGTATTGCAAGTGCTTCAGATACGCACCTGTTCATTTCCCTCGTCGGTTACTGTGATTTCTCGGCATTTTCACAGAGGAATGAGAGACCTAGAAAACAAAAATGAAGTGTTTAACTACGTCCTTTTAAAAGGCCAACTCATTTAGCATGTACATAAATATAGCTGTATCCAACTCAGTTCATTGCTTTTGAACATCATTTCCCAGTGATGATGCAGTGTACCTTGACACGAAAGCGCATTTAAACATGTATTCCTACTCTTTCAGGTTCCTTGTGAAATTTCTCCCTGTTATTGCATTAAGAATTTCAGTGTTAGATTCAGTTTTGTCCAGTGATTCACGCGCTCTCATAGTAAATTTCACTATTTCTAGAGAAGTTTGCCAAGTAAATCGGACGCTAAATGTAAAGTTTTAGAACTTGGAATACCTACTTGACTATTTTGATTGCTAAGAGCTGTGAATACTTTTATACTGATACATCAGGTCAGCGAACATGAATTTATGTTTCACCTATTCTTCCAAAATAGGACGACATTTAGCCGGAATTATAAATATTGGCAGTGTTCAACTCAGTTCTCTGCACTTGGAACACGATTTCACACAGATAAAACAGCGTCTCTCAATATGAAGGTCTACGAACCTGTATTTGTACTGTTTCGGGCAACTTCCTAAATAACTCCCTATTTTTCAAGGTGAATTCTCCGTGTCTGCTTACTTTGTTCAGTGCTTCACACTCATTCCCTGTGCATTCGTAGTGTTTAATCCTCGTTTTTCCATATACACCAACTGTACAAATGTAAAGTCCATTTTAACGGCTATTCTACATTTTCACCTGTTTGGATAGAAATACTTGGTATTCCAGCACTGCAGTAGAGATATTAAGGCTGTACAAATGTATTGCATGTGTTTCATACGTACCTGTTCATCTTCCTGGTCGGTTATTGTGATTTCACAGCATTTTCACGATTTCACACTGGAATGAGAGCCCTAGGAAAACGAAAATGAAGTGTTTAACTACGTCCTTTTAAACGGAGAACTCATTTAGCATGTATATAAATATAGCTGTATCCAACTCAGTTCACTGCTTTTGAACATCATTTCCCAGTGATGATGCATTGTACCCTAGACACGAATGCGCTTTTAAACATGTATTCCTACTCTTTCAAGCTCCTTCGTAAATTTCTTTCTGTTATTGCATTATGAATTTCAGTGTTAGATTCAGTTTTGTCCAGTGATTCATGCCCTCTCATAGTAAATTTCACTATTTCTAGAGAAGTTTGCCAAGTAAATCGGACGCTAAATGTAAAGTTTGAGAACTTGGAAAACCTACTTGACTATTTTGATTGCTAAGAGCTGTGAATAGTTTTATACTGATACATCAGCTCAGTGAACATGAATTTATGTTTCACCTATTCTACCAAAATAGGACCATATTTAGAGGGAATTATAAAAGTAGCCAGTGTTCAGTTCAGTTCTCTGCACTTGCAACACTATTACTCACAGAGAAAACAGCGTTTCTCAGTATGAAGGTGTATAAACTTGTATTTGTACAATTTCAGGCACCTTCCTAAATAACTCCCTAGTCTTTCACGGTGAATTCTCAGTGTCTGCTTACTTTGCTCAGTGCTTCACGCTGATTCCGTGTGCATTCCTAGTGTTTAATCGTTGTTTTCCCATATACACCAGTTGTATATATGTAATGTCTCTTTTAACCGCTATGCTACCCTTTTCACTTGTTTGGATAAAAATACTTGGTATTCCAGCACAGCAATAGAGATATTAAGGCTCTACAAATGTATTGCAAGTGTTTCATACGTAGCTGTTCATTTTCCTGGTCGGTTATTGTGATTTCACAGCATTTTCACGATTTCACACTGGAATGAGAGCCCTAGGAAAACGAAAATGAAGTGTTTAACTACGTCCTTTTAAACGGAGAACCCATTTAGCATGTATATAAATATAGCTGTATCCAACTCAGTTCACTGCTTTTGAACATCATTTCCCAGTGATGATGCAGTGTACCCTACACAAATGCGCATTTAAACATGTATTCCTACTCTTTCAAGCTCCTTCGTAAATTTCTTTTTTATTGCATTATGAATTTCAGTATTAGATTCAGTTTTGTCCAGTGATTCACGCCCTCTCATAGTAAATTTCACTATTTCTAGAGAAGTTTGCCAAGTAAAATGGACGCTAAATGTAAAGTTTTAGAACTTGGAATACCTACTTGACTATTTTGATTGCTAAGAGCTGTGAATACTTTTATACTGATACATCAGCTCAGTGAACATGAATTTATGTTTCACCTATTCTTCCAAAATAGGACCATATTTAGACGGAATTATAAATGTAGCCAGTGTTCAGTTCAATTCTCTGCACTTGGAACACTATTTCTCACAGAGAAAACAGCGTTTCTCAATATGAAGGTGTATAAACCTGTATTTGTACTATTTCAGGCACCTTCCTAAATAACTCCCTAGTCTTTCACGGTGAATGCTCAGTGTCTGCTTACTTTCTTCAGTGCTTCACGCTCATTCAGTGTGCATTCCTAGTGTTTAATCGTTGTTTTTCCATATACACCAGTTGTATATATGTAAAGTCTCTTTTAACCGCTATGCTACCCTTTTCACTTGTTTGGATAGAGATACTTGGTATTCCAGCACTGCAATAGAGATATTAAGGCTCTACAAATGTATTGCAAGTGCTTCAGATACGCACCTGTTCATTTCCCTGGTCGGTTACTGTGATTTCTCGGCATTTTCACAGAGGAATGAGAGACCTAGAAAACAAAAATGAAGTGTTTAACTACGTCCTTTTAAAAGGCCAACTCATTTAGCATGTACATAAATATAGCTGTATCCAACTCAGTTCATTGCTTTTGAACATCATTTCCCAGTGATGATGCAGTGTACCTTGACACGAAAGCGCATTTAAACATGTATTCCTACTCTTTCAGGTTCCTTGTGAAATTTCTCCCCGTTATTGCATTAAGAATTTCAGTGTTAGATTCAGTTTTGTCCAGTGATTCACGCGCTCTCATAGTAAATTTCACTATTTCTAGAGAAGTTTGCCAAGTAAATCGGACGCTAAATGTAAAGTTTTAGAACTTGGAATACCTACTTGACTATTTTGATTGCTAAGAGCTGTGAATACTTTTATACTGATACATCAGGTCAGCGAACATGAATTTATGTTTCACCTATTCTTCCAAAATAGGACGACATTTAGCCGGAATTATAAATATTGGCAGTGTTCAACTCAGTTCTCTGCACTTGGAACACGATTTCACACAGATAAAACAGCGTCCCTCAATATGAAGGTCTACGAACCTGTATTTGTACTGTTTCGGGCAACTTCCTAAATAACTCCCTATTTTTCAAGGTGAATTCTCCGTGTCTGCTTACTTTGTTCAGTGCTTCACACTCATTCCCTGTGCATTCGTAGTGTTTAATCCTCGTTTTTCCATATACACCAACTGTACAAATGTAAAGTCCATTTTAACGGCTATTCTACATTTTCACCTGTTTGGATAGAAATACTTGGTATTCCAGCACTGCAGTAGAGATATTAAGGCTGTACAAATGTATTGCATGTGTTTCATACGTACCTGTTCATCTTCCTGGTCGGTTATTGTGATTTCACAGCATTTTCACGATTTCACACTGGAATGAGAGCCCTAGGAAAACGAAAATGAAGTGTTTAACTACGTCCTTTTAAACGGAGAACTCATTTAGCATGTATATAAATATAGCTGTATCCAACTCAGTTCACTGCTTTTGAACATCATTTCCCAGTGATGATGCATTGTATCCTAGACACGAATGCGCTTTTAAACATGTATTCCTACTCTTTCAAGCTCCTTTGTAAATTTCTTTCTGTTATTGCATTATGAATTTCAGTGTTAGATTCAGTTTTGTCCAGTGATTCATGCCCTCTCATAGTAAATTTCACTATTTCTAGAGAAGTTTGCCAAGTAAATCGGACGCTAAATGTAAAGTTTGAGAACTTGGAAAACCTACTTGACTATTTTGATTGCTAAGAGCTGTGAATAGTTTTATACTGATACATCAGCTCAGTGAACATGAATTTATGTTTCACCTATTCTACCAAAATAGGACCATATTTAGAGGGAATTATAAAAGTAGCCAGTGTTCAGTTCAGTTCTCTGCACTTGCAACACTATTACTCACAGAGAAAACAGCGTTTCTCAGTATGAAGGTGTATAAACTTGTATTTGTACAATTTCAGGCACCTTCCTAAATAACTCCCTAGTCTTTCACGGTGAATTCTCAGTGTCTGCTTACTTTGCTCAGTGCTTCACGCTGATTCCGTGTGCATTCCTAGTGTTTAATCGTTGTTTTCCCATATACACCAGTTGTATATATGTAATGTCTCTTTTAACCGCTATGCTACCCTTTTCACTTGTTTGGATAAAAATACTTGGTATTCCAGCACAGCAATAGAGATATTAAGGCTCTACAAATGTATTGCAAGTGTTTCATACGTAGCTGTTCATTTTCCTGGTCGGTTATTGTGATTTCACAGCATTTTCACGATTTCACACTGGAATGAGAGCCCTAGGAAAACGAAAATGAAGTGTTTAACTACGTCCTTTTAAACGGAGAACCCATTTAGCATGTATATAAATATAGCTGTATCCAACTCAGTTCACTGCTTTTGAACATCATTTCCCAGTGATGATGCAGTGTACCCTACACAAATGCGCATTTAAACATGTATTCCTACTCTTTCAAGCTCCTTCGTAAATTTCTTTTTTATTGCATTATGAATTTCAGTATTAGATTCAGTTTTGTCCAGTGATTCACGCCCTCTCATAGTAAATTTCACTATTTCTAGAGAAGTTTGCCAAGTAAATTGGACGCTAAATGTAAAGTTTTAGAACTTGGAATACCTACTTGACTATTTTGATTGCTAAGAGCTGTGAATACTTTTATACTGATACATCAGCTCAGTGAACATGAATTTATGTTTCACCTATTCTTCCAAAATAGGACCATATTTAGACGGAATTATAAATGTAGCCAGTGTTCAGTTCAGTTCTCTGCACTTGGAATACTATTTCTCACAGAGAAAACAGCGTTTCTCAATATGAAGGTGTATAAACCTGTATTTGTACTATTTCAGGCACCTTCCTAAATAACTCCCTAGTCTTTCACGGTGAATTCTCAGTGTCTGCTTACTTTCTTCAGTGCTTCACGCTCATTCAGTGTGCATTCCTAGTGTTTAATCGTTGTTTTTCCATATACACCAGTTGTATATATGTAAAGTCTCTTTTAACCGCTATGCTACCCTTTTCACTTGTTTGGATAGAAATACTTGGTATTCCAGCACTGCAATAGAGATATTAAGGCTCTACAAATGTATTGCAAGTGCTTCAGATACGCACCTGTTCATTTCCCTGGTCGGTTACTGTGATTTCTCGGCATTTTCACAGAGGAATGAGAGACCTAGAAAACAAAAATGAAGTGTTTAACTACGTCCTTTTAAAAGGCCAACTCATTTAGCATGTACATAAATATAGCTGTATCCAACTCAGTTCATTGCTTTTGAACATCATTTCCCAGTGATGATGCAGTGTACCTTGACACGAAAGCGCATTTAAACATGTATTCCTACTCTTTCAGGTTCCTTGTGAAATTTCTCCCCGTTATTGCATTAAGAATTTCAGTGTTAGATTCAGTTTTGTCCAGTGATTCACGCGCTCTCATAGTAAATTTCACTATTTCTAGAGAAGTTTGCCAAGTAAATCGGACGCTAAATGTAAAGTTTTAGAACTTGGAATACCTACTTGACTATTTTGATTGCTAAGAGCTGTGAATACTTTTATACTGATACATCAGGTCAGCGAACATGAATTTATGTTTCACCTATTCTTCCAAAATAGGACGACATTTAGCCGGAATTATAAATATTGGCAGTGTTCAACTCAGTTCTCTGCACTTGGAACACGATTTCACACAGATAAAACAGCGTCCCTCAATATGAAGGTCTACGAACCTGTATTTGTACTGTTTCGGGCAACTTCCTAAATAACTCCCTATTTTTCAAGGTGAATTCTCCGTGTCTGCTTACTTTGTTCAGTGCTTCACACTCATTCCCTGTGCATTCGTAGTGTTTAATCCTCGTTTTTCCATATACACCAACTGTACAAATGTAAAGTCCATTTTAACGGCTATTCTACATTTTCACCTGTTTGGATAGAAATACTTGGTATTCCAGCACTGCAGTAGAGATATTAAGGCTGTACAAATGTATTGCATGTGTTTCATACGTACCTGTTCATCTTCCTGGTCGGTTATTGTGATTTCACAGCATTTTCACGATTTCACACTGGAATGAGAGCCCTAGGAAAACGAAAATGAAGTGTTTAACTACGTCCTTTTAAACGGAGAACTCATTTAGCATGTATATAAATATAGCTGTATCCAACTCAGTTCACTGCTTTTGAACATCATTTCCCAGTGATGATGCATTGTACCCTAGACACGAATGCGCTTTTAAACATGTATTCCTACTCTTTCAAGCTCCTTCGTAAATTTCTTTCTGTTATTGCATTATGAATTTCAGTGTTAGATTCAGTTTTGTCCAGTGATTCATGCCCTCTCATAGTAAATTTCACTATTTCTAGAGAAGTTTGCCAAGTAAATCGGACGCTAAATGTAAAGTTTGAGAACTTGGAAAACCTACTTGACTATTTTGATTGCTAAGAGCTGTGAATAGTTTTATACTGATACATCAGCTCAGTGAACATGAATTTATGTTTCACCTATTCTACCAAAATAGGACCATATTTAGAGGGAATTATAAAAGTAGCCAGTGTTCAGTTCAGTTCTCTGCACTTGCAACACTATTACTCACAGAGAAAACAGCGTTTCTCAGTATGAAGGTGTATAAACTTGTATTTGTACAATTTCAGGCACCTTCCTAAATAACTCCCTAGTCTTTCACGGTGAATTCTCAGTGTCTGCTTACTTTGCTCAGTGCTTCACGCTGATTCCGTGTGCATTCCTAGTGTTTAATCGTTGTTTTCCCATATACACCAGTTGTATATATGTAATGTCTCTTTTAACCGCTATGCTACCCTTTTCACTTGTTTGGATAAAAATACTTGGTATTCCAGCACAGCAATAGAGATATTAAGGCTCTACAAATGTATTGCAAGTGTTTCATACGTAGCTGTTCATTTTCCTGGTCGGTTATTGTGATTTCACAGCATTTTCACGATTTCACACTGGAATGAGAGCCCTAGGAAAACGAAAATGAAGTGTTTAACTACGTCCTTTTAAACGGAGAACCCATTTAGCATGTATATAAATATAGCTGTATCCAACTCACTTCACTGCTTTTGAACATCATTTCCCAGTGATGATGCAGTGTACCCTACACAAATGCGCATTTAAACATGTATTCCTACTCTTTCAAGCTCCTTCGTAAATTTCTTTTTTATTGCATTATGAATTTCAGTATTAGATTCAGTTTTGTCCAGTGATTCACGCCCTCTCATAGTAAATTTCACTATTTCTAGAGAAGTTTGCCAAGTAAATTGGACGCTAAATGTAAAGTTTTAGAACTTGGAATACCTACTTGACTATTTTGATTGCTAAGAGCTGTGAATACTTTTATACTGATACATCAGCTCAGTGAACATGAATTTATGTTTCACCTATTCTTCCAAAATAGGACCATATTTAGACGGAATTATAAATGTAGCCAGTGTTCAGTTCAGTTCTCTGCACTTGGAATACTATTTCTCACAGAGAAAACAGCGTTTCTCAATATGAAGGTGTATAAACCTGTATTTGTACTATTTCAGGCACCTTCCTAAATAACTCCCTAGTCTTTCACGGTGAATTCTCAGTGTCTGCTTACTTTCTTCAGTGCTTCACGCTCATTCAGTGTGCATTCCTAGTGTTTAATCGTTGTTTTTCCATATACACCAGTTGTATATATGTAAAGTCTCTTTTAACCGCTATGCTACCCTTTTCACTTGTTTGGATAGAAATACTTGGTATTCCAGCACTGCAATAGAGATATTAAGGCTCTACAAATGTATTGCAAGTGCTTCAGATACGCACCTGTTCATTTCCCTGGTCGGTTACTGTGATTTCTCGGCATTTTCACAGAGGAATGAGAGACCTAGAAAACAAAAATGAAGTGTTTAACTACGTCCTTTTAAAAGGCCAACTCATTTAGCATGTACATAAATATAGCTGTATCCAACTCAGTTCATTGCTTTTGAACATCATTTCCCAGTGATGATGCAGTGTACCTTGACACGAAAGCGCATTTAAACATGTATTCCTACTCTTTCAGGTTCCTTGTGAAATTTCTCCCCGTTATTGCATTAAGAATTTCAGTGTTAGATTCAGTTTTGTCCAGTGATTCACGCGCTCTCATAGTAAATTTCACTATTTCTAGAGAAGTTTGCCAAGTAAATCGGACGCTAAATGTAAAGTTTTAGAACTTGGAATACCTACTTGACTATTTTGATTGCTAAGAGCTGTGAATACTTTTATACTGATACATCAGGTCAGCGAACATGAATTTATGTTTCACCTATTCTTCCAAAATAGGACGACATTTAGCCGGAATTATAAATATTGGCAGTGTTCAACTCAGTTCTCTGCACTTGGAACACGATTTCACACAGATAAAACAGCGTCCCTCAATATGAAGGTCTACGAACCTGTATTTGTACTGTTTCGGGCAACTTCCTAAATAACTCCCTATTTTTCAAGGTGAATTCTCCGTGTCTGCTTACTTTGTTCAGTGCTTCACACTCATTCCCTGTGCATTCGTAGTGTTTAATCCTCGTTTTTCCATATACACCAACTGTACAAATGTAAAGTCCGTTTTAACGGCTATTCTACATTTTCACCTGTTTGGATAGAAATACTTGGTATTCCAGCACTGCAGTAGAGATATTAAGGCTGTACAAATGTATTGCATGTGTTTCATACGTACCTGTTCATCTTCCTGGTCGGTTATTGTGATTTCACAGCATTTTCACGATTTCACACTGGAATGAGAGCCCTAGGAAAACGAAAATGAAGTGTTTAACTACGTCCTTTTAAACGGAGAACTCATTTAGCATGTATATAAATATAGCTGTATCCAACTCAGTTCACTGCTTTTGAACATCATTTCCCAGTGATGATGCATTGTACCCTAGACACGAATGCGCTTTTAAACATGTATTCCTACTCTTTCAAGCTCCTTCGTAAATTTCTTTCTGTTATTGCATTATGAATTTCAGTGTTAGATTCAGTTTTGTCCAGTGATTCATGCCCTCTCATAGTAAATTTCACTATTTCTAGAGAAGTTTGCCAAGTAAATCGGACGCTAAATGTAAAGTTTGAGAACTTGGAAAACCTACTTGACTATTTTGATTGCTAAGAGCTGTGAATAGTTTTATACTGATACATCAGCTCAGTGAACATGAATTTATGTTTCACCTATTCTACCAAAATAGGACCATATTTAGAGGGAATTATAAAAGTAGCCAGTGTTCAGTTCAGTTCTCTGCACTTGCAACACTATTACTCACAGAGAAAACAGCGTTTCTCAGTATGAAGGTGTATAAACTTGTATTTGTACAATTTCAGGCACCTTCCTAAATAACTCCCTAGTCTTTCACGGTGAATTCTCAGTGTCTGCTTACTTTGCTCAGTGCTTCACGCTGATTCCGTGTGCATTCCTAGTGTTTAATCGTTGTTTTCCCATATACACCAGTTGTATATATGTAATGTCTCTTTTAACCGCTATGCTACCCTTTTCACTTGTTTGGATAAAAATACTTGGTATTCCAGCACAGCAATAGAGATATTAAGGCTCTACAAATGTATTGCAAGTGTTTCATACGTAGCTGTTCATTTTCCTGGTCGGTTATTGTGATTTCACAGCATTTTCACGATTTCACACTGGAATGAGAGCCCTAGGAAAACGAAAATGAAGTGTTTAACTACGTCCTTTTAAACGGAGAACCCATTTAGCATATATATAAATATAGCTGTATCCAACTCAGTTCACTGCTTTTGAACATCATTTCCCAGTGATGATGCAGTGTGCCCTACACAAATGCGCATTTAAACATGTATTCCTACTCTTTCAAGCTCCTTCGTAAATTTCTTTTTTATTGCATTATGAATTTCAGTATTAGATTCAGTTTTGTCCAGTGATTCACGCCCTCTCATAGTAAATTTCACTATTTCTAGAGAAGTTTGCCAAGTAAATTGGACGCTAAATGTAAAGTTTTAGAACTTGGAATACCTACTTGACTATTTTGATTGCTAAGAGCTGTGAATACTTTTATACTGATACATCAGCTCAGTGAACATGAATTTATGTTTCACCTATTCTTCCAAAATAGGACCATATTTAGACGGAATTATAAATGTAGCCAGTGTTCAGTTCAGTTCTCTGCACTTGGAATACTATTTCTCACAGAGAAAACAGCGTTTCTCAATATGAAGGTGTATAAACCTGTATTTGTACTATTTCAGGCACCTTCCTAAATAACTCCCTAGTCTTTCACGGTGAATTCTCAGTGTCTGCTTACTTTCTTCAGTGCTTCACGCTCATTCAGTGTGCATTCCTAGTGTTTAATCGTTGTTTTTCCATATACACCAGTTGTATATATGTAAAGTCTCTTTTAACCGCTATGCTACCCTTTTCACTTGTTTGGATAGAAATACTTGGTATTCCAGCACTGCAATAGAGATATTAAGGCTCTACAAATGTATTGCAAGTGCTTCAGATACGCACCTGTTCATTTCCCTGGTCGGTTACTGTGATTTCTCGGCATTTTCACAGAGGAATGAGAGACCTAGAAAACAAAAATGAAGTGTTTAACTACGTCCTTTTAAAAGGCCAACTCATTTAGCATGTACATAAATATAACTGTATCCAACTCAGTTCATTGCTTTTGAACATCATTTCCCAGTGATGATGCAGTGTACCTTGACACGAAAGCGCATTTAAACATGTATTCCTACTCTTTCAGGTTCCTTGTGAAATTTCTCCCCGTTATTGCATTAAGAATTTCAGTGTTAGATTCAGTTTTGTCCAGTGATTCACGCGCTCTCATAGTAAATTTCACTATTTCTAGAGAAGTTTGCCAAGTAAATCGGACGCTAAATGTAAAGTTTTAGAACTTGGAATACCTACTTGACTATTTTGATTGCTAAGAGCTGTGAATACTTTTATACTGATACATCAGGTCAGCGAACATGAATTTATGTTTCACCTATTCTTCCAAAATAGGACGACATTTAGCCGGAATTATAAATATTGGCAGTGTTCAACTCAGTTCTCTGCACTTGGAACACGATTTCACACAGATAAAACAGCGTCCCTCAATATGAAGGTCTACGAACCTGTATTTGTACTGTTTCGGGCAACTTCCTAAATAACTCCCTATTTTTCAAGGTGAATTCTCCGTGTCTGCTTACTTTGTTCAGTGCTTCACACTCATTCCCTGTGCATTCGTAGTGTTTAATCCTCGTTTTTCCATATACACCAACTGTACAAATGTAAAGTCCATTTTAACGGCTATTCTACATTTTCACCTGTTTGGATAGAAATACTTGGTATTCCAGCACTGCAGTAGAGATATTAAGGCTGTACGAATGTATTGCATGTGTTTCATACGTACCTGTTCATCTTCCTGGTCGGTTATTGTGATTTCACAGCATTTTCACGATTTCACACTGGAATGAGAGCCCTAGGAAAACGAAAATGAAGTGTTTAACTACGTCCTTTTAAAAGGCCAACTCATTTAGCATGTACATAAATATAGCTGTATCCAACTCAGTTCATTGCTTTTGAACATCATTTCCCAGTGATGATGCAGTGTACCTTGACACGAAAGCGCATTTAAACATGTATTCCTACTCTTTCAGGTTCCTTGTGAAATTTCTCCCCGTTATTGCATTAAGAATTTCAGTGTTAGATTCAGTTTTGTCCAGTGACTCACGCGCTCTCATAGTAAATTTCACTATTTCTAGAGAAGTTTGCCAAGTAAATCGGACGCTAAATGTAAAGTTTTAGAACTTGGAATACCTACTTGACTATTTTGATTGCTAAGAGCTGTGAATACTTTTATACTGATACATCAGGTCAGCGAACATGAATTTATGTTTCACCTATTCTTCCAAAATAGGACGACATTTAGCCGGAATTATAAATATTGGCAGTGTTCAACTCAGTTCTCTGCACTTGGAACACGATTTCACACAGATAAAACAGCGTCCCTCAATATGAAGGTCTACGAACCTGTATTTGTACTGTTTCGGGCAACTTCCTAAATAACTCCCTATTTTTCAAGGTGAATTCTCCGTGTCTGCTTACTTTGTTCAGTGCTTCACACTCATTCCCTGTGCATTCGTAGTGTTTAATCCTCGTTTTTCCATATACACCAACTGTACAAATGTAAAGTCCATTTTAACGGCTATTCTACATTTTCACCTGTTTGGATAGAAATACTTGGTATTCCAGCACTGCAGTAGAGATATTAAGGCTGTACAAATGTATTGCATGTGTTTCATACGTACCTGTTCATCTTCCTGGTCGGTTATTGTGATTTCACAGCATTTTCACGATTTCACACTGGAATGAGAGCCCTAGGAAAACGAAAATGAAGTGTTTAACTACGTCCTTTTAAACGGAGAACTCATTTAGCATGTATATAAATATAGCTGTATCCAACTCAGTTCACTGCTTTTGAACATCATTTCCCAGTGATGATGCATTGTACCCTAGACACGAATGCGCTTTTAAACATGTATTCCTACTCTTTCAAGCTCCTTCGTAAATTTCTTTCTGTTATTGCATTATGAATTTCAGTGTTAGATTCAGTTTTGTCCAGTGATTCATGCCCTCTCATAGTAAATTTCACTATTTCTAGAGAAGTTTGCCAAGTAAATCGGACGCTAAATGTAAAGTTTGAGAACTTGGAAAACCTACTTGACTATTTTGATTGCTAAGAGCTGTGAATAGTTTTATACTGATACATCAGCTCAGTGAACATGAATTTATGTTTCACCTATTCTACCAAAATAGGACCATATTTAGAGGGAATTATAAAAGTAGCCAGTGTTCAGTTCAGTTCTCTGCACTTGCAACACTATTACTCACAGAGAAAACAGCGTTTCTCAGTATGAAGGTGTATAAACTTGTATTTGTACAATTTCAGGCACCTTCCTAAATAACTCCCTAGTCTTTCACGGTGAATTCTCAGTGTCTGCTTACTTTGCTCAGTGCTTCACGCTGATTCCGTGTGCATTCCTAGTGTTTAATCGTTGTTTTCCCATATACACCAGTTGTATATATGTAATGTCTCTTTTAACCGCTATGCTACCCTTTTCACTTGTTTGGATAAAAATACTTGGTATTCCAGCACAGCAATAGAGATATTAAGGCTCTACAAATGTATTGCAAGTGTTTCATACGTAGCTGTTCATTTTCCTGGTCGGTTATTGTGATTTCACAGCATTTTCACGATTTCACACTGGAATGAGAGCCCTAGGAAAACGAAAATGAAGTGTTTAACTACGTCCTTTTAAACGGAGAACCCATTTAGCATGTATATAAATATAGCTGTATCCAACTCAGTTCACTGCTTTTGAACATCATTTCCCAGTGATGATGCAGTGTGCCCTACACAAATGCGCATTTAAACATGTATTCCTACTCTTTCAAGCTCCTTCGTAAATTTCTTTTTTATTGCATTATGAATTTCAGTATTAGATTCAGTTTTGTCCAGTGATTCACGCCCTCTCATAGTAAATTTCACTATTTCTAGAGAAGTTTGCCAAGTAAATTGGACGCTAAATGTAAAGTTTTAGAACTTGGAATACCTACTTGACTATTTTGATTGCTAAGAGCTGTGAATACTTTTATACTGATACATCAGCTCAGTGAACATGAATTTATGTTTCACCTATTCTTCCAAAATAGGACCATATTTAGACGAAATTATAAATGTAGCCAGTGTTCAGTTCAGTTCTCTGCACTTGGAATACTATTTCTCACAGAGAAAACAGCGTTTCTCAATATGAAGGTGTATAAACCTGTATTTGTACTATTTCAGGCACCTTCCTAAATAACTCCCTAGTCTTTCACGGTGAATTCTCAGTGTCTGCTTACTTTCTTCAGTGCTTCACGCTCATTCAGTGTGCATTCCTAGTGTTTAATCGTTGTTTTTCCATATACACCAGTTGTATATATGTAAAGTCTCTTTTAACCGCTATGCTACCCTTTTCACTTGTTTGGATAGAAATACTTGGTATTCCAGCACTGCAATAGAGATATTAAGGCTCTACAAATGTATTGCAAGTGCTTCAGATACGCACCTGTTCATTTCCCTGGTCGGTTACTGTGATTTCTCGGCATTTTCACAGAGGAATGAGAGACCTAGAAAACAAAAATGAAGTGTTTAACTACGTCCTTTTAAAAGGCCAACTCATTTAGCATGTACATAAATATAACTGTATCCAACTCAGTTCATTGCTTTTGAACATCATTTCCCAGTGATGATGCAGTGTACCTTGACACGAAAGCGCATTTAAACATGTATTCCTACTCTTTCAGGTTCCTTGTGAAATTTCTCCCCGTTATTGCATTAAGAATTTCAGTGTTAGATTCAGTTTTGTCCAGTGATTCACGCGCTCTCATAGTAAATTTCACTATTTCTAGAGAAGTTTGCCAAGTAAATCGGACGCTAAATGTAAAGTTTTAGAACTTGGAATACCTACTTGACTATTTTGATTGCTAAGAGCTGTGAATACTTTTATACTGATACATCAGGTCAGCGAACATGAATTTATGTTTCACCTATTCTTCCAAAATAGGACGACATTTAGCCGGAATTATAAATATTGGCAGTGTTCAACTCAGTTCTCTGCACTTGGAACACGATTTCACACAGATAAAACAGCGTCCCTCAATATGAAGGTCTACGAACCTGTATTTGTACTGTTTCGGGCAACTTCCTAAATAACTCCCTATTTTTCAAGGTGAATTCTCCGTGTCTGCTTACTTTGTTCAGTGCTTCACACTCATTCCCTGTGCATTCGTAGTGTTTAATCCTCGTTTTTCCATATACACCAACTGTACAAATGTAAAGTCCATTTTAACGGCTATTCTACATTTTCACCTGTTTGGATAGAAATACTTGGTATTCCAGCACTGCAGTAGAGATATTAAGGCTGTACAAATGTATTGCATGTGTTTCATACGTACCTGTTCATCTTCCTGGTCGGTTATTGTGATTTCACAGCATTTTCACGATTTCACACTGGAATGAGAGCCCTAGGAAAACGAAAATGAAGTGTTTAACTACGTCCTTTTAAACGGAGAACTCATTTAGCATGTATATAAATATAGCTGTATCCAACTCAGTTCACTGCTTTTGAACATCATTTCCCAGTGATGATGCATTGTATCCTAGACACGAATGCGCTTTTAAACATGTATTCCTACTCTTTCAAGCTCCTTTGTAAATTTCTTTCTGTTATTGCATTATGAATTTCAGTGTTAGATTCAGTTTTGTCCAGTGATTCATGCCCTCTCATAGTAAATTTCACTATTTCTAGAGAAGTTTGCCAAGTAAATCGGACGCTAAATGTAAAGTTTGAGAACTTGGAAAACCTACTTGACTATTTTGATTGCTAAGAGCTGTGAATAGTTTTATACTGATACATCAGCTCAGTGAACATGAATTTATGTTTCACCTATTCTACCAAAATAGGACCATATTTAGAGGGAATTATAAAAGTAGCCAGTGTTCAGTTCAGTTCTCTGCACTTGCAACACTATTACTCACAGAGAAAACAGCGTTTCTCAGTATGAAGGTGTATAAACTTGTATTTGTACAATTTCAGGCACCTTCCTAAATAACTCCCTAGTCTTTCACGGTGAATTCTCAGTGTCTGCTTACTTTGCTCAGTGCTTCACGCTGATTCCGTGTGCATTCCTAGTGTTTAATCGTTGTTTTCCCATATACACCAGTTGTATATATGTAATGTCTCTTTTAACCGCTATGCTACCCTTTTCACTTGTTTGGATAAAAATACTTGGTATTCCAGCACAGCAATAGAGATATTAAGGCTCTACAAATGTATTGCAAGTGTTTCATACGTAGCTGTTCATTTTCCTGGTCGGTTATTGTGATTTCACAGCATTTTCACGATTTCACACTGGAATGAGAGCCCTAGGAAAACGAAAATGAAGTGTTTAACTACGTCCTTTTAAACGGAGAACCCATTTAGCATGTATATAAATATAGCTGTATCCAACTCAGTTCACTGCTTTTGAACATCATTTCCCAGTGATGATGCAGTGTACCCTACACAAATGCGCATTTAAACATGTATTCCTACTCTTTCAAGCTCCTTCGTAAATTTCTTTTTTATTGCATTATGAATTTCAGTATTAGATTCAGTTTTGTCCAGTGATTCACGCCCTCTCATAGTAAATTTCACTATTTCTAGAGAAGTTTGCCAAGTAAAATGGACGCTAAATGTAAAGTTTTAGAACTTGGAATACCTACTTGACTATTTTGATTGCTAAGAGCTGTGAATACTTTTATACTGATACATCAGCTCAGTGAACATGAATTTATGTTTCACCTATTCTTCCAAAATAGGACCATATTTAGACGGAATTATAAATGTAGCCAGTGTTCAGTTCAGTTCTCTGCACTTGGAACACTATTTCTCACAGAGAAAACAGCGTTTCTCAATATGAAGGTGTATAAACCTGTATTTGTACTATTTCAGGCACCTTCCTAAATAACTCCCTAGTCTTTCACGGTGAATGCTCAGTGTCTGCTTACTTTCTTCAGTGCTTCACGCTCATTCAGTGTGCATTCCTAGTGTTTAATCGTTGTTTTTCCATATACACCAGTTGTATATATGTAAAGTCTCTTTTAACCGCTATGCTACCCTTTTCACTTGTTTGGATAGAAATACTTGGTATTCCAGCACTGCAATAGAGATATTAAGGCTCTACAAATGTATTGCAAGTGCTTCAGATACGCACCTGTTCATTTCCCTGGTCGGTTACTGTGATTTCTCCGCATTTTCACAGAGGAATGAGAGACCTAGAAAACAAAAATGAAGTGTTTAACTACGTCCTTTTAAAAGGCCAACTCATTTAGCATGTACATAAATATAGCTGTATCCAACTCAGTTCATTGCTTTTGAACATCATTTCCCAGTGATGATGCAGTGTACCTTGACACGAAAGCGCATTTAAACATGTATTCCTACTCTTTCAGGTTCCTTGTGAAATTTCTCCCCGTTATTGCATTAAGAATTTCAGTGTTAGATTCAGTTTTGTCCAGTGATTCACGCGCTCTCATAGTAAATTTCACTATTTCTAGAGAAGTTTGCCAAGTAAATCGGACGCTAAATGTAAAGTTTTAGAACTTGGAATACCTACTTGACTATTTTGATTGCTAAGAGCTGTGAATACTTTTATACTGATACATCAGGTCAGCGAACATGAATTTATGTTTCACCTATTCTTCCAAAATAGGACGACATTTAGCCGGAATTATAAATATTGGCAGTGTTCAACTCAGTTCTCTGCACTTGGAACACGATTTCACACAGATAAAACAGCGTCCCTCAATATGAAGGTCTACGAACCTGTATTTGTACTGTTTCGGGCAACTTCCTAAATAACTCCCTATTTTTCAAGGTGAATTCTCCGTGTCTGCTTACTTTGTTCAGTGCTTCACACTCATTCCCTGTGCATTCGTAGTGTTTAATCCTCGTTTTTCCATATACACCAACTGTACAAATGTAAAGTCCATTTTAACGGCTATTCTACATTTTCACCTGTTTGGATAGAAATACTTGGTATTCCAGCACTGCAGTAGAGATATTAAGGCTGTACAAATGTATTGCATGTGTTTCATACGTACCTGTTCATCTTCCTGGTCGGTTATTGTGATTTCACAGCATTTTCACGATTTCACACTGGAATGAGAGCCCTAGGAAAACGAAAATGAAGTGTTTAACTACGTCCTTTTAAACGGAGAACTCATTTAGCATGTATATAAATATAGCTGTATCCAACTCAGTTCACTGCTTTTGAACATCATTTCCCAGTGATGATGCATTGTATCCTAGACACGAAAGCGCTTTTAAACATGTATTCCTACTCTTTCAAGCTCCTTTGTAAATTTCTTTCTGTTATTGCATTATGAATTTCAGTGTTAGATTCAGTTTTGTCCAGTGATTCATGCCCTCTCATAGTAAATTTCACTATTTCTAGAGAAGTTTGCCAAGTAAATCGGACGCTAAATGTAAAGTTTGAGAACTTGGAAAACCTACTTGACTATTTTGATTGCTAAGAGCTGTGAATAGTTTTATACTGATACATCAGCTCAGTGAACATGAATTTATGTTTCACCTATTCTACCAAAATAGGACCATATTTAGAGGGAATTATAAAAGTAGCCAGTGTTCAGTTCAGTTCTCTGCACTTGCAACACTATTACTCACAGAGAAAACAGCGTTTCTCAGTATGAAGGTGTATAAACTTGTATTTGTACAATTTCAGGCACCTTCCTAAATAACTCCCTAGTCTTTCACGGTGAATTCTCAGTGTCTGCTTACTTTGCTCAGTGCTTCACGCTGATTCCGTGTGCATTCCTAGTGTTTAATCGTTGTTTTCCCATATACACCAGTTGTATATATGTAATGTCTCTTTTAACCGCTATGCTACCCTTTTCACTTGTTTGGATAAAAATACTTGGTATTCCAGCACAGCAATAGAGATATTAAGGCTCTACAAATGTATTGCAAGTGTTTCATACGTAGCTGTTCATTTTCCTGGTCGGTTATTGTGATTTCACAGCATTTTCACGATTTCACACTGGAATGAGAGCCCTAGGAAAACGAAAATGAAGTGTTTAACTACGTCCTTTTAAACGGAGAACCCATTTAGCATGTATATAAATATAGCTGTATCCAACTCAGTTCACTGCTTTTGAACATCATTTCCCAGTGATGATGCAGTGTACCCTACACAAATGCGCATTTAAACATGTATTCCTACTCTTTCAAGCTCCTTCGTAAATTTCTTTTTTATTGCATTATGAATTTCAGTATTAGATTCAGTTTTGTCCAGTGATTCACGCCCTCTCATAGTAAATTTCACTATTTCTAGAGAAGTTTGCCAAGTAAAATGGACGCTAAATGTAAAGTTTTAGAATGTGGAATACCTACTTGACTATTTTGATTTCTAAGAGCTGTGAATACTTTTATACTGATACATCAGCTCAGTGAACATGAATTTATGTTTCACCTATTCTTCCAAAATAGGACCATATTTAGACGGAATTATAAATGTAGCCAGTGTTCAGTTCAGTTCTCTGCACTTGGAACACTATTTCTCACAGAGAAAACAGCGTTTCTCAATATGAAGGTGTATAAACCTGTATTTGTACTATTTCAGGCACCTTCCTAAATAACTCCCTAGTCTTTCACGGTGAATGCTCAGTGTCTGCTTACTTTCTTCAGTGCTTCACGCTCATTCAGTGTGCATTCCTAGTGTTTAATCGTTGTTTTTCCATATACACCAGTTGTATATATGTAAAGTCTCTTTTAACCGCTATGCTACCCTTTTCACTTGTTTGGATAGAAATACTTGGTATTCCAGCACTGCAATAGAGATATTAAGGCTCTACAAATGTATTGCAAGTGCTTCAGATACGCACCTGTTCATTTCCCTGGTCGGTTACTGTGATTTCTCCGCATTTTCACAGAGGAATGAGAGACCTAGAAAACAAAAATGAAGTGTTTAACTACGTCCTTTTAAAAGGCCAACTCATTTAGCATGTACATAAATATAGCTGTATCCAACTCAGTTCATTGCTTTTGAACATCATTTCCCAGTGATGATGCAGTGTACCTTGACACGAAAGCGCATTTAAACATGTATTCCTACTCTTTCAGGTTCCTTGTGAAATTTCTCCCCGTTATTGCATTAAGAATTTCAGTGTTAGATTCAGTTTTGTCCAGTGATTCACGCGCTCTCATAGTAAATTTCACTATTTCTAGAGAAGTTTGCCAAGTAAATCGGACGCTAAATGTAAAGTTTTAGAACTTGGAATACCTACTTGACTATTTTGATTGCTAAGAGCTGTGAATACTTTTATACTGATACATCAGGTCAGCGAACATGAATTTATGTTTCACCTATTCTTCCAAAATAGGACGACATTTAGCCGGAATTATAAATATTGGCAGTGTTCAACTCAGTTCTCTGCACTTGGAACACGATTTCAAACAGATAAAACAGCGTCCCTCAATATGAAGGTCTACGAACCTGTATTTGTACTGTTTCGGGCAACTTCCTAAATAACTCCCTATTTTTCAAGGTGAATTCTCCGTGTCTGCTTACTTTGTTCAGTGCTTCACACTCATTCCCTGTGCATTCGTAGTGTTTAATCCTCGTTTTTCCATATACACCAACTGTACAAATGTAAAGTCCATTTTAACGGCTATTCTACATTTTCACCTGTTTGGATAGAAATACTTGGTATTCCAGCACTGCAGTAGAGATATTAAGGCTGTACAAATGTATTGCATGTGTTTCATACGTACCTGTTCATCTTCCTGGTCGGTTATTGTGATTTCACAGCATTTTCACGATTTCACACTGGAATGAGAGCCCTAGGAAAACGAAAATGAAGTGTTTAACTACGTCCTTTTAAACGGAGAACTCATTTAGCATGTATATAAATATAGCTGTATCCAACTCAGTTCACTGCTTTTGAACATCATTTCCCAGTGATGATGCATTGTATCCTAGACACGAAAGCGCTTTTAAACATGTATTCCTACTCTTTCAAGCTCCTTCGTAAATTTCTTTCTGTTATTGCATTATGAATTTCAGTGTTAGATTCAGTTTTGTCCAGTGATTCATGCCCTCTCATAGTAAATTTCACTATTTCTAGAGAAGTTTGCCAAGTAAATCGGACGCTAAATGTAAAGTTTGAGAACTTGGAAAACCTACTTGACTATTTTGATTGCTAAGAGCTGTGAATAGTTTTATACTGATACATCAGCTCAGTGAACATGAATTTATGTTTCACCTATTCTACCAAAATAGGACCATATTTAGAGGGAATTATAAAAGTAGCCAGTGTTCAGTTCAGTTCTCTGCACTTGCAACACTATTACTCACAGAGAAAACAGCGTTTCTCAGTATGAAGGTGTATAAACTTGTATTTGTACAATTTCAGGCACCTTCCTAAATAACTCCCTAGTCTTTCACGGTGAATTCTCAGTGTCTGCTTACTTTGCTCAGTGCTTCACGCTGATTCCGTGTGCATTCCTAGTGTTTAATCGTTGTTTTCCCATATACACCAGTTGTATATATGTAATGTTTCTTTTAACCGCTATGCTACCCTTTTCACTTGTTTGGATAAAAATACTTGGTATTCCAGCACAGCAATAGAGATATTAAGGCTCTACAAATGTATTGCAAGTGTTTCATACGTAGCTGTTCATTTTCCTGGTCGGTTATTGTGATTTCACAGCATTTTCACGATTTCACACTGGAATGAGAGCCCTAGGAAAACGAAAATGAAGTGTTTAACTACGTCCTTTTAAACGGAGAACCCATTTAGCATGTATATAAATATAGCTGTATCCAACTCAGTTCACTGCTTTTGAACATCATTTCCCAGTGATGATGCAGTGTACCCTACACAAATGCGCATTTAAACATGTATTCCTACTCTTTCAAGCTCCTTCGTAAATTTCTTTTTTATTGCATTATGAATTTCAGTATTAGATTCAGTTTTGTCCAGTGATTCACGCCCTCTCATAGTAAATTTCACTATTTCTAGAGAAGTTTGCCAAGTAAAATGGACGCTAAATGTAAAGTTTTAGAACTTGGAATACCTACTTGACTATTTTGATTTCTAAGAGCTGTGAATACTTTTATACTGATACATCAGCTCAGTGAACATGAATTTATGTTTCACCTATTCTTCCAAAATAGGACCATATTTAGACGGAATTATAAATGTAGCCAGTGTTCAGTTCAGTTCTCTGCACTTGGAACACTATTTCTCACAGAGAAAACAGCGTTTCTCAATATGAAGGTGTATAAACCTGTATTTGTACTATTTCAGGCACCTTCCTAAATAACTCCCTAGTCTTTCACGGTGAATGCTCAGTGTCTGCTTACTTTCTTCAGTGCTTCACGCTCATTCAGTGTGCATTCCTAGTGTTTAATCGTTGTTTTTCCATATACACCAGTTGTATATATGTAAAGTCTCTTTTAACCGCTATGCTACCCTTTTCACTTGTTTGGATAGAAATACTTGGTATTCCAGCACTGCAATAGAGATATTAAGGCTCTACAAATGTATTGCAAGTGCTTCAGATACGCACCTGTTCATTTCCCTGGTCGGTTACTGTGATTTCTCCGCATTTTCACAGAGGAATGAGAGACCTAGAAAACAAAAATGAAGTGTTTAACTACGTCCTTTTAAAAGGCCAACTCATTTAGCATGTACATAAATATAGCTGTATCCAACTCAGTTCATTGCTTTTGAACATCATTTCCCAGTGATGATGCAGTGTACCTTGACACGAAAGCGCATTTAAACATGTATTCCTACTCTTTCAGGTTCCTTGTGAAATTTCTCCCCGTTATTGCATTAAGAATTTCAGTGTTAGATTCAGTTTTGTCCAGTGATTCACGCGCTCTCATAGTAAATTTCACTATTTCTAGAGAAGTTTGCCAAGTAAATCGGACGCTAAATGTAAAGTTTTAGAACTTGGAATACCTACTTGACTATTTTGATTGCTAAGAGCTGTGAATACTTTTATACTGATACATCAGGTCAGCGAACATGAATTTATGTTTCACCTATTCTTCCAAAATAGGACGACATTTAGCCGGAATTATAAATATTGGCAGTGTTCAACTCAGTTCTCTGCACTTGGAACACGATTTCACACAGATAAAACAGCGTCCCTCAATATGAAGGTCTACGAACCTGTATTTGTACTGTTTCGGGCAACTTCCTAAATAACTCCCTATTTTTCAAGGTGAATTCTCCGTGTCTGCTTACTTTGTTCAGTGCTTCACACTCATTCCCTGTGCATTCGTAGTGTTTAATCCTCGTTTTTCCATATACACCAACTGTACAAATGTAAAGTCCATTTTAACGGCTATTCTACATTTTCACCTGTTTGGATAGAAATACTTGGTATTCCAGCACTGCAGTAGAGATATTAAGGCTGTACAAATGTATTGCATGTGTTTCATACGTACCTGTTCATCTTCCTGGTCGGTTATTGTGATTTCACAGCATTTTCACGATTTCACACTGGAATGAGAGCCCTAGGAAAACGAAAATGAAGTGTTTAACTACGTCCTTTTAAACGGAGAACTCATTTGGCATGTATATAAATATAGCTGTATCCAACTCAGTTCACTGCTTTTGAACATCATTTCCCAGTGATGATGCATTGTATCCTAGACACGAAAGCGCTTTTAAACATGTATTCCTACTCTTTCAAGCTCCTTTGTAAATTTCTTTCTGTTATTGCATTATGAATTTCAGTGTTAGATTCAGTTTTGTCCAGTGATTCATGCCCTCTCATAGTAAATTTCACTATTTCTAGAGAAGTTTGCCAAGTAAATCGGACGCTAAATGTAAAGTTTGAGAACTTGGAAAACCTACTTGACTATTTTGATTGCTAAGAGCTGTGAATAGTTTTATACTGATACATCAGCTCAGTGAACATGAATTTATGTTTCACCTATTCTACCAAAATAGGACCATATTTAGAGGGAATTATAAAAGTAGCCAGTGTTCAGTTCAGTTCTCTGCACTTGCAACACTATTACTCACAGAGAAAACAGCGTTTCTCAGTATGAAGGTGTATAAACTTGTATTTGTACAATTTCAGGCACCTTCCTAAATAACTCCCTAGTCTTTCACGGTGAATTCTCAGTGTCTGCTTACTTTGCTCAGTGCTTCACGCTGATTCCGTGTGCATTCCTAGTGTTTAATCGTTGTTTTCCCATATACACCAGTTGTATATATGTAATGTCTCTTTTAACCGCTATGCTACCCTTTTCACTTGTTTGGATAAAAATACTTGGTATTCCAGCACAGCAATAGAGATATTAAGGCTCTACAAATGTATTGCAAGTGTTTCATACGTAGCTGTTCATTTTCCTGGTCGGTTATTGTGATTTCACAGCATTTTCACGATTTCACACTGGAATGAGAGCCCTAGGAAAACGAAAATGAAGTGTTTAACTACGTCCTTTTAAACGGAGAACCCATTTAGCATGTATATAAATATAGCTGTATCCAACTCAGTTCACTGCTTTTGAACATCATTTCCCAGTGATGATGCAGTGTACCCTACACAAATGCGCATTTAAACATGTATTCCTACTCTTTCAAGCTCCTTCGTAAATTTCTTTTTTATTGCATTATGAATTTCAGTATTAGATTCAGTTTTGTCCAGTGATTCAGGCCCTCTCATAGTAAATTTCACTATTTCTAGAGAAGTTTGCCAAGTAAAATGGACGCTAAATGTAAAGTTTTAGAACTTGGAATACCTACTTGACTATTTTGATTTCTAAGAGCTGTGAATACTTTTATACTGATACATCAGCTCAGTGAACATGAATTTATGTTTCACCTATTCTTCCAAAATAGGACCATATTTAGACGGAATTATAAATGTAGCCAGTGTTCAGTTCAGTTCTCTGCACTTGGAACACTATTTCTCACAGAGAAAACAGCGTTTCTCAATATGAAGGTGTATAAACCTGTATTTGTACTATTTCAGGCACCTTCCTAAATAACTCCCTAGTCTTTCACGGTGAATGCTCAGTGTCTGCTTACTTTCTTCAGTGCTTCACGCTCATTCAGTGTGCATTCCTAGTGTTTAATCGTTGTTTTTCCATATACACCAGTTGTATATATGTAAAGTCTCTTTTAACCGCTATGCTACCCTTTTCACTTGTTTGGATAGAAATACTTGGTATTCCAGCACTGCAATAGAGATATTAAGGCTCTACAAATGTATTGCAAGTGCTTCAGATACGCACCTGTTCATTTCCCTGGTCGGTTACTGTGATTTCTCCGCATTTTCACAGAGGAATGAGAGACCTAGAAAACAAAAATGAAGTGTTTAACTACGTCCTTTTAAAAGGCCAACTCATTTAGCATGTACATAAATATAGCTGTATCCAACTCAGTTCATTGCTTTTGAACATCATTTCCCAGTGATGATGCAGTGTACCTTGACACGAAAGCGCATTTAAACATGTATTCCTACTCTTTCAGGTTCCTTGTGAAATTTCTCCCCGTTATTGCATTAAGAATTTCAGTGTTAGATTCAGTTTTGTCCAGTGATTCACGCGCTCTCATAGTAAATTTCACTATTTCTAGAGAAGTTTGCCAAGTAAATCGGACGCTAAATGTAAAGTTTTAGAACTTGGAATACCTACTTGACTATTTTGATTGCTAAGAGCTGTGAATACTTTTATACTGATACATCAGGTCAGCGAACATGAATTTATGTTTCACCTATTCTTCCAAAATAGGACGACATTTAGCCGGAATTATAAATATTGGCAGTGTTCAACTCAGTTCTCTGCACTTGGAACACGATTTCACACAGATAAAACAGCGTCCCTCAATATGAAGGTCTACGAACCTGTATTTGTACTGTTTCGGGCAACTTCCTAAATAACTCCCTATTTTTCAAGGTGAATTCTCCGTGTCTGCTTACTTTGTTCAGTGCTTCACACTCATTCCCTGTGCATTCGTAGTGTTTAATCCTCGTTTTTCCATATACACCAACTGTACAAATGTAAAGTCCATTTTAACGGCTATTCTACATTTTCACCTGTTTGGATAGAAATACTTGGTATTCCAGCACTGCAGTAGAGATATTAAGGCTGTACAAATGTATTGCATGTGTTTCATACGTACCTGTTCATCTTCCTGGTCGGTTATTGTGATTTCACAGCATTTTCACGATTTCACACTGGAATGAGAGCCCTAGGAAAACGAAAATGAAGTGTTTAACTACGTCCTTTTAAACGGAGAACTCATTTAGCATGTATATAAATATAGCTGTATCCAACTCAGTTCACTGCTTTTGAACATCATTTCCCAGTGATGATGCATTGTACCCTAGACACGAAAGCGCTTTTAAACATGTATTCCTACTCTTTCAAGCTCCTTTGTAAATTTCTTTCTGTTATTGCATTATGAATTTCAGTGTTAGATTCAGTTTTGTCCAGTGATTCATGCCCTCTCATAGTAAATTTCACTATTTCTAGAGAAGTTTGCCAAGTAAATCGGACGCTAAATGTAAAGTTTGAGAACTTGGAAAACCTACTTGACTATTTTGATTGCTAAGAGCTGTGAATAGTTTTATACTGATACATCAGCTCAGTGAACATGAATTTATGTTTCACCTATTCTACCAAAATAGGACCATATTTAGAGGGAATTATAAAAGTAGCCAGTGTTCAGTTCAGTTCTCTGCACTTGCAACACTATTACTCACAGAGAAAACAGCGTTTCTCAGTATGAAGGTGTATAAACTTGTATTTGTACAATTTCAGGCACCTTCCTAAATAACTCCCTAGTCTTTCACGGTGAATTCTCAGTGTCTGCTTACTTTGCTCAGTGCTTCACGCTGATTCCGTGTGCATTCCTAGTGTTTAATCGTTGTTTTCCCATATACACCAGTTGTATATATGTAATGTCTCTTTTAACCGCTATGCTACCCTTTTCACTTGTTTGGATAAAAATACTTGGTATTCCAGCACAGCAATAGAGATATTAAGGCTCTACAAATGTATTGCAAGTGTTTCATACGTAGCTGTTCATTTTCCTGGTCGGTTATTGTGATTTCACAGCATTTTCACGATTTCACACTGGAATGAGAGCCCTAGGAAAACGAAAATGAAGTGTTTAACTACGTCCTTTTAAACGGAGAACCCATTTAGCATGTATATAAATATAGCTGTATCCAACTCAGTTCACTGCTTTTGAACATCATTTCCCAGTGATGATGCAGTGTACCCTACACAAATGCGCATTTAAACATGTATTCCTACTCTTTCAAGCTCCTTCGTAAATTTCTTTTTTATTGCATTATGAATTTCAGTATTAGATTCAGTTTTGTCCAGTGATTCACGCCCTCTCATAGTAAATTTCACTATTTCTAGAGAAGTTTGCCAAGTAAAATGGACGCTAAATGTAAAGTTTTAGAACTTGGAATACCTACTTGACTATTTTGATTGCTAAGAGCTGTGAATACTTTTATACTGATACATCAGCTCAGTGAACATGAATTTATGTTTCACCTATTCTTCCAAAATAGGACCATATTTAGACGGAATTATAAATGTAGCCAGTGTTCAGTTCAGTTCTCTGCACTTGGAACACTATTTCTCACAGAGAAAACAGCGTTTCTCAATATGAAGGTGTATAAACCTGTATTTGTACTATTTCAGGCACCTTCCTAAATAACTCCCTAGTCTTTCACGGTGAATTCTCAGTGTCTGCTTACTTTCTTCAGTGCTTCACGCTCATTCAGTGTGCATTCCTAGTGTTTAATCGTTGTTTTTCCATATACACCAGTTGTATATATGTAAAGTCTCTTTTAACCGCTATGCTACCCTTTTCACTTGTTTGGATAGAAATACTTGGTATTCCAGCACTGCAATAGAGATATTAAGGCTCTACAAATGTATTGCAAGTGCTTCAGATACGCACCTGTTCATTTCCCTGGTCGGTTACTGTGATTTCTCGGCATTTTCACAGAGGAATGAGAGACCTAGAAAACAAAAATGAAGTGTTTAACTACGTCCTTTTAAAAGGCCAACTCATTTAGCATGTACATAAATATAGCTGTATCCAACTCAGTTCATTGCTTTTGAACATCATTTCCCAGTGATGATGCAGTGTACCTTGACACGAAAGCGCATTTAAACATGTATTCCTACTCTTTCAGGTTCCTTGTGAAATTTCTCCCCGTTATTGCATTAAGAATTTCAGTGTTAGATTCAGTTTTGTCCAGTGATTCACGCGCTCTCATAGTAAATTTCACTATTTCTAGAGAAGTTTGCCAAGTAAATCGGACGCTAAATGTAAAGTTTTAGAACTTGGAATACCTACTTGACTATTTTGATTGCTAAGAGCTGTGAATACTTTTATACTGATACATCAGGTCAGCGAACATGAATTTATGTTTCACCTATTCTTCCAAAATAGGACGACATTTAGCCGGAATTATAAATATTGGCAGTGTTCAACTCAGTTCTCTGCACTTGGAACACGATTTCACACAGATAAAACAGCGTCCCTCAATATGAAGGTCTACGAACCTGTATTTGTACTGTTTCGGGCAACTTCCTAAATAACTCCCTATTTTTCAAGGTGAATTCTCCGTGTCTGCTTACTTTGTTCAGTGCTTCACACTCATTCCCTGTGCATTCGTAGTGTTTAATCCTCGTTTTTCCATATACACCAACTGTACAAATGTAAAGTCCATTTTAACGGCTATTCTACATTTTCACCTGTTTGGATAGAAATACTTGGTATTCCAGCACTGCAGTAGAGATATTAAGGCTGTACAAATGTATTGCATGTGTTTCATACGTACCTGTTCATCTTCCTGGTCGGTTATTGTGATTTCACAGCATTTTCACGATTTCACACTGGAATGAGAGCCCTAGGAAAACGAAAATGAAGTGTTTAACTACGTCCTTTTAAACGGAGAACTCATTTAGCATGTATATAAATATAGCTGTATCCAACTCAGTTCACTGCTTTTGAACATCATTTCCCAGTGATGATGCATTGTACCCTAGACACGAATGCGCTTTTAAACATGTATTCCTACTCTTTCAAGCTCCTTCGTAAATTTCTTTCTGTTATTGCATTATGAATTTCAGTGTTAGATTCAGTTTTGTCCAGTGATTCATGCCCTCTCATAGTAAATTTCACTATTTCTAGAGAAGTTTGCCAAGTAAATCGGACGCTAAATGTAAAGTTTGAGAACTTGGAAAACCTACTTGACTATTTTGATTGCTAAGAGCTGTGAATAGTTTTATACTGATACATCAGCTCAGTGAACATGAATTTATGTTTCACCTATTCTACCAAAATAGGACCATATTTAGACGGAATTATAAAAGTAGCCAGTGTTCAGTTCAGTTCTCTGCACTTGCAACACTATTACTCACAGAGAAAACAGCGTTTCTCAGTATGAAGGTGTATAAACTTGTATTTGTACAATTTCAGGCACCTTCCTAAATAACTCCCTAGTCTTTCACGGTGAATTCTCAGTGTCTGCTTACTTTGCTCAGTGCTTCACGCTGATTCCGTGTGCATTCCTAGTGTTTAATCGTTGTTTTCCCATATACACCAGTTGTATATATGTAATGTCTCTTTTAACCGCTATGCTACCCTTTTCACTTGTTTGGATAAAAATACTTGGTATTCCAGCACAGCAATAGAGATATTAAGGCTCTACAAATGTATTGCAAGTGTTTCATACGTAGCTGTTCATTTTCCTGGTCGGTTATTGTGATTTCACAGCATTTTCACGATTTCACACTGGAATGAGAGCCCTAGGAAAACGAAAATGAAGTGTTTAACTACGTCCTTTTAAACGGAGAACCCATTTAGCATGTATATAAATATAGCTGTATCCAACTCAGTTCACTGCTTTTGAACATCATTTCCCAGTGATGATGCAGTGTACCCTACACAAATGCGCATTTAAACATGTATTCCTACTCTTTCAAGCTCCTTCGTAAATTTCTTTTTTATTGCATTATGAATTTCAGTATTAGATTCAGTTTTGTCCAGTGATTCACGCCCTCTCATAGTAAATTTCACTATTTCTAGAGAAGTTTGCCAAGTAAAATGGACGCTAAATGTAAAGTTTTAGAACTTGGAATACCTACTTGACTATTTTGATTGCTAAGAGCTGTGAATACTTTTATACTGATACATCAGCTCAGTGAACATGAATTTATGTTTCACCTATTCTTCCAAAATAGGACCATATTTAGACGGAATTATAAATGTAGCCAGTGTTCAGTTCAGTTCTCTGCACTTGGAACACTATTTCTCACAGAGAAAACAGCGTTTCTCAATATGAAGGTGTATAAACCTGTATTTGTACTATTTCAGGCACCTTCCTAAATAACTCCCTAGTCTTTCACGGTGAATTCTCAGTGTCTGCTTACTTTCTTCAGTGCTTCACGCTCATTCAGTGTGCATTCCTAGTGTTTAATCGTTGTTTTTCCATATACACCAGTTGTATATATGTAAAGTCTCTTTTAACCGCTATGCTACCCTTTTCACTTGTTTGGATAGAAATACTTGGTATTCCAGCACTGCAATAGAGATATTAAGGCTCTACAAATGTATTGCAAGTGCTTCAGATACGCACCTGTTCATTTCCCTGGTCGGTTACTGTGATTTCTCGGCATTTTCACAGAGGAATGAGAGACCTAGAAAACAAAAATGAAGTGTTTAACTACGTCCTTTTAAAAGGCCAACTCATTTAGCATGTACATAAATATAGCTGTATCCAACTCAGTTCATTGCTTTTGAACATCATTTCCCAGTGATGATGCAGTGTACCTTGACACGAAAGCGCATTTAAACATGTATTCCTACTCTTTCAGGTTCCTTGTGAAATTTCTCCCCGTTATTGCATTAAGAATTTCAGTGTTAGATTCAGTTTTGTCCAGTGATTCACGCGCTCTCATAGTAAATTTCACTATTTCTAGAGAAGTTTGCCAAGTAAATCGGACGCTAAATGTAAAGTTTTAGAACTTGGAATACCTACTTGACTATTTTGATTGCTAAGAGCTGTGAATACTTTTATACTGATACATCAGGTCAGCGAACATGAATTTATGTTTCACCTATTCTTCCAAAATAGGACGACATTTAGCCGGAATTATAAATATTGGCAGTGTTCAACTCAGTTCTCTGCACTTGGAACACGATTTCACACAGATAAAACAGCGTCCCTCAATATGAAGGTCTACGAACCTGTATTTGTACTGTTTCGGGCAACTTCCTAAATAACTCCCTATTTTTCAAGGTGAATTCTCCGTGTCTGCTTACTTTGTTCAGTGCTTCACACTCATTCCCTGTGCATTCGTAGTGTTTAATCCTCGTTTTTCCATATACACCAACTGTACAAATGTAAAGTCCATTTTAACGGCTATTCTACATTTTCACCTGTTTGGATAGAAATACTTGGTATTCCAGCACTGCAGTAGAGATATTAAGGCTGTACAAATGTATTGCATGTGTTTCATACGTACCTGTTCATCTTCCTGGTAGGTTATTGTGATTTCACAGCATTTTCACGATTTCACACTGGAATGAGAGCCCTAGGAAAACGAAAATGAAGTGTTTAACTACGTCCTTTTAAACGGAGAACTCATTTAGCATGTATATAAATATAGCTGTATCCAACTCAGTTCACTGCTTTTGAACATCATTTCCCAGTGATGATGCATTGTACCCTAGACACGAATGCGCTTTTAAACATGTATTCCTACTCTTTCAAGCTCCTTCGTAAATTTCTTTCTGTTATTGCATTATGAATTTCAGTGTTAGATTCAGTTTTGTCCAGTGATTCATGCCCTCTCATAGTAAATTTCACTATTTCTAGAGAAGTTTGCCAAGTAAATCGGACGCTAAATGTAAAGTTTGAGAACTTGGAAAACCTACTTGACTATTTTGATTGCTAAGAGCTGTGAATAGTTTTATACTGATACATCAGCTCAGTGAACATGAATTTATGTTTCACCTATTCTACCAAAATAGGACCATATTTAGACGGAATTATAAAAGTAGCCAGTGTTCAGTTCAGTTCTCTGCACTTGCAACACTATTACTCACAGAGAAAACAGCGTTTCTCAGTATGAAGGTGTATAAACTTGTATTTGTACAATTTCAGGCACCTTCCTAAATAACTCCCTAGTCTTTCACGGTGAATTCTCAGTGTCTGCTTACTTTGCTCAGTGCTTCACGCTGATTCCGTGTGCATTCCTAGTGTTTAATCGTTGTTTTCCCATATACACCAGTTGTATATATGTAATGTCTCTTTTAACCGCTATGCTACCCTTTTCACTTGTTTGGATAAAAATACTTGGTATTCCAGCACAGCAATAGAGATATTAAGGCTCTACAAATGTATTGCAAGTGTTTCATACGTAGCTGTTCATTTTCCTGGTCGGTTATTGTGATTTCACAGCATTTTCACGATTTCACACTGGAATGAGAGCCCTAGGAAAACGAAAATGAAGTGTTTAACTACGTCCTTTTAAACGGAGAACCCATTTAGCATGTATATAAATATAGCTGTATCCAACTCAGTTCACTGCTTTTGAACATCATTTCCCAGTGATGATGCAGTGTACCCTACACAAATGCGCATTTAAACATGTATTCCTACTCTTTCAAGCTCCTTCGTAAATTTCTTTTTTATTGCATTATGAATTTCAGTATTAGATTCAGTTTTGTCCAGTGATTCACGCCCTCTCATAGTAAATTTCACTATTTCTAGAGAAGTTTGCCAAGTAAAATGGACGCTAAATGTAAAGTTTTAGAACTTGGAATACCTACTTGACTATTTTGATTGCTAAGAGCTGTGAATACTTTTATACTGATACATCAGCTCAGTGAACATGAATTTATGTTTCACCTATTCTTCCAAAATAGGACCATATTTAGACGGAATTATAAATGTAGCCAGTGTTCAGTTCAGTTCTCTGCACTTGGAACACTATTTCTCACAGAGAAAACAGCGTTTCTCAATATGAAGGTGTATAAACCTGTATTTGTACTATTTCAGGCACCTTCCTAAATAACTCCCTAGTCTTTCACGGTGAATTCTCAGTGTCTGCTTACTTTCTTCAGTGCTTCACGCTCATTCAGTGTGCATTCCTAGTGTTTAATCGTTGTTTTTCCATATACACCAGTTGTATATATGTAAAGTCTCTTTTAACCGCTATGCTACCCTTTTCACTTGTTTGGATAGAAATACTTGGTATTCCAGCACTGCAATAGAGATATTAAGGCTCTACAAATGTATTGCAAGTGCTTCAGATACGCACCTGTTCATTTCCCTGGTCGGTTACTGTGATTTCTCGGCATTTTCACAGAGGAATGAGAGACCTAGAAAACAAAAATGAAGTGTTTAACTACGTCCTTTTAAAAGGCCAACTCATTTAGCATGTACATAAATATAGCTGTATCCAACTCAGTTCATTGCTTTTGAACATCATTTCCCAGTGATGATGCAGTGTACCTTGACACGAAAGCGCATTTAAACATGTATTCCTACTCTTTCAGGTTCCTTGTGAAATTTCTCCCCGTTATTGCATTAAGAATTTCAGTGTTAGATTCAGTTTTGTCCAGTGATTCACGCGCTCTCATAGTAAATTTCACTATTTCTAGAGAAGTTTGCCAAGTAAATCGGACGCTAAATGTAAAGTTTTAGAACTTGGAATACCTACTTGACTATTTTGATTGCTAAGAGCTGTGAATACTTTTATACTGATACATCAGGTCAGCGAACATGAATTTATGTTTCACCTATTCTTCCAAAATAGGACGACATTTAGCCGGAATTATAAATATTGGCAGTGTTCAACTCAGTTCTCTGCACTTGGAACACGATTTCACACAGATAAAACAGCGTCCCTCAATATGAAGGTCTACGAACCTGTATTTGTACTGTTTCGGGCAACTTCCTAAATAACTCCCTATTTTTCAAGGTGAATTCTCCGTGTCTGCTTACTTTGTTCAGTGCTTCACACTCATTCCCTGTGCATTCGTAGTGTTTAATCCTCGTTTTTCCATATACACCAACTGTACAAATGTAAAGTCCATTTTAACGGCTATTCTACATTTTCACCTGTTTGGATAGAAATACTTGGTATTCCAGCACTGCAGTAGAGATATTAAGGCTGTACAAATGTATTGCATGTGTTTCATACGTACCTGTTCATCTTCCTGGTAGGTTATTGTGATTTCACAGCATTTTCACGATTTCACACTGGAATGAGAGCCCTAGGAAAACGAAAATGAAGTGTTTAACTACGTCCTTTTAAACGGAGAACTCATTTAGCATGTATATAAATATAGCTGTATCCAACTCAGTTCACTGCTTTTGAACATCATTTCCCAGTGATGATGCATTGTACCCTAGACACGAATGCGCTTTTAAACATGTATTCCTACTCTTTCAAGCTCCTTCGTAAATTTCTTTCTGTTATTGCATTATGAATTTCAGTGTTAGATTCAGTTTTGTCCAGTGATTCATGCCCTCTCATAGTAAATTTCACTATTTCTAGAGAAGTTTGCCAAGTAAATCGGACGCTAAATGTAAAGTTTGAGAACTTGGAAAACCTACTTGACTATTTTGATTGCTAAGAGCTGTGAATAGTTTTATACTGATACATCAGCTCAGTGAACATGAATTTATGTTTCACCTATTCTACCAAAATAGGACCATATTTAGACGGAATTATAAAAGTAGCCAGTGTTCAGTTCAGTTCTCTGCACTTGCAACACTATTACTCACAGAGAAAACAGCGTTTCTCAGTATGAAGGTGTATAAACTTGTATTTGTACAATTTCAGGCACCTTCCTAAATAACTCCCTAGTCTTTCACGGTGAATTCTCAGTGTCTGCTTACTTTGCTCAGTGCTTCACGCTGATTCCGTGTGCATTCCTAGTGTTTAATCGTTGTTTTCCCATATACACCAGTTGTATATATGTAATGTCTCTTTTAACCGCTATGCTACCCTTTTCACTTGTTTGGATAAAAATACTTGGTATTCCAGCACAGCAATAGAGATATTAAGGCTCTACAAATGTATTGCAAGTGTTTCATACGTAGCTGTTCATTTTCCTGGTCGGTTATTGTGATTTCACAGCATTTTCACGATTTCACACTGGAATGAGAGCCCTAGGAAAACGAAAATGAAGTGTTTAACTACGTCCTTTTAAACGGAGAACCCATTTAGCATGTATATAAATATAGCTGTATCCAACTCAGTTCACTGCTTTTGAACATCATTTCCCAGTGATGATGCAGTGTACCGTACACAAATGCGCATTTAAACATGTATTCCTACTCTTTCAAGCTCCTTCGTAAATTTCTTTTTTATTGCATTATGAATTTCAGTATTAGATTCAGTTTTGTCCAGTGATTCACGCCCTCTCATAGTAAATTTCACTATTTCTAGAGAAGTTTGCCAAGTAAAATGGACGCTAAATGTAAAGTTTTAGAACTTGGAATACCTACTTGACTATTTTGATTGCTAAGAGCTGTGAATACTTTTATACTGATACATCAGCTCAGTGAACATGAATTTATGTTTCACCTATTCTTCCAAAATAGGACCATATTTAGACGGAATTATAAATGTAGCCAGTGTTCAGTTCAGTTCTCTGCACTTGGAACACTATTTCTCACAGAGAAAACAGCGTTTCTCAATATGAAGGTGTATAAACCTGTATTTGTACTATTTCAGGCACCTTCCTAAATAACTCCCTAGTCTTTCACGGTGAATTCTCAGTGTCTGCTTACTTTCTTCAGTGCTTCACGCTCATTCAGTGTGCATTCCTAGTGTTTAATCGTTGTTTTTCCATATACACCAGTTGTATATATGTAAAGTCTCTTTTAACCGCTATGCTACCCTTTTCACTTGTTTGGATAGAAATACTTGGTATTCCAGCACTGCAATAGAGATATTAAGGCTCTACAAATGTATTGCAAGTGCTTCAGATACGCACCTGTTCATTTCCCTGGTCGGTTACTGTGATTTCTCGGCATTTTCACAGAGGAATGAGAGACCTAGAAAACAAAAATGAAGTGTTTAACTACGTCCTTTTAAAAGGCCAACTCATTTAGCATGTACATAAATATAGCTGTATCCAACTCAGTTCATTGCTTTTGAACATCATTTCCCAGTGATGATGCAGTGTACCTTGACACGAAAGCGCATTTAAACATGTATTCCTACTCTTTCAGGTTCCTTGTGAAATTTCTCCCCGTTATTGCATTAAGAATTTCAGTGTTAGATTCAGTTTTGTCCAGTGATTCACGCGCTCTCATAGTAAATTTCACTATTTCTAGAGAAGTTTGCCAAGTAAATCGGACGCTAAATGTAAAGTTTTAGAACTTGGAATACCTACTTGACTATTTTGATTGCTAAGAGCTGTGAATACTTTTATACTGATACATCAGGTCAGCGAACATGAATTTATGTTTCACCTATTCTCCCAAAATAGGACGACATTTAGCCGGAATTATAAATATTGGCAGTGTTCAACTCAGTTCTCTGCACTTGGAACACGATTTCACACAGATAAAACAGCGTCCCTCAATATGAAGGTCTACGAACCTGTATTTGTACTGTTTCGGGCAACTTCCTAAATAACTCCCTATTTTTCAAGGTGAATTCTCCGTGTCTGCTTACTTTGTTCAGTGCTTCACACTCATTCCCTGTGCATTCGTAGTGTTTAATCCTCTTTTTTCCATATACACCAACTGTACAAATGTAAAGTCCATTTTAACGGCTATTCTACATTTTCACCTGTTTGGATAGAAATACTTGGTATTCCAGCACTGCAGTAGAGATATTAAGGCTGTACAAATGTATTGCATGTGTTTCATACGTACCTGTTCATCTTCCTGGTAGGTTATTGTGATTTCACAGCATTTTCACGATTTCACACTGGAATGAGAGCCCTAGGAAAACGAAAATGAAGTGTTTAACTACGTCCTTTTAAACGGAGAACTCATTTAGCATGTATATAAATATAGCTGTATCCAACTCAGTTCACTGCTTTTGAACATCATTTCCCAGTGATGATGCATTGTACCCTAGACACGAATGCGCTTTTAAACATGTATTCCTACTCTTTCAAGCTCCTTCGTAAATTTCTTTCTGTTATTGCATTATGAATTTCAGTGTTAGATTCAGTTTTGTCCAGTGATTCATGCCCTCTCATAGTAAATTTCACTATTTCTAGAGAAGTTTGCCAAGTAAATCGGACGCTAAATGTAAAGTTTGAGAACTTGGAAAACCTACTTGACTATTTTGATTGCTAAGAGCTGTGAATAGTTTTATACTGATACATCAGCTCAGTGAACATGAATTTATGTTTCACCTATTCTACCAAAATAGGACCATATTTAGAGGGAATTATAAAAGTAGCCAGTGTTCAGTTCAGTTCTCTGCACTTGCAACACTATTACTCACAGAGAAAACAGCGTTTCTCAGTATGAAGGTGTATAAACTTGTATTTGTACAATTTCAGGCACCTTCCTAAATAACTCCCTAGTCTTTCACGGTGAATTCTCAGTGTCTGCTTACTTTGCTCAGTGCTTCACGCTGATTCCGTGTGCATTCCTAGTGTTTAATCGTTGTTTTCCCATATACACCAGTTGTATATATGTAATGTCTCTTTTAACCGCTATGCTACCCTTTTCACTTGTTTGGATAAAAATACTTGGTATTCCAGCACAGCAATAGAGATATTAAGGCTCTACAAATGTATTGCAAGTGTTTCATACGTAGCTGTTCATTTTCCTGGTCGGTTATTGTGATTTCACAGCATTTTCACGATTTCACACTGGAATGAGAGCCCTAGGAAAACGAAAATGAAGTGTTTAACTACGTCCTTTTAAACGGAGAACCCATTTAGCATATATATAAATATAGCTGTATCCAACTCAGTTCACTGCTTTTGAACATCATTTCCCAGTGATGATGCAGTGTACCCTACACAAATGCGCATTTAAACATGTATTCCTACTCTTTCAAGCTCCTTCGTAAATTTCTTTTTTATTGCATTATGAATTTCAGTATTAGATTCAGTTTTGTCCAGTGATTCACGCCCTCTCATAGTAAATTTCACTATTTCTAGAGAAGTTTGCCAAGTAAATTGGACGCTAAATGTAAAGTTTTAGAACTTGGAATACCTACTTGACTATTTTGATTGCTAAGAGCTGTGAATACTTTTATACTGATACATCAGCTCAGTGAACATGAATTTATGTTTCACCTATTCTTCCAAAATAGGACCATATTTAGACGGAATTATAAATGTAGCCAGTGTTCAGTTCAGTTCTCTGCACTTGGAATACTATTTCTCACAGAGAAAACAGCGTTTCTCAATATGAAGGTGTATAAACCTGTATTTGTACTATTTCAGGCACCTTCCTAAATAACTCCCTAGTCTTTCACGGTGAATTCTCAGTGTCTGCTTACTTTCTTCAGTGCTTCACGCTCATTCAGTGTGCATTCCTAGTGTTTAATCGTTGTTTTTCCATATACACCAGTTGTATATATGTAAAGTCTCTTTTAACCGCTATGCTACCCTTTTCACTTGTTTGGATAGAAATACTTGGTATTCCAGCACTGCAATAGAGATATTAAGGCTCTACAAATGTATTGCAAGTGCTTCAGATACGCACCTGTTCATTTCCCTGGTCGGTTACTGTGATTTCTCGGCATTTTCACAGAGGAATGAGAGACCTAGAAAACAAAAATGAAGTGTTTAACTACGTCCTTTTAAAAGGCCAACTCATTTAGCATGTACATAAATATAGCTGTATCCAACTCAGTTCATTGCTTTTGAACATCATTTCCCAGTGATGATGCAGTGTACCTTGACACGAAAGCGCATTTAAACATGTATTCCTACTCTTTCAGGTTCCTTGTGAAATTTCTCCCCGTTATTGCATTAAGAATTTCAGTGTTAGATTCAGTTTTGTCCAGTGATTCACGCGCTCTCATAGTAAATTTCACTATTTCTAGAGAAGTTTGCCAAGTAAATCGGACGCTAAATGTAAAGTTTTAGAACTTGGAATACCTACTTGACTATTTTGATTGCTAAGAGCTGTGAATACTTTTATACTGATACATCAGGTCAGCGAACATGAATTTATGTTTCACCTATTCTTCCAAAATAGGACGACATTTAGCCGGAATTATAAATATTGGCAGTGTTCAACTCAGTTCTCTGCACTTGGAACACGATTTCACACAGATAAAACAGCGTCCCTCAATATGAAGGTCTACGAACCTGTATTTGTACTGTTTCGGGCAACTTCCTAAATAACTCCCTATTTTTCAAGGTGAATTCTCCGTGTCTGCTTACTTTGTTCAGTGCTTCACACTCATTCCCTGTGCATTCGTAGTGTTTAATCCTCGTTTTTCCATATACACCAACTGTACAAATGTAAAGTCCATTTTAACGGCTATTCTACATTTTCACCTGTTTGGATAGAAATACTTGGTATTCCAGCACTGCAGTAGAGATATTAAGGCTGTACAAATGTATTGCATGTGTTTCATACGTACCTGTTCATCTTCCTGGTCGGTTATTGTGATTTCACAGCATTTTCACGATTTCACACTGGAATGAGAGCCCTAGGAAAACGAAAATGAAGTGTTTAACTACGTCCTTTTAAACGGAGAACTCATTTAGCATGTATATAAATATAGCTGTATCCAACTCAGTTCACTGCTTTTGAACATCATTTCCCAGTGATGATGCATTGTACCCTAGACACGAATGCGCTTTTAAACATGTATTCCTACTCTTTCAAGCTCCTTTGTAAATTTCTTTCTGTTATTGCATTATGAATTTCAGTGTTAGATTCAGTTTTGTCCAGTGATTCATGCCCTCTCATAGTAAATTTCACTATTTCTAGAGAAGTTTGCCAAGTAAATCGGACGCTAAATGTAAAGTTTGAGAACTTGGAAAACCTACTTGACTATTTTGATTGCTAAGAGCTGTGAATAGTTTTATACTGATACATCAGCTCAGTGAACATGAATTTATGTTTCACCTATTCTACCAAAATAGGACCATATTTAGAGGGAATTATAAAAGTAGCCAGTGTTCAGTTCAGTTCTCTGCACTTGCAACACTATTACTCACAGAGGAAAACAGCGTTTCTCAGTATGAAGGTGTATAAACTTGTATTTGTACAATTTCAGGCACCTTCCTAAATAACTCCCTAGTCTTTCACGGTGAATTCTCAGTGTCTGCTTACTTTGCTCAGTGCTTCACGGTGATTCCGTGTGCATTCCTAGTGTTTAATCGTTGTTTTCCCATATACACCAGTTGTATATATGTAATGTCTCTTTTAACCGCTATGCTACCCTTTTCACTTGTTTGGATAAAAATACTTGGTATTCCAGCACAGCAATAGAGATATTAAGGCTCTACAAATGTATTGCAAGTGTTTCATACGTAGCTGTTCATTTTCCTGGTCGGTTATTGTGATTTCACAGCATTTTCACGATTTCACACTGGAATGAGAGCCCTAGGAAAACGAAAATGAAGTGTTTAACTACGTCCTTTTAAACGGAGAACCCATTTAGCATGTATATAAATATAGCTGTATCCAACTCAGTTCACTGCTTTTGAACATCATTTCCCAGTGATGATGCAGTGTACCGTACACAAATGCGCATTTAAACATGTATTCCTACTCTTTCAAGCTCCTTCGTAAATTTCTTTTTTATTGCATTATGAATTTCAGTATTAGATTCAGTTTTGTCCAGTGATTCACGCCCTCTCATAGTAAATTTCACTATTTCTAGAGAAGTTTGCCAAGTAAAATGGACGCTAAATGTAAAGTTTTAGAACTTGGAATACCTAATTGACTATTTTGATTGCTAAGAGCTGTGAATACTTTTATACTGATACATCAGCTCAGTGAACATGAATTTATGTTTCACCTATTCTTCCAAAATAGGACCATATTTAGACGGAATTATAAATGTAGCCAGTGTTCAGTTCAGTTCTCTGCACTTGGAACACTATTTCTCACAGAGAAAACAGCGTTTCTCAATATGAAGGTGTATAAACCTGTATTTGTACTATTTCAGGCACCTTCCTAAATAACTCCCTAGTCTTTCACGGTGAATTCTCAGTGTCTGCTTACTTTCTTCAGTGCTTCACGCTCATTCAGTGTGCATTCCTAGTGTTTAATCGTTGTTTTTCCATATACACCAGTTGTATATATGTAAAGTCTCTTTTAACCGCTATGCTACCCTTTTCACTTGTTTGGATAGAAATACTTGGTATTCCAGCACTGCAATAGAGATATTAAGGCTCTACAAATGTATTGCAAGTGCTTCAGATACGCACCTGTTCATTTCCCTGGTCGGTTACTGTGATTTCTCGGCATTTTCACAGAGGAATGAGAGACCTAGAAAACAAAAATGAAGTGTTTAACTACGTCCTTTTAAAAGGCCAACTCATTTAGCATGTACATAAATATAGCTGTATCCAACTCAGTTCATTGCTTTTGAACATCATTTCCCAGTGATGATGCAGTGTACCTTGACACGAAAGCGCATTTAAACATGTATTCCTACTCTTTCAGGTTCCTTGTGAAATTTCTCCCCGTTATTGCATTAAGAATTTCAGTGTTAGATTCAGTTTTGTCCAGTGATTCACGCGCTCTCATAGTAAATTTCACTATTTCTAGAGAAGTTTGCCAAGTAAATCGGACGCTAAATGTAAAGTTTTAGAACTTGGAATACCTACTTGACTATTTTGATTGCTAAGAGCTGTGAATACTTTTATACTGATACATCAGGTCAGCGAACATGAATTTATGTTTCACCTATTCTCCCAAAATAGGACGACATTTAGCCGGAATTATAAATATTGGCAGTGTTCAACTCAGTTCTCTGCACTTGGAACACGATTTCACACAGATAAAACAGCGTCCCTCAATATGAAGGTCTACGAACCTGTATTTGTACTGTTTCGGGCAACTTCCTAAATAACTCCCTATTTTTCAAGGTGAATTCTCCGTGTCTGCTTACTTTGTTCAGTGCTTCACACTCATTCCCTGTGCATTCGTAGTGTTTAATCCTCGTTTTTCCATATACACCAACTGTACAAATGTAAAGTCCATTTTAACGGCTATTCTACATTTTCACCTGTTTGGATAGAAATACTTGGTATTCCAGCACTGCAGTAGAGATATTAAGGCTGTACAAATGTATTGCATGTGTTTCATACGTACCTGTTCATCTTCCTGGTCGGTTATTGTGATTTCACAGCATTTTCACGATTTCACACTGGAATGAGAGCCCTAGGAAAACGAAAATGAAGTGTTTAACTACGTCCTTTTAAACGGAGAACTCATTTAGCATGTATATAAATATAGCTGTATCCAACTCAGTTCACTGCTTTTGAACATCATTTCCCAGTGATGATGCATTGTACCCTAGACACGAATGCGCTTTTAAACATGTATTCCTACTCTTTCAAGCTCCTTCGTAAATTTCTTTCTGTTATTGCATTATGAATTTCAGTGTTAGATTCAGTTTTGTCCAGTGATTCATGCCCTCTCATAGTAAATTTCACTATTTCTAGAGAAGTTTGCCAAGTAAATCGGACGCTAAATGTAAAGTTTGAGAACTTGGAAAACCTACTTGACTATTTTGATTGCTAAGAGCTGTGAATAGTTTTATACTGATACATGAGCTCAGTGAACATGAATTTATGTTTCACCTATTCTACCAAAATAGGACCATATTTAGAGGGAATTATAAAAGTAGCCAGTGTTCAGTTCAGTTCTCTGCACTTGCAACACTATTACTCACAGAGAAAACAGCGTTTCTCAGTATGAAGGTGTATAAACTTGTATTTGTACAATTTCAGGCACCTTCCTAAATAACTCCCTAGTCTTTCACGGTGAATTCTCAGTGTCTGCTTACTTTGCTCAGTGCTTCACGCTGATTCCGTGTGCATTCCTAGTGTTTAATCGTTGTTTTCCCATATACACCAGTTGTATATATGTAATGTCTCTTTTAACCGCTATGCTACCCTTTTCACTAGTTTGGACAAAAATACTTGGTATTCCAGCACAGCAATAGAGATATTAAGGCTCTACAAATGTATTGCAAGTGTTTCATACGTAGCTGTTCATTTTCCTGGTCGGTTATTGTGATTTCACAGCATTTTCACGATTTCACACTGGAATGAGAGCCCTAGGAAAACGAAAATGAAGTGTTTAACTACGTCCTTTTAAACGGAGAACCCATTTAGCATGTATATAAATATAGCTGTATCCAACTCAGTTCACTGCTTTTGAACATCATTTCCCAGTGATGATGCAGTGTACCGTACACAAATGCGCATTTAAACATGTATTCCTACTCTTTCAAGCTCCTTCGTAAATTTCTTTTTTATTGCATTATGAATTTCAGTATTAGATTCAGTTTTGTCCAGTGATTCACGCCCTCTCATAGTAAATTTCACTATTTCTAGAGAAGTTTGCCAAGTAAAATGGACGCTAAATGTAAAGTTTTAGAACTTGGAATACCTACTTGACTATTTTGATTGCTAAGAGCTGTGAATACTTTTATACTGATACATCAGCTCAGTGAACATGAATTTATGTTTCACCTATTCTTCCAAAATAGGACCATATTTAGACGGAATTATAAATGTAGCCAGTGTTCAGTTCAGTTCTCTGCACTTGGAACACTATTTCTCACAGAGAAAACAGCGTTTCTCAATATGAAGGTGTATAAACCTGTATTTGTACTATTTCAGGCACCTTCCTAAATAACTCCCTAGTCTTTCACGGTGAATTCTCAGTGTCTGCTTACTTTCTTCAGTGCTTCACGCTCATTCAGTGTGCATTCCTAGTGTTTAATCGTTGTTTTTCCATATACACCAGTTGTATATATGTAAAGTCTCTTTTAACCGCTATGCTACCCTTTTCACTTGTTTGGATAGAAATACTTGGTATTCCAGCACTGCAATAGAGATATTAAGGCTCTACAAATGTATTGCAAGTGCTTCAGATACGCACCTGTTCATTTCCCTGGTCGGTTACTGTGATTTCTCGGCATTTTCACAGAGGAATGAGAGACCTAGAAAACAAAAATGAAGTGTTTAACTACGTCCTTTTAAAAGGCCAACTCATTTAGCATGTACATAAATATAGCTGTATCCAACTCAGTTCATTGCTTTTGAACATCATTTCCCAGTGATGATGCAGTGTACCTTGACACGAAAGCGCATTTAAACATGTATTCCTACTCTTTCAGGTTCCTTGTGAAATTTCTCCCCGTTATTGCATTAAGAATTTCAGTGTTAGATTCAGTTTTGTCCAGTGATTCACGCGCTCTCATAGTAAATTTCACTATTTCTAGAGAAGTTTGCCAAGTAAATCGGACGCTAAATGTAAAGTTTTAGAACTTGGAATACCTACTTGACTATTTTGATTGCTAAGAGCTGTGAATACTTTTATACTGATACATCAGGTCAGCGAACATGAATTTATGTTTCACCTATTCTCCCAAAATAGGACGACATTTAGCCGGAATTATAAATATTGGCAGTGTTCAACTCAGTTCTCTGCACTTGGAACACGATTTCACACAGATAAAACAGCGTCCCTCAATATGAAGGTCTACGAACCTGTATTTGTACTGTTTCGGGCAACTTCCTAAATAACTCCCTATTTTTCAAGGTGAATTCTCCGTGTCTGCTTACTTTGTTCAGTGCTTCACACTCATTCCCTGTGCATTCGTAGTGTTTAATCCTCGTTTTTCCATATACACCAACTGTACAAATGTAAAGTCCATTTTAACGGCTATTCTACATTTTCACCTGTTTGGATAGAAATACTTGGTATTCCAGCACTGCAGTAGAGATATTAAGGCTGTACAAATGTATTGCATGTGTTTCATACGTACCTGTTCATCTTCCTGGTCGGTTATTGTGATTTCACAGCATTTTCACGATTTCACACTGGAATGAGAGCCCTAGGAAAACGAAAATGAAGTGTTTAACTACGTCCTTTTAAACGGAGAACTCATTTAGCATGTATATAAATATAGCTGTATCCAACTCAGTTCACTGCTTTTGAACATCATTTCCCAGTGATGATGCATTGTACCCTAGACACGAATGCGCTTTTAAACATGTATTCCTACTCTTTCAAGCTCCTTCGTAAATTTCTTTCTGTTATTGCATTATGAATTTCAGTGTTAGATTCAGTTTTGTCCAGTGATTCATGCCCTCTCATAGTAAATTTCACTATTTCTAGAGAAGTTTGCCAAGTAAATCGGACGCTAAATGTAAAGTTTGAGAACTTGGAAAACCTACTTGACTATTTTGATTGCTAAGAGCTGTGAATAGTTTTATACTGATACATCAGCTCAGTGAACATGAATTTATGTTTCACCTATTCTACCAAAATAGGACCATATTTAGAGGGAATTATAAAAGTAGCCAGTGTTCAGTTCAGTTCTCTGCACTTGCAACACTATTACTCACAGAGAAAACAGCGTTTCTCAGTATGAAGGTGTATAAACTTGTATTTGTACAATTTCAGGCACCTTCCTAAATAACTCCCTAGTCTTTCACGGTGAATTCTCAGTGTCTGCTTACTTTGCTCAGTGCTTCACGCTGATTCCGTGTGCATTCCTAGTGTTTAATCGTTGTTTTCCCATATACACCAGTTGTATATATGTAATGTCTCTTTTAACCGCTATGCTACCCTTTTCACTTGTTTGGATAAAAATACTTGGTATTCCAGCACAGCAATAGAGATATTAAGGCTCTACAAATGTATTGCAAGTGTTTCATACGTAGCTGTTCATTTTCCTGGTCGGTTATTGTGATTTCACAGCATTTTCACGATTTCACACTGGAATGAGAGCCCTAGGAAAACGAAAATGAAGTGTTTAACTACGTCCTTTTAAACGGAGAACCCATTTAGCATGTATATAAATATAGCTGTATCCAACTCAGTTCACTGCTTTTGAACATCATTTCCCAGTGATGATGCAGTGTACCCTATACAAATGCGCATTTAAACATGTATTCCTACTCTTTCAAGCTCCTTCGTAAATTTCTTTTTTATTGCATTATGAATTTCAGTATTAGATTCAGTTTTGTCCAGTGATTCACGCCCTCTCATATAAATTTCACTATTTCTAGAGAAGTTTGCCAAGTAAAATGGACGCTAAATGTAAAGTTTTAGAACTTGGAAAACCTACTTGACTATTTTGATTGCTAAGAGCTGTGAATACTTTTATACTGATACATCAGCTCAGTGAACATGAATTTATGTTTCACCTATTCTTCCAAAATAGGACCATATTTAGACGGAATTATAAATGTAGCCAGTGTTCAGTTCAGTTCTCTGCACTTGGAACACTATTTCTCACAGAGAAAACAGCGTTTCTCAATATGAAGGTGTATAAACCTGTATTTGTACTATTTCAGGCACCTTCCTAAATAACTCCCTAGTCTTTCACGGTGAATTCTCAGTGTCTGCTTACTTTCTTCAGTGCTTCACGCTCATTCAGTGTGCATTCCTAGTGTTTAATCGTTGTTTTTCCATATACACCAGTTGTATATATGTAAAGTCTCTTTTAACCGCTATGCTACCCTTTTCACTTGTTTGGATAGAAATACTTGGTATTCCAGCACTGCAATAGAGATATTAAGGCTCTACAAATGTATTGCAAGTGCTTCAGATACGCACCTGTTCATTTCCCTGGTCGGTTACTGTGATTTCTCGGCATTTTCACAGAGGAATGAGAGACCTAGAAAACAAAAATGAAGTGTTTAACTACGTCCTTTTAAAAGGCCAACTCATTTAGCATGTACATAAATATAGCTGTATCCAACTCAGTTCATTGCTTTTGAACATCATTTCCCAGTGATGATGCAGTGTACCTTGACACGAAAGCGCATTTAAACATGTATTCCTACTCTTTCAGGTTCCTTGTGAAATTTCTCCCCGTTATTGCATTAAGAATTTCAGTGTTAGATTCAGTTTTGTCCAGTGATTCACGCGCTCTCATAGTAAATTTCACTATTTCTAGAGAAGTTTGCCAAGTAAATCGGACGCTAAATGTAAAGTTTTAGAACTTGGAATACCTACTTGACTATTTTGATTGCTAAGAGCTGTGAATACTTTTATACTGATACATCAGGTCAGCGAACATGAATTTATGTTTCACCTATTCTTCCAAAATAGGACGACATTTAGCCGGAATTATAAATATTGGCAGTGTTCAACTCAGTTCTCTGCACTTGGAACACGATTTCACACAGATAAAACAGCGTCCCTCAATATGAAGGTCTACGAACCTGTATTTGTACTGTTTCGGGCAACTTCCTAAATAACTCCCTATTTTTCAAGGTGAATTCTCCGTGTCTGCTTACTTTGTTCAGTGCTTCACACTCATTCCCTGTGCATTCGTAGTGTTTAATCCTCGTTTTTCCATATACACCAACTGTACAAATGTAAAGTCCATTTTAACGGCTATTCTACATTTTCACCTGTTTGGATAGAAATACTTGGTATTCCAGCACTGCAGTAGAGATATTAAGGCTGTACAAATGTATTGCATGTGTTTCATACGTACCTGTTCATCTTCCTGGTCGGTTATTGTGATTTCACAGCATTTTCACGATTTCACACTGGAATGAGAGCCCTAGGAAAAGGAAAATGAAGTGTTTAACTACGTCCTTTTAAACGGAGAACTCATTTAGCATGTATATAAATATAGCTGTATCCAACTCAGTTCACTGCTTTTGAACATCATTTCCCAGTGATGATGCATTGTACCCTAGACACGAATGCGCTTTTAAACATGTATTCCTACTCTTTCAAACTCCTTTGTAAATTTCTTTCTGTTATTGCATTATGAATTTCAGTGTTAGATTCAGTTTTGTCCAGTGATTCATGCCCTCTCATAGTAAATTTCACTATTTCTAGAGAAGTTTGCCAAGTAAATCGGACGCTAAATGTAAAGTTTGAGAACTTGGAAAACCTACTTGACTATTTTGATTGCTAAGAGCTGTGAATAGTTTTATACTGATACATCAGCTCAGTGAACATGAATTTATGTTTCACCTATTCTACCAAAATAAGACCATATTTAGACGGAATTATAAAAGTAGCCAGTGTTCAGTTCAGTTCTCTGCACTTGCAACACTATTACTCACAGAGAAAACAGCGTTTCTCAGTATGAAGGTGTATAAACTTGTATTTGTACAATTTCAGGCACCTTCCTAAATAACTCCCTAGTCTTTCACGGTGAATTCTCAGTGTCTGCTTACTTTGCTCAGTGCTTCACGCTGATTCCGTGTGCAATCCTAGTGTTTAATCGTTGTTTTCTCATATACACCAGTTGTATATATGTAATGTCTCTTTTAACCGCTATGCTACCCTTTTCACTTGTTTGGATAAAAATACTTGGTATTCCAGCACAGCAATAGAGATATTAAGGCTCTACAAATGTATTGCAAGTGTTTCATACGTAGCTGTTCATTTTCCTGGTCGGTTATTGTGATTTCACAGCATTTTCACGATTTCACACTGGAATGAGAGCCCTAGGAAAACGAAAATGAAGTGTTTAACTACGTCCTTTTAAACGGAGAACCCATTTAGCATGTATATAAATATAGCTGTATCCAACTCAGTTCACTGCTTTTGAACATCATTTCCCAGTGATGATGCAGTGTACCCTACACAAATGCGCATTTAAACATGTATTCCTAATCTTTCAAGCTCCTTCGTAAATTTCTTTTTTATTGCATTATGAATTTCAGTATTAGATTCAGTTTTGTCCAGTGATTCACGCCCTCTCATAGTAAATTTCACTATTTCTAGAGAAGTTTGCCAAGTAAAATGGACGCTAAATGTAAAGTTTTAGAACTTGGAATACCTACTTGACTATTTTGATTGCTAAGAGCTGTGAATACTTTTATACTGATACATCAGCTCAGTGAACATGAATTTATGTTTCACCTATTCTTCCAAAATAGGACCATATTTAGACGGAATTATAAATGTAGCCAGTGTTCAGTTCAATTCTCTGCACTTGGAACACTATTTCTCACAGAGAAAACAGCGTTTCTCAATATGAAGGTGTATAAACCTGTATTTGTACTATTTCAGGCACCTTTCTAAATAACTCCCTAGTCTTTCACGGTGAATGCTCAGTGTCTGCTTACTTTCTTCAGTGCTTCACGCTGATTCCGTGTGCATTCCTAGTGTTTAATCGTTGTTTTCCCATATACACCAGTTGTATATATGTAATGTCTCTTTTAACCGCTATGCTACCCTTTTCACTTGTTTGGATAAAAATACTTGGTATTCCAGCACAGCAATAGAGATATTAAGGCTCTACAAATGTATTGCAAGTGTTTCATACGTAGCTGTTCATTTTCCTGGTCGGTTATTGTGATTTCACAGCATTTTCTCGATTTCACACTGGAATGAGAGCCCTAGGAAAACGAAAATGAAGTGTTTAACTACGTCCTTTTAAACGGAGAACTCATTTAGCATGTATATAAATATAGCTGTATCCAACTCAGTTCACGGCTTTTGAACATCATTTCCCAGTGATGATGCAGTGTACCCTAGACACGAATTCGCATTTAAACATGTATTCCTACTCTTTCAAGCTCCTTTGTAAATTTCTTTTTTATTGCATTATGAATTTCAGTATTAGATTCAGTTTTGTCCAGTGATTCACGCCCTCTCATAGTAAATTTCACTATTTCTAGAGAAGTTTGCCAAGTAAATTGGACGCTAAATGTAAAGTTTTAGAACTTGGAATACCTACTTGACTATTTTGATTGCTAAGAGCTGTGAATACTTTTATACTGATACATCAGCTCAGTGAACATGAATTTATGTTTCACCTATTCTTCCAAAATAGGACCATATTTAGACGGAATTATAAATGTAGCCAGTGTTCAGTTCAGTTCTCTGCACTTGGAACACTATTTCTCACAGAGAAAACAGCGTTTCTCAATATGAAGGTGTATAAACCTGTATTTGTACTATTTCAGGCACCTTCCTAAATAACTCCCTAGTCTTTCACGGTGAATGCTCAGTGTCTGCTTACTTTCTTCAGTGCTTCACGCTGATTCCGTGTGCATTCCTAGTGTTTAATCATTGTTTTCCCATATACACCAGTTGTATATATGTAATGTCTCTTTTAACCGCTATGCTACCCTTTTCACTTGTTTGGATAAAAATACTTGGTATTCCAGCACAGCAATAGAGATATTAAGGCTCTACAAATGTATTGCAAGTGTTTCATACGTAGCTGTTCATTTTCCTGGTCGGTTATTGTGATTTCACAGCATTTTCTCGATTTCACACTGGAATGAGAGCCCTAGGAAAACGAAAATGAAGTGTTTAACTACGTCCTTTTAAACGGAGAACTCATTTAGCATGTATATAAATATAGCTGTATCCAACTCAGTTCACGGCTTTTGAACATCATTTCCCAGTGATGATGCAGTGTACCCTAGACACGAATTCGCATTTAAACATGTATTCCTACTCTTTCAAGCTCCTTCGTAAATTTCTTTTTTATTGCATTATGAATTTCAGTATTAGATTCAGTTTTGTCCAGTGATTCACGCCCTCTCATAGTAAATTTCACTATTTCTAGAGAAGTTTGCCAAGTAAATTGGACGCTAAATGTAAAGTTTTAGAACTTGGAATACCTACTTGACTATTTTGATTGCTAAGAGCTGTGAATACTTTTATACTGATACATCAGCTCAGTGAACATGAATTTATGTTTCACCTATTCTTCCAAAATAGGACCATATTTAGACGGAATTATAAATGTAGCCAGTGTTCAGTTCAGTTCTCTGCACTTGCAACACTATTTCTCACAGAGAAAACAGCGTTTCTCAATATGAAGGTGTATAAACCTGTATTTGTACTATTTCAGGCACCTTCCTAAATAACTCCCTAGTCTTTCACGGTGAATTCTCAGTGTCTGCTTACTTTGCTCAGTGCTTCACGCTGATTCCGTGTGCATTCCTAGTGTTTAATCGTTGTTTTTCCATATACACCAGTTGTATATATGTAAAGTCTCTTTTAACCGCTATGCTACCCTTTTCACTTGTTTGGATAGAAATACTTGGTATTCCAGCACTGCGATAGAGATATTAAGGCTCTACAAATGTATTGCAAGTGCTTCAGATACGCACCTGTTCATTTCCCTGGTCGGTTACTGTGATTTCTCGGCATTTTCACAGAGGAATGAGAGACCTAGAAAACAAAAATGAAGTGTTTAACTACGTCCTTTTAAAAGGCCAACTCATTTAGCATGTACATAAATATAGCTGTATCCAACTCAGTTCATTGCTTTTGAACATCATTTCCCAGTGATGATGCAGTGTACCTTGACACGAAAGCGCATTTAAACATGTATTCCTACTCTTTCAGGTTCCTTGTTAAATTTCTCCCTGTTATTGCATTAAGAATTTCAGTGTTAGATTCAGTTTTGTCCAGTGATTCACGCGCTCTCATAGTAAATTTCACTATTTCTAGAGAAGTTTGCCAAGTAAATCGGACGCTAAATGTAAAGTTTTAGAACTTGGAATACCTACGTGACTATTTTGATTGCTAAGAGCTGTGAATACTTTTATACTGATACATCAGGTCAGCGAACATGAATTTATGTTTCACCTATTCTTCCAAAATAAGACGACATTTAGCCGGAATTATAAATATTGGCAGTGTTCAACTCAGTTCTCTGCACTTGGAACACGATTTCACACAGATAAAACAGCGTCCCTCAATATGAAGGTCTACGAACCTGTATTTGTACTGTTTCGGGCAACTTCCTCAATAACTCCCTATTTTTCATGGTGAATTCTCCGTGTCTGCTTACTTTGTTCAGTGCTTCACTCTCACTCCCCTTGTATGCCTAGTGTTTAATTGTCGTTTTTCCATATACACCAACTTTATAAATGTAAAGTCCATTTTAACGGCTATTCTACATTTTCACCTGTTTGGATAGAAATACTTGGTATTCTAGCACTGCAATAGAGATGTTAAGGCTCTACAAATGTATTGCATATGTTTCATACGTACCTGTTCATCTTCCTGGTCGGTTATTGCGATTTCACAGCATTTTCACGATTTCACACTGGAATGAGAGCCCTAGGAAAAGGAAAATGAAGTGTTTAACTACGTCCTTTTAAACGGAGAACTCATTTAGCATGTATATAAATATAGCTGTATCCAACTCAGTTCACTGCTTTTGAACATCATTTCCCAGTGATGATGCATTGTACCCTAGACATGAATGCGCATTTAAACATGTATTCCTACTCTTTCAAGCTCCTTCGTAAATTTCTTTTTTATTGCATTATGAATTTCAGTATTAGATTCAGTTTTGTCCAGTGATTCACGCCCTCTCATAGTAAATTTCACTATTTCTAGAGAAGTTTGCCAAGTAAATCGGACGCTAAATGTAAAGTTTTAGAACTTGGAATACCTACTTGACTATTTTGATTGCTAAGAGCTGTGAATACTTTTATACTGATACATCAGCTCAGTGAACATGAATTTATGTTTCACCTATTCTACCAAAATAGGACCATATTTAGAAGGAATTATAAAAGTAGCCAGTGTTCAGTTCAGTCCTCTGCACTTGCAACACTATTTCTCACAGAGAAAACAGCGTTTCTCAATATGAAGGTGTATAAACTTGTATTTGTACAATTTCAGGCACCTTCCTAAATAACTCCCTAGTCTTTCACGGTGAATTCTCAGTGTCTGCTTACTTTGCTCAGTGCTTCACGCTGATTCCGTGTGCATTCCTAGTGTTTAATCGTTGTTTTCCCATATACACCAGTTGTATATATGTAATGTCTCTTTTAACCGCTATGCTACCCTTTTCACTTGTTTGGATAAAAATACTTGGTATTCCAGCACAGCAATAGAGATATTAAGGCTCTACAAATGTATTGCAAGTGTTTCATACGTACCTGTTCATTTTCCTGTTCGGTTATTGTGATTTCACAGCATTTTCACGATATCACACTGGAATGAGAGCCCTAGGAAAACGAAAATGAAGTGTTTAACTACGTCCTTTTAAACGGAGAACTCATTTAGCATGTATATAAATATAGCTGTATCCAACTCAGTTCACTGCTTTTGAACATCATTTCCCAGTGATGATGCAGTGTACCCTAGACACTAATGCGCATTTAAACATGTATTCCTACTCTTTCAAGCTCCTTCGTAAATTTCTTTTTTATTGCAGTATGAATTTCAATATTAGATTCAGTTTTGTCCAGTGATTCACGCCCTCTCATAGTAAATTTCACTATTTCTAGAGAAGTTTGGCAAGTAAAACGGACGCTAAATGTAAAGTTTGAGGACTTGGAAAACCTACTTGACTATTTTGATTGCTAAGAGCTGTGAATACTTTTTTACTGATACATCAGCTCAGTGAACATGAATTTATGTTTCACCTATTCTTCCAAAATAGGACCATATTTAGACGGAATTATAAATGTAGCCAGTGTTCAGTTCAGTTCTCTGCACTTGGAACACTATTTCTCACAGAGAAAATAGCGTTTCTCAATATGAAGGTGTATAAACCTGTATTTGTACTATTTCAGGCACCTTCTTAAATAACTCCCTAGTCTTTCACGGTGAATTCTCAGTGTCTGCTTACTTTACTCAGTGCTTCACGCTGATTCCGTGTGCATTCCTAGTGTTTAATCGTTGTTTTTCCATATACACCAGTTGTATATATGTAAAGTCTCTTTTAACCGCTATGCTACCCTTTTCACTTGTTTGGATAGAAATACTTGGTATTCCAGCACTGCGATAGAGATATTAAGGCTCTACAAATGTATTGCAAGTGCTTCAGATACGCACCTGTTCATTTCCCTGGTCGGTTACTGTGATTTCTCGGCATTTTCACAGAGGAATGAGAGACCTAGAAAACAAAAATGAAGTGTTTAACTACGTCCTTTTAAAAGGCCAACTCATTTAGCATGTACATAAATATAGCTGTATCCAACTCAGTTCATTGCTTTTGAACATCATTTCCCAGTGATGATGCAGTGTACCTTGACACGAAAGCGCATTTAAACATGTATTCCTACTCTTTCAGGTTCCTTGTTAAATTTCTCCCTGTTATTGCATTAAGAATTTCAGTGTTAGATTCAGTTTTGTCCAGTGATTCACGCGCTCTCATAGTAAATTTCACTATTTCTAGAGAAGTTTGCCAAGTAAATCGGACGCTAAATGTAAAGTTTTAGAACTTGGAATACCTACGTGACTATTTTGATTGCTAAGAGCTGTGAATACTTTTATACTGATACATCAGGTCAGCGAACATGAATTTATGTTTCACCTATTCTTCCAAAATAAGACGACATTTAGCCGGAATTATAAATATTGGCAGTGTTCAACTCAGTTCTCTGCACTTGGAACACGATTTCACACAGATAAAACAGCGTCCCTCAATATGAAGGTCTACGAACCTGTATTTGTACTGTTTCGGGCAACTTCCTCAATAACTCCCTATTTTTCATGGTGAATTCTCCGTGTCTGCTTACTTTGTTCAGTGCTTCACTCTCACTCCCCTTGTATGCCTAGTGTTTAATTGTCGTTTTTCCATATACACCAACTTTATAAATGTAAAGTCCATTTTAACGGCTATTCTACATTTTCACCTGTTTGGATAGAAATACTTGGTATTCTAGCACTGCAATAGAGATGTTAAGGCTCTACAAATGTATTGCATATGTTTCATACGTACCTGTTCATCTTCCTGGTCGGTTATTGCGATTTCACAGCATTTTCACGATTTCACACTGGAATGAGAGCCCTAGGAAAAGGAAAATGAAGTGTTTAACTACGTCCTTTTAAACGGAGAACTCATTTAGCATGTATATAAATATAGCTGTATCCAACTCAGTTCACTGCTTTTGAACATCATTTCCCAGTGATGATGCATTGTACCCTAGACATGAATGCGCATTTAAACATGTATTCCTACTCTTTCAAGCTCCTTCGTAAATTTCTTTTTTATTGCATTATGAATTTCAGTATTAGATTCAGTTTTGTCCAGTGATTCACGCCCTCTCATAGTAAATTTCACTATTTCTAGAGAAGTTTGCCAAGTAAATCGGACGCTAAATGTAAAGTTTTAGAACTTGGAATACCTACTTGACTATTTTGATTGCTAAGAGCTGTGAATACTTTTATACTGATACATCAGCTCAGTGAACATGAATTTATGTTTCACCTATTCTACCAAAATAGGACCATATTTAGAAGGAATTATAAAAGTAGCCAGTGTTCAGTTCAGTCCTCTGCACTTGCAACACTATTTCTCACAGAGAAAACAGCGTTTCTCAATATGAAGGTGTATAAACTTGTATTTGTACAATTTCAGGCACCTTCCTAAATAACTCCCTAGTCTTTCACGGTGAATTCTCAGTGTCTGCTTACTTTGCTCAGTGCTTCACGCTGATTCCGTGTGCATTCCTAGTGTTTAATCGTTGTTTTCCCATATACACCAGTTGTATATATGTAATGTCTCTTTTAACCGCTATGCTACCCTTTTCACTTGTTTGGATAAAAATACTTGGTATTCCAGCACAGCAATAGAGATATTAAGGCTCTACAAATGTATTGCAAGTGTTTCATACGTACCTGTTCATTTTCCTGTTCGGTTATTGTGATTTCACAGCATTTTCACGATATCACACTGGAATGAGAGCCCTAGGAAAACGAAAATGAAGTGTTTAACTACGTCCTTTTAAACGGAGAACTCATTTAGCATGTATATAAATATAGCTGTATCCAACTCAGTTCACTGCTTTTGAACATCATTTCCCAGTGATGATGCAGTGTACCCTAGACACTAATGCGCATTTAAACATGTATTCCTACTCTTTCAAGCTCCTTCGTAAATTTCTTTTTTATTGCAGTATGAATTTCAATATTAGATTCAGTTTTGTCCAGTGATTCACGCCCTCTCATAGTAAATTTCACTATTTCTAGAGAAGTTTGGCAAGTAAAACGGACGCTAAATGTAAAGTTTGAGGACTTGGAAAACCTACTTGACTATTTTGATTGCTAAGAGCTGTGAATACTTTTTTACTGATACATCAGCTCAGTGAACATGAATTTATGTTTCACCTATTCTTCCAAAATAGGACCATATTTAGACGGAATTATAAATGTAGCCAGTGTTCACTTCAGTTCTCTGCACTTGGAACACGATTTCTCACAGAGAAAACAGCGTTTCTCAATATGAAGGTGTATAAACCTGTATTTGTACTATTTTAGGCACCTTCCTAAATAACTCCCTAGTCTTTCACGGTGAATTCTCAGTGTCTGCTTACTTTACTCAGTGCTTCACGCTGATTCCGTGTGCATTCCTAGTGTTTAATCGTTGTTTTTCCATATACACCAGTTGTATATATGTAAAGTCTCTTTTAACCGCTATGCTACCCTTTTCACTTGTTTGGATAGAAATACTTGGTATTCCAGCACTGCGATAGAGATATTAAGGCTCTACAAATGTATTGCAAGTGCTTCAGATACGCACCTGTTCATTTCCCTGGTCGGTTACTGTGATTTCTCGGCATTTTCACAGAGGAATGAGAGACCTAGAAAACAAAAATGAAGTGTTTAACTACGTCCTTTTAAAAGGCCAACTCATTTAGCATGTACATAAATATAGCTGTATCCAACTCAGTTCATTGCTTTTGAACATCATTTCCCAGTGATGATGCAGTGTACCTTGACACGAAAGCGCATTTAAACATGTATTCCTACTCTTTCAGGTTCCTTGTTAAATTTCTCCCTGTTATTGCATTAAGAATTTCAGTGTTAGATTCAGTTTTGTCCAGTGATTCACGCGCTCTCATAGTAAATTTCACTATTTCTAGAGAAGTTTGCCAAGTAAATCGGACGCTAAATGTAAAGTTTTAGAACTTGGAATACCTACTTGACTATTTTGATTGCTAAGAGCTGTGAATACTTTTATACTGATACATCAGGTCAGCGAACATGAATTTATGTTTCACCTATTCTTCCAAAATAGGACGACATTTAGCCGGAATTATAAATATTGGCAGTGTTCAACTCAGTTCTCTGCACTTGGAACACGATTTCACACAGATAAAACAGCGTCCCTCAATATGAAGGTCTACGAACCTGTATTTGTACTGTTTCGGGCAACTTCCTCAATAACTCCCTATTTTTCATGGTGAATTCTCCGTGTCTGCTTACTTTGTTCAGTGCTTCACTCTCACTCCCCTTGCATGCCTAGTGTTTAATTGTCGTTTTTCCATATACACCAACTGTATAAATGTAAAGTCCATTTTAACGGCTATTCTACATTTTCACCTGTTTGGATAGAAATACTTGGTATTCTAGCACTGCAATAGAGATGTTAAGGCTCTACAAATGTATTGCATATGTTTCATACGTACCTGTTCATCTTCCTGGTCGGTTATTGCGATTTCACAGCATTTTCACGATTTCACACTGGAATGAGAGCCCTAGGAAAAGGAAAATGAAGTGTTTAACTACGTCCTTTTAAACGGAGGACTCATTTAGCATGTATATAAATATAGCTGTATCCAACTCAGTTCACTGCTTTTGAACATCATTTCCCAGTGATGATGCATTGTACCCTAGACATGAATGCGCATTTAAACATGTATTCCTACTCTTTCAAGCTCCTTCGTAAATTTCTTTTTTATTGCAGTATGAATTTCAGTATTAGATTCAGTTTTGTCCAGTGATTCACGCCCTCTCATAGTAAATTTCACTATTTCTAGAGAAGTTTGCCAAGTAAATCGGACGCTAAATGTAAAGTTTTAGAACTTGGAATACCTACTTGACTATTTTGATTGCTAAGAGCTGTGAATACTTTTATACTGATACATCAGCTCAGTGAACATGAATTTATGTTTCACCTATTCTACCAAAATAGGACCATATTTAGAAGGAATTATAAAAGTAGCCAGTGTTCAGTTCAGTCCTCTGCACTTGCAACACTATTACTCACAGAGAAAACAGCGTTTCTCAATATGAAGGTGTATAAACTTGTATTTGTACAATTTCAGGCACCTTCCTAAATAACTCCCTAGTATTTCACGATGAATTTTCAGTGTCTGCTTACTTTGCTCAGTGCTTCACGCTGATTCTGTGTGCATTCCTAGTGTTTAATCGTTATTTCCCATATACACCAGTTGTATATATGTAAAGTCTCTTTTAACCGCTATGCTACCCTTTTCACTTGTTTGGATAAAAATACTTGGTATTCCAGCACAGCAATAGAGATATTAAGGCTCTACAAATGTATTGCAAGTGTTTCATACGTACCTGTTCATTTCCCTGGTCGGTTACTGTGATTTCTCCGCATTTTCACAGAGGAATGAGAGACCTAGAAAACAAAAATGAAGTGTTTAACTACGTCCTTTTAAAAGGCCAACTCATTTAGCATGTACATAAATATAGCTGTATCCAACTCAGTTCATTGCTTTTGAACATCATTTCCCTGTGATGATGCAGTGTACCTTGACACGAAAGCGCATTTAAACATGTATTCCTACTCTTTCAGGTTCCTTGTTAAATTTCTCCCTGTTATTGCATTAAGAATTTCAGTGTTAGATTCAGTTTTGTCCAGTGATTCACGCGCTCTCATAGTAAATTTCACTATTTCTAGAGAAGTTTGCCAAGTAAATCGGACGCTAAATGTAAAGTTTTAGAACTTGGAATACCTACTTGACTATTTTGATTGCTAAGAGCTGTGAATACTTTTATACTGATACATCAGGTCAGCGAACATGAATTTATGTTTCACCTATTCTTCCAAAATAGGACGACATTTAGCCGGAATTATAAATATTGGCAGTGTTCAACTCAGTTCTCTGCACTTGGAACACGATTTCACACAGATAAAACAGCGTCCCTCAATATGAAGGTCTACGAACCTGTATTTGTACTGTTTCGGGCAACTTCCTAAATAACTCCCTATTTTTCATGGTGAATTCTCCGTGTCTGCTTACTTTGTTCAGTGCTTCACTCTCACTCCCCTTGCATGCCTAGTGTTTAAATGTCGTTTTTCCATATACACCAACTGTATAAATGTAAAGTCCATTTTAACGGCTATTCTACATTTTCACCTGTTTGGATAGAAATACTTGGTATTCTAGCACTGCAATAGAGATGTTAAGGCTCTACAAATGTATTGCAAGTGCTTCAGATACGCACCTGTTCATTTCACTGGTCGGTTATTGTGATTTCACAGCATTTTCACGATTTCACACTGGAATGAGAGCCCTAGGAAAAGGAAAATGAAGTGTTTAACTACGTCCTTTTAAACGGAGGACTCATTTAGCATGTATATAAATATAGCTGTATCCAACTCAGTTCACTGCTTTTGAACATCATTTCCCAGTGATGATGCATTGTACCCTAGACACGAATGCGCTTTTAAACATGTATTCCTACTCTTTCAAGCTCCTTCGTAAATTTCTTTTTTATTGCATTATGAATTTCAGTATTAGATTCAGTTTTGTCCAGTGATTCACGCCCTCTTATAGTAAATTTCACTATTTCTAGAGAAGTTTGCCAAGTAAATCGGACGCTAAATGTAAAGTTTGAGAACTTGGAAAACCTACTTGACTATTTTGATTGCTAAGAGCTGTGAATACTTTTATACTGATACATCAGCTCAGTGAACATGAATTTATGTTTCACCTATTCTTCCAAAATAGGACCATATTTAGACGGAATTATAAATGTAGCCAGTGTTCACTTCAGTTCTCTGCACTTGGAACACTATTTCTCACAGAGAAAACAGCGTTTCTCAATATGAAGGTGTATAAACCTGTATTTGTACTATTTTAGGCACCTTCCTAAATAACTCCCTAGTCTTTCACGATGAATTCTCAGTGTCTGCTTACTTTGCTCAGTGCTTCACGCTGATTCCGTGTGCATTCCTAGTGTTTAATCGTTGTTTTTCCATATACACCAGTTGTATATATGTAAAGTCTCTTTTAACCTCTATGCTACCCTTTTCACTTGTTTGGATAGAAATACTTGGTATTCCAGCACTGCAATAGAGATATTAAGGCTCTACAAATGTATTGCAAGTGCTTCAGATACGCACCTGTTCATTTCCCTGGTCGGTTACTGTGATTTCTCCGCATTTTCACAGAGGAATGAGAGACCTAGAAAACAAAAATGAAGTGTTTAACTACGTCCTTTTAAAAGGCCAACTCATTTAGCATGTACATAAATATAGCTGTATCCAACTCAGTTCATTGCTTTTGAACATCATTTCCCAGTGATGGTGCAGTGTACCTTGACACGAAAGCGCATTTAAACATGTATTCCTACTCTTTCAGGTTCCTTGTTAAATTTCTCCCTGTTATTGCATTAAGAATTTCAGTGTTAGATTCAGTTTTGTCCAGTGATTCACGCGCTCTCATAGTAAATTTCACAATTTCTAGAGAAGTTTGCCAAGTAAATCGGACGCTAAATGTAAAGTTTTAGAACTTGGAATACCTACTTGACTATTTTGATTGCTAAGAGCTGTGAATACTTTTATACTGATACATCAGGTGTCAGTATAAAACATGAATTTATGTTTCACCTATTCTTCCAAAATAGGACCACATTTAGATGGAATTATAAATATTGGCAGTGTTCAACTCAGTTCTCTGCACTTGGAACACGATTTCACACAGATAAAACAGCGTCCCTCAATATGAAGGTCTACGAACCTGTATTTGTACTGTTTCGGGCAACTTCCTAAATAACTCCCTATTTTTCATGGTGAATTCTCCGTGTCTGCTTACTTTGTTCAGTGCTTCACTCTCACTCCCTGTGCATGCCTAGTGTTTAATGTCGTTTTTCCATATACACCAACTGTATAAATGTAAAGTCCATTTTAAGAGCTATTCTACATTTTCACCTGTTTGGATAGAAATCCTTGGTATTCTAGCACTGCAATAGAGATATTAAGGCTCTACAAATGTATTGCATATGTTTCATACGTACCTGTTCATCTTCCTGGTCGGTTATTGTGATTTCACAGCATTTTCACGATTTCACACTGGAATGAGAGCCCTAGGAAAAGGAAAATGAAGTGTTTAACTACGTCCTTTTAAACGGAGAACTCATTTAGCATGTATATAAATATAGCTGTATCCAACTCAGTTCACTGCTTTTGAACATCATTTCCCAGTGATGATGCATTGTACCCTAGACACGAATGCGCTTTTAAACATGTATTCCTACTCTTTCAAGCTCCTTTGTAAATTTCTTTCTGTTATTGCATTATGAATTTCAGTGTTAGATTCAGTTTTGTCCAGTGATTCACGCCCTCTCATAGTAAATTTCACTATTTCTAGAGAAGTTTGCCAAGTAAATCGGACGCTAAATGTAAAGTTTGAGAACTTGGAATACCTACTTGACTATTTTGATTGCTAAGAGCTGTGAATACTTTTATACTGATACATCAGCTCAGTGAACATGAATTTATGTTTCACCTATTCTTCCAAAATAGGACCGTATTTAGACGGAATTATAAATGTAGCCAGTGTTCAGTTCAGTTTTCTGCACTTGGAACACTATTTCTCACAGAGAAAACAGCGTTTCTCAATATGAAGGTGTATAAACCTGTATTTATACTATTTCAGGCACCTTCCTGAATAACTCCCTAGTCTTTCACGGTGAATTCTCAGTGTCTGCTTACTTTGCTCAGTGCTTCACGCTCATTCCGTGTGCATTCCTAGTGTTTAATCGTTGTTTTTCCACATACACCAGTTGTATATATGTAAAATCTCTTTTAACCGCTATGCTACCCTTTTCACTTGTTTGGATAGAAATACTTGGTATTCCAGCACTGCAATAGAGATATTAAGGCTCTACAAATGTATTGCAAGTGCTTCAGATACGCACCTGTTCATTTCCCTGGTCGGTTACTGTGATTTCTCCGCATTTTCACAGAGGAATGAGAGACCTAGAAAACAAAAATGAAGTGTTTAACTACGTCCTTTTAAAAGGCCAACTCATTTAGCATGTACATAAATATAGCTGTATCCAACTCAGTTCATTGCTTTTGAACATCATTTCCCAGTGATGATGCAGTGTACCTTGACAAGAAAGCGCATTTAAACATGTATTCCTACCCTTTCAGGTTCCTTGTGAAATTTCTCCCTGTTATTGCATTAAGAATTTCAGTGTTAGATTCAGTTTTGTCCAGTGATTCACGCGCTCTCATAGTAAATTTCACTATTTCTAGAGAAGTTTGCCAAGTAAATCGGACGCTAAATGTAAAGTTTTAGAACTTGGAATACCTACTTGACTATTTTGATTGCTAAGAGCTGTGAATACTTTTATACTGATACATCAGGTGTCAGTATAAAACATGAATTTATGTTTCACCTATTCTTCCAAAATAGGATGACATTTAGCCGGAATTATAAATATTGGCAGTGTTCAACTCAGTTCTCTGCACTTGGAACACGATTTCACACAGATAAAACAGCGTCCCTCAATATGAAGGTCTACGAACCTGTATTTGTACTGTTTCGGGCAACTTCCTAAATAACTCCCTATTTTTCATGGTGAATTCTCCGTGTCTGCTTACTTTGTTCAGTGCTTCACTCTCACTCCCTGTGCATGCCTAGTGTTTAATGTCGTTTTTCCATATACACCAACTGTATAAATGTAAAGTCCATTTTAACAGCTATTCTACATTTTCACCTGTTTGGATAGAAATCCTTGGTATTCTAGCACTGCAATAGAGATATTAAGGCTCTACAAATGTATTGCATATGTTTCATACGTACCTGTTCATCTTCCTGGTCGGTTATTGTGATTTCACAGCATTTTCACGATTTCACACTGGAATGAGAGCCCTAGGAAAAGGAAAATGAAGTGTTTAACTACGTCCTTTTAAACGGAGAACTCATTTAGCATGTATATAAATATAGCTGTATCCAACTCAGTTCACTGCTTTTGAACATCATTTCCCAGTGATGATGCATTGTACCCTAGACACGAATGCGCTTTTAAACATGTATTCCTACTCTTTCAAGCTCCTTTGTAAATTTCTTTCTGTTATTGCATTATGAATTTCAGTGTTAGATTCAGTTTTGTCCAGTGATTCATGCCCTCTCATAGTAAATTTCACTATTTCTAGAGAAGTTTGCCAAGTAAATCGGACGCTAAATGTAAAGTTTGAGAACTTGGAATACCTACTTGACTATTTTGATTGCTAAGAGCTGTGAATACTTTTATACTGATACATCAGCTCAGTGAACATGAATTTATGTTTCACCTATTCTTCCAAAATAGGACCATATTTAGACGGAATTATAAATGTAGCCAGTGTTCAGTTCAGTTTTCTGCACTTGGAACACTATTTCTCACAGAGAAAACAGCGTTTCTCAATATGAAGGTGTATAAACCTGTATTTGTACTATTTCAGGCACCTTCCTGAATAACTCCCTAGTCTTTCACGGTGAATTCTCAGTGTCTGCTTACTTTGCTCAGTGCTTCACGCTCATTCCGTGTGCATTCCTAGTGTTTAATCGTTGTTTTTCCACATACACCAGTTGTATATATGTAAAATCTCTTTTAACCGCTATGCTACCCTTTTCACTTGTTTGGATAGAAATACTTGGTATTCCAGCACTGCAATAGAGATATTAAGGCTCTACAAATGTATTGCAAGTGCTTCAGATACGCACCTGTTCATTTCCCTGGTCGGTTACTGTGATTTCTCCGCATTTTCACAGAGGAATGAGAGACCTAGAAAACAAAAATGAAGTGTTTAACTACGTCCTTTTAAAAGGCCAACTCATTTAGCATGTACATAAATATAGCTGTATCCAACTCAGTTCATTGCTTTTGAACATCATTTCCCAGTGATGATGCAGTGTACCTTGACAAGAAAGCGCATTTAAACATGTATTCCTACTCTTTCAGGTTCCTTGTGAAATTTCTCCCTGTTATTGCATTAAGAATTTCAGTGTTAGATTCAGTTTTGTCCAGTGATTCACGCGCTCTCATAGTAAATTTCACTATTTCTAGAGAAGTTTGCCAAGTAAATCGGACGCTAAATGTAAAGTTTTAGAACTTGGAATACCTACTTGACTATTTTGATTGCTAAGAGCTGTGAATACTTTTATACTGATACATCAGGTCAGCGAACATGAATTTATGTTTCACCTATTCTTCCAAAATAGGACGACATTTAGCCGGAATTATAAATATTGGCAGTGTTCAACTCAGTTCTCTGCACTTGGAACACGATTTCACACAGATAAAACAGCGTCCCTCAATATGAAGGTCTACGAACCTGTTTGTACTGTTTCGGGCAACTTCCTAAATAACTCCCTATTTTTCAAGGTGAAATCTCCGTGTCTGCTTACTTTGTTCAGTGCTTCACACTCATTCCCTGTGCATTCGTAGTGTTTAATCCTCGTTTTTCCATATACACCAACTGTACAAATGTAAAGTCCATTTTAACGGCTATTCTACATTTTCACCTGTTTGGATAGAAATACTTGGTATTCCAGCACTGCAGTAGAGATATTAAGGCTGTACAAATGTATTGCATGTGTTTCATACGTACCTGTTCATCTTCCTGGTCGGTTATTGTGATTTCACAGCATTTTCACGATTTCACACTGGAATGAGAGCCCTAGGAAAAGGAAAATGAAGTGTTTAACTACGTCCTTTTAAACGGAGAACTCATTTAGCATGTATATTAATATAGCTGTATCCAACTAGGTTCACTGCTTTTGAACATCATTTCCCAGTGATGATGCAGTTTACCCTAGACACGAATGCGCATTTAAACATGTATTCCTACACTTTCAAGCTCCTTCGTAAATTTCTTTTTTATTGCATTATGAATTTCAGTATTAGATTCAGTTTTGTCCAGTGATTCACGTCCTCTCATAGTAAATTTCACTATTTCTAGAGAAGTTTGCCAAGTAAATCGGACGCTAAATGTAAAGTTTGAGAACTTGGAAAACCTACTTGACTATTTTGATTGCTAAGAGCTGTGAATACTTTTATACTGATACATCAGCTCAGTGAACATGAATTTATGTTTCACCTATTCTACCAAAATAGGACCATATTCAGACGGAATTATAAATGTAGGCAGTGTTCAGTTCAGTTCTCTGCACTTGCAACACTATTACTCACAGAGAAAACAGCGTTTCTCAATATGAAGGTGTATAAACTTGTATTTGTACAATTTCAGGCACCTTCCTAAATAACTCCCTAGTCTTTCACGGTGAATTCTCAGTGTCTGCTTACTTTGCTCAGTGCTTCACGCTGATTCTGTGTGCATTCCTAGTGTTTAATAGTTGTTTTCCCATATACACCAGTTGTATATATGTAATGTCTCTTTTAACCGCTATGCTACCCTTTTCACTTGTTTGGATAAAAATACTTGGTATTCCAGCACAGCAATAGAGATATTAAGGCTCTACAAATGTATTGCAAGTGTTTCATACGTAGCTGTTCATTTTCCTGGTCGGTTATTGTGATTTCACAGCATTTTCACGATTTCACACTGGAATTAGAGCCCTAGGAAAACGAAAATGAAGTGTTTAACTACGTCCTTTTAAACGGAGAACTCATTTAGCATGTATATAAATATAGCTGTATCCAACTCAGTTCATTGCTTTTGAACATCATTTCCCAGTGATGATGCAGTGTACCTTGACACGAAAGCGCATTTAAACATGTATTCCTACTCTTTCAGGTTCCTTGTGAAATTTCTCCCTGATATTGCATTAAGAATTTCAGTGTTAGATTCAGTTTTGTCCAGTGATTCACGCGCTCTCATAGTAAATTTCACTATTTCTAGAGAAGTTTGCCAAGTAAATCGGACGCTAAATGTAAAGTTTTAGAACTTGGAATACCTACTTGACTATTTTGATTGCTAAGAGCTGTGAATACTTTTATACTGATACATCAGGTGTCAGTATAAAACATGAATTTATGTTTCACCTATTCTTCCAAAATAGGACCACATTTAGACGGAATTATAAATACTGGCAGTGTTCAACTCAGTTCTCTGCACTTGGAACACGATTTTACACAGATAAAACAGCGTCCCTCAATATGAAGGTCTACGAACCTGTATTTGTACTGTTTCGGGCAACTTCCTAAATAACTCCCTATTTTTCATGGTGAATTCTCCGTGTCTGCTTACGTGGTTCAGTGCTTCACACTCATTCCCTGTGCATTCGTAGTGTTTAATCCTCGTTTTTCCATATACACCAACTGTATAAATGTAAAGTCCATTTTAACGGCTATTCTACATTTTCACCTGTTTGGATAGAAATACTTGGTATTCTAGCACTGCAATAGAGATGTTAAGGCTCTGCAAATGTATTGCATATGTTTCATACGTACCTGTTCATCTTCCTGGTCGGTAATTGTGATTTAACAGCATTTTCACGATTTCACACTGGAATGAGAGCCCTAGGAAAACGAAAATGAAGTGTTTAACTACGTCCTTTTAAACGGAGAACTCATTTAGCATGTATATAAATATAGCTGTATCCAACTCAGTTCACTGCTTTTGAACATCATTTCCCAGTGATGATGCAGTGTACCCTAGACACGAATGCGCTTTTAAACATGTATTCCTACTCTTTCAAGCTCCTTTGTAAATATCTTTCTGTTATTGCATTATGAATTTCAGTGTTAGATTCAGTTTTGTCCAGTGATTCACGCCCTCTCATAGTAAATTTCACAATTTCTAGAGAAGTTTGCCAAGTAAATCGGACGCTAAATGTAAAGTTTGAGAACTTGGAAAACCTACTTGACTATTTTGATTGCTAAGAGCTGTGAATACTTTTATACTGATACATCAGCTCAGTGAACATGAATTTATGTTTCACCTATTCTACCAAAATAGGACCATATTTAGACGGAATTATAAAAGTAGCCAGTGTTCAGTTCAGTTCTCTGCACTTGCAACACTATTACTCACAGAGAAAACAGCGTTTCTCAATATGAAGGTGTATAAACCTGTATTTGTACTATTTCAGGCACCTTCCTAAATAACTCCCTAGTCTTTCACGGTGAATTCTCAGTGTCTGCTTACTTTGCTCAGTGCTTCACGCTCATTCCGTGTGCATTCCTAGTGTTTAATCGTTGTTTTTCCATATACACCAGTTGTATATATGTAAAATCTCTTTTAACCGCTATGCTACACTTTTCACTTGTTTGGATAGAAATACTTGGTATTCCAGCACTGCAATAGAGATATTAAGGCTCTACAAATGTATTGCAAGTGCTTCAGATACGCACCTGTTCATTTCCCTGGTCGGTTACTGTGATTTCTCCGCATTTTCACAGAGGAATGAGAGACCTAGAAAACAAAAATGAAGTGTTTAACTACATCCTTTTAAAAGGCCAACTCATTTAGCATGTACATAAATATAGCTGTATCCAACTCAGTTCATTGCTTTTGAACATCATTTCCCAGTGATGATGCAGTGTACCTTGACACGAAAGCGCATTTAAACATGTATTCCTACTCTTTCAGGTTCCTTGTTAAATTTCTCCCTGTTATTGCATTAAGAATTTCAGTGTTAGATTCAGTTTTGTCCAGTGATTCACGCGCTCTCATAGTAAATTTCACTATTTCTAGAGAAGTTTGCCAAGTAAATCGGACGCTAAATGTAAAGTTTTAGAACTTGGAATACCTACTTGACTATTTTGATTGCTAAGAGCTGTGAATACTTTTATACTGATACATCAGGTGTCAGTATAAAACATGAATTTATGTTTCACCTATTCTTCCAAAATAGGACCACATTTAGACGGAATTATAAATATTGGCAGTGTTCAACTCAGTTCTCTGCACTTGGAACACGATTTCACACAGATAAAACAGCGTCCCTCAATATGAAGGTCTACGAACCTGTATTTGTACTGTTTCGGGCAACTTCCTAAATAACTCCCTATTTTTCATGGTGAATTCTCCGTGTCTGCTTACTTTGTTCAGTGCTTCACTCTCACTCCCTGTGCATGCCTAGTGTTTAATGTCGTTTTTCCATATACACCAACTGTATAAATGTAAAGTCCATTTTAACAGCTATTCTACATTTTCACCTGTTTGGATAGAAATCCTTGGTATTCTAGCACTGCAATAGAGATATTAAGGCTCTACAAATGTATTGCATATGTTTCATACGTACCTGTTCATCTTCCTGGTCGGTTATTGTGATTTCACAGCATTTTCACGATTTCACACTGGAATGAGAGCCCTAGGAAAAGGAAAATGAAGTGTTTAACTACGTCCTTTTAAACGGAGAACTCATTTAGCATGTATATAAATATAGCTGTATCCAACTCAGTTCACTGCTTTTGAACATCATTTCCCAGTGATGATGCATTGTACCCTAGACACGAATGCGCTTTTAAACATGTATTCCTACTCTTTCAAGCTCCTTTGTAAATTTCTTTCTGTTATTGCATTATGAATTTCAGTGTTAGATTCAGTTTTGTCCAGTGATTCACGCCCTCTCATAGTAAATTTCACTATTTCTAGAGAAGTTTGCCAAGTAAATCGGACGCTAAATGTAAAGTTTGAGAACTTGGAAAACCTACTTGACTATTTTGATTGCTAAGAGCTGTGAATACTTTTATACTGATACATGAGCTCAGTGAACATGAATTTATGTTTCACCTATTCTTCCAAAATAGGACCACATTTAGACGGAATTATAAATATTGGAAGTGTTCAACTCAGTTCTCTGCACTTGGAACACAATTTCACACAGATAAAACAGCGTCCCTCAATATGAAGGTCTACGAACCTGTATTTGTAGTGTTTCGGGCAACTTCCTAAATAACTCCCTATTTTTCATGGTGAATTCTCCGTGTCTGCTTACGTGGTTCAGTGCTTCACATTCATTCCCTGTGCATTCGTAGTGTTTAATCGTTGTTTTCCCATATACACCAGTTGTATATATGTAATGTCTCTTTAACCGCTATGCTACCCTTTTCACTTGTTTGGATAAAAATACTTGGTATTCCAGCACAGCAATAGAGATATTAAGGCTCTACAAATGTATTGCAAGTGTTTCATACGTACCTGTTCATTTTCCTGGTCGGTTATTGTGATTTCACAGCATTTTCACGATTTCACACTGGAATGAGAGCCCTAGGAAAACGAAAATGAAGTGTTTAACTACGTCCTTTTAAACGGAGAACTCATTTAGCATGTATATAAATATAGCTGTATCCAACTCAGTTCACTGCTTTTGAACATCATTTCCCAGTGATGATGCAGTGTACCCTAGACACGAATGCGCATTTAAACATGTATTCGTACTCTTTCAAGCTCCTTCGTAAATTTCTTTTTTATTGCATCATGAATTTCAGTATTAGATTCAGTTTTGTCCAGTAATTCACGCCCTCTCATAGTAAATTTCACTATTTCTAGAGAAGTTTGCCAAGTAAATCGGACGCTAAATGTAAAGTTTGAGAACTTGGAATACCTACTTGACTATTTTGATTGCTAAGAGCTGTGAATACTTTTATACTGATACATCAGCTCAGTGAACATGAATTTATGTTTCACCTATTCTTCCAAAATAGGACCATATTTAGACGGAATTATAAATGTAGCCAGTGTTCAGTTCAGTTTTCTGCACTTGGAACACTATTTCTCACAGAGAAAACAGCGTTTCTCAATATGAAGGTGTATAAACCTGTATTTGTACTATTTCAGGCACCTTCCTGAATAACTCCCTAGTCTTTCACGGTGAATTCTCAGTGTCTGCTTACTTTGCTCAGTGCTTCTCGCTCATTCCGTGTGCATTCCTAGTGTTTAATCGTTGTTTTTCCATATACACCAGTTGTATATATGTAAAATCTCTTTTAACCGCTATGCTACCCTTTTCACTTGTTTGGATAGAAATACTTGGTATTCCAGCACTGTAATAGAGATATTAAGGCTCTACAAATGTATTGCAAGTGCTTCAGATACGCACCTGTTCATTTCCCTGGTCGGTTACTGTGATTTCTCGGCATTTTCACAGAGGAATGAGAGACCTAGAAAACAAAAATGAAGTGTTTAACTACGTCCTTTTAAAAGGCCAACTCATTTAGCATGTACATAAATATAGCTGTATCCAACTCAGTTCATTGCTTTTGAACATCATTTCCCAGTGATGATGCAGTGTACCTTGACACGAAAGCGCATTTAAACATGTATTCCTACTCTTTCAGGTTCCTTGTTAAATTTCTCCCTGTTATTGCATTAAGAATTTCAGTGTTAGATTCAGTTTTGTCCAGTGATTCACGCGCTCTCATAGTAAATTTCACTATTTCTAGAGAAGTTTGCCAAGTAAATCGGACGCTAAATGTAAAGTTTTAGAACTTGGAATACCTACTTGACTATTTTGATTGCTAAGAGCTGTGAATACTTTTATACTGATACATCAGGTGTCAGTATAAAACATGAATTTATGTTTCACCTATTCTTCCAAAATAGGACCACATTTAGACGGAATTATAAATATTGGCAGTGTTCAACTCAGTTCTCTGCACTTGGAACACGATTTCACACAGATAAAACAGCGTCCCTCAATATGAAGGTCTACGAACCTGTATTTGTACTGTTTCGGGCAACTTCCTAAATAACTCCCTATTTTTCATGGTGAATTCTCCGTGTCTGCTTACTTTGTTCAGTGCTTCACTCTCACTCCCTGTGCATGCCTAGTGTTTAATGTCGTTTTTCCATATACACCAACTGTATAAATGTAAAGTCCATTTTAACAGCTATTCTACATTTTCACCTGTTTGGATAGAAATCCTTGGTAGTCTAGCACTGCAATAGAGATATTAAGGCTCTACAAATGTATTGCATATGTTTCATACGTACCTGTTCATCTTCCTGGTCGGTTATTGTGATTTCACAGCATTTTCACGATTTCACACTGGAATGAGAGCCCTAGGAAAACGAAAATGAAGTGTTTAACTACGTCCTTTTAAACGGAGAACTCATTTAGCATGTATATAAATATAGCTGTATCCAACTCAGTTCACTGCTTTTGAACATCATTTCCCAGTGATGATGCATTGTACCCTAGACACGAATGCGCTTTTAAACATGTATTCCTACTCTTACAAGCTCCTTTGTAAATTTCTTTCTGTTATTGCATTATGAATTTCAGTGTTAGATTCAGTTTTGTCCAGTGATTCACGCCCTCTCATAGTAAATTTCACTATTTCTAGAGAAGTTTGCCAAGTAAATCGGACGCTAAATGTAAAGTTTGAGAACTTGGAGAACCTACTTGACTATTTTGATTGCTAAGAGCTGTGAATACTTTTATACTGATACATGAGCTCAGTGAACATGAATTTATGTTTCACCTATTCTTCCAAAATAGGACTACATTTAGACGGAATTATAAATATTGGAAGTGTTCAACTCAGTTCTCTGCACTTGGAACACAATTTCACACAGATAAAACAGCGTCCCTCAATATGAAGGTCTACGAACCTGTATTTGTAGTGTTTCGGGCAACTTCCTAAATAACTCCCTATTTTTCATGGTGAATTCTCCGTGTCTGCTTACGTGGTTCAGTGCTTCACATTCATTCCCTGTGCATTCGTAGTGTTTAATCGTTGTTTTCCCATATACACCAGTTGTATATATGTAATGTCTCTTTAACCGCTATGCTACCCTTTTCACTTGTTTGGATGAAAATAGTTGGTATTCCAGCACAGCAATAGAGATATTAAGGCTCTACAAATGTATTGCAAGTGTTTCATACGTACCTGTTCATTTTCCTGGTCGGTTATTGTGATTTCACAGCATTTTCACGATTTCACACTGGAATGAGAGCCCTAGGAAAACGAAAATGAAGTGTTTAACTACGTCCTTTTAAACGGAGAACTCATTTAGCATGTATATAAATATAGCTGTATCCAACTCAGTTCACTGCTTTTGAACATCATTTCCCAGTGATGATGCAGTGTACCCTAGACACGAATGCGCATTTAAACATGTATTCCTACTCTTTCAAGCTCCTTCGTAAATTTCTTTTTTATTGCATTATGAATTTCAGTATTAGATTCAGTTTTGTCCAGTGATTCACGCCCTCTCATAGTAAATTTCACTATTTCTAGAGAAGTTTGCCAAGTAAATCGGACGCTAAATGTAAAGTTTTAGAACTTGGAATACCTACTTGACTATTTTGATTGCTAAGAGCTGTGAATACTTTTATACTGATACATCAGGTGTCAGTATAAAACATGAATTTATGTTTCACCTATTCTTCCAAAATAGGACCACATTTAGATGGAATTATAAATATTGGCAGTGTTCAACTCAGTTCTCTGCACTTGGAACACGATTTCACACAGATAAAACAGCGTCCCTCAATATGAAGGTCTACGAACCTGTATTTGTACTGTTTCGGGCAACTTCCTAAATAACTCCCTATTTTTCATGGTGAATTCTCCGTGTCTGCTTACTTTGTTCAGTGCTTCACTCTCACTCCCTGTGCATGCCTAGTGTTTAATGTCGTTTTTCCATATACACCAACTGTATAAATGTAAAGTCCATTTTAAGAGCTATTCTACATTTTCACCTGTTTGGATAGAAATCCTTGGTATTCTAGCACTGCAATAGAGATATTAAGGCTCTACAAATGTATTGCATATGTTTCATACGTACCTGTTCATCTTCCTGGTCGGTTATTGTGATTTCACAGCATTTTCACGATTTCACACTGGAATGAGAGCCCTAGGAAAAGGAAAATGAAGTGTTTAACTACGTCCTTTTAAACGGAGAACTCATTTAGCATGTATATAAATATAGCTGTATCCAACTCAGTTCACTGCTTTTGAACATCATTTCCCAGTGATGATGCATTGTACCCTAGACACGAATGCGCTTTTAAACATGTATTCCTACTCTTTCAAGCTCCTTTGTAAATTTCTTTCTGTTATTGCATTATGAATTTCAGTGTTAGATTCAGTTTTGTCCAGTGATTCACGCCCTCTCATAGTAAATTTCACTATTTCTAGAGAAGTTTGCCAAGTAAATCGGACGCTAAATGTAAAGTTTGAGAACTTGGAATACCTACTTGACTATTTTGATTGCTAAGAGCTGTGAATACTTTTATACTGATACATCAGCTCAGTGAACATGAATTTATGTTTCACCTATTCTTCCAAAATAGGACCGTATTTAGACGGAATTATAAATGTAGCCAGTGTTCAGTTCAGTTTTCTGCACTTGGAACACTATTTCTCACAGAGAAAACAGCGTTTCTCAATATGAAGGTGTATAAACCTGTATTTATACTATTTCAGGCACCTTCCTGAATAACTCCCTAGTCTTTCACGGTGAATTCTCAGTGTCTGCTTACTTTGCTCAGTGCTTCACGCTCATTCCGTGTGCATTCCTAGTGTTTAATCGTTGTTTTTCCACATACACCAGTTGTATATATGTAAAATCTCTTTTAACCGCTATGCTACCCTTTTCACTTGTTTGGATAGAAATACTTGGTATTCCAGCACTGCAATAGAGATATTAAGGCTCTACAAATGTATTGCAAGTGCTTCAGATACGCACCTGTTCATTTCCCTGGTCGGTTACTGTGATTTCTCCGCATTTTCACAGAGGAATGAGAGACCTAGAAAACAAAAATGAAGTGTTTAACTACGTCCTTTTAAAAGGCCAACTCATTTAGCATGTACATAAATATAGCTGTATCCAACTCAGTTCATTGCTTTTGAACATCATTTCCCAGTGATGATGCAGTGTACCTTGACAAGAAAGCGCATTTAAACATGTATTCCTACTCTTTCAGGTTCCTTGTGAAATTTCTCCCTGTTATTGCATTAAGAATTTCAGTGTTAGATTCAGTTTTGTCCAGTGATTCACGCGCTCTCATAGTAAATTTCACTATTTCTAGAGAAGTTTGCCAAGTAAATCGGACGCTAAATGTAAAGTTTTAGAACTTGGAATACCTACTTGACTATTTTGATTGCTAAGAGCTGTGAATACTTTTATACTGATACATCAGGTGTCAGTATAAAACATGAATTTATGTTTCACCTATTCTTCCAAAATAGGATGACATTTAGCCGGAATTATAAATATTGGCAGTGTTCAACTCAGTTCTCTGCACTTGGAACACGATTTCACACAGATAAAACAGCGTCCCTCAATATGAAGGTCTACGAACCTGTATTTGTACTGTTTCGGGCAACTTCCTAAATAACTCCCTATTTTTCATGGTGAATTCTCCGTGTCTGCTTACTTTGTTCAGTGCTTCACTCTCACTCCCTGTGCATGCCTAGTGTTTAATGTCGTTTTTCCATATACACCAACTGTATAAATGTAAAGTCCATTTTAACAGCTATTCTACATTTTCACCTGTTTGGATAGAAATCCTTGGTATTCTAGCACTGCAATAGAGATATTAAGGCTCTACAAATGTATTGCATATGTTTCATACGTACCTGTTCATCTTCCTGGTCGGTTATTGTGATTTCACAGCATTTTCACGATTTCACACTGGAATGAGAGCCCTAGGAAAAGGAAAATGAAGTGTTTAACTACGTCCTTTTAAACGGAGAACTCATTTAGCATGTATATAAATATAGCTGTATCCAACTCAGTTCACTGCTTTTGAACATCATTTCCCAGTGATGATGCATTGTACCCTAGACACGAATGCGCTTTTAAACATGTATTCCTACTCTTTCAAGCTCCTTTGTAAATTTCTTTCTGTTATTGCATTATGAATTTCAGTGTTAGATTCAGTTTTGTCCAGTGATTCATGCCCTCTCATAGTAAATTTCACTATTTCTAGAGAAGTTTGCCAAGTAAATCGGACGCTAAATGTAAAGTTTGAGAACTTGGAATACCTACTTGACTATTTTGATTGCTAAGAGCTGTGAATACTTTTATACTGATACATCAGCTCAGTGAACATGAATTTATGTTTCACCTATTCTTCCAAAATAGGACCATATTTAGTCGGAATTATAAATGTAGCGAGTGTTCAGTTCAGTTCTCTGCACCTGGAACACTATTTCTCACAGAGAAAACAGCGTTTCTCAATATGAAGGTCTACGAACCTGTATTTGTACTGTTTCAGGAAACTTCCTAAATAACTCCCAAGTCTTTCACGGTGAATTCTCAGAGTCTGCTTACTTTGTTCAGTGCTTCACGCTCATTTCCTGTGCATGCCTAGTGTTTAATAGTCGTTTTTCCATATACACCAGCTGTATAAATGTAAAGTCCATTTTAACGGCTATTCTACATTTTCACCTGTATGGACAGAAATACTTGGTATTCTAGCACTGCAATAGAGATATTAAGGCTCTACAAATGCGTTGCATGTGTTTCATACGTACCTGTGCATTTTCCTGGTCGGTTATTGTGATTTCACAGCATTTTCACGATTTCACACAGGAATGAGAGCCCTAGGAAAACGAAAATGAAGTGCTTAAGTACGTCCTTTTAAAAGGACAACTCATTTAGCATGTATATAAATTTAGCTGTATCCAACTCAGTTCACTGCTTTTGAACATTATTTCCCAGTGATGATGAAGTGTACCCTAGACACGAATGCCCATTTAAACATGTATTCCTACTCTTTCAGGTTCCTTCGTAAATTTCTTTCTTTTATTGCATTATGAATTTCAGTGTTAGATTCACTTTTGTCCAGTGATTCACGACCTGTCATAGTAAATTGCACTTTTTCTAGAGAGTTTTTCAAATGAATCGGACGCTAAATGTAAAGTATTAGCACTGGAATACCTAACTGACGATTTTGATTGTTAAGAGCTGTGAATACTTTTATACTGATACATTAGCTCAGTGAACATGAATTTATGTTTCACCTATTCTTCCAAAATAGGACCTCATTGGACGGAATTATAAATGTAGCCTGTGTTCAACTCAGTTCTCTGCACTCGTAACACTATTTTCCACAGATAAAACAGCGTCCCTCAATATGAAGGTCTACGAACCTGTATTTGTACTGTTTGAGGCACCTTCCTAAATAACTCCCTATTTTTCATGGTGAATTCTCAGTGTCTGCTTACATTGTTCAGTGCTTCACGCTCATTCCCTGTGCATTCCTAGTGTTTAATCGTCGTTTTTCCATATACAGCAGCTGTATATATGTAAAGTCTAATTTAACCGCTAAGCTACCTTTTTCACTTGTTTGGATAGAACCACTAGGTATTCCAGCACTGCAATAGAGATATTAAGGCTCTACAAATGTATTTCAAGTGTTTCAGATACGTACCTGTTCATTTCCCTGTTCGGTTACTGTGAGTCTCAGCATTTTCATGATTTCACATAGGAATGGGAGCCCTAGGAAAAGGAAAATTAAGGGTTTAATTACGTCCCTTTAAAAGGCCAGCTCATTTAGCATGTATATAAATATAGCTGTATCCAACTTAGTTCACTGCTTTGAACATCATTTCCCAGTGATGATGCAGTGTACAGCAGAAACGAAGGCGCATTTAAACATGTATTCCTACTCTTTCAGGTTTCTTCTTAAATTTCTCCCTGTTATTGCATAATGAATTTCAGTGTTAGATTCACTTTTGTACAGTGATTCACGCCCTCTCACAGTAAATTGCACTATTTCTAGATAGGTTTGCCAAATATAGCGGACGTTAAATGTAAAGTATTAGCACTTGGAATACCTACTTGACTATTTTGATTTCTAAGAGCTGTGTATACTTTTATACTGCTGCATCAGCTCAGTGAACATGAATTTATGTTTCAGTTACTTCTTCCTAAATAGGACCACATTTAGACAGAATTATAAATGAAGCCAGTGTTCAACTCAGTTCTCTGCACTTGGAACACGATTTCCCACAGATAAAACAGTGTCCCTCAATATGAAGGTCTATGAACCTAATACGTACTGTTTCAGGCACCTTCCTAAATACCTCCCTAGTCTTTCATGGTGAATTCTCAGTGTCTGCTTACTTTGTTCAGTGCTTCACGCTCATTCCCTGTGCATTCCTAGTGTTTAATCGTCGTTTTTCCATATATACCAGCTGTATAATTGTAAAGTGTATTTTAACCCCTATGTTACCTTTTTCAGCTCTTTGGATAAAAATAGTTGGTATTCCAGCACTGCAATAGAGATATTAAGGTTCTACAAATGGAGAGGAACCCAAGATAGTGGCTTAGGTAATCACCTAAACTGCTGCCTCGCACAACAATTTCAAAACTACAACTGAAAGACAAAACGTCTATCACCCAGAACCACGGGAAAGCTGGCTGAGTGGAAGTTCTACAACTAGAAGGAAAGAGAAAAGAGCATTGAGACGTGCAGGAGCGCTGAAAAGCTGAGGTATGGAGGCACGGTATCTGGGCTTGCAGCAGGCATTGCTTTTTTCAACCCAAAGGGGAGTCAAGCCCTCAATTACTCTGAAATACAGTTTCTGGGAAGACGCGGGGGACCCAAACTCCTAAGGGGAGAAGCTGGATTGTCTGCTACCGGGTCGGAAAGTGAGGGGGGCCTGCTTGCAGAGCTGGGCACAGGAATAATTGTTTATCTGCCCTGGGGCACGGGACAGGCCTCAGTGGGAGACACAGAGCCGGCTAACTAGCAGCCATTGCGGTTTGCCACGCCCTAGCCTAGTGATGCCCTGAGACCCCGCCCCATACAACCTACAAACCCACCCAAGCTCCACGCAGCGGTTTTGCATATGAATGGACTGCCCCGCAGCTTAACCTAACAAACTTGCAGCCCGGATCAGACACCTCCAAAACCTCCAAACCCCAAGCAAAGAGGAGAAAACTGTAGCTCTCGCTGTAGCTCCTGCTAGGTGGACTCGGAAAATAGCTGACCTGCACCCCATTGGAGATCCAGAAGCCAGTATACCTAGTGGTCAGTGTGAGAAACCAGATTTCAGCTCCTCACATCCATAAGTGACACATTCAAGAGGCAGACTCAGCGAGCACCAAAGCCCCACTGAAAGAAGTCCTGCACCATAAGCGTGTCTCCAGCACAGCAGTTCTTATAGACACAGCGAGTCCTCACAGCGGATTGGCCTGGAGGTCAATTCCTCTCAGAGTACCAACAGCAATTAAGGCTCAACTACACCAAGACTTTGCACTCAGCCCACAAAGGGGTGTACCAAGAGCGTTCACATCAGGTGATTGGGGAGGCTGAGCTACTGCCCCCTATAGGTCACCTACCACAGAAAACCACACCATCAACACAGGGAAGCAGCCAAAATGTGTAAAAAAAGAAACATGTCACGAATGAAAGAAATGGAGAAAAGCAAACTACTGGATGACATAGAGTTCAGAACCACATTTATAAGGTTACTCAAGAATCTTCTAAAAACCGCCGAGAAACTTGATGACACTTCTGAGGAGCTTAGTGAGACCTTCAAGGACCTTAATGAGAATGCCAAAAAAATGGAAAAGGACCAGTCAGAAATGAAGCATACACTGTCTAAAATAAAGAATATACAGAAACTCAACTATAGATTAACATACCCCAGAATCAAACCAAAGATCTGAAATATGAGGAAAAAAAACCCCCAACCAGGAAAACAAAAAGAAAAAAGAATCCAAAAATATGAAGATAGTGTAAGGAGACTTTGGGACAACTTCAAGCATACCAACATCCGAATTTTTGGGGTGCCAGAAGAAGAGGGAGAGCAAAATACGGAAAACCTATTAGAAGAAATAATGACAGAAATCTTTCCCTACCTGGTGAAAGAAATAGACTTACAAGTCCAGGAAGCGCACAGAACCCCAAACAAAAGGAATCCAAAGAGGACCACACCAAGACACATCATAATTAAAATGCCAAGGGCAAAAGACAAAGACAGAATCTTGAAAGTAGCAAGAGAAAAACAGTTAGTTACCTACAAGGGAGTACCCATACGACTGTCAGCTGATTTCTCAGCAGAAACTATGCAGGCCAGAAGGGAGTGGCAAGAAATATTTAAAGTGATGAACAGCAAGAACCTACAACCAAGATTACTCTACCCAGCAAAGCTATCATTCAGAGTTGAAGGTCAGATAAAGAGATTCACAGACAAGAAAAAGCTAAAGGAGTTCATCGCCAGCAAACCAGGATTACATGAAATGCTGAAGGGTATTCTTTAAGAAGAGAAAGAAGAAGGAAAAGGTAAAGATAAAAATTATGAACAACAAAATGACATCAAATACATACCTACCAACAAGTGAATCTAAAAATCAAGTGAATAAAAATCTGAAGAACAGAACGGACTGGTGAATATACTAGAATAAGGGACATAGAAAGGGAGTGGACTGACGACTCTCAGGGGAAGCAGGTGTGAGGGGTGCGGGAAGAGATTGGACAAATATCTTACTCCTATGGATGAAGACAGTGGCGGGGGGTAAGAGCATGGGGTGGGGTGGGGAATTAGGTGGAGGGGAGCTATGGGGGGGAAAAAAGAGGAACACCTGTAATAATCTGAACAATAAAGATTTATTTATTTTTTTTTAAAAAAAAGGTTCTACAAATGTATTGCAAGTGTTTGCGATACATACCTGTTCATTTCCCTGGTCGGTTATTGTGATTTGTCAGCATTTCCATGATTTCACACAGGAATGAGAGCCCTAGGAAAATGAAAATGAAGTGTTTATGTTCTTTTAAAAGGCCAACTCATTTAGCATGTATATAAATATAGCTGTATCCAACTCAGTTCACTGCTTTTGAACATCATTTCCCAGTGATGGTACAGTGTACAACAGACACTAAAGTGCATTTAAACATGTATTCCTACTCTTTCAGGCTGCTTCTTAAATTTCACCTTTATTGCATTATGAATTTCAGTGTTAGATTCACTTTTGCCCATTGATTCACGCTCACTCACTGTAAACTGCATTATTTCTAGAGAGGTTTGCCAAAAAAATCGGACGTAAAATGTAAAGTATTAGCACTTGGAATACCTACTTGACTATTTTGATTTCTAAGAGCTGTGAATACTTTTATACTGCTGCATCAGCTCAGTGAACATGAATTTATGTTTCAGCTACTTCTTCCTAAATAGGACCACATTTAGACATGAATTGAAGTTTCACCTATTTCTTCCTAAATATGAGCACATTTTGACAGAATTATAAATGTAGCCAGTGTTCAACTCAGTTCTCTGCACTTGGAACACGATTTCCCACAGAGAAGACAGAGTCCCTCAATGTGAAGGTCTATGAACCTGTATTTGTACTGTTTCAGGCACCTTCCTCAATAACTGCCTAGTCTTTCATTGTGAATTCTCAGTGTCTGCTTACTTTGTTCAGTGCTTCACGCTCATTCCCTGTGCATTCCTAGTGTTTAATCGTCGTTTTTCCATTACACCAGCTGTATAAATGTAAAGTCTATTTTAACCCCTATGCTACCTTTTTCAGCTGTTTGGATAGAAATACTTGGTATTCCAGCACTGCAATAGAGATATTAAGGTTCTAAAAATGTATTGCAAGTGTTTCAGATACATACCTGTTCATTTCCCTGGTCGGTTATTATGATTTCTCAGCATTTTCACGATTTCACACAGGAATGAGAGCGCTGGGAAAACGAAAATGAAGTGTTTACGTTCTTTTAAAAGGAGAACTCATTTAGCATGTATATAAATATAGCTGTATCCAACTTAGTTCACTACTTTTGAACATCATTTCCCAGTGATGATACATTGTACACCAGACATGAAGTTGCATTTAAACATGTATTCCTTCTGTATGTGGCTCCTTCCTAAATTTCTCCCTGGTATTGCATTATGAATTTCAGTGTTAGATTCTCTTTTATCTAGTCATTCATGCTCACACACTGTGAATTCAAAATATTTCTAGAGCCTTTAGCAATATAAATCGGACTTTAAATGTAAATTTTTACCACTTGGAATACTAGCTTGACTACCGTTTTCATTTCTAAGTGGTGTTAATACTTTTATACTGCTACATCAGCTTAGTGAACGTGAATTTATGTTTCACCTTCTTTCTTCCTAAAAATTAACAAATTTACACAGAAGTATAAAATTGCTAGTGTTCAACTCAGTTCTTTAAATTTGAACATCATTTCCCACTGATAAAACAGATTTCCTCAATATGACGGCTCTATAAACCTGTATTATTACTGTTTCAGACACTTTCCGAATTAACTCCCTGGTCTTCATGATCAATTCGCAGTGTCTGCTTCACTTCGTCAAGTGAAAAATATAGGAAGGAGCCTGAAACACTAGGAATACATGTGTAAATGCGCATTAGTATCGGTTGTACAGTGTGTCATCACTTGGAAATCATGTTCAAAAGCAGTGAACTGAGTTCACTACTGGCTACATTTATAATTCATGCTAAATGAGTTGGCTTTTTCAAAGAAGGTGGTTAAACACTTAACTTTTGTTTTCCTATGGCATATATTCCTGTATGAAAACGTGAAAACCCTGAGAAATCACAATAACCTACGGGGCAAATGAATAGGAGTGTATCTGAAACACTTGGAATACATTTGTAGAACCTTACTATCTCTACTGCAGTGCTGAAATACCAAGTATTTGTATCCAAAGAGCTGAGAAAGGTAGGACAGTTGTTAAAATAGAAACACTTTACATTTATACAGCTGGTTCATTTGGAAAAACGACGGATAAACACTAGGAATGCTAAGGGAATGAGCGTGAATCACTGGACAAAAGAGAATCAAGCGCTGAAATTCACAATGCAATAACAGGGAGGAATTTAGGAAGGAGCCTGAAACAGTAGGAATACATGTTTCAATGGGCCTTTGTATGTGATGTACACTGTATCATCACTGGTGGGAATGCAGACTGGTGCAGCCACTGTGGAGAACAGTATGGAGCTTCCTCAAAAAACTAAAAATGGAACTCCCATTTGACCCAGTGATCCCACTTCTAGGAATATATCCCAAGAATCTAGAAACACGCTTCAGAAAGGAAATATGCACCCCTATGTACAAAGCAGCACAATTCACCATAGCCAAGATTTGGAAACAAACTAAATGCCCATCAGCAGATGAATGGATTAAAAAACTGTAGTATATCTATACAATGGAATACTACTCTGCGATAAAAAAGGAGTTCATACCATTTGCAACAATATCATTGGAGATGGAGAATATTATGTTGAGTGAGATAAGCCAGGCAGAGAAAGATACATATCACATGCTCTCGCTCATTTGTGGAACAAAATGAACGGCTTAGACTGATAAACAAGAACAGATCCAGAGGCTGAGAAACTGCGATCAGAACATCACACTTCAGGTAAGGTAGGGGAGGGTGGTGGTAAGGTGGAGAGATCAACCAAGGGACTTTTATGCATGCATATGGACCTAATCAATGGACACCGACAACAAGGGGTCGGGGCATAAGTGGGGAGTGGGGGGTTATGGGGAAATAAGGACACATATGTAAAAAACAAAAATTAAAAAAAATTAATTATAAAATAAAAATAAAATACTAAATCTAGTCAATACTAGTGGTCACCATAACCTTAAGAGAAATTGCTTCATGTGACAAAAATTTTTAAATGAAACACTCTGTAGACTGAAAATTATTTTGGAAGGAAACAAAGAGAAGTTTCCTTCAAAAGTGGTAAGGATTGTAATTGAAAGTCAATATATTTGGCCTCTTGAACTAAAGTAAGTAATTTGTGTTTTTGCCTCCCAGACAAAGTTTATATAAAGCTACAAAAAGAAATTGACAGCCAGTTTGAAATGGAATTGCCAGGGCCTAGAGCAAAGAATATCCTTACATGATATTATTCTACAATGTCATTATAATTTTAGATATTTTACAACAGCATATTTTACAATTATCCCAAACAAACGTATAAACTAATTCTTTGAATGGTTGGCAGCAATAAAAAAAAAAAAAAAGGACATGAAAGGATTTAATCCCTTGCAGAAGGAATTGAGGCACTGGGAAGGCACTTGAGCATCCTATATTGGCCCCTCTTGCCTTTTGTGCCAAGAGGGACCCTCTTCTCACAATCCAATTGCCCTCAGCCGTTACCTTAGCTTTCTGTTCATGCTGAGCTTAAAGCCTTGTGGGGACTGGTACCATGGGTCTGTCTCACAACCAATTGTGTGAGCTGGGCCCTCACTGGAGAAGAAACCCGAGTTCCCCGAGATATGTGATCAGCACCTGGACCCTTCCAGCAAGCCAGGGGTTCCCAAGGCAGGTGCTGAGTGTGGAGGCCACGGGGGCATAGGCTACCAAGGAGAGAGAACTGAACCTCACACCACCCTGCTTGGCCCTGGAGGATGGCTGGTTAGCCAGAGACAGGTAAGATTCCTCAAGGAAGGAACAACCTAAGACAGGCACAGAAGCAGAGGGGCCATCAGGAGAGAACTTGGGGGGACAACAGAAGTGGGGCACAGACCCTCACCCCCCCAACATTGCAGGGGCTTGAAGCCTCACCCCTTCTGAAGGAGGTCTCCTGCCCCATGGCTGCTTCACGCTTCCAACACCCAGCTCAGAACGGGACCCAGGCAACAGAAAGAGACGTGACCCAGCTCACATCGAGATACAGGTGACAGACAGAGACTTGGCCCAGCTCAGATAGGGACCCAGGTAACAGACAAGAGACTTGGCCGACAGCAGTTGCCTTATATCTAAATTCAGCCGAGCATCTGGAATGCTCAGGGCCCACTCAAGAATGCAAATAATCCTTCTCACTAATATTTACAGGGTAAACTAAGATTGTTGGTAGAGTATTAAATTTGACAGTAAAATAGTAATCGAGTTTTCAGATTAATTTAAATACCTAATTGAAATAAGTGAATATTCAAGTAAAGTTAATTGTCCTGGACAAAAAGCTGTTCTTAAAGTAATAAGTAAAATTTCTATTGGTAGTTCATCTCATGGTAAAATTCCTGAATATGCAATGAACCTAAAGCAGTCGGATGTGTGGGGAAAAAAAAATTTTAAATTTAAAGTTATCATCACTGCATTATACAATTTACAAAAACCTCCATTAATAAAAAAAAAAAAAGGGGGGGGGATAGTAGGGCAATATCATGTAAGGAAAAATATCCTATAAGTAAATTACATCTAGAAAATTTTTACTTTACCAAATTAAGTTTCATTTGCAATGCTAACAGCAAGACGGCCATTAAAAACACACATGGTGTCTAAATAAGACAAAGGAAAATCGTTTGAACAAAAATAAAAAGGATCCCAAATCAATTATATAGAAAAGATTCCTTTATTAACTTGTGGTCGAGAATATATTTGTATATTTTCAGAAAACTACCCCAAGACCAGATGGATTCCTGCAACAGAGAGGACTTGACAGGAATGCTCCAACCACGAAGACAAGAGGAAAAAACAGTCCAGAGATGGAAGGCACTGACATCGCCTTACCACGCTGTGCACCTCTGCAGGTTACCTAGGACCAAACCAGAGAGGGTCGGACCTGCATTGCCACCATGTGCCCACCATCCAGATATCACTGCTGACATGTACACAGAAGGAACTGTTGGACATTGAAATGGGGACTCAGAACTGTTGGACATTGAAATTGGGAATCAAACATTTTTTTGTTTTGTTATTATATGTTTATTTCTAGTCTGCAAAGGCAAAACTTTTCAAGGGAAAGAAATGGTGGGAAAAAGATATAGAGGCAAAGAAGCATTGAACAGACTGTCAAACTACATTGGGAAGACAGGGGAGGTTGGGCGAAGGGGGCTATAAGAGACCAACCGAAGGACTTGGACGCATGCATATAAGCACAACCAATGGATACAAGACACTGGGGCGGGGGGGAGGGCAGGCAGGTGAAGGCATGTACTAGGGGGTAGAGGAGGTCGGGGGAGGTCAATGGAGGGGAAAGAAAAAGAGACATATGTACTACTATTTGTAATACTTAAAACAATAAAAAATAAAATATACTTTAAAAAAATTAAAAAAACAAAACAAAATGGTAGTCAAGCTAGTGTTCCAAGTGGTAATAATTTACATTTAAAGTCCGATTTATTTGGCGAAACGCTCTAGAAACAGTTGGAATTCACAGTGAATGAGTGTGAATGACTGGACAAAAGAGAATTAAGCACTGAAATTCACAATGCAACAACAGGGAGAAATTTAGGAAGGAACCTGAAAGAGTAGGAATACATGTTGCAATGTGCCTTAGTATGTGATGTACACTGTATCGTCACTGGGAAATCATGTTCAAAAGTAGTAAACTGAGTCGGATACTGGCTACATTTATATACATGCTAAATGAGTTGGCTTTTTGAATGAAGGTGGTTAAACACTTAACTTTCCTTCCTAGGGCTCACATTCCTGTGTGACAACATGAAAACCCTGAGCAATCACAATAACCGACCAGGGAAATGAATACATAAGTATCTGAAACACTGGAAATACATTTGTAGAACATTAATATCTCCAGTGCAGTGCTAAAATACCAAGTATTTGTATCCAAGCAGCTGAGAAAGGTAGGGTAGTTGTTAAAATAGAAAGACTTTACCTTTATACAGCTGGTTTATATGGTAAAGCAATGTATAAATACGAGGAACGTGCAGGGAATGAGCGTGAATCACCTGACAAAGTGAAACAGACACAGAGAATTCACAAAGAAACACCAGGTAAATATTTAGGAAGGTGCCTGAAACAGTACAAATACAAGTTCACAGAACCTTCATATTGAGGGACACTTTTATTTGTGGGAAATTGTGTTCAAAGTGCAGAGAACTGAGTTGAACAATGGCTACATTTATAATTCTGTCTAAATGTGTTCATTTTTGGAATAAAGTAGTGAAACATGAATTCAGGTTCACTGAGCCGATGTAACAGTATAAAAGTATTCACAAGTCTTAAAAATCAAACTGCTAGTCAAGCTGTTATTCCAAGTGGTAATAATTTACATTTAAGTCCAATTTTTTTTAGCGAAACGCTCTAGAAATAGCTGGAATTCATAGTGAGTGAGCATGAGTCACTGGACAAAAGACAATCAAGCACTAAAATGCACAATTCAGTAACAGGGAGAATTTTAGGAAGGAGCCGGAAACAGTAGGTATATATGTGTAAATGTGCTTTATTATGTGATATACACTGTATCATAGCTTGGAAATCATGTTGAAAAGCAGTGAACTGAGTTCGATACTGGCATTATTTATATGTGTTAAATGAGGTGGTCTTTTGAAAGAAGTTGGTTAAACACTTCACTTTCGTTCCTAGGGCTCACATTCCTGTGTGACAACATTGAAATCCTGAGAAATCACAATAACCGACCAGGGAAATGAATAGGTATGTATCTGAAACACTGGTAATACATTTGTAGACAATTACTATCTGTAGTGCAGTGCTGAAATACCAAGTATTTTTATCCAAGCAGCTGAGAAAGGTAGGATAGTCATTAAAATAGAAAGACTTTACTTTTATACAGCTGCTTTATATGGAAAAGCGTTGTATAAATATGAGGAACGCGCAGGGAATAAGCGTGAATCACTGGATAAAGTGAAGCAGTCACTGAGAATTTACAAACAAAGACCAGGTAAATATTTAGGAAGGTGCCTGAAACAGTACAAATACAGGTTCATAGAGCCTTTATATTGAGGGACACTTTTATCTGTGGGAAATCGTGTTCACAGTGCATTAAACTGAGTTGAACACTGGCTACGTTTATAATTCTTTCTAAATGTGTTTATTTTTAGGAAGAAAGTAGATGAAATATAAATTCATGTTCACTGAGCTGATGTTACAGTGTAAAGGTATTCACAACTCTTAGAAATTAAACTGCTAGTCAAGCTAGTATTCCAAGTGGTAATAATTTACATGTGAAGTCCGATTTATTTAGCGATATGCTTTATTTTTTAAAAAATATATCTTTATTCAGATTTTTACTGCTGTTCCTCTTTTTTCCCCCTCCATAGCTCTCCTCCACCTGATTCCCCACCCCTTGCCCTTACCCCTCGCCACTGTCTTCATCCATAGGAGTAAGATTTTTGTCCAATCTCTTCCCGTACCCCTCACACCTGCTTCCCCTGAGAATCATCAGTCCACTCCCTTTCTATGTCCCTGATTCTATTATATTCACCAGTCCATTCTGTTCTTCAGATTTTTTATTCACTTGATTTTTAGATTCACTTCTTGGTAGGTATGTATTTGATGTCATTTTGTTGTTCATAATTTTTATCTTCACCTTTTTCTTCTTCTTCGTCTTCTTAAAGAATACCCTTCAGCATTTCATGTAATCCTTGTTTGGTGGTGATGAAGCTCTTTAGCTTTTTCTTGTCTGTGAAGCTCTTTATCTGACCTTCTACTCTGAATGATAGCTTTGCTGGGTAGAGTAATCTTGGTTGTAGGTTCTTGCTGTTCATCACTTTGAATATTTCTTGCCACTCCCTTCTGGCCTGCATAGTTTCTGTTGAGAAATCAGCTGACAGTCGTATGGGTACTCCCTTGTAGGTAAGTAACTGTTTTTCACTTGCTGCTTTTAATATTCTCTCTTTGTCTTTTGCCCTTGGCATTTTAATTATGATGTGTCTTGGTGTGGTCCTCTTTGGATTCCTTTTGTTTGGGGTTCTGTGCGCTTCCTGAACTTGTAAGTCTATTTCTTTCACCAGGTAGGGAAAGTTTTCTGCCATTATTTCTTCTAATATGTTTTCAATATTTTGCTCTCTCCCTTCTTCTGGCACCCCAAATATTCGGATGTTGGTTTGCTTAAAGTTGTCCCAGAGTCTCCTTTCACTATCTTCATATTTTTGGATTCTTTTTTCTTTTTGTTTTTCTGGTTGGATGTTTTTTGTTTCCACATATTTCAGATCTTTGGTTTGATTCTTGGGGTACGTTGATCTACAGTTGAGTTTCTGTATATTCTTTATTTCAGACAGTGTATGCTTCATTTCTGACTGATCCTTTTCCATTTTTTTGGCATTCTCATTAATATCCTTAAAGGTCTCATCAAGTTTCTCAGCGGTTTTAAGAAGATTCTTTAGTAACCTTATAAATGTGGTTCTGAACTCTATGTCATCCAGTAGTTTGCTTTCCTCCGTTTCTTTCATTCGTGACATGTTTCTTTGTCTCCACATTTTGCCTGCTTCCCTGTGTTGATGGAGTAGCTTTGTGTGGTAGGTGATCTATAGGGGGCAGTAGCTCAGCCTCCTCAATCACATGAGGTGGATGTTCATGGTACACCGCTTTGTGGGCTGAGTGCAAAGTCTTGGTGTAGTTAAGCCTTAATTGCTGTTGGTACACTGGGAGGAATTGACCTCCAGGCCAATTAGCTGTGAGCACTCGCTGTGTCTATAATGGAAGAACTGCTGCGCTGAAGACACGCTTATGGGGCAGGACTTGCTTCAGTGGGGCTTTGGTCCTCACTGAGTCTGCCTCTTGAATGTGTCACTTATGGAGGTGAGGAGTTGAAATCTGGTGTCTCACACTGACCACTAGGTACACTGGCTTGTGGATCTCCAATGGGGTTCAGGTCAGCTACCGTCTGAGGCCACCCAGCGGGAGCTAGTTTTCTCCTCTTTGCTTGGGGTTTGGAGGTTTTGGAGCTGTCTGACCCGGGCTGCAAGTTTGCTAGGTTAAGGTGCGATAGGGCAGGCCTTTCTTATGCTAAATTCGCTGCTTAGAGCTTCGGTGGGTTTGTAGGTTGTGCAGGGCAGAGTCTCTGGGTGTCACTAGGCTAGGGCGTGGCAAACAGCAATGGCTGCTTGTTAGCTGGCTCTGCGTCCCTGAAGGCATCCGCGAGTCCCGTGCCCCAGTGCAGTAAACAATTATTCCTGCGTGCAGCTCTGCAAGCAAGCCACCCTCACTGGCAGACAGTCCAGCTTCTCCCCTTAGGAGTTTGGGTCCCCCGCGTCTCCCCAGAGACTGGATTTCAGAGTAATCAGGGGCTTGTCTCCCTTCGGGTTGAAAAAAGCAATGCCTGCTGGCAGCCTGGATCACACGCCTCCGTACTTCAGCTTTTCAGCGCTCGTGCACTTCTCAATACTCTTTTCTCTTTCCTTCTAGTTGTGAAACTTCCACTCAGCCAGCTTTCCCGTGGTTCTGGGTGATAGACGTTTTGTCTTTTAGTTGTAGTTTTGAAATTGTTGTGGGAGGCAGCAGTTTAGGTGTTTACCTACGCTGCCATCTTGGAAATTGCCTCCCAGGAATATGCTTTAGAAATAGTTGGAATTCACAGTGAGTGAGCGTGCATCACTGGACAAAAGAGAATCAAACACTGAAATTCACAATGCAATAACAGGAATAAATTTAGGAAGGAGCCTGAAACAGTAGGAATACATGTTTAAATGCGCTTTATTATCTAATGTACACTGTATCATCTCTGGAAAATTATGTTCAAAGTCAGTGAACGGGGTTGGATACTGGCTACATTTATATACATGCTAAGTGAGTTGGCCTTTTGAAACAAGGTGGTTAAACACTTAATTTTCGTTTTCCTAGGGCTCACCTTCCTGTATGAAAACATGAAAACCCTGAGAAATCACAATAACAGACCAGGGAAATGAATAGGTATGTATCTGAAACACTTGCAATACATTTGTAGAACCTTAATATCTCTAATGCAGTGCTGCCATACCAAGTATTTGTATCCAAACAACTGAGAAAGGTAGGACAGTCGTTAAAATAGAAAGACCTTACATTTATACAGCTGGTTTATATGGAAAAACGATGTATAAACACTAGGAATGTGGGAAACTGATCATTGTCTCACTAATTAGAAAGGTGTAGACAAGGAACCTGGAAGGCTGGTCAACCTTGAAGCTCTGAAAGGTGACAGCCAAACACTCCCTATCTAATTGAGAGAACTGTAACTGAAGCAACTTCCCCACCAAATAATCATGTGAATCCTTACTGAATAAGATAATCTGCCTGTTACTGGAATTACCTGCCTAAGGGCAATGAGTGTATCCCATAACCTTAATAAGAGGGATAGCAAAGCCAGAGCGAGTGGCAGTCCTCCCACTAGAGGTGGGCTCCTGCCTGGCCCCAATATTCCCAAATTAATACTTTACTAGTCTCTTTTCATTTGTGTGCGGCCTTCTCCAGAACCGGAACCCTGAACTGGAACCTTGAACCACACGGGAGGTGAAAGGGGTTCCCACATCTGGCGCCTGACCGCGGGACATCTGGAGAAGATATTTTTCTCCTAAGAGTGAAGGAAGGAAAAAATTACAGCGAGAAAAGTTGTGGAAAATTCATGGAGAAAAAGGTGAGGGAGGTTCACCACATGCAAAGCCCAGGGACTAACTGCAGAGTCGCGATCTGTAAGTAGGGTGGGAACATCTTTTTCAACCAGGCTAATGGGGAAGAATTAGATTATAAAATAATGTGGTTTTTTGTTCAAATTAAAATCTTAATTGGTATTTGGAATTTAAAATCTGTAATAAGAATTGAAACTCCACTGCTGACACCACCTCTGGTGCGAAGAAATTCAAAGGTGGCAGGAGAAGGCAGGGCTATCTGCTCTCCCGCAATGAGATTACTTAAGGTTTCATTTAAAAATTATAAAAGAACTCGTAGGGAAATGCAAATCTTGGCCAAATTGGGTGTTAGTTATTACTTCGGAAAGCGAAAAAGAAAGAAAAAATTTAAGATCTGTCTATCTTTTAAGCATGAAAGGAAATTTGGCCAGATCTGTTGCTGAAACTTCCCCCAAAGTAATAAGCAGGATGTGGGGAAAGGTAGACACCTGGAGAGCCAATATGGATGCCCACTCTCCCAGTATGCTAATTTAAAGTTTCCTTTCTCACCATGAAAAAGTCTTAAAAATTTAGAAATGTGTCTGGAATTTCTGTGCTCGTGGGGAGAGAACCTGCCTGTAAGAATGCGCGCATGGTCTGATTTTGGACATTTAGATTGTCTTCAGCTGGAATCTCTCTGCAAAAGCTATAGAAAATGAGAAACCCAGAACTGGTTCTTTTTCCTAAGAGAAATGGGAAAAAATATTCTTGAAAGAAATTCAACCTAATTTCAGCAACAGGATTCTCATTACCATAATAAAAAGTAGTTTTTAAAATGGTTATGAACCTTGTTAAATAGTTAACTTTTAAGGCCTTCAAGAAAATAAGTAAATTTGTCTCTGTTAAAGAATTTATCAAAGTAAATGCTTTAAAATAATTATAATTGATTCTAGAATCTCAAAGAAATTGTTGAAAGATAAATCATGTATTAATTATAAAAATCTAAATAGCCCAGGTGAGAGCTGGCTAAGGCTTTTGTTAATGGCGGAAGAAGGGTAGATGCCCTTCCACCAGCAGGACAGGTAGACCTGTTCCTGCCAGTTTCTTTAAGGACAAGTTTTGCATTTGAATACTTGCAGGCTTGCTACTCAATTTCCCCAGGCAAAGGAAAATCATGGCTGTTTTTAAAAGATCAAGAGGCTAGGCTGGGCCTGTTAATCAAAAGATAAAAACTTGTTTAATAATCTGAGTTTGCTTCCTCATAAAAAACTTAGAGGACAGAATTGAAGCTATTAATTAATTAAGAATATAAAAATGTTATTAATCTAGGAACTGCTAAATGTTTGACTTGCCAGCTTTAAAAGTTCAAAGTGCAAATTAAATTGGGAGAAATTATATAGTTGTAATAAAATGTCTAAAGTATAAAAAATTGTTGAGAAAATAAAATGTGTTTTCTCTGAAAATAATTAGGAATTCAAAAGAAGTTGCTTATTGGTCTAATTAAAAAGGAGAAATTTGAAAATTTTGAAATCTCTTTCACTGGTATTTGTAGGATAAACTGAGGATTGTTATTAAAATATTAAATCTAATCCATACTAGTGGTTACCATAACCTTAAGAGAAATTGTTTCATGTCACAAAGATTTTTAAATGAAGCTCTATGTACCCTGAAAATTATTTTGGAAGGAAATAAAGAGAGGTTTCCTTCAAATATCGTAAGGATTGTAATAGATAACCAATGCATTATGCCTCAGAAGGTGGAGATAAGAAAAGATTGTCTTAAAACTTTAAATGACTTTCAGCAATTTTTAGGGGACATTAACTGGTAAAGATCTTATCTGAAGATCTCTACAGGAGAAATGACAAACTTTATTTAGTTTACTTAGAGGTAATACGTCTATTATCACTACTTGCTCCTGGGAGAGGTGCAAAAAAATGTATGTAATACCTTGTCTATACAAAAAGAAATTAACAGCCAGTTTGAAATTGAATTGCTATGACCTAGAGCAAAGAATATCCTTACCTGATATTATTCTACAATGTCATACAAATTTTTGATATTTTTAAACAGCATGTTGTACAAGTGTTCCAAACTTATAAATTAATTCTTTGAATGATTGGCAGTAACATAAAAAGGACATGAAAGGATTTAATCCCTTCCAGAAAGAAATTAAGGCCCCCTGGGAAGTCACTTGAGCATTCTACATTGGCTCTTGCCCCTTTTGCCAAGAGGGACAGTCTTCTCACAATCCAGTTGCCCATAGCTGTTGCCTGAGTTTTCAGTTCATGCTGAGGTTGAAGCCTCATGGTGGCTGGTACCATGGATCTGTCTCTTGCACAGTGGTGTGAGCTGGGCCCTCCCTGGAGAAGAAACCTGGGTTCCCCAAGATGTGTGATCAATGCCGGGGCCCCGCCAGCAGGCAAGGGGATCCCAAGGCAGGTGCTGGGCATGGAGGCCGTAGGGGCATAGGCTACCAAGGAGACAGAACTGAACCTCACATCACCCTGCTTGGCCCTGGAGGATGGCTGGTTAGCCAGAGACGGGTAAAATTCCTCAGGGAAGGAACAACCTCAGACAGGCACAGTTGCAGAGGGGCCATCAGGAGAGAACTTGGGGGTCAACAGAGGTGGGGCACAGATCCTCACCCTCCCAACATTGCAGGGGCTTGAACATTCTTCCCTTCTGAGGGAGGTCTCCTGCCCCATGGCTGCCTCACGCTTCCCATGACCAGCTCAGATCGGAACCCAGGCAACATGCAGAGACTTGGCCCAGCTTGTATTGGGACCCAGGCAACAGAGAGTTGGCTGATGGCAGCTGCCCTATATCTAAATCCACCTGAGCATCGCGAATGCTCAGGGCCTACTCAAGAATGCAAATAATCCTTTCCATTAATATTTACAGGGTAAACTAAGATTGTTAGAGTATTAAATTTGACAGTAAAATAGTAGTCAGCTTTTCAGATTAATTTAAATTGGCTAATTGAAATAAGTGAATATTCAAGAAAATTTAATTGTACTGGATAAAAAGCTGTTCCTAAGGTATTAACTAAAATTTCAATTTGTAGTTCATCTCTTGGTAAAGTTGCTTAACATGCAAAGAACCTAAAGCAGTCATATTTTTGTGCAAAAAAATTAAAATTTAAAATTATCAAGACTGCATTATAAAATTTCCAAAAGTCTCCATTAATCAAAAAAAGGGGGGATAATGGAAAAATATCATGTAAAGGAAAAACATCCTGAAAATAAATTACATCTAGAAAATTTTTTACTTTGAAAACCAGTTTTCATTTGTAATGGTAACGGTAGAACACCCATGCAAAACTTTACACATGGTGTCAAAATAAGCCAAAAGAAAGTTGTTTGGGCAAAAATAAAAAGGTTCCCAAGTCAAATTTATAAAAAAGATTGCTTTATTAACTTTTGGTCGAGAATATGTTTGTATATTTTCAGAAAACAAGACCATGTGGATTCCTGCAACAGAGAGGAATTGCTCCAGCCATGGAGACAAGAGGAGAAACAGTTTAGAGATGGAAGACACTGACGACGCTTTGCTATGCTAGCAGTCACCAGGTGTGCATCACTGCAGGTTGCCCAGGACCAAACCGGAGAGGGTCAGACCTGCATTACCACCATTTGTCCACCATCCAGAACTGAAATATCATTGCTGACATGTACACATAAGGAACTGTTTGACACTGAAACTGGGACTCAAAAACTATTGGACATTGAAATTAGGACTCAAAAAAACTGATGGCCCAGAAGGAGACTTACTACAGACTGATTCATTTGCCTCTCAACATAACCATTATTGCTTGTCTCATTTCTTGTTTTTATATGTTTATTTCTAGTTTGTAGATGCAAGATTTTTTAAAGAAAAGAAATGGGTGAGATGCCGGGAACCGATCATTGTCTCACTAAGTAGAAAGATGTAGAGAAGGAACCCAGAAGGCTGATCAACCAAAGCTCTGAAAGGTCAGAACCAACCACTCCTTATCTAATTGAGACAATGGTAGCTGAAGCAACTACCCCAACAAATAATCATGTAAATCCTTACTGAATAAGAAAAACTGCATGTTACTGGAATTGCCCGCATAAGGGAAATGAGTGTATCCCATGACCTTAATAAAAGAAATAGTAAAGCCAGAGCCCTGGCAGTCCTCCCACAAGAGCTTTGCTCCCGCCTGGCTCCCATTATTCCTAAATTAATACTTTACTAGTCTCCTTTCATTTGTGTGCGGCCTACTACAGAACATGAACTATGAACTGGAACCCTGAACCATGGGAGAAGTGAAAGGAGTTGCCACATAGGGATGTACAGGGAATGAGCAAGAATCACTGGAAAAAGAGAAGCAGACACAGAGAATTCACAAAGAAAGACCAGGTAAATATTTAGGAAGGTGCCTGAAACAGTACAAAAACACGTTCATAGAGCCTTCATATCGAGGGACACTTTTATCTGTGAGAAATCGTGTTCAAAGTGCAGAGAACTGAGTTGAACACGGGTTACATTTGTAATTCTGTCCAAATGAGTTCATTTTTAGGGAACAAATTATGTGAAACATATATTCATATTCACTGAGCTGATGTAACAGTACAATTTATTCACTACTCTTTGAAATCAAACTGGTAGTCAAGGTACTATTCCAAGCGGTAAAAATTTACATTTAAAGTGCGATTTATTTGGCAAAACGCACTAGAAATACTTGGAATTCACAGTGAGTGAGTGTGAATCAGTGTACCAAGGGATTTAAACACAGAAAATCACAATGCAATAACAGGGAGAAATTTAGGGAGGGGATGGAAACAGTAGGAATACATGTTTAAAAGCGCCTTAGTGTCTTATATTCACTGAATCAGCACTGAAAAATCATTTTAAAAAGCAGTGTGCTGATCTAGATACTGGCTACGTTTTATACATACTAAGTGAGTTGACCTTTTGAAAGAAGTTGGTTAAAAACACTTAACTTTGTTTTCCTAGGGCTCACATTCCTGTGTGAAAACGTGCAAACCGTGAGAAATAACAATAACCGCCAGGAAAATGAATAGGTATGTATCTGAACACTTGCTATACATTTGTAGAACCTTAATATCTCCAGTGCAGTGCTGAAGTATAAGCATTTGTATCCAAACAGCTGACAAAGGTAGGACAGTCGTTAAACTAGACAGTCTTTACCTATATACAGCTGGTTTATATGGCTGAACAATGTATAAATACTACGAATGTGCAGGGAATGAGCATGAATCAATGGACAAAGTGAAGCAGACACAGAGAATTCACAAAGAAAGACCAGGTAAATATTCAGGAAGGTGCCTGAAACAGAACAAATAGACGTTCATAGTGCCTTCATATTGAGCGCCCCTTTAATCTGTGGGAAATCGTGTTCAAAGTGCAGAGAACTGAGTTGAACACGTGCTACATTTGTAATTATGTCTAAATGTGTTCATTTTTAGGGAACAAATTATGTGAAACAGAAATTCATATTCACTGAGCTGATGTAATAGTACAATTTATTCACTACACTTTGAAATCAAACTGGTAGTCAAGCAACGATTCCAAGTGGTAAAAATTTACATTTAAAGGGCCATTTATTTGGCGAAATGCTCTAGAAATACTTGGAATTCACAGTGAGTGAGGGTGAATCACTGTACCAAGGGGAATGATACACAGAAATTCACAATGCAATAACAGGGAGAAATTTAGTGAGGGGATGGAAACAGTAGGAATACATGTTTAAAAGCGCCTTAGTGTCTTATATTCACTGAATCAGCACTGAAAAATCATTTTTAAAAGCAGTGTGCTGAGCTAGATACTGGCTACGTTTTATACATGCTAAGTGAGTTGACCATTTGAAAGAAGTTGGTTAAACACTTAACTTTTGTTTTCCTAGGGCTCACATTCCGGTATGAGAACGGGAAAACCCTGAGAAATTACAATAACTGAACAGGAAAATGAATAGGTATGTATCTGAAACACTTTCCATACATTTGTAGAACCTTAATATATCCAGTGCAGTGCTGAAATACCAAGTATTTGTATCCAAACAGCTGAGAAAGGTAGGGCAGTCGTTAAACTAGACAGTCTTTACCTATATACAGCTGGTTTAAATGGCTGAACAATGTATAAATACTACGAACGTGCAGGGAATGAGCGTGAATCACTGGACAAAGTGAAGCAGACACAGAGAATTCACAAAGAAAGACCAGGTAAATATTCAGGAAGGTGCCTGAAACAGAACAAATAGACGTTCATAGTGCCTTCATATTGAGCGCCCCTTTAATCTGTGGGAAATCGTGTTCAAAGTGCAGAGAACTGAGTTGAACACGTGCTACATTTGTAATTATGTCTAAATGTGTTCATTTTTAGGGAACAAATTCTGTGAAACATAAATTCATATTTACTGAGCTGATGTAACCGTACAGTTTATTCAGTACTCTTTGAAATAAAACTGGTAGTCAAGCAACTATTCCAAGTGGTAAAAATTTACATTTAAAGGGCCATTTATTTGGCGAAATGCTCTAGAAATACTTGGAATTCACAGTGAGTGAGGGTGAATCACTGTACCAAGGGGAATGATACACAGAAATTCACAATGCAATAACAGGGAGAAATTTAGGGAGGGGATGGAAAGTGTAGGAATACATGTTTAAATGCGCCTTAGTGTCTTATATACACTGAATCAGCACTGAAAAATCATTTTAAAAAGCAGTGTCCTGAGCTACATACTGGCTACGTTTTATACATACTAAGTGAGTTGACCTTTTGAAAGAAGTTGGTTAAACACTTAACTTTGTTTTCCTAGGGCTCACATTCCTGTGTGAAAACGTGCAAACAGTGAGAAATAACAATAACCGCCAGGAAAATGAATAGGTATGTATCTGAACACTTGCTATACATTTGTAGAACCTTAATATCTCCAGTGCAGTGCTGAAATATAAGCATTTGTATCCAAACAGCTGACAAAGGTAGGACAGTCGTTAAACTAGACAGTCTTTACCTATATACAGCTGGTTTATATGGCTGAACAATGTATAAATACTACGAACGTGCAGGGAATGAGCGTGAATCACTGGACAAAGTGAAGCAGACACAGAGAATTCACAAAGAAAGACCAGGTAAATAATTAGGATGGTGCCTGAAACAGTACAAATACACGTTCATAGAGCCTTCATATTGAGCGACCCTTTTATCTGTGGGAAATCGTGTTCAAAGTGCAGAGAACTGAGTTAAACACGGGCTACATTTGTAATTCTGTCTAAATGTGTTCATTTTTAGGGAACAAATTATGTGAATCATAAATTCATATTCTCTGAGCTGATGTAACAGTACAATTTATTCACTACTCTTTGAAATCAAACTGGTAGTCAAGCAACTATTCCAAGTGGTAAAAATTTACATTTAAAGTGAGATTTATTTGGCGAAACGCACTAGAAATACTTGGAATTCACCGTGAGTGAGTGTGAATCACTGTACCAAGGGGAATGAAACACAGAAATTCACAATGCAATAACAGGGAGAAATTTAGGGAGGGGATGGAAACAGTATAAATACATCTTTAAGTGCGCCTTAGTGTCTAATATACACTGAATCAGCACTGAAAAATCAATTTAAAAACCAGTGTAATGAGCTAGATACTGGCTACGTTTTATACATGCTAAGTGAGTTGACTATTTGAAAGAAGTTGGATAAACAGTTAATTTGTTTTCCTAGGACTCACATTCCCGTGTGAAAACCTTGAAATATCACTATAACCGACCAGGGGAATGAATAGCTATGTATCAGAAACACTTGCAATACATTGGTAGAACCCTAATATCTCCACTGCAGTGCTGAAATAAGAAGTAATTGTATCCAACAGCTGGGAAAGGTAGGACAGTCGTTAAAATAGACAATCTTTACCTATATACAGCTGGTTTATATGGCTGAACAATGTATAAATACTACGAACGTGCAGGGAATGAGCGTGAATCACTGGACAAAGTGAAGCAGACACAGAGAATTCACAAAGAAAGACCAGGTAAATAATTAGGATGGTGCCTGAAACAGTACAAATACACGTTCATAGAAACTTCATAGTGAGCGACCCTTTTATCTGTGGGAAATCGTGTTCAAAGTGCAGAGAACTGAGTTAAACACGGGCTACATTTTTAATTCTGTCTAAATGTGTTCATTTTTAGGGAAGAAATTATGTAAAACATAAATTCATATTCACTGAGCTGAGGTAACAGTACAATTTATTCACTACTCTTTGAAATCAAACTGGTAGTCAAGCTACTATTCCAAGTGGTAAAACTTTACATTTAATGTGCGATTTATTTGGCGAAACACTCTAGAAATACTTGGAATTCACAGTGAGTGAGGGTGAATCAATGTACCAAGGGGACTGAAAAACAGAAATTCACAATGCAATAACAGGGAGAAATTTAGGGAGGGGATGGAAAGAGTAGGAATACATGTTTAAATGTGCATTAGTGTCTGATATACACTGAATCAGCACTAAAAAATCATTTTAAAAAGCAGTGTACTGATCTAGATACTGGCTACGTTTTATACATGGTAAGTGAGTTGACCTTGAGAAAGAAGTTGGTTAAACACTTAACTTTTGTTTTCCTAGGGCTCACATTCCTGTGTGAAAACGTGAAAACCCTGAGAAATCACAATAACCGAACAGGAAAATGAATAGGTATGTATCTGAAATACTTGCTATACATTTGTAGAACCTTAATATCTCCAGTGCAGTGCTGAAATACCAAGTATTTGTATCCAAACAGCTGAGAAAGGTAGGACAGTCGTTAAACTAGACAGTCTTTACCTATATACAGCTGGTTTATATGGCTGAACAATGTATAAATAGTACGAACGTGCAGGGAATGAGCGTGAATCACTGGACAAAGTGAAGTAGACACAGAGAATTCAGAAAGAAAGACCCGGTAAATGTTGAGAAAGGTGCCGAAACAGTACAAATACACGTTCATAGAGCCTTCATATTGAGCGACCATTTTATCTGTGGGAAATTGTGTTCAAAGTGCAGAGAACTGAGTTGAACACGGGGTAAATTTGTAATTCTGTCTAAATGTGTTCATTTTTAGGGAACAAATTATGTGAATCATAAATTCATATTCTCTGAGCTGATGTAACCGTACAGTTTATTCAGTACTCTTTGAAATCAAACTGGTAGTCAAGCAACTATTCCAAGTGGTAAAAATTTACATTTAAAGTGAGATTTATTTGGCGAAACGCACTAAAATACTTGGAATTCACCGTGAGTGAGTGTGAATCACCAACCAAGGGGAATGAAACACAGAAATTCACAATGCAATAACAGGGAGAAATTTAGGGAGGGGATGGAAAGAGTAGGAATACATGTTTAAAAGCGCCTTAGTATCTTATATTCACTGATTCAGCACTGAAAAATCATTTTAAAAAGCAGTGTGCTGAGCTAGATACTGGCTACGTTTTATACATGCTAAGTGAGTTGACCTTTTGAAAAAAGTTGGATAAACAGTTAACTTTTGTTTTCCTAAGACTCACATTCCTGTGTGAGAATGTGAAAACCCTGAGAAATCACAATAACCGAACAGGGAAATGAATAGGTATGTATCTGAAACACTTGCAATACATTTGTAACACCTTAATATCTCCAGTGCAGTGCTGAAATACCAAGTATTTCTATCCAAACAGCTGAGAAAGACAGGACAGTCGTTAAACTAGACAGTCTTTACCTATATACAGTTGGTTTATATGGCTGAACAATGTAGAAATACTACGAACGTGCAGGAAATGAGCGTGAATCACTGGACAAAGTGAAGCAGACACAGAGAATTCACAAAGAAAGACCAGGTAAATAATTAGGGAGGTGCCTGAAACAGTACAAATACATGTTCATAGAGCCTTCATATTGAGCGACCCTTTTATCTGTGGGAAATCGTGTTCAAAGTGCAGAGAACTGAGTTAAACACGGGCTACATTTTTAATTCTGTCTAAATGTGTTCATTTTTAGGGAACAAATTATGTGAAACATAAATTCATATTCACTGAGCTGATGTAACAGTACAATTTATTCACTACTCTTTGAAATCAAACTGGTAGTCAAGCTACTATTCCAAGTGGTAAAACTTTACATTTAATGTGCGATTTATTTGGCGAAACACTCTAGAAATACTTGGAATTCACAGTGAGTGAGGGTGAATCAATGTACCAAGGGGATTGAAAAACAGAAATTCACAATGCAATAACAGGGAGAAATTTAGGGAGGGGATGGAAAGAGTAGGAATACATGTTTAAATGTGCATTAGTGTCTGATATACACTGAATCAGCACTGAATAATCATTTTAAAAAGCAGTGTATTGATGTAGGTACTGGCTACGTTTTATACATGGTAAGTGAGTTGACCTTGAGAAAGAAGTTGGTTAAACACTTAACTTTTGTTTTCCTAGGGCTCACATTCCTGTGTGAAAACGTGAAAACCCTGAGAAATCACAATAACCGAACAGGAAAATGAATAGGTATGTATCTGAAACACTTGCTATACATTTGTAGAACCTTAATATCTCCAGTGCAGTGCTGAAATACCAAGTATTTGTATCCAAACAGCTGAGAAAGTTAGGAGAGTCGTTAAACTAGACAGTCTTTACCTATATACAGCTGGTTTATATGGCTGAACAATGTATAAATAGTACGAACGTGCAGGGAATGAGCGTGAATCACTGGACAAAGTGAAGCAGACACAGAGAATTCACAAAGAAAGACCCGGTAAATGTTGAGAAAGGTGCCAAAACAGTACAAATACACGTTCATAGAGCCTTCATATTGAGGGACACTTTTATCTATGGGAAATCGTGTTCAAAGTGCAGAGAACTGAGTTCAACACGGGGTACATTTGTAATTCTGTCTAAATGTGTTCATTTTTAGGGAACAAATTATGTGAAACATAAACTCATAATCACTGAGCTGATATAACAGTACAATTTATTCATTACTCTTTGAAATCAAACTGGTAGTCAAGCTACTATTCCAATTTGTAAAAATTTACATTTAAAGGGCGATTTAATTGGCGAAACGCTTTAGAAATACTTGGAATTCACAGTGAGTGAGTGTGAACCACTGTACCAAGGGGAATGAAACACAGAAATTCACAATGCAATAACAGGGAGAAATTAAGGGAGGGGATGGAAACAGTAGCAATACATGTTTGAATCCGCCTTTGTGTCTTATATACACTGAATCAGCACTGAAAAATCATTTTAAAAAGCAGTGTATTGAGCTAGATACTGTCTACGTTTTATACATGCTAAGTGAGTTGACCTTTTGAAAGAAGTTGGATAAACAGTTAATTTGTTTTCCTAGGACTCACATTCCCGTGTGAAAACCTTGAAAAATCACAATAACCAACCAGGGGAATGAATAGCTATGTATCAGGAACACTTGCAATACATTGGTAGAACCCTAATATCTCCAGTGCAGTGCTGAAATACGAAGTAATTGTATCCAACAGCTGGAAAAGGTAGGACAGTCGTTAAAATAGACAATCTTTACCTATATACAGCTGGTATATATGGCTGAACAATGTATAAATACTAGGAATGTGCAGGGAATGAGCGTGAATCAGAGGACAAAGTGAAGCAGATACTGAGAAGTCTCAAAGAAAGACCAGGTAAATATTTAGGAAGGTGCCTGAAAGAGGACAAATACAGGTTCATAGAGCCTTCATATTGAGGGACACTTTAATCTGTGGGAAATCGTGTTCAAAGTGCAGAGAAGTGAGTTGAACACTGGCTACATTTATAATTCTGTCTAAATGTGTTCATTTTTAGGACTAAAGTAGGTGAAATATAAATTCATGTTCACTGAGCTGATGTAACAGTATAATTTAATCACTACTCTTAGAAATCAAACTGGTAGTCAAGCTAGTATTCCAAGTGGTAATAATTTACATTTAAAGTCCGATTTATGTGGCAAAACGCTCTAGAGATACTTGGAATTCACAGTGAGTGAGCATGATTCACTGGACCAAAGAGAATCAAACAGTGAAATTCACAATGCAATAACAGGGAGAAATTTAGGAAGGAGCCGGAAACAGGAGGAATACATGTTGAAATGCAACTTAGTATCTGTTGTACACTGAATCATCTCTGGAAATCATGTTCAAAAGCACTGTACTGAGTTGGATACTGGCTACATTTATATACATGCTAAATGATTTTGCCTTTTGAAAGAAGTTGGTAAAACACTTAACTTTCATTTTCCTAGGGCTCACATACCTGTGTGAAAACATGAAAACCCTGAGAAATCACACTAACCGACCAGGGAAATTAATAGGTATGTATCAGAAACACTTGCAATACATTTGTAGAAACTTAATATCACTACTGCTGTGTTGATATACAACGTATTTGTATGCAAGCAGCTGGGAAAGGTAGGACAGTCGCTAAAATAGACAGTCTTTACCTATTTACAGCTGGGTTATATGGCACAAAGATGTATAAATACCAGGAACGTGCAGGGAATGATCGTGAATCACTGGACAAAGTGAAGCAGACACAGAGAATTCACAAAGAAAGACCAGGTAAATATTAAGAAGGTGCCTGAAATAGTACAAATACACGTTCATAGGGCCTTCATATTGAGGGACACTTTTATCTGTGGGAAATCGTGTTCAAAGTGCAGAGAACTGAGTTGAACACTAGCTACATTTTTAATTCTGTCTAAATATGTTCATTTTTAGGCAGAAAGTAGGTGAAACATAAATTTATGTTCACTGAGCTGATGTAACAGTATAATTTATTCACGCCTCTTAGAAATCAATCTGGTAGTCAAGCTAGTATTCCAAGTGGTAATAATTTACATTTAAATCCGATTTATTTGGCGAAACTCTCTAGAAATACTGGGAATTCACAGTGAGTGAATGTGTAATACCTATTACAATCAACAGAAGTTTGTCAGTTACAGCAGGGATGCTATCAGGGGAGTAGCTGAGCAGTCAGATGAAACCAGCAGAATGACCTGGGAGAACCAGCTAGCTTTAGATATGTTTCTAGCAGAGAAAGTGCAGGGTGGTAGTGTGTAATGATAGGAGGCCAATGCTGTACACTTATTCCTAACAACGCAGCTCTGGATGGGACCATCACTAAGCCTTTACAGGAATTGGCAACTATCCTTTCTCTGATCTACTAGAGCAGTGGTAGGCAAACTCATTGGTCAACAGAGCCTAATATCAACAGTACAATGATTGAAATTTCTTTTGAGAGCCCAATTTTTTAAACTTAAACTTCTTCTAACGCCATTTCTTCAAATAGACTAGCCCAGGCTGTGGTATTTTGTGGAAGAGCCACACTCAAGGGGCCAAAGAGCCGCATGTGGCTCGTGAGCCTCGGTTTACCAACCACTGTACTAGAGCAATGGTTCATAAGGTGGAAGGGAATGATAGCATTTATATTCACATCCTTAGTAATTGTGTTAGGAGTTATGACAGTAATAGCATGTTGCATTATTTCATAGTATGAGAGGCCTTATCCAAAGATTAACTGAGACTGCATTAACCAAACAAATCCCAGTAGCATATCAGCAGAATAATCTCCTTCTTCTAGATACTGCAGAACATGAAAGTCAAAGTCTGCTAGCTACATTCGAAGAAAAGAGTAGGAAAAAAGGGGAGGAGGGAGTGTGAGAGTGAACCAGCAATCTTTTCTGTCAAAGAAAGGAGCTCATGGCTATCTTAAGTCCTGCCATTTTGTTATGACCTCCAGGCTCTCAGGGGGCTGCCATCTTTGGCTCTGCCTTACCCTGAATTGGCTTTCTCTGAATTAGCCAATCAAGCAATAATGGGAATCCAAACTCTGAACCCTCACCAATCAGGTCAGAGTTCAGAGTGAGGGGCAGGGCAGACCCTGTGTCAGGAAATAAAACCTGAACGGACTTCCCGTTCAGTGTGCTTTTGCCCATGATTTCCAGCTGGCAGGAGCACCCTTCTGCAGAGAAGTAAATTTGCTTTGCCAATCCAGTTTCAAGTGTTTGTCTCATTCCTGAGATATGGTTGAGAGCATTTATAACAATTATGATGTGTCTTGGTGTGGGCCTCTTTCAGTTCCTCTTGTTTGGGACTCTGCAGACTTGTAAGTCTATTTCTTTCACCAGGTAAGGGACGTTTTCTGTCATTATTTCTTCAAATATGTTTTCCATATCTTGCTCTCGCTCTTCTCCTTCTGGCACCCCTATAATGCAAATGTTGATTTGCTTGAAGTTTTCCCAGAGCTCCTTGTACTATCTTCATATTTTTTTATTCTTTTTGCTCTTCTGATTGGGTGTTTTTTGCTTCCTCATATTCTAAATCGTTGATTTGATTCTTGGAAACCTCTACTGTTAAATCCCTATAAACTATTCTTTATTTTAGTTAGTGTATGCTTAACTCTTGACTGGTCCTTTTTCATGTCTTTGACATTCTCATTAAGATCCTTGAGAGTCTCATGAAAATCCTGAGTAACCTTATAAACATTGTTTTGAACTCTGTATCGTTTGCTTGCTTCCGTTTCTTTCATTTGTGATTTTTTTTTTTGTCTCTGCATTTTAGCTCCTTCCGTTTCTATGTCTCCTGGAATTAGTAGAGTTGCCTTATGTAGTAGGTGTCCTGTAGGGCCCAGTAGCTCAGCCTCCCCAGTCATTTGAGCTAGGCACTCTAGGTGCACCCCTGAGTGGTCTGTGTACACAGTCTTATAGTTTAGCCTTGATTGCTGTTGGCATCACTGGGAGGAGTTGACCACCAGGCCAATTGGTTGAGGACCAGTTGTGACTACAGTAGGAAAGCTTCTGTGCAGGAAACATCCCTATGGAGCAGGAATTGCTTCAGTGGTGTTTTGGTGCTCACTAGGTCTGCCCCTTGAGTGTCATTTATGGATGTGCAGAGTTGTAATCTGCTATGCTCTGAAGCTGGCCTTTGAAACCCTACCCTTTGAAGTGTATTATCCCCACTGGCCTAGGGCCTCCAGGAAGGTGCACAGTCAGTCACTACCTGGCAGGAGCTAGAGGGATCTGTACATGGCTACTATTTGCTGTTTGTATTGGGCTTGGAGATGCCCAGGCAAGGCCCAGCTGTGAAGCAAGGCAGGCTGATGCTAAGTGCCAGGTCTTGGGCCTTTTATTGATTGGTTTGGGGCATGCTGTCACCAGCTGCAGCTTGTTTGGGAGATTTTAGTAGAGTCTGAAGCCTGAGCCAAGACAGGGCATTCATATGGAAAAGCTGCTGTAATCAGCTGGGGTAGGGCTGCAAAATGGATGGGATGGGGGTCTCAGGGAATCCCCAGGGCAGAGAAAATAGTGTATTCCAGACTGATGGTGACTCAGATATGGCTACCAGTCAGCCCTGCAACAGGGAAGGTCTCAGCATAGGAACAATGACCCCTCTGTGCCGGGGTTCTTGTCCCAACATTATGAAGGGGTGCAGCAATCTGGAGAAAGGCTGTGCATAGATGATTAAAGAGTCCAAAGACAAAAGATAATTTTGAAAGGCATTGGGGGTCAGAGGAGCATCAGCTAAAGGAGCTAAAGACTACCCCTTGACTCAGGATCCCATGCTTTTTATTAACACAATTTGTCCTAAGGCAAGGTGGGGATAATACACTTCAAAGGGTAGGGTTTCAAAGGGTAGGGTTTACAGAAGCATTGTCAGTCTGGGGAATAGCCTACAGCTGTTCAGGTGTTTGGCCAACAGGAGGCAATAACACACAGATTAAGATGCCCTGAGCTGTCTGGCAGCAAACAATTATCCTATTCAGGTTTGGGGGAGATGCTTTTTAGCCATCCCAGATGATTCAGCCCTGCTGACATGCTGGAATTGGCTTCCAGCACCTCTGAACACACCTCCATTTCCTGCCCTGGTGCCAGACAATCCAGTTCTTCCCCGTATGTGTCTAGGTCCCCAAAGCCTCTCAGCCCTGGGAGTCCAAGTACGCTCATAATTGGGCCCATTAAATGGAAACCTTGGGTATCCAGCAACCTCTGTTGTCACTCAGCCACAATCCCTACTGGTTTTTACAGCTTGTAGTTGCAGGGACTTCTCTTCCCCAGCTCTGAGCTGTGGGGCTGGGACCCCTTACTCCTCACAGGCAGCCTCTGCCGAGATGATCTGCCTCCTAATTACAAAATTGGTACTCAATGGGTGTTGGGCCAGCCAGTCCATGCTTTCACCCCCTCTCCCCACGAGTCTCAATGTACTTTACTGCTCTAGTAGTAGGACTTCCATTCAGTCAGCTTTCAGGCAGTTCTGAATGATAGTTGTTCTGTAATTTAGTTGTAATTTTTATGTGGTTGTGGGAGATGGTGAGTACAGGTGTTTACCTACACTACCATCTTGGTTCTCCTGTCTTCCTTTTTTATATTGTTAGAAATGTCTCAGCTAGTCTTCAGGTGGTTCTCAATGATGGTTGATCTGTAGTTTAGCTATAATTTTGATGTGGTTGTGGGAGAAAGCAAGCAGTGTTTAACTATTGTATCTTGACTAGCAATCAGGACACATTTTTGTATCATTACCGTCTAAGTATGTATCATGTAAAAGATAGTGTTCAAGACTTAAAGTGGATAACCTATCCTTACATAGGCATGTTACTGACATGTATTATAAAATTCAGTTTTATAACTTTTTCAAAGATATAGTACTTCTTATAAGTGGAGAAACTATCAGTCTATCACCACAGATAAGTAGACTTTAAAATAATGTAATACTTCCAATACTGTATTATAAATATGACTCTTAATGCGTTAAGCACCCAGCCTGTTTTGTATTCTGGACGGTAAGTGACTGACTGGGCGCTTAACGTGTTAATGCTGTATGCCACAAAAAATTTTTATTTGTTCATGTATAGGCCAGGTTGCCATGAGACAATTATATTATTGCTTCTTTGTTATTGCATTGTTATACGTATAAATGAATTTTTCACATCTTTATTTTTGATGTGTAGTTAGTAATATGTGTAACATCTACATTGCTTTGTTTCATAAAAGACAACATTTGTGTATGTACTGATAATTCATCTTACAGTTGATATAAATTTATCCAGCAGCCTCTGTCGTCACTAAATACAATCAGTAAATACAATAATGTATTTTCTATTCTTTATGATAGTCTTAACATTTTATTCCTCTAGCTTAGTTTAGAATACAATATTTATCACATATAACATATATAATATGTTTGTTTGTTTTCAGTATGGCTTCCAGTCAATAGTAGGTTAACAGTAATTAAGTTTTGGAACAGTCACATGTTATGCACAAATTTTCAACTGACAGGGCTTTGGCTCCCTGAACCCCTATGTTCAAGGGTCAACTGTATATACTATAAACAAATTGATTTTAGCCTGGTGATGTAAGACTTGATCAATATTTGAAAATAATTCATAATATTAAGACTTTTAAGAAATCACATAATATTTATTATAGCAATTGGTGCATATTTCAAGTACAATTTCAGGGAAATATAGAGGGTTCCATTACTGTTTTCAGGTAACAAAATGTTCTCAAATTTGTAAAGACCCTTAGGGGTAAAAATCAACTAGGTTTATGTCATGAAAATGCAGTCTCAGGGTAAACATGAAGCCAACTTTTATCCTTTCTGTGAAACAGCTGGGCTTCTAATAATTTCACATTTTTCATGGCAGCATCATACTGAACCCAATACAGAGAAGGTCCTATTCATCTTTTGTCTAACTGAATAAACGCTAACAAAACTCAGAGAAAAGAGTTTTTAAGAGAATTGTACTACTTAAAGCACTACAAACTTGAACAAGATAGAAATACAAACTGAGAAAACACTGCTGACTAAAAACAGTCTGAAAAAACGACTCAGCTGCAACCATAGGACATCTTTCATGAAAAAAAAAAAAAATCCAGCATGACTCAGGGTAGAATCAAAAAGATCTCAGTATGTGAACATGCTACTTGGAAGCAGGAAAACACTTAAATTGGATTATACAATGATGCAATCCACTGAGTATCATTGCTTCCCAATCACAGCAGAGAATGCTGTCAGAAATGGATATATTACATTCTTTTTTTACAACTAAGTCTTCAAAACCCCACGTGTATTTTACACTTAACACCATTTTAATTTGAAATAGCCACATTTCAAGTTTTTAATAGTTTAAATTCTAGTGGTCAACATGTTGCTAGCAACTATCTTATTTTTAGGATATATTTTATTGATTTTTAGAGAGGAAGAGGGGAGAGAGGGAGAGAAAATGGATGTGAGAAACATCCATTGGTTGCCTACTGTATGCACCCAACCAAGGATCAAACCCACAACCTAGATATGTGCCCTGACTAGGACTAGAACCTGCAATCTTTTGGGATATGAGAAGATGCTACAACAAACTGAGCCACCCAGTCAGAGTGCTAGCAACTACCAGCATTACATAATTATTACATAATGCAGATCTATTTTATTAATCTCCACATTTAGTGGTAACTGCTTTTACTCATTCTTTAAATATATGAAGTACTATGGGATAGACACTATTAACAGATATAGCAATAGGTTAACTAACTAAAATCTGGACCCTTGTTCTTAATTTCCCCAATATATTAGAGCATGTTTAACCCCAGTGTTTAGAGCTTTGGCAACAACCACAAGTTTTGAGATATAGGCATTTAAAAAAATAATTCATTTAAAAATTACTCATGTCACACTGAGTATAACATTGCATAATTTTACCTTTAAATGAACATTATAGAAAATTTTAGACATAGAAGTAGAGAAAATAGCAAAAAACAAATATACAATAGCCATGTATCCAAGTATCTTACCACCTTTTACAAATTTTTTATTTATAGATTTCAAAGAGAGATAAGGGAGTTGGAGGGAGGGAGAGAGAGAAACATTGATTTGTTGTTCCACTTATTTATGCATTCATTGGTTGCTTCTTGTATGTGTCCTGACTGGGGAACGAATCTGCAACCTTGGCATATTGGGACAATACTCTAACAATCTGAGCTACCCAGTAGGGCTTATCACCATTTTGACAAACTTGTTATCCATCTTCTTTCTCCTGAGTATTTTAAAGAAAATTACAAACATCATATCATCTTACCTGTATCCACTTCAGACATTTTTACATAAACATGTTATAATCACTTAATAAAAACATAATTTCTTAACATTATTTACATTTGATTCATACACCTCTGAAGACTTAATATCTGTGAGTTTCACTTCCACTTTTTCAGTGCCATTTTATTGGTCGAGAGGCCAGGTAAATCCCTCTGTAGAATTACCCATATTTTATATTTAGTTGCTTTTAAAATGTGTTCTATTCCCTGAATATGTCGTTTTTGATGAGGTTAAAATTGATCAGTGGGTTCACATGTTGTCAAGCTGACCTATTCACAATCAAGTTCTTACAAATCTTTCATCTAATGTTTTTAACCTCTACTAAGAATCCTGCCTAGTCCCATTAACTTCATGTGTTGCAAAAATACTCTACTAAAAAACATTACTTTATCAATTTCTTTTCCACATTCACTCCTTTAAGAGAATTTCATTCTAGAATCAATTTCCTCAAGTTTAACATGATTTAAATGGTGATGAATGTCTTCTTCATATTCAAGAACACATTCTTCCTTTAAAATAAAACCTCTTAAGTTAGTTGTAAGCATGAAGTAAAAGGAATCTCTACATTTAAAAACTTTCCCAATGCTCCTTAACACAAAATTCACAGTGGAAAGCTTTCTCACAACTATTTAGTTACATTATGAATTCGCTGATGGTAAGTAAGGTGTGAATGTTGTCTAAATGCCTTCTTACATTCCTTACAATTGTATGGTTTCTCTCCAGAATGAATTCTCTGATGTTGAATAAGTGATGAATGAAGTCTAAAGGCCTTTCCACATTCCTTACATTCATAGGGTTTCTCACCAGTATGAATACTCTGGTGTTGAGTAAGTTGTGAGAGCAGTCTAAATGTCTTCTCACATTCCTTACATTTGTAAGGTTTCTCACCAAAATGAATACTTTGATGTTGAGTAAGTTGAGAAAACAGTCTAAATGTTTTCCCACACTCCTTACAATCATAGGGCTTCTCTCCAATATGAATACCCTGATGTGAAATAAGTTCTGAATAACGACGAAAGAACTTCTGACATTCTTTACATTCATAAGGTTTCTCACCAGTATGAATTCTCTGATGGAGAGTTAGATGATAGCCACGACTAAAGGTCTTCCCACAGTACTTACAATCATAGGGTTTCTCACCAGTATGAATTCTCTGATGGAGAGTAAGTTGTTGCCTCACTCTGAAGGCTTTCCCACAATCCTTACATTCATAGGGTTTTTCACCAGTATGAAGTTTGTGATGTATTCTAAGGCCTGTACTACACAGAAAAGCCTGGCCACATTCCTTACATTCATAGCACTTCTCAGCAATATTAAGTCTTTGATGGCGAGTAAGGTGTGCATACTGCCTAAAGGTCTTCCCACATTCCTTACATTCATAGGGCTTCTCACCAGTATGAATTCTTTGATGAAGATTAAGTTGTCCTCGCACTCTAAAGGCCTTCCCACATTCCTTACATTCATAGGGCGTCTCACCAATATGAATTCTCTGATGTACTCGAAGATCTGCACTACATGTAAAGATCTTTCCACATTTTTTACATTCAAGAAGTTTGTCAGGAGTATGAATTCTCTGATGTCGACTAAGGTGGGCACACTGCCTAAAGGCTTTACCACAATCTTTACATTCATAGGGCTTCTCACCAGTATGAATTCTCTCATGGAAAGTAAGTTGTTGGCGTACTCTAAAAGCCTTTCCACACTGCCCACATTCATAAGGTTTCTCTCTATTAGGAATTCTCTGATATAAAGTAAGAGATTTGAGTTTTCTGTAAGTGGGCCTTTTTTCAGAGGTACTTTTTTTCACTTGCCTGAAACATCCCTTTTGAGGACCTTTTTGTCTCTCAAACTTTTTATATTTACATTTTTTTCTGAAAAAAGCAGTCTTCTAGGCTACAACTTCTAATGTTTTCCATTATCTCCCATGGAGATAAATTCATTTCATAAATGTCCTTTTGAGATAACTTTTTGGATTCCAAATCTGAAAAAAAGAAGATAAATGCATGCTATTTCCTTATTCTAAAAAAAAACAACCCCACACAAACAAACAAATAAGCAAACAAACACTTTGAAATACGGAAAAAAAAAAAGCCATTGAAGTAAATGGGCTAGAAAACTAAAATAATCGTGTAATTTGAAGAAAGTTAGGGGGAATAAAAATACTGGTAAGATCAGATTATTTGGATGCAGATCAAAGTTTGAGAATCTCTACTTGAAATTTTTAATAATTATTTTTTCAATTAGAATAAAGTATAAACATCTTACCAAAGTATAAACATCTTACATGGCCTGTTTACCATAAGATATTTCAAAACACTGTCCCCTTTGCTCCCTAAGTCCTATGTCATGATCTTTCCATTTCCTACAGATTTTTACTGGCCATTAAAATTCCCCCAAATGCTGGAGAAACCAAGATGGTGGCATAGATAAACACCTAAACTGCTGCCTCGCACAACAATATCAAAACTACAACTAAAAGACAAAACGGACACCATCCAGAACCACAGGAAAGCTGGCTGAGTGGAAATTCTACAACTAGAAGGAAAGAGGAAAGCACACTGAAAATCAGAGGAGCTGCAAAAGGCTGAGGTATGGAGACGCACAAGCACATGGAGAGAACAGGCGGCTGAGTGCACGGGCGGCTGAGTGCACGGCTGGCTTTCTAAAGCGGAAGGGAGACGGAAGCTCCCGACTGTGCTGAACTCCAGTTCTGGGCGAGTTTCTGGGAACCCAGATTCATTCGGGGAGAAACTGGACTGTCAAGAAAAGAGAAAGCACACTGAGACTCAGGGGAGCTACAGAGGCAGAGGTCCCGAGGCACGCACCCACAGAGAGGGCGGGTGGCTGAGTGCACAGGTGGTTGAGTGCTGGCTTTCCAAAGTGGGAGGGAGACTGAAGCTCCCGACTGCGCTGAACTCCAGTTCTGGGAGAGTTTCTGGGAATCCAGATTCATTTGGAGAGAACCTGGTCTGTCAGGAAAAGAGAAAGCACACAGACTCAGGGGAGCTGCAGAAGTCTGGAGGTGACACGTGCAAAGAGGACGGGTGGCTGAGTGCGCAGCTGGCTTTCTAAAGTGGGAGGGAGACTGAAGCTCCTTACTGCACAGAACTCCAGTTCCAGGCAAATTTCTGGGAACCCAGACTCATTCAGGGAGAAACTGGACTGTCTGGCAGTGAGCGAAACTCGAGGGCGGCTTTCTCTCAGAGGTGCTTACAGTGGTTACGGAGGGACACTGAGACCCAGGGGCCTCATAGGGCAGGGCTGACGGGAAGCCAAGGCTGTCTGCTCTGCCCTGAGACTCCGCCCTATCCAAGCTGAGCACAGAGGTTTTTGCAATTTTGCAAGTCTTATCTCATAAGGGTGTCTCCAGCACATAAGTTCTCCCATCGTAGACACAGCTGATTGTCACAGCCAATTGGCCTGGAGGTCAATTCCTCCCAGCGATACCAACAACAATCAAGACTTAACTACAACAAGGCTGTGCACACAGTCCACAAAGGGGTGCACCAAAAGTGTCCACCTCAGGTAACTGGGGGAGGCTGAGCCACTGGGCCTTACAGAACACCTACCACACAAAGATACTCAACCAACTCAGGGAAGCAGCAAAAATGCAGAGACAAGGAAACAGGTCACAAATGAAAGAAATGGAGGAAAGCAAATGACTGGATATAGAGTTCAAAACCATGGTTATAAGGTTTTTCAAGAATTTCCTAGAAAAGGCTGATAAATTTAACAAGACCCTCAAGGACATGAAAAAAGACCAACTAGAAATTAAGCATACACTGGCTGAAATAAAAAATCTTATACAGAGACCTAACAGCAGACTAGAGGACCGCAAGAATCAAGTCAAAGATTTGAAACACAAAGAAGCAAAAAACACTCAAACGGAAAAACAAAAAGAAAAAAGAATCCAAAAATTTGAAGATAGTGTAAGAAGCCTCTGGGACAACTTCAGGCGTACCAACATCCAAATTATGGGGGTGCCAGAAGAAGAGAGAGAGCAAGATACTGAAAACTATTTGAAGAAATAAAGACCGAAAACTTCCCCCACCTGGTGAAAGAAATAGACTTACAAATCCAGGAAGCGCACAGAACCCCAAACAAAAGGAATCCAAGGAGGACCACACCAAGACACATCATAATTAAAATGCCAAGAGCAAATGACAAAGAGAAAATATTAAAATCAGCAAGAGAAAAAAAAACAGTTAATTACCTACAAGGGAGCACCCATATGATTGTCAATTGATTTCTCAACAGAAACTATGCAGGCCAGATGGGAGTGGCAAGAAATATTCAAAGTGATGAATAGCAAGAACCTACAACCAAGATTACTCTACCCAGCAAAGCTATCATTCAGAATTGAAGGGCAGATAAAGAGCTTCACAGATAAGAAAAAGCTAAAGGAGTTCATCACCACCAAACCAGTATTATATGAAATGCTGAAAGGTATTCTTTAAGAAGAGGAAGAAGAAAAAGGTAAAGATAAAAATTATGAACAACAAATACATGTCTACCAACAAGTGAATCTAAAAATCAAGTGAATAAAAAATCTGATGAACAGAATAAACTGATGAATATAATAGAATCAGGGGCAATAGAAAGGGAGTGGACTGGCAATTCTCGGGAGGGAAAAGGGTGTGAGGGGTGTGGGAAGAGACTGGACAAAAGTTGTACACCTATGGATGAAGACAGTGAGGGGAAGGTGAAGGCATAGGGTGGGGTGGGAACTGGGTGAAGGGGAGCTATGGGGGGGGAGGGGAAGAGGAACAATTGTAATAATCTGAACAATAAAGATTTATTAAATTTAAATAAATAAATAAATATAGGTTCTCCGCATGGTTGGATTCTTTTCATGTTAAATCAGAAAAATTATCTCTGTTGACTTCATCTAATTTCTTTTCTATCTCAGTAACTTGTTTCATGCTTAATGCTTTTTTCAATTTTGTTGTTATATATTCATGAATTTTCCTAGTTTTTATTCTCTTTTTTTTTTTACCTTAAACATTCCCAAGGGCAGAAATAATCTCTCAATTATCATTGACTAACAAAACCATAGGACATAGTAATTGTCTATTTAGTTCCCATAATTAGCTAGAAGTATTGCATATATTGCCTTCCCTTCAATCTTGTAATTTACTACACTGATTATTCTTTTTCATCATTTCCTATAGCGATGGGAAATAAAAGCACATGTAAGCTATCTCAATCAAATATATAAATGAAAAATGGTGATTTCTTTATATGTGATTATCCTCCCAACTATCGCTCTACTTTCACTTTCAGATATCTCCACTGCAGATCATTTTCTACTTTGCACATTCATGAATAAACTTTCTCCTGCTTTCACAACCAAGGTAATGAGAAGTTCTACTTACCTTCATTTGAATTTCTATAACTATGTACTACTGTTACAAAATTTCTCAAAAGTTCAATACTTTAAAACAAAAGATATTTTTAAAAACGCATAATACAGCAACATTATTTTTAATTTGCTCAAACTGGAAAGAAGTGTTCATCAACAGAAGAATTGCTAAGTAAATTATGACATATTGATACAACACAATACTGTCTAGCAATGAAAATGAATAATCTATAAGTGCACACAACATAATTCAATATCACAAACATAATTAGTGATTAAACAAAACCAGACATAAAAGAATATATACTGTATGGCTGTATTTTCACAAAGCCAGGAAATAGTAAAACTAATCTATGGATTGTTATATGTCAGGGTAGTGGCTAACTTTGGTGGGAAGGAATGACTAGGAGTTAGGAGGAAGCTACTGATTTTCTGTATCTGATCATATGAATGTGATCACTTTGTAAAAATTCAGTGAGCTGAATGCTTAGGATTTCTGTATTTTTGTATGCATTTCCATTTCCATAAGTTTACTTTAAAAGGATATACTAAAAATATATTAAAAGGTAAAAATGATTTAAATCATGTGGATGAAATGTGAGCAGACAGGTTAATGAATGGTACAGAAAATACTGCTAGGACATCTGTAGATGTCTTCCTCCCTCCCTCCTCCCCTACCATCTGGTCTGTCTCCATTTCCCCAGTCAAGAAAGCAATACAAAATTATGGCAATTTTGTCAAAATTTTTGAGGAAAAGTCAATTCAAGGCCTCATTAAGATAAATATCATACAGATCATATATAAAAATGACCAGTAATTAGCTAAATAGTCATAATAGTAGTAGTAAATAAGTAATCAGCTATAAAGGTACAAAAAAATTTTCTTAAAATAAGGTGGTAATTTCAAAGAATTTACTTTGAAATTAATTTAAAAGGAAAGTGTCCAAATCAAATTAAAAATGGGAAGGTGTTCACAGTGTAAAAGCCCATACAAACTGGCATAAGAAACATTAAAAAATAGAAAAAGCAATGAAGCCCTGGTCAGTTATCTCACTTGGTTAGAGCATTGCCCCATATGCCAAGGTTGCAGGACTGATCCCCAGTCAGGGCATATAAAAGAATCAACCAATGAATGTATAATTAAGTGGTATAACAAATTGATGTTTCTCTCTCTCCCTTCTCTCTCTAAAATCAATTAATGAATTTTTATCTCTATATATATAAAAGCCTATGCAACATTTATGACTGGTTGGTAGCTATGACACGCACTGACCCAGACCTTGCTGCTGGGGCCCTAACAGCCCCGAATCTGGTTCATCCACACCCTGGACCCAGGCAGGAGGGAGGAGGAAGAGAAAGCCTGATTCGGTCATTAGTTAGCTGGCCAACCTCCCATGGTCCCTCTCCCTGGTAGGCCACAGCCATCCCCCCCATTGGCCCTGATCGCCAGCCAGGCGGAGGGACCCCACCAGTGCATGAATTTGTGCACAGGGCCTCTAGTTGTTTTTTTTTAATATATTTTATTGATTTTTTACAGAGAGAAAGGGAGAGAGAGAGTTAGAAACATTGATGAGAGAGGAACATCGATCAGCTGCCTCCTGCACACCCCCTCCTTGGGGATGTGCCCACAACCAAGGTACATGCCCTTGACCGGAATCGAACCTGGGACCCTTCAGTCTGCAGGCCGACACTATCCACTGAGCGAAACCAGTTAGGGCATAATAAAAAAGAAAGAACAGGTAATGAAATAAAGGAAGTGAACAATGTATAAAATGAATAGAACAAAATGTCCATATTCGCTCATTTAAAAAAAATAGAACAAATTATAAAACTTACCCTAAAAAAAGTGCACGTTTTGATGAAAAACATACAAAACATTCCCAGAGTACATATAATGAACCCGAGATTCTCATATATGTCCCCCTCAACTTAAGTGACATGCCATATCAAGACCTTGGCATGTTGACAATTCTTTACTATAGAATAAACAGCTGAGCTGTAAACTTAACAAAAATATCAGCCACATTTGTTCCCATATTTGTTTATGTCAGTTTTTATCCCTGCAAGCATTTTTCCATGAAAACCAAGTTGATTATTTTGAAAACACAGGCTATAAATAAATATTACATTGTTATCAAAGTAGGCATGACTGAGAAAATAGTAAAGATTAATGGGAAACAAAAACTCAAGGATTCCGCACTCAAACTGCTTCACAAGTATATTCCAGTTCATATTCTATCTTAAATAAATTGAAAGTGCAAATAGTAGCTCATGCATTATATATGTGATCTATTCAAGAGAGAATGTACTGGACCTATATTGAAACAAAAGGCTGGCATCAAAAGACAGGCCCATGGCCTTAGCTGATTTGGCTCATTGGATAGAGCATCGACCTGCGGACTGAAGGGTCCCTAGGTTTGATTCCAGTCAAGGTCATATACCTGGGTTGCGGGCTCGATTCCCTGTGTGGGGCAGGCAGGAGGCAGCCAATCAATGAATCTCTTTCATCATTGATGTTTCTAACTCTCTCCCCCTCTCCCTTCTTCTCTGAAATTAATTTAAAATATATATATATATTTTAGAGACGCCCATGGTAAGAAATTTTAATCTCCTAACTTTAAAGATATATATAAAATATTAAACAATTTAAAATTAATAAACCAATTACTAGTTTGGATCCTACAGAATCAAGAGCTTAAGTGAAAGCAAAATATTAGTTTATCTTAGGTCAGTATAAAAGGAAAAATGTTATTTCTATTTGCAGGCTATCAGCTTTAATTAATAAGAAAATGAGAAGCAAACTACTTGGTCATAAAATTAATGTTTCCTGAGGTATGATATCTTTAATAACTTTTTTTCTGATACAATTTGGTATGGGATACAAAATATTTATAACAGAGGCATTTTAGTCACATTAACCCACATTAATGTATCAAGAGTTCTGTAAACATTAAAACCTTATGACCACAGAATTCTACTTCAGAGGATCAATAATGATCAAATACTAAACAGTCCATACTGAATTACAATAAAATACTAAATAACCCTCACATTCTGCTGGTTATCTTGCTGTTTATTTCACCAAGGAATTAGAAGCAACTGAAAGAAAAATATAGTTTTCCTCTTCACCACATTATCCAACCAATTTATGTCCATATCCTTACCATAGGCATAATTTTCCTTCATAAATTGGCTCCTACTCTTTCCCATCTACTAAAGGTCATTGCTTACAAAACTATCCTTTTTTAATACTCCTTTAATTTTCCTCTCTTTTAAATCATTTCCTTCAGCCTATAAATGTGTTCTAATATTGCACACCTTAAAAAAATGCATTTCCTGTATCCCATGCATGCTTTTACGGCAAAGTTATCCCGAGTTGTGTACACTTATTTTCACTACTGCCATACCTCTCATTTCCCTTTTCTTTTATCTTCCAATAACTTTAAAAGAAAACTTTATTACAAGAGCATTACTAACATACACAAAAATGTATAATAAACGTCCATGTATCTATGACCCAACCTCATCAACTCAAGCCCAATCCTAGCCTATTCTGTTCACATTATTTAAAACAAATTCCATATATAAAAAGTATTTTTGTACTTCTTTCAGAATTTATCTCTAAAAGGATTTAAAAAAACATAATCATAATATTACTATCCAAAACTAAATAATGAACAATTCTTAATATCATCAGAAATCAGCCAACCCAGCACGGCTCAGTGATTGAGCATTGACCTAGGAACCAGGAGGCCTGGGTTGCAGACTTGATCCCCAGTGTGGGGTGTGCAGGAGGCAGCCAATTGGTGATTCTCTCTCATCACTGATGTTTCTATCTCTCTCCCCCTCCCTCTTCCTCTCTGAAACCAATTTTTAAAAAATCATACTTTCAACTATCTCTAAAATCATAATTGATCCAAATCCCATAGAGTACAACCGGTTAATATGTTTTTTACATCCTTTTTAATCTATAGGTTCTCCTGCTATCTTTTGATTTTTCTTGAAATTTATTTGTTGAAGAAACTGGTTTTGGACCTGTAGTTTTTCCCATATTCTGAATTTTGCTGATTATATCTTCCTATTAATTGATAATTGGCTTTAGAAATTTGATCAGACATAGTATCAATTTTGTTGGCAAAGTTATTTCCTAGGTGATATTGTGTCTGTACATTAGAAGAGATATAATGTCTGATTGTCTTTATTTTTGTGATGTGATCAGCATTAATGTTCAATTCCTAGATTCAATAGTTCATTATAGGTTCCAAAATGGAAATATTCAATTATTCTTCATTTATTCACTGAACATTTTATTAATAAAAACATTCTTTACTATAAAAACAGTTCTTATAGTACAAAGGCAAGAGAAATGCTTCTTTTTCTTTAAATTTCTATCTTCCAAATAAGTTAAATCTCTAGTAGTTCCCAGTAATGAACAATTTGCTGTTACTATCATTAAGAATTTATGAGATTAAACATATTTAAGCATATTTTGTTGTAACACATTGCAGTTATGTGTATAGGTGCTCAAATGATTCCATCTTTGACAAGTTGGAGCCTCCTCCAATTGGTTCCACTTCCCTAATCACCCTATCCAACATTACCCCATTCTCCTATCATAATTCTTACTCTACTCATTTTTGTTCATAATACTTAATCACTTCATGATATCTGGTAATGCATTTGTTTTGTGTTTATTGCTTGACTTTCCTACTATAAAGCAAACACCATGAAAAGAGGGCAATGAAGAAATAAATAAGCTAAATACAAAAGATGAACTAAAAAGGATATGATCCAAAATACAGGTAAAATGGTTGTCATCAGGGAAGAAAATGTTCCCTCATTGAAATTAGAGGGAAATATGAGTGAAGAAATAAGTGGTAATGGAAGTATAGGTAAAATTTCTTTAGTGACATGCTGCAATCTAAGTTTTCTTCCCGGGTTTAAGGTCTTTACTTCATAATCAACACCTAAGGGATGTGTTTCCTTCCCAAACAGCAGCACTATACCATGCTATAATGGCTTACTTCTGCCTGATTAGCACTTACTCACCCAGACTCCATCTTTTTTTCTCATCCCTCACAATCATCCAAGGTTCTTTCCCTTGCTCTAATAGGGTAATCACATCTGGTTTAGAAATGGAATAGCCTGCATGGAAAAAAAAAGGAACATAATAAAAGTATTTACTTCATCAAGCTTCAGAACTAAAATGAATAATGGGATTAAAAATTACTCATATTAGAGTTATTTCAGGATCATAAAGACAGAGAGGTAGAAACATCACCTTATTTTAATTTAAACTATACAGGCTCTCTTAAGAGTAAGTTGATGATTGAGAGCATTAGTTTCAAATCCTGCTATTACCTGAGTAGCTAGGACCTCAGTGTTCTCAGTTGTTAAAAGGGAATAATAACAATATCAACCCATAATATTCTTGTGAGGTTTGATTTAATAAACATAAAGCACTTTGATGAGTCCCTAGTACTTAGTAGGGACTAAATATATTTATTAGGTACTATTTTTGTTATTTTGCTAAGAGCAAAATAATTAGTTTTGCTATTTTGCTAAGAGGAAAATAATTAGCCAGGATATTCATTCAATGGTAAATGAAAAGTTCATGCATTTTAAAGTATTAATCATAAATTAAAAATATGTCCATTGTAGTAAATTGCAAGTGTTCACTTGAGTTGTAACAGTTGATTCAATCCACCATCACATATAAGCTTTCCAATAGGTATATAGAGTCAGACACCTTTGTCTTCCTACTCACACTGCGAGTTAGCAGATTAATAGACTAGGTACAGCCCTGGCCAGAGTGGCTCAGTTGGTTGGAGCATCGTCCCGTATACCAAAAGGTGGTGGGTTTAATTTCAGGTCTGGGCACATACCTAGGTTGTATGAACTGGAGGCAATCAATGTTTCTCTCTCATATCATCAATGTTTCTCTTCTCTCTCTCTCTCTCTCTCTCTCTCTCTCTCTCTCTCTCTCTCCCTCCCTCCCCGCTCCTTACTCTCTCTAAAATCAGTAAGAGATAATAATAAGACTAGCTACAGCAGTATTGAAACCAGATTTCTTTAACAATGGTCTTGACAGGGAGGGACTTATAATCTGATAGAGCACCTGACTTAATGTGAAAGATAATCATATAAATTTGAAATCCTAGAATAAATAAATAAATATATATATATGAATAGAGAGTTAAGTTTCTTATATGGGAATAGAGAGTTATGTTTTTCTTCTTTTCTAAGTATCATTTCTCAGGCCGATGCACCTGCATACTCCCTTTGATCCTAAACAAAGTGAATGAGGAGGTGATTCAGCTGCAGACAATATATACTGTACCCAGCAAGCAAGCAGAACCATTAAGCATGATCAGGCTGACCCTACCAGGAGCCAAGACATCATCTCATTGCCTGACAACTAAGAACAATAGTTGAATTCTGCTGACCCCCCGGACTGAATGCAATTGCATTCTGTTCCCAACCTCAGGCCAGTCCATTTTCCCCCTGCACCTTGCTGTAAGACAGGTTTTGGATGCCTGTAAGCTCCCTGTCTTCTTAGTTGGCTGGCCTTCTCAATAAACGCCTTATATGATTCAACCCTGCCTTTGTTATTGGACATTGCGACAGGCAGCCCGAGTCAACCCGGGGGGTTCCTGGTAATAGTTTTACTGTGTCTAAGAATTTATAATTAGAGGTCATTAAAGAGAGGCGATTACACAAAAGGCAAAGAAAGATATAAAGATCATTAAATTATGGGGGAATTTAAGATGCTATTTCACAGCTTAATAGCTAAAGGTGCCTATTTCAAAACCACAAAGTTATTCAGCCAATTTTAAAGACAGCCCTGAAATCCAGTCCTGTTAAGTTCTAAATTATCTGATACGGATAAGCTTACCCACTGACACCAAGTTGCTATAGTTCTCTAATATCACATCTCTGTACAAATTCCTCTGATATGAGTTCAGGCATTTCCACTCTTCCTGAGAAAAGTCTACAGCGACATCTCTGAATATCACCAAATCCTGAAATGACAAATTCATGTATTATTTGTAAAATTATTTCTGAAAAGGGCCAATACTTTAGGGTTTGCATGCCACATATGGTCTCTGTTGTATTTCCTTCCATTTTTTCTTCATTGAAAAAATGATTTCAAAATGTAATTAGCTCAATCTGATTCACAAGCTATAATTGCCCACCAATGCAATGGACAAAACTGCCTCTGTACTGTGGGATATCTACTTTTATATCTGTTCAGGTAATTATCAGAATTTCCCAATTAATTAAATAATGTTCATAAGAACATTGCTTGCAATGGGCCTAAAAAATTATCAATAAGTGTGATTAACTCTAGCCTCCTTTCCTTTAAAGATTTGAGAAAAAAATTGATGGAATTATTTTCCCCAAATGAACCATATAATATCTATTTTTTAAAAGTAGAGTTTACATAAACAAATTTCTTCCAGACCTAACTTCGTCATTATGTTCTATCATCAGCATTTTTCCTAATTATAACAAATCCTCTATTGAATATTTTTTAATGTACAATAGTCCATTTTATATATATCTTAGACTTAGTGAATACACAAAAGCTCTAACACTGCAATGTCCAATATGCTAGCTTAGACACATATGGTTATTGAGCACTTGAATTGTGGCTAGTCCAGATTTAGATGTGCTGTAAGTATAAAATGCACACCAGATACTGATGGCTTTCAAATGAAAAGAGAATTGTAAAATACCTCAATAATTTTATGTTGATTACACTTTGAAATTATGCTATTTTGGCTATTTTGGGTTAAATAAAATATTGAAATTAACTGCACATTTCCTTTTACTTTTTTAAAATGTGACTACTAAAAAGTTTATTATGTAAATGCCTTGCATATTACTCTATACTTTTAATGAGACTGACATGCTGCCTAGTGCATGAAGAAGGCACTATCATTCTACAGAACATTCAATGTGTGACTACTAGAAAATTTAAAGTCACGTATGTGGCTCACATTATAATTTTTTAGGACAGTGTTACTCTAAAGTGTTATCTAGTCCTAAGAGTCTCAGATCAAATCTCTCCCTCTAGAGACCTCATTTCTGCTTTACCTCTGCTCTAGACAAAGACCAAACACACAGGAGATACTGAATAATTTGGTCACTTCACACATGGACATTGATGGAGAAGAGAGGGGCACACTAGAGGGGCCAGGGCTGCTGGGCTCCATTCCTCACTAGATTGGGAGACTGGGGAGAAGCTGTTGAATGGGCTCAGTTAGAAAGCATCAAGTAATTAATGAAAATGTTTACAAAATCTGAAAAAAATTACATTTCATAAAGAGAGAAACACAAACTTACATGAGCCATTATTTTAGAGCTGCAAGAACTGGTCAGATTTCCTGAGGGGTAATTCACTGGAGAAGCAGAGTCCACAAAAGCCAGAGCTGGGAAAAGAATGAAGCCTTAACAGAATTGCCTCAGAACTCCAAATTTTAAAAATCCACACTAGTTCTCCATGAGAGGTAAGAGATAGTTTAGACAAAATATGCCCTCCACAAAACCACATGAGGATAAATGAAGAACAGAGACTCTCCTGCATGGAAGCACATATCTATACACTTTTAGCAGGAGGGCTTCCAGTTGGTTCTCCACTATGGGGAGGCTGATCTGAACTTAAGAATGGGCTGTCCATACCTGCCCTGAGCATATATATCTCCTCCCATTCTTGACTATACCATCTAAACCAAAACTTCCTTTTAAAACTTGCATTTGAATGTTTCTTCCTTGACAATGGATTGAGATAATGCTCCAGAGAATAGCAGTTTTGGATCTTATTTTATACATTACAATCAAAAGAGATGATACAAATGTGTTACATAAAATCCAGTGGTGATAGATTAGGGAGGTGGGAGAGAGCAAAGGGGTGGGAGAGTGGGAGGAAACCTCTAGGGTTGGATGAAAAGTCAAACGAGAAACACATACATCTTTTACATAAGTTGGTACAAGATAGTTAACAGTCAACAATCCTATCTAATAAAATAGTAATATGCAAATTGACCATCACTCCAACACACAAGATGGCTGCCCCCATGTGGTCAAAGATGGCCATCCCCATGTGGACACAAGATGGCCAGCAGGGGAGGGCAGTTGGGGGTGACCAGCCCAGCAGGGGAGGGCAGTTGGGGGGCACCAGGCCTGCAGGGGAGGGCAGTTGGGGGTGACCAGGCTGGCAGGGGAGGATAGTTAGGGGCAATTGGGCCAGCAGGGGAGGGCAGTTAGGGGCAACCAGGCTGGCAAGGGAGGGAAGTTAGGGGTGACCGGGCCAGCAGGGGAAGGCAGTTGGGGATGACCAGGCCTGCAGGGGAGGACAGTTAGGGACAACCAGGCTGGCAGGGGAGGGTAGTTGGGGTGACCATGCCTACAGGGGAGGGCAGGTGGGGGCAACCAGGCTGGCAAGGGAGGGCAGTTATGGGTGACTGGGCCAGCAGGGGAGGGCAGTTGGGATCCACCAGGCCTGAAAGGGAGGACAGTTAGGGGCAACCAGGCCAGCAGGGGAGGGCAGTTAGGGGTGACCAGGCTGGCAGGGTAGGGCAGTTAGGGGCAATCTGGCTGGCAGGGGAGCAGTTAGGTGTTGATCAGGCTGGCAGGGGAGTGGTTGGGGGTGATCAGGCTGGCAAGCAGACAAACAGTTGGGAGCCAGTAGTCCTGGATTGTGAGAGGGCAGTCGGATATCCCTTGAGGGGTCCCAGATTAGAGAGGGTGCAGGCTGGGCTGAGGCACCCTCGCTGCCCCCCCCCGCCCCCTGTGCACGAATTTCATGCACCGGGCCTCTAGTCCTATATAAAAAAAGGGTAATATGCAAATCGACCAAATGGTGGAATGGCCGGTTGCTATGACACGTACTGACCACCAGGGGGCAGATGCTCAATGCAGGAGCTGCCCCTGGTGGTCAGTGTGCTCCCACAGGGGGAATGCAGTTCAGTCATAAGCTGGGCTGACAGCTGGCGAGCGCAGCGGCAGTGGTGGGAGTCTCTCCTATCTCCGTGGCAGCGTTAAGGATGTCCTACTGCGGCTCACCAGGAGTGGGCCTAAGCCATCAGTTGGACTGCTAAAGGGGGCAGGTTGGGCTGAGGGATCCCCCCTCCCAAGTGCACAAATGTCATGCACAGGGCCTCTAGTTAACATGATAAAACAATGAGAGGATTTATGGTCTCCACGCTGGTACATTGGTTGTGCCCTAAGGGGTCTGGAAAAAGGAATGTTATCTTAGATGCAAAAGACAGTAAGACAGGCTTGTTAAGGTAAACAGTGATCTTTGTCAGGGACGATTCTAGTTTAGGACATGATTAACCACCATAAACTATTTTTAGTTTTAAAAAGTTTTAATTTCAGACTATCCTTAGTGGTTATTTTAGGTCTCTGAGTTTGCAAAGCCCCTACAGAGGCCTTCCCTGAGCTTGTCCAGTTTAGTATGTAGCCTCATTTTGTCCACACCATTGAGATTTTGCTTCCCAGCAATTGTTATCAGGTGGCTCAAATAATCACAAATATTCTTCACAGGTTTGAATATTTCTTATGTTGATATTTACTTGGCATAGTGTGGCAGGATTCCAAAGAAGCTCATGCAGACCACCCCTCGAACCTGCACCTGGTGCTTGGATCCAGCAAAAGGCCCATTAAGTCCACCATTTCCCCATCCATCGTGTGAACTTGGTTGAATTGTCTCTTGGATACCAGGACCTTCTCTTGCTTGTGGTAGAGGTTCTGACTTTATTTGTGCTGTATTTTTAAATTCTCAAGGTGGAATTATGGTTAAGGGTCAACAGAACCCAGGGTAACAGGAGACAAAAGGAAATAAATGGGTCTCTCTAGTTTTAATTTTGTCTTTTCTATTGGAATTGCTTTCTGAGAATCTGAGCAAAAATGAGAGCTGTATAAACGAGAGCTAAACTCATTCAGCTCCAAAGATAAAGGGACACTTCCTTCCTCCAGCCCAAAGCTCAGATGTTTTTAGGCGACTAGGAATATTTGTGGAGGTCTCATAGGTAATTCCTCATGACAGAACCATAGGGAAATTCCAATTCAACTATAATTAAAACTCAACACATAAGCAGCACCCTTCTACCCACTACATAACATCCCTAGAAAATCTGCTCAATAAAAAAAGAAAAAAAAGAGAAAATTTGCCCAAACTGCAGATAGGGAATGTTATAAGATTATCTATTGATCTCTATATAAGTTTACGTAGAGATAGATCTACATCTCTCTCTATAAATACACACACACACACACACACACACACACACACTCACACACACACACACACATACTGAGTGGCCAGATTATTATGTGTTCAGAGATCATACTAATCTGGCCACTCAGTGTATAATAAAAGGGTAATATGCAAATTGACCCTAATGGCGGAACAACCGAGAGTGACAGGTCACTATGATGCACAATGACCACCAGGGGGCAGACACTCAACGCAGGAGCTACCCCCTGGTGGTCAGTGTGCTTCCACAGGGGGAGTGCCGCACAGCCAGAAGCTGGCTCATAGCTGGCCAGCGCAGCAGCAGTGGCAGGAGCCTCTCTGGCAGCGCAAAGGATATCCAACTAATGGCTAGTCGGACATCCTCCGAGGGCTCCAAGGCTGCCCTGGGGAGTGGGCCTAAGCTGGGAGGTGGACATCCCCCAAGGGGTTCCAGACTGTGAGAGGGCACAGGCCCGTTTGAAGGACACCCCCCCTCTGGAGTGCACAAATTTTCGTGCACTGGGCCTCTAGTAGAAAATATGAAGTATGCAGATGCATTTTAAAGGAAAAAAAGAAAGTGAGTTTTCTAAGGATAATTCTCTCTGAATGGGTGGAAGGGTTGCTAAAGGAGGAATGCATGAGGCCAAACATGATAAGGGATTATAAATTTATTAAGTAATCTGGAAAACTAGTTGGGCTGGGCCCCAATATGGTGCCAGGAGCCAGGTACCAGGGAGTCAGAGGTTTTAAAGCACTCTAGGTTGGAGTTTTCAGCAGGGAATTATCTGGGTGGGACCAGATCCTGGGCAAGTCTGGAGGGGAAAGATACTGGTCTTAGCAAACAGAATGTGGTCTAAGTGAAAGGAAATGTCAACTGTGAAATTATCTAAAGGTCAGCTTCCCAGAGGAGGGGTTATCAATTCGATTATTTGATCAGACCTCACATTCCAGCCTTTTTGTTTTATGGAACAGGGATGAAGGTCATGTCTTCCCCACTGGAAAAGCCCACCTAAAAGTCCTTTAAAAACTATGACTCACCAGTTCCTCAATGCTGGCACCCTATTTGGGCTCAGCCCATCTGGCTTTCCAGATGACCTAATCTACATAATAAAAGGCCAGGGGCCGTCACAACCTAAATGACCAGATGGATGACCGGTCACCAGGAAGTGCATGGAGCACCTCTCCGTCCCTCCCCCGTGGTCCACAGGCTGCTATCACAGCAAGGCTGGCAGTCAGTAGGCGAGCAGGGCAGTGGGGGTGGGGGGGTGAGCGGGGTGAGGTGGGCACACCGAGGTCGTTAGACATGGCTGCTGGAGAGGCCCAGAGAGAGAGGCAGGGCCTGATCTGCAGCTGCCATGGAGGCTGCGGATCAGGCCTGGAAATAGGCCTGGAGACACTGACTGGCATAGAAACTGACCAATCAGAACCAAATCTGGGTGAACTGTGAGGAGCCAATGGCTGCCTAGGGGGCGGAGCTTTTGACACTAGACACCAACCAATCAGAACCAAATCTGGGTGAACTGCGAGGAGCCAATGGCTGCCTTGGAGGCAGAGCTTTTGACACTGACTGATATAGAAACCGACCAATCAAAACCTAATCTGGGTGAACTGTGAAGGCAGAACCTACAGTGGGGACATAGGAGGTGTTTTAAGGGCAACAGCTGTTTGGTGTAAGGTGTAAGAAAGTGGTCCAATTTTTTAATAACCGATTTGGCAGTATAGTGCATATGACTATCTATCAGTCCAGATATAGGGATTATGTATTTTCGTCTGCCAAGAGCATCTCCTGCTGAAAAAGGCTCCTTGCCCCATTTAAGCAATCCTATCCTATATAATCTATCTATACTACTAAAAGGGTAATATGCTAATTAGACCAGGTTGACTGGCCATCTTCTGGACATCTGACTTCCTTCTGGACAAAGCCATGGTGGTAGGGGCCGAGGCAGAGGCAATTAGGGGCAATCAGGCCAGCAGGGGAGGGCTGTTGGAGGTGACGAGGGCAGCAGGGGAGGGCAGTTGGGAGTAATCAGACTCACAGGGGAGAGCAGTTGGGGGTGATCAGGCTGGCAGGGAAACAGGGGTGATCAGGCAGGCAGAGGTGTTTAGGGGCAATCAGGTAGGCAGGCAGAGGGGTTAGGAGCAATCAGGCAGGCAGAGTGGTTAGGAGCAATCAGGCAGGCAGGCAGAGTGGTTAGGAGAGATCAGGCAGGCAGACAGGTGAGCAGTTAGGAGCCAGTGGTCCCAGATTGCGAGAGGGATGTCCGACTGCCAGTTTAGGGATCGGGCCTAAACCAGCAGTTGGACATCCCCTAAGGGGTCCCTGATTGGAGAGGGTACAGGCTGGGCTGAGGGAACCCCGCCCCCCAAGCATGCATTTCGTGCACTGGGCCTCTAGTAAATTTATAATCCCTTACTGAGGGTTAACTTGAAACACAGGCAGATAGGGCAAGGGTCCAGTGGAAAACAAAGGCAGATGAAAACATAAAAAGGAGCAGACATGACAGTTTAAGCCAGCCTAACCACAGAAACCAACCAAGCAGAAATCATAAAATGTTTCCAGACTCAAAGCAGGAGGTATGGGAAACCAAGGGAGGGCCTGCAGTAAACAAAATGTACGAACACAGAGAAATAGAAAAAGTTCAGCATAGGAACAGAAAAACAACACATAGAAACTGGGAAAGTTCAGGTCTGTTGCTGAGCAAAAGCAATTGAGGAAATCAATCAGATGATGACACAGGCTTAGAGCAGGCTTATAGCAAATATATAACCCTGGAATACAAGGCTTTAATGGGCAGCCGATTATTGGGTCTCCCTCCTCTTGCGGGGAGTCTGAGTCTGCTTATAATAAATTTTCCACACTTTTGCGTAGCTCATTCTTTGGCCTCACGAGACACAACCCCGGGAAAAACACCTCAGCTCAACATTCTGGTTATCAGCTTTGGGGGCTCGTCCAGGATTCAACATCTCCACATCAAGCAGTGAGCCTATGGACCCTATCACTTCTTTTGATGTTTCCTTTGTAATTTTGGAGGCATTGCCAGGTGCCCATCAGCCACTTAATCAGGCTGCTGTCTCCAGCGGGCATTTTTCTTTCACTTTCCAAATGCAGTCTCCAGCCTTCAGGCCATTTAAAAGCAGGCATGAGACAGCTAGATAAAAACCATTAGGGTGGCTGCCACATAAAAAGGCTCCCATGGAAGAATAAACTATTGTCAGACCAGGTTAGAAAGAAAGAGGCTTCCTGCCAGTTACAAGACAAAGTCTGACCAAAATCAAAGAGGCAAATCCTCCTTCTGGTTTGAGAATCTTGTATGTCGTTATGTGAGTACGGACCTTACAGAGGTGTCTGGAATTGAACTCTAAGACATGCAGGGGCCTCCTAGGGACTCCAGAATACAACTGTAATTAAACTCTGACCTGTCTAGGAAGTGCAAATAAGAGCTGATCACTCAGTGCTCCTGATCCTCACGGCTGTTTTAGACAGCTGGGGAGAGAAATTGTGACATGTAAGAGAAGGGAAATTACCAAAAATTTCACTGCCCTGGGAGTTCCCTCCACAAGCAGCACACTTTGACCCACTACATACAGCCCAACCCTGGCCTGTTCCCTTGTTAGGATTTCTATTACCAGAGATTTGCTTTGCTGTCTTTTTCTTCCTCCTACCCGAGGTTGGGGGTAGAGGGACACTAAGTTCTTTGGATCCTGGCAAAGGCTAGTTGATCTGCCATTCTTGGTGTCCCCTACCACAGATGGACCCAGCCATGTGTGAGCAGAGGTTCACTCATCTTCTCAATACTTCCTTGGACCTGACCCCCACAGACCTGATTTCTTCCAGCTCCTTGCAGTGGCCTTGTGGGGCCCAGAGGTGATTTGGGTCTTCAATAGAATGTTAAAGGAACCAGGGAGGGAGTGCCCTTGCCTGAGGAGCTCAGCCTGCCCCTGGTGCTCACACCACACCATGTGCTGGCAAGCATTTAAGGCCAGATGGAAAATAAATCAAGGCATTTTCCATACATTAGGGCATTAAATCACCAGATAGGATGGAGGAGGACTGCAGGATTTGGATTTACAACAGTGCTCAAGACCCATCAGCACTTTCTGCAGTGGTCTCCTATGGTCGCTAGGACCTTTGAAATGCAGATACCTGGTCAAAAACTCTATTCTGGGTCATCTTTTAAAATACAAGTTTCTGGGAAAAACTTGGCCATGTGTACAGGTCAAGTGAACTCATTACAGCTTTGACTGCTAAATCGCTTGCTTTTATCTATACTGCAAAAAGTCTATAAGGTAGATTTGAAGCTTTTATACCTGTTAATGTCTTTTGCTTTTTTGAAAATGTGCTTTGAAACTAAGAATGTTTAAAATATGTTCATGGGTGTCAATCTATGCTTCTAAAAATCATTTACTGGAAATTACTAAAACCATTTCACCTAAGAACAGGAACAAGACAGGGATGCCCACTCTCACCACTCCTGTTCAACATAGTACTGGAAGTACTAGCCATTGTGATCAGACAAGAAGAAGAAATAAAAGGCATCTAAATTGGGAAAGAGGAAGTAAAACTGTCCTTATTTGCAGATGACATGATATTGTACTAGGAAACCCTAAAGACTCCATCAAAAAATTATTAGACTTAATAAAGGAATTTGGCAATGTAGCAGGATACAAAATTAATGCCAAGAAATCTGTGGCATTTCTTTACACCAATAGTGAAGAAAGAGAGACTAAAAAAGCAATCCCATTTATCATCTCACCAAAAAAATTAAGATACCTAGGAATAAACTAAGGAGGTGAAAAACTACAGATCCAAAATGCATAGGTAAACACCTAAACTGCTGCCTCGCACAACAATATCAAAACTACAACTAAAGACAAAACGTCTATCACCCAGAACCATGGGAAAGCTGGCTGAGTGGAAATTCTACAACTAGAAGGAGAGAGAAAAGAGCATTGAGACATGCACAAACGCTGAAAAGCTGAGGTATGGAGGCGCACGATCCGGGCTGGAGGCAGGTGTTGCCTTTTTCAACCCGAAGGTAGACAAGCCCCCGATTACTCTGAAATCCAGTTTCTGGGGAGATGCAGGGGACCCAAACTCCTACGGGGAGAAGCTGGACTGTCTGAAATCAGGTCGGAAAGTGAGGGGGCTTGCTTGCAGAGCTACACGTGGGAATAATTATTTGCTGCGCTGGGGCGCGCGGGACATGGGGACAGGGTCCAGACACAGAGCCTTCGCTGTTTGCCACGCCCTAGCCTAGTTAGGTCCTGAGACCCCACCCTGGTAAATTATGTATTTTTCTCCCTACCTAATCCCTCCAATTTGGCAGTCCATAATAAATAGGTCATAGCAATGCATTTCTTTGCATGGGTTCAATAAGACCAGTTTCCAATAATAGTATTATTAACCAAAGTTTTGCTGTGTGTCATGTCTGAAAGAGACATGCCTGGACTCTGAATGTCACCAGAAGACTTGAAGCCAATGTGAGCACCTTAAAGAACAACCTGGTACCTCGCTTGGTCAAGTGGTTTGTGGCAATCTTTCCAGGTAAGGAATGAAGGTTGCTTTCCTGAGAAATGGCATGAAAAAGACCTCAAGATACCCGTCGGAATCTCAAAAACTTAAGGACTGAACCCCGAATCTGCTGGTATTGCAGGCAAGCCTGATGGCAGCTGGGTGGCTCATTAAAGCTCAGTCATGAAATTCCAGAAAAGCAGATTTCGAAAGAGCCTACCTATACAGTCAATTATTCTTGTTGTCTTCATGAAAACAGGCCAAACTGAAACTAGACTTAATACATTAAATAAATTGGTCTTTAATAAAAATGGGGGTAATTTGGGGGAGAAAAATTATATTTCAACAGACTCCATAATTGTCAGTTGATTCCAATTAATTGTTTCAAAGTTTTGTCTTACACCTATGAATTGAACTGAAGCCTACATTTGTCTAGTTTTCTTAAATTTTTAGCTACAACTCTCCAGACTAACACTTGCTTTTCTCCCATCCTTAGCCTTAAACATTAAACACTAAAACACCTTTCACTAGATCACTTGTCATAATTCTTGTTCAGTTTGTCTCCACCAGGTTACAAGACCTACTTGCACACAGGGAATACCACCTCTAAATACCATTACCATCTCCTTCCTTGCCCAGGACTCATCCCTCTGACAGAGAACAAAATTTCTTGGCTCTGAAGAAAAATGTCACCTGTTTTAATGTAGGATTTGTTTAGTCCTTTTCCAATCCTATCTAATAAAAGAGTAATATGCAAATTGACCATACCCCTGCTACACCCATAAGCCATGCCCACCAGCCATGCCCACCAGCCAATCAGGAGGGAATATGCAAATAAACCCAACCAAGATGGTGCAGCCACAGAGAACAGGAGGGAGGCTTGGGTTTCCCTGGCAATGGAGGAAGCCAAGCTTCCTGCCTGCCCTTGCCTGCCCAGGCCTCCACTCAATGCTACAAAGTTTCAATTATAGAAGATAAATAAAGCCCAACAGAAATGGTGGCAGCCACAGAGCTGGAGAGAGCAGGAGGCTAGGGTTGCCTGCGGAGATGGAGGAAGCCAAGCTTCTGCAGCCCTGGCCTGCTTTGGCCTCCGCTTAAGGCTACAAAATTTCAATTATAGAAGATACATAAATCCCAACAGAAATGGCTGCTACCACAGAGCGAGCAGAAGGCTTGGCTCCACGCCAGGCTACAAAGTTTCAATTGTAGAAGATTAAAAAATCCCAGATACCAGGGCCTCTGCTTGGGTCGCCGGGGGGCATGGCTGGCCTGCAAACCACTACAGGCCCCTCGCCCAGGCTGCCCCACACCCCAAGGGAAACCCCACGCAGATCTAGGACACCCTTCAGGGCAAACCAGCTGGCCCACACCCATGCACCAGGCCTCTATCCTATCTAACAAAAGAGTAATATGCAGATTGACCATCTTTCCAATACATAAGATGGCTGCCCCCATGTAGTCAAAGATCCTGCCCCCATGTTGACACAAGATGGCCACCACAAGATGGCCAGCAGAGAAGGGCAGTTGGGAGGAAACAGGCCTGCAAGGGAGGGCAATCAGGCCAGCAGGGGAGGGCAGTTAGGAAGGACCAGGCCTGCAAGGGAGGGCAGTTGGGGGTCATCAAGCCTGCTGGGGATGGCAGTTAGGGGTGACCCAGCCAGTAGAGGAGGGAAGTTGGGGTGACTGGGTCTGCAGGGAAGGGCAGTTGGGGGAGGGACCCAGGCCTGCAGGGGAGAGCAGTTGGGGGGTACCAGGCCTGCAGGGGAGGGCAGTTAGGGGTGACCAGGCCTGCAGGGGAAGGCAGTTAGAGGCAAACAGGCTGGCAGGGGAGCAGTTAGGCATTGATCAGACTGGCAGGGGAGTGTTTAGGGAGTGATCAGGCTGGCAGGCAGAAGAAGTTAGGGGCAATCAGGAAGGCAGGCAGGTGAGCAGTTGGAAGCCAGCAGTCCTGGATTGTGAGAGGGATGTCCGACCGCCTGTTTAGGCCCGGGATCGGGGCAATCAGGCAGAGGCAGGCGAGCAGTTGGGAGCCAGCAGTCCTGGATTGTGCCCTCTCAACTGCTCGCCTGCCTCTACCTGATTGCCCTTAACCGCTTCTGCCTGCCAGCCTGATCACCCCCTAACCACTCCCCTGCCAGTCTGATTGATGCCTAACTGCTCCCTGGCCGGCCCGATTGCCCCTAACTGCCCTCCCCTATCAGCCTGGTCACCCCTAAATTCCCTCCCCTACCAGTATGGTCACCCCTAACTGTCCTCCCCTGCAGGCCTGGTTACCTCCAACTGCCCTCCCTTGCTGGCCTGGTCTCCCCGAACTGCCCTCCTCTGCAGGCCCGGTCACCCCTAACTGCCCTTCCTGCTTGCCTGATCACCCACAACTTCCCTCCTCTGTGGCCTGGTCCCCTCAACTGCCCTCCACTGCAGGCCTGGTCCCTCCCAACTGCCCTCCCCTGCCGGCCTGGGTCCTGCTCCAACTGCCCTCCCCTGCTGACCTGGTTTCCCCCAACTGCCCTCCTCTTCCAGCCCGCTCACCCCTAACTGCCCTTCCTGCTTGCCTGATCACCTACAACTGCCCTCCCCTATGGCCTGGTTCCCCCCAACTGCCTTCCACCGCAGGCCTGGTCACCCCAAACTATCCTCCCTGCTTGCCTGATCACCCAAAACTGCCCTCCACTGCAGGCCTAGTGTCCCCCAACTGACCTCCCCTGTTGACCTGGTCTCCCCCAACTGCCCTCCTCTGCCGGCCTGGTCACCCCAAACTGTCCTCCCTGCTTGCCTGATCGCCCACAACTGCCCTCCCCTGCAGGCCTGGTCCCCCCCCAACTGCCCTCCCCTGAAGGCCTGGATCCCCCCCCTACCCCACCTGCCCTCCCTTGCTGGCCTGGTCTCCCCGAACTGCCCTCCTCTGCTGGTCTGGTCACCCCTAACTCCTCACAACTGCCCTCCCCTGCAGGCCATTTTGTGGTGGCCATCTTGTGTCCACATGGGGACAGCTATCTTGTGACGGTCAATATGCATATTACTCTTTTATTAGATAGGATTTTCCACACTTTTGCTTAAATCTCTGGTCCAAGTAGCTCATTCTTTGGCAGCACTAGACACAACCCCAGGAAAAACACCTCGGCTCACCATTCTGGTTATCATTACCATGTTTGGCCTCATGTGTTCCTCCTTTGGCAACCCTAACATTTGGTGCCCAAACCCGGGAGGGTTCCATGGGGAAGGAGAAATCATCACCCTGGTTTTGGGCACCCCAAATCTACTACTCAGAGAATGGTAGGCAGTGACAGCTCAACCTGGCATACCTCTGAATCCTACTCAGGTGATATGATCACTGGCCTTGACTAGGCCTCCCTCACTTATGGACCCTCCCAAACTAGCTAAGAAGGACACTGGATGGGGAACTTCTCCTTCCCATTGCTGACCCCACACTCAACACCAGCTCATTTCATCTCTGGTAACAATTGGATCATCCTTCCAGAATTCTGATTTGCCATTTTCTGTCTCTGACAAAGACCTAGCTTTAGACCAGAAATCTCCAGTATGGCCTCAGCTCTGGGACCAGGCCCCACAGACTCCCCCATTGCAGGAATGTCCTTCACATGGATTAGACTGTCTTCCTCCCTCCAGAGCCTTGACTAGACAGTGGGGACACCATCCATCTAGTCTAGTCTCCCAGGTATCCCTTTGTTGCTTATCTCCTCTTCCTAACTTACATCATGGGGAATTATTTTTCTGTCCTTCCCAAAAACGCTCCTCTGGGATGTCTCATCCTTAACCTTAACACACTATTGTAATACTGTGTGGCCACACGATAAATTAGACAATGATTCACAATGGCCCAAAAATGGTAAGACTGACTTAACACTCTCTGAGATTTAGACAATTTCTGTCATAGCAATGGGAAATGATCAGTGATTCCTTAAGTTCAGGCCTTCTTTACACTCGACAATCCTCCTTCTTTCTGTCAAACTTGCTCTACTCATAAAATCCTAATTCTCCACTCAAAGCCCCCTTCTGCCAGGCCCGGACATTGATGACCTGAGGCTTCTGATCCACCCTTCTGAGACCCATCAGGTCCCTTCAACCCTTCTGATCACTCTATTCCCCTTAGTCCCCCAAACTCACCTCATGTCTCTCCTCTGACTTCCCACCATCTTCAGACTCCACTTTTTTGTCCACTCCCTCGACCTCTTTACCTATCCCTCCTCTTACTCGTTCCTGGGCAACGCAGCCAACAGCCCCCATCCTTCCCCTTTAGAGGTGACTGGAGCCAAGGGTATTGTCTGGTACACATCCCATTTTCCATATCCGACCTCACACAGCTTGAGAAGCATCATGGGTCTTTTTCCACTGACCTGACTACCTTTACTAAGAAATTTGAGTACCTGACCCGGTACTATGACCTAACCTGGCACAACATCTATGTCTTCCTGTCCTCCTCTCTAACCCCAGAAGAGGAGTGAGTTTAGCTAGCAGCTCAGGACCATACTGATGCCCTCCATAGGACAGGACACAGCAGCCAACCTGGTTGATGCTGACATAGTCCCATGAACTGACTCAAGATGGGACTATCAGGTCAATTCTCCAGGGCACGAACACCGCAGCCATATGGCCACCTGTCTCATTGCCAGACTCAAAAAGACTGCCTATATAAGGTGAGCAACTATGACAAACAATTAAATCATTCAGGGACCTGATAAAAACCCAGCTCTCTTCCTCTCCTGCCTCACGGAGGCCTTACAGAAATTTACCATCTTAGACCCACCTTCCCAGAGGGAACCCTTCTTGTGAACACCCATTTATATCCCAACTAGGGGCCCAGTGCACAAATCTGTGCACCTTGAAAGGAACTGTGGGCTGCAAGGCTGTGGTGGGCACAGTGGCCCATCCTCCATAGCCCCACTCAGCTCCTCCTGCTGTGGTCCCCGGTCCCCCGTCTGCTAGCAGCCCTGCTCCCACTGCCACCACTCCCACACACTGCTGGTGCTGGCCCTGCTTGCACCCACTGACAGCACAGAGCGATCGGGGCCTGCACCAACAGTGGGTGCAAGCGGAGCCGGCACCATCAGTGGATGCGAGCAGCGGCTGCTGCCCCATTTGCCCCTCAAGAGCAGGGGGAGGTGGAGAAGCCCTCAGGCACAATCAGGGCCGGCACCTGGTGCCAGTAGTGGGTGCCAGCAGTGCTGGCTACAGGTGCTGGCTACAGGTGCGAGTGGGGCTGGTGCCAGCAGCGGGTGCGAGTGGCACTTCTGGCACAGGCAGTGGGTGCGAGTGGTGGCTCTGGCACCGGCTGCAGGTGCAAGCAGGGCCAGCGCTGGCAGCAGGTGTGAGCACCGGGCAGGACCATGGTGCACAGGAGCAAAGAATTTTCAGTAACCACCATAGGCTCTCCCTGATGACAGCGACCAGTGCCCACCTTGGTCTGGCACCCCCACTCACCTGCTCCACTATCCCACTGCAGCCAACGCCCGCCATGTTCTGTGCATGCTCCCTGGTGGCCAGCGCACATCATAGTGACTGGTTGTTCAGTCTATTTGCATATTAACCTTTTATTATATAGGATCAACCCCCATCATACTCTGCAAACTTCAAAAAATAGACACAGGTCCACAAACCCCTCAAATAGACCTCCTTAACCTTGGCCTTCAAGGTCTTTAATAACAGAAAGGAGGAGACCCAAATCCAAAAACAAAGGTCAGATAAAAACAAGGTTGAAGCCCAGAAGGAGGCCTTTCAACTCCTAGCTACAGCTCTCACAAACCAAAAACAAAGTGTCGATCCTCTAAACAAGGGTAAGTCAGGGGCTAAGCTTCCTCTGGGCCCATGCTTCAAATACAACAAGGAAGGACACTGAGCCAAGTCCTGCCCAAACCTGAGGCCCCCACCTGGGCCCTGCCCAAAATGTGGAAGGGAAGGCCACTGGAAATCAGGCTGTAGTCTGACCCCTTTAGGTCAGACCTCAGCCAGTACAGCAAGGCCACTCTCTAGATCTGGTTTGGAGCTCCCAAACCTCTTGGGACTGACCACTGAAGACTGAAGTTGCCCAAGCCCTGACAAGGCCCCACAGACTTACATCACCAGGACAATATCTTGGGTAACAATTGTGGTGGCAGTAAGCCAATCTCCTTTTTAATTGAAACTGGGGCCATTTAGTCTACCCTCCCTGAATTTTCTGGGACCCTTGTCCCCTCCTCAGTCTCTATTATAGGGGTTGATGGACTAGTCTTACAGCCATTAGCCACCTCACCTCTACACTGCAACTTACTAGACACCCCTTTATCTACTCTTTTCTCGTTCTACCTCCATGTCTGACCGGGGTTACTACCCCTCATACAGCCCAGTTGTTCAGAACCACAGTCATCCACCTCGGTTTCACTCTCGCCCCACAAAGTCGAGCCACTGCCTTGGACCATAAATGCCTTATTTCCTCCATGGCTATCCCCTCTTCTAGATAAGAAATACTCTCCTTTCTTGGGCTCACTGCGTACTTTTGCCTCTGGTTTTCCAACCAGTCTTCTCGGAAAGCTTCTCTATGATGCAGCTAAGGGATCCCTCACTAAGCTTTTAGATCCCAAGGCTAGCATTCTCATCCCTTTTATTGCTCTAAAAATTACTCTCACCTCAGGCCCTCACCGCTCCCCCCCCCCCCCCACTTCACAAAGAACAACTTTCTTTACTACAAAACTGCAAACACTTACTTAACAGTCCCACTACTATCAGAACCTGATTATTTGGGTGATCATTATCACCCAAACCTTCACATGTTATCTCTAAGGAAAAATGTGGCTGTTTTAAATTCAAGCAGCTGGAGGCCTAGGAATAGGCTGTGGGGCCTGCTCCCTCCTCCCTCTGCTTTTTCTCCAACCTCATATGCCTATATATAATTTTCCAGTTTTTGGTAACTTAAAAGCTTTGGAGCATTGCTGGGTTAACTGATAAAAATCTAAGTATTTTGACAAGTTTTAAGTTCACCTGATTTTAGCTTTTGTTACAGAAAATCTATAAAGTAGAACTGGAACTGTTAATATTTATGCTTTGTTGAAGGTGTGTTTCTTGAAAGTGAGAGTGTTCATAAATGTCAATCTAGTTAAGAATTCTAATTAAGTTGGCAAGAAATTATATGGTTTTGGTAATAGAAGGCATGAGGCCTGGACATGCATTTTGAAGGAAAAGGAAAGTGAGTTAAAGCTGTAAGAAGTGAAAAAATTGTAGAAAGGTTTGTAAAAGTTATTGAAGGGTTGTAAGGAGAAATTTTAAAGGAAGGTTATATAAATGACACAGGCCAGTAAGCCAGGACAAGCAGAATAGGGTAACTGAGATAGTTAAAAAGAAGTTTGCAGTCATCTAGAAAATATAGATGCGAAGCAGTCCACAGTCATCTAGTAAATCCTATTTTTCCTAAACCAAAGACAGTTATCTTGATTTGAACTATTCCTCCCTAGCCAGAGGGTAAATAGCTTAAATCAACCTGCTCAGGGAGATAAGATAGCGGAAATCCAATTAGTGCCATGTGCCAACCACACCCAAGGACAAATAAAATTAAAAGAATAAACCTCATTTTGGTATATTAAAACAACTTGGTAAATCACATATTTTTCTTCCTTCCTGATCCCTCTAGAATTTGGCAGTTCTTTATGAGTGAATCATGGCAATACATTTCTTTACATGAATTCATTAAGACCAGTTTCTAATTGTGATTTTATTAACCAAGATTTTGACTGGAATGTCATGTCTGAAAAAGATGTGCACTTGGACTCAGCACCACCAGAAAACATTCCTCAAAACTGATCAAAGGCAATCAAAAGCCACTTGCAAGAAAAAAACCTGGTACCTTGCTTGATCATATGGTTAATGGCAATCTTTTCAGATAATGAACGAAGGTTATTTTCCTGAGATATGGCAAAGAAAGAGCCTCAAGGCATCATTGGGGAATTCACCCAAGTCTACAGGTATAGCAGGAAAAACCTGCTATGGCAACTAGGTGACTCAGCTTCTTTGCCCTGAGGGGCTAACTAAAGCTCAATCATGAGATTCCAGCAAAGCAGATTTTTAAAAGCCTATATAATCAATTGCTTTTCTTATTGTGTTCATGCAAATAATCAGGACATATTATACCTAGACTTAATGTAGTGAATAAATGGTCTTAATTTGGCTCTTTAATAAAAATAAGGGTGATTTTAGCTCTCGCTGGTTTGGCTCAGTGGATAGAGCGTCAGCCTGCGAACTGAAAGGTCCCAGGTTTAATTCCGATCAATGACACATGCCTGGGTTGTGGTCTTGATCCCCAGAGGGGGGCTTACAGGAGGCAGCCGATCAATGATTCCCTTTCATTATTGATGTTTCTGTCTCTCCCTCTTCCTTCCTCTTTGAAATCAATAATATATTTTTAAAAAGGGTGATTTTAGAGGGAAAAATGTATTTCAATAGACTCCATCTATGCAGTTGTGGATTTTAGACTCTAGTTCAGTTCATTATCTTCAGAAGTATTGTTTTTAATGTTTTTATGTCAATCAGTCTGGCTCAGTCAGGGATGCTGTCCAAAAAGTAACAGAAAGGGCTGCAAAGATTAGAGAATGTCAATCAAATTTATGGAACTGCTGGATTAAAGAATCTAAATTGGTACACCTCGCTACTTCCCTTCAGAGGACCATTGACATTCCTATTCCCCATCCTCATTTTTGGCCCATGTATTCTGTGCCATTTTTCATCTTTCCTTCAGGACCACTTTTGAGCCTTTTCTCAAGGAAATCATGCTGCTGCAACTCCTCGCTCCAATCCTGAGTAATCTATACAGTGTTCCAGCCAACTACAATCAAAGTCCATCCCCCTGTGACCTCCACATCCCCTCTTAGCAAGAAGTAAGTACAGAAGATATGACTTTTATGCCTATTCCATAAAACAAAAAGGCTGAGATGTTAGGTCTGATCAGATAATTGAATCAATACTCCCTTCCCTGGGAACTGACCTTTAGACCACTTTATAACCGACATTCCCTTTTGCTTAGAACACATTCCACTTACTAACATCATTATCTTTCCCCTCAGGTCTTTCCAAGGATCCGGACTCCCTACCCTCCACTAAGTTCTCTGTCCAGAAAAAGCCCACCTAAAGTCCTTTAAAATGTCTGTGTCCCCGTTCCTGGGTGCTGACACCATTTTGGGGCTCAGCCCACATGAATCCCAGATGACCTAATAAATTTATAATTCTTTTCCCCTTTCAGCTTCGTATGTACTTCCTTTGAAGACCCTAACAGTGAGAAGGTTTGTGAAAGTTGTAGAAAGGTTTGTAAAAGACTGTGAAGGCTATAAAAGTTTGTGAAAGTTTTAACTTTATAAAGAAAAAAAACAAAGAAACACCAGTGTGGCTCTCAACTGTTATTTAATTCCTTACACTGGAGCCATGACTTTATTTCCACAGCTCATTCACAACCTTTGAGGCTTTTTAAGAGTCTCAACAGGTCTTCCTGCTTGGTAATTAGGACCTTCCCTCCCCTTTTCCAGTCTTCTTACGAATTATCAAGGGCAAGTCTTTAAAAAAATTATTTTTTCTGTGAAAAAAATTACAATTATGTATATGGTTTTTATGTGATATGTTTTTGTATATTATATGTGGTGAATTTTCAGCCTCCAGATGGTATTACTAGGGTATAATCTTTTATTGGCCTAAGAAGATTAAATTCTTATGTAACTTAAGCAGAATTCTGTAGTCTGGATAAAATATTTAATATTTAAACCAGTTTAAGTTTGATTAATGTCTCTTAGAGTTATTACAATAAAATATGTGTTTGTTTTACCTAGATTTACAAATACTTTATGATATAATCTTTTGGTTAAGTATATTTGACAACCTCCCCAAAGTTTATATTTTAAGAGACTTTTTAACTGAAAGATGACTTTGAGTCACTCCAATGGACCTTGAAATACCTCAAGTATATTCTCTCTCCTTATAAAAGAAATATTTTTAAACTAGGCCTATTTAATATGTTTGAAATTATATGGTAAGCTTTGCCAATGAAAAATAACTGTTCTATTTGTGTACATACATTTTAATTAAAATTGATGTTCTAAAGATTTCACCCTGCCCTAGGAACTTATAAAGATTCAAAGTCAAGTTCAAACAGTGACACTGAGCAAGCCAAAAGTAATGATTCCCTATGGGGGTGTCCAGCAGGGGTACTTCAGACATTGGGAGTTTATGAATTATTATCAATGCTCAATACACACTTCTACTAAGTCATGTATAATGTTTTAAAATCGTACATGTTATTTGTTCTTTATTAAAAATGTGTATTGAATCTATCTATCTTATATAATAAGGAGAGGAATATGCTAATTATCCATTACGCCCTGAGGTGTAATGACCGAGTGCATACCGACCAGATCATGGATCTGCAGGAGGGTGGGGCATCGAACTACAAGTGGGCGGTGGAGAGCTACAGGACTACAGGACAGGGCAGGGTAGCAAGCAAGCGAGAGGCAGAGAGCTACAGGAGGGGGCAGGGCAGCAAGGAGGGTGCGGGGAAGCTACAGGAGGACGGGGCAGCAGGCGGAGAGCTACAGGAGGGCAGCAGCAAACTACTGGTGCACAGATTCATGGGCAGGGCTACTAGTGTGTGTGTGTGTGTGTGTGTGTGTGTGTATAGAAGGCTGGTGCACAAAATTTGTGCACGGGGGGGGGGGGGTGGGGATTGTGTCCCTCACTCCAGCCTGCACTCTCTCCAATCTGGGAACCCTTGAGGGATGTCCAACTACCCGTTTTGGCCCAATTCTGGTAGGATCAGGTCTAAACGGGCAGTTGGACATCCCTCTCACAATCCAGGACTGCTGGCTCCCAACTGCTCACATGCCTGCCTTCCTGATTGCCCCTAACCACTCCCCTGCCAGCTTGATTAATACCTAACTGCTCCCCTGCCAGCCTGATTGCCCCTAACCACCCTCCCCTGCAGGCCTGGTGACCCCCAACTGCCCTTCCCTGCAGGCCCAGTTGCCCCTAACTGCCCTCCCCTGTAGGCCTGGTCCCCCCCGCAACTGCCCTCCCTTGCAGGCCCGGTCCCTCCCAACTGCCCTCCCCTGCTGACCATCTTGTGGTGGCCATCTTGTGTCCACATGGGGGCAGGATCTTTGACCACATGGGGGAAGCCATCTTGTGTGTTGGAGTGATGGTCAATCTGCATATTACTCTTTTATTAGCTAGGATAGAGGCCTGGTGCACAGGTGGGGGCCAGCTGGTTTGCCCTGAAGGGTGTCCTAGATCAGGGTGGAGGTTCCCCTGGGGCGTGGGGTGGCCTGGGCGAGGGGCCTGTGGTGTCTGCAGGCTAACCACGCCCCCGGCAACCCAAGCAGAGGCCCTGGTATCTGGGATTTTTTTAATCTTCTATAATTGAAACTTTGTAGCCTTCAGCGGAGGCCTAGGCTGTCCAGGGTGTGCAGAAGCTTGGCTTCCTCCATCGCCATGGGCAACCCTAGTCTCCTGCTCTCTCCAGCTCCATGGCTGCTGCCATTTTTGTTGGGACTTATTTATCTTCTATAATTGAAACTTTGTAGCCTGGAGTGGAGACCTGGGCCGGCCAGGGTGTGTAGAAAGCTTGGCTGCCTCCATCGCTGGGGAACCCAAGCCTCCCCCCTGCTCTCTCTGTGGCTGCAGCCATCTTGGTTGGGTTAATTTGCATACTCACTCCTGATTAGCTTGGGGCCTGGCTTGTGGGTGTAACAGAGAGAGAGAGAGACTTTATAATATTCTCTATGTCACTTTACATTAATTATTATTTACCAAAAATTATTATCTTGGAATGTTATATCTTACCAAAAAAGCCAAGTTTTTTCTAAATCAATTGTATTATAATCAAATCTATAACCATGCCACTTTAAATTTTGCCATTCATAGACAGTCACTGTTTTACTCTGATGCATTTACAAATATGTTACATCTTTAGAAAAATCCATGAAAAAGACTCTCTGATTTACTATAAATTACAGGTATCTAAGCAGGCCATATCTTTTAACTAGATAAAGATTTATAGCCATAGCCAGTTTGGCTCAGTGGACAGAGCATCAGCCTGGGGACTGAAAGGTCCCAGGTTTGATTCCAGTCAAGGGCACATGCCTAAGTTGCTGGCTTTTCCCAGTAGGGGACATGCAGGAGGCAGCTAATCAATTATTCTCTTCCATCATTGATATTTCTATCTCTCTCCCCCTCTCCCTTCCTCTCTGAAATCAATAAAAATATATTTTTTAAAAAAGATTTATAGAACTCTAATGAATAACTGAATACATGAAAATACTGTTAAATAATCAGGATAAACAAAAATTTGGTTATAGGATTAAATTAACAGAGTGTTAGGGCTACAGGAAAATAAAATCCGTAAGGACCATTTGTAAGATTCCCACCACAAAAGACCAAAAGACCAAGAAAAACTTGCTGGACACAAGGAGTCAGGCCTATCAGGAATTGAAACTGTCCTAATGACATCTGATTGCACACCTGCATTCCATCCACATTCCAAGCCTACCAGCTCAGCCCCCAGACCTACTAAAGAAAAGAGCTTCCCACCAGCTGCTGGGTGCTGCCAATGTCCCCCTGGCTCAGTGCTGTGCAGCCCTTCCCTTTAGATATCCCATCCCCCAACCCCCTCCTTAAATAAATTCAATGTTCTTTAATCACTATCTGAGATGGCTATTTAGCTTGCCTGCACACGGCTATGTTAACCTTTCATTGAGGACAATTATTGTTCTTATAACTCTGTTTAAAATATTGCTAATTTTAAAATCTTTTTGCTTTCCAAATTAAGAAAAACTAAAAGTAGACATTCTGCATTATTATCAAGGACTCATTAACAAGATCACAGGGACTTATAAATTAGTAACATTCATCCCAGGAGAGGAATACTTCAAAGACCATAACTTACAACCAGGAGATTTTTGTCCATTGAGAAAGACATTATTTAAAGACTCTCTCCAATAGTGTTAAAAAGCACCTTACTTTATCAGGTACCTAATGGCAAATGAACATCTACCTGTATCTCTAACACTGGCCTCTATCTACAGTGGAGATCAAAGATTTTTCAAGGAGAAAAAAAAGGCAGCGGAGTAAGAGGATGCTACACACATGCTCTCTGGGCCAAACTGGAATTACACCTAAAATAAAAAACAAAACAAAAACATCCTGAATAATCAACTGAAGACTAGCTAGAGAGAACCCTGATAATCAAGGGTGAAAAGTAGAGACTGCATAGAGACTGGTAGGAAGGGCAGAGGTGCGAAAGGGCTGGATGGGCTCCCATAGTCAGCAGTTGAAGTTCCAGACAGATATCTCGGCTGTATGGGGGTTGCCACTGAGAAATCTGGAATCTAATCCTCAAGCTGGGCCCCTAAATAGAGAGCATCAAAACTGAGAAAAGTGTCTACATAACACCTGGCTGTGAAAAGCAACAGGGTAGCTGTGTGCCAGACAAAGACAGCTGGAAATTCAGGCACTCACTTAAAGGGCCAACACAAAAGTCCCTGTAGAGCCACTCACCTTGGGATCGAAGAGGGAGGGCAGAGTGGACTGGAGTTGTGTGAGCAGAAGTGAGGGTTAGAGGCTCTGGGATTGGAGCTCAGAATGCAGACACCCAGTTTTCCTCGGCTGAATCATTCCCTCACACTGCACAGGTCAACTTTCTCACGTAGACATTTGCAATCCAGACAGTTTTCCAGGGCACAACACAGTAGTCCCACCCTATGGGAAAAACCTTGTGCCATGGTGTGGAGTTTCTGAGGCCCAGTGAGAGACTGAGAATAACAATTAGCCATCAGGCAGAAGCAACTGCCACACCCTGTTGGCAAAATTCTCACCACACCTATGGATGATTGCCTCAGGGCTACTCAAGACTGAATCCAATCATCAGCAGGCAAAGGCAGGTCTCTGGAGGCCTTGAGTCTTTGACCTAAGTAGTCAGAAACAGTGTTTAACACTGTCTTGCAATAGAGATTGAGAGACATAGTATATCTACCTAATACATAGTCACAAACCAAAACAGGCACCCAAAATGAGGAGACAAAAAGAAGCCACTAAACAAAAGAACAAGAGAATTTCCACAAAAAGAGATAAATGAAATGGAGATAAGAAATTTATCTGACATAGAGTTCAGAATAATCATGGTAAAGATGCTCAACAGTATGAGAAAAGACATAGTAAATATGAAAATAGAAATAAAGAATGACATAGCACAAATAAAGAACACATAAGAAGGAATACATAGCAGAATAGGGAAAGCTGAGGATTAGATCAGTGAATTAGAAGACGTGGTAGAAAAAAGTCACTGAATCAGAGAAACAAAAAGAAAAAAAACAATTAAAAAAACAGGAGGAAAGCTTAAGGGAGCTGTGGGACAACCTGAAATAGAAGAAGCCAAAAGGTAGAAAGGGATAGTGAACATGGCTGAAGAAATAATGGCAGAAAACTCACCTAACCTGGTGAAGAAAAAAGTCCACAAGTTTAGGAGGCACAGAGAATCCCAAGCAACAACCCAAACAGGCCCACCCCCAGATAAATCATAATTAAAATGCCAAAAATTAAAGATAAAGAGAATATCTTAAAGGCACCAAGAGAAAAGCAAACTCTTACCTACAACTACAAAGGAACTCCAATAAGGCTGTGATCTGATCTCTCATTAGATACTCTATAGGCCAGAAGGGAATGGCATGAAGTATTTAATTTAATGAATAGCAAGGATCTGAAACCAAGATAACTCTATTCAGCAAAGGCTAGCATTCAAAATAGAGAGTGAAATAAAGACCTTCCCAGACCAAAAAAAAAAAAAAAAAAAAGGCTAAAGGAGTTAATTACCACCAAACCAGCATTATAAGAAATGCTAAAGAGACTGCTGTAATGAGAAAAAAGAGAAACCTAAGCATACAGAAGTAAAATTGCAATAAATAAGTACCTATCAATAATAACCTTAGATGTAAATGGATTAAAGGCTCCAATCAAAATACATAGGGTAGCTGAATGGATATAAAAATATGACCAAACTATATGCTGTCTACAAGAGACCCACCTTAGAATAAAAGGATGAGAGTAAAGGGATGGGAAAAAATTTTCCATGCAAATGGAAAAGCAAAAAAAGCTATAGTAGCAATATTCATACCTGACAAAATACCCTTCAAAATGAAGTCCATCACAAAAGACAATAAAGGTCACTACATCATAATAAAGGGATCAATCCAAAAGAGGATATAACTCTAATAAACATATATGCCCCTAATATAGGAGTACCTAAATAATAGAAAAACTTCTAGAGGACTAGAGGACTTTAAGAGAGAGATCGACAACAATATAGTCATAGTAGGGGACTTTAACACCCCGCTGATTTCACTGGAGAGATCTTCCAGACAAAAACATAACAAGGAAACAGTGACTCTAAAGGACACACCTGATCAGACTGGTATATTTGACATTTATAGAACATTTCACCCCAAAGCTGAAGAATATACATTCTTCTCAAGTGCACGTGGATCACAAAGATAGAACTCATGTTAGGACACGTAACAAGTTTCTAAAATACAAGAAGATTGAAATAATATAAAACAACTTCTCAGATTACATTGGTATGCAATTACAAATCAACTACAGTAAAAACACCCCAAAACATTCAAACACATGAAGGCTAAATAGCATGTTATTAAACAACGAATGAGTAGCCAGTGAGATCAAGAAAGATATCAAAAGCTTTCTGGAAACAAATGCAAATAAACACACAACCCAAAATCTATGGGACACAGCAAAAGCAGTTGTGAGAGGAAAGTTCATAGCACTACAGGCCTAGCTCAAAAAACAATAAATATTAACAATCAACTATTTAACTCTACAACTTAAAGAACTAGAAAGAGAACAACAGGAAAAGCCCAGAATAAGTAGAAGGAAGGAAATAATAAAGATTAGAACAGAAATAAATGACATAGAGGCTAAAAAAATAAAACTATGAAACCAAGACCTGGATGTTTGAAAGGATAACCAACATTGATGAACCTGATGAACTGTTAGCCAGACTCATCAAGAAACAAAAGAGAGGACTCAAATAAATAAAATCAGAAGTAACCACTGACACTACAGAAATACAAAGGATTGTAAGAAAATACTACGAACAATTATATGCAAACAAGCTGGACAATGTGAATGAAATGGACAAAATCCTAGACAAATACAAACTCCCAAAACTGAAGCTGAAAGAGTCAGAAAACCTGGAGAGGCCAATAACAACTGATGAAATAGAAACAGTAATAAAAAAAAAATCCCAGCAAATAAAAGCTCATATCCGGACAGCTTCACAGAGGAGTTTTACCAAACATTCAAAGAAGAACTAACACCTACAGTCCTCAAATTATTCCAAAAACCCAGAGGAAGGTACACTTCCAAGCTCTTTTTATGAGGCCATCATTATCCTAATTCCACAACCAGATAAAGACACTACAAAGAAAGAAATTACAGGCAAATATCCCTAATGAACATATATGATAAAATCCTCAATAAAGTATTAGAAAATCGGATCCAGATATATATTAAAAAGATCATACACCATGACCAAGTGGGATTTTTTTCCAGGGATGCAAAGCTCATACAATGTTCGCAAATCAATGAATGTGACACATGACATAAACAAATGGAAAGACAAAAATCACAGGATCATACCAACAGGCGCAGAAAAAGCATTCGACAAAATCCAATGCCTGATTTTGATAAAAACTCAGCAAAGCGGGAACAGAGGTAGCATATCGCCCTAACTGGTTTGGCTCAGTGAACAGAGCCTTGACCTGCAGACTGAAGGGTCTCAGGTTCGATTCCGGTCAAGGGCACATGCCTGGGTTGTGGGCTTGATCCCACTGTAGGGCATGTAAGAGGCAGCCGATCAGTGATTCTCTCTCAAAATTGGTGTTTCTATCTCTCTCTCCCTTCCCCTTTCTCTCTGAAATCAATTAAAAATATATTTTAAAAAACAGAGGTAGCATATCACAACATGATAAAAGCCATATATGACAAACCTATTGCAGATATCAAAGTTAATGGGCAAAAATTAAAACTATTTCCCCTAAGATCAGGAACAAGACAGGGATGACCGCTTTCACCATGCTTATTCTATATTAGTGGACCAGTGCACAATGCACAGGAGGTAGGGTGTCCCTCATCCTGGCCTGCACCCTCTCCAATTTGGGACCCCTTGGTGGATAGCCGACTGCCGGTTTAGGCCGTATCCCTGTGGAATCGGGCCATCCTTCATGCGATCCAGAACTGCTGGCTCCTAAGCACTCACCTGCTTGCCTGCCTGATCACCCCTAACCACTCTGCCTGCCAGCCTAATCGCTTCCAACTGCCCTCCTGCCGACCCAATTGCCCCCAACTGCCCACCCCTGCCGGCTTGATAGCCCCCAACTGAGCCCCCCCCCAGCCAGCCTGCTTGGCCCCCCTGCCAACCTGATTGCCCCCAACTGCCTCCCATGCCAGCCTGATTACCCCAACTGCCCACCCCACCATCCAGCTCACCCCCAACTGCCCCCCCTGCCGACCTGCTCACCCACTACTGCCCCTCTGTTCTGGTCTGCTGGCCCCCAATTGCCCCCCCTCCTGGCCTGCTCACCCCCAACTGCCCCCCCCGCCAGCATGGTTGCCCCCAACTGCCCCCCTCCCCACCAGCCTTATCGCCCCTAACCGCCTCTGCCTCAGCCCCACCACCATGGCTTTGCCCAAAAGGACGTCCAAAAGGTCTCCCGGTTTAATTAGCATATTACTCTTAGTATAGATAGTACTAGAAGTGATCTAATAGAAGAAACACAGTGATCAGACAAATAGAAGAAACAAAAGGTATCCATATTGAAAAAGGAGGAGGTAAAACTCTCATTATTCACACATGATATAGAAAGAAAACCCTAAAGAATCCCCCCAAAATCTACTAGATTTAGTAAATAAATTTGGCAATATAGTAGGATACAAAATCAACACCCAAAAAACGATGGCTTTTTTATACACCAATAATTAATGCTCAGAAAGAGAAACTAAACAATTTCATTTACCATTGCAACAAAAAAAAATTAAGACACTTAGTAATAAACTTAACCAAGGAGGCAAAGACTGTACTCTGAAAACTACAGGACATTGAGAAAAGAGATAGAGGAAGATATTAACAAGTGGAAGAACATACAGTGTTCATGGGCTGATAAAATTAACATCATTAAAATGTCCATACTACCCAAGGCAATTTACAGATTCAATGCACTCCCTATTAAAATACCAACAGCTATTTCGCAGATCTAGAATAAACACTCCAAAAATTTATATGATACCAAAAAAGACGCCAAATAGTGACAGCAATCTTGAGAAAGAAGAACAAAGTTGGAGGGATCACAATGCCAGATATCAAGGTATACTACAAAACCACTGTAATCAAAACAACCTGGTACTGGAACAAGAGCAGGCATATAGATCAATGGAACAGAACAGAGAACCCAGGAATAGAATAGAGAACCCAGAAATCGACCCAAGCCATTACACTCAATTAATATTTAACAAAGGGGGCAAGAGCATACAATGGAGTCAAGAGAGTCTCTTTAATAAATGGTATTGAACAAATTGGACAGATACATGCAAAAAAAATGAAACTAGACCACCAACTTAACATACACAAGAATAAACTCAAAATGGATCAAGGACCTAAGTGTAAGATGAGAAACCATAAAAATCTTAGAAGACCCCATAGACAGCTAAACATCAGACATATGTCGTAGCAACATCTTTACCGATACTGCTCCTAGGACAAGGCAAACTAAAGAGAAAATAAACAAATGGGACTACACTAAAATAAAAAGCTCCTGCACACAAAAGAAACCATTAACAATAAAACAAGAAAGCCCACTGCATGGGAGAACATATTTGCCAATGTTGTATATGATAAGGGTTTAATCTCCAACTTTATAGAGAACTCATAGAACTTAACAAAAGGAAGATAAACAATGCAATCAAAAAATGGGCAAAGGACCTAAATAGATACTTTTTAAAAGAGGACATACAGAAGGACAAGAGACATATGAAAAATGCTCCAAGTCACTAATCATCTTAGAAATGCAAATCAAAACAACAATAAGATATCATCTTACACCTGTCAGAATGGCTATCATCAACAAATCAACAGATGACAAGTGCTGGAGAGGATGTGGAGAAAAAGGAACCCTTGTGCACTGCTGGTGGGAATGCAGACTGGTGCAGCCACTGTGGAGAACAGTATGGAGTTTCCCCCAAAAATTAAAAATGGAACTCCCGTTTGACCCAGTAATCCCAATACTAAGTATATATCCCATGAAATCAGAAACACCAATCAGAAAAGATATATGCACCCATGTGTTCATAGCAGCACAATTTACAATAGCTAAGATTTGTAAACAGCCTAAGTGCCCATCAGCAGATAAGTGGATTAAAAAACTGTGGTACATCTACACAAGGGAATACTACGTTGCAGTAAAAAAGAAGGAATTCTTACCATTTGCAACAGCATGGATGGAGATGGAGAGCATTATGCTAAGTGAAATAAGCCAGTCGGAGAAAAATCAGTATCACATGATCTCACTCATTTGTGGAATATAATGAAAAACATAAACTGAGGAACAAAAATAGATCCAGAGACAAAGAAGCATCAAACAGACCGTCAAACCTCAAAGGGAAGGCAGGAGAGGGAAGGGGTAAGAGATCAACCAAAGGACTTTTATGCATGCATTTAAGCATAACCAGGGGACACAGACAGTAGGGGGGTGAGGGCATGTGCTGGGGGGTGGGAGCAGCTGTGGAGAGGTCAATGGGGGGAAAAGGAGACATATGTAATACTTTAAACAATAAACAATTTAAATTTAAAAAACAAACAAACAAACCTGGCACTGGTACAAGAACAAGGCATATAGATCAATGGAACAGAACAGAGAACCCAGAAATCGACACAAGCCATTACACTAAATTACTACTTGACAAAGCAGGTAAGTGTTAGTGAGTGGGAATTTTTGAGCATACTTCCTCCTAGTGAGAAGGCTAACCCCTATTTTGTAAAACTACTGTTTGAAATTCTCTGCTGTTTTTTAGACGGACTCTTATTCTAAAAATAACTTTGCTTTCTAGCCTGCTTTAGCCTGCTTAAATAATGAGGAAGATAAACTTAGCTGTCTGACCTTGTAGGCCAGAGACTAGATATGTCTATAATCTCAATGCCATGCCAGGTGTATTTTTTAATTGGGTAGAACTGCTTTGTTTTAAATTATTTTAGACTGTTTGCTCTGCAAAAACAGGATGTAGTGAATGGGTTTAAATACGGTCAGACACAAAGGGTCGGGGCTACTCTCTGTGCTTACTGCGTGGAGAGAGAGCAGTCAGCCGGCCGGTTATCAAAAGGCTCCCTAAATTTTAATTTGGTCTGGACTCCAGTGGTCGTTTACTCATGTTCGCTCCACAACAGTAAGAGCATACAATGGAGTCCAGACAGTCTCTTCAATAAATGGTATTGGGAAAATTGGACAGATACATGCAAAAGAATTAAACTAGACCACCAACTTACACCACACACAAGAATAAACTCAAAATGGATAAAGGGCTTAACTGTAAGTCAGGAAACCATAAAAATCCTGAAAGAAAACATAGGCAGCAAAATCTCAGATATTGCTTGTAGCAATATGTTTATGGATTCAGCTCCTAGGGCAAAAGAAACTAAGGAGAAAATAAACAAATGGAACTTCATCAAAATAAAAAGCTTCTGCACAGCAAAAGAAACATCAACAAAACGAAAAGGGTGCCTGGGCAGTACATACAGTGAAACTGCTGTATGGGAGAATATACTTAACAATGATACATCTGATAAAGCGTTAATATCCAAAATATATATGGAACTCATACAACTTAACAAAAGGAAGATAAACAATCCAATTAAAATATGGGCAAAGGACATTGTGGGAAACCTGTTCAGAGTACGCCAGATGTTCAAGGCCAATTTGAATGTGGGGGCCCTGTCCAGAGTATGCCAGATGCTCAAGGCCTAGTTGCCAAGGCCCATACGCTGGTGCAAGGACACAGCAGTTTCACTGTATGCACTGTGCAGGCATACTTTTCTATAACCCATATACTGAGGTCACTATTTTGGCAAGAAGCCTCTTTTGTCGGAGTTAGTATAAAGATATGTTACTGCCCAGCCATTGAGAGGCTGCCTGGTTGGACTACCTTGTGTGATAGCTCCTATGTTTACTGAGGCTGCTTTTATACATGGTGGGGCTGCTTGGTGTGGCTGTGTTTGCTACTATATTACCAAGGGCTGTTTTTGTGAAGCTACTTTGAAGAACTGCTTTGTTGAATGGCTCCTTAGTAGCAATGGCTACTTGGGCTGTAATAAAGACTCTTATATTGTCTTCTGCTCATATTGTCTTCTTTGTCTGATACCTGGTGTCGTCTAAGGAGGTCCAGTCCTTGGCAGAGGGACTCATACCCAACAATTGGTGTAGCCGAGAAGAATAAAGGAGTAAGTACTCCCCAACAGACCTAAATAGACACTTCTCCAAAATGGACATACAGGTGACCAAGAGATATATGAAAAATGCTCAAAGTCACTGATCATCAGAGAGGTGCAAATTAAAACGACAATGAGGTATCACCTTTCACCTGTCAGAATGGCTACCATCAACAAATTGTCAAATGACAAGTGCTGGTGAGGATGTGGAGAAAAGGGAACCTTAGTGCACTGCTGGTGGAAATGCAGACTGTTGCAGCCACTATGGAAAGCAGTATGGAGTTTCCTCAAAAAAAATTAAATATGGAACTGCCATTTGACCCAGTGATCCCATTTCTAGGAATATATCCTAAGAAACCATAAACACCAATCAGAAAGAATGTATGCACCCCTATGTTCATAGGAGCACAATTTACAATAGTTAAGATCTGGAAACAGCCCAAGTGCCCATCAGTAGATTAGTGGATAAAAAAAAAAAAAAGCTGTGGTACATTTATATTATGGAATATTATGCAGCAATAAAAAAGAATTTCTTACCCTTTGAGATAGTATGGAAGGACCTGGAGAGTATCATGCTAAATGAAATAAGTCAGCCAGAGAAAGAGAGGTATCACTTGATCTCACTCATATGTGGAATCTAAGTAACAAAATAAACTGATGAACAGAGTGGATCCAGAGACATGGAAGCATGAAACAGAGTGCAGAATCTCGGAGGGAAGTTGGGGGAGGGTGGGTGGATGGGAGGAAATCAACCAAAGACCTTGTATGCATATATGCATAACCCATGGACACAGATAGTGGGGTGGTAAAGGCCTGGGGCAGGGGTTGGGGGTGGCTTGTAGGGGGCCAATGGGGAACAGGGGGTGGGGGGGGGGTGGGGAGGGGGGAAGGGGACATAGGTAACACTTTCAACAATAAAGATAAAAGATTTAAAAAAACAGAGACTTTTCAAGGATGAGAAGCCACCAATCACAGAGGCAGACAGCTGTCCCAAGATGTCAACAAATCCTATATGCCACAAATTACTGCTGCTCAAGCCTTGTTCTTATATCACCTAATTGCCATTGAATGAATATGCATAAAATTATTTTTATATTGTTATTATGGTGTCCTAATGGAAACAATATCTGTTTCCCCAGACCCCATCCCTTATTAAATATCAAAAATTTAACCTGGATATCTGCTAATAAAATTATAGAGTCTTAATTCATCTAGCCAAGCATATTGTTCTGGCATAAGTGACCCCAAGTCAGGACAGAGACCCCAACTGTATATTAAGGTTTGGCAGGTGACCCACGCTCAGAAGCATGTGGTTTGTCATGCTCCAGCCAGGCATGACTCCTGCCCTTTGTTTTAAAGTAAATCCATCCCACATCACAAAGGTAATTTTTCTGTGCCTGTGGACTAGAACTACAGGAGATCAATTCCCACTGACTCAGTAGCTCCAGGAGTAGAAACTGTAAATAACTTTTGGAGATAATTAACTTTGCTCAATTCTGCTTCTGTACAATCTGCTTTCGTAAGATAGATCTACATTCCAATCCTATGTCCAGCAGGATGCGGCTGGGAGCGACCCTGCGGGCTGCGCCCAGCCTTTGTAATTTAGAATTTAGAATAAAGGAAATCGCAAGGCTGATCAAACAGGCAACTTACGCTGTAACTACATTCTCCCATGCTTTGTAACTTTTGTAATTGCTTGTTCAACTGAAAATCTTCCATTATTGTGAGTAATGTAACTGACTTTTTGACCCAAGTTTAACCAATCAGGTTCTGCCAAATCCCCCTGCATGGGGGATAAAAACTTGCTTACTCCGAGTGTTCGGGGCTCGCGTTGCTCCCTGCTGTGTCAGTGGAGACGTGGGCCCGGGCTCGAGTTCGTAATAAAGGCTTCCTAAATTTCAATTTGGCTGCCTGGTGGTCTTCATTCGCGGGTCACCCCACAACTTTTGGGGCCCCAGCGAGGTACCCGAGAGGCAGGAGAGAGGGACCCCCCAGAAGGGGCTGGAGGCTCTCCCTCCCAAGGGAGAAGAGAGGGACCCCCAGAAGGGGCTGGAGGCTCTCCCTCCTTTCGGGGACCTTAGCTGGAGCATCTGCCTCCGGTGGTCTTATTCTGACTCCAGGGTCAGACCCCACAACAATATCATAAGGTACAAGGGACAGCAGATAAAAAAGAAAAACATAATTAGCTTAATAAAAAGTTATAATACAGGAGAGACAAAATGGCGGCAGAATAGAAGGATGTGTCCTGAGCCTTGTCCCGGAGCAAATAGAGGAGGCAGCTGAGACGAGCGGAATCCAGCCCAAATTGGCGAAGGAGGCACAGCTGGTGAGACAGTTTGCAGCTGGGAAGAGCAGGGATCCCCCGGATAAAGGTAAAATCAAAGATCTAGGCAGCAGAATCTCCCGGACCTCTGTGCCCAGAAGGTCAGGGAGAAACTACACAGCGCCAAGCCGCATCCCTGAGGACAGGCAAGGTCTGAAGGATTTTAGACCATAGTGTCTGGATTTGGGATCTGAGCTCAAAGGCAGCCTTTAAGAGCTGCCGGACCGTGGAGTGCCGGCAAGGGAGGAACAGGCAGAGACGCCGTCCTTCCTCGCACTGGGGCCTGCGCCTTTCCCCACTGAACCTAGTTCCTGGGACCTTTTGGAGACAGGTACTTACCTGTGACAGAAGTGGGGGAGAAGGGGTAGAGTTGTGGAATCTGGGCAGAGTGGGCAACGGTCCAGGAGAAGTGGTAGCAAGTCTGGTGCTGAGTCATATCTAAGCCCACAGAATCCATTTTCTCCTGAGAGATAGCCCCTCCCCCCAGTCTCCAGGCAACCAATATAGCCACACCCAGATTCCACCCTGATTAACACCATGGAATCTGAATACTCCCTGAGGCCATAGGATCTACTCTAAAGAGAAATCTTTAGAAGCTAAGCACCTCAATTACTCGGCTACACTGCCAGGGCCCTCCAGAGTGCTTCAGTGTACCTCGCTGGCAAACTTACCGCCAAGTGCTCCTGTGAGCTTCCACCAGGAGAAAGCGCCTACCCACCACAGACACAGCAGCGAAAGTTGAGTCTACGCACCACACAACTACAGAACTCTGGGCAACACAGTTAACCCTTTCCAAAGTGTAGCCCCCTGAGCCACATTACCCTGACAGACGGTTCCTTGGTGCCACTGTGAGGCCCCACTGGGCACACGTGATTTCAATTAAGGGTGCAAGTCAGCAAAAATTGGGACACTCCCCTCCACAGCAGCTGACTTCTAGGCACTGCAGTTGTGCCTCTCAAGCTTGCAGGCCTACATCAAGGGAACCCAAATAGCTCAAGTAGGGAACTACACTAAATAACCAAGCCCAGGAGAACATAAAGATTTCACCAGTAACACCATCACCAAAAGAACCTGGGTAGCAAAGCAATTGGATCTAAAATTAAAACATTTCAAGAAAACATGGGGAGACAAAAAAGCAATACCCAAAGGAAAGAAAAAGAGGAATCACCAGAAAGGGAGTTAAATGAAATTGAGGCTAGCAGCTTGACAGAGAGAGAATTCAGAGTAATGGTTATAAGGATGTTTAAATGGATGGATGACAAATACACACAACTCAATGAGAACTATATGGAGCTGAATGAAAATGTCACCAACATGAAAAGAAACCAAGAGATGAAGAACAACATAGCTGCAATGAAGAACACGTTGGAAGGCTTAAACAGTAGAATAGAAGTGGCTGAGGACCGCATCAGCAAATTAGAAGACAAGGTAGGAAAACACACACAAACACAGCAGCAAATGGAAAGAAGACTTAAAAAGCAAGAGAGCCTAAGGGAGCATTGGGACAACACAAAACGAAACAATATTAGAATAATTGGGATACCAGAAGGAGAGGAAGAGAAGCAAGAAAGAGAAAACCTGTTTGAAGAAATAATGACAGAAAACTTCCCTGATATTGGCAAGAAAAAAACTATGCAAGTGCAAGAAGTACATAGAGTCCCAAACAAGTTGAACCCCAAAAGACCGACACCAAGACACATCATAATTAAATTGGCGAATACCAATGACAAAGTAAGAATCTTAAAGGCTGCCAGAGAGAGACAGAAAGTTACCTACAAGGGATCTCCTATTAGAATATCAACTGATTTCTCAACAGAAACACACCAGGCCAGAAGGGAATGGAATGAAATATACAAAGTGATGCAAAGCAAGGGACTGAATCCAAGAATACTATACCCAGCAAGGTTATCATTCAAAATTGAAGGTGGGATCAGGAGCTTCACAGACAAAAAAGGGCTAAGAGAGTTTATCACTACCAAGCCAGCAATGCAAGAAATGCTAAAGGGACTACTGTAAAAAGAAGAAAGAGAAAGGCAAAAAGAAACACAAACACTAAGGGGAAAAATATGACAACAAACATGTACTTGTCAATAATAACATTAAACGTAAATGGATTAAATGCACCAATCAAAAGACATAGGGTAGCTGAATGGATAAGAAAACATGACCCATATATTTGCTGTCTACAAGAGACCCACCTCAGAGCAAAGGATTCACATAGACTGAAAGGGAAGGGATGGAAAAATATTTTTCAGGCAAATGGAAATGAGAAAAAAGCTGGGGTAGCAATACTTATATCTGATAAAATAGACCTCAAAGTAAATGCCATAACAAGAGATAAGGAAGGCCACTACATAATACTAAAGGGAGCAATTCAACAAGAAGATATAACTCTGGTAAACATATATGCACCCAACGCAGGAGCACCCAAATACATAAAAAAACTCCTGGAAGAGATCAAGGGAGAGATCGACAACAATACAATCATAGTAGGAGACTTTAATACACCACTGACATCACTGGATAAATCCTCTAGACAAAAAATCAGCAAAGAAACAGCAATTCTAAATGACACACTAGATCAGATGGACCTAATTGACATCTTCAGAGCATATCACCCCAAAGCCCCAGAATATACGTTCTTCTCAAGTGCCCATGGGACATTTACAAAAATAGACCACATATTGGGTCACAAACAAGGCCTCCCTAAATTCAAAAAGACTGAAATCATATCAAGCATTTTCTCAGACCACAATGGCATAATATTAGAAATAAACCATAATAAAAACATTCCAAAAAATTCAAACACGTGGAAACTGAATAGCATGCTATAAAACAATGATTGGGTGATCAACGAGATCAAAGAAGAAATTAAAAACATCCTGGAGAATAATGACAATAAAGACACAATAATGCAAATGCTATGGGACACAATGAAAGCAGTCTTGAGAGGGAAGTTTATAGCTCTAAGGCCTACCTCAAAAAACAAGACAAAATGGTAATAAATCTTCTAACTCAACAACTCAAGGAATTAGAAAGAGAGCAACAAAAAAAGCCCACAGTGAGCAGAAGGAAGGACATAATAATGATCAGAGCAGAAATGAATGACATAGAGACCCAAAAAACAATACACAGGATCAACAAAACCAAGAGCTGGTTCTTTGAAAGAATAAACAAGATTGATAAACCTCTATCCAGGCTCACCAAGAAGCAAAGAGAGAGGACCCAAATAAACAAAATCAGAAATGAAAGAGGTGAAATAACAACAGACCCCACAGAAATACAAAGGATTGTTAAAAATACTATGAACAACTCTATTCTAACAAACTACACAACCTGGAGGAAATGGACACATTCCTAGAAAAATACAACCTTCCAAAACTCACTCAGGAAGATTCTAAGAATCTCAATAGGCTGATAACTATGGAATAAATAGAAGCAGTCATCAAAAAGCTTCCAGCAAACAAAAGCCCAGGGCCTGATGGCTTCACAGGGGAGTTTTACCAAACATTTAAGGAAGAACTAAAACCTATCCTCCTCAGACTATTCCAGAAAATTCAAGAAGGAACACTTCCAAGCTCCTTCTATGAGGCCAGCATCACCCTAATACCAAAACCAGATAAAGACAACACAATGAAAGAGAATTACAGGCCAATATCCCTCATGAACTTAGATGCCAAAATCCTCAACAAAATTCTAGCAAATCGAATACAGCAGTACATCAGCAAGATTATACACCATGACCAAGTAGGATTTATCCCAGGGATGCAAGGATGGTACAATAGTCGCAAATCAATAAACGTGATACATCACATAAACAAACTGAGAGATAAAAATCACATAGTCACATCAATTGATGCAGAAAAAGCATTTGATAAAATCCAACACCCTTTCTTGATAAAAACTCTCAGCAAGGTGGGAATAGAAGGATCATACCTGAACACAATAAAAGCCATATACGACAAACCCACAGCCAACATCATACTCAATGGGCAAAAACTAAAACCATTTCCCCTAAGAACAGGAACAAGACAGGGATGCCCACTCTCACCACTCCTGTTTAATATAGTGCTGGAAGTACTAGCCATTGCGATCAGACAAGAAGAAGAAATAAAAGGCATCCAAATTGGAAAAGAAGAAGTAAAACTGTCCTTATTTGCAGATGACATGATACTGTACATAGAAAACCCTAAAGACTCCATAAAAAAATTATTAGACTTAATAACTGAATTCGGTAATGTAGCAAGATACAAAATTAATGCCAAGAAATTTATGGCATTTCTAAACACCAATAATGAACTTACAGAAAGAGAGACTAAAAAAGCAATCCCATTAAGGAGGCACGAACATTCAATGGAGTCAAGACAGTCTCTTCAACAAATGGTGTTGGGAAAATTGGACAGATACATGCAAAAAAATGAAGCTAGATCACCAACTTACACCATACACAAAAATAAACTCAAAATGGATAAAGGACTTAAACATAAGACGGGAAACCATGAAAATACTAGAGGAATCCACAGGCAGCAAAATCTCGGACATATGCCGAAAGAACTTCTTCACTGATACTACTCCTAGGGCAATGGAAGCTAAAGAGAAAATAAACAAATGGGACTACATCAAAATAAAAAGCTTTTGCACAGCAAAGAAAACCATCAATAAAACAACAAGAAAGCCCACTGCATGGGAGAACATATTTGCCAATGCTATCAATGATAAGGGTTTAATCTCCAACATATACAGAGAACTCATACAACTTAACAAAAAGAAGATAAACAACCCAATCAAAAAATGGGCAAAGGACCTAAATAGACATTTTTCGAAAGAAGACAGAAGGCAGGCCAAGAGACATATGAAAACCTGCTCACAGTCACTAATCATCAGAGAGATGCAAATCAAAACAACAATGAGGTACCATCTCACACCTGTCAGAATGGCTTTTATCAACAAATCAACAAACAACAAGTGTTGACGAGGATGTGGAGAAAAAGGAACTCTTTTGCACTGCTGGTGGGAATGCAGACTGGTGCAGCCACTGTGGAGAACAGTATGGAGCTTCCTCAAAAAACTAAAAATGGAACTCCCATTTGACCCAGTGATCCCATTTCTAGGAATATATCCCAAGAATCTAGAAACACGCATCAGAAAAGAAATATGCACCCCTATGTTCATAGCAGCACAATTCACCATAGCCAAGATTTGGAAACAACCTAAATGCCCATCAGCAGATGAATGGATTAAAAAACTGTGGTATATCTACACAATGGAATACTATGCTGCGGTAAAAAAGAAGGAGTTCCTACCATTTGCAACAATATGCATGGAGATGGAGAATATTATGTTGAGTGAAATAAGTCAGGCAGAGAAAGATAAATATCACATGATCTCGCTCATTTGTGGAATACAATGAACGGCATAGACTGATGAACAAGAACAGATCCAGAGGCTGAGAAACGTCGATCAGAACATCATACCTCAGGTAAGGTAGGGGAGGGTGGGGGCAAGGTGCAGAGATCAACCAAGGGACTTGTATGCATGCATATGAACCTAATCAACGGAAACAGACAACAAGGGGGCGGGGCATAAGTGGGGAATGGGGGGTTATGGAGAAATAAGGACACATATGTAAAAAATAAAAATTTAAAAAATTATAAAATAAAAATAAAATATTAAATCTAATCAATACTAGTGGTCACCATAGCCTTAAGAGAAATTGTTTCATGTGACAAAAATCTTTAAATGAAACTCTCTGTAGACTGAAAATTATTTTGGAAGGAAACAAAGAGAAGTTTCCTTCAAAAGTCATAAGGATGTAATTGAAAGTCAATATATTTGGCCTCTTGAACTAAAGTAAGTAATTTGTGTTTTTGCCTCCCTGACAAAGTTTATATAAAGCTACAAAAAAAATTGACAGCCAGTTTGAAATGGAATTGCCAGGGCCTAGGGCAAAGAATATCCTTACATGATATTATTCTACAATGTCATTATAATTTTAGATATTTTACAACAGCATATAGTACAATTATCCCAAACAAACTTATAAACTAATTCTTTGAATGGTTGGCAGCAATTAAAAAAAAAAAAAAAAGGGCATGAAAGGATTTAATCCCTTGCAGAAGGAATTAAGGCACTGGGAAGGCACTTGAGCATCCTATATTGGCCCCTCTTGCCCTTTGTGCCAAGAGGGACTCTCTTCTCACAATCCAATTGCCCTCAGTTGTTACCTGAGCTTTCTGTTCATGCGGAGCTTGAAGCCTCGTGGGGGCTGGTACCATGGATCTGTCTCACACCCAACTGTGTGAGCTGGGCCCTCACTGGAGAAGAAACCCGAGTTCCCCGAGATATGTGATCAGCACCGGGACCCTTCCAGCAAGCCAGGGGTTCCCAAGGCAGGTGCTGGGTTTGGAGGCCACGGGGGCATAGGCTACCAAGGAGACAGAATCGAACCTTACACCACCCTGCTTGTCCCAGGAGGATGGCTGGTTAGCCAGAGACGGGTAAGATTCCTCAAGGAAGGAACAACCTAAGACAGGCACAGGCGCAGAGGGGCCATCAAGAGAGAACTTGGGGGGGGCAACAGAAGTGGGGCACAGACCCTCACCCCCCCCAACATTGCAGGGGCTTGAACCCTCACCCCTTCTGAAGGAGGTCTCCTGCCCCCATGGCTGCTTCGCGCTTCCCACACCCAGCTCTGAACGGGACCCAGGCAACAGAAAGAGACCTGGCCCAGCACACATCGAGATACAGGTGACAGACAGAGACTTGGCCCAGCTCAGATTGGGACCCAGGTAACAGACAAGAGACTTGGCTGACAGCAGTTGCCCTATATCTAAATTCAGCCTAGCATCTGGAATGCTCAGGGCCCACTCAAGAATGCAATTAATCCTTCCCACTAATATTTACAGGGTAAACTAAGATTGTTGGTAGAGTATTAAATTTGACAGTAAAATAGTAATTGAGTTTTCAGATTAATTTAAATAGGCTAATTGAAATAAGTGAATATTCAAGTAAAGTTAATTGTACTGGACAAAAAGCTGTTCTTAAAGTAATAACTAAAATTTCTATTGGTAGTTCATCTCATGGTAAAATTCCTGAATATGCAATGAACCTAAAGCAGTCATATGTGTGGGCAAAAAAAAATTTAAATTGAAAGTTATCAAGACTGCATTATAAAATTTACAAAAACCTCCATTAAAAAAAAAGGGGGTGGGGGATAGTAGGGCAATATCATGTAAGGAAAAATATCCTATAAGTAAATTACATCTAGAAAATTTTTACTTTACCAAATTAAGTTTCATTTGCAATGCTAACAGCAAGACGGCCATTAAAAACACACATAGTGTCTAAATAAGACAAAGGAAAATTGTTTGAACAAAAATAAAAAGGATCCCAAATCAATTATATAGAAAAGATTCCTTTATTAACTTGTGGTCGAGAATATATTTGTATATTTTCAGAAAACAACCCCAAGACCAGATGGATTCCTGCAACAGAGAGGAATTGACAGGTGTGCTCCAACCACTAAGACAAGAGGAAAAAACAGTCCAGAGATGGAAGACGCTGACAACGCCTTGCCACACGAGCAGTCAGCAGTTGTGCACTGCTGCAGGTTACCTAGGACCAAACCAGAGAGGGTCGGACCTGCATTGCCACCATGTGCCCACCATCCAGATATCATTGCTGACATGTACACATAAGGAGCTGTTAGACATTGAAACGGGGACTCAGAACTGTTGGACATTGAAATTGGGACTCAAACATTTTTTTGTTTTGTCTTGTTTTGTTATTATATGTTTATTTCTAGTCTGCAAAGGCAAAACTTTTTAAAGGAAAGAAATGGTGGGAAAAAGATACAGAGGCAAAGAAGCATTGAACAGACTGTCAAATTACATTGGGAAGACAGGGGAGGTTGGGCGAGGGGGGCTGTAAGAGACCAACCGAAGGACTTGTATGCATGCATATAAGCACAACCAATGGATATAAGACACTGGGGCGGGGGGGGGGGGGAGGGCGGGCAGGTGAAGGCATGTACTGGGGGGTAGGGGAGGTTGGGGGGAGATCAATGGGGGAAAAAAAGGAGACATATGTACTACTATTTGTAATACTTAAAACAATAAAAAAAATTTAAAAAAAAAAGAAAAAAGTTAAAATACATGTAAAGGGTTTTTAGTTTGGCTGGGATGCTTATTCCCTCAAACTCTTCCTTGTCTAACATCATACATTTTCTGTTCCTAATTGGTGTTACTGGCTTAAATTATTGCTTTGTTCCTGATATACACTGAGTGGCCAGATTATTGTGATCTCTGAACGCATAATAATCTGGCCACTCAGTGTATATCCTATATAATAAAAGGCTAATATGCAAAATGTCCCCTCGACCAGGAGTTAGACCAGCAGGCAGGCCGGCCAACCACCCATGTCCCCTCCCCCTGGCCAGGCTGGCCGAACCCCACCCATGCACGAATTCATGCACTGGGCCATGCATTCAGAGATCATAATAATCTGGCCACTCAGTGTATATTAAACTAGATGCAGAAAAAAAACTTAAGATAAGCACCCAAAAGACTCGGTTCTCATTAACCCCAAAATTAGAAATGATACAGAATATTTTTCATAAGGACATATAGGATCCGACTGCCCCCTATTAACCAGCCTTTTCAATTTGAATAATAATAATTTTACCTTGAATGCCATTTAAGGTTATGGTCTTGCCCCATCCCCAAAGGTCCATTGTTGAGCAAGACAAAGACTAAGACTGAGACTTCCTAGGGAATGAGCTCTCCTAGCACTGTGGGACCTCGTTATCAAATCAAACAGTTGGTCATCAATGCATCCTTTGGATTGATTGATGACCAAAACAGAAACATGTGGAAGGCAAGGGGCTACATGCTAACCTGACTAGCTCAGGGAAAGCCTGTATGGTGACCTTGCACATTCAGAGACCTAAAGTAATCACAAAGGATGATCTGAAATCAAAAATTTTTTAACTAAGAGCAGTTTATGGTGGGTAGGCATGTCCTAGACTGGCATCTTCCCTGACAAAGGTCTATCTTTTACCTTAACTGAGCCAGTTCATTGTCTTTTTACATCTACTATAATATATCTTTGGAATGTCAAAGTAATTTTCCTTTTTCAGACCCCTCAAAGCATAGGCACTGCTCTGGGGAGACCACAAATCCCCTCATTATTATTGAGTTAATTATTAACTATCTTATACCCACCCATGTAAAAGATATAAAGATGTGTCTATCATTTTACATTTTATGCAATCCGAGAGGTTTCCTCCCTTTGCTTTCTTCCACCTCCCTAATTTATCACCAATGGATTTCATGTAACCCACGATGCCTTCTCTCTTGATTTGTAATATATAAAATAAGTTGCAAAACTGCTATTCCCCAAGCATTATCTCAATCGGTTAAGATTTTGCTTCCAGGCAATTGTCAGTTTGGCTTAAACTCACAAAAATTCTTCACAGTTTTGAATGTTTCTTACGTTTGTTATATTGAAATTCAGCGAGTCCAATAGAAGATACCACAGCCAGAGGGTCGAATTTTGGAGCCTTTATTTCAAAGCCGACAGCGACCTCAAAGGGCTATCGCCACTCCAAACCTCGAGGTCCTGAAATGAAGTTAAGGGTAAGCTTATGAAGGCAAAAAGAGGAAGAAAAAAACTCTAAGATTGGTGCCACAAGACCCTGTCTCAAGGCCTGGCCTGGCGGCAGCCCTGACAACTCTGACTGGTAGTATTATAGTTTATGGCCTTTCCAATATTGTAACAATGCGTAAGTAAACAGGTCCTGCAAGATAGATGGTTTAAGAGGGAGCAGTGACCAGATCATAGACCAATAAGAATGTACACCAGATTTCCATCACAGGCTCAGATTTCCAGCCCCCCACCCATCTTTATTTTCCCATTATTCAAGCAAGCATATTTACAGAAGCTAGAAATAGCATAGTTACTTATCTGGTTTAGTTATATCCTGGAATTAATAGTTCAATGGACCATCTGTGCCTGAAAGGCAGTCCTAACAAAAATTTATGGGTATAAAATGGAATGCCTGTGGTTCAAATAGAGGGCAAGGGGACAGAACTGAGTCAGTTTTTTCAAGGTCCATTTTTCACGTTGCCGTAACAATTAGAGGTGATGAAAATGTTACACTGATAGTTATAATCATTCCACTCCACAATGTATACATACATCAAAACATGTTTTACAACCTAAATATATACAATTTTTAATTTGTCGACAAAAATAAACTGTGGGTGAAAAAATAACTTCACAGGGTGTTCCAATCATAAATTCCTAACTGGGTATGTCAAGCCCCAGACCTATAACTTTATATAATATACAAACACATATATATTTTATTGATTTTAGAGAAGAAGGGAGAGGGAGAAAGAGACAGAAACATCAATGATGAGAGAGAATCATCCATCTGCTGCTCCTGCATGCCTCACACCAGGGATTGGGACCTCAACCCAGGCATGTGCCCTGACCCAGAATCAACCACTGAGCCATGCCAGCAGGGCAAACTTCTTTAATAAATGGTTTATCTTTGCTTTAAGCAAGCCCTATCCATTGTTTGTGCTTCTAGGTTAACACACCTTTGAAGTAAACATAACCACCTTCAGGAGGGCACATCATTGTATTAAAACATCCTATAATTCAATCCTGCCTTGCTTTTTCCCATCTCCATGTAATCCCCCTTAAATTCCCTCCTTAATTTCATATACATAAAAGAAGATACAAAATCAATACTCTCTATGGAGCATTTGAGATCTTGCTCCCAGCACAGGTTGGCAGTTTGGGCTCAAATAAACTCATAAAATTCTCTGCAGGTCTGGATGTTTTTTACATCAACAAAACAAACTCATGCTATCAAACTTCTAGCCATATCTGGCTGGTATAAAAAAATTTCCACTTTATGAATTCCCTTGGGGGGGGGAATCCCCACTCTAGAATGATTAAAGATATCTAAACTACTCTTTAACAAATCACAGTCGAAAACAAAGGATGAACATTAACACCCAGAATGGGTATTTCTGTCATCATTGTTCTTAGAAAAATATTACTTACAGCAACTATATATGGTTAACTAAATATAGAAAGGCAGTAAGTGGACACTAGAAAGGGAATCCATTAATTAGGTCCCTACCGGTAACTAAGTAGAGAAATTCTAGGGCCCATATTAAAGAGAATATTCTTAAGCAAGATATTTCAAGGGAAGGAAATAAAAAAGCCCTGTGTCCTGAAAATCAATGTATTTCACGGAAACAAAGAAGAAGCACATAATCAGACAGAACCTAACTTTTAGAGGCTCAGCAGCGACTCTTAGACTTCAAAAGGCCTTTTATGGAGACCAGCAGGGCTGGGAAGGCAACTAGGCTCACAGCCCAAGATTTTCTTGACTCGGTCAAAACCCAACCTCCATGTCCCCTGGCCTAGTCCATCGTACCTGCAAGCACAAATGAAAACGAGAGGGAGATGGGAGAAGACCCGGTTACCCGCGCAGGAGTGCGCAGCTCTCAGACTCAGACACAACTGTCCTCCTCCCTACCCCTGACCCCCCGCCCCCGCCCTTCATTATGGGGTTCCACCACCCCTCTCCGGCCTTTTCTTACACCCGGGCCTAGGAGGCTGAGGATTTATGGAGGTACGCAGGGCCTCACTCGCGCTTGCCAGGGGAGCAGACCTCCTCCCAAACCCCGCCAGCGCCCTCGCCGCCGCGGAGCTCGCCCCGCCTTCCGGCTCTCAGGACCGCAGATCCTCCCTCTGGAGGAAGCGCACGGTGGCCTGAGGCTTCAAGACCGACCCCCATTTCCGCCGCTGAGACTGATCGGTCCGGCGCTGGTTTCTTCAGAAAACCGCTATCGCATACGCGCCTCGCCTGGTCCCGAAGAGCGCCCGGCCTTCAAGACCGCGCCGCAGGATTTCGGAGGGTGCCTGCCTCGGTCCGAGGGCACAGGGCAAGTCCCCCGGCTCCACGGGGCGAATGGGGCGGTCCAGGCGGGGCAGACCTAGCAGAGAAGCCGGGTGCCGGGAGGGCCAGGGTGTGCAGTTCCTTTTATACCTGCCTGTAAAAATGACTCCGAAAGGGACCGGCGCTACAGAGGATAATCCAAGAGTGCTCTCCTGTTGGAACTGAGTCAAAAAATCAGAAGAGCTGTATATTCCAGTATTTCTCCTGGTTTCTAGACTCTGCGCCCCGCAAATGCAGCGAGTATCTCCAGGCCCCAAGACCCAAGCACTGAGGCTCCTGGGAGTTGCGTTTTTTTCTGCCCAAAGTGCGCAGGCGCTTGGAGGGGAGGAGGGTGCAAGCCCAGAGATCTGGGGGCCCAGGAAGTTCTTGGGTCTTATCAGCTGAGGGCTTGGAGGACAAAGGTGGAGAGGAGGAAAAAGAGGAGTGGGTATAATGAGGTTGGAGGCCAATCCCAGGTTGGGACCTGGTGTCCAGTCCAGATCTTGTAATGGTGACCCTGACTGTGATATCCCAGTGCTTCTAACTTGCACCTTATGACCTTTGCTGAGATACTGGTGTGGTCCCCTGTGTGCCTGAGTGTGTGATTGCAGACAGAGTTGTGTTTTCCTGGTTGTAGCTGTTTCCTGCCTGTGTGCCAGTTTTCTCTTTACTGCTCTGCTTGGTGATTTTCTGTTACCTTGTCCCATGAATTGCTATGCAGTCTTCTGCTTTATTTAACCTACTGTTGTAATGCAGTCTTCATTTCAGATATTCTTCATTACTGATTTTTTTTTTTAGTTATAGATATAGATATAGATATAGTTTAGATATAGATATACTAGAGGCCTGGTGCATGAAAATTCATGCACTGGAAGGGGGTCCCTCAGCCCGGCCTGCCCCCTCTCACAGACTGGGAGCCCTCAGGGGCTGGAGTAGACCCAGCGATCAGGAGAAGGCAACATCCCCATCACACCTCTGTTGCTGCCACTGCCAGCAGTGCAAGCCTCGGCTGGCCCTGATTACCTGAACCTCAGGTGGCTCTGGGCGGCTGGGCAGACGCCATCTGAGGCTTGCCTGCGCCTCGGGCTGGCCCTGGGCGGGGGGCTGAGGGGACTGGGGGACTCCCTTATTGGCTGTGGATGCCACCATCTTTGTGAGGGCGTACAGTCAGTTAGCATATTCCCTCTTTATTAGAAAGGACAGATTGATTGATTTCAGAAAGGAAGGAAGAGGTAAAGAGAAATAGAAACATCAATGATGACAGAGAATCATTGATTGACTGGGGGCTGAGCCAGCTCGTGGCCTTGAACAGAATCAAACTGGGACCCTCCAATCCCTAGGCCAAAGCTCTATCCACTGAGCCAAACCAGTTAGAGCCCAAAGTAATTTCCTGTTTAAAAAAGTCTCTTAAAGCCCATCCAGCATGGCTCAGTGGTTTAGCATCCACCTATATGAACCAGGAGGTCACAGTTCATTACTGGTCAGGACACATGGCCCAGTTGTAGGCTTGATCCTGGTGTGGGGCATGCAGGAGGTAGCTGATCAATGATTTTCTCTCATCATTGATCTTTCTATCTCTCTCCCTCTCCCTTCCTCTCTGAAATCAATAAAAATATACTTTTAAAAAATAAAAAAGTCTCTTGAAATTTAAAGTTTGGGAAGGCTGTAAAAAAAACATAACCAAAATATTATAACATAAATTTTGTAAACCTGAGGGAAAAAAACACACTTTTATGGTAATAATTTTAAAAGACATCAATTAAACTTAAAACAGTTTTAATATTAAGCATTTTGTCTAGACTACAAGATTCTATTTAACTTATGTAAGTATTTAACTTCTTTTGGTAAATAAAGGATTATATCCTAATACTGTCATTTGGAGGTAGAAAATACACCCCATATAATATACAGATAAACACAACTCACATAAAGACTATATATATATATATATATATATATATATATATGCAGTTTGTGTGTGTGTGTGTGTGTGTGTATACATACACACACTAGAGGCCCGGTGCACGAAATTTGTGCACAGGGGTGTGTGTCATTCAGCCCAGCCTGCACCTTCTCCAATCTGGGATCCCTCTCACAATCCAGGACTGCTGGCTCCCAACTGCTCACCTGCCTGCCTTCCTGATTTCCCCTAACCGCTTCTGCCTGCCAGCCTGATCACCCCCTAATCACTCCCCTGCTAGCCTGCTTGCCCCTAACTGCCCTCCCCTGCAGGCCTGGTCACCCCTAATTGCCCTCCCCTGCAGGCCTGGTCACCCCTAACTGCCCTTCCCTAAAGGAGTAGTCCCCACCAACTGCTCTCCCCGGCAGGCCTGGGTCCCCCGCAACTGCCCTTACATGCAGGCCTGGTCACCCCCAACTTCCCGCCTCTGCCAACCTGGTCACCCCTAACTGCCCTCCCCTGCAGGCTTGATTGCCCCCAACTGCCCTCTGCTGCAGGCCTGATCACCCACAACTGTCCTCCCTTACAGACCTGGTCCCTCCCCTGCTGGCCATCTTGTGGTGGCCATCTTGTGTCCACATGGGAGTAGCCATCTTGTGTGTTGGAATGATGGTCCATTTGCATATTACTCTTTTATTACATAGGATAGAGGCCTGGTTCACGGGTGGGAGCCAGCTGGTTTGCCCTGAAGGGTGTCCCAGATCAGGGTGGAGGTTCTCTTGGCTGGCCCTGATTACCTGAACCTCAGGTGGGAGCCGGCTGGTTCATGAGCAGGACAGGAAGCTTGGCTTCCTCCATAGCCAGGAGCAACCCAAGCCTCCCGCTCTCTCCAGCTCTGTGACTGTCGCCATTTTGGTTGGGATTTATTTATCCTATAGAATAAAAGAGTAATATGCAAATTAACCATCACTCCACTACACCCACGAGCCATGCCCACCAGCCAATCAAGAGGGAATATGCAAATAAACCCAACCAAGATGGTACAGCCACAGAGAGCAGGAGGGAGGCTTGGGTTTCCCTGGCAATGGAGGAAGCCAAGCTTTCTGCCTGCCCTTGCCTGCCCAGGCCTCCACTCAATGCTACAAAGTTTCAATTATAGAAGATAAAAAAATCCCAGATACCAGGGCCTCTGCTTGGGTCGCCAGGGGGATGGCTGGCCTGAAAACCACCACAGGCCCCTTGCCTACGCCGCCCCATGCCCCAAGGGAACCCCCACCCTGATCTAGGACACCCTTCAGGGCAAACCAGCTGGCCCCCACCCTTGTACCAGGTCTCTATCCTCTATACTCTTTTACCTAATAAAAGAGTAATATGCAGATTGACCATCACTCCAACACACAAGATGGCTGCCCCCATGTGGTCAAAGATCCTGCCCCCATGTGGACACAAGATGGCCAGAAGGGGAGGGCAGTTAGGAGGGACCAGGCCTGCAAGGGAGGGCAGTTGGGGGCGATCAAGCCTGCTGGGGAGGGCAGTTAGGGGTGACCCGGCCAGCAGAGGAGGGAAGTTGAGGTGACTGGGTCTGCAGGGAAGGGCAGCTGGCGGGGACCCAGGCTGCAGGGGACAGCAGTTAGGGTAGACCAGGCCTGCAGGGGAGGGCAGTTAGGGGTGACCAGGCCTGCAGGGGAGGGCAGTTAGGAGCAAACAGGCTGGCAGGGGAGTGGTTAGGGGGTTATCAGGCTGGCAGGGGAGTGGTTAGGGGTGATCAGGCTGGCAGGCAGAAGAAGTTAGGGGCAATCAGGAAGGCAAGCAGGTGAGTAGTTGGGAGCCAGCAGTCCTGGATTGTGAAAGGGATGTCCCAGATTGGAGAGGGTGCAGACTGGGCTGAGGGACACCATCACCCCCCCCCCCCCGTACATGAATTTCATGCACCAGGCCTCTAGTTTTCTATAATTGAAACTTTGTAGCCTTGATAGGAGTCCAGGGCTGGCCAGGGTGTGCAGAAAGCTTGGCTTCCTCCATTGCCAGGGAAAGCCAAGCCTCCTGCTCACTCTGTAGCTGCAGCCATCTTGGTTGGATTAATTTGCATACTCGCTCCTGATTGGCTGGTGGGTGTGGCTGGTGGGTGTAGCCAAGGTACAGTCAATTTGCATATTACTCTTCCATGAGATAGGATATATATATAAACTAAATTGTATCAGGTCAATTTGGTTTTAATAAGACATATATAGGTTGGGCTGAGGAGGCTAAAAGGCTAATTCCAATGTAACCCTGAAATTTTGGGGGGGAGGTGCGCTAGCAATCTGAATCCTTGCTAGCAAGCTCAGTGTACATTCTTGATAACCTATAATTAAATCACTACCTCTTTCCCAGAAACTGGTCTTGCAGAACTTGTTACAGAGGCCATAACATTGTGAACAGTACACTGCCCCAGAGGGAGGGTTATTAATGCTGGCACCAGGCCAGACCATCAGATATGGCCCAGAGACCCCCAACACCTAGGGGCCTTCTTGCTAGGCCCACAAAAAGGACCAGAAGCATAACCCATATTTGCAGGACAAAGACTCCAGAAAGATATAAAACAGAAGCCCCCTGCATGTTACTTTACTCAGATTTGGAAAGTTATTCCTTGAGTCTGCCGGTGTAAACAAAAAGTGTCACTCCTTTAAATCTCTTGGTTTTTCTTTGGTCTTCTGCAACAACTGGTTCCCTGAACCGGGAAGTCAACCGTGCTTGGCCCTTTTGACCTCCTATGAGTGGACTGGACTTGGGGCCTGGGGGTGCAGGATAGGCCTCCAGAAGGCATACGCTGCTGATTATACAGAATTGAACCAGGGGACTCTGGCTACTCCTGTACCTCAGCGTAGGTCCTGGCCGGCATCTGGAGAAAGTTACAGTTTCTGTTGACAGGTCCAGAGGTGTCCATCCACTTTCTGAATGGACACCTCTGGACCTGTCAACAGAAACTGTAAGTGGGGGGCCCCAGTCAGTCAGGCCCACTCCAGGAGAGTGGAAGGGGAGCTTGATCACCTCCCGGGAAGTCATACGACTTCATCAGGTAAATTAGTCAGGAATCGGGTGGACTGTTAAACTCTGAGTGAATGTGTGGTGAAAATGAGTGAGTGTGGAAGGAGAAGGCCTACACTCTCCTATCCTTAATGTGGATCCACGACCTTGGTGACAGAGTTTGAGTGGACCCTAACCTGTGGTTGAACGATTTGTCATAAGGCATAATGGTGACTCACCCCCATGTGGAGTTGACCAGGCCCAGGGTTTATAGGGGTGCACCTTAGCTAAAACAAATCTAAGCTCCCAAAGATGTGGCCAGGCGGGCATCTGAGTGAGGATCTGTGAAAACAGGTCATGCCCTCCCTTGTCTGTCTCTTGCCACTGATCATCATGGGGTCAGGATAAAGTAAACCCACTGTTCTCAATTGCATGTTGAAAATTTTTTTTAAATGGTTTCAATGGAGACCATAGTATTAAAATGAACCCCAAAACACTAAGGAAATTCTGTGAATTAGAATGGCCAGTCTTTGGGGTCGGCTGGCCCTCACAAGGTTCTTTAGATGAAGGACTGGTCAGGGAAGTCTGGAATGTAGTCACAAAGGACCCTAGACGCCCAGATCAGTTCCCTTACATAGACAGCTGGTAAGAAATTGCTCAAACCTTGCCACCTTGGGTCCGTTTCTGCGTGTGTAAGAAGGGACACAGTAAGATTTTAGTAGCAAGAGAAGAGAAGCAGGCAGGACAGAAGAAAGCAGAAGAGAAACAGGCAGGAAAAAGAAAACAGGTCTCTCAGAAGGGAACCAACCCCCTGTTCTGACAGGATACCCTGAAGAAGCCCCACCAGTTTTACCACCTCCATATGTGCCACAGGCGGCACCAAGTGCTCCCCCGACTGGTCTGGAAGGTCCGGAAAGTCTAGAAACACCACCCCCCCTCCGTCTCTCCTCAACCAGGCTCTCCAGAGCCAGTTGGGCAGCGCTTGCATTCAACCGACCAAGAACCCAAACCACACTGGCACATCAGATGCCTCTCAGGGAGATTTGGGGTGCCAAAGTACTTGGCGAAGATGGGACCTTGCAGGATGGAGGGCCAGCCTATTATTAACAGCATTTTACCACCAGTGACATCTTGAATTGGAAACATCACACCCCAGCTTATTCTGAAAAACCTCAGGCCCAGTAGACCTCCTAGAAATGATCTTCCAGACCCAGAAGCCCACCTGGGTGGACTGCAAGCAGCTCCTTTTCATGTTCCTTAACACTGAGGAGCACATGAGAGTAGTAACAGAGGTTCAGAAGTGGCTCCAGACCCAGGCCCCGGCAGGAATATTAGATACAGACAGATGGGCCAGAAAGGCCTTCCCAGATTAGGAATCTGATTGGAACCTGAACTCAGAAGATGGAAGGGCCAGGCTAGAAATATATCAGCTGGCCTTCCTCCAGCAGGTCAGGGCCGGAGCCAAGAAGCCCACCAACATGGCTAAAATCCCTGAGGTTTTCCAGAAGCCTGATGAAAGTCCAGCAGCTTTCTATGAGAGACTATGTGAGGCATACCAGATCTACACCCCCTTTAAACCTGAAGCCCCGGAAAATCAAACCATGATAAATGCTGCTTTTGTAGGCCAAGCTCAGCCTGATATCAGGAGAAAATTACAGAAGCTGGAAGGGTTTGCAGGAAAAAATGCTACTGAACTGCCAGAGATAGCCAACAAGGTTTTCATCAACCAAGACAGCGTGTCAAGGAAGGAGGAAGAAAAGAGAATACAAAGAAGGGCCAATATAATAACAGCGGCTTTTAGAAGCTCAGGCTCCCAGACAGATCAGAAAGGGAAGCAAGAATACAGATCAGAGGGAAAAGGAAGAGCAAGACTGAAGATGAGACCTGTGTGCCTATTGTAAAGAAATAGGACACTGGAAGAATGAATGTCCCAAAGGGCAAAGTAAGAAAACTGGGCCTCCTTTTCCACCTCGTTGCTATCAACCAGAGCCACTCAAAGCTGAACTCATTGTGCTAGCAATGTCTGATTCTGACTAGGACAAACCGGACTCTTTTCAGCTAGGCCCCCATGAGCCCATGGTCAAAATGAAAACTGGGGGCCAGACTGTGGACTTTATGTTTGATACAGGAGCTGAGCATTCAGTAGTAACACAGAAAGTAGCCTCTCTCAAAAAAGGAGGTCATCATTATTGGAACCACTTGGGAATCAGACCCGGAGACCATTCTGCTGCCCTCGCTGATGCCAACTTGGTGGTCATCAAGTAGTTTATGAATTCCTGTACTTGCCAGACTGTCCAGTGCCTCTACTGGGTAGAGACCTTTTAGTCAAAATGGGGGCAGAAATCACTTCTGCTCCAAATGGCTCAGCAGAGCTTTCCCTAAGTGAGGAGACCTCCCCAATGGTCTGGTCCTTAAGCAGTGCCAAGGGAGGACGAATGGAGATGTTATTACCCCCCGCCCCCCTAGTGAAAGGCCTCACCATTAGAACCTGAATTAGAGAAAGAATTCCCACTGGTCTGGGTGGAAGGAAATCCACCAGGCCTGGCTAAGGACTGCACCCCAGTGCTGATCAACTTAAAGCCTGAGGCACAGCCTGTTAAAATCCACCAATATCCAATTACAAGGGAAGCACGCCTAGGAATCCAGGTCCTCTTAGACCACCTGCTTCAGTGGGGACTTGTTAAAAGATGCAGGTATCCATGGAACATGCCTCTCTTGCCTGTCAAAAAGCCTGGGACTAATGACTACCACCCTGTCCAGGATCTAGGGGCTGTTAATGAGGCTGTTATAACCCTGCATTCAGCACTGCCGAACCCCTACACTCTTCTGGGATGCATCCCATCAGAGGCAGAATGGTTCACATGCCTAGATCTGAAAGATGCCTTTTTCTGCCTTGGATTAGCTCCTTCCAGCCAGCCTCTTTTCACCTTTGAATGGGAAAACCCAACTACAGGGGCCAAGGAGCAGTTCACCTGGACCAGACTGCCATAAGGGTTCAAGAACTCCCCTACTCTTTTTAGTGGAGCACTAGCATCTGATCTGTCTAAGTTCCCAGGATAGGACTTAGGGTGTGTTCTACTCCAATATGTAGATGACCTCCTACTGGCTAGCTGCACATGAGCACAGTGCTGGGAGGGAACACGAGCCCTTCTGAGACTATTAACTGAAACAGGTTATCGGGTGTCTAAGAAAGGCACAGATTTATCAAAAAGAAGTCATGTATTTAGGCTTCTGATTCACCCAAGAGAAACAAAGGCTAAGGACTGAAAGAAAGCAGTCAGTATGTGCCATCCCAGTCCTTTGCACCTGGTGGCAGATTTGGGAATTCCTGGGAGCAGCAGGGTTCTGTCAAATTTGGATCCCAGGGTTTTCAGACCTGGCTAAACCTCTCTATGAAGCTTTAAAAGGAGAAGAGAAGGCACCCATCAACTGGGGTCCTGAACAGGAGAAAGCCTTCATCACCATAAAGGCAAAGCTCACTGAGGCCTCAGTACTAGGGCTACCAGATGTGATGCGAGACTTTAATCTTTTTGTTCATGAGAACAGTGAGGAACCCCAGGAGTTCTAACCCAGGAGTTTGGACTATCTCTCCAAGAAGATTGACCTGGTTGCCTCCGGGTGGACCCCTGTGTCTCAGGGCCCTTGCAGCCATGACATTGTTAGTCAAGGAAGCGGATGAGCTTTCCTAAGAACAAAATTTAAATGTAAAAGTACCTCATGCTGTTGTCACCCTGATGGAAGTAAGGGGGCAGCACTAACTGACTCATGCTCTAATGACTCATGCTCTAAGGGCTCTTATGTGAAAATCCGTGGGTATGATTAGAAGCAGTGAAAACTCTTAATCCTGCCACCTTTCTACCCATTGCTGGGGGGGGGAGGGGGCCTGAGAATGATATGATTAGAAGCAGTGAAAACTCTTAATCCTGCCACCTTTCTACCCATTGCTGGGGGGGGGAGGGGGCCTGAGAATGATATGATTAGAAGCAGTGAAAACTCTTAATCCTGCCACCTTTCTACCCATTGCTGAGGGGGCCCCTGAGAATGATTGGCTGGAAGTCCTAGAGAAGGTTTATTTCAGCTGACCAGATCTAATGGATAAGCCCCTACCAAACCCAGACTTGGTATTGTTTACAGGTGGCAGCAGCTTCTTAGATGAAGGAAAAAGATGAGCCAGATATACAGGGGTATCAAACTTTGAGACAATCGAGGTCAACACAGACGGCAGAACTTTGGGCCCTAGTAAGTGCACTAGAACTCAGTAAGAATAAGCGTGCCAACATCTACACTGACTCATGCTATGCCTTTGTTACCCTGCATATCCATGAGGCCATATATAAGGAATGGGGGCTCTTGATGGCTGGAGGAAAAGGAATAAAAAATAAGAATGAGATTTTAAAGTTACTAGAAGCAGTCTGGGAGCCCAAGGAAATAGCCATCACCATTGCAAAGGTCACCAGAAAGGGAAAGACTCAGTATCAGAAGGAAACCAACATGCTGACATCGCAGCTAAGCTGGCTGCTAAAGAACAAGTGGTACTGCCACAGATCATGTTGGCCCCCAAATTACCTGAACCTCCAAACTACACTCCCGAGGAAGAGGAATGGGCCAAGCAAGAAGGGGGAAAGAGAACAAAGGAAGGCTGTGGATGCTCCCAGATCATAGGGTCTGTGTCCCAGAACAGTTAGCCCATAAGGTAGTCCTCTAGCAGCATGAACTTACTCATTTAGGGAAGACTACCTAATTGCCTGTCTTCCCTCCTGTGTGCCTCTGTCTCTCAGCGTTGCATCCTCTGTGCTCAGAACAATGCCAAACAGGATGGGGGGGGGGGCTGATAGGAGTTCAGAGCTGTGGGCAAGCTCCTTTTGAGGACTTAGAAGTAGATTTTACAGAAATAGGGCCTAGCAGAGGAAGTAAATACCTGCTCATCTTTGTTTGCACCTTTTTAGGCTGGGTCGAGGCATATCCCACTCACACAGAAAAGGAGAGAGAAGTCACTAAGGCATTGCTGAAGGATATAATTCCATGATATGTAATGCCTCTGACCATAGGGTCCAATAATGGCCCAGCCTTTGTAGCAGAAATAGTACAACAGGTAGCCAAGCCTTTAGGAATTAAATGGAATCTACATACAGCTTACAGGCCTCATAGTTTAGGGAAAGTAGAGTGCATGAACTGGATTCTAAAGCAAGCTATGGCTAAGCTATGCCAAGAGACAACCTTACCCTGGACAGATATCTTGCCTCTTGTACTCTTGCGGGTATGCTGTGTCCTGAGGGCCAGAATAGTTGCAATTTTATATGGTAGACCCCCTCCCTTAATTTGGCCAAAGGGAGATTTGGGGGAAATAGGGAACTTATAAATACAGAAGCAACTACAAAGACTTGAAAAAACTGTCTTTGAGGTCCACAGAAGAGTTACTGACTGACTACCCATCTCTCTAGGAACAGCCGTACATCCTTATAAACCTGGCGACCAGGTTTGGGTAAAGGATTGGAAAAAGGAACCCCTCAGTCCAGCTGGAAGGGACCCTATCCAGTCATATTAACCTTCCCCACAGCTCTCAAGGTTGCAGAGTTGAATACCTGGATCCACCACTCCCTGATGAAGGCAGACCACCAGCCGAGTGGTGCCCAGCCCAGTGAAAAGTGACTTTGACCAGAAGCCCCATCTGCGTATCACCCTCAAGAAGACAGCTGACCTGGTTGATCAACCTGCTCCAAGGAATTCTGATAACACCCTGCTGAATTCTCCCTAACACTAATCTTTCTTTCTTATCTTCTCCTAAAGGTAATATACTCTGATATTTCTGGATAATCATTGGTTTTATCTTTCTAATAATTCTCATTTTGTCTTTTTATAAGTGCCGCTGGAACCACAGACTAGTACCACGAGGAGAACTCTTTCAGGAGCTTCACAGAAAAAAAGGACTAAGGGAATTTATTACCACCAAACCAGCAATGCAAGAAATGCTAAAGGGTCTGCTATAAAAAAAAGAAATAGGAAGCGAAGAAGGAACACAGGGGTGTAAAAAAAAAAAAGGTGACAACTATCAATAATAAATTTAAATGTAAATGTATTAAATGCCCCAATCAAAAGACATAGGGTAGCTGAGTGGATAAGAAAACATGACTCATATATCTGCTGTCTACAAGAAACACATCTAAGAAAAAAAGACAGACTGAGGGTGAAAGGATGGAAAAAGGTTTTTCAGGAGAATGTAAATGAAAAAAAAACTGGGGTAGCAATACTTCTGTCTGACGAATAAAGGATATAAAAGGACATCAAAGTAAAGGACATAAAAAGACATAAGGAAGGCTACCTCACAATACGAAAGGGAGCAATCCAACAAGAAGAAGTAACTCTGGTGAACATATATGCACCAAATACAGGATCACCCAAATACATAAGAAAACTCCTGGAGGATATCAAAGGAGAGATTGACAGCAATGCAATCAGTAGGAGACTAATACGACACTATCACCATTGGACAAATCCTCTAAACAAAAAATCTGCAAAGAAACATCAATCCTAAATGACTCACTAGACCAGATGGAATTAATTGAAATCTTCAGAACATTTCACCCCAAAGCCACAGAATATACATTCTTCTCAAGTGCAAATGGGTCATTTTCAAAGATAGACCACATGTTGGGACACAGGTAAATTCTCTTCAAATTCAAGAAGATAGAAATGGTATCAAGCATCTTCTCAGATCATGATGGTATAAAACTAGAAATCAACTACAATAAAAATAATTAAAAAATAAAACACCTGGAGGCTAGATAGCATGCTATTAAACAATGACTAGTTTACCAGAGGGATCAAAGAAGAAATATAAATCATCATGGCAACAAATGGCAATGAAAACATAACAATCCACAATCTATGGGACACAGTGAAAGCAGTCTTGAGAGGGAAGTTCATAGCTCAATAGGCCTACCTCACAAAACAAGAAACAATAGTAATAAATTATCTAACCTTACAACTCAAAGAGTTAAAGAGAGAGCAACAAGAAAAACCCATTGTAAGCAGAAGAAAGGAAATCATAAATATCAGAGTGGAGATAAATGACATAGAGACAATAAAAAAATAGAAAAGATATACAAAACCAAGAGCTGGTTCTTTGAAAGGATAAACAAGATTGATGAATCTCTAGCCAGACTCACCAAGGAGCAAAGAGAAAGGACTCAAATAAAGAAATCAGAAATGGAAGAGGGGAAGTAAAAACTGATCTCACAGGAATACAAATGATTATTAAAAAAATCCTATGAACAACTCTATTCCAACAAAATGGACAACTTAGATGAAATGGACATATTCTTAGAAAAATACAAGCTCCCAACACTCAACCAAGAAGAATAAAAAACCTGAATAGGCCAATAACTACCAAAGAAATTGAAACAGCGATCAAAAATCTTCCAGCAAACAAAAGCCCTGGTCCTGACAGCTTTACAGGCAAGTTCTACCAAGCATTCAAAGAAGAACTAAAACCTATCCTCCTCAGACTATTCCAAAAAATTCAAGAGAAAGGCTCTTTCCAAGCTCTTTCTATGATGCCAGCATTACCCTAATCCCAAAACCAGATAAAGACACCACAATAAAGAGAATTATAGGCCAATATCCTTAATGAACATAGATGCTAAAATCCTCAACAAAATTCTAACAAATCAGATTAAGCTATACATTAGAAAGATCATACACCATGACCAACTGGGATTTATTCCCGGGATGCAAGGACGGTACAATATTCACAAATCAAATAAATGTGATACATCACATAAACCAGTGGTCGGCAAACTTATTAGTCAACAGAGCCAAATATCAACAGTACAATGATTGACATTTCTTTTGAGAGCCAAATTTTTAAAACTTAAACTACATAGGTAGGTACATTGTTATTAACTTAATTAGGGTACTCCTAAGCTGGCTTTTGCTAAAAACTCAAGGGGCCAAAGAGCCGCATGTGGCTCGTGAGCTGTAGTTTGCCGACCACTGTAAACAAACTGAGAGACAAAAATCACATAATCATATCAATTGATGCAGAAAAAGTATTTGACAAAATCCAACACCCTTTCTTTTTTTGTGTTTTTTAAATTTCTTTATTGATTAAGGTGTTACATATGTGTCCTTAGTCCCCAATTACCCCCCACTGCCCCACTTAGGACCTCACCCCCCTGTTGTCTGTGTCCATTGATTAGGCTTATATGCATGCATACAAGTCCTTTGGTTGATCTCTCCCTCTTACCCCCACTCTCCCCTACCTTCCTTCTGAGATTTGATGGTCTGATCAATGTTTCTCTGTCTCTGGATCTATTTTTGTTCATCAGTATATGTTGTTTATTATATTTCATAAATGAGTGAGATCATGTGATATTTGTCTTTCTCTGACTGGCTTAAGTTCGCTTAGCATAATGCTCTCCAGTTCCATCCATGCTGTTGCAAATGGTAAGAACTCCTTTTTTACACAGTGTAGTATTCCATTGTGTAGATGTACCACAGTTTTTTAATCCACTCATCTGCTGATGGGCACTTAGGCTATTTCCAAATCTTAGCTATGGTGAATTGTGCTGCTCTGAACATAGGCATATATCCTTTCTGATTTGTGTTTCTAGTTTCCTGGGATATATTCCTAGAAATGGGATCACTGGGGTCAAATGGGAGTTCCATTTTTAGTTTTTTGAGGAAACTCCATACTGTTCTCCACAGTGGCTGCTCCAGTCTGCATTCCTACCAGCAGTGCAAAAAAGTTCCTTTTTCTCCAAATCCTCACCAGCACCTGTCATTTGTTGATTTGTTGATATAGCCATTCTGACAGGTGTGAGATGGTATTGCGTTGTCGTTTTTATTTGCATCTCTTGGATTATTAGTGACTTTGAGCATGCATTCATATGCCTCTTGGCCTGCCTTCTGTCTTCTTTTGAAAAGTATCTATTTAGGTCCATTGCCCATTTTTTTATTGGATTGTTTATCTTCCTTTTGTTAAGTTGTGAGTTCCCTGTAAATGTTGGAGATTAATCCCTTGTCAGAAATAACATTGGCAAATATGTTCTCCCATGCAGTGGGATTTCTTGTTGTTTTGTTGATATTTTCTTTTGCTGTGAAAAAGCTTTTCATTTTGATGTAGTCCCATTTGTTTGTTTATTTTTAAAAAAAAATATTTTATTGATTTTTTTACAGAGAAGAAAAGGAGAGTTACAGAGTTAGAAACATCGATGAGAGAGAAACATCGATGCAGCTGCCTCTTGCACACTCCCTCCTGGGGATATGCCCGTAATCAAGGTACATGCCCTGGACTGGAATCGAACCTGTGACCCTTCATTCCACAGGCCAACACTCTATCCACTGAAGCAAATCGGTTAGGGCTGTTTATTGTCTCTTTAGTTTCCATTGCCCTAGGAGCAGTATCAGTGAAGAAATTGCTTCAGTATATGTCTGAGCTTTTGCAGCCCATGGATTCATCTAGTATTTTTATGGTTTCCTGCCTTATGCTTAAGTCCTTTATCCATTTTGAGTTTATTTTTGTGTATGGTGTAAGTTGGTGATCTAGCTTCGTTTTTTTTGCATGTATCTGTCCAATTTTCCCTACACCATTTATTGAAGAGACGCCCTTGACTCCATTGTATGTTCATGCATCCTTTGTCAAATATTAATTGAGCATGGTGATTTGGGTCAATTTCTGGGTTCTCTATTCTATTCCATTGATCTATATGACTGTTCTTGTGCCAGTACCAAGCAGTTTTGAGAACAGTGGCTTTGTAATACAGCTTGAAATCTGGTATTGAGATCCCACTTACTTTGTTCTTTCTTAGGATTGCTGTAGTTATTCGGGGTCTTTTTTTATTCCAGATGAATTTTCAGAGAGTTCTTTCTAGGTCGGTGAAATATGCCATTGGTATTTTAAAGGGGAGTGCATTAAATATATAGATTGCTTTAGACAGTATAGACATTTTAATGATGTTGATTCCACCAATCCATGAACATAGTATGTTCTTCCATCTGTTTATGTCTTCCTCTATCTCTTTTTTCAGTGTTGTGTAGTTTTCTGCATATAGGTTTTTATCTCCTTAGTTAAGTTTATTCCTAGGTATCTTAATTTTTTTGGTGCTATAGTAAATACTTTTTTAGTCTCTCTATAAGTTCACTATTGGTGTATAGAAATGCCATAAATTTCTTGGCATTAATTTTGTATCCTGCTGCATTGCCGAATTCATTTATTCAGTATAATAATTTTTTGATGGAGTCTTTAGGGTTTTCTATGTACAGTATCATGTCATCTGCAAATAAGGACAATTTTACTTCTTCTTTTCCAATTTGGATGCCTTTATTTCTTCTTCTTGTCTAATTGCAATGGCTAATACTTCCAGTACTATGTCGAACAGGAGTGGTGAGAGTGGGCATCCCTGTCTTGTTCCTGTTCTTAGGGGAAATGGTTTTAGTTTTTGCCCATTGAGTATGATGTTAGCTGTGGGTTTATCATATATAGCTTTTAATATGTTGAGATATGATCCTTCTATTATAACCTTGTGGAGAGATTTTATCAAGAAAGGGTACTGGATTTTGTCAAATGCTTTTTCTGCATCAATTGATATGACTATGTGATTTTTATCTCTCAATTTGTTTATGTGATGTATCACATTTATTGATTTGGGAATATTGTACCATCCTTGCATTCCGGGGATAAATCCTACTTGGTCATGGTGTATGATCTTTCAAGTGCACATGGGTCATTTTCAAAGATAGACCATATGTTGGGTCATAGGCAAAGTCTCTTCAAATTCAAGAAGATAGAAATCATATCAAGCATCTTCTCAGATCACAGTGACATAAAACTGGAAATCAACTACAATAAAAACAATCCAAAAAAATCAAACACATGGAGACTAAATAGCATGCTATTAAACAATGACTGGGTTACCAGAGAGCTCAAAGAAGAAATAAAAAACATCATGGCAACAAACGACAATGAAAACACAACAATCCAAAATCTAAGGGACACAGCAAAAGCAGTCTTGAGAGGGAATACTTTTGTCTGCTGGATCCAATTTGCTAGAATTTTGTTGAGGATTTTGGCATCTATGTTTATGAGGGATATTGGCCTGTAATTCTCTTTCATTTTGTTGTCTTTATCTGGTTTTGGTATTACGGTGATGCTGGCTTCATAGAATGAGCTTTGAAGTGTTCCTTCCTCTTGAATTCTTTGGAATAGTCTGAGGAGGATAGGTTTTAGTTCTTTCTTGAATGTTTGGTAAAACTCCCCTGTGAAGCTGTCTGGCCCCAGGCTTTAGTTTGCTGGAAGCTTTTTGATGACTGCTTCAAGTTCTACTATAGTTATTGGCCTGTTGAGATTTTTAGATTCTTTCAGATTCAATATTTGGCTCTTAATATTTCTAGGAAAATATCATTTTACTCCTGGTTGTCCAGTTTGTTGGAATAGAGTTGTTCATAGTATTTTTAAACAATCCTTTGTATTTCTATGGGGTCTGTTGTTATTTCTCCTCTTTCATTTCTGCTTTTGTTTATTTGGGTCCTCTCTCTTTGCTTCTTGGTGAGCCTGGATAGAGGTTCATCAATCTTGTTTATCCTTTCAAAGAACCAGCTCTTTGTTTTGTTGATCTTTTGCATTGTTTTTTTTTTTTTTTTTTTTTGGTCTCAATGTCGTTTATCTCTGCTCTGATCTTTATTATTCCCTTCCTTCTGCTTACACTGGGCTTTTCTTGTTGCTCTCTTTCTAACTCTTTGAGTTGTAGAGTTAGGTAATTTATTATCATTGTTTCTTGTTTTTTGCAGTAGGCTTGTAGAGCTATGAACTTCCCTCTCAAGACTGCTTTGCTGTGTCTATCTTTAAAAATTACCCATTTGCACTTGAAAAGAATGTATATTCTGTGGCTTTGGGGTGAAATGTTTGGAAGATGTCAATTAATTCCATCTGGTCTAGAGTCATTTAGGATTGATGTTTCTTTGCTGATTTTTTGTTTAGGGGATTTGTCCAAAGGTGATAGTGGGGTATTAAAGTCTCCTACTATGATTGTATTGCTGTCAATCTCTCCTTTGATATCCTCCAGGAGTATTTTTTATGTATTTGGGTGCTCCTGTATTGGGTGCATATATGTTTACCAGAGTTATTTCTTCTTGTTGGATTGCTCCCTTTAGTATTATGAAGTGGCCTTCCTCATGTCTTGTTATGTCCTTCACTTTGAGGTCTAATTTGTCAGATATAAGTATTGCTACCCCAGTTTTTTTCATTTTCATTTGTCTGAAAAACCTTTTCCATCCCTTTACCCTCAGTCTGTGTATGTCTTTTTTTCTGAGGTGGGTTTCTTGTAGACAGCAGATATATGGGTCATGTTTTCTTATCCACTCAGCTACCCTATGTCTTTTGATTGGGGCATTTAATACATTTACATTTAAAGTTATTACTGATAGGTGCTTGTTTGTCGCCATTTTAATTCTTCACCCCTGTGTTCCTTCTTCGCTTCCTATTTCTTTTTTTACAGCAGACCCTTAAGCATTTCTTGCATTGCTGGTTTGGTGGTAATAAATTCCCTTAGTCTTTTTTTTTTTTTTTTGTCTGTGAAGCTCCTGATTTCACCTTCAATTTTGATTGATAGCCTTGCTGGGTACAGTATTCTTTGATTCAGACCCTTCCTTTGCATGACTTTGTATATTTCATTCCATTCCCTTCTGGCCTGATTAGTTTCTGTTGAGAAATCAGTTGCTATTCTGATGGGGATTCCTTTGTAAGTAACTTTCTGTCTCTCTCTGGCCACTTTTAAGATTCTTACTTTGTTATTGGTGTTTTCCAATTTAATTATAATGTGCCTTGGTGTCAGTCTCTTGGGGTTCATTTTGCTTGGGACTCTGTGAGCTTCTTGGATATGTGTGGGTTTTTTCTTCCCTATATCAGGAAAGTTTTCTGTCATTATTTCTTCAAACAGGTTTTCTATTCCTTGCTCAGTTTCCTCTACTTCTGGAATCCCTATTATGTGGTTGTTGTTTTGTTTCATGTTGTCCCAAAGTTCCTTTAGGCTCTCCTCCTGCTTTTTAAATTTCTTTTTCTAGAAGCTCCTCCACTTGGGTATTTTTTTCTACCTTGTCTTGTAGCTCACTGATGCAGTCCTCTGCTTCTTCTAGTCTATTCTTGATGCTTTCTATTGAGTTCTTTACAGCAGTGATGTCATTTTTCATTTCTTGGTTCTTCATTTCCTCTTGGTTCTTACACAATTGTTGAATTTGTCTTCCAACCTTTTCATCCACCTTATGACCATTTCTCTGAATTCTTTCTCTGACAGGTTGGTTGCCTCCATTTTGTTTACTTCCTTTTCTGGTGATGCCTGCTTTTCTTTCATATGTGGGCTGTTTCTTTGTCTCACCATGGTCTCACTTCTCTGGGTTTCTGGTTATGTAGTTCTCTCTCTCCTTTCCATGGTGGAGTGTAGATCTCCTCTTAATCCACGTGTTTGCACCAATTGGGGACCGGTGCTCTGGAATTTGCAGTTGTTCGGTGGGTGCTAAAGTCGCAGAATTTCAGGCTTCTGATAACATCCACTTTCCCCTTCAAGATGGCGCGGTCTTGACTTCCAAGCTGGTGGCTCCGGGAGGGAACCCAGCAGCAGTGGGGGCTTCCTGGTCAGGGAAGCCCTGTCCAGCAGTCCCCCACCTTCTCCTGGAGTATAGCTGTCCCTTAACTCACCAACAGACACTCCCCATGTGACTTTCAGCTATTCTTTCTATCTGCTCTGGCACAAGGCTTGGGACACATCTGTCTATTCCACCACCATTTTTTTCTCAGTCCATTTACATTTAAAGTTATTATGGAAAAGTAATTGTTTGTAGCCATTTTAATTTTTTGTGCTGAGTTCTTTCTTAACCTTTTTATTTCTTCTTTTTACACCAGTCCCTTTAGCATTTCTTGCATTGCTGACTTGGTAGTGATAAATTCCCTTAGCCTTTTCTTGTCAGTGAAGCTTCTTATTTCCCCTTCAATTTTGAATGATAGCCTTGCTGGATAGAGTATTCTTGGATTCAGTCCCTTGATTTGCATCACTTTGTACGTTTCCTTCCATTCTTTTCTGGCCTGATGTGTTTCTGTTGAGAAATCATTTGATAGTCTAATGGGAACTCCCTTGTATGTAACTTTCTGTCTCTCTCTTGCAGCCTTTAAGATTCTCTTTTTGTCCTGAACATTTGCCATTGTAATTATGATGTGTCTTGGTGTGGATCTTTTCGGGTTCATCTTGTTTGGGATTCTCTGTGCTTGTGTGACTTTTTTCTTCCCCACAACAGGGAAGTTTTCTGACATCATTTCTTCAAATAGGTTTTCTAACCCTTGTTCCTCTTCCTGTTGTTCTGGCACCCCTATTATTCGTATGTTGCTTCATTTCATGTTGTCCCATAGCTCCCTTAGGCTCTCCTTCTGTCTTTTCATTTTTTTTTTTTTCCAATTGTAGTTCAGTTTGCGTGTGTTTTGCTTCCGTCTTCTAATTCATTAATTCAGTTCTCTGCTTCTCCTAGTCTACTGTTGAAACTTTCCATGGTGGTTTTTTATTGCACCTATATAATTTTTCATTTCTTCTTGATTCTTACATAAGTTGTTGATTTTTTTCATCAATTTCTTCTTGAGTCTTACATAAGTTGCTGATTTTATCCTCCATCCAGTTTATGAACTGTATGACCCTTATTCTGTATTCTTTTTCTGACATATTGCTTGCCTCTGTTCCACTTAACTGCTTTTCTTGTGATTCCTCCTTTTCTTTCCTTTGGGAGTTTCTGTGTCTACCCATTTTTTGTCTCACTGACTGATTTAGATGTCGAGTTGTGCAGGGGCTGCTCCTTGGGTGTCAGTGGCTCTTTGGGCTGTGGTTGCTCCTCAAGCAGTCGCTGAAGTGGCTGCTCCTCAGTTGGCTGAAGCTCCTCTGGCGAGTGCTATTAGCAGCAGTGGTATCTCTCTGTCTGGTGGTGGAGGCTGCTGTTCCTTGGATGGGGTTGGGGTGCTCACATGGCTGCTACTCCTCAGATAGGGGTTGACTGCTCACATGGCTGCTGCTCCTTGGATTGGGGCTGGCTGTATGCTGCTGCTGTTCCTCAGATGGGCTGGGCTGATCATGAGGCTGCTGCTTCTTGAACAGGGGCAGGTTTCTTGCTGGGCTGGTGCTCCTCATATGGGTGTGGGCTCCTCATGCAGTTGCTGCTCCTCAGATGGAGGACAAACTACATGTGTGGCTACTCCTCCTCAGGCAGGAGTGAGCTGCATGTGCAGCTGCTGTTCCTTGGACAAGGGCAGGCTGCTCACCCAGCTGCTGCTCGTCAGACAGGTGCAGGCTGCATGTGGTTGCTGATCCTTGGACCAGTGCAGGCTGCACAAGACTGCCGCTCCTCGGATGTGGGTGGTCTGTCCACATCCTCATATGTTGGCAGTCTGCTCATGTGGCTGCTGATCCTCAGATGGGAGCGGGCAGCTCACTCAGCTACTGCTCATTGGTTAGGTGCAGGCTGTGTGTGGCTGCTTCTCCTCGGACCAGTGCAGGCTGCGAAGGACTGCTGCACCTTGGATGTGGGTGGTCTGCTCATGTGGTTGCAGCTCCTTGGTCCGGAGCTGGCTTCTAGGGCCACTGATGCTCCTTGACTGGGTGCAGGCTGCTTGCGGTGCTGCTGTTCCTCATATGGGGGCAGGCTGCTCACATAGCTGCTGCTCCTCAGATGGGGGCAGGCTACTCATGCAGCTGCTGCTCCTTGGACAGGGGCAGGTTGCTTGCACAGCTGCTGCTCCTCGGATGGGTGCAGGGTGTAGGCTGTGTGCAGCTGCTGCTCCTCGGATGGGAGCAGGCTGGTCTTGCTGCTGCCACTCCTCAGATGGGACGGGCTACTTGTTTCATTGCTGCTCCTCAGTTGGGGAAGCAGGCCACTTATACAGCTGCTGCTCTTTGGACAGGGGCAGGCCACATGAGGCTGCTCCTCATAGGCCTGGGGTGGGCTGCTCACGTGTCTGCTGCTCATGTGGTTGCAGTGCCCTGGGCTAAAGCAGGCTGGTCAGAGGGTAGCATGCTTCAAAACTCACAGGAGCCTGTGCCCAGGGTGGCTGGAGACTCATTGACCTTAGCACCAGAGCTGAGGTAGCAGGTCCCTGGGAGGGGTGGCTGTAGAGTCCAAGGTATTCTCTGAGGGCACCCTGGGTGGAGGTGAAGCTGGGCTCCCAGTTACATAGCTCTCCTCTTCAAAAAAGAGGAAGCCTCTGAGGACAAGCCGGCCTCCCGGTACTGTTTGCAGTGGTAGTAGAGGCTGCCTAGTTGGGCGAGCCAGTTAGCCTGCCCCCAAAGGTCCTGTGGGACCTAACTGTGCCTTACTCACATACACACACACACACACACACACATACCACATGACCACGCACTCTTCTTTTGCTCCCTCACGCTCTCTCCCTCAATGCCGCCTTCTTCCTGCCTTTGTAGTTGTATCTGGGGTGTTATTGATGGAATTTCCTCTCCAGGTGTCTGGTTAACATGGCTCTCTCTCTAGCTCCTGGCCAAAAGGATAAAATTCACCTCGAAGTAAAGGACATAAAAAGAGATAAGGAAGGCTACTTCATAATACTAAAGGGAGCAATCCAACAAGAGGAAATAACTCTGGTAAACATATATGCACCCAATACAGGAGCACCCAAATACATAAGAAAACTCCTGGAGGATATCAAAGGAGAGATTGACAGCAATACAATCATAGTAGGAGACTTTAATACCCCACTATCACCATTGGACAAATCCTCTAAACAAAAGATCTTCAAAGAAACATCAATCCTAAATGACTCACTAGAACAGAGGGAATTAATTGACATCTTCAGAACAGTTCACCCCAAAGCCACAGAATATACATTCTTCTCAAGTGCAAATGGGTCATTTTCGAAGATAGACCATATATTGGTTCACAGGCAAAGTCTCTTCAAATTCTAGGAGATAGAAATCATATCAAGCATCTTCTCACATCACAATGGCATAAAACTGGAAATAAATTACAATAAAGCAATCCAAAAAATTGGACACATGGAGACTAAATGGCATGCTATTAAACAATGACTAGGTTACCAAAGAGATCAAAGAAGAAATAAAAAAACATCATGGCAACAAACGACAATGAAAACACAACAATCCAAAACTTATGGGACATAGCAAAAGCAGTCTTGAGAGGGAAATTCATAGCTCTACAAGCCTACTGCAAAAAAACAAGAAACAATGGTAATAAATTACCTAACTATACAACTCAAAGAGTTAGAAAGAGAGCAACAAGAAAAGGCCAGTGTAAGCAGAAGGAAGGAGATAATAAAAATCAGTGTGTAGATAAACGATGGCGACAAACAAGTACCTATCAATAATAACTTTAAATGTTATTATTGAGACCAAAAAATAATTATTATTAGAGACCAAAAAAAACAACACAAAATATCAACAAAATCAATAGATGGTTCTTTGAAAAGATAAACAAGATTGATGAACCTCTAGCCAGGCTCACCGAGAAGCAAAGAGAGAGGACCCAAATAAACAAAAGCAGAAATGAAAAGGAGAAATAACAACAGACCCCATAGAAATACAAAGGATTGTTAAAAATACTATGAACAACTCTATTTGAACAAACTGGACAACCTGGAGGAAATGGACATATTCCTAGAAAACTACAACCTTCCAAAACCCAATAAGGAAGAATCTAAACATCTCAAAAGGCTAATAGCTATAGAAGAAATTGAAGCAGTCATCAAAAAGCTTCCAGCAAACAAAAGCCCGGGGCTAGACAGCTTCACAGGGGAGTTTAACCAAACATTCAAGGAAGAACTAAAACCTTTCCCCCTCAGACTATTCCAAAAAATTCAAGAAAAAGGAAAGCTTCCAAGCTCATTCTATGAAGCCAGCATCACCCTAATACCAAAACCAGATAAAGACAACACAATGAAAGAGAATTATCAGCCAATATCTCTCATGAACATAGATGCCAAAATCCTCAACAAAATTCTAGCAAATCAGATCCAGCACTACATCAGAAAGATCATACACCATGACTAAGTAGGATTTATCCCAGGAATGCAAGGATGGTACAATGTCTGCAAATCAATAAACGTAATACACCACATAAACAAATTGAGAGATAAAAATCACATAGTAATATCAATTAATGCAGAAAAAGCATTTGACAAAATCCAACACCCTTTCTTGAAAAAATCTCCCACAAGGTTGTAATAGAAGGATCATACCTCAACATATTAAAAGCTATATATGATAAACCCACAGCTAACATCATATTCAATGGGCAAGAACTAAAACCATTTCCCGTAAGAACAGGCACAAGACAGGGATGCCCACTCTCACCACTCCTGTTTGACATAGTACTGGAAGTATTAGCCATTGCAATTAGACAAGAAGAAGAAATATAAAGCATAGAAATTGGAAAAGAAGAAATAAAGCTGTCCTTATTCGCAGATGACATGACACTGTCCATAGAAAAGCCGAAAGACTCCATCAAAAATCTATTAGACTGAATAAATGAGTTCGACAATGTAGCAGGATACAAAATTAACACCAAGAAATTTATGGCATTTCTATACACCAATAGTGAACTTATAGAAAGAGAGACTAAGAAAGCAATCCCATTTACCATCGCACCAAAAAAATTAAGATACCTAGGAATAAACTTAACTAAGGTGGTAAAAGACCTATATTCAGAAAACTACATGACACTGAAAAAAAGAGATAGAGGAAGATGTAAACAAATGGAAGAACATACAATGTTCATGGATTGGTGGAATCAACATCATTAAAATGTCCATACTGCCCATTGCAATCTACAGATTCAATGCAGTCCCCATTAAAATACCAATAGCATATTTCACAGATCTAGAAAAACTCTCCAAAAATTCATCTGGAATCAAAAAAAGACCCCGAATAGCCACAGCATCCTGAGAAAGAAGAACAAAGTAGGTGGAATCTCAATACCAGATTTCAAGCTGTATTACAAAGCCAGGTTGTTCTCAAAACAACCTGGTACTGGCACAAGAGCAGACATATAGACTAGTGGAATAGAATAGACAACCCAAAAATCAACCCAAACCACTATGCTCAATATTTGACAAAGGAGGCATGAACATACAATGGAGTCAAGGCAGTCTATTCAATAAATGGTTTGGGGGTAATTGGACAGATACATGCAAAAAAATGAAACTAGACCACCAACTTACACCATACACAAAAATAAACTCAAAATGGATCAAGGACTTAAACATGATGGGAAACCTTAAAAATACTAGAGGAATCCACAGGCAGAAAAATCTCAGACGTATGCCGAAGCAATTTCTTCACCGATACTGCTTCTAGGGCAATGGAAACTAAAGAGAAAATAAACTAATGGGACTACATCAAAATAAAAAGATTTTGCATACAAAAGAAACCATCAACAAAACAACAAGAAAGCCCACTCTAAGGGAGGACATATTTGCAAATGTTATCACTGATAAAGATTTAATCTCCAACATGTACAGGGAACTTATACAACTTAATAAAAGAAAAATAAATTATCTAATTTTTAAAAAATGAGCAACGAACCTAAATAGAATCTTTTCGAAAGAAGACAGAAGGAAGGCTAAGGGACATATGAAAACATGCTCCACATCACTAATTATCCGAGAGATGCAAATCAAAACGACAATGAGATACCATCTCACACCTGTTAGAATATCTATATCAACAAATCCACTAATGACAAGTGCTGGCGAGGATGTGGAGAAAAAGCAACCCTCAAACACGGCTGGTGGGAATGCAGACTGGAGCAGCCACTGTGGAGAACAGGATGGAGCTTCCTCAAAAGACTAAAAATGGAACTCCCATTTGACCCAGTGATCCCATTTCTGGGAATATATCCCAAGAAACTAGAAACACCAATCAGAAAGGATATATGCACCCCTATGTTCAAAGCAGCACAATTCACCATAGCTAAGATTTGGAAACAGCCTAAATGCTCATCAGTAGATGAGTGGATTAGAAAACTATGGTACATTTACACAATGGAATACTACGCTGCTATAAAAAAAAGAAGGAATTCCTACCATTTGTAGTAGAATGGATGGACCTGGAGAGCATTATGTTAAGTGAAATAAGCCTGGCAATAAAAGAAAAAATACCACATGATCTCACTCATTTATGGAAAATAAACAACATTATAACCTGATGATCAAAAAGGTAGATACAGAGTCAGTAAAGCATCAAAAAGACAATCAAATTACAGCGGGAAGACTGGGGAGTGTTGGGGATTGGGGGGAAGAGATCAACCAAAGGACTTGTATGCATGCATTTAAGCACAACCAATGGACACAAGACACTGGTGGGTAGGATTAGGGCATGTGACAGGAGGTAGGGGAGGCTGGGGGAAGATCAATGGGGAATAAAAAAGGAGATATATGTACTGCTATATGTAATACTTTAAACAATAATAATAATAATAATATAAAAAGAACAATAATAAATAAAATATCTTATTAATTTCTTTTTTTAAAGGAATTTATCTCTGATTTGTCTAGAAGCTTCTAACTTCCTAATCAAGATACCTATCTCATTCATTCATTTAGTTTAATTTTAGAGCTGGCATTTTTTTTTCTTATTTTTGCATGCAAAAATATTTAGGCAGCTAAAGACAAATGCATTTGGGGCATTTAAAGTTTATATCATTTCTAGAATCGAACCAAGATGGCGGCATAGGTAAACACCTAAACTGCTTCCTTGCACAACAATTTGAAAACTACAACTAAAAGACAAAACATCTATCACCCAGAACCAAAGGAAAGCTGGCTGAGGGGAAGTTCTACAACTAGAAGGAAAGAGAAAAGAGCATTGAGAGGTGCACAGACGCTGAAAAGCTGAGGTATGGAGGCACGTGAATCAGCTGGCAGTGGGAGACTGAGTGCGCTGCTTTTTTCAACCCAAAGGGAGACAAGTTCCCGATTACGCTGAACTCCAGTTTCTGGGGAGAGGCTGGGGACCCAAACTACTACAGGGAGAAGCTGGACTGTCTGCCAACGGGTCAGAAAGTGAGGGTGGCTTTCTTGCAGAGGTGCGCGCAGGAATCATTGTTTACTGCACTGAGGTGCGGGACACAGGGACTTGAAAAGGTGGAGACGCAGAAACAGCTGACTGGCAGCCATCGCTGTTTGCCACGCTCTAGCCTAGTGACTCCCTGAGACCCCACCCTGCATAATCTACAAACCCACCCAAGCTCCACGCAGTGGCTTTTGCATATAAATGGTCTGCCCTATTGCAGCTTAACTTAACAAACTGCAGCTCTGGTCAGACAGCTCCAAAACCTCCAAACCCCAAGTAAAGAAGAGAAAACTGTAGTTCTCACTGTAGCTCCTGCTGGGTGGCCTCAAACAGTAGCTGACCTGCACCCCATTGGAGATCCAGAAGCCAGTGTACCTAGTGGTCAGTGTGAGATGACACCAGATTTCAACTCCTCACATCCATAAGTGACACATTCAAGAGGCAGACTCAGTGAACACCAAAGTCCCACTGAAGCAAGTCCTTCCCCATAAGAATGTCTCCAGCACAGCACTTCTTCCATTATAGACACAGCAGGTCCTCACAGCCAATTGGCCTGGATGTCAATTCCTCCCAGTGTACCAACAGCAAACAAGGCTTATCTACACCAAGACTTTGCACTCAGCCCACAAAGGGGTGCACCAAGAGTATCAACCTCAGGTGATAGGTTGAACCACTGGTCACCTACCACAGAAAAGCACTCCATCAACACAAGGAAGCAGTAAAATGCGGAGACAAAGAAACATGTCACAAATGAAAGAAACGGAGAAAAGTAAACTACTGGACATAGAGTTCAAAACCACATTTATAAGGTTAGTCAAGAATTTTCTAAAAACCACTGAGAAACTTGATGAGACCTCCAAGGAGCTTAGTGAGACCTTTTAGGACCTTAATGAGATTGCCAAAAAAATGGAAAAGGACCAGTCAGAAATTAAGCATACACTGTCTGAAATAAAGAATATACAGAAATTCAACTGTAGATCAAAGGACCTCCAGAATCAAACCAAAGATCTGAAATATGAGGAAACAAAAAACACCCAACCAGAAAAACAAAAAGAAAAAAGAATCCAAAAATACGAAGATGGTGTAAGGAGCCTCTGGGACAACTTCAAGCATACCAACATCCGAATTATAGGGGTGCCAGAAGAAGAGAGATAGCAAGATACTGAAAACCTATTCAAAGAAATAATGACAGAAAACTTTCCCTACCTGGTGAAAGAAATAAACTTACAAGTCCAGGAAGCACAGAGAACCCCAAACAAAAGGAATCCAAAGAGGACCACACCAAGACACATCATAATTAAAATGCCAAGGGCAAAAGACAAAGAGAGAATCTTGAAAGCAGCAAAAGAAAAACAGTTAGTTACCTACAAGGGAGTACCCCTAGGACTGTCAGCTGATTTCTCAACAGAAACTATGCAGGCCAGAAGGGAATGGCAAGAAATATTCAAAGTGAGGAACAGCAGGAACCTACAACCAAGATTATTCTACCCAGCAAAGCTATCATTCAGAATTGAAGGTCAGATAAAGAGCTTCACAGATAAGAAAAAGCTAAAGGAGTTCACCACCCCCTAACCAGGATTATATGAAATGCTGAAGGGTATTCTTTAAGAAGAGGAAGAAGAAAAAGGTAAAGATAAAAATTATGAACAACAAAATGACAACAAATACAAACTTACCAACAAGTGAATCTAAAAATCAAGTGAATAAAAAATCTGATGAACAGAATGGAATGATGAATATAATAGAATCAGGAGCATAGAAAGGGAGTGGACTTACAATTCTCAGGGTGAAGGGGGTATGAGGCGTGCGGGAAGAGATTGGACAAAAGTCGTACACCTATGGATGAAGACAGTGGCAGGGGGTAAGGACATGGGGTGGGTGGGGAATTAGGTGGAAGGGAGCTATGGGGGGGAAAAAGAGGAACACCTGTAATAATCTGAACAATAAAGATTTATTTAAAAAATAAAAAATAAAGTTTATATCATTTCCAGTTAAATCTTCCCATTTCTGTAAAGCACTTGCAAGTGAAGGCTTCCTATCAGGAGTACTAATGAGGGTGGGTCAGGGAGTTTCTGTCCTTGAAGGCACAATTTCCCATGTTAATTTTAGTGTGTGTGTGTTTTTTTTAATATCTGCAAAGTCTGAGCAATTTTTCAAGATATGTTACGTTGTGGGTCAAAGCATGCTGCTTACACCTTAAGTCACATTTAACCCTCTTACATGCCGCAGATTCTCTCCCTGGCTGTCTGATACAGCAGTGAGGACTCTGAGGGCCAGGTGACCAAACTTTACATGCATGTTTCTGGGTGATTCAATTGTTTAATTACAGTTGAGCTGGAATTTCCCTATGGGGCTCCTGAACATCATGAGGAATGACCTCTGACACCTCTCCAAAGATTTTTAGTCATGAAGGAACACCTGAGATTCAGGCTGGGAGGAGGAAGTACCCCTGATCTTCAGGGCTGAACATTCAACTCTTCTTTATCCAGCAAAAGGTTTCTGCTGAGACTCTTCAAAAGCAATTCCAATTGAAAGGACAAAGTTAAAACCAGTGACCCATATTTTTCCCGTCTTCTGTTAACCTGGCTTCTGTCAACCTTTAACCTTAGTTACACCTCAAGATTTTAAAAATACAGCTCAAATAAAGTCAGAACCTCTACCACAAGGTCCTGGATCCAAGAGACAACTCACTCAAATCCACCGAATGTGGCAGGGATCTGGCAGGCTCAATGGGCTCTTTGCTGGATCCTAACACAAGGTCCAGGTACATGGGGTTGCTCTGGGTGAACAACCTATGCCAAACAAATGTAAACATAAGAAACATTCAAACCTGTAGAGAATTTTTCTGAATTTATTTGAGCCAAACTATTGACATTTTCTGGGAAATTGAGATTATGCTCCAGAATGGCAGTTTTGCACCTTATTTCATATATTACAAACAAAAGAGAAGACATAAGTGGGCTACATAAAATCCATTGGTGATAGAGATTACGGAGGTGGAAGAAAGCAAGCAGGGAAATCTCTGGTACTGGATAAAAAGTAAAATGATTGACTTATATATCTTTTACATAGAGGGGGTGCAGGATAGTTAACAGTCAACAATCCTAATATATAAAAACCCAGGGTCTGTAATGACCGACTGAAGGCTCGACTAAACACTGGAAGTTAGTCCTGTAGTCAGTGCTGGGTTACTGTGGCGACCTAGCACTGACTACCGCCAGTTTGGGTGCAGGGACCCAGCACTGACTGCTGAGGGGACCGAGGATCAGGCCTGAAGAGATGCCTGGAGAGAGAGACAGGGTCTGATCTGCAGCCTCAGTGGCTGCTGTTGATCAGCGGTTGCCTCTGTCTTTCTCTCCAGGCTTCACCAGCAGCATGCCTCTGTTTCTCTCTGGGCCTCTGCAGCGGGCTGCTGATAAGCCCTGCCTCTCTGATCAGGACCAGACATAGGCCCGGAGATGCTGACTGGCATAGAAATTGACCAATCAGAACCAAATTGGCCGACGTGTGAGAGCAGTTGGGGGTGAGGTCAGGCCGACAGGGGAGAGCAGTTGGGGGCAACCAGGCAGGCAGGCAGAGGCAGTTAAGGGCAATCAGGCAGGCAGGCAGAGAGGTTAGGGATGATCAGGCAGGCAGGCAGAGGGGTTAGGGGCAATCAGGCAGGCAGGCAGAGGCAGTTAGGGGCAATCAGGCAGGCCTGTGGGATCGGGCCTAAACTGGGAGTTGGATATCCCCCAAGGGGTCCCCTATTGGAGATGGTGAAGGCTGGGCTGAGGGAACCCCCAGCCCTCCATGCACGAATTTTGTGCACTGGGCCACTAGTTAAATCAATAACAATGAGGGGGATTTTGGTCTTTGCTCTTATGTGGTACTTGTGCTTTGAGGGTCCAGAAAAAGGAGATTAGTTTAACATTCCAAAAGCATGTTATCATAGATGTAAAAAGACAATAGACAGGCTTAATTAAGGAAAACTTGACCTTAGGCAGGGAAGATTCTAGCCTAGGACATGAATACCCATGATAAACTGTTTTTAGTTAATATACTTTTTTTACATATATTTTTATTTATTTTAGAGGAAGAGAGGGAGAAACAGCAATGTGAGAAACATCATTTGGCTACTTCCTACAACCCTCCTACTGTGGGCTGAGCCTGCAAACCAGGCATGTCCCCTGACTGGAAATAGGACTGGAGACCTTTTGGTGCATAGACCATGTTCGATCAACTGAGCCACACTGGCTGGGCTAGTTAATAAGTTTTATTTTCAGGCCATCCTATGTGGTTACTTTATAAGGTGTCCACATAAGACTTCCCTGAGCTTGTCAAGTTTAGTATGTGGCTGCTTTTCATCCACAGGTTTCTTCCATATTAATAAATTATCTTTCTCTTGTTAATATGTCTTTTTCTTAAGGAATCCAAGCTGAGAACCTAAGATGGGTAGTGGTAAAATTTTTTCTTCTCTATAGCCCCATTGTGTGTTATTTCTGGGATGGTTTTGATATACTGACACTTATGGTCCTTGTTTTTGTGGGTGAAAAAGCAGCTACATACTAAAACTGGCAAGCTCAGGGGAGGCCTGCATGGTGGCCTTATAAAAACAAAGACCAAAAACAAAGACCAAAAGTAACTACATAGGATGTTATGAAATTAAAACTTTCTAACCAAAAACTGTTCATTATGGGTAGTTATGCCCTAGGCCTGTATTTTTCCTGACAAAGGTCAATATTACCTTAACTGGCCCTGTATGTTGTCTTTTTGGCATCTATAACATACCTTTGGAATGTCAAAGTAATTTCCTTTTTTTCCAGACCCCTCAAAGTACAACCTCCCACTAGAGCAGAGACCACCAATCCCTTCATAGTCATTATTATCATGTCAATTGTTGACTATTCACTCTCCTATACCTCACCCATGTAAGAGAAGTATCTGTTTTGTTTTGTTTATTAATCCTCACCCAAGGATATTTTTCCATTGACTTTTTTCCCTTATGGATTTTTAGAGAGAGTAGAAGGGAGAGGGAGACCCAGAGAGAGAGAAACCTTGATGTGAGATAAACATCAACTGTTTGCCTCCCACACACGCCCCACCAGGGGCTTTAAGCCTACAACCTACGTACATACCCTTGATTGAAATTGAATCCAGGATCTTTCAGTCAGATGATTGACACTCTATCCACTGAGTCAAACTGGCTAGGGCTATTTCTTTTACTTCTCATCCAGTCCCACAGATTTCCCCACTTTGCATTCATCTGCCTCCCTAATCTATCACCAATCAATTGCACGTAACCCCCTTATATTTCCCCTTTGATTCTGATGTGTTAAATATAGTTAAATTGCCATTTTCTGAAGCATTGTCTCAATCTGTTGGTATTTTGCTTTCCTGTAGTTGTCTCATCAGTTTGGCTCAAGTAATCTCATAGAGGAGAGGCAAGATGGCTGCAGAGTATCTGGAGGCTGTGCACTTACTCACAGCCAGGAACTGTATTTACGGCTATAATTCTATGCAATAATGAAAAATCAAATGAAATATAGCTTATAGTGATAAGAGGAGGAGAGTCATGGGAAAGGGAAGCCCCCCTGGACAGATACAGTGGCTGGGAGGCCAGAGGAATAAGAGCTACAGAGCTCCCTCTACTTGGGAGTGTGAGGTCTCAACCTCACATAGGCATTGCAAACACAGAGCAGGAGAAATTAGAAGAAGAGCCCACTATGGAAAAAAAGGGCCACATGCTAAGCTGAAAAGCTCAGGTAAGGCCTGCATGGCAGTCTTGCAAACTCAAAGACCTAAGGTAACCACAAAAGATGGTCTGAAATTAAACTTTAACTAAAGCAGTTATGGTGGGCAGTTACGTCCTAGGCTGGTATCTTCACTGACATGGTCAACCTTTACCTGAACTGAGCCTATTTGTCTTTTTGCGCCTATAATAACATATCCTTGAAATGTCTGGGTTTTTGCAGAAGACCAGAGAAAAACCAAGCAACGCTTTAGAGAATGGAGTTACACGGTTTATTACGCCAGCAGACTCAGCGGAATAACTTCCCAAGTCTGAGCAAAGTAACATGCAGGGAGCTTCTCTTTAATATCTTTCTGGTGTCCTTGGACCTCAAATATGGATTATGTTTCCAGTCCTTTCATAGGCTTTGCAAAAAAGGCCCCAGGTGTTGCAGGTCTTGAGACCATATCTATCCCCCGGGGCTGTTTACTGTTCATAGTTTATGGCTTCTGTGAAATGTGAGCATTTAGGTAACAGGTCCTGCAAGACCAGTTTCTGGAAAAGAGGCAGTGATTTAATTACAGTTATCAAGCATGTACACTGGGCTTGCTGGCACAGATTCAGATTTCTAGCCTCCCCCTCTCCCCAAATATCAGGGTTACATTGGAATTAACCTTTTTAGTCTTCTTCCCCCCCCCCCCCCCCGCCCCCGGCCTTGTCCCACTAGCTTCTCTTAGCCTTGTGGTACAATGACTACAGGATGTTATGATGGACAGGGACGACGACTGCTCTTAGCTGCTTCCTGCTTATAAGAGGTGATGACCAAGGGGTTAGCAGCATCCCGTTTCTTCCTCTAGGAGGGGTTTGTAGGGAATTCTGGTTTGTAGGACCATTTGAAGTTTAAAGGCATCTAGGCATGATGAGATAAAGCGAGTTAAGAAGTTTAGAAGACATGGTCCTAAGGTTATAGCTATGAGTACCATTAACAGTGATCCTGCCAATGGGAGAATCCATTTCTAGACCCCTCCCCCCCAAAAAAAAATAGCTCCTATCTTCTTTTTGTTGCTTGTTGGATTAGATCTTTTGCCTTGTCTCTGACAATGCCTGACTGGTTGACGTAAAAACAGCACTCTTCTCCTAAGAAGAGGCAGATTCCACCTTTCTTTGCTGTTATTAAGTCTAATTCTCTTCTATTCTGTAATACTACTGTGGCTGAGGAATCAACTTGATCCTATAAGGCAATTGGAGTCTCAGCTACTCTCTCAATGTCTTCTAAATATTCTTGGATCACAACTTGATAAGAGGAGACAGAATGAGCTATTCCCCCTATCCTGGCTCCTATGCTACCCACAATTATGAGTGCTATTAAAAGGAGATTACTTGCAGAGCCCTCTTATATCTGTTACTGCTTTAAGGGGGTTCTCAATGGATTGGTTGTTGGGTATAATAGACATATCTGGGGTTAAGCAGGCAGGAGTGCACACTCCCGTCCAGTTACAGGCAGGCAGAGCTAAGCAGCGGTCCCACTCACATAGAATGTTCCTGCAGGAGGGCACCAGAGGTAGGTGGTATTTTAAGCTTTGAGGTTAGAGTTGCATAGTTCATTTGGGAGGCAACCTGTTGGGTGTTGGCCCTAGGTACTGTTGAAACAAATAGGGGCAACATTAGTTAGCTGCACATTGGCTGTGACAGGTCCTATTATTTCTTATGTTAAGTTCCCTGGTTTAGTTATGTTTACTGGAGTAGCAATTAATAGGAGTGGTCCTGGGGGGAGGCAAAGCCAGCAGTCCCTAGCCAAATAAGGGTTGGTAATATTGAGGAGGTGGTGGGTTGAATTGAGGAGCTGATAAAGCAGGGGGTCTAGATCATGTTGCTTCTACAGCTGAGTCCTCAGTTTAGGTAATCTGGGTGTTTTATGTTCAAGCAGCTGCCTGATAGTATTTTTTAGTATCTGCCTCCTGGGCTTGGTCCTGGACCCCCGCACCCTTATTAGAGTAGCCAACATGGGTGCAGCAAGTCCAACAAGTTACTGAGTCTGGCTTTCCTTGACAGACGTGTCCTGCCCATTTTTGTCTGGTGTTAATTCTTCCCGCCCAATACAACAACCCCCCTCCCCCATGTGCATTCGGTAGTGGAGTCGTAACATGCTGCAGGCTGATAAGTATAGCTAACAAAAATATGGCTTGATTGGGTTCTCCCGTAGACTACCCGGTCTAGCATATTTAGGTAGCGAGTCTCTAAGCCAGGACATGTGGTAATGGCCCCTAAGAGAGGCAAGTATGTGCTACCTAATATTATTAGTGGGAACATGTTATTCCTTCTATTCCTGTCAGTGGGGGTCCACAGCAGTGAACCGCTAGGACAAAGAGTAGTATTATGACTATTCCTGCATAGCCAAGGATGGCATGACAGGGAGTGGTACAGCAATTCATGATGAGGCCTTAGTTTCCTTGCTGAGGCGCAGCTGGAGAGGATTCTCAAGATCTGGGGTCACCTTCCACTCAAACCGATAGCTGCTTGGCTGATGAGCTGCCTTCACACACAAGTGGTGGATCCAGGTGCTCAATCCTGCAACCTTGAGAGCTGTGGGTATGGTTAATATGACTGGATAGGGTCCCTTCCAGGTAGGCTTGAGAGGTTCCTTTTTTAAATCCTTTACCCAAACCTGATCTCCAGGTTTATAAGGATGTATAGCTGTTCCTAGAGAGATGGGTAGTCAGTCAGTAACCCATCTGTGGACCTCAAAGTCAGTTTTTCTAAGTCCTTGTAGTTGCTTCTGGATTTTTAAGTTCCCTATTTCCTCCAAATCTCCCTTTGGCCAAAGGGTCTACCATATAGAATCTCAAAGAGAGAGAAACCTATCTTGGCCCTTGGGACACAGCATACCTGCAGGAGTACAAGAGGCAAGATATCTGTCCAGGGTAAGGTTTTCTCTTGGCATAGATTAGTCATAATCTGCTTTAGAGTCCAGTTCATGCATTCTACTTTCCCTGAACTTTGAGGCCTGTAGGCTGTATGTAGGTTTCATTTAATTCCTAAAGCCTTAGCTACCTGTTGTACTATTTCTGCTACAAAGGCTGGGCCATTATTGGACCCTATGGTCAGAGGCATTCCATACCATGGAATTATATCCTTCAGCAATGCCTTAGTGACTTCTCTCTCCTTTTCTGTGTGAGTGGGATATGCCTCGACCCAGCCTGAAAAGGTGCAAACAAAGATTAGCAGGTATTTACTTCCTCTGCTAGGCCCTATTTCTGTAAAATCTACTTCTAAGTCCTCAAAAGGAGCTTGCCCACAGTGCTGAACTCCTATCAGTCCTACAGGACCCTGTTTGGCATTGTTCTGAGCATAGAGGAGGCAACACTGAGAGACTGAGGCACACAAAGAGGAAAGACAGGCAATTAGGTAGTATCTGCCTAACAAAGTTTCTAGGGCATTCTTCCCTAAATGAGTAAGTTTATGCTCCTGGAGGACTACATTATGGGCTAACTGTTCTGGGACATAGACCCTATGATCTGGAAGTATCCACCAGCCTTCCTTCATTCTCTGCCCCCTTCTTGCTAAGCCCATTGTTCTTCCTCGGGAGTGTATTTTGGAGGTTCAGGTAATTCGGGGGCCAACATGCTCCATGACAGTGTCACTTGTTCTTTAGCAGCCACCTTGGCTCCACATCAGCACATTTGTTTCCTTTAGCATCAGCACATTGGTTTCTTTTTGACACTGAGTCTTTCCCCTTCTGGTGACCTTTACAATGGATGACAGCTATTTCCTTGGGATCCCAGACTATTTCTAATAACTTTAAAATCTCTTTCTGATTTTTTTTATTCCTTTTCCTCTGGGTGTAAGAAGCCCCCTTTCCTTATATATGGCCTCATGGATATGCAGGGTAGCAGAGGCGTAGCACGAGTCAGTGTAGATATTGGCATGCTTATTCTTACTGAGTTCTAGGGCTCTTACTAGGGCCCAGAATTCTGCCGTCTGTGCTGACCATCCTTCAGTCAGGGCCTGTGCCTTGATTATCTCAAAGTTTTATACCACTGCATATGCAGCTCATCTTTTTCCTTTATCTAAAAAACTACTGCCATCCATGAACAAACTAAGTCCTGATTCTGTAGGGGCTTCTCTGTTAGATCTGGCCAGCTGGAATAAACCTCCTCTAGGACTTCCAGCCAATCATTCTCAGGGGCCCCCTCAGCAATGGATAGAAAGGTGGCAGGATTAAGAGTTATCACTGCTTCTAATCATACCCACAGATTTTCACATAAGAACCCTTGATACTGAGTCATTAGAGCATGAGTCAGTCAGTGCTGCTCCCTTGCTTCCATCAGGGTGACAACAGCATGAGGTACTTTTACATTTAAATTTTGTTCTTAGGTAAGCTTATCTGCTTCCTTGAGTAGCAATGCAGTGGCTGCAAGGGCCCTGAGACATGGGGGGCCACCCGGAGACAACCAGGTCAATCTGCTTGGAGAGATAGTCTACTGGTCTTTGCCAGGGTCCAAACTTCTGGGTTAGAACTCCTAGAGCTACCCTGCTGTTCTCGAGAACAAAAATATTAAAGTCCCGCAGCACATCTGATAGCTTCAGTAGTGAGGCCTCAGTGAGCTTTGCCTTTATGGTGATGAATGATTTCTCCTGCTCAGGACCCCTGTCAATGGGTGCCTTCTCTTCCCTTTTCAAAGCTTCATAGAGAGGTTTAGCCAGGTCTGAAAACCCTGGGATCCAAATTCAAAAGAACCTTGCCACTCCCAGGAATTCCCTAATCTGCCGCCGGGTGCAAGGGACTGGGATGGCACATACTGACTGCTTTCTTTCAGTCCTTAGCCTTTGTTTCTCTTGGGTGAATTGGAAGCCTAGATACTTGACTTCTTTTTGACAAATCTGTGCCTTTTTCTTAGACACCCGATAACCTGTTTCAGTTAATAGTCTCAGAAGGGCTCATGTTCCCTCCCAGCACTGTGCTCATGTGCAGCTAGCCAGTAGGAGGTCATCTACATATTGGAGTAGAACACACCCCAAGTCCTGTCCTGAGAACTTAGACAGATCAGATGCTTGTGCTCCACTAAAAAGAGTAGGGGATTTCTTGAACCCTTGTGGCAGTCTGGTCCAGGTGAACTCTTCCTTGGCCCCTGTAGTTGGGTTTTCCCATTCAAAAGCAAAAAGAGGCTGGCTGGAAGGAGCTAATCTAAGGCAGAAAAAGGCATCTTTCAGATCTAGGCATGTGAACCATTCTGCCTCTGATGGGATGCGTCCCAGAAGAGTGTAGGGGTTCGGCAGTGCTGAATGCAGGGTTATAACACCCTCATTAACAGCCCGTAGATCCTGGACAGGGTGGTAGTCATTAGTCTCAGGCTTTCTGATAGGCAAGAGAGGCATGTTCCATGGAGACCTGCAACTTTTAACAAGTCCCCACTGAAGCAGGTGGTCTAAGTGGACCTGGATTCCTAGGCGTGCTTCTCTCAGAATTGGATATTGGCAGATTTTAACAGGCTGTGCCCCAGGCTTTAAGTCAATCAGCACCTGGGCGTGGTCCTTAGCCAGGCCTAGAGGATTTCCTTCAGCCCAGACCAGCGGGAATCCTTTCTCTAATTCAGATTCTAATGGTGAGGCCTTTGAATGGGGGGTATAAAGTCTCCATTCATCCTCCCTTTGCACTGCTAGGGACAGGATCATTGGGGAGGTCTCCTCACTTTGGCAAAGCTGTGCTGAGACATCTGGAGCAAAAGTGATTTCTGCCCCCATTTTGGCTAAAGGTCTCTACCCATTAGAGGCACTGGACAGTCTGGCAAGTACAGGAATTCATGAATTACTTGATGACCACTAAGTTGGCATCGTTGAGGGCAGCAGAATGGTCTACAGGTCTGGTCCCCAGTAGCTCCAATAATGGCGACCTCCTTTTTTGAGAGAGGCCCTACTTTCTGAGTGACTACTGAGTGCTCAGCTCTTGTATCAACCATAAAGTCCACAGTCTGGCCCCCAATTTTCATTCTGACCATGGGCTTGTGGGGGCCTAGCTGAAAAGAGCCCAGTCTGTCCTAGTCGGAATCAGCCATTGCTAGCCCAATAAGGTCAGCTTCAGGTGGTTCTGGTTGATAGCAACTGGGTGGAAAAGGGGGTCTAGTTTTCTTACTTTGTCATTTGGGACATTCATTCTTCCAGTGTCCTGTCTCCTTAAAATAGGCACACTGGTCTCATCTCAGGCTCGCTCTTCCTTTTCCTCCGATCCGTATTCTTGCTTCCCTTTCTGATCTGTCTGGGAGCCTGAGCCTCTAAAAGCTGCTGCTTCTATATTGGCCCTTCTTTGTATTCTTTTTTCTTCCTCCCTTCTTGTGACACTGTCTCGGATGATGAAAACCTTGTTGGCTATCTCCAGCAGTTTGGTGGCATTTTTTTCCTGCAAATCCTTCCAGCTTCTGTAATTTTCTCCTGATATCAGGCTGAGCTTGGCCTACAAAAGAGCATTTACCATGGTGTGATTTTCCAGGGCTTCAGGGTTAAAGGGAGTGTAGATTCAGTATGCCTCAGATAGTCTCTCATAGAAAGCTGCTGGACTTTCGCCAGGCTTCTGGAAAACCTCAGAGATTTTAGCTATTTTGGTGGGCTTCTTGGCTCCGGCTTTGACCTCCTGGAGGAAGGCCAGCCGATATCTTTCTAGCCTGGCCCTTCCATCTTCTGAGTTCGGGTTCCAATCAGGTTCCTCATCTGGGAAGGCCTCCCTTGCCCTACTGTCTGTATCTAATATTCCTGCCGAGGCCTGGGTCTGGAGCCACTTCCGAGCCTCTGATACTACTCTCATGCACTCTTCAGTGTTAGAGAATGTGAAAAGGAGCTGCTTTCAGTCCACCCAGGTGGGCTTCTGAGTCTGGAAAATCATTTCTAGGAGGTCTATCATGGCCTGAGGTTTTACAGAATAAGCTGGGGTGTGATGTTTCCAATTCAGGATGTCATTGTGATAAAGGGCTGATAATAATAGACTGGCCTTCCCTTCTGCAAGGTCCCATCTTCACCAAGCACTTGGGAACCCCGAATCTCCCTGAGAGGCATCTGACGTGCCGGTTATGGCTTGGGCCCTTGATCGGCTGAACGCAAGCGCCACCCAACTGGCTCTGGAGAGCCCAGTTGAGGAGAGACGGAGGGGGGAGGTGTTTTTAGACTTTCCAGACCTTCCAGACCAGCGCGGGGAGCATTTGGTGCTGCCTGTGGCACATATGGAGGTGGTAAAATTGGCGGGACTTCCTCAGGGGGTCCTGGCCGAACAAGGGGTTGGGTTCCCTTTTGAGGGACCTGTTACTTTTCTCCTGCCTGCTTCTCTTTTGCTTTCTCCTCTCCTGCCTGCTTTTCTTTAGCCTGCTCGTGCCCTACCTACTTTTCCTTAGCCTGCACCTGCCCTGCCTGCCTCTTCACCCCTGCTACTAAAACTTTACTCTGTTCCTTGTTACACACCCAGAACCGGAAGGTGGCAAGGTTTGAGCAATTTCTAACCAGCTGTCTATGTAGGGAAACTGATCTGAGTGTCCAGGGTCTTTCGTGACTACATTCCAGACCGCCCCAACCAGTTCCTTATCTAAGGAGCCTTCCGAGGGCCAGCCAACCCCGAAGACTGGCCATTCTAATTCACAGAATTTCCTCATGTTTTGGGGTTCATTTTAATACCATAATCTCCATTGAAACCCTTTTCAAAATTTTTCAACATGCAATTGAGAATAGTGGGTTTACTTTGTCCTGACCCCATGATGATCGGTGGCGAGAGACAGACAAGGGTAGGGGTGACCTGTTTTCACAGATCCTCACTCAGATGCCCTCCTGGCCACGTCCCTTGGGAGCTTAGATTTGTCTTAGCTAAGGTGCACCCCTATAAAGCCTGGGCCTGGTCAACTCCATGTGGGGGTGAGTCACCATTATGCCATATGATAAATTGGGGAACCGCAGGTTGGGACCCACTCGGACTCCATAACCAAGGTCGTGGAGCCACACAAAGGATAAGAGAGAGCAGGCCCTCTCCCTCCACACTCACACACTTTCACCAGACATTCACTCAGAGTTTAAAAACACAGTCCACCCACCCAATTCCCGATTCCTGACCAATTTAACTGATGAAGTCCTATGACTTCCGGGGAGGTGATCAAGCTCCCCCTTCTACTCACTGGAGTGGGCCTGACTTACTGGGGCCCCTATGTTACTGATTCTGTTGACAGGTCCAGAAGTGTCTGCCCACTTTCTCCAGCTGCCAGCCGGGTCCTAGGCTGAGGTCCGGGAGTGCCAGGAGTCCACCGGTTCAATTCTGCTAAAATCAGCAGGGCACATCTTCCCCCGCACCCCGGGCCCCAAGACCTGTCCCCTCACCGGAGGCCAAAAAGGCCAAGCGTGGTTGGTTTCCCAGGATCAGGGAACCAGCTGTTGCAGAAGACCAAAGAAAACCAAGGATGCTTCTAAGAAAAAAAAGGAGGAGCACTGTTTAATATGCCGGCCAACTCAGGGAACAGCCTTCCAAATCTGAGTGAAGGAACACACATGGGGCTTTCCTTTATATCTCCCTCCCTGTGGTCTTTGTCCCACAAACATGGATTATGCTTCTGGTCCTTTTTGCAGGCCTTGCAAGAAGGCCCCCAGGTGTTGGGGGTCTCCAGGCCATATCTGATGGTCTGGCCTGGCACCAGCATTAATAACCCTCCCTCTGGGGCAGTGCACTGTTCACGTAACAGATTCTGCAAGACCAATATCTGGGAAGGAGAGAGGGACTTAATTATAGGTTATCAGAAATGTATACTGAGCTTGCTGGCTTGGATTCAGATCACTAGCCCCAAATATCAGGGTTACATTAGAATTAGCCCATTTTAGCCTTCTCAGGCCCACAGACTGAAGAGTCTTGGGTTTGATTCTGGGTCTAGGGCACATACCTGGGTTTCAGGTTTGACCCCCTGCCCAGTCGGGGTACATATGTGGGAGGCACTAGTTGATGTGTCTCTCTCACATCGATGTTCTCTCTCTCTCTGTCTCTCTCTCTCTTTCCCCATCCCTCCCTCCTTTCCGCTCTTATGAAAAGCAACAGGAGAAATATACTAGGGTAAGAATTAACAAAAAGAAATATAAAAATAAAGACATTAATCCCATTCATGACGGTTCTACTTTTATGACCTAGTCACACCAAAAGCACCACCTCCAAATATCATCACATGGAGTTTCAATATATGGATTTTGGGAGAACACATTCAGTCTATAGTACTGAACATAGGAGAAAACTTGGTATTTTACATTTATGATGTTAACTATGCTTTTTTCATAAATGTCATTATCAGGTTAAGCAAATTCTCTTCTATTCCTAATTTGTTGATTGTTGTTGTTTTCATGAAAGGGTATTGGTTTTTGTCAAATGCTCTTTTTGTATCTATTGAGATGATCAGTGGAAATCCAAGATGGTTGCAGAATAGGTGGAAGGCACACTCCTCTTCTCCCAGGACCAAACTGGAATTAAAACAAAAATACAGAAGAATTAACCTGAATAATAGCTGAACAGACGCCTTATAACTAAGGATTTACAGAAGAACCCACATAGAGTTGGAAGATAGGGCAGATATTTGAAATGGGCTGACCCTGTTCCCACGAATGATTGCAGAGATTCTGCAGGGATATGTCAGTTACAAAGTTCCCCTCAAAGGAGTGTGGAGTCTCAACTCCAACCGTGCTCCCTAGTCCAGAGCACCAGAGCCAAGAAGAGGCACCCACATAACATAAGGGTGATGTGACAATCAACAGGGATTCTTCCTGCCAGGGAGTGATCAGACTCTGCTGGAGAGGCAGGTACCCTCTTAAAGAGCCAACACACAAAATCTTGTTCACAACCACCAGTCCTGGACTCCTGTAGGGGACTTGAATTATATAATGAGAGACTGGGGCTTGTGGCTTTGTCAAGAGAGCTGAAGAAAGAGCCATGAGGATCACTGTGCTGAGTTCCTTTCTCACACCACAAATGCCATCTTTCTTGGATGGAGCACGCCCCTCCTTACAGCATCAGCCTGGAGACATGCAATAGTCCTATACTCTGGGCTCCCAGTCATGTCAACATGCTGAGGTCACATCCTACTGAGGAGTCAGCTGGTTGGACTGGGTTGTAGAGGCCTTGGTTGACCCAGGGGGGTATCAGTGCTTGAGTTGAGTAGCTCTGGGGACCAATACTTTTTTAAAAAACATTTTATTGATTTTTGTTACAGAGAGGAAGGGGTGGGACAGAGAGTCAGAAACGTCAATGAGAGAGAAACATTCATCAGCTGCCTCCTGAACACCCCCCTCAGGGGATGTGCCTGCAACCAAGGCACATGCCTCTGATCAGAATCGAACCTGGGACCCTTTAGTCCTCCGGCCAATACTCCATCCACTGAGCCAAACCAGCCAGGGCTGGGGACCAATACTTTTGTCAAAACTGAGACATATTTTAGTTTCCTGAATCAATTTTCCCTTACAAATGATTGTCCTCATCTTTTTGCACATGGATTTTATCTTTATCTGTTCACTCTGCTTGATCTCTACTCTCTTTATGGCAGTTCCCTCTCCAAAGTTTATCATTCAAGATAAGCTCCTAGTCTTTCTGAAACTATCTTTTTTCCTATTTCTAGAGTTTTCTCTAATAGCCTTCACCAGCTACTAAGAACGGTTTCTCACCTCTGCTTAGCAAGCCTCATCCTCTGACAAGCTTCTGTCTAATCTCAACAGTATTAGTGTTACAGAATTTACCAGGCGACCAAAAAATACACAGGAGTACCCGGAGATTCAGGAAAAAACCATTTATTTCCAGATGTACTAGTACAGTGACTCGGGGGGTCAGTTCTCCAAATCCAGAGGAAGCTTTCTCTTTATATTTCTTTATTTTTATACCCTTTGGTTTCTTTGTCCCCCAAATATGGATCACACTTCAGGAACTTTTGAGGGCTTTAAAGCCCTGTGTGTTGGAATAGGGACTGTGAGACCACACCTAAAGGCCTGGCCTGGCGCCAGCACTGATAACCCCCTCTGGGGGTTGTGTATTATTCATGGTTTATGTCAAATGGGAGTATTTAAGTAAACAGTTCTTGCAAGACCAGATAATTAAGGAAGGGGCAGTGACTAGACTAACAGGAATGTGCATTAGGGATACAGAGTCAGGCTGCTAGCACCACCCCCTCCCCATGTCTTATTTTCCTCATCATCCCCCCCGCCCCCGACCCCTTGATCCTCAAGCTGATATTCAGCCTTAAGGATTCAATAGAAGACTCAAAGCTAGGGAGGAGGGTATTCAGGAGTTCCAGTCTTTTTTTCATTTTTATCACCCAAGGGATTGTGATGGCAGTCCAGAGACCTGGTCTGGAGTAACATCTGGGGCTTCAGGGCTTACTGATTCTATCTCTATTAGATGTTCTAAAACCTGTTGTCTTTCTTAGAGGAAGGGAGAGGGAATCTACACAGGTTTCTTCATTTCTGGCTTCAGAGCAGTTGGAGGGGTGAGAAGCATGTCTCAGGGTCCCATCTATTTCTTTTCCAGTTGGCCCATCGTCCTTCCTCTGCTCATCTCTGTCTAACTGCCTAACACACCCACTCAAGGATCCTGGCTCTGAATTCTTTCAGAGAAAGTGGGTCTTGGTGGGGTCCTCCGGCTACTTCAATGCTGAAAGGGATGGTGTTTTCTTTCAGAGCCAAGAGATACTTGCTCTCTATCAGAGGGATGATGAGGTCTGGGCACAGAAGGAGGTGGGCTTGTGACCTGGCAGAGACAAACTGTATTATAAAATTTAGTATTATTGAGCAATTAGAACAGCAAGAGTTACAACAAATGGCCTGGTGGAAGGGAAAGAAAACATTTCAGTTCCAATAACTCCTACTGAAAAAGAATTTTTCTCCTTAAAATCACCAATTTATCTATTGCATTAAATTTGGCCTGATTGCATAAACACAACATGAATGGTAACTGACCACCTTTGTCAGAATTTCATGATTGAGTCTCAATGTGCCCCGTAGGGCAGGGAAGCCAAGCCATCCCACTGCTGTCAGGTCTGCCTGCAGTATCTGTTGGGTTAGATGATTTCCTCACCTGCAGTGGCTTCACCCAGGCCCACGCCCTAGGCTTCAAAGCCCACCTCAGCAGCCCTCTTACTCTTTGCAGCCTAGAGTGTGTGTGTGTGTGTGGGGGGGGGGGGGGGGGGGTTCCACAGGGACACAGAGGCACCCACCTTTGAGAGAGACTCTTTGTTCCCAGAAATTTTAAAGGACCAGGTCCTTTTTCAAAAATAACCAATCAACTTCCTAAGATTTCCCCAGCTTCTGATGGGTCTACCTCCTAGCCAATGATCCCTTTCCCAGGTTAGACTGACAGGCGTCTATGGTCAAGTACTTCCCCACTGTGCCATTTTGACTTATGTTGCACAGATCCTTCTCTCCCCCTGCTCTCTGACCGTCCCACCCCCTATCCGCAGTACCAGAGCAGGGAAGGGAGAGTGTTAATCCTTGGCTGGGCAATGCTGTGATTCCCTGTAGTATGTGTGAAGCTAGTGAAGCTATAGCTTCCTGATGAAGCAAACAGGCTAAATGTCCACTTCAGCTCTCCAGGCTGAACAATATCCAATTCTCTTTGTTTTCTTCCTTAATTAATATGTAGGCTAACAAGACCAATTTGGTTTTCTTTGTGCTTCTCGAATAGTCAAATAAAATTGATGGTACAAGAACATGCATCCCTGAGACAGCATAAAACCTGGGTCCTGGTTTCCAAGGACACTGGATAAGGAAGAAAAAAAAAATCACAGAGCTGGCGTCATCCTGCCACCCCTTGCTGGGATCCCAGAGATTCCAGATAGGCAGAAAACAAACAACACACCAGGTAAGTCCACCACAAAAATATAATCAGCCCTCCACTCCCTATGAAAAATGTCTTATTTCTCTTCTACTTGCTTTCTGAACTTCCTAAAACAGTTAAATAGCAGCGCAGGCTCAGAGACCAGGAGCCCTCCCCACCTCCCTCATCAATAAAAGCCTTTCCCTCAAGCCCTTTGGGGAGCAGACCCATCCCTGTTTTCTGTCTGGGTGTAGGCTACCTTGTGCACAAGTCTTTGCTTGGACTTTTTATTTTTTTCTGGCGAACTCCCTTGATTTCTAACGTGGGGAATCACAAGAATCCAGGTCGCAGGTTAACACCCCTAGTATCATTGTTTTCCAGGTGAAAAAAGTGAGGTAACTCTTCCAATTTTACACTATGGCCATCTTCAGAGTCGCCACTACCGTCCCCAACACACACATTGACGCTCCTGACAGCTCGCCCCCTTCAACCCCATTCTGGGCTCCGGGATTACATTCCCTCGTGTGACTTGGATCTGAGACTTTCATGTTTCCAATCCCTGAGCAGTGAAGGTTCCCCACCCGATGAAGGCCAAAATGGCTATTTAGTTAGACCTTAGTACTCGCAGAGTGGGTTTACAAGTCCTAGAAGAGGGGCAGTCCCACTCGGCCCCGTGGGAAAGCTCAATGCAGAAAGTCATCTATGACAATATTCTATTTTGGGCGGGCACCTCACCCTCCTGGTTCAAGACTACATTTCCCAGAAGTACTTGCGGCTCCAATCAACTTCCAGCGAGAACTGGGCTACCTTTTTTTTTTTTCCTCAAGGAACACATGACTCTCTGGGATTGGCCAGGTCTATGGAAAATACTTGTCTCCGGGGTGTGGGATCTATCTGGTTTGGGAGCGCATTCCGAGCCTGTGTCTGGATCTCAAAGACTCATAGCAGAGCTGTCGGCTTAGCCCCTAGCCTAGAGTATGCGATAGCGGGAAACCCAGAGACCAGGCACCATCTTGACCAAACGGGTCCGGGTCGGGACTACGTTTCCCAGAGGCCCCCGCGGGAACAGGTCCACCTCTACACTTGCCTGTGGAACCCTGGGCCTCCCAAGAAGGTGGAGTGCAAGGTGAGTGGCCTTGGTCTTGGGAGCTTGACCAGGTTTCTCAGGTGCGTTCCTGAAAGAGTCTTGGGCCTGTGTGAGTTGGTCGGGCTGGGGAGAAGTGTGGGATTCCATCTGTACGATTGTGACCTTATGTGACTGTGTGGCGTTGTGCGTGTGGGTGTGATTGTATGCCTCGTGGTGGATGTGTCATTGTGATTGATTATGCGCGGAGTTCTGTGTGCAGGTGTCTCTGTGGATATCCTCGTTGTAGGTGTGTGATTGTGACAGTATGCGGCACTGTGTGTGTGTAGGTGTGACTGTTTACCCTTGGTCGACTGTTATTGTGTGTGTGTTCGTATAACTTTTTGTTTTATTGTAGATATATTTGTATTGATTTCAGGGAGGAAGGGAGAGGGAGAGAGAGATAGAAACATCAGTGATGAGAGAGAATCGTTGATTGCTGCCTCCTGCACGCCCGACACTGGGACCGAGCACACAATCCAGGCATGAGCCCTGACCGGGAATCCAGTCGTGACCTCCTGGTTTACATAGGTCGATGCTCAAACACTGAGCCATGCCGGCTGCTGGGCTATTCCTACAACCTTGTGTAACTGTGTGTGTGACTGGTGTGTGACTCTGTGTGTGTGTGTGTGTGTGTGTGTGTGTGTGTGCCGGCGGAGTGTAGAGAATCTGTGATTATGTGGCTCTGACTGTTATCTGAGGGCTGAGTGTTTGTGATTGAGGTTGTATAAATGTGAGCAGCTATAAGTGTACTGGATGCCTGTGACTGTGAGGATGTGTGAGTGTGATCATGTAACTGTTTGTGGCATTCTTTGTGCAGTTGGAGGGTGCTTGTAATTGTGCCAGGGTGGACAGTGTGTTGATGTGTGAGGTTAGGACAAATTTTGATATTGGACAACAGACGTTTCCCCTTCTCACACCTGGAATGCTCAAGATATCCAAGACTCCTCTGGTTTCCTCCGTGGGTGGTTGGTGTGGGTCCAAAGCTACCTTTGATCTGATGAGTCTGGGCCACAAGGAAAACCTGGCATCTCCGATTTCTTTCTCTTTCCTCAGCTCTTCTCAAGAGGTCCTCAGAAAAAGGAGGAATGACTGTGGACCAAGCTAAATGCAAGGTGCTGTGGGGCTTCCTATATGCTCTTTTTCTCCTGGATTGTACTGTTTAACATGGACTCATTAAGTATCCTCTTCCTACAACTTTCCATTCAAGAAAATAATGGAAAGCCCTGGGGGTGGGCACACAGATCCCAGTATACATACACTCTCATTTCTTTCTACATGATGTTCATATATTAATTTAGAAAATAGCTCAGTTACTCCTGTGTGCTAAGTTTTCCCTTTTTAAACACAATCACAAAACATGCCATGGTTATTTTAAAGAATTTGGAAAATGGGAAATTAGAAAGAGTATAGCCAGTCAATGTTTTGATTTATTTCCTTCTAATACATTTCCTATGCGTGTATAGTATACATTATTTCAGTTTTGGAATCTTACAGCACTTACCATTTCATAGTTTATGTTTTCACTAAAATGATCTGTAGCTATTATTTAGTTTCTTATTCATTCTTTAAAAAAAATTCCTGAATATTACATACATACACAAAAGTGTTTAAAATATAAGCATATAGTTTAAGAAGTAACTATAAAAGGAAACTGTTTAACAAAAACTTGCATTAGCACTCCAGAAATCTGTTAGTCCTACCACAGAGAAAAAAACGAATCCTTATCATGACTTTAAGGTGGTAATTCGTTGTTGTTGTTTTATTTACTATACATTTACACATCTCTAAAATATATAGTTTAGTTTTGACATTTAACTTTGTAGAAATGAAATTGTGCTGTGTAATGTTCTTTTGAGTCTTGATTTTCTTGCACAATACTATATTTCTTTAGGATCACTCTTGTGAATTGTTTAATAAAATTACATACAGCTTGATTAATGAGTAGATGAGACAAGTTTTTGGTTCCTTTGAAAGGACTGCTCTGAACATATATTTATAAGTATCTTGGGGCACACGTGGATGCTTTCCTAGGGTATAAACATATCAGTGGAATTGCCAGGCTTTACAATATGTGTGTATCTTTAAATTTCCTAGATATTGCCAAATTATTTTTCAAAATGCTTGTATGAGTTAAATTCCTACAGCAGTTTATAAACACAGTCATCCTGTATTCTCTCTAATACTTGGTTACTTGGTATTTTAACTTTGATGAGTCTGCAGATATAATGGTATATATATATATATATATATATATATATATATACACACACACACGTATATATATATATATATATATATATATATAGTTTTAAAAGGATAACATACATTCCTCAAAGTATGGAAATTATAATATATGTCTGATGAATATTTTAATAGGAGTATATTCATTTAACTAGAGCTCAAATCAGATCAGGAGATAGAATATTACCAGCATTCCAGAATACTGATTCTTGTCCCATCTACTCACTACTCACCTCTCCCAAAGATAATCATTATTCTGTCTTCTATAGCCATAGATTATTTTTACCTATCCTTGAATTTTATGTAAATAGAATCACACAATATCTCCTCTTTTATGCTTGAGTTCTTTTGTTCAACATTAAATTTCACTTGTAGCATGAATGTACTATGTGATATTATGTAGTATGAATATGTGAAATTCATCTATGTTCCTTCACCTAGTTGTAGGTCATTTATTATTATTGTTTAAAATTCCCTTCAGTGAACATACCACATTTTTTTTTTTATTCATTCCATTATTGATTGGCATTTGAGTTGTTTTCAGGTTGGGGCTATTATGATAAAGGCTGCTGTGAACATACTTGTACATGTCTTTTGGTGTACATATGAATGCATTTTTATTGGGTATGTCCCTAGGAGTAAATTCTGTGTCATAGTTTAGGCATATAGTAGCTTTAATATAATACTAATAGTTTTCCTAAATAGTTGTATCAATTTATGCTACTGACTTCATTCTATGAGAATAATCTTTATAATAGGAAGCTTTATTAGAGATAAAGAATGATAGTTAATAATGTAAAGGTTAGTCCACCAGCAAGATATTACAGTTCTAAATGTGTATGCCCTCATAAAATTACTTCAAATATATTTGACAGAACTAACTAAAAGAAGTAGCAGACAAGTCACAATCAGTAGTGGGGGGATTTTTAGCACTTTTCTCAATAGTTGATAAAACAATTAATAAAAACCCGGTAGAGTATATAATATTTGAACAATGTGATTTGATATACATAGGGCAGTGTTCTTTACAGCTACAGTATATATTACTTTTAGATGCATATGAGGCAGTTATCTAAATTGATTATATTCTGAATCATAAAGGGAATTTCAGTATATTTCAGAGGAGAGAAATAATATTATATGTTTTCTGACCACAGTGGAATTCAACTAGAAGTCAATAACAAAAACATAATTAGAAAATTCTAATATTTTGGATTTAAGCAATGTTTTACACATAACTGATGAATCAAAGAATAAGTTGCAATAGAAATTAAAAATATTTTAAGTGTATGATAATGAAAATATAAAAATGTGTTGTGTTGCGAAGCTGAAGAAAATATATAACGATAAATGCATATGCTAGTAAAGAAGAATGCTAAAAAATCAATGATCTATGTATTCATCTCAAGAAGTTAAGAAAAAAGTATACTGAAACCGAAAGAAAGTTTAAAATAGAAAATAAGAATAAGAGCTCCAATATAAATTTATATATATTAGAACATAAAGTGAACATACAGTTGGTGTGGCTCAGTTGGTTAGAACATCGTCCTATACACTTAATGGTTGTGGGTTTGATTCCTGGTCTGGGCACATACCTAGGTTGCAGGTTCTGTCCCTGGCAACCAATCAAGCTTTCTCTCTCTCCATAAATAAATAGATAAATAAATAATAGATAGATAGATAGATAGATAGATAGAAAAAATAAGTAAATAAAGAAATAATGAATGTACAATAGAGAACATTAACAAAGCCCAAGATTTATTTTGGGGATTAATAAATTGATAAAATTCTAGCAAAATTTACAAAAGAAAAAAAAGGAGGTAGGACACAAATAACAAATCAGATTTGAGAGGAAAAAAAAAAAGACTAATTTTAAGACTGAGTTCTTAATTCTTGTTTGGTACCTGAGATTTGGTTGCACAGTAAAAGATCATTAGAACCTGAACCAGTGACCATTATACTCAGTCCCTTTTTATACTTCATTGGACATGTAAATTTATTTTTTAATACAGATTTTTAGTTTTGAAACTCATTTTCTTTATTGGACATTGTGTGTGCTTTAAGTTTTACATGGCCTGCAGTGTCATTACAACTTACCATGCTATCATGATGGATTTAATATGTTAATAAAATGTTCATTTCCTAGGTGATAATGGGTTGAGTATGCAATGAGTTCTTTGGGACATTCAACTTTATTATTTTATCATGCCCCATCTCCATTGGGTTTTTGTCTGCTGGTACTGACTAATGTGGAATACCTTTTCTATCTTGGGTTATTATATGAGGCCGAGCTGTGATAGTCCTTCCCTGGTTTGATATAGTGGTCCCTTTTTTCTGAGGCTGGCTTTTTCAAAGTTCCCTGAGTTTATACTGTTCAGACTGTACAGATGAAAACAAGCACATCAATTAGGTCATATACAAATAATAGGATGAGAAAATATAAATAATAGGACAAGAAAAAATAAATATGTAATCACTGACTAATCATGGCAAGGAAAAAACTATTTTTATTCACCCTCTCTTTTATATACGTCATACTTTTTTTCATGCTTCATGTTATTATGGGCTTAAAGCATTTTCTAATGTTTTAACTTACTGATGGTTGTCAGATTTCATTATAGGAAAAGGAGTGGCAGGAGAAGTATAGTATGTCATTGTATAAATTTTTATTACACGGCCAAAGACAGCCCCTTTAAGGAGAGTCTTTTTTTAAAAAACACACATATTTTTATTGATTTCAGAGAAAAAGGGAGAGGGAGAGAGATAGAAACATCATTGATGAAAGAGAATCATTGATCGGCTACCTCCTGCATGCCCCCTAGGGGGGATCGAGCCCACAACCCTTGACTGGAATCAAATCCGGACCCTTCAGTTCGCAGGCCGATGTTCTATCCAGTGAGCCAAACTGGCCAGGGCAAGGAGAGTCTTAAAAGGAGTCTTTTCAGCACAGCACCTGTGATACTTTTGGAAACAACCTGTTGGCAACAGCAGAAGGTTCCAGATCTAATAAAAAAATTTTTTTCTGATGTAATACATGGAGTTAGCTATTATCCTGGAACTCCTTTTTTTCATTTAGTGTGTCTTCACTTCTCTTTTTTCCTTCTTGGAATTGATTAAAAGACCAAAAATGGGAGACTTAAGTTATATCTGACAGTTTATGTTGGGTAAAAGTGGCACTGTTATTGGTCTATTTTAAGTGGTGCCAGAGCTCAAAAGGTTTCTTTTTAAGGTTTTGTGTTCACATGAAATTTTCTCTAGTTTTCTTATGGTAAGTGATTTTTTCCAGCTTTCAAAATTTTGTCTTACTTTGGTAGATTATTGAGGAATTAATTGAGGAAATAAATCTGAGGCATTTCCATAATAAATATGTATTACAGAATAACAAGCAAAATTTGCATTTTAAAAAATAATAAGACTTAAAATAAATTTCACATTCAGGTGGGCACCTCCTTCCTCAGGAAAGATACGACAGCTATCTGAAGCTATTAAATATTGGCTTCATTATAAACTAATTGAACACTCCAGTGACTATGACTTCACTTTCCTTTTGACTCTATTAACCTAAAACTTATCAGGCACAATGGTAGGGGAGTCAGAATACAGATTGTGTGTGAAAAACAAGCACATAGTGTTTTAAGCAGGCTTACTCTGAATTAAATTTGTATGATGTAGATAAAAAGTTAACTGAAAACCTGGAGTTTACTTAAGAAAAAAATCAGGATGAGCAGTTTTCTTAGACCTGACCTTTTTCTGTCTTAATTTTTAAAAAAATATATTTTATTGATTTTTCTACAGAGAGGAAGGGAAAGGGATAGAGAGTTAGAAAAATCAATGAGAGAGAAACATTGATCAGCTGCCTCCTGCACACCCCCTACTGGGGATGTGCCCTTGACTGGAATCGAACCTGGGAACCTTCAGTCTGCAGGCCGATGCTCTATCCACAAGCCAAACTGGTTAGAGCTTCTGTCTTAATTTATTCCCCAATCCATTCTCCTGGACAAAAATCATGCAAAGATGTACTGGTTCACTTTTCCCATTAGCCACTCAAAATGTTTATACCACCCTCACTTGCTTTGTACTGCTAGAAAATAGAGTTATTGCCTACTCCAACATGAATGGGAATGCCTTAGAGAAAGTAATGGATTGTAATGGAATTTATAATAGAAAAGCATTATAAAGATTGGGTTCTTAAAAACTAACGTCACTCAACGTTATTAGTTACAAGGAAAGTGTAAATCAAAACCACAATGAGATACCTACTAGGTACCTACATACCTTCTAGGATGGCTATGGTAAAAAGGATGGATAATAAGAAGTGTTGGTTAGGATTTGGAGAAATTGCTGGTAGGATGTAAAGTGGTGCAACTATTTCAGAAACCAGTTTGGCAGTTCTTCAAAAAGTTAAGCAGATTTACCATATGACCCACCGGATTCTCTCCTAGTTATATACCCAAGAGAACTGAAAACATATTCAACCAAAAACTTGTACATGAATGTTCATGGTAGCATTCACAACAGTGGAAGTAATCCAAATGCCCATCCATCAACAGATAAACAAAATCTGATATATTTATACAATGGGGTATTATTTGCCAATAAAAAGGAATAATGTTCTGATACATGCTATACCATGGACATAACCCAGAAAACATGTTAAGTGAAAGAATCTAGTTACAAAAGGCCATACATTGTATGATTCCGTTTATATGAAATTTCTAGAATAGGTAGAAAGTAGATTAGTGGTTGCTTAGGGCTGGGGAAGGAAGGAAATGTTCTAACATTTTCATCTCCCTTGAAAGAAAACCCATTTATAGTTAATTCCCATAAAATTAGAACAGTTTTGGTGATATACTAAGAAACATTGAATTATATACATTAAATGAATGACTTATATAGTATGTGAAGTTTCTCTCTATAAAGCTGTTAATAAAGCTTACCTAAAATTAGTGTGTTAGAATCTAGATAAAATAGTATTGTCCATGACTTTATAATCGTGGCAGCTAGTTAATGTGTACCTGGAGGTTTTTTATACTGTTTAAAATTTACTTTTGTGTGTGTTTGAAAATTTTTATATTAAAAAGTAAAATAAAAAACTAACCTAATGCCTAGTGGTGAAATACTAGGAGCCTTCATAGTATAATCAGGAAGCAGACACTATCCATAGGATTATTTAACATTTTTCTATACTATTAGAAAAAGAATACTCCTTAGAAAACAACTAGAGAACCATTGCTTTTTTAAAAAATATATTTTATTGATTTTTTACAGAGAGGAAGAGAGAGGGATAGAGAGTTAGAAACATGGATCAGCTGCCTCCTGCACACCCCCTACTGGGGATGTGCCCGCAACCAAGGTACTTGCTCTTGACCAGAATCGAACCTGGGACCTTTCAGTCCTCAGGCCGACGCCCTTATCCACTGAACCAAACTAGTTAGGATGAGAACCATTGCTTTATTCTTTCCTATAATTTCTATCAATCTTCTCTGTGTCCTGGTTGATTTTCTGTCCATGGATGTCAGTGTTGGGTAATAACCAACTTTCACTTTACAGTACTAATAAATACCATAAACTTTACAAAAAAGTGTAAACTCTTGGCTTTTTTAGACACTTGTAGTGGACAGCCTTGATGATTGCTTCTCTCTTTCCTTTTCCTGAAATTCTTCTCTGTCCCACTAGGTATTCTCAACTCCCTTTTAGGTTGGAAGCGGGTGGGGGGAGGGAAAGAGAGAATAAGAGACAAGAAAAGGTTCAAGAGCCATTCTCTAGAGGTCAAGGAAGTTCTCTTTGATAGGTTTGAAATAAATCCTGACCCAGGGCAGCTCTTACTGTGGGGCTTATGTCTAGTCCCAGGAGGGAATTGGGCCTGTCTTTGTGCCTTCTAAACTCTGAGAACACAAGGAGAGTTTTCCTAAGAACTCCCATTGCATTGCACTTGGAATTGTGGTGGCACTGCAGTCTCCTCTTCTCCTTATGAGGTAGGAATACAGAGCACACCAGTGCTTTCCAAAAACAGGTCTTTCTCTCAAATACCTCTGGAATAGACATTGAATTTAAACAAGGGCACAAATTAGGTTTCCAGCCAGTTCCTTTTGCACTATACATTAGATGGCCAAAATTTTCACTGGAATGCAGTTTCATGGCCCCTATTGTCTTGCTCTCCTTCTCTAGGTCTTCTCCTAAACTGAGAATCAGAGGGCATATTTTTTCATTTTAATTTTTCAATTACAGTTGACATACAATATTATATTAACTTCAGGTATACAACATACTAATTATATATTTAGATAATTTGAGAAGTACCCATCTAACAATACATAGTTATTAAAATATTATTGCCAATATTTCCTATACAGTACATTATATCCCTATGACTTTTTGTATGACTACCCATATGCACTTCTTACTCCTTTCATGTTTTTTAACTGAACTCCCCAATCCTGCTCCCATCTGGTGACCACCAAGTCTCTATATCAATGAATTTGTTTCTGTTTTTCTTGTTCATTTATTTTGTTTTTTAGATTTCACATATAAGTGAAATAATATGGTATTTATCTTTTTCTGTCTGACTTATTTCACTTAGCATAATGCCTTCTAGGTCCATCATATTGTCACAAATAGCAAAATTTCATTCTTTTCTATGGCTGAGTAATATTCCATTGTATATACAGTAGGTATCACGTCTTCTTTATCCTGTCAACTATCAAAGGACAGTTTACTTCTGTATCTTGGCTATCTTATCTAATAAAGAGGGAATATGGTAATTGGCCACCATACCCTCACAAAGATGGTGGCACCCACAGCCAATAAGGAGGGAATATGCTAATTGACTGCCATGCCCTCAAAGATGGCAGCACCCACAGCCACAAGATGGTGGCGCCCAGTCCTCTCAGCCCTGCCAGGAGTTCCCCAGTCTCCTCAGCCCCCCAGCCGTCCAGGGCCAGCCCAAGGTGCAGGCAAGCCTCGGATGGCAGCTGCTCAGCAGCTCAGGACCGGCCCGAGGCACAGGCAAGCCTTGGATGGCAGCTGCCAGCCAACACCTGAGGTGCAGGCAAGCCTCAGATGATGGCTTTCCAGCTGCCCAGGGCCGGCCCAAGGTGCAGGCAAGCCTTGGATGGTGGATGCCCAGCAACCCAGGGTCACCCGAGGCTCAGGTAACCGGGGCCGGCTGAGGCTTGTGCTGCCAGCAGTGGCAGCAACAGAGGTGTGATGGGGGTGTTGCCTTCTCCTGATCGCCGGGTCGCCTCCTGCCCCTGAGGGCTCCCGGACTGTGAGAGGAGGCAGGCTGGGCTGAGGGACACCCCCTCCAGTGCATGAATTTTCATGCACTGGGCCTCTAGTTGTAAATAATACTGCAATGAACATAGGGATTCATTTATCTTTTCAAATTAGTGTTTTGGATTTCTTCAGATAAATACCCAGAAGTGGAATTGCTTGGTCATATGGTAATTCTATTTAATTTTTTTTTTAAAGAATCTTTTTGCTCTTCTAGGTGTTCTAGGTAGTTTTTCTATATAATTTATTTTTTAAATATGTTTTTATTGATTTCAGAGAGGAAGGGAGAGGGAGAGAAAGAGAGAAACATCAGTGATGAGAGAGAATCATTGATCAGCTTCCTCCTGCATGCCCCCTGCTGGGGACTGAGCCTGCAGCCCTGGGCATGTATCCTTGACTGGAATTGAACCCGGAACCCTTCACTCCACAGGCCAATGCTCTATCCACTGAGTAAACCAACTAGGGCTATACTTAATTTTTTGAGGAACCCTTCATGCTGTTTTCCATGGTGGTTGCACAAATCTACGATCCTACCAACAATGCATGAGGATTCCCTTTTCTTCACATCCTCGCCAACATTTGTTGTCTATTGATTTATTTGTGTGTGTGTGTGTGTCAAGCACTGCTTTATTTTTAAAAAATTTTTTATTGTTGACAGTATTACAAATGTCCCCCATTCCCATCCCTCCCCCTTTATGTCCCTCCACCCAGTCCCTACCTCCCCCAGGTCTATGAATATAAGTATATAAATTCTTTGGTTTATCTCTCTTTGTTTCCCCACCCCACATTGAGTTATATCCATCTGTTACATGCCTCCATGCTTCCGGTCTTATTTTGTTGGTCAGTTTGTTTTATGCATTAGATTCCACAAATAAGTGAGATCATGTGATATTTGTTTTTCTCAGGTTGGCTTATTTTATTTAGCATAATAGTCTCCAGATCATCCATGCTGTCCCAAAGGGTAGGAGATCCCTCTTTTTTACAGTTGCATAGTACTCCGTTGTGTAAATGTCCCACAGCTTTTTTATCCATCTATTGATGGGTACTTGGGCAGTTTCCAAATTTTAGCTATTGTAAATAATGCTGCTATGACATAGGGGTGCATATATTCTTTCTCATTGGTATTTTAGGGTTTATAAGGATACATTCCCAAAAGTGGGATTGCTGGATTAAATGTCAGATCCATTTAAATTTTTTGAGGAAACTCCATACTGTTTTCCATGCACCAATCTGCATTCCCATCAGCAGTGAACTAGAGTCCCCTTTTCTCCATATCATCTCCAGCACTTGTTGTTTGTTGATTTTTTGATGATAGCCATTCTGACAGGTATGAGGTGATAACTCATTGTGGCTTTAACTTGCATTTCTCTGATGATTAGTGATTTTGTGCATTTTTTATGTTCTTTGCCATTTGTATATCCTCTTTGGAGAAGTGTCTATTCAGGTCCTGTGAATATATATATATATATATATATATATATATATATATATATATATGAATTTGTATGAGTTTATTTCCTTACTTTTTAATTGGATTGTTTGTGTTCCTTTTGTTGAGTTGTATGAGTACTCTATATATTTTGGAGATTAATCCCTTATCAGATATATCATTGGCAAATATGTTCTCTCATACAATGGGTTCCCTTTTCATTATGTTGGTCACTTCTTTTGCTATACAGAAGCCTTTTATTTTGATGTAGTCCCATTTGTTTGTTTTTTTCCTTCATTTCTCTTGACCTAGGAGATGAATTGGCAAAAATTCTGCTATGTGAGATGTCTGCGATTTTACTGCCTATGGTTTCTTCTAGGAATTTTATGGTTTCGTGGCTTATGTTTAACTCTGCTTTATTCGTATGTATGGTGTAAGTTGATGGTCTAGTTTCACCTTTTTGCATATATCTGTCCAGTTTTCCCAACACCATTTGTTGAAGAGACTATCTTTACTCCATTGTATATTCTTGCCTCCTTTATCAAGTATTAATTGACCATAATGATGTGGGTCAACTTCTGGGGTCTCTGTTTTGTTCCATTGGTCTGTATGACTGTTCTTATGTTAGTACCAGGCTGTTTTGATTATAATAGCTTCCCTCCAGTTTTGTTCTTCTTTCTCAGGATTGCTGCAGCTATCCAGGGTCTTTTATAATCCATATAAATTTTTGGAGTATTTGTTATAGTTCTGTGAAGTATGCCTAGATCTGTGAAGTATGCCATTGGTATATTAATAGGAATTGCATTGAATTTGTAGATTGCTTTGGGTAGTATGTACTTTTTTTGTTTGTTTATTTCTGATGAGTCTTTTTTTGTTTTTTTGTTTGTTTGTTTTTAATCTTTATTGTTCAGATTATTACAGGTGTTCCTCTTTTTTCCCCCACATAGCTCCCCTCCACCTGGTTCCCACCCCACCCCCACTGTCCTCATCCATAGGTGTATGAATTTCGTCAGTCTCTTCCCGCACCCCCAACACCCCTTTCCCCCCCGAGGATTATCAGTCCACTCCCTTTCTATGCCCCTGGTTCTATTATATTCACCAGTTTATTCTGTTCACCAGATTTTTTATTCACTTGATTTTTAGATTCACTTATTGATATATATGTATTTGTTGTTCATAATTTTTATCTTTACCTTTTTCTTCTTCCTCTTCTTAAAGAATACCCTTCAGCATTTCATATAATCTTGGTTTGGTGGTGATAAACTCTTCTAGCTTTTTCTTATCTGTGAAGCTCTTTATCTGGGCTTCCATTCTGAATGATAGCTTTGCTGGGTAGAGTAATCTTGGTTGTAGGTTCTTGCTATTCATCACTTTGAAAATTTCTTGCCACTCCCGTCTGGCCTGCATAATTTCTGTTGAAAAATCAGCTGACTCCCTTGTAGGTAACTAACTGTTTTTCTCTTGCTGCTTTTAATACTCTCTCTTTGTCTTTTGATCTTGGCATTTTAATTATGATGTGTCTTGGTGTGGCCCTCTTTGGATTCCTTTTGTTTGGGGTTCTCTGCGCTTCCTGGACATGTAAGTCTATTTCTTTCACCAGGTGGGGAAAGTTTTCTGTCATTATTTCTTCAAATAGGTTTTCAGTATCTTGCTCTCTCTCTTCTTCTGGCACCCCCATAATTTGGATGTTGGAACACTTGAAGTTGTCCCAGAGGCTCCTTACACTATCTTCAACTTTTTGGATTCTTTTTTCTTTTTGCATTTCTGGTTGGGTGTTTTTTGCTTTTTTTTATTTCAAACCTTTGACTTGATTCTTGTGATCCTCTAGTCTCCTATTGGATCTCTGTATATTATTTTTAATTTCAGTCAGAGTATGCTTAATTTCTAGTTGGTCCTTTTTCATATCCTCGAGGGTCTCACTAAATTTATAAGCCTTTTCTAGGACATTCTTGAAAAACCTTATAACCATGGTTTTGAACTCTGTATCCAAAAGTGCTTTCCTCCATTTCTTTCATTTGTGACCTCTTTCTTTGTATCTGCATTTTGGCTGCTTCCCTGAGTTGATAGAGTGGCTTTATGTGCTAGGTGTCATATAGGGCCCAGTGGCTCAGCCTCCCCAGTTACCTGAGGTGGAAACTCTTGGTGCACCTCTTTGTGGGCTGTGTGCACAGTCTTTTTGTGGTTAAGCCTTGGTTGTTGTTGGTATCACTGGGAGGAATTGACCTCCAGGCCAATTGGCTGTGATCCGCTGTGTCTATGATGGGAGAACTTTTGTGCTGGAGACACCCTTATGAGGCAAGACTTGCTTCAGTGGGGCTTTGGTGCTCACTGAATCGGTCCCCTGAGTGTGTCGCTTATGGATCTGAGGAGTTGTAACCTGGATGGTCCTACTCTGACCCCTGGGTACACTGGCTCTTGGATCTCTAAGGAGGTGCTAATTTAGCATCTGCCTGAGGCCACCCAGCAGGAGCTACAGAGAGATCTGCAGATTCCTCTTCTTTGTTTAGATTTTGGAGGTGCCCAGATGAGTCCCATCTGTGAAGCAATGCAAGCTGCTGTGGGGCTTAGGCCTTCTTTTGGATGTTCTGGGTCTCTCTGACTCAGTTGCAGTTTGATAGGTAGGTTTAGATTTCAAAGGACCAGGCCATTGATATGCAAAAGCCTCTGCACATAGCTGGAGTGGAGCGGAGTTTCAGGGCAGAGCAAATAGCAGTGGCTTCCCGTCAGCCCTGCCTAAGAGGCCCCCCGGGTCTCAGTGTCCCTTGGTAATCTCTGCAAGTACCTCTGAGAGAAAGCTGCCCTCGAGTTCCGCCCCCTGCCAGACAGTCCATTTTCTCCCGATATGAGTCTGGGTCCCCAGAGTCTCACCCAGAACTGGAGTTCAGAGTAGTTGGGAGCTTGTGTCTCCCTCCGGCTTGTAAAAGCCAGCCGCGTACTCAGTTTCCAGTCCTCTCTGCATGCATGCCTCCGTACCTCTGCCTTCTGTACCTCCTCTGAGTCTCAGTGTGCTTTTCTCTTTCCTGCCAGTTGTAGAATTTTCATTCAGCCAGTCTTCCTGTGGTTCTGGATGATGCCCGTTTTGTCTTTTAGTTGTAGTTTTGAAGTTGTTGTGCGAGGCGGCAAGTTCAGGTGTTTACCTATGCTGCCATCTTGATTTCTCGGTAGTATGGACATTTTAATGGAGTTAATTCTTCCAATCCATAAACATTGTATACTCTTCCATTTATTTGTATCTTTTTCTATTTCTTTTTTCCAAGTATGGGTATTTTACTCCTTGGTTAAATTTATTCTTAGGTATCTTTTTTGATGTTTCTGCAATGGTAAATGGGATAGTTTTTGAGTTTTTCTTTAGTTTTTCTTTCTAAGAGTTCATTATCTATCCTATCTAATAAAGAGGGAATATGCTAATTGACCATCACTCCATCACAAAGATGGTTGCACCCACATCTGAGGCCAAGTTCCCTTAAGGAGCCTTAATGAGCAATCAGCAGGGACCCATGGGGCTTGACAGAGGATCTCAGGCTATGCCCCCCACCCAGCAGGGCTTGACAGGCAACCTCAGGCTGCACCCCCTGCCCCAGCACCAGACCAGGGGACCTGAGGCTGCGCCCCCTGCCTGGTGGGGCTTGACAGGAGACCTTAGGCCATGCTCCCCACCCAGTGGGGCTTGACGGGGGACCTCAAGGTGCACCCCCAGTGCTGGGTTGGGGGAACGCAGACCATGCCCCCCATCCTGGAACCATGTCAGGGGACCTGAGGCTATGTCCCCTGCCCAGTAGGGCTTGACAAGGGTGGGACTGGCTGGGTCTGGATCTAGCCCAATTGCGGGGGGAGGCGCACGCAGCTGGGTCTGGGTCTCACGCAATTTTGAGGCACATGTGGGTGGGCAGGGACTTGACTCTGGGTCCCCCTTTTATTTTTTTTTTAATATATATTTTATTGATTTTTTACAGAGAGGAAGGGAGAGGGATAGAGAGTTAGAAACATCAATGAGAGAGAAACGTCGATCAGCTGCCTCCTGCACACCTTCTACTGGGGGATGTGCCCACAACCAAGGTACATGCCCTTGACCTGAATCGAACCTGGGACCTTTCAGTCTGCAGGCTGACGCTCTATCCACTGAGTCAAACCTGTTTCAGCTGGGTCCCCCTTTTAATATGCACGAATTTCGTCTATATATAAAAGGCTAATATGCTAGATGTGCCTCTGACCATCCGACCGGTTACTATGATGCGCACTGACCACCAGGGGGCAGATGCTCAATGCAGGAGCTGCTGTGACACGAACTGGCCATTTACAGAGAAACGGCACTGTGGACCTGGTGCCGACAAAGCAACACTCAGCTTCTCCCAAGTGGGACACAGGCCCTGCCACCATCCTGGAGCGACAGCCCACCAAATCACCACCAACATTGGCCAGACCCTATGGCTCAAAATGTGGCCCACAGCCCAGCCCAGCCCGGAAACTGGCTGTAGGTGCTGGGTAATGAGGTCACATTGCAAAACCTGGCTTCCTCTCCCTAACAACTAGTCTCCTTGGAGTTTCTTCAGCCCAGGAACATGACATGCTTTATAGCCAAGTGTAAACATTTTACACTCTAACCCAATGTCTGTGAAGTGTTTTCCCATGCCTCATCTCATTTGATCCTCATAGAAGTCCTGGAGTAGGTAAAAAGGAGACTCTGTAGAATCCTATTTTCTTTTCATTAGCCAGAAAATGGAGATTTTGAAAGTTTAGAAATTTGATCCGACTGAAAAGAACTCAGAAATAGACTTTGAAAATGACTTCATGTTTTCTCACTGTGCAGAATATAGTCAAACACTGCTGCAGTTAAATATTTCACCCTTTGTTCTCCTTGCATGATCTACAATAATAATCTGCTTTGTCTTGATATTTACTGCTGTGTTGCTGACAATTACCTGAAAGAGAAGTTGGGGTGCTTCACTGGGCTGGAAAGTTTAACTAAATCAAAATCAGGTCTAATTAAGCAAGTTTATCTATATATGTAGTGCCAATCGCATGCATGTGTTTTGATCTGTCATTGTCGATCATGAATTTGGTTGACACTTGTATTATAGAGAAAGGGCAAATAGTGATATTAAAATATTTCTTCTAATTAATTTCCTTTCAACAAGCACAAATTCGTGCACCAGGCCTCTAGTTGGTGTATAAAAATGCCATCAATTTCTGGATATTGATTTTATACCTTGCTACCTTGCCAAATTAATGTATTAAGTCTAGTAGTTTTCTGGTGGAGTCTTTAGGATTTTCTATGTACAATATCATGTCATCTATAAATAGTGACAGTTTTACTTCCCTCTTTCCAATTTGGATGTCTTTTATTTCTTCTTCTTGTCTGATCACTGTGTCTAGGACTTTCAGTACTATCTATAATAATAAAAGCATAATATGCTAATTAGACCAGACGTTTTTCTGGACGACTTTCCAGATGAAGCCAGGGCTGTGAGGGAAGCCCAGGTCCCAGGTGCCAGAGGGAAGCCAGTGGAAGGAAGACCTACTCTTGCATGAATTTCCTGCATTGGGCCTCTAGTGTTGACTACGATTGGTGAAAGCTGACATCCTTTTCTTATTCCTCTTCTTTAGGGAAATCCTTTTAGTTTTTGCCCATTGAGTATGATGTTGGCTGTAGGTTTGTCATATATGGCCTTTATTATGGTGAGCTATGATTGCTCTGTTCCCACTTTGCTTAGAGTTTTTATCCAAAAAGGGTTCTAGATTTTGTCGAATGGCTTTTCTGCATCTATTGATGTGATCACATGATTTTTATCTTTCAATTTGGGTATATGATGTATTACATTTATTGATTTGTGGATATTGTAGCAGCCTTGCATCCCCTGAATGAAACTCACTTGATCATGAGGTATGATTTTTTTAAACATATTGCTGGATCTCATTTGCTAATATTTTGTTGACGATTTTAGCATCTGTGTTCATCAGGGGTCCATTGGTGCAGTCTCTTTGATCTCCTGAGCTGGATAATCTATGATTGCCCCTTTAGACTCTCCTGTTGTAATTGGAACTTGATTATTGATGTCCCATTTGTGGGAAGGAACTCTCCTCAAACTTGCTGACAGTGAAGCTCCACTCCAACTTTCTCATGCCAGCTGTTATACAGATGCTGCCAGAACAGAACAAGATACAACCTGACCAAACCAAACACACCATGAAAATCAAGCTGTGCAAAGCAACAACAGGAGAGTCTAAGAAGGAAAAACAAAGAGAAAGCAAAGCAAAGAAAAATAAAAAGGATACTAAAAGACACAAGACCAAAGACTTAGAAGGGATATAAAGAGAAAGAGAGAAAGAAGAAAAAATGACAATATGGAAGCAAGAAGGAAGCTAAAAGAACTAGTGTAGGAATAAAAAAGAAAAGGAAACAGAGAACAGATAAAATAATAATAATGAATTTAAACATAATAACTATGGGTATATTGAGATATAGATAGGAAAAGTTAAATGAAAAAAAGAAAAAGAAAATAAGAAAAGCTAATAATAAAAAGTTGATAGAATCAAAGGAAAGAGAAATTAGAGATATGAGCAGAAAAAAAGGAAAGAAAAAAGGAAAAACAGACAACAAATAAATACACTCAAAAACCTTTGGGTTCACTGTTTGTGGAGCTTGTTAGGTCGAGGCAGGGGGGAAGTCCAGAGCCTATGCATGCATCTGCAAGGTAGATGGTGACAGAGATAACTGGCGCCTTCCTAGACCCCTGCCCCAAGGCGAATTCCACACCTCTCATGCCCTCCACCGTCCCCTCACTAAACAGCTGTATAAAAGAAGTACCTATGCCCCCTTTTTGGCACGAACTTCCCTGGCCCACCCTCGGACCAGTGAATTTCACCCAGGAGCGCAAGATTAAAATCTCCCCTTTCTAATTGCCTGGACTCTCTGTGTTTTGTCTCCTGCATCGCAAACCTTACAGAGCTCACTGGATTTTTCTCTGATGTTGAATCTGGTTCCTTGGTTTGTCTATTCTGGGCCTCCTGGGAGTTTCTTTGGTACTGGCCAATGTGAGTTACAGTCCCTTTCTGCCCCTGGGCAAACTAATTGAGGCCCCATAGATTGAAGCCTCTAATAGTCTAGCTGCAGGGCCGCCTTAGCACAGAGGCTGGGTCTGCCTCGAGTCTCATGCATTGAGTATCCCTATTCTGAGCTGTTCTTCTTTCCCCCATAGAGCTGGGCTCTATGAGGATATACTGGTCTTAGTTGGGATGGTTTAATCAGACTCGTGTTGTAGCTTGTAGGAGGGGGAGAGGGGTGAGGCAAGCACTTCCTCTCCTTCCAATACTTCAGCTCTAGGTGGCTTGCTGGCATCTCCTCGCTGACACCTACAGGGGCACAGATTTCCTCCCCAGGCTGTTCCCCCTTTCAGGTCACTACAGGTCAGATCAGATGCAGCTCTTTTGCCAGTTGAAAAGTGGGCACCTCCCTTGCATTCCAGGTAGGCAGGGCTGATCCTCCTTCCTGGTTCTATTGTCCAGTCCCCATTCTGCTTACCAGCACAAGTTCCTCCAAGAAATAAAGGATCACAAGATTCAATGCTAGGTGTGTCCTTCAGACCCCTCCATTGGAGGCTGGCCCTGAGCTCCATTATGAGGCCCTTCCCACTGATCAGGAGGTGCTTCCCAAGCTGCACGATGGTGGGTTGCTAGTGCTACTCTACCCAGGAACTTCGGCCCAGGCTTCCAACGTCTGCACCCACTCTGCAATCTCCACAGCCAGTGTCCTTGGGGCCACCACTCTCAGTACCAGGCCCTCCCGTCTCACCTACAGAACTTCAGTATCCTCAGGTCCTCAGTTCTACTAGGTCTAGGGCCAGGGAAGATACATCCATCTCCCTGGCCTTCCACGCAGTCCCTGCCCTTGAGCCCTGTCAGTGGAGCAGAGCTCTACGGTGGTGGTGATAGTACAGTAGCGGTGACAGTGGGTAAGTCCACAGCAGGGATAAGTCCTGCTGGGTCAGTGGAGGTAGCATGGGTCTGGGCAGTGTCCTCAGTGAGCGCACAGGTCTGGTTTGTGTTCTCAGCTTGTGTGTGGAGTCCCAGTTGACGCATGGGTCCAGGCGGTGTCATCTGTTGGCGTGTGGGGTTCAGGATGGTGTGCATGTGGGTTCAGACCAGCTAGGGCAGTCCAAGTGGTGGTGAGGCAGGGCACCTAGCTGCTGCCACTCCCCACAGCTTCCTCCTGAGGAGGGCCTTTTAAAACTTCCAAGATGGCATGTTTTCTAAGCTAGAGCCATGCTGGGGGAGTGGCTGTGGCAGTAGCAGTGGCTCCCAGGCCAGGAAAGCCCAAATCACCGTCGCTGAGATCCGCACACTCACCCTCTCACATTCTCACCCTCACTCTGGTCCTGTTGGCTGCCATGTTAAAAATCACACTGTCTTGATTACTGTCAATTTATTGATGATGGCCATTTTGACGCATATGAGTTGATATTTCATTGTTGTTTTAATATGCATTTCCCTGATGATTAGTGACATTTAGCATCTTTTCCTGTGTCTGTTGGCCATTTGTATGTCCTCTTTGGAGAAATGTCTATTCAGGTCCTCTGCCCATTTTTTATTTGAATTGTTTCTTTGGTGTTAAGTTTTACCAGTTTCATATATATTTTGGATGTTATCCTCTTATTGGGTGTATCATTGGCAGATATCTTCTTTTACTCAATATGAAGTCTTTTCATTTTGTTGATAATTTCCTTTGCTGTGCAAAAACTTTTAGGCCCTACCGGTTTGGCACAGTGGTTAGAGTTTCAGTCTGAGGACTGTACGGTCCCAAGTTCGATTCCAGTCAAGGGCACCTGCCTGGGTTGCAGGCTCGATTCCCAGTAGGGGGCATGCAGGAGGCAGCCAATCAATGATTCTTTCTCATCATTGATGTTTCTATCTCTCTGTCTTTCTTCTTCTCTGAAATCAATAAAAAAATTATTTTTTTAAAAACTTTTAGTTTGCTGTAATCTCATCGTTTTGTTTCCCTTTTCTGAGGGGACATACAAAAATATGTTGTTAAAAACAATATCAAGGAAGTTCATAGCATTATAGGCATAACTCAAAAGACAAGAAAAATCAGCAATAAACTATTTAACCCTACAACTTAAAGAACTGAAAGAGAACAACAAGAAGAGCCTACAATGAGTAGAAGGAAGGAAATAATAAAGATAAGAGCAGAAATAAATAACATAGAGACTAACAAAACAATACAAAAAAATCAATGAAACCAAGAGCTGGTTCTTTGAAAGGAAACAAAATTGACAAACCATTAGCAAGACTCATCAAGAAACACAGAAAGAGGATCCAAATAAATAAAGTCAGAAACAAAAGTTGAAAAGTAACCACTGACACCAGAAATACAAAGGATTGTAAGAAAATACTATGAACAACAAGCTGGACAATGTGGATGAAATGAACAAATTCCTAGAAAAATACATATGCCAACAAGCTGGACAATGTGGATGAAATGAACAAATTCCTAGAAAAATACAATCTCACAAAACCAAATCAAGAAGAACCAGAAAACCTGAATAGACCAATAACAACTGATGAAATAGAAGCAGTAATAATAATAAAAAATCTCAGCAAACAAAAGCCCAGGACCAGACAGCTTGACAGGGGAGTTTTATCAAACATTCGAAGAAGACCTAACACATATACTCCTCAAACTATTTCAGAAAATACAAGAGGAAGGAATGCTTCCAAACTTTTTTTATGAAGCCAGCATTATCCTAATTCCAAAACCAGATAAAGACACTACAGAGAAAGAGAATTATAGGCCAGTATCCCTGATGAACATAGATGCTAAAATCCTCAACAAAATATTAGCAAATCCAACTCAACAATATATTAAAAAGATCATACACCATGACCAAGTGGGATTTATTGCAGGGATGCAATGCTGGTACAATATTCACAATCAATAAACGTGATACATCACATAAACAAATTGAAAGACAAAAATCATGTCATTATATCAACAGACACAGAAAAAGCATTTGACAAAAATCCAACACCCATTTTTGATAAAAACTCTCAGCAAAGTGGCAATAGAGGGAGCATATCTCAACATGATAAAGGCCATATACAGCAAACCTACAGCCCACATCATACTCAGTGGGCAAAAACTAAAAGCATTTTACCTAAGAACAGGAACCAAGAAAGGGATGTCTGCTTTCACCACTCTTATTCAACATAATACTGGAAGTCCTAGCCATAGCAATCAGATAAGAAGAATTAATAAATGCCATCCAAATGGGAAAGGAGTAAGTAAAACTCTCATTATTCACAGATGACATGCTATTGTACATAGAAAACCCATAAAGACTCCACCAGAAAACTAGATTTAATAAATGAACTTGGCAATATAGCAGGATACAAAACCAACATCCAAAAATCGATGGCTTTTTTATACACCAATAAGGAATTCTCAGAAAGAGAAACTAAATAAACAATCACAACAAAAAATTAAGATACTTAGGAATAAACTTAACCAAGGAGGCAAAAGAAAACTCAGAAAACTACAGGATGTTGAAAAAAAGAGATGATATAAACAAGTGGAAGAATATACCATATTCATGGTTTGGTAGAATCAACATAATTAAAATGTCCATACTACCCAAGGCAATCTACAGATGCAATGCAATCTCTATTAAAATACCAATGGCATATTTCACAGAGCTAGAACAAATACTCCAAAAATTAAATGGAATAAAAAAAGACCCCTAATAGCTGCAGTAATTTTGAGAAAGAAAAAACAAAATTGGAGCAATCCCAATACCAGATTTTAAGTTATACTACAAAGCCACTATAATTGAAACAGCCTGGTACAAGAACAGGCATAGAGATAAATAGAACAGAACAGAGAACCCAGAAATCAACCCAAGCCATTATGCTCAATTAATATTTGACATAGGAGGCAAGAGCATACAATGGAGTCAAGAGAATTTCTTCAATAAATGATATTGGGAAAATTGGACAGATACATGCAAAAAAAATGAAACAAGACCACCAACTTGCATCATACAGAAGAATAAACTCAAAATGGATAAAAGACTTAAATATAAGTTGTCAAACCATAAAAATCCTAGAAGAAACCATAGATAGCAAAATTTCAGGCATCTCACATAGCAATATGTTTATAGATACATGTCCTAAAACAGAGGAAACAAAGGAGAAAATAAACAAATGGGACTACATCAAAATAAAAAAAAACTCTGCACAGCAAAATAAACCATCAACAAAACAAAGAGATAGCCCACTGTATGGGAGAACATATTTGGCAATCATACATCTGATAAAGGGTTAATATCCAAAATATATAAGGAACTCATATAACTTAACAAAAGGAAGACAATCCAATTTAAAAATAGGCAAAGGACCTAAATAGACACTTTGCCAAAGAGGACATACATATGGCCAAGAGACATGTGAAAAAATACTCCAAGTCACTAATCATCTGAGAGATGCAGATCAAAATGACTATCCACAAATCAAAAAATGACAATTGCTGGAGAGGATGTGGAGAAAAGGGATCCCTAGCATACTGCTGGTGGGAATACAGACTCATGCAACCATTATGGAAAACAGTCTGGAGTTTCCTCATTAAATTAAATATGGACCTCCCATTTGACCCAGTGATCCCACTTCTAGGAATATATCCCAAGAAACCTGAAGCACCAATCAAAAAGAATGTATGCACCCCCAAGTTCATTGCAGAATTATTTACAATAACCAAGATCTGGAAACAGCCCATTGTTAGATGAGTGGATAAAAAGCTGTGGTACATGAAATACTATGCAGCAGTCAAAAAGAAGAATCTCTTACCCTTTGAGACAACATGGTGGGATCTGGGGAGTATCATGCTAAGTGATATAACTCAGTCAGAGAAAGACAAGTATCACATAATCACACTCATATGTGGAATCTAAGTAACAAAATACACTGATGAACAGAGTGGATCCAGAGATTTGAAGCATGGAAGAGAGGGCAGAATCTCAGAAGGAAGGCAGGGGAGGTTGGGAGGGTGGGAGGTAATCAATCAAAGACCTTGTATGCATATATGCATAACCCATGGACACAAACAATAGGGTGCTGAAGGCCTTGGGTCAGGACAGGATTGGGCTGGAGGATGTCAATGGGAGAGAAAATGGGACATATGTAATACTTTCAACAACAAAGAATTATTTTAAAAAACAATATCAGAGTTTACTTTCTATTTTTTCTTCTAGGAGTTTTACAACTGTCTGTCTTACATTTAACTTTTTAAGTCATTTTGAGTTTAGTTTTATATTTTTGCATGTATTTGTCCAATTTCTCCAACACAATTTAGGGAAGAAACTGGCTTTCTCCTATTGCATATTCTTGCCTTTTTCATGATAGATTGACTATCATGAAAACCCATATAGGCATGGGTTTTTTCCTGGGTCATCTATTCTGTTTCATTCATCTATGTTTTCTGTTTTTATGCCAACACCATGCTGTTATGATTACTATCACCTTGTAGTATAATTTGATAACGGGTAGCATGATACGTACAACTTTGTTCTTTTTTCCCAATAATTATTTGACTATTCCAAGATATTTTGATTACAGTGACCTGATAGTATAGTTTGATATCAGTTATTACGATTCCTGCAACTTTGTTCTTCTTTCTCAAAATTGATGAGGCTATTCAGGGTCTTTTTTTGTTCCATATAAATTTTTGGAATATTTGTTCTAGATCTTTGAATGTGTCATTTTTTTAAAAATAGGAATTATGTTGAATCTATAGATTGCTTTGGTTAATATGGACATTTTAATGATGTTAATTCTCCCAATCCACAAACATAGTATATGCTTCCACTTGTTTATATCTGCCTTTATTTCTTTTTTCAATGTCCTATAGTTTTCTGAGTATAGGTCTTTTACCTCCTTGTTAAGTTTATTCATAGGTACCTAAATTTTTGTTGTTGCAATGGTTACTGGGATTTTTTTTTAAGTTCCTCTTTCTGATAGTTCATTCTTAGTGTATAAAAATGCCATTGATTTCTAGATTTTAATTTTATGTCCTGCTATTTGCTGAATTCATTTATTAGATCTAGTAGTTTTATGTTGGGCTCTTTAGGGTTTTCTATGTACAATATTGTGTCATCTGCAAATAATAACAGTTTTACTTTCTTCTTTCAATTTGGATGCCTTTTATTTCTTCCTGTTTGATCATTGTGGCTAGGACTTCCAGAACTATACTATATAATAAAAGCCTAGTATGCAAGTTGTTCCCTTGACTGGGAGTTCAACCGCTTGCTATGACGTGCGCTGACCACCAGGGGGCGATGTGGAACATGGCGGGCATCGGCAATGCAGCGCGGGCAGCGGGCAGTAGTGGAGGCGCTGCTGGCCCCAATGGACCCTGACGAGAGCAGGACCGTGGCAGGATGGTGGAGCAGGTGAGCAGGTGGTGCCAGGCCAAGGCAGGTGCGAGCGGGGCTCAATTGCCCTGCAGATGGTGACCAGCGGCGGGGGGGGGGGGGGGGGGGGAAGGGCGAGGGGGGCAGAAGGGGGCGGGGCCACCACCTGGCTCCCAGGTGCTGAGGGAGCCGGGTAGGACCCAATGACTCAGGTGGAGGGGGGCGCATAGGGGCCCCCAGAGGTCAGCTGTGACCTACCCTTCCACACCAAATGCTCACGCTTTGATCGCAGGCCAGGCCTAGGGACTGCACCCAGGCACGAATTTCTTGCACTGTGCATCTAGTGTTGAATAAGACTGGTGAAAGCGAACACCTCTGTCTTGTTCCTGATCTTCAGGAAAATGCTTTTAGTTTTTGCCCACTGAGTATGATGTTTGTCATATATGGCCTTTATTATGCTGAGGTATGATCTCTCTATTCCTACTTTACTGAGAGTTTTTATCATAATGGAAGAGTGAGGTCTAAGTCTCCCAAGTGGCCTGTATCTGCACTGACTCCACCACCACATGATGTGGGCTCTTCTTCCTGTCTCTGTTGCTCTGGGTTGAAACCCCACACTCCTGGGGAAATGGAGTTTTGTAGCCACAATATCCCTCAGGCTTCTCAGCCACTGCACCTGGTTTTGGGGGATAGCCCTTTCTGTATCCCTTTCTGTCCTTTTTACCATCTTTGTGTGGCTTCTGCTGTGATTCCTTGGTTATAGTATTCAATTCAGCTGGCCTTCATGTGGTTATTTAGGTTGATTGCTCTATAATTTAGCCATAAATCAGGTTTGGGGCTGAGAGCAGGTGAGTGTAGCTTCCACCTACACTGCTGCCATATTGGGATCTCTTGTAAACCTTTTTGCAATAATTTCCATTGCTGGTAGCAGGAGCTCTGGGAGGGTCCAGGAAAAGACCCCATTTAAAGTAGTAGAAGACACCTAGGAATAATCTGAATAAGAATTATGCATGATATATAAGAAATATTCCTGAAGGACACAAACATTAACTTGAGTAAATAGGAAGGCATTCTGTGTTCTAAGAAATCAAGACTCAGCACCATAAAGATTTCAGAACTCCTAATATTACTCTATTCATTTTATGCACTCTGGGGAAAAATATGAGTATAATTAATAATTGATCCATGTTTATGTGGAAACTTTGAGTTATTAATTTTTTTGAATATAGATAGTCAGGCTTCAGAGCCAGAACCTTTTTTTAAAAATAAAGACTTCATTTTTTTTAGAGCAGTTTAGATCGACAGACTCGAGAGGAATATAGAGTTTCCACCCACACCTCCTGCCCCACACATTTGGTACATTTGTTACAACTGATGAACCTACACTTGGCACATCAATACCCAAATTCCATAGTTCACATTAGGGCTCAATCTTGATATTGTACAGTCTGTTGTGTTGGACAAAAGTATAATGACATGTATCTATCATTTAGTATCATACAGAATAGTTTTAACTGCCCTAAAAATTCACCTATTATTTTTTTCCTTTCTTCCTCCCTCTTAACCCCTAGCAATCACTGATCATTTTATTTTCTCCATATTTTTGCCTTTCCAGAATGTCATATAGTTGGAATTATATAGTATGTCGTTTTTTGTTGTTGTTGTTGTTAATCCTCACCTGAGGATATTTTTCCATTGATTTTTAGAGAGAGTGGAAGGGAGAGGGAGAGACAGAGAAATAGGAACATGAATGTGAGAGAGACACATTGATTGGTTGCCTCCCGCACACACCCCTGACCAGGGCCAGGGATAGAGCCTACAAACTAGGTACGTGCCCTTGACCAGCATCAAACTCGGGCCGATGCTCTATCCACTGAGCAAAACCGGCTAGGGCTGTAGTTTTTTTATGTTGGCTTCTTTCATTTAATAATATGTCTTTTCATTGCTCCATAGTGCATTTCTTCTTTAACACTGAATAATATTTTATTGCCTAGGTGTACCACAGCTTATTTAATCATTCACTGAGGCATATCTGGGTTATTCCCAAGTTTTGGCAATTATGAATAAAACTGCTGTCAACATCAGTGCACAAGTGTTTGTGTGACATAATTACTGAGCTCTTTTGGGAAAATACCAAGGAGCATGATTGCTGGATCATATGATAGGAATATGTTTAGTTTTGTAAGAAGCTGCCAAACTGTCTTCCAAGGTCACTGTACCATTTTGCATTCTCACCAGCAATGAATGAGAGTTCCTTTTGCTCTTTTCCAACATATGGTATTGTCAGTGTTCTGGATTTGGGCTATTCTAATAGGTATGTGTTGGAGGGATCTTTTATTAAGACATTAAAACATTTTTCAATTAAAATAGAGAACATGATACTGGCAAAAGAATAAACAGATTGCTGAACCAAAATAGAACTACTAAGAAATCAAAAAATGTATCATGTATGATACATTATCTGTTCTAAGGCTCACTTTTTTTTTTTTTTATCATTTCAACATATCTGAAGTGAGGCAATATCTTATATAGTTTATTTCTTAACTAGAGGCTCAGTGCACAAAACTCGTGCACGGGGGTGGGGGGGTTGTCCCTCAGCCTAGCCTGCACCCTCTCCAATTTGGGACCCCTTGAGGGATGTCCGACTGCCCGTTTAGGCCCGATCCTACCAGGCAGTCAGACATCCCTCTCACAATCCAGGACTGCTGGCTCCCAACTGCTCGCCTGCCTGCCTTCCTGATTGCCCCTAACTGCTTCTGCCTGCCAGCCTGATCACCCCCTAACCACTCCCCTTGACGCCTAACTGCTCCCCTGCCAGCCTGATTGCCCCTAACTGCCCTCTTCTGCAGGCCTGGTCACCCCTAACTGCCCTCCCTTGCAGGCCTGGTCCCTCCCAACTTCCCTCCCCTGCTGGCCATCTTATGGTGGCCATCTTGTGTCCACATGGGGGCAGCCATCTTTGACCACATGGGGGCAGCCATCTTGTGTGTTGGAGTGATGGTCAATTTGTGTATTACTCTTTTATGAGATAGGATTGGCATGTAAAATAATGGTGTATTTTGTGTCATGAAATATTCACATGAGACTTTGTACACCTGGGTAGCCCCCTTTGGGGAGAAAAGTAAGTAGGATTTATAACATAGATTACATGAGAACAAAATTATAATTGATAATCTTATATTATAATCTTTTACCAAATAATATCATACCAAAATAAAATAATTGATTAAAGATTTACATGTAATGAATGAAAGCATTAAAGTTATAGAAAAATGAAATTTATATAAGTATGTTATAGGTAAGAAAGATCTTACTCAAAAGGTAGAGGAGTTGACACTCTGACTGTTTTGTGTGACAAAAATACATACGCAAAGATAAAATAATTTTTACTATTATTATTATTTTTTACAAAACAAAGCTAGTGTAGGAATGAGGAATGCTTCTGTGTAGACGTGGGCATAGGTGTGTGGTAGGGAAAGTTGACTGACTTTCTTGGGCTTGGGAAATGAGAAGACTTGATTAGGAGTCTTTAGTTTTGATCAGAGGGTACTGTGTTACTGGCCAAAGGGCACCATTTGGGTGAATCTGGCTTGGGACCTGAGGACTTCAGAAGAGTGATGCGCTCAGGGCAGGTCATGGAAGCTCTCTCTTGGTTTCAGAGCAATATCACTACTAGAATCACACTGTTGAGGCAGGAACCTGGGTGGCTTGTGTGAAGAAGAAGAGGGAATCTGAGTCTGTATTTTTTAAAATCTACTAGCTAGGATCTGTCTTGCTGCAGCTAAAGCCTGGGGTTTATGGGGTTGAGGAAAGGGTAAGATTTGTCCCACTAGCTAGACTTATAAGACCAAGGGAAATGGAGATAGTTTTACTTGGTTAGTCTGAGAGCTGTAAGGCCCATATTTTTCTAGAGCATTTCTTTGCTTCCTCAGGCCTGCCTTCTTAGAACACTATCCTTTTTCAGGAGAATGGCTTTGAAGAGGACTATTAATCTGCAATACTGAAAGCCATGGCCCAGGTGAGTTTATGTCCTTCTTACCTTCCTGACATTGTTCTTTTTAAGAAATATTTAAAACAAAATTTTAAGGGCATGTGAGCATTTGCTTATGTTTATGGCTTTCTGTCTATGAGGATCCTCATTCAGAATCCTAGAATCCTACAAAGTGACCAGCAGTTTTGTATTCAGTATTGTAGATAAGCTCATGAATTTAAACATTTTTTTATTTGATCAGTCCATTACATTGATCCCCAGATTGTACCAATTGTGGCCAATATGAGGCTCTTCGAGTTGACTCCTGAGTCCTAACCTGATTCTAATAGGTTTTTTTTTTTTAATTGTTATCATTATTACATGTCTTCCATATTGTCTGTTTTGCCCACCTCCACCAGCCCCTTCCCCTCCTCTAGCCTTCATCACACTGTTTTCTGTGTCCATGGGCTATGTATATATATTCTTTGGCTAATCTCTTCATCTTCTTTCATCCACTGCCCCCACTGACCTCTCCTCTGACATCTGTCAGTCTGTTTCATGTATGCATGCCTCAAGTTCTATTTTGTTTGTCAGTTTATTTTGTTCATTGGATTCCACATATAAGTGAGATCATATGGTATTCGTCTTTCTCTGATTGGTCTTTTTTTGCTTAGCATATAATCTCTAGGACAATCCATACAATCACAAAGAGTAAGAGTTCCTTCATTTTTACAGCCAGCTAGTATCCCATTGTGTAAATGTACCACAGTTTGTTTGTTTGTTTTCCCATTAATCTACCTATGGGCACTTGAGCTGTTTCCAGATCTTGGCTATTGTAAATAATTCTGCAATGAACATAGGGGTGTATATATCCTTTCTGATTGGTGTTTTGGGATTCTAGGATATATTCCCAGAAGTAGGTTTGCTGGGTCAAAAGGCAGTCCTATTTTTAAATTTTTGAGGAAACTTTATATTGTTTTTTTCAGTGGCAGCACCAGTCTGTATCTCCACCAATAGTGCGCTAGGGTTCCCTTTTCTCCACATCCTCACTAGCACTTATTGTTTGTTGATTTATTGATGGTAGACATTCTGGCAGGTGTGAAATAATATCCTACTATGATTTTAATTTGCATCTCTCTAGTGATTAGTAATGTTGAGCATTTTTTCATATGCCTATTGGCCATCTGTATGTCTTCTTTGGAGAAGTGTTTATTCAGATCCTCTGTCTATTTTTTAATTGAATTGTCTTCCTCCTGTTGAGTTGTATAATTTCTCTTTATATATTTTGAAAATTAACCCCTTATCAGATGTATCATTGGGTTCCATTGTCATTTTGTTGATGATTTATTTTTATTTTTATTTTTAAAATATATATTTATTAACTTCAGAAAGGAAGGGAGAGATAGAAGCACCAATGATGAAGGAGAATCACTGACTGGCTGCCTCCTGCACACCCACACTGGGTTTGAGCCGGCAACTCGGGAATGTACCCTGACCTGGATTCGACCCATGACCACCTGCTTCATAGGTCAAAGCTCAATGACTGAGCCAGGCCAGATGGGCAATTTTATTAATTTTTGGAGAGAGAAGAAGGGTGAGGGAGAGAAACACAATGCAAGAGTGCAGCCACCTCCTGCACATCCCATTCAGGGGTTGATGATTTCTTTTGCTGTGCAGAAGCTTTTTAGTTTGGTGTAGTCCCATTTGTTTACTTTTTTCTTTGTTCCCATTGTCCTAGGAGATATATCAGCAAAAAAAAAAAAAAATTGCTATGAGATGTCTTAGCCTTTACTGCTTATGTTTTCTATTAGAATTTTTATAGTTTTGTTACTTACTTTTAAGTCTCTTATCCATTTTGAGTTTATTCTTGTGTATGGTGTAAGTTCGTGGTCTAGTTTCAGCTTTTTGCATGTACCTGTCCAATATTCCCAACACTATTTATTAAAGAGACTGTCTTCACTTCATTGTATGCTATTGCCTCCTTTGTTAAATATTAATTTATCATAAAGGCATGGCTTTATTTATGGGCTCTTTGTTCTTTTCCACTTACTTTTTATATATATAGTGATCTTTATTATAATTCATAAATACATTAGAAATGAATCTTTAATTTAAAAAAGGCATCTAGGTTCTCATGGGCTTCTGTTTTCTGTTCATTCAGCTATGCAGTTAGAAAACCAACTTTGAGGATGAAAAAGGTTAAGTATCATTTTAGTTTCAATTTTTTGCCTCAACATTGTGAAAAGTTCTATGGACCATACTGTCTTTTTTTTTTCTTTTAAAAAATATTTATTTATTAAATAGATTGGGGTGACAATGGGTCAACATGAACATATACATACAACATGAACATATACAGTAATCTGAGTGGCCAGATTATTATGACCATCCCATCAGTACTTCGTTGGGCTACCTTTTGCCTTCAATACTGCAGTGATTCTTCTTGGCATTGACTCCACAAGATGTTGAAAGGCGATGCAAGGAATCTGACACCATGCCTGATGAATAGCACTGTCCAGTTCTGTGAGATTTGATGGTTGTGGAACCAGCCGCCTGATGGCTCTTTCAATTTCGTCCCACAAATGCTCAATTGGATTGAGATCTGGTGATTGTGGGGGCTAACTAAGCAAGGTAAAGTCTCCCTCATGTTCTTGAAACCACTCCTGCACAATACGAGCACCATGGCATGGTGTGTTGTCTTGTTGGAAGAAGCCATCTCCATTGGGATACGCAATCAACATGATAGGATGAACTTGATCAGCAACGATACTTAGGTATGTTGTGCTATTTAGACGTTGTTCCACACGAATTAAAGGGCCCAAATCATGCAAGAAAAACATGCCCCAAACCATAACACTGCCCCACCAGCTTGAAGGGTTGTATTCATGCATGTGGGATACATGCTTTCATGCTATTTCCACGAAATTCTCACTCTGCCATCTGCATGATGCAACTGGAAACGTGATTCATTGGACCACATGACTTTTTTTCCAATGCTCGACTGTCCAATCCTTGTGTTCCTTTGCAAATTGGAGACGTTTTATCTTGGTAACTCCAGACAGCAAAGGTGTTCGAACAGGCCTTCGGCTTCCATATCCCATACGATGCAGTGTATGGCTAATTTGCCTACAAACATCAGGTGGTCATAATAATCTGGCCACTCAGTGTAAGTTTAAGGTAGGGTTTCTATGTTACAAGATCTGTATATTGTACCATGTGCCAACCACCCAAAGTCATATTTTTTCCTGTCACCATACTGTCTTAATAGAGCTGCCCATACTCATTGCCTTCTGTAATTCCTTATAAATTTCAGTGGGCTACCTGACCAATGGAACATTCTATTAGTCTACCAGTTAATACAGATCTGGGGCAAATGACTGAGAATTTTCATTTCTGTCTTCCTGTTCCCCTTTTTACTCCAAAGTGCAATTACTTATCTTCCAAAAATAGTTATCACTTTACCAACTCTCCCTGTGAAATAGAGGATCCAAAAAGCACTGTCAACTGCCACAAAGGTGAGGTAACTCCTCTTCTATCCCCAAATCAAATTATTTGGAATATTGACTGAAGGTAAACACCACGCATGCTGAACAAAGGTCTTCCCCTAAAAACTTCTACTTATTTACTAGTATATATCTGTTCTGATGCTAGTACCAGGCTGTTTTGATTACATTGGTCTTGTAGTATGCTTTGATATTCAATATTGTGATACCTCCAATTTTGTTCTTCTTTAGATAGCTGAGGCTATTTGGACTCTTTTGGTTCCATACAAATGTTTGGAATATTTTTATAGGTCTGTGAAATATGCCATTAATATTTTAATAGGAATTGTGTTGAATCTATGGATTTCTTTGGTTAGTATGGACATTTTAATGATGTTAATTCTTCTAATCAATGAACACAGTATATGCTTCCACTTATTTGTATCTTCCTCTGTTTTCTTTCTTCAATGTCCTATAGGTTTCCAAATATAGGTCTTTTACCCCCTTGATTAAATTTATTCTAGGTACCTTATTTTTTGTTGTCGCAACAGTAAATGGAATTGCTGTCTTAGCTTCTCTTTCTGATAGTTTATTATTGGTGTATAGAAATGCCATTGTTTTCAGGTATATTAATTTTGTATCCTACTATTTCGCCAAATTTATTTATTATATCTAACTAGAGGCCCAGTGCACGAAATTTGTGCAAGGAGGGGGAGTTCCCTCAGCTCAGCCTGCATCCACTCCAGTTGGAGACCCCTTGGGACCACTGGCTCCTAACTGCTCACCTGCCTGCCTTCCTGATTGCCCCTAAGTGCCTCTGCCTGTCAGCCTGATCACCTCTAACTGCCGGCCTGGTTGCCCCCAACTGCCCTTCCCTGCTGGCCTTATCTCGCCCCCAGTGGCCCTCCCCTGCTGATTTGATCTCACCCCCAGTGGCCCTCCCCTGCTGATTTGATCTCGCCCCCAGTGGCCCTCCCCTGCCGGCCTGATCTTGCCCCCAACTGCCCTCCTCTGCTGGCCAATTTGGTTCTGATTGGTCGGTTTCTGTGCCAGCATCAAAAGCTCCGCATCCTAGGCAGCCATTGGCTCCCCACAGCACCCAGATTTGGTTGATTGGTCAGTTTCTATGCCAGTCAGCATCAAAAGCTCCACCTCCTAGGCAACCATTGGCTTCCCACAGCACCCAGATTTGGTTGATTGGTCAGTGTCTATGCCAGTCAGCGTCCAAAGTTCTGCCTCCTAGGCAGCCATTGGTTCTTCACAGCACCCACATTTGGTTCTGATTGGTTGGTTCCTATGCCAGTCAGCATTTCCAGGCCTATTGCTGGGCCTGATTAGAGAGGTGGGGCTTAACAGCAGCCTCCTACAGAGGCTGGGAGAGAAAGAAAAGCCGGGCTGCTGGTGAGGCTCAGAAAGAAAGAGGGAGAGAAAGAGAGAGGCAAGTACTGATCAACAGCTGCCACTGAGGCTGCGGATCAGATCCTGCCTCTCTCTCTGGGTCTCAGCCCCCTGAGCAGTCAGTGTTGGGTCACCAGGCTGCAGCTGGGAAGTCAGTGCTGGGTCATCCTGGAAACCCAGCGCTGACTGAAGGACTTCCGGGTTGGTCAGCCTTCAGTAGTGATCAGTTATTACAACCTTGGCCTTTTATATATTAGTTTTCTGTGGAGTCCTTAGGGTTTTTTATGTATAGTATCATCATATGTGAATAATGACATTTTTATTGCCTCCTTTCAATTTGGATGACTTTCATTTCTTATTTTGTGTGATTGTAGTGGCTAGTACTTTTAGTACTATCCTATCTAATAAAAGAGCAATATGCAAATTGACCGTATCTCCACTACACCCACAAGCCACGCCCACCAGCCAATCAGGAGCGAGTATGCAGATTAACCCAACCAAGATGGTTGCGGCCATGGAGTGAGCAGGAGGCTTGGGTTTTCCCAGCGATGGAGGAAGCCAAGCTTTCTGCCCGCCCTGGCTAGCCCTGGCCTTCGCCCTAGGCTACAAAGTTTTAATTATAGAAGATAAATAAATCCCAGATACCAGGGCCTCCGCTTGGGTCGCTGGGGGATGTGGCCAGCCTGCAAACCACCACAAGCCCCTTTCCCAGGCCACCCCATGCCTTAAGGGAACCCCCACTCTGATCTGGGACACCCTTCAGGGCAAACCAGCCAGCCCCCACCCGTGCACCAGGCCTCTATCCTATCTAATAAAAGAGTAATATGCAAATTGACTGTCAGTCCAACACACAAGATGGCTGCCACAAGATGGCCTGCAGGGGAGGGCAGGTAGGGTGACCAGGCTGGCAGAGGAGGGAAGTTGGGGGTGACTGGGCCTGCAGGGAAGGGGCCGTTGCGGGGGACCAGGCCTGCAGGGGAGAGCAGTTAGGGGTGACTAGGCCTGCAGGGAAAGGCAGTTAGGGGTGACTAGGCCTGCAGGGGAAGGCAGTTAGGGACAATCAAGCTGGCAGGGGAGCAGCTAGGCATCAATCAGGCTGGCAGGGGAGTGGTTAGGGGGTGATCAGGCTGGCAGGCAGAAGCGGTTAGGTGCTATCAGGAAGGCAGGCAGGCAAGCGGTTGGGAGGGTGCAGGCTGGGCTGAGGGACACACACCCCCATGCACGAATTTCGTGCACCAGGCCTCTAGTGTTTAATAATAATGGTGAAAGCATATATCTTCGTCTTGCTCCTGTTCTTAAGAGAAACGCTTTTAGTTTTTGCCCTTGAATATCATGTGACTGTTGGCTTTTATATATGGCCTTTATTTTGTTAAGGTATGATTTATTATTCCTATTTCTCAATTTTTCTGAGAGTGTTTATTATAAATGCATGCTGGATTTTATTGAGTGCTTTTTATGCATCTATTGATATGACCATGTGATTTTTTGTCTTTCATTTTGTTTATGTAATGTATCACATTTATTGGTTTGGAATACTGAACCAGCTTTGCAACTCCAGAATAGATCCCACTAGGTCATGGTGTATGATCTTTTTAATAAATTGTTAATATGTTGTTGAAGATTTCAGCATCTATGTTCATACTGGATATTGGCATATAATAGTTATTGTTTGTAGTGTCCTTATCTGGTTATGGACTTGCAATAATGTTGGCTTAATAAAAAGAACTTGTCAGTCATCTTTCCTCTTGAATTTTTTAGAATAGTTTGGGGAAGATAGGTGTTAGTTCTTCATTGGATGTTTGGTAAAACTCACCTGTGAAGCCATGTAGTCCAGGACTTTTGTTTGCTGTAAGTTTTTTTATTACTGCTTTGATAACATTAGTTGTTATCAGTCTATTCAGGTTTTCTGATTCTTTCTGATTCAATTTTGGAAAAGTGTGTGTATGTTTCTAGGCATTTGTTCATTTCATCCAAGCTATACAATTTGTTGGCATATGCAGTGGAACCTCAGTTCCCAAACTTAATTTGTTCCAAAAGACTGAAAACCAAAGCAGTTTCTCCCATCAGAAATAATGTAAATTGAATTAATTTGTTCCAGACCCCCGGTGATTCCCTGTTTTAACCTTTCTTTTTTTTTTAATCCTTACCCCAGGATATTTTCCCATTGATTTCTAGAGAGAGTGGAATGGAGCGGGAGAGACAGAGAGAGAGAAACATTGATGTGAGAGAGATACATCAATGGGTTGCAACTGAGGTACAAGCCCTTGACCTGAATTGAACCCGGAACCCTTCAGTCCGCAGGCCTACACTCTATCCACTGAGCTAAATCGGCTAGGGTTTAAACTTTCTTATACACAGTACATGTACTGTGTAATCTATAAATAAACACTTTAAAAACAAAAAAGGGCATGGAATGTAAATGAAAATTTAACATAAAGGAAATGAAATGCACAGTAAAAATGTGAAAATTTAATAATAATAATAAGCAGCAACTAAAGCAAAAAAACCCACGAAAATATTCACAGCACAGTCTCCTGAAATGTGAACAGCGTACTCATTCTCCTCTTTGTCACCTGAGAGACATGTGTCTGAGCATATAGGTGTTAGTATGAAAGGTTGTCAGGTTGAGAAGTGACTTGTTCAAGATGGAGACCTTTGAGAACAAATGTAGTTTAATTGTTCATAGATATTATTACAGTCCTTTGTATTTCTGTGATGTCAGTTGTTACTTCTCCTTTTTCATTTCTCATTTCATATATTTGGGTTCGCTCTCTTTTTTTCTTGATGAGTCTGGTTAAAGATTCATCAATCTTGTTTATGTTTTCAAAAAAGCAACTCTTAGTCTTATTGATCTTTAATATTTTTTTCCTTTTTAGTTTCTATGTCATTTATTTCTTCTCTGATCTTTAGTATTCCCCTTCTCCCCCCTTTACTTATTCTGGGCTTTTCTTGCTGTTCTTTTTCTAGTTCTTTTAGGTACAATGTTAGATTATTTATTTGAGGTTTTGGGGTTGTTGTTGTGGTTTTTTTTTTTTTTTGTTTTTTTTTGCCTCTTCAAGTAGTTCTGTAATGCTATGAACTTTCTTCTCAGGACTACTTTCACTGTGTCCCATAGATTATGGGTTGTTGAGTGTTCACTTTAATTTGTTTACAGGTAATTTTTTATTTCTTCCTTGATTTCATTGGTAACCCATTCATTGTTTAACCTCCATGTGTTTAAGTCTTTTTTTGAGTGTTATTTTATTTTATTTTATTATAGTTGATTTCTAGTTTTATGTCATTGTGATCCAGGAGAATGCTTGACATGATTCAAAGCTCCTTGAACTTGTTAAGACTTATTTTGTATCCTAAGATATGTTCTATTTTTGAGAAAGTCATTGTACACTTGAGAAGAATATATATTCAGCTTCTTTGGGATTAAATGTTATGTAAATATCAATTATATCCATCTGAGTTAGGGTGTCATTTAAGGTCACTGTTTCATTGTTGACTGTATTTTATTTTATTTTATTTTTTCAGGAAGATCTATCCTGTGAAGACAGCGGTATTAAATTCTCATAATAAGACTATATTGCTGTTGATCTCTCTATTAATGTCCACCAAGAATTATTTTATATATTTAGGTGTTCCTATATTGGGTGAAAATATGCTTATAAGGGTTATATCCTCTTGTTAGGCCAATCCCTTTAGTATTAGCTTTATTTTTTGTCTCTTGTTATGGCATGTGTTTTGAAGTCTAGTTTATCATATATAAGTATTGCTGCCATAGCTTTTATTTCATTTCTATTTGCATGGTATATTTTTTCCATCCATTCACTTTCAGCCTATGTGAATCTTTTGTTCTGAAATGAGTCTCTCATAGATATGGTTCATATATATGAGTTATGTTTTTTTATCCATTCAAGTACCTTATGTCTTTTGAATGGAGCATTTGATCCATTTACATTTGAGGTCATTATTGATAGGTACTTATTTATTGCAATTTTTTCTTTATAACTATGTTTCTCTAATATTGGTTTTAAAGCAACCTGTTTGAACCTTTAACATTTCTTGCAGTGATGGTTGGGTGGTAATGAACTCCTTTAGCCTTGTACAGTCTGAGAAGCTCTTTATTTCTCCTTCCATTTAAATGATAACCTTGCTGGATAGAATAGTCATGATCCTTCCTTTTTATTGCTTTGAATATTTTATGATAATCCCTCCTGGCCCAAAGTATTTCTGTTGAGAAATCAGCTGACAACCTTATTGGAACTTCCTTGTAAGTAACTGACTGTCTCTCTCTTGCTGCCTTTAAGATTCTCTTTGTCTTTAATAATTTTCATTTTAATTATGAGTTCTCTTAGTGTGGGTCTTTTTGGGTTAATGCTGATTGGGATTCTCTGTGCTTCCTGAACTTGTGTGAATTTTTTCCTTCACCAGGTTAGGGAAGTTTTCTGTCATTATTTCTTCAAACAGGTTCTCTATCCCTTGCTCCTTTCTTCATTTTTTTAATCCTCACCTGAGGATATTTTTTTCCATTAATTTTTAGAGAGAGTGGAAGGGAGGGGGAGAGACAGAGAGAGAAAAACATTGATATGAGAGAGACGCATCGATTGGTTGCCTCCCACACACACCCTCACCAAGACTGGGGATTGAACCTGCAACCAAGGTATGTGCAGTTGACCGGAATTGAACCTGGGATCCTTCAGTCCACAGTCCGACCCCTTGCTCACTTTTTTCTCCTTCTGGTACCCCTATGGTGTGATGTTGTTACATTTCATGTTGTTCCAAAGTATCCTTAAGCTATCCTCAAGTTTTTTAATTCTTTTTTTTTTCTGCTCTTATTGAGTATTTTTCCTTCCTAGTCTTCCATATTGCTGATTTGATCCACTACTTCATCTAACCTACTTATTATTCCTTGTAGTGTATGTAGTCTTGATGCCATTCTTCATTCTTCATGGTTATTTTCCATGGTTTCTATGTTCTTTTTCATGCTATTGTAGTTCTCAGTAAGTTCCTTGAGCTACCTTATAACTATTACTTTTAACTCTGTATCTGATAATTTGCTTGCCTCCATATCATTAGTTCTTTTTTTGGATAGCTCTTCTATTCTTTCATTTGGGTTTTGTTTCTTTTTCTCCCCATTTTGGTCTCTGTGTTTTTGTTTTTTTCCCTATGTATTAGATAGATCTTCTATGACTACGAGTGTTCAGGTTGGCCAGATGTAGTAGGTGTCTTGTGGGATGCAGTGGTGCAGTCACCTTGATCTCCTGAGCTGGATGCTCTAGGAATGTACTTTGTGTGGGTTATGTGCGTCCTGTTGTAATTGGGTCTTTATTGCTGTTGGCCCATTCCTGAGTAGTATGACCCTTAGGCTGACTGACTGTAAAGCTCAACCCTGACCTTGTGTGTAAGTGTTGGAAAGGTGCAGTCTCAAGAAGTCTTGTTGGGCTCAGTGGCACAGTCTTTCCAGTCACCTGAGCTCTGTGCTCTAGGAATGTTTCTTTCAGGTTATGTGCACCTCCTGTTGTAGTTGAAGCTTTATTCCTGTTGGTTCTTTTATGGTTGGAGTTAACCCTTCAGACTATAGGGATAAACCTCAATCATCATGTTCAAGTGCAGGTTGCTGTCAAATGTCTGTATGTAACTGGCCTTAGGCTACCTGTCTATTGTTACCATGCTTTTCACTGTTTGTGTCAGTGTCTACTGGACCTGAGTGTGTGTGGGAGAGGTCAATCTGTGTAAAAGGATTGGCTTTAAGCTTAGAACTTGGGGCAGATCTGTGAAAGGACTGAGGCTCTCTGATGTTCACCTCCACATGTCAGCTACTCCACCTCCCTTTTGAGGTTGCCTTGGGATCACACAGTCAGGCACTCAATGAGGGGAAATTAGTTCCTGCTTCATAGCCAAACTTCTTTGTCTCCAACTCTGGTTATCCCTAGTGGGCTTGCTGCAAGTTCAGGTTGGGTACAGGCAGCTGTTCTTCTGCAGTAGTAAGTTCAGCCACTCTGGGGATTAGGGGGATAAATCAAAAGAGTCTCCCATTAAGGATGATGCTGGTCCAGCCTGCAGGAGGAATCTAAGCACTTTGTCCTCATACCAAATACTACCCATAGAGGTTTCACACTTTGGGCCATCATTTTCCCCGTGTAACTGTGCCCTCCCCAGTACCAGACAGGACCAAGCAGCAGGGGGGTGAGGTTGGCCTGGGACAGACTTAGCCCCTGCAAGCTGTGTCACAGCGGACCCTGAGCAGCGAGAATTTACCAATAGAGATGTTTGTGTGACATTTTAAACAACTTCCCCTTTTAAAACTGAATTGAAAAGCATAGATTGTTGCTCTAGAGAGCAATGCTTCGGCGGGACCCCGAGGTCACCTTGGAGGCTAGAACCAAAAGTTACATAATAGCAAGTATGTAACAAATCCGAGGATGTGGACAAATCCGAGCCCTCACACACTACTGTCAGGATGGAAATGGTGTGGCCGCTCCTCAAATGATTGATATCAGTCACACAGGACTCTGCAGCCCACCACTCCGAGGTATACACCCAAGTGAGGCAGCCAGTCACAAAACGCCCATTGTGTATGGTCCCATTCCCATGAAATGTCTGAAAGAGCAGTGTGCAGATGGCTAAGTGGGGCAGGAAGCTAGATGGGAAGGTGGCATGGGGTTTCTTCTAGAAGCAATACAACATTCTAAAAGTGACTGGTGGTGCCCTGGCTGGTTTGGCTCAATGGATAGAGCGTCAGCGTGCAGACTGCAGGTTCCTGAATTCAATTCTGGTCAAGGGCACATGCCTGGGTTGCAGGCTCAATCCCCAGTAGGGGTCGTGCAGGAGGCAGCCGATCCATGATTCTCTATCATTGATGTTTCTCTCTCCTCCTCTCCCTTCCTCTCTGAAATATATCTATATCTACACTAATAAAAGAGTAAGATGCAAATTGACCATACATTCGTGATGCCCAGCAGCCAATCAGGAGTGAGTATGCAAATTAACCCAAAAGATGGCGGGTTAATTTGCATATGCAGGCACTGAGTGGCCAGGGGTGGGGTGGGATGCTTGCATCATTACCATGGCAACGACACAGGCATTACACACCACCCCAGCTGCTCCAGGCCTCTGGGCAGTGTGGGAAGGCTAAAAAGTGGCTCCGGGCCAGAGCAAAGGCGATGCCAGCAGCCAGGGGAAGGAAGGCCCATTCTTGCATGAATCTTCGTGCATCGGGCCTCTAGTTTACTAATAAAAGCTTAATATGCTAATTAGACCAGGAGACCTTCCAGACAAAGCCATGGTGGTGGGGCTGAGGCAAAGGTGGTTAGAGGTGATCAGGTCAGGAGGGGAGGGCAATTGGGGGTGAGCAGGCCGGCAGTGGGGGACAGTTGGAGGTGATCAGGCTGGCAGTGGGGGGCATTTGGGGGTGAGCAGGCTGGCAAGGGGGCATTTGGGGGTGAGCAGGCCAGCACGGGGGGCAATTGAGGGTGAGCAGGCTGCTGGGTAGGCAGTTGGGGGGAGTAGGCTGGCAGGCAGAGTGGTTAGGGGCAATCAGGCAGGCAAAGGTGGTTAGGAGCTATCAGGCAGGCAGGTGAGCAGTTAGAGGTGATCAGGCAGACAGGTGAGTGGTTAAGGATGATTAGGCAGGCAAGCGAGTGGTTTGGCGCCACCAGGCAGGCAGGCAGTAGAGCAGTTAGGAGCCAGTGGTCCCAGATTATGAGAGGGATGTCCAACTGCTGGTTTGGGCCCACAGGGATCAGGCCTGAAGCAGTCGGACATCCCCTGAGGGGTCCCAGATTGGGGAGGGTGCAGGTCAGTCTGAGGGACACCCCCCCACCCATGCATGAATTTCATGCACCAGGCCACTAGTTTCATATAATACTGGTTTGATGTTCATGAACTCCTTTAGCTTTTTCTTGTCTGGGAAGCTCTTTATCTATCCTTTGATTCTAAATCATTCATGGAATGTGAGTAATTTTGGTTGCATAGGTCCTTGCTTTTCATCACTTTGAGTATTTCTTGCAAATCACTTCTGGTCTGCACAGTTTCTGTTGAGAAATCAGCTGACAGTCTTATGGGAGCACTTGTGCTCTCTCTCTCACTAGCTCTTTATCTCTAATTTATTTTATTATTTATTTATTTATTTTTAATATATTTTTATTGCTGATAACATTACAGATATCTCCCTGGGAGCTCTCTTTAAAATAACTAACTGCTTTTCTCTTGGTGCTTCTAAGATTTTCTCTGTCTTTAGCCATTGCATTTTATTATGATATGTTTTAGTGTGGGCCTCTTTGGGTTCATCTTGTTTGGGACTCTGTGCTTCCTGGACCTATATGTTTATTTTCTTCACCAGGTTAGGGAACTTTTCTGTAATTATGTTTTTCAAATAGGTTTTTAAAATTTTGTTCTCTCTCTTCTCCTCCCAGCATTCCCATGATGTGAATGTTGGCATGCTTAAAGTTGTTCCAGAGGCTCCTTATACTATCTCTTTTTTTGTTTTGTTTTGTGTGTGTGTTTTGTGTGGGTTTTTTGTTTTATTTTGTTTTATTGTTGTTTTGGTGTTCTGATTGGGTGTTTTCTGCTTCCTTATATTCCAAATTGCTGACTTGATTCTTGGCTTCATCTACTCTACTATTGATTCCCTGTAAATTATTCTTCATTTCAGTTAGTGTATCCTTTATTTCCGTTTGGTTCTTTTTTACATTTTTGAAGTTCTCACTAAGTTCATTGAGCATCCTTATAACCAGTTCTTTGAACTCTACATCTAGTAGATTTCTTGTCTCCATTTTGTTTAGTTCTTTTTCTGGTATTCTGTTCTATTCTTTCATTTGGGACATGTTTCTTTGACTCTTCATTTTGGCAGCCTCCCTGTGTTTGTTTCTATGTGTTAGGTAGAGCTGTTGTGTCTCCTGGGCATGGTAGAGTGGCCTAATGTAGTAGATACCCTATAGGGTTCAGTGACATACCCTCTCCTGTCATCCAAGCTGGGCGCTCCAGGTGTGCCCCTCTCCATGTGGGCTGTGTATACCTTCATGTTGTAGTTGAGCCTTGATTGTTGTTGGAATATCAGTGGGAAGGATTTACCCCCAGGCCAATTGGCTGCAAGCACTGGCAATAAGCACAGACCATCTTGGAGGATCAGCTATGCAGGGGCCCGACACAGAGCAAGACTTACTTCAGTGGGGCTCTGGTGCCCCGAGTCTGCCCCTTGAGTGTGACCCTTCTGGAGGTGATTGGGTGGTGCTTCATTGTGGTTTGAAACTGTCCACTGGGTGCTCTAGTTCTGGTCCTCCCTGGAAGTCCATCCAGGTCAAGATTGGCCATTGCCTGTGTTCTGTCTGAGGCCATCTAGAATGAGCTACAAAGTAATATGTAAGTGGCTGCTACTTGTGCTGGGTTTGGAAGTGCCCATGTGAGGCCATGCTATGAACCAAGGCCAGTTGCTGCTAGTGCTGTGCCTGGGCCACTTAGCAAGAGGTACAGAGAACACTGAGGTCAGATGCTGCTCATTTGAGAGATTTGACAAGACAGGCCATTCCTATGTAAAAGCCACTGGAAACAACTTGCGTGTGCCCACAAGTTGGGTGGGGCATGGTCATGGGGCATCACTAGGGCAAGGTGAACAAATGTGAGCCAAGTTGATGGAGATTCAGATATGGCACCCACCTGCCTGCTTTTCGGGAAAGGGCTCAACAAATAAGCAATAGAGTCTGCCAGCACTTTTGTCTGCCAGAAAGCTGCCCCCCCCTCCCCCCCACCTATTGCACCTGATCCCAGACAATTTAGTTCCTCCCTATTTGTTCTTGGTGCCTCTTTCAACCTGCGGCCCCAACACTGGAGCTCAGAGGGAGGGAGTTCCAGTAAGTCTGTGCATGGGCCCTTTAAGAGGCCCATGGGACTCCAACAGCCATCCTTCTCATGCAGCCTCAAACCTGGCTGTTTTTTATAGCCAGAGTTATGGGGAGTTCTCTTCCTGACACTGGAACCCTGGGCTGCAGGGAGGGTGGCTTATGTGAGTCTGGGACCCCTTACTTTTTAGGAGGAACCTCTGCAGATGAGATATCTCTCCTGATTTGTATTCACCACATGTGGTTGTGGGGCCAGCCCATTACTGATCTCTGCCTCTCCTACAAGTCTCGATATGGCTTTTTCTTTAAGTCCCTAGTTGTAGGATTTCCATTCTACTAGGTTTCAGACAGTTCTGAATGATGGTTGTTCTGTAGTTTTGTTGTAATTTTGACATCATTTGTTTGTTTCTTAATGTTAAATGCACATGTTACTCTTACTTATGTTTCTGAGATCCAAAAATTCTGGTTCTCAGTGACACTAGTATAATTGCTTATTTGCTTTACCCCACATTATAAGTACAGTAGTCTGAAGTGTTTCTTTTATTACACAAGTATACATGTGTTTATTGTTTCAGGAATCAATGATATTCAGGGATGTGGCTATAGATTTCTCTCAGGAGGAGTGGGAATGCCTGGACCCAGCTCAGAGGGACTTGTACAGAGATGTAATGCTGGAGAACTACAGCAATCTGCTATCAGTGGGTAATGTCATTTATACCAGTAATTTAGAGTTCTCTTCTGGAATGTCTGTTTTCTTCCACAGTGAGTTTCTTAGTTGCTTTTTGAGTTACTAGCTGGATTCTTGCTCTCTATTCCCAAATAAACGGTTGGAACTGAAATGAAAAGGAAGAACAGGAAACTGAAAGTTCCAATTGGCTATGGCTGAAGTGTCATCTTTTTTCTTTGGCTATTCCTATAGGGGCATCTCTTTTTTTTATCATCAGGGGACTGGATCTTACATGGATCTGATTTACCCATAGCATAACCATGTTTCATATCTTTTCTTGTGAGCAGGACTTTACATACCTAAGCCTCAAGTTATCTCCTTATTGGAACAAGGGAAAGAGCCCTGGATGGTTGGCAGAGAACTGACAAGAGGCCTGTGTTCAGGTAAGTAAGAAATGATTGAACAAAGCAGGGCATTATAGGTAATAACTCAGTTGATCAGTAAAGAAACAGTATCTTCAAGATATTATCTTAGAAGCTCCCATTAAAACATGAGGCCTGTGAGAAAAACTAAGTTTTTTTTTTACCATGAGTTTACAAATGACCTGTTTCATTTCTTCCCTCACTTACTAATCTTTTTATTATTATTCTTTAACACACCACTTAATTTCAAGTAGAAGGTTTCCTTTACTTCCCCTCCAAAGAAAACTTTTACCCATATTTAAGATTCAGTTCATTCTCTTAAACTCGTCTAAATGTTTTCTGTTACCACCCTCAAAATAAGATGTGTGTGTGCACGCACATGCATGTCTATAGCTGCACTGCTCTTCCCCTCCAAGTAATAGTCTTATAGCTTCCAGAATTTGGGCTTCTGCCATTGTGTGAGCAAGAGGCAATTGTGTGAAAGGAGATCAGCAAAGTAGCAGGATGTATGGGGTATTGGTGTGCTAGGTACATATGGGAGGACGGGTGTACCTGCAGGTGATTTGGATTTTTTTGGACTTAGGTATGGACTTTGAATTCTGTTCTGAATGAGGTTGGTGTAAAGCCATTTTATTCTGAATGAGGTGATTTGAGCAGAGGAGTGACATCATGTTTTTAAAGGAATACTATAATTCAGAGATTGCTAATTTTGGATTTCTTTGTATAGAATTTAGGGAGTCAATTAACTTAGATGAGAAGGAGAAAAATGCATCTTGCCCTGGCCAGTGTTCAGTTGGTTGGAGAGTCATCTCATGCACCAGAAGGTCATGGGATTGAACCCCAGTCAGGGCACATACCTAGATTGCAGGGTCAGCCCCTGGTTGGGGCATGTACAGGAGGCAATCAATAAATGTCTCTCACATCAATGTTTTTCTCTCTCTCCCTCCATCTCTAAAAACATTAAAAAATATTGATATTTAGTAAACTCTAAGTGAAACTTAGTATTTCTTCTAATTATGGTATATGCAGCAAACCATAATAGTATTAGTTCCATGATTTTGACATGAATAGAAATCAACATATTGAATTATTTGTGCTCATTACTATTTCATAACTACTGTAGTACTAGGTTCACTGCTAGATCTTACTATTCAATGTGTTAGTAAAGAAGAAACCTCCAGGAAGAGGGAAGAACCCCTGTGAAAGCCCTTCTAGGAGGGGAAAGCTTAGTGTGTTTGAAGAACTGAAAGAAAGCCAGTATTGCTGAGCCCCATAAGCAAGCGAGAATGAAACGTGAGTCGAGGTTGGAGAGACAGGTAGGAACCACATTATTCAGCCTCTGCTGGCTATGAGAAACCACGTCCCATGTGGCTTAGGGTTTGGGATCTGGAGAAGGGCTGTGGGCAAATGACGGGACAAGACAAGAAATAATAATTTGTAAATTGGGGGCCAGGTGGAGAGTTCAACACAAGTGGAAGGTCTTCACTGGTGCCCAGGCCTTGCCAACCTTTTATTCAGTTTTGGATACACATATTGCCCTTAGCCAGGCAGGCAATTCTGGTAATAGACAGACTATCTTAAAGGTCGGTAAATATTAGTAAAGATTTATTTTGAGACTATTTGGTCAGGAAATTGCTTGAGCCACCATTGTCTCGACTAAACAATCAGTGCATAGCTCTGGCCCTTGCCAGAGCTCAAGGTTTATGAGCCTTCTGCGTTCCTTGTTTACACTTTTCTGATAGTGAAGACAATGGGTAGCTTCCAACACCTTATGAGAAGTATGGATTTTTGTAGTGGAAAGCCAAGCCAAGTGCATTTTTGGTTCTTGAATAGATTACTGAGTGTAAAACTTGCTGGGGAAACTGGGTTAGGAAGCTATTTTAGTGGTCTGAGTAAGAGATAATTCTGGTTTGGAAGAGGGCATTAGTACTGGAAATAGAAGAGGATAGTTTTAAGTTACTTTGGAGCTTAAAATTGTCGAAAGGTTATATAGAGGTAGGAGTAAAAAAGATTACACTAGAGATTTTCTAATAGGCTCCATTTTGATGTCTTCAAATCATTTCATTAGCTTAAAAATTCTACTTTTTGGTAAGAAATTCTTTCATAATAATACCTGTCAAATACTGAACACTTTATTGAGAGATAATTATAAACATTTCATCACCCTTCCAGTAATTACTTCTTTATGTTTACAGATAAAGAAGTGGGGATTTAGAAAGGTTAAATAATTGCCTAGGAACATATAATGAGTAAGTGTCAGAGTTGGTACTCAGCTTATCAGTCTGCTTCTTGTTCCTATCATCTTTCCATTGCAGTGTTTTGCACTTTGTCATTTTCTTTCTGTCTGCCTTAAAATTTAGCTGCCACTCCTCTCAGTCACTACAGGTGGTACATGAGCACTCTCTTCTAAAATAAGCATCACAAAATTCTAAGACAAACAATAATTTCACATAATCCCTAGCACATAACAGATTCTGAGTCTTCCCTATCTGCCACTCACATCAAAGTAGTGCAATCCTTAGACTTATTTCAGGCTATTCCCTCATGTGGCTTACCCTCTGTAATCTCTTTAATATTTCATCCAATATATCCTTTATTATGGAGTCTATCGTTTCTGCTCCAACTGAGTGTGCAGCAATTTAATTATAACACTAACTACCCAGAGTTTATATAAACCCCACAGATTAACAGCAAAACCCTACACAATACTGCCTTTACTTCAGATGCCAGTTATAAGTCTCAGGGGGTCCTCAGAACACCCATACTTCTGACCAATTGGCTATAAAGTTGGGACTTTCCATGACCCTTACAGTTTTAATGATTTGCTAGAATGACACAGCACTCAGAAAACTCTATACTTATAGTTGCAGTTTTACTATAAAAGATACATATTAGGCCAAGGTGTGGTAGGCTTCCAGATGCAGAGGTTCCACACCCTCTCTCACTGTTGAGTCAAAATGTATCACCCTTTTGGCATTTCAGTGTGTTCAGGTAACAAGCTCCCAATGAGCTTTAGTGTCCAGAATTTTTATTGTAATTTATTTACTTTCACATGATTGAGTCATTGGCCACTCAGTTTCTGGTTCCTCTTATCTCTCCAGAGGTTGAGAAGATAAAAGTTCTAAACTTCTAATCACATGTTTGGTCTTTCTGGTGACCAATGTCTATCCCAAAGCTATCTTTGGACCTACTATGTTTGACTTCATTAGCATAACAAAAATACTTCTATCATACAAGAAATTCCAATAGTTGTTGAAGCTCTGTGGTAGGAACCAGGTGCAAAGACCAAATTTATTTTTTTATTATATCAAGAACCAAGAATCTTCCACTATATGAATTTATTCCTTTCAAGAGACTTTAATGGAGGTCAGAAAATTATCCAGTTTTTATAATATACACACACACACACACACACACACACACACACATGCTTATATAGATGTATATAGAACTAGTCATTTTTTCATATGCTCAAGCATTGTACATTTACCAATCTTTACAGATGATTCTGATTCATATGAGTATTTGAGAAGGATTGTCGTTTTCTATGTCCATAGTCTCTTCTTCCCACTTTCTGCATTATACAGTCATGCACCACTTAACAACAGGGATATGTTCTGAAAAAGGTATTGTTAAGTGATTTCATCACTGTGGGAACATCATAGAATGTACTTACACAAACCTAGATGACATAGCTTACTACTGTCATTGTGTGTGCTATACTTTTATACAGCTGGAAGTGCAGGTTTGTTTACACCAGCTTCACCACAAACGTGAGTAGTATATTGCAGCACAACCTTAGAACATCTAGGATGTAACTAGGCAATAGGAATTTTTCAGTTCCAATATGTATTGACTAGAGGCCTGGTGCATGAAATTTTTGCAGTTGTGGGGAGGGCTCCCTCAGCCTGGCCTGCACCCTTTCTCAGTCCGGGAGCCCTCAGAGGATGTCCGACTGATGGCTTAGGCCCGTGGGGAGCAAGCCTAAGCCAACAGTTGGACATCCTTATGGGAGCACACTGACCACTAGGGGGCAGCTCCTACATTGAGCGTCTGCCCCTGGTGGTCAGTGCGTGTCATAGTGACTGGTCGTTCTGCCGTTTGGTCAATTTGCATATTACCCTTTTATTATATAGGATGGGAACACAACTCAGATGTGGTCCAAATTTGACTAAAACGTCATGGGGTACATGCATGGCTATATCTCAGTACTTGCTATACATTTCTAGTCCATTTTTCAGATTAAACAAATACGTCATTTACTACCAGATAACTTCAGTTAAATTTTTCCATTTCTATTATAAAAATTTAACTTTTCACAAATGGGACAAATAATATTTGCCATTTTATTTTCTTTCAGATCTGGAGTCAATGTGTAAAACCAAGTTATTATCTCTAAAGAAGGAAGTTTATGAAGTAGAATCATGCCAGAGGGAGATGATGGGACTTACAAAGTATGGCCTTGAGTATTCTCATTATAGAGATGTTTTGGAATATGGTAGCCACCTTGAAAGACAACTGGGATATCAGAATGGTCATTTCAGGCAAGAAATATTTACTAATGAATATATGCCCACATATATTCAACAGACATTCTTTACTCTGCATCAAATAATTAATAATGAAGAGAAACCTTATGAATGCAAGAAATGTGGGAAAGTCTTTAATCAGAATGCACAATTTATTCAACATCAAAAAATTCATAATGGTGAAAAATCTTACGAATGTAAAGAGTGTGGGAAATTCTTTAGCTGTGGCTCACATGTTACTCGGCATCTGAAAATTCATACTGGTGAAAAACCCTTTGAATGTAATGAGTGTGGAAAGGCCTTCAGTTGTAGCTCATACCTTTCTCAACATCAGAGAATTCATACTGGTAAGAAACCCTATGAATGTAAGGAATGTGGGAAAGCCTTTAGTTATTGCTCAAATCTTATTGACCATCAGAGAATTCACACTGGTGAAAAACCATATGAATGTAAAGTATGTAGGAAAGCCTTTACTAAGAGCTCACAACTTTTTCAACATGCAAGAATTCATACAGGTGAGAAACCCTATGAATGTAAGGAATGTGGCAAAGCATTTACTCAGAGCTCAAAGCTTGTTCAGCATCAGAGAATTCATACTGGTGAAAAACCCTATGAGTGTAAAGAATGTGGCAAAGCCTTCAGTAGTGGCTCAGCACTTACTAATCATCAGAGAATTCACACTGGGGAAAAACCCTATGATTGTAAGGAATGTGGCAAGGCTTTTACTCAGAGCTCACAACTTCGACAACATCAGAGAATTCATGCTGGTGAGAAACCTTTTGAATGTCTTGAATGTGGGAAAGCCTTTACTCAAAACTCACAACTTTTTCAACATCAGAGAATTCATACAGATGAAAAGCCATATGAATGTAATGAATGTGGAAAGGCTTTTAATAAATGCTCAAACCTTACTCGACATCTGAGAATTCATACTGGTGAAAAGCCCTATAACTGTAGGGAATGTGGGAAGGCATTTAGTAGTAGGTCAGATCTCATTCGTCATCAGGGAATTCATACTGATGAATAATAAAAGTTAAAGCTCTTCCTAATATTTTAAACAAAAAATAATGTCAGAGAGTTATCTTTCGCTGTTTGTTTTCATTCATGTAAATGCTAATTTTCATAATTACCTTATACATATATATAAAAGCCTATATTGGCATTTACCCATGCTTCCCCAATATTGTACTAATGGCAGATGTTCAGTAATTCTTTTCTTTTCCATTATTTTGTCCTACCTTCTTGGTGTTAATGTTATATTATTCTTTATATTTGCTTGTGTTTCAGGGCTATTTTTTCTGTTCTGGTTTATATATCTGTGCTTAAATTATGTTACCTTGTATTTTTAATTCCTATAGAAATTTAGCTTGGTTTTTTAAATCAGTGTTAATATTTTTGTCTCACAGATTTATATTTTCTTATAAAACAGAAAACCAGAAACCAAAAAGCAAATAGTAATTGTAATCAGAGTAACTATAGATGACTACTCAAGTTGGTAGAGTACATCCTACCATACTTTGTCTTTAAAGAAAGTGTAGTCATGGTATGCATATTGTACCTTCACCTGGTCTTAACATGCCAAAAAATATGATTGCCATTTCAGCAAATGTAGATTTTTATTTTTAATGACTTATACTCAATGACCTCTTTAAATGGCTTTATTATTCATGTTATGGTTGCATCTAGATGTTCACATGCCCTGAGTAGCATGACCCAAAATTTATCTTTGGATTTGTGTTTTTCTTTTAAAACATGTATTTTAATTGCTGAAATTATCCACATCTTTTCCTTATGAACTTTTATGTTCCTTTTCATTAGCCCTAATCCCAATCTCATACCAGGAGGTTTTTAACCACTGTTATAAAAATGTTGTCAGTCCTTACAGATATTTTTTTTACTTTTTATTGATAGGTTTTAGTGGCATTTCATGTGTTTTATTTCATGTATATTAAATATAATTATGGTATATCAGTTTGTTACGAGGATTCAATGAATGAATAAATTTAAAGTATTAGAACAATATCATTACTAAGTGCTTAGTAAAAGTTGTCCATTTTTATCATTGATATTCTAATTTTTATAATTACTTTATTATTTGTGGGAAGGATTTAAACCGTTGTTTACCTTTGTATAGATCAAATAATGTGTAATGAAAAAACAAATGAGTGTAATGTGCATAAGAAAGCTTTTCTTATCATTCATTATTCAGCATGGGTTTTTAAAAGGAACAGGAAAACTGTGTGAGTAGTCTCAATTCAGACTTCATCTTTTATGCTGCACAAAGATGAATACTAGTCTTAAACCCTGTGGATATAATGATTGGTAGATGAAAGCACAGGTGTTAAAGTAGGAGATGATGAAAATATTTTTTCTAGTAATTAGTTCTCCCACAGCAGAAAATATAGAGGCCAAATTTTTTCCCCCTTGATCAATATGGGTTAAACATTTGTACTCTGTAAGTGTCTATAGATGCAAGCAGTGGACCTTTTCTAATTAAATTAAAAATACCGTGGCAGTTAACTGGTTAAGGAACTAAATTCTTACTATACACATTACTTAAATGTGAACAAAAATGAGAACAATTGAAAAAACTGTGAGTGACAATCAAAGTTAAATAGGGAGTTTTATAATCCAACTAGAGACCCAGTGCATGGAATTTGTGTACGGGGGGGAGGGGTGGTGTCCCTCAGCCCAGCCTACACCCTCTCCAATCTGGGACCCCTCAGGAGATGACTGCAAGTTTATGTCCGATTGGACATCCCTCTCACAATCCAGGACCTCTGGCTCCTAACTGCTCACCTGCCTGCCTGATCACTCCTAACTGTCCCCCCTTCCAGCCTGATCACCCCTAACCACCTCTGCCTGCCAGCCTGATTGTCCCTAACTGCCCCCCTCCCACTGGCCTGGTCGCCCCTCACTGTCCCCCCCCCCGCCAGCCTGGTCGCCCCTCTGCCCCCCATGCCAACCTGGTCGCCCCCAACGGCCCCCCCAACTGGCCCGGTTGCCCCATGCAGCCTGCTGTTCAGTCATTTGGTCATCCCTCACTAACCCCCCCGCCAGTCTTGTCATCCCATGCAGCCTGCTGTTCGGTCATTACTGTGAGGGCAACCTGACCAATTTGCATATTATCCTCTTATTAGTATAGATATGCATATATATATATTACAATATTAGAAATATCATTAATAAAATCAACATAGAACCCAGGGAGCTAAAGCAAACAAAAAATCTAAAACATGGGGTAGAGAAAGGCATTATTAGTTATAAAAATGCAGAAATAAATGAAAGAAAAAAGTAAGTAATCTAAAATAGAAAATTTTATGATTTGACTGAAAAAAAGACAAACTTTAGTGATTCATGTGAGGAAGTAAGGATGACAAATAGCATTGTGAATGACAAAATGAAATGGCCACATATTTACATTTGAAAGGACTAGATCTTTTTTGGTGATAAAAATGTTTTGGTGATTAAAATTAGATAAAAAATAGTTTAAATGTCATATAGCTACTATAGAAGACATCACATTAGATATATTTATAGGTAAAACCTACAAAATGTTTGGGAACTCTTTGTGTTGGAGAACACAAAGAAAGATAATACACTTGACCTTCGAACAACACAGGTTTGAACTGTATGGGTTCACTTCCACACAGATTGTTTACAATAAATACAGTCATTGCTTTGTATCCAAAATTTTGGATCTGTACATTCAACCAACTATGGCTTGAAAACAGTATTTTTGCATTCCCAACAGTTGTTTGAAAATTTCCAACAGATTTTGATACACAGTTGGTTGAATCCACAGATGTGAAGTGCAGACTGTAGTCAAGTTTGGGGGAAGTCAAAAGTTATAAGCAGATTTTTGACAGTTGGAGGGTGGGGGCCCCTTATCCTAGCCTTGTTTAATAGTCAAACTGAATGTCCAGAATCAATTATGAAAATGTGATGTTATAAATTAGCAAATCAAATTTAGTGATCAATTGAAAAAAATTGTCACAATCTGAATTTAGAAACAAATTGTTTCTAATAAATACTTATTCAAACTTTCTACTCACTTTCTGAAACTTGGAAATCAAATCGTATTCTTTAGTATCTGAACTCAGAAACCAAATAGATTTTGAAGGAAGAGAATCTTGAAATACAAAACAAGATAATTCACAAGGAATTTCTAGAATTCAAATAACTAAAGCACTACAAGTGAAAATACATTATCAAGCACTATTATCTTCTAGAGGCAGCCTTCTTTTTTCTTAATGGTATTTGACAGAATAGAATATATTTAATAAATAAATGAGTTATCCTACCTGCTGCAATATCCCTGCATTTACGCTGTCTACATATCATTTGAAGAACATTTAAAGCATTGGCATGAATTTTTTAAAAATTCATTTTAAGGCTACTCTACTCCTTTTCTGGTTTTGACTTCAAACATAGCATTCAACAAATCTGTGTTGTTTTAAAAAAAACAACCTACACACAAAAACGTAGCATTCAAGATGATGCAGGTCTTGATTGTATAGAGTTAATATTTCCCCAGAAGATAAAAACATCTGAATTATATTCTCTTTATAATTTTTAGTAAACTACTTTAGATCATATTCATACAAAAAAGTGCACAAACCCTACATGTACAGCTCATCCAATGTTTACAGTGAACAAACCATGGTAACGAGCTCCCAGATCAATAATGGTAGCATTACCTTTAGTATGAGGGTTAGGGAACCTTTTTTCTGCCAAGGGCCATACAGAATTATCAATTTAAAAATTAGCCTGCCGTTTTGGTCGAACATTCAATTAACTCATCCCTAATGCCATGGCAGGGCCAAACCAATTGATTTCGTGTGCCTTATACAACCCATGGGCTGGATGTTCCTCACCTCCAGTGTATTGGGAAGTGGGAAGGAAGTTATTAAAACAAGAACAAACTTTAACTTTCAATTATAATGTACAAGAATATGAAAGGTCTTTATTTCCATGCAGCATGAAAGATAAAAATCATGCTTTCCTTTGGGGCTCTCTAAGAGTGGAGGAGGCAAGGAAAACTTGAACAGAATCCCTGATAGAAATAAGCCCCTTATAAGTGAACAGGTTGATGTGTGGCCTTCCATAACCAGGTGCAGTGCATGGTATGAGCGTGGATATAACATTTCTGAGATGAGTTAGACAAGAACTTTAAAAATGGAGGTACCATTACTGTGGGTTGGAAAACTCAATATCTTTGATAAAATTTTCCAAATTTATCTTCCATTTTAATGCCATCCTAGTCAAATTACCAACATGCCTTTTATTTTAAAATTGATAAGACGATTCTAAAATTAGTATAGAAATCCAAAGACCTAGAAGAGAAAAAAACAATATTGAGAAAGAACAAGGACTTGTTCAAGACTTCAAGACTTGATATAAAGCTATGATATGGCAATAAAGACTGTGGAGTTGTCTAAGGATAGACAAAAAGGTCAGTGGAGTAGAATAGAGTCCAGAAGTAGACAACAACAACCCCGAGTTCAACTTATACATTCCAGCATGTTGCAAAGTAAATTGACCATGACACCCATTTTCCTCCTGTTATATACATTTGAAAGAAATATATACATCTGGGAAAAGTTATGTGACTAAAATATATGAATAAAAAGATAAAGTTTAGGATATTTTTATAGAGTAAGCTAGGTATTTGGAGTTAGGAGCTTTCTCGTGTCTCCAATAATAGGCCCTGTAGAAAGTAGTTTGTCTGTCAGATACTGATCCTGCTCTGCAGAAGGAATATCCTCTCACCAAAGATCTCATAAATCTTTCCTTCCTTTATAACTCCCCTTCCAATCAGATCCTATGAGAGATATTTTCTTTAAACATTGAATTATGGTAATTTTACAGGAAAAAGTGACATACATTAAATTACATCACTAAAAACATTTGGGAAAATAAACAGTTTTATAAAGGAGAAAGCCCTCTGAAATTGGGGAGTTAAAAAGACGAAAAGAGAGAGATTCCAAGATGTCTGCAGGTTAAGTGGAAGCTACACTGACCTCCCAGGACCAAACTGGAATTACAATTAAAATATAGAAAAATCATCCTAAATAACCAACTGAAGACTAGCTGAAGAGAACACTTATAACCAAGGATGTAAAGAAGAGGCCACATTAAGACTGGTGGGAAATGTGGAGGCTTGAGAGGGCTGGCTGGGCTCCCAGAGGCAGTAACTGAAGTTCTGAAGGGATATCTGAGCTGTGGGAGGTTGCTCCTGAGAACTCTGGGATTTACTCTGGACACACCAGCCCAGAGTAACAGAATTGGGAAAGGTTCCCACATAACATCTGGCTATGAAAAGCACCAAGGAGAGATAGCTAGAACCCTCTTAAAAGGCTAACACACTAAATTTTGTTTACAGCCACTTACCTTGGGCTCCAGCAGTGGGAAGACAGAGTGGCCTAGAGCTGTATAAGGAGATTCAGGTTGGTGACTCTGGGAGAGAGGTGAGAGGACAGCCAGTGGGATCCCTCTGCTGAGTCATTCCCCAATGCTATATAAACCATCTGAGACCTTTCTCATCAATGCAGTTTTAGCCTGGAGATTGGGGGTGGGGGAATTTGCTCCACCCATTGAAAATCCTCTTGCCTCAGAGGAGAAACCAAGATGGTGGCATAGGTAAGCACCTAAACTGCTGCCTTGCATAACAATTGCAAAACTACAACTAAAAGACAGAATGGACACCATCCAGAACCACAGGAAAGCTGGCTGAGTGGAAATTCTACAACTAGAAGGAAAGAGAAAAGCTCACGGAGAATTGGAGGAATGGCAAAGGGTTGAGGTACAGCAAAGGGTCTTTGTGTGCACAGAGAGGAAGGGCACCTGAGAGCCTGGCTGACTTTATCTGGCAGGAGGAGGAAGGAAGCCACTGACTACACTGAACCCCAGTCCCGACTGCACTGAACCCCAGTTCTGGGTGAAACCCCATGAACCCAGGCTCATACAGGGGGAGTCTGAACTGTCAGGTAGAGAGAAAGGCACTTGGATACTCGGAGACTCAGGGGAGAACCAGGGGAGACCCGCGGGAGCCCCGGAGGGCAGGGATCTGGAGGCGCGTGTGTGCAGGAGTGTGCACAAAGAATGCGGAGGTTGCCACAGGCTTTCCCTAGCAGAAGGGAGTCGAAAGCTCCTGACTGCACTGAACCCCAGTTCCAGGCAAGCCCCTAGGGACCCACGCTCGTGTGGGGGGAATCTGGACTCTCGGGCGGAGGCTCAGGAGCCAGGCGGGGAAGGCAGAGGTCTGGAGGCCCGTGCTCGCAAGGGCAGGGCTGACAGGAAGCCAAGACTGCTCCACCCTGAGACTCCACCCCATCCAAGCTGAGCACAGAGGCTTATGCAATTTGGCAAATCTAATCCTATAAGGCTGTCTCCAGCACCGAACTTCTCCCAGGGTAGACACAGCTGATCCTCACAGACAACTGCCCTGAAGGTCAATTCCTCCCAGTGATACCAACAACAATCAAGACTTAACTACAACAAGGCTGTACACACAGTCCACAAAGGGGTGCACCAAGAGCGTCCACCTCAGGTTAACTGGGGAGGCCGACCCACTGGGCCATATAGGAAACCTAGCACACAAAGCTATCCTACCAACTCAGGGAAGCAGTGAAAATGTAGTGACAAACATCACAAATGAAAGAAACGGAGGAAAACACACGACTAGATATAGAATTCAAAACCATGGTTATAAGGCTTTTCAAGAATATCCTAGAAAAGGCCGATAAATATAATGAGACCCTCGAAGATATGAAAAAGGACCAACTAGAAATTAAACATACACTGACTGAAATAAAAAATATTATACAGAGACCCAACAACAGACTAGAGGAATGCAAGAATCAAGTCAAAGATTTGAAATATGAAGAAGCCAAAAACACTCAACCGGAAAAGAAAAAAGAATCCAAAAAGTTGAAGATAGTGTAAGGAGCCTCTGGGACAACTTCAAGCGCAACAACATCAGAATTATGGGGGTGCCAGAAGAAGAGAGAGAGCAAGATACTGAAAACCTATTTGAAGAAATAATGACTGAAAACGTCCCCCACCTGGTGAAAGAAATAGACTTACAAGTCCAGAAAGTGCACGGAACCCCAAACAAAAGGAATCCAAAGAGGACTACACCAAGACACATCATAATTAAAATGCCACGAGCAAAAGACAGTTAAGAGAAAAACAGCAAGAGAAAAACAGTTGATTACCTACAAGGGAGCACCCATATGACTGTCAGCTGATTTCTCAACAGCAACTATGCAGGCCAGATGGGAGTGGCAAGAAATTTTCAAAGTGATGAATAGCAAGAATCTACAACCAAGATTACTAACCCAGCAAAGCTATCATTCAGAATTGAATGGCATATAAAGAGCTTCACAGATAAGAAAAAGCTAAAGGAGTTCATCACCACCAAACCAGTATTATATGAAATGCTGAAAGGTATTCTTTAAGAAGAGGAAGAAGAATAAAAAAGTAAAAATAAAAATTATGAACAACAAATACATATCTATCAAGTGAACCTAAAAATCAAGTGAATTAAAAACCTGAGGAACAGAATAATCTGAATATAATAGAATCAGAGGCATAGAAAGGGAGTGGACTGATAATTCTCAGGGGGAAAGGGGTTTGGGGGGTGTAGGAAGAGACTGGACAAAAATCATACACCTATGGATGAGGACAGTGTGTGTGTGGGGGAGGTAAAGGCAGAAGGTGGGGTGGGAACCGGGTGGAGGGGAGCTATGGGGGGGTAAAAGGAGAAACAATTGTAATAACCTGAATAAAGATTTATTTAAAAAAAGAAAAGAAAACCCTCTTGCCCCACCCTGTGGAGTTTACACCTAGTTGAGCTCTACAGCCTGAGGCTTGTTAAATGACTGAGACTAACAATCAGCCTGCATGCAGAGGTAGAACTCTCAGTGCTTTGAATCTTTGCCTGAGGTGCTCCTAGGAAAAGCAGACCTTGGTTCACAGCTTGGTCCTTTCCACATGCATTCATGCCCAGCAAGGGGAGTGAGAAGTGGTGGATCACTGACAGCTCCAAACAGGGTACTTAGGGCCAGTCACAAATAGTGTCTAATATTGGCTTGCACCAGAGACACTCCAAAGAGGCCCCAAAACCAATAAACCCAGTGACCATCTTTAGACAACAGAGAAGGATCCACAATAAGCTCCACAAGCAGTATATCCACAGGGAGATACTGGCAGGCTCCAAACCCTGCTGGGAAAAATTATGTTTCATGAAATAAGCACCCGCACAGCAACCTGCACACTATGTTGGGGGTTGAGCCTCACTGTCAGTCAGCCTGACATGAATGAAGGCCATACATGAATGAGCCAATAGAAATCAGACTCAATTAGAACAAGAGGGCCCACACCACATACACTATGGACATTATTAGAGCACCTAAGTCTAGATACCAATTGATATCCAAAGGTCATCCACTACATAAGGCCACCCTACCAAGAATGGGAGTCATAGCAGATCTGCCTAATATCCTAAATAATAGCAGAGGAATATGCTAATTATCCATTATGCCATGAGGTGTAATGACTGACCATATAACGACCATATCACGGATCTACAGGAGGATGGGGCAGCAGCAGAGAGCTACAGGAGGGCAGCAGAGAGCTACTGGTGCACGGATTTGTGCACAGGGCTACTAGTATAGAAATAAACACAAATAGGCAGCCAAAATGAGGAGACAAAGAAACAAGCCCCAAGTGAAGGAATGAGACTTCTCCAGAAGGAGAGCTAAATGAAATGGAGATAAGCAATTTATCAGGTATAGAGTTCAGAGCAATGATTGTAAGGATGTTCAATAGCATAAAAAACACATATAGCAGAAATATAGAATACACTGGAAGGCCTGACCAGTGTGGCTCATTGGTTAAGTGTTGACCCATGAACTAGGATGTCAGGGTTCTGTTCCTGGTTAGGGCACATGCTTGGGTTGCAGGCTTGATCTCTGTAGGGGGCATGCAGGAAACAGCTGATTGGTGATTCTCATCCTTGATGATTTTATCTCCCTTCCTCTCTCTGAAAAAAAAAATCAGGACAGTTTAAGGGAGCTGTGGGTCAACATGAAATATAACAATATTCAGATAAGAGTACCAGAAGAAAGGACAGAATCCAAGATGGCGGCGTAGGTAAACACCTAAACTGCTGCCTCGTGCAACAATTTCAAAAATTCAACTAAAAGACAAAACATCTATCACCCAGAACCACGGGAAAGCTGGCTGAGTGGAAGTTCTACAACTAGAAGGAAAGAGAAAAGAGCATTGAGACGTGCACGAGCGCTGAAAAGCTGAGGTACGGAGGCGCGGGATCCGGGCTGGCGGCGGGCGTTGCTTTTTTCAATCCAAAGGGAGACAAGCCCCCGACTACTCTGAAATCCAGTTTCTGGGGAGACGTGGGGGACCCAAACTCCTACGGGGAGAAGCTGGACTGTCTGCCAGTGACGGTGGCTTGCTTGCAGAGCTGTGCGCAGGAATAATTGTTTACGGCACTGGGGCACGGGACTCCGGGACACCATTGGGGATGCAGAGCCGGCTAACTAGCAGCCATTGCTATTTGCCACGCCCTAGCCTAGTGACACCCTGAGACCCCGCCCTGCACAACCTACAAACCCACCCAAGCTCTAAGCAGTGTATTTAGCATAAGAAAGCCCTGCCCTATCGCAGCTTAACCTAGTAAACTTGCAGCCCGTGTCAGACAGCTCCAAAACCTCCAAACCACAAGCAAAGAGGAGAAAACTGTAGCTCTCACTGTAGCTCCTGCTGGGTAGCCTCAGACAGTAGCTGACCTGCACCCCATTGGAGATCCAGAAGCCAGTGTACCTAGTGGTCAGAGTGAGACACCAGATTTCAACTCCTCACATCCATAAGTGACACATTCAAGAGGCAGACTCAGTGAGCACCAAAGCCCCACTGAAACAAGTCCTGCCCCATAAGCGTGTCTTCAGCGCAGCAGTTCTTCCATTATAGACACAGCGAGTGCTCACAGCTAATTGGCCTGGAGGTCAATTCCTCCCAGTGTACCAACAGCAATTAAGGCTTAACTACACCAAGTCTTTGCACTCAGCCCACAAAGCGGTGTACCAAGAGCGTCCACATCAGGTGATTGGGGAGGCTGAGCTACTGCCCCCTATAGGTCACCTACCACACAAAGCTACTCCATCAACACAGGGAAGCAGCCAAAATGTGGAGACAAAGAAACATGTCACGAATGAAAGAAACGGAGGAAAGCAAACTACTGGATGACATAGAGTTCAGAACCACATTTATAAGGTTACTCAAGAATCTTCTTAAAACTGCTGAGAAACTTGATGAGACCTTCAAGGAGCTTAATGAGAATGCCCAAAAAATGGAAAAGGATCAGTCAGAAATGAAGCATACACGGTCTGAAATAAAGAATATACAGAAACGCAACTGTAGATCAACATACCCCAAGAATCAAACCAAAGATCTGAAATATGTGGAAACAAAAAACATCCAACCAGAAAAACAAAAAGAAAAAAGAATCCAAAAATATGAAGATAGTGTAAGGAGCCTCTGGGACAACTTTAAGCAAACCAACATCCGAATCTTTGGGGTGCCAGAAGAAGGGAGAGAGCAAAATATTGAAAACCTATTAGAAGAAATAATGACAGAAAACTTTCCCTACCTGGTGAAAGAAATAGACTTACAAGTTCAGGAAGCGCACAGAACCCCATAGAAGAGGAATCCAAAGAGGACCACACCAAGACACATCATAATTAAAATGCCAAGGGCAAAAGACAAAGAGAGAATTAAAAGCAGCAAGAGAAAAACAGTTAATTACCTACAAGGGAGTACCCATATGACTGTCAGCTGATTTCTCAACAGAAACTATGCAGGCCAGAAGGGAGTGGCAAGAAATATTCAAAGTGATGAACAGCAAGAACCTACAACCAAGATTATTCTACCCAGCAAAGCTATCATTCAGAGTTGAAGGTCAGATAAAGACCTTCACAGACAAAAAAAAGCTAAAGGAGTTCGTTGCCACCAAACCCGGATTACATGAAACGCTGAAGGGTATTCTTTAAGAAGAGGAAGAAGAAGAAAAAGGTAAAGATAAAAATTATGAACAACAAAATGACATCAAATACTTACCTACCAACAAGTGAATCTAAAAATCAAGTGAATAAAAAATCTGAAGAACAGAATGGACTGGTGAATATAATAGAATCAGGGACATAGAAAGGGAGTGGACTGACGGTTCTCAGGGGAAGCAGGTGTGAGGGGTGCGGGAAGAGATTGGACAAAAATCTTACTCCTATGGATGAAGACAGTGGCAGGGGGTAAGGGCATGGGGTGGGGTGGAGAATCAGGTGGAGGGGAGCTATGGGGGAAAAAATAGAGGAACATCTGTAATAATCTGAACAATAAAGATTTATTTTAAAAAAAAGAGTACCAGAAGAAAAACATGAGCATGGGATAGATAATCTTTTTGAAGAAATGATGGCAGAAAATTTCCCTAACCTAAGGTGAAAAAAAAAGCCACACAAGTTCAAGAAGCACAGAGAGTCCCAAGCAAGAACTTCCAAAGAGACCCATCCCCAGACACATCATAATTAAAATGCCAAAAATTACATACAAAGAGAGAATTTTAAAGGCAGTAAAAGAAAAGCAATTTGTTACCTACAAAGGAGTTCCCCTAAGGCTGTCAACTGATTTCTCAACAGAGACTCTATAGGCCCGAAGGCAATGGCATGAAGTATTCCAGGTAATAAAAACCAAGAATCTGAAATCAAGACTATGCTATCCAGCAGGACTATCATTCAAAATAGCTAGGCTGCTAATAAAAGGCTAAAGCAGTTTATTACAACCAAACCAGCAAGAAATGTTGAAGGACTGCTGTAATAATAAGAAATATATATCCATGCCAGTGTGGCTCCGTGTTTGAGCATCAACACATGAACCAAAAGGTCATCAGTGTGATTTCTGGTCAGGGCATATGCCCAAGTTGTGGGCTCAATCTCCAATAGGGGGCATGCACAAGGCAGCTGATTGATGCTTCTCTCTCATTGATATTTCTCTCTCTCTTTTCCCTTCCTCTCTCTCTGAAATCAATAAAAACATATTTTTAAAAAAGGAAGAAATACAGTATATATAGAGAAACATAGGCATACTGTATTAAAATGTCAATAAATAACTATCAAAAATAACCTTAAATGGAAATAGATTAAATGCTGAATGCATAAGAAAGCATGAACCATATATATGTTGTCTAAAAAATATCAACCTCAGAACAAAAGACTTGCACAAGATGAAAGTGAAGATATGAAAAAAAATTTTCCATGCAAATGGAAATGAAAAAAAAAAGCAGGGATAGCAAGCAATACTTATATCTGACAAAATAAATTTCAAAGCAGAGGCCATAGCAAGACACAAAGAAGGCCTCTATATAATACAAAAAGGATTAATCCAACAAAAAATACAACCCTGGTAAACATATATGTACCCAATAAAGGAGCACCTAAATATATTTTAGAACTCTTGGATGACATTAAGGGAGAGATTGACAGCAACACAATCATAGTAGGAGACTTGAACACCCCACTGACTCCACTGTATAGATTGTCTAGACAAAAACAAAAAAGGAAACAGTGACCCTAAATAATGCAATTGAGCAGATGGATTTAATAAACATTTAGAGAATATTTCACCCAAAAGCTTCAAATATATGTACATTCCTCTCAAGTGCACATGGGACATTCTCAAGTATAGACCACATGCTAGGACACAAAATAACTTTCTACAAATTTAAGAACATTGAACTCACCTTAACTGGTTTGGCTCAGTGGATAGAGCATTGGCCTGTGGACTGAAGGGTCCCAGTTCAATCCCGGTCAAGGGCATGTACCTTGGTTGCAGGCACATCCCCAGTGGGGAGTGTGCAGGAAGCAGCTGATCGATGTTTCTAACTCTCTATTCCTCTCCCTTCCTCTCTGTAAAAAAATTAATAAAATATATTTTTAATAAAAGAACATTGAAATCATATCAAGCATCTTCTTGGATCACAATGGCAGGAAACCAGAAATCAACTAAAACAACATTCAAAAACATTCAACCACATGAAAGCTAAATAGCATGTTATTAAACAATGAATGGGTTACCAATGAGATCAAGGAAGCAATTAAAAACTTTCTGTAAACAAAACAACCCAAAATCTATGGGACACAGCCAAAAGCAATTCATAGCACTATAGGCCTATCTCAAGAAACAAGAAACTTCTCAAATAAACTATCTAACCCTACACCTAAAAGAATTAGAAAGAAAACAAGAAAAACCCAGAGTAAATAGAAGGAAGGAAACAATAAAGATCAGAGTAGAAATAAATGACATTAAAAAAGATAATACAAAAGATTAATGAAACCAAGAGCTGGTTTTTTGAAAAGATAAACAAGATTGATGAACCTCTAACAAGACTCATCAAGAAACAACAAGAGAGGACCCAAATAAATAAAATCAGGAATGAAAGTGGTGAAGTAATAACTGACACCACAGAAACATAAAGGATTGTAAGAAAATATTACAGAGAACTATATGCCAAAAAATTGGACAACCTGGGTTACATAAATTAACAAATTTCTATAAACATAAAACTTGTAAAAATGAATCTGGAAGAATCAGATAATCTCAATAGACCAATAACATCTAATAAAATTGAGGCAGTAATAAACACACACACACACACACACAGAGAAACAAAACAAACTAACCTCCCCCCTGACCCCCCCCCCCCACACACACACAGAAACTTCCCAAAAAACTAAAGCCCTAGACAAGACAGCTTCACAGGGCAGTTTTACCAAACATTCAAAGAAGAACTAATACCCATCCTCCAATATTCCAAAAAATTCAAGAGGAAGGAAGACTTCCAAGGTTTTTTTATGAGGCCATCATTATCCTAATTTCAAAACCAGACACAGACACTACAAAAAAAGACAAATTAAAGGCCAATATCCCTGATGAACATAGATGCCAAAATACTCAACAAAATATTAGATAATCAGATTATTCACAATGGCCAAGTGGGATTAATCCCAGAGATGCAAGGCTGGTGCAATATTCACAAATCAACAAATGTGATACATCACATAAAAAAAGTTAAAGATAAAAATTAGATGATCATTTAAATGGATGCACAGAAAGCATTTGACACAATCCAGTACCGATTTTTGATAAAAAGTCTCAGCAACATGATTATACAGGGATCACAATTAAACATAATACAAGCCATCCTATCTTACCTAATAATAGACAAACATGTAAATTGACTGTACCTCCACTACGCCCATAGCCAATCAGAGTCAGTATGCAAATTAACCCAACAAAGATGGAGGTTAATTTGCATACATAGGCACCCAGCACCTGGGTCCCGGGAACATCCTGGCACCCAGGTCACTCTGAGGTAGGCCCCGTGTGGGCCCTGAGAAGTGTGGGAAGGGCCTGAACCAGGGAGCTTCTGGGGAGGGTCAAGACTGCAATCAGAGCTGAGGGGGCAGGGGCAGAGCCAGCAATCAGAGGGAGCTGGGGGGTCCCTTCCCAGGCCTAAAGCTTCAGCCAGAGGCTTTAGGCCTGGGCAGGGCCCAGCCAGCGATTGGTGTGAACTACGGAGGAAACATCTTTTCTGACTGCTCATTGGCTAAGCTTCCTGTATGCCACTGGTAATATTCTTAATAACTTGGGTAATAAGAATACAAAAAGGTGATCTAGGGTTTTTCCACAACACCTCTGGAGGAAAAATGAAGGTCCGCTGCTGGAGGGCTAAGAAATGTCATATCCTGCCCTAGCCGGTTTGGCTGAGTGGATAATGCCTTGGCCTGCCGACTGCAGGGTCTGGGTTGAATTCTGATCAAGGGCATGTACCTAGGTTGCAGGCTCCTCCCTGGCTGGGGCCCAAGTCAGGGCTCATACAGGAGGTAACCAATCAAAGTGTTCCTCACACTTTGATGTTTCTCTCTTTCTTTCCCTTTCTCTTCCACATTCTCTAAAAATCAATGGAAACATATCCTCAGGTGAGGATTAAAAAAAAGAAAGAAATGTCATATCTTATGAAAGACACATCTTGAAAATGCTTAAAGAAAGTTGTCAGTTTTTCATGGTGAAGGGACTGGAGTCTGTGTTGATGAAAACACCTTGGTGGCTGTGGTGACTGACAGTGGCTGCAGCAGTGGGGTGATGGGGCTGGTGCCTTCCCCTGGTCAGCCCGGTCACCTCTCACAAAGGGAGGCCAGACTGCGGCTTAGGCCCACTTCCCACGGGGAGTGGGCCTAAGCAATCAGTAGGACATCCCCTGAGGGCTCCCAGTATGTGAGAGGGGGCAGGTTGGGCTGAGGCCCCCCCCCACTCCCAGTGCATGAATTTCATGTACTGGACCCCTAGTATCCTATATAATAAAGAGGTAATATGCAAATTGAACATCACTCCAACACACGACCACCCCCATGTGGTCAAAGATGGCCGCCCCCATGTGAACACAAGATGGCTGCCACAAGATGGCCAGCAGGGGAGGGCAGTTGGGAGGTACCAGGCCTGCAGAGGAGGGCAGTTGGAGGGGACCAGGCCTGCAGGGGAGGGCAGTTGGAGTGATCAGGCCAGTAGGGGAGGGCAGTTAGGGGCAATCAGGCTGGCAGGGGAGCAGTTAGGCATTGATCAGGATGGCAGGGGAGTGGTTTGGAGGTGATCAGGTTGGCAGGCAGAATCGGTTAGGGGCAATCAGGCAGGCAGGCAGGTGGTTGGGAGCCAGCAGTCCTGGATTGTGAGAGGAATCTCAGATTGGAGAGGGTGTAGGCTGGGTTGAGGGACACCCCCCCACATGAATTTCATGCACTGAGCCTCTAGTATATTATAAACCTACAGCCAACATCATACGAAAAAACTAAATGTTTCCTTAAGAACAAGAATAAGACAGGGATGCTTGTTTTCACTACTCTTAACATAGCACTGGAACTATTAGCCATGATGATCAGACAAGAAGAAAAAGTAAAAGGCACCCATATTGGAAGGCAGAAAGAGAAACTGTCATTATTCACACATGACAAGAAATTGTACATAGCAAACCCTATAAACTTCTCCAAAATAAACCACTAGATTTAATAAATGGATTTAGCAAAGTAGCAGGATACAAAATCAACATCCAGAAAATGATAGTATTTTTATACACCAATAATGAACTTTCATAAAGAGAAACAAATAAGTCCCATTTACCATTGCAACAACAAAAAAATGATATCTTGGAATAAACTTAGCCAAAGAGTAAAATACCTTAACTTGGAAAACTACAGGACATTGAAAAAAGAGACAGAGGAATACACAAACAAATGGAAGAATTATCCATGTTCATGGATTATTGGAAGAATTAATATCAATAAAATGTCCATACTACCAAAACCAATCTATAGATTCAATACAACCCTAGTGAAATAGAAATGGCATATTTCACAGATCTAGAACAAATACACCTAAAATGTATATGGAAACAGAAAATATCCTGAATAACTACAAAAATCTTGATAAAGAAGAACCAAGTAGGAGGGATCACAATATCAAATATCAAATTATACTGCAAAGCCATTGTAACCAAATTGTCTTGGTACTGGCATAAGAAGAGAGGCCTATAGAATAATGGAACAGTACAGAGAATGCAGAAATTGACCTAATTCATTATGGTCAATTAATATTTGACAAAGAAGCAAGAGTATACCATGGAGTAAAAACATTCTTTTCAATAAATAGTGTTGTGAAAACTGGACAGGTACATGCAGAAAAATGAAACTAGACCACCAACTTACAACATACTCAAGAATAAACTCAAAATGGATAAAGGACTTAATTAAATGTAAGACGGTAAACTATAAAAATCTTAGAAGAAGCCATAGGCAGAAAAATAACAGACATTTGTCGTAACAATATCTTTACTGATACAGCTCCTAGGGCAATGGAAACTAAGGAGAAAATAAACAAATGGGATTACATCAAAATAAAAAACTTCTGCACAGCAAAAGAAACCATCAACAAAACAACAAGAAAGCCTACTGCATGGGAGAACATATTTGCCAATGCTATCTCTGATAAGGGTTTAATCTCCAAAATTTATAAGGAACTTCTAAAACTTAACAAAAGGAATATGCACTGAGTATCCAGATTATTATGATTTCTGAACGCATAATACTCTGGCCACTCAGTGTATATTCTATATAATAAAAGGCTAATATGCAAATTGTCCCCTCTACCTGGAGTTCGACCAGCAGGCAGGCTAGCCAACTGCCCATGTCCCCTCCCCCTGGCCAGGCTGGCTGGACCCCACCCATGTATGAATTCATGCACTGGGCCTCTAATATATATACTGAGTGGCCAGATTATTATGCATTCAGAGATCATAATAATCTGGCTACTCAGTGTAAACAATCCAATAAAAAATGGGCAAAGGACCTAAATAGACACTTTTTGAAGGAAGACATACAGGCCAAGAGATACATAAAATATGCTCAAAGTCACTAATCATCTGAGAGATGCAAATCAAAACAACAATGAGGTAACATCTCACACCTGTCAGAATGGCTATCATCAACAAATCAACCAACATGTGCTGGCGAGGATGTGGAGAAAAGGGAACCTTAGTACACTGTTGGTGGGAATACAGACTGGTGCAGCCACTATGGAAAACAATATGGAGTTTCCTCAAAAAATTAAAAATGGACCTGCCATTTGACCCAGTGGTCCCACTTCTAGGAATATATTCTAAAAATCCCCAAACACCAATCATAAAGAATATATGCATCCCTATGTTCATAGCAGTTCTATTTACAATAGCTAAGATCTGGAAACAGCCCAAGTGCCCACTAGTAGATGAGAGGATAAAAAGCTGTGGTACATTTACACCATGGAATACTATGCAGCTGTAAAAATAAGGATCTATTACCTTTTGAGATAGCATGGAGGGACCTGGAGACTTTTATAAGCAAAATAATCCAGTCACAGAATGACAACTATCAAGTGATCTCACTTATATGTGAAATATAATGAAGAAAATATACTGATGAACCAAATAGATCCAGAGTCATAGAAGCATGAAACAGACTAATGAATCTCAGAGGTAAGGTGGAGAGTTTAGAGGTTAACCAAAGAACCTATATGCATAACCCATGGACACAGACAATAGTGCAGTGAAGGCCTAGGGAGAAAGTGGTTGTATGATGGAGGAGTTAATAGGGGGGAAATGAGACATCTGTAATACTTTCAACAATAAAGATAATTTTTAAGTCAAAATAAAGAGAATGAGAAATTAGAAAATGGTGATAGTAAATATAGAATTTTTTTTCAAAGAGATTTACTGTGCACATGAGCAAAAAAAAAAAGGGGGGGCGGGGAGGGGGTAATAGCCAGAGGGAAAAACAGGATGAAGTAAAAACAATTGTTGAAAGATGAGAGAAATAACAGCATGTTTATATATACAGACTAGAGGTCCAGTGCACAAAAATTAATGCACTGGAGGGGGGTTCCCTCAGCCCTGCCTGCCTCTTCTCACAGCCTGGGAGCCCTCAAGGGTGTCCTAAGCCACAGTCTGGTATACCTCTGCAGGAGGCCACCAGGAGGATCAGCGGAAGGCGCTGCCCCCATTACCCCACAGCTGTTGCCAAAGCTGGCCGCCATGACTGTGGACCCTCGGCCCTTGCTTCTTAGTGCTGGCCCCACCCCCCATCTACTTGTGGGAGGGATCTTGGGCCAGGCTGGCTGGGGGAGGTGTTGATGGAGGTTGAGGCATCATGGTCACACCCCATCCAGCCTCTGCTGAGGCTCTGGAGCTCAGTGGTGCCACCTCTCTCAGTGCCGCCTTTGCAGGCAGGACCTGCCCAGGTCCACCAACACTGGTGCTCCCAGTGCTACCTCTGTAGAAGGAGGGGCCACATGGCACAGGTGGGACCGGCCCGGGCTCACAGCACCACTGCCTCTTCTGCACCACCGGCCTTTGGCCCTCGCAGCCACCATGGCGGCCAGCCCTTGGCCCTTGTAGCCACCATGGCTTTGTCCAGAATGACGTCTGGAAGGACATCTGAAAGACGTCTGGTCTAATTAGCATATTACCCTTTTATTAGTACAGATGAGAAAGATCCAATAAAGGTGATCATGCAGGGGAGGGAAGATTGTGAGAATAAGAGTCTTTAGAAGAACAGAGGAGGTGAGACTTTGTGCCCAAGTGCATAGAAACATAGATGGTTCATCCATAGTAGAGAGAGGAGCCAGAGGAAGTGGACACAAAGGCAGACAGGAGTGTAAATGCAGTAGAAGAGGGTTATAGAATTCTGCTTTATATTTTTATTTAATTTTTAACCCAAACATAACACTTAAAAACAGTATTTCAAGGATTTTATATAAGCTTTACTTAGTAGTATCCCATCCTATCTAATAAAAGAGTAATATGCAAATTGACTGTACCTCCACTATACCCACAAGCCATGCCCACCAGCCAATTAGGAGCGAATACGCAAATAAACCCAACCAAGATGGCTGCGGCCACAGAGAACTGGAGGGAGGCTTGGGTTTCCCCAGCAATGGAGGAAGCCAAGCTTTCCACCTGCCCTTGCCAGCCCAGGCCTCCACTTAAGGCTACAAAGTTTCAATTATAGAAGATACATAAATCATAACAGAAATGGCGGTTGCCACGGAGAAAGCAGGAGCCTTGGCTCTGCTCCAGGCTACAAAGTTTCAATTGTAGAAGATTAATAAATCCCAGATACCAGGGCCTCTGCTTGGGTCACAGGGGGGTGTGGCCAGCCTGCAAACTACCATAGGCCCCTCTCCCAGGCCTCCCCATGCCCCAAGGGAACCCACACCCTGATCTGGGACACCCTTCAGGGCAAACCAGCTGGCCCCCACCCGAGCACCAGACCTCTATCCTATCTAATCCTATCTCATAAAAGAATAATACGCAAATTGACCATCACTTCAACACACAAGATGGCTTCCCCATGTGGTCAAAGATCCTGCCCCCATGTGGACATAAGATGGCCACCACAAGATAGCCAGCATGGGAGGGCAGTTGGGAGGGACCAGGCCTGCAAAGGAGGGCAGTTGAGGGTGATCAAGCCTGCTGGGGAGGGCAGTTAGGGGTGACCAGGCTGGCAGAGGAGGGAAGTTGGGGGTGACCGGGCCTGCAGGGGAAGGCAGTTAGGGGCAAACAGGCTGGAAGGGGAGCAGTTAGCATCAATCAGGCTGGCAGGGGAGTGGTTGGGGGTGATCAGGCTGGCAGGCAGAAGTGGTTAGGAGCAATTAAGAAGGCAGGCAGGCGAGCAGTTGGGAGCCAGCAGCCCTGGATTGTGAGAGGGATCCCAGATTGGAGAGGGTGCAGACTGTGCTGAGGGATACCCCCCACCCCCGTGCACAAATTTCATGCACCGGGCCTCTAGTAGATAAATATAATTAACTTAGCATTTGTTATTTATTGTCATGAATATAATAAACATTTATCACAACTGAGAAAAAGTATTGGAATATTAGTGTTAGTTTTGTTTCTACTTCTCTTCTACTTGAATGAGAGCTGTCTGAAATATAACTTTTCACTTTCCTAGTATGTATACATTTTAATTACATATTTTATTATATTCATGTACCAAAATTACAATTATATTTTACCACAATTAATAAACAATGAAAACACATATAAATGAATAATATCATAACCTCATCTCAGTTCTTTCAGACCTACCTACTATTTCAACAAAGTTTATTTACCTTTCTTCACCTTTCCCCTTCTCATACCAACATTACACAGATATCTGATTTGTCTTTGTTCAAACTTTTGTGGCACTATGCTAAGAATTGTTTCCTGTAACTTGCTTTGTATAAATGATAGTCTAACTTGTATATCCCTTCAGATCAATAGGTATAAATTTGCTTTTTCTAAAATCTGCATTAAATTGCAACTTATATTCCTGATCTTGATTATTTGTGCCTTTTTTCACTTGGTTAGTCTTTATAGTGATTTATTAACCTTTTGAAAGAATGACTTCCTTAGTTCTTGATACTCTCCATTGTGTAGGTGTTTATTTTTCTATTTTATTATTTTCTTACTCATCTTTGAATTTAATTTGCAGTAATTTTTCAAAATTTCTGAGGTGAAGTTGTATCATTATCATTTGTTCTTTTCTAATATATATATTTATGAATATAAATTTCTCTATAAGCTTAACCTCATCCCATTAGTTTTTTGTTTTATTTTAATGATCATTTAGTTTTAATAATTTTATAAATTATTAATTTATTATTTAATAATTTATTTAATAAATAACAATTTATTCTTTCCCTGATCTATGTCTTAAGTAATTATTTTGAAATAATTATACATTAACATGAAGTTGCAAATAAATTTACAGGAATGTCCTATGTACTTTTCACTGTTTCCCTCAATGGTAATCTATTAAAAGGGTAATATGCAAATTGGCCATCACTCCACCACACAAGATGGCCCCCCACAGGTGGTCAAAGATGGCTGTCCCCATGTGGACACAAAATGGTCACCACAAGATGGCTAGCAGGGGAGGGCAGTTGTGGGTGATCAGGCCAGTAGGGGAGGGCAGTTGGGAGGAACCAGGCCTGCAAGGGAGGGCAGTTGGGGGTGACCAGGCCTCCTGGGGAGGGCAGCTGGGAGGGACCATGCCTGCAGGGGAGGGTATTTGGAAGGGACCAGGCCTGCAAGGGAGGGCAGTTGGGGGTGACCAGGCCTGCAGGGGAGGATAGTAGGGGGGACCAGGAATGCAGGGGAGGGCAGTTAGGGGTGGGCAGGCCAGTAGGAGAGGGCAGTTAGGGATGGGCAGGCCAGTAGGAGAGGGCAGTTAGGGGTGACTGGGCTGGCAGAGGAAGGCAATTGTGGCAACCAGGCCTGCAAGGGAGGGCAGTTAGGGGTGACTAGGCTGGCAAGCAAGGGCAGTTGGGGTGACCGGGCCAGTAGGGGAGGGCAGTTGGGGGTAACCAGGCTTGCAGGGAAGGGCAGTTAGGGGTGACCAGGCCGGCAGGGGAGGGCAGTTAGGGGCAATCGGGCTGGCAGGGGAGCAGTTAGGCCTCGATCAGGCTGGCAGGGGAGTGGTTAGGGGGTGATCAGGCTGGCAGGCAGAAGCAGTTAGGGGCAATCAGGCAGGCAGGCAGGCAAGCGGTTGGTAGTCACCAGTCCTGAATTGTGAGAGGGATGTCCGACTGCCTGTTTAGGCCCATGGGATCAGGCCTAAAGTTGGCCATCCCTCAAGGGGTCCCAGATTGGAGACGGTGCAGGCTTGGCTGAGGGACACCCCCACCCCCGCACAAACTTCTGCACCAGGCCTCTAGTATTTGTATAATTACTACAGTATTAAGATCATGAAATTGACATTGATATAATCCACAGAACTTGCTCAGATTTCACCAGATTTAAATGCCCTCATTTCTCTGTCTGTAATAGTTATATGTAATTTACCATGTGTGTAAATTTTGTGTAGCCACCACTACAATATACAAAATGGTTTGAACACCATAATGTTACCTTATGTTACCACTTTATAGCCATACCCACCCCTTCCCACTTTCTCAAACTATGGCAATTATTAATCTCTTTACCATTTCAATAATTTGTTTACTTTCAAAAATGTTATATAAATGGAATAATATAGTACATAAGCTTTTATGAATAGCTCCTTTTTTCTCAGTATAATTGCCTGGAGATCTAGTCATGTTGTTGCATATACTAATAGCTGTGCTTTTTATTGTTGAATTGTATACCATGTTATGAATGCACTACACTTTTTAAAACTATTCTTCCATTTAAGTACATTTGGGTTATTCCCAGGTATGGGCTATAATGAATAAAGCTAATGTAAACATTCATGTATAGATTTCATGTGAACATAGTTTTTATTTCTCTGATATAATTGCACAAGCATTCAATTGCTGGGTTGTGTGTCAAGTGCATTTTGAATTTTATAAAAAAACACCAATTATTTTTAAGCATGGATGTACTATATTACTTTTCCATCAGTAATGTATGGGTGATCCAGTTTACCATACATATCCTCATCACCATGTGCTGTTATTACTATTTTATTATTTTAACCATTTTAATAGATGTGTAGCAATTTCTTAAGGTGGTTTTTGCATTTCACTAAGAGGTCATGGTGTTATATATTTTATGTGCTTATTTTCTATCTTTATATTATTTTAAATGAAATTCATGTACATGTTTTCACTTTACTATTGTTATGATAGTTCTTTATAGTTCTATGTAAAAGTTCTGAGACAGATATGTGTTTTTCAAATATATTCTCTTGGTCTGTAGCTTATATTTTTGCCCTCATAACAGGATGTTTTCCAAAACAAGCCATAAATTTTAATGAGATCCAATTTATATCTTTTTCTTTTATGGAAACATTTACCAGTCATCTTCTTGTTATTGATTTCTAGTTTAAGTTGATTTTGATCAGAGAATATACTCAATAGTTTCCATTGAAAATTTGTTTTTATATTCACTTAATGACAGCAATATGGTCAATATTGAAAAAGTTCTGTGTGCACTTGTGTGTAGTGTTCTATATATGTCAATCAAGTTTTTTGTTAATCATGTGTTTCAGATCTCCTAATTTCTTGCTGATTTAAAGAAATATTGGATTAATTAGAGTGACACTGGTTAATAAAATCACATAGGTTTCAAGTGTAAAACTCCACAACACATCATGTGCATACTGCACTGTGTTCACAACTCAAAGTCTAATCCCTTATGACCTTTTATACCCCCATACTCCTTATACTAGGACCCAACCTCTTTCCCTCTGAGAATCACCATACTGTTGTCTGTGTCTGTAAGATTTTTTTCTTTTTGCTTAATTCCTTCACCTTTTTTATACACTTCCCCAATCCTCTTGTCAGTTGGTTCTTTGTATCTGTGAGTCCATTTCTATTTTGTTTATTCACTTTGTTTATTATGTTCCTCATATAAATGAAATCATATAGTGTTTGTCTTTAACTGGCTTATTTCAATTAGTATAATATACTCCAGGTCCATCCATGCTGTCACAAAGCATAATATTGCCTTCCTTTTTAAGGCCAAGTAGTATTGCATTGTTTAAATGTATCACACTTTTTTATCCACTCAACTGCTGATGGACATCTGGGCTGTTTCCAATTTGTGGCTATTATAAATAACTAGAGACCCGGTGCACAAAATTTGTGCATGGGCTGTGTGTCCCTCAGCTAAGCCTGCACCATCTCCAACCTGGGACCCCTTGAGGGATGTCTGACTGCCCATTTAGGCCCGATCCAAGTAGGATCGGGCCTAAATGGGCAGTCGGATATCCCTCTCACAATCCAGGACTGCTGGCTCCCAACTGCTCACCTGCTTGCCTTCTTGATTGCCCCTAACTGCTTCTGCCTGCCAGCCTGATCACCCTCTAACCACTCTCCTGTCAGCCTTATTGATGCCTAACTTCTTCCCTGCCAGCCTGTTTTCTCCTAACTGCCCTCCCTGCAGGCCTGGTCACCCCTAACTGCCGTCCCCTGCAGGTTTGATCACCCCCAACTGCCCTCCCTTGCAGGCCTGGTCCCTCCCAACTGCCCTCCCCTGCTGACCATCTTGTGGTGGCGATCTTGTGTCCACATGGGGTCAGTCATCTTTGACCACATGGGGGCAGCCATCTTGTGTGTTGGAGTGATGGTCAATTTGCATATTATTCTTTTATAAGATAGGATTAGATAGGATAGAGATCTGGTGCACAGGTGGAGGTTGGCTGGTTTGCCCTGAAGGGTGTCCCAGATCAGGGTGGGGTTCCCTTTGTGGGTGAGGCAGCCTGGGTGAGGGGCCTGTGGTGGTTTGCAGGCTGGCCACGCCCCTTGGCAACCCAAGAGGAGGCCCTGGTATCTGGGATTTATTTATATTCTACAATTGAAACTTTGTAGCCTTGAGTGGAGCCAAGCCTCCTGCTTGCTCCCCGGCTGCAGCCATTTTTGTTGGGATTTATTTATCTTCTATCATTGAAACTTTGTAGCCTTAAGCAGAGGCCAAGGCAGGCCAGGGCAGGTGGAAAGCTTGGCTTCCTCCATTGCCGAGGAAACCCAAGCCTCCTGCTCTCTCCCTGGCCACAGCCATCTTGGTTGGGTTAATTTGCATACTCGCTCCTGATTGGCTGGTGGGAGTGATGGAGGTATGGCCAATTTGCATATTACTCTTTTATTAGATAAGACTAGAGGCCTGGTGCCCAAAATTTGTGCAACAGGTCCCTCCCAACTGCCCAGTCCCTAGGCCTGGCAGGCAATCAGGACTGATCTGTGGGGTGACCAGCAGGGTGATAGGGGCCCCTGCTTGTACCTGCCTTCGCCTGGCACCACCTGCTCACCTGCTCCACCATCCTGCCACAGTCCCAATCTTACCAGGGCCCATAAGAACCGGCAACACCTCCACTGCCGCCTGCTGCTGTTGCCAAGTTGCCAGCACCCACTTTGTTCCACGCCACCCCCTGATGGTCAGCACATGTCTAATTCCCGGTCAGTCGAACTCCTGCCCAAGGGCACAATTTGCATATTAGACTTTTATTATATATGATGCTGCAATGAATATAGGAATGCATATATTCTTTCAAATTAGTGTTTCAAATTTTTTCAGGTATATTCCCAATAGAGGAATTGCTGGGTCATAAGGCAATTCCATGTTCCAGCAACTCCATACTGTTTTCCACAGTGGCTGCAGCAATGTGCATTCCCACTAAGAGTGCAGAAGCTATACCCTTTCCACATCCTCATCAACACTTGTTTTATTGGTAATAGCCATTCTGACAGGCGTGAAGTGATATTCCATTGTGGTTTTAATTTGGTGATTACATCCAATGATTACTGACTTTGATCATCTTTTCAATCTATTGGCCATATGTATGTCCTCTTTGGAGAAGTGTCTATTCAGGTGTTTTGCCCACTTTTTAAATGGATTGTTTGGCTTTATTTGTTGTTGAATTGTATCACTTCTTTAACCCATTATTAGATGTGTCATTAGCAAATATGTTCTCTCATTCAGTTGGCTCCCTTTTCATTTCATTGATGGTTTCTTTTGCTGTGCAAAATCTTTTTAGTTTGATGTGGTCCCATTTGTTTATTTTTTCTTTTGTTTCTTTTGCCCAAAGAGATATATCAGAAAAATATTGCTACAAACAATGTTTGAGCTCTCATTATCTACTAGAGGCCCAGTGCACAAAATTTGTGCATGGGGTGGGAGGCCCTCAGCTTGGCTGGCACCCTCTTGCAATCCAGGACTGCTGGCTCGTAACCACTCTGCCTGCCTGCCTGATCACCCCTAACTTCTTGCCTGACTTCCTGATTTCCCCTAACCACCTATGCCTTGGCCCCCACCACTGCAGCTTCATCCAGAATGATATCAGAAGGTCATTTGGCTGTCAGGTCTAATTAGCATATTATGCTTTTATTGTTATAGATGTTTTCTTCTAGGACTGTTATGGTTTCAAGTCTTACATTTAAGTCTTTAATCCATTTTCACTGTATTCTTGTGTATGGTGTAAGAAGATGGTCTACTTTCATTTTTTTGCATATATCTGCCCAATTTTCTTAACACCATTTATTGAATAGACTGTCTTTATCCCATTATATGTTCTTTCCTCCTTTGTAAAACATTAATTGACCATAAAGGTGTGAGTTTGTTTCTGAGTTCTCTATTCTATTGCATTAATCTATATGTATGTTTTTATGTCAGTACCATTCTGTTTTGACTACTATGGCCTTGGAGGATAGTTTGATATCAGTGTGATACCTTCAATTTTGTTATTGTTTATCAGATTTCTGAGACTATTAGGAGTCTTTTTTGGTCCCATATAAATTTTTGGAATATTTGTTTTAGTTCTGTGAAGTACAACATTTTGACAGAATTTGTGTTGAATCTATAGATTGCTTTAGTAGTATAGACATTTTAATTATATTAATTCTTCCTATCTATGAAAATGATATAAGCTTCCCCTTATTTATATCTTCAATTTCTTTCTTCATTTTTCTTATAATTTTCTGAGTACAGGTTTTTTACATATTTGGTTAAATTTATTGCTGGTTACTTATTTTTGTTGTTGAAATTGGAAATTGGATTGTTTTCTTAGTTTATTTTTCTGAAATTTTATTATTGGTATAAAAATATCAATTTCTGAATATTAATTTTGTATCCTGCTATTTTGCTGAATTTATTTATCAATCCTAGTAGTTTTTTGGTGTAGTCCTCAGGATTTTCTGTATAACTGTCATCTACTAACAATGACAGCTTTACTTCTTTTTCAGTTTGGATGCTTTTTTTCTATTCTATTAAGTACACTTATTCTAGTGATTTCATTTTGTCTTTAATGTTTGCCATTTTAATTATGATGTGTCTTGGTGTGGGTCTCTTTCAGTTCATCTTGATTGGGACTCCTTGTAGTTTCTGAATTTGTTTGACTTCTTCCTTCACCAGGTTAGGGATGTTTTCAGTCATTATTTCTTCAAACAGGTTTCCTATCCCTTGCCCACGTTCTTCTCCCTCTGGTACCCCTATGATGTGGATTCTATTCTGTTTCATTTTCCCCCAAAGTTCTCTTAAAATATTCTCACACTTTTAAAGTATTTTTTCTTTTTGATGCTTACATTCAATGTTATTTCTACTTTGTCTTCCAAATCACTGATTCTATTTTCTGCTTCATCTAGCCTGTGTTTAATTCCTTCCCATGTATTCTTGATGTCAGATATGGTTTTCTTTATTCTTTCTTGTTTTTATTCATGGTTTCTATGTCCCTTTTCATGTAGATGTAGTCCTCCTAAGTTTCTTGTATTTCCTATTAAGTTCCTTATAGTTCTCAATAAGTTTCTTGAGCATCTTTTAAAAAAATGTTTTTATTGATTTCAAAAAGAGGAATGGAGGAGAGATAGAAACATCAATGATGAGAGAGAATTATTGGTGGGTTGCCTCCTACATGCCCCCTACTGGGGATTTACCCCACAGCCTGGGCATATGCCCTGACTGAGAATTGAACCATGACCTCCTTGTTCATGTGTCAATGCTCAAACACTGAGCAACACTGTCTTGGCCCTTGAGTATCTTTATAACCATTACTCTGAATTCTATAACTGATAAATTGCTTACCTCCATTTCATTTAGCTCTTTTTCTGGAGACTCCTCATTTTATTTATTTATTTATTTTAAATAAATCTTTATTCAGATTATTACAATTGTTTCACCTTCCCCCCCCCCCATAGCTCCCCTCCACCTGGTTCCCACCCCACCTTCTGCCCTTACCTCCCCCCCACTGTCCTCATCCATAGGTGTACGATTTTTGTCCAGTCTCTTCCTGCATCCCCCCATACCCCTTTCCCCTTGAGAATTACCAGTCACTCCCTTTCTATGCCCCTGATTCTATTATATTCACCAGATTATTCTGTTCCTCAGGTTTTTAATTCACTTGATTTTTAGGTTCACTTTGATAGATATGTATTTGTTGTTCATAATTTTTATCTTTACTTTTTTATTCTTCCTCTTCTTAAAGAATACCTTTCAGCATTTCATATAATACTGGTTTGGTGGTGATGAACTCCTTTAGCTTTTTCTTTATCTGTGTAGCTCTTTATCTGCCCTTCAATTCTGAATGATAGCTTTGCTGGGTAGAGTAATCTTGGTTGTATGTTCTTGTTATTCATCACTTTGAAAATTTCTTGCCACTCCCATCTGGCCTGCATAGTTGCTGTTGAGAAATCAGCTGACAGTCGTATGGGTGCTCCCTTGTGGGTAATTAACTGTTTTTCTCTTGCTGCTTTTAATACTCTCTCTTTGTCTTTTGCTCTTGGCATTTTAATTATGATGTGGCCCTCTTTGGATTCCTTTTGTTTGGGGTTCTGTTCGCTTCCTGTACTTGTAAGTCTATTTCTTTCACCAGGTGGGGGACGTTTTCAGTCATTATTTCTTCAAATAGGTTTTCAGTATCTTGCTCTCTCTCTTTTTCTGGCACCCCCATAATTCTGATGTTGGTACACTTGAAGTTATCCCAGAGGCTTCTTACACTATCTTCAACTTTTTGGATTCTTTTTTCTTTTTGCTTTTTCGGTTGAGTGTTTTTTGCTTTTTTGTATTTCAATTCTTTGACTTGATTCTTGCGTTCCTCTAGTCTGTTGTTGGGTCTCTGTATAATATTTTTTTATTTCAGTCAGTGTATGTTTAATTTCTAGTTGGTACTTTTTCATATCTTCGAGGGTCTCGTTATATTTATCGGCCTTTTCTAGGATAGTCTTGAAAAGCCTTATAAACGTGGTTTTGAATTCTATATCCAGTCGTTTGTTTTCCTCCATTTCTTTCGTTTGTGATCTGTTTCTTTGTTGCTGCATTTTCACTGCTTCCCTGAGTTGGTAGGGTAGCTTTGTGTGCTAGGTTTCATATATGGGCCAGTGGGTCGGCCTCCCCAGTTAACCTGAGGTGGACACTCTTGGTGTACCCCTTTGTGGACTGTGTGTACAGCCTTGTTGTAGTTAAGTCTTGATTGTTGTTAGTATCACTGGGAGGAATTGACCTCCAGGCCAGTTGGCTGTGAGGATTAGCTGTGTCTACGCTGGGAGAAGTTCGGTGCTGGAGACAGCCTTATAGGATTAGACTTGCCAAATTGCATAAGCCTCTGTGCTCAGCTTGGATGGGGTGGAGTCTCAGGGCGGAGTAGACAGTCTTGGCTTACCATCAGCCCTGCCCTTGCATGTGTGTGCCTTCAGACCTCTGCCTGCCCTACCTCCCAAGCCTCCGCCCGAGAGTCTAGATTTCCCCTGCAAGATCGTGGGTCCTCAGGGGCTCACCTGGAACTGGGGTTCAGTGCAATCAGAACTGGGGTTCAGTGCAGTCAGGAGCTTCTGACTCCCTTCTGCTAGGGAAAGCCTGTGGCAACCTCCACAGTCTTTGTGCACACTTGCGTGTGCACCTCCAGACCCCTGCCCATTGGGGCTCCCCCAGATCTCCCCCTGGTCTCTGAGTCTCCAAATTCCTTTCTCTCTACCTGACAGTCCAGACTCCCCCTGTATGAGCCTGGGTCCACGGGGTTTCACCTAGAACTAGGGTTCAGTGCAGTCGGAACTGGGGTTCAGTGTAGTCAGGGGCTTCCTTCCCCCTCCCGCCAGAGAAAGTCAGCCAGGCTCTCAGTCGCCCTTCCGCTCTGCGCACACAAATACCCTTTGCCGTACCTCAATCCTTTGCTGTTCCTCCAATTCTCCGTGAGCTTTTCTCTTTTTCTTTTCTTCTAGTTGTAGAATTCCCACTCAGCCAGCTTGCCTGTGGTTCTGGATGGTGTCTGTTCTGTCTTTTAGTTGTAGTTTTGAAATTGTTGTGTGAGGCAGCCATTTAGGTGCTTACCTATGCCACCTTCTTGGTTTCTCTCCTCAGTTTATTTTATTAGGGGTTCTTTCTTAGTCTCCCCATTTTAGTTATCTCTTTGTGTTTGTTTCTGTTATAGAACTTCTATGACTCTCAGTCTTTATGGGGTGGTCGTTTGTGGTAAATGTCCTTTGGGACCCAGTGGTGTAGTCTCTTTGGACTCTTGAGCTGCATGTTCTAGAAATGTCCCTTTTATGGGTTATTTGGGTTTTCCTGTTGTAACTAGGTCTTTATTGTTGTGCTTTTTGTAGGTGGGATCTTCTGTCAGGCTGGCTGACTGTGAGTCTCAACCTCAACCACATCATGCAAGTTGTTATATAGGTGCTGACAGGACAAACCAAAGAAAACAAGAAACAAAACAAAAACATACAAAAGAACCCAACAATAACAGCAAAAACACCCACAAAAATAGGGAATTAGGAAAAAGAGAACAAGAATAATTTTTTAAAAGAAATAAAAAATTAAAAAAAATAAAAATGCTAGAAAATGATTATGATAGGAAAGAAGGGAGATAAAAAATAATAATCTACATATATAAAAGCCTAAGTGACTATTACAACTGAACAATCGGAATGACTGGTCAACCAGTCACTATGATGTGCACCAACCACCAGGGGGCAGATGTTTAATGCAGGAACTTTCCTCTGGTGGTCAGTGTGCTCCCATAGCCAACCTCCCACAGTCGGCCAACCTCCTGTGGTCCCTCCCCTCTACTGGCTGGCCTGACAACCTCCTGTGGTCATGATCTGGACTGACTGGGTGAGACAGCCCTGATAGGCCTCAATCACTGGCCACACTAAGAGACCCCACCCATGCACACATTTGTGCACTGGGCCTCAAGTAAAAAATAGAAAAAGGGAAATGGTAAAAAAAAACCCACAGAACTTGCACCACACCACCACCCACCCCCTTTGGGATCCCAAGGACACTAGATGGCCAGAAACAAAACAAAACAAAACACTAGTTAAGCACAAAAATACAACCACCCCTACAAAAAAAAGTCTTATCTCTCAATTAAACACTTGCTCCCTGACAGTAAAACCACAGCTGAGCTTGTACAGTTCAATAAGGCAGACACAGGTATTGTTGCCAAGCAACCCAACAGAAGAAAATAGTTCATGGAGAGTCCCTCTCCACCTCCAATAAAAGCCTTTTCCTCAGTTTTCTCTTACTCCTTGGTGCTGACTTCCTTGTGTACAAGCTTAATACATCTTTTTCTTTTGCCTTTATTGTTATCTGGTGCCTGTATTTGTGACCTATCCTGGGAGATCACAAGAAACGAGAACCCAGAGAGTAGGTAACATATTCTGGTAATTCAAATGGGATTCCAATGAGTCTGAATTGGAATGGTGAGATCAGACCCACTAGGACTGGGCTGACCTGATGCAGACAAGAGACACTCCAAACTTTTGATTTGGCCAGGTTTGATCCACAGATTAATATCCCTTTTCCTTTTCAGGCAAGTTGCTTTTTTTAATTTTTATTCTGTTCTTGTTTAGACGCTTCAAGAGTCCTGGTTTCTGTTACCCTAGGTTGAATTAGACAAAAAATGGTATTGAATTTCTGGTTTTGACTTGAAGAGGCCTGGTTTCTGTTTCTGTTGAGTAGTGAGTTATTCCCAATTACCCACCTGATATTGAACAAGGGATTTTCCCTTGTTACTGGGTTGCAGGCAGCCAACAATCTGGATTTTTGTTTTGTGTCTAGCTTTGAATCATCCCAGTACTACCGATGACCTATAAGAGAAAATGACTCTAAAGCAAGCATGTCAAACTCAAAGGCTAACATGGGCCAAATACACAAAGTGTAAGTTTATGTGGACTGCAAAAAAAACAAAAGCTTCAATTTTCATAGAAATGTAGGTTTATTTCAATAGAGACATGCTGAATACAAAGGGCTAAAATAAATGAGTAATCATTAACATAAAATAATAGAACATTCTAATAAAAATTAATATGTTTCTTAAACATTAACTTACCAGACACTGAATAACTGCACAAATTAATAAGCGTAACACAAATAAAGCTATTTTTCTTGTTCTCCAAAAGCGAAATATATCCTGTTGCGCACACCAAACAAGTCAGTACAAGACTAACGACATGGCAATCGGCTGCTAAAATATTCACTGCTAGTATTAGTGGAGAGAAATGGTGCACCTGTGCATAAGGGAAATGAATGCAACATGATTATAGTAATCAGTTATTAGCAAATGTTGTACTTTGTTATTAATAACTAGAGGTCTGGTGCAGTGTGTGTGTGGGGGTCCCTCAGCCCAGCCTGCACCCTCTCCAATCCGGGACCCCTCAGGGTATGTCTGCTGCCAGTTTAGGCCCAATCCCACAGAGATCAGGCCTAAACCGGCAGTCAGACATCCCTCTCACAATCCAGGACCACTGGCTCCTAACCACTTGCCCGCCTGCCTGCCTGATCGCCCCTAACTGCCTCTGCCTACTGACCTGATCACCCCTAACAGCCTCTGCCTGATGACCTGATTGCCTCCTAATTGCTCCCCTGCCAGCCTGATCGTCCCTAACTGCCCTCCCTGCCAGCCTGATCACCCTTAACTGCTCCTCTGCTGGCCTGATCACCCCCTAACTGGTCTTCCCAAACCCTCAATGCAGGAGCTGCCCCCTGGTGGTCAATGCACTCCCACAGGGGGAGTGCTGCTCAGCCAGAAGCCGGGCTCACAGCTGGCGAGCACAGCGGCAGTGGCGGGAGCTTCTTTTACCTCTGCGGCAGTCAGACATCCCCTGAGGGCTCCCAGACTGCAAGAGGGCACAGGCTGGGCTGAGGGCCAACCTCCCCAAGTGCACAAATTTTGTGCACCGGGCCTCTAGTTGGTTAATAAAATTATATAAGTTGCAATTATAAAATTCTCTGATACATCATCTATATATTGTATTGTTTGCCCATCACTAAAAGTCAAATCTTCTTCTGTCATCATATATTTGACCCCCTTTACCCTTTAATACTCTCCCACCTCCTTCCCTCTAGAAACCACCATATTGCTGTCTGTGTCTATGAGTAGTTTTTTTCTTCTTTGTTCATTTGTTGCTTCAGTTTTATATCCCACATGTGTGAAATCATATGATTCTTGCCTTTTTCTTTATAACTTATTTTACTTAGCATGATTTTATCAAGGTCCATTTATGTTTTCACAAATGGCAGTATTTCATCTTTTCTTATGGCTGAGTATTATTCCATTCTATATATGTACCACATTTTTATCCAATTTGGAGGGACATTTCAGTAGTTTCCATGTCTTGGCCATTGTAAATAATGCTGAAATTTAAAAAATGGATGCAAATATTTTTGTTTTCACATTTTTTTGGATACCCAAAAAGGGGGTGCTTGGTCATACGATAATTCTATTCTTACTTTTTTTTAGAAACCCCCATACTGTTCTCTATAATGGCTGAACCAGTTTACATTCCCACCAACAGCAAATGAGGAGGGTTCTTTTTTCTCTGCAGCTTCTCCAACACTTGTTATTACTTGTCTTACCTAATAATAGAGAAACATGTAAATTGACCATACCTCTGCTACACCCACAGCCAATCAGAGTGAGTATGCAAATTAATCCAACAAATATGGCGGTTAATTTGCATACATACCTGGGTCCCAGGAACCTCCTCCACATGCAGGTCACTCCCAGCCAGCCATTGGGCAGAAGCTTTAGGCTTGGGAAGGGGCCGAGCCTGCAATCAGAGGTGCTAGGGTGGGGGTGGGGGGAACCCCTTCCCAAGCCTAAAGCCTAGGGCAGAGGCTTTAGGCTTGGGAAGGGGCCGAGCCTGCGATCGGAGGGAAGGGGGGGGAAATCAATGGAAACATATCCTCAGGTGAGGATAAAAAGAAAAATAAAGAAAGAAATGTCATATCCTATGAAAGACACATCTTGAAAATGCTTAAAGAAAGTTGTCATTTTTTCATGGTGAAGGGACTGGAGTCCATGTTGATGAAAATACCTTGGCGGCTGCAGTGACTGGCAGTGGCTGCAGCAGCGGAGTGATGGGGCTGGCACCTTCTCCTGATCAGCCCTGTCGCCTCTCACAAAGGGAGGCCAGACTGTGGCTCCCAATGGGGAGCGGGCCTAAGCAATCAGTAGGACATCCCCTGAGGGCTCCCAGTATGTGAGAGGGGGCAAGCTGGGCTGAGGGACCCCTCCCCAGTGCACGAATTTTGTGCACCGGGCTCCTAGTTTTACTGATGATAGTCATTATAACAGGTGTGAGGTAATATCTCATTTTGGTTTTGACTTGAAATTTCCTAATAGCTAGTAAAGCACCTTTTCATAGATCTGTTGAACATGTACATGTCTTCTTGGGAGAAATGTCTGTTTAGTTCCTCTTCCCACTTTTTAATTGAATTGCTTGTTGTTGTTGAGTTGTATGCATTCTTTATATATTTTTTATATTAGCCCTTTATTTGAGGTATTATTTGTAAATATCTTCTCTCATTTGTTTGGTTGCCTTTTTATTTTGTTGTTTCTTTTGCTGTGTAGAAGTTTTTTTCATTTGATGTAATCCCATTCATATATTTTTGCTTTTACTTCCCTTGCCTCTGAGGTCCAATACATAAAATCATAAGACAAATGTCTAGAATTAAAATATATATGGATTCTGTGTACTTTCTTTCTTCAGGTCTTATATTTATGTCTTTGATACATTTTGAGTTAATTTTTGTATATGGGGATAAACAGTAATGTAGTTTCATTCTTTTGCATGTGACTTTCCAATTTTCCCAGCACCATTTATTAAAGAGACTTCCCCCCCTCTCCTTTGCATGCTTTTGGCTCCTTTGTAGAAAGTAATTTGCCTATATACATTATTTCTGGGCTCTCAATTATGTTTCATTGGTCAGTGTGCCTGTTTTTCTGCCAATACCATGTGTTTTTACTGTTGTCGCTTTGTAGTATACTTTGCCAGGGAGTGTGATACCTCTGGCTTCATTAATTCTTCTCAGGATTGCTTTGGCTATTCAGAGTCTCTTGTGGTTCCATACAAATCTAATGATTTTTTTTTTAGTTTTTTTAAAAAGAAATACCTTTATTTTACTTTTAATTCACACAGTGATGGTACCAACAAAATGTTTTATGTGAGTTTCTTCTTTCATGTGTGGATGAGACTCATGTAATTATTATCATTAGTTCAGCATAAATAGGTAAGTTCTTAAAAAAGCTGTTTTCATTTTAAAGGGGTTGAATTTTTAGGTATTAATTTGTTTGGCAGAACTCTTCTTTACATCTAGGTAAACTTCAGCCCTAGCTAGTTCAACAGAGCATAATTTCTAAATAACTGAAACCTCAATGATTTTTACTATAAATTCAAATGGAAAAAATAAGCACCTAGTCACAGATAAATATTGATTTTCTACTTAACTTTAAGGGAGAGGTTTTTTTTGTCTGTTTTTCTTTTTCCTTTAAGATTGGAGAAAAATTTAGCACCTGGTTTATGCTGATCGCTTTGATGTGTTCTGGAAGGAGACAGGCTTTCTACTGAGCAGACAGCTGTGCTCAGTGCACTCCTGACTCCACACTCCTGCCTTGTTGTGGATATAATATTTAAAAAAAATTTTTATTGACTAAGGTATTATGTGTGTCCATATCCCCAATTGCCCCCACCCCTCTCCCATACATGCCCTACCCCCCAGTGTTTTGCGTCCATTGGTTATGCATGCATACAAGTCCATCAGTTGATCTCTTACCTCCCTCCCCCCTCCAAGCCTTCCCGCTGTAATTTGACAGTCTGTTCGATGTTTTACTGCCTCTGTATCTATCTTTTTGTTCATCAGGTTATAATGTTATTTATTATCCATAAATGAGTGAGATCATATGGTATTTATCTTTCACTTACTGGCTTATCTCACTTAGCATAATGTGCTCCAGTTCTATCCATGCTGCTGCAAATGGTAAGAATTCCTTCTTTTTTATAGCAGCGTAGTATTCCATTGTGTAAATATACCATAGTTTTCTAATCCACTCACCTGCTGATGGGCATTTAGGCTGTTTCCAAATCTTAGCTATGGTGAATTGTGCTTCTATGAACATAGGGGTGCATATATCCTTTCTGATGGGTGTTTCCAGTTTCTTGGGATATATTCCTAGGAGTGGGATTACTGGGTCAAATGGCAGTTCCATTTTTAGTTTTTTGAGGAAATGCCATACTGTTCTCCACAGTGGCTGCATCAGTCTGCATTCCCACCAGCAGTGCACGAGGGTTCCTTTTTATCCACCTCCTCTCCAGCACTTGTCATTTGTTGATTTGTTATGATACCCATTCTGACAGGTGTGAGAGGGTACCTCATTGTCATTTTGATTTGCATCTCTTGGATGATTAGTGACTGTGAGCATTTTTTTCATATGTCTCTTGGCCTTCCTTATGTCCTTTTTCACAAAGTATCTATTTAGGTCCATTGCCCATTTTTTGATTGGGTTGTTTATCTTCCTTTTGTTAAGTTGTATGAGTTCCCTGTAAATGTTAGAGATTAAACCCTTATCAGAGATAACATTGGCAAATGTGTTCTCCCATGCAGTGGGCTTTCTTGTTGTTATTTTGATGGTTTCTTTTGCTGTGCAGAAGCTTTTTATTTTGATGTAGTCACATTTGTTTATTTTTTCTTTAGCTTCTATTGCCCTAGGAGCTGTATCACTGAAGATACTGCTTTGGCATATATATGTCTGAGATTTTGCTGCCTGTGGATTCCTCTAATATTTCTATGGTTTCCCATCTTACATTTAATCCTTTATCTATTTTGAGTTTATTTTTGTGTATGGTGTAAGTTGGTGGTCCAGTTTCCTTTTTTTATTTTTTATTTTTTTGCATGTATCTGTTCAATTTTCCCATCACCATTTATTGAAGAGACTATCTTGACTCCATTGTATGCTCTTGCCTCCTTTGTCAAATATTAATTGAGCATAATGGTTTGGGTCAATATCTGGGTTCTCTATTCTATTCCTTTGGTATATATGTCTGTTCTTATGCCAGTACCAGGCAGTTTTGAGAACAGTGGCTTTGTAATACAGCTTGATATCTGGTATTGAGAACCCTCTTACTTTGCTCTTCTTTCTCAGGATTGCTGCAGCTATTTGAGGTCTTTCTTTATTCCAGATGAATTTTTTGAGAGTTCGTTCTAGGTCTGTGAAATATGCCGTTGGTATTTTAATGGGGACTGCATTGAATCTATAGATTGCTTTGGGCAGTATGGACATTTTAATGATGTTGATTCTACCAATCTATGAACACAATATGCTCTTCCATCTATTTATGTCTTCCTCTATCTCTTTTTTCAATGTCCTGCAGTTTTCTGAGTTGAGGTCTTTTACCTCCTTAGTTAAGTTTATTCCTAGGTATCTTAATTTTTTTTTTTTTTTGGTGCAATGGTAAATGGGATTGTTTTCTTAGTCTCTTTTTCTATAAATTCACTGTTGGTGTGTAGAAATGCCATAGATTTCTTGGTGTTAATTTTGTATCCTGCTACATTGCCAAATTCATTTATTAAGTCTAATATTTTTTTGATGGAGTCTTTAGGGTTTTCAATGTACAGTATCATGTCATCTGCAAATAATGACAATTTTACTTCTCCTTTTCCAATTTGGATACCCTTTATTTCTTCTTCTTGTCTGATTGCTATGGCTAGCACATCTAGTACTATGTTGAACAGAAGTGGTGAAAGCATACATCTCTGTCTTGTTCTTGTTCTTAGTGGAAGTGGTTTTAGTTTTTGCCCATTGAGTATGATGTTGGCTGTAGGTTTGTCATATAGTGCTTTTATTATGTTGAGGTATGATCCCTCTATTCCCACTTTGCTGAACGTTTTTATCAGAAAAGGGTGCTGGATTTTGTCAAATGCCTTTTCTGAATCAATTGATATGATTATGTGATTTTTGTCTTTCACTTTGTTCATGTGATGTATCACATTTATTGATTTGCGGATATTGTACCAGCCTTGCATTCCTGGAATAAATCCCATTTGATCATGGTGTAGAATCTTTCTAATGTAATGCTGGATCCGGTTTGCTAGAATTTTGTTGAGGATTTTAGCATCTATGTTCATCAAGGTTATTGGCCTGTAATTCTCTTTCCTTGTGGTGTCTTTATCTGTTTTTGGAATTAGGGTAATACTGGCTTCATAGGAAAAATTTGGAAGTGTGCCTTCCTCTTGAATTTTTTGAAATAGTCTGAGAAAAAATGGTTTTAGTTCTTCTTTGAATGCTCTGTAAAAATCCCCTGTGAAGCCATCTGGTCCAGGACTTTTGTTTGCTGGAAGCTTTTTGATTACTGTTTCAAATTCATCAGTAGTTATCAGCATATTCTGGTTTTTGCAATCTTACTGATTGAGTTTTGAAAACTTGTATTTTTCTAGGAATGTGTCCATTTCGTTTAGATTGTCCAGTTTGTTGGAGTAGAGTTGTTCATAGTATTGTTTTACAATCCTTTGTATATCTGTGGGGTCAGTTGTTACATCACCTCTTTCATTTCTGATTTTGTTTATTTGGGCCCTCTCTATTTGTTTCTTGGTGAGCCTGGATAGAGGTTCATCAATCTTGGTTATCCTTTCAAAAAATCAGCTCTTGGTTTCATTGTTTTTTTTTTGGTCTCTATGTCATTTATTTCTGCTCTGATCTTTATTATCTCCTTCCTTCTGGTTACTGTGGGATTTTCTTGTTGCTCTCTTTCTAGTTCTTTAAGTTGCAAGGTTAGATAATTTATTACCATTTTTTCTTGTTTTTTTGAGGTAGGCCTATAGAGCTATGAACTTCCCTCTCAGGACTGCTTTCATTGTGTCCCATAGATTTTGGATTGCTGTGTTTTCATTGTCATTTATTTCCAGGATGCTTTTAATTTCTTCTTTGATCTCTTTCGTAACCCAATCATTGTTTAATAGCATGCTATTTAGCCTCTAAGTGTTTGGGTGTTTTGTTTTGTTTTTTCTTTTTTTTATTGTGGTTGACTTCCAGTTTTATGCCATTATGGTCTGAGAAGATGCTTGTTATGATTTCTATCTTCTTGAATTTGAAAAGACTTTACCTGTGTCCTAATATGTGGTCTATCTTTGAAAATGTTCCATGTGCACTGGATAAGAATGTATATTCTGTAGCTTTAGGATGAAATGTTCTGATGATGTCAATTAAGCCCATCTGATCTAGCAAGTCATTTAGGATTGCTGTTTTCTTTGCTGATTTTTTGTTTAGAGGATTTATCCAGTGTTGTCAGTCGGGTATTAAAGTCCCCTACTATGATTGTATTGCTTTCAATATCTCCCTTGATATCTTCCAGAAGTTTTTTTTATGTATTTGGATGCACTTTTATTTGGTGCATATATACTGAGTGGCCAGATTATTATGATCTTTGAACACATAATAATATGGCCACTCAGTGTATATCCTATATAATAAAAGGCTAATATGCAAATTGTCCCCTTGACCAGGAGTTTGACCAGCAGGCAGGCCGGCCAACCGCCCATGTCTCCTCCCCCTTTCCAAACTGGCTTGACCCCTCCCATGCACGAATTCATGCACCAGGCCTCTCACATATGTATATATACACTGAGTGGCCAGATTATTATGCATTCAGAGACCATAATAATCTGACCACTCAGTGTATGTTTACCAGAGTTATATCTTCTTGTTGAATTGCTCCCTTTAGTATTATGTAGTGGCCTTCCTTATCTCTTCTTATGGCCTTTACTTTGAGGTGTATTTTACCAGAAAAAAAGTATCACAACCCCAGCTTTTTTCTCATTTCCACTTGCCTGAAAAATCTTTTTCCATCGCTTCACTCTCAGTCTGTGTGAATGCTTTGTTCTGAGTTGGGTCTCTTGCAGACAGCAAATATATGGGTCTTGTTTTCTTATCCATTCAGCTACCTTATGTCTTTTGATTGGTGCATTTAATCCATTTACATGTAATGTTATTATTGCTAAGTACTTGTTTGTTGTCATTTTTATTCTTAACTAGGAGCCCTGTGTATTAATTTGTATACCTTGAAAGGAATTTTGGGCTGTGAGGCTGCGGTGGGCATAGGGGCAGGTCTCAGCCGATCCTCTGTGCCCCTGCCCGGCCCCTCCCACCATGGCTCCCAGTCCCCTTTCTGTCGGAAGTCCCACTCCTGCCACTGCTACTCTCACACACTGATGGCGCTGGTCCTGCTCGCACCTGCTGATGGCATGGAGCGATTGGGGCTGGCGCCGTCAGTGGGTGCAAGCAGTGGCTGCTGCTCTGATCACCCCTCAGGAGGAGGGGGAGGTGGCAAAGCCCTCGGGCGATTGGGGCTGGCAGCCACCTCTCACACCCGCTGCTAGCAATGGTCCCGCTTGCACCCGCTGCTGATGCCCGGCACTGGTCCCGATCACTTAGCACCGTCAGTGCGTGCAAGCAGTGGCTTCCAGCCCCTATTGCACCTCAGGAGCAGGTGGAGGTGGAGAAGCCCTGAAGGGTGATCAGGGCCGGCAGCTGCTGCTTACACTCACTGAGAGCACCAAGCAATTGGGGCCACTACCGGGCACCCACAGCAGGTGTGAGCGGGGCTGGCGCCAGCAGCAGTTGCAAGCACTGGGTGGGGAGGGTGGCGCGGGGGGGACCATGGCACATGGGAGCAAATAATTTTCAGTAACCACCAGAGGCTTCCCCCATCACAGTGACCAGTGCCCCGCCTTGGTCTGATGCACCTGCTCACCTGCTCCACCATCCCGCCATGGCAGATGCCCGCCATGTTCTGTGCACGCTCCCTGGTGGTCAGCGCATGTCATTGCTACTAGTTGTTCAGTTGTTCCATCATTAGGTCTATTTGCATATTAATACACACACACACACACACACACACACACACACACACACACACACACTAGCTGTACCTGGCCATGCATTGCTGTGGCTTAGTCTGGTTAAATGAAAAAGAAAGAAAAGAGAAAGCACACGTTTCTAATATGTTTAATTTCACAGTGCTTGTGGCTACACAATATTTTTTGTTGTTCCATTGTCTGTGAAGATATATTGTCTGGTTTGCCGACTCTAGAACACGCAACATATAATTGTCCATGTGAGAAGCAATCCGTGTCTAGATCTAAACCGCACAATTCTAAAGATTGACCCTGAGCTTTGTTGATGGTGATTGCAAACGCCAATCGAATTGGGAATTGCAATCTCTTAAATTGAAATGGCATGTTCTTTGGAATCATAGGAATGTGAGAAATGAGGACATCTTCACCTTTGAAAGGTCCTGTCAAGATTGTTGCTTCTACGACGTTGCTCATTAATTTTTTTTACTGCATGTTGCAAAGCGTTGAGTGGTTGATATTTTACAACATGATAACTGGCATGCCGATTTTCAATTGCAGTATGTGAGGTGGCATCCCTGGTAGATGGAGTGAATTCAAAAATTCGGTTGGGTAATTAACCGCTTCATCTGCTTCCACAACAGTGTTGACAGACTTGTATGTGACTGCCTTGCTTTGAATGTTAGACTGAATAATATTGTTAAGTTCGTAGACGTCTTTGTCCTTGGCCGCAAGAATAGCTCGTTCACTCAGCCAGTCATGATTCTTATAATTGGTTTGAATATTGGGAAATACTTTTTCAACCAATTATCCTATGAAGAACAATATCTCTAGGTTGGAATTGATCTCCGACTATAACAATTGCCACTTTGTCTATAGTTGGAGCATTGAATCTTCACACATGCTCTCCAGCAGGCGTTTTGTCAGCATGAATAACAATCTTGTGTGTATCAGATGGCATCATGTCAATTACTGTTTTGAACAAACGCACTAAATTGTTTTTTTGTGTGAAGAAGCTCTTGCAGTTGGGAAACGATGGACCTTTTTATGCCAATAGAAATTCCGCAGCGTGCATTCAATTCATCATTGCCATCACCAATGAAATACATTTGTAGGAATTTATGTTGACCATCTGGGAATGGAAGCAGGGAGCCGGCTTTATGATAAATTTGTCCTTTCACTTTGAAAGTTGGCATGAATTGAGCTGTTACGATTTCTGCGCTGAATGATGTCATTTGGAAGCATGAGTTGTATTTCCTGATGTTATATAGGAAATGCTTTGATTCAGTGGTATATCTGGCAAGCAAAGTTTTTAATGGCTCTGGCGGTTTTCCACGTTGAGGCAGTTTAATTTTTCCGGTAGCGTAACACATTTCTTTCATTTCTCCATTAAATTTCAGAGCCTTGCAATAAGGACACACTTCAGTCATAGTGCTGATGAGAACATGCCGGCTCAAACTATAATCATCAGCTGGGTTGTACCAGAATGCAAGGCGATTGTAATCGCGTGATTGCTGAGCACGGAGTCGTGTTTGACGCTGATCTGCTTTTTCTCATTGACGTCTTTCAGCCACTCTCAGCCTGTCGCATTCATTCTGTTGAGAACGAAGCAGATCTGAAGCTGCAGACGCAATCACCGTGCTCGCAACCGTGCATCCTCAAGTCTGGCTGCATGTCGCTCTGCTGCTTCCTCGGCACATATTTGAGCCATTCTTTGTCTGTTTCACTCATTTGCTGATGCCTGTTCTTCCTCAGTTTGATTTGCAATTACTCGTCGCACTGCTTCCATTCCGCGAGTATGACGAGCTAGGTTTGATCTTCTGTGAGGCATTATTTGGATGAACTAAAGCAGATTGAACTATACTCACAAAATGAATGCTATGGTAAACGACACAGCTCAATTCCAATGCAATGTCACACGAAATAATTAAATCTAAATGAAAATAAATAGAAATCTATGAAAATTCAATTTAACAATGCAATCAGAAACATTGAAATGGAATCGTAAAATATTTAGTATAGCGTGTGTTGCTTTTACGTCCAACAGATGGCGCTGTTTTTAAAATAAGCATGTTTTTACCTGTCACTGGTGTGACATCTATATAATAGTAGATATAAGGTATATAAAAACACGCACATATTTGAATACAATGTTGTGTCAAAATTTCAAAGCAATCGGTGAAGAACTTTCGGAGATTTAAGATTTTGAACAAACGAACATTTACATTTTTATTTATATAGATATTTGTGTTTCTTCTTGCCTTTCTGTTTCTTCTTATTACAGTAGTCCCTTTAGCATTTCTTGCATTGCTGGCTTGGTAATAATAAACTCTCTTAGCCCTTTTTTTTCTGTGAAGCTCCTGATTCCACCTTCCATTTTGAATGATAGCCTTGCTGGGTATAGTATTCTTGGATTCAGTCCCTTGCTTTGCATGACTTTGTATATTTCATTCCATTCCCTTCTGGCCTGGTGTGTTTCTATTGAGAAATCAGTTGATATTCTATTAGGAGATCCCTTGTAGGTAACTTTCTGTCTATCTCTGGCAGCCTTTAAGATTCTTACTTTGTCATTGGTGTTTGCCAGTTTAATTATGATGAGTCTTGGTGTTGGTCTTTTGGGGTTCATCTTGTTTGGGACTCTATGTGTTTCTTGGAGTGGCATATTTTTTTCTTGCCACTATTGGGGGAGTTTTCTGTCATTATTTCTTCAAACAGGTTTTCTATTCCTTGCTTCTCTTCCTCTCCTTTGGTATCCCTATTATGCAAATGTTGTTTCGTTTTGTGTTGTCCCAAAGCTCCCTTAGGCTCTCCTCTTGCTTTTTAAGATGTCTTTACAGTTGCTGCTGTGTTTGTGTGTTTTTTCCTACCTTGTCTTCTAACTCACTGATGCTGTCCTCAGCCTCTTCTAGTCTACTGTTTAAGCCTTCCATTGTGTTCTTTATTGCAGCTATGTCCTTCTTCATCTCCTCTTCGTTCCTTTTCATGTTGGTGACATTCTCAGTCAGCTCCTTATAATTCTCATTGAGTTGTATTTGTCATTGAGTTGTGTGTATTTGTCATCCAGCCATTTGAGCATCCTTATAACCATTACTCTGAATTCTTTCTCTGATATGTTGCTAGCCTCAATTTCATTTAACTCCCTTTCTGGTGATTCCTCTTTTTCTTTCCTTTGGGGATTGCTTTTTTGTCTTCCCATGTTTTGCTGTAACGTTTTAATTGTAGATCCAATTGCTTTGCAACCCAGGTTCTTTTGGGGATGGTGCTACTGGTGTGATCTCTCAGGTCTCCTGGGCTTGGTAATCTAGTGTAGCTCCCTACTTGAGTTATTTGGGTTCTTTTGATGTAGGCCTGCAAGTTGAAAAGGCACATCTGCAGTGTCTAGAAGTCAATAGCCATGGAGGGGGTTTGTCCCAATTTTTGCTGTCTTGCGCCCTTGATTGAAATCACACCGGCCCAACAGGGACTCACAGTGGCACCCAGGAATTGTCTCTTGGGGTGATGGGGCTCAGGAGGCCTCCACTCTGGAAAGCCATGACTGTGGTGTCCAGAGTTCTGTAGTTGTGGGGTGGGCAGACTCAGCTTTTGCTGCTTCATCTGTAGGGAATAGGTGCATGCTCCCAGTGGTGGCTCACAGGGGCACCCATGGTGCATTTGCCAGCAAGGGGCACTGAAGCACTCTGAAAGGGCCCTGGCACTGAGCCGCATAATTGAGGCATCTGTGGGCAGGTATCCAGAATGAGTGAATTCAGAATTTCTACTGCCGAGGGGATTGCATTCCTGTTTGTCTAGGATCACACCCAGTGAGGGCTCACAGCAGCTCCCTTCAGCACTCTATGGATAGATGGGCTCAGGGTGCCTGCCTGTTGGAAATGCACCACTGTGGTGGTGTGTTTGCTGGTGCAGAGCTCTGACACACTCTGTGGGGCCCTGGCGATGAAGTTGTGCAGCTAGAGTGTCTGTGGGAAGATATCCAGGAAGAGGGAATTCAGAATTTCTACTGCAGGGCAGTGCACCCTTGTCTGTACAGAATCACACACAGCAGGGGCTCACAGTGGCTCCCAGGCACTGCCTACTGAGTGGTGTTCCCTGGATGCCTGCACACTGGAAACACGCAAATGTGGTGTCCAGAGTTCTGCCACTGGGGAGGGGGGAGGTTGCACTTATTGCTGTGGGAGCGGTTCCCCTTTGGAAGTGGAGGTCCCAGGGTCTGCAGGTCCATGGATCCATGGGTGGGGCAGCAGGATTTTGGCTGGAGTGGCTGCTGTGTTGCAGGCAGTGTCCAAGGCCTGTCTGGGTGGTGGTGCTGATGAGTTCCTAGAAAAGGCTGCTCTGCCCTTCAAGATAGCATGGGCTCCCCAAATCGAATGATTTTTTGTTCTATTTGTTTATAAAAATGCCATAGGAATTTTGATGAGAATTGCATTAAATCTGTATAATGCTTTGAGTAATATGGCCATTTTAATTGTTGATTCTTCCAATCCAAGAATACACAATATCTTTCTATTTCTTTTTATCTTTTTTTAAAAAATTCTTTATTGTTGAAAGTATTACAGATGTCCAATTCACCCTTCCCCCATTGACCCTTTCCACCCTCCTCCTTCTCCCTCCTCAGTCTTTCCCTGCACTATTGTCTGTCAATGGGTTACGCATAAATGCATATAAGTTAACTAGAGGCCTGGTGCATGAAATCCGTGCATGGGTGGGGTCTCTAGGCCTGGCTGGCAATCAGGGCTGATAGGGTACAGGACTATTAGGGGCCCGAAGGCCCCAGCAGGGTCAAGAGAGGAGGTGACAGTCACTGAGCTGGGTGCAGAAGGATGGATGCCAGACGCTGCCACCACCATCTGCACCCCACCACCCCATGGTTCCCCACTTCCCCATTCCTCCTTCCCTCGCTGCCATGCTGCCACCAGGGCCTGCCAGCTGGGGTTCGGGGGAGAGACAGGACCTGCTGGCCAGGGAGAGGGTTGGGGAGAGGGACCACTGGAGGTTTGCTAGCCAGGGGGAGGGACCATGGGAGATTGTCTGCCTTCCCCCTTCTCCTTCCCTCACTGCTGCACTGCCACTGTGGTGGGCGGGCAGCGGGCCAATTAGGGACTGCCAGCTGGGGGAAGGGACAGGGGGAGGGACTGCAGGAGGTTGGCCGCCGGCCTGAGGAGGGAGCCAGCCCTTGGCCCCCTGTGAAATCTCTTCCCCACATCATCCCCCCGCCCCAAGTTTCCTCAGAAGTACATCAGTCTGTTGGCATGCCTCAATGTCTCTGGGTCTTTTTTGTTCGCCAGTTTATGTTATTCATTAGATCCACATATAAGTGAGATCATGTGATACTTAATGTTTTGTAGTTTTCAGTGTATAGGTCCTTCACATTTTTGCTGTTTATTCCAGGTACTTTATTCTTTTTGCTGCATTTGCAAAAGGAATTTTTTTCCATTCTTTTTCTGAAATTTCATTGTTAGTATATAGAAATGCAATCTATTCTGCACATTGATTTTTGTATCCTGCAACTGCACTGTATTTGTTTATTGTTTCCAAAAGTTGTTGGTGGAGTCTTTAGGGTTTTCTAAAGAACCATGTCATCTGCAAAATGTGAAAATTATACTTCTTCATTCACAGTTTGGGTCATTTTATATTTTTCTCTTGCCAGATTGCTCTGGCTAGGACTTCCAGTGCTAGTATGAATAAAAGTAATGAGAGTGAACATCTTTGTCCTTTTCCTGATCTTAGAGAAAAAGCTTTCAGTTTTCACCATTGAGTCTGATATTAGCTGAAGATTTGTCATATATGGCCTTTATTATGTTGAGATACTTTCCTTCTATACTCATTTTATTAAGCATTTTAATCATGAATGGATGTTGCACCTTGTCAATTGTGTTTTTCTGCATCTATTGATAAAATCCTATATTTTATCCTTTATTTTGTACATGGTGTATTACATTGATTGATTTGAGTATGTTAAACCAGCCTTGTGCCCTGTAATAAGCCCCAATTTATCATGATGTATTATTTTTTAATCTATTGTTGCATTTGATTTGTTATTATATTGTCTAGGATTTTTGCATCTGTATTAATCAGAAATACTGATTTATAGTTTTGTTTTTGTGTGTGCATATCCTTGCCAGGTTTTGGTATCAGGATTATGTTGGACTCACAAAATGTGTTAGGAAGTATTGCCTCTTCTTCAGTTGTTGGAAGTTTGAGGATAAGTATTAAACTTCTTTAAATGGTTGTTTCAATTTTCTGTCTGTTGATCTGTCTATTTAGATTTTCCAGTTTTTCATGATTCAACTTGGGAAGGTATATATTTCAAGGAACTTATCCATTATATATAGGTTATTGAATTTGGTGTCATATCATAGTATTCTTGAATGATCCTTTGTATTTTTGTGATGTCTGTGGTAAATTCTTTTTTATTTCTGATTTTATTTGAGTCTTTTCATTTTTTTCCTTAATGAATCTAGCCATAAGTTTGTCAATTTTATTAATCTTTTTTTTTTTTAAAAAAAACAGCTCTTTGTTACATTACTTTTTCATATAGTTTTTCCCACTCTTTTTCATTCATTCTGCTATTTTTATTATTGTTTCCAATCTTCTGCTCACTTTGGGCTGCATTTGTTTTTCTTTTTCTAGTTCTTATATATGTAATGATAGATTGTTTACTTGAGATTTTTCTTGTTTCTTGAGATAGACCTATAATAATGTAAAGTTCCCTCTTACTACTGCTTTTCTGCATCCCCAAAGTTTTTATATGTTGTACTGTCATTCTTATTTGTCTCTACATATCTTTCAATCTCACCTTTTATTTTTTATTTAATCCAGTCATTTATAATAGCATGTCATTTAATATTCACATATTTGTGGTTTTTTTCCCCTTCATTTTTTTTTTTTTTGCAGTTGATTTCTAATTTCAAAGCTCTGTGGTCAGATAATATGTTTGGTATAATTTCAATCTTCTTAAATTTACTGAGGTTTGTTTTGTATCCCAACATATGGTGTATTCTTGAGAATGTTCTATGTGCACTAGAGAATGTTTAATCTGGAGTTATGGGATGAATGGCTCTGTGCCAATTACATCCATCTGGTCTAAGGTATCACTTAAGCCCCATATTTCTTTATCGATTTTCTGTTTGGATGACCCATGCATAGCTGTTGGTGGAGTATTTTGGTCCCCTACTATGACTGTGTTATTTTCAGTTTCTCCCTTTAGTTCCAATAGTAGTTGTTTTATACATTTCAATGCTCCCTCATTGAGAAGTGTTATGTCTTCTTGATGTAGTGTCCCTTTTATCACTATAAAATGTCATTTGTTCCTTGTTACTTATTTTGTCATGAAAGCTTTTTTTCAGATATAACTATAGCTATACCCGATTTTCTCTGGATTACATTTGCTTTGAGAATCACTTTCCACCCTTTTGAGGTTATATACTAGTATGGTTTTGCAGCTTAGATGTATCTCTTGAAGGCAGCATATGGTGTTGTTGTTTTATTTATCTAATCTGCTACTCTGTGCCTTTTTATTGATGAATCCAGTCCATTTACATTTAGGAAGATTATTGATGCACAAGGATTTCCTACAGCCATTTTATCTGTTTTCTGGTAGCTGTTTCTCCATTGTTTCTTTTTCCTTGAATTTCTGTTTGAGTTTGGTGATATTATATATTTTTTTCTCTGTTTCCTCTTTGTTAAAATTATGTGTCTCGATTTTTAACTTTATTTTTATTGATTTTACTATTACATATGTCCTCATCTTCCTCCCCTTCCCCTCTTACCAAACTCCATCCAGCCTCTGCCATCTCCCCTTTCCTCTGGCCATCACCACATTGTTGTGTGTGTCTATGGGTTATGCATATATGTTCTTTGATTAATCCCTTCACTTTCTTTCATCCAGTCCTCCTCCTCCCATCTGACAGCTATGTGTGCATGTATTGTTTTCTTTTGAATATGTGTAATCTCCATCCCCCTAACCCCTAGTAAATTCAGACCTTTACCTCCTTCCCTTTTATGTTTGTGTTGTTGTGAATTATCCCTTTTTACCCTCTGAGTTTATTTCCAAGCTGCAGTAGCTACTGCTAATGTTATTACCTCCTTTACACTTTACGTAATATTTAAATGTATAGTACCCTATTCTAAAATGGGTTTGTAATATCCTGCTTCTGTCTGCCTGTTGTTGATTTTACTAATAGTTTTGTGTTCTTTTGTCCTTTGGTTCAGGTACAATAATTTCGGGAAACAGAGATTTTCTGGTGGTAAATTCCCTAAGCTTCTGTACATCTGGAAAAGGAGGCAAGAGCATACAATGGTGTCAAAACAGTCTCTTTAATAAATGGTTCTGGGGAATTTGCTCAGATACATACAAAAATATGAAGCTAGATCACCAACTTATACCATACACAAAAACAAACTCAAAATGGCTAAAGGACTTGAATGTAAGATGAGAAACCATAAAAATCCTACAAGACTCTATAGGCAGCAAAACTTCAGACATATGTCACAGCAATATCTTTACAGACACAGATCCTAGGGCAAGAGAGACTAAGGAGAAAATAAACAAATGGGACTACCTCAAAATTTTAAAAAAGGAGATATATATAATACTTTAAACAATAAAAAAAATTTAAAAAACTTCTGCACAGCAAAAGAAACCATCAACAAAACAATAAGAAAGCCCACTGCATGGGAGAATATATTTGCCAATGATAGTTCTGATAAGGGTTTAATCTCCAACATTTACAGGGAACTCACACAATTTAACAAAAGGAAAATAATCCAATCAAAAAAATGGACAAAGGATCTAAATAGACACTTTTAAAAAATCTTTATTGTTCAGATTATTATAGTTGTTCCTCTCCCTCCCCCCCCCGACATAGCTCCCCTCCACCAGGTTCCCACCCCACCCCACTCAATGCCCTTAACCCCCCCCCACTGTCCTCATCCATAGGTGTATGATTTTTGTCCAGTCTCTTCTCACACACCCCACACCCTTTTCCCCCTGAGGATTGTCATTCCACTCCCTTTCTATGACCCTGATTCTATTATATTCACCAGATTATTTTGTTCATCAGATTTTTTATTCATTTGACTTTTAGATTCACTTGTTGATTGATATGTATTTGTTGTTCATAATTTTTTTTCTTAATTAAATCTTTATTGTTCAGATTATCACAGGTGTTCCACTTTTTTTTCCCCCATAGCTCCCCTCCACCTGATTCCCCACCCCACCCCATGCCCTTACCCCCCGCCACTGTCTTCATCCATAGGAGTAAGATTTTTGTCCAAACTCTTCCCACACCCCTCACACTTGCTTCCCCTGAGAATCGTCAGTCCACTCCCTTTCTATGTCCCTGATTCTATTATATTCACCAGTCCATTCTGTTCTTCAGATTTTTTATTCACTTGATTTTTAGATTCACTTGTTGGTAGGTATGCATTTGATGTCATTTTGTTGTTCATAATTTTTATCTTTACCTTTTTCTTCTTTGTCCTCTCCTTAAAGAATACCCTTCAGCATTTCATGTAATCCTGGTTTGGTGGCGATGAACTCCTTTAGCTTTTTCTTGTCTGTGAAGCTCTTTATCTGACCTTCAACTCTGAATGATAGCTTTGCTGGGTAGAGTAATCTTGGTTGTAGGTTCTTGCTGTTCATCACTTTGAATATTTCTTGCCACTCCCTTCTGGCCTGCATAGTTTCTGCCGAGAAATCAGCTGACAGTCGTATGGGTACTCCCTTGTAGGTAATTAACTGTTCTTGTCTTGCTGCTTTTAATATTCTCTCTTTGTCTTTTGCCCTTGGCATTTTAATTATGATGTGTCTTGGTGTGGTCCTCTTTGGGTTCCTCTTGTATGGGGTTCTGTGCGCTTCCTGAACTTGTAAGTCTATTTCTTTCACCAGGTAGGGAAAGTTTTCTGTCATTATTTCTTCTAATAGGTTTTCAATATTTTGCTCTCTCCCTTCTTCTGGCACCCCAAAAATTCAGATGTTGTTTCGCTTAAAGTTGTCCCAGAGGCTCCTTACATTATCTTCATATTTTTGGATTCTTTTTTCTTTTTGTTTTTCTGGTTGGATGTTTTTTGTTTCCACATATTTCAGATCTTTGGTTTGATTCTTGGGGTATGTTGATCTACAGTTGAGTTTCTGCATATTCTTTATTTCAGACAGTGTATGCTTCATTTCTGACTGATCCTTTTCCATTTTTTTGGCATTCTCATTAAGGTCCTTGAAGTAAAAGCTCCTCAGAAGTGTCATCAAGTTTCTCGGCGGTTTTTAGAAGATTCTTGAGTAACCTTATAAATGTGATTCTGAACTCTATGTCATCCAGTAGTTTGCTTTCCTCCGTTTCTTTCATTCGTGACATGTTTCTTTGTTTCTGCATTTTGGCTGCTCCCCTGTGTTGATGGAGTGGCTTTGTGTGGTAGGTGACCTATAGGGGGCAGTAGCTCAGCCTCCCCAATCACCTGATGTGGATGCTCTTGGTACACCCCTTTGTGGGCTGAGTGCAAAGTCTTGGTGTAGTTAAGCCTGAATTGCTGTTGGTACGCTGGGAGGAATTGACCTCCAGGCCAATTAGCTGTGAGCACTCCCTGTGTCTATAATGGAAGAACTGCTGCGCTGAAGACACGCTTATGGGGCAGGACTTGTTTCAGTGGGGCTTTGGTGCTCACTGAGTCTGCCTCTTGAATGTGTCACTTATGGATGTGAGGAGTTGAAATCTGGTGTCTCACACTGACCACTAGGTACACTGGCTTCTGGATCTCCAAAGGGGTGCAGGTCAGCTACTGTCTGAGGCCACTCAGCAGGAGCTACAGTGAGAGCTGCAGTTTTCTCCTCTTTGCTTGGGGTTTGGAGGTTTTGGAGCTGTCTGACCCGGGCTGCAAGTTTTCTAGGTTAAGCTGTGATAGGGCAGGCTTTCTTATGCTAATTGAGCTGCTTGGAGCTTGGGTGGGTTTGTAGGTTGTGTGGGGCGGGGTCTCAGGGCGTCACTAGGTTAGGGGGTGGCAAACAGCAATGGCTGCTAGTAAGCCGGCTCTGTGTCCCTGACTGCGTCTTGGAGTCCTGTGCCCCAGTGCTGTAAACAATTATTCCTGCGCGCAGCTCTGCAAGCAAGCCACTCTCACTGGTAGACAGTCCAGCTTCTCCCCGTAGGAGTTTGGGTCCCCCGCGTCTCCCCCGAGACTGGATTTCAGAGTAATCGGGGGCTTGTCTCCGTTCAGGTTGAAAAAAGCAACGCACCCAGTCGCCCGCAGCCAGCCCGGATCATGCGCCTCCGTACCTCAGCTTTTCAGCGCTCGTGCACGTCTCAATGCTCTTTTCTCTTTCCTTCTAGTTGTAGAATTTCCACTCAGCCAGCTTTCCTGTGGTTCTGGGTGATAGACGTTTTGTCTTTTAGTTGCAGTTTAAATTGTTGTAGGAGGCAGCAGTTTAGGTGTTTACCTATGTCGCCATCTTGGATTCCTCCTGTTGTTCATAATTTTTATCTTTACCTTTTTTTTCTTCTTCCTATTCTTACAGAATACCTATCAGCATTTCATATACTGGTTTGGCAGTGATGAATTCCTTTAGCTTTTTCTTATCTGTGAAACTCTTTATCTGCCCTTCAATTCTGAATGATAGCTTTGCTGGGTAGAGTAATCTTGGTTGTAGGTTCTTGCTATTCATTACTTTGAAAATTTCTTGCCACTCCCGTCTGGCCTGCATAGTTTCTGCTGAGAAATCAGCTGACAGTCGTATGGGTGCTCCCTTGTAGGTAACTAACTGTTTTTCTCTTGCAGTGTTTAATATTCTCTCTTTGTCTTTTGATCTTGGCATTTTAATTATGATGTGTCTTGGTGTGGTCCTCTTTGGATTCCTTTCGTTTGGGGTTCTGTGCACTTCCTGGACTTGTAAGTCTATTTCTTTCACCAGGTGGGGGAAGTTTTCAGTCATTATTTCTTCAAATAGGTTTTCAGTATCTTGCTCTCTCTCTTTTTCTGACACCCCCATAATCTGGATGTTGGTAGGCTTGAAGTTGTCCCAGAGGCTCCTTACACTATCTTCATATTTTTGGATTCTTTTTTCTTTTTGCTTTTCTGGTTGGGTATTTTTTGCGTTTTTGTATTTCAGATCTTTGACTTAATTCTTGCGGTCCTCTAGTCTGCTGTTGGATCTCTGTATATTATTTATTTCAGCCAGTGTTATGCTTAATTTCTAGTTGGTCCTTTTGTTCTGGGCTGCAAACATTGCACAGCTCCCCCGTTGCCTGGGGGCAGGATGCCCTAAGACAGAGGAAGATAGAATAGGTCACCAAAAAATGGGTCAGTTGGAGTTTGAAGGGAGGTAGTGGTTCATGCTCTGGCCAAGTGTGCCCAGGCGTTGCACCTGTGTCCTGAGTTTCTTGGAAACAGCTGAAACAGCTTTTGTAACCTTTGGGTTGTCATTGTAACTATCCTAACTCCCTCTTGTGGTTCCCGAGTATAAATTTGCTGTAACACCTGTGGTCTGCACTGCAGTTCGGCCTTTGCCATGGTAAAGTGCTGCAACTGTAGTCGCTGGCCAGATTAATAAAGGCTCATAAATTTTTATCTCTGTCTCTGGTGGTCGTCTCTTATGGATCGCTCCATAACATTTGGAGGCCCCAGCGAAATACACTCCGGCCACATTGCCAGTGGACGCCCCAGGTAAGGACACTCCAGTCTCCATCCCAGGTTCCAGGGAGGCAGAGTGTCTCCTCCAAAATTCGCGATCCAAAAAGTAAGAGTCACCTGGACCTCCAATGGGGATGTAAGCACCTGGTTTCTGTTTGTGGAATGTTCCCCTGGTGGACTACAGGAGGGCTGGACACAGCGGAGCCTCCGAGTCCGGACACCTGGGCGCAGTGGCGTCCAGGGTCCCTGTTACGTGTGACCTTAGGGTGCACATGTCTGGTTTGTCTTGTCTTTGTTGTCCTTGTCTTTGTTAAAATGGGTCAGGGCCAGTCGTCTACGTCTACCCCCTTACAATGTTTTGTTAAGAATTTTCAGGACTTCAAATGGTGTGGAGAGGACTACGGGATGTTGGTTAATGGTTTTGATTTGCAGAGATTGTGTGAATTAGAATGGCCCACATTTGGGGTTGGGTGGCCATCCACCAGGACCTATGACTTAGGAATGGCTTATAGGGTTCATCATATTATTTATGGCTTTCCAGGTCACCCTAACCAAATCCCTTATATTCAAATTTGGATTGACATCCTCACTGAAAAACCAGGGCCAAGAAGGGAAATTGGGACAGAGACAGACCGTTTTATTGGCTCATCCCACAAAAGGAGTCAAGAAGGTAGACCCTAAGGTCCTACCAAATGATCTGGAGGACAGGGTCCCCGACTGCCAGCCTCCCCTTTATGTTCCCCCTCTGAAGCCCCAACCGGAGGTGGGCCCCTCGGCCTCATGAGAGGCCCCAATACCCTCACAAATGCCTCCTATTTCTGTTGCCCTACCACCTTCAGCACCAACATTAGGAGCCCCTGGGAACCCGACCCTGGCGACACCCCTCTACCCTGTGCTCCCGCAGACACCTCCACCCAGAGTGAGAGAAAAATCTGGACCCAAGTCCATGGCCCCTGGGGGGCCCAGACAATTGGCCTCCTACTCAGACTCTGTCCAGGAACAACCCTTTCAGTCTGCCCCACACTCGGACCGGGACCCCTTATGGCCCACCAGACCTGACCAGCAGAGGAGAGAGAGAGAGAGATGGGTCTCGGTGGCCGTGCTCCCTTGTTCCCTTTACACCAGGCGGGTCCCCCTGATTTAGGACCTGATGGTCAGCCTTTTATGGTCTATGTCCCATTTTCAACCAGTGACCTATACAACTGGAAGAACCCAAACCCATCATTCTCCCAGAATCCCCAAGGTTTGATTTCACTCCTAGAATTGGTCTTTTTCATCCACCAGCCAACCTGGGATGACTGCCAGCAGCTACTTCATGCCCTTTTCACCTCAAAAGAGAGAAAGAGAGTAAAAGGGGAAAGGAGGAAATTAGTCCTTGAGCCAGATGGCCAACCCACCACAGACCCAGGGAAGATTGAGGCTGTTTTTTTATCCAGAAGGCCACAATGGGATCACAACACTGATCGGGGAAGGGAGGCTCTCAACAGGTATCGCCAGACTCTCCTGAGGGGCATCCGAGCGGCAGCTCAGAAGCCCACCAACCTTTCCAAGGTAACAGAAACAGTCCAGGGACCAAACGAGAGCCCCACTGCCTTCCTGGAGAGACTCTGTGAGGCCTATCAGGTGTACACCCCAATAGATCCTGATGCCCCAGAGAATCGGTGGGCTATCAATATAGTGTTTGTGTCCCTGTCGGCCCAGATATTAGAAAAAAATTACAAAAGTTAGAAGGCTTTGAGGGGAAGTCACTTTCAGAACTGGTCAAGGTTGCCCAGAAGGTCTTTAACAACCGAGAAGATCAGACTGCTAACCTAAACACCAGAATGGCAAAGGTCCTTCTGGCCATGAATGAAGTGAAGGGACACAAAGAGGGAAGGGAAGAAAAGAATGGGAGAAGAGAGGACAGAACCAAAAGACCCGGCTGGGGAAAAACCAGTGTGCCTATGTAAGAAAGAAGGACATTGGAAACAGGAGTGTCCTGAACGGCTAGGAAATAAGGCAGTCCCAGTGTTAGTGGAAGAAGTGGACTGAAGGTGTCAGGGCTCTGTGGGCCCCCATGAGCCCTGGGTAACACTAAATGTGGGAGGCAAGCCAGTGGATTTTCTGATAGACACCGGAGCCACTTTCTCTGTACTGCAACACCCGGCCGGGCCAGTTTCTAAGGACAGAACTCCCATCTAGGGGGCCACAGGATGAGTAAAGTCTTACCCCTGGACACAAGCCCAGATTGCTAACCTCGGGAAAAAGACTGTTACTCATTCCTTCCTCGTTATGCCTGAATGCCTCTATCCCCTCCAAGGGAGGGATCTGCTCAGCAAACTCCAGGCCACAATTTCCTTTGAAGGAGGGGAGCCTCAGGTGCTTCTTCGGGCACCTGCAGAAAAAACGATCCTCTTCCTCACTTGTCCCGTAGAAGAGGAATACAGGCTATATGAAAGACATTTGGAGGCCCCTCCACAGGATCCTTACCTCGGGAGGCTCTGAGAGGAAATACCGGGGGTCTGGGCGGAAGGGAACCCACCTGGATTAGCAGCTCACAGACCCCCTATAGTGATCCAACTAACCAGTACGGCCACCCCAGTTAGAGTATTAAGGGAGCCTGGGATCCCGATTCCCTGTCCAGAAGCCTGGGACAGAGGACTTTAGGCCAGTCCAGGACTTACGAGAAGTTAATAAAAGAGTAGAGACTATCCACCCAACGGTGCCCAACCCGTACACCCTCCTGAGCCTACTCTGGCCTGAGCACCGATATTATACGGTCTTAGACTTAAAGGATACCTTTTTCTCCCTCCCATTGGCACCACAGTGCCAGCCAATCTTTGCTTTTGAATGGACAGATCCAGAAGAGGGGGAGTCAGGACAGTTAACCTGGACAAGGCTTCCTCAGGGATTCAAGAACTCCCCTACCCTGTTTGATGAGGCTCTGAACCAAGACTTAAAGGAGTACTGTCATAGTCACCCGGGCATCACCCTACTCCAGTATGTTGATGACCTCCTACTTGCTACTGGGGACTGGGAGAAATGTCAACAGGCAACCCGGGACCTGCTGGTGACGCTGGATCAACTGGGGTACCGTGTATCGGCCAAGAAGGCCCAGCTCTGCTCAACCAAGGTAACGTACCTTAGATACAACATCAAAGAAGGTAAGCGGACCCTCTCGAATAGTAGAGTTCAGGCCATCCTCTCAATACCCACCCCAAAGACAAAGCGGCAGGTACAGGAATTCCTGGGAGCCATAGGGTACTGCAGACTTTGGATCCTGGGTTTTGCTGAAATAGCCAAGCCCCTATATTCAGCTACAGGGGGTCAAAACCCAAACCTCTCCTGGACGGACATAGAGGAAAAGGCGTTCCAAAAGTTAAAGCAGGCCCTCACGAGTGCTCCAGCTCTGGCACTGCCTGACCTCACCAAGACCTTCCAGCTTTATGTGGCAGAATCTCAGGGGATGCCAAAGGGGTACTAACACAAACTCTGGGGCCCTAGAAGAGGCCAGTTGCCTACTTGTCTAAGAGGTTGGACCCAGTGGCCGCAGGATGGCCGGGCTGTCTGAAGGCTATAGCAGCTACGGCCATACTGGTTAAGGAAGCCTCTAAATTGACTTTTGGCCAAGACTTACAAGTGATTGCGCCCACGCAGTAGAAACCCTACTGCACAGCCCACCTGAGCGCTGGTTGTCAAATGCTCGTATTACCCAGTATCAGGTGCTCCTGCTAGACCCCCCGAGGGTAAGCTTCTTAAAGACTACAGCCCTAAACCCGGCCACTCTCCTCCACGATGAGGGAGCTGAAACTCCCCTCCACGATTGTGAAGAGACCCTGACTACCCTAACCTCCTTGAAGGCCAACCTAACAGACCAGACCAGCCCATCTCCAATCCTGAGGAGACCCTATTCACTGACAGGAGCAGCTTTGTGGAGGATGGTGTCAGGTATGCCAGCGCAGCTATAGTTACACAAGAAAGAGTCATATGGGCACAATCACTAGGACATAGGACTTCAGCACAGAAGGCAGAATTCATAGCCCTCACCCAGGCCTTACGGTGGGGAAAGAACAAAAGAATCAATATCTACATGGGCAGTAGATACTGTGGCCTTTGCCACAGTGCATATACATGGAGCTTTATATCAGGAAAGGGGCCTTCTTACCTCAGGCGGGAAGGATATTAAAAATGCTCCAGAGATACTAAACCTTCTTTCAGCCATTTGGGGCCCTAAAGAAGTTGCAGTCATCCACTGCAAAGGGCATCAAAAGGACAATTCCCCTGTGATGAAGGGGAACCAATTTGCTGACAAAATGGCTAAAGAGACTGCAAAAAGACCAGTAGAGCCCCTAGAAGTGCTGGCAGCCATACCTACTCAGAATCTGGAGCCCAACCCCAGGTACACCCCCGAGGAAGAGGATATAGCCAGGAGATGCCAGATCTGCACTCAGGTGAACCCAGGACCTCCGATCACCACCCTGCCAGGAACCCAATTTTGAGGTTCAAGCCCTGGTGAACACTGGGAAGTCGACTTTACTGAATTGCCCAGTGGATTGGGAGGATACCGATATCTCCTAGTATTTGTGGACACTTTCTCTGGTTGGCCAGAGGCATACCCGACCAGGGCTGAAACAGCACAGGTAGTAGTTAAGAAACTCCTCTCTAAAATTTTCCCCCGGTTTGGCCTACCTTTATTCATGGGGTCCGACAATGGCCCAGCGTTCATCACTAAGGTAACCCAATCTTTAGTTAAGGCCCTTAAGGTCACATGGAAATTACATTGTGTTTATAGATCTCAGAGTTCTGGACAGGTAGAGAGAATGAATTGGACACTTAAGGAAACCCTAACTAAACTAAAATTAGAGACTGGTGAGAACTGGGTAAGTCTCCTCCCCTTTGCCCTACTCAGGACTCGCTGCACCCCCTATATAAAAGGACTAACTCCTTTTGAAATCATGTTTGGCCGTCTGCCACCTCTTCTCCCACGGCTGAGGGAGGAAGAGCTAGCTATGCTATCTAATAGAAATCTCCTCAAGTCTTTGCAGGCGCTCCAGAGCAGTACAGCGGCTGCAAGGCGAATCATCAGGGCAGCACACCAAGAAGCTCACCCACCAGACCCGGGTAGCCCACCTGTGTGTGCTCCTGGAGACCTAGTCTGGGTGAAGAGGCACAAAGAATACAGGCAGTAAAGCTCATGGTCCTACCAGCAAATCCCCGGGGAAGGAGGGGAGGAATCTGAATCAACTATTTGATTCACCATAAAGACCAGTAGGGAATGTTCTGGGCTGCAAACATTGCATAGCTCCCCTGTTGCCTGGGGGCAGGATGCCTTAAGACAGAGGAAGATAGAATAGGTCACCGAAAAATGGGTCGGTTGGAGTTTGAAGGGAGGTAGTGGTTCATGCTCTGGCCAAGCGTGCCCAGGCATTGCACCTGTGCCCTGAGTTTCTTGGAAACAGTTTTTGTAACCTTTGAGTTGTCATTGTAACTATCCTAACTCCCTCTTGTGGTTCCCGAGTATAAATTTGCTGTAACACCTGTGGTCTGCACTGCAGTTTGGCCTTTGCCATGGTAAAGTGCTGCAACTGTAGTTGCTGGCCAGCTTAATAAAGGCTCATAAATTTTGATCTCTGTCTCTGGTGGTCATCTCTTGCGGGTCGCTCCATAACACTTTTTCATATCCTCGAGGGTCTCACTAAATTTATTGGCCTTTTCTAGAAAATTCTTGAAAAACATTATAACCGTGGTTTTGAACTCTATATCTTCCATTTCTGTCATTTGGACCTGTTTCTTTGTCTCCACATTTTGGCTGCTTCCCTGAGCTGATAGAGTGGCTTTGTGTGCTAGGTGTCCTATAGGGCCCAGTGGCTCAGCCTCCCCAATTACCTGAGGTGGACACTCTTGGTGCACCCCTTTGTGGGCTTTGTGCACAGTCTTGTTGTGGTTAAACCTTGGTTGTTGGTATCACTGGGAGGAATTGATCTCCAGGCCAATTGGCTGTGAGGATCAGCTGTGTCTATCATGGGAGAACTTCTGTGCTGGAGACACCCTCATGAGGCAAGACTTGCTTCAGTGGCTTTGGTGCTCACTGAGTCTGCCCCCTGAGTGCATCTCTTATGAATCTGAGGAGTTGTAATCTGGATCGTCCTCCTCTGACCCCTGGGTACACTGGCTCTTGGATCTCCAAGGAGGTGCTAATTTAGCCTCTGCCTGAGGCCACCCAACAGGAGCTACAGAGAGATATGCAGATTCCTCTTTGTTTGGGTTTTGGAGGTGCCCAGATGAGGCTCAGCTGTGAAGCAATGAAAGCTGCTGTGGGGACTTGGGCCTTCTTTTGGATGTTCTGGTCTCTCTGACTCAGCTGCAGTTTGATAGGTAAGTTTAGATTTTAAATGACCAGACCATTCATATGCAAAAGCCTCTGTGCACAGCTTAGATGGGATGGGGTCTCAGGGCAGAGTAAACAGCAATGGCTTTCCATCAGCCCTGCCCTAAGAGGCCCCCTGGGTCTCAGTGTCCCTTGGTAATCTCTGCAAGCACCTCTGAGAGAAAGCTGCCCTCAAGTTCCACCCGCTGCCAAACAGTCCAGTTTCTCTCCATATGAGTCTGGGTCCCCAGAGTCTCGCCCAGAACTGGAGTTCAGAGCAGTCAGGTGTTTGTGTCTCCCTCCAGCTTGAAAAAGCCAGCCATGTAACTCAGTTGCCAACCTTCTCCATGTGCGCGCCTCTGTATCTCTGCCTTCCGCACCTCCTCTGAGTCTCAGTGTGCTTTTCTCTTTCCTGCCAGTTGTAGAATTTCCGTTCAGCCAGTCTTCCTGTGGTTCTGGATGATATCCATTTTGTCTTTTAGGTGTAGTTTTGAAGTTGTTGTGTGAGGTGGCAAGTTCAGGTGTTTACCTATGCCGCCATCTTGGTTTCCCTAAATAGACACTTTTTGAAAGAGGACATTCAGAAAGCCAAGAGACATATGAAAACATGCTCACAGTCACTAATCATCTGAGAGATGTAAATTAAAACAACAATGAGGTATCACCTCATACCTGTCAGAATGGATATCATTAACAAATCAACAAATGACAAGTGCTGGAGAGGATGCGGAGAAAAAGAAACCCTCCTTCACTGTTGGTGGGAATGCAGACTGGTGCAGCCACTGTGGAAAACAGTATGGCATTTCCTCAAAATTTTAAAAATGGAGCTACCATTTGACCAAGTAATACCACTTCTAGGAATATATCCTAAGAAAACAGAAACACAAATCAGAAAGGATATATGCACCCATATGTTCATAGCAGCACAATTTACAATAGCTAAGATTTGGAAACAGCCTAAATGCCCATCAGCAGATGAGTGGATTAGAAAACTATGGTACATCAACACAATGGAATACTTCACTGCCATAAAAAAGAAGGAATTCTTACCATTTGCAGGAGCATGGATGGAACTGGAGCACATTATGCTAAGTGAAATAAGCCAGGCAATGAAAGAAAAATTCCACATGATCTCACTCATTTATGGATAATAAAGAACTTTATAACCTGATGAACAAAAAGATAGATACAGAGGAAGAGAAACATTGAACAGAGTTTCAAATTACAGAGGGAAGGCTGAGGTGAGGTGTGGGGGGGAGGTAAGAGGTCAACCAAAAGACTTGTATGCATGCATATAAGCATAACTAGTGGACGCAAGACACTGGGGTGATGGTGTGAGGGCATATGCTTGTGGGTAGGGGAGCCTGGGGGAAGGTCAGTGGAGGGGAAGGAGACATATGTACTACTATTTGTAATACCTTAAACAATATAATAAAATTACCAAAAAAAAAAAAAAAACCATGACCCAATTATATGATGTCTATAAGATACCCACCTCAGAACCAAAGATGCACACAGGATTGGAATGAAGGGATGAAAAAACTTCCTAAGCAATGGGAATGGATAAAAAAAAAATTGGGATACCAATACTCATATCTGACAAAATAGACTACAAATTCAAGGCCATCACAAGCAACAACAAAGGTTACTAAATAATACTAAAGGGATTAGCCCAACAAGAGGTAAACATATATGTATCCAATATAGGAGCCCCTAAATATATACACACACTTCTAGAAGACTTTAAGGGAGAGATAGACAACAATACAGTCATAGTAGGGGACTTTAACACTCTACTGACTTCACTGGATAGATTTCCAGACAAAATATTCACAAGGAAACAGTGGATCAGATGGATTGAATTGATATTTATAGAACATTTCCCCTGAAAGTTGCAGAATATACATTGGACCAGATGGGTTTAATTGACATTTATAGAACATTTCCCTCCATAGCTGCAGAATATACATTCCTCTCAAGTGCACATGGGTCATTTACAAAGATAGGCCACATGTTAGGATACAAAACAAGTCTCTATATGTTCAAGAAGACTGAAATTATATCACACATCTTCTCAGATCACAATGGAATGAAATTAACAACAAAAAGAGAATCTTAAGGCATCAAGAGAAAAACAGTAAAAACACTCAAAAAACATTCAAGCACATGAAGAATAAATAGCATATTGTCGAACAATGAATGGGTCACTAGTGAGATCAAGAAATAAATAAAAAACTTCCTGGAAACAAATAAAAATGAACATACAACAATCCCAAATCTCTGAGACACACGAAAGCAGTCCAAGGAGGCAAGTTCATAGGAACACACGCCTACCTCAAGAAATAAGAAAAATTAATAATAAATTTATAATATTTAACACTACAACTTAAATTAGAAAGAAAAAAACAAGAAAAGTCCAGAGAAGGTAGAAGGAAGGAAATCTATATATATAAAAGCCAAGTGACCGGAATGATGGAATGACCAGAACAACAAGAATGACCAGTCGTTGTGATGTGCACTGCAGTGGCCAACTGTGGCCAGTTGGTGATCAAGGCCCTGATTGCCATTCCCCCCAACCTCTTGCGGCCTCTCCCATCTGCCAATTGGCCCCCATCGGGGTGGGCTGGCTGGACCCCACCCATGCATGAATTTGTGCACTGAGCCTCTAGTAATAAATATTAGAGCAGAAATAAGTGACATACAAACTAAAAAAAATACAACACAAAAATCAATGAAACAAAGACCTGGTTCTTTGAAAATATAAACAAGATTGATGAACCATTAAGAAACATAGAGGACCCAAATAAATAAAATCAGAAACAAATGTGGAAAAGTAACCACTGACAACATAAAAACAAAGGATTATAAAAAAAATACTATGAACAACTATATGTCAACAAGCTGGACAATGTGGATTAAATGAACAAATTCCTAGAAAAATACAATCTCCCAAAACTGAATCAGGAAGAATCAGAAAACCTGAATAGGTCAATAACAACTGATGAAATAGAAGTAGTAATTAAAAAAAAAAAAAAAAAAAAAAAACCTCACAGCAAACAAAAGCCCTGGTCAGCATGGCTTCACAAGGAAGTTTTACCAAACATTCAAAGAAGAGCTAACACCTATATTCCTCAAACCATGGCAAAAAAAAAAAAAATCAAAAGAAAGGACTTATAAACTTTTATTTATGATGTCAGCATTATTGTAATCTCCAAACCAGATAAAGACATTACAAAGAAAGAGAATTACTGGCCAGTATCCTTGATGAACATAGATGCTAAAATCTTCAACAAAATATTAGCAAATCGGATCCAGCAACACATTTAAAAGATCATAAACCATGACCAAGTGGGATTTATACTGCGAATACAAGGCTGGTACAATATTGGCAAATCAATAAATGTGAAACATCACATAAACAGAATGCAAGGCGAAAATCGCATGATCATATCAACTGACGCAGAAAAAGCATTCAACAATATCCAACACCCTTTCTTTTTTTTTTTTTAAATAAATCTTCATTGTTCATATTATTACAGGTGTTCCTCTATTTTTACCCCCATAGCTCCCCTCCACCTGATTCCCCACCCCACCCCATGCCCTTACCCCCCGCCACTGTCTTCATCCATAGGAGTAAGATTTTTGTCCAATCTCTTCCCGCACCCCTCACACCTGCTTCCCCTGAGAATCGTCAGTCCACTCCCTTTCTACGTCCCTGATTCTATTATGTTCACCAGTCCATTCTGTTCTTCAGATTTTTTATTCACTTGATTTTTAGATTCACTTATTGGTAGGTATGTATTTGATGTCATTTTGTTGTTCATAATTTTTATCTTTACCTTTTTCTTCTTCTTCCTCTTCTTAAAGGATACCCTTCAGCATTTCATGTAATCCTGGTTTGGTGGTGATGAACTCCTTTAGCTTTTTCTTGTCTGTGAAGCTCTTTATCTGACCTTCAACTCTGAATGATAGCTTTGCTGGGTAGAATAATCTTGGTTGTAGGTTCTTGCTGTTCACCACTTTGAATATTTCTTGCCACTCCCTTCTGGCCTGCATAGTTTCTGTTGAGAAATCAGCTGACAGTCGTATGGGTACTCCCTTGTAGGTAACTAACTGTTTTTCTCTTGCTGCTTTTAATATTCTCTCTTTGTCTTTTGCCCTTGGCATTTTAATTATGATGTGTCTTGGTGTGGTCCTCTTTGGATTCCTCTTGTATGGGGTTCTGTGCGCTTCCTGAACTTGTACGTCTATTTGTTTCACCAGGTAGGGAAAGTTTTCTGTCATTATTTCTTCTAATAGGTTTTCAATATTTTGCTCTCTCTCTTCTTCTGGCACCCCAAAAATTCGGATGTTGGTTCGCTTAAAGTTTTCCCAGAGGCTCCTTACACTATCTTCATATTTTTGGGTTCTTTTTTCTTTTTGTTTTTCTGGTTGGATGTTTTTTGTTTCCACATATTTCAGATCTTTGGTTTGATTCTTGGGGTATGTTGATCTACAGTTGCGTTTCTGTATATTCTTTATTTCAGACAGTGTATGCTTCATTTCTGACTGATCCTTTTCCATTTTTTTTTTTTGCATTCTCATTAAGCTCCTTGAAGGTCTCATCAAGTTTCTCGGCGGTTTTAAGAAGATTCTTGAGTAACCTTATAAATGTGGTTCTGAACTCTATGTCATCCAGTAGTTTGCTTTCCTCCGTTTCTTTCATTCGTGACATGTTTCTTTTTCTCCACATTTTGGCTGCTTCCCTGTGTTGATGGAGTAGCTTTGTGTGGTAGGTGACCTATAGGGGGCAGTAGCTCAGCCTCCCCAATCACCTGATGTGGACACTCTTGGTATACCCCTTTGTGGGCTGAGTGCAAAGTCTTGGTGTAGTTAAGCCTTAATTGCTGTTGGTATACTGGGAGGAATTGACCTCCAGGCCAATTAGCTGTGAGCACTTGCTGTGTCTATAATGGAAGAACTGCTGCGCTGAAGACACACTTATGGGGCAGGACTTGTTTCAGTGGGGCTTTGGTGCTCACTGAGTCTGCCTCTTGAATGTGTCACTTATGGATGTGAGGAGTTGAAATCTGGTGTCTCACACTGACCACTAGGTACACTGGCTTCTGGATCTCCACTGGGGTGCAGGTCAGCTACTGTCTGAGGCCACCCAGCAGGGGCTACAGTGAGAGCTACAGTTTTCTCCTCTTTGCTTGTGGTTTGGAGGTTTTGGAGCTGTCTGACACGGGCTGCAAGTTTGCTAGGTGAAGCTGCGATAGGGCAGGGCTTTCTTATGCTAAATACGCTGCTTGGAGCTTGGGTGGGTTTGTAGGTTGTGCAGGGCGGGGCCTCAGGGTGTCACTAGGCTAGGGCGTGGCAAACAGCAATGGCTGCTAGTTAGCCGGCTCTGCATCCCCGAGTCCCGTGCCCCAGTGCCGTAAACAATTATTCCTGCCCGCAGCTCTGCAAGCAAGCCACCGTTACTGGCAGACAGTCCAGCTTCTCCCCGTAGGAGTTTGGGTCCCCCGCATCTTCCCAGAAACTGGATTTCAGAGTAGTCGGGGGCTTGTCTCCCTTTGGGTTGAAAAAAGCAACACCCGCCACCAGCCCGGATCCCGCGCCTCCGTACCTCAGCTTTTCAGCACTCGTGCACGTCTCAATGCTCTTTTCTCTTTCCTTCTAGTTGTAGAACTTCCACTCAGCCAGCTTTCCTGTGGTTCTGGGTGATAGATGTTTTGTCTTTTAGTTGAATTTTTGAAATTGTTGCACGAGGCAGCAGTTTAGGTGTTTACCTACACCGCCATCTTGGATTCTCCCCCCAATAAGTCCTCCCAACACCCTTTCTTGATAAAAACTTTCAGCAATGTTGGAATAGAGAGATAATATCTCAACATAATAAAGGTCATACTTGACAAACCTACAGACAATATCATACTCAAAAACTAAAACCATTTCTCCTAAGAACAGAAACAAGACAGGGATGTCCACTTTCACCACTTTTATTCAACATAGTATTGAAGTCCTAGCCACAGCGATCAGACAAGCAGAAGAAATAAAAGACATCCAAAAGGGAAAGGAGGAAGTAAAACTCTCATTATTCACAGACAACATGATGTTGTACATAGAAAACCCTAAAGACTCCACCAAAAGAACTACTAGATTTAATGTAGCACAATACAAAATCAACATCCAAAAATCAATTGTTTTTTATTTATTTTAAAAAATATATTTTATTGAGTTTTTACAGAGAGGAAGGGAGACAGAGAGTCAGAAACACTGATGAGAGAGAAACATCAATGAGCTGCCTCCTGTACATCCCCTACTGGGGATGTGCCCACAACCAAGGCACATGCCCTTGACCAGAATCAAACCTGGGACCCTTCACTCTGCAGGCCAGCACCTGATGCTCTATCCACTGAGCCAAACCGGCCAGGGCAAAAAAAAAATCAATTGTTTTTTAGACACCAATAATTCACTCTTAAAAATCTTTTTCCTTTGCCTGTATTTGAGTCTGGTGATTTCCTTTGATTTCTGTCCTGGGACATCACAAGGACGCAGGGTAACCATAACAAAAAGATGCTCCACATCATACATTGTCAGAGAACGCAAATTAAAACAATGAGATATCACTGCACAACTATTAAAATGGCTTAAATCCAGAACACTGACACCACCAAGTACTGGAGAGACTGTGGACCAACAGGAGCTCTCATACATTGCTGGTGGGAATGCAAAATGGAACAGCCACTTTGTAAGACAATTTGGAAGTTTCTTATAAATGTCTAACTACAATGTGATAGCTTTAGAAACAATAACACAAAGATAAGACCTTTTACTTAAAGAACTCCTAAATTATAACACATGTGGAAATGAATAACAACAAAAACTAAATTCTCAATTCAAAAGGGGGACACAGCACACTTAAACAAAAATAATTAAATTATAAATAAAGAGTGGAAACCAAGAGAATTAGGAGAAATAAGAGAAAAGGATAACAATACCAAAAAAGAGGTTATTTAAAACAATCAACATTCACTAAGTTATATATATCTCTGGCAAAGCAGATATAAAAGAGCAAATTTGAGTCTTGACTGGTATGGCTCAGTTGGTTGAGCGTCATCCCATGCACCAAAAGGTCACCGGTGCAATTCCTAGTCAGGACACATGTGGGAAGCAACTGATTACTATTTCTCTCCCTCTCCCTTCCTCTCTCTGTAAAATCAATAAAAACATATTTTAAGAGCTAAGATGAAAATGAATAGGAAACCAAATAAAATTACAAGAATAAAAATCTTATGAATGAATATTGCAAACAAAATTGACAACCTAAACAAAATGAACACATTTCTAAAAAATAAATAAAACTAGAGGCCTGGTGCATGAATTTGTGCATGGGTGGGGTCTGGCAGTCCACCCTGATGGGGGCCAATCTGGCCGGCCCAGTGTGGGGAAGGGGCTGCAAGCAGTTGGCTGGTTGAGGTGGGGGTGAGCGTTCAGGGGCGAGCCCAGCCAGGGAGAGGGGCTGAGGGAGGTTGGCCAGCTGGTTCTGCCCCCAATCCGGCTGGGGCAGGCCAGGGATGGGGACTGGCCGTCCCCTGATCATGCTGGTTGGCCGGCCACAGTGTGCATCATAATGAATGGTCATTCAGGTCATTCTGGTAGTTCTGGTCACTTGGCTTTTATATATACAGATGCCAAAATTGTCACAAAAAATATAAAATCTGATAAACCTGATTATTGAAATGGTATAGAAATATTCTCTCTCTCCCAAAAAAAAAGCTAAAACCCAGATGTATTTTCAAGTATATTTTAACTAAATTTTTATGAATGGATTTGAAGACCTATTTAATAAGAGATGAATAGGGTAAGAAGAAACACTTGAGATTCCAAATGACTGAGATGTATATGGAGATATGCTCCAACTCACCAGCAGTCAACAATAATAATAAAAACTAAACCATCCAAGGAAAATATCATAGAAAGAGGTGCTGCTGGTGTGAATGTAAACAGCTGCAAGCATTCTAGAAAGTACTCTGGTTGCACCTAGTGAAACAGTGCAAAAAACCCCTTTGCACAATATTCCAGGGTACTCTAATCTAGTTCAGACCCACAAAAAGACACATACTAGGATGTTCTTTGTGGAAGCCAGGAGTTGTATCCATCACTATAGGAATAAATAAGCAAAAAAGAAGTAAATATATACTATGAATTACTACACAAATGTTAGAAACAATATATAGCATAACAGTCCTGTACACAGAAGAACATGGCAAACATAAAAAAATAGTTCTGAGTAGGCAAAAATGACACTTTTATATAGTAAAATACCATTAATGTAAATTTTAAACAACACATGACTAATTTGATAAGGAATATATATACATATTTAAACAGAACTGTGTGCATGCCTCTGGGAAATACAAATTGGGAATAATTAGGGAAAGAACTAAAAAGTGAGTGTTGGGTTAAACAATTTTGATACTGTACTATGAATTGAGGTCCAAAAATATAAATGGCAAATCTAAAAAACCAAGAGTCATACTCTTCCTGGCCTCTATGTTATTAGAAGGCAGAGTTCTAACAACCTCAAATATTTAAAAAAAAAAAAAAAAAAAAAAGGAGCTCTGGGACTCTGGACCAGAAAGAAGGGCTTGGAGTATTGCTGTTTGGGACTCTATATTGGAAGGCAAGACACAGGGGCAGAATTTGCAATTCTGTCTCACATGAACAGCTTTCTCTCAGGTATGCAATTCAACTTCCTACTTGATTTCATCATTAACTGTCATATTAACATTATCTCAAGTAATTCTCACAAAAACTTGAAAGGCTGAAATTATTTCATTTGTACAGATAATTAAACTGAGCCTGGAAAAAAGTATAATCACGTTTTCCAGTTTTTCCAACTAAAAGAGCTGATGTCCACATGAAGGTCTCTCATGCCTATAGTTATGTCAATAGTCAAAAGAAGAGATACTTCCACTACTCTTACTGGAAGAATATGTCAAGAATTACCATGCAGATACCTTTAAGAAAGCTGACCAGGAAGGTGACTCATTCCCCTGTCACTAAAGTACCTTCACGTCATGGCTTCAAGGAATCTGCTTTTCTCCACTATACAATCTTTTGTTTCTGTCTTGAGGTTTGTAAATAAAGTAGAAAATTTTAGTAGGACACAGCAAATTAATATGTTAAGTAGGAACTAGATATCAATGTGAAATCATGTTCTAACAAGGAAATATCTTTTTCTAGCTGTCCCCAAATGGGGGCCCAATCATTATGGTAGCAACTTTGCTCAAAATTCATATGCAGTCCAAAATTCAAAGATAGTACTGCTAAAAGGGTACATGACTCAGTGAAAATTTAATTATATATCACACAAAGTTTTGCATTGTTTGCTCAGCCAGCTGTCTGAAATATTTTTAAAAATAAATAAAACCTTCCATAGGGAAAAGAGAACTGGAATTGTAAAGCATGTGGAGAAGTGTAGCCCCAGTTTCTTTTGACTCATTTACATCAATTGAGGTTAATTTTAAATTAATTTTCAAATGGTCATTTTAAAACATCAGTTATTGAGATAATGTTCCACAAGTCCTAAAACAACTTTATAAAAGGTAATTAATATATACTTATTAAAGTGTGCTCTCCTGTGAAGTTGTGCCATCCTTTTCTTCTTGGGCAGTAGGAACAGTAGAAAATGTGGTATATAAGGAAAATCCAATTTTACTTTAGTGTCTGTGTTAGGCTCCCAAGTCTAGCTAGCAAGACCTTTTACTGAGAAAAATTGTAAATAGAAACTTCTATTTCTGGTTTCATAACCTCTTTCAAATATATATGTCTGTTTTCTCCTTTTCTAAATTCCTTGGGAAGTAACTAACTTCATGACTTTGGGCAGGAAACACTGAGGATGGGTCTGGAACATCCTACTATTGTCAGAAAGTAAGGATGCTTGCAAAGGTGTCATCAGAGCAGTGCTGAAGGGAGCTTAAGTTGTAACTATTGGAGTGCAAATTGTAAAAGCCCACGAATTCATAAGAATAAAAAGAAAAATGTTAAAAATGCAATACACAAATACACAGGCATAATAAGAATGAATTTAGTAAGTACAAAGTTTAAATACACATACATGGATTTCTTATCCATTAGGTATATAAGGCATATAAATGTGTATCTGAATGTGTAGTGTTAATAGATAGATCTCTTTTCTTTCCGTTGTCTTTAATCAAACGTCAAATATAAGAGGCCTTCCATGGCCACACAATCTAAAATATCAACCTGGTTCCCCACCTCTTCCTTTATCTTTCTTAGAATTAATTCTTTTACAAAGTATATATTCTATTATCTATCTATATCTATCTATCAATCATCTGCCTATCTATCTATCTATCTATCTATCTATCTAGCTATCATCTACCTATCTACCTATCATGTATCTTTATTTCCTGCCTGCCTCATCAGAAATCAGCTCTGTAAAGGTAGGAGGTTTTGTCTGTTTAATTCACCATTTTTATTTCCAATGCCCAGATTAGAATAAAGACTGGCACACAGTAGGCACTCAATACAAAATTTTCAAATAAAACACACACAAAAATACAAACCTTCTTCTTAATGAAACTCTTAAATTGACTAGCAAAAGTTATATAAACTGTAACAAGGCAGAAAGATATGGCAGCATAATCAAATTTAAAAAAGGGATCTAATGGTTCATCACTATTGATCACACTCAACATTAGAAGGGTTTCACAAGCATGTTCTAAATTAACTGAACAGATGGTGGTAATAACTGTAAGCTACTAATGAAGCATGAATTTGTGTGTGTGTGTGTGTGTATATATATGTGTGTGTGTGTATGTGTATATATATATATATATATATATATATATATATATATATATATATATATATACTAAAGGCCTGGTGCACGAAATTCGTGCATGGGGGTGGGGGTTGTCCCTCAGCCCAGCCTGCACGCTCTCCAATCTGGGATCCCTCTCACAATGCAGGACTGCTGGCTCCCAACCACTCGCATGCCTGCAAGCCTGATCACACCCTAACTACTCCCATGCCAGCCTGATCGATGCCTAACTGCTCCCCTGCTGGCCCCATTGCCCCTAACTGCCATCCCCTGCCAGCCCAATCATCCCTTACTGCCCTTCCATGCCAGCCTGGTCGCCCCTAACTGCTCTCCCCTGCTGGCCTGGTTCTCCCCAACTTTCCTCCCCTGCAGGCCCTTTTCTCCCCAACTGCCCTCCCCTTGATGCCTGGTCACCCCCAATTGCCCTCTCCTGCAGGCCTGGTCACCTCCAACTTCCCTCCCCTGTGTGCCTGGTCACCCCCAACTGCCCTTCCCTGCAAGCCTGGTCACCCCTAACTGCCCACCCCTGCTGGGCTAGTCCCCCTCAACTGCCCTCCCCTGCAGGCCTGGTTGCCCCCAACTGCCCTCCCATGCCAGCCTGGTCACCCCTTATTGCCCTCCCCTGCCAGCCTGGTCAACCCTAACTGCTCTCCCCTGCAGGCCTGGTCACCCCCCCAACTGCCCTCCCTTGCAGGCCTGGTCCCTCCCAAATACCCTCCCCTGCTGGCCTGATTGCCCACAACTGCCCTCCCCTGCTGGCCATCTTGTGGTGGCCATCTTGTGTCCACATGGGGGCAGCCAACTTTGACCACATGGGGGCGGCATCTTGTGTGTTGGAGTGATGGTCAATTTGCATATTACTTTTTTATTAGATAGGATATATATTGATTTCAGAGAGGAAGGTAGAGGGAGAGAGAGATAGAAACATCAATGATAAGAGAGAATCATTGACTGCCTCCTGCATGCACCCACACTGGGGATCAAGCCCACAACCCGGGCATGTGCCCTTGACCGGAATCAAACCCAGGACCCTTCAGTCTGTAGGCTGACACTATTTACTGAGCCAAACCAGCTAGGGCTGAAGCACGAGTTTTTAACAATGCTAAATGATCAAGTCAATATATCACAACAAAACAATGGATTGCATAGTTATAAAAAAATTTAGTACCTTGCTGTGAGGAGAATCACTAGATTATAAACTATAAACACCTACACTAAAAGCATGGATGTAAAGATTTTATAAACATTACAAATGAAATTGAACTATAAAAATAGCCTGGCCTGAACCCTCTCCAATCAGGGACCCTGCGGAGGATATCCGACTGCCAGTTTAGGTCTGATAGCGGGGATCGGGCCTAAACTGGCAGTTGGACATCCCTCTCACAATCCGGGACCACTGGCTCCTAACCGCTCACCTGCCTGCCTGCCTGATCACCCCTTAACTGCCCCCTTGCCAGCCTTGTTGCCCCCCAACCGGCCTGGCCAACCCCCAACAGCCCTCCTGCCTGGATGCCCCCCAATTGGTCCTTGCCAGCCTGCCTGGTTGCCCCCTAACTGTCCCTCTGCTGGCCTGGCCGCCCCCCAATTGCCCCCCTGCTGGCCTGGTCAACCCCTGTCCAAAAGGAAGTCAGACGTCTGGAAGATGTCCAGTCAACCAGTCTAATTAGCATATTACCCTTTTATTAGTATAGATAATGTAGTTCAACAGTGTTTTATTACCAGTATATTTGTTTCTGTTCAAGGTCTGAAGTATTCAGTTATTCTAAATCTGTCATTTAAAGGGAATTTGTCTTAATACTTGACAAAAATATATATTTTTTTAGATTTTTGTTAGATATAAGTATAAATTGACTATTAAAGAAATTGTGAAAGTAGTAGCCATTGTTTTGCTCCACGCACATATGTAAATCCTTCACTCTTTTCTAACTCATTTGTTCTGATTTGTTTTTAAAGGTGATCTCCAGAAAATGCCCAAGATTCTAACCAGTTCTAACTGTTCAAGGTTTACCTCCCTACATCCACTCATAAAATAGGAACATGCTGCCTCACACCCTCATGTTCCTCATTACTCTGAAGAATGTATTTATTTATTTCCTAAATATTTTAGGTTCCAACTTATTTTTACCATTATTTGAAAATGGCCAATTCTGTCTGCCAACAATGTCTTTATCTGATATCTTGAGCTCCAAAGAAGTTATCTATAAACTTCTTAAAGGAAGTTTACAACCCACTCATAAAAGACTTCATTTGCAATTCTGCCTTATTATATTCTATCACAAAATAAGTTTAAACCCACACTGAGAGCAGAAAATCAAATAATTCCTATAAGATGAAGAGCCATTCATTAAACCAATGGATCCATTATTCTCTTAGCTAGTCATTCTTTCTTTGAAGGCCTAGGGTGAGTCACTGTCACAAGTGATTTTAATTCCTTATACAAAAGCCTATTAAAGAGTGTCACTAGGTGAATTTTTTGTCTTTTCTTTAATTTCACCTAAATGAAACCATAGTGCAGGCAATCTTTGTATTTGACTTTTTTCATTTAGCATAATGAGATTTTCATGTTGTTGTGTGCATTGACATTGTGTTCCTTGCATCAGCTTTGCCTTAAGAAAAGTAATTCTACAACATTATAAGTAGATTTAACTAAGAAGTATCCTGTTATAGTCCTTTGCCTATAAATATAAAAATAAACACAATGTAATGGTAAAAAAATAATTCATCCCTATTGTGAAACAGAATAAATACAAAATTAATTTTACCAACTAATAAAATGAAGTAATTATCTCAGTTTTATAACTGCTATGTATTCAACTTTGATATATTTGTTATATCAGAGTTTCTCCTTAGGATAAATAATTATGCCCTATAAAAAAATCAACCCCAGCCAGTGTGACTCAGTGGTTGAGCATGGATCTAAGAACCAGGAGGTCACAGTTCGATCCCCAGAGTACATGCCAGTAGGGGGCATGCAGGAGGCAGCTGATCAATGATTCCCTCTCATCATTGATGTTTCTCTCTCTCCCATCTCTCCTTTTTTTTCTGAAATCAACATATATATATATATGTAGCAAACATACAATATATGAGCCAGGACTCTAATTCTAAGAGACTAAATTAACTAAAAAAAGGAAGGAATTTTATTGGATCACAAAAATGAAAAAGTGAAAGATGGTGTAGATTTCAGACATGACTGGATCCAAGAGATCAAACGATGTCATCACATTTCTGTCTCTCACCTCCATTTTCCTCTGTGTTGTTTCTCTTGGAAAAGCTTTTCTCCTGTAATGGCAAACAAACAAACAAACAAAACAAAACTGCTGATGAGTTAACCTTACTAAATCCTTGAAACTTTGCAACTTCTCTTACTACCCATAATAATACTTACCCTCTGGCCCTATTGATCCAGATAGGGCTATTTGCCAATCTCTTAATTGCTAGGTTGAGGAAAATAATAACTGGTCAGCCTATGACCAATTCACAGCTCTCACTGATTAATAATTGCACCAGAATCATATGCATTTATGCGGAGGAAAGTCTCAAAGGAGGCATAATAACATATCACAAAGAAACAAATATCTACTACTCAGGCTATTTCAAATAAAGGATGCTCATGAGCTGAAAGCTTTTCCATAGGTACTACATTCATAGAATTACTAACCAAATAATTTACTGATATTTATTTAATAAGGACTGAGTGGTGACTAAATGTTCTCTTATCCTATATAATAGAAGCCTAATATGCTACATGTCCAGTCATGATCAGCCGTTCAACCAACCAAAGCGTAACCCTAGCTAATAAAAGAGTAACATGCAAATTAACGTCACTTTGTGATAAAATGGCCATGCCCACAGCCAATAAGGAGGGAATATGCATATTGATGGGCCAAAATGGTGGCGTGGGCTGGAGCCACAGAGCCTGTGGAGAGTGGGGGGGGGGGGGGGAGGAGGCTTGGCATCCTGGGGCACCCCAGCAACCAGGAGAGTTGGGGGGAGGCTGAGCAGGAGAGGTAAGGCTTGGCACCCTGGATTGCCCCAGTGATCCAGGATGCCAAGCCTGACAGGAGAGCAGAGCAGGAGATGGGCTGGAAGGCTTGGCATTCTGGGTCACCCCAGCAACTGGGAGAGTGGGGGGAAGGCTGAGCGGGAGAGTGGGGGGGAAGGGTTGGCATCCTGGATTGCCCCAGAGCAGAGCGGGAGATGGGCAGGAAGACTTGGCATCCTGGGTTGCTGAGGAAGGCAGTTGGGGGGACCAGGCCTGCAGGGGAGGGCAGTTGGGGGGGACCAGGCCTGCAGAGGAGGGAAGTTGGAGGGAACCAGGCCTGCAGGAGAGGGCAGTTGGGGGGGGGGGAACCAGGCCTGCAGGGGAGAGCAGTTGGGAGGGGACCAGGCCTGCAGGGGAGGGCAGATGGGGGAGACCAGGCCTGCAGAGGAGGACAGTTAAGGGTGACCAGGCCAGCAGGGGAGGGCAGTTAGGGGTTACCTGGTTCAGCAAGGGAGGGCAGTTGGGGGTGACCAGGCCTGTAGGGGAGGGCAGTTAGGGGCAATTGGGCTAGCAGGGGAGCAGTTAGGCATCAATCAGGCTGGCAGGGGAATGGTTAGGGGGTGAACGGGCATTGGACATCTCTTGAGGGGTCCCAGATTGGAGAGGGTGCAGGCTGGGCTGAGGGACACTCCCCCACTCCCTGTGCACAAATTTCATGCACCAGGCCTCTAGTATGCTAATGATATGCTAAGGCCACTCAACCACTCACTATGATGTACACTGGCCACCAGGGGCAATCAACCAGTCACGATAATGTGCACTGACCACCAAGGGGAAGAAGCTCCAACCGGTAGGTTAGCTTGCTGCTGGGGTCTGTCTGATTGGGACTGAATGAGATGGGCCAGACATGCCCTGGAGTCCTCCCATGGTCTCTCCCTGGCTGGCCAACCTCCCGCATCCCTCCCCAACCCCGATTGTGCACCAGTGAGGTTCCTCAGCTTGGCCTGCACCCTCTCACAATCCAGGACCCATTGGGGGATATCAGAGAGCCGGTTTCAGCCCATTCCCGCAGGCCTGGCCAAGGGACCCACTGGTGCACGAATTCATGCACCAGGCCTCTAGTACTTCTTACAATCAGAGAGTTTAATTATGAATTTACTGATGCTGTCTAAGGGCTGAGGCACAGCTAAAATCATTCCCACATTCATTAACAGTTATAGGGTTTTTTTCCAACATGAATCCTCTGGTGTAGCCTAAGGGACAAGATCTGATGGAAAGCTTTCCCACATTCATTGCATTCATAGGGTTTCTCCCCAGTATGAACTCTCTGATGTTGGTTAAGGTATGAGCCACAACTGAAGGCCTTCCCACATTTTTTACATTTATAGGGTTTCTCTCCTGCATGACTTCTCTTATGATGAATTAGAACTAAAGCATCACTAAAGGTTTTCCCACATTTACTGCATTCAAAAGGTCTCTCTCCAGTATGAATTCTATGATGTCGATTAAGCTGTGAATCAGTTCGGAAAAACTTCCCACATTTGATGCACTCATAGGGCTTCTCTCCAGTATGAATTCTATGATGTTGATTAAGGTGTGAGCGATAGCCAAAGGTCTTCCCACATTCGTTACATTTAAAGGGTTTCTCTCCTGTATGAATTCTTTGATGCAGAGTAAGGGCTATGCGTCTGCTGAAGGCTTTCCCACACTGATTACATTCATAGGGTTTCTCCCCAGTGTGAATTCTCTGATGTTGATTAAGGTGTGCACTCTGTCTGAAGGCTTTGTTACATTCCTTACATTCATATGGTTTCTCTCCTGTGTGAATTCTTTGATGTTCAACAAGGAAGGCAAAACGGCTAAAGGCCTTTCCACATTCATTGCATATAAAGGGTTTTTCTCCAGTGTGGATTCTCTGATGTTGAGCAAGATGTGCACTCTGTCTAAAGGCTTTGTTACATTCCTTACATTCATATGTTTTCTCTCCAATATGAGTTCTCTGATGTTCAATGAGAAAGAAGTCATGGTTAAAGGCTTTTCCACAGTCATTGCATGCATGTAGTTTCTCTGCACTGCGAATTACCTGAGGTTGAGTAAAGAATGAGTAACAGCTAAAGGCGTCACCACATTCATTGGGTAATTTCCCAAAATGTGTTGTTTGACGTTGAGTAAGTAATGAGTGGAAACTTAAGAGATCTGAAAAATCATTACTTTCATAAGGTTTCTTCCCAGGAGGAATTCCTCTATCTTTACTAAGGTATGAACTCTGGTTAAATTTTTCATATTCTTTATCTATTAAAGATTCCTTCTCAGCATGTTGTCTTTTATGCTTCAATGGGACTGAATTTGGGGGGATCATTTGATCATAAATATCAAATTTATGTACTGGCTGTACTATGGGAACTCTCTGATGCATTAAAAGTACTGACTTCAAGATAACACTTCTTTCAGAATTATTATAGTCATTGTCTCTTTTCATAGCATTGATTTCCTTAAGACTTGCCACTTGCTTGAAATGCCTCTCCTGATTTCCATGCTGCTTCTCAAATTCACACTTATATTTCCAAGTTTTTCTGAAACTGGAGCATTCAACATCATGACGTATAAGTCTTTCCATTACTATGCTCTGAGATATTTCCTCTTCATCATCAATGTACCATTTTGGAGATAATTCCTTAATTTCATACCAAGACTCCCGGTCTGAAAAATATAAAGAAAGCAAAGTTATCTTTTATCCTTTGCAAGGAGAAAGCAAGCTATTATAGAACAAACTGAAGAATTAATTGGAGGAATGAGGAAAGAAAGCACATGGTTTTGACATCTCTCAAATTAGGTTATGCAATATAAACAAAATACAAAGAAAAAACAAAGAATGAAGAGAGCTGCTAGAGGAAGGTATAAGTACTGGTAATGAGGAGGTGATTGGGGGAAAAGGTTAAATGCAGGACATCAATAACTAGACAAAATTAAATGCCAAAAAGATAAAGATTTGGAGACAACTATGTAGATCATAATCACAGTTTCCCTGCCTCTAGTCTTTAAAGTCTCCAGTCCATCCTGCACTATCCAGTCCTATTCATAAGATGAAAAGATCCATAAGGGTATGGATTGTTTACTTATTTTTCTTCTTTTTGTTGCATCCAGTACCTAGGGCAATGGCAGCATTTTGTTGAATCTCTGAATCCTGACAAAATGCTCAACAACTTCTAAAATTTTATCAGTCCAGAGGGGGAAATTTTTCCCCCCTCAGTGTCTAGAAGGAATATAAAAGTCAGCATTTATCAACATTGAGATAAAAATGATGCCTCAGAGTGCATACTTGATATTTTCAAGAGAGGATATTGGTTGCTATAAAAGACATAGAAAACTATTGTTTAAAAGATGATCTCAAAAAGTGTAAAATGAGAAAGTCCTTTTACTGACACACCACAATAATCAAATGATATATTCAACTATTTAGAATCTACTACTAGAGCACCTAATAGAGGAGAAAAATGTCTGAGACACAGGTCCTTCTTTTTTAAAACTCTATTGAGAAAGAGAAAATTCTTTGCATAAAAATTCAATATGCCACATAAAGATTAGTTAGTATGATACCGAATATGAGTAGTATAAATATCAGAAAATCAGAGATCAAAATTCTCTATCTTAGTTAAGGAATAATTCCCAGGGAATATGACCTTGATTTTCATATTCAAGCTCCGTCAACAAAATGATTTTCAAGGCTTTGATAAAGTTTCCAAAATATAATAATTATTTCCATGATGGAGTCATTTTCATGTTTTGAAGTACTTAGTGATTATTTTAGAAATGCACATGTTAGTATTTTTGGGTTAATTAGATACAGTCTTTTCCATTAACTGTTTATCATTTGCTGAAAATAAAGCTGCTTCCATACTAGGTCATTACAAAATTGGAATGAAGAACCTATTATTCATCTGCATCTTTATACTCTCTTCTTCAAAGAAAGCCCCTACACCCACCAGTTAGTTCTTCCTATGCACAGCCATGGTTATTATCCTTCCTGGACCCCTATCTCAACCCAGGCCTGAGAGGGCCTTGTTCACTTATTCTGTTAGGTTCACACTGTTGATCTTTCTTTCTATAGAAGTACAACTATTTCTGTTTCCTCACCCATTCTCCTAAACCTCTTCTCCTGTATCTATCTCTCATGAACACTATAGTCCTTCTTACCAAGAATAAATCTCTACTCCAGGAAAATAGCAGCTTTATACAACACTTAATAGTCCCTGCTAGCTGCACTCAACCAGAACTTGTGGTGTACTTTTTACCAAAGACATCTAGTTGGAGATTTGGACAAACACTGAATTGTGTGGCTCTGAAACAGGTGCCATTCCTCCACAATGCTGAGTAAAAGTAGCCTGATGGGAGGAGACTACAGACCATTTCTGGTATAGGAGATTCTGAGATTCCTGGAGCTCCAACCACCCTCTTTAAAAAAAAGAATATTCTTGACTTAGACAGGAAAATACTGTAGCAAAAATGTCAAGGTATGATCAACTTTGGAATCCACTCAGAACTACATAGTAAGTAGGCTTATGTATACTGTTGGAAGAGGAAAAGTTTTTATTAGATGTGAATCTATTTTGAAACCCAGGAGATTGTATTGGCATATAGATCAATGGAACAGAACAGAGACTCCAGAAATCAACCCAAGCCATTATGCTCAATTAATATTTGACAAAAGAGGCAAGAACATACAGTCCCTTTAATAAATGGTGCTGGGAAAACTGGACAGATACATGGAAAAAACATGAAACTAGATAATCAATTCACAACATAGACAATAATAAACTCAAAATGGACAAAAGACTTAAATGTAAGATGTGAAACCATAAAAATCCTAGAAGAAACCATACGCAGCAAAATCTCAGACATTTCTCGCAGCAATATGTTTGCAGATCCATCTCCTAGGGCAAAGGAAACTAAGGAGAAAATAAACAAAGGGGACTATATCAAAATAAAAAGCTTCTATACAGCAACAGAAACCATCAACAAAATAAAAAGGGAGCCCACTATATGGAAGAACATATTTGGCAATGGAACATCTGATAAAGGTTTAACACCTAAAACATATAAGGAATTCATACAACTTAACAAAAGGAAGACAAACAATCCAATTACAAAGTGGGCAAAGGACCTAAATAGACACTTCTCCAAAGCGCACATAAAGATGGAAAAAATGCTCAAAGTCACTGATCATCAGAGAGATACAAATTAAAATGACAATGTGTTTTCACCTTACACCTGTCAGAATGGCTATCATCAACAAACAAATGACAAGTGCTGGCAAGGATGTGGAGAAAAGGGAATCCTAGTACACTGCTGGTGGGAATGCAATCTGGTGCAGCTATTATGGAAAAATGGCATGGAGTTTCCTGAAAAAAATTAAATATGGAACTGCCATTTGACCCAGTGATCCCATTTCTAGGAATATACCCCTAAGAGACCCAATTCATCAATCAGAAAGAATATATACACCCCTATGTTCACAGCATCCCAATTTACAATAGCTAAGATCTGGAAACAGTCGAAGTACCCATCAGTAGATGAGTAAATAAAAAAGCTGTGATACAGCAGTAAAAAAGAAGAGACTCTTACCCTTTGAGTCAGCATGGAGAGACCTGGAGAGTACTATGCTAAGTGAAATAAGCCAGTCAGAAAAAGACATGTGTCACATGATCACACTCATATGTGGAATCTAATGAACAAAATAAAATGTTGAATGAAATAGAGCCAGAGTCATAGAAGCATGGAACAGACTGTCGAACATCAGAGGGAAGGTGGGGATGGGATGGTGGGAGGGAAGAGATCAACCAAACAACGTGTAGGCATATATACATAACCCATGGACACAGACAATAGGGTGAAGGAGGCCTGTGTTGGGGGACAGGGGTGGGCTAGAAGGAGTCAACTAGTGCCAGGCCTGGGACCACTTATTGAGATATATAAGTGGCCTCAGGCCTGGCCTAGTGGCAGCCTGCCCTGGTTCACAGCTTGGCCTCTCCTGGGCACCTCCAAGCTCAACACATATAGCAGACATCTGCAGATTGATTTGTAGCTCATGCTGGGTGGCTGATGCTGGGTGGCCAAAGGCAGGGCACAGGCAGAGGCTGACTTTGCACCTCCTGAAAGGCTACAGAGTCAGTGCACCCTGGGGTGAACTTCAACCACAGCAGATTACAATCCTACCACCTCCAGAGGTGACACACTCAATGGGTGGACTTGGTGATCATCAAAGCCCCCAATAAAACAAGTCTTGCTCCACAGGGTTGACTCCTGAACAGCAGCTCTTCAGCTCTAGTTGCAGCTGATCCTTAAAACTGATTGGCCTGGGGGTCAATCCCTCCCAGTGACACCAACATCAATCAAGGCTCAACTACAATAGGACAGTGCACACAGCTCACACAGGGAAGCACCTGGAGTGCCCAGCTCAGGTGACTGAGGAGGCTTATCCACTGAGCCCTACAGGACAAGTACATAAGGTGACTCTACCAAGTCCAGGAGACATCGCAGATCTATCTAATACACAGAAACAAACACAGGGAAACAGTAAAAATGCAGATATAAACATATCACTAATGAAAGAACAGGAGAAATCTCCAGAAAAAAAAACTAAATGAAATGGAAGCAAGAAAACTACCAGATAGAGTTCAAAACAATGGTTATAAGGATGCTCAAGGAACTTAATAAGACCTTCAAGGGACTCTATCCAGCAAAGCTCTCATTTAGAATCTAAGGTCAGATAAAGAGCTTCACAGACAAGAAAAAACTAAAGGAATTCATCACCACCAAACAAGTATTAGATGAAACGTTGAAGGTTATTCTTTAAGAGGAGGAAAAAAGATAGAAGAGGAAGAGGAGAAGGAGGAGGAGGAGGAGGAAGAGGAGAAGAGATAAAAAACATGAACAATAAAATGGCAATAAATACATATCTAGCAACAATTGAATCTAAAAATCAAAATAAACAAACAAGGAATATAATGAACAAAATAAACTGATGAATGAAATAAAACTAGAGGGGAAACCAAGATGGCAGTATAGGTAAACACCTAAACTGCTGCCTCGCACAACAATATCAAAACTACAACTAAAAGACAAAACGGACACCATCTAGAACCACAGGAAAGATGGCTGAGTGGAAATTCTACAACTAGAAGGAAAGAGGAAAGCACATTGAGACTCAGAGGAGCTGCAAAAGGCTGCAGTACGGAGACGCACCCACGCAGAGAGGACGGGCGGCTGAGTGCGTGGCTGGCTTTCTCAAGCGAGAGGGAGAAGGAAGCTCCCGACTGTGCTGAACTCCAGTCCCGGGCGAGACTCTGGGAACCCAGACTCATTCGGGGGGAATCTGGACTGTCAGGAAAAGAGAAAGCACACTGAGACTCAGGGGAGCTGTGGAAGGCAGAGGTCTGGAGGCGCATGTGTGCAGAGAGGACTGACTGCTGAGGTCAGGGGTGGCTGAGTGCATGGCTGGCTTTCTAAAGCAGGAGGGAGACGGAAGCTCCTGACTGCGCTGAACTCCAGTTCCGGGCGAGTTTCAGGAAACCCAGACTCATTCGGGGAGAAAATGGACTGTCTAGCAGCAGGTGAAACTCAAAGGTGGCTTTCTCTCAGATGTGCTTGCAGCAATTACCGAGGGACACTAAGACCCAGGGGCCTCATAGGGCAGGGCTGACGGGAAGCCAAGGCTGTCTGCTCCACCCTGAGACTCGGCCCCACCCAAGCTGAGCACAGAGGCTTTTGCAATTTTGCAAGTCTTGTCTCATAAGAGTGTCTCCAGCACAGAAGTTCTCCCAGCATAGACACAGCTGATCGTCACAGCCAATTGGCCTGGAGGTCGATTCCTCCCAGTGATACCAACAACAATCAAGACTTAACTACAACAAGGCTGTGCACACAGTCCACAAAGGGGTGCACCAAAAGTGCCCACCTCAGGTAACTGGGGGAGGCTGAGCCACTGGGCCCTATAGGACATCTACCACACAAAGCCACTCTACCAACTCAGGGAAGCAGCGAAAATGCGGAGACAAAGAAGCAGATCACAGATGAAAGAAATGGAGGAAAGCAAATGACTGGATATAGAATTCAAAACCACAGTTTTAAGATTTTTCCAGAATTTCCTAGAAAAGGCCGATAAATTTAGCGAGATCCTCGAAGATATGAAAAAGGACCACTAGAAATTAAACATACACTGACTGAAATAAAAAATATTATACAGAGACCTAACAGCAGACTAGAGGACCACAAGAATCAAGTCAAAGATTTGAAATACAAAGAAGCAAAAAACACCCAACCAGAAAAGCAAAAAGCAAAAAGAATCCAAAAATTTGAAGATAGTGTAAGGAGCCTCTGGGACAACTTCAAGCCTACCAACATCCAGATTATGGGGGTGCCAGAAGAAGAGAGAGAGCAAGATACTGAAAATCTATTTGAAGAAATAAAGACAGAAAACTTCCTCCACCTGGTGAAAGAAATAGACTTACAAGTCCAGGAAGTGCACAGAACCCCAAACGAAAGGAATCCAAAGAGGACCACACCAAGACACATCATAATTAAAATGCCAAGATCAAAAGACAAAGAGAGAATATTAAAAATAGCAAGAGAAAAACAGTTAGTTACCTACAAGGGAGCACCCATACGACTGTCAGCTGATTTCTCAACAGAAACTATGCAGGCCAGACGGGAGTGGCAAGAAATTTTCAAAGTGATGAATAGCAAGAACCTACAACCAAGATTACTCTACCAAGCAAAGCTATCATTCAGAATGGAAGGTCAGATAAAGAGTTTCACAGATAAGAAAAAGCTAAAGGAGTTCATCAACACCAAACCAGTATTATATGAAATGCTGAAAGGTATTCTTTAAGAAGAGGAAGAAGAAAAAGGTAAAGATAAAAATTATGAACAACAAATACATCTCTATCAACAAGTGAATCTAATAATCAAGTGAATAAAAAATCTGATGAACAGAATAAACTGGTGAATATAATAGAATCAGGGGCATAGAAAGGGAGTGGACTGACATTTCTCAGGGGGAAAAGGGAATGGGGGGGTGCGGGAAGAGACTGGACAATAATCGTATACCTATGGATGAGGACAGTGGGGGGGGAGGTAAGGGCAGAGGGTGGGGTGGGAATCAAGTGGAGGGGAGCTAGGGGGAAAAAAAGAGGAACAATTGTAATAATGTGAACAATAAAGTTTTGTTAAATTAAAAAAATATATGTAATACTACCATTCTGGGTTGAAAGGCTCAAAGTTACACTAAACAAGTTAGCAATAATTACAAGATAGTATATATCCATAACCCATGGCCACAGACATTATTGTGGTGAAGGCCTGGGGTGGGGGCAGGCTAGAAGGGGTCAATGGGGATAGAAGGGGGACATCTGTAATACTTTCAATAATGAAGATTTTTAAAAAATTAAAAGAAAAACTAGAGGCATAGAAACATGGAACAGATTGATGAATCTCAGAGGGAAGGAAGGAGGGGATGGAAATATATTAACCAAAGAACTTATATTCATACTAGAGGCCCAGTACACAAGATTTGTGCACAGGTAAGGTCCCTAGGCCTGGCTGGCGATCAGGGCTGATCGGGACATCTCAGCTGCAGGCCAGGGCCTTCCTTCCCTGGCTGCTAGCTGCTGGCTGGGGCCTTCCTTCATTCCGTGCTTCCCCCGGTGGTCAGCGCACATCATAGCAAGCGACCGGTCTCCCAGTCAAACTCCGCAGGGACAATTTGCATAGTAGGCTTATATATATATATATACTAGAGTCCTAGTGCACAAAATTCGTGCATGGAGGGGGGTCCTCAGCCTGGACTGCACCCTCTCCAATCTGGGACCCCTTGGGGGATGTCCTGCAGGATCGAGCTTAAACCGGCAGTTGGACATCTCTCTTGTAATCTGGGACTGCTGGCTCCTAACTGCTCACCTGCCTGCCTACCTGATTGCCCCTAACCCCTCTGCCTGCCGGCCTGATCACCCCTAAATACCTCTGCCTTGGCCCCTGCCACCGTGATTTTGTCCGGTAGGATGTCCGGTCTATCCAGTATAATTAGCATACCCTTTTATTAGTATAGATATGCATTACCCATGGACACAGATAATAGGGTCACGAAGGCCTGGGGTGGGGAGCGGATTGGGTGGAGGGGATAATGGGGGGAGGGGAAGTGGGGACATCTGTAATATTCTCAACAATAAAGGTTTAAAAAAATAAAATGGAGTTGGTGATTTAAAAAAAAGTCTATTCAGTGGTGCTTGAAAAAGCAGACAGATGCATGAAAAAAAATAAAACTAGACCATCCTCTTGCACCATACACAAGAATAAACTTAAGATAGACTAAACACTTAAATATAAGACTTAAAACAATAACTTCTAGAAGAAAATATAGGCAGTAAAACCTCTGACATTGCCCTGGCTCCGTAGATAGAGCGACGGCCTGTGGACTGAAGGGTCCCAGGTTCAATTCCAGTCAAGGGCATGTACCTTGGTTGTAGGCACATCTACAGCAGGAGGTGTGCAGGAGGCAGCTGATCGATGTTTCTCTCTCATCGATGTTTCTAGCTCTCTATCCCTCTCCCTTCCTCTCTGTAAAAAAATCAATAAAATATATATTTTTAAAAAATCTCTGACATTTCTTTTAGCAATTTTTTTTCTTCTATATCTCCTTGGGTAAGGGTGGGGGGGGGGAGAAAGGGGAAATAAATGGAATTACTACACCAACCTAAAAGTTCCTGCACAATGAAATAAACCATCAACAAAACAAAAAGACAACCTACTGAATGGGAGAACATATTTGCCAATGAACCTCTGATAAGGGGTTAATATTCAAATTTATAAAGAACTTAGACAACTTCATACCATAAAAGCAAACAAAGCAAGTAAGTATTAAGCAGAAAATGTGAATAGACACTTCTCCAAAGAAGACACACTGATGGCCAGCCAACATAAGAAAAGTTGCTCAACATCACTAATCATCAGAGAAATGCAAATCAAAACCTCACACCTATCAGAATGGCTATCTTCAATAATTCCACAAAGAAGAAATGTTGGTGAGGATGTGGAAAAAAGGAATCTTAGCGCACTGTTGGTGGGAATGCAGATTGGTTTAACCACTATGGAAAACAATGTGAATGGTCCTAAAAAATTCTTAATGGAACTGTCTTATGATGCAATGCTTTCCTCTCTGAGAATATACCCAAAAAATCTGAAACACCAATTCCAAAGAATATATATAGCACCCCTATGTTCATTGCAGCATTATTTACAATTGCCAAGATAGGGGCACAACTTAAGTGCCCATCAATAGACGAGTAGAAAAAAAAAAGCTGTGGTGCCTATACACAGTGGAATACTTGGCCATAGAAAAGAATGAAATTTTACCTTTTGCAACAGTATGGATAGGCCTGGAGGATATTATGCTAAGTGAAATAATCAGACAGAGAAAGAGGTATGCAGTATGATTTCACTTTATGAGACATCTAAAGAACAACAACAACAACAAAAAAACACACAGAGAAAACAGAAACAGACTCACAGATACAGATAACAGACTGACAGTTTCAGAGGGAAGGGTGTTGGGTGACTGGGTTATAAAGTTGAAAGGATTGAGAAGTACAAATCTGTAGTTATAGAACAGTCATAGAGATGTAAATCACAGCGTAGGGAACATAGTCAATAATATCGTAATAACTATGTATGGCCAGGTGGGTACTTGAAACATCATGAGGAATATTCTATAAAGTACATAAATTTCTAACCACTATGCTATAAATCTGAAACTAACATAGAATTTTTCCATGTCAGTACAGAAGCTATCTCATTCAAAGACTTAATGAACTATAAATTAGATAACCAAGCACTTTAATTTTTACACTCATACACCAAAAGCTGAATAGCATGCTTGCCAAGATTTAGTTGTAGTTTCAACCTACTTTAGTTCAGTTGTACTTGGTGTTTATAATTACACTAGAGGCCCAGTGCACGAAATTCATGCACTCAGGGGGTGGGGGGGATGTTCTTCAGCCTGGCCTGCACCTTCTCACAGTCCGGGAGCCCTTGGGGGATGTCCGACTGCCGTGGAGGCGGGAGAGGCTTCTGCCACAGCCACTGTGCTTGCCAGCCGTGAGCCTGGCTTCAGGCTGAGTGGCACTACCCCTGTGGGAGTGCACTGACCACCAGGGAGCAGCTCCTGCATTGAGTGTCTGCCCCCTCATGGTCAGTGCACATCATAGCAACTGGTCGTTCCACCATCGGGCCGAAACTGGCTCTCCAACATCCCCCAAGGGGTCCTGGATTGCAAGAGGGTGCAGACCAGGCCAAGGGGCCCCATTGTTGAACGACTGGGGCCAGAGAGAGATGTGGGAGGTTGGCCAGCTGGGGAGGGACTGCGGGAGGGCTCCAGGGTGTTTCTGGCCCATCTCACTCAGTCCTGATTGGCCAGGCCCCAGCAGCAAGCTAACCTACCAGTCAAAGTGGCTGCCCCTGGTGGTCAGTGCATGTCATAGTGACTGGCCGACCAGTCCACTGTCTGCCCCCTGATGGTCAGTGCACATCATGTGAGTGGTTGAGTGGCCTTAGCATATCATTAGCATATTACACTTTGATTGGTTGAACTGACGACTGGACGACCGGACACATAGCATATTAGGCTTTTATTAAATAGGATACTCTAAAAATAATTAACGAGTGTTAAAAGAGACATTTTAACAAAAACTAAGTTGAAAATTTTATAATGGGCTAAAAGTTATTTACTTAAAAAATCTGTTTTTGTACTAGGTGTGGAAAAGAATTGTAAAAGCCTATTAAAAACATAAAAGTCTACAAGGATTTTGTACTCACATTGGTTTGCATACAATTTGCTTCACTTTAAAAGAAATCAATACTAGAAATTGTAGATAGTGCATTATGAGTGTGAAAAGAAAGACAAAGCTGAATTGCAATCAACAGATCATCTATACTAATAAAAGCCTAGGTGGCCCTCGCACCCTCGCGCAATGCCCTCACGTCATCACAAGATGGCTGCCCCCCACATTGTCACAAGATGGCTGCCACAAGATGGCTGGCAGGGAAGGGCAGTTGGGGGTGATCGGGCCAGCAGGGGAGTGCAGTTGGAGGCAAGATCAGGGTGGCAGGGAAGGGCAGATGGGGGTGACCAGGCCAGCAGAGGAGGGCAGTTGGGGGGCAAATAGGCCAGCAGGGGAGGGCAGTTGGGGGCGACCAGGCCAGCAGGGGAGGGCAGCTGGGGGTGACCAGGCCTGCAGGGGAGGGCAGCTGGGGATGACCAGACTGGCAGGGGCGGGCAGTTGGGGGCCATCAGGCCAGCAGGGGAAGGCAGTTGGGGGCAATCAGGCTGGCAGGGGAGGGCAGTTGGGGGTGACCAGGCCTGCAGGAGAGAGCAGTTTGGGGTGACCAGGCCTGCAGGGGAGAGTGGTTGGGGATGATCGGGCTGGCAGGGGAGCAGTTAGGCATAAATCAGGCCAGCAGGGGAGCGGTTAGGGGGTGATTAGGCTGGCAGGCAGAAGCAGTTAGGGGCAATTAGGCAGGCAGGCAAGCGAGTGATTAGGAGTCAGCAGTCCTGGATTATGAGAGGGATGTCCCAGATTGGAAAGGGTATAGGCTGGGCTGAGGGACACCCACCCCGTGCATGAATTCCGTGCACTGGGCCTCTAGTGCTGCTATAAAAAAGAAGAATTGCTTACCCTTTGCAACAGTCTGGATGGAACTGGCGAGTATTATGCTGAATGAAATAAATTAGTCAGAGAAAGATAAATACTATATAATCTCACATATATGTGAAATCTAATGATGAACATAATAAACAGACAAATAAAACTGGTCATGAGACATGGAGGCATGAAACAGAATGATATATTTCGGTGTGGTGGGGTGGGGGAGATGGTAAGAGATTAACCAAAGAACTCATATGCATATATCCATAACAAATGGACACAGACAAGAGTGTAGGGAAGGGCTGGGATGGGCAGGGACTGAGAGGGAGTTAAAGGGGATGTGGGAAATTGAGGGACACCTGTAATACTGTCAACAATAAAATAAAATAAAATTTAAAAATAAAAAAATTTCTTGCACTGGAAAGGAAAACCATCAACAAAATTAAAAGACTGGGAGAACATATCCACCAATAAATTGAAGCTAAATCCAAAATTTATCAAGAACTTATAAAACTCAACACCAAAAGAACAAACAATCTTATTTAAAAAATGGACAAAGACTTAAATAGGCACATGTGGAACATTTACACAATGGAATACTACGCAGCTTTAAAAAATAAAGATATGCTACCCGGTAAGACCACATGGAGGGACCTGGAAATTATTGTGCTAAGTGAAATAAGCCAGTCAGAGAAAGACAAATATCACATGATCTCATTTATATGTGGAATCTAATGAATAAAATAAACTGACAAACAAAATAGATCTAGACACATGGAAGCATGCAATAGACTGACAAATCTGAGGGAAGGGGGTCAGGAAGAGATTAATCAAAGAACTTACATGCATATATTCATAACCCATGTGCACAGACTATAGTGGAGTGAATTCCTTTGGAGGGGATGGGACTGGGGTAGAGGGGATCAATGGAGGGAAAAAGGAATATCTGTAATACTTTCAACAATAAAGATAAGAAAAAAATCAAAATTTTAGCAATGGTACATTCTAGGCATTTATTATATTACTAGAGGCCCGGTGCATGAAATTCGTGCATGAGGGAGGGGAGCGGTCCTTCAGCCCTGATTGCACCCTCTAACAATCTGGGACCACTGGCTCCTAACCACTTGCCTGTCAGCCTGCTTCATTGCCCCTAACCACTCTGCTTGCCTGCCTCATCGCCCCTAACTGCTCGCCTGCCTGCCTCATCACCCCTAAATGCCTCTGCCTGCCTGATCTCCCCTAACTGCTCACCTGCCTGATTGCCCCTAACTGCCTCGCCTGCTTACCTCATTGTCCATAACCCCTCTGCCTGCCTGCCTGATTGCCCCTCATATTACACTTTCATTATTATAGATAGTTGCCTTGCTGCGAGTTTTAAGAACCTGCTTGTCATAGATATAGAAAAGTTTTAATTTTTACTCTTGATTATGGCAATCAACTAACACAGATGGCCACCAAAAAGGTGACTTACCAAAGGGTGTATAGCAAATGGTGCTGTTAAGTTCTCTTCTGTGAAAACGTGCATGTTGTGCATTGTATCTGCCTGGATACACGAAAGAGTGAAGTTTCTGTCTGTCTTTGCAATCATATGAGTGAATTGTGTGAGACCCCAGCCCAGTCTGGTTTGGTACTCACAGAATAATAGAGGTCTTTTTTTTTTTTCTCCATTGGTGGAGATTTCCTAGAAGTTGCAGAATATCTTCCTTTTAATTTTTCGACACTCTGACTTTGCTTATGTCTCTCACCTTTGCTTCCCCTCCATCCCCCACCCACAACAGTAACTTGTTCCAGGCTCACTTTACTCGAGTGTCGAGTGTCTAGGAGATCGCACAATGCATCCACCACCAGAACCACGATTCCAGCATTCCTGCTGCTCCCTGCTCTCTCGGCTTCTGCTTCCAGTCCAGGGACCGCAGAAACCGAAAGGACTGGGGACTCCAGCCGCCTTCCCTCCAGCAGGGCTGAAAGGACCAGTGACTCCAGCAGCGGGCAAGCAGCAGGGCTCAAAGGACTGGGGGACTCCAGCAGGGCTGAGGGGACTGGGCACCGCCATCTTATGGCTATGGGCGCCGCCATATTTGTGACTGAGTGACAGTTAATTTGCATATTACCCTTTTATTATATAGGACTAGAGGCCCAGTACACGACATTCGTGCACTCAGGCTGGGGGTTGGTCCCTTAGCCCCGGCCTGTGCCCTCTTGCAGTTTGCGTGCCCTTGGGGGATATTCGACAGATAGCTTAGGCCTGGACCTGGCAGGGAGCAGACCTAAGCCGCAGTCGGACATCCTTAGCTCTGCTGCAGAGGTGGGAGAGGCTCCTGCCACCACCACTGTGCTTGCCGGCCGTCAGTCCGACTTCTGGCTGAGTGGCACTCCCCCTGTGGGAGCGCACTGACCACCAGGGAGCAGCTCCTGCATTGACTGTCTGCCCCCTGGTGGTCAATGCATGTCATAGCGACTGGTGATTCCACCATTTGGTCGATTTGCATATTACCCTTTTATTTTATAGGAAGGATTCTTTATACTTTCCTGTATTTTTAACTTTATCAATAAAAATATATTTTCTAAAGCCAAAACAATCCCATTCTGAAAGAAAACACTTTCTCCATTCCAGGAGAAAGTTAACCAAGATGATCAAGACTGAGACATGCCTTAATAAAATGACTTTAAAAGAACCATCTGGGGATCAAAAAATTATGAAGCTACTTAAACTTAAGAGATAAACATCAATCTGACATCAAAATTCTTAGTAAGAACATTTAACACCAGTACTAATCAGTATATTTTAAGGAAATAATGACTAATTATAAACAAAGTAGAACTTGGGAGCACATTGTTTGCACAAGTCTATTTTGAGAAAACTGCTAGAGAACAAACCTTAGCCAATCAAAAGATACATAGAAAATTTTCAGCAAAAGGACTAGGAGAAAATACTTAATATACTTCACTACAGAACTAAAACTAAATGGAAGGCTGGAACAAATGTATCAGAACAGCATCTTATATACATATATGTATCTATCAATATAATAGAGGAATATGCAAATTAGCCAGGATGCCATAATGTCACGAATGAACAGCAGGGACCTGAGGCTGCATGGCGCCTGGCCAGGGTGAGGGATCTCAGGCTGCACCCCCCCCATCCCAGGGCCGGGCCAGGAGACCTCAGGCTGTGCACCCCACCCGGTGGGGCTTGACAGGGAGCTCAGGCTGCACCCCTTGCCTGGCGGGGGTCCTCAGGCCATGCCCCTCGCCCAGTGGGGCTTGACAGGGGACCTCAGGCTTTGCCCCTGCCCTGGCACTGGGCCAGGAGACCTCAGGCCACACCCCCCACCCCAGCGCCGGGCTGGGGAACCTCAGGCTGTGCCCCCTGCCCAGCGGGGCTTGACAGGGGACCTCAGGCCATGCCCCCCGCCCCAACAATGGGCCAGGGGACCTCAGGCTGTGCCCCCTGACTCAGAGCCAGGCCAGGGGACCTCAGGCTATCCCCCTGCCCTGGTGCTGTACTGGGAAACCTGAGGCTGCACCCCCTGCCCAGTGCTGGGCTGGGGGATCTGAGGCTGTGCCACCTGCCTAGAGGGACTTGATGGGGGTGGGGCTGGCTGGGTTTGGGTCTCAGCCAATGAGGGTGGGGCTGGCCAGGTCTGGGTCTCCTACGTTTACGAAGCGCGTGCAGGTGGTGGGCGGGGACTTGACTCTGGGTCTCGAGGCGCGCACCAGACTCTGACAGGAGGGAGATTTTCATATACATTTTACTAATTTTCTTTCATCTCTGAAAGAAATATTAAAATATTTCCTCTAATTAATTCCCTTTTGATGTGCATGAATTTTGTGTATCAGGCCACTAGTCCTATATAATAAAAGGGTAATATGCAAATTGACCCTAACAGTGGAATGACCAGAACAACCACTCGACCAGTCACTATGAGGCACACTGACCACCTCTTGGTCCCTTTCCCCGGCTGGCAGGCTCCCATGGCCCGATGGCAAACAGGGAACCAAGGGTGGGTGGCTGGGTATGTGGGCAGTGCCAGGCCAAGGCCCCTGGCCCGCGGGTCACCCTACACACAGAAGACAACCCGCGGCATGGGCGGGGCCACTGAGCAGGCTGGAATGGCCAACCTCTTGGTCCCTCCCTCTGGTCAGCAGGCTCTGCTTGCCTGACAGTGAATGGGGAACTAGAGGTAGATGGCGGCAGGGGGCAGGGCCAGCTGCCAGAAACCAGGGAAGATGGCCCTGATGGCAGGCTAGGCCTAGGGACCATACCCATGCATGAATTTTCATGCACTGGGCCTCTAGTATAAATACAATATGTGTTGATAATGTAAAAACTATATAAATAACTGAAGTTAGGAAGAGAATGTGGGGAGTAAAATAAGTCTACTCATCTGCAACAGGAGAAAATCAAAGGCTAGTTTTTAAAGCTCATCAATCAAGTAACAGAAAGAGTAAATACTGTCAGCATAAACAGAGGAGTATAACCATGAAGGTAGTCACTAGAAAAAAGAAAAATTTTCCTAATTATTATCTACATATATAAAAGTCTAAGTGACCATTATGACTAGACAGCCAGATGACCAGATGACCGGCTGGTAGCTATGATGCGCACTGACCAACAGGGGACAGACACTCAACACAGGAGCTGCCTCCTGATGGTCAGTGTGCTCCCACAGCCAACCTCCTGCAGCTGGCCAACCTCCTGTGGTCCCTCCCTCCGGCCAGCCGGGTAGTCAGTATGCCCCCCAACAGCCAACCTCCTGTGGCCGGCCAATCTCCCACGGTACCTCCCCCTAGCCGGCCAGCCCAATTAGCCCGAATCGGGACTGGGCGAGATGGCCTTGATCAGCCCCGATCGCCGACCAGGCTGAGGGACCCCACCTGTGCATGAATTTGTGTACTGGGCCTCTAGTAAAAAATAAAGTTTTACATGACCAAAAAAGGCTAGGATAACAGATAAGTGAAAGTCTTTTTTAAAAAACTATAAAACAAACAAACAAAAAAACCACATAAAACCATATACAGGAGTAAGCCCAAATATATAAAAAATGCCCAGGGGACAGGCAGGAGGCAGCTGATAAATGTTTCACTCTCACACTGATGTTTCTTTCTCACTCCCTCTCCCTTCCTCTCTCTCTAAAAAATTAATGGAAATACTTTTAAAATGAAATTGGACTTTCATTTATTAAGTTGAAATAATATTCAGATTGGTTTAAAAAGCAAAACTCAATTCTATATTGCATATAAACCCTAAATTTAAAACAAAGAGATTCTACAAAGTTTAAAATAAAAGGATGGGTAAAGGACCTACAAAAAAGTATAAAAAGGCAAGGAAACAGTTTCTGCCAAAGGGCCTTCAGAAGGAAAACATGATTTTTAGCTTGGTAAGATCCATTTTTGACAGCTAAAATATAATAACTTTCTGCTGTTTTAGGCACCAGCAAGATAAACCCAATATAGAAATCCAACTGGTACAACCTTTCTGGAGGGGAATTTGGCAATTCCTAACAATATTATATATGCACTTACTCAGCAATACTACATCTAGGAATCTGCCCTGAAAGCACAGCTTCAACAACACAGAAAATACATATGTACAAAGTGATTCATTGTAACATTGTTTGTAATTGTAAAATATTGAAAACCTAAATGTCCACACATTAGAGTAGTGGAATAAATTATAACATCTACATAATGGAGTATTTTTCAGATGTTAAAATAATAAGACAGCTTCCTATTAACTAATATGAAGGGACTTCATACATATATGTATATTAGAGTAGGTAGCTAGATAGACAAGAGCCAGGATAGATGGCTAAAATCAAGGGGAAGATGTAACAAACAAGAATTAAGCAACAGATAGCAGACCCAAGAGTGAGGAAAGGGTAGACCTGAAACCTCTCCTAGGTTGTGGTCTAACAGAGAGCTTAAAATCCAGGTGGGGCAGCCTTGAAACCTGAGGAGGTATTTTTATTTTTTGCACAACCCAACTCCATAGTATAAAATTTCAAAAGTCCAAATGAGCAGGACATTGGTTTGGCTTTGGCCAGTTAAGCTAACCACTCTATATCTAAGAATATTTCCTTTTCTTGCAAATAAATTCTTGCACGCTTTGCTGCTATTTGATACTGTCTTTTGTTTTAATTCCTTCCTACAAGCAAGACAAGAATTGGAGCATAGAGATCATCTCTAGCATCTTGGTGTCATGACTCAGATAGCCCTCTTTCCAGCCTCTGGCCACAAGGCTGGAAAGAGGGCTATTTTGCTTTTGCTTCTTGTCCAAGCTCAGAAAGGCGAGGCAGCAATTGTAGTTAATTGGGAGGAAATTACTATGAGTGAAAAACAAAAGTAGCAATGGGTGCCTGGAGATGAACTGACGCAGAAGGTGAGAGGAACATCTTCCCTCCAATCTGCACAAATTGACACTCTCAGGTGACTGAGGGTCTCTATGTAGGTGTCAGAGGGTCTTCCTGGTGTAAGGGTCTCATAGAGACTCCAGAACACAGCTGTAATTAAACTTTGGTCCTCACCATTGTTCTAGACACCTGGCAAGAGAAACCAAGACACATAAGAGGAGTGGGAATGACCAGCGGTGTTATGGGCTCTAGGAGCAAGCAGCACACTATGGCCCATTACATAGAGCCCTGAGAACTCCATTCACAGTCATAACTGCCTCACGCCTACATTCTCAACACATTTCTTTGGCTCATATGAATTAAGGTGCCTCACCTGCCCTACCAGGCTCCTGAATCTACATTCTTGTCTCACTCTATGTAGAAATTGCATTCTGGGTTTATGTTGTATCTGTCAAAGAGCTAAAAGAAAACATCACGGGACAGAGAGATTCAAAGGATTCTTCTCTAAGAACACTGATGAGGTTCTACTTTTAACATGTATTCTTGAACATTGACCTGAACCTCTTAACAGGCAGCTTTTAATTTGTGCCTGGAAATTACATCAGCCTAAAACTCTAGGAGAGCAGGTTAAGGTCCTAATGCTGAGAGGCTTTTTATTCACTTACTAGAGGCCTGGTGCACGAAATTCATGCACGGGGGTGGGGAGGGTCTCAGCCCCGCCTGCACTCTCTCCAATCCAGGACTCCTCGGGGGATGTCTGACTGCCTCTCACAATCCAGGACCACTGGCTCCTAAGGACTGCTCGCCTGCCTGCCTGCCTGATCACCCCTAACTGCTCTTCTGCTGGCCTGATTGCTCCTAATTGCCTCTGCCTAACCCCGCACCCAGGACCCAGGATTCCCTCCTCCAGCTGGTCTTCCCTCCATCTGGCTGGCTGCAGGCACCCAGAGGACCGTGAGAGGGTGGCTTTGCCCGGGCCACAGCTGCAGGCGCTGACACCCAGGACTGCAGGGCAGGTGGTTTGTCCCTCTCCCGGGCTGCAGGCACAGCCACTGGCACCCAGGACCGCAAGGCAGGTGGCTTGTCCCTCTTCCAGGCCACAGCCTGGCTGGTCCCCATTCCTCTTTTGTGAACTCACTTGTGCCTGGCTGGTCCCCATTCTTCTCTCCCCAGTATTGTGTTCTGAGCCGTGACACTGTGATGACCATTTGCATATTAGCTCTTTATAATATAGGATAGGATTATGGGCCTGTCAATGGAGGCCCCTGACCTTCATGCCTACGGGATGCAGCCTCTCACCTTCCGTACCAGGCACCCATAGTTATTTTCATTTTCCACTCATAGAAAATAGGATCACGGACTTTTTCTTTCTAGTAAGAGGATTGATTCCTGACTATAACACTTTCACAAAATGTTCTAGGTATTTAGAAAAAGCTAATAGACATAGCAAGGAATGTCTTCTCTGTACTTTTAGGGAAACCTACCCCTGGGTCCTGACTCCTACTTTACTCTTGAGTGGAATGAGACTTCCATACCTCTTTCATCATTTAATATACATGAACCTGCAGAAGCTGTGAGAGGGGATTCCAGGGAGGCTAGAAAGCTATTTTGAATGACAAATTCACCATCATTCATACAATCAACAATATTGGCTTCATAGTTTTTCCTTCCATTTTAGGATGACACGAGACATAGAGAGAATTCCTTCACTGAGTAAACTGGCCCGATTGACTACCTTTAGTTTTATAAAAGGCCAAGGGCAATGGCAGAGCTATAGGTGCAATAATTGGGAATTTAAGAAAATAAGACACAATGAGGTGCATCCAAAAGAAACAAACCCCGCAGAAGTTACGTGACTCTGGCGACAACATGTAGGACAGAGAATATTCCCATGCCCAACGAGGAAGGGGCTGGAGGTGGAGCACGTGGTAAGGCCAGCTAATCCAAGGTCCAGGGAGGCTAGGAGTTTGGGATGCCTACTCCTCAGCAAGGTAAAGGTAAGGATATGTTAGGGGATGCCTGAACATTCCCTAGCACTTTTCTCCTCTATTCTCTTACAGATGAGGAACATTTCATCTATTCCCCAAGATTCGCCCCTGGGATGCATCTTAAAAGAACTGGAATAAATTTGACCCCCAGACTTTAAAGTAAAAGAGATTAGTATTTTTCTACAATATGGGTTGGCTCCAATACAAACTTGAGGATCAAGAGATATGGCCCAAGAATGGCAAGCTGAATTTTAATACCATCTTATAAGTTAACCAATTTTGTCACCGACAAGGCAATTGGACAGAGGTTCCTTTTGTCCAGGCCTTTAAGGCCTTAAAGAATGACCTAAATTTATGCGAAGGCTGCAAGATAGATCCTGCAATACTTGCTGAAATGACCCATGTTCCTAAAACCCACTTAGAGTAAGAAATAACCTCACCAGAAGCACATAGGCAATGACTCCTGAACCAACACCATACTCCTCTTCTGGGGGCTCAGCTCCCCATACCATGGAATCCTAGTTAAATGTCTTTTGTCCCATTACAAGAGGCAGCAGGACTACAGGATATCACTAAGGTACTGGTTCCATTTTCTATGTAGTACCTCATGAATATGAAGTACAAAGTAGGAAGTGTCACTGATGATCCTGACAAATTTATAAATGAATGGAGAAAGGTTACAGCAACTTTTGACGTAACTTGGGAGGGATTTAAGCCTTCTTCTATAGGAAGTTATGTCCTCAACTGAAAGGAATTTGTATGTCAAATGGCATAGGAATATGCTGATAAGCTAAATGTCCAAAATCACCAATATCCTCGGGGAGGTAGGGCCATTCCCATAGATCAGTGTTTGGCAAACTGTGGCTCACGAGCCACATGCAGCTCTTTGGCCCCTTGAGTTTTTAGAAAAGGCCAGCTTAGGAGTACCCTAATTAAGTTAATAACAATGTACCTACCTATATAGTTTAAGTTTAAAAAATTTGGCTGTCAAAAGAAATTTCAATCATTGTACTATTGATATTTGGCTCTGTTGACTAATGAGTTTGCCAACCACAGCCATAGATGAGCCAAACGGGGACTGAAATTCTCAATCATGCAGATGGTACTGGAATCATATGATTCATTGCTTAGATCACAAGGCCCCCCAAAAAAACTATCAACTACAACAAATTAGCCACCAGGGACCACAGGAAAAACCTATACCTTCCTAGAAAGGCTGAGAGAAGCAATCATTAAATTTACCTATTTAGACCCCACTGAACCTGCAGGAGCCATTCTCCTCAAGGACAAATTTATAAACCAATTGGCTCCTGACATATGCAAGAAATTACCAAAATTGGGCATGGGTACTTCCACTTCACATATTAACTACATTCAACGTGGTCTTTTATGATTGAGACTAAGAAGAGTAGGAGAGGCCCTGAACAAAGGAACAATGCAAGAAGAAGAGGCAGGCACAGTTGTTAGCTCCATTACAGGGATATCAGCCACAGCAGGGAAAGCCCCATCAAGTATTGGGCCAAGGGTGACCCTAAAATGGCTCTCCTGGTAATTGCCACAAATGTGGGCAGCCTGGGCACTGGAAGCAAAAAAGCCCTAAGAAGGGCCCTAACAAGCGCTGCCCCATATGTCACAAATTTGGCCATTGGAAACAGGACTGCCCTAAGGGTCAGAAAACCTCAAGGTTGTATTCCCTCTCCTTAATGGCTCTGAACTGATGGGTCCCTCAATCTACATCAACTCCCACCAAGACCATCAACATTACCAGGATAGAGAAAAGGGTAAGTCTACCAGGATGGAGAAAAGGGAAATTTTCTTCTTGATACAAGAGCTTCCCATTCTGTGCTAACTTCCTATTCTAGGATACTCTCCTCACAAACTAGTCAGATAATGGGAGTGAAGGGAAAACCAACCACAAGACACTTTACTCCTTTGAACTGTGTCTGGGGAACTGGTATACCACATTTGCATACTTTTTTCTTACAATACATTAATGTCCCACTCCCTTATTGGAGAGATACATCTATATATATAAAAGCCAAGCAATTGAAATGCTGGAACGACTAGAATGACTGGTCGCTATGACACACATTGCGGTGGCCAACTGGCCCAATCAGGGCCCCAATCACCCCCCGCCCCCAACTGCCCACGGCCCTTCCCCCAGGCCAGCCCAGCCCCCGATCAGGCCCCAATTGAGGATGGGGCCAGTGGCCAACCACCTGAGACCCCTCCCCCGATTGGGGGCGGGGCAGGCTGACCAACCTCCCACATCCTTCCCCCTCCCACTGGCCTGGCCCCAATTGTCCCCCATCAAGGCGGGCTGGCTGGACACCACCTGTGCATGAATTTGTGCACCAGACCTCTAGTCTTAACTAAGATCAAAACTCAAATAATCTTTTCCAGGCAGGAGGACTCAATTCAAATAATGGTACTATATGCTAACAAATGAGGGCATTGTTTTAGACACAGGAAAACTTTGGGAATTGACCCTCATATAGGCAATGGGAGTCCTCAGACAAACAAAATAGGATAAACCTACAATGACTCAATTAAACATCCCACAAAATTTCCACATAAAAAACAATATCCAATTAACTCTGAGGTGAAAGAGGGCTCAAAGGAAACTATATCCAAATTCCTCAAACATGGCCTCTTAATTCCTTCTAATTCCCCTTATAATACTCCTATTCTTTCCTTATTTGCTTATTTATCTGTGCACCTCTAGGCACTTCATTTTAAGCCTGTTTTGATCTTTTCTGCCTCTGACCTTAACTCATGCACTAGGCGTAAACTGGAGAAACAACAACTATTTTTTATTTACTCAAGAAATCACTTGTGGCTTACTAGAATGTGGACTATGAAAAGAATGCTAATGGTTCCAATTATTGGAGAAACAGGGTGATGATGGCAGCAAAGAAATCCCGGGATGCTGGACACAAACTAATGGCTTTTATTCCTCCTGCATACAAGCAATACATCTACAAATGACTCAACAAGGCTATCAGCCTATATATCAAAATCTATTGGACCAGGCTGCACAGCACTTCCACTCTACCCCAATGTAGCCACCCTGGACAGAGAGCAAGGGATACCGGGCAAATACAGCTCTAGGTCCAAATTCAGCAGGAAGTAGATTCAGAAGCCAGAACTGTGTCCAACTTCCCAAGCGAATTTGGTCTATATCAATTAATGGGAGGAATGTTAGAGTAGGTAGCTGGATATACATGAATCAGAATAGTTAAGATCTAGGGGAGGACATGGGAGACATGGCAAACAAGAATTAACCAAGTGTTAGCCAACCGAAGAATGAGGAAGGTGAGACTTGAAACCTCCTTCAGGATGTAGTCTAACAGATAGCTTAATATCTGGGTGGGGCCAACTTGAAACCTGAGGAGGTTTTTTTTTGTGTGTTTTTTCACAACCCAACTCCGGAGTATAAAATTTCAAAGGTCCAAACGAGCAGGGCACTTGGTTAGACTTTGGCCAGCTAAGCTGAAACTATATCTGAGTGTATTTCCTTTTCTTATAAATAAACTCTTGCATGCTTTGCTGCTATTTGGTACTGTTTCTTGTTTGAATTCTTTCCTACAAGCAAGACAAGAGCCAGGGGTACAGAGACAACCTCTAACATATAGTTAAGTGAAAAAACAAAATGCAGATAATCTACGGTATGCTACTTTTCATGTAGCATACAAGGAGATACAAGAAACTACCTATGTATCTGCTCATTTGTGCAAAAGAAACATAAAGAGAACAATCCCAAAAATAAAGAGACTGGTAATCTACAAAGGGTGGGTAAGAAAGGGATACAAAGAAGTAGGGAATAGAAATAGGATAGTAGGGATGATAAGGGAGCAACACATTTCTGAAGATACATTCTTAAAGAGCTCTGATTTTATTTGTTATAGCACAGTGATGTTTCAGAGACCAAAAACAAACAAATAAATAAAACACTCCAATTAAAACCAAAGAGGATGTGGTAGGAATCAAAATTAGAATACAAACAGTAACAAGGGAACCTAAAAAAAACTAACTTAAGTAACTGTGAAATATAGTACGTTGACTGAATACTGTAAGATTAAAGACACACAAAAAAGAACCATATAAAAATAGTGTAATCTAGTTGGTAAATTTGTTTCTCAAAGAGAAATAGATGGGAAATTCTGAAATTGACTTTATGTAAATATTAAAATTGACCAAATAAGCAAATACATTGTTTCTCATTGTCATAAAAAGAAATTGCAAAAAAAAGAGAAATTACAAATAAGTAAAGGAAGAAGGCTACAATAAACACTGTGAAGCAGGACTAGAATCATTATATCAATATAAATAGGTAGTCTTAATATATAAAAAGATAGAGGCAAAAACACGTGTATGTATGTCTATATGTGTGTATGTGTGTTATACATATATTTCTCAGCTCAATCTGTGGTGAGGGCTTAGGAGCAATGACATTCCAGTAGTACTGAGCACACTTAATGCCCAGACCTTCATTTCTATTATTTCAAAAAAATAAAAAAGGAACCAGGATTCTTTGGAAAGTGGTTGACTCAAGGCTGGGGTAAGTAAAACAAGATGAAGTTGGAACACCTGGAATTGCAAAGGAAGTGCTCAAAAATGATGGGAACATGTCAAAAGGTCAAAGAAACTAATTTGAAGGAGATGCCAAATGGCGAACCCAGAACAATTTTAGCAACTAAATAATGATTCATTGGATTTACTTCAGAAAAAATAAAAATCCATGATGCTATAAACATAAAGAAATAACTGAATCTATAACAAAATGGGAGAGAGGGAACAGCTCTTTCCTACAGAACAATCCTAATTAATATAAGAGGGAAGTGAAAAAATCATTAGGTCAGGATAGTAATAACTGTTGTAGATAAGATCCATTAAGCAACTAACTTAAAATTAGTTAACAAAAGTTTTAGAAGAATCTGAATAGTTTCACAGTATCTCCCCCAACATATTTATTAATTACAATAGAAAAACTGTAACCTTACAATGGAGAAATGAGGCAGACACCACTTTCACCCATTAATCATTGTCAACATCACCATAATAAGACATATCAACATTATAATGCCCTGAGAGGAACACAACATTATTTTTGTGGCACTCTTTTAAAAAATGCATTACACATCAATCTAATCATGAGAAAACATCAGATTAAACCCAGATTCAGTAGCTGCAGATATAATGACCCATTTGTTCAGTAAGGTATATATGAAGATTCTGAGAATTTCTCCTGGATGATGAAATCAGCAGATCACTTAATGTGTCTGAGTGTCTTAAACTAAGCAGAAAAACAAATAGAAAAGGCCCCTGGACAATTATTAACTACAGGCACAATAAAAAGTTTACAGAAGCCTGGCCAAAATGGCGATGTAGTTAAATGCAGTACTTACATCCTCTCACAACCACATCAAAATTACAACTAAACTAAAGAACAACCATCATTCTTAACAGCCAAATCCCAGCGAAAACAGAAGTCCTATAGCTAAGGATATAAAGAAGAAGCCACATCAAGACTGGTAGAAGGGATGGAGATGCAAAGGACTGGTCCCACATGCATATGTAGCAGATAAAAATCAGGAGGAATATCTCAGTTGCAGAAGTCTCCCCTGAGGAGCAAGGGGTCCTAGTCCAACACCAGGACCTTCTGCTCAGGGTTCCAGTGCCAGGAAGAAATGTCCCCATAACTTCTGGCTATAAAATCAGCGAGGATTGTAGCTGAGTGAGACAGAGGGATTCTGGAGTCCCAGGCAGTTCCTCTTAAAGGGCTCATGCATGGACTTACTCAGACTTACTCCCTCTGAGTTCTAGCACTGGTGTAGCAGCTCCAAAGGCATCAGGGACATACAAGGATGAACTGAATTGGCTGGTATCAGGGCAAGAACTGTAGGGGCAGCTTTCTCCCAGACAGAAGTGCTGGTAGAGCCATTGTTCCTTTGATGAGCACTCCCCTCACAGACCCAGCAGGCAAGCACCACATCTGAGTCTCCATCAACCTGGCTACGCAGGTATCCACACCCTGGTGATTACCTGAAATCTTGTTCCACCTGACTTGCAATTGTACTGAAGCTGTTTCCAGTGGCTTTTCCATACAAATGGCCTGTCTTCAGACTTTCCTAAAATCTCTCAAACAAGCAACACCTGGCCTCAGCATGCTCCGTACATGTCACTAAGTGGTCCCAGACCCAGCACTAGTAGCAGCTGGTGTTGGTTCAGAGCTTGGCTTCCCCTGGACACCTCCAAGCCCAGCACAAGTAGCAACCATCTGCAGATAGTTTTATAGCTCAAAACACAGGTGGCAGGTGACCTCATCAGACTGCACCTCCTGGGGATCCCGAGCCAGTACACCCAGTGGACAGGTTTAGACCACAATGAAACACCATGCAATCTCTTCCACAAGGGACACACTCAAGGGGAGGACTCAATAGGCACCACAGTCCCACTGACATGAGTCCTGCTCCATGGAGTGGTTGGGCCCCAGCACAGCCGATTCTCCATGGTAGTCGAAGCCAGTCCTTGTAGCCAACTGGCCTATGGATAAATCCCTCCCATTCACATGCCAACAGCAATCAAGGCTCAACTGCAACATGAAGGTATACACAGGGGGGAGGGGGAGCATCTAGAATGCCCACCACAGGTGAATGGAAAGGCTGTGCCACTGGACCCTAAGGAAAGGTTGTGCCACTGGACCCTAAGGACCCTACTACACTAGGCCACTCTACCAAGCCTGGGAGATACAGCATCTCTACCTATGCTAAATAGTAACAAAGAAAGGCTGCCAAAATGAGGAGATAAACATGTTTTCTGGAGAACAAAACTCCAGAAAAAGAACTAAACAAAATGTAGACAAGCAATCTACCAGATGCAGAGTTTAAAACACTGGCTATAAGGCTGCTGAAAGAATTTAGCATAAAGTAGGACATGGAAACTATAAAAAAAGAGTCAGAAATGAAGGATACACTAACTAAAATGAAGAATAATTTATAGGGAATTAATTGTAGAGTAGATGAACCCAGGAATCAAATGATTGATTTGAAGTATAAGGAAGCAAAAAGCACCCAATCAGAAAAGCAAAAATAATCCAAAAAAAAAAAAAATGAGGATAGTGTAAGGAGCCTCTGGGATAACCTCAAGTATACCAACATTCACATCATAGGCGCACCAGAAGGAGAGAGAGAGAGCAAGAAACTGAAAACCTATTTGAAAAAATGACAGAAAACTTCCCTAACCTGGTAAAGGAAACAGACATACAAGTAAGTCCAGGATGTGCAGAGTTTAAAACAAGATGAATCCTAAGAGGCCCTCACCAAGATACATCATAATTAAAATGCAAAAACTTAAAGACAAAAAACCATAAAAGCAGCAAAACAAAAGCAGCTGGTTACCTGTAAGGGAGCTCCAATAAGACTGTCAGCTGATTGCTCAAAAGAAACTTTGCAGGCTAGAAGAGACTGGCAAGAAATATTCATTGTGATGAAAAACAAGGACCTACAACCAAGATTACCCAGCAGAACTATAATTTATAATCAAGGACAGATAAAGGGCTTTTTAGACAAGAAAAAACTAGAGTTCATCACCACCAAATCAGTATTATATGAAATGTTAGAGCATCTTTTTTGAAGAAGGAGGAGGAGGAGGAGGAGAAGAAGAAAAAGAAGAAATTAAAAATATTAACAATAAAATGGCAATAAATACATATCAATAATTGAATCTAAAAAAACAAACCAACAAGCAGAACAAAAACAGACTCATTGATACATATTGAACTTTGCCAGATGAAAGAGGGTTTAGGAAATGGGTGAAAAAGGTGAAGGGATTAAGAAGTACAAATTGGTAGTTACAGAATAGTCATGGGGTTATAAAGTATAGCATAGGAAATAAAGCCAATAATCCTATATAATAAAGAGGTAATATGCAAATTAACCCTCACGCCTTCATAAGATGGCTGCCAATGACCAGGCCAGCAGGGGATTAGTGAGGGACAACCAAACAACTGAACAGCAGGCTGTGTGGGTGACCAGGCAGGCAGAGGGGGGCAGTTGGGGGTGACTAGGTCAGGAGGGGGGGCAGTAAGGGGTGACCAGGCAGTGAGGGGCAATCAGGACAGCAGGCAGGTAAGCAATTAGGAGCCAGTGAGGGGCAATCAGGACAGCAGGCAGGTAAGCAATTAGGAGCCAGCAGTACAGGATTGTGAGAGGGATGTCCGACTGCCGGTTTAGGCCTGATCCCGGGACATCCCCCAAGGGGTCCCAAATTGGAGAGGGTGCAGGCTGGGCTGAGGGCCCCCTCCCCCGTGCACAAATTTTGTGCACCAGGCCTCTAGTATTCTAATAACTGTATGGTGTCAGATGATATGAAACTTAATAGGATGCTCACTTAGTAAGTTGTATAATGTCTACTCACTGGAATGTACACCTGAAACTAATATAATATTGTATGTTAACTGTCATGCAAAATACTAGCAAAAAATGATTTTTAAGAAGTTTACAGAAAAAAAGTAATCTTTATATGTACAGCACTGCTGTGACAAGCATTTAAAATTCATAATGTAAACACTTATTTCAGTCAAAATTATGATTTTGGTGAGAGTGAGTTTGGGGCATGGGAGATATATGTATGTGTGTGTGCACGCATGTGCATATGTGTTGGATTCGGGATAAAAAAGTACTAAATTATTATTTTCTTGGTGGGAAAATATTGATAAAGATTAAACTTTAAAAAACAATCACAAAATAGTAACATAAATATATTTGTTAGAGAAATGAAGGAAACACCAAAAGAAACTGCAAAATAAAAGAAAGTGGATCCCTCTAGGAAGAGGGAAACTGGGAAGCAGGGCAAGAGACTGTCTTTTTTAAAGGAATAAGTCTTATAAAACCTCTTGATTCTTTAAACACTGTGCATATATAACTTTGATAGTAACTTTCATGAAAATAAATCTATAAATGTATACAATTCTGACTATAAATAGGAAAGAAGAGCTGGGAAAGACTGGAATTCAGGGTATAGGTAGAAGTATTAGAGCGAATATAATTTAAAATATATAGGAAGGAAAAAAAAAGGTGTAGGTGAGGTTTCAGGGAAGTTCATGCTAAAAAGATTTCAGTTTTCTTCTGGAACCAGGGCAGCCTGCTCATGACCACTTGGACTGAAACCTTATAATAGCCTGCCCTACCCAGTTCCCATCACTCACCTGTATATTGACCATCTGACATCTCTTTCTCCACTATCCAAGGTTCCTTTCCTTGCTCCAATAAAGAGATCATGTTGGGCTTGGAAATGGAGAGTCCTGTATACAGAAGAAAAATGAAAGCGTGAGAGGCAGAATATGCTATAGCTGTTCCAGGACTCATATCTCTTGGTCATTAGGCAAGAAAGGATATTAGAGAATGGGCTAGAGAATGAAGGATGAAGAAGATGAAACTTCTTCCATAGCAGTGGTTCTCAAAGTGCTAGAGCAAAAGAACCATCACCTAGTAACATCAGAAATACATATTCCCAGTCCCTAACCCAGACTTATTGAATCAGAAACCACAATAGTTCTCAAACTTTCATGGGCATTGGAATCATTTGGAGAGTTCATTAAAACCCAGACTACTGGGCTTATTCCCAGAGTTCCTGATTCCATAGTCTAGAATGAGACCCATAATTTGCAACTTAACAAATTCCCATGCCACACTGATACTGCTATTCCAAACCATCATTCTGCAGCAAAGGGTGTTACTCATTTATAACACTAAAAAACTACTTCAAATCATTCCCTGGGAATAGAAATAGAAATTTAGCTAACCACTAAATATTCCCAATGGAGGAAGCAAAAACACCCCAGAGGGAAGGTTTTGAGTTATGGGGGATACATCCTTACCAAGCCATACCACATTCCTGTAGTTCTCCAACATGACATCTCTGTATAAATCCTTCTGAGATGGGTTCAGCCATTCCCACTCTTCTTGGGAAAAATCTAGAGCCACATCCCTAAAGGTTACCAATCCCTGAAATTAAAAAAAAAAAATCTTGTTTGTCAAGTGCTCCCATATAGTCATAGCCAGAAGAAGAAGAAGAAGAAGAAGAAGAAGAAGAAGAAGAAGAAGAAGAAGAAGAAGAAGAAGAAGAAGAAGAAAAAGAAAAGAATTCTGCCAGAGTTCAAAGGTCTAATTGGTCCAAGGAAAATGATTATTGGGGAACAAATACATGCCCAGGTTTTAAGAAAAAGGGGGACATATCAAAAACAGACTCACCCCTTGAAAATAATACATTTTTGCGAAAGAGAAAGGAAATATACACAGAAAAAATTAGCTTATAGCATGAAACATGAATTTATGACATGAAAGTATATGAATAAAGGCAAAGTTTTATGTTACATATACTAAGTATCAAGACATTCTTACAGGGAGAATCCTTTTATATTCCCCAAACTGGGGTATCACCTGGCTCAGAGTAGTGAAAGAAGGTCTAGACTCTATATGTGAGGAGAAACTTCCATGAGTGTATCTTGAAGAAATAATGAAGCATATGTGAAGAGATTTAGATTGGAAGGTTATATTTAAAAATCTGGAAAAAACTTACATGTCCAAAAATTAGAGTTTAAGCTCTACCACTGATATAACAAGCTGTATAAGTGGAAGGATACATGTTTTATAAGCTCACGTATATCCAGTGTCTATTATAAAACCTATCACATTGTAAATACTCAAGAAATATTTGCTCCTTAGTGAAGATTCTTATGTACATCCATATGAAGGAAAAGTACTCAATACTTAAAAATGGCAGTTCCATTTTGCATTGAATGGTCTCATTTTTTATTAAAAATAATGAAATATGAAATATGGTTATTCTACACAGTAAAATATGAATAAACATGGCTAGAGAAAAGAAAACATACAACTATATAGTGTTATATAACTTTCATGTAGCCCTCTACACTTCTGTGTTGCAGAAGGCTAACCTATATTGATGACATCAAGAGACTCTTTTTTCCCACCCCGTTTTCAATTGGGTTAAAGTCACATGCAAGATATGGGAGGGAGGTGAGCAAGGCTCAACATTTTTTTCCGTGGCTCCCGCCTTATAACACCACCCTGTGTGATTTCTGTCCTTCAATCAAAGGCCACAGTGGCTGCCAGGGTACCTCCCCAACTCAGGTATCTCTTTCTCTGGGTTCAGGCCTAAACTCAGTAAACCCCAAGGTGTAGCACTGTCCTTTGTAGTTTTTCTATATACTTGTAAATAGTCCCCTTTGAATTTCTTACCAGAACCCTGACTAATTAACATTTTGATCCAATGTGCTTCTAGGATATTACCAGAGATCTAACAAAAACACCACTAGGCAACTCTACTATACTTCCTTAATAAATTCACTCTCCCACACCCTGACGACTATTTCATACCGTCTGTCTCTCTAACCACCACCAAGTACTCCCCTGTTCTCACTTTGAACTTCTTCATCCTCTAGCACAACGGTTGCCAACCTTTCAAACCACGGACCACCAGTAGTCCACGGACCATCAACTGGCGACCCCTGCTCTAGCCCACCATATATGTTTACTGACCTTTATCTGTACTCATATATTCTGCCCTCCTTCTGTTACTACAGATAAAACTCTAGGCTTCCTATATAAGACCAATCCCTCCACTTGTCCAAACAAGGACATTGTCTCCTTTCTCCCTTGTAAACATCATGGAGATATCAGAACCTCCCTTGTATTACCAGTGTTTTCTCACTTTACTGAATTATTCCTATCAATATACAAACTAATATAATATTTCCCATCTTTAAATAGATAGATAAACAAATTTCTTTCCATGATCTCACTCTGGTTATTGTCCCATTTCTCTACTCTTTTTAATAACAAAAGTCTTATCTGTGGTACACAACGGAATACTACGCTGTGGTAAAAAAGAAGGAATTCTTACCATTTGCAATAGCATAGATGGAACTGGAGAGCATTATGCTAAGCGAAATAAGCCAGTAAGAGAAAGATAAATGTCATATGATCTCACTCATTTGTGGAATATAATGAACATAAACTGATGAACAAAAACAGACCCAGAGACAGAGAAGTGCGCCGCGCCAGCACAGCCAAGGGTTCGGTGAGCCTGAGGGAGGGCCGGCGAAGGATGAAGAGAAGACAGACAAAGAGAATAAGCTGGGTCTAGGTGGATATTCTGTGCGTGACTGAGACCACAGAACAGATCCAGACTGCAAGCTGATGCTTTATTTTATAGTCAGAGGTAAACAAGGTAATTTACAATGTTCCTGTAGGTTTCATTTGTTTTGACAGCACTTGCTGCACCTCTCACAGCCCATTAGCTATCCAGGAAAGATCTAAGGAGCAATCACAAGATCAAGCTTAATTATGCTAAGAGGGCTGTGCTCTCTAAGCTGGGACTTGTTTGTGGCTTTGCCAGAAGGTCAGTCTGAGGCTTAACCCTATAACCACTCCCTACAGAGAGGCATCCATCAGACCATCAAACCTCAGAGGGAAGATAGGGGAGGGTTGGGGTAAGGGGGAAGAGATCCATCAAAGAACTTGTATGCATGCATATAAGCCTAACCAATGGACACAGACAGCAAGGGGGTGACAGCATGAGTGGGGGATGGGGGGCCATGGGGGGCTAAGAACACATATGTAATACCTTAATCAATAAAGAAAAAAATTAAAATTAAAAATTAAAAAAAATAGTAACAAAAGTCTTCCAAAGACTTGTTTAGATCAGTGATGTCCAACAGAATACAACATGAGCCACAAATGTAATTTAAGCTTTTTCAGTAGCTACATCAAAAAGGTATATGCAATAAGTAATTTAGTAATATTTTTATTTAACCCAATATATCTAAAATGTTATTCCAACCTGTAATAAATATGAAAGTATTAATGATTTACATTCCTTTTTTACTAAATCTTCAAAGTCTAATATGTATTTTATATTTATATGGTACATCTCAATTTGGAGTAGTCACATGTGGCTAATGGGTACATTATTGTCCCCTGTCCAGAGCTCATAAACATGCTCTGGGTATTTGAGTTTCCAGAATTCCCCACTCAAATGGCTTCAAGCCTACTTCCAGAGCCTGCCTGTACCTCTTATGTGTCCAAAATTCTTTTGATCTGTCTCTTTTCTCACTTTAGCCCTCTATTCTCTTTTAAATCTATTGCAATGATGTTTTCATCCAAATCACTCTATAAAGTAGCTCTTTTAAGGCTATCAGCAGCTTCCATGTTACTAAATCCAGCAGTCAGTTCTCAGTCTTCATCTGCCTAAATTTCTCTCAGAATAATGTAATTCAGTTGATCATCACCTTGAAAATTTTCTACTCTTGACTTTCAGGACCCATACTCTTCTGGTTCTTCTTCTACATCAATCCTGTTCATTCTCTTTTGCTAGTTCTTCCTTTTCTTGTCAGCCTCTAAATGATGAATGCCCTATCTACATTTACCACAGTCCTAACCTCAAGGTAATCTCATCCTGTCCTGTGATGGCTTTAAATACACTAATGACTCTCAATCAACATTCCACTTGGATATGCAATAGGTCTCTCAAACTTAATATATAGAACTCAATTCTTTTTTTCTTTTCTTTTCTTTTTTTTTTACAGAACGGGTACCTTAAAAAAAGAAATTACCATTACTGGTGCATAATTTATATCCAGTAAAATGCACACGTTTCAAATGTATACATTTGAATTTTAACAACTATATACAAACATGTGACTAGAGACATTTCTGTCACTCCAAAAGGTTTGCCCCTTTCACCGTCAACTCCAACCCCCACTCCAAGGCAACTACCAATCTGCTTTCTGTCACTATAAATTCTATTTTCTTTTCTAGAATTTCACATAAATGGAATCATATGGTGTGAAAAGCCACGGCCAGCGTGGCTTTCGGGTTCAAAGGCTTGAAGAGCTGATGCACAAATTTATACACAAGACAAGAAATACTAATTTGATTATGGGGGGAAGCCAGGGAAAATCTCAAATGTAGTAGTCAAGTTCCACTGCCTCCTTTCCCAGCTGCTTTTATTTACTAGAATACACAATTGCCTTTTAGAAATGCAAACAGACATATCAATGGTAATGTTTAGTAAACAGTAAGATTATCAGGTTTGGGGTGAGTTTGCTTTAGGCCATTGAGTCAGCAGTAGGTAATAAAATGTAAATATTCACCCTGTGAATATCAAAGGGGAGCCCAAACTCAGCCTTCTGGTGGACTCCTCGCATTTATATTAATTACTGTTGATCTTGGTTTCCAGCAATATGGTGTGCCAGTTATTGATTTATGGCCTCACAGTTGCAAGTTGCTAAGCTGGAGTTTGGCCCTTTCTTTTCTTTTTTTTTTTTTACCATTTTTTTTTTATTGTTTTAAGTATTACAAATAGTAGTACATATGTCTCCTTTTTTCCCCCCATTGATCTCCCCCCGACCTCCCCTACCCCCCAGTACATGCCTTCACCTGCCCGCCCTCCCCCCATTGGTTCTTATATCCATTGGTTATGCATATATGCATGCGTACAAGTCCTTGGGTTGGTCTCTTACAGCCCCCCTCGCCCAACCTCCCCTGTCTTCCCAATGTAGTTTGACAGTCTGTTCAATGCTTCTTTGCCTCTGTATCTTTTCAATCTTATTCCTTTGCGGACTGACTTAACGTTAACTTTTTTCAGTAGAGGGAGCCAGGGAGATGCTTTAAGAGGAAAGGGCTTTGCTTCTAACTTCCAGACATGGTTTCCCAGGGCAGGCAGCTTCTCCAGCCCAATCCCACAGTGTGCCTGCTTCTCCAGTGGCTGGCAGCCAGCACCTTCCTCAGGCACCCACCTCAGGCAGTTTCCTAGCCGAGTGCCTCTGGTGAGACACTTCTTTGTGAACTGTTTTCTCTAGCGCCCTGGAGAACTGACTTCTGGTAAGTTCCAGAGGATGGATTCCAGCAGGTTCCACAAGTGCAGTACCATAGAGACTCCTTGGCCCTTTAGTGAATCAAGGCCAAGGGTTTTCCCATGAGATCAGGATCCTGGGATGTCATTGAGTTCTCTATCTTAGATCTTAGGGTTAGCAACTGCTCCTTCTATCTGATGTTTGTTTTCTTTAGCATTCTCTTTATTTCTTAGTAGCCAATCCCTCTTACTCCAATCCTCTGCTACAATGCATAATGTATATTTAGCATTATCTCTTCATTTTTTTAAATTTCTTTATTAAGGTATTACATATGTGTCCTCATCCCTCCATTAACCCCCTAAACCCCTCCCCACTCATGCCCTCACCTCCCTGTTGTCTGTGTCCATTGGTTAGGCTTATATGTATGCATACAAGTCTTTTGGTTGATCTCTCCCCCTTATCCCCACCCTCCCCTACCTTCCCACTGAGGTTTGACAGTCTGATCGATGCTTCTCTCTCTTCAAATTACTGTGTGGGTTCAGGCTCCTGATTGGACCTGACAAATATAGTATATGCTTTCTGTCTTCTTTCCTTCACTGTAATGTCTGTATGATTAATCCACATTGTTGCATGTATCAGTCAGTAGTCACTCCTTTTTATTGCTGAGTAATATTCCAATGAACATATAAACCAGTCTGTTTATCCACTCACCATGATGGGCATTTGGGTTGTTTCCAGTTTGGGCAAATACAAATAAAACTGCTATAAACATTCACATACAAGTTTCATCACATGCTTGAGCATAACATTGAGTAAAAGAGATACTAATTGTCTCATGGAATGATTATATGAACAAACTAGAGGCCCGATGCAGAAAATTCATGCAAGAGTAGGCCTTTCTTCCCCCAGCTCCTGGCACCGGCTTCCCTCTGGCACCCAGGACCCGGGCTTCCCTCACAGTCCCAGCTTTGTCCAGAAGGATGTCTGGTCTAATTAGCATATTATGCTTTTATTATCATAGACTAGAGGCCCGGTGCATGAAAATTCATGCACTGGAGGGGTCCCTCAGCCTAGCCTGCCCCCCTCACAGTCCTGGAGCCCTCAAGGGCAGGAGGCAATCCGGTGATCAGGGGAAGGTGACGCCCCATCACACCTCTGCTGCTGCCACTGCTGGCAGTGCAAACCTTTGCCAGCCCTTGTTACCTGAGCCTCGGGTGGCCCTGGGCGACTGGGCAGCCACCATCCAAGGCTTGCCTGCACCTTAGGCCGGCCCTGGGCGGCTGGGGGACTGAGGGTTAGTCTGGCCACACCGTGCACCTGCCACCCGGCCCCGGCTAGGTTGAAAGGACTGTGGGACTCCAGTGGGGCTGAGGGGACTGGGCACTGCCACCTTGTGGCTATGGGCGCTGCCATCTTAGTGATGGCATAATAGTCAATTTGCATATTCCCTCTTTATTAGATAGGATGGTGGAAAAAGAAGTGGAGAGAAGGCTCACTGGGCTATCTGTAACTCTCTCTGTACTCCAAAGTCCTAAAAAATGAGGTAGCATTTCTGGAAACAAAGTGAAAACCTCAACTTACCTGGGATTCACACAGTCCAACAGCCATTCCTCCTTCCTTCTTCAATTTTCTCTTTTGGAGAACAAAGTCCTGAAAAGAGAGAGTTAAGGAAGAAAAATGGCAGACCATCCCTATGTTGCTGATCTTAGACTTACAAAGATAGAACTATTGCCCATATTGTGTTCCCCACAACCCCAGCCCTATTCACTTTCAAGATCTGAGAAAAAGGCCAAAACTGATATTAATCCCTAAAGTTCTGACTGATAACAACATATAGCCTGAATTCACCAAAATCTAAAATCCATCCTATGGCTAACAAGGAAGTATGATCTGGCCGTGGCTGGCCCTTAGACCTTATTTCCCCCCTTGCTTACTCTACTCTAGGTACACAGGTTTCCTTACAGTTCCTCAAACACTGTGTGCAGTTTTCTTCAAGGCTGCTTGCTGTCTTTGCTTTTCTTATAGCCTGGACATGTCTCACTCCCTTTCTTCATTCCTATCTGTGCTCAGTTGTCACCATATCAGAGGGACTTCCAGTATTTTTTTTCCTTATTTTGATTTATTTTTCTTCTTAGAATTTAACACTCTCTAACATAGTACTTATTTTTTCCCTACTTACAGTTGTCTTTCCAATCAATGGTGTAGATCTAAGAGGGCTAGGATTTATTGGGTCCACTGGTATATCTCTAATGCTACAATAATGCAAAAATCATTGTTACATTCTCAAAAAATATTTGGTAAGTGAATAAATAAATCTTACTGTGCCTCCTGTAATATGTAATATGTTGTATTTGTCATTAACTTATTTAATCTTCACAAAACTGCAAAGATAGGTGTTATTATCCCCATTTTACCAACAAATGAAAATGAGGTTCAAAAAAGCTTAAAAACTAACTTGAAGTCATATGAGTCAGACTATAGTGTGACTCAAACACTGGTTCTCTTTCAAGAGACCACAATGCTTGAATGAGAAATATTCAATATAAACTGAGAAATCAATGCCATATATTTCTTAGAGAAGCATCTTTAGGGATGGCATATGTTACCACTATTACTCCACAGAAATGAAGCCGGAGGCAGTCATTGCCAAATTTTAACACTAAACCAGTAACAAACACCACAGTCTCAAATATGTTTCTTGTACTCTCAGAGCCTACATTTCTCCATTCTGAAAATGAGAATAGCTGTGCTTGACTTAAAATGTAGGCTACATGACACCCTAATTCTGGGCTACTCTGCACTAGCCAACTCAGTCTCTAACAAAGTTATTTCCTTAGTGCAATGCAGCTTTAAATTGTTCATAAAAGCCTTTGTAACCTGAGAGGAAAATCCAAGTCTTCTCATCGAAGTCTTCTCAGCATCTGAGAGCCCTACGTAGTATCTGCATAAAAGAAATGTATTTTAAATTTTTATTTGCACAAAAAAGCTGTGTATCCTTTGGGTAATATTTTCCAAGTTTGAGGTGAACCAGCTGAAAAAAAGTTATGTTAAAGACTTGGGCATTATATAGCCCACAACCTGCTCCCAGACTCTCTACTCCTTCACTCATTGTCTATATGTTCTTGGGCAACTTAATCCACTTCTCAGAAACTTTTTTCCTTACTGTCAAGATTGCATGAGCCCAACTCTTGGCATACAGAAGTGATCCTTGTTTCCACTTATATTCTCATACATTTTGGAAAGGAAACGAGAATATTTTTCTTTATTAATTGAGAAAGTCAGAACCAAACATTTAGCTCTCTTAGTACATCAGAAAAAGAGCTGCGGATCAACCTCTCTCAGTGCCAAACATAAAAGAGTATGCCAAACATAAAAGAGGAAAATGTTAAAATCTCCAATTCCATGGCCTAAGGAGAGGAAGACTGAGCTTTCAGGGTGCGATTTCCCATCACACAGGCAGCCAATATCCTCAGACTGGGTTCACAAAGGGACTGAAGGAAGAGAACCAAATTTAGTTCTCATGTTCCAGAGGTTCCTGCTCCAAGATCACCGACAATACCCTTAGAACCCAGGACCTCTATTTTTTACTTAAGTAATTAAAAGCAAGGATTCGAGAGCTAATCCCCGTTTTGTCACTTATTAACTGTGTGAACCTGGGCGAGTGATTTTAATCTTCCTGTAACTCACAATCACACGCTGAATCACATATACACACGAATTCTCACCCAATCACACCCATAATGTCATACACAAACATAGTCACATTAACACAGTTACAGGTGGTGATAACACAATTACACAATTACACACACACGGTGACACACAAAATCACATTCTATCACACCTGTAGCCTGTCACACAGTCACTCAATGACACCCACCTGCTCGTCGTCCCGTCCCATGTGGTCCACCCCAGCTCACTTCTTGCTCCCGCTCGAAGCCAGGCCCAGCTCACCTCCCAGCACCGCGGGTTCTGGAAACCTGACGAGCCACCCGAGACCCGCGACGTCGTCTCCCAGAATCCCCAGCGGGGCGGAGGAGGGCGGAGGCTGAGGCACGCTGGACCCCAGAAATCGGCTGGGGAAACATACAGCTACACGGGTTTAGACTGTCTCAGTTTTTCCTTGAGAGTCCGCGAACCTCCAGCCCCAGAAGGCTTTGCGCAGCAACGTTCTTTGCTAAACTACATTTCCCAGAGGGCCCAAGGCCCGCCTCTACTTCGCGCTGGCGTTCCCGGCGGCGTTAGGTGCGGTACAGCAGAGCTAAGTGCCTCTCTGGGCGGCACTGGGCACTCAAGTGACCCTGAGCGACTGCGTGTGAGGACACGGCGATGCTGCGAGTGTCTGTGATTGTATGCTTAGGGGTGGCCGTTGTGCGCACAAGGGGGGCGACGGGTTCTGTTGCTGCTGAGAGCTTCTAAATTGGGAGTCCTTATGTGACAGCCTGTGGGGCTGTCGCGCGGAGAATGTGAGTAGTTGTGGTTGTGTGAGAGTTTTGTGGGGTTGATTTTGGGCTTGACCGGTTTTGTAACTGTGTTGTTATTCTAGTGGTCGCAGTTAACCCGCGACAGGCGGTGGAACTTTGTTTCTAGTCTTGCCTTTAAGGATGAGTCCCAGGAAGAAGTCCTTATGTGTCTCAGTGTGTAACTGTTTCCAATCTAACTGTTCTTCCATCCCCACCCCATCCCTCACCCCCAGCCATGGGCGGGGTCACTATTATCTGCATTTTTATTGAAAGGTGAGACAGAGGGCTGGAGACCAGGACACAGGGTTTATTAGAGGAGAAGACCCTGCCGGGCTAGGGGTGAAGGCGCCTTTTGAGGGGAGGAAAGGGAAGGGATGGGGCTTAGGGTACTCGGCACACGCTGATTGGTAGTTTCATATAAGGCACATAATTAGGGACTTAGAAATCGGGGCTTAGGGTATTTGGCAGGTGCTGATTGGTGGTTCAATGTACAGTCCATATAAGGCGCCTGGTTAGGTGTTCAGGAATGTTCGCGCTGCAGGTGGAGTTTACCTCATTCTCTGTCCATCAGTTGGGGGAAGGGAGGATCTATCATTTATATCCCTTTTCTACTTGCACCTGATGTGATGTGGGCACAGAAGGGTAGGTAGATTCCATTTGTAGGAAGATGCTCATTTGCACCAGAGCCATTTATGTTGTAGCCAGTAGCTCTGGAGTTTCCCCCGTTGCTGCTTCCACCTTTTCGCTTTACAACTTTAGTGTCCAACTTTAAGAAACTCCCCCCCCCCCCCCCCCCCCCCGCCTCACGCGCGCGCAAATGAAGAAAGTGCTCACAGTCAGGAGGACAAATGCGAGCCCCTGAAGTGATGTTAAAAACAGAGTTGAACAGTAGTTGAAGTGGGGGGTGGAGAGGGTGGAGAGAGAAAAATTCAGGAACTATTTCAATAGGGGAATAGAGATCAGTATAAAACTGAGCTCAGTTTCAAATACAGCAAGAACAAGTGGGGATTTATAGGCAAGGAGCAAGTTGGGGGAGGGGGCGGGGTCAGTGTATGGGAAATTACTAAGAGAAGACATAGGATAGGGAGGAATTCTTGCTAGAATGACCAAAAAGATTCTTGCTGAGAGGAGGCCAGGGTGATCAATTATCATCTGGTTGGATAAGGAACTTAATTAAATATTGTGAACACATATCAAGAACTCTGGCTAAACCGACTTGACAGAATTCTTGCTAAAACTGAGTGGTGCAAAGGCAAACTGAAGTGAAAAGGTTTAAGTCAGGGTAAGAAGAGTATTCAGCCCTAACTGGTTTAGCTCAGTGGATAGAGTGTTGGCCTGTGAACTGGAGTGTCCCGGGTTCGATTACAGTCAAGGGCACATGCACGGGTTGCATCCCCTGTGCGGGGGTGTGCAGGAGGCAGCCAATCAATGATTCTCTCTCATCATTGATGTTTCTATCTCTCCCTCTCCCTTCCTCTCTGAGAGCAATAAAAATATTTTTTTAAAAAAGAAGAGTGTTCAAAGGAGCCTGATCAAGGAGAGAATCTTTGTCAGTGAAAGTTAAAAAAAAAAAATTATGCCATATCACCAGACCCTGGAAGATCTGGAAGGTTCACCTAAGTCAAGATCCTGATAAGTAGGGATATGTGAAAGCAAGGGTAAATTCTTGAAAACCCATCCTTGGAGAATAATCTCTTTAATCCCCTCCCCACAAAGAGCCCTCTGGCTAAGGCCAGGGTCATGGAAAAAGGGAGTCTGACTGCTGGGGCTACAGTGATTTGCTGTTTATGAAATTGGGCATTGTTACTTTCAGAAAAAAACACACACAAGCAATTGTTCTTTTTTAAGGCTCTATAAACATTTAAGAGTTGGGTTGCTTTAATGGGGAAATTTACTAGTTAGGTATTCTTTGGATAATTGTGATTTGGTACTAGCAAGTACATCAAATAGCTCTTCCCTGGACTTGATTACCATGCAGGTTAGAGATCATCTTGGACATTTCATACTAAAGTGCTAGAAATTTAAGATACTCCATTCTTGACTGGAAAGGTATACCTTCAGAGAAACTTTGTATATGTATGACCATCTCTTCATATGTCAGTAATTGATCATAGGAAAACTTTTTATCCTTTGTTTTCTTATTGCAAATCACCAAGACCAACACTGGTTGGTCCCATTCAGTTCCAATAGAGTAGGGCAGTGGTCCTTGAAGTATGCCAACTAAGTAAGTGGTTACACTGTTTAAAAAAATAGTCATAGGACTCTGTCCATCAGTGTCTAATCAAGAAAGCAAAACTGCACTGGGAATTTCGAACAGGAGATTAATTACAAAAAGTTAATTACACAAGGTTGAAGGACTGAAAGAGACAAGAGGGGATGGAATTTTAACTTCAAAAGGCAACTAATGCCCTAGAGTTTGGATACCAAAGGGGGAAGAGATGAATTTACCAGAACCTAAGGTCTCTGAAGAGGGGTCTCAACCTGGCTATTAACTGAGTTTGGTAGTCTAGTGCTAGAAAAGCAGAAAGAATCTGCAAGCCAGGTATAGCCCTCCTCTGCTGCTAGAGAGATACTGAGAAATTGGAATTTAGAAAGTGAGTTCCTTCTCCCTTTCTGGCTTTCCAATTTCCCTTTAATGTCTCCATGAGCAAACTAAACAGGAAGCCAATTAGAAAGGGAGACTGGGAAATATCTTTATCAGAGTTCCAGCTCCAGCATCACAGAATAGAAAGGCATGCTTGGAGCTAAAATAATGATAGGGAAGTAATCAGCACACAATCCTTTTTAAATTTGCTGGAAAGTAAATTAATTCATCTACTTTTCCAAGTTTTTTCTTCTCCAAATACTTTCTTAATAATGTTACTTATAGTCCTGTTAGATTTTAAAAAATGGTTCATATTTAGTAACTAGAGGCCCAGTGCATGAAATTCATGCACGGGTAGGGTCTCTAGGACTGGCCGGTGATCAGGGCCGATCTGCGGGACAACTGGTGGGGCGATCAGGGCCCCCGCTGGCACCCACCTTGGCTGGTCTGGGACCTGTGTACTGGGGGTAGCTCCTGCGTTGAGCATCTGCCCCCTGGTGGTTGGTGTGCATCATGGTGATTGGTCATTCCACCTGTCATTCTGCAGTTCAGTCGATTCTCATATTAGGCTCTTATTATATAGGATGGTATCATAATAACAAAGCAATACAAATTCTGAAATAGCTTATGTCTAGTTTAATATACAGTTATTTGGATGAAGTCATGACCTATTTTGTTATAATCCTATATAATAAAAGCCTAATATGCAAATTGTTTGGGAGTTTGACCAGAAGTTGGACTGCTCAGTATGACGTATGCTGACCACCAGGGGGCAGTGCAGAACATGGCGGGCGTTGGTGATGCAGTGCTGGCAGCGGGTGGCAGTGGAGGCACTGCAGGCCCTGATGGGCCCCGACGAGAGTGGGACCACGGTGGGATGGTGCAGCAGGTGAGCGGGCAGCACCAGGCTAAGGCAGGTGCAAGCAGGGACCCAATTGCCCCGCCGATCGTCCTGCATATGGCAACCATTGGTGGCGGTGGGGGGTGGGGCCACTGCCTGGCTGCCAGGTGCTGAGGGAGCCAGGCAGGGGGCCCAGCCCTGACTGATTGCTCCACAGGCAGGATGGTAGAGCAGGTGAGGGGGTGGCGCCAGGCCACAGTAGGGTGCCAGGTGGGGCCGTGCACCTGGGGGTAAGAGCTGGGGCCCAATCTCCACAGGCCACCCTGAGGGACCTCACCCATGCACGAATTCATGCACTGGGCCTCTAGTCTATATATATAAAAGTCTATGCGACTGGCCAACTGGCTGACCAGCAGGTAGCTATGACATGCTCTGACAACCTGGGGGCAGATGCTCAACACAGGAGTGGAAACCACAGGCATGGACACATGGAACAGACTGATGAATCTCAGAGGGGCAGGGGGAGGGTGGGAAGAGATTAGCCAAAGATCTTATATGCATACTAGAGGCCCGGTGCATAGATTCGTGCATTGGTGGGGTCCCTCACCCTGGCCTGTGCCTTCTCACAATCTAGGACCCCTCTGGGGGTGTCAGAGAGCTGGTTTTGGGCCAATCCTTGCAGGCCAGGCCAAGGGACCCCCGTGGTGCCTGTACTGGGCTTCTAGTCTATATATATAAAAGGCTAAGTGACCAGCCAACAGGATGACTGGCCGGTAAGTATGATAACCAGGGGGCAGATGCTCAACGCAGGAGCTACCAAGCAACAGCAACTTTTCAGAGTGCCCTCTCGCACTCTGGGACTCCTTGAGGGATATCGGACTGCTGATTTTGGCCTGATCCCCACAGACAAGGCTGAGGGACCCCACCTGCTGGAGGGATCCCGCTCACTCCACAGATGCTCACTCCAGTGCCACCCCAGGTGCGGCCGGCCATAGAGAGACCACGGGAGGTTGGCTCCAGGGTGTGTCCAGCCCTTCTCACCCAGTCCCACTCCGCCGGCCACCTTTTAATTAATCTCCTTGCAATGTGCACAAATCCATGCACTTGGCCTCTACTTTATATGATAAATATACATTTCCCCAACTTTGTTATTGAAAGGTTTGGAGTGGGCCAGGGTCATGCACCTATGACATGAGGCCACAATGTATCCAAGAAACTTTTATTTCATGTATCTGGATGCAGATGGGCTAAGACCGAAATAGGAGTCAGCCTCAACTGAAGAAGGGGAAGGCTTTTTTTTTTAAATTTCTTTATTGATTAAGGTATTACATATGTGTCCTCATCCCCACATTAACCCCCTAAACTCATGCCCTAACCCACCCTGTTGTCTGTGTCCATTGGTTAGGCTTCTATACATGCATACAAGTCCTTTGGTTGATCTCTCCCCCTTACCACCACCCTCCGCTACCTACCATCTGTAGTTTGACAGTCTGATCGATGCTTCTCTGTCTCTGGATCTGTTTTTGTTCATCATTTTATGTTGTTCATTATATTCCATAAATGAGTGAGATCATATAGTATTTATCTTTCTCTGACTGGCTTATTTCACTTAGCATAATGCTCTCCAGTTCCATGCATGCTGTTTCAAATAGTAAGAATTCCTTTTTTACTGCAGCATAGTATTCCATTGTGTAGATGAATCAGTTTTTTAATCCACTCATCTGCTGATGGGCATTTAGGCTGTTTCCAAATCTTAGCTATGGTAAATTGTGCTGCTATGAACACAGAGGTGTATATATCCTTTCTGATTGGTGTTTCTAGCTTCTTGGGATATATTGTTAGAAGTGGGATCATAGGGTCAAATGGGAGTCCCATTTTTAGTTTTTTGAGTAAACTCCATACTGTTTTCTACAGTGGCTGCACCAGTCTGCATTCCCACCAGCAGTGCAAAAGGGTTCCTTGTTCTCTGCATCCTCGCCAACACTTGTCGTTTGTTGATTTGTTGATGATAGCCATTCTGACAGATGTGACATGATACCGCATTGATTTGATTTTCATCTCTCAGATAATTAGTGACTTTGAGAATATTTTCATATGTCTATTGGCCATCCTTCTGTCTTCTTTCCAAAAGTATCTATTTATGTCTGTTGCCCATTTTTTGATTGGGTTGTTTATCTTCCTTTTGTTAAGTTGTATGAGTTGCCTGTAAATGTTGGAGATTAAACCCTTATCGGTGATAACATTTACAAATATGTTCTCCCATGCAGTGAGCCTTCTTGTTGTTTTGTTGATGGTTTCCTTTGCTGTGATAAAGCTTTTTATTTTGATATAGTCGCATTTGTTTATTTTCTCTTTAGTGTCCATTGCCCTAGCAGCAGTGTCAGTGAAGAAACTGCTACGGCATATGTCTGAGATTTCGCTGCCTGTGGATTCCACTTGGATTCTTATGGTTTCCTGTCTTATGTTTAAGTCCTTTATCCATTTTGAGTTTATTGTTGTGTATGGTGTAAGTTGGTGGTCTACTTTCATTTTTTTTTGCATGTATCTGTCTAATTTTCCCAACACCATTTATTGAAGAGACTGTCTTGACTCCATTGTACGTTCATGCCTCCTTTGCTGAATATAAATTGGGCATAGCGGTATGGGTCGATTTCTGGGTTCTGTATTCTATTCCATTGATCTATAGGTCTGTTCTTATGCCAGTACCAGGCTGTTTTAAGAACAGTGGCTTTGTAATACAGTTTGATATCTGGTATTGAGATCCCACATACTTTGTTCTTTCTCAGGATTGCTGCAGCTATTCAGGGTCTTTTTTTATTCCAGATGCATTTTTGGAGAGTTTGTTCTAGGTCTGTGAAATATGCTGTTTGAATTTTAATGGGAATTGCATTGAATCTATAGATTGCGTTGGGTAGTATGGACATTTTAATGATGTTGATTCTACAATCCATGAACATGTTATGTTCTTCCATCTGTTTACGTCTTCCTCTATCTGTTTTTTCAGTGTCCTGTAGTTTTCTGCGTATAGGTCTTTTACATCCATAGTTAAGTTTATTCGTAGGTATCTTAATTCTTTTGGTGCCATGGTAAATGGGATTGCCATTTTTTAGTCTCTCTTTCTATAAGTTCACTGTTGGTGTAAAGAAATGCCATAGATTTGTTGGCATTAATTGTGTATCCTGCTATATTGCCGAATTCATTTATTAAGTCTAATAATTTTTTGATGGAGTCTTTAGCATTTACTATGTACAGTATCATGTTGTCTGCTAATAAGGACAGTTTTACTTCTTCTTTTCCAATTTGGATGCCTTTTATTTCTACTTCTTGTCTGATAGCAATGGCTAGTACTTCCAATACTATGTCGAAGAGAAGTGGTGAGAGTGGGCATTCCTGTCTTGTTCCTGTTCTTAGGGGAAATGGTTTTAGTTTTTGCCCATTGAGTATGATGTTGGCTGTGGATTTGTCATATATGGCTTTTATGATGTTGAGGTATGATCCTTCTACTCCCACCTTGCTGAGAGTTTTTATCAAGAAAGGATGTTGGATTTTGTCAAATGCTTTTTCTGCGTCAATTGATATGACTGTGATTTTTATTTCTCAATTTGTTTATGTTATTTATCATGTTTATTGATTTGCAGATATTGTATCATCCTTGCATCCCTGGGATAAATCCTACTTGGTCATGGTGTATGATCTTTCTGATGTACTGTTGGATACGATTTGCTAGAATTTTGTTGAGGATTTTGGCATCTATGTTCATGAGAGATATTGACCTATAGTTCTCTTTCATTGTGTTGTCTTTATCTGATTTTAGTATTAGGGTAATGCTGGCTTCATAGAATGAGCTTGGAAGTGTTCCTTCCTGTTGAATTTCTTGGAATTGTCTGAGGAGGATAGATTTTAGTTCTTCCTTGAATGTTTGGTAAAACTCCCCTGTGAAACCATCTGGCCCCAGGCTTTTGTTTGCTGGAAGCTTTTTGATGACTGCTTCAATTTCTTCCATAGTTATTGGCCTATTGAGATTTTTAGAATCTTCCTGATTGAGTTTTGTAAGGTTGTATTTTTCTAGGAATATGTCCATTTCCTCCAGGTTGTCTAGTTGGTTGGAGTAGAGTTGTTCATAGTATTTTTTAACAATCCTTTGTATTTTGGTGGGGTCTGTTGTTATTTCTCCTCTTTCTTTTCTGATTTTGCTTATTCGGGTCCTGTCTTCACTACTTAGTGAGCCTGGCTAGAGGTTCATCAATCTTTTGTATCCTTTCAAAGAACCAGCTCCTGGTTTCATTGATCTTTTGCATTGTTTTTTGTTGTTGTTGTTGTTGTTGTAGTTGTTGTTGTTCTCTATGTCATTTATTTCTGCTCTGATCTTTATTATCTCCTTCCTTCTGCTCACTCTGGGCTTTTCTTGTTACTCTCTTTCTATTCTTTGAGTTGTAGAGTTAAATGATTTACTACCATTTTTTCTTGTTTTTTGAGGTAGGCCTGTAGAGCTATAAACTTCCCTATCAGGGCTGCTTTCATTGTGTCTCATAGCATTTGCATTGTTGTGTTTTGTTGACATTAGTTTCCAGAATGTTTTTAATTTCTTCTTTGGTCTCATTGGTAACCCAATCATTATTTAAAAGCATGCTATTCAGCTTCCAAGTGTTTGAGTTTTTTGGATTGTTTTTGTTGTAGTTTATTTCTAGTATTATGCCATTTTGGTCTGAGAAGATTCTTCGTATGATTTCAATCTTCTTGAATTTGGGGAGACTTTGCTTGTGACCTATTATGTGGTCTATTTTTGAAAATGTCACATGTGCCCTTGAGAAGAACATATATTCCGTGGCTTTTCAGTGAAATGTTCTGAAGATGTCAATTAAGTCATTCTGATCAACTGAGTCATTTAGGGTTGCTGTTTTTTTGCTGATTTTTTTGTCTAGAGGATATATCCAGTGAAGTCAGTGGTATATTAAAGTCCCCTACTATGATTGTATTGTTGTCGATCGCTACCTTGATATCTTCCATGAGGTTTTTTTATGTATTTTGGTGCTCGTGTATTGGGTGCATATATGTTTATCAGGGTTATATCCTCTTCTTATATTGATCCCTTCAGTATTATGAAGTGGCCTTCCTTATCTCTTGTTATGGCCTTCACTTTGAGGTCTTTTTTGTCAGATATAAGTATTGCCACCCCAGCTTTTTTTTTTTTTTCATTTCCAATTACCTGAAAGATATTTTTCCATCCCTTCACTTTCAGTCCATGTGAGTCCCTTGTTCTGAGGTGGGTCTCTTGTAGACAGCATATATATGGGTCATGTTTTTTTTATCCATTCAACCATTTGATGTGTTTTAATTGTAGCATTTAGTCCATTTACTTTTAAAGTTATTATTGAAAAGTACTTTTTTATAGTCATTTCTATTTTTGTGCCTGTGTTCCTTCTTACCTTTTTATTTCTTCTTTTTACAGCATTCCCTTTAGCATTTCTTGCATTGCTGGCTTGGTAGTGATAAACTCCCTTAGCATTCTTTTGTCTGCAAAGCTCCTGATTTCCCCATCAATTTTGATTGATAGTCTTGCTGGATAGAGTATCCTTGGATTCAGTCCTTTGCTTTGCAACACTTTGTATACCTCCTTCCATTCCCTTCTAGCTTGATGTGTTTCTGTTGAGAAATCATTTGATAATCTGATGTGGGATCCTTTGAAGGTGACTCTTTGTCTCGCTCTTGCAGCCTTTAAGATTCTCTCTTTGTCATTAACATTTGCCATTGTAATTATGATGTGTCTTTTTTAAAAATATATTTTATTGATTTTTCACAGAGAGGAAGAGAGAAAGATAAGAGAGTTAGAAACATCGATGAGAGAGAAACATCGATCAGCTGCCCCCTGCACGCCCTCCACCGGGGATGTGCCTGCAACCCAGGTACATGCCTTTGACCGGAATCAAACCTGGGACCTTTCAGTCTGCAGGCCGACACTCTATCCACTGAGCCAAACCAGTTTCGGCTATGATGTGTCTTGGTGTGGGTCTTTAGGGATTCATCTTGCTTAGGACTCCCTGTACTTATGTAACTTTTTCTTCCCCATATCTAGGAAGTTTTCTGTCATTATTTCTTCAAATAGATTTTCTAATCCTTGCTGCTCTTCTTGTTCTTCTGGCAGCCCTATTATACATATGTTACTTCATTTCATGTTGTCCCAAAGCTACCTTAGGCTCTCCTCCTGCTTTTTAATTTTTTTTTTCTCCAGTTGCTGTTCAGATTGAGCTTGTTTCTCTACCTTATCTTCTAACTCATTAATTCCGTCCTCTGCTCCTTCTGGTCTACAGTTGAAACCTTCCATGGTGTTTTTGATTGTAGCTATATCACTTTTCATTTCTTCCTTATTTTTGCATAGGTTGTTGATTTTTTTCATCCATCTGGTGTATGAATTGTACAGCCATTACTCTGGATTCTTTTTCTGTCATGTTGCATGCTTCAATTTCACTAATTTCCTTTCTTGGCGATTCCTCATTTTCTTTCCTCTGGGGATTGTGTCGTCTCCCCATTCTGACTATCATCAGGAAGTTCAAACTTTCTGCTGAGTTGCGTGGGCCTGGGCCGTGTGCAGTGGGAGCTTCGCACCACCTGAATGTCACTGAAGAGCTCCGACACTAAGATGTGTGGCTGCCGTGGGTTGGTGGGGACCAGGCTCACCCAGGGTCAGCATTGCCAGCGCTCAGTGTGGCCTCATATACGCACCTAGAATCAGGGACCCCGCCTGCACCATGCAGAAATAGAGACCCTGCTGGTGTCTGCCAAAAATCAGAGCCCCCTAGCACATGCCAGGAGTCAGAGTTCCCCTGTGCCTGCACCAAGAATCGAGTATCAGAGTCTCTGTTGCTTCGTGCAGCCTTCTGCTGAGAGTCAGGGTCCCTGTGTGCACATTCACCAAGAATTGGAGTCAATGGCTCTCAGTGTGAATGCACTGGGAGTCAGGGATCTCAGGCGCATGCAGTAAGAAACAGAGTCAAGTCACTGGTGCTCAGTGCTGCCTCCCACCCAGAGAATTGGGGTCCCAGTCAGCTTGGCGGACTGGGTTGCACAGTAGCACTGTGTCGGCAGGAGTCCACTCCTGCGCTGCGGAAAACAGACTTCATGTGTGCTTGCCCAGAATCGAAGTCAGGTGGCACTGCTGCCCTGCATGGGCTTCGGGTTTGGTCACCCGATTGTGTTGCGGAGAACAGATTCCCAGTGTCCATACGCTCCCAGGCTCAAATTCCTGTAGCAGAGCTGCAGCCAGTGTGAGGGGTGGCTCTATCAGTTAATATGGCACTGCCCACGAGCCTGTGGGGAAGGGGATAGGCTCTGTGACTCACAGAAATCTGCAGTCAGGATGTCTGGATTCTTGGTGTCTGTGGGTCTGCAGCAGTGGTCCCAGGTCTCTGTCCCTAGTGGCTGCAGGGTCCGGGTTTGCGTCTGAGACCAGACTGGGTGGTGCTGAGGCCAGGGTCCTAGTCTCAAGCATCTCTGTTTCTCAAGATGGCGTGGTCTCTTTGCCCATGCTGGCTGCCCCAGAGGTCCGTGTTGGGAGCAGGGCTCCACCGTCTAAGACTGCCGGTTTGGTAGCCCCTTGGAAGACCTGCAGAATCTAACTGTCCCTAGCTCATACACACACACATCACACATGTCCACACACTCCTCTATTGCTCTCTCACACTCTCACACTCCCTCCCAACCTTCCTGCCGGTCACCATCTTCCTCTCCAATAGTTGAGGGGAAGGCTTTTATCAGCTATCGCTGTCTGCAGGCAGTTTCTGCTGATGTAAGGGTCCGGTCCTTTGTTCCTCCCGTTGCCAGGTATCCTCTGGTTATCTAAGCTATGTGGTGCTCAAGACTGCAAGCTTTCTGCAAGATGTATGCTAAACACAATAAGTTTCCTCTGCCCCGTTCTATTTTCTTTAACCCTTTCAGTTATCATCTAATATAAATATTTCATGGTGAACCACTAATTTGCCCCATGACTTCATAGTGTGAGAGTCATTGTATATGAGTTTTTAGTTACAATTTTTTTTGTTATGATGAGAACTCTTTAACAATTTTCAAATGTGCATTTCAGTATTAACTATTGTCAACATACTGTACATCCTCATGACTTATTTATTTTATAACTGGAAGTGTGTACCCCTTGCCTCCCTTTACCTATTTTGCCCACATCCTATGCCTAATCCCCTGGCAACCGTCAATCTGTTCTCTGTATCTTTGAGCTCAATTTAAAAAGTTATTTCATATTTGAATGCAGTAGTTCTTGTCTGAATTGAGAATGAAATAAAACTGGGAATGATTAAGAATCATTAAGAATGATTTCTTAACTTAGTTATTTTAATCTGCCACCCATATGCTTTGCACTAGAATGTTAATTCCTATAACCCTGCCTAGGAACATATAAAAGCACAAATTTAATTTAATTACAGGGCTTATTTGGCACTGCTTATTGAGGCATTTGGAAAGAATCCATACCCTAATATTAATACTAGTAAAGAACCTACCCTTACCACAGTTTGTGAATTTCAAATACAGATAAATAGGACACACATGGAAAATTTCATTTGTTCATCACAATACTACATATAAATATTCTCATCTAGTTTTACAGTTGGGTAATTGGTATTCAGAGGTGTGACAACTTAAGAAAATTCAGATAGCTGACATGGGAAGCCTGTGTCAGTAGAACTTGATACATAATTTACTAAGTTTCATCTTTCAAATGTTTGGCTACATTCCTCTTGAAACAATTTCAAAAAATAATGTACCCCCTTTTACATTTTAAAGTTGACTTTTACAATATTTTCTTCTCAAGTTTGTATAACAGAAAGATATTTCTAGCATGTTTTCAATACCACCATTCATTAAATGTACCAGAGCAAGCTTTCTTTTTAACATTTAGAAATTTTGTACTGTACCTTTTTTTGGACTCATTTCTATTCCATTTTTACCACTGAATTTAATCTTACTGTAACAATTGCATATCTTTAAATTTTTTAAATTAATTATATTATTTTAGTTTTCTGCAACAAAAATGAAATTTAAATTATTTTCCTGTGACCAAAAGGCTCTATGTGTCAAAATTTTTTCTTAAAGATTCAGTTATTTCTATTAATAGCCAATTGATAAAAATAAAATATATTTAATATTTTAATAATTATTGAACATTCAAAGGGCCATTATTTGGCCTTCCATTGGCCAAATTCTTTTCTTTCTGGTGAGAAGTCCATATGCAAAAAGACACGCCTATCTAGAGCTCATAAACATGCTCTGGGTATTTGAGTTTCCAGAATTCCCCACTCAAATGGCTTCAAGCCTACTTCCAGAGCCTGCCTGCACCTCTTACGTGTCCAAAATTCTTTTGATCTGTCCTCTGAAAGGTGAATGCTCAAAGTATGCAAGCAGCAACTATTTGGCAAGACTAGACAGAGGTTAGACATGCAAACCTCATATATAAGCATGAGGCCTCTTTACAGTGTGGGAAAAGGATGAGGGTGAGAAAATAAGGGGGATGTCTGGGGACCTCCACTTGTACTATTGACCCAGGTCTCTAAATGTCAGTAGCAGATTTGCTTGTATACAATCTATTTTGGAGACTACTGGTCTTGTTAAGATATGATGGTACTTTGAATTAGGTCATACTAGTAAATAGTAGAGGCAATGATGAATGTCTAATTAGTGTAGAAATAACAAGAGTGGTTGATGCCTGGATATGAATATGAAGAAGAGATATTAAATATAGTGCCTAATTATTGTCTTGAACATCTGGATGAATGGTAGTGTCATTTACCAAGAGAGAAAATATTGAGTATGCAGAAGGTATATTGGATGGAGGTATGAAGGCCATGTTAAATTTGAGATGCTTGGTGGATATCAAAGAGGTGATAGCAAGTAGGCATTTGGCTATATGTGCGTGGATCTCAGTGGAAAGGTTGATACTAGAGTAAGAATTTGTGGGAATTTCAATTAAGATGCTATTAGTCGGATGTTAACTGCCCAACTGGAAGTAGCTTTTGTAATAAAGGTATTTATTTCTCCACTTGGCAAGAAGTTTAGTTAGTGTAGCAGCTGAACCGTTACATCAAATGCTTTATATATAATTTATTTTAAAAAATAATGAACTCTAATTAATAGGTTTACTTACCACAGTGGTATGCATTAGCAATTCTGAAACTACTTAATATGTATTCTGAGAATGAACAAATTATGGAAAATGAGAACCACGTTTCTTACTGTAAGAAAGGGAGTTACAGATGTGGAAAGAAGGAAGGCTAGAATGAACCCTGTGGTTTTGGAGGTATCCATGTGAACTGATATTCTTTTTTTCAGATAGACAGACAGATAGATATGTGTGTATATATACACATACTTACACATATTCTAGCTGTCAGCAGAGATAGCCTAAAAGCAATGAGTATACCTATCACCTAGGATAGTGGTCAGCAAACTGCGGCTCGCAAGCCACATGCAGCTCGCAAGCTGAGGTTTGCCGCTCTGTTGACTAATGAGCTTGCCAACCACTGACCTAGGTCATTGTTTCCAAATATCATTCTCCCTTAAAAGCAACCAGAGTTTCTTAGAGAAATGACTAATTCAAAGGCTGGTGCTGGGAAAATAGAAGTTAAGTTTTAATACCTTCCTCTGTCAAAAAATTAAGGAGTGCTTGCCCTAACTAGTTTGTCTCAGTAGATAGAGCATTGGCCTGTGGACTGAAAGGTCCCAGGTTAGGTTCTGGTAAAGGGCATGTACCTTGGTTGTGGGCACATCTGCGTAGGAGGTGTGCAGGAGGCAGCTGATCAATGTTTCTCTCTCATCAATGTTTCTAACTCTCTATCCATCTCTCTTCCTCTCTGTAAAAAATCAATAAAATATATTTTTTAAAAAGAAATTAAGGAGTGCTCAAATATTGTTGGAGGCATGTCAAAAAGACACAGGAACCAACTTGAAGGGGCTTGTACTGGCCAAGTAGGAAACTTTCAGTTAAAAGTTATAAAATGGATATATAGTACTCATATCCCATAGTTACCCAATTCGCCACTCAGAGGCAATCCAACAGTCAGAATCCCATCAAGATACCAGAATTCTCATTTCTCCCTTCTCCACCTTCCAAATTTTGTGACACTTTACCAAGAGCGATATGGAAAAGAAGATTCTAAGAAATACAGCTCACAGCTTCTCCTATCGAGTAGCAGTGATGTCAAATTGTCAATAGACAATCCAGCTCACAACAATGTTACCTGTTTTTTGAGTTTCCTTCCAAAGGCATATATAAATACTTAAATATTCATTCAAATACATACCTACTAGGGGCCCAGTGCATGAATTCGTGCACTTTGAAAGGAACAGTGAGCCATGAGGCTGCGGTGGGCACAGGGGGAGGTCTCAGCCCATCCTCCGTACCCTGACCTGGCCCCTCCTGATGTGGCCCCCATTCTCCTGTCTGCTGGCAGCCCTGCTCCTGCTGCTGCCACTCCTATGCACCGACTGCGCCAGCCCCGCTCGCACCTGCTGCTGGCACAGAGCGATTGGGGCCGGCACCAACAGTGGGCATGAGTGGGGTTAGAACAGTCAGCTGATGGGAGTAGCTGCTGCTGCCCCAATCACCCCTCAGGAGCAGGGGTAGGGGGCGAAGTCCTCAGGGGCGATCGGGGCCGGCAGCTGCTGTTCACACACATTGATGGCGCTGAGCGATCGGGACCGATGCCAGGCGCCAGCAGCAGGTGCGAGCAGCGGCTCTGGCACTGGCAGCAGGTGTTAGCGGGGCCAGCGCCAGCAGCAGGTATGAGTGCCCAGTGGGATTGTGGTGCATGGGAGCAAAGAATTTTCAGTAACCACCAGAGGCTCACCCGGATTACAAAGACCAGCACCCCACCTTGTTCTGCCGCCCCCTCTCACCTGTTCCTCCATCCCACCACAGCCGATACCCGCCTTGTTCTGCGCTCTGCCGCCTGCTGCCAATACCCGCCATGTTCCATGTGTTCCCCCTGGTCAGCGCACATCATATCGACCGGTTGTCTGGCTGTTTGGTCTATTTGCATATTAGAGTTTTTTATATATAGAGGGGTGCAATTGGGGGTGACCAGGCGGGCAGGCAAAGGTGGTTAGGGGCGATCAGGATGGCAGGGGGGGGCAGTTAGGGGCAATCAGGCTGGCAGGCAGAGGTAGTTAGGGGTGATCAGGCTGGCAGGCAGGCAAGCGGTTAGGAGCCAGCAGTCCCAGATTGCGAGAGAGATGTCTGACTGCCAGTTTAGGCCCGATCCCTAAACCGGCAGTTGGACATCCTCTGAGGGGTCCCGGATTGGAGAGGGTGCAGGCTGGGCTGAGGAGGAACCCCCCCCCCCCCCGCACGAATTTCATGCACTGGGTGTCTAGTAAATTATATAAATAATACTGCAATGAATACTCTTATTCCTACATCATTTCAATTCATGCAAATATATCTTTAGGATTAATTTTCAAAAGAGAGATGTTTGGCTAAATATAATGTTTATTTGAAATGTCTATACATATTATTTAATTTATTTCTTCAAGGTTGTAACAATATATACTCTCATTAGCAAAGTAAAAAAGTGTTTACTGTATATTTCAATACCTTCACAAATAGAGTGTTAATAAACTTTTGAACATGATATACCTTTGCATTTATTAAAGTCTTCTTTTTTTGCCTCTCAGCATTTTATAAATATTTTATATGAATCTTGCACATTTTTATTTATTTATTTAAATATATTTTTTAAAAATTTTTACATAGAGAAAGGGAGAGGGATAGAGAGTTAGAAACATTAATGAGAGGGAAACATTGTTCAGCTGCCTCTTGCATACCCCCTACTGGGGATGTGCCCGCAACCAAGGTACTTGCCCTTGACTGGAATCGAAGCTGGGACCCTTCAGTCCGCAGGCTGATGCTCTATCCACTGAGCCAAACCAGTCAGGACAAATCTTGCACATTTTTAAAAGTTTATTCCTGGAGCTTGTTTTTATTTTTCTTAAAAAAATTTTTTTATTGTTGAAAGGATTACATATGTCCCCTTCCCCTCCCCCCAATGACCTCTGCTAGCCTCCCCTCCCCCTGCTCCAGGCCTTCATCCCCTTATTGTCTGTGTCCTTGGGTTAGGCATATATGCATACAATTTTTTTGTTTGATCACTTCCCTCCCAGGCACCTCCCCTGTCTTCTCTCTGAGATTCTGCAATCTGTTCCATGCTTCTATGTCCATGGATCTATTTTGTTCATTAGTTATTTTGCACATTAGAGTCCATATATGAGTGAGATCATGTAATACTTGTCTTTTTCTAACTGACTTATTTCACTTAGGATAATATGATCCAGATCCCTCCATGTGGTCTCAAAGGGTAATAGATTCTTCTTTTTTACTGCTGCATGGAATTCCATTGTATAAATATATCATAATTTTTAATCCATTTATCTACTGATGGGCTGTTTCCAGATCTTAGCTATTGTAAATTGTGTTGCTATGAACATAAGGGTACATACATTCTTTCTGAATGGTGTTTTGGGATTCTTAGGATATATTCCTAGAAGTGGGATCACTGGGTCAAATGGGAGTTCCATTTTTTTTTTTTTTTCAGGGAACTCCATATTATTTTCCGTGATGGCTGCAACAGGCTGCATTCCTACCAGCAATGTACTAAGATTCCCTTTTTTCCACACCCTCCCCAGAACTTATCATTTGTTGATTTGTTGATGGAAGTCATTCTGACAGGTGTGGGGTGACACCTCATTGTCATTTTAATTTGCATCTCTCTAATTATCAGTGACTTTCAGCATTATTTCATATGCCTTTGGCCTCCTCTATGTCCACTTTGGAGAAGTGTCTATTTAAGTCCTTTGACCATTTTGAAATTCCATTGTTAGTCTTCCTTTTGTTAAGTTGTATGAGTTCCCTATAAATTTTGGAGATTAACCCCTTTTCGGATGTATCATTGGCAAATATGTTCTTCCATGCAGTGGTGTATCTTTGTTGATGGTTTCTTTTGCTGTGCAGACACTTTTTATTTTGCTGTAGTCCCATTTGTTTATTTTCTCCATTATCCTAGGATGTACATCGGTAAACATATTACTACGAGAGATGTCTGAGGTTTGCTGTCTATGGTTTCTTCTAAGATTTTTATGGTTTCACATCTTACATTTAAGCCTTTATCCATTTTGAGTTTATTTTTGTATATGGTGTAAGTTGGTGGTCTAGTTTCATTTTTTCGCCTGTATCTGTCCAATTCTCCCAACACCTTTATTGAAGAGACTGTCTTGACTCCATTGTATGCTCTTGCTTCCCTTGTCAAATATTAATTGAGCATAATGGCTTGGGTCAATTCTTGGGTGCTCTGTTCTGTTCCATTGGTCTTTATGTCTGTTCTTGTGCCAGTGCCAGGCTGTTTTAAATACAGTGGCTTTGTAGTATAACTTGATATCTGGTATTATGATCCCTCCAACTTTGTTCTTCTTTCTCAGGATTGCTGCAGCTGTTAGAGGTCTTTTTTTTTTTTTTTTGGTTCCATATAAATTTTTGGAGTATTTGTTCTAGATCTGTGAAATATGATGTTCATTATTTAATAGGGATTGCACTGAATCTGTAGATTGTCTTGGTTAGGATGGACATTTTAATGATGTTAATTCTACCAATCCATGAACACAGAATAGTCTTCCACTTGTTTATATCTTCTTCTATTTCTTTTTTCAATGTCATGTAGTGTTTAGAGTACAAGTCTTTTACCTCCTTGGTTAAGTTTATTCCTAAATATCTTAATTTTTTGTTGTTATTGCAATGGTAAATGGGATTTCTTTTTGTTTCTTTTTCTGAGAATTCATTATTGGTGTATAAAAATTACATGGATTTCTAGGTGTTAATTTTGTATCCTGTTCCATTGCTAAATTCATTTCTTAAATCTAATAGTTTTTTTGGTGGAGTCTTTATGGTTTTCTGTGTCTAATATCATGTTGTGTGCAAATAATTCATGCCTTAACCAGTTTGGCTCAGTGGATAGAGCGTCAGCCTGCGGACTGAAGGGTTCCCGGTTCGATTCCAGTCAAGGGCATGTACCTTGGGCACATCCCTAGTAGGGAGTGTGCAAGAGGCAACTGATCGATGTTTCTCTCATTGATGTTTCTAAATCTCTATCCCTCTCCCTTCCTCTCTGTAAAAAAAATCAATAAAATATATATATTTTTAAAAAATAATAATTCAGTTTTACTTCCTCCATTCCAATTTTATTTCTTCTTGTTTGATCGCTATGGCTAGGACTTCCAGTACTATGTTGAACAAGAGTAGTGAAAGTGGGCATCCCTGTCTTGTTCCTGTTCTTAGGGGAAATGGTTTTAGTTTTTGCCCATTAAGTATGATGTTGCCTGTAGGTTTCTCATATATGACCTTTATTATGTTAAGATATGATCCTTCTATTTGCACTTGGCTGAGAGTTTTTATCAAAAACAGGTGTTGGATTTTGTTGAATGTTTTTTCAACTGATATGATCATGCAAATTTTGTCTTACAATCTGTTATGTGATTTATCACATTTGTTGATTAGCCAATACTGTACCAGCCTTTCATCCCCCAAATAAATCCCAACCTGGTAATGGTATATGATCTTTTTAATGTATTGCAGGGTCCAATTTGATAATATTATGTTGAGGATTTTAACATCTATCTTCATCAGTGATATTGGCCTGTAATTCTCTTCCTTTATAATATCTCTATTTGGTTTTGGGAATAGGGTAATTCTGGCCTGATAGAAAGAGCTTGGAAGCATTCTTGAATGTTTTGAAATAATTTGAGGAGGTTAGGTGTTAGTTCTTTGAATGTTTGGTAAAACTCCCTTGTGAAACCATACAGACCAGGGCTTTAGTTTGTTGATAGTTTTTTGATTACTGCTTCTAATTCCCCAGTAGTTATCAGACTATTCAGGTTTTCTGATTCTTCCTGATTAAGTTTTGGAATAATGTATTTTTCCAGGAATATGTCCATTTCATCCAGGTTGTCCCGTTTGTTGGATTATACTCATTCATAGTATTTTTTTAATGATCCTTGTTGGGTATACCTGTGGGGTCAGTTGTTACTTCATCTCTTTCTGATTTTGTTTATTTGGGTACTCTCTCTTTGTTTCTTGCTAAGTTTGGCTTATGGTTCATCAATCTTATTTATCTTTTCAAAGAACCAGCTCTTGATTTTATTGGACTTTTGTATATATATTTTTTTGTCTCTATGTCATTTATTTCTGCTCTTATCTTTATTCTTTCCTTCCTTCTATCTACCCTAGGCTTTTCTTGTGGCCCTCTTTTTAATACTTTAAACTGTAGGGTTAGATAACTTATTACAAGGTTTTCTTGTGTATGTGTTTTGTTTTTTGGTTTTTTTGGTTTTTTTTTAGGTAGTTGTGTAGTGCTGTGAACTTCCCTCTTAGAATTCCTTTCACTATGTCCCATAGGTTTTGGGTTGTTGTGTGTTCATTTTCATTTGTTTCCAGGATGTTTTTTTTTTCTTCTTTGATCTCTTTGATAACCCTTTAATTGTTTGACAGCATGCTATTTAGTCTCCATGTGTTTCATTGTTTTTAGTGTTTTTATTGTAGTTGATTTCTAATTTCATGCCATTGTGGTCTGAGAAGATGCTTGATATGATTTAAATCTTCTTAAACTTATAGAGACTTAATTTGTGTCATAAGATTTGGTCTATCTTTGAAAATGTCCATTGTGCACTCCACATAATCTGTAGTGTTGGGAGTGAAATGTTCTGAAAATGTCAATTAATTCTATCTGATCCAGTGTGTTGTTTAGGATCACTGTATCCTTGTTATTTTTTTGTCTAGAATATCTATCCAGTGATGTCAGTGAGATCTTAAAACCTCCTACTGCCCTGACCAGTTTGGCTCAGTGGATAGACAGTCGGCCTGCGGACTGAAGGGTCCCAGGTTCAATTCTGGTCAAGGACGTGTACCTTGGTTGCAGGAACATCCCCAGTAGGGGATGTTCAGGAGGCAGCTGATCGATGTTTCTCTCTCATCGATGTTTCTATCTCTCTATCCCTCTCCCTTCCTCTCTATAAAAAATCAATTTAAAAAAACCCTACTATTATTGTATTGATGTGATCTCTCCCTTGATATTTTACAGAAGTTTTTAAATATATTTGTATGTTCCTCTATTAGGTGGATATATGTTTAGTAGAGTTATATCCCTTTGTTATTATGAAGTGGCCTTCATTAACTCTTGTTATAGCCTTCACTCTGAAGTCTATTTTGTTAGATATGAGTATTGCTACCCCAGCTTTTTTTTTTTTTCCATTTGCCTGGGAAAAAAATTTTCCATCCCTTTACTTTCCAGTCTGTATGAGTCCTTTGTTCTGAAGTGAATCTCTTGTAGACAGCATGTATATGGGTCATATTTTCTTATTCATTCAGCTACCCTATGCCTTTTGGTTGGAGCATTTAATCCATTTACATTTAAGTGTATTATTGATAGGGATTTATTTATTGCCATTCTTATTCTTAATGCCTGTGTTCTTCTCTTTCTCTCTATTTCTTCTTACAACAGTTCCTTTAGCATTTCTTGCAGAACTGGTTTGGTGGTACTTAACTCTTTTAACCTCTTTTTGTCTGTGAAGCTCTCTATTTCACCTTCAATTTTGAGTGGTAGCCTTGTTGCATAGAGTAGTCTTGGATTTAGTCCCTTGGTTTTCATTACCTTGTATACTTCCTGCCATTCCCTTCTGGCCTGAAGTATTTCTATTGAGAAATCAGCTGACAGTTTAATGGGAGATCCCTCTCTGTCTCTCTCTTATAGTCTTTAAGACTCTTTCTTTGTCTTTAATGTTTGCCATTTTAATTAATATATGCCTAGGTGTGGATCTTTTGGCGTTCATATTGCTTGTGGCTGTCTGTTTCCTGAACTTGAGTGACTTTTTCCTTCACCAAGTTAGGGAGATTTTCTGCCATTGTTTCTCCAAATGGGTTCTCTATTCCTTGCTTTGATTTTTCTTCTTCTCCTACCCCTATTATATGAATGATATTACATTCCTTGTTGTCCCAAAGCATTCTTAAACTCTCTTTTTTCTCTCATTTGCTGCTCTGAATGGTGTTTTCTCCCTTCTCTTCCAATTCACTGATTCAGTCCTCAGCATCTTCTAGTCTATTGTTGGATCCTTCCAGGATATTCTTTATTTTAACTATGTCATTCTTCATTTCCAATTGACTCTTATTTATTCTTTCAACCTTTCTTTTTATAGAGAGGAAGGGTGTAACTCTCATTAAGTCCCATAATATTCTCATTAATTTTATTATAATTCTCATTGAGTTGCTTGTAGTTGTCACTGAATTGTTTGAACACCCTTGTTACCATTACTCTAAATTCTATATCTGACAAATTGCTTGCTTCCTTTTTATTTAGTTCCATTTCTGGCAATTCCTCCTTTTCTTTCATTTAGGGGTTGTTTCTTTGTCTCCCCATTTTTCTATCCCCTTGTATTTGTTTATATGTATTAGATCAAACTGCTATGCCTCTCAGATCTTCTGAGGTGGTCTTATGTAGTAGGTGTTTTATGAGATCCAGTGGTGCAGACTTTTAGATCTCCCAAGCTGGATAGTCAAGGGGAGCCCCTTACTTTTGTTATTTGGGTTCTCCCGTTGTAGTTAGATCTTGAATGTTATTGTCTTGTTAATGGATGGAATGTGCTCGTAGTCTGGCTGACTTTGTGGCTCATCCTCAACCCCTTCATGCCAGCTGTTGTGTAGTTGCTGACCAAACAGAAAAAATACAACAAAACAAAACACAAAACAAAACAAAAACATACACAAGACCCCTATAGCACTAACAAAAGGAACCACTATAGAAGAGAGAATTGGGAAAGAGTAAAGAGAGCAAAAATTATAGAAAAAATACAAGGAGAAAACAAAACAAAGCAGACAAAAAACAACAACAAGAAAAGTGGGCAGAATATGAAATGCAGATCTGCAATAAAGAAAGTAAGAATAAAGAATTAGAGGAATGGGGGAAAGAAAATGGTTTCAAAGAAATGAGGGGGGGGGCATTTAGGAGAAAAAAATGGTGGACGAATATGCATACATGTCATGCATCTCGTCCTAGGATCAGACTGGAAATAAAACGAAATCAGAGAACATCCACCAAGAATTAATGAATTAGACACAGATGAGGAGACAATTTTCAATAAGGAAGGGAGGAGGATGCCTGGAGATGGGTAGGAATGGGAACATGGGTTTGAGAGGGGCAGCCAGCCAGTGGGCTGAGAGAGTGAGGAGGAAGCTGTGATGCACCAAAGCCATGTCCCTTGGCAACAGGTATAACATACAACTGTGAAAAGGAAAAGCCACAGGTCTGCTGACTGTTAGGGAATCTGGACCCAAGACCACAGCTGTAAAAGGCTGTGTTGCAAAAGGCTATGCTGCAAAAGGCAGCCCAAGCAGTGTGGTGCTGGGGGGAGAGAAATCCACAGTTTTGTTGTTTTGTCTTTGCTTTTATTCTCTAAACCCAGAACACAGGACTTGTCAACTGCAAACAATCACCAGAGGCTTTGGTGCAGGGAGAGAGGCACTTGAGGTGCCAGGGGAGTGGCTAGGGAGGAAAGCAAGGGAGGGAGATGTGGCCAGAAGTTCTGCATTGGGACATTCATAATCTTCCAAACCTAAGTGGCCCTTTAGAAGAGCTAGCCCCTTCCAGTAGCCTCAAGGCAGGTAATACAACCTGCCAAACCCTGCAGTTAGAGCTTTATGGAGGAAACAAAGTCAGAGGCCACATTTATGCAACTGAATAGTCCCAAGATACTTGCAGTGACATCATTATTCTGGGGACCAGATTGATAAAAACTCCAGGTTGCCAGCCAACCCCATTGGTTTCCATACAAGGATATCTGAACAACCAAGGCCAGAATAATATTTTTGGCCACTCATGGAGGAGTAGCTTTGGGTCAGGAAAAAAACAACCATCCTATTCCCTGAAAGTAAAACAGCACCAAACCCACCTAAAGCCCTGTCAGAAACAGGTGCTTGAGTGATTAAGATGGACAGATAACAGACCAGCAAAGAGAGTAAATTGGCCCTGCCTGCTTGCAGCCAAGGCCTGTGGAGACAGACACAAGCAGAGGATCTGTATATCAATTGGAGCTTCAAGCAGAGTGCTAAAAGCCAAAAGACAGTGCCTGACAGTGGCCAACCCCTAAGTAGAAAGCTCATAATTAGCAGACAGAATAGAAGTGTGGGGTCCTAAAGCAGCTCCCATGGGGCTTTAAAACTCAGCTGAACCAAATAACACTTCACATTTTTATTTTTTACTTTTTAGTTATAAAATTTTATTATTTTTTGTTTTTATTTTATCTTTAATTTTTTGCACCTTTTACTTTTTCACTTCTCTTTTTTCCCTGCTATTTTACTTCTCCTTTCCCCAATCTTAGTTTCTCTCATTCCATTTTTCCCCTTTTCAAAAATGGATCTTCATTATCTGCTTTATTGATGTGTTAATATCCTAGTCTCTTTTGGTTTATTCATATATCTAATTTCTTCATCCCTGCTCCTACTCCACTTCCCATTATCTTTTCTCTTTCTTCCCTACTCAATTTTTTTCTCTTTTCTCTCTTACTCTTTTCTTCTAATTTTTTAACTTGTTTCAATTTCTAAATTCAGACCTATCTGCTCTCTCCTCTATTCTTTTCAATTTTTTAATTTTAATTTTTACATTTTTAATTTTTCTAGTCTTCTCATTTATTTTCTCCCTCCTCTATTCCCAACCATGGTCCTCCTATTCATCCATTTTCTTAATCTTATTTTCTCTATTTCAGCTCTGCTTCTACAGATTCTCACCCCCCCCCCCACACACACACGCTTTTTGGTTGATTTGTTTTGTTGTGTTTTCTCCCCATATTCTTTCTTTTTTTTCTCACTATCATTCTTTCTCTTTTTTTTCCCTAATCCTCTTTTCTCTGGTGGTCACTTTTATTGGGGCTAGAGATGTCTTGTGTACATTCTTGTTCTGTGTCATGTCTTATTGCATTGTATTTTGTGCTGTTTAGTCAGCACCTTCACCATGGTTGGCATGATGTGGTAGGGAGCAAGCCACATAATCAAGACAGTCTAAGAGGATACTCCATCCAGGAATGGGACATTCAAGACCAAACTACGTAAGGAAAACCCAAATATATCAAGTAGGGGGCCTCCCTAGAACACCCAGCCCAGGATACCAGAGAGACTGCACCACTGGGTCCCACAAAACAACTACTACGTAAGATCAATTTAAAAAATCCGGGTGGCATAGCAGTTTGATCTAACGCATAGAAACAATTACAAAGGGACAGCCAAAACGGGGAGACAAAAAAATAACACCCTATTGAAGGGAAAAGAGGAATCACTAGAAAAGGAACTAAATGAAATGGAGGCAAGCAATTTGTCAGAGAAATACAGAGTAATGGCTATAAGGATGCTCAATGCCTGGAAGAGAAATTCCACATGTGTAAAAATCAAGAGGAAATGAAGAATGACATAGCTGCCATAAAGAACACAATTGAAGGTTTCCACAGTAGGCTAAAAGCTGAGGACTGAATCAGCAAGTTAGAAGACAAGGTAGAAAAAAAAAAAAACACCCACGCAGAGCAGCCACTGGAAAAAAAATTAAAAAGTAGGAGGAGAGTCTAAGGGATCTCTGGAACAACACAAACTGCAACAACATCCACATAATAGGGGTGCCAGAAGGAGAGGAAGATGAGCAAGGAATACAAAATCTGTTTCAATAAATAATGACAGAAAACTTCCCTGACCTTGGGGAAGGGGGTGGGGAAAGTCACACACATCCAAGAAGCACAGAGAGTCCCAAACAAGATGAACCAAAAAAAGACTGACGCCAAGACACATTGTAATTAAATTGACAAATGATAACAACACAGTAAGTATCTTAAAGGCTACCAGAGAGAGACAGAAAATTACCCACAAGGGATATCCCAATAGACTATTAATTGATTTCTCAACAGAAACAGATCAGAACAGAAGAGAGTAAAATGAACTATGAAAAGTGATGCAAAGCAAGGGACTGAATCCAAGAACACCCTACTCAGCAAGGCTATCATGCAAAATTGAAGGGGAAATCAGGAGCATCACAGACGAAAAACAATGGGGAGAGGGCTTAGGGAGTTTATTACCACCAAGCCAGTAATGCAAGAAATGCTAAAGGGACTGTTGTAAAAATAAGAAGTAGGGATGAAGGAACAGGCATAAAGAATAAAAATGGCAACAAACAAGTACCTACCAAGAATAACCTTAAATGTAAATGGATTAAATGCTCCAATCAAAAGATATAGGGTAGCTGAATGAATAAGAAAACATGATGATATATATGCTGTCTACAAAACACCCATCTCAGAATGAAGGGCTGACACAGACTGAAACTGAAGAGGTGAGGAAATTTTTTTCAGGCAAATGGAAATGAAAAAAACAAAAGCTGGGGTAGCAGTACTTATATCTGACAAAATAGACTTCAAAGTGAAGGCCGTTAATAAGAGATAAAGAGGGCCACTTCATAATACCAAAGGGATTGATACAAGAGGATATAACTCTATAAACATATATGCACCAATACAGGAGCATATATATAATTTACTAGAGGCCTGGTGCATGAAATTCGTGCATGGCAGGCCTGGCCTGCACCCTCTCCAATCTGGGACTCCTCAGGAGATGTCTGACTGCCAGTGAGATTGGGCCTAAACTGGTAGTCAGACATCCCTCTTGCAATCCAGGACCACTGACTCCTAACCATTTGCCTGCCTGCCAGCCTGATTGACCCTAACCACTCCTCTGCCAGCCTGATCACTCCCTAACCACTCCCCTGCTGGCCTGACTTCCCCCTAGTCACTCCCTGGCTGACCTGAACATCCCCTAACTGCTCTCCCTGGCCAGCCTGACTGCCCCCTAACTGCTCTCCCCAGCCGGCCTGATCACCCCCTAACTGCTCTCACCAGCTGGCCTCATCACCTCTAACTGCTCTCCATTGACAGCCTGATCACCCCTAACCACCTCTGCCTCAGCCCCTGACACCGTGGCTTTGTCCAGAAGGACGTCTGGAAGGCGACAAGTCTAATTAGCATACTACCCTTTTATTAGTATATATAATAAAGGATATCAAGGGAGAGATTGGCAGCAATACAATCATAGTAGGGACTTTAATACTACACTGACATCACTGGATAAATCTTCTAGAGAAAAATCAACAAGGAAACAGTAATCCTTAATGACACTCCAGAACAGATGGAACTAATTGACATTTTCAAAATATTCCACCCCAAAGCTCAGAATACACATTCTTCTCTAGTGCACATGGGACATTTTCAATGATAGACCAAATGTTAAGACACAAGCTAAGTCTCTACAAATTCAAGAAGATTGAAATCATATCAAGCATCTTTTCAAACCATGATGGCATGAAATTAGAAATAAGCTACAATAAAAATGCTAAAAAACCATCAAATACATGGAGGCTAAATTCATGCTATTAAACAATGAATGGGTTACCAATGAGATCAAAGAAGAAATAAAAATACATTCTGGAAACATGAAAATGAACACACAACAATCTAAAACCTATGGGAGACAGTGGACGTAGTCCTGAGAGGGAAGTTCATAGCACTACAGACCTATCTCAAAAGCAAATAAGAAAAAAGAAAGACTTGTAATGAGTTAACTAATACTACAACCTAAAGAATTAGAAAGGGAGCCCTACCTATGGTTTGACTCCATGGGTAGAGTGTCGGCCTGTGAACTGAAGGGTCATGGGTTTGATTCTGGTCAAGGGCACATGCCTGGGTTGTGGGCTTGAGCCACCATAGGGGGTGTGCAAGAGGCAGCTAATCAATAATTCTCATCATTGATGTTTCTCTCTTTCACTCTCCCATCCTCTCTGAAATCAATTAAAAAATTTTATTTAAAAAATTAGAAAGGGAATAATAAGAAAATCCCAGAACAAGTAGAACAAAGGAAATAATAAAGATCAAAGTAGAAATAAATGACATAGAGATTAAAAAGAAAACACACATAAGATCAATAAAACCAAGAGCTGGTTTTATGAAAGGGTAAACAAGATTGATGGACCTCTAGCCTGGCTCGCCCAGGGGGAAAAAAGGACCCAAATAAAATCAGAAAGGAAAGAGGTAAAATAACAGCTGATCCCAGAGAAATACAAAAGGTTGTAATAAAATACTATGAATGACACAATTCCAACAAACGGGACTACCTGGGCAAAATGTACATATTCCTAGAAAAATGCAATCTTCCAAGAATCAATCAGGAAGAATCAGCAAATCTGGAATAGGCTGATAACTACTGATGACATTGAAGCAGTGATAAAAACAAGCAAACAATAACAGTAACAACAACAACAAAACGCACAAGTCCCAGAAAAAGAAAAAAAGAAAAACAAAACAAAAAAAACACGTGGTCCAGATGGATTTATAGAGGAGTTTTACCAATATTCAAAGAAAAACTAACACCTCAAACTATTCCAAAATTTTCAAGAGGAAGTAACACTTCCAAACTTTCTATGAGGCCACATCACCCTAATTTAAAACCAGATAAAGACACAACAAAGAAAAGGAACTACAGGCCAAGATCCCTAATGAACATAGACACTAAAATCCTTAACCAAATTTTGGCAAACCAGATCCAGCAGCACATTAAAAAGATCATACATCATGACCAAGTGGGATTTATTCTGGGGATGCAAGGCCTATGCAATATTTGCAAATCAAAAAATGTGATACAACATATAAACAGATAGAAAGACAAAACTCACATGAGCATATCAATCAATGCAGAAAAAGCATTCAATAAAATCCAACACCCTTTTTTGATAAAAACTCTCCCCAAAGTGGGAATACAGAGAATATACCACAAAATAATAAAGGCCATAAATGACAAAACTACAACCAACATCATACTCAATGGGCAAAAACTAAAACCCCTAAGAACAGGAACAAGATAGGGATGCCCTCTTTCACCACTCGTTCAACATAGTTCTGGAAGTCCTAGTGATAGCGATCAGACAAGAAGAAATAAAAGGGATCCAAATTGGGAAGGAGAAAGTAAAACTCATTATTTGCAGATGACATGATGTTGTACATAGAAAACTCTAAAGACTCCACCAAAAAAACTACTAGATTTAATAAATGAATTTGTCAATGGAGCAGGATCCAAAATTAACACCTAGATATCCATATCATTTTTATCATTACAACAAAATAATTGAGATACTGAGGAATAAACTTAACCAAGAAGGTAAAAGACTTGTACTCCGAAAACTACAGGAAGTTGAAAAAAGAGAAGAATATATGAACAGGTGGAAGAATATACCATGTTCATGGATTGGTAGAATCAACATGGGCAGAGGATCTAAATAAACACTTCTCCAAAGTGGATATGTAGAAAGCCAAGAGACATGAAAAAATGCTCAAAGTCACTAATCATCTGAGAGATGCAAATCAAAACAACAATGAGATATTACCTCACACCTGTCAGAATGGCTGTGATCAATAAATCAACCAACACAGTGTTTGTAAGCTTCTGGAGAAAAGTGAACCCTACTATACTGATGGTGGGAATGTAGGCTGGTACAGTCACTGTGGAAAACAGTATGGAGTTTCCTCAAGGAATTATAAATGGAACTCCCGTTTGACCCAGTGATCCCACTTCTAGGAATATATCCCAAGAAATCAGAAGCACAAATCAGAAAGAATATATGCACCCCTATGTTCATAGCAGCACAATTTATAATAGCTAAGACTTGGAAACAGCTTAATTGCCCATCAACAGATGAGTAGATAAAAAAAAAAAAAAACAACTATGGTACATTTTCACAATGTAATGCTAAGTGGCATTAAAAAAGAAAAACTTATACCATTTGCAAGGCATGGATGGACCTGGAGAGTATTATGCTGAGTGAAATAAGCCAGTCAAAGAAAGAGAAGTATCACATGATTTCACTCATATGTAGAATCTAATGAACCAAACAAACTGATGAACAAAAATATACCCAGAGTCATAGAAGCATGAACAGACTGTTGAACCTCAGAGGGAAGGCAGGGGAGGGTGGGTGGGAAAAGATCAACCAACAAACTGGTATGCATATATGCATAACCCGTGGACACAGACAATGGTGTAGTGATGGCCTGAGGGGGACAGGTGTGGGCTGGAAGAGGTTAATGAGGGGGAGGGGGAAATAGGACCTATGTAATACTTTCAACAATAAAGATTAAAAGAAAAATAAACAAAAAGAAAGAATAAATACATAAAAATAAAGCAAATTTGAGAGAAACCAAGATGGTGGCATAGGTAAGCACCTAAACTGCTGCCTCGCACAACAATTTCAAAACTACAACTAAAAGATAGAACGGACATCATCCAGAACCACAGGAAGGTTGGCTGAGTAGAAATTCTACAACTAGAAGGAAAGAGAAAAGCTCATGGAGAATCAGAGGAGCGGCAAAGGACTGAGGTACAGAAACACGCGTACCTCAAGAGGAAGGGCAGCTGAGTGCCTAGCTGACTTTCTCTGGCGGGAGGGGGAAGGAAGCCCCGACTGCACTGAACCCCAGTCCCGACTGCACTGAACCCCACTTCCGGGCAAAACCCCATGAACCCAGGCTCATACAGGGGGAATCTGGACTGTCAGAGAGAAAGGCACACAGAGACTTGGAGATTCAGGGGAGCCATGGCAGACGGGTCTGGAGGCGCGTGCGCAAGTGCTCGCAGAGAAGACTGAATGCGGAGGTTGCCGCAGGCTTTCCCTAATGGAAGGGAGTCGGAAACTCCTGACTGCACTGAACCCCAGTTCCAGGTGAGCCCCTGGGGACCCACACTCTTATGGGGGGAATCTGGACTGTCAGGTGGAAACTCAAGGGAGCCGTGGAAGGTAGAGATCTGGAGGCACACACGCAAGGGCAGGGCGGACGGGAAGCCAAGACTGTGTGCTCTGCCCTGAGACTCCACCCCATCCAAGCTGAGCACAGAGACTTTTGCAATTTTGCAAGTCTGATCCTATAAGGCTGTCTCCAGCACCGAACTTCTCCCAGCGTAGACACAGCTAATCCTCACAGCCAACTGGCCTGGAGGTCAATTCCTCCTAGTGATACCAACAACAATCAAGACTTAACTACAACAAGGCTGTACACACAGTCCACAGGGGTGCACCAAGAGTGTCCACCTCAGGTTAACTGGGGAGGCCAACCCACTGGGCCATATAGGAAGCCTACCACACAGCTACCCTGCCAACTCAGAGAAGCAGTGAAAATGCAGAGACAAAGAAACAGATCACAAATGAAAGAAATGAAGGAAAACAAACTGGATATAGAATTCGAAACCACGGTTATAAGGTTTTTCAAGAATATCCTAGAAAAGGCTGATAAATTTAGCGAGACCCTCAAAGAGATGAAAAAGGACCAACTAGAAATTAAACATACACTGACTGAAATAAAAAATATTATACAGAGACCCAACAGCAGACTAGAGCAAGAATCTAGTCAAAGAATTGAAATACAAAGAAGCAAAAAACACTCACCTGGAAAAGCAAAAAGAAAAAAGAATCCAATAAGGTGAAGATAGTGTAAGAAACCTCTGGGACAACTTCAAGCGTACCAACATCAGAATTATGGGGGTGCCAGAAGAAGAGAGAGAGCAAGATACTGAAAACCTATTTGAAGAAATAAAGACAGAAAACTTCCTCCACCTGGTGAAAGAAATAGACTTACAAGTCCAGGAAGCACACAGAACCCCAAACAAAAGGAATCCAAAGAGGACCACACCAAGACACATCATAATTAAAATGTCAAGAGCAAAAGACAATGAGAGAATATTAAAAGCAGCAAGAGAAAAACAGTTGATTACCTACAAGGGAACACCCATACGACTATCAGCTGATTTCTCAACAGAAACTATGCAGGCCAGAAGGGAGTGGCAAGAAATATTCAAAGTGATGAATAGCAAGAACCTACAACCAAGATTACTCTACCCAGCAAAGTTATCATTCAGAATGGAAGTTCAGATAAAGAGCTTCACAGATAAGAAAAAGTTAAAGGAGTTCATCACCACCAAACCAGTATTATATGAAATGCTGAAAGATATTCTTTAAGAAGAGGAAGGAGAAAAAAGTAAAGATAAAAATTATGATCAACAAGTGAACCTAAAAATCAAGCGAATTAAAAATCTGATGAACAGAATAAACTGGTGAATATAATAGAATCAGGGGCATAGAAAGGGAGTGGACTGATAATTCTCAGGGGGAAAGGGATTTGGGGGGTGCAGGGAGAGACTGGACAAAAATCGTACACCTATGGATGAGGACAGTGTTGGGGGGGAGGTAAGGGCAGAGGGTGGGGTGGGAACCAGGTGGAGGGAAGCTATGGGGGGGGTAAGAAACAATTGTAATAATCTGAGCAATAAAGATTTATTAAAATTTTAAAAATAAAGCAAATTCATTAATTAACAACAAAAATTAAAAAAATAAATAAAGGAGGGAGAAAAGAAATGAAAGACAAGAAAAAGATTTGAATAGGAAAATAGAGGAGAATGCAGATAGGCCTAAAAGAAAAAAAGAAAAGATGAGAAAGTGGGAGAAAAATAAAAGAAAAAAAATTAGTAGTGGAAAAAAAGAAAAAATTTAGTAGTAAAAGGGAAGAGGAAAATTAGATTTATGACTGAAACAGCAGATACTAGAATAATAAATCAAAGCAGATAAGATAAATTTTAAAAAGAAAAAAGAGGTGAAAGGGAAAAACTTTATAAAAAACTAATAAAAAGCGAGGATAAAAGAGAAAGAAAAAAAGTGGCATTTGTTTCAGCTGCGTTTAATGCCTCATGGGAGCTCACTTTGGATCCCACTCTTTGATTCTGTCTGCCAATTCTGGGTTTCCTGTTAGATACTTTGGTGCTAACCACTGTCAGGCACTGTCTTTTGCCTTCTGGCACCCTGCTTGAAGCTCTAAGTGATCCACCAATCCACTGCTTGTACCGCCCTCCACTGGCCTTGACTGCAAGCAGGAGGGGCCAATCTGCCCTTCCAAGTAGGTTAGTTAGCAGCATACTTCCCCTGGTTCCTCTGCCCACCTTTGCCTGCTAGCCAGCTGTCAATTGTAATCACTCAGTAGTCTGTTTCTGAAAGGGCTATAGGCCTGGGAGGTGCTGTTTAGCTTTCAGGAAATATAGTGGGTGTGTTTGCCTGTCCCAGAGCTATTCCTCCACAAGTGACCCAAAATATTACTCTGTCCTTGGCTGGAGAGAGATCCTTGTGTAGAGACCAACGGGTCTGCTGGAAATCTGGAGTTTTATCAGTTCTCCCATGTGGGGAAAATATCTGATTCCTGGGAAATTGGGGCAGATGGCCCCTCCCCCAATCCAGTCACTGAGGCCTCCTTGAACTGTTCAAACCCATAAGCTTGGCCTCTGCTTTTGTTTTTCAAAAAGCAATTTCAATTAAAGAGCCAATGTTAAAAACCAGCCACCCAGTTTTTCTCCTGTCTCACCTTATCCTGGGCTTTGCCAACCCTTAACCTTATTTCCACCTTGAGGATTACAACATACAGCTTAAATGAAGTCAGACCGTTTACCACAAGCAAGGGAAAGTCCTGGATTCAAGAGACAACTCACCATGTTCACCCAATATGGCTGGGAGCCAGTGGGCTCAATGGGCCCCTTGCTGGATTCTATTTCTGAATCCAGGTCCATGGGGTGGTCCTGGGTCAGTTTTGTTGGAATCCTGCTGCTATGCCAAGTAAATGTCAACATAAGAAACATTCAAAACCAAAGAGTATATCTGTGAATTTATTTGACCTAAACTATCTACAATTGCCGGGAATCAAAATCTCAATGCATTGAGATAATGCTCCAGAGAATGGCAATTTTACACCTTATTTTATACATTACAATAAAAAGAGAAGATGTAAGTGGGTTACATGAAATCCACTGGTGATAGATTAGGGAGGTGAGAAAAAGCAAAGTGGGGCCTCTGGGATTGATAGACACGTACATCTTTTATGTAGGTGGTTACAGGATAGTTAACAGTCAATAATTAACATGATAACAACAATGAAAGTACTTATGGTCTCTGCCCTGTGCATTGGCTGTGCCCTGAGGAGTCTGGAGAAAGGAGTGTTACCCTGAAATTACAAAGGAATGTTATCATAGATGCACAAGACAATAGACAGGTAAAGATTAATTTTTGTCAGGGAGATTCTAGCCTAAGACATGACTGCCTGCCACAAACTGCTTTCAGTTAAAAATTTTTCATTTAAGACCATCATTTGTGGTTACTGATATCTGAGTTTGCAAGGGCACCACACAGGTCTTCCCTGAGCTAGTCAGGTTAGCATGTGGCCCCTTATCCTCCACATGATTCAGAAAAAGCATTTGATAAAACCCAGCATCCATTATTGATAAAAACTCATAGCAAAGTGAGAATAGAGGAAACATATCTCAGCATAATAAAGGCCTTTTATGACATCATCCACTGCTAACATACTCAATGGGGAAAAACTAATGGCATTTTTTCTTAAGATCAGAAACAAGACAGGAATGTCAACAACACCACTCTTATTCAACACTAGAAGCTCAGTGCATGAAATTCATGCACTTGGTATGTGGGGGGGAAGGGGTCCCTCAGCCTGGCCTGTGCCCTCTCACAGTTTGGGAGCCCTCAGGCATATCTGACTGATGGCTTAGGCCCACTCCCCAGAATGGGCCTAAGCCATCAATTGGACATCCTTAGCACTGCCGCAGAGGTGGGAGAGGCTCCCGCCACTGCCACTGCACTTGCCAGCCATGAGCCTGGCCTCTGGCTGAGCAGCACTCCCCTTGTGGGAGCGCACTGACCACCAGGGGTCAGCTCCTGCATTGAGAGTCTGCCCCATGGTGGTCAGTGCACATGATAGCAACCGGTCATTCCGCCGTAGGGCTGAAACCAGCTCTCCAACATCCCCTGAGGGGTTCCAGATTGCAAGAGAGTGCAGGGCAGGCCAAGGGACCCCACCGGCGCATGATTGGGGCTAGGGAGGGATGCAAGAGGTTGGCCAGCTGGGGAAGGACCACAGGAGGGCTCCAGGGCATGTCCAGTTCATCTTGCTAAGTCCCGATTGGCTGTACCCCAGCAGCAAGCTAACCTACGGGTCAGAGCATCTGCCCCATGGTGGTCAGTGCACATCATAGCTACTGGTTGACTGGTCGACTGTCTGCCCCCTGGTGGTCAGTGCACGTCATAGTGAGCAGTTGAGTGGCCTTAGCATGTCATTAGCATATTACACTTTGATTTGTTGAATAGCTGACCGGATGACCAGACACTTAGCATATTAGACTTTTATTAATAGGACAGTACTGGAGGTCCTACCCACAGCAATCATACAAGAAGTAAAAGGGCATCCAAAGTGATAGGGAAGAAGGAAAACTGTATTTCCAGATGACATGATACAATTTATAGAGAACCCTAAAGATTCCACTGCAAAACTATTGTAATGGATAAGTAACTTAAGTAAGGTAGCAGGATACAAAATAAATATCCAGAAAAAAAAGTTGCATTTTATACAACAACTAGAGGCCCAGTGCACAAAATTCATGCATGGGTAGGGTCCCTAGTGGCTGCTAGCTGCCAGCTGGGGCCTCCCTTCCCCCAGCTGCCTGCCACTGCCACCAATCAGGGCCTCCTTTCTCCTGGCTGCTGACCAGGGCCTCCCTTCACATCCACCTTGGCCTGGTGCTGCCCACTCATCTGCTCCACCATCCTGCTGCAGCCCCACTCTCATTCCAGCCCATTGGGGCAGGAAGCACCTCCATTGCCCCCCACTGCCAGCGCTGCATTGCCATTGCCCACCATGTTCCACACCGCCCCCTGGTGGTCAGTGCACATTAACTCCTGGTTGGTTGAACTTCCACCTGTAGGGACAATTTGCATATTAGCCTTTTATTATATAGGATAATGAACTATCAAAAAAGGAAACTAAGAAAACAATCACATTTTAAATTGCATAAAAAAATAAAGTATCTTGGAATAAACTTAACTAATGATTCGGGTTGTTTTATTGAGTAGGGTGATTTCTTTCTAGGGCCCTTGTCCAGATGGATTTGAAGAATGATGTCATGGACAAAAGGAGGTAGGTGAAAAGTACAGAAACTTTATTGCAAGCAAATACTACCTCTTAAACCTTAATTCTAACTCTAAAACTCTGTTCCTCTTGGTGCTGAGGGGCAAAGTGGCCACCTAAGAAAGGTGTCCTCTAAGTTTCTAATTCTAAGACTCTGTCCCTCCTGAACAGACAGAGGGGCCCTCTAAGAAAGGTGACCACTGCTTTCTTTGTCTTGGGGCATTAAATAGGGTGGAGACACTTCTTTTCTACCAGGGGACCTTAGCCCTGTAATCAGCTCCCACAACCCCTACATCTGCACTTTTCCTTGTTTGGTCACCTTATCTGTTTAGGTTGGAGTCACTTTTACCTTGTGGTTTTCTCCCAGTTGCGCTGGCAGAGATGCCTTATCTTGTAGCTTTCCCAGCTGCTCAGGTCAGGACTACTTTTGGCTTAACTTATGGTCACTTTATTTGCTCAGGCCAGAGATACCCCATCCTTGGTTTATGGCTGTTTTAATTGCTTAGGCCAGAAATGTTTCCATCTGCCGTGGCATTTCTCTATCATCTGTACAAATAAGGTAAGCACCCTGGTGTCTTCAAGTCTCCATCTATGTATTCCTCTATCATGGACCCTCATCATTCCCTAAATCTTCCTAATTAAGCTAGCTAGATAACACTTTCACTAAGGTGGCAAAATACTGTTACTGGAATAATTACAAGACACCAATAGAAACTAAAGAAGATACCAATAAATGAAAGCATATGCCATGTTCATGAATAGAAAAAAATTAACATCCATACTACCTAAAGCAATCTTTAGATTCAATGCAAGTCCTGTCAAAATAGTGTGTGTGTGTGTGTGTGTGTGTGTGTGTGTGTGTGTGTGTGGTTGTTGTTGTTGTTTTTCAGAACTAGAACAACTATTCAAAACATTTACATGGAATCACAAATGACCTAAAATAGACACAGCAATCTTGAGAAAGAAGAAAAATACTATATTATAATGCTACAGTAATCAAAACAGCATAGTACTGGAATAAAAACAAACATATACATCAGTGGGACAGAATAAACAGCCTAGAAATAAACCCACAACTGTATGGTGAATTTATGTTTGAAAAATGAGTCAAGAATATATAGTGGGATAAAGACAGTCTATTCAATAAATGGTGTTTGAAAAATTGAACAGATACATGCAAAAATGAAATCAGACCACCTCCCTATATCATATACATTAATAAACTTAAAATGGATTAAAGAGTTAAATGTAAGACTCAAAATCATAAAACTCCTAGATGAAAACGTAAGTAATATTATCTTAGACATTTTTCTGATATATCTCTTCAGGTAAGAAAAATAAAAGGTAAAATAAATGGGACTACATCAAACTAAAAAGTTTTTGCACAAAAAAGGAAACTACCAACAAAGTGAAAAGACAACCCACTGAATGGAGAACATATTTGCCAATGATACTTCTGACAAGGGGTTAATATCCAAATTTTATAAATAAGTGATACAATTCAACACCAAAAATATTCAAACAATCCATTTAAAAAGTAGGCAAAGGGCCTGAATAGACACTTCTCCAAAGAGGGCATACAGATGTCCAATAGACATATAAAAAGAAGCTCAACTCAGTAATCATCAGAGAAATGCAAATTAAAACCACAATGAGGTATCACCTCACACCTATCAGAATGGACTATCATCAATAAATCAACAAACAAGTGCTGATGAGGATGTGGAGAAATTGGAACCTCATACACTTTTGGTAGAATGCATATTGGTGCAGACACTATGGAAAGCAGTATGGAGGTTCCTCAAAAAATTAAAAATAGCACTGCCATATGACCCAGTGATTCCACTTCTGGTTATATATCAGATGAAATATAAAACATTAAAAAATACAGAGTGTGGCAAAAGTAGGTTTATGGCTATTCATGTGGAAAATAATACAATAATTAATAAACAGTAATTCAAGAACAAACTTTGTTGCATGTACTCACAACTATAAACCTACTTTTGCCTGACCCTGTGCACAATGAAATATTACTCAGCCATAAAAAAAAAAGAAAAAGAATAAAATCTTACCTTTTGCGACAGCATGAATGGACCTAGAGGGTATTGTGCTGAGTGAAATAACTCCATCAGAGAAAGGCAAATACCATATGATTTCACTTACATGTGGTATCTAAAGGACAACATAAACAAACAAAACAGAAAATGACTCCTAGATACATTGAATGGTTGCTAGAGTGGAGGGGTGTTTGGGGACTGGGTGAAAAAGGTGAAGGGATTGTGAAGTACAGATTGGTAGTTACAAAACAATCATTGGGATGTATAGTATAGCATAGGGATTATAGGAAATCCTATATAATAAAGAGGTAATATGCAAATTGACCCTCACACCCTCACACAAGATGGCTGCCCCCATATTGTCAAAGGTGGCCACCACAAGATGGCTGGTAGGGGTGGGCAGTTGGGGGCGACCAGGCCAGCAGGGGAAGGCAGTTGGAGGCAAACAGGCCTGCAGGGAGGGCAGTTAGGGGCAATCAGGTCAACAGGGGAAGGCCGTTGGGGGTGACTGGTCTGGCAGGGGAGGGCACTTAGGGGTGACCAAGCTGGCAGGGGAGGCAGTTGGGGTGATTGGGCCAGCAGGGGATCAGTTAGGCATCGATCAAGCTGGCAGGGGAGTGGTTAGGGGGTGATCAGGCTGGCAGGCAAGTGAGTGGTCGGGAGCCAGCAGTCCAGAATTGTGAGAAGGATGTCTGACTGCTGGTTTAGGCCCGATCCCAAGGAGTCCTATTTTGGAGAGTGTGTAGGCTGGGCTGAAGGACAGCCCCCCGCCCCCCCCCCCCCCCAGTGCACGAATTTTGTGCACCAGGCCTGTAGTCCTACATAATAAAAGCCAATCAACTGAATGGCCGAATGACTGGTGGAATGACCTGTTGCTATGATGTGCACTGACCACCAAGGGGCAGACACTCAACATAGGAGCTGCCCCCAGCTCACAGGCCTCAGACCAGCCAAGGCGGGTGCCAGCAGGGGCTCCCTGATTGCCCCACCAGTTGCCCTGCAGAAGGAGGCAACCAGTGAGGGCTGTGGGGGGCATGGCCAGTGAGTGGGCAGCACCAGGCCAGCCAAGACAGGTCCCCGATCGCCCTGCCAGTAGCCCCACAGATTGGTGCTGATTGTCGGCCAGGCATAGGGACCCTACCCAGGCATGAATTTTATAATTTTATTATGTATTAGAGGCCCGGTGCACAAAATTTGTGCATAGGTAGGGGTCCCTATGCCTGGCCAGTAATCAGGGCTGATCTATGGGGTGAGCTGTGGGGCTATTGGGGGTGCCCCACTGGCACCCGCCTTGGCTGGTCTAGTGCCACCCACTCACTGGTCTCTCCTGCTGCCACCACCCACTCACCAGCTGGCCCTGCCCCCGCCACTGCTTCTGGTCACCTCCCTCTATGGGGCAATTGGGGGACCCTCCCCTAGCACCCACCTTGGCTGGCCTGGGGCATACAGGTTGGGGGCAGCTCCTGCATTGAGCATCTGTGCGCATCATAGTGGCCAGTTCCACCAGTCATTCTGCAGTTCAGTCGATTTGCATATTAGGTTTTTATTATATTGGATGGTGCCAGATGGGTGCTGAAAATATTGGGTGCAACACTTTGTAAAGTATATGACTGTCTGTATATTACTATGCTGTACAACTGAAACTAATAAAATAATATTGAATGTAAACTGTAATTGAAAAAATGAATTTTAAAAAATGTATAATAGGAAGAGGTTGAAGGCAGGGCACATAGACAGCCTTTTCAAGGAATTTTGCTGGATAGAGCCATAAAGAAATAGGGCAGTGGTTGAAATCAGAAGTAAAGTAAAAGGAGCCTTAAAAATATATAACAGAACCCAGCTAGTGGTTTAGCATCAACACATGAACCAATAGGTCACTGGTTTGATTTTCAGTCAGGGCAGATGCCCAGGTTGTAGGCTCAATCCCCAGTAGGGGGTGTGCAGGAGGCAGCTGACTGATGATGTTTCTCTCTTCAATGTTTCTATCTATCCCTTTCCCTTCCTCTCTCTTTAAAAATCAATAATAATTAAAAAGCATCTGTGAAAAAAAAAAAAAAAGAAAGGCTTACCCTCAAGCATGACTAAGAGCCTTTGAAATCCAGAGGCCAATGAGGGGGTCCCCTACATCAAAAAAGAAAAAGAAAGATAAGAGAATCAGTACAATTCTTATATTCTAATCCATTTGAGCAGAAATTTAATAAGTGTTACTCACTCTGTTTCCATTTTTCCTAGATACTGTGTGCCATTTAATTCATATATAAGAAGTTTAACACTAGCTGGTTTGGCTCAGCAGATAGAGCACTGGCCTGCAGACTGAGGGGTCCTGGGTTCAATTCTGGTCAAGGGAACATGCCCATATTGCAAGCTCAATCCCCAATGGGGGGCGTGCAGGAGGCAGCTGATCAATGATTCTCTCTCATCATTGATGTTTTTCTCTATCCCTGTCCCTTCCTCTTTGAAATCAATAAAAAAATATTTTTTAAAGAAGTTTATTTTATATCTAAAATGTTTCCGTGATTTGTCTCTTGAAATACTTTTTTTCATTTCCATTATTTTGGGTCTCGATTTTGGGACTTCAGTTATGCCTTTATTGAACCTCCTTTTTTTATATTTTTCATAGCTATAATTTTCTAATTTATTTAATATATTATCATGTCCATTTTATCTTTATTTTTTAAAAAAATCTTTATTTTTGAATGAATATTACATATGTCCCATTTCCTGCCCCCCATTGACTCCTAGCCCGCCCCAAGTCTTCACCATCTTATTTGTGTCTACGTGCTATGCATATATGCATACAAGTTCTTTGGTTGATCTTTAATCCCTCTTCCCTTCCCCCAGCCACAACTCTCATTCCTCCCTCCCACATCTTCCCTCTGAGATTCGACAGTCTGTTCCATGCTACTATGTCTGTAGATCTGTTTTGCTTGATTTTTGTGAACATGACCTCCATGCCCCTTACTGTACTTCTGGTGCTATGAAGTTCCCTTTTCTGTTTCCAAATGGTCCTAATTTCTACTTTTTCCCTTTTACTTTGACCCCAAGCTCTGCCTGTTCACCTTTTATATCTTATTCCTGATCTATTGTATTACCTATGAGATCTTGTATCTATGCTTTTCAACTCTTGTAGGAAATATAGCTTTGTTTATTTTTAAATTCACAGATATATGTTTAGTCATAATCTTCACAGTGTCAAAATTTTTCTAGTATGTAAATTTTACTAGTCATTTGTTTTTTCTGTTCTTTTTCTCCAGTCTTTTATTATGGTGTCTTCGTATTGATACTATGTTGTTTCTTTTTTATGATTACTATTCTTTGAATGAAGTGAGTTTTTATTGGATCAGCTCTTTGAATGAGGTCTGTGTTTCAGAAGAGCAAGAAGTCTTACAAGCATGTGTGTGAGAAGAGAGAGAGGGGAGAGTTATGAGGAGAAAGAGATAACTATTTTAGCCTTTACTTCACAATTAGAGAAGTGGCTATTACAGGGCTGTTAACACTACAAAGACTTACATTTTTTATTCTGAAGATGGGGACAGGCAGGAAGGGCTGCCAGAAGGACAAGAAGAGCAGCAAGGATCAGAAATTCTATTTGAAGAAATAATGACTCACTAGATCAGATGGACTTAATGGACATCTTTAGAACATTCCACCCCAAAACTACAGAATATACATTCTTCTCAAGCACACATGGGACATTTCAAAGATATACCACATACTGGGACACAGACAAAGTCTCTCCAAATTCAAGAGAATTGAAATAATATCAAGCATTTTCTCAGATCACAATGGCATAAAATTAGAAATCAATTACAATAAAAACAATCACAAAAATTCAAACACTTGGAGGTGGAATAGCACATAATTAAACAATGAATGGGTTACTAAAGAGATCAAAGAAAAAATAAGACACATCCTGGAAACAAACGACAATGAAAACACAACAATACAAAATCTTTGGGACACAGTGAAAGCAGTCCTGAGAGAAGTTCATAGCATTACAGGCCTACCTCAAAAAACAAGAAAAACTGGTAATAAACCATCTAACTCTGCAAATTGAAGAATTAGAAAAAGCGCAACACAAAAAGCCCAGAGTGAGTAGAAGGAAGGAAATAATAAAGATCAGAGCAGAAATAAATGACATAGAGACCAAAAAAAAAAAAAAAATACAAAAGATCAATGAAACCAACAACTGCTTCTTTGAAAGGATAAGCAAGATTGATGAATCTCTAGCTAGTCTCACCAAGATGCAAAGAGAGAGGACCCAAATAAACAAAATCAGAAACCAAAGAGGTGAAATAACAACAGACCCCACAGAAATATGAAGAATCATAAAAAAATACTATGAGCAATTCTACTCCAACAAACTGGTCAACCTGGAAGAAATGGGACATATTCCTAAAAAAACACAACCTTCCAAAACTCAACCAGGAGGAATAAGAAAATCTGAATAGGCCGATAACTATGGAGGAAATTGAAGCAGTAATAAAAAAAGAAAAACTTCCAACAAAAATAAGCCCTGGACCAGATGGCTTCACATGGGACTTTTATCAAACATTTAAAAAAATAATAACAAAACCTATCTTCCTCCAACTATTAAAAAAAATTCAAGAGGAAGGAACACTTCCAAACTCTTTCTCCAAAGCCAGCATTACCCTTATCCCAAAACCAGAGAAAGACAATACAAAGAAAGAGATTTACAGGCCAATATCCCTCATAAACATAGACGCCAAAATCCTCAACAAAATTCTAGCAAATCGAATCCAGCATTTGATTAGAAAGATCATATACCATGACCAAATTGGATTTATCCCAGGGATGCAAGGATGGTACAACATCTGCAAATCAATAAATGTGATACACCACATAAACAAACAGAGATTAAAACCATATAATCAGAAAGGAAAAAGATGGCAACCAGCAAGAAGGTAGGGAGGGACAGTGTGTGAGAGTCAGGGAGCGATAGAGGAGTGTGGGTGTGTATGTGAATGAAATAGGGACAGTTAGATCCTGCAGGTCTTCCAAGGGGCTGCCAATCCGGGCAGTCTTAGATGGCAAAACCCCGCTGCCACCACAAAAACTCCGAGGAGGACACCAGTGGCACAGAGACCACACCATCTTGAAGAACAGAACTGCTTGAGTCTAGGATCCTAGCCTCACCACCACCCAGTCTGGTCTCAGTAGCAAACCGGGACCCTACAGCCACTCAGGTAAAAGACCTATGACCACAGCTGCAGACCCAGGGACACCAAGACTCCAGGCACCCTGGCCGCAGATTTCTGTGAGTCACAAAGGCAATGCCCCTCCCCGCTGGCCCCGTGGCAGTGGCATAGGAGCTGCCAGACCCCAGCCACACAATCAGGCTTTCTGCCCACACACAGCAGTGGCAGGTCTACCTGATTTTGAGCCTTGGTGTGCACACACGGGAAGTTCGATTCCTGCAACTAGGCTCCATGCCCAGGCAGGGAGGCTGTACTGAATTTGAGCTTAGGCGCGCAACCTTGGGGAGATTGTTTTCTATGACCAGATCCCGAACCCATGCAGGGAGACAGCACTTAATGTGAGCTTGGGGGCATGAACCTGGGGAGTTTGTTTCCCATGTCCAGACCCTCCATCCAAGCAGGGAGGCTGAGCTGAATCTGAACCTGAATGTGCAAACTCGGGGAGTTTGTTTCCCATGACCAGACCCTGTGCCCACACAGGGGGATAGTGCTAAATTTGAGCTGGGTACATGGACACAGGGAGTTTGTTTCCCGCAGTGCACATCCGTATGACCAGACCCCACACCCACACTGGGCAGCAGTGCCACCTGACTTTGATTGAGGGCAAGCACACAGAAAAGGCTATTTTCCACAGGGCAGGAGTGGACCTCCTACTGACTAAGTGCGACTATGCAACATGGTCTCCCAAGCAGATTGGGGACACTGAATCTCCACGCAAGAGGCAGCAATAAGCACCAGTGACTAGACTCTGTTTCTCATTGTGTGCACTTGGGACCCCTGATTCCCAGTACATTCACACTAAGAGCCAGCGACTCCAATTCTTGGCGCATACGCAAACACGGATCTTGATTCTCGGTGTGAGGCCGCACCAAGCAACAGAGACTCTGATACTCGATTCTCAGTGCAGACACAGAAAGCCTCTGACTCCTGACACGCACTAGGGGACTTTGATTTTTTTGGCATATGCCAGCATGTTCTCTGTTTCAGCGTGGCACAGGCAGGGTCCCTGATTCTAGTGTTATGCCCAGATTTCGTGATCCCCAAAGACCACCAGGGAGCCGAGTCCGATGCAATAGCAAAGAGCCTTTATTCGAGCTAGCCAGGTGACTGCTCTGCCATTCTCCATGCAGGGAGTCCAGAGAGCAGCCGCCCCTCTTTGTGCAGGACCACTTTTAAGCACATTAACCACATCCTGTTTTTTCAGAGCAGGCAACCCAAGACAAAACAGTTTTTCCCAAGCAAAGTCAGTCATGCCATTGATGACCATGGTATTCAAAGGGTCATCCTGTTCTTCAGAAAGCTGACAGTGTTCTATGAAAGAAGGCCTACATGCTGGGAAGGGGCCATGAGACCGTATCTCAAGGCCTGGCCTGGTGTCAGCACTGACAACTTTATCTAGGGAATAGTCCATGGCCTCAGTAGTGCTCAAAAATTCCCACTCTCTAACACTAGGTGCACACATGAGACCACAATAAGCACTTGTGACTCTGACCTGGGGAGAGCATGGTCTCTTACGAATCCACAGCAGTCACATATTTTGGTGTCAGAGCTCTTCAGTGACACTTGGGGGGTGCAAAACTTCCACTGCATATGGCGCAGGCCCCCAAAGCTCAACATTTGAACCTTCTAGTGATAGTCAGAATGTGGAGACAATGAAACAATCCCAAGAGGAAAGAAAAGGAGGAATCTCCAAGAAAGGAAATAAGTGAAAGGGAAGCATGCAACTTGACAGAAAAAGCATTTAGAGTAATGGTCATACAGTTCATACACTGGATGGATGAGAAAATCAACAACCTATGCAAAAATCAGGAAGAAATGAAAAATGATATAGCTACAATAAAAAATATCATGGAAGGCTTCAACAGTAGACTAGAAGAATCTGAGGACTGAATTAGTGAGTTAGAAGATAAAGTACACAAACAAGCCCAATCTGAACATCAAGTGGAGAAAAAATATTAAAAAGCAGGAGGAGAGCCTAAGGGAGCTTTGGGACAATGCAAAACAAAGTAACATATGTATAATAGAACTGCCAGAAGGACAAGAGGAGCAACAAGGATTAGAAAATCTATTTGAAGAAATAATGATAGAAAACTTCCCTGATATGGGAAAGAAAAAAGTTACACAAGTACAGAGAGTCCCAAGCAAGATGAATCCCTAAAGACGCACACCAATGAACGTCATAATTACAATGGCAAATGTTAACGACAAAGAGAGAATCTTAAAGGCTGCAAGAGAGACAGCGAGTCACCTTCAAAGGATCCCACATCAGATTATCAAATGATTTCTCAACAGAAACACATCAAGCTAGAAGGGAATGGAAGGAGGTATACAAAGTGATGCAAAGCAAGGGACTGAATCCAAGGATACTCTATCCAGCAAGACTATCAATCAAAATTGAAGGGGAAATCAGGAGCTTTGCAGACAAAAGAATGCTAAGGGAGTTTATCACTACCAAGGCAGCAATGCAAGAAATGCTAAAGGGAATGCTGTAAAAAGGAGAAATGAAAAGGTAAGAAGAAACACAGACTCAAAAAACAGAAATGGCTAGAAACAAGTACCTTTCAATAATAACTTTAAACATAAACAGATTAACTGCTCCAATCAAAAGACATCAAGTGGCTAAATGGATAAAAAAAACATGACCCATATATAAACTGTCTATAAGAGACCCACCTCAGAACAAGAGACTCACATGGACTGAAAGTGAAGGAATGGAAAAATATCTTTCAGGCAAATGGAAATGAAAAAAAAAAGCTGGGATAGCAATACTTATATATGACTAAATGGACGTCAAAGTGAAGGCCATAACAAGAGATAAGGCCACTTCATAATAAAATAAAATGATCAATACAACAAGGGGATATAACCCTGATAAACATATATGCACCCAATGCAGGAGCACCAAAATACATAACAAAATTCATGGAAGATATCAAGGGAGAGAGCAACAACAATACAATCATAGTAGGGAACTTTAATACATCACTGACATCACTGGATAAATCCTCTAGACAAAATATCAGCAAAGAAACAGCAACCCTAAATGACTCAGATGGACTTAATTGACATCTTCAGAACATTTCACCCAAAGCCACAGAATATATGTTCTTCTTTAGTGCACATGAGACATTTTCAAAAATAGATCACATATAGGGTCACAAACAAAGTCTCCCCGAATTCAAGAAGATTGAAATCATACCAAGCATCTTCTCAGACCACAATGGCATAATATTATAAATAAACTACAATAAACACAATCCAAAACACTTGGAAGCTGAATAGCAGGATATCAAATATTGTTTGGGTTACCAATGAGATCAAAGAAGAAATTAAAAACATCCTGGAAACTAATAACAATAAAAACACAACAATCTAAAATCTATGAGACACAATGAAAGCAGTCCTGAGAGGGAAGTTTATAGCTCTACAGGCCTACCTCAAAAAAAAAAAAAAAAAAAAAAAAAGAAAGAAAGAAAGACAGAAAGAAAGAAAGAAAGAATGGTAGTTAATCATTTTACTCTACAACTAAAAGAATTAGAAAGAGAGTAACAAGAAAAGCCCAGAGTGAGCAGAAGGAAGGAGATAATAAAGATCAGAGCAGAAATAAATGACATAGAGACCAAAAACAAAAACAATGCAAAAGATCAATGAAACCAAGAGTTGGTTCTTTTTTTTTTTTTTTTTTTTTCTTAATTAAATCTTTATTGTTCAGATTATTACAGGTGTTCCACTTTTTTCCCCCCATAGCTCCCCTCACCTGATTCCCCACCCCACCCCATGCCCTTACCCCCCGCCACTGTCTTCATCCATAGGAGTAAGATTTTTGTCCAATCTCTTCCCGCACCCCTCACACTTGCTTCCCCTGAGAATCGTCAGTCCACTCCCTTTCTATGTCCCTGATTCTATTATATTCACCAGTCCATTCTGTTCTTCAGATTTTTCATTCACTTGATTTTTAGATTCACTTGTTGGTAGGTATGTATTTGATGTCATTTTGTTGTTCATAATTTTTATCTTTACCTTTTTCTTCTTCTTCTTCTTCTTAAAGAATGCCCTTCAGCATTTCATGTAATCCTGGTTTGGTGGCGATGAACTCCTTTAGCTTTTTCTTGTCTGTGAAGCTCTTTATCTGACCTTCAACTCTGAATGATAGCTTTGCTGGGTAGAGTAATCTTGGTTGTAGGTTCTTGCTGTTCATCACTTTGAATATTTCTTGCCACTCCCTTCTGGCCTGCATAGTTTCTGCCGATAAATCAGCTGACAGTCGTATGGGTACTCCCTTGTAGGTAATTAACTGTTTTTCTCTTGCTGCTTTTAATAGTCTCTCTTTGTCTTTTGCCCTTGGCATTTTAATTATGATGTGTCTTGGTGTGGTCCTCTTTGGGTTCCTCTTGTATGGGGTTCTGTGCGCTTCCTGAACTTGTAAGTCTATTTCTTTCACCAGGTAGGGAAAGTTTTCTGTCATTATTTCTTCTAATAGGTTTTCAATATTTTGCTCTCTCCCTTCTTCTGGCACCCCAAAAATTCGGATGTTGGTTCGCTTAAAGTTGTCCCAGAGGCTCCTTACACTATCTTCATATTTTTGGATTCTTTTTTCTTTTTGTTTTTCTGGTTGGATGTTTTTTGTTTCCACATATTTCAGATCTTTGGTTTCATTCTTGGGGTATGTTGATCTACAGTTGAGTTTCTGTATATTCTTTATTTCAGACAGTGTATGCTTCATTTCTGACTGATCCTTTTCCATTTTTTTTGGCATTCTCATTAAGGTCCTTGAAGGTCTCACTAAGCTCCTCAGAAGTGTCATCAAGTTTCTCGGCAGTTTTTAGAAGATTCTTGAGTAACCTTATAAATGTGATTCTGAACTCTATGTCATCCAGTAGTTTGATTTCCTCCGTTTCTTTCATTCGTGACATGTTTCTTTGTTTCTGCATTTTGGCTTCTTCCCTGTGTTGATGGAGTGGCTTTGTGTGGTAGGTGACCTATAGGGGGCAGTAGCTCAGCCTCCCCAATCACCTGATGTGGATGCTCTTGGTACACCCCTTTGTGGGCTGAGTGCAAAGTCTTGGTGTAGTTAAGCCTGAATTGCTGTTGGTATGCTGGGAGGAATTGACCTCCAGGCCAATTAGCTGTGAGCACTCCCTGTGTCTATAATGGAAGAAGTGCTGCGCTGAAGACACACTTATGGGGCAGGACTTGTTTCAGTGGGGCTTTGGTGCTCACTGAGTCTGCCTCTTGAATGTGTCACTTATGGATGTGAGGAGATGAAATCTGGTGTCTCACACTGACCACTAGGTACACTGGCTTCTGGATCTCCAATGGGGTGCAGGTCAGCTACTGTCTGAGGCCACTCAGCAGGAGCTACAGTGAGAGCTGCAGTTTTCTCCTCTTTGCTTGGGGTTTGGAGGTTTTGTAGCTGTCTGACCCGGGCTGCAAGTTTTCTAGGTTAAGCTGCGATAGGGCAGGCTTTCTTATGCTAATTGAGCTGCTTGGAGCTTGGGTGGGTTTGTAGGTTGTGTGGGGCGGGGTCTCAGGGCGTCACTAGGTTAGGGCGTGGCAAACAGCAATGGCTGCTAGTAAGCCCGCTCTGTGTCCCGACCGTGTCCTGGAATCCTGTGCCCCAGTGCCGTAAACAATTATTCCTGCGCGCAGCTCTGCTAGCAAGCCACTCTCCTGGCAGACAGTCCAGCTTCTCCCCGTAGGAGTTTGGGTCCCCCGCGTCTCCCCAGAGACTGGATTTCAGAGTAATCGGGGGCTTGTCTCCGTTGGGGTTGAAAAAAGCAACGCACCCAGTCGCCCGCCGCCAGCCCGGATCGCGCGCCTCCGTACCTCAGCTTTTCAGCGCTTGTGCACGTCTCAATGCTCTTTTCTCTTTCCTTCTAGTTGTAGAACTTCCACTCAGCCAGCTTTCCCGTGGTTCTGGGTGATAAACGTTTTATCTTTTAGTTGCAGTTTAAATTGTTGTGGGAGGCAGCAGTTTAGGTGTTTACCTATGCCGCCATCTTGGATTTTTCCAAGAGTTGGTTCTTTGAAAGGATAAAAAAGATTGATGACATGTACTACTATTTGTAATACTTAAAACAATAATAAAAAAAAAAGATTGATGAACCTCTAGCCAGGCTTATCAAGAAGGAAAAAGAGAGGACCCAAGTAAACAAAATCAGAAATGATAGAGGCAAAATAACAACAGACCCTACAGAGATACAAAAAATTGTACTATGAATAACTCTATTCCAACAAACTAGACAATCTGGAAGAAATGGACATAGTCCTAGAAAAATACAACTTTCCAAACCTCAATCAGGAAGATTCTAAAATTCTCAATAGGCCAATAACTATGGAAGGAATTGAAGCAGTCATCTAAAAGCTTCCAGCAAACAAAATCCCAGGGCCAGATGGCTTCACAGGGGAGTTAAACTGAACATTCAAAGAAAAACTAAAAACTGTCCCCCTCAGACTACTCCAAAAAATTCAAGAGGAAGGAACACTTCCAAGCTCATTCTATGAAGCCAGCATCACCCTAATACCAAAACCAGATAAAGACAACACAATGAAAGAGAATTATAGGCCAATATCCCTCATGAACATAGATGCCAAAATCCTCAACAAAATTCTAGCAAATCGGATCCAGCAGTACATCAGAAAGCTCATACACCATGACCAAGCAGGATTTACCCTAGGGATGCAAGGGATGGTACAATATCCGCAAATCAATAAACATGATAAAGCACATAAACAAATTAAGAGATAAAAATCACATACTCAGGAGAATCCAAGATGGCGGCATAGGTAAACACCTAAACTGCTGCCTCCCACAACAATTTAAACTGCAACTAAAAGACAAAACGTCTATCACCCAGAACCACGGGAAAGCTGGCTCAGTGGAAGTTCTACAACTAGAAGGAAAGAGAAAAGAGCATTGAGACCTGCACGAGCGCTGAAAAGCTGAGGTACGGAGGAGCGTGATCTGGGCTGGCTGTGGGCGACTGGGTGCGTTGCTTTTTTCAACCCGAATGGAGACAAGCCCCCGATTACTCTGAAATCCAGTCTCTGGAGAGACGTGGGGGACCCAAACTCCTATGGGGAGAAGCTGGACTGTCTGCCAGTGAGGGTGGCTTGCTTGCAGAGCTGCGCGCAGGAATAATTGTTTACTACACTGGGGCACGGGACTCGCGGATGCCATTGGGGATGCAGAGCCGGCTAACTAGCAGCCATTGCTGTTTGCCACGCCCTAACCTAGTAACACCCTGAGGCCCCGCCCTGCACAACCTACAAACCCACCCAAGCTCCAAGCAGTGTATTTAGCATAAGAAAGCCCTGCTCTATCGCAGCTTAACCTAGCAAACTTGCAGCCTAGGTCAGACAGCTCCAAAACCTCCAAACCCCAAGCAAAGAGGAGAAAACTGCAGCTCTCACTGTAGGTCCTGCTGAGTGGCCTCAGAGAGTAGCTGACCTGCACCCCATTGGAGATCCAGAAGCCAGTGTACCTAGTGGTCAGTGTGAGACACCAGATTTCAACTCCTCACATCCATAAGTGACACATTCAAGAGGCAGACTCAGTGAGTACCAAAGCCCCACTGAAACAAGTCCTGCCCCATAAGTGTGTCTTCAGCGCAGCACTTCTTCCATTATAGACACAGGGAGTGCTCACAGCTAATTGGCCTGGAGGTCAATTCCTCCCAGCGTAACAACAGCAATTAAGGCTTAACTGCACCAAGACTTTGCACTCAGCCCACAAAGGGTTGTACCAAGAGCGTCCACATCAGGTGATTGGAGAGGCTGAGATACTGCCCCCTATAGGTCACCTACCACACAAAGCCACTCCATCAACACAGGGAAGCAGCCAAAATGCAGAAACAAAGAAACATGTCACGAATGAAAGAAACGGAGGAAAGCAAACTACTGGATGACATAGAGTTCAGAACCACATGTATAAGGTTACTCAAGAATCTTCTAAAAACCGCCGAGAAACTTGATAACATTTCTGAGGAGCTTAGTGAGACCTTCAAGGACCTTAATGAGAATGCCAAAAAAATGGAAAAGGACCAGTCAGAAATGAAGCATACACTTTCTAAAATAAAGAATACACAGAAACGCAACTGTAGATCAACATACCCCAAGAATCAAACCAAAGATCTGAAATATGTGGAAACAAAAAAATCCAACCAGAAAAACAAAAAGAAAAAAGGATTCAAAAATATGAAGATAGTGTAAGGAGCCTCTGGGACAACTTCAAGCGAACCAACATCCGAATTTTTGGGGTGCCAGAAGAAGGGAGAGAGCAAAATATTGAAAACCTATTAGAAGAAATAATGACAGAAAACTTTCCCTACCTGGTGAAAGAAATAGACTTACAAGTTCAGGAAGCGCACAGAACGCCATAGAAGAGGAATCCAAAGAGGACCACACCAAGACACATCATAATTAAAATGCCAAGGGCAAAAGACAAAGAGAGAATATTAAAAGCAGCAAGAGAAAAACAGTTAATTACCTACAAGGGAGTACCCATACGACTGTCAGCTGATTTCTCAACAGAAGCTATGCAAGCCAGAAGAGAGTGGCAAGAAATATTCAAAGTGATGAATAGCAAGAACCTACAACCAAGATTATTCTACCCAGCAAAGCTATCATTCAGAATTGAAGGGCCGATAAAGAGCTTCACAGATAAGAAAAAGCTAAAGGAGTTCATCACCACCAAGCCAGTATTTTATGAAATGCTGAAAGGTATTCTTTAAGAAGAGGAAGAAGAATAAAAAAATAAAGATAAAAATTATGAACAACAAATACATATCTATCAACAAGTGAACCTAAAAATCAAGTGAATTAAAAATCTGAGGAACAGAAAAAACTGGTGAATATAATAGAATCAGGGGCATAGAAAGGGAGTGGACTGATAGTTTCAGGGGGAAAGGGGTATGGGGGGTGCAGGAAGAGACTGGACAAAAATCGTACACCTATGGATGAGGACAGTGTGGCGGAGGTAAGGGCAGAGGGTGGGGTGGGAACAAGGTGGAAGGGAGCTATGGGGGGAAAATGGAGAAACAGTTGTAATAATCCGAACAATAAGGATTTATTAAATTTAAAAAAATGAAAACTAAAGATAAGAAAACATTTTTTTTTTCTTTATTAAGGTACTAGAGACCAGGTGCCTAAAATTCATGCATGGGAGGGGGGTCTCTCAGCTCAGCCTGCAACCTCTCACAATCCTGGATCCCTCAAGGGATGTCCGACTGCAAATGCAATTGGGCCTAAACCGGCAGTCTGACATCCTTCTCACAATCCTGGACTGCTAGCTTCTAATTGCTCACCTGCTTGCCTGCCTATCACCCTTAACCTCTCTGCCTGCCTGCCTGCCTCATCACCTTTAACTGCCTCTGCCTGCCTGCCTGATTGCCCCTAAGTGTTCACCTGCTTGCCTGATTGCCTCTAACCACTTGCCTGCCTGATCACCCCTAACCACTTGCCTGCCTGCCTGAACACTCCTAACTACTCTACCTGCCTGATTGCCCCTAACCACTCTCCCTGCCTTCCTGATAACCCCTAACTGCTTGCCTGCCTTCCTGATTACCCCAAACTCCTCGCCTGCCTGCCTTATCACCCCTAACCATCTCTGCCTCGGGCCCCGCTGCTGCAACTTCATCTGGAAGGATGTCCAGAATGACGTCCAGGTCATTTGGCTGTCCAGTCTAATTAGCATATTACGCTTTTATTATTAGACTAGTGGCCTGGTGCATAAAATTCATGCATGGGGACCGGGGGAGTCCCTCATCTCAGTCTGCACCCTCTCCAATCTCAGACCCTTTAGGGGATGTCTGACTGCCGGTTTAGGCCCAATCCCTCATACAATCTGGGACCACTGGCTCCTAACCACTCGCCTGCCTGCCAGGATGATAACCCCCTAACCGCTCCCCTGCTGGCCTGATTGATGCCTGTTCCCCTACCAACCTGATCACCCCCAACTGCCCTCCCCTGCTGGCCTGATCACCCCCAAGGCTTTTATTAGTATAGATATGACCCTTCACAGAAAATTTCACTAACCCCGCTTTAAAATAAGGCTTGATGATTGAATCATTGGGGCCAGACACCAAGATTTTTTTCTTTGAATAGTGGAGGGAATAATTATCTTGTCTTCAAGTTACCCTGAACATCAAATGAGATAATGACTTAGAAGAGTATAAAAGCACCATATAAAGACAACTGTCTTTTTCATGTACTGAAAAGACAATAAAGTGGTAAAATGAAAAACACTATTTTTATTCTCCTCCTTCCTTCCTTTACAACCTTTATTTAAACTTTGAAATTTATAAAAATTTCACTCCTATATATTATCAATATTATTTTGTATTAGTTTCAGGTTTTACATTACAGAATAGTGGTTAGACAATCATATACTTTACAAAGTGTTCCCCAATATTTCCAGTACCCACCTGGCATCATACCATCATTACAACACTGTTGACTATATTCCCTATTTAAGTGACAATAGGTTTATAGGTCCCTTCCAATCTTTCTTTTGTGTTGCTTGACCTTCCTTTTCTTTCTCCCTTCTTCACTCATTTTCTTTATATAGTATTTTAATTGGCCCTCAAAGCTCAGTGAAGGCACTGGGACAGGCTGAATCCATTTTACAGACCAGGAAACTGAGGCCAATTTCAGTTGGTTGTGGAACTGGACTCAGTGAGCAGGGAGCCCTCACAACTGCGCTCTCTGCCTTTCCTAAGGGACAGCCATGGGGCAAACAGAACAAACCTCCCTGTGAGGCTTCAGAGCCTCATTCTCAAGCACCTCTTCATTGTGGATGCTGCACAGTCTTTCCTCTCCCCCGCCCGCTGTCCCCATTCTTTACTGCCCTCCCTTCTGGGGAGCAGGTGGTAGGTTTCGTACCCATACCCACCGTGCAGGTGAGCGCCGCAGTGGGGCAGGGCGGGACTGGGGGCAGGGTGGGCACGGGCTTGCTTTTGGGTCAAGACGGGAGCAGGAGTGGCGGTCCCGCCAGTGCGCAGGCTGTGGTGAGGCCCAGTTAGCTCCGGCAGCTTCACTGAACTGCTGCAGTGGGGTACCTGGCAGTGTGGTGCCCCTGCACTGAGGTGGTGCTGCCCATTAACCCCCATCTCAGGGCTGCAGGTCAGCACCACTCCGCCCGGGCGTCCGGGCGTCCTTCCATGCCAGCAGTCATCGCTTCTTGTTTCCCGCATCTTGGGGCCACTGAAGAACCTCGTTTTCCTCGGGCAGGCGAGGCACATCCCTGCCCACCGGATCCCTGCCCCGTCCTGAGCCCCCTCCAATGCACCCGGCCTCAGCACTGCTCTGCAACCCTTGGGCCGCCCGCCTCCTGGGAGGCTTCTTTACTAAAGCCGGGGTGCTCTGGAGCCGCCCCTCAGGCGGGGGCCTGTCCATGAGCCTGCAGACCCCCTGCTGTGGCTTCTGGCCAGCTGCTTCGCCAAAGCTTCCTTTTCCTTCAGGTGCTCTCCACAGAAACCCAGGAGCTTGGCTTTTTCCTTGGTTCCCTGCAGCCCCCGCTCCACTCGGCTCTCCTAGGCTGCCCGCCTGTCAGGACGCTGCTGAGGTGCCCTGCTGTGGGCAGCGCAGTCCTGGGGCAGGGGGTAGGGATGTGGGGAGCAGCTCCAGTAAAGTAGTAAACCCCAGGTCGTGGTTGGGATTGGCTGCAGAGCCGTGGGGGAGTCTGCCTGGGTGGGAAGAAATGGCCTTTAGACCCAAAGTGCCACCCCCCCCCTCACCCTGCAGCCACGCCCACCCTGTGAATGGCTGTCCCAGTTACAGCGTCCAGGCCTAATTTGCATATTACCTCTTTATATATTAAGACTAGAGGTCTGGTGCACGAAATTTGTGCCTGGGGGGGGGTGTCCCTCAGCCCAGTCTGCACCAGCTCCAATCTGGGATCCTTCAGGGGATGTCTGACAACTGCTTTAGGCCCGATCCCGCTGCAGGGATCAGGCCTAAACTGGCACTTGGACATCCCTTTCATAATCCAGGACTGCTGGCTCCTAACCACTCGCCTGCTGGCCCAACAGCCTCCAACTGACCTCTCCTGCTGGCCTGTGTAGAGAGTGCCTGGGAAGGCACATAGAAATTTCTTTAAATTGTCAGTTGAATCCAGGGCAGTCGGCAAAGCCACACTCTGGAAACACATTCTGCCAAAAGGCAGAAGTGTTACCAGCTTGACCTTAATGTCAGCCCTGGTGCCAAGGGATGGGTTTTATTATGTAAATCCAGCCAAGAACCAGGAATGAATAGGAATGAATCCTGGTATTTGGGGGTATAAAATAAACACACTGCATCGGCTCTGGGTCACTGTCTCTCCCTCAGAAGAGGGCAGTGGTCCCACCCAGTCCCATCTTTTCCCTTTTATCTCTGTGTCTTGTCTCTTTCTCTCATTTTTCTCAATCCCCAGCCTCCCCTACTCAGGAACTGGACCCGCTCTCTAGCCACGCTGGACGCGGAAAAAAGAGAAATATTCACAGGCTGATCGCCCACCTCTGCTGCGACCTGCCTCCTCCATTGGGGCCTGCCTCCGCTCAGTGCATAGCCATCTTGTGATGACACTAGGGTGTGATGACCACCTAGGCTATTATTAGTATTACATGTGTCCTTTTCCCTCCATACCCCCCCCACACACACACACAACCCATTCATGCCCTCACCTTCCTGGTGTCTGTGTCCATTGGATAGGCTTATATGCATGCATACAAGTCCTTTGGTTGATCTCTCCGCCTTACCCCCACCCTCCCCTACCTTCCCTCTGAGGTTTGACAGTCTGATTGATGCTTCTCTGTCTCTGAGTCTGCTTTTGTTCATCAGATTATGTTGTTCAATATATTCCACAAATGAGTGAGATCATGTGATATTTATCTTTCTCTGACTGACTTATTTTGCTTAGCATAATGCTCTCTAGGTCCACCCATGCTGTTGTAAATGGTAGGAGTTCCCTCCTTTTTACAGCAGCGTAGTATTCCATTGTGTAGATGTACCACAGTTTATTAATCCACTCATCTGCTGATGGGCACTTAGGCTGTTTCCAAATCTTAGCTATTGGAAAGAAGAAAACATTTTTGAAAGAAATTATACATTACCTATAGAGGAACAGTGATACTGTACTATAGTTATGCAAGATGTTACTATCAGAAAAAACTGAATGTGGGGTATACAAATTAAATAGCATTTAATAGGGTATTATTTTTTGTTAACCCTCACCTAAGGATATTTTTCCATTGACTTTTAGAGAGAATAAAAGGAAGACAGAAAGAGAAACATAGATGTGAGAGGCACATTCATTGGTTGCCTCCACCACATACCCCCAACCAGGGTTAAGGATCAAGTTTGCAACCAAGGTATGTGACTTTGACCAGAATCAAATGTGGGACCATTCAGTCTGCAGGCTGATGCTCTCTCCACTGAACCAAACTAGTTAGTGCATATTTTTTTAACTTCATATAAGTCTATATTTATCTATCTATCTATATATAAAAGCCTAAGCAACCAGCTGACTGGCCGGTCACTATGACATGCACTAACTACCAGGGGGCAGATGCACAATGCAGGAGCGGAAACCACTGGCATGGAAACATGGAACAGACTGATGAATCTCAGAGGGAAGAGGAGAGGAAGGAGGACAGAAAAAGATTAACCAAAGATCTTATTTGCATAGTAGAGGCCGGGTGCACGGATTCGTGTACCAGTAGGGTCCCTTGGCCTGGCCTGCAGGGATCAGGACATCCCCTGAGGGGTCCTGGATTGCGAGAGGGTGCAGGTCTCTAGTTATCTAGTTTCTAAATAAATACATTTTTGAAAGTAGAAAAAAATAGACACAATATATAAATGGGCTATTCACAGAAAAGGACATTTCAGTACCAAAAAAATTTAAAGGCCTCTATATATAAATAGCTGTGGTAGTGACCTTTCACATCCATTGGGCTCTTACCTGACATATATAAAATCATGAGCATCTGCATCCCCATTTAAAAATCTAGAAGCCAAAGAAATCTTTATTGAGATACACTGAAGTTATTCTGCTTTGATGTGGGCAACAATACTTGGGCTTAACATGTTAGAATATTAATCACATGTTACAGTGTGCATGAATGGCCTCATCTCCTGAAACTAGCCCAAAGGCAGGCAATTTATTTTCCTAAATGGAAAGTTGGTTATCCAAAATATTGAATATTTCTTTTGTTATTTTACTACTTTAAATTAGGGAAAAATGGTATTTGAAATAAAAATTAAATTTTATACAAGCAGGCTTTAAACTAAAGCAATATACTGCTGATTTTTATTATCCTAATTAACATTCTGAGAACATGTAAGCAAGGCATTATCTTAATTCAGGTTTGGTTTGTGTATTAGGAAAAAATAATTCTCTATAAAATGTCAGTATTTGATAAAAATAAGAATCCATTTAAAAAATTATACCTGTGGGTGCAGGTTTCCTGCACCAACTTGATTCATTTATAGAAAAATAGGTAATAAAGAAGGAATACAAACAAAAGCAACATAATTTTGACTACCAGATTTGTTACCATTGTCAAAATTGCTTTTATTCTTTAAGAAATATTACAGGCAAACATAGCTACTCCCTCCAAACTTTTGACACTTCCTGAACTTGAAATCCACAGTAATATATGGATCCATGGTCAATATACAGTACTATTCTTTGCATAATTGTATTAAGTTTATACAAAAATATCATGTTTTATTGTACATTTTGCTTTTTTACTCCTAATATTATATAATATGATCTATCCATATAGCTGTCAAATTTTTTTCTACAAATACTGTATTCTATCACAAGTAATCACATCATATCACTCTATCTCTCTACTAACAGACATTTATGCTATGTCCAATTTACAGTGATACAAACCATAACATATATCCCTTTGTGTATATGTTTGGGTGTTCTAAAGACAACAAATCAAAATAGTATACAGTGAGCACATATATCTCTTTGTGCACATGTGAGTGCCTCTAAAACAAATACACAAAAATAAGTTGATTCACATTTATGTGTGTTTTTTTAAAACTGTATTAAAGTAATAAATATATTCTATTTTCATCATAGTTTAAAAATGTTACTTTTTGTATTGTTTGTGTCTATTTGGATTTTATTTTTATATATGGTAAAAAGAGCTAATACTTTTTATTAATATTCAATCTTCCATTTATTAAATAGTCCATCCTTTCTTCAATGATTTCCATACACAAAATCCACATCTCTCCTTCAATCCTCAATTTGTTTCCACTGATTTATTTACTCCTCAAGAACACATTGTTTAAATGACAGTTTTAAAAAAATGTTTTTATTGACTTTTTAGAGAGAGAGATAGAAACACTGATGTGAGAGAAACATCAACATGCCCCCTGCTGGGGATAGAGACAGTATACCAGGCATGTGCGCTGACTGGTAATCAAACCTCGACCTCCTTGATTGCTTTTAAATGGGATATGAATCTACCCCCTGGTAGGTTCGTACTCTCTCTAGTATGAATCTTCCCCTGGTGCATGGGTCAATCACTGAGCCACATTTAGCTAGGCTAAATAACACAGTTTATTAACATGTTAGAAATAGCACAGTTTATTAACATGTTAGAACATTAATCACATGTTATAGTGTGCATGAATGGCCTCAGAAGACATCTTGTTTCAGGTTTTAATTAGAATGATAAATAAATAACATTAGTAGATAAGATATTTGCTAAAGGTTTTTGATGATTAGCTTTTTCATTATAAAATTCTTAACCTTGGTAAGAATTCTCATGTTTCAGGAGTGTGTGACTTCTTCAAAAGGCTTTCCCATATTCATAGTTTCCTGCTCTGTAATCAAGTACATAATATGAAAGGAGGTGCTAATTACTTCTGAAGGTTTTTCCATATTTACTATATTCACAGGGTTTCTATTTCTAAGGAATATGAATTTTTTGGTGTCTAACAAGATGTGACTTCTGGCTGAAAGCTTTATCACACTCATTACAAGGATAAGGCTTCTCACCTGTATGTTTTCTCATATGAAGTGTAAGAGATGAGCTCTGGGAGAAGGCTTTTCCACATTTACTACAGTCAAAGGGTTTCTCACCCGTATGACCTCGTATATGTATAGGAAGGGATGAGCTTTGGGAGAAGGCTTTTCCACATTTATTACATTCATAGGGTTTTTCACCAGTATGACCTCTCATATGCACAATAAGGGAAGTTCTTTGAGAGAAAACTTTTCCACACTCATTACATGCATAGGGCTTCTCACCTGTATGAGTTCTCATATGCAAATTAAGCAGTGAACATTGGGAGAAGGATTTCCCACATTTATCACATTCATAAGGCTTTTCCCCTGTGTAACCTCTCAGATGAAGAGTAAGGGATGCAATTTGAGAGAAGGTTTTACCACATTTATTACAGTCATAAGGTTTCTCTCCAGTGTGGACTTTCTGATGTGTAATGAAGTTTTGCTTTTGGCTGAAGGCTTTACCACATTCAGTACATTCATAAGGTTTCTCTCCAGAATGAATTTTTTCATGAGCAATAAGATTTGATTTCTGGCTAAAGGCTTTGCCACATTCTTTACATGTATAGGGTTTTTCTCCAGTGTGAATCCTCTGGTGTCTAACAAGATTTGACATCTGAATAAATGCTTTCCCACATTCATTACATTCATAAGGTTTCTCTCTAGTATGAATCTTCTGGTGTGTAATGAAGTTTTTCTTGTGGCTGAAGGCTTTTCTACATTCCTTGCATTCATAAGGTTTCTCACCAGTATGACTTCTCATATGTACAGTAAGGGCTGAGCTCTGAGAGAAGGATTTTCTACATTCATTACATTCATAGGGTTTCTCACCTGTATGAATTCTCACATGCATAATAAGCATGGAAAACTGAGAGAAGGCTTTTCCACATTGATCACATTTATAAGGTTTTTCACCTGTATGACTTCTCATATGAATGGAAAGGGATGCAATTCAAGGGAAAGCTTTACCACATTCATTACATGCATAAGGTTTCTCTCCAGTATGAACTTTCTGATGTGCAATGAGGCTTTGCTTCTGGCTGAATGCTTTTCCACACTGATCACATTCATAAGGTTTCTTGCCAGTATGAATTTTTTCATGATCAGTAAGATTTGATTTTTGGCTGAAGAATTTCTCACATTCCTTACATGCATAGGGTTTCTCTCCAGTATGAATTCTTTGATGTCTAATGAGATTTGACACTTTAATGAAAGCTTTCCCACATTCATAAGAATGTCCCCTACTGTGAATTTTCTGATGTTTTAAGAGTTTTTCTTTATGGCTAAAGGCTTTTCTACAGTTCTTACATTCATAGGGTTTCTCTCCAGTATGAATTCTCAGGTGTCTGATGAGATCCAAGGTTTGATTAAATCCTTTTCCACAATGATTACACTTAAAGGGGGTTACTACAAAGTGTGATGATCTACTGCCAGATGACTTTAGAGGTTCATTATATTCACAGTATTCCTTTTTTATAATGATTTTCTCATTATTTTGACAGTCAAAATTATGTTCTAAACACTTTCCAAATAAGTTATAGTTACAGAGGTTTTGAACAGAAGAGTAAAACTCTGAGTTTGGAGAAAATGCATAAGAAATTTTCTTATGACATTCACTGACTTTTTCTTCAGTCAATACATTTATGAACTTATCTCTGAGTTGTGTCAAAAGTCTGTCCTGTATATTCTGATGGTCATCAAGTCTCCATATTTCTCCTATAACAGATTACAAATAAATATTACTTGTAAATGTTTCCAATAATATATCAATAAAATTTCAAAAATATGCTATTATAGGATTGACTATTGGCTTAAGTCCTAGTTTTCAGCTATTAACTAAGTTCCAGGAACATATACCTTTTTTATTTCCTAAGATTTAGAAAATTTTAGGAAGGTAAATATAAATAGAGGCAGACATCTCTGAACACAAATAGTCTTGATTGTTTTTAAATGGGATATGAAAGAAAAAAGATAAACTGTTCAGTAAATAAAAGAGAATACAGAATTTCAAATAATGAAGAAGAAATAATGATAGAGAAAAACACAAAGACAGGAAGTTAAAAATCATAAAAATATTTTGCATGATTTTATTGAAATACATTCATAAATGTAAATGACCAAAATAGCTATAAGGTATAAAAACCTATCAAACCAATTTCCATAAAATAAACAGAAAAACTTAAAAAGAAGTGCCCTAAAAACAAAACAAATAGAAAAGATGCAGGGAAATTAACATGAGATTTTAATAAACATTTAGGGGCCAACTCTCATGTGCAAAATGTTACAAGAAAAAAGAAGAGATTCCAATCTTTTGTGTGAAACAAACAATACCAAACCCAGTATAGATGGAGCTGGAGATTATTATGCTGAGCAAAATAAGCTCGTCAGAGAAAGACAAATACCATATGATCTTCCTTATAGGTGGAATCTAATTAACAAAATAATTTAACAAACAAAATAGAAACAGAAGTACATATGGATAGATCACACTGACAGCTGTCAGAGGGAAGGGGGGATTGAAGGGCTGAGTGAAATAAAGGTGAAGAGATTAAGCAAATATATACACACACATACATACACACAGATAGCAATATAGTGATAGCTAGAGGGAAAGGGGTTGGGTGAGGTCAAAGAGAGCAAAGGGAGGATAAATCAAATGGAAAGAGACTTTAGTCTTGGCAATTGTCACATAATACAGTAAGCAGATGATGTTTTGTTGAGATGTACCCTTGAAACCTTTATATAGTTTTGTAACCAATGTCACCCCAATAAACTCACTGGCATGGCTCAGTGGTTGAGTGTCAACCTATGAACCAGGAGGTCACAGCTCAATTTCCAATCAGGGCACATGCCCAGGTTATGGGCTCAGTCCCCAGGAGGCAGCCAGTCAATGATTCTCTCTCATCATTGATGTTTCCATCTTTCTCTCCCTTTCTCTATGAAATCAATAAAGATATATTTTTAAGATTTTTTAAAGATTAAATAGTTCCTATTAAAATGAAAAGAAATAAAAATAAGTTTCAAAATTATTTTAATTTTTTAAAAGTCATTAAAATTATTATAGAAACTCATAAAATTTACTATATTAGTAAATATTAAGTTTCAATTACCTTCACATATAAAAATAGTTACACAAATATAATAGAAGACTACACTTAAAAATATAATAAAATATGAAAATATGGGAATAAATTTAATAGAAATCTCAAAATTATAAGAAAAATTTAAAAGGCATACACAGATATGAACAAATAAAAACGTGTAATGGGTTGAATTGTATACTTACCACCAAAAATGTGTTGAAGTCCTAACCCACCAGTACCTTAAAATGTGAAGTTATTTAGAAATAGGGTCATTCCACATGTAATTAGTTAAGAAGAGGTCATGGTGGTTGGGTAATCCCTAATCTAATTTGACTGGTATTTTTATAAAAAGAACTAGAGGCCCAGTGCATGAAATTTGTGCGGGGGGGGGTGTCCCTCAGCCCAGCCTGCACCCTCTTCAACCTGGGACCCCTCAAGGGATGTCCGACTGCCCGTTTAGACCCGATCCCTATCCTACTGGAATCGGGCCTAAACGGGCAGTCAGACATCCCTCTCACAATCCAGGACTGCTGGCTCCCAACTGCTCACCTGCCTACCTTCTTGATTGCCCCAACTGCTTCTGCCTGCCAGCCTGATAACCCCCTAACCACTCCCCTGCCAGCTTTATTGATGCCTAACTGCTCCCCTGCCAGCCTGTTTGCCCCTAACTGCCTTTCCCTGCAGGCCTGGTCCTCCCCAACTGCTCTCCCCTGCAGGCCTGGGTCCCCCTCAATTGCCCTTCCCTGCAGGCCCAGTCGCCCCCAACTTCCCTACTCTGCTGGCCTGGTCACCCCTAACTATCCTCCCCTCCAGGCTTGATCACTCCCAACTGCTCTCCCTTGCAGACCTGATCCCTCCCAACTGCCCTCCCCTGGTGGCCATCTTGTGATGGCCATCTTTTACCACATGGGGCAGCCATATTGTGTGTTGGAGTGATGGTCAATTAGCATATTACTCTTTTATTAGATAGAATAGAGGCCTTGTGCAGGGGTGGGGCCAGCTGGTTTGCCCTGAAGGGTATCCCGGGTCAGGATGGGGGTTCCCTTGGGGTGTGGGGTGGCCTAGGCAAGGGGCCTATGGTGGTTTGCAGGCTGGCCATGCCCCCTAGCGACCCAAACAGATGCCCTGGTATCTGGGATTTATTTATCTTCTATAATTGAAACTTTGTAGCCTTGAGTGGAGGCCTGGGCCTGCCAGGGTGTGTGGACAGCTTGTCTTCCTGCATCACCGGGGCAAGTCAAGCCTCCTGCTCTCTCCAGCTCCATGGCTGCCACCATTTTTGTTGGGATTTCTTTATCTTCTATACTTGAAACTTTGTAGCCTTGAGTGGAGGCATGGACCTGCCAGGGTGTGCAGAAAGCTTGGCTTCCTCCATTGCCAGGGAAACCCAAGCCTCCTGTTCACTCCGTGGCCGTAGTTATCTTGGTTGGGTTAATTTGCATACTCGCTCCTGGTTGGCTGGTGGACATGGCTTGTGGGTGTAGCGGAGGTACAGTCAATTTGCATATTACTCTTTTATTAGATAGGATGCCACACAAAGAGAAACACAGGAAAGATGCCATGTAGAGGTGAATACAGATTGAAGTTATGCTGCCACAAACAAATGAATGTCTGACACTACCAGAAGCTGAAAGAGGTAAGGAGAGTCCTTTTACAGGTTTCAGAGGGAGCATGGCCCTGCTGATACCTTGATTTAGTATTTCTAATCTCCAGAACTGTGAGAATAAATTTCTGTTATTCTAAGCCACCCAGTTTGTGACACTTTGTTATGACAGCCCTAGAAAACTAAGGCAAGAGACATATCACATTCTTGGAAAGAAACATTCAACAGCAAAGATGACAATTATCACAGGATAACCTAATAACTTAAAGTGGTTTCAATAAGAATGTTTAAAAATACAAGTAATAGCTTCAAGTAGAATGATGCTATGGTTTGCTACCTGAGAGAAATGGTTTAAGAAAAGAATAATTAATTTCAATATACATACTTTATTAGTTTTTAAAAAGTGGTACTATAAGCATGTATTTTATATTTTTAAAAATAAAAATTGAATAATGCAGTAATTAATAAAATGAAAACAAATAATGGGAAGGTAAAAAGTAGGTGAGAGTTAGAACACAAAAGTGAAAGAGTCTATCTAGTATGATTGGATGGGGAGTAAGTATAGTGGAACCTAATAAACAAAATGAACTAACAAGCAAAATAGAGACAGACTCTCAGATAAAGAGCATGCTGGCAGCCGTTGGAGGGGGGATATGGGTTTGGAGGGATTGAGCAGTGCAGGAAGCCACCACTTGCCAATACTGTCATGAGAGTGCACCAAGGAACGCAGAAGGCCGATGGACCTTAAGTGTTAGGAGGGCTGATGCTAAGCACCGATTGTTCATGTTGAGATAGTGGTGGCTCAAAGCAATTTCCTGACCTGATAGCCTCCAAGTAAACGTTTACTGGACCTTACTGATCTTTATTGACCTTAGAGATGGTCTGTCTGCTACCTGTTTGTCATACTTTACTGAGGGCAAGATGTGTATCTAAATCTGAATAAAAGCAGACAGGACCCAGTTTCAGTGTATCTCTTCAAGAAAGAGGCTCCACCTGTCCCCCAGTGCCTTCTAAATTCATATTTCTTGTATGGTTCTTTCATTTGTACATCAGGCCCTCCTTCAGATCCTAAACCCTACCATGGAGGTCATGGCATCTGGCACCTAGAACAGGGACTGGAGGAGATTTGCCTGTGCAAAAAATGAAGTGAAAAAGGAAAAGTGGAAATTCACTGGAAAGATGGGAAGTTCACTGTGCACAAAGCCCATGCCAGCTTCAGAGTTGTGACCATAAGTGGACGGGGATGTCTTTAATCTGCCAGGTTATAATGGGGAAGAATTTGAGTAAAAGGCAAAAAAAAAAAAAATACCATCATTGTAAATTTTTAGCTTGCATGCTCAAGGAAAATGAGTTTTCTTATCATCTTTAACTATGTGGGCTCTTATTAGAACTGCATTATGCCCACTTCGTATTGGGGGTTTAAGTCTGTAAAACTTAAGGCTCCAGATCCTCTGCCTCTAGTGTGGGAAGGCTCATCAACTAGAGAATATGGGGCTAAAAGTCCTTTTACAAAAGGGTTCCTTAATGTTTTGTCTGAAAATTACCACATGATGCCTTGTGACTGGCAGATTTTAGCTGAAAAAAACTTTAGATGCCAGTCAGTGCTATGGAGAGCAGAATATGATAAGATCTGTGAATAACAGGCTGAGACCTAAGCCATATCTGGCTGTAAGTCCCAGGCAATGTAAAACACCTGAAAGATCCATGAAAAGAACTCGGATTTATTAAGTCTTGTCTATGTGTTATGCACACTTGTAAATATCATATATATGAGTGTTTGTTGATTGTTTTTTATCTGTCTTTTCCATTTGATTTAATGATTAAGCATGCCTTTAAGTTATCTTAATAGAAAAGAAACAGTAGATGGCCAGGCTATTACTAAATTTCCCTAGAGCAAACAGAATGTGGGGGTGGGGAGAAAGAATATGAGTGGTACATGTGGCCGATAACACAGGTCCTAGGAAAATTCCCTAGACAAAGGGAGGTAACTAAAAAAGGCCCCAGCCCATTAATTACCAAGTCTCTTGATGACCCTATAAAATGGATACCTGCTCTCAGGAGCATTCTTAAAAGTCTAATTTTTGCCATGTTTTTATTTCCCAGTCCATCATTTGAAATTTGAAAAGTTGAGGCATTTCTCTCAATTTAGGGACACATCTGGGACTTCTATACTCTTGAAGAGAAAAAGGCTAGTTCAAGGGGGAGGTGCCCCACTCGATTTTGGGTGGCCTCTTAGCCTAAACCCCATTTCTTCACAGATGCTATAGAATAGGCCCCAGACTGTTTTTCTTTGGAAGATGGCAAAAATGACACAAGGAAAACATACAAGCTGTGTTTGGGAAACACAGATGAATGTTTCCATGATAAAGGGCAGTTCTTGAATAATAATAGACCACATTCCAAGGTTGCCTCCGGAACACTCCTGTTTTTATAAGGAAAAATAAAATAAAATAATATTTTAACATTAAAGCCAGTGAAAGTCAGTAAGTTATCTCTGTTACAGAATTTGCCAAGGAAAATGCCTTGGGTAATAATAATTGGCTTTAAAATCTCAAAGTTGTTAACACAAAATATATACAACTAAAATGAAGAATATATGGTAAAAAATCTTTTTCAGTGGTAATTATATATGACTAAATATAGCTTCCAAAAGTCTTTGGTAACTTAAAACTTTGGAGTTTGCTGAATTAAATAATAAAAATTATTAAATATCTAGGTATTTTGAAATAACAGGATACTGAAATATTAACCTGAGTTTGCCTCATATGAAAATTCTAAAGGGTAGATTTGAATCTATTAATTGAATGTCTTGTATTTTATTTAAAATATATCCATAAAAATATGAATACATTACTAATCTGAGAAATGCTAAGTATTTGACTTGCAACCTAAAATTTGAGGCTTCTAAGAGTTAAAAGTTCAACTAAGTTGGAAGAAATTATATGGTTGTAATAATAGAATGCATGAAGTATAGAAATATAGAAATTCATTTTTGAGGAAAATCATTCTTGCATTTTCTCTGAAAAATTAGTAGTTCAAAATATATCGTAGTCTTTATGTGTATATGTGTCTGTGCATTACTGAAAAGGAAAATGGGGGGGTGGGGCTTGCAACCTAGTTCAGTATCTGGTTAAAACTGTAGTCTTATTTCCCAACTCTGACTGAACTTGGGCAGAGCTGCAGAGCCTAACCCCAGGGCCCTGACACAGCTGATTTGGGCAGAGCTGTGGGACCCTCAGGGGTCCACCACAGGAGGAGATATATAGGTCACAGCCTCCCCAAAAGTTCAGTTCAGGCTTTGGATCCACAATTCCCCTGGACTAGCAGATCTGCAAAATAAAGGTTAAACTTTCTTCCCTCAGAGTGCTGGTTGATTGTTCTCCCATGCATTCTGCCACAGCACTACATGTAGGAAAATTTCAATCTAGAATATAATATTGTATTGGTCTGATTAAAAAAGAGCATTAATTCTATGGTCTGAACCAAATTTTTAATATTAAAACTGGTTTAAACTTAATTGATGTTTTAGAATAATTACAAAACGTGTGTTGATAAATGTCAATCTAAGAAATGCGGGCTGTTCACTTTTTGGTTAACATTGAAAAATGAAGGTTTCTAAGAGTGAAGAATTCTAATACATTTTGAAGAAAATGTCTGTACAAGTTGTTGAAAGTATGACAGAAAGAAAGAATATCAGAGTAGAAATATTTAATAGAAGGGCTGAGGCATGGTTATGCATTTTTGAAGGACATAAAAAGGTTTGAAGGCTAATTTGAAAATGTGAAATTTGTGAAGGTTGCATATGTAATGAGAAGGAAAAGAGAAATGTTGAAAGATAGAAAGTAGTCCTAAAATTAACTATTTACAAGAATTGTAAAAGGGCCAATTTGCTCTGAGCAAGAAAGTCCGAGATTTCAGTATCCAAGCCTAGCAGGACAAGGTTGCTGGATACTTCTTAAGCAAAACCAGAATATTCAGCAGTGAAATTTCAAAACAGGAGCATACATAATGCCTCAAATCACCACCCAGCCTGCTCTTCAGATTGGCTGGGGGGTGGGATGGCATCTGTACTTCAGGGTAAAATATATAAGTTTACTTACTTTGCTTTTTTAATAAAGGTGCCTACTTTAATAACTTAGTAAGTTAACTTTTCACAATACAATCAAGGTCTCATGTAAATTCATTTATATGAGAAGCCAATATTTTATGTGCAAGTAAAGTCTAAAGTAAAATTTGCATACATATGCAAATGAACACTAGCCAAAAGGAATACTATTTAAAAGTAAGTTTAAACTTAAAAAGAAATTTTAAAATCTCTTCCACTACTACTTACAAAGTAAACTAAAAATTATTATTCAAGCATTAAATCTCACCATTAATAAGACACCATAACTATAAAGAAAGTTACTTTTACTTGAAATGTATGCATTGCAGTATTATCCAGCATGTCTCTCTCCTACCTGTTTTTCTGAAAAGCAACCAAGTTGGTTTTTCTGTTTTAAAGAAAATAAAAGTCTTTAATGTAGCAATTTATGGCAAGCCCACAGGAAAAGCAAGCCTTAGCAATGTTTACCCAATTAAAAAGAAACTCCCTCAATGGAGCTTAAAAATTACTCCAAAAAGATACAGAAAGAAATACCCTTCAAATATGCCAAAAGAAAAATGGCTTGATCAAATGGAAGGATCCTGAGTCTGGTTTATGAAAAGGTCCCAACCCTTTATTAACCTTTGGTTGAGAATATGCTTATGTATTTCCAGAAAATACATGTGTGGATTCCTGCAAGGAACACCAAACTCCAACATAAAGCCACGGAAGGAACTGACCAAACTAATAAGGGCCTTGCACCTGGAGCCTCACCCTGTACCTGTGGCTACAGACAGTTGACTGCTCCAGCCACAAATAGCAGTAGCGCCAAGCAACACTATGAAAATAAGGAATGGGAGGAGAACAACAAGACAGACAGATGACAAACAGTCTGGAGATGACCTCGGGCATGGTAAAAAGACAGTGCAGAAAGCTGAGCAAGTTTGTGAGGGAACAAGAATGCTGAGAACACCTAAGAATGTTTTCCTTGCCATGCTAGCAGTCATCAGTTGTGCAGTAATACTATCAGGGGCAAATGGGGAAGTATATTGGACTTATGTTCCTGACCCTCCATGGGTGAGACCCCTTACTTGGGCTGATCCCCCGCCTAATATAGTCACCAATAACACCAAGCACCTTGGTCACCCAGGGGGACAACAGGTGGGACAAGGAAGTATCTGGATGAAATATAATTACACAGGTGGCGCCACCCAGCTTCCCTTTTGTATGACACAGAATCCAACTACTGCTCCTTTGTGTGTAGAGTTAAAGAGAGGTTTCTGGTTAGCATGGACACCAAAGGAGAGGGAAGCAAAAGTCCCAATACATCTATCACTACTTGCTCCTGGGAGAGGTACAGAAAATGTAACTTTACTAAGACATCCCACCACTAAGCCATTATGTTAAAAATTTTATGAATGGCACCCCTTAGAGAAAGAAATCAATTGGCAAGACTGTTATAGTGATTACCCCATCAGCAGCAAACTTAATAACAGTTTTACCTTTGTGCATTGGAGCCCCTATGGGTCTGCGTATAGTAACAATTGCGCCCTAAAGTGGAAGGGGACCGCATCCTATCTATACATTGAAGCTAATCACACCATCCCATGGCATGGAGGAGGATTTGTTGGATCTCAATTACAACATGATAATTGGCCCCTACAAAACACACAATGGAAATTAGCTGCTGCACTTGCACCTATAAAATGGTATCGTTTTAACTATAGCTTAAATTACTCCATTCGTACCTTATGGGGAACTCCCAATAAGACAGTATTTGCCACCACTTGTGTATTTGATCCTTTTGTACTCCTCTCAGGCCCAATCCAGGTGCACCTTAATACAACAAGCCATTTGAATGAGGTATAATGCACAGGCTGCACACTATTCCATTGTATTAATTCTACATACCAAAAAGATTCCCTCATGATTTTAAAACAACCTGCTTTTGCTTGGGTTCCTACTAACCTAACCAAGCCTTGGGAATTTCATCAAACCTCCCAACTGTTACATGACCTGGTAAAAACCTTAAAATGACAAAAAATATTTCTTGGAGTGTTAATTGCAAGACTCTTTGCTCTAGTATTGTTACTTACTTCTGTAGGAATTGCTGTTTCATCCACAGTACAAACTGTTCAAACTTCTCAGTTTGTACAACAAGTTAAAGAAAATGTAACTAAGACCTTGTCTATGCAAAAAAGAATTGACAGCCAATTTGAAATAGAATTATCAGCATTAAAATCTATTTGTGTTACCCCCGTTCCCTATAATAGTACCTTACACTTTTGGGAATCAATAAAAAATCACCTACCTTGGTGCAAGGTAACACAACCCTTGATATTTTAGAATTACAACAGCATATTGTACAAATATCCCAGGCAAACTTACAAACTAGTTCCTTAGATGCTTGGCAGCAATTTAAAAAGGACATGACATAATTTAATCCCTTTCACTGGATCTCTTTACATCTGCCTCTTAGCATAACCACTATTGTTTCTCTCATTCTTGTTCTTATATGTTTATTTCTAGTCTGCAGATATGGAAGAGTCTTAAAAGGACTCAAACCCTACAGACTGCATACACTTTCCAAGATTTATTAAGAAAACAAAAAGGGGGAGATGCAGAAAGCCACCACTTGCAAATACTGTCATGAGAGTGCACCAAGGAACGTGGAAGGTCGATGGACCTTGAACATTAGCAGGGCTGATGCTAAACACCGATTGTTCATGTTAAGATAATGGTGGCTCGAAGCAATTTCCTGACCTGATAGCCTCCAAGTAAATGTTTACTGGATCTTACTGATCTTTACCGACCTTAGAGATGGTCTGTCTGCTACCTGCTTGTTGTGCTTTACTGAGGGCAAGATATGTATCTAAAATGGAATAAAAGCAGACGGGACTCAGTTTCGGTGTGTCTCTTCAAGAAAGCGGCTCCACCTGGCCCTCAATGCCTTCTAAATTCATATTTCTTATATAGTATTTTCATTTGTGCATTGGCCCCTCCTTCAAATCCTGAACTTTGCTGCAAAGGTTGTGGCAGGGGAGAAAAGAAAAAAAAAATAAAAACTTATGGACACAAACAATAGTGTGGTGATTGCCAGGGGAAGGAGGGTGGAAGAGGCAGAGAAGAGTATAAGGGGGAATAAATGGTGATGGATGGAGACTTGACTTGGGGTGGTGAATACATAATACACCATACAGATGATGTGTTGTAGAATTGTGTACCTGAAACCTGTATAATTTTGTTAACCAGTGTCAACCCAATAAATTCAATAAATGTAGCAGAAAATGGGAAAAGTAGCACTGTCTTTAAAACTTCCCTTGAAGTAAAATGTAGCCATTACTAATGTATGACAGGAAAAGCTAACAATACAGTTGGAAATACTAGTATAATTATGGGTACAAAATATGATGCTAAGGCATTTACAATGGAAGGAACAAAAGAAATTGGAAAGTAAAGGACTAAAATGTAAACAGGTTTATTTGTACTATAATTCCATGAAAATCTGAAAGCAAAAAGAAAGAATCGTATGTAAAAAGGTGGGAAAAGACACTGAAGGTGTCAAAAACAGAATGATTATCAAAGTAAAGCTAGAAATGAGTTAGGAAATATTGATATCTAAAGCACAGGTAAAAAAGGCCAACTGGTCCTTTAAGTTTGTTGGAAAAAAGTTAATAATCTTATCTAGAAATGACATCTTAGGTTTCTAAAATATTCACACCAGATTTCACTATAAAAGTCTAGTCTTTAGGAAAATATATTTGAGGAACATTTCAGAGGAATCACCTCTTCACATATTAACCATTAAAGATCCTTGCCCCTCTTCGCCTGTCTGGTTCCCTCCCACTAACCTGGACAGTGTTTCTTTAACACTTCTTCCTCCACTACCCATGGTTCTTCTTCTTGCTCCAACTTGAAAATCACATTGGGTTTGGTAAATGGACAGCCTATCAAAGGGATATGACATAAGATTTAGGCATAAATACTAGAACAAAGAAATATTTAAGAATATAGGCTGGCATAGAAAAATCATAATTTCTGAAGGACAAGAAATTATGGTTTCTGGGAATGCTGTCCCCTGAATCCAACAAAAAAGGACCTTTTGTTTTGAAAGATGCAGCATGCACATTCACATGAGTAAAGGCATCTAAAGGACAAATTTGTTCTAACACTGAAAGGTTCCACACACTTCAGAAAATTGGGGGTTGAGAACAACTTTAACTCCTAGAATGTGGGTTATAGAGGAAACTACCCTTACCCACTGTGATTAAGTTGTTATAGTTTTCTAGCATCACATTCTGGTACAGGTTCCTTTGAGCGGGTTCCAATTGCTGCCACTCTTCCTGGGTGAAGTCAATAGCCACATCTTTGAATGTCACTGTTCCCTGTAACAACACACTCCAACTCAATCTGAAGTCATGCATCTTAGATGATGTAGACAAAACATATTGAACTGTTTTCTCATGGTATGCACAGGTTAGAGGTTTAAAAAGTTTACCTAGTTTTTTAATTTCTAAAAGAGAAAACATCGTATTAGCAGCATCCTATCAGTTTATGTTCATTCACTGAATTTGCAAGCATCTTTAATAACCACCATGGTTTAAAGAGATCTTGGGCACCAATTTATATTAAGTGTGGAAGCTGGGTGAATATAAAACTTTATTTAACTTAACTGGTTTGGGAACTCACTAGATGCCTGTGATTCAATGAGGCAGGGAAAAATAATGAAAACAGAATTTGGATGCAAATAGAAATAGAGAAAGGATATGAAAAGTTTGTGTTATGGAAGAACATCCAACTAGAGATATACCTTGACATACTGTTGGATATAATGCTTATTAAATCAGGAGAAATCTACAATGAAATGAGGATTGCTCATTCCAGTGGTCGGCAAACTCAGCCAACAGAGCCAAATATCAACAGTACAATGATTGAAATTTCTTTTGAGAGCCGAAAACTGACTTCTGCGCATGGGCCATGAAGTTTCAAATTCCCCTGCACATGCGTGCCCACATGTGGTATTTTGTGGAAGAGCCACACTCAAGGGGCCAAAGAGCCGCATGTGGCTCGCAAGCCACAGTTTGCCGACCACAGGCCTATACTAGTCTGCAGCCATGAAAATGGGCTATGATTGCTCAGAGTTTACATACATTGAAAAAAGAGGGCTACAGACAGAATCATACAAATACCACCAAAGAAAAAATGCATTAATAACGTTTTTCGAATGTTCTGAACTAGAATTACAAGCAGAATTAAGAGAAAAAAACATTATCAGGAAAGCTTTAGAATAAGTTTCAGAAATGAGATGCTGGTTGACAAATTTCTTAAAAGCAAAGTGATTTAAATATTAAAAATATAATATATTTTTCCTAGTCAAAACTGAAGTGCCCAAAGGACTATAAACAGATAAAAACTTCAACAGCACTAGAACAAAAAAATTTGTCCATATTCCCTGCTCCTTCAGGAATTTCTATGAGAGATGGGTGAGATAAAAAGAAATCACCAGGAGTTAACTCATAATCACTGTTCCTAAGAACTTATTTCTAGGTCCTGAAAGTATCTTATGAGCATAAACATTCACAAACACTAAGGGTTCAGAGTAGATTGTGGGACTACAGAAATAATTTTTTGGAACCCTTTTCTGTTAAAGAACAAGGCTTTGGAATAAACAGGTTTAAGAAACCAAAGGCAATTGTGGTTGAATAAGACATCCCTCATTTGTTTCCCCCTCTTCCACAATTACAATTTTCCATCCAGCCATGTACAAAAGTGCTTTTGTGGAAGCTTTGGGATCCAGCATCATATACCAAAGGGGTCTAGAGGAGTCTTGAGCACCCATATATTGGATAGTAGATATATAGACCTTAGTCCCAGCTATAGACCCTGAAGTAGCTTATGAACCAACTCTAGTCCCTCTTGGCCATGGTTCAGGAGCCCCTGGAAAAAACACTCATGGACACCAGCAGAAAAGTCCCAGCCCAACACTAGAGCAAAAGAGTTTTGACTCATCAGAAATAGTAAGAGAAACAGGTTAACTTTACTCACATCACCTCTCCCTTAAGATAGTACAGATTAGGGCCATGAGAAATCCTATTGGTCCATGATCTAATCCATAGAGGAAAGTGAGAGTGCATAAGTACCTCGTTTCCTATCTGTGCAGGATAGTGTCAAAGAGGCTCATTTCTCTCTTGCCTGATCCAGAATACTGGATTCTGAGCTAAATGATGGGGGAAGGAAGAGCCTGAGAGAGTGGAACATAAGACTCTTGTAGAGCATTAACTGGACACAGAACCTACTAATTGCATTGCATACTCCATCAAGAAGCCTGTTCATTAGGGTTTATTTATTTATTTTTTTACACTAAAAAACCTTTATTGTTCAGATTATTACAGTTGTTCCTCTTTTCCCCCTCCAAAGCTCCCCTCCACCTGGTTCCCCCTCCCTCTGCCCTTACCCGCCCCCCACTGTCCTCATCCATAGGTGTACGATTTTTGTCCAGTCTCTTCCCACACCCCCTACACCCCTTTCCCCCCGAGAATTGTCAGTTCACTCCCTTTCTATACCCCAATCCTATTATATTCACCAGTTTATTCTGTTCATGAGATTTTTTAATTCACTTGATTTTTAGATTCACTTGTTGATACATATGTATTTGTTGTCACTTTGTTGTTCATAATTTTTGTCTTTAACTTTTTCTTCTTCTTCCTCTTCTTAAAGAATACTCTTCAGCATTTCATGTAATTCTGGTTTGGTGGTGATGAACTCCTTTAGCTTTTTCTTATCTCTGAAGCTCTTTATCTGCCCTTCAATTCTGCATGATAGCTTTGCTGGGTAGAGTAATCTTGGTTGTAGGTTCTTGCTATTCATCACTTTGAATATTTCTTGCCACTCCCTTCTGGCCTGCATAGTTTCTGTTGAGAAATCAGCTGACTCCCTTGTAGGTAACTAACTGTTTTTCTCTTGCTGCTTTTAATATTCTCTCTTTGTCTTTTGCTCTTGGCATTTTAATTATGATGTGTCTTGGTGTGGTCCTCTTTGGATTCCTTTTATTTGGGGTTCTCTGCACTTCCTGGACATGTAAGTCTATTTCTTTCACCAGGTAGGGGAAGTTTTCTGTCATTATTTCTTCAAGTAGGTTTTCAATATCTGGCTCTCTCTCTTCTTCTGGCATCGCCATAATTCTGATGTTGGTATGCTTGAAGTTGTCCCAGAGGCTCCTTACACTATCTTCATATTTTTGGATTCTCTTTCTTTATGCTTTCTGGTTGGGTGTTTTTTGCTTCTTCATATTTCAAATCTTTGACTTGATTCTTGCAATCCTCTAGTCTGCTGTTGGATCTATGTACATTATTCTTTATTTCAGTCAATGTATGCCTAATTTCTAGTTGGTCCTTTTTCATATCCTCGAGGGTCTCACTATATTTCTCAGAGGTTTCTAGAAGATTCTTGAGTAACCATGGTTTTGAACTCTATATCCTGTAGTTTGCTTTCCTCCATTTCTTTAATTTGTGACCTGTTTCTTTGTCTCCGCATTTTTACTGTTTCCCTGTGTTGATAGTATGGCTTTGTGTGCTAGGTGTCCTATAGGGTCCAGTGGCTCAGCCTCCCCAATTACCTGAGGTGGACACTTTTGGTGCACCCCTTTGTGGGCTGTGTGCACAGTATGGTTGTAGTTAAGCCTTGATTGTTGTTGGTATCACTGGGGGGAATTGACCTCCAGGCCAATTGGCTGTGAGGATCAGTTGTGTCTATGATGGGAGAACTTCTGTGCTGGAGACATCCTTATGGGGCAAGACTTGCTTCAATGGGGTTTTGGCGCTCACTGAGTCTGCCCCCTGAGTGTATCCCTTATGGATCTGAAGAGTTGTAATCTGGATGGTCTCTCTCTGACCATTGGGTACACTGGCTCTTGGATCTCCAAGGAGAGAGACCACCCAGCAGGAGCTATGGAGAGATCTGCAGATTCTTTCTCATTGTCTGGGGTTTGGAGGTGCCCAGATGAGGCCCCGCTGTGATACAATGCAAGCTGCTGTTGAGCCTTGGGTCTTCTTTTGGAGGCTCTGGGGCTCTTTGAGCCAGCTGCAGATGTTAGGTTTCAGATTGCAAAGGGCCAGGACATTCATATGCAAAAGCCTCTGCGCACAGCTTGGGTGGGGTTGAAAATTGGGTGGGGTGGGATCTCAGGGAATCACCAGGGTGGAGCAAACAGCAATGGCTGACCATCAGCCCTGCCTGGAAGAGGTTCCGTGTCTCTGTGTCCCACGGCACTGTGCAGGAACAATGATCATTGCAAGCACCTCTGAGAGAAAGCCATCCTTGAGTTCTGTCTGATTCCAGACAGTCTAGTTTCTCCCCGTATGAGTCTGGGTCCCCAGAGTCTCGCCCGGAACTGGAGTTCAGAGCAGTCAGGAGCTTTTCTTTCCCTCCCGATTGAAAAACAGTGTACTCAGTTGCCAGCCCTTTCTGCATGCGTGCCTCCATACCTCTGCACTTTACTTCTGCACCTCTGCACCTCCTCCCAGTCTCAGTGTGCTTTTCTCTTTTCTTCTAGTTGTATAATTTCCACTCAGCCAGCCTTCCTGTGGTTCTGGATGATACCTGTTTTGTCTTTTAGTTGTAGTTTTGAAGTGGTTGTGCAAGGCAGCAAGTTCAGGTGTTTACCTATGCCACCATCTTGGTTTCTCCCTCATTTGGTTTATTTTTGCCTGTAGATTCCACCAAATGCTCCATGGGCACCCTAGAGCTCTGCATACCTTACACACACACACTCCCCTTGTAACTGGCTCCTTGTGCATTACTCCCGAAGGTGATAGTGAGAGCAAGCTTTGGCAGAAAACCAGCTTGAATCTGCTGGCCAGGGAGAGACCATGAATGTGAGCTTTAACACTGCCTTTGGGAAAACAAAAGGGAGCTCCTAGCAAGTAAAGGCATACAAGCTTAAGAATTCTGCCACAAGAGTGAGAAGATTGGAGTGAATATACCACACATTAGAAGGTCTGAGAAAGCCTCAGAATCCCTAGCAGAGATAATGAAAGTTATTTCGCTCCTGAAAGTAGTTAGTAAAGACTGGAGGATGTGACTTTTACTTCAATGAAAAACTTTGAAGAACACAAACCCTGGATGGTGTCGCTCAGTGGATAGAGCATCGGTCCACCTACCAAAGGGTGGTTTGATTCCTGGTCAAGAGTACATTCTTGGGTTGCAGGTTCGATTCCTGGCCCAGTCAGGGTGCATGTGAGAGGCAACCAATCGATGTGTCTTTCTCACATCAATGTTTCTCTCTGTCACCCCATCCCTCTCACTTCCTCCCTCCCTTCAACTCTTTCTAAAAATAAATGAAAAAAATCCTCAGGTGAGGATTAACAGAAAAAACACAACAACAAAAAATTTGCAGAACATGAAAAATCAAGGGAATGTAATACCACAAAAAGATCACAATAATCTTTGAGTCACTGATCCCAAAGACACGGAGATCCATGATTTGCCCCCTTTGCCTCCAACAAATTCAAAATAGCTGTTTTAAAGAAATTCAAAGAGCTATAAGAAAATACAGAAACACAATTCAACAATATCAGGAAAATAATACATGAATGAAATAAGAAGTTTAATAAAGATATTTAAAAAAGAACCAAAGTCTGGAGCTGAAGAATACAATGAATAAAATGAAAATTTCAATGGGAAAATGCAACAGGAAAATGGATGAAGCAGAAGAAAGAACCTGTAAGTTAGAAGACAGGAAGTATAAATTAATGACTCAGAGGAGAATAAAGAATGAAGAAAACCTCTGAATTACAGGCTATTACCAAACAAAACTATATTCATATTATAGGAATCCTATATAATAAAGAGGTAATATGCAAATTGACTATCATTCCAATACACAAGATGGCCACTCCCATGTGGTCAAAGATGGCTGCCCCCATGTAGGTACATGATGGCCACCACAAGATGGCCAGCAAGGGAGGGCAGTTGTGGGTGATCAGGCAAGCAGGGGAGGGCAGTTGGGGGGTACCAGGCCTGTAGGGGAGGACAGTTAGGGGCAACATGGCAGGCAGGGGAGCAGTTAGGCATCAATCAGGCTGTCAGCAGAGTGGTTAAGGGCAATCAGGCAGGCAGGCAGGTGAGCGGTTGGGAGCAAGCATTCCTGGATTGTGAAAGGGATGTCCAACTGCCTGTTTAGGCCTGATCCCGGTGGGATCCTGGTGGGATCAGGCCTAACCAGGCAGTCAGACATCCCTTGAGGGGTCCCAGATTGGAGAGGGTGCAGACTGGGCTGAGAGACACCTCCCACCCCAGTGCATGAATTTCATGCACTGGGCCTCTGGTCTCAGAATTAGAAGAGAGGAAAGTGGTAGAAAGATTATTTAAAGAAATAATACCTGATAACTTCCCAAATACAGGGAGAGATTTTGATATACAAATTTTCATGAAGCTCATAGGTTACCAAACAAACTCAATGTAAAGAAATCCTAAGACACAATAAATAAAACTGTTAAAAATCAAAGACAAAGAGAGGAGTTTAAAGGGAACAAGAAAAAAGAAGCTTGTAACTCACAGAGAACCCCCACTAGGATAACAGTAGGTTTTTTAGCAGAAATCTTACAGGCCAGGAAAGTGTAGGATGATAAATTCAAAGTTCTGAAAGAAAAAAAAAATCTGCAAACCAATAATATACTACCCACTAAAATTGTTCTTTAGAAATAGAGACTTTGCCAATAAAAGATGAGAGAGTTCATCACCTCTATATCCACCTTAGAAGAAATGCTGAAAGAAGTCCTTCAAGCTGAAATGAAAGGATGCTAATTAGTAACATGAAAACAGAAAAATATAGACACACTGGTAAAGGTAAGTATATAGTGAAGTTCAGAACTCTAGTACTGTAATATGGTGGTATGTTAAGCACTCAATGCTGACCTAAAAGTTAAATAAGTATTAAAATAACTATATCTATAATTTGTTAATGAATCACAATATAAAAAGAGGAAAATGTGGCATCAAACACATGAAAGAGGAAAGAGAATAGATTTTTTGTATGTCATCAAAGTTAAGTTGCTATCAATGTAAAATAGAATGTTATACCTATACAATGTTTTATGTAAGCCTCATGGTAACCACAAGGCAAAACTAAAGTAGAAACATAAAAGAGGGAATGGAATCATAAAAATCATCCATTCACAAAAGAAGGCTATGAGAGAAAGAAATAAACAAGGGAATTATAAAATAGCCAGAAAACAATGAATAAGATGGAATGAGTAAGACCTTATCTATCAATAACCACTCTAATTGTAAATGGATTGAAGTCTCCAGTCAAAAGAAATAAAGTGGCTCAATGGATACAAAGAAAACAAGATCCAACTATATGCTCTCTACAAGAGACTCACTTTAGCTTAAAGGACACACGTAGACTCAATGTTGATGGTAAAAGGTATTCCACGCAAGTGGAAAAAGAAAAAAGAGCAGTGGTAGCTACATTAGTATCAGACAACATAGACTGTAACACAGAAATGGTAATGTAACAAAGAAGGATATTATAAAACTAGAGGCCTAGTGCACAAAATTTGTGCACTGGGGGGGGGGGTCCCCTCAGCCCAGCCTGTGCCCTCTCGCAGTCCAGGAGCCTGGGGGGGATGTCCCACTGCTGTGCAGGAGGGAAAGGCTCCCGCTACCCCCGCTGCGCTCACCAGCCCTGAGCCCAGCTTCTGGCTGAGCGGCACTCCCCCTGTGAGAGCGCACTGACCACCAGGGGGAAGCTCCTGCATTGTCTGCCCCCTGGTGGTCAGTGCATGTCACAGTGACTGGTTGTTCCACCGTTCAGTTGATTTGCATATTAGCCTTTAATTATATAGGATGATAAAGTGGTCAATTCATTAAGAAGATATAACAAGCAAAGATATAAATGCACCCAACATTGGAGCACCTAAATAAAAAACAAATACTATTAGATATGAAGAGAGAGCTAGACAGTAATACAATCATAGAAGACTTCAATTCTACTTTTAACCATGAATAGATCATAGAGACAGAAAATCAAGTAAGGAAACATTGGATTTGAATTATACTTTAGACCACATGGACCTAACAAATATATAAAGAATATTCTATCCAAAAGCACCAGAATAGATATTCTTCCAAGTATATACAGAGCATTCTCTAGGATGGAACACTTGCTGTGTCATAAAACAAGTCTTAGCAAACTGAAGAAGACTAAAATTAAACCAAGTATCTTTGCTGAACACAGTAGAATGAAACTAAAAGCTAATACAGGAGGACAGATAGAAAATTCACAAATATGTGGAAATTAAACATTATACTCCAACAACTAATGGGTCAAAGAACACATAAGATAAAATATATCTTGAAACATGAAAATGGAAAAACAACACACTAAAACTTAAAAGATGCATCAAAAACATCTGATCAATGCTTCTCTGTCTCTGGGTCTGTTTTTGTTCATTAGTTTATGTTATTCATTATATTCCACAAATGAGTGAGATCATGTGATATTATCTTTCTCTGAACGACTTATTTGGCTTAGCACAATGCTCTCCAGATCCATTCATGCTGTCGCAAATGGTAGGAGTTCCTTCCTTTTTACAGCAGTGTAGTATTCCATTGTGTAGATGTACCACAGTTTTTGAATCCACTCATCTGCTGATGGGCATTTAGGCTGTTTCCAAATCTTAGCTATGGCAAATTGTGCCGTTATGAACATAGGGGTGCATATATCCTTTCTGATTGGTGTTTCTCGTTTCTTGGGATATAGTTCTAGAAGTGGGATCACTGTGTTAAATGAGAGCTCCATTTTTAGTTTTTTGAGGAAACGCCATACTGTTCTCCACAGTGTCTGCACCACTCTGCAGTCCCACCAGCAGTGCACAAGGGTTCTTTTTTCTCTGCATCCTCTCCAGCACTTGTCATTTGTTGATTTGTTGATGATAGCCATTCTGACAGGTGTGAGATGGTACCTCATTACTTTGATTTGCATCTCTCAGATGATTTGTGACTTTGAGCATGTTTTCATATGTCTCTTGGCCTTCCTTATGTCCTCTTTCAAAAAATATCTATTACCTTCCTTTTGTTAAATTGTATGAGTTCCCTGTAAATGTTGAAGATTAAATCCTTATTGGTGATAACATTGGCAAATATGTTCTCTCATGCAGTGCGCTTTCTTGTTGCTTTGTTTATGGTTTCCTTTGCTGTGTAGAAGCTTTTTATGATGTAGTCCCATTTGTTTATTTTCTTTTTAGTTTCCATTGCCTTAGGAGCTGTATCAGTGAAGATATTGCTTTGACATATGTCTGAGATTTTGCTGCCTGTGGATTCCTCTATTATTATGGTTTCCCGACATTAAACTTTTTTAATAAGAAAAATAAAAAAGGAAGAAGTAAAATGGTACGTTTGCAGATGGTGTGATACTATATATAGACAATACTAAAGACTCCATCAAACTGTGAGAACTAAATAATGAATGCAGCTGAGTTGCATGATAAAAGTAAACATATAGCAATTAACTGAATATATACACTAACAATGAAATATCTATAAAAGAAATAAAGAAAACAATCCCATTTTCAAAGCATCAAAACAATAAAATACTTAGAAATAAATATAGCCAAGAAAGATCTGTACTACAAAAACTACACGAGTTTGATGAAAGACACAAACAAATGTGAAGATATCCTATGTATACAGATTACAAGAATTAATATTGTTAAAATGTCAATACTTCCCAAAGCCATCTATATATTCAATGTAATCCTTATCAAAATTACAGTGGATTTTTTTCACAGAAATTATAAAACTAAAAACAATTCTAAAATTTGTATGGAACCACAAAAGACCCTGAATACTCAAAGCAATCTGGAGAAAGAAGAACAAAGCTAGAAATATCACCATTCCTCATTTCAAACTTCAGTACAAAGCTATAGTAGTCAAAACAATATGGTACTGGCATAAAAATAGACACACAGACCAATTAAACAGAATCGAGAGCCCAGAAGCCCATGCCTTTCTGGTAAACTAATATTTGAAAAGAGAGTAAAGAATACTCAATAGGAAAAGGTAGTCTATTCAATAAATAGTGCTGGAAAAACTGGACATTCCTGGGCAGAAGAATGAAATCAGACCCCTCGCATATACCACTCATTAAAATAAACTCAAAATAGGTTAAAGATTTGAATGTAAGAGCTGAAATCATAAAACTCCTAGAAAAGCTCCTTGGCATTGGTATTGGCAATGATTTTTTGGATATGATACCAAAAAGCAAAGGCATTGGTGGTATAGTGGTGAGCATAGCTGCCTTCCAAAGTACAAGAAAGAAAAGCAAAAATAAATAAGCGGTACCACAGCACACTGAAAAGTTTATGCACAGAAAAAAAACAATCAACTAAATGAAAAGGCAATTAATACAATGAAAGAAATTATTTGTAGATTTTGTATCTGATAAGGTTAATATCCAAAATATAAAAAGAACTCATAAAACTTAATAGCAAATATATGTAAAATTAGAAATGGACAGATGACCTGAAAAGACATTTTTCCAAAAAAGACACACAAATGGCCAACAGGTACAGGAGATGTCTGACATCACAATTATCAGATAAATGATGACAATCTCAAAACTACAATGAGAACTCACACCTGTTAGAATGGGTATCATCAAAAGGACACTGGATAAGAGTGAATGGGGATGCGGAGAAAATGTGACCCTTGTGCAATATTGATGGAAATGTAAATTGCTACAGCCACTACACAAAACAGTATGAAGGTTCTTCAAAAAATTAAAAATAGAATTACCATATGACCCAGCAACCCCACTTCTAAAGGAAATGAAATCATGATCTCAAAGAGATATCTACACTCTCATGTTTATTGTAATATTAACCAAATTTGAAAACAACTCAAGTATATGCTTATAGATGAATAAAGATGTGTATATATGTACAATAGAATATTACTCAGCCATGAGAAAGGAGGAAATGCTACTATTTGAGACAACATGTGTTGACCTTAAGGGCATTATGCTAAGTGAAATAAATAAGAAAAAGACAAATACTGTTATCATACCTATATGTGGAATCTTAAGTCAAACTCATAGGGTTGGTGGAATGGGGAGATGTTGGTCACCAGGTACAAAATTCCAGTTATAAAGTGAACAAATTCTGGGGCTCTAATATACAGCATGGTAATAAGTAACAATAATGCATTATGTACTTAAAGTTTCTTTAAGAGTATAGTAAATATTCCCACCACATAAAAAGAATTAATGGTAAGTATGTGACAGAATGGAGGTGTTAGCTAATGCCAAGGTGGTATTAATCTTATAATATGTAAGTATATCAAATCAACATGTTGTACACCTCAAGCTTACACAGTGTTATATGTAAATTGTATCTCAATAAAGCAAGAAAAATTTTTTAAAGAAACAAAAGCAAATTGTTAAATTAGTAAATCCCTGAAATTCAAGGGGTTGGTGGAACTTCTGCATAACTGGGATAAAGTCCAATATAAGCTTGGACAAAGCACTTGGAGAGGAAGTAGGACTAAGGAGAAAATATAATTCAGAAAGTTGGTCCTAGGATAATCACATTGAAGGACGGGAACACATAAGATAAATTATTGCTGATACTGCCTCAGCCTCAGATTTCTCCTCTGGAAGATGGATCAATAACCTAATAAATTTTAAAAATCAACACCAAAGATTTGGAGAGAAAATCCTAATTGCACCCAACTTAAGACTGAGAAAATCCAAAAAGAGATCATTAAAATAAATTTGAAAATACTTAATAATAATAATTTACTAAATGTGAAGGCTTAATCTTAAAATTAGAAATCCTGAACTTATATACATAAATCTCCATATTTAAAAGTTGATGTTTTAGGTATAAATAATAAATTAGGTAAATGTTTAATAAATTTAAAACATACAAAATTAGGAATAAGTAATAAAACAATCTCAATTAAATGAATAATTTTCAAGGAAATGTGAAACCAAGATAGATCTAAATATAAAAAATAAAAACAGAATGTGATAATGTAGCACAGACTATTACTTTTCTACCCCAGTATTTATTCTCCCCCTTCTCCAGATTTTTGACTGGGCACGTGGCCTCTTGGAGTAAACTGTCATTTGTTAACTCTTTGAAAGCTAGCCAGTTTTTATATGATAAGGCTATGGACAAAGAGATGAAAGCACGAGTCCTTTGTCCAGCTACTGGTAAGTGAGCTTAGCTTTCCCCTTCCTATGCACTGGTAAGAAAATGTGATGGCCAGGGAAAATATAGTCATTTGGGAAATGTGGTAGAGCAATGAAATAAAAAGATCCTGGTTCCCTATGCCTTGGGAATACAGAACTTGCCCTGGTTTGGGTACCTAAACTTCTAAATAAGATACAAAATTGTGTCCTGTTTAAGCAACTATTATTTGGGATTTCTGTCACATGCAGTCAATAATACTGGGTAAATCCATAGAAACAGATAAAAATGCTCATGCCATAAAGAGAATATTTCAAAGTACTACTCTATGGCAGCATAGATATGTGCTCTTGGATCTTCTTCAAAAGAACCAGCTGTGAAAAGCATAGTTAATGAACACCCTTCAGTTGCTCCACCTTTGGTCATACTACTTAATCCATGCTAACTAAGATCATGCTATTTCCAACCAAGTTACTCCCAATCAGAGAATAAGAACAGTGAGGGTATTAGAGCCTAGATTATTTCTACCTGATATTGGACTTCTCTAATGTGAAAGTTTTGGTCAGTAACTCTCCGTTAGCCAGGCATAGAATTTCTCACAGTTGCATAATAATCTGAGGTGGTAGAAGAAAGACTCAGCAAGCTTAAGGATCAACAGATCAATAGAAACATGCAATGTGAAGAAGAGAAAGAAAAAAGAATGAAGAATAATTCTCGGAGAAATGTGAGACAGCAATAAGTGTATCAACGTATGCATGATGTGAGTACCAGAAGGAGGAAATAGGATTAAAAAAAATAGTCAAAGAACCCAGCTGGTGTGGCTCAGTGGTTGAGCATCAACCTAGGAACCAAGAGGTCACAGTTAGATTCTCAGTCACAGCACATGCCCAATTTCAGCTTGAACCCCAATAGGGGGCATGGCAGGAGGCAACTGATGGATGATGTTTCTCTCTCGTTGATGTTTCTATCTCTCTATTCCTCACCCTTGCCCCCCTCTCTCAAATCAATAAAAACATACTTTAAAAATATTCAAAGAAACAATGGCTGAAAACACCCTAAATTTGAAAAGAAAAGAAATCCCACAAATATACATATCCAAGATATTCAATGAACCCTAAGCAGGATAACAAAGAAATACAAATGTAAAGACATTAATCAAAACGCTGCAAGGAAAGATAAAATCTTAAAATAAGTAAGAGAAAAACAATTCATTATTTACAAGAAAACCATAATAAAATTAACTGACTTCTCATCAGAAACAATGAAGGCGAAAAAGCAATGAGACAACACATGCAAAGTGCTGAAAGAAAAAGAAAACCTATCAACGAAATTGAAAATGGTGGCAGAATAAGTGGGTGCTACACAGATATATTCCCAGGACCAAACTGGAATTAAAGCTAAAATACAAAAACCATCCTGAATAATCAACTGAAGACTGGCTGGAGAGAACTCTAATAATCAAGGATGGAGAGTGGAGACTGCATTGAAATTGACACCATACCAGATGGCACAGGGAAGCAAAAGCCAGCAGGACCTGAAGCACCTACAGCTGACACCTGAGGGACCAGCTCCATGGGAGAAGGAAGTACAGCTCAGAACAGAGAAAATGGAGGCATAACCAAGGCAGACCCAGCTTCTGGGTTAAGGAGTCCCTGACCACTGGAATACTAGCGGCTTCAGCCCATCGGACCTCAATCAGGTTGCCCAGGGCCAGAAAGGGATAGTGACTCACATTCACCTGCACTAGAGAAGCTCCCAGGAGGCCCAGGATAGACATCCCAAGGGACCAAATTCAACAACATCAGAGCAAAACCCAGCGAGCCCCACAAATAGTGGACCCAAAGTACTGGTATAACAGCTGGCAACATTAGGGTTGAACTTCTTTGGCACCAAGTCAGAGGGGAAATCCCTCTCACAAACAGAACATCAATAATCAAGTCCCAATTACAACAGGAGAGCCCAAATAATGCACACAAGGGGAGCATCCAGCTCAGGTGACAAAGAGACATCACGACTGGGCCCCTCAAGACACTTTCTACATAAGACCAGCCCACAAATACTGGGAGGCATAACAGTTCTATCTAATACATAGAAGCAAATACAAAGAGACAAAGAAACAACCCCCAAATGAGAGAAAAGAAGGAATTTCCAGAAAAAGAACTAAACGAAAAGGAGGCAAGCAACCTATCAGACACAGAGTTCAAAGCAATGGTTATAAAGATGCTTAAGGAACATAGTGCAAATTACAACAGCATGAGAAGGGGAATAGAGGCCAAGAACCAGACAGAAATGAAGAATAATTTTTATCTGACATCAAGAACACACTGAAAGGTATTAAAAATAGATGAATGAAGCAGAGGATCAAATCAGCAATTTGGAAGACAAGGTAGAACAAATACCCAATTAGAGCAGCTAATAAATTAAAAAAAAAAAAGAGTTAAGAAGCAGGACAATAACTTAACACATTGCGACAGATCACAAGAATTCTCATGTTTTCTGTTCTAAGGCTTGTGGCCAATCACAATAATTCTCAGCTTTTCATTGCTGTCATTTACTAGTAGTGAGAAGCAGTGTAATGGAAAACGCATTCGTTGAAGTTAAAAATTATAAAAGGAATTAACAGTGATTAGTCTCTTGTCATTAGTAATAAAAAATAAGTTTCTGATATCAATTTGATATTTTTAAAGTGCTCAGTAACCATGAATAGTGATGAAGAACATGATAAAATTCTGGATATATTTGCTGACAATTTATCAGATATTCCAAGTGGCAGTGATATAGCTATTCCTTCAAAAATGCAAAAAATAGTAATTTTAAGTGATTCTGAACCTGAACATTTGAACAATTCCACACATGATTTTGAGTGTAATTTGTGTCTTGGTTGCCAAGATAATGATTGGTCAAAAGAGGACTTGCAACCTAATTTGGAAAAATTTGAAGGTAATTCTGTGGTTACAGTTATACCATCTGATTCTAAGAACTTCATTGAAGTCACCAACTTGATTTTTTATGACGATCTGTTTGAACTATTTTGTCATCAAACGACCATCCATATATATAAAAAGACAGGGGCCATCACGACCAAAACGGACGGATGACCGAACAGGCTGCGTGGGGCAACCAGGCCAGCAGGGGGGTTAGTGAGCGATGATCAAACAACTGGACAGCAGGCTGTGTGGGGCGACTAGGTCGGCAGGGGGCTAGTGAGGGACAACCAAATGACTGAACAGCAGGCTGCGTGAGGCGACCAGGTTGGCAGGGGGGTTAGTGAGGGATGTCCAAACAACTGAACAGCAGGCTGCGTGGGGCAACCAGGCCAGCAGGGGAGCAATGAGGGGCAACCAGGCCAGCAGGGAGGACAGTTGGGGGCAACCAGGCCAGGAGCGAGGGCAGTGAGGGGTGACCAGGCCGGCAGGGGGGTTAGTGAGGGACAACCAAATGACTGAACAGCAGGCTGCATGGGGCAAACAGGCCAGCGGGGTGGGGGGTGCAGTGAGGGGCAACCAGGCCAGCAGGGGGGCAGTTGGGGGTGACCAGGCCAGTGGGGGGGGGGTAGTTCAGGGCAACCAGGCCAGCAAGGTGGGGGCAGTTAGGGGCAACCAGGATGGCAGTGGGGGGGCAGTTTGGGGAGAACAGGCTGGCGGGGTTGGGGTAGTTGGGGGCGATCAGGTCAGCAGGCAAAGGCAGTTAGGGGTGATCAGGCCAACAAGCAGAGGTGATTAGGGGTGATCAGGCTGGCAGGGGGGGGCATTTAGGGGCAATCAGGCAGGCAGGCAGGTGAGTGGTTAGGAGCCAGTGGTCCAGAATTGTGAGAGGCATGTGGGATCAGGCCTAAACCAACAGTCGGATATCCCCCAAGGGTTCCTGATTGGAGAGGGTGCAGGCTGGGCTGAGGGGACCTCCCCCACCATGCACGAATTTTGTGCACTGGGTCTCTAGTATATTATAATGAAAATTTGGGAAAGCACAAAATTTCGAAAGCAATAAAGTGGTCTCCTGTTACTCCAACAGATATGATTTTTTTTTAGGACTTATAGTGCTAATGGGGCATACTTGAAAGAATACTTGGAAAAAAATATTGGTCTACAAATCCAGTTCTAGTTCTATCCCGAATAGCTACAGCAATCTTGAGAAAGAACAAAGTAGGAGAGATCATAGTTCCAGATAACAAACTATACTACAAAGCCATTGTAACCAAAATAGCGGGGTACTGGCACAAGAACAGGCATATAGACCTAGGGATCAGAACAGAGACCCCAGAAGTTGACCCACACCATTCTGGTCAATGAATATTTGACAAAGGAGGCAAGAATATAAAATGGAGTAAAAACAATTTCTTCAACAAATGGTGCTGGAGAAACTGTACAGACACATGCAAATAGATGAAACTAGACCACCAACTTATACCACACACAAGAATAAAGTCAAGGTAGATAAAATACTTAAATGTAAGGTATGAAACCATAAAATCATAGAAAGAACATAGGCAGTAAAATTTTACATTTCATGTAGCAATATGTTTACAGATACATCTAGGGCAAAGGAAACTAAGGAAAAAAATAAACAAATAGGACTACATCAAAATTAAAAGCTTCTGCATAGCAAAAGAAATTACCATCAAAATGAAAAGAAACCCACTGTATGGAGAACATATTTTCCAATGATGCATCTGATAAAGGGTTAATATCCAAAATAAATGAAGTACTCATACAACTCAACAAAAGGAAGACAAACAATCCAATTAAAAAGTGGGCAGAAGACCTGAATAGATATTTCTCCAAAGAGGACATACAAATGGCCAAGAGACATAAAAAATGGTCAAAGTAAAGATAAATGGTCAAAGATAAAAAATCATCAGAGAAATGCAAATTAAAACCACAATGAGATATCACCTCACACCTGTCAAAATAGCTTTCATCAAAAAATAACAAACAACAAGTGCTGGTGAAAATGTGGAGAAAGGGGTAACATCTGTTCACTGCTAGTGGGAATTCAGATTGGTGTAGCCACTATAAAAAACAGTAAGGAGTTTCCTCAAATTTTTTTAAAAAATGGAACTCCCATTGGACCTAAGAATCTCACTCCTGGGATTATATCCTAAAACACCAATCAGAAAGAATATATGGACACCTATGTTCAGAGCAGCATTATTTACAATTTCTAAGATTTAGAAACAGCCCAGCCAAGTGTCCATCAGTAGATGAATGGATAAAAAAATGTGGGACATTTACACCATGGAATACTATGCAGCTGTAAAGAGGAGGGATCTCTTATCCTTTGCGACAGCATGGATGGACCTGGAAAATATTATGCTAAGTGAAATAAGCCAATTTGAGAAAGACATATATCACATGATCTCACTTATGTGGAATCTAATGAATAAGACCCAAAGCATGGAACAGACTGACATACCTCGATGTTGAGTTGGAGGGACCAGAAGAGATAAACCAAAGAACTTATATACTTATATGCATAGCCCATGGACATAGGCAATAGGGTAGTGAAGACCTAGGGGGAGGGGAGAGGCTGGGAGGTGAGCGATAAAGCGGGGGGAAATGAGATATATCTGTAATACTATTAAGAATAAAAAGTATATTTTTAAAAAGAAATCCTCTCAACTAATAATCCTATATCTATCAAGGTTATCCTTCAAAAGTGAAGATTATACTAAGTGAAAGAAGCCAGATACAAAAAAGTAACCATTTTATTAATCTATTTATATAAAATGTACAGAATAAGTAAATCCATTAAAGTAGAATGCAGGTGGGTGGTTGGCAGGGGTCAAGGGGAGAGTAAAATGGGGAAGGAAATACTTAATGGACATGGGGTTTTATTTTGGATGATACAACTGTTTGGAGATAGAGATGATGGTTGTGCAAAATAGTGAATGGCATTATGAATATCACTTAATTATTCCCTTTAAAATGATTAACTTTATGTTCTGTGAATTGCAACCAAAAAACAGGAAAGTGAAATATATGCCTAGATAAACAAAAACAGAGAATTAATTTCTAGCAAACAAGCCTCATAGCATATAATAAAGGAAGTGCTTCAGGCTAAAAGAAATTAACATCAAATATTCATTAAAATACTGATGAAAAAATTAAGAGCTCAAGTAAAACTCTCAGAAAAATGCTAATTTTCTTCTGGATAGTTGTCTTTTGTCATCAAGAATATCTCAAGCCAAAACCAGTTTGGCTCAGTGGATAGAGCGTCAGCCTGCGCACTGAAAGGTGCCAGGTTCGATTCCGGTCAAGGGCATGTACCTGGGTTGTGGGCACATCCCCAGTAGGGGGCATGCAGGAGGCAGCTGATTGATGTTCCTCTCTCATCGATGTTTCTAACTTTCTATCTCTCTCCCTTCCTCTCTGTAAAAAATGAATAAAATATATAAAAAAAAGAATATCTCAAGACCTTTCATGGTCTTGTTATACCACATATCAGCTTTCATAGCTTCTAAACATGTTGTGCCTCACCAGTATGGCCAAGGGTGAACCTGAGTGGGGATGGTGAAGGATTGAGAAAAGACAGACAAGGGAATGAAAGCTGGGTCTCGGTGGGATGCTGTCCTCTCTGATGGAGAGCCTCTCTGATGGAGAGCTAGTGACAGCGCCATGGACTACAAGCCATGTCTTTTTTTATAGCCAGATGCCATGAGGCAAAGTAAGGGCATGGTCAAGATGTTTACAACATTCTCGTGGGTTTCCATCCTACTCAATTACATGCACCTGATAAAGCTTTGTTTACTTGCAGCCTATATCACTTAGGCATGTGGGGCCACACGTTCGGACCATAGGTTCACGCTTACAACTATAGTTGTTGGCTCTAATTGTGCTGGGAGGGCTCTGCCCTCCAAGCTGGGACTTGCTCATGGTCATGAGAGGACTGTGCCCTCTCATTAGTCCGAGGCTTGAACCTGTCCAAACACTGTAGCCACTCTCCACATATCCCCCTTTTTTTCTATCTTTAAGCACTACTATTTACATCATCAAAAGCTCTAAGCAAATTATTCAGCATAACCAAAACATCAAGAACAAACTTCTGGCTATTAACAAAACAACCAACACAGTAATATTAATGTAATATAGCAACAAGAGAGAAAAAAACTCTGGCTATTAATAAAACAATAACAAAGCAATGCCAATGCAAAACCAAACTACAGACATGTTAACATTTCTTCAAAATAAAAGTTCCTTCTGTTGCTGAAGTATATCTTACTCAGAGTCTTCAGATTTGGCTGCACAAGACTTTAAGAGAGTAACTTCCACTCCCTGCTTCTCCACCATCTGCCACTAACTTCTTCAGCTGATGCCATGTTGATACCTTGGTCACTTGTGTGGATCTTCTGCATCGCAACTCAGTCTTTTGAACAGAGTGACAAGGAGCATCTCTGGGTCCACCGTGGTGATGCATGTCCTGCTCTGGCACACAAATCAGCTGCTCCACTCCCTCTGGATTCTGAGAATCAGGCTGCTTGGACAGTTGGCTTTGGGACTGAGCCGACACTAATCCCAGTCAAATCAGCCCTGTCCACACTGGTGGAAGTTTGGTCCCTTCTCACCAGACCCAAAGTCCCAGGAAGCTATCAGGTCGCACAAGAAAGAAATAACCTTAGCCCAAAACAATGTGACTGCCACAAGGTCAGAAATAAAAGTTACTTTCTCAAACAACATCAACCACAGCCATTTTTTGCTGTATAGTAAGTTAACAAAACCTAAGAGATTTCTACCCTTTTTTCTATCTCCTATTTTCTCTCTCCTATTTTCTATCTCCTATTTCTTTTCTTCTATCTTATAATTGCCATCCTATTTTCTACCATCTATTTTTAGCTTAATGAAACCTAAGAGATCTCTTATTTCCTACTTTATTTTCTACCTATTTCTACCTCCTATTTCTACTGCTTATTTTCTACTGCTTACTTCTACCGCTTATTTATCTATTCCTACTGCTTACTTCTACCGCTTATTTCTCTATTTCTACCGCTTACTTCTACCGCTTATTTCTCTATTTCTACTGCTTACTTCTACCGCTTATTTTTCTATTTCTACTCCTTATTTCTTTCTATGAAATTTTAAAATGCTCCAATAAGTATTGTTTTTAGGGATCCCCTTCCTAGGACCCTGTATTTCCCAAGTTTTACACTGAGCTACTACCAAACCTCAGCTCCTTACCTAACTTTTGCTTTCTGCTTTTACTTTTCTACTTTTGCTTTCTGTGCGTACCTCACTGAATCCTCCTTTCACCTGACCACTGCAGTTCCCCTGAACTCAGGCCCTGTTCAGGCACCACTTGTGCCATGCCAGCTCAGCCAAGGGTGACCCTGAGTGGGGATGGTGAAGGATTGAGAAAAGACAGACAAGAGAATGAAAGCTGGGTCTCGGTGGGACGCTGTCCTCTCTGATGGAGAGCTAGTGACAGCGCCACGGACTACAAGCCATGTCTTTTTTTATAGCCAGATGCCACGAGGCAAAGTAAGGGCATGGTCAAGATGTTTACAACATTCTCGTGGGCTTCCATCCTACTCAATTACATGCACCTGATCAAGCTTTGTTTACTTGCAGCCTATATCACTTAGGCATGTGGGGCCACACGTTCGGACCATAGGTTCAAGCTTACAACTATAGTTGTTGGCTCTAATTGTGCTGGGAGGGCTCTGCCCTCCAAGCTGGGACTTGCACGTGGTCATGAGAGGACTGTGCCCTCTCATTAGTCCGAGGCTTGAACCTGTCCAAACACTGTAGCCACTCTCCACACATGTGTAACCAGTATACTAGTAATGAAATGCTTTTTAATGTCTGTTTCCTTGCTAAGTTTACTTATTCCTCATACCTTTTCTCCAACTTAGCTTTATTGGGAGGAAAACTCAGAGAGTAAGATGGCAGGGGAAAACTCTCTTCTTTCCCCTAGAGACCTGGGATAGAGAAGAGAGGCCATGGAGGTAGGGAGATAGGCAGTTAAATGTGTACTCAGAACTCTTTGTGTAGCCTTTAGTTCCCATGTAGCAAACATCCTGAGCAGGGAGTTATAGGGCCTTTGCAAAAGGCAAGATGACCACATGTTATATGTGGTATAAGGAAGCCAGGAACTCTTTGGAGTATGTGACAGAGACTCAGAAAAGTCTATGGAGACAGACATATCCAAAGGAGGCCAGTTGAAAGGAAGAGGCTCTTGGACCATATATGAGCTGAGAAAAATACCACAAATTCACCAGCTACCGAATGTCCAGAAAAAGAAGCCAGCTAAACCAGATTCAGTGGATACCAGCCTGCATGCATCCATAGAAAATTGCAGGGTATACTCGCTTCCACACAAAGCTATAAAGATCTTCCATATATCTGACACCACCTTAAGAGTGGACAGGAATACAGAAGGGACTCTGAATAATTATTAAAAGAAACTTACTGGACAAGTTTTAAAACCAGCTTTTTTAACATTCTATTAACCAGAACTCATTAGGGATATCAAAACAAATGTTAAAAACAAACTATTTTTAATGCACATCATGGTATAGTATGAGTAATTCTGTGACCCTTATACATAGGAAATCATTGTATAATGGTCAAAAAAGTATGGCTAAGGGACAAAAAAGTATGGAGTGTGTATGGTGTGAGGAATAAAGGACTTTCAGACAATGTTCAATTTTTCAAAAAAATTATAGACACAAAGTTTACTTTAATAGAATAGCACTGGCTTTGAACAAAATTCACTTTCATAGTTTTGTGAATCTTATGAAAAATAGCATTCAGTGAGCACTTGCAATAGGTGCTGTGAGAACTCTGCTAAAAAAAAAAAAATAGGCCTGGGCAGAGCTTTCTGGGTAAAGATGGATGCACATGATCTCTTTCGCCGGCTCGGTGCTGGGGCCAAGTTCACTGTGAGGCGCTTCTCGGCGGACGCAGCCCGGTTTCAGGTAGAAAAAGGAAATATGACTTTGATTCTTCGGAGATGCTGCATGGACTGGACGTTTTTGGAAACAAGAAGTCTGTCCCAGGTGAATATAGAGAATCAAGAACTAATCAGGAGCTCCCAGATGAAGGGAAAAAAGAAGAGAGAGGAACTGAAAGTAAGAGGGAGCAGAACAAGAAAAATAGGAAGAGAATGACTTCAGAAATTACTTCAGAAGAAGAAGGTTCTACCATACAGTGGATATCATCTGTGGAAGCAAAAATTGAAGATAAAAATGTTAAAAGAGAAAATAAACTAACTTCAGGAAAGCTGGAGAATAATTTCAGGAAAAGTTGGAAAAGAAAAGATAAACTTCTTGCGAAATAAACACAAAATTCACATCCAAGGAACCGATCTTCCTGACCCAATTGCTACATTTCAGCAACTTGAACTAGAATATAAAATCAATTCTCGACTGCTTCAGAACATTTTAGATTCAGGTTTCCAGACACCTACACCAATCCAAATGCAAGCCATTCTAGTTATGCTGCATGGTCGAGAACTTCTGGCTTCTGCTCCTACTGGTTCTGGAAAGACTTTGGCTTTTAGCATTCCCATTTTAATGCAATTGAAACAACCCACAAATAAAGGCTTCAGAGCCCTGATTATATCACCAACATGAGAACTTGCCAACCAGACTCACCGAGAGTTAGTAAAAATATCTGAGGGAATGGGATTCAGAATACACATGATTCACAAAGCAGCAATTGCAGCCAAGAAATTTGGATCAAAATCATCTAAGAAATTTGATATTCTTGTAACTACTCCAAATCGACAGATCTATTTATTAAAACGAGATCCTCCAGGAATAGACTTAACAAGTGTTGAATGGTTGGTAGTAGACGAATCAGATAAACTATTTGAAGATGGCAAAATTGGGTTCAGAGACCAGCTGGCTTTTATTTTCCTGGCCTGCACATCCCACAAGGTCAGAAGAGCTATGTTCAGTGCAACTTTTGCATATGATGTTGAGCAGTGGTGCAAACTCAACCTGGACAATGTCATTACTGTGTCCATTGGAGCAAGGAATTCTGCAGTAGAGACTATAGAGCAAGAACTTCTCTTTGTTGGATCTGAAACGGGAAAACTTCTAGCCATGAGAGAACTTATTAAAAGTGGTTTCAATCCACCTGTTCTTGTTTTTGTTCAGTCCATTGAAAGGGCTAAAGAACTTTTTCATGAGCTCATATATGAAGATATTAATGTGGATGTTATTCATGCAGACAGAACACAGGAACAGAGAGATAACACAGTCCAAAATTTCCGAGCAGGAAAAATCTGGGTCCTTATTTGTACAGCCTTGCTAGCCAGAGGGATTGATTTTAAAGGTGTGAACTTGGTGATCAACTATGACTTTCCAACAAGCTCAGTGGAATATATCCATAGGATAGGTCGAACTGGAAGAGCAGGGCATAAAGGAAAAGCTGTTACATTTTTCACTGAAGATGATAAACCATTATTAAGAAGCGTTGCCAATGTTATACAGCAGGCCAGATGTCCTGTTCCAGAATACATAAAAGGTTTGCAAAAACTACTAAGCAAACAAAAGAAAAAGATGATTAAGAAGCCATTGCAAAGGGAGAGCATTAGTACAACTCCAAAATACTTCTTAGAAAAGGCTAAGGATAAACAGAAAAAGGTCACTGGTCAGAATAGCAAGAAGAAAGTATCTCTTGAAGACACAAGCTAAAAAAATTATTTTTAAAAGCTGTATCAGAAACATCATTTTATGATCGCAACATGAATGTTGTTTACATGGAATACTTCATTTTAAAATCACCTCTAGTCAACTACAAGAACATGGCTCTGGTGAAAATGATCATGAACTTTCAGTGCATCATGTCAAAATTTAAATGATTGTACAATGAAAATCACATTCATTGACATTTCTGTGGTTTGGCTCCAGAGAGATACTCCTTATAGAAGAACAAAAGCTTATGCTACAAATGAAATACCCAAATGTGGGGAACTCGTAAAGACTTTGGCCTTCAAGTGTGAAGGAAGGTGTGATGTGTGTTGTAGAGAGACATTTGGAACCAAACGTTCAAAGCAAAGCCTTGAGATTGAATGTCCCTGCTCTCTCTCCCCCCACCTCAGTCTGTTTCTGTTTTTGAATGGACACAGAGTATCTACCAAGAAGAAAGCTTCTGCTCTTTATTTTACTATTTCTTGATGGCCTTTTATGGTATAAACAAGAAGATGCTTCTTCTGTGGCTGGTTTTCAATTTCTCTAGGATTTTAAATTCCTTGGTCTATTAAATATTCTTATATTTCATTGGTAAAGTAGCTCATACTTTACCTGCTTAATGTTGCAACTACAAAATATGGTCAGCCTATCCCTTTTTATTTTAAATTTCTTTTAAAGAATTTATTGGAGATAAAGGTAAGAGAGGGTAAAGAGGTGATAAATGGTGATGGAAGGACACCTGACCTGGGGTAGTGAACACAATACAATATAGAGATGATATATTATAGAATTATACAGCCGAAACCTATAAATTTTATTAACCAATCAGGTGTATAATTCTATAATATATCATCTCTATATTGTATTGTGTTCATTACCCCAGGTCAGGTGTCCTTCCATCACCATTTATCACCTCTTTACCCTCTCTTACCTTCCCCAACCTTCTTTCCCTCTGGTAATCACCATATTGTTGTCCAGCTTCTCCCTTTCTTCATTTTTCATCATTTAACCATGTTCTTTCCTATCTCTTTCCATTCAAGATGACTTTGCTCAAAAACTGATAGTTTTGTCCTGATAAGGAAGAATGTTCCTATTACTTGATATACCTGCGGCTGCATTATATTACATCTTACCTTTCCTGACACTTCGTGGCCCTTCGTCCATTTAGTAAGCAGGTCTCAGCCAAAGGTAAAGAATTATGATTATACAGTGATGGAGACTTCACCATTAGCAGCTTTTTCTCTGTTGATAGATTTGTACAGTGGAATAAAAAATCACCTTAAGTCCTCTCTGGGCTCCGACCCAGTTTGTGGCCACATGGCTAAACATACTAAGAAGGTTGGAATAATGGGTAACCCATTATGGCACCTCCTTCAAGAAAAAGGTGAAGAAAATTGAAATTAACCAGCAGGCTAAGTACACTTAATCCTGTGGCAAAACCAAGATAAGATGAACTGTGGAATCTGGCACAGATTCTTGCATTAAAACAGTAGCTCATGGTACATGGACCTACACCCAGCTCAATGCAGGAGCTGCCATGATGCACACTGGCCATTTAAAAATAAACAGGACCACAGACCTGGCCCTGACAAACCAACACTCCGCTTCCCCTAAGTGGGACACAGGCCCCGCCACCACCCTGGAGTGACACCCCACCAAGTCACAGCCAATGCTGCCAAGACCCCATGGTGCAAAATGCAGCCCACAGCCCAGCCCAGCCCAGAAACAGTTGCTGTGGGTGCTGGGTAATGACGTCACATAGCAATGCCCAGCTTCCTCTCCCTAGCAACTAGCCTCCTTAGAATTTCTTCAGCCCAGGAATCCAACTTGCTTTATAGCCAGGTGCAAACATTATACAGCTCAAACTAATGTCTGTGAAGCATTTTCCTGTGCCTCATTTCATTTGATCCTCACAGAAGTCTTGGAGTAGGTAGATAGGAGACTCAGTAGATTCAGAAACAGAGATTTAGAAAGCTTAAAAACTTAACCCAATTGAAAAGAAGAAATGGTGAAACTTGAAAATGACTTCAGGTTTTCTCACTGAGCAGACTATAGTCAAACACTGCTACCGCTAACTATTTTACCTTTTGTTCTCCTTGCCTGATCTACAATAATAATCTGCTTCATATTGATGTTTACTGCTGTGTTGCTGACAATTACCTGAAAGAGAAGTTGGGGTGCTTCACTGGGCTGAAAAAAGTTTAGCTAAATCAGAAAGCAATTCTAATTAAACAAGTTTATCTATATACACTGAGTGGCCAGATTATTATGATCTCTGAATGCATAATAATATACATTATGAATATCACTTAATTATGGCATTATGAATATCATAATTAAGAGCTCAAGTAAAACTCTCAGAATAGATAGTTGTCTTTTGTCATCAAGAATATCTCAATAGGGGAGGGTGGGGAGATCAACCAAGGGACTTGTATGCATGCATATGAACCTAATCAATGGACACAGACAACAAGGGGGCAGGGCATAAGTGGGGAGTGGGGGGTTATGAAGAAATAAGGACACATATGTAAAAAATAAAAATTAAAAAATTAATTTAAAAATTATGAAATAAAAATAAAATACTAAATCTAACCAATACTAGTGGTCACCATAGCCTTAAGAGAAACTGTTTCATGTGACAAAAATTTTTAAATGAAACACTCTGTAGACTGAAAATTATTTTGGAAGGAAACAAAGAGAAGTTTCCTTCAAAAGTCATAAGGATTGTAATGGAAAGTCAAAATATTTGGCCTCTTGAATAAAGTAAGTAATTTGTGTTTTTGCCTCCCTGACAAAGTTTATATAAAGCTACAAAAAGAAATTGACAGCCAGTTTGAAATGGAATTGCCAGGGCCTAGGGCAAAGAATATCCTTACATGATATTATTCTACAATGTCATTATAATTTTAGATATTTTACAACAGCATATTGTACAATTATCCCAAACAAACTTACAAACTAATTCTTTGAATGGTTGGCAGCAATTAAAAAAAAAAAAAAAGGACATGAAAGGATTTAATTCCTTGCAGAAGGAATTAAGGCACTGGGAAGGCACTTGAGCATCCTATATTGGCCCCTCTTGCCCTTTGTGCCAAGAGGGACCCTCTTCTCACAATCCAATTGCCCTCAGCTGTTATCTGAGCTTTCTGTTCATGCTGAGCTTGAAGCCTTGTGGGGGCTAGTACCATGGATCTGTCCCAATTGTGTGAGCTGGGCCCTCACTGGAGAAGAAACCTGAGTTCCCCGAGATATGTGATCAGCACTGGGACTCTGCCAGCAGGCCAGGGGTTCCCAAGGCAGGTGCTGGGTGTGGAGGCCACGGGGGCATAGGCTACCAAGGAGACAGAACTGAACCTCACACCACCCTGCTTGGCCCCTGAGGATGGCTGGTTAGCCAGAGATGGGTAAGATTCCTCAAGGAAGGAACAACCTAAGACAGGCACAGTCGCAGAGGGGCCATCAGGAGAGAACTTGGGGGGGCAACAGAAGTGGGGCACAGACCCTCACCCCCCCAACATAGCAGGGGCTGGAACCCTCACCCCTTCTGAAGGAGGTCTCCTGCCCCCATGGCTGCTTCCCACTTCCCACACCCAGCTCAGATAGGGACCCAGGCAACAGAAAGAGACTTGGCCCAGCTCACATCGAGATACAGGTGACAGAGACTTGGCCCAACTCAGATCGAGACCCAGGTAACAGACAAGAGACTTGGCCGACAGCAGTTGCCCTATATCTAAATTCAGCCGAGCATCTGGAATGCTCAGGGCCCACTCAAGAATACAAATAATCCTTCCCACTAATATTTACAGGGTAAACTAAGATTTTTGGTAGAGTATTAAATTTGACAGTAAAATAGTAATCAAGTTTTCAGATTAATTTAAATAGGCTAATTGAAATAAGTGAATATTCAAGTAAAGTTAATTGTACTGGACAAAAAGCTGTTCTTAAAGTAATAACTAAAATTTCTATTGGTAGTTCATCTCATGGTAAAATTCCTGAATATGTAATGAACCTAAAGCAGTCATATGTGTGGGGAAAAAAATTAAATTTAAATTTATCAAGACTGCATTATAAAATTTACAAAACCCTCCATTAATAAAAAAAAGGGGGGGGATAGTAGGGCAATATCATGTAAGGAAAAATATCCTATAAGTAAATTACATCTAGAAAATTTTTACTTTACCAAATTAAGTTTCATTTGCAATGCTAACAGCAAGATGGCCATTAAAAACACACATGGTGTCTAAATAAGACAAAGGAAAATCGTTTGAACAAAAGTAAAAAGGATCCCAAATCAATTATATAGAAAAGATTCCTTTTTTAACTTGTGGTCGAGAATATATTTGTATATTTTCAGAAAACAACCCCAAGACCAGATGGATTCCTGCAACAGAGAGGAATTGACAGGAGTGCTCCAACCACGAAGACAAGAGGAAAAAAACAGTCCAGAGATGGAAGACGCTGACAACGCTTTGCCATGGGAGCAGTCAGCAGCTGTGCACCGCTGCAGGTTGCCTAGGACCAAACCAGAGAGGGTCGGACCTGCATTGCCACCATGTGCCCACCATCCAGATATCAATGCTGACATGTACACATAAGGAACTGTTGGACATTGAAATTGGGACTCAAACATTTTTTTGTTTTGTCTTGTTTTGTTATTATATGTTTATTTCCAGTCTGCAAAGGCAAAACTTTTTAAAGGAAAGAAATGGTGGGAAAAAGATACAGAGGCAAAGAAGCATTGAACAGACTGTCAAACTACATTGGGAAGACAGGGGAGGTTGGGCGAGGAGGGCTGTAAGAGACCAACCGAAGGACTTGTACGCTTGCGTATAAGCACAACCAACGGATATAAGACACTGGGGCGGGGGGGCAGGGTGGGCAGGTGAAGGCATGTCCTGGGGGGTAGGGGAGGTCGGGGAGAGATCAAGGGGGAAAAAAAAGGAGACATATGTACTACTATTTGTAATACTTAAAACAATAAAAATAAAATAAAATTAAAAAAAATAAAATAAAGGTTAATCTTGCCATTCTAGAACATCATAAAAAAAAACAAACACACACATGGTGTCTAAATAAGACAAAGGAAAATCGTTTGAACAAAAATAAAAAGGATTCCAAATCAATTATATAGAAAAGATTCCTTTATTAACTTGTGGTCGAGAATATATTTGTGTATTTTCAGAAAACAACCCCAAGACCAGATGGTTTCCTGCAACAAAGAAGAATTGACAGGTGTGCTCCAACCACAAAGACAAGAGGAAAAAACAGTCCAGAGATGGAAGATGCTGACAACACCTTGCCACGCGAGCAGTCAGCAGCTGTGCACCGCTGCAGGTTACCTAGGACCAAACCAGAGAGGGTCGGACCTGCATTGCCAACATGTGCCCACCATCCAGATATCATTGCTGACATGTACACATAAGGAACTGTTAGACATTGAAACGGGGACTCAGAACTGTTGGACATTGAAATTGGGACTCAAACATTTTTTTGTTTTGTCTTGTTTTGTTATTATATGTTTATTTCTAGTCTGCAAAGGCAAAACTTTTTAAAGGAAAGAAATGGTGGGAAAAAGATACAGAGGCAAAGAAGCATTGAACAGACTGTCAAACTACATTGGGAAGACAGGGGAGGTTGGGCGAGGGGGGCTGTAAGAGACCAACTGAAGGACTTGTATGCATTCATATAAGCACAACCAATGGATATAAGACACTGGGACGGGGGGGAGGGCGGGCAGGTGAAGGCATGTACTGGGGGGTAGGGGAGGTCAGGGGGAGATCAATGGGGGGAAAAAGGGGGACATATGTACTACTATTTGTAATACTTAAAACAATAAAAATGGTAAAAAAACAATTTAAAAAAAAGAATATCTCAAGACCTTTCATGGTCTTATTTGTTATACCACATTGGGCCTCATATCAGCTTTCACAGCTTCTAAACATGTTGTGCCACACCAGCATGGCCAAGGGTGAACCTGAGTCAGGGTGGTGAAGGATTGAGAAAAGACAGACCAAAGAATGAAAGCTGGGTCTCGGTGGGAGTATGTTAGAGGCCCGATGCATGAATTTGTGCATGGGTGGGGTCCGGCCAGCCTGGCCAGGGGGAGGGGACATGTCTGCCTGCTTATCAAACTCCTGGTCAAGGGGACAATTTGGACAATTTGCATATTACCCTTTTATTATATAGGATATACACTGAGTGGCCAGATTATTATGCATTCAGAGATCATAATAATCTGTCCACTCAGTGTATATAAAAGGCTAAGTTGACTCACACATGCACAATACATATAAAGCTGGTGCCAACCGCATGCGTTTCAATCTGTCATTGTTGATTGTGAACTTGGTTGACACTTGTATTATAGAGAAAGGGTGAATAGTGATATTGAAATATTTCTTCTAATACATTTCCTTTCAATGTGCACAAATCCGTGCACCGGGACACTAGTCTTTAATAAATACCTTATTATAAGTTAATGTATTAACTCTCTGGAAGAAAAAAGTATCCAAGTGAGACCCTCCCAACTAAGGTTACAGGGTTAGTTTGCCATTGGAAAATTGATCACTGTAATTTACCAAATTAATTTTAAAAATAAGAAAATTGTTTGATCAACTACAATTCAACAAAGGATTCCCTGCTTAACACACAAACGTGTCTGAGAGACTGTGCATGGAAACTTCTGAAGGTGGGCAAGTGGGAGCAAACCAGGAAGGTGGGAAAGGAGAAGAAATAAGATGGTGCCAGGGACATAGCCCTAAGCTCACATCCTAAAGCTAACTGTGCATCTTGGCCCAAAGATGGAAGTAATCAGATTGCCACTGGCACTCCCTTCAGCCAGGAAAAGAAGAGAAATGCAGTGAGCATTCCTGCAGGAGCGGTCAGTACACATAGCAGCTGAACTGAGTAACCTGGACAAGAGGTGCAGTGATGGTTGTCTGACAAACACCATTCCAGAGAGGAAAACAAAGCCACAAAGCCAGGCTACTTCCCTTCACCTTCCCAGAGCTCACCACCCTTCACCTATCCAGAGCTAGCAGCAAATCCCAGAAGTATTATCTGCAAACCTGAGAAAATAAACTACAGAAATATTTTTTCCATGAGCTTCAGGCACACTCTGTGACTAACCCCAGGGCTGGGTGGAGACACAGAGGAAGCCACTGAGATGTGCCAGTTACCATTACTAAATGAACAAAACAACAAAGGCACTGGCCAACCTTAACAGCTAACTCCACCACCACCCATCATGAATGCACTGCCAACAACATAAAGCTGCAGGGGACAGCACTGGATTTTCACAGATTTGAAACCCAACCTCTAACCACATTCCCTGGAAGGTTGGTGCACTGATACCAGGGTGACCTGATCACAGAGGAGATGCCAACCTTCTCGGGGAATGGAAGACATCTTCCACTACCCCTGCAGAGATCTGAAAAGTCACAACAGTGCAAGAAAAATAAAAAATTGTGCTTCAGCACCATCTCATAGAAAACAATAAAAAGACTTCTTATCAGAAGTGTCATTCATACACAGACATCTAGACATAAAAAGAATCCATAAATACCATGAATAACCAAAGTAATGAGGCAGCTCAGGAAGAAAATTTAAAATCTCCATAAAATAAACTTAAATGGAAATTTGCCATTTAAATGACAGAGAATTCAAGATTGCAGTTCTGAAAACACTCAATGAGATACAAGAAAACACAGATAGGCAGTTTAATGAACTCAGAAGTAAAATCAATGAAAAGAAGTCCTTTGCCAAAAAGAATGAAACTTTTAAAAACAACCAAATAGAAATTCTGAAGATGACAAACTCAGTAAAAGAGATAAATAATGGATTAGTGAGCTAAAGAATCAAAGATGACCAGAAAGAGATATCAAAAATAGAAATCCAGAAATCACACAGAGGGAAGAAGAGAGAGACTCAAGAGAGAAAAATAAAAGAACATTACAAGAACTATCTGACTCCATCAGAAAAAGCAGTGTAAGAATAATAGGCATACCAGCAGAAAAAGATAGGGAGAAAGGTACAGAGGGCCTACTCAAATAAATTGATGACAATTTCCCAAACTTCAGATCCTCATATCCAAGAGCTAAAAAAACTCACCTAATTATCTCAATCAAAAAAAGGCCTTCTCTACCAGGCTGATGTAGCTCAGTGGTTGAGCATCAACCCATGAACAAGGAGGTCATGGTTTGATTTCTGGTCAGGGCACATGGCTAGGTTGCAGGTTCAATCTCCAATAGGGGTGTGCAGAAGGCAGCCAATCAAAGATTTTCTCTCATCATTGATGTTCTATCTCTCGCTCCCTCTCCCTTCCTCTCTGAAATAAATAAAAATATATATTAAGAAAAAGGTTTCTCCAAGGCACATTGTGTTAAAGCTGTCAAAAATTAATGACAGAAAAAGAATTCTCAAGACAGCCAGAGAAAAGACAGTAAACCATAAAGGAAATACCATTATATTATCAGAAACCCTACAAGCCAAGAGGTAGATGAATCAAACATTCAAACTACTGAAAGAAAGGAATTACCAGCTAAGAATAATATATCTAGCAAAGTTATCCTTTAAATATGAATAAAATATATACTTTTCCAGATATACTGAAGCTAAGGAAATTTACCACCAGAAGACCTCCATTGCAGGAAATAATGAGTTACTCTACCCAAACATAAAACAGAAGGACACAAAACTATGAATAAACTAACCAATAAGTAGATAGAAGCAGGGTATTACAATCCCCTGTCCCCCCTCCCTTTTTTTTTAGAACAGAGTTCTATAAACTTAAACATCACATAAAAGTTTACAAAGGTAACATCAAAAAAGAAGACCATAGCTGCTTAATTCAAAAGTGAACTCACAGCATAAATTTGGATAATTTGTGACAACAAAAACAATTAAAGGTGAGAAGGTAAAGGTTTAAATTTGCAAAGGGGTGTGGAGGTTAGATGCATTCAGAAGAAAAAGGACTATTATTTATATGAAACTTTATTTTACATAAATTTGATGGTAAACACACACACACACACACACAAAAAAAAAAAACCCCCACAAAACTGAGGCAAATACTAAAAATGAAAACAGATGGAAAAAATTATAGAATATCACCACACTAAAATGACAAAAACACAAGAGGAAAAAAATAATAGAGGCACAGAGTTACCAGAAAACAAAAGATAAAATGGCTATAGAGAATCCTCATACAATAACAATCACCCTAAATTTAAAAATTCTGAATTTACCAATAAAAATTAACAGAGTAACAGACTGGATCAAAAAAAACCCAAACAAACCCAACCATATACTAACTTCAGGAGACACATATAAGCTACAAAGAAAAATCCTATATAATAAAAGGCTAATATGCAAATTGTCCCCTCAACCAGGAGTTCAACCAGGGCTTCTCCCCCCAGATGGCCCTGCCCCCCATCACTCCCCACCTCGATCGGGGTTGGGGCAGGCCCACCAACCACCTGCAGGCCATCCCCCTGGCTGGCTGGCCCATCCCAATCGGTCTCGATTGGGATGGGCTGGCCAGATCCCACCCATGCATGAATTCGTGTACTGGGCCTCTAGTATAGACATAAAGTGAAAGGGTGAAAAAAGCTTCTCCAAAGAAATGGCATCCACAAAAAAGCAGATATAACCATTTTTATATCAGACAAAATAGATTTCAAGACTAAAAAGGTAATAAAATTAAAATATGGACATTTTATGATAAAGTGAACATTAAATAAGACAGTTCTCAATATATATGCAACCAATCAGGAAGCACCAAAATATACAAAGCAACTACTAACAGAACTAAAGGGAGAAACTGACAAAAAACACAATCATACATGGGGACCTAAATACCCCATTGACAGTTATGGGTATATCATTCAAACAAAAAGCAATTAAAAGAAATATCAGCCTTAAATGACACCTTAGACCAAATGGACATAATTGACAACTACAAAGCCTTTCATCCCAGAACACCAGATTATACATTCTTCTTTAGTACACATGGAACACTTTCAAAAATAGACCATATGTTGGAACCGAAAACTAGTTTCAAAAAATTTAAGAAAATTGAAGTCATACAAAGCATATTCTCCATCCACAATGCTTTGAAATTAGACATCAACTGCAAAAAGGAAAGAAAAAAAATGCTGCCACAAATATATGGAAATTAAATAGCATGCTACTGAAAAGTGACTGGGTAAAAGAAAAAATGAAAGATGAGATCAAAATATGTAGACACATGAGAAGAGAATAGGACATATAAAAAGTTCTGGGATGTAGCAAAAGCAGCTTATTGTACAAATGAAGCTTACATAATTACAAGCCTATCTTAAGAAGCAAGAGAAATTTCAATTAAACAACCTAATATTACATTTTAAAGAACTAGAAAAAGAAGAATAAAAGCAGCCCAAAGTCAGAATAAAAACAGAAACAAAAATTAGAGCATAATTAAATGAAATAAAGAATAAAACTATTACATAAAAAATTAATGCAAGAAAGAGCTGGTTCTTTAAAAAGATTAATAAAATTGACAAAACCTTGGCTAAAAAGAGAGAGAGAAAAAACACTCAAACAAAATAAGAAGTGAAAGAGAAGTTACCACAGATATACAAAGAATAATACTATAAAAGACTACATAACACCAAATTCAATAATCTAGAACAAATGGATAAGTTCCTAGAAATATATGACCTTCCCAGATTGAAACACACACAAAAAAACTGGGCAATCTAAATAGACCGATCAACATTGAGGAAATTAAAACAACCATCAAAAATCTTCCAAAAAGTAAAAGTCCAATACCACATGGCTTCACTAGTGAATTTTACCAAATTTTCAAAAAAGTTGTAATACCTATCCTTCTCAAACTCTTCCAAAAAATTGAGGAAGATGCAATACTTCCTAACACATTTTATGAGGTAAACATAACCCCGATCCCAAAATCTGGTAAAGATAATACACAAAAAAGCAAAGTACAGACTAATATCTCTGATGAACACAGATTAAAAAAGTCCTAAAGAAAATATTAGCATATCAAACACAATATATTTTTTAAAAATAATATATCACAGTCAAGTGGGGTTCATTCTGAGCACAAGGGTGATTGAGCATACTCAAGTTGATCAGTACAATATACCACATTAACAAAACAAAGGATAAAATCATATGACCATATTAATAGATTAAGTAAAAACATTTGATACAAAATTCATTTATAATTTTAAAAATCCATAAAATGGGTATATAAGGAACCTACCTCAATATAATAAAGGCTTTATGTGACAAACCCTCAGCTAATATCATAATGGTGAAAAACTGAAAGCTTTTTGGGAATGGTGTCAGAGGAATGGTAGTGTAAGAGGTCTCCATGGTCTCTCCCCTTCAAGTTTCAACAATTTGGAGAGCTATAAATCAACAAAGGATTCCATGTTCAATGCACAAACATGACAGAGATCCATGGATTGAAACATCTAAACGTAGGCAATTAAGAGCATACTAGGGAGGTGAGAAGAAAGAAAAGCTCAAAGGAGCCACCTACACAGCCCAGCAGCTGGGAGCTCATTGCAAGGCTCAAGCCAGAGAGGGGAGGAATCAGGTTGTAGCAGATGCTCCCTTCTGCTGGGAAGAGCAAAGAGCTTCAGTGGGCATTCTTGCAGGAGTAGCAATACAGGCTGTGGCTACTACAGATGTACAGCTACAGTTGTCTGGCAGTCAGCATTCCAGACAGAGAGACAAAGCCATCAAGCCTGGTCACCCCATAAGTTCCCAGAGCTCACCTCCACTCACCCTTAGTGTTGGGTTACAGAGCACATTATCTGCAAACCTGAGAACTCATACTAGAATATTTCTTTTTCCCTGAAGAAAGGACACACTCTGTGACTAATACAGAGTTGGAGTGCAGGGGAGGACACTGTGAAGGTCCATAAGAAGGCAAAACAACAAAGAGGTGGTCTTATTACCCCAGCCCACCCCAACCCCATGTATTGCAGCTATACTGATGGCAGTGTTTAGCTGCAGGGGACAGCAATGGGATTTCACAGATGTAGAGCCACATGGCCCATTGTAAGGGGTTGGTCTCTGGAACTGGGATGACCAGATCACAAGAAAGGCACCCACTTTCCCAGGAAACACAGGCCACTTTCTACAGCACTGCAAAGATCTGAAAATCAAGAGAAGGGCAAGAGAGGGGAGAGAGAGAGAGAGAGAGAGAGAGAGAGAGAGAGAGAGAGAGAGAGAGAGAGAGAGAGAGAGAAAGGGAGAAGGAAGGAAGGAAGGAAGGAAGGAAGGAAGGAAGGAAGGAAGGAAGGAAGGAAGAAAGAAAGAAAGAAAGAAAGAAAGAAAGAAAGAAAGAAAGAAAGAAAGAAAGAAAGAAAAAGATTTAGCACCACTTACTGGAAAACAACAGAATGACTTCTTTTTTTTTCTTTTTTTTTAAATTTCTTTATTGATTAAGGAATGACTTCTTAATCTACAGTGCCACTAATGCATAGATGCCTAGCCAGAGGAGGACTCCATCAAATACCATAATTACTAAAGTTGCGAGGCAGCTCAGATAGAAAAATTTTAAATCTCCAGAAAATAAACTTAAAGACATGGAAGTATGCGAATTAAATGACAGAGAATTCAATATTGCATTCTGAAAAAACTCAATGAGATGCAATAAAACATGGATAGGCATTTTAATGAGTTCAGTAAACAAATCAATGAACAAAAGAAGTACTTTACCAAAAAGATTGAAACTGTTTACCAAAAAGATTAAAAAAGAGCCAAACAGAAAATCTGGAGATAAAGAACTCAATAAAAAAGATCAAGAGCCCTGGCCACATTGACTCAGTGGTTAGAACATTGGCCCACAAATTGAAGAGTCACAGGTTTGATTCTGGTCAAGGTCACATACCTCAGTTGTAGGCTCAATCCCTGGCCTTCCCCTGGTCAGGGCACATGAGGGAGGCAACCAGTCAGTGTGTCCCTCACATCGATGTTTTTCTCTCTGTCTCTACTCTTCCTTTTCAATCTCTCTAAAAATCAATGGGAAAAAATATCCTTGGGGGAAGATTAACAACAACAAAAATTGAGAGAGAGATATCAAGAATGAACTATCTAGCATAGAAAATAGAGCTGACCAGGAAGAGAGAAAAATTAGTGATATCAATGATAGAATATACAAATAATGCAAAGGAAAGGAAAGAGAGACTTGAGCATAAGAATAGAATGAAAGAATCTATGAGAACTATCTGAGTCTATCAGCAAGAGCAATCTATAATAACAAAAGCATAATATGCTAATTAAACTGGACATCCTTCCAGATGACCTTCTGGATCAGTGGTTCTCAACCTTTCTAATGCTGCGACCCTTTAATACAGTTCTTCATGTTGTGGTGACCCCCAACCATAAAATTATTTTCGTTGCTACTTCATAACTGTAATTTTGCTACTGTTAATGAATCGTAATGTAAATATCTGTGTTTTCCGATGGTCTTAGGCTCTACAGCAGTGGTTCTCAACCTGTGGATTGCAACCAATAAGATTGAGTTCTTTATCTTCAGTCCACAAGCCAATGCTCTATCCACTGAGCCAAAACAGCTAGGGCAAAGTTAATCTTTAGATATGAGAGAAATAAAGTTTTCCAGACATACAAAAGCTGAAGGAATTTATCAACAGAAGCTCTCCATTCCAAGAAATACTTAAGGGGATATTTTACCCTAAATGAAGAACAAAAGGACATAAAATTATAAGTAAGATCACCAATCAACTCAAAAAGTAAATAGAGATAATTTATGACAATAAAAACATAAAAGAGGAGGGGGTAAAGGTCTGAATATGCAGAGGATGGAGATTAGATGAATTAAAAAGAAAAAGGACTACTGTATATATGAAACTTTCTTTTGCATAAATCTAATGGTAACTACACACACACACACCAGAAATGAAACACAAAACTTAAAAAAAAAGAAAACAAAAGGAAAAAATGTATGAAACACCACCAAACAAAAACAAAAGAAACACAGGGGGAAAAAAAACAATATCAAAAATGAAAGCACAGAGCTACCAAAAATAAAAGGTAAAAAGGCTGTAGAAAATATGCATACTTTAATAATTACCCTAAATGTAAATGCACTGAATTCACCAGTAAAAAGGTACACAGTAACAGATTAGATAAAAAACAAATAAAAATCCATCTATATGCTGCCTTCAGGAGAAACATCTAAACTGCAAAGATAAAGATAGAGTGGGAAAGAGTGGGAAATGATTCTACAAGTAAATAGCATCTACAGAAAAGCAGGTATAGCCATAATTATATCTGACAAAATAGATTTAAAGATAACAAAGGTAAAAGAGACAAATTTGAACATTTTATAAAGATAAAAATAAATTAACTACATCAATAAGACATAACACTTCTTAATATATATACACCCAATCAAGGAGCACCAAAATGTACAAAGCAACTACCAACAGAACTAAAGAAAGAAAGAGACAAAAACACAATCATAGTTGGGGAATTAAATACAGCATTGACAGCTCTAGATAGATAATCCAAACAAGAAAATTTATTTTAAAATATCGGCCTTAAGTGATACATTAGACAAAATGGACATAATTGACATTTACAGCCTTTCATCCAAGAACATCAGATTATACATTCTTCTACACTGCACATGGAACATTCTGAAGGATAGACCATATGTTGGTTCACAAAACTAGCCTCAACAAATTTAAAAAGACTGAAGTCATACAAAGTGTATTCTCTGAACACAAGCTGTGAAATTAGAAATCAACTGCAAAAAGACAGAAAAATACCCTCAAAATTATATGGAGAATAGAGGCCCAGTGCATGAAATTCATGCATGGGGGAGGGAAAGGGGTGTGTACCTCAGCCCAGCCTGCACTCTCTTCAACCTGGGACCCCACCACTCCCCTGCCGGCCTAATTGATGCCTAACTGCTCCCCTGCCAGCCTGTTTGCCCCTAAATGCCCTTCCCTGCTGGCCTGATCACCCACAACTGCCCTCCCTTGCAGACCTGGTCCTTCCCAACTGCCCTCCCCTGCTGGCCATCTTGTGTCTACATGGGGGCAGTCACCTTGTGTGTTGAAGTGACGGTCAATTTGCATATTACTCTTTTATTAGATAGGATAGAGGCCTGGTACACGGGTGGGGGCCAGCTGGTTTGCCCTGAAGAGTGTCCCAGATCAGGGTCAGGGTTCCCTTGGGGCATGGGGCGGCCTGGGTGAGGGACCTGTGGTGGTTTGCAGGCTGGCCACGCCCCCGGTGACCCAAGCAGAGGCCCTGGTATCTGGGATTTATTTATCTTCTATAATTGAAACTTTGTAGCCTTAAGTGGAGGCCAAGGCAGGCCAGGGTTGTGGGAACTTGGCTTCCTCCAGGGGCAACTCAAGTCTCCTGTTCTCTCTAGCTCCGTGGCTGCCGCCATTTTTGTTGGGATTTATTTATCTTCTATAATTGAAACTTTGTAGCCTTAAGCGGAGGCCAAGGCAAGCCAGGGCAGGCGGAAAGCTTGGCTTCCTCCATTGGCGGGGAAACCCAAGCCTCCTGCTCTCTCCATGGCCAGAGCCATCTGGGTTGGGTTAATTTGCATACTTGCTCCTGATTGGCTGGTGGGCATGGCTTGTGAATGTAGCGTAGGTATGGTAAATTTGCATATTACTCTTTTATTAGATAGGATTAATAGCATACTACTAAAAAATGACTGGATAAAGAAGAAATAAAAGAGAGGTCAAAAGACATATAGAGGAGGAGATAAAAAATGGTAGCCAAATATGCAGACATGTCATGCACCTTGTCCTGGGGCCAGACTGGAAAAGCAACTAAATTGTAGAACATCCACCTGGAATTAACAAATTCCCCGCCAATGGAGGAAGCCAAGCTTTCCGCCTGCCTTGGCTTGCCTTGGCCTCCGCTAAGGAAACAATTTACAACAAGGAAGGGCAGAGGACACCTGGAGAATGGTGGGACTGGGGATCTGGGCTGGAGAGGGCCAGCCAGCCAGTGGGCTGAGATGGTGAGGAGGAAGCTGTGGTGCACCAAACCTGCATTCCTTGGTGACAGGCATAACATCCAACTGTGGAAAGGAAAAGGCACATAGCTGCTGCCGGCCAGAGAATCTGGACATAAGACCACAGACACAAAAGGCTGAGGCAGCCCCAGCAGCATGGTGCTGAGGGGAGAGAAACCCACAGTTTCATGGTTGTTTTAGTTTGGGTTTGTCTTTGTTTTATTCACTAAACCCAGAACATAAGACTTTTTGATTGCAAACATTCACCTGAGGCTCCAGTGTAGGGAGAGAGGCACAGAATTGTGATGCCTGAGGAGAGGCTGTGGAGGGAAGAAGGGCAGGGAGATGTGCCAAGGACTCTGGCAATGGTACATTCTTAAAGCTTCCAAATCCAAGCAGCCATTTCTCCCTGAAGAGCTAGCCCCTCCCAGTAGCCTCAAGACAGGAAATACAGCCTGCTACACCATGCCTGCATTTTGAACTATACAAAGGAAACAAAGGCAGAGGCTAAGTTTATGGGTCTGAATAGGTCCAGAGAGCCCTCAGTGACTGGAATAGATAAGGGGCTGGTCTGCCCTGCTATTCTGAGAACCAGATTGATAAACATTCCAGGTTGCCAGCCAATCCCTTTGGTCTCCATACAAGGATCTCTGAACAACCAAGGCCAAAGTAGTATTTTGGACCAATCACCAAGGAGTAGCTCTGGGTCAGGGAAAAAATATCCATCTGATTCTTGGAAAGTGGAACAGCACCAATCCTACCTAAAGCCTTGTCAGAAACAGACACTAGAGTCATCAAGACTGACATTTGGCAGATAGGCAAAGCGGGCAGATTGGCCCCACGTGCTTGCAGCCAAGGCTTGTAGAGAAACACAAGCAGAGGAGCAGTGGATGGCTTGGAGCTTTAACAAGGAACTAAAAGACAATATAGTCCCTGACAGCGGTCAATATCTAACTACATAACAGGAAGCCCAGAATTGGGAGACAGAACCAAGGAGTTGCATCCAAAACCAGCTCCCATGGGGCCTCAAAACTCAGCTGAAGGGAACAACACTTAACTTTTTTAGTTTTAATTTACAAAAAAAAAAAAATTTTTATGTATATTTTTTGTTATTTTGTTGCTTTTTGTTCATCTTTTTCTACCTTGCTTCCACTTTTTTCATCCTGCTTTTCTTCTCCTTCCCATTTTAGTTTTTCTCTTTCCTTTCTTTTTATCCCCTTTAAAAAAATCTTTATCAGCTTTATTGATGTGTTATTATTGTAGTCTCTGTTGGCTTATTAATATATCTAATTTCCTCTTCCCTGCTCCTACTCCATTTCTGCTTCTCTATTCTTTTTCTTTGCTACTCATTTTTTTTTTACCACTCCCCTCTCATGCTCATTTCTTCCCCTAATGTTTTAATTGGTCTCACTTCCTAAATTCAGGCCTATTTGCACTCTCCTCTATTCTCCTTTTCCAAATAAATAATTTTTTTTTCTTCTTGTCAACTCATTCTCTTTCACCATCCTCTATGCTAAAAGATGGTCCTTCCCCTACTCCATTTTTGTATTTAACCTCTGTCTCTACAGATTCTGCCCTCCCCCCTCCCTTTCTCTGGGTGTTTTTTTTTTTTTTTTTGCACTTTTTGGTTTGTTTAGTTGTGCTTTCTCCCATATTCTAAATTTTTTTCTTCTCTTCTTTTTGTTGTTTTTCTGTTCTCTATCATTTTTGTTCTCTTTTCTCTTTCCTACTTTGCTTTTATCTGGGTTTCTTTTATTGGGTTTATAGGTGTCTTGTGTACATTCTTGTTCTGTTCCTTCTGTGTTATGTCTTGTCATGTTGTATTTTGTGCTGTTCAGTCAGCACCTCCACACAGCTGGCATGACATGGTAGAGAGTGAGCCATATAATCAGACACCCTGAGAGGAGACTTCATACATGAATGGGACAACATTCAAGACACAACTACATCAGGAGAACCCAAATATTTCAAGTAGGGAGCCTTCCTAGAACACTCAGCCCAGAATAATTGAGAGACTGTACCACTGGGTCTCACAAAACAACCACAAAATAAGACCAATTCAAAATATCTGGGTGGCATAGCAGTTTGATCTAACACATAGAAACAACTTACAAAAGAAGAGCAAAAATGGGGAGACAAAGAAACAACCCCCATATGAAAAAAATGGAGGAATCAACAGAAAACGAAATAAATGAAACAGAGGCAAGGAAATTGTCAGAGAAAGAATTCAGAGTAATGGCTATAAGGATGCTCAAATGGATGGATGAGAAAGTTACCAACATCTGTAAGAATCAAGAGGAAATGAAGAACGATATAGCTGAAATAAATAGCACAATGGAAGGTTTCAAAAGTAGACTAATAGAAGCTGAGGACCAAATCACAGATTTAGAAGACAAAGGTAAAAAAAAAAACACCCAAGCAGAGCAGCAACTGGAAAAGAAAATTAAAAATCAGGAAGAGAGTCTAAGGGAGCTTTGGGACAACATGAAACAAAACATCATCCACATAATAGGGTTGACAGAGGGAGAGGAAGCTGAGCAAGGAATAGAAAACCTGTTGAAGAAATAATGACAGAAAACTTCCCTGACTTTGGGAATAAAAAAGTCACACATGTCCAAGAAGTACGCAGAGTCCCAAACAAGATGAACCCAAAAAGACCGGCACCAAGACACATTGTGGGGAGACAAAATGGCGGTGGAATAGACAGACATGTCCTGAGCCGAGTCCTGGAGCAGATAGAATGAGCAACTAAATCGAATAACATCCACCCCAAATTGGTGAAGTAGACACAGCTGGTGAGACAATTCACAGCTGGGAAGGGCAGAGGACACCTGGAGAATGGTAAAATCAAGGTTCTTGGCTGGGCAAAACTGTGAGACCTCCAAGCTCAGAGGGTCAGAGGGAAACCGCACAGCACTGAGGCCGCATCCCTTGGGTCAGGCACAGTGTCTGTCTGTGGAAAGGAGGTCTGCAGGACTGCTGGGGCTAGGGGGTTCTAAATCTGGGTCCATAGTCATGACAGACTGGGCTCAGAGGGATCATTCAGGCTGGCTGCCCAGACCACATGGTGCTGGGAGGAGAGGGGCTTGAAGAGGCACAGCTCTTTCCCCGCTTTTTGGTCTTTGCTGAACCTAGTTCATAGGACCTTTTGGATACAGATACTCACCCATGGCTGAGGTGCAGGAGGATGTGCGGACTTGCGGAGTCAGGGTAGAGGCTGGGATGAGGAGAGGGCCTGGGAAAGGTGGCCACGAGTCCGGTGCTGAGTCATACCTGATGTGTGGGACCTAGATAGCCATTTTCTCCTGAATAGATAGCCCCTCCAGGCAACCAATACAGCCACACTCAGACTATGCCCTGAGTGGCACAAAGGATAAAAAAAAAAAAAATTGGAATAGTGCCTGAGAGTCCACAGTGACTGGCCTAAAGAGAGGCCTTCAGTCCCAGCAACAGGAAACTGAGAAGCCACAGACAGTACAGAAGAGTGGGATCTTAAACCAACCAAAGAAATGACACTTCACTTTTTCATTTATTTTATTTTATTATTTTGTTATCTCTTTTTTCTTTAGTTTCTTTATTTCTATTCCTTTTTGCGTTGTTTTTCCATCGTTCTAATTTATTTTATTCTTTTTAAAAATATATTTTTACTGATTTCAGAGAAGAAGGGAGAAAGAGATAGAAACATCAATGATGAGGGAGAACCATCAATCGGCTGCCTTCTGCACGCCCCCTACTGGGAATAAAGCCCACAACCCAAGCATGTGCCCTTGACCAGACTTGAACCCAGAACTCTTCAGTCTGCAGGCCAATGCTCTAGCCACTAAGCCAAACCAGCTAAGGCTAGCCTATCCTATTTTTAATCAATTTTTAATTTATTATTATTGTTATTATTATTATTGTTATTATTATTATTTTCTTCTCTTTTCTCTTTCTTCTTATCCACTCATCCTCTTTCTACTTCCTCTGTACTGAACTGAGGTCCTCCCCATATTCATTAAATTCTTCACCTTACTTACTGTATATAAGATTCTGCCCCCACCATCTTTACTGGGAATTTGGTCTTTGTATGCTTTGATGTACCTGTTTGTTCTCTGATGTTTTCTCCATGTATATATATTTCTTTTTCCTTTTTCTTTTTTTTCTTCTCTCTCATACCATTTTTTTTCTCTCTTCAATATCATTTGTGCTTTCTTTTCTCTCCCCTAATTCTCGTTTCTCTTGTGATCACTTAATTGGTGTTATCAGTGTCATGAGTACATTCCTGTTTTGTTCCCTTTATGTTGTGTCTTGTCAAGGTGAATTTTATTCTGTTTAGCCAATGTGCTAGAGAGCGAGCCACATAACCTGACACCCGGAGAAGAGACTCCATCCACTAATGTGTCAATAACACTCCAGACCCAACTACAGAGGCAGGAAGAAGGTGGCAGTGAGGGAGAGAGTGTGAGTGAGTGAGGGAGCAAAAGAGGAGTGTGTGGTCGTGTGTGTGTGTGTGTGTGTGTGTGTGTGTGTTACAATTAGATCCCGCAGGACCTTTGGGGCAGGGAACTGGGCTCACCTAACTAGGCAGCCTCTGAAACCATTGTAAACAGTCCCAGAGAGGCTGGCTCTGCCTCAGAGGCCTCGCCATTTTGAAGGGGAGAGCTGCTGTGATGGGGAGCCCAGCCTCACCTCCACCCAAAGTGCCCTCAGATAACAACAGGGACTCTACAGCCACCCTCGCCAGGGACCTGCTGCCTCGACTGTGGTCCCAAGTGCAGGTTCCTATTAGTTCTGAAGCACACTCTCCTCTGACAGGGCCAATGCTTTAGCCAAGGGCAACGTGACCCCACAATCAGCAGACATATGACCAGCCCACTCACATCCGAGGAGCAGAAGCCCTATGAGCAGCCTTCCCCAGGCCGAGAGGCGGCAGCCTCATGTGGCCTGCCCCTGTCCAAGGAGCAGCAGCCATGGATGCACCCCATCCCCATCTGAGAAGCAGCAGCTTCACAAGCAGCCCACCCTGGTCCAAGGAGCAGCATCCACATGAGCAGCCTGCCCATGACTGAGGAGCAGCAGCTGTGCAAGCAGCCTGCCCCATCCGAGGAGCAGCAGCCATACACAACCTGTACAGGTCCAAGGAGCAGCAGCCATGTGATCAGCCCACCCCTTTCCAAGGAGCAGCAGTCCCACACAGCCTGCCCCCATTTGAGGAGCAGAAGCCTTCTGAGCAGCCCACCCACATCCAAGGAATAGCAGCTCAGTGAGCAACCTCCCCCCACCAGCCAGAGGTGCCACCACTGCTGTGAAGAGTGACCACCAGAGGAGCCACTGTCAACTGAGGAGCAGCCCCTGCATGACTCAATACCTAGATCCTTCCGTGAGAACAAAAATGGGTAGATAAAGAAACCCCCAAAGGAAACAAAAGGAGGAATCACCAGAATAGCAGCTAAGTGAAAGGTAGGCATGAAATATGTCAGAAAAATTTCAGAATAAGGGTCATACAGTTCATAAAACGAATGGATGAAAAAAATCAAAAACTTACATAAGAATCAAGAAGAAATAAAGAGTGCTATAGCTGCAATAAAAAACACCATAGAAAGTTTCAACAGAAGACTAGGAGAAGCAGAGGACCGAATTAGCGAATTAGAAGACAGGGAAGCAAAACAGAACCAAAGTGAACTACAACTGGAGAAAAAAATTAAAAGACAGGAGGAGAGCCTGAGGAAGCTGTGGGACAACATGAAACAAAGCACCATATGAATAATAGGGGTGCCAGAACAACAGGAAAAGAATCAAGGTTAGAAAACCTATTTGAAGAAATAATATCAGAAAATGTCTCTGATGTGGGGAAGAAAAAAGTCACACAAGCACAGAGAGTCCCAAACAAGATGAACCAGAAAAGACGCACACCAAGACACATTGTAATTACAATGGCAAATGATCAGGACAAAGAGAGAATCATAAAGACTGCAAGAGAGAGAAAGAAAGTTACATACAAGGGATCTCCCATTAGATTACAAAATGATTTCTCAACAGAAACACATCAGGCCAGAAAAGAATGTAAGGAAATTTACAAAGTAATGAAAAGCAAGGGACCGAATCCAGCAATACTCTATCCAGCAAAGCTATCATTCAAAATTGAAGGGGAAATAAGGAGCTTCACAGACAAAAAAAGAAAAAGAAAAAAAAGGCTAAGGGAGTTTATCACTACCAAGCCAGCAATGCAATAAATGCCAAAGGGACTGGTGGAAAAAGAAGAAATAGAAAGGGAAGAAGGTACACAGGCACAAAAAAGTAAAATGATTACAAACAAGTACCTATCAATAATAACTTTAAACATAAATGGACTATATGCTCCAATCAAAAGATATCAAGTGGCTGAATGGATAAAAAAAAAAAAACATGACCCATATATGCTGTCTACAAGAAATCCACCTTAGAACAAGGGACTCACATGGAATGAAAGTGAAGAGATGGAAAAATAACTTTTAGGCAAATGGAAATGAAAAAAGATCTGGGGTAGCAATACTTATATTGGAAAAAATAGATCTCAAAGTGAAGACCATAACAATAGACAATAAAGGCCACTTCATAATCATAATTCTAAAGGGATGGATATAATAAGAGGATATAACCCTAGTAAACATTTATGCAGCCAATGCAGGAGCACCCAAATATATATATATTTCTGGAAGATATCAGGGGAGAGACTGACAGCAACACAATCATAGTAGGAGACTTTAATACCCCATTAACACCACTGGATAAATCCTTTAGACAAAAAATGAGCAAAGAAACATGCATCTTAAACGACTCACTAGATCAGATGGACTTAATTGACATCTTTAGAACATTCCACCCTAAACCACAGAATATACATTCTTCTCAAGTGCACATGAGACATTTTCAAAGATAGACCACATATTGGGACACAGAGAAAGTCTCTCCAAATTCAAGAGGATTGAAATAATATCAAGCATCTTCTCAGATCACAATGACATAAAATTAGAAATCAATTACAGTAAAAACAATCACAAAAATTCAAACACTTGGAGGCGGAATAGCACACTATTAAACAGTAAGTGGGTTACCAAAGATATCAAAGAAATAAAACACATCATGGAAACAAACAACAATGAAAATACAACAATCCAAAATCTTTGGGACACTGCGAAAGCAGTCCTGACAGGGCAGTTCATAGCTTTACAGGCCTACCTCAAAAAACAAGAAAAACTGGTAATAAACCATTTAATTCTGCAACTTGAAGAATTAGAAAGAGAGCAACAAGAAAACCGCAGTGTGATCAGAGGGAAGGAAATAATAAAGACCAGAGTGGAAATAAATGACAGAGACCAAAAAAAAAAGTACAAAAGATCAATGAAACCAAGAGCTGATTCTTTGAAAGGATAAACAAGATTGATGAACCTCTAGTCAGGCTCACCAAGAAGCAAAAAGAGAGGACACATATAAACAAAATCAAAAACAAAAGAAGTGAAATTACAACAGACCACACAGAAATATAAAGAATCATTAAAAAATACTATGAACAACTCTACTCTCTACTCCAACAAACTGGTCAACCTAGAACAGTGGTCAGCAAACTCATTAGTCAACAGAGCCAAATATCAACAGTACAACAACTGAAATTTCTTTTGAGAGCCAAATTTTTTTAACTTAAACTTCTTCTAACGCCACTTCTTCAAAATAGACTCACGCAGGCCATGGTATTTTGTGGAAGAGCCACACTCAAGGGGCCAAAGAGCCACATGTGGCTCATGAGCCACAGTTTGCCGACCACAGACCTAGAAGAAATGAACATATTCCTTAAAAAAAACCTTCCAAAACTCAGCCAGGAGGGAAAAAAATCTGCATAAGCTGATAACTATGAAGGAAATTGAAGCAGTAAAAAAAAAAAAAAAAAAAAAAAACTTCCAACAAACAAAAGCTCTGGACCAGATAGCTTCACAGGGGAGTTTTATCAAACATTCAAAGAAGAAATAAAACTTATCTTCCTCTGACTATTAAAAAAAAATTCAAGAGGAAGGAGCACTTCCAAGATCTTTCCATTATTACCCTAATCCCCAAACCAGATAAAGACAATACAAAGAAAGAGAATTACAGGTCACTATCCCTCATGAACATAGATGCCAAAATCCTCAACAAAATTATAGCAAATCAAATCCAGCATTACATTAGAAAGATCATACAGCCTGACCAAGTGGGATTTATTCCGGGGATGCAAGGATGGTACACCATCAGCAAATCAATAAATGTGGTACACCACATAAACAAACTGAGAGATTAAAACCATATAATCATATCCATTGATGCAGAAAAAGCATTTGACAAAATCCAACACCCTTTCTTGATAAAAACTCTTAGCAAGGTGGGAATAGAAGGATCATATCTCAACATCATAAAAGCCATATATGACAAACCCACAGCCAACATCATACTCCATGGGCAAAAACTAAAACCATTTCACCTAAGAATAGGAACAAGACAGGGATGCCCACTCTCACCACTCCTCTTCAACATAGTACTGGAATTAATAGCCATTGCTATCAGACAAGAAGAAGAAATAAAAGGCATCCAAATTGGAAATTAAGAAGTAAAACTGTCCTTATTCACAGATGACATGATACTGCACATAAAAACCTTAAAGACTCCATCAAAAATTATTAGATTTAATAAATGAATTCAGCAATGTAGCAGGATACAAAATTAACGCCATGAAATCTATGGCATTTCTATACACCAATAGTGAACTTGCAGAAAAAGAGATTTTTAAAAAATCCCATTTACCATCGCACCAAAAAAATTAAGATACCTAGGAATAAAATTCACTAAGCAGATAAAAGACCTGTACTTGGAAAACTACAGGACACTGAAAAAAAGAGATAGAGGAAGACATAAACAGATGGAAGAATATACCGGGTTTATGAATTGGTAGAATCAACATCAATAAAATGTCCATACTCCCAAAGCATTCTATAAATTCAATGTACTCACCATTAAAATACCAACTGCATATTTCACAAACCCAGAACAAACTCTCCAAAAATTTAAGTGGAATAAAAAAATAAAGAAAAGACCCCAAAAAGCTACAGCAATCCTGAGAAATAAGAACAAAGCAGGTGGGATCTCAATACCATATATCAAGCTGTATTACAAAGCCACTGTCCTCAAAACTGCATGGTACTAGCACAAGAACAGACATATATATCACTGGAATAGATTAGAAAACCCAGAGATAAACACTATGCTCAATTAATATTTGACAAAGGAGGCAAGAACATACAATGGAGTCAAGACAGTTTCCTCAATAAATGGTGTTGGGAAAACTGGACAGATACATGCGAAAAAATGAACTAGAACACCAATTTACACCATACACAAAATAAACTCAAAATGGATAAAGGACTAAAATGTGAGACAGGAAACCATAAAAATACTAGAGGAAGCCACAGGCAGAAAAATCTCAGACATATGCCAAAGCAATTTCTTTATCAATACAGCTCCTAGGGCAATGGAAACTAAAAAGAAAATAAACAGATGGGACTACATTAAAATAAGAAGATTTTGCACAACAAAAGAAACCATCAACAAAACAACAAGATAGCCCAGTGCATGGGAGAACGTATTTGCCAATGTTATCACCAATAACATTTTAATCTCTAACATTTGCAGGGAAATCATACAACATAACAAAAGGAAGATAAACAACCCAATCATAAAATGGACAATGGACCTAAATAGATATTTTTCAAAAGAAGACATAAGGAAGGCCAAGAGACATATGAAAACATGCTCAAAGTCACAATTATCCGAGAGATGCAAATCAAAATGACAATGTGGTACCGTCTCACAACTGTCAGAATGGCTATCATCAACAAAGGACAAGGGCTGGCAAGGATGCAGAGAAAAAGGAACCCTCGTGCATTGCTGGTGGGAAAGCAGATTGGTACAGCCAATGTGGAGAACAGTATGAAGTTTCCCCAAAAAACTGAAAATGGGACTCCCATTTGACCCAGTGATCCCACTTCCAGGAATATATCTCAAGAAATTACAAACACCAATCAGAAAAGATACATGTACCCTTATGTTCATAGCAGCACAATTTACCATAGCTAAGATTTGGAAACAGCCCAAGTGCCCATTCACAGATGAATGGATTAAAAAACTGTGATACATCTACACAATGGAATACTACGCTGTGGTAAAAAAAAAAAAAAAAAAAAGAGGAATTCTTACCATTTTCGACAGCATGCATGGAACTGGAAAGCATTATGCTAAGTGAAATAAGCCAGGCAGAGAAAGATAAATATGATCACATGATCTCACTCATTTATGGAATATAATAAACAACATAAACTGATGAATAAAAACAGATCCAGATATGGAGAAATATCAATCAAACCGTCAAACCTCAGTGGGAAGGTAGGGGAGGGTGGAGGTATGGAGGAGAGATCAACCAAAAGACGTGTATGCATGCATATAAGCCTAACCAATGGACACAGATAACAAGGATGTGAGGGTATGAGTCGGGGTGGAGAGGACGGCAATGGGGATATAAGGACACATATGTAATACCTTAATCAATAAAGAAAAAAATTTTCAAAAGGACACATCGTAGTTAAATTGGCATAGGTAAACAACAAAGTAAGAATATTAAAGGCTGCAAGAGATAAACAGAAGGTTACCAGGAAGGACTCTCCCATTAGACTATAAGCTGTTTTCTCAACAGAAACACATCAGGCCAGAAGGGAAAGGAATGAAAATACAATGTGATGCAAAGCAAGGGACTGAATCCAAGAATACTCTATTCAGCAAGGCTATCATTCAAAATTGAAGGGGAAATCAGGAGCTTCACAGGAAAAAAAGGTCTAAGCGAGTTTATTACCACCAACCCAACAATATAACAAATGCTAATGGGACTACTGTAAAAAGAAGAAGTAGAAAGGGAAGAAGGAACACAGGCATAAAGAATAAAAATGGCAACAAACAAGTATCTATCAATAATAACCTTAAACATAAATGGATTAGATGCTTCAATCAAAAGACATAGGGTAGATGAATGGATAAGATAACATGATGATATATATGCTGTCTATTAGAAACCAACCTCCAAACAAAGGACTCACACAGACTGAAACTGAAGGGCTAGAAAAAAACTTATCAGGAACATGGAAATGAAAAAAAAAAGCTGGGGTAGGAATACTTATATCTGACAAAATTGACTTCAAAGTGAAGAGCATAAAAAGAGATAAAGAAGGCTACTTCATAATACTAAAGGGATCAATTCAACAAGTGGATATAACTCTGGTAAACATACATGCACCCAATACAGGAGCAACCAAATACATTTAAAAAAAAACACACAAAAAAACGTCTGGAAGATTTCAAGGGAAAGATCAAAAGCAATACAATCATAGTAGGGGAATTTTATACTCCATTGATAAATCCTCTAGACAAAAACAAACAAACAAAAACAAAACAAACAGCAAGGAAATGGTAACACTAAATGACTCATTAGATCAGATGGAATTAATTGGCATCTTCAGAACATTTCACTCCAAAGCTATGGAATATATATTCTTCTCAAGTGCCCATGGGACATTTTGAAATATGGACCACATATTAGGACACAGGATAAGTCTACAAATTCATATCAAGTATTGCCTCAGATAACAATGGCATTAAGTTAAATATCAACTTCAATAAAAACAATAAAAAACAATCAAATACATGGAAGCTAAATAGCATGCTATTAAATAATGATTAAGTTACCAAAAAGTTCAAAGAAGAAATTAAAAACATTCTGAAAATGAATGACAGTGAAAACACAACAATCCAAAATATATGGGACACAGTGAGAGCAGTCTTGAGAGGGAAGTTCATAGCTCTGCAAGTCTACCTCAAAAAAACAAGAAAAAATAGTAATAAGTTATCTAACCCTACAACTTAAAAAAACTAGAACGAGAACAACAAGAAAAGCCCAGAGTAAGTAGAAGGAAGGAAATAAAGATCAGATTACAAACAAATAACATAGAGTCCAAAAAAATAATACAAAAGATCAATAGAAACAAGAGCTGGTTCTTTGAAAGGATAAACAAGATTGATGAACCTCTAGCCAGGCTCACCAAGAAGCAAAGAGAGAGGACACGAATAAACAAAATAAAAAATGAAAGAAGTGAAGTAACAACAGACCCCACAGAGATACGAAGAATTGTAAAAAAAAAAAAAATACTATGAACAACTCTATTCCAATAAACTGGAAAACCTAGACGAAATGGACATATTCCTAGAAAAATGCAATCTTCCAAAACTCAGTCAAAGAATCAGAAAAACTGAATAGGCTAATAACTACCAATGAATTGAAGCAATAATGAAAAAACTTGCAAAAAATAAAAGCCCTGGACTGACGGCTTCAAAGGGAAGTTTTACCAAACATTCAAAGAAGAATTAACACTGATCCATCTCATACTATTCCAAAAAAATTCAAGAGGAAGGAACACTTCCAAGCTCATTCTATGAAGCCAGCATTACCTTAATCCCAAAACCAGATAAAGACACTACAAAGAAAGAGGATTACAGGCCAATATACCTGATGAACATAGATGCTGAAATCCTTGACAAAATATTAGCGAATAGCATCCAGGAATACATTAAAAAGATCATACACCATGATGAAGTGTAATTTATTCCAGGGATGCAAAGCTGATACAATATTCTCAAATCAATAAACGTAATACATCACATACGTAAACTGAAAGACAAAACACATATGATCATATCAATTGATGCAGAGAAAGCATTTGACAAAATCCAACACACTTTTTTTTTATAAAAACTCTCAGCAAAGTGGGAAAAGAGGGATTATACCTCAACATAATAAAAGCCTTATATGACAAACCTATAGCCAACATCATACTCAATGGGCAAAACTAAACACATTTCCCCTAAGAACAGGAACAAGACAGGCATGCCCACTTTTACCATTCCTGTTGGACATAGTATTGGAAGTGCTTTCCATAGTGATGAGACAAGAAGAAGATGTAAAAGGTATTCAAATTGGAAATAAAGTAAAATATTGTACATAGAAAACCCTAAAGACTATATTAAAAAACAATTAGATTTAATAAATGAATTTGGCAACATAGCAGGATACAAAATTAACACCCAGAAGTCTATGAAATTTTTATATACCAATAATGAAACAATTCACAGAAAGAGAAACAAACAAAAAATCCCATTTATCATTGCAATTAAAATATTCAGATACCTAAGAATAAACTTAACTAAGGAAGTAAAAGACTTGTACTCAGAAAACTACAGAACGTTGAGAAAAGAGATAGAGGAAGTTATAAACAAGTGGAAGAATATACCGTGTTCATGGATTGGTAGAATCAACATCATTAAAATGTCCATACTATCCAAAGCAATCTATAGATTCAATGCAATCCCCATTAAAATACCAAGAGCATATTTCACAGACCTAGAACAAACTCTCCAAAAATTTAAGTGGAATATAAAAAGATCCTGAATAGCTACAGGAATCACAAGAAAGAACAGAGTTGGAGGGTTCACAATATCAGATATCAAGTTATATTACAAAGCCACTGTTCTCCAAAATGGCCCGGTAGTGGCACAAGAACAGACACATAGACCAAAGGAACAGAACAGACCCCAGAAGTTGATCCAAGCCGTTATGCTCAATTAATATTTGACAAAGGAGGCAAGAGCATACAATGGAGTCAAGACAGTCTCTTCAATAAATGGTGTTGGGAAAATTGGACAGATACATGCAAGAAAATGAAACCAGACCACCAAATTATACCATACATAAAAATAAACTCAAAATGGACAAACATCTTAAACGTAAGATAGGAAACCATAAAAATCTTACAAGAATCCATGGGCAGCAAAATATCAGACATATCTCATAGCTATATGTTTACCTAGGACAATGGAAACAAAGGAGAAAATAAACAAATGGGACTGTATCAAAATAAAAGCTTCTACATAGCAAAAGAAACCATCAACAAAACAACAAGAAAGCCCATTGCATGGGAGAACATATTTGCCAATGTTACATCCATCAGGGTTCAATCTCCAAAATTTATAAGGAACTCATATAACTTAACAAAGGGAAGATAAACAATCCAATCAAAAAATGGGACAAATAGACACTTTTCAACAGTGGACATATAGAAGGCCAAGAGGGATATGAAAAAATACTCAAAAACACTAATCATCAAAAAGATGCAAATCAAAACGACAGTGAGGTCCCATCTCACACCTGTCAGAATGGCTATCATCAACAAATCAACAAACGACAAGTGTTGGCAAGGATGTGGAGAAAAAGGAATCCTAACACACTCCTGGTGGGAATGCAGACTGGTACAGCCAATGTGGAAAACAGTATGGAGCTTCCAAAAAAATTAAAAATAGGACTCCCATTTGACTCAGTAATTCCACTTCTCAGAATATACCCCAAGAAATCAGAAACACCCATCATAAAGAATATATGCACTCCTATGTTCATAGCAGAACAATTTACAATAGCTAAGATTTGGAAACAGCCTACGTGCCCATCAGCAGATGAAGTGGATTAAAAAACTGTGGTACGTGCATGGGAAAACATATTTGCCAATGATATCAATGATAAGGGTTTAATCTCCAACATATACAGGCAACTTATGCAGCTTAACAAAAAGAAGATAAACAACCCAATCAAAAATGGGCAACTGATCTAAATAGACACTTTATGAAAGAAGACAGAAGGAAGGCCAAGAGACATATGAAAACCTGCTCAAAGTCACTAATCATCAGAGAGATGCAAATCAAAACAACAATGCGGTACCATCTCACACCTGTCAGAATGGCTATTATTAACAAATCAACAACTGATGAGTGCTGGTGAGGATGCAGAGAAAAAGGAAGCCTCATGCACTGCTGGTGGGATTGCAGACTGGTGCAGCCACTGTGGAGAACAGTATGGAGTTTCCTCAAAAAACTAAAAATGGAACTCCCATTTAACACAGTGATCCCACTCTAGGAATATATCCCAAGGAACTAGAAACATGAATCAGAAAAGATATATGTACCTCTATGTTCGTAACAGCACAATTCACCATAGCTAAGATTTGGAAACAGCCTAAGTGCCCATCAGCAGATGAGTGGATTAAAAAACTGTGGTACATCTACATAATGGAATATTATGCTGCAGTATAAAAGAAGGAGTTCTTACCATTTGCAACAACATGGATGGAGATGGAGAGTACTATGCTAAGTGAAATAAGCCAGGCAGAGAAAGATAAATATCACATGATCTCACTCATTTGTGGAATATAATGAACAACATAAACTGATGAACAAAAATAGATCCAGAGACAGAGAAACATCAATCAGAACATCAAACCTCAGGGAAGGTTTGGGGAGGGTGGGGGTAAGGGGGAGAGATCAACCAAAGGACTTATATTCATGCATGTAAGCCTAATCAATGGACACAGACAACAGGGGGGTGGGGGCATGAATGGGAGGTGGGGGGTAATAGGGGGAAAAGGACACATATGTAATACCTTAATCAATAAAGAAAATTTTTTAAAAAGTTTGAATGACAAAAACAAAACAAACAAAAAAAAAACTGTGGTACATCTATACAATGGAATACTACGCTGCTGTAAAAAAGAAAGAACTCTTACTGTTTGCAACAGCATGGATGGACCTGGAGAGCATTATGCTAAGTGAAATAAGTCAGTCAGAGAAAGACAAGTATCACATGAACTCACTCACTTGTGGAATATAATGAACACCATAAATTGATAAACAAAAATAGATCCAGAGACATAGAAGCATTGAAAAGACTGTCAAACTGCAGAGGGAAGGCAGAGGAGGGGGGTTTGGGGGAGGTAAGAGATCAGCCAAAGGACTTATATGCATGCATATAAGCATAACCAATGGACACAGAGATTAGGGCGGTGAAGGCCTGTGCTGGGGGGAGGGAATGGCCTGGGAGAGGACAATGGGGGAAAAGGAGACATATGTAACAGTTTCAATAACAAAGACTTAATAATAAATAAATAAATAAACAAACAAACAGTAGCTAAGTCCCCTTGCAATAGATCCATGTAGCAGACTAATATAGATATTTTTATGACCCTAAAAAAAAAAAGACATATAGAGACAAATGGAAATGACAATACAATATATAAAAACTTTGGGATTCAGTGAAAGGAGTAATAAGAGGAAAGTTTATATAATTACTAGAGGCCTGGTGCACAAATTCATGCACAGGTAGGGTCCCTCTGGGTGGTCTGCAGGGATCGGGCCAAAACCCACAGTCCAACATCACCTGCAGCTCCTACCTGCCACTCCCACTCATCCCGGCCCCACTGCACCTGCATGGGCTCCTGCCAAATCAGTCCCAATTGGGAGAGGCTCCCAGCAGCGCTCACCAGCCTGCATCTGGCACCCTCCCGAGGGGAGTGGCCTGCGGGACCAGGCCGAAACCAGCTCTCCAACATCCCCCAAGGGGTCCCGGATTGCGAGAGGATGCAGGCCAGGCCGAGGGACCCCACTGGTGCACAATCGGGGCTGGGAAGGGACCATGGGAGGGCTACAGGGTGTGTCCGGCCCCATCTTGCCCAGTCCCAGTTGGCCAGACCCTTGCAACAAGGTAACCTACTGGTCATAGCATCTGCCCCCTGGCAGTCAGTGCATGCCATAGCAACTGGTGGACTGGTCAACTGTCTGTCCCCTGGTGGTCAGTGCACATCACAGCGAGTGGTTGAGTAGGCTTAGCACATCATTAGCATATTACGCTTTGATTGGTTGAACAGTCGACTGGTCACCAGACATTTAGCATATTCGGCTTTTATTACATAGGATAGGCCTACCTATCTTAAGAAACAAGAAAAATTTCAAGTAAGCCATCTTATATTACATCTTAAAGAACTAGGAAAAGAAAAACAAAAGCAGCCCAAATCAACAGAAGAAAGGATATAATAATGGAACTGACTAAAATAGAGAAAAACACTGTATAAAAAGGTAATGCAACACAGTTGGTTCTTTGAAAAGATTAATAAAATTTACAAAAACAAGTTCTACTTCCTTAAGAAAAAACGAGAGAAAAGACTCAGATAATCAAAATCAGAAATGAAAGAACAGAAGTTACCAGAGACATCACAGAAACACAAAGTATCATACAAAAATACTATGAAAGACTATATGCCACCAAACTCAAAACCTAGAAGAAACGGGTAAGTTCCTATAATGTATAACCTTTCTAGACTTAATCAGGAAGAATTGGAAAATCTACACAGACCTATTAACGGTGAGGAAACTGAAACAACCATCAAGAACCTTCCCAAAAGTAAAAGTTTAGGACCAGATGGGTTCACTAGTGAATTCTATCAAACATTCAAAAAAGATTTCATATCTATCCTCAAACTCTTCTAAAAAATTAAGGAATGTGATATATTTCCTAACCCATTTTATGAGACCAACATAATCCTGATACCAAAACCTGGCAAAGATAACACACACACAAAAATAAAACTACAGACCAATATCTCTGATGGATACAGATGCTAAAATCCTAAACAAAATACTAGCAAATCAAATAAAACAATTCACTGAAAAAAAATAATACATCACAATCAAGTGAAGATCACTCCAGGGGCACAAGGATAGTTCCACATATGCCAATCAGTCACTGTAATATGCCACACTAACAAAAGATAAAATCATATAATCTTCTCAACAGATGCAGAAAAACATGTGATAAGATACATCCATTTATTATTAAAGCACTCAATAAAATGGGTATAAAAGTAAAGCATCTCAATATAAATAACGCTGGATATGATAAACTCTCAGCCAATATCATACTCAATGATAAAAAACTGAAAGCTTTTCTGATAAAATCAGTAAGACTAGAATACCCAACTCACCACTCTTACTCAACATAGTTCTGGCTGTCCTAGCAAGAATAATCAGGCAAGAGAAAGAAATAAAATACATACAAATTGGAAATGAAGAAGTTTCATTTTTGGAGAATGTCGCGATCCAGCACGGTAAGGGTCCGCCTGAGAGTAGGGTGAGAGGTTTAATGAAAAGAAAGACACAAAACAGCGGGGTTTGGGAGGTCCATCGCTCTGCTGGCAAATGGCGCATTTATTATGAAGCAGCGTTCCTTTATACAAATTCTCAGGGCTCACGGCCACCTTCTTCCAGGTGTACAGCCAATTCCTTAGACAATTGGCCTTGTCTGTTCCAAAGTACATCTAATCTAGTCTTAATTCTCAGTACACATCCTAACTCCTGCCTTCGTGGAAACTTGCAGCTTGACCTTAGCTCAGGACACAGACCTCCCTTTCTTTAGGGGACGGGCGGGGGGAGTCCCTACCCTTGCTCATCCCATAAGGAGAGCAGGCAGAGAAACCCCTTTGCTTCATACCCTTTTCAGGGATTCTTCATCCAAGAGCCTGATCAGAGCCACAACTCCCACAGGAGAAGACATGATTCTTTTGTAGAAAATTAAACAGTAAAGACTCCTCCAAAAACCTGTTAGAAACAATAAACAAATACAGTAAATGCATGGCACAAAAATCAATGTACAAAAATCCACTGTATTCCTATATAGTAACAATGAAGTTTCAGAAAAAGAAATGAAAGAAATTCCTTTTTGCAATTGCAAAAGAATAAAATAAAATATCCAGGAATAAACTTAAAGGATGTGAAGGATCTGTATACTGAAAGCTAAAAAGCATTATAAAAGAAATTGAAAAAGACACAGTAATGGGAAGATATTCCACGTTCATGGATTGGAAGAATCAACATAGTTAAAATGTCCATATTACCCAAATCAATACATAGATTTAATGCAATCCCCATCAAAATCCCAATGTCATTTTAAAAATAAATAGAACAAAAAAAGAATCACCAGATATATAGAGAACTACAGAAGACCCCAAATAGCCAAAGCAATCTTGAGATAAAAGAATGAAGCTAAGAGAGTTTCAACATAGTGGTAGACTAGGTGTATCTTTCTCCCACTTCCTTCAAGACCCAAGCTGAAAAAGAAACTAAGTTGGAGAACATGCACCTTGAATTAACAACTGAAGACTAGCCGAAGAGAAGACTTTTAGACAAGGAAGGGCAGAAACCAGAAATCACCTCGAGACTGGTAGGAAAGGCACAATTTCAAGAGGGCTGGCCCCACTTCCCCTGACAGCAGGAGATTCAGGAGGTCTTGGCTGTGTGGGTTCCCCCTGAGAAAAGTGAGGCCTGGACCCCAGACTAGGCTCTTTAGCCCGACGTGACTGAGCTAACAGCTGCTAATATAACATCCAGTGGTGAATAGCGGTGGGGCTTCTTCTTCTATGGAAAGATGGAGCCTGCTGTAGCCAAAGCCACTTTTTTAAAAAAGGGCCAGAGCATAGGATTTTCATTTGCAGCCACTCATCCTGGGCTTTGGCAAAGGAAGGGCAGTGTGGGCTGTAGTCATCTGAGAAGAGACTGGGGTGGGAGACATTGAGGAAAGACATGAAAGAGCAGCTACTGGGATCCCTATGCTCAGTCAACCACTCCCCCAATGCTGCTGCAGTCTTATTTCCTGAGGCACAAACCCCTCCCAGCAGCACCAACCTTGGGAAAGGCAATTACCCCACTCTCTGGGGTACAGCTCATCCCACCCTCTGGAATCCTGTGGGCCCCACCTTCTGGAATCCCGCATGCCCCACCCTGCATGTTTACCCCTGCTGAGAAGGCAGCAGCAGAGGACAGACCTATGAGTCTGGGCAGACTCAGGGGACATCAATGACTGGCTTTGGGCTGGGGCCATTCCCTTCACATTCCTGGGAACCTGATTGGCACTTCCCCCTCATGGGAGAGGTGATAGACACTCCCAGCTTCTGGCATACCCGACCAGACTGCCTACAAGAGGCTCTGCCCTGGCAAGGTCAGGGAAATATTTTGTGACAGACTCAGATGTGTGGCTCTAGGACAGGAAAACACACTCAACATCTTCCTTGAAGTATGAATGTCACCTCTCCCTCACCAGAGATCCAGAGGTCACATTATCCTGATTCCACCAAAAGTCATTTCAGAAACAGCCTTTTCAGTGACTAAGCCTGACAGCCAGCTGGCGGGTAGATGTGGGTGGAGGCAGATCCCTAGGTGCCTTGGGATATTGGCTGACCCACCCCAGGCCCGTTACTGCTATAAGCTGGCTTTGCAGTGCAGCATGGCTCCTCCTGTGCTCACATGAAGCTTTGAACATGGACAGATTCTAACATTGGCTAGCACAAAGGTACCTCCCAGGAACACCAGAACCAAAACATAAAATAGTCAGCCTCAAACAATCTAAGAGCAGGATCCAAAAAGAGATCCCAGCAGGCACTAAATCTGCCAAGACAAACGCCACTTTCTTCTTTTTCATTTTTTAAAAAAGCTTTTTATTTTGATGTAGTCCCATTTGTTTATTTTCTCTTTAGCTACCATTGCCCTAGGAGTAGTATCAGTGAAGTAGTTCTTTCTGCATATGTCTGAGATTTTTCTGCCTGTGGATTCCTCTAGTATTATTATGGTTTCCCATCTTATGTTTAAGTCCTGTATCCATTTTGAGTTTATTTTTGTGTATGGTGTAAGCTGATGATCTAGTTTCATTTTTTTGCATGTATCTGTCCAATTTTCCCAACACAATTTATTGAAGAGACTGTCTTGACTCCATTGTATGATCATGCCTCCTTTGTCAAATATTAATTGAGCATAGTGGTTTGGGTCGATATCTGGATTCTCTATTCTATTCCATTGATCTATATGTCTGTTCTTGTGCCAGTACCAGGCTGTTTTGAGAACAGTGGTTTTGTAATACAGCTTGAAATATGGTATTGAGATGCCCCCTACTTTATTCTTCTTTCTCAGGATTGCTGTGGCTATTTGGGGTCTTTTTTCATTCCAGATACATTTTCGGAGAGTTCTTTCTAGGTCTGTGAAATATGCCATTGGTATTTTAACGGGGAGTGCATTGAATCTATAGATTGCTTTGGGTAGTATGGACATTTTAATGATGTTGATTCTACCAATCCATGAACATGGTATGTTCTTCCATCTGTTTACATGTTCCTCTATCTCTTTTTTCAGTGTTCTGTAGTTTTCCACGTATAGGTCTTTTACCCCCTTGGTTAGGTTTAAACCTAGGTATCTTAATTTTTTTGGTGTGATGGTAAATGGGATTGCTTTTTTAGTCTCTCTTTCTGTAAGTTCACTATTGATGTTTAGAAATGCCATAGATTTCTTGGCGTTAATTTTGTATCCTGCTACATTGTCAAACTCATTTATTAAGTCTGTTAGTATTTTGATGGAGTCTTTCAGGTTTTTTAGGTACAGTACCATGTCATCTGCAAATAAGGACAGCTTTACTTCTTCTTTTCCAATTTGGATGCCTTTTATTTCTTCTTCTTGACTAATTGCAATGGCTAATACTTCCAGTACTATGTTGAACTGGAGTGGTGAGAGTGGGCATCCCTGTCTTGTTCCTGTTCTTAGGAGAAACGGTTTTAGTTTTTGCCCATTGAGTATGATGTTAGCTGTGGGTTTATCATATATAGCTTTTATTATGTTGAGGTATGATCCTTCTATTCCCACCTTGTTGAGTTTTTATCAAGAAAGGGTGTTGGATTTTGTCAAATGCTTTTTCTGCATCAATTGATATGACTATGTGATTTTTATCTCTCAATTTGTTTATGTGATGTATCACATTTATTGATTTGCGGATATTGTACCATCCTTGCATTCCTGGGATAAATCCTACTGGGTCATGGTGTATGATCTTTCTGATGTAGTGCTGGATCTGATTTGCTAGAATTTTGTTGAGGATTTTGGCATCTATGTTCATGAGGGATATTGGCCTGTAATTCTCTTTCATTGTGTTTTTATCTGGTTTTGGTATTAGGGTGATGCTGGCTTCATACAAGATGCTTGGAAGTGTCCCTTCCTCTTGAATTTTTTTGAATAGTCTGAGGAGGATAGGTTTTAGTTCTTCCTTGAATGTTTGGTAAAACTCTCCTGTGAAGCCATCTGGCCCCGGGCTTTTGTTTACTGGAAGCTTTTTGATGACTGCTTCAATTTCTTCCACAGTTACTGGCATATTAAGCTGTTTAGATTCTTCCTGATTGAGTTTTGGAAGGTTATCTTTTTCTAGGAATATGTCCATATCCTCCAGGTTGTCCAGTTTGTTGGAATAGAGTTGTTCATGGTATTTTTTAGCAATCCTTTGTATTTCAGCGGGATCTGTTGTTATTTCACCTCTTTCATTTCTGATTTTGTTTATTTGGGTCCTCTTTGCTTCTTGGTGAGCCTGGCTAGAGGTTCATCAATCTTATTTATCCTTTCAGAGAACCAGCTCTTGGTTTTGTTGATCTTTTTTATTGTTTTTTTGGGTCTCTATGTCGTTTATCTCTGCTCTGATCTTTATTATTTCCTTCCTTCAGCTTACACTGGGCTTTTCTTGATGCTTAACACTTTGAGTTGTAGAGTTAGGTAATTTATTACCATTGTTTCTTGTTTTTTGCAGTATGCTTGTAGAGCTATGAACTTCCCTCTCAAGACTGCTTTCACAGTGTCCCATAGATTTTGGATTGTTGTGTTTTCATTGTCATTTGTTGCCATAATGTTTTTTATTTCTTCCTTGATCTCTCTGGTAACCCAGTCATTGTTTAATAGCATGCTGTTTAGTCTCCATGTGTTTGATTTCTTTGGATTGTTTTTATTGTAGTTGATTTCCAGTTTTATGCCACTGTGTCTGAGAAGATGCTTGATATGATTTCTATCTTCTTGAATTTGAAGAGACTTTGCCTATGTCCCAACATATGGTCTATCTTTGAAAATGATCCATGTGCACTTGAGAAGAATGTATATTCTGTGGCTTTGGGGTGAAATGTTCTGAAGATGTCAATTACACCTGGTCTAGTGAGTCATTTAGAATTGATGTTTCTTTGCTGATTTTTTGTTTAGAAGATTTGTCTACTGGTGATAGTGGGGTATTAAAGCCTCCTACTATGACTGCATTGCTGTTAATCTCTCCCTTGATATACTCCAGGAGTTTTTTATGTATTTGAGTGCTCCTGTATGGGGTGCATATATGTTTACCAGAGTTATTTCTTCTTGTTGGATTGCTCCCTTTAGTTTTATGAAGTGGCCTTCCTTATCTCCTTCACTTTGAGATCTAATTTGTCAGATGTAAGTATTGATACCCCAGCTTCTTTTTTCATTTCCATTGGCCTGGAAAATCTTTTTCCATCCCTTCACCCTCAGTCTGTGTGCGTCTTTTTTTCTGAGGTGGGTTTCTTGTAGACAGCAGATATATGGGTCTTGTTTTCTTATCCAATCCGTTACCCTATGTCTTTTGATTGGGGCGTTTAATCCATTTACATTTAAAGTTATTATTGATAGGTACTTATTTGTCGCCATTTTTATTCTTTACCCCTGTGTTCCTTCTTCACTTCCTATGTCTTTTTTTTACAGCAGACCCTTTAGCATTTCTTGCATTGCTGGTTTGGTGGTAATAAATTCCCTTAGTACTTTTTTGTCTGTGAAGCTCCTGATTTTACCTTCAATTTTCATTGATAGCATTGCTGGGTACAATATTCTTGGATTCAGACCCTTCCTTTGCATGACTTTGTATATTTCATTCCATTCCCTTCTGACCTGATGAGTTTCTGTTGAGAAATCAGTTGCTAGTCTGATGGGGGTTCCTTTGTACGTAACTTTCTGTGTTTCTCTGGCTGCTTTTAAGATTCTTACTTTGTCGTTGGTGTTTGCCAATTTAATTATACTGTGCCTTGGCATTGGTCTTTTGGGGTTCATTTTACTTGGCACTCTGTGAGCTTCTTGGATTTATATGGGTTTTTTTTTTTACCTATATCAGGGAAGTTTTCTGTCATAATTTCTTCAAACAGGTTTTCTATTCCTTGCTCAGTTTCCTTTCCTTCAAAAACCCCTATTATGCGGATTTTGTTTTGTTTCATGTTATCCCAAAGTTCCCTTAGGCTCTCCTCTTGCTTTTTAATTTTTTTTTCTAGAAGCTGCTCTACTTGGGTATTTTTTCCCTTCTTGTCTTCTAGCTCACTGATGCGGTCCTCTGCTTCTTCTAGTCTACTCTTGGTGCTTTCTATTGAGTTCTTTACAGCAGCAATGTCACTTTTCATTTCTTCTTGGTTCTTCTTCATTTCCTCTTGGTTCTTACTCATATTGTCAAATTTGTCTTCCATTCTTTTCATCCACCTTATGACCATTTCTCTGAATTCTTTCTCTTATAGGTTGCTTGCCTCTATTTCACTTATTTCCTTTTCTGGTGATGCTTGCTTTTCTTTCATATGCAGGCTGTTTCTTTTCTCCCCATGTTCTCTCTTCTCCGGATGTCTAGTTATGTAGTTCTCTCTCTCCTACACTGACTTAAAGGCACAAAATACAACACAACCAGGTACAACACACAAGGCACTGAACAGAAATGTATTCACGATGTTAATAACCTCCAATAAAGGTAACCACCAGAGAAAGGCAAATTAGGCAAAATAGGAGAGAAAGAAGAGGAAAAAGAAAGAAAAAAAAAAGGAGTGTCAATATGAAATTGGGAAAAAAAAAAAAAGTAAGAGAGACAAGAAAGAGACTAAGAGAGAAAAAGGGAACAAACTATATATATGGGGAGAAAACTCCAATATAACAACCACTAATCCCAGCAAATGCCAGCAACAAGTACCTGGGGATTAATACAAACTACAACACCAACTTATATCAAGTGAGGCAAGGGAAAACAGAAGCAGAAAAACAATGCAAACAAAAACAAACAAAGAATAAGCAAAACAATCTCACAAAAAAGCATAAAAATTTGATATAATCAACATTCAAGCAAACAACAACAAAAGGACAGAGAGAAAAACAATTTTTTGGATAGTTAAGACAGCGAAGAGAGAGGTGTGTATGGACTTGGAGCAGGGGATTGGAAATTAGATATATAAGTAGGGTGAAATTTTAACAGGGGGTAAACAGAAAGAATAGGGAAAATCTAAAGCAGGAAAGGGGTAAGATAAACAGGACAACAAAAGGGGAAAGGTTAGGAAGAGAGTGATGGCATAAAGGTAGAGATGAGATAGAGTAAAACGATGCTAAAGGAAAGATGAAAATAGAATGTAGAACACTAATCCCAAAGTAAAATGAAGAGAAAATTAAATGACACTTAAAAAAAAAAGGTAAAATAGTAGTAGTAATAATACTGATTGAAAATAAAAATGTAATAATTAAAAAGGTAAAATCAAGTGAGGAAAAAAGAAAAAAATTAGTTTCTTAAGTAAAAGATGCAAAAAGTGGAAAAAAAATAATGTGCAGTAGTGAAGGTCATTCACTTCCTCTATTGTCCTGTTTGGCATGCCTGTTTCTCAGTCCGGACAGTATTGCAATTCCCTGCATTCCACTGTTCCTCAGTGTTGTAAGCCAGTCCTGATTTTTAAGCAGGCGGTGTCTTAATTTCTTGTATTCCTTTATTTTTTATTACACAAGAGTCAATTTGTGATTCAGCCCCTGGGTGGCAGTGTTTCTGGATTGACTTCCAGATCTATTGGCCTATCTAGCTGTATTTAGATCCTTCTTTCCCTGTGGCACTCAACACCGGTTTGTGGAAGTGGGCTGCTCCAGAGCTGGTTCACCGATGGTCACTCCCAGCTCCGACCCCCAGGTTCCAGAAAAACAACTTTCCCCTGCAGTCTCCCAGGGTGTCCCCAACTGGGTGATCCTATGTATTGGGCTTAGTAACCAGAAGCAAGGATTTGAAGAGGAAAAAGCCCAAGTGTGCAAACAATGGGTCTGCGCGCAAGTCTAAGCAGTCAGCACACCTTTGAAATTCTTAGGCTGTCCCTGCATATCAGATCAAAATGGGTTGATTTTTAGAGATCCCTTCTGTTAGCAGCTCTGAGGACCCCTTCCACATTCACAGATCACGCCAGCCCCAATAGCCACAGATTTTTCTAGGCAGTCTTCCCTGGTCCTCCAGCTCCCGCAAAATGCGTTTCTCTCTCCCGCAGGGAACAGAGACCTCACCTTATCCCAGGTGAAATCTGACCTTTCTGTGGTGGAATGAAGAGCTCCTTTGAATCTGCGTGTTTGCACCAATTGGGGACCGGTGTTCTGGGGCTCGCAGCTATTCAGTGGTTGCTGCAGTTGTGGATTTTCAGGCTTCCAATAAGCTCCACTTTCCCTATCAAGATGGCGCAGTCTCTGCATCCGAGCCTGTAGCTCCAGGAGGGGACCCAGCCGCAGTGGGGGCTTCCTGGTCAGGGGAACCCCATCTACCAATCCCCCACCTTCTCCTGGAGTTTAGCTGTCCCTTAACTTGCCAACAAACACTCCTCGTGCGACCCTCAGCTGTTCTTTCTTTCTGCTCCGGGACAAGGCTCAGAACATGTCTGTCTATTCCGCCGCCATTTTCGAAAACCCACTCTCACCACTCTTACTAGTATTCAACATAGTACTGGAAGTTCATGCCAGAGCAATCAGGGAAGAGAAATAAAAATAATCCAGAGGGGAAATAAAGAAATAAAATTTTCACTTTTTGCAGATGACATAATTCTTTATATGGAAAACACTAAAATTTCCACCAAAAAAACTATTAGAAATAAATACAGCAGTGGTTCTCAACCTTTCTAATACCGCGACCCTTTAATACAGTTCCTCATGTTGTGGTGACCCCCAACCATAAAATTATTTTCATTGATACTTCATAACTTTAATTTTGCTACTGTTAATGAATTGTAATGTAAATATCTGTGTTTTCCAATGGTCTTAGCTCTACAGCAGGGTCCGCTAGATATTTACATTATGATTCATAACAGTAGCAAAATTACAGTTACGAAGTAGCAACGAAAATAATTTTATGGTTGGGGGTCACCACAACATGAGGAACTGTATTAAAGGGTCACGACATTAGAAAGGTTGAGAACCACTGAAATACAGTAAAATTGCAGAATACAAAATCAATGTACAAAAATCCATTGCATTTCTATATACAGACAATAAAATTTCAGGAAAAATGTAAAAAACTATTTTTTTTGCAATTGTAACAAAAAATAATAAAGTACCTAGAATAAACTTAACAAAATGTGAAAAAGCCACATATACACTAAAAACTAAAGAATTATCTAAAGTCATTTAAAAAGACACAAAGAAATTGAAAAATATTCTGTGTTCATAGATTGGAAGAATCAACCTAATTAAAATGGCTGTATTACACAATGCAATATTTAGATTTAATGCAATCCCCATCAAAACCCTAATGGCATTTTTAAAAGAAATAGAACAAAAAGTCATCAGATTTATATGGAACTACAAAAGTTCTCAAAGAGCCAAAGTACTCCTGAGAAAAAAGAATGAAGCCAGAGGTATCACACTCCCTGACTTCAAATTATACTACAAAACAACAATAATTAAAGCATCATGATATTGGCAGGAAAACACACAAAGACCAATTGAACAAAATTGAGAGTCCTGAAATAAGTCTACATTTAAATGTACCAATAAGTTTTGACAAAGCTGCTATAAACATACAATGAAGAAAAGAAAGCCTTTTCAATAAATGGTGCTGGGAAGATTGAAAAGCAGCATGCAAAAGAGAGGTACTACATTGCTGTTTGTCCCAATATGCAAAAATTAATGGAGAATTAACCAAATACCTAAATATAAAACCTGAAATAATAAATTACACTGCAAAAAGCATAAGTACTACACTTTTGGACCTTAGTCTTAGAGAGGATTTTATTAATTTGACCCCCAAAACAAAAGAAGTAAAGGCAAACATAACTGAATAGGACCATATCAAACTAAAAACTTCTGCACAGTAAAATAAACCACCAACAAAACAAAAAGACAACCACTCAATTAGGAAAAGATATTTGCAAACAGCGTTGACAAGGGTTTGATAAAGAAAATATATAACGAGTGGATTAAAAAACTGTGGTACATCTACACAATGGAATACTACGCTGTGGTAAAAAAGAAAGAATCCTTACCATTTGCAATAGCATGGATGGAACTGGAGAGCACTATGCTAAGGGAAATAAGCCAGTCAGAGAAAGATAAATATCACATGATCTCACTCACTTGTGGAATATAATAAACAACATAAACTGATAAACAAAAACAGATCCAGAGACAGAGAAGCATCGATCAGACCGTCAAACCTCAGAGGGAAGATAGGGGAGGATGGGGTAAGGGGAAGAGATTAACCAAAAAATGTGTATGCATGCATATAAGCTTAACCAATGGACACACACCAGGGGTGGGGAGGGGAGGAGTAATGGAGGGGAATAAGAACACATATGTAATACCTTAATAAAGAAAAAAAAACAGAATGATTGCAGATTTCATGTCACAAACAATGCAATACAGGAGACAATAAAACATCTTTAAAGTGCTGGAGGGTGGGAAAAAATGACATTCTGTATCCAGTGAAAACATCTTTGAAAAGTGAAGAGTAATTTAAAATGTTTTCAGATAAGCAAAAACTGAAAGAATTTATTGTGAAGATATCTTCACTAGAAGAAATGTTAAAGGAAGTTCTTTTGACAAGAAGAAAATTATACCCTGTAGAAACTTGGATGTACTCAAAAGAATTCAGAATAGTTTAAACAAGGGGGAAAGTCTGGGCAACAAAGCCTCACTGAAGTGAATCCTGCTCTGTGGAGTCAGCCTTTGAACAGTTCTTCTGCTCTACTTACAGTCAGTCCTTACAGTTGATCGGCTTGGAGGTCAATGTATTCAGAGATGTGCCAACACCAATCAAGACTCAATTACAACAGGACAGTGAACACAGCCCACAGAGGCTTGGAGCACCCCGCTTGAGCAACTGGGGAGGCTGTGCCACAGTGCCCTACAGGACACCTACTAAATAAGGACACTCTACCAAGTTGAGGAGAAATAGCAGCTCTACCTAACACATAGGAACAAACACAGGGATGTATCCAAAATGAGGAGATGACAAAACAGGTCCCAAATGAAAGGACAGGAAAATTCTCCAGAAAAATAAATAAGTTAAATGAAGGCAAGCAAACTACTAGATACAGAGTTCAAAACAATGGTTATACAGATGCTCAAAGAACTTAGTGAGAACTTTTAACAGCATAAAAAAGGGCATGGAAACCATAACAAATAACCAGTAAAGAAATGAAGGATACAGTAACTAAAATGAAGAATAAATTACAGGGAATCAAAAGTAGTATATGATGCAGAGAACCAAGTCCACAATTTGGAATATAAAGAAGCAGAAAACATCCAATCAGAACAGAAAATCCCCCCAAAATGAGGATAGTGTAAGGAGCCTCTAGGAAAAGCTTCAAGCATAGCAACATTCGAATCATGGGGTGCCATAAGGCAAAGAGAGAGAGCAATGAACTTGAAAAAAATGTCGATGGAAAACTTCCCTAACCTGGTAAAGGAAGTAGACATACATGTCCAGGAAGTTCAGACAATCCCAAACAAGATGAACTCAAAGAGGCCCACACCAAAATACATCAAAATTCAAATGCTAAAGGTTAAAGTCAAAGAAAGAATCTTAAAAGCACTAAGAGAATATCAGTCAGTTACCTGCAAGGGAGACCCTGTAAATCTGTCAGCTGATTTTTCAATATAAACTATGCAGGCCAGAAGGGATTGGAAAATAACATTCAAAGTGATAAAAAGTAATGACCTACAACCAAGATTACTCTACCCAGCAAAGCTAACATTTAAAGTTGAAAGACAGATAAAAAGCTTCTCAGAAAAGAAAAGCTAAACGAATTCATCACCATCAAACCAGTATTACAAGAAATGTTAAAGGGTCTTATTTAATAATAAGAAGAAAATAAAATAAAAATATGAATAAGAAAATGGCAATAAATACATATCTATATGATCTTACTAACATGTAAAATCAACAATTAAGTTCAAGTGGATTAAATGCCCCAATCAAGAGATAAATAGTGACTGACCCTTACATATGCTGCCTACAAGAGGCTCATTTCAGTTCAAGAGAAACATACACTCTGAAAGTAAAGGGGTGTAAAAAGATATTTCATGAAAATGGAAATAATACAAAATACAACAAAACAAAAAGCTGGGGTAGCAATACTCATAGGAGACCAAATAGAGGTGTTTTTTGTTTGTTTGTTTGTTTGTTTGTTTTGTTTTGTTTAGTCTATAACAAAAAACAAGGAAGGATGCAGCAACTCCACTTCTTGGATTTATCCCCAAAACCACAAACACTAAATAGAAAAGATATATACATCCATATGTTTATTGCAGCATTACTTACAATAGCCAAGATATGGAAGCAAGCTAAATATGCATCAACAGATGAATGAATAAAGAACTGGTGCATACAATAGAATAGGATTCTGCCATTAAAAAAAAATGTTGCCAATCGCGACAATATGGATGGACCTAGAGGGTATTATGCTAAGTGAAGTAAGTCAGACAGAGAAAGACAAATGATTTTATTTATATGTGGAACCTAAAAAACAAAATAAACAAAAGCAGAACAGAAACAGACTCATACATACAGAGAATATTTTGATGGTTGCCAGATGGGACAGTGGGTGTGGGCTGAGTGAAAAAGGTAAAGGAATTAAGAAGTAGGAATAGGTAGTTACAGAATAGTCATGGGGATGTAAAGTACAGAATAGGGAATATACTGGGAATATAGTCAATAATATTGTCATAACTATCTATATATGGTCAGATGGATACTAGATTTATCAAGGTGATCAGTTCATAAGTTATATAAATGTCTAATCATGAAATTGTATACCTGAAACTAATATACTAGTAATATTGTATGCCAACTGTAATTTTTAAAAAAGAAAATAAATCTAAAACAAAAGAAAAACAAACAAAAACTCATTGACACAGACAACAGTACGGTGGTTACCAGAGAGAAGAGGATAAGAGAGTAGTAAAGGGTATATGGAGTCAAATATATGGTGAAGAAATAATATTTGACTTTGGTGGTAGGCATTAAAACCTATGTACTTTTATTAAACAATGTCATACAATAAATTTTTAAAATAAATAGATTTTTTAATATAAAAAGATAATAAATACAAAAAAGTATTTAATGAAATTTAATACCATTTTAACTTAATACCAATTAATGATAAACATTCTTATCAGGTTAGGAATAAAAGGATATTGCCATCAGCTGGAATTTACAAAAATAAAAACTACATCAAATATCATACTTACTCAATAACCTTTGAAAGCATACTTCTAAGACAAATGAGACAAAGTAACTGATACCACATGTACTCAATATTATACTGAATGTTTAGCAACTGAAATAAGGTAAAAAGAGAAAAAATGGAGGCATGAAGATTCAAAATAAAGAAAATTGTCTATGTGCAGATGTCATATTTGTAAATATAATTCAATTCATTTTAAAATCAAAATCTCAACAGTTTTAGTTGTGGAAATGGATTCTTTTTTAAATTTATAAGAAAATATAAGTAGCAACAGTAGTCAATGTTAGAGAATATAGAGGATCCATTCACACGATCAGATAACAAGATTTATTATAACAAAAGTGTGATGATTAAGATAGAGTGGGAATGCATCCAACATAGGAGCATGCCTACATATGTAAAGCAAATCTTCATGGACCTACAAGGAGAGATCAACAGTAACACGGTCATACTATGGGATTTTAAAACATCATTGACATTAATGGATAGATCTTCCAGACAGAAAATCAACAATTAAAGAGTGGCCTTAAATGACAAACTAGATCTGATAGATTTCATTGATATCTTGAGAACATTTCACTCCAAAGCAGCAGACTATATATTCTTTTCAAGTGCACATGGAGCATTATCTAAAACGAATTCCATGTTAGTCCACAAAACAAGTCTCAATAAATTTAAGAAGATTGAAATCATATCAGGTATCTTCTCTGACCACACTGGTATAAAACTAGATATCAATCACAAAAAAAAAAATCGAAAAACACACAAAGACATGGAGGCTGATTAATATGTTCTTAAACAATGAATAGGTTAACAATGAGATAAAGGAAAAGAATCAAAAGAAACTTTGAAACAAATGAAAATGAAAACACAACAACCCAAATTCTATTGAACACACAAAAGCAGCCTTGACAGGGAGATTCAAAGCATTACAGTTCTACCTCAAGGAACAAGAAAAATATCTAATGAACAGTCTAACTCTATATCAAAATGAGCTGAAAAAAGAACAACAAACAAATTCCAAAGTAGAAAGAAGGAAATAATAAAGATCACAGCAGAAATAAACAAAATAAAGTTTAAAGACCAATACAAAAGATCAGTGAAACCAAGAGTTGGTTCTTTGAAGAGATAAACAAGATTGACAAATCATTAATCAGACTCATCAAGAAAAAGAGAGGATCCAAATAAATAAAATCAGAAATGAAGGTGGAGAAGTAATGACTGACACCAAAGAAATAAAAATATTTGTAAGAATATATTACGAACAACTATATACTAACAAATTGGACAACCTGGACAAAATGAATAAATTCCTTGAAACATACAGTCTTCCAAAAGTGAATCAGAAAAAATTAAAAACCCTAATTACACAAATTACAACAACTGTAATTGAAGCAGTAATCAAAAAACAAAAGTCCTGGACAGGATGGCTTCACAGGTGAATTTTACCAAATATTCAAAAAAGAACACCTATCCTTCTCAAACTATTCAAATAAATTCAAGAGGAGGGAAGACTCACAAACTCATTTTATGACACCTGCATAATCCTAATTCCAAAATCAGATAAAGTCACTACAAAGAAAGAAAATTATAGGCTAATATCTTTAATGAACATGGATGCTAAAATCCTTAACAAAATATTATCAAGCTGGATCCAGCAACACATTTAAAAGATCATACACCATGATCAAATGGGATTTATTCCAGAATTGCAAGATTGGTACAATAACTGCAAATCAGTAAATGTGATACACCCCATAAAAAAATGAAGAATAAAAACTACAGGATCATATCAATAGATGCAGAAAGAGCAGTTGATAAAGTCCATAAATGCTAATGAATGAAGCTGGACTACCTTTTCACAACATACAAGAATAAACTCTAAATGGATTAAAGAAGGGTGGTAAACACACAATATAACACTCAGATGATGTATTGTAGAATTGTATACTTGAAACCTATATAATTTTATTAACCTAGGTCACTCCAATAAATTCAATAAACATAAAAATATTAAAAAGAAAATCATATAACTGAAACATTTTTAATTTTAAAGTATTCTGAAGTCTATAAGTGTGAGCAAAAGTAGCTTCACAGTTATTTGTATAATATGAACATTGTACAAAAATAATACAAATAATCCTAATATATAAAAACCCTGGGTCGTAAGGTCCAGTAATGACCGAGGCTTAACCAACCGCAAGTCAGTTCTGCAGTCAGCGCTGGGTTGCCATGGCAACCCAGTGCTGAGTGCTTCTGCTGCAGGTGCAGTGCCCCAGCACTGACTGCTGAGGGGGCTGTGAATCAGAGCCAGAGAGAGGCCTGAAGAGAGAAGCAGGGACTGACCCGTTGCCTCTGTGACACCTTTTGATCAGCACTTGCCTCTCTCTTTCTCTTCCAGTCTAGCTAGCAGCCACGCCTCCATTTCTCTCCAGGCCTCTACCTGACTGCTGATCAGCTCTGCCTTTCTGATCAGGTCCCGTTGATAGGCCCAGAGATGCTGACTAGCAGAAACGGACCAATCAGAACCGAATCTGGGTGAAGTGTGAGGAGCCAATGGCTGCCTAGGAGGCAGAGCTTTTGACACTAACTGGCATAGAAACTGACTAATCAGAATCAAATCTGGGTCAACTGTGAGGAGCCAATGGCTGCCTAGGAGGCAGAGCTTTTGACGCTGACTGGCATAGAACCAACCAATCAAAACCAAATTGGCCAGCAGAGGAGGGCCGTTGCTGGTGAGATCAGGCCGGCAGGGGAGGGCAGTTGGGGGTGAGATCAGGCCGACAGGGGAAGCCCATTGGAGTTAACCAGGCTGGCAGGGGAAGGCAGAAGGGGGCAAGATCAGGCCAGTAGGGGAGAGCAGTTGGTGGCGAGATCAGGTCAGCAGGGGAGGGTAGTTAGGGGCAATCAGGCAGAAGCAGTTAGGGGCAATCAGGCAGGCAGGTAAGTGAGTGGTTAGGAGCCAGCAGTCCCAGATTGCGAGAGGGATGTCGATTGGAGAGGGTGCAGTCTGGGCTAAGGGAACCCCCCTCCATGCATGAATTTTATGCACTGGGCCACTAGTCCTATATAATAAAAGCCTAGGTGGCATCACGCCCTCAGGCATCATTGCCACAAAATGACCACCACAAGATGGCCGCCCTCACATCATCACAAGATGGCTGCCACAAGATGGCTGGCAGGGGAGGGCAGTTATAGGTGAACATGCCAGCAGGGGAAGGCAGTTGTGGCCGATCAGGCTGGCAGGGGAGGGCAGTTGTGGGTGACCAGACCTGCAGGAGAGAGCAGTTGGGGGATCCAAGCCTACAGGGTAGGGCAGTTAGGGGTGACCAGGCCAGCAGGGAAGGCAGTTGAGAGCAAACAGACCAGCAAGGGAAGGCAGTTGGGGGCAATTGGACCAGCAGGGGAGGGCAGTTGGGGGCAATCAGGTTGGCAGGGGAGCAGTTAGGCGTCAATAAGGCCGGCAGGGGAGTGGTAGGGGGTGATCAGGCTGGAAGGCAGAAGTGGTTAGGGGTAATCAGGCAGGCAGGCAGGCAGGCGAGCGGTTAGGAGCCAGCAGTACCGGATTGTGAGAGGGATGGCAGTCGGACATCTACCAAGGTGTCCCAGATTGAAGCGGGTGCAGGCTGGGCTGCGGGACCCCTCCCAATGTACAAATTTTGTGCACTGGGCCTCTAGTTTATAAATAATAATACAGGAATATACTCTGTGTTTTGCATACTCAAAACTATAAGCCTACTTTCCAACACTCTGTATATCAAAATGATAGAATTTGTAAGAAAACAACAAAATGGGCATGATGTTGAATGCTATTTTTTTTTATTGTGGTAAAATATACATAAAAAATTCACCATTGTAAGCATTTCAAAATGTACAGTTTAATGTCATTAAGAACATTCACGAGGAGAAACCAATATGGCGGCATAAGTAAACACCTGAACTTGCTGCTGCACACAACCACTTCAAAACTACAACTAAAAGATAAAACGGACATAATCCAGAACAACAGGAAGGCTGGCTAAGTGGAAATTCTACAACTAGAAGGGAAGAGAAAAGCACACTGAGACTCTGGGGTGCTATGGAAGTAAAGTGCAGAGGTACGGAGGAGCGCGTGAGCAGAGGATTGGCAACTGAGTATGCGGCTGGCTTTTTCAACCTGCAGGGAGACACAGCTCCTGACTGCTCTGAACTCCAGTTCTGGGTGAGACTGTGGGGACCCAGAATCACATGGGGAGAAACTGGACTGTCAGGCAGTGGCGGAATGCGAGGGCGGCTTTCTCTCAGAGGTGCTTGCAGCAACTACAAGGGACACTGACACACGGGGGCCTCTTAAGGCAGGGCTGACAGGAAGCCATTGCTTTTCTCTCCGCCCTGAGACTCCGTCCCATCCAAGCTGTGCACAGAGGCTTTTGCATAGGAACGGCCTGGTCCTTTGAAATCTAAACTTACCTAACAAACTGCAGCTGAGTCAGAGAGACCCAGAACATCCAAAACAAGGCCCAAGGCCCCGCAAAAGCTTGTATTGCTTCACAGCTGGGCCTTATCTGGGCTCCTCCAAAACCCAAACAAAGAAGAGGAAACTGCAGATCTCTCTGTAGCTCCTGCTGGGTGGCCTCAGGCAGAGGCTAAATTAGCACCTCCTTAGAGATCCAAGAGCCAGTGTACCCAGGGATCAGAGTAGGACCATCCAGATTACAACTCCTCAGATCCATAAGGAACACACTCAGGGGGCAGATCAGTGAGCACCAAAGCCCCACTGAAGCAACTCTTGCCTCATAAGGGTGTCTCCAGCACAGAAGTTCTCCCAGCATAGACACAGCTGATCCTCACAACCAACTGGCCTGGAGATCAATACCTCCTAGTGATACCAATAACAATCAAAGCTTAACTACAACAAGACTGTGAACACAGCCCACAAAGGGGTGCACCAAGAGTGTCCACCTCAGGTAACTGGGGACGCTGAGCCACTGGGGCCTATAGGACACCTAGCACACAGAGCCACTCTATCAACTCAGGGAAGCAGCCAAAAAGCGTAGACAAAGAAACAGGTCACAAATGAAAGAAATGGAGGAAAGCAAACAACTGGATATAAAGTTCAAAACCATGGTTATAAGGTTACTCAAGAATCTTCTAGAAACTTCTGAGAAATATAGTGAGACCCACAAGGGTATGAAAAAGGACCAATTAGAAATTAAGCATACACTTACTGAACTAAAGAATAATATACAGAGATTCAACAGAAGACTAGAGGATCGCAAGAATCAAGTCAAAGATTTGAAATACAAAGAAGCAAAAAACACCCAATCAGAAAAGCAAAAAGCAAAAAGAATCCAAAACTATGAAGATAGTGTAAGCAGCCTCTGGGACAACTTCAAGTGTACCAACATCCAATTTTGGGGGTGCCAGAAGAATAGAGAGAGCAAGATACTGAAAACCTATTTGAAGAAATAATGACAGAAAATTTCCCCCACCTGGTGAAAGAAATAGACTTACAAGTCCAGGAAGCTCACAGAACCCCAAACAAAAGGAATCTAAAGAGGACCATACCAAGACACATCATAATTAAAATGCCAAGAGCAAAAGACAGAGAATATTAAAAGCAACAAGAGAAAAACAGTTAGTTACCTACAAGGGAGCATCCATACAATTGTCAGCTGATTTCTTAACAGAAACTATGCAGGCCAGAAGGGAGTGGCAAGAAATATTCAAAGTGACTCTACCCAGCAAAGCTATCATTCAGAATTGAAAGGCAGATAAAGAGCTTCACAGATAAGAAAAAGCTAAAGGAGTTCCTCACCACCAAACCAGTATTATATGAAATGCTGAAAGGTATTCTTTAAGAAGAGGAAAAAGAACAAAAAGGTAAAGATAAAAAGTATGAACAACAAATACATATCTATCAAGTGAATCTAAAAATCAAGTGAATAAAAAATCTGATGAACAGAATAATCTGGTGAATATAATAGAATCAGGAGTATAAAAAGGGAGTGGACTGACAATCCTTGAGGGGAAAGGGATGTGGCGGGTGTGGGAAAAGACTGGACAAAAATCATACACCTATGGATGAGGACAGTGGTGGTGGTGTTGGGGGGGGGGCATTTAACAGCATGTGGTGGGGTGGGAACCGGGTGGAGGGGAGCTATGGGGGGGTGGTTTGGGACAACTGTAATAATCTGAACAATAAAGATTTTTTTAAAAATTAAAAAAATAAAATGATATAAAAAAGAGAACATTCGCATTATTGTAAAATTATCACCACTATTCATCTCCAGAACATTTGCATCATCCCAAACTGAAACTCTTTATCCATTTAACAATAACTCCCTCTTCCATCCTCCCCTGGCAAACAGCATTCTACTTTCTGTTTCTGTAAATCTGTGAAGACAATTTTTAATTTTGCTAAATATTGTTACCCACTATTAATAGGAACAACACAAGAACATGAGAAAAACCTAGTACTGGAGTCAAACCCTTTCTTCCATTTTCCAGTTTATAATCTGGACTAAACTGTCTAATTTCTCTGAGCATCAGCTTCCTCACTTTAAAAAAATATTTTTATTGATTTTAGAGAGAGAAGAAGCGAGAGGGATAGAGAGAAAAGAAACATTGATGAGAGAGAAACATGGATTGGATGCCTCCTGCATGGCCCAGACTGGGGATTGAACATTGCAACCACGGCATGTCCCCTGACTAGGAATCAAACTAGTGACCTCTTGGTTCCTGGGTCAATGGTCAACCATTGAACCACACCAGCCAGGCAGTTTCCTCACTTCTTAAGTGGATCTAGTAATACTAGAGGCCCAGTCCCTATGCCTGCCCTGTGCCCTCTCAGCAGTCTGAAACCCACCCTCCGCTCCTGCCACCACCGCTGCAAGCCCGGATTTTGGCTGAGCATCTGCCCCCTGGTGGTCAGTGCGCATCATAGTAACAGGTTGTTCTGCCCTAACGGTTGCTTAGGTTTTTATTATATAGACTAGAGGCCCAGTGCACGAAATTCGTGCATGGGGGTGGGGTGGTCCCTTAGCCTGGCCTGCACCCTCTCCAATCCAGGACCAGATTGGACCACTTGGGGGATGTCAGATTGCCGGTTTAGGCCTGATTGTGTACCAGCAGTTGGAATCCCTCACGCAATTCAGGACACCTGGCTCCTAACTGCTCACCTGCCTACCTGCCTGATCACCCCTAACTACTCTGCCTGCCAGCCTGATAGTTCCCAACTGCCGGCCTGATCACCCCCAACTGCCCCCCTACTGACCTGATAGCCCCCAACATCCCCCCCTGCCAGGCTGATTGGTGTTGGGGGGCCAATTGGGGGCAGGGCCAGCCATGGGGAGGGGCTGTGGTCAGTGGACTGGCCGGCCACACCCCCAAATGGGGTGTGGGGTGTTGATTGGGGCCAGTGGCCTGGGGGAGGAGACATGGGTGGTTGGCTGGCCAGCCCTGCCCCTGATCAGGGTGGGGGTGCCTATCAGGGGTGGGGCTGGGCAGGGGGAGGGGCTGTAGGAGATTGGCTGGCCCTGCCCCCTATTGGGGTGGAGGGATTGGGTCAGGGCCAGCCTGGGGAGGGGCTGTGGGAAGTTGGCTGCCCAACCTCGCACCCTATTGGGGTGGAGGGGTGCAATCAGGGGCAGGCACCACAGGGAGAGGCTGTGGGCCTATTGTGGTGGGGCAGGCTGATCGAGGCCAGGGCTGGCTGGAGGCGGGGGAAGGGAAGGGACTTTGGCTGGCTGGCCAGCTCTTTTTTTTTTTTTTTTTTGGCAACTTCACAACTTTTATTTGTGGTGCCTGTGCTATGTCTGAAAAATACCTTCTCCCTCTGCCCAGGACAGTGTTGGGGAGGGGGCAGCAGAAAATAGAAGATGTCCCTCCCAATTGCACATGGACCCAGGCTGATGGGATACTTAGCACATTCTTGGATCCCTGCTCAGGGGCTGGAGGGGTGACTGGTGGCAGCACACATGAGAGGGGACTTCTGGGTGGCAACTCTGGTCCTGGCTACTGGTCCAGGCACTTCCTGGTCCTTGGTTCCTTCCTGGTCCTGCCTGTAGCCCTGGTCCCCCTACCTGGCTCAGCCTCCCGTCTCCATCCTGTCCTCAGATGGCCCCCTTGGCTCCTGGGGGCTCTGTCCTCCTCTCCCAGCCTGGAGATCCCGAGGGGAGGTTATGGCTTCTCAGAGACTCCCCAGCAGCCCTGTCACTCGTGTTCACACAGGGGAAGGGGTGCATGTGACAGAAGCAGCTATATAAATGCGGGTGCAGGGGCAAGTCCTCCGGGGTCACTTGGACAGTTTGCTGATGATGCGGATCAGGGCCGCATTCTCGTCCTTGAAGTGCTGGTTGTCAGCCCAGAGGTTGGACAGGCTCTTCAGCTCCTCTTCCAGTTCAGCGGCCTTGTGCTCCAGGCCCTGTGCTCAAATCTCTCCAGCTCCATGAGGGCTGGCCTCTCTGCAAAGTGCTCCTGCCTCTGCATGGTGTGCTCCAGCTTCACCTTGAGCTGCGCCAGCCAATAGCGTGGTCTGGGTCAGGCCCTCACGAAGTCTGTCATTCTCAATGCATAGCTTTGCATAGAGCTTCCTGAAGCATCCCTCGGGCTCTTCTAATTCTGGCTGGGGTTCTGGGTTTAGGTCCTGCTGCCCCTGGAAGGGAAGGGCTGGATTCTGAGCTGATGTCCGCTGGCTTCACCTCCTCCCCCTTCGCAGGCCCTCTCCTCTGAGGTGCTCCCTGGGGGCCTGTGGTCCCTGTCTCTGCCCCTCAGGCACCTCTATTCTCTGGGCAGGGCCATCAGAATTCTCAACTCCACGGACTCGGGGCTGCCAGGAAGAGTCCAGGCTCTGTGCGGCCTGCTCTTGATCAGGATGGGAGGCTGGCAGTGGGGAGGAGCTGTGAGGTTGGTCGCCGGCCCCACACCCTGATCAGGCTAGTTTGAGGGCTACAGCGGGTGTCATAGCAACCGGCCTGATCAGGGCTATCAGAATTCTCAACCCCATGGACCTGGGGCTGCCAGGAAGGTTCCAGGCTCTGTGCAGCCTGCTCTTGATGGGAATGGGAGAGTCGGAGGCAGGCCGGCAGCGGGAAGGGGCTGCAAGGTTGGTTGCTGGCCCCACCCCTGATAGGGCAGGTTTGCTGGCTACAGTGGGCATCATAGCGACCGGTCCAATCAGGCCATCTTCTGCCTGTTTGCCAGTCCCCAGGCCCAATGCCGCCTCCACTGCCGGGCTGTCAGGCCCTTGAAATAACCAGCTCATCCCCGGCTGCTTGGGGGCTCAGGACTGCAGGAAAGCAGGTGCTGGTGACTTCACCTGCATGTGTGTGCGCTGGGCCGGCTGCTGATGTAGCACTGCCACTGCCACTGTGGCTGCTGCTGGGGTTTGAGGCACTGACGGAGGCTGCGGGGCTCTCCCACAACCTACCCACCCCAGCGTGAGAGGCCCGGTGCGGGCAATGCATTTCATCAGCAGCCAGCCGGGTGCACATGCATGGAGGGGAAGTCACTTTCCTACAGGCCTGAGCCCCAGAGCAGCTGGCGATGAGCTGGTGATCCCAACAGCCTGACAGCCAGCCCGGTCCTCCCACCACCCACCCCGATCCCCCCCACCCCCGTTCACCATCACTGATCCATGGGAGCACCGTGGAGGCCTCCACCCAGCCCCAGGCCTCCTGGTGATGGATTGTGATGGTGATGCAAGTCCCCAATGTTGCAAGTCCCTTCCCACCATGCCTGCTGTGCAGGCAACCTCCTCCTGTCTGGTCATGACTATTATGGCATCCCAGCCTAATTTGCATATTACCCCCCCTCTATATATATAATATAAAATATATAATATATATTATATATAATAATAATATATAGTATATATTATATATAATAATAATATATATTATATATTATGTATATAATAATAATATATATAATATAATATATAATATAAAATATATAATATATATTTTAGAGGCCTGGTGCACGAAATTCATGCACTGGGGGGTTGGGGGCGGGGGCTGTCCCTTAGCCCAACCTGCACCCTCTCCAATCTGGGACCCCTTGGGGGATGTCCAACTGCCTGTTTAAGGATTGGGCCTAAACAGACAGTCAGACATCCCTTTCACAATCCAGGACTGCTGGCTCCCAACTGCTCACCTGCCTGCCTGATTGCCCCTAACTGCTTCTGCCTGCCAGCCTGATCACCCCCTAACCACTCCCCTGCCAGCCCGATCGTCCCCAACTGCCCTCCCCTGACAACCCGGTCACCCTCAAATGCCCTCCTCTGCATATTCCCTCTTTATTAGATAGGGTTTTTTCTTTAACATATTGGACAGCCCTAACTGGTTTGGCTAGGTGGATGAGCATCGGTCTGCAGACTCAAGGGTCCCAGGTTCGATTCCGGTCAAGGGTATGTACCTTGGTTGGGGGCACACACCCAGTGGGGAGTGTGCAGGAGGCAGTTGATTGATGTTTCTCTGTCATAGATGTTTCTAGCTCTCTATCCCTTTCCCTTCCTCTCTGTAAAAAAAAATCAATAAAATATATATATTTTAAAAAGAAACATTTAAGATTCCTCCATATCTGCCTGGCTGGTGTGACTCAGTGGTTGAGACCCCAGGCTGCTGCTGCTGGGAGGGGGATCGCACCGTGGGGGTGCGCGCCCCTGCCGGCCTGAGACCCCAGCCCAGGCTGCTGCCGCTGGCAGGGGATCACGCCATGGGGGTGCGCACCCCTGCTGGCCTGAGACCCCCCAGGCTGCTGCCGCAGGGAGGGAATTGGGCCGTGGGGAGTGAATTTGTTTTTGTTTTTTATAAAGGGTCAGGAGGGCCTCTGGGCAGCATTTGGCTCTCAGCGGCAGCCCTCCCTGAGACTGGGGGACTCCGGTGGGGCTGAGAGGACTGGGCACTGCCATCTTGTGGCTATGGGTGCCACCATTTTTGTCACGAAACGATGGTTAATTTGCATCTTACTCTTTTATTAGATAGGATATATAGATATTGTGCTATTTGGAGGATAAGATAATGTATGAAAGTAATAATAGGCACTCAATATTATATGTAGAATCTTCTCAAAATATTAACTCTTTATTTATTCATTTACTTATTTGTTTTTGTTAGACTAGCAGTTCTCAACCTGTGGGTCGCTAGCAGGGTCACCTAAAACCATTGGAAAACACAGATATTTACATTACAATTCATTAACAGTAGCAAAATTACAGTTATGAAGTAGCAACGAAAATAATTTTATGGTTGGGGGTCACCACAACATGAGGAACTGTATTAAAGGGTCGCGGCATTAGAAAGGTTGAGAACCACTGTGTTAGACAATGTTTAAATGACCTCTGCAGGTGCCAGTAACAAAAACAAAAAAAGTTAATATTAGGGCATTATGGATTCAAATCCATATAATTCCCAGATGTTTTATAATATGTTACAAATCACTTTATTTTTTTTTACCTTAGAAAGTATGAATAGCAAATTATTGCATTTTACAAACCAAAGTTTTAAACAGTATTTTGATATGCTTGGGTAAAAAAAAAAAAAAAATCAACTTTTACCAAATAGCTAAAATAATGATTTAACTTGTGGATTTTATTTTTGGTGAGGTTTTAAAAAAGCATTTGCTATTTTTTCTATTCAAATGATCCTGATTGTAAATAATCCATGTTCTTTTGTCTAATTCCTTATTTGTCATTTTCATTTTAGATCACTGTAGGGGTGGAGGGAAGGGAGGGAGGTCTGAACATAAGTTGACCAAATTTTTGTTAGCTCTGGTTAGAAATTATAAAACAGGTCTCCTGTATTACAAGAATCAGAGTGTGTTAAAACACCTAGATAATCAGGTTGTGCAAATTCTGTCAAATTTCTATATTGGTAAATTACATATTTAACTATTTTTTTCAAATTTTATTTATTTATATTTTTTCTTTAATAATCTCACATGAGGATATTTTTTAACTGACTTGGAGGGAGGGAGGGAAAAAGGAAGGAAGGAAGGAAGGAAGGAAGGAAGGAAGGAAGGAAGGAAGGAAGGAAGGAAGGAAACATCAATTGGTTGCTTCCCATAAGCCTGACAGGGAATCGAACTGGCAACTTAGGTATCAAACCTGCAACCTTTTTGGTGTACTGGACAGTACTCAACAATCTGAGCCACTTGGCCAGGCCACATTTAACTATTTTTTATTTATCCACTGACATATATTTACTGAGCATTTTCTTATTGTAAAGTATTAAGGGTTTTAAAAAGTATAAATTATGGTCTCTTCCTTCAGCGTTCACAATCCCCTTGAAAAGGGAAGCCACCTGTGCATGCAAGTTTAAGGCTGTAGTTCAGTAGGCTCAAGGGCATGAATTTTGAGAGAAAAAAGGCAATTTAAGCTGTAACTATGTTGTATCTGAGGTGAAGATGGTAAGTAGAGTTAGCTACATAAAGGGATTTATACACATTAATGAAAAAAGCAGAATGTTGGCACAATTTGTAAATCTTACTCCCTAAAAAGTAAGTAAAAATTTGAAATGTTTGACAAAATGATCAAATTTAATAATGGTTTTCAGTTACTTCTCTCTGTGGTCTTCACTTACTTAGGGATTTTCTCAAAATCATTGGCTTCTTCTTTTTAAATTTAAATTTATTTTTATTTTGTTTTACCTTTTCCATCACCATTTATTCCCTCTGTGCCTCTTCCACCTCCCACACCCGCACAATCACCACACTCTTGTCTGTGTCCATGAGTTCTCTCTTTTATTTCTTTGTCACTCAATCCCTCCACTCCATCCCCACAACTGTCTGCCTGCTCTCTGTCTATGAGTCTGTCTCTATCATTGGCTTCCTAAATATAGAATAATCTATGTATGAAAGACATCAGGAATATTTTAGGATTGTACCTCAAGCTCAGTCCACTTCAGGTCACACATTTTTGCTACTTCCTCCAGATAGATGGATACCAAAACTCCAATTTGGTTGCATTAAGGGTGGGAATTGAAGGGCAGAATGGTGAGCAGGCATTGAGTGGAGCGGATGGGAAGGCTTCCAGTTATATCCAGAGGATGAATTATTGAATCAACTAAGTCAGTGGAGGGTTTTAATACGCAAAGGTAGAGGACACTTTTATTAGCAAAAATTAGATTTCTGGAAAAATTATTGGGGCTTTATTCCAAAAGTTATGTCAGTCCTTACTTATCATAGGAACCATTTGGTCCATATTGAAATTGAAGAAAACATATTCTAATTTGATATATGCAATTTAGCATCACCAGGGAAGGGAAATAGTAATGATATTTGTATGAAATTGAGGGCTCCTTCTTCCAATTAGATTTTTCAAAGGTGATTACTGTTTGTGATTTTTTCAAAGAACAAAAAATAAATTGAATTCAGCTATGCATTCTTATACATACATATACATGCTCTTTTTTTTCTAGCTTCTCTTATTCCATGTTTTTGTGAGATTTATCTACGTTGCTGTGAGTAGCAGTAATCTATTTGTTTTATTGTTGTACTAGAGGCCCAGTGCACAAATCTGTGCACAGGTGAGGTCAGGCTGGCCTGCCCCAATCAGGGCTGATTGGGCTGGGCTAGCTGGAGGGAGAGGACACAGGAGGTTGGCTGGCTCCTCCCTGATTGGGGCAGGGCCAGCCAGGGGGAGGGGCCACAGGCAGTTGGTCAGCTGGCTCCACCTCCTCGTCGAACTTCTGGTCAAATTCCTGGTCCAGGGAACAACTTGCATATTAGCCTTTTATTATATATGATAGTCTTCCATAACATGCAATATTATAATTTATCCCTTTTTTAATAATCTTCATTTGTGTTCTTTCTAGTGCTGGTCTATTTTAACATCTAATATTCTTCATTTTATCATTGATCAAAACAGACCATCAAAGAGCTTGGTTTATCAAGTACAAGAGGTCATACTATAATGTACTCATTGACCTATGTGCCAATGAAAGGCTTACTTCTGCTAAGAAATGTTCATTTTTATCCTCATGTACAATGCAAATTATGTATTGAGTTTCTACTATGGTTTGCTTTACCTATAATAATAAAATTCAAAACTGAAGCCAAACTTTAATCTTTCTGAATGAATGCTTTTCTGCATAACCATATTTTAATTCTTTCCTGGTTTTAATCTTCCAACTCTATTTCCTCTGAAAACATATGTTATCTATTTGACATTCTCCAATTAACTGTATTGCAATCCTCGTAAACTACACTGTAGAATAAAACAGGAAAAAAAATACACTATTTAAAATTTACCTGGGACTCAGCCATTCCTCTTCTTTCTGGAATGCACAGGGCCTGAGAAGGCAGAGTTGGAGAAGAAAATAAAAGCTATTAGATTGGGCTTGCTTTGTGGTTTCAGAAACATATACCCACAGAGATTAAGGTAAAACTGTAGCAAAGTGATATTTGGGTCCATCAGAAAGACCACGAATATTCATTCCACAGATGTGCTAATAAGCACAAGGATGACTGGTATGATCATGTGGAGCATAAGGTGGAAAAGAATAAGAGTGCATATGTGGAGTAGTAGATGCAAAGGAATGGAAAAGAATAGCAGATGGAATATAGTAGGTAGCAAAACTCCCATTGCACGTGGCCAGGCCCCCACAACTCAACATTTGAACCCTCTGGTGACAGTCAGAATGGGGAGACAACGAAGCAATCCCCAGAGGAAAGAAAAGGAGGAATTGCCAAGAAAGGAAATAAGTGAAACAGAAGCATGCAACATGACTGAAAAAGAACTCAGAGTAATGGTTATACACTTCATACACCGGATAGACGAAAAAATCAACAACCTATGCAAAAATCAGGAAGAAATGAAAAGTGATATAGCTACAATCAAAAACACCATGGAAGGCTTCAACAGTAGACTAGAAGAAGCAGAGGAATGAATTAGTGAGTTAGAAGATCAGACACAGAAACAAGTCCAATGTGAACAGCGACTAGAGAAAAAAATTAAAAGGCAGGAGGAAAGCCTAAGGAAGCTTTGGGACAATGCAAAATGAAATAACATACGTATAATAGGGCTGCCAGAAGGACAAGAAGAGCAGCAAGGATTAGAAAATTTATTTCAAGAAATAATGACAGAAAACTTCCCTATTATGGGAAGAAAAAAGTTACTGAAGTACAGAGAGTCCCAAGCAAGATGAATCCCTAAAGACCCACAACAAGACATGCCATAATTACAATGGCAAGTGTTACTGACAAAGAGAGAATCTTAAAAGCTGCAAGAGAGAGAAAGAAAGTTACCTACAAAGGATCCCCCATCAGATTAACAATGATTTCTCAACAGAAACACATCAAGCTAGAAGGAAATGGAAGGATATATACAATGTGATGCAAAGAAAAGGACTGAATCCAAGAATACTCTATCCAGCAAGACTATCATTCAAAATTGAAGGGGAAATCAGGAGCTTCAAAAAAAAAAAAAAAAAAGCCTACGGGAATTTATCACTACCAAGCCAGCAATGCAAGGAATGCTAAAGTGAATGCTGTAAAAAGAAGAAACCAAAAGGTAAGAAGGAACACAGCCTCAAAAAATAAAAATGTCTACAAACAAGTACCTTTCAATAATAACTTTAAATGTAAATGGACTAAATGCTCCAATCAAAAGACATCAAGTAGCTGAATGGATAAAAAAAAAAAAATGACCCATATATATGCGGGTCTCTTGCGGTCTACAAGAGAACCACCTCAGAAAAAGGGACTCACACAGACTGAAAGTGAACAGATGGAAAATTTCTTTCAGGCAAATGGAAATGAAAAAAAAAGCTGGGGTAGCAATACTTATATCTGACAAAACAGACCTCAAAGTAAAGGCCATAACAAGAGATAAAGAAGGCCACTTGATAATACTAAAGGGATCGATACAACAAGAGGATATAACCCTGGTAAATATATATGCACCCAATGCATGAGCATGCAAATACATAAAAAATCTCCTGGAAGATATCAAGAGAGATGTCGACAATACTAGAATCATAGTAGGGGACTTTAATACACCACTGAGATCACTGGATAAATCCTCTAGACAAAAAAATCAGCAAAAACAACAATCATAAATGGCTCACTAGATCAGATCAGATGGACTTAATTGATATCTTCAGAACATTTCACCCCAAAGCTGCGGAATATTCATTCTTCTCAAGAGCACATGGGACATTTTCAAAAATACACCACATACTGGCTCACAAACAAAGTCTCAGAAGATTGAAATCATACCAAGCATCTTTTCAGACCAAAATGGCATAATATTAGTAATAAACGACAATAAAAACAATCCAAAATACTCAGATACTTGGAAGCTGAATAGCATGTTATTAAGTATTGATTGTGTTACCAATGAGATCAAAGAAGAAATTAAAAACATTCTGGAAACTAATGACAATAAAAACACAATAATCCAAAACCTATGGGACACAAGGAAAGCAGTCCTGAGAGGGAAGTTTATAGCTCTACAGGCCTACTTCAAAAAACAAGAAAAAATGGTAGTAAATCATCTAATGCTAAAACTCAAAGAATTAGAGAGCAAAAAGAAAAGCCCAAAGTGAGCAGAAGGAAGGAGATAATAAAGATCAGAGCAGAAATAAATGACATAGAGACCAAACACACACACACACACACACACACACACACACACACACACACACACAATACAAAGGTTCAATGAAACCAAAAGCTGGTTTTTTGAAAGGATACACAAGATTGATGAACCTCTAGCCAGGCTCACCAAGAAGCAAAGAGAAAGGACTCAAATAAACAAAATCAGAAATGAAAGAGGAAAAATAACAACAGACCCCACAGAAATACAAAGGATTGTTAAAAAATATTATGAACAACTCTTTTCCAGAAAACTAGACAACGTGGAGGAAATGGACATATTCTTAGAAAAATACAACTTTCCAAAACTCAATCAAGAAGATTCTAAAAATCTCAATAGGCCAATAACTATGGAAGAAATTGAAACAGTCATCAAAAAGCTTCCAGCAAACAAAAGCCCAGGGCCAGATGGCTTCACAGGGGAGTTTTACCAAACATTCAGGGAAGAACTAAAACCTGTCCTCCTCAGACTATTCCAAAAAATTCAAGAGGAAGGAACACTTCCAAACTCATTCTGTGAAGCCAGCATCACGCTAATACCAAAACCAGATAAAAACAACACAATGAAAGAGAATTACAGGCCAATATCCCTCATGAACATAGATGCCAAAATCCTCGACAAAATTCTAGCAAATCGGATCAGCAGTACATCAGAAAGATCATACACCATGACCAAGCAGGATTTATCCCAGGGATGCAAGGATAGTACAATATCCACAAATCAATAAATGTGATACATCACATAAACAAATTGAGGCTGAGAAATCACATAGTCATATCAATTGATGCAGAAAAAGCATTTGACAAAATCCAACACCCTTTCTTGATAAAAACTCTCAGCAAGGTGGGAATAGAAGGATCATACCTCAACATCATAAAAGCCATGTATGAGAAACCCACAGCCAGCATCACACTCAATGGACAAAAACTAAAGCCATTTCCACTAAAAACAGGAACAAGACAGGGATGCCCTCTCTCACCACTCCTCTTTGACACAGTAATGGAAGTACTTGCCATTGCTATCAGACAAGAAGTAGAAATAAAAGGCATCCAAATTAGAAAAGAAGAAGTAAAACTGTCCTTATTAGCAGACAACATGATACTGTACATAGAAAACCCTAAAGACTCCATCAAAAAATTATTAGACTTAATAAATGAATTCGGCAATGTAGCAGGATACAAAATTAACGCCAAGAAATCTATGGCATTTCTATACACCAATAGTGAACTTACAGAGAGACTAAAAAAGCAATCCCATTAACCATCGTACCAAAAAAATTAAGATACCTAGGTATAAACTTAACTAAATAGGTAAAAGACCTATATGCAAAAAAATACAGGACACTGAAAAAAGATATAGAGGAAGATATAAACAGATGGAAGAACATACCGTGTTCATGGATTGGTAGAATCAACATAATCAAAATGTCCATACTACCCAAAGCAATCTTTAGATTCAATGCCATCCCCATTAAAATACCCATGGCATATTTCACAGACCTAGAAAGGACTCTCCAAAACTGCATCTGGAATGAAAAAAAAAAAGACCCCAAATAGCCACAGCAATCCTGAGAAAGAAGAACAAAGTAGGTGGGATCTCAATACCAGATATCAAGCTGTATTACAAAGCCACCATTCTCAAAACAGCCTGGTACTGGCAAGAACAGACATATAGATCAAAGGAATAGAATAGAGAACCCAGAAATCAACCCAAACCACTATGCCCAACTAATATTCAACAAAGGAGGCATGACCATACAATGGAATCAAGATAGTCTCTTCAATAAATGGTGTTGGGAAAATTGAACAGACACATGCAAAAAAAAAAAAAAAGATGAAACTAGACCACCAACTTACACCATACACAAAAATAAACTCAAAATGGATAAAGGATTTAAACATAAGAAAGGAAACCATAAAAATACTAGAGGAATCCACAGGCAGTGAAATCTCAAACATATGCTGAAGAAACGTCTTCACTGATACTGCTCCTAGGGCAATGGAAAATAAAGAGAAAATAAACAAATGGACTATATCGAAATAAAAAGCTTTTGCAAAGCAAAAGAAACCATCAACAAAACAAGAAAGACCACTTCATGGGAGAACATATTGCCAATGTTATCACTGATAAGTGTTTAATCTCCAACATCTACAGGGAACTCATACAACTCAACAAAAGGAAGGTAAACAAACCAATCAAGAAATGGGCAACTGACCTAAATAGAAACTTTTTGAAAGAAGACAGAAGGAAGGCCAAGAGACATATGAAAATATGCTCAAAGTCACTAATTATCTGAGAGATGCAAATCAAAATGGCAATGCAGTACCATCTCACACCTGTCAGAATGGCTATCATCAACAAATCAATAAACGACAAATATTGGAGAGGATGAGGAGAAAAAGGAACCCTCCTGCACTGCTGGTGAGAATGCAGATTGGTGCAGTCTCTGTGGAGAACAGTATGGAGTTTCCTCAAAAAACTAAAAATGGAACTCCCATTTGACCCAGTAATACCACTTCTAGGAATATATCCCAAGAAGCTAGAAACATCAATCAAAAAGGAAATATGCACCCCTATGTTCATAGCAGCACAATTTACCATAGCTAAGATCTGGAAACAGCCTAAGTGCCTGTCAGCACATGAGTGGATTAAAAAACTATGGTACAGCTACACAATGGAATACTACGCTGCGCTAAAAAAGAAGGAACTCCTACCATTTGCAACAACATGGATGGAACTGGAGAGCATTATGCTAAGTGAAATAAGTCAGAGAAAGATAAATATCACATGATCTTACTCATCTATGGGGAATAATGAACAACATAAACTAATAATCAGAAACTGATCCAGAGACAGGGAAGCATCAATCAAAGTGTCAAACCTCAGAGGGAAGGTAGGGGAGGGTAGGGGTAAGGGGGAGAGATTAACCAAAGGACATGTATACATGCATATAAGCCTAACCAGTGGACAGAGACAATAGGGGGGGTGAGGGCATGGGTGGGGAGGTCGGGGGGCTGGGAAGGTAATGGGGGGATGAGGACAAATATGTAATGCCTTAACCAATAATGAAATTAAAATGCAAAAAAAAGTGACTTCAAAAAAATAAATTTATTAATAAATAATAAAAGACAATGTAGGAAAAGAATACCCAAGCAGAGCAGCAACTGGAAAAAAATAAAATAAAAAACAGGAAGAGAGCCAAAGAAAGCTTTGAGACAACACAAAATGAAACAACATCCTCATAATAGGGATGCCAGAAGAAAAAGAAACTGAGCAAGAAATAGAAAACCTGTTTGAAGAAATAATGACAGCAAACTTCCCTGATATAAGGAAGAAAAAACTCATACAGATCCAAGAAGCTCACAGAGTCTCAAACAAGATGAACCCAAAAAGACTGACATCAAGACACATCACAATTAAATTGGCAAACACCAATGACAAAGTAAGAATCTTAAACACTGCCAGCAAGAGATAGAAAGTTACCTGTAAGGGATCTCCCATTAGTCTATCAACTCATTTCTCAACTAAAACACATTAGGCCAGAAGATAATGGAATGATATATACAAAGTGATGCAAAGCAAGGTCTGAATTGAAGAATACTATACCCAGCAAAGCTATCATTCAAATATTGAAGTTGAAATCAGAAGTTTCACAGACAAAAAAAGGGCTAATGGTGTTTATTACCACCAAACCAGTAATGCAAAAAAATGCTAAAGGGACTGCTGTAAAAAGAAGAAATGGAAATGGAAAAGGAACTCAAGCATAAAGAATGAAAATGGCGACAAACAAGTACTTATCAATAACCTTAAATGTAAATGGATTAAACGCTCCAATCAAAAGACATGGGGTAGCAGAATGGATAAAAAAAACATGACCCACATATCTGCTGTCTACAAGAAACCGGCTTCAGAAAAAAGGACTCTCACACACTGCTAGTGAAGGGATGGAAAAAATTTCTTCAGGCGAATGGAAATGAAAACAAAAAGCTGTGATCTGAATGCTTATATCTGACAAATTAGACCTCAAAGTGAAGGCCATAACAAGAGATAAAGAAAGCTACTTCATAATAGTAAACAGAGCTATTCAACAAGAGGATATAACTATGGTAAACACATATGAACCCAATATAGGAGCACCCAAATACATTAAAAAAAAACTTCTGGAGGATATCAAGGCAGAGATGGACAGGAATACAGTCAAAGTAGGGGACTTTAATACCCCATCGACATCACTGGATAAATCCTCTAACCAAAAAAATCAGCAAAGAAACATCAATCCTAAATGATGCAGTAGATCAGATGGAATTAATTGACATCTTCAGAATATGTCACCCCAAAGCTAGAGAATATACATGCTTCTCAAGTGCACATGCGTCATTTTCAAAGATAGACCATATATTGGGACACAGGCAAAGTCTCTTCAAATTCAAGATGATAGAAATCATATCAAGCATCTTATCAAATCACAATGGCATAAAATTAGAAATCAACAATAAATACAATAAAAAAATCAAACACCTGGAGGCTAAATAGCATACTATTAAACAATGATTGGGTTACCAAAGAGATCAAAGAAGAAATAAAAAACATCCTGGTAACAAACGACAATTAAAACACAGCAATCCAAAATTTATGGGACACAGTGAAAGCAGTCTTGAGAGGGAAGTTCATAGCTCTACAGGCCTACCTCAAAAAACAAGAAACAATGGTAATAAATTATCTAACTGTAGACTCAAAGAATTAGAAAGAGAGCAAAAAGAGAAGCCCAGAGTAAGCAGAAAGAAGGAAATAATGAAGATCAGAGTGGACGCTCTAGCCAGGCTCACCAAGAAGCAAAGAGAGAGGAACTAATTAAACACAATCAGAAATAAAAGAGGTGAAGTAACATCCAACCCCACAAAAATACAAATGATTATGAAAATATACTATAAACAACTCAATTCCAACAAACTAAATGGACTTATTGAAGCTTCCAAAGCTCAATCAGGAAGAATAAAAAAACATGAAGAGGCCGATAACTACCAAAGAAATTGAAGCAGTAATCAAAAATCTTCCAGCACACAAAAGCGCTCATCCCGATGGCTTTACAGGGTAGTTCTACCAAGCATTCAAAGAACTAAAACCTATCCTCCTAAGACTATTCAAAAACATACAGGAGCAAGGTGCACTTCCAAGCTCTTTCTATGAAGTCAGCTTACCCTAATTCCAAACCCAGATAAAGACAACACAAAAAAAGAGAACTAGAGCCCAATATCCTAGATGAACATAGATGCTAAAATCCTCAGCAAAATTCTAGCAAATCGGATCCAGCAGTACATTAGAAAGATCATATACCATGACCAAGTGGGATTTATTCCAGGAATGCAAGGATGGTATAATATCTGCAAATCAATAAATATGATATATCATGTAAACAAATTGAGAGACAAAAAATCACATAATCATACAAATAGATGCAGAAAAAAGCATTTGACAAAATCCAACACCCTTTCTTGTTTTATATTCATATAACTTATTTAATTATTGGACAACATAATTTAGTTTCTAAAAGAAAACTTTTAAAGTAATATTAATGTGATATTATTTAATATAATTAGTGTATTTTTATATGCACACATACAAGTCCTTTGGTAGTGCTCTAACCACCACTCCCCTACCATTTGTCTCTAAATCGATCTATTCTTGTTCATCAAATTATGTTGATCATTATATCCCACATATGAGTGAGATCATGTGATATTTATCTTTTTCTTATTGGCTTATTTCACTTAGCATAATTCTCTCCAGTTCCATCCATGTTGTTGCAAATGGTAAAAGTTCTTTTTTTATAGTGGCATACTATTCTATTGTGTACATGTACCACAGTATTTTAATCCACTCATCTGCTCATTTAGGCTGTTTCCAAATCTTAGCTATTATAAATTGTGCTGCTATGAACATAGGGGTGCATGTATCCTTTCTGATTGGTTTTTCTGGTTTCTTGGGATATAGTTCTATAAATGGGATTACTGGGTCAAATGAGAGTTCCATTTTTAACTTTGAGGAAACTCCATACTGTTTTCCACAGTGGCTGCACAAGTGTGCATTCCCACCAGCAGTGCACAAGGGTTCCTTTTTCTCTGCATCCTCACCAGCACTTGTCATTTGTTGATGATAGCCATTCTAAAAGGTGTGAGAGAGTATCTCGTTGTTTTGATTTGCATCTCTCGGATGATTAGTGACTTTGAGCACATTTTCATATGTCTCTTGGCATTCTGTAGGTCCTGTTTCGAAAAATGTCTATTTAGATCCTTTGACCATTTTTTGATTGGATCATTTATCTTCCTTTTGTTAAATTGTATGAATTCTCTGTAACTTTTGGAGATTAAACCCTTATCGGAACTATCATTGGCAATTAAGTTCTCCTATGCAGTGGGCTTTCTTGTTTTGTTGATGGTTTCTTTTGCTATGCAGAAGCTTTTTATTTCATTCCATTCCCTCTGGCCTGATGAGTTTCTGTTGAGAAATCAGTTGCTAGTCTGATGAGGAATCCTTAGTAGGTAACTTTCTGTCTCTCTCTGGCCGCTTTTAAGATTCTTACTTTGTCATTGGTGTTATCCCTTCCCTCTGAGATTCCTCAGTCTGTTCCATGTTTCTATGCCTCTGATTCTATTTTATTCATCAGTTTATTTTGTTTATTATATTTCTTGTTCATTTATTTTTATTTTTAGATTCAATTATTTATAGATATGTATTTATTGCATTTTATTGTTCATATTTTTTATGTCTCCTTCTTCTTCCTCTTTTTAAAGAAGAGCCTTAAACATTTCATGTAATACTGGTTTGGTGATGATGAACTCTTTTAACTTTTTCTTGTCTGGGAAGCTCTTTATCTGAACTTCATTTCTAAATGATAGATTTGCTGGGTAATCTTGGTAGTAGGTCCTTTGCTGTTCATCACTTTGAATATTTCTTACCACTCCCTTCTGGCCTAAAAAATTTGTTGAGAAATCAGCTGACAGTCATACGAGCATTCCTTAGTAGATAACTAACTGCTTTTCTCTTGCTTTTAAAATTCTTGTTTTGTCTTTAACCCTTGGCATTTTAATTATGTGTCCTGGTGTGGGCCTCTTTGGGTTCCTCTGGTTTGGGACTCTCTGCACTTATAAGTCTATTTCTTTCACCAGGGAGGGGAAGTTTTCTGTCATTATTTCTTCAAATAGATTTTCAATATCTTGCTCTCACCCTTCTACTTCAGGCACCTCCCTTCCCCCATAATGTGAATGTTAGTACTTTTGAAGTTGTCCCAGAGGCTCCTTTCACTATCTTCATACTTTTGGATAATTTTTTATTTTTGTTCTTCTGATTGGGTGTTTTTTACTACCTCATATTCCAAATCATTGGTTTGAGTCTCAGAATCTTCTACTCTACTGTTGAATCCATGTAAATTATTCTTTATTTCACTTAGTGTATGCTTAATTTCTGACTGGTACTTTTTCATGTCTTTCATATTCTCACTAAGATTCTTGTAAGTCTCACTAAGTCCCTTGACACTCTCATTAATTCCTTTGAAGCTCTCAATGAGTCCCTTGAAGTTCTCATTAAGATCCTTGAGTAACCTTACAACCATTGTTTTGAACTCAGTATACAGTAGTTTGCTTGTTTCCTTTTCTTTCATTTGTGACATGTTTCTTTGTCTCTGTATTTTGGTTGCTCCCATTTTTGTTTTCATGTATTAGGTAGAACTGTTATATCTCCTGGAATTGGTAGAGTAGCCTGTGTATTAGGTGTCCTGCAGGGCCCAGTGGCTCAGTCTCCCCAGTCTCCTGAGTTGGGCACTCCAGGTGTGCCCATGTGTGGGCAGTGTGCACAGTCTTATAGTAGTTGAGCCTTCATTGCTGTTGGCTTCACTGGGAGGAACTGACCTCCAGGCCAATTGGCTGTGAGGACCAGCAGTGTCTACAGTGGAAGAGTTACTATCAGGAGATACCCATATGGAGCAAAACTTACTTCAGTGGGGCTCTGGTGCTCACTAAGTCTGCCCCTTGAGTGTGTCACTTGTGGGTGTGTAGAGTTATAATCTGGTATGGTCTGAAGCTGTCCAACAGGAGCACTGGCTCTCAGGCTCCCAGAAGGTGCAAAGTCAGCCAATGCCTGTGATCACCTAGCAGGAGAGATCTGCAGGTAGCTGCTACTTGTATTGGGCTAGAAAGTGTCCAGGCAAGGCCCAGCTGTGAAACAAAGCAGGCTGGTGCTAGTGCTGGGTCTTGGGCCTTTTATTGGGGCACGCTGAAGCCAGCTGCTGTTTGAGAGATTTTAGCAAAGTCTGAAGCCTGAGCCAGGACAGGTCATTCATATGGAAAAGCCGCTGCAATCAGATTGGGTGGGGCTGCAAATTGGATGGGGCAGGGTCTCAGGGATTCACCAAGTTGGAGCAAACAGTGTGGGCCAGGGTAATGGAAACTCAGATATGGCTGCCAGTCTGCTCTGCAACAGGGGAGGTCTCAGTACAGGAACAATGACCCTTGAAAGCACCCCTGTCTGAGCAAAAGCCAACCCCTGAGTTACTACCCCAATGCCAGTTCCTGGATTTTCCCAAAGCCACTGACCAGCACTGCAGCTTTGGAGAAGCAGGATGATGTAAGTTCATGCGCCTGCCCTTTAAGAGGAACACCTGGGATCCAGCATTCTTTATGTCAGTTAACCACAATCCCTGCTAGTTGTTACAGTCTGAAGTACAACGACTTCTCTTCCCAGCTCTGGAACCCTGGACTTGAGGGTCTGCTGTGGGGCTGGGACCCCTGCTTCTCAAGGGAGGCCTTGGAGATATTCCTCCTGATTAAAAAACACCACACATGAGTATCAGACCAGCCCATTCCACGCCTCCACCTTTCTTATCAGTCTCAATGTACTTTCTTCTTTAATTCTCTAGTTGTAGGACTTTGATTCAGCAAAATTTCAGGTGGTTCTGAAGAATTGTTTTTCTATAATTTAGTTGTAATTTTGAAGTGGTTGAAGGAGACGGTAAGTACCAAGTACAGCATTTAACTACACCGCCATCTTGGTTCCCAATCAGAAACAGTTTTGGGTTCACTAATTTTCTCTAATGTTTTTATATTCTTCAATTGTACTGAATTCTGCTCTAATCTGTAATATCCTCTTGTTTTTATTTTCTTTGGGTTAATTTGCTCTTTTTCCTCTACTTTCTTAAAGTGGAAGTAAGAACTAATTTGAGTTCTTTCTTTTCTATTTATAGCATTTAGTGCTATGAATTTCTAAGTACTGCATCCCACGTTTTGAGATATGTTGCATTTTCATTCGAAGTACTTTTAAATTTACTTAATTTCCTGTGAGATTTCCTCTTTAACCCAAGGGCTTTAGAAGTGTGGAATTTCCAAGTATTTGAAGATTACCTAGATATCTTTCTTGGTTTCTAGTTTTATTCTGCTGTGGTCTGATAACATATTTTAAATGACATATTGTTTTGAAATTACTAAAGTTTGTTTTATGATCTCTCTTGGTGAATGTCCACTGGTACTTGAGAAGGGCATGTATTCTGCTATTGTTGAGTAGATTATTCTATAAATGTCATTAACATTTGAACTCTGAAAAACTGACATTGAACAATTAAATTCTGATTGATGTTTTTCATGTCTTCTATAACCTTACTGATTTTCTGCCTCTTTTTTAAATTATTTTTAAGAGGATCTTTGAAGTCCCCAGCTATAATTGTGTATTTAATTATTTCTCTTTTCAAGTTTATCAGTTTTTGCTTCATATATTTTGAAGCTCTGTTGTTATGAACACATTTAGGAATAGTTATGTCTTCTTAAAGAACCAACCCCTTTAGTCTCTCTTCATCTCTAATAATATTCCTTGTTCTAGTCTACTTTTCTAACATTAAATTTACAACTTCATCTTTGTTTTGGTTAGTATTTCTATGATATATTTTTCTCTATCATTTATTGTTAATGTATCACTATATATATATACATATATACACACAGATGTATATATATTTAAATATGTTTTAATTGATTTCAGAGACAGAAAGAAAGAGGGAGAGAAGGATAGAAACATCAATGATGAGAGAGAATCATTGATCTGCTACCTTCAAGCCTGCAACCTGGGCATGTGCCCTGACCGGGAATTGAAACATGACCTCCTGGGTCGATGCTCAACCACTGAACCACACTGGCTGGGCTGATTCTTTATATTTAAAATGGCTTCTTGTAAACACCATTTAGGGAATCTTTTATCCTATGTGATTAAACTCCATTTTTATTGTTTAACTGATGTATTTAGGTCAGTGACATTTAAAATAGTTAAAATAATTCTTGATATAGTTGTATTAACATCTACCATCTTCTTAGGTATTTTCTTTTTGCTCCATTTGTTCTGTTTCTTCACCCCTCCCCACTTTTCTGCCTTGGCTTGGTTACTTAAGCAATTTTTATTATTCATTTTATATATATTAGATGGTTATTTATACCTCTTTGAAAAAAGTTAGTGGCTCCTTAGGTTTTACAATACCCATTTCTTATTAATCTGAGTCTACCTTCAAATATTACTTGTAGTATGGAAACTTACAACAATGTATTCCAAATCCCTCCCTCCAATCTTTTGTGCTATAGTTATCATATATTTTACTTTTACCTATGCCATAAACATACAATATTCACTTTAGACAATCATTTACACTTTAGACCAATTAAAAATAGAATAAATTTTATTTTACATTTAATTATTCCAATTCCAATGTTCTTATGTTCTCACTAAACCTAAACTTTTGGCAAGCACTGTCCCTGTAGTGTTCGGCCTAGCAGATATTCCTCCCCCACTCCCAGAGGTATAGCATTCTTCATTTCTTTGTGCAGACCCAAATTTGAGTAAGATCATATTCCTTCTGCCTAAAGAACTTCCCTTACCATTTTCTATAAGAAGGTCTGCTAGTGAAAGTTTTTGTTTGCCTGAAAAAGTTTTTATTCTTAATTTTTGCTTGGTATAGAATCCTGGACTGACAGCTCTTCTTCTTTCAGAGCACTTTGAAAATATATCTCCATTGTATCTGATAAGAATTTGGCTGTATGCAATTCTTATCCTTGTTCTTTAGTAGATAATATTTCTTTTTCTCTTGTTGCCATCAAGATTTTTCCCTTATCTTTGTTGTTTAGCAGTTTACATATGATATACCTAGCCCTGTCTGGTTTTGCTCAGTGGATAGAGCATCAGCCTGCAGAATGAAGGGTCTCAGGTTTGATTCCCACTCAGGGCACATGCCCAGGTTGTGGCTCTATCCCCAGTAGGGGGTGTGCTGGAGGCAGCCTATCAATGATTCTCTCTCATCATTGACATTTCTCTCTATCTCCTTCTCCCTTCCTCTCTGAAATAAAATCTATACTAATAAAAGAGAAATATGCAAACTGACCATCACTTCACAAAGCCCACCAGCCAATCAGGAGTGAGTATGCAAATTAACCCAACAAAGATGGTGGCGGCCCTGCCCTCCTAGCCACTCCGGGCCTCTGGGCAGCATGCATGCAGGCAGAGTGGCTGAGCAGAGCGGGATGCCTCCTATGAGGGGAAGGGCGGGGGGGGGGGGGTGTCGCGCGCACAGAGGTAGCTACAGGAATGGCACTCTGGCTGGAGTGAAGACTGAAGGCTCTGGCCAGAGCAAAGACAGAAGGCGGCAGCCAGAGCGAAAGCCTGGGTCCCGGGTGCCAGAGGAAAACTGGTGCTGGCAGCCAGGGGAAGGAAGGCCTACTGCACAAATCTTCATGCAACGGGCCTCTAGTGTGTGTGTGTGTGTGTGTGTGTGTGTGTGTGTGTGTGTATATATATATATATTATAAAAATGTGATATTCCTAAATGTGGTTTTTGTTTGTACTTATCCTGCTTGGTGGTCTCTGAGTTTTTGGGTCTGTGGTTTGATGTCATTAATTTTGGAAGAGTCTCAGCCATTATTTATTCAAACATTTTTTTCTTCCTCATTCTCTCTCTTTTCCAGGATTCCATTTAATAAATATAAGAGACTTGGATGCTCTATTCTGGTACTTCTCACTCTCCTTTTTCTCATTGTATTTCAGTATAGCTAATTTATATTGATCTATATTCAAGTTCATAGATTCTTTTCCCAGCTGTTTAATATCTACTAATGAGTCTGTCATACACATTCATCATCTCTCTTACTGTGATTCTGATTTCTACCATTTTTATTTTATTATTTCTTATAGTTTCCACCTCTCCCCTGATACCCATCTGATCCATTATGTAGTTATTTTAAATTCCTATTCAATTGTTTCAATGTCTATGTCATATGAAAGTCTTGTTCTGATTATTGCTTTGTCACTTTTAAGTGTTTTTTCCTTGCCTATCCATGTACCTCATAATTTTTATTGAAAGCTTGACATCTTGAGTAGTACAATAGAAATAAATTTAAGTATTTCTTATGCTTAGAGATGAACATACCTTTCCTTCTGCTAGATTTTTAATGTGGAGGGTATGTTAATTTAGTTAGCAGTTGGGTGAGGTTTGAGGTTTGGTTTGTCATTGTTATGTTTACCCTTGGTGCATCACACACTTCAAATTCCTCTAAAGCTATCTATGTTTAAGGTATGGGTCAGTTTGCCAGCCTTCTTGACTCAAAGTATGTTTCTGCCTGGCTTTAGATATTCCATTTGTGTGGCTCCTGAGATAGAATCTCTCCTGCAGGTCTCCCAAGTGTATTCCACTGTTATTTTTATTTAATACTTGTTAATCTAGTGCAGGGAGGGAGAAGGGGAGGTGGAGGAAAGTAGTCTCTTATGTTCTCACTAAACCTAAACCTTTGGCAGGCACTATGTCCCTGTAGTGTTTGGCCTAGCAGGTATTCTTTCCCCCCTCCCAGAGGTAGAGCATTCTTCTTTTTTCAGATCCCTCTCCTAAACAGCAATAGGTTTCCATCAGTGCCCTAAAGAATCCACAATTTTTGTTGCTCTTCATTATGTCAATTAAAGTTTTTATCCTCCTATAGGGAAGATGGGTCTGCATTGCTGTTCTCTTTCCCCAGCCAGCACCACAAGGTAAATATGTCAGGATTCTCCCCTAAAAGCCTACAAGAGACAAAAAAAACTCCTCAAATTTTCAACTCCCTCAGTGACTTTACACTCCTGCTGGCCTACTTTCAACCTTTAACAAATTTTTTTAAGTATAGCTGTATCTTTTTATTGGCTTATATGGTGTCTGGAAGTGTCTATCCCAGATGAGTAGAGTCTCAAGTATTGTTTCTCCCAGAAGACATATGTTTTTTTTACTGTAGACCAAAGGGGCCACATGCTAACCTGACAAGCTCAGGGAAGGCCTGCATGGCAGTCTTGCAAACTCAGAGACCTAAAGTAACCCCAAAAAATGGTTTGAAATTAAACTTTCACTAAAAGCAGTTATGGTGGGTAGTTATGTCCTAGACTGGTATCTTCACTGACAAAGTCAACCTTTACCTTAACTGAACCTGTCTTTTTGCATCTATATAACATACCCTTAAAATGTCTGGGTAACTTGTAACTCCCCTTTTTCCAGACCCCTTGGGCACAACCTAATGTGCCTGGATGCCAGGACAGATACCACAAATTCCTTCACTGTTAATTGTTCCTGCACCACCTAAGTACATTCTTATCATGTTAAATGTTGACTGTTGGTTATCCTGCACCCACCTAAGTATGTGTCTATCATTTTACTTTTTATCCAATCCCAGGGGTTTCTCCACTTTGCTTTCTCCTGCCTCTATAATCTATCACCAATGGATTTCATTTAACCCACCTATGTCCCCTTCTTTAATTGCAATGTATGAAAATAGATGAAAACCCAACATTCTTCAGAGTATTATCCCAATCCGTTGAGATACTGCTTCCTGGCAATTGTCGACAGTTTAGCTCAAATAAACTCACAAAAATTATGTACAGGTTTAATGTTTTTACATTAACATTATATTTCAGGTTACTTGGTTGCCCTGTGATCTAAGTTCTTTGATGGGTTAAAAAACAGTTGTTAATTTGCAGTTTATCTAGTTTTTTCCTTGTTTTAAGATTGGAAGCAAAGCTCTTTCCAGTTATGGCCCTGAGCAGTAACCCAAAGTCCTTCCATTACAATAAACTTCTGAGAAGTACTATGTTTAAAAAGCACATAGCAAAAGTCCCTCAGCTTATTTTGGGATGAAGCTCAAAAATACCTCCCACATGAAGTTAGGATTAAGATGATATGTTAAAGTTAAATAAATGAGTTGTGTTGGAGTGAAAATGAGGTGGAGAAGTGTTATATAGGCAAAGCAGGAGCAATAGGCAAGGCTCTGGGAATGGGGGGAGAATATAGTATACTGGAGGAATTCAAAGTCAAGCAAACTAACTGGGAGAAACTTTAGAAATAAATTCTCAAACTAGATGTTCTATTCATAGGAAACATTATTTTTCATTCCCCTTTACAAAGAACTTATTATGAAGAATACCAATTTGTTCATTCCTAAAATACTATGCATAATACCCTCCAGAAATGAACTATGATACAGTTAAAACATGCCAAATGTTAGAGAATGGAAATTTTTGAGCACTACGGAGGCCGTGGACTATGTCCCAGATAGAGTTGTCAGTGCTGACACCAGGCCAGGCCTTGAGATATGGTCTCATGGCCCCTTCCCAGCACGTACGCCTTCTTTCATAGAACACTGTCAGCTTTCTGAAGAACAGGATGACCCTGTGAATAACATGGTCGTTAATGGCATGATCCTGACGTTGCTTAGGAAAAACTGTTTTGTCTTGGGTCACTTGCTCTGCAAGAACAGGATGTGGTTAATGTGCTTAAAAGTGGTCCTGCACAAAGGGTAGCGGCTGCTCTCTGGACTCCCTGTGTGGAGAATGGCAGAGCAGTCACCTGGCTAGCTCGAATAAAGGCTCTTTGCTATTGCATCGGACTCGGCTCCCTGGTGGTCTTTGGGGATCACGAAATCTGGGCACAACACCTAACAACTTGGGCACTATTACATCATCATCATCATCATCATCATCTATGCCTGCTTGAATCTAAATTTTGCCAAAAACCCAAAAGGCAGTGAGAGCCCTAACCTGGCTGTATTTTCCAAAGCAATTCTCTAGATAGCCTGAGCTAACTTACATACTCTGGATATGGATCCATGGTGGGTAGGAAATATTTTTTCTACCACCACCCCAACTCTTCCTTCGTCTTTTTTCCACTAGTCCCAGGTGTCCTTGGATTCCAGGCCCTACCACTCCATTTAGCAACACACATTTAAATCACAGAGGTAGAGAGAGGGGCACATTTATAACTGTGTGCCTTTCTTTAAAAACAGAATACTCATTACCTTAAAAGTCACTGCATATCATTTTCCCCTACCTGGAAACCATCTCCTGATAGTTGATCAGCTATTTCACTTGACCAATACTTTCTTGTTCTTACAAGAGTCTAATTAAGAACTACTTTACCCCTGATAGGGACATCCCTCTTTCTGGATCTATAAACTCCTATATTACATGAGCTTACCCAACTTGTTGCATTCATCAGTCTGCAATAGTACATGTTCATTTGTGTGAATCCCAAGGTCTGTGGACCATTAGTTATGTTGGAGTGAAAATGAGATGGAGAACAGTTAAAGGATCAAATTAATGCTACCAATTAAAAATACATTAATAGAAATGAAGAATGCTTTCAATGACCTCATTGGTAGAATCAACATGATTAAGAAAACAATCAGTGAACTTGAAGACAGGTGAATAGTGATTTCCCAAACAGAAATGCAAAAAGAAAAAAGAAAAGGAAAAAACTATAAAAAGCAAAATAGAAGAGAACATCCAAACTATAGGATAATATAACATACCCAGAACTGGAATACCAAAAGGAGAACAAAGCAGGATCAGAAGAAATATTTTAAGTAATGATGGCTATAAGTCTTCAAAATTAATGGCAAACATCAGATCATACGTTCATATGCTCAGAGGACACAAAACAAAGTAAATAACAGAAAACACATCTAGGCATATACTAAAACTGAAGAAAACAAAAAAAAAAAGAGGAGAAAAGTCTTCAAAGAAACAAGATAAAAATAACCCCTTACCTATAAAACAACAAGGATAAGAATTATAGAATTTTCATCAGACACTATATAAACAAGAGAATTGAGTAAAATATTGAAAGTATTAAATAAAAACAACAACAATCTAGAATTCTCTATGAGAGAAATAGTTCAAAAGCAAAGGAGAAATAAACTTTTTCAAATGAACAAAAACTGAGGGAATTCATCACCAGTAGATTTACCTTGTAAGAAATGTTAAAAGTGAAGAAAAATAATATAGGTCAGAAATTTTAATGTACATAAAGATAGGAAGAATGTCAGAGAAAGAATGATGAAGGTAAAATAAAATCCTTTTGTTTGAAGTTTCAAACAAAAGCCATGTAAGAGCCTAATCAAGAAATTAATTGAAGGTCATAAAACTTTCCTAAATAAATACCATGCTTAAAAATAGAAAAGTCAGCATTGTGAAAATGTCAGTTTTCCTAATCTATATATATAAAAAGGCTGGGTTGCCATGGTGACCCAGCACTGACTGCTGAGGGGGCTGTGGATCAGGCCCAGAGAGAGGCCTGGAGAGAGAAGCAGGGTCTGATCTGTAGCCTCCATGGCAGCTGTTGATCAGCCCTTGCCTCTCTCTTTCTCTCTGGGCATGGCCAGGAGTGCACCCCTCTCTCCAGGCCTCCACGGGGGTTGCTGATCAGCTCCACCTCTCTGATCAGGCCTGGAGATAGGCCCAGAGACACTGACTGGCATAAAAACCAACAATCAGAACCAAATCTGGGTGAACCGTGAGGAGCCAATGGTTGCCTAGGTGGCAGAGCTTTTGACACTGACTGACATAGAAACCGACCAATCAGAACCAAATATGGGTGAACTGTGAGGAGCCAATGGCTGCCTAGGAGGCTGAGCTTTTAATGCTGACTGGCATAGAAACTGACCAATCAGAACCAAATCTGGGTGAACTGCAAAGGCAGAACCTAAGGTGAGGGCTAAGGAGGGTTTTTAAGGCAGTTGGGGGCAAGATCAGGCTGGTAGGGGAGGGCAGTTTCTGGCGAGATCAGGCCGGCAGGGGAGGGCCATTGGGTGCAAGATCAGGCTGGCAGGGGAGGGCAGTTGGGAGCGAGATCAGGACAGCAGGGGAAGGCAGTTGGGATTGAGATCAGGCTGGTAGGGCAGGGCAGTTGGGGGCAACTAGGCCGGCAAGGGAGGGAAACTGGGGGGGACTGTCAGCTGATTTCTCAACAGAAACTTTGTAGGCCTGAAGGGAGTGGTAAGAAATATTCAACATGATGAATAGTAAGGACCTACAGTTAAGATTACTCTACCCAGCAAAGCTATTATTTAGATTTGAAGGTCAGATAAAGAGCTTCCCAGACAAGAAAAAGCTAAAGCAGTTCATCACCACCAAACCAGTATTACATGAAATGTTTAAGGGTATTCTTCAAGAAGAGGAAAAGGAGAAAGAGAAGAAGGAGGAGGAGGAGGAGGAGGAGGAGGAGGAGGAGGAGGAGGAGGAGAAGGAGGAAACAATAAAATGGCAATAAATACATATCTATCAACAATTGGATCTAAAAGTCAAAATAAATGAACAAGGAATCTAATGAACAAAATAAACTGATGAATACAATAGAACCAGGGACATGGAAACATGTATCAGACTGAGGTATCTCAGAGGGAAAGGGGCAGGGGGGTAGGAGAAGAGATTAACCAAAGATCTTATATGCATACTAGAGGCCCAGTGCACGGATTTGTGCACATTGAAAGAAAATTAATTAGAAGGTGGCTGGCTGACTGGCAGGGCAGGATTGGGCAAGACGGACTGGACACAACCTGGAGCCAACCTCCTGCAGTCACTCCCCAGCCAACCACACTTGGAGCGGCGGTGGGGCTCAAAGGGCATCTGCAGAGTGAACGGGGTCCCTCCAGCAGGTGGGGCCCCTCGGCCTGGCCTGTGGGAATTGGGCTGAAACCAGCAGTCTGACATCCCCCAAGGGGTTCTGGAGTGTGAGAGGGCACTCTGTAAAGTTGCTGTCACTCAGCAGCTCTTGTATTGAGTATCTGCCCCCTGATGGTCATTGCACCTCATAGCTACTAGTCGGACAGTTGGATGATGGATGGTCACTTAGGCTTTTATATATGTATAGATATGCATTATCTATGGATGCAGACAATATGTAGGGCGGGAACCAAGTGGAGGGGGGCAATGGAGAGAAAAAAGGGGACACCTGTAATACTCTCAACAATAAAGTGGTTTTTTTAAAAAAAAATGTATTTCCTGCTACAACAATAATGAACCTTGAAAACATGCCAAGTGAAAGAAGTCAACCACAAAAGACCACATACTGTATGATTTCATTTATATGAAATGTCTGGAATGGACAAATTTATAGAGACTAAAAGCAGATTAGTGGTTAAATTGGAGGAAGGAGGAAAATATGAGATTGACTGCTAATGGGTATATTTCTTTTAGGAGACACAAAAATGTTCTAAAATTACATTATGGTAATGGGTGCATAACCTTGTGAGTATATTTCTTTTAAACAAAAACATTGTATTTTAGACTTTAAATGGGTAAAATATGTGGTATCTATTTATATTTCAATTAAGCGGTTAAACATTTGAAAAGAATGTTTCTTAGCCCTGCCTGCGACCCTCCCCCCAAAAAAAGATCTGGAAACAATGTCCATTTTAGTGGCAATATGCATCGCATCTGTAGTCTCAAAAACCATTTCCCAATAAAAGAAATCAGGTTACCATACACGAATGCCAGATTCCATGCCTAGAGACAGAAATATTGAAAATGATTCTGAAATAACCTGTGTCATAGCAGAAATGTAGTATACTATCAAAGACTTCTAGGGATGTGTTAAAATACTCAGAAGCCATCTTGAAGAGATAGCCAAAGATGGGAATATTTGAACTTCAAAAAGAAACTAATTGCAATGGTTTGAAATATATGAAATGTGTTAAGATCTATGTGTAGATAGATTACTATGTGTATAGTAATAATAATAACAATCCATTGGGAGATGCTAGGGGACCAATTCAATAGCATGAAAACCTAAAAAAAATAATGAAATGATTCTGCCTTTCCTGTACAAACTGGAATTTTTTTCTTTTAAAAAATTTTTAAAAAATATTTTTATTGATTTCAAAGAGGAAGCGGGGTGGGGGGAGAGAAACATCAATGATGAGAGAGAATCATCATCAATCAGTTGCCTCCTGCATGCGCCCACCGGGAACCGAGCCTGCAACCCGGACATGAGCCCTGACCAGGAATCAAACCATGACCTCCTGGTTTATAGGTTCATGCTCAACAACTAAGGCACCACACTGGCTGGGCAGAATTGTCTTCTTTAGACAAATACTCCAGATAGTAAATGAAGAAGAAATGATAGAATTCTTACATTACCATTTTATAACCACTAATGAAATAGCTAATAGTCATCCATGTTTTCTAAACCCAGTATGATGGGTAAAAATAGGGATTATTCTATCTTAAGAACACTTGATGATTGAAGGGGGAAATATCCTACCTCTTCACCTCACTGCCACTAGTATTTCAGTCCAACAGTCTTTCTTGTTAATCCTCACCCAAGAATATTTTTCAATTGCTTTTTATAGAGCATAGAAGGAAGAGAAACATTGATATGAGAGAGACACATTGATTGGTTGTCTCCTGTACACACCCCAATCAGGACCTTGGAGCAAACCTGCAACCCAGGTACATGCCCTTAACTGGGAATTGAACCTGTGACCCTTCGCCATGCCCCGGCCAAAGCTCTAACCATTGCTCACTGGCCAAGGCTCAACCAACCATCTTTCAACCCCATCATAAACTTCCATTACTTCATTCTATCAATTTTTCACTGTCCATTACCCTCTTCCTAACCTCATTTTTCTACTTTCCTGACCAAAACTCTAGTCAATCAATATAATTAATTCTTGTCATATCAGACCCCCTTGCCTCTCTCTCTCACATTATTCCTACTTACTTCATGAAACCAGCCCTCTAGTTACACCCAACTCTGGCTACAACTATGAAGATAACATTGCAAGAGAATAATAAAAAGAAATTTTTAAAAACCCACATGTGAAAAAAGCTTGCTTTAAAGTCGTGAAAACTAACATCAAGTGAGTCTTCAATGATTCCTGGAAATCATATTTCTCTAATTTCTGTCCCACTCTTCTAAAGGATTATTTTATTCTTTTCCTCTTGTCAAACCCCTAACATTTGCTCTTGCTACTTAATGATATATTTCTCCTTTCTCTCCTGCATCATCAAGTGTCTCTTGTTATTGAGGCATTTCAATCAGTATTCAACAGAGTTATTATTACCTCTTAACTCCATCTATCACTCCTACCATTTAAAGAAAAACTTAAAGTTGTACATACTTGGTATCACCAATTTGTCTTCTCCACTTCTCTCTCTGGCCCCATATTCCACTACAACTGCTCTTCAGAGTCACCAATGATTTTCATGATGCTAAATTCAATGTTCCTTTCTCAGTCCTCATTTTACTTGGGCTATCAGCAGCACCTGACACAGATCTCATTAAAATGCATTCTTCCCTTGGTTTTCAGAATATCATACTCACCTGGATTGCTTCCAACTACTCTAAGCTTATCCCTTTCATTGGTTCCTCTTGATTTCTCAGACTTTGTAATGTTGGAGTGACCCCAGAGACAAGTTCTTTACCCCTACTCTTTAAGCAATGTCATCCAATCTTTGGGCTTTAACTATCATTTATCCTATATAATAAAAGCTTAGGTGGTGTCACACAACGTTGTCACAAGATGGCTGCCACGACACCACAAGATGGCCACCACAAGATGGCCAGCAGGGGATGGCAGTTGTGGGCGATCAGTCCAGCAGGGGAGGGCAGTTGGGGGTGAACAGGCCAGCAGGGGAGGGCAGTTAGGGGTGACCAGGCCGGCAGGGGAGGGAAGTTGGGGGTGAGATCAAGCTGGCACAAGAGGGCAGTTGGGAGAGACCAGGCCAGCAGGGGAGGGCAGTTGGGGGTGACCAGGCCTGCAGGGCAGGGCAGTTGGGGGTGATCAGGCCAACAGGGGAGGGCAGTTGGGGGCAATCGGGCCAGGAGAGGAGCAGTTAAGTGTCAATCAGGCCAGCAGGGGATCAGTTAGGGAGTGATCAGGCAGTCAGGCAGGCAAGCGGTTAGGAGCCAGCAGTCCTGGATTGTGAGAGGGATGTCGGACAGCTCCAAGGGTCCCAGAATGGAGAGGGTGCAGGCCGAACTGAGGGACACCCCCTTCCCGGGCATGAATTTTGTGCACCGGTCCTCTAGTATGTTAATAATTCTCAAATGTATGTCTCCAGCCCAGACATTAGATCTTTCATTTGAACTTCAGACTTTTACATTCCACTGCCAACTTAATACCTCCTCTTGAATCTAATGGGTATCTCACACATCACGTAATATATTCCAAACTGAAATCTCACTATTTCCCTAAGCCCCAAGGTAGGTGTTCCTTCTATCTTTCCTTTCTGTTAATGATAACTATTCTTCAAGATGCTTAGATAAAAAAATATGGTGTCATCTTATCACACTTACACTCTATATCAGTTTTATCAGCAATTATGTCAGCTTTGTGTCTAAATTATATCCATTACTTCCACCATTTTTACTTCTCTGGTCCAGGTCACTAACCTCTTTTCCCTAGATTATTGCAATAGTTTCCAAATATGTGTCTCTACTTCTGCCCTTCTCCATTCTTCTTCCCATAGCCCTCTCATTAGAGTAGCCAAAGCAATTGTCTTAAATTATATGAAAATAATATCACTCCCAGGCTCAAAACTCTCCAACAGCTTCCCATCTCATTTAGAGTAAAAGCCAAAATCATTAATATGGCCCATAAGGCCCAACCTGATCTCTCCTCCTTACCTCCACTTACCATTTGTCTCTCACCTCTTACCACTCACCCTCTATTTCTGCCACACTGGCCTCTTTATTGTAACTTGCATGTTATCACCTCAGGGATTTATAACTGTTGTTACCTCTGCCTGGAATAACCTTCCCTTGATTATATGTATAACTAGCTCCTTTATTTCCTTCATATTTTTATTTTTACATTTTAGGGTTCCTTCCCCAGCTACCCAATCTAAAACTCCAACTCCCATTCCTAATGCTATTTATCTTCCTGCTTTATTTTTTTCTCTTAGCACTTTCCACTATTTAATGTATGTTATCTTTTTCAGTACCAGTCAAGTGAGAGGAATGGTAGTGTGGGAGAGCCCTTGGCCTCTCCCCCTGAAATGCAACAAGTTAAAAAACTATACTAATAATTCAACAAAGAAATCCCTGCTCAACACAGATACATGCCTGAGAGACCCGCACATTGAAACATCTAAAGGTGGGCAACCAGCAATAAATGGGGAGATGAGAAGGGAAGAAAGCACAGACACAGCCCTTCAGCCAGGAGCTTGCTGCCTGGCTGGGAGAGAAAGGAAGCCAGCAGTAGCAACACAGCGCCATGATGGGCAATCCAGTAGAGCAAACTGCAAGGGAGCAAATAATGTCTGAGTCAGCAGATACCTAACAAAGCATGGGGTTCTACCATGTGGCTCTCCACTCTTAAGCAAGGAAGTGGTGTTTCATAAAAAGAAATGGACCCACAGAGCCCTGCCACTGATGGGACTCCAAAAACTTGCCTCCTGTTGCCCTTGGAGTTAGATCCAGGAACATATTATCTGTAAACCAAGAGCTATTGCAGTAGAATCTCTGTTTTCCTATGACTGATCTCCAAGAGGGGTGCATCTAAGCTGCAAAGTAAGATTCGGAGTCAAAGAGTAGAACATAATCCTCCAAGCAAATAACATCCACAGAAAAGCAGGTGTAGCCATACTTATATCTGACAAAATAGATTTCAATATAACAAAGATAAAAGACAAAGATGGATACTTTATAATAATAAAGGGGACACTAAATCAAGAAAACACAGCACTTTTTAATATATATGCATCCAACTGGGGAGCACTGAAATACAGTCTATAAAACAACTACTCAAAGAACTAAAGGGAGAAACAGATTTTTTTTTAAATCATAGTTGGGGACCTTAATACTCCATTGACACCTCTACACAGATCAACCAAACAGAAAATCAATAAAGAAATATTGGCCTTAAATGAAACACTAGATCAAATGGACATAATTGACATTTATAGAACCTTTCATCCGAGAACATCACATTATACAATCGTCTCCAATGCACATGGAACATTCTAAAGGATAAACCACATTTTGGGTCACAAAATTAGAATCAACAAATTCAAGAAAATTGAAATTATACCAAGCATAATCTCCAACCATGATGCTTCGAAATTAGAAAGCAACTGCAAAAGGGAAATAAAGAAACCCACAAATAAATGGAGATTAAAAAACATACCATTGAAAAATGACTGGGTCAAAGAAGAAATAAAAGATGAAGTCAAAAGATATATAGAGACAAATTAGAGTGACAATACAACATATCAAAATTCTGGGATGCAGTGAAATCAGTAATAAGAGGGAAGTTCATATAATTACAGGCCTATCTCAAGAAACAAGAGAAATCCCAAGTAAACAACCTAACATCACATCTTAAAGAACTAGAAAAAAGAAGAAAAGCAATTTAAAGTCAGCAGAAGAAAGGAAATAATAAAAATTAGAGCAGAATTGAATGAAAGAGACTATACAAACATTTCATAAAACAAAGAACTGGTTCTTTGAAAAGATTAATAAAATTGACAAAACTCTGGCTAGACTCACTAAAGAATAAAGGGAAAGACTCATATAAACAAAATCATAAATGAGAGAAGTCACCACAGACATAACAGATATTCAAAGGATCAAGCTAGAATATTATGAAAGATGATATGCCACCAAATTCAATAACCTAGAAGAAATGGATAAGTTCCTAAAAATATATAAAATTCCTATATTAACTAATGAAGAATTGGAAAATCTAAATAGACCTATTAGTAGTGAGGAAATTGAAACAACCATCAAAAACCTCCCCCAAAATAAAAATCCAAGACTAGATGGCTTCACCAGTGAATTATACCAAATGTTCAAAAACGTTTTAAAACCTATCCTTCTCAAAATCTTCCAAAAAAATTGAAGAAAAGGCAATACTTCTTAACACATTTTAGGAGGCAAATATAATCCTGATACCAAAACCTGGCAAAGATAACACACAAAAAGAAAACTAGAGACCAATATCTCTAATGAATACAGATGCAAAAATCCTAAACAAAATACTAGCAAATCAAATACAACAGTACATCATAAAATAATACATCACGATCAAGTGGTGTTCATTCCAGAGGCACAAGGATAGTTCAATACATGCAAATCATCAACGTAGTATATCACATTAACAAAAGAAAGGATAAAAATCATATGATCTGATCAATAGATGCAGAAAAAATATTTGATAAGATATAACATCCATTTATGATTAAAGCACTCAATAAAATAGGAGTAGAAGGAAAGTACCTCAACATAATAAAGGTCATCTAATTTAAACCCTCAGATAATACCATACTCAATGGTAAAAAACTGAAACCTTTACCTTTAAGATTAGGAACAAGACAAGGATGTCCACTCTCATCACTCTTATTCAACCTAGAGCTGGAAGTCCTAGCCAGAGCAATAAGGCAAGAGAAAGAAATAAAAGGCATCTAAATAGGGAAGGAAGAAGTCGAACTGTCATTTATTTTGCGGACAACATAATTCTGTATATAGAAAACTCAAAGGCTCCACCAAAAACAACTATTAGAAACAATAAACAAATACAGTCAAGTTGCAGTATACAAAATCAATGTGCAAAAATCCACTGTCTTCCTGCATACGAACAACAAAAAAGGAAATGAAAAAAATAATTCCTTTTGCAATTGCAATCAAAAGAATAAGATACCTAGGAATAAACTTATACAAAGAATGTGAAGGACCTATATACTGAAAATTACAAAGCAATATTAAAAGATATTGAAAAAGAATCCACAGGCAGCAAAATCTCAGACATATGCCAAAGCAATATCTTCACCAATACAGCTCCTAGGGCAATGGAAACTAAAGAGAAAATAAGCAAATGGGACTACATCAAAATAAAAAGCTTCTGCACAGAAAAAGAAACCATCAGCAAAACAAAAAGAAAGCCCACTGCATGGGAGAACATATTTGCCAATGTTATCTCCAATAAGGGTTTAATCTCCAGCATTTACAGGGAACTCATACAACTTAACAAAAGGAAGATAAACAATCCAATCAAAAAATGGGCAACAGACCTAAATAGATACTTTTTGAAAGAAGATATAAGGAAGGCCAAGAGACATATGAAAACATGCTCAAAGTCACTAATCATCTTAGATATGCATATCAAACAACAATGAGGTACCATCTCACACCTGTCAGAATGGCTATCATCAACAAATCAGCAAATGACAAGTGCTGGAGAGGATGCAGAGAAAAAAGAACCCTCATGCACTGCTGGTGGGAAGGCAGACCAGTGCAGCCACTGTGGAGAACAGTATGAAGTTTCCTCAAAACACTAAAAATGGAACTCCCATTTGACCCAGTGGTCCCACTTCTAGGAATATATCCCAAGAAACCAGAAACACCAATCAGAAAGGATATATGCACCCCTATGTCCATAGCAGCACAATTTACAATAGCTAAGATTTGGAAACAGCCTAAGTGCCCACCAGCAGAGGAGTGGATTAAAAAACAGTGGTACATTTACACATTTAAACAGTGGTACATTGCACATTTAAACAGTGGTACATTGCACATTTAAACAGTGGTACATTTACACATTTAAACAGTGGTACAGTGCAACAGCATGGATGGAACTGGAGAGGATTATACTAAGCAAAATAAGCCAGTCGGAAAAGGATAAATATCACATGATCTCACTCATATGTGAGATATAATGATCAACATAATTTGATGAACAAGAATAGATCCAGAGACAAATTGGTGGGGAGGTGTGGGGGGTTAGAGAGCAACCAAAGGACTTGTATGCATGCATATTAGCATAACCAATGGGCACAGTCACTGGGGTGGTGGGGCCTTGCCTGTGGTGGGAATGGCTAGGTAGAAGGGTCAATTGGGGAAAAAGGAGACATATGTAAAACTTTAGACAATAAATAAATAAACACACTGTGGTACATCGACACACAATGGAAGGAACTCCTACCATTTGTAACGGCTTGAATGGACCTGGAGAGCATTGTGCTAAGCGAAATAAGTCAGTCAGAGAAAGATAAATATCACATGATCTCACTCATTTGTGGAATATAATGAACATAAACTGATGAACAAAAACAGATCCTGAGACAGAGAAGCATCGATCAGGCTGTCAAACCTCAGAGGGAAGGCAGGGGAGGGTGGAGGCAAGGGTGAAAGATCAACCAAAGGACTTATATGCATGCATAGAAGCATAAACAATGGACACAGACACTGGGGGGGGGGGAGTGAGGGCACGAATGAAGGGGTGAGGGGGCAATGGGGGGACACATAGTAATACCTTAATCAATAAAGAAAAAAATTTAAAAAATAAAAATAAAATATATTGAAAAAGACACAACAAATTGAAAAAATACCCTGTGATCATGGATTGGAAGAATCAGCATAGTTAAAATGGCCATATTACCCAAAGCAATATACAAATTTAATGCAATCTCCATCAAAATCCCAATGTCAGTTTAAAGAAATAGAACAAGAAATCAGCAGATTTCTATGGAACCACAAGAGTCTCTGAATAGCCAAAGCAATCCTGAGAAAAAACAATGAAGCTGGAGGTATCATACTACCTGACTTCACATTATACTACAGAGCTACGATAATCAAAACAGCATGGTATTAGCAGAGAAATGGACACACAGATCAATGGAACAGAATAGAGAGCCTAGCTGTAAAACCACATGTATATGGACAGTTAATTTTCGACAAAAGAGCCAGAAACACACAATCTAGTAAAGATAGTCTCTCCAGTAAGTGGTGCTGGGAAAACTGGAAAGCCACATGCAAATGAATGAAACTGTATTACAGTTTGTCCCCATGTACAAAAATTAATTCAAATTGGATCAAAGCCTAAATATAAGACCTGAAACAATAAGCTACATAGAAAAAAAATCTAGGTACCAAACTTGTGGACCTTGGCTGTAGAGAAGATTTTATTAACTTGATCCCAAAGGCAAAGGAAGTAAAGACAAAAATAAATGAATGGGACTATATCAAACTAAAAAGCTTCTGCACAACAAGAGAAACTGACAACAAAACAAAGAGACAGCCAACCAGATGAGAGGTATTTGCAAACAGTAGCTCCGTCAAAGGCTTAATTGCCAAAATATATAAAGAACTCATAAAACTCAACACCAAACAAACAACCCAATCAAAAAGTGGGCAGAGGACCTGAAAATACACCTCTCCCAAGAAGACATACAAACAGCTGATTGATATATAAAAAGATGTTCAACTTCACTGGCTATTAGGGTAATGCAAATCAAAACTACAATGAGATACCACCTCACACCTGGTCATTATCAATAAGATCGGAATAACAAGTGTGGGAAAGGTTGTGGAACAAAGAGAACCCTCATTCACTGCTGGTAGGAATGTAGACTAGTACAACCACTATGGAAACCAGTGTGTAGATTCCTCAAAAAATTGAGAATAGAGCTACCATACGACCCACCAAACCCTTTCCTGGGTATATACCTGAAAACCTCAAAATCATGTATTTGCAAAGATATATGCACCCTTATGTTCATTTTAGCATTTCTCATGGTGGCCAAGACATGGAAACAACCAGTGTCCTGGGATAAAGGACTGGATAAAGAAGATGTGGTACATATACACAATGGAGTACTATTCAGTCATAAGAAAGGATGCAATAGTGCCATTTGCAACAACATGGATGGAAGTTGAGAACATTATGCTAAGTGAAATAAGTCGGTCAGAAAAAGCTAAGAACCATGATTTCACTCATATGTGGGATATAAAACTGAAACTCACAAACACAAACAGCAGTGTGGTGGTTGCCAGAGGGAAGGGGGTGGGTGTAGAAGGAGGTTCTAATATATGGTGACAAGAGATTTGACTTTGGGTAGTGGAATACACAGTGCAATATACAGATTTTGTAACATAGAAACCCACACCTGAAACCTGTACGTTCATGTTGACTGATGCCACCCAATAAATTTAATTTAAAAATAATAATGTATGTTATGTTTAAATTACCTCATTTACTATCTGGCCCATGATTTAAGTACCATGATAGCAGGAAGTTTGTCTCTTTTGTTCAATGCTATATCCCAAGCATCTATAATTGTCCCTGACCCACAGAGAGCATTCAATAAATGGTGGAGTAAATGAATGAAAGAATCCTTAATACATGAAGAACTTTGGAAAAGAAACCTGAAAATAGAACACCACTTTAGAAAATACAAATTCATAAAATTATTTTTTTAAATCCTCACTGCTTAGAGAGAGGGAGGAAGGAAGGAAAGGAGGGAGCGGGGGGAGGGAGGATGGATTACAAAAAAAGGTTTTAATAAAACTCTTTTGTACTTTAGGTTTGAAAGACTCGATATTTTTCTAATGGTTCTCAGCCAGCTGATTTTAATCCAGGAGGCTAAGAAGAATATAATAAGAAACCTGTTCAGCCCTAATCAGTTTTGCTCAATGGATAGAGTGTCAGCCTGCAGATGGAAAGGTCCCAGGTTTGATTCTGGTCAAGGGCATGTACCTTGGTTGTGGGCACATCTCCAGTAGGAGGTGTACAGGAGGCAGCTGGTTGATGTTTCTAATTCTCTATCCCTCTCTGTAAAAAATCAATATATATTAAAAAAAAAGAAACCTGTTCAGTCTGAAACAAGTTTGAGCAAGAAGTGTTTGTGAGAAGCCTGTTCTCTCAGATTCTTCCTCCTGGTTCTTCATTCCAGAAAGTTTCCTCCACACCCAAATGCATATCTGAAATTTCAGTGATTTTTCCATTTATTACTAATAGTATTAAATGTAAAATAGGCAAGTGGGTCCAACATGTCAATAAAGCCTAGTAACAGAGAAGTTGTAACTTGCTTCTGATGATACTGTCTGGATCAATTCAACATGGTTTTGTCATTCTTTAGAGCTGATCCTTAAAACTTAGGGAAGCTGCAAGCTTTTCATAGACCTCTCCCCACTGCAGACCCTCTGCACCACACTACACACTGAGCTGTGAGAGCAGTACCACTTTCTACCTTGTTCTCTACTGTATCCCCAGGGTCCCCCAAAATGCCTGTCCCATGGAATATGTTCAGTGAAAATGCATTAAATATCTGAATGATCAGCACACAGCTGTCTGTGGCATCCAATTTTGAGAACTCAAAAGCCAAACCAGACTCTGGACACTTTTTACACAGAATCTACCATATCATGCCTCCAGCATTTATTAAATTTTTACAAAAATTGTATGAATACAGGCAATCTTACACTATGCCAATAATACTATAGGTTACTGGAACCTTAAGAGAACAACTGGATAGATTTAGGGAATCTTTAATAACAGCACACATTTTGACCCATCAGTTTCACTTCTAGGAGCCTGCACCACCCCACCACCTCCAAATTAGAGAAGTGCACTGTAAACACTGGTGTTTGTCAGCAACTTACTGCATATTTCGATTTAGGGCAGAGAATGGGGAACAAGGAGCATAAAGTTAGTACATGTCACAAACCAATGTGGCTAATACACAAGTAAAATTTAAAACAAATAAACATTAAAATAAAGTGTTAGGGCTATTGACGTATCATAAAAAACGTATTTCCTAGAAATGAAACAGTGGTGCAGTCTCACAAATCTACACACAACCGTACTCTACCTTCCATCCAACTCTAGTTTCTCATCCACTCACAATCCCACCAGTTAGGCACGCTGGCACGCACGTTCATATTGAAATATAAAAGGGAAAGCACATTCAAAAAATCCTCTTATACACACCATCCCACGGCCACACTCAGTCACAGACAAATCAGTAACATCACGCCACATGCTGTCTTTAATACGCCACGCTCGCGGCTTTCAGGAACCACCCTTAGGGGCATAGCCCTGCCGGGCATGGACATCCTCCACCAACACAGAAACGGGTCTGCAGGACCCTACTCCCACCCAGCACAGTCTGGGACTCAGAGCTCGCAGCCTCCCGAGGACTCACCACCGAGACCGCAGACAGAGACCCCAATTACACATCTCCACGCTGCCCAAGTGCGGGCTGAGAAAGGGGCGCGGGCTGAGAAAGGGTGCGGGCTGAAAAAGGGGCGCAGTAGGGCCACGCGGGCTGGGGATGACCGCAGCCCAAGCCCGGGCCCTCAGAAAAAGGACAACACTTCCCGGAGCCCCACGCGGCTCACCCCGGCCGGACTCTCCTCTCTGTTTGCAAATATTGGCGTTTATAGGCGCCCAAATCTGCGGAGGAGACTCAGTGTAAGTTTTAGGAAAGCAGCTTCCCCTGACCCTGGCACTGGGAGTCTGTGGGAGTACAACTGGAGGCTGAGAAGATTCTGAAACGGGCCACAGCTTTCGTGGACCGGACTACATTTCCCAGAGGCCCTCGTGGCCCAAGTCAATGTATGAAAATGTCACTTTAACTGGGTCTTCAGATTCCTGGTTATGGTGTTTGGCCCAATAAGGAAGCACCGCTCAGTCGGTTTAGTTCTGTCTGGTGTGGGCTCCACCCAGGACTAGGCTTCCCCGGAATGCAGTGGGGGAAAATCAGGCCCAGCCAGTCCAAGCCTCGAGCTTCTGGCGGCAGTCAGAAAGAGAGCTGCTTTGTGTGACTGTGTGTTGAAAATTTTGGCAGTGGTTTTGTGGAAGAGAGTTAATGGGGTCGAGAGATTCTGAGGGCCAGTAACTTTTGGGGTCGTGGGGTTTACAACCATTTGTGTGACCATGGTCCCGGGGTACCTTATGACCCTTTTATTCTGATCCTGCAGTTTTGTGAGAGACAGTATGTTGTCAATTCTTTGGGTTTCTGCTTTTCTGACTGACGCCCTGTTGCGATATTGAAATTTAAAAGGTTAAGTAAATAAACCAGAGGCACCAAAATATTAAATGGAAGAAATTATAATAGACTTGTGGGTCTATATTGATAAATACCCATGCTTTTTAAATCATATTCAGTGTGTGTTTTATGGACAAAGGTGATACAGGTAATTTAGGAAGGCCTTGTTGAAGAAAGTAAGACAGTGAGCCATTACCCGATAGGGGCTTAATCACAAGGAACAACAACAGCCTGTAATTATTGGAATCGAGAGTCTAGCCCATTTGCTCAGTGGTTAAAGCCTGGGCTGGTGGGAAGGGTCTCAGGTTGGATCTGGTCAAGGGCAGGTACCTTAGTTGCAGGCTGATCCTCTCTCTCTCTCTCTCTCTCTCTCTCTCTCTCTCTCTCTCTCTCTCTCTCTCTCTCTCTCTCCCCCCCCCCTCCCCTCCCTCCCTTTCATTCTCTCTAAAAATCAATGGGGACAAAAAATACCCTCGGGTGAGGACTAACAACAAAAAGGCAGTGATTCATCAAATGAAAATTTATGTCAAGAATTCATAGTCTCGTCAACAGGAGTGTAAAGTATAAGTGAGATACTAGAGGAGTAAGCAGGATCCAAAACTCAAGAATCTAGCAAACCAGACTAATGTCTCGCCTGCCCTAAAGACCTGATTCTTTTTCAGCATTTTATATGGTGAATTCCACTCTGACTTCAAAAGAATTAAAAAACAATTGACAGTGAAAGTTGAAGACTCAATGGAATAATTTTGAAGTAGATACTAAAATGGAGAAAATATCTATAAAAACATTAGCCTATCCTTTTGTGTTATGATGTGTTGACAAAGAGAGACTACAGCATGCTAAATATTAGGAACTTGTAGTCTTTGAAGATATCAGGGACTTCTGGCTACACAAAGCCCAAAGGACTATGTTATCTCTATACTGCACAAAGGATGCAGTAGAAAATAGTCTTCCTTTGATAATTGGTACTGTTTCAGTGTGAATCTATGTCTGGGAAGGAGCAAGAGACTCCCAGTAAAACACTATGTAGAGAGAACAGTCCTCTGAATACATTTTGCTTATTTGTCTCACATGTCTTTACCAACAGTAAATATTTTTTCTGTCTACTATAAGAATTGTTTTTTTATAGTTGTTTTGTTAATAGATAAGAAAAGAACAGAGCTGGTTGTTCTATGTCCCTCCAACTTCCTGATTTCATTTTTTTTATACTTGTAAAATTGTCTCTTCTTTTATTTCTGTTAAGCTTTGCTTTATATATTTTTAAGCTGTCTTACTGGGTGATACATTTTTAGAGTTGAATATTCCTATTAGATTGATACAACAGGAAATTATGGAATTTACCATTTATTTAGAATACCCTTTTTTTCTTAGTCTGTTTTGAAGTACCCGGTACTAACACTTTACCATTCTTCTTTTGGCTAACGCATGCTTTATCTTCTACCTTTTAATTTTAATATTTCTAAGTGTCTCTTACTAAACACATAATTTTTTTAAATAATGACAACCTTCTTTAACTTGACATATTTTGTGAATTTACATTTAATGTAGTTGGATTTTGGTCTGCCACCTTAGAATCTTTATATCTTTTCTGTTCACTGTTAGTTGCTATTCAGCAATAGTATCTTTAGGTTTTTACATCTATGTGTATTGCTGAGGTTGTTCTTCAATTTTCCCTTCACATACTCTTGTCATATTTAGGATTTAAGATTGCCCTAGTCTAATAAAATTTGTCTGTGAGTATTCCTCTTTTTCTTCCTTAGAAGAATTTGTGTAAATCATTGTCTTTTCTAAGTTTGGTAGAACTTTTTTCATCTTGACCTGTGATGTGTGTGTGTGTGTGTGTGTGTGTGTGTGTGTGTACATAATTGAAATTGATAATTCAGTTTCTGTTTTGTTCTAAGAAGCTATTTGACAAAGAAGGCAAGAGCATACAATGGAGTCAATTTGTGTTCATTAGATTCCACAAATTGATGGGGAATATAAGATATTTGGGGGGCGGGAGGGCTAGCAATCTGAATCTGTGCCAGTAACCTGCTTTCTAATGCACTCTTGCTAGCCCATAATTAACTCCATTGATGCCTGTCCTGTCTTGCAGAACCTGTTTCCCAGAATACTCCCATTTTACAAAGGGGCCATAAACAAAGACTGTCACAGCTTAGCTAGAGGGGAGGTCACTAGCACCCCCAGACCAGGCATTTAGATACAATCTAACTTCCCCATTCTAACTGACTCAGGAGGGGCTGTGGAAGCCCATCACAAAAGCCTGGTAGTTAGGAAATAGATAGAAAACAAAGAAACCAAAAGGTATAAAGGGAAAATTTCCTCCATATTCACTCACTCAGGATTTGGAGAACTGACCCCCTGAGTCACTATACTAGTACATCTGAAAATAAATAGGTTTATCCTGGCTCTCTGAGTACTCCCTGTGTATTTTTCGGTCTCCTGGTAAATTCTGTAACAAAATAAGTGAAATTACATGGCACCTTTCTTTCTCTGACTGACTTAGTTCACTTAATACTTTTCAGGTCCATCCATACAGTTACAAAGGGTAAGATTTCCTTCTTTTTTAAGCCTGAGTAGTATTCCATTGTGTAAATGTACAACAGCTTTTTTATCCACTCATCTTTTAAAAAATTATTGTTTAAAGTATTACAAATGCAGTACATATGTCTCCCTTTGCTTCTCTATTGACCTTCCCTCGGCTTCTCTATTGACCTTCCCCCTACCCCTCTGCACATGCCCTCACCCCCACCCCACCCCAAGTGTCTTGTGCCTATTGGTTATGCTTATATGCATGCATACAAGTCCTTCAGTTGATCTCTTAACCCCCCTCCCAAACCCCTCAGACTTCCCTCTGTAGTTTGACAGTCTATTCGATTCTTCTCTGCCTTGTATCTATCTTTTTGTTCATCAGGTTATAATGTTCTTAATTATCCATAAATGAATGAGATCATGTGGTATTTTTCATTGCCTGCTTATTTCACTTAGCATAATGCTCTCCGGTTCCATCCATGCTGCTGCAAATGGTAAGAATGCTTTTTTTATAGCAGTGTAGTATTCCATTGTGTAGATGTACCATAGTTTTCTAATCCACTCATCTGCTGATGGGAATTTAGACTGTTTCCAAATCTGAGCTATTGTAAATTGTGGTACTATGAACATAGGGTGCATATATCCTTTCTGATTGGTGTTTCTGTTTTCTTGGGATATATTCCTAGAAGTGGTATTACTGGGTCAAATGGCAGTTCCATTTTTAAATTTTTGAGGAAACACCATACTGTTTTCCACAATGGCTGCACCAATCTGCATTCCCACAAGCAGTGAAGAATGGTTCCCTTTTCTCCACATCCTCTCCAGTACTTGTCATTCGTTGATTTGTTGATGATAGCCATTCTGACAGGAGTGATATGGTACCTCACTGTTGTTTTGATTTGCATCTCTCAGATGATTAGTGACTTTGAGCATGTTTTCACATGTCTCTTGTTTCACATGTTTCTGAATGTGCTCTTTCAAAAAGTGTCTATTTAGGTCCTTTGCCCATTTTTTGATTGGGTTGTTGATCTTTCTTTTGTTAAGTTGTATGAGTTCTCTGTAAATTTTGGAGATTAAACCCTTATCAGATATAACATTGGCAAATATGTTCTCCCATGCAGTGGACTTTCTTGTTGTTTTGTTGATGGTTTCTCTTGCTGCGCAGAAGCTTTTTATTTTGATATAGACCCATTTGTTTATTTTCTCCTTAGTCTCTCTTGCACTAGGTTCTGCATCTGTAAAGATATTGCTACAACATATGTCAGCAATTTTGCTGCCTATGGAGTCTTGTAGGATTTTTATGATTTCTTACATTCATGTCCTTTAGCCATTTTGAGTTTGTTTTTATCCATGGTGTAAATTGGTGGTCTAGTTTCTTTCATTCTTTCTTTTTTATTTTTTGCATGTATCTGTCCAATTTTTGCAACACCATTTATTGAAGGGACCGTCTTGACTCCATTGTATGCTCTTGCCTTCTTTGTCAAATACTTATTGAGCATAGTGGTTTGGGTCAATTTCTGGGTTCTCTATTCTATTCCATTGATATACTAGTATATGTCTTTTCTTGTGTCAGTACCAGGAAGTTTTGAGAATAGTGGCTTTGTAATACAGCTTGATATCTGGTATTGAGATCCCACTTACTTTGTTTTTCATTCTCAGGATTGCTGCAACTATTTGGGGTCTTTTTTTATTCCAGTTTGTTCTAGGTCTGTGAAATATGCCTTTGGTATTTTAATGGGGATTGCATTGAATCTATAGATTGCTTTGGGTAGTATAGACTTTTTAATGATGTTGATTCTACCAATCCACGAACATGGTATGTTCTTCCATCTGTTTATGTCTTCCTCTATCTCTTTTTGCAGTATCCTGTAGTTTTCTGAGTACAGGTCTTTTACCTCCTTAGTTAAGTTTATTCCTAGGTATCTTAATTTTTTTTGTGGATTGGTAAATGGGATTTTTTAAATCTCTCTTTCTATAAGTTCACTATTGGTATATAAAAATAGCCATAGATTTCTTGGTATTAATTTTGTATTCTGCTACACTGATGAATTAATTTATTAAAGTCTAATAATTTTTGATGGAGTCTTTAGGGTTTGATATGTACAGTATCATGTCATCTGTGAATAATGATAGTTTTATGACTTCTTTTCCAATTTGGATGCCTTTTATTTCTTCTTCTTGTCTGATCGCAATGGCTAGTACTTCTAGTACTCTGTCGAACAGGAGTGGTGAAAGTCGGCATCCCTGTCTTGTTCCTGTTTTTAGGGAAAATGGATTTAGCTTTTGCCCATTGGGTATTATGTTGGCTGTAGGTTTGTCAAAGAAGACTTTAAATATGTTGAGGAATGATCCCTCTATTTACACTTTGCTGAGGGTTTTTATCAAGAAAGGGTGTTGGATTTTTGTCAAATGTTTTTTCTGCATCAATTGATATGACTATGTGATTTTTGTCTCTCAATTTGTTTATGTGATGTATCACATTTATTGATATGTGGATTTTGTACCATCCTTGCATCCCCGGGATAAATTCTACTTGGTCATAGTGTATGATCTTTCTGATGTATACTGGATCTTATATGCTAGAATTTTGTTGAGGATTTTGGCATCTATATTCATCAAGGATATTGGCCTGTAATTCTCTTTCTTTTTGTTGTCTTTATATGGTTTTGGTATTAGGGTAATGTTGGCTTCATAGAAAGATTTTTGACGTGTTGTTTCCTCTTGAATTTTTTGGGATAGTCTGTGGAGGATAGGTTTTAGTTCTTTGAATGTTTGATAAAACTCCCCTGTGAAGCCATATAGCACTGACCCTTTATTTGCTGGAAGTCTGTTTATTCTGCTTCAATTTCCTCCATAGTTATTGGCCTATTCAGATTTTTAGATTCTTCCTGATTGAGTTTTGGAAGGTTGTATTTTTCTAGTAATTTGTTCATTTCCTCTAGGTTGTCTAGTTTGTTGAAATAGAGTTGTTCATAGTACTTTTTTACAATCCTTTGTATTTTTGTGGGGTCTGTTATTATTTCACCTCTTTTATTTCTGATTTTATTTATTTGGGTCCTCTCTCTTTGCTTCTTGGTGAGCCTGGCTAGATGTTCTTCAATCTTGATTATTCTTTCAAAGAACCAGCTCTTGGTTTCATTGATCTTTTGTGTTGGTTTTTTGGTCTCTATTTTATTTATTTCTGATCTGATCTTTATTATTTCCTTCCTTCTGCTCACTCTGGGTTTTTCTTGTTGTTCTCTTTCTAATTCTTTAAGTTGTAGTGTTAGATAATTTATTACCATTTTTCTTGTTTTTTGAGGAAAACCTGTAGAGCTCTAAACTTCCCTCTCTGTGAAATATCCATTTCCAATACAGATGAGTGGAAAGCAGTGAAAGACTGCTTTCACTGTGTCCGATATATTTTGGACTGTTGTGTTTTTATTGTCATCCGTTTCCAGGATGTTTTCTTCTTTGATCTCTTTGGCAATCCAATCATTGTTTAATCATTTGTTATTCCACTTCCAAGTGTTTGAATTATTTTTTATTTTTTTTATTTTTATTTTTGTAGGTCTGAGATGATGCTTGATATGAGTTCAATCTTCTTGAATTTGGAGAGACTTTGCCTGTGACCCAATATGTGGTCTATATTTGAAAATGTCCCATGTGCACTTGAGAAGAATGTATATTCTGTGGTTGGGGTATAATGTTCTAAAGGTGTCAATTAAGTCCATCTGATCTAGTGAGTTGTTCAAGATTGATGTTTCTTTGCTAATTTTTTGTCTAGAGGATTTATCCAGTGATGTTAATGGGGTATTAATGTCTCTTACTATGATTGTGTTGCTGTCAATCTCTCCCTTGATATCTTCCAGGAATTTTTTTTATGTATTTTGGTGCTCCTGCATTGGGTGCATAAATGTTTACCAGGGTTATATCCTCTTGTATCGATCCTTTAGTATTATGAAGGTGTTATTATCTCTTGTTATGGCCTTCACTTTGAGGTCTATTTTGTCAGATATAAGTGTTGCTACCCCAGCTCTTTTTTCATTTCTATTTGCCTGGCAATATTTGTATATCCCTTCACTTTCATTCTGTGTGAGTCCCTTGTTCTAAGGTGGGTCTTTTATAGACAGCATATATATGGGTAATGTTTTCTTATCCATTCAACCACTCGATGTCTTTTGATTGGAGCATTTAGTCCATTTACATTTAAAGTTATTGTTGATAGGTACTTTTTTGTAGCCATTTTTATTTGGGGGGCCTGTTTTCCTTTTTCCATTTTTGTTTCCTCTTTTACACCAGTCCCTTTAACATTTCTTGCATTGCTGGCTTGGTGTTGATAAACCCCTTTAGTCTTTTTTTTGTATGTGAAACTCCTTATTTCCCCTTCAATTTTTAATGGTAGCCTTACTGGATAGAGTATTCTTGGATTCAGTCCCTTGCCTTGCATCACTTTGTAAACTTTCTTCCATTCTTTTCTGGCCTGATGTGTTTCTGTTGAGAAATCATTTGATAAACTAATGGGAGCTCCCTTGTATGTAACTTTCAGTCTCTCCCTTGCAGCCTTTAAAATTATCTCTTTGTCCTGAACGTTTGCCATCATAATTACAACGTGTCTTGGTGTGGGTCTTTTCTGGTTCATTTTGTTTGTAACTCTCTCTGCTTGTGTGACTTTTTTCTCCCACATCAGGAAAGTTTTTTGACATTATTTCTTCAAATAGGTTTTCTAACCCTTGTTCCTCTTCCTGTTGTTCTGGCACCCCTATTATTCCTATGTTGCTTTGTTTCATGTTATTCCAAAGCTCTCTTAAGCTCTCCTCCTGTCTTTTAATTTTTTTCTTCAATTGCAGTTCAGTTTGGTTGTGTTTTGCTTTCCTGTCTTCTAATTCGCTAATTTGGTCCTCTGCTTCTCCTACTCTACTGTTGAAACTTTCCATAGTGTGTTTTTTTTTAATTGCTTCTATATAACTCTTTATTTATTCTTGTTTCTTACACAAGTTGTTGATTTTTCCTCCATCCAGTATGACCCTTATTCTGAATTGTTTTTCTGACATATTGCATGCCTTGGTTTTACTTAGCTATTTTTCTGGTGGTTCCTCCTTTTCTTTCCTTTGGATGTTTCTTTTTCTCCCCATTTTGCTCTCACCAGAGGATCTAGGTGTCGAGTCATGCGGAGTCTGCTCCTCAGACTGCAGCGGATTCTCAGGTGGTGACTGCTCCTTGGTGCTCATGGCAGCAGATCCTCCTCAGTTGGTGGCAGCTCCTCTGGTGGGTGCTGCTCACACAGCTTCTCACAGCAGTGGTGGCTCCTCTGGCTTGGGGCAGGGGGGTGGGCAGCTGCTGCTCCTTGGATGGGGGCTGGCCATGTGTCACTGCTGCTCATCAAACAGGGGCAGGCAATGCATACATCTGCTGCTCCTTGGATGGGTTCAGGCTGCATGAGGCTGCTGCTTGCCAAAGGGGGCAGGCAGCTTGCACAGTTGCTGCTCCTTGGATGGGGGCAGGGTGCACACAGCTGCTGTTCCTCAGATGGGGACAGGCTGCTCACAGGGCTGCTGCTCCTCAGATAGGGGTGGGCTGCTTCTGCTGCTGTTGCTCACATGGTTGTGGTGCTCTGGGCTAAAGCGTTGGGCCAGTCAGAGGGGAGTATGCTTTGGAACTTACAGGAGCCTGTGGCCGGGAGGCTGGAGTCTTGGTGACCATACGACTGCAGCCAAGGCAGCAGGTCCCTGGTGGGAGTGGCTGTAGATTCCTGGGTGTTATCCGAGGGCACCCTGTGTGGAGGTGAGGCTGGGTTCCTAGTTACAGCAGCTCTCCTCTTCAAGAAGGTGCAGCCTCTTTTGTAGAGCTGGCTGCCCCAGGACTGTTTGCATTGGTAACAGAAGCTGCCTAGCTAGGCAAGCCCGGTCTGCCTGCCCCCAAAGATACTGAGGGATCTAACTGTCCCTCACTCATGTACACACACACACACACCCCACACGTCTACATATTCCCCTTTCACTCCCTCATTCAGTCAAGCTCTCTCCCTCACTGCCACCATCTTCCTGCCCATGTAGTAGGGTCTGGAGTGTTACTGACCCATTCATGGATATAGTCTCCTCTCCAGGTGTCTGGTTATGTGGCTTGCTCTCTACCACATTGATCAAACAGGACAAAATTCACCTCAACAAGACACAACATAAAGGGAACAAAACATGAATGTACTCACAACACCGATAACCCCAATATAAGTGACCACTAGAGAAAGAGGATTAGGTTAGAGAAAATAGAGCACAAATGATATCAAGGAGAGAAAAGAAATGGTAAGAGAGAAAATAAAAAGAAGAAAATGGAAGAAAGAGGAAAAATATATATATGGGGAGAAAACATCACAGAACAAATAGATAAACCAAAAAATGCAAAAGCCAAACACCCAGAAAAAAGGGTGGGGGCAGAATCTGTAGAGGCCGAGCTAATATATAGAAAGTAAAGTTAAGGAATTGGATGAATATGGGGCGGACCTCAGTTCAATATAGAGGAAGTAGAAATAGTATGAGTGGATAAGAAGAAAGAAAGAGAAAGAAGAAAGAAAAAAATTTTAAAAATTGATTTAGAAAAAAAGGATAAGATCCTATCTAATAAAGAGGGAATATGCTGATTGACCCTCATGCTATCACAAAGATGGCCATGCCCAATAAGGAGGGAATATCTAATTGACTTCCACACCCTCAAAGATGGCAGCACCCACAGCTACAAGATGGTGGCACCCAGTCCCCTCAACCCCACTGCTGCACCTGCCTCCAGAGTCCCCCAGTCCCCTCAGACCACCAGCCTGCCAGAGCCGGCCCAAGGCACAGGCAAGCCTCAGATGGTGGCTGCCCAGCCACCCAGGGCTGCCCAAGGCTCAGATAACCAGGGCCGGTCAAGGCTTGTGCTTCTGGCAGTGGCAGCAGCAGAGTTGTGATGTGAGCATCGCCTTCTGCTGATCACTGGGTCACCTAATGACCCTGAGGGTTTTGGACTGTGAGAGGAGGCAGGCTGGGCTGAGTCCCCCCCCCCTCCCCCCCCAAGTGCATGCACTGGTCCTCTAGTAAAAAAATAGAAATAAAATGATGAAAAATAATTTGAGAAGAAATAAAAATAAAGAAACAAACAAAAGGAAATACAGAAAAAAAGAAAAAAGAGAAGAAATAACAAAATCATAATAAAATAAAAATAAAAATGAAAAAGTGAAGTGTCTGCCAAGTTTTAATGCCCCATGGGGGCTGGTTTAAGATCCCATTCTTCTGTACTGTCTGCCAGTCCTCAGTTTCCTGTTAGATTGTTGAAGTTACAAGCGGTTCACTGATCCTGTTTGTGACTATCTCCACAGCCATGATTGCCAGCAGGTGAGATCAATCTGCCCACTTAGCCTGACTGCTTTCAATCTTCATCTCTCAAGCAGCTGTTTCTGACAGGGCTACAGTTGGGGAGATTGCCATATGGATCTCTGGGACTGATGGCCTCTCTTCAGGCCAGTCCCTCCGGGCTCTCAGGGACTATTCAAGGTTTTTTTTGTATCTTTTGTAGCACTCAGGGTGTAGTCTGGATGTGCCTATATTGGTTGCCTGTAGACTGCAGGGAGGAGCTATCTCTTCAGGAGAAAATGGCTGCATAGGTCCAGCTTGTCAGGTATGTCTCAGTGCCAGACTCCTAGCCACCTCTCCCAAGCTGCTCCTCTCATCAGCCTCTCCCAAGACTCCACAAGTCTTCACCTCAACCATGGTTCAGTGTTTGTATTTGAAAGATCCTATGAACTGGATTTAACGAATAAAAGCGAAGACCAAAGTGGGGAAAGAGCTGGCCCCTGAGAACCCCTGTCCCCTGGCACAGCGCGGCTTGGGCAGTTGTTCAGGCTGCCCCCTCTGGGCTCAGCCTCTCGTAGTTGTGGGCTTAGATCTAGAATCTCCTGCCAGCAGCAGCCCTATAGACTTCCTTTCCACAGTCAGATATTATGCCTGTCCCAAGGGACACAGCCTTGGTGCCATGTGGCTTCCTTCTGACCCCTCTGGGCTTGGAGGACTCAAAATAAAGAAACAGTAGATTTTTGAGTGTTTATTTTGTATCCTGCTAATTGCCAAATTTATTTATTAAATCTAGGAGTTTTCTGGTGGATTCTTTAGGGTTTTCTATGTACAACATCATGTAATCACTGAATAATGAGTGTTTCACTTCCTCTTATCCAATTTGGATGCCTTTTATTTCTTCTTGTCTGATTGCTGTGACTAGAACTTCCAGTGCTATGGTGAATGAGTGGTGAAAATGGACATCCCTTTCTTATTCCTGTTCTTAGGGGAAATGATTTTAGTTTTTGTCTATTGAGTATGATGTTCACTCTAGGTTTGTCATATATAACCTTTATTATGTTGAGATATGCTCTCTCTATTCCCACTTTGCTGAGTTTTTTCTAATTATTAAAAATGGGTATTGTATTTTGTCAAATGCTTTTTCTGCATCTATTGATATGATCATGTGATTTTTGTCTCTCAATTTATGTGATGTATCATATTTATTAATTTGGAAATATTGTACCAGATTTGCATCCCTGGAATAAATCCCACTTGGATGTGGTGTACAATATTTTAAATATATTGCTGGATATGATTTGCTGATATTTTGTTGAGGATTTTAGATTTTATATTCATGAGGGATATTGGCCTGTAATTCTCTTTCTTTGTAGCGTCTTTATCTGATTTTGGAATTAGGATAATGCTTGCCTCATAAAAAGAGTTTAGAAGTGTTCCTTCCTCTTGGATTTTTTTTGAATAGTTTGAAGAGTATAGGTGTTAGTTCTTCTTTGAATGTTTGGTAAAACTCCCCTGTGTTGCCATCCGGACCCGGGCTTTTGTTTGCTGTGAGTTTTTTTTTTTTATTACTGCTTCTATTTCATCAGTTGTTATGGGCCTATTCAGGTTTTTTAATTCTTCCCGATTCAGATTTGGGAGATTCATCCACATTGCCCAGCTTGTTGGCATATAGTTGTTCATAGTATTTTCAATGATTATTTCTCTGCTTTCATTTCTGATTTTATTTAGGTCCTCTCTCTTTGTTTCTTGATGAACCTGGCTATGGTTCATCAATCTTATTTATCCTTTCAAAGAACCAGCTCTTCGTTTTGTTGATTTTTTTATATTGTGTGGTGTGTTTTTTTAGTCTCTATGCCATTTGTTTCTGCTCTAATTTTATTATTTCCTTCCTTCTACTTACTCTGAGCTTTTCTTGTTCTATTTATAATTTTTACATTGTAGGGTTAAATAGTTTATAGTTAATTTGTCTTGTTTTTTGAGGTAGGCTGGTAGTGCTATGAACTTCCCTCTTAAGACTGCTTTTGCTGTGTCCCAGAGATTTTGATTTGTTGTGTGTGTTCATTTTAACTTGTTTCCAGGAAGTTTTCTATTTCTTTCTTGATCTCATTGGTAACCCATTCATTGTTTAATAAATGTTTAGCCTGCATGTGTTTGAATGTTATGGGGTATTTTTACTGTAGTTGACTTCTAATTTCATTCCACTGTGATCTGAGAAGATGCTTGATATGATTTCAGTTTTCTCAAACTTGTAGAGATTTGTGTCCTAACATATGGTCTATCTTAATGAATGTAGGTCACTTTCTTTTTTAAAAAAAATATATTTTATTGATTTTTTACAGAGAGGAAGAGAGAGGGATAGAGAGTTAGAAACATCAATGAGAAAGAAACATCGATCAGCTGCCTCCTGCACATCCCCTAATGGGGATGTGCCCACAACCCAGGTACGTGCCCTTGACTGGAATCGAACCTGGGACCCTTCAGTCCGCAGGCCGACGCTCTATCCACTGATCCAAACCGGTTTCTGCTAGGTCACTTTCTTGATGTTATTTGATGCACAGAAGTTTTTAATTCAGAAGAGGTCCAGTTTATTTATTTGTTTTTTTGTGGTTGCTTATTCTTTTGGAATGACATCTAGAAATCCATTCTTGAAACCAAAGTCATTCCAGCTTTCTTTACACAGCATTAGAATGTATCTTTTTCTAGTCTTATAATTTTAACTGTTTAAGTTACATTTAAGGTGAAATTTTCCTAGGCAACATATGTGTTACATTGTGTGGTTTTTTGTTTATGTTTTTCTGTTGTTGCTGTTGTTGTTTTTAATCCATTCTGACACTCAGTGCCTCTTCATTGGGATGTTCAGATCATTTATATTTGATATGTTGAGTAATATAAACCTTGCTCCCTGTAATTTGTTTCTCATTTGTTACTTGTTCATTTCTCTTTCCAATTGAATATTTTTATGATTTTATTTTATCTCCCCTGTTAGATTATTAACTATAATCTTTTGTTAGTTTAGTGGTTGCTTTAGGGCTTTGAATTTGAGTATTTCATTTGTCACAGTATTTGTTCAAGTGACATTATATTACTTCACATAGGATATAAGAACTTATAATAGTTTATTTCCATTTACTTCTCCTCTCCTGGCCTTTCTGCTATTTTGTTTTTTTCCATACAATTTGCTTCCATATGTGATATATCCTAACAATCGATTTCTGAGTGCTAATTTTGTATTTATTATTTAAACCTCACTTGGTGAGGTTTAAATAATAAAAAAAGTCATACATGTTTATCCTATAGTTCCTGTCTCTGGTACTCTTCATTCCCTTCTATGGATTGAGATTTCTATTTATAATCCAATAACACATATATTAGTATGCCTCTGGAGGTTGCACTTTCACTCATTAATAGTCTATTTGCAAATTATTAAAGTTTGTTTTCTCTGTGTCTGTCTGAGCACCTCAAAGAGCATCAGGCACACTGTGGGTGCTTTCTCATCAGATGCCACCGGGAAGAAGTCCACACACAGACAGACCTAACCTCATGGTCTGTCACACACTATCACATCACACTCCTGCTCCACTCTCAACTGGTATGTCCATTTCTATTACAGCAGATTCTCAAATCTCAAACACACTATCACATGGTCACAGAAACACAGCATGCCCACCTCAACACATAGAGTTTTATATAGTTACTTTCATAGAAACACACACATACACACACAATGACAGAATCAAAGGTTCATGCACCAACTCACAAAATCACAGTCTGGTGACAGAAATTTGTGGGTAGACAATCATATATAACAATCCTATATAATGAAGAGGTAATATGCAAATTGACCCTCACACAAGATGGCCACCCCCATGTGGTCAAAGATGGCTGCCACAAGATGGCCGGCAGGAGAGAGTAGCTGTGGGCAACCAGGCCTGCAGGGGAGGGTAGTTGGGGCGACCAGGCCTACAGGGGAGGGCAGTTGGGGGTGACCGGGCCAGCAGGGGAGGGCAGTTGGGGGCAACTGGGCCTGCAGGGGAGGGCACTTGGGGGCAACTGGGCCAGCAGGGGAGGGCAGTTTGGGGTAATCAGGCTGGCAGGGGAGAGTTAGGGGCAATCAGGTCGGCAGGCAGGCAGGCAGTTGGGAGCCAGCAATCTTGGATTGTGAGAGGGATGTCTGACTGCCGGTTTAGGCCTGATCCCACAGGGGCAGTAGGACATCCCCCAAGGGGCCCCAGATTGGAGAAGGTGCAGGCTGGGCTGAGGGACAACCCCTCCCCCTCCCCAGTGCACGAATTTGGTGCACCGGGCCTCTAGCAAACAAATAAAAAACTTAAAATAGAAACACTATTGTTCTAAGGGGGTATACAGTTAGTTACATTAAGGAGTCATGAAGTGCCAGGGGAGAGCTGTGATCAGGTAAAGCCTCTTTAGAAATGTGACATTTTTATCTGAATGTAGGGAGTAAGGGAAATTTGAAGTTACCTGGCAGAAGGCCCATGTAAGAAGAGGGGTCACATTCACTCCCATCATCATTAAATCACAAATAGCACAACCATATGCAAACGGTTATGCTTTCTACCATATCCCCACTCTCGCCCCCCCCCCCCCCCAAGGTAAGCTGTTCCCTGAAATAAAATCCCCTAGGGACTGGGAGGAAGTCTAATACGCCTGCACACTCTTGTCCCTGCTCTCGCCACCCTCCCCCCTCCACACACACACCTACTTTTGGGGGGTTCCCTTAGGAATTCTAGGAACTCTCCCTTTCCCACTTTGTGTAAACGCGTGCACTAGAGCCAGCCTACACAAACCCTACGCCCTTAGGCTAATCTTGGGCTCTAAATTCTTCAGCCCGGGTTGCTAAGGGTTGGGGACCTGGCGCCCGAGCACTTTAGTCTTAGGCCATCTAGTGTGAAATTTGTCTCAGTCCCTGTTGCGTACCCAGGCCCAGAGCTAAGACGAATAGGGACTTTGGGGCTTCTTTTGGGAGATCTGGAAGAGGCCCGCGTGGGAGGACCTGGGGGTGGCGCTTGGAACCCTAAGTGAGGCGCAGTTGGACTCCGCGGCGTCTACTGCGGGCTTTTTCCTGATCTGGACTACATTTCCCAGTGGACACCGCGTGCATTAGTCGGTGGCCTATTTGTCCCTTCTTTCCGGGGCTGCAGGGGCTGGGTTCCATCAGGCACTCAAGGCTGTAGGTGGGCCCTAGTAGAAATTGCCGGAGCCTTGGGGGCGAGGACGTTCAGTTCTGCAGGTAGGGAGTGGGCTGAGGAGTGGTCTGTGAATCATCGGGCCGTGGGGCCCGGGCTTCTCTGTGTGACATGGTAGTTGCTATGGTGCCGTGTGAGACTGTCACTCGATGTGCGGCACACACCGTATTTGTGTGACTGTGGGTGCGAGTAAGTCCGAGGTTAGTGTCACGGAGAGTGAGACTGTGAGCAGGGGTGGGAGAGTGTTCTCTGCCCCTCGTTCCCATACCCTCGGCTCCGTGAGGGCTGTGAGCGAGACCTCCGGTTGTACACCCTAGTATTTGAGGTTGGGGGCAAGGGAGAGAGGGCGGAAACTGTGTCCATACCCGTGGCCCTCTGACTGAGATGTCTGTAAAATGGTGGTTGACGCTGTCGTTTTTTAAGAATCAGTGAGTATCTATGGAGGTTGAGACTGTGTGCCACCACTGATCTATTGAAGAGGACTGTGGAGTCAGGAAGATCTTTAGTTGATCTTGGTGTTATTTATTAGTTGTGTTGTCTTTTATAAATGATTATATTTCTTGGAGTTTTTATTTATAAAGTCTAGAAAATCTATTGTTAAAAAATAAATTAGGAAGTGATTTAGGCATGGATTAAATGGTTATGCAAATAAATCCCCAGGTGTCCATTATGTTCCTCTCTCTCTTTAAATTTAAATTTAAATTCTTTATTGTTCAAAGTATTACATATGTCTCCTTATCCCCCCATTGACCTCTCCCTAGCTGCTCCCATCTTTCCCCCTGCCCCCTCCCCAGCACATGCCCTCACCCCCCTGTTGTCTTGTGTCCATTGGTTAGGCTTATATGCATACATACAAGTCCTTTGGTTGATCTCTTCCCCTTACACCCACACTCCCCTACCTTCCCTCTGAAGTTTGACGGTCTGATCGATGTTTGTCTCTGGGTCTGTTTTTGTTCATTAGTTTATGTTGTTCATCATATTCCACAAGTGAGCTAGATCATGTGATATTTATCTTTCTCTGACTGGCTTGTTTACATTAGCATAGTGCTCTCCAGTTCCACCCATGCTGTTGCAAATGGTAGGAGTTCCTTCCATTTTACTGCAGCCTAGTATTCCATTGTGTAGATGTACCACAGTTTTCTAATCCACTCATCTGCTGATGGGCTCTTAGGCTGTTTCCAAGTCTTAGCTATTGTACATTGTGCTGCTATGAACAGAGGGGTGCATATATCCTTTCTGATTCATGTTTCTATTTTCTTGGGATATATTCCCAGAAGTGGGGTCACTGGGTCAAATGGGAGTTCCATTTTTAGTTTTTTGAGGACCTTCCATACTGCCTTCCATAGTGGCTGCATGTGCTTCTATATTAAAAAATATATATTTTTTATTTATTTCAGAGAGGAAGGAAGGGGGAGAGAGAGAAACATCAATGATGAGAGAGAATCATCGATTGGCTGCCCTCTGCATGTCCCATACCAGGTATCCAGCCCACAATCTAGGCATGTGCCCTGACCCTGAATCAAACTGTGATTTCCTGCTTCATAGGTTCATGCTTAACCACTGAACCATGCTAGCCAGGAGCTCCTCTCTTTATAGGAAGAGAGAAGCAGCAAACCTTTAGGCTGGTGATTCTGGATGCTGCAAGAAAACCTAGTTTCTCATGTTCTCTTTCCCATCTTAGTCATCTAAGAACACTGCCATTTCCCAACAGAAGAGCCAAGAAAAGGATAGAATGGCCGTTGACCTCAAAACCATGCACCAGGTGAGTTGGTGTTTTTTCCTGAGATATTTTTCTACTGTTTGAAACAAGCAGACCTTAATTTTTCTTCTGCTGAAGGTTTTTCTGTGTAATCAATTATGTTACTTCTTAAAACTTTCCAATGGATTCTCGCCCATTCAGGATAAATGCTGAAGTATTTCCCTTGGCTAACAAGGCCCTACATAATCTGGCTCTCTGACTTCATCTAATTTTTCTCACCCTGTCTATAACTTACTTGGTTCCAGTGACATTAGCTTCCTTATAGTGAATTGGATATATTCTTAACTCATGGCCTTACACTTGCTATTCCCTCTGCCTGGAATGCTGTTCCCTCAGATATAGACCAACTTCTTTATTCTAGTCTCTGCCCAAACATTCATTCAACAAATTTTTAATAAGCCCCTATTAACTAAGAGGGTTTAGCCCTTGGTCCTCCTCTGTGCTCTGTCTACAGTGACTCTATTGTTGATCTTATCCTGTCTCACAGCTTTAAATACCATCTATATGCCAATAATTTCCAAACTGTATACCAGACCTCTCTCCTATAATCCAGACTTGTATATCCAACTACTTATTCAGTATCTTCATTTGATTATATACTAGATACCTCAAACTCAGACATCTTAACTGAGTGAAATGAGCCTTTGGATGTTTTAGAGCAGTGGTCACCAACCTTTTGGACCTCACGGACCACCGGTTGCAGACCACCGGTTGGTGACCGCTGTTTTAGAGCACAGGAATCAAATGATCTGATTCTCATTTTAATAAGATCAGTCTCACTGGTACTAAACCTAATGTGGCAAAGATAGAGGCTGGGAAACTCTTACATATTCCTTATTTCAAGTGCTGAAGCTAGAAGCCTTCCACCTTCAAAAGATATCTAGAATCTGACCACCTTTTTAAATATATTTTATTGATATTTTACAGAGAAGAAGGGAGAGGGATAGAGAGTTAGAAACATCAATCAGCTGCCTCCTACACACCCCCTACTGAGGATGTGCCTGCAACCAAGGTACATGCCCTTGACCGGAATCGAACCTGGGACCCTTGAGTCCATAGGCCGATGCCCTATCCACTGAGCCAGACCGGTTAGGTCCTGACCACTTTTTAATACCAACACTTTCTTGTTCTTGGTCAAATCATCATCTCTCAACTAGATCATTGCTATACTCTCCTAACTTACTCTCTTCTAGTCTGTTCTCAACAGAGCAACTGAAGTGATCCAGTTATATTATGTCATTCCTCTTCATGGTGGGAATAGAAATAATCAAAAGTATAGACAACTTTATAAAATAGGTTAGCTGTTAGCAAAAAAAGAGAAATGGGTGGTGACTGGAGGAGAAACCGGTGGACAAAGTTTTTTAAAGATGAGTATGTGTCTTAGGCTGATGTTGATTCCATAGAAATGGGAACTTGAAGGTGAAAAAGTGAAAGGAGTGAATTGCTGGAACACTGTGCTTGAGTAGGTCAGAGGAGCTGAGGTTTAGTGTATAAGTGGAGAGGTGGGCATTTGCTAGGAAGGCAGGCTGTTCATTTATAGTAACAGGAACAAGTTAGAGTATATAGGCACAGGTGCAGATAGATGTGTACATGCTGTGGGACTTTGTGGAAATTCTCTTAAAATGGCTTTTTTTTTTTGTGAAACAGAATGTAAAATTACCAACTAAGAATAAGGATGGGGGAGGAGATATCAAAGATTTGAGGAAAGGAGAAAGTATCAAATGGTCGTTTAGGAGAATAGTAGAATAAATGGACTAGAAAAATATATTGTGTAGGTAGCATTTTGGCCTACTTGAGGTTAGTGATCATGATTTTAAAGTGAGACCAGTTATCATGGTTGGTATGATTTTCTCCAATATGTTTACCTGTGTACTGTACAGAAATGGAGTATATGCTGAGAAATGGCTGTGGTTAAACCAGGTGAGAAAGGAGCAAGAAAGTTGAGGATGTATGAATGGGATGATTATAACAAATGGTTGTGCTAGGAAGTGAGGGTATGCAGGGATGAAGAGCAGTGAAAACATGGCAAGATCAATGATCTGTAGGATCTGTTGGGGTGAGAAATTATCCTAATTGGGATACCATAGAGCACAAGTTAGAACATAGAAGATGGGAAGTCAGAGTTGAAGAGTTGAGATTATGGAGGGTTTGGTAATGACAAGGTCTGGGGCACTGTGATGGAAGCTTGATTTTAGAAGTGTGGAGAACAACATTATTGAAGGAGAAGAGGTTGGAGAACTGAGAGGCCAGGCTGTTGTGAGGATTATTTTATGGATATTGAAATGACCAAAGATTATAACAGGAATAGCATTGGGAAGAGTGACAGTGGGCCATGTGTTGAAGGAATGACAGAAACTTGGTATCTACCAGGAATTGGTAGATAACTGAAATGAGGGATAGTGTGATTGATATAGTCTGACTTCATGAGGCATAAAACTAGGTGTCTTTCTGTTGCATAAATAACAAATGAAATGATTCATATGTTTGTGATTCCATTGCTTCATGTTATCAGCAGTGCCTGGACCAGAACAATTATCAGTTTCAAAACAGGCATAGGACAAAAAAATTATTCATTTCTGTAGATTCTTTTAAATTTTGAAAATGATTTTATAATCATTCAAAGTATGTATACATTGTTTTGGGACATCCTGTATTTATATAAACAAAAAAAGACATTTTTGAAAGCATATGTACAATATGAACCAAACTCTTAACAGGAATGTTTCTGCAACATATGAGATATGTTATTGACAGAACAGAGAGGGCAAAATTCACAAACTACTTCATATAATTAAGAATAAAAGTTACAAAGTGGTAAAAAACACTTTAAGAATTTTTATTTGGCAGAGAGAGTTTCTTTAACTATGACAAAATTATTTCAAATAACCGATAATGAAATATTTTCTTGCCATGACAGATTTGCCTCTTTCAATTTTGTAAAAAAACAAACATATTTTACACACACACACACACACACACACACAATGTATGTTAATTTCATCAGCAAGTGGTCACATTATAGAAATCTGGAATCCAACTGAATCACAAGTTTATAAGAACTTTGCCCAACGTATTTAGGCAGAAGTAGTATTATGAGTGGAACGCCTATTCCTTTACATAAAATTTAAGGTTCTCTTGATTGAAGTATTGAATTTTAATGTGGTCTATCATATTTTTTAGAGATATAGTAAATACTTTCTGGTCCCACTTTTAATCCTCTTACAGGTTCTTGAACTTTTCAAAGCATTCATTTATTAATTCAGTTTATTCAGTGCATGTTTGAATACCTCACCTGTGCCAGATACTGTTCTGTATCTGGGAATATAGCAGTGGCTGAAACAAAAACATGATTTGCCCTCCTGGAGCTTATATTTTAGTGGAGGGTGGGGGGCAGACAATAAATAACAAAAAAATTAAGTGCCATTGAGAAAAATAACTAGGGTTCCTGAATAGAGAACTGGGGCATGAGCATTGATATTTTTATACAGAATGACCTGAGAAGTGCAAAAGCCCTGAGGGGGATCATGCTTTACATATTTGAGGTTGTAATAGGGAGATCCCATTGTGGCTGGGCAAAATGAATGAGTTAAATGTGGTAAGAGATGAGGTTATTTTACTTTCACTTATTTCACTTCAGGAGTTGGTGACTTTTGGGGATGTGGCTGTAGACTTCTCCAAAGAGGAGTGGGATTGTCTAAATTCTTCTCAAAGGCATCTGTACAGTAATGTGATGTTGGAGAACTACAGGATCTTGGTATCACTGGGTAAGAATTAAGCTTCTATTCATAAGGGGCTCTTTGCTACGGCCATTATGATTTTTTTCTTTTTGAAAAAATTCTTTATTGATTAAGGTATTACATATGTGTCCTCACCCCTCCATTAACCCCCTCATCCCCTCCCCCCCCCCCACTTATGCCCTTACCTCCCTGGTGTTCGTGTCCATTGTTTAGGCTTATATGCATGCATACAAGTCCTTTGGTTGATCTCCCCCCCTTACCCCCACCCTCCCCTACCTTCCCTCTGAGGTTTGACAGTGTGATCGATGCTTCTCTGTCTCTGGATGTCTTTTTGTTCATCAGTTTATGTAGTTCATTATATTCCATAAGTGAGTGAGATCATATGGTATTTATCTTTCTCTGCCTGGCTTATTTCATTTAGCATAATGCTCTCCAGTTTCATCCATGCTGTTGCAAATAGTAAGAATTCCTTCTTTTTTACTGCAGCCTAGTATTCCATTGTGTAGATGTACCACGGTTTTTTAATCCACTCATCTGCTGATGGGCACTTAGGCTGTTTCCAAATCTTAGCTATGGTGAATTGTGCTGCAATGAACGTAGGGGTACATATATTCATTCTGATTGGTGTTTCTAGCTTCTTGGGGTATATTCCACGAAGTGGGATTGCAGGGTCAAATAGGAGTTCCATTTTTAGTTTTTTGAGGAAATTCCATACTGTTCTCTATAGTGGCTGCACCAGTCTGCATTCCCACCAACAGAGCAAAAGAGCTCCTTTTTCTCCCCATCCTCGCCAACACTTGTCCTTTATTGATTTGTTGATGATAGCCATTCTGACAGGTGTGAGATGGTACCGCATTATTGTTTTGATTTGCATCTCTCTGATAATTAGTGACTTTGAGCATGTTTTCATATGTCTCTTGGCCTTCCTTCTGTCTTCTTTCGAAAAGATTCTATTTAGATCTGTTGCCCATTTTGTGATTGGATCGTTTACCTTCCTTTTGTTAAGTTGCACGAGTTCCCTGTAAATGTTGGAGATTAAACTTTTATCGGTGATAACATTGGCAAATATGTCCCCCATGCAGTGGGCTTTCTTGTTGTTTTGTTAATGGTTTCTTTTGCTATACAAAAGCTTTTTATTTTGATGTAGTCCCATTAGTTTATTTTCTCTTTAGTTTCCATTGCCCTAGGAGCAGCATCAGTGAAGAAATTGTTTCGGCATATGTCTGAGATTTCGCTGCCAGTAGATTCCTCTAGTATTTTTATGGTGTCACATCTTATATTTAAGTCCTTTATCCATTTTGAGTTTATTGTTGTGTATGGTGTAAGTTGGTGGTCTAGTTTCATTTTTTTGCATGTATCTGTCCAATTTTCCCAACACAATTTATTGAAGAGACTGTCTTGACTCCATTGTATGTTCATGCTTCCTTTGTCAAATGTTAATTGGGCATAGTGGTTTGGGTTGATTTTTGGGTTCTCTATTCTATTCCATTGATTGATATGTCTGTTCTTGTGCCAGTACCAGGCTGTTTTGAAAACAGTGGCTTTGTAATACAGCTTGATATCCGATATTGAGATCCCACCTACTTTGTTCTTCTTTCTCACGATTGCTGTGGCTATTCGGGGTCTTTTTTTATTCCAGATGAATTTTTGGAGAGTTCTTTCTAGGTCTGTGAAATATGCCGTTGATATTTTAATGGGGATTGCATTGAATCTGTAGATTGCTTTGGGTAGTATAGACATATTAATGATGTTGATTCTACCAATCCACAAATATGGTATGTTCTTCCATCTGTTTATGTCTTCCTCTATCTCTTTTTTCAGTGTCCTGTTGTTTTTTGCATATAGGTTTTTTACCTCCTTAGTTAAGTTTATTCCTAGGTATCTTATTTTTTTGTGTGTGCAATGGTAAATGGATTGCTGTTTTACTCTCTCTTTCTGTAAGTTCACTACTGGTATAAAGAAATGCCATAGATTTCTTGGCATTAATTTTGTATTCTGCTACATTGCCGAATTCATTTATTAAGTCTAATAATTTTTTTGATGGAGTCTTTTGGGGTTTCTATGTACAGTATGATGTCATCTGCAAATAAGGACAGCTTTACTTCTTCTTTTCCAATTTGGATGCCTTTTATTTCTTCTTCTTGTCTGATCGCAATGGCTAGTACTTCCAATACTATGTTGAACAGGAATGGTGAGAGTGGGCATCCCTGTCTTGTTCCTGTTCTTAGGGGAAATGGTTTTAGTTTTGTTGTTGTTGTTGTTTCCTAAAATATATTTTATTGATTTTCTACAGAGAGGAAGGGAGAGGAATAGAGAGTTAGAAACATCCATGAGAGAGAAACATCGATCCGCTGCCTTCTGGCACACTCCCTATTGGTTATGTGCCCGCAACCAAGGTACATGCCCTTGACCCTAATCAAACCTGGGACCCTTGAGTCTGCAGGCCAACGCTCCTTCCACTGAGCCAAACTGGTTAGGGCGAAATGGTTTTAGTTTTTGTCCATTGAGTGTGATGTTGGCTGTGGGTTTGTCATATATGGCTTTTATGATGTTGAGGTATGATTCTTCTTTTTCCACTTTGCTGTGAGTTTTTATTAAGAAGGGGTGTTGGATTTTGTCAAATGCTTTTTCTGCGTCAATTGATATGACTATGTGATTTTTATCTCTCAATTTGTTTATGTGATGTATCACGTTTATTGATTTGCGGATATTGTACCATCCTTGCATCCCCGGGATGAATCCTACTTGGTCATGGTGTATGATCTTTCTGATGTACTGCTGGATTCGATTTGCTAGAATTTTGTTGAGGATTTTGGCATCTATGTTCATGAGAGATATTGGCCTATAATTCTCTTTCATTGGTTTTGGTATTAGGGTAATTCTGGTTTCATAGAATGAGCTTGGAAGTGTTCCTTCCTATTGAATTTTTTGGAATAGTCAGAGGAGGTTAGGTGTTAGTTCTTCCTTGAGTGTTTGGTTTAACTACCCTGTGAAGCTGTCTGACCCCGGGCTTTTGTTTGCTGGGAGCTTTTTGATGACTGCTTCTATTTCTTCCATAGTTATCCGTCTATTCAGATTTTTAGAATCTTTCTGATTGAGTTTGGAAGGTTGTATTTTTCTAGGAATATGTCCATTTCTTCCAGGTTGTCTAGTTGGTTGGAGTAGAGTTGTTCATAGCATTTTTTAACAATCCTTTGTATTTCTGTGGGGTCTGTTGTTATTTCGCCTCTCTCATTTCTGATTTTGTTTATTTGGGTCCTCTCTCTTTGCTTCTTGGTGAGCCTGGCTAGAGGTTCATCAATCTTGTGTATCCTTTCAAAAAACCAGTTCTTGGTTTCATTGAACTTTTGTATTGTTTTTTTGGTCTCTATGTCATTTATTTCTCCTCTGATCTTTATTATCTCCTTCCTTCTTCTCACTCAGGGCTTTCCTTGTTCTCTAATTCTTTGAGTTGTAGAGTTAGATGATTTACTGCCATTTTTTCTTTTTTTTTTGAGGTAAGCCTGTAGAGCTATAAACTTCCCTCTCAGGACTGCTTTCATTGTGTCCCATAAGTTTTGGATTGTTGTGTTTTTATTGTCATTAATTTACATGATGTTTTTCATTTCCTCTTTGATCTCATTGGTAATCTAATCATTATTTAATAGTATGCTATTCAGCTTCCAAGTGTTTGAGTTTTTTGGATTGTTTTTGTTGTAGTTTATTTCTAATTTTATGCCATTGTAGTCTGAGAAGATGTTTTGTATGATTTCAATCTTCTTGAATTTGGGGAGACCTTGCTTGTGACCCAATATGTGGTCTATTTTTGAAAATGTCCCATGTGTACTTGAGAAGAACGTATATTCTGTGGCTTTGGGGTGAAATGTTCTGAAGATGTCAGTTAAGTCCATCTGATCTAGTGAGTCATTTAGGATTGCTTTTTCTTTGCTGATTTTTTGTCTAGAGGAATCCAAAGAGGACCACACCTTTGTCCAGTGATGTCAGTGGTGTATGTCCCCTACTATGTTTGTATTGTTGTGGATCTCTCCCTTGATATCTTCCAGGAGTTTTGTTATGTGTTTTGGTGCTCCTGCATAAGGTGCATAAAAGGTTATCAGGGTTATATCCTGTTGTTGTATTGATCCCTTTAGTGTTATTAAGTGGCCTTCTTTATTTCTTGTTATGGCCTTCACTTTGAGGTCTATTTTGTCAGATATAATAAGTATTGCCACCCCAGCTTCTTTTCATTTCCATTTGCCTGAAAGATATTTTTCCATCCCTTCACTTTCAGTTTGTGTGAGTCCCTTGTTCTGAGGTGGGTCTCTTGTAGACAGCATAGATATGGGTCATGTTTTTTTATCCATTCAGCCACTTGATGTCTTTTGAATGGAGCATTTAGTCCATTTACATTTAAAGTCATTACTGAAAGGTACTTGTTTGTAGTCATTTCTATTTTTGTGCCTGTGTTCCTTCTCACTTTCTTATTTCTTCTTTTTACAGCATTCCCTTTAGCATTTCTTGCATTGCTGGCTTGGTGGAGATAAACGCCCTTAGCCTTTTTTTTTTGTCTGAGAAGCTCCTGAATTCCCCTTTGATTTTAATTGAATGTCTTGCTGGATAGAGTATTCTTGGATTCAGTCCTTTGCTTTGTAACACTTTGTGTACCTCCTTCCATTCCCTTCTAGCTTGATGTGTTTCTGTTGAGATATCATTTAGTATTCTGATGGGGGATCCTTTGTAGGTAACTCTCTGTCTCTCTCTTGCAGCCTTTAAGATTCTCTTTGTGTCATTAATATTTGCCATTGAAATTATGATGTGTCTTGATGTGGGTCTTTTGGGATTGATCTTGCTTGGGACTCTCTGTACTTTTTTTAAAAATAAATCTTTATTGTTCAGACTATTACAGTTGTTCCTCTTTTTTCCCCCCATAGCTCCCCTCCAACTGGTTCCCACCCAACCCCATGCTCTTACCCCCCCCGACTGTCTTCATCCATAGGTGTATGATTTTTTTTCCAGTCTCTTCTCGTACCCCTCACTCCCCTTTCCCCCCGAGGATTGTCAGTCCACTCCCTTTCTATGCCCCTGATTCTATTATATTCACCAGTTTATTCTGTTCATCAGATTTTTTATTGATTTGCTTTTTAGATTCACTTGTTTATAGATATGTATTTGTTGTTCATAATTTTTATCTTTACCTTTTTCTTCTTCTTCCTCTTCTTAAAGAATACCTTTCAGCATTTCATATAATACTGGTTTGGTGGTGAGGAACTCCTTTAGCTTTTTCTTATCTGTGAAGCTCTTTATCTGCCCTTCAATTCTGAATGATAGCTTTGCTGGGTAGAATAATCTTGGTTGTAGGTTCTTGCTCCTCATCACTTTGAATATTTCTTGCCACTCCCTTCTGGCCTGCATAGTTTCTGTTGAGATATCAGCTGATAATCATATGGGTACTCCCTGGTAGGTAACTAACTATTTTTCTCTTGCTGCTTTTAATATTCTCTCTTTGTCTTTTGCTCTTGGCATTTTAATTATGATGTGTCTTGGTGTGGTCCTCTTTGGATTCCTTTTCTTTGGGGTTCTCTGTGCTTCCTGGACTTGTAAGTCTGTTTCTTTCACCAGGTGGGGGAAGTTTTCTGTCATTATTTCTTCAAATAGGTCTTTAATATCTTGCTCTCTCTCTTCTTCTGGCACCCCCATAAGTCAGAATTCCCCAGTGTCTGCACCAAGAATCGAGTATCAGAGTCTCTGTTGCTTCGTGCGACCTCTCACTGAGAGTCAGGGTTTCTGTGTGTGCACACACCAAGAATTGGAGTCACTGGCTCTTAGTGTGAATGTGCTGTGAGTCAGGGATCACAGGTGTACGTGATAAGAAACAGAGTCAAGCCCTGGCCGGTTTGGCTCAGTGGAGAAAGTGTTGGCCTTTCGGACTCAGGGGTCCCAGGTTTGATTCCAGTCAAGGGCATGTACCTTGGCTGCAGGCACATCTCCAGTGTGGAGTGTGCAGGAGGCAGCTGATCGATGTTTCTCTCTCATCGATGTTTCTAACTCTCTATCCCTCTCTCTAAAAAATCAATACAACATATTTAAAAAAAAAAGAAAGAGTCAATTCAGTGGTGCTCAGTGCTCCCTCCCACCTGGAGAATCGGGGTCCACCCAGAGAATCAGGGTCCCAGTCAGCTTGTACAATAGCACTGTGTCGGCCAGAGGTCTTCTCTTACGCTGCGGAAGACAGACTTCCGTGTGAGCTTGCCCAGAATCGAATACAGGTGGCACCCTGCATGGGCTTCAGGTTTGGTCACCCAATTGCGTTGTGAGGAGCAGATTCCCAGTCTCTGTGCATGCGCAGGCTCAAATTCATGTAGCAGTGCCCATATGAGGGGCGGGGCTATCATTTACTATGGTTCTGCCTGTGAGCCTGCGGGGAGGGGGATAGGCTCCTTGACTCACAGAAATTTGTGACTGTGATGTCTGGATCCTTGTTGACTGTTGGTCTGCAGCTGTGGTCACAGGTCTTTGTCCCCAGTGGCTTCAGGGTCCTGGTTTGTATCTGATACCAGACTGGGTGGTGGTGAGGCCAGGATCCCAGTCTCAAACAGCTCTGTTTCTCAAGATGGCATGGTCTCTGTGCCCACACTGGCTGCCCAGAAGTGTCTGTGTTTTGCACGGGGCTCCGCCATCTAAGACTGCCCGGTTTGGCAGCACCTTGGAAGACCTGCAGAATCTAACTGTCCCTAGCTCATACACACACACACCACAAGTCCACACACTCCTCTATCACTCCCTCACTCTCTTACACTCTCTCCTTCCCTACCTTCCTGCCGGTCACCATCTTCCAGCACTTTTCCATTATGATTTTTTGGATAGCATCTGCAGTGCTTATTTGAATGTGTGATGCTTGTACCAAATAATCTATATATATAAAGAGCCAGGGTCATAACATTCACAACAACTGGAGGCTCAACTGAATGCCAACATTCACAACAACCGGAGGCTCAACTGAATGCCAGGCTACGCACACAGCAAGCGAGCGGGCTGAACTGCTGACCTCTCAGAGAGAGAGAGGCAGGGCTGATCAGCAGAAAAACTGGCTGTTGGCGAGGCCCAGAGAGAAGCAGGGTGATCAGACCCTACTTCTCTCTTTGGGTCTCACCAGTAGCCAAGCCTCTCTATCTCTCCCAGAGGTCAGCAGTTCAGCCCACTGGCCAGCAGCCTGGGGTGGCTGCTGATTAGCCCCGCTTCTCTGATCAGGCCCGGAGATAGTCCCAGAGATGCTGACTGGCATAAAAAATGACCAGTCAGAACCAAATCTAGGTGAAATGCGAGGAGCCAATGGCTGTCTAGGAGGTGGAGCTTTTGACGCTGACTGGCATAGGAACTGACCAATCAGAACCAAATATGGGTGAACTTTGAAGGCAGAACCTAAGGGCAGGCTGAGGAGGGTTTTTAAGGGCAATAGCTGTTTGGTGTAAGGTGTAAGAAAGTGATTCAATTTTTTAATGACCAGTTTGGCAGTATAGTGCATATAGCTGGCTATCAGTCCAGATATAGGGATTATGTGTTTTTGTCTGCCAAAGCATCTCCTCCTGTTGAAAAAGCCCCCCCCCCCCCATTTAAGCAATCCTATCCTATATAATCTATACTAATAAAAGGGTAATATGTTAATTAGACCAGGTCAACTGCCATCTTCCAGACATCTGATTTCCTTCCAGACAAAGCCATGGTGGTGGAGGCAGAGGCAGTTAGGGATGATCAGGCCAGCAGGGGAGGGCATTTGGGGGTGAGATCAGGCTGTCAGGGAAGGGCAGTTGGGAGTGAGATCAGGCCGGCTGGAGAGGGCAGTTAGGGACAATCAGACAGGCAGGCAGAGAGGTTAGAGGCAATCAGGAAGGCAGGGGTCAAGGTATGGGAGATCATGCAAGCAGGGGGGCAAGGTAGGGGCAATCAGGCCAGCTGGCAGATTGGGTTAGGGATGATCAGGCAGGCAGGCAGAGGGGTTCAGGGTGATCAGGCAGGGAGGCAGGCGAGTGGTTAGGAGCCAGTCATCCCGGATTGTGAGAGGGATGTCCTACTGCCGGTTTAGGCCCATTTCCACAGGCAGTTGGACATCCCCGGAGGGGTCCCAGATTGGAGAGGGTGCAGGCTGGGCTGAAGAAACCCCCCCCCCCGTGCACAAATTTCATGCACCGGGCCTCTAGTGATTTCATATTTGTGGAGTTGGCATGGACAGGTCTATTATTAACCTATGTTAGAAGCTTCATTTTCCCTATGCTTTGAATACATGTCTCTTCCCTGATGAACAAAGGATTGAATGTGAGTCTGGGATATCCATAGCATGACCAAATTCTGTTTCTATTTATATATGCAGGAGTTTGTTTCTCTAAGCCAAGTGTGATATTATTGTTGGAACAAGGAAAAGAGCCCTGGATGGTGAAGAAACAGCTGGCAAAAGACTTATACTCAGGTGGGTGAAGAAGAATTAGCAGGCAAAACCTTTTTGCCTGCTTGTGTCACCCCTTCACTTTTCTTTGTTGGCATGTTCTCAAATGCTCTAGGTCTCAGTAGAAGCTCAGGGCCTTTTAGGGTGTTCTCCCAATTTGTTATTCATAACTGTCTCTCCTTTAACATTTTGCCCCCATCTTTCTGATAACTCACTTATCTATTCTCTGAGTCCAGTTTCTTCCCAGTTTCATAAGCTTCTCTCAGTCTTTTAAAAAAAATATTTCCCTAATCTGATAGTATTAGAACAAAAAACCCATAAACCTACTTCTTAATGTAAGAATTAGAAAATTCTCAGTGCCATTTTAGGCCCTTAAAGGCCTCTGCCCAATGATATACCACTTCATATACGTGGTTCATTCTTACGCCGCATTGGAGAATCAATTTTGCTTATAATTTACTAGAAGCTCGGTGCACGAAATTTGTGCATCGGGGGGAGAGGAGAGTGTGTGTGTCCCTCAGCCCAGCCTGCACCCTCCAATCTGGGACCCCTCGAGGGCCGTCGGACATCCCTTTCACAATCCAGGACTCCTGGCTCCTAACCGCTCACCTACCTGCCTGCCTGATTGCCCCTAACCACTTCTGACTGCCAGCCTGATCAACTCCTAACCACTCCCCTGCTGGCCCGATAGCCCCTAACTGCCCTCCCCTGCCAGCCTGGTCACCCCTAACTGCCCTCCCTTTCCAGCCTGGTTGCCCCCAACTGCCCTCCCCTGCAGGCCTTGGTCCCCCCCAAACTGCCCTCCCTGCAGGCCTTGTCACCCCCAACTGCCCTCCTCTGCCAGCCCAGTCACCCCTAACTGCCCTCCCCTGCAAGCCTGATTGCCCACAACTGCCTTCCCTTGCTGGCCATCTTGTGTCCACAAGGGGGTGGCCATCTTTGACCACATGGGGGCAGCCATCTTGTGTGCTGGAGTGATGGTCAATTTGCATATTATCTCTTTATTGTATAGGATTGGTTTTTCTTTATAGTTGTATCATATATCCCTAATTTCAACTTTTTATGCACAGAATTGTGTATGTAATTCTGCCTTTTTAAAACTCAAAATTGTATTACTGAGATTCATCCTGCTGATTTTAGTTTCTGTGGTTCACTGAATATTTTTTTCTTCTGAAATGTAATGTATTCCATTTAAATTTGATCCATTTAAGGTCATTGGAATTGTTTCAATTTTATGTTAGTGCTATGAACCTTATTAAATGTGACTGCTAGTACACATATGCTGGAGTTCATTTAGAGAATACAGCCAGGAATTTACTAGATAATGCTATTTTACTTTCTAAAGTATTTGTATGAATTTATATTTCTAACACTTGTGTGTGAGGTTGGTCATTGTTCCACACTTGGAATAGACAAATTAAAAATTTTTTTGCTAACCTTCTGGGTATAAAATATTATTTCTTTATATTTGCAATCTGAATTCTCTTGATTACTAAAGAAATTGAGCATATTTTTATATTTATAATGGCCATTTGGATTTCCTCTATAGTCTTTTGCCCATTTTTAGGAAGGTCTTCATTTATACATATATTTGTAGTTTATATTTTTGATATTTTGTTTTAAGAAATCTTTCTATATTCCAAAATCATATAGATACTCTCAAATTGTTTTCTAAAGATTTTCCTTTTATATTTAGGGCCATAATATAATTGAACTTGATTTTTGAGATTGAAGTAAATTTAATTTTAGTACCTATGGAAAAGCAGATATCATAGATATTTATTAAATAAATGAGCCATCTTTGCTCATTGTTCTGAATGTTTTATACTATATTAGATTACAGTATATTTATGGTTCTGATTTTTTTCAAACTATAAGAGAATATTTATTTGGAATATAAGAGATAGAAGAAGTAATTTGTAGACGAAATGGGCTTATAAAACAAGTTATAGAGGTAAAGGAAGGGCCCTTGGAGCTTAGGAGTGAGGAAGGTAATAGTGAGAAGAGGTGTGGCAGGAAGGGAAAGGCACATGCTTGCTCCAGGAGGCAGAGCCTAGAGTCTAATTTTGAGCTCTATTCCATCGATCTCTGTTTCTTTATGCCCAGCCTATTTTTAATTAAAATACTTTATTATAACACTGAATATCTGTTAGGGCAGGTATGCCTTATGTTCTTTTGAATCTTTTATTTGCCCTTTGGCCATCCAAATAAAGTTTAGGGTCGGCTTGTCAAGTTCTACCAGAAAACAACAGAGCTCTTGGCTTTTGATTTGTTCATTTGTTTATTTTATATACCAACTAGAGGCCTGGTGCATGAAATTCGTGCACTGGGGAGGGTGTCCCTCAGCCCAGCCTGCACCCTCTCCAATCTGGGACATCCCTCTCACAATCTGGCACCGCTAGCTCCTAACCGCTTGCCTGCCTGCCTGATTGCCCCCTAACTGCTCCCTTGCTGGCCTAATTGACACCTAATTGCTCATCTGCTGGCCTGATTGCCCCCAACTACCCTCCCCTGCTGGCCTGATCACCCCAAGGTTTTTATTAGTATAGTTATACCCTTCACAGAAAATTTTACTAACCCTGCTTTACAATAAGGGCTTGACGATTGAATCATTGGGACCAAACACCAAGATTTCCTTTCTTTGAATAGTGGAGGGAATAATTATCTTGTCTTTAAGTTGCCCTGAAATTAAAATGAGATAATGACTTAGAGAAGTATAAAAGCGCCATATAAAGACAACTGTCTTTTTCATGTACTGAAAAGACAATAAAGTGGTAAAATGAAAAACGCTATTTTTATTCTCCCCCTTCCTTTACAGCTTTTATTTAAACTTTGAAATTTATAAAAATTTCACTCCCAATTTTCATTCAATATTATTTTGTATTGGTTTCAGGTTTTATATTAGTTACAGAATAGTGGTTAGACAATCATATACTTTACAAAGTGTTCCCCGATATTTCCAGTACCCACCTGGCACCATACCATCATTACAACACTATTGACTATATTCCCTATTTAAGTGACAATGGTTCACAGGTTCCTTCCAGTCTTTCTTTTGTGTTGTTTGCCTTTCCTTTTCTTTCTCACTTCTTCCCTCATTTTCCTTATATAGTATCTCAATTGGCCATCAAAGCTCAGTGAAGGCACTGGGACACGCTTAATCCATTTTTACAGACCAGGAAACTGAGGCCAATTCCAGTCGGCTGTGGAACTTGACCCAGTGCACAGGGAGCCCTCAGAGCCATGCTCTCTGTCCTTCCCAAGGGGCAGCTGCTGGGCAAACAGAACAAACCTTCCCGTCAGGCTTCCGATCCTCTTTCACTTTCTTTCCTCTCCCCCGCCCCCTGCCCCCATTCTTTACTGCCCCCCCCCCCTTCTCCCGAGCAGGTGGAAGGCTTCACACTCGCCGCCTAGGCATGCTCTGCCATGGGGCAGGGCAGCGCGGGCTTGCTTTTGGGTCAAGGCAGGAGCAGGAGTCGCCGCCTCTTAAGTGCGAAGGCCACCTGGGTGAGGTTAGTTAGCACTGGGAGCTTCTCTGAATCACATCAGTCAGTCCGGTACCCTGCAGTGTGGCACTCCTCCACTGAGGTGGCACCGCCCCTCAACCCCCGCCTCAGGGCTGCGGGTCCTTGCCCCTCCCCTCCCCGCGACGTCCTTCTATCACCCTGATCCCTGGCCGGGTCACTGCAGAACCTCTCCCTCTGCAGGCGAGGCAGATCCCTGCCCACAGGTCCCCTGCCGCAGCCTGAGCCCCCTCTGGTGCACCCTGCCTCACCAGGTTTTTGCCTTTGATCTATGGCATTGGTATCAGCACACTCCTAGCAAGCCTGGTACCCAGAGGGGCACAGGGTCAGTTCTTTGCCCAGAATGTTAGAGGTTGCATTAGCATTTGCAGATGTCGCCTAGAGCCTGCTGGCAAAGGCAGCGCCTGTATGGGGTGTCCTCATAGAGGTGCTGCTTGGGGCCCCTTGGAACACCCGCCTCCTGGCCAGCCGCTTTGCCAAAGCTGTGGTACTGGCCCTGGAGCCACCCCTCAGGCAGCCCTGCAGTCATGTTTATGGGCCCCACTGGAGTGGCTAAGCAGGCCCAGCTGCGCCTCCCCAAGGCAGTGATGTTCCCGGGGCCCCATGGGAGTGGCTAGGTGGGCCCACCTGCAATGGACCTGGACCCCATGGGTGGCATCTGGCACTGCCAACCCCACCACCCCAGGCCCCGATGGACTGGTACCTTGCGGGTGGTTTCTGGTGCTGCCCTAGCAGCATCCCCGGCCCACGATGGATCTGGACCCCCAGGGGCAGACCATGGCACTACCTGCCTGCATATGCAAATTTACCCGTCATCTTTGATGAGTTAATTTGCAAAACCACTCCTGATTGGCTAGTGGGCGTGGCTTGTGAGCATAGCAGAGGTATGGTCAATTTGCATGTTTCTCTTTTATTAATGTAGATTTTTTTTGTTTGTAAATATGATTTATCTCCATTTATTTAGGTTTTTAAATTAATCCTCACCTGTGGATATTTTTTCCATTACTTTCTAGAGAGAGTAGAAGGGAGGGCAGAGGAGGAGAAAGAAAGATTAAGACTTCAACGACTGAGAGAGACACATCAATTGGTTGCCTCCCGCATGTGCCCCTACCAGGGCTGGGAAACCTGCAACTAAGGCATGTGCCCTTGACTAGAGCATGTGCCCTTTGGTCTGCAAGCAGATGCTCTAACCACTGAATCCAACTGGCCAAGTGTCGTTCAATATGTTTTATAATTTTCTCCTTAAAAGCCATGCACATCTTCTGTTAGATTAATTCCTAGGCATATTGATTTTGTTGCTAAGTTAAATGTTATCTATATTTTCTATTTGTGTTTGTATGTAAAAATGAAGTTAAGTTGTATGCATTGACTTTATATCCAGCAAGGTTTCTAAGCTGTCCTGCTAATAATAATACATTTTAGATTTATTTGGATTTTATTCTATGAGTAGGTAAATCTGTGAATAATGGCAATTTCTTCATTTAAAATTTTTATGCCCTTAATTTCTTTTTGTTGTTGTTAACCTGTCTTCAATCTTCAGTATGGTATGAACTGAAGTAGTGATAGCAGGTATGCTAGTACTTGCCAACTTCTGGTCTCAATTAGAATGCTTTAATATTTTGTATTAATACTTCTGATGTTTATAGGTTTTTAGCAAATACCCTTTCAATTCTCCTTACTAAAGTTTTGAGTTTTAAGACATGTTTTTTAGTTTTTCATGTGTTAATGTGGTAAATTATGTATTACATTTTTCAATGTTGAACCAACCTTGTATTCCTGATACAAACCCATCTTTCTATCTTTTCTGTTCACTATTAGTTGCTATTCAGCAATAGTACCTTTAGGTTTTTTACATCTATGTGTATTGCTGAGGTTGTTCTTCAATTTTCCCTCACATGTTCTTGTCATATTTTGGATTTAAGATTGCCCTAGTCTCATAAAATTTGTCTGTGAGTATTCCTCTTTTCCTTCCTTAGAAGAATTTGTGTAAATCATTGTCTTTTCTAAGTTTGGTAGAACTTTTTTCATCTTGACCTGTGATATGTGTGTGTGTGTGTACATAATTGAAACTGATAATTCAGTTTCTGTTTTGTTCTAAGATGCTATGTTTTCTGTTTCTCCTATAGTCATGGAGTTATGGTATTTTTTCTAAGAACTTATACTTTTCATGTAAATTTTCAATTTATTAGGTAAAGTTGTCTATTATTTTCTAAAGTTGGTAGCATATGTATTTATGGCTTATTTTTCCTTCCAAAAATGGAGAGACAAATCTTTACAGGGAGTTATCAATTTATATTTTTTCTTTCTCTTTTTAAATTTAACTTTATTGTTAAAAATATGACAGATCCCCATATTCCCCCATTGACTCCCTCCCCAGGACTTCACCACACTATTCGCCACAGTTGTGTCCATGTGTTATGCATATCCTATATAATAAAAGCCTAATATGCTAAGTGCCTGGTCACCAAAGTGTAATATGCTAATTATATGCTAAGGCCACTCAACTGCTCCCTATGATGTGCACTAACCACCAGGGGCAGACAGTCGATCTGTCAACCAGTCGCTATGATGCACATTGAGGCAGATGCTCCGACCGGTAGGCTAGCTTGCTGCTGGGGTCTGGCCGATAGGGACTGAGCAAGATGGGCAGGACATGCCCTGGAGCTCTCCTGCAGTCTCTCTCCAACTGACCAACCTCCCATGACCTTCTCCAGCCCCAGTTGTGCACTGGTGGGGTCCCTCAGCCTTGCCTGAGCCCTCTCTCAATCCAGGACTCCTTGGGGGATGTCGGAAGGCCAGTTTTGGCCTGATCCCACGGGCCAGGCCGAGGGACCCCACTGGTTCATGAATTCATGCACTGGGTCTCTAGTATGCATATAAGTTCTTTGGTTAATCTCTTCCCACCCCCACCTCCTTCCCTCTCGTATACATCAGTCTATTGCATACTTCAATGTCTTTGGCTCTATTTTGTTTGTCAGTTTATTTTGTTCATTAGATTCCACACATAATTGAGATCATGTGATACTTGTCTTTCTCTGACTAGCTTATTTCACTTAGTATAATATTCTCCAGGTCTGTTCATGCTGTCTCTAAGGGTAAGACATCCTTTTTTTTTTTCAGCTACACAGTATTTATTGTGTAAATGCACCACAGTTTTTTTATCCATTCATCTACTGGTGGGCAACTGGGCTGTTTCCAGATCTTAGCTATTGTAAATGTTGCTGTTATGAACAGAGGGGTGCACATATTCTTTCTGATTGGTGTTTCTGGCTTCATGTGGTTTCTTCAAAATTAAATATGGCAGTTCCATATTTAATTTTGAGGAAACCACATACTGTTTTCCATAGTGGTTGTACCAGTCTGCATTCCTATCAATAGTGTACTAGGGTTCCTTTCTTTCCATATCCTCATCAGCATTTGTTTATTTATTGATAATAACCATTCTGGAAGGTGTGATGTGGTAGTTTTAATTTGCATCTCTATGATGATTAGTGACATTGAACATTTTTTCATGTGTCTCCTGGCCACTAGTATGTCCTCTTTGGGGACATGTCTATTCAGGTATTCTTCCCATTTTTTATTTGGATTTTTTGTGTTCCTTTTGTTGAGTTGTATGAGTTCTTTTTATATATATATATATAAAGTATTACAAATAGTAGTACATATGTCTCCTTTTTGTTCCCCATTGACATTTCCCCGGTCTCCCTTACCCCCTGGCATATGCCCTCACCCCCCCTCCCAGTGTCCTGTGTCCATTGGTTATGCTTATATGCATGCATACAAGTCCATCAGTTGATCTCTTACCCCCACTCCAATACTCCCTAGCCTTCCCACTGTAATTTGATAGTCTGTTCAGTATTTTTCTGCTTCTGTACCTATCTTTTTATTCATCAGGTTATAATGTTCTTTATTTTCCATAAATGACTGAGATGATGTGGAATTTTTCTTTCACTGCCTGGCTTATTTCACTTAGCATAATGCTCTTCAGTTCCATCCATGCTGCTGCAAATGGTAAGAATTCCTTCTTTTTTATAGCAGTGTAGTATTCCATTGTGTAGATGTACCATAGTTTTCTAATCCACTCATCTGCTGATGGGAATTTAGGCTGTTTCCAAAGCTTAGCTATTGTAAATTGTGCTGCTATGAACATAGGGGTGCATATATCCTTGCTGATTGGTGTTTCTGTTTTCTTGGGATATATTCCTAGAAGTGGTATTACTGGGTCAAATGGCAGCTCCATTTTTAAATTTTTGAGGAAATGCCATACTCTTTTCCACAATGGCTGCACCAATCTGCATTCCCACCAACAGTGAAGGAGAGTTCCTTTTCTCTCCATCCTCTCCAACACTTGTTATTTGTTGATTTGTTGCTGATAGCCATTCTGACAGGTGTGAGGTGGTACCTCATTATTGTTTTGATTTGCATCTCTCAGATGATTAGTGACTTTGAGCATGTTTTCATGTGTCTCTTGGATTTCTGAAAGTCTTCTTTTGAAAAGTGTCTATTTAGGTCTTTTGCCCATTTTGTGATTGGGTTATCTTCCTTTTGTTAAGTTGTATGAGTTCTCTGTAAATGTTGGAGATTAAACCCTTATCGGAGGTAACATTAGCAAATATGTTCTACCATGCAGTGAGCTTTCTTGTTGTTTTGCCGATGGTTTCTCCTGCTGTGCAGAAGCTTTTTATTTTGATGTAGTCCATTTGTTTATTTTCTCCTTAGTCTCTCTTGCCCTAGGATCTGTGTCTGTAAAGATATTGCTACAACATATGTCTGCAATTTTGCTGCCTATGGAGTCTTGTAGGATTTTTATGGTTTCCCGTCTTACATTCATGTCTTTTAGCCATTTTGAGTTTGTTTTTTGTGTATGTTGTAAGTTGGTGGTCTAGTTTCATTTTTTTGCATGTATCTGACCAAATTTCCTAGCACCATTTATTGATTTGTGGATATTGTACCATCCTTGCATCCCTAGTATAAATCCCACTTGGTCATGGTGTATGATCTTTCATCATTTTTATTGCTGAATCTGATTTGCTGGAATTTTGTTGAGGATTTTAGCATCTATGTTCATCAAAGATATTGGCCTGTTGTTCTCTTTTTTTGTGGTGTCTTTATCTGGTTTGGGGATTAGAGTAATGCTGGCTTCATAGAAAGAGCTTGGAAGTGTGCCTTCCTCTTGAATTTTTTGGAATAGTCTGAGGATGATAGGTTTTAGTTCTTCTTTAAATGTTTGGTAGAACTCCCCTGTAAAGCCGTCTGGACCAGGGCTTTTGCTTGCTGGAAGATTTTTTTATCGCTGTTTCAATTTCTTCAGTAGTTATTGGCCTCTTCAGGTTTTTTCATTCTCCTTGGTTGAGTTTTGGGAGCTTGTATTTTTCTAGGAATATGTCCATTTCATCTAGGTTGTCCATTTTGTTGGAATAGAGTTGTTCATAGTATTTTTTCATAATCATTTGTATTTCTGTGTGATTGGTTGTTATTTCTCTTCTATCATTTCTGATTTTTTTTATTCGGGTCCGCTCTCTTTGCTTCTTGGTGAGCCTGACAAGAGGTTCACCAATCTTATTTTTCCTTTCAAACAGTCAGCTCTTGGCTTTGTTGATCTTATGTATTATTTTGGGTTTTGTTTTTGTTTTTGTTTTTTTTGTTTTTTGCTCTCTATTTCATTGATCTCTGCTTTGATCTTTATTATTTCCTTCCTTCTGCTTACACTGGGCTTTTCTTTTTGCTCTCTTTCTAAGTCTTTGAGTTGTAGGGTTAGGTAATTTATTATCTTTGTTTCTTGCTTTTTGTGGTAGGCTTGTAGAGCTATGAACTTCCCTCTCTAGACTGCTTTCATTGTGTCCCATAGATTTTGGATTGTTGTGTTTTCATTGTCGTTTGTTGCAATAATGCTTTTTATTTCTTCTTTCATCTCCCTGGTAACCCAGTCATTGTTTAATAGCATGCTGTTTAGTCTCCATGTGTTTGATTTCTTTTGATTGTTTTTATTGTAGTTGGTTTCTAGTTTGTGCCATTGTGATCTAAGAAATTGCTTTATATGATTTGTATCTTCTTGAATTTCAAGAGACTTTGCCTGTGCCCCAATATATGCTCTATCTTTGAAAATGGCCCATGTACACTTGAAAAGAATGTATATTCTGTGGCTTTGGGCTGAAATGTTCTGAAGATGTCAATTAATTCCATCTGATCTAGTGAGTCATTTAGGATTGCTGTTTCTTTGCTGATTTTTTGTTTAGAGGATTTGTCCAATGGTGATAGTGGGGTGTTAAAATCCCCTACTATGACTGTATTGCTGTCAATCTCTCCCTTGATATCCTCCAGAAGTTTTTTTAATGTATTTGGGTGCTCCTGTATTGGGTGTGTATATGTTTACCAGAGTTATATATTCTTGTTGGATTTCTCCCTTTAGTATTATGAAGTGGCCTTCCTTATCTCTTGTTATGCCCTTTACTTTGAGATCTAATTTGTCAGATTTAAGTATTGCTACCCCAGCTTTTTTTTTTTTTTTTTTTTTTTTTTCATTTCCATTTTCCCATCCCTTCACCATCAGTCTCTGGGAGTTCTTTTTCTGAGGTGGGTTTCTTGTAGACAGCAGATGTATGGGTCATGTTTTCTTATCCACTCAGCTACCTATGTATTTTAATAGGGGCATTTAATCCATTCACATTTAAAGTTATTATTGATAGGTACTAGTTTGTCACCATTTATGAGTGGGGTCAACTTTTAGGCTGGCTGCCTTAGGTTCAGCCTGACCACTGTGAGTAAGCTCCTCTGCAGGTGCAGTCTTGAAGTGTCTTGCTAGGCTCAGTGGCACAATTTTCCTGAATTTGAAGAGACTTAGCCTATGACCCAACATATGGTCTGTCTTTGAAAATGACCAATGTGCACTTGAGAAGAATGGATATTCTGTGACTTTGGGGTGAAATATTCTGAAGATGTCAATTAATTCCATCTGGTCTAGAGAGTCATTTAGGATTGATGTTTCTTTGCTGATTTTTTGTTTAGAGGATTTGTCCAATGGTGATAGTGGGGTATTAAAGTCTCCTACTATGATTTTATTGCTGTCAGTCTCTCCCTTGATATCCTCCAGGAGTTTTTTTTTTATGTATTTGGGTGCTCCTGTTTTGGGTGCATATTTGTTTACCAGAGTTATTTCTTCTTGTTGGATTGCTCCTTTTAGTATTATGAAGTGGCCATCCTTATCTCTTGTTATGTCCTTCACTTTGAGATTAATTTGTCAGATATAAGTATTGCTACCCCAGCTTTTTTTTTTTTTTCATTTCCATTTGCCTGAAAAACCTTTTTCCATCCCTTCACCCTCAGTCTGTGTGTGTCTTTTTTTCTGAGTTGTGTTTCTTGTAGACAGCAGATATATGGGTCGTGTTTTCTTATCCAATCCATTACCCTATATCTTTTGATTGGGGCATTTAATCCATTTACTTTTAAAGTTATTATTGATAGGTACTTATTTGTCGCCATTTTTATTCTTTACCCCTGTGTTCCTTCTTCGCTTCCTATTTCTTTTCTTTTTTTTTATAGCAGACCTTTTAGCATTTCTTGCATTGCTGGTTTGGTGGTAATAAATTCCCTTAGTCCTTTTTTGTCTGTGAAGCTCCTAATTTCACCTTCAATTTTAATTGATATTGTTGCTGGGTACAATATTTTTGGATTCAGACCCTTCCTTTGCATGACTTTGTATATTTCATTCCATTCCCTTCTGGCCTGATGAGTTTCTGTTGAGAAATCAGTTTCTAGTCTGATGGGGGTTCCTTTGTACGTAACTTTCTGTCTTTCTCTGGCTTCTTTTAAGATTCTTACTTTGTCATTGGTGTTTGCCAATTTAATTATAATGTGCCTTGGCATCGTTCTTTTGAGTTTCATTTTGCTTGAGACTCTTGAGCTTCTCGGATTTGTGTGGGTTTTTTCTTCCCTATATTAGGGAAGTTTTCTGTCATTATTTCTTCAAACAGATTTTCTATTCCTTGCTCAGTTTCCTCTCCTTCCTGAACCCCTATTATGCAGATGTTGTTTTGTTTCGTGTTGTCCCAAAGTTCCCTTAGGCTCTCCTCCTGCCTTTTAATTTGTTTTTCTAGAAACTGCTCTTCTTGGGTATTTTTTCCTACCTTGTTTCCTAGTTCACTGATGTGGTCCTCTGCTTCTTCTATTCTACTGTTGATGTTTTCTATTGAGTTCTTTACAGCAGTGATGTCATTTTTCATTTCTTCTTGGTTCTTCTTCATTTCTTCTTGGTTCTTACTCATATTGTTGAAATTGTCTTCCATTCTTTTCAGCCACCTTATGACCATTTCTCTGAATTCTTTCTCTGACAGGTTGCTTGCCTCCATTTTGTTTACTTCCATTTCTGATGATGCCTGCTTTTCTTTCATATGCAGGCTGTTTCTTTGTCTGCCCATGGTCTCTCTTCTCCGGGTGTCTGGTTATGTAGTTCTCTCTCTCTTGCATTGATTTAAAGGCACAAAATACAACACAACCAGGTACCACACACAAGGCACTGAACAGAAATGTATTCACAATATTAATAACCCCAAATAAAGGTGACCACCAGAGAAAGGCAAATTAAGGGTGAGAGAGAAAGAAGAAGAGAAAAAAAGAAAAAGAAAAGGAGTGCCAAAATGAAATTTGAAAAAGGGGGAAAAAAAGTAAGGGAGAAAAGAAAGAGAATAAGAAAGAAAAGGGGAACAAACTACATATATGGGGGGAAAACTCCAATAGAACAGCCACTAATCCCAGCAAATGCCAGCAACGAGTACCTGGAGATGAATACAAACTACAAACAACAGTTAATTTCAAGAGAGGTGAGGAAAAATAGTTGCAAAAAAAACAAACAAAAACAAAGCAAACAAAAAAACAAACAAAAAAGAATAAGCAAAACAATCTTACAAACAAGCATAAAAAATCGATATAATCAACATTCAAGCAAACAACAGCAAAAGGACAGAGAGAAAAACAATTTTTTGGATACTGAAGACAGAGAAGAGAAAGGTTTGTATTAACTCGGAGCAGGAGATTGGAAATTAGATATATAAGTAGGGTGAAATTTTAACAGCGGGTAAAAAGAAAGAATAGGGAAAATCTAAAGCAGGAAAAGGGTAAGAGAAATAGGACAACAAAGGGGCAAAATTTAGGAAGAGAGTCATGGCATAAAGGTGGAGTTGAGATAGAGTAGAATGATGTTAAAGGAAAGATAAAATAGAATGTAGTCAAATCTCAAAGTCAAATAAAGAGAAAATAAAATGACTTTTTTAAAAAAAGTAAAATAGTGGTAGTAATAATACTGCTTGAAAATAAAAATGTAATAATTAAAAAGGTAAAATCAAGTGAGGAAAAAAAGAAAAATTATTTTTGTAAGTAAAAGATGAAAAAGAAAAAATAAAATAAAATAAAATGTGCAGTAGTGAAGGTCATTCACTTCCTCTATTGTTCTGTTTGGCACACCTGTTTCCCAGTCAGGACAGTATTGCAGTTTCCTGAGTTCCACTGCTCCTCAGTGTTGTAAGCCAGTCCTGATTTTTAAGCAGGTGGTGTGTCTTACTTTCTTGTATTCCTTAATTTGTGATTACACAAGAGTCAATTTGTGATTCAGCCCCTGGGTGGCAGTGTTTCTGGGTTGACTTCCAGGTCTATAGGTCCTCTCTAGCCTGTTCTTAGATCCTGCTTTCCCTGTGGCACTCAATACCAGTTTGTGGGAGTGGGCTGCCCCAGAGCTGGTTCTCTGAAAGTCACTCCCCACTCTGATCCCCAGGTTCTAGAAAACCAACTTTCCCCTGCAGTCTCCTAGGGTGTTCCCAACTGGGTGATCCTATGTATTGGGCTCAGTAATCAGAAGCAAGGATTCAAAGAGGAGAAAGCGCAAGTGTGCACACTCCGGGTCTGCGCCTAAGCCTGCACAATCCTCTTTTCCCCCTTGTGTCCAAGTAGCTGGCACACTCCAAAAACTTTTAGGCTGTCCTGCGTCAGATCAAAATGGGTTGCTTTTTAGAGATCCCCTCTGCTAGCAGCTCTGAGGATCCCCTTCCACATTCATGGATCATGCCAGCTCCAACAGTCACGGAGTTTTCTAGGTGCAGACTTCCCCCGGTCCTCCAGCTCCCACAGTGCGAGCATTTCTCTGTCCTGCCAGGACCAGAGACCTCACCTTATCCCAGGCAAAATCTGACCTCTCCGTGGTGGAGTGTAGCGCTCCTCTGAATCCACTTGTTTGCGCCAATTAGGGACTTGTGCTCTGGTGTTCACAGCTATTCAGTGGGTGCCGCAGTTGTAGATTTTCAGGTTTTCAATAACATCCACTTTCTCCTTTAAGATGGCACAGTCTCTGCGTCCAAGCCGGTGGCTCCGGGAGTGAACCCAGCAGCAGTGGGGGCTGCCTGGTCAGGGAACCCCCGTCCAGCAGTCCCCCACCTTCTCCTGAAGTATAGCTGTCCCTTAGCTCTCCAACAGACACTCCCTGTGCGACCCTCAGCTGTTCTTTCTGTCTGCTCCGGGACAATACTCTGGACACGTCTCTCTATTCTGCCGCTATTTTTCCCCCCTCAGGATTGCAGGCTTGATCCCCAGTGTGGCTGTAGAAGAGGCAACCAATCAATGATTCTCTCTCATCATTTATGTTTCTATCTCTTTCTCCCTCTTCCTTCCTCTCTGAAATCAATAAAAATATTTTTTTTTTAATGGGAAATGATCCAATCCATCCATTGATTGGGGTGGCACCAGTCTTTGGCCCTTGGGAGTGGAGGTAACTGCTTGCCTTCTAGCTTGGCAGCATTCTGTCAAAAACCTTGCAGGGAAGTTCTGAGGGGGCTGTGCACCAGATGTCCCAGTTCTGAATTGTGCCCCATTTGCCCTGCAAGGCTGCACCAGCCGGAAGGTACCAGGAGGGCTTGGAGGAAAAGATCAAGGCTGTTCCCTCTGCTTGGGGTGGTGCCAGCTCTTGGGATGAGAGAGATGCTTGCCCTTTTTCTGTCTCTGAAGTGCTCTGACAGATGTTTGAAGGTGTCACATCAAATGTCCAAGCTCTGAGTTGTGCTGTACGAATAGATGTGCTGGACCCTGGGACAGGGCAACTCAGGGCTCAGGACCAGGACCACAAAAAACAAACAAACTATCTTTCAAATTTCCAGAGCTATTACATCCAGATCTTCTCTTTATGGCTTCTGTATGCCCTGAGTCTCCTTCCCTCTACAAGAGCCATGGGTGAGTGCCCAAGGGTGATTCTGTTTGTTAGCCCTTAAAGAGATTACCTGGGATTAAAACAGACTCCCTCCTCTTTCCAGTGGACGAAGTCCCTGCTGCCAGATGCTATGCAGACTTTTCTTGTTCTGATTTGTGGAGGCTTTTGCAGTTTCAATATTTCTCCAGCTTCACCACCACTGCTCCTGCCTGGGTGCAGGGACCAGACCTCTCTGGGTCTCCACCCTTCTTACCAGTCTCAGTGTAGCTTAATTTTTTCAGTCCTTTGATGTAATACTACTGTTCAGGTGTCCTTCTGTTGTTTATTCAGGTTGATTATTCTAAATTTTAGCTGTTATTCAAGGTTGGTGCTGGGAGGAGGTGTGTATTGCTTTCATGTACTCCACTTTCATGTACAACCAACCACTTTGGAATAGATCTGGAAACACTACTTATTGGAGATTCCCAACTTCCACTATTTTCATTAATCAATTATTAGATATTACCCCTCTATTCACAACACTTGTGGCTTTTCATCTGCTCAGAGTAAAAGCCAAATTCTTTAGGATGCCTGTAATGCTCAACTAATCTGCTTATCCTTTACCTCCTATCTTTTACTACTCTCTCACACTGGCTTTCTTGTTATTCCTGAAATATACCCAATATACTTATAATTTTAGGATATTTCTTCAGCCAGATATCTAAGTAACATTCTCTAATTAATCTCTTCACTTCCTTCAAATATTTGTTAAATGTTAACATAATAATTCCTAAATTTGACTTTACCAACAGTCCTGAACTGTCCTACCTGCTTTTTCTCCTGTAGCACTTAATATCTTCTAATTTACAATAAAATTTACTTAATTACACTTGCTTTCTGTCTCCCCAAGAAAATAAGGCCCATGAAGGTAAGGCTCTTTGCTTTGTTTACTATGATATCAAAAGCTTTTAGGACAGTACCTGTCACAATGTTAAGTGAATTCCTTAAAAGAAGTAACTATAAGAAGTAATTACAGGTTATTTCAGTACCTGTATTGTTCATATACTATTGGCCCAGTGCACGAAATTCGTGCATGGAGTGGGGGTTCCCTCAGCCCAGGCTTCACCCTCTCCAATCGGACATCCTTTTTACAATCTGGGACCACTGGCTCCTAACTGCTCACTGGCCTGCCTGCCTGATCGCCCCTAACTCCTCTGCCTACCTGCCTGATTGCCCCTAACTGCTCCCCTGCTGGCCTGATTACCCCTAACTGCCTCTGCCTCACTCTACACCCGGGACATGGGCTCCCCTCCCTCTGGCCAGCCACAAGCCCCCAGGAGCTGAGCCGGCTTCACCCAGGCCAGCCGCAGCAACAGGGGACCGTGGGCGGGCAGCTTCTCCCAGGCTGCAGCTGCTGGTGCCCGGGACCACAGGGCAGGTGGTTTGTCCCTCTCCTGGGCCAGAGGCGCAGGCGCAACTGCTGGCACCCAGGACCCTGGAGCGGGTGGCTTGTCCCTCTCTCGGGCCGCAGCCTGGCTACTCCCCATTCCTCTCTCCCCAGTGTTGAGTGCCTGAGCCATTATGGTGTGATGGCATGAGGGTGTGATGACTATTTGCATATTATCTCTTTATTATATAGGATTTTAACTTATCAGGGTCTGTCTTCAAGTGGATATTATACCACTACACATCTTGTATAGAAACTTCACTGTAACGAAATTTCATTTTTCCTGGGCAATCTTTGTGCTATTGTTGTCATGTATTTTACTTTCACAGATTTTATAAAACCGACATTACATTATTAATTGTTTAAATAGTTAATTACCTTTAAATATATTTAAATAATAAGAAACCTCTATTATATTTTTTCCTATGCATTTACTGTCTTTGGTGTTTTCCATTTCTTGGAATAGATCATTATTTGTATCTGTCAAAATTTTATTTCTGCTTGCAGGACTTCTTTTAAGATTTCTTACACTACAAATCTGCTGGTGATAAAAGAAAAACCTGAATCTTTGATATATGGAAAATATATTTTAACTTTTTAAAAATATTTCCACTCAGTCTAGAATTATAAATTGAGAGGATTTCCGCCCTTCTGAGTACTTTAATGATGTTGCTCCACTATCTCTTCCCTTACACTGTTTCTGATGAGAAATCTTTTGTAATTCTTATGTTTATTCCTGTGTATAGTGTGTCTCTTTTCTTCTCACTACTTAAAAGATTTTTCTTTTCTTTTTTTAAAATTAATAAATCTTTATTGTTCAGATTATTGCAATTGTTCCTCTTTTTCCCCCCATAGCTCTCCTTCACCCAGTTTCCACCCCACCCTCTGCCCTTAACCCCCACTCCACTGTGGTCATCCAAAAGTGTACGATTTTTGTCTGGTCTCTTCCCGCACCCCCCACACCCCTTTCCCCCCAAGAATTGTTAGTCCACTCCTTTTCTATGCCCCTGATTCTATTATATTCACCAGTTTATTCTGTTCATCAGATATTTTTATTCACTTGGTTTTTAGATTCACTTATTGATAGATATGTATTTGTTATTCATAATTTTTATCTTTACCTTTTTCTTCTTCCTCTTCTTAAAGAATACCTTTCAGCATTTCATATAATACTGGTTTGGTGGTGAGGAACTCTTTTAGCTTTTTCTTATCTGTGAAGCTCTTTATCTGCCCTTCAATTCTGAATGATAGCCTTGCTGGGTAGAGTAATCTTGGTTGTAGATTCTTGCTATTCATCACTTTGAATATTTCTTGCCACTCCCTTCTGGCCTGCATAGTTTCTATTGAGAAATCAGCTGACAGTCGTATGGGTGCTCCCTTGTAGGTAGCTATCTGTTTTGCTCTTGCTGCTTTTAATATTCTCTCTTTGTCTTTTGATCTTGGCATTTTAATTATGATGTGTCTTGGTGTGGTCCTCTTTGGATTCCTTTTGTTTGGGGTTCTGTGTGCTTCCTGGACTGGTAAGTCTTTTCTTTCACCAGGTGGGGGAAGTTTTCATTCCTTATTTCTTCAAATAGGTTTTCAGTATCTTGCTCTCTCTCTTCTGGCACCCCCAGAATTTGGATGTTGGTACACTTGAAGCTGTCCCAGAGGCTCCTTACACTATCTTCATATTTTTTTATTCTTTTTGCTTTTCTGGTTGGGTGTTTTTTACTTCTTTGTATTTCAAATCTTTGACTTGATTCTTGCGATCCTCTAGTCTGCTGTTAGATCTCTGTATAATATTTTTTATTTCAGTCAGTGTATGCTTAATTTCTAGTTGGTCCTTTTTTCACATCCTCGAGGGTCTTGCTAAATTTATCGGCCTTTTCTAGAAAATTCTTGAAAAACTTTATAACTGTGGTTTTAAACTCTATATCCAGTAGTTTGCTTTCCTCCATTTCTTTCGTTTGTGACTTGTTTCTTTGTCTCCACATTTTGGCTGCTTCCCTGAGTTGATAGAGTGGCTTTGTGTGCTAGGTGTCCTATAGGGCCCAGTGGCTCAGCCTCCCCAGTTACCTGAGGTAGACACACTAGGTGCACCCCTTTGTGGGCTGTGTGCACAGTCTTTTATAGTTAAGCCTTGATTGTTGTTGGTATCACTGGGAGGAATTGACCTCCAGGCCAATTGGCTGTGAGGATCAGCTGTGTCTATGCTGTGAGAACTTCTGTGCTGGAGACACCTCAATGAGACAAGACTTGCAAAATCCTCTGTGCTCAGCTTGGATGGGGCAGAGTCTCAGGGCAGAGCAGACAGCATTGGTTTCCCATCAGCCCTGCCCTAAGAGGCCCCTGTGTCTCAGTGTCCCATGGTAATTGCTCTAAGCACCTCTGAGAGAAAGCTGCCCTTGAGTTCTGCCCGCTGCCAGACAGTCCAGTTTCTCCCCGAATGAGTCTGGGTCCCCAGAGTCTGACCAGAACTGGAGTTCAGTGCAGTTGGGAGCTTTTGTCTCCCTCCCACTTGAGAAAGCCAGCCGTGCACTCAGTTGCCAGTCCTCTCCATGCGTGCATCTCAGTACCTCTTCCTCCTGCAGCTCCTCTGAGTCTTTATGTGCTTTTCTCTTTCCTTCTAATTGTAGAATTTCCACTCAGTCAGCCTTCCTGTAGTTCTGGATGATGTCGTTTTGTCTTTTAGTTGTAGTTTTGAAATTATTGTGCGAGGCAGCAGTTTAGATGTTTACCTATGCCGCCATCTCTCAAAAGATTTTTCTTTTCATCATTGGTGTTGAGCAATGCGATCTTTTATGTGTCTTGATGTAGCTTTCTTTATGCCCTGTGCTTGCTATTCTCTGAGCTTCTATTATCTGTGGGTTTATATTTTTTACTATATTTTACTAAATTTGGAAATTTTTGAATCATTCTTTCTTCAGATGATTATATATATACGAATTTGGGTCTCTAGAGGGAGCTGGGGAGGAAGAGGAGTGGAGCAAACCATAGGGTCAGGACCTCGCCAGGCAATTGAGTGTGAGGACGGCCTGCAGGGCCATCCCTGCAGTGGCCAGTTCATGACCAGCTGCCTGAGACTGGCTCTTTCCTGAGCTGAGGGGTTTCATGCATCTGCTCCGTGCTGCCCAGCAGTGCAGTGCCTGTCTGGGCTGTGGGAAGCTTATGGGGAAGGCATGGCCTAGGGAGTCAGAGCCTTGATCCCACGTAGTCACCAGATCCTAGCATTGGGAATGAGGCCAGTTCTCTGCACCCTCAGTCGCCCCACTGTTGCATCCCTGCAGCAGTCATGGTGCCTTCTTCCATCACAGTTCCCTAAGTTTGCAGCTATGGAGGTGTGCTGTCAAAGGTTTGGGTGTATGGAACATGGAAGACCCATGGGTGATAGCAGGTGCCAATTGCTGGCTGGTCATGTGGGTCTGCATGAAGTGCTCACAGTCACAGCTTTGGAAGCCTCTTTCTTAGTTTCTTAGCTCAATGATGAGGAAATGCAGGTCTTGCCCTGTGTTGCAGTTTCCCCGGGAAACCTCACTGTTGGGAGTGTCAGAGGGGTTGGCCGGGAGTGCCTGCAGCAGAGAAACACCCTTCTCCTGTAACCTCTTCACAGGCAGACTGGTTGCCGGATGCCTGGAAACTGCTCAGCAGATCCCCGCTGTTCCACAGAGTTCTCTGAGCAGCCATCCATCTTCTACAGGAAGAAAGGTGTGTGCTTGTGCACAGTCACTGCCTGGTCCCGAGCCAGCGGGAGCACCCCAGCCCCAGACGTGTTCTGCTGGGTTCACAGATGTTGGACAATTGTTGTCCAGAATTCCCTTGTTTAACAAAGAAAATTAAGTTCCCAGTGAGTCCCCTGGTTATAAAGGGAGGGGATAAGAGAGAGGAGGAGGACCCGAGCTGCCTCTTCACTGCCCGCCGGAAGGCGTGGAGCCTGAGGCATGACCTCCAACCCACTCACCTGCCCCAGGAGGCTGTTTCCAGAGAGACCGTGAAGGCCAGGCTCTGCTCCTGTGTCCTGGTGGGTCTGAAAAGCAGGAGGCAGAGCCGTGCTTTCACCTGGGACTCTGGGCAGCAGCTTCCTGGTTCCCAGCAGAGACAGTGGCCCTGGGGTCTGACCACTCCTCAGTGGTTGGAACTGCTTGTAGGAGCCGGCGGTGCAGGCGTGCCCCTCAGAGGCAGACACAGCAGGTAAATCATTGGACCTCATTGCCTGGGTGATGATGCCAGCATCCCGCCCCACTCCCAGCCACTTGGTGCCTGCACACAGGTGCACTGCCCACAGGCCTGGCATCTTTATCGGGTTAATTTGGATACTCACTCCTGATTGGCTGTTGGAATCGCAGAGGTACGGGCAATTTGCATATTTGCCTATTTTCAGTAAGATGCATAAATTCGCAACAGTCCAACCATCTTCATAATTTCTTCTTTTTTAAATTACCATTTTTCACCCTAGCTGGTTTGGCTCCATGGATAGAATGTCTTCCCAAGGACTGAAGAGTCACAGGTTTGATTCTGGTCAAGGCCATGTACCTTGGTTGCAGACTGAATCTGTTGCAGCCCCAGTCTGTGCATGTACAGGAGGCAACCAATCAATGTGTCTCTCTCACATCGATGTTTTTCTCTCTGTGTCTCTCCCCTTCCTTTCCACTCTCTCTAAAAATCAATGGAAAAATATCCTCAGGTGAGTATTAACAGCAAAAACAAATATTTTTCAATTATAGCTGATATGCAATATCATATTGATTTCAGGTATACAATCTATTAAATTAGACATTTACTATATACCTTAAAAAGTGATCACCACAATAAGTCTAATACCCATATGATATCATACATAGTTGTTACAAAATTATTGACTATATTCCCTATGCCGTATTTGATATTTTTATAACTATTTTTATTTTTTCCCCTTACTTAAGGAAACATATACAAAAAAGTATTGCTAAAAGCAATGTCAGAAAGTTTACTGCCTATGTTTTTTTCTAGGATTTTTATGATTTCAAGTCTTACATTTATGTCTTCAATCCATTTTGAGTTCAATTTTATATATTGCAAAGGTGTTCTTGTTTTATTTTTGCATGTATCTGTCCAGTTTTCCCAATACCAATTATTAAAGAGACTATCTTTACCACATTGTATATTATTGCCTCTTTTTGTAACCTTTTTTTATTGTTTAAAGTATTACATGTAGTAGTACATATATCTCCTTTTTTTCTCCATTGACCTTCCCCCAGCCTACCCTACCCCTGTCACATGCCCTCATCTCACACCCCCCCCCCCCCGCCCACCAGTGTCTTATGCACAACAATAAGCACAAAGGACATGCATACAAGTCCTTTGGTTGATCTTTTTCCGCCTCTCCCCAACACTCCCCTGCCTTCCTGCTGTAATTTGACAGTCTGTTTGGTACTTTACTGCCTCTGTATCTATCTTTTTGTTCATCAGGTTATAATATTCTTTATTTTTCATAAATGAGTGAGATCATGTGGTATTTTTCTTTCATTGCCTGGCTTATTTCACTTAACATAATGCTCTGCAGGTCCATGCATGCTGCTGCAAATGGTAAGAATTCCTTCTTTTTTATAGCAGCATAGTATTCCATTCTGTAGATGTACCAAAGTCTTCTAATCCACTCATCTGCTAATGGGCATTTGGGCTGTTTCCAAATCTTAGCTATTGTAAATTGTGCGGCTATGAACATAGGGGTTCATATAGCCTTACTGATTGGTGTTTCTAGTTTCTTGGGAAATAGTCCTAGAAGTGGGATTATTGGGTCAAATGATAGTTCCATTTTTAGTTCTTTGAGGAAATGCCATACTGTTTTCCGCAATGGCTGCACCAGTCTGCATTCCCACCAGCAGTGCACAAGGGTTCCTTTTCCTCTGCATCCTCGCCAGCACTTGTCGTTTGTTGACTTATGATTACTATTCTGACAGGTGTGAGATGGTACCACATTGTTGTTTTGATTTGCATCTCTCAGATAATTAGTGACTGTGAGCATGTTTTCATATGTCTCTTGGTCTTCCTTCTGTCTTCTTTCAAAAAGATTCCATTTAGGTCTGTTGTCCATTTTTTTTATTGGATCACTTATCTTCCCTTTATTAAGTTGTATAAGTTTCCTGTAGGTGTTGGAGATTAAACCTTTATCAGTGATAATATTTGCAAATATGTTCTCCCATACAGTGGGCTTTCTTGTTGTTTTGTTGATGATTTCTTTTGCTGTACAAATGCTTTTTTATTCTGATGTAGTCCCATTTGTTTATTTTCTTTTTATTTCCATTGCCCTAGCGGTATTGGTGAAGAAATTGCTTCGGCATATGTCTGAGATTTCTCTGCCTGTGGATTTCTCTAGTATTTTTATGGTTTCCTGTCTTATGTTTAATTATTTTATCCATTTTGAGTTTATTTTTGTGTATGGTGTAAGTTGGTGGTCTAGTTCCATTTTTTTTACATGTATCTGTCCAATTTTCCCAACACCATTTATTGAAGAGACTGTCTTGACTCCATTGTATGTTCATGCTTCCTTTGTCAAATATTAATTGAGCATAGTCGTTTGGGTCGATTTCTGGGTTCTCTATTCTATTCCATTGGTCTATATGTCTATTCTTCTGCCAGTACCAGGCTGTTTTGAGAACAATGGCTTTGTAATACAGCTTGAAATCTGGTATTGAGTTCCCACCTACTTTGTTCTTCTTTCTCAGGATTGCTGTGGCTATTCGGGGTCTTTTTATTCCAGATGAATTTTTGGAGAGTTTGTTCTAGGTCTGTGAAATATGCCGTTGGTATTTTAATGGGGAGTGCATTGAATCTATAGATTGCTTTGGGTATTATGGACATTTTAATGATGTTGATTCTACAAATCCATGAACATGGTATGTTCTTCCATTTGTTCATGTCTTCCTCTATCTTTTTTTTCAGTGCCCTGTAGTTTTCTGCATATAGGTCTTTTACCTCCTTAGTTAAGTTTATTCCTAGGTATCTTAATTTTTTTGGTGCGATGGTAAATGGGATTGCTGTTTTAGTCTCTCTTCTTTAAGTTCTCTATTGGTGTATAGAAATGCCATATATTTCTTGGAGTTAATTTTGTATCCTGCTACATTGCCGAATTCATTTATTAAATCTAATAGTTTTTTGATGGAGTCTTTCTGGGTTTTTATGTAAAATATCATGTCATCTGCAAATAAGGACAGCTTTACTTCTTCTTTTCCAATTTGGATGCCTTTTATTTCTTCTTCTTGTCTAACTGCATTGGCTAGTACTTCCAGTACTGTGTTGAACAGGAAGTGGTGAGAGTGGGCATCCCTGTCTTGTTGCTGTTTTTAGGGGAAATGGTTTTAGTTTTTTCCCATTGAGTATGATGGTAGTTTTGGGTTTATCATATATGGCTTTTATTATGTTGTGGTATGATCCTTTTATTCCCACCTTGTTGAGAGTTTTTATCAAGAAAGGGTGTTGGATTTTGTCAAATGCTTTTTCTGCATCAAATTGATATGACTGTGATTTTTATCTCTCAATTAGTTTATGTGAAGTATCACGTTTATTAATTTGTACCATCCTTGCATCCCTGGGATAAATCCTGCTTGGTCATGGTGCATGATCTTTCTGATGTAGTGCTGGATCCGACTTGCTAGAATTTTGTTGAGGATTTTGGCATCTATGTTCATGAGGGATATTGGGTGTAATTCCCTTTCATTGTGTTATCTTTTTTGATTTTGGTATTAGGGTGATGCTGGCTTCATAGAATGAGCTTGAATGTGTTCCTTCCTGTTGAATTTTTTGGAATACTCTGAGGAGAATAGATTTTAGTTCTTCCTTGAATGTTTGGTAAAATTCCTGTGAAGCCATCTGGCCCTGGGCTTTTGTTTGCTGGAAGCTTTTTGATGACTGCTTCAATTTCTTCCATAATATTGGCCTATTAAGATGTTTGATTCTTACTGATTGACTGTTGGAAGGTTATATTTTTCTAGGAATATATCCATTTCCTCCAGGTTGTCCAGTTTGTTGGAATAATATTTTTTTAACAATCCTTTGTATTTCAGTGGGGTCTGTTGTTATTTCTCCTCTTTCATTTCTGATTTTGTTTATTTGGGTCCTCTCTCTTTGCTTCTTGGTGAGGCTAGAGGTTATCAATCTTGTTTATCTTGTCAAAGAACCAGCTCTTGGTTTTGTTGATCTTTTGGTTTTTGTTTGTTTTTTTGGTCTCTATGTAATTTATCTCTGCTCTGATCATATTATCTCCTTCCTACTGATCACACTGGGATTTTCTTTTTGCTCTCTTTCTAACTTAGAGTTGTAGGGTTAGGTAATTTATTACCATTGTTTCTTGTTTTTTTGCAGTAGGCTTGTAGAGTTATGAACTTCCCTCCCAAGACTGCTTTTGCTGTTTCCCATAGATTTTGGATTGTTGTGTTTTTTTTTTGTTGTTTGTTGCCATGATGTTTTTTATTTCTTCTTTTATCTCTCTGGTAACCCAGTCATTGTTTAATAGTATGCTGTTTAGTCTCCATGTGTTTGATTTTTTTGCATTGTTTTTATTGTAGTTGATTTCCAGTTTTATGCCACTGAGATCTGAGAAGGTGCTTGATATGATTTTTATCTTCTTGAATTTCAAGAGACTGCCTGTCACCCAATATATGGTCTATCTTTGAAAATGACCCTTGTGCACTTGGGAAGAATGTATATTCTGTGGCTTTGGAGTGAAATGTTCTGAAAATGTCAATTACTTCCATCTGATCTAGTGAGTCATTTAGGATTGATATTTCTTTGCTGATTTTTTGTTTAGAGGATTTGTCCAATGGTGGTAGTGGGGTATTAAAGTCTCCTACTATGATTGTAATGCTGTCAGTCTTCCTTGATATCCTCCAGGAGTTTTTTTTTATGTATTTAGGTTCTCTGGTATTGTGTGCATATATGTTTACCAGAGTTATATATTTTTGTTGGGTTGTTCCCTTTAGTTTTATGAAGTGTCTTTCCTTATCTCTTTTTATGTCCTTCACTTTGAGATCTAATTTGTCAGATATAACTATTGCTACCCCAGCTTTTTTTTTTTTTTCCATTCTCCTGAAAAACCTTTTTCCATCCCTTCACCCTCAGTCTGTGTGTGTCTTTTTTTCTGAGGTGTGTTTCTTCTAGACACCAGATATATGGGTCATGTTTCTTATCCATTCCGTTACCCTATATGTTTTGATTGGGGCATTTAATCCATTTACATTTAAAATTATTATTGATAGGTACTTGTTTGTTGCCATTTTTATTCTTTACTCCTGTGTTCCTTCTTCGCTTCCTATTTCTTTTTTTTACAGAAGACCCTGTAGCATTTCTTGCATTGCTGGTTTGGTGGTAATAAACTCCCTTAGTCCTTTTTTGTCTGTGAAGCTCCTGATTTCACCTTCAATTTTAATTGATAGCCTTGCTGGGTATAGTATTCTTGGATTCAGACCCTTCCTTTGCATGACTTTGTATATTTCATTCCATTTCTTCCTGGCCTGATTGGTTTCTGTTGAGAAATCAGTTACTAGTCTGTTGGGGGAATCCTTTGTAGGTAACTTTGTGTCTCTCTCAGGCTGCTTTTAAGATTCTTACTTTGTCGTTGGTGTTTTCCAAGTTAATTATAATATGCCTTGGCGTCGATCTTTTGGGGTTCATTTTGCTTGGGACTCTGTGAGCTTCTTGGATTTGTGTGGGGTTTTTCTTGCCAATATCAGGGAAGTTTTCTGTCATTATTTCTTCAAACAGGTTTTCTATTCCTTGCTCAGTTTCCTCTCTTTCTGGCGTCCCTATTATGCAGATGTTGTTTTGTTTCGTGTTGTCACAAAGTTCCCTTAGGCTCTCCTCCTGCTTTTTAATTTTTTTTTTCTAGAAGCTGCTCTACTTGGGTATTTTTCCCCACCTTGTCTTCTGGCTCACTGATGCGGTCCTCTGCTTCTTCTAGTCTACTCTTGATGCTTTCTATTGAGTTCTTTACAGCAGTGATGTCATTTTTCATTTCTTCTTGGTTCTTAAACATATTGTCGAAATTGTCTACCATTCTTTTCATCCACCTTATGACCATTTGTCTGAATTCTTTCTCTGACAGGTTACTTGCCTCCATTTAATTTACTTTCTTTTCTGGTGATGCCTGCTTTTTTTTCATATGCGGGCTGTTTCTTTGTCTCCCCATGATCTCTCTTCTCTGGGTGTCTGGTTATGTAGTTCCCTCTTTCCTTATCCCAGGCGATATCTGATCTTTCTGTGATGGCGTGTATAGCTCCTCTGAATCCGTGTGCTTGCGCCAATTGGGGACCGGTGTTCTAGGGTTCACAGCTGTTCAGGGGGGAGGGAGGTGCCATAGTTGTAGATTCCCTGGGCTTTTCAGGCCTCTGATAACATCCACTTTCCTCTTCAAGATGGTGTGGTCTCCACATCTGAGCCTGTTGCTCTGGGAGGTAACCCAGCAGCAGTGGGGGCTGCCTGGTCAGGGAGCCCCATCCAGCAGTCCCCCATGGTCTTCTGGGGTATAGCTGTCCCTCAACGCACCAACACTCACCATGTGACTACACACTCTCCCTTCGTTTCCTCACTCACACACTATCTTTCAGTCTGCCTTCCCATCAGCAGCCATCTTCTAGCCTCCCTGCCTCTTTTGTTAATTGACCATATAGGCATGGGTTTATTTCTGGGCTCTATTGTGTTTCATTCATCTTTGTGTCTATTTCTATACCAATTTCATCTGTTCTGATTACTAACACCTTGTAGTATAGCTTGAAGTCTAGTAGCACGATACTGCCAACTTTGTTCTTTCTCAGAATTGCTATGGCTATTCAGGGTCTTTTGTGGTTTTGTATACATTTTAGGATTATTTGTTCTAGTTATTTGAAAACTTCCATTGGTATTTTTGATAGGGATTTCATTGAGTATGTGAGTTACTTTGGGTACTAACCATGCTTTTTTTTCTTTCATCCATGATCATAGTATATCTTTTTAGTTACTTGTATCTTAACTTCTTATGGTTTTTCAAGTATAGGTTTTTTACTTCCTTGTTTAAATTGTATTCCTAGGTATTTTATTCATTTTGATGTAATTGTAAATGGGATTGTTTTCTTAATTTCCTTTGCTGATATTTAATTAATGGTATATAAAAATTCAACTGATTTCTGATATTAATTTTGTATCCTGCTACTTTGATGAATTCATTAGTTCTAAAAAAAATTTTGTGTGTGGAAGCAAATGATAACAGCTTTATTTCTTTCCAATTTGGATACCTTTTCTTTTTTTTTCTTGACTGATTGCTGTGGCTAGCAGTTGCAACACTATGTTTAATAAAAATGGTGAAAGTGGAGATCTTGTCTTGTTCCTGAATTTAAAGAAAAAGCTTTCAGCTTGTTACCATTGAGTGTGATGTTAGTTGTGGGTTTTTGATATGTAGTCTTTATATTGATGTAGTCTCACTTTATTGAGTTTTTATTCTATATTTCTTCTTGAGTTGAGATTTACCTGCTGATTTTTCTATAATTCTAAACAATCCTCCCAAAGTTTCTATATAACCTATTTTTAGGTTTATATTTTTCCACACTTTAGAACTATGAAAGCCAGTGTTCTGGTTGGTTTTATTTGCTGTTAAACTCACATAGTTCACTTTATGTACTTTTCTAGAAGTACCTCCTGGTACATAAAGAGGAAACATGTTTTTCTTATTATTTTTCAGGTTGGGAATCTGTGTGTGAGAGTGAAGAATTAACCCCAAAGCAGGACATTTGTGAAGCACAGTCACCCCAGAAGATAATAGTAAAATTTAAAAGCTGCAGTCATGAGTACTCCAATTTGAGAGAGGAATGGAAGTGTGAGGGCCATTCTGAGAGGCAACTAGTGAATCAGAATTTATATTTCAGAGAAGAGACCATTACTAATGAAGGAGCCCTTGTTTATGAAAGAGGACAAGAATATAACAAATCTTGGCAAAGTTTCCATCTAAGCACACTGCTTCATACACAGCAGATAGCTTCAAAAGAGGAGAAAGTACATAAATATGACACACATAAGAAAAGCTTTAAACATAACTTAATGGTTGTTAAGCCCAAGAATATCTATACACAGAAGAAACTTTTGAAATGTAATGACTGCGAAAAAGTTTTCAGCCAAAGTTCATCCCTTATTCTTCATCAAAGAATTCATACTGGAGAGAAACCCTATAGATGTGTAGATTGTGGAAAAGCCTTTAGCCAGAGATCAAATCTTGTTCAACATCAAAGAATTCATACTGGAGAGAAACCCTATGAATGTAAGGAATGCAGGAAAGCATTCAGTCAGAATGCACACCTTGTTCAACATCTGAGAGTTCATACTGGAGAAAAACCTTATGAATGTAAGGTGTGTAGAAAAGCCTTCAGCCAGTTTGCCTATCTTGCTCAACATCAGAGAGTTCATACTGGAGAGAAACCCTATGAATGTATTGAATGTGGGAAAGCATTTAGTAATAGATCATCCATTGCTCAACACCAGAGAGTTCATACTGGTGAGAAACCTTATGAATGTAATGTGTGTGCGAAAGCATTTAGCCTTCGTGCATACCTTACTGTGCACCAGAGGATACATACTGGAGAGAGACCCTATGAATGTAAGGAATGTGGGAAGGCCTTCAGTCAGATTTCACACCTTGCTCAACATCAGAGAACTCATACTGGAGAAAAACCTTATAAATGTCAGGAATGTAGGAAAGCATTCAGCCAGATTGCCTACCTTGTTCAACATCAAAGAGTTCATACTGGAGAGAAACCCTATGAATGTATTAAATGTGGGAAGGCTTTTAGCAATGATTCATCCCTTACCCAACATCAGCGAGTTCATACTGGAGAAAAACCTTATGAATGTAATGTTTGTGGAAAGGCTTTTAGTTACTGTGGATCTCTTGCCCAACATCAGAGAATTCATACTGGAGAGAGACCCTATGAATGTACGGAATGCAAGAAAACTTTTAGGCAGCATGCACATCTTGCTCATCATCAGAGAATCCATCTGGGTTTGTCAATTACCACCTAATTCTGTCAATCACCAAGTCCTATAGATCTATTATAAATATTTCAGGAATTTATACATTTTCTCTATCTGTAATGTTACCCTAGTCCATTTCACCTGGATCACTGCTGTAGCTTCTCTAACAGGCTTTCCTGTATCAATTTTGGTTGCCTTAAATTTATTTCTCACCATGCACCCAAAATTATATTTTTGAATACATGCATTACTGCCTCTAATTAAAATTTTTGGCTTATTATTCTTAAGCTAACATCCACAGTCTTTAAAATTGCCAATGAGGTACTTTATTATCTGGTTCTTATGTACCTCTAAGCCTTATTTTATTTTACTTTTCCTCTCTGGGCATTAAGCACTTCCTAGGATGAAAAGCTTAGAGTCTAGAAAAGTATAGCTCTACAACTACTGTGGGATTGTGTGGCTTTGAGTAATTTGCTTGACTTACCCTGCTTGTGGTTTGAGAGGTTGGCGACCCTATCAGGGCAATGGTCTGGAAATTGTTAGCCCGGAGGCTAGGCCTTGAGTCTCATGCCTTTATTGTCTCTGCTCTGAGTTGTATCCCTTCCCCCACTCATATTATCTCAGTTGTCTGCTTCAGATCCTTGGGGTGGTGGGAGTGTGTGCACAGTTCCTCTAATGTGCAACTACCTGTGATGACCCAGAGCCCTCAGGCATGCAGTTCGCTGTGCAACCTGGCACCCATGGCAGGGTAGCACCCTAGATCCCACTGGCAGCACACTTGTGCACTGTGGTCCTGTGGCCCCTGGCTGGGTATATTGGCTTGTTTCAGGTTCCCCACAAACGCTTTCCTATGGCCTGGAGTGAGGTGTGCTGGGTTGCCCTGGGTTGCACTGGTAGCATGTCCTGGTGCTAGGGGTGGAGTGGGTGCCAGGTGGCTTTGAGTTAAGCTAGCAGCACAGTTCTGTGGTCCAGGGTGGGAGTGGTGCACAGGGTTCCCCTGGTTTACACTCATTGTGGGGTCTTGGAGCTGGATCCTAGGACACTGAGTCTCAGCAGGCTGGTGAGGAGGCCTGGTGCAGGACCTCACTCTGGTTGTGTGCACTCCCTGGAGACATCTGGGAGCTTGCCAGTAGATACTGTACCACTCACTGTCAGGGCCCAGTGGTGGTTCCACATGGGATATGGCTGGCAAGCAGCATTCTCTAGGCATCCTCTGCCCTTCCATATTGAAAATTGTCTCCTCAGTTGTGTCTAATTTCTTAATTCAAGGTGGATGTCCTCCAATTTATGTGCTTTCCTGGCCTGGGCCTAGGAGGAGAACAACACTGCTGCCTATTTGGCTACCATTTTTCTCCCCCTCTACTCTTTTTTAAATTGGATTGTTTGCCTTTTTGTTGTTGATTAGTATGAGTTCTTTATACATTTTTTATGTTAATCCATTATCAACATTTGACTTTATATTATCCTATCTAATAAAGATGCAATATGCAAATTGACCATCACTTCACAACAAAGATGGTGGCACCCATAGGTAGCAAGAAAGGAATATGCAAATTGACACAACAAAGATGGCGTTCCACCCCACCCTGGCTGCTCTCGGCCTCTGGGCAGTGCACGAAGGCAGAAGGCGGCTCTAGGGCAGAGCGAATGTGGAAGGGGACTCCAGGCCAGAACAAAGGCAGCGGCCAAAATGAAGGCCTGGGTCCCTGGTGCTGGCAGCCAGGGGAAGAAAGGCCTATTCTTGCACAAATCTTCATGCATCGGGCTGCTAGTATATTATATTTATATGTAACATAATATATTGATAATATACATTATATTTTATATTAACCCATTATCAATATTTTATATTAACCCAGTATCATCGGTGAATGTTTTTTCATTCAATATATTGTCTTTTTGAAACTTTTCTTTGCTGTGCAAATCTTTTCATTTGATGTACAAATCTTTTCATTTTATGTACTTTCATTAGTTGTGATTTTTGTTGTTAGTTTCCATTGACTGAAGAGATATAAGAAAAATATTGCTAAAAGAAATGTCAGAGATTATACTTCCTAAGTTTTCTTTTCTTTATGGTTTTGAGTCTTACATTTAAGTCTTTAATCCATTTTGACCTTATTCTTGTATATAGTGTAATAAAGTGGTCATTTTTGCATGAATCTAAACACAATTTATTGAATATACTGTCTTTATCCTGTTTTATGTTCTTGTCACCTTTGGGAAATATTAATTGGCCATATAGGTGTGCGTTTATTTCTGTACTCTCTTTTATGTTCCATTGATTTGTATGTCTGTTTTTAATGCCAGTATCATGCTGTTTTGATTACTATGACTATATATTTTGATATTAAGTAACATTACACCTCTAATAGGTTTCATATATGTTCTAGTTTAATGAAATACATCATTGGTGTTTTTATAAAAATTGCATTGAATCTATAGATTGCTTTGAGCATTATGGACACTTAATAATGTTGCTTCATCTTATCCTTAAGCACAGTATATATTTCCATTTGTATCTCTTTCAATTTTTTCCCTAACATATCTTACAGTTTTTCAAGTATAGGTCTTTTATCTCCTTGTTTTAAATTAGTCTTACATATTTTGATGCAATTATAAATGGGATTATTTACTTAGTTTCCCTTTCTGATATTTCATGATTGGTGTATAAAAATGCAGCAAGTGATGTCAGAGGAATGGCAGCACAAGAGGTCCCTTTGGTCTCTCTCCTTGAAGTTACAACAATTTGAACACCTATAATTCATCAAAAGATTCCCTGCTCAACACACAAATACATCTGACAGTACAGACATTCAATGAAACATTTAAAAGTGGGTGAGTGGAAGTAAACTGGAGTGGAAGGAAGGGAGAAGAACTGAGACAGTGCCACATATACAGCCTGAAGCTCATTGTGTGTCTTGGAAGGAGGAAGGAATTGGTTTGCTGCTGTCACTTCCTGTGTCTCTCTGCAGGAGCAGAGAGATACAGGGAGCACTCCTCCAGCTGAACCCAGTGACTTGGAGAGGGACAAAGCACAGAGGTGTGGCAATGTTTGCCTAGTAATCGCAGTTGCCAGGAAAAAAAACAACAACACAGAGTCTGGCTGCTTCCCCTTATCTTCCCAGAGTTCTCCTCTACTCATTCTCCTGGAGCTAGCATAAAGCCCCAGAAGAAGCTGTAGTGATGAGTGTTGAGTTGCAGAGCAAATTATATGCAAATACAACAACTGGAACCACAGAAACATTATTTTCCCTAAGTAACAGGTGCACTCTATGGCTAATACCAGTGATGGGTGGAGATATAGACTTCTGAAGTAAGCCAGTCAATATTATTGGCAAAGCAAAGCCACGAAGGCACCAGACAACCTCTCAGCCCACCACACCCCCACCCATCGTGTCTATACTGTCAGCAGAGACTGACTGCAAAGCACAGTGCTGAGATCTCACACATTTGGAACCTATAACATTTTCCCATGGTGTTGGTGTCCTGAGACAGTTGCAGAGTTATCAGAGATAAGACACCCAGCTCCCCAGGAAACAGGACATTTTTCTCTGCCTTGTAGAGATTGGAAAAGTCAGAGTGGCACAAAATAAATGAAAGAACTTGTGCTTCAGTGCCACCTACTGGAAAACAATGAATCGACTTCTTATCAATCTACTAGAAAAGTGCCACTCATATATACATAGATTCCTGAGCAGAGAAGAAATCCATCAAATACCATGTATAACCAAGGCAACGAGACAGCTCAGAAACAAAATAAAAAATCTCAATAAAGAGACATGGAAATGTGTGATTCAAATGACATAGAATTCAAGACTGCAGTTCTAAAAAAAACTAAAGATACAAGAAAACAAAGACAGTTTAATGAACTCAGAAATTAAATCAGCATACACAATGAGTACTTTATTAAAGAGATTTTGAAACTTTAAAAATGAATCAAATAGAAATTTTGGAAATAAGAAATGCAGTAAAAGAAATAAAGAATGAGCTAGCAAGTATAGGAAATAGAGCCTCCCAAAGGAAAGAAAGAATTAGTAAAATTGGGATTCTAAGAAGGTTGCATAGTAACTGGAAGCTGTGTCTACTTGCTCCCAGCTATATATCAGATGTGCAACTAAATTATAGAGCAATCAGCTTGAAAAACAAATTGGTATACACATGATCTGAAATATTATAACCAAGGAGCACAGAAGAAGACACATAGAAACTGGTAAAAGGGGCAGAGCTTGGAAATGGAGAGCAGGGATGGCTGAGAAGCTTGAGGGATATCAAGTTGCATAACTCCCTCCCCCTAGGATCATGGAACCTCAAACTCATGCAGGAACCCCCAACCAAGAGCAACAAAGATTGGAGGAGGAGCCTGCATAGCACTGGGTGATGGGAATCAGTGGAGATTCTCTCTGCCTGGGAGAAACAGACCACATCATTCCAGAGAAGGAGCACACTCCCATTGTTGTACTCGCAGCCTGGATAATTTGCTCTGACCACAGACTGCTGGAGAGGGCATGCTGTTGCACTCAGGTCTTGTGGAGGGGTCTGCTGGCTACACTTAACAATGATTTTGAGAGGCCCAGTTATGTGGAAAGGCTTTGGACAAAAACCCAGTCAGTGTGGCTTGGTGGAAGGAAACATCTCTTCCACACTGAGTGTACAGTTAGAGCCCTCTCCTCACCTGTCAAAATGCTTGTCCTGCCTTGTCCTGCTGGGTTTGGCAGAACAGGAGAATGGTGCATGACTGGAACCTTGGGCCCATACAGATGGGTTTGATGGCACAGTGAAGCCACAATTTTAGACCATTCTGCCAGGTTAGGAGCCAGAGTCAGGCTAGGAATTTTGGTCTTGCCTTACTGAAACCAGCCATGCAGAGAGATCAGAATGCCACACAGGGCTGATTTTTGCTCCACCCACCCCTGCCCCACCCTACTGTTTGGTTTGATGGTGTGGGGGCTGCTGTGGAGCTGAAAACTGTGTCTCCCAGGGAAAATTCTATGTGGGAGCCACATGAGAGAATGCTGGGCTCTGTGACTGCATTGTGGGAAGGGGATCTGAACTCCACTGTGAGTTCAGACCATAGTGCTCTAAGGAGAATAGAAAGTACCTACCCACCCTCCTACTGGTTACAGGCACCACTCCCAATCAGAGACTGTTTAGATTAGCCTTTCCAAGTACTGGAAACCCCTGGAAACTGCATTTCTTTGGGGGGAAGGGAGAATGACTCAGGAGAGACATTTAAATTGTGACACCATCTGAGGCTATTGTATTAGACTAGATGAAAGTACTTAGCTCACTCCTGAAGGCTAAGCCAGCATCATCCCCAATGGGAGACTCTTTTGATCTATCCCCTTGAGCCCAAGAGATAGTGGTCTATCCCCTTGAGCTGACCACTCCTGCAGAAGAGATGGATGTCTATACTCAAACTGAACCTACAGTGAGGCTCAGCTGGGGGAACTGGAGTTAGAAACACTGGCAGAGACAGGGGTTTGGCTTTAATGCAGAGACTAATTTCCCCTTATTGAGTGCAACCTCAGGGGTAGGCAGAGTAGGTGACAAGTGGAGGTGGCAGAGAGCCTCAGTCCTATTACAGATCTACCCCCAGCTCTAAGCAGGATAAAACCAACCCTTTTACCCAGATTAGCCCCTCTCACACATGCAGACATAGTGACTAACAGCAACCTGTACCTTAAACCCACCCAGTGGACTTAGAACCAACACAACCAGGGGCAGGCTTTAAACCACACCAGAACTCATTTCTAGTGAGTTCCATTTCTAGGCACACAACCATTAAAAGGCGGAATACAGCAGGCACCAGACCCTGCTGGGAAAAGCCTCACCTCCAGGGGATAGCCCCTATACAGCATCTCATTCACACAGATATTTACCCCAATAGTCACCCAGTCTGAAGGGTTTATTCTAACCACAAAAGGGCCAACAGCAATCAAGCAGCAACTACCACAAGGGGTCCACATAACCCATAAGACACATTCCTGGAGCACAGAGTACAGGTGACCTGAAAGACTGTGCTACTGAGCTCATCAAAACACCCTAAGACTGCACCTAGATGGCAGCATGCATGCTGTGTTCATGGTTGAGCCTCAAGTCAGTAAGCCTGAGGGTTGATCCACCCACAAATGGGCCAACAGCAATCAAGACCCAATTACAACAGGAGGGCCCACATAATCCACACAAGGGACATTCCTAGAAAATCCAGCTCAGGCGATCTAGGAGACTGCACCACTGGGGCCCACAAGACATCTACTACATAAGGCCAATACATGAAGACAGGGAGTCATAGCACTTCTATCTAATATATATAAACAAATACAAAGAGACATCAAAAAATGGGGAGACAAAGAAACAGGCCTTGCCGAAACTGGTTTGGCTCAATGGATAAAGCATCAGCCTGCAGACTGAAAGGTCCCAGGTTCGATTCCGGTCAAGGGCATGTACTTGGGTTGTGGGCACATCCCCAGTGGGGGTGTGCAGGAGGCAGCTGGTTGATGTTTCTCTCTCATCGATGTTTCTATCTCCCTTCCTCTCTGTAAAAAATCAATAAAACATATAAAAAATAAAAAGAAACAGGCCTCAAATCAAAGAACAGGAGGAACTTCCAGAAAAAGAGCTAAATGAAATGTAGCCAAGCAAATAATCAGATACAGAATTCAAATTAATACTTATAAGGACCCTCAAAACAGATACTGTGAACTACAACAGCATAAAGGAGGACATAGAAATCATAAAAAAGAACCAGTCAGAAAGAACATCAAGAATACAGTGGAAAGAATAAAAGTTAGATGAAGCAGAGGATCAAATAAGCAATTTGGAAGACAAAGTGGAAAAACACTGAATCAGAGCTGCAAAGAGAAAAAAAATGTTTAAAAATCATGAGAATAGCTTAAGAGAACTTTGGGACAAAGTGAAATGTGACATCCACATCATAAGAGTGCCAGAAGAAGAAAGTGAGCAAGAGACAGAGAACTTATTAAGAAATAATGGCAGAAAACTTCCCTAACCTGATAAAGGAAAAAGTCACACAAGTTTAGGAAGCACGGAGAGTCAAAATCAAGATGAACCCAAAGAGACCCACACTAAGACACTTCCTGGAAAAAGATAAGGGTAAAAATGTTCATTATCACCAAACCAGCACTACAAGAAATGTTAAAGGGTCTGCTTTAAGAAGAAAAAAGAGATAGATGACCTTTATATATGCTGTTTACAAAAGACACACCTCAGAACAGTGGTTCTCAACCTTGATAATGCCGCGACCCTTTAATACAGCTCCTCATGTTGTGGTGACCCCCAACCATAAAATTATTTCCATTGCTACTTCATAACTGTAATTTTGTTACTGTTAATGAATTATAATGTAAATATCTGTGTTTACAAAAATCCTAGCCACAGTGATCAAACAAGAAGAAATTATAATCATCCAAATTGGAAAGGAGGAAGTAAAACTATCATTATTTACATATGACATGATATTGTACAGAGAAAACCCTAAAGATTCCACAAAAAAACTACTAGAGCTAATTATATTGGCAAGGGAGCAGAATGCAAAATTAATATCCAGATATGGGTGGCATTTTTATACACCAATAATGAACTGTCAGAAGTAGAAACTGGCAAACAATCCAATTTACTATTGCAACAAAAAAAGGTACCTAGAAACAAATTTAACCAAGGAGGTAAAAGGCCTCCACACAGGTAATTATAGGGCAGTGAATAAAATTAACAAGTGAGATACAAATGAAAGGAAGCATATTCTGTGGTTCATGGACTGGAAGAATTAACATCATTAAAATGCCCACACTACCCAAAGAAACCTGTAGATTAACACAATTCCTATTGAAATACAAATGGCATATTTCACAGATCTAGATTAAATATTCTAAAAATATATATGGAACCAAAAAGACCACGAATAGCCTCAGCAGCCTTGAGAAAGAAGAACAGAATTGGAGGTATCACAATACTGGATATCAAACTATACTACATGGCCATTGTAATCAATACAGCTTGATACTGGCACAAGAACAGACATATAGATCAATGGAACAGAACAGAGAGCCTAAAAAATCAACCCATGTCTCTATGGTCAGTTAATATTTGACAAAGGAAGCAAGGACATACAATGGAATGAAGTCAGACACTTCAATAAATTGTCTGGAAAATTAAACAGGTACATGCAAAAAAATGAAACTAGACCACCAACTTATATAATAAACCATAATAGACATAAAATGTATAAAAGACATAAATATAAGTCATGAAACTATAAGTATCCTAGAATAAAACATAGGCAGTATAATCTCAGATATCTCATGTAGCAATATCTTTGCTGATATATCTCCTAGAGCAAGAAAAACAAAGAAAAAAATGTGACTACATCAAACTATATGTTTCTGTACAGCAAACGAAACTATAAACAATGAAAGGGAACCCACTGTATGGGAGAACGTATTTCCCAATAATACATCTGATAAGGCATTAATTTCCAAAATATATACAGAACTTATACAACTCAACACCATAAAAACAAAAGTACAATTTAAAATGGGCAATGGACCTGAATAGACACTCCTCCAAAGAGGACATACAGATGGGCAATAGACATATGAAAAAATGTTCAACATCACTAATCATCAGAGAGATGCAAATTAAAACTACAATGAGATATCATTTCACACCTGCCAGAATGGCTACCATCAATAAATCAACAAACAACAAGTGCTGGTGATGATGTGGAGAAAAGGGAACACTAGTTCACTGCTAGTAGGAATGCAGACTGGTGCAACCATTATGGAAAAATAGTATAGAGTTTACTAAAAAAATTAAAAATGGAACTGCTGTTTGACCCAGTGATCCCACTTTTGGTAATATATCCCAAGAATCCCAAAACACCAATCAGAAAAAATATATGCATTGCTATGTTCATAGCAGCACTATTTACATTAGCCAACATCTGCAAACAGCCCAAGTGCCCATCAGTCGATAAAAAAAGCTGTGGTACATTTACACTATGGAATACTACATGACTGTAAAAGAAGAAACTCTTACCCTTTGCGACAGCATGGATGGACCTGGAGAGTATTATGATAAGTAAAATAAAGCAGACAGAGAAAGACAAATACCATATGATTTCACTTATATATGAAAATTAATTAACAAAATAAACTGATGAACAAAATATAGCTAGAAGAATCAATACATGGAACAGACTGACAGCCATCAGAGGGGAGGGGGATTGGTGGGACTGGATGAATTAAGGTGAAGAGATCAGTCAAAGAACATATATGCATAGCACCGGACACAGACAAGAGGGTGGTGATGGCCATAGAAAGGGGGTGGAGCTGGGTGGCAGGGAGTAAAGAGGGGGAGATTGGGGACATCTGTAATAGTGTCAAAATTAATAATAAAAATACATGTAGTAAAACCTCAAACAGTAAATGATAAAATAAAGAAGAATTGGAGATATCAAGGATTCAAATCTAGAAATGATGCAAATGGAAGGAGAGATTTGATGGGAGGTGGTGGGGAGAGGAATAAAAGAACTCTACAAGAACCATCTGACTCCATCAGAAAGATTAATATAGGCATACAGAAGAAAAAGAAAGGGATAAGGCAACAGAGAGCCTATTTCAAACAAAGAGTTGATGGCAACTTCCCAAACCTATGGAAAGAGCTAGATTCAAATCCAATAAACAAACAGAACACCAAAAAGGTCTAAATTCAAAAAGGTCTTCTCCGAGGCACATTGCATTAAAATGTTTAAAATTAATGACAAATAAAGAATTTTCAAGGCAGCCATGGAAGACACTTGCCTATAAAGGAAATCCCATTAGATCAGTATCAGATTTCTCAGTAAAACCCTACAAGCTAAGAAAGAGTGGAATCGAATATTCAAATTACTAAAACAAATTATCAGTCAAAAATAATATATTCTTTAGACTTGAATAAAGTTGTTCTTTAGATTTGAAAAAGAAAGGCTTTTTCAGACACACCAAAGCAGAAGGAATTTACCACTTTTTTTTACAGGAAATACTCAAGAGAGTTAGTCTACATGAAACAAAGGACAAAGGGACACAAAACTACCAGTAAGATCACCAATAGGCAAACAGATGTGGAATATTAACAACTCTTTTTTAGAATAGGTTGCTATTAACTTAAATATTATATAGAGGTTAAAGAAATTAAAAACAGTTAAAAAGAGAGAAGATTAAGACAATAGCTACTTAAATTTGAAATTAAAATCACAAGCATAAATTGGGGTAATTTGTGACAAAAAAACAACAACAACAAAACAAAAAGAGATTGGTTAAAAGTCTAAATTTGCAAAAAGAAATGGGATTAAGGTGCATCCAGAAGGAAAAGAAAAACTTACTGTGTGTATGAAACTTTCTTTTGCATAAACCTAATGGTGCCCAGAAAACAACAGACTCACATAGCTTTAAAAAAGAAGAAATAAGAAAAAAATATGAAATACTACCTAATACAACAGACAGAAACACAAAAGAAACAATGGAGACACAGAGCTACAAAACAAGAGAGAGAGAGAGGGAGAGAGGAAGGAAGGAAGAAAGGAAGAGAGAAAGAAAGAAAGAAAGAAAGAAAGAAAGAAAGAAAGAAAGAAAGAAAGAAAGAAGTAAGAAAGGTTTCATACCTGCAAAGACAAATATAGACTCAAAGTGAAAGAATGGGAAATTATTCTAAAGCAAATTTAATCCAGAGAAAAACAGATCTAGACATATATCTGACAAAATAGATTTCAAGATAAAAAAGGTAACAAGAGGCAAAGGTATACATTTGATAATGATAAAGGGGACACCACATCCAGAAAACATAACACTTCTCAATGAGGGAGCATCCTATCTAATAAATAGGGAATATGCTAATTGACCTTCACACCCTCACAAAGAAGGCACCGCCCACAGCCAATAAAGAGGAAATATGCTAATTGACTGCCATGCCCTCAAAGATGGCGGTGCCCACAGCCACAAGATGGCAGCGCCCAGTCCCCTCAGCCCCGCTGGGGCAGCAAGCGCGCAGCACAGTTGGGCCCACCCCCAGGGGGGTCCGGCCACTCTGTGCACCTGCCTCTGGAGTCCCCCAATCCCCTCAGCCCCCCAGCCACCCAGGGCCAAACCAAGGTGCAGGCAAGCCTCAGATGGAGGCTGCCCAGCCGCCCAGGGCTGCTTGAGGCTCAGGTAACCAGGGCCAACTGAGGCTTGCACTGCTGGCAGTCGCAACAGCAGAGGTGTGATGGGGGCATCACCTTCCCCTGATCACTGGGTCACCTCCTGCCCCTGAGGACTCCTGGACTATGAGAGGGGGAAGGCCGGGCTGAGGGACACCCCCCCCCCCAGTACATGAATTTTCATGCACCAGGCCTCTAGTCATATATATAAAGAGCTACTAGCAAAATTAAAGGGAGAAATTAACAAAAACAAAATCATAGTATGGGACCTAAATGCCCTATTTACAGGTATGGATAGATAATCTAAACAGAAAATGAATCAACTACAATAAAAATAATCAAATACTTGGAGGTTAAAAAGCATGTCATTAAAAATGATTGTGTTACCAAAGAGATCAAAGAATAAATTAAAAACATCCTGGAAACAAATGACAATGAAAACACAACAATGCAAAATCTATGGGACACAGAAGACTGAGTGGATGGCAATGGGCAGAAAGGTAGGGAGGGAGAGTGTGTGAGAGAGTGAGGGAGTGATAGAGCAGGGTGTGGACCTGAGTGGGTGTGTGTGTGAGTGAAATAGGGAGAGTTAGACCCTGCAGGTCCTCCAAGGAGCTGCCAATCCAGGCAGGCTTAGACAGCAAAACCCTGCTGCCACCACAAACACTCCAGGGAGAACACCGGCAGCACAGAGACCACGCCATCTTGAAAACCAGAACTGCTTAAGACTAGGATCCTAGCCTCACCACCACCAAGTCTTGTCTTGTTAGCAAACTGGGACCTTACAGCTGCTCTGGTAGAAGACCTATGACCACAGCTGCAGACACCAAGACTCCAGGCACCCCAGCTGCAGATTTCTGTAAGTCACAAAGCCAATCCTCCTCCCCCAATGCCCCCACAGCAGCGGATAGGAACTGCCAGACCCTGGCCACACAATAGGGCTTTCTGCACACACACAGCAGTGGCAGCCCTACCTGATTTTAAGCCTTCATGTCTGACATGGAAAGTTTTGTTTCCTGTGAGCAGGCTGCACGCCAAGGCAGGGAGACTGCTGAATTTGACTCTCAGTGCACATCTTTGGGAGATTGTTTGCTGCAACCAGATCCTGCACCCATGCAGGGCAGGGAAACAGTGCTGAATTTGAGCCTGGATGTGCAAACTAGGGGAAGTTTGTTTCCCACAAACAGACTCCACGCCATTGCAGGGAGACTGCTGAATTTGACCCTAGGTGCACATCCTTGGGGAGACTGTTTTGTGTCCAGATCCCACATCCACGCTGGGCAGGGAGACAGCACTGAATTTGAGCCTGGATGTGTGAAATAGGGAAATTTGTCTCCCACAACTAGGCTCCACACCCGGCAGGGAGACCATGGTGAATTTGACCATAAGCATGCATCCTTGGGGAGACTGTTTTCTGCAACCAGATCCCGCACCCACACAGGGCAGGGAGACAGCACTGAATTTGAACCTGGATGTGCAAACTAGGGGAATTTGTTTTCTGCAACTAGGCTCCGTGCCCAGGCAGGAAGGCTGTGCTGAATTTGAGCATAGGTGTGCAACCTTACGGAGATTGTTTTCCGCGAACAGATCCTGCATCCCTGCAGGGAGACAGCACTGAATTTGAGCCTGGGGGTGCAAACCCAGGGAGTTTGTTTCCCATGACCAGACCCTGCACCCTAGCAGAGAGGCTGTGCTGAATTTGAACTGGGACGTGCAAACCCAGAGAGTTTGTTTCCCTCACCCAGGCTCCACGACCTGGCAGGGAGGATGTGCTGAATTTGAGCAAAGGTACACAACCTTGGAGAGATTGTTTTCTGTGAACAAATGTCACATCCACGTGGAGAGACAGCGCTGAATTTGAGCCTGGGATGCAAACCTGGGAGTTTGTTTCCCAAGACCAGACCCTGCACCCAAGCAGGGAGGCTGCGCTGAATTTGAACCTAACCATGAGAACTTGGGGAGTTTGTTCCCCAAGACCAGACCCCATGCACACACAAGGGGGCAGTGCTGAATTTGAGTCTGGGTGCATGGACACAGGGAGTTTGTTACCTGCAGTGCATACCCACGGGACCAAACCCCACACCCACACTGAGCAGCAGTGCCACCTGACTTTGATTCAGGGCAAGCGCACACAGAGGCTGTTTTCCACAGGGCAAGAGGGGACCTCCTGCCAACACAGTGCAACTGTGCAACCCCGTCTCCCAAGCAGATTGGGGACCCTAAATATCCACACAAGAGGCAGCAATGAACATCAGTGAGTAGACTCTGTTTCTCATTGCATGTGCCTGGGATCCCTGATTCTCAGTACATTCACACTAAGAGCCAGAGACTCCAATTCTTGGCACATGCACCCACAGAGACCCTGATTCTCAGTGTGAGGTAGCACCAAGCAACAGAGACTCTGATACTCGATTCTCGGTGCAGACACAGGGAGCATCTGATTCCTGAAACGCACTAGGGGACTTTGATTTTTGGCACACCTCAACAGGTTCTCTGTTTCAACATGATACAGGCAGGGCCCAGAAATCTAGGTGCAGACATGAGGCAATACTAAGCACCTGTGACTCTAAGCCAGGGCAAGCGAGCCTCCCACCACCCCATAGCAGCTGAATGTGGTGGTGTCAGACCTCTTCAGTGGCACTTGGGGTGGGGGGTAAAAAACTCCCACTGCACACAACCCAGGCCCCCACAACTCAACATTTGAACCCTCTGGTGATAGTCAGAATGGGGAGACAACGAAGCAATCCCCAGAGGAAAGAAAAGGAGGAATTGCCAAGAAAGGAAATAAGTGAAACGGAAGCATGCAACATGACAGAAAAAGAGTTCAGAGAAATGGTTATACAATTAATACACCGAATGGAAGAGAAAATCAACAACCTATGTAAAAATCAAGAAGAAATGAAAAATGATATAGCTATGATCAAAAACACCATGGAAGGCTTCAAGAGTAGACTGGAAGAAGCAAAAGACCGAATTAGTAAATTAGAAGATAAAGTACAAAAACAAGCCCAATCTGAACAGTAACTAGAAAAAAAAATTAAAAAGCAGGAGGAGAGCCTAAGGGAGCTTTGGGACAGTGCAAAACGAAATAACATACGTATAATAGGGCTGCCAGAAGGACAAGATAATAAGCAAGGATTAAAAAATTTATTTGAAGAAATAATGACAGAAAACTTCCCTGATATGGGGAAGAATAAAGTTATACAAGTACAGAGAGTCCCAAGCAAGATGAATCCCAAAACACCCACACCAAAACATGCCATAATTACAATGGCAAATGTTAATGACAAAGAGAGAATATTAAAGGCTGCAAGAAAGAGACAGAGAGTTACCTACAAAAGATCCCCTATGAGATTGTCAAATGGTTACTCAACAGAAACACATCAAGGTAGAAGGAGATATACAAAGTGATGCAAAGCAAGGGTCTGAATCCAAGAATACTCTATCCAGCAAGACTATCAATTAAAATTGAAGGGGAAATCAGGAGCTTCACAGGAAAGAAAAAGGCTAAGGAAGTTTATCACTACCAAGCCAGCAATGCAAGAAATGCTAAAGGGAATGCTGTAAAAAGAACAAATAAAAAGGTAAGAAGGAACACAGGCTCAAAAAATAATAATGCCTACCAACAAGTACCTTTCAATAATAATGTTAACCATAAATGGACTATATGCTTCAATCAAAAGACATTGAGTGGCTGAATGGAAAAAAAAAAAAAAAAACCAACATGACCCATATATATGCTGTCTAAAGAAACCCACATCAAAACAAGGGACTCACATAGACTGAAAGTGAAGGGATGAAAACATATCTTTCAGGAAAATGGATATGAAAAAAAAAAGCTGGGGTAGCAATACTTATTTCAGACAAAATAGACCTCAAAGGTAAGGCCATAATAAGAGATAAGGAAGGCCACTTCATAATACTAAAGAAATTGATACAACAAGAGGATATAACCCTGGTAAACATATATGCACCCAATGCAGGAGCACCAAAATACATAAAAAAACTCCTGGACGATATCAAGGGAGAGATAGATAATAATACAATCATAGTAGGGGACTTTAATACACCACTGACTTCACTGGATAAATCATCTAGACAAAAAATCAGCAAAGAAACAGCAATCCTAAATGACTCACTAGATCAGATGGACTTAACTGACATCTTCAGAACATTTCACCCCAAAGCCATGGAATATACCTTCTACTCAAGTGCACATGGGACATTTTCAAAAATAGACCACATATTGGGTCACAAGCAAAGACTCCCCAAATTCAAGAAGGTTGAAATCATACCAAGTAGCTTCTCAGACCACAATGGTATAATATTAGAAATAAACTACAATAAAAACAATCCAAAACACTTAGAAGTTGAATAGCATGTTATTAAATATTGATTGGGTCACCAATTGGATCAAAGAAGAAATTAAAAACACCCTATAAACTAGTGACAATAAAAACACAACAAGCCGAAACCTATGGGACACAATGAAAGCAGTCCTTAGAGGGAAGTTTATGGCTTCACAAGCCTACCTCATAAAACAAGAAAAAAATGGTAGTAAATCATCTAACTCTACAACTCAAAGAATTAGAAAGAGAACAACAAGAAAAGCCCAAAGTGAGCAGAATGAAGGAGATAATAAAGATTAGAGCAGAAATAAATGACATAGAGACCAAAAAAAAAAAAAATACAAAAGGTCAATGAAACCAGGAGCTGGTTCTTTGAAAGGATATACAAGATTGATGAACATCTAGCCAGGCCCACCAAGAAACAAAAAGAGAGGACCCAAATAAACAAAATCAGAAATAATAGAGGCAAAATAACAACAGACCCCACAGAAATACAAAAAAAATTGTTAAAAAATACTGTGAAAAACTCTATTCCCACAAACTAGACAATCTGTAGGAAAGGGGCATATTCCTAGAAAAATACAACCTTCCAAAACTCAATCAGGAAGAGTCTAAAAATCTCAATAGGCTGGTAACTATGGAAGAAATTGAAGCAGTCATCAAAAAGCTTCCAGCAAACAAAAAGCCCAGGGCCAGACAGATTCTCAGGGGAGTTTTACCAAACATTCAAGGAAGAACAAAAACCTATCCTCCTCAGACTATTCCAAAAAATTCAAGAGGATGGAACATGTCCAAGCTCATTCTATGAAGCCTGAATCACCCTAATACCAAAACCAGATAAAGACAACAACATAATGAAAGAGATTTACTGGCCAATATCCCTCATGAACATAGATGCCAAAATCCTCAACAAAATTCTAGCAAATCGGATCCAGCAACACATCAGCAAGATCATACAACATGACCAAGCAGGATTTATCCCAGGGATGCAAGGATGGTACAATATCTGCAAATTAATAAACGTGATACATCACATAAACAAATTGAGAGATAAAAGTAGTCATACCAATTGATGCAGAAAAAGCATTTGACAAAATCCAACACCCTTTCTTGATAAAAACTCTCAACAAGGTGGGAATAGAAGGATCATACCTCAACATAATAAAAGCCATATATGACAAACCCACAGCCAACATCATACTCAATGGGCAAATCTAAAACCATTTCCCATAAGAACAGGAACAAGACAGGGATGCCCACTCTCACCACTCCTGTTCCACATTGTACTGGAAGTACTAGCGATTGCATAGACAAGAAGAATAAATAAAAGTCATCCAAATTGGAAAAGAAGAAGTAAAACTGTCCTTATTCGCAGATGACATGATACTGTATGTAGAAAACCCTAAAGATTCCATCAAAAAATTATTAGACTTAATGAATGAATTCAGTAAGATAGCAGGATGCAAAATTAATGCCAAGAAATCTATAGCATTTCTATACAATAACAGTGAATTTACAGATAGAGAGACTAAAACAGCAATCCCATTTACCATTGCACCAAAAAGATTAAGATACCTAGGAATAATCTTAACTAAGAAGATAAAAGACCTATATGCAAAAAACTACAGAACACTGAAAAAAGAGATAGAGGAAGACATAAACAGATGGAAGAACATACCATGTTCATGGATTGGTAGAATCAACATCATCAAAATGTCTAAACTACCCAAAGCAATCTATTGGTTCAATGCACTCCTCATTAAAATACCAACAGCATATTTCACAGACCTAGAACAAACTCTCCAAAAATTCATCTGGAATAAAAAAAGACCCAGAATATCCTCAGCAATCCTGAGAAAGAAGAACAAAGTAGGTGGGATCTCAATACCAGATTTCAAGCTGTATTACAAAGCCACTGTTCTCAAAACAGCCTGGTAATAGCACAAGAACAGACATATAGATCAAAGGAATAGAATAGAGAACCCAGAAATGGACCCAAACAATTATGCTCAATTAATATTTGACAAAGGAGGCATGAACATAAAATGGAGTCAAGACAGTCTCTTCCATAAACGGTGTTGGGAAAATTGAACAGACACATGCAAAAAAAATGGAACTAGACCACTAACTTACACCATACACAAAAATAAACTCAAAATAGATAAAAGATGGGAAACCATAAAAACGCTAGAGGAATCCACAGGCAGCAAAATCTCAGACATATGCCGAAGGAACTTCTTCACTGATACTGTTATAGAAAACCAAAGAAGAACAAAGCAATACTTAGAGAGATGGAGTTACATTTATTACGTGTGGGTCCAGAGGAAAATGTCTCTCAAATTCTGGGCCCCAACATGCAGGAACCTTCCCTATTTATATGTTTCCACATTCTTTGTCTCCCAAATATGGGGTGTTTCCAGCCCCTTTTACAAGTTCTTAAAGAGCCTGTATGTGCCGGGACCTTGAGACCTCAACAAGAGGCCTGACCTGGCAACAGCACTGATAACCTTGTCTGGGGAAGGTTTAATGGCCTCTCTGAAGTGGGAGTAGTCTTAGCAAGCAAGAATTTACAGAAGCCAAATAGCAGGGTTAATATTTCAAACAGCAGTATTTATATAAGATGGATGCTTCATTCCCCACTGGTTTTATGTACATGAGTCAAATCATTGACTTTTAGTCATTATAGTTATATTTACCCCTGAGGACTATAATCTTAATTTTCTGCCTAATAAAGTTAGTGGGCCTGCTTATAAGATAAGGGCCCAGAATGAGGGCCAGGAGTAATCTTTAGAGAGTCCAAAGAGTCCTGGACTCTCAATTTTTCCTGGGCTGTCTTAAACCGGGTGTGATGAAGCCACTTTGGGACTCCGTTGACCTTGATTGCCGTGGAGATGGTCCTTTCCAAGTAGGAGTCAGTCCTTGGGTGGCAAATTTCTTTACCCAAACAGAGTCACCAGGGTGGAAGGGATGAACCAGACCAGAAGTTGGTACAGGCAGAGCATCTCAGGTGGGCTTCTGGATTGCTTCCTGGGTAGACTGCAAAGCCTGCAAGAACTTGAATAAAGACTGGTTATGGATTTTAGCTTTTCTAGATTGGGTAGGTCAGGATATGGAAGAGTCACTAGAATCTGTTGAGGCCCCACTGGTTTTAGGGCAGCCTCCCAGGCAGCTTCATCTGTGGCCCAGTTCCTCTTGCTTCTGTGGAGAACCCTTACCTTGTTGTAAATGCTATCAGTATAAATTGTTACTGATTTTTCTTTTGTCTACAAGAGAGCCTGAAACTGGGTGACTCGAGTGTTTGACATCCAGTGCTCTAGTGTGTTCCAGAGTAAAGCCTCGACCTCATGTGGGGCAGTTAGGATTAGTTACTGCCCTAGGGTTAACTTATTTGTTTTTTAAATAAGCATAGCTGTGGCTGCTACCACCCAGAGGCAAGTATGTCACCCAAATGCAAAGGGGTCAAGTCTTTTGGACAAATAGGCTACCAGCCTTTTCTCGGGGCTGAGACTTTGGTGAGTACCTCTTTGGCTATGCCCCTTGTCTCACATACGTAGAGGTGGAAAGACTTAGTTACATCCTGTAGCACTAATTGGCCCATCATCCCTGCTCTGCTCATGTCTGTCTAACTGCCTAATATATTACCTCAAGGATCCTGGCTCTGAATTCTTTTAGGGAAAATGGACATTGAATTTCTTCTGTAGCTGCTTCATGCTGAGGAGGGACAGAGTTTTCTCTCAGAGCCAAGAGATCCTTGCTGTCTGTCACAGGGATGATGAGGCCTCATCCCAAAAGGAGGTGGGCTTGTAACCTGGCAGAGACAAACTGTAACAAATGGTCCCATGGAAGGGAAAGAAAACATTTCAGTTTTAATGACCTCTATTGAAATAGAATTTTTCTCCTCAAAATTACCTCTATGCTTCTCAAAAGAGCCAGATAAAGACTAATTCACCTATTGTATTTAATTGGGCCTGATTGTTTGCATAAACACAACAAGAATGGTAACTGACTACCTTTGTCGGAATTTCATGATTGAATCTTAATGTGCCCCATAGGGACAGGAAGCCAAGTCACCCAGCTGCCGTCAGGCTGGCCTGTAGTATCTGTTGAGTTAGGTGAAGTCCTCACCTGTAGTGGCTTTACCCCGGCCCATGACCTAGGTTTCAAGGCCCATCTCAGTAGCCCTCCTACTCATCACGGCCTAGAGTGTGTGGGGATCCCGCAGGGACACAGAGGCACCCTTATTGCTCTCCTTCTACTCTGACCAACTGCCAGTGATGATAGGGCATGGGCCTGACACTCCAGCGCCAGCCATTTTCAGGGCTCCCAAGCAGGATACCAGGCTTTTCCTTGGCATTCTTATTGGCTCCAAGTCTTCAGGGCTCTTTAAAACATGACACTCCAGCTAAAGTTTCCAGTCAATAAAACCACTATTAGAAACCGGTCTTATTGAACTTATGCAAAGAAATGTATTGCCATGATTTATTAAGTATTGCCAAATTTCAGAGGAATTGTATAAGGAGAAAAATATACTGACCTGCTTTAGGATAGAATTTTCCTTGCCAGTCCTTTTTATGGACTCTTTAGAGAAATATAACTGTTTTCAAATGACAAGGAGAAATTCAAAATGTGTCTATATTCAAGTATACAATTATAGCTATCCTTGTAGTAGGGTTCCCCCTACTTAACGTGTCCTTAAAATTTCATATGGTCTCTGGGAGGGGTGACATGCCCTCTGAGAAAGGACTAACAGAGCTTTATTGCTTTATAGGGTCTCATATGTCACAGGACCTTATGGGGTCTGTAATTCCTGTAACAAAGGGCTGGTACTCACCACTTCCCTCTGTTCTAAACAGGCCTTCCCCAGTTTCCTAAAGTTGAGGTTTGTGCCACCCCTGACATGGGCATGGTCACACAGGCCTGCAAGACAGTAACACTGGCACTGTGGCCACCTTAGGTAGCCAAATCTTCTGCTACCATATATGACACATGGTAGGGCTATACAAATATCTTAGGGAGGTGACTAAGGTCTATTCTTGACCTTCCCACACAAAGTAAAATTGTCCTTGTCTTTCTGGAGTCTCGTCCATGAAGTTGCAGATATCATCTAAGTCTATTATACAGTTTTCTGCAGGTCACTGTCAGGGCTGTGCATGGTGGCTAGTTCTTCTTTCTAGCCACAAACACAGCCTATCTAATTTCCCTAAATTTTATTCTGGCATGGGAGAAAGTTGCTTTGCTGTAAACAGGCAGCTTAACCCCTACATATCTGGGCTTAGACATCTGCCTAGAAAGCCGTAATTTATAAGTTTAACAAGTGGCCTTAGGTCTTTCTAACCCAACAGGGTCTCTGCCACCCCTCAGTCAGACTCCTCCTCTCTTGGAGAATCTCAAAGTCCTGAAGGCTCTCCGGTCCAGGGAGAATGCCTTTCCTTTGCTCTTTGACTTTTAAGCTGCCAGTCCAAAACAGCCAGAGTTGCAATTAGAAATAGCTTTGTATATTGCAAAGCACTTCTGTGGCAGTGACTTGGGTATTAGGCCCCTTGTCTTCCCGCCAGTCCCCTTGTGGCAGAGCAGGGACCAGGCCTCTCCCAAGGGAGTGTACTGGAAAGGGATCTCAGCCCCTCCTCTTCCAGCAGCAACAGGTACTGAACCCTTTCAGTACATTTGCAAATAGGGAGCATTCACTAGCTCTATCTGCTGCTTTTACAGATCCCGGGCCTGCTGCTCTATTCCTGGGGCTGCAGGAAGGCCAGTAGTAGTCACTGGCTTCTGGTTTAACTGCTGCAGCCAGCAAGCCAAAGGCCTAAGTCTTGTATTGCTTGTTGTAAAACACTCATTACTCACTGGGCAGCAGTGGGGCAGCTCTAGTGTCAGGTAAATGTCTGCTGCCCCAGCTTTTCTCGCTGCTGTGGCTTCTTCCAGGGCCACTGTAGTCAGCTCAGGCATCCAGCCCCCCTCACCCCCTTCTTTCATCTGGCTCTTGGGGAATGAGTCTGCCTAGCAACCAGGCAGCTAGATTAATTATGCTTGCAGAAAACTTGCAACCTTAAATCTAGTGAAGTTCTGATAAGACACCTGGACCATACCCCTACACCAGCAGAATGGTCTGCAGCCAGTAAAATCAACAAAAACCTATCTCTCCCTGCTTCATAATTAACTGCTGACAACCCCCCTCCTCCGACCCGTCCCCCAGTCCAGTTGCTTGTCTCTCTTCCCAATTGTGAGTCAGAGGAAGACAATTCCTACAGAGGGGAGAAATAGAAACAGTGGAAGTTTCAGAGAAAACTACAGACTACCGCTGTTGTAGTGCTCCCCTTCGAAGGCTGAGGTCCGACCTGTGGAGAAAAATGACTCTTAGTCAGCCTGGAAAGATAAGGAGGAGGAAGATGAGGGTGTGTGGGTGTGTAGGGATATTTCTTGTGAACTGAAAGCCTGGAAGTTCTCCTGAAAGAAAAGAACTTTAATCCAGTTACAGATGCTATTAGAATCCGGGGTCCATAGATAGTTAATAATAACTTCAGCCTTAGTTCCACCACAGGTGGCTCACATTGGATTATGATGTCACAGGCAGGGACAGGGCCTGTAAATCTCTCCGCCCTGAGGAGCTTTAAGCCCTGCCCCTTGAAGTCTCCAACCACCAAAAGAGATAAGAAAACCATAAACAAAAGTTCTTTGTTCTTTGAAATGTTATAAAATTATGCCTTTAAATTAACCCTAGGACTTTAAAATTTCAATTTAATACAGCAAATACACAAATCAGAGCAAACTGAAACCCTTACTTATATAAAATTAGAAATTTTTATTAGCTAAATGGGCTGATTCCCTCCCACTGTGATAGAGAGCAAACATCTCTGATTAAAACAACTCAGCAGCACTGCTTAAGACGTTTGCAGACTATCACAGGTTCAGCTTTAATAAATAAAACATTTTAGCCAGTTGAATCAACAGAAATGCAGAATAAATCAAAGTAGCTTTTGCTTCACACAGACCAGTTAATGAGCAGATAATTATGCCAAGACAGACAAACATCCATACTCACACTCTCTCACTAGCCCAAACTGGAGCTGAGCAGGTAAACGAAACAATGCCCAACTCCCCAGATGGGCATGGGGGCACTCCCGGCACCCACGCCCCAGAACAGAATTCTCAACCAACGTCTTGGTGAGAACCTACCGGAGGAGTTAAGACTGCGTCCAGTCCCCCTTCTAGGTAGCAAATTGGCTAGTCCCACACAAACAAACAGCAGAGTGAACTCATAATTCCTTCACTCACTTCCAGAGTCCCACATTTATATACTAGCTAGTCCGAGTTTTTGACTTTTACCAGATATTTACCCAGAGTTTAAACAGATTCCTGACTCCTGATTAATTTGCCTAAGGAAGCCGTATGGCTTCCGGGGAGGTGATCAAGCTCCCCCTTCCACTCACTTGGAGTGGGCTGAACTGACGGGGCCCCTACCTTACAGATTTTGTCGACAGGTCCAGAAGTGTCCGTCCACTCTCCCCAGATGCCAGCCGGGTCCTGAGCTGAGGTCCGGGAGTGCCTGGAGACCCCCGGTTCAATTCTGCTAAATCAGCAGAGCGGCACCTCCCGGAGGCCTATCCGGCTCCCTGGGCCCCAAACCTGACCCATTCACCAGAAGCCAAAAAGGCCAAGCACAGTTGTTCCCGGTCAGGGAATCAATAATGTTATAGAAAACCGAAGAAGAACAAAGCAATACTTAGAGAGATGGAGTTACATTTATTACATGCAGGTCCAGAGGAAAATGTCTCTCAAATTCTGGGCCCCAACATGCAGGAACCTTCCCTATTTATATGTTTCCACCTTCTTTGTCTCCCAAATATGGGGTGTTTCCAGCCCCTTTTACAAGTTCTTAAAGAGCCTGTATGTGCCGGGACCTTGAGACCTCAACAAGAGGCCTGGCCTGGCAACAGCACTGATAACCTTGTCTGGGGAAGGTTTAATGGCCTCTCTGAAGTGGGAGTAGTCTTAGCAAGCAAGAATTTACAGAAGCCAAATAGCAGGGTTAATATTTCAAACAGCAGTATTTATATAAGATGGATGCTTCAATACTGGTCCTAGGGCAATGGAAAATAAAGAGAAAATAACCAAATAGGACTAGATCAAAATAAAAAGCTTTTGCACAGCAAAAGAAACCATCAGCAAAATAACAAGAAAGCCTGCTATATGGGAGAACATATTTGCCAATGTTATCACCAATAAGGGTTTAATCTCCAACAGTTACAGGGAACTCATACAGCTTAACAAAAGGAAGGTAAACAATCCAATCAGAAAATAAGCAAAGGACCTAAATAGAAACTTTTCAAAAGAAGACAGAAGAAAGGCCAAGAAACATATGAAAACATGCTCAAATTCACTAATTATCTGAGAGATGCAAATCAAAATGACAATTCGGTACCATCTCACACCTGTCAGAATGGCTATCATCAATAAATCAACAAATGAAAGTGCTGGTGAGGATGTGGAGAAAAAGGGACCCTCATGCACTGCTGGTGGGAATGCAGATTGGTGCAGCCACTGTGGAGGACAGTATGGAGTTTCCTCAAAAAACTAAAAATGAAACTCCCATTTGACCCAGTGATCTCACTTCTAGGAATATATCCCAAGAAACTAGAAACACCAATATGAAAGGATATATGCACCCTTATGTTTATAGCAGCACAGTTTACCATAGCTAAGATCTGGAAACAGCCTAAGTGCCCATCAGCAGATGAGTGGATTAAAAAACTGTGGTACCTCTTTTCAATGGAATACTATGCTGCACTAAAAAAGAAGGAATTCCTACCATTTTCAACAACATGGATGGAACTGGAGAGCATTATGCTAAGTGAAATAAGTCAGTCAGAGAAAGATATATATCACATGATCTCACTCATCTATGGGGAATAATGAACAACATAAACTGATGAACAAAAACAGATCCGGAAACAGGGAAGCATTGATCAGACTGTCAAACCTCACTGGGAAGGTAGGGGAGTGTGGGTGTAAGGGGGGAAATCAACCAAATGACTTGTATGCATGCATATAAGCCTATCCAGTGGTCACAGACAACAGGGGCTTGGGGTCATGAGTGGTGGGGGTTTGGGAAGGTAATGAGGGTATGAGGACAAATATGTAATACCTTAATCAATAAAGAAAGTTTTAAAAAAATCTATGGGACACAGTGAAAGCAGTAGTGAGAGGGAAGTTCATAGCATTACAGGCCTATCTAAAAACAAACAAACAAGCAAACAAAAACAACAACAAGAAAACCTGGTAATAAATTATCTAACTCTACAACTTAAAGAATTAGAAAGAGAGCAATGGAAGATGACTGCCAATGGGAAGGCAGGCTGCAAGGTAGTGTGTGAGTGAGAGAACAAAAGGAGAGTGTATGGACATATGGGGAATGTCTAATTGGAGTGAGGGATAACTATATTCCAAGGGACTTTTGGATTCCCCTGATCAGGCAGCCTCCACTGCTGCTGAAATCTCTCCTGAAGTGACATGCTCTGCCACAGAGATCCCGCCATCTTGAAGGGGAGAGTGGCTGTGATCAGAAGCATAGCCTTACCTTCAATAGGGAAGAATGGGATACCTCCAGGACCCTAAAACCAGATCACCCAGGGACCAGCAGCGAACCCACAAACACCGGGTCTCAAGCAGCACAAATACACAGACTCGGATGAGCTCTGCACCTTCTCACAGAAAGGTCAGATTTTTCCCAGAGAAAGGTAAGGTCTGCAATCCAGGCGGAAGGGAGAAACACACACAGCAAGATCTAGAGTTTCAGAGGAAGTCTGTGCCCCAAAAAATCCGCGGACATTGGGGCCAGCGTAGTCCACGAATGTGGAAGAGGCTCCACAGGGCTGCTGACAGAAGGGAACTCTAGAAATCAACCCATAGCTGGGCTGGTCACAAACAGGCAGCCTGAAGCTTTACCAGTAAACCGACTGCACTGTGCCAGGGGAAAAAGACATGCACAGAGATGTGAGCAGAGTTGAACGCAGTGCCAGGGCGAAAAAGTCACAAGTTTGCGCACTTACTCTGGCTCTTTTTTCTCTTTAAATCCTTGCTTTTGATTACTAAGCCCAGTACATAGGATCATCCAATAAAAAACACTCTCAGAGACTGCAGGGGAAAGTTGTTTTTGTGGAACCTGGGGATCAGAGCAGGGAGAAACAATCAGAAAACCAGCTCTGGGGCAGTCCAATTCCCCCAAACCAGTATTAAGTGCAGCAGGGAAAACAAATTCTAAATACTGTGTAGAGAGGACTTATAGCCCTGGATGTCAATACAGAAACATTGTCACCCAGGGGTTGAATCACAGACTGCCTCTTGGGTAAATACAACCACAGGCAGGCTGAGTAACAAAGAAATACTGCCTGCTTGAAAACAAGATTGTGGCTTATGACACAGAGGAGCTGTGGGATGCAGGGAACTTCATTACTGTCCTGACTACCTGATAGGAAAAAGGCATGCCAAACAGAACAGTACAGAAAATAAATGACCTTCATTACTGCACATTTTTATTTTTTACCTTTTACTTAAACTAAATTTTCCCTCACTTGATTTTACCATTTTAATTATTACATTTTTATTTTTAATCAGTATTATTACTACTAGTATTTTACCTTTTTTTTAAAGTTTCATTTTATTTTCTCTTTATTTTATTTTATTTTGGGATTAATGTTATACATTCTATTTTCATTTTTTCTTTAGCATCATTTTACTCTATATCAACTGTACCTTTATGCCAACACTCTCTTCTTCACTTTTCCCTTTTAATGTCCTGTTTCTCTTACCCTATTCCTGCTTTAGATTTTCCCTATTCCTTCTTTTACCCCCTGTTAAAAATTCATCCTATTTATATATCTAATTTCTGATCCCCTGCTTCAATTCCATACACACTTCTCTCTTCTCTTTCTTCACTATGCAATTTTTTTCTCTTTTCCCTTTTTTTGATTTTTTTGTTGTTTTTATTTTTGTTTTTGTTTTATTTTATTTTGCCCTTCTCTCTGTCCTATTGTTCTTGTTAGTTTGATTGTTGATTAGATTGGTTTTTTTGTTTGTTTATGAGATTGTTTCTCTCTCTCTCTCTCTCTTTTTTTTTTTTGCTTCTGTTTCTTCTCTCCTTGCTTGCTATAAGTTATTGTTTGTAGTTTGCATTCATATGTGGTTGTCAATTGTTAGCACTTTTTATTAGTAGTTGTTCTATTGGAGTTTTCTCCCCATATAAATAGTTTTCCCCTTCTTTTTTATTCTCTTTTTTTTCTCTCTTACTTTTTTTCCTTTTCTCAATATCATTTCTGCACTCCTTTTTTATGCCCTAATTCTCTTTTCTCTGATGGTCACCTTTATTTGGGATTATTAATACCATGAATACATTTGTGTTCAGTGCCTTGTGCATCGTGCCTTGTTGTGTTTATTTTGTGCTTTTAAGTCAATGCAAGAGAGAGAGAGCTACATAACCAGACACCCGGATAGAAGAGATCATGGGGAGACAAAGAAACAGCCCGCATATGAAAGAAAAAGAGGCATCACCAGAAAAGGAAGCAAACAAAATGGAAGCAATATGTCACAGAAAGAATTCAGAGAAAGGTCATAAGTTCATTGAAAAGGTTGAAAGACAAATCCAACAATATGTGTAAGAACAAAGAGGAAATGAAGAAGAACCAAGAAGAAATGAAAAATGGCATCACTGCAATAAAGAACTCAATAGAAAGCATCAACATTAGACTAGAAAAATCATAGGACCGCATCAGTGAGCTAGAAAACAAGGTAGAAAAAATACCCAAGCAGAGCAGCATCTAGAAAAAAAGCTTAAAAAACAATAGGAGAGCCTAAGGGAACTTTGGGACAACATGAAATAAAATAACATCCACATAATAGGGGTGCCAAAAGGAGAGGAAACTGAGAAAGGAATAGAAAACCTGTTTGAAGAAATAATGACAGAAAACTTCCCTGATATAGGGAAGAAAAAACTCACACAAATCCAAGAAGCTCACAGACTCTCAAACAAAATGAACCTCAAAAGACCAATGCCAAGGCACATTATAATTAAACTAGAGGCCCAGTGTACAAATTCATGTATGGGTGGGGTGTGGCTGACTGGCCAGGGGGGATGGGCCAGGGGCAGTTGGTTCAGGGAGGAAGAGGGTAAATCAGGGGCGGGGCTGGCCAGGGGAAGGGGCTGTGGGCAGTTGGCCAGCTGGCACCACCCTCAATCAGGGTAGGGGAGGCCAATCAGGGGCAGTTAACCAGCCAGCCCCGCCCCCTAGCTGAACTCCTGGTTGAACTCCCAGTTGAGGGGACAATTTGCAGATTAGCCTTTTATTGTATAGGATTGGCAAACACCAACGACAAAGTAAGAATCTTAAAAGTGGCCAGAGAGAGACAGAAAGTTACCTACAAAGGATCCCCCATCAGACTACAGACTGATTTCTCAACAGAAACACATCAGGCCAGAAGGAAATGGAATGAAATATACAAAGTCATGCAAAAGAAGGGTCTGAATCCAAGAATACTGTACCCAACAAGGCTATTAATCAAAATTGATGGTGAAATCAGGAACTTCACAGACAAAAAAGGCTAAAGGAATTTATCACCAACAAACCAGCAATGCAAGAAATGCTAAACTAAAGGGTTTGCTATAAAAAGAAGAAATAAGAAGTGAAGAAGGAACACAGGCATAAAGATTTAAAATGGCAGCAAACAAGTACCTATCAATAATATCTTTAAATGTAAATGGATTAAAAACCCCAATCAAAAGACATTGGGTAGCTGAGTGGATAAGAAAGCATGACCCCTATATCTGCTATTTATAGGAAACCTGCTTCAGAATAACGGACTCACACAGACTGATGGTGAAGGGATGGAAAAATGTATTTCAGGCAAATGGAAATAAAAAAAAAAAGCTGGGGTAGCAATTTTATATCTTACAAATTAGATCTCAAAGTGAAGGATATAACAAGAGATAAGGAAGCCCCCTTCATAATGCTAAAGGGAGAAATCCAACAAGAAGAAATAACTCTGGTAAACATATATGCACCCAATACAGGAGCACCCAAATACATTAAAAAAAAACCACTCCTGGAGGATATCAAGGGAGATATTGACAACAATACAGTCATAGTAGGGTACTTTAATACACCACTAACACCACTGGACAAATCCTCTAAACAAAAAATCAGCAAAGAAATATCAATCCTAAATGACTCACTAGATCAGATGGAATTAATTGACATCTTCAGAACATTTCACCCCAAAGCCACAGAATATACATTCTTCTCAAGTGCACATGGGTCATTTTCAAATATAGACCATATGATGGCACACAGGCAAAGTCTCTTCAAATTCAAGAAGATAGAAATCATATCAAGCATCTTCTCAGATCACAATGACCTAAAACTAGAAATCAACTACAATAAAAACAATCCAAAAAAGTCAAACACTTGGAGGCTAAATAGCATGCTATTAAAGAATGACTGGGTTAATAGAAAGATCAAATAAGAAATACAAAGCATCATGGCAACCAACGACAATGAAAACACAACAATCCAAAATCTATGGGACATAGTGAGAGCAGTCTTTTTTTTTTCTAATAAATCTTTATTGTTCAGATTATTACAGTTGTTCCTCTTTCTTCCCCCCCCCCCCATAGATCCCCTCCACCTGGTTCCCACCCCACCGTCTGCCATTATCCCCCAACCCCCACTGTCCTCATCCATAGGTGTATGATTTTTGTCCAGTCTCTTCCCACACCCCTTTTCCTCTGAGGATTGTCAGTCCACTCCCTTTCTATGCCCCTGATCCTATTATATTCACCAGTTTATTCTGTTCATCAGACTTTTTATTCACTTGATTTTTAGATTCACTTGTTGATAGATATGTATTTGTTGTCATTTTGTTGTTCATATTTTTTGTCTTTACCTTTTTCTTCTTCTTCCTCTTCTTACAGAATACCCTTCAGCATTTCGTATAATACTGTTTGGCGAAGATGAATTCCTTTAGATTTTTCCTATCTGTGAAGCTCTTTATCTGCCCTTCAATTCTGAATGATAGCTTTGCTGGGTACAGTAATCTTGGTTGTAGGTTCTTGCTATACATCACTTTGAATATTTCTTGCCACTCCCTTCTGGCCTGCATAGTTTCTATTGAGAAATCAGCTGACAGTCATATGGGTACTCCCTTGTAGGTAACTAACTGTTTTGCTCTTGCTGCTTTTAATATTCTCTCTTTGTCTTTTGCTCTTGGCATTTTAATTATGATGTGTCTTGGTGTGGTCCTCTTTGGATTCCTTTTGTTTGGGGTTCTCTGCACTTCCTGGACTTGTAAGTCTATTTCTTTCACCAAGAAGGGGAAGGTTTCTGTCATTATTTCTTCAAATACATTTTCAATATCTTGCTCTCTCTCTTCTTCTGGACCCCCATAATTTGGATATTGGTATGCTTGAAGTTGTCCCAGAGGCTCCTTACATTATCTTCATATTTTTTTATTCTTTTTTTCTTTTTGCTTTTCTGGTTGGGTGTTTTTTGCTTCTTCGTATTTCAAATCTTTGACTTGATTCTTGGGATCTTCTAGTCTCCTGTTGGATCTCTGTATATTATTCTTTATTTCAGTCAATGTATGCTTAATTTCTAGTTGGTCCTTTGTCATATCCTCAAGGGTCTCAATAAATTTATCAGCAGTTTCTAGAAGATTCTTGAGTAACCTTATAACTGTGATTTTGAACACTGTATCCAGTCATTTGCTTTCCTCCATTTCTTCATTTGTGACCTGTTTCTTTGTCTCCACATTTTTACTGCTTCCCTGTGTTGATAGCATGGCTTTATGTGCTAGATGTCCTATAGAACCCAGTGGCTCAGCCTCCCTAATTACCTGAGGTGGACACTCTTGGTGCACCCCTTTGTGGGCTGTGTGCACAGTCTTGTTGTAGTTAAGCCTTTATTATTGTTGGTATCACTGGGAGGAATTGACCTCCAGGCCAATTAGCTACGAGGATAAGTTGTGTCTATGATGGGAGAACTTCTGTGCTGGAGACACCCTTATGGGGCAAGACTTGTTTCAGGGGGACTTTGGCATTCATTGAGTCTGCCCCCTGAGTGTTTGTGTCTCTTATGAATCTGAAGATCTGTAGTCTAGATAGTCTCTCTCTGACCACTGGGTACATTGGCTCTTGGATAGCTAAGGAGAGAGGCCATCCAGGAGGAGCTACAGAGACATCTGCAGATTCCTTCTCTTTGTTTAGAGTTTGTAGGTGCCCATATGAGGCCCAGCTGTGAAGCAATGCAAGCTTCTGTTGAGCCTTGGGTCTTCTTTTGGAGGCTCTGGGGCTCTTTGACCTAGCTGCAGTACATTAAGTTCCAGATTGCAAAGGGCCAGGCCATTCACATGCAAAGGCCTCTGCACACAAATTGGGTGGGGCTAGGTCTCGGGGAATCACCAGGGTGGAGCAAACAGCAATGGCTGACCATCAGCCCTGCCTGGAAGAGGTCCTGTGTCTCTGTGTCCCATGGCATCGTGCAGAAACAATGATCACTGCAAGCACCTCTGAGAGAAAGCCACCCTCGAGTTACGCCTGATGCCAGACAGTCCAGTTTCTCCCTGTATTAGTGTGGTTCCCCAGAGTCCCACCCAGAATGGAGTTCAGAGCAGTTGGGAGCTTGGGTCTCCCTCCCAATTGAAAAAACAACAGTGCACTCAGTTGCCAGCCCTTTGCTTGTGTGCGCCTCCATACCTCTGCACTTCACTTCTGCAACTCTGCTCCTCCTCCAAGTCTCAGTGTGCTTTTCTCTTTCCTTCTAGTTGTAGAATTTCCACTCAGCCAGCCTTCCCTTGATTCTGGATGATACCCATTTTGTCTTTTAGTTGTAGTTTTGAAGTGGTTGTGCAAGGCAGCAAGTTCAGGTGTTTACCTATGCTGCCACCGTGGTTTCTCTGTAAAAGAAGTCTTGAGAGGGAAGTTCATAGCTCTACAGGCCTACCTCAAAAAACAAGTAACAATGGTAGTCACTTATTTAACCCTACAACTCAAAGACTTAGAAAGAGAACAACAAGAAAAGTTCAGCATAAGCAGAAGGAAGTAAATAATGAATATCAGAGTGGATATAAATGACATAGAAATCAAAAAAGCAATACAAAAGATCAACAAACCAAGAGCTTGTTCTTTGAAAGGATAAACAAGATTTATGAACCTCTAACCAGACAAACCAAGAAGCAAAGAGAGAGGACCCAAATAAACAAAATCAGAAATGAAAGAGGTGAAATAACAATGGATCACACAGAAATACAAAGGATTGTTAAAAAATACTATGAACAACTCTATTCCAACAAAATGGACCTAGGTAAAATGGACATATTCTTAGAAAAATACAAGTTCCAAAACCTCAACCAAGGAGAATCAAAAAACCTGAATAGGTGATACCTACCAAAGAAATTGAAACACTGATCAAAAATCTTCCAGCAAACAAAAACCCTGGGCCTGATGGCTTTACAGGGGAGTTCTACCAAGCATTCAAAGAAGAACTAAAACCTATCCTCCTCAGTCTATTCCAAAAAATTCAAGTGGAAGGCACACTTCAAGCTCTTTCAATGAATCCAGCATTACCCTAATCCCAAAACCAGATAAAGACACCACAAAAAAAGAGAATTACAGGCCAATATCACCGATGAACATAGATGCTAAAATCCTCAACAAAATTCTAGCAAATTGGATTCATCAATACATTAGAAAGATCATACACCATGACCAAGTGGGATTTATTCCAGCAGTGCAAGGATGGTCCAATCTCTGCAAATCAATAAATGTGATACATCACATAAACAAAATGAGAGACAAAAATCACATAGTCATATCAATTGATGCAGAAAAAGCATTTGACAAAATCCAACACCCTTTCTTGATAAAACGTCTCAGCAAAGTGGGAATAGAGGGATCATACTTCAACATAATAAAAGCCCTATATGACAAACCTACAGCCAACATTATTCTCAATGGGAAAAATCTAAACTCATTTCCCATATGAACAGGAACAAGACAAGGATGCCCACTTTCACCACTCCTGTTTGACATAGTACTAGAAGTACTAGCCATAACAATCAGACAAGAAGAAGTAATAAAAGGCATCCATATTGCAAAAGAAGGAGTAATTCTGTCCTTATTCGCAGATGACATGATACTATACATAAAAACCCCAAAGACTCTTTTAAAAAAACTTCTAGATCTAATAAATGAACTTAGCAATGTAGCAGGATACAAATTTAAAACCCATAAATCTAAGGCCTTTTTATACACCAATAATGAATCCAATATGAGAGAAATGAAAAAATAATCCCATTTACCATTGCACCAAAAAAATTAAGATACCTAGTAATAAACTTAACTAAGGTTGTAAAAGACCTGTACTCAGAAAACTACAGGACATTGAAAAAAGAGATAGAGGAATACATTAAAAATGGGAAGAACATACCATGTTCATGGATTGGTAGAATCAACATCATTAAAATGTCCATACTCCCTAAAGCAATCTATAGATTTAATGCAATACCTATTAAAATACCAATGGCATATTTCAAAGATCTAGAACAAACTCTCCAAAAATTCATCTGGAATAAAAAAAGACCCTGAATTGCCACAGCTATCCTGAGAAAGAAGAACACAGTTGGAGGGATCACAATACCAGGCATCAAACTATATTACCAAGCCACGGTACTCAAAACTGCCTGGTACTGGCACAAGAACGGACATATAGACCAATGGAACAGAATAGAGAACCCAGAAATTGACCCAAGGCATTATACTCAATTAATATTTGACAAAGGAGACAAGAGTATACAATGGAGTAAAAACAGTCTCTTTAATAAATAGTTCTGGGAAATTTGGTGAGATACATGCAAAAAAATGAAACTAGATTACCAACTTACACCATACACAAACTCAAAATGGCTAAAGGACTGGAATGTAAGACGGGCAACCATAAAAATCCTACAAGACTCCATAGGCAGCAAAATTGCAGACATGTGTTGTAACAATATCTCTACAGACACAGATCTTAGGGCAAGAGAGACTAAGGAGAAAATAAACAAATGGGGCTACATCAAAATAAAAAGCTTCTGCACAGCAAGAGCAACCATCAACAAAACAACATGAAAGCCCACTGCATGGGAGAACATATTTGCCAATGTTATCTCCAATAAGGGTTTAATCTCCAATGTTTACAGGGAATTCATACAACTTAACAAAAGGAAGGTAAACAATCAAATCAAAAAGTGGGCAAATGATCTAAATAGACACTTTTCAAAAGAGGGCATTCAGAAAGTCAAGAGACATATGAAAACATGCTCAGAGTCACTATGCATCTGAGAGATGCAAATCAAAACAACAATGAGGTATCACCTCACACCCGTCAGAATGGTTATCGTTAACAAATCAACAAATAACAAGTGCTGGAGAGGATACAGAGGAAAAGGAACCCTCCTTCACTGTTGGTGGGAATGCAGACTGGCACAGCCATTGTGGAAAACAGTATGGCGTTTCCTCAAAAATTTAAAAATGGAACTGCCATTTGAACCAGTAATACCACTTCTAGGAATATATCCCAAGAAAACAGAAACACCAATCAGAAAGGATATATTCACCCCTATGTTCATAGCAGTACAATTTACAATAGCTAAGATTTGGAAACAGCCTAAATGCCTATCAGCAGATGAGTGGATTAGAAAGCTATGGTACATCTACACAATGCAATACTACACTGCTATAAAAAAAAAAAAAGAAAGAATTCTTACTATTTGCAGCAGCATGGATGGAACTGAAGAGCATTATGCTAAGTGAAATAAGCCAGTCAGTGAAAGAAAAATACCACATGATCTCACTCATTTATGGATAATAAAGAACATTGTGACCCGATGAACAAAAATATAGATGCAGAGACAGAGAAGCATCAAACAGACAATCAAATTAAAAAACTCCCAAAAAACAATAATCAGGATCATATTGCTTCGATAGTGAATTCTACCAAACATTAAAAGATTTAATATTTATTCTTCTCAAACTCTTCCACAAAATGGAAGAAAAGGCAATACTTCCTAACACATTTTTATAATGTGAATATTACCCTGATATCAAAACCTGGCAATGACAACAACAACAAAAAGAAAACTATAGAACAATATCTCTGATAAATACAAATGCAAAAACTTTAAATACTAACAAATCAAATACAACAATACCTTAAAAATATACATCACAATCAGGTGAAGTTCATTTCAGAGGCACAAGGATGGTTCACATATGCAAATTGATAAAAGCACACCACATTAACAAAATAAAAATCATGTGATTATCTCAGTAGATGCAGAAAAAGCATTTGACAAAATACAATATCCATTTATGTTTATAATAATCAAGTGGGTATAGAAAGAAAGTACTTCAACATAATAAAGTCTGTACTAGTATATGACAAATCCTCAGTTAATACCATACTCTGGTGAAAAACTGAAAGCTTTTCATCTAAAATTAGGGGGGGGGGGGGGAAGGATGTCCACTATTACTACTCTTATTCAGCATAGTACTGGAAATCCTAGCCAGAGCAATCAGGCATGTGAAAGAAATAAAGGCATCCAAATTGGGAATGAACAAGTAAAAGTGTCACTTTGGGCAGATGAAATAATTCTTTATATGGAAAATTCCAAAGACTCCACACACACACACACAAAAAAAACCTATTAGAAACAATAAACAAACACAGCAAAGTTACAGGATATAAAATCCATGTTTAAAAATCTACTTCATTCTCCCCTAACCGGTTTGGCTCAGTGGATAGAGCATCGGCCTGCGGACTGAGAGGTCCCAGGTTCGATTCCGGTGAAGGGCATGTACCTGGGTTGTGGGCACATCCCCAGTAGGGGGTGTGTAGGAGGCAGCTGATCAATGTTTCTAACTTTCTATCCCTTTCCCTTCCTCTCTGTAAAAAACCAATAAAATATATTTTTTTAATTTTTTTTAAAAATCTACTTCATTCTTATATACTAACAGTGAAATTTTAGAAAAAAATGAAAAGTAAAACTTTTATTTTCAATGCAACCAAAAGAACAACATACCAAGGAATAAACTTAACAGAAATGTGAGGGGGTATACACTGAAAACTACAAAGTATTATTTAAAGTGATTTAAAAAAGACTCAAAAATGGAAAGATATTTTGTGTTCATAGATTAGAAGAATCAACATAATTAAAATGTCCATATTACCCAATGCAATATACAGATTTAATGCAATCCCCATCAAAATCCAAATGAAATTGTTTAGAGAAATAGAACAAAAAATAATCAAAACCATTATGGAAAACAGTGTGGAGGTTCCTCAAAAAGTTAAACATAGAGTTACCATATTACTCAACATTCCCTCTTCTGAATATGTGCCTGAAATTTTTGAAAACATTTATTTGCAAAGATATATGCAGCCCTATGTTCTTTGCTCTAAGACACTGAACAACCAAGGTGACCTTTGATAGATTGGATAAAGAAGTTGTGGTACAATTGAATACTAGTCAACCATAAGAAATGATAAAATGCTGCATTTGCAACAACATGGATGAACCTTGAGAATATCATGCTAAGCAAAATAAGTCAGTCAAAAAAAGCAAAGAATTATATAATTTCACTCCTACTTGGGATATAAAACTGAAAGCAACAAACAATCAACCAAAAACTCATACAGACAATATTATGGTGGTTATCAGAGAGAAGGAGGTGGGGAGAAAGTGAAGGGTATAAGGGTCAAATATATGGTGACATAAGATTATTTGATTTGGGGTGGTGGACACACAATGCAATATATATATATCATAGAAATGTCACTTGAAACATATAATCTCAGTAAGCAATGTCACCCAATAAATTTAATAATAAAAAAGATTTGCTTTATATGTTTAAGTGCTCCTATGTTGGGTGCATAAATGTTTACAAGGGATTGATACCTCTATTGTTATGTAATGTTCTTATTTGTCTCTTCATAAGCCTTTGTTTTAAAGTCTGCTTTGTCTAAGTATTGCTATCCCAGCTTTCCTTTTGTTTCCATTTGCATAAAATATATTTTTCCATTCCTCTATTTTCAGTCTGTACCTTTCAATCTCAGGTGAGGGTCTCTTGTAGACAGCATATATATAGATCTTGTTTTCTTTTCTTTTTTAAAAAAGACTTTTTATTGATTTTTAGAAAGTAAGGGAGAGGAAATAAACATCCATGTGAAAGTGAAACATCAATTGGCTGCCTCCTGCAGGCCACCTACTGGGGATTGAGCCTGCAAACCAAGCATGTTCCCTGATAAGGAATTGAACTGGCAACTTTCTGGTGCAAAGGGATGCTGTCCAACCCTTTAGCCCAAGCATGTCAAACTCAAAGGCTAACACGGGTCAAATAAACAAGGTTTAAGTTTATGTGGTACATAAAAAAACAAAAACTTCAATTTTCATAGAAACATAGGTTTCTATGATAGAGACACGCTGAATACAAAGGGCTGAAATAAATGAGTAATCGTTAACATAAAATAATAGAACATTTTAATAAAAATTAATATTTGTTCTTAAACATTAACTTACTAGACACTGGATAACTACACAAATTAATAAGCGTAATGCAAATAAACTTATTTTTCTTGTTCTCTGAAAGCAAAATATTACCTGTTGCGCACACCAAACAAGTCAGTCCAAGACTAATGACGTGGCAATCAGATGCTAAAATATTCACTGCTAATATTAGTGGAGAGAAATGGTGCACCTATGTGTAAGGCGCAAAAGGGAAATGAATGAAACACGATTAAGTAATCAGTTATTAGCAAACATTGTAGTTCATTATTAATAATTATGTATAACAGGATATTGTAAAAATTAAGTTATGAAATTTTTATTAAAATGTTTCTTACATACCGTTATATTGGCTGAGCCACAAAAATATTTATTGTGGGCCACATGTGGCCCGGGCATGAGTTTGACATGATTACCTTACTTCAACTGAGCCACACCATCCATAGTAGATCTTGTTTTCTTATCCATTCAGCTACCCTATGTATTTTGACGTGAGTATTTTATCCATTTATATTTAGAACTAGAGGCCCAATGCACAAAATTCATGCAAGGGGCTCGGCCCTCAGGCAGCCTATCTCGGCCCTTGCAGCCCCGGCTTCATTGGGAAGGTCATCCAGAAGGATGTCCAGAAAGTCATTCAACTGTCTGGTCTACTAGTAATTAACATATTATGCTTTTATTATTATAGATGATTGATAGTTGCATGCTACTTACCATTTTATTTTTATAACTATATTTCTCTTTTTCTTAAATATAACCCTTAAATATATCTAAAATATAAGCTTTAACTTTTTTGTAATACTTATATTTAACATTGTTAAAGAAAGGGGTGAAAATATAAAGAATTGTATTATATTCAGCAAAACTATTCTTCAAGAATTATGTAGGAGGAGAGAGGTCAATGCCGGCGGTGGGAAAATGGCAGCAGAATAGACAGATGTGTCCTGAGCCTTGTCCTGGAGCAGATAGAAAGAACAGCTGAGGGTCGCATGGGGAGTGTGTATTGGAGAGTTAAGGGACAGCTATACTCCAGGAGAAGGTAGGAGACTGCTGGATAGGGGTCCCCTGACTGGCAGCCCTCATTGCTGCTGGGTTCCCTCCCAGAGCCACTGGCTCAGACTCAGAGACTGCGGTATCTTGAAGGGGAAAGTGGATGATATCTGAAGTCTGAAGATCTACAACTTCGGCACCCACCAAACAGCTGTGAACCCCAGAGCACCAGTCCCCAATTGGCGCAAACATGCAGATTCAGAGGAGCTCTGCACTCCACAATGGAAAGGTCAGATTTCTCCTGGAATAAGGAGAGAGAGAACTACATAACCAGACACCCAGAGAAGAGAGACCATGGGCAGAAAAAGAAACACCCGCATATGAAAGAAAAGCAGGCATCACCAGAAAAGGAAGTAAACAAAATGGAGGCAAACAACCCGCCAGAGAAGAAATTCAGAGAAATGGTCATAAGGTGGCTGAAAAGAATGGAAGACAAATTCAACAATATGAGTAAGAACCAAGAGGAAATGAAGACGAACCAAGAAGAAATGAAAAATGGCATCACTGCTGTAAAGAACTGAACAGAAAGCATCAACAGTAGACTAGAAGAAGCAGAGGACCGCATCAGTGAGCTAGAAGACAAGGTAGGAAAAAATACGCAAGTAGAGCAGCTTCTAGAAAAAAAAGTTAAAAAGCAGGAGGAGAGCCTAAGGGAACTTTGGGGCAACATGAAACAAAACAACATCTGCATAATAGGGGTTCCAGAAGGAGAGGAAACTGAGCAAGGAATAGAAAATCTGTTTGAAGAAATAATGACAGAAAACTTCCCTGATATAGTGAAGAAAAAACCCACACAAATCCAAGAAGCTCACAGAGTCCCAAGCAAAATGAACCCCAAAAGACTGATGCCAAGGCACATTATCATTAAATTGGCAAACACCGACGACAAAGTAATTTCAAACTTTTTAAACAGGGGGCCAGTTCACTGTCCCTCAGACCGTTGGAGGGCCAGACTATAGTTTAAAAAAAAAAAGTATGAACAAATTCCTATGCGCACTGCGGGCCCGGGACGAGTCGGCTGCTAAGCAGGACAAGCAGCAGCACCCGGCGGGCCAGATAAATGTCCTTGCCGGGCCACATGTGGCACGCGGGCCATAGTTTGAGGACCCCTGGAAGAGATCCTTCATTTTTTTTCATAGTTTTTGTTTTATTTATTTTTTTAAAATTAATCTTTACTGTTCACATTATTACAGGTGTTCCTCTTTTTTTCCCCCCCATAACTCCCCTCCACCTGACTCCCCACCCCACCCTATGCCCTTACCCCCCGCCACTGTCTTCATCCATAGGAGTAAGATTTTTGTCCAATCTCTTCCCGCACCCCTCACACCTGCTTCCCCTGAGAGTCGTCAGTCCACTCCCTTTCTATGTCCCTGATTCTATTATATTCACCAGTCCATTCTGTTCTTCAGATTTTTATTCCCTTGATTTTTAGATTCACTTGTTGGTAGGTATGTATTTGATGTCATTTTGTTGTTCATAATTTTTATCTTTACCTTTTTCTTCTTCTTCCTCTTCTTAAAGAATACCCTTCAGCATTTCATGTAATCCTGGTTTGGTGGCGATGAACTCCTTTAGCTTTTTCTTGTCTGTGAAGCTCTTTATCTGACCTTCAACTCTGAATGATAGCTTTGCTGGGTAGAGTAATCTTGGTTGTAGGTTCTTGCTGTTCATCACTTTGAATATTTCTTGCCACTCCCTTCTGGCCTGCATAGTTTCTGCTGAGAAATCAGCTGACAGTCGTATGGGTACTCCCTTGTAGGTAACTAACCGTTTTTCTCTTGCTGCTTTCAAGATTCTCTCTTTGTCTTTTGCCCTTGGCATTTTAATTATGATGTGTCTTGGTGTGGTCCTCTTTGGATTCCTTTTGTTTGGGGTTCTGTGTGCTTCCTGGACTTGTAAGTCTATTTCTTTCACCAGGTAGGGAAAGTTTTCTGTCATTATTTCTTCTAATAGGTTTTCAGTATTTTGCTCTCTCTCTTCTTCTGGTACCCCAAAAATTCGGATGTTGGTACGCTTGGAGTTGTCCCAGAGGCTCCTTACACTATCTTCATATTTTTGGATTCTTTTTTCTTTTTGTTTTTCTGGTTGGGTGTTTTTTGTTTCCTCATATTTCAGATCTTTGGTTTGATTCTTGGGGTACGTTGATCTACAGTTGAGTTTCTCTATATTCTTTATTTTAGACAGTGTATGCTTCATTTCTGACTGGTCCTTTTCCATTTTTTTGGCATTCCCATTAAGGTCCTTGAAGGTCTCACTAAGCTCCTCAGAAGTGTCATCAAGTTTCTCGGCGGTTTTTAGAAGATTCTTGAGTAACCTTATAACTGTGGTTCTGAACTCTATGTCGTCCAGTAGTTTGCTTTTCTCCATTTCTTTCATTCATGACATGTTTCTTTGTTTCCACATTTTGGCTGCTTCCCTGTGTTGATGGAGTGGCTTTGTATGGTAGGTGACCTATAGGGGGCAGTAGCTCAGCCTCCCCAATCACCTGATGTGATTGGTACACCCCTTTGTGGGCTGAGTGCAAAGTCTTGGTGTAGTTAAGCCTTAATTGCTGTTGGTACACTGGGAGGAATTGACCTCCAGTCCAATTGGCTGTGAGGATTTGCTGTGTCTATAATGGAAGAACTGCTGTGCTGGAGACACACTTATGGTGCAGGACTTGTTTCAGTGGGGCTTTGGTGCTCGCTGAGTCTGCCTCTTGAATGTGTCACTTATGGATGTGAGGAGTTGAAATCTGGTTTCTCACACTGACCACTAGGTATACTGGCTTCTGGATCTCCAATGGGGTGCAGGTCAGCTATTGTATGAGTCCACCCAGCAGGAGCTACAGTTTTCTCCTCTTTGCTTGGGGTTTGGAGGTTTTGGAGCTGTCTGATTCGGGCTGCAAGTTTGTCAGGTTATTCTGTGATAGGGCAGTCCATTCATATGCAAAAGCCGCTGCTTGGAGCTTGGGTGGGTTTGTAGGTTGTGTGGGGCGGGGTCTCAGGGCGTCACTAGGCTAAGGCATGGTAAACAGCGATGGCTGCTAGTTAGCGGGCTCTGTGTCTCCGACTGCGTCCCGTGCCCCAACGCAGTAAACAATTATTCCTGTGCGCAGCTCTGCAAGCAGGCCCCCCTCACTTTCCGACCCGGTGGCAGACAATCCAGTTTCTCCCCATAGGAGTTTGGGTCCCCCGTGTCTCCCTAGAAACTGTATTTCAGAGTAATCGGGGGCTTGTCTCCCTTTGGGTTGAAAAAAGCAACACCTGCCGCCAGCCCAGTTCCCGCGCCTCCGTACCTCAGCTTTTCAGCGCTTGTACACGTTTCAATGCTCTTTTCTCTTTCCTTCTAGTTGTAGAACTTCCACTCAGCCAGCTTTCCCATGGTTCTGGGTGATAGACGTTTTGTCTTTTAGTTGCAGATTTGAAATTGTTGTGCGAGGCAGCAGTTTAGGTGTTTACCTACGCCACCATCTTGGATTCCTCTCAGATCCTTCGTTTTTGCAACTGCATAGTATGTCATTGTGTAAATGTACCACAGCTTTTTAATCCACTCATCTACTGATATCACTTGGGCTGTTTTTTTGTTTTGTTTTCTTTTTGTTTGTTTGTTTGTTTTTTATATATATTTTATTGATTTTCTACAGAGGAAGGGAGAGGGATAGAGTTAGAAACATTGATGAGAGAGAAACATCAACCAGCTGCCTCCTGCACACCCCCCACTGGGGATGTGCCCGCAACCAAGGTACATGCCCTTGACCGGAATCGAACCTGGGACCCTTGAGTCCACAGGTCGACACGCTATCCACTGAGCCAAACCAGTTAGGGCCACTTGGGCTGTTTTTATTCACTCATCTACTGATGGGCATTTGGGCTATTGTAAATTGCACTGCTATGAACATAGAGGTGCATATATTCTTTCTGATTGGTGTTTCAGGATTCTTCAGATATATTCCCAGAAGTGGGATTGCTGGGTCAAGAGGCAGCTCCATTTTTCATTTTTGAGTAAACTCCATACTGCTTTCCATAATGGCTGCACCAGTCTGCATTTCTATCAGCAGTGCACTAGTATTCCCTTTTCTGCACATCCCCGCCAGAACTTGTTTGTTGTTGATTTATTGATGGTAGCCATTCTGGCAAGTGTGAGATGATACCTCATTGTAATGTTAATTTGCATCTCTCTGATGATTTAGTGATGTTGAGCATTTTTCATATGTCTATTTGCCATCTATATGTCCTCTTTGGAGAAGTGTCTGTTCAGATCATTTGCCACTTTTTAAATTGGATTTTTTTCTTCATTTTTGTTGAGTTGTATGAGTTCTTTGGAAGTATCACTCCAAAATGTATATACAGTTTAGAAGCTGATAGTTCAATTTGGAAAATGAAATGAATTTTAATAAATACTGCCTTTATAATTATTCAATGTGTGTGTATACATTTTTGGGGGACATCCTATATTTTGGAAATTAACCCATTATCTGATGTATCATTGGAAATTATGTTCTGCCATACAGTGGGTTCCCTTTGCATTTTGATGAGGGTTTCTTTTGCTATGCAGAAGCTTTTGGGCTTGAAATAGTCCCTTTTTTTTATTTTTCCCTTTGTTTCTCTTACCCTAGGATACATATTGGTAAAATTTCTGCTATGTGAGATGTCTTAGATATTCCTGCCTCTGTTTTCATCCAGGATTTTTATGGTTTCATGGCTTACATGTAGGTCTTTTATCCATTTTGAGTTTATTCTTATGTATGGTGTAAGGCGGTGGTCTAGTTTCATTTTTTACATGTACCTGTCCAATTTTCCTAACATCACTTACTGAAGGGACTGTGCTTACTCAATTGTATGTTCTTGCCTCCTTTATCAAATATTAATTGAAGGTAGTGGTATAGATTGATTTCTGGGGTCTTTGTTCTGTTCTATTGATCGATTTGCCTGTTCCAGGCTATTTTGATTATAGGGGTTTCATAGTATAGTTTAACTAGAGGCCTAGTGCACAAAATTTCTGCATGGGTAGGTTCCCTAGACTTTGCCAGCGATCAGGACAGATCTGTGGAGTGATCAGAGGGGCTCCCGCTGGCACCCCTGGGGCCTTCAGGATGGGGGCAGTTCCTTCATTGAACATCTGCCCTCTGGTGGTCAGTGTACGTCATAGCGACTGGTTTTTCCGCCAGTCATTCTGCCGATCATTCCATCATTCAGTCTATTTGCATGTTGGGGGCTTTTATTATATAGGATATCCTGTATTGTGATCCCTCCAACTTTGTTCCTCTCTCTCAAGATTGCTGGTGCTATTTGGGTTTTTGTTGTTGTTGTTGTTCCATATAAATTTTTGGAATATTTGTTCTAGATTTGTGTAATATGCCATTGGTATTTTATAGGGATTGCATTGAATCTATAGATTGCTTCGGGTAGTATGGACATTTTAATGAAGTGAATTTTTTCAATCCATGAACATGGTATATGCTTCCAGTTCTTTGTATCTTTATTTCTTTTTTCAATGTCCTATAGTTTTCCAAGTACAGGTCTTTTACCTCCTTGGTTAAATTTATTCCAAGTTATTGTTTTTGTTTGTTTGTTTCAGTGGTAAAGGGGGTTGGTTTTTTAAACTTTCTCTTTCTGAGAGTTCATAATTGGTATATAAAAATGCCATTGATTTCTGGATGTTGATTTTGTATCCTGCTACTTTGCTGAATTTATTTATTAAATCCAGAAGTTTTTGGTGGAGTTCCTAGAGTTTTCTATATAGAATATCATGGTATCTATGAATAATGACAATATTACTTTTTCCTTTCCAATTTAGATGCTTTTTGTTTTTTCTTCTTGGCTAATTGCTGTGGTTAGGAGTGGTGAAATCCAGCATCTCTGTCTTGTTCCTGTTCTTAAGGGAAATGCTTTTAGTTTTTGTCCATTGAGTTTGATGTTGGCTGTAGGTTTGTCACATATGGCCTGTATTATGTTGAGCTATGATCTTTCTTTCCCACTTTGCTGAACTTCTTAGCATAAATGTGTGCTGGGTTTTGTCAAATGTTTTTTTCTGTGTCTATTGATAAAATTATGTGATTTTTATCATTCATTTTGTTTGTATGATGTATCACATTTCTTTCTCTGTGAATGTGGTAGCAGCCTTGCATCCCTGGAATAATCCCACTTGGTCATGGTGCATGATCTTTTAAATGTATTATTGGGTCCTATTTGCTAATAATTTTTTGAGGATTTTAGCATCTATGTTCATTAGGGATAGTGGCCTATAATTTTCTTTCTTTGTAGTGTCTTTATCTGGTTTTAGAACTAGGTAATACTGGCCTTCTAGAGTTTGGATGTGTTCCTTTCTCTTAGATTTTTGGAATAATTTGAGGGGGAAAGGTGTTATTTCATATTTGAGTATTTGGTAAAACTTGCCTATGAAGACATTTAGTCTAGAACTTCCTTTGCTGAGAGTTTTTTGATTACTGCTTCAAATTCATTAGTTGTTATCAGCCAATTCAGGTTATCAGATTCTTCCTGATTGAGCTTTGGAAGATTGTTGTTTCTCCTAGGCTGTCCAGTTTGTTGACATATAATTGTTCATAGTATTTTCTTACAATCCTTTGTATTTCTATGGTGTCATTTGTTATTTCACCTCTTTTATTTTTTATCTTATTTGGGTCCTCTCTTTTTCTTTCTTGATGAGTCTGGCTAAAGGTTCATCAATCTTGTTTATTTTTTTTAAAGAATTGGCTCTTGGTTTCATTGATCTTTTGTATTGTTTTTTTAACATATATTTTTATTGACTTCAGAGGAAGGGAGAGGGAAAGAAACATCAATGATGAGACAGACTCATTGAATGGCTACCTCCTACACACCCCCTACTGGCTATCAAGCCTGCAACCTACGCATGTGCCTCGACCTGGACTTGAACTGTGACCTCCTGGTTTATAGATCAACACTCTATCACTTACCCACACCAGCAGGGCTTTTAAAAAATATATATTTTTTATTGATTTTTATAGAGAGGAAGGGAGAGCGATAGAGAGTTAGAAACATCGATGAGAGAAAAACATCAATCAGCTGCCTCCTGCATGCCCCCTATTGGGGATTGAGTCTGCAACCCAGGTACATGCCCTGGACTGGAATCGAGCGCAGAACCCTTCTTTAGTCTGTGGTCTGATACTCTATCCACTGAGCCAAACCAGTTAGGGCCCAGCCAGGCTTTTGTATTGTTTTTTCAGTCTCTGTGTAATTTATTTCCACTCTGATCTTTATTATTTTTTTCCTTCTACTTTGGGCTTTTCTTGTTGTTCTCTTTCTAATTCATTTAGTTGTAGGATTATGTTGCTTATTTGAGCTTTTTCTTATTTATGAGGTAGGCATATAGTGCTATGAACTTCCCTCTCAGAACTGCTTTGGCTGTTTCCCATAGTAGATTTTGGGTTGTGTATTCATGTTCATTTGTTTCCTGGGAGTTTTTTTTTTCCTCCTTGATCTCATTGCTAATCAATTTATTGTTTGATAACATGCTATTTATCCTCCATATGTCTGAATATTATTGGTATTTTTCTATTGTAGTTAATTTCTAATTTCATGCCATTGAATTCCAAGAAGATGCTTATATTATTTCATACTTCTTAAGTTTATCGAAACTTCTTTTGTGTCATAACATGTGGTCTGTCTTTGAGAATGTTCCATGTGAATTTGAGAAGAATGTATATTCTACTGCTTTGAGATGAAATGTTCTGTAAATATCAATTAATTCCATCTGATTTAGTCATTATGGTCACTGTTCTTTCGTTGATTTTTTTTTTTTTTTTGGTCTGGGATATCTATCCCATGATGTCAGTGGATTAAAGTCCTCTTCTATGATTGTATTTCTGTCAATCTCTCAATTAAAGTAAATTTTTTAAAAAAATATATTTTGGTGCTCTTATATTGGGTACATATATGTTTATAAGGGTCGTATCCTCTTGACTCAATCCTTTCACTGTTATGTAGTTTATCTTCTTTGTCTCTTTTATGGCATTTGTTTTAAAGTCTACTTTGTCAGATAAAGTATTACCACCCAGCTTCTTTTTTGTTTCCATTTGCATGGAATGTATTTTTCCAAGCCCTTCACTTTCAGACTGTATTTTTCTTTTGTTCTGAGGTAGGTCTCTTGTAGACAGCATATATATGGGTCATGATTTCTTATCCATTTAGCTACCTTATGTCTTTTATTGTTGTTGTTGTTGTTGTTAATACTCTTCCAAGAATATTTCTTTCCATTTATTTTTAGAGAGTGGAAGGGGGAAGGAGGAGGAGAAGGAGAAGGAAGTAGAGAGAAAAAGGGCATGCATGCACACACGCACATGTGTGAAAGACAGAGAAAGAGAAGAGAGATGTGAGAGATACACATTGATTGGTTGCCTCACACATGTACCTTGAAAGGGGTCAGTGTTCAAACCTGCAACCCAGGTATGTGCTCCTGATTGGGAATCAAACCTATGACCATTCAGTGCACAAGCCAACACTCTAACAAATAGTCACACTCGCCAGGGCCCTATATCCATTTAGTTTAGGATTATTATTGATACGTAGTTATTTATTACCATTTTTATGCTGTATTCCTCTTTATATTAAAGTAGTGCCTTTAGTATTTATTGCAGTGTTGGTTTGGGAAACAGGCCCAAAATGAAAGAAGAGGAGGAAACTCCATAAAAAGAGTTAAATGAAATGGAGGCAAGTAATTTATCAGCTAGAGAATTCAAAGTAATGTTTAGATGGGTGCTCAAGGAACTTTGTGAGAACAACAGCATGAAGAAGGATATAGAAACTATGAAAAATAATCAGTTGGAAATGAAGAATGCCATGTCTGAAATACAGAATACACTGGAAGGAATTGCCAGTCATCTGGATGAGGCAGAGGATCAAATCAGGGAATTAGATGACAAAATATAAAAAAAAAAATTAATCAGAACATTAAAAAGACAAAACAATATAAAAGCAGGAAGATATTTTAAGGAACAATATGAAACATAACAACATCCACATCATAGGGAGGACAAAAGGAGAGAAAGCAAACAAGGGTTAGAGAACCTGTTTGAAAAAATAATGACAGAATATTTTCCTAGATGATAAAGAAAAATGGCACACACGTTCCAAACAAGATAAACACAGAGACCCAAATCAAGACATATCATAATTTAAAAGGCCAAGATTAAATACAAAGAGAGACTCTCAAAGGCAGCAAGAAACAGTAAGTTACTTACAAAGGAGCTCCTATGAGGCTTTCAACTGATTTCTAAACAGAAATATTTCAGATTAGAAGGGACTGGCACGAAGTATTCAAAGGAATAAAATGCTAGAACCTGAAACCAAGACTGCTCTGTGCAGCCAGGCTATCATTTAAAATAGAAGGTGAAATAAAGAGCCATTCTGGCCATCTCTTTGTACTTGTTTCTATGTTCTGGATAGGACTGCTATGACTCCAAATCTTGGTGGGTTGATCTTCTGTTGTAGGTGTCATGTGGCTCCCAGTAGTGCAGTCTCCTCGATTTCTGAGCTGAGTGTTCTAGGAATGTCTCTGATGTATGGTGTTTGGACCCTCCTGTTTGTGTTTTGATTGCTCATGTTCCTCTTATTGTTGGAATTAACCCTCAGGCTGACTATGAGGCTCAATCCCAACCATGGTGCGAAAACTGCTTTGCAGGTGCAGTATTGAGATTTCTTGATGGACTCGGTGGCACATTCATTAAGCCTTCAGGCTGGGTATCTATAGAGGTGAAACTTTATCACCATGTATGCCCTCAAAAAGTAGGGTTCCTCCCAGTGTTGTATTGTCAATCAGCGAGCTAAATAAAAGATGCCTTACAAGCCAATTAATTAGGAATTGTTTATTACACACACTTTCAGAGCAGAATACCTCTGTCAAATTCTGAATAAACATAGGAAGGAGTATTCCCTTTTTATATCCTTCTAGGTCAGGGGTCCTCAAACTATGGCCCGCAGGCCACATGAGGCCCGCCAAGGACATTTATCCAGCCCGCCAGGTGCCACTACCTGTCCTGCTTAGCAGCCTACTCATCCCAGGCCCGCAGTGCGCATAGGAATTTGTTCATAGTTTTTTTTTAAACTATAGTCTGGCCCTCCAATGGTCTGAGGGACAGTGAACTGGCCCCCTGTTTAAAAAGTTTGAGGACCCCTGTTCTAGGTCTTTGTGTACATTATTTTTGCAGACAGCTTGTAACCTTGAGTACATATCATATCTATACAGACACCTGGCATCAGTCAGTATCAGCATATCAGCCCATCAGCCCCTTATGTTAGATGGCTAGCTTGCAAAGTCAGACAGTTAAGTTTATCTTTTCTATTATTCAAGCTAAAAAACAAAGTTATATTTTACAGAATAAGAGACTATCTAAAAATAACAGAGTTAACCTAAAGAATAAGAGACTGTATAAGAATAACAGAGTAGTTCAAACAGCAGTTTTCCAAAGGAGGGACCACCGTGCTTCATTACTCACAGGTCTTATGTAAATGAGTAAAATCATCGACTCTTGTGGGTCACTGTTAGGTAGGTCATACCGGCTCCTGAGGACCATAAGCTTGATGAAATTAATTCTCTGTTGAATAAAGTTAATAAACCAGTTTATAAGACAGGGGCCCAGAATGAGGGTCAGGAGTACATGTGTGAGAGTCTCAGCTTTAGTGGGTCTCAGGAAGAGTCCTGGATTCTCTATTCTGCCAGTGCTGCCTTAATCTGGGTGTGGTAAGGCCACGTCAGGATCCCGTCGACCTTGACTGCCGTGGGGTGGTCAAGATGAGTGTGTGGTCCCTTCCAGGTAGGAGTCAGTCTTTGTGAGGTAAACTTCTTTACCCCAAACAGAGTTACCAGGGTGGAAGGGATGAACCAGATCAGCAGTTGGTTCAGGCAGAGCGTCTTGGACATGCTTTTGGACTGCTCTTTGGGTGGACTGTAAAGCCTGTAAGGACTTGAGTAAAGATTGGTTAAGGATTTCAGCTTTTATTAATTTTTCTAAATCTGGGGACTATTTCCTGGAGTAACTTCTTAGCTACTATGATTCAGCCAGGTAGCCTCTGGAAGGAGAGGTACAGCCCATCTCCCACTCCTGCAGGCTGTGAACATCTCCCCCCCCCACCACCACCACCACCCCAAGCAGGAAGCTGTATGGTTCAGCTATATGAAGTCCCAGATAGCTCTGCTGGGTACAGTTAAGGGGATGGGGCAGGAGAGCAACTCAGAGAGAGAAACATTCCAAGTATGAGGCCCTCAGAGGCTATTGTCTAAGACCATAAGGAAGTGCTTAGCCTCCTATTATAGGATGAGCTGGCAACATATCAACATATGTGTAACTCCCATCAATTGAAAAAAATCTGCATTATTGCCACCAAGCCCATCAAGTAACATAGTACTGGAAGTAATAGCCATTGCTATCAAACAACAAGAAGAAATAAAAAGCATACAAATTGGAAAAGAAGAAGTAAAACTGTCCTTATTCGCAGATGACATAATACTTTACATAGACCACCCTAAAGACTCCATTAAAAAATTATTAGACTTAATAAATGAATTTGGAAATGTTGCAGGATACAAAATTAATGCCAAGAAATCTATGGCATTTCTATACAATAGTGAACTTACAGAAAGAGAGACTAAAAAAGCAATTGCATTTACCTTGGCACCAAATAATTAAGATTCCTAGGAATAAACTTAACTAAGGAGGTAAAAGACCTATATGCAAAAAACTACAGGATACTGAAAACAGAGATAGAGGAAGACATAAACAGATGGAAGAACATACCATATTCATGGATTGGTAGAATCAACATCATGAAAATGTCCATATTACCCAAAGCAATCTATAGATTCAATGCAATCCCCATTGAAATACCAAAGGCATATTTCACAGACCTAGAACAAACACTCTAAAAATTCATCTGGAATAAAAAAAGACCCAAAATACCTGCAACAATCCTGAGAAAGAAGAACAAAGTAGGTGGGATCTCAATACCAGATATCAAGCTGTATTACAAAGCCACTGTTTTCAAAACAGCCTGGTTCTGGCACAAGAACAGACATATAGATCAAAGGAATAGAATAGAGAACCCAGAAATCAACCCAAACCACTATGCTCAATTAATATTTGACAAAGGAGGCATGAACATACAATGGAGTCAAGACAGTCTCTTCAATAAATGGTGTTGGGAAAATTGGACAGATGCATGCAAAGAAAATGAAACTAGACCACCAACTTACACCATACACAAAAATAAACTCAAAATGGATAAAGGACTTAGACATAATATGGGAAACCATAAAAATACTAGAGAAATCTACAGGCAGCAAAATCTCAGACATATGCCGAAGCAATTTCTTCACCAATACTGCTCCTAGGGCAATGGAAAATAAAGAGAAAATAAACAAATGGGACTATATCAAAATATAAAGCTTTTGCACAGCAAAGGAGACCATCAATAAAACAACAAGAAAGCCCACTACATGGAAGAGCATATTTGCCAATGTTATCCCCAATAAGGGTTTAATCTCCAACAGTTACAGGGAACTCATACAACTTAACAAAAGGAAGATAAACAATCCAATGAAAAAATGGGCAACGGGCCTAAATAGAAACTTTTCAAAAGACAGAAGAAAGGCCAAGAAACATATGAAAACATGCTCAAAGTCACTAATTATCCGAGAGATGCAAATCAAAATGACAATGCATTACCATCTCACACTTGTCAGAATGGCTATCATTAACAAATCAACAAACGACAAATGTTGGTGAGGGTGCGGAGAAAAAGGAATCCTCGTGCTTGCTGGTGGGAATGCAGACTGGTAGAGCCACTGTGGAAGACAGTATGAAGTTTCCTTAAAAAAACTAAAAATGGAACTCCCATTGACCCAGTAATACCACTTCTAGGAATATATCCCAAGGAGCTAGAAACACCAATGAGAAAGGATATATGCACCCCTATGTTCATAGCAGCACAATTCACCATAGGTAAGATTTGGAATCAGCCTAAGTGCCCATCAGCAGATGATTGGATTAGAAAACTATGGTATATCTACACAATGGAATACTATGCTGCAGTAAAAAATAAGGAATTCCTACCATTTGCAACAACATGCATGGAACTGGAGAGCATTATGCTAAGTGACGTAAGTCAGTCAGAGAAAGATAAATATCACATGATCTCACTCATCTATGGGAAATAATGAACAACATAAACTGATTAACAAAAACAGATCCAAAGACAGGGAAGCATCGATCAGATTGTCAAACCTGAGACGGAAGCTAGGGGAGGGTGGTGGTAAGGGGGAGAGATCAACCAAAGGACTTGTATGCATTCATATAAGCCTAACCAATGGACACAGACAACAGGGTGGTGAGGGCATGAGTGGGAGGGAGGTGGGAAGGTAATGGGGGATGAGCACACATATTTAATATCTTAATCAATAAAGAAAGTAAAAAATAAATTAAAAAAATAAAAAGTCACTCTCTGCCCCTCCCCCAATAGTTATGGTTTTTACTCTTATAAGCAGATGAAATTTCCATTTCTCCAAATCCTCATTCCTCACTAACTCTTGATATTTGCTAACTTTATTTTTTCTAACATATATATCTGTGAGATGGCATCTCAATATAGTTCTGGTTCACATTTTGCTAATTAATAATGAGGATGAACAACTTTGCTTATGTTTATTGGTAATTTATGCTTTCTCTCCTGTGAACTACCTGTATATGCATTTCATTATTTTTCAATTGAGTTTTTTACTGAAAGGAGCCTATATTTTCAAGGTATTTATCCATTTTTGTGCCAGTTATCAGTTCATTGCCTCACAACTCCAAATTCAACTTTCAGCTCTGCTATAATGGATTAACTTCTAAGCATTTTCTTCTTTACAGTAAGTATGATGTTTATTTTTTCAATAGGTTTTTCTTACTGGTCCTGATGTGGTATTTTGCATTTTCTTTGTCCTCTTATGTGGTTGTCTAGTAGTGTGGGTATATAAGAACTTTCAGTGGTACTCTGCCCAATCATTGTAATCTCTTGGCAACTCTGCAGCTCAGCCAAAGCCAACTTCTTTCCCAACACAGACCATGTAAACTGTAGTCCTTGGGCTACACTAGGTGCCTATCCACTTGCTGTGGCTTACCTATAGCCTTCATGGTTTTCCATGGTCCTCTCAATGTAGATACTGTGTTCCCCAAGCCCTGCACCTCAACTCTACCAGATGCAACTCTTTTTTTTTAGATGCAACTAAATTGTGTCCTAAAAGTTTGTTTTCTACTTGTTAAATGACTGTAGATTAACTCTGCCCCAGGAAACCCACCAAAATTCTTTATAATATAGTGGGGCTGAAATGACACCTTCTATGACCTGACTTAGAAATGAAATGCACCTTTAAAATTTATCCTTCCTTGGAAACTATCCCTTAGATTTTCAATACTCTTCAGAGTTCTGTTATATTTTACTAGTGGCCCGGTGCACAATATTCGTGCTCGGGGGGTTGTCCCTCAGCTCAGCCTGCACCCTCTCCAATCTGTGACATCCCTCTTGCATTCCAGAACTGCTGGCTCCTAGCGGCTCACCTGCCTGCCTGCCTGATTGCCTCTAACCACTCTGCCTGCTGGCTGGCTTGCCCCCAACTAGCCATCTCATCCCAACTGCCCACCCTGCTGGCCTGATTTCCCCCAACTACCCCCCCACCAGCCTGCTTGCCCCCAACTGTCCACCTTGCCAGCCTGATCACCCCCAACTGCCCCCCACCAGCCTGCTCGCCCCCAACTGCCCCCCACTGATGGTCCGCTTGCCCCCAACTGTCCCTCCCTGCCTGCCTGCTTGCCCCCAACTGCCCTCCCCTCCTGGCCTGATTGCCCTTAAGCACCTCTGCCTTGGCTCTGCCACCATGGCTTTGTCCAGAAGGATGCCTGGAAGGTGTCTCTGTCTAATTAGCATATTACCCTTCTATTAGTATAGATACTCTTTTCCATAGATTAATATTTATTTACAAGCCTTAGCTGGCCCTGGTTACCTGAGCCTTGGGAAGCCCTGAGTGGCTGGGAAGCTGCCATCCAAGGCTTGCTGCACCTCGGGTCAGCCCTGGGTGGCTGGGCAGGCACCATCCAAAGCTTGCCTGCATCTCAGGCCGGCCCTGGGGGGCTGGGAGGCTGAGGAGACTGAGGGATTCCAGAGACAGGTGCGCAGAGCAGCTGGGCCCACCTGGGTGCGGGCTCGGCCTTGCCATGTGCCTGCCACCCCAGCAGAGCTGAGGGGTATGGGTGCCGCCATCTTGTGGCTGTGGGAGCTGCCATCTTTCAGAGTGTGGCAGTCAATTAGCATATTCCCTCCTCATTGGCTGTTGGGTGCTGCCATCTTTGAGGGTGTGGCAGTCGATTAGCATATTCCATTCTTATTGGTTGTGGGCGCTGCCATCTTTGAGGGCATGGCATTCAATTAGCATATTCCCTCCTTATTGGCTGTGGACGCCACCATCTTTGCGATGGCATGAGGGTCAATTAGCATATTCCCTCTTTATTAGATAGGATATTCCATCTTGGTCCCAAACTGGAAGTAAAATATATTATTTAATAGCAAATTAAATATTTACATCTCTCTATATATAAAACCCTAATATGCAAATAGACCGAATAGTAGAACAACCAAACAATCAGTCACTATGACATGCGCTGACCATAGGAGCACATGCAGAACATGGCAGGCAGGCATTGGCAGCAGGCAGCAGAGCACAGAACACAGCGGGCATCGGTCACGGCGGGATGGTGGAACATGTGAGCAGGGGTGCCAGACCAAGGCAGGGCACTGTTCGCTGTCATCAGGGCAAGCCTCTGGTGGTTACTGAAAATTCTTTGCTCCTGTGCCATGGTCCCACCACTGATGTTTTGGACAGGACCAATGTCCTGCAAGGAGTCACAGACCCACAAGGGAGAATGAAAAATTAGGTACACAGCTTGGTAGATACATGCCCAGAGAAAAAATAGAATTCCAGCAGTCTGCCAAAATTATAGTACATCAATAAAAATAATACATATACTAGCTATAACTAAAACATATACCATCATAAAATTGAGGACACTTTATGTATGAAAGGTTCCCTGTGACAGAATATATTTTCCCACCAAAATATATTCCACCTCATATGCTCCACTTACAATGTGACACTTTCCCACTATGATATAACTGCCTAAACCAGTGGTTGCCAACCTTTTGGACTTCACAGTCCACCAGTTGGCAACCACTGCTCCAAAGGTTTTCTTAAACCAGCAGTCACCAACCTTTCTGACCTCATGGTCCACCAGTGCTCCACAGACTACCAGTTGGTGACCACTAGCCTAAACCAATAAGGAAAGACAGGAATGAGATTACATGACTTTAAAGCTAGATAAGGAAACATCTTTATGGCACACTGTAGTTTACAAAAGTGGCCAGAATATATCCCACCCCACAGGCTCCTCTTACAATGTGGACTTTTCATTGAGCTGAGACTGCCTCAATCAAAGGAGTAGAGCATGAGTGATATGTAACTTCTGAGACTAAATCATAAAAAGTTCCTGCAGGCATATAGATCAATAGAACAGAACAGAGACCTCAGAAATCAACCCACATCAATATGGTCAATTAATATTTGACAAAGGAGGCAAAAGCATACAATGGAGTAAAAAACAGTTTCTTCAATAAATGGTGTTGGGAAAATTGGACGGGTATATGCAAAAAAAAAAAAAATGATACTAAAGCCCCAAAATATGCCATACATAAGAATAAACATGAAATGGATAAAAGACGTAAATTTAATTAAACCATAAACATCCTAGAACAAAACATAGGCAGTAAAATCTCAGACATTTCACTTAGCAATATTTTTGCTGACGTATCTTCTAGGGCAAGAGAAACAAAGAAAAATAAATAAATAAATGGGACTACCTCAAAATAAAAAGCTTCTTCACAGTAAAAAAAAAAAACCACAAAATGAAAAAGGAACTACTAAATGGGAGAACATATTTGCTAATGATACACTTGATAAGAGGTTAATTTCCAAAATATATAAAGAACTTATACAACTCAACACCAGGAAGATAAACAACTCAATTAAAAAATAGGCAAAGGACCTGAATAGACACTCCTCCAAAGAGGACATACAGATGGCCAAGAGACATATGAAAAGATGTTCAACCTCACTAATCATCAGAAAGATGCAACTTAAAACCTCAATGAGATATCACCTTACACTTGCCAGAATGGCTATCATCAATAAATCAATCAACAGACAAATGCTGGTGAGGACGTGGAGAAAAGGGAACCTTAGTGTATTATTGGTGAGAATGCAGACTGGTTCAGAGCCACTATGGAAAAAGTGGGGAGTTTCCTAAAAAAAAAACAACTAATAATGTAACTGCCTCTTGACCCAGCGATCTCTGTTCAGGGAATATATCCTAAGAATCCCAAAATACCAATCAGAAAGAATATGTGCACCCCTATGTTCATAGTAGCACTTTTTATAAGAGCCAAGATGTAAAAACAACCCATTTACCCATAAATAGATGGGTGGGTTAAAATTATATGATACATTCACACAGTGGAATACTATGAGTCTGTAAACACAGAAATGACTCTTACCCTTTGTGACAGCATGGACCTAGAGATTATTATGCTGAGTGAAATAAGCCAGTCAGAGAAAGACATGCCATATGCTCTCACTTATAATCTAATGAGTAAATTGAAGAACAAAATAAAATCACAGGCATAGATACATGGAACAGACAGACAGATGTCAGAGGAGAGGGGCCTGGGGGAGATGAAAGTGAAGAACCCTGGCTGATGTCACTCAGTGGTTAGAGCACTGCCCACACACCGAAGGGTCTCAAGTTCAATTCCTGGTCAAGGACACATATATGGAGTGCATGCAAGGAGGCAACCCAATGTGTCTCTCTCACATCAATGTTTCTCTCACTCCCGCCCTCCCCTCCTTCACCCCCCCCCCCCACATTTGAAAAGCAAAGGGGAAAATAGCCTCAGGTGAGTACTAATTTAAAAAAGCAAAGAGATTAGCCAAAGAATATATATACATAGGCCATGGACACAGACAACAGTGTGGTAAAGGCCAAAGGGGGTTGGGGGCTGTGTAGAGGTGGGCAAAGGGGAAAAAATGGGGACATCTGTAATAGTGTCAAGAATCAATCAACAAACCTGCATTTCCACATTGTTCTTTGGGACACACTAGAGCCACATGAAAATATCACATGTAGATATTTTGCAAAATGGCCCTATTTGAGGTTCAGTTGACAGCCAGAATCAATTACCAGACAAGTGAGTTTTTAGATTATCCCAGTCTTTAGCTATCAACTAACTCCTAGCTTTCAAGTCACCCCATCTGATACTGTATGACTCAGGAATGAGATTTTGCTGCCAAGCCCTGTCTAAATTTTTGTTGATGTGTGAGCTAAATAAATGATCACTGTATTTTAAGTCAAGTTTGGGTTATTGTTATGCAGCAACAGACACTTGAAAGATTGCCAAAATATGTAAGTGAAAAAGCAAGGCACATTTTAAAAAAAGAATATACCATTTACATAATTTAAAAAAGCAAATGGAAAGACTACATTCTAGATATGTATATGGATATGCTTTCATGACATATATTGTTCCATATATATCCTTGGGAAAATTACAGAAATGGATCATTTCCTGATGGATTTGTACCACAGCCAGAGAACTGTTTGGTAGACTTGAGTCATAGGCTGTTGCAGGGTTTCATTAGCAGTACATTTCCCTCAAAAACTTAATAGGCTTTCAAACGACTTGCTGCTGTTTAACTATAATGCCAAATATTTTGTATAAACAGTTTTAAGCTTGATGATTCTTTTGCATACCCAGCACCTTTGTTCTTTAATTTTACTAGCCCTTTAATGCTCCCTGGCAATCATACTGTACATCCCTAGACCATTAAATATCTCTCACTCTAATAACTATTTCATCTCTTTTACTTGAAGCCCCAAATCTCTCAACCCCCATAACTTTCATCTATGTTTGCTTACCACTTCACATCACTTAAGGAATCAGAGAAACATTTCGCAAGATTTCTTCCACCTCATGTACTCATTTCCCAGCACCTGCATCCCATATTCTGCCATCTTATTGCCAGGAATAAACTTTCCATATTATCTAAAGCTAATCCTTCATCCACTAAATTGTAACCTGTGTGAGGTCATTCCTCCAGTGATTCCTTCTTTGTCTGGGGTCATTTTTCCTTTCTAGTGATTACTCCAACCAGAGTACAGAATTGATATTACCTCTCCCATCCTTAAAACATTCTCCTATTCCTATTGCTCCTAATTATAAACCTATCTCTCTACATCGTTTAGCAGCAAAATGCCTCTAAGTATTATCTCTATGCATGGTCATCAGTTTTCAGTCTTTATCTTTTACTTCTACCACTCCAAAGCAAGCAAACAAACGCACAAATAAAATACCCTTGTTCTTCTCAAGGTCAACAAAAGCTTCACTATAGCTAAATCCAATAGCCAGTTCATAACCTTCCTATTATATAATCTGAAAACAGTATCTGATAGCATTGATCATCCTTCCTTTGACTCACTTTCACTTGGCTTCTGTGGTCCTACACTATTCGTTGTCCTTACATCTCACTGATCCTGCTTTTTAAAAATATATATATTTTATTGATTTTTTACAGAGAGGAAGGGAGAGAGATAGTTAGAAACATCGATGAGAGAGAAATATCAATCAGCTGCCTCCTGCACACTCCCTACTGGGGATGTGCCCGCAAACAAGGTACATGCCCTTGACCAGAATTGAACCTGAGACCCTTCAGTCCACAGGCCAACACTCTATCCACTGAGCCAATCCAGGTAGGGCTCACTGATTCTGCTTTGATGGTCTTTTATCCTTGAACTCTCAAGGTGGACCAGTCCTCTATATTCTTTTCTCCCTCCACACTCAGGTTCTTAATGATCTTCTCCTGCCTCATGATTTTAAATAACTATAGGTAATAATTAGCAAATTAATATAACCTCTAGAATAGTACAAATTAGAACATCCAAGTGCTTACTCAATATTGTTATTTTGTGTCAAAAAGACATGCCAAACTCAGTATGTCTACAATTGTACTTCCAATCTCCCCCCCACAAACCTGATGGAACTGTATCTTTCCCCATCTCAGCTGATGAGAACATCTTTCCAGTTACTTGAGCCCTACACTTTTGGGTCAGTACCCTAGACTTTTTTCTCTTACACCTGACATCTAACCCCTAAACAAATTTTGCTTGCTCCATCATATTTACCATATATCTAGAATCCAACCACTTCTCACCATTGTTGCTACTCTGGTCTGAGCCACTATCATCATTTATTTGAATTAATGCCATAACCTCTACTCATAGCCACCTAGACTTTAAACATTTTAAACACAATAGCAATATGTCAGATCATGCCCTCTGCTCAAAATACAAAATTATTTACAAGGTATAGTCATTATCTTTCTTACCTCCTTTATCAATCACCCATCAGCACAAACCTTTACAATATCTCTACTGGTGTTCCTGAAACACACCAGCAAAGTAAGGGCCTTTGCTCTTTTTCCTCTGCCTAGAATGCACCTTCCCTTAGATAATGATTTACTCCTTCATCCCTTCAAATCGTGACTCAAATATTTCCTTCTCCGTGGTTTACCCTGATCATTTTATTTCATATAGCAGCCTAAATTATACCCTCCTCCAGTCCTTTGGAAAATTTCCCCCCATAACACGTATGTTTTAATGTATTTCCTCTTGTAGCATATTGGATGAAATCTAAATAAAAGCTTGCTCACATTTATTATAGCATATAGTGCTCCCCATTCAAATAATTGGGGTTAAGTGTTAAATGGAATATTTCTCAATATTCATTATACTCATAAGTGTCCTCCTCTCATGCAAATTATCTAACACTATAATAACAGCTAATATTTGTGCTAGGCTATGTTCAAGGCACTGTTCTAAAAGTTTTACATGTAACAACTCACATAATACTTTCAAGAATTTGATAAGGAAGGTATTATTAGGTTTTCTTACAAATTGTTAAAGTAAAGGTTATCATAACAAATGTCACAAAGGAAAGCAACTGACAGAGTAAAGATAACGTTTAAAAAGACATGCAATGGCTGAAGGCCTTCCAATATTTACTACATTACTGTTGATTAAAATTCACTAAATTTTAATCAGTTTCTGGTAATAAATTTTTCTACATGGATTACATTATCACTATCTTTCCCCAAATAAACTCACTGATGCAGAGTTTTATGAGGCAAGAGTACTCCCATATTCACATTTTAAGAATTATTTGATTGTAATGGATTAGTGACCACAGAAGTCTCTCTTTATTAATCACAAAGATTCAAATAATTCATATATAAACTTGTGAGCTATGAGTCAAGTCTGTTCCACATTCCTTATATTTAAGATTTCTCACTGATATGAATTCTCTGATGTTGAGTTAGTTGTGAACCACGAGTAAAGGCCTTCCCACATTCCTTACATTGATATGGTTTCTCACCAGTATGAATTCTCTGATGTCGAGAAAGGTGTGAGCTCTGAGTAAAGGCTTTTCTACATTCTTTGCATTCATAGGGCTTCTCACCAGTATGGATTCTTTGATGTAGAGTAAGTTGAGAACCATGACTAAAGGCTTTCCCACATTCCTTGCATTCATAGGGTTTTTCTCCAGTGTGAATTCGCTGATGTTGAGTAAGTTGTGAACCACGAATAAAGGCCTTCCCACATTCCTTACATTGATAAGGTTTCTCACCTGTATGAATTCTCTGATGTTGTATAAGTAGTAAGCCACGAGCAAAGGCCTTTCCACACTCATTACATACATAAGGCTTCTCACCAGTATGAAGTCTCTGATGTTGAGAAAGATGTGAACTCTGAGTAAAGGCCATTCTACATTCTTTACATTTATAAGGTTTCTCACCAGTATGAATTCTCTGATGTTGAGTAAGCTGTGAACCACGAATAAAAGACTTTCCACATTCCTTACATTCATAAGGTTTCTCACCAGTGTGAATTCTCTCATGTTGAGTAAGTTCTGAGCCACGACTGAAGGTCTTTCCACATTCTTTACATTCATAGGGTTTCTCACCAGTATGAATCCTCTGATGCCGAGTAAGTAGTGAGCCTCTATTAAAGGCTTTTCCACATTCATTACATTGATAGGGTTTCTCACCAGTATGAATCCTCTGATGTTGAGTAAGTTGTGAACCATGATTAAAGGTCTTTCCACATTCCTTACATTCATAGGGCTTCTCATTGGTATGAATTCTCTGGTGTTGAGTAAGTTGTGAACCACGGATAAAGGCCTTCCCACACTGTTCACATTTATAGGGTTTTTCACCAGTATGAATCCTCTGATGTTGCATAAGTAATGAGCCACGAATAAAGGCCTTCCCACATTCTTTACATCCATATGGTTTTTCCCCATTATGAATTTTCTGATGTTGAGAAAGCTGTGAGCCACAAATAAAAGCTTTCCCACATTCCTTACATTCATAGGGTTTTTCACCAGAATGGATTCTCTTATGTAGAATAAGTTGTGAGAGCTGAGTAAAGACCTTTCTACATTCTTTACATTCATAGAGTTTCTCACCAGTATGAAGTCTCTGGTGCAGTGTAAGTTGTGAGTTCTGAGTAAAGGCCTTCCCACATTCTTTACATTCATAAGGTTTTTCTCCAGTATGGACTTTTTGATGTCGGGTTAGTTGTGAACTACGAATAAAAGCTTTCCCACATTGTTCACATTTATATGGTTTTTCACCAGTATGAATTCTGTAATGTAAAATTAGTTGTGAGCTCTGAGTAAAGGCCTTCCCACATTCTTTGCATGCATATGGTTTCTCACCAGTATGAAGTCTCTGATGAAGACTGAGCTGTGAATCACGGCTAAAGGCCTTCAAACATTGCTTACATTCATAGGGTTTTTCACCAGTATGAATACTCTGATGTTGAGTTAGGTGTGAGGCTCGTCTAAAGGCCTTCCCACATTCCTTACATTTATAGGGCTTCTCAGAATTACATGTGGGATATTGAGATAAGTAAGTATGCTGATTGAAAATAGACATTTTTTCATATATAATCTTTCCTTGCCTGAAATATTCCTTCTGATTTTCCAATGTGCCTCTGACTTCCAAATAATCTCTAGAAATAGACTTCTTAAGATCATAGTTTTGAAGCCAGTCATTCATTTCCCATTGAAATAATTCTGTTTTATAAGTTTCTTCTTTTGGAGGTAAGTAGTTATTTGCACATCTTGATGACAAAGCTGAAAGATTAAAAATAATAATAATAATTTTGGTTGTCATTGTAGAAGAAGTAGAATTTCCATAGTAAAAAAGACTACATAATAAAATATACAGTATATCACTAAGTGAAAAAAGCCAGACCCCAAGGCTGCATATTTCAATTATATTTACATGACATCCTGAAAAAGATAAAACTTTAGGGATGGAAATATGCCAAGTTTCCATAGCCTGGTGAGGGGTGAGAGGTTGACAACAAAGGGAAAGCATGAGAGAATTTCAGAGTGTAATGGCACTGTTGTTTACTATGACTGCGACAGTGGATACACTTTCTATGTAGATGGTACATCAGATTTCCTGAAGAACACCAATAAATGTTGAATAAAACATGATAAACAACCTTCTAAAATGTGCCAAGCTTAGAGGAAAATAAAGAAGATTTACATGGCCACAATAAAGTAAGAACCAGAAATTAGAATGCTAAACATCCTTAAAAACCATAGCTACTCTCAGAACATTTACTCTCTTCAACTGCCTACCTAAAATGATCTTTTAAAAAAAATCCAAGAGACAATGCTTTGGACCAAAAGTAGGTCAGAGATTAGAAAAGAATCCACAATATTGGGACCAGCCAAAGCCTGCAGTTCACATGAATGAAAAAAATAATACTCTGGCCTCAAAAGAAAATCACAAGAAAAATCACTACATAGTCTTGGCATTTTAAGAAATTAGACTTTTACTATGAGATGAGGAGCCATTAGAAGATTATAAGACACAGCATGACAAGTTCTGGCATCTGTTTAAAAAGGAATCATTCTGGGGGTTTTTCAAACTAAAAAAATAACAGAAAATAAGAAAGTACGAAGGCTTGGTGACAGAAGTTAGGAAGCTATAGCAATAATCCATGTGGCTCAGACAAGATGATTATGGAGAAAAGTGTGGATCATTGGATTCTGAATATACTTTGAAGGTATAATGAAGATTTTTATGATGGACTGAACATGTAATATGACAAAGAGAAGTCAAGAAAAATAAGTATTTCACCTGAGCACCTGGAGCAATGAAAGTGCCATTTACAGAGAAGTTCTCACTGTAACAGGGGCAGATTTAGGAGAGTATCAAGAGTTTGGTTTTAAACTATTTAATATCATAATGATGTGGAATAAACAGGTATATGCATATCTATAAGTTCTGAGGAAATATTTGGATTAGAAATGTAAATTTGGGAGTATCAGCAAATAGATGACATTTCCTTTTTTTAAAAAAAATTCTTGTTAATCCTAACCTAAAGGTATTTTTTCCATTGCTTTTCAGAAAGAGTGAAAGGGAGGGAGGGAGAGGGAAGGTAGAGAGTGAGAGAGACAGAAACATCAACATGAGAGAGATAAATTGACTGATTGCCTCCAGCATATGCCCTGACTGGGGGTAGGGAGAAAACTCCCAACCCAGGGACATGCCCTTCACTGGGAATCAAACTCACAACCCTTTAATGCATGGGCCGACATTCTAACCACTAAACAACACTGGCCAGGGCAACAAATAGATGACATTTAAAGCTATGGGATTTAATGAGGTTGAGGCTTTGAATACAGAAAAGAAAGGAAGAGAAGGGAAGTTTGAGGATTGAACCCTGAGGCATTTCAACATTTAGTGATCATGTAGTTAAAAAACAAAACAGCAAATGAGACAAAGAAGGAGCAGCCAATGAGAAAGGAGAAAAATCAGGAAAGGGTGGAATCCCAGAAGTCAAGTGAACAAGTGTTTTGGTTTTGAGGAATGATCAAATGTGTCAAATGGTGAGAGAGGAAGTACATGGTGGTCTCTAATTTAACAAAGGCTTTAACAATATGGCGGTTACTAGTGATCTTCACAAGAGAGTTTTTGTGGAGTAATTAATGGGATCAAGTTCTGATTGAAGAATTAAACATAGGGAACATGGAAAAGGTGTTTGAGAGGTTTTGTTGTAAAGAGTAGCAAAGAGGAGTGATATCAGCATCATGGAGTGATATCAGCATCAAGGAGCAGACTCCTTGGTTACCCCCCTTAAATTTACAAGTCAGACAACTATAATTTTACAAAGGATCCCCTATTGAACAAAGAAACAAGCCTGAAAGATCCACAAATCAGTACCTCTGAAGGTGGATATATTGGAATGAGTAGATGAGGTGGAATGGGAAAAAAAACAGGGAGAGTGTATACAGATGCAGTTTGGTACCCACCACAGCTCCAGTGAGTGTGGTACAGTGGAGATGTCAGGCTGTGGCTCTCACACTATGGCCTGGAACACAGAGGGACAAAAGCACCCTCAGGAAAAAAAGACATCTCCTGTCTCCCCATCCTCCCCCCATTACTACAGAAGCCAGGAGAGATGGCTGAGAAGTTTAAACAGCACAGTGGTGCCAACAGGGTAATAGTTATTGTTGGTAGAGGGACAGAGCCACAAAATCAGCAACTTACCTCCCTTGCTCCACCCATCATGGCAGAGCCTGAAAGAGAAAACTGATAAACCCCAAACAATAAAGGGGTGCCAATAGCCACTGCTGGCAGAGAAAAAGAGTCCTGATTTGGGTTCTTACCTTCCTTGCCCAAACAATCCTGGCAAAGACCACTACAGACAGTGAGACACCTCCAAAAACACAGTAGGGACAATGCCATTATAAAAAAGGAGGAAATGCTGTGAGCTCACAAAACCATTTCTTTACCATCCCCCACATTCCTCCACCACAGTGGTGCCCTGTAATTGAGGCAAACCTGTCAAAGAGGGGACATCCACCATCCTAGTGGATGCTCAGCATTTTCTGTAACCAAAGTGATTGTCACTCCAATGTAATCCCAAAGGCACAAAGAGTAGATGATAGAGAACAAAAATCTATGCTAGAAGACCATCTACTAGAAAACAAAATAAGTACCCTACCTACCAACCTGCGAAATGTACAGAGTAAAATAATATCTAAATAAGAAAAGAGTTCACTACCTCAAATGTGCAGGCAGAAAAAAAATCCATTAAGTACCCTGAACAAAAGGTAACATGGAAGCCAAAAACCAAAAGTCTTCAGAAATCAAACTCAAAGAAATGGAAGACTGTGATTTAATAATGGAGAATTAAAGAATGCAGCTATGGGATCTCTAAGATGGCTGCCGACAGGAAGGCAGACTGCAAGATGGTGTGTGAGTGAGAGAACAAAAGGAGAGTGTGTGGTTGCACAGGGAGTGTTTGTGAGTTGAGGAACAGCTATACTCCAAGGGACTGTTGGGGATTGCCAAAGGGAGTTTCCCTACCGGGCAGCCTCCATTGCTGCTGAAATCTCTCCTGGAGCAACCAGCTCTGACATGAAGACTGCGCCATCTTGAAAGGGAGAGTGGCTGTTATCAGAAGTCTAAAAATCCCAGGGATCTACAACAACAACACTCAGGGAACAGCTGTGAACCCAGGAACACCAGACCCCAAGCAACGCGAATACATGGACTCAGAAAAGCTCTGCACCTTCTCAAGGAAAGGCCAGATTTCGCCTAGGAAAAGTGAGGTCTTATGATCCAGGCAGGAGAGTGAGACACGCACAATGGGAGCTAGAGGATCTGGGGGAGTCTGCACCCCCAAAAAATCTGCGGACTTTGGGGCTAGTGTGATCTACGAATGTGGAAGGGGATCCGCAGGGCTGCTAACAGAAGGGAACTCTAAAAAGCAACCCATAGCTGAACTGGATGCAAAAGTGCAGCCGAAAAAGTTTAGCAGTGTGCCAGCAGCTTAGAGCCAGGGGGGAAAAAGACTGCACAGACTTGCACCAAGGGTAAAAGTCGCACACTGACTCTGGCTCTTTTTTCATTTTCTTTTTTCTCTTTAAATCCTTGCTTTTGATTACTAAGCCCAGAACATAGGATCACCCAATTGGGGACACTCTAAGAGACTGCAGGGGAAAGTTGTTTTTGTGGAACCTGGGGATCAGAGCGGGGAATAACGATCAGAGAACAAGTTCTGGGACAGCACATTCCCCCAAACCAGTATTAAGTGTGACAGGGAAAACAAAATCTAAGCACTAGCTAGAGAGGACTTAAAGACCCAGAGGTCAATCCAGACACACTGCCACCCAAGGGTTGAATCACAAATTGACTCTTGTGTAAACACAAATAAAGGATTATAACAAACAAAGAAGTACTGCCTGCACAACACTGAGGAGCAGTGGAATACAGGGAACTTCAATACTGTACTGACTAGGAAACAGGCTTGCCAAACAGAACAGTAGAGGAAGTGAATGACCTCACTACTGCACATTTTTATTTTATTTTTTACTTAAGAAACTAAATTTTTTCCTTTTTTCCTCACTTGATTTTACCTTTTTAATTGCTACATTTTATTTTTAATCAGTATCATTACAACTACTATTTTACCTTTTTTTTTAAAGTGTCATTTTATTTTCTCTTTATTTTATTTTGGGATTAGTGTTCTACATTCTATTTTCATCTTTTCTTTACCATCATTTTACTCTATCTCAACTTTACCTTTATTCCAACACTCTCTTCCTCACTTTTCACCTTTTGTTGTCCTGTTTCTCTTACCCTATTCCTGCTTTAGATTTTCTTATTCCTTCTTTATACCCCCTGTAAAAATTCATCCTACTTATATATCTAATTTCCAATCCCCTGCTCTAAGTCCATACACACCTACCTCTTCTCTTTCTTCACTACCCAAATTTTTTTCTCTGTGTCCTTTTGTTGTTGTTTGCTCAATTGTTGATTATATTGGTTTTTATGCTTGTTTGTGAGATTGTTTCTATTTTTCTTTTTCTTTTTAAATTTATTTTTGTTTGTTTTTTGCTTCTGTTTTTCCTCACCTTGCTTGATATTAGTTGTTGTTTGTGGTTTACATTCATCTCAAGGTATTTGTTGCTTGCATTTGTTGGGATTAATGGCTGTTTCAATTGAAGTTTTCTCCCCATATAAATAGTTTCCCCCCCTCTTCTTTTTTATTCTTCCTTTTCTCTTACTGTTTTTCCTTTTCTCAATTTCATTTTTGCACTCCTTTCTTCTCCTACTTCTCCTTTCTTCCTTATCCCCTAATTCTCTTTTCTCTGGTGGTCACCTTTATTTGGGGTTATAAGCATCATGAATACATTTGTGTTCAGTGCCTTGTGCATTGTGCTTTGTTGTGTTGTATTTTGTACCTTTAAACTAACACAGGAGAAAGAGAACTGCATAACCAGACACCCAGAGAAGAGAGATCATGGGAAGACAAAAAAAAAAAAAAAAGCCTGCATATGAAAGAAAAGGAAGCATCCCCAGAAAAGGAAGCAAATGAAATGGAGGCAAGCAACCTGTCAGAGAAAAAATTCAGAGAAATGGTCATAAGGTGGCTGAAAAGAATGGAAGACAAATTCAACAATATGTGTAAGAACCAAGAGGAAATGAAGAAGAAATGAAAAATGAAATCTAGATGAAAAGTGACATCTGCTATAAAGAACTCAATAGAAAGCATCAAGAGTAGACTAGAAGAAGCAAAGGACCACATCAGTGAGCTAATAAGACAAGATAGGAAAACATACCCAACCAGAGCAGCATCTAGAAAAAAAATTATAAAACAGGAGGAGAACCTAAGGGACCTTTGGGACAACATGAAATGAAACTACATCCACATAATAGGGGTGCCAGAAGGAGAGGAAACTGAGCAAGGAATAGAAAACCTGTTTAAAGAAATAATGACAGAAAACTTCCCTGATACAGGGAAGAAAAAACTCACACAAATCCAAGAAGCTCACAAAGTCCCAAAAAAAGTGAACCCCAAAAGACCAACACCAAGGCACATTTTAATTAAACTAGAGGCCTGGTGAATAAAATTCTTGCACTCGGGTGGGGTGGAGGGTTGTTCCCTCAGCCCGGTCTGCACCCTCTTGCAGTTCAGGAGCTGCTGTGGATGTGGGAGAGAGTCCCGTCACCACAGCTGTGCTTGTCAGCTGCAAGCCCAGCTTCACACACTGACCACAAGGGGGCAGCTCCTGTGTTGAGTGTCTGCCCCCTGAAGGTCAGTGCATGTCATAAGTCATCCCACTGTTCAGTCAATTTGCATATTAACCTTTTATTATACAGGACTGGCAAACACCAACGACAAAGTAAGAATCTTAAAAGCAGCCAACGAGAGAGACATAAAGTTACCTACAAAGTATCCCCCATCAGACTAGAGACTGATTTCTCAAGAGAAACACATTAGGCCAGAAGGGAATGGAATAAAATATACAAAGTCATGCAAAGGAAGGGTCTGAATTCAAAACTGAGGGTGAAATCAGGAGTTTCACAGACAAAAAAGGATTAAGGGAATTTATTACCACCAAACAAGCAGTGCAAGAAATGCTACAGGGTCTGCTGTAAAAAGAAGAAATAGGAATGGAAGAAGGAACACAGGGGTAAAGAAAAAAATGGCAAACAAGTACCTAACAATAATAACTTTAAATGTAAATGGATTAAATGCCCCAATCAAAAGACATAGGGTAAGTGAGTGGATAAGAAAACATGACCCATATAACTGCTGTCTACAGGAAACCCATCTCAGAAAAAAAGACACACACAGACTGATGGTGAAGGGATGGAAAAAGGTTTTTCAGGTGAATGGAAATGAAAAAAAATAAGCTAGGGTAGCAATACTTATATCCGACAAATTAGATCTCAAAGTGAAGGACATAAAAAGAGATAAGGAAGGCCACTTCATAATACTAAAGGTAGCAATCCAACAAGAAGAAATAACTGGTAAACATATACGCACCCAATACCTGAGCACCCAAATATATAAAAAAAACTTCAGGAGCATATCAAGGGAGGGACTGACAGCAATACAATCATAGTAGGGGACTTTAAAACTCCACTAACACCATTGGACAAATCCTCTAAACAAAAAATTAGCAAAGAAACATCCATCCTAAATGACTCACTAGACCAGATGGAATTGATTGACATCTTCAGAACATTTCACCCCAAAGCCACAGAAAATGCATTCTTCTCAAGTGCACATGGGTCATTTTCAAAGACAGACCATATGTTGGGTCATAGGCAAAGTCTCTTCAAATTCAAGAAGATAGAAATCATATCAAGCATCTTCTCAGACCACAGTGGCATAAAACTGGAAATCAATTACAATAAAAACAATCCAAAAAAGTCAACCAACTGGAGGCTAAATAGCATGTTATTAAATAATGACTGGGTTACCAGAGAGGTCAAAGAAGAAATAAAAAAGATCAGGGCAACAAATGAAAATGAAAACACAACAATCCAAAATTTATGGGACACAGCTAAAGCAGTCTTGAGAGGGAAGTTTATAGCTCTACAAGCCTACTGCAAAAAAACAAGAAACAATGGTAATAAATTACCTAACCCTACAACTCTACGTTAGAAAGAGAGCAACAAGAAAATCCCAGTATGATCAGTATGAAGGAAATAATAACGATCAGAACAGAGATAAATGACATAGAGACAAAAAAATAAGATCAACAAAACCAAGAGCTGGTTCTTTGAAAGGATAAACAAGATTGATAACCTCTAGCCAGGCTCACCAAGAAGCAAAGAGAGAGGCCCAAATAAACAAAATCAGAAATGAAAGAGGAGAAATAACAACAGATGCCACAAAAATACAAAGGATTGTTAAAAAATACTATGAACAACTCAATTCCAAAAAACTGGACAACCTGGAGGAAATGGACATATTCATAGAAAAACACAGCATTCCAAAACTCAATCACGAAGAATCTAAACACCTCAATAGGCCAATAACTATGGAAGAAATTGGCTTCAAAAGGATTCCAGCAAACAAAAAGCCCAGGGTCAGATGGCTTCACAGGGGAGTTTTACCAAACATTCAAGGAAGAACTAAAACCTATCCTCTTCAGACTATTCCAAAGAATTCAAGAGGAAGAAACACTTCCAAGCTCATTCTATGAATCACCCTAATACCAAAACCAGATAAAGACAACACAGTGAAAGAGAAATATAGGCCAATATCCCTCATGAACATAGATGTCAAAATTCTAGCAAATCGGATCCAGCAGTACATCAAGAACATACACCATGACCAAGGAAGATTTATCCCAGGGACGAAAGAATGGTACAAAATCCGCAAATCAATAAACGTGATACATCACATAAAAAAAAACAAACAAAACAGAGATAAAAACCATATAATCAGGAGGAGGGACAAAATGGCGGCGGAATAGAAGGATGTGTCCTGAGCCTTGTCCCGGAGCAAATAGAGGAGGCAGCTCAGACGAGCGGAATCCAGCCCGAATTGGCGAGGGAGGCACAGCTGGTGAGACAGTTTGCAGCTGGGAAGAGCAGGGATCCCCTGGATAAAGGTAAAATCAAAGATCTAGGCAGTAGAATCTCCCGGACCTCTGTGCCCAGAAGGTCAGGGAGAAACTACACAGTGCCAGGCCGTGTCCCTGAGGATAGGCAAGGTCTGAAGGATTTTAGACCTTAGAGTCTGGATTTGGGATCTGAGCTCAAGGGCAGCCTTTGGGAGTGCCGGCGGGAGAGGAGCTGGCAGAGACGTGGTCCTTCCTCACGCTGGGGCCTGCGCCTTTCCCCACTGAACCTGGTTCGTGGGACCTTTTGGAGACAGGCGCTTACCTGTGACAGAGGTGCGGGACAGGAGGTGGAGTTGTGGAATCTGGGCAGAGTGGGCAACAGACGGTCCAGGAGAGGTGGTGGCAAGTCTGGTGCTGAGTCATATCTAAGCCCACAGAATCCATTTTTTCCTGAGATAGCCCCTCCCCCCAGTCTCCAGGCAACCAATATAGCCACACCCAGATTCCACCCTGATTAACACCATGGAATCTGAATACTCCCTGAGGCCATAGGATCTACTCTAAAGAGAAATCTTTAGAAGGTAAGCACCTCAATTACTCGGCTACACTGCCAGGGCCCTCCAGAGTGCTTCAGTGTACCTCGCTGGCAAACTTACCGCCAGTGCTCCTGTGAGCCGCCACCTGGAGAAAGCGCCTACCCACTACAGACACAGCAGCGAAAGTTGAGTCTGCCCACCCCACAACTACAGAACTCTGGGCAACACAGTTACCCCTTTCCAAAGTGTAGCCCCCTGAGCCACATCACCCTGACAGACGGTTCCTTGGTGCCACTGTGAGGCCCCACTGAGCACACGTGATTTAAATCAAGGGTGCAAGTCAGCAAAAATTGGGACACTCCCCTCCATAGCAGCTGACTTCTAGACACTGCAGTTGTGCCTCTCAAGCTTGCAGGCCTACATCTAGAGAACCCAAATACCTCAAGTAGGGAGCTACACTAGATAACCAAGCCCAGAAGAACAGAAAGATTTCACCAGTAGCACCATCACCAAAAGAACCTGGGTAGCAAAGCAATTGGATCTACAATTAAAACATTTCAGGAAAACATGGGGAGACAAAAAAGCAATACCCAAAGGAAAGAAAAAGAGGAATCACCAGAAAGGGAGTTAAATGAAACTGAGGCTAGCAGCTTAACTGAGAGAGAATTCAGAGTAATGATGATAAGGATGTTTAAAGGGATGGATGACAAATACACACAACTCAATGAGAACTATAAGGAGCTGAATGAAAATGTCACCAACATGAAAAGAAACCAAGAGGAGATGAAGAACAACATAGCTGCAATAAAGAACACATTGGAAGGCTTAAACAGTAGACTAGAAGAGGCTGAGGACCGCATCAGTGAATTAGAAGACAAGGTAGGAAAACACACACAAACACAGCAGCAAATGGAAAGAAGACTTAAAAAGCAAGAGGAGAGCCTAAGGGAGCTTTGGGACAACACAAAGCGAAACAATATTAGAATAATAGGGATACCAGAAGGTGAGGAAGAGAAGCAAGGAATAGAAAACCTGTTTGAAGAAATAATGACAGAAAACTTCCCTGATATTGGCAAGAAAAAAACTATGCAAGTCCAAGAAGTACACAGAGTCCCAAACAAGTTGAACCCCAAAAGACCGACACCAAGACACATCATAATTAAATTGGCGAATACCAATGACAAAGTAAGAATCTTAAAGGCTGCCAGAGAGAGACAGAAAGTTACCTACAAGGGATCTCCTATTAGAATATCAACTGATTTCTCAACAGAAACACACCAGGCCAGAATGGAATGGAATGAAATATACAAAGTGATGCAAAGCAAGGGACTGAATCCAAGAATACTATACCCAGCAAGGTTATCATTCAAAATTGAAGGTGGAATCAGGAGCTTCACAGACAAAAAAGGGCTAAGAGAGTTTATCACTACCAAGCCAGCAATGCAAGAAATGCTAAAGGGACTGCTGTAAAAGAAGAAAGAGAAAGGCAAAAAGAAACACAAACACTAAGGGGAAAAATATGACAACAAACATGTACTTGTCAATAATAACATTAAACATAAATGGATTAAATGCACCAATCAAAAGACATAGGGTAGCTGAATGGATAAGAAAACATGACCCATATATTTGCTGTCTACAAGAGACCCACCTCAGAGCAAAGGATTCACACAGACTGAGAGTGAAGGGATGGAAAAATATTTTTCAGGCAAATGGAAATGAGAAAAAACTGGGGTAGCAATACTTATATCTGATAAAATAGACCTCAAAGTAAAGGCCATAACAAGAGATAAGGAAGGCCACTACATAATACTAAAGGGAGCAATTCAACAAGAAGATATAACTCTGGTAAACATATATGCACCCAACGCAGGAGCACCCAAATACATAAAAAACCTGGAAGATATCAAGGGAGAGATTGACAACAATACAATCATAGTAGGAGACTTTAATATGCCACTGACATCACTGGATAAATCCTCTAGACAAAAAATCAGCAAAGAAACAGCAATTCTAAATGACGCACTAGATTAGATGGACCTAATTGACATCTTCAGAGCATTTCACCCCAAAGCCTCGGAATATACGTTCTTCTCAAGTGCCCATGGGACATTTACAAAAATAGACCACATATTGGGTCACAAAAAAAGCCTCCCTAAATTCAAAAAGATTGAAATCATATCAAGCATTTTCTCAGACCACAATGGCATAATATTAGAAATAAACTATAATAAAAACATTCCCAAAAATTCAAACACGTGGGAACTGAATAGCATGCTGTTAAACAATGATTGGGTGATCAACGAGATCAAAGAAGAAATTAAAAACATCATGGAGAATAATGACAATAAAAACACAACAATGCGAATGCTATGGGACACAATGAAAGCAGCCCTGAGAGGGAAGTTTATAGCTCTACAGGCCTACCTTAAAAAACAAGAAAAAATGGTAATAACTCAACAACTCAAAGAATTAGAAAGAGAGCAACAAGAAAAGCCCACAGTGAGCAGAAGGAAGGACATAATAAAGATCAGAGCAGAAATGAATGACATAGAGACCAAAAAAACAATACACAGGATCAACAAAACCAAGAGCTGGTTCTTTGAAAGGATAAACAAGATTGATGAACCTCTAGCCAGGCTCACCAAGAAGCAAAGAGAGAGGACCCAAATAAACAAAATCAGAAACGAAAGAGGTGAAATAACAACAGACCCCACAGAAATACAAAGGATTGTTAAAAAATACTATGAACAACTCTATTCTAACGAACTACACAATCTGGAGGAAATGGACACATTCCTAGAAAAATACAACCTTCCAAAACTCACTCAGGAAGATTCTAAGAATCTCAATAGGCTGATAACTATGGAAGAAATTGAAGCAGTCATCAAAAAGCTTCCAGCAAACAAAAGCCCAGGGCCTGATGGCTTCACAGGGGAGTTTTACCAAACATTCAAGGAAGAACTAAAACCTATCCTCCTCAGACTATTCCAGAAAATTCAAGAAGAAGGAACACTTCCAAGTTCCTTCTATGAGGCCAGCATCACCCTAATACCAAAACCAGATGAAGACAACACAATGAAAGAGAATTACAGGCCAATATCCCTCATGAACATAGATGCCAAAATCCTCAACAAAATTCTAGCAAATAGAATCCAGCAGTACATGAGAAAGATTATACACCATGACCAAGTAGGATTTATCCCAGGAATGCAAGGATGGTACAATATTCGCAAATCAATAAACGTGATACATCACATAAACAAATTGAGAGATAAAAATCACATAGTCATATCAATTGATGCAGAAAAAGCATTTGATAAAATCCAACACCCTTTCTTGATAAAAACTCTCAGCGAGGTGGGAACAGAAGGATCATACCTGAACATAATAAAAGCCATATACGACAAACCCACAGCCAACATCATACTCAATGGACAAAAACTAAAACCATTTCCCCTAAGAACAGGAACAAGACAGGGATGCCCACTCTCACCACTCCTGTTTAATATAGTACTGGAAATACTAGCCATTGCGATCAGACAAGAAGAAGAAATAAAAGGCATCCAAATTGGAAAAGAAGAAGTAAAACTGTCCTTATTCGCAGATGACATGATACTGTACATAGAAAACCCTAAAGACTCCATAAAAAAATTATTAGACTTAATAACTGAATTCGGTAATGTAGCAGGATACAAAATTAATGCCAAGAAATCTATGGCATTTCTATACACCAATAATGAACTTACAGAGAGACTAAAAAAGCAATCCCATTTACCATCGCACCAAAAAAATTAAGATACCTAGGAATAAACTTAACTAAAGAGGTAAAAGACCTATCGTAGAAAACTACATGACACTGAAAAAAAGAGATAGAGGAAGACATAAACAGATGGAAGAACATACCATGTTCATGGATTGGTAGAATCAACATCATCAAAATGTCCATACTACCCAAAGCAATCTATAAATTCAATGCACTCCCCATTAAAATACCAACAACATATTTCACAGACCTAGAACGAACTTTCCAAAAATTTATCTGGAATAAAAAAAGAACCCGAATAGCTACAGCAATCCTGAGAAAGATGAACAAAGTAGGTGGGATCTCAATACCAGATATCAAGATGTATTACAAAGCTACTGTTCTCAAAACAGCCTGGTCCTGGCACAAGAACAGACATATAGATCAATGGAATAGAATAGAGAACCCAGAAATTGACCCAAATCAATATGCTCAATTAATATTTAACAAAGGAGGCACGAACATTCAATGGAGTCAAGACAGTCTCTTCAACAAATGGTGTTGGGAAAATTGGACAGATACATGCAAAAAAATGAAGCTAGATCACCAACTTACACCATACACAAAAATAAACTCAAAATGGATAAAGGACTTAAACATAAGACGGGAAACCATGAAAATACTAGAGGAATCCACAGGCAGCAAAATCTCGGACATATGCCAAAAGAACTTCTTCACTGATACTACTCCTAGGGCAATGGAAGCTAAAGAGAAAATGAACAAATGGGACTACATCAAAATAAAAAGCTTTTGCACAGCAAAGAAAACCATCAATAAAAACAGACGGAATTCTTACCATTTGCAGCAGCATGGATGGAACTGGAGAGCATTACGTTAAGTGAAATAAGCCAGTCAATGAAAGAAAAATACCACATGATCTCACCCATTTATGGAAAATATAGAACATTATAACCTGATGAACAAAAAGATAGATACAGAGGCAGTACAGCATCAAACAGACTGTCAAATTACAATGGGAAGGCTGGGGAGTGTTGGGGAGGGGGGGAAAGAGATCAACTGAAGGATTTGTATGCATGCATACAAGTACAACCAATGGACACAACACACTGGCGCGGGGGTGATGAGGGCATGCAACAGGCAGTAGGGGAGGCGGGGGAAAGGTCAATGGCAAAAAATAAGGGAGATATTTGTACCACTATATGTAATACTTAAAAAATTTTTTAAAAGTGAAAGGGAAAAAATGAAATTAGACCACCAACTTACACCGTACACAAAAATAAACTCAAAATGGATAAAGAACTTAAACATAAGAGAAGAAACCATAAAAATACTAGAGCAGTGGTTGGCAAACTGCGGCTTGAGAGCCACATGCGGCTTATGAGACGCGGTTTGCTGCTCTGTTGACTAATGAGTTTGCCAACCACTGGGATAGGGGCTTAATCACAAGGAAAAACAACAGCCTTTAATTATTGGAATTGAGAGTCTAGGTCAGTGGTCGGCAAACTCAGTCAATAGAGTGGCAAACCACGGCTCGTGAGCCACATATGGCTCATGAGCCGTGGTTTGCCGACCACTGTACTAGAGGATTCCACAGGCAGAAAAATCTCAGACATAAGTCGAAGCAATTTCTTCACCAATACTGCTCCTAGGGCAATGGAAACTAAAGAGAAAATAAACAAATGGGACTACATCAAAATAAAAAGCTTTTGCACAGCAAAAGAAACCATCAACAAAACAACAAGAAAGCCCACTGTATGGGAGAACATATTTGCCAATGTTATCACTGATAAAAGTTTAATCTCCAACATTTACAGGGAACTCATACAACTTAACAAAAGGAAGGTAAACGATCCAATCAAAAAATGGGCAACAGACGTAATTAGATACTTTTTGAAAGAAGACAGAAGAAAGGCCAAGAGATATATGAAACATGCTCAAAGTCACTAATTATCCGAGAGATGTAAATCAAAACAACAATGCAGTACCATCTCACACCTGTCAAATTGGCTATCATCAACAAATTAACAAACGATAAGTGCTGGCAAGAATGCGGAGAAAAAGGAACCCTCGTGCACTGCTGGTGGGGAATGCAGACTGGTGCAGCCACTGTGGAAAACACAGTGGCTGTGTTTTTGGAGTTTCCTCAAAAAACGAAAAATGGAACTCCCATTTGACCCAGTGATCTCACTTCTAGGACTATATCCCAAGAAACTAGAAACACCAATCAGAAAGGATATATGCACCCCTATGTTCATAGCAGCACAATTTACAATAGTGAAGTAAGGAAACAGCCTAAATGCCCATCAGCAGATGAGTTGGATTAGAAAACTATGGTACATCTACACAATGCAATACTACGCTGCTTTAAAAAAGACGTAATTCTTACCATTTGCAACAGCATGGATGGAACTGGAGAGCATTATGTTAAGTGAAATAAGCCAGGCATTGAAAGGAAAATACCACATGATCTCACTCATTTATGGAAAATAAAGAACATTATAACCTGATGAATAAAAAGATAGATACAGAGGCCGAGAAGCATCAAACAGACTGTCAAACTACAGCGGGAAGGCTGGGGAGTGTTAGAGAGTGGGGGGAAGAGATCAACTGAAGGACTTGTATGCATGCATACAAGCACAACTAATGGACACAAGACACTGGCGGGGGGGGGGAGAGGGGCGGGATGAGAGCATGTGCCAGGGGGTAGGGAAGGCTGGGGGAAGGTCAATGGGGGGAGAAAAGGAGATATATGTACTACTATTTGTAATACTTTAAACAAAAAAATAAAATTTAAAAAATAAAATTTCATTTTTCAATTACAAAAATAAATTGCAGCTATGAAGAAACTCAGTGTGACACAAGAAGACTCAAAAAGGCAGTTTAATGAGCTCAGGAATAAAATTAGTGAACAAAACAAGTACTTTACCAAAGACACTGAAACTATAAAAAAGAACCAAACAGAAATTCTGGAGCTGAGGAATATATTAGAGAGCATTGGAAACAGAGCAAACAAGATAGAAGTGAGAATTAACATGCTGAAAGATAGAAATCTAGAAATGCCCAAGGAAGAAGAGAGAGAACTAGGAGTCTAAAAAGTAAAAAATCAGTGAGAACTATCTGACTATATTAGAGAGAGTAATATTAGGTTATAACAATTTAAGATTTTAATAATGGGTATAACAAAAGAAGAGTGGGAGAATAAAACAGAGATCCTACTCAAAGAAATAATTGATGAGAAATCCCAAGCCTGTGGGAAGAACTAGACTTTAAACTAGAGAAAGCTAATAGAACACCTAACTATCTACACTAATAAAGAGTAACATGCAAATCACCATTAGTCCCCTACGCTACCAGCCAATCAGAGTGAGTATGCAAATTAACCTGAAAACATGGCGGCAGCCCCGCCCTCCTCCCCCTCCGAGCCTGTGGGGGTCAGAGAAGTCGGCGCCAGCACCTGAGGCTGGCTGCAGCCAGGGATACCAAGAAGCCGCCTGCCCCTTGATCCCAGGCCGCAGCCAACAGCAGAAGCCTCACGTCCGCCTGCCCCATATCCTGGGGAGATGGAGAAACTGGGCCCCAGCGCCTGAGGCTGGGTGCAGCCAGGGAGATGAAGTAGCCGCCTGCCCCATGATCTCAGGCCGCAGCCAGCCGGAGAAGTCGCCCACACTGCATCCCAGGGAAGAGGGAGAAGCCGCCCGCCTGTGGTCCAGGCGCCAGCACCTGCAGTTGGCTACAGCCTGGTAGACAGGGAAGCCGCCCACCCCGCAGTCCCGGGCACCAGTACCTGCAGCTGGCTGTGGCCTGGGAGACAGAGAAGTCGCCCACCCGGCGGTCCCAGATACCAGCACTTACGGCTGCAGCCCAGGCGAAGCCACCTGTCCACCATCCCCTGCGGCTGCAGCGGGCCTGGGCACCTATGGCTGACCAGAGGGAGGGAAGCCCGGATCCCGGGTGCCTGTGGTCAGCTGGAGGAGGGAATCCTGGGTCCCAGATGTGGGGCCGAGGCAGAGGTGGTTAGGGGCAATCAAGCCAGCAGGAGAGCAATTAGGGACAATCAGGCTGGCAGGCAGAAGTTAGGGGCAGTCAGGCAGGTTAGGAGCCAGCAGTTCTGGATTGTGACAGGGATGTCTGACTGCCGGTTATTCCCTGAGGGGTTCCAGATTGGAGAGGGTGCAGGCCCCCCACCCCACCCCGTGCACAAATTTCGTACACTGGGCCACTAGTATCAACATAAATGGAACTTCTCCAAGACACATTCAAATTGTTAGAAATTAATGACAAATAATTCTCAAGTAGCGAGGGGAAAAAAGACTATAACCTACAAAGGAAAGCCCATTAGAGTACCATCAGATTTTTCAATATAAGCAGTGCAAACCAGGAAAGAATCAAAGGAAATATTCAAAATACTGAAAAAGCATCCAGCAAGGATAATATATCTAACAAAGTTATCCTTTAGATATGAAGGAGAAATAAATGCTTTCCCAGGCAAGCAAAAAAAAAGCTAATAGAATTTACCACCATAAGATCAGAATTATAAGAAATTCTGCTGCCATAAAAAAGAAGGAATTCTTATCATTTGTAGCAACCTGGATGGAAATGGAGAACATTATGCTAAGTGAAATAAGCCAGTCAATGAAAGAAAAATACCACATGATCTCACTCATCTGTGGATAATAAAAAACACATTATAAACTGATGAACAAAAAGATAGATACAGAGGCAGTAAAGCATCAGACTGTCAAATTACAGCGGGAAGGTTAGGGAGAGGTGGGGGAAATAAGAGATCAACCGAAGGACTTAAATGCATGCATATAAGAATAACCAACGGATGCAAAACATTGGGGGGTGAGGGCATGTATGGGGGTGGGAGGGGGGGCCAATGGTAAGATATGTACACATATCATACCTTAATAAAAAAATGGAAAAAATAAAAAATAAATAAAAATAAAAATAAAATAAATACATAACATTGTTAAATTAAAAAAAAAGAAAGAAATTCTGAAAGGAACTCTTCTACCAAAAACACAAAGATAGGAAAACAAAAACAAAATGCTGAATAAGACAACTAACATACAGAAGCAGGAAATCGCAACTCTATTTCAAAATGGGATATTAAACACTTAATTATAACATAAAGACTAAAGGGGAAAGGGGGACATTAAAAATAACTATATTGCAATGTGGTAACAAATGCACAACATAAAAATGAATAATTTGTGACAACAAAACCATAAAAGAAGAGGATGGTAAAACAGCTATAGTAAGTTCTCATATATCAATAGCAACCTTAATGTCCTATGTAAATGGACTCAAGTTACCAATCAAATAAAACCAGAGTAGTGGGATAGATTAGAAACAAGAATCCACTATATGTTGCATGCAGAAGATTCATCTCAGCTCCAAAGACAAAGATGGGCTCTAAGTGAAGGGATGGAAGATATTGCAAGCTAACGAAATCAAAAGCAATGTAGCAGTCCTTATATCAGATAAAATAGATTTCAATAAAGGGGACATTCACCAAGAAGATATAATGCTTATCAATATATATGGACCCAAACTGAAAGCACCAAAATACATAAAAGAAATCGTACATAACAAAAAAATAATTATAGTAGGGGAACTAAATATACACTTACAGAAATGGATAGATCATTCTGACAGAAACTCAAAACACTGATCTTAATTGACACATTAGATTACATGCAATTAATTGATATTTATAGAATTTTCCATCCCCAACTGACAGAATACACATTCCTCTCAAGTGGACATGAAACATTATCAAGGGTAGACCACCTGTTGAGGCATAAAACTAGTCTGAATAAATTCAAGTAGTCTGAAATCATACCAAGTATATTTTCCAGCCACAATGCAATAAAATTGGATATTAATTACGAGAGAAAAGATGGAAAGACCACAATGTGTGGAGATTAAACAATGTGCTTCTGAACAATGACTGGGTCAAAGAAGAAATAGGAGATTAAAAATACAGAGATAAAAATGAAAATATAACATACCAATTTTTGTGATGCAGCAAAAGTAATACTGAGGGAAGTTTATAGCATTAAAGGCCTACCTCGAGAAAGGAGAGAACTCTAAAGTAATCTAACATTACACCTCTAAAAACTATAAAAAGAACAAATTAACCCTAAATTTAGCCAAAGAAAATAATAAAGATCAGAGCAGAAATAAATGAAATAGGAAACAAACAAAAGAAAAATATTAATAAAACTAAGAGCTGATTCATTGAAAAGATAAACAAAATTGGCATACCTCCAGCTAGACTCACTAAAAGACTTAAATAAATAAAATCAGAAATGATAGCTAAGTTACAATAAACACCACAGAAATACAAGGAACTGCACAAGAATATTATGAAAGGTTATATATCACCAAATTCAACAATCCAGTAAAAAAAAAACAGACAAATTCTTAGAAATTTACAACTTTCTGAGACTGAATCATGAAGAACGTGAAAAGCTAAATAGACTAATCACTAGTAGGAAATTGAAATAGTAATCACCACCCCCCCGCCCCCCCCCCAAAAAAAGTCCAGGCTTCACTCGTCAATTCTATCAAAACTCAAAGAATATTTAATACCAATCCTTCTCAACCTCTCCCCCCACCAAAAAAAAAAAAAATGAAGAAGAGGGAATATTTCCTAACTCATTTTATAAGGCCAGCATTACCCTTGACACCAAAACAAGGTAAGGACTCCAAGCTCACAAATAAATTACATAGCAATATCTCTGATGAGTATAGATGCAAAAATCCTAAACAAAATGCTATCACATTGAAAACAAAACTACATTAAAAGGATCATACATTATGATCAAGAGGGTTTCATTCTAGGATTCAAGGAATGGCTCACCAACCTTAAATCAATCTATGTGATACACTGCATTAAAAAAAATAAAAGATGAAAATGATATAATTACATCAATAGATGAAGAAAACACATTTGACAAGATACAACATCCATTTATGACTAAAATTCTCAATAAAATGGGTATAGAAAAAAAGTTAACTTGCCCAGTCAGAGTGGCTCAGTGGTTGAGCATCAGTCTATGAACCAGGAAGTCAATTCGATTCCCGGTTAGGGCAAATGCCCAGGTTGTGGGCTCAATCCCCAGTGGGAGGGATGCAGGAGGCAGCCAGTCAATGATTCTCTCTCATCATTGATGTTTCTATATCTCTCTCCCTATCCCTGACTCTCTGAAATTTTTCTTTAAAAGGTTTTAAGTTATCTCAATATAATAAAGGCCATTTTTGACAAACCCTCAGCTAACATACTCAATGATGAAAAACTAAAAGCATTTCCTCTAAGATCAGGAACAAGACAAAGATGTCCACTCTCACCAGTGTTATTCAGCAAAGTACTGGGAGTCCTAGCAAGAGCAATTAGTCAAGATAAAGAAATAAAAGGCATCTAAATTTGGAACAATAAAGTTAAACTGCCACTATTTGAAGTTGATATGATTCTATGCACTGAAAACACTAAAGACTCCACCAAAAAACAAACAAACAAAACTTAAAACCAATAAATAAATACAGTAAGATATAAAATCAAGGTATAAAATCTCTTTTGTTTCTATATACTAACAATGAAATATCAGAAAGAGAAATTAAGAAAACAACTCCATTTAAAATTGGAACAAAAAAATACATAAATACCTCAGAATAAATGTAACAAAGGCCATAAAGGACCAGTGCACTCAAAACTACAAGATATTGTTGAAAGAAATCAAAGAAAACACATACACAAAAATAGGAGGATATTCTGTGTTCATGGGCTAGAACATTGGTAAGATGGTAATTAAAGCAATACAGAGTTAATGCAATCCCAGTGGCATTTTTCACAAAAATAGAAAAAATATCCTCAAATTTATATGGAGCCACAAACGACCCTGAAAGCAATGTTGAAAAAAAAGAACAAAGCTGAAGGTTTCACACTCACTGATTTCAAACTATCCTACAAAGTCACATTAATCAAAAACAGTACTTGTATTGGCAGAAAAATAGACTACAGAGCAATGTAACAGAATTGAGAGTCCAAAAATAAACCCACATGTAAACAGGCAACTAAATACAATGAAAAAGAAAGACTCTTAAATGGTGTGAAACCTGGAAAACCATATGCAAAAGAATTAAACTAAATTGCTCTGTATCACCATACACAAAAATTAATGCAAAAGGGATTAAAGACTTGAATATAAGAACTGAAACAATAAAATACATATCTAGAAAAAAACACAGGCACTAAACTTATAGACCTTGGTCTCAGAGGGATTTTTGTAAAGTTGACCCCAAAGTCAAGGCAAGTACAAGAAAAAAAAATGAATGGAACCACATCAAACTAAAAATCTTCTGCACAGCAAAAGAAACCATCAACAAAATTAAAAGACAACCAACTGAATAGAAGATATTTGCAATAATATCTCCAATAAGGGGCTAATATTCAAAATATATAAAGAACTCATATAACTCAGCAATAACAACAACAAAATTCAATTAAGAAATGGAAAAAACCTGGACAAACATTTTCCCCAAGAAGACAAACAGATGACCACCAGGTTTATGAGAAGATGCTCAACATCACTAGTTATAAGGAAAATGCAAATAAAAATCATAAAGAGATATCACTGCACACCTCTTATAATGGTTATTATCAATAAGACAAGAAATAAGTAGTGTTGGAGAGAATTTTGAGAAAACAGAGCCATTGACATTCCAGTTGGGAATCCTATATAATAAAGAGTTGATATGCAAATTGACCCTCATGCCCTCGCACAAGACGGCCAACCTCATATGGTCAAAGATGACCGCCACAAGTTAGCTGGAAGGGAAGGGTAGTTGCAGGTGATCAGGCCAGCAGGAGAGGGCAGTTGGGGGCGACCTGGCCTACAGGGGAGGGCAGTTAGGGGTGACCAGGCTGGCAGGGGAGGGCAGTTAGGAGTGACTGGGCCAGCAGGGGAGGGCAGTTGGGGGCAACCTGGCCTGCAGGGGAGGGCAGTTAGGGGTGACCAGAACAGCAGGGGAGGACAGTTGAGGGGACATCAGGTCTGCAGGGGAGGGCAGTTGGGGGGGACCAGACCTGCAAGGAAGGGCAGTTGGGGGTGGGGGGGACCAGGCCTGCAGGGAAGGGCAGTTGGTGGTGATCAGGCTGGCTAGGGAATGGTTAAGGGGTGATCAGGCTGGCAGGCAGGCGAGCGGTTGGGAGCCAGGAGTCCCGGATTGTGAGAAGGATGTCCGACTGCCGGTTTAGGCCCGATCCCTCATCCCCCGAGGGGTCCCAGATTGGAGAGGGTGCAGGTTGGGCTGAGGGACACCGCCCTGTGCACAAATTTCGTGCACTGGGCCTCTAATATAAAGATATTATGGTGAAGGTACTACAGAAAACAGTATGGAGGTTCCTCATTAAATTAAGAATAGAGGTACCATATGACCCACCAATCCTTCTTATGGATATCTACATGAAAAATTTGAGAACACTTATTTGTCAAGATATACGTATTCCTAATTTCATGGCAGAATTATTTACAAAGGCCAATACATAGGAGAAAAAAAGTGTCCTTCAATGGATGAATGGATAAAGATGTGGTACTTAGCTATAAGAAAAAAACGATGTACTGCTATTTGCAGCAACATGAATGCATCTTGAAAGTATTATGCTACGTGAAATAAATCAGATGGAAAAGGACAAGAACCATAAGATTTCACTCCTATGTGGGATATAAAACAAAAAGCAACAAATAAAAAAACAAAATAAATTCTTATATACAGACTGCAGAATGATGGTAACTTGGGGGAAGGGAAGTAGGAGGAAGACAAAGAGTGTAAAGGGGGTCAAATATATGGTGACTACAAAAAACTTGATTATGGTTCCTGAGAACACAATAGAATATACAGGTGTCATATCATAAAGTTGTAAACCTAGAGACAGCTGATTAAGATGGCAATAGGTAAACTCTGCTCCCCTTCTCCCATGACAAGATCAAATTATAACTAAACTAGAGGCCCAGTGCACAAAAATTTGTGCACTCAGGGGGGAGGGGCCGGTCCCTCAGCATGGCCTGCACCCTTTAGCAGTCTGGGACCCCTTGGTGGATGTCTGACTGAGAGCTTAGGCCCACTCCCCCGGGGATCGGGCCTAAGCTGGAAATCAGACAACCCTCTGGCAGCCCAGGAACCCTGGGGGCTGACTAACAGCTTAGTCGGACATCCTTAGCACTGCTGTGGAGGCAAAATAGGCTCCCGCCACCACCGCTGTGCTGGCCAGCCATGAGCCAGCTTCTGGATGAGCAGCGCTCCCCCTGTGGATGCACACTGACCACCAGGGGGAAGTTCCTGCATTGAGCATCTGCCCCCTGGTGGTCAGTGTGCATCATAATGACCGGTTGTTCCCAGTCATTCAGCCATTAGGGTCAATTTGCATATTACCCTTTTATTACATAGGATTATAGAATAACCATCATTGAGAATCACCAGATTAGTTGAACAGAATTCCTATAACTAGAAATAGAAAGAAGTCAAATCCAGACTGATAGGAGGGGTGGAGATGCAAAACAGGCAGGACCCATACCCATGGTGTGTCAATTAAAAATCAGGAAGGATATCCCAGCTATGAAGGTCCACCCTGAAGAGGAAGGAATCCCAGTCCTATACCTGGCTCCCCAGCCTAGGGAACCAGAGCAGGGAAGAGAAGTCCCCAGAACATTTGTGCATTGCTTCAAAGAAAGACTGAGGGCGCAGGAGAACAAGGCACAGTTCTAAAAGGGACTGTGCACAGACTCACTTACTCAGAAATTCACTAGATCTAAGGTCAAGGGCAGGGGTAGCAGCTCAAAAAGCCCCAGAGACATACAGGGAGTATCAAAATTCACTAACTTCAGGGAGAGGGCTGGAGAGGTAGGAATTGGGGCAACTCTCTCTATGGATAAGTGCTGGCAGGCATCACTGTTTGTTTGTTGAGCCTTCCCCAACCCAGCCAGCCCAGTGCAGGAAGGTGGGAGTCAAATATATGCTTTCCATTAACCTGCCTAAACCATCCACACTGCCCTGGTGATTTCCTGAGACTCTGGTTCACCCAACTTGCTCTCCTGGCCTAAGCCTCTTCAAGGGGCTCCTTCACATAAACAGCCTATCTTGGATCATGCTGCAAACTCTCCCAAAGTCTCTAAAGTCCACAAACCCCAAACAAGCAGCTGCCAACGTTGGCATACCTTGTATTTCTTGCTAAGTAGCCTCAGGCTATCAGAAGCAGCAACTGGCCTGAACTTGCATTGTAACTCCCAAGAGGTGGCCCCAAGCCTGTCATAAGCAGTTGCCAGTCTTGACATGGACTGTAGGTTCAAATAAGCAGCCACAAATAAAACACAAATGTTGGCTGGGCTCAGCTCACATCATGGTTCCCACCAAATGGTCTGAAGCCCAGCACAAGTGGTAGCTGTCATTGCCCTACACAGAAGTCTCTCCCAAAAGGCTCCAAATTCCACACATAGAAACCTGTTTCAGACCATACCATAGCACCACCCAACCAGTTCCACTAACAACACACCTGAAAGGCAAACCTGGCTAGCACTAGAGCCCCAATAAAGCAACTACCACTACGTGGGGTCTGCCACCACACAACAACCCTCACAAAGACACCCAACAACAACAAGAGGGCACAAACAGCCCTCACAGTGGACACCCATGGAGTACCTGGCTCTGGCAAGAGGGAGACTACCACTGGACCCCATAGGACACCATCCACATAAGGCCATTCTGTCAAGATGAGGAGACATAATAGATCCACCTAATACATAGAAACAAACATATGGTTTCAGTCAAAATGTGGATATAAAGGATCTTGTCCCAAATGAATGAATAAGACAAAACTCAAAAAAAAACAACAACAACACGAAATGAGATAAGCAATCTGTTAAATACATAGTTCAAAACAGGTTGTAAGAACACTCAATGAAATTAAGAAAAGAACAGATGAACACAGTGAAGACTTCAACAAGGAGATAAAACATAAAGAAGGAGATAAAGTGACTGGGTGGTTCAGTTGCTTGGAGGGTCATCCCATATACCAAAAGGTTGTGGGTCTGACCCCTGGTCAGGGCATATATGGGAGGCAACTGATTGATGTTTCTCTCTCATATAAATGTTTCTCTCCCTCTCTCCTTTCCCCTCTCTCAAAAAAATATCAATAAAAAAATATAAAACATATCCTCAGGTGCACATTAAAAGAAAGAAAATGAAAATAGAAAACAAAGAAAAGAATGAGTCAGAAGTAAAGAATGCAATAACTAAAATGAAGACTATATTAGAAACTATCAATGGCTGAAGAGATGAAGCAAAGGATTAAATCATAAACCTTGAAGACAAAGTAGTGGAAAACACACAACAGAAACAGCAAAAAGAAAAAGTAATTTTAAAAAATGAGAAAAGTTTAAGAGACCTCTAGGACAACATAAAGTGCACCGACATCCTAGGGGCATGAGAAAGAGAAAACAGAAAGGGATTAAAAACTATCTGTAGAAATAATAACTGAAAACGTTCCTAACCTGGCTAATAAAACAGGCATACAACTCCAGAAAACATACAGAGGCCTACACAAAATGAACCCAAAGAGGTCCACACCAAAACACGTCACAATGAAAATGTCAAAGGTTCAAAGAGAGACTATAAAAAGTAGCAAGAGAAAAGCATTTAGTTGCCTACAAGAAAGCTCCCATATGACTGTCAGCTGGTTTCTCAACAAAAACTTTGCAAGCCAGAAGGAACTGGCATGAAATATTCAAAGTGATGAAAAGCTTGGACCTACAACCAAGATTACTCTACCCAGCAAGGATATAATTTTAATTAAAGGAGAATGAGTTTCCCATACAAGAAAAAGCTAAAGGAGATCATCAACAGTAAACCAGCATTACAAGAAATGTTAGAGATTTCTGTAAGAATAAAATATTTAAAAATACGAATAAGAAAATATAGGAAAGAAAAGAATTTTCACTGACAAAGCTAAAAACTTAGTAAAAATAGTATATCAACCAATGATAAAGCTAGTACAAAGGTTAAAGGACAAAAATAAAAAGATAATGTGTAACTACAACAATAAACAAAAGGATGCACATAAAAACACAAACAAAAGAAGTAAAAAATAATTACAAAAACAGAACAAGGAGAGCAACAATAAAAATTGTAGTGATTACAGAGTATGTTCAAACTTAAGTGACCATCAACTTAAAATAGACTACTATAAACATAGCTTGGTATATGTAAAACACACGGTAACCACAAACCAAAAATCTATGAGAGATATACAAAAAATAAAGAGAAAGAAATACAAATATAACACTATAGAACTTCATCAACATACAAGAGAAGAAAGCAAGAGAAAAGAAACAAAGAAGTAGAATACAATCAGAATACAATTTTAAAATTGCAATAATTACATACCTATCGATAATTACTTTAAATGTAAATGGAGTTATATGCCAGTCAAAAGATAGGGTGGCTTAATGGATAAAAAAAACAACACACATACTAATTTAGTCTACAAGAGACACAAAACAAATCAAAAGACACACACAGACTGTAAGTAAATGAATGGAAAAAATATGCAAACGGAAATGAAAGACAGGTGGACGAGCCATAATTATATCACACAAAATAGATTAAAACAAAGACTGTTAAAAGAGACAAAGTAGGGCATTTCATAATGATAAAGGGATCAATCCAAGAAGAGGATATAACCCTTGTATACATCTACTCACCCAACATAGAAGTACCTAAATATAAAAAGCAAATATTAATGGACATAAATGAAGAGATTGGCAGTACTACAGTCATACTAGGGAACTTTAACATCCCCATTGACATCAATGAATAGATCATTCAGATACAAGAATATCAACCAGGATACAGTGGCCTTAAATGGCACCTTAGTCCAGATGGATTTAATTGATATTTTTAGTACATTTCACCCCAAAGCAGCAGAATATACATTCTTTTAAAACACACATGGGACATCCTCCAGGATCAACCACATATTAGGTCACAAAACAGTCATTAAATTTAAAAAGATTCAAATCATATCATATATCTTCCTCAAAGACAATAATAAAGAACTACATATTAATTAAAAGAAAAAACTGAAAAACACACATATGTGGAGGCTAAATGACATGCTACTAAACAATAAACAAGTTAATAACAAGATCAAGAAAGAAGTCCAAAGATAGCTCAAGAGAAATTAAAATAAAAACACAACAAACACAAGTATATGGGACAGATGCATCATAGTTCTAAGAGAGAAAATTATAGCAATATAGGCATCCATCAAAAAACAGGAAAATTTTCAAATAAACAATCTAACCTAACACCTATAGAAACTAAAGAATAAGAATAAATAAAGGTCAAAGTAGTAGAAGAATCCTATCTAATAAAGAGGGAATACGCAAATTAACCATCACTTTGCGACAAAGATGGCAGCGCCCATAGCGGCCAGGCGGGATGCTGGCATCATCACCTGGGCAAGGGGGTAGATGGTTTGCCCGCTGTATCTGCCTCCCAGGAGCGTGCTGCACCGGTGGCTCCTACAAACGGTTCCAACCACTGAGGAGAGGTCAGACCCCAAGGCCAACGTCTCTGCCGAGAACCAGGAGGCCGCTGCCCCAGGCCCAGATGAGAGCCCGGCTCTGCCTCCTGCTTTTCAGACCCACCAGGACACAGGAGCAGAGCCTGGCCTTCACGGTCTCTCTGGAAGCAGCCTCCAGGGGCAGGTGAGCGGGCTGAAGATCATGCCTCGGGCTCCGCACTGTCCAGTGGGCAGGGAAGAGGCTGCTGGGCTCCTCCTCCTCTCCCCAATCACCTCCCTATCTAACCAGAGGCCTCACTGGGAACTTAAAGACAATAAAAAGATTGTTAAACAAGGAAATTCTGGACAACAATTGTCCGACCTATGTGAACCCAGCGGAATAATACGTCTGGGACCGGGCAGTGACTGTGCACAAGCACACACCTTTCTTCCTGCAGAAGATGGACGGCTGCTCAGAGAAATCTGTGGAACAGCAGGGATATGCTGAGCAGTTCCCAGGCATCTGGTGACTAGTCTGCCTATGAAAAGGTTACAGGAAAAGGGTGTCTCTCTGACACAGGCGCTCCCAGCCAACCCCTCTGACATCCCCAATGGTAAGGTTTCCCATGGAAACCGCAACACAGGATGAGACCTGCATTTCCTCACCAAAGAGCTTTCTGAGAAACTAAGAAAGAGGTTTCCAAAGCTGTGACTGTGAGCACTTCATGCAAACCCACACGACTGCCTCCCCAGCCAGCACCCGGCGTCAGCTATCACCCATGGGTCTTCCATGTTCTATTCACCCAAACCTATGACAGCACACCTCCATCTCTGCAAGCTTAGGGGACCATAAAGGAAGAAGGCACCATGAGTGCTCCGGGGACGCAACAGTGGGGCAACTCAGGGTGCAGAGAACTGGCTGCATTCCCAATGTCCAGATCTGGTTACTGCGTGGGATCAAGGCTCCGACTCCCTAGGCCATGCCTTCCCCATAAGCTTCCCACAGCCCTGTCAGGCACTGCACTACTGGGCAGCACGGAGCAGATGCATGAAACCCCCCAGCTCAGGAACGAGCAAGTCTCAGGCAGCTGATCATGAACTGGCCACTGCAGGGATGGCCCTGCTGGTCGTTCCCACACTCAATTGTCTGGCGAGGTCATGACCTTAGAGTTTGGTTCACTCCTCTTCCTCCCCAGCCCCCTCTAGAGACCCAAAATTGTATATATATAATTGTCTGAATAAAGAATGATTCAAAAATTTCCAAATTTAGCAAAATATAGTAAAAAATATAAACCCACAGATCAAAACAGCTCAGAGAATAGCAAGTACAGGACATAAAGAAAGCTACATCAAGACACATAAAATCACATTGCTCAACACCAATGATGAAAAGAAAAATCTTTTAAGTAGTCAGAAGAAAAGAGACACACTATATACAGGAATAAACATAAGGATTACAAAAGATTTCTCAACAGAAACAGTGTAAGGGAGAAGATAGTAGAGCAAAATCATTAAAGTACTCATGGAGGGGGGTGGGCATGGAAATCCTCTCAATTTATAATTCTAGACTGAGTGAAAATATTTTTAAAAAATAGTTAAAATATATTTTTCATGTATAAAAGATTGAATTTTTTTTCTCACCAGCAGATTTGTAGTGTAAGAAATGTTAAAAGAAGTCCTGCAAGCAGAAATAAAATTTTGACAGATACAAATAATCTATGTCAAGAAATGGAAAACACCAAAGACAGTAAATGCATAGGAAAAGATATAATAGAAGTTTCTTATTATTTAAATATATCTAAAGATAATTATTTAAACAAATAATAATGTAATGTCAGTTTTATAACATCCGTGAAAGTAAAATACATGACAACAATAGCACAAATATTGCCCGGGAAAAATGAAATTTTGTTACAGTGAAGTTTCTATATAAGATGTGAAGTGGTATAATATCCACTTGAAGATTGACCGTGACAAGTTAAAATCCTATATAATAAAGAGCTAATATGCAAATAGTTGTCACACCCTCATGCCGTCACACCATAACGACTCAATACTGGGGAGAGAGGAATGGGAACCAGCCAGGCTGTGGCCTGGAAGAGAGACAGCCACCCGCTTCAGGGTTCTGGGTGCCAGCAGCTGCACCTGCACTTCTGGCCCAGGAGAGGGACAAGCCGCACGTTCTGTGGTCCCGGGTGCCTGCAGCTGTAGCCTGGGAAAAGCCGCCCACCCACAGTCCCCTGCAGCTGCAGTTAGCCTGGGTGAAGCTGGCCCGGGTCCTGAGTGCCTGTGGCTGGCCAAAGGGAGGGAAGCCCGGTTCCGGGTGCAGGGCGAGGCAGAGGCAGTTAGGGGCAATCAGGCCAGCAGGGGAGCAGTTAGGGATGATCAGGCAGACAGGCAGAGGTTGTTAGGGGTGATCAGGCAGGCAGCAAGAGGCAGTTAGGGGCGATCAGCCAGGCAGGCTGGTGAACGGTTAGGAGCCAGCAGTCCCAGATTGCAAGAGGCATGTCCGACTGCCCATTTAGTCGGACATCCCTGAAAGGGTCCCCGATTGGATAGAGTGCAGGCTGGGCTGAGGGAACCCCCCTCCATGCATAAATTTCATGCACCAGGCCACTAGTCCTTTCTAATAAGAGAGTAATATGCAAATTGACCATACCTCTGCTACACCCACAAGCCACACCCACCAGCCAATCAGGAGTGAGTATGCAAATTAACCCAACCAAGATGGCTGCAGCCAAGGAGAGAGCAAGAGGTTTGGGTTGCCCCCGGCAATGGAGGAAGCCAAGCTTTCCACCTGCCCTGGCCTGCCTTGGCCTCCGCTTAAGGCTACAAAGTTTCAATTATAGAAGATAAATAAATCTCAACAAAAATGGCGGCAGCCACAGAGCTAGAGAAATCAGGAGGCTTGGGTTGCCCCTGCCAATGGAGGAAACCAAGCTTTCTGCCTGCCCTGGCAGGGCCCAGGCCTCTGCTCAAGGCTACAAAGTTTCAATTATAGAAGATAAATAAATCCCAACAAAAATGGCTGTGGCCACTGAGCAAGCAGGAGGCTTGTCTCCACTCAAGGCTACAAAGTTTCAATTATAGAAGATAAATAAATCCCAGATACCAGGGCCTCCACTTGGGTAGTCGGGGGGCATGGCCGGCCTGCAAACCACCACAGGCCACCCCATGCCCCAAAGGAAACCCCACCCTGATCCAGGACATCCTTCAGGGCAAATCAGCTGGCCCCACCCATGCACCAGGCCTCTATCCTATCTAATCCTATCTAGTAAAAGGATGATATGCAAATTGACCGTCACTCCCACACACAAGATGGCTGCCCCCATGCGGTAAAAGATGGTTGCCCCCATGTGGACACAAGATGGCCACCACAAGATGGCCAGCAGGGCAGGGCAATTGGGAGGAACCAGGTCTGCAAGGGAGGGCAGTTGTGGGCAATCAGGCCAGCAGGGGAGGACAGTTGGGAGAGACCAGGCCTGCAAGGGAGGGCAGTTGGGGGTGATCAAGCCTGCAGGGAAGGGCAATTAGGGGTGACCAGGCTGGCTGAGGAGGGAAGTTGGGATAACCGGGCCTGCAGGGAAGGGAAGTTGAGGGGGTCCCAGGCCTATAGGGGAGAGCACTTGGGGGGGACCAGATATGCAGGGGAGGGCAGTTAGGGGCAAAAAGGCTGGCAGGGGAGTGGTTAGGGGGTGATCAGGCTGGCAGGCAGAAGCAGATGGGGCAATCAGGAAGGCAGGCAGGCAAGCAGTTGGGAGCCAACAGTCTCTTACCACATGGGGGCAACCATCTTGTGTGTTGGAGTGATGATCAATTTGCATATTATCCTTTTATTAGATAGGATTAGATAGGATAGAGGTAGGATTGGGCCTAAATGGGCAGTCGAGGGGTCAGTCCTAGATTGGAGAGGGTTCAGGCTGGGTTGAGAGATACACATCCCCGTGCACAAATTTTGTGCACTGGGCCTCTAGTCTATATAATAAAAGCCTAAGTGACCATTATGGCAGAACAACCAGAATGATCAGTCACTATGATGTGCAGTGACCACCAGGGGGCAGACGCTCAATGCAGGAGCTGCCCCTGGTGGTCAGTGCGCTCCCACAGAGGGGTGCTGCTCAGCCAGAAGCTGGATTCATGGCTGGCAAGCGCAGCGGTGGTGGGAGGAGCCTCTTCCACTTCCATGGCAGCACTAAGGAGCAGTGAGCCGAGCAGTAAGGAGCAGCAAGCAGGCAGGCGGTAAGGAGCAAGGGGTCCTGGACTGTGAGGAGAAAGAAAACTAATACCTGGGAGCATTAGAGGGAAACTACAAAAAAAAAAAAAAAAAAGGCAGAGAACATCTTAAAAGCAGTCAAAAGAAAATCAGGAGGCAGACATCTCCCAAGGGGTGCTGGACTGCGAGAGGGCGCAGGCCGGGCTGAGAGATCCCCCCTCCCCTGCCCCTGTGCACAACTTTTGTGCACCAGGTCTCTAGTGGAAATAATAAAGATCAGAGTGGAAATTAAAAAAATAGTTTAAAACCACAATAGAAAAGGTCAATGACACCAAGAGCTGGTTGAACAAACAGATAAATAAAACTGATGAACCTTTAATCAGATTCATAGAAAAATAAAAATATAAAGAGGACTCAAATAAATAAACTATGAAAGAGAAGTAACAAGTGAAACCACAGACATACAGATGATTATAAGTAAATACTATGAACAATTACATGCCAACAAACTGAACAACCATGAAGGAATGGATAAGTTCCCAGAAACATGCAAGCTTCCAAGGCTGAAGCACAAAGAAACAGAAAATCTGAATAGACCAATAATTACTAACAAAATCAAATCAGCAATTTAAAAAAATCCCAACAAACAAAAGTCCTGTACCAAATGGCTTCAAAGGCAAATTTTACAAAACATTAAAAAAATTAACACCCATCCTTCTCTAACTGCTCCAAAAAATTGAAGAGGTAAGGCTCCCAAGCTAATTTTTTTAAAATAGTCTTCCATTTTTTTAAAAAAGTCTTCACCCAAGGGATATGATTATTGATGAGAGAGAGAGAGAGAGAGAGAGAGCAGTGTGAGAGAGAAACATCAAATGGTGCCTCTTGTATGCACCCCAACTGCAGATTGAACCCACAACCTAGGTATGGACTCGGTGACCAGGATGACACTCCAACCGAGCCACTCGGCCAAGACTCCCAAGCTAATTTTATGAGGCTAGCTAGCACCACCCTAATTTCAAAACCAGACAAAGACAAAAAAAATTATAAGCCAACATCCTCAATGAACACTGATGCAAAAATCCTCAAAAAAAAGGTAGCAAATAAAATTCAGCAAAACATCAAAAATATCTTGCACCATGACCAAATGGGATGTATTCCTGGAATGCAAATTTGGTCCAATATTTGTAAATCAATACACACATAAACAAAATGAAAAATAAAAATCACATAGTCATATCAAAGGATGCAAAAAAGTATGCATTTGACAAAAGCCAGAACCCATTTATGATAAAAATTCTTAGCAAAGTGGGAACAAAGTTAACATACCTCCATATCTTAACATAATAAATGGCATACAGAACAAACACAGCTAACATCATACTCAATGGTGACAAGTTAAAATCATTTTCCTTACAATCAGGCATATGACAAGGATGTTTACTTTCACATCTTCACCTCTTTTTGTAAGTCTGAGCCACAAGCAATAAAACAAGAAAAAGAAATAAAAGGTATCCAAATATGAAAAGAAGTTAAACTGTCATTATTTACACACAAAATGATAATATATATAGAGAACACTAAAGAGTTCAAACACAAAAACTATGAGAACTGATAAATACAATAAAGTAGCAGATTAAATATTCAGAAATTGGTGGCATTTTTATACAACAATAATGAATTATCAGAAAGGCAATCTAAAAAAAATAATTCTACTTACTATTATTTCTAAAAGCAAAAACAAAAACACCCCCTAGGAATACATCTAACCAAGAAGATAAAAGACATATACTTAGAAAATTATAAGACACTAAAGAAAGAAATTTAAGAAGATACAAATTGAAGCATGCATGGCACTCATGGAATTAGCATCATTAAAATGTCCATACTACTCAAAGCAATCTGTAGATTCAATGCAATCCCTATCAAAATAGCAATGGCATTTTTCACAGAATTAGAACAAATAATCCTAACATTTATATGGAACAAAAGACCCTGAATAGCCAAAGAAATATTGAGAAAGGAGAACAAAGTTGAAGGTATCACACCACCTAATATCAAACTACACTACAATAAGATAGTAATTAAAACAGCATTGTAGCCAAACAGCCAGTTTGGCTCAGTGGATAAAGTGTCGGTCCATGGACTGAAAGGTCCCGGGTTCCAGTCAAGGGCCCGGACTTTAGTTGCAGGGTCGATCCCTGGCCCTGGCCGGGGCTTCTGCAGGAGGCAACCAATCGATGTGTCTTTCTCACATTGAAGATTCTTTATCTGTTGCCCCCTCTCCCTTCCACTCTCTTTTAAAGTCAATGGAAAAATATCCTCGAATGAGAATTAACAAAAAAAACAAATGAAAAACAGCATTGTACTGGTATAAAAACTGACACATAGATCAATGGAACAAAAATAAACCCATGCCTATCAAAGTAACTTATGACAAAAAATGCAAGAATACACAGTGGTAAAAGACAGTCTAACAAGTGGTACTGAAAAAAACTGGACAGATACATGCAAAATATAAAACTAGACCACCTTCTGACACCAAAAATAAAGTCAAAATAGATTGAAGACTTAAATGTAAAATCTGAAAGCATAAAACTCCTAGAAGAAAATAAGCAATATTGTTAGTCTCCTCAGGCAAATGAATAAATAAACAAATGAGACTACATCAAACTAAAAAGGTTTTGCACAGTGAAGCAAACAATAAAGTAAAAAGAAAATCCACTGTGTGAGAGAACATATTTGCCAATGATACATCTTATAAGGGGTTAATATCCAAAATATATAAAGTACTCATATAAATCAACAAAAGAAAAACAAAACCAAAAAAAATCAAAAAATGGGCAGAGGACCTGAGTAGACATTTCTCCAAAAAGGACATATAGATGGCCAACAGACATATGAAAAGATGCTCAAAATCACTAGTCAACAGAGAAACACAAACTAAAACCACAATGAGGGATTCTAAGATGGCTGCAAAGTAGCCAAAAGCTGAACCCACATGTTCCCAGACCCAAAACAGATTTACAGCTAAATCACAAAGCAATCAACTTGAAAACTAATTGAAAGCTAGTTGATCTGAAATATTATAATCAAGGAGAACAGAAGAAGCCACATAGAGACTGGTAAGAAGGGCAGAGATGTGGAAAAGGATAGCCCCATGCATGCAGGTGCAGAGTGGCAGCTGAGAAGCCTGAGGGATATTGTGGCTGTAGAACTCCCACCCTATAGGAGCGAAGGGTCTCAACCCATGCAGAGATGCCCAACCCAGAGCAACAGAGACAAGGAGAGGAGACCATGTCCGATCTGACAGCGGGGATCAGTGGAAATCCAGTGCACCTGGGAGACTTGGACATCACCCTCCAGGAAGAACATGCATGTAGTGGCAGCACTAGCTAGAGTGCGCATGGTCTGTCTGGCCTCCGTCCTGGCGAGGCCATGCTGCCATCCTCAGCTCCTGGAGAAAAGTCTACTGGCTCCACCCAAAAGTGACTTTAAGGGACCCTACATTTTCTGGAGGGGCTTTTGGTGCAGACACAGAGGGTGTCTACTAGTAAACTGTGTGGCCTGAGAAGAGTACAGGTTGCCCACATCTCTAGAACACAGATAGTGCCCCTTCTCCCATCTGTTGAGCCACATGGCCTTTCCTGTCCTGCTGGGTTTGGCAGTGCGGGGGAAATGTGCAGGGCTGGAACTTTCAGCCCCATCCCACTGAGTTGGGCAATAGAGGGGAACTGTGCCCAGCTTGGAACTTCAGCCAGATCCTGCTGGATTTGAAGTCCCTGCAGAGTTGGGAGTTTCAGGCCCATCCTGCTTAATTCAGCGGTAGGAAGGGGCTGGAGAACTATGCAGAACTAGAATTTTCTAACTGTCTCCTGGAGAGGTTTCTGTCTGGGAGACAGACTGGCGTGTGCTGGGCTGTGTGGCTACATTGCAAGGAGGCAAATCCAAGCATGTATTACCATGGGAAAGGGAAGAAGTCCCTGCTCCCCTTCTACAAGCTAGCGGGCACGACCCCCAACAGAAGACTGTTTAGATCATCCCTGCCAAATCCTGGATATCTCCCATTGGGGGCAGTTCTATGAGGGAAAGTGGGTCTCAAAGTGTGAAACTCTTGGAGGCTATTGTATGGGACTGTGACAAGGTGTTTAGCACTCTCATGTGGGCTGGGATGGCATCATCCCCAACAGGAGAATCTTTTGATCTATCCTCCTGAAACTAGGGAAGGTGAGTCTGCTCCTACAGAGGGGATGGCTGGCTGTTCCCAAGCTGAACCTACAGCGAGGCCCCATAAGGCAAATTAGAGTTGGAAACTCTTGCAGAAACTAAGAGGTTTAGCTTTGAAGCAGGGGCTACTTTACCCTCATTTAGTGTCTGTCTAAATAGGGGAACACCAGCCCTATCTCAGCTAGCCTGAACTCATCCTACAGTCTCTCTTCAGAAGGGTCTGAAAACAAGGCAACCTCAAGGGTAGGCAAAGTAGCTGACAGATGGAGGCAAAACTCAGAAAGCCTTGGTCCTTTAACATATCCTGACATTGAGAAGTCTTTTCCATATGTTTTCTAACTATTTTGTCCAGTTTACTGATATTTTGCAGTGAATTTCTAGTGGTTTCTTACACTGTGCTATAGGTTCTTTATTACTCTATTTAAGCGATTTCCTGGCATTGTATAAACACCTTTCTGATGTTAAGAAGCAATATACACTTGTCTTCCAACTATTTCTTACAGTTTGCTACTACTTTTCAGTGAATTCTACTTGTTTCAAATACTGGTTTAGTGTACTTATTGCTCTATTTCAAGGATTTCCCCGCATTGTAAAAAACCCTTTCTATACTCTTTCCTCACATTGAGAAGTCATTTCCTCGTGCTTCTAAATATTTTGTCAAGTTTACTGCTGCTTTTCAGTGAATTCCTAGTGGTTTCTTATACTGTGATTTAGGGTGCTCACTACTCCATTTAAGGGATTTACCTGCATTGCACAAACACCTTTCTACACTCTTTTCTGAAGTGGAAAAGCGATATACGTTTATCTTCCAACTATTTCTTCCAGTGTACTGCTGCTTTTCAGTGAATTCTAGGGGTTTCAAAGACTGGTTTAGTGTACTTATTGCTCTATTTCAAGGATTTCCCGCATTGTACAAAACCCTTTCTATACTATATCCTGACATTGAGAAGTCCTTTCCATATGTTTTCTAACTATTTTGTCCAGTTTACTGCTATTTTCCAGTGAATTCCTAGTGGTTTCTTGCACTGTGCTATAGGTTGTTTATTACTCTATTTAAGGATTTCCCGGCATTGTACAAACAACTTTCTGATGTTGAGAAGCGATTTACACTTGTCTTCCAACTATTTCTTACAGTTTAGTGCTACTTTTCAGTGAATTCTAGTGGTTTCAAAGACTGGTTTAGTGTGCTTATTGCTCTATTTCAAGGATTTCCCCGAATTGTACAAATCCCTTTCTATACTCTTTGTTCTCACATTGAGAACTCAGTTTCTCATGTTTCTAAATATTTTGTCCAGTTTACTGGAAGAAGATACTGTGTTCATGAAATGGTAGAATCAACATCATTAAAATGTCTATACTACCCAAACCCATCTATATATTCAATGCACTCCCCATTAAAATACCAACAGCATATTTCAAAGACATAGAAGAAACTTTCCAAAAATTCATATAGAAGTTTAAAAAAGACCCCGAATAGCTGCAGTAATCTTGAGAAAGAAGAACAAAATTGGAGGGATCACAATACCAGATATCAAGCTACATTACAAAGCCACTGTTCTCAAAACTGCCTGGCACTGGCACAAGAACAAACATATAGACCAATAGAACAGAACAGAGAATCCAGAAATAGTCCCAAGCCAGTATGCTCAATTAATAGTTAACAAAGGAGGGAAGAGCATACAATGGAGTCAAGACAGTCTCTTCAATAAATGGTGCTGGGAAAGGACAGATACATGCAAAAAGAAAAAGAAAAAGAAACTAGACCACCAACTTAACACCATACACAAAAATAAACTCAAAATGAATAAAGGACTTAAATGTGAGACAGAAAACAATAAAAACCTTGGAAGAATCCATAGGCAGCAAAATAGCAGACATTATGTTATAGCAATATCTTTACCAATACAGCTCCTAGGACAATGGAAACTAAGGAGAAAATAAACAAATGGGACTGTATCAAAATAAAAAGCTTCTGCACAGCAAAAGAAACCACCAACAAGACAACAAGAAAGCCCACTGCATGGGAGAACATATTTGCCAATTTTATCTCTAATAAGGATTTAATCTCCAAAATTTATAGGTAAGTCATATAACTTAACAAAAGGAAGATAAACAATCCAATCAAAAAATGGGCAAAAAACCTAAATAGACACTTTTCAAAAGAGGACATACAGAAGGCCAAGAGACATATGAAAACATGCTCAAAGTCACTAATTATCTGAGAGATGCAAATCAAAAAGACAATGGGTTACCATCTCACACCTGTCAGAAAGGCTATCATCAACAAATCAACAAATGACAAGTGCTGGAGAGGATGTGAAGAAAAAGGAACCCTCTTGCACTGCTGGTGAGAATGCGAACTGGTGCAGCCACTGTGGAAATCAGTATGGCATTTCCTCAAAAATTTAAAAATAGGACTCCCATTTGACCCAGTAATCCCTCTTCTAGGAATATATCCCAAGAAAACAGAAACACGAATCAGAAAAGATATATGTTCATAGCAGCACAATTTACAATAACTAAGATTTGGAAACAGCCTAAGTGCCCATCAGCAGATGAGTGGATTAGAAAATTGTGGTACAGCTACACAATGGAATCCTCTGCTACTGTAAAAAAAAAAGAAGGAATTCTTACCATTTTCAACAGCATGGATGGAAATGGACAGCATTATGCTAAGCTAAATAACCCAGTCAGAGAATGAGAAATATCACACGATCTCACTCATTTGTGGAATATAATGAACAACAAAAACTGATTAACAAAAATAGTACCAGAGACCTAGAAGCATTGAACAGACTGTCCAACCTATGAGGGAAGGTGGGGGGAGGGAGGAAGGGGGAGTCGTTAAAGAGATCAACCAAATGACGTGTATGCATGCATATGAGCATAACCAATGGACACAGATTGTAACGGGGTGAAGGCATGTGCTGGTGGGTGGGAACAGCCAGGGAGAGATCAATAGGGGAAAAAGAGACTCATGTAATACTTGAAACTCTAAAGAATTTAAATTAAAATAATAAATAAATAAAAATAAACTCAAAATTGATAAAAGACTTAAATGTAAGTCTTAAAACCACAAAAATCCTAGAAGAAACCATAGGCAGCAAAATCTCAGACATCTCTCATAGCAATATGTTTACAAATACATCTCCTGAGGCAAAGAAAACTAAGGAGAAAGTAAACAAATGGGACTATCCTATATAATAAAGAGGTAATATGCAAATTGACCATCACTCCAACATACAAGATGGCTGCCCCTATGTGGTCAAAGATGGCCACCCCCATGAGGACACAAGATAGCCACCACAAGATGGCTGGCAGGGGAGGGCAGTTATGGGCAATCAGGCCTGTAAGGGAGGGCAATTAAGTGTGACCGGGCTGGCAAAGGAGGACAGTTGGGGGTGAGCAGGCCTACTGGGGAGGGCAGTTTGGGGGGGTACCAGGCCTTCAGGGGAGGGCAGTTGGGGGTGACCAGGCCTGCAGGGAAGGGCATTTGGGGGTGACCAGGCCAGCAGGGGAGGCCAGTTAGTGGCAATCGGGCCGGCAGCAGAGGGCAGTTAGGGGTACCAGGCCTGCAGGGGAGGGCAGTTAGGGGTGACCAGGCTGGCAAGGAGGGCAGTTAGGGGTGACTGGACCAGCAGGGGTTGGAATTTGGGGGCAACCAGGCCTGCAGGGGAGGACAGTTAGGGGCGACCAGGCTGGCAGGGGAGGGCAGTTAGGGGCAGTCAGGCCGGCAGGGGAGCAGTTAGGCATTGATCAGGCTGGGAGGGGAGTGGTTAGGGGGTGATCAGGCTAGCAGGCAGGCGAGCGGTTGGGAGCCAGCAGTCCTGGATTGTGAGAGAGATGTCCGACTGCCCATTTAGGCTCAATCCCACCAGACATCCCTTGAGGGGTCCCAGACTGGAGAGGGTGCAGGCTGGGCTGAGGGACACACACACACACACACACACACACACACACACACACACCCATGCATGAATTTCGTCCACCGGGCCTCTAGTATCAAAATAAAAATCTTCTGTACAGCAAAAGAAACCACCAACAAAACAGAAAGGAAGCCCACCATATGGGAGGATATATTTGGCAATAGCACATCTGATAAATATTTAATATCCAAAGTATATAAGGATCTCTACAACTTAACAAAAGGAAGACAAACAATCCAATTTAAAAATAGACAATGAACCTAAACATATACTTCTCCAAAGTGGACATACAGGTGGCCAACAGACATATGAAAAAATGCTCAAAGTCACTGATCATCAGAGAGATGCAAATTAAAATTACAATGAGGTATCCCCTCAAGCTTGTCAGAATGGCTACCATCAACAAATCAACATATGACAAGTGCTGGTGAGGATGTGGAAAAAAGAAGATGCCAGTACACTGCTGGTGGGAATGCCACCATTATGGAAAAGAGCATGGAGTTTCCTCAAAAAATTAAATATGGATCTGCCATTTGACCCAGCAATCCCACTTCTAGGCATATATCCTAAGTAACCCGAAGCACCAATCATAAATAATATATGTACCCGTATGTTCACAGCAGCACAATTTACAATAGCTAAGATCTGGAAACAACCCAAGAGCCCATAAGTAAATTAGTGGGTAAAAAAGCTGTGGTACATTTATACTATGGAATACTATGCAGCAGTAGAAAAAAAGAATCTCTTACCCTTTGAGTCAGCATGGAAGGACCTGGAGAGTCATGCTAAGTAAAATAAGTCAGTCAGAGAAAGACAAGTATCACATGATCTCACTCATATGTAGAATCTAAGTAACAAAATAAACTAATGAACTGAGTGGATCCAGAGATAAGGAAGCACAGAATAAAGTGTGGAATCTTCGAGGGAAGGTGGGGGAGGGGGTGGGTGGGAGGTAATCAACCAAAGACCTTGTATACATATACTAGTATGCAGAAGCCATGGACCCAGATAATAGGGTGCTAAAGACCTGGGGGGCGGGCCAGGCTGGAGAGTGTCAATGGGGAAAAAGGGGGGGGGGGGTGGCCTTTCAACAAGAGATCTACCAAAAGACTTGTATGCATGAATATAAGCCTAACCAATGAACATGAACACCAGGGGGGTGAGGGCATGAGTAGGGAGGGGGGGCGGTTTGGGGGGTTAATGGAGGGATGAGGACACATGTAATACCTTAATCAATAAAGAAATTTTTTTTAAAAAAAGAAGAAAGAAAAAAGATAAACATCATGCTCCTAGGAAGAAGGTTTAAAAAAAAGAAAAAAGAGCCCTGACTGGTTTGGCTCAGTGGATAGAGCGTTGGCCTGCGGACTGAAGGGTCCCAAGTTCAATTCTGGTCAAGGTCATGTACCTTGGTTGTGGGCACATCCCCAGGAGGTGTGCAGGAGGCAGCTGATCGATGTTTCTCTCTCATCGAAGTTTCTAACTCTATCCCTCTCCCTTCCTCTCTGTAAAAAAATCAATAAAAAATATATATATATATATATATATATATATATTTTTTTTTTTTTTTTTTTTTTTTTTTAAAGAAAATGGGTTATTCTTTTTCAGAAAACTCTCTCAAACTGGGAAAGTTATTTCTGGTGCTGAACCATCCTGGCAGCATGCTAAATGGGATGATACAGGCAAAATGAAGTTGCCTTCTTTTGCAATTATTCTCAGTGATCAGAAATATTGGGAGTGGGGAGTGAGGAGAGAGGACCAGAGAAGACACAGAGTAAAGGTGATGACAAGGCGGTGACAGTGACCCAGGCAAAGCTGAGGCACTGGAAGGAGAGGAAGGCCTCACCCACCTCTTCTACAAGCTATGGGCACCACCCCTAACACAAATCTCTTGAAACCATCCTAACTGGGAACAGATACCCTGCAGAGCCTAGTTCTGTGGGAGGAGAGAAAGGTGCCCAGAACAAATACGTTAAAAGGGCGAACTCAAGCAGACCAAGCCTCTACTTGGGATCCACACTGCAGGTCTTCAGCCAGGCTGCCCCGAGACAGGCACAGACAGCAACTCACATTGGCCTGGACCAGAGAACTGACCAAGAGACCCAGGACCCCCACACCAAAGGGCCAAATATAACAGCATCAAAGTAAAATCCAGCAAGCTCCACAAATAGCAGACCCAAAGGTTTTGTTTGTTTGGTTAGTTGGTTTTACGTTTTTGTGTATGTTTTGCGTTTGTTTTGTTTTTGTCTTTTGTCTGTTTAGTTTGGGTTTTTTGTCTCTTCTATCTTTTCCCCCATATTCTCTAATTGTCATCTATTTTAGTCTCTTTTTTTTTTTTTTTCCTTTCTCCACTCCCACTCCCTAGGACAAGCCTCATTGTCTGTGTCCATTGGTTTTGCTAAATGCATGCATACAAGTTCTTCCGTTGATCTCTAACCCCTTTCCCTCCCTTCTTTCTGAGGTTGGATGGTCTGTTCAGTGTTTTCTTGTCTCTGGATCTATTTTTATTCATCAGTTTATGTTGTTCATTATATACCACATAAAAGTGAGATCATGTGATATTTATGTTTCTCCTACTGGCTTATTTCGCTCTGTTTTCATGCGTGCTTTCAGTCATGTTTACACAGGCATCTATTTCTGACACGTGCTCTACGTAGGGGTGTTGCTGTATTAGTTCCTAGGACTAAATGTCCCCTCTACCCAGTCCCTGAGGGCTCCCTGGGGGTATTCAGAATCCTTGTTCCCCAGCCAAACTCAAGGCTGGGTGTGGCTGTTCAGGGTTGGAGGGACGGGTTGTCCCCAAGCTGGCTTCCTGGTCGCCTCTCACTATTTTGCTCCCCAGCTTCCACAAAACCACCTTCTCCTGCACTGTAGTCTTGGTGAGTGTTTGTAATTGAAATCCTGTGCACTGGGTTTAGCGAGTAGAAGCAAGGAAAATATAAAGACAGAGCAACTGCGCTGCTGCACATCTCTCTCCCCGGCACTGCACAGCCAGTGCAGAACTTCAGGCTGCCTTTCTGGGCGCAGCTTCCCACAGCTATGGATTAAGATCTAGAGTCTCCAGCTGCCAGGAGCCCTGTGGACCCCCTTATACTGTCAAGTATTACGTGTGTCCCCAAGGGGTGCAGACTTGGTACAGCACAGTTTCCTTCTGACCCTCTAGTCCCGATTGCACAAGTTTCCCTCCAGCCCAGTTCCCCGATCCTACTGTTATCCAGGCATCCTGCATCCTTTAGGGCCATGGATTGTCTCACCAGCTGTGTTTAATTTGACAATTCCAGGTGGATGTTATTTGATTCAGCTGTTTCTTCTATCTGCTCCATGACCAGGCACAGGACATGTCCACCTATTTGGCCACCATTTTGCCTCCCCCTAGATAAACTTTTTTGGAGCCCGTGGCCAGAGAGGTTGGAGTCTCAATGTTTGTGGGTTTACAGCTGAGGCAGCAAGTCCCTGACCAGTGTGGCTGTAGAGTCCTGAGCGGTGTCCAAGGTCTCCTCTAGTAGAGGTGGGGCTGGGCTCTCAGTCACAGCCGCTCTCCCCTTCAAGCTGGCGTGGTCTCTGCAGCAAATTTGGCTGCCCTGGGAGAGATTGCAGTGGTAGCAGAGGCTGCCTGGCTAGGGGAGCCTCATCTGTCAGTTCCCAAAAGTCCTGCGGAATATAACTGACACAGACACACACACACACACCACATCCACACACTCCCCTTTTGCTCCCTCACTCACTCACATCCTCCCCCTCTCTGCCACCCTGTCAGCCACCATCTTGGATCTTCTTAATTCTTATTTTTAATTAACCTTTTGATTCTTTAGTTTTAACCTATTTTATTCAGTATTATTACTTTTTAAAATTATTATTATTCATTTTTTTTATAATTAACCTGTTTCTGGTCTCTTCCTTCTTTGTTTTCTATTTTTTTTAATTTAATAAATCTTTATTGTTCAGATTTTTACAATTGTTTCTTTTTCCCCCTATAGCTCCCCTTCACCCAGATCCCACCACTCCCTCTGCCCTTACCTCCTCCTCCCACTGTCCTCATCCATAAATGTACAATTTTTGTCCAGTCTCTTCCTGTACCCCCATACCCCTTTACCCCTGAGAATTATCAATCCACTCCCATTCTATGCCCCTGATTCTATTATATTCACCAGTTTATTTTGTTCATCAGATTTTTTATTCACTTAATTTTCAGATTCACTTGTTGATAGATATGTATTTGTTGTTCATAATTTTTATCTTTATCTTTTTCTTCTTCTTCCTCTTCTTAAAAAATACCTTTCAGCATTTCATATAATACTGGTTGGGTGGTGATGAACTACTTTAGCTTTTTCTTGTCTGTGAAGCTCGTTATCTGACCTTCAATTCTGAATGATAGCTTTGCTGGGTAGAGTAATCTTGGTTGTAGGTTCTTGCTATTCATCACTTTGAATATTTCTTCCCACTCCCATCTGGCCTGCATAGTTTCTGTTGAGAAATCAGCTGACAATCCTATGGGTGCTCCCTTGTAGGTAATTAACTGTTTTTCTCTTGCTGCTTTTAATATTCTCTCTTTGTCTTTTGCCCTTGGCATTTTAATTATGATGTGTCTTGGTGTGGTCCTCTTTGGATTCCTTTTGTTTGGGGTTCTGTGTGCTTCCTGGACTTGTAAGTCTATTTCTTTCACCAGGTGGGGGAAATTTTCTGTCATTATTTCTTCAAATAGGTTTTCAGTATCTTGCTCTCTCTCTTCTTCTGACACCCCCATAATTCTGATGTTGGTATGCTTGAAGTTGTCCCAGAGGCTTCTTACACTATCTTCAAAGTTTGGGATACTTTTTTCTTTTTGCTTTCCTGGTTGTTTTTTGCTTCTTTGTATTTCAAATGTTTGACTGATTCTTGTGTTCCTCTAGTCTGTTGTTGGGTCTCTGTATAATATTTTTTATTTCAGTCAGTGTATGTTTAATTTCTAGTTGGTCCTTTTTCATATCCTCGAGGGTCTCATTGAATTTATCAGCCTTTTCTAGAAAACTCTTGAAAAACCCTATAACCGTGGTTTTGAACTCTATATCCAGTCGTTTGTTTTCCTCCATTTCTTTCGTTTGTGTTCTGTTTCTTTGTCTCCACATTTTCGCTGCTTTCCTGAGTTGGTAGGGTGGCTTTGTGTGCTAGGTGTCCTATATGGGCCAGTGGGTCGGCCTCCCAGTTACCTGAGGTGGACACTCTTGGTGCACCCCTGTGTGGACTGTGTGGACAGCCTTGTTTTAGTTAAGTCTTGATTGTTGTTGGTGTCACTGGGAGGAATTGACCTCCAGGCCAATTGGCTGTGAGGACCCGCTGTGTCTATAATGGAAGAACTGCTGCGCTGGAGACACGCTTATGGGGCAGGACTTGCTTCAGTGGGACTTTGGTGCTCACTGAGTCTGCCTCTTGAATGTGTCACTTATGGATGTGAGTAGTTGAAATATGGTGTCGTCTCACACTGACCACTAGATATACTAGCTTCTGGATCTCAAATGGGGGGCAGGTCAGCTACTGTCTGAGGCCACCCAGCAGGAGCTACGGCGAGAAGTACAGTTTTCTCCTCTTTGCTTGGGGTTTGGAGGTTTTGGAGCTGTCTGACCAGAGCTGCAATTTGTTTGATTAAGCTGTGATAGGGCAGGCCATTTATATGCAAAAGCTTCTGTGCGGAGCACGGGTGGGTTTGTAGATTGCGTGGGACAGGGTCTCAGGGAGTCACTAGGCGAGGGCGTGGCAAACAGTGATGGCTGCCAGTCAGCCCCCTCTGCGTCTCTGCATTTCCAAGTCCCTGCATCCCACACCCCAGCGCAGTAAACAACGATTGCTGGGCGCACCTCTGCAAGAAAGCCACCCTCACTTTCTGACCTGAAGGTAGACAGTCCAGCTTCTCCCCGTAGGAGTTTGGGTCCCCAGTGTCTCCCCAGAAACTGGAGTTCAGAGTAATCGGGAGCTTTTCTCCCTTCAGGTTGAAAGAAGCAGTGCACCAAGACACTCCCCACTAGCCCGATTCGTGCGCCGCCGTACCTCAGCTTTTCAGCACTCGTGCACATCTCAATGCTCTTTTCTCTTTCCTTCTAGTTATAGAACTTCCACTCAGCCAGCTTTCCCGTGTTTCTGGGTAATAGACATTTTATCTTTTAGTGTAGTTTTGAAATTGTTGTGCAAGGCAGCAGTTTAGGTGTTTACCTATGCCGCCATCTTTGTTTCTCTTCCTTCTTTGTTTTCATATTCTCTTTTCTATTTATTTTAGTTGCAGGTTACCCCCCCCCCTTTCTAATTCTAGTATCGTGCCTTCTCGTATTCTTTTTTTTTAATGTCTGGGGCGTTTTTTTGTAGTTGTTTTTTAGTCTTATTATTGAAGATAGTGTTTTTATTAGTGTTTGTGTTTTGTTTGTTTTTGTGGGGTTTTTTATTTTGTTTGTTTTCTTTTTTTCTTCATGTCCTTTTCGGTTTGGTCTGGTTTTGTCTTGCTTTGTTCTGTCAGCACCTATATAACAACTGGCATGATATGGTCAGGGCTGAGACACACAGTCAGCAAGACTGAGAGCTGAGCATAATCACAAATGGAACAACAGCAACCAAGACCCAAATTCAACAGGAGAACTCACATAACCCACAAAAGAGTCACTCCTAGAGCACAGCTCAGAAGATCAAGGAATCTATATCCCTGGTTCCCACAAGAAGGCCACCGCACCGAGAATAGGAGGCACAGCAGTCTTCTCCAACACACAAAAACAAACACAAAGAAATAGAAAAAAATGTGGAAACAAAGAAACAGGCCCCAAATGAAAGAGCAGGAGGAATCTCCAGGAAAAGAGCTAAATGAAATGGAAAAAAAGCAATTTATCAGATATACTAGTAGAGTTCAGAGTAATGGTTATAAGGATGCTCAATTTAGTGAAAATTATAAGCAATATAATGAAAACTATAAAGAACTCAGTGAAAACTATATCAACATGAAAACATTTATAGAAAGCATGAATTAAAACCAATCAGAAATGAATAATGACATGATTGAAATAAAGAATATGCTGAAAGGAATCAACAATATATTAGAAGAAGGTGAGGACAAAATCAACAAAATAGAAAAAAAATCACCCAAGCAGAGCAGCAATAAGAACAAAAAATTAGCCCGAGCTGGTTCGGCTCAGTGGATAGAGCATCAGCCTGTGGACTGAAAGGTCCCAGGTTTTATTCCAGTCAAGAGGACATACCTTGGTTGCAAGCTCAATCCTCAGCACTGGTGTGAGGAGTCAACCAGTCAATGTGTCTCTCTCACATCGATGATTCTTTCCCTCTGTCCCCCTCTTCCTTCCACTCTCTCCAAAATTCAAAAAAAGAGTATCTTCAAGTACTTTTAACAAAAATTAAAAGGCAGGAGGAGAGTTTAAGGGAACTTTGGGACAACATGAAATGTAACAAAATCCATATCATGGAGGTACCAGAAGGAGAAGAATCTGAATGAGGAACAGATAAGCTGAAGAAATAATGACAGAAAACTTCCCTAACAAGATGAAGAGAAAAGTCACACAGGTTCAGGAAGCACAGAGAGTCACAATTAAGGTGATCTCAAAAAAAAAAAAAAAAGATCCATACCTAGACACATTATAATTAAAATGGCAAATGTTAAAGAAAAAGAAAGAATCTTAAAAGCACCAAGAGAGGGACAGAATGTTATCCACAAGGGAGCTCCCATTATATTGTCATCTGATTTCTCAATAGAAAAACTTAGAACAGAAGAGAGTGGCAAGAAGTATACAACGTAATAAAAAGCAAGGGACTTAATCCAAGACTACTCTATCCAGCAATGCAATCATTCAAAATTGTAGGTGAAATAAGGAGCTTATTTCACCTACAAATTGAAAGACAAAGATCACATGCTCATATCACTAGATGTATAAAAAAGAACTCCACAAAATCCAACACCCATTTTTAAAATGTATTTTATTGATTTTTTTACAGAGAGGATGGGAAAGGAATAGAGAGTTAGAAATATCGATGAGAGAGAAACATCGATCAGCTGCCTCCTGCATACTCCCTACTGGGTATGTGCCTGCAACCAAGGTACATGCCTTTGACCGGAATTGAACCTGAGACCCTTCAGTCCGCATGCCGATACTATATCCACTGAGCACAACCGGTTAGGGTCAACACCTATTTTTTATAAAATCTCTCAGCAATATAAGAATATAGGGTTTGGATAAGGGAATCCAAGATGGCGGCATAGGTAAACACCTAAACTGCTGCCTCCGACAACAATTTAAACTGCAACTAAAAGATAAAACGTCTATCACCCAGAACCACGGGAAAGCTGGCTGAGTGGAAGTTCTACAACTAGAAGGAAAGAGAAAAGAGCATTGAGACGTGCACGAGCGCTGAAAAGCTAAGGTACGGAGGCGCGCGATCCGGGCTGGCGGCGGGCGACTGGGTGCGTTGCTTTTTTCAACCTGAACGGAGACAAATCCCCGATTACTCTGAAATCCAGTCTCTGGGGAGACGCGGGGGACCCAAACTCCTACGGGGAGAAGCTGGACTGTCTGCCAGTGAGAGTGGCTTGCTAGCAGAGCTGCGCGCAGGAATAATTGTTTACGGCACTGGGGCACAGGATTCCAGGACACAGTCGGGACACAGAGCGGGCTTACTAGCAGCCATTGCTGTTTGCCACGCCCTAACCTAGTGACACCCTGAGACCCCGCCCCACACAACCTACAAACCCACCCAAGCTCCAAGCAGCTCAATTAGCATAAGAAAGCCTGCCCTATTGCAGCTTAACCTAGAAAACTTGCAGCCCGGGTCAGACAGCTCCAAAACCTCCAAACCCCAAGCAAAGAGGAGAAAACTGCAGCTCTCACTGTAGCTCCTGCTGAGTGGCCTCAGACAGTAGCTGACCTGCACCCCATTGGAGATCCAGAAGCCAGTGTACCTAGTGGTCAGCGTGAGACAACAGATTTCAACTCCTCACATCCATAAGTGACACATTCAAGAGGCAGACTCAGTGAGCACCAAAGCCCCACTGAAACAAGTCCTGCCCCATAAGCGCAGCACTTCTTCCATTATAGACACAGGGAGTGCTCACAGCTAATTGGCCTGGAGGTCAATTCCTCCCAGCGTACCAACAGCAATTCAGGCTTAACTACACCAAGACTTTGCACTCAGCCCACAAAGGGGTGTACCAAGAGCATCCACATCAGGTGATTGGGGAGGCTGAGCTACTGCCCCCTATAGGTCACCTACCACACAAAGCCACTCCATCAACACAGGGAAGAAGCCAAAATGCAGAAACAAAGAAACATGTCACGAATGAAAGAAATGGAGGAAAGCAAACTACTGGATGACATAGAGTTCAGAATCACATTTATAAGGTTACTCAAGAATCTTCTAAAAACTGCCGAGAAACTTGATGACACTTCTGAGGAGCTTAGTGAGACCTTCAAGGACCTTAATGAGAATGCCAAAAAAATGGAAAAGGATCAGTCAGAAATGAAGCATACACTGTCTGAAATAAAGAATATACAGAAACTCAACTGTAGATCAACATACCCCAAGAATCAAACCAAAGATCTGAAATATGTGGAAACAAAAAACATCCAACCAGAAAAACAAAAAGAAAAAAGAATCCAAAAATATGAAGATAATGTAAGGAGCCTCTGGGACAACTTTAAGCGAAACAACATCCGAATTTTTGGGGTGCCAGAAGAAGGGAGAGAGCAAAATATTGAAAACCTATTAGAAGAAATAATGACAGAAAACTTTCCCTACCTGGTGAAAGAAATAGACGTACAAGTTCAGGAAGCGCACAGAACCCCATACAAGAGGAACCCAAAGAGGACCACACCAAGACACATCATAATTAAAATGCCAAGGGCAAAAGACAAAGAGAGAATATTAAAAGCAGCAAGAGAAAAACAGTTAATTACCTACAAGGGAGTACCCATACGACTGTCAGCTGATTTCTCGGCAGAAACTATGCAGGCCAGAAGGGAGTGGCAAGAAATATTCAAAGTGATGAACAGCAAGAACCTACAACCAAGATTACTCTACCCAGCAAAGCTATCATTCAGAGTTGAAGGTAAGATAAAGAGCTTCACAGACAAGAAAAAGCTAAAGGAGTTCATCGCCACCAAACCAGGATTACATGAAATGCTGAAGGGTATTCTTTAAGAAGAAGAAGAAGAAGAAGAAAAAGGTAAAGATAAAAATTATGAACAACAAAATGACATCAAATACATACCTACCAACAAGTGAATCTAAAAATCAAGTGAATAAAAAATCTGAAGAACAGAATGGACTGGTGAATATAATAGAATCAGGGACATAGAAAGGGAGTGGACTGACGATTCTCAGGGGAAGCAAGTGTGAGGGTTGCGGGAAGAGATTGGACAAAAATCTTACTCCTATGGATGAAGACAGTGGCGGGGGGTAAGGGTATGGGGTGGGGTGGGGAATCAGGTGGAGGGGAGCTATGGGGGGAAAAAAAGTGGAACACCTGTAATAATCTGAACAATAAAGATTTAATTAAGAAAAACAAAATAAAAAAATAATAATAAAAATAAAAACATTAAAAAAAAAAAAAAAAGAATATAGGGTTTGGTTCATACCTCAACATAAAAAGGCCATATATGACAACCCTACAGGCAACATCATAATCAATAGAAAAAATTAAAATCATTTCCCCTACGAATAGGAATAAGACAGGGATATCTGCTTTCATCAGTTTTATTCAACATAGTACTGGAAGTCCTAACTACAGCAATCAGATAAGAATAAAAAGTAAGAGGCATCAAAATCGGAAAAGAGGACGCAGAATTATCATTATTCACAGATGACATGATATTGTACACAGAAAATCCTAAAAAACTCCACCAAGAAATTATTACGTTTAATAAGTAAATCCTGCAGTGTGGCAGCATAGAAAATTATCACGCAGAAATCAATGGAATTTTTACACACCAATAATGAATTCTAGGAAAGAAAATCTGAAAAAAAAAAAAACTATTTCAACCCAAAAATTAAGATATTTAGGAAAACCAAGGAGGTAAAAGACCTGTATTTGGAAAACTACAGAACGTTGAAAAAAGATATAGAAGAACATATAAACAACTCAAGGAATACTGTATTCATAGAATGGTAGAATTAACATCATTAAAATGTCCATATTACCCAAAGCAATCTATAGATTCAATACAATCCCTATTAAAATACCAACAGCGTATTTCACAGATCTATAACAAATATCCCAAAAATTTATATGGAACCAAAAAGGACCACAAATAACTGCAGTAATCTTGAGAAAGAACAGAATTAGAGGAGAACCAAGATGGTGGCATAGGTAAACACAGACTTGCCACCTCCCAAAACCTCATCAAAATTATAACTGAAATACAAAAGAGAACTGCATGAAATCAGGATGAATTGAAGTCCTACAACTAGAGAAATAAAGAAGAAGAAAGCCCACTGAGACAAGTCGGAGGGGTGGAGGCACAGAACAGGCTGTTCTGATATCCATATGGGCTGTTTTTTAAATCAGGAGTGATATCTTGGCTTTAGAGCCCCTGCATGAGGAGCAAGGCATCCCAGCTCCACACCAAAACCCCAGGCCAGGGTTCCAGAGCTGAGAAGTCCACCTAACTTTGGGATCTAAAAACAAGCGGGGATTGTGGCTGAGTGACATGGAGGATGCTGTAGTCCCAAGTATTCATCTTAAAGGTCCAGCACATAAAATTATTCAGACTTGATCAATCTGAGTTCCAGAGCCAGGCAGCTTTGGGGGACCCAAGGACATATGGGGAGGAACTGGGTTGTCTGACATCAGGGCAGGAACTTGGGGTCAGCTTTCTCTCAGATGGGGGTAGGGGTTCCTTGCAGGGGTCATTGTTTCTGTGCTGGGACCTCCCCCTGTCACAGAGCTGACTGATAACCATATCTGAGTTTCCATCAGCCTGGCTCACACTGCTCACTTTGCCCCAGTGATTCCCTGAGACCCTGCCCCATCTAATTGTCAGCCTTATACAAGATGTTTGCAGTAGCTTTTGCATATGAATGATCTGACTTGGCTCAGACTTCACACTGCTAAAATCTCTCAAACAGCAGCAGATGATGTCAACATGCCCCAAGCCTATCAATAAAAGGCCCAAGACTTGGCACTAGCACCAGCCTGCCATGCTTCAGAGCTGGGTCTCGCCTGGCCACTTCACAAGGCCAATACAAGTAGCAGCCATCTGCAGACCTCTCTGTAACTCTGCTGGGTGGGCCCCAAGAAGTGGCTGACTTTACACCTCCCAGGAGACCCAATAGCCAGTGTACCCGGTGGACAACTTCAGACCATACCAAATTACAACTCTACACATCCATAAGAAACACACTAAAGGTGCAAACTCAGCACCAAAGCCCCACTTAAACAAGCCCTGCTCCATAGGAGTGTCTACTGCACAGCTGTTCTTCCACTATAGTCACAACTGGTCCTCACAGCCAATTGGCCTGGAGGTCAATTCCTCCCAATGACACCAACAGCAATCAAGGTTCAACTACAATAAGACTATGCACACAGCCCACACAGGGGTATACCTAGAATGCCTAGCTCAGGTGACTAGGGGAAGCTGAGCCACTGGGCCCTACAGGACACCTACTACACAAGGCCACTCTACCAACTCCAGGATGCAGAGCAGCTCTACCTAATACATAGAAACAAACACAGGGAAGCAGCCGAACTGGGGGGACAAAGACATATGTCACAAATGAAAGAAATGGAAGCACATAAACTACTGAATAGAGAGTTAAAAACGATGGTTATATGATTACTCAAGGATCTTAATGAGAGCTTCAGGAGACTCAAAATGAGCTTCACAGTACTTAGTGAGACTTTCAAGGATCTTAGTGAGAATGTCAAACACATGAAAAATGACGAGTCAGAAATTAAGCATATACACTAACTAAAATAGCGACTAATTTACAGGATTCGACAGCAGAGTAGAGGATACTGAGAATCAAATCAATGATTTGGAATATGAGGAAGCAAAAAACACCCAATCAGAAGAGTCAAAAGAAAAAAGAATTCAAAAATATGAAGATGATGTGAGAAGCCTCTGGGACAATTTTAAGCATACCAACATTTGCCTTTGGGGTTGCCAGAGGGAGATGAGAGAGAGTAAGAGAGTGAAACATATTTGAAGAAATAATGACAGAAAACTTCCCCTACATGAAAGAAATAGACTTACAAGTGCAAGAAGCACAGAGGGTCCCAAACAAGAGGCCCACACCAAAACACATCATAATTAATTGCCATATGTTATAGACAAAGAAATAATCTTAAAAGCAGTAAGAGAAAAGTTAGTTACCTAAAAGGAAGCTCCCATAAAGTTGTCAGCTAATTTCTTGCCAGAAGGGACTGGCAAGAAAAATTCAAAGTGATGAATAGCAAGGACCTACAACCAATATTACTCTACTCAGCAAAGCTATCATTTAGAAGTCAAGGTCAAATAAAGAGCTTCACAGACAAGAAAAAGCTACAAGAGTTAATCACCACCAAACCAGTATTACGTTAAATGTTGTAAGGTATTCTTTAAGAAAAGGAAAAAGAAGATAAAAAATATGAACATTAAAATGGCAATATATACATATCTGTCAACAATTGAATCTATAAAGCAAAATAAATGAATAAGAAATCTAAAGAACAAAATAAACTGGTGAATAAAATAGCATTAGAGGCATGGAAACATGGAACAGACTGACTAATCTCAGAGGGAAGCAGGGAGGTGGGGTAGAAAGAGATTAGACAAAGATCTTATATGCATTCTAGAGGCCCAGTGTATGAAATTTGTGCACGTGTAGGGTCCCTAGGCCTGGCTGGCGATCATGGCTGATCAGGGCCTGCCATCCCCTGGCTGCCAGCTGCTGGCCAAGGCCTTCCTTCATTCCATGCCGCCCCCTAGTGGTCAGCACACATCACAGCAAGAAGTTGAACTCCCGGTCAGTCAACCTCCCTAGGGGACAATTTGCATATTAGATTTTTATTATATAGGACTTGCATTACCTATGGTTACAGGCAACAGGATGGTGAAGGCCTGGGGTGCGGCAGGACCTGGGTGGAGGGGGTCAATGGGGAATAAAATGGGGACATCGGTAATATCCTCAACAATAAAGATTTTAAAAAAGAACAGAGAAACCAAGATGGCGGCACAGGTAAACACCTGAACTTGCCGCCTCACACAACAACTTGAAAACTACAACTAAAAGACAAAACGGACATCATCCAGAACCACAGGAAGGCTGGCTAAGTGGAAATTCTACAACTAGAAGGGAAGAGAAAAGTACACTGAGCTGCGGAAGTAAAGTGCAGAGGTACGGAGGCGTACATGGAGAGGGCTGGCAACTGAGTACGCAGCTAGCTTTTTCAATCAGCTCCCGACTGCTCTGAACTCCAGTTCCGGGTGAGACTCTGGGGACCCAGACTCATTCAGGGAGAAACTGGACTGTCTAGCAATGGGCAGAACTTGAGGGCAGCTTTCTCTCAGAGGTGCTTGCAGTAATTACCAAGGAACAATGAGACCCAGGGGCCTCTTAGGGCAGGGCTGATGGTCAGCCATTGCTGTTTGCTCCGCCCTGAGACCCCACCCCACCCAAGCTGTGTGCAGAGGCTTTTGCATATGCATGGTCTGGTCCTTTGAAATCTAAACTTACCTAACAAACTGCAGCTGAGTCAGTGAGACCCAGAATATCCAAAAAAGGCCCAAGGCCCCACAGCAGCTTGCACTGCTTCACAGTTGGGCCTCATCTGGGCACCTCCAAGACCCAAACAAAGAAGAGGAATCTGAATACCTTTTCATAGCTCCTGTTGGGTGGCCTCAGGCAGAGGCTAAATTAGCACCGCCTTGGAGATCCAAGAGCCAGTGTACCCAAGGATCAGAGTAGGACCATCCAGATTACAACTCCTCAGATCCATAAGGGACACACTCGGGGGGCAGACTCAGTGAGCACCAAAGCCCCACTGAAGCAATCTTGCCTCATAAGGGTGTCTCCAGCACAGTTCTCCCATCATAGACATAGCTGATCCTCACAGCCAATTGGCCTGGAGGAAAATTCCTCCCAGTGATACAAACAACAATCAAGACTTAACTACAACAAGACTGTGCACACAGCCCTCAAAGGGGTGCACCAAGAGTGTCCACCTCAGGTAACTGGGGAGGCTGAGCCACTGGGTTCTATAGGACACCTAGCACACAAAGCCACTCTATCAACTCAGGGAAACAGCCAAAATGTGGAGACAAAGAGGCAGGTCACAAATGAAAGAAATGGAGGAAAACAAATGACTGTATATAGAGTTCAAAACCACGGTTATAAGGTTTTTCAAGAATTTTCTAGAAAAGGCTGATAAATTTAGTGAGACCCTTAAGGATATGAAAAAGGACCAACTAGAAATTAAGCATACACTGACTGAAATAAAATATATTATACAGAGATCCAACAGCAGACTAGAGGATCGCAAGAATCAAGTCAAAGATTTAAAATACAAAGAAGCAAAAAACACCCAACTGGAAAAGCAAAAAGAAAATAGCATTCAAAAATATGAAGATAGTGTAAGGAGCCTCTGGGACAACTTCAAGCGTACCAACATCAGAATTATGGGTGTGCCAGAAGAAGAGAGAGAGCAAGATACTGAAAACCTATTTGAAGAAATAAGGAATGAAAACTTCCCCCACCTGGTGAAAGAAATAGACTTACAAGTCCAGGAAGCACACAGAACCCCAAACAAAAGGAATCCAAAGAGGACCACACCAAGACACATCATAATTAAAATGCCAAGGGCAAAAGACAAAGAGAGAATATTAAAAGCAGCAAGAGAAAAACAGTTAGTTACCTACAAGGGAGCACCTATACGATTGCCAGCTAATTTCTCAACAGAAACTATGCAGGCCAGATGGGAGTGGCAAGAAATATTCAAAGTGATGAATAGCAAGGACCTACAACCAAGATTACTCTACCCAGCAAAGTTATCATTCAGAATTGAAGGTCAGATAATGAGCTTCACAGATAAGAAAAAGCTAACGGAGTTCATCACCACCAAACCAGTATTATATGAAATGCTGAAAGGTATTTTTTAAGAAGAGGAAGAAGAAGAAAAAGGTAAAGATAAAAATTATGAACAACGAATACATATCTATCAACAAGTGAATCTAAAAATCAAGTGAATAAAAAATCTGAGGAACAGAATAAAGTAGTGAATATAATAGAATCAGGGGCATAGAAAGGGAGTGGACTGACAATTCTCGGGGGGAAAGAGGTGTGGGGGGTGCAGGAAGAGACTGGACAAAAATTGTACATCTATGGATGAGTACAGTGGCGGCGGGGTGGTAAGGGCAGAGGGTGGGGTGGGAACCAGGTGGAGGGGAGCTATGGGGGGAGGGGGTAAAAGAGGAACAATTATAATAATCTGAACAATAAATATTTATTTTAAAAAAAGGAAGAACAAATTTGGAGGATACCACAACACAGTATACTAAGCTACACTACAAAGCCACAGTAATCAAAACAGCCTGGTACGGGTACATGAACATGCATATAGATCAATGGAACAAAAAGAGAAGCCAGAAATCACCCAAGTCAATATGCTAAATTAATATTTGACAAAGGAAGCAACAGCATACAATGGAGTAAAGACAATCTCTTCAATGAATGGTGTTGGGAAAATTAGGTACATACAGAAAAAGAAAAAGAAATAAAAGAAACTAGATGACCAAGTTACACCATACACAAAAATAAACTCAAAATGGTTAAAGGCTTAAATGTAAACTGTGAAATCATAAAAATCCTGGAGGAAAACAGAAGCAGGAAAACCTCAGACATCTCAGGTAGCAGAATTTTCATCAATATGTCTCCTATGGTAAGAGAAACAAAGGAAAAAATAAACAAATGGGACTACATCAAAATAAAAAGCTTCTGCACAGCAAAAGAAACTAACATCGAAATGAAAAGGCAACCCACTATAGGGGAGAAAATATTTGCCAATGATACATCTGATAAGGGCTTAATTTCCAAAATATATAAAATACTTCATACAACTCAACAAAAGGAACACAAACAATCCAATTAAAGGATAGGCAGAGGCGCTAGACACTTCTCCAAAGAGGCCATACAAATGGCCAAGAAACAAATGAAAAAATGCTCAATGTCACTAATCATTAGAGAGACGCAAATTAAAACTACAATGAGGTATCACCTCACACTACCAGAATAGTAACCATCAATAACTGAATAAACAATAGTCCTGGAGAGTATGTGGAAAAAAAGGAACCCTAGTACACTGCTAGTGGGACTGCAGACTGGTACAACCACTATGGAAAACAGTGTGGAGTTTTCTCAAAATAGTAAAAATGGAACTGCCATTTAACCCAGTGATACCCCTTCTAGGAATGTATCCCCAGAATCCTGAAACATCATTAGAAGAATATATGCACCCCTATGGAGAAGGATCTGGAAACAACCAAGTGCCCATCTTTAGATGAATGGATAAAGTTGTGACACATTTACACAACGGAATACTATGCAGCTGTAAAAAGAATGGTATCTTACCCTTTGAGACCACATGGAGTGATCTGGCGAGTATTAGGCTAAGTCAGTGGTCAGCAAACTGAGGCTCACGAGCCCCATGTGGTTCTTTGGCCCCTTGAGTGTGGCTCTTCCACAAAATAGCATGTGCGGGCACACATGTTCAATGCGATTGAAACTTTGTGGCCCATGCGCAGAAGTCGGTTTTCAGCTCTCAAAAGAAATTTCAATCATTGTACTGTTGATATTTGGCTCTGTTGGCTAATGAGTTTGCCGAACACTGGGCTAAGTGAAATAAGCCACTCAGAGAAACACAAATTACACATGATTTGACTTACATGTGGAATCTAATGAACAAAATAAACTGACACACACAATAGATCCAGAGAAATGGAAGTATGCAACAGACTAGCGATTCTCAAAGGGAAGGGCAGGGTGTGGGGTGGGAAGAGATCAACCAAAGAACTTATATGCATACTAGTGGCCCAGTGCACAAAATTGATGCCTCCCCTGCTGGTCTGCTCACCCCCAACTGCCCCCCACTGCCAGCCTGCTCACCCCCAACTACCCCCCCAGCCGGCCTGCTTGCCCCCAACTGCCCCCCCCCGACTGCCTGCTCACCCCCAACTATCCCCCTGCTGGCCTGCTCAATCCCAACAGCCGCCCCCCGCCAGCCTGCTCACCCCCAAATGCCCCCCGTCAGCCTGTTTGCTCTCAACTGCCCCCCATTGCCGACCTGCTTGCCCCCAACTGCCCCCCTTCCAGCCTGCTCACCCCCAACTGCCCTCCTGCCAGCCTGATCCCCAGCAACTGCTCCCTCTGCCCTCGCCAATCTGCTCACCCCCAACTGCCATCCCTGCTGCCATCCTGATCACCCCCAACTGCCCTCACCTCCTGGCCTGATCTCCTCTAACCGCCTCTGCCTCGGCCCTGCCACCATGGCTTTGTCCAGAAGGATGTTCAGAAGGTCTCCTGGTCTAATTAACATATTACCCTTTTATTAGTATAAATATGCATAACTCATAGACAATAGTGTGCTGAAGACCTGGGGAGGTGGCAGGAGTGGGGAGGAGAGGGTCAATGGGGGGAACAAGGGAGACATCTGTAATACTTTCAACAATAATATAAATTTTTAAAAATTTTAAAAAGAAAGTAAAGACGATCCAGAGGAGGCACAGTGACACAAGAACCAGAAGCTAGAGTTAAGCATACTATGAAGTCACAGAACTCAAGGTTATTTCCTGACTTAAAGTGCCTTAAAATGTGTATGTTAATAGTCTGAAAAAATATCCAGGATACAAACTCTTGGGCCTACAAATGGTCATGGATTAGCAATGAACCCCTTCACAAAATCAGGACTATCCAAGGCTTATATTTCAAAGAGGGAAAAAGTCCATCTGACCTCAAAAGAAAATTACAAGTTATATTTCATTCTTAGCCTACACTCTCAAAAGAAAAAAATGCTATAGATAATTCATCAGTACAGGAGCCCTCATATGTGTGAGAAACTGAAGAATCAGATCTGTTCCCCAGAAATTGCCATTGTTGAATGTATCTACAATAATAAAAGTGTAATATGCTAATTAGACCTGATGTCCTTCAAGACAAAGCCAGGGCTGCAAGGGAAGCCTGGGTCCCAGGTGCCAGGTGCCTGCTGGTGGCCTAGATTAAAGGCCACCATAAGTCCATACTAACAGAGCATAAATTCAAGTCTTGAAAGCTGATCTGCAGGCAATTTAACTGTCTTCCAAGTAAAGCTTCTCTTTAAAAAAAGAAAAATTTTAGACACTTAGCAATTACTGGGAAGAAGCAGGAAAGTGGGAATCAAAATCAGGAAATATAAATCTGATTTAATAAAAGAGTAATATGCAAATTAACCATCACCCCGCTACACCCACAAGCCACGCCCGCCAGCCAGTCAGGAGCAAGTATGCAAATTAACCCAACCAAGATGGCTGCTGCCACAGAGTGAGCAGGAGGCTTGGGTTTCCCCAGCAATGGAGGAAGCCAAGCTTTCTGCACCCCTGGTGGGCCCAGGTCTCCACTCAAGACTACAAAGTTTCATTAATAGAAGATAAATAAATCCCAGATACCAGGGCCTCTGCTTGGGTCATCGGAGGCATGGCCGGCCTGCAAACCACCACAGGCCCCTCGCCCAGACCACCCCATGCTCCAAGGAAAGCCCCACCCTGATCCAGGACACCCTTCAGGGCAAACCAGCTGGCCCCCCATTGTGCACCAGGCCTCTATCCTATCTAATAAAAGAGTAATATGCAAATTGATCATCACTCCAACACACAAGATAGCTGCCCCCATGTGGACACAAGATGGCCACCACGAATGGCCAGCAGAGGAGAGCAATTGGGAGGGACCAGGCCTGCAAGGGAGGGCAGTTGGGGGTGATCAAGCCTGCAAGGGAGGACAATTAGGGGTGACCAGACCGGCAGAGGAGGGAAGTTGGGGGTGACCGGGCCTGCAGGGAAGGGCAGTTGGGGGGGACCCAGGCCTGCAGGGGAGAGCAGTTGTGGGGGACCAGGCCTGCAGGGGAGGGCAGTTAGGGGTGACCAGGCCTGCAGGGGAGGGCAGTTAGGAGCAAACAGGCTGGCAGAGGAGCAGTTAGGCATCAATCAGGCTGTCAGGGGAGTGGTTAGGGGGTGATCAAGCTGGCAGGTAGAAGCGGTTAGGGGCAATCAGGAAGGCATGCAGGCAAGCAGTTGGGGCCTAAACGGGCAGTCAGACATCCCTCGAGGGGTCCCAGATTGGAGAGGGTGCAGGCTGGGCTGAGGAACACACACCCCCGTGCACGAATTTTGAGCACCAGGCCTCTAGTAGACTAATAAAAAAACAATAATGATGGGAAGCAGAAAAGAATTTTAGACAGCTATTATAAATATGTCGAGGAACTTAAAGGAAAGCATGAACATAATAAGGAGATAGACAGAAGATATAGAAAAGAGCAAAGTGTGCCCTAGCTGGTTTGGCTCAGTGGATAGAGCATCAGTTCGTAGACTTAAGGGTCCCAGGTTTGATTCCAGTCAAAGGCATATGTCTGGGTTGCAAGCTTGATCCCCAGTGGGGGGCATTCAAGAGGCAGTCAATCAATGATTCTCTCATGATTGATGCTTCTATCTCTCCTTCTACCTTTCTCTCTGAAATAAATAAAAATATCTATAAAATTTAAAAAAAGAAAAGAGTAAAGTGGAACTTCTAGAAATAAAAGATCCTATATAATAAAAGGCTAATATGCAAATTGACCAAACGGCAGAACAACTGGTCTCTATGATGCGTACTGACCACCAGGGGGCAGATGCTCAATGTAGGGGCTGCCCCCTGGTGGCAGTGTGCTCCCACAGGGGGAGTGCCATTCAGCCAGAAGCCCTGAGCAAGACTCATGGTTGGTGAGCACAGAGGCAGTGGCAGGAGCCTCTCCCACCTTCATGGCAGTGTTAAAGATGTCCAACTGACAGCTTAGGCCTGGGAGGAGTGGGCCTAAGCCATCAGTCAGAATCCCCCAAGGGTTCCCAGACTGCAAGAGGGCACAGATCAGGCTGGGGACTCCCCCGCCCCAGTGCACAAATTTCGTGCACCGGGCCTCCAGTATATAACATAAATGCTTAAAATGTATAAAAATAGAAAATCAAAACAATGAGAAAGAGACTACATAGACATTTTTTTAAAAGTAAGATCTAAGATCTAGGGCAGGAGGAAAGTATTAAACTTCTAGAAATATAATCAATTATATTAAAATTTTAGAGAAATAAATCTTAAAAGCAGCCAGAGAGAAATTACAGATTACTTACAAAAGGAACAACGAGACAGGTGTCAGATTTCTCATGAGCAACAATAGAAGCCAGTCGATAGTGGAATAATATTGTCAGAGTGGTGAGTTAAATCACCAAGCAACAACTGAATGTGAAACAAAGTTATTTTGGAACAACAACAAAAAAATAAAAACCAAGAGCATTTAGTAACAACAGCCATTGCCTAATATATTTCATGTTAAATAATATGATCCCAGTAGGAAGGTATGATGGAAGAAAAATAGTATGCAAATAAAAACAAATCACATAGATAAATCTATAAGCAAATATTGTCATTATAAAATAAAAATAATGCCCATTTTGGGGGTTAAATAGAAAACAGAAAAAATACCATACAATACTAGCAAATTAGATGGGAAAGACTGATCAAAGTTAAAGCATCTAAGATCTTTTATACTGTCCTGTGAGAAAGGACACATTAGCTTTTGTTAAGTATGAATTTGTTAAGTGACAAACAATAATGATAATGATTTAAAAACCAACAGTCAGAAATATTCCCAAAATATTTAAATTCACCAGAAATAATAGGCATATGTTATCCAATTTTTTTAATCTATAAATTGGCAAAGCTTTTTAAGTGATATTATCTAGTGTTGGTAAAAGTGTAGAAAAAGAGTAAAATCCTATATTGCTAGTACATCTCGGAAAGAATTTTATGACAGTGAGATATATAGCTGGCAGTAAGATGTCAATCTCTTATAGGATCTCAACTCACTGCCACAACAGCCACTACTTTATTTCAAGGTAGACAGATACAGCCCTTCATATCCTTCTCACCTTGTTGGCCTTGAAATCCTGGGGATGATAGTGGTACATGTAGTTTATTCCAAGATAAACTCTGTAAAGCAGTATGCACACTAAATATTACATGTGGATTGAAAAACTACATTGGAATATTAATTAAGACATTTAAAATACAATAAAATATTTAATTTTCTAACTATTTTTTCAAATATCATTACAATTAATAAAAACTACAAAATTGCATTTGTATTGAGAATGAAGTACATGTAATAAAAAATTAAAGATAACCACTGAAAATACATACTGTATGTCTTCCACACTTAATAAGGGCAACATTGAATTAAAGGCACAAAACTAACCTGTATTCATCCTGATTAATGAAAAAGATTTGAAAAGCAACTAATGAATATTAAAAGAGTAATCAAAAAACATAAAATAGGAGAGACATAAATCCAATCATATTACCAATAACAATAAATGAAGTGAACCTTCAAATTAAAAAAAAATATTCTCAGATAATATCATTGTATTGGTTATCAAATATGTCTAAACATATGAACAGTCTGAAGAGCTTCTCTCCTAGCTGGTATAGTTCAGTGGATGGAGCATCAGCCCACAGACTGAAGGGTCCTGCGTTCAATTCCGGTCAAGGGCACATACCTCTGTTTGCAGGCTTGTTCCTGGCCACAGGTCAGGGTGCATGCGGGAGGCAACCAATCAATGTGTCTTTCTCACATCAATGTTTTTCTCTCTCTCTCTCTCTGTCTCTTCCCCTCCTTTCCACTCTCTCTAAAAATCAATGGAAAAGTATCCTTGAATGAGGACTTAAAAAATAAAATATTTTTTAAAAAAGAGCTTCAAAAATTATACCTATGTCCAATGCCTAGAGAGACTGTGTTTTAATTGGACTGGGGTATGGCCTGAGTTCTGGAATTTTTAAAAGGACCAAAGCTACTTCCAAAGTACATACAAGTTTGAAAATCATTTTTATATTTTTTTCAAAGTGATTATGCCAATTGATAATACCATCAGTAAGGTATAAAGCAATTAAAATATATATAATTCACTTGCCTACATTTCATTCATCTAAATTGTACATTCAATAGTTTTTAGAGTTGTGCAACAATCACCACAATGTAATTTTATAACATTTGTATCAACTTGGAAAGAAACCTGTGCCTATTAGCAGTCCTTTTCAGTGTCCCCATTCTTATTCCCCAATCCATCTCCACCTCCCAGTATTGAACAACCACTAATCTACTTTCTCTCTATGTAGGTCTGTCTGTTGTGGACATTTCATACAAATGGAATTATACATTATGTAGGCTTTGTGTCTGGCTTCTTTCACTGAGCATTTTTTCATACTGTAGTATGTATCAGAACTTCATTTCTTTAATGAATAAATAATATTAAATTGTATTCATTCATTTATTTGCTGGTAGACATTTGGGGGGTTTCCACTTTTTTACTATTGTGAATAATGAAGTATATAGCACTTCTACCTCCAAAAATAGTTAAGACTGTCAGAGTTCTTTATTTTTTGCCAATCTAGGGTATCCTATCTAATAAAAGAGTAATATGCAAATTGACGGTCACACCAAGACACAAGATGGCCGACGCCATGTGGTCAAAGATGGCTGCCCTCATGTGGACACAAGATGGCCACCACAAGATGGCCTGCAGTGAGGGCAGTTGTGGAAAGTTAGGGGAGAACAGGCCAGCAGAGGAGGGCAGTTGGAGGTGACCAGGCCTGCAGGGCAGGGCAGTTGTGGGAGATCAGGCCAGCAGGAAGGGCAGTTAGAGGTGACTGAACCAGGAGAGGAGGGCAGTTGGGGGAGACCAGGTCAGCAGGGGAGGGCAGTTGGGGGAGACCAGGCCTGCAGGGGAGGGCAGTTGGGGGGGCCAGGCCTGCAGGAGAGGGCAGTTGGGGGGGTGGAGACAAGGCCTGCAGGGGATGGCAGTTGGGAGGGACCAGTCCTTCAAGGGAGGGGAGTTGGGGGAAACCAGACCTACAGGGGAGGGCAGTTGGGGGGAACAGGTCTGCAGGAGAGGGCAGTTGTGGGCGATCAGGCCAGCAGGAAGGGCAGTTAGGGGTGACTGAACCAGGAGAGGAGGGCAGTTGGGGGAGACCAGGTCAGCAGGGGAGGGCAGTTGGGGGAGACCAGACCTACAGGGGAGGGCAGTTGGGGGGAACAGGTCTGCAGGAGAGGGCAGTTGTGGGCGATCAGGCCAGCAGGAAGGGCAGTTAGGGGTGACTGAACCAGGAGAGGAGAACAGTTGGGGGAGACCAGGCCTGCAGGGGAGGGCAGTTGTGGGCAATCAGGCCAGCAGGAAGGGCAGTTAGGAGTGACCAGGTCAGCAGGGGAGGGCAGTTGTGGGAGATCAGGCCAGCAGGAAGGGCAGTTAGGGGTGACTGAACCAGGAGAGGAGGGCAGTTGGGGGAGACCAGGTCAGCAGGGGAGGGCAGTTGGGGGAGACCAGGCCTGCAGGGGAGGGCAGTTGGGGGGGCCAGGCCTGCAGGGGAGGGCAGTTGGGGGGATGGAGACAAGGCCTGCAGGGGATGGCAGTTGGGAGGAACCAGTCCTTCAAGGGAGGGCAGTTGGGGGAGACCAGGCCTACAGGGGAGGGCAGTTGTGGGGGAACAGGTCTGCAGGAGAGGGCAGATGTGGGCGATCAGGCCAGCAGGAAGGGCAGTTAGGAGAGACCAGGCCAGCAAAGGAGGGCAGTTGGGGGAGACCGGGCCAGCAGGGTAGGACAGTTGGTGGGGACCAGGCCTACAGGGAGGGCAGTTGGCGGGGGACAAGGCCTGCAACGGAGTACAATTGGGGGGGACCCAGGCCTGCAGGGGAGGGCAGTTGGGGGGTGACCAGGATGGCAGGGGAGGGCAGTTGGGGACATCGGGCCAGCGGGGTGAGCAGTTAGGCATCGATCAGGCTGGCAGGGGAGTGGTTAGGGGCAATCAGGCAGGCAGGCAAGCAAGCGGTTGAGAGCCAGCAATCCTGGATTGTGAGAGGGATGTCTGACTGCACATTTAGGCCCAATCCCATGGGCAGTCGGACATCCCTCAAGGGGTCCCAGATTGGAGGGGGTGCAGGCTGGGTGGGACACACACACTCACTGCACAAATTTCGTGCACTGGGCCTCTAGTTTTATAATAAAAAGTGTTTCTAGCATACTCATTCAATGTGAAATACAAAGTTCTTAAAATGTAATATTCAACTACAAAACACAAGTGAGAATGTGTTTGTTGCAATGGATTGGGTACACTTGAATTGTTAGTGAAATGCATTGATCCATCCTACCCTATATAATAAAAGGGTAATATGCAAATTGTCCCCTCGACCAGAGTTCCACCAGAGTTCAACAAAGGGGCGGGGCCAGCCTGCCAACCACCCTCGGCCCCTCTCCCCAGCCGGCCAGCCAACCGCCCACAACCCCTACCATTGGCCGGCCCTGCCCCCAATCGCCCCCCCCCCCCGACCCTGATCAGTGGCAGGGCCAGCCAACCAACCTCCCGCATCCCCTTCCCCCAGCCCACCTGGCCTGATTGGCCCTGATCAGGGCAGGCCGGCCAGACCCCACCCATGCACGAAGTCTTGCACTGTGCCTCTGGTCACTATATAAGTAATATAAGCTCTTCTGTTGTAAAAAAAAAAGCAACACAAACATTTATTTCTGCATCTATTTTTTAAAAATATTTAAGCTCCTTTAGCTGATCTAAATTGTAACAACAAATAGCAAAACTGTCCCAGAATTCAAATTTAGCCCCTTGATCATTAGAAAGATAGGAAGGAAGATAGGTAATTATATTTTAAAGATAAATGTGCCCTATATGAAACTATCTATGTCTGCCTCCGGTAATTTAAAACCATTAATTTGAGAATAAGAAGAAATTCAGTTAATTACTTAAGAATAACCTTGAAATAAGGAGTGATTTCAAAGATAGATCCTAAAATACTATGGCATATTCTTACCTAGTGACACCAAGTTACTATAGTTCTCCAACATCACATCTCTGTACAAATCCCTTTGAGCAAAGTTCAGGCATTCCCACTCTTCTTGAGAGAAGTCAATGGCAACATCCCTGAACATCACCAATCTCTGAAACAACAAATATAATACTAGGAGTGGATATAAAGAAAATAAACTCAAAATGGATAAAGGACTTAAAGGTAAGATGGGAAACCATAAAAATCTTAGAAGAAACCATAGGCAACAAAATAGCAGACTTTTGTCCTAGCAATATATTTAACAATACAGCTCTTAGGACAATGGAAACGAAGGAGAAAATAAACAGATGGGACTACATCAAAATAAAAAGCTTCTGCAGAGCAAAAGAAACCATCAACAAAACAAGAAAGCACACTGCATGGGAGAACATATTTGCCAATGTTATCTCTGATAAGGGTTTAATCTCCAACATTTACGGGGAACTCATACAACTTAACAAAAGAAAGTTAAACAACCCAATCAAAAAATGGGCAAATGACCTAAATAGACACTTTTCGAAAGAGGACATCCAAAAAGCCAAGATTAAAACATGCTCAAAGTCACTAATCATCCAAGAGATGCAAAACAAAACAACAATGAGGTACCACCTCAGAATGGCTATCATCAACAAATGACAAGTGCTGGAGAGGATGTGGAGAAAAAGGAACCATCCTTTACTGCTGGTGGGAATGAAGACTGATGCAGCCACTAAGGAAAACAGTATGGCATTTCCTCAAAAAATTAAAAATGGAACTGCCATTTGACCCAATAATATCAGTTCTAGGAATATATCCCAAGAAAACAGAAACACCAATCAGAAAGGATATATACACCCCTATGTTCATAGCAGCACAAATTACAATAGCTAAGATTTGGAAACAGCTTAAGTGCCCATTAGCAGATGAGTGGATTAGAAAACTGTGGTACAGCCCTGACCAGTTTGGCTCAGTGGATAGAGCATCAGCCTGCGGACTGAAGGGTCCCGGGTTCGATTTTGGTCAAGAGCATGTACCTTGGTTGCGGACACATCCCCAGTGGGAGGTGTGCAGGAGGCAGCTGATCAATGGTTCTCTCTCATCGATGTTTCTAACTCTCTATCCCTCTCCCTTCCTCTGTGTAAAAAAATCAATAAAAAAAAATATTTTTTAAAACTGTGGTACATCTGCGCAATGGAATACTACGCTGCTATAAAAAAGAATGAATTCTTACCATTTGCAACAGCATGGATGGAACTGGAGAGCATTATGCTAAGTGAAATAAGCCAGTCAGAGAAAAAAAAATACCACATGCTCTCACTCATTTATGGATAATAAAGAACATTATAAACTGTAGGGAGCGGCTATAAGGTTAAGCCTCGGACTGACCTGTTGGCAGAGCCACAAACAAGTCCCAGCTTAGAGGGCACAGCCCTCTTAGCATAATTAAGCTTGACCTTATGACACGCCCTAGATCCTATCTGGGTAACTAATGGGCTGTGGGAGGTACAGCAAGTGCTGCCAAAACAAGTGAAACTCACAAGAACATTGTAACTATGGTGACAACTATCTCTGGCTATAAAATAAAGGCTCAGCTTGCCATCTGGATCTTTCTCTGTGGCCTTAGCCAGGCACAGGAGATCCACCTAGACCCAGCTTATTTTCTTTGTCTGTCTTTTCTTCAATCCTTCACCACCCTCCCTCAGGCTCACGGAACCTTTGGCTGAGCTAGCCTGGCACAATAAACTGATGAACAAAAATAGATACAGAGGCAGAGAAGCATCAAACAGACTGTCAAATGACAGCAGGAAGGCTGGGGAGGATTGTGGGGGAGATAAGAGATCAACCAAAGGACTTGTATTCATGCATATAAGCATAACCAGTGGGTGCAAGACACTGGGAGGGGGGTGAGGGCAAGTGCCGGGAGTAGGGGAGGCTAGGAGAAATTGTGGAGAAAAAAAAAGAAGACATATGTACCACTATTTGTAATACTTTAAACAATAACAAAAGAAAAATAAATAAATAAAAATAAAAATACACACACACACAAAAGAAAATGTATTTTCAGTGGAGGAGGAGATGATGCAGAGCTCTTAACCATAGAGATAAAAGAACAAACATGCTAGTAAGTATCTCACATGGATGACACTACAAAAATTGGTGCTTCTGAAGTGACAACATGTTCCTTTTTATTCCTGTTGCTGTAGCCATTTCCTGAATATAGAACAACTCATTATACACATAGTCTGGGAATTAATGAAGTTAAGTAAGTAAAATTAATTTTAAAATGCAATGTCCCAATTAAACGAAATAGCATACAGAAGCACCCTGTACAATCTGTATCTTGTATATCCTACCTGCTCAATAAATGAAAGTTTTCCTTTTTATTTATTAAGAAATTAGAGTCCCTGACACCCTGCCCACCCAATTTGCAGGGCCATTTAAGCCACTTCCAGTGGCTTTTCTATAAAAATGGCTTGTCTTGGCTCATGCTGTGGACTTTCCTAAATTCGCTCAAACGTTCACAGCCCCAAACAAGCAGCATCTGGCCTCAACATTCCAGGTACCTCTTGCTAAGTGGTCCCAGACCTGGCACTAGCAGCAGCCAAACTTGGTTCACACCTTGATTTTTCCAAGGCATCTCCAAGTAATTTAAAACCATTCATTTGAGAATAAATTACTACCTCTAGTAATTTAAATCCACTCTTTTGAGAATAAGAAGAAATTCAGTCAATTACTTAAAAACAACCTTGAAATAACATCATATAAGGCACCTCCCACACAAGTAGCACCCATCTGCGGATCACTTTGTAGCTCATACCAAGTAGCCCTGGACAAGACACAGGTAGCAGCTAACCTTGGTCTGAACCTTCCAAAAAGCCCCAGAGCCAGTGTGTGGTCAGCTTCATACTATAAAATGGAGTACCACCCAACCACCTCCTTGAGCAACATACTCCAGGGGCAGACTTGGTGGGCACCAGAGCCCCACTGAGGCAAGTTTTACTCTGTGGGGTCAGCCTCTGCACTGTAGTTCCTCCACTGTAGTCATGGCTAGTCAATCCCTCCCTCTGATATACCAACAACAATCAAGGAGGATACACATAGCCCACACACAAGGTATGATTAACTGCCCAGTTCAGATGGCAGGAGAGGCTACCCACTGAGCTGTACAGAATACCTACTGCATAAAGCCATTCAACTAAGACTTGGAGATATAGCAGATCTACCAAATATATAGAAACAAACATAGAAAGGCAGCCAAAATGGTGAGACAAAGAAACATGTCCCAAATGGAAGAACAGGAGACAACTCCAGAAAAAGAAGTAAATGAAGGATATCAAATTACCAGATACAGACGTCAAAACAACAATTATAAAAATGCTTGAGGAACTTAGTGAGAACTTCAACAGCATTTAAAAATCCACACCTAAAGACCATTAAAAAAGAACCATTCAGAAATGCAGAACACTCTAACTAAAATGAGGAATACACTAGAAAGAATCAACAGCAGATTAAATGAAGCAGAAGATCAAATCAGCGATTTGGAAGTCAAGGTCCAGGAAACACCCAATTAGTGTAGCAAAAAAAAAAAGGGTAGTTTAAGGAAACTCTGACACAACAATATTAAGCATACCATCATTCATATCACAAGGGTAGCAGAAGGAGAAGAGAGAGATTAAGGAATTGAAAACATGCTTTTAAAATAATGACTGAAAACTTCCCTAATCTGGTGAAGGAAAAAGACACTCAAGTCCAAGAAGCACAGTGAGTCCCAAACAAGATGAACCTAAAGAAGCCCACACCAAGACACCTCATAATTAAAATGCCAAAGGTTAAAGACAAAGAGAGAATCTTAAAAGTAGCAAGAAAAAAGCAGTTAGTTACCTAAAAGGAAGCTCCCATAACGCTGTCAAGAGAAACTTTGCAGGCTAGAAGATTAGCATAAAATATTTAAAGTGATGAAAAACAAGAACCTATAACAGAGATTACTCTACCCAGAAAAGGTATCACTTAGAATCAGAAAACAAAGAGCTTCTGAGATAACAAAATGTGAAAGCATTCATCACCACCAAAGCAGTATTACAAGAAACATCAAAGGGAGCGGGGGGGGGAGGAAGAGGAGGAGGATAAGAAGAAGAAATAAAAAGATAAAAAATATGAGTAATAAAATGGCAATAAATATATATCTATGAATAATTACTTTAAAAGCAAATGGATTAAATGCCCCAATCAAAAGACATAGGGTGGCTAAATGGATAAAATAACAAGACCCTTACATATGCTGTCCACAAGAGACTCACTTAAAATCAAAAGACACAAACAGACCGAAAGTAAAGGGATAGAAGATATTTCATGAAAATGGAAAAAAACAAAAACAAAAAAAGCTGGTGTAACAATACTTCTATTGGTTAAAACAGACTTTAAAACATAGGTTATAACGCGACAAAGAAGCACCCAGCAATTCCACTTATTGGTATTTATTCAAAATAACCCAAAACACTAATTCAAAAATATATATGTATCCACATGCTCATTGCAGCATTATTTACAACAGCCAAGATATGGAAGCAACCTAAGTTTCCATCAATAGGGGTGAATGAATAAAGAAAAAGTGGTACATATATACAATGGGATATGACTCAATTATAAAAAAAAGAATGAAATCTTGCCATCTGCAATAACATGAATAGACCTAAAGAGTTTTGTGCTGAGTGAAAGAAGTCAGACATAGAAAGAAAAATTTCATATGATTTCTAAAAAACAAAATAAATGAACAAGCAGAATAGAAATAGACTCAAAGATTCAGAGAACATTTTGACGGTTGACAGATGGGAGAGGAATTAAGAGCATGGGTGAAAAGATGAAAGGACTAAGAAGTACAAATTAGTAGTTACAGAATAATCATGTAAAATATAACATAGGGAATGTAGTCAAAATTTGTAATAACTATGTATGGTGTCAGATGGGTACTAGTTTTATCAGGGTGAGCAATGCCTAAAAGGTATGTTGTATACCTGAAATTAATATAATATTACATATCAACTGTAATTGAAAAATAAAAAATGTACTAAAATATATATAAGAAAATTGGGTAAATGTTTCGTAAAATCTTATATCTACCATAAAATACTATTTGCAAAAAAAATGAAGAATATATTAAAACCAAGTTTGTTGTTGTATCAGAATATTGCATCATAGGCATTTTCCTTGTTACTAATAATTTAGTAAGTATTTTTAATAGGCTGCAGAATTGCTCCAAATAATCAATATATCTTGACTTAATGACATGCATATTTGGAACATTGTAGGTTATATAAAAATCTCATAAGCATTTCTTGCTTTGGGGAGTTTATAATTCTCAACAGCTTTTGCACATGAATGATGATCTTTCTTGTTATTATTAATCAAGATGATGAACATAATGAACATGACTTTTTCTTGTCTTAAGCAACATAAAGATGGAAAATATTAATTCAAACTTACATATTCAAGATTAACACACAATATTGAATCTCAAAATCATCCATGTTATTGGTATCAATTATGGATTTCTAGGGAAGATCCATGATTTCTCTGTATTCACTCCTTAATCATAAAGCTCACAAAGCCTGGGCTTTTGCAATTTATGGAGAATGCGCAGAGTCAAAACCAACTCCTACCTTGCTTAACTGGGAAATTTAGGTCTAAAGAGTCGATCAAAGTTTTCTCAGGTATGGTACCATTTAACATTCTTATCTATCTAAAAAATCAGGAAATTTTCTTTTGCTGTATCACTCAGTGATTCTAGTTAAAGATGTTCAATGGATTAGTAAATAAGGATATGAATATAGGTTAGATTAGAAAGACATACTTAAAGATAACACTATCTATAATAATAAAAGCATAATATACTAATTAGACCGGATGGCCAAACAGCGACACTGATGCCTGTCCGGACAACCTTCCAGATGAAGCCGGGGCTGCGAGGGCCGAGGCAGCTACCATGGCTGTGAAGGCCGAGCCCCTTACACAAATTTTGTGCATTGGGCCTCTAGTCATTTATAAGAATGGAATAAACTGGGGAGCATATTCCTGAGTGGGGTCAGTTAGGAAGGAAGTTTCAGATATACAGAATGCAAATATGCACATACTATGTAAAAACAAAACAAAAAAACATGAAAGGAGAAAACACCAAGTTACCTGAGCCATGATTTTTATGGCTGTATGAAATGACTAATCCTCTCCTGGATTCCTATTTTGGAGAAGCACAGCATCTGGAAAAGGCAGTGCTGGAGAGGAGAAAATAGAACCATGAGACCATGCCTTTCACAAAGCTCCAAATGAGTTATGTTAGAATTACCTTTGTTGCTCTCCTCTTCCTGTCACTTGCTCCCATTCCCAAAATACACACTAAGCAGGAGGATACAGGTGGTGGTTCATACCTCTGTCAAACTCAGTGCTCTCTATATTAAAAAATATATATTTATAAAAAACTACTCTACCATTCCCAAAATAAAACTTATGGATAACAACACATTTACACATTATGCCAAAAATGGATAATGACCAACTATTATATTTCCGTATAATTAATGACCACACACAACTACAGAAGGCACAAATAATTAAGTGCTTACAACTAAATAAAATGAACAAATTTAGATTTGTAAGATGATAATATTCAACTAAGTATTGTTGACATATTTTTATTTATGTTTACCATTTTGAAAAAAAGTGATATATGTATATTAAGTATGTGTGTATACAAGTAAGTGTGTAGAATAAATGAAATTTATTATCTACAAATTAAGGCTTCTATAAGTGTGTGCTATTCACAAGTCAAATGTCAGAAGTAGTGTTACCATTAGTGCTGAGACTTTTTAAAGTTGTTTTTAAACAGCTCAGTAAATTTCTGAATAAAACCAAGTTTACAAGATAACAAAACTTTCTCAAACAAACCAGCATTCCTGATTAAGCAATAATACTAAAGTAGATAAATCTAGATATTTGACAAAATGCTCTATGCAAGAGGTTCTAGAGCCATATAATTATAAACTTATTTTTTTCCTCAGCTATGGTTTTTTTGTTTGTTTGGGTTTTTTGCAGGTATTTTATTTTGTGGGAGTTTTGTTGTTGTTGTTCTTGGTTTGTTTCTTTAGAGGTTTTTTGCAGGTATTTTACTTTTTTAAAATAATTCTTTATTGTTGAAAGTATTACATATGCCCCCATTCTTCCCCAATTGACCACCTCCAGCCCCCCACCTGTCCCCCACCCCAGGCCTTCAGCACCCTACTGTCTATGTCCATGGGTTATGCATATATGCATACAAGGTCTTTGACTGATTACCTCCCACCAATTCACCCATCCACCCTCACCTTCCCTCTGAGATTCTGCACTCTGTTACATGCTTCAATGTGTCTGAATCCACTGTTCATCAGTTAATTTTGTTACTTAGATTCCACATATGAGTGCAATAATGTGATACTTGCCTTTCTCTGTTTTTTTTCTCTCAGCATGATACTCTCCAGGTCCCAAAATATGGTCTCAAAGAGTAAGAGATTCTTCTTTTCTACTGCTACATAGTATTCCATGGTATAAATGCACCACAGCTTTTTTTTTTAACCTCTAATCTACTGATGGGCAGTTAGGCTGTTTCCAGATCTTAACTATTGTAAATAATGCTACTATGAACATAGGGGTGCATATATTTTTTCTAATTAGTGTTTCGGTTTTCGTAGGATATATGCCTAGAAGTGGGATCACTGGGTCAACTGGCAGTTCCATATTTAATTTTTTGAGGAAACACTATACTGTTTTCCATAATGGTTGTACTGATTTACATTCCCACCAATAGTGTACTAGGGTTCTCTTTTCTCCACATCCTTACCAGCACTTGTCATTTGGTGAAAGGTGTGAGATGATACCTCATTGTCATTTTAATTGCATCTCTCTGACAATCAGTGACTGTGAGCATTTTTTCATATGTCTCTTGGCCATCTGTATGTCCTCTTTGGAGAAGTGTCTATTTAGGTCCTTTGACCATTTGTTAATTGGATTGTTTGTCCTCCTTTTGTTAGGTTGTATAAATTCCTTATATAATTTGGATATTAATCCTTTATCAGGTATATCATTGCCAAATATGTTCTCCCATACAGTGGGCTGATTGTTTATTTTGCTGTGCAGCTTTTAGTTTTGATGTAGTCCCATCTGTTTATTTTCTCTTTAGTTTCCACTGCCCTAGATGTATCTGTAAACATATTGCTATGCGAGATGTCTGAGATTTTGCTGCATATTGTTTCTTCTAGGATTTTTATGGTTTCACAGCATACATTTAAGTTTTTTATCCATTTTCAGTTTATTCTTGTGTATGGTGGAAGTCAGCAGTCTAGTTTTTTTTTCTTTTTTTTTTGCATGTATCTGTCTAATTTTCCCAACACCATTTATTGAAGAGACTGTCTTGATTCCATTGTATGCTCTTGCCTCCTTTGTCAAATATTGAACATAATGGCTTGGGACGATTTCTGGTGTCTCTGTTCTGTTCCATTGATCTATATGCCTGTTCTTGTGCCAGTACCAGACTATTTTTATTACGGTGGCTTTGTAGTATAACTTGAAATCTGGTATTGTGATTCTTCCCACTTTTTTTCTTTCTCAAGATTACTGCACCTATTCAGGTTCTTTTTTGATTCCATATAAATTTTAGGGAGTATTTGTTCTAGCTCTGTAAAATATGCTGTTGGAATTTTAATAGAAATTGCATCAAATCTGTAGATTGCCTTGGGTAGTATGGAAATTTTGATGATGTTGATTCTACCAATCCATGAACACAGTATATTCTTCAACTTGTTTATATCTTCTTCTATCTTTTCAACATCCTGTAGTTTTCTGAGTACAAGTCTTTTGCCTCCTTGGATAAGTTTATTCCTAAATATCTTCATTTTTTTTGTTGTTGTTGCAATGATAAGTGGAATTGTTTGTTTAGTTTCTCTGATAATTCATTATTGGTGTATAAAAAAGCCATCGATTTTTGAGTGTTGACTTTGTATCCTGGTGCATTGCCAAATTAATTTATTAAATCTAGCAGTTTTTTGATGGACTCTTTAGGGTTTTCTATGTACAAAATCACATCATCTGCAAATAATGAGTTTTACTTCCTCCTTTAGAATTTGGATGCCTTTTGTTTCTTCTTCTTGTCCAATGGCTGTAGCTAGGACTCCCAGTACCATATTGAATAAGAGTGAAAAGAGTGGACATCCCTGTCTTGTTCCTGCTCTTAGTGGAAATGGTTTTAGTTTTTGCTCATTGAGCATAATGTTCACTGTAGGTTTGACATATATGACCTTCATCATGTTGAGATATGGTCCCTTTATAACCACTTCACTGAGAGTTTTTGTCAAAAATAGGTGTTGGATTTTGTCAAATGCTTTTTCTGCATCTATTGACATGACCATGTGATTTTTGTCTTTCAATTTGTTTATGTGATGCATCACATTTATTGATTTGCAAATACTGTACGAGCCTTGCATCCCTGGAATAAATCCCACTTGGTTGGTGTATGATCATTTTAATATATTGCTGCATCCGATTTACTAATATTCTGTTGAGGATTTTAGATATGTTTATCAGGGATGTTGGCCTGTAATTCTCTTTCTTTGTAGTATTTTTATGTGGTTTTCAACTTAGGGTAATGATGGCCTCATAAAGAGAGCTTGAAAGTGTACCTTCCTCTTGGATTTTTTGGAATAGCTTGAGGAGTATAGCTGTTGGTTCTTTCAATGTTCAGTAAAACTCCCCTGTGAAGCCATCTGAACCTGGGCTTTTATGTGCTGGGATTTTTTTAATAACTCCTTCCATTTCATCAGTTGTTATTGGCCTATTCAGGTTTTCTGATTCTTCCTGTTCATTTTTGGGAGATGGTATTTTTCTAGGAATTTATCCATTTCATCCCCATTGTCAAGTTTGTTGGCATATAGTTGTTCATAGTATTTTCTTACAATCGTTTGTATTTCTGTGGTGTCAGTGATTACTTCTCTGCTTTCGTTTCTGATTTTATTTATTTGGATCTTCTTTCTTTGTTTCTCTTTGATGAGTCATACAAATGGAAAGAAAACTAAAGCTGGCATAGCAATACTCGTGTTAGGCAAAATAGACTTCAAAACAAAGGCCATAACAAGAGACAAGGAAGTCCACTTCATAATACTAAAGGGAATGATTCAACAAGAAAAATAACCCCTGTAAATATATATGCACCAAATATAGGAGCATCCAAGTACATTAAAAAACCCTTGATGAACATTAGGAGAGAGATTGACAACAATAGTCATAGTGGGGGACTTTATCACCCCACTGGCATCACTGCATAGATATTCCAGACAAACTATTAACAAAGAAACAGAGGACTTAAAAGCACACTAGATCAGATGGATCTAACCAATATTTACAGAACATTTCACCCCAAAGCAACAGAATATGCATTCTTCTCAAGTGCACATGGAACAGTCTTAAAAATAGACCACATGTTAGGGCACAAAACAAGTCTATACAAATTCAAGAAGAATGGTATAAAACCAAGTATCTTCTCAGATTACAATGGGATAAAAGTTAGAAATCAACTACAATAAAAAAAATTCAAAAACACGGAAATACATGAAAGCTAAACAATGAATGAGTTACCAATTAGATCAACAAGACATTTAAAATTTCTTGGAAACAAATGAAAATGAACACACAACCAACCAAGACCTATGGGACATGGCAAAAGCAGTCTTAAGAGTGAAGTTCACAGCACTACAGGCCTACCTCAAGAAACAAGAAAAAGGATTAATAAACTATCTAATCCTAAAACTAAATGAATTAGAAAGAGAATAGCAAGAAAACCCTGGAGGAAGCAGAAGGAAGAAAATAATAAAGATCAGAGCAGAAATAAATGACATAGAGACAAAAAAAAAAAAAGTACAAAAGATCAATCCAAGGGCAGGTTTACTTTGAAAAGATAAAAAAGATCAATGAACCTCTTGCCATAATCATCAAGAAACAAAAAGGGGACCCAAATAAATAAAAACAGAGATGAAAGAAGCAACATAATAACAGACACCACAAAAATAGAAATACTATGAACAAATATATGCCAACAAGCTGGACATTATAGATGGAATGAACCAATTACTAAAAATATACAATCTTCCAAAACTCAATCAGAAAACATGAAAAGGTCACTAACAACTGATAAAATTGGAGCACTAAAAAAACTTCCAGTAAACAAAAGTCCTGGATTGGATGGGTTTAAGGTGAATTTTACCAAACATTCAAAGAAGAATTATCACCTAACCTGTTAAAACTGTTCCAAAAAATTCAACAGGAAGAAACACTTCCAAGCTTTTTTTTTTTATTCTTTTTTTTTTTAATAACTCTTTATAGTTCAGATTATTACAGATGTTCCTCTTTTTCCTCCCCATAGCTCCCCTTCACCCGATTCTCCCCCAAACCCTTACCCCCACCACAGGCCTCATCCATAGGTGTAAGATTTTTGTCCAATCTCTTCCCACACCCCCCCACACTCCCTTCCTCCTGAGAATTGTCAGTCCACTCCCTTTCTATGCCCTTGATTCTATTATATTCACCAGTTTATTCTGCTCATCAGATTTTTTTTATTCACTTGATTTTTAGATTCACTTGTTGATACATATGTATTTGTTATCATTTTGTTGTTCATAGTTTTTGTCTTTACCTTTTTCTTCTTCTTCCTCTTCTTAAAGAATACCCTTCAGCATTTCATATAATCCTGGTTTGGTGGTGATTTAATGCCTTTAGCTTTTTCTTGTCTATGAATCTCTTTATCTGCCCTTCAATTCTAAATTATAGCTTTGCTGGGTAGAGTAATCTTGGTTGTAGGTTCTTGCTGTTCATCACTCGGAATATTACTTGCCACTCCCGTCTGGCCTGCATAGTTTCTGTTGAGAAATCAGCTAACAGTAATATGGGTACTCCTTTGTAGGTAACTAACTTTTTCTCTTGCTGCTTTCAAGATTCTCTCTTTGTCTTTTGCCCTTGGCATTTTAATTATGATGTGTCTTGGTGTGGTCCTCTTTGGATTCCTCTTGTTTGGGGTTCTGTGTGCTTCCTGGACTTGTAAGTCTATTTCTTTCACCAAGTGGGGGAAGTTTTCAGTCATTATTGCTTCAAATAGGTTTTCAGTATCTTGCTCTCTCTCTTCTTTTGGCACCCCCATAATTCGGATGTTGGTATACTTGAAGTTGTCCCAGAGGCTCCTTACACTATCTTCATATTTTTGGATTCTTTTTTCTTTTTGTTTTCCTGCTTGGGTGTTTCTTGCTTCCTCATATTTCAAATCTTTGGTTTGATCCTTGGGGTCCTTTAGTCTACTATTGAATTTCTGTATATTATTCTTTGTTTCAGACAGTGTATGCTTAATTACTGATTGGTCCTTTTCCATTTTTTTGGCATTCTCATTAAGATCCTTGAAGGTCTCACTAAGTTCCTCAGAGGTTTCTAAAAGATTCTTGAGTAACCTTATAACTGTAGTTTTGAACTCTATATCCAGTAATTTGAATTCCTCCATTTCTTTCATTTGTGACATGTTTCTTTGTCTCCACATTTTGGCTGCTTCCCTGTGTTGATGGAGTGGCTTTGTGTGGTAGATGACCTATAGGGCCCAGTGGCTCAGCCTCCCCAATCACCTGAGGTGGACACTCTTGGTGCACCCCTTTGTGGGCTGTGTGCAGAGTCTTGTTGTAGTTAAGCCTTGATTGCTATTGGTACACTGGGAGGAATTGACCTCCAGGCCAATTGGCGGTGAGGAACTGCTGTGTCTATAATGGAAGAACTGCTGTGCTGGAGACACTCTTATGGGGCAGAACTTGCTTCAGTGGGGCTTTGGTACTCACTGAATCTGTCTCTTGAGTGTGTCACTTATGGATGTGATGAGTTGAAATCTGGTATCATTTCACACTAACCACTAGGTACACTGGCTCCTGGATCTCCAAGGAGGTGAAAGTCAGCTACCGCCTGAGGCCACCCAGCAGGAGCTACAGAGAGATCTGCAGATTTCTCCTCTTTGTTTGGGGTTTGGAAGTTTGGAGCTGTCTGACCCAGCTACAGTTTGTTAGGTTAAGCTGAAAAAGGCAGGCTATTCATATGCAAAAGTCGTTGCACACAGCTTGGGTGGGTTTGTAAATTGGGTGGGGTGGGGTCTCAGGGAATCACCAGGGTATAGCAAACAGTGATGGCTGCCAGTCAGCCATCTCTGTGTCTCCGCATCTCCGCGTCCCAGTGCAGTAAATAATGATTCCTGCGAACACCTCTGCAAGAAAACCACCCTCACTTTCCGACCCAATGGCAGACAGTCCAGCTTCTCCCCATAGGAGTCTGGGTCCCCCAGAGTTTCGCTGGAAACTGGAGTTCAGAGGAGTCGGGAGCTTGTATCTCCTTCCTGATTGAAAAAAACAGCGCACCCATTCACCAGCCCGATTCACGTGCCTCCATACCTCTGCTTTTCCGCACCTCTGCACATCCTCAATATGCTACCCAGTCTCAATATGCTTTTTTCCTTTCCTTCTAGTTGGAGAACTTCTACTCAGCCAGCTTTCCTGTGGTTCTGGGTGATAGTCATTTTGTCTTTTAGTTGTAGTTTTGGTGTGGTTGTGAGAGGCAGCACATACAGGTGTATTACTTATGCTGCCATCTTGATTTCTCTCCAAGCTCTTTTTAGGAAGCCCACATTATCCTAATTCAAAAACCAGATAAAGACTCGACAAAGAAAGAAAATTACAGGTCAATATGCCTAATGAACACAGTTGCTAAAATCCTCAACAAAATATTAGCAAATAGAATCCAGAAATACATTAAAAAGATCGTACACAGAGACAAAATGGCGACAGAATAGATGGACGTGTCCCAGTCCTTATCCTGGAACAGATAGAACAAGCAACTAAATCAAATAACATTCACCCTCAATTAGCAAAGTAGACACAGCTGGTGAGACAATCCGTAGCCGGGAGGGGCAGAGGACACCTGGAGAATGGTAAAATCAAGGACCTGGGCTGGAGAGAACTGTGAGAACTTCGCACCCAGAGGGTCAGAGGGAAAACGCACAGCACTGAAGCCATGTCCCTTGGGACAGGAAAAGCGTCATCTGACTGTGGAAAGGAGGTCCGCAGGACTGCTGGTGGCAGGAGATTCTAGATATGGTTCCAAAGTCATGAGAGAAGGGCGCCCAGAAGGGCATTCTGGGCGGCTGCCCAGAGCACACCATGCAGGGAGGAGAGGAGCTTGCATAGGCACAGCTCTTTCCCCTCATTTTGGTCATTGCTTTTGTTCACTGAACCCAGTTCATAGGACCTTTCAGATACATACACTCACCCATGGCTGAGGTTTCAGGAGGAGGTGCAGGACTTGTGCAGTCTAGGGAGAGGCTGAGGAGAGAAGAGGATCCGTGAGAGGTGGCCGTGAGTCTGACACTGAGTCATAACTGACATGTGCAACATAGTTACCCATTTTCTCCTAAAGAGATAGCCCTCTCTGCAGTCTCAAGACAACCAATACAGCCACACCCAGACTACACCCTGAGTGGCACAAAGAATAATAATTTTAAAATCTGAATAGTCCCTGAGAGTCCACAGTGGCTGGCCTAGAGAGAGGCTTTCGATCCCAGCAACAGGGAACTGAGAAGCCATAGAGAGCACAGAAGAGTGGGGTCTTAAACCAGCCAAAAGAACGACACTTCACTTTTTCCTTTTTCTTTTTATTTTATTTTATTATTATTTTGTTATCATTTTTCTTTATTTTCCTTTTTTCATTTGTTTCTTTATTTTCTATTTCGTTTAGCATTATTTTTCCATCATTAGAATTTATTTTATTTTTTAATCCTATTTTTAATCAATATTTTAAATTTTATCATTATTTTCTTCTCTTTCTCTTTCTTATCCACTCATCCTCTTTCTACTTCCTCTATACTGGATTGAGGTTCTCCCCATATTCATCCAATTCTTAACCTTACTTTCTGTATATAAGATTCTGCCCCCACCCTCTTTACTGGGTATTTGGAGTTTGTATGTTTTCATTTACCTGTTTGTTCTCTGGTGTTTTCTCCCCATATATATTTTTTTCTCTTTTTCTTCTTTTCCTTTTCTTTCATGCCACTTTTTCTCTCTTCAATATCATTTATGCTCTCTTTTCTCTTCCCTAATTCTCTTTTTTCTGGTGGTCACTTATATTGAGGTTATCAGTGTCATGATTACATTTGTGTTTTGGTCCCTTTGTGTTGTGTCCTGTCAATGTGAATTTTATCCTGATTGGCCAATGTGCTAGAGAGCAAGCCAGGCACCCAGAGAGGAGATTCCATCCATGAACAGGTCAATAACACTCCAAACCCAACTACAGAGGCAGGAAAAAGGCAGCAGTGAGGGAGAGAGCACGAGTGAGGGAGGGAGCAACAGAAGAGTATGTGGTCAAGAGGGGTGTGTGGGTGTGTGTGAGTGAGGCACAGTTAGATCCTGTAGGACCTTCGGGGGCAGGCTAATGGGGCTCACCTAACTAGGCAGCCTCTGCTACCATTACAAACAGTCCAGGAGTGGCTGGCTCATCCTCAGAGGCCTCACCTTTTTGAAGGGGAGAGCTGCTGTGATGGGGAGCACAGCCTCATTTCCAACAAGAGTGCCCTCAGATAACACTGGGAACTCTACAGCCTCGGCTGCAGTCCCACAGTCACTGAGACACCAGCCATCCCAGGCACAAGCTCCTGTGAGTTCCAAAGCATGCTCCCCTCTGACTAGCCCAACACTTTAGCCCAGGGTCCTGCAATCATGTGAGCAGCAGCCACATGAGCAGCCAACCCCAGGCCAAGGAGCGGCAGCCTCACGCGGTGTGGCCCCGTCCAAGCAGCAGCAGCCTTGAGCAAAGCCCATCCCCATCCGAGAAACAGCAGCCACATGAGCAGCTTGCCCCCATTCAAGGAGCAGCAGACACACACAACCTGTACCCATCCGTGGAGCAGCAGGTGCACAAGCAGCCTGTCCCCATCCAAGGAGCAGCAGCAGTGCAAACGGCCCCCCTATCTGAGGAGCAGCAGCCTCATACGCAATTCACCCCCATCTGAGGAACAGCAGCCTCGTGAGCAGCCGACCCATGTCCAAGGAGCAGCATCCTCGCAAGCAGCCCGCCACCATCCAAGGAAAGCAGCTGCATGAGCAGCCCAACGCTGTCTGAAGTACAGCAGCTTGTGAACAGCCCACCTCGGTACCACGAGGAACAGCTGTGTGCAGCCGACCCCTGTCCGAGGAGCAGCAGGCTCATGAGCAGCCTGACCTCATCCGAGGAGCAGGAGCTGAACAAGCAGCACCTCCCCACCAGCCAGAGGAGCCAACAGTCCTGTGAACAGCGCCCACCACAGGAGCTGCTGCTAACTGAGGAGCAGACACTGCCACAACCACCCTGGGAGCAGCCCCCACCCAGGAGCCACTGCCACCCAAGGAGCAACTCCTGCACAACTGGACACCTAGATCCTCAGTGAAAACAAAAATGGGTGGACAAAGAACCACGAAAGGAAAGAAAAGGAGGAATTGCCAGAGAAGCAACTAAGTGAAACGGAGGCATGCAATGTGTCAGAAAAAGAATTCAGAATAAGGGTTGTACAATTCATAAACCGAAAGGATGAAAAAAAACCAACAACTTACGTAAGAATCAAGAAGAAATAAAGAGTGATATAGCTACAATAAAAAATGCAGTGGAAAGTTTCAAAGTAGACTAGGAGAAGTGGAGGACCAACTTAGCGAATTAAAAGATGAGGTAGCAAAACACACCCAAAATTGAACTGCAATTGGAGAAAAAAAATTAAAAGACAGGAGGAGAGCCTAAGGGAGCTTTGGGACAAAATGAAATGAAGCAACATATGAAAAATAGGGTTGCCAGAATGACAGGAAGAAAGGTAAGGGTTATAAAACCTATTTGAAGATATAATGTCAGAAAACTTTCCAGATGTGGGGAAGAAAAAAGTCATAGAAGCAAACAAGATGAACCCAAAAAGACCCACACCAAGACATGTCATAATTACAATGGCAAATGTTCAGGACAAAAAGAGAATCTTAAAGACTGCAAAAGAGTCAGAAAGTTATATACAATGACCTCCCATTAGATTACCAAATGATTTCTCAACAGAAACACATCAGGCCAGAAAAAAATGGAAGGAAATTTCAAAGTGATGCAAAGCAAGGGACTGAATCCAAGAATACTTTATCCAGCAAGATTATCATTCAAAATTGAAGAGGAAATAAGGAGCTTCACAGACCCAAAAAAAGCTAAAGGAATTTGTCACTACCAAGCCAGCAATGCCAAAAGAAGAAATACAAAGGGAAGAAGAAACACAGGCACACAAAAAATACAAATGGCGACAAATGAGTACCTATCAATAACAACTTTAAACATAAATGGATTAAATGCTCCAATCAAAAGACATCAAGAGGCTGAATGGGTAAAAAAAAAAAAAAGAAAGAAAGAAAATGACCCGTATACTGTATATGCTGTCTAAAAGAGAACCACTTCAGAACAAGGGACTCACACAGAATGAAAGCAGAGATAAAAAATATCTTTCAGGCCAATGGAAATTAAAAAAAAAAAAAACTGGGGTAGTAATACTTATATTTGACAAAATAGACCTCAGAGTGAAGGCCATCAGAAGACATAACGTAGGCCACTTCATAATAATGAAAGGATCAATATAAGAAGAGGATATAACCCTGATAAACATATATGCACCCAATGCAGGAGCACCCAAATACATTAAAAACCTCCTGGAAGATATCAAGAGAGAGATCAACAACAATGCAATCATAGTAGGGTAATACCTCACTGACATCACTGGGTAAATATCCTAGACGAAAAATCAGCAAAGAAATAGCAATCCTAAATCACTCACTAGATCAGATGGAATTAATTAACATCTTCAGAACATTTCACCCCAAAGCCACAGAATATACATTCTTCTCAAGTGCACATGGGTCATTTTCAAAGATAGCCCACGTATTGGGTGACAGGCAAAGTCTCTCCAAATTCAAGAAGACTGAAATCATATCAAGCATCTCCTCAGACCACAATGGCATAATGTTAGAAATAAACTACAATATAAACAATCAAAATAATTCAAACACTTGGAAGCTGAATAGCATGCTACTAAATAATGATTGGGTTACCAAAGAGACCAAAGAAGAAATTAAAAACACCCTGGAAAGGAATGACAATGAAAACACAACAATCCAATATCTATGGGACACATTGGTGGGGTCTGTTGTTATTTTGCCTCTTTCATTTCTGATTTTGTTATTTGGGTCTTCTCTCTTGCTTCTTGGTGAGCCAGGCTAGAGGTTCATCAATCTTGTTTATTCTTTCAAAAAACCAGCTCTTGATTTTCTTGATCTTTTATATTGTTTCATTTGTTTGTTTGTTTGTTTGTTTTTGGTCTCTAAGTCTTTATCTCTGCTCTGATCCTCATTATTTCCTTCCTTCTGCTTACACTGGGCTTTCTTGTTGCTCTTTTTTTACTGTGAGTTGTAGGGTTAGGTAATTTATTACCATTGTTCCTGTTTTTTACAGTAGGCTTGTAGAGCTATAAACTTCCCTCTCAAGACTGCTTTCGCTGTGTCCCATAGATTTTGGATAGTTGTGTTTTCATTGTTGTTTGTTGCCATGATCTTTTTTATTTCTTCTTTGATCTCTCTGGTAACCCAGTCATTGTGTAATAGCATGCTATTTAGCCCCCATGTGTTTTTTGGGGAATTGTTGTTATTGTAGTTGATTTACAGTTTTATGCCACTGTGGTCTGAGAAGATGCTTGATATGATTTCTATCTTCTTGAATTTGAAGAGACTCTGCCTGTGACCCAATATATGGTCTCTCTTTGAAAATGACCCATGTCACTTGAGAAGAATGTATATTCTGTGTCTTTGGGGTGAAATGTTCTGAAGATGTCAATTAATTACATCTGGTCTAGTGAGTCATTTAGGATGGATGTTTCTTTGCTGATTTTTTGTTTAGAGAATTTGTCCAATGGTGATAGTGGGGTATTAAAAGTCCCCTACTACGATTGCATTGCTGTCAATCTCTCCTTTGATATCCTCCAGGAGTTTTTTTTATGTATTTGAGTGCTCCTGTATTGGGTGCATATATGTTTACCAGAGTTATTTCTTCTTGTTGGATTGCTCCCTTTAGTATTATGAAGTGGCGTTCCTTATCTCTTTTTATGTCCTTCACTTTGAGATCTAATTTGTCAGATGTAAGTATTGCTACCCCAGCTTTTTTTTCATTTCCATTCACCTGAAAAACCTTTTTCCATCCCTTCACCCTCAGTCTGTGTGTGTCACTTTCACCATTCTTAATCAACATAGTTCTGGAAGTCCTAGCCACAACAATCAGACAAGAAGAAAGATAAAAAGCATCCATATTGGAAAGGAGGAAGTAAAATTATCATTATTCGCAGATGACATGATATTGTACCCTAAAGACTCCATCAGGAAACTACTAAACTTAAAAAATGAATTCAGAAAGGTAGCAGGTTACAAAAGCAACATCCACAAATGAATGGTCACTCCTTACTATCCCCCTGCTGACCTGGTCACCCCCAAATGCCCCCCCTGCCAGCCTGGTCACCTACAACTGCACGCCCCCCCCCCCCCGCCAGCCTGGTCACCCCTAGCTGCCCCCCCTGTCAGCCTAGTCGCCTCTTACTGCCCCCTCCCCCCCCATCAGCCTAGTCGCTCCAACTGCCCCTCCTACCAGCCTGGTCACCCTACGCAGCCTGCTGTTCAGTTGTTTGGTCATCCCTCATTAACCCCCCTGCCGGCCTGGACGTAGACAGCCATCTTGTGAGGGTGTGAGATTCAATTTGCATATTACTTCTTTACTATATAGTATATGCATAGTGCATGCATACAGGCAATAGGGTAGTAAAGACCTGGGGTGGCAGGAATGGGCTGGGAGGCGAGGGGAAAAGGGAGGGAGCACAGAGGAGACATCTGTGATATTATCAACAATAAAATATATATATATTAAATGAAAATTTAAAGATTCAACTAAATGCTGCCAACAAGAAATGCACATAGAAGCATGGAACAGACTGCTGAATCTCAGAGGTAAAGGGGGTAGGCAGCGAGGAGGGGAGGAAAAGATTAACCAAAGAATTATATGCATACTAGTGCTCCGGTGCACGAAATTTGTGCACATTAAAAGGGGATTAATTAGAGGAAATAATTTAATACTGCTATTTGCCCTTTCTCTATAATAGAAGTGTCAGAGATGAAAGAAAATTAGTAAAATGTATATGAAAACCTTCCTTCTGTCAGAGACTGGGGCTCATCATGGGACCCAGAGTGAAGTCCCCGCCCACCCAAATGCACCTCAAAATTGCGTGAGACCCAGACCCAGCCGGCCCCCCTCATTGGGCTAGATCCAGATACGGCCAGTCCCACCCCTGTCAAGCCCTGCTGGGCAGGGGCATAGCCTCAGATCCCCTGGCCTGGTGCCAGGATGGGGGGGGGACATGGCCTGAGATCACCTGTCAAGCCCCGCTGGGTGGGGGGCATGGCCTGAAGTCCCCCCATCAAGCTCCGCCAGGCAGGGGGGCACAGCCTCGGGTCCCCTGGCCCAGCACCGGGAGGGGGGCACAGCCTCAGGTGCCCCATCAAGCCCCACTAGGCAGGGGCGCAGCCTGAGTTCCCCCCGACCCAGCACTGGGGGTGCACCTTGAGGTCCCCTGTCAAGCCCCGCTGGGTGAGGGGCATGGCCTGAGGTCCCCTGTCAAGCCCAGCCAGGCAGGGGGTCCCAGCCTCAGGTCCCCCAGCCCAGTGCCAGGGTGGGGGGTGTGGCCTGAGGTCCCCTGTCAAGCCCCACCAGGTAGTGGGTGCGGTCTGAGGTCCCCTGGCCTGGTGCCCGGGCAGGGGAAGCAGCCTGAGGTCCCTTAGCCCAGCACAAGGACAGGAAGTGCACCTTGAGGTCCCCCATCAAGCCCCGCCAGGTGTGGGGCATGGCCTGAGGTCCCCTATCAAGCCCTGCCGGGTGGAGAGCATGGCCAGTAGTCCCCTGTCAAGCCTTGCCAGGTGGGGGACATGGCCTGAGGTCCCCTGTCAAGCCCCACCAGGCAGGGGGGAGCAGCCTAAGGTCCCCCAGCCTGGTGCTGGGGCAGGGGGTGTGACCTGAGGTCCCCCAGCCTGGTGCTGGGGCAGGGGGTGTGGCCTGAGGTCCCCCAGCCTGGTGCTGGGGCAGGGAACGAGGCCTGAGGTCCCCTGTCAAGCCCCACGGGGGGCGGGGTAGGGCATAGCCTCAGGTCCCCACTGATTGCTTGTTAAGGCTCCTTAAGGGAACTTGGCCTCAGCTGTGGGTGCAGCCATCTTTGTGACAGAGTGATGGTCAATTAGCATATTCCCTCTTTATTAGATAGGCTATGCATGACCCGTGGACACAGACAACAGTGTGGTAAAGGCCTTGGGGGAGGGGGCAGAGGAAACAGAGATGGCTGAAATGGGTGCAGGGAGGAAAAAAGGGGACATCTGTAATACTTTCAAATAATAAATATAATTGTTTTAAAAGAATGCACTTTAACCATCAGAATACAAACAGGTTAAAAGTAAAAGGATAGAAAAAGACATACCATGTTAACACTAATGTAAAAAGCTGGAATGGCTACATTAAATATCAAAGTAGAGGTTCCAAGCAAAGAATATTACTGGGATAAAGGATACTATTTCATAATGATTAAAGGGGCCAATCCACCATTAGGACATGTAATCTAAAATATTTATGTACCTAATAATAGGTCTTCAAAATAGATGAAGCAGAAACTGACAGGTTTTTAACTGAAGGCAGAATAAATTACATAAGACTGGCAAGTGATGATTTTTGGCAGGTTCATTATACTTTTGTGTACATTTGAAAAATTTTAAATGTTAAAAAAACACGATGCTGCTATGTCAGAAATATGAATTTCAAATCCACTCTTCCTTAACTTAACGAATACTGGGAAGCCTCTATCACAATTTACTGCTCGTATTCCTTGCTCCCCATCTATAGAAAACTGCCTTGTCCCTGCATTATTTCAAAACGCTTAGCTAGGAAATTTCAAAAAGAAAAAGATTCCTATGTCCTGTGACAAACAGAGGGAGATCAGCAAACAGAGAAAATATCTACTCACCCTGGACTTTGCTTTTGAATGCATAACAGCCATTTTTTTTTTCTTACTCTCAGGAAAAGAAAATGGAATTATGAAATAAAAGGCCTTTCTTAGGGCATATTCTAAATTAGACCATAACTACCCTCATTTAACATGGAAGGCAGTCAAAACAGTCTTCCACTTTCTGCATCAGAAAGAAGATCACAGCTGTCTTGGGCTAGAATTTATTTCTGGATTCAAAGTGGTCCCCTGGAAACAGACCCCTACAGGGGAGTGTTACAAGTTCTTAAGTGTGTGGCTTGCCTCATACAGCACACTCTCTGAAAGCATTTCCACTCCTGGAACCCCACTACATTTATAAGCGGCCTTTCTTTAAGCTATTACCAACTTTAAAATTCTCATCTCAAGACCTGTGGCTTAGAAATAACTCATTCACAGGCTGAAATTTCTGACTTCTTGTCACTTCTTGCATCCAATACCCAAAGTAAGAAGGCACTGGAAAGCAGCAAGGAACCTACAACTGCAATCCCAGAATGAGGTAAGGATACAGAATAAAGCAATCAATAGAGACCATGTCTGAATGGGGGAAAGGGAGGGGGTCCCCACTGTGGCCAGAAGAGAAAGAAGTCAAGTCCTCAGGGAAGGACAAAGCCAGGTGGGACTCATGACCCATAGGCTAACTCTAGCCCAGAATGACCCCCAGAAATACTAAAACACAATTTTACCTCTGTACCCCCACTGAACTCTCATATGGGTACAGACTATAAAATATACAAATGATGACACAAAGGGACACAATCACATTTCCAAAGCCACACAGCCAGTCACATTCACCACGTTGATACTACAGTCAGACCACCTAGTCATAACAAAATCCAAACATACACAGAGTATACACACAACCTCATTCAAGCACATCCAAGCACCCTGTCAGGGACACACAATGGCCCAAAACACCCTTTCACAGCAGCAATTCTACTCTTTTCACAATCTCGAAGACAACACGGCCACACAGTCATACAATCAGTCAGAAAAATACAACCAAGTACCAGGTCGAGGAAAAAGCAGTCACAAACACTAAACCATAGCAACACTTGTAACACCTCAAAGTCACAGGAAAATCCCAGTAATACACATGATACAATCACATCCACAACTTCCAAGTGACACAAGAACATCTAAACACCCTTTCACAACAGCACGGTCGCGCACCTGTAACAACACCAATCATAGCCGTATTATCAAGCCGTCAGAGTCATAAACAACTCACACAAACACTTAAACACAAAACCACCGTCGCAAACGCCCATTCACCTAGACAAGTCACCAACACGTCATTCTTGTCTCACAACACAAATCCACAAGAGGCACGGCCACACAAGAAATTACACCGACGCTTCCTCCGAGCATTCCCGCCCACCTCGACAGAAGGTACAGTTCAGGATCGCCCTCGGGGTCCAGGGCGACTTCGGCTTCGAGGGTCCCACCAGAGCTGGCCCAAGCTCCTCCACAGACACAGCTCTCCCCCAAAGCGAGGCCCCCAAATCGCTAGAACAAACGGAAAGGAAGCCGCCTTAGGAAGCGGTGGCTCTGGGAAATGTAGTCCAACCACCGGAAGGCTGTGGCTGGCCGGCGAAGACGCTAGAAGACACAGCCACCTAGTGGGGCTCGCGGACCCCGCGGACTCCGCTGCCAGGACGCGCTGGCGCCCAGGGCCGCAAGGGGATTTCTGGGAGAGGCCGCCTGCGGGCGTCGGGCGCCAGCTGGGGAGGGCGAGGCCGAGACCCGAGCCCCTAGAGACCAGAAGGTGGGAGGGGCCGGTGGGTCCCGTGTAGGGGAGGAGCTGGAGCGGGGCGGGGCGGGGCGGGGCGGGGCGGCGACCAGCCAGAGCCTCCGACTAGCATGAGACCCTTTTTTTGTGCCTCGCCTGGCCCTTAGGTGTGTGATCTGTGTGAAACAACGCGAGATGTTGTCAGGCGCACTGAGTCCCTCGGCGGCCGGGTTTATTTCTCCCCTTGTGTGATTCTACGTGCTGTTGGGTGTGGGGTGATCGGTACTTGAAAGACACATGGAATTGGCATTTTTCATAACTGTGGGATTGCCAGACAGAGTAGGGACCTCTGCTATTGTGCCTTCTTTGTTTTGTGTCCATAATTGAGTGTGGTTGCGTGACTGACTTTTTTGTTTTTGTAATGTAAAATGTGCTTTTCTTGTGCCTGTGTTTCAGTGTCTGTAGGAGTTCGACCAGAAAAAGAGCATTGTGTGACTGTGAAAAAACAATGGATGGTCAAGTTATTTATTCCTTGAACACTAATTTGATGATCTGGAAAAAGTTATCAGTTTATCTGGCAAAGTTTTTTTTATCAGAGCAAATACGTGTCTTATGGGGAAGACGACAAAACTAACATCTTTTTTTAAGAAAGTTTATTTCAAAGCTAGTCATACAGTAACTGTTTTTTGCTCTGCCACTGCCCCCCAAAATAGGCATTATTTTTTACTATTAGGGTGACATTGTTGGGAAAGGGTGAAAGGCCATCGACTAATTAAATAATATAAGTTTATACATAAGAAGAGTGAATTTTAGCAGTCCAACATTCGATTTCCTGAATTCCAGGTCAAACCCTTCTCCCATCCCCCCCCCCCATATATATATATATATATATATATATATATATATATATATATATATATATATGTATGTATATATAATTTTTTTAATTATTGATTTCAGAGAGGAAGGGAGAGGGATAGAGAGAGAGAAACATCAGTGATGAGAAAGAATCATTGATTGGCTGCCTCCTGCATGCCTTCCACTGAGCATGGAACCTTCAACCAGGGCATTTGTCCTGACCGCAATCGAACACGTGACCTCCTGGTTCTAAGGCGGATGCTCAAACACTGAGTATGCCAGCTAGCCAACTCTCCCCATTTTCTGATGAACAAACCTTGCCTCACAGATAAAGGAATTTAAGGATATATGGTTTGTTGGTAACACTGAGCTTGTCTTCACTTTAAGATGGCATGGCCTTTTTTTTTTTATTATTGTTTGAAGTATTACAAATAGTACATATGTCTTTTTTTTCCCCCATTGACCTTCCCCCAGCTTCCCCTACCCCCCAGTACATGCCTTCACCTGCCCGCCCTCTCCCCCTCCCCGCCCCCCCCCGCCCCAGTGTCTTGTATCCATTGGTTATGCTTATATGCATGCGTACAAGTCCTTCGGTTGATCTCTTACAGCCCCCCTCGCCCAACCTCCCCTGCCTTCCCAATGTAGTTTGACAGTCTGTTCAATACTTCTTTGCCTCTGTATCTATTTCCCCCCCATTTCTTTCCTTTAAAAAATTTTATCTCTTCAGACTAGAAATGAAATATAATAACAAAAAATAATAACAATAGTAAAAAATGTTTGAGTCCCAATTTCAATGTCCAACAGTTCTGAGTCCCCATTTCAATGTCTAACAGTTCCTTATGTGTACATGTCAGCAATGATATCTGGATGGTGGGCACATGGTGGCAATGCAGGTCCGACCCTCCCTGGTTTGGTCCTAGGCAACCTGCAGCGGTGCACAGCTGCTGACTGATTGTGTGGCAAGGCGTTGTCAGCATCTTCCATCTCTGGACTGTTTTTCCTCTTGTCTTCGTGTGGTTGGAGCAGACCCGTCAATTCATCTCTGTTGCAGGAATCCACATGGTCTTGGAGTTGTTTTCTGAAGATATATAAACATATTCTCGACCAAAAGTTAATAAAGGAATCTTTTCTATATAATTGATTTGGGATCCTTTTTATTTTTGTTCAAACGATTTTTCTTTGTCTTATTTAGACACCATGTGTGTTTTTCATGGGTGTCTTGCTGTTAGCATTACAAATGAAAATTAATTTTGTAAAGTAAACATTTTCTAGATGTAATTTACTTATAGGATATTTTTCCTTACATGATATTACCCTACTATCCCCCCCCTTTTTTTTGATTAATGGAGGTTTTTGTAAATTTTATAATGCAGTCTTGATAACTTTAAATTTTAATTTTTTTTTTGCCCAAAAATATAACTTGCATGTTCAGGAATTTTACCATGAGATGAACTACCAATAGAAATTTTAGTTACTACTTTAAGAACTTGAATATTCACTTATTTCAATTAGCCTGTTTAAATTCATCTGAAAACTTGATTACTATTTTACTGTCAAATTTAATACTCTACCTTTTAAAAATATATAATCACAGGCTTTTTGAAATTCCAGCACAGAGAAGAGTTATAATTCCACCACTCCTCCAGGAGGAAAAATTTTAATAAAATTTGCTCTGACTTATAGGACCCTATAACAAATACTTTTATCTCTTCCTAGTAAATATGACTGGAATATCAAGTTTGGTGATGAGGATTGTTGAATGAATGAACCAGTGTACATGATTCAGTATAGCTATGTGAAATAAAGATGGTTAAATTGCACTGAGTTAAGTGTGGGTAAAAGTGGAACAAGACTTTTATTAGAGCATGAATGCAAGATTTATATTTGCGTGTTGTTGTTTTATTGGTTACACATTCTGGTTTCAAATTAGATGGCATACATTGATTTGAAACTACATCTATTTGATTCTAGGTTATTTCTTTTGGTTTCTAAATAGTTGTGATGACTGCTGCAAGAAGAAGGAGGCTATTGTTTAAAAGTGGAAAACAGCCCTAGCCAGTTTGGCTTGCGAACTGAAGGGTCCTATATTCCCCTGTGTCTTTGAGCATTCACTTACTTTTTAAAAAATATATATTTTTATTGATTTCAGGGAGGAAGAAAGAGGGAGAGAGAAATAGAAACACCAATTATAAGAGAGAATAATTGATTGGCTGCCTTCTGCATGTCCCACACTGGGGATCGTGGCAACCGGGGCCTGTGCCCTGACCTGGAATCAACTGTGTGTGACCTCCTGGTTCATATGTCAGTGCTCAACCATGAACCTTGCTGGCTGGGCCTTACTTGACATAGATATTCCATACATGTTATACAATCTCTGTCCCAGAACTGGTAAAAGCTACTTTCTGAGGGAATTTTTGAGACGATTTTTCAAATATATATCCTGAACAAAGACATCCGTAAGTAATTTGTGGCACCAATGCAATGGAATGTTATGCATCCAATAAACTTGGGCTTATTAAAATTGAAAGTTTAAATGAACAAAAATTAATCTTAAAAATTTACTCAGTATTGCATCAATGACATCTATGCTTGACATTATTAATGTGAATGGCTGGATAGATAGTATTCCGTTGTTTAGATTTACCAAAATTTAAGTCATTTCTCTTTGATGAATATTATGTTGCCATTATTTTCAATATAATAAATAATACTCCCCTGAACGTTCTTGTGTCTTCACTTATGGGTACATGTCAGATTATTACTTCTAAGAAATCAATAAAAATGAAGAGTTGGGTTGAAATTAGGACATTTATCAGTTTAGTATAATATACAGGATACTAGGTATTTGCTTTGAGTATTTGAGACATACACGGTGATGAAAAGTTGTTTTTAGCCTAGTGAACAAGATAGAGCTGCACTAAAGTAACTCTGAAAGTATATAAAAGTTATTACCAATTTATAAATTCATGTTCTAGAAGGTACAGGAGGAATATATTCTTGCCACAGATACTATTGCCTCTCATGTCCAAAATCTGAAGAACCTAAGGGATCTCTTAATGAGTTTTGTGAAGTCAGCTTTACTTGCTGATTTTATTTTTATAATCTTATTAATTAAATGAAATTGAAGATGATTGAACAAGGACTTGGTAGCAGTCCAGGATCATTTGGTCTAATTGGGCTGGTCAGAGGTAAAGTTAAATAGACTAGTACTGATTTAGTTCAAAAGGTTCAAATAACTTTTAGTAATTATTATCTGGATAGGAAATGAACACAACTGTATATTTCACAAAAAGAAAAACTAATTCAAGTTTTGGGAAGTTACAATAAACTCCATTTAGTAAAAATACAACAATTCTTTAAAGATTATCTGGAGTCTCTATTCCTTCTCTTATTGTTTGAGAATGACTTACATTTAACCAAGGATAAAAATGTTACAAAAAATATATACATTCTTGAGCATAATAAAAAGTCATTATTGAAAATTTTTAAATTAAATGTAAGAAAAAGGTAATTTTTAAAAATCACTGGTAATCTCACAACCAAGAAGAGATTACCATATAAATATTTATGGCACTATATGCTATTTTGTATATACTATATACATGTATATATACTATATACTATTTTGTAATATGCTTTCTCCATTTTTTGAAACATAAAATGTTGCAATAAAGTTCATATGCTTTTCAAATATTCCTAATATTTAAAACAGATTATTTCTGTTTTGAAGTAATGATAGAATATATTTTGAATACTTATCACTAAGATGTTAACATTTGTTAATATGGTGTATGTTTTCTTGGGACATATGGGGTGAGCAAAAGTAGGTTTACATTTGTGAGTACATGAAAAACAGAATTTACTCCTGTATTATTATTTATTATTGTATTACAACTATAAATCTACTTTTGCCTACCCTGCTGTATATTAAAGATTACATTATCTATTGGTCATAATTTTTAACCCTGCTACACCTGTTGGAATCCTGTAACATATTTGAATAGTTCCTTATTTATGATAGCATTCTCCTGGATCTTGACCCTGACTTTGGGTGATTAAAAATTTTTTATTGCAGCCTGCTTCGGCCGCTCCACTGGCCTGGTCCCTCTCTGTGTCTGACTGCCCGCTCAGTCCAGCACCATGGGGAAGCGGGACAACCAGGTGGCCTATATGAACCCAATAGCAATGGCTAGATCAAGGAGTCCAGTCCAGTCTTCAGGGCCAACAATCCAAGATTATCTGAATCGACCAAGGCCTACCTGGGAAGAAGTGAAAGAACAACTAGAAAATAAAAAGAAAGGCTCCAAGGCATTGGCTGAATTTGAAGAAAAAATTAATGAGAACTGGAAGAAAGAACTAGAAAAACACAGGGAAAAATTATTAAGTGGAAGTGAGAGCTCGTCCAAAAAAAGACAGAGAAAGAAAAAAGAAAAGAAGAAATCTGGTAGGTATTCATCTTCTTCTGCATCAAGCTCTGGTTCTTCCAGTAATTCTTCAGATTCTGAAGGTGAGGAAAAGAAACAAGGAAAAAAAAAAAAAGAAGAACCGTTCACATAAATCTTCTGAAAGCTCCATGTCAGAGACTGAATCAGACAGTAAAGGTAGTTTAAAAAAGAAAAAGAAGTCAAAGGATGCAAGTGAGAAAGAAAAGGGGCTCAGCAAAAAGAGAAAGATGTATCCTGAAGATAAACCTTTATCATCTGAGTCTTTGTCAGAGTCAGATTATATTGAGGAGGTACAGACAAAAAAGAAGAAAAGCAGTGAAGACAAAGAAAAAGCAACAGAAAAGACAAAAAAGAAAAAGAAGCATAAGAAACACAGTAAGAAAAAGAAAAAGGCTGCTAGTTCAAGTCCTGACTCATTGTGCAAGGCAAAATCAGGATTCCCTTATAAAGAAAGTGCAATGTCTTAGAAGATCTCAACTGTGAAAAAAATGACACATTTACTAAAATGCATGACCTTTGTTGTTTCTAGAATTATTCCTAGATTGTTCAGTAGCCACTCAGATGCCGCTGTGTGGAAGGGCTATAAGAGTTGCCTGCTCCTTGAACATCTGTCTTCGTTCTCTTCCATTGCTTAATAACTCTGGGAGATAATACACTGCAGTCGTACTAGTGGTTGATATTTGGGAATAAAGTTAATATTTTTTACTAGAAGTATCTAATGATAAATCAACAGAAATTGAGTCTGGATACATCATTAAGGTGTAAACAGAAATGATCAGATGACTCTAATGTTTTTGAAGTAGGGATTACATTGATATTTTAAAATCCTTACTCTGTAGATAAGTGTATTTTAATTTTTCCCCTGTATACTTTTATTTACTTGGGGAAGGAGCTTTTAAGGGTGGGGTGGTTTGCTATTTCTTTAGCTAGCAGAATAGCGTGCCTTTTATCCTCACACATCCTATTTTTGTGGACACAGTAGCCATGCTTCATGAGGAGGTCAGAGCTGGGTATGGCAGTCTTGCGCTTTATTGAGCTTAGTAACATCCTTGGTCTGTCATATGCTGCTTTGAGCGAATCAGAGAAGCAGCCTTTTGCAGCACGAGAAAGCCCCAGAAGCTCTGGAATTTACCTCCACTTCAATAATACTGAATGATTTTTTAGCATTAGAATGTGTGTAACATTTGGATTAATTTTGATTACACTTTGACTTTGGGAAGGAGTCATTTCCAATAGACACTGGTACTTTTTGAACTTGATAGCTAAAGATTCTAAAATGCATGTTTTATACTGTTAAGTTTTAACCAGTCAGGAATATTTTATGTAACCAGTGATAGCTATTTTTTGTATGAATTTTGTTTAGGCTGTAATGTTTAGTTTTTATTCTTTTTATTCTTGCTATCTTAAATTCCTTACTGCACTTAATGGCATTCTTGCCAAAATATTTACCATGTGAAAAGCAGAGTTTAGATTTGGTTTGGTTAGTTTTGTTTGTAACAGCTTCATATTGAAGCTGAGACCATATACAAGTTGAGTGGCAGGCCTGGTATGCTGTGTCTTGTTACATAAAGCTCTTGCCAGACTGTTAGTAAATATAATGTTTCAAAAGTTTGTCTTTGTATAGTCATAAAAAATATGACAAGTTAAACTTAAATGAAAATTACATTATTGCTCCTTCAAAAAAAAAATTTGTTATTGCATGGGCCAGGGACCTTCAAGACTTCTCCTTAGAGAAGCAGAGATAATTGAACTCAGAGGAATTTATCTACAGATTGTATGTTGGGAAACTAGAGAGATCTCATCTAGCTAGAAAAGGACATCTTCCCAAATTTTTAAATCTACAATCTGGAATACCTTGTTTCTTTACTTTGTGAATCTGAAACCTTGCTTCATGTTCTCAGAAACTGCTTAGAGCTTTTCAAAGCTATACAGAGACTACTCTGCTGGTAGATTTGTTTTTCCATGTTTCACACCGTTCTCTAGCATTTCCTGGGATGGCCTTGCTTCCCTAATAACCATGGAAATGGCCTTAATTATTGAACAGCCAGAGTCTGACCAATTCCTCATCTTTTACTTTTATCCAAGATGGTTAGTTTTTAAGCTCATTATAATTTTCTTATTGGATCATGAGATAGACATGGTTAAAGAACAAGTGACAAGAATATAGGTGGGTGAGGAGAAATCACCCAGTTTGAAACCCTTGCCTAATAAAGCCAAGTTTTTCAAATAACAGGAATTATATTTTACAATATTATTTGAGAAGTTCCCTAGAGGTTCCATTGCAGTGCAACAATTGAGTTCATTTTCTATGACCTACCAAAATAATTTAACTCCTTTTAATTCATGGCTTTCAAAGATAGCCTCTATTAAATATTGAGTAGATACAAAAGAATATTTATGAAGAATATGTAAGGTATAACAGTTCATAATATAGCAAACACGTGTACCAACTACCTATTTTTTTATTACTATTGAATTTGAAGCTCCCTAGATATCTAGATTCTTTCCCCTATCACATATCAATTATGCTGGACTTTGTGTTTATAATTCTGTTGCTTTGCTCTATAGTTTCAACTACTTACCCCAAAATATATTGTTTATGCATATTTTTGTTTCATATAAATATTTTATGTGATTTTACTTGCTTTTTTTTTTGTCTACATATGATCCTGAGATATAGCCATTTAGCTTTAATTCATTTTTCACTGCTCTGTGGTATTCTATTGCATGACTGTATCACAATTTTTCATTCATTCTCTTGATAAAAATGTTTGAAAGTTTGATATTACTGTACTATTACAAACATTCTTATAGCCCTGGCCAGTGTTGCTCAGTTGGTTGGGCATCATCCCATGCACCAAAAGGTTGCCAGTTCAATTCGAGATTAGCGTATATGCCCAGATTATGGGTTCGATCCCAGGTAGTGGGTATGCAGGAGGCGGTCAGTTGATATTTTGTTCTCACATCAATGTTTCCCTCACTCTCTAAAAATAAATTAAAATATTTTTTAAATAACATTCTTATACATTTTTGCTGATGTGTTTGCAGAGGTTGCTCTAGGGCAGAGGCTGGCAAACGTTCTATAAAAGGACATTAGAGGGAATAGGCTCTGTGCCATTGTAGCATGAAAGTAGTCGTGGGCCATATGTAACAGAATGGTTGTGTTCCATAACTTTATTTACAAAGGCAGGCAGTGGCAGGATTTAACACATAGTTTTCCAACCTCTGTTTAGGCTACATATTAACAATATGGTTTCATTTAACATAGGGCATTTGGAGCATGCGAATATCTTCAACTTTACTAGAAAATGTGCAAGAATATCCAAAGGTTTTCCAATTTATCCTCTTTACTAACATTTGAAATTGTAGAATTTTAAGTTTAGGCAAATCTGGTAGAATCTACCTCCATCTACCAGGTAGATGATTATGAAATGGAATCTCATTTTGATTTTAATTTATACTTCCATGATTAAGATTGAGCTTTTTAAAATATATTTTTATTGATGTCAGAGAGGAAGGCATAGGCGGAGAGATAGAAAATCAATGATGAGAGAGAATCAGCGATCAGCTGCCTTCTACACACTCCACACTGGGGATCAAGCCAACAACCCAGGATTGTACCCTAATGGGGAATCAAACCATGACCTCCTGGTTCATAGGTCAACACTCAACCACTGAGCCACACTGGCTGGGCAGTTGAGCTTTTTTAAAAAAAATATATTTATTGGTCATTCCTCTTCTGTGAAATGCCTATTAAAGTCATGTACTAAAAATAATAATAAAGTTCTGTACTCATTTTCCTTGTCTGTTTATTGTTAATTAGAGTCCCAGTGCATGAAATTCATGCACGTGAGGGTGGGGGGTGTCCCTCAGCCCAGCCTGCACCCTCTCCAATCTGGGACCCCTCAAGGGATGTCTGACTGCCCATTTAGGCCCAATCTCACTGGATCGGGCCTAAATGGGCAGTCGGACATCCCTCTCACAATCCAGAACTGCTGGCTTCTAACTGCTCACCTGCCTGCCTGATTGCCCCTAACCACTCCCCTGCTAGCCTGATCAATGCCTAACTGCTCCCCTGCCGGCCCGATTGCCTCTAACTTCCCTCCCCTTCCAGCATGGTCAACCCTAACTGTTCTTCCCTGTAGGCCTGGTGCCCCCCACAACTGTCCTCCCTTGCAGGCCTGGTTCCTCCCAACTGCCCTCCCCAGCTGGCCTGATCACCTATAATTGCCCTACCCTGCTGGCCATCTTGTGGCAGCCATCTTGTGTCCACATGAGGGCAGCCATCTTTGACCACATGGGGGTGGCCATCTTGTGTGTTGGAGTGATGGTAATTTGCATATTACCTCTTTATTATATAGGACTAGAGGCCCAGTGTACAAAATTTGTGCACGGGTAGGATCCTAGGCCTGGCCAGCAATCAGGGCCAATCGGGCCTTCCGGCTTCCAGCCGGGGCCTTCCTGCCAGCTGCTGGCCAGGGCCTATCTTCCCCGGCTGGGGCCTTTCTTTGCTCCACGCCACCCTGTGGTGGTCAGCGCACATCATAGCAAGCAATAGAACTCCTGGTTGAACTCCCACAGGGGCACTTTAAATGTTAGCGTTTTATATAGAGAGAGATTATAGAACTTTATACAAATCATTTTTGATATCTCCTCTTAATCTATAGCTTACATTTTCAATTTCTAGGAATCTTTTAATAAATAGAAATTCTCTGTTTTAATGTAAGATTTATAAATTTTTCTTTATGGTTTGTACTCTTTTCGGTTTTGTTTAAAAAAATCCTTCTACCCCGGACTAGTTTGGCTCAGTGGACAGAGCATCAGCCTATGGACTTAAGGGTCCCGGGTTTGATTCTGGTCAAGGGCATGTACCTTGGTTGCAGGCACATCCCCAGTAGGGGGTGTGCAGGATGCAGTTGATCCATGTTTCTCTCTCATCGTTTCTAACTATCCCTCTCCCTTCCTCTCTGTAAAAAAATCAATAAAATACATTTAAAGATAAATAAAAAATAAAAAATCCTTCTATATACCAAGGTATAAACTTAGTCTTCTATATTATATTTGTAAAGGTTTCCTTTTCCTTTATTTTCTTTATAAAGTTTCTTAGTATCAATCTTTTCTATAAGATAAAAAAGGGGTGTAATTTGTGTGTGTGTGTGTGTGTGTGTGTGTGTGTGTGTGTGTGGTACAATATGAGAAGGCTATCCTTTCTGAGTGACAGTCATGAATTAGGTTATCATATAGTAGGTAGGGAGTCCTTGCTCTTAATTAACACAGTTTCTAACAATTTTTGGTATATGATAACACAAAGAACTAATGGAACCTTAATCTTCTTCATTAGTAGAGCTCTTTTTCTGTTTCCCTTATTTTTTATTCTTATTTTATTATTTCTGTTTTTGTATATTTTTTGCTGATTTCTTTCTTTTTTTAATTTAATAAATCTTTATTGTTCAGATTATTACAATTGTTTCTCCTTTTTCCCCCCACAGCTCCCCTCCACTCGGTTCCCACCCCACCCTCTGCCCTTACCTCCCCCCCCATCCTCATACATAGATGTACAATTTTTGTCCAGTCTCTTCCCATACCCCCCACACCCCTTTCCCCTGAGAATTATCAATCCACTCCCATTTTATGCCCCTATTCTATTATATTCACCAGTTTATTCTTTTCCTCAGATTTTTAATTCGCTTGATTTTTAGATTCACTTGTTGGTAATATGTATTTGTTGTTCGTAATTTTTATCTTTACTTTTTTCTTCTTCTTCCTCTTCTTAAAGAATACCTTTCAGCATTTCATATAATACTGGTTTGGTGGTGATGAACTCCTTTAGCTTTTTCTTACCTGTGAAGCCCTTTATCTGACCTTCAATTCTGAATGATAACTTTGTTGGATAGAGTAATCTTGGTTCTAGGTTCTTGCTATTCATCACTTTGAATATTTCTTGCCATTAATTATGATGTGTCTTGGTGTGGTCCTCTTTGGATTCCTTTTGTTTGGGGTTCTGTGCGCTTCCTGGACTTGTAAGTCTATTTCACCAGGTGGGGGAAGTTTTCAGTCATTATTTCTTCAAATAGGTTTTCAGTATCTTGCTCTCTCTCTTCTTCTGGCACCCCCATAATTCTGATGTTGGTATGCTTGAAGTTGTCCCAGAGGTTTCTTACACTATTTTCAAATTTTGGGATTCTTTTTTCTTTTTGCTTTCCCAGTTAAGTGTTTTTTCCTTCTTTGTATTTCAAAACTTTGACTTGATTCTTGCATTCTTCTATTCTGTTGTTGGGTCTCTGCATAATATTTTTTATTTCAGTCAGTGTATGTTTAATTCCTAGTTGATCCTTTTTCATATCTTCGAGGGTCTCATTAAATTTATCAGCCTTTTCTAGGAAATTCTTGAAAAACCTTATAACCGTGGTTTTGAACTCTATATCCAGTCGTTTGTTTTCCTCCGTTTCTTTTGTTTGTGATCTGTTTCTTTGTCTCCGCATTTTCGCTGCTTCCCTGAGTTGGTAGGGTGGCTTTATGTGCTAGGTGACCTATATGGACCAGTGGGTCGGCTTCCCAGTTACCTGAAGTGGACACTCTTGGTGCACCCCTTTGTGGACTGTGTGCAGCCTTGTTGTAGTTAAGTCTTGATTGTTGTTGGTGTCACTGGGAGGAATTGACCTCCAGGCCAATTGGCTGTGAGGACCCGCTGTGTCTATAATGGAAGAACTGCTGTGCTGGAGACACGCTTATGGGGCAGGACTTGCTTCAGTGGGGCTTTGGTGCTCACTGAGTCTGCCTCTTGAATGTGTCACATATGGATGTGAGTAGTTGAAATCTGGTGTCATCTCACACTGACCACTAAATACACTAACTCCTGGATCTCCAATGGGGGGCAGGTCAGCTACTGTTTGAGGCCACCCAGCAGGAGCTACGGCGAGAACTACAGTTTTCTCCTCTTTGCTTGGGGTTTGGAGGTTTTGGAGCTATCTGACCAGAGTTGCAGTTTGTTTGGTTAAGCTTCAATAGGACAGGCCATTTATATGTAAAAGCCACTGTGTGGAGCTTGGGTGGGTTTGTAGATTGTGCGAGGCAGGGTCTCAGGGAGTCACTAGGCTAGGGCGTGGCAAACAGCGATGGCTGCCAGTCAGCCATCTCTGCAACTCCACATTTCCAAGTCCCCTTGTCCTACGCCCCAGCACAGTAAACAATGATTGCTGGGCGCACCTCTGCAAGAAAGTCACCCTCACTTTCTGACCCGATGGTAGACAGTCCAGCTTCTCCCTGTAGGAGTATGGATCCCCAGGGTCTCCCCAGAAACTGGAGTTCAGAGTAATTGGGAGCTTGTCTCCCTTCAGGTTGAAAAAAGCAGTGCACCCAGTCGCCCGCCGCCAGCCCAATTCGCATGCCTCCGTACCTCAGCTTTTCAGCACTTGTGCACATCTCAATGCTCTTTTCTCCTTCCTTCTAGTTATAGAACTTCCACTCAGCCAGCTTTCCCATGGTTCTGGGTGATAGACATTTTGTCTTTTAGTTGTAGTTTTGAAATTGTTGTGTGAGGCAGCAGTTTAGGTGTTTACCTATGCCGCCATCTTGGTTTCTCCTCTGTTTTTGTATTTTCATTCTGTCATTTTTCACTTATATTTTAAGTTGAATACTTAATAATTTTATACTTATAAATTCTTAAGGTTTATAACTTTTCCTCTATGTACTGGACTTAGGTGCATACTACAAATTTTGATATATAATAGTCTCATCATTCAGTTTTTGTTGTTATTTTCTTTATGTGTATGTTCCTATTTTTATAGCAGGAGCAATACTTAAAAAGTTGAAATATATTGGGTTGTATTATGTATAAATATTGATTTTTTAAATCTTTATTGTTGAGATTATTACAGATGTCCCTCCTCCCACCCCCCCCCCCCACACACACACACATAGCTCCCCTCCATCTGGTTCCCAACCCACCCCAGGCCCTTGCCCCCCTATTATCTGTGTCCATAGGTAATGTGTACATGCATATAAGATCTTTGTCTAATCTCTTCCCACACCTCCTTCCCTCTGAGAATCATCAGTCTGTTCCATTTCCATGCCCCTAATTGTACTCCATTCACCAGTTTATTCTGTTCATCAGATGTTTTATTCATTAGATTTTTAGATTCAAGCATTGATAGATATGTATTTGTTGCCACTTTGTTGTTCATATTTTTTATCTTTATCTTTTTCTTCTTTCTCTTCTTAAACAATACCCTTCAGCATTTCATATAATACTGATTTGGTGGTGATGAACTCCTGTAGCTTTTTCTTGTTAGTGAAGCTCTTTATCTGACCTTCAATTCTAAATGATACCTTTGCTAGGTAGAGTAATCTTGGTTGTAGGTCCTTGCTATTCATCTCTTTGAATATTTCTTGCCACTCCCGTCTGGCCTGCATAGTTTCTGTTGAGAAATCAGCTGACAAGCATATGGGTGCTCCCTTGTAGGTAACTAACTGCTTTTCTCTTGCTGCTTTTAAGATTCTCTCTTTGTCTTTTGCTCTTGGCATTTTAATTATGATGTGTCTTAGAGTGGTCCTCTTGTTTGGAGTTGTCTGTGCTTTCTGGACTTGTAAGTCTATTTCTTTCACCAGGTAGGGGAAGTTTTCTGTAAATATTTCTTCAAATAGATTTTCAATATCTTGCTCTCTTCTTTTGGCACCCCCATAATTCGGATGTTGGTATGTTTAAAGTTGTCCCAGGGCTCCTTACACTATCTTCATATTTTTGGTTTCTTTTTCTTTTTGGTCTTCTGTTTGGGTGTTTTTGCTTCCTTGTATTTCAAATCATTGATTTGATTCTCAGAATCCTCTAGTCTCTTGTTAAATTCCTGTATATTATTCTTTATTTCAGTCAGTGTATGCTTAAAATTTCTGACTGGTGCTATTCTTTTTTTCTCTCTCTTTTTGGCATTCTCAATAAGATCCTTGAGAGTCTCACTAAGTTCCTTGGAGGTTTCTAGAAGATTCTTGAGTAACCTTATAACTGTGCTTTGGAATGCTATATCCAGTAGTTTGCTTTCTTCCATTTCTTTCATTCGTGACATGTTTTTTGTCTCCATATTTTGGCTGCTTCCTTGTGCTTGTTTCTATGTATTTATTAGCTGCTAAGTCTCCTTGACTTGATAGAATGACCTTGTGTAGTAAGTGTCCTATAGGGCCCAATGGCTCCACCTCCCCAATCACCTGAGGTGGACACTCTAGGTGCACCCCTTTGTGGGCTGTGTGCACAGACTTGTAGTTGAGACTTGATTGCAGTTGGTGTTTATATATCTTCCTGTATCTCTACTCAATGTCCTGTAGTTTTCTGAGTACAGGTCTTTTACCATAAGCAACACACCCAAGGGGCAGACTCAGTGAGCACCAAAGCCCCACTGAAGCAAGTCCATAAGGGTGTCTCCTGCACAGCAGCTCTCCCACTATAGTTGTAGCTGGTCCCCACAACCAATTGGCCTAGAGGTCAGTTCCTCCCAGTGACACCAACAGCAGTCACGGCTCAACTATATGACTGTGCACACAGTCCACAAAGGGGTGCACCTAGAGTGCCCACCTTAGGTAATTGGGGAGGCTGGGCCATTGGGCCCTATAGGACACCTACTACTGAAGGATCCCAGGTTCAATTCCAGTCAAGGGCACATGCCTGGGTTGTGAGCTCAATCTCCAGTGTGGGGCATGCAGGAGGCATACAATCAATGATTCTCTCTCATCGTTGAGGTTTCTATCTCTCTCTCCTTCTCCCTTCCTCTCTGAAATCAATAAAAAAATATTTTTAAAAGAAAGCTTACACACACACACACACACACACACACACACACACATATATATATATATATGGGGGAAGAGGGACATCTGTAATCATCTCAACAATAAAGATTTAAAAATCAATATTGATACATATAATCAATATTTATACTATATATATATATATATATATATATATATATATATATATATATATATATAGTGTTCAGTTTAGATTATAAGCCTTCCATGTTTTCTGTTCTTTATAATATATGAAAATATCCATTGTCATATATTAAATAATATTGGGCTATTTTACTGTGCACTTGATAAGGATGTTTATGATCATAACAGTCAGGACCTAGTTTTAGTGACTTAGTCTACTATTCAGCAGCTTTTATCCTTCTCTCTATACAAATTGCTAAATTAGTGAGTTGTGAGCTACAAAGATGTTCCCCTCAAGTCCCTTTTCTCCATTCTCTGAAAATGCTGAAGAATGGACTGGATTGATTGGAAACTTGTTACATTAGAGCCCATCTATTCATAGTGAAGTAATTTGACCAACACATTTCCATAGCTAACCCTTTTTCAAAGTTTCAGCAACCAAAATCAGCATTCATTATTTTATATATTTTAAGTAATTCACCATGAATTTCTGGAAAAGATGCAGGAAATGCTTGTGTCTTTTTAAATGACCTGTGGACAGACAATTCTGTGGTTGAAAGACTATTATGAGATCCAACATGGTGGCTGACAGGACTGCAAGGAGGAAGAGAATGTGACAGAGTAAAGAAGTGGGAGGGACATGTGTGGATGTGTGTGGGTGAGTGAGGGACAGATATCTCAGGAGTCCCAGGGATTGGCAAATCAGGCTCTCCTAGATGGGGAGCTCCTGCTACCACTGCGAACTTCTCCAGGCTATCAGGGCTTGGCACAGAACCCATGCCATCTTGTAGAGGGGTGCAACAGAGGCTAGGAGTGACCACACCGACATCCAGAAGGCCTCAGACAGCACCCCAGACCTATTGCAGGTTGCTGCTTTCCACCATAACCCGCATGGAACCACCACCATGCTCTGGTAGTGAGCATCGTGGTACCGTGACATGGGTCCCAAACATCTACCATGAGTGTGCACCAGACAGACCTCCTGTCCTTTAGGTACCCACACTGTGAGTGCACGACACACGTAACCCATTCCGCGTTCCATCCCTGATCTCAATACAGAAGTGCAGCTGGGTGTGAGCTACAACCCCCTGCAAAGACAGAGCTCTTGCCCGGCAAGTGCCCTGCCCCAGCACAGACAGAGCACACTACGCCACCACCACAGACAGACCCTTTGGCTGGTGCGCACCCCACCCACAGGACAGAGCTGCAGCCCAGTATGTGCTACACCAGTGGTTGGCAAACCGCAGCTTGCGAGCCACATGCAGCTCTTTGGCCCCTTGAGTGTAGCTCTTCCACAAAATACCATGGCCTGGGCAAGTCTATTTTGAAGAAGTGGTGTTAGAAGAAGTTTAAGTTTTAGAAATTTGGCTCTCAAAAGAAATTTCAATCATTGTACAGTTGATATTTGGCTCTGTTAACTAATGAGTTTGCCGACCACTGTGCTATACCCATGATGCAGACAGAACCTTTGATCTCTGCATACTCTGCACCCAGCACAGATAGCTGTCACCTGGCCATGGGCCCTACCCACAGCCCAGTTCAGAGCTGCTGGTGCAACCTGGTATGCCCAGCCACAGGTAAAAGGACACACTGCAAGTTCACTGCCAGAGGAACCTAGGGTACCATCCCACCTTAGGGAATGGGGCCACACAGCAAGTTGCATACCAGAGGGCTCTGGACTCACACAGAGTCTCACACCAGAGGAACAGTGCACCCGCACCCACCAACACCGAGAAATGGATAACAGAGGGATCATAATGTGGGAGAAGGGGGTAAAACTCAGAACAGAAACAATAAAGGTGCGGAGCTCAAGGCAAACCCAGCCCATGGGGCTGGAGAGTCCAGGACCATTGGACTGCTAGGGGATTCAACCACTTGGACCCAAACCAGGAAGCCCCAGGCCAGACAGAGACAGCAAAAATGGGGAGACAAAGAAAAAAACCCCTAAAGGAAAGAAAAGGAGGAATTGCCAGAAAAGGAACTAAATGAAATAGGCATGTAATATGTCAGAAAAAGAATTCAGGGTAAGGGTCATACAGTTCAAAAACCAAATGGATGATAAAATCATCAACTTATCTAAGAATCAAGAGGAAATAAAAAATGATATAGCTACAATAAAAAAACATGATGGAAGGTTTCAACAATAGACTAGAAGAAGCAGAGGACCAAATTATTGAGTTAGAAGACAGGGCAGAAAAACACACCCAACATGAACAGCAACTGGGGGAAAAAATTGGAAAGCATGAGGAGAGCCTAAGGTAGCTTTGGGACAACATAAAATGAAGTAACATACATATAATAGGGGTGCCAGAATGACAAGAAGAAGAGCAAGGATTAGAAAACCTATTTGAGGAAATAATGACAGAAAACTTCCCCTAATTTGGGGAAGAAAAAGTCATACAAGCACAGAGAGTCCCAATCAAGATAAACCCAAAAGAACCACACTGAGCCACGTTATAATTACAATGGCAAACATTAACGACCAAGAAAGGATTTTAAAGGCTGCATGAAAGAGACAAAGATCTCCCATTAGATTATCAAATGATTTCTCAACAGAAATGCATCAGGCCAGAAGGGAATGGAATGCAGTATACAAAGTGATGTAAAGCAAGAGAATGAATCCAAAAATACTCTATCCAGCAAGGCTATCATTCAAAATTGAAGGAGAAATCAGGAGCTTCACAGAAAAAAAAGTCTAAGGGAATTTATCACCACCTGCCGAGAACCAATTCCAGCATGTAATAATTACAAGAGTTCCATCAAAAGGTTGATGGGACTTGGGCGGCTCAACAAGGGTGAGCCACATATGTAGTTTACCTGATGGAAATGGCTAAAAGGTACGTCCCCAAAACCTGAATAGGATTGTTAGCTGCCAGACAGCTCAGGGCATTTTATTGCCTCCTGTTGGCCAAACACCTGAATAGCTGTAGGCTATTCCTGAAACTGACAATCTCTGTAAACCCTTTGATACCTTACCTTTTGAAGTGTATATTTCCACCTTGTCTTAGGACATGTTGTGTTGAATAAAAGCACAGGTCCTTGGTCAAGGTAGAGTCTTCAGTTCCCTTTAGCTGAAGCTCCTCTGACCCCCAATGCCTTTCAAAACTCTTTCATCTTTGGACTCCTCTTTAATCATCTACATGCAGCCCCTTTCTCCAGAATGCTGAACCCTTTGTAAGGCTGAGAAAAGAACCCCAGCATTATGGTGCCCTAATGAGGGACACCAACAACCACCAAGTCAGCAATGCAAAAAATGCTAAAGAGACAGTTGTAAATAGAAGAAATAGAAAGGGAAGAAGGAACACAGGAACAAAGAATAAAAATGGCACAAACCAATACCTAACTATACTAATAATAGAGGAATATGCACATTGTCTGGGACACCATCACAATAACAGTAACGACTGAACAATAGGTTGCATGGGGCAACCAGGCCAGCAGGGGGGTTAGTGAGGGACGACCAAATGACTTAACAGTAGGCTGTGTGGGGTGAACAGGCCAGCGGGGGGGGGGGGAGGGCAGTAAGGGGTGACAAGGCCAGTGGGAGGGGAAGCTGGGGGTGACCAGGCCAGCAGAGAGGGGCAGTAAAGGGCGACCAGGCCAGCAGGGGCAGTTAGGGATGATCAGGCAGGCAGGCAGAGGCAGTTAGGAGTGATCAGGCTGGCAGGGGGGCAGTTAGGGGTAATCAGGCAGGCAGGCAGGTGAGCAATTAGGAGCCAGTGGTCATGGATTATGAGAGGGATGTCTGACTGCCAGGATCAGGCCTAAACCAGCAATCAGACATCCCCCAAGTGGTCCTGGATTGGAGATAGTGCAGGCTGGGCTGAGGGGGACCCCCCCATACACAAATTTCATGCACCAGGCATCTAGTCAATAATAACCTTAAATGCAAATGGAATAAATGCTCCAATCAAAACACATCAAGTGGCTGAATAGATTAGAAAACATGGCCCATATATATACTGTCTACAAGAGACCCATCTTAGAACATGGGACTACCAAGGACTGAAAATGAAGAATAGAAAAATATTTTCCAGACAAATGGAAGTGAAAAAAAAAGCAGGGGTAGCAATACTTATATCTGACAAAATAGACCTCAAAGTGAAGGCCATAATGAGATAAGGAAGGCCACTTCATACTAAAGGGATTGATACAAAAGGATATAATCTGATAAACATATATGTACCAAATACATTAAAAATATCTGGAAGATATCAAAGGAGAGATCAGCAGAAATACAGTCATAGTAGGGCACTTTAATACCCCATTAACATCACTGGATAAATCTTCTAGACAAAAAAAAAAAAAATCAGCAAAGAAACAGCAATCCTACATGACTCACTAGATCAGTTAGACTTAACATCATCAGAACATTTCACCACAAAGCTACATAATATACATTCCTCTCAAGTTCACATGGGACATTTTAAAAGATAAACCAAATATTGGGTGACAGGCAAAGTCTCTCCAAATTAAGAGGATTGAAATCATATCAAGCATCTTCTCAGATCACAATGGCATAATATTATAAATCAAATGCAATAAAAACAATTAAAAAACTCAAACACTTGGAGGCTAAATAGCATGTTATTAAACAAGGACTGGGTTACCAAAGAGATTAAAGGAGAAATTAAAAACAGCCTGGAAACAAATGACAATGAAAATACAACAATCCAAAATCTATGGGACAGTACTGAGAAGGAAGTTCATAGCATTACAGGTCTACCTCAAAAAAAAAAAAAAAATGAAAGGAGAGAGAGAGACAGGAAGAAAGGAAGAAAGGAAGGAAGGAAGGAAGGAAGGAAGGAAGGAAGGAAGGAAGGAAGGAAGAAAGAAAGAAAGAAAGAAAGAAAGAAAGAAAGAAAGAAAGAAAGAAAGAAAGAAAGACTGGTAATAAATTATCTAACTCTACAACTTAAAGAATTAGAAATAGAGCAACAAGAAAAGCCCAGGGTCAGCAGAAGGAAGGAAATAATAAAGATCAGAGTGGAAATAAATGACATAGAGACCAATAAAACAATACAAAAGATCAATGAAACCAAGAGCTGGTTTTTTGAAAGGTTAAACAGATTGATGAATCTCTAGCCAGACTCACCAAGAAGCAAAGAGAGGGGACCCCCCCAAAAAAAAAATCAGAAATGAAAGAGGTGAAGTAACAATCAACTCCACAGACATACAAAGTATTGAAAAAATATATACTATGAACAACTCTACTCCAACAAACTGGACAGCCTTGATGAAACGGACATATTACTAGAAAAATACAAGCTTCTGGGCCCCCTGCCTAGGACAGTGCCGCCAGCATCCGGCCCTGCCTGCCACCTGCACCGCACAACCCTCACATGCTCCCGGATGGCACTTTTCTCCCCGGACCGGCTTTTTGGGGGAGAAACCAAGATGGTGGCATAGGTAAACACCTAAACTGCTGCCTCACACAACAGTTTCAAAACTACAACTAAAAGACAAGACGGATATCATCCAGAACCACAGGAAAGCTGGCTAAGTGGAAATTCTACAACTAGAAGGAAAGAGAAAAGCACACAGAGACTCAGGGGAGCTGCAAAAGGCTGAGGTATGAAGACACGCCTGCGGAGAGGACTGACTGCTGAGTGCACCGCTGGCTTTCTCAAGCGGGAGGGAGACAGAAGCTCCCGACTGCACTGAACTCCAGTTCCGGGCAAGAATCTGGAAACCCAGACCCATTTGGGGAGAAACTGGACTGTCTGCAAGCAGGCGGAACTCAAAGGCGGCTTTCTCCCACAAGTGTTTGCAGCGATTACTGAGGGACACTGGAACCCAGGGGCCTCATAGAGCAGGGCTGATGGGAAGCCAAAGCTGTCTGCTCTGCTCTGAGACTTCGCCCCATCCAAGCTGAGCACAGAGGCTTTTGCAATTTTGCAAGTCTTGTCTCATAAGGGTGTCTCTAGCACAGAAGTTCTCCCAGCGTAAACACAGCTGATCCTCACAGTCAATTGGCCTGGAGGTCAATTCTTCCCAGTGATACCAACAACAATCAAGACTTAACTACAACAAGGCTGTGCACACAGTCTACAAAGGGGTGCACCAAGAGTGTCCTCCTCAGGTAACTGGGGAGGCTGAGCCACTAGGCCCTATAGGACACATAGCACAAAAAGCTACTCTACCAATTCAGGGAAGCAGCGAAAATGTGGAGACAAAGAAACAGATCACAAACAAAAGAAATGGAGGAACACAAACGACTGGATATAGAGTTCAAAACCATGGTTATAAGGTTTTTCAAGAATTTTCTAGGAAAGGCCAATAAATTTAGCGAGACCCTCGAAGATATGAAAAAGGACCAACTAGAAATTAAGCATACACTGACTGAAATAAAAAATATTATACAGAGATCCAACAGCAGACTAGAAGACCACAAGAATCAAGTCAAAGATTTGAAATACAAAGAAGCAAAAAACACTCAACTGGAAAAGAATAAAAGAATCCAAAAATTTGAAGATAGTGTAAGGAGCCTCTGGAACAACTTCAGGCATACCAACATCAGAATTATGGGGGTGCCAGAATAAGAGAGAGAGCAAGATACTGAAAACCTATTTGAAGAAATAGTGACCAAAAACTTCCCTCACCTGGTGAAAGAAATAGACTTACAAGTCCAGGAAGCACAGAGAACCCCAAACAAGAGGAATCCAAAGAGGACCACACCAAGACACATCATAATTAAAATGCCAAGAGCAAAAGACAAAGAGAGAATATTAAAAGCAGCAAGAGAAAAACAGTTATTTACCTACAAGGGAGCACCCATATGATTGTCAGCTGATTTCTCAACAGAAACTATGCAGGCCAGATGGGAGTGACAAGAAATATTCAAAGTGATGAATAGCAAGAACCTACAACCAAGATTACTCTACTCAGCAAAGCTATCATGCAGAATTGAAGGGCAGATAAAGAGCTTCACAGATAAGAAAAAGCTAAAGGAGTTCATCACCACCAAACCAGTATTATATGAAATACTGAAAGGTATTCTTTAAGAAGAAGGAGAAGAAGAAAAAGGTAAAGATAAAAATTATGAACAACAAATACATATCTATCAACAAATGAATCTAAAAATCAAGTGAATTAAAAATCTGAGGAACTGAATAAACTGGTGAATATTATAGAATCAGGGGCATAGAAAGGGAGTGGAGTGCTAATTCTCAGGGAGAAAAGGGTGTGGGGTGTGGGAAGAGACTAGACAAAAATTGTACATCTATAGATGAGGAAAATGTGGGGGAGGTAAGGACAGAGGGTGGGGTAGGAACCAGGTGGAGGGGACCTATGGGGGGAAAAAAGAGGAACAATTGTAATAATCTGAACAATAAAGATTTATTAAATTTAAAGAAAAAGAAAGAAAAATACAAGCTTCCAAAACTCAATCAGGAAGAATAAAATAATCTGAATTTGCCAGACAGCTTCATAGGGGACTTTTACCAAACATTCAGAGAACTAAAACCTATCCTCCTCAGACTATTCCAAAAATTCAAGAGGAAGGAACACTTCCAAGCTCTTTCTCTGAAGCCAGTATTGCCCTAATTCCAAAATGAGATAGACACTACAAAGAAAGAGAATTATAGGCCAGTATCTCTAATGAACATAGATGCTAAAATCCTCAACAAAATTGTAGCAAATCAGAACCAGCATTACATTAGAAAGATCATACACCAACCAAGTGGGATTTATTCCAGGGGTGCAAGGCTGGTGCAATATCCACAAATCAATAAGTGTGATACATCACATAAACAAATTGAAAGACAAAAATCACATAGTCATATTAATTGATGCAGGAAAAGCATTTGACAAAGTCCAACACACTTTCTTCATTAAAACCCTCATAAAAGTGGGACTAGAGAGATCATACCTCAACATAATAAAAGCCTTATATGACAAGCTCACAGCCAACATAATACCCAATGGGGGAAAACTAAAACCATTGCCCCTAAGAACAGGAACAAGACAAGAATGCCCACTTTCACCACTCCTGTTTGACATAGTACTGGAAGTGCTAGCCATACCAATTAGACAAGAAGAAATAAAAGGCATCCAAATTGGAAAAGAAGAAATAAAACTATCATTATTTGCAGATGACATGATATTGTACTTAGGAAACCCTAAAGACTCCATCAAAAAATTATTAAACTTAATAAATTAATTTAGCAATGTAATATGATACAAAATTAACACCCAGAAATCTCTGGGTTTGTTATACACCAACTAGAGGCCCGGTGCATGAAATTCGTGCACGGGGGTGGGGTAAGTACCTCAGCTTAGCCTGCACCCTCTTGCACTTGGGGACCGCTGGCTCCTGACCGCTCGCCTGCCTGCCTGATCACCCCAACCCCTCTGCCTCAGTCCCTGCCACTGTGGCTTTGTCAGGAAAGATTCTGGAATGATGTCCAGAAGGTAATTTGGCTATTTGATCTAATTAGCATATTACGCTTTTATTATAGGCTAGGGGCCCAGTGCATGAATTCATGTACCTTGAAAGGAACTGTGGACTGCGAGGCTTTGGTGGGTACAGGAGCGGGTCTCAGCTCATCCTCCATGCCCCAGCTTGACTCCTCCCACTGCAGCCCCTGGTCCCCTGTCAGCTGATAGTCCCACTCCTGCAGCCGCTGCTACTCCCACACGCAGACAGAACTGGCCCCACTCATACCCACTAACAGTGAGGATTGACTGGGACCAGTTCTGGGGGCTGGAGTGGGTGTGAGCAGCAGCTTCTGCGCTGGCTGCAGGTGCGAGTGGGGCCGGCACTGGCAGTGGGTGTGAGCAGTGGCTCCAGCACCAGCAGTGGGTGCAAGTGGCACTGTCACCAGCAGCAAGTGCAAGAGGCAGCTGCTGGCCCCCAATCACCCCTCAGGATCAGGGGGAGGTGGAGAAGCCCTAAGGGGTGATCAGTGACGGCAGCTGGCGCTCATACCCACTGGCAGAGCTGAGCAATCAGGGCTGGTGCCAGGCGCCAGCAGCAGGTGCGAGCAGGGCCAGTGGGACCGCGGAACATGGGAGCAAAGCATTTTCAGTAATTACCAGAGGCTTGCCCGGATGACAGCGACTGGCACCCTGCCCTGGTCTGACGCCCCTGCTCACCTGCTCCACCATCCCATAGCAGCCAATGCCCACCATGTTCCACACACTGCCACCTGCTGCCAATGCCCGCCATGTTCCATGCATGCTCCCTGGTGGTCAGCACACATCATAGCGACCAGTTGTTCGGTTGTTCCACCGCTTGGTCTATTTGCATATTAGGGTTTTATATATAGATTACATTTAACATCCTAAAGTTATAACACTCTGATTTGAATTTATACCGCCCCAATCGCCTGATCAGGGCTGGGCTCCTGGACTACGACTGGGAACTGGGGGTGGGTGGTGGCAGATGTGGCCCCTTTCTCAGGGGGGCCAAGGGCCAGCTCCATCCTCTGAGCTGGTGGCCAACCTCCCGGGTCCCTCCCCCTGTCCTTCCCCTGGCTGCAGGCCCCGATTGGCACTTGGCCCCTCCCCCCAATCAGGGCCAGGCCTTGGGCTGGGATGGGGAACCAGGGGTTTGTGGCAGTGGGCATGGGCAGCAAGGGAAGAAGGAGGGGGAGAGTGAGGAGGCGGGGAACTGCATGGTGGCGGTGTGCGGGCAGCAAGGGAAGGAGGAGATGGGGAGGCAAGGAAACTGATGGCCCTGATTTCTGGCCAGGACTAGGGACCCCACCCATGTACGAATTTCATGCACTGAGCCTCTAGTCCTATATAATAAGAGCCTAATATACAAATTGTCCCCTCGACTGGGAGTTTGGCTGGCAGTTCGAATAGGGGGTGGGGCCGACTAGTCAACCATCTGTGGTCCCACCCCACAGCCATGCCAGGCCCTGATTGGACCCCCAAACCCTGATTGGGGGCTGACCAGCAGGCCAACCGCCCTCGGCCACTCCCCATGGCCCGCCTGCCCCTGATCAGTCCCCCCTCCCAATCAGGGGCAGGCAGGACGGCCAACCACCCATGGCCCCTAACCCTGGCCAGCCCGGCCTTATTGGGGCGGGCCAGTCAGACCCCACCCGTGCAGGAATTCGTGCACCAGGCCTCTAGTTTAAATATATTAGTCTCTTCAAGCATGTAGAATATGCACTTACATCTTTTACAGTAATACTAGCTTTTAAAATTGCTTATGTACTTATTATGTTCTTTATTTATATAGCTTTGTGTTGCTGTCAAGTGTCCTTTCAGGACTCCCTGAGCATTTGTTTTATTTTATTTTTTTATTTAGTTCTGTTTTCCCCTGAGCATTTCTTACAGAGTAGGTATAGTAGTAATGAACTCCCTCAGCTTTTGTTTATCTGGGAATGTCTTAATTTCTTCTTCATTTTCAAAGAACAGTTTTTGCTGGATATAGAATTCTGGGTTAATGATTCTTTTCTTTTAGCACTTTGGATATATCATCCCACTGCCTTTTTGTCTCCAGAGTTTCTGATGAGATATTAACTGATAATATTCTTATAGCGGCAAATTACCACTTGTGATGGGTTCGTTTCTTACTGGTGCTTTTAAGTTTTTGTCTTTTTTGAAAGTTTTATTATAAGGTGTCTTGGTTTCAGTCTTTTTTAGCTCACCTTACTTGGAGTTAGTTGAACTTCTTGGATGTTGATATTCAAATCACTTCTCAAATTTAGGAAGTTTTTAGTCATTACTTTTTCACATGTTCTCTTCTTTTTTCTTTCTTTTCTTCTGTCTCTTTCTTTTTTAAGTCCTTTTCTCTCTCTCTTCTCCTTCTGGCATCCCCACAGTGCATATGCAGGTCTGCTTATTGGTGTCCCTTAGGTTCTGTTCACTTATTAAAGATATTTTTATTGATTTCAGAGTGGAAGGGAGAGGAGTGGAGAGATAGAAATATCTATGATGTGAGAAAATAATTTATTGGTTGCCTCCTCTATGCCACACACTGGGGATTGAGGCTACAACCTGGGCATATGCCCTGACAGGAGTCAAACTGTGACCTCTGGTTCATAGGTTGACACTCAACCACTGAACCACTCTAGCCAAGCTCACTTCAGTCATTTTTATTTCTGTTCCTCTGACTTGATCATTTCCATTGTCCTGTCTTCATGTTTACTGATTCTTTGGCTGCTCAAATCTGCATTTAAATCCCTCTAGTGAGATTTTTATTGAAGTTATTGCACTTTTCAGCATTTCTTCTTAGGTTTTCCCTGTATTGATATTTCCATTATGTTCACACTTTTTTTTTTTTTTTTTTTACTTTCACTACATCTATTTAGTTATTTAAGCTTAAGACAATTATTTTAAAGTCTTTGTCTATTATACCTGCAATCAGGTCTTTTCATAGACAGTTTCTGTTGATTTGATTTTTTCCCCTTAGAGTGGTTTATACTTTCCTGTTTCTTCATATGCCTTATTTTTTGTTGTGTTGTTTGTGGATTTTTTTAAACACTGGACATTTGAACCTAGTAATTTGATAACACTGGAAATGAGATTCTCTTTCATCCCTGGTTTGCTGTTTTATTGTTTTATTTGTTTGTTTGTTTAATTTTTTTAGGCTGTCTCTATGTCAAGGGTCAACCTGATGTGTAAACATAGCCTTCTCAGGTCTTTCATGAGCCTTTCCTTGGCATGCATGGTCACTTTCTAATTTTTTCTGTATACTAGTTTGCAGTTGTTTTTTTTAATTTTTATTGTTTAAGTTATTACAAATAGTAGTTCATATGTCTCTTTTTTTCCCCCACTGACCTCCCCCTGCTTCCCCTACCCCCCAGCAATTGCCCTCATCCCCCTGCCCCCAGTGTCTTGAGTCTGTTGGTTGTGCTTATATGCATGCATACAAGTCCTTCGGTTGATCTCTTTCCCCCCACCCACAACCCTCCCGTACCTTCCCACTGTAGTTTGATAGTCTGTTCGATGCTTCTTTGCCTCTGACTATTTTTGTTCAACAGTTTGTAATGTTCTTTATGATCCATAAATGAGTGAGATCATGTGGTATTTATCATTCACTGACTGGCTTACTTTGCTTACAATAATGCTCTCCAGATTCATCCATGCTGTTGCAAATGGTAAGAATTCCTTCTTTTTTTACAGCAGCATAGTATTCCATTGTGTAGATGTACCACAGTTTTCAAATCCACTCATCTGCTGATGGACATTTAGGATGTTTCCAAATCTTAGCTATTGTAAATTGCACCGCTATGAACATAGGGGTGCATATATTCTTTCTGACTGGTGTCTCTGTTTTCTTAGGATATATTCTTAGAAGTGGTATTACTGGGTCAAATGGCAGTTCCATTTTCAATTTTTTGAGGAAATGCCATACTGATTTCCACAGTGACTGCACCAGTTCTGCATTCCCACCAGTGGTGAAGAAGGGTTCCTTTTTATCCGAATCCTCTCCAACACTTGTCATTTGTTGATTTGTTGATGATAGCCATTCTGACAGGTTTAAGATGGTACCTCATTGTTGTTTTGATTTGCATCTCTCAGATGATTAGTGACTTTGAGCATGTTTTCATATGTCTCTTGGCTTTCTGAATGTCCTCTTTCAAAAAAAGTATCTATTTAGGTCCTTTGCCCATTTTTTTTATTGGATTGTTTATCTTCCTTTTGTTATGTTGTATGAGTTCCTTGTAAATGTTGGAGATTAAACCCTTATCGGAGATAACATTGGCAAATATGTTCTCCCACGCAGTGTACTTTCTTGTTGTTTTGTTGATGGTTTCTTTTGCTATGCAAAAGCTTTTTATTTTGATGTAGTCCCATTTGTTTATTTTCTCTTTAGTTGCCATTGCCCTAGGAGCTATATCGCTAAAGATACTGCTACGACGAATGTCTGCTATTTGGTTGCCTGTGGCTTCTTCTCAGATTTTTATGGTTTCCCATCTTACGTTTAAGTCCTTTATCCATTTTGAGTTTATTTTTGTGTATGGTGTAAGTTGGTAGTCGAGTTTCATTTTTTTCCAAGTATCTGTCCAGTTTTCCCAACACCATTATTGAAGAGGCTGTCTTGTCTCCGTTGTATGCTCTTGCCTCCTTTGTCAAATATTAATTGAGCATACTGGCTTGCATCAATCTCTGGGTTCTCTGTTCTGTTCCACTGGTCTATATGTCTGTTCTTGTGCCAGTACCAGGCAGTTTTGAGAATAGTGACTTTGTAGTATAGCTTGATATACGGTATTGTGATCCCTCCAATATTGTTCTTCTTTCTCAAGATTGCTGCAGCTATTCAGGGTCTTTTTTTTATTACAGATGAATTTTTGAGGAATTTGTTCTAGGTCTTTGAAGTATGCCATGGGTATTTTAATGGGGATTGCATTGAATTAATAGATTGCTTTGGGTAGTATGGACATTTTAATGATGTTGATTCTATCAATCCAAGAACATGGTATGTTCTTCCATTTGTTCATGTCTTCCTCTATCTCTTTTTATAGCATCCTGAAATTTTCTAAGTATAGGTCCTTTATCTTCTTGGTTAAATTTATTCCTAGGTATCTTAATTTTTTGGTGCAATGGTAAATGGGATTGCTTTTTTAATTTCTCTGTGAGTTCATTATTGGTATATAAAAAAGCCATAGACTTATGGGTGTTAACTTTGTATCCTGCTACATTGCCGAATTCAATTATTAAGTCTAGTAGCTTTTTGATGGAGTCTGGGGTTTTCTACATACAATATCATGTCATCTGCGAATACATCTTCTTTTCCAATTTGGATGCCTTTTATTTCTTTTTTTTCTCTGATCCCAATGGCTAGTACTTTCAGTACTAGGTCAGAGAGAAGTGGAGAGAGTGGGCATCCCTGTCTTGTTCCTGTTCTTAGGGGAAATGGTTTTAGTTTTTGCCCATTGAGAATGATGTTGGCTGTGGGTTTGTCATATATGGCTTTTATGATGTTGAGGTATGATCCTTCTACTCCCACCTTGCTGAGAGTTTTTATCTAGAAGGGTGTTGGATTTTGTCAAATGCTTTTTCTGCATCAATTGATATGACTATGTGATTTTTATCTCTCAATTTGTTTATGTGATGTATCACGTTTATTGATTTGCGAATATTGTACCATCCTTGTTTTGGAAGGTCGTATTTTTTTAGGAATATGTCCATTTCTTCTAGGTTGACCAGTTTGTTGGAATAGATTTGCTCCAGGTATTTTTTTATGATTCTTTGTATTTCTGTGGGGTCTATTGTTATTTCACCTCTTTCGTTTCTGATTTTGTTTATTTGTTTTATTTGTGTCCTCTCTCTTTGCTTTTTGGTGAGCCTGGCTAGAGGTTCATCAATCTTGTTTATCCTTCAAGGAACCAGCTCTTGGTTTTGTTTATCTTTTGTATTTTTTTTTTTTTGGTCTCTATGTCATTTATTTCTGTTCTGATCTTTATTATTTCCTTCCTTCTGATCACACTGGGCTTTTCTTGTTGCTCTGTTTCTAATTCTTCAAGTTGCAGAGTTAGATGGTTCATTACCAGTTTTTCTTGTTTTTTGAGGTAGGCCTGTAATGCTATGAACGTCCCTCTCAGGACTGCTTTCACTGTGTCCCAAAGACTTTGGATTGTTGTGTTTTCATTGTTGTTTGTTTCCAGGATGTGTTTTATTTCTTCTTTGATTTCTTTGGTAACCCATTCATTGTTTAGTAGTGTGCTATTCAGCCTCCAAGTGTTTGAATTTTTGTAATTGTTTTTACTGTAATTGATTTCTAATTTTATGCCATTGTGATCTGAGAAGATGCTTGATATGATTCCAATCCTCTTGAATTTGGAGAGACTTTGCCTGTGTCCCAATATGTGGTCTATCTTTGAAAATGTCCCATGTGCACTTGAGAAGAATATATATTCTGTAGTTTTGGGGTGGATGTTCTAATGATATCAATTAAGTCCATCTGATCTAGTGAGTTGTTTATGGTTGATGTTTCTTTGCTAATTTTTCATCTAGATTTATTCAGTGATGTTAATGGGGTATTAGTCTCCTACTATGATTGTGTTGCTGTCAATCTCTCCCCTGATATGTTCCAGAAGTTTTTTTATGTATTTGGGTGCTCTTGCATTGGGTGCATAAATGTTTACCAGAGTTGTATCCTCTTATTGATCCCTTTAGAATTATGAAGTGGCCTTTTTCTCCCTTGTTATGGTCTTCACTTTGAGGTCTATTTTGTCAGATATAAGTATTGCTACCCCAGCTTTTTTTTTTTCTTTTCCATTTGTCTGATAGATATATTTCCATCCCTTCACTTTCAGTCTGTGTGACTCCCTTGTTCTGAGGTGGATCTTCTGTAGACAGCATATATATGGGTCATGTTTTCTTATCCATTCAGCCACTTGATGTCTTTTGATTGGAGCATTTAATCCACTTACGTTTAATGTTATTATTGATAGGTACTTGTTTGTAGCCATTTCTGTACTTTATGCCTATGTTCCTTCCTCCCTTTCTATTTCTTCTTTTTACAACATCCCCTTTAGCATTTCTTGCATTGCTGGCATGGTAGTGATAAACTCTCTTAGCCTTTTTTTTTTCTTCAAAGCTCCTGATTTCCCCTTCTATTTTGATTGATAGTCCTGCTGGATAGAGTATTCTTTGATTCAGTCCTTTGTTTTGCATCACTTTGTATACCTCCTTCCATTCCCTTCTAGCTTGATTTGTTTCTCTTGAGAAATCATTTGATAATCTGGTGGGGGATCCTTTGTAGGTAACTCTCTGTCTCTCTCTTGCAGCCTTTAAGGTTCTCTCTTTGTTGTTAGCATTTGCCATTGTAATTATGACATGTCTTGCTGTGGGTCTTTTGGGATTCATCTTGCTTGGGACTCTCTATACTTGTGTCACTTTTTTATTCCCCAAATTCGGGAAGTTTTCCATCATTATTTCTTCAAATATATTTTCTAATCCTTGCTGCTCCTCTTGTCCTTCTGGCAGCCCTATTATTTGTATGTTATTTCATTTTGTATTGTCCCAAAGCTCCCTTAGGGTCTCCTCCTACTTTTTAATTTTTTTTTCTCCAGTTGCTGTTCAGATGGAGCTTGTTTATCTACCTTATCTCCTAAGTCACTAATTTGGTCCTCTGCTTCTTATAATCTACTGTTGAAACCTTCCATGGTGTTTCTGATTGTACCTATATCACTTTTGATTTCTTCCTGATTTTTTTCCTTTTTTAAAATTAAATCTTTATTGTTCAGATTATTACAGTTATTCCTCCTTTTTTCCCCCATAGCTCCCCTCCACCCAGTTCCCACCCCATCTCCTGCCCTTACCCCCCCTCCACTGTCCTCATCCATAGGTGTACGATTTTTCTCCAGTCTCTTCCTGCACCCCCTCACCTCCTTCCCCCTGAGGATTGTCAATCCACTCCCTTTCTATGCCCCTGATTCTATTATATTCATCAGATTATTCTGTTCATCAGATTTTTAGGTTCACTTCTTGATAGATAAGTATTTGTTGTTCATAATTTGTATCTTTACCTTTTTATTCTTCTTCCTCTTCTTAAAAAATACCCTTCAGCATTTCATATAATACTGGTTTGGCAGTGATGAACTCCTTTAGCTTTTTCTTATCTGTGAAGCTCTTTATCTGCCCTTCAATTCTGAATGATAGCTTTGCTGGGTAGAGTAATCTTGGTTGTAGGTTCTTGCTATTCACCACTTGGAATATTTCTTGCCACTCCCATCTGGCCTGCACAGTTCTGTTGAGAAATCAGCTGACAATCATATGGGTGCTCCCTTGTAGGCAACTAACTGTTTTTCTCTTGCTGCTTTTAATATTCTCTCTTTTGCTCTTGGCATTTTAATTACGATGTGATTTGGTGTGGTCCTCTTTTGGTTCCCTTTGGGGTTCTGTGCACTTCCTGGACTTGTAAGTCTATTTCTTTCACCAGGTGGGGGAAGTTTTCTGTCATTATTTCTTCAGATAAGCTTTCAGTATCTTGCTGTCTCTCTTCTTCTGGCACCCCCATAATTCTGATGTTGGTACACTTGAAGTTGTCACAGAGGCCCCTTACACTATCTTCATATTTTTGATGCTATTTTCTTTTTGCTTTTCCAGTTGGGTGTTTTTTGCTTCTTTGTATTTCAAATCTTTGACTTGATTCTTGCGATCCTCTAGTCTGCTGTTGGATATCTGTATATTATTTTTTATTTCAGTCAGTGTATGCTTAATTTCTAGTTGTTTCTTTTTCATATCCTTGAGGGTCTCACTAAATTTATCGGCCTTTTCTAGAAAAACCTTATAACCGTGGTTTTGAACTCTATATCCAGTCGTTTGCTTTCCTCCATTTCTTTCATTTGTGACCTGCCTCTTTGTCTCCACATTTTGGCTATTTCCCTGAGTTGATAGAGTGGCTTTGTGTGCTAAGTGTCCTATAGGGCCCAGTGGCTCAGCCTCCCCAGTTACCTGAGGTGGACACTCTTGGTGCACCCCTTTGTGGGCTATGTGCACACAAAGTCTTGTTGTAGTTAAGCCTTGATTGTTGTTGGTTTCACTGGGAGGAATTGACCTCCAGGCCAATTGGCTGTGAGGATCAGCTGTGTCTATGCTGGGAGAACTTCTGTGCTGGAGACACCCTTATTGGGCAAGACTTGCTTCAGTGGAGCTTTGGTGCTCACTGAGTCTACCCCCTGAGTGTGTCCCTTATGAATCTGAGGAGCTGTAATCTGGAAGTTCCCACTCTGACCACTGGGTACACTGGCTCTTGGATCTCCAAAGAGGTGCCAATTCAGCCTCTGCCTGAGGCCACCCAGCACGAGCTACAGAGTGATCTGCAGATTCCTCTTCTTTGTTTGGGTTTTGGAGGTGCCCAGATGAGGCCCAGCTGTGAAGCAATGCAAGCTGCTGCAGGGCCTTGGGCCTTCTTTTGGATGTTCTGGGTCTCTCTGACTCAGCTGCAGTTTGATAGGTAAGTTTAGATTTCAAAGGACCAGACCATTCATATGCAAAAGCCTCTGCACACAGCTTGGATGGGGTGGGGTCTCAGGGTAGAGCAAACAGCAATGGCTTCCCATCAGCCCTGCCCTAAGAGGCCCCTGGGTCTGTGTCCCTTGTAGTTGCTGCAAGCACCTCTGAGAGAAAGCCGCCCTCGCATTCCACCCACTGCCAGACAGTCCAGTTTCTCCCCGTGTGAGTCTGGGTCCCCAGAGTCTCGCCCAGAACCGGAGTTCAGAGCAGTCAGGAGCTTGTGTCTCCCTGCAGATTGAGAAAGCCAGCTGCATACTCAGTTGCCAGCCCTTTCCACGCATGTGCACCTCTGTACCTCTGCACTTCACTTCCGAAGTTCCTCTGAGTCTCAGTGTGCTTTTCCCTTCTAGTTGTAGAATTTCCACTTAGCCAGCCTTCCTGTGGTTCTGGATGATGTCCGTTTTGTCTTTTATTTGTAGTTTTGAACTGGTTGTACGAGGCAGCAAGTTCAGGTGTTTACCTATGCCGCCATCTTGGTTTCTCTCTCTTCCTGATTTTTGCCTAGGTTCTTGATTTTCTCATCCACCCAGTGTATGAACTGTACAACCATTACTCTGAATTCTTTTTCTGTCATGTTGCATGCTTCCATTTCACTAATTTCTTTTCTTGGTGACTCCTCATTTTCTTTCCTCTGGGGATTGTGTCATCTCCCAATTCTATCACCAGAAGGTTCAAATGTCAAGTTGAGTGGGCCTGGGGCATGTGAAATGGGAGCTTCGCACCACCTGAGTGTCTCTGAAAAGCTCCGACACCAAGATGTGTGGCTGCCATGGGTTGGTGGAAGCCACACTTGCCCACGATCAGAGTCACCGGCACTTGGTGTGAGCTCATACACACACATAGAATCAGGGACCCCGCCTGCACCACACTGAAACAGAGATCCTACTGGGGCATGTGCCAAAAATCAGAGTCCCCAAGCGTGTTCCAGGATTCAGAGTTCCGCTGTGCCCACACCAAAAATCAAGTATCAGAGTCTCTCTTGCTTGGTGTGGCCTTGCACCAAGAATCAGGGTCCCTGTGTGCACATGTGCCAAGATTTGGAGTCATTGGCTCTTAGTGTAAATGCACTGGGATTCAGGGTTCCCAGGCACATTAGATGAGAAACCAAGTCAAGTCACTGATGCTCAGTGCTGCCTCTCACCCACCCAGAGAATCAGGGTCCCGGTCAGTTTGGGGGACCGGTTGCACAGTAGCACTGTGTTGGCAGGAAGTCCACTCCTGCACTGGGGAAAACAAACCTCCATGTGCGCTTGCCCAGAATTGAAGTCAGGTGGCACTGCCGCCCTGTGTAGATGTGGGGTTTGGTCTCCCAATTGCATTGCGGGAAACAGATTCCCAGTGTCCACGCTCACCCAGGCTCAAATTCCTGTAGCTGCGCTGTGGCCCATGTGAATGGCGGGTCTAGCAGTTCTTATGGCACTGCCATGAGTCTGCAGGGTGGGAGATGGGCTCTGTGACTCACAGTAATCTGTGCCTGGGATGTCTGGATTCTTGGTGTCTGTGGGTCTGCAGCTGTGGTTGCAGGTTTCTGTCCCCAGTGGCTGCAGGGTCCCGGTTTGCAACTGAGACCAGACTGGGTGGTGCAGAGGCCAGGATCCTAGTCTCAAGCAGCTCTGTTTTTCAAGATGGCGTGGTCTCTGTGCCTGCGCTGGCCACCCCCGGAGTGTCTGCGGTGGCAGCGGGGCTCCGCCATGTAAGACAGCCCGGTTTGGCAGCCCCTTGGAAGACCTGCAGGATCTAACTGTCTCTAGCTCATACACATGCACACCACACACGTCCACACACTCCTCTACCGCTCCCTCACCCTCTCACACTCTCTCCCTCCCTTACTTCCTGTTGGTCGCCACCTTCAGACTCTGCATCTGTTTTTTAATGGGATACTGTTTAGCACCTCATTCCAAAAACAGAGTGGTGGTGGGAAACAAAGGGCATCAGCCCTTTAAAGCCCCTGGAAGAAACTTCAACTAGAGGGGAACGGGCTTGAAACTATGGAGGAAGTATATTGTTTAATAGTTGTCCATCTCTTCATCTACACCTCTGTGCTCAGACACAATAGTTGGCAATGAGAGCACAGATATCTAATATTTGGAATACAGAGTCCTTTATACCTATCCTGGCTCCTACAAACTGTGTATAAGCTGCTCTGGGAACATATGCACAGCCACCTACCCCTGGATTAAGAATGGGGGAAGGGTAGCTGCTACTGTGCTAAGAGCCGAAATTGATCAAAATTAACTACAATTTACCATCCAAGTCTTCCTCTGGAAGTTGCAAGCTTTCTATTGACTCCAGAATTCCAACATAGTTACATCAGACAGATTCAGCCAATTCAATTGTTGAGATAGGGAAACAGATTACTGGTGCTTCTACTCTGCTGTCTTTCTAGAATCTTCCCCTGATATGCTTAATTTTCCTGATACAGAAAGTAACAGGAAAAACAAACCAGAAAACATTGAAGCTGACTACCTATAAGAGTATGTTGAGCAAAATGGGATAGATGGAATATGGTAGGGAATGATATTTCTCTGAGTATACTTTTTGTGTACTGTTGACTTTTGAAAGCATAACATTATACATATTTAAGCAAAAATAAATTAAGAATTGGAAGGAGGGAATTCTATAACTGAAAGGAAAGTGACAGAAATGAAACTAATTGTATTTCAAGTGAATAACATAACCCTAAAGAATGGAAGGATGAACTAATCCAAGTACCTTATGTGTACAGTATTTGACAAATACGCTCAATCTTGGGCAGGGTTGGAGGTGTATATGGGGGGGGGGGGGGGAAATTGCAAACAAATCCTGAACTCTTTTTAATAAATTTGTATGTTATAGTGGTATGGGCAAAGTGATTCTGAAACTATTTTAAATGTATCATAGACTGGAGTAAAGAAGAAAGTGTGTTTATGATATTGGGAGACAGGGTACTCACTATGGAAGAAAGGGCATAAAAATATGAAATCGGGGCAGGCAACAATGACTCCTATGGGGATAGATTGAAATTAAAGGTATTGGTATGAATGCAGGATCTCTAAAATATGTATATGTATGCATATAAGTGTGTTTATGTGTATACATATATATGCATATATGTATGTGTGTATATCTGTATATATACATACATATATGTCCTAGCTGTGACTGCGGAAAGGGCCACAGAGCAAAGTCAGTCCAGTAGCAATGAGCACACTTAGTGCCTCCTGGAGCTATCATAACAAACTATCACAAACCGGGGGCTTGAAACAACAGAAATTTATTCGTTCACAGTTCAGGATGCCAAAAATCCAAAATCATGGTATTAGCAGGGTTGGTTCTTCTGGAGGCTCTGAGAGAGAACTTTCCCATGCTTCTCTACTAGCTTCTAGTGGCTGCTGGCAATCTTTAGTGTTACTTGGCTTATAGTTGCATCACTACAACCTCCTTTATGTCTCCCTGTTCTAAACATTTGAGTGCTCAGGTTCAGTTCTCAGATCCAAGCCATCTAGGAGTTTCTGTGTGCTGTCAGAGTCATTTCCCAATCTCAATCTAGTATCTTTATTCACTCACCTTAGTTAGTGCATGTAATATGCTCCCAAGAAATGTAAGATACTTCTCCCTTGAGGTCTTACCCAAGGTCAACTCCCTATTACCTATTTCCTGATTCAAAGCAGTTGGTACCTGTGTACAGTAGGGAAAGTCTCATATATTACCCAGAGCTCACATTCTGGGAGAAGGATGGGGGGCTGGAAACCATTTCTCATATCCTGGAGAGGTCTGAAGTATAACCATCCTTTCAAAAATTAGAAATCTAGAGCCCAGTGAGAAGTTACTGGTTGAAGATCATTCATCTACTGGCAATGTCTGAGCTAAAGCCCAGATAAATGTCTTTGTGCTCTCCTTAAGTAGTGATTTAACATGTTTGTGTTAAGGACTTCCTCAAGAACCTCATGAAAGCTGCAGACATTTTCCCAGAGGGGTTAAGGGTACTTAACACAATTCTTTTTCATCTAATTTTAGAAGCTTCATGGTCCCTTGAAGCACATCCATACCTCAGATTGCAAGATTCTATCAGAAAAACCCGAAATATGGAGAATCAGTCTTCAACAAATTAATGGTGGAAAAAACTGGGGAGAGGGGAATATAAATGTTTAATATGTCTTAGGAAGTATAACAATCAAGATGTAGACCTTGTTTGAATTCTGATTCAAACTAAATGTAAAAGGACATTTGGGGTGAAAACCAGGAAAATGTGCAGAGTATTAGATGGTATTAAGGAATTATTTTGTTAGATGTAAAAGTCATCACATAAGAAATTTTTATTTTTTTAAGAGTATCAGAGTATTTAGGGTTGAAAGATGATATCTGGGATCTTTAAAAATATTTCATCAAAGGAAAAAATGAAGCAATTTTTGCAAGTTGTTTATAATTAAATCTAGGTGATGTGATCTGGGGATTCATTATAATACTCTTGAACTTCAGTGATTGAAATTTTTCATAATAAAAAAAAATACAAACAAGTCCTGCTCACTGCCATTTTGACAAAGATGGGGATTTCTAGGCTGTCACAGTCAGTACTCAGGTTTTGAGTACTCTGAAGAGCCTTTCTTAGACTTCCTGACTCTAGAACCACAATAGACTGTTTTGTCACTGTGGGGTTTTGGTTTTTGTTTTTTTTTATAATCCTCATCTAAGAATATATTTTCCATTGATTTTTAGAGAGAATGGGAGGAAGGAGAGAGAGAGAGAGAGAGAGAGAGAGAGAGAGAGAGAGAGAGATGAGAGGCACACATCAATTGATTGCTTCCCACCTGTGCCCTGACCAGGGCTGGGGATTGAACCTGCAACCCAGGTGTATGCCCTTGGCTGGGAATTGAACCCATGACCCTTTGGTGTGCGGACTGGCACTCTAACCACTTAGCCATACCAGCCAGGGTTCACTAATTCAATTTAATTTTTTACAAAGGACCCACTGCAAAATGAAGTAGATAGGTATTGCTATTCCCTTTCCTGGTCTTTCAGTGAATTCATCCATCTAATCTATGTTGTCAAATTTGTGGACATAGAGTTGTTCCTCATAGTCTTTATCCTTTTAATGTCTGTAGAGCCTGTAGTGATATGCCCTGTTTCATGCCTGACGTTTGTAATTTGTGCACTATTCTCTTTTTGACACAGACAAATAAACAGAGGCCAAAAAGGAGAAATAATTCAGGTTGAGAATACAGAGCCAGCTGGACCATGCTTACTTCTGCTGCCTTGTCCAGCTATTAGGTCAGTCATTCTTTTTAAGGCTCCCTGCCCCATGCTCATAGCTCTTATATACTCCATGTGGCCTAATATGTAGTCTGGGATGGAAGAGCCCAACTATATACCTAGAGCTGTTATTACCCTTGGCCTCCAAGGTGAACCCAACTTCTCAGAATGTTCTCTTTCACCACAAAATCAAACTCAGGTGGAAGAAGTAATAAGAGAGGTGAAATGGAAGTAGCAAATGGCACAGGTGGGCTACTTGCTAGAAGCTATTGGGAGACTCACCTTAACTGGAAAGAGGCAGTTCTAAAATCTCCATAGTGGGGAGAGAAGATCAGGAAAGGAACATGATTACTGGCAGTGACAACTTCCTCCACTTTCCTAGCCCTTTCCCTTAACTCTTGTCTCCTAAATTGCTAGAGGAAAGAATTATAAGTCCCTAGGCAACAGGGCAAGGAGAGGGAGCTATTTGAACTTTCACTTAATCTCCCAAATTCTAGCATCTTCCCCAAATCCTATGTCCAGGTATTGGAAAAGGAAATGAAAGGAGGAAAGGAAAGGATTCCCCCCTTTTCTTTCTGCTTTAATCTCAAATGGCCTTTTCCTTAGTGCCATCCAGTAATGAAGTACTAGCTAGAACTTGTTGAAGCTCTTTCCTTTACTCTGAGGGTCTCCTCAATATCTAACACACCTGCTGTTCTGGATTCAAGTCATCAGCATGCTATGATCAGGGAAACAGAACCTGCCTCCACTGTGTAACCCCCAAAACTAAGGGGGGAAAATGCTGGGTTTTCTGATTCAAAAATCAATTTTTTCTATTATACCAATGCCTCATATTAATGTAAAATATACATTCACTTTTTGTACAGGTGCTTTCCTTCCCATATAGTCTTTAGAAGAGGATGATGGGAGACAAGAAGGAAGAGGACAAGGACAGGCTCTTCTGTCTGAAGGCCTCCAGAGGGTGAGCACCACTTGATTCTGTTTGTGTTTTTTTTTTAATATATAGATTTTAAAATTATTATTGATTTTAGAGAGAGAGGAAGGGAGAGGGAAAGAGAAAACATTGATCGGCTTCCTCCTGCATGCTCCCTACTGGGGATGGAGCCTGAAATCTGGGCATGTGCCCTGACTAAAAATCAAACTGTTGACCTTTCAGTGAATGGGACAATGCCCAACCAACTGACCCACTGGCCAGGGCTTCTGGTAAGTTTTCTCAACTCTTTGGAGTATGTAAGTATCTGGTATCCATGGCTACATTTCTGGAGAAGCAACATTTGAAGAAAAGGGACATATCACAGAGCTTGTTGGATATGAGAACTTGATCTTTATTCCACATATAGAAGCTGGCTTCTGGAGCTGGGTAGGGAAAGGACTTTGGCCTGGCCCTACCTCTGTATGGGCCGTAGGAATAAAGGTCTAGATCTGTGGCAAGACCTTTCTCCAGATGGGAATGAAAAGTCCTGATGTCCAGTCAGTCCCAAATTAGGGAGTAGGAGCCACAGTGTGGGACAATTCATTGGTGAGGTGAATATCAGCTTGGGGCAGGCTCCTCCAGGCAAGTTCTAAGATGCCATAATGGGCAATGCCCATTGGAAGCATGGTATGCACGTTGTTCTGTCCTGAGAGAGACACCACCTCCTGGAACTCCAGAGGACTTCTAGGTATGTGAGAACGACCACAAAACAGGTGGTAGAACAATCGCTCCCCGGGAACCAGTTCCATGGCCTTTAGGGCCTCTTTGTAGATGATCTTATGGGATTGGGGTTCCTCTCTCAGTAGCAGCTCTTGTAGCAATCTCGGGATTCCAGGGGACTTAAATTGGTACAGGTCCATGAGGTGGTAGAACTGTTCTGTCCAAGTAGCACTGTCTTCTGCATATCGCTCCTGCAACATCCGTAAAACATGGTAGAGTGCCACAAATGTCTCCCATAGAGGCACTTCTTCCTGTTTTTTAGAGCTGGGCTGTGTTGTCTTCTCCATCTTGGGCAATCTGGGAAACCTGCCTTTATCCTTAAAAGCCCATAAGTCCTTTTGAAACATCAGTGCTAGCATTTGTTTTTCTACAGAGGCATGGGCACCTGTGACAATGTCTCTTGTACCAGGGTAAACATGTTGCCTCTCCATCTCCTTAAGGGCACTGAATATCTGCTCTGCCCGTGCACTCCTATAAGGCTCTGCTAGAAGTTGCCAATTTATAGCCTTTGGGTCTGGAATCCTTTTGTTAGCTAATGAGGAAAAAGCCAAAGGTTTTAGATGGCTTTCCTTTTCCTTTCTTTTTATAGGAGGGATCACTTTCAAGTATTTAGGACCCATGATCTTCTTACTGGGTTTTGAGATACATGTGCTTTGTGATTCCAGAACCTGCCTGTGACGGTAAATGATAGCTTCAAGTTTGGCTAGATGCATCCACTCTAAGGTTCCCTTTGAGATAAGGTCTTTGACAAGTTGACACAATCTATGGAAACTATCTCTGGAAAGCTGTTTTCCTGCCTCTATCTGTTCTAGGACATGGTGGATCCACTCTGTATTTGAGAGGCTTACATCTGCAAATATTTCCTCAGCTGGGATTTGGGGCACAGGTAATTGTACCTTAGTTTGTCCCATCAGAGATGGATGACGCTTCGAAAGCCACTGCCACCTATCCCCTAATGGTTTGCCTTGGAGTTTCTGTTCTTTTTTGCTCTTCCTCAATATGTGGGATAAATATGGGGTCTTGAAATCTGGCTCTCCAGACTCCAAAACTGTATCCAAAACTTGTAGAGGAATGGGCTGATATTTCTTCAATAGCTCACGTTGCTTATCCATAAACTTTGTCTCTGGGAATATCCTGGGTGTCTCAAGTACTGCGGCCTTATCTATCCAGGATATTTGTTTCTTAGACCCTGGCACTGGTATAGTCTTTTCCCTCCCCAGAGCTATTGAGAATAGTTTCTTGGAAGGGATCTTCAGAATTTCCAGGTTTATACTCCTGCTTTTGAACTCAGGGATTCTTTTTCTAATAGAAGGGACTGTTTCTCTTCTTTCTAGATACTTTTCTCTTTTTTCTTGTGACTTAAATAATTTTTCTTTTTTAAAGATCTCTTTTTCCTTGTCTATGTCTTCTTCCAATGAACTTCGCGCCTCTTCCTCCTCTTCTTTCTCACTTAAACTTTCTAGCTCTTCCTTAATCATGCTTTCATCCTTCTCAAACACTTCTTCCTTCTCCTCCTCTGCTGCCACTGCTGCTGCCTTCTTCTCCTCCTCTTCCTCCTCCACCTCTTTTTTGTCCTCCATCTTCTTCTCTTCCTCCACCTCCTCTTCCTCAACTTCTTTTTCCTCCTCCTCCTCTTCCACTTCTTCTTCCTCCTCCCTTTTATTATCCTCTTCCTTCTCCTTCTCCCTTTCATTATCCTCTTCCTTCTCCTCCTCCTCCTCCTCAGACAAACTCTCTCGCTCTACTTCATCTAACAGGCTTCCCATTTTTCCAGAAAAGGTCTCTTCACTTTCTACCTCATCCCCCTGACAGGGAAATTTTTCCTGTGGCATTTCAACTCTCTTTAGTGCTTTTTTCTTACTTTGCTTTTGTTTAAGAAATGTCATTTCTTCTTCTTCCTCTGTTGTTCCTGACTCCTCTTCTCCCTTCATGATATGTCTTTGTTGCCTGGACAGTCTGTTTTCCTCCTCGGTTATTTTTTGCTCTTTCTTTATCATTCTTCTCATTTCCTTGGCCAGTTTTCTCTGTTTCCTAGCCAGTTTCTCCTCATCTTTGATAATCTCTGATTGTTCCTCAGAAATATCCAACTTTCTGGCATCAAGTTCTTTTTGTTCTTTGCTCAAAATTCTTTCCTGATCCAAGAGTGACCTTGTTATCAGTGTCATCTGTGTTTCTTCCTGGGTTAGTATCATTTCTTTTTTGATAAGGTTTTGAAGTACATTTAAGATTGTTTTGCTCATTTTTGATAGTTTCTTGGAAATGTTTCCTTTAATCAGCTTCGTTATTACTTTGGTTAGCTTCCTTTCTTCCTGGGCATAAACTCTTTCTCCTCTGGCAAATTCTAATTTTTCTTTGGCAATGTTACTTTGTTTTGTGGCCAATATCCTATCTTCATATGTCAGTATTTTCTCCTCTAGTGACAATTTCCTTTTAAGTAGTTCTAGTTCATTCTTATTCAGTTTCCTCTGTGTTGAGGTTTCTTGAATCTCTCCCTTTGAGAGAGTTTCCTTTTCTTCAGTCAGTCTCACCTTCTCCTGGGCCAGTTTCTTCATTTCCATGCCGAATGTCTTTTCTTTCTTAGTAATATCATCTTCTTTACTGAGCAGGTTCAGTTTTTGAAGTGCTGCCCTCTTCTCCATAGTGAATTTCATTTTGTCCTGGGCTAGCTTATGCTGTTTCTCAGTCAGGTTTTCCTCTACTTGGGCCAGTTTTTTCTCTACGTCAGCCAGTTTCTCCCTCTTCTGGAAAATGTCCTCCTTTTCCTTCACCAGTGTCTCCTCTACCTGAAACCATTTTTCCTTGTACGTGTCCAGTTTCTCCTTTACTTGCAGTAGTTTATTTTTGTTCTGGAAAAGGTTTTCTTTAAGCTGGTGCCAGTTCTCTTTCCTATGAATCAATTTTACCTTCTCCTGACACAGCTTCTTCTTCTCCTGATCCAGAGTCTTCTTCCTCTGGGCTAGTATTTTCTTTTTGTTTGGAACTTCTACTTTGTTCTGGATCAAAATTTCCCTTTCTTGGGTCAGTTTTTCCTTATTCTCCACCAACTGCTCCCTTTTTTGGGCAAGCCTTTCTTCTTCCTCAGGCAGAAATTCTTTGTCCTCAGCCAGTTTATTCTCTTCCTGGATCAGCAGCTCTTCTTCCTGGACCAGTTTTTTCTCTTCCATAGCCAGTTTATCCTCTTTCCAGGCCAGTGTCTTCTCCTCCTGAGCCAGCCTCTCCTCTTCCTTAGCTAATTCCTCCTCTTCCTGATTTAGTTGCTCTTCTTTCCAAGCCAGTTCCTCCTCTTCCCATGTCATCTCCTCCAATTCCTGGGCTAGTTCCTTTTCCTGCCATGCCATATCTTGCTCCTTCTGGACCACTTCCTCCATTTTCGGGACCAATATTGTTTTAACCTCAGCTAGCTTCCCTCCTTTCTTTGCTATTTTCTCTTCTTTGCCAGCCAGTTTCTCCAATTTTTGGGCCAGTTTTGTCCTATTCTGGGCCAATTTCTCTGCTCCCTGGCTTAGCCACACTGCTCTTTGGGCCAGTTTTTCCTCATTCTGGACAAACTTCCTCTCTGCCTGGGCCATTTTTCTGTCTCTCTGAATCAGTTTCTCATGATCTCTGGCCAGTTTCCTCTCTTCCTGAGCTAGTTTTCCCTCTTCTTGTGCCAGCTTCTCTTCTTCTTGTGCCAGCTTCCTCTCTTCTTGGGCTCGTTTTCTTTCAGCTCGGGTTCGTTTCCTCTCAACCTGGGCCTGTTTATATTCTTCCTGGATCTGTCTCTGCTCTTCTGTCAACAGCTCTTCTTCTTCTCCTCTTTCTCCTTCTCCTTCTCCTTCTTCTTCTCCTTCTTCTGCTTCTTTTTCCCACTCCTGAGACAACTCTATCTCCAGGGTCAATTCCTCTTCATCCTTGAACTTTTGCTCCCTGGACCTGTCTGACATAGTTTCCCAGACATGTGCCCCCTCATCCCATCCCAGCTTCCTCTTTTCCCCAGCCAGCTTTTCCTCATCTAGAGGTAACTTCTCTTTGTCCTCTTGTGGTTCCTCCTCTTCCTCAAGAGTCTCCCTTTCCCAAGCTTTCTTCCATTCATCCCAGGATATCCTTGTATCACCATGAGCCTGTTTCCATTCATCCCAGGATTTTTTCCAATCCTGCAAAGACAGCTTCTTCTCATCTGTAACTGGTCTTACTTCTTGCTCATCCACTTTCTCCTCTAGTTTGGCCATTTCTCCCACTTCCAAACTCACATCCCTCTCCCTTGTGGTCATTTTCTTCTCTTTTTTATCCACTTTTATTTCCTTCTGGACTACTTTCCTCTTTTGCACAGAGGGCTTCTTAGAGGATTTCTTATCTTCTTGTTTCAGTATTAGTTTCCCCTTGATTAGGTCACCTGGTTCTAAAAAAATAACTTTCTTTTTCTTCCCCTTTTTGGGAATCACCTGGATTTCCTGTAATTCCTGTATATCCCTTGCTTCCTTTTGTACTTGACCCTGCCCCTCTGGTATTTCTTCAGTGTCTCTGCTCACCATGTCCTCTCTAATTGCTCCTTCATGAATAAAAATTGGTTTCTCCTCTGGCCAAGCTACATCCCAGTCAAGGTCCTCAAGCAGAACTTCACTTTCTTTCTTCAGCAGGGGACAGATCTTCTGAAAGAGCTCCCAGCTGGGGCGCTTATCTGCCAGCACCTTCTGAGCCATGGTTACTAACTCAGTGTTTAGAGATTCCAACATTGTTGTTTGGGAACCAGATATCCTCAGGGTCATAAGACGACATAGATCATCTCGCCAGGATGAGCCATCTCCAGGGGTAGCCCTGTGTCCAGGAGCTCCAAAGGCACCCCGCCCTATGTCTTGCACTTTCTTCACAACTGGTTCTTCCTTTACATCAGACAGAGGTTCCTCAATTATAATTTCATCTTCCTTTGTCTTTTTTTTGTGCCTCTTTATGTGTTTCTGAGCTGTTTTCTTGCCTCTTTTGTCTTGTATTTTCCTTAGCATCCTCAGGGTCATTGCAATATCCTTTGAGACATCTTTCTCTGGAGGCTGTTGTTCAGCATCTTTAGAAATTTTTAGTAAACTATAGATTGGAGAACTCGAATAGATGGCTGTATCCTCCATCTCAATTGGTGCAACTTTACTCTGATCACTTTCACCTTCTAAGGGACTTGGCTCTATGCCAGTCTCTTTCAACTTCTTTTGGGCTGCAGAGAAAATCAGGAGGTATAGATAAGAAAGTATGGGAGGCTTAAATAAAATATTTTCCAATATCTAGTATGAGCTAGGAGGATTTCTATAAAAGAAATAGCAATAGAAGGGGCTGAGGCCAGTGTTCCCACCCAGGCCTTGGAGTCTTCCTGAGTTTGGGTGGATTCTTTCTAGGAAGGTTCTCTGTGAAAAGATCTTTCCACTTATCTCTAGTACTATCTGATACCTCTTGACCCACTTTAACCCTATACTACATTGCCTCTTGGGGACTCTGAGGCATGAACTGGATCACCCCATACGTACTATGCTTTCTTCCCCCTGCCCGGCCCCGTCTGTGGCCTTTGCTGGGCTTGATGACAACTTCAGATTCGTCCGGAATTACATCAGTTTCATCGAGAATGGATATTGTTTTAGGACTTCTTGAGACATCTAAAGAAAAAGACGGCTTTTCATCTCCATGTGACAAGGTCAGGTTTTCATTTAATCGCTGCTCCACTTGAGTATGAAGAATTTGGAGATCTGGGGCACGCATCCCCAGCAGATTGTCCAGGCTTTCTTCACCAATCATTTCCTGCCTGTGAAAGTTAAAAGAGAAGGAGCATGCTGAATTAGGGGCAAGAGAAAATGAAAAAGAACTAATGTGGAATAAGCAGTGGGTTTAGCAAAGTGGACAACAGAAATGGTGTATGTAAAGTTAAAGGATGGTCAAGAAAAAAGGAAATGTCTAGGAAGATAAATGGCAATTAATGGAGTGATCTGTATGGAGGCTGCAGGAATAGAAGAAGAAATGGAAAAATGATGAGTCCAGCATGGCTACAAGTCTGACTGAAGAGTCAGAGGGTTGTCAAAATAGTCTAGGAATGGGGAAAGATTGTGAACAAGGAAAAAGAACAGGAAAAGCCAAGGAACAGGGATGAAGAGATAGTGAGAGAATGAAAGGGGAAAACTGGGAAGGGAGAGAAGAAAATTAGAAGCTAGTAAAGAACTGAGGAAGGCACAAAGAACTTACTGCATCCCCTGGAAAGTATCTCCATTCTGGATCAAGTTTAAGAGTGAAGTCTTAGAGTGAATTCCAGTGTCAGCCATGAGGTTCAATGCCTTATTCCTCACTCTTTGGTCCTTGTCCATTAACCCTTGGGCCAGAGCCATGGCAAAGAGATGAGTGATAATTCCTAGACGATTCAGCCCATCCCAGGCTAGCTCTCGGATCAGTGGATTAGAATTGGTTGTATCATCCAGCAGACGATGGGCTGTTTCAGAGCGCAGGGGTGGAGACACTTGGTAAGAAGCAAAGATTTGTCCTAGTGCACTAACACAGTATTGGTACTTCAATGGAGGAGGAGCATAAATCATAATGTTGAGGATTGTCTCAATCAAGCTATTAATAGCTACTTCATTCATCTTTTTTCCCAGCCAACTACGGTTTGTTGTGTCTGTAAGGACACTATAAGTTATATCCTTGGACATTCTCCTTTTTATGAAGTCTTCATCTTCCTTTTCCTGTGGTTGTTCTTTTACATCATGTATAGGTCTTACCTTACTGTGCCAGAAGAATTGTTGAGACTTGTCCCATTCCAATTTCCGTATGGGTGAATGCAGGTTGCACTGTAGGTATATTGGGCTGCCCTCTGGCCAAAGACGGGCACGAATCACTGAGTTAGGGATATAGCAATCAGGAGCAAAGGGCCATTTCCGCCCATAACCAAAGTAGCATTTCAGTATCTGATAAGGGTTGAGTCCATCCCAGGCAGTCAACTGTAGTTGGGGAGGAACCACATAATGGGGATAAGGTTTCCTCAAGCGTATAGCAGTGTCCTCCTTATTCAAGGAACCAGGTCTTGGGGTAGACAGTAATATGGAGCTTCCTTGCTCATCATCTTCTATGACATGTGGCACAGTATGGTCAAAGGCAATGGCCCGATTATTGACAAGTTTCTCCAGACCCACTAATACTTGTTGCCCTTGTCCAAGGAAGATATATTTGGGCACAAACATGGTCTCAAAGGAGAAGAAGAAGCTTGGTATGAAAGGCTTAGGGATTTCTAGCACGTCATCTGTGATGCTCATAAAGGAAAGGCGAACCAACAGGGTTGGAGGAAGTAGTTTTAAACAGGATACCAGATAAAGACTCTGGTTGAAAGTCACAAGCAAGTCACCCCGGTCATTTGCAAAGCAGAGTGGACCAAAATGCAATGACGAGTCCAGCATGGCTACAAGTCTACCGTGAAAGTTCCATATTCGGACAGAGCCATCAATACTACCTGTGACAAAAAGACTCAAGGTCAGGCATACATCAAAGGATGTAATTGCACACTGGTGCAGAGGCAATGTCTCTATAAACTTTGCCTGTGTCTCAGAGGGCAGAAAATCATGGAATTTCCAGAGACGCAGGCAGTTAGTTTCTGTGATGGCACCCACAGACTTTGGCAAGAGTATCAGGTGTTTTAGGTGACAGCTGCTGAGAATGCTAGCTAGAGGACGCAGATGTACTCTGGTCCCATCAAGCACAGCTTCTGATAGGCGTATATAGTCATCCATTCCATAAGAACAAAGCAAAGAGTTTTCTCGGCCACCTAAAAGTCTTCCAGGCAGTGTAGAGAGGGCCAATACAGCCCCAAAGTGCATGAATGTCTCTATTCGGGCACAGCTGTGCTGAGATAGGACTCTTATCATACCACTCTGATATCCAGAAAACATTAGTCCTTCTAGACCCCGACCCAAGTGGAAATGCCCATAAGCCATACATTGTACTGAGTCCTGAGAATTTGGTGAGGTGCATAAAAGATACTTGGCTGGGCAAGGGCAGCGGGTTGTGTCAAAGACCAGCACCTCTGAGCCCCCTGTTGCTACAAAGAGCTCCTCTTTATCTGGGTCATAGGCCCAATCCACAGCCTGGTCCAGGATTGAGAAGGGCCAGGTGAGAACCAGAAGATCCCCTGTTATTGGGGACACAAAGCGTAACAAGCCATCCTCAGTAGTGCACAGGATCCGGAACCAGTTATTACCACAGCGGACCCGACGAACCTGCTCTGGAGCAGAGCCACAAACATTGAAGAGGCTATAGAAGCAGGGCAGACGGCGCAAGGAGAAAGTATGGGCAGTTTGGCAGAAGAAAGTAATGTTATCAATAAATTGAAGTCGATACAATTCCTCGCCAAGTTCTAGTTGCCGCAGCAGATTCCCAGAAGTAAGGTTCCACTCCTTAATGAAACCTTCCTTACCAGCTGTTAGCAGGGTGTGGGCTTCTGGCCGGCTGCAGATACATATCACTGATGAGGAATGGGCCTTGAAACTGTGGAAAGAGTAGCTCTGACTGAGGTTCCATACCTGGATGTACCCAGTTCTGTTTCCAGCATAGAGAAAGCCCTGTTCAAAACAGGTGAAGCAGCAGGTGATAGATGAGCCACTAGTGGTAGAAGTGAACCTCTTCACTTCTCCTAGCTCACTCTGGCCCTGGCGCTCAAGGACCCTTACCACAGTCTCACACAGGGCTAGGAGGGAGCCATTGGGGCCATTCAATATGATGTCCTGGACAAGTTCATCACCAGGCATAGAAACCATGTGGGCGATTTGGAGGCCCCTGCCACTTTGCTCAATGGTCCAGGTGACCACTGCCCCCAGAATACCTGACAGAAGCATCTTCATTTCTGGGTCATAGCAGAGGCAGTTGATGTTAAAGCGGCAGGGCACTATACCCAGGGGTTTGAATGACCGAAAGTGGTCCCCAAAGAGCCGCAGAAGCAAGTCACCACAGTAGGCCACAAGGATATGAAAGGAACCTGTATGTACCATACACTGGATGGGCGGCAATCGTTCAGTCATGGAGAATGTTCTCTTCTCGACCATGTCCTCAGTTTTGCTCTTCATCCATACTACAGCCTAAAAGAGAGTAAGATGGAAAGTGCCTAGAAATTATAGTAGAAGAGGAAAGGGCACAATATCAGCTGTTTTGCCCTATTCTCATACCAAGGAGGAATTAGAGGATTCTAAAGTAATTTTACCCCCTGGTTATGGTGGTTGTAGAAGCAGGAAGCATAGGATTCTTTCCTTGACCTTGGCCTACTTTAGGGAAACCATAAAATCTATTTAATGTGAAGACTGTAATTTGAGAAAGTATGAGGGAGAATTCCTGGATCCAGGTCACTTTAAAAAAAAAAAAAGAGTTTATTTAAGCCATAATGAGGACATATGTCTGGGAGTAAAATCTCGCATGCTCTCCAGGTCACTGGGTGAGAACTTATATGGGCAAGGCCCCTATAGGGTGGGCTAAAAAGAAGAGTAGGCAGTTTTACCTGTATTTCTTTTGTGCTTGTCACCCATGAGAGAGAGGCAAAGAAGTCGGCATCACTGAAGTAATAGCATATAAGTGGCATATTCTGAGGATGGCGAGACTCTTTGAATAGTATCTCAGACCGGTCACTCAGCACAACTATGTCATTCTTTGGGTCATCTAAATTTTGCTGGGGAGAGGCATGGAATAAAGTAAGAGAGCAGGACACAAATGCACTAAATATATTCTCACTCAAGCTACAATTGAAGCAGTTCCAAAAGTCATGCTACACCCTCAAGGATCACTTGTGTTACACCCACACATGCACAACGTATCATTTGTGGACACCTACACTTAACAAGCATGTAACAAAACCCCCAAGATGAGAGAACCAAACCTCTATAGGGCCTCTATGGGCAAATTTTATAGTGTGAGCACAGGGGAAACTGATGTTCTTCTCAATATAAAGTTAACTATATTTGCCCTCTAACATTCTCCCTTCTGTCTAAAAGATACATATGCCATGAAAGACACATTTAACACATTAATTAGGAAAGAGCACTGCCATATACCCACATACAATGTAACGGTGTCCCAAAAGGCATTGTAGCTTTAAGTTATTAAGGCTTAGAAGTGCACTAAATAAGATTTCTAGGACACCCTACCTGGCCTTTAAATTTGACAGAGGATGATGATATATACCAAATATATTATCCCACAGTGACAGAACATGAAATTGGGATCCTTATACACAGAGTCAACTTTAGCAAAACTGAGTTTAGCAAATGTTTTCTCTCTTCTCCTTTCTCTTTTATTTATTACTAGAGGCCCAGTGCATGAAATTTGTGCACTTGGGGGGTGGGGGAGTCCCTCAGCCCAGCTTGCGCCCTCTCACAGTACGGGAGCCCTCGGGGGATATCTGACTGCCATGGAGGTGGAAGAGGCTCCCTCCACTGCCACTGCACTTGCCAGCTATGAGCCCAGCTCAGGGCTTCTGGCTGAGTGGCGCTCCTGCTGTGGGAGTGCACTGACCACCAGGGAACAGCTCCTGCATTGAGCATCTCCCCCTGATGGTCAGTGCCCATCTTAGCAACCAGTAGTTTCACCATTCGGTCAATTTGCATATTAGCCTTTTATTATATAGGATTATTATTTTGTTGTTAATCCTCACCCGAGGATATTTTTCCCATTGATTTTTAGAGAGAGTGGGAGGGAGGAGGGGAGACAGAAACAATGATATGAGACACATTGATTGGTTGCCTCCCACACATGTCCTGAACTAAATTGAACTGAATTGTATATGCCCTTTACCAGAATCAAACCCGAGACCCTTCAGTCCGTGAGTAGGTACCCCAGCCACTAAGCCAAAACAGTTAGGGCTCCTTTCTTTTTTAGAAAAATCTCTTTTCCCAGAGGGCTAGTTCCTCTGACAAATCTCCAAAGTGTTCACCTTCTACTATCAAAATGTCCTTGCAAGCCCTGGCTGGTGTGGCTCAGTTGTTGTCCCATGCACTGAGGGGTTAGATTCCAGGCCCTGTTCGGTGTATGTGCAGGAGGCAACCAATTAATGTGTCTCTCTCACATCAAGGTTTCTCTCTCTCTCCCTTCCTCCCTCCCTTCCACTCTCTCTAAAAGTCAATGGAAAAATACCCTTGGGGAGGATTAACAGCAACAGAGCACATAGTAGGTTGCAGGTTTGATCCCCAGTTGGGGTGCATACACAAGGCAACCGATTGATGTTTCTCTCTCACATCGCTTCTCTTTGTCTGTCTCCCTCCCTCTCAGGTGAGGATTTTAAAAAAGTGTCTTTCCAAAAGGTCCCCAGACTCATTTGGAAATTGATGGTCCACTTCCTCCTAAGGTGACAATTGTCTTTATGGTCTCCTCTGCCTGCTTCCACAGATCTATCCTCCTCAGAAGTGCTCATAACTATTAAGATAGACAGAGGCCAATAACGTTTATGTCCTACATATACATTACCTTGCTTTTAAGTATGTCACTTATGAGGTATTTAAAATCCTTCCACAGGGGAATGAGTCTGGGGGAAGACATCACCTTGATTATCCCTGGTCCTGCTCAAGACCATTCCTTAAAAACCTGTGAAAATCCAGAACATGCCAGCTTAGCCACTATAATTTTGAGGAGCTAGGAATCAGAAGGCAAGATCCATGAACTCATGTTTATTGTACACTTTTTACAGGAACTATATATAGGACATATTTTCTCATTTAATCCTCACTCAAGCCCAGTAACGTAGGTATTATTTCATTTTATAGACAAGAAAACTGAGGTTTGGAGAGAGTACATCAAAGAGTTGAGGATTGAATCTTAGTTATCATAACCCAGTGGGATTTATGGGTGAGGGAAGCAGAGAGGGGCTAGAAGGGAATACCATCCCAGGCAAATAATAATTCTTTGCTGCTGGTGGTATGCTAAGAGAGCATTTTGCATGGACTAGGAGTTCCCAAAGTTCCAAAAGGCAGCGGATATGTCTTAAAATGCAGACCCCCAGGTCCTGCTCTGAACCTACTGAAACAGAACCTTGGAAGTAGGATTCAAGGGCTTTCACCTGTAACAAGCTCCCTAGATTATTCTATGGACATTCAAGTCTGACTACTGAAATAGGAAATTGAGATGTTGGGTGCCTAGGACATAGCACAGCTGGAGAAAGGATCCAGCCATTTTTCCCAGGCTGTTGGAATCAGATAGCTCCCTTACATATGAATCATCTGTTCATCATCTTCTTCTGCACTCCCTTATCTTTGGCCTTCATGAAAACAAACCTGTACTTTTTCCAAATGGATTGTGAATAAATCCTACTTTTAACAAGCCCCCTCTGCCAGGAAGTCTTTCATTATTGTCCTGACAATAGGCCTATTATCTTCATTTGTAAAATGAAAATGCCAGTATTGCCTATTTCACAGGATTGTTGCAAATATCAAATAAATCTTATGAATACTTTTTTTAAAAATATATTTTATTGATTTTTTACAGAGAGGAAGGAAGAGGGATAGAGAGTTAGAAACATCGATCAGCTGCCTCCTGCACACCCCCTACTGGGGATGTGCCCGCAACCCAGGTACATGCCCTTGACCGGAATCCAACCCGGGACCCTTCAGTCCGCAGGCTGACGCTCTATCCACTGAGCCAAACCGGTTTCGGCTCTTGTGAATACTTTTTAAAGTATACTCTAAAGCAACAAACAATTATTATGATTGCTGTTTTTAGGCTGGTTTGGTTTCAGACAAGTATTTCCTTCCAATCCATAATTTGTACTTTCCTCTTGCTCTGGAAACCTGAAGTAAGTTTATAGTTTGGCCAGAAGAGGGCAATGGAGGCCATCCTTGAGCCTGCCAGATGAAGAAAACATGAACCTTCAGTTTAAAGAAGTGGTTTCCCCGGAACCAAGATGGTGCCAGGCTGAATGGAAGTCCTACAACTAGAGAAGTACAGAAGAAAGCACATTAAAACTGGTAGGAGGGGTGGAGGCGCAAAACAGGCTGATCTGACACCCATATGTGCTTCTTTTTAATTGGGAGGTAGATCATCTCTGCAGTGGCCACGCATGAGGAACGAGAGATCCCAACCCTACACCAGAACCCCAGCCCTGGGTTTCAGAGAAGTCCCCTAACTTTGGGCTGGAAAAACTAGCAGGGATTGAGGCTGAGTACATTGGAGGCTGTTGGAGACCCGTGTGTTCCTTTTAAAGGGCTGGTGCATGAACTTACTAGGACTCGATCCCTCTGAGCTCCCGGACCAGGAGGCTTTGGGGGACCCAGGGACATATGGGGAGGAACTGGATTGTCTGAATTAGGGCAGGAACTTGGGGGCAGTTTTCTCCCAGATAGGGGTCATTGTTTCTGTGCTGTCACAGAGTTGACAGGCAGCATATCTGAGTTTCCCTCAGCCTGGCTCACACTGTTCACTCCACCCTGGTGATTCCCTGAGACCCTGCCCCATCCAATTTGCAGCCCCACCCAAGCTGTTAGCAGCTGCTTTTCCATAGAATAGGTGTGCCAGAAGAGGCAGAAAGGGAGAAAGGGAGAGAGAACATGTTTGAAGAAATAATGGCAGAAACTTCCCTAACCTGGTAAAGGGAAAAAGTCACACAAGTTCAGGAGAACAAAGAACTCCACGAAAGAAGAACCCAAATATACCCACACACAGACATATCATAATTAAAATGCCAAAAATTAAGGACAAAGAGAGAATCTTAAAGGCAGCAAGAGAAAAGCAAACTGTTACTTACAAAGGAATTCTCATAAGGCTGACACCTGATTTCTCATCAGAAACAATATAGGCCACAAGAGTACTATATTGAACAAGGCTATCATTCAAAAATAGATGGTCACACTTCCCAGACCGCCTCCCCCCCCCCAAAAATGGCTAAAAGATACATCATCACCAAGCTGGTGATAAATGCTAAAGGGACTTCTGTAATGAGAAGAATAGAGAGAGAAACCTAGGCATACAGAATTAAAATGGCAATAAATAAGTTCCTATCAATAATAATCTTAAATGTAAATGGATTAAATGCTCCCAAAAAAAGACATAGGATAGCTGAATGGTTACAAAAACAAGATTCAACTATATGCTGTCTACAAGAGACGCACCTCACAAAAGACACACACAGGATGAGAGTGAAGGGATAGAAAAACAAATCCATGCAAATGGAAAAGAACAAAAGCTGGAGTAGCAATACTCATATCCAACAAAATAGAATTAAAAATGAAGGCTAACACAAGAGACAACAAAGATCACTGCATAATACTACAGGGATCAATCCGACAAAAAGATATAACCCTGTTAAACATATATACACCCAATATAGGAACACCTAAATATAAAAAACAACTTCTAGAGGACTTTAAGAAAGAGATCAACAGCAATACAGTCATAGGGGATTTACCACCCCGCTAATTTCACTGGATAGATCTTCCAGACAAAAACTTAACAAGGAAACAGAGACTCTAAAGGACACACTGAATCAGATGGATTTAATTGACATTTATACAACACTTCACCCCCAAAGCTGCAAAACATACATTCTTCTCAAGTGCACATGGATCATTCACAAAAATAGACCACATGTTAAGACACAAAACAAGTCTCTACAAGTTCAAAAAGATTGAAATCATATCAAGCATCATTTTCAAATCACAGTGGAATTAAGTTAAAAATTAACTACAGTAAAAACATCCAAAAACATTCAATGGAGGCTAAATAGCACATTATTAAACAATGAATGGGTTAACAACAAGATCAAGATAAAAATAAAAAATTTTCTGGAAACAAATGAAAATGAACACACAACAACCCCAAATCTCCAGGACACAGCAAAAGCAGTCCTCAGAGGGAAGTTCATAATACTACAGGCCTATGTCAACAAACAAGAAAAATAAACAATAAACTATTTCATCCTACAACTTAAAGAACTAGAAAGAGAACAATAAGAAAAGCCCAGTGTAAGTATAAGGAAGGAAATAATAAAGATTAGAGTGGTAATAAATGGCATAGAGACTAAATAAACAATTCCAAAGAAAATCAATAAAACCAAGAGCTGGGTTTTTCAAAGGATAAACAAAATTGATAAACCATTAGCCAGATTCATCAAGAAAAAGAGAGAGAGGACCCAAAAAAAAAAAGAAATGAAGGCGAGACGTAACCACTAACACCACAGAAATACAAAGGATTTGAAGAAAATACTATGAATAATATATGCCAACAAGCTGGAAAATCTGGATGAAATAGACAAATTCCTAGAAAAATACAATCTCCCAAAACTGAATCAGGAAGAATCAGAAATCCTGAATAGGATGATAACTACTGATGAATTAGAAGCAGTAATAAAAAAAACTCCCAGCAAACAAAAGCTGGGATCTGGATGGTTTCACAGGGGAGTTTTACAAAACATTCAAAGAAGAACTATCACCTATCCTCCTCAAATGATTCAAAAAAATTCAGGAGAAAGGAACACTTGCAAGGTCTTTTTTATGAAGCCAACATTATCCTAATTCCAAAACCAGATAAAGACACTACAAAGAAAGAGAATTACAGGGCAATATCCTTGATGAACATAGATGCTAAAATCCTCAACAAAATATTAGCAAATCGGATCCAGCAATATATGAAAAAGATCATACATAACAACCAAGTGGGATTTATTCCAGGTATGCAAGGCTGGTACAATATTTGCAAATCAATAAACATGATACATCAAATAAACAAACTGAAAGACAAAAATCACATGATCATATCAATAGACACAGAAAAAGCATTCGACAAAATCCAACACCCATTTTAAAAATATATATTTCAGAGAGAGGAATGGAGAGGGAGATAGAAACACCAATGACAGAGAATCATTGAATGGCTGCCTCCTGCATGCCCCCTACTGGGGATCAAGCCCACAACCTGGACATGTGCCCTTCAGTCTGCAGGCCAACTCTCCATCCAGCGAGGCAAACTTGCCAGGGCTCCAATACTTAACAAGGAAACAAAAATGTTTGTTTTGATAAAAACTCTCAGGAAAGTGGGAATACAGGGAGCATATCTCAACATGATAAAGGCCATATATGACAAACCTACAGTGAAAATCATACTCAATGGGCAAAAACTAAAACCATTTCCCCTAAGAACAGAAACAAGACAAGGATGTCCACTTTCACCACTCTTATTCAACATAATGCTGGAATTCCTAGCCACAGCGATCAGACAAGAAGAAATAAAAAGCGTCCAAATTGGAAAGGAGGAAGTAAAACTCTCATTATTCGCAGATGACATGAATGTTATACATAGAAAACCCTAAAGACTCCACCAAAAGAAAAAAAAATACTAGATTTAAAAATGAGTTTGGCAAAGTTGCAGGATACAAAATCAACACCCAAAAATCAATGGCTTTTTTATACACCGATAATGACCTCACAAAAAGAAAAACTAAACAATCAACCCCTTTACCATAGAAACAAAAAGATACCTAGGAATAAACTTTACAAAGGTGGCAAAGAAATGTCCTTGGAACACTATACAACGTTGAAAAAAGAGACAGAAGAATATATAAACAAATGGAAGAATATACCATGTTCATAGATCGGTAGAATCAACATCATTAAAATGTCCATACTATCCAAGGCAATCTACAGATTCAATGCGATCCTTATTAAAATACCAACAGCATATTTCACAGATCTAGAACAAATACTCCAAAAATTTATATGCAACCAAAGAAGACCCCAAATAGCTACAGCAATCTTGAGAAAGAACAAAGTTGGAGGAATCACAATACCAGATTTCAAGTTATACTACAAAGCCACCATAATCAAAACAGCCTGATACTGGCACAAGAACAGGCATTTAGACCAATGGAACAGAACAGAGAACCCAGAAATAGACCCAAGCCATTATGCTCAATTAACACTTGACAAAGGAGTCAGGAGCATACAATGAAGTTAAGAGAGTCTCTTCAATAGTAAATGGTGTTGGGAAGATTGGACTGATACATGCAAAAAAAAAAAAAAATGAAGCTAGACCACCAACTTACACCATAGACAAGAATAAACTCAAAATGGATAAAAGACTTAAACATAAGTCGGGAAACCATAAAAATCCTAGAAGAAACCATAAGCAGCAAAATCTCAGACATCTCTCATAGCAATATGTTTATGGATACATCTCCTAAGGCAAAGGACACGAAAGAGAAAATAAACAAATGGGACTACATCAAAATAAAAAGCTTCTGCACAGCAAAATAAACCATCAACAAAATCAAAAGGTTACCCACTGTACGGGAAAACCTATTTGGCAATGATACATCTGATAAAAGGTTAATATCCAAAATATATACAACTTAACAAAAGGAAGACAAACGATCCAATAAAAAAAATGGGCAAAGGACCTAAATAGACACTTCTCCAAAGTGGATATATATATGGCCAAGAGACATATGAAAAAATGCTCAAAGTCACTGATCATCAGAGAGTTGCAAATTAAAATGACAATGAGGTATCACCTCACATCTGTCAGAATGGCTATCATTAACAAATTAACAAATGAAAAACGAAAATGTGGAGAAGAGCCCTAGCTGGTTTTGCTCAGTGGATAGAGCATCAGCCTGTGGACTCAAGGGTCCCAGGTTCGATTCCAGTCAAGGGCATGTACCTTGGTTGTGGGCACATACCCAGTGGGGAGTGTGCAGGAGGCAGCTGATTGATGTTTCTAACTCTCTATCTCTCTCCCTTCCTCTCTGTAAAAAATCAATAAGATATATTTTTTAAAATGTGAAGAAAAGGGAACCCTAGTACACTGCTGGTGGGAATGCAGACTGATGCAGCCATTATGGAAAACAGTATGGAGTTTTCTCAAAAAATTAAATATGGAAGTGCCATTTTACTCAGGGATCCCACTTCTAGGTATATATCCTAAGAAACCCAAAGCACCAATCAGAAAGAATGTATGCACCTCTATGTTCATAGCAGCACAATTGACAATAACTAAGATCTGGAAATAGCTCAAGTACCCATCAGTGGATGAGTGGATAAAAAACCTGATGTACATTTATACCATGGAATACTATGCGGCAGCAAAAAAGAAGAATCTCTTACCCTTTAAGACCACATGGAGGGATCTGGAGAGTGTCATGTTAAGTGAAATAAGTCAGTCAGAGAAAGACAAGTATCACATAATTTCACTCATATGTAGAATCTAATTAACAAAATAAACTGATGAATGGAATGGATCCAGAGACAAGGAAGCATGGAACAGAGTATGGAATCTTGTAAGGTGGGGGATGGTGGGTGGGAGGGAGGTAACCAACCAAAAATCTTGTATGCATACTAGGTGTACTGGCTAATAATGGTGGATTTTATAATCAAAGAAAACATGATAATTTCAAGAGAAACATCAAAAGTACTTTATTCAAAGTAATGTCCATCGCTGGTTACACATTTCCCCCATCTTTCAGGTAATTTGTGGATACCGTCACAATAGAACTTTTCTTGTTTTGAGGCAAACCATTCAGAGACCCAATTTTCCACTTCTTCGTATGTTTTGAAGTGCTGCTCAGAAAGTGCATGTGCCATCGATCGGAACAAGTGGTAATCTGAAGGAGCAAGGTCTGGTGAATACAGCGGGTGGGTTAATACTTCCCAGGCAAGATCTTTTAATGTGTCTTTAACTGATTTTGAAGTCTGTGATGGTGGGTCATCATGAAGCAAAATTACTTTGCCGTGTCTTCTGGCACATTCTGGTCATTTCATGATCAAAGTGTGGTTCAAATTGATTATTTGTTGTTGGTAGCAATCAGTATTAATGGTTTCACCTGATTTTAGAAACTCATAATACACCACACCTTCCCAATCCCACCAAACGCAGAGCACTGTCTTCTTTCTGAAGCGATTTGGTCTTGCAGTCGATGTTGATGGTTGACCTGGATCAACCCATGATTTTGTGCTTTGGGGATTCTCAAAATAAATCCACTTTTCATCACCAGTCACAATTTGATGCAAAAAAGACTTTCATGCTGCTGAAGCAACATTTTACAGCTGACTTTTTGGTTTTCTATTTGTCTTTCGTTCAGTTGATGTGGCACCCATTTTCCTTCCTTTAAAACCTTTCCCATTGCTTGTAAATGATCAGAAATTGTTTGCTGAGCAATGTTTAATCTTTCTGCAAGTTGTTTTTGAGTTTGACATGCATCTTCATCCAATAATGCTTATAATTGTTGGTTTTCAAACTTTTTTGGTTGACCTGGACGTTCTTTGTCTTTCCCATTGAAATCATCACTGTTAAAGCATTTAAACCAGCATTCACAAGTATCTTGAGATGGAGCATGTTCACCTCAAGCTTCCCAAAGTATTCAGCAGCACTTCAAAATAAAGTAATGAATTAAAACTTCCCACAAATGCTCCTTTTTTTGGCATGAAATTTGACATTTTTAAGCATAAAAATATCTATGATGTTAACATCTTCAGAAAATTTGACATATAAAATTTTGAAGCTTGCTGTCAATACAACAAAATAGCATACATATCAAATCGCATATATATCAACATATGTGTAACTTCATCTATTAAAAAAATCTGCATTATTAAGTGGCACAACTAGTATATGCATAACCCATGGACACAGATAATAGGTGGTAAAGGCCTGGAGTGGGAGTTGCATGTGGGCTGGAGGGGGTTAATGGGGGGAAAGGGGAGACATATGTAATATTTTCAACAATAAAGAATTATTTTTTAAAAACGTGAAGATATTGTAAGCAGTCTCTGGGACAACTTCATGCATACCAACATTCGAATTATAGGGGTGCCAGAAGAAGAAGATAGAGAGCAAGATATCTATAATAATAAAAGCATAATATGCAAATTGACTGAACGCCCAAACAGCAGAAAGACCATCTGGATGACTTCCGGACAAATACACGGCTGCGAATTTTGTGCATCAGGCCTCTAGTTGAAAACATATATGAAGAAATAGTCACAGAAAACTTCCCTTACCTGGTGAAAGAAATAGACTTACAAGTCCAGATAGTGCAGAGAGTCCCAAAGAAGAGGAACCCAAAGACACAACATAATTAAAATGCCAAGGGTTAAAGACAAAGAGAAAATCTTAAAATCAGCAAGAGAAAAGCAGTTAGTTTACCTACCAGGGAACACCTATATGACTGTCAGCTGATTTCTCAATAGAAACTTTGTAGGCCTGAAGGGAGTGGCAAGAAATATTCAACATGATGAATAGCAAGGACCTACAGCCAAGATTACTCTACCCAGCAAAGCTATCATTTAGAATTGAAGGTCAGATAAAGAGCTTCACAGACAAGAAAAAGCTAAAGGAGTTCATCATTGCCAAACCAGTATTACATGAAATGTTGAAGGGTATTCATATATATATATACACATATATATATATTTCAGAGCGGAAGGGAGAGGGAGAGAGAGATAGAAACATCAATGGTGAGAGAGAACCACTGATGGGCTGCCTCCTGCACGCCCCCTACCGGGGATCAGGCCCGCAACCCAGGCAGGTGCCCAGACTGGGAATCGAATTCTGACCTCCTGGTTCACAGGCTGATGCTCAACCACGGAGTCATGCTGGCTGGGCTGAAGGGTATTCTTTAAGAAGAGGAAGAGGAAGAGGAAGAGGAAGAAGAAGAAGAAAATGAAGACGAAGATGAAGAAGGAAAAGGAGGAGGAGGAGGGGAGGGGAGAGGAAGGGGAGGGGGAGTGGGAGAAGAAGGGATAAAAATATGAACAATAAAATGGCAAAATACATATCTATCAACAATTGAATCTAAAAATCTAAATAAACAAAAAAGAAATCTAATGAACAAAATAAACTGTCGAATAAAAAAAGAATCAGAGGCATGGAAACATGGAACAGACTGACGAATCTCAGAAGGAAGTGGTAGGTCCGGTGGGAATAGGTTAACCAAAGATCTTACCTATGGACATAGATAGTAGGGTGGTGAATATCTGGGGCTGGGGCAGGGAGGGAACTGGTGGAGGGAGGGGTGCAATAGGGGGGGTGGGGGAGAGGGACATCTGTAATACTCTCAACAATAAAGATTTTAAAAATGAAGAAGTGGTTCCCCAAAGTGTGATCCCCAGGCCAACAGCATCACCATTACCTGGGAACTTGTTAGAAATGCAAATTATTGGACCACATCTCAAATCTACTGAATTAGAAACTGAGGGATAGGGCCCACAAATCTGACTTTTAACAAGTTTTCCAGCTGATTTTATTGCACAGTAAAGTCTGCAAACTACTGGCTTGGAGAGCTATTCGAGTTTCAGTCCAGTTTATCCTCGGCCTCTTAAGACAAGGTCAGTAGAACCCCACCCTCTAGTATGGCTAAGCATAGACTCAGTGTTGCCAGAGACTTCTGGCTGGAGTTTGGGGGCAGCAGCAGACAAAATGTATTATCATCATCTCATACGCAGAATGGGTTAGAGCCCACTAAAAAGCTTTCACATCAATTGCATTAGTTCTTGAAAAAATTTTTAGAGGCAGATATCATCTACATTGTAAATGCAAGGAATGTGAACTCAGAGAGAAACAGTGTTCACAAGGCTACATAGATTCAAAACAAAGATCCAATCTATAGTTAAGGATTCTTCTCCATATAAGAGTGAAGAAGAGGTTCTGCTAGCTGATGCTAAGAAAACTCTCTGACCCACAAACCCACTAATGGGAACTGGGGACTGGCTATCAGACATCAGCATCTCCTCTGTCTCTTTCCATTCTCCCCCAAACTGAGTGCTGTCCTTCTGCCATATCTTTTTCCAGTTTTTTTCCACTGTAACCCTGCACTTGCTGCTGCTTTGGACCACCTTTCAGGAGCCAGTGGGATTTGCTTCACATCCTTCACCTTAGTGGCTGGCCCTGTAGGCCAGGTCCCACAGCTCAAATTTACCCCACTGGCTCCTTGAGGCCCCAGAGCTGCTGAGAGAGTCATCATTAACCACAAATTTGTAGCCCATTGCTCCTAATATCTCCTCTGGGTCCAACTTCTTTTAACCAGTCTTCCAAAAGCAAGTGGTTGGGACCCTTTGGGAGCATATGCCTTAGTGGTTAGTGAAAAAGAAGGCCCTCAAACCCCAAGCCTATTCTATTTTTGCTACTCTCTCTCATCACATATACCAGCTTCCTCAGGCTACCTCAAAGGAAACCTCTCTCCTAAAACCCCCATATGTAATTCCCTAATCCCATTACCCATTCTTAAAAGCAAGTCCAGAGTGAGCTCCAGATGCCCTAACCTCAATGGTCTTGACTTCTTAGTATCTCGATAATCCAAAGATGATCTAAATGGAGAATTCAAGCCTTCCAGCCAACTTGGGTGTCAGTATTTGGGACCAAGACATGGTATGTCCTCCTGCCTATGGAGACAAACCAGGTTTGTGACACTGCCACTACATCCTTTTATTTAGCTGCAGTCCCCTCCAACATATTGTCAGTAGTTGGTATATTGGAAGGCCACCATCCTATGAGCCCTGCCTTTGTAATATACAACTAGGTGTAGGGGGCCCTGCATTCCATGATACTATTGCCCACCCTGGGCTCCTTTTGAGTCATTCAATGGCTCCATATGCTCTGTTGTAGGAGTGTGAAGGTATACAGTTCTTGCGCCAAAGAGCTTATAGTTCAGCAGGGAAGGCAGACATCAAAGAATAGCCATAAAATTAATTACAATAGTAAATTCTGTTGATGGTTTATATTATTCTTTGAAACTTTCTGCAACTTTTAATTTTCTCAATCTTAAAACATTAAATTATGCTAGTGGTTCAGTTTTAGGAAAGTAACTAACAAAGTGCTATGAGTACTTATAATAAGAAGGGTGATGTGTGCTCCATTCTGAGGTAGGGCCTGGCACAGATCCCACGGTTTTGCAGGTGGCTCTCATATTTGGGGACGTGTGCAGAGAGCCCAGCTAGTATTAGAATGGCCTAATACCGTGGTCGGCCAACTGCGGCTTGCGAGTGTGGCTCTCTTTGGCCCCTTGAGTGTGGCTCTTCCACAAAATACCACAGCCTGGGCGAATCTATTTTGAAGAAGTGGCATTAGAAGAAGTTTAAGTTTAAAAAATTTGGCTCTCAAAAGAAATTTCAATTGTTGTACTGTTGATATTTGGCTCTGTTGACTAATGAGTTTGTCGACCACTGGCCTAATGAGTTGACTGTAAGGTCAGAGGGGCTGTAAAGCTAAAGGACAATCTTGGGTTATTTATTATACTTTTTTGAATGACTGGTAAGAAGCCCAAGTCTGTCCCTAGGGCTTGGGAATGTTACTCTGGTCTTACTCTAACTTCATAGGTGAAATACTAGGTGTACTGGTTAATAATGCGGATTTTTTTTCAATAGATGGAGTTACACATGTTGATATATATGTGATTTGATATGTATGCTGTTTTGTTGTATTGATAGCAAGCTTCATATGTCAAATTTTCTGAAGATGTTAACATCATAGATATTTTTATGCTTAAAAATGTCAAATTTCATGCCAAAAAAAGGAGCATTTGTGGGAAGTTTTAATTCATTACTTTATTTTGAAGTGCTGCTGAATACTTTGGGAAGCTTGAGGTGAACATGCTCCATCTCAAGATACTTGTGAATGCTGGTTTAAATGCTTTAACAGTGATGATTTCAATGGGAAAGACAAAGAACGTCCAGGTCAACCAAAAAAGTTTGAAAACCAACAATTATAAGCATTACTGGATGAAGATGCATGTCAAACGCAAAAACAACTTGCAGAAAGATTAAACATTGCTCAGCAAACAATTTCTGATCATTTACAAGCAATGGGAAAGGTTTTAAAGGAAGGAAAATGGGTGCCACATCAACTGAACGAAAGACAAATAGAAAACCAAAAAGTCAGCTGTAAAATGTTGCTTCAGCAGCATGAAAGTCTTTTTTGCATCAAATTGTGACTGGTGATGAAAAGTGGATTTATTTTGAGAATCCCCAAAGCACAAAATCATGGGTTGATCCAGGTCAACCATCAACATCGACTGCAAGACCAAATCGCTTCAGAAAGAAGACAGTGCTCTGCGTTTGGTGGGATTGGGAAGGTGTGGTGTATTATGAGTTTCTAAAATCAGGTGAAACCATTAATACTGATTGCTACCAACAACAAATAATCAATTTGAACCACACTTTGATCATGAAATGACCAGAATGTGCCAGAAGACACGGCAAAGTAATTTTGCTTCATGATGACCCACCATCACAGACTTCAAAATCAGTTAAAGACACATTAAAAGATCTTGCCTGGGAAGTATTAACCCACCCGCTGTATTCACCAGACCTTGCTCCTTCAGATTACCACTTGTTCCGATCGATGGCACATGCACTTTCTGAGCAGCACTTCAAAACATATGAAGAGAGAGGAATCCAAGATGGCGGCATAGGTAAACACCTAAACTGCTGCCTCCCACAACAATTTAAACTGCAACTAAAAGACAAAACGTCTATCACCCAGAACCACGGGAAAGCTGGCTGAGTGGAAGTTCTACAACTAGAAGGAAAGAGAAAAGAGCATTGAGACGTGCACGAGCACTGAAAAGCTGAGGTACGGAGGCGCATGATCCGGGCTGGCGGCGGGCGACTGGGTGCGTTGCTTTTTTCAACCCGAACAGAGACAAGCCCCCGATTACTCTGAAATCTAGTCTCTGGGGAGACGCGGGGGACCCAAACTCCTACGGGGAGAAGCTGGACTGTCTGCCAGTGAGAGTGGCTTGCTTGCAGAGCTGCACACAGGAATAATTGTTTACGGCACTGGGGCACAGGACTCCAGGATGCGGTCGGGGACACAGAGCCGGCTTACTAGCAGCCATTGCTGTTTGCCACGCCCTAACCTAGTGACGCCCTGAGACCCCGCCCCACACAACCTACAAACCCACCCAAGCTCCAAGCAGCTCAATTAGCATAAGAAAGCCTGCCCTATCGCAGCTTAACCTAGAAAACTTGCAGCCCGGGTCAGACAGCTCCAAAACCTCCAAACCCCAAGCAAAGAGGAGAAAACTGCAGCTCTCACTGTAGCTCCTGCTGAGTGGCCTCAGACAGTAGCTGACCTGCACCCCATTGGAGATCCAGAAGCCAGTGTACCTAGTGGTCAGTGTGAGACACCAGATTTCAACTCCTCACATCCATAAGTGACACATTCAAGAGGCAGACTCAGTGAGCATCAAAGCCCCACTGAAACAAGTCCTGCCCCATAAGCATGTCTTCAGCGCAGCACTTCTTCCATTATAGACACAGGGAGTGCTCACAGCTAATTGGCCTGGAGGTCAATTCCTCCCAGCATACCAACAGCAATTCAGGCTTAACTACACCAAGACTTTGCACTCAGCCCACAAAGGGGTGTACCAAGAGCATCCACATCAGGTGATTGGGGAGGCTGAGCTACTGCCCCCTATAGGTCACCTACCACACAAAGCCACTCCATCAACACAGGGAAGCAGCCAAAATGCAGAAACAAAGAAACATGTCACGAATGAAAGAAACGGAGGAAAGCAAACTACTGGATGACATAGAGTTCAGAACCACATGTATAAGGTTACTCAAGAATCTTCTAAAAACCGCTGAGAAACTTGATGACACTTCTGAGGAGCTTAGTAAGACCTTCAAGGACCTTAATGAGAATGCCAAATAATGGAAAAGGATCAGTCAGAAATGAAGCATACACTGTCTGAAATAAAGAATATACAGAAACTCAACTGTAGATCAACATACCCCAAGAATCAAACCAAAGATCTGAAATATGTGGAAACAAAAAACATCCAACCAGAAAAACAAAAAGAAAAAAGAATCCAAAAATATGAAGATAATGTAAGGAGCCTCTGGGACAACTTTAAGCGAAACAACATCCGAATTTTTGGGGTGCCAGAAGAAGGGAGAGAGCAAAATATTGAAAACCTATTAGAAGAAATAATGACAGAAAACTTTCCCTACCTGGTGAAAGAAATAGACTTACAAGTTCAGGAAGCGCACAGAACCCCATACAAGAGGAACCCAAAGAGGACCACACCAAGACACATCATAATTAAAATGCCAAGGGCAAAAGACAAAGAGAGAATATTAAAAGCAGCAAGAGAAAAACAGTTAATTACCTACAAGGGAGTACCCATACGACTGTCAGCTGATTTCTCGGCAGAAACTATGTAGGCCAGAAGGGAGTGGCAAGAAATATTCAAAGTGATGAACAGCAAGAACCTACAACCAAGATTACTCTACCCAGCAAAGCTATCATTCAGAGTTGAAGGTCAGATAAAGAGCTTCACAGACAAGAAAAAGCTAAAGGAGTTCATCACCACCAAACCAGGATTACATGAAATGCTGAAGGGTATTCTTTAAGAAGAAGAAGAAGAAGAAAAAGGTAAAGATAAAAATTATGAACAACAAAATGACATCAAATACATACCTACCAACAAGTGAATCTAAAAATCAAGTGAATAAAAAAACCTGAAGAACAGAATGGACTGGTGAATATAATCGAATCAGGGGCATAGAAAGGGAGTGGACTGACGATTCTCAGGGGAAGCAAGTGTGAGGGGTGCGGGAAGAGATTGGACAAAAATCTTACTCCTATGGATGAAGACAGTGGCGGGGGGTAAGGGCATGGGGTGGGGTGGGGAATCAGGTGGAGGGGAGCTTTGGGGGGAAAAAAAGTGGAACACCTGTAATAATCTGAACAATAAAGATTTAATTGAGAAAAAAAAAAACACATACGAAGAAGTGGAAAATTGGGTCTCTGAATGGTTTGCCTCAAAACAAGAAAAGTTCTATTGTGACAGTATCCACAAATTACCTGAAAGATGGGGGAAATGTGTAACCAGCGATGGACATTACTTTGAATAAAGTACTTTTGATGTTTCTCTTGAAATTATCATGTTTTCTTTGATTACAAAATCTGCATTATTAACCAATACACCTAGTACACTTAACTATCTTTATAGAAACAATTTCCAGGCTGACAAACATACATTATCAGGGTGGGCCAGTTTCTATTGAGTAGAAGAGTTACTGGGAGTAATGATAGCATCCAGAATTGATTAGGTTGTAAAGTGGTAGGCAGGTATTTTATGTTATTTAATTCTTACAGTGATCCCATGACTTAACTCTCATCCTCCATTTAATTAAACAAACTTAAAAAATGGACATGGTAAAAATATTCAAAATATATTAAGGAGCATATAATTTCACACCCGTTGTTTACCCTTCACAAATGTAACCCTGGTTGTATCCTAATACACTTTTTTCTGTACATACATAAGCATATATGTAAAAATTCTTTTTCTTATACAAGTGGTAGTATGCTTTATACACTGTTCTGCATTTTTCTCAATATATCCTAGAAATGAACTCATATTAATACATATAGTTCTGTTTCATTTTCCAACAGTTGGCAGTTGCATGGTTTCCACTTGTGTGGCCAAACTGTCATTTATTTAATATCCAAACTTCTATTAATGGACATTGGGTAGTCTCCAACCTTTTGCTATGACAACCCATGCCACAAATATCTTTTTTAATGCCTCAGAGTTTTTTTGTTTCTTTTTAATCCTCACCAAGGATATATTTTTAAATTGATTTGAGAGAGAAACATCGATGTGATGTTTCAGTTGCCTCCAGCATGCACCCCCACAGGGAATTGAACCCACAAACTGTGTATGTGCCCTGACCAGGAATTGAATCCCTGACTTTTCAGTGTATAGGACGATGTTCCAACCAACCTAGCCTCACTGGCCGGGGCTTGGAGTTTTAATTTTATTTAACTAAAATTTCAAAATTGAAGCAATCTAAAAGTTTTTCATTATATATAATTTATTTAGAATAAACTGGGTTAAATAAATTTTCACCTTTCAAGTTTTAATGTAAAATTTAAAGTTGCATATATAGCTTGGATTATGTTTCTATTAAACAGTATCGATTTAGATTGTCACTGTCCAATGGTGGTCTGATACCCACACTGGATTTAGCTCCTTGAGGATAGGAACCCAGTCTGTCTTGATTTCTCTTGTATCCCCATAATCACCCAACCTGGCATGAAGTAGGTGCTAAAAACATTTCTGTATAATGAATGAGCAGATGAATGACCCCTATTCTCTCCCCGGAAGATATATATGCTTCCCAGCTTCAAGTCTTACTGATCATCTTCTTGGAAGGACGGATCGAGAGGGAAGGGTACTGACTGGGTTTATTTGACCAGAGGTCCTTGCAGTTCCAGCCAATTACCTCGGTAATCCCCTATGGAGTAGGAGTAGCAACCCCTCCCCGCCTTGTTTTTAAGGGTTAGGTATTGATTACGTGAGCAAGTGTATTAAATTTGGACGAAATTTCACAGGCCATAGATACTAAACAAATACTAGTCTCCCTCAGAAAGTATTTTCAACAAATGTACGGTAGCTAACAAGGCCTCCCGGCAGACCTCTGGGTAGTGGTCCTGAGGCTCCCCTCGAAGGCAAAGCTCTGGAGCTGCTTAAACGGGGAAAAGGCGACCACACTTGAGTCCCTCTCTACACATTCGGGCGTCCCGGTCCTCCGGGTGGTGGGGGAGGAAGCAGTGTCTGCCTCTTCAAGTTCGGGCCGCGCCTATTACCTGCGACGACAGGGCTCGTAATAACGGACGGATATGGCGTGTGAGGCGGCACACCTAGTAACTCCTAGGTGAAGGACCAGACCTAGAAGGGCGCCTGAGGAGCGACCTTGGGGAATGCCTTGGGAGGACAAGGGCGGACACAGCGGTTAGCCTCTCCACCTCGCGCCAGGCGGACTGACCCGGTGAGAGGAGTGAGCACGCTTGCGTACTGGCCCGCAGCCGGCAGTAAAAGCCCAGAGCGAGATACCGCGCGCGCGCGCTCTCGAGAAAGGCAAAAAAAGTCCTTCCCGCGGGGCCCGGGCCAATTTAGTCTGGAGTTGGCCGGCGAACACACACAGATGTCCTTTGCCGCCGCTCCGTTCCATTGGGAGTCTAGCGCTGTACTGTCCCCGCCTTTCCCCAGGCACGCGTCCTCGGCGTAAGTACCTCGCGCCTAGCGGAGAGGGAGGGAGAGGGTCCGCCGAAAGGAAGGAGGCGGACGGGGCTGGAAGAAAGGGAAAAACCCCCCTCGAAGCGTAAGGAACGTGGCAACTGGGTTGGAGTCTGCAGAAGAAACGCCTCCACCCCTCATTCCGCTAGGGGCTGCGGAAGTGCTCCGAAGGTTGGAGCGGCAGGGAGGCGACAGGTGGACTACCATTCCCAGAAGGCGGCGCGGTGCTACGCCTACGCTCCCGCGGCACCTGCGCACCAGGCGTTTTTCAGCTTGCTGCCGTCTAGGGCGAAACTACAGTTCCCAGGAGGCTCCGCTTGAAGCGGCTTGGAAGTGGGCAGCCTGGAAGTCACTCGGGCCACCGGAGCTGGCGGCGTATCTAGCAAATGGTGCGGGGCCGGACGCCGGGGTCGTGAGGCCCGCGAGGCGGGCAGCCGGGATGCCCAGGTATGTGGCTCTAGGAGCAGTGGGGGGGCCTCACTTAAGGATGGCGGGGAATCGGTGTCTATTGGAGCGCGAACGGGAGTGCTCTGAAGGTTGGCGGCCGGCCAGGTGTGGGCACCAATTTGGGGGGCGGCGGCGCCGGGACTGGAGTCCTCCAGACCTGGAAGGGCTCGTATCCGCATGGCTCAACTTTCTAGATGTGCTACCCGGCCCTGTGCGGAAGAGCATGAAGTGGGAGTCGGGGTGCAGTGGGTTCGCGTCCTGGCTCTGCCACTCCCCGGAGCTGCGATCTAGGGAAACCGTGCCGAACCTCAGTTTCCCCTTTTCGGTAAAACTGGGGGAGAAGAGGATCTGCCTTTTGCTGGGAATTCTTTTGAGATGTTGATATCTGGCGGCGAGTAAACCATTTGGCACACAGAGGGCACTTATTACGTGTTTGCGCTATTGTTAGCTCCGGAGAAATGGGGTGAAGGTGTTAGCAACCGCATAGGATTAGTTGAGGGTGTGCATGTAAAAAGCGGAGTCCATAGTTATTTATCAGTCAATGCAGGGTAGCTGCTGTTGGCTGAAATTATTTTGTTAAGAGCTTTGGTTTGGGAGGCAGAGAGACCCTAATTCACATTTAGGCTCTTCCATTTACCAGCTGTGCGACCTTGTGAACTGACTCCACCAATGTGTGCCTCAGTTTCCCGATCTATAAAATGTGGATTTTAATAGTCACCTCATAAAGTTGTTTTGAGGATGCAATGCGAAAATCATATGTAAAGTGCTTAGAGCAGCACCTGGCACATAGCATTTACTAAATGGTCCCTTTTATTCAACGTTTTTTCAGTGCCCTAGAGACCCTTTGAGGGTGGGGCTCTGGCTATAGGCTTGGTCTCCCCATTGGGATAGATTCAAAACTGGTCTAGTTTACTTCCTGTCCTGCAGCTTCATGTTCCTCATTTGTTTTATCAGCCTCAGAGGGTTGTAAGGATTTGCTGCGGTTGTATTCTCTCACTAAGTAATAGCTCTTATGTAAAATAATTGTTTTTCTTCAGTGTTCTCCATCTGATCCAGAGGCTGCCTGACTGTGGGCTGTGACATGACAGCCCTGAGCTCCTCCCCACATTCACTTCCAGCCTCAGTATCCCACCTGTGAAGTGGCAGTCATAGGACTTTTGAGCCAGGCTTGTTTTGATGATCTCAGGAGATAATTCATGTTTAGTGTTAAGCACTGGGCCGGGTGCATAGTAAGCACTTAATTTATCTTGTTTTTCTTAATAGGCCTTTGCTGCTGCTTCATAGGGCAGAGCAGAGACAATGTTATTGGCCTTCTCTCCCCCATTTTTGTTCACTAAAGGTTAAATTGTGGAACATACTGCATTATAAGGACCTGAGAAGAGAAGGTGCTGACCTGCTAGCATCAGCCTTCTGCTCATTCACACACTCTTCCCCCCAAGTCAGCACATTCATTCCAGTGCTTTATGACCATCCCAGTTCTGTGGGCACTTTGTTTCAAAATTATACTAGCCCACTGAGCTCCTTGATGCCTGTGCTTCCTTGATGTCCACTGGTGACTTGTCCCTTGGCTACTATGAACTCAACATGTTTAGTCTAAACCCCTTCTCCCAGAACCAGTAGTCACTCACCATCTTGGCAAATGGGCCAACATTGACCCAATTGCCCAAGGCAGAAACTTGGAAGTTGCTCTTCTTTCCTAGGCTTCCCAGGTCTAGTTGATTGGCAAGAAGGATGAGCTGTCATCTGCAAGGAATGTCATTTCTTTGGCCAACCTTGGTTTCCCATCTCGTGGACACCGAAAGTCCTCCTGGGCCACTGGTGGCCTTTTCCGACTAGGTTGAGTTGTTTCTGTGAAGTTGCCAAGGATTAATGTATGTAACACATTGTATTAGTGAGGAGCAGAGAAGACAATATAGATTTGGCCAGACTGCAGTGGCCACAGGTGTGGTGTCAAGGCTTTGCTTTCAGGGGACCCATTTCTACAGTTTTAGCCTGGCAAAGCTTGGCTGAGTTGTTCATTTCTTTCTGAAAAGTCATACCTTGTCAGCAAGTTAGAATATTCTGTAAGGGAAGGTGGCCCTACTTGGCATTTCAGGAGGCAGCACACACCTGGAAACAGACTAGGAAGGGAATTTATTAGATGCCCATTTAGGTTGAGTCTGTTGTTAGAAACACATTATTGGGAACCCGTGGTTTTAATTAAATTTGTGGTGGCCATCAAATGTACCTAAATGTTTTTTAATCTGAGGCAATAAAGCAGTGACATTTAAAAAATTTTTGTTCTTAATTATTAGGGACAACACATGGTTTTTAGCAATCTGTGGAATGGTCTAAGATTTAAATGTGAACTTGTTTTTCAGACATTTCAGTTGTTAGGTAAGTAAAAAAATGGAATTTAGAAGTGCAGTAATTGGTGCCCTTTTTTTCTGTAAAGCAGATTTTGCCTATATATTTCAAACAGGTTTAAAAAATGACACAGATTATGGTAACAGCTTAACCTTGTTATGTGTTTAACTCACAAAATCTAAATTAATTTTTTTAATTTGCCAAATCATTTTATTTTTATTTTATTTATTTTATTTTTGTTAATCCTCACCCCAGCATATTTTTCCATTGATTTTTTAGAGAGAGTGGAAGAGAAGGGGAGAGACAGAGAGAGAGAACTATTGATCCAAGAGAGACAGATTGATTGGTTGCCTCCCACTTGAGCCCAAACCAGGGTTGGAGATAAGATTGAGCCTGCAACTGAGGTACATGCCCTTAATCAGAATCGAACCCAGGACCCTTTAGTCCTCAGGCCGATGCTCTCTATCCACTGAGCCAAACCAGCGAGGACATGTGTTTGTGTTTTAATAAAAGAATTAAACAGTCATTTCCTTTAAGGTAAAGTGTTTGTTTTTAGCTTTCCATAAGACTGGTATTGCTCCTGTTTCTTAGGACTGCTCTGCTCATGGCCTTAATTTATGTGTGTGAGAATGGGTTGAATTTGACTTTTAAAAAGTTACGCAAAGAACTACATGCTCATTGTAATACTATGTCAAACAATACAGAGATGTATAAGAAAAATAATGGGTGCCACCCTCCACTCTAAATTCCCTCCTCCAGAGATAGCCATTCATTCCAGCAGCAAATATTTATTAAGTGTTTATTGTTTGGGTTTGGAGATTTAGTAGTGAACTAAATGGATATGCACTCTGCCCTTGGAGATTTGTGTGGATGCTCTCACCTTATTCTGTGCTTAAATGGATGCATATATGCATATATTGATTGTTTTGTTCCTTCTCCCTCAACACTCCCAAAAAGGAGGAATAGGGATCAAGTCACATATATTTGTAACTTGAGTTTTTCAATTATTGACAGGGCATCTCCCTTCCAAATCATTACATACAGATCCAACTCATTCTTTTTAACTGCTAGACTCACATTCTTCTAACTATGGAGAGACCATGCTTTATTCCACCATTCTTTTATTGCTGGACATTTAGGTTGTTTGGGGGATTTTACCTTCATAAACACATCCATTGAACATCCTGGTACATAGGCAGTGTAGCATAGTGGCTAAAAGCATAAACCCTAGTCAGGGAACAAGACAGACAAGATCTTTGCTCTCCTAGGGTTTATATTCTAGCTAGGGAGACAAAATAAACAAGGTAATTTCAGATGGTTTTAAGTATAGTGGGTGAAAGAAATGACAGGGGGAGGGTCTAGAGCATGGATGATGGGGCAAAGCTGGTGGTGAGGAAGGAATGGTCACTTCATCTTGGATGACCAGGGAAGGCACATGAGCTGAGAGACTGGAATGAACCAAGAGCTGGGAGCGGGAGCTCATTTCAGGCAGAGGGAGCAACAAGTGCAAAGGCACAGAGAAAGAAATGAGTTTGCTGCAAAAACAGTGTCACTGTGGCTGGAGAAGAGCAAATTCCTATTTTTCAAGTTCATCTAATCTAATAAAAAGGATAATATGCAAATTAACCATCACTGCGACAAAGATGTTGGGGCCTATAGCGCCCAGGTTGCGGAGGGAAGGAGGACTGCAGACACAATGTGGGGCTGCTGGACTGGGGGCGTGCTCCAAGCCACCACTGTGAGGCTTGGGGCATGTCCTCAGCCCAGTGGACACAACGCAGGGGCTGCTGGGCTGGGGGCGTGCTCCCAGTGGCTGCTGCATGGCCTAAGGCAAGCAAGCCCCCAGCCCGGCAGCCCCACTTGTATCTGCTGGGCTGGGGGTGTGCTCCTGATGGCTGCCACATAACTTGGGGCAAGCCCCCAGCCCGGTGGATAGAACGCGGGGGATCCTCTGTGCATGAGCTGCATAGGAAACACCTTTTCTGACCGCTCACTGGCTAAGCTCCCTGTACACCGCCACTCGCAGTGTTCTTCGTAACTTGGGTAATAAGAATCCAAGAAGGTGATTTAGGGTTTGTCCACCACACTCCTGGAGGAAAAAACTAAGGACCGCTGCTGGAGGGGCTAAGAAATGTCATATCCTGTCCTAGCCGGTTTTGCTCAGTGGATAGAGCCTCGGCCTGCCGACCTCAGGATCCGGGTTCAATTCTGATCAAGGGCATATACCTAGGTTACAGGCTTCTCCCTGGCCGGGACCCAAGTCAGGGCTCATGCAGGAGGCAACCAATCGTAGTGTCCTTCTCACATTGATGTTTCTCTCTGTCTTTCCCTCTCTTCCCCACTCTCTAAAAATTAATGGAAACATATCCTCAGGTGAGGATGAAAAAAAGAAAGAAAGAAATGTCATATCCTATGAAAGACACATCTTGAAAATGCCTAAAGAAAGTTGTCAGTTTTTCATGGTGAAGGGACTAGATAGAGTCCATGTTGATGAAAACACCTTTGCAGCTGCGGCAGTGGCAGCAGCCATGGGGTAATGGGGCTGGCGCCTTCCCCTGATCAGTCTGGTCACCTCCTGCAGAGGGGAGCGGGCCTAAGCCTTCAGTAGGACATCCCTCTGAGGACTCCTAGTCTGTGAGAGGGGGCAGGCTGGGCTGAGGGGACCTTCCCCCACCCCCACACGAATTTCATGCACTGGGCCTCTAGTACTACTATAATTTTGTAAAATAATGATAATAAAAGTATCTAATGTTTACCTAATACATACTCTGTAATAGTCATTTTTCTAACCATTCATACTCATCCTCAGTTAGTTCTCAGGAGTCAATGAAGTAGGTAAGTTTATGAATCTTGCTTTACAAGTGAGGAAGCTGACTCCAGACTCCTTCACACTCATGCCTAATCCCTCTCTTCCTAGGCCCTCTCCAGTAGGCTGAGGCAAGTTTAGGAAGTGAAAGCAGTATTTCCTTTACATGTTGTTTGACACCTGTAGACTATATCTAGTACCTAACTCGAGGCAGCAGGAATGGTTTGAGCATTGTTTCCTCTGACAATAAGACACAGTGGGGTCAATTTCTGTAGGAATGTTTGGATGCTTCAAAACTGAAGGCCCTGCAGCAGAGCCTATCCTCAAAACATGGTTGATTGCTTGGCTACTACACCAGACACAGGTTAACAGGAAATAGGGCAGGTGTCAAAGGAGAGTTAATAAGGTAAATGCTCCATTTAGGTGAGTTTTGCAAGGTGACTTGGGCTGGCAGGGGAAAGAGTGTTTTGAAAGTACTCAGCCAGCAACTCAAGTGGTTGTGTGGCCCAGGACCTTGCTTCAGCCACCATGACTGGGTCCCTTTTGATTTGGTATATCCTGGGTCTTAATAGGTTGTTAAATATTTTGAATGGAGCAGGCCTGGTTAGATGTGAAGACAGCAGCAGGTACTTTTAAGACCAGGATATAAGTACGAAGAGCCTCTTTCATCCAGCGATGAATGAAGCATTTTTTTCTACCTAGCCTGTGTGCCAGGCACCATGCTGGACACTGATAGTATGAAGGTGAATAAGAAGACACTAGTAGGGTTTGTGGAAATGCTGTCCACTAGAAATATAGTGCTAGCTACTGATGCAGACATAATTTAAAATTTTATAGTGGCCACATTTTTAAAAAGTCAAAAGAAACAGGAAATTAATTTTAGTAACATTTTATTTAGTTTAAAAGGTTATCATTTCAACATGTAATCAATGTAAAGATTATTGATATACTTTACATTCTTTTTTTCCATATGAAATCTTCAAAACATAGTGTACTTTACACTTTCAGTACATTTCCATTCGCCCTGGCCACATTTCAGTTGCTCATGTATTGGACAGTGTGGGCTTAGGGTGTGAGAGAGACACACATATAATAAATCAAGGGTGGTAGTCCGCAATGACAGATCAAATATGTCATCCCTGTTTTATGTTGGTGAGTAAGGGCAGATGAGTGATGAAAAGCATATTTATTGTAGGCAGGTATAGCTAACCTCACAGCTGCTGCCCATCAGAGGAGCCTTACAGGCCTGGCACTGCTCTTAGTGCTTGGGGGCTGTGCCCTGTGTTCTGAGGTGGCAGATATTGTGCAGATGGGGAAGTTGAGGTATGGTGATGAGGAGCCACTTGCTCAAGGTTAGGCAGAATATGAACTCAGGTGCAGAGGCCATACTGTTGTATGTGTTGCACTAGATGGTGTTTGTGGGGGATGGGGTTTGTGTTTTGTGCAATGAAAACCATAGGAAGGACTTATTGCGCAAAATGAATTCCCAGTTTGTTAGCATCAGTCCTTGAGTCTATATTGGTGCTGGTTTAGACTTGAGCAACTGCTAGGTCCACTCCTTAAGTTGAGCTCTAGGTTTTGTTTGAAATAGGTCTTTCTTCCCAGGACAGAGTGTAGTTTTGGGGGACTGGGTGGAGGGTGGGCAGCAAGAATGAGGGAACCCAGCCTATTGAAAGCTCATTTCTAAATGGCTTCTTTGGGTGTGAAACCTATTTTCTCTTTTTGTCTGCTAAATCTGTCTCTCACAGCTGTAGCCTCCTGTGGAAGCTGAGTGGCATCTTCTTGTGAGCAATAGCAGGGCTTACTCTGCATATGACTCTTGCCTTTGCTCTGACCCAAAGAGGCATTGCTGGGTGGGGACATGGGGAGAGGGATGACACAGTGTTTTCCTCTGTCAACTCTATGGGAGTTATAGTTCTAGACTCTTACTTTCTTGGCTCAGGGTTCTCCATCTCAGAGGCAGGATGAATCTGAGCCTTCTCCCCAAACACGGCAGGTGCTGGAAGATTCTGAGTCTGTTTATGTCTCCAGGTGGTGACCTAGTGCCAATCCCTGTCCCCAGGTGGTGATTCACAAGGCTTTCAACCTTCTTACCACTCTGTCTCCTACTGTTGGACAATACTTGGCATGTAAAAGATGCTTGGTAAATGTCTGTTGGCTGAATTAATGATACTAACCAGTATTCACTGAGTTCTTGGTGTGTACAAGGCACTTCTATATCTGCTTTTTGTGTAATATCTCTTTTAATCTCAATAACTACTCCATGGGTAGATACTGTTATTAATCCCATTTCCCATATAAGGATACTGAAGTCCTGAGAATCAGTGCATGTCACAAAGGTGATGAGTATCTAATCCAGGATTCAAATGCAAGCCAATAGCTCCAGAGTCTGCAGTCTCTCCATGGATGGATGTATGGACAAATAGGTTGGGCAAGCAGGACCATACTGACTAGCACCACTCTGGGTACCGGCTTTTTTTTTTTTTTTATGATTCAGGAGTCTGCACTTTCCCTTTCTTTAAAATAATAAAAATGAACTGGATATTTGATATTATGAAGGAATTCTTGTTAATTTTTTAGATATGATAATGATGCTGTGGTTCTCCTTAAGAAAAACAGCCTTATCTTTTAAGACATACCTTCTGAAATACCTATGAACTGTTAAGATGTTTGGGATTTGCTTCAAAATAATATGGATAGGCAAGGAGTGGAGGGGACAAGTGTACAGTTAAATAAAGAGGAAGTAAGATTGGCCATAAGTTGGTAACTGTTAAATATGGCCAGTAGAGGTTTATTATACTCTTCCTTTCACTGTTGTGTGTTTGAATGGCTTGTCATGAAAAATTAGAAACAAGTACCACAAATTTCACTCAGCATTTGTATGTTTCAATCCCAAGTGTATGGTGAGGGAATTCCCTGCCTCTGCTCAGTCCATTTGTACAACAAAAATGTTGTGGCCCAGCCGGTGTTGCTCAGTGGTTGGGTGTTGACCTATGAACCAGGAGGTCAGTGTTTAATTCCTGGTTAGAGCACATGCCCGGGTTGCGGGCTTGATCCCCAGTGTGGGGCATACAGCAGGCAGCCAATCAATGATTCTCCATCATTGCTGTTTCTATTTCTCTCCCTCTCCTCTCTGAAATCAATAAAAATATATTTTAAAAAATCACAAACAAAAAATGGTGTGTTTTTTTTCTTCGTGAAATGAGTCAATACTTGGCCCAAGGCTTCAGAAACACTTTGGTAAAGTAGCATCTAATAGTATTGAGGACATCTCCTAGGCTCCATTGGCCACATGCTTTCCCATTGCTCTGAGTAAACAGCCACAGTTTGCTGAGAGCCTCTTCCGGAAGGTCTCTTTTTCTCCAGCACCTGACCGTGGGGCCCCTCCTATATTTTTTTTTTCAAGGACAAGTTCCAACAAGATCCTCATATCCTCTTCCATCCTCCCCTCAGGACAGACATGCACAGACTCTTCCACTGATGGGGCTTTGTTAAGGCCCCACACAGAACCAGAAACCAGCTTTTGATTTGCCTCCAGCACTGCAGTGGGAGGCAGGGAAAATGCCCCCTTTCCGTTCTGACACTTGACAGCAGATGGAAAGGGGCAAGATGCAGCTTGTGACAGTGCCTTGGACTTGACGATAATTTCACATCAGGCCAGCAATTATAACTTCTTTACAACAAACACACACGCACACCCTTTCACATCGACTAAAGACTCCTATTGCATTTGTTCTTTTGGGGGTCTGTAAATTAACAGCAAATAAATGTGTGGCAGAAATCCTTGTGTGGAAGGGGCAGGTAAAGAGTGCACCTTTGGGGGTTTCTGCTTATAATTTTTGCCAAGTAGGTAGAAATGGTTAATGGTAGCAGTAGCTCCAACCCTGTTTCTGTACAACATGTTCTTGGTGTGTGGGGAGGAAAGCAGGGGAAGTCCTACAGACACTCTGGTCTTCTCTGAGACTTTGCCCCTGGCACCCTCTTCAGTTCTGTCCTTTCTTTTTCCTTCAAAGGCCTTGAGGTGAGCCCAGAGTGGAGAGAATGTTAGGAGCACTGTCACCTGTTTTAGCAGCTTAAATTTTTTCAGAGTTTTCAGTGTGGAGCTGCCAGTGTTGGATCTGAGGTTAGCAAACTCCAAATACTGACACTGCATCTGATTTTTAAACTTACTTAAACAGGTATCCACTGAGCTGAGCACTCTTCTAGGTACTAGGGCTACAGCAGTGAGCAAGGCATACAGTGCTTCTTTGAATGGGACTTTCATTTAAGTGAGGGATTCAGATAGTACACAAGATAAGATGTGTGCTGTGTTAGGTGGTTATAAGTACTAAGTGGAAGAAATTAAACAGGGAAAGGAAATAGGAGATATTGGGGTGGAGGGTGTTAACATTTTAGACTGGGTGGCCAGGGATGGCCTCCCTGGGACGATGACCATGAGTACAGATAGGCCTGAAGGAGATGAGACTGTGTAAGCAGCGAGGGTGTCTGGGCAGAGGGCCTGAGACCATGGGCCTGGTAAGAAATAGGAGCTCACAAGGAGGCCTGTGTGACTGGAGCAGAGTAAAGGAGAGAGTAAGAGGGGATGGGGACAGAGAGGTGACAGGTTTGCAGATCACTTAAGATTCAGTACAGATTTTTTTTTTCCTCTGACAGAAACAGGAAGATATTGTAGGGTTGATTAATTTGTTAAATTTTGAATAGTGACCACAGATGTGTGGAACCAAAGGAACAAAAATAAGGCACCCAGTTCCCTTCCCCAGATATACCACTATCCCAGTTTCTTACTTGTGACCAGTTCTTGACATTGCATTATTTGAGTGAATTTCCTGGCTTATGTTATGTTAAACCATGTAAAATTACCTTTTTGTGGGTCAAAAATGGTTAAATGTTGGTAATTTTGTGAGGTTCAGCCTAATAACTCCCTTTTGGGAGCCCAAGGAAGCTTACCAATCCTTTCTTGCCACAGAAAGGTTGGTGGTCAGAGTTGGGGACCTCTTCCCCTTTCTGCATCTCACACCTATCTTTCAGTGACTGGCTCAACAGTGTCAGTGACACCAGTGCCCCACCTAAGGCCTCATGAACCTAGTGTTGCTGTTGAGCCTGACAAGAGGCTGCTTCTTCCTGCTGACAAGAGACCTTACCTATGAGTGGCATTAATCATTCTTTGGCTTTCTGTATCTTGGTGCCACCAACTTTGAAATTTCAGATAGCTTCCAGAGGGAAGAGCACCCTTGGACTCTTGCTGACATTTAGCATGACCTGTGTGACCGGGGTGCTCTCTTGGTTCAGGCAGAACTTGTGGACATTCCAGATTAGTAACTGGCTAGAGTAGCTAGAAGAGTGCCCAGCCTGGAATGTCCATGGGAGTACCTGCTGGACCGTGGAAGCTCAAGTTGTGGGAGGAAGTCTCAGGGATGATGATGGTCTGGATTTGGGGAGAAAGTCCTTTAGCACCTCCTATGTGTCATACCCCATGCTGGCCAGGGAAGCATATGTCTTTGGAAACCCAGAGTACTGCGCTGGGTCCTCAGGGTGCAAAATAAACCTCAAGGAATTATGGATGCAGCTTTCCGGATGCTCAGAAAGTTGTGTCAGTTGTTATGCCTTTGGGTGCAAACAATAGTAATAGCAACACATAGTGATTTATGTAACATCTGCTATATGCTAGCACTTTGCTAGGGCTTACCATGAAGTGACTCAATTAAGCCTCCTCTACAACACTGTAAGATAAGCTGTCTTATTATTCCCCCCATTTAAAAAAATTTTTTTTTATTGATTTCAGAGAGGAAAGGAGAGGGAGAGGGAGATAGAAACATCAATGATGAGAATCATTGATTAGCTGCCTCCTGCACATCCCCTACTGGGGATCGAGCCCACAACCCAGGCATGTGCCCTTGACTGGAATTAAACCCGGGACCCTTCAGTCTGCAGGCCAACACTCTATCTACTGAGCCAAACTGGCTAGAGCAGTGGTTCTCAATCTTTCTAATGCCGCGACCCTTTAATACAGTTCCTCATGTTGTGGTGACCCCCAACCATGAAATTATTTTCGTTGCTACTTCATAACTGTAATTTTGCTACTGTTAATGAATCGTAATGTAAATATCTGTGTTTTCCGATGGTCTTAGGTGACCCTGCTAGCGGTTTTCAACCTGTGGGTTCTAGAGCTGCTGTAGAGCCTAAGACCATCGGAAAACACAGATATTTACATTACGATTCATTAACAGTAGCAAAATTACAGTTATGTAGTAGCAACGAAAATAATTTCATGGTTGGGGGTCACCACATGAGGAACTGTATTAAAGGGTTGCGGCATTAGAAAGATTGAGAACCACTAGGCTAGAGCATCCCCCCGCCCTTTTTTTTTAAGACTTCAGAGAGGAAGCGGGGAGAGAGAGAGAAATAGAAACGTCAGTGATGAGAGAGAATCATTGATCGGCTGCCTCCTGCACACCCCCTCCTCTGGGGATGAAAGTCTGCAACCAGGGCATGTTCTGGGAATCGAACCATGACCTCCTGGTTCATAGGTTGTCGCTTAACCACTGAGCCACACTGGCTGGGCTAATTAATTTCCTTTTGCAGATGAGACAACTAAATTTAAATAACTTACCCAATGTCACACAACAAGAAAATGGTGGTGACATGATTTGGATCCAAGGAGCTTGACTCCAGAGGCCTCACTCTGAGCTCTTCATCTCTGTGTGCTTCTGCAGTGGTTCTCAAATCTGAGCTCGTAGAATTCCCTGAATGGCTTCTTAAAACACAGAATGCCAGGCTTCACCCAGTTTCTGATTCAGTAGATCTGGCTTAAGAATTTGTATTTCTATCAAGTTTCTAGGTGATAATGGTACTCTTGGGCCTGGGAGCACATTCTGAGAGAACCACTAATCTAATAGGAAACCCCAGCGGAAATTTGTCTGAAATCAGATTTATGAATTCATATAACAAAGAAGCTTATAGGTAGGTAGCACCAGGGTTGACTACTTAAGAAGTTTCACAGTGCCTGTAGGCAAGCTCTCTCTATTATACCACTCTGCCATCCTTCACGTGTGTACTGTGCCTAAATCCTCAGACTCCTCTCATGGCCATAAAATGACTGCCACAGCTCCAGTTGTCACATCCAGTAGCAGAAAGAAGACATCTCTCACTCGCTATGTGTCTCTTCCTGGGTGTTCTGCCTTCTATATTCCCCTTACTAGCCAGCATTGTGACACATGACCCTGCCTGGGGAAATCACAGGCAAGGGCCATTCAGGATTTCCACATTTCCTTTGTGGCTGGGGATGGAACCGCCCTCAACAGAAGCACATGACTGCTGGGAGGAGAGTGGCTACAGGAATTAAATCACAGTATTATTTGGAAAAGGACTGGAAGAGGGAGATGGATATTGGGTAGGCAAATAACTGGATCTGCTGCAGAAGTTAGTGAAACAAAGTGGGAACATAATACCCATCCACTTTTGTTTCATAATACTTACTAACTTTGTTTTGTAATCACCTGAATCAGGACATAGCCTTTTCTCCAATCTCGTCAACCTTTTGTCTGAAAATTCAGGTAATCCCAAACTGGGTGATGAGGCAGCACTGTGAGGGGCAGTGTGCATGGTGTTTGAGAGCATTCGCTCTGTTCAGAAACACCTAGATCTCACTCCCTTCTCTGCCCCTGACCAATTCCTATGCAAGTTGCTTCTCTCAGAGGTCCAGCTTTCTCCTCTGAGGACTGCCTCATTGGATGGTTGTATAGATGAAGAGGAAGATAAAGGTTAAGTGTTTGCCTCTGGTAGCTGGCACATGGGAAGTGCTCAAGAATGTGGCCTCTGCTATAACATACAGTTGACCCTTGAACAACTAAGGGTTAGCAAACCGCTCTCTCTACCCCAGTCAAAAATCTGTGTATAACTTTTGACTCCCCCCAAATTTTACTAATAGCCTACTGACCTTATTGACAACAGTTGGTTAACACATATTTGTATGTGATATGTATTATATACTGTATACTTAAAATAAACTAGAGAAAAGAAACTTAAGAAAATTATAAGGGAGAGAGAATACAATTGCAGTATTGAATGAGAAAAAAAAAATCCACATGTAATTAGACCCACACAGTTCAAACCCATGTTCAAGAGTCAACTGTATTGTGTGAGTTATGTGCCAGTCGAGTCAGTTCTGACTCTCGGTGACCCTGTGAATGAGTGATGTTCACAGATCCTCTCCTCACAGCTCTGCTCAGCTCCTTAGACTCATGCTTATGGCTTCTTTTATTAGTGAATCCATCTCATATTTGATCTTCCTCTTTTCTGGCTGTTTCTATTTTTTTCCACCTTTATTGTCTTTTCCAAAGAACCCTGCATTCTCATGATATGCCTGAGGTAGGACAGCTTCAGTTCTGTCATTTTTATCTGTAGTAACATTTCAGGCTTAATTTGCTCCAGGACCCACTGTTCGTCTTTCTAGTGATCCAGGGTATCCATAGAGCTCTCCTCTGACACACTATTTCAAATGAATCATTTTCCCCCCATCACTTTCTTCACTGTCCAACTTTCACATATATAGTAATTGGGAATATAAGGGTGTATGTGATCCTAACTTTGGTATTTAATGAGGCATCTTTGCTCTTAGTGACCTTTGCTATTTCTTCCATTGCTGCCCTTCTGAGTCTCAGCCTTCTCTTGAGTTCTTAGCTGCAGTCTCCATTTGAATTGATGACTGAGCCAAGATAAGCAAAATCTTTAACAATTTCAGTGTCTTCATTGTCTGTGTTAAAGTTGTGTACTTCTTTGACCATGATTTTTTGTCTTCTTGATGTTCAACTGCAGTCCTGCTTTGGTACTTTCTTCTTTTACTTTTATCAGAAGTCATTTCAAATCATTACTACTCTGCCAATAGAATGGTGTCATCTTCAAATTATAGGTTATTGATATTTCTTCTACCAATTTTTACTTCTGAGTTTAACCCAGTTTATTAACATATTAAATGACTTATTAATTGAATAATTAAATATTTTATAATTCTGTTTTCCATTATCAACAACCTATGTAAATGACCATCTATGGTGCAGGTTGAAATTCCTCTGGATGCCTGTTGCTATTACTTATAGATACAGTGTAAAGCTGTTTTTTGTCTTGTAAGACTACAGAGGTACTCAGGAATGGAGCGTGGGCTCTGGAGCCAGACCACCTGGATGCAAGTCTTGGCTCCATTTTGGCTCCCTTTGTGACCTCAGGCAAGCCACTTAGCCTTGCAGTGTTTGTTTCCAAATCTGTAAGGTGGAGTTGGTAGTGGTACTGCCCTGTTAGGCTGTTGAGAAGATTCAGTGCATTAAAGCTGATAAAGGGCTTAGAATTCTGCAGTGCCTGGCCCACAATGAGCATGTCATCCAGGCACTCTGTCTGCTCTTCTTTCACTGTTTTATGCCGGTGTGTTCACAGACGACTGTAAGCTATCTGAGAGCAGGGTCTGTGTGGCTTTTGCTTACCACTTTGTCTTAGTGCCTGACTCAGAATAAGTAGGGTGCATATATATTTTTGTGGCAGTATTCTTAATTTGTTTCCTTTCAGCTGTCCAGAATTTATTTTATTTTTTTAATCCTCACCTGAGGATATTTTTTCCACTGATTAAAAAAAAGTGTGTGTGTGTGTATATATATATGTATATATGTATATGTAAATATATGTGTGTGTGTGTGTGTATACACACACACACACACACACATATGTATATTTATTTCAGAGAGGAAGGGAGCGGGAGATAGAAACATCAGTGATGAGAGAGAACCATTGATAGGCTGCTTCCTGCCTCCCGAAAGTTCCACACTGGGGATCGAGCCAATAACTTGGGCATATGCCCTGACCTTGTTCATGGGTTGCCGCTCAGGCTGGGCTCCATTGATTTTTTTTTAGAGAGAGCAGAAGGGAGGGAGAAGAGGGAGAGAGAGAGAGGAAAAAAAAACACATCAACAAGACAGAGAAACATAGATTGGTTGCCTCCTGCATGCGCCCCAACTGGGGCCGAGGATTTGAACCTGCAACCAAGAGTATGTACCCTAGACTGAGAATCGAATGCTCAACCCTTCAGTCTGTGGGCTGATGCTCTGACCACTGAACAACTGGCCAGAGCAGCAGTCCAGAATTTAAACTCCATGACCATGATTACCCCCATTTTGAAGGTATCAGCTGAACCTGATTGAACGTGAGGTCAGCATTTACTAATTGCAGCTGATAGTTATTGAGCATTTTTTGTGGGTTGGGGCTACAAAGTGAAGTCTTTAAGTGTTCACCATAAAGACTTCACTGATCTCTCATACTCATTTCTTTTTACAGATAAGGAAACTGAGGTCCAGGGGGAGGACTGGTCTCTCTTAAGAGGAGATCTAGTGCAGTGGTTAACAACTAAAAACCAAGAGTTGTTTCACTCCTTTCTTGCTGTGTGACTTCTGACCTGTGACTTTTCTGTTCCAGAATTTTCTCATCTGTTAAATAGAAATGATAATAGTACCTACTTAGAGGGCAGCTGTGAGGACTAGGGGAGAGAATTCCTATGAAGTGCTTAGAATAGTACCTTGTGCAGAAAAGCTCTCGGGTTTTGGTGGTTATTAATTAGGCTTAGCTTTTCAGTTGTGCTTCCAGAGCTAGCCAGAGAGTCCAGCAGAAATGCTTAATCATTAAGTTGTGTTGTTGCCTCTTCCAACTAGCTCCCTCTCTGCACAGGGAAAGAAGTCCATCTTTGGATTGTGAGATTGTGAACGAAGCGGGCAGGTACAGGCCAGGGCAGGGAGCATACTGTGGGCACAGATCCAGCCCTGGCTCGGTCAGAGAACAGGTGGCCTATTTCCTGGAGTGGAGGTAACAGGCTAGCCCTCTTTGATACCTTTGAGCTTTTTCTTAAGCCCATTCAGGTTCCTCAGACCAGGTGTCTGATGAGTAAGGAGTCCTTTATTTCCCTCCCCCAAATGGATCGTTGGCAAAACAGTCCTCTCTGGTAACGTGCCTGTTCACAAACACCAGCCAGCCATCTCTTGGGGAACTCCAGTGGTTGGCATGTTCTTGTGGCTGTTGAATAAGTCACTGTTAGGAGCTGGCACGGCAGGTTCCCGTTTCCGCATTCCAAACATGCAAGTGGCTGGGGAAGGCACCACCAAGGCCTAGGCAGCCTGCAGAGCTCAAGCAGGTGAAACTTTGCCTGGAGAACCAGGCTCAAGAGCCTAGAGTTCCCCTTCCAGTTACCTGCCTACTTTGTGATCATGGCTATGTTCGGGACATCTTTTAGGTGAGTCATGTTTGTTAAGTTTGGTAGTGACTTGTAGAGTAGAGAAAGTTAATATTGCTTCTCCTTTTCGGGAACTAGACTGGGGTTTTTTGGTCTTCCTTTTTTTCCTCCTGCCTTTTTCATGAAATATTTACCTCTCTGCTCCAAACTGTGAAGAAAGGGTGGGTGGAGTATTGAGGGAGTGAGGAGGAAATGTAGGATATTTCTCCCTGGAGAAGGAATGGGTCAGTGTTGAGCCCCTATGGGATGCAAACTTCTGTGCCATGTGGTATGGGGCATCCCAGTCTGGTACAGATAAGCTGTGTGGTCTCAGGTGAGTTCCTTTCCCTCTCTGGACCTGTTTCCTTATCTGATGAGATGGGGAAAAAAGAGCAGTACCCACTCACCTTTCTAGTATATGTAAAGTGTTCACACTTTGGCCATGGAGTGGTACTCAGTGTCAGCTATTCCTGTGCCCCCACCCCAACCACCAGGCCCCCAAATCCTATGTATGATCTTATTTCAGACATCTCAACTGCTGCTGGCTATACTCCAGCTATACTGGCCTCCTGCTGCTCCTCCCTCAGGGCCTTTGCCTTGCCTGTTCCCTCTGTCTAGAACACTTGCCCTAGTATCCCTAAAGCTCCCTCCCCCTTCAGGTCTCTGCTCACATGTCACCTTCTCAGTGAGGCCTCTGTCCTTAAATAGTACCTTCATCACTCACTCTTTAGCTCTTTATTCTGCTTTATTTTTTCTTTTAATCCTCACCCAAGGACATACTTATTGATTTGTGTGTGTGTGACAGAGAAAGGAACATCAGTGTGAGAGAGAAACATCAATTGGTTGTCTTCCCATACCTACCCCAACCAGGGATCAAACTAGCAACCTAGGTTATGTGCCCTGATCAGGAATTGAACCTTTCAGTGTATGGGACGATACTCCAACCAACTGAGCCACACTGGGCAGGGCTGCTTTATTTTTCTTTATGGCATTTATTCCTACTTGACATGCATTATCTGTACCCCCTGATCCTCACTCCTAATTGTATGCTCCAAGAAAGCATAGGGATCTGTCTCTATCAGTTCCTGGCATGTGGTGGGTGTGGGAGAAATTATTTTATGAATGAATTTATGATATCAGGTACAGGTGTAACCTTGTCCAAGGATGGGTGGCTGTCCTCCATTTGGGGTTTTAGTAGGATGTCGGCATATCCACCGACATGTGGCTGGGTGGGAGGTGGCATGCACACACCCTCTCCTTGGTCTCCCAGCAAGTTCTTGGGCCTGCCTGTAGCCTTCTGGCTTCCTGTCCCTCAGCCCATTCAATGTGCATAGTCCACCCCTCGCAGTGGCTCATCTGGACAGCCTGAGTGCATATGCCATGGAACAGATGGCCTTGGTGCTAGTGAATGTAGAGGGTGTGTGCAGGTTAACTAGGTGGAGAAGGCTTTGTTGGAGATACCACCCATACACATACACCCCCCTGTATATGGAAAGCTGACTATATCACTAGGTTTTGCTCAGTCTTCCTGTGGTAGGGAGGTCAGGGAATGCCTTGGAAATAGGAATGGTAACTGGCCAGTCACAGTTTATCAGTCTTCCCTGCTTTCGCAGGCAATAATTCTTGTTCTGGGACTGAACAGTTTTTAATTAATGCGTGAGCTTGAAGAGTCTTGCTGTGTAATAGCTGACACCTCTTCAATAGTTTTCTGGCTCCCAGTGTCAGCGGTTGATTCTGTAAGAATATCCTGGAATGGCTTCCCCAAGCTTCATGGAACAAAGTCAGTGGCTCTCTGGGATCTCTCCCAATAGCATGGGACTGAAGTTTGTGTATCACACATTATCACACCTGGGGGCCTGCTGCTATTTGAAAAATGTGCAGAGAATTAGAGGAGGTGCCTTTGAGTTCCAAGTACAGTGGTTTTGGGGACTTTCCTGGGAGTCCATTGTATATAATGCTCATATACTAGTACTGCCTCAACTCTGGACACAATACTTATCTTCTTAGGGCCTCAGTTTCCTTATCTGGAAAATGGGAATAATTCATAGTACATGCATTAAATGAGAAGTTAAAATGAGATCAGATGACCTAATTAGAACTGTGCCCAGTACATAAAAGCTCTCAATAAAAGGGGATGATAATTATTTTATTTTAAATTGATTGATTTTAGAGAGAGAGGAAGGAAGGGAGAGGGAGTGAGAAAGAGAGATTGATTTGTTTTTTACATATTTATGCATTAACTAGAGGCCCAGTGCATGAAATTTGTGCATGGGCAGGGGTTGTCCCTCAGCCCAGCCTGCACCCTTTCCAATCTGGGACCGCTGGCTCCTAACTGCTCACCTGCCTGCCTGCCTGATCTCCCCTAACCGCCTTTGCCTGCCTGCCTGATCGCCCCCAACCACCTCTGCTGGCTGGCCTGATTGCCCCCAACTGCCCTCCCCTGCCAGCCTGATCACCGCCTAACCACTCCCCTGCCAGCCTGATCGCCCCCAACTGCCCTCCCCTGCCAACCTGATCTCCCCTGACTGCCTTCCCCTGCTGGCCTGATTGCCCCCAACTGCTTGCTCCCCCACGCTGGCCTGATCGTGCCTCTAACTGCTTGCTCCCTTGCTGGCCTGATTGCCCCTAACCACCTCTGCCTGGGCCCCTTCCACCGTGGCTTCGTCCGGAAGGAAGTCGGATGTCCGAAAGATATCCAGTCAACTGGTCTAATTAGCATATTACCCATTTATAGTATAGATTTATAGTATAGATTGGTTGTTCTTGTATGTACCCTGACTAGGGATCAAACCCACAATCTTGCCATATTGGAACAATGGTCTTAATCAACTGAGATATCCAGTTGGGGTCTGATAATTATTCTTATAAATTGATTTCAAGTCCCTTTTTTACTTTTCAGTCTGTCCTTTTAAAAAGTATATATATATTTGTTGATTTCAGAGAGAGGAATGGAGAGATAGAAACATCCATGATGAGAGAGAAGCATCAATCGGCTTCCTGCACGCCTCCTACTGGGGGTCAAGCCTGCAACCTGGGCATGTTCCCTGACCAGGAATCGAAACCATGACCTCCTGGTTCATGGGTTGATGCTTAACCACTGAACAACACCAGCCAGGCATTGTGAAGCTTTTTTATTTTTGCCAATTTGATGCATATGAAATGAAATCTCATGGTTTTCATTGGTATTCCCCTGGAAACCAGTAAATATTTTTTCATTTATGTTTCTTGTTCTGGTATAGCCTGTTCATCCCTTTTGTTTCTTTTTCTAATTGATTTGTAGGTATTCTTTATATACTTTGGTTACTAGTCCTGGGCAGCAGCCTATTTAACCTAATAAAAGTTTTATAATCTCATGTCATCGTTTCCTTGGTTGTTTCCTCTCTCCTGTCTACTTCTTTGTGTCATTCCAAGAAGAATCATTCAATTTATGGGCATTTTTATACATTTGTATAAATATACTAGAGGTCCATTGCAGGAAGATTCCTGCAAGAATAGGGCTTCCTGTGGCCTGAGTGAAGCAGAGAAGGGAGCGAAGCCCGCCGAGGCAGACTTCCTCCCCCCGCCGCCACCACCCCGCACTTTCCCTCCTGCCGCTGCTGCCGCCCCACTTTCTGCTTTCCTTACCTCTTCCTTCTACTCTGTCTTCAGTCTTCGCTTCTTGCCTGCGTATGCAAATTAACCACCGTCTTTGTTGGGTTAATTTGCATACTCGCTCTGATTGGCTGGTGGGCGAAGCGGAGTGATGGTCAATTTGCATGTTTCTCTTTTATTAGTGTAGGTGACTGTATCTGTTCCACCCACCTATAAATAGCTTTTTTACTTCAGGTATATTAGGATTAAGTTTAACAGCATATAATAGAAAATCTATCTCTCTCTCTATATATATATAGAAGGCTAATATGCTAAGTGTCCTTCCCATTGTCTGACCGGTAGCTATGACGCGCATGGACCACCGGGGCAGACACTCAACCTAGGAGCTATTGTGATGTACACTTGCCATTTACAGAGAAATGGCAGCACGGACCTGGCTGACAAAGCAACACTTGGCTTTCCTCAAGTGGGACACAGGCCTTGGCACCACCCTGGAGCCACAGCCCACTAAATTGCAGCCGATGCTGCCGAAGACCCCATGGCGCAAAATGGGGTCCACAGCCCAGCCCATCCTGGAAATGGTGCCTGTGGGCGCTGAGTAATGACGTCATGTAGCAATGCCCGGCTTCCTCTCCCTAGCGACTAGCCTCCTTACAGCTTCTTCAGCCCAGGAACATGACTTGCTTTACAGCTAGGTGGAAACATTTTACACTTTAACCAAATGTCTGTGAAGCGTTTTCCTGTGCTTCATCTCGTTTGATCCTCACAGAAGTCCTGGAGTAGGTAGATAGGAGACTCAGTGGAATCCTATTTTTTTTTTTTCATTAGCCGGAAAATGGAGATTTAGAAAGTTTAGAAACTTGACCCAACTGAAAAGAAGTAAGAAATGGTGGAACTTGAAAATGACTTGAGGTTTTGTCACTGCACAGAATATAATCAAACACTGCTACAGTTAAATATTTAACCCTTTGTTCTCCCTGCATGATCTACAATAACAATGTGCTTCGTGTTGATATTTACTGCTGTGTTGTTGACAGTTAGCTGAAAGAGAAGTTGGGTGCTTCACTGGGCTGGAAAAAGTTTAGCTAAATCAGAAAGCAGGTCTAATTAAGCAAGTTTATCTATATACGAGAGGCCTGGTGCATGAATTTGTGCATGGGTGGGTCCCTTGGCCTGGCTGGCATTTGGGGCCAATTGGGGTGTCTCATCCAGTCCCAATTGGGCTGGCCAGCTAGCGGGGAGAGGAAGGGGTGTGGGAGGTTCACTGGCTGGCCGGCCAGGGGGAGGGGCCGCGGGAGGGTGGCTGGCTGCAGGAGGTTGGCTGTGGGAGTGCACTGACCACCAGGAGGAAGCTCCTGTGTTGAGCGTCAGCCCTGTTGTGGTCAGTGCGTGTCATAGAGACTGGTCCACTGGTCATTCTAGTCGTTTGGTCATAATGGTTGTTCAGGCTTTTATACTGTATATCCTATTAGAGACCTGGTGCATGAAATTTGTGCACTCAGGGACGGGGGTCCCTCAGCTCAGCCTGCACCCTCTTGCAGTCCGGGAGCCCTTGGGGGATGTCTGACTGACAGCTTAGGCCCTTTCCCCATGGGAAGTGGGCCTAAGCCAGTAGATAGACATCCTTAGGGCTGCTGTGGAGGTGGGAAAGGCTCACACCACCACTGCTACAATTCCAGCCGTGAGCCTGGTTTCTGGTTGATAGGTGCTCCCCCTGTGGGAGCACACTGACCACCAGGGGGCAGCTCCTGCATTGAGCATCATCGCGATAAGCAGGCCATGGCTGCACTCTTATCAGGGACCCAGGTGATCAGTGTGTGTCATAGCGACCGGTCCGCCGTTCGGTCGATTTGCATATTAGCCTTTTATTATATACTAGAGGCCTGGTGCATAAAATTCATCCATGGGGGGTGTCCCTCAGCCCAGCCTGCACCCTCTCCAATCTGGGACCCATCGGGGAATGTCTGGCTGTAGGGATCAGGCCTAAACTGACAGCTGGACATCCCTCTCACAATCTGGGACCGCTGGCTCCTGACTGCTCACCTGCCTGATTGCCCCTAAATGCTTCTGCCTGCCAGCTTGATAGCCTCCTAACAGCTCCCCTGCTGGCCTGATTGATGCCTAACTGCTTCCCTGCCAGCCTGATTACCCCTAACTGCCCTCCTGTGCTGGCCCGATCACTCACAACTGCCCTCCCCTGCCACGACCCGCCTCCTCTGCCAGAACCCACCTCCTCCACGTGAGGCGGCGGAGATGACGGGACTGGCCTCCTCCATGTTGCGCAGAGCTGTGGGACCCCCAGGCCTCACGGCGCGGAGCGGCCGCTGGGCCCCACCTCCACTGTGCACGTGGCCATCTTGTGATGGTCATCTTGTGGTGATGTCGTGCCTAAGAGCCATCTAAGCTTTTATTAGTATAGAGGATATAATAAAAGCATAGTATGCAAATTGTCCCCTTGACTGGGAGTTGTCCAAGAGTTTGACCAGGGGGTGGGGCCGGCCAAGGGAAGGGAGGGAGGCCCTGGTGGTGGCAAGCAGCTGGGGGAAGGGAGAGAGTACCGGCCAGCAGCCTCTAGGGACCCTTCCAGTGCATGAATTTGTGTACTGGGCCTCTAGTATAGATATAAAGCTCTCCCAGGTGCCATTCGCATGTGTGTGTTTCCATCTGTCATTGTGGATCATGAATTTGGTTGACACCTCTATTATAGAGAAAGGGCAAATAGCGACATTGAAATATTCTAATTAGTTTCCTTTCAGTGTGCATGAATTCATGCACCGGGCCTCTAGTTGTATATAAAACAAAATGACAGTGGTCTAAGCAAGACAGAAATCTCTTATCAGAGATCCAGGTTCCTTCCTCCCTTTTGCTCCACCATGGCTGCTCCTGTTCCAGCAATTACGTCCCAGTAAACAGGAAAGAAGGGGTGAGTATGGATACCCTGTCTTTTTAAAAAGACTTAATGGAAGTTGCACACAAGAATTTTGCTTATAGGCTCTTGCCCAGAACTTAATAACAGTACCATATATAGTTGCAAGGAAATTTAGGAAATGTCTTTATTTCATATGGCCTTCTTGTTCTTAGCTAAAAATCATATTTTATTACTAAGTTAAAGGGGAAGTCTAAATGCTGGATTAGGCATCCAGCAACTTTACCAGTTCTGAAGTGTTCCCTAAAAATGGTTCTTAGAGAAGCTCCCAGACACCAGGATGATACCTCTAGATCAAACATGTCAAACTTGCGGCCTATGGGCCGCATGTGGCCCCAACGAATATTTTTGTGGCCCAGCCAATATAATGGAATGTAAGAAATGTTTTAATAAAAATTTCGTAACTTAATTTTTACAATTTCCTGTTATACATAATTATTAATAATGAACTACAACATTTGCTAATGAATGATTACCATAATTGTGTTGCATTCATTTTCCTTAAGGCCTTATGCACAGGTGCACCATTTCTCTCCACTAATACCAGCAGCAAATATTTTAGCAGCTGATTGACACGACATTAGTCTTTTTTTTTTTTTTTAATGTCAACCTTTAAGAATAAACTTTGGAAAATTTATTTATTTTTAAAATTTAATAAATCTTTATTGTTCAGATTATTACAATTGTTCCTCTTTTTTACCCCCATAGCTCCTCTCCACCCAGTTCCCACCCCACCCTCTGCCCTTACCCGCCCCCCCCCACTGTCCTCATCCATAGGTGTACAATTATTGTCCAGTGTCTTCCCACACCCCCCACAACCCCTTTCCCCCCGATAATTGTCAGTCCACTCCCTTTCTATGCCCCTGATTCTATTATATTCACCAGTTTGTTCTGTTCATCAGGTTTTTTTATTCACTTGATTTTTAGTTTCACTTGTTGATAGACATGTATTGTTCATAATTTTTAACTTTACCTTTTACTTCTTCTTCCTCTTCTTAAAGAATACCCTTCAGCATTTCATATAATACTAGTTTGGTGGTGAGGAGCTCCTTTAGCTTTTTCTTATCTGTGAAGCTCTTTATCTGACCTTCAATTCTGAATGATAACTTTGCTGGGTAGAGTAATCTTGGTTGTAGGTTCTTGCTATTCATCACTTGGAATATTTCTTGCCACTCCCATCTGGCCTGCATAGTTTCTGTTGAGAAATCAGCTGACAGTCGTATAGGTGCTCTCTTGTAGTTAACTGACTGTTTTTCTCTTGCTGCTTTTAATATTCTCTCTTTGTCTTTTGCTCTTGGCATTTTAATTATGATGTGTCTTGGTGTGGTCCTCTTTGGATTCCCTTTATTAGGGGTTCTGTGCGCTTCCTGGACTTGTAAGTCTGTTTCTTTCACCAGGTGGGGGAAGTTTTCGTTCATTATTTCTTCAAATAGGTTTTCAGTATCTTGCTCTCTCTCTTCTTCTGGCACCCCCATAATTCTGATGTTGGTACACTTGAAGTTATCCCAGAGGCTCCTTACACTATCTTCATATTTTTGGATTCTTTTTTCTTTTCAGGTTGAGTCTTTTTTGCTTCTTTGTATTTCAAATCTTTGACTTGATTCTTGCGATCCTCTAATCTGCTGTTGGATCTCTGTATATTTTTTATTTCAGTCAGTGTATGCTTAATTTCTAGTTGGTCCTTTTTCATATCCTCGAGGGTCTCACAGAATTTATTGGCCTTTTCTAGAAAATTCTTGAAAAACCTTATAACTGTGGTTTTGAACTCTATATCCAGTAGTTTGTATTCCTCCATTTCTTTCATTTTTGACCTGTTTCTTTGTCTCCGCATTTTGGCTGCTAGTTGATAGAGTGGCTTTGTGTGCTAGTTGTCCTATAGGGCCCAGTGGCTCAGCCTCCCCAGTTACCTGAGGTGGACACTCTTGGTGCACCCCTTTGTGGGTTGTGTGCACAGTCTTGTTGTAGTTAAGCCTTGATTGTTGTTGGTATCACTGGGAGGAATTGACCTCCAGGCCAACTGGCTGTGAGGATCAGCTGTGTCTATGCTGGGAGAACTTCTGTGCTGGAGACACCCTTATGAGACAAGATTTGCAAGAGCCTCTGTGCTCAGCTTGGATAGGGCAGAGTCTCAGGGTGGAGCAGACAGCATTAGTTTCCCGTCACCCCTGCCCTAATAGGCCCCTGTGTTTCCGTGTCCTGTGGTAATCACTGCAAGCACCTCTGATAGAACGCCATCCTTGATTTCTGCCCGCTGTCGGACAGTCCAGTTTCTCCCCGAATGACTCTGGGTCCCCAGAGTCTCGACTGGAACTGGAGTTCAGTGCAGTCGGGAACTTTTGTCTCCCTCCCGCTTGAGAAAGCCAGCTGCGTACTCAGTTGCCTGCCCTCTCTGTGTGTGAGCCTCGGTATCTCTGCCTTCTGCAGTTATCCTGAGTCTCAGTGTGCTTTTCTCTTTCCTGACAGTCCAGTTTCACCATGTATGAGTCTGGGTCCCCAGAGTCTTGCCCAGAACTGGAGTTCAGCGCAGTCGGGAGCTTTGGTCTCCCTCCCGCTTGAGAAAGCCAGCTGCGCACTCAGTTGCCAGTCCTCTCCGTGTGCCCGTCTCAGTACCTTTGCCTCCTGCAGCTCCTCTGAGTCTCAGTATGCTTTTCTTTTTCCTTCTAGTTGTAGAATTTCCACTCAGCCAGCCTTCCTGTGGTTCTGGATGATGTCCATTTTGTGTTTTAGTTGTAGTTTTGAAATTGGTGTGCGAGGCAGCAGTTTAGGTGTTTACCTATGCCGCCATCTTGGTTTCTCGACACGTCATTAGTCTTGTACTAATTTGTTTGGTTTGTGCAACAGGAAGTATTTCACTTTTGGGGAGCAAGAAAAGTAGGTTTATTTGTGTTACGCTTATTAATTTGTGCAGTTATTCAGTGTCTGGTAAGTTAATGTTCAAGAAAAAATATTAATTTTTATTAAAATGTTCTATTTTATGTTAATGATTACTCATTTGTTTCAGCCCTTTGTATTCAGCATGTCTCTATTGAAATAAACCTATGTTTCTATGAAAATTGAAGCTTTTATTTTTTTGTGGCCCCCATAAACCTAAATCTTATTTATTTGGCTTGTGCTAGCCTTTGAATTTGACATGCTTGCTCTAGATCAGGGGTCTTCAAACTATGGCCCGTGGGCCACATGCGGCCCGCCGAGGATATTTATCCGGCCTGCCGGGTGCCGCTGCCTGTCCTGCTTAGCAGCCGACTCATCCCGGGCCCGCAGTGCACACAGGAATTTGTTCATAGTTGTTTTTTAAACTATAGTCCGGCCCTCCAATGGTCTGAGGGACAGTGAACTGGCCCCCTGTTTAAAAAGTTTGAGGACCCCTGCTCTAGATGATGCCCATTTTGAGTCTTTGATGTATTATACAAATATTTATTGAGCACCTGTTTTGTACAGGCACTATTCTGGGAGTTGGGAAGACAGTCATGAGCAAAACAAATGAAGTGTCTCCACCCTGGTGAAAAGAAATTATAAACAAGGAGTGTATAATGAGTCAGAAAGAGATAGCAGGTGTGGGGCAAAAATAAAGGAGGATGCATGGAGTGAGAGTTCATAAGCACATGGTGCTATTTTAGACAGGGTGGTCAGGGAAGGCCTCTTTCGTGAGATAACATTGGAGTAGAAGTGAGGGAAGGGAGTGAGGTATCTGGCGGAAGAGGATTTGGGGTAAAACAAGGACCAGTGAAACGCCCTGAGGTTAGACAATGCCTTGTCCGTTTGAGGGTCTTCAGAGTGGTCAGCACGGGTCCAGAGGGGTGAGTGAAGGAGATGGTGGTGGGAAATGAGAGCAGAGAGGTGACAGGCAGTTCATGTGGGGCCTTGTGTGCTTTACCCAGAATGACATGGAGCCATAGGAAGAAGATGTGATCTGATCATTAGCTGTGTTCTCAGAGTCACCCTGTGTCTTTGTTTTTTTTAACCCAGCAAAGCTTTTTTTTTTTTTGACACTGTAGCTTTTATTTTATTTTTTAAATCTTTATTGTTGTAAGTATTACATATGTACATATGTCTCCCCCTTTTCCCCCATTGACCCCTTCTAGCCTGCCCCTGCCCCAGGCCTTCACCACCCTATTGTCTGTATCCATGGGTTATGCATATATGCATACAAGTTCACCCTGTGTCTTTAAAGCATCCAGACATTTTTTGAAAAAGTAAGTAGCTTCAACTCTTATTAACTCACTAGAAGCCCGATGCATGAAGATTTGTGCAAGAATGGGCCTTCCTTCCCCTGACTGCCGGCACCGCCTTCACTCTGGCCGGAGCCGCCTTTCTGCTCCGGCCCAGAGCCATCTTTCTGCCTTCCCACGCTGCCCAGAGGCCTGGAGCGGCTGGGGTGGTGCAGACCGCCCCGCCCCTGTCCTCTCTCACACTAACCCACCATCTTTGTTGGGTTAATTTGCATACTCCTGATTGGCTGGTGGGCATCACAAAGGTACGATCAATTAGCATGTTACTCTTGTTAGGTAGATGACCACTCTGATTTTATACATGCATAGCCATACCATGCACCCCCCGCTGGATTATTTTAAACTAAATAGTTCAGTTTATATCTATGCAAGATAAGGATTCTTTAAGGACATAATGACAATATTATCATAATTAAAAGTAGTTGCTTGACATCATCTAGTATCCAGTCAGTGTTAACATTTCAGATTTTCTCATAAATATCTTTTTAGGTTTAATGTGTTCCAATCAGGATCCAATGAGACTTATCATACCTGTTAAGTCTCATTTAATCTATGGATTCCCCCTCCTTTTTTTAAATAGTTTATTTGTTGAGGAAGCCATGTCATTTGTCCAGTAGATTGCCCACAGTCTGTATCTGGCTGATTGTATTCCTGTGGTGGTGGTGTTTAACATGTTTTTCTGTCCCTGTGTTTTCTGTAAATAGGTTTTGGATTTAGAGAATGGATCAGATTCAGGTTTGAGATGAGATGTGAACACACATACATATACACATACATTTTTCTTTTCAATTCTCACCTTCCTACTTGACTTCTCCCTTTCTTTCTTTCTTTCTTTCTTTTTTTTTTTTTTTTTTTATGAGAGAGAGAATGGAGGGGAGGGAGCAAGGAGAAGAGAAGAGAGAAAAAGAGAGAGAGAGACATCGACTGGAGAGAGACACATTGATTGGTTGTCTCTGGTTTGCTCTGGGACCAAGGCCAGGCATTGAGCCTGCAACCAATGTATGTGGTGTCCTTGACCGGGAATTGAACCTGTGACCCTGTGGTTGGAGGGCTAACCACCAAGCAACCAGCCATGGACACTCACATTTTTTTGTGTGAGGAAGGGGCAACCTGGGTGTTGCTGCTTATGTGTGTGTATCCAGTAGGAGATATGTAGAGTCCATTGTCTTTTTCTGTGATGTTCTGTAGTGAGTGTGAACACCATGAATTGCCATTGACTAGATCAATGATTGTCGACTGGTGTGCCCCAAGAAATTTTAAAACATGCAATACTTGACTATTTAGTCAGGGGCACTGACCTCTTTTCCCTGAGATTGTCAAATAAAAGAATGACCACAGCCAACACAATAGCTGTGCAGTGTGAGTAAATCAGAATTATAACTATTTTTTGTCAGATTGGTAAAAAGTACAATATATTTTTTGTAGAATGTTAGCAATTAGTTTAGGTGTGCCATGAGATAAAAAAGATTGAAAATTGCTGGCCTAGCCCCATGATCTCATTAGGTATTTGCAAAAATTGTGACATTGTAATTCTCTCCCCCTCTGCACTTATTAGCTGGAATATTCCTCTAGCGAGAAACCTCCCTCATCTATTATTCAGTTATCCTGAGGGTATACTGACTCTTTTGAACTTTCGTTTGCATTAGAAATTTGTATTGAACAATTAAGCTGGTGATTTCTAATTGGCTGATTTTTGCTGCCTTTGTTTTTATGTTCATTCATTCTATGCTTACTGGTCTCTGCTACTGCCCACACCCCATCTTGGACTTGGGAATAAATGGTGAACGAGTCACCTGTGTGGGCACAGCTGCTTCAGGCCTTACCTTTGACCAGGTGGAGCCCTGTCAGTCATTGTAATCAGGGAGAGATGATCCTGTTGATACTTCCTTTATTTCCCCACCTCTCTTTTTCTGATCATATATTTTCAACCTCTCAGCCTCCGAAGAGTACTTGCTTGGTGCCAGGGGATTAAACCTTTATGCTTGGGCAAGAGCACTGGAATTTTTTCTGATCTGAAACTTCATTCCTAGACAAAAGAATAATAAAGAGCTCTGCTGCACTGGAGAGACTAGTCCTTCTAGTAGCCTGGCCTGGGGTAAGCTCTACCCCCAGCTACTGTTGTCTGAGTCATAAATTCTTTAGAGCACCAGCATGCTTGACATCATTTCCATGTCTTGGGATCAGTTACTCATTATATTATATAACCCCTAAGGGCTTTCTTTTCTTCTGGAGATGATGTCACATTTATTCCCTAGAGGGGGAGGTGGCATTTGATGTGGAATGGTGTAGATTCATTAATTCATTCAATCATGGACTTGTTCATTTGGAAGATATTTATTGTTCAATTGGTAGATATTTATTGAGCATCACATGTATTCCAAGTGCTGGGGTCAGAGCCTAAGAAGGTCCATTTTGGAGTTTATGTTCAGGTTAAAATACACAGGTGATAAAGTAGTTAAATTAATAAGATAGTTTCAGAGAAGTTGATAATGCTGTGGCATCATGAAAGCAGAATGGTGAGAGAGACACACCAGCTGGAAGATGGATGGGGCTGTGGGAGGCTGGATAACTGGTGTTGGACGAGAGCTTCGCTGGGATAAGTGACACATCAGCTGACTGGAATGTCACAAAGGTGGCAGTTCTATGAAAGACCTAGGGGAAGAGCCTTCCTGGAGGAAGGAACAGCAAGTGCAGAGGTGCTGAGGCAGGAGAGTTTCCAGAGCGGCTGGAGCATTGTAGAAGGAGGTTAGAGGGTAGGCAGGGCTGAGTGTCTGATAGAGGGTTTGGGATTTATTCTGAGTGCCTTCTCTTTCATTCCCTCCGGCTACTGTGAGGAGCATAAATGGAAGAGGTGGGAGTGGGTGGAAGTGGGGCAGTGAGGGATGCAGCCTGTACTGGAGTGAGGAGAGGGGTGTGGTGCCAGACCTGAGTGGTGGCCAAGTCACTTGAGAGAAGTGTGTGGCCCAACAATTTACCAAGAGATTGTTTCACAGTGGGCGCTGAGTATGGCGAAAGGTTTTCCAAAGCTTTTCGGCTTTGGTCTGCAGGTTTGGGTGGGAGTAATAACTATCCCAACTCTCCTTTAACATGAGCTGAGTGTCCTGCTCACACATGTCTCATTTAATCCTCATTACAGTAGACTCTTATTCCCCATTTTAGAAATGGGGAAACTTAGGCCCAGAGAAGTGTATCCCTAGGTCAGCTAGTTGAGGCTGGGGTTGGAACCTGGGGAGCCTGGCCCACAATCTGATCTTGTTGCACTTTTCTCACTCCAGCCACAGCTGTTAATTCATGATGTTGACACAGCCTGTGCCCAACAGAAGCAGAATGTCAGTGTCCTACATTTATGAAATCAATAAGGGATCAAGTTTTCATCAATGACTCTTTCACCATCCTCACCAACCTAGATCTCAACTCACCTTTTATTATAGTATCACAGGTCAGAAAGCAGGGACTTTCTGGTAACACATACGAAACTTGACACTTGGGCCAGATAAGGTGTATATAGGCCCAGGACTTTGAGCACCTGAACCTGCTTAACTGATGGGCTCAAAGTCTTTTCACTATCAAATCCTTCTTATCGCCTCCTCTAGCGCTCCACATGTAAAGGGAGCTCACTCCCCATGGGGCATGTGTCCTATGTGATACCTCAGCCAGCCACATGGATTTTTACCTGATGTCCTCTAGGAGAGAGGTGTGACACCCCCTCCCTATGTGGCTCGTGTGAAAGGTGGTATTGAGTTTGGTACTACTTCAGCTCACCACTCACCCTTTGGTGGCACTGAGAGATGCTGATCATGTCCTGTTTCTATTTGCATTTGGGTCATGTGGCAAAATTTTATATTAATTGATTTTTTAAAATTCTGATTTAAAATATCTTTATTGATTAAAATCTTACAGAAGGGACACGATGGTTATAAAACAGTTCAAACAACAGATGAATACATAAAGTAAAGCATGCAAGTTTCACGTTCCCAACATGACCCTGGCACCTGCCACCCCCAAGTCTCACTTGTCTGAGGGACATTAGTGTGCCCTTCCTTATTGTGTGTGCAGTGGATAATGTTTGTTAAGAGCCTGGGCTTCGGAGGCCCCAGTGCTTAGGCTCAAATCCCAATTTTGTCATGTACTGACTTAGGCCTTTACTTAAAGCACTCTGTGCCTCAGTTTCCCAACTGTAAAATGGTGGTGATGGTCCTAACCTCTAGGCGTGCAAGGATTTATTGTGTTAATGTATGTAAAAGTTAGGGCGGCATCTGGCATGTGATAAGCACTCCTATGTTATTTTTATTGCTCACATATACGTATGGTGATTTGTTTTGCAGTCATACTCTACGTATATTGTTCTGTAGATAGCACTTTCCTTATTAATCTATCTTGGAGAGCCTCCCATGTGGCCATGGGTCAGGTCAACCACATTCTTTTTAATGACTTTATAGTCAAGGCCCTGTTTTTAGACACACTGATCATTTCCAACTTCCATTATTATAACTGAACACCTCACATACAAAAAAGCCTTTGTTTGCTTCTTAGATTTTTCTTAGGACAAAGTCTAGAAGGTACAGCTACTGAAACAAACTTTATAAATATTTTTATAAATATTTCATACTTATTGCTGATGTGTCTTCTGGGATCTGTTTATAAGCATATTAGAAGCCTGGTGCACAAAATTCGTACATTGGAGGGGGTATCCCTTAGCCCAGCCTGCACCCTCTCCAATCTAGGACATCCCTCTCACAATCTGAGACTGCTCGCTCCCAACCGCTTGCCTGCCTGCCTGCCTAATTGTCCCTAAACGCTTTGCCTGCCAGCCTGATCACCCCCTAACCACTCCCCTGCCAGCATGATTGACACCTAACTGCTCCCCTGCTGGCTCGGTTGTGCCTAACTGCCCTTCCCTGCAGGCCCGGTCCCCCTCAATTGCCCTCCCCTGAAGGCCCGGTCCCCCTCAATTGCCCTCTTCTGCAGACCTGGTCTCCCCCAACTGTCCTCCCCTGCTGGCCTAGTTGCCCCCAACTGTCCTCCCCTGCTGGCCATCTTGTGGCGGTCATCTTGTGACCACAAGGGGGCAGCCATCTTGTGTGAGGGTGTGATGGTCAATTTGCATATCTCTTTATTATATAGGATGTATTTCCTTGTTAGTTTGTTTTTCTAGTGGGGTAGTTTTTTATGTGTTTATTTCTGTTGTTTTATAGGGATTTACAAATTTATTTACCTATTGCAGATTTATATTTCGAGTTGTTTATCTCTTAATTTTTAAAATGTTTTTAAACACCATACTGAGACTTTTTGTTTTGCTCTTGTGCTTTGGCTTTGAATTTAAGATGAGATAAATACTATATCTTCCTCCAAGTTATTTTATGGCTTCATTTTTTTACATTTAAATTCTGGAGTTTTTGGCATCTGGTGTCAGATAAAGGTCTTAAACCCACCCCCCATCCATCTCTGCCAATAGTCAACCAAGTTTCCCAGTACTACTGATTGAATAGTCTAATCCTTTCCCACTAACTTGAAAAGCTTCATATGAGCCAGGCCCCAGTATAAGTGTTTTATTTAATGTTTACCTTCCAGTTCCCTCCCATAACTCAGTGAAGCAGGTTGGTAATACAGGCAGTACTCGGCTTACGTCTTACTTGACGTACATCATGTTGTGGTTACGTCTCCATCTCCCATTTACTTATATATAAAAAATAAAAGTTCTGTTATTTCAATGTATGTACATATGTGCTTTATGTTTTTTATTATTTATTTACCACAAGTAAAGGTCAGGAATTGTTATCTTTCTTTTAAATTTTTTTTTACTGTTTCACTGCATTACTGCTGTGTATGTGCTCCATGTGACTGATGTAGGTGCTTATGTAGGTGGGTTCCGACTTAACAGTGAATATCACGTTATGTTGGGCCATAGGAATGGATCTGTGATGTAACCCGAGGACCTACTGTTCCCATTCACAGTGAGGAAACTGAAGCCCAAAGAGGTGACCTTACTTGCTCACTGTCTCACAACTTTGATGAGGCAGAGTCTGGTTTGAAATATTATCGATTTACTCAGTTGCCAGTCTCCTTATCTTATATAATAAAAGGGCAATATGCAAATCGACCAAATGGTGGAACGACTGGTTGCTGTGTTGCACACTGACCACCAGGGGGCAGATGCTCAACGCAGGAGCTGCCCCTGGTGGTCAGTGTGCTCCCACAGGGGTAGCGCTGGTCAGCCAGAAGCCCTGAGCCAGACTCACGGCTGGTGAGCACAGTGGCAGCGGGAACCGCTCCTGCCTCTGCAGCAGCTCTAAGGAGCAGTGAGTCGAGTGGTAAGGAGCCTGCTGCTAAGGAGTGAGCAAGCAGGTGGTAAGGAGCGAGGGATCCCGGATTGTGAGAGGGATGTCTGCCTGCTGGCTTAACTGGCAGTCGGACATCCCCCGAGGGGTCCTGGACTGTGAGAGGATGCAGGCTGGACTGAGGGGGACTCCCCCCACTCCCCAGTGCACGAATTTTGTGCACCAGGCCTCTAGTATATATATAAAAGCCTAATATGAAAGAGTCCCCTTGGGAGTTCAACCAACTGGGAGTTGGATCGCTCACTATGATGTGCGCTGACCACCAGGGGGCGGCACAGAATGAAGGGAGGTCCCAGCCAGCAGCCGATAGGGACCCTACCCGTGCACGAATTTCTTGCACTGGGCCTCTAGTTTCTAATATTTTTAGCAGCATTTCCTGCTTTCTTGGGAAAACTTCCTTTTGTTGATTAGTAACAGTCATTTGAAGTGTTCCTATGCCATAGTTGTACCTTTTAGACTTAATCCCTGCCTTGTTGCCCTGGCCTGATTTAATCTCATGTTTTTTTCAATAATGTGCTATACAAGCTTGTAGCCTAGGAGCAATAGGCTATACCATACAGCCTAGGTGTGTAAGTAAGCTGTACCATCTAAGTGTGTGTAAGTACGCTCTGGTGCTCACACAACCACAAAATTGCCTAATGATGCATTTCTCAGAATATATCCCTGTCATTATGCAGCATATGACTGTGAATGTTGGTCATTGTTTCTTTCTCTGTTTCACTGTTTGCTCTTTCTCTGTTTCTGAGGGTGGGGACAAAGATTGCAGGAGATGTACTGATATCACTCAGGTATTTCCTGAACACCTATGACATGGCACAAAAGTAATAAAGCCACAGCAGGACTCAGGATAGACACGGTTCCCTCTCTTGAAGCTCATGTTCTAGAGGGGAGGTGGACCATAAACAAACATAAATAATGTTAAGTAGTGAGTTGTGCTTTGAAGCATGCATATGAGCATAACCAATGGACATGGGCAGTAGGGAGGTTGAGGGCACATGCTGGGGGATGGGGGTGGCTGAGGAGAGGTCAATGGGGGAAAAAGGAGACTCATGTAATACTTTAAACAATAAAGAATTTAAATTAAAGAAGAAAAAAGAAAAAGAAAATAGATAGGGGAAAGGCTAGAGAATGATAGAGGCTATTATTTCAGCAGAGGTGATCAGAACAGACTTCTGAAGAGGTGACTTTTTGTCAAGACCTGAAAGATAAGGAGCCAGCATGGAAACATTTGGGAAAGGACATTCCAGACAGCCCAGCAAATGCAAAGGCCCTGAGGTAGGAGCTTGCAAGAATGTTTTAAGAAGTACAAGGAGTCCAGTGTAGCCCAAGGGCTGTGAGGGAAGAGAAGGTGAGAGTAGCAGGAGATGAGGTGGCATAATGAGCCAGGTGGCAAGTTCTTAGCCTAAGTTCTTATAGTTGAAAATAACACAGACCTGTGTCAGATCCACATAAGCCTAAAAGAATTCTGAGATGCCTTCTAGAGCCTGGGACAGGTATTGTGTGCTGAAGTCATGATCAATAGGCCCAGGGTCTAGACAAAGTCATTTACTGAGCACTCCCTACTGTATGTAGAACACTGCTTATTCTAGGCACTGGGGATGTGTCAGTGAATAAGCTCTGTCCTAGAAAATGGAGTGACATAACAGTACAGTCACACATTGCTTAACGACAGATTTGTTGTGTGAAGTGCATCATTAGGCCATTTTGTTGTCCTATGAGCATCATAGCATGCACTTACACACACGTACATGGTACAGCCTAGTACACACCTGGGCTGTATGGTATAGCCTATTGTGCCTAGGCTACAAGCCTGTATAGCATGTTACTGTATTGAATACTCTAGGTCCGTGGTCGGCAAACTGCAGCTAGCGAGCCACATGTGGCTCTTTGGCCCCTTGAGTGTTGCTCTTCCACAAAATACCACGGCCTGGGCGAGTCTATTTTGAAGAAGTGGCGTTAGAAGAAGTTTAAGTTTAAAAAATTTGGCTCTCAAAAGAAATTTCAATCATTGTACTGTTGATATTTGGCTCTGTTGACTAATGAGTTTGTTGACCACTGCTCTAGGTAATTATAGCACAATTAGTGGCCCAGTGCACGGATTTGTGCTCATTGAAAGGAAATTAATTAGTAGAAATATTTTAATATGCCTATTTGCTATTTCTCTATGATAGAAGTGTCAGAGGTGAAAAAAAATTAGTAAAATGCACATGAAGATAATATATAATTTGATTAATAAATAAACAATAACAACATGGTATAACAAAGACCTGATATGAAAACAGAAACATGATATAAAACAACATTGATAAAAACAATGACTGATAAAATGGATTGAACTTATTCTAATATCTTCCTGTATACCACGTTAAGAGTAAAAACACTTTCAGAGTGCTTAACTAATTTTCCCTTATGATAAAGTATTTACAACTTTACAGCACACGCTCTTCAAACTCGAGAGAAAAAACTGACCATGTGCGAAAATGGGTTCAGGTAGGAATATTCCTACTCTGTGTAGAGTTTGTCCTTGTGATTTATTAATAGTCATTGCAAATGCTGGCATCATGGGAAAAGGTCTTTGAATTAATTTAAATGGGAGGCCAGTGTCAGATTGGGATCAGCACAACCGCTCCTTCCCTCAGATCCTGTTAATACTTCAGCCTCGATTATGTTAGTTCGCAATCTTGTGATCATAAATCTGATACCATTACAAAGACCCCATTTACTATTAAGATTTCTCAGTAGCATGATGATTGTACCTACTTGCCAAATAAATCGAATTTACATATATCATTTAAAAGAGTATTCAGCTTAATATTTAAAAACCCTGGCTACCAAGTCAGGTCTGTTTTCAACTTTGCCAGCGTTTTAAATGATTTATAATATCTGCCCATTTTGGGTTGTGTGTCATGGTTATGAATAAATTGTGCTTGCCATACTTCATTACAATTGCCATAGCATCCTGATATCACTGCTGCATATTTCTGGGACTACCCTCCAAAGACAATGGAAGTATTATCATTTTACCAATCGGCACCATTGTCATTTTCAGATCCAGATGTGAGATAATTCATCAAACCACTATGTTTTTCAACTCTCAGATTGGTTTGCTCTAATGAAATTTATCCAATTGATTTCCATTTTTGAATATGAATCGACAATATACGGTTGAGTTAATTTTCCTGCATTTAAAATAAGATTGAACATGTCCTGGACGTAGAGTTGAAGTTCATAATACTGCATTTGTATGACTTGCTTTCTTACATTTTGTCTAGTATTATTGTTGATTACACTGTTGTCTCTGAGTCTTAATGCAATATCTGTTCCCTGGCCTTTTTCACTATGTGGAAAAAGAATAGGATATGTCATTGCATCTAATGTAGGAAACAGGATACTGATTTGTTTCATTTTAGTGGCATTTGGATTATTGGGATCTGGTTTACAATGAATGAACAAGTCTCTTTGAAAAGGAGGTTCTCCATCTTCATTTTTGAATATGACAGCAACTTCGGTTACACGGGGATAATTATATCTATCTGGATCACTCTTACAATCATATTTAATTGCCATTGTTACTTCCGTGGGAGCAATACCTTTCGTTGCTGCTTCACGTTGGGCTTCCTTTTCTACCTCATGTAGCAACTTGTATGATGACTTTCTTCAGAAATATTCTGTCGACAGCATTGCTTTTCTTTTACCTTTAGAGGTACGTTGTACCAATAGTTCTTCAGACATACTCTGTCAATGATGTCACTTTCTTTCAGCTTCAGAGGTATGTTGTGCCAATAGTTGGTCTTCAGACATAGTATTCTGTTGAGAATTTTGGTTTCAGAATGTCAACAAAAAAGTGATGTCATTACCCAGCACCCACTGCCACCAATTGCAGGCTGGGCTTGGCTAGGCTGTGGGCCGCATTTTGCGCCATGGCAGCATCAGCTGCAATTTGGTGGGCTGTAGCTCTTGGGAGGTGTCGGGGCCTGTGCCCCACTTGGGGGAAGCTGAGTGTTGCTTTGTCAGCCCCAGATCCATGGTGCCTTTTCTCTGTGTGCATCACGGCAGCTCCTGTGTTGAGCATTTGCCCCTGGTAGTCAGTGTGTGGTTGGACAGTGGGAAGGACACTTAGCATATTAGGCTTTTATATATATAGACTAGAGGCCCGATGCACAAAATTCATGCAAGGGGCTTGGCCCTTGCAACAGTGGTGGCTTGCCTTGGCCCTCTCAGCCCCAGCTTCGTCAGGAAGGTCGTTTGGCTGTCTGGTCTAATTAGCATATTATGCTTTTATTATTATATACTAGAGGTCCAGTGCACAAATTTGCCCATGGGTGGGGTCTAGCTGACTTGGCCCCAATTGGTGGATCGGGGTCGGGCGTGTCGGGAGGAGAAGTTGGGAGGTTGGCCAGCTGGCCCACCCTGATCGGGACCCAATCAGGGCCAGGCCAACTGGGGGGAGGTGCCACAGGCGATTGGCCGGCAGGCTCTGCTCCTGATTGGTGGGGTGGGGACCCATCGGGGGAGGGGCTGCGGGGGGTTGGCCAGCTGGCCCCACCCACTGTTGGGGTATGAGGGGTGATCAGGGGCAGGGCAAGCTGGGGGAAAGGGCTCCAGGAGGTTGGCCGCTGGCCCCGCTCCCTGATCAGGGTGGGAGAGGCCAATCAGGGGCGGGGATGGCTGAGGTGAGGGGCCGCAGGAGGTTGGCCAGCTGGCCCCATCCCCCAATTGGGCCAGTTCGCTGGGTGCAGTGGGTGTTAAAGCAACAGATAGTTCTGGTTGTTATGGTGTTCCTATTGCTGGCTTTTTATATATGTAGACTAGAGGCCCAGTGCACAAAATTCGTGCACTGGGGGAGTGTCCCTCAGCCCAAACTGCACCCTCTCCAATCTGGGACCCCTCGAGGGATGTCCAACTGCCTGTTTAGGCCCAATCCAGGCAGTTGGACATCCCTTTCACAATCTAGGACTGCTGGCTCCCAACAGCTCACCTGCCTGCCTGATGGCCCCTAACCGCTTCTGCCTGGCAGTCTGATCACCTCCTAAGCACTCCCCTGCCAGCCCGATTGTCCCCAACTGCCTTCCCCTGACAACCCAGTCACCCCCAAATGCCCTCCCCTGCATATTGCTTCTTTATTAGATAGGGTTTTTTCTTTAGCATATTGGACAGCCCTAACTGGTTTGGCTCAGTGGATGGAGCATCGGCCTGCAGATTCAAGGGTCCCTGGTTCAATTGTGGTCAAGGGCATGTACCTTGGTTCAGGGCACATACCCAGTGGGGAGTGTGTAGGAGGCAGCTGATCATTGTTTCTCTCTCATAGATGTTTCTAACACTCTATCCCTCTCCCTTCCTCTCTGTTAAAAATCAATAAAATATATATTTTAAGAAAAGAAACATTTAAGATTCCTCCATATCTGCCTGGCTGGTGTGACTCAGTGGTTGAGACACCAGGCTGTCACCGCTGGAAGGGGATTGCACCCCGACCGGGCTGAGACCCCATCCCAGGCTGCCACCTCAGCCCAGCCAGGCTGAGACTCCAACCCAGGCTGCCATCTCAGCCTGGCCAGGGATTGGGCCATGGGGGTGCGCACCCTGGCCAGGCTGAGACCCCAGCCCAGACTGCCGCCCCTGGCCAGAGATAGCGCCATGGGGGGTGCGCTCCCCGGCCAGGCTGAGACCCCAGCCCAGACTGCCGCCCCTGGCCAGAGATAGCGCCATGGGGGGTGTGCTCCCCGGCCAGGCTGAGATCCCAGCCCAGGCTGCCGCTGCTGGCCAGGGATCGTGCCATGGGGGGGTGCGCGCCCTGGCCAGGCTGAGACTCCAGCCCAGGCTGCCGTTTCAGCCTGGCTGGGGATGGTGCCGTGGGGGGTGCGCGCCCTGGCCTGGCTGAGACCCCAGCCCAGGCTGCCGCTGCTGGCCAGGGATCGTGCCATGGGGGGGTGCGCGCCCTGGCCAGGCTGAGACTCCAGCCCAGGCTGCCGTTTCAGCCTGGCTGGGGATTGTGCCGCGGGGGGTGCGCGCCCCAGCCAGGCTGAGACCCCAGCCCAGGCTGCTACCGCTGGCCAGGGATCGCACCACGGGGGGGGGGGGGGAGGGGTGTGGCCCTGCTAGTCTGAGACCCCAGCCCAGGCTGCCGCCGCGGCCAGAGAATTGCGCGGCTTGGGTGCGAGGCCCTGCCAGCCTGAGACCCCAGCCCAGGCTGTGGCTGGGGATCGTGCCGGGCACTGGCTCCTCCCAGCCGGACACCCTGGGCTGCCACCGCTGGGTGGACTGGGACTCCAGCGGGGCTAAGAGGACTGGGTGCTACCATCTTGTGGCTATGGGCACCGCCATTTTTGTTGCAGAGTGACTATTAATTTGCATATTACTCTTATTAGATAGAATAGTATTTATGTATCTGTATCTAAACATAGGAAGGTACAGTAAGAATCTATAATAATAAAAGCAGTCCTGACCTATTTGGCTCAGTGGACAGAACATTGGCCTGCGGAATGAAGGGTCCCGAGTTCGATTCCAGTCAAGGGCATGTACCTTGGTTGCGGGCACATCCCCAGTAGGGGGTGTACAGGAGGCAGCTGATCGATGTTTCTAACTCTTATCCTTCTCCCTTCCTCTCTGTAAAAAATAAATAAAATATATTTTTAAAAATAATAAAAGCGTAATTTGTTAATTAGACCAGATGTCCTTCTGGACGATCTTCCGGGCAAAGCCGGGGCTGCAAAGGAAGCCTGGGTCCCGAGTGCCTGCTGGTGGCCAGAGGGAAGCCCGGGTCTGGGTCCTGGGTGCCTGCTGGTGCTGGAGGGAAGCCCAGGTCCCATAGGAAAGCCCGGGTCTCAGGTGCCAGAGGGAAGCCAGTGCCGGCATCTAGGGGAAGGAAGGCCTACTCTTGCACAAATTCTGTGCATCAGGCCTCTAGTAGGGTATAAAAAGATAAAATTGGCTCACCTGTATAGGGCACTTACCGTGAATGGAACTTGCAGGACTGGAAGTTGCTCTGGGTGAGTCAGTGAGTTGAGTGGTGAGTGAATGTGAAGGCCTAGGACAGTGGTCGGCAAACTCATTAGTCTACAGAGCCAAATATCAACAGTACAATGATTTAAATTTCTTTTGAGAGCCAAATTTTTTAAACTTAAACTTCTTCTAACGCCACTTCTTCAAAATAGACTCGCCCAGGCCATGATATTTTGTGGAAGAGCTATACTCAAGGGGCCAAAGAGTCGCATGTGGCTTGCGAGCCGCGGTTTGCCGACCACTGGCCTAGGACATTACTGTCCACTACTGTAGACTTGACAAACTGCACACTCACGCTACATTAAATTCATTTAAAAGTTTTTTCTTCAATAATAACTTAACTTTAGCTTGCTATAACACTTTTACTTTATAAACTTAAAACTTTTAAGCTTTTGACTTTTGTAATAACACTTAAAACACATTGTGTAGCTGTACAAAAACATTTTCTTTATATCCTTATTGTATAAGCTTTTTTCTATATAAATATATTTTTAACCTTATAAACTTTCTGGTTGAAAACTAAGACATAAACACATATATTACCTTAGATCTACATAGAATCAGGGTCATCAATATCACTTTCTTCCACCTCCACACCTCATCCCACTGGAAGGTCTTCAGAGTCAATAACACACATGGGGCTGTCATCTCTTCTGATAACAATATCTTCTTCTGGAATAACCTCCTGAATGACCTGCCTGAGGCCCTTCTTGAGGAGGTGTCAATCTTCTCAAAAACCTGATACTTTGCTTGGTTTGTTCCTTTAAAAAATTTTATTTTTAGAAAGAGAGGAAGCAAAGCTGGGGAAAAAGGAGACATATGTAAAACTTTAGACAATAAAAAAAATAAAATAAAGAGAGGCAGGAGAGAGAGAGAGAGAGAGAAAGAGAGAGAGATAGAGAGGAAGAGAGACAGAAAAAACATCAATTGAACCCATAACCTGGGTTTGTGCCCTGACCGGGAATTGAACCTGTCACCTTTTGGTGTATGGGCTGGCACTCCAACCAACTGAGCTATACCAGCCAGGGCAGCTTGTTTCTTTTTTTAATCATTTGCTTGTAAGCAGATATACATCACGAGCATTTTTCTCTATTCATGAAAGCCTTTCAGTATTGAGGTCCATTTTTCAAACTTTTAAAGGAGCTTGTTAAGGCCTGCAGAAGCTGCTGCTTCTTCTGCCTTCTCCCCCTCTCCTTTCCCCCTCCCCCTCCCCCCTCCCCCATCCCTTCCCCTCCCCCTAAGAATATTTTTCCCATTGATTTTTAGACAGAGTAGAAGAGAGGGGAAGAGACAGAGAGAAAGAGACATTGATGTGAGAGAAACACATCCATTCGTTTCCTCCTGTATGTGCCCCAACCTTGGGCCAGGGGTCAAGCCTGCAGCCAAGGTTCATGCCCTTGACTGGAATTGAACCTAGGACCCTTCAGTCTATGGGCCAGTGCTCCAACCACTGAGCAAACGGGCTAACTGTGAATATTTTTTGGCAGGGTTGACTTTTTTGTTTTTTCCTATAGTTTCCTTTTCTCTTGACAATTCTTCAGACATGAGTTCCTGTTCTAGTTCCAACAAATCTTCATTAATCATTTCCTCAGGAGCGATCTCAATATCATTCTCATCCACACCCAGGGTAAAGTTGTTTGTCATCTCAATTACAGCCTTGTGTAATGTTACCGCTTTTATCCCATTGCAGTTGAAAAAATGTTAGTCGAACCATTATAAGTTGGGATTTGTTTAATACAGTAGATTTAGTGGGTCCTAGAATTTGTATCTTCAGATTTTCCACAAATGATTTGTATGAGTCAGATGTTTGAGAACCACTTTGCTAGACTTTTCTGAGTGCTGATTTTCAGACTTCAGTGAGCAATAGACATGTTTGAGGAGTTTGTTAAAAATATAGAGGTTCTGCTCCAAACTGCTAGAGATTGTGATTTGGGGCCTGACTTCCTGAGTTTTGAGTGACTTCCTGGGTGATTGGATGCACATCTGATAAAGTGTAAGAATCATGCACAGGCTAAGGCCTTACCCATAGAGGGGGCCCAGGGTCTTTCTCAAATGAATGAAAATAGAATTTGAGTCTAAATCTTCTTTGGAAAATCATTCCTTTCATACCTGTTTCCTAGCCATGCACACTGCATCTTATTTTAGGAGAAATTTGGTTAGATATGTGAGCTTTATTAGTATAATGGTTTAACCATGTGTAGCCCCTCAGTGAGTACATTTGGAAAGAGCTAAATATAGTTCATGATGCAGAGTTGCTTCAGATTCAGAATAAAGTTTGTTCTTGAAGAATTTTGATAGTAGTGGAAATGTTCCAAGAGGGTAATTATTCACTGATTTAGTTTGAAGTAATTTATGGTGAATGCTTTGCATGTGTGTATACACATGTGTACCCATAGTTACTTGGAAGTGAAGGAAGGGCCATGGCCTTTTTACTAGGGTGAAAAGGAATCTTTTGAGTTGACCCATTGGGCTTAGATAATCCCTTTTGAAATACTATCTTGTAGCAGTTTTGCTTTTGAAGACCCTGAGCTGGGGGGCTACACATGGTTAAACCATTATACTAATAAAGCTCACATATTTAACCAAATTTCTCCTAAAATAAGATGCAAGGTGCATGGCTGGGAAACAGGTCTTGCAAAACATTTTATTTAAACAAATCAGGGTCACTAATCTATACTGCTTTGACTGTTCTGAATTTAGGTGAGCCAGATATGAACCCAGAACATCTCATTTTTAAAGCCTGTGATTAAATTTAACAGAAAGATGTATGTCAGTAAGGACAGGAAAGTCTAGGGGCTTAAGGAGCTTTATTATTCATTAAAGACTGCTTCCCTGAGACCATATTTTGAAGTGTCCTTTTTTTTTTTTTTTTTTTTTTTGAGTTCCAGAGGTTTACACACTCCCTGGGCAGTGCTCCTTAGGAAGAGATGGGTGGTCATACAGTGGGGAATGGAGAGTTGTGAAGGCAGGCTGGGTCACAGTCAGATCAGTTTTAGGAAGGAGAATTTGTGGACGTTGAAGATCTTCACATGGCTTCCCTTAAATACATTTGTGCTCTTGTATTCATTGAACTTCTAGGATGGGATAAGCACATCCAAGCCTGAACACTGTCAGCTTCAAGAATCTGGCTGTTTTTTATCTTATAGAGCAGGAAGTCCAGAGGTAGATTAGGTTACAGGATGGTTGACTGATTCACCACCACCACTATCATTACTGATCAAGTGTCTCTCATCTCTTTGTGTGCAGGGTTAAAAACTGCTTAAAAATAATCATTAATTTCGTCACTCTTTTCTTCTTTGTTAGTCTAACTAAAGATTTGTTCACTTTTTTAATCTTTTCAACAAGAACCAATTTTTAGTTTAGTTGACTTTTCTTTATTGTCAGTTTTTAACTTCATTGATTTCTGTTCTGTCCTTTAATATTTTCTTCTTCTTGCTTTGAGTTTAGTTTGCTCTTCTATTTATATTGACTTGAAATCTTTCTTTACTAAAATATGCATTTAAAGCTATAAATTTCTTTCTGAATACTGCTTTAACTGTGTCCCATAAGTATTGATATGTTGTGTTTTTGTTTCCAGTTCAAAATATTTTCTGATTTCCCTTGTGATTTTTTTTCTGTTAGTCATAAATTATTTAAAAGTATCTTGTTTAATCCAAAATTTATAGGTTTACCAAATTTCTTTCTGTTGTTGATTTTTAATTCCATTGTGATGGAGTAGCATACTTTGTATGATTTCAATCCTAAATTATTTTTACCTTTTTATTTTGAAATAATTTAAATCTCCCAGGCAGTTCCAAAAATACTACCTGTGGGACAAATGGATATCTATATGCAAAAGAATGAATTTGGACCCTCCCCTCATGTTATATACATAGATTAATGCAAAGTAGATCACATACCTAAATGTGCTACACTAGCTAAAACAATAAAACTCTTAGAAGAAAACACAGGAGTATATCTTTGTAACCTTGGGTTAGATTGTGTTTTTATAGATATGACACCAAATGTACAAGCAACAAAAGAAAAAAATTGGTATATTGGACTTCATCAAATTTAAAAATGTTTGTGATTCAAAGTACACCATCAAGAATGTAAAGTGAGAGGATCCAAGATGGTGGTGAAGTAGATAGAAGCTACACCCACCTCCTCCCAGGACCAAACTGGAATTACAACTAAAATCAGTTTGAATAACCAACTGAAGACTAACTGAAGAGAAGTCTTATAACCAAGGATTTACAAAAGAAATCACACAAAGATTGGTAGGAAGTGCAGACATGCAAAAAGGGCTGACCCCACTCTTGGGGTGAGAGCTGAGATTCCAAAGGGATATCTCAGCTGCAAATATTTCCCCTGAGGAATGTGGGGTTTTGTTTTGTTTTTAATATACCTTTTATTATTATTATTATTATTATTATTATTATTATTATTAATTTCAGAGAGGAAGGGAGAAGAAGAGAGAGAGAAACATCAATGATGAGAAAAAAAATCATTTATCGGCTGCCTCCTGCACACCTCACACTGGGGATCGAGCCCACAACCAGGGCATGTGCCCTGATCAGGAATCGAACCATGACCTCCTGGTTCATTGGTCAGTACTCAACCACTGAGTCATGCCAGCTGGGCAGGAATGTAGGATTTTAACTCCACACTAAGATCCCCAGCCCAGAGCACAAGAGCTGGGAAGAGAGAACCTCACCCTGATGACTCCCTGAGATTCTGCCCCAACACATAAGTATCTGAATACTCAATGTGTGGCAGCTAGTCTTTGTATGCCCTGGGATATTTGCTGAGTGGTCTCAGACCTAGCACTGGCACCGAGTTTGAATCTGTATCATTCTGGTGAACACTACTCATCCCTACCTGGTGACTCATTGAGAACATATCTCATGAAACTTGAGTACCACCAGAGGCTCTTTCAGTAACTGAACCTGACAGGCAGCTGGAAGACAGAGGCAGATTTCAGGGTTCCTTGGGACTTTTGCTGACCTGTCCTTGGAACCAGTGCCTGTAAAAGCCAGCCTTGGTTTACAGCTTGATCTTTCCTGCACACAGCGGCACAACAGAGGCAGTCACAAACTGTAGATCACGTTGTAGCTCTAAACAGGTTGCCTAGGACCAGTCACAGGCAGTGTCTGACATTGGCCTACATCCGTGTCCCTCCCAAGAGGCCCCAGAACCAACACACACAGTGACCAGCTTCAGACAACATCAGGGAAGGATTCGGTAAGCTCCCCAGCAGCAAATACAAAGTGAGATCTCAGCAGGCACCAGACCCTACCGAGGCAAGTTCCATTCTATGTAGTCAGTACCTGCATTACAGCTCATACACTATATTCAGGGTTGATTCTCACTGTCAGCTAGACTAAGGGTCAACCCATATATGAATAGGCCAATAGCAATCAAGATTCAATTACAACAGGAGGGCTCACATCACCCACACAAGGAATGTTCCTGGAGCACCCAGCTCAGGTGATCAAGGAGACTGCACCACTGGATTCCACAAGACACTTGCTATATAAGTCTACCCTATCAAGATTGGGAGACATAGCAAACCTACCTAATACATAGAAAGAAATACAAAGAGGCAGCCAAGATGGAAGCACAAAGAAACATGCTCTAAATGAAAGAAGAGGAAAAATCTCCAGAAAAAGAGCTAAGTGAAATGGAGGCAAAAAACTTACCATATACAGAGTTCAAAAGAATGGTTATAAAGATGCTCAAGGAACTTAGTGAGACTATGACAACATGAAAAAGGACATAGAAACCATTAAAAAGAAACAACAACATGCCCTAGCCGGTTTGGCTCAGTGGATAGAGCGTCGGCCTGCGAACTGAGAGGTCCCGGGTTCGATTCTGGTCAAGAGCACATTCCTGGGTTGTGGGCTCGATCCCCAGAGGGGGACTGCAGGAGGCAGCTGATCCATGATTCTCTCTCCTCATGAATGTTTTTATCTCTCTCTCCCTCTTCCTCTCTGAATTCAATAAATATATATATATATAAAAAAGAAACCACAACAACCAGTCAAAAATGAAGAATACAATATCTGAAATGAACAATGCACTAGAACAGTAGGTTGGATGAAGCAGAAGACCAAATTATCCAATTGAAAGACAAGGTAGAAAAAAACACCCAATCAGAGCAGCAAAAACAAAAAAGAATGTTTAAAACTCAATAGAGTTTAAGGGACATTTGGGCAACATGAAGTGGACCAACATTGCATCATAGGGGTACTAGATGGAAAAGAGCAAAGTATCAAGCTCCTATTTGAAGAAATAATGAGAGAAAACTTCCCTATCCTAGTGAAGGAAAACACACAAGTCCAGGAACCACAGAATCCCAAATAGGATAAATCCAAAGAGACCCACACCAAGATACATCATAATTAAAATGGCAAAGGTTAAAGAATCTTAAAAGCAGCAAGAGAAAGACAGCTACAAGGGAGCTCCCATAAGATTGTTAGCTGATTTCTCAACAGAAAATTTCAGACCAGAAGGGATTGGCATGTAATATTCAGTGATGAAAAGCAAGGACTTACAACCAAGACTACTTTACCCACCAAGGCTATCATTTAAAATTAAACAAGAAATAAAGATCTTCACAGACAAGAAAATACTAAAGGAGTTCATTACCACCAAACCAGTATGACAAAGAAATGTTAAAGGGCCTACTTTAAGAAGAAGAAAGGAAAAAAGCAAACAGAAGACATAGTTAAAATGGCAATAAATGTGCACCTATTAATAATCACTTTAAATGCAAATGGCTTAAAAGCTCCAATCAAAAGGCATAGGGTGGCTTAATGAATAAGAAAATAAGACCCATTTATATGCTGTCTACAAGACCCATCTTAGAACTAAAGATATACACACACTAAATGTAAAGGGTTGGAAAAAGATATTTCATGCAAATGGAAAGGGAAAAAAGTTGGAATAGCAATACTTATATCTGACAAAATAGACTTTAAAACAAAGGGTATAAGAGACAAAGAAGGGCGGGCACTACATAATGATAAATGAAGCAATCCAACAAGAGGATACGACCCTTGTAAATGTTTATGCAGCCGACACAGAAGCACCTAAATATCGGAAGCAAATTTTGATGGACATAGAGAAATAGGTGGTAATACAGTCAGAGTGGAAGACTTTAATACTTCATTGATATCAATGGATATATCTTCCAGACAGAATATCAATAAGGAAAGAGTGGTCTTAAAGGACACACTAGATCAGATGGATTTAATTGATATAGTCAGAGCATTTTACTCCAAAGCAGCATAATAAACATTTCTCTCAAGTGCACATGGAACATTTTCTAGGAGGACACAAAACAAATCTCGGTAAATTGAAGATGATTGAAATCATACCAAGCATCTTCTTTGACCATAATGGTATGAAACTAGACATCTATCACAAGAAAAAAATCCTGAAAAACACACAGAAGCATGGAGGCTAAATAACATATTACTAAACATGAATGGGTTAACAGTGAGATCAAGAAAGAAATCAAAAGATACCTTGAAACAAATTGAGTATACAACAGCCCAAAATCTGTGGGAAACAGCAAAAGCAGTCCTAAGAGGCAAATTTATAGCATTACAGACCTATCTCAAGAAACAAGAAAAAAATTAAATAAACAATCTAACCTTACACTTAAAAGAACTTGAAAAAGAATAGCAAACAAAGCCAAAAGTGAGTAGAAGTAAGGAAATAATAAAGGTTAGAGCAGAAATACACAAAATAGAGTCTAAAAAGGTGATACAAAAGGATCAATGAAACCAATAGCTGGTTCTTTGAAAAGATAAAATTGACAAACCTTTAACCTGACTCAATAAGAAAAAAAGATAACTCTAATAAGTAAATGAAAGAGAAGTAAAAACTGACTCCACAGAAACACAAGGGATTGTAAAAAAATATGAAAAGTTATATGCCAAAAAATTGGACAATCTAGATGAAAATGATAAATTCCTAGAAACATACCATCTTCCAAAACTGAGTCAGGAAGAACTAGAGAATTTAAATAGACAGATTACAAGTAGAAAAATTGGAGCAGTAATAAAAAAGCAAAACTATCAAACAAAAGTTGTGGATTAGATGACTTTGCAGGTGAATTTTACCAAACATTCAAAGAAATAGTGATACCTATCCTTCTTAAACTATAAAAAAAAATTCAAGAGGAGAAAAGACACCCAGCTAATTTTATAAGGCCAGTATTATCCTAATTCCAAACTCAGATAAATACACTACAAAGAAAAAAAGTTATATTCCTGATGAACATAGATGCTAAAATCATCAACAAAATGATTGTAGCAAACCGGATGCAGCAATACATTAAAAAGATCATACACCATGACCAAGTAGGATTTATCCCAGGAATGCAAGGATGGTACAATATCTGCAAATCAATAAATGTGGTACATCACATAAACAAAATGAGAGATAAAAATCACATAGTCATATCAGTTGATGCAGAAAAAGCATTTGACAAAATCCAACACCCTTTCTTGATAAAAACTCTCAACAAGGTGGGAATAGAAGGATCATACTTCAACATAATAAAAGCCATATATGATAAACCCACAGCTAACATCATATTCAGTGGGCAAAAACTAAAACTATTTCCCCTAAGAACAGGAGCAAGACAAGGATGCCCACTCTCTCCACTCCTGTTTGACATAGTACTGGAAGTATTAGCCATTGCAATTAGACAAGAAGAAGAAATAAAAGGCATCCAAATTGGAAAAGAAGTAAAGCTGTCCTTATTTGCAGACGACATGATATTGTACATAAAAAACCTGAAAGACTCCATCAAAAAACTAATAGACTTAATAAATGAATTGGGCAATGTAGCAGGATACAAAATTAACGTCAAGAAATCTATGGCATTTCTATACACCAATAGTGAACTTGCAGAAGGAGAGACTATAAAAGAAGTCCCATTTACCATCGCACCAAAAAAATTAAGATACCTAGGAATAAACTTAACTAAGGAGGTAAAAGACCTATACGTGGAAAACTACAGGACACTGAAAAAAGAGATAGAGGAAGACATAAACTGATGGAAGAACATACCATGTTCATGGGTTGGTAGAATCAACATCATTAAAATGTCCATACTACCCAAAGCAATCTATAGATTCAATGCACTCCCCATTAAAATACCAACGGCATATTTCACAGACCTAGAAATAACTCTCCAAAAATTCATCTGGAATAAAAAAAAATAGCCACATGGCTATAGCAATCTTGAGAAAGAAGAACAAAGTAGGTGGGATCTCAATACCAGATTTCAAGCTGTACTACAAAGCCACTGTTCTTAAAACAGCCTGGTACTGGCACAAGAACAGACATATAGACCAATGGAATAGAATAGAGAATCCAGATATCGACCCAAACAATTATGCTCAATTAATATTTGACAAAGGAGGCATGAACATACAATGGAGTCAAGACAGTCTCTTCAATAAATGGCGTTGGGAAAATTGGACAGATACATGCAAAAAAATGAAACTAGACCACCAACGTTCACCATACACAAAAATTAACTCAAAATGGATAAAGGACTTAAACATAATACGGAAACCATAAAAATACTAGAGGAATCCACAGGCAGAGAAATCTCAGATATATGGCGAAGCAGTTTCTTCACCGATACTGCTCCTAGGGCAATGGAAGCTAAAGAGAAAATAAACACATGGGACTACATCAAAATAAACCAACAAAACAACAAGAAAGCCTACTGTATGGGAGAACATATTTGGAAATGTTATCACTGATAAAGGTTTAATCTCCAACATCTACAGGGAACTTATACAACTTAATAAAAGGAAGATAAATGATCCAATAATAAAATGGGCAATGGACCTAAATAAAATCTTTTTGAAAGAAGACAGAAGGAAGGCCAAGAGACATATGAAAACATTCTCAAAGTCACTAATTATCCAAGAGATGCAAATCAAAACGACAATGCGGTACCATGTCACACCTCTCAGAATGGCTATCATCAACAAATCAACAAACAACAAGTGCTAGCGAGGATGCGGAGAAAAAGGAACCCTCGTGCACTGCTGGTGGGAATGCAGACTGGTGCAGCCACTGTGGAAAACAGTATGGAGATTCCTCAAAAAAAACTAAAAATGGAGCTCCCAGTTGACCCAGTAATCCCACTTCTAGGATTATATCCCAAGAAACCAGAAACACCAATCAGAAAGGATATATGCACCCCTATGTCCATAGCAGCACAATTCACCATAGCTAAGATTTGGAAACAGCCTAAATGTCCATCAGCAGATGAGTGGATTAAAATCCTGTGGTACATCTACACAATGGAATACTATGCTGGTATAAAAAAGAAGGAATTCTTACCATTTGCAGTAACATGGATGGACCTGGAGAACATTATGTTAAGTGAAATAAGCCAGGGAATGAAAGAAAAATAGCACATGATGTCACTCATTTATGGAAAATAAAGAACATTATAACCTGATGAATAAAAAGTTAGATACAGGGGCAGTAAAGCACCAAGCAGACTGTCAAATTACAGTGGGAAGTCTGGGGAGTGTTGGGGAGGGAGGGAAATAGATCCACCAAAGGACTTGTATGCATGCATATAAGCACACCAGTGGACACAAGACACTGGGGGCATGGGATGAGGGCATGCGACAGGGGGCAGGGGAGGCTGGGGGAAGGTCAATGGGGGGGAAAAAGGAGATATATGTACTAACATATGTAATATTTTAAACAATAGAAAAAATCATATAGCATGAACAAGTCAGATTTGTTCCTGGCATACAAGGTTAGTACAATATTCACAAATGAATAAATGTGATATACCACATAAACAAAATGAAGGAGAAATAAACACATGATCATATTACTAGATGCAGAAAAAGCATTTGATAAAATTAGCACCCATTTATGATTTTTAGAAAACCTTTTAGCAAAGTGGGAATAGAGGGAACATACCTCAACACAATAAAGGCCATATGTGACAAACCCACAACCAATACCATACTCAATGGGCAAAAACTAAAAGCATTTCTCGTTAAGATCAGGAACAAGAAAAGGATTTTGCTTTCACCACTCTTAATCAAGATAGTAATGCAAGTCCTAGACACAGTGATCTGACAGGAAGAAGAAATAAAAGGCATCCAAATTGGAAAGGAAGAAATAAAACTGTCATTATTTGCAGATGATATGATACTATATAGAGAGCACCCTAAAGATTCCACCCCAAAACTGCTAGAAATGATAAATGAATTCAATAAAGTAGTAGGATACAAAAAGAAATATCCAGAAATCAGTTGCATTTCTATACACCATCTAGAGGCCCAGTGCATGACATTTGTGCACTGGGTGGGGAGGGGGTGGACCCTCAGCCTGGCCTGTGCCCTTTTGCATTGCAGTCTGGGAGCACATGGGGGATGTCTGACAGATAGCTTAGGCCCGCTCCCTATGGGCCTAAGCCACAGTCAGACATCCTTAGGCTTGTGGCTGAGCAGCGTGCTCCCCCCCCCCCCATGGGAGCAGCCTGACCACCAGGGGGCAGCTCCTGCATTGAGCGTCTGCCCCCTGGTGGTCAGTGCTCGTCATAGCAACCAGTCGTTCCACCATTCAGTTGATTTGTATATTAGCCTTTTTTTTTTTTTTTTTTTTTTTTAGAATTTGTCTTGGAGATCTCCGAGACTTTCTTTTTTAAATAAATCTTTATTGTTCAGATTATTACAGGTGTTCCTCTTTTATTTTTCCCCATACCTCCCCTCCACCTGATTCCCCACCCCACCCCAGGCCCTTACCCCCCGCAACTGTCTTCATCCATAGGAGTAAGATTTTTGTCCAATCTCTTCCCGAACCCCTCCCACCTGCTTCCCCTGAGAATCATCAGTCCACTCCCTTTCTATGTCCCTGATTCTATTATATTCACCAGTCCATTCTGTTCTTCAGATTTTTCATTCACTTGATCTTTAGATTCCCTTGTTGGTAGGTATGTATTTGATGTCATTTTGTTGTTCATAATTTTTATCTTTACCTTTTTCTTCTTCTTCCTCTCCTTAAAGAATACCCTTCAGCATTTCATGTAATCCTGGTTTGGTGGTGATGAACTCCTTTAGCTTTTTCTTGTCTGTGAAGCTCTTTATCTGACCTTTGACTCTGAATGATAGCTTTGCTGGGTAGAGTAATCTTGGTTGTAGGTTCTTGCTGTTCATCACTTTGAATATTTCTTGCCACTCCCTTCTGGCCTGCATAGTTTCTGCCGAGAAATCAGCTGACAGTCGTATGGGTACTCCCTTGTAGGTAATTAACTGTTTTTCTCTTGCTGCTTTTAATATTCTCTCTTTGTCTTTTGCCCTTGGCATTTTAATTATGATGTGTCTTGGTGTGGTCCTCTTTGGGTTCCTCTTGTATGGGGTTCTGTGCGCTTCCTGAACTTGTAAGTCTATTTCTTTCACCAGGTAGGGAAAGTTTTCTGTCATTATTTCTTCTAATAGGTTTTCAATATTTTGCTCTCTCCCTTCTTCTGGCACCCCAAAAATTCGGATGTTGGTTCGCTTGAAGTTGTCCCAGAGGCTCCTTACACTATCTTCATATTTTTGGATTCTTTTTTCTTTTTGTTTTTCTGGTTGGATGTTTTTTGTTTCCACATATTTCAGATCTTTGGTTTGATTCTTGGGGTATGTTGATCTACAGTTGAGTTTCTGTATATTCTTTATTTCAGACAGTGTATGCTTCATTTCTGACTGATCCTTTTCCATTTTTTTGGCATTCTCATTAAGCTCCTTGAAGGTCTCATCAAGTTTCTCAGCGGTTTTAAGAAGATTCTTGAGTAACCTTATAAATGTGGTTCTGAACTCTATGTCATCCAGTAGTTTGCTTTCCTCCGTTTCTTTCATTCGTGACATGTTTCTTTGTTTCTGCATTTTGGCTGCTTCCCTGTGTTGATGGAGTGGCTTTGTGTGGTAGGTGACCTATAGGGGGCAGTAGCTCAGCCTCCCCAATCACCTGATGTGGATGCTCTTGGTACATCCCTTTGTGGGCTGAGTGCAAAGTCTTGGTGTAGTTAAGCCTGAATTGCTGTTAGTACGCTGGGAGGAATTGACCTCCAGGCCAATTAGCTGTGAGCACTCCCTGTGTCTATAATGAAAGAACTGCTGCGCTGAAGACACGCTTCTGGGGCAGGACTTGTTTCAGTGGGGCTTTGGTGCTCACTGAATCTGCCTCTTGAATGTGTCACTTATGGATGTGAGGAGTTGAAATCTGGTGTCTCACACTGACCACTAGGTACACTGGCTTCTGGATCTCCAATGGGGTGCAGGTCAGCTACTGTCTGAGGCCACTCAGCAGGAGCTACAGTGAGAGCTGCAGTTTTCTCCTCTTTGCTTGGGGTTTGGAGGTTTTGGAGCTGTCTGACCCGGGCTGCAAGTTTTCTAGGTTAAGCTGCGATAGGGCAGGCTTTTCTTATGCTAATTGAGCTGCTTGGAGCTTGGGTGGGTTTGTAGGTTGCGTGGGGCGGGGTCTCAGGGCGTCACTAGGTTAGGGCGTGGCTAACAGCAATGGCTGCTAGTTAGCCGGCTCTGTGTCCCCCAGGGCGTCCTGGAGTCCTGTGCCCCAGTGCCGTAAACAATTATTCCTGCGTGCAGCTCTGCAAGCAAGCCACTCTCACTGGCAGACAGTCCAGCTTCTCCCCGTAGGAGTTTGGGTCCCCCGCGTCTCCCCAGAGACTGGATTTCAGAGTAATCGGGGGCTTGTCTCTGTTCGGGTTGAAAAAAGCAACGCACCCAGTCGCCCGCCGCCAGCCCGGATCATGCGCCTCCGTACCTCAGCTTTTCAGCGCTTGTGCATGTCTCAATGCTCTTTTCTCTTTCCTTCTAGTTGTAGAACTTCAACTCAGCCAGCTTTCCCGTGGTTCTGGGTGATAGACGTTTTGTCTTTTAGTTGCAGTTTAAATTGTTGTGGGAGGCAGCAGTTTAGGTGTTTACCTACGCCGCCATCTTGGATTCATCCTATTAGCCTTTTATTATATAGGATAATGAACTATCAGGGAGAGTAAGAAAACAATCCCATTTATAATTGCATAAAAAAAAGGAGAATAAATTTAACCAAGGATGTAAAAGACCTTTATTTGGAAAAGTATAAGACACTGAAGAAAGGAATTGAAGGTACAAATGAATGGAGCATATATCGTGTTTATGGATAGGAAGAATTAACATCATTAAAATGTCCATAGTACCCAAAGCAATCTTTGGATCGAATGCAATTCCTATCAAGATACCAATGGCATATATCATAGAACTAGAACAAATATTCCAAAAATGTATATGGAACCACAAAGACCCTGTATAGCCACAGCACTCTCTTTTTAAAAAAATATATTTTATTTTTTTATAGAGAGGAAGGGAGAGGGATAGAGAGTTAGAAACATCGATGAGAGAGAAAACATCGATCAGCTGCCTCCTGCACACCCCCTACTGGGGATGTGCCTGCAACCAAGGTACATGCCTTTGACCGGAATCGAACCTGGGACCCTTCAGTCCACAGGCCGACACTCTATCCACTGCTGCCAAACCAGCAACCACAGCAATCTTGATGAAGAAGAGCAAAGCTGGAGAAATCAAGCTACCTGATACCAAACTATTCTACAAGGCCATAGTAATCAAAATAGCATGGTATTGGCATAAAAACAGATATATAGATCAATGGAATAGAATAGAGAACCTGGAAATAAACCCATTTGGTTATGGTCAATTAACATATGACAAAGGAGGCAAGAACATATAATGGGGTAAAGATAGTCTAGTCAGTAAATGGCGTTGGGAAAATTGGACATATACATGTAAAAAATGAAACTAGACCACCACCCTACACTATACACAAGAATAAACTCAAAATGGATTAAAGGCCTAAATGTTAGACTTGGAAGCATAAAAATTTTAGAACAAAATGTAGACAGTAAAATCTTGGATGTTTCTTGTAGCAATATTTTTTTATGCTATATCAACTTGGAACAGAAACAAAAGAAAAATAATAAAATTGAACTACATCAAACTACAAGTTTTTTGCACAGCAAAGGAAACCATCAACAAAATGAAAAGACACTCTGCTGAATGATTCATCTGATAAGGGATTAATATCTAAAAATGTTAAAGAGCTTATAAAAGTCAACAACAAACAAATATAAACAGTCCAATTGAAAAGTGGGCAAAGGAGCCCCAGCTGGGTGGCTCGGTTGGAGCATCATCCTGTACACCAAAAGGTTGTGTCTTTCATTCCCAGTTAAGGCACATACCTAGGTTGTGGGATCAATCCCCAGTCTACAGGTGTACGGAAGGCAGCCAGTTGATGTTTTCTTTCACATTGATGTTTCTCTTCCTCTCCCTTCCTTTCTCTCTAAAAAAAATCGATGAACTTATCCTTAAGTGAGAATTGGAAAAAAAAAATAGACAAAGAAACTGAATAGACACTTATGCAAAGAGGACATACAGAAGGCCAATCCTATCTAATAAGGAGGGAATATGCTAATTGACCCTCATGCCATTACAAAGATGGCAGCACCCACAGCCAATAAGGAGTGAATATGGTAATTAACTGCTCCACCCTCAAAGATGGCGGTGCCCAGTCCTAACAGTTTGGCTGAGTGGATAGAGTGTTGGCCTGTGGACTGAAGGGTCCCAGGTTCAATTCTGGTCAAGGGCATGTACTTTGGTTGCGGGCACATCCCCAGTAGGAAGTGTGCAGGAGGCAACTGATCGTTGTTTCTAATTCTCTATCCCTCTCCCTCTCCTCCCTTTCTCTCTGTAGAAAATCAATCAATAGAATATATTAAAAAAAAAAAGATGGCGGCACCCACAGCCAATAAAGAGGGAATATGCTAATTGACCCTCACGCCATCGCAAAGATGGCAGCACCCACAGCCAATAAGGAGGGAATATACTAATTGACTGTCACGCCCTCAATGATGGCAGCATCCAGTCCCCTCAGCCCCGCTGGGGCAGCAGGCACACGACAAGGCCAGCCCACCCCCAGGTGGGCCCGCCTGCTCTGTACACCTGCCTCTGGAGTCCCCCAGTCCCTTCAGTCCCCCAGCCGCCCGGGGCCGGCCCGAGGCACAGGCAAGCCTCGGATGGCAGCTGCCCAGCCGCCCAGGGCCGCTCAAGGCTGAGGTAACCAGGGCTGCCTGAGGCTTGTGCTACTGGCAGTGGCAGTAGCAGAGGTGTGATGGGGCGTTGCCTTCCCCTGATTGCCGGGTCGCTTCCTGCCCCTCAGGGCTCCCAGATTGTGAGAGGGGGCAGGCCAGGCTGAGGGACCCCCCTCCAAGTGCATGTATTTTCATGCGCCGGGCCTCTAGTGGACACATAAAAAGATGCTCAGCTCTGACCGGTTTGGCTCAGTGGATAGAGCGTTGGCCTGCCCCAAGGGTCCCAGGTTTGATTCCGGTCAAGGGCATGTGCCTTGGTTGTGGGCATATCCCCAGTGGGGGTTGTGCAGGGGGCAGCTGATCAATGTTTCTAACTCTCTATCCCTCTCCCTCTCTGTAAAAAATCAATAAAATCAATAAAAATATATTTAAAAAAATAAAAAGATGCTAAACCTCGCTAATAATCAGAGAAATGCCAATTAAAACCACAATGAGATATCACCTCACAGCTGCTAGAATGGCTATCATCAGTAAATTAACTAGTGTTGGTGAGGATGTGGAGAAAAGAGAACCCTCATGCACTGTTGGTGGGAATGCAAATTGGTGAAGCCACTGTGAAAAGCAGTATGGGGTTACCTCAAAAAATTAAAACTAGAACTGCCTTAGGACCCAGTAATTCCACTTTTGGGAATATATCTGAAGAAACCCAAAACAATAATGTGAAATAATTTATGTACCCCTATGTACATTGCAGAGTTATTTATAATAGCCAAGATTTGGAAGCAACCCCAGTGCCCATCAGTACAATAAGTGAATAAAAAAGCTGTGATGCATTTACACAATGGAATACTACTCAGCCATAAAAAGGAAGGAAATCTTACCATTTGCGAAAGCATGGATGGGCCTGGAGAGTATTATGCTAAGTGAAAAATGCCAGTCAGAGAAAGACAAATACCATATGATTTCACTTATATGTGGACTCTAATGAACCAAATAAATAAACAAAATAGAAACAATTATAGATACAAAGAACAGACTGACAGTTGTCTGAGCGAGGCTTGGTGAAAAAGGTAAAGGGATTAAACAAAAAATAATTAAATGAAACTCATAGACAGACAGCAGTATGGTGATTACCAGAGGGAAAAGTGGGTGGGGGGAGGTAGGAGAGAATAAAGTGGGAATAAATAGTGATGGGAGGAAACTTGACTTGGGGTGGTGAACACACAATACAATATAAAGATGATGTATTATTGAATTGTATGCCTGAACCCTATATAATTTTATTAACTACTGTCAGCTCAGTACATTCAATGTTTTAAAGAATATAAAATGACAACCCATAGAATGGGAGAAGCTATTTATAAATCATATGTCTCATAAGGGATATGTATCAGGAATATATAAAGAACTCTTTCAACTTGACAGTGTAAAAACAAATAGATAGATTTAAAAATGGGTGAAGACTAGCCAGCATGGCTCAGTGGTTGAGCGTTAACCTATGAACCAAGAGGTCACACTTCCATTCCCGGTAAGGGCACATGCCCAGGTTGCAGGCTCGATCCCTAGGAGGGGGAATGCAGGAGGCAGCCAATCAATGATTCTCTCTCATCATTCTCTCCCAATCTAGCTCTATCTCTCTCTCCCTTCCTCTCTGAAATCAATAAAAATATGTTTATATATGTATTTTTAAAAATAAAACAAAATTAAAAAAATAAAAATGGGCGAAAGACTTGAATGCATATTTCTCCAAGAAAGATATACAAATGGACTGTAGGCATATAAATATATGCTTAATATCATTAGTCATCAGAGCAATACTAGTCAAAATTACAATGAGATTTTACTTCACACTAACTAGGATAGCTCTAATTAAAACTGTGTACAATAGAGGAGAAACCAAGATGACGGCATAGGTAAGCACCTAAACTGCTGCCTCGCACAACAATTTCAAAACTACAACTAAAATACAGAACGGACACCATCCAGAACCACAGGAAAGCTGGCTGAGTGGAAATTCTACAACTAGAAGGAAAGAGAAAAGCTCACGGAGAATTGGAAGAACGGCAAAGGGTTGGGGTACGGCAAAGGGTCTTTGTGTGCGCAGAGAGGAAGGGCGGCTGAGAGCCTGGCTGACTTTCTCTGGCGGGAGGGGGAAGGAAGCCCCCGACTGCACTGAACCCCAGTTCCGGGGGAAACCCTGTGGACCCCATGGGCTCATACAGGGGGAGTCTGGACTGTCAGGTAGAGAGAAAGGCATGTGGAGACTTGGAGACCCGGGGGAGCCCCGGCAGGCAGGGGTCTGGAGGCGTGCACGAGTGTGCACAAAGACTGCGGAGGTTGCCCCAGGCTTTCCCTAGCAGAAGGGAGTCAGAAGCTCCTGACTGCACTGAACCCCAGATCCAGGTGAGCCCCTGGGACCCATGCACTTACAGGGGGAATCTGGACTCTCGGGCGGAGGCTCGGGAGCCGGGGAAGGCAGAGGTCTGGAGGTGCACGTGCGAATGCGCACAAAGACTGCGGAGGTTGCCATAGGCTTTTCCTAGCGGAAGGGAGTCGGGAACTCCTGACTGCACTGAGCCCCAGTTTCAGGCAAGCCCCTGGGGACCCTTGCTTTTGCGGGGGAATCTGGACTCTCAAGCGGAGGCTCGGGAGCCAGGGAAGGCAGAGGTCTGGAGGTGCGCATGCGCAAGGGCAGGGCTGACGGGAAGCCAAGACTGCCTGCTCCGCCCTGAGACTCCACCCCATCCAAGCTGAGCACAGAGGCTTTTGCAGTTTGGCAAGTCTAATCCTATAAGGCTGTCTCCAGCACTGAACTTCTCCCAGCGTAGACACAGCTGATCCTCACAGCCAACTGTCCTGGAGGTCAATTCCTCCCAGTGAAACCAACAACAATCAAACCTTGACTACAACAAGGCTGTACACACAGTCCACAAAGGTGTGCACCAAGAGTGTCCACCTCAGGTTAACTGGGGAGGCCGACCCACTGGGCCATATAGGAAACGTAGCACACAAAGCTACCCTACCAACTCAGGGAAGCAGTGAAAATGTGGCAACAAAGAAAGAGATCACAAATGAAAGAAATGGAGGAAAACAAATGACTGGATATGGAATTCAAAACCACGGTTATAAGGCTTTTCAAGAATATCCTAGAAAAGGCCGATAAATATAATGAGACCCTCGAAGATAAGAAAAAGGACCAACTAGAAATTAAACATACACTGACTGAAATAAAAAATATACAGAGACCCAACAACAGACTAGAGGAACGCAAGAATCAAGTCAAAGAATTGAAATACAAAGAAGCCAAAAACACTCAACCGAAAAAGCAAAAAGAAAAAAAAATCCAAAAAGTTGAAGATAGTGTAAGAAGCCTCTGGGACAACTTCAAACGTACCAACATCAGAATTATGGGGGTGCCAGAAGAAAAGAGAGAGCAAGATACTGAAAACCTATTTGAAGAAATAATGACTGAAAACTTCCCCCACCTGGTGAAAGAAATAGACTTACAAGTCCAGGAAGCACACAGAACCCCAAACAGAAGGAATCCAAAGAGGACCACACCAAGACACATCATAATTAAAATGCCAAGAGCAAAAGACAAAGAGAGAATCTTAAAAGCAGCAAGAGAAAAACAAGTACCTCCAAGGGAGCACCCATACAATTGTCAGCTGATTTCTCAACAGAAACTATGCAGGCCAGACGGGAGTGGCAAGAAATATTCAAAGTGATAAATAGCAAGTACCTACAAGCAAGATTACTCTACCCAGCAAAGCTATCATTCAGAATTGAAGGTCAGATAAAGAGCTTCACAGATAAGAAAAAGCTAAAGGAGTTCATCACCACCAAACCAGTATTATACAAAATGCTGAAAGGTATTCTTTAAGAAGAGGAAGAAGAAAAAAGTAAAGATAAAAATTATGAACAACAAATACATATCTATCAACAAGTGAACCTAAAAATCAAGTGAATTAAAAACCTGAGGAACAGAATAATCTGGTGAATATAATAGAATCAGGGGTATAGAAAGGGAGTGGACTGATAATTCTCAGGGGGAAAGTGGTATGGGGGCATCCAGGAAGAGACTGGATAAAAATCGTACACCTATAGATGAGGACAGTTGTGGGGGAGGTAAGGGCAGAAGTTGGGGTGGGAACCGGGTGGAGGGGAGCTATGGGGGGGTGGGGGGAGGAGAAACAATTGTAATAGTCTGAATAAAGTTTTATTAAAAAAATAAATAAAAATAAAACTATGTACAATAACAAGTGTTAGCAAGAATATGGGGAATTTGGAACCATCTTCATACATGGCTGAAGGAATTGGTGAGTCTACTTTGGAATACAGTTTGGTGGTTACACATAGAGTCATCATAAATCTCGAGAATTCCACTCCTAGGTATATACCCAAGAGAGATACAAATGTATGCCCATATAATAACTTGTACATAAATATTCACAGCAGCATTATTCATAATCATCAGAAAGTGGAAACAACCCAAAGGTTTATCAACTGATGAATGGATAAACAAAATGCAGTATATTCACACAACAGTACATTATTCTGTCATAGAAAGGAATGAAGTACTGATACATACTACAATTTGGATGAACCTTCAAAACATTATGCTAAACAAAAGAAACCAGATACAAAAGACCACATAGTGTCCGACTGTTTATATGAAACTAGAGGCCTAGTGCACAAATTCATGCACCCATGGGGTCCGTTGGCCTGGCCTGTGGGATTGGGCCAAACCCAGATCTCTGAATCCCTTGAGGGGTCCTGGATTGCGAGAGGGTACAGGCCAGGCTGAGGGACCCCACTGGTGCACGATTGTGCTGGGGAGGGATGCGGGAGGTTGGCCAGTGGGAGAGACCATGGGAGGGCTCCAGGGTGTGCCCAGTCAGTCTTTGCTCAGTCCCAATTGGCCAGACCCCAGCAGCAAGCTAACCTACTGGTCAGAGCATCTGCCCCCCCTGGTGGTCAGTGCACATTGAAGCGAGTGGTTGAGCAGCCTTAGCATATCATTAGCATATTATGCTTTGATTGGTTGAATGGATGACCAGACACTTAGCATATTAGGCTTTTATTATATAGGAAGGAGGATGTTCAGATAAGCAAATCTGTAGACAGAAGGTAGATTAGCATTTGCCTACAGCAGGGGAAGCATGAGGGGAGAAAGGTAAGTAATTGCTTTAATTGATTTATTTTTGGGTTGATGAAAACTTTCTAATCTTAGGTTGTGGTAGAATGATGGTACAACTTTGTGAATATACTAAAAATTGTACTCTTTATAAGATTGAATATAATCTATTCACATTTAATATAATTATTGGTATGTTTGGATTAATGTCTGCCATTTTGCTATTTGTTTTCTATGTCTCTGTCTTTTTCTTCTGTTCCTCCTTTATAACCTTCTTTCTGTTAAGTATATTATTTTCTAGTGTTTTAATTCCTGTGAGTTTTTAAAAACTTTCTTTGTTATTTTAGTGGGTCTCTAGGGATTACAATATGTATGTTTTCATTTATCACCATTTACTTCAGATTAACACTAAAACTTAGTTCCAGTTAAATATAGAAACTTTGTTCTACAATAGCTCCATTTTCTTATCCCTCTTTTGTTATTATTGCCAAGTATATTGTTTTATGTTACAGACCACACAGTACAGTTTTGTAGGTGTTTTATGAAATCTTATATTTTTAAATCAGGAGGGAAAAAAATCATGAATCTTTTTTATTTATCCTTGTATTTACCTTCTCTGCTGTTCTTTATTTCTTCTTGTCAGTTAAAGTTACCATATGGTAGGGATGGGGGATGCTGGACTGCAGGCTGTATAAGGACTACAAAATCATTTGGTCAGGCCCTACCAACACTATGGGTGAGATAATTAAATGTTTGACCAAATATAACAGGCTAATTTAAAAAAATATGTTTTTATTGATTTTTAGAGGAAGGGAAAGAGAGAGAAAGATAGAAACATTGATGAGAGAGAAACGTCATCAATTGCCTGCCTCTTGCATGCACCCCTACTTGGGATTGAACCTGCAACCCAGGCATGTACTCTGACCGGAAATTGAGCTGGCAGCCTCTTGGTTCCTGGGTCAGTGCTCAGCTGCTGAGCCTCACTGGGCAGGCCAGGCTAATTTGAAAGTTGATAATTTTGTATGGCCTGTGAATGATGTTATACCTATCCAAATGGCCCTTGACAGAAAAAAAGGTTCCCCAATCCTACCTAATGGTGACAGTAAGGAATCATCAATGCCATAGGTCCTTTCAGCCTACTTCCTATAATATTTCTTGCAGGTCACATCCAGTAACAGTGAATTCTCTCAGTCTTCTTCTGGGAATGCCTTTATTTCACCTCAATTTTTTGAAGGATAGTTTTGCTGGATATAGAATTCTTGTTTGATAGGATTCCCCCCCCCCCCCCTTTTTAGCATTTGGAACATATTATCTTGATGCTTTTTGGTCTCCATTTGTTTTTGGTGGGAAAAGAGCTGTTGATTGCATTGATGCTCCCTGTGCCTAATGAGCTCTTTTTCTTTTCATACTTTAAATATTTTCCTTTTGTCTTTCAACAACTTGACTGTTTTATCTAGGTATGGATCTCTTTTTTATTTTATGTGGCATTTGTTGGACTTACTGGACTTGTAGAGTAATCTTTTTAATCAAATCTCGGATTTTTTAGTTATGTATTTAGATTTCTTTTTCTGTTCTTTCTTTTCTCCTGGGACTTCCACTACACTTATATTGATATCCCACATGTCTTTAAGAGTCTGTTTATTTTTATTCTATTTTTTCCATTTCAGATTGGATAAATTTTATTGACCTATCTTTATGCTTATAGGTTTTTTTCTTCTGCCATTTCAAATCTGATGTTGTAACCCCCCCCCCCATGAATGGTTTTTTTCCCCAGTTATTATAATTTTCTCTTTTTAAAAATATATTTTTATTGATTTTAGAGAGGAAAGGAGAGGGAAAGAGAGAGAGAAACATCAATGATGAGAGAATCATTGATTGGCTGCCTCCTGCATGCCCCACACTGGGGATTGAGCTTGCAACTCAGGCATGTGCCCTGACCAGGAATCAAACTGTGACCTCCTGGCTCATGGGTCGACACTCAACCACGCAGCCATGCTGGCTGGGTAGTTATAATTTTCACCTTAAGAATTTCTTCTAAAATATTTTTCTATTTCTTTATGGTGTCTAATTCTTTAAACATGATTTCCTTTAGATTGTGAACATATTTGTAGTGCTATTTGAAGTATTTGTCTGCTAAGTTCAACTTCTGAGCCCTCTCAAGGATAATTTCTATTAACTGCTTCCTTTCCTTAGTATGGGTCACACTTTACTATTTCTTTGTATCACAATTTTTGTTGTTGAAAACTGCACATTCTAGATCATATATTGTAGCCACTCTGGATTCTGATTCCTCCTCCCCAGTTACTAAAAACTGCACATTCTAGATCATATGTTGTACCAACTCCAGATTCTGATTCCTCAATACTCCCCTTTTTGCCATTTTAAAAATTGTTTTGAATTATTTGTTTGTTTAATGACTTGAGTGGACAACTTTTTTGGTATGGAGACCAATGTCTCTGCTCTTACTTTTTTTTTTAATCTTGTCTTAATTTTAAGTGTGAGTTACTAGGGGATGCCTTTGGTTCAGTATGGTTTAGTGCTCAGCTAATGCCTGATTAGAGGTTGTGCTGAAAATCTGAGCTAATAAGGCTTTTATCTTTTGCTATTGGATCTGTGTGTGGACAGGGCAATATTTTCAAAGTTGAAGCAGTTTATTAATCTGCTGTAGCTATTGACTTCTGCCTGGCCATCTGGTATCTTCCTTGCACACTCCTGAGGGCCTCATGTTCATCCAGGGATGTGTGGATAGCTAGGGCCCTTTCCAAGCTCTCTGGATCTTGCATGCAGCCTTGTATGTCAGTTTTATTGCTGATTGTTGGGAGGAATAATTTTTTGAATTCCTCATTCCTCCATTTCAGAGGTCTGGTTGGCAGTTTTTACTTTTGATTTTCTCTTTAGCATAAGACATACCCAAAATTACCAGTATTTACAAATTTAAAATAGGTAACCTTGGCTGCACATATGGGGAACTTTAAAAGTTGGTTTTGCGTCTTTTCTTATTTTATTACATTTTACTTTTTATTATGGGCAAATTGTAAGCATATAGAAATAGAGCATATATTATTATCTATCATGACCAATCTTGTCTCATTTGTCTTCTGACTTTACCTGTCCCTGCCTATTATTTTGAAGCAAGTATTACACATTATATTGTTTCATCCACAAATATTTCATTATGATGTTCTAAAAGGAGATCTCTTTAATTTTTATTAAAACAATTTTATTGAGGTATAATTGACATATAACATTATATTAGTTTTAGGTGTACAATACAGTGATTTGATATTTGTATACATTGTGATATGATTGCCGCAATAAGCATAGTTGAAATCTGTCACCATACATAAATTTTTTTTCTTATGATGAGAATTTTTAAGATCTGCATTATTTACAATAGGCAAGATATAGAAACAGCCTAAGTATCTATATCAGCGGATGAATGAATAAAGAACATACATTCATTATATATACAATGGAATATTACTCAGACATAAAAAGTGGAGTCTTGCCATTTGCAGCAACATAGATGGAGTTCAAGGGCATTATAGTAAGTGAAATAAGTCAGACAAAGACAAATATCATATGATCTCACTATGTATGGAATTTTTTTAAAAAACTGAACTCACAGATACAAAGAAAAACTGAACTCCTAGATATAAAGAACAAATTGGTGGTTTCCAGAGGCTAGGATGTGGGGTAGGCAAAATGGGAAAAGGGACTCAAAAGGTACAAACTTGCAGTTATAAACACATAAGTAATGGTAATGTAATGTACAGAAAGGTGACTGTTGTTAATACTGTATTACATATTTGAAAGTTACTAAAACAGTAGATCTTAAAGAGAAGGTCTCTTTTTAAAGACATCACCACAATATAATTACAGCTAAAACAATAGTGATTCCTTAATATCATCACAAAGCCTTAAGGAGCTGTGAAAAATAAGGTGCCCAGTGCAATCAAATCAGGCTTTCTGGGGTGAGGTCTGGACATCAGGATATATTAAATTCCCCAGATAATTGTAACATGCAGCCCAGATTGAAAACCATTGAGTTAGGTTTCTCATCCTTTTCCAAAATTGTTTTTCTTGTTTAAATGTATTGGAGTCAGAGTAGTGTGATAGAAAAGGTTCTCTTTTGGAGCTTTGGGATTTTCCTTTTATTTTCCTAACATAGGATCTGTTTCTATGAATGTTCAATGGATATTTTATATAGACCTGTTTTCTTGTAAAAGAGTTGTATATTATAAACCTTGAAAACCAGGTTGCTAGTTTGTTTTATTCAGATGTTCTCTATCCCTACTTTTGGCTAACTTTATGTTACCCTCTTAAAAGGAGAGAGAGACTGTGTGTGTCTCCCACAGTGATCATGATAATATCAGTTCTTATATTTCTACTGGTTTTTGTTTTAAACATTTAGATTTATATCTCATACATAACTTCAGCCATGAAAAGTTGAGGAAAACAACAGATTATCTTCTCCCTCCTTCCCCCCCCCCCCGCCCCAGTTTCTGCATTTCTGAATCCTTTACTTGTAGTTGGAAAGTGTTCTGATGTCAGTGTCATCACGTGTGTGTGTTGATATCAAATGCCATTTCAATCTATAATAATAAAAGCATAATATGCTAATTATACCGGAAAGCCAAACGACCTTCTGGACGAAGCCGGGGCTGTAAGGGCGAGGCAGCCACTGCAGCCGCGAGGGCCAAGCCCCTTTCATGAATTTTGTGCATCGGGCCTCTAGTCCTTTTATAATAGGCCCTGTCTCTTCACAGGTCATGTTAGGGGCCCAGCCTTCAACTGGTCCTTCAGCATGTCTGGATATTGCCACCTCCTGCCCACTTGGAAAGCACCTGCTGCATTTTTATCTTTCAGTGCGGGCACTTTAGGAAAATAAGTACATTACAAGCAGCAAGCTGTGATTTAACACCTGATTTTCACATGGTCTGGTGTGTGCTGGGCTATCTCTCCATCCCCTCTGTTAGTACCATTTGGTCTATACACAAAATCCCCCTCTTCCCTGCTGTGATGCATAACTCACTGTTTTTCTCAAAATAAGTGCTAATTGGTTTTCAGTTCCACTTGGATTTTAATGCTGCCCACTGCAGCCTTGGTCCAGAAACACTGATGTATTTGAAATAATATTTCTCAGGAGGAGAAATCAGCATTGTAGGGAGCTAGCTGGCTCTGCCCTTCCCAGCTTGCCACAGTGGCTGTGGGCCTCTGCCAGCCACATGCACCACTTTGCTCAGGCTCAGTGAGAGATGCTTTGCAGAGACTTGCTCATGATGGCAAGGACAGGTTTGGACAGATCTCCCTTTCCTCCATGAGTGGAGAGTGATGGGGCCTTGGTTCATGGGGGCTAGAGGAATGTCATTTGATCAGCTTGGTTGGTCATGGACTCCTGATCTGGAGTGTTCCTATGTGTTCTGGACAATTCCTGCCCGAGGTCCACCTCCCTCTGCGTTACCCATCTGGGGCAGCAGGAGGGAGAGGCTGGATCGTGTGGTGCTAGCCATCTGGGCTGGGGAGGTGATTTCTATCTGCCTCCACCCTCCTCCAGTGTTTTTTTCTGCTCACAATACTCTCTAGGATTGTCCCACTCCAGATCTGCCTCAAAGGCCTGCACCTCCCCAGCTGTTCTTTTTCACTCCCTTCATCTGCCCAGGCATTGAGGCAGAGGGGGACAGATGTCAGTCCTGCAGATGGAGAACAGAGGCACATGGATGGCTCAGGACTTTTCTAGACCACAGGGTGGAGGGGAGCAGTTCCCACAAGCTAGAGGAACAATATAGTTGTTAGAAATATGCCCTCCCGCCCGGCTGGTGTTGCTCAGTGGTTGAGTGTCAACTTATGAACCAGGTAGTCAGGATTCAATTCCTGGTCAGGGCACATGCCTGGGTTGCAGGCTCAATCCCCAGTGTGGGGCGTGCAGGAGGCAGCCGACCAATGATTCTTTCTCATCATTGATGTTTCTCTCTCCCCCTCTCCCTTCCTTTCTGAAATCAATAAAAATGTATATTAAAAAAAAAATATATATATATATATGCCCTCCCAAAGTAGAAAGACCAGTATATCCCATTGGTTAGGGAATTGGTGCAGGTGACCCACAACCGCCTCTGGACCCGTTTCCTCTTCACTGTATTCGTTTGCTAGGGCTGTCATAACAAAGTACTACAAACTGGGTGGCTTAAACAACAGAATATATTTTCCCACAGTTCTGGAGGCCATAAGTGTCTGCAAGGTTGGTTCCTTCTGAGGCCCAAGAAGGTAATCTGCTCCACGTCTGTCTCCCAGCTTCTGGTGGTTTGCTGGCAATCTGGGACTTCTTGGCTTCTGCTGATTCACCTCAATCTCTGCTTCATATTCACTCAGTGTTTTCCCTGTGTCCAAATGTCCCCTTCTTGTAAGCATACCAGTCATATTTGGATTAGGGGCTCACTCTATTCCATTATAACCTCATTTTAACTTCAGTAATTACATCTGCAACAACCCTATCTTCAAGTAAGGTCACATCCTGAAGGTTAGGACTTTAACACATTAACTTTGGGGGGACATAACCCATAACTGAAAAATACAGTATTGATAATATTATTCATGTACCAGAGTTGTTAGATTATTAATTCATGTAAGTAAAGCACTTTAGATCAGTAACTATGACATAGTAAGTGCTCAGTGAATGTTAGTTTTGTTAATGGGCTCTTATGACCTCATCTCTCACTGGGACTATTGCCTTCTCATGGGCTCACTGCTTCTATTCTTGCCCTCTTCATTTTGTTGTCCAAAAATAGAAATGAAGTCATGTTATACTCCATATATACACCTCTCAGTGGTTTCTATTTCTAGCTGTCAAGAAGTTAGGGTTGTACCTAGCCAGTGTGGCTCAGTGGTTGAGTGTCAACCCATGAACTAGGAGGTCACAGTTCGATTCCCAATCCTGGTACAGATTGTGGGCTCAATCCCCATAGGGAGCTTGCAGGAGGCAGCCAATTAATGATTCTCTGTCATCATTAATGTTTCTATCTTTCCCTATTCCTCCTTCTTTGAAATCAATAAAAATATATTTTAAAGAAAAAGAAATTAGGGTTGCAAGTAACAGAAAACCTAGCCCAGCTGGCTTAAAGAAATTGAGAAATTATTGGCTTAATATAATTGAAGTACAAGGGTAATCTGCTTTAGGTACAGCTTGATCCAGAGCTCAGATAATATTTTTATCAATATTGAGTTTTCCCCCTTGACCTCTCAATTGTTTTTTTTTAGTTGTTTTTACTAATACCAGTTCTGACACACATTCTTGAATTTTGGACACTAACTGGATATCTTATAATTCAGTTTAATTCTGAAACTACCTGGAGTTAGCTAATTCCACAAGTTAAGGATTTAGTTCCATAAGACTGCCCCCCCCCCCACACACACACACTTCAGACACCAGTTGCCACCTGTACTTCTCAACTGCCTATAAATTGGGGTTCCAGTGGCGCCCGTCCTCAGGTTTGATAATTGGTTAAAATAACTCAGAAGTCAGGAAAACACTTTACTGACATTTACCATACTATCTAATAAAAGAGTAACATGCAAATTAACTATCACTCTGCTACACCCACAAGCCATGCCCACCAGCCAATAAGGAGCGAGTATGCAAATCAACCCAACCAAGATGGCTGTGGCCACGGAGTGAGCAGGAGGCTTGGGTTTCCCCGGCAATGGAGGAAGCCAAGCTTCCACAGCCCTGGCCTGCCTTGGCCTCGCTCAGGGCTACAAAGTTTCAATTATAGAAGATAAATAAATACCAGATCCCAGGGCCTCCACTTGGGTTGTTGGGGGTGTGGCCAGCCTGCAAACCACCACAGGCCCCTCACCCAGGCTGTCCCACACCCCAAGGAAACCCTTACCCTGATCCGGGACACCCTTCAGGGCAAATCAGCTGGCCCCCACCCATGCACCCGGCCTCTATCCTATCTAATAAAAGAGTAATATGCAGATTGACCATCACTCCAACAAACAAGATGGCTGCCCCCATGTGGACACAAGATGGCCGCCACAAGATGGCCAGCAGGGGAGGGCAGTTGGGAGGGGCCAGGCCTGCAAGGGAGAGTAGTTGTGGGTGATCAGGCCTGTAGGAAAGAGCAGTTGGGGGGGGGACCAGGCCTGCAGGGAAAGGCAGTTAGGGGCAAACAGGCTGGCAGGGGAGCTGTTAGGCATCAATCAGGCTGTCAGGGGAGTGATTAGGGGGTGATCAGGCTGTCAGGCAGAAGCAATTAGGGGCAATCAGGCAGGCAGGCAGGTGAGCAGTTGGTAGCCAGCAGCCCTGAATTGTAAGAGGGATGTCCGACTGCCCGTTTAGGCCCGATCCTAGTAGTCGGACATCCCTTGAGTGGTCCCAGATTGGAGAGGGTGCAGGCTGGGCTGAGGGACACGTGCACCCCCCCCCCATGCACAAATTTCGTGCATTGGGCCTCTAGTGTGTGTGTGTGTGTGTGTGTATACACACATATACATACATACATACACACACACACACACATACACATTGAGTGGCCAGATTATTATGCATTCAGAGATCATAATAATGTGGCCACTCAGTGTATTTATAACAGTTCCAGTCTCAAATTATTCTCTGATAGTTACTAAATGATTGCAACAATTGTAGCCTCAAATTATGAAGTTTAAGTTCAATGGAAGAAGAGGGAGAGAGCACTTTTTTTGTATGTGGAAATGTGTACAAAAGTTCTGAAGTTGACTGTGCACAAGTATTACCATCATGATGACCAGGGGAAGGCGGGAGGCTTTGATGGACAGTTAGTCCTAGGTCTGGGCTGGAGCGCCACTGACATCTCAGGGTCTGAAAGTGGGGGTTATTTGGGCCCCAAGTGAAAATAAGGTGCTTTGTGGGAAGAGACAATCAATACCAGTGGGGAACAAATAACGGTTATCTACTAATATACTCCTGTACTTAAAATAACATTCAAAATCCTTACTGTGGCCCTACCTGGTTTGGCTCAGGGATAGAGCCTCAGCCTGCAGACTAAAGGGTCCTGGGTTCTATTCTGGTCAGGAGTACATGCCTCGGTTGCAGGCCCTGGCCCAGGGCGCATGAGCGTATGAGCGCATGTGGGAAGCAACCAATCAATGTGTCTCTCAAGTTGTTGTTTCTCTATCTCTCCCACTCCCTTCCACTCTCTCTTTTTTTAAAAAAAATATTTTTATTGATTTCAGAGAGGAAGGGAGAGGGAGAGAGATAGAAACATCAATGATAAGAGAGAATCATTGATTGGCTGCCTCCTGCATGCCCCCACTGGGGATCAAGCCCGCAACCCAGGCATGTGCCCTTGACCAGAATCGAACCCAAGACCCTTCAGTCTGCAGGCTGATGCTCTATCCACCGAGCCAAACCAGCTAGGGCTCCACTCTCTCTTAAAAAAACAAACAGCAACAACAACACTTTACTATGGCCCCATGATGCAGCCCCTGCCAGCCAGTTTTTCATTTAGTTTCTCAAACAAGCCAAGATTTTTCCTACCTCGAAGTCTTTGTATGTGCTCTTCCTTGTGCTTAAAATGCTTTTCCTAATGGCTTTTCTCCTAGTCTTCTCATCCCTCAGATCCCAGCTTAAATATCAAATCTTTTAAGAGGCCCTCCTGGACCATCCTCAATCTAAACTTGGCCCTGTTGTTATTTCCTGGCAAATCTTCAGAGCAGTTATAAAATTTAATTATATGTTACAGTTGCCTTGATGTCTTTAATATCTGTCTTCCCCACTGGGCTGTGAGTTCCAGGAGGTCAATCAAGCCCAAGCCTGTTGTTTTTTTCCTCTCATACCTAGTACATACTAGATAATAAAATTAAAAATAACAACACGAAAATACACACCTTTTATTTAGTGAATGTGATGAAAGTGAAATGGTTCACTCATTTAAAATTATGGTTAGCCTGTCATTGAACTGGAGCAGGAAATAATGACTGACCAGAAGTTTTTAAAGCTTGGCAGTGAAATTTCAAAGAGAAAGTTTTACTGGTAGATTGAAGGAAATACATGCTTCAGCCATATTTTTATGGGCCGTTTGGTATTAATGATGCCAAAGTGACCTTCCTTATGGAGTCTTGGGGTCAGTTGAGATGGTACATCCAGTAATAAAAACTTTACCCATGTTAACTAGAGTACAGCAATTAACATATATTTTTTAATTAGCCTGTTACTCATTTAAGGAGGTCAAGGGAGTAGGAAGCTTGGCTATTTGAATACTTCCAAGGAACTATCTAGCCCATACTGCTGACATCATCTGAATCCCTGCTGTCCATCAAGGATCCTGCATTTGGAAGCCTTTTTCTGGGTTGCTCTCTTTTCTTTTAAAGCCACAGTGAGCCTCTCAGAGCAGAGTTAAGACAAAGAGAGAATCTTTTTAATGTTTTTATTGATTTCAAGAGAGGAAGGGAGAGAGAGAGAGAAACATCAATGATGAAGGAGAATCATTGATCGGCTGCCTCCTGCAGTCCCCCAGGCATGTACTCTTGACTAGAATCGAACCCGGGACCCTTTAGTCCGTAGTAAGCTGATGCTTTATCTACTGAGCCAAACCAGCTAGGGCACAAAGAGAGAATCTTAAAAGCAGCAAGAGAAAAGCAGTTATCTACAAGGGAGCACCTATATGACTGTCAGTTGATTTCTCAATAGAAACTTTTCAGGTCATGGCAAGAAATATTTAGAGTGATGAAGAGCAAGGACCTACTGCCAAGATTACTCTACCCAGCAAAGCTATCATTTAAAATTGAAGGTTAGATAAAGAGCTTCATAGACAAGAAAAAGCTAAAGGAGTTCATCACCAACCAACTAGTATTGTATGAAATGTTGAAGGTATTCTTTAAGAAGAGGGAGAAAGAGAAGAAAAGTATGAACATTAAAATGACAATAAATACATATCTATTAACAATTGAATCTAAAATCAAAATAAACAAGAAATCTAATGAACAAAATAAACTGGTGAGTAAAATAGAATCAGAGACATGGAAACATGGAACAGACTGACAAATCTCAGAGGGAAGAGATGGTGGAGTGGGAAGAGATTAGCCAAAGATCTTAACATGCATATATATGCAATACCTATGGACATAGACAGTAGGGTGGTGAAGGCCTGGGCAGGGCAGGAACCAGGTGGAGGGGGACAATGAGGGGGGCAATGGGGGACATCTGTAATAACCTCAACAGTGAAAAAGTTACCAAACTGGCATGACAGCCAAGGTGGCTGAACCCTCCTCTCCTGCAGAAAAGGGGACACTCAGATATGTGGGGGTGCATCTCATGGAAGAGTTAGTTTCAGCCACATTGGGTAAAACAAAAACTGTAGATTGAGATCACCTTTAGTCTTCTCTTAAAAGGATGTTGGGTATAAGCTGAATATAGGTTTGACTGCTATGACAGACTCAGATTAGCAGTGGTATAAGTGAGAAAGTCGATTTCTCTCTCATGAAGTCGTTTAAAAGTGAGTAGCCCAGGGCTGATAAGGTTGGGGACCCAGGATCCTGCCATCGTGTTGCCCCATTGCTGGGATGTTGGCCCCATGTATGGTCCCAAATGACTCTCTGCCATTACAGTGTGTGTATTCTCCATGGGAAGGGAGGATATGAGAGAAGGGGGCACCACCGCCTTTTCTTAAGGTAGGAGTTCTTTTTTCTTTTTTACAGATAATTTACATACCATAAAATTTACCTTTTGAAAGTGTGCAATTTAGTATTTTTTAGTGAATTCACAAGGTTGTGCAAAATCTCATTACAGAACATTTTAATCATGCATGAAAGAAGCCCTGCACTCATTTCCTATTTCTCCCTCCTCTCAGCCCCTGGCAACTACTAATCTACTTTCTGTCTCTATTGAGTTACCTCTTCTGGACATTTAATTTAAACTGAATAATGCAGAGTTTGGCCTTTTGTGTCTGGCTTCTTTCATTTAGCATAATGTTTTCAAGGTTCATCCATATGTTGTAACATGTTTTAGTATTTTATTCCTTTCTATGGCTGAATGATATTACATTGTATGGCTATACCACTTTTTATTTATCCACTCATCAATTGATATACCTTTGGATTGTTTCCACTTTTTTATTACTATGAATAGTACTGTTTGTGTACAAGATTTCGTATAAACATATTTTTCAGTTTTCTTAGATATGTACTTGAGAGTGGAATTGCTTGGGTCATGTAGTAACTATGTTTAACTTTTCGAAGAACAAAACAGTTTCTTAATATTTGTGTGCCATGGACTCTTTGACATCTACTTCATAAAATCATATTTTTAAATTAATAAAACACATGGAATTACCAATTATGTTGAAATATAGTTTTTAAAATATTAAATTTTTGACATAGAAATGGCAGAATTCAGTGACATAATTTTATAAGTATATAATTTCAAAATACTAAAGGGTGTGAATACTATTTTGAGATGTTTGTAAGAATTGTATAATGTGATTATTTTAAAAGCCTATGATTTCTGTTGGTGAGAAATTCATAGGTGTTGTGAAGACTATTGTGGTTTGCCTACTGAAATGCTGAATTGCAATTAGAGGTTAGTGAAAATAAAGAGGTAACCCACAATTAATCAAGCTCCTGAATTCTATCACACTTCCAAAGGGGGTGACTCAGAAGTAGTACAACCTCTCCCATTCCCATGCCATTGGTCTGAACATGACCACATCTGGCTGCAAGGGAGGGTGGGAAATGTAGTCTTCACTCACATCAGCGTTGTTCTGGCTAAACTATACTAGTAGGAGTTCAATTATTAAAGAAAAAAGGGAGAATATGTATTAGGTGGCAAGAAAAAATAAATATTATCCCATACAGTCAGTTCCCCCTCTCTCCAGGTTCAGAACGTATTCTTTCTTCTGATAAGCACCTGCCAAAGGAATTGGTTTGCCTTTAGAGTCCATGCTGTATGAAAAATGTGTGTCTTGGGACAATAGAACACTATTCAGAGTGGTGAGCTACTCCATGGTGAAGAACTTAGCATGCCTGAAGGAATACATATGCTTGACTCTCAATGCTCATGAAGCGGAATGCTGGACATCTGTTCTATTTAAATTACTTTTTCATATTGCAGGGGCCCAAGGGGTTGTGAGAGGGTCAGGTGCATTCTTGAGTGTGTGGGAGGGAAACCTCTACAATTTGATGAAACCTCTTATACCTTTTTTCTGTGCTGTAAGATGTGTGGTTGGCATCTCAAATGACTGGACATTGATGTTATATTGGAATGCTTGCTTCTAAGTGTAAGAACTCACTTTAGATTACCAAAGGCAGACAAGGGACTGTTTTGTTGGCTCAAAATCCAAGGTCAGCAACAAAGAGAGAGGGCAGCTTAGGCATCAGTGGTAGGAAATCATAGGACAAGTATGGCCCACTGGCAAAGTGGCCTCCCCATTATCTTGGCTGTAGGGACTGAAGAGCAGTGATGTTGATCATAATAATGGTAACAGCTTGTCTTTATTGAGTGCTTACTGTATGCCTGGCAGTATTCATGGGTGAACTCATTTTACAACAACATCATGACCTAGATCCTACTGATCCCCATTTCCTGATGCACAGTGGTTTATTAACATACACACACACCCAAGATCATATATAGTTATTCTCAGCAGAGGTGAGATTTGAACACAGATGGTCCCGTTCGCCATTCCCTGTGCTCTTAGTTGTTGGGAGGGTGTGAGATGAAATGCAGGAGTAGAAATTCTAGGCAGAATAATTGGTGCTTACTTTAATGCTCTTGTTTCTCCAGTATTTATTTTTAATGCTAACTTGCAAGTTTCCATGATTGTGCCATCACAGACACCTTCCCTCTCTTCTGTCACCCAGTGGTGCATCCCGCCTTCCTCAGTTCCACCATTTAAATGCTCAGGTGACTCTGCTAATCTCTTTGTCTCCCTTGATTCTAGGCCAGGCCTTCACCCTGGTTTCAGTTTTAAGAACCAGGTTTTGCTGTTCTAGTTTTATTTTTATTATTATTATTTTTATTGTTTAAAGTATTATAAATAGTAGTACATATGTCTCCTTTTTTTTTCTTTCCCAATTGACCTTCCCTCAGCCTCCCCTACACCTTGGCACATGCCCTTAACCCCCTCCCAGTCTCTTGCATCCATTGGTTATATGCATGCATACAAGTCCTTCGGTTGATCTCTTACCTTCCCAGCCTTCCCGCTGTCGTTTGAGAGTCTATTCGATGCTTCTCTGCCTCTGTATCTATTTTTGTTAATCAGTTTATGTTGTTCACAATTCCATAAATGAGTGAGATCATGTGGTATTTTTCTTTCACTGACTGGCTTATTTCACCTAGCATTGTGCTCTCCAGTTCCATCCATGCTGTTGCAAATGGTAAGAATTCCTTCTTTTTTATAGCAGTGTAGTATTCCATTGTGTAGATGTACCATAGTTTTCTAATCCACTCATCTGCTGATGGGCATTTAGGCTGTTTCCAAATCTTAGCTATGGTAAATTGTGCTGCTATGTAAATAGGGGTGCATATATCCTTTCTGATTGATGTTTCTGTTTTCTTGGGATATATTCTTAGAAGTGGTATTACTGGGTCAAATGGCAGTTCCAATTTTAATTTTTGAGGAAATGCCATACTGTTTTCCACAGTGGCTGCACCAGTCTGCATTCCCACCAGTGGTGAAGGAGGGTTCCTTTTTCTCTGCATCCTCTCCAGCACTTATCATTTGTTGATTTGTTGATGATAGCCATTCTGACAGGTGTGAGGTGGTATCTCGTTGTTGTTTTGATTTGCATCTCTCAGATGATTAGTGACTTTGAGCATGTTTTCCTATGTCTCTTGGGTTTCTGAATGTCCTCTTTCGAAAAGTGTCTATTTAGGTCATTTGCCCATTTTTTGATTGGGTTGTTTATCTTCCTTTTGATAAGTTGTGTGAGTGGCCTGTAAATTTTGGAGATTAAATCCTTTTTGGAGATTAAACCCTTATCGGAGATAACATTGGCAAATATGTTCTCCCATGCAGTGGGCTTTCTTATTGTTTTGTTGATGGTTTCTTTTGCTGTGCAGAAGCTTTTTATTTTGATGTAGTCCCATTTGTTTATTTTCTCCTTAGTTTCCATTGCCCTAGGAGCTGTATCGTTAAATATATTGCTACGACAAATGTCTGCTATTTTGCTGCCTATGGCTTCTTCTCAGATTTTTATGGTTTCCCCTCTTACGTTTAAGTCCTTTATGCATTTTGAGTTTATTTTTGTGTATGGTGTAAGTTGGTGGTCGAATTTCATTTTTTTGCAAGTATCTGTCCAGTTTTCCCAACACCATATATTGAAGAGACTGTCTTGACTCCATTAAATGGTCTTGCCTCCTTTGTCAAATGTTAATTGAGCATAATGGCTTGTGTTGATTTCTGGATTCTCTGTTCTGTTCCACTGGTCTATATGTCTGTTCTTGTGCCAGTACCAGGCAGTTTTGAGAACAGTGACTTTGTAGTATAGCTTGATATATGGTATTGTGATCCCTCAAACATTGTTCTTCTTTCTCAAGATTGCTGCAGCTATTCAGGGTCTTTTTTTATTCCAGATGAATTTTTAGAGAATTTGTTCTAGGTCTTTGAAGTATGCTGTTGGTATTTTAATGAGGATTGCATTGAATTTATAGATTGCTTTGGTTAGTATGGACATTTTAATGATGTTGATTCTACCAATCCATGAACATGGTATATTCTTCCATTTGTTCATGTCTTCCTCTATATCTTTTTCCAGTGTTCTGAAATTTTCTCAGTATAGGTCCTTTATCTCCTTGGTTAAGTTTATTCCTAGGTATCTTAATTCTTTTGTTGCAATGGTAATGGGATTGCTTTTTTAATTTCCCTTTCTGTGAGTTCATTATTGGTATATAGAAAATCCATAGACTTCTGGGTACTAATTTTGTATCCTGCTACATTGCCGAATTCATTTATTAAATCTAATAGTTTTTTGATGGAGTCTTCAGGGTTTTCTATGTACAATATCATGTCATCTGCAAATAAGGACAGTTTTATTTCTTCTTTTCCAATTTGGATGCCTTTTATTTCTTCTTTGTTGATTTGTTGATGATAGCCATTCTGACAGGTGTGAGGTGGTACCTCATTGTTGTTTTGATTTGCATCTCTCAGATGATTAGTGACTTTGAGCATGAACATGGTATATTCTTCAATTTGTTCATGTCTTCCTCTATCTCTTTTTCCAGTGTTCTGAAATTTTCTGAGTATAGGTCCTTTATCTCCTTGGTTAAGTTTATTCCTAGGTATCTTAATTTTTTTTGTTCTAATGGTAATGGGATTGCTTTGTGTCTGATCACAATGGCTAGTACTTCCAGTACTATGTCGAACAGGAGTGGTGAGAATGGGCAGCTGTGTCTTGTTCCTGTTCTTAGTGGAAATGGTTTTAGTTTTTTCCCATTGAGAATGATGTTGGCTGTGGGTTTGTCATATATGGCTTTTATTATGTAGAGGTATGATCCTTCTATTCCCATCTTGCTGAGGGTTTTTATCAAGAAAGGGTGTTGGGCCCTGACGGGTTTGGCTCAGTGGATAGAGCATCGGCCTGTGGACTCGAGGGTCCTAAGTTCGATTCTAGTCAAGGGCATGTACCTTAGTTTCGGGCACATCCCCAGTAGTGGGTGTGCAGGAGGCAGCTGATTGATGTTTCTCTCTCATCAATGTTGTAACTCTCTCTCCCTCTCCCTTCTTCTCTGTAAAAAAACAATAAAATATATTTAAAAAAAAAGAAAGGGTGTTGGATTTTCTCAAATCATTTTTCTGCATCAATGGATATGATTATATGGTTTTTATGTCTCAGTTTGTTTATATGGTGTATCACATTTATTGATTTGCAGATATTGTACCATCCTTGCATCCCCAGAATAAATCCCACTTGGTCATGGTGAATGATCTTTCTAATTTATTGCTGGATTCGATTTGCTCGAATTTTGTTAAGGATTTTGGTGTCTATGTTCATGAGGGATATTGGCCTGTAATTCTCTTTCTTTGTATTGACTTTATCTGGTTTTGGGATTAGGGTAATGCTGGCTTCGTAGAAAGAGCTTGGAAGTGCTCCTTCCTCTTGAATTTCTTTGAATAGTCTGAGGAAGATAGGTTTTATTTCTTCTTTAAATGTTTGATAAAACTCCCCTGTGATATCATCTGGTGTAGGGCTTTGGTTTGTTGGAAGATTTTTGATTACTGCTTCAATTTCCTCCATAGTTATCGGCCTATTCAGGTTTTTTTATTCCTCCTGGCTGAGGTTTGGAACGTCGTATTTTTTTAGGAATATGTCCATTTCTTCTAGGTTGACCAGTTTGTTGGAGTAGAGTTGCTCATAGTATTTTTTTATGATTCTTTCATATTTCTGTGGGGTCTGTTGTTATTTCACCTCTTTTGTTTCTGATTTTGTTTATTTGTGTCCTCTCTCTCTCTGCTTCTTGGTGAGCCTGGCTAGAGGTTCATCAGTCTTGTTTATCCTTTCAAAGAACCAGCTCTTGGTTTCATTGATCTTTTGTATTGTTTTATTTATTTATTTATTTATTTTGGTCTCTATGTCATTTATTTCCACTCTGATCTTTATTATTTCCTTCCTTCTGATCACAGTGGGCTTTTCTTGTTGCTCTGTTTCTAATTCTTCAAGTTGTAGAGTTAGATGGTTCATTACCAGTTTTTCTTGTTTTTTGAGGTAGGCCTGTAATGCTATGAACTTCCCTCTCAGGACTGCTTTCACTGTGTCCCAAAGACTTGGGATTGTTGTGTTTTCATTGTCGTTTGTTTCCAGGATGTGTTTTATTTCTTCTTTGATCTCTTTGGTAACCCACTCATTGTTTAATAGTGTTCTATTCAGCCTCCAAGTGTTTGAATTTTTGTGATTGTTTTTACTGTAATTGATTTCTAATTTTATGCCATTGTGATCTGAGAAGATGCTTGATATGATTTCAATCCTCTTGAATTTGGAGAGACTTTGCCTGTGTCCCAATATGTGGTCTATCTTTGAAAATGTCCTATGTGCTCTTGAGGAAGAATGTATATTCTGTAGTTTTGGGGTGGAATGTTCTAAAGATGTCAATTAAGTCCATCTGATCTAGTAAGTCGTTTAGGATTGAAGTTTCTTTGCTCATTTTTTTTGTCTACAGGATTTATCCAGTGATGTTAATGGGGTATTAAAGTCTCCTGCTATGATTTTTTATCTCATCCCTGATATCTTCCAGAAGTTTTTTTTACGTATTTGGGTGCTCCTGCATTGGGTGCATAAATGTTTACCAGAGTTATATCCTCTTATCGATCCCTTTAGAATTATGAAGTGGCCTTTCTTGTCTCTTGTTATGGTCTTCACTTTGAGGTCTATTTTGTCATATATAAATATTGCTACCCCAGCTTTTTTTTTTTTTTTTTCATTTCCATTTGCCTGATAGATATTTTTCCATCCCTTCTCTTTTAGTCTGTGTGAGTCCCTTGTTCTGAGGTGAATCTCCTGTAGACAGCATATATATATGGGTCATGTTTTCTTATCCATTCATTCACTTGATGTCTTTTGATTGGAGCATTTAATCCATTTACGTTTAATGTTATTATTGATAGGTACTTGTTTGTAGCCATTTCTGTACTTTATGCCTGTGTTCCTTCCTCCCTTTCTATTTCTTCTTTTTACAGTATTCCCTTTAGTATTTCTTGCATTGCTGACTTGGTAGTGATAAACTCCCTTAGCCTTTATTCATCTGTGAAGCTTCTGATTTCCTTTTCAATTTTGATTCATATTCTTGCTGGATAGAGTATTCTTGGATTCAGTCCTTTGCTTTGCATCACTTTGTATACCTCCTTCCATTCCCTTCTACCTTGATGTGTTTCTGTTGAGAAATCATTTGATAATCTAATGAGGGATCCTTTGTAGGAACCTCTCTCTTGAAACCTTTTAAGATTCTCTCTTTGTCGTTAACATTTGCCATTGTAATTATGACATGTCTTGGTGTGGGTCTTTTGGGACTCATCTTACTTGGGACTCTATTTACTTGTGTAACTTTTTTCTTTTCCATATCCGGGAAGTTTTCTGTCATTATTTCTTCAAATAGATTTTCTAATCCTTGCTGCTCCTCTTGTGCTTCTGGCAGCCCTATTATGCGTATGCTACTTCGTTTTGCATTGTCCCAAAGTTCCTTAGGCTCTCCTGCTTTTTAATTTTTTTTCCTCCAGTTGCTGTTCAGGTTGGGCTTATTTCTGTACTTTATCTTCTAACTCACTCATTTGGTTCTCTGCTTCTTCTAGTCTACTGTTGAAACCTTCCATGGTGTTTTTGGTTGTAGGTATATCACTTTTTATTTCTTCCTGGTTTTTGCATAGGTTCTTGATTTTCTCATCCGTCTGGTGTATGAACTATACAAACATTACTCTGAATTCTTTTTCTGTCATGTTGCATGCTTCCATTTCACTAATTTCCTTTCTTGGCAACTCCTCATTTTCTTTTTCTAAAATATATTTTATTGATTTTTTACAGAGAGGAAGGGAGAGAGATAGAGAGTTAGAAACATCGATGAGAGAGAAACATCAATCAGCTGCCTCCTGCACGCCCCCTACTGGGGATGTGTCCGCAACCCAGGTACATGCCATTGACCGGAATCGAACCTGGAACTTTTCAGTCTGCAGGCTGACGCTCTATCCACTGAGCCAAACCGGTTTCGGCAATAACTCCTCATTTTTTTTCCTCTGGAGATTGTTTCATTATCGCCTCATTCAAACTAACACCAGAAGGTTCAAATGTTGAGTTACAGGGGCCTGGGCCATGTTCAGTGGGAGCTTTGCACCCCCTGAGTGTGATTGAAGAGCTCCGACACTAAGACGTGCGGTTGCCGTGGGTTGGTGGGAGGCACGCTTGCCCAGGGTCAGAGTCACAGGTGTTTAGTGTGGCCTGGTGTGCGCACCTTGAAACAGAAACACCGCTGGCATGTGCCGAACATCAGAGTCCCCTAGCATGTGTCAGTAGTCAGAGACCCCCTGTCCCCACGCAGAAAATCGAGTATCAGAGTCTTTGTTGCTTGTGCGGCGTCGCGCCGAAAATCGGTGTGCCTGTGTGCGCATGCACCAAGAATTGGAGTCACTGGCTCTTAGTGTGAATGCATTGGGAATTAGGGATCTCAGGCACATGCGATGAGAAATAGAGTCAAGTCACTGGTGCTTAGTGCTGTCTCTCGCGTGGAGAATCAGGGTCCCCAGTCTGCTTAGTGCTGTCTCTTGCATGAAGAATCAGGGTCCCCAGTCTGCTTGGCAGACCTGGTTGCACAGTCGCACTGTGTTGGCAGGAGGTCCACTCCTGCCCTGTGAAAACCACCTTCTGTGTGTGCTTGCCTTGAATCAAGGTCAGGTGGCTCTGCCGTCCTGTGTGGGCGTGGGATCTGGTCCCGCGCATGTGCACTGCGGGAAACAAACTCCCCGAGTTCATGTACCCAGGCTCAAATTCAGCCGTCTGGTAGCGGGACACAAACTCCCCAAGATTGTGCAACCAGGCTCAAATTTATCACAGTCTCCCTTCGTGATCATGGGAAACAAACTTCCCATGTCCGCACACCCAGGCTCAAATTCAGGTAGAGCTGCAGCTGCTGTGTGTGTGCAGGAGGCCTGTTTGAGTGGAGAGGGTCTGGCAATTTCTATGCCATTGCCACGGGGCTGGTGGGGAGGGGGATTGGCTCTGTGACTCACAGAAATCTGCGGCCGGGGTGCCTGGGGTCTTGGTGTCCGTGGGTCTGCAGCTGTGGTTGCAGGTCTTTTCTCCAAGTGGCTGTAGGGTCCCGGTTTGCATCTGAGACCAGATTGGGAAGTGAGAGGTTAGGATCCTAGTCTCACGCAATTCTGTTCTTCAAGATGGCATGGTCTCTGTGCCCGTGCTGGCTGCTCCTGGTGTGTCCGCAGTGGCAGTGGGGTTTTGCCATCTAAGACTGCCCGGTTTGGCAGCCCCTTGGAAGACCTGCAGGATCTAAATGTTCCTAGCTCTCACTCACACACACCACTCACATCCACACACTCCTCTATCGCTCCCTCACTCTCTCACACACTTTCCCTCCCTATCTTCTTGCTTGTCGCCATCTTGGGTCTCTTGCTGTTCTAGTTTTAAATGTGTATTTTTAAAAAGTAGTTGATTTGTTACTCAGCAAATATTCACAGTGCCCACATGGTGCCAGGTCTGGGCCACCAGACACAAGCACATCATTAAGCAGTGCTCCCTCATGGAGTTGACAGTCTGAAGGGGAGGCAGGAGACTCAAACACTTGACAAATACCTTTACAAGGGCTGATTGCCACTGTGATGAGTTCCTTAAAGGAAAAATACAGGTGGTTGGAGAGCATGTTAATCTGTGGAATGAAGCAAAGACGGTTTTCTGATGAGGCCGATGGCAGTGGTGAGGCTTAAAGCTGAATGCAGAGGGGAAGCATACCATCTCCAGAGCCAAGCAGAAAAGCCTTAGGCACTTGTCATAAGCCCCAATCCCACCACACTATGAAGAGACTGCCCAAATCGAGGCTTTCCCACCTGCTAGCAAGTCACACAGCCTGTTGGGGCTCAGTTTTCTCATCTGTAAAAGGAGAACACTATTGGTCATGGTGCCCATTTCATTGGTGGCTGTGAGGATTAAATGAGTTGCTATATGTAAGACATTTAGAAGAGCAAAGGTTCCGTGGGTGTTAATAAGTAATTAAAACTTGAATGTTGTGGGACTTAAAACAGCTAATAGAAAATCAAAGAACCCAGCTTGGGGCCAGAATCTAAGTTAGGAAAGTGCTTGACAGGGGCTGCCAGACATGGGAATTTGGTGTGGGGGTTAGGGATGCAGCCACTGGATACCACCCCCCCATGAGGCATGTGGGATGGTTTGGTCTCACAGTGAAGGGAGCACTACAGGAGTTTAGGACCTGGGGACCAAGGATAGTAAATGCCCCCAATGCAGAGGATTGGTATAGTAACAAAGGATTGTTCCACCCAAAGTGCCAGCAATATGTCCCACCCTGGGGTGGGCCGCTAGTGTATATTTCCTGGGCTCTCCCTCCTGCCATCAGTCTCCTATTGGGTTTCCCTCCCCGGGTGGAAAGATGGCTGTTTTTGCAGGTGCAGGCTGCCCCCAAATGCCCTGACCACTGATTCTGCCTCCTCAAATGTTTATAAGCTGTTCCTGCCCTGTAGTATTTGGAAGCACTGCCGGCTTCCATGTGAAACCAAGTAAATAGTCCTAGTTTATTGATCAGGTTACTTGGGCTACAAGCAACAGAAAGCAGGATGGCCCCCCTGCAGCAAAAGTAAAGCTTAAGAGCAGCTCTCAGGGGCATCTCAAATTGGATGTTCAGGGCTACATCCTTAGGGCCCTGCCATCCTGGGGTGGAGGAGGCAGTGGAGGGTAGTAGTGAAGAGCTCTGACTCTGTAGCTGGCCTCTGGCCATCCATTCTAACCTCAACACTTACTCAGAAGTTTCCCAGCCTTTCTGTGCCTCAGTTTTTCAGACAGGGCTAAGAACAGACTTGCTATGAGATTAAATAAATTGATAGATACTTGAAACATTTAGAATAGTGCCTTATACAGAGTATATGGTTAGATAAATATTAATTGCTATTTTTATTTTACTGCTGCTGTTATTACCATTATTATTTTTATCAGCAGTTTGAAATTCAAATTCTTCAGGTTGAGCAGTTGATTGGCCTAGCTTGGGTCATGTGAGTGGGCAGGGTCTCCCACAGATAAGAGGAATGGTTGTCCCCAGGAAAAGTGGGCTGCTGTCACCAAAAGTTGGGGCAGAGACACCAGGTAGGCCAGATACCAGATGTCCTCCATGCTCAGTAATTTGAACCAATAAATGTTGGATATTTGCTGGCCATGGCTTGAACTGAGCACAGAGGACACAGAAGAGATTGTGATTCATTCCCCAGGTTCCTTCTGGCAGGTTTCCAAGTTAAGAGAATGAGGGTCCCTGTTAAGACCAAGTGCCTAGAACAGTGACTGGCCTTTAGGAGATCAGTAAATATATGTCAAATGAATAAACACACAGAGAAATACAAGAGGTTTATGGGAATACACAACCAATGCATCTACTCTGTGGTCCCACCAATTATTTTAAAAGAAGCTCATGTTTGTACCTGCAGCCTCCAGAGTGAAGTCCAGAGGGATGTCTCTGCTTATCCTTAGGCACATTAGGTGTTTAATAATGGCCACTTAATGATCTCATGAGTGCATGGCCCTGCAGTGTGACAGTCAGGGATAGACCCAGACTTAGGGAGCAGCTCCGTTGAACAGGATGTGCAGACGTGGCTCCAGGGTGCATCTCTGTGGAATGCGGTTGCTAATACAAATGAACTTCCTCACGTCACAAGGCATCTGTTATGTGGACAGATGGATGACTTGCTGTGGAACTGGACGGGCTTTCAAGGGGAGTTTCATTGCCGCAGTTATGTTTCAGGCTTCCCTTCAGAGAAGTACTTTTCCCCATGAATGACTTAATAAGAAAGATAACAATAGCCAGCACAGTCCAGGTGTCTGACAAAGCACAAAAGGATTAACCTATGGAATCCTCACAACAGCTCATGAGGCCAGTACCAATCCCCATGATGCTAAGGCTCAGAGAGGTAAAACAACTTGCCTGTTGGATGCACAGCAAGTGAGGAAGAGAGTTAGGATTTTGGCCCTAGTCTCTTACTCCAGAGCTTGAGCTCTTCATATTCAGCCTCCTTTCTCTCTTTCGTACTAACTTTAAAATAATATTTTATTAATTTGCATATAGTACATTATTTAAAAGTAAAAAAGTCAACTTCCTTTCCATCCCTGAACCCTCCATTTAAGCAGCCACTGTGACCTGTCTCCTTTTAGAAAGTATCTGTATACAGCAAATACATCAACATAGTGCCATGCTGCCTGTTTTTGTATGGTCCAGGAACTAAGAATAGTGTTTGCATTTTTTAATGGTTAAAAAAATAAAAGTATTTCATGGCATGTAAAATTGTATGAACTTTGGGTTTTGGTAACCATGAATAAAGTTTTATTGGGCACAACCATACATGCTCACTCAGCTATGTATTATCTGTGGCTGCTTTCACAGCAGAGTTGAGTGGTTGCAACAGAGACCACATGGTTCCCAAACTTAAAATATTTACTTTCTGACCCTTTACAGAAAAAGTTTGCTGATCCCTGCAGTGCAAACTTTCTTTCAGCACTATTCTTAGAGCACTTTTCTTGCACTGGTGGCTGTGTTCCCTTCCTTCTCACCCATTAGTTTTATTTCATGGAAACAGAGCCAAGCTGCAAGCTGAGGTACAAGCCTCGGTGGGTTGGTTGGTGCATCCACTCAAGTTCGCTTTAAGCATTTCTCAGTCACTAGCTGTATGCAGACATCTGGCTGGCAGCCAGAGCAGGTCTAGGCCTGCCATCAGGAATCCACAGGCCAGTGGGAGATTTGGACAATATCCTACAGTCCCACAGATGGATGTATTCAGGTCTGCAATCACAAGCTTTCTCTGACCCTTTGCCATATCCCTGCTTTGTTTTTACTTGTGATACTTTAAAAAAAAATAAGTCATGCATTAATATGCTTTAAAAACCAATTATCTGTGTGTGCCTGTGCATGTGCATGCCTGTGTGCATGTGTATAGATATACACACTGATAGATCTCTCCTACCCCTTCCCCTGCCCACCTTGTTCCTCTTGAGTAATCATTTATATTAGTCTCTGGCATATCCTTCTAAGGTGTTTTTTTTAAAAAATACAAATATCTATTTTTATCTTCTCCTCCTTATACAAAAGGTAGCCTACTCCACACCCAGTCCTGCACTTTGCTTTTTAAAATTTTTATTATTTATTTAATAGCACATCTTGGAGCTCTCTTTTTATTTAGCTGAGTGGTTTCTTCCAGAGTGGAGGGAAGGTCTGTAAGGCTAAAACAAGGGAGGAGGATCAGTTCTGGCTGTGAAGGACCATGGCTTTATTCTCAGAGCTGTTTCCTTCCATGCCCTGCTTTTCTTTTCTCTGTGGCCAGGTACATATGGCCTTTATCGCATGTGACCAAGGAGAGGACAAGAATGTCCTTGATTTACTGTGGTTAATAATGAAAGAAAATTTCTCCTGCGATCTGTTTCCATGAGGCGTGATCTGGTATTTGGTGGAGGCCCCTTTAGTCTCCACAGTTCTTACCAATCATGTGACAAGTCCTGTCACCTATTACCTTTTCACTGGACATAGTCATGGTGCTAAGCACAGGGGCTGTTTGGAGGGTAACACATACACTGGCTGCACTTAGTTCCAAGGTTGCTACATAGTAAGTGCTCAGTGTGTGGCAGGCATGGCTTTGGTTATTTTCATAGGATGGCCTGGGCTCATACTTTAAGTGTAGCTAACAATGAAGAGTTTCAATTAGAGAGTCTAATCACTTGGATTCTAATATCCCCTCTGCCTCTTAAAATGCATGTTGGGCAAGGTGCTTACTTTGTGTACTTGACTTCTGTCATTGTAAATGGAGATAATAATAACTGCCTCTTGGTCCTATGCTGAGGAGGAAATGAGTTAACATTTGGATTGCACTTAAAACAGTGCTCAGCAAGTAATGACATGAGTGGATGCAAGCTATTTTTATTTTACTGTATACCCTTTGCTTTCCATCAGTCTGTGAGTAGACTCAGGGGAACTCAATGCCCCTGAAGGCCATGCCACCTCCATTTCAGAACAGTACCCATCATTAGCAGTAGCACTTCACCTTTTCCAAAGAACACCTTCCTGCAATACCTGGAGCAAACAAAGCATTGTCTACTTAGTCAAGAATTATAATACCAACAGACTCACTCCCTTTTATGTGTCATTAGCCATATAAAGTCACATGACCATTCTTAACTACAAAGAAAGATGGGAAATCAAGAATTTTCCTAATTGTCTCTCCTAGTAGAAAAAAAATATGATCACAGGCATGTTCAGTAAATATTTGCAAGCACACAAACCCATTTACCAATGTAGCCATCACAAGGGGCTCTCTTCTCAGCATTTGTAGGACGTGACCTATGGAATGTGGCAAAGCAGCTGGTCCCCATCCTGAAGTGCTGGAAACAAGCTTGTGAGGGACACAGTTCTAAAGCCTTTTGAATTGTATCTAATCTGAAACAATTAAACCTCCTAAATCAAAGTTTTGAGGCAGTCTCAGGGAACTAGGCCTAGAGCAGCCAGAGAAAGGTTGCAGAACTGGTTTCTTCAGGCTGGTTTGTTTATCTGCTTGTCTGCCTATTGAATAATCCCATTGGCTGCTGAGGCCACCAGGTCCTCTCCTCCCTTAGACTGGCCTCTTTCTGCTGGTGGCTGGATCCCCTGGGGCCAGAGAGTGCCTACTTTGTGTCAGTTGCTGTCCAGGGTGCTGGAAACAATAAACCATACCTTGGAAATATTTTGGGTTTGGTTCCAGATCACCACAGTAAAGCTAGTTACTAATCATGCTAGTGGAGGGTTTTGCCTTCAATTTGTAAGAAAAGTAACAACTGCCCGGCGGGTATGGCCCAGTGGTTGAGCGGTGACCCAGGAACCAGGAGGTTACCGGTTCGATTCTTGATCAGGGCACACACCCGGGGTTGCGGGCTCGATCCCCAGTAGGGGCATGCAGAAAGCAGCCGATCAATGATGTTTCTATCTCTCTATCCCTCTCCCTTCCTCTCTCTCTAAAAATCAATAAAATAGATATTTTTTTTAAAAAGTAACTGAAATGCAGTAAAGTGAAGCACAATAAAAAAAGCAACTGTGAAATGCAGTAAAGTGAAGCACACTAGCCTGGCCAGTGTTGCTCAGTGGTTATAGCGTAGACTCATGGACCAAAGTGTCATGGGTTTGTTATTTTTTAAAATATATTTTATAGTTTTTTTACAGAGAGGAAGGGAAAGGAATAGAGAGCTAGAAATATCAATGAGAGAGAAGCATCAATCAGCTGCTTCCTGCACACCTCCTACTGGGGATGTTCCCGCAACCGAGGTACATGCCCTTGACCGGACTCGAACCAGGGACCCTTCAGTCTGCAGGCCGACACTCTATCCACTGAGCCAAACCAGTTAGGGCCATGGGTTTGATTCTGGGTATGTGCAGGAGGCAACCAATCGATGTGTCTCTCTCATGTGGATGTTCCTCCCTCTCTACCTCTCCCACTCTCCCCCCCTCTCTCTCCCCGTTCCCTCCCTCCCTTCTGCCTCTTTTCCCCCTTCTTTCCCCCTTCCTCCCTCCCACTTTGTCTGAAAAATCAATGGAAAAAAATTTCCTCTGATGAGGATTAAAAAACCAAGGTATAACTGTAATATGTACCATTTATTGTGCACTCACCATGTGCCAGCCATTGCAGGTAGTTGGGGTAACTCATGGAATCCTCTCAGCAGATTTTTGTTAGACCCGTTACAGAGTGGGAAGTGGCGGCGGCAGGGGAGGGGTGAGTCTAAATTTTCCCTTATTTTACATAATGTTCAATTTTTAAAAATTACAAATATTTGTGATCTCAGTATAATATGAACCTTTTCATTGGTGGCTTATTTTGTTAGCCTGCTTTTTAAAAATAAAAAAAGCAGCTTCACTTTTTAGAGTAATTTTAAGTTCATAGCAAAATTGAAGGGAAGTTATAGACATTACCCATATATCCCCACTAATGCATAGCCTCCCCCATTATTTTTTAAAATCTTTATTGTTCAAAGTATTACATATTTCTCCGTTTTCCCCCCATTAACCTCTTCTAGCCTGCCCCCTCCTCTCCCATTATTAACATCCACTACCACAGTGGTACATTTATTACAATTGATGAACCTGCATTGACACATTGTTATCGCCTGGAGTTTATAGTTTACATTGCAGCTCCCTCTTGATGTACATTCTATAAGTTTAGACAAATGTATACTGCCATGTATCCACCATTATGGTATCATACAGAGTATTTTCACTGCCCTAAAATCCTGTGTGCTCCACGTATTCATTCCTCTTCCCCTCAACTCCTGGCAGCCACCAATCTCTTACTGTCTCCAGAGTTTTATCTTTTCAAGAATATGTCAAGATACACTTTGTAGTTTTTTTCAGATTGACTTCTTTCACTTAGTAATAAACATTTAAGGTTCCACCATGTCATTTCATGGCTTGAAAGCTCATTTCTTTTCTTTGTCTGAACACACCACAGTTTATCCATTCACCTACTGAATGACATCTTGGTTGCTTCCAAGTTTTGGCAATTACAAATAAAGCTGCTATAAACATCTGTGTTCAGGTTTTTGTGTTGACATAGTATTCAAAACAAATTTCAAATTTGGGTACATATCAAGGAGCTTGATTGCTGGATCCGAGCATGAGTATATTTAGACTTGTAAGAAATTGTCAAACTTTCTTCCAAATTTGCTGTACCATTTGGCATTCCCACCAGCAGTGAATGCGAGTTTCAGTTGCTCCACCTCCTCGTCAGCATTTGGTGTTGTCAGTGTTGTGGATTTGGAGCATTCTAAAAGGTGGATAGTGGTAGCTCATTAATGTTTTAATTTGCATCTTTTCATATGCTTATTTGCCATCTGTATATCTTCTTTGGTGAGATGTCTGAAAGGTCTTTGGCCCATTGTTTAATTGGATTTTTTTTTCTTGTTGAATTTTAAGAGTTCTTTGGATATTTTGGATAACAGTCCTTTATCAGATGTGCCTTTTGCAAATATTTTCTTCCAGCGTGTGGTTTGCCTTCTCATTCTCTTGAGTAGTTTTTAATTTTAATGAAGTCTACTTATCAATTCTTTCATGGTTTGTGCCTTTGGTGTTGTATCTAAAAAGTCATAGCTATGCCCAAGGTCATCTAGGTTTTCTCCTGTGTTATCATCTAGTGTTTTAGTTTTGCACTTTACATTTAGGACCATGAAACATTTTGAATTAACTTTTGTGAAAGATGTAAGGTCTATGTCCAGATTCATTTTTTCCCCCCACATAAATGTCCACTTGTTCCAACACCATTTGTTGAAAAGATTAGTTTGTTTTATTAGTATTGCCTTTGCTCCTCAGCCAAAGAAGAGTTGACTATACTTATGTGTGTCTGCTTCTGGGCTTTTTATTCTGTTCCAGTGTTCTATTTGCTCATTCTTTCATTAATACTTGATTACTGTAGCTTTAAAGTAAGTCTTGAAGTCAGGTAGTGTCAGTCCTCTGACTATCCTCCTTTAATATTGTTGTTGACTAGTCTGGGTCTTTTGCCTCTTAAAATAACTTGCTGTGAGTTTCACTGGGATTGCCTTGAATCTGTAGATCAAGTTGGGAAGAACTCATAGTTTGAAAATGTCAAATCTTACTATTTTTGAACATGGAATGTCTTTCCATTTATTTAGTTTTTCTTTGATGTCTTTCATCATAGTTTTATAGTTTTGTTCATATAACTCTTTTAAAAATTTTAATAGATTTCAGAGAGGAAGGGAGAGGGAGAGAGAGATAGAAACATCAATAATGAGAGAGAATCATTGATCGGCAGCCTTCTGCATACCCCACAATGGGATCGAGCCTGCAAACCAGGCATATGCCCCCACCGGAAATCTAACCGTAACCTCCTGGTTCATAGGTCAACCACTGAACCATACCAGCGAGGTACTCATATAACTCTTTTACATATTTTGTTAGATTTATACCTAAATATTTCATTTTGGAGGGTGTTAAGGTACATGGTTTTGTGTTTTTAATGTCAAATTCCACTTATTCATTGTTAGTATACTTTTGATTATTGACCTGTATGTTAGTCTTGCTGTAAGTGCTTATTTTATCTTTATTTATAGATTTTGGGGGTTGAGGAGACACAGAGAAACATCAATTTGTTATTTTACTTATGCATTCATTGGTTGCTTCTGGTATGTGCCCTACTGGAGATTGACCCCACAACCTTGGCATATCGGGACAATTCTAACCAACTGAGCTACCCAGCCAGAGCCTATAAGTGCTTATTAGTTGCAGGAGTTTATTGTTTTCAAGTCTTTAGGATTTTCTACATAAGTGATCATGTCATCTGCGAACAAAGACAGCTATATTTCTTCTCTCCCAATCTGTATACCTTATTTTTCCTTTTTTTGGTTGTTTTGTCTTACTGAATTAACTAGGACTTCTAATACGATGTTGCAGCGATTTTCAACCGTTTGCTACAAGCATTTTTTAAAGAGGGCACTGCCCTCTTTTCTCTTAGATTATCAAGTTTAAAAATGACAACAGCCAATGCAATAATAGCTATCTGGTGTGAATGAATAAAAATTATACCTTTTTTTGTCAGATTGGCAAAAAACATTTTTTTTGTGTGTGTGCCATAGAATTTTAGTAATTAGTTTATATGTGCCATGAGATGAAAAAGGTTGAAAATCACTGCGATGTTGAAAAGCAGTAGTGAGAGGACATCCTTGCTTGTTCCTGTTCTTAGAGGGAAAGTTTCAAACTTCTCACCATTGCCTTTTTACTCATTAGTTCCCTAAGCCGAACATTTGGAGACCAGGGGCCTTGCATCCACTTCCCTCAGCCCAGTTTTGACCATGCAACCGGTTTTTAAAATATGTATGAATGAATGAGTGAACGAATGACTTATGTGGTACCATAAACAGCAAATAGACTTACTTGCAATATCTTCTGAGCAGATGTGAAATCAGGGTTAGAGAGGCAGCAGAGGCTGGTGATTAAAAGAAGACTCTGGAGCCACGGGTTGGGGCTCCAACCTAACTCTGCTACTTACTTACTAGGTAAACTTAGGTAAGGGACAGCACCTCTCAAAACCTCAGGTTTCTCATATGTGAAATGGGGATAATAATAGGAGCTATTCTATGAGGTGGTTGTGAGGGTTAAATGAGCTGGAGCTAAAAAAAAAAAAAAAGCATCTCCATAAAGGAGAAAAAAATAAATAAGAAGGAGCGGGGGGGGGGGGGGCGGAGAGAGAGAGGAGAAAGGAAGGAAAGAAGGGAGAGAGGGAGGGAGGGAGGGAGGGAGGGAGAAAGGGAGGGTTGGGCACACAGGTACAAGTATAGGAGTCAACTGTTGCTCTAAGGTGTGACGTGGTAGTTTTGACTTGAAGAGTAATTGAACCTTTGCTTCAAGTATGAAGAGAGAGAGAGAGGTTCAGTTCCAGGGGAGATGAAATTCAACCCCTGATCCTGAGAACCAGTGATTTCAATCAAAAATGGCTGCTCGGCACTGATGTGGAATTGTAAAATCAACCCTGATCAGCAAACTTGCATAGTACAGATCTGATTAGAATGAGAACTTTTGGATTTGTGAGGAACTGTGTGTTCTTTTTGGAAGAAGTTGGAAGAAAGACACAGCCGGCTGAATCTCCTGAGAATAATGAGTCACTTTCCCAGATATGTCCTCCTGTTGCCATCTCATGGAGTACTGCCACAAATCCTGTGCTGGGTGGGGCAGCGCAGTGGTTAAGGGTCCTACACTGTATTGGATCCTTACTAAAGTGCTATAGTTTGACCTTAAGCAAGTGACATATGCTTTCCCAGCCTTGGTGTCCATCTCTGCAACATGAAGAAAAGAACCAGTTACTACATCGGGCTTGTTCATGAGCTTAGAACTAGTAAAGCATCTTACAGGGTTCCTGGCACTTAATAAATGTGCATTAAATCAGCAGTTGCCAACCTTCAGACCTCACGGACCGACCACCACTGGTCCACGGAGCACCAGTTGGTGACGGCTGCATTAAATATTAGCTGTGCTACTATGTTGTAATTACTATTGTTATTACAGTTGTGCTTTAGCTTGCTTTGGAAAATTGCTGGTCTGTTACTCCACAAATATCTCTGATGCAGACAACTCTATAGCAGACTACAGCATATCTTCCTGGTGAACCCTCAAGAAGATAATAGTCATTTCATTAACCTGATTAGAAATAAAGATTTATATATTCATTCAGCAAATATTTATAGAGCTTCTACTTTGTGCCAAGCACTGTTATAAACTCCAAGGACACAGAAGACAAGACAGACCCTGTCCCTGCCATCCTTGAGTGCAAAGCCTGGTAGGGGGAGACAGACTAGAAATAAATAGTATGTATCAAAGGTGATTGGTAGAGCTACAAAGAAACTTGGTAATGCTATGAAGAAGGTCAGGAAACTGCAATATGTGTGTGGTGGGAGGGGCTCCTTAGTGGGATCAGTAAGGGCTTGTCTGAGGAGGTGACATTGACCTGAGACTTGAAGGATGAAAAGGAGCCAGCCATGCAAATAGTTGTAAAAAACAAGTGCCTGTCAGTGAGAACAGCAAAGTCCTTGGAGTAGGAACGAGTTTGGCAAGTTGGACGAACAGAGACGTGATGAACAAAGGTGAGAATATGGTGGAAGGGATTTGTAGGCTGAGTTTGCTCCCTGAAATCTCCACTTTCTTGCATCCCTGGGAGTGTTTGGAGAGGAAGGACTGTGGGGAGCTGACTTTGTCATCTAGAAAGAGGTGTAGGGGCCCAGAGCCTTGGTCCCTGCCTTGCTCTTATCAGCCTTCTCAAGGCCCTTACCCAGGGACTGCAGGTTGTTTAAATAAGAGACCCTTCCCTCCATGGCTGGATTCTCTGACTTCTCAGCCAAGATTGTGGTTTGCATTTTTTGTCCCAAAGGCGGCCCAGTTTTGCTGTCACACAAAGCCTCGATGCTCTACGCCCAAAGCCCACTTTCTTCTTCCCCAAAATAGGCCATTTGAAAGCTAGCTGCCCTGGAGAAGTGCCAAAGCTAGCCTTCTTCTTGAGGGTGTGAGGCATTAATAAGCTCTTTTCTTTATGCCTAAGGTGAGGAGCGTGTTAAAGTACCAGGGCTTGGTGGAGTAGGGCAGCAGGTAGGAGCCTAGACTCTGGGTTTTAGCTCTGGCTTCACTACCTACCACCTATGTAACCGTGGACAGATAACTTACTTGTGACTTATTGCCTTGGCTTTCTCATCTGTAGAATGGGGATAATAATTTCATGCTTAGAACAGGGCACACAGGAAGTGCTAGCTATTATTATCATCACCTTCCAATTTTAAGTCACAGTAACGTGAGTTCCTCTTTCCTCTAGTTTCTTGTCAACAGTTAAGAAGCTTGGATTGAATCCTGTTTCTCCACATCAGTCCGTTCTTGCCCAGGAACTTGTTGGTTGTCTGGCAAACAGGCAGGTTTCAGATGCCAAAAAGCAGCCCTACTTCTGAGAGAACAGATTATTCAATCCCAAGAAGCTGAGAGCTGTCAGGATATGTGTTACTAGAGATTGGGGACTGTGTGGAGCCTATGCCATGGTGACTGCTCTGCCAGCCAGAGAAAAAAACACTTCTCCAGGGCAGTCTCAGTGCTCTCAATCCTTGGCTGTGTATGAGAACCAGAGGAGACTGTTAAAATCTACTCAAGCTTCCCCTCTCCCCAAACGATAAAGATTTTTCAAAACTTGTGAATGGGCCACCAGGATTTCCAGACACTTGATTATGCCTGAGAGCCACCTGGAGTTCTTACTAAAATGCAGATTCTGATTCACTGGGAGAGAGGGGGAGGGGAGGGTCTGCCTTTCTGAGGTCCCCAGGAAGGGTAGGATACTGTGATACCTAGGCCACTGGGTACCCTGCTCCCTGGACCACAACTTTGAGGATCAAGGGCCTAGAAGTTGGCTTCTCAGACTGCAGAATCTCAGACCCCACACTCAACCCATTTGCATTTTTACCACATCCCTTGGTTATTCACTGCCCTTTACAGCTCGAGAACCTAGACCTAGGGTTTTTTTTTTAACTTCACCACTATTGAACTTTGCGGCTAGATCATTCTTTGTTTGGGGGCTATCCTGTGCATTGTGGGATGTTTAGCAGCATTCCTGGCCACTACCCATGAGATGCCAGTAGCAGCCCCCAGCCATGACAGGTCAAAATGTGTGCAAGTGTTCCCTGGTGCAGAGGTTGCAAAATTACTCCCAGTTGAGAGCCAGCAGCCTAAAGCCCTTAAGCTTAGCCATGCATGGGAATCCCTGAGCCAGCTGAGCCCACCTGTCCAGGGTCCACAGCAGAGGTCACAGCTACTGCTTGTTGGGATGGCGCATCCAGACTGGGCCTTCGGCTCCTATCCATCCAGTGGGGATGCTGGGATCTTACTGAGACGGCTGGAAGAAGAGAGGATTGGGGGTTCACAGATATGTTTGTTGATGTTGCTTATCTAGCCTATATAATAAAGAGGTAATATGCAAATTGAACATCACTCCAACACACAAGATGGCCACCCCCATGTGGTCAAAGATGGCCGCCCCCATGTGGACACAAGATGGCCAGCAGGGGAGGACAGTTTGGGGGGACCAGGCCTGCAGGGGAGAACAGCTGGGGGGAAACCCAGGCCTTCAGGGGAGGGCACTGGGGGGGACCAGGCCAGCAGGGGAGGGCAGTTAGGGGAACCAGGCCTGCAGGGTAGGGCAGTTGGGAGCGACCAGACCTGCAGGGGAAGGCATTTGGGGGGGACCAGGCCTGTAGAGGAGGGCAGTTGGGGGGACCAGGCCTGCAGGGGAGGGCAGTTGGGGGCAACCAGGCCAGCAGGGGAGGGCAGTTAGGGGTGACCAGGCCAGCAGTTGGGGGCGACCAGACGAGCAGGGGAGAGCAGTTAGAGGTGACCAGGCCAGCAGGGGAGAGCAGTTAGGGGCAATCAGGCCAGCAGGGGAGCAGTTAGGCCTCGATCAGGCTGGCAGGAGAGTGGTTAGGGGGTGATCAGACAGGCAGGCAGGCAGAAGCAGTTAGGGGCAATCAGGCAGGCAGGCAGGCAGGTGAGCGGTTGGGAGCCAGCAGTCCTGGATTGTGAGAGGGATGTCTGACTGCCCATTTAGGCTCAATCCCACCAGGATCGGGTTTAAACGGGCAGTCAGACATCACTCAAGGGGTCCCAGATTAGAGAGGGTGCAGGCTGGGCTCAGGGACACACACCTCTCCCCCGTACACGAATTTCATGCACTGGGTCTCTAGTATATATATAAAAGGCTAATATACTAAGTGTCCCTCCACCTGTCTGACCGGTCGCTATGACGAGCACTGATCACCATGGGGCAGATGCTCAACACAGGCGCTTCTGTGAAACGCACTGACCATTTACAGAGAAACAGCAGCGCGGACCTGGTGCTGACAAAGCAACACTCAGCTTCCCCCAAGTGGAACACAGGCCCCGCCACCACCCCAGAGGGATAGCCCACCAAATCACAGCTGATGCTGCCAAGACCCCTTGGCCAGCGCAGAAAAGGTTGCTGTGGGCACCAGATAATGACATCAGTTAGCAATGCCCGGCTTCCTCTCCCTAGCAACTAGCCTCCTTACAGCTTCTTCAGCCCAGGAACATGACTTGCTTTATAGCCAGGTGGAAACATTTTCACATTAACCAAATGTCTGTGAAGCATTTCCCTGTGCCTCATCTCATTTGATCCTCACAGAAGTCCTGGAGTAGGTAAATAGGAGATTCAGTGGAATCCTATTTTCTTTTCATTAGCTGGAAGATGGAGATTTAGAAAGCTTAGAAACTTGACCCAACTGAAAAGAAGTAAGGAATAGTGGACCTTGAAAATGACTTGAGGTTTTGTCACTGCACAGAATATAATCAAACACTGCTGCAGTTAAATATTTCACCCTTTGTTCTCCCTGCGTAATCTACAATAATATGCTTCATTGTTGATATTTACTGTTGTGTTGCTGACAATTACTTGAAAGAGAAGTTGGGATGCTTCATTGGGCTGGAAAAAGTTTAGCTACATCAGAAAGCAGGTCTTATTAAGCAAGTTTATTCTATATCTATAAAAGGCTAAGTTGACTTGCACATCCACAATACATATAAAGCTCTCGCTGGCGGCAATCGCACACATGTGTTTCAATCTGTCATTGTCAGTTGTGAATTTGATTGACACTTCTATTTTAAAAGGCGAATAGCGATATTAAAATATTGCTTCTAATTAATTTCCTTTCAATGTGCGTGAATTTGTGCACCGGGCCACTGGTGTTAACATAAGAAGCATTCAAACCTGTGAACAATTTTTGTGAGTTTATTTGAGCCAAACTGCTGTGGACAGCTGCTGGGAAGCAGAATCTCAATGGATTGAGATAATCCTCCAGGACAGCAAACTCATTAGTCAACAGAGCCAAATATCAACAGTACAACGATTGAAATTTCTTTTGAGAGCCAAATTTTTTAAACTTAAACTTCTTCTAATGCCACTTCTTCAAAATAGACTCGCGCAGGCTGTGGTATTTTGTGGAAGAGCCACACTCGAGGGGCCAAAGAGCCACATGTGGCTCACAAGCCGCAATTTGCCAACCACGGACTTAGTGGATAGAGCTCAGCCTATGGACTGACGGGGCCCAGGTTCCATTTTGGCCAAGGGCACAAGCTTGGGTTGCAGGCTCAGTCCCCAGTAGGGAGTGTGCAGGAGGCAGCCAATCAATGATTCTCTCTCATCATTGATGTTTCTATCTCTCTCTCCCTCTTCCTTTCTCTCTGGAATAAATAAAAATATATTTTAAAAAAATAAAAGAAAAACAGCCAATGGGACAATCGGAAAATTCTCTTCACATAGGACCCTGGTCAAGGGGTGAACATTTATTGAACCCTGGCTTGTGCCTGGTCTCATGGGTCTGAAACACTAGCCTTGCCTTCACAGAGCTTTCTGTTCTGGTTGGGGTGAAGACAAAAATTAAACACACAAACAGCTGAAAAAGCCAAATAATTGCTCTTTTACAGCTGATTAGCAGGAACCAAGAACTCTGTTCCCAACTCTAAGCTAATGTGCTCTTGTCACCAGTGGGCCAATGGGGTCCTTTTAGAGAGTCTGCTTTTATTTGATGTGTAGCTGGTGGGTGATCACAGGGCCTTAGAGGCCCAGCGGACATCTCTGCTTATCTAAGGTGTGTAAGTTTAATTGGGCCACTCATAACTGAAAGATCAGTCGGAGGCCAAAAACCAGGTGACACAGACTTTATTGGAGGAAAGACCTGCCAGGCTATCTCACAAAGGGAGAGCAGCAGCCCGTGCAGTGGTTAGAACTCTTTATAAGGAGAATGAGGAAGGCACGAGGGCTTGGGGTACTTGGCAAGAGCTGGTTGGTTAGTCAATGTATTTGTCCATACAAGGTGTTCCTTCTGGGTTGGGGGCCATATCACATTTACAGTAAGTCATTGCCATTCCAGGGACGGGTGAGTTTAGTAATCACATTCCAGGGAAAGGTGAGTCTATCAATAACACTCTTAGTATCAGGCTGTACTCTAATTTTTTTTAATAATGTATTTTTATTGATTGCAGAGAGGAAGGGAGAGGGAGAGAGATAGAAAAAACATCAATGATGAGAGAGAATCATTAATCGGCTGCCTCCTGCACGCCCCCTACCAGGGTTTGAGCCCACAACCCAGGCATGTGCCCTGACCAAGAATCAAACCTCTACCTCTTGTTTCATAGGTCGATGCTCAACACTGGCTGTGCTCTAAATGTTTTTTAAATCCACACAACAACCCTGTGATGTTGGTACTATCACTATTCCCCTTTTCCACATGAGTAAACGGAGGCACAGAGAGGGTGTAACTTTTCTGAAGTCGCATAGCTAGTAGTGGCAAAGCTGGGATTTGAACCCAGGTCATGTGGCTTAGAATCTTTGCTGTTAAGCACTCTGTGGACACATTGGGTGGTTGGGCAGGACCAAGATTGTTCACTGGTTGATTTGTCTGGCAACATGAGGAAGGCCCTGCCTGTGTCAAAAGAAGCAGAGTCCCAATTCCAGACCTTCAGGGAAGAATTTCACAGGATAATGTTATGAATGGGTTGGATTTAGGAAGCTTCACTTTGATCAGCCGGCTCCTCTTTGGGCCTGAGAGAGTGACATGAGGCTCCATTTGATTGTATCAGAGACTCTTTTTCTCCTTTCAGAGGAGAGTTGGCCTCTCAGGGCCGACTAACATGAGCTAAAAGGAGGCAGTGAGGAAGCCAGGGAGTGGAGGTACACCAGGGTTCAGGGGGTGAAGGAAGGTTTGATTCATGCTCCCATACTTGCTGGCTCTGTAGTTAGTTATGCATGATAAGAATGAGCACGGGGATCAGCAGGGCTGGATCCAAGGTACTCCCAGTGGTATGACTTTGAAACCAGACAACTAATGGGTTTGGACTGCCTGCCACTACTTGATTCAATTTAGCAGAGACAGGGTCAAATTATATATGAGCATTTATTCCAATAATGCCGGCATTATGGGAGAGCAGCAGGTACCCATGAAAATATGCTCTGCATCCCCCCATAAGCCAGGTTATGGGGTACAAGGACAAATTTTATATGGGGAAGTGGGCAAAAGGAATAAGAATGTGTATGATTATAGGCAATGTGGGCTGGAGGTTTGCAAAAGGCAGGGGCATCCTGGACTCTGTTGTTTCCTTTCTTCAACAAGGTTGTTAATCTTTCCATGATAATAGGCAGCTCCTGGATGGGGAGAATGGACAGCATTTCCAGGTGAATTCCCAGGTCCCCGGTACAACTCCCAGCCAGGTTAGAATGTGCTTTCTTTAATCAAAACAAAACAATCATGGTTAACAGAGCGTGATTAATATTTCTTATAACTAATAGCTAGACCCTAGTATGCTATTTCTGCCCCTAACAACATGCAGGTGATGAAATGTACCAAGTATTTGCTGCTGGCACTATCTCTTTCTGCAGTGGGATGTAAAAGCTGTGGTAGGGCTTTGAGCAGCTAATTGTGATAATGGTGAAACAGGAATATTTAGGGGTGAAAATAGCAGATTTAGGAAATTTTAGAAATCAAGGGGACCATGGAAGAAGCACAGGGCTACAGAGCAGAAGAAAGTATATTTTCATAGAACAGGAAAGCTGAAAACAGCAGAAGGTGTATATTTACAAAATAAAGGGAAGGAACCCCCTCATTCAGATGGAGAAGAAGAAAGCCCAAAGGGGATAGGAAAGCAATAAGGAAGGAGGGGAAGAAAAAACCTCACATGTCCCTTGTGAGGTTCGACCTTTGAGCCCAGGAGTTACTATAGTGTTGCAAAAAACAAAGATATACCAAGCATGCTTCTAGAGAAAGGGAGGGACCCCATTTATTAACACTAGTGGACTGCAAGAATAATTTCCAAATCTCAGTGAAGAAACACGCAGAGGGCTTCACTTTTTATAACCTTCTGGGGTCTTTGTCTTGCAGATATGGTTCCGCCCCCTTTCATGGGCTTACAGAAAGACCCCCAGGTGTTGGGGGTCCCCAGGCCATATCCGATGATCTGTCCTGGGGCCAGCTATAACGGACCCCCTGCCCCCAGCCCCAGGGCAGTGCATTGTTCACAGTTTTTATGGTCTGACAGCCTTGCAAGACTAGTTGCCTCCTCAATAGTCACCAGTCTAAGGAGATTGTGACCAATCAGAGGGGATATCAAGGCACCAGGATCTGCAGACTTTATAAGCCATAGGGAAAAGGAACTCCAGTGGGACTCATCCCCCTCCCCCCCGTGGGAGTCTGTGCTGTGAGATTCTTTCCCCTTCCCCATGTGGGATCTTGTTCTTAAATAAATTTCCACCTTTGCTATACCACTTTATGTCCATGGATTCATTCTTCGACTCCACCAGACAAGAGCCCGAGAACAATCATTCCCAGGGGAATGACGCATGTTCCAATCCAAAAATCCCGTTTCAATGGTAATAATCTTTAACCAAATTGAGTGAGTGCCAATAATGTGGTAAACACTTTACATGCATAATTGCATTGAACCCTCACTCCATGAGGCAGTCTGTCAGTTGGAACACCATCCGGCTACAAGTAACATGCCTGGTGAATCTTGGCTGAGTAGTGGAAACAATTCATTCTCTCACTGCAAAGCTCCGGGTTGATGCAGAGGCTCAGGGATGACCTTGAGAACTGGGCACTCTCTTTCTATTTCCTATCCTTTAGTGTGCAGGCATTTCATCCTGGTGTTGGTTGTTGCATGGTCATGGTGATGGCTGCCCCCACCTTATTATACACATGATCACACCCTATACAGCATCCCAAGCAGGTAGAAGGAGCAGGAAAAAAGGCTTTCTCTTCCTGTGCCTTTTCTTTCAGAAGGGAATATGTTCCCATAAACAGCTCTACCCCCAGCAGACTCCTTTTTATCTCTTATTGGCCACGAGGGAAATAGGCCTCTGTGATCCATCTTCAGCATAGTCAACTATTAATGGAAAGGATTACTGAATTTCCCCAGGGCAAACAGAATGTAGGGAGGAGAGGAAAGGATATAAGAACAAAGAACTGTGTACATGAACCAGCATCGAGGTGGTTACTGTTAACCCCATAGTACTCAGCCAATGAAGAATTGGAGGAGGGACTCTCGCACCCAGGGATAAATAGCCTGTGATTGCTACTTCGTGTGTGCCTGTTCACCAGACACACGCCCTTTCTTACAAGACCGTGTTAAAAGTCTCACTTTTGCCATACTTCTGTCTCCAAGTCTGTTACTTGAATTTGGACAGGTGAGCATTTCTCACACTGTCCCTAGCTGCACGGGAGGCTGAGAATGTGGAATGTCTGTGCAGTGGGAGGCAGCAAGAGAGACAGGAGTTGGGAATGGCCATATGGTTTACAACCAAGTGTCTGCTGCAGGTGGATATTATTTTCTCATCTCCAGAGATGAGAAAAATCAAGGATCAGAGAGATGAGGAAATGGCTTGCCAGGATCTCATAATTTGTGGTCGTTTGTGGTTTGAATCCCCATCTTTCTTCCTCCAGAGCCTCTGGTCTTAATCCCTGTATAGTACTGCCTTCCCAGGAGGGGACACCTAAAAAGCCATAATGCAGGGTACTCAGTGTTGAGCACCAAAAGCTGTGGGAACACAGAAGAAAGGGAAATTCTGCTCAGGCAGTCAGGGAGAGTGAACTGTAAAGAAGAGACAGGAGTGTGTAGAGCACATGCACTGGCCTTTGAAAGATGAATAGGAGTTCTGCTATGTATCTCATATGAAGATTCCACATAATAATTATTCACTAGATTCCACGTAATAAGCATTAACATAGTAAGTATGCATAGAGAGTGCTGTGTGGAACCTAAAGCAAGCGGCCTCCCAAGTGAGGAAGGCCCAGAACACCACCTTTCTCGGACGTGAGATTGCTTCAGTTCAAATATTGGCTCTGGCACTTAAGACCTGTGTAACCTTGGACAAATGACTCTACCTCTCTGTGCCTTGATTTCTATATCTGTACCAGAGAGGAAAATACTTAGGATACTTTCAGGCATGTGATAGACATCCATAAATATTTTTTTGATGATCGCATGATGGAAAACTTAAGTCAGAAGATAGGCAGAGGTTGTTAATTCTTTTTGGATTTGTACTGCCAGGAAGCCCTCCAGAAAAGCATTACTTCATCAGCTGAGATGACCCATTTCCCTACTCCTTTGTCAATACTGGGTCTTATCTTTTAGGAAAATATTCATTGTTATTTTGTTGTTATTGTTGTTATTCCTCACCTGAGGATATATTTTCCCCATTGATTTTTAGAGGGAGTAGAAAGGCAGAGAGAAAGAAACATTGGTTGATTGCCTCCCGCACGGCTAAGGATGGAGCCTGTAACTGAGACACATGCCCCGTATCAGAATCAAACCCAGGACCCTTCAGTCTGTGGGCTGACACTCTAACCATTGAGCCAAACTGGCTGAGCCTCATTGTTATTTTGATCAGTAATGAAACCAGCCTAATATTATGGGTACATCAGTCAGTGTCCATATTTTTCAGAGCTGCAATTTAAAACATAAAATGGTGAAATAACATCATATCTGGGATTTACTTTAATTCAGTGAGAAGGGAAAATGGGGGAAAGAAACAAATTAAGAATAGATGAAGCTTATGCGGCCGAATCTTGATGATTACTGAATCTAGGTTTAAGTACATGGGAGTTTACTGTACCTTTCTCTCTACTTTTTTAGAATGTTAACAACAGCAACAACAGACAGCCCCATTCACCACCCCAACACACACACACACACACACACGCACACACACACACACACACAGCCTAATAATTGAATAGCAGCGAAATGTTACTGAGCCCCTGCTGTACACAGGTGGAGTTGGATAAATGGCAGCCTTGCAGCCCTTGGTTTTTCCAGTCCTCCTCTCCAAGGTGGCTGGAAGGATAGTAGCTCTCAGACCCAAAGCAGCAATGTTTCATCTCCTTCCCTGAACTGAGTACTAAGTGGCATTTTCCTGAAATAGGAGGTTTTTCCCTTCCCACCTGTAGGGGAGGCAAACTCTCTAGTGATCAATTCTTGGGAACTATCCTCCCCCCCCCCCCCGTCTCTCCCCTCCCCCCCCCCCAGTCTTTCCTCTCCCTCCCCTCCCCCGTCTCTCCCCCCTTCCCTCCCTTCCCCTCAGTGGCTAGTCTGGTTTTGCCATGAGGAGGGAGTCATGTGCAATGATGGCAAAAGCATAACTGGCTAATCCCCCACACTGACTGAATACTGACTCCATCCTCACGAATCAAGAAAACACACAAGAGAACACACAAGAAAAGTCCCTGTCAAACAGCCTGCAACCATTACCCTTTCTGCAGATTCATGTAAATAGGTAGTGGGCTGTGAGTTTTCCAGTTTGTTCTCCATCCTCCTACATGGCAAAATTAAGGAGGAGCCTTCACATCCCATCTGGAGCTGGGTGGGGTCTCAGTGAGTGAAGGGTGATCTACCCAGGAACTGACCACTAGCCCCTCCAGGAGAGTCATTCATTAAGAATGTTTCTTGGGAAGTCCAACAGGGGACCCACATGTGTATGTGTTCAGCTATAGCTTCCGATTGTCTCACTTCTGAATTCCAGCAATTTCTCATTTCTTTTAGGAAATAAAAATGAGTCTGGAGAGAAGTATGAACAATCATGGCAAACTTGGCAATAGGGACATTAGGAACTTTGCCCTGAAGCTCAAAGTTGGTGTCACTGTTGCTAGGATCTCGAGCTGTGTGGACCAGGGAAAACAGGACACTTGGGGCCAGATGGCCTGGGTTCAAATCCCAGCACCACTTCTTAGTGGCCCTGTGACCTTATGAAAGTCACTTAATATCCCTGCCTCAGTTTCCTTATCTGTAAAATGATGATAGGATTGAAAATATAAAATTAAGTACTGTTTATAAAATGTTTAAAACTGCCTCTTCTGTAGTAGTTGCTCAATTAATACTAGCCATGCAATTATTATATCCCGCTGTGATGCTCAGGCACAGTTAGGGTTGAAAACCACTGGTTTATAATAGTAGTTCTGTGAGAACAAAGATCGGAAGAGAGAAAGAGAGAAGACTTCTTCTCCGTAGAGTCTGTAGTTTGGGGAAATAGGCTTAATTTTATTATTTAAAAATATTAATTTTCACTTGATGTTTAAAATCCCCTAGAAAAGCACAAATGAAAGATTTTAAAGAAGAGCTTTTTCTCCTCTTCTCTATTCATATACTGCTCATACTAGAAAGAAAGAAAAGACTGGAAGGAAATGAACCACCCTCTTTTTTTGTTGTTGTTAATCCTTACCAGAGGATATTTTCCCATTGATTTATTTTATTTTATTTATTTATTTATTTATTTTTGAGAGAGAGAGTAGAACATGGGGGAGAGAGAGAAACACCATTGTGAGACACACTGATCAATTGGTTGCCTCCCACACTGGGGCCCGGGATCAAACCTGCAACCTAGGATGTGCCCTTGACTGGGAATTGAATCTGAGAGACTTTGGTGCACAGGTCTACTATAACCACTGAGCAACACTGGCCAGGGTGAACCAACTTTTTTATAGTGGTTATCCTTTGGTGGGGAGATATGGGTAACTTTGTATTGTTCTTTATACCTTTATTTTGTAAGTTTTTACATGTATATATAAGCATATACCTCTTCCATAAACAGGAAAAATTTTGAAAAGGTAAGAAATAACGTGAGCTGTGGCTTCCAGGGCAGTTTGGTGGAAATCTCTCAGAGTGCACCTTCTGTTTAATGTTTGTGTACCTCAAGCAGACTGTTTCCAGCCTTTCTTGCAGAGGTGTACTTCAGCCCTCTAAAATTTCTACTCAGAAAGTTCCTCAACACCCATTGCTCCACATGCCCAGTCTTGCTCTAGGTATTCACACTCTCTCCCATCCTTCTCTAGAAATGAAAGAACTCCATTTCTTCTGTGGCTCTGACCTTGAGGAGGAGCCCCAGTTTTTAGATGGGCATGACAGTAATAAGTGCACAGCTCAGCTCACTGCCCATACTTATGGGTGCTTACATGCTAGCTAAAGTAATGAATAACAATAAAATTGGGAACAGAACAGTTGATTGATTTATTCAATAAACACTGATTGAAGGCCTGTTCTGGGTCAGGTGCCAATTAGCAAAGCAGACACAGACATTGCCCGTGAAGCCCACAGACAACAGGAAAACATGGTTACACAGATAGGTCCTGTGTTCTGAATGTTCAGAAGAAGGGTTTTTTTGAACCACAGAACAAGGTCTACCCAGAGGCTCCCCAAAGAAGTGAAGTTTAAGTAACACATTTGGTGCAAATGGAAAAAATGAATTTGGTGTACATCTCTAGATAAACTTTGCTACCGAATGTTTCCAGCTGTGGGCAGGGATCTCCAGATCGGCATTGCTATGGAAGCGTCTTCCAGTTCTCACTTCCTAGAAGAGTTTATTTCCAACTGAGTTGCCTATGCCCGTGCCAGTTCCCAGCTGTAAATACAGACGTGTCGGGGGTCCCTTCTTCTTGCTGCCTCATAGCTGTGCAGAGAGCAGATGTGGCTGCAAGCCAGCCTGGTATCCTCCTCCCAACAGTTAGTTGTGGAACCTGCTGTGTCGCAGTTTCTCTTCCATCCGGGCTCTTTCCTTTGTCCTCTCCTGGGACTGTATCCAAGTCTGTGTTTTGAAACTTTAGACCCCAGCTTGCATTTTATGGAGAAATGTCCTCATGAGGGCTTCCTCTACCACCCAGCTACCAGATAAGTTGAGTGGAATCTCTTACTCAGATCACCTGTTGAGATGAGATTTGCCACCTTCTTGACTGAAACTGTGCTGGCTATTCTTTGGGACTGTGAAGAATGGACTTGCTGACCTGAACAAAGGAACAGCAACAAAATGGGGGTGGGGTGCAGCTAATTGCTTTTTGAGATTGAAGTCTTTCAGCTACCCTTCAGTACTTTAGAATAATCATTGCTAATGTATTTAATCCTTTTAAAACCCAAGGAAGTGTTTGTTATTCCCATTTCATAGCTGGGGAAACTGGCTAGGCAAGTTAAGTCCTTGGCCAAATTGCTCTACTGCTCTCAGAGCACCATAGGCAAAGGAGGATTTAACTAGAGGGTTCTGGGCGGCCCAGAGAAACAAAACAAGGCCTCAGGAAGGACTGTGTACCAGTCAGTTACTTAGTTGCACTGACTCAAACAGGCATAAACCCCAGGGGACAGGATTGGCTCACATGACTAGAAAGCTCAGAGGTGGGGTAAGATTCCCTGCTAGTTGATCCAGAAGTTCAGTCCCTCCATTTCTGTCCCTCCATTCTTCCCTCTGATGTCCATGTCATCCTCAAACCTGGCTTCCCTGGAGGACTGGCTGCCAGCACTGATCCAGGTTTATTTCTCCTCAGCTCTGGCCTGAGAGAGAGGATATCTGTCCCCCAACCATAGTGCAAAGCTCCAGAGCTCCCCTTGGATTGGACTAGCACAGGTAATGTGACTTCCCCTGAACCAATCACTGGATCACTGAGGGGCTACAAAAGCAGAATGGGTGCTGGGAAGCAGCCAGCCTATGGGTTGGAATCAGAACACAAATGCCACTATCAGGATTCTTTTCCTTACTGCTTTTCCCCTACATCTGCTATATTCATTTTCTCCTATTCATAGTCTCTCTTTCTGCCTTTCCCTTAATTTGGTGGGAAACCTGGCCACCCACAGACCTCGTAGTCCAGGCTGTCAAAGAGAATAGCTCTGTGTTCTCCCAGCCCCAGCCCAAAACAACACAAGGAAGGGAAGTTGTCTTCCTTTGGATTCATTGTCAAGGGCCAGGGAAGGGGTTCTCAAAATGGTCCAGCAGAGGTCGAGTATTCTCCCTGGGCCAATCAACTGTAGGCAGGCAGGGGGGTCATTGTTCTCTCTGTTCCTTTCTAGATGCCTACTGTATCCTCTTCCAGGGACCTCTGAGCTAGAAGCTCAGGAATGAAATGAAGTTTTAGTGTCACTTTGGATGGGACTTTGAAAATATCTATCAAGGGGACCCTTGGACACAACTATCCTTTGCCCCAGCAGTTCCACTTCTGGGAGCTTTTGCCTACAGATGTTCCCAAGTGTTGAGAATAATCTATGTCCAGGGTGACTCATTGGGGCACTGTTTGTCAGAGCAAAAAATGGGAACTATCCTAGGTATTCATTAATAAGGAACTGGCTCAATCAGTCAGGTTGTCTGTCTAGTGGAACACTGTGCAGTGATGAAGGGGGAATAAGGTCCTGATAAAGAGTGCATTCTAGGTCTGTGGTACACTGCCAAGTATAAAAAAGGAACGCCCTTTGTTAGTACTTCTGAGCCACTGAGGGCATATTGGAATCGGGGGAAGACTCCAATCCCTGGCAGCCCAGGAGCATTCTTACCTATCAAACTAGAGCACTTTAGATTTCCATAGCAGCACTATGTTCTTGGCTATATGTGTGTGCATATATTGTATATAAAGACATATCCACAATTATATATGTATATGTGTTTATATATAATTTACTTGCATGGCAGAGACACCACCTCAAAGAGATCTTTTTAAGCACCCTGTCTAAAATGGCCCTTTCTGTGCTCGCTTTGGCAGCACATATACTAAAATTGGAACAATACAGATTAGCATGGCCCTGCACAAGGATGACATGCAAATTTGTGAAATGTTTCATATTTAAAAATAATAATAAAATGGCCCTTTCTTTCTGCTCCCTGCTTTATTATTATTATTATTATTTATAGCACTTGTCATTCTCTAATGTTGTACCAGGTGTACTGGTTAATAATGCGGACTTTGTAATAAAAAAAAAAACACGATAATTTCAAAAGAAACATCAAAAGTGCTTTATTCAAAGTAATATCCATCGCTAGCTACACATTTCCCCCATCTTTCAGGAAATTTGTGGATACCATCGCAATAGAACTTTTCTTGTTTTGAGGCATGTAAGGTTCGAGGCGCAGGAAACAGGAATCAGAAACCAAGATACATTAAAAGGGAGGTTTATTCCACAGTAATGAGCAAGATGCCTTACGGAGGAGGTAGAGAAACCAGGAAGGGGTGGGAGAAGGAGGGACCTAACCGGACTTCTCCCTGCAGAAGGAAGGGAAAGACAGTAACACTTGTGTGGGTGGAGAGTCCTTTTAAGGGAAGGAACAGGAAGGGGTTTGGCCCAGGGCTGAACGGGAAGGTGTGGGCCCCAGGGCACTCGGCGCGTGCTGATTGGTGGTTCAATGTCCCGGGATGTCTTGGTGGCAGACGCTGGTAATGTCATAACTCCGCCCACCAGTTGGGGGGAGGGAGGATCTCACATTCCAGGCTTTTTGTGATATTATATAAAAAAATTGAGAGTCTGGGCAAGGTCAGGGGCAGGGGCTGAAGGTCTGTTTTCTGTAGCTACTTCCTGCTAGGAGGGGGCATCATTAGGGGCATCTACCTGGAGTCTCAAGGATTCTGATGCTAGGTTCTGAGTTTAGGGCCAGATAGATCTCTCACACCTTCTGGTTGGTGAACGCCTGCGTTCTGTTCTGCAAAAGACTAGTGAAACAGTGCATGAGAAAGGGGGTAAAGAGCAAATTAAAGAAATAGACACCAGTTGGCCTAATGATGAGAGGCTGGACGAGGAGTGCAGCAGCATAATTTCCCAAGGGACTGGTTGGTGAAGTCTCGAGAGCGATCCTGTTGAGTCACTTGGGAGGTAAAGGCTGGTCCTGAGGCTGCCACAGTGTCACTTGTCTGGTTTTGCTGCTTTTCTGGGACTGGAGCTGAAATACAACCTGGGGGGTAAGGTTCTTGAGGAGGAAATGAGTCCCCCAGCTGGAGGGCTGGTCCTCGGGAGTCTTGGTCGGCTGGTCCAGGCCTGGGCAGAAACCTGTCAGTGTGTTCCTGGAGCAGTTGTCTGAGTAAAGGCAGGTAAAAAGGTGGGGCTCCTTGATGTAGCCCGGATTCCGGTCAGGGCCATGGGCAGAAGGTCCGGCCAGGAGCTGCGAATTTCTAGAGAGTTTAGTTAGATGGTCTTTAAGGAGGCTGTTGATCCTCTCGATCTTACCCGATGATTGTGGGCAGTAGGTTATGTGCAGTTTCCAGGAGATGCCAAGAGAGGTGCTAACCTGCTGATTGACCCTTGATATAAAAGTTGGGCCATTGTCTGATTGTATGGAGATGGGAAGGCCGAGCCTAGGGATTATGTGTGTTATTAGGGTCTCAGCCACAACCTCAGCTTGTGGGTGGGGAAGGCTTCTACTCACCCTGTCAGGGTGTCTACCATGGTAAGCAGATATTTGGTCTTCTTGTAGGGTGTCTACCATGGTAAGCAGATATTTGGTCTTCTTGTAGGGAGGCATATGGGTGAAGTCTACCTGCCAGTCCTGCCCTGGGAGGTGTCCCCTCATTTGATGGGTAGGAAAATTGGGGCACATTCCTCCCTGGGGTGAGACAGCTGCACATGTGGAGCAGGAGGAGCAGGCACTCATGACTGTCTCTTGCAGTGTGGGTGAGGTGAAGTGGGGTTCGAGGAACCTCCAAAGTGCCAGAGGTCCAATGTGCAATGACCAGTGACCTGTTGGGGAACGACCCCTACCTGAACCTCGGGAAGGCCGATCTTGTTATTTATCATGGCCGCCTCCAGAGTCCACTCGAGTGTTACTACCGCATAGGAGGCTTTCTGATGTCCCTGGGGGTCTAGGCATGAGCTTCCATCCACAAAAGAGTTAAGTCAGGATTAGAGAGAGGAAGATCTGAGAGTCCCGCCCGAGGTTGAGTGAGGGCCTTGACACCTTGGGGCAGGAATGCGTTGGGTGGAGGCAGCGGGAAGGAGAGTGGCCGGGTTCAGGGCTGGGGACTGAGTTAGGGAGATGTCAGGATTCTTGAGGGACAGGAGATGGAGTTCCTGCATGCAAGAGGGGGCAAGGAGAGATAAGGATCGGTGGGACAGAAGATCCTGTAAAATATGGGTGGAGAGAAGACCTGTAAGGGTTGCTGGAGGCAAATCCTCTGGGCCTCCTTGATGAGAACAGCGGCTGCAGGGCTGCCATCCCCAAACCGTGGGATCAAGCTGTCTGGACAGGTAGGCTACAGGGGTGAAAGCTGGTCCTAGGGGCTGGGTGAGGACCCGCATAGCTATTCCCTGTTTCTCATCAGTAAATAGTTGGAAAGGCTTAGAGATGTCCGAGAGAGAGAGAGAGAGAGAGAGAGAGAGAGAGAGAGAGAGAGAGAGAGAGAGAGAGAGAGATGCCAGAAGGGTATCCCGGGGCTTAGAAATAAAAAACCTGGTGAACGAAGGAGGGTGAGGAGAGAGGGCCTACTGATGTATCTTTAGCGGCCTGGTATAGTGGATCTTTCTACAATTCTTGTCAACAGTTAACTTTAGAACTTCTTTCTTTCAACATACCTTCCATTAAATATTTCTAAACATGTCTAGCAATTAATGTTTCAATATTGTATGCTATTTAAAATATTTAGAAAAGGCAGGGGGAGGAGGGAACAGTCCTCTAGCAGCTTGAATTCAAAACTGCCACTTTTTAATCTAAGTTTCTGATAAGCCTGTGCCAGCAAGAAAGTTGTTCTCTAGGGAGGGTGGAGTGGGGGAGAGGGCAGGGTGAGAAGACGCTGAGGCCAGAGCAGTTTTCAGAGCATTAAAAGGTGATTGGCCATCAGTACCCATGACCAAGATCGTGGAAGGGAAGAGTGGCCCGGAAAAAGGAGGGCAGGATAGAGAAGGTAGCCTCGTGTTGACCAGAAAGGAGACCTGCTTACCTGCTACCTTGAGCATTACCCTGGGCTCGGCGAGGGTGATGGGGGTCATCGAGTCCTGGCATCTCCAGTCTTCAGCCAGTCCAGCATGGCCAGCAGCGGGTCATTACCTGGAAGGGCAGCCTTTCTGAGATGCAGAGGGCCATCACTTTCCCAGGAGCAGTCACTTTTCCAGTGGCCATTTTGACTGCATGCCGGGAAGGGCTTGGTTGGAGCCAGGGGCCGGGGCACTGCTTTGCCCAGTGGCCCTCATTCCCGCATTTGACGCATCTTCCAGGTGGCGTTCGTCCTTTCGTTGCACCCCTACCACGCACAGTCCCCTTTGGACCATGCATGGCTGCCGTTGGCCTCAAGGTAGCAAGGCTTGGGTTTGCAGACTCACCTCCTGTCGAAGGCGGGCTTACTCTGCCTGTTCCTCCCGGGCATTAAAGCCTTAAATGCCATGTTCTCAGATCTCAGACCTGGGTCTGAGAAGGTGTTAGGGGCAGAGGGTGGCGGAGCAGGAGGTGGGCTGTGGGCCGGAGAAGGAAGAGTGTGGCGGCGGGTGGCCACACCAGGCCAGGCCTGCAGGGGTGGGACTTTGTGGTTCAAAATGGCGGCCCCCACGGCAGACCATGTGGTCAGAGAGGGGTGGGACTAGTCAATTCAAGATGGCAGCCCCCCCATGGGAACCACAGACCATGTGGCCAGAGAGGGGCAGGACTAGTCATTTCCAGATGGCGCCCCCACATGGGAACTGCAGACCACGTGGCCACATGGCAGCTGGCTGCCCACAATACACAAGGGAAAAGCAACCCAAAACAGAAATTTCACTTAGCTGTTTGGAGCGGCTGGCGGGATGGTGGGTGGGTGGCTCTGCGCTGCACGGCAGCCTCTGGTCGGCTCGAGGCCTGAGGCGGTAACAGTGGTTCCTGCAGCGGAAGCTGCAGGGAAGAAGAAGGAGGAAGAGAGGGAGCAGAAAGCGGGCGGTGGGAACGAGAGGGGTGGAAATAAGAGAGCAGCTGGGTCCAAAGAGTCAGAGACAGAGGGGGTCAGAGACTGGCTGAGGACCAGTTTGAGGGGGTTTCTCACAAGCTAGAAGAACCTGGGCTGTGGAACAGAAGGAGCAGAGGGAGGGACAGCAGAGCAGGTAGAAAAAAAGCCTGGCCATATGGAACCTCACGCCACTTCCCGGCTTTCTGGCAGAAATTACTGAGGTCATGTTAGTCCCGCTTTCAGGGTCATCTGGACCCACTGAGGCCATGCCACATTACAGAAGTAGCCAGAATAGTGAGGATACACCCTAGAGGTGTCTTTGGTGAGCGCCCATTCCAATTCCTGGGGTCGGGTAGCAAAAGGTCAAGGACCAGCGTCCCAATCCCTGAGCCAGTGCTACAACAGAGAACCCAAGGGACAGTAGAGGATGTCTCCTCTACTTCCTGGGGTCCGGACAGAGGCCAAAAGTCTGGGGAACTGAAGGGGGCAGGAACATCTTCGATTCCTCCCCAGGTTTGGAGCCTCTCCTGGAGAGGCCCGGAGGGCTATGCCCAGAAGGCAATCTCTGATGCGGGCCATGGTTTATGGACAGAGATGCCAGAAAAACCGCCAGGAATTAGCCCAGGTTGGGACTTACTGCCGACGTTGCCTAGCCAAGGGAAGAAGGCTGAGTATCCTGAGCCACAAGAAAAGAAGAAGGGGGGCGTGGGGGGCCCTGGACCACGAAAGGTCAAACAGGGAGCATGCCCCCATCCAGGTTCGGCACCAGATGTAAAGTTCGAGGCGCAGGAAATGGGAGTTGGAAACCAAGATACATTAAAAGGGAGGTTTATTCCACAGTAACGAGTGAGATTCCTTACGGAGGAGGTAGAGAAACCAGGAAGGGGCGGGAGGAGAAGGAGGGACCCAACTGGACTTCTCCCTGCAGAAGGAAGGGAAAGACAGTAATACTTGTGTGGGTGGAGAGTCCTTTTAAGGGAAGGAACAGGAAGGGGTTTGGCCCAGGGCTGAACGGGAAGGGGTGGGCCCCAGGGCACTCGGAGCGTGCTGATTGGTGGTTCAATGTCCCGGGATGTCTTGGTGGCAGACGCTGGTAATGTCATAACTCTGCCCACCAGTTGGGGGGTGGGGGGGGAGGATCTCACAAGGCAAACCATTCAGAGACCCAATCTTCCACTTCTTTGTATGTTTTGAAGTGCTACTCAGAAAGTGCGTTTGCCATCTATCGGAACAAGTGGTAATCTGAAGGAGCAAGGTCTGGTAAATACAGCGGTGGGTTAATACTTCCCATGCAAGATCTTTTAACATGTGTTTAACTGGTTTTGAAGTGTGTGATGGTGTGTTATCATGAAGCAAAATTACTTTGCCGTGTCTTCTGGCCCATTCTGGTTGTTTCACAATCAAAGCATGGTTCAAATTGATTATTTGTTGTTGGTAGTGATCAGTATTAATGGTTTAACCTGATTTTAGAAGCTCATAATACACCACACCTTCCTGATCCCACCAAATGCAGAGCATTGTCTTCTTTCCGATTTGGCTTTGCAGTCGATGTTGATGGTTGACCTGCATCAACCCATGATTTTGTGCGTTTGGGATTCTCAAAATAAATCCACTTTCATCGCCAGTCACAATTCGATGCAAAAAAGACTTCCTTTCGTGCCATTGAAGCAACATTTTACAGTTGACTTTTCGGTTTTCTATTTGTCTTTTGTTCAGTTGATGTGGCACCCATTTTCCTTCCTTTAAAATCTTTCCCATTCCTTGTAAACGATCGGAAATTGTTTGCTGAGCAACGTTTAATCTTTCTGCAAGTTGTTTTTGAGTTTGACACACATCTTCATCCAATAATGCTTGTAATTGATGGTCTTCAAACTTGTTTGGTTGACCTGGACGTTCTTTGTCTTTCACATTGAAATCATCACTTTTAAAGTGTTTAAACCAACGTTCACAAGTATCTTAAGATGGAGCATTTTCACCATAAGCTTCCCGAAGTATACGATAACTTTCAGCATCACTTTCCTTCAAAATAAAAGTAATAAATTAAAACTTCCCGCAAATGCTCTTTTTTTGGCACGAAATTCGACATTTTTAAGCGTAAATATATCTGTGATGTTAACACCTGCAGAAAATTTGGCATATGAAGTTTTGAAGCTTGTTGTCAATTCAACAAAATAGCATACATATCAAATCGCACATATATCAACATATGTGTAACTCCATCTATTAAAAAAGTACATATTATTAACCGGTACACCTGGTATGTTTGCTTTTGGTGCCTTCCTCTTTAGCATGTGAGCAGTGAGGGTGAGGATTTGTTTCATTTCTTCCTATATCAGCATGATAGCCTTAGTTGTTGCTTAATAAGTATGTGTTGAATGAGTGTGAACAAGCCTTAATAATGAATTAATCCCCATGTTCCAGTTGTGGACCTAACTCCTCCAGAGATCTTGCCTTTCTTGCTTGGAGCAAACTGAAGGACCCACTGCTATTCTGAAGAGGGAAGAGACAAGAAATTTCCCCGGACTGCCTTTTATGCTGTTAAAACTCTCCCTTTTCTCACATTTCCTTGAGAGAGATGGATACAGGCTGGGGTCTCTTCTCTGGGGGCTTGTGCCTGTGATGGCTGAGATAGTGGTTGGCAAACGCGGCTCGAGAGCCACATGTGGCTCTTTGGCCCCTTGAATGCGGCTCTTCCACAAAATACCACACGTGGGCGCGCATGTACAGTGCGATTGAAACTTCGTGGCCCATGCGCAGAAGTCGCTTTTCGGCTCTCAAAAGAAATTTCAATCATTGAACTGTTGATATTTGGCTCTGTTGACTAATGAGTTTGCTGACCACTGGGCTGAGACATGTGTCCATACCATGTACATTTGATGCTAATTCCTCCAGATGTCTGTGGGTCATCTCTTTTCTCTGGCATGGATGAAGCTGTCCTGGGCATTTATTACATGAAGAATAGGTAGAGGGAGAAAGAAACTTATATTCTGAAGGCCTTTCTCCTCTGGAGGACCCTTCACTTCAGCCCCATGCTTAATATCAGAGTCCAGTTTGCCCAAGGGACATCCTCAGGCTTGAGAAGTTGATAATGTCACTATTATTTCTTTGGTATTTCAGTTATAAAAACACCTTTGCTAACATCTTTTAGGGCTCTCTGTGCCCAGCACCTTGCCAGCCACTTGATCCTTGTTACCTAATTTAACTCCCCTACCTAATTTAACTCCCCCAACAGGCTTATCAAGGGTGGAAATTACTATCCCCCGCCCCCTCCCACTTTACTGATAAGGAAGCCTGGGACCCAGAAAGGTCTAGTAATGAATCATAGTTCACACAGCTGCTAAGAGGCAGAGTTGGAATTTGATTTTGGCTCTAGCTAACCACCAAAATGGCGCTTCCCTGGCATGTGGCCTTAGACTGCTTCCCATCAGCTTTGGGGATTCTCCCAGTGGCCAGTGGAGGAGGGTCTGGTGTCTGTAATGTGATGTGGATTGCTAATCATCTTGCAAAGTCCTGCTAGCCATCATGAGGCCTTGATGGGTTGGAGGAAGTGGGTGGAGAGCCTTCTGCTTATTTATTTCTCATAGACATTTGCCACACAAGTTACCAAATGTCTGTTTCTTGTCAAGATTGGTTTCCATCTTGGGTAGGGAAGAGGGTTGGACAGGGCCAGAAGAATACTGTTAATCACCCAAGCAGATCCATCCCTCTGCTGAGAACCTTCTCATGGCTCCATCTTACCCTGAGTGAAAACCAAAGTCCTTACTATGGCCAACTAGGCCCCACACAATCTATTCCCATTACCTGTGACTTCTCTTCAATTACTCTGCTCCAGGCACCTGGGCCTCTTCAGTGCTCCACAGACACTTGGTGTGTGCCTGTCTCAGGGCCCTTGCATTGGCTCTTCCTGCTGCTAGGCAAGCTTTTCTCTCATACCCACATGGTTTCCTCACATTCTTCAAGACTTTGTTCATATATTGCCTTTGCAGGGATATCCTCATCTCCCTTCTCTATTTTTCTCTGTGGCACTACCTAATTATATTTTTTACTTATTTTGTTTATTGTTCGTCTTCCCCACTAGTATCAGCTCCAGTGTTTTGTTCACCTGGATCCCTAGTGCCTGGAACAATTCTGGCATTCAGTAGACATTTATTGAAAGAATGAATGTGCTTCCAAGTGTAGAATGGCCCAATACTGCTATTATTTTGCTGGAGGAGGAAATGTGTATCTGGTGGGGGTCCACTCATCAAGACTCAGTGACCCCTTTCCATGCACCAGGCTCCAGCTCTGGGCTTCAAAACACCAAGGTACATAAGTCCTGGTTTTCTAAGCTGATTTAAGTCATGGAGGGGGAGGATGCATTTGCTGAGTAGAGCCCAGATCCTGCATCAAAAGCTAAGCTACAAAATTGTGAGAGCCAGTTCATGGCCTTTGTAATATTTTACTATTACAAAGTGATGGAGTATGGCCTCCCACCAAGGCTCATAGATGGAAAATTTCCAATCACAGGAAGGATTATGGGCAGCCAAAATGTTTCCATTCTGTAAACATTATATGAAACATTATTATATACATCCAGAAAAGGTCCAAGTGTACATCACATATTAAGTGTGTAGCTAGATGAACTTGCATCAACTGAACACACTCATGTAATCAGCTCTGAAAGCAATATTTGCAGTCCCCAGAAGTTCCTTTCCTACTCCCTTCCAGTTATTCCTCTTTTCCTAGCAAAACCACTCTCTCAGTCTCTCATACCTGACTTTGAGCTTTATGTAAATGCAGTCATACTTTATGTAAATGTTCCGTTGTGTATAGCCTTTCTGTTCAACATTATGTGAACAGAACACATTATGTGAGATGTCCATCTCATTGTGTTTCATGCCTACTCACTACTATATATAGTCTCAGGGCAACCTGACTGGCAGAAAGAAGCCAGCCTTGAGAATAGCTAGGGCAAAGTATTCAAAGGCCCTGGGGTAGGAATAAACTTAAGAGGGGAAAGGAGGGCAGCGGAGTGGGAGCATTTGGGCGATGGGTAAAGTGGAAAAAGATGAGGTTTGAGTTGTATTGAGAGAATTTAAACAGTAATCTGATGTGATCCCTGTTTAATTTGATCTGTCTGACTGTGTGTGAAGAATATAATCTAGGAAGGGAAGAGTGGACTCAGGTAGATCAGTGGAGGATCTGATTGAGTTGTACAGGTGAAAGATGATGGTGGTAGCTTTGCCTAGGAAGGAGGGGGAAAGAAATGGAATCAGGATATGTTTTAGAGATAGTAGCAACAGAACTGGCTAATAGACTTGGAGAATAGCAAAGGGGAGACATAAAGGATTCCGTGTGTGTCTGTATCACAATTTTTCAGCCCATCCCTGCTGGTGGACACTCAGGTTGTCTCCCTTTTGCCTCACTCACAGAGGCTGCTCCGGGCAGTACCCATAGGCACATATCTTTGCTGAGCTGAGTCTTGAAGGATTAAGGGCAAGGGCATTCCAAGGAACCAATTGAGCTAAGACTGTGGCCTCCCCTGCACTGAGCTCATGTTGGAGTATAGACTTGCTGCCACTTTTAAGATGGCTCATACTCTCCCATCTCCTACCTTTCACCAGCTGATTTCTCATCTGACCATGTTTAGACCCCTTCTCTCTGTAGTTAGCCCAGAGCTACAGCCAGCGTGGTCAGTGGTAGGTGCATTATGTTGGAGTTGCTGCTCTACTCAGGGCCATTGCTGTCTGCATTCTGTGTCAGCTTTGTTTTCCCTTTGTGGGAATCACAATAGGGTTTAAAAGTAGTGGCCGAAGAGAGGACTTTGTTTCTAGGCCAGGCATAGAGGATGACTGGCATATAGGAAGTAAATAAGAAGACTTCATGTTTGTATGAGCCTGATTCTTCTGTGTTCTTTGTCCCCTGGTCCCTCCTGTTTCTTGTCTCTAAGGTTGTTCCTGAGAAGTCAGGGCCTTTCTGAGAGGCTTTGGGCATTTGGGGAACTCTAGGCCACTTAGTTACTGGTGGCAGTTCAGCCAACATAAGTTTAAAACAGGCTGTGCTGCAAGCATGTGGGGAGAGAGAGGCCCTGCTCCTGTCTCTTTCGACCATCTAGGCCGTTAGGTCTCTGGAGAAGACCTGACTCCCACCCTGGCTTGTATTTCTCTCTTGTGCTGTTGAGAGGTGCCGGCCAGGATGACTTGTCTAAATTAGCAAATCTAGGGGTTGCCTTCCGCCTGCCCAAGGGCTATAGAATAAGAAGAATCATGGATCATGGATAATGGATCATGGGCAGATAAAACTTGTCATGTTTCAGCTCGTAATAGGTCCAAAAAAAGGGGGGGGGGGTAGAAAGGGGTGGGGGAGGGATGGCCTTAACAGAGAAAAATATAGGGCATAAATGAGCTCAACTAAGTACTCTCCCAAATTGCTGGAGGACATGTGAATCATTGCAAACTTTTTAGGAGATGGCCTGGAAAAATTTTGTATTTATTCAGTTTTGAATGAGCAGTGCATGCACATGATAAAATGTTCAAATGGCACACAAAAAGATATACAGTGAAAAGTAAGTCTCCCTACCCATTGCTCCCCTGCTGTGTGAACTCCCATTTCAGGTGTGTTCTTGCAGAGATTACTTAACACTGAAAAAAACACATACATGCAATTCTGTACTTTGATCTTGGACACCATTCTGTACTATAACTTTGTAATATTCCATAAGTAGTTTTTGCTACAGCAGTGGCACTTATAGAATCTACCCTACAAAAAAAAAAAAAAAAAAAAGGTCCCAGTATTTATTTATTGTGGCATTGTTTGCAGGGGCAAGACAAAAACCAAATCCGGAGAATAAAATGAGTGCCCACTTTTCTGGGAATGGTAAAGTATGGCACATCTATTCTATGAAATATCAGCTGCTAAAAAGAGTAAGTAAAAGCACTGCTAGCTGATTTGGAAGCACTTCTGTGCAATATATATAAGAAAAAGCAGGATTCAGATAAGTAAATGTGATATCTTATTTGTGTAAAATACAGTGGCAAAAGTCTTTATGTCTGTGTTGTGATCAAGTGATGGATATCCATAGACCTCTGTCAGACTAGGAGAGGCTAGCATGGTACCTAAGGTGCTGTGGTGAGAAGTAACTTCTGAGTGACCACCACAAGCCATTTGACCTCCTTCCCTCATCTGGTAGGATAAAATAATCAGAGTTCAGTCAGCTGTGTGAAACATTCAGTGCCACCAAGTCAGTCCCTTGTGAGAGTAACACAGGAATTACAGAAACACTGAAGTAAAGGTATGTTCCAGATGAAGCTTCATGGAGCAGGCAGCAACTTACCTTGCATCCACCCCAAACGCAGCACACACAGACATCCAATGGAACATTTCTCACGCCCAACTTGTAAAATGACTGAGAATCTACCCTACAGAAAAAAGTGGCCCTAATATTTATTTACTAGGGGTTCAAGGCACAAATTCGTGCACCTTGAAAGGAACTGTGGGCCTTGAGGCTGTGGTGGGCACAGGTGCAGGTCTCGGCCCATCCTCTGTGCCCCTGCCCAGGCCCTCCCGCCATAGCCCCTAGTACCTTGTCTGCTGGCCCCCACTCCCGCTCCCACCACTGCCACTGCTCCCATGGTGCTGATGCTGACTGCGCCGAGCGATTGGGGCCAGTGCCAGTAAGAGATGGAGAAGCCCTCAAGCAATTGGGCTGGCAGCTGCTACTCACACCCGCTGATGGCACCAAGCAATCAGGACTGGCGTTGGGTGCCGGTAGCGGGTGCGAGCAGCGGCTCCGGCACCAGCAGTGGGTGCAAGTGCCTGGCGGGACTGCGGCATGCGGGAGCAAAGCATTTTTAGTAACTACCAAAGGCTTGCCCCATGACAGCAATGGGCACCCCACCTTGGTCTGGTGTCCATGCTCACCTGCTCCACCATCATGCCACGACCGATACCCGCCATGTTCCACAAGCGCCACCTGGTGGTCAGCACACGTCAGTGACTGGTTGTTTGGTTGTTCTGCCGTTCAGTCTATTTGCACATTGGGATTTTATATATATATAGATTGTGGCATTGTTTGCAGGGGCAAGACAGTGGTCTGTGACCATGCAGGCCCTCTCCTGGTTGCGGGATAAGAATACAGTCTTCTAGGGTTCTGCTGTTCCCCACAGAATGAATGTGGCTGTCGGAGTGGGTTGGAGCTCATGACTCCTTTGGGGAGTCATGAGCTTGTCTCTTGCTGGGCTTCAATTCTAGTAGATGTTCTTGAAGGGAAAGGCATAGGGTCATATTGATACCCCCTCTCCCCACTGCCACTAGGCCACTGTTATCCGTAGTGCTCTCCCCCCTCTGGACTATCCCACATTTCTTCCCACCCCTACCAAAAAGAAAGATTATAATACTTCCTGTCTCTGGAGTAGCATCTCTTCCTCTCTTTTTACAGGTTGTTCATCAGAAGTGAGAGCTTACTTCTCTTAGTAAAAATACAAAAATGTTTCCTACAAAAAAAAAAAAAAAATGGGCAGTGACTTTGTTCACTTTTTCAATTCATTTAACAGGCATTTGGTGAGCTGCTCTTACTGTGCTGTGCACAATTTGAATCTGGCAGAAAACCACTTTGGAAATACTCATGAGACTATGTGAAGATCATTCTTGAATCTCTCTTTTCTGCCTCACTCCCCCAAGACCAATCCATTAATAAGGCCTATTTGTCCTTGATCTCAAACAGAACTTCACCTGCCTCCTCCTTTCCATTACACAGCCCTCACCCTGTCCCAGGCCACCATGCTGTCTTCTGCCACATTTCACAGCATGCCTCCCTCGCTGCAGCCATCTGTCACATGGGCCTCCTGTGACTTTCACCAGGCTTGTACACTCTCCTCTATCTCCTGGGATAGTGTGTTGTTGTTGTTGTTGTTTTCTTTTTAACTTTCATTAGAAACTTTATTACCAATCCAGTAATTCAATTTGGGTTGCCCTTTGAGTGGCTTTTAAGCCTATATAATAAAAGCGTAGTATGCAAATTGTCCCTTCAGCCAGGGTTATATCGGAGTTCGACCAGGGAACGGTGGCAGGCGACCTGGGGTAGGGAGGAAGTACCTGGACAGCAGCTGCTAGGGACCCTCCCAGTGCATGAATTTCATGCCCTGGGCCTCTTGTTTATATATAATTCACATGACTTAAAATTCACCCTTTCAAAGTGTACAGTTCATGGGTTTTGGTGTAATTACAAGATTGTTCAGCCAATTACAAGATTGGTCTCTAACTCCAGTGCATTTTCATTGGCTTAAAAAGAAACCCTATAACCATTAGCAGCCTTTCTCCCCCCATTTCTACCTCCTTCTAGCCCCTGGCAATCACTGATCTACTTTCTATCTCTGGAATTGCCTATTCTGGACACTCTCTACATGGAATCATATAACATGTGGTTTTGGATGACTGGCTTCTTTCATTCAGCATAATATTCTCAGTGCTCATACATGTACCTGAATCAATGCTTTATTCTTTTTATGATTGCATGATATTTCATTGTATGGATTGTAGCATATTTTTTGTTTATCCATTCTTCAGATGATGGACATTCTGGAATATTCCCACTCCCACTATTCACATGGGTTCCTTCTCCTTTCTCTTTACTTCTGGGCTAACTTCACTCTGATTTCCGATGTGCTGCTTTTCACCATTTGTACTTACACTGTATTTGTTTGCCTATTTGTTTTCTGTCCCCTGTTTTGGACTGGAAGCTTCGTAAGTGACTACATCTGCTTTTGTTCACCAGATTTAGCCCCCTACCTTGCAGAGTCCCCAGCATAGAGTAGTACTTAGTAATTGCTGAATAAATGACTCAGTAAATCTCATAGTTCTCATTTTACCTCCATCTAAGGCAAAATTATTGTAACCCCATTCTGTGGGAAATTCTGTATATAGCTTTCTACGTGGTATTGAGGAGAAAGCAAGGGTCCTAAAGCATGAGGACACTTTAAATGTTGGCAGGTTACTAGAAGGATTTCTCTGACATAAAACACTGTCCCTTTTGGTCATCTGCTGTGTAAAACTATAGTGTTATTTGAAAGTGCACTTGGCTATCAAACTGGACCTCAGAACTAACAATGGTGCAAACTCAGTGGAAGGTGTTTTCTCTCATGAGTAAGATGTCAGAGATTTGTAATCCTGGTTTGTGGCAGCACCACAGTCATCAGGAAGAACAGGCTTCTTCTCTTTCTGCTTCACCATCCCTAGTCCGAGATGTAAGGTGGCTTTATGGTCCAATGTGACTACTGGAGTCAAGCCAGTGAGTCTGTAGTCCAAGTGGGAATCTGGGGGTTGGGGGCGGGGGGGGGGGGGGGGAGGAATAATGCAAACACAAAAGTGGAGTCCAGCCGGTGTTTCTGGTAAGGAATTTCCCTGAAGTTCCATAACAACTATTTATCTCTTGTTGGTCACCCCTAGTCTTAAAGGAGATTGGGGGATATAGTCTTAGCTGAGCATCCTTAGAAAAAAAGACAAGAATGGCTAGCTGGTGGGCAGTTAGCACCCAGTGGGTCCATTTCCTGCCTGCAGTATCCTGGGCCAAGCAGCCAGTTTTTGCTCATTGGCCTGGACCTTCAAGTCTCCCTGACTGGCCAGAATCAGAGCAGTGCCTTTCTCCACGTGGTTTACCAGAGGGTAGATTGTGAAACATCTCAGGGACCTTCAGTCCTCAGCAATAAAAATATTGGTAGTTCACCTTTATTGAACATTTACTACATGATAGGTCCTGCTCTAAACATTTGTCATGGTGTGATTTCCTAACCCTCACAATACCCCTATTATTATACCTGTTTTATAGGTGAGAAAACTGAGGCCCAGAGAGGTTAAGTAACCATAGATGTTCTTGCTGGTAATAATGTGATTTTTTTTCTTCTTTCTTCCCTTTCAATATATTATGAATAAGAGGATTAAAATATAAAGCCTGACCTATTTTGTTAGGTTGACCACGGTTCTGTCTTTCATCTGATTAGCTGGGATCTGGAGAGTTCTTTGTGGAAAAGCATCCAACATTGAAAACCACATTGACAAGTTGTTTTTATGGGAGTGCTGGAAGAGGTTTAATTGTTGGCACATCCAGCAAATGCCTGGTGACACGGAGGAAAGATCCGCAGGATTTCCCAGCCAGTGAGCCAGGGGCCAGCAGACCATGATATGGCTGTGCCAGTGCCTTGGGCTTGGCCATTATTATTATTTTTTTTTTTATTATTGGGTTGTGGGTTGGGGGAGAGGGGGAGGTTTGGCCTTTAAAATCAGTCTCCTGACTAGAAATCTTTAGAGAGAAAGAAGGCTGTTCCCAATTCAGGTCCTCTAGATGCCTCTGATCAGCCATGCTTGGTGGAAATCTTTCCTAAAGATTGCCAAAAGTTAATTTCTGAGCTGTCTTTCTGGGACACCTTCAAATCCATGTTAGTGACTGCAAACTCTCTCGGGTGGTGGCACAGCATGTGGCTGCTGGAGCCTGGCTATAGCAGGTGTTAATGCTCTGGACTGCAAGCATTGTACCAGAATACACAAGTGGCAATGTCACTTCAACACCTAGAAGGTTGTTTGAATCCTATAACATCTGGATGTAGAAGATGTAGCTCAGTGGTGTGGCAGAATCAGCACCAGTGCTGCTGTGACTCTCTGGCTACAAGGTGGCTGCTGCACCCACCTTTCCCAGGAGGCTGGGGCTTCAAGAGTTCAGCCCTTCTGTTCTGTTAGAGTAGTGTTCTGGGAACAAGAGGGATATTCTCAAATCTAGATATCACATCCACATTCCACACTGGAAAAAGGCAGACTGGAGAAGGGACACACAACTGTGTGGATGAATCTGACCCGTTTTGCGATGATGCTTTTTCAGAATCTCTGAGTGAGAAACCTTCACTCATATTTTTCCTTTTGTTTTTGGGTCTCTGATCCATTAAAATTGATGTCTGAAAGTGGAATTACATAGGTTTCAAGGCTGAGCCCATACTCTGTTTATAAGTGGCATTGGTGGCAGTTCTGGATCTGGATCCAGACCTACTAGGTTTAAATCCTTCCTACTTGTGTGATCTTGGGCAAGTTACCTCTCTGTGCTTCTGGTCAGTTAAAAGTGGGGATGCTAGTAGTTCATATGAGAGTTAAATGAGTTGATAGTTAAAGAACTAAAAACAGTGCTTAGCATGTAGTAAAATCAAAGTAAAAACCTCATGTTTCAAGCCAGAATGAGAATTTATTTGCAAAGCCATATGGTCTGGGATCTGGGCAGGGAATCCCAGAGCCTGGTCAGTGGGGCGGTGAAGCATGTCACTGAGGTTACTGTTTCTTCTTCCATAGAAATTGGCAGCTGTGTTCTCATGTCTGTTTCAGGGTGCGTTCCCACTAGCAGTGACAGTTCCCCTGACGCTACAACTGCCATATGTATAGTGGTTAAGGGCCTAAATTTTCCTAAGGCAAAGTCCTTTCTTCACATGGTAGCTTTTCTTCATTGGCAAGTGGGTAGAGGTGGTTGAATGAACAGATATTTTCCTGAGTTAGTATTTCAGAAACTGGATGGGGGTGGGTATAATAGGAATCTTCTCTAAATGAAGAGGGATTGAACCACTTTATTAGTGGGTAATTCCCTGATATCTCAATGTGAGGCTCTGATAAAGTCTAGAAAGGAGAATGCAGCTTATGGCAGAAGGTCCCAGTGGGATTGGTTCTCCTTCACCGCAACCTCAAAGCCTAGATCAGCCATGTACACAACCTGTTACACAGAGGAGAGAGGCCTGGCTGCCCGTCAGCACTTGGTCAGGAGGGTGCAAGTGGCCAGGCCATCTTAGAGGTTGGGTGAACATTGCCCAAGCTGTGTATTCTCCAAGGCAGAAAGCAGAAGAGAGCCTGCTGCCATCTCTGGACACCAGGAGAGCTTGTGGTCCTGGTCCCAGCCTTTGGGGCTAATAACCTGCCCACTGACAAAGCAGGTGCTAGCAACAGTCATAATCTCTGATCAGTCAGATTAGCCACACATTTGTGTGGGGTTTTTTTTGTTTCTTTCTTTGTTTGTTGTGTGTGTGTGTGTGTGTGTGTGTGTGTGTTGGTTTGTTTGTGGGTTGAGTTTTTTTGTTTTTTTGTTTGCTTGTTTTGGTCTTTGGAGAGGACCAAGTGAAAGGGAGTGAAGAATTATGAGTGGATGAGCCCCTCCCTCCCTCCCTCCCTCCCTCCCTCCCTCCCTCCCTCCCTCCCTTCCTTCCTTCCTTCCTTCCTTCCTTCCTTCCTTCCTTCCTTCCTTCCTTCCATAGAGGAAGGGAAAGAGAAGCATCCATTTGTGTTTCACTTATTTATGTATTCATTGGTTGATTATTGTAAATTTCCTGACCGAGGGTCAAACCCACAACCTTGGGGTATTGGGACGACACTAGAGCCAACTGAGTTACTCGTCCAGGGCCTGGATGAGCCTTTCCATGTGAGTTGGGATGGAAATACAAGTGAAGACTAGAAATGTCAGGTCCAGAAACACAGGAACAGAAAGACCCAGGCACACTGGCTGCCTTGGGGTCAGGAGAGCAGAACCCTGGCTGGCCAGCCTCGCAGAAGTATCTCACATGGAGCCATGGCACTATCAAAACCTCACAGTATTTTTGCATTCCCCACCACGGTTTCCTAAACTTGGGTCCCCAACCAAAAATGGAAAACTGTTTTTGATCCTCAGTGAAGTTGAATTCACAGATGTGAAGGGCCGACTATAGAATCACAAGTTATACACAGAATTTTGACTGTGTTCAAGAGCCATCTTGTACTTTGAAACATGATATAAGAGATTGGTTTTCAGTATGTTGATTGTGGAGTGATGGAACGTGGTCAGACACTTCTCTGAAAGCCCATTTTATAAAACAGAACAAAGTGGAGCTGTTGTAGGTAAATGGGGGTGGGCAGGCCTAGACCTTCACCCACTCCTCCACTGACCCTCTGCAGTCTCCTCTGAGGACCATACTCAGGGCAGGTAAGGGTAACACCTCCTGGGCTCTAGTGAGGCCTGGCTCTGCCTTCAGCTGGCCCTGGGCTCTAGGCAACTCACTGAAGCATTCTGACCCTCACTTTTCATCAAGTGGACAGATCAGACTAGATCCAAGGGTTCTTCACCCAATTTCTGTGGACAGCTTCAGAGGTCTTTGGCATCTTTGAGACATGCAGTATTTTGTGGGTTTTTGTTTTTTTCTGGAGAGACATGATATAGTTTTGTCAGCTTCTTAGAAGGATCATGTTCACCCAAACATGAAGGAGCACTGTATTGATTTCTGAGATCCCTTCCAGTTCAATCTATCAGTTATTTGTTGTATATGACAGAATCTCCCAGATTCAAACTGGCTTAAATTGCAAAGGCAACTTAATGGCTCTAGGACCTGAGAAAATCCCAGAGCTGGTCTGACCAGAGTCAGTATTCAGGTATTATTCTCAAGATTCCACCCTTCTCCACTTCTAGGCTCGCCTCTCTCAGCTTTTACTTCATTCTCAGGTGTCCCACCCCTACTTCCAGGGAGCAAAGTAGCCCTCCAACAACCCCTGCCTTACATCCCATCCTTTCCCCCAGTGATTCCAGCAAAATTTCCAGGGCTAACTCTGATTAGCCCTGCTTAGGTCATGTGTTTCTCCCAGAACCCAACATTGTGGGTAAGGGGAGGGGCCACTCAGGCTAGGAGTTAGGCCAGGATGTCCTCTCAGCCCCAGGTTCTTTCATCTGAGATTCTGTTTATTGGTATAATCCCAGGGAAGCTTTGTGCTTGGCCCTGTGAGAGTAACATATAGGATAGGTGGGACAGGGTTATTGCTGTAGTGGGTGTGCTGGGACATCTGGGGTCCTGGGTAAATTCCTGCCCCTGTAGCCCTTCTTTGTTGCCATTTCTACAACCTCTTGGCATCTGCCTCTCTGCTGTGGCTCCTCCCATGTATGAAGGATCCCAGACCCATGCACATCACAGCTTCCTCCATTTGGCAGGAAGAAGATTCCCAGCTCAGAGAGACAGATGAGTCTGTCAATGCTGATGAGTCTTTCAAGAGCTTTATGCATCACTCTAGAGAAGGAAAGGGGGAAATTAGAGCAGCATAAAAGCAAATTTTAAGAGGCAGCTATTAAAATTTTATAGGAGCTTTATTGCAGGGACTTTCTGACCATCCCAGGAATTTTTAAAATGGGAAGTCTGGTGATAAAGGAAAATGTCTGGGGACTTATGGTTCCCTCCTGCCCTCCCAAGCATCTTGAAAACCAGAACTGTTAGGGACTCATAGACCAGCTTAGGGATAGTGCCTACCCAACAGGCTATTTTTGAGTTTTTTAAAAGTATGTATTTTTCTGTATTTGCTGTTTCTATGTATGTAACTGTTTTTAAATTTTATTTTGTGCTTTTCTAAGTGACTTGGTAATGAGTTGTGGGAATCATCGAGAACTACAGTTGTCTCTCCCTTTCCATGTTAGCTGAGAGTCATTTAGTTGTGTGAACAAATACTAATGCAGGTCAGCCTGCTTCAGTATAAAAGGAAATGTATGGACTCATAGTCTGTGACAATGTACATGTGATGGCTTCAGGCATGGCTAGATCCAGGGCCTCTCTTATGGTTTCCAGGACCTAATTTCTTTTCAGCTCCTACCTCTGCATTTCTCTGTGTTGATTTTAACCTCAGGTACTCTCTTGGGCAGCTCCCCGTGTATATCAACCACTTTAGCAGCTCTAAGGGAAATAATCTCTTTCTCTGTAGTCCTAGGACATGTCCTAAAGCTGCCATTTATTGGACCTAATCAGCCTGGCTTCAATTCCCGGGCCACCCTGAGCCATCTGAGGCCAGGGGCAGGGAAGAGGGGGTACAGTGGCTTGATTAGTCAGGCTAGGATCATATGACCCCCCCGCCCCTTCCTATGTGTAGAGTCATTCCCACAGGAGTTGAGTGGGAAAGGTGAGATTCAGGGGGCTGAGATGCAGTGTGAGTCAAAACAGCCAATGCTCAGTATCTGATTCTACCTCCACCCCCAAATTATCATCTTTCCTGGGAACACACTTCACCTTTCCCTGATCTCAGGTATAGCTTAGGGGTTCTTAATCTCAGGACCATTGATCCTTGAAGGTTCTTTGGATGGAATTTAGAGGATTGTGAACTTGGCTAGAAGAAATTTACATCTTTATTTTATCTACCATCTGAAATTTAGCATTTTCTTTCCTTCTGAATGAGAACCACAGGCCACAACTGTATTAACTAGTGATTGTCACTGCTAGAAATCATAATTATTTCCATATCACATTATAGTTGGGGTAGTATAAAAAAAATATCATGTAGACTCATCTATTTCTAAATAATTGTAGTCATTGGATCCACCACTGAGATTTCGTAATTTAAAGCATTTATAAAGAAGCATGTGTATTACTATATCTCAAATTTGGTTGTATTTTACAGATATTTTGATGCCTGAATATAATTGGTTTTCTTCGTAATCTTGTGTATTGTATTTTATACATTTAAAAACATGATTCTAAGAAGAAATTTACGTCCTTCTTTATCAGGCTGCCAACAGGAGTCCCTAGCATGAGAAAGATTAAGAACCTCTTTTTTAACCAGAGCGTAGGGGCAAGATTATTGAATCTGTTCGATTTCTGTACCCTGGAAAGTTGGTTTGTTAGGGTTTCCTCCCGGGGGGGGAGGGGGGGGAGGAAGGGGACTTCCCGGAGGAGCTGGCTAGTGTTTGAGCATAGCCTTGGCATGTGGGCAGCATTTTGGCCATAGCAGAATTGGGGAGGAGGGTCAGGGAGGCATTGTCAGCCTGTGGTTAGCCCTCTCTTCATTGACCACCGTGACTGTCGCCTGGCCAAGTAGTCTGGAGCAGGACTGTCTGGGTTCATCCCAGCTATAGTATACTTTTGACTGGCTGGATGCCTCAGCTAGTGGGTTCCTTACCCACTCCATGCCTCAGTTTCCTCATCTGTAGCATGGACACAAAAATAGTATCTATTTTTAGTGTTATTGGGAGAGTGAAATGAGTAGGCATATATCTGCTAGGACAGAAGGTTCTAGGTTGTCCTCTCAGATCTCATCTCCCTGACTTAGTAAATTCCTGGCCTAAACTGAAATGGGATGGTGAACAATATAGACATTAGCTTCTCATTCTGAAGACATTCATTCATCCATGAAATATCCATTTAAATATGAACAACTATACTAAATATTCAAACGCATAAATTAATAATATAAAGTTGCATGTAAGGATAAGTGCTATTTCTCTGCCACTCCTCACAAGTATCTGAAGGAAATGTGCTCAGAATGGCCTGCTATCTGCCCTAGTCACCTCCCTGTCCTCCTCATACCCCTCAGCCCCTCACTCACCCTGCATGAGGCACATGGACCTCCTGTTGCTACTCAAATGCTCCCCCTACATATGCCTGCCTCAGGTCCTCTGTCATTCTAGTGACCTGGAAGTTTCTTTCTAAAATAGCCACATAGTTCTTAGTCTCTTATATTCATGTCTCTGTCCTCTCCTCAAGCCTCTGACCACTCTGTGAAATAGCAGCTGCATCACTGTCCTCACCCTGCTCCCTGACTTCATATTGTGTGTTTATTGTCTTCCTCATCTACTGGAATGTCTGCTCCCTGAGGATAAAAACTTTGTCTCGATCACTGGTGTCCCTTTGTGCCTGGCACAGAGCAGATGCTCAATAAATGTTTGTTGAGGGAGTGAATTTGTGAACGACAGAATACAGTTAGCAGAAAGGCTCGAGTTGGCCAAAAATATAGCCTTATTCTTTTCTGTCTCTGTAGAAGCACAATCTTTGACATCAGCTCTCCTGGGACCCTCAAGGAACACTAGAGTCCAGAACGTACTAAGGGTGAGTACAGTATGGTTGTTTATTTGTTTGCTTAATTTTTACAACTAGTATACCTAAGCCTCTTTATTTAAAAAAAAAATGAATTTGTCAAGGGAAAGATGGAAATCTCCTTCATTGCCCCTCTATACCAAAAGTCTAGCCCCCTCAGAAGTAATTACTGCCAGAAGTTGGGTAAGTGTCCGGCCAGACCTCTTCCCATCCATGAACATATATGTATCCTATATAATAAAGAGGTAATATGCAAATTGATCCTTACACCCTCACACAAGATGGCCACCCCATGTGGTCAAAGATAGCTGCCACAAGATGGCCAGCAGGGGAGGGTAGTTGTGGGCAATCAGGCCAGCAGGGGAGGACAGTTGGGGGAACCAGGCCTGCAGAAGAGGGCAGTTAGGGGCAACCGGGCTGGCAGGGGAGGGCAGTTGGGGGCAACCAGGCCGTCAGGGGAGGGCAGTTAGGGGTGACCAGGCCTGCAGGGGAGGGCAGTTGAGGATGACCAGGCTGGCAGGGGAGGGCATTTGGGGGCGATTGGGCCGGCAGGGGAGGGCAGTTGGGGGAAATCAGGCCAGCAGGGGAGCAGTTAGGCATCGATCAGGCTGGCAGGGGAGTGGTTAGGAGGTGATCAGGCTGGCAGGCAGGTGAGCGGTTGGGAGCCAGCAGTCCTGGATTGTGAGAGGGATGTCCAACTGCTGGTTTAGGCCCGATCCTACAGGGGCAGTTGGACATCTCCCAAGGGGTCCCAGATTAGAGAGGGTGTAGGTTGTGCTGAGGGACATCCGTGCCCACCCCCCCCCTCCAGTGCACGAATTTTGTGCACCGGGACTCTAGTCCTATATAATAAAAGCCTAACATGCAAATTGTCCCCTCAACTGAGAGTTTGACCGGGAGTTCGACTGGTCACTATGATGTGCGCTGACCACCAGGGGTGGCACAGAACATGGTGGGCGTCAGCTACACAGAGCTGGCAGCGGGTGGCAATGGAGGCACTGCCAGCCCTATGGGCCCTGAAGAGAGTGGTACTGTGGCAGTATGCTGGAGCATGTGAGCAGGTGGTGCCAGGCCAAGGCGGGTGTGAGTGGGGCCCAGTTGCCCTGCTGATTGCCCTGCAGATGACGACCAGCAGTGGCGGAGGGGAGTGGGGCCACCATCCAGCTCCCAGGCACTAAGGGAGCCGGGCAAGGGCCCAATGACTCAGGCAGAGGTGGGCACATGGGGGTCTGGGGGCCCAGGTGCTGCCTGAGGCCCAGAGGTCAACTTGGACCTGCCCTTCCATGCCAGACGCTCATGCTTCGATCGCTCGCCAGGCCTAGGGACTGTACCTGTGCACGAATTTTGTGCACTGGGCCTCTAGTTTACACATAATTACACATAAGGGTTTCAAATATATTACATTTAAGTTTCATGGGGATTGATAATGAACACCTTCTTGTGTTTCTTTGGGATAGAGTCTAAGCAGGGGAGTGGGCCTCAGAATATGAAGTGTTCGGTTGGTCCATTCCTAAGTGGGACACCAGCCTTTGTTGGCAGGATGCAGGGAGGGTGCTTAGGGGTGTTGTCTGAGTCTCGAAGCACCAAGACTCCAACAGGGTAGAAAGTGGGAGGGTAGAAGATTCTGGCATCCAGACTCTGGATGCAGGCAGTGATGTTGGCTCAGTTGCAGGCACTAGTCAGTGGAGCTTTGGGAACTGAGTGGATCTAGGCAGTAACTTCTCTCTTGGCTGTTTATTGGATACCATTGCATTTCTTCATCCTGGCCTAAGGCTCTGCCTGGATACCAGTAGAATGTTTGTGGGACAGCCTCTAGGGGCCAGATTTTCATCAAAGGATGCTTCTTAGCCCAATTTTTACCTTTCTTATTTGAAGGAATTTTAGATATATAAAAATGTTGCAAATATAGTACATAGAATTTACATACACATACCCATCACCCAACTTCCCCTAATATTCCTATCTTAAGTAAGTTTAACACAGCTGTTCAAACCAGGAAATTAACACTGGTCCAGTACTATGAACTAAATGGCAGATTTTAGTCACATTTCACTAGTTTTTCCACAGATGCCCTTTTTCTGTCCCAATACCTTATCCAGGACCCCCTACTGCATTTAGTTGTCACATCTCTTTAATCTCTAATTTGTAATGATTGGAAGACAACTACTATGTTATTTTGTAGACTGTCTCAGTTTGGGTTTGTCTGATGTTTTCTTATGTCTAGAGGTTAGGCATATTTGGTAGAACACCACAGAGGTCATGTGCCCTCCTCAGTGCATTGTACCAGGGAGTTCTTGGCGTCCATGAGTCTTATCACTTGGGCTATTGACCTGGATCACTTGGTTAAAGTGCTATCTGCTGGGTTCCTCTTCTTTTTTCTTTCTTTTTTTTTTTTTTTTTAAATCTTTATTGTTGAAAATATTGTGTATGTCCACCTTTTTTCCATTGACCCTCTCCAGGCATCCTCTGCCCCCACCCCAGGCCTTCACCACACTATTATCTGTGTCCATGTGTTTATATATATATGCATATAAGGCCTTTGGTTGATTACCTCCCACCCATCAACCCTCCCTCCAAGATTCCGCACTCTGTTCCATGCTTTTATGTCTCTGGATACATTCTGTTCATCAGTTTATTTTGTTAACTAGGTTCCATATAGGAGTGAGATCACGTGATACTTATCTTTCTCTGCCTGGCTAATTTCACTTAGCTTTATGCTCTTCAGGTCCCTCCATGCTTTCTCAAAGAGTAAGAGATTCTTCTTTTTTATAGCTGCATAGTATTCAGATTCTTCTTTTTTATAGCTGCATAGTATTCCATGGTATTAATGTGCCACAGCTTTTTTATCCACTCATCTACCGATGGGCACTTGGGCTACTTCTACATCCTAACTATTGTAAATTGTGCTATGAACATAGGGGTGCATACATTCTTTGTGATTGCTATTTCTGGTTCCTTAGGATATATTCCTAGAAGTGGGATCACTTGGTCATATGGCAGTTCCATATTTATTTTTTTGAGGAAACTCAATACTGTTTTCCATAATGGCTGCACCAGTCTGCATTCCCACCAGCAATGTACTAGGGTTCCCTTTTCTCCACATCCTTGCCAGCACTTATCATTTGTTGATTTGTTGATGGTAGCCATTCTGACAGATATGAGGTGATACCTCATTATCGTTTTAATTTGCATCTCTGTGATGATCAGTGACTTTGAGCATTTTTTCATATGTCTCTTGGCCATATACAGTATATGTCCACTTTGGAGAAGTGTCTATTTAGGTCCTTTACCCATTTTTTAATTTGATTGTTTGTCTTCCTTTTGTTAAGTTGTGTGAGTTCATTATATATTTTGCATATTAACCCTTTATCAGATGTATCATTGCCAAATATGTTCTTCCACATAGTGGGCTCCCTTTTTGTTTTGTTGATGTTTCTTTTGCTGTGCAGAAACTTTTTATTTTGATGTAATCCCATTTGTTTATTTTCTCCTTTGTGTCCTTTGCCCTAGGAGATGTATCTGTAAACATATTGCTATGAGAGATGTCTGAGATTTTGCTGCCTATGGTTTCTTCTATGATTTTTATGGTTTTCCAACTTACGTTTAAGTCTTTTATCCATTTGACTTTATTCTTGTGTATGGTGTAAGTTGGGGGTCTAATTTTCTTTCTTTCTTTCTTTCTTTCTTTTCTTTCTTTCTTTCTTTCCTTCCTCCCTTCCTCCCTTCCCTCCCTTCCCTCCCTTCCCTCCCTTCCCTCCCTTCCCTCCCTTCCCTTCCCTTCCCTTCCCTTCCCTTCCCTCCCCTCCCCTCCCCTCCCCTCCCCTCCCCTCCCTTCCCTTCCCTTCCCTCCCTCCCTTCCTTCCTTCCTCCCTTCCCTCCCTTCCCTCCCTTCCCTCCCTTCCCTCCCTTCCCTCCCTTCCCTTCCCTTCCCTCCCTTCCCTCCCTTCCTCCCTTCCTCCCTTCCTCCCTTCCTCCCTTCCTTCCTTCCTTCCTTCCTTCCCTCCCTCCCTCCCTCCCTCCCTCCCTCCCTCCCTCCCTCCCTTCCTTCCTTCCTTCCTTCCTTCCTTCCTTCCTTTCTTTTTCCCAACACCATTTATTGAAGAGACTGTCTTGACTCCATTGTGTGCTCTTGCCTGCTTTGTCAAATATTAATTGAGCATAAAGACTTGGGTCGATTTCTAGAGTCTCTGTTCTGTTCCATTGATCTATATGCCTGCTCTTGTGCCAGTACCAGACTGTTTTGAGTACAGTGGCTTTGCAGTATAACTTGAAATCTGATATTGTGATTCCTCCAACTTTGTTCTTCTTTCTCAAGATTGCTGCAACTATTCAGGGTCTTTTTTGATTCTGTATAAATTTTTGGAGTATTTGTTCTAGATCTGTGAAATATGCTGTTGGTATTTTAATAGGGATTGCCGTAAATCTGTAGATTGCCTTGAGTAATATGGACATTTTAATGATGTTGATTCTACCAATCCATGAACACGGTATATTCTTCCACTTGTTTATATCTTCTTCTATCTCTTTTTCCTACGTTGTTTAGTTTTCCAAGGACAGTTCTTTGGCCACTTAGGTTAAGTTTATTTCTAAGTATCTCAATTTTTTTGTTGCAATGGTAAATGGGATTGTTTGTTTAATTTATCTTTTTGTGAGTTCATTATTTGTATATTAAAAAAGTCATTGATTTTTGGGTGTTGCTTTTGTATCCTGCAACTTTGCCAGATTCATTCATTCATTAAATCTGGTAGTTTTTTGGTGGAGTCTTTAGTGTTTTCTCTGTACAATATCTTGTCATCTCTCTATATAAAAGCCAAGCGACCAGTACAACCAGTCACTATGATGCACACTGTGGCCAGCCAACAGGCCTGATCAGGGGCGGGCCCAGCGGCCAACCTCCTGTGGCCCCTCTCCCTAGCCAGCCCGCTGCCCCCAACCCTGATTGGGGGCTGGACTGGCTGGCCAACCTCTTGTGGCCCCATCCCCCTCCTCTCCTTGCCCCACACCCCCAACCCAGCCCCAAGAACCCTGATCGGGGTGGGGCTGGCCAGACCCCACCCATACCCAAATTTGTGCATCAGGCTCTAGTCTGGAAATAAATGAGAGTTTTGCTTCCTCCTTTCCAATTTAGGTGCCTTTTGTTTTTTCTTCTTGTCTGATCACTGTGGCTAGTACTTCCAGTACTATGTTGAATAAGAGTGGTGAAACTAGACATCCCTGTCTTGTTCCTGTTCTTATAGGGAAAATGGTTCTTAATTTTTGCCCATTGAGTATGATGTTTGCTGTAGGTTTGTCATAAACAGCCTTTATCATGTTGAGATATGCTCCCTCTATTCCCACTTTGCTGAGAATTTTTATAAAAAACAGGTGTTGGGCCCTGACCAGTTTGGCTCAGTGGATAGAGAGTCAGCCTGAGGACTGAAGGGTCCCAGGTTCAATTCCAATCAAGGGCATGTACCTTGGGTAGTGGGCACATCCCCAGTAGGAAGTGTGCAGGAGGCAGCTGATCAATATTTCTAACTCTCAATCCCTCTCCTTTCCTCTCTGTAAAAAAAATCAATAAAATATATTTTAAAAAAATAGGTGTTGGCACACCCGGCATGGCTCATTGGTTGAGTGTTGACATATAAACCAGGAGGTCATGGTTTGATTCCCAGTCAGAGCAAGTGCCTGGGTTGTGGGCTTGATTCTCAGTGTGGGGCGTGCAGGAGGCAGCCATTCTCTCTCATCGTTGATGTGTGTCTCTCTCTCTCCCATTGCCTTCCTCTCTAAAATCAATAAAAAATTACATATACTTTTTAAAAAGGTGTGTGAGTTTTTCAAATGCTTTTTCTGCATCTATTGATATGATCATGTGGTTTTTGATTCTCAATTTGTTTACGTGATGTATCACATTTATTGATTTGTGAATATTGTACCAGCCTTGCATACCTAGAATAAATCCCACTTGGTCATGATGTATGATCTTTTTAATATGTTGCTGGATCCGATTTGCTAATATTTTGTTGAGGATTTTAGCACCTATGTTCATCAGGGATATTGGCCTGTAATTCTCTTTCTTTGCAGTGTCTTTATCTGGTTTGGAATTAGGTAACACTGACCTCATAAAAAGAGCTTGGAAGTGGATTTTTTGTTCATAGTATTTTCTGACAATCCTTTATATTTCTATGGTTTCAGTTGTTATTTATCCACTTTCATTTCTGATTTTATTTATCCGGGTTCTCTCTCTTTGTTTCTTGATAAGTCTGGCTAGTGGTTCATCTTGTTTAAGCTTTCAAAGAATCAGCTCTTGGTTTCATTGATTTTCTTGTATTTTTTTAAAGTCTCTATGTCATTTATTTCTGCTCCAATCCTTATTATTTCCTTCCTTCTACTTGCTCTGGGCTTTGTTCTCCTTTTAGTTCTTTATGTTATAGAGTTAAATAGTTTATTATTAATTTTTCTTGTTTTCTTGAGGTATGCTTGTAGTGTTATGAACTTCCCTCTTAGGACTGCTTTTCCTGTGTCCCAGAGATTTTGGGTTGTTGTGTGTTTATTTTCATTTGTTTCCAGGGCCTTTTTTATTTTGTACTTGATCTTGTTGGTAACCCATTCATTGTTTAATAACATGCTATTTACCCTCCATATGTTTGAATGTTTGGGGGCATTTTTACTGTAATTGATTTCTAATTTCATTCCACTGTGATCTGAGAAGATGCTTGATATGATTTCAGTCTTGAACTTGTATAGACTTCTTTTGTGTCCTAACATGTGTTCTATCATTGTGAGTGATCCATGTGCACTTGATAGGAATGTATATTCTATAGCTTTGGGGTGAAATGTCCTATTAATGTCAGTTAAATCCATCAGATTCAGTGTGTCCTTTAGAGTCACTGTTTCCTTGTTAAGTTTTTATCTGGAAGATCTCTCCAGTGAAGTTAGCAGGGTATTAAAATCCCCTAATGTGACTGTATTGTTGATTTCTCCCTTAAAGTCCTCTAGACCCATATATTGGGTCATATATGTTTACCAAGGTTATATCCTTGCATTGATTCCTTTGTTGTCTCTTGTGATGGCCTTCATTTTGAAGTGTATTTTGTCAGATATGAGTATTGCTACTCCAGCTTTTTTTTCTTTTCCATGGTATTTTTTTTTTTGTATCCCTTCACTCTCATTCTGTGTATGTCTTTTCGTTGTGAGGTGAGTCTCTTGTAGACAGCATATAGTTGGGTCATGTTTTTGTATCCATGTAGCTACCCTATGTCTTTTTATGGGAGCATTTAATCCATTTACATTTAAGGTTATTATTGATAGGAACTTACTTATTGCCATTTTAATTCTGTATGCCTAGGTTTCTCTCTCTATTTCTTCTAATTACAGAAGTCCCTTTAGCATTTCTTGTAATGCTGGCTTGGTGGTGATGTACTCCTTTGGCCTTTTTTATCTGGGAAGTTCTTTATTTGACCATCTATTTTGAATGATAGCCTTGCTCAATATACTAATCTTGTGGCCTGTACTGTTTCTGATGAGAATCAGGTGTCAGCCTTATGGGAACTCCTTTGTAGGTAACAGTTCGCTTTTCTCTTGCTGCCTTTAAGATTCTCTCTTTTTGCTTCATTTTTGGCCTTTTAATTATGATGTGTCTGGGCGTGGGCCTGTTAAGATTCTTCTTTCCTGGGACTCTCTGTGCCTCCTGAACTTGTGTGGCTTTTTCCTATACCACATTAGGAAAGTTTTTTGCCATTATTTCTTCAAACACGTTCTCTATCCCTTTCTCCCTTTCTGCCTCTTCTGGCACACTTGCTCTTCGAATATTGTTACGTTTCATGTGTCCCATGGCCCCCTTAAGCTGTCCTCCTGTTTTTTAATTGTTTTTTCTTTCTGGTTTTCTGTTTGAGTGATTTTTTTCATTTCTGTCTCTAATTCACTGATCTCATCCTCAGCTTCCCCCAATTTGTTGTGTATTCCTTCCAATGTGTTATTTGTGCTATGTCATTCTTTATTTCTGTTTTCATAGTTGGTAACCCATCTTTGTTTACCATAGTTGGTAACTGTATCTTTTCTCATGCTGTTGATTATCTTTACCATCATTATTCTGAACTCTATGTCAGATAAATTTCTTATTTCCATTTCATTTATCTCTTCTTCTGGAGAGTTCTCTTCTTCTTCCATTTGAGGATTGTTTCTTTGTCTCCTCATTTTGGCTGACTGTTTGGATTTGTGACTATGTATTAGGTAGATCTGCTACGTCTCTCAATCTCTAGTTCAGGACAGTGTCAAATGCTGTTTCTGACTAATTAGATCAGGCAAAGACTCAAAGCCTTCAGAGACTGCCTCTGGCTACACACTGATGGGATTTCATCTTGAATAGCCCTCAGGCAATTATCCACAGCCGAGGTGAGAGTTTTTCAACTGGGTGGGGCAATTGCTCCTACCTGGAGGGTAGTTGTTATTCTCAGTGTCTTTATAGGCCTCAGACACTCTGTGGCAAGGGGGTTTCCAAAAGGGTGGGTCAACTGTCTTCCCCCAGGCAAAGCGGCCTGGCTAGTAACTGTCTGCATGAGAAAAATGACCTCCATTGCATGAGGGAATGACTCAGCACAGGAAAGTGGAGTGTCTGCCTTCTGAGCTCTAACCCTAGATTCCCCAACCCTGGCTTCTGCTGACAAAGCTGCAGTCCACTCTGCTCTCCCTCTGTTGGAGCACACGGTGAGTGCCTCCACAGGGAATTTTGTGCATTGTCCCTTTAGAGGGTGCCTGCATTTCCAGCCATCTCTCCCTGACAGACAGCAACCCTACTGCTTTTCACAACCATGTGGGTACCCTCCTCAGTTCTGTTGCTCTCTGCTGTGGGGCCCAGCTTGGGGATTAGACCACAGCGTTTTCAGTGGCAACCCCCCACAGCTGAGATATCTCTCTGGACCTTCAGTTGCTGTCTGTGGGAGCCTGACCAGCCTTTTTGCACCTCCTACCAGTCTTCACTTTCCATCCTTGGTTATCAAAGTCTTCTCCAGCAAGTCTTCCATTGATTATTCAGGAAAATTTTCTGTATTTTAGTTGTAATTGTATTTATTTATTGAGTTACTTTTTTAATAAAGGACTCCTATTTTGCATTTTAGTGGTAATGCAGATTTCTTTTTAAATATGTGTGTGTGTGTTTGTGTGTGTGTGTGTATTTAACTGTAAAAGTAAGTTGATTTAAAGAAAATCCTATATAATAAAAGGCTAATAACGGTGGAACAACCAATGACTATGATGTGCACTGACCACCAGGGGCAGACACTCAATGCAGGAGCTGCCCCCTGGTGGTCAGTGTGCTCCCACAGGGGAGTTGCCGCTCAGCCAGAAGCCGGGCTGGCGAGTGCACTGGAGGTGGCAGGAGTCTCTCCCACCTCCCCAGCAGCGCTAAGAACCCCCAAGGGGTCCCGGACTGCGAGAGGGTGCAGGCTGGCCTGAGGGACGCCCCCATCCCCCTCAGTGCACAAATGTTGTGCACCAGGCCTCTAGTATTGAATAAATATATAAATGGGGCAGATGTAGCTGAAAAGGAAGGGTAGAACACAGTGACTGAGCTTTTTGGTAAACACTGTTCTGGCTCAGTCTTTCACTCTTTCTCCTCTAGATCTGGGGTTCTCAACTAGGAAACTGAACTGAGTTTGACAAATGATTACCATGGACGTGTGCTCTGAGCCATTTGTGTCATGGTGGGTGCATCAGCCAGGAATTCTTTCAGGTGCAAACACAGACAGCCTAGCTCACAGCAGCTTAAACAAATGAGGATTGATTTCTCTCCCATCACAAAAAACCTGGAGGTAACTTGGCTACCATTAGTTGAGAGGTTAGGCTGAGTGATGTTCAGGCTGGAACCTCTGATTTGCTTGGCCTTCCCCTCATGGTTACAAGGTTGCTGCTGCAGCTTCAGCCAGAACAAGGAGAGGGAGGCTCAACTTTAGCAACATGTGTTTTTCAGTTCTGGGCTGCTTAAGCATGCCCAGATTCCCCACAGATGATTCCACTTACATCTCATTGGCCAGAAATGGGTCACATGGCCTCTCCTAGCTCCAAGAAGGGTGGGAAATTTCATTTAGCTTCTCAGCCTCTCTTGAGAAGGAAGCCAAAGAAAGAGCAAATTGAGGGTTTGCAGCCAGCAGTGCCTGGCTCTACAGGGGAAGGAAAACAGTAATAATTAACATTGGTGGATGTAGACTGCGCCAAGCCCTGCTATAGGCACTTTCATGCATGATCTCATTCAGTCCTTCCTTACACCCAGCTTATTAAGTTGCTGCTATGATCTCCCCATAGGGATGGTTTGGAAACTGAGGCACAGAGTGGTGAAGTCATTTGCCAAGTAGAGGAGCCAGGGTGGGAACCTTTGCAGTTTGTCTCCACAGCCCTGACTCTTGGCCCCTATGTTTTGTTGCCTTCACAGAGGACTTGGATGCCCAGACGGCTAGCTCTCTGACCTCAGTTTAAATTCTTCAGTGAGGGAGGAAGAGAGCAGCATGTTTTACTTTGGGGAAGTTTTGATCATTAAAAACTTCTCTTGTGGATCATATCTGCTCTGTGTAACTACCTCTCACTAGTTCTGGTCCAGTCTGGTGAGTAGCACCAGCGACTTGTCTTCCTGGCTGCTCTTCAAGACTTGCAAATGGCTGAGAAGACTTCTCTTGGCCTCCCTTTCCCCAAATTGTATCTGTACTTTTCATTATTCTTCCCAGAATGAGGTGTCTGTCCTTGGGGTTTTTCTTTCTTTGGGTTCTGCTGATCGACGCAACAACATTTAGCATGTGCCTCCTCTGTGCCTGTCTTTGTAGTGTTGAGGTGTGGGTGAGACAGCTTCATGCCTGGGTGGTCCTGCACTCACTGGGCTCTTCATCTAGTGAGGGAGGCAGACTTCAGTGACAGCTCATAGTGGTCAGGATTGTATGGGGAATCCAGGGGACAGTGGGAGTCCAGAGGAGGTGCCAGCCCTGCTTGGGGTTCTGGGAGGACTACTGGAAGCATCTTTGGGTCTTAGAGGAGGAATAGATATGCATGTAGGAGCAGTTTTCCTTTCTGAATCTCCACTCCCTTCCTTTATATAAAGGATTTGGACTTGGGTTTCCATCTATCCATTCACCCATCCATTTAACAAACATTGACAGCATATCCCATTTCTGGTCTTATGGTAGGCACTAGGCTTACAGGGATAACCTTCTGGAAAGATACCTGAGAGCTTCTGTTTCTCCTAAGGTTGTCTGGAAAATTAAAATGTGATTACAATTCTCAAGTACTTAAAAAAATGTCTGACACAGAGTAGTCATAATAGATGAGCTGGTGGTGATGACTGTGCTTACATTCATTAGCCCTTACTACATGTCAGAGGTTAGGCAGCTTAGTGCTTTAGCTGGTGCTGCTGTGATTGTTCATTCACCACATAATGAGTATTTACCTTATGTCCAGCCTCAAGCTTGCATAGTGCCTGGATATGGTAGAACTGTGCTCTGGGAACAGAACTTGTGGAGTTGAGTCCTGGGACAGAAATTTCATGGCAGAAGACAGGAGTTTCTTTGGTCTATTTGGAAACTCGCAGCTGTCGTTATCTCGCCCCTTTCCATCTAGTTCCCAGGTCTCTCAGCACTGGCTTCTAACACATGGGCTGCTCTTGACCTCTGTGGCCAGAATGCATAGATGCTCTGCTCAGTCCATCAGTTGAGTCCCAAATTAGACCCGACAGTATGGTTTATTCTCTGGGATGGAGCTGGGAGGGCAGAGGAAAGCTGTCAGCCTGAATTGAATTAGTCCAGGCCGTTCATGCAGCCTTGCTGGTTCAGCTTCCTCCAGCTATTAGAGTTTTCCAGGGTATTAGGGCTTCTGAGCACCCTCCTTCCACCCCCAGGGGCTGAGATTTAGCTGTGATTCCTAAGGAGCTGTGTTTGATGAGGACCTCCAAGGCAAGCTCTGTCTGAAGGAAGCCAGGGCTCAGGGTCCTTTCATCTGCTGCATCAGGAACTGAAAGTGGCGATTCCCCAGGGAGTACAGATCAGCCCGATTTATGTGGTTTGACTTACAATTTTTTTACTTACAGTGGCACAAAAGCGATTGCATTCAGTAGAAACCATACTACAAATTTTGAATTTTTATCATTTCCAAGGTTGGCAGTATGTGGTGTAAGATGCTCTCGTTATGCCGGACTTTGGCCATGAGATGATTTTGCCCAACTGTAGACTAATATAGTGTGGGTGAGGCTGAGATATGGTGTTTAGTAGATTAGGTGTATTAAATGCATTTTTGACTTCCCATATTTAAGCTGAATTTATTGGGACATGACCCCATCATAAGTCAAAGAATATTTGTAGCTGTTCTATATCACCCTCATCCTTTCTTAAAATTATTATTATATTTTTTATTTCAAAGATGAAGGGGGAGAGAGAGAGAGAGAGAGAGAAATAGAAACATCAGTGAGGAGAGAGAGTGTCATTGATCGGCTGCCTCCTGCACACCACTAGGGATTGAACCGTGGCTTCCTGGTTCATAGGTCATAGGCCACTGAATCATGCTGGCCAGACTCACCCTCATCCTTTCACTGAAGTTCATTATTGGCAGCTGGAGGCCACTGGCTTGCTCCTCACCTCCCAGTCTATGATCACAATTGCCTCTGCCTCTAGCTGCTTTCATTTATTCCCAGGACTGCCAATGATATGCAGGATTCCATTGTGGTAATAAATCAAACCTGAAATCTTGAAGGTTGGGACACAACAGATGTCAATTTCTTTCTTCTTTTTTTAAATATATTTATTGATTTCAGAGAGGAAGGAAGAGGGAGAGAGAGAGAGAGAAACATCAATGATGAGAGAATCATTGATCGGCTGCCTTCTGCATGCCCCCTACTGGGGGATCAAGCCTGCAACCAGGGCATGTGACCTTGACCAGAATTGAACCCAGGACCCTTCAGTCCACAGGCCTGATACTCTATCTGCTGAGCCAAACCGGCCAAGGCCAGATGTCAATTTCTTACTTAGGGCATAAAGTAGATCAGGGTGGGGCCTCAGACTAACAGGCTCCCTGTCTTAAAACCTCATGACTGGATCAGAGCCTCCAGGGTCACCACTGCACACGGCACCTAGAAGGTCATACAGCAGAACTTAGTGACACAGTTCATTTCCGCTCACCCCTGGAATTAGTTGTGTGACCCTGCCTAACTACAAGGGGCTGGAAATGTGGGGGTTATTCAGTGAGCAGTAAATATCCTGAACACAAGAGATAGGTGTGGTTTTTATTTAAGCACCTACTATGTGCCAGGTTTTCTAAGGGCTCTGGAAAATACAAAGGAATCCCTGACTTCCTGGAGTTCATAGAGTTCAGTGGAGGAAACAAAATTTAAGAATGTAATTATGGAAGCAGCTCTGTAATTACATCTATGCTAAGTGCCTTGATGGAGGAGAGGTGAAAGCATATCCAAGAGCTGTCTAGCATGTTTGGATTGGTCAGGAGATGTCTGTCATGAGGACTGCCATTTGAGAGGAGGCCTGAAGGATGAGTAGGTTTTAATGGAATGGGAGGAGCATTCCCAGTAGAGGGAACAGAATTAGCAGAGTCCTGGACATAGGGAGGAGCTTGACTCTGCAAAGGAACTGGAAGATAGACAACCTTAACTGTAGGATCATGGATGGGCGAGGTGGTCGGGGGCAGACCATGCAGGGTCTGCATGGCTGTGGGGAGGAGTTTGGTATTTGTAACACCTGCCGTTTGGAACTGTTGAAAGAATTAAATGAGCTCCATTCTTTCAAGGAATGCTGAGTTTCTGCTCTTGGCAGGCAGTGTTTCAGGTACTAGGGACATAGCAGTGAACAAGACAGACAAATGTCTCTGCTCTCATGGAGCTGGCATTCTACAAGAAAAACAAATAATTAAGGCTACCTTACTTGGTAAGAAACTTGTGACCATCCTACCTGTTTTGGCTCAGTGGATAGAAGGTTGGCCTGCGGACTGAGGGGTCCTGTGTTTGATTACCGGTCAGGACACATGCCTGGGTTGTGGGCTCGATCCCCAGTGTGGGGTATGCAGGAGGCAGCCGATCAGTGATTCTCTCTCATCATTCATGTTTCTATCTCCCTTTCCCTTACTCTCTGAAATCAATAAAAATATTTTTAAAAACACTTAAGACCAATAAATAGGGTAATTTAAGAGAGCATATAGTTTGGCTGCTGTGGGCTTACCCATAACAGAAAGCCCCATTTGAATTGGCTTAAACCATCAGGAAACTGACTCCAAGTCTAAGGGTTTTTTGGGCCTCTTTCTAGCCTGATAACATGACAGCTCAACAATGGCATCAAGATCCCAGATTTATGCTAACAACTCTGCTGTCTGTGAAACTTACTGCCTTCACCTTAAAGCAGGTCCTTTCCACGGTCATAAGGAGGCAGTTGGTATCACTGCAGGAAATCTCAGGTAGGAACAGAAGTTTTTCAAACTTTGTGTGCCTCAAGGATCTGCTAGCCCATCCTTGTGGGCAACGAATTGTAGGGCCAGTGGGAGAACAGGGTGGAGGCAGCTGCCATAGTCTAGATGGGAGAGCAGGGAGGACAAGACCAGGCCAGGAAGAGTGGGGGGGTGGGGAAGGGCCGATTAGGAGGTAGACTGGACAGGGCTTGCTAACAGCATGGCTGCTTGAAAGAAGGAACACTCAGCACACTCACACAGATGTCCACTATGTACTGTGTCTTCTGCTTGTAAAAGTCCTGGGGCATATTTGCATTTTACAGGCTCTCAGAAATCTTACAGGAAAGAAACCTGCTTCTTTGACTATAGAATCATTTTTTTTTCCCTAAAACACGCTTACTAATATGTTCTGTAGAAAATTTTGAAAAATGTTGCTTTGATACCTATTCTCATTGTTGCTGCACATTAGAGTCACATGGAAGCTTTAAGAAACTCCCAGGCATGGGCCCCACCCAATTCATTAGACTCATTGAGGCTAGAACCAGGTGCATGCTGTTTTTTTAAAGCTCCCCAGATGTTTCCAGGGTGCGGCAAAGAATGAGGACTGCTACTTTATCATGTTTCTTGGGTGAGTTTCCCATTATAAAGCTCCCATTTTTTGCTTGCATGTCTGATTATCCAAGTCATACTTGCTTGATGTTTAAAAAAAAAAAAAAAGTCAGTCCAGCTGACTCAGTGGTTGAGCATCGATCTAGGAACCAGGAGGTCACAGTTAGATTCCAGTCAGGGCACATGCCTGGGTTGCAGGCTCAATCTCCAGCAGGGAGCGTGCCAGAGCCAGCCAATCAATGATTCTCCCTTCTGCTAACAGCTCTGCTGTCTGTGATACTTACTGCCTTCACCTTAAAGCATTTAAGGTGATGTTTCTATCTCTCCCTTCCTCTCTCTGAAATCCTATCTAATAAAGAGGGAACATGCAAATTGACCCTCATGCCATAACAAAAATGGCTGCGCCCACAGTGGAGGCAGGGATTCTGTAACAAGATGGCTGCACCCACAGCAAAGGTGGGGATCTCATAACACAAGATGGCTGTGCCCACAGCAGAGGGGGGGATCCCATAACACAAGATGGCTGCACCCACAGTGGAGGCCTAGTTCCGGTAACAAGCCTTAACGAGCAATCAGCAGGGACCTGAGGCTGCGTGGCACTGGGCCAGGGCAGGGAACCTGAGGCTGTGCCCCCGCCTGGTGGGGCCTGACAGGGGACCTCAGGTTGCACCCCCCGCCTGCAGGGCTTGACAAGGGACCTCAAGGTGCGCCTGCTGCCCTGGCCCGGGCTGCGGGACCTCAGGCCACACCCTGCCCCAGCGCTGGGCAGGGGTCCTGAGGCTGCGCCCCCCACCAGGCAGGGCTTGATGGGGGACCTCAGGCTGTGCTCCCTGATCTGGGCCAAAAGACCTCAAGGTGCACCCCTCCGGCCTGGTCTGAGAGACCTCAGGCCACGCCCCTCACCTGGAGGGGCTTGATGGGAGTGGGGTCAGCTAGGTTTGGATCTAGCCCAATGGGGCCATCTGGGTCTGCGATTTCAAGGTGCACGTGGGTGGGCGGGGACTTGACTCTGGTTCCCATGGCATGCCCCAAACTCTGACAGGAGCAAGATTTTCATATTCATTTTACTAATTTTCTTTAATCTCTGACACTTCTATTATAGAGAAAGGGCAAATAGCAATATTAAAATATTTTCTCTAATTAATTCCCTTTTAATGTGCATGAATTTCGAATTTCGTGCACTGGGTCACTAGTGTGTGCATATTATATCTAATAAAAAGGGAATATGCAAATTGTGTGTGCCTGCGGACTGAAGGGTCCCGGGTTTGACTGTCTACACTGGAAGATCTGTTGTGCAGGAGACACCCTTATGTGGCCTGAGACACAGGTCAGTTTACTTTCTTCCCATGGCACATATATTTGTTGTTATTGTTAATCCTAGCCTAAGGATATTTTCCCCATTGATTTTTAGAGAGAGTGGAAGGGAGGGGGAGAGATAGAGAGAAACATCGATAGGAGACAGACATCCACTGCTTGCTTCCTGCACAGCCCCCAAACCAGGGCTGGGGGTCAAGCCTGCAATCAAGGAACTGCCCTTTACCGGAACCAAACTTGAAACCCTTCAGTTTGTGGGCTAATGCTTTATCCACTGAGCCAAACCAGCTAGGGGCAATAAAAAATATTTTTTTATAAAATGACCTGTGTTGTAATCACAGTCCCTTTCTACCTCTCTGAGTGTGGCCAAGGCACACAGCCTTCTGATGCCTTAGTTTTCCTATTTATAAAATAGAGTGGTTGTGGGGATTCAGGGATTTAATACAGGTCCACAATCCTAGGTAGAACATGATCCAAACAGACAGATTATCTTCACTGCAGAAATATCTGTGTGCGGATACTTCCCCAGACCCGCCAGAGTATAGGCTCTATATTGCCTTTCTAGAATCCTAATTGTCCAGCCCTAGCCAGTTTGGCTCAGTGGATAGAGTGAAAGGATCCTGGGTTCAATTCCAGTCAAGGGCATGTAACTTGGTTGCAGGCCCCTCCCCAGCCCCAGCCCTGGTCAGGGTGAGTGCAAGAGGCAACCAATTGATGTGTTTCTCTCAGATCAATATTTCTCTCTGTCTTTCCCTCTCCCTAAAAATCAATGGAAGAATATCCTCAGGTGAGGATTAACAACAACCAAGAAATTAAATAAAATAAGGCTCATGCCAAAAAGACAAAAATATATAAAACCCTATTATGCAAATAGACTGAATGGTGGAACAACTGAACAACCGAACAACACGACATGTGCTGACCACCAGGGGGCACACGTGGAATATGGCAGGTGTCGGCCTTGGCAGGATGGTGGATCAGGTAAGTAGGATTTCCAGAACAAGGTGGAGCCCTGGTCACTGTCATTGGGGCAAGCCTCTGGTGGTTACTGAAAATGCTTTGCTCCCGCATGCCGTGGTCCCGCCCAGTGCTCACACCTGGTGCCAGTGCCAGCCCCGCTTGCACCCGCTGCCGGTGCTGGAGCCGCTGCTCACACCCACTGCTGGTGCCTGGCGCCGGCTCCCAATCGCTCAGCACCATCAGTGAGTGCGAGTGGCAGTTGCTGGCCCCAGTTGCCCCTCAGGGCTTCTCCACCTCCCCCTGCCCTTGAGGGGCAATCGGGGCTGGCAGTCACTTCTAGCACCTGCTGCTGCTAGCGACAGCCCCGCTTGCACCCACAGCCAGCAGCCAGCGCCGGTCCCGATCACTCAGCACCATCAGCAGGTGGTGTGAGAGGCGGCTGCCAGCCCCGATCACCCCTGAGAGCTTCTCCACCTCCCCCTGCTCCTGAAGGGCGATTGGGGCAGCAGCCACTGCTCACACCTGCTGATGGCACCGGCCCTAATCACTCTGCACCGTCAGTGAGTGTGAGTGGGGCCGGCTCTGTCAGTGTGTGGGAGCAGTGGTGGTGGTGGTGGGAGTGGGGTTGCTGGCAGAGTGGGGACCAGAGGCCATGGCGGGGGGGGCCAGGCTGGGGTGTGGAGGATGGGTCAAGACCCACCCCTGTGCCCACTGCAGCCTCGCCGCCCACAGTTCCTTTCAAGGTGCATGAATTCGTGCACTGGACCCCTAGTTAAAAATAAATAAAATAAAATCCTAATTATTCAGAACTCTGAAGCATATCTGGCCTAAGAGGTTGGAAAGGGATTATGCAGCTGTATATATAAACTACTCAGCATAGTGCATGGCACATAATGAATGCTGTGTAAGTGTTAATAATAATAATTATTATTTAAAGCACTTCACCATTCTTAATCATAATCATGGAAATGCAAATGGTAACCATAGTGAGATACCATTGTACACTGACCTCAGTGGCTAAAATAAAAGGCAAAACAGTAGAAGATGAGGTTAGAGAATGACATGTGAGGCCTTATAGGGACTGAGGCTTTTTCTCAAATGTACAGTGGGAGGGTTCTGAGCTGAGGAGGAACGTGATCTAACTCACATTTACAGAGGCCCTTTGTGTGTGGGAGCAGGGATGAGAGCCAGGAAATTGGGGAGGAAGCTCCTAATAGGTCCAGGCAGGAGATAGGGGAGAGGGGAAGGGTGACTCTTAATCTTATTTTGAAGGTGGAGTTGACAGTAAGTGTGAATGGACTGGGTGTCAACGTGACACAGAAGGGTTTGGCCTGAACACCAGGTGAATAGTGAAGGCATTGAGTTGAGCACAGAGTCCTCAGGAAAGCGATGGTATTTAGAGCCAGGGACCAGATGAGATCACCAAAGGAGGGTATGGATAGAGAAGAGAGAAGCTGTTCAGGAATCATCAAAGGGTGGGGTTGCGGGTGGGGTGGGGGTGGAAATGTAACCCAGAATATGGGTATTCCCTAAACTAACCATCTACCAAGTGCCTGTGGGCAGGGCTCACATGGCTTCCCATCTGTGAAATGCGATTACAATAGTATTGGCCTCATAGAGCTATTGTCAAAAGTCAGTGAGATAATGCTGTAAAACTCTTAAGTGTTTAATAAATGTGAGCTGTTGTTAAAAATAATAATGTCGCCCGACTAGTGTGGCTCAGTGGTTGAGCGTCAACCTATGAACCAGGAGGTCATGGTTTGATTCTGTCAGGGCACATGCCTGGGTTGTGGGCTCAATCCCTAGTAGGGGGCATGCAGGAGGCAGCTGATCAATGATTTTTTTCTCATCATTGATGTTTCTTTCCCTCTCTCCCTCTCCCTTCTCTGAAATCAATAAAAATATATTTTTAAAGTAACATTATTACCATTATTCTGATTTCATGGCACTCACTATCTAGTGGATGAGATAGATATTAAGTAATGACATAAATAACCACATAGTTCAACTGATAATTCTCAAGAGAAAGTCTGAAGTGCCTTGAGAGAGAATAACAGGCCTGGAAGTGGGCTTGGAAAAGGCTCTTCTGAAGAAGTGACCTGCAAGCCAGGAACTTGCCAGGGGATGGGTTGGGGCTGGGATGTTTGGACAGGGAGAAGAGCCTGTACAAAGGCCCTGGGGTGTATTGTAGAACAGAGTCCAGTGTGCCCTGAGCAGAGCAAGGAGGGGAAGTTCAGCAGGCTGGACATACTGGCCCTGATGAGCCCTCATTAGAGATTTGGACTTTCCTCCCATGGCCTCTGAGCACCACAGAAGGGTTTGAGGGAGAGCAGTGGATGGTTTGTGTTAACTCTATTGTGCCCACAGCAGGCCAGTCCCAGAGCAAGGTAGACCCCGGCACCATGGGGAGGGGTATCCTCCCTTCTGAGCACCTGTATCTCAGGAAACCCACAAAGCTTGTAACTGTGTCTTCTTAGTAGTGCCACCTGGGTGGTCAAGAGCTTCTTACAGAGACTCTTAAAACAGATGGCTTTCCATCCAGGCCTGGTCCTTGCTGCTGCGTGTGTTATGTGTGTTGACTCTTAATCCTCCCAACACCCCTATGAGGTCAGTACTATCCAGTTTTACAGATGAGAAAACAGACACAGGTCAGTCAGGTCACTTGTCTGAGCCACACAGCTAGGAAGAGGTGGAGCCAGGATTTGAACCCATGCCATCTGTCTGGCTTCATAATCGCAGTACTATATCTCCTGCCTGCACACCCTTTTGATACACACACACAGTCCTTACCACATCACCCTATTAATTTTCTTCTTAGCACTTACCAGTTTGTTGACTTGTGTATTGCCTGTCTACACCCTTTAGCATGTCAGCTCCTATTTGATAACACAAACTGTGTGTCTGATTTATTGCTATATACCTAGCATCTAGAACAGTACCTGGCACACAGGAGCTGTTCAGTACATATTTTTGAATGAATGAACTGAAGTTGCCAATAGTAAGAATGTGGAGAGACTGGGTCTCTCATACTTTGCTGGTGGGAATGTCAAATGGAGCAGCCACTCTGGAAAACAGATTTGCTTAAAAAGTAAATATGCAACTCTCATGTGGCCCAACCATGCATGTTTGGGCATTTATTCCAGAAGAGTAAAACTTATATTCACACAGAAACCTATACACAGTCATTCATTGCAGCTTTATTCATTGTAGCCAAAGGTGAAAAACAGCCTAGATGTCCTTCAGCAGATGAAGGGTTAAACAAACTGGTACATCCATATCATTGAATATTACTCACTGGTAAAAGGGAACAAACTATTGATACAGGCAACAATTTGGATGAACCCAAGGAAATTAAGCTGAATGAAAAAAGCCAATCTCAAGTGGTTATATATAGGATGATTCCATTTATATAACATTTTTAACTGGCAAAATTATACAAATGGTTGTCAGAGGTTGAGGACAGAGACATTATAGGGAAGGAGATGTGGTTATAAAAGATTGCCTGAGGGATCTTTGTGGTAATGGAATGTTCAGATCTTGCTTCTGATGGTGGACACGCAAACTTACACACGTAATGAAATTATATAGAACTGAATACACACACACACAAATGAGTACAGGAAATATGAATAAATTCAGTAGATTATATCAATGTCAGTATCCTGATTATGATGTTATACTATAATTTTGAAAAATCATTTGCCAAATTAGGTAAAGTGTATGTGGTATATCTCTGTATTACAGTTTACAAGCATATGTTGAGTCTATAATTATATCAATAAAAAGAATATATGTACTCTTATTTTTTTACCAGCCAGGGCCACATATATTTTTTTTATCTTTATTGTTCAGATTATTACAGATGTTCCTCTTTTATCACCTCATAGCTCCCCTCCACCCAGATCCCACCCCACTCCAGGCCTTCCCATCCTCCCCCCCCCCCACTGACCTCGTCCATAAGTGTAAGCTCTTTGTCCATCTCTTCCCAGACCCCCCACAACACTTCCCCCCGAGAATTGTCAGTCTGCTCCCTTTCCATGCCCCTGATTCTCTTACATTCACCAGTTTGTTCTGTTCATCAGGTTTTTTATTCATTTGATTTTTAGGTTCACTTGTTGATAGATACGTATTTGTTGTCACTTGGTTGTTCATAATTTTTTATCTTTACCTTTTCTTTCTTCTTCCTCTTCTTAGAAAATACCCTTCAGTATTTCATATAATATTGGGTTGGTGGTGATGAATTCCTTTAGCTTTTTCTTGTCTGTGAAGCTCTTTACTGACCTTCAATTCTAAATGATAGCTTTGCGAGGTAGAGTAATCTTGGTTGTAGGTTCTTGCTATTCATCACTTTGTATATTTCTTGTCACTCCCTTCTGGCCTGCATAGTTTCTGTTGAGAAATCAGCTGACAGTCGTATGGGTACTCCCTTGTAGGTAACTAACTGTTTTTCTCTTGCTGCTTTTAATATTCTCTCTTTGTCTTTAGTCATTGGCATTTTAATTATGATGTGTCTTGGTGTGGTCCTCTTTGGATTCCTCTTGTTTGGGGTTCTCTGCGCTTCCTGGACAGTAAGTCTATTTCTTTCACCAGGCAGGGAAAGTTTTCTGTCATTATTTCTTCAAATAGGTTTTCAATATCTTGCTCTCTCTCTTCTTGTGGCACCCCCATAATTCGGATGTTGGTTCGCTTGAAGTTGTCCCAGAGGCTCCTTACACTATCTTCATATTTTTGGATTCTTTTTTCTTTTTGTTTTTCCCATTGGATGTTTTTTGCTTCTTCTTATTTCAAATTTTTGACTTGATTCTTGGGATCCTCTAGTCTGCTGTTGAATCTCTGTATATTATTCTTTATTTCACTTAGTGTATGCTTAATTTCTGATTGGTCCTTTTTCATATCCTCGAGGGTCTCACTAAATTTCTCAGAGGTTTCTAGATAATTCTTGAGTAACCATATAACTATGGTTTTGAACTCTATATCCAGTCATTTGCTTTCCTCCATTTCTTTTATTTGTGACTTGTTTCTTTGTCTCTGCGTTTTGGCTGCTTCCCTGTGTTTGTTTCTATGTACTGGGTAGCTGCTAAGTCTCCTTGAGTTGATAGAGTGGCCTTGTGTGTTAGGTGTCCTGTAGGGCCCAGTGGCTCAGCCTCCCCAGTCACCTGAGGTGGACTCTCTTGGTGCACCCCTTTGTGGGCTGTGTGCACAGTCTTGTTGTAGTTAACCCTTGATTGCTGTTGGTATCACTGGGAGGAATTGACCTCCAGGCCAATTGGCTATAATGACCAGCTATGTCTACACTGGAAGATCTGTTGTGCAGGAGACACCCTTATGGGGCTGTAATAAAAAAAAACACCTGGCATTGGCCCCAAAACAAGAATATAGATCAATGGAATAGAATAGAGATACCAGAAATTGAAACAAGCCATTACAATCAATTAATATTGGACAAAGGAGGCAAGAACATACAGTGGAGTCAAGATGGTCTGTTCAAAAAATGGTATGGGCAAAGAGTCCCAAATAAGTTGAAACCCCAAAGACCCACCCCAAGACACGTCATAATTAAAATGGCAAACATTAACGACAAAGAGAGAATCTTAAGGCCTGCAAGAGAGAGAGAGAGTTACCTATGAAGGATCTCCCATTAGATTGTCAAATGATTTCTTTTTTTCTAATTTTTTTATTTTTTTAAATAAATCTTTATTGTTCAGATTATTACACTTGTTCCTCTTTTTTCCCCCCACACCTCCCCTCCACCCGGTTCCCAACCTCTGCCCTTACCGCCCCCCCACCACTGTCCTCATCCATAGGTGTACGATTTTTGCCCAGTCTTTTCCCACACCCCAAACACCCCTTTCCCCCAAGAATTGTCAGTCCACTCCCTTTCTATGCCCCTGATTCTGTTATATTCACCAGTTTATTCTGTTCATCAGATTTTTTATTCACTTGATTTTTAGATTCACTTGTTGATAGATATGTATTTGTTGTTCATAATTTTTTTCTCTTCTATGCTTTTTTTCTTATTTTATTTTATTTTTATTGTTTTAAGTATTACAAATAGTAATACATATGTCTCCTTTTTTTTCCCCTCATTGACCTCCCCCCGGCCTCCCTTAGCCCCCAGTACATGCCTTCACCTGCCCGCCCTCCCTCCCCCCTCCCCCCCCCCAGTGTCTTGTATCCATTGGTTATGCTTATATGCATGTGTACAAGTCCTTTGGTTGGTCTCTTACAGCCCCCCTCGCCCAACCTCCCCTGTCTTCCCGATGTAGTTTGCCAGTCTGTTCAATGCTTCTTTGCCTCTGTATCTTTTTCCCACCATTTCTTTCCTTTTGTGTTTATAATTTTTTTATATGCTAACCTATTAATGTGTATGTATGTTTATATATGTTAATTTATTATATACACATTAAATGTATCTATCCATACAAAAAATAAAATTTCTCATGGTTTTTACATGCCAGGAATTACATCTTGGGACTAAATTCCCACAGACAGGGAGGCAGGGCACCACCCTTCTTGGTGTTTTCTTTTTTTTTTTTTTATTGTTTTAAGTATTACAAATAGTAGTACATATGTCTCCTTTTTTTTCCCCCCCATTGACCTCCCCCCGACCTCCCCTACCCCCCAGTACATGCCTTCATCTGCCTGCCCTTCCCCCCCACCCCAGTGTCTTGTATCCATTGGTTGTGCTTATATGCATGCGTACAAGTCCTTCGGTTGGTCTCTTACAGCCCCCCTCGCCCAACCTCCCCTGTCTTCCCGATGTAGTTTGACAGTCTGTTCAATGCTTCTTTGCCTCTGTATCTTTTTCCCACCATTTCTTTCCTTTAAAAAGTTTTGCCTTTGCAGACTAGAAATAAACATATAACAAAACAAAACAAAACAAAAAAATGTTTGAGTCCCAATTTCAATGTCCAACAGTTCTGAGTCCCTGTTTCAATGTCTAACAGTTCCTTATGTGTACATATCAGCAATGATATCTGGATGGTGGCAATGCAGGTCCGACCCTCTCTGGTTTGGTACTAGGTACCCTGCAGCGGTGCACAGCTGCTGACTGCTCGCGTGGCAAGGCATTGTCAGTGTCTTCCATCTCTGGACTGTTTTTTCCTCTTGTCTTCATGGTTGGAGCACACCTGTCAATTCCTCTCTGTTGCAGGAATCCACATGGTCTTGGGGTTGTTTTCTGAAAATATACAAATATATTCTCGACCACAATTTAATAAAGGAATCTTTTCTATATAATTGATTTGGGATCCTTTTTATTTTTGTTCAAACGATTTTCCTTTGTCTTATTTAGACACCATGTGTGTTTTTAATGGCCGTCTTGCTGTTAGCATTACAAATGAAACTTAATTTGGTAAAGTAAAAATTTTCTAGATGTAATTTACTTATAGGATATTTTTCCTTACATGATATTGCCCTACTATCCCCCCCTTTTTTTTTTTTTTTTATTAATGGAGGTTTTTGTAAATTTTATAATGCAGTCTGGATAACTTTAATTTTTTTTTTTTTTTTTTTTGCCCACACATATGACTGCTTTAGGTTCATTGCATATTCAGGAATTTTACCATGAGATGAACTACCAACAGAAATTTTAGTTATTACTTTAAGAACAGATTTTTGTCCAGTACAATTAACTTTACTTGAATATTCACTTATTTCAATTAGCCTATTTAAATTAATCTGAAAACTTTATTACTATTTTACTGTCAAATTAATACTCTACCAACAATCTTAGTTTACCCTGTAAATATTAGTGGGAAGGATTATTTGAATTCTTGAGTGGGCCCTGAGCATTCCAGATGCTAGGCTGAATTTAGATATAGGGCAGCTGCTGTCGGCCAAGTCTCTTGTCTGTTACCTGGGTCCCGATCTGAGCTGGGCCAAGTCTCTGTCTGTCACCTGTATCTTGATATGAGCTGGGCCAAGTCTCTTTCTGTTACCTGGGTCCCGATCTGAGCTGGGTATGGGAAGTGCGAAGCAGCCATGGGGGCAGGAGACCTCCTTCAGAAGGGGTGAGGGTTCAAGCTCCTGCAATGTTGGGGGCTGAGGGTCTGTGCCCCACTTCTGTTGCCCCCCCCAAGTACTCTCCTGATGGCCCCTCTACGACTGTGCCTGTCTTAGGTTGTTCCTTCCTTGAGGAATCTTACCCGTCTCTGGCTAACCAGCCATCCTCCGGGGCCAAGCAGGGTGGTGTGAGGTTCAGTTCTGTCTCCTTGGTAGCCTATGCACCTGTGGCCTCCACACCCAGCACCTGCCTTGGGAACCCCTGGCCTGCTGGTAGGGTCCCGGTGCTGATCACATATCTCGGGGAACTCGGGTTTCTTCTCCAGTGAGGGCCCAGCTCACACAGTTGGGTATGAGACAGATCCATGGTACCAGCCACCACGGGGCTTCAAGCTCAGCATGAACAGAAAGCTCAGGTAACAGCTGAGGGCAATTGGATTGTGAGAAGAGGGTCCCTCTTGGCACAAAGGGCAAGAGGGGCCAATATAGGATGCTCAAGTGCCTTCCCAGTGCCTTAATTCCTTCTGCAAGGGAATAAATCCTTTCATATCCTTTTTTTTTTTTTAATTGCTGCCAACCATTCAAAGAATTAGTTTGTACGTTTGTTTGGGATAATTGTAAAATATGCTGTTGTAAAATATCTAAAATTATAATGACATTGTAGAATAATATCATGTAAGGATATTCTTTGCCCTGGGCCCTGGCAATTCCATTTCAAACTGGCTGTCAATTTCTTTTTGTAGCTTTATATAAACTTTGTCAGGGAGGCAAAAACACAAATTACTTACTTTAGTTCAAGAGGCCAAATATATTGACTTTCAATTACAATCCTTATGACTTTTGAAGGAAACTTCTCTTTGTTTCCTTCCAAAATAATTTTCAGTCTACAGAGAGTTTCATTTAAAAATTGTCACATGAAACAATTTCTCTTAAGGCTATGGTGACCACTAGTATTGATTAGATGTAGTATTTTATAATTTTTTAATTAATTATTTTAATTTTTATTTTTTACATATGTGTCCTTGTTTCTCCATAACCCCCTAATTCCCACTTATGCCCCGCCCCCTTGTTGTCTGTGTCCATTGATTAGGTTCATATGCATGCATACAAGTCTCTTGGTTGATCTCTCCACCCTTCCCCCACCCTCCCCTACCTTACCTGAGGTATGATGTTCTGATCGCAGTTTCTCAGCCTCTGGATCTGTTCTTGTTCATCAGTCTATGCCGTTCATTATATTCCACAAATGAGCGAGATCATTTGTGGAATATAATGATATTTATCTTTCTCTGCCTGGCTTATTTCACTCAACATAATATTCTCCATCTCCATCCATATTGTTGCAAATGGTAGGAACTCCTTTTTTTCCGCAGCGTAGTATTCCATTGTATAGATATACCACAGTTTTTTAATCCATTCATCTGCTGATGGGCATTTAGGTTGTTTCCAAATCTTGGCTATGGTGAATTGTGCTGCTATGAACATAGGGGTGCGTATTTCCTTTCTGATGCATGTTTCTAGATTCTTGGGATATATTCCTAGAAGTGGGATCACTGGGTCAAATGGGAGTTCCATTTTTAGTTTTTTGAGGAAGCTCCATACTGTTCTCCACAGTGGCTGCACCAGTCTGCATTCCCACCAGCAGTGCAAAAGAGTTCCTTTTTCTCCACATCCTCGCCAACACTTGTTGTTTGTTGATTTGTTGATAAAAGCCATTCTGACAGGTGTGAGATGGTACCTCATTGTTTTGATTTCCATCTCTCTGATGATTAGTGACTGTGAGCAGGTTTTCATATGTCTCTTGGCCTGCCTTCTCTCTTCTTTCGAAAAGTATCTATTTATATCAGTTGCCCATTTTTTGATTGGGTTGTTTATCTTCTTTTTGTTAAGTTGTGTGAGTTCTCTGTATATGTTGGAGATTAAACCCTTATCATTGATATCATTGGCAAATATGTTCTTCCATGCAGTGGGCTTTCTTGTTGTTTTATTGATGGTTTTCTTTGCTGTGCAAAAGCTTTTTATTTTGATGTAGTCCCATTTGTTTATTTTCTCTTTAGCTTCCATTGCCCTAGGAGTAGTATCAGTGAAGAAGTTCTTTCGGCATATATCCGAGATTTTGCTGCCTGTGGATTCCTCTAGTATTTTCATGGTTTCCCGTCTTATGTTTAAGTCCTTTATCCATTTTGAGTTTATTTTTGTGTATGGTGTAAGTTGGTGATCTAGCTTCATTTTTTTGCATGTATCTGTCCAATTTTCCCAACACCATTTGTTGAAGAGACTGTCTTGACTCCATTGAATGTTCGTGCCTCCTTTGTCAAATATTAATTGAGCATATTGATTTGGGTCAATTTCTGGGTTCTCTATTCTATTCCATTGATCTATATGTCTGTTCTTGTGCCAGCACCAGGCTGTTTTGAGAACAGCGGCTTTGTAATACATCTTGATATCTGGTATTGAGATCCCACCTACTTTGTTCTTCTTTCTCAGGATTGCTGTATCTATTTGGGTTCTTTTTTTATTCCAGATAAATTTTTGGAAAGTTCGTTCTAGGTCTGTAAAATATGTTGTTGGTATTTTAATGGGAAGTGCATTGAATTTATAGATTGCTTTGGGTAGTATGGACATTATAGTGATGTTGATTCTACCAATCCATGAACATGGTATGTTCTTCCATCTGTTTATGTCTTCCTCTATCTCTTTTTTCAGTGTCGAGTAGTTTTCTACGTATAGGTCTTTTACCACTTTAGTTAAGTTTATTCCTAGGTATCTTAATTATTTTGGTGCGATGGTAAATGGGATTGCTTTTTTAGTCTCTCTTTCTGTAAGTTCATTATTGGTGTATAGAAATGCCATAGATTTCTTGGCATTAATTTTGTATCCTGCTACATTACCGAATTCAGTTATTAAGTCTAATAAATTTTTTATGGAGTCTTTAGGGTTTTCTATGTACAGTATCATGTCATCTGCGAATAAGGACAGTTTTACTTCTTCTTTTCCAATTTGGATGCCTTTTATTTCTTCTTCTTGTCTGATCACAATGGCTAGTACTTCCAGCACTATATAAAACAGGAGTGGTGAGAGTGGGCATCCCTGTCTTGTTCCTGTTCTTAGGGGAAATGGTTTTAGTTTTTGCCCATGTTGGCTGTGGGTTTGTTGTATATGGCTTTTATTATGTTCAGGTATGATCCTTCTATTCCCACCTTGCTGAGAGTTTTTATCAAGAAAGGGTGTTGGATTTTATCAAATGCTTTTTCTGCATCAATTGATATGACTGTGATTTTTATCTCTCAATTTGTTTATGTGATGTATCACGTTTATTGATTTGCGAATATTGTACCATCCTTGCATCCCTGGGATAAATGCTACTTGCTCATGGTGTATAATCTTTCTGATGTACTGCTGGATTCGATTTGCTAGAATTTTGTTGAGGATTTTGGCATCTATGTTCATGAGGGATATTGGCCTGTAATTCTCTTTCATTTTGTTGTCTTTATCTGGTTTTGGTATTAGGGTGATGCTGGCCTCATAGAAGGAGCTTGGAAGTGTTCCTTCTTCTTGAATTTTCTGGAATAGTCTGAGGAGGATAGGTTTTAGTTCTTCCTTGAATATTTGGTAAAACTCCCCTGTGAAGCCATCAGGCCCTGGGCTTTTGTTTGCTGGAAGCTTTTTGATGACTGCTTCAATTTCTTCCATAGTTATCAGCCTACTGAGATTTTTCGAATCTTCCTGAGTGAGTTTTGGAAGGTTGTATTTTTCTAGGAATGTGTCCATTTCCTCCAGATTGTGTAGTTTGTTAGAATAGAGTTGTTCATAGTATTTTTTAACAATCCTTTGTATTTCTGTGGGGTCTGTTGTTATTTCACCTCTTTCATTTCTGATTTTGTTTATTTGGGTCCTCTCTCTTCTTGGTGAGCCTGGCTAGAGATTCATCAATCTTGTTTATTCTTTCAAAGAACCAGCTCTTGGTTTTGTTGATCCTGTGTATTGTTTTTTTGGTCTCTATGTCATTCATTTCTGCTCTGATCTTTATTATGTCCTTCCTTCTGCTCACTGTGGGCTTTTCTTGTTGCTCTCTTTCTAATTCTTTGAGTTGTTGAGTTATTACCATTTTTTGTTTTTTGAGGTAGGCCTGTAGAGCTATAAACTTCCCTCTCAGGGCTGCTTTCATTGTGTCCCATAGCATTCGCATTGTTGTGTTTTTATTGACATTATTCTCCATGATGTTTTTAATTTCTTCTTTGATCTCGTTGATCACCCAATCATTGTTTAACAGCATGCTATTCAGTTCCCACGTGTTTGAATTTTTGGGAATGTTTTTATTATAGTTTATTTCTAATATTATGCCATTGTGGTCTGAGAAAATGCTTGATATGATTTCAATCTTTTTGAATTTAGGGAGGCTTTGTTTGTGACCCAATATGTGGTCTATTTTTGTAAATGTCCCATGGGCACTTGAGAAGAACGTATATTCCGAGGCTTTGGGGTGAAATGCTCTGAAGATGTCAATTAGGTCCATCTAATCTAGTGCGTCATTTAGAATTGCTGTTTCTTTGCTGATTTTTTGTCTAGAGGATTTATCCAGTGATGTCAGTGGCATATTAAAGTCTCCTACTATGATTGTATTGTTGTCAATCTCTCCCTTGATATCTTCCAGGTTTTTTATGTATTTGGGTGCTCCTGCGTTGGGTGCATATATGTTTACCAGAGTTATATCTTCTTGTTGAATTGCTCCCTTTAGTATTATGTAGTGGCCTTCCTTATCTCTTATTATGGCCTTTACTTTGAGGTCTATTTTATCAGATATAAGTATTGCTACCCCAGTTTTTTCTCATTTCCATTTGCCTGAAAAATATTTTTCCATCCCTTCACTCTCAGTCTGTGTAAATCCTTCGCTCTGAGGTGGGTCTCTTGTAGACAGCAAATATATGGGTCATGTTTTCTTATCCATTCAGCTACCCTATGTCTTTTGATTGGTGCATTTAATCCATTTACGTTTAATGTTATTATTGACAAGTACATGTTTGTTGTCATATTTTTCCCCTTAGTGTTTGTGTTTCTTTTTGCCTTTCTCTTTCTTCATTTTACAGCAGTCCCTTTAGCATTTCTTGCATTGCTGGCTTGGTAGTGGTAAACTCTCTTAGCCCTTTTTTGTCTGTGAAGCTCCTGATCCCACCTTCAATTTTGAATGATAACCTTGCTGGGTATAGTATTCTTGGATTCAGTCCCTTGCTTTGCATCACTTTATATATTTCATTCCATTCCCTTCTGGCCTGGTGTGTTTCTGTTGAGAAATCAGTTGATATTCTAATAGGAGATCCCTTGTAGGTAACTTTCTGTCTCTCTCTGGCAGCCTTTAAGATTCTTACTTTGTCATTGGTATTCACCAATTTAATTATCATGTGTCTTGGTGTCGGTCTTTTGGGGTTCACCTTGTTTGGGACTCTGTGTACTTCTTGGACTTGCATAGTTTTTTTCTTGCCAATATCAGGGAAGTTTTCTGTCATTATTTCTTCAAACAGGTTTTCTCTTTCTTGCTTCTCTTCCTCTCCTTCTGGTATCCCAATTATTCTAATATTGTTTCGCTTTGTGTTGTCCCAAAGCTCCCTTAGGCTCTCCTCTTGCTTTTTAAGTCTTCTTTCCAGTTGCTGCTGTGTTTGTGTGTGTTTTCCTACCTTGTCTTCTATTTCACTGATGCGGTGCTCAGCCTCTTCTAGTCTACTGTTTAAGCCTTCCAATGTGTTCTTTATTGCAGCTATGTCGTTCTCCATCTCCTCTTGGTTTCTTTTCATGTTGGTGACATTTTCATTCAGCTCCTTATAGTTCTCATTGAGTTGTGTGTATTTGTCATCCATCCGTTTAAACATCCTTCTAATCATTACTGTGAATTGTCTCTCTGTTAAGCTGCTAGCCTCAATTTCATTTAACTCCCTTTCTGGTGATTCCTGTTTTTCTTTCCTTTGGGTATTGCTTTTTTGTCTCCCCATGTTTTCCTGAAATGTTTTAATTGTAGATCCAATTGCTTTGCTACCCAGGTTCTTTTGGTGATGGTGCTACTGGTGAAATCTCTCTGTTCTCCTGGGCTTGGTTATCTAGTGTAGCTCCCTACTTGAGCTATTTGGGTTCTCTTGATGTAGGCCTGCGAGTTTGAGGGGCACAACTGCAGTGCCTAGAAGTCAGTTGCTATGGAGGGGAGTGTCCCAATTTTTGCTGTCTTGAACCCTTAGTTGAAATCACGTGTGCCCAGTGGGGCCTCACAGTGGCACTAAGGAACCGTCTGTCAGGGTGATGTGGCTCAGGGGGAAAGGGTTAACTGTGTTTCCCAGAGTTCTGTAGTTGTGGGGTGGGCAGACTCAACTTTCGCTGCTATGCCTGTGGTGGGTAGGCGCTTTCTCCAGGTTGCGGCTCACAGGAGCACTGGTGTTAAGTTTCCAGCAAGGTACACTGAAGCACTTTGGAGGGCCCTGGCAGTGTAGCAGAGTAATTGCTTAGCTTCTAAAGATTTCTCTTTAGAGTAGATCCTATGGCCTCAGGGAGTATTCAGATTCCATGGTGTTAATCAGGGTGGAATCTGGGTGTGGCTATATTGGTTGCCTGGAGACTGGAGGGAGGGGCTATCTCTCAGGAGAAAATGGATTCTGTGGGCTTAGATATGACTCAGCACCAGACTCACTACCACTTCTCCTGGACCGTCCGTTGCCCAGTCTCCCGAGATTCCACAACTCCACCCCTTCTCCCGCACTTCTGTCACAGGTAAGTGCCTGTCTCCAAAAGGTCCCACAAACTAGGTTCAGTGGGGAAAGGCGCAGGCCCCAGCGCGAGGAAGGACCGCGTCTCTGCCAGTTCCTCTCTTGCCGGCACTCCGAGGTCCGGCAGCTCTTAAAGGCTGCCTTTGAGCTCAGATCCCAAATCCAGACTCTACGGTCTAATATCCTTCAGACCTTGCCTGTCCTCAGGGACATGGCTTGGCACTGTGTAGTTTCTCCCTGACCTTCTGGGCACAGAGGTCCGGGAGATTCTACTGCCTAGATCTTTGATTTTACTTTTATCCAGGGGATCCCTGCTCTTCCCAGCTGCAAACTGTCTCACCAGCTGTGCCTCCTTCGCCAATTCAGGCTGGATTCCGCTCGTCTCAGCTGCTCCCTCTATTTGCTCCAGGACAAGGCTCAGGACACATCCTTCTATTCTGCCGCCATTTTGTCTCCGACTGTGTTTATAATTTTTATCTTTACCTTTTTCTTCTTCTTCCTCTTGTTAAAGAATACCTTTCAGCATTTCATATAATACTGGTTTGGTGGTGATGAACTCCTTTAGCTTTTTCTTATCTGTGAAGCTCTTTATCTGACTTTCAATTCTGAATGATAGCTTTGCTGGGTAAAGTAATCTTGGTTGTAGGTTCTTGCTATTCATCACTTTGAATATGTGGAATCTAATGAACAAAATAAACTAGCAAACAAAATAGAAACAGATTCATAGCCTGACAGCTATCAGAGGGGAGGGGGCTGGGTGAAAAAGGTGAAGGGATTAAGCAACCCCCCAGTCTCCCCATAAAACCCCAAACAAACTCATACACACCAACAACAGTATGGTGATTAGAGGGAAAGGGGGTGAGGTAGGTAGAAGAGGGTATGGGGGCGATAAATGGTGATGGAAGAAGACTTGACTTGGGGTGGTGAACACACAATACAATATACAGATTAGGTATTATAGAATTGTAGAGGGAACCAAAATGACGGCATAGGTAAACACTTACACTTGCTGCCTCTCACAACCACATCAAAATTACAACTAAAAGGCAGAACAACTACCACCCAGAACCGTGGGAAAGCTGGCTGAGTGGAAGTTTTACAACTAGAGAGGTGAAGAAAGCACATTGAGACTGGTAGGAGGTGTGGAGGCACGGAAAGTGCTGGCACCTGGATGTGCTGCTCTTTTAATGGGGAGGGAGATACAAGTTCCTGCTTGCTCTGAGCTCCAGTTCCAGGTGGGACTCTGGGGAACCCAGACACATACAGGGAGAAATTGGACTGTCCGATATCGGGACGGGAATGCGAGGACGGCTTTCTCTCAGAGGTGCTCTCAGCGATCATTGTTCCAGCACAGGGTCGTGATGCAGAAACCCAGGGACCTCTCCAATGCAGGGCTGACTGGCAGCCATTACTGTTTGCTCCATCCTGGTGATTCCTAGAGACCCCGCCCCACCCAAGCTGTGCAAATCGGCTTTTGCATATGAATGGCCTGTCCTTTCTCTGCCTGAAACCTATCAAACTGCAGCTGAGTCAGAGAGCCCCAGAGCTTCCAAATAAGGCCCAAGGCCCAGCAGCAGCAGCCTTCCTTGCTTCACAACTGGGCCTTGTCTGAGCACTTCCAAACCCCATACAAAGAGGAGGAATCTGCAGATCTCTCTGTAGCTCCTGCTGGGCGGCCCCAGACAGTGGCTGACCTTGTACCTCCTTGGAGATCCAAGAGCCAGTGTACCCAGTGGTCAGAGTGAGACCATACCTGATTACAACTCTTCACATCCATAAGAGACATACTCAAGGGGCAGACTCGGTGAGCACCAAAGCCCCACTGAAGCAAGTCCTGGCCGATTTGGCTCAGTGGATAGAGCATGGGCCTGCAGACCAAAGGGTCCCAGGTTCGTTTCAGGTCAAGGGCAAATGCCCAGTTTGTGAGCTCAATCCCAATTAGGGGGCGTGCAGGAGGCAGCCAATCAACGATTCTCATCATTGAAGTTTCTATCTCTCCCTCTCCCTACCTCTCTGAAATCAATAAAAATATTTTTTTTAATTTTTATTTTTAAAAAGTTGCCATTGAGACTGGAGGCTGGAGAGAGGCTGGGAAAGATGGGCAGAACAGAGTACAGGACCTCCTAGGACAGTAGTTGGCAAACTCATTAGTCAACAGAGCCAAATATCAATAGTACAACGATTGAAATTTCTTTTGAGAGCCAAATTTTTTAAACTTAAACTTCTTTTAACGCCACTTCTTCAAAATAGACTCACCCAGGCCATGGTATTTTCTGGAAGAGCCACACTCAAGGGGCCAAAGAGCTGCATGTGGCTCGGGAGCCGCAGTTTGCCGACCACGGTCCTAGGACATCTGGTCAGCCTCAGAAGGATTTCAGGCAGAGCTGCATTTTTTTAAATTGAATTTATTGAAGTGACTTTGGTTAATAAAATTACATAGGGTTCAGGTGTACATTTCTTTTTTATGTATTTTTTATTGATTTCAGAGAGGAAGGAAGAGGGAGAGAGATAGACACATCCATGATGAGAGAGAATCATGGATCAGCTGCCTCCTGCACACCCCCCACTGGGGATCGAGCCCACAATCCAGGCATGTGCCCTTGACCGGAATCGAACCTGGCACCTTTTAGTTCTCAGGCTGACGCTCTATCCACTGAGCCAAACCAGCTAGGGCCATATATTCTTTTGAATTAATGTTTCGGGTGTGTTCAGATATATTCCCAGAAGTGGAATTTCTGGGTCATGAGACAGTTCCATTTTTAATTTTTTGAGGTAACTCATTGTTAGACTTGAAATCATAAAAATCCTAGAAGAAAACATAGGCAGTAAAAATGTTAGGCAAGGGAAACAAAAGAAAAAATAAGCAAATGGGAGTACATCAAATTAAAAAGTTGGTTTGTTTTTTTTATGGCTATTCTTTTTTTTTTTAATTTAAATTCTTTATTGTTGAAAGTATTACATAAGTCTCCTTTTTCTCCCATTGATCTCTCCCTGGCCACCCCCACCCCCCAGCACATGCCCTCACCCACCCCCAGCTTTGTCCATTGATTATGATCACATGCATGCATACAAGTCCTTTGGTCAATCTCTTACCCCCTCACCCCCTCCCTCTGCCTTCCCTCATAGGTTGGACAGTCTTGTTCGATGCTTCTATGACTCTGGTTCTATTTTTGTTCATCAGTTTATGTTGTTCATTATATTCCACAAATGAGTGAGATCATGTGATATTTATCTTTCTCCAACTGGCTTGTTTTGCTTAGCACCATAGTCGGCAATTTGTCTCTCAAAAGAAATTTCAATCATTGTACTGTTGAAATTTGGCTCTGTTGACTAATGAGTTTGCCGACCACTGGCTTACCATAACTCTCCAGGTACATCCATGCTGTTGCAAATGGTAAGAATTCCTTCTTTTTTACCGCAGCATAGTATTTCATTGTGTAGATGTACCACGGTTTTCTAATCCACTCATCTGCTGATGGGCACTTTGGCTGTTTCCAAATCTTAGCTATTGTAAATTGTGCTGCTATGAACATAGGGGCACATGTATCCTTTCTGATTGGCGTTTCTGTTTTCTTGGGATATATTCCTAGAAGTGGGATTACTGGTCAAATGGGAATTCCATTTTTAGTTTTTTGAGGAGACGCCATGTTCTCCACAGTGGCTGTATCAGTCTGCATTCTCACCAGCAGTGCAAGAGGATCCCTTTTTCTCCAAATCCTCTCTAGCACTTGTCGTTTGTTGATTGTTGATGGTAGCCATTCTGACAGGTGTGAGGTGGTACCTCATTGTTGTTTTGATTTGCATCTCAGATGATTAGTAAGTTCGAGCATGTTTGCATATGTCTATTGGCCTTCTGTATGTTCTTTCGAAAAGTGTCTATTTAGGTTCTTTGCCCCTTTTTTTGATTGGATTGTTTATCTTCCTTTTGTTAAGGTGTATGAGTTCCTTATAAATTTTGGAGATTAAACCCTTATCAGAGATAACATTGGCAAATATGTTCTCCCATGCAGTGGGCTTTCTTGTTGTTTGTTGATGGTTTCTTCTGCTATGCAGAACCTTTATATTTTGATGTAGTCCCATTTGTTTATTTTCTCCTTAGTTTCCATTGCCCTAGGAGCTGTATTGGTAAAGATATGCTATGACAAATGTCTGCTATTTTGCTGCCTATGAAATCTTCTAGGATTTTATGGTTTCCCTTCTTATGTTTAAATCCTTTATCCATTTTGAGTTTATTTTTGTGTATGGTGTAAGTTGGTGGTCAAGTTTCATTTTTTTGCATGTATCTGTCCAATTTTTCCAGCACCATTTATTGAAGAGACTGTCTTGGCTCCATTGTATGCTCTTGCCTCCTTTGTCAAATATTCATTGAGCATAATGGCTTGGGTCGATACTTGGGTTCTCTGTTCTGTTCCATTGGTCTATATGTCTGTTCTTGTGCCAGTACCAGGCAGTTTTGAGAACAGTGGCTTTGTAATGTAGCTTGATATCTGGTATTGTGATTCCTCCAACCTTGTTCTTCTTTCTCAAGATTGCTGCAGCTAATTTGGGGTCTTTTTTTTTTTAATTCCAAATGAATTTTTGGAGAGTTTGTTCTAGGTATTTGAAGCATGCCATTGGTATTTTAATAGTGATTGAATTGAATCTATAGTTTGCTTTGGGTAGTATGGACATTTTAATGATGTTGATTCTACCTGTCTGTGAACATGGTATGTTCTTCCATTTGTTTATGTCTTCCTCTATCTCTTTGTTCAGTATCCTGTAATTTTGAGTACAGGTCCATTACCCTCCTTGGTTAAATTTATTCCTAAGTATCTTAATTTTTTTGTCGCAATGGTAAATGGGATTGTTTGTTTAGTTTCTCTTTCCGTGAGTTCATTATCTATAATAATCCTATGTAATAAAAGTAATATGCAAATTGGCCATCACTCCAAAACACAAGATGGCTGCCCCCATGTGGACACAAGATGGCCAACAGGGGAGGGCAGTTAGGAGTGACCAGGCCTGCAAGGGAGGGCAGTTGGGGCAATCAAGCCTGCAGGGGAGGGCAGTTAGGGGTGACCAGGCTGGCAGAGGAGGGAAGTTGGGGGCAACCGGGCCTGCAGGGAAGGGCAGTTGGGGGGGACCCAGGTCTGCAGGGGAGAGCAGTTGGGGGCAAATAGGCTGGCAGGGGAGCAGTTAGGCATCAATCAGACTGGCAGGGGAGTGGTTAGGGGGTGATCAGGCTGGCAGGCAGAAGTGGTTAGGGGCAATCAGGAAGGCAGGCAGGCGAGCAATTGGGAGCCAGCAGTCCTGGATTGTGAGAGGGATGTCCGACTGCCCTAAATGGGCAGTCGGAGATCCCTTGAGTGGTCCCAGATTTAGAGAGAGTGCAGGCTGGGCTGAGGGACACCCTCCCTCCCCCCATGCACGAATTTCGTGCACCGGGCCTCTATTTCTATAATAATAAAAGCATAATATGCTAATTAGACTGGACGTCCTTCCAGAAGAAGCCAGGGCTGCAAGGGAAGCCCGGGTCCCAGGTGCCAGAGGGAAACCGATGCTGGCTACCTAGGAAGGCAGACCTACTCTTGCATGATTTTGTGCATCGGGCCTCTAGTCTATATAATTAAAGCCCAGCGAACGATTGGTTGCTATAATGCACTGGCTGCAAGGGCTGTTACCAGCGTTGCTGTCGGGCCCATTGCGCTGCTGCTGCCAAGGTCCTGGTAAAGAAGAACGCAAAGGTGGCCACCATGAGCATGCAGCTTGAGATGAAGGCTCTGTGGGATGAATTCAATCAGCTGGGCACTGAGATGATCGCCACCAAGGCTGGCAGGTCATTGCATCCCTCTCCCTGCTGAGAGCCTCCCCATGTGGTGCCAGTCTAGGGCAGCGGGCTTTGACCCAATCCACATGAGCGAGACTGAGAATCGGGGTGGGGGTCGCAGTCTGGCCATCGACACAGGCCTGCTCCTTCTATGAGTCCTGGCTCTAAGTGACAGCGGCCTGGTACGCCAGGCCAGAGGATACTGCTCGGGAGGCCAAGATGGTGGCAGAGAGAAACGCTGTGGACTTGCCGCCCAACCAGCAGGCCAGGACCCAGCACCACCAGAAACGGACCAGCTCAGAGCACACTGAAAGGCAGCCGCCTGTGAGGGGCCTTGCCACCAGCCAGCTCCCGGTGGATCCCACCTCAAAGGAAACTCGGTCTTTCATTCCTTAGTTCAGTCTATCCCAGCTAAAGAGGAACAGCTGGGCATATTTTAGGGGAGAATTAAGACTCTAAAACAGTGTGTTCTGTTGCGTGGTGATTGCTACCCAGTTGTCTTAGGCCTAAATTCAGGTGATTGTGGGGCCTGTCTCTGCCACTGGCGTCCACGCCTTCCAATTGGCCTGTATTTGTTGTAAGGGCCCAAAGAGAAGAAGGGGAACACGTTTTTCGATGCAGTGGATTTGACCAACAGACAAAGGCCAGTGCCAGGCAGTGTCTGTTGTACACACAGAGACACCAGCTCTGAGTCTGGCTGGCCAAAGGGAGCTCAGGGCCTTTTTGCAGAGCCTTCTGGTGGTTTCAGTTTCCTTGCTGAGGCCTTCCTCCCTGGGCAGTCTGAGGCCCATGCTCAGCTCCAGCTCAGTGGGTCTTCTCCAGGCCTCTCCCCCCAGCCAGCCACGCCCCTGATTGGCTCCCTCAAGCCCCAATCTGGGGCAGGTCCAACCTCCCACAGTCCCTCCCCACAGCCGGCCTGGCCCAATCGGCCCCAATTGGGGAGGGCCAGCCAGACCCCACCCATGCACGAATCCATGCATCAGGCCTCTAGTTGGTGTATAAAAAAACCCATAGATTTCTGAGTGTTAATTTTGTATCCTGGTACATTGCTGAATTCATTTATTAGTTCTAGTAGTTTTTTTATGGGTCTAGGGTTTTCTGTGTACAATATCATGTCATCTGCAAATAATGACAATTTTACTTCTTGTTTTCCAATTTGGATGCCTTTTATTTCTTCTTCTTGTCTGATCTCTATGGCTAGCACTTCCAGTACTATGTTGAAGAGGAGTGGTGAGAGTGGGCATCCCTATCTTGTTCCTGATTTTAGGGGAAATGGTTTTAGTTTTTGCCCATTAAGTATGATGTTGGCTGTAGGTTTGTCATATAAGGCTTTTATTATGTTGAGGTATCATCCCTCTATTCCCACTTTGCTGAGAGTTTTTATAAGGAAGGGGTGTTGGATTTTGCCAAATGCCTTTTCTGCATCAATTGAAATGATTATGTGATTTTTGTCTCTCCATTTGTTTATGTGATCTATCACGTTTATTGATTTGTGGATATTGTACCAGCCTTGCATCCCTGGGATAAATCCCACTTGGTCATGGTGAATGATCTTTCTAATGTAATGCTGGATCCAATTTACTAGAATTTTGTTGAGGATTTTAGCATATATGTTCATCAGATAAGTCCTGTAATTCTTTTTCTTTGTAGTGTCTTTATCTGGTTTTGGGATTAGGGTAATGCTGACTTCAGTAAAAAAAGCTTTGATGTGTGCCTTCCTCTTGAATTTTTTGGAATAGTCTGAGAAGGATAGGTTTTAGTTCTTCTTTGAATGTTTAGTAAAACTCCCCTGTGAAGCCATCTGGCCCTGGGATTTTGTTTGCTGGAAGCTTTTTGATTACTGCTTCAATTTCTTTGGTAGTTATCAGCCTATTCAGGTTTTATTATTCTTCCTATTGAGTTTTGGAAGTTTGTATTTTTCTCAGAATATGTCCATTTTGTCTAGGTTGTCCAGTTTGTTGGAATAGCGTTGTTCATAGTATTTTTTCATAAATCTTTGTATTTCTGTGGGGTTGGTTGTTATTTCACCTTTTGCATTTCTGATTTTGTTTATTTTGGTCCTCTCTCTTTGCTTCTTGGTGACCCTGGCTAGAGGTTCATCAATCTTGTTTATTCTTTCAAAGAACCAGCTCTTAGTTTTATTGATCTTTTGTATTTTTATTTTTATTTTTTGTCTGTATATCACTTATTTCTGCTCTGACCTTTATTGTCTCCTTCCTTCTGCTTACTTTGGGCTTTTCTTGTTGCTTTCTTTCTAATTCTTTAAGTTGTAGAGTTAGATAATTAATTACCAGTTTTTCTTGTTTTTTGAGGTAGGACTGTAATGCTATGAACTTCCCTCTCAGGACTGCTTTCACTGTGTCCCATAGGTTTTGGATTGTTGTGTTCTGTCATTCATCTAGGATGTGTTAAATTTCTTCTTTGATCTCTTTGGTAACCCAATCATTGTTTAATAGCATGCTATTCAGCTTCCAAGAGTTTGAATTTTTTTGAATGTTTTTGTTGTAATTGATTTCTAACATTATGCCATTGTGGTCTGAGAAGATGCTTGATATGATTTCAATCTTCTTGAATTTGGGGAGACTTTGCCTGTGACCCAATATGTAGTCTCTCTTTGAAAATGTTCCATGTACACTTGAGAAGAATGTATATTCCATGGCTTTGGAGTGAAATGTTCTGAAGATGTCAATTAAGTCCATCTGATCTAGTGAGTCATTTAGGATTGCTGTTTCTTTGCTGATTTTTTGTCTAGAGTATTTCTCCAGTGATGTCAGTGGGGTATTAAAGTCCCCTACTATGATTTTATTGTTGTCTATCTCTCCCATGTTATCTTCCAGAAGTTTTTTTTTATGTATTTGGGTGCTCCTGCATTGGGTGCATATATGTTTACACTTTGTCTCTCCATTTGTTTATGTGATGTATCACGTTTATTAATTTGTGGATATTGTACCAGCCTTGTTGTATTGATCCCTTTAGAATTATGAAGTGGCCTTCCTTATCTCTTGCTATGGCCTTCATTCTGAGGTCTATTTTGTCAGATATAAGTATTGCCACCCCAGTTTTTTGGGTTTTTTTTCCATTTGCCTGAAAAATATTTTTTCATCCCTTCACTTTCAGTCTGTGTGAGTCTCTTGTTCTGAGGTGGGTCTCTTGAAGACAGCATATATATGGGTCATGTTTTCTTATCCATTAAGTCATTCGATGTGTTTTGATTGGAGCATTTAGGCCATTTACTTTAAAGTTATTATACTTGTTTGTAGCCATTTTTATTTTTTGTGCCTGTGTTCCTTCTTCCCCTTTTTTTCTTCTTTTTACACCAGGCCCTTTAGCATTTCTTGCATTGCTGGCTTGGTAGTGATAAACTCCCTTAGCCATTTTTAGTCTGGGAAGCTCCTGATTTCCTCTTCAATTCTGAATGATAGATAGCCTTCCTGAATAGAGTATTCTTGAATTCAGTCTTTTGCTTTACATCACTTTGTGTACTTCCTTCCATTCTTTTCTGGCCTGATGTGTTTCTGTTGAGAAGTCATTTGATAATCTAATGGGAGATCTCTTGTAGGTGTCTCTCTCTCTCCCCCCCCCCCCTTTAAGATTCTCTCTTTGACCTAGCTGGTTTGGCTCAATGGATAGAGCGTCAGCCTGCAGACTGAAGGGTCCCAGGTTTGATTCTGGCTGGGGGCACATGCCTGGGTAACAGGCTTGATCCCCAGTAGGGGGCATGCAGGAGGCAGCCAATCAATGATTCTCTCTCATCATTGATGTTTATATCTCTCTCTCCCTCTCCCTTCCTCTCTAAAAATCAATAAAATATATATTTTTTAAAAGATTCTCTCTTTGTCATTAACGTTTGCCATTGTAATTACGAAGTGTCTTGGTTTGGGTCTTTTGGGTTCATCTTGTTTGGTACTCTGTGCTTGTGTGACTTTTTTCTTCCCCAAATCAGGAAAGTTTTATGACATTTCTTCAAATAGGTTTTCTAACCCTTGCTCCTTTCTTTGTCGTTCTTAACCCCTATAATACATAATGTTGCTTTATTTCAAGCTCCCTCAGGCTCTCCTTCTGTCTTGATTTTTTTTATCCAATTGTAGTTCAGATTGGGTATATTTTGCTTCCCTGTCTTCTAATTTGCTAATTCGGTCCTCCGCTTCTCCTAGTCTACTGTTGAAAGCTTCCATATTGTTTTTTATTGTAGCTTGTCACTCTTTATTTCCTCCTGATTCTTACATAGGTTGTTGATTTTTCTCATCCATTCAATTTATGAACTGTATGATCCTTATTCTGGATTCTTTTTCTGACATATTTCATGCCTCCTTTTTCTGACATATTGCATTTAGTTCCTTTCCTGGCAATGCCTCCTTTTCTTTGGGGCTGTTCTTCTGTCTCCTCATTTTTTATCTCACCAGAGGATATAGGTGTTGAGTTGTGTGGGGCCTGTGGCTGCAGTGGTGGGTTTGGTAGCGGTCGCATGGTGTCAGGCAGTAGCTGGTCTTCAGGTGGTTGCTGGTGCTGTCTACTCCTCTGGAGGTCACGGGTGGCAGCTGCTCCTCAGGCCGGGAAGCCAGTCCTTATGCGGTCACGGGCGGCAGCTTCTCCTTGGGGTAGGGTTTGTGGGTCGGCTGCTCCTCGTGCAGTCGCTCATGGTGGCTCTCCTCCTGTGGTCATGGGTGGCAGCTGCTCATATGGCTGCTGGAATGGTCATGGTGCCCAGGGCTGCTGCTTAAGGCTCAGCGGTCGTCGTGCCTATGGTTGAAGTGTCTGGCTGGCTGGAGGCAGGAGTCCCAGTGTCTGTGAGTCGGCAACTGAGGCAGCAGGTCCCTGTCCACTCGGCTCTAGGATCCCAGGTGGTGTCTCCAAGCACCCTGGGTGGAGGTGAGCCTGGGCTCTCAGTCATAGCAGCTCTCCCCTTCAAGATGGTGCAGCCTCTGCAGCAGAGCCAGCGCTCCGGGAGAGATTACAGCAGTAGCATAGGCTGCCCAGGTATGCAAGCCTGGTACACCAGCCCCTGAAGGTCCTGTGAGATCTAGCTGTCCCTCACTCAGACACACACAAATACCACATGTCCACACACTTCCCTTTCACTCCCTCTCTCACACTCTCTTCCTCATTGCCATCTTCCTGGATGCCATCTTGGAATCCTCTCTGTGCTTTTTTTTTGGAAACTAAAAAGTTTTTGCACTGCAAAGGAAACCATCAACAAAATGAAAAGACAACCTACTGATTGAGAGAACACATTTTCCAATGATAGATCTGTTAAGGACTTAATATCCAAAATTTATAAAGAACTCATACAACTCAAGACCAAAAAATAAAAATAAAACAACCCAATTTAAAAATGGGCAAAGGACCTGAATAGACACTTCTCCAAAGAATACTTCCAGATAGCCAATATACATATGAAAAGATGCTCAAGGTCACTATTATCAGAGAAATGCAGATTAAAACCACATGAGATATAACCTCACACCTGTCAGAATTGCTACCTTCAATAAACCAATAAACAAGTGTTGGCGAGGATGTGGAGAAAAGGGAATCCTTGTGCACTGTTGGTGGGAATGCAGTTTGGTGCAGCCACTGTGGAAGAGCTGCATGTTTGTTTCTTTGTTTGTTTGTAAATCCTCCCCCGAGGGTATGTTTCCATTGATTTTTTTCTTTTAGAGAGAAGAAGGGAGGGAAACATTGATGTGAGAGAGAAGCATCAGTTTGTTGACTCTTGTACATAACCCTGACTAGGGATCAAATCCACAGCATCTGTATGTGCCTCAACCAGAAATCGAACCCTCAACCTTTTGGTGTATGAGATGACACTCCAACAAACTAAGCCACCAAGCCAGGGCAAGGGCTGCATTCTTTACATGTGTTAATTTTTTTTTCTCAACAGTTTTGTGAGATGGACCCTTCTGTTCATATTCTATAGATGAAGCAATTCAAGTCAAATCGCTGGTCCAGCATCACAGGGCTAACTCCAGGCAGGTTCCTGTGACCTCCCAGTAGTCTCACTCGGACCTTTGTCTTGATTCTGATTGCGTGATGATGCCCTGTGGCCACTGTGGCCTCCTCACGGAGTCCTTGTGTGCCATTTCAGACAGCCCAGCTGCAGTCAGATCTTAGGGTAGCTCAGATCCAGAGAACCCAGCTTTGATTCAGGAACAGAGCCACCGTAGGAGGCCCAGGCTGGGCTTTCTTGTCCTATCTCTCAACCTCAGCTCCAGCCAACTGGAGATTAACCCCCTGCCATTGTCAGGAGAAGTAGAACATAGGAAACTGCCTGCAGTTTCTTGTGATGAATGAGAGAAACGAAGTAATCTCCTGTGGAAGGTTTCCTGAGTTCTTGTGTGCAAAGGACACATCAACTGACTTTTTCTGTGGATCACGTGTGAAGGACTGTAAACGTCCTCCATGCATTGGGATTCGTCGTCCCTTCCTGTCTCAGATGCCCCATTTCCCTCCTGCAGAGATTTTCCCCTTGTTAAACAATTGAAAATGGCTGCCTAGTTTATTCGTTAGTTAGGATTCTTTTAGTTGCAAGTAACATAATGCTGACATCATCTGGCCAAATGGCAAAGACATTTAGTATATCTTGGATTGTAGAAGTGGGTGGGCATCAGGTGGAGTAGAATCAGCAGCTCAAATGTCTGTCATTAGGGCCTCAGGTTTTCAGCTTGAGCTTCGTCCTGGGGCCTATGTGTTTTCAGGCTGGGGCAGAAGTAGGTTTACAATTGTGAGTACATAAAACAGTTTTTTCTTTATTATTTACTAGAGGCCCGGTGCAGAGATTCGTGCACTAGTGGGGTCCCTTGGCCTTGCCTGCAGGAATCAGGCCAAAACAGCTCTCTGACATCCCCTGAGAGGTCCCAGATTGAGAGAGGGTGGTTCTTGGGTGACGTACCCTGGAATCGGGCTCCCTCCTGTATGGTCTGGGTGTGTCACCTAAAAACTGCAGCTGCCAAGTCACTGCAGCTCAGCAGCTCCTGCATTGAGCATATGCCCCCTGGTGGTCTGTGCACCTCATAGCTACCAGTCAGATGGTCGCTTAGGCTTTTATATATATATATACACTAGAGGTCCGCTGCATGAAGAGATTCGTGCCATAGGTCTTCCTTCCCTTGGCTTCCAGCACCAGTTTTCCTCCGGCACCCAGGACCCAGGCCTTCACTCCTGCCAGAGTCTGCCTTCTTTGTCTTTGCTGCAGACTCCGGCCAGAGTCTTCGCTGCAGACTCCGGAGTCTGCAGTCTTGTCTTCGCTGTGGCACTCCACTCCTGTAGATCCCTTCATGCCCCGCCCTCCCTCTCATAGCAGGTGTCCTGCCCCGCCTGGCCACTCTGTGCCCGCCATCTTTGGCCTTCTAATTTGCATACTCTAATTGGCTGTGGACATAGTGGAGATACGGTCAATTTACATGTTTGTCTATTATTAGGTAAGATTGTATTATTTTTCCTACGAGAAACTGTAAGCAGACTTTTGCCCACCCTATATTTGCCTCTTGGTACCAAGATGGCTGCCAGTGGCAATCAGGGCCACTGGCTTTCTTGTCTACAAACATCAGGAGAGAGAAAAAACAGCTCTATTCCTTATGGTTATAAATACTTCCCTGTAGTCTGATTGATCCAGTTTAGGTCATGTGCTTCCCTTACCAGGCAATCAGATCCCCAGAAGAATGCCTTGGGGTCCACCTGTCAGGGAAGAGGGAAGTGCGTATTGAGTAGACAACCAAATGCCTGCTCCAGTTGGGAAAGGCCTCCAAACTCAGTTCCTAACTGAGCCTCACTAAGGTAGCAATAGATTGCGTCAGGCACAACATATGTGGCACTTTAGAACAAAGAAGCGTGGTTTCCTTTTGAAGAAGTGTAGTGATTTATGACACCAGGTGTTAGACTAGTGGGGTCAGAACAAACCTGGGTTCTTGAGTTGTAGCTAGGAAAGAATTCAGAGCCAAGACTCAAACTAAAAGAGAACATTTATTTGGAAAAATCAGAGGTAGAAGAAATAATATGTAGAAGAAATGGGCTGAGGAAACAAGTTATAGAGGTAAAGGAAGAGCCCTTGGAGCTTAGAAGTGAGGAAGGTAAAGGTAACATGCTTGGGGGCTTGGGGAGGGGAAGAGGAAAGGGAAAGGGACAGGCATGCTCCTGGGAGGGAGAGCATGCTGGGTCCTCCATCCTACGGGTTTTAAGGGTAGAGATTTTAGAGGAGGTCCTTTCCAAATTTAAGACTCCACTGATTGATTGGTCAGGGCAGGGGGTCATTATCCAATGCAGCTGGTCCTGAAGTCAGCCTTGAGATCACTTGTCTGTTTTTGCTGCTTTTCTGGGCCTGGAGCTGAAATATAACTGAGGCCTAGATGTTATCTCTAGGGAGGATAAGTCAAGGGGTCCAAACTGCATGACCGCGATATCCTAGGAGAGGAACGGTCACCCAGGGGACAGGGTCCCACCCTACAATTGACCTTTGCGAGGTACCCAGGGCTTTCTGTCCTGGTGACCTGTACCAGGGCTCTCCACCTTGCTCTGCGCGTGTCTATTTAACTGCCTACCATATGCCCGGTTTCTGCCTTCTGCCTCTTCTCCCACCCTCACGTAAACCCACAAATCAAGACAAGTAGAGTCTGGTTCCCAATGATTGTCTGTTGTTGGAAACAATGTGTGTGTCACCTCCCTTGTCACTGGGAAGGTAATTATTTTTTCCTTCTTTATCCTCTATACACATATCCTCTGTATTATTTTCCTCCTTCCATCCCCTCCCCACTCTGAGCTGTCTGGTATGTCTATAGCTATGTACATATCCTTGCAAATATATATATTGAGGTTTGAGTAAAGTGTCTGTTTCCAGAAATTATTTTGGGCTCCATTTCTCATTATTTTTCTTCTGGTTTTCACCAAATAGCATGTTTTTTAGATGAACCACATTGCTCATGTGTTCCAGTGTGTTGCATCTGTCTTCTGAATAGTCATATGTGATTTGCATCCATCACTCCTCATGTTTCTGGTCCCCTGATGTTGGGCATCCAAGTCACCCCCAGCTTCACACCACCCAGACAGCACTCAGTGAGTACCCATATACCTATGTCCTGAAGCCCTGAGGTTTATATCCGGGGGTCACATTGTGGCAGGAGGCAGGCATTCTCTCTTCTCCACACACCCCCCTTCCCAGGGATGGATGGTGAGGTTGCTCTTCATGAGGATGCTCTGGAGCATGCTCTCTCCAGAGTACAGGAGATCCAGCTTTCCCATTGGCTCATCACCACTTGCTGTTACCCTGCTTCCTAATTTGTGTCATGTTGATGAAGTGGGGTCTGGATTTTAATACTCGAATTACTGGTCTGACCAAGCACCTCTTCATGCCTCTTTCTGCACCTGCTACTCTGATTCAGGCTTCCCTTTCCATGAGTGGCTCATTCAGCAATGAATTAATGCCAGGAGGCTCATGAGGTCATGAGGGGCAAATTCTGGAGTTGGTTGGTCTGGGTTTGAATCCTGACCCTGCTGTCACACCCAGCAAGTTACTTAACCTCTCTGAGCATCAGAGCTTCCTTAAATAGAAAATGGGAATGATAATAGTATCTATATCTTAAGATATTTTGAGGCTTTAATGGCATAATATGTAAAGCATTTAGGACAGAATTGAGCATATATGTGATAAGAAAATATCACTTATTATTACTATCATCATAATTATTGATGAGTGTTTTAAAGTTTCTAAAAATTCAAATATTTTATCCCCTCTTTTCCTTTCATTCACATCAGTATGTCAGGCTGTAACAGCATTTCCAGGTTCTTCCTGGTGGTTCCTTAGGAACTACAAGAGACAATATAGTGAAACTTGTAAAAAGACAAAGCACCCACATTTGGGAGAAATACATTCATTTCCATGTGTGGTTTCATTTTTAATTTTTTAAAATGTGATGTATGAGCCCTAGCTGGTTTGGCTCAGTGGATAGAGTGTTGGCCTGCGGACTGAAAGGTCCTCAGTTTGGTTCCAGTCAAGGGCACATGCCCAGATTGTGGGCTTGATCCCCAGTAGGGGGCATGCAGGAGGCAGCCGATCAATGATTCTCTCTCATCATTGATGTTTTTATCTCCCTCTCCCTTCCTGTCTGAAATCAATAAAAATATATTTTTAAAAAATGTGATGTATGAATTTTTAAAAATTTAATTATAAAAGTGCTAGTGGCCTGGTGCACGAAATTCGTGCACGGGGCGGGGGGGGGGTGGTCCCTCAGCCCAGTCTGCACCCTCTCCCAATCTGGGATCACTGGCTTCTAACTGCTTACCTGCCTGCCTGCCTGATTGCCCCTAACTGCCTCTGCCTGCCTGCCTGATCGCCCCTAACCACTCTACCTGCCTGATCGCCCCTAATCGCTCGCCTGCCTACCTGATCTCCCCTAACCGCCTCTGCCTTGGCCCCTGCCACTGTGGCTTCATTGGAAGGTCATTCAACTGTCCAGTCTAATTAGCATATTATGCTTTTATTTATTATAGATACAAGGTGAAAATTGAAAATCTTACTCCTCCTTTCTTTGCACCCACCCCCAACCTCACTTTCCAGAGATAAAATAACCATTGTAAACCATTTGCTGTGTTGGCCACATTGATAAGAGTATGGACTCTGGAGCCAGATGACCTGTGCACTTACATTCTGGTTCTAGCACTTACTGGCTCTGTGACCTAGTGTATTAGATTGTATTACTGCCATACATAGCAAAGAACCACAGACTGGGTGATTTAAACAACAGAATTTATTTTCTCCATTTATGGAAGCTAGAAGTCCAAGCTCAAAGTGCTGACAGGGTTGGTTTCTTCTGAGGCCTCTCTCGTTGGCTTGCAGGCACCACTTATTGCTGCTTCTCCATGGGGTCATCCCTCTGTGCTCACATGTCCACAGGTATCTCTCTATGTTAAGGACACTAGTCAGCCTGGCCAGGGTAGCTCAGTGGTTGAGTGTCAACTCATGAACCAGGAGGCCACAGTTCGATTCTGGTCATGGACATGCCTGAGTTGCAATCTCAATCCCCAGTAGCAGGCATGCAGAAGGCAGCCAATAATTGATTCTCTCTTATCATTGATTTTTTTTTAAACATATTAGAGGAAGAGAGAGATAGAAACATCAATGATGAGAGAGAATCATTGATTAGCTAATCAATGATAGAAACATATTATCATTGATTAGCTAATCAATGATAGAAACATCAATGATGAGAGAGAATCATTGATTAGCCTCCTGCACACCCCCCACTGGGGATCGAGCCCACAACCCCGGCATGTGCCCTTACCGGAATCAAACCCAGGACCCTTCAGTCCACAGGCTGACGCTCTATCCACTGAGCCAAATTGGCTAGGGATTATCATTGATATTTCTATCTCTCTTTCCCTCTTCTTTCTCTCTCTAAAATTTAAAAAAAAAAAAACACTTAAAAAAAAAAAAAGGACACTAGTCAGATGGGATTAGAGCACACCCTAATGGTCTGTTTTTGATTTAATCACTTCTTTAAAGGCCTAATCTCCAAATACATTCACATTTTGAGGGATTGGAGGTTAGGACTTCAACATGTGAGTTTGACATTTCTGACCCTCAGTTTCCTCATCTGTAAAATGGAGACAGTAACTTTATCTACCTTATAGGGTTTTCTGAACATCTTACCTAATAATAGACAAACGTGTAAATTGAGCATAACTCTGCTATGCCCACAGCCAATCAGAGTGAGTATGCAAATTAGAAGGCCAAAGATGTCAGCCACCAAGCTGCTCCAGGCACGGAGTGGCCAGGCATGGCAGGACGCCTGCTATGAGAGAGAGGGGAGGTGGGGGGACGAAGGGATCTACAGGAGCAGAGTGCCGCAGTGAAGACAAAGACGAAGATGGAAGTCTGTAGCGAAGATGGAAGTCTGCAACAAAGATGGCAGACTCTGGCTGAAGCGAAGGCCTGGGTCCCTGGTGCCGGAGGAAAACCGATGCTGGAAGCTGAGGGAAGGAAGGCCTATGGCACGAATCTCTTCATGCAACGGGCCTCTAGTACGATATATAACATGCAAAGTGCTGGCCCATGGTAAGTACAGTATTCATATTTGTAGATATTGTCATTATTACTGTTTACCAGACTTTTTCCTCTGGATATCACATATATATTTTTTAATGTGATACAATAATACTGGTTCTCCACATCTTTGTTTTGTCATTTATGAGTGTCTCTTGGGCATTTTACCTTGTCAGCATGTTAGATGTGTTTTCATTCTTTTTAATGCTGTCGTTGTAATATAAGGATGTATCAAAATGCATTTCATTGGTTCTTTCATAAGGCACTTTCCGGTTGTCTTCATTTTCTTCTGTCTCAAGCAGTGGAGAGCCTTGTCCAGGCAGCTTTGGATTCTTGGGCCAGCACTTCCATTAGTTTTCTAATTACTGGGTTCATGGATATGCATGGTTTTAATTTAATTAACTGACCAATTGCCTTCAAAGAAGGTTCTATGCATTTGTATCCCCACTAAAAGAATAGAGACCTATTTTCTCATACCCATTAGTTTTGTTTTAATAATGGAGAATTTCAAACATTTACAGAGGTAGAAAGAAGAGTACCCAGGGCCCGTACACCTGTCATCAGATCCCACAGGTTTTAGCACACGGCCAAACTTGCTTCATACATCCCCCTGCCTTTAGATTATTTTGAAGCAAATCTCAAATATGATATAATTTTGTTTGGATTTTAAACTCCACACCCACAATGTGCCTGCATGTTATGGAAGACAAGACAATGTGTCCATAAAACACTCCTTGTGTGTAGTGCTTTTCACTTTCCAAATGCATCTTCTCTCTTCATTTTGCGATAGTTAGGGGTGGGGAGAGGGGAGGGGGGCGCGGGGTAACGCAGAGAGAAAGAAACATTGACTTGACCCACTTGTTTATGCATTCATTGATTGATTCTTTTTTTTTTTGCCTCTAGATTCTCCTTTTTTTTTTTAAATAAATCTTTATTGTTCAGATTATTACAGGTGTTCCTCTTTTTTTTCCCCCCCATAGCTCCCCTCCACCTGATTCCCCACCCCACCCCATGTCCTTACCCCCCACCACTGTCTTCATCCATAAGAGTAAGATTTTTGCCCAATCTCTTCCCGCACCTCTCACTCCTGCTTCCCCTGAGAGTCATCAGTCCACTCCCTTTCTATGTCCCTGATTCTATTATATTCACCAGTCCATTCTGTTCTTCAGATTTTTATTCACTTGATTTTTAGATTCACTTGTTGGTAGGTATGTATTTGATGTCATTTTGTTGTTCATAATTTTTATCTTTACCTTTTTCTTCTTCTTCCTCTTATTAAAGAATACCCTTCAGCATTTCATGTAATCCTGGTTTGGTGGCGATGAACTCCTTTAGCTTTTTCTTGTCTGTGAAGCTCTTTATCTGACCTTGAACTCTGAATGATAGCTTTGCTGGGTAGAGTAATCTTGGTTGTAGGTTCTTGCTGTTCATCACTTTGAATATTTCTTGCCACTCCCTTCTGGCCTGCATAGTTTCTGCTGAGAAATCAGCTGACAGTCGTATGGGTACTCCCTTGTAGGTAACTAACCGTTTTTCTCTTGCTGCTTTCAAGATTCTCTCTTTGTCTTTTGCCCTTAGCATTTTAATTATGATGTGTCTTGGTGTGGTCCTCTTTGGATTCCTTTTGTTTGGGGTTCTGTGCGCTTCCTGGACTTGTAAGTGTATTTCTTTCACCAGGTAGGGAAAGTTTTCTGTCATTATTTCTTCTAATAGGTTTTCAGTATTTTGCTCTCTCTCTTCTTCTGGCACCCCAAAAATTCGGATGTTGGTACGCTTAAAGTTGTCCCAGAGGCTCCTTACACTATCTTCATATTTTTGGATTCTTTTTTCTTTTTGTTTTTCTGGTTGGATGTTTTTTGTTTCCTCATATTTCAGATCTTTGGTTTGATTCTTGGGGTACGTTGATCTACAGTTGCGTTTCTGTATATTCTTTATTTTAGACAGTGTATGCTTCATTTCTGACTGGTCCTTTTCCATTTCTTTGGCATTCTCATTAAGGTCCTTGAAGGTCTCACTAAGCTCCTCAGAAGTGTCATCAAGTTTCTCGGCGGTTTTTAGAAAATTCTTGAGTAACCTTATAAATGTGGTTCTGAACTCTATGTCGTCCAGTAGTTTGCTTTCCTCCGTTTCTTTCATTCGTGACATGTTTCTTTGTCTCCGCATTTTGGCTGCTTCCCTGTGTTGATGGAGTGGCTTTGTGTGGTAGGTGACCTGTAGGGGGCAGTAGCTCAGCCTCCCCAATCACCTGATGTGGACGCTCTTGGTACACCCCTTTGTGGGCTGAGTGCAAAGTCTTGGTGTAATTAAGCCTTAATTGCTGTTGGTACACTGGGAGGAATTGACCTCCAGGCCAGTCAGCTGTGAGGACTTGCTGTGTCTATAATGGAAGAACTGCTGTGCTGGAGACACGCTTATGGTGCAGGACTTGTTTCAGTGGGGCTTTGGTGCTCGCTGAGTCTGCCTCTTGAATGTGTCACTTATGGATGTGAGGAGTTGAAATCTGGTTTCTCACACTGACCACTAGGTATACTGGCTTCTGGATCTCCAATGGGGTGCAGGTCAGCTATTGTCTGAGTCCACCCAGCAGGAGCTACAGCGAGAGCTACAGTTTTCTCCTCTTTGCTTTGGGGTTTGGAGGTTTGGGAGCTGTCTGATCCGGGCTGTAAGTTTGCTAGGTTAAGCTGCGATAGGGCAGGCCTTTCTTATGCTAAAGCTGCTGCTTGGAGCTTGGGTGGGTTTGTAAGTTGTGTGGGGCGGGGTCTCAGGGCGTCACTAGGCTAGGGCGTGGCAAACAGCAATGGCTGCTAGTTAGCCGGCTCTGTGTCTCCGACTGCGTCCCGTGCCCCAGCGCAGTAAACAATTATTCTTGCGCGCAGCTCTGCAAGCAAGCCCCCCTCACTTTCCGACCCGATGGCAGACAGTCCAGCTTCTCCCCGTAGGAGTTTGGGTCCCCCGCGTCTCCCCAGAAACTGGAGTTCGGAGTAATCGGGGGCTTGTCTCCCTTTGGGTTGAAAAAAGCAACGCCTGCTGCCAGCCCGGATCACTCGCCTCCGTACCTCAGCTTTTCAACAGTTGTGCACATCTCAATGCTCATTTCTCTTTCCTTCTAGTTGTAGAACTTCCACTCAGGCAGCTTTCCCATGGTTCTGGGTGATAGACGTTTTGTCTTTTAGTTGCAGTTTAAATTGTGCGAGGCAGCAGTTTAGGTGTTTACCTACGCCACCATCTTGGATTCTGTCCATTGATTGATTCTTATATGTGCCTTGACCTAGGATCAAACCCACAACCTTGACATAGCAAGATGACACTCTAACCAATTGAGCTATCCAGCCAGGGCTCCCTTCATTTTTAGGTGCCCCTAAAATGCAGGCAAGGCAGATGTATCTGTAAGGAAAATAGAGTCCACTCTTGAGTGAGGAAGGAACAAAGAAACGAAGCGGTCAGGGAGGCAACTAGTGCTATAGGGACACAAGGGGTGGGGGCATGGGGGTGGTATGACCAACGCCCAGGGCATTGTTGGGAAGGAGGGGCAGAGAAGCATCCCCTACCCTACTCAAGGTGCTGTTCAAGGTGGAGAAAGAGAGGGAGGACCACCCTGGCTTCTTTCTCACCACCTCCACCTTTCAGGCCTTTGCCACTGTCCCCATTGATTAAACTTAACCAGGAATCCTGGGAAATGTAGTTCCCTGTGGGTCATGGCAGCACAGGAGGAGGATAGAAACGAGGCAGCCAGCCAAGACAGTGGTACCACTCTTATCAGGAAGCTTCCCCTTCCTCCTAGCAGACTTCTCAGCTGGAAAAATGTGTGTCTGGCTTTTTTAGCCCGATATTAGCAGGTAGGCAAATAGAAAGGGGCAGAATGTCACGAGAGTGTTTGCTCTGGCTTAAGAAGTAAGCTTTGCCTTCCATTCAAGCCTGGCCCCAGGCATCTCTCTTCGTGCCACGGACATTAGTACATTTATTATGAACTCTAGAGTCAGTCTGCAAGATTTGAACCCAGGTTTGCCATTTACCAGCAATGTGACCTTGGGCAAGTTACTTCATTCTGTGCCTTACTTTCCTCATGTGTAAAATGGGGTGATAACAGTACCTTTCTCAAAAGATTGCTGTGTGGATCAAGTGAGTTAATACACCTAAAGTGCTCAGAACAGTGCCTAGGCATATAATGTGTTAGACAGTGTGATTTCATTCTTCATTCTCCCATTCATCAGATGTACTTGAGTATCTCTTGGAGGTGCCAGCACTCCTGTGGAGGCAGGTGAATAGGTGGGGTGCCTGCCCACAGGAACTGGTAGTGGTGGAGTGGGGGTGGCCAGGTAGATGCATGTATGTGAATGCCAGGTAGACAGCCTTTCACACATTCAGCAGGAAGGGTCCCAAGGGCTTTCCAGAGGTGCCATGCCAGATGGAGGTAGGGAAATGAGGGAAGGTCTCACCCAGGAGGTGGCTTGGGAAGTAGGCCTAAGGAAGGGGAAGGAGTAGTGTACAAAGAGCATGACAGGTGCCCTGGTCAGTAGCTCAGTTAGTCAGAGTGTCGTCCCATATGCCAAAGTTGTGGGTTCAATTCCTGGTGAGGGCACATACAAAAATCAACCAATGAATGCATGAATAAGTGAAACAACAAATTCCCTCCCTTCCTCCCTCCCTCCTTCCCTCCCTCCCTCCTTCCTCCTCCCTTTCTCTAAAATCAATAAATAAATCTAAAAAAAAAAAAAAACACACACACACAAAAATAACAAAGAGCATGGCAGTTACTACAGGCAGAGCACAAGACCATGGCCGAGGCGGGAGGCTGCTCTGGTTACTGAACATTTGGGAATTAGTTGGGAATCCTGGGGGGTGTTTGACCTGTGAGTTATAGCTAGTTTGTGAAGAGAAAACACCTTTGAATCCAAGGGTTTTATTTTTGTTTTTTAAAATGTTTTTATTGATTTCAGAGAGGAAAGGAGAGGGTGAGAGAGATAAAAACATCACTGATGAGAGAGAATCATTGATCAGCTGCCTCCTGCATGCCCCACACCAGGGATCAAGCATGCAATCCAGGCATGTGCCCTGACCAGGAATCAAACTATGACCTCCTGGTTCATAGGTCAGTGCTCAACCACTGAGCAACACCAGCCAGGCTGAATCCAAGTGGTGGTTTGTTGTTGTTGTTTTTTAAAAAGATTATCCTTTTGGTCATGTAGAGAGATCTTTGGAAGAGGAGATCGCAGCCTCCGTGGTGGTAAGAATGGATCCAATAGTTGGGCACTTACTGGACATCATGCCCTATGCTTTATGTTTCTTCCTCCTTGAATCCTCATAGCCTCCTGTGAAGCCATTGGTGGTGGTCCCGTTTTCCAGAAGAGTCATTTGACCTTCCCAGGAGTATTGTCATTACTCCTTCAGGGGGGAGGGGCTGACCACCTGCCAAGAGCCCTGTGCTGTTGTAGGTAGTATAGAATGGGCAGCAAAAGAGTCGACATTTTGTGGAGTTCATGCTTCTGCTGTGGGTGATGGACAAGCAAACTTCTAATTGGAGAAGTGAATTGAAGCCAAGGTTTCTCAAAAACCAGTACTCTTAACTAAGGTTCAAGGTGCTGTTTTGAAGTGGTTAGGAACACAGGCTCACATTCCAGTTTTATCTCTTCCTGGCTCTATGTGACTGCAGGTTAGTGACCTCCTGTCTCAGAGCTTCAGTTTCCTTATCTTTAAATGAAAATCTGGGTAGTACCTCTTGTTAAGATTGTACTCTGCTACTAGTAACAGAAAACCAGTAAATAGTGGCTTAAAAAAGAGCAGTTTCTCTTTTGCTTGTAGGAAGGAAAGGGTGTGTAGGTAGACTGGGGCAGGGCCACTGGTTAGGAGAGTGGGTTCCTTCTGACTCCTTGCCCTGCCATCCACAGCATATGGTTTTCCAACCTCAGGATCACAAGATGACTGCCACATCTACATTTCTAGAAGGAGAAGGATGGAAGGGACTGAGGCCGATATTTTTTCCATTGATTTTTTTTTTTTAGAGAGGAAGGGACAGAGAGAAACATTGATGTGAGAGAGACACACATTGGTTGCCTCTCACAAGCACCCTGACAGGGTGGGGCCAGGGATTGAGCCTGTAACCAAGGCAGGTGCCCTTGACCTGAATCCAACCCAGGACCCTTCAATCTGAGGGCCGATGTTCTATCCAGTGAGCCAAACCGGCTAGGGCAATGTCTTCTTAATGGAAAGTATAACTTTACCAGGAGTCCCCTTCGCACACACCCTCAGCCAACATTCACTTAATCTCTCATTGAACAGAATGGGACACATAATTATCATAGCTGCAAGGGATCCTGGGAAAGCACGCTTTTTGGTTGAGCATCCTCTCCCCAAACAGTTTTGGACCCCTTTTGAGGAAGAAGAGAAGAGCAGTTGGAGTCTGTGTGGCCTCAAATATGAAGCATTCAGCCTGGTATTCAGTACGGTGGCAGCCCGCAGAGAAAGTCATAGTGTTCTCAGATTGAGAGGCAAAGTTCTCCTTGTTGTCAAGGACTGCCACCAGTTTGTGTGTAATTTCCTTATCTGCCCATTGGGAGTGATGTCCCTTGCCTTCAGGTGTACTGAGGAGCATTTGTGAGTCTGTGAAACTGAATGGGAAGGACTCTGAGATACATCCCACCCTGTAGGAAGCTGGGCCTGGCTTTTGTTTGGAAAATTGTCACATTTTCTTAAAGTTGAATCCAGCCCTATCAACTGACTGTCCACCCAAACATACTGTCCTGAAATGGCTCATTTATTCATCTCTGTCCCCCTGTAGTGAGAGATACAGTAGTGACCTGTATCTTCGTGACCAGGTCTGGCACAGCACCATGGCCACCTGGTACTCAGTGGGGATTGAATTCTTTTAGGCTCCTCCTCTTATGAGGAAGCCGGCAAACCTCTGCATCATTCCTGCCCCCATGTGGACAGCTACTACAGCTTCCAATGGGACCATCTGCCTCTCATCATGTTCATTATCCATATGGCAGCCAGATCACGCACTGTCCTCCTGTACCTGCAGTGAAAGTCAGCTCCAGAATCCTAAACACTCAGGGTCTTTGCACCTGCTGTTCATTTGTCCTCCTCACCTACCATCACCCCTTTCCTTCGCCACCTCTGCATTCTTCAGGGTTCAGCTTGGACACTGTCCCTTTGTGAAGCCTTCCTTGACTACCCACTCTGCAGCACTCTGCTCCTTCCCTTTGTCTGTCATTCCCTCCTGCTTTATATTGACATGTACTTGGTCAATGCACTCAGTTCATGTGTGTCTCCCCCTCTAGCCAGAGTGCAGAGAGGGCTCTTCTTCATTCACTGCTTTATTACATTGTAAGACCCCAGGAAATGTTCATCTGCTGCATGAAAATCAGTTAAGTAAATGAAGACTTACTGTTTTTTCCTGATTTTGAAAACACAGGCATTTTAAATGTAATTAGAATAAATATAAGAAGGTATAAAAAAACACATTTCCAAAAATGACTGGTAGTCCCAGCACCAAGAGATAACCTCAGATAACATTTTAGCATAATTTTTCTAGTCTTTTTTCTATGACTGCATCTGCGTGTATATAAATGTTTAACATCATAGGACATGCAGTAATTTCTTTATCCATTATCCTATTTTTGGACATTGAGGTTGATTTTTTTGTGTGTGCTTTATAACCAATGCAGTGGGTTTTTTGGGTTTTTTTTATTCATCTGTGTGATTTATTTGGGATCATTTCCCAGAAGTAGCATCACTGGTTCAGAGGATAAGAACATTTTAGAAAGCTACTGCTGGATTTCCTTTAGAAAGGTTCCAACTGTGAACATTAAAAAAAAAAAAAAAACACAAAAAGTTTATGGTTCTGGGAGTGAGTGGCTGACTTCCTAGTGTCCTGGGCCACCTGAGAGCCATTGCCCTACTTTGTCTCCTGAGGACCCAGTGCCCACTTCCAGCCTGTCTTCCTCTGCCTTGGCCTTGGCCTGGGTACTCATCCTGCATGCAGTCCTGGGGCTGGATGTTTGATTACAGTCTTGTGCAAATAGAGCTGCAGGCCCTTGCCATCTGTCAGCTAGTCCATGGGCCCAAGAAGAGGCTTCGCACCCAGTTGAGGGTCAAAACTGGAGCCTCTGTGGTGTCACTGCAGGGGCATGGCCAGGATGCACTCCTAACAGCATCTGGCCTCATAGCCCCTGTGCCCTGAAGCCCTCCTGAACTTTCAGGTGTGTGTGGATCCTTTCCCCTCTGTCCCCAGCTGTCATGTGGTGAGTTGTCCAAAACTGCTGCTGTGTGTAGCCTTACTCTCCTTCCCTCCCCCTGGCCAGGAGGAAGTGCACATTCCCCCAGACCCCAGGATGTTTGTGTGCAAATGGATGAAGTGGCCCTACCCTTCTGGGAAGTGGATACCTTTTCTAGGAGAAAAAGTGAATTTTGAGCCAGGGGAGCAAGAGTGACTGGTATGTATGTATTTACATACACTGTACACAAAGTCTTGAAACTAATCTTCAGGTCTTCAGAGAGGGTATTTAAATATAAAACAGCTATGACTTTTAAAATGTATTTTTATTGATTTCAGAGAGAAAGGGAGAGAGAAAGAGAGAGAGAAACATCAATGATGAGAGAGAATCATTGATCTGATGTCTCCTGCACGCCCTGTACTGGTGATCGAGCCTGCAGCCCTGGCCTGGGCTCTGACCAGGTATCGAACATGGGACCCTTCTGTCTGCAGGCCAGAGCTCTATCCATTGACCAAACCAGTTAGGGCAAGACTTTTAAACATATATATCTTTTTCATAAAATTGTATATGTAATACAACAGTACAGTCTTTAAAAAGAATTCATGCAATGCGAAAGACTTTAAAACTTTGTTATTGTGAAATGTAACAAAGGCTCTGAGAAGTGCGTAAAATGTAAATAGACAGTTCAACAAGCACTCATGTCAACCAGAGATCAGCAAGGAGATCCTGCCAGCATCCCAGAAGCTTCTCCCGCCCCCAGGAGGCTCTGCTTCTCAAACTTCCATGGTCACCATTTCTTGCTTTTTGAAAGTTTGCTTACCCATGTGAACAACTCTGAATACCATAGTTCTGTTTCACCTATTTTTGAACTTTCTATATACTAATCATAACTCTACATGTTGTTCTGTGTCTGGCTTTTTGGCTCAGAGTCTTGTCTGAGAGTCACATCCTGGTTTTGATGTTGGCACAATTCTGGTACTAACGCTCATTTTAACTGATATGCAGACAAGCTTTTTGAATTTTCATATTTGTGCATTTTGTTTGATGAGTATTAGGAAAAATATGATTCCAGTGCAAGTATCATTAAGGCTTTAATGAGTCAATTGGTATAAAGGACCCTCTTGAGTCAAAAATAGTACAGGTGGTCTGTGATTGTGCCAAAGTGGAGACAAGTGACTGGGAAGTTTGGGAGCTTCAGGATTGAGGACAGGAGGATCACACGCATGCATACACTGCCACTCCCCTCCCTGGGGTGACCACTTGCAGCTGGAGGTCAGCCTTCCAGGTCTTCTGTTCTGCACTTGACATATGTAGATATAGATACTAGTAGATATAAAATAATTTGGAGTGTGGGGACTATTTTTAAGTACTAATTTTTTTGTAAAGAGAGAATATGCCATTCTTCCTCATTACTTCTTGGGGTTTCTGAGCTATTTGTTTAAAGTAGCCAATTTCCTTATAAGATTCCACTACAGGTTGGAGTGAGACTAGCAGTGGTGACTCCTGCCTGGAATATGAGAAATTAGGGGCCTGAAGAATGCCACACATGCCAGTGATTCTTTTATTTAGCAGATGGTTTGATATCGGCCTCTCCATTTTATTTTATTATTTCAGTAATCTTGGCAATTCCATAGCGTCTCTCCCTTCCTGCACATGTTGGGAACTTGGAATCTGTAAAGGAGTTAACTGGGACCAGGCAGAGGCTTGGGACATCTTCAGTACTGAGTTAACATAGGATTGTGACTTAGGAACCACAAATGTGCAGGGCTGTGGCCCTCTGTGCGTGCACATGTGTGAGAGAGACACACAAACAGTGGGACATGGAGAGACTGGAATAGGGACCCTGGTAGCAGAGACGCAAACATGGCACAGAGATGCAGAGAGATCGGGTAGAGATGTAGATAGAAAGGGACAGGGACACAGAAACATAAGACTATTTGGCTATTTGGCTTGCTGATTAGTTGGTTGGTTAATGGGGTGGGTGGTTAGTTGGGTATCTGCTTGACAGGCTAGTTGATTATTTGGCCAGTTGGCTGATTGGTTGCCTGGTTGGTTTTAGTTTTTCTTTTCATTTTAAAGGACTCAAAATACTTATGGAGGACTCACCCTGATCACAGTGCTGTTTTGAATCTGGGAATAAAGCAATGAACAGTTGCTGCAGGCATTTGATTGTCTCATCACAGCTCCCCACTATGAGTGTAGCCGCTTTGTCATCATTGTTTTTAAATTGAAGGTGTATGAGAATTATCTCATGCTCCTCCATCAGCCAGAGGAGGTGGCACTGCTCTCTTTCTGGTATGTGTTGTGGCCCGGATTTGATCCTAGGCCATCTGACTCCAGAGTGTGAGCCTGATTTCTGCCTTAAAATCACTCAGAGGTTGAGAGAAGGCATTTATTGAGCCACTGTGTTCACAGCTCTGTCCCTGGGTTTTAGAGATGAAAGTGGTTGTGATGACCGTAGAGTCACCCACCTAGCTTTGAACCCCACCTCTGCCTTTTCCCTCCCAGGGTGGTCTTGAACAGGTAACTTGCCACTCTGAGCCCCAGTGCTCCCTTCTGTGGGGAGAACTGTAGGACCCCCTGCCTAGGGATGCTGCATGAGTTGAGTAGGGCCAGGTGTGAGGCCAGTGTCACATGTAGCTTAGGGAACTTGCCCAGTGGAGCAGACCTGGACTCCTGACTTCATATGTACCAGTTTTTGTTCTTATATGGAATGAGTGGTCACAGGGCAGACTCTGGGGTCAGCCAGACCCAGGTTCAGAGCTCAGCTCCTCCTCTCATTCTCTTTGTGACTTTGGGCAAGTAATGTCCCCTCTCAGAACCTTGGTTTCCCAATTTTGTGTGGTAAGTGCTCTGCACGGGGCCTGGCTCTTGGCAACCCTGAATCAGGAGACAGTTAGGGTGATTACTGATGACAGCTGGGAACACCCAGGATAACACAGCCCAGCTGTGTATGTCCAGCTCCCTCACTCCCCTCCTACCACGAGGAGCCTTCCTTTCCACAGGGTTCCTGGTGGGCTTCACCCACCCCCACCCCACTCCAAAGCTGTCCTCAGGTAAAAACAAGCAGAGCCAGAGATGCTCCTGGCTGGCTCCCTCAGAGCAGGATGGAAAGAGCAGAGCATGAACAAATGCTTTTTGATGAGGATTCCCTGGTTCTATTTAATCAGGATTGTCAAATATTGATTTAATCTCCAGGCCCAACAGATGTGATCATAGCAGGTTTCAGTGGCAATTAGCCAGGATTAGTTTGCAAGTTAGGCTCCATGTTGACAAACCATCTTCTAAAGGTGTCTTGGCCTGGCCACAGGCGTGAGCCCTGTGGGGGAACATGTAAATATTTAACCACCAGTCCAACCTGGGCGACAGTAGCCATGAGAACAGCCAGAAGGTTGCCTCACACAGTGATTGGGAGCACTCAGGGTTCCAGGCAGCAGCATCTACCAAAATGTTTCCGTATTGAAACAAATGGCATGGCCACACAGTGCATATGGCTTGACACTGGGCTGGCTAGAACCAGTGAGATCCATCGAGATGTCAGGCCTCCTAGAGCAATGGTTGTGCCCTTGATGAAGTCTCCCCAGAAGGGCTTCCCCAGAGGCCCTCATTTGGCCTTTCAGGCCTCTCATCCAGCTCTGTCATATCATCTCCACTGCACAAGTGTGGCTGCACTCCTGCAGCTCCTGGGTGGGCCCATTCTTCAGGAAACATCCTTTTGTAATTATGTATTTCAAACTCATTTGAAATGAGTGGGACTGTACCCATAATTAGAACAAGAAGCTCTCAATTCACATGTGCTTCAGGGAAGGTAACAACCCATAGTCTAACCCACCCAACCCCACAGGGACTTGGAGGGGACACCTCCCCATGGCCCTGGCTCTGGGCTACCAGGATAGGGTGATTACTGATGGTAGCTGGGTAACACCCAGAATAACACAGCCTAGCTCTGTGTGTCCAGCTCCCCCACTGGCCACCTGGCTTCTGAGCCCAGAGGAACCAGGGTTCACTCCAGGGGCGCATTTGGTACCATTTGTTTGCTTGAGATTTGTTTTTATTACTACGCTAGTGGCCCGGTGCACAAAATTCGTGCACAGGGTGTGGGGGTGTTCCTCAGCCTGGCATGCACCCTCTCCAATCTGGGACCCCTCTAAGGTGTCCTACTGCCGTTTTACAGGGATCAGGCCTAAACCGGCAGTCAGACATTCCTCTCACAATCTGGGACTGCTGGCTCCAGCCACTCACCTGCCTGCCTGCCTGCCTGATTGCCCCTAACCACTCTGCCTGCTGGTCTGATCGCCCCCAACTGCCCCCCGCCGCCAGCCTGCTTGCCCCCAAATGCCCCCCCCGCCAGCCTGATCACCCCCAACTGTCCCCCCTGCTGGCCTGCTCACCCCCACCTTCCCTCCCCACTGGCCTGCTCACCCCCAACTGGCCCCTCTGCTAGTCTGCTTATCCCCAAAGGCCCCTGCCGTCCCATCCTGGTCTGATCATCCCCCGGTGACCCAAGGTCCCAGCCCCTCCTTTTTTTCTTTTTCTTTTTTTTTTTCTTTTCAGCGCCTCCTTGAGCGGAGGCCAGGGCTGGCTGGAAGCAAGTATCAAGGATTTATTTATCTTCTATAATTGAAACTTGGTAGCCTTGAAGGAGGCCAGGGCGGGCCAGGGCAGGCGGGAAGCTTGGCTTCCTCCATCGCCTGGGGCAACCCAAACCTCCTGCTTGCTCCAGCTCTGTGGCCGCCACCATTTTTGTTGGGATTTATTTATCTTCTATAATTGAAACTTTGTAGCCTTGAGCAGAGGCCAGGGCCAGCCAGGGCTGGCGGGAAGCTTGGCTTCCTCCATTGCCAGGGCAACCCAAGCCTCCTGCTTGCTCCAGCTCCATGGCTGGCTGCCATCTTGGTTGGCTTAATTTGCATAGTCACTCCTGATGGTATGTCAACACTGCCATCTTGGTTGGCTGGTGGGCATGGCTTGGCGTAGCAGAGTGATGGTTAATTGGTATGCTTCTCTTTTATTAGTGTAGATGAGTAAAAATAATATAGCCAATACTTGTATATCACTTTATGCCATAGTAACTCATAACATCCCTAGGAGTTAAGCCCAATTATTATTATCTCAAATTTATAGATGGGAAAACTGAGGTGAAGAGAAGCCAAGTGTCCTGCCAAGATCTAGCTAGTTAAGTAGCAGAACTAGGACTTGAACCTGGGTAGTCCTAACCACTATGCTACAGGTACCACATCAGGAAACATCTCCAAGATGGTAATAAGTAAAAAAAAACAACTATGAGAGCATTAATCTGTGTGGGTTTTTTTTTAAGTTCATCCCTCTCTTCTTCTTTTTTAATCCTTACCCAAGGATGTGCTGAGAGAGAGAGAGAGATCAGCTGCCTTCTGTTCGCACCCCAATCAGGGATTGAACCAGCAACATTTTTGTGCATAGGAGGATGCTCAACCAACTGAACCACTCTGGATGGGCTTTAATTCATCCTTTTATAAAAGCATGTAATGATACAAGCATTTAACCTTATGCAACTTGAGCTATGCTAGTTAGCAAACTAAAAACAAAGAAGGCACATTGCAGCCTAAGCACTTTGTGCGAGTGCAGCCTCCCTTTCACCAAGGAGCATGAGAACACAAGATCAGTGGCCCTTCCCTCCGTGGGGCTGGAGGTGAGCATCTTCAGGCCATAGAGGAATCTCCTCTTGGAAAGGTGCATAGTTTTCAGACTCCTTGGGCCCTAGAGACCACACAGACATGGGGCCTGGTGCTCTTCCATTCTGACCACCTTCTGTGTGGTCAGCACTTTTCAAGGATGGCTTTCGTTCACTGCCATGTTTCCCCTCGCATGCTCAAGAAGGAAATCTTAAGTTCTGTCTGAGACTCCCTCCCCTGTTCATTTGTGAGCATTTCCTTATAGACACAGAGAAAGGTCTGGAAGAATATAAAAGCTGTTCACAGAGCCTCTTTCAGGATGTGGATTCGGAGCAGGGCCTCAGAGGTATTGGACTTACATACTTGCAAAAACTCAAATACAGAGATTCCTGGAGGTGGAATTGCTGTATTAAACTAAAATAGCATGCTCACCTGAAATTTCAGTGCGTAAGTCCAGTGCATTCTTCCTATTCCCCAAAAGGAAAGAAACAGATTTACACCCTTAGAAAAAGGACAGGACACTGGGAATTCTGACCCTGTGGGACTTTCATCTGTTTGAGTATAATGACTATAAGTGACTGCCCTGCCCCTGTGGGGACTTTCCTCCATGCCTAGGTCGGAATGTGGGCCCCTTTTGGATGCCAGGAGGATTTAAATTAGAAATACTCATCCTCTGGGTTTTTAACATTAAATATGAAAATGTAGATGTTCATGATGTGAATAAGAAATATATATTTGGCTCAGTGGATAGAGTGCTGGCCTGCAGACTGAAGGGTCCTGGGTTCAATTCCAGCCAGGGGCATATGCCCGGGTTGTGGGCTCAATCCCCAGTGGGGGGCGTTCAGGAGGCAGCCGATCGGTGATTCTCTCTCATCATTGATGTTTCTATCTCTCTATCCCTCTCCTTTCCTCTCTAAAGTCAATAAAGAAATATATATTTGGCCTTCATCCCCAGTTCCTGGCACTAGAGCTTCTAAACCCTCTTTCAGACCTCAGGGATCACCTGTTCTAAGGGATGGGTATGATGGGATGGTCTTTCATTATGCATAATAATCCCCTTGCAACCTCACTTGAGTTTATTCTAATGAGGTGACTCCTGGTAGATAGTTTCTGGGTGGGTGCTGGTTGCCAGAACTACCAACCATGTGATTAGTGTTGGAACTTTCTGCCCCACTTTCTCTGACCTCTGGGGTGGGGAGAGGGGCTGGCAATGGAGCTAACCACCAATGGCCAATGATTTAATCCATCATACCTACGTAATGGAGCCGCCATACAACCCTAAACAACTGGGTTCAGAGACCTTTAGGTTGGTGAAGGCATCCACATGCTGGGAGGGGTGTAGCACAACCCAAACAACAGGAACAGAAGCTCCTACACTCCGGACCCTTCTAGACTTTGTCCTAAGTATCTCTTCATCTGGCTGTTCATTGTATCCTTTCTAATAAACTGGTAATAGTACGTAAAATATTTCCCTGAGTTCTGTCAGCTGTTACAGCAAATTATTGAACCTGAATAGGCAGTTGTGGGAACCCCCGATTTGTAGCCAAGTTTGACAGAAGGGTGGGTAACCTGGAGACCTACTACTTTCAATTGGCATCTGAAGTGGGGGGCAGTCTTGTAGGACTGAGTCCTTTACCTATGGAGCCTGCACTATAGGTAGGTAGTGTCAGGATTGACTTATGTGTAGGACACCAGTGGTGTCTGCAGCGACCTGGAGAATTTGGTGTCAGAAGTGTTGAGAATACAAAACAGATCATAGTGGTATGCAGCCATGGTCAAGTGCCTGCTCATAGTGCTTAGACCCATTGGAGTCCAGTCCCTGCTGCACCACTCCCTAATGAGGTGTCAGTGTTCCATCCATCCATCTTGTTTCCTGGGGGAGCTCTAGAGTGGTCCCATTTATACTCCAATTTCCAATAGAGTGGGGAAACTCACGGGGGAGAAAACAGATTCTGCACTGATGAGCTGTGGCTGCCTTCCCAGAAGTTTGTCTTTATGGATTGATTTTGAAGATACTTGCGTCATTCATGTATGCACAAGACACTCATCTTTTAACTGCTTTTTATTTACAGTGCAGTGGTGAATGTGTGGGAGCCATACTGTCCAGGTTTGAATCCTAGCTGCTCCACCTGTGTGAGACTTGGCCCTGTGGCCTTTGTCTCATCTGTACCATGGGCATGCTAGAAGTCCCTACATTATAAAGTTATTATCACACACAAGCTAATCATGCCAAGTGTGTTGCCCCAAGCCTCACACATCAAGAGCAATCATAGTGTTAGCCTTACTGTTTACTCCTGTCATCACCATATTATCTCTCCCCTGGTTATTGGACTGAAGGAATCAGTTTGCCTGCAAACGAAAAATCCAGTAAGACTCAAACAGGAGCTTGCAGCAAAGAAAGTAAGGGTTTCTTTTTATCAAGTAGTCCATGCCCAGAATCACAGGTGAGCTAATGCTCAAATACCTGGCTCCCCAGTGGCTTCCAGGGGATAGTTTGGGGGTGGGGGGAGGGGGAGTGGGGGAGGTACGAAACCATTAATCATGGTGACTAAGGAAGTTAGGGTCATGGTCTCTATTGATTGGTCAGGGCTAGGTTAGAGGGTAGTTGATCATTACATCTGGTCCTGATGTTAGCCATGGTGTCTCTTCATCTGGTTTTGCCAATTTTCTGGGTCTGGAGCTCTAGTTTGATTAAAATTCTGTCCCTGTGGTCAATAGACCCGAGGCTTTGTTCCTAAGATTGTTTGATGCTGATCAGAATCTCATTGTCCTGAGCCTTAATGATTGATTAACGGAGTGGATTGCAAGGGGGTGGGAAGTAGATGAGTCAGGGTGCGACTAGGCTGGACAAGGCATCTTTGAATCCAATGGAAAGAAGGAAAAAAGGTCAGATTAAAGAAGTGATGTGTCTGTGCAATTGCACCCTCTCCTCTGAACATGTGTCCAAGAACACATGTCATAGATCCCAGTCCACTGCAGACTTGAAGCTGCTTATAGTCTAAGGAGGACAAAAGATACTCAGAGGCTTAAAAATCCAGTGGGCTAACTCCTGTAGTTGAGGATGTGTGCAGACCCTCAGAGCACAGCAAAGGGAGAACGTGAGTGATCCTGACGGGGATGTGGAGGGAAGGAAGACACTTGTAGGCCAGCAGCACTGGGGGACAAGAAGTGTGTACAAGGCTCCCTGGAGCAGCAGTCCCATGAAATACCACCTGCAGTAGTTCCCCAGTACCCTTCAAACCAATAATTGTTACGGTGCATGACGTAATCAGCAACATTCAACCCTGCAGACCACCTGGTCCCCTTCAGACCACACCCACTGCTCAGGCCTCTGCCACACTTGCATGCCTGCCTCTCTGCCTAGGCTTGCTCTGCCTTATGTGCTCACTGGCTCTCAGATTTGAAGCCTCTGGGGCTTGGTGTCAAGCCTTCTTCTCTTTGCTCTCTCTTCCTTCCTCTGTCCTCAGCCCTGGCTACATACTAGAAACAGCTGTAGAACTTTTTTAAAATGTTTTAAAATTATTTTAATGATTTCAGAGAAGAAGGAAGAGGGAGAGAGAGATAAAAACATCAATGATCAGAGAGAATCATTGATCAGCCGCCTCCTGCACACCCCACACTGGGGATCGAGTCTGAAACTTGAGCATCAAACCATGACCTCCTGGTTCATAGGTCAACACTCCACCATGAGCCACGCTGGCCAGGCTGCAGAACTTGACCCCACCCCAGACCAGCTGATTCACACTCTCTCGGGGTGGGGTGTGAAGCACCTGTATTTTTACAAAGCTTCCTACTACCTCAAATGGACAGTTGGGGACAACCCCATAAGGCCTTGTCCATCTGCCAATCCCAACTTTCCTGCCCCTGCTGGTCAGCCCCACTGATCAACACACTTGGTACATGACCGGTGCCCTCTCTTCACGCAGATCCCAGGTCAGACAGCACCCCCACAACAAGCCTTCCCGGTCTTCTCCCAACTGTAGATGAGTACCCTCCGCCCCACCCTCTCACATTTTGTTCCTTTATACTGCTGACCACCTTTGAAATTACCTTGTTTTCTGTCCTTGTTTACTTATTTCTCTGGCTTCCCTCTACTACAACTAAGTTCTTGAGGACAGGAGTGCAGTCTGTCTTGCTCAGGGCTTTATTTTCAGCACATACAACAGTTGCACATAGTAGTAGGTGCTAAGAACCGTATTGAATAAATGGATGGGTTTTAAGTGCACAGTTTTGTGGAATAAATCAATGAGTTATATGTGCCTGATAAAGGAGTAAGTTTTTAGTGCTTTCTTAACAATAATTTGGATTGAATGATTTGTAAGAATGTGATGTTTGTTGTATGAATGAATGAGTTGTAAGGACTAGTTTTTACTTGACAAATAAATGACTTGTATCTGCCCAGAAACAGTTACCACGTATATGCCCTGAGGAGTCATCATTCCCCTTGGGCCTCCAAGAGTAGCCCTCAGACACAGCTCTGAGCTATCCAGACCTTTTAGGTCCCGCTGAGCCCCCATCACTGTGACTGGATCACATTTCTATGAAGGAGAAATACCTTCAGCAGATCAGGACAGCCCTGGATACAGAAGGCTACCTGGGAAGGAAGCCTTGGCTCCCCGCCACCCCCATCTAAAGGCCTTTGAAGAGGCAGTGCCATCCCTCTTCCTCTCCCCATGTATTACTTTCAGCTTCTTCCCAGGGACAGATACACCTGGACACCAAGCAAGCTTTATTTGCCCTCAAGTCACAGACCCCTACTCTGCCAGTGCTTCCTGGTCCATCCATTCATTTATTCACCAGCTATTTATTATGGCTTTCTATTTGTCAGGTCTGTGCTGGGGATGCAGGCAGTGATTAATACTCTCACTTCCGTGCCTCACACACTTACATGTAGCAAACAGTTAATTACATGGTAAATTACTTATATATATTGATTAATGGAGGTACCCCAAAGAAAAAAGCAGAGTGCTCTGAGAGCTCAGGTTGGAGATCAAACAAGGTTGGTGAGAGGGGATAGTCATGTGGAAAAAGTGTCCCCATTTGTCCTGAGTCTTGAATTACCTAGGTAAGGGAAGGGCAGAAGGAATGGCATGTACAGTGGCCCTGAGGCAGCAGGGAGGCTGTGGTGTTGTCAGTCAGTGAGCAGTCAAGGCAGCTCAGACCAGCGTGGTTGTGGTAGAGAGCAGGATGTGGGTGGTGAATTGGACATGTGGAGTGAGGGAAAGGAAGTATGAAAGAGGACATTGATGTTTTCACTTTGAGCCCTTGGATGGAAGGAAGTGCCTTTCACTGAAATATGGAAGAAGCAGTTGGCCAATTGCATTCCTATTGTAACAAATATTCCAATGTACCACCCTGTTGATATCAGCCTTGGATATATGACTGTTTTGGCCAATGAAATGTGAGTAGAAGTGACATGTCATTCCTGTGTAGGACCTTTAAGGGCTATTACATGGTTCAGCCATGACTCTTAACCTCTGGGATTGTCAGGGTCTCTCTCAGGTTAGGGCTGAGCTGTCAACTGGGAGCAAAGCTGACATGAGCAGGGCTCTTGACCAACCTGTGATGGAAATGCAGAATGAATAGGAAACACACCTTTGTTGTATAAGTCCCTGAGCCCTTGGGGTTCTTTGTTACTGTAACATAGCTTAGTCTATACTGACTATCCTGAGAAAGAACAAGTTTTGTGGATGGGGTGAGATCAAGCATTCAGTTGGGAATGTTCGCCTTGTAATACATGTGGGATACATTCGTGGTGATATTAAGTAAATAGATAGATACCTGACTTTGGTGCTCAGCAGAGTGGTTGGATCTGGAGATATTTTGGTGTGTGTCACCAGGGAGGAAATTGAGAATCAGAGAGGTCCAGGACTTTGCCCATGATCATTGGATCTGCCTGACTTCAGGAATGAAGCACCCGGGTCAATCCTAACTCTGCCACCACATAGCCATGTGGCCTTGAACACATTACTTCACCTGTCTATTCCTCAGTTTCCTTGTGTGTAAAATGAAGATAATGATGTCTACCTCAATGAGTTGTTGTGAGAGTTAAGAGAAATAACAAATGTAAAGTGCTTAAAAAAGGAACTGAGCTACATAGAAGGATGATAAGCATGGTAGCCATGGTAAACCAATATATGTTTTATTGTTATTTTGTTATATAACTAAAATGTCTAGTGGGGGGAAGTGGAATAGGGCTGACTTCAGGTCCAGCTTGGTGCAAATGATGACTGTAGTTATCTCTAACTATTAGCCCTTTTCACAGACAGTTCTCCCCTCACAATCATAAGATGGCTGCAGAGATTCCATTCCTCACATTCTATCAGAATCAGGGTAAGAGGGAAAAGCACTGTCTTCAGCACCTGCATTCCTGGCCAAGATGTCACTGGGCCTCACTGGTTCTGATCTGGCCACATGTTTTGTTCCTGAGCTTCAGAAGGAGCCCCTCTTCTAGCCCATTGTGGCCCCACAGAGCAGGGCCCTTCAGAGCCAGGACACCTAGGCTATATGGTCCTTGTCTCTTTTTCTACTGTTCCAGCCTCTGGGCTTTGAGGGCCTGGTGAGGGAGTATCCTCTCAGCACAGTTCCCCAGCTTCTTCACAAGCAACAGTCTGTGAGCATTTATGGAGATACGGATAGACCCTGACCTTTTCAGGGGCCAATGTGGCCATCCCCAGGGATAAGTCCTCATGACCCAAGGGCACTCAGGACAGTCACAAATTCTGGCTTTCCCAGCTTCTCTGGTGGCTGGAGTAGCTAACAAGTGACCACATTCTGGCCAATGAAACATAAAAGGAAGTCTGTTGAAGTAGGGGAAATGCTCTGGCAGGTTCTCCTTCCTGATTGGGTCAAATAGGTAGAAAGAACACTCTTACATTAACTCTTTACCCCTTGCCCATGGTTCAGTGAGAAGCTTAGCTATAGCCGCCAGCTGTAACCATGAGGCCACAAGTCAATGTTGAGAACCAGCAACACACTGAGAGGGGCGGGCGGGAGAGAAAGAGAAAGTGCCTGACATCATCCACTGTACCAAGCATGGAACTGTCATATCTACTTCCTTGTTACATGAGATAATGAAATGTTTTTGTCACCTGAACCACTACTGTTGGAGATATTCTCCTACTTGCAGCCAAATGCATCCCATGTGGCTGTCCCACTGCTGCTGACTTCTCACTGTGCTGCTATGTTGGCCCCATTTTTCCCCATCTACCATTCCCAGCTTCCTTCCTTGCACACCATGCCATGTATTAATCAAGGTCCTCAGTTGGCAACAGCAGAAGCCACACTTGGCGATCTTGGCTTATAGAATTAACAGGGCCAGAGGAACAACACAGAAAACAGGCAGGAGCCCAGGAACACTGGAGGGAGGGAACCAAGGGTGCCACAGGAAAAGCCAGGTCCACCATCCCCCACCATTACAGGACACTCCCCAGCTTCCATGTCTTCTGAACCTTGCTCAGATTAAGCAGAGAACATTGGCTTGCTGGCTAAGCCAGAGTCCTGTGCTTACCCCTGACTGTGGTGTAATTGTGGGGAGGGGATGGAGCTCTTGCCCAAGATACATGAGTGATTAATAGTAGCAGTGACTGTGAGGTAGGTGGTATTATCCCCATTTATAGATTAAAATTGAGTCACAGTTTCAGTTACCAGGCCTTGGCACACCATGTTCTGAACCAAGGCTGTATGTCTCATAATGGAGGTCCCCAAAGGAAAATCAGGGTGCTTTTAGGAAGGCGACACTCAACAGTGAACAGCTGGAAATGTCCCAAAGTGCACTAGTTCTTGAATCCCAGAGAGGCTGTGGGTATCACTCAGCCTCAGAGTGTCAAAGGGACACTCGGCTGCACCTACTCAGAGAGCAGATTTGTGCAGAGACCAAGGCCTTGAGAACATCTGTGTGTTTTCGCAGAAGGAAACAAAACGGATTGGGGTTTTCCAACTGAGCTGAAAACAAAATGTCATCAGCAAAGCCCATCTGTCAGGAGGTGCTTGTGTAAACAACTCGGGGTCACATCTCAGTGACTGGTTTTCCCAACTAGACCAAATGTGGCTTCAAAGGACTAGTTCTTTGCACTCTGCCAGGCTGGCCCAAGTGCAGCTGCCCTGCTTAGTGCAAGCATTGCCCTTGACTGGCCAGACACCTGAGCCTGGCCTAGGACCCCACGCCCAGTAGGATGTGGGGCATCATGACCTCAGCTCTGGCAGATGTCAAAAACCCTAGAGGTCTCAAACCAGCAGCCCCTGCCCAGATCTGGCCCACATACTTACTTTGTTTACCCTCATTGTGTTTTTTGCTGGTAATGCTTTTAAGAAGTATTTATTTAGTGGCTAGAAATACATGCAAATACTTGGTAAAATGTAGCCAGTATAGCTCCTTCCCTCCCCCTCGTTCAAAACAGATCCTGGGGATACACAGGGTCTCATGGAGTGGGGGACTGGGAATAATAAGAACTGAGTGTGTTCATAAGTACTCAGGAGAAAAATGAAGCAGGGTGGGGGTAGGAGGTGGGCAGGACACCCAGCTCCCCTCCCCAGAGGCAACCACTACTAGTAATTTCATATTGGAAGATACTGCATACAATTCTAAACTTCTGGTTTCTCTTGAAAAATCTGAAGGTCTGGCATCTACATCATACAAGGCTTGGTTGCTAGAGCTGAGGAGGCCCACCTGCCTCTTTAGAAGACACCTCTGCTGTCCAGGTCACCATAGCTTCACTTGGCCTCACTCCTGCCTCCCTTAACCAACCCAACCCTGGGGGCTTTCCACTTTCCTCCCCTGTTCTCTGCCCCAACTCCTGCATGCCTCCCTGCAGTACCCTTAGGAATGCTCCATGGGAACCAGGTTCTCACTTTCTCAGAGGATATAGGCTCACCCCAGTTTTTCTCCATGAATCTGCTTCATGCTTTCTCCTTTCTGTCAAGTCATTCCATACCTCTGGGCACACATGTACCAATACACTCACAACAGGAGGCCTTGCAGTTCTTCACTTGGAGAGAGAATACCAACACTCGCTGACCAGAGTGGCCATGTCTGGCTCCAAATTCCAAAGGAAAGCAAACTTACTGGTCACCTTGAACCAGATACCCAGCCCAACCTAGACTCTGCTGCTCTGAGCAGAATCAGGCAACCAACAGATTCTGCCACAGACCATGACTCACTTTCCCTTTCTTCTGCAACAGAGGGTTTCATCTTCCAGAAGTTCAAGTTAGAGACGAAGGGAGATGATCCTGCAGAGTACTTCAGGTTGCTGTGCAGAAGCACAAACTCGCTTCCCCAGAGGTCTACAATTCGGGGTACACTTGCATGTCAAGTTAGAAGCTGTCTGTTCACTCATTCATACAATAAATAGTCCTGGACACTGTTCTAGGGACTGGGAATACATGGGTGACCAACACAGACACCCCTGCCATTCTGGAACTGATAATGTGTGGTGAAAAGAGTCCGTAAAAAGATAGTGAACAAAAATAATTTCACTTGGTGCAAAAACAAAGCAGAGGGGGCTGGTGACAGAAAGGCTTTGAGGAGACCAGGCTTTTGTGTCTTCATAGGGTGGTTTGGGAAGCTTTATTGAAGGGCTGGCACCTTGGGGGGGAAGCCACCTTGGTGAAGAACCAAGGAAGGCTACCCAGATGTCCTGAATGGGGTTTGCTATGTTAGAATAATAGAAAAGAAGACCCGTGTGATGGGATCTTGGTTGGGGATGGTTAGTGGCATCAGGGAAACTGGCAGGGGTCAGATCGTGTGACATTTGGGGGCCAGCAGAAGGAATTTAAACTTTATTTTAACACAGGAGCTATTGAGGAGATCTCAGAAATAAGATATTTACCACCTCAGGTTTCTAGAGACATTCCTCCCCCAGTCCCATAGTAACATCTGCCCTTCTCATTTCCTTTCCAGTGGGATAGCTGGTGCAGCACATTGCAGAACAGGCCAACAACAGTCCAGCCTCTGTATACAGCCACCAATAGACAGGACTCAGAGGGCAGCAGAGCGTGTTCCATGAGAAAAGTCAGTCAGATCCTGGAAATGGAAAACTCTGCGCACAAGTGATCCCACAAATAAATAGCATCAAGTAAAGGGGGTGGCATTATAAAGTAGGAGAGACTTAAAAAATATATCTGCCAAAGCCGAATGTGGATCTTATTGGATCTTGGTTTGAACAAATCAACCTCAGAGACATCTTTGAGACAATGGGGGAAATGCAGTACAGATGGAATATTATATGGTATTAAAGACTTCTCGTTAATCTAGATTGGTGTGATGAAGTTATATTTTTAAAAGCCTTATCTACTAGAGATATAAGCTAAACTATTTCACATAGGTGAAATGGCCTGCTGTCTGGGATTTACTCTAAAATAGTTTCTCAAAAAAAGTGTAGGAGTAGGTGGATGGGTAAAACAGCAATGGCAAATACAATAGTCCCCCCTTATTCACAGTTTCAGTTATCTGTGGTCAACCACAGTCCAAAAATATTAAATCAAAAGTTCCAGAAATAAACTATTCATAAGTGTTAAATTGTGCACCATTCTGATTACCTCACTTTATCTCATCACAAAGGCATTGTTTCATATCATCTCAAGAAGGGTGAGTACAGTAAAATGAGGTATTTTGAGAGAGAGCATATTCATATAACTTTTACTAGAGTATATTGTCATAATTGTTTTATTTTTATTATAACTTATTGTTATTCATCTCAAACTGTGCCTAATTTATAAATTAAACTTGATCATAGTTATGTATGGGAAAAAACGTAATAATACATAGGGTTCCATTGGTGGTCTTTTTTTTAAATTTAATAAATGTTTATTGTTCAGATTATTAGAATTGTTTCTCCTTTTTCCCCCTACAGCTCCCCTCCACCTGGTTCCCACCCCACCCTCTGTCCTTACCTCCCCCGCACTGTCCTCATCCATAGGTGTACAATTTTTGTCCAGTCTCTTCCTGTACCCCCCACACCCCTTTCCCCCTGAGAATTATCAATCCACTCCCATCTGGCCTGCATAGTTTCTGTTGAGAAATCAGCTAACTATCGTATGGGTGCTCCCTTGTAGGTAACTAACTGGTTTTCTCTTGCTACTTTTAATATTCTCTCTTTGTCTTTTGCCCTTGGCATTTTAATTATGATGTGTCTTGGTGTGGTCCTCTTTGGATTCCTTTTGTTTGGGGTTCTATGCGCTTCCTGGACTTGTAAGTCTATTTCTTTCACCAGGTGGGGGAAGTTTTCATTCATTATTTCTTCAAATAGGTTTTCAGTATCTTGCTCTTTCTCTTCTTCTGGCACCCCCATAATTCTGATCTTGGTACACTTGAAGTTGTGCCAGAGGCTTCTTACACTATCTTCAAGTTTTTGGATTCTTTTTTCTTTTTGCTTTCCTGGTTGAGTGTTTTTTGCTTCTTTGTATTTCAAATCTTTGACTTGATTCTTGCGTTCCTCTATTCTGCTGTTGGGTCGCTGTGTAATATTTTTTATTTCAGTCAGTGTATGTTTAATTTCTAGTTGGTCCTTTTTCATATCCTCAAGGGTCTCGTTAAATTTATCGGCCTTTTCTAGGAAATTCTTGAAAAACCTTATAAGTATGATTTTGAACTCTATATCCAGTCATTTGTTTTCCTCCATTTCTTTCATTTGTGATTTGTTTCTTTGTCTTCACATTTTCACTGCTTCCCTGAGTTGGTAGGGTGGCTTTGTGTGCTAAGTGTCCTATATGGCCCAGTGGGTCGGCCTCTCAGTTACCTGAGGTGGACACTCTTGGAGAACCCCTTTGTGGACTGTGTGTACAGCCTTGTTTTAGTTAAGTCTTGATTGTTGTTGGTGTCACTGGGAGGAATTGACCTCCAGGCCAATTGCCTATAAGGACCCGCTGTGTCTGTAATGGAAGAACTGCTGCGCTGGAGACACGCTTATGGGGCAGGACTTGCTTCAGTGGGGCTTTGGTGCTTACTGAGTCTGCCTCTTGATTGTGTCACTTACAGATGTGAGTAGTTGAAATCTGGTGTCGTCTCACACTGACCACTAGTTACACTAGCTTCTGGATCTCCAATAGGGAGCAGGTCAGCTACTGTCTGAGGCCACCCTGCAGGAGCTACAGCAAGAACTACAGTTTTCTCCTCTTTGCTTGGGGTTTGGAGGTTTTGGAGCTATCTGACCAGAGCTGCAGTTTGTTAGGTTAAGGTGCGAAAGGGCAGGCCATTTATATTCAAAAGCCGCAGTGTGGAGCTTGGGTGAGTTTGTAGATTGTGCAGGGTGGGGTCTCAGGGAGTCACTAGGCTAGGGCGTGGCAAACAGCAATGGCTGCCAGTCAGCTGTCTCTGCGTCTCCGCCTTTCCAAGTCCCCGCTTCCCGCGCCCCAGCACAGTAAACAATAATTGCTGGGCACACCTCTGCAAGAAAGTCGCTCTCACTTTCCAACCCGATGGCAGACAGTCCAGCTTCTCCCCAAAGGAGTTTGGGTCCCCAGCGTCTCCCCAGAAACTGGAGTTCGGAGTAATCGGAAGCTTGTCTCCCTTTGGATTGAAAAAAGCAGCGCACCCGAACACCCGCCGCAAGCCCGATTCGTGCGCCTCCGTACCTCACCTTTTCAGCACTTGTGCACGTCTCAATGCTCTTTTCTTTTTCCTTCTAGTTGTAGAACTTCCACTCAGCCAGCTTTCCCGTGGTTCTGGGTGATAGTCGTTTTGTCTTTTACTTTTAATTTTGAAATTGTTATGCGAGGCAACAGTTTAGGTGTTTACCTTATGCCGCCATCTTGGTTTCTCTCCACTGGTGGTCTTTTTTTTTTTTTTAATCTTTATTGTTCAGATTACACGTGTTCCTCTTTTTTCCCCCCCACAGCTCCCCTCCACCTGATTCCCCACCACACCCAATGCCCTTACCCCCCGCCACTGTCTTCATCCATAGGTATAAGATTTTTGTCCAATTTCTTCCCACACCCCTCACACCCCCTTCCCTCTGAGAATTCTTAGTCTACTCCCTTTCTATGTCCCTGATTCTATTATATTCACCAGTCCATTCTGTTCTTCAGAATTTTTTATTCACTTGATTTTTAGATTCACTTGTTGGTAGGTATGTATTTGATGTCATTTTGTTGTTCATAATTTTTATCTTTACCTCTTTCTTCTTCTTCCTCTTCTTGAAGAATACTCTTCAGCATTTCATGTAATCCTGGTTTGGTGGCAATGAACTCCTTTAGCTTTTTCTTGTCTGTGAAGCTCTTTATCTGACCTTCAACTCTGAATGATAGCTTTGCTGGGTAGAGTAATCTTGGTTGTAGGTTCTTGCTGTTCATCACTTTGAATATTTCTTGCCACTCCCTTCTGGCCTGCATAGTTTCTGCCGAGAAATCAGCTGACAGTCGTATGGGTACTCCCTTGTAGGTAACTAACCGTTTTTCTCTTGCTACTTTCAAGATTCTCTCTTTGTCTTTTGCCCTTGGCATTTTAATTATGATATGTCTTGGTGTGGTCCTCTTTGGATTCCTCTTGTATGGGGTTCTGTGCGCTTCCTGGACTTGTAAGTCTATTTCTTTCACCAGGTAGGGAAAGTTTTCTGTCATTATTTCTTCTAATAGGTTTTCAGTATTTTGCTCTCTCTCTTCTTCTGGCACCCCAAAAAATCGGATGTTGGTACGCTTAAAGTTGTCCCAGAGGCTTCTTACACTATCTTCATATTTTTGGATTCTTTTTTCTTTTTGTTTTTCTGGTTGGATGTTTTTTGTTTCCTCATATTTCAGATCTTTGGTTTGATTCTTGGGATACGTTGATCTACAGTTGCGTTTCTGTATATTCTTTATTTTAGACAGTGTATGCTTCATTTCTGACTGGTCCTTTTCCATTTCTTTGGCATTCTCATTAAGGTCCTTGAAGGTCTCACTAAGCTCCTCAGAAGTGTCATCAAGTTTCTCGGCGGTTTTTAGAAAATTCTTGAGTAACCTTATAAATGTGGTTCTGAACTCTATGTCGTCCAGTAGTTTGCTTTCCTCCGTTTCTTTCATTCGTGACATGTTTCTTTGTCTCCGCATTTTGGCTGCTTCCCTGTGTTGATGGAGTGGCTTTGTGTGGTAGGTGACCTGTAGGGGGCAGTAGCTCAGCCTCCCCAATCACCTGATGTGGACGCTCTTGGTACACCCCTTTGTGGGCTGAGTGCAAAGTCTTGGTGTAATTAAGCCTTAATTGCTGTTGGTACACTGGGAGGAATTGACCTCCAGGCCAATCAGCTGTGAGGACTTGCTGTGTCTATAATGGAAGAACTGCTGTGCTGGAGACATGCTTATGGTGCAGGACTTGTTTCAGTGGGGCTTTGGTGCTCGCTGAGTCTGCCTCTTGAATGTGTCACTTATGGATGTGAGGAGTTGAAATCTGGTTTCTCACACTGACCACTAGGTATACTGGCTTCTGGATCTCCAATGGGGTGCAGGTCAGCTATTGTCTGAGTCCACCCAGCAGGAGCTACAGCGAGAGCTACAGTTTTCTCCTCTTTGCTTGGGGTTTGGAGGTTTGGGAGCTGTCTGATCCGGGCTGTAAGTTTGCTAGGTTAAGCTGCAATAGGGCAGGCCTTTCTTATGCTAAAGCTGCTGCTTGGAGCTTGGGTGGGTTTGTAAGTTGTGTGGGGCGGGGTCTCAGGGCGTCACTAGGCTAGGCCGTGGCAAACAGCAATGGCTGCTAGTTAGCCGGCTCTGTGTCTCCGACTGCGTCCCGTGCCCCAGCGCAGTAAACAATTATTCTTGTGCGCAGCTCTGCAAGCAAGCCCCCCTCACTTTCCGACCCGATGGCAGACAGTCCAGCTTCTCCCCATAGGAGTTTGGGTCCCCCGCGTCTCCCCAGAAACTGGAGTTCGGAGTAATCGGGGGCTTGTCTCCCTTTGGGTTGAAAAAAGCAACGCCTGCTGCCAGCCCGGATCACTCGCCTCCGTACCTCAGCTTTTCAACAGTTGTGCACATCTCAATGCTCATTTCTCTTTCCTTCTAGTTGTAGAACTTCCACTCAGCCAGCTTTCCCGTGGTTCTGGGTGATAGACGTTTTCTCTTTTAGTTGTAGTTTTGAAATTGTTGTACGAGGCAGCAGTTTAGGTGTTTACCTACACCACCATCTTGGATTCTCTCTCCACTGGTGGTCTTGAATATATCTCTTACAGATGAGGGAAGAATCCTATATAATAAAAGGGTAATGTGCAAATTGTCCCTAATGGCGGAACAACCAGAACTACCGCTGGACCAGTCACTATGAGACTCACTGATCACCTTGCGGTCCCTTTCCCCAGCTGGCAGGCTCCGATCACCTGATGGCGAACAGGGAACCCAGGGTGGGTGGTGGGGGACGTGTGCAGCGCCAGGCCAAGGCTCCCACCCCACTGGTTGCCCCACACACAAAGGGCAACCCATGGTGGGGGCGGGGCCGGCTGCAGGCAGCCGGGGAAGATGGCCCTGATCGCAGGCCAGGCCTAGAAACAGTACCCATGCACGAATTTCGTGTGCTGGGCCTCTAGTACTATAATAAATGGCTATTGAAATTGGTGGGATGGCTCTTCATAGTCTTCTCTCTGCTTTGGGGTATGTTTGGGAATTTCCATAATAAAAAGATTTTTTTAAGTGAGTGAAGCTGCCCAAAAATGTCACTCTTTAGAAGCAGTAATGTCACATCTCACCTTTGCCTTTTCTACCTTTTCAGGATGGCACCCCTGCAGCCTGCTGGCCCTCTCCCCCATCTGCTGTTTGCTCTACCCTGCTGAACCACTCAGACTGTAGCTTCCGGGACAACACCTGCCTCCTGAGGTTGTCCTGGCTCGGTTTTCCACAGCGATGGTGGAGAATTGGACTCCACAGACTCATAACCTTCCTGTCAGGCTTCAGGAGCCAGCATCCTTCATCCTGGGACTGGCAGGCCTGAACAATGGCTGAGGGCCAGAGGACCCCATAAAGTTACTTCACGGCTTATAGGGGCCAAAGCATTCCAGTGCCTGTGGACTATGACCACTTATCGGCCCATTCCCAATGATGGCATGGACCTGGCAGCCAGCTGTGTGGCTAGAGGAGGCAATGTCCTCCCCGGGCCCCAAACAGGAGACTATGCTCCCATGGGATTCTGGGTCCAGAATGGCAGCATGCCCCAGCCTGTTGGTGAGAGCCCAGCTACTGCCACCACCCGCCCCAGTCCCACCACCCCCACAGTGCCCAAGATGGGTGTGCGTGCAAGAGTGGCTGACTGGCCACCCAAGAGAGAGGCCCTGAGAGAGCAGAACAACCCAAGCCCCTCACAGGACACAGATGGCGCAAAGACCACAAAGGTGGCCCGTTCCATGAGAAGCATACAGAATGGAGAGCCCGCTGCCAACACCCCAGCCTCCTCAGGGTCCCGGGCCTTCCACCGACTCTCCAGGAGACGATCCAAAGATGTGGAATTCCAGGACGGGTGGCCCCGGTCCCCTGGCAGGGCCTTCCTCCCCCTGCGGCATCGCAGCAGCAGTGAGCTCACCCTTAGCGAGTATGACATGGAGGACATGGGGGAAGCAAAAGGGGATCGGCTTACGGGGGCCTTGCCTCTCTTCCGCGAATATGGGAGCACCTCCTCTATCGATGTGCAGGGCATGCCTGAGCAAAGCTTCTTTGACATTCTCAATGAGTTCCGGAATGAGCAGCCGGAGGCCCAGGGCTCCCAGAATTTCACCGAGCTGCTCCAGGCCCATTCAAGCCCACACCTCCCAGGGAGCATCAGCGGAGCCAAGGGAGACCTCTGCCATGAGCAGCCCACCAGGGACAACCTTCTCCTACAGCCCGGGAAGGAGAAGGAGAGGGCTCGCAAGAAGCCTGTGCGGGGCCTGGGCAGTGGGGACACAGTGGACTCATCCATCTTCCGGAAGCTGAGGAGCAGTAAACCAGAGTGTGACACTGGCAGGTCCCCTGGGGAAGCAGAGGAAGGGCGGAGCCCCCCAGAGGCCAGCAGGCCATGGGTCTGCCAGAAGAGTTTCGCCCATTTTGATGTGCAAAGCATGCTGTTTGACCTCCATGAGGCAGCTGCCAACAGGGTGTCCTCGGCCCAGAGGCGGAACACCACCACTGGGGCCTCAGCTGCCTCGGCCATGGAATCCCTCACAGTGTCGCGGGCCCATGGCCTTGGGAGCCTGGACCCAGCCTTCACCAGCACGGAGGACTTGAACTACAAGGAGAACCTGGAGCAGGACCTGGGCGATGACAACAGCAATGACCTGCTGCTCAGCTGCCCGCACTTCCGCAATGAGATTGGTGGTGAGTGTGAGCGCAATGTGAGCTTCTCCCGGGCCTCAACCGCCTCCTCGAGCAAGAGCGAGTGCCGCCTGGCCGAGCCCAGCCTCAGCACCTACCGCACCAACGCCAGCATCTCTGTGCTGGAGGTGCCCAAGGAGCAACAGAGGACGCAGAGTCGCCCGCAGCAGTACAGCATCGAGCATGTGGACCTGGGTGCTCGCTACTATCAGGACTACTTCGTGGGCAGAGGTGACTGGGGCAGGCGGGCGGGTGGTAGCTTGTCTCTGAGACTCCCCTGCTCATTCACTCATTGTGTGCTAGGAACTATGTCAGAGCAGAGCTGTGAAGATTTAGTGAGCAAGCGTCAGGACACAGGGCTGGCACGCCAAAACCTTGAGCTATGTGAGGCATTCATTTAGCAAACATGTGCCTGGTTCACCATGTCAGCACTCTCTAGAACCTGGGGATACAGTATTGGCCAGTTAAACACACAAACCTTGTTTCCTAGCACTATAATGTTTTAGGAGTGGGTGAAAGGCAAACAATAAAATTAGATAAATAGCCTGGCCAGTGTGGCAGTGATTGAACATCGACCTATGAACCAGGAGGTCACAGTTCAATTTCTGGTCAGGGCACATACCCAGGTTGTGGGCTCGATCCCCAGTAGGTGGTGTGCAGGAGGCAGCCTATCAATGATTCTCATCATTGATGTTTCTATCTCTCTCTCCATATCCCTTCCTCTCTGAAATCAATAAAAACATTTTTAAAACTAGATAAATAGGTAAAATATATAAGGTATCATAGGGTAGGAAGTGCTATGGAAAAAAGTAAAGCAGCCAAGAAAAAAATAAAGTGTCAGGGTGGGATCTTATGATTTTCAATAGGGAATGGTTGGGGAGAACCTCCTAGTAAGTCCCATTTGAGTATTGAGCTGAAGGAGGTAGGGGAGGAAGACTAGGGACAGTGTTTCCAGCACAGGGAACAACAAGTACAATAGTCCTGAAACATCCAATAGGAAGAAGGCCATTGTTGCTAGGCTGAGTGACTTGGGGGGAAGAGAAGGAGCTAAGGCAGAAAGGTGACAGGGGCAGATCATGTGGGACTTTGTGGGCCTAGTGAAGACTCTCACTTTTACCCCAAGTAAGATGGAACTGTAGGAGGGTTCTGAGCAGGAGAGGCCTGATCTGACTATGTTCACAGCCTCCCTCTGGGGGTAGAGAGCCAAAAAGGAGATGATTGACACATCTAGGATAGGGGCAGGGAAGAAACAGGCAGGTTCTGGATCCCCTTTGAAAGTGGAATTATTGATGTTTTGAAGTCATTAACACCAGGGAGAGATAGGCTTCATATGTCATTAAATTTATTGGTGCTGGTGGGGCAATTCCACAAGGCAACATAGCATAGGGCAGAGACCACAAACGCAGGCAGGACACGTACGGAAGTGAAGCACACCAAGCAGGGACTACGCAAAGGGCAGCTCCTGCTCAGCTCCAGCTCATTGTTGTCATGTAGAGAATGCAGACAAACTCAGGGTTGCCATCCTTTATGATTTTTTTCAAGATTCTCCTAAAATTCAGATTTTTTAAAAATGTGGATTCTTCTAATGATTAAATGATGGTAACTGTATCAATTCACAATTGCTTACAACTACCAATAACAGGCTTACACAGCATAGAAGTTTATTTCTCTGATGAAGAAGTTCAGAGGTCAACAGCCCAGGGCTGGTATTGTTCCTCCTAAGCATTAGTGGAATGCCAATCTAAGTACATGGTCTCCAGGCCTCAGGTGGTCTCCTGGTCCAAGATGGTTGCTGGAGCTTTAGCCATTTCATGCATGTTTTCAGGCAGAGAAAAAGAGGACAGGATAAGGGCAAAAAGGCAGACCTACTGTCAAGTCAATCCCTTTTAAAGAGTTTTTTCTCAGAAGTCCATCCAACTGTTTCTACTTACTGTCTGCTCCTATCTGCAAGGCAGGCTGGGTAATAGAGGTTTTTAGCTAGACATGGTCGCTCTTTTTTCTTCCCCCAAGATTAGAGAGTTTTCCTAAAAAGGAAGAAGGGACGAATGGATAGGCAGCTAATACTTCATAGCAACTAGTTGAAAAAATTTTAAAGCAGTGTCCTACTCAAGCACAGCCACAAGGCTCAGAGTGCAGTCTCTGGAGTCAGGCAGCCCTGGGTTTGGGGTATTCATCCCATAGCTTATTAATTACATGACACATTTCTTCCTCTAGACTCCATGTCCTCATGTGAGGAATAGACATGATTGTAGTAGTATCACATGCCCAAAAACAAAATGACACAGAAATTGAAAATAAAGGGATTAAAAAAAGAAGTTTCAGTCAGTTGCTAACCAAGAGAAAGCAGGTAAGGCAACATCAGTATCACACAAAGCGGATTTCAAGGCTAAAAGCTCTTTTAGGAGGAACTGAAAAGGCCATTTCATGCTGATATTTAAAAATTCACCAAAAAGCTCTAATAGTTTTGAACCTTTGTATTTGCCAACCTGGTTTAGGGGCATATGTATATGTATACAGGGAGAAGTGAACAAATCCATAATCAGTGGCAGCAGCTGACAGGACCTCTCATTGAAATTGACAGATCTAGGAGCCAAAACAATAAGGTGGAAGTGGATTTGAATAACCCATCAAAACTGGGTTTTGATATTAGTACATATTCATTTTGTGTACATATTACATATGCATATGTATACAGTTATGCATATTAATTTTGTACCTAATTAACAGGATACATTCTTTTCAACTCACACCTAGAAATGCCTACATGAAAGGACTGTAATGAGGATCAAATAGGATTGTACATTAAAACATATAGCTCTTCATCAGGCTGGTAGTAAGTACTCATGCAACTTTTTAAAAAGCAGCTTTCTTTAAAAAAGTATTTATTTGTAGCCCTGGAAGTTCATAAATTAATTAGTTATTGGTCATTATTTATTGAGTGGATCGATTGGGAGATACCTGGGTATGCATTAGTGTATTAAAAAAACAAACACAGCAACCGCTTCAGGAGTGAACTGGTATTTGTGGAGTATAGTATTTACTCTGTTCTCTGCCAGCTGGGGAAATTATTGAACCTACTGTAGGTGCTGTTCTGATTGGGTCATTAACTAACATATTATTTGGGCTTTGATTTGCAAAAGCATCTCATGAAAATAGGCACCATCAGTTCAACATCAGAACACTGCATGGGAAGGAATTTCTACCAGTGGGTAGATGCTGACTTCGTGGACTTGGGTCAAGTCAGACTGTTGGTGGGTATCCACCACAGGCAGGAAATACTTGGGGTATACATCAGGAAGAACAGTTTGCTGGAAGCATAATAAAACAGCACCATGTTTTAGAAAAGGGGTGAGACAGCTGTCATTCCCTGGAGTGAGCAAGAGACTTCCTCCATGACTCATTAATGGCTATGTCAGCACAAGGGGAAAAAAGAGTAGGAGTTAAATTTCCTGGGTCTATGGAAATGCGATCAGATAAAGGTGATGCTTATTGACCTGAATCATGGTCCTTTTTCTGTGACAAACATCATGCCCTGGGAGTAGTAATAGCTAGCACTGCTCACTTGCTTGCTGTGTGCCTGGCTCTGTGCTGAGTGTTTAGTACTTTTTTTTTTTAATTTAAATAAATCTTTATTGTTCAGATTACAGGTGTTCCTCTTTTTGTTTTCCCCCAAGAGCTCCCCTCCACCTGATTCCCCACCCCACCCTACCCCATGCCCTTACCCCCTGCCACTGTCTTCATCCATGGGAGTAAGATTTTTGTCCAATCTCTTCCCACACCACTCACACCCGCTTCCCCCTGAGAACTGTCAGTCCACTCCCTTTCTATGTCCCTGATTCTATTATATTCACCAGTCCATTCTGTTCTTCAGATTTTTTATTTACTTGATTTTTAGATTCACTTGTTGGTAGGTATGTATTTGATGTCATTTTGTTGTTCATAATTTTTATCTTTACCTTTTTCTTCTTCTTCCTCTTCTTAAAGAATACTCTTCAGCATTTCATGTAATCCTGGTTTGGTGGCAATGAACTCCTTTAGCTTTTTCTTGTCTATGAAGCTCTTTATCTGATCTTCAACTCTGAATGATAGCTTTGCTGGGTAGAGTAATCCTGGTTGTAGGTTCTTGCTGTTCATCACTTTGAATATTTCTTGCCACTCCCTTCTGGCCTGCATAATTTCTGCCGAGAAATCAGCTGACAGTCGTATGGGTACTCCCTTGTAGGTAACTAACCGTTTTTCTCTTGCTGCTTTCAAGATTCTCTCTTTGTCTTTTGCCCTTAGCATTTTAATTATGATGTGTCTTGGTGTGGTCCTCTTTAGATTCCTCTTGTATGGGGTTCTGTGCGCTTCCTGGACTTGTAAGTGTATTTCTTTCACCAGGTAGGGAAAGTTTTCTGTCATTATTTCTTCTAATAGGTTTTCAGTATTTTGCTCTCTCTCTTCTTCTGGCACCCCAAAAATTCGGATGTTGGTACGCTTAAAGTTGTCCCAGAGGCTCCTTACACTATCTTCATATTTTTGGATTCTTTTTTCTTTTTGTTTTTCTGGTTGGATGTTTTTTGTTTCCTCATATTTCAGATCTTTGGTTTGATTCTTGGGATACGTTGATCTACAGTTGCGTTTCTGTATATTCTTTATTTTAGACAGTGTATGCTTCATTTCTGACTGGTCCTTTTCCATTTCTTTGGCATTCTCATTAAGGTCCTTGAAGGTCTCACTAAGCTCCTCAGAAGTGTCATCAAGTTTCTCAGCGGTTTTTAGAAAATTCTTGAGTAACCTTATAAATGTGGTTCTGAACTCTATGTCGTCCAGTAGTTTGCTTTCCTCTGTTTCTTTCATTCGTGACATGTTTCTTTGTCTCCACATTTTGGCTGCTTCCCTGTGTTGATGTAGTGGCTTTGTGTGGTAGGTGACCCGTAGGGGGCAGTAGCTCAGCCTCCCCAATCACCTGATGTGGACGCTCTTGGTACACCCCTTTGTGGGCTGAGTGCAAAGTCTTGGTGTAATTAAGCCTTAATTGCTGTTGGTACACTGGGAGGAATTGACCTCTAGGCCAATCAGCTGTGAGGACTTGCTGTGTCTATAATGGAAGAACTGCTGTGCTGGAGACACGCTTATGGTGCAGGACTTGTTTCAGTGGGGCTTTGGTGCTCGCTGAGTCTGCCTCTTGAATGTGTCACTTATGGATGTGAGGAGTTGAAATCTGGTTTCTCACACTGACCACTAGGTATACTGGCTTCTGGATCTCCAATGGGGTGCAGGTCAGCTATTGTCTGAGTCCACCCAGCAGGAGCTACAGCGAGAGCTACAGTTTTCTCCTCTTTGCTTGGGGTTTGGAGGTTTGGGAGCTGTCTGATCCGGGCTGTAAGTTTGCTAGGTTAAGCTGCGATAGGGCAGGCCTTTCTTATGCTAAAGCTGCTGCTTGGAGCTTGGGTGGGTTTGTAAGTTGTGTGGGGCGGGGTCTCAGGGCGTCACTAGGCTAGGCCGTGGCAAACAGCAATGGCTGCTAGTTAGCCGGCTCTGTGTCTCCGACTGCGTCCCGTGCCCCAGCGCAGTAAACAATTATTCTTGCGCGCAGCTCTGCAAGCAAGCCCCCCTCACTTTCCGACCCGATGGCAGACAGTCCAGCTTCTCCCCATAGGAGTTTGGGTCCCCCGCGTCTCCCCAGAAACTGGAGTTCGGAGTAATCGGGGGCTTGTCTCCCTTTGGGTTGAAAAAAGCAACGCCTGCCGCCAGCCCGGATCACTCGCCTCTGTATCTCAGCTTTTCAACACTTGTGCACGTCTCAATGCTCTTTTCTCTTTCCTTCTAGTTGTAGAACTTCCACTCAGGCAGCTTTCCCGTGGTTCTGGGTGATAGACGTTTTGTCTTTTAGTTGTAGTTTTGAAATTGTTGTGCAAGGCAGCAGTTTAGGTGTTTACCTATGCCACCATCTTGGATTCTCTTCTGTTTAGTACTTTTTAACTTAATTTCACAATCCTTCTGAGAAGTGGGTCCATCCTTACTGATCCCATTTTACTGATGAGAAGACTATCAAGTGACTTGAGCCAAACATCTGACATAGCTAGTCATACTTCAAAGGCTCTTTACCTAGAATCTTAATCACTTCTAGAGTGTCAGCTATGTCATGAGAGGTAATTTGGCAGCTAAACTGATGAACATTTGCAAATACAGAAGAATCACAATGACACTGGGTTATTATGTGCTGTGTATCACACTGAGCATTTTATATTTGTAGCTTCATTTCACCCTCCCATCAGCTCTATGAATTGTGGGTAATGTCAGGGCCCTCATTTCTGAAAGAGCACTGAGGCTCAAGTTATGTGACTTGGCTGACATGGTATAGTAAGATGGGCATTCACCTCTTACTGTCTCTCCATTGAATGTGGCCATGACTGGGCTGAGAGCCTGCCCTGACCCACCATCCCCTCAGCAGCTGCCATGGGTATCACCAGAGCGCTGTCTCTTAACCCACCTACTCTTCTCTCACAGAGCATGCCAACTACTTTGGTGTGGATGAGAAGCTAGGGCCAGTGGCCGTGAGCATCAAGCGGGAGAAGCTGGAGGACCACAAGGACCATGGGCCTCAGTACCAGTATAGGATCATCTTCCGGACCCGAGAGGTAGGTTCCCTATTACGTAAATCATAGCTGCTCATATCTGTGCACTCTTCCTCCGTGCCAGGTACTATGGGCAAGCGCTTCAGCTGCTTCATCTCATGTAATCCTCCTGATAACCTCACGAACACGAGTCTCCTCATTTTACAGAAGAGAAAACTAAGCCTCAGAGAAATTAAACATGTCTAAGATCAGTGAATGAGTGTTCAGGCCAGAATTGGAATCTGATGTGTCTCACTGCAGAGCCCTGTGTCTTCTATTTGCAAGAAATTATTAAAGGGGGTTATGCAGAGGATTCTTTCAGGACCATGAGGTGTCCTGCAGAGTGGAAAAAAGATTTAAGGCAGCATGCCTGGGCAGGGCAGGAATTGGGAAATCTCAGCCCAAAGCACTGCTGTTGATACTGATGGCTCAAAACACTTCCAGTGCATTTCTTCATCCTGAATGGAGAATCCCATTGTCCTGGCTTGGTCATAGGCCTTCCTCTGGGTTACATGTCAGCTGTGACTAAGGCACAAGGCTTATTGGGGATACCCTGCTTGATTAGGCTCTAAAGTTGTAAGTAACAGAAATCTACTTCTAACTTTTTAAGCCAGAAAGAGAATTCATTGGTTCATGTATCTGCAAATCAAGGGGTAGGGCTAGCTTCTGGCATGGTGGCCCCAGGCACTCCAACAATGTCACCAGAGAACTCTGCCTCCTCATCTCTCTATTCTGCTCAGCTTCTTTTTAGATTGTGAATGTCATTCTCTTTTGCCTCCAACAAACTCTCTTCATGTCACAGGTAAATGGAGACTGGCTGCTCAGTTCTTCTATATCTTTATGCCTTCCTCTCTAGAGGGAAGATACTCTTATCTGCTGAATCTCTGGGAAGGACTCTGATTGGCTCTGCTTGGATCACTAAGTCCACATCCTGGGCCAGCCATTGTCATCAGGGATGATAGAGGAAACTGGCCAGATCTAAGATAATACATTCCACCCAGGGAGCAGGGGCTGGGCAAGGCATTGTGATTGACAGTTCTATCAGAGCCACCTGGAGGAGGCTGCTTGACAAAAAAAAAGGCGGGGCTGGGTAAGCAAAAACAACGGAGATTTCCAAAAAAAAACCTTTCCAGAAAAGGAGCAATTATCAGCTGGGAAGGTCCCCAGAAAGGGGTCTACCTCAGCCCTGCATAGCCCCTTGGGCCTGGCCTTTGCCCAAACATGGTGTGTGGGGCCATCCAAGCCTGGAACTCATCCAGATAGGCAGATGCTATACCAAGGACCCAGCCCCAACCCCTCATGAAGTTTGATAACACAGAAGCTTTGTGGCAGCTGAGGGGAGGCAGCCCCCAAACCTTGTGCCCCATTTTGCAGGTCGTCGGTCACCTACCCCTGTCTCTCCAGCACTCTCCTTGCCTTTCTGGCCACATGAGCACTGGGGCAGAATGTGAGGAGACAGCTCAGTTCACACTGTATGAGACAGTTGTATGACATGGGAAACTGCTAGGTGTAGTGGCAATGATCAAATACTAATAATATTTACTGCAATTGTTTAGCACTATGTGTTGGGCATTTTCTATACCAGACTAGAAGCCCAATGCACAAAATTCGTGCACCGGGCTGGTGTGTCACTCAGCCCAGCCTGCACCCTTTCCAATCAGGGATCCCTCAAGGGATCTCTGACTACCCAATTAGGCCCACCAGGATCAGGCTTAATCGGGCAGTCGGACATCCCTCTCACAATCCAGGATTGCTGGCTCCCAATCGCTCGCCTGCCTGCCTGCCTGCCTGATTGTCCCTAACTGCTTCTGCCTGCCAGCCTGATCACCCCCTAACCACTCCCCTGCCAGCCTGATCACCCCCTAACCACTCCCTTGCCAGCCTGATTGCCCCTAACTGCCCTCCCCTGACGGCCTGGTCACCCTTAACTGCCCTCCCCTGCCAACCTGGTCGCCCCCAACTGCCCTCCCCTGCTGGCCTGGTTGCCCCCAGCTGCCCTCCCCTGCAGGCCTGGGTCCCCCCCACAACTGTCCTCCCCTGCTGGCTATCATGTGGTGGCCATCTTGTGTCCACATGGGGGCGGCTATCTTGTGTGTTGGAGTGATGGTCAATTTGCATATTACCTCTTTATTATATAGGATAATATTGTAATGACAATGAGAGTGTCCATTTGAATGCCTACCTCACGGAGACTATTTTATTTGTTATTAGAGGTCCGATGCATGAAGATTCGTGCAAGAATGGGCCTTCCTTCCCCTGACTACTGGCACCATCTTTGCTCCTGCTGGAGCCGCCTTTTCACTCCAGCCTGGAGCCGCCTTTTCTCCTTCCCACAGTGCCCAGAGGCCCAGAGCGGCTGGGGCAGTGCGGAACGCCTGTGTCGTTGTCATGGCAGCGACGCAAGTGTCCCACCCTGCTCCCGGCCACTCAGCACCTGCATATGCAAATTAACATGCCATATTTGTTGGGTTAATTTGCATACTCACTCCTGATTGGCTGGTGGGCGTCACAAAGATATGGTCAGTTTGCATCTTTCTCTTTTATTAGTGTAAATACTTCTTGCTCCCTGACGTAATCCATCTCCCACTAGAATGCCAGCTCCATGAAGTAAGAGTCTTTGTTTTGTTCAGTCTACCTAGAACAGGGCTGGCACTTAGGAGGCACTGAGTCAATATCTGTTAAAACAAACGAAGTTATGCCTGGTCAGCATGGTTCAGTGGTTAAGCATTGACCTATGAACTATGTGGTCACTGTTCAGTTCCCAGTCAGGTCACATTCCTAGGTTGTGGGCTTCATTCCCCAGTAGGGGGCATGCAGGAGGCAGCCGATCATTGATTCTCTCTCATCATTGATATTTCTATCTCTCTATCTCCCTCTCCCTTCCTCTCTGAAATCAACATTTAAAAAAGGTTATGTTCCATGACTGTCTCATTTAGTCCTCCCAACACCCTTTTGGGGTTATGATATTGTCACTCTATCCTTTTCACAAAAGAAGACACATGAGGCTCAGAGATAGGAAGTCACTTAGTCAAGATCACATAGCCAAGAGGCATCAAGTTCAAGTCCTGGTCCAGACCCAGGGCTTTCTGGCCCAAGAGCCCAAGCTACCAACCATCACACATATGTTCTAATCCTTCCCTGGTTCCCAAGAGCCTCCTAACAGTCTCTTCTCTCCCTTGAGCAGCTTATCACTCTTCGGGGCTCCATCCTGGAAGATGCCACACCCACAGCCACTAAGCATGGGACTGGGCGGGGCCTACCCCTGAAGGATGCCCTGGAGTATGTCATTCCTGAGCTTAACATCCACTGCCTACGGCTGGCTCTCAACACTCCCAAGGTGACGGAGCAGCTTCTGAAGCTGGATGAGCAAGGGGTGAGCTGGGGCTGGGTGAGGGTGTCGGGGGCAGTAATTTCTGTCTTGGTCACTTTTTTTTTTTTTCCAAAGATCAGAAACCAACGTAAGCTAGTTTCAATAAAAGGAGGAATCTGTTATCAAATTCTGGGATTGCCAAGAGCAGGAATGTAACTGGGTCTCAGAAGGAAAATAGTCTAGGGATAAAGGAGCCACCAGGTTCGCGCGCGCGCGCGCGCGTGTGTGTGTGTGTGAGAGACATGTGTACACTTGTGTTTTCTCTCTCCCTCTGCACACTGGTACCTCTGCTTCTCTGGCCCTCCCTCAGCTCTCAGAGTTGCTGTTAGAATTGTGGCCGCTTGCAGAGACCATCTCACTGATTCTCAGCCCAGGAGAGCCTCTGCCTGGCCCACACTTAAGTCAGATGTCAGTCCATGGTCCAGTCACCAGCGACCAGGGGAATCAGGGATACATTAAAAAAAAACACGGTTATTGCAGACTAACCCCCTAAAAAAAGTGTTGACTCTACTGATCTCTGCACGCTTCAGAATTTCCTTTTGCAGACTCTTAGCCAGCTCCAATCCACCTACTATGGGAAGCCGACCCAGGCAACAGTCTCTTTCATGAGAGAGTGGCATTGCCCTCCATAGATTAAGAATTGGAGGCATGGGCACCTTGTAATGCCTTTCTATAATGGAAGGAAGGGAGAAGGACAAGACAACTGGGACATGTCCCCATGCCTTTTTCCTTCCTCTGGCTGTGGCCCTAAATTCCTATGTCACTTGAGCAATTTCCTGGGCTCAGCACCCAAGAAAGCCCCCTATTGTTCCATCCTCTCTGACATTTCTGCCTGTCCTGCCTCCATAAAGCCACTCTCGCCTCTGCAGCTCTGCCAGAAACACAAAGTGGGGATCCTCTACTGCAGGGCAGGCCAGAGCTCAGAGGAGGAGATGTACAACAACGAGGAGGCCGGCCCCGCCTTTGAGGAGTTCCTCTCCCTGCTCGGTGAGAAGGTCTGCCTGAAGGGCTTCACCAAGTACGCTGCCCAACTGGATGTCAAGAGTAAGTAGCCTGGTCGGGGAGCCAGTTAAATCACAGTTAGAACCGGTGAACCACTCCTGCATGCCCTCCTGATGAGCAAAAGGCCCAGTGATACTAGGTGAGGACCCTGCGCAATGGGAGCTCCAGATCTCTGCTGATGGGAGTGCAAGTAGTACTCCACTTTTAAAAACAGCACAGCATATTCTGGTTAAGTCTGAAAATTCACCAACTCTGTCTCAGCAGTTACACTGCTAGACATGTCCTTTGAGAACTCGTGCACATGTGCCAGGATATATCCTGCATACTTATAACTGCAAAGCCCAGGGCAGTGCCCAGTGTCTATGAGCAGAGCTGTGGTATATTCACATAGTGCCATTCTGTGTGGTGACAACGACGACAACAAACTGGGGTCTGGATGAGATGCGTGGCCAGCAGGGCTCGGAAGAGGTGGTACTGAATGATGCCTTTTATACAGTAACTAGAGGCCCTGTGCACAAATTTCTTGCAAGTGTGTGGGGACCTCTGGGCTTCAGGCCAAGGTCCTGCGCCCAGCCGCTTGCTGTCACCCGGGGCCTGGGTATGTCGGCCCTGGCCCCCGCCGGTCATTTGTTTAGTTTTGTTTTTTCTTGGTGTCAGTTTTTTCCCCCATTGCTGCTGCTGCTGGTCGCCCCCTGCCCGGCTCCCTCAGTGCCTGGGAGCAGCAGTCCGCCCCCCACCCCCAGTCCACCCCCACTGCCACCTCTGCTGCTGGTCATTTTTATTTTCCCCCTGGTGGTCATCATAGCAGCAGTCAAACTCTCAGTCAAAGTCTCATTCAGTCGATCGCCTGAGAGGAAAATTTGCATATTCGGCTTTTATTACATAGGATTATTTTAAAAGCACATTTAATAATATATTGTTTGAAGGTTTGTTCTTACATAATAAAACTAAAGAAAAACAAGGCAATGATAGATGCAACCGTCAGGATAGTGGTTACCTCTCTAGGGTATAACTGAGAAATGATACATTAGAATGTTGGTGGTGGTCTATTGCTTAAGGTGGCTAGTAAGTACAGCATATATGTCAGAACATCCCCTGTACATATATATGCATAAATATATTTGTGTATGATGTATGACAGCAATTTCAACCTGTGTGCTGTAACACAAATTTTTAAAACATGTAATACCTGACTATTTAGTCAGGGCACTGACCTGTTTTCCTTTAGATTGTCAAATAAAAAATGACAACAGCCAACACAACAGCCATCCTGTGTGAATAAAACAAAATTATACCTATTTTTTGTCAAATCGGCAAAACAACATATTTTTGGTGTGCCACCGAATTTTAGTAATTAGTATACGTGTGCCATGAGATGAAAAGGGTTGAAAACCACTGATGTATGGGATTGCAGTGGAAAGTAGTTTGAGGGAGAGAGTGGAGGGTGACATTGTGAACTGGCGTCACAGCCCCTTTGGAGAGGACTTGGCCATTGATCTTGGGGGTGGACTGTTGTTGGATTAGTTGCTCAGGCTAACTTGGAAAGCCACAAATGGGGCCCTGGCTCACTCACTCATTCTTTGCCTTGCCTTGGCTTGCCAAGCCTGTTTCCTCATCTGGAAAATGGAGGTCTGAATTAGGAGACCAAGTTTAGAGGGATGAATCAGTAATTTAGTAGGTACTGCAGCTGTCATCATTATCACCTTTGCCTCCTCCATTCAAGGAGGCGGTAGGAGGAAAAAGCATCTTATTGTGCCAGTTACTGGTTTTGTGGTCTCGGCTTTGCCCCTCTCTGCCTCAGTTTTCTCATCTGTAAAGTGACAGTAATAACTGCGTTTAACTCAGGAGCACAGTATTGAACCTAATGTAGTGTGCCAGGCAGTGGACCTGTCCAGCTCCCCAGAGCTCTGAAGGTGGGTATCACCTGCATTGTGCTGATGGGGTGCACAGGACTCTTATTACCACCTGGCACACAGGAAGCCTGCAGCAAGTGTGAGCATCAGTATTGTGGTTCTGTTGGTGAACCACTGAAGGGGCAATACACTCAGAAAAAGGAATAGGAGACTTATTATCCCCTTCTCAGACAAATGCCTGCTTTGAGGCTCAGTGTCCTCCACTAAGTGACAGCCATAACTGTACCCTTCACTGGCTTACTGTGAAGACCAGATGCCTAGCACAGTGCCTTACAGAGAATTAGCTCTCAAATAAACATCAACTGCTGCCAATCATTGCAGTGTCTCCTTGGGCAAGTCACTCACTCTGTGCCTCAGCTTTCCCTTCTAAAACATGGAGCCAGTAATGAGGTGTGCTTCTCCCTGGTCATAACCCCCCTCACATTAGAGGTAACCAGTATTCTGACTTCCGTGAGTATCATTCTGTTTTTTTCTTCATAGTTTTGCTACTTCTATGTGTATGTCTACACAACATGTTCTGCTTGTTTTGTAACTTAATGTGAATGCAATCATTCAGTGTGTGCTCCTTTGTGTTTGGAGTCTTTCATTCAACATTATGTTTGTTGGATTCAACCATGTGGTGACTACGACTCATTCCTTTTCATGGTTGTGTATTTTCCACAGTATGAATATACCAGTTTGTTTCTCTATTCTTTTTTTTTTTTATCTTTATTATTGAAAGTATTACATATGTCTCCTATTTTCCCAATTCACCCCCTCCAGCCCACACCCGCCCCCCACACTAGGCCTTCACTACCCCATTGTCTGTGTCCATGGGCCATGCATATATGCATACAAGGTCCTTGGTTGATTATCTCCCACCCACCTGTCTTCCTTCCAAGATTAAGCACTCTGTTCCATGCTTCTATGTCTCTGGATACACTCTGTTCATCAGTTTATTGTGTTAATTAGGTTCTATATATAAGTGAGATCATGTAATCTTGTCTTTCTCTGACTGGCTTATTTCACTTAGAATGATGCTCTCCAGTGCCCTCCATGCTGTCTCAAAGGGTAAGAGATTCTTCTTTTTCACTGCTGTATAGTATTCTGTGGTATAAATGTACCACAGCTTTTATATCCACTTATCTACTGATGGGCACTTTGGCTATTTCTACATCTTAGCTATTGTAAATTGTGCTGCTATGAACGTAGGGGTGCGTACATTCTTTCTGATTGGTGTTTCGGGTTTCTTAGGACACGTTCCTAGAAATGGGATCACAGGGTCAAATGACAGTTACGTATTTAAATTTTTGAGGAAATCCATACTGTTTTCCATAATGGCTACACCAGTCTGCATTCCCACCAGCAGTGTACTAGAGTTTCCCTTTCTCCACATCCTCCCCTCATTATCATTACAATTTGCATCTCTATGATGATCAGTGACTTTCAGCATTTTTTCATTTGTCTCTTGGCCATCTGTATGTCCACTTTGGAGAAATGTCTACTTAGGTCTTTTACCCTTTGTTTTGTTTTTGTTTTTAATTTAAATTCTTTATTGTTGGAAGTATTACCTTTACCTGCCGGGGCTGACCAGCAGACCCTAAGCAACAAATGAATGATTACTCTGACACACATTTCTGTGAAAAGGAGGGCTAAGGGACTGTCTGGCTAAAGGAACCAGACAGCCCTGTTCGCCTGCCTCCTTAGGCTTTTATTGTAACAACAGTTTGAACTAAAATTAACTATTAGATACTATCAGCAGGGTAAGTATCCTTGAGAAGACACATGCATCTGTAGTATCCTTTAAGCAAGGACATCGGAAAGATTCCAGTAAACACCCGGTGGCTCAGACTTATTTGGTAAAGTCAAGGAGGGGTCTGCCAACTTCAGCAAGGTCCCCCTAGAGGTCTCCAACTTTTGGGAGATTCTGCCTTACAGACTTTCCAACCAAGTCCTGTGCTTCCCCACATTTACCCATTTTTTAATTGGATGTTTGTCTTCCTTTGTATGAGTTCCTTATATGTTTTGGATATTAAACCTTTATCAGATGTATCATTGCCAAATATGTTCTCCCATACAGTGGGCTTCCTTTTCATTTTGTTGATGGTTTCTTTTGCTTCTGCAAAAGCTTTTTATTTTGAGATAGTCCCATTTCTTTATTTTCTCCTTAGTTTCCTTTGCTCTGGGAGATGTATCTGTAAACATATTGCTATGAGAGATGTCTGAGATTTTGCTGCCTATGGTTTCTTCTAGGATTTTTATGATTTCCTGACTTACATTTAAATCTTTTATCCATTTTGAGTTTATTCTTGTGTATGGTGTAAGTTAGTGGCCTAGTTTTTTGTTTGTTTGTTTTTTGGCATGTATCTGTCCAGTTTTCCCAGCACCATTTATTAAAGAGACTGTCTTGACTCCATTGTGTGCTCTTGCCTGCTTTGTCTAATATTAATTGAGCATAGTGGCTTCGGTCTATTTTTGGGGTCTCTCTTCTGTTCCATTGTTCTATATGCCTGTTCTTGTGACAGTACCAGGCTGGTTTGATTATGGTGGCTTTGTAGTATACCTTAATATCTGGTATTGTGATTCCTCCAACTTTGTTCTTTTTTCTCAATATTGCTACAGCTACTCATGGTCTTTTTGGATTCCATATAAATTTTTGAAGTATTTGTTCTAGATCTGTGAAATATGCTGTTGGTATTTTAATAGGGATTGCATTGAATCTTTAGATTGCCTTGGGTAGTATGGAAATTTTAAATATGTTGATTCTACCAATCCATGAACAGGGTATAATCTGCCACTTGTTTGTATCTTCTTCTATCTCTTTTTTCAATGCACTCGGAAAACTTTTCAAGTACAAGTCTTTTACCTCCTTGATTAAGTTTATTCCTAATCATCTTAATGTTTTTGTTGCAATGGTAAATAGGATTGTTTCTTCAGTTTATCTTCTTGAGAATTGGTGTATAAAAAAAAGCCATCAATTTTGGGGTGTTGATTTTGTATCCTGCTATATTGCCAAATTCATTTATTAAATCTATTAGTTTTTTGGTGGAGTCTGTAGGGTTTTCTATGTGCAATATCGTGTCATCTGAGAATAATGAGAGTTTTACATCCTCCTTTCCAGTTTGAATGCCTTTTATTTCTTCTTCTTATTTCATCACTATGGTTAGGACTTCCAATACTATGTTGAATAAGAATGGTGAAAGCGGACATCCTTTTCTTGCTCCTGTTTTTACGGGAAATGGTTTTAGTTTTTGCCCATTTAGTATGATGTTAGCTGTAGGTTTGTCATATATGACCTTTATCATGTTGATATATGCTCCCTCTATTCCCATTTTGCTGAGAGTTTTTATCAAAAATGGGTGTTGGATTTTGTCAAATGCTTTTTCTACATCTGTTGATATGATCATGTGATTTTTATCTTTCAATTTGTTTATGTGATGTAACACGTTTATTCGTTTGCAAATATTATACCAGCCTTGCATCCCTGGAATAAATCCCACTTGGTCATGGTGTATGATATTTTTTTTATTTTTTTTTTTTTCATTTCTACTGTTATTTTTCTCTCCCTCTTTTTTTTTTATTGTTTGAAGTATCACAAATAGTAGTACATATGTCTCCTTTTTTTTCCCCCCATTGACCTCCCCCTGGCCTCCCATACCCCCTAGTACATGCCTTCACCTGCCGCCCCCTCTCCCAGTGTCTTGTATCCATTGGTTATGCTTATATGCATGTGTACAAGTCCTTCGGTTGATCTCTTACAGCACCCCTCCTAACCTCCCCTGCCTTCCCACTATAGTTTGACAGTCTGTTCAATGCTTCTTTGCCTCTGTATCTATTTTTCCCCCATTTCTTTCCTTTAAAAAATCTTGCCTCTGCAGACTAGAAATAAACATATAATAACAAAAAATGTTTGAGTCCCAATTTCAATGTCCAACAGTTCTGAGTCCCCGTTTCAATGTCAAACAGTTCCTTATGTGTACATGTCAACAATGATATCTGGATATTTTTAATATATTGTTGGATCCGGTTTGCTAATATTTTGTTGAGGATTTTAGCACCTGTGTTCATCAGGGATATTGGCCTGTAATTCTCTTTCTTTGTATTGTCTTTATCTGGTTTTGGAATTAGGATAATGCTGGCCTCATAAAATAGTTTGGAAATGTTCCTTCCCCTTCCTTTTTTTTTGAATAATTTGAGGAGTATAAGGTGTTAGTTCTTCTTTGACTGTTTGGTTAAACTAACCCTGTGAAGTTGTCGGGATTCGGGCTTTTGTTTGCTGAGAGTTTTTTTTATTTCTGCTTCTATTTTATCGGTTGTTATTGGCCTATTCAGGTTCTCTGATTCTTCCTGATTCCGTTTTGGGAAATCGTATTTTTCTAGGAATTTGTCCATTTCATCTACATTGTCCAGCTTGTTGGCATATAGTTATTCATAGTATTTTCTTACAATCCTTTGTATTTCTGTGGTGTCAGTGGTTACTTCTCCACCTTCGTTTCTAATTTTATTTATTGGAGTCCTCTCTCTTGATGAGTCTGGCTAACGGTTCATCAATCTTGCTTATCCTTTCAAAGGACCAGCTCTTGGTTTCTTGGTTTCATTGATTTGTGTGTGTGTGTGTGTGTGTGTGTGTGTGTGTGTTATATTTTTAGTCTCTGTGTCATTTATTTCTGCTCTACTCTTTATGATTTCCTTCCTTCTACTTACTCTGGGCTTTTCTTGTTGTTCTCCTTCTAGTTCTTTAAGTTCTAGGGTTAAATAGTTCATTATTAATTTTTCTTGTGGTTTTTGTTGTTGTTTGTTTGTTTGTTGTATTTTGTTTTGTTTTCTGTTGTTACCCAAGGATATTTTTCCATTGATTTTTAGGGAGAGTGCAAAAGAGAGGGAAAGACAGAGAGAAACATCAATGTAAGAGAAACACATCCACTGGTTGCCTCCCGCACAAGCCCCAGCCAAGGCCTGGGCCAGGGAGGAGCCTACAACAAAAGTGCATGAGCTTGACCAGAATAGAACCTGGGACCCTTCAGTCTACAGACTGATGTGCTATCAACTGAGCCAAACCGGCTAGGGCAGTTTTTCTTGTTTTTTTGAGGTAGCCCTGTACTGCTATGAACTTCCCTCTCTGGACTGCTTTTGAAGTTTCCCAGAGATTTTGAGTTACTGTGTGTTCATTTTCATTTGTTTCCAGGAAGTTTTTTATTTCTTTCTTGATCTCTTTGGTAACCCAATCATTGTTTAATAACATGCTATTTAGCTTTCATGTGTTTGAATGTTTTTGAGTGTTTTTACTGTAGTTAATTTCTAATTTCATTCCACTGTCATCTGAGAAGGTGCTTGATATGATTTCTGTCTTCTTGAACTTGTAGAGACTTGTTTTGTGTCAAAATATGTGGTCTGTCTTTGTGAGTGGCCCATGTGCACTTGAGAAGAATGTATATTCTGCAGCTCTGAGGTGAAATGTTCTCTAAATGTCAATTGAATCCATCTGATCCAGTGTGTCCTTTAGAGTCACTGTTTCCTTGTTACTTTTTTATCTGGAAGATCTCTACCCAGTGAAGTCAGCAGCGTGTAAGTCCCCTACTATGACTGTATTGTCCATCTCTCCCTTAAAATTCTCTAGAAGTTTTTCTATGTATTTAGGTGCTTCTATATTTGGTGCATATATGTTTACCAGGGTTATATCCACTTGTTCAATCAATCCCTGTAGTATTATGTAGTGACCTCTGTTGTCTCTTGTGATACCTTCATTTTGAAGTGTATTTTGTTGGATATGAGTATTGCTACTCCTGCTTTTTTTACTTTTCCATTTGCATGAAAAAATATTTTCCCATCCCTTCAGTCACATCCTACGTGAATCTTTTGTTCTGAGGTGGGTCTCTTGTATACAGCCTATATAATTGGGTCGTGTTTTTTTATCCATTCAGCTACCCTATGTCTTTGAGTGGAGCATTTAATCCATTACATTTAAGGTTATTATTGATAGGAACTTAAATATTGCAATTTTAATTTTGTATGCCTAGGTTTCTCTCTCTATTTCTTCTTCTGATTGCAGCAGTTCCTTTAGCATTTCTTGTAATGCTGGCTTGGTGGTGATGAACTCCTTTGGCATTTTATTATCTGGGAAGCTCTTTATTTGACCATCTATCCTATATAATAAAAGCCTAATATGCTAAGTGTCTGGTCATCCAATCGTCCGTTTAACCAATCAAAGCATAATATGCTAATGATATGCTGAGGCCGCTCAACCAGTTGCTATGATGTGCACTGACCACCAGGAGGCATACTTTCTGACCGGTATTAGCTTGGTGCTGGGGTCCAGCCGGTCATGACTGAGCAAGATAGGCTGGACATGCCCTGGAGCCCTCCTGCAGTCCCTCCCTGGCTGGCCAACCTCCCGTGTCCCTCCCTGGCCCTGATTGTGCACTGGGCCTCTAGTTTTGAATAATAGCCTTGCTGGATATAGTAATCTTCGTTTCAGATCCTTGTTTTCTATTACCTTGAGTACTTCATGCCATTTCCTTTTGTGCTGTACAGTTTCTGATGAGGAATCAGATGATAGCCCTATGGGAGCTCCTTTGTAGGTAACAGTTTGCTTTTCTCTTGCTGCCTTTAAGACTCCCTCTTTGTGTCTAATTTTTGGCATTTTAATTATAATGTGTTTGAGCATGGGCCTGTTTGGGTTCTTGCTTGGGACTTTCTGTGCCTCCTGAACTTGTGTAACTTTTTCCTTCACCAGGCTAGGGAAGTTTTCTGCTATTATTTCTTTAAACGTGTTCTCTATTCCTTTCTGCCTCTTCTAGCACACCTACTATTCAAATATTGTAGTGTTGCATGTTGTCCCACAGCTCCCTTAAGCTGTCCTTCTGTTTTATTTGGGGGAAGGGGGTGTTGTTTGTTTTGATCCTCACCAGAGGATAGTTTTCCATTGATTTTTAGAGAGAGGGAAAGACAGAGAGAAATATCGATGTGAGAGAAACACATTGATTTGAGAGAAACACATTGATTGGTCGCCTCCTGCGTGAGCCTTTACCAGGGCCCAGGCCAGAGAGGAGCCTACAACCAAGGTCCATGCCCTTGACCAGAATTGAACCAGGGATACTTCATTCTGCCGGCTGACGCTCTATCCACTGAGCCAGACTGGGTAGGGCTATCCTGTTTTATAATTGTTTTTTTCATTTTGGTTCTCTGATTGAATGATTTTTTTTCTCTATCCTGTCTTCTATTTCACTAATCCAATCCTCAGCTTCCCCTAATCTGCTGTGTATTCTTTCCAATGTGTTCTTTATTTGTGTTATGTCATTCTTTATTTCTGTATTCATAGTTACTATATCTTTTCTCATGCTGTTGAGCATCTTTACCATCATTATTCTGAACTCTATATCAGATAAGATTTTTAGCTCCATTTCATTTATCTCTTCTTCTGGAGAATTCTCTTGTTCTTTCATTTGGGGATTGTTTCTTTGCCTCCTCATTTTGGCTGCCTGTTTGAGTTTTTGACTGTGTATTAGGTAGATCTTGTACACCTCTCAATCTCTAGTGCAGGACAGTGTCAATCCCTATTTCTGACTGATTAGATCAGGTAAAATCTCAAAGCCTCCAGAGACATCCTCTGCCTATAGACAGATTGGATTCAGTCTTGAATAGCCCTCAGGTAATGGTCCCCAGGTGTGGTGAGAGTTTTTCCAATAAGGTGGGACAATTGCTTCTGCCTAGAGGCTAATTGTTATTCTCAGTCTCTTCATGGGCCTCATCAACTCTACACTGTGGGGCCAGATGTTTTCCAAAAGGTGGGTCAACTTTCTTCCCTCTCCACACAAAACTACTTGCATAGCAAATTTTAGGTGAGAAAGATGACCTCCAGAGCATGAGGGAATGACTCAGCACAGGAAACCGGGGTGTTTGCCTCCTGAGCTCTAACCCCAGAGTCCCCAACTCTGGCTTCTGCTCACACAGCTCCAGTCCACTCGCCCCTCCCTCTGCTGGAGCAGAAGGTGAGTGGCTGCACAGGGGATTTTGTGTGTTGACCCTTTAAAAGGGTGCCTGCATTTCCAGCCATATTTTCCTAGCAGTTAGCAAGCCCACTGCTTTTCACAGCCAGATGTTATGTGGGCACCTTTCCTACTTCTGGTGCTCTGGGCTGGGGAGCCCAGCTTGGGGTTTAGACCCTAAAGTTCTCAGTGGCAACCCCCACAACTGAAATATCTCTCCAGAACTTCAGCTGTTGTCTGTGGGAGCCTGGCCAGCCCTTTCATGACTTTGCACTTCTACCAGTCTCTGTGTGGTCTCCACTTTCATCCTTGGTTATCAGGGTTCTCTCTAGCCAGTCTTCAATTGATTATTCAGGAAGTTTTTCTATATTTTCGTTGTAATTCCAGTTTGGTCCTGGGTGCATGTCCAAGCAGCATCCACTTACTCTGCCACCATTTTTTATTCCATTTATCCATTCTTTTGACTGACATTTGAAGATACTTGTACCCATCTCCCAGGGCACAGGTGTGGAGTCATCTACACTATGATCCTAGGAGGAAGTACTGGATCATTTATTATGCCCATCTTCACATTCAATAGATATTGCTAAAAAAATTTTCCCAAGTGGTTGTACCAACTTACAACCAGCCACATAAAGGATTTTTTTTTAAATATATATGTTTATTGATTTCAGAGAGGAAGGAAGTGGGGGAGAGAGATAGAAACATCAATGATGAGAGAGTCATTGATTGGCTGCCTCCTGCATCACCCCACTGGCGATCTAACCCACATCCTGGGCATGTGTCCTTGACCGGAATTAAACCTGGGACCCTTCAGGCTGCAGGCTGATGCTCTATCCACTGAGCAAAACCGGGTAGGGTCCACATAAAGGATTTTAGTTACTTCACATTCTCACCAACCCTGGGTATTGTCAGACTTTTAAATTGTTACCAACCTGGTGGGAGTATAATGTAAGGTTTGCTTTTTATCTAAATGTATTGAATTTTAATGAACAGAGTTATGTGAACACAACTCTGTTCTTTAAAATTTAATACATTTAGATAAAAAGAAAAACTGACACAGATGGTACGTGGGAGATGGCAAAAACCCAGAGGTTTTGGAAACATGGTACTAACTTGTGTTTCTGTTTCAGCTGACTCCACAGGAACCCACTCCCTCTATACGACGTACCAGGACTATGAGATCATGTTCCATGTCTCCACTCTGCTCCCTTATACCCCCAACAACAGGCAGCAGGTCAGTAGAGTCCAGCTGATAATTTCCAGCTGGTACATGGCTGAATCCCAAGGCACTTTTTCCCCACAGTTGCTAGCTGGCTGCCTTCCCGGCACTAGTGGCTCTGGTGTTGTCCTGTGCGGCAGTTGGAGGCCTTTAGCCTTGGACCCCTGCACCACAGTCCCATCACCTGGGTCAGTTGTCATTTAATGGCAGTTTTTTCTTAGCTGTTCCTTGGCCACCCTGCTGGCCTCTGCCCCATCTCTCCTCAAGGGCCTCTTTGGTCATTAGGGATCCTATGAAGAAAAGAAAAAAAGTGAATAGGTCAGCATTCTTTTAACTGCAACTGAATGAAATGCAAACCAAACTGGCATAAGCAAAAAGTGGGATGAGCTGCACTGTATATAATTCTCAAGTGCTGGGAGAGTACTAGCTTTACATATGGCTAGATCCAGGGCTTAAACATTGTTAGGAATCCTTCCATTCCTGACCTTTACTTTTCTCCATAGTGTTCTTTATAGTTCTTCCTAAGTATCAAAGATGCCCATTAGCAGCACTTGCTTCATATCCCTTTAGCATAGCCACCACAGGGGAAAGAGAGTGGTGCCTTCCAGGTGTCCCAGAGACATTTCAGCACTAAATCTCATTAGATCACTTGCCAGTCCCTAGGCTTGGGGTAGGGATGGACTGGGCTGAGTGGCCCAGCCTGAAGTACATGCCTACCCCTAGAGAGAGTGATTGGGGTCAGGAAGGTGCTTTCCAAAAGGGGATTGCTGTGGCTTCCAGAAGGAGGAAGAGGTGAGGTGCTAGTTGGGCAACAGCAGCTAATGTCCACTGCCAGGAGGCTCCTCTTCTAGACACACCATGCAGACTCAGTCCAGGAGCAACTCTTCCTAGTTTCTAATGAACAGAAACCCTACAGACTTTCAATGATTTGGGAAATGTATATTTTTCCCATTGGTACAAGTGACATTGTAGATGTTATAGGCCAGAAATGGTCAACTCTGAGTTATTTCATAACGTTAACGGCATGCTATGAGGATTGGCCTTAGAATTAGACCTGAGTGTGAGGTCTTTCTGCACCACTTCCTAGCAGTATAATCTGACCTCTCTGAGCCTCAGGTTCCTCCTCTGTAAAATCGGTGGAATGATAGTGCCCATGTCTCGGTTTCATTGAGAAAGGTTCCTGCACTCTTGCATGAAACTAGAGTACAAGGCAGATCCTGACCAGAGGGGCAGGGAAAGCGGTACCTATTTCTAGGTATTTGGGAAGCATGGGGGAGGGGTGGAAGCTTGGGTTTGTTTTATTGTTTTATTTATTTATTTATTTATTTATTTAGAGATTGGTTTTTAGAATCAGGCAGAAGTAGACTCAAATTCTGGGTCTTTCCCTCCATGTCTGTGTGACCCAGAACAAGTTGTGTAACCACTGTGAGCCTAAGTCTTTTCATCAGTAAAAGGGGGGTAGGATGAGTTAATGCCTCAAAGGATTGTTGTGAAGATTAAATGAGATTGTGTCTTTAAGATTTGGGTATAAGCCCTGGACGGTTTTCTCAGTGGTTAGAGCGTGGTCCCCTGCACTGAAAAGTTGTGGGTTTGATTCCCAGTCAGGAAACATACTCAGATTGCGGGTTCAATCTCCAGTCAGAGTACATGCATGAGGCAACCATTTGATCTCTCTCTTTCTCTCCCGCTCCCTTTCTCTCTCTCTCGAATTAATGAAAACTATTCCTCAGGTGAGATTTAAAAAAACAAAGATAGGGTATAAAATGCCAGCCATAGTAAATGAGTACTTTTATCTGGAAATTTTAGTTAATCCAGTTTAAAACACACATAAAGAACTAACAATATAACAAAATGATGTGAGTCGTGCTTCTAGGAGTGTCTGCATTTCCCACTGTGGCTACCTCACAATAGAACTACATGCAGCTCTTATCTGTGGATTCCTAACAGTTACATGAAGGCTAAACTTAGGTAAATAAGAACCGTGTAATTTAAGCAAATAAGTAATATACCATGAATACATCACCCCCTGCGAAGGTTACAGAGTCTCCCTTGGACTGACAAGTAAGGGAGAGAGTACAGGGTTCCCATAAGCCTATATGAAGCTGAAGTTGCCCCAGGGAAGGGGCAGTGGCTTGGGATCAACCCTGTGGGCTGTCTTTGGTCTGCCTCTGCCGTTGTCCATGAGTGTAGCTTTGAGCAAATTGAAGGCTGCCAGCCCATGCTGCCCTCCAGTAGATGTTTCTTGAGTACCTACTGTGTGCTAGACAATGCTCCCGGCACTGAGAATATAGCAGTGAGCATCAAACAAAACAGACAAAATCCCTGTTCTCATGAACTGACACATTAGTGCGAAGAGGCAGATGAGAAACAAATGAAAGAGGGAAAAGCTACTTGTTTGCTAAGTGTCAATAAACATTAAATAACAGGGACAGAAGAGCAGAGATGGGAGTATTGAGGGGGTGAGATCTTGGATAATACACTCAGCAAAGGCCTCTGTGGGAGGGTGACATTTCAGCCAAGACCAGGAGGGAGCCATGTGGGGATCTGCAGGAAGAATGTTTCAGGCAAAAGGCCTTATGCAGAGGCCTTGAGGAGGAAATGTTTCTGGCATGTTTGAGGAGCAGCAAGAAGCCAGTGTGGCTGGAGCAGAGTGAGCAATGGGGGGCGTGAAGAGAGATGTCAGAGAGGTGACGGGGACAGCATGCCTGGAGCTCCCTGGGCCATGTGGCAACTTGGTCCTTGCCCTAAGTGAGCCACAGGAGGTCTCTGAGCAAGGAAGGACATGATTGTCCCAGGTGTCCCGGTTCCCTCAGACCAGAGGTCAGTAAACTCATTAGTCGACAGAGCCAAATATCAACAGTACGACGATTGAAAATTTTTTTGAGAGCCGAAAACCTACTTCTGCGCATGGGCCACGAAGTTTCAATCACACTGTACATGCATGCCCGCACGTGGTATTTTGTGGAAGAGCCACACTCAAGGGGCCAAAGAGCCGCATGTGGCTCACGAGCCACAGTTTGCCAACCACTGCCTCAGATTACGGGGCGGCTGGGAATAGCGAGACCGTGAGGAAACTGCTGTGATGGTCCAGATGAGATCCTGGAGCCAAGTCGAACTTTGACGCTTTTCTCTCCCACTCTGTTTCCCATTTCCCAGCTTCTACGGAAGAGGCACATAGGAAACGACATTGTGACCATCATCTTCCAGGAGCCGGGGGCACTGCCTTTCACCCCCAAGAACATCCGCTCGCACTTTCAGCACGTCTTCATCATTATCCGAGCCCACAACCCCTGCACTGACCATGTTGGCTACAGGTATGCACCTCTGCACGTGGCTCCAAGGAGCCACCCAAGGCATTGCCCCACCTCACCCCTATTTCCTTAAATCCCAAAAGCTATTTCCAGCATCTAGGCAGCATGCAGAGAGACAGACAGCATGCAGTGAGATAGCTCAGGTGGGGTGCCTCCTGTGTTTCATGTTTGTGCTTCATCAGGGGAGCTCTTTCCACACACTCCCCACCTTCTAAGAGAATGATTCTCAGCCAGAAAGTGGCATAGTGCTCCAGTTTTTATATTTTCCAGTAGTTTTGAGAAAACCCACCTCTATCTGACTTAAGGCAAGAAGGCTGTTGTATATATTGGCTCACAAATGACAAGTTCAGGCCTAGCTAAATCTGTTCCATTGTCCTGTACATTGCTTTATTTGCTGGTAGCTCTGAGCATAATATCCTTCCAGCTGCAAATCCAGCAAAAAGAGAGTTTGCCTTTCCCAGAAAAGAAACTCCAGGATTGAGTCTTGTTGACCTGGCTGGGGCTCAAGTGCCCATGCAAGAGCAAAACCACCAGCTACACCTAGGCATCAGGTGTGTGAGGAGTAAGGTTCCAAGGGGAAGTTGGTAGAGGGAAGAATGGAGGCAGGGCAGGCAGGAACTCCCTTGGGAGGTACTGCTGAGATTTTTAGTTTACAGATCAACAAGTGACACAGGCCTCACACCCATTCAGTATCTTCTCCAAGCACAAGTTGTCACCCGGTCCCCAAATGAAAAGCACTCTGGGTGTGGGGTGAGGATAGAGTTGTGGTCCTTGGAAAACCAGCCAATCAATAGTTCAGGCCCAGGGTCAGCAGTTTACTCTGGAGCAGTGCTGCAAACTCTGGGGAATGGGCTAGGAAGTGATATTTTCCATCTTTTGAAAATGACTTGAAATTCAAAATATAGAAAAGGTAAAATTAAACAGTAAAAAATGATCCAAGTCTCCCACCTTTGCTTCTTGGCGGATTGACAACGAGAAGCGGGGGAGGTCTATGTGCATGTGCATGCCGCACCCTACCTGCGGTCCGGGGACTTTCCCTAGGTGCAAATGAGGAACCGAGTCCTCTGTCTATAGCCTAGGCAACAGACCTTCAGCGCGAACTCCAAGTCTCCCACCTTTGACCCCACACTAACCCAGTTGCCCTCACAGAGGCAACTCCTAGTAGCAGTTTATTTTACACTAGAGGCCCGATGCACAAAGATTCGTGCAAAATAGGCCTTCCTTCCCCGGCTGCCGGCACCAGTTTCCTCCTGGCACCCAGGACCCAGGCCTTAGCTGCCTTCCACCTTCTCTCCAGCCCTGCCTCCCTCCTATAAGTCTCTCCATCCCCTGCTCCCCCCACTCATAGCAGGAGTCCCAACCAGCCCCGGCCGCTCTGCACGAGCGTTGCCCAGAGGCTCGGAGCAGCCGGGGCAGGGTGGAACGCCTGCCTCCTAGACTGGCCACCACCATCTTTGTCGCATCAATTTGCATATTCCTTATTGGCTGTGGGCGCCACTATCTTTGTCATGGAGTGATGGTCAATTTGCATATTCTGTCTTTATTAGATAGGATTCTGGTATTTTGTGCACATACAGGCAAATTTGGGTTTTTCTTTTCTACCTTTTTAATACAGGAGGTAGCATATCATACACACTGTCCTGCACTTTGTATTTTTTCATTCAGTAGTCCTTAAGATCTTTCCAAATCAGTACACAAGTGCTTTTTCATTCCATATGACTGTGTAATATTCCATCATAGGGATGCCTGAGGATCTTCCTCCATCCCTGTCATTTGGGTTGTTTCCTGTCACCTGCTATTATAGTCCATCCAGCAATGTATAACCTATTTGTACTCTCATTGTACACATGTCCAAGTATACAGCTGGAAAAATTCCTAAAAATGGAGAGAAGTCAGAGGATATGTCCGTGGGTGCATTGGTAGCCTTGGTGGAATTGCCAGAATCTACCAGTTTCTTCTCAGCTAGTGTCTGAGAGAAGGGAGGGGGGGTCCCAGTGTGTGGCACTTGCTGTTAAGGACCATTGTGCTGGATGTGTGGTAGGGCCTCTATGCAACACAGGCTCAGGCCTAAGTCCCCCAATTCACTCCTGCCACCCCTCACCTCTTTGTTTCAGCAGCAGCTGCAAGTGCCTATGCCTTGTGGTTTGAGGTCACTCAGATGATACCCCGTGTTCCTCAGCAGTTGAAAGATAGCCCTGATGAGGGAAGATGGAGTTGTTCTTGGGTGTGCCTGGGTGCATGCACATACTCGGAGGAGGAAGTAGTCCTCTTATCACACATCAGAGGCAGAGGCTGAGCAAGGTGGGGTGGGCCTTCTCCCCTTCCTCCCTACCCTAAAAAGTACAGAAAATAATACAACAGAAGCCCATGTGCCTACCACCAGATTTAACAGATGTTAACATTTTGCCGTATTTGTTCCAGCTCTCTCCTCTTTATTTTTTAAGAAAGAAAATGTTAGAGATACAATCAAAGCTGCACCCTCACCCTCCTTACCTCTTTCCCCACAGGCAGCTCCTCTCTGGACAAACCTTACCCTGTCCCCGCTGTGTTCCCAAACACATTTCTGTCACAGCACTCATGACCCTGTAAAAATGACTTAGTGATGTGGCCCTTGCCTCCCTTGAAGGTAACCCCGTGTCATGTTCATCTTCATATGTCTATCACAGCACAGTGCTTGCCATAAGTGGGTCCTCGAGACATTTTTGCTAGCTAGACAGATGCCTGGCCCAAACACCAGGGACACTGAGAAAATTGTTGTTGAATAACTGTGAATACTCTAGAAATGCTTAATGAGCTACAGTGAGCAGGTGACCTGGTAGTCACACCATCTCTAGTGGTGGGACAAGTTGTTCTCCTTTCCCATTTCACGTGTGCTGTTTCCAAATAGTACACCAGCATCCCTGCAGCCTGGGAGCTGTGAAAACCCAGCCCCTCCTGCTAGGGAAGTTAGAGTCCAGCTGTTCTGATTGTCCAGAAATCTTCAGCAGCTTACAGTTTCATGATTTTTAAAATCATGAATCAGGACTATGGGAACAGTCAAAATCTGTCACTGTAAACAGCCACGTGCTGAATGAAGAAGTTGCAAAGCTATTCACATCTGTAAAGCACAGTCTGAACGCACTGTTGTTTAGAGTATAGAGACTGGTGAGGTCATCTCATCCAACCCTCTGCCTGGGGACAAGGCCATGCCCACAAGATTTTCCACAGAAGAAAATCTGTGGCCTTTGAAGAGCCTTTTCACTGGAAAGTGCCATTTTCTGTCAAACCTGTATACACTTGAATGTTGGTAGAAATCTGTTTCTTCTTGGTCTGTCTGTTCAAGATTAAATATTTAATTTTCTTTAAATTAATCAATATTGAGAGCCTGTGATGGTGCTGGGGAACCAACTAAGCTGGGATGGCACCTGCTCACATGGCCTTCCTGAAGGACATGGAACAGGGTCTCTAGGTAGTGAACAGTGGAGGTGGAGAGCAAGGGGTCTGGGCTCATCGCAGGCATCATGCAGGAGCTCCCTCAGCAGTCTGCACATGCTTTGGTCCCTTGCAGTCCTTGCTTCATGGGAAAGCCACAGTGATCCTTACAGATTGGCAATCTGGTTATCACTCTTGGCTAGTGCCTGCATCTCCCAGGGACCTAGCAAGTCACAAATGTCCCCCTCAGGGTTTTAGCTGAAGGGATTAATGAATTGACTACTAATAGTATGGCTAGGTTAAGGGAGCATGTACAGGAAAGTGAGGCATCTAGGGATCAGCAGCAGCAGGGGGAAGTTTCTGGAAGCTAGGGAGAGCTATGGCTTTGGGAGAAGGGGCCACCTGACAAAAGCTATGGCTGTGAGTAAAGGACCAAGGACTACAGCTACCACCACTATCGGAGCCCTGCAGGGAGGCAGTAAAAATAAATACTCTACCTTCTCTCTCCTCTCACCTTCCCATCACCTGCCTGTGCTTCTGTTGGCTGAATTCACCTGGAAGACAGAGAGCACAGGAACACAGGTGAAAGTGACAATTTGTAGAAACCCACCTTCCAGGATGCTGAGCAGGTAGAGAATGGCAGGGACTGGATCTGGGAGCATAGATGGTGAATAGCCGGCCCAGATGGTTAAATGCTTGCTAATTCTCATGATCAGGATGAAAAGTGCTAACACAGCTGGCCCCTGGTGACCTTACTAGCCTCCTGCTCTTTGCTTTCTGAGCTCTGGCTCTTTCCTGGTCAGGCACATGCTACACTCTCCCTTTAGCTCTTCCTCTGGCTCCTGCTCAGCCTTAGGTCCCAGCTTCATTGTCACTTCCTCAGAGAGGCCCTCTCGGATTCCCCCTGTCCAAATCAGTTCCTTCTATTGGTTCTGTCATATCCATTCCCTTTTTTGTCTTTGTAAGTTAATTAGAGGCCCGGTGCGTTAAATTAGTGCACAGGTAGGGTCCCTAGGCCTGGCCAGCGATCAGGGCCGATTGGGGCCTTCTGGCTGCCGGCTGGGGCCTCCCTTCCCTGGCAGCCAGCTGCTGGCTGGGGCCTTCCTTAATTCTGCACTGCCCCCAGTGGTCAGTGCATGTCATAGCAAGCGATCAAACTCCTGGTCTCCCAGTTGAACTCCCAAGGGGACACTTTGCATAATATATATATATAGTATATTTGTGAGTATGTTTCTCCTCCTAGATTAAAGGCTCAGGAGGGTAGGGCCCACTATATCCCAATGCCCAAGGAGTGGGCATCCCAGGAATGGCTGTCAAATGAATATTGTATTGGGAGTCAAAACCAATAAGCTTACATGGTGTTTGGGGTTCATGGAATATGTTTTAATCAAGAATCTCATTATTTAGCCCTAGCTGGTTTGGCTCAGTAGATAGAGCATCGGCCTGAGGACCGAAGGATCCAGGGTTCAATTCCAGTCAAGAGCACATACCTTGGTTGCAGGCTCCTTGGTCCTAGTCCTGATCAGGGCTTGTGCAGGAGGCAACCAATCAATATGTTTCTCTCACATTGATATTTCTTTCTGTCTTTCCTTCTCCTTTCCACTCTAAAAATCAATGGAAAAATATCCTCAGGTGAGGATTAAAAAATATTTTTTTTAAATCTCATTATTTAAAAAATTGTCCTACAGTAGGAAGAGAAACAGTAGATCTCTTCTTTTATATATATACTAGAGGCCTGGTGCATGAAATTCATGCACAGGGGTTCCTCAGCCCAACCTGCACCCTCTACAATCCAGGAGCTCTCAGGGGATGTCCTACTGATGGCTTAGGCCCACTCCCGTGGTTCTCTGCTCTCTGCGGGGCCTGGGGGTTTTGCTGCAGCCATGGAGATGAAGCCCCCATGCCCTGCTGTCCACTCTGCCTGCCGCCGCCATGTGCCATGCAAAGGAAGCCCCAATGCCCTGCCGTGTGCTCTGTCTGCCAGGCCTGGGGGCTTCACCAACACCAACACACTAAGGAAGCCCCCATGCCCTGTTGTCCGGGCTCTGTCTGTGGTGCCTGGGGGTGTTCCCGCCTCCACCTTGCAAACGAAGCCCCCAAGCCCTGCTGTCTGGGCTCTGTCTGCCGAGCCTGGGGCTTCCCCGCTGCCACCGCACTAAGGAAGACCACAAGCCCTGCTGTCCGGGCTCTGTCTGCCTTGTCTGGGGGCAGATCCAGCCTCACTGCTTGGTCCCTGTGAACCCCTGCAGGGCTGATAGGCCCAGACACTGCAGCAGCAGTGGAGTGGGGAGGCTGGATCCACCCCCTCCGGCAGCGGATCAGGCCTCGCCACTTGGTCCCCGCGAACCCTCGCGGGGCTGACAGGCCCAGACACTGCAGCAGCAGTGGAGCAGGGAGGCCCGGACACTCCATCAGCAGGGCTGAGGGCACTGGGCACCACCATCTTGTGGTTATGGGGCCACCATTTTTGTCGTGGAGTGATGGTTAATTTGCATATTGCTCTTTTATTAGATAGGATATATATATACACTAGAGGCCCGGTACACGAAAGTCACACATGGGGGGTTCCCCTCAGCTCAGCCTGCACCCTCTCCAATCTGGGATCTATCCAGGACCACTGGCTCCTAACTGCTCACCTGCCTGCTTGCCTGATCGCCCCTAACTGCCCCCCCCCTGCTGGCTTGGTTATCCCCAACTGCCCCCCTGCTGGCCTAGTTGCCCCCAACTGCCCCCTCCCCCTCGCTGGCCTGGTTGCCCCCAACTGTCCCCCATGTGGGCCTGGTCACCCCATGCAGCCTGTTGCTCAGTTGTTTGGTCACCCCTCACTAACCCCCCTGCCGGCCTAGTCACGCCATGCAGCTTGTTCGGTTGTCCGTTCAGTTGCGATGGTCGCTTAGGCTTTTATTTATATACTAGAGGCCTGATGCACTAAGATTCGTGCAAGAATAGGCCTTCCTTCCCCTGGCTGCCAGCACTGCCTTTGCTCCGGCCCGGAGGTGCCTTTCCGCCTTCGCTCCAGCCAGAGCTGCCTTCTGCCTCTCGCTTTGTCACATCAATTTGCCTATTCCCTCCTTATTGGCTGTGGGCGCCGCCATCTTTGTCGCAAAGTTACAGTCAATTTGTATATTTCGTCTTTATTAGATAGGATAGATTTTTTAAATTGATTTCAGAGAGGAAGGGAGAGAGGTAGAAACATCAATGATGAGAGAGAATCATTGATCGGCTGCCTCCTGCACACCCCAAACTGGGGATAGAGCCTGCAATCCGTGCATGTGCCCTGACCAGGAATCGAACTGTGGCCTCCTGGTTCATAGGTTGACGCTCAACCACTCAGCCATGCCAGCCCAGCAGGAAGTCTTTTCTAACACCATACTCTCGAGTTGAAGTTGTTGTAGAGGCCCAGTACCGTACTCTAAGGAAAACTTACCAAACTTATTGCTCACTTATTTGCAGAAACTTGTACAATTTTTTTAACCATCATATGTAAACAGTATAACTCGCAGTGACTCTGTAGCGCCTTGAAATGTCTTTCATCAAGAGTCATCCCCCCCAGTCCTGGGTGATCACTTTGGCAGGTGCCACAGCCTATTCACTTGATGTTAGAAATTATCTGTCTTTTAGCCTCTGGGTCTCAACTCAGTTTGGTCATTAGAATGTCCAAAGATACTTGTCAGATCTCCAAATCCTTTCCCCCATAGAGGCTCAGGGCTGCTTCTGCCTGGAAGCCTCCGTGGACCAAGTGATGGGGAGGCTTACCTCTCCTCTGTTTTTCCACCTTGCACTTGCTTCCCCAGTCCTGCTGACTGCCATGTCTCTCCTGTCCAGGGTTGGAGCACAAGGAGAAAATGAGACCAGGAGTTGTCACTGAGACTGATTGAAGCTGGCTGCATGCTCTCTGGGCTCCTCCTATTATAAGGGTCACCTACAAGGCCCCTAGCTGGGGGTGGGCAAGGATAATGGGGCTCACCACCTAAACGTTCCCTCCCTCTCTCTATAGTTTGCATAGTGGGTAAGGAATTTTGGGGAACAGGTTTTATATCATTTCCTTTTTTCCATTCTCACTCAGTTGCTATCTGATTTTTATCATGGTGGCATCTTGGTCAAAACTGAAGTAGGCAGGGTCCCATTCTAATTTCCTATAACAGTGAATTTTCAAAATGACCTTGATGAGATGATTTATATCACTCAGGTATTCTACAGTAATGCTGCTTAACTCACCCTACCCCCCTTAAACTCAGTGATTCACACATTTGCAGGTGAGCTGAGATCTAGCTGGCCTTGGTTCCAGGGCACAGGTCAGGTCTTTGTCTACTCGAAGTGGCCCTCATCCCTCTGGGACCAATAGGCCATCTGGAGCGTGCTCATCTCATGGCAGGAGCACAGGAGGCGAGCTCAGCCCCCACCCCGCCACACATTGCATGCCTTTGCTTGATAGCCATTGGCTAAATCAAGTCATGTGACCAGGCCCATGATCAGTGGAATAGGGGTAGACCTGCCCACAAAATATATGTATTTTACATATATATATGTAAAATGAGAATAATTGAAGTTAAATGGTGCAGGAGAATTATTCTTTAAATATCAACAGTATTATAACATCTACTGTATAAGAAGTAAAAAAATGCATGTATGTGCCCTAAGACTTTCTAAAGTTTCCAGTATAGTTAGCCAGCAACTAACTAGAGGTAGACTTCCATTCTTAAAAAGGTGAGCTCTGTTTCTAATCGTGTATTTTCTTTCTAAAGGGGATCTCAAATGCCTTTCTTTCTACCATCTAAATGATTTCTCCCTCTTCAGTATGGCTGTGACCCGATCCAAAGATGCTCCTCCTTTTGGTCCCCCCATCCCCAGTGGAACCACATTCCGCAAATCTGATGTCTTCAGAGACTTCTTGTTGGCCAAGGTAATTAATGCAGAGAATGCTGCACACAAGTCTGACAAGTTCCACACTATGGCCACCAGGACCCGCCAAGAGTACCTCAAGGATCTGGCTGAAAACTGTATCTCCAACACACCAATCGATTCCACTGGCAAATTCAACCTCATCTCCCTGACCTCCAAGAAGAAGGAGAAGACCAAAGCTCGGGCAGGCGCTGAGCAGCACAGCTCAGGAGCCATCGCCTGGAGGGTGGCGGCTCAGGACTATGGCCAGGGGGTGGAAATCGACTGCATTTTGGGGATTTCCAACGAGTTTGTGGTACTCCTGGACCTACGCACCAAGGAGGTGGTATTCAACTGCTACTGTGGGGATGTCATTGGCTGGACCCCAGACTCTTCAACGCTAAAAATCTTCTATGGGCGAGGGGACCACATCTTCCTGCGGACCACAGAGGGCTCTATGGAGGACATAAGGGACATTGTCCAGAGACTAAAGGTAAGGTCGAGGCAGCAAGGGCTACAGCGGTTCTCTGGTTTGTCAGAGGCCTTAGGAACCACTGAAATGCCTTTCCTCCCCGTCAGTTAGGCCAGGACCCAAATTGACCCCAAAAGAATCAAAATTGTCAATTATACGTAGGGGTCTACTGGATCCCACAGCCTAGGTTTTTTCTGGGGAAGATGTGGGTCAGGGATCTGAGATTGTCCATGTCATTACCTTGGGAGGACAAAGGCATATTTATTCACTCCAGATGTTGATAGAAAACATAAGTTTAAGCTTATATTAAAAATGTAAGGTTACCTTCCAGAAGAATTAATAGAGTGAAAAGCTTCCAGGACATTTAAGGACAGGACATAAACTAGTGGGGAGGGGGACAGCGGGGAGGGGAGAGATATCAGAAAGGATGATAAAAGAAACAAAACAGCCCAGCGTGTGTGGCTCAGCAGTTGAGCATTGACCCAGGAACCAAGAGATTCCCAGTCAGGACATAGGCCCAGGTTGCAGGCTCAATCCCCAGTAGGGGGAATGCAGGTGTCATTCTCAACATTGATGTTTCTATCCCTCTCTTCCTGTCCCTTCCTCTCTCTGAAATCAATTTTTAAAAATACATTAACAAAAAAACACCATAAAATTATACGGCAGGAGTAATTCCACATCAGTAATCACAATAGATGTGAGCAGATTAACTTCTCCTATTAAAAGACAAAGATTCAGTATGGATAGAAATCTTAACCCTGGTGGGCAGCTCAGACTCAGACCACTGGCCAAACCAAGGGTGACAGATTGGTTTCAAGTCAGATGACAACTTAGTAACAACTGCTTGAAACATTGTGCTAAGAAGTGCTCAGGTTGGCCTTGACTGGGTATCTCAATTGTTAGAGCATTGTTCCAATGCACCAAGTTTGCAGGTTCAATCCCTAGTCAGGGAACATACAAGACTCAATTAAGAATGTATAAATAAATGGAACAACAAATCGATCTCTCTCTCCCTTTCTCCCTCCCTCCCTTTCCTTCCCTCTCTCTCTCTGCCCCCTCCCTTTCTCTCTCAAATCAATAAATTTAAATTAAAAAAAAAAAAATAACTCAGGCTACATCTGAAGTCCATGAGAAGGAATGCTGTGGTCAGTGATTGGCTGTCAGTTAGTTGAACAGAATGGCACATCATGGTTGCAAAATAGAGAAGGTAGGCTAGCATAGGAGTTAAGAACACAGATTCAGGATTCTTACCTTGAGCCAGTTTGCTTAACTGCTATGTGACTCAGTTTCTCCATCTGAAAATGGGAATGATAATCATCCTATTTGGGGTGATCGCTTTAAGCATTGGATGAGTTATATTGCCCAGATAAGCTTGCTTGAGTTGGTGGACTGTGGCCTCCGGATGCCACTGTCTGCTGGCTGTCTTTGCCTTTCTAGGCCTTTGCATTCTCTGATTCAGTTCAAGTTGGATTGGTAAAGCCCTGCTCTCAGCTTCCCTCACTTTAAAATCCATGCTCAGGTTTAGTATTTAGATTTTCCTTTGGGATATGAAGTCCATGAACAGAGCCTCTGCTTCACTTGCTTATTTCATTTCCATAGATAAGGGCTAGCACATAATAGCTGTTCAATCAGTACTGATTAGTTGTTTAGTTAAATGGGTTTATTGAACCCTGCTTCTGTGCAGTCATTTTACAATGCATCATTTCACAATCTTCCAACCACCCCCATGGAGTATAAGTGCTGTTCTTACACCCACTTGACAGATGAGGAAATTGAGACTCAGAGAAATAGAGATATTCACATAAGGTCATACAGCCAGTAGGTGACAGACTAGGATCTGAATCCAGGTTTTTCTGACTCCAAAATCGATTTGTGCCTGAACTCGAGACTGGTAGCCTACTGTTTACTCAGCATGTCCACTTGAGTATCTATAAGCCCCCAAAAACATGTCCAAGAGCAAACTCCTAGTTTTCCTCCCCCTGCCTCCCAGAGTTTTTCTGTCTTGGTAAAGGACAAGTTGGCACTTCATTTGTTGAGTTCAGAAGCTTTGGCATCAGCCTCACTCCCCTCTTTCTATCACACCCACATCCAGTCTGTCAGCTCCTCGTCCAGTAGTCAGACTCCAGCTACTTCTAGCCTTCTACAGCCTCCACCCTGGGCTGTCCAGTAGCCTCCTTACAGTCTCCCTTGCCTCCACCCTTGCTGCCCTATGATCTGTTCTCAGCATGTTAGTCAGAGGTGTCTGATCATGTCACTGCTGTGCTCAAAACCCTCAGCTCACTCTAGGTAAAGCCAAAGTATTTATGGTGGCCCGAGAGGTCCTACATGAGGTCAACCTCTCTGACCTCATCTCCCCGTCACTGTCTCTGCTCCAGGCACACAGATTTTTGCTGTTTCCTCAGTGTGCTAGGCAGGCATCCAACCTCAGGGCCTTTGCACTGCCTGTGCCCTCTCATTGGAACAGTTTTCCTGATCTGCACATGACTCACTTCCTCCTCTCCTACAGGCCTTTATTCATATGTCACTTTGCCAGTGAGGCCTCATTATCTAAAATTGTAAACCCTCTCCACCCACTGCCCCTGCTTTAATTTTCCCTATAACTTTCCGCCATTTGAAGTGGTTTTTTTTATATATGTTGTTCACCACTGTCCTCAGCACCAAGTCCAGCACCTGGTATGCAGTAAATATTCAGTGAACTTGTACTGAAAGCATGCATGTATACCACCCCATAGTAAAAGCAAAAGTGAGCATTTATGGAGGACTAACTGTGTCAGATCCTGATCAACACCTTGCACGACTTTGCATTTCTTCCTCAAAGGGGCCCAGTAAGGTAGATACCATTGTCATCCCCACTTCATAGATGAGGAAACTGAGGCCCAGAGAGGTAAAGTGGCTTGCCCAGGATCCAGAGTGAGTTAAGTGCCTGAGTTCTTCCTCCCCAAATCCTGAGAGCAGATTGCACATTTTACCCACATCCTCTTTGTGCCGCTCCATCCCATGCCCACCTTGTGCCTACTATGGGTGTGGTGCTTCTAGAGCACATTTCCACAGCCCTCCTCACCATCTCAGTGCCCCAGAGCCCACTGAGAAACCAGGTGGCCAGGAAGTGATGGCATAAGCTATCTTCTGTGAAGGACAGGCCCATCTGAAACAACTCAGAAGAGCGAGTCTCTCTTCTTAAATCCTTCGGGGTGAGGAGTCCACACCCTCCCTGCCCGCAGAACTGGGATTCGGACATCTTCTCTTGCTAAATCAATAAGTTTTATTATGTGCCTGGCCCTGGGTGGAGCAATGCTAAGACATAGCAATGACTCTGATGGGCCCAGGCCTGCCCTCCTTAGGCTCCCACCTGAGGCCTAAGTACCAGGAGGAATATTGAGGGTGCCAGGAGAACCTATCATGGGAGACAGTCTCAACCTGCAGGGTGGCTGCAGCCCCAGACATGTTCAATTAGGTACCAAACCTTAACATTCAAAGGATTATATATAAATACTAGAGGCCCGGTGCACAAAATCGTGCATAGGGGCGGGGGGTGGGGGCGATCTCTCAGCCCGGCCTGCACCCTCTCCAATCCAGGACCCCTCTGGAGATGTCCAATTGCCTCTCACAATCCGGGACCACTGGGTCCTAACTGCTCGCCTGCCTACCTGATCTCCCCTAACTTCTCTGCCTGCCTGCCTGCCTGATCATCCCTAACTGCTCCCCTGCTGGCCTGATTGCCCCTAACCACCTCTGCCTCACCCTGCACCCGGAACCCAGAATTCCCTCCCTCCTCCGGTTGGTCGCAGGCACCCGAGACCCAGGCTTTCTTCCCTCTGGCCGGCCGCAGGCACCCAGGACCCAGGCCAACTGCAGCCGCAGGGGACGGCTTTGCCTGGGCCACAGCCGCTGGCACCCGGGACCACAGGGCAGGCGGCTTGTCCCTCTCCCAGGCCGCAGCCTGGCTGGTCCCCATTCCTCTCTCATGAGCTCATTTGTGCCTGGCTGGTCCCCATTCCTCTCTTTCGAGCTCATTTATGCCTGGCTGGTCCCCATTCCTCTCTCCCCAGTGATGAGTGTCTGAGCCTTTACAGCTTGAGAGTGTGAGGGCAGGACTGCCATTTGCATTAGCTCTTTATTATATAGGACTAGAGGCCCACTGCGTGAAATCGCGTGAGACCCAGACCCAGCATGCTGCAGGACCCAGCGTCAAGTGCTCGCGCACCTTGAAGACAGTTGTGGACAGAGATAAGAATAGTTTCCTGCCCTAACCTTTCCTTCTCAGGAGCACTTAAATTAACCTTCATTGGAAGATGAGAATTGAACAGAGCAACACTTACTTGTTCCCATGGAGATGTATGACGTTCAGCAGGTGCCTTTTGGCATTTGGTCGTGACAGTGTCACAGCCACGGGGTTTTTATAATAGAGATAGCTCTCTGGCTTCTCTTACAAATGGCCTGCGTTTGCACAGGACAGTAGTTAGCTGAAGCAGGTGTTGGGTGCCCCCTTTAGGTGATACAAGAAGCATACCATTTGGCCATGGTTCCACCAACCTTCTGCTCACATACATTACCCACCAAGCATCCCAGCTTGTGAGCCTGGCCCCCAGGGTTGGGGGTACCTCCATGAGGAAATTACTTTTATACTGTGACTAGAGCAATAAATAGGAATCATCCTGATTGCCCCTAACCACCTCTATGAAGAATGAGGGACAAAGAAACAAAAGAGCAAATGGCAGGGGGAGCAGCAGGGGAATACAGCATAGTGGCTGAAAGTTGGAGTTCCAGAGTCAGACCTAGGGGAACTGACATCACCTCAAGTTTCCACACCCAATACAATAAGCTAATTATTAATACTAGCGAAATTGGGCATATAAAGGGTATACGCAGCGCCTGGTACACAAAAATCAGTCCTCAGGAAAAAGCTTTCAGAGGGGGTCTTGGGGCAGTGTGGCCGCATAACATGGCAGAAGTTCCTTCAAACTGATCTGTGTGTTTGGTTTCATAAGGTGTTCCCTCTGCCATTGGACCATTCTGGAACCTTGTAAACTTCAGGAATGGATCTCTCCTTCAGGCAGTGATTTCTTTGGTTTGTTACAAAAGCAAAGGGGACAGGCACAGCAGTTTCAGGACACTGAGACAGTTGTCCTACCATCTCCTGTCCAAAATGATCCAAAGTAACTGTTGTGGGTGGTTGCAGACTGAGCTGCTAGTAGCTGAAATAAGGTGGGCGTTTAATACTCTTGTGCTTAGTGCTCAGGCTGGTCAAGGCTGTCAAGGACAGGGCTCACATCCCTTCCATCTCATAGTTTCTCCTTTTTCTGTCTGCTGGGAAGGAGAATGTGTGAGCATGGAGAGCAAGCAATTTTATTTTTAAAAACACAAATAGAAGTTCCATCACTTCAACTCATATCCTGTTAGCCAAAGCCAAGTCATATGTCCACACCCAGCTGTGGGGAAAGCTGAGAAATGTGGTCCCCAACTAGGTGGCCCTGTACCCATCAGAACTCTGACTTGCGGTGGGGATGAGGAATCTTATTACTAAAGTGAAGGAGGGGGAGAATGGAGTCTGAAGGCCATTACCAGTTTGCTGCAGCATTATCTGAGCTGCCTGGACCCCCCCAGAAGATTGGGCCCTCCCCAAGACTCCCAGAGCTGGTGTGGCCTAATTGGTCATGGGCACAAACACAGATGTGCAGATTTGTCTCTAACCCACAGCCAAATTCTTTGAACACAAGGATGACTGCTTCAAAGGGAAGAAATTTCGACTCCCAAAGTAGAATAGGTCAGGATAAATCCAATCATACTTTCTCTTTGAAGCTTTAAACAATTTTTTAATTGATTTGAGAGAGAGAGAGGTGTAAAGAAAAATATTGAATTGTTGTTCCACTTATTTATGCATTTATTGGTTGAGATATATATATATATATATATATATATATATATATATATATATATTTACAGAAAGGAAGGAAGAGGGAAAGAGTTAAAAACATCGATGAGAGAGAAACATCATCTGGGGATGTGCCCGCAATCAAGATACATGCCCTTGACCGGAATCGAACCTGGGACCCCTCAGTCCGCAGGCCGACACTCTATCCACTGAGCCAAACTGGTTAGGTCTATTGGTTGATTCTTATATGTGCCCTGAACCCCCAACCTTGGCATATTGGGACAACGCTCTAATCAGCTGAGCTACCTGGCCAGGGAAGCACTACACTTTTTTTTTTTTTTTTTTTTAAGTAGAAGGATTTGCATAATGAACTCCTAGCCTCATCCATAATCATCAGCCATTGGCCAACCTTGTGTCTTTTTTCCCTCCCCCTAATCATTTTGAAACAAATCCTAGACATCCTGTCATTTATCTCTAAAACATATAGACCTTTAAAAAGTTTTGTTGTTATCGTATGTAGAGAATTAATAACAACATCTTATTGTTATGTAAACAGGCTGGGCAATGAAATCAATTACGGAGTCTCAATCAAAAATTTCCAAGGATAGGATAGGAAAGAATAGAAAGTATCAGAGTACACCCCAGTGATTAAGGATTTCTACTCTTTTGTGGCCTTCCCATCTTAGATGTTTCCCTACTTCCCAAATTCTCTGTCCATATCAGGAACCTAACAGATGTGGTTTCATTTTCAGGTAAGTTTTTTCCATCCAAACTCTCATTTCTTTCTAACTACAGTCACAAATGTGATCAATTTGGATTGCAAAGAAGATTTTTGTGTGTGTGGATGTATGTGTACTTATGTGAATGTGTAGTGTGGCTTGTGGGATAAATTAATTTCTTACTGTGTGAAAGCCACCACTCTTATAGGTACATTAAATAAGATAATTTCTAGCCAGGAGTTGACTTCTCACAGGAAATTTGAACCATCACACATTCTCTTTCCTTAATGCAGATTTAGGAAAGGGAAGACAGATCTTGATGGAACTTGCTTAATAGCCATAGCTTGTTAAGTTCATCTTTTTATCCCAAGAAGAGGATGTTGTAAAGGACAGGGTTCTGTTCCTGGGATCCTCACATCTATATATGTTTGGAGAACATGGCTTGGCTAGTGACTGCTGCCTCTCAGAGATAATGAGCCATATACTTTCTCTCCAGAAGTCAGGATCCTGGGCTGGGACTAGGTGGGTGTTTGTGCTCCTGCATCCTGGGAGGTTACATGGGGATCAGCTGGGTCTTTGCCTCAAAGAAAGGAATCTGATCAGGTGTCTTCCACAAGAGCTGACCCCAAACAGCTTGTGAAGCTAGATCCCACCTGTTGCCTGCAGGTGATGACCAACGGCTGGGAGACGATGGACATGACTCTGCGGCGGAATGGGCTCGGGCAGCTGGGCTTCCACGTGAAGTACGACGGGACTGTGGCTGAGGTAGAAGACTATGGGTTTGCCTGGCAGGCCGGCCTCCGGCAAGGCAGCCGGCTGGTGGAGATCTGCAAGGTGGCTGTGGTCACCCTGACCCACGACCAGATGATCGACCTGCTGCGCACCTCCGTCACCGTCAAGGTGGTCATCATCCCACCCTTCGACGACGGCACCCCCCGGAGGTAAGGGAGCTCACCCTGCAAGGTGAGAGGGGTATGGGGTGACAGCTCCCTGAGTACTAACAGGAAGCCTCCCCAGGGTTGTTGCTTGAGGCCCTTTGTCATCTGGAAGAGCGGTAATGGTAATGGTGATGGAGTAGGAGTCAACATCAGTCAAACACATACTGCAAGCCAGTTACAGTTTAAGCACACCATATGCGTATTATTCCATTTCATCTCCACAGCAGCCCCATGAGAACCCTCAGCAGTCTATTTTCTAGACAACGCATGCAGCATTAAAGTAACTTGCTCTAGCCCTGGCCAGTGTTCTCAGTCGTTACAGCATTGGCCCACTCACCAAAGGGTCTCAGGTTCAATTCTCAGTCAAGAGCATGTGCCTGGGTTGCAGATTCAATCCCCAGCCCCAATCGGGATGCATACGGAAGGCAACCAATTGATGTATCTCTCTCGCATTGATTTTTTTGCTCTGTCTCCCCCTCCTTCCCTTCCACTCTCTCTAAATATCAATGGGAAAAATATCCTCCAGTGAGGATTAACCAAAACAAAGGTAAATTGTCCCAGAGTACACTGCACTTCATTGATTTGTTTGGCATGTATTTATTGAGACCTCACTATGTGTGAGCTCCAATCAAAGTGCTCAGGATAGAGAAGTGAACAGTGCCTGTTCCCTTGGCATTTGTGTTCTACAGGGAAGGAAAGGCAATCTATACTAATAAAAGTGTAATATGCTAAGAACAAGCGACCTTCCGGATGTCCTTCCGGACAAAGCCACTATGGCAGAGGCTGAGGCAGAGGTGGTTAGGGGCTATCAGGCAGGCAGTGAAGAAACTAGGGGCAATCAGGCCGGCAGGGGAGCAGTTAGGGGCAATCAGGCTGACAGGGGAGCAGTTAAGGGCGGTCAGTCAGACAGGCAGAGGCAGTTAGGGGCGATCAGGCAGGCAGGCAGAGGCAGTTAGGGGTGATCAGGCAGGCAGGCAGAGGCAGTTAGGGGCAATCAGGCAGGCAGGCAGGTGAGTGGTTAGGAGCCAGCAGTCCCAGATTGCTAGAGGGATGTCCACAGCAGGGATCAGGCCTAAACCAGCAGTCAGACATCCCCCGAGGGGGTCCCAGATTGGAGAGGGTGCAGGCCAGGCTGAGGGACCCTCCCTTCCTCAGTGCACGAATTTCATGCACCGGGCCTCTAGTCTATATATATATAAAAACCTAAGCTACCAAACAACCAGTTGACCGGTTACTGTGACGCACACTGACCACCAGGTGACAGCCACTCAACGTAGGAGCTGCTCCCTGGTGGTCAGTGCATTCCCACAGCCAACCTCCCACTGTCCCTCCCCCTGGCCAGCCAGCAAACCTCCTGTGGCCCCTCTCCCTTCCCAGCCAGTCGACCTCCCCCTCCCCCAAGTTGGCCCCAATTCCTGGCCAGGCTGAGTGACCTCACCCGTGCACAAATTCGTGCACCGGACCTCTAGTTATTAAATAGGCAGGTAATCTAGGAACAGGCAGCAATGAGATCTAAGGAGAGGATTAAAGTGGAGTAAATACAGGGTCTGTAGCATGGCAGAGAGCTATGGACAGAGTGGTCATAGAAGGCTCGTGGGCAAAGGTAGCCATCTGGTTTTCTAGGCCAGACAGGGACTGGCCAGGGCAGTCTCTGAAGTGCAAGTGTATTGTGCATATTCCTACAGCACGGTGGCTGGAACAGAGTAAGCAGGGGTAAGAGGTGGGAGAGAGGGACTGAGGGGCCTTTCTGGACATAGTGAGGAGCTTGGTATTATTCAGTAGGAAGCCAGTGTAAGGTTTGTTTCTTTTCTTTCTTTTTCAATGGAACATTTCAAACATATTAAAAGTATACTAACCTGTTGTTTCAACATTTGTCAACATGTGGCCAGTTTTTTGTTTTTAAATCTCTAACTTCCCCACATTGAACTATTTGAAACAATCCAAATTCTTGGATTGTATCTCTACCCCATTAGGGCCTTTAAAAAATTACTACAATATTTACAATTTTAAGAGTAAGTGAATATCAATTACATAGTCCATTAACTTCTGTCATATCAGAGAGATACTTTTTAAAAACAGTTGTTTTGTTAATCAGGCTCCTCATGTTGCATTTGGTTGATGTATCTCTTCATGCTCTTTTAATCTGTAGTCCTCCCTTTTATTTTTATTTTTTCTTGCAACTTATTTGGGGAAGAAACCTGGCCTCTGTTTCAGGAGTTTCCCGCTTCATGAAAATTAGCTGCTTGCACCCCCTGTTCCTTTAGCACGTGTTTTTCCCACAAACTGGAGTTCAAATTGACCAGATTGTGCTTAAATTTCTTTTGGTAACAACACTTACCAGTGTGTGTCCATCAGGAGGCACCATGTATCTGGCTGTCCGTCTGTGAGTGATGCTAAGGGCCATCAGAGAGTTCATGTATGGCAACCTGACTTGTCATCATACATTTCCTCTCAGCTTTCAGTGGCCATTACCTAGATTTATTTTTTCATTATAGTTTTTACTAGAGGCCCGATGCATGAAATTCATGCAAGAGTAGGCCTTCCTTCCCCCAGCTGCCAGCACCGGCTTCCCTCTGGCACCCGGGACCCGGCTTCCCTCACAGCCCTGGCAGCAACGTCTGGTCTAATTAGCATATTATGCTTTTATTATTATAGATAAGCTCAATGCTGTCATTTTTTTCTTCATTTATTAGCTGTAATTCTTCTAAAAAGAACTTGCCTTCAGTAACTATATGGTTATTCTGAGGTATAATTTACACAGGGAAGACAGGATAAATTCAATTTTTGGATTGATGAGTTGGTACCCTAGCCACCTCCAGAAGTGACCAGAGACAGAGAGGGAAAATCACTACATTCCAAGCTGCACAGAGGGCAGTCAAGGATTTGGCCCTGATGGAGCTAACATATGGGTCAGGAGACAGACAATAAACAACTAAGCAAATAAGACAATTTCATACAGCAAAAAGGGGAGGCAGCCGAGTGTAGTGGGAAGGTGGGTTCTGCAGTGAGACTGCCTAGTTTTGAATCCCAGCTCCTTTTATTAGCTATAGCCCTTTGCAAGTGGCCTCACCCCTGTATCTCAGTTTCTTCATTTGTAAAATGGGGATGATAATATATCCTTTCCTCAAAGGGTTGTCGCAACATTGGAGGAGGTAAGACTGGTAAACCTTGTGAAATAGTATTTGGCCTGTAGGAGGCACTGTAGAGGCACTAGCTGTGAGATAACTGAGTGTGAAGAAATAAAGGGCATGACCTGATCTTGGAGAAGATGGTCGAGAAAGTGAGAAGGAGCCAGAAGAAGGCCTTGCAGGGAGAGAGCATCCATCACAAAGGTGAGAACAAAGGTCCTCGGCTTGTTGACAGATCAGTAGGAGCTTGATGTGACTGCTTTAAGAAATTAAAGGTGGAGGGTGGGAGGAATAACTGAAAGGATTAGAGAAATTCCCAAAGTTCACGAGTGCCTGAACCAATTCCTCTTACGAACAGTTAAAAGTGATTAAACACACCCTGGTTGGGTAGCTCATTGGTTAGAGCATTATTCTGATGCACCAAGATTGCAAGTTCAATCCTGAGTCAGGACACATACTAGGAGCAACCAATGAATGCATAAATAGGTATAACAACAAATTGATATTCTCTCTCTCTCTCTCTCTCTCTCTCTCTCTCTCAAAATCAATACATTAAAAAGAAGAAGTAGGGTGGTGTGACTAGAGCAGAATAACCCAAGAGGAAGGCATGAGATGAGGTGACATGGAGTGCTTATACACATGAACTCCCAGGACTGGTGTGATCCCCACTTAACAGAGTGTGATCCACACTTAACAGTGAGGCCCAGAGTGGAACAGTCAAGTCACTTGGTACAAAGTTGTACATCTAGTAAGTGACAGAGCAAACTCAATCCAGTTTGCCCATCCCCATATGTTCTGCTACCACTAAAAGATGTTGAAAACTCACCATAGCTGGTATTGCTCAGTGGATAGAGCATCAGCCTGTGGACCTAAGGGTCCTGGGTTCAATTCCAGTCAAGGGCATATGCCAGGTTGCGGGCTCGATCCCCAGTGGGGGACATGCAGGAGGCAGCCAATCAGTGATTCTCTCTCATCATTGATATTTCTATCTTTCTCTCCCTCTCCTTTCCTCTCTGAAATTTTAAAAAAAAATTTTTTTTTTAAAAGAGACATGTTGAAAACGCCCCAATATGCAAGTTCTGGTTATTCCATCCCCACTTTCCTGAGTCCTGCTTGCTCTGAACTCAGTGGGGGACAGTCCGGGCAAGTCTAAGCCCTGCAACCAAGGGTTTGGCCACCCACGTGCACACCCTGGTCTCTCAGCCTCAGGACTCCTGTCAGGCCTCAGGTATCCCTTTTCCCAGTCCTATTCTGGGGCCTCCTCCATCTTTGCAGAGCCAAAGCCCAGCCACACACTCTGAGCTCTGCAGGGGCAAGTCAAACCAAAGTAACCCCACAGGCTGGCTCCCCCTCTCCTCTTCCTACATTCATGCTCATCCCTACATGTATGCACGCAGCAAACCAGCCCACCTGTCGGATGACTCTATAAAACTCAGGGAGTGTGAGAGGACGTGAAGGTGCCCTACACCTGCAACAGGGCCCAGCTGAATAAAGTTGAAAGTCTGCAATCTCATTTCTCTAGCTTTGGTGAGACATACCAGGGAGGGTGTGACCAGATAGACGAGTTCTACTCCCTGCCCTATTTAGGAGAAAAACTGTCATCCTGCTCACTTTACAAAGTGACTACAAAACAGGATCTCCTGTTCACAGGGACGGCGGGTGTGGCTTGGGACTCGTGTGGGTTTTGTTGTACTCCAAATGCAAGAGTGTCTGACTGGCCTCCTTCAGAGAGCTGATAACCCAACTCAAAGGTCCCTTCAGCCTCCTAATGCAACCCTGGCCTCCTGGCTCAAGTGTCACAAGGAGCTCTGAGTGGAAGCTCTCAGGGATGGGCAAAGATGCTCTCCTTGCCACTAGCCAGGCTCTGGAGGGCACATATCCAGACCCCATGCTCTTGGGACACAGGGTAGAGTACAGGGGGACATCCTTGCACCTGTAGGCCACAAGGCTGGGGTTCTCAAGTGAGCCCTGCACTGCTAGGCCATAGCTGGGCTGAACCAGGTAGCCAGGAAGACATCTCAGAGGCCCTTATGAAATATGTCATTTTGACGTTGGGTGCTTGCACAGGCTCAGGAGGGATGTTCTCACCTTGTTGTCTTTGTTGTTTGATGCCTGATGGGGAAGGGGATCTGTGAGGCATTTGTCCTCTTTAGTTGGACTTTCAGACCTCAGATGGGGTGGGGAGTTGGAAATTCCTCCCTCAGAAGGGAAATTGAATCTGCACAAGTGAGTGAGTAGGAGAGATAAGAAAGGAGTCCCCATGACCCCCAGGAATTAGGAATCAAGGCCAAGGAGGCAGTGAGGAAAAGTGGTCTGCAAGCCCAGGGGCATCCTCCCTCAGACATCTCCCGTGAGTGGCCAAGAGTTCGAAAAGGAATATTTTGTGCAGTATTGTTGGTCGAGCAAAAGATTTAAAAGCAACCTAAGTATCCAGCCATAGGGTCTGGCTAATTAAATCCCAGGTCCTCACATGATGGAATAGTAACTGGTTATTTAAAGTGAGGTGAGCCCTGGCTGGTATGGCTAAGTTGGTTGGGTGTCATCCCATGCACCAAAAGGTCATCAGTTTGATTCGTCAGGACACATGCCTAGGTTGTAGGTTCATCCCCAGTCAGGGTGCCTACAGGAGGCAAGCAGTCAATGTTTCTCTCACATATCAATGATTCTCTCTCCCTCCTCCTCCTCTTCCCTTCCCCTCTCTCTAAAAGTCAATAAAAACATTTAATAAATGGAAGGAAGGAAGGTGAATCTGTTAATTAATGCCAAGAGGGCATGGGGGGGGGGGGGGGTTGGGGAAGGGCAAGATGGTATCTGATGTTAAGTGTGCTGTTCCATCTATAATAATAAAAGTGTAATATGCTAATTAGACTGGAGAGCTGGATGTCCTTCCAGATGACCTTCCAGATGAAGCTGTGGTGACAGGGGCTGAGGCAGAAGCAGTTAGGGGCAATCAGGCAGGCAGGCAGAGTGGTTAGGGGTGATCAGGCAGGCAGGTGAGTGGTTAGGGGTGATCAGGCAGGCAGGCAGGTAAGTGGTTAGGAGCCAGTAGTCCCTGATTGCGAGAGGGGTGTCGAGGGGCCCTGGATTTCGAGAGAGTGCAGGCCAGGCTGAGGAACACCTCCCTCCACCCCTCCCCATGCACAAATTTTGTGCACCAGGCCTCTAGTTTTAAATATTTCCACACCTGCATAGGATATTTCTTTTCTGTTTGTTTGTTTTGTTTGTTTCGTTTTGTTTTTAGTATATTTTTATTGATTTCAGAGAGGAAGGGAAAGGGAGAAAGAGATAGAAGCATCAATGATGACAGATAATCATTGCTCATTGGATGCCTTCTGCATGCCCCCTACTGGGGATCAAGCCCATAACCGCAGGCATGTGCCCTTGCCCAGAATCAAACCCAGGACCCTTCAGTTCCCAGGCCAATACTCTATCCACTGAGCCAAACCTGCTGGGGCTGCATAGGATATTTCTGAAAGAATATGTAAGAAACTGGAAGCTGGTTGTTTCTGATGGGTGAAACTAGAGGACAAAATAGGGGACAGTAATATCCTTTTATATCATTTTAGTCTTTAAAAACACTTCAAAACCTAAATCCAAGAAGTGAGCTTCTCAAACATTTTTATCCCCAGCAGCTAGGTAAAATGCAGATTCCTGGGTCCCACCTTAGGTGAGCCAAGGAGGGATATAGGAAGCTGCATTCCTCTACAAAGTTCTTAGGGGATTTAAATGTTGGTGGCTTTCATAATTTATTTTTAAATTGATGTGTAATTTTTTAAATTTATTTTTTTTTATTGATTTCAGAGAGGAAGGGAAGGGAAAGAGATAAAAATATCAATGATGAGAGAGAATCATTGATCGGCTGCCTCCTGCATGCCCCCTACAAGGTATTGAGCCTGCAACCTGGGCACGTGCCCTTGATCGGAATCAAACCCAGGACCCTTCAGTCTGCAGGCCAACGCCCTGTCCACTGAGTCAAACTGGCTAGGGAAAATGCTGGTAGCTTTCATATGGCTGGAGAGAAATTTGTTACAGAGCTTTGGGTGGGTGTGATTGGACTTAAGAAAGTGGAAGAGAGAGACCTCAGAGGAATGGCAGCATGGGAGCACACTTTGTCCTCTCCCTGTGAAATTTCAACAAGTTAACGAACTATAATTCAACAAAGAAATCTCTGCTCAACACAGACACCCGCCTGAGACACCCACACATTGAAACATCTAAAAGTGGGCAACTGGGATCAAACAGGGAGTCAAGAAGAGAGGAAAGTGCAGCCAGCCTGCAGACACAGCCCTGCAGCTGAGAGCTTGTGCCTTGGCTGGGAGAAGGGAGAAACCAGCAGTAGCAGGCACTTCCTTGGCCAGGAGAAATAGAGAGCTGCAGTGGGGAGAGGGGGAAGGGGAAGCCCAGCAACGTGAGCGGTGAGGGAGTGCACAGTGTCTGAGTCATCAGACACCAGACAGAGAATGGGTTCTGCCATACAGCTCTCCACTGTCTGCCGGCAGTGGTATTTGAGGCAAAGAAACGGAACCACAGAGCACTGCTGCCACTTGGACTCCCATAACTCGCCTCCCTTTGCCCTTGGAGTCAGTCCAGGAGCATATTATTGGCAAACCAAGAGCTATTGCAGTAGAACTGGTTTCCCTCTGTGAGTGGTCCCAGGAAGGGTGTTTGGGCAGGACCCCACAGAGGTCAGAAGCCACCATTATTTTGAGGGCAACACAAACCCCACCCCCAAACAGTAAGGCTGTACTGTCTTATGGAAGCCAAGGAGGTTCAAGACTGGGAGATGGCAAAGCTAAAAAAAAAATCTTGTGATTCAGCACCATCTACTGGAAAATAGTAGAAAGACCTCTCCAAAGAAAGCTGCATGCCTAGACAAAGGAGAAGAGCAAACACCATGAATAACCACGGTAACAAGGATGGTCAGAAAGAAAATGGAAAAATCCCCAGAAAGCAAGCTGAAACACATGGAAATATCTCTATATATAAAGAGATAATATGCAAATTAAGCCGGAACTCCGTAACGGTTCATGACCAGACAGGAGGAGGTTGTACGCACAGGTGAGGCCTGGAGCAGAGATGGAGACAGAGGCAGGGGTCCTGCCCAAGCCGGCATGGTGGCTCAGGCGGCCCAGAAGCAGACACAGGCAGGAGGGCCAGGATTGCGTGGCACTGGGCTCATGGCAGCCGTGAGCTCAGGCAGCTGCGAGGCCCAGGGCTCAGACAGCAGTGGGCTCACAGCAGCTCTTGGCCCAGGCAGCTGTGAGGCTCAAGGCTCAGGCCTTGCAGCCCCTGCAGCTGGCAGTGGCAGCAGCAGCAGCAGCAGCGGGATGATGGGGGCGGCGCCTTTCCTGTTTAGCCAGGTCGCCTCCCACAGAGGGAGTCCAGACTGTGGCTTAGGCTCCAGGACTGTGAGAGGGAGCAGGCCGGGCTGAGGGGTACCCCCCTCCAGTGCACGAATTTTCATGCACTGGGCCTCTAGTGTGATATAAATGACAGAGTTATTAAGACTGCAGTCCTGAAAATACTCAAGGATATGTGAGAAAATACTGACAGGCAATTAAGTGCACTCAGAAAATAAATTAATGGACAAAGCAAGTACTTTACCAAAAAGATAGAAACTTTTAAAAAGAACCTATGAGAAATCCTGGAAATGAAGCATGCAATTAAGGAGATTAAGAGTGAACTACTGAGCATAGAAAACAGAACCAACCAGATGGAGGAAAGAATTAGTGATATTGAAGATAGGAATCAAGAAATGATGCAGAGGGGAGAAGAGAGAGACCTGAGCATAAATAAAGGTGAAAAAGCTCTATGAGAACAATCAGAAAAAGCAATATTAGAATTATAGGCATTGCGGAGGAGGAAGAGAGGGAGCATAGAATGGAGAGTCTATTAAAACAAATAGTGGATGAGAACTTCCCAAATCTATGGAAAGAATTAGATGCTCGAATCCCAGGAAGCAAACAAAACACCTAGTTACCTCAATCCAAAGAGGCCCTCTCCAAGGCACTTAGTATTGAAGCTGTCAAAAATTAATGACAGCCCAGCCAGCATGGCATAGTGGTTGAACACAATTCCCGGTCAAGGCACATGCCGGGGTTGTGGGCTTGATCCCCAGTGTCAGGCATGCAGGAGGCATCAATCAAAGATTCTTGTCATTGATTTTTCTATCTCTCCCTCTCCCTTCCTCTCTGAAATCAATAAAAATATATTTTTTAAAAAATTAATAACAAAAAAATTCTCCAAGCAGCCAGGGAAAAGAAGGAAGTGACCTACAAAGGAAAACCCATCAGAATTTCATCCAACTTCTCAGCAGAAACTCTACAAGCCAGAAAAGAGTGGAACCAAATACTCAAACTCTGAAAGAGAGAAATTCCCAGCCATGAATAATAATATCCAGAAAATTATTCTTTAAATATGAAGGAGAAATAAAAACGTTCCCAGACATACAGAAATGGAGGGATTTTATTACCAGGAACCTCCATTGCAAGGGAGTTACTCTGCCTGAAACAAATAGCGTAAGCTCACAACACTGAGTAAGATCACCAAAAAACTTACAGCATAAACACAGATAATTTGTGACAGACACCAAAAAAAAACATAAAAAAGGAGGGGGTAAAGGTCTGTACTGGCAAAGAGGATGAAGATCAGATGTGCTCAGAAGAAAGAAAAAAAAAACTATGGTATATATGCAAGTTTATTTTGTATAAACCTAATGGTAACCACACACAAAAATCCCCAAACAAGGACACATAGCTTAAAAAAAAAAGAGGAAACCATGGAAAGAATGGAATACCACTTAAACAAACACAACAGACAGAAACACAAAGGAAAAGAACCAGTTGAGGCACAGAACAACCAGAAAATAAAAGATAAAATGGCTATAGGAAATCCTCATCCTATCTAATAAAGAGGGAATATGGTAATTGACTGTCACACCCTTAAAGATGGCGGCACCCACAGCCAATAATGAGGGAATATGCTAATTGACTGCCACACCCTCAAATATGGTGGTACCCACAGCCACAAGACAGCAGCACCAAGTCCCCTCAGCCCCTTCGAGGGGTCAGGCGCATGGCAAGGCCAGGCCCATCCCCAGGTGGGCCCGGCCACTCCATGCGCCTGCCTTCAGAGTCCCCCAGTCCCCTCAGCCCCCCAACTGCCCAGGTCTGGCCTGGGGTGCAGGCAAGCCTTGGATGGCAGCTGCCCAGCAACCCAGGGCTTGCCCAAGGCACAGGCAAGCCTTGGATGGCAGCTGCCCAGCCAGTAGCCAAAGCGCAGGCAAGCCTCAGATGGCAGCTGCCCAGCCACCCAGGGCCAACCTGAGGCACAGGCAAGCCTTGGATGGTGACTGCCCAGCCGCCCAGCGCCACCCAAGGCTCAGGTAACCAGGGCCGGCTGAGGCTGCTGGCAGTGACATCAACAGAGGCGTGATGGGGCGTCACCTTCACCTGATTGCCCGGTCGCCTCCCGCCCCTGAGGGCTCCCAGACTGTGAGAGGGGCAGGCCGGGCTGAGGCAACCATCCCCACCCCCCCCCCCGAACCCCGCTCCAGCTCCAGTGCATGAATTTTCATGCATCAGGCCTCTAGTTCATCAATAATTACCCTAAATGTAAATGGCCTGAATTCACCAATAAAGAGGCACAGAGTAGCAGAATAGATACAAAACAAAACAAAACCATATGCTGCCCACATCCAAGCTGCAAAGACAAAGGTATATTTAAAACTAAAAGGGTAGGAAATGATTCTCCAAGCAAATAGCATCCACAGAAAAGCAGGTATAGCCATACTTATATCTAGCAAAACAGTTTTCAAGATAACAAGAGACAAAGATGGACACTTTATAATGATAAAGGGGACATTACATCAAGAAAACATAACTTCTATTAAGAATATGGACCAAACAAGGGAACAGCGAAATATATAAATCTCATAGAACTAAAGGAAGAAGCAGATCAAAACACAATCATAGTTGGGGACCTTAATACTCCATTGAAATATCTAGGCAGATCAAACAAACAGAAAATCAATAAAGAAATAACATCCTTAAATGAAGCACTAGAACAAATGGACATAATTGACATTTACAGAACCTTTTATCCCAGAACATCAGATTATACATTCTTCGCCAGTGCACATGGAACATTGTCAAGAGTAGATCATATATTGGGTCACAAAACTAGCAACATCAACAAATTCAAGAAGGTTGAAATTATACCAAGCATATTTTCTGATTACAGTGCCCTGGAGTTAGAAATCAATTGCAAAAAGAAAGTAAGGAACCACAAATACATGGAGATTAAACAACATACTACTAAAAAATGACTGGTCAAAGGAGAACTAAAATATGAGATCAAAAGATATATAGAGACAAATGAGAATGGCAATACAACATATCAAAACTTCTGGGATGCAGTGAAAGCAGTAATAAGAGGTCTAGCTCAAGAAAAGAGAAATCCCAAGTAAACAACCTAACATCATATCTTAAAGAGCTAGAAAAAGAAGAACAAAAACAGCCCAAAGTCAGCAGAAGAGAGGAGATAATAAAAATTAGAGCAGAATTGAATAAATAGAAAACGTAAGAACTATATAAAAAATAATAAATCAGAAAGCTGGTTCTTTGAAAAGATTACTAAAGTTGACAAACCCCTACCTAGACTCACTAAGGAAAAAAAGGAAAGACCCGTATAAACAAACTCAGAAATAAGAAAGAAGTCACCAAAGATATTATAGATATACAAAGGATCATACTAGAATATCATGAAAAACTATATGCCACCAAATTCAATAATCTAAAACAAATGGATAAGTTCCTAGAAATATATAACCTTCCTAGACTAAATCATGAAGAACTGGAAAATCTAAATAGATGAATCAGCAGTGAGGAAATTGAAACAGCCATCTAAAACCTCCCCAAAAATAAAAGTGAAGAAACAGATGACTTCACCAGAGAATTCTACCAAATGTTCAAAGAAGATTTAAAGCCTATCCTTCTCAAACTCTTCCAAAAAATTGAAGAAGAGGCAATACTTCCTAACACATTCTATGAGGCCAGTATAACCCTGGTACCAAAACCTGGCAAAGGTAACACAGAAAAAGGAAACTACAGACTAATATCTCTGATTAATACAGATGCAAAAATACTAGCAAATTGAATACAACAGTACATCAAAACATAATACATCACAATCAAGTGGGGTTCATTACAGGGGCACAAGGATGGTTCAACACATACAAATCAATCAATGTAATACACCACATTAACAAAAGAAAGAGTAAAATCATGAGCTTATTACTAGATGCAGAAAAAGCATTTGATATGACACAACATCCATTTATGATTAAAACACTCAAATAAGAATAGAAGGAAAATACCTCAACATAATAAAGCCATATAGGATAAACCCTCAATTAATATCATACTTAATGGTGAAAAATTGAAAGCTTTTCCTGTAAGATCAAGAACAAGACAAGAATGTCCACTTTCACCACTTTTATTCAACATAGTGCTGGAAGTCCTAGCCAGAGCAATTAGGCAAGGGAACAATTAGAAACAATAAATAAATACAGTCCAAGTTGCAGGATACAAAATCAGTGTGCAAAAATCCATTGCCTTTCTGTATACTAATAACAAAACTTCAGGGGGAAAAAATGAGAAAAAAATTCCTTTTGCATTTGCGACCAAAAGAATAAAATACTTACAAATAAACTTAACAAAGAACGTGAAAGACCTGTATCCTAAAAATTAGAAAGCATTATTAAAAGACATCGAAAAAGACACAACAAAATGGAAAAGTATTCCATGTTCCATGGATTGGAAGAATCAACATAGTTAAAATGGCCATATTATCCAAAGCAATATACAGATTTAATGCAATCCCCATCAAAATCACAGTATCATTTTTTAAAGAAATAGAACAAGAAATCATTAGATTTTTATGGAACCACAAAAGACCCCAAAGAGCCAAAGCAATCCTGAGAAAAAAAGAATGAAGCTGGAAGTATTGCACTGCCTGACTTCAAATTATACTACAGAGCTACGATAATCAAAACAGTATGGTATTGGCAGAGAAACAGACACACAGATCAATGGAACAGTAGAGAGCCCAGCTATAAAATCACATGAATATGGACAGGTAATTTTTGACAAAGGAGCCAGAAACACAATGGAATAAAGATAGTCTCTTCAATAAATGGTGCTGGGAAAATTAGAAAGCCACATGGATTATAGTGTGTCCCCAAGTACAAAAATTAATTCAAAATTGATCAAAGACCTAAATATAAGACCCCAAACACTTAAGTTACACAAAAGAAAAAATAGGTACCAAACTTACAGACTTTGATTATAGAGAACATTTTATGAATTTGACCCTCAAAGGCAAGGGAAGTAAAGGCAAAAATAAATGAATGGGACTATATCAAACTAAAAACTTATGCACAGCAAGAGAAACTGACAACAAAACAAAGAGGCAGCCAACCAGATGGGAGATATTTGCAAACAGTATTTCCAACAAAAATTTAATTTTCAAAATATAAAGAACTCATAAAACTCAATACCAAACAAACAACCCAATAAAAAAGTGGACAGAGGATCTGAAAATAACCTCTCCCAAGAAGACCTATGAACAACCAATAACTGTATACAAAGAAGTTCAATCTCACAATTAGGGAAATGCAAATCAAAACTACAATGAAATACCACCTCACATTTATTAGAGTGGATACTATCAATAAGACAAGCAATAACAAGTGTGGGAGAGGTTGTGGAAAAAAGGGAACCCTCATTCACTCCTGGTAGGAATGTAGACTGAAACAACCACTATGGAAAGCGGTCTGGCAATCCCTCAAAAAATTTAAGAATAGAGCTACCATATGACCCAGCAATCCCGCTCCTGAGTATATATTCAAAAAATCAAAATCATGTATCTGCAAAGATATATATGCACCCCTGTATTCATTGCAGTATTATTCATGGTGGCCAAGACATGGAAACAGCCAAAGTGTCCTGCGATAGAGGGCTGGATAAAGATGTGGTACATATACATAATGATACTCAGCCATAAGAACTGACAAAATAGTGCCATCTACAGCAATATAGATGGACCTTGAGAACATTATGCTAAGTGAAATAAGTCAGTCAGAAAAAGCTAAGAACTAAATTATTTCACTCATATGTGGGATATAAAATGGAAACTCCTGGACACAAACTGCAGTGTGGTGATTGCCTGAGGAAAAGAGGTGGAGGAAGAAAGTGGTCATAATATAAGATGATACGAGAAGATTTGACTTTGATGGTGGGCACACAGTGCAATATACAGATCTGGTAACATAGATATCCACCCCTGAAACGTATATGCCCATGTTGATCAATGTCATCCCAATCAATTTAATAAATACTTAAAATAATAATACAATTAAAAATTAAAGAAGAAAGTGAAAGAGACACTTTGGATTCTGAGCATATGGGAAGAACAAGGAGGCTGTCCACAGAATTGGCTGGAGAAGGCTAGCCAAACAGAAACTGCCAGAAAGAAATGCCTGTTTATTAAGCACTTGGTTTGCACCAGACTTTCTACTAATGTTCCTAGAATGCTCACAACCACCCCATCTTACAGATTAGGAAACTGAGGTTTTTATAAGGAAATCTGTTACTCAAGGCCATTGAGGCCATAAGGGGTAGAACTGGAATTTGAAAGAGCCCAGGAGACCTGGCTCTCCACCACTGTCTGCTCCCTTCAACCTGATTGGATGAAAAGCAAGGACCTACAACCAAGATTACCCAGCAAAGTTCTCATTTAGAACTGAAGGTCAGATAAAGAGCTACTAAGACAAGAAAAAGCTAAAGGAGTTCATCACCAACAAACCAGTATTATATAAAAAGTTAAAGAGTCTTCTTTAGGAAAAAGAAAGAGCCCAGCCAGTGTGGTTCAGTGGTTGGGCATTGACCTATAAACCAGGAAGTAATGTTTCAGCTCCTGGTTAGGGCACATGCCCAAATTACAGGCTCAATCCCCAGTAGGGGGCGTGCAGGAGGCAGCCAATCAATGATTCTCTCTCATCATTGATATTTCTATCTCTCTCTCCCTCTCCCTTCCTCTCTCTGAAATCCATAAAAACATAGTTTTTAATATGTTACTGATTTTTTACAGAGAGGAAGGGAGAGGGAGAGAGAGTTAGAAACATCGATGAAAGAGAAACACCGATCAGCTGCCTCCTGCACAGCTCCTACTGGGGATGTACCCGCAACCTAGGAACATGCCCTTGACCGGAATCGAACCCGGGACCCTTCAGTCCTCAGGCCGACACTATCCACTGAGCCAAACCGGTTAGGGCAAAACATATTTTTTAAAGAAGAAAAATAAAGATCAAAAATATGAACAATAGCCGAAACTGGTTTGGCTCAGTGGATAGAGCGTCAGCCTGTGGACTGAAAGGTCCCGGGTTCGACTCCGGTCAAGGGCATGTACCTTGGTTGTGGGCGCATCCCCAGTAGGAGGTGTGCAGGAGGCAGCTGATCGATGTTTTTCTCTCATCGATGTTTCTAACTCTCTATCTCTCTACCTTCCTCTCTGTAAAAAATCAATAAAATATATTTTTTAAAAAAATATGAACAATAAAATGGTAATAAATACATATCTATCAACAATTAAATCTAAAAATAAAAATAAACAAGAACAGAAACAGAATTAAATATACAGAGAACATTTTGATAGTTGCCAGATGGGAAGGGGGTTGGGAAGATGGATGAAAAAGGTGAAGGGATTTAGAAGTACAAATTAGTAGTTATAGTATAGTCATTGGGGTTGTAAAGTATAGCATAGGGAATATAGTCAATAATATTCTAATAACCATGTAACGTGTCAGATGAGTATGAGATTTTTCAGGACGATCACTTAAGTTTTATAATGTCTTATCACGGGTGTACACCTGAAACTAATATGTATGCCAACTGTAATTTAAAAAATAAAAAAGAATGATTAGAAAAAAATGATTGGAGGTTTCCCTCTTTGAGGTCATGCCCAGAGGCTTCTGGCCAAAGGTGAAGCTATTAGTAACTGGGGGACAGCAGGGCGATGAGGGGGCAGTTGGGGACCCAAAAAATTACCCATTGGTTCCCAAACCACTGCACAGTGGGTCAGTGTGTATAGTGGTTAACTTTGTGGGCTTTGGAGTCCACTGTTTGTTTGTTAATTTTAATTCTCACCTAAGGATATGTTTTTATGGATTTCAGGGAGAGAGAGAAACGTCAGTCAGTTGCCTCCCATTCATGTCCAACCAGGTAGGGAACCTACAACCTGGGTTTGTTACGTGACGGAAATCGGACCTGCAGCCCTTCAGTGCATGGGACAACACTCCAACCAACTGAACTACACCAGCAGGGCTCAGCTGTGTTTGAATGTAGTTTCATTTCTTACTGCCTGTGTGACCTTTTCTGTGCTTCAGTGCACGTCTCTCTAAAGTGTGATGGGCTGATCAGGATTAACAGAACCAACTCAAGCATGATAAAGCAGAAGAGGGACTGTGCTGGCTTATGTGCTTGACAAGATTGGGAGACAAGGCAAGATTTAGGCAAGGCTTTGTGCAAGGACTCACACACCCTCATCAGGAATCTATCGTCTGCCTCTTTTTCTGCATTACTGTCATTCTCAAGTCATCTCCTACTTCATGGGGACAAAGATGGCCCACTCCTCCTCACAGCCCCAGCTATTGGTCTCCCCAGCTCAGCAGCCACAGTGAAATAGGATTTTCCTCCAGTAGTTTTAGAAACAGTTCCGGAGTTGATGCCCACTGTGTCTGATTGGCCCCACTTTAGGGTACATGGCAGTCGTATGCCAGTCATGTCCAGAAGGAGAGGAGTTTCTGACTGGGTCACATGCTCTTACCTGGAGCCAAGCAATGGGGTCAAGCCCTCCCAGAGCCCACAGACCTGCTCTCAGGAGCCAGGGGTGGAAGCTGGGCAAGCAACAGCAGGTGTACACTGCCTGGGGCCAGGATGCTGCTCTCCTCTACTTCTACCCAGCCTACCATATCTACAAGCTCTGTTAGACATTTGTGTTCTTGTCATTCCTCACCTGGTACCATTCTTCTCTGGACTGTTGGTACCATTCCTCTCTGACTGTCACAACAAGCTGCCAAATGTCAGCTCTGATCTTCATGCTGCTGAGGGGCAATGTGTCTGCCAGGTGCCAGAGCACACCCTCGGGTCACCTTTTGATAACTCTTTAGTAGCCATGTCCTGGGCTCGCAGCCACCAAGCCCTGAAAGTTCCCTGGGCTCCAGAGGACTCAGGACTGGCTCAATGGGGGCATGAGAGCTTCCAAGCCAAGTATTCTGAACTGAGCTCCCACAGCTACTGGGAGGTGGTTTTCTTGAGCATAGCTCCTTCCTCAGGCTCAGAGCCCTCCTTGCTGCATTGCAGCCTCAGTGGAAAATGCCAGCCCAGCCCAAGACTGTCCCCATCTGCAGCCAGAAATGCTGCAATTCCTGTGCCAGCCTGGTTTGGGGGAATTACAGGCCATTAGTTCTGCATTTATTTCAAGGTTCCGGATTTTGTGGCTTTTTTTTTTTTTTTTTTTTTTTTTTAATCCTCATCCAAGGATATTTTTCCATTGACTTTTAGAGAGAGTAGAAGAGAGAGGAAAAGACAAAGAAATATTGATGTGGTAGAAACACATTGATTGGTTGCCTCCTACACAAGCCCTGACCAGGGCCTGGGCCGGGGACAAGCCTGCAGCCAGGGTACATGCCCTTCACCAGAATCGAACCCATGACCCTTCAGTTCACAGGCCAACTATCTACTGAGCCAAACCGGCTAGGTCTGTGACTCTTTTTTTTTTTTTAACCATCCTGTAAAGTAGGTCCCCTGCTCCTCTTCCAGCTGTCATTGAAATTCTTGGAACAAAGCAGATACTATCCTTTGATCCTAAAAATATCTCTCTCTCTTTCTTTCTTTTTTTTCAATCCTCATGGAGGATCTTTTTTCATTGATTTTTTTTTTCTTTCTTAGGGAGAGACAGAGAGAAATATTGATGTGAGAGAAACACATCGATTGGTTGCCTCTTGCACATGCCCTGACCAGGGTCCAGGCCCAGGGAGGATCCTGCAATCTAGGTATGTGCCCTTGATGGGAATCGAACCCAGGACCCTTTGGTCCATAGTCCAACACTCTATCCACTGAGCCAAACCAGCTAGGATGAGATCTGCCTTTCTGGCCCCAAGTACTGCTAAGGGGGGCCAAGCCAGTCATGGAGGACACTGGCTGACTTGAAGCCTGGGTCAGGGAGAAGGGAGAGGAAGGAAAATGAATAGAGAAGGAGAAGAGGGGCGAGGAGATGAAGTCAAGCCTAACAAAGTTTCTCTTCCTAGGGGGTGGCCAGAGACCTACGACATGAATACTTCGGAGCCCAAGCCTGAGCAGGACAGCATGCCCTCTGGGGGCCGGCCCCCCTACCGCAGCAATGTTCCCTGGCAGTGGAGTGGGCCCGCCTCCCACAACTCTCTACCAGCCTCCAAGTGGGCCACTCCTGCTACCCCTGGCCATGCTCAGTCCCTGAGCCGGCCCCCAAAGCAGACCCCCATGGTCCCCTTTCGGGAGTCCCAGCCTCTGCACAGCAAGAGGTAAGGACCCCCAAGGGCATCAATCCCTGTCCCTGCCTCCCTCCTGTCCTTTTCTCTCTCCTTCCTTTTCTTTCCAGTCCCTTCTAAGTCTTTCTCCTTTCCTTCTTGTCCTTTGTCTTCTCCCCTCCTCCCTTCATTCATCCATGTCTTCCTCCCTCCCCCTATCCCTGCCTCCCTTTCCTTCAACTTACAATATGAGCCTATTGTGTGAGGGCCTCGTGCTAATAGCTCAGTGTCTGAGGTGGAAATTCACCATAGTATGTATGGTTAAAACTATAAATTTTTTAAAAGGTCAAGGGACTGATGAGCACAGAGTATAGGATGGGATAACTTCCTGAGGGAGGCAGGGAAGTGGGAAAGGCAGCAGCCCACATGTGTATAGGTATTGCCACCATTCTAGTTCAAAGAGTTTATTGTGGTGACATATACCTTACAGATAAATTCTTTTGAATATCCTATCTAATAAAAGAGTAATATGCAAATTAATTGTCACTCTGCGACAAAATGGTGGTGCCCATAGCCACAAGGTGGCCCCCAGTCCTCTCAGCCCCGCCGAAGTTCCCCAGTCTCAGGGAGGACTGCTGCTGAGAGCCGGCAGAGTAAGCAGCCTGGCAGAATGCTGCCCAGAGGCCCTCCAGACCCTTTATAAAAAAACAAAAACAAATTCACTCCCCACAGCACAATCCCCTCGCAGCGGCAGCAGCCTGGGCTGGGGTCTCAGCCTGGGAGGGGCATGCACCCCCGGGGCGCGGTCCCCTCGCAGCGGAGGCAGCCTGGGGTCCCAACCACTGAGTCCCACCAGCCAGGCAGATATGGAGGAATCTTAAATGTTTCTTTTTTTAAAAATATATTTTATTGATTTTTTACAAAGAGGAAGGGAAAGGGATAGAGAGCTAGAAACATCTATGAGAGAGAAACATAGATCAGCTGCCTCCTGCACACTCCCCACTGGGTATGTGCCCCCAACCAAGGTACATGCCCTTGACCGGAATCGAACCTATGACCCTTGAGTCTGCAAACCAATGCTCCATCCACCTAGCCAAACCAGTTAGGGCTGTCCAATATGTTAAAGAAAAAACCCTATCTAATAAAGAGGCAATATGCAGGGGAGGGCATTTGGGAGTGACCAGGTTGTCAGGGGAGGGCAGTTGGGGACGATTGGGCCCAGCAAGGGAGCAGTTAGGCGTCGATCAGGCTGGCATGGGAGTGGTTAGGGGGTGATCAGGCTGGCAGGCAGAAGCGGTTAGGGGCAATCGGGCAGGCAGGCGAGCAGTTGGTAGCCAGCAGTCCCGGATTGTGAAAGGGATGTCCAACTGCCTGTTTAGGCCCAATCCCTGTGGGGTCCCCAGGGGTCAGAAGGGTCCCAGATTAGAGAGGGTGCAGGTTGGGCTGAGGGACACACCCCCCCCCCACAGTGCACAAATTTCGTGCACCGGGCCTCTAGTGTTATATATTGAAAGATAAAGGAAGGCCCTAGCTGGTTTGGCTCAGTGGATAGAGCATCAGCCTGCAGACTGAAGGGTCCCAGGTTCAATTCTGGTCAAGGGCACATGCCTAGGTTGCTGGCTTGATTCCCCAGTAGGGAACCTGTAAGAGGCAGCCAATCAATGACTCTCTCTCATCATTGATGTTTCTATCTCTCCCTCTCCCTTCCTCTCTGAAATCAATAAAGATATATTTTTTGGCGGCGGGGGGGGGGGGGGGGGCAGATAAAGGAAGTTTTTCAAGAAATGGAGGGATCTAAGCTGCAGAGAAGCATGTCATCCCAGGAGTGGGCTAGAAAAGCCCTATCAGGTCCCTGTCAGGGCCTCAGTGGCTGAGGGCATGGGAGGCCAAAGTGGGAGATGGGGAGGGGAAGGGAGGGGAGGGGTATCCCCAGCTTCCTGCTGCCCTTTGCTCAGCAGCCCTCTCCACCCCCAGGGGATGATAGCAGATAAAGCAGATGGGATATGGTTGGGCCTCAGTGAAAGGTCTGTCTGTCCCTCCTCTGTGAGGGCAAGGGTATCTTCCTCACTCACCTACCTTCTTCCTCCCTCCTGTCTGTTCCAGGCCTGTTAGCTTCCCAGAAACCCCTTACACAGCATCACCAGCAGGGGTCGACAAAGCCCCTCCCTACCGACAGCCTTCTGGGAGCTTCTCCACTCCAGGCTCAGCCACCTACACAAGATACAAGCCATCCCCAGAAAGGTCAGAATCTCCACTCTTTTCAAACTAAGGAATCTGGTGAAACCTGGGGATCCTTCTTTCCCAGGAAATGCACATACCCTATAAGTCCAAGGCCGTTTTATGGGGTTTCTGGCACCCTGCAAGTCATTAGAGGGTTGGCTAAGCCTGAGCAGGACTCCTGTTGGCTTATCTTGTAGCAGAATATTGGTTGCCACTTTCTTGATACCGATATCACTTGTTTGAGCAAGAGCATTCACCTTCCACCATGGCCATATATTTCTCTCTCCAGCCCCACTCCCCAAGACCAGGCCACCGGCATCACCCAGTTTTCATAGCCTCTCAGGCTTCAGTCCTGTCCCCTTGGATCCTTCCCCAGTCTGGTGCCCTGTGCACTTCCTCCTCTGGGGTCCCAGAGACCCCCACCATTCTCTTGTCATCAGACCTGAGCCATGGGCCTCATTCTGGATGTCTCCCTTTGTCCTCTCCTTTACTGTGGTCTTCAGCCTTCTGAACATATCTGCCCCTACCCCCACCTCCTGTCCCCATTGCCCCACCCTGGACACCTTCCTGAACCCCCAGCTTCCCTCCCACTTCCTCTGGTTCATCCTCCACTCAGCAGCCAGGGGACATATCTGGCTATATATGTCCCCTGCTCCTAGGTGTCTTAGAGCCCTCAGGACACAGCCTCAGTGCCTCCATGTGGCCACCAAGACCCCACCTGTCTCTCCGGCTTTCTGCAGTACCACATGTCATCATCACTGGTCACTTCCAGTTTCTTCGGTAGGCTGTTTGCATTTCAGTTCTCATGTTCTTATCTCTGCCTGATTAATTCTTCACACTCTTGACCCTCACACCCCACCCCTTTCCTGCCCACCTGAGCACTGGTGCTCCACCTCCAGGAAGTCTTTCCTGAACCTCCCCTAGCACTAGGGGCTACCACTCTGCCCCTCAGTTTTCTGAGTATTTCCTGACTTTGAGCATTCTCCATTCTATTAGCCCAGTTGAGAGAGAGAGAGCACAGTCATGCTTTTCAAGAGCTAAGACCTTCCCAGTTCATCTGTATGATTATAATACAGCACAGATCTGGCACATGGTAAGATTCTTGGTATATGTTTAATGAAAGGATGGAGTGAGTTAGTGATTGTGTTTATATAAGACCACCTGCCATAAGACCAAGGAACAGTCCACTCAGCTAGTGGGTCTCCATCTTTTAGTGTGCCTCAGAATCACCCAGGAGGAGGACTTGTTAAAATACAAGTTACTGGGCCTCTTCCTCTAGTTTCTAACTTGGTGGGTCTGTAGTAGAACATGCCATACCAATGCTGCTAGTCCAGGAAACGCTTTGAGAGCCACTGAACTAAGCCATTGTTTGATTAAAAGCCTCTGCTGTAAAATGGGGAAAACATACTCTTTCATCTTCTAGTAGTTACCATTCAACTTTCATTCAGCAAAGGGTCCCAAGAGCTTTTTGAGTTCCAGGTGCAGGGAGAACTATTTGAAATACTTTTCAGCAGCTCTTGTTGTCAGTGTTGCTGACTGTGATGGAGAGAGGGTCTTAGAACCAATGTGCACTCTGATGCATGCTCAAATAGACTCAAGGGGAGTACAGTCCAGCCCCAAGGTTCTAAGCTGGCTATCTGGAAGAAGTGACACTTGAATGGGGCTTTGAAAGATTAGTAAGAGTTTGCCACAGAAAGGAGGGAGTAAGCAGAATGGTATGGAACACAGGAAGCATGGAGAGGAGTTGTGCATAGGGGTGATGCTACTGATGACTCCAGAGAGCTTGGTGTGTTTTTTTTAAAGGCTCAGTGTCCCCCATTATTATTATTTTTAAACTTTTTATTGGAAATAATAACAATTCACAGGAAGTTGAGAAGAAATGCACAGGGAATTCCTTCACCTAGCTTCCCCAGTGTTAACATCCTGCTAACTAGGATATAATATCAAACCAAGGCATTGGTACAATCCCTAGAGGTTCTTCAGAATTCATGCTCTGAGCATGCATGAAAACAAATTTTTATTTCTCTGAGATAAATGCCCAAGAATACAGTTGCTTGCCAAGATAAGGAATCAACCTAAATGTCAGTCGACAAATGAATGAGTGAAGGAAATGTGGCATATACACACAGTGGAATATTATTCAGCCATGAAAAGGGCTATTCGGCTATTTGCAACAGTATGAATGAACCTAGAGGGCATTATGCTAAATGAATTAAGTCATACAGAGAAAGACATATGCTGTATGGTATCACTTCTATGCAGAATCTTAAAACGAGTCAAACTCAACAAAGAGAATAGAATGGTGGTTGCCTGAGGGTGGGGGAGATGGGAAGATTTTGCTCAAAGGGTACAGAGTTCCAGTTATGAGATTAATAGGTTCTGAGATGGATAGTATGGTGGCTATAGTTAATCAGTTAGCTGCCACACGTCCAAAACGGAAGGTCCGCTGCTTGTGTCTGTAGACGCTTGTGGGAGGCAAATGGTTAATAACTCTGTATTATACACTTGAAATATGCTGAGAGAATAGATCTGAAGCATTCTCACCCAAAAAAAGTAACTGCATGAGATGATAAATGTGTTAATTAACTTGATTGTAGAAATCATTTCACAATTCATACTGTGCACTTTAAATATATTACAGTTTTGTTTGTTATACTTCAAAGCTGGGGAGAGATGTTTCTGAGAGTGCTCCTTGCTCAGCAAATTGAGAACAGCATTAATTCAGTGAATGGGTGAACTGACTATTCTGTATTGCAAGTAGAGAAGTGTTTAGAAAAAAATACAATTGCTTTATTGTGTGGAGAGAGGGTCTTAGAACCGATGTGCATTTTATGTTTTAAAAGAAACTGCCAAACTATTTTCCAGTTTGTGCCACCATTTATTGCAAAGGATCCATTACACTGCTTTTGCCCCTTAAAGCAAAAATTCATTGGAAGGGGAAATTAATTGGTCACATTTGCATGGATTTATTTCTGGGTTCTCTAGTCAATCCCATTGATCTATGTGTATGACCTCAGCTCCACAAATGGATAGTTGAATTATTTCATTTTACAGAAGGGAAACTGAGGTTCAGTGAGATGAATGAACTTAGTCAAGGTCACTCTTCTGGGAGTTGCTGAATCAGGACAGGAACTTGGGCCTTTGTGATTCCAGAGGGCTGGCCCTGACTCCAGACTCTACTTCCTGCCAAAGAACCCTGAGCTCATTCTCCAAATTAGGGCAACATCGCTCTGGCCAGTGTGCTCAGTGGATAGGACATTGGCCCATATTCCAAAGGGTCTTAGGTTCAATTCCCAGTCAGGGCCACATACCTGGGTTGCAGGTTTGATCCCCAGCCCTGGTCAGGGTACATAGGGAGAGGCAACCAATCGATGTGTCTCTCTCACATTGATGTTTCTCTTCCTCCCTCCCTCTCTTACTTCCTTTCTCCCTCTCTCTAAAAATCAATGGAAAAAATATCCTCAGGTGAGGACAAGAAAAAATTAAGGCGACATGCATGGTTCCTGTAGGCGTCACTGCCCCACTGTGACACTTGATGGCTGTGATTTTGTGTATTAGGCTCTCTGGCATTGACAAGTAGGAAACTAATGCTTTTTCTTTGGACTCAAGCTCTTCTCACCCTATCCTTCTCTTTCCAGGGCTCCGGTGGAGCCTGCCTTAGCTCTCTGTGGCCCATTATCTCAGCATTTTTATCTCTATCAGCAGATGGGCTTCAGGTTTTGCCAAATGTTCCTATCACACCTCATCCCTGAAACCCCCAGAGTGTCTTTCACAGGCCGTCACCAGCCTGCAGTAAGAGGCTGAGAGCAGGTCAGGGTGCCCCAGTGGCCTCTGGCCTCATCTCCTTTCCTCTTTTCCTGCTGCATAGTTGCCCCGTGACATCCTGGAGCCTGTGTGTCCTGAGTCAGACATTCCAGCCCAGCACTAGACATTTCTCCCTCGGGACTCCTCTGTCTCATGCTGTCTTCTCCAGCAGGTTGCTACTTTTAGGAAGGCAAAGGTCCTCATAGACAGAACCTGTCTTGTGGCCCATCTTAGATTTACCAAGAGACAAGATGGCAAATTGGCCTACTCCTGCCTGCCATGTGAGTGTGAGCAAGTGACTTTCCCTCTCTGCACCTCAGTTTGCTCACAGTTAAAATGTCTGTCTCTGAGCAGTGTTAAGAATATTGAAGGAGGGTCACCCTTTACAGTACTTGGAAAGGTGCCTAGTACATAGTAAGTGCTCCATGAGGGTGATGACTGTTCTGCTGAGTGTGGTTTCTCTACTGGCAGCTGGAGTACAGAGGCTGGCAGAAGCTGTCCCTGTCCTCGGGAGTTTGCTCCCCTCCTGTGCAAGAATAACAACCCACCCACTCAGTTCAGAGCATTAAAAGGCAGAATTGTATGCCCAGCTCTGCAAGCCAGCAGGGCTGGACTGGGCCCTAGACTTTTGCTCATCAGACCACCTGGTTCGCTTTTATTTTTTTCCTGTTTTTCTCCTTCAGCTCCATAAAGAGTGGTACATTTTATTAGGAGACATTTGACTGCAAGTGACAGAAAGACTAACTCAAGAAGGCAGCAAGCATTAAGGGGCTTTATCATCACATAATAAGTCCAGAGTTAGGGTGGATTTAGGGCTGGTTAGTTCTGCAATGAGGTCCTCAGGGACCAGCTCCACTCATGACCCACGATGGCTACTGTGGCCCCCAGCAAAACCAGTGCCCTTCAGAAGAAGAGGAGAAAGCTTCTCTTTGTTTTCAAGAGTGCCACTCCTGAATCAACCCCTGGCAAGGTCCTATTGGACCAGCATGACTGTCTTAAACTGTCAGGATGTGCTCAAACCACATGGCAGCATTATCGAGGGCCGCCAGAGCAGAATCTGGGCTCCATCAGCAAGGACAAAGATGAAGATGGTTGGCTGTTGGAGTGGCAGCCAATTGTGGCTACATTGTCTGCCCTACCCTTCCATTGTCCCATCAGTCAGATGGATAGCAGTGGAGCCTTCCACCTAGGAGAGGCTCTTCCTCACGTCCACATCTTTCTTGTTCCTCTCTTCTGTGGCCAAGTAGGAAGCTCTGTTCCCACATCCCAGTAGCCCAACCCTGCTGATCTTAAGGCAACCACCACCTTGGCTTTCCCAGGGTCAGTCAGTCTGTCTAGTTTGTGCCTAAAGACGCACAGCTAGTTAGTTCCTCGCTAAAACCTCAAGCCCTTTAATTTTAAAGTGATTTCCAATTCTGAGAAAAGATAAGAATACGTTATATTTTCTCAGAAGATATCAAAGATACATTTGATCTCTTGTTCTAAGGATTTTTGCCCAGAGCTGTGCATGGTGAGATGCTGGAATGTCCTCCATTCAACTTGACCAGACATGGCAGTAATAGAATGGCCCTGAATGGGACTTATTTAGCACCCCAGAGAATGGTCAGCATAGGTCAGTCAGTTTGCACTGGGATTGTTATGTGAAAGGACAAAGTACAGGTTGTCTTTGATTGAGGACAGTAGCTGAGAGATGAAGCATAGCAAATACAGGGGAACCTCGGTTCTCAAACGTAATTCATTCCAGAAGGCTGTTTGAGAAGCAATTTGTTCGAAAACCAAATCATTTTTCCCATTAAAAATAATGCCAATTGAATTAATACGTTCCAGACCCCTTTTTCACATATCACTGCCTCCGAAATGCTGTCACCACTGGCAAACTGCTTTTCCTTTATTTAAATCAACAATAGTTTTTCTACCTCTTTAATGCCTGTGATTGTGTTTTGTGAGTACTTTCATATCCTTAGCAACATCAGCACACTCATGGCCTGTTTATGTTTTAAAATTGTGCTAATTGTCTATTTCACCAGCAGCAAAAGAAAAAAGAAAAAAAGAACATGAAAATATTCACAGCCCAATTTCCTGAGGTGTAGCCTGAGAGGCGTTTTTTGTCATGCTGAAGTATCAGCATGAAGGGTTATCAGGTTGAGAACTGAAGGTGTATTAGAAAAGAGAGACATGTGTTCAGTGAACAACTTGGTCGAGAACCAAATTGTTAGAGATGGGACATGTTTGAGAACAGAGGTTTGACTGTATGTCCCACTAAAGTTAGGATTAGGTTTAGCTGCATAATATAGAAAGCAGATATTCAGATGAAATAGTTTCTTTCTTTCTCCCACATTGTCAGAGACCCAGGCTCCTCTTCACCAATGCTCTGCCATCCTTGGCCTGTTGCCTGTTGTTCTTAAAGTGGCTGCTGGAGCTTCAGCCTTAGGAGATGATGAGGCAATGGTACCCACAACACACCTCCAGAGATTTCCTGAAAGTCACATGCAGCACTTTTAACTCATTGGCCAGAACTGCAAGAGAATCTGGGAAATGTAGTCTGTTAGCTGATGCTGCCCCAAATATTGTTGGGATTCTGTTAGCAGGGCAGAAGCAGAGACTAGATATTGGGGGAGCTGCCTTCATGTCTGCCACTCATACCTTCCACTTTCCTCTAATGGACCCCAGCCACTGCTGATGATTTCCTTTAGTGCTCAGGATATGATATAGACATTTTGAAAAAAAATAGAATAAACATGTCCATACTTCAATTTCCAGCTGTGGTGGAGCCACATTTTACCAGGTCACCCCATAAGGTGAAGATTGCTTATGCATTTTATTGTTTGGGCTCTCTTCTTCCTTTCCTGGAGGCATTAGAAGTCAAGGTCTAGGAGGGCAGGGATAATATGTACACTCTGGGGAGGCGAGTAGGGTTGAGTTTTCAGAAAATCCAGTGCACCGCTGACACACCCCTCTACTGCCCTGGCAGCGTTGAAGCCTAGGGGTTTGGAGTTGTCGTTGCAGAGGCAACCCTGGCTTTGTGCCTGGCAAGACGACCCTGGAGAAGCTAACTTCTGTTTGGGATGTTGGGGGTCCTGGTTTATCACACTTTCAATCTGCAAGTATAGACACAAGCAGCCGAATGGGGAAGGTCAACATCCACTTGATATATAGAAGCTCAGTAACCCCCAGAGTACAGGGCCTGTGTCCGTGGGGTGCAAGTGACTGAAATTTGGCTGGTTCAAACATTGTAGGAATTTATTATCTCACAGAAAAGGAGGCTCAGAGGCAGAACAGGCTTTAGGGAGGCTTAATCAGGTATTGTGACAGCATTATCGAGGGCCTAGTTCCTCTGCCTCCTCTTTTCCATCCTCAGCATTGGCATCATCCATCTTCAGGCTGTCGTAAGAGGGCAACACAGACTCATGGTGTTATATCTGGACCCAGCAATGCCTGGATGAAGAAGAGAGGCCATCTTTCCTCATCATTTCTCTTAAGAGCAAGAGACTTTTCTCAGAAGCTCTCCCCCATGCCCCAGTGGACTTGCACCGGTTCGGTCAGGTTATGCTGAGTAACAGACATCTAAAAATCTCAGTGACTTATATCAGTCAAGGTTTGTTTCACACCCACACTGCAGCTCCACTGTCAGTTGACAGGATGCCTCTCAGGACACAGGCACCACCACCTCCCAGTCATTCCCCTTACAACTCATTGACGAGATCTAGTCACACAGCCCACCCGGCCAATCTAAAGGGGCTAGGAAGTGTAGTCCTGCCACCTGCTTGCCAGGTGGAGAGCCAGAATATTTTGTGGGAGTCTTAATAACTCACACCCTCTCCCATCTCAGTGGCCAAAATTGTGTCATTTGCCTGTCCTGAACCAGCCCCAGGCAAGGCTGGTTTCCTTCATAACGAGCTCTGTTGTGTGGTGGAATGGACATCAGGCAGTGTTCATTGGATTCACTCCAGGGCATAGAGAATGCCGTTGGGCTTGAGGCCTGTGGATGTGCAGAGCCAGCCTCCAGGAGAATCTTTGACTAGGAGATAACTCTATTTCACCTGTTCCACACCCAGTGTGGTAGAAAATGTTATCCCTTTTTCCAAATGGGAAAACTGAAACTGATGAGTTATGCTGCTAGTAAGGGCCTCATCCTGAGACCTGAGTCCGCAGCTTCTCCCGCAGTGCCTTCCTCCACAAAGTCCGAAGGCCAGTTGTCCCAGCTCACCCTGGGTCATGTGTCAACCTTAGGCTAAGTGCTGGCATACAGGATGTCATTCAGTCCCACAAGAAAGAGGGCTGTGATCATCTCTTGACAACTAGGCAAACTGAGGCTCCAAGTTGAAAAATTGACTGCCTGGCTGGGCAAGAGGCAGTGGTGAGGTTTAAACCCCAACCTGCTGGCTCCAGGGCTCCTGTGTGTACACACAGACTGCCTTACCCTGCTTTTCCCCACCAGGGAGAGGGAGCCCAAGACAGACCCCATTTTACAGCCAAAAAACAGGACCCCTGAAAAGCCTGTGGGTAGGGACATCGCCTAAGTGGCTTCTGCTCCTCCTCCCTGGAGAATCCCTCCTTCCCCAGCACTCCCTGCCACCAGCAGCTCCTTGGCCTCCTCCCTCAGGCTACAGCACATTTAGCCTCATCTAGCCTCCCTCCACTTGGGCTCTCCTGTGCTTAAAACCCACTGGAGACTAGCTCTCAGGTGGTTTTGACACACCAGGCCTTCATCCTGCACTTGCCTCCTCTCACTCCCCTGCAGGTATGCGGCCGCCCCACACCCACTGCTGTCTTTTGATCCCCACTTTGGCCACGACGGAACATCCAGCGGGGACTCCTCCTCAGGTGGACTGACCAGCCAGGAGAGCACGATGGAGCGCCAGAAGCCAGGTAGGGAAGGCTTCCCTGAGCCAGCTATTCCCTCCCGCATCACCCTACAGGATCTCTACTCACACAGCTTGACGGGTGACGCCCCTCGTCCTGGCAGATGGATAAAGCACACAGGAAAGCTGTGAGGGGGCCACTCATAGATTAGAGAGGTCGCCCAGCAGGGCAGTGGAGACCATGGAGCAGATCCTTCTCCACCCAGACAGGGCATCAGCAGGGTGTCTGCCAATATTGTCACTCAAGATTCAAGTACAGTGTGTGACATGGTGGCAACTGCAGAGGAAAGAGTTGAAAAGGACTAAAAGTGGTGCTCTTGGAAAGCAGAGCCCACTGGGTTCTGAGGCTTTTCATTGCACAGACCCTCCTGTTTTATATTCTTGACTATTTTGTAGGTACAGCACATACCGAGAAAAGAGCCCAAATCATGAATGTCCCGTGTGATGACATATCACAAAGCAAGCATGCCATGTTTCACACCCAGAGTAAGAACATGGCCCGGGCCCTTCCCAGTCAACACCCCGCACAGGCCACCCTGTCCTGCTTCTTACAGCCCAACTTCGTCTTACCTAGTTTTGAATTTCATGTGTACAGAAATGTAGAACTCATGCTGAATGCATGAGTCTGGCTTCTGTTACTCAATATTACATTCACCAGAATGTAGAACTCATGCTGAATGCATGAGTCTGGCTTCTGTTACTCAATATTATGTTGGTGAAATGTGGCCACGTGATTGTATGTAGCAACACAGTTTCTGAGTAGTTCTCATTCCATTATCTGAATGACCCACCCCTGACTACTCCGTTCTAATGCTGATGGACATTTGAGTGGTTTCCAGTTTGGCACTGCTTGGACTGGTGCAGCTGAAGATGAACACTGTGTCTGTCTCTTGATGAGCACAGACTCACACATTTGTAGGGTATATACCTGGGAGTGGAATCGCTGGGTCATATGTTTAACTTTATAAGAGACTGCCAAACCTTTTCCCAAAGTGACAAACCATTTCACACACCCACCTATGACATCTGAGAGTTGTAGTTGCTCCATGTCCTCGCCAACCTTTTCATTTCAGCCATGTAGTAGTAGCAGCACATTGTGGTTTTAATTTGCACTTTTCTGGTGCCTGAGGAGACTAAGCATCTTCTCATCTGTTTATTCTCCTATATGTAATGATTATCATGGGTGCATACACTAAGATGAATATTTTCAACATCATTTTTCATAACAAACTATTGCCCCTTTGAAGTCTGAGAACCACTAGATGAATGGGCAGATTCTAAAGAAAGAAAACCAGTGAAATTATCAGACATTAGAGGGGAAGAGTGGAGATGTCAGCTTAGGGGATCTTCCAGAATTTCCAGGCAGCTCAGGATGAGCATGTCAGCACGCTACCAGCTTCCCCAGGCATTGTAGGGTATGGAAGAGGACTGGTGTCCTAGGGAAGTCCTTGGCATCCCAGCCTCATGGTGCCCTTAAACCAGGAAAACAGATGGGACTCAGGCAAGTAGGTTGCCCTCCAGGGCCTGTAGACACCCTTGGTCCTGCCTGTCCCTGCCTGCAAGTCTGTGACCTTGGCTCCAAGACAAACAGATTTGCATCTTTTTTTTTCACCCCCGCCCAGTTCAGAAGAAGAGAAAAGTGTTACTTGGTGATCTCATTACACTAAAGTATAAATGAGGAGAAAATTTTTCCAGCATTCACCATGGGACCCAAATAAAGTGTCACAGAAACTCACCATTATTCTTATGTCTCCTTTCTTCTGTCTCCTAAAGCTCGGGTCCCCTGTCATTTCCTTGGGACCTTGTTATAAATCAACTGACACCTTCTCCTGCTCCCCTAGACCTTCCCCCCAAAATTAGGGCAAGCATCATGAAATCTGGAATGTATTCAAAATCCAGGAAAAAAGGTAGTTCAGGCTGGGAGGAGTCAGGCACCATGACAGATAGGATTTGCCCAGCCCTGAGCAGATGATGATAATCTTAAAACCCACTGGAGACTAGCTCCAGGGTTTTGTGTGCTTGATGTATGCACACAAAGGGAGAGGAAGAGAGATAGAAAGAAACATCAATGATGAGAGAGAATCATTGACCGGCTGCCTCCTGCCCGCCCCCCTACTGGGGTTCGAGCCCACAACCCAGGCATGTGCCCTTGACCAGAATCAAACCCAGGACACTTCAGTCTGCATGCCGACACTCTATCCATTGAGCCAAACCAGCTAGGGCAGTGGTCGACAAACTCATTAGTCAACAGAGCCAAATATCAACAGTACAACGATTGAAATTTCTTTTGAGAGCCAAATTTTTTAAACTTAAACTTCTTCTAACGCCACTTCTTCAAAATAGACTCACCCAGGCCGTGATATTTTGTGGAAGAGCCACACCCAAGGAGCCAAAGCAAGCCGCAGTTTGCCGACCACGGAGCCAGGGCTAGAATGAGCACTTTTTACTGCCCCATTAGAAATGAGGAAGATGAGACACAGAAAAGTGGTCACTTGGCCGAGGTTCCTGCTGATAAATGTCAGCGTTAAGATTTGAACCAAGGCCTGTCGGGTTCTAGAACCCCTCCTTACCCCACAATTCCTCACCCACAGAGTGTAGTCGTTTCTCAAGCCTCAGAGCACCCAGGTAGGAAAGATGTCCGAGGATCACCAGCTACCCCAAGTTCATGCATGGCCATGGTTTCAGCATGTGAAGGGTGAAGCATGAGAGTCAGGGCATTGGGGGCCAGTTCATAGGATCAGTGAAGAACCCAGGCTTAAGGCTAGCCAAGGGCAGAGCCAGGGACACTGAGGCAGCCGGGTAGGGGAAGGAACCTTGCCCTTCACTAACAGTACACCAGGCTGAGCATCAGGGATACAGTGTGAGCCAGGCAGGCATATACCCTGACAGTCTGCTGGGAAAGATGGATAATGGTAAGTACTCACCCATAATGCTGAGTATCAAGTGGAACTAATAGTGCTGAGAGAAATTGGTGGCATTTGGGATACTCTCTGAGCAAATCAGGCAAAGGAGACAGCGGGGAGAACAGTCCAGAGGAGGGAAGAGCAGTCGACAACCCTGAGCTAGCCTGACTCTGGTGTTGGAGGAACAGTAGAAGGCCCATATAGAGACCTGATGGGAGGTGACAAGGACAGAAGGTGTGGTGCACAGATAGGATGGGATCTGCCTCAGGTGATCACAGGGTCTCTCTTGCTACATAGTGGGGACAGTGGAGGGGGAAAGATGGGTGGGTTCTGGACATGGTCATTTGAAGGTAAGAGTTTTTTGATGTTTTTGTGGGGTTTTAATTTCTTTTTCTCATTTTGAAGGTAGAGTTGACAGAATTTCCTGATGCCTCAATGTGGGTAAGAGAGAAAGGAATCAAGGGTGATACCAGGTTTTTGGCCCGAGGAGCTGAAAGGATAGAGCAGCCATTGACTGAGCAGGAGAGACTGAGAGATTCAGGTTTGGAAGAAGACAAGGAGCTGGCTTTGACCATGTTCAGTGGGAGGTGCCCAGCCGTATATACCAGTCTGAAGTCAGGGAAGAGTCTAGGCCAGAGGCAGAAATATGTGCATCGTCAGTGTCCTGGGTGGTAGCTAAGGCTGAATGTGACAGCCACAGGCTTGGCTCTCTGTAGAAATGTGGTATCCCGACATGGGCTGGCCACCTCCCAAGAGACCAGCACCTTCTGGGGGTGTGGGATGCTCCAAACAGGATAATCATCTCCAGAGGCAGAGCAGGTGGCCATCCTCCCTGCTCTCTTATATCCATGGTTCCCACGTGAAAGCCACACAGGCAGTGACACCTCGACTGTGCCAGACAGGCTGCTCTCGCAGTGATCCTCTGACAGGCCCACCTTCCCCAGAGCATTTAAAAGATTAATAGATATTAACTAGTCCTCCCTTGGTTGTTTTTGTTGTTTTGGTGGGTTTTTTTAAAGGTCAGATGCTCAATTCAGGCTCACTGGTTTTAGGAGTTTAGACTAATTTATACCCACACCAGCCATCACGATTTTAAATCTGTTTCACATTTGAACCAGCAATTTCACTTGTATAATTCTGTCCCAGACAATCCTGCACTTGTTCAAAATGTAAGTATATTGTAAAGTGAAAATCAACTTGTAGAACAGTGTTCATTATTATCCCATTTTCATTAAGCAAAAAGAAATTATGTTCATTTAACCAACAAAAGATTGCTACTTTGTATATACATATAAAGAATCCTATACACCAATAATACATGTGCCTACCTCCGGAGTCCCCCAGTCCCTCAGCCCCCCAGCTGCCCAGGGCCGGCCCGAGGCACAGGCAAGCCTCGGATGGCAGCTGCCCAGGGCTGCCTGAGGCTCAAGTAACCAGGGCTGGCCAAAGCTTGCGCTGCCAGCAGTGGCAGCAGCAGAGGTGTGATGGGGCGTCACCTTCCTCTGATCGCCAGGTCGCCTCCTGCCCCTGAGGGCTCCCGGACTGTGAGAGGGGGCAGGCCAGGCTGAGGGACCCTCCCCCTCCAGTGCATTAATTTTCATGTACCAGGCCTCTAGTTTATGAAATAAATACAAATGGTCAATAAGGATGAAAATATGCCCAATCTCCTTTGGGAATAAAGATGGAGGATTGTTGTAAGGCTTCGATGAGTTCACCCATGCAAAGCACTAGAATGGGGCCTAGCACAGAGTAAGAGCTCTATAACTGTTCCATTACTGAGTGTTGTACCCGCAGGACATACATTGATGGGGTCATGGCCCTGTGTGCACTGAACAGACAAGCTGGCAGAGATGTGGCTCCATCACAAACCATATTTAGGGCCATATTCTTTGGATGGACTCGGGCCAGGACCTGAGTCACCTCTAACCACTGATGTGTCTCCTGTCTTCCTGCAGAACCTTTGTGGCATGTGCCTGCCCAGGCCCGGCTCTCAGCCCTGGCTGGAACCAGTGGGAGCAAGCACGCCTCCAGGCAGGATGCAGCAGGCAAAGATTCCCCCAACAGGCATTCCAAAGTGAGTCTGGACCCCACCGCCTCACCCTGGGGAGTAAGGGTTATAGGAATTGGCTAATTGGTTGCTTGGCTTGCCATGACTGCTATGGGCCAGGCAGCTTCACCTGCCTGGGCCTCTCAACTCCACCTGGAGCACATTCTCTACCTTTGCCAACTTTCACTCGAGCAGAGGGGCTAAACGCTAGAGTTAGAACCAGCCAGGTGCACATCTTGGCTCCAGCCCTCACCCAACTATGTCATCCAGAGCAAATCACTTCAGCTCTAGCTGGTTTGGCTCACTGGCTAAAGCATCGGCCTGCAGACTAAAGGGTCCCAGGTTTGATTCTGGTCAAGGGCACGTGCCCAGGTTGCAGGCTCAATCCCCACTGGGGGTCGTGCAGGAGGCAGCCAGTCAGTGATTATCATCATTGATGTTTCTATCTCTCTCTCCCTCTACATCAGTCATGGTAAGTATCTTCATCAGCTCAGGCTCTGTAACAAAAATGCCATATACTAGGTTAGCTTATATTAATAGATATTTCTTTCTTTTTTTAGTATATTCTTATTGAATTCAGAGAGGAAGGGAGAGGGAGAAAGAGAGAAACATCAATAATGAGAGAGAATCATTGATCAGCGGCCTCCTGCACGACCCCCAATGGGGATCGAGCCTGCAACCCATGCATGTGCCCTTGACCAGAACCGAACCTGGGACCCTTCAGTTAGCAGGCCAGTGCTCTAGCCACTGAGCCAAACTAGCTAGGGCAGATATTTATTTCTCATAGTTCTGGAGGGGTGGGAAGTCCAAGATGCAGGCAGATTCAGTGTCTGGTGAGGACCCATTTCCTAGTTCATAGGCAGCCTTCTTACCCCATGTGGTGGAATGTGTGATGGAACTCTCTGGGGTTCCTTGTATAAGGACAAAAATATCCATATGGATTTTATAATCCTGTTCATGAGGAATATAAATATATATATGGATAAATAGGTAAATATATATAAGGACTTAAAAATTCCATTCATGAGAGTTCCACCCGCATGACCTAATCACCTCCCAAAGGTACTGCCTCCTAATACCATCACACTGGGGATTAAGATTCAGCATAGGAATTTGGGGCGAGTAGGTTAACATTCAGTCTATGGCAGTAGGTTAACAGCTATGACAGGCAGTCCCCAAATCTTAGTGACTTCACACAAAAGAGTTTATTTCCCTCTCATATAACAGTTCAATGCAGGTATTCAGAGAGCAGCTCTCCACATGGTAACTCAGGAACCCATGTTCTGGTCTCTAACATCATCTTGTGGCCCCACTGTCCCTCAGGGCCTTGGAGCCCTCTGCTGGATTCCTGCCTCTTTCCAACAATGGGGATGGGAGGGAGAGAGGTTCATCTGGGAAGTTTTTGTAATCCAAGCATGGAAATAGCAAAAATCACTGTCACTTATATTGCCTTGGCCAGGACTTCATCCTTGACCACACCTCACTGCAAAGGAAGCTGGGAAAGTAGTAGTAGTCCAGTGTGCCCAGAAGGAGATAGTTTGGGTGAGCACTTGGCAGTCTGTTCACATCCATTCATTCAGTGAGTGTTTGATGAGCACTTGCAACAAGCCAGGCATTGGGGCCACAGTGATGAAGAAAACAGACGAGCCCCTGTGCTCACAAAGCAGACAGGCCATTAGGGTCAACAAGCAATAAGCAGATAAATCATGTAACACTAAGAACTGATTCTTGCTGGGAAGGGAAAACAAAGCACAGTTAAGGGGAAAGGTGCTTTAGGATGAGGTGGTTAGAAACGGCCTTTGAAGAGGTGACCTTTAAGCCAAAACCCTAAATGAAGTAAGGGGTGATCCATGAAGACATCTGGGGGAAGAGCATTGCAGGCAGAGGGAACAGCAGGTACAAAGGCCCTGAAGTGGATGTGTGCCTGGCATGCTCAAAGAGCAGCAGGGAGGCCCAAGTGGCTGGCGCAAAGTGAACAAGAGGGAGAGGGAAATCAAGTTAGAGACCAGAACATGGGGCCAGATCACTCGGGGGCCTTGGTGAGGACTCTTGGTTCTCCTCTGAGTGAGATAGAATCACAGGAAGGTTCTAAACAGGGAAGGAACATGAACTGATGTGGGTGCAAATAGGGAACAAATGGGCAGGATTTGCTGGGACATGGACAGGAGCAAGGAGACCAGGAAGAGGCCACTGTGGGAGGTAGTAGATGGAGCCGGAAGAAGTGGTGAATTCTAATCAGTTTTGAAGATGCTAGCAACAAGATTTACTGTTGAAGTGGACATGGTGTGAGATCAAGAGCAGGATTGAGGGTGACTCCAAGGCTCTTGGGTGGGAAAGCTGAAGGGATGGTGGTGCCATTATTGAGACGGGGAGAGGCAGATTCCGGAGGGAAGGCCAGGAGCTGAGTTTTAGACATGTTGAGCTTGAACTGTGAGCTCTTGTTGCATACATAATGTCATCCCTCCAAGCGACCCCATGAAGTGGTTAGTATCAACCCCATTTTACACATGTGGAAACTGAGGTACTTGCCCAAAGTCACATGGTCAGTAAGTGAGGGAACCAGAGTTGGAAGCTGTCTGGCTCCAGGGGTCATACTCAGGGGGGTAGGACCCTGGGAGGGAAACCTTCCCCAATCCTGGAATCTAGAGATGACACTTCTCTTGCCTTCAGGGAGAGCCTCAGTACTCCAGTCATTCCAGCAGCAATACTCTGTCCAGCAACGCATCCAGCAGCCACAGCGATGACCGCTGGTTCGACCCCCTGGACTCTCTGGAGCCAGAGCAAGACCCCCTCTCCAAGGGCGGCTCCAGTGACAGCGGCATTGACACTACCCTCTACACCTCCAGCCCCAGCTGCATGTCACTGGCGAAGGCACCTCGGCCTGCCAAGCCACACAAGTCACCAGGAAGTATTGGCCTTTGTGGGGGTGGGCGCGAGGCCACTGGGCATTCTCACCATACAGACAGGCGAAGGGAGGTCTCGCCTGCCCCTGTGGTTGCTGCCCAGAGCCAGGCCTACCGACCGAAGCTGTACAACTCAGGCTCCAGCACCCCTACAGGCCTGACCGGGGGCAGTCGCAACCTACCAAGGCAGACCAGGTAAGGCGCTGCTGCTCGCCCGGGCCCTTCAGGAGATCCTGACCCCTTTCATCTTCCCCCACAGGCTTGATAGCAGGGTCCCAGCCCCAGAAACATGCTCACAAATGTATGAGCTTGTGCAAGAGTTTGCTTACAGAGTTAGGAGGCTCATGGAACACCCCCTGCTGCCCATCCATCAGCCTTCAAGGACACAATAGAGGGAGAGAAACCCCTGGCTGGTTGTTTCATCTGTCCCTGATGTCCTCTGTCTCTTTCCTTCTCCCTCTGCTGAGACCCATGGTTTTTATGCTTCCTGGGGTCACAGACTGCATCTGATAAGAGTGTGTTTGGCTGGAGGTTATGGGAAACGTGATCCACACCAGCTTAAACAAATGGAGGTTTAACAGCGCCCTGAAGGAAAGTCCAAGAGGACAGAGCCTGGCTGATGCAGCATCTTAGGGAGGGCCTCATGGCTGCACCCTGTGTCTTCCTGCTCCCCCATCCTTGTCATACAGGCTGCCACTTCCTGATCTGTGGGTAGCTGTGGAGCCCCTGGGGAACATGGAAGCAGAGGGCAGAGGAAAGATTACAGCATCTGTATAGATCATTTTATATGAGAACACAAAAGCTTTCTCCAAACCTTCTTCAGCAAGCAGGTCACATCGCCATCTCAGCATCAGTGAAGTCTGTGAGATCACGGTGTAGCCTTCCAGCCACACAGTAACATGCAGTGGTCCCCAGACAATCCCCTGGAGGGCTGTTCAACACAGAAATTGGGTCCCACTCAGAGTTCCTAAAACAGTACGTCAAAAGGGCCAAAGAATATGCATTTTTTTAAAGTTCCCAGTAGATCCTGGGACCACAGTTTGAGAACCATTGGTAGAGAGACAGGCAGGGGAATGAGAAAGAACAGGCACTGGGAAACCAACAACCTGGAGTCCAAACCACACACTTTGAGAATCTGATGGAAGCAATGAACCATCTCCCAGAAAAATGCAGAAGGTGAAAAGTTCTTTTGCAGCAGCCACAGGGCTCAGCCTGGTCCATGGGCCCCTTCAGAGGTCTATGGTTCTAGGCAAGGATTATTGAGCTGCCTGACTCTAGGGTGAACCCCTAAAGCCACAGCCTCACAGTCTCCCTTCCCTTCCCTTCTCTGAGCACTCCTCAGCAGGGCTAGCCCAGGTCCCAGACCCCATCAGGGGTCCTTACCTCTTTGGCTTCCTGATGCCTTTGCCAGACTTACAACCTCTTTCCACTCAGGACATATGCACCCAGGCACTGCCTTAGGCCTCCTTAACACAACCCTCAGTGGATTTATGTGTATGTTGGTGTTTAAAAAAAGGCGAAGCAAAAATTTCCCAAACAATACTTAGCCTGTGTGCGAAGCCCTTAGATGTAGTCTCATCTTTTTAAAATGTTAGAATGCTGCTTGATACCTCCTGAAGTGATGTCATGACTTCACAGTGGTTCTGTGGCAGATTTGGATTTTAGAGTGCCTGTAAGTCGGTGCTTCCCCTCACCTCAGTGCACAGATCCTGAGTCAAGCGGCCCAGGAGAAGGGGGAAGGTGGGGAGAGAGAAGTGTCCCAGCTGGGTCCCAGGTCTCCATCTCAGGCTGCCTTCCTAAACAGATAGTCTTTGATTGGAACTCACAGACTTTTGACAGCTCCTTCATTCATTCATTTATTTATTTATCCGTTCACTTTGCTCACAAATATTCCTTAGGGATTTGTTATGTCCCAGACACCTCAGCCCACCACCAGTGAGTGAGACAGATGAGGATCAGGTCATTGCTGAGACAAATGTCAAAGTGCTCCTGCTAGGCACAGGTGGCCTATGATAGTGATCTGAGTAATTATAGGTTGCAAAATCTTTGACATAAAGGCAGCAGCACTGGGGAGTAGAGTATGGCTGAGGAAGGAGGTGGGTATAAAATTGCCCTGTGTCTGAGAGGATTTACTGAACCCAGAAATGAAGACAATAATATGGGAGGGGAGCCTGCTAGGAAAGAGGGCCCTGTGGTTACAAGCTTTAATTTGCATATAGACAATTGATGCTAATTGCACATCATTCTTATCTAGTCATTAAAGCTGCTTCCAGAAGTTTTCTTCTAGGCAAAAGGGCTCTAGTGTGGAACATTTCCCACGATGTTCTAGGTGACTTGGGTGGGTACAAGAAGAAAATGTATTTGAAATGGATGTATGTTTGCTTTAATGGGTAGTATTAAAGAAAGTGTTGCAACTCATCCTCTATAAAATCATATAGATATTGCCTTGACAAGTTCAGGAAAATTAATGAGTTGATTTAAAGAAACATCTTCATGGTAGGTGAGAGTATGTGCTCCAGAATCAGCCCACCGTTGTTCAAACCCTCCCTCTGCCTTGTCTTGGCAATTATTTTTGAAAAGAGAGAAAGGAAAGATGGGGTGTGGAAAGGGTGTCCCTGTGCAAGTAGCATGTGCAAAGATCCTGAGGTAAAAAAAAAAAAAGGGGATGTGTACTGTCAGGTCGCTGAACAGGCCCCAGGGCTCAAGTGTAGAAATTGAGGGGCAGCTGAGTTTGGGGAGGTCAGCAGGGAGCAGACCATGCAAGGCCCTTTCAGCCATGTTAAGGAGTTTGGATTTGATCTTAAGAGCTGCGGGCAGCAAGGGAAGTTTTCAGCAGAAAGGGTAGTGCAGACAGATTTATGTTCTGAAAGATAGTGCTATGCTGGGGCTGAGGCCAAATGTGAATGAGAAGGAAGAAGGCCTGGATCAGAAGACAGAACAAGTGGCACTGCCAGGGCATAAGGAGGGAGATAGGGTCCAGGACAGTGCCAGCGAGCTGTGTAAGAGTCAGGGCCAACTGCCGAGTGTCAGGAGGCTGCTGTAGACAGGGAGCTTGAGATTCTTGAGAGAAGAGGAGAGCAGAACTGGGCAGGCCTGACAGTTAAAGCACCCACTTTGTGCCAGGCACTATTCCCAAAATGGTGATACAGCAAGGAACACAGTCAAACTAAGTCAACTTCCTTGTGGAGCTGACATTCTCCTGGAGAGAGTGAGGTAGACAGCTGAGCTATCATGTAATATTAATATGCCAGATGCAATAAGGTCTGGGGAGAAAAACACTCGGGGCTACTCTAGGGAAAATAGATTATTTTGGGGGTAGAAGGAATGAGTTTGCAGGCAAAATTTGAGGGCTACTAGGAAAGGGATGGGCCTTGTCATGTTCAAACAGGGAAGCCCCACAAACACGGACGCCCTCTTACACTCCAGCCCTGCTGGGGAAGGCACTGCAGCCTGTAGCAGCTTGTGCCCACTGATGATTTCAGTGCACAGACTCTCCCCCAGACATTCGTCATGGGAGCCTGGCTTCCAGGCACATCGCCAGGCGCCAGCGCCTACTGTGGGCACCACAGTGGGCTGAGTGATCCCAGGCGGGCAGCCACCTGGACCCCTGCCCTCTCCTGAGGCAGCGCACACTCCAAACCTTCCTGGATTTCCAGGGTAATTTGTCAGAGCTGTTTAGGGGCGATCAGAGGCTCTGGCTTCATGTAGAGCTGACACAGCTGGGCGTTCCCAGGCAGGCAGGAAGCACATGGCCTTCTGTCCCAGGGCTGTGCTGCAGGAATCATCAGGATACCCTTCTGGGGGCAGAGCCCCAAAAGGTAATGTGAGGGTCTTAGGATCCATTGGGGCCCACCCCACCTGTGTTAGCCAGGAGACTGGAGTCACATATGCCAGAGACCTCCTCCAAGAGTCATAGTCAGCTAGGGAAGAGGAACCCAGGCCAACTCAGGGAAGGTGGAACCATGAAGAGATCTTGGGGGAGAGAGCAGTGCAAAGGCCCTGAGGTGAAAATGTTTCTGGCAGGTATGGGAGCAGGTTCTATGCAGCTGGAGCAGAGGGAGTAGGAGGGAGAATGGAAGAAGCTTGAAAGCAGAGGGGACATTCCACGTGGCGTGTGGAAGACTGTGATCTCACTCGGTTATTCCCAGACTCCTCCAGCTGTGTTGGGGGGTGGGCAGGAGGAGGCCGCTGTGATGGTGAATGGGCAATGGTTGGTGGAGGTGGCCAGCGCTGGTTGGATCCACATAGATTTTGACCCCATAACCTCTGCCTCCACTCTCTGAAGACCTGCCACTTCTGCTCCCAGGCCACAGGATGGAATATGGCCACTCATGGTTACTATACTGGAGCGTTATTCCAGCCGCATACAGGGGCTGACTAACTCTCAGGCCATGGCACATACTAGGGAGAGAGGGCAAGATTGGTCCTGCAGTTAAGGTCAAACATCAGGGGCCCACCTAAGGGTATCTGGGTGAGCAGTGTTATTTCCCAGCCTCTAGCTATGTCCAGATCACAGCTCTACCACTAACCGACCATGTGATCTCCATCGGTTTCTCTGAGGCTCCATTTCCTCATCTGTAAATGGGAGTAATAATAGGCTCTGTGGTCTAAGGCTGTGTGGATGAACCGACATTATGCTTTAAAGTACTTAGCACAGGACCTGAGATATATCTGGGTCCAAAAATATCAGCTGCTGATAGATTTTCTGATCACTCACTACATTTTGATCGTGACTTCTGTTGTCATTGAAAGTACAGGCTGATGGTTAAAATCAGGTTCTCTTGAGCCAGACTGTCTGGGTTTGCACCGTGGCTCCATTCCCTCCCAGCTACATCTTTTGGGGAAAGTTATTTGATCTCTCTGCTTCAGTTTCCCCGCTTGAAACCTGGGGATGGTGGTTGTTCCTGCCTTGTGGGGTTGCTGAGCTAACTGAATGAAATGACAGTTGTAAGATGCTCAGAGCAGGGCCTGGCTGTGCTCACAGGGGCGGGATCAGTACTGTCACTGTCACCTGCTCCACCACTGCTCTTCCTCCCAAAGGCAGGAGCACAGTGCCCTAAGGCTTGTCACCCACCCTAGGCCACCCATCAAGACCAGAGCATTCACAGGTCCATACAGCTGTGTGACTGCTCCATCTAGCCTATGGAGCCACAAAACCTTGTACTCTAACAAAATCTTCAATGCTTCCCTGAGATATAACTTAGCCTCTCTCGGTGAAGGTGGGGTGAGCGTGCTGAGTCCAGAGCCCATGCTTTTAGCCTCTGGACATACCATGTCCCTTTATAACTGTAACTCGGGGAGCGCATCCCTGGTTCCTCAAACTACGAGTACTTTGCACATATGAGCTCATGAGGTAGGTGGGTTGTTGCCTCATTTCTCAGAGGAGGAAACTCAGCCTCACAGAGGGAAGGGACTCGAGCAAAGGTTGCAGTGTGTCAGTTGGAGCTGGGATTGGAACCTGGGTCAGGTGAGCAGCACGGCTCATGTTCTCATCCACCACTTGGTGCTGCCTCGTTTTTCAGGTCAAAGCTAAGGCCCAGGGAGGACACCTGTCCACACGGGTGCTTCCGAAAGGAAGTGTGTTTACTCTGGATTGCTAGGCAGGTGAGGAACTCCACCCAGCACTGGGCACCTGGCATTGCTCATGTCCATTGGTGTGTGGGAAAGGGTGCCCACCTCAAGGGGCTGAACTGAGATGCACAGATATTCAGGATAATAGTTTTTGGTTGAGGCCATGCCATGCCTGAGGCACCATTTAGTCCTGAGCCTTGTCAAGGCTCATAGAACATGAAATCCCAAATTATGGAGGTCCCCAGGATTGGGTAATTTCTTGACTCAAGGACCCAGGTTCTTTCCCTGTTTTTGTTCTGCCTCCATCAGACTATAGGCTAGCTCCCCTCACAGTCTCAAAGAGGCTGCCATTCTACCAAAGAATCACAGTGTCCAGAAGAAGAGGAAGTGTTGTTTTTTGTAAGTTTTTTGCTTGTTTTTATTTTAATTTTTTATAGTTTATTGGTGTGTGTGTTTTTTGTTTTTTGTTGTTGTTTTTTAATTTCAGAGAGGAAAGGAGAGGGAGAGATAGAAACATCAATGATGAGAGAGAATCACTGATTGGCTGCCTCCTGCACACCCCCTACTGGGGATTGAACCTGCAATCCAGACATGTGCCTCGAACTGTGATCTCCTCGTTCATAGGTCCACACTCAATCACTGGGTCACACTGGCTGGGCAGTTTATTGATTTTTAGAGAGACAGGAAGGAAGAGGGGAAAGAGTGAGAGAAATATTGATGTGAGAGTGCAACATCAATTGGCTGCATCCTGCACACTCCCTACCAGGAATTGAGCCTGAACCAGCAACCTCTCCATGCACAGGACAGTGCTCAACCAACTGAGCCACACTGGCCAAGGCTGTGTGTTTTGTTTTTTCATGAAGAGATCTTCCCCAGAAATCACCCAGCAGACAACACACATACACACACACACACTCCCAACATCTCACTGGCCAGAAGTAGATCACAGGCCCACCCCACACCCATCCCAGACAAGTGGTGTCAACCAATCAGGTTTTCTCCCCTGGGTTGGGTGTTAGGTCACCTTCCCCAAGCAAAGAATGAGTAAAACCAGCTTTCATATATATAGGGTGAGGGGACATGAGGATGACACGCTTAGTGTCTGCCACAGGGCCTGAAGAGGAGCAAACCCATATCAAAAGGGTCAATGGATAGCCCTGGCCAATGTGTCTCGGTTGGTTGGGCATCATCCCGTGCACTGAAAGGTTGCCAGTTTGATTCCTGATCAAGGCACGTGCCCAGGTTGCTGGCTCAATCCTTCGGTAGGGGGTGCCCTGGAGGCAACTGATAAATGTTTTGCTCTCACATCAATGTTTCTCTTTCTCCCAACCCCCTCTCTCTCTAAAAATCAATTTAAAAAAATTTTTTTAAAGATGCAGTGAATGGACCTGGCTAGCAAACACAAAGACAAAGGGTGTTCACCCTTTTCCCCTCCTTCTTTAATCATGTTTTTTAGCTCACAGAAGTTGACATTACTGATAACAAGGTAGAGAAAATATGTGCAAAGTAAAAGTGAGAGTAAAATCACTTATGAGATAGTCACAGAGTGGCCCTTCTGCAGCCATTGAAGAGAGAGGACCTTGTGTAGACTGACAATGGAGTGAGCTCCAGAATATATTATTAAGGTCAAAGCCACGTGCAGAGCAAGCTTACTATGTGCTGCCATTTATTTTACAAAGAAAGGTTGGGAGGATACTCACTCCCTCACACACATGTGCTTGTGTATGCATAGGTGCTCTGTTGAAAAAAGGAAGGGTGGACCAAGGTTGCCTTGAGGAGGGAGACTGGGGTATCAAATGGTGCTTTCTTTTGCCCTATGTGCCATTTATATAGTTTCATTTGACTGTTATTCTGTACATGTTCCCTATCATCACTATATCCAGTGATATAATAATGTTAATGTATCCCCCAGAGATTTTTCTCCAAACTTGTATCAGCCCAGTTCTTTCAAACATTTTTTTACCATTCCCTTAAACAGGAAAGGCATTTTACATTATAAGCCAGCATGGACATCCCTAATGAAGTTCCACGAAACCATTTACCCTTACCTCACATGATGGTCACTGTTGGTTTTTATACTGGCCTATTTTTCCCCTCTTAATAATGGTCAGGACTCAGTAAGTTGCTTTTATGAGCCACAGTTGGGAAAAATATGCACATTCCTTTTTGTAAAAACAAAACAAAAAATGATATATAATCATAAAATATATGTACATTTAAAAAGAGAAAAAAAGTAGAGCCATGCTTTGCACCATGCCTTGTTTCCACTTGCTATAGCTCAGACATCTGTCCTTATCCACAAACAGAAATCTACCTTATTCTTTGGACTGGCTGCATAGTTTTGGATCACATGGGTATGGTTGTAATGATCTATTTAATCCTCTATGAAAAGACATTCAGGTCATGTCCAACTTTTCCTGATTACACACAGCACCATAGTGACCATCTTGTGCAGGCTTTTCTGTGGCATGGATTTTTGGGAGTTCATGTGTTAGATTGATGCTACTCATCCTTCAGTTTTCAGGTCAGACGCCTTTGCCTCCTTGGGGGAGCCCTTCTGACCACTATAGACAGAGTCCATTCCCTGTGTTATATATTCCATGGCTCCCTGGACATCTCCCACAGATGCACAACCTAGGCCCTATTAATAGCTGTGGCTAAATTGTAGAAAATATAAATAATTGGAGCTTGCTTTTTAAAAATTCTTCATTGTTGAATGTTTGCTTTTTTTTAAAATCCACTCTGACAGTTTCTTTCTTTTAATTGGGGTGTCTAAGCATTTACACTTAATGAAATTATTACTAATGAGTGGGTTCACATTTTCTGTTTTGGTTTTCTATATGTCTGTCTTTATTGCTCCTCTGTTGTTTCTCTATGCCTTCTTTTGTGCTAAAAAAAAATGTATTTTAATGTACTGTTTGGAGTCCTCTTGATTTTTGGCTATTTTTTAGTTGTTGTAATATGCATCTTATCAGGATAATTTAGATTAATACTAACTTAATTCCAATATATCATAAAAACTTTTCTCCACTATAGTTTCATTCTCTTCCCCTCCTTTGTACTATTTTCTCATGTATGTTATAAACCCAACAATATATTAGTATTATCACTTTACATAACTTATGTCTTTAAAGAAGTTGGAAAAGAAATAAGACAAATCTATAGAGTATTTATTCTAGCCCATAAATTTACCATCTTTGACCCTTCATTTCTCTGTATGGCTTCAGATCACCACTTACAATAATTTTCTTTCAGTCTGAGGACCTCTTTTATTACTTTTTAGGCAGATGTGCTAGCAATGCATTTTCTCAGTCTTTATCTGCGAAAATCTTTATTTTGCCTTCTTTTGTGAAGGGTAGTTTTGCTGGATATAGAATACTTGGTTGACAGATTTTCTTCAGTGCTTTGAAAATACCATTCCATTCCATTGTTTCAAATAAGAAGTCAGCAGTTTTATATTGCTACTCTGTGTGTGACAAATCCTTTTTCTATTCATGCTTTCAAGATTTTTATCTTAGTGTTTCACTTTCATCTGGTTTTTTTTCGGGGGGGTGAATGTCTTTGTATTTACTGGTGTCCTGCTTGGGGCTTGTTGAGCTTCTTATATGTGTAGATGAATGTCTTTTATCAAATCTGGAGAGTTTTCAGCTGTTATTTCTTAAAACCTTTCTTCTACCCCATTCTCTCTTCTGAAATTCTGATTGCACATATGTTGATATGCTTAATACTATCCCAAACGTTCCACTGTGGCCAAACTTCCTTGTTCATTGAGCTGGGCAGGGGGAGAGAAGCCCTAGGCCAAAATTCCTCAGATGTCTCTGTTCTTACCTGAAGTTCAGCAGTTTTTTAAGGATAAATGAATCTTGGTTTGTTATATGCCGTTGGTCAATTTACAGAGTCCTAAAATGGTTTGTTTTTGTCAAATTTATGCTTTTGGAGTCCAGGATTTGCCAATCTCCTCATTAGGCCATAGTCAGAAGTCCCACCCCTCTAATATTGCTAAATTGACCTTCAGAAAGGATTTATTTTATTTTATTTTTCTAATTCTCATCCAAGGATATTTTCTCCATTGATCCTTAGAGAGAGTGTGGAAAGGAGGTAGGGGGAAGAAAGAGAGAGAGAGAGAGAAACACCGATGTCAGAGAGACACAATTGGTACACGCCCCAGTTGGGGGCTAGGGATCAAAACTGCAACCAAAGTACATCCTTTGACCAGGAATCAATCCCATGACACTTCGGTCTACAGGCTGACGTTCTAACCACTAAGCCAAACTGACTAGGGCAGAAAAGATTTATTGAGGCATTAATTTTCTCATTAAATACCTCTTATTTGAAGTGTAATTGGACTTTTATTAAAAACTTAATTGCTTTCATGGTGTAAGCAGTTGGGTCCCCAAGAATTGGGTCCTAGTCAACAGCATGAGGTTTGTTATAGCATTAATTCCACAAGAATTCAGCATTTGTGATATTGAGCTATGGTTTGGATTAGATCAGCTGGAATAGTGTCTGATATGTAGTAGGTACCTTTAAAATTAATGAAGAGCTACATCACAGATATATTTTAAGTTAAAAGCCCCCACAAGTTACAATACAATATATTAACATGACCCCAGTTACATAAAAACATAATCCTCACTCCCCCTTCCCCCTACCCCCTATTTCTGATTGTGTATATTTTAATGCATAGGAAAAGGTTAAGGCCATAGAGCAGACTGTAAGCTATGGTTGCCTATGGACAGGCAGTCAGAATCCCCACCTTCAGATGTGTAGATTGTGCCTAGGAGGAGAGGAATCTCACAGGGGTCATCCACCCATTGGGGGCTGTGTTTTTAGATTCCCATAGAGCCGTGATCGGCAAACTGTGGCTCGCGAGCCACATGCAGCTCTTTGGCCCCTTGAGTGTGGCTCTTCCACAAAATACCACGGCCTGGGCGAATCTATTTTGAAGAAGTGTAAGTTTAAAAAATTTGGCTCTCAAAAGAAATTTCAATCATTGTACTGTTGATATTTGGCTCTATTGACTAATGAGTTTGCCGACCACTGTCTTAGAGGAACTAAATGTGTTAGAAGGGCACTCCTGGTGGGATTGAGTGCTGTGCAGCAGTTGTACCTTTAGAATTTTCTGCAGCAGCAATGTATTTATGTGTCTCTTGGGTTAATGAACTTTTTTATTTCCCAAGAGTACATTTAAACAGATCTGTTTTGTGATATGGGATGAATTTCATCGCTTAATTCTTTTATTTTTACTTTGCAGTGACATGAACTCAAGGGCTGGCTACCCTGTTCAAGTTTACAAAACTATGAGTGCAGAGACTCCTCAGCCTTCACAGCTGTCCCAGTCCAGCTCCTTCCAGCTCTCTGCCTCCGTCCCCAAGTCCTTCTTCTCCAAGCAGCCTGTGGGCAATAAACACCCAACAGGGTGGAAGAGAACAGATGAGCCCCCACCACGGCCACTCCCCTTCACTGACCCAAAGAAGTAAGTGCCTGGTCACCCACTAAGGCAATGCAGGATCAAAGGCTGAGTGTCTTGGGGCCAGAAAGACAGTGACACCTCAGTCACTGATCATCAGGACACTGTGCCAATCTGTATACTGGGAGTGCAGCTGTGGACAGATGCACTGGGGTCCCTGCCCTCAGAGAGCTGACATTTTGGTTGGGGAGTCGGAGAATAAATAGGGTAACTAAGAAAAGCACACAGTGCCCAATGGGTGTGGCTCAGTGGTTGAGAATCAACCTATGAACCAGGAGATTATGGTTCCCAGTCAGGGCACATGCCCAAGTTGTGGGCTTGATCCCCATTGGGGGGCATGCAGGAGGCAGCTAATCAATGATTATGATCATTGATATTTCTATCTTTCCCTCTCCCTTTCACTCTGAAGTCAATAAAATATATTTTTTTAAAAAAGAAAAGCATACAGTAGGTCAGTCAGTGGCTAACACTGTATAGTGTCTGGATGAGGAACATTTCAAGCATAGGGAATAGTAACTGCAGAGACCCATGCTTAATCTGTAGGAGGAAGGCCAGTGGCTGGAATAGTGTGAGCACATGAGATCAGAGAGGCGATGGGGACAGGTTACGGAGGGTCATGTGACCTGTCTTGGCATCTACTATGAGTGAAGTGGCACCACGGAAGGGTGTGGAGCAGAGGAGGAACATGATCTAAATTGGGTGTCCTTGGGACCCCTACCTCTGCATGTGGGGCAGGGCCTGTGAGGAGCTACTGTGACAGTCCAGGCAGGAGACAAGGAGGCTGGAACAGCGTGGAGGCCCAGGAGGAAAAGGGCTGCTTCAGAATAGATTCTCTGCAGTGGGAGCAGACAGAGTTGCTGGCAGGTTGGCTGTGGTGTGAGAGAAGGCAAGGTAGAGATGATAGCAGTTCTTGTAGCCAAAAGGGTCCATTTGCCTTGAACTAAGATGGGACTGAGCAAGGAGCAGGCTTGGGTGGAGCTGCAGAGCACAGTCCTGGATGGGTTACATTCACAATGTGCAGAAGACATCGAGGAGGCAGTCGGGGGAGGACTCTGGAGCTCAGGGGAGGGGTCAGGCTGGAGAGAGAAATGTGGATGTCATCAGCATAAGGTGGAGGAGCTCACCCAGGACCAGATGTGGGTAGAGAAAAGGGAAGGTGTTAAGACGGCCTGAGGCCCCTCCAGGTTCAGAGAATGTGAGGAGAAGCCCAGGCAAGTGTGGAGTTTGGGGAGCCCAAGAGTGATGGACCAGAAGCTGGGATGAACCGGATGCTTGAGTGTAGGAGTGAGCCTCATGGAGGTTGACTGGAGGGTGCAGGAGAGAAGGGTGGAGCAGAATTGGAGGCAGCTGTATGCGAAGCTCATAAGGAGAGGAGTATGCAGTTAAGAAAGGCTGTTTGTTTTTTTAAGGTAGGTGGAAATGATGTCTAACATTTATGAAGTCCTCACTATATGACAGTCTTGGTTCTAAGCTCCTGTGTATCATTTAATTCAGTGAATCTCATAAAATTTCCATGAAGTAGACCTTTTACAGATGAGGCAGGTGAGCCCAGGCTCATGCAGCTGTTAAGGGATGGGGCTTGGATCAGAGCCTGGAAACCTGGCCCAAGGCTCCTCTTCTATTGGGTGGGAGCAGACCTGTCTTCCTTTGTTGTGTTCATAATGTCGTCCTTCATGGCCTAGATAGAGCCATTCAAATGTGTGAATAACACAGAGCTCATGAGGACAAGTGTCAGGAGACAGAAGCCAGTTTCCCGGAGATGGTAGTGGGCAGGCAAGCCTGCTTACAGTCACACTGAGAATCCAGTTCACACACCTAACAGCCATCCAGGCCTCTCTGAAAACTAGGTTCACATCCTCACTCCCCTGAGTAAAATCCCCAGCAGCTTACCCCTGTCCAGGATTAATGATAAAGTAACACATTCCTCAGTACATAATTTGTACCAGGCAACAGTGCACCGTGTGTTTTGCCCAAACTCCCATCCAGACTCTACGTGATCTTCCCTTTCGTCCCCTTGCCCTCATGTCTTCTCACTCTCCCCCTCACTCACTGCCCTCCAGCCACGTTGACCTCTTGTTGCTCCTCAAACTTGCCAAATACAGTGCTGACCTCAGGGGCTTTGCAGCGACTCTCCAGTGCCTGGACCACTCTTCCCCCAGGTCTTCTGGCTGGCTCCAGAGGGGCTTAGACTAATGCCCCCTCCTCAGGTGGGCCTTCCCAGTCTTCCATAGCCCCTGCCATCATTCTCTCTTTTCTCTGTTCTATTGCCTATTGCCCCCACAGGAAAGCAAATACTACTGTCTTGGTCGCTTGTAGCCTGTCTGGCACTCTGTTGGTGCTCCGTCAGTGCATGTATGAGCCATGCATCTCATTCTCACCTCATCCCCATATGATCCTGTAAGGACCCCACTTTTCAGGGTGGCCAGAGGGCCAGGCCATGCCAGCCCTTTTACACTTCTCCACAATGACAGCTGCTCTGGTCACCCTTCCCCTGCGTGCTGTTCCTTCTGCCTGGGTGCCTCCAACCCCAGCTGGCTGACTCCTACCGCCCTGCATTGGTGTGCGAGGTCTGCCGAGACAAATACCACAGAGTGGCTCAACAACAGAAATTTATTTTCCCACAGCTCTGGAGGTTACAAGTCTGAGACCAGGGTGTCTGCAGGGTTGGTTCTTTCTGAGGGCCTTGAAGCAAATCTGATCCACATCTGTTTCCTGGTGGTTTGCTGGCAATCTGGGACTTCTTGGCTTCTGCCTATTCGCTCAATCTCTGCCTTCATCTTCATACATTGTTCTCCCTGGGTGCATGTCTCTGTCCACATTTCCCTTTTTCATAAGGACACCAATCACATTCGATTAGGGTCCACCTTAAGGCCTCATTTTACCTCGATTACCTCTATAAAGACTCTATAAATAAGGTCACATTCTGTGATCCTTATGTTTAGGACTTTAATATATATTTTGTGGGGAGACCCATAACACCAGCCCTCAGGTATCAATCAGCACAGACATGCCCTACTCGGAGAAGCCCTCCTAACCCCACCCAGGCTCCTCCCTCCTGCTGACCTCATGGTACTTTTCTTCTGTGGTGAAGGTCCCAGGGCACATCATGCCGTTCTGTTGCACCTGCTGGACAGAGAGATTTAGGAGAGCAGAGACACCTGGACCTCAACTAGGGCCTAGTACATAGTAGATGCTCAGAAAATAGACCTGGACACATGACAGTCCTAAACAAACAGCCACCTCCTTTTTCCCAGGAAGGCTGTGTGTGTGTGTGTGTGTGTGTGTGTGTGTGTGTGTGTGTGTGTGTGTGTAAACCATAAAATATTTGAGGACACACAGAGTTTCATGGGTTCTTATAATATTCATTAATTGATACGTTTTCATCATATGTATACATATTGTTAATTTACAATTATTGCTCTTCTCCATATACTCCCATTTCATGAAACTGTCTAGTTCAAGCTCTTACTGAGCATTTTGGAGATAGTATCTTTGTCATTGTTAGAGACATTTCTGAATCACTAACCTAGTTTTCCAGAAAATATTGTCACTTCCAGCTAAATTATTTGAGATTAAACATGTTTTTCTTTTTTAAATATGTTTTTCTTGATTTTTTAGAGAGAGAGAAAGGGAGAGGATAGAGAGATAGAAACATTGAAGAGAGAAAAACTTCATCAATTGGCTGCCTCCTGCAAGCGCCCTATTGGGGATCAAGCCCTCAACCCAGGCATTTGCCCTGACCGGGAATCAAACTGGTGACCTCTTAGTTCCTGGGTCAACGCTCAACCCTGAGCCACATGGGCTAGGCTAATCATGTTTTTCTTGATGCTGTTACTGAAATTTTGTCTCAAAGCATAAGAACTCATTTGTATAACTTATTTACCTACGTTTAAATACCTGCTCTACCAGGTACTGTTGTAGCCCTTGACCTGCATTAACTCATTTAATCCTCACTATAGAATGGTGAGATGAGAAAAACTAAGGTGAAGAATGATAAAGTCACTTGCCCAAATTCACTCAAAGTTAATTACTGCAAATATTATGAATGCTGGTTTTATAATTTTTGACCCCACAAAGTCACCGCATATTATGATCTTATCTCCCCCCAGGAGAATTAACTAATATATCTACTATATATCTTTGCCTCCTTTCTCCTTGGTTCTGGTCATGACTGAGGCTATGCATCCCCCAGAGAAATGACAGTGGTTGTGGCTAACACAGGGATCCCTGCAGCCACGCTACTCTACTTGGGTTGGCCCCATTTATTCTCCTGGCTATCCCATGAGAAGGATCCTGTTTCTGTCCCCATTTCCAGATGAGACACAGTACCTGGCCAAGGTCACCCAGCCAAAAAGTGGCAGAGCTAGGATTCATACCCAGCAAGATAACTAACAGAGCATCTCATCATGTGAGAGACTCAGGGAGGACATGCACACAAGGCAGTGACTCACATTTTCTGAGGATGGGTTTCTTGGAGGGAATAGTCTCTTCTGTATTTGGCACTCCCCACTATGTTTGAGCACATGCTCCATTTGGTGAACAAAAGATGCAGTGAGCTAGTGAAGGATAGCCGTCAGTATGCAGAGGGGATTGAGAGCACTGCCACAGAAGGTCCCTCATGCTCGGTCCTTCTGCTGCAGGCCCCAGTCAATGCTGGCAGCTCCGTCTCAGGAGATGGCCAGACAGCACCCTTAGACCGCTTTGTCCCAGGACTCTTAATTCATTGACCTGTTGTATCCCAACTTTTAGAGAGGAGAACAACATGTGGGTCAGGGTGGGAATCCTTCATTGGCTGCTTACCCCCTCTTTAACTCCTTAGTTTCCCTCTCTTTCTTTTTTATTTTATTTTTTAATTTATTTTTTTAATTTTTAAATTACAGTTGACATTCAATATTATATTAGTTTCAGGTGTACAACATAGTAATTGGATATTTATACAATGTGATTACCCCCCCCATAAGTCTAGTACTCACCTGGCACCATACATAGTTATTACAATACAATTGAAAGGAAATTAATTAGAAGAAATATTTTAATATTGCTATTTGCCCTTTCTCTATAATAGAACTGTCAGATATGAAAGAAAATTAGTAAAATGTATATGAAAATCCTATATAATAAAACCCTAATATGCAAATTGACTGAACGTTGAATGTCTGCCCCCCAAGAGGGAGGCAACCAGCAGCAGTGATGGGGGAGGGGCGGCCAGCAGGTGGCACCAGGTTGCCAGCCAAAGTGTGGGCCCCTAATTGCCCTGCCCACCAGTCACCCCACAGATAGCCCTGATCACCGGCCAGGTCTAAGGACCCTACCCTATATATTGGGAACAGTCTAAAATTAAAACCTGGAAAAGCTACTCCAACACTGAAAAAACAGGATGATGACATGCATGGACTCTGGCTTTCACATTTTGTGGTCAGCCCTGATTCTGACACTTGCAACTGTGTGACAAAGCCAATTACTTAACTTCTCTCCGCTTCAGTTTTTCCACCCATAAGATGGGGCAAATAGTACTACTGCCTCAGAAGGATCATGTTATGTACTACTTTCTAAAAGAGCAAAAAAATGTAGCTGCCCATACAACAGCAAGATGCTTTTCACCTGTATGAAAAGAATGGTCACTGCCCTGACGGGTTTGGCTCAGTAGATAGAGCGTCGGCCTGTGGACTGAAGGGTCCCAGGTTCGATTCTGGTCAAGGGCATGTACCTTGGTTGCGGGCACATCCCCAGTAGGGGGTGTGCAGGAGGCAGCTGATCGATGTTTCTCTCTCATCGATGTTTCTAGCTCTCTGTCCCTCTCCCTTCCTCTCTGTAAAAAAATCAATAAAATATATTTAAAAAAAGAAAAAAGAAAAGAATGGTCACTGGTACATGCAGCATCCTGGGTTGTAAGAAGGGAGTGGGTCTAAACTGGCAGTTGGACATCCCCTGAGGGTGCGGGCTGGGCTGAGGAAACCACCCTCCACCCCATGCACAAATTTCATGCACCAGGCCTCTAGTAATATATAAATCTACACTAATAAAAAAGAAATATGCAAATTGACCATCACTTTGTGACACCCATAAGCCAATCAGGAGTATGCAAATTAACCCAATAAAGATGGCAGCGGCCCTACCCCTGAGCTGCTCTGGGCCTCTGGGCAGCATGCATGTAGGCACAGAGCAGCCGGGTGGGGCAGGACGCCTGCTATGAGGAGAAGGGCGGGGGGCAAAGGGAGCTACAGGAGCAGTGCTCCGGCCAGAGCAAAGACGGAAGGCAATGGCCAGAGCGAAGGCCTGGGTCCCGGGTGCCGGAGGAAAACCGATGCCGGCAGTCAGGGGAAGGAAGGCCTATTGCATGAATCTTCATGCAACAGGCCTCTAGTTAATTAATAAGTAAACAATAACAACATGATATAAAAACAACAGAAACATGATATAAAAACAACACTGATAAAAGCAATGACTAACAAATTGATTAAACTTAATCTAATATCTGCCTGTCTACCACATTAAGAGTAAAAACACTTTCAGAGTGCTTGAATAATTTCCCTTGTGATGAATTATTTACAATTTTAACTTTAACATCATACGCTCTTCGAACTCGAGAGAAAGTAACATATAATTGACCATGTCCAAAAACAGGTTCAGGTAGGAATATTCCTACTCTGTGTAGAGTTTGTCCTTGTGATTTATTAATAGTCATCGCAGATGCTGGCATCATGAGAAACTGTCTTCAAATTAATTCAAATGGGAGGGACAAATCAATTCTTGGAATCAGAACAACCTCTCCTTCCACAAGATCCTATTAATATTTCAGCTTCTATTCTGTTAGGTCGCAATCTTATGATAATAAATGTAGTGCCATTACAAAGACCCCATTTACTATTAAGATTTCTCAGTAGCATGATGATTGCACCTACTTTCAATTTTAATTTATGACACACATTCTCGAAGGAGTAATACTATTAAGAAATTCGATGGGAAATTTTTCCTTTTCGGCATCATCCGTTGAATCAATGGAATCATCACTCAAATAGTTGTGAAAAATCTCCATCGAGTATATCCAAAATTCCTTCATTTAATTTATGAACATGCTCATTTTCAGGATAAAGAATTGCACATTTACACTATTTCCAAAGGTAACTTCAATAATAGATCCGTTACAAATCATTTCATGGCGGATTTCAATAATATCCATTCCTAAATGAAAATTAGCCATCTCCAAGTTTTACTAACCATTCACTATAAGTAGGATTCTCTGATCTCATATTTGTTTTAAGAGACAACTGTCTGAAACATCCCCAAACATTACAATACTTTAAACTCATTTGTACTATGGCTGATCGCATAGCATGCAGCACAACACTGAGACATTGTCGAAAATCTGCTCTGGGAAGAACTTTCCCACCAAATGCAACATTCAAATTCATAATTTATCTTAGTATCTATCTATGGTGTTTGTAGCATGACTGGATGCCATGGTGCATTCATCAATAATGAGAAGTTGGGCCTTTTTAATGGTTTTAGCAACTTCACTCTTTATATCGAGTCTAGAAATTGAAGTTTTCATTTAATGGAATTGGTAATTTATATTGGGAATGAAAGGTTCTTCCACCGAGAAGTAAATTTGCAGCAATTCCTGTAGACACTGTGGGTAAAACAGGACCACCACAACCTCTAATATAATGTATTAAAACTTTATAAAGATAGGTTTTCCACTACTGCCTGAACCATCCAAGAAAAAGCATTGGGGGGTACAGTTTGATCTTCAATGGTGGAAGTTATAGTCTGAAAGGCTGCCAACTGTTCCTCATTCAGAGAATTGATCAAAACCTCTGCCTGTTGTTGCTCATATGATTCATCACATGTGTTTGTATTCGTTAATAAAGGATAGTCCAGAAGTTTGAAATCTGAACATTTCATTCCATGCAATGTGAATACTTCTTGAATTTCATTAAGACATGCATTTCACAGTTCACACAGGCATGCACAAGTCAACGTTTATTTTTAAATTGCCAATGCGTGTCATGTACCAGCCAGTCAATTGTGCCAGCAAGAGCTTTACATGTATCGTGCATGCACGAGTCAACATTTATTTTTAAATTGCCAGTGTGCATCCTATGTACTGACTGGTCAGACAGACAGACAGTCAGTCACTTAGCCTTTTTTAAAAATATATCTTTATTGATTTCAGAGAGGAAGAGAGAGAGAAACATGATGAAAGAGAGAATCATTGGTCAACTGCCTCCTGCAGGCCCCTCACTGGGGATCGAGCCTGCAACCTGGGCATGTGCCCTTGGCCAGAATCGAACCTGGGACCCCTCAGTCCACAGGCTGATGCTCTATTCACTGAACCACACCAGCTAGGGCTAGCCTTTTATATATAAAGATTATTGATATATTCTCTATGCTGGGTCACAATGCTCAACCACATGTGACTGTGTTTATAACTGGCAATTTGTACTTTTTGTTTTCCAGGATTAACCAGAGCTCTTTATTCTTCTACCTTATTTGTTCTAATTCTCTACATTTAGAATCCAAAGAATATAGCTTTTATTTTTTCCTTTACATCATTTATCTGGTCATGGGAAAAAGTAGTGGAAAGCAACAATTTCAGCCAAGAGATTTGCAGGAATCCATACATTCATTCACAATGAAGATATTTAGCTGAAATGGGCAATTTGTACTTTTTAATCCCTTTCCCTTTTTCACCTATTCCCCCAATCCCCTCTCCAGTAACCATCAAAATGTTCTCTGTATCTATGATTTTATTTCTGTTTTGTTTGCTTATTTTGTTTTTTAGAATCTACCTATAAGTGAAATCATATGGTATTTGTCTTTCTCTGTCTGACTTCACTTAACTAATACCCTCTAGATCCATCCATGTTGTTGCAAATGGCAAGATTTGCTTCCTTTTTTTTTTTATTTTATTGATTTTTTACAGAGAGGAAGGGAGAGAGCTAGAGAGCTAGAAACATCGATGAGAGAGAAACATCGATCAGCTGCCTCCTGCACGCCCCCTACTGGGGATGTGCCCGCAACCAAGGTACATTGCCCTTACCAGAATCAACCTGGGACCTGTGAGTCCGCTGGCCAACGCTCTATCCACGGAGCCAAACGGGTTAGGGCTGTCCCACTTCTTCTTTATCCACTTGTCTATCAGTAGATACTTAGGTAGTTTCCATATCTTGACTATTGTAAGTAATGCTGCATTGAACATAGGGGTGTATATGTCTTTTCAAATTAGTGTTTTGGGTGTCTTCAGATAAATATCCAGAAGTGAATTTCTGGGTCATATGGTAGTTCTATTTTAAATTTTTTGTTGACTTTTTTTTTTTAATCCTCACCCAAGGATATGTTTGTTTTTTCATTTATTTTAGAAGGAGGAGGGGGAAAGAAAAACATCAGTGTGAGAGAGAAACATCATATGCATCACCCCACCTGGGAATCTAACCCACAACTTGGGCATATGCCTTGACCGGAAATCGAGCCCTCCACCTTTACGTATAAGCTCCAACCAACTGATCCACAAACCTCCATGCTATTTTCCATAGTGGCTGCACCAATTTACAATCGAAAGTTTCCCTCTCTTTAAATTGGGATGACAGTCCTACCTCTAGAGTTGCTATGAAGACTTATTGAGTTAATTCATGTGAGACCACCACCACCACCACCCCGCCAGCACTGAGTTGGAGTTGCACAGGACTTAGCAGGTGAGGGGCATGACTAGGTAAATGGCTTCCCAGGCTGACAGGAGGAGGCCAGGCTTGAGTCCCACAGAGTAAGAGACACAACCAGCAGCCCTCAGCTGTCCCGATCTTGACCCAATTGAAGGGCTCGCACTGTCCCTGCAGGCTAGGGGTCACTCAACCACCCTGAGAAGCCTCACAAGTCTGACACAGCCAAGAACAGGCCTCCGCTCTTCCAGGGAATGTCCACACTGACACCACTTATCCCTGAGTGGTAAGCAGGTCAGCCACCGCACATAGGGTTGTTATGAGGTACAACCAAACCCAGGGCCCAGTGAGAAGGATGCTATTAATAATTTATATTGGTAATTTATATTGGGAATGAAAGGTTCTTCCACCGAGAAGTAAATTTGCAGCAATTCCTGTAGACACTGTGGGTAAAACAGTACCACCACAACCTCTAATATAATGTATTAAAACTTTATAAAGATAGGTTACCACTACTATCCCCAAACATTACAATACTTCATGCAACAGGCCTCTAGTTAATTAATAAGTAAACAATAACAACATGATGATACAGGGGAAGATCCTGTATCATTGTCTTAGGGTGGAGTGGAGGTTAGGGAGGGTAAGCCTAATGGGTCACACCCAAGGACCCAGGCCCCAAGCATCCTCATCTATAAGAGACGCAGCCCTGCCTCATATAGGACGATTGAGGAGATGAGATGAAATAATGCATATGAAGGGCAGCAGAGGCCTGGGAGAGTGAGCACTCAGGAGGTGAGTTCTGTTGCTGATACTACAACTGTGGTCAAGAACAAGCCCGAGTTGACCTCAGTTCACACCCCAACTCTGCTGTCCTGTGTCAAACCCTTCCGAAGCAGGGATCCTCAAACTTTTTAAACAGGGGGCCAGTTCACTGTTCCTCAGACCGTTGGAGGGCCAGACTATAGTTTAAAAAAGACACTATGAACAAATTCCTATGTGCACTGCGGGCCCGGGACGAGTCCGCTGCTAAGCAGGATAGGCAGCGGCACCTGGCGGGCCGGATAAATGTCCTCGGTGGGCCACATGTGGCCCACGGGCCGTAGTTTGAGGACCCCTGCTTCAGAGCATCAGTGCCCTTGCCTACGGAGTGAGGTGATGGTGGCACCAATGCCTCTCACCGTTGCTGTGAGGAATAAATGCAGCCACACGCTGGCCCCAGGAGAGGCCCACGTCACAAGGAGCTGCTGATGTCACAGTTTGTGCACATTGAACTCTGCTTTCATCGTGAGAGAATCTCAGGGTGGCTCAGAGCCTCAAGCAAATATGGATTCTGGGTGTTCTTAATTCACTGTGCCTCAGTTTCCCCAGCCTTAAAAGGCAAAGATTCTGAGTACTTACCTCCCAGAAGTAGCATGAGGATTCAGTGAGTCATAGGGAAGTGCCTGGTCATTGTTGGTTGGACTGACTGACACTGGCATGGTAGTGATTGACACCTGGCATGGGAGGCCTCCTTTTTCAGGTTTAGGACCCCTGGGTCCAGCATGGCACACCCACAGCAGGAGCAGGGAAGGCCTCTCCCTGAGGACCCCATCCCTAGAAGGTTGCCCCACCCCGCCACCTCTCCCAGCCACCCTTCTGGGAAACTGCCTGCTGCCTGAGGTTCAGACCTGTGAGTGTCCTCAGTTGGCGAACCCCCAGCTCAGGCAGGTGGGCAGTGGCGCTAATTAGCTTAATTAACCCGCCACAATGGAGCTGCCCCAGATGGAGGCCAGAACTCAGCTGGGATCAGACTCAGCCAAGTTTGAGCCTTTGGTTGCCTTCCACTTCTGGCCCTTCAGTCACATGAAAAAGAAGTGGCTATTGTTGGAGTCCTAACTGCAGAGCCTTTTTGGTAATTTTTCTGTCTTCTTATTCTTTTCTTTTTTCAATCTTTATTTTTCAGATTATTACAGTTGTTCCTCTTTTTTCCCCCATAGCTCCCCTCCACCTGGTTCCCACCCCATCCCATGTCCTTACCCACCCCCCCAACTGTCCTCATCCATACATGTAATATTTTTGTCCATTCTCTTTCCGCACCCCCCACACTCCTTTCCTCCCCGCACCCCCCCCCCACCCCGAGGATTGTCAGTCCACTCTCTCTCTATGCCCCTGATTTTTTATATTCAACAGTTTATTCTGTTCATCGGATTTTTTATTCCCTTGATTTTTAGATTCACTTGTTGATAGATATGTATTTGTTGTTCATAATTTTTATCTTTACCTTTTTCTTCTTCTTCCTCTTCTTAAAGGATACCTTTCAGCATTTCATATAATACTGGTTTGGCGGTGATGAACTCCTTTAGCTTTTCTTTTCTGTGAAGCTCTTTATCTGCCTTTCAATTCTGAATGATAGCTTTGCTGGGTAGAGTAATCTTGGTTGTAGGTTCTTGCTGTTCATCACTTTGAATATTTCTTGCCACTCCCATCTAGCCTGCATAGTTTCTGTTGAGAAATCAGCTGATAGTCATATGGGTACTCCTTTATAGGTAACTAACTGTTTTTCTCTTGCTGCTTTTAATATTCTCTCTTTGTCTTTTGCTCTTGGCATTTTAATTATGATGTGTCTTGGTATGGTCCTCTTTGGATTCCTTTTGTTTGAGGTTCTGTGTGCTTCCTGGACTTGTAAGTCTATTTCACCAGGTGGGGGAAGTTTTCGGTCATTATTTCTTCAAATATGTTTTCAGTACCTTGCTCTCTCTCTTCTTCTGGGACCCCCATAATTCTGATGTTGGTACCCTTGAGGTTGTCCCAGAGGCTCCTTACACTATCTTCATATTTTCGGGTTCTTTTTTCTTTTTGTTTTTCCAGCTGAGTGTTTTTTGCTTCTTTGTATTTCAATTCTTTGACTTGATTCTTGTGATCCTCTAGTCTGCTGTTGGATCTCTGTATATTATTTTTTCTTTCAGTCAGTGTATGCTTAATTTCTAGTTGGTCCTTTTTCATGTCTTCGAGGGTCTCCCTAAATTTATCTGCCTTTTCTAGAATATTCTTGAAAAACCTTACAACTGTGGTTTTGAACTCTATATCCAATCGTTTGCTTTCCTCCATTTCTTTCATTTGTGGTCAGTTTCTTTGTCTCTGCATTTTTGGCTGCTTCCCTGAGTTGGTCGAGTGGCTTTGTGTGTGAGGTGTCCTATAGGGCCCAGTGGGTCGGCCTCCCCAGTTACCTGAGGTGGACACTCTTGGTGCACCCCTTTGTGGGCTGTGTGCACAGTCTTGTTGTAGTTAAGCCTTGATTGTTGTTGGTATCACTGGGAGGAATTGACCTCCAGGCCAATTGGCTGTGAGGATCAGCTGTGTCTATGCTGGGAGAACTTCTGTGCTGGAGACACTCTTATGAGACAAGACTTGCAAAAGCCTCTGTGCTCAGCTTGGATGGGGCAGAGTCTCAGGGTGGAGCAGACAGCATTGGTTTCCCATCAGCCCTGCCATAATAGGCCCCTGTGTCTCAGTGTACCATGGTAATCGCTGCAAGCACCTCTGAAAGAAAGCCGCCCTTGAGTTCCACCCGCTGCCAGACAATCCAATTTCTCCCTAAATGAGTCTGGGTCCCCAGAGTCTCACCCAGAACTGGAGTTCAGTGCTGTCGGGAACTTTTGTCTCCCTCCAGCTTGAGACAGCCAGCCATGTACTCAGTTGCCCGCCCTCTCCGCGTGTGCCTCAGTACCTCTGCCTTCCGCAGTTCCTCTGAGTCACAGTGTGCTTTTCTCTTTCCTGACAGTATAGTTTCACCCCGTATGAGTCTGGGTCTCCAGAGTCTCACCCGGAACTGGACTTCAGTGCAGTTGGGAGCTTTTGTCTCCCTCCTGCTTGAGTAAGCCAGCAGCGTGCTCAGTTGCCAGTCCTCTCCACGCATACGCGCATCTCAGTACCTCTGCCTCCTACAGCTCTTCTGAGTCTCAGTGTGCTTTTCTCTTTCCTTCTAGTTGTAGAATTTCTACTCAGCCAGCCTTCCTGTGATTCTGGATGATGTCCATTTTGTCTTTTAGTTGTAGTTTTGAAATGTTGTGTGAGGCAGCAGTTTAGGTGTTTACTTATGCCGCCATCTTGGTTTCTCCCATCAGTTTTATATCTGTCACTGTGCCTTCTCTCCCTGCCATGCAAGTTTAATAGCATACAGGGAGTCTATGGGATGGGGGATGGTGCCTGCTGCATGGTGAGGACTGTGCTCCTAGTAGCTGTTGCTTTTTCTCTCCTAACAATACCTCAGGTCAGAGGCCCAGTTTTCACCAGGGAAATAAGACCTGAGCCCAAAGGCTGGCCTAGAATCAGAAGGCAGGAGAGGCCTCGGGGAAGTCGCAAAAGCAATGACCCCAAAACCCAGGGGAGGGCCAGGGAGTTATCTAGTAGCAGCCTGTGGGGCCAGTAGAGGGGAGAGGGAGCAGCCAGGTAAACTGTTCCAAGGGCAGCCCTCATTTTCCCAAGCATCACTCTGGGTCAGATGCCAGCAAGTGCTTTGCAGCAAACCCTACGATGCTATAAGGTCATCGTATTTTCCTGGTGAGCAAACTGAGGGTCAGAATGATGGTGTGACTTGCCCAGGGTCCCACAGAAGGAACAAGCAGTCAGGACTCAACTCTAAGCCTGCATCTCCAGGGCTCCTGCCTTTAATCCAGACTGTGCTTCAGTGGCTTGTAGACCACAGAGTGTTCTGGAAAGCAGTGTGGGGTCAGCTTTGGGCAGTGATCAGTGACTCGAGCTCACAGACCGACTTCTGGAATGAAAGGCAGAGTAGAAAGTGGAGATGGGAAAGTCAGGGGCTCCAGGCCTTTGCCCAGGGTACAGGAGCCTCATCTCTGGACCCTGTTATCTCACGATGTATGAGCTCCCTTCCCCCATGTAACGGATGAGGAAACAGGATAGGAGAGCTGATGGCAGCTCCTAGAGCACCCAGGCCAGAGATCTGCTGCATGTGGCCCGGCACTTGCTGCTGGGGACCAGTCCCCCAAGGGGTCTCCCTCTGTGAGGTCTCATTCCTCTTTGTGGCTGGAAGTCCTGTTCTGGGCCAATTTCATCTCACCTGCAGGACCTTCCTCGCTGTCTCCCTGCTTCCCCTCTTGTCCCCACCTCTGTGAAGGTCACTTTTATGTTCAACAATCAGAGTAATCCTAAAAGGCAAGCCAGGACCCTGCACTTGCCAGCTCAGAACTGCAGAGCCTCCCCACATGCCTCCAGGTCCCCACTGTGGCTCATGAGTCCCAGGCAGTCTGCCCCGCCCACACCCAGATCTCACCGCCCACCACACTGCCCTCCTCACTCCACTCCACCCTCCAGTCCTCAGACTCACCACTCCTGTTCCCATGTGACCCTCTCAGAAAAGCCATCCTCCACCCCATCATCCTGTCCATTTACCCAGCTTTATTTTTCTTCTGACACCTTTTCCTACCGCACATTCTGGGATCTCTGTTCATTTGCTTATTGTCAGGCTTCCTGACTGGAGGGCGGGTCCATGCTCACTGCTGCGTTCCTCCTGCAGCAGCTTGGTGCAGAGTAGGTCCCTGGGAAGTATTTGTGGGGTGAGTGAATGGAGGACAAATGAGGTCTCTTTTCTGTCACACCAGGTGGCGCCAGTGGCATCAGGCCTTCTCGGGCCAGGACAGCTGTGAGACTCAGTTCCCGCCTCCCCACAACCCTGCTGACCCTGATCTCTTGTTCCAGGCAGGTGGACACCAATACGAAAAACGTCTTTGGGCAGCCACGGTTGAGAGCATCCCTCCGCGACCTGCGCTCCCCGCGGAAGAACTATAAGTCCACCATCGAGGATGACCTGAAGAAGCTCATCATCATGGACAACCTGGCACCAGACCAGGAGAGAGATGCAGGAGTACGAAGTGGGCTGCGAGGGAGGGCAAGGGCGGAGGACCTACCTCACATGGCCACTCCAGCCTCTTCCTGCATGTCCTTGGCCTTTGACCCCTGCCCGTCCTGTTTGGATGTATGTGGCTTTGTGGCCGGGGTTCGGGGCATCACATCATCAGAGGCACAGTGTAAACCAGCCTGGTGGGCAGGCAGGGATTTATTCCACACTAGAGGACCTCATGTGACGGGGGATGTTCTTAGAGGCCTCATGGAGCCCAACCTTAGGCACTAAAAGTGGAGGCAGGGTTCCCAGGGACCAAAACTGCAGTTGTCCTTGGTCCCTCTATACCCATTGTCCCCGCCTACCCCTGACTGGTCTTGCTCTTAGGCATGCATTCTCTTGTGGGGATAGAGAGGGCTCTATCCCACAGCACTAGGGAAGGCAGTGCTCTGTCCCCAGTGGTACCCAGCAGTGACTGATTCTCATTGGTCCAGCTTAGGCCACACTACCTTCCCTAACCTTACCTGGAGCTGGAGGGCAGAACTGAGTGGTCTACAAGTGGCGGAGGAGGAATCCTCAGGGGGAAACTGGGGTGCTTTGACCAGAAAGGGGCAAAAATGGAGGCTGGGTGGGCAAGAGCCACAGATGTCCAGGACAGGAAGGCACTTCTGAGGACGGTGACCATGGGCCAGGCCACGACCATGCCCCGCATCCCTCCCCTGTCTCAGCAGCAGTCGCCACAGAAGAGTCTTCAGCGGACACTGTCTGACGAGAGTCTATGCAGTGGGCGGCGTGAGCCCAGCTTTGCCAACTCCGCCAGCCTGGAGGCAGGCCTGCCCAGCGACGTGCTCTTCACCAGCACCTGCGCCTTCCCCTCCAGTACGCTGCCCGCCCGCCGCCAGCACCAGCACTCTCATCCACCAGGTGGCGGCAGCCCCAGCACCATCCCTGCCCCTGGCAACGGCTTCCCAGAGAAGACATGTGAGCCTGGGGCTGGCAGGGGAGTTACCCCATGGTTGGAAAGCAAGAGGGACAGGGCTTGAAGGTCATCTGTGGGTTACCTGGAGGTCAGAGGCAAGAGATCATTGGAGTCAGCTGAGGGAGGGAACTGGGCTACACATGAACTTCAAGGGGGCCTGATGGGTATGCACTGTCACTCAGGAAGCAAGGGATTATTGGCTAAGACAGGATTTCCAGGGGTTCACCTTGGAATCAAGCACCCAAGGATTGGGGTCATCTGACACCAGAAATGGGAGGTCAGTCTTGGCTGGAGCCCTGAGGATCAGGGGTTGGCATCAGCTGACCCCCAGCTCTGTTACCTGTTCCAGCTTCAAACAGATTACCTAGTGATCATGGCTTTACCTACCTGACTCCCCCAGGTCTGCCAGGGAGAGAGTGGGGGCAGAGGTGTGGCTCATCCATCCCTCTATTCATCCAGCAAATATTTACTGAGCGTCCCCCATCAAAAAGCCTTTGGTCTGCCTTCAGATCCCTTTCCACTCCCAAAGGCTCTAAAACTGAAGGGAGGGAGAAGGTAGGGCCAGGCTCACTGGCAGCACAACCCAACACCAGTGCATGTGAGGCTCTTGATGGTCCTCAATTACCCCGCTTAGTGGGAAAGATGTTGCTTCGTTGCAGAATACCACCTGCCCTCTCTGAGTACTGTGTCACATGTAGCACAGCCTCCCAAGTCCAGGCAGGTCTGGATTCCAGAGGTGTGTTTTCCCCAAGGGTTTTGTCTGAAGGACTATGTCCCGTATCATTGATGGAGCCTCTTGTATGCACAGGCTGGATGGAGGTAGCTCTGGGATTTTTTTGAAAGGGTCTGTTTCTCCGCTTAGAATTCTCTGTTGGCTCCCCATTGCCATAGTGTCTGGATCCATACTCTTATGTTTTGGGGCCCAACATCAGCTTCTCCACTTCACAGTACTCTTCTTGAGATCCTCCAGGCCACCAGACCTTTCCTCCTCAGAGCACTACACATCTCTGTTCCCTCTGCCTATCATGCTGTTCTTCCAACCCTGTCTTGAAACTCCTGTTTCTCCTAAAGGCTTTATTCAGTTACTGCTCTTTCCTAGGTGCCTGCCCCACCCAGGCTGGCCCATCTCCCTCGCTTCCTCTCTGGGCACTGGCCCAGCCTCTCATTACCTTCATTCCACTGTGCTGTGGGCCAGGCTCTGCTCTTGGCGCTGGGCATGCAGTGACGAGCACATCAGAGAACATTCCTGCCCCAGTGGGGCTGAGTTTCAGGGGGAATTCCTCAAGCTTCCCTAACCCTCCCTCTGCCTCTCATCCTTACTGCCTTGTCTGCCTCTGGCTGGGCCTGGCACACGGTTGGCATTCAACACATACTGAGGAGAAGGTGAGAGAGGGCCAAGGCAGAGGTGGTATGTACAGAGAACAAAAAAAGACAGATGTGAATGCCTCTGACCAGCTCTGCCGCATCCTGTCAGTCTCAGCTCAGACGCTGCTGCCTCCAGGATGAGTCAGGCACTCCTCTTGGCCCCCACCTTGGGGTGCTCCCATCCCATTCCCGATCCCTCTGCCTTTTGTTTCCCCACCACAGCCCCATTCACTTTGGTTGTCATGTGAGGATGGGTCTGTTTCCCTCACCGGACTGGAGGCTTCCTAAGAGCAGGCACACAGGTAAACCTCTCTTCACCCACATAACACCGTCCCCTTTAGTCAGGGAGAGTGCCATCTGGCCTATGGTGTCCAAGTCTCTGCCACTCCCAAGCCTGCTCAAGAGCCCTTTCCAAGCCATGTCAGAGCTGAAGATATGGGGTTGGCCCACCTCAGGCTTCACTAATCAAGGACCCTCCATGCCAAGGAGCCTCTCACAGCAGCACCTGCTGATTTCTCACTGGGCAGTGGCAGCTGCTCCCGCGGCCCCACCAGCTCAGCAGTGAAATGCCGGCAAGCTGGAGATGCAGAGCATGGTGGTCAGGGGCTCAGCTTCCTTCCAGCCTTTGTCACTCCCTGAGCATCCACTGGGCAGATGCCCCTGAGTTTGTGCCAGGTCCCCACTCATAGAAGTAATCTCTCTGTGCCTCAGTTTCCATGATAGTAAATGTGAACAAACTTTCTCTAGCCCTATCAACTCCTCTGCTCCCCAAGCCCCTCCTGGAACTGTAAACTCTACCCTTCCTGTCAGCCCTGATCCTGGTTGCCTAGCTGACCTTCAAGTTCAGCCATAAAACCCACATCCCCCAACCACAGCTCCATCACAGGCTCCCCTCTCCTTAGCCCAGCCTTAGTCACCCTCCAACTGAAACCCTCTTCCCCACACTTCAGGGTTTCTTCAGCTCCCAAGGGTCTTGGTGGGAAGGGTTGGGTCCAACTGTCAGGACCTTGGAGAAAAATCTTTAGTTTTTTTGTCGGGTTTTTTTTAGACATTTAAGTCTCCAACATGATTCTCAAATGACAACCATAGCTGGTTAAAAAAAAAAAAAAATGAGCAAAAATACTGCCCACCTCACTGTGTTAATCTGAGAGTCAAACAAGTTAATAGTGGAAAATGCTAGCACAATGCCTAGCATATAGTAAACACTGAAAAACAGCTATTCATTGTTTCTGTGATATTCTATCATCTGGAGCAAGTGTTATAATCTGCCATGAATCAGCTTAATGCCTGAGCACGGGAGAGCAGGGTTAAAGCAGTGTCAACAACATGACTACCAAAGCCATGTGGGCTTGGGCTTAGGCTTGGAGCAGGGTCAGTGTTGGACCACCGGCAAGTGTAACCATGGGCAAGGCAGCTTCTTGCTTTGAGCTTCAGTGTCCCCCTGCACAACACATGTGTCATAAGGACACCTCCCTCCTGGCTAATTGGAGGTGAAGCTGTGAGATGAGCCCCATGGTGCCCAGCAAGAGGGTGCACTCAGGGAACACAGCAGCCCTGGTTCAACCACGGCTGGCCCTGCCTAAGTCACCTCCTGACCTCTCTGTGCTTTGCTGTCCTCCTCTGTCCCATCCCCTTTATGGGCTATGAGGCATCGGACACACTCAGTGGCTGTAGCAAATGCAGCTGCTGATGCGACTCCTGTGTTGTCTGTCACTCCAGCACCCTGAAACTTCAGGGGTCACTTTCTCCACTCAAACCCCCAGTTCTCCCCACAGTGACTCTGCCACAGCAAACACTGTCCAGACACTGGCAACCCATTATACTTGCAGCCTGGCACCCCTCCTCCACCCCACACTCCATAGCCAGACACCACCCACTGGCTCTTTGTGGGAGTCTAATGGCAGCTCACACCCCACGCCCCCAGCAACAAACTTCTGCTCCCCCCAGCCTTCCCAACTCAGCACCAGCTCCAGCATCTTGACGTCACCGTGGATCCATCTCTGTCTTAACACCCACACCCCCTTTCAGAAAATACTGTCGGCTTCACCTACAAAAGAGAGCCAGGGTCTCCCAATCATCCTCCACTCTCATCTCCCTCCTTATTGTCTCCCAGCTCCTCCAGTCCCCTCCACCATCTATCCCCCAAACAAAGCCAGAAGGTCCCTGTGAACTCTGCATTGGGTCACATCTCTCCCTGCTTAAACCCCTTCTGTGGCTTCATCTCACTAGGAGACAAAGTCCTCATCATGACCCACAAGCCCCCTCGCAGTCCAGCCCTGCCACCTCTCTGACCTCACTTCTCTGGTGCCTCAGTTTCTGTGATAGTGAAATGGGGGCAACAATAGTGCCTACCTCACTGTGTTAACCTAAGAATCAAACAAGTTGATAGAAAACGCTAGCACAATGCCTAGCATGTAATAAATACTGAAAAAACAGCTATTTCCATTACTCTCTCTCCTCCTTTTCCTCTGTCCCAGCCACATGGCCGCCTCAGTGTTCCTTAAACCCACAGGCACATTTACTGGCTGTTTCATCTGCCTGGATACTCTTCCCTCCTGTAACCCCTGGCTCAGTCCCTCCTCTCCTTCAGAGCTTTTACAAATGCCATCTTCTTAGTAAGGCCTCCCCTAGCACCTTGTTTAAAATGGTACTCACAGAATTATCCAACACTCCCACCCCCTTCCCTACTGGATGTTTTCCATGGCATTTATCATCTAATAAGGCATTTATTTAATTATATATAATGTTATAACAATTACATAATGTTGCATAATTATATTTAAGGTATAGCAATATATTAATTTCTTTGTTTCTCCCACGTTGTCATTCGTACCCACCTCCCTATCTCTGTTCTCCCCACCCAGCCACCATCTCAGCCTCTGAGCTCTCACTGGCTGATGGGCAGGACCGGCCACTTCGACGCCTAGACCCTGGGATGATGCCATTGCCTGACACAGCCGCTGGCCTTGAGTGGTCCAGCCTGGTAAACGCAGCCAAGGCATACGAAGGTAAGTGTCCTCCACCCAACCCCACCAGATCCTACCTCTGCTGTGCCCTGAAAGGATCAACAGAGGGCCTTGGGGTTTTGAAAGGGGACAGACTCAGGTTCCAGAATCAGGTGGAACAGGGTTCACATCCTTCCCCTGTCACTTGCTTGCTGTGCAGTCCTGGCCAAATGTCTTCATCTTTCTGATCCTGTTACCTTATCTGCAGATCAGGGGCATGACTGTGCCCATGACCTGAGGCTGCAGTGAGGATTACATGTAAGTTATGTAAAACATGTCAGGCACAGAACAAGCCCTCAACAGACAATACCTTATATTATTACTATAGGACAAAACTGTAGCAATCCAAATTGTGTTTAGATTTGCTTTGGCTGCAAGTGGCAAAAAATCCAAATTAATAATGACTTTAAACATGCCTGGTTTTGCACAGGTAAAAATTCTTGGGTGGGCTGGCATGGCACTTGCACAAATGCCTGAGGGCACAGGCTCTTCACCCCCCACAGTAAGGCTACTAGGGTTCTGACAGTGACGTCCAGCTTTGAGCAGGAGAGAGAAGGACACATGTCCTCCCTTTAAGGGCACTTCCCAATGCCTCCCACTTCTCCTGTGATTACTTCCATTGTCCAGAATGTCACATATGGCCACGCCTAGTTGCAGGGCAGGCTGCGAAATGAGACCATGTGTCCAGCTGAAATTTGGGATATGTTGTTATGGAGAAAGGGAAAACTGATCATGACAGACAGCTAGCAGTCTCTGCCATTTCCTTCCTGTGTGACCTGGGGCAAGCAGCTTTATCTTTCTATGCCTCCATTCCTCATGGGTTCTCATGTTGATCCCTGACAGACACAATCATATTCTTCTGGCTCATTTTTTTATCTTTTAGGCCAAGCATGTCAAACTCAAAGGCTAACACGGGCCAAATAAACAAGGTTTAAGTTTATGTGGGCCGCAAAAAAAAAAAAAAAGAGCTCCAATTTTCATAGAAACATAGGTTTATTTCAATAGAGACATGTTGAATACAAAGGGCTGAAATAAATGAGTAATTGTTAACATAAAATAATAAAAATTAGTATTTTTTCTTGAACATTAACTTACCAGACACTGAATATAACTGCACAAATTAATAAGCATAACACAAATAAACCTATTTTTCTTATTCTCTGAAAGCAAAATATTTCCTGTTGCACACACCAAATAAGTCAGTCCAAGACTAATAATGTGGCAATCGGCTGCTAAAATATTCGTTGCTAGTATTAGTAGAAGTGGTGCACCAGCGCATAAGGGGAATGAATGCAACACAATTATAGTAGTCATTAGCAAACATTGTAGTTCATTATTAATAACTAGAGGCCTGGTGCATGAAATTCATACACAGGAGGGGGCGGGGGGAGGTTGTCCCTTAGCCTGACCTGCACCCTCTCCAATCTGGGACCCCTGGGAGATGTCCGGCTGCTGGACATCTCTCTCACAATCCGGGACTGCTGGCTCCTAGCCACTCGCCTGCCTGATTGCTCCTAACCGCTTCTGCCTGCCAGCCTGATCGCCCCCTAACCACTCCCCTGCTGGCCTGATTTACGCCTAACTGCTCCCCTGCCAGCCCAGTCACCCCCAACTGCCCTCCCCTGCAGGCCTGGTTGCCCCAATGGCCCTCCCCTACAGGTCTTGTTACCCCCAACTGTCCTCCCCTGCCAGCTTGCTCACCCCCAACTGCCCTCCTCTGCCGGTCTGCTCACCCCCAACTGCCCTCCCCTGCTGGCCTGGTCGCCCCCAACTGCCCTCCCCTGCTGGCCATCTTGTGGCGGCCATCTTGTGATGATGTCGTGGCGGTCATCTTGTGACAAAGTTGCACTAGGATGTCACACAATGCCACCTAGGCTTCTATTATATAGGACTAGAGGCCTGGTGCATGAAATTCATGCACTGGGGTGGGGGATCCCTCAGCCCAGCCTGCCCCCTCTCACAGACTGGGAGCCCTCAGGGGATGTCCTACTGACGGCTTATGGGAGGTGACCGGGCTGATCAGGGGAAGGTGCCAGCCTCATCACCCTGCTGCTGCTGCCACTGCTGGCCGCCTCAGCCGCCAAGGTGTTTTCATCAACACAGACTCCAGTCCCTTCACCACAAAAAAATGACAACTTTCTTTAGGCATTTTCAAGATGTGTCTTTCATAGGATATGACATTTTCTTTCTTTCTTTCTTTTTTTACCCTCACATGAGGATATTTTTCCATTGATTTTTAGAGAGCATGGAAGAGAGAGGGAAAGACAGAGAGAAACATCAGTGTGAGAGGGACACTTCTGTTGGTTGCCTCCTGCATGAGCCCTGACCTGGGCCCCGGCCAGGGAGGAACCTGCAACCTAGGTATATGCCCTTGATCAGAATTGAACCCAGACCCTGTGGTCAGCAGGCCCAGGCTCTATCCACTGAGCCAAACTGGCTAGGGTAGGATATGACATTTCTTAGTCCCTCCAGTAGCAGACCTTAGTTTTTTCCTCCAGGAATGTGGTGGAAAAACCCTAGATCACCTTCTTGGATCCTTTTTTTTTTTTTTTTAACCATTCCTCTCTCCCCAGTATTGAGTGTCTGAGCTGTACCTTCTTGGATTCTTATTACCCAACTTATGAAGAACACTGCAAGTGGTGGCATACAAGGAGCTTAGCCAATGAGCGGTCAGAAAAGGTGTTTCCTCGGCAGCTCACGCGGAGAGGCCCCCCTGTGTTGTGTTCGCTGGGGTCGGGGCATGTTGCCTGCACAAACACCCTCCCTCCCTCCCTCTGCGGCCTGGGCACAGGACACTGGGGTGACGACACCTGCGTCCCGCCCGGCTGCTATAGGTGCCGCCATCTTTGTGATGTGGTAATGGTTAATTTGCACGGGTAATCCCTTTTATTAGATTAGATTCTGTATAACAGGATATTGTAAAAATTAAGTTAAGAGAGGGAGAAACCAAGATCGCAGCATAGGTAAACACCTAAACTGCTGCCTCGCACAACAATATCAAAACTACAACTAAAAGACAAAACGGACACCATCCAGAACCACAGGAAAACTGGCTGAGTGGAAATTCTACAACTAGAAGAAAAGAGGAAAGCACATTGAGACTCAGAGAAGCTACAAAAGGCTGAGGTATGGAGACTTGCACGCGGAGAGGACAGGCGGCTGTGCGCACGGGCGGCTGAGTGAGCAGCTGGCTTTCTAAAGCGGGAGGGAGACAAAAGCTCCCGACTGCACTGAAGTCCAGTCCTGGGCGAGACACTGGGAAACCAGACTCATTCAGGGGGAATCTGGACTGTCAGGAAAAGAGAAAGCACACTGAGACTCGGGAGTTGTGGAAGGCAGAGGTCCAGAGGCGCACGCGCGCAGGCAGGACTGACTGCTGAATGCACGGGAGGCTGATACATGACTGGCTTTCTAAAGCGGGAGGGAGACGGAAGCTCCCAAATGCGCTGAACTCCCGTTCCGGGCAAGTTTCTGGGAACCCCGACTCATTCGGGGAGAAACTGGACTGTCTGGCAGCGGGTAAAACTCGAGGGCGGGTTTCTCTCAGAGGTGCTTGTAGCAATTACCGAGGGACACTGAGACCCAGGGGCCTCATAGGGCAGTGCTGATGGGAAACCAAGGCTGTTTGCTCTGCCCTGACACTCCACCCCATCCAAGCTGAGCACAGAGGCTTTTGCAATTTTGCAAGTCTTGTCTCATAAGAGTGTCTCCAGCACAGAAGTTCTCCCAGCATAGACACAGCTGATCCTCACAGCCAATTGGCCTGGAGGTCAATTCCTCCCAGTGATACCAACAACAATCAAGACTTAACTAAAACAAGGCTATGCACACAGCCCACAAAGGGGTGCACCAAGAGTGTCCACCTCAGGTAACTGGAGAGGCTGAGCCATTGTGCCCTAGAGGACACCTACAACACAAAGCTACTCTACCAACTCAGGGAGCAACAAAAATGTAGAGACAAAGAAACAGATCACAAATGAAAGAAATGGAGGAAAACAAATGACTAGATATAGAGTTCAAAACCACGGTTGTAAGGTTTTTCAAGAATTTTCTAGAAAAGGCAGATAAATTTAGGGAGACCCTCGAGGATATGAAAAAGGACCAACTAGAAATTAAACATACACTGACTGAAATAAAAAATATTATACAGAGACCTAACAGCAGACTAGAGGACCACAAGAATCAAGTCAAAGAGTTGAAATACAAAGAAGCAAAAAACACTCAGCCAGAAAAGAAAAAAGGATCCAGAAATTTGAAGATAGTGTAAGGAGCCTCTGGGACAACCTCGAGTGTATTAACATCCGAGTTATGGGGGTGCCAGAAGAAGAGAGAGAGCAAGATACTGAAAACCTATTTGAAGAAATAATTACCGAAAACTTCCCCCACCTGGTGAAAAAAATAGACTTACAAGTCCAGGAAGCACACAGAACCCCAAACAAAAGGAATCCAAAGAGGACCACATCAAGACACATCATAATTAAAATGTCAAGAACAAAAGACAGAGAATATTAAAAGCAGCAAGAGAAAAGCAGTTAATTACCTACAAGGGAGCACCTATACGACTATCAGCTGATTTCTCAACAGAAACTATGCAGGCCAGACGGGAGTGGCAAGAAATATTCAAAGTGATGAACAGCAAGAACCTACAACCAAGATTACTCTACCCAGCAAAGATAGCATTCAGAGTTGAAGGTCAGATAAAGAGCTTCACAGACAAGAAAAAGCTAAAGGAGTTCATCGCCACCAAACCAGGATTACATGAAATGCTGAAGGGTACTCTTTAAGAAGAAGAAGAAAAAGGTAAAGATAAAAATTATGAACAACAAAAGACATCAAATACATACCTACCAACAAGTGAATCTAAAAATCAAGTGAATAAAAAATCTGAAGAACAGAATGGACTGGTGAATATAATAGAATCAGGGACATAGAAAGGGAGTGGACTGACGATTCTCAGGGGAAGCAGGTGTGAGGGGTGCGGGAAGAGATTGGACAAAAATCTTACTCCTATGGATGAAGACAGTGGCGGGGGTTAAGGGCATGGGGTGGGGTGGGGAATCAGGTGGAGGGGAGCTATGGGGGTAAAAAAAAGTGGAACACCTGTAATAATCTGAACAATAAAGATTTAATTAAGAAAAAAAAAGAGGAAAAAGAAGAAAAAGGTAAAGATAAAAATTATGAACAACAAATACATGTGTATCATCAAGTGAATCTAAAAATCAAGTGAATAAAAAATCTGATGAACAGAATAAACTGGTGAATATATAGAATCAGGGGCATAGAAAGGGAGTGGACTGACAATTCTCGGGAGGAAAGGGGTGTGGGAGGTGCGGGAAGTGACTGAACAAAAAGCGTACACCTATGGATGAGGACAGTGGGGAACCAGGTGGAGGGGAGCTATGGGGGGGAAAAAGTGGAACAATTGTAATAATCTGAACAATAAAGATTTATTAAATTTTAAAAAATTAAGAAGTTTTTAGAAGGTGGTGGAGTAGGTAAACACCTAAACTGCTGCCTCGCACAACAATTTAAACTGCAACTAAAAGACAAAACGTCTATCACCCAGAACCACGGGAAAGCTGGCTGAGTGGAAGTTCTACAACTAGAAGGAAAGAGAAAAGAGCACTGAGACGTGCACAAGCACTGAAAAGCTGAGGTACGGAGGCGCAGGATCTGGGCTGGCGGCAGGCGTTGCTTTTTTCAACCCAAAGGGGAGACAAGCCCCCGATTACTCTGAAATACAGTTTCTGGGGAGACGCGGGGGACCCAAACTCCTATGGGGAGAAGCTGGATTGTCTGCTACCAGGTCAGAAAGTGAGGGGGCCTGCTTGTAGAGCTGCGCACAGGAATAATTGTTTATCTGCGCTGGGGCACGGGATGGGACGCAGTCGGAGACACAGAGCCGGCTAACTAGCAGCCATTGCTGTTTGCCACGCCCTAGCCTAGTGACACCCTGAGACCCCGCCCCACACAACCTACAAACCCACCCAAGCTCCAAGCAGCAGCTTGAGCATATGAATGGACTGCCCTATCGCAGCTTAACCTAACAAACTTGTAGCCCAGATCAGACAGCTCCAAAACCTCCAAACCCCAAGCAAAGAGGAGAAAACTGTAGCTCTTGCTGTAGCTCCTGCTGGGTGGACTCAGACAATAGCTGACCTGCACCCCATTGGAGATCCAGAAGCCAGTGTACCTAGTGGTCAGTGTGAGAAACCAGATTTCAACTCCTCACATCCATAAGTGACACATTCAAGAGGCAGACTCAGCGAGCACCAAAGCCCCACTGAAACAAGTCCTGCACCATAAGCGTGTCTCCAGCACAGCAGTTCTTATAGACACAGCGAGTCCTCACAGCCGATTGGCCTGGAGGTCAATTCCTCCCAGCGTACCAACAGCAATTAAGGCTTAACTACACCAAGACTTTGCACTCAGCCCACAAAGGGGTGTACCAAGAGCGTCCACATCAGGTGATTGGGGAGGCTGAGCTACTGCCCCCTATAGGTCACCTACCACACAAAGCCACTCCATCAACACAGGGAAGCAGCCAAAATGCGGAGACAAAGAAACATGTCATGAATGAAAGAAACGGAGGAAAGCAAACTACTGGACGACATAGAGTTCAGAACCACATTTATAAGGTTACTCAAGAATCTTCTAAAAACCGCTGAGAAACTTGATGACACTTCTGAGGAGCTTAGTGAGACCTTCAAGGACCTTAATGAGAATTCCAAAAAAATGGAAAAGGACCAGTCAGAAATGAAGCATACACTGTCTAAAATAAAGAACATACAGAAACTCAACTGTAGATCAACGTACCCCAAGAATCAAACCAAAGATCTGAAATATGAGGAAACAAAAAATACCCAACCAGAAAAAGAAAAAGAAAAAAGAATCCAAAAATATGAAGATAGTGTAAGGAGCCTCTGGGACAACTTCAAGCGTACCAACATCTGAATTTTTGGGGTGCCAGAAGAAGAGAGAAAGCAAAATACTGAAAACCTATTAGAAGAAATAATGACAGAAAACTTTCCCTACCTGGTGAAAGAAATAGACTTACAAGTCCAGGAAGCGCACAGAACCCCATACAAGAGGAATCCAAAGCGGACCACACCAAGACACATCATAATTAAAATGCCAAGGGCAAAAGACAAAGAGAGAATCTTGAAAGCAGCAAGAGAAAAACGGTTAGTTACCTACAAGGGAGTACCCATATGACTGTCAGCTGATTTCTCAACAGAAACTATGCAGGCCAGATGGGAGTGGCAAGAAATATTCAAAGTGATGAACAGCAAGAACCTACAACCAAGATTACTCTACCCAGCAAAGCTGTCATTCAGAGTTGAAGGTCAGATAAAGAGCTTCACAGACAAGAAAAAGCTAAAGGAGTTCATCGCCACCAAACCAGGATTACATGAAATGCTGAAGGGTATTCTTTAATAAGAGGAAGAAGAAAAAGGTAAAGATAAAAATTATGAACAACAAAATGACATCAAATACATACCTACCAACAAGTGAATCTAAAAATCAAGTGAATAAAAATCTGAAGAACAGAATGGACTGGTGAATATAATAGAATCAGGGACATAGAAAGGGAGTGGACTGACGACTCTCAAGGGAAGCAGGTGTGAGGGGTGCGGGAAGAGATGGGACAAAAATCTTACTCCTATGGATGAAGACAGTGGCAGGGGGTAAGGGCATGGGGTGGGGTGGGGAATCAGGTGGAGGGGAGCTATGGGGGGGGGGGGAAGAGGAACACCTGTAATAATCTGAACAATAAAGATTTATTTTAAAAAAAAGAAGTTTTTATTAAAATGTTTCTTACATACCGTTATATTGGCTGGGCTGCAAAAATATTCGTTGTGGGCTGCATGCAGCCCATGGCCCGTGATTTTGACATGCTTGTTTTAGGCCAAGCTTAGTTGTCCCTCCTCCAAGAAACCCTCCTTGGTATCGCCTGGTCTACATCAGGCACCTCCTCTGGGTTTCCACAGCCCTGGCCCCTCTGCCTGTACCTGACCTTACCCTGACCTCTCTGAGCCATCGCTATCTAATGATGGGTATGTTTCCCCACTGGGTCAAGAGGGCAGGACCCAAGGGCAGTCACTGTTACATGCCCAGCATGACCTGGCACAGATCTGCTAAATCAGACCTATATATACACATCCTTCATTTTTTCATAGTTGAGACAATCCACTCTGGCAGGTGGCCCTAGAGGAAATGCCTCTCTCATTTCTTCTGCCCGTTGCTTCCATCCCATCCTGCAGGCTCTGCTGGCCACAGGATGAAGGCAGTCAGGCCTGGGGTTGAGGTGAAAGGGAGAGTGGTTAGAGCAAACGAGGCCCTGCCTCTGGTCTACCTCAGCCTTCCCCTCAAGGATGGCTGCCAGGCAGAACCCCAGTGCTGATGATGCATGTGATCCTCAGGACACCTGGCATGCTCAGGGGTAGGAAGGGTTGCTTAGTGGTGCTCCCTGAAGGCAGGAAACAGCCAGCACTTCATCATTTCACAAGCATCATCTCTCTGGTCTCATCTGAGGGATGTATTCAGATTCCCACTTACAGATGAGGAAACTGAGGCTCTGCCAACAAAGGCACCTAGGCAAATTGTGCACTTTTCAACATTTGCAGTTTGTTGTGTGTCAGGTAAGCCTCCAGAAGCTATTTATAAGGTGGGAAGGAAAGGAGTTATTGGGTGGATAATAGAAGCAAAGGACAGGCGGGGAGGAAGCCAGAGGATGCTGAGCATTGTTGGAGCGGGTGCTGGGTTCATGGGGATGCACAGTGCTGTTCTCTCTGCTTTGGGGCATGTGTAACATTGTTCACAGAAGAATATTTTCAAAGAGAAGAGATATTAAGGCCAGGAGAGAAGACAGAAGCTATAGGCATGTTATTTAGAGAACAGGAGGATTTCAAGATAACGATTAGCCATCCAGTACAAATGTTAAAGCTTTCAAGTACGACAGTGTGTTGTGATGATGGAGGAGAGATTCCTGTTCTTTGGAGAAGTGTAATGAACCACATAGAGGGAAGCTGAGCACACCATGATGTTTGCAGTTTACAGTCAATAGTAGGAAGAGATATGCACACAGATGAGTGGGGAGAGAAGGTCAATGTGGCCAAGTACTACTGGTTGGTGGATCTAAGGGAAGGGTATTTGGTTGTTACTGTGCTCTTCTTGAATCAGAGAGATGTGCAGCTGACAGGAGCCGCCTTCACAGGTGGCAGTGCGTGTCCAGCATGTGCACCTCTGCTCCTGGCCCCGCTGGGTACACACACAGGCCCACCTCCTGGGCCTCCTCGCCCTGCTCTGTGGTGCATTGGGGCCCTCGCCAATTCTTGTCATTACAGAAAGATCCCCTAACAGTCCTGTTTAAAATTGCCAGCACTCAGGCCCCACGCAAAGCAAGTTTTCTGCCGGGGGTCCCCATGAATGTTCACTTGCACCAGCAGGCCTTGTGACTTCTGTTCTCTCTTCAGCATATGTGATTTTGCATTTATGTTTTGCATTTCTTTTTGCTTTTGTGATTTCACAGACCTTCTTAGAACTGGACTATAACTAGCCCTCATGTACTGTGTCACTCAGTACACTTCACTTTTTGCCATTTTTTTCTGCCACTTATTTGTTGACTAAAGCAAGTCATTTATGCTAAGAATGTGCCAGGTTCTGAATTGGGTTATTACTATCATTTAACCTGTCTCTCCCTTGAATTTTGTCTAAACTGGTCATTTTGGTCTAGGGGCTTGCTCAGAATCACAGTGGGGTTTTGTTGTGTCCTTATCTGATTGGATTTTTTGGCAAAAATTCATCCACATTGCCTGTGTGATCTAACAAAGGTGTGGTTGGGAATGTAGTGGAGGTTCAGGCGTGAGGTGCAGAGGGAAGGTCATCGAGTGAGGAGGAGCCGGATCCCCGCTGACCCCTCTTCCCCTCTCTCTCCACCAGTGCAAAGAGCCGTGTCACTCTTCTCTCTCAATGACCCAGCTCTGAGTCCGGACATGCCACCTGCACACAGTCCTGTCCACAGCCACCTGAGCCTGGAGAGGGGGCCCCCAACCCCCAGGACCACCCCTACCATGAGGTGAGGTTTCCCTGGGGACATCCAGGCGAGTGACAGCCACTGCAGGTCACCCCACCACCTACCTGGTCTGTAGTATCTGGGGAACATCGGCTTCCTCATCTAATGCTGTGGAGTGATCTACACACTGGGCCCAGCAGTGACCAAATCAGAGTGGGTCCTATCCTCATGGTCGGGTGGACACAACACTATAATCAGTGTTCTCACAATTGTTGCACTTCTAACTTTTAAAAATGTGCTAAGTTGTGAACCCCATTGTCCTCTCTGTCGGCTTCTGGGTCTCCTCCTCTGCATATTCCTAAATTATGTGAATCTTCTCCCTGTCACCTTTCACCTCTTCCCCAGCAGGTTCCTGCTGGGCTGTCTGGCACCTGGGAATGAGGAGCCAAGACCCCTGCCCTCAGGAGCCTTCCTGGGGAAGGGAAGAGACATGGACCAGGCTGTCACGTTTGCCATCTTGTGTAACGTCTTTGACTGCATTGTCTTGGCAGACAGTAAAATTAAAGAGGGAGACAGAATGGAAATGACATGTGTGCAAGTCCATGAGTGTAAAGAGTGCATAACACATGTGCACAGCCGCCCTTCCCTCACAGGACTCTATACCACAGTCATGCACTGGACTTGTGGGTGGTACAAGCGGTTTTTCAGGATAATTTTGATTCTTCTTGTTGGCGTCACACAGTGGCTTCAGGACTCAACCTCCTCCCAAATGTGGCCCCACTGTAATTATAGGAACAAGGCATTTACAGGTGGTGCCACCACAGAAAGAGTAGGAATAGAGTGGGTGTGGAACTGGTGACACTTGTGGCGTCTGGGTGCTCTCCTGACCTCCTCCCACCTACATCCCATCTCCCCCTGCAGAAGATCCAGGACCACAGAGGGAGGGAAGGGTGAGGTGGCCGAGTCTTCTCCCCTTCTTAGGCTGAGACCCCTTCGTCTGCTGCAGCCCACCCCCTCCCCAGCACCCACCAGATATGTGTGTCCCATGTGCCCAGTGGAGCCTTCTACAGGAAGGGGCTGCCCACTGTGCCCCGCAGAGGCTAGGCAAGCCCAAGGCAGGGACTCTGCACTGAGGAGGAGCCATAGGCTGAGGTCCTGGGTGCAGTGTCCCTGCTTGAGCCTGGGTTTGCCTTCTGTCAGTGGGTGACCTCCCAGGCTATGTTGGGCCAGAGCCTGTTAGATGGATACCATGTGCAGTACAGGGTGGGCGCCCAGTGCCAGCGACTATCATCCTCCTCAGTCTCATTGTTAGTCCTGTCCACTCACAGGCCTCGTATGCTCCATGGATGTCTGCGGGACATATTCTTTTTTTCGTGCCATGGGAGCTGGTCACACTTGGGCAGAATTTCTCCCTAAGCACATACATGGTCCATCCCCTGGGGAAAGCACACTTCAGGGCAGGCACGCGCATAGCCTTCAACCTCCACCCACATCTGACTTCCCCCAGACCTGCTCCTCCAGGCCCCCTTGCGATACCAGCAGGGAGAGGATACCCCAGAACCTCAGGAGTGAGAGTGGCCTGACCCTGTCTCCTGTCTTTCCAGCGAAGAGCCACCCCTGGATCTGACAGGCAAGGTGTACCAGCTGGAAGTAATGCTGAAACAGCTGCACACGGACCTCCAGAAGGTAAGCCCCCCATTCCACTGCCCAGACACTCGGGGGCCAGCAAGGCTGAGGTACCTGTCCCTCCACCCCTGCTATTCTAGGGGAGGCCACCCAGCTTTGAATATAGTCACGAGTAAAGAGTAAAAAGTGGCATTACCGAAGGCTGATGATCACAGAGAAATCACACGTTCTTGGAGGAGGAATAAATTAGTCTAACCTTTTGGGGGCAAGAAAAGTAATTATGTACCATGTTGACCCACCAATTCCACTTGGGAATTTGCCCAGCAGGATCTCAAGCATGTGCACAAAGAAACCTGTGAGCGAAGGTGTTCATGCTGCACTGTTGACAGAATAAAAAATGGGAGCCAGGCGCAGCTGGCATGGCTCATTGGTTGAGCGTTGACCTATGAACTATTTTTCCCCCCTAATGGGAGCCAGTGTAGCCATCCCTGTACAGTTCAGTACTAATGGACGTGACAGGTCACCTGGGCAGCAGGTATTCTGCAGCCAATGAAAATAGTCACAGAAAGCTATATATTTACTAATATACAAAAGAAATCCAATAACTTAAATAACAAACTAAGCAAGCTGCAGAACTTTTCTAGAACAACGTCACACTTGAAATAAACGTTTAACGTCCATGGGTCAGAGGACTACATAGAAAGCAGCAGTCTGAATTGTTTGTTGTATTTACCTCCAGGGTAGAAAAGTGAGAAGAAATAAGGATGGAGGAGACTTTTACTTGTTGCTTTATATATTTTGGGGTAAAAGGCAGCATATACTATGAGTCTCAGGCACAGAAATCACAGGAGCTCTGGTTCAGCTCCCACCCCAGCACCTCCTGTGACCTTAGACGAATGGCCGCCTCTGGATGTGGAGTATCCTGGAAGGGTACCCCGGGAGAGGCCATGGAGGCAGCCCTGCGTCCACACCCAGCTCCCCCTTGCTGTATGGGGCTGGGTTTCCTAACATCCTGGAGTGGCTAAGGGTGAAATGAGGTGATAATAATCACAGTGATGTCTGTCAGACTGTCACTCCACATCATGCTCTGTTGTGAAAGCTCCATATATGACCTTAGGGAAAGCTCTCAGCCACCCCTTTGTAGATTTGAAGCTATTGGTCCCAGAGAGATGAAGTGACTTGCCCGGGGTTACTCAGCTGTGAACAAGCAGAGCTGGGCTTGGCACCTGGCAGCCCAGCTCTAAAGCACAGCTGAGCCAGGGCTCAGAGGCCTAGGGAGCCCTTGCTAGACCACTCTGCTGATGCCCACACCCTACCCTGCAGGAGAAGCAGGACAAGGCGGTGCTGCAGTCGGAGGTGGCCAGCCTGCGTCAAAACAACCAGCGGCTGCAGGAGGAGTCACAGGCCGCCAGTGAGCAGCTGCGCAAGTTCGCCGAGATCTTCTGCAGGGACAAGAAGGAACTCTGAGGTGGAGAGGCCACCTCACCCCTCCACCTGGGTGGGTGGGGGCTCCTGCTCTCCTCTCTCCCTTAGCTCAGCTCCTGGTTGTAGGTGTGACCAAGGTCATCCAGCTAGGACCCCACCACACTCCCCTTAGACACAGAAACCTGAGGGAGGCCTCTCCAGGGCTGTGAGATAGGGTCTGCTCATGGTCCTCGAGCCCCAGCAGGCCACAGGGCCTCAGGCCTCCCTTGGCACTGCTCACCTCTGGTCCCTAGGGCTGGGCCCTGCCTACTCTGCCCCCAAGGGCCCATCCTGTCTCTTCCTAGGATCTAGACATCAAAGCTATAGGAAGGAAAGAGGGAGGGCAGTAGTGGGTCTCTAAACTCCACAGCTCCAGGTGTTCATAAACCAAGTTTCTTCACCACGTACAAGAATTTGGGCTTGGCTTGTGGGGCCCAGCCCCCTGCATGAGAAATCACAGTGTGAAAACGGCCCATTCTGCCCCCACCCTGGAGAGATCAGGGCCCGTGTGGAAACAGGCCAAGGCTCTCCTTCCTGCAGTGGCGCCAAAAAGCATGGACATCACCCCCTCCCAACCCCATATTTCAGAAAACATCTAGGAGCACATTCTTAGCATTTCAATTATTTCTTGGGGGTCCCAGGATAGAGAGGGGAAACTCCAACATCCAGAGTCATGGGCTTTGAGGGGGAAACTATGTGCACACCGTTTATAGTCTTTTTCTATCAGCCCCTCAGCCACAGAGGTCATAGTGCCTCAGCCCCTCCATGTTCGATTTGAGCTCCTGCCCCACCAGGCCCAGCTGCAGAGCTGCCCCAGCCCCACCAGCCCTGACCCCGCAGCCACAGCCTCTTCCAGGCACCAGGAGGGGCTCCACAGAGCCCTCAGGTCACGGCTGGAGAGAAACAGCCTTCATCTCTGTGCTTTTGTTTTCTGTTTGTTGCAAGTCCCTTGGCCCACCTTGCAGCCCCCACAGCAGTGGAGACTAGGCCACCCTCACTGTGCTCCCCGGGAGCCTTTGCTGTGGGAACCCCCATGAGACGCTGGTCCTCCAAAGGCAATAAGGGACAGCTTGCCAAGCAATGAGCTGGTGTGACACTACACTGTTCACCCAGGAAACAGAGTTTTTTTTCCTTTAAAAACAAATATATATATATTTTTTTTTCATGAAGAGTTGTGCCAGAACAAGCCTGTATGGCCATAATCTGTGGATTCCCCCAACCTCAAGCTGCGGAGTGAGGCCAGTTCCCTGTAGCTGGTGCTCAGCAGGAAGTCTCAGAGGGACAAAGTCAGGGTGGGCAGGCCCATGTCTTTCCTTTTCAGGAAGCACCAGACCAGGGGAGCGGTGCGGGCCTGGCTCAGAGCTGCAGCTCCAGGCTGGGAGCCAGCACCAGGCATCCTGGTCCTTGTCCAGAGACCTCACCACCTTCTCTTTGGGACCAGAAACCTCAGGGAAGGGGGTGCTGGGACACAGGCATTCAGGAAGCCAGAGAAAAAGACACTGACCATGTTCCCCTGCAGTCAGCCCCTGACCCCTGGCAGCACTGCTGCCTGTGACAAAGCCTGCACATCCGCCAACTCCTCGTCCTCACCTGGGCTGTGGTGTGAGAGAACCTGCCGGGTCCCCAGCCCTGGCCAACTACTGTGATGTCTCCACTCCTCTTCCTTCTTTTTGGACGGGTTCTCCAAAACCTCCCGCCCCCTTTCTTCAGTCCCTAGCCTGGAGCCCGTGCCTCCCCACCCCTTGCTTTTAAGTTGTCACCTCATCTTCAGATCATTCTAATTTTGGGGACCTAATCAGACCTAACTGTGTATATTGACAAGTGTAAACTATGATTTGTGGTTTTCTGTTATTTTTTAAGGATCTCTGCAAAACAAATCTATTTAATTTGAAGCTGGTGTTCTATCTTATGGGTAAGATAGAAGCATGATTTGGTTTGGGGTTTTTTGTATGATTTGTTTCATTTGGATTTTTTATTCTTGTCTTTTTTCTTTTTTTCTATCCCTGTCTTGAGATTTTCTGGCATGTTTCTGGAGGTTTCAAAGGAAATAAATGTTTCATAGAAATAAATAGTTTGTGTGTTCACTAGCTGGGCAGCTGCCTGGAGTCACTGATGAGAGGTGGTCTAGCATCAGCCCCCCTGTGTTCCCCTTGTCCCAAACAGTCACTGTGTGCACACACACACTTCCCTACGTACCAGGGGACACCAACTTTGCAAACATTTTTTCCCTGAAACCCAAATGACAGAAATCCACCACTCAGAACATAAAAGTCCTTCTTAAGTTAAAAAGAGGGAGATTCTACCTCAGAAGTCACATACCACTAGTAAATGCCTGAAAGCAGGGCCCGGCCCACAAAGTTGTGCTAGTTCTAGAATTAGTGGGCAACTTTTAAAAAATCGAGATTGAACAAAAGGAAAGCCAGATTTCCAGCTTGGTAAATCTGTCCTTTACAGTAACACTCAGAACTAAGGGCCCACCCACACCTCCTTTGGCTAGACAGTCCCCCAGGCCACACCCCCCAGCTCAGGCTTATTGGCACCCCGTCCACCCAACATGGGGAGGGGCGAGGGGCAGTACCAGGCACAGTGAGTTGGAGGTGTCAAAGAAAGACTGACACATCCCCTGTGACCTCCCCTGGCCAAGGCCTTTCTTGGGGACTCCCATCTGGGGAGGGGTCTTGAACTCTGGGCCCCAGATCTGCAGCTGAACCCTTACAGTTTGACCCGGAGACCACAGTCCAAATCTCAAAATTCTATGTGAACATCCCAAAGTCTGGCCTCGATCTGGATCTGAGAGCAGCCCAGCCCTCTTGGCAGAGCTGGCCAGGTGGCTGGGTCTTTCTGGCCCACCTCACCCATTTCCCTGTCTCTGAGTCAAACCTGTCTCTCTGACCCAGTTCCTTCCCTCACCACACACAAAAACTTTTTCCAAAGGGTACATATCCTTTTTCCAGAGGAGGTGGACCAGCTATTTTCACATCTAAAAATCCTAAAGTGTTCCAGACACTCCCTTCCCGGCCCTCCTTGAGGCCCCATCCTCAACAGAGCTGCCCTCCCCGCACCAGGGAACACTGGAACAAGCTGTTCTCACATCTTCTCCTGGCGCCCATGACACACCAACTTCCAACACCCCACAACTCACACATGCACTTGCCAGTCCTCGCTCTCGCCTGAACTATGCCCTGCTTGTCCCTTCCCCATTTGCCCAATTTCAATTTCTGCCTCATCCCCCTGTTTCTCCTACAGGCACCATTTGGAGCCTCCCTTAGTCTCTCCCACCCCATCTCTGGCTTTCTCCTCACCGTCTTTGAATCCCTTCATACCTTTGGCTCTTGCACAATTTTTCTATTGTCCCATTAAATTCTGTGTGTCCTTCCCTCCCATGAAATCTCATTCATATCCCTGTGTTCTTGTCCTGAGACTTTATCTGTCCCTGGATCCTAACTCTGTATCTCTCTCCCCAACATGCTTCTCCTTATTCTTTTTCTCTATTTCATGTGTGCTGGTTCTCTGCTTCCCCTCCCGTCTCTCCCAACATGTCTATTTTTTATTATTTTCTCTTCCACTAAATCTCCATCTCTTCTCTTCCCCCATAATTCCTGTGGCTCTCCTAACCTGTATCTCTCTATATATATTTTTTGCTTCCCTCTTCTCTCTCCTGCTGTCTTTTTTTCTGCTTCTCTATAAATTTGTGATTCTTATATCTATGTCTCTCTCCTAATCACTCTTTCCTGGTTCCCTCTCCTCACCCTACCTCACCCAAATCTCAGCCTCTCCTAATGTTCCTGTGTCCCTATCTTTCTGTCCCCTGCTCCTTCCCCTCTGCTCTTGGCCCTATACAGGAAGTCCTAGGTGATGTCTGGTACTAGGAGGAGGTGCTCCTGGCACCCTGCCCTCTACCCCAGCCCAGGAGGGGCTGACCAGCTTCATCTGTTCATCCCTTCCCTTCCCCCAGCCCCCAGTTCCCCGCCTTCCTCCTCTCAGCTTTCTGCTGCAGTTGCAGTAGTCTGTTGCCAGGACAACCACAGCTGGCTGGGCGGGAGCCCCCTCCACCCCATCCCCCCTCTTCCTTCTGCCAAGCCAGTGAGAAGGTGGGACAAAGCCAGAGAAAGGCGGGGTACAGGAGGGAGATGGAGGTAGGAGCCAGCTCCAGCTGTTAGCCTCTGTTTCTTCTCTCCCAAACGAGGCCCCAGCTCCCCTTCTTGGTGACGCCCCAAACCAGCCTGGAGAAGGTGGTAGTCATGGCAGAGGGGTCAGGCCCAGTTTAATACACAGAACAAGTTAATTCACAGCAGAGGCAGGCAATAAAGGAGACTCATTTACAAGGGGGGGGGAGGGCATGCCTGGATTGGGGGAGGCCCCCAAAATCCACAACCTCATTCACTTGCAATCTCAATTTCCCTTTTTTTAACCCAACAATAAACATACACAACCACAAGAAATAACCACTCCCCCTTGCTACCCTCAATATGGCCAGTAAGGGGGCAGGGGTAGCCGGGCCAGGCCGGTGGGGATCAGGGCAGGGGAGAAGGAAAAACTAGTCCATTGCAGAGTCTGTGCTTCTCATCCCAGCAGGCGCTGGGCAGGGACCCGCCTGCCCCACCAGTAACACTTGTGGTGGTGGCAGACAGGGTGGGGCTCTCAGGAAGGGGCAGGAACAGATTTCAAAGCCACAGTTCAACATCATGCAGTATCCACAGTGGGCACCAAGAGGGGATAAGGGGTGGGCATCACACCCATCTGCCCTGGGCAAGAGTGGGGAATGGTGCCCACCTGGGAGAGGGCAGGTGGGGTTGTTGCAGCTCCAAAACTGGGGGGAGGGGTTGCCAGGCAGGAAACTGATACAGACTGGTGCCCTGTGGACTCACTCAGCAGTGCCCCCTCACCCAGCCAGGCCTTATAGGACTCTGTATATATTAATTTCTTTTTTTCTTTTTTTTAACTTTTTGATTTTTTCTTTAGAAAAAAGCTGGGTCCAGGCCCTGGGCTGGCATCTACCACCCCTCATGCCCGCCCAGAGGCGGGGTATGGCTTTGAGGGGAGCAGAAGCCCCTGGTGCCCATTTGCCAAGGGATGGGGAAGGAGGGAGGAAGAGAGAGGAGCCCTGCTGGGCCCACCAACCCCAGGGCAAACATTCCACTTGCACAGAGGGAAGGGAGTGGCCCAGCCCCCTCTCAGGCTTCCAGCACCCCTTCCCACTGTGGCGCATTAAGGATGAGGAGAGAGTAGAAGAGCTCTGAGAGGCAGATGGGCAAGCACCACCCCAGAGGTCCAGGTGAGCCAGAGCCAGGCCTAGGTGAGAGTGATGTAGGCAGAGGCCTTCTCTTTCAGGTGCCGAAGACACAGGTGACAACTCCAGCTCCCTGTGGGATGGCCAGAGGACAGGGAGTTAGGCCCAGGTCTAGAGAGGGCTGCTCAGCCCCTCCTATCCAGAGGGCAGGGTCCTCACCAGCAAGAAGACAACTTTCTAGCCCACCCACCCCAGTGTCATGCCCACCTCTGCTCTCACCTTCCGGGGGCTCCGCCATGGGAGGGCTCAGGCAGTACATGTGGTAACCCCGATCACAGTCATCACAAAACAGCAGCTGGTCCTGGGGGGTGAGACCCGCCCATTTGGCACCCTGGGAGCACAGGCACTAGAAATCGGGGTGGGGGGGCTGGGGCAGGGGCTAGTCAAAGGGACTGGGGGAGGTGGGCCCTTCCAAAAGAAAGGGCTCCCGCCCTAGCTGGTTTGGCTCAGTGGATAGAGCGTGGGCCTGCAGACTGAAAGGTCCCAGGTTCGATTCCAGTCAAGGGCACATGTCTGGGTTACAGGCTCGATCCCCAATGGGGGGCATGTAGAAGGCAGCCAATCAATGATTCTCTCTCATCATTGATGTTTCTATCTCTCTCTCCCTCTTCCTTCTTCTCTGAAATCAATAAAAATATATGGGAGGGAGGGAGAGAGGGAGAGAGGGAGAGCTCCCAGAGGTCTGGGCCATGGTATCTTTGCAAAACCCTGCTTGGCTGAGCAAAACACCCCTGAGCACTGTAAGTTGGCAATCTGTAGTGCGGTCTTCCACTGAAATGGCCTGATACCAGCTCCAAAAACAGTGGACATGGGTTTAGGCCCCACCTATGCCATTTCCCTAAGCTGCCTGACCTTGGGCCAGTTATTTCCCCTCTCTGTGAAGTGGGAACACAGGCACCTGCCTCAGAGGGTGGTTGGGAGGAGTCAGAAAGATGAAAAGTATTACTGGGCTCAACGAATGGCCACTAACAATAATGATAATACAGGTTACTAGTGGTCACCAGGGAGGGGGCTCCAGGAAAAGGCTTTAGGCCCAACCAGCAAAGGCGGAGGTGCCAGGTGGGGAGGCCAATGGGGCTATGTCCTGGGGAGGTGGGGGCAGTGCACTCACATCATTCTCCGAAGTTCCACACAGGCTGCAGGACTTGCACTCGATGCACTGCCAGCGGTAGGTCCGAACAGCTGCTGTCATGTTCACCGTGAACTGTAAACACGAGGGGTGTCCTGGGGGCCGAGGGGCAGGGATGTGGTTAGGGGTCATCATGTCCCTGGTGACTACAGACGCGGGGGAAGAAATGACTCAGCCCTTACCCCTGGCTCATAATGATGAGTTTCTGTGGTCCATAGCCTAACCCCACCCTGCCCAAGGTGCACGGCAACCTACTGCAAGCAGCACTACTGTGGCCACCAGTCTCCTACCCAGCCACCATGGCAACCGCACTCCATTACCCACAGTGCTGTGGCAACCACTTCCTACCACCCACAACACTGGGCAGCTACACTCTGTTAACTACTGTGTGGAGGAAACCACATAACGTAGCAACCACATTTTCCTAGCCACAATGCCATGGCAACCACCATTCACATTCGGGGGGCACTCCAGAGTTCCTTGCAACCTAAGCCTGTTACATAGGATGCCCCAGCAACCAAACTGTTAATAGCAATACTGTGCAATGTCAATCCACTAGTCCCCAACTGCCACAACTACATTCTACCACACCCAATTGCCATGACAACCATATTACACTACCCACAATACCATGACAACCACAATTCATTAACCACTGGGCTGAGGCAACCACTGTCTGTCACCCACAAGTCCACTATGAGAAACCACATCTATTAACCACAATTCCATGACACCCTCTGTTATCCACAGTACCCAGGCAGTGGCAATCCATTACTCACTTATCACAGCCCACTACCCACAATGCCTTGGCAACCAGCTCTCACTACTCCCCACCAGGATAAGCACATCACTACTGGCAATGCCAAGACAACCACATCCTATTATTCCCGGAGCCTCCCTGATCCCACTCAATTTCCCATAATCCTCAGCAACTGAGTCAACCCCACGGATTCTGGTTCTCAGTGCCATGGGACACTGTGGGTCCTCTCCCCCCCCCACCCCCCGCCCCAGTCCTCACTCCTCTGCCTCCCATCCTCCAGACCTGGACTCCTGGAGTCCTCTCTCCACCCTGGCTCCCAGAAACCTCAGTGGGGGTGTCACCTGATCGCCCACAGTCAGCACAAGAGATGAGGTCCTCGGGACACCCTGTCTTCTTGGAGCCACCCAGACAGAAGTCACAGTAGCCGTTGGGGATGACAGTGCCGTCAGGCCCCTTCTTGGCTGAAAGACAGCAGGTGGGGTTGTTGCGGGCAGGCAGGGGCCCCCAGTCAAAGGCTGCTGCAGAAGTAGGGGTAGGGGGAGGCGTCCCTACCTGTGTGTTTCCTCTGTGCCTCAGGGACCCAGGCCAATTCTTTGTAAAACTCTGGGAGGGGGAGGGGACAGAGAGAGGGACTCTCACCATAGGCAAGGCTCCACCCTGTCCCCAGCCCCAGCTCCAGGGAGGGACCCTAGGTCCGGGCTTGGGGGAGGTGGGAAGAGAGAGTACTACCCCAAGCTGTGGCCAGTAGCTAAAGAGACTTTGGGGACCCAAATAATTCTCATCAGGATCCCCCCCATTTCTTTGTTGTCAAGTGACATGTCCTTTTTATTAAGTAAAAACTGACAAATACAGCTTCAGGTAGAGTTATCAGACAACCACCCCCAACTATATAAAAAGTTGGGTAGATACTACTGGCCAAGATCTGGTATGAAAACATTCAGAAGGAAAATTGTGAACACAGAGATGCTTGGGTGTGCAGTGGGGATAGGAAAAGAGACTGTCCTCTCCCACCAAGGGATAGGTGGGAAGATGGCTTCTCCACTGACAGAACCTCCCTCCAGGCCCTCCCCCATCCTTTAGCTGGCTGGGTTGGCATGGAATTGGCATGGGTGGTCCAAGGTCTCCTAGGCCACAGACCCTGCCCCTCCACCAAAGCTTAGCAGAGAAAGGAGAAAGGGAGGCAGGGATGGAGGGGAGTCATCTATCACCCCCCTCCCCAAGCTCTAATTGAAACAATAAATCAGACCCAGAAATATTACAGCCGGGAGAGAGGGAGAGATGGTTGGTTGCCATGGCAACCCCAGAGCCAGCTTCCCCATGATCCGTGGGGGGAGGGGACAGCTGAGCTGGAGATTTTCCAGAAATGTCTAATGTGCCCCCTCCCTCCCAGGCTCCTAGCCCCCATTCCCAAGGCCCCTCACCAGCCCAAAGCCCTCCTGCCTGCTCACGTTTATGGTTGTTTTTCCGGTGGAAGGGCAGGGCGTGGCGCTCGGTGTTCTCCTCCCCCTCCTCCTCAGCCAGGTGGGTGTGGGTGTAGTGGTAGCTGAGCCCTGGCCGGTTCTTATACCGTTTCCCACAGACTGGAGAGCAGAGTGAGCATGGAGGGCCGGTCAGCCCTCCCAGCCCCTGCCACCTCCATTCTGGCCTCTGGGATCACACCTCCCCCTCTGCCAGAGGTCTGAGCATCCTCCCACCAGGGTCCTGAACAGGAGGAGGTGACCAGGAGGGGGCAGGTCACTGGGCCCCACTTGCTCTCTTTCCCTCTCTTCAGAAGGACTCACTATCACAGACATACGGCTTGTCTCGGTCCTCCAGGGAAGCGGTGTCCTGACGTTTCCGGAGACCCCCGATGCCATATGCCTGGGGGAAGAACAGGAGTGAGGGGCCAAGAAAGGAAGGCAAGGGAGGCAACTGAAAGAGTTCTCATCATTTGGGCCTGAAGGTTGAATCGCAGCTCTGCCACTTCCTTACAGTGGGCCAATTCAATTTCTCTGGGGTTGTTTCTTCTCTAGCTATAGCACAGGTATGAAGACAGTTCTAGTCTACCTTACAATCTCTGGTTTGCAGATGGTTTAATGTAGCCAAGCCTCAGCCTCCTCATCTGTGAAATGGGTATAAGATCCTCTCTCCACGCCAACCCCCCTGCTGTTCTGAGGGTTAAATGAGGCCAAATTGGGGCAGGTCTGGTCACTATGTCTGCTTAGTACATGGAGTCTGCTTTGAGGGATGGGTGATGGAGAGATACCTTTCCTTTGGCCCTGTTTTTCCTCCTGGGAATATCATCCTCCAAGTCTTCCACCTCGAGATCATGCGGAAACTCCAGCAACTGCTGTTTCTGAGCACCAGAAGAAGGGAGATTGGAGTCAAGAAAATTGGGAGCACTGTTTTGTTTTGGGGGTTTCTGTGCAGAGCTGGAGATTGGGGTGGCAGGGCAAGTCAGGAGACCTTCCAAAGAGAATGATGTTGGAAGACAAAGACTTAAGATGCCAGAGGCCCTAGGAAGCCAGGGGAGGTTTCAGAGCAAGAACGGGATATGCCAGGGCAGGAGAGCTTGGGACTCTGAGGTTGGTCCTACCTGGCAGTCCATAATGGCCTCTTCCTCCTTCAGCTCAATCTTCTTCTCCCCTGTCTCAGCACACAGGAGAGCCTCAAGGACCGGCCCTTCAGGAAGGCCGCCCTCCTTCTTCAGGGGTGCCTCACAGTCTGGAGACAAGGCCATGGGGAGGGGGGGTCAAGTGGGAAGTTGTCCCTGGAGGATTCCTCAAACTGCCCAGGTGGGGGAACCATGCACACTGAGGGAGAGAAGAGGCTTTCCCACTCTCAAGCAGCAGCAAATTTGAAGATTCAACTACGCCTACTGAGAAGGATGCTCAGACCCTGGAGAAGACACAGCCGGACCCTCAGAATCTCTGGGACACACTCAGGAAGAGACACATCCAGACCCTTGTATATACCTAGACACATGGAGGAGATCCCAGCCAGACCCTCACTTACACCTGGACAAATATGGAAAGATACAGATAGTCAAAGAGGATACACATGGGCATACACAGGGGATATACAGATCGTTTGAGACAGTCAGGCAAAGGAAGAGATATACCCAGACACTCAGATGTACCTAGGCACGTGGAGGAGATACATGCACACCCTTGATTATACCCAGAGACACTCAGAAAGAGATTGTTAGACCATCAGAAGGAAGAGATATACCCAGACACTCAGATGTACCTAGGCACGTGGAGGAGATACATGCACACCCTTGGATATACCCAGAGACACTCAGAAAGAGATTGTTAGACCATCAGACATAGCCAGACCCACATGGGGAAGACACAGGCAGACCCTATTATACACCTGGGGGATACAGACACAGCTAGGGAGAATCACTCAGATGGACACACATAGACAATACAGACAGTCCCTCTGAGGCAGTCAGATGCACCCAGGAAGATACATCCAGGTAGACACCTGGGCCTAATATACCTGGACCCAAACAGATCCCTGATACACCTGAACAGGGAAAAGAAACAGCCAGTGACCCTGATAGCACTGGACACATTTAGGTGATAAGGCCAGACACTCTGGTGGACCAACATACATGGGCAGAAACATACCTAATACACCAGGTACTAAGGGAAGAGAGACATTCCAAGCATCTGGGCACTCAATGGAAAAGGCAGCCAGGCCCTGATATCACACACACACACACACACACACACACACACACACACACACACGGAAATAAACCTTCTAATACACTTGGAAACACCTGGAAAGAGACTCAAGACACTTAGATACACTCCACTACAAAGGCAAGAGTTACAATCATGCCCACCATCCAGATATCATTGCTGACATGTACACATAAGGAACTGTTAGACATTGAAACGGGGACTCAGAACTGTTGGACATTGAAATTGGGACTCAAACATTTTTTTGTTTTGTCTTGTTTTGTTATTATATGTTTATTTCTAGTCTGCAAAGGCAAAACTTTTTAAAGGAAAGAAATGGTGGGAAAAAGATACAGAGGCAAAGAGGCATTGAACAGACTGTCAAACTACATTGGGAAGACAGGGGAGGTTGGGCGAGGGGGCTGTAAGAGACCAACCAAAGGACTTGTACGCATGCATATAAGCACAACCAATGGATACAAGACACTGGGGCAGGGGGGAGGGCAGGCAAGTGAAGGCATGTACTGGGGGGTAGGGGAGGTCGGGGGGAGATCAATGGGGGGAAAAAAAGGAGACATATGTACTACTATTTGTAATACTTAAAACAATAAAAAAAATTAAACAAACAAACAAACAAAAAAACAATAACAAAAAAAAAGAGTTACAATCAGACACTCTGATGTACCCAGACATATTCAGGCACCCACAAGAAGAAACAGAGCCAGACATTCTGATACATCCCAGCTCACCAGGGAAGATATACAAAGGCTGGATACACCTAGACATTCATAACAGACACCACTCTGCTCTCAACTACACCTGGGCCCACATGGAAGATACCATCTGAAGCTCAGTCACTCAGGGGAAACTGGAGAATCTGTGGACTATACCCAGGCACACACAGAGAGACACACAGCCAGCCACGCAGACACTGGCTAGAAGGGAGAAGAGGTGAAGGCTCAGACACCCACTGGCATGCCACACACTTAGTTTAGCGGTGCACATGGAGGCCACCTCAGGCACAGACAGCTGCACCCACCGATCTTGTACTCGCAGGGCCGGAGTCTGGGGTCCTCCAGGATATTGAGTCTCCGTTTCTTTCTCCAACAGCGAGCGGGGTACGTGTAGATCTGTCCTGGAGCCAAACCTGGAGTGAAATGGGAGGTAAGACCTCGTGTTTCATTGCAGTCACCCCGCCCCACCCCTGCTCAACCCTCCCCCACCCTCCTGACAGGTACCTGGCCCACGGTGGGTCTTCTCCATCCAGATGTAGCAGTTGTTCTGGGCCACTCCAGTCTGAGAGTCCAGGAAGGGCAGGCGCAGGCTGCGCTCGGCACATAGGCGCGCGTTGTAGCTGCGGCAGTGCTCGATGGCCTCGCGATAGAAGTCCTCGCCTAGACTGCGAGGGGCAGTGAGCAGGCCAGTAGGCGGCTGTCAGCAAGGGCAGGAGCGCCAGGTCGCCAGCATCCCTCCCCAGCCCTCCCGTCCAGAATGGGGGGAGCAGAATCCTCCAACCTCACCTCTCCCCTCCTGTGGCTCCTGGACTCAGGAGCCCCCTGCCTGGGACTCAAGCAGGCCTCTAGCCAAGTAGATATACACGATATAGAAACAAACAAAAATACACCGGGCCCCATTCATATGTGCACATATCCAAACACACAACATAAAAAAATCGCACATAGTCACACCAATTCACACACAAAGAGAGATATCCTAAGACACAAAGGAGCAACACAAATCTCACATGTGTGCACATACACATATCTACTGAAACACAAATATCCCAAGTCACAGTGTAGAAGCAGACAGATCACACATATACTAGTATCCATGCACAAGTATGCATCACATATCCAAAGACACACAACATAAAGACACACAACATGCAAACCAGACAGATCAGACACACCATAGCACACATACACACAAACTCAAGCATCCAAACACACACACAAATGTTAAAAGAAGGAATGTTAAAGCAAACTACCCATATGCACTTACACACATGACCAGAGACACAACACAAACAAATCACACACACACACACACACACACACACACACACACACACTGAAGGGCCCCCCGGGGTTTGATTCTGGGGCAAGGGCAAGGGCAAGTGCCTGGGTTGCAGGTTCACTTGCTCCCGGCCCCCAGTCGCTCCTTTCCATTGCTCCCCACCCAGGTCCCAGCACATGTACATGTGGGACAGTAGATGTGTTTCTCTCACATCAATGTTTCTCTCTCTCTCTCTTCCTCCCACCCTCCCTCCCTACCTCCCTTTCTCTCTGCACTTCCCTCCCTCTCTCTGAAAAGCAATGGAAAAAAAATATCTTCAGGTGAGAATTAACAAAGCAAAAACAAAATAACACATTCAACACAAAGACACACACATACAAAACATAGATATATCTACCCATATTCACACAAAAATTTACACATAGACACATGCACACCTACATATCCAAAGACTCAGAACACAAATGATGCAGTTTCAAAGGAAATGTACACACACTCAGACCCAATGAAACATCCCCAATGAAACACACATATCCCCCCAAAAAAACAGAACACAAACAAGTGACACACACTCCACATCCCAAGACAAAGGTTGTGTGGGCTTCACTCAAGTTTACCAAGGTCCCCGCACCCCACATCCATTTTATCCTCTCCCCTACTTGGGGGTCGCAGGGGGGACATGACCCTGACCCGAAGAGGGCTCCACACCCTCCGCTTTTCCAGGAGCATTGCGTCGACCCCAGAAACCCAGTCACACACTCGCACCCCCACGCAGCCCGGCCACGGTGACAGCCCCCAGACACCCCATCGGCCCCACCCCCAGTCGAGACACACACGCGCGCGCGCGCGCGCGCCTTGCAGACCCGCCCGCGCGCCCTCCCCCACCTCCCGCCGGCCCGCATCACCTCAGGGGGCCGGGGATGACCGTGGCCATCTTGCTCCCCAGGTCCTGCCCCCAGCAGGTCCCCGCGGGTCGGTCCTCCCAGTGCACGGGCGGGCAGGCGCGGAGGCCGCCCATCCATTCATTCCAGGGGGGGGCGGGAGTACGGGGGCTACAGCCAATCAGGGCGGCGGGGCGGGCCCGCCCCTGCCATGCTGGGAGTGGTAGTCCCGGCCTGGGGGCTGGCGGGATCCCACGGGGAAAGGGGTTGCAAAGGTGGGGCCCAGGCAGCGCGCAGTCACTCACACATGCTCACTCATACACACAGCTGGTCTCACGGGCGTACACTCACACGCACACCTGGACTCACACAAGGCCATTTACATAAAAATTCACATGTATATTCACTGCTTCCCACTTACGCACACTCCATTCCCACACCCCACATATACTCACATGCATTTATACCACACATACTTCAGTGCCAGGAGACTCAGAGACACAGAAACCTGAGGGAGGCCTCTCCAGGGGCCACCAACATCCCCGCACTCACGCAGACGTAGGTTCACTGACACCGCCCCCTCCCCACCCCTACTCCCTAGTCCCTCCTGCCTCCAGAGAACCCTACCCGGTCGGTCCCACTAGAGGCTGTCACTCTCACAGTGACCCCACCCAACCTGTTCAACCCCTTCCTTGGAAGGCCAAACAGTGGCAGTGCTAAAGTTAGGAACTGTAGTCACACTGCTTAGGTTCAAATCCTGGCTCTGCCACTTGGTGGCCATGTGACCTTGGGCAAATGGTTTAATCTTTCTGGGCCTCAGTTTCCTCATCAGGGTGGTGACTCATTGTATTGTTGTAAGGATTAAATGAGTAACTATAAGCAAAGTGTTTTAAAAGGTACCTAGCAGGTAGTAGGTGCTCAATAAATTCATCCCACAAAAAGGATCTGATATGTACTAAGATGTAAAATGGTAATATAATTGCCATTATTAGAAAGAATAATGCCTGGCACATAGTAAATGCTCAATAAATATTTTTGAATGAATAGACAAATATACTGAACCCCCACCATGTGCTGGACATAGTTCTCAGTTCTTTACAGGGCTTAACAATTTCGTCTTCATAATAACCTTCCCAGGTGATGTTATTATTACCCCCATTTTCCAGATGAGGACTCCAAGGCACAGGGAGGTGGAGTTACATGTCCCGGCCGCTGGAGGCTGTCTGAAGTTGTGACTGAGGGAAGGATTCACTCACCCAGATGTCCGTGTCCCCAAGTGGGCCTTACTGCCTTCTCCACTGTCTCTCACAATGACTCTCTCCTAAGGGATCCCCAGAGAGCGAGCTGACTTACCTAGTCACACACAGTCTCTATGCACACACCCACAGCCCTCCTAGTCCAAATTTTGTGTTCAGGTTTGAGCCTCCGCATGGATGAAAACACCCACTAGGGGGCTCTCCAGCAGACAGAGGAGGCATACTAACCTTCACCTCTTTTGTTACTTCATACCCTCACGTCCCCCTGATGAGAGAGACCCTCGCAGGCCTCCCATCCCATGGTCACTTCTACACACACACACGCACATCTAATCTTAAATCCCTTCCACAAACTCTCCCAGTCTGCTCCAGGTAAGGCCTTGAGGGAGGGGGTCTCTGCTTCACATCTGGCCCAGAGGGTGAATAATAAGATATGCTGGTAGCCCCACTCTCACTCTGGCCTCCAGGCCCCTATAGTGGCCAATCCATATGTCCACAGTAAGCCCTGCCCCCTGACCTGTCAGCTCAGCTCAGAGGGTGCCCTTGCCACCTTCCTCTATCACCTGCCACCACCCTCACAGCTCCCCAACACACCCTCTAACACTCCCCACACCTCCAGCCTCAAAAACCCAGGTTTTTTCCTTCCCCATTCCAGACTCTCATATCAATTGTATCCATCTAGCCTTAGTGCAGACACTTCACCTCCTCCAGGAGGCCCTTGTCTGTCCACCAGCACAATTTGACCTACAGACTCAGGTGGAAACTCAGAGAGGGGTCTTCTACCCTTTTCTTACTCCTGTCACCTTCACAGACCCCTCTCCCAGTTCTTACCCCTCCCAAACAATCCTATCGCCACCCCTCCACCCCCTCCCCCCCCCCCACTGCTCTTTGGGAAACTGGACCACAAATGAAATCAATATTGACACTTCTACTACTAGTCACTACATTTAGTCAGGGTCAGGCTCTGTACTAAGTGTTCTACAAAGATCAAACAGCCCCCCTGAGGTAATAAGAACAGCTGATTCCCCAATTCACAGAAGGTAACACTGAGGCTGGGGAAGGGGAGAACTAATGGCTCAAGCTGGATTTGAACGCAGGCACTCCAAACTCCTTAGGGCTGCACCCTCCAGCCTCTCAGTCGAAAGAGATTTGACTTGTACATTCTTTCAGGAGGTCCTCCCTTCCGCCCTGCACAATCCTCAGAAGGTGAGAGCAAAGGAGGGTGCTGGCACTCCCACCCAAATGCTAACTCTGGCCTCCAGGTCCCTGCAATGGGTTGCCCCACATATCCTACAAGTCTGGGCAGATCAGAGTAAGGAGGCCTGGATGTCTGCCTATAGATCCACCAAAAACAGGAATCCGGTCCCAGTCGTGGAAGGTATCCCTCATAGGGGAGACGTCTACCTGTGTGTGAGACTTAGAGTGAGAAGGAAGTTGAAAGGAGTCCCCATCACACAACATCTCCTACTGACCCAAGCCCCACAACGTCCTCCCCCCCTCCCCCCCCCCCAAGCCTGCTTTTGCACACCGCTAAGCCACACGTGTAGGTGCGTGCCTGTGAGCCTCCGCCCACCATCTCTCCCAACTTCTCTCCGCCAGAAACGAGAAGCAACCCGGGGCTTTAGGTCTACACACCCGGCACAGCCCTAAGGGTGGGGAGCCCTCCTGGGCCCTTCCCCTCTCCTCACCCCCAGCACAAGTGCTCAAGGTCAAGGCAGGGGGCCCAAAGGGTTAGGGGAAGGTTAGGGGAGGTAACCCCGGCCCCTAAGTGCGGCACCGCGGCTCTCGCCCTGGTCCTCTACCCTAGCCCGAAAGGAGGGGGAGGGAAGTGCGCGCTGGCCAGCTGAGGAGGGTGGGCGCCAGCGGCGCGCCTGACACTCGGAGCACGCAGTCCCCGCCTGGGAAAGGGGGTGGGGAGCGCTGGGACCTTGGAGTTCAGGGTCCCGACGAGGGAAAGAGGTGGAGAGATCGAGGAGAGGGGAGATATGGGAGGGCGCTAGGCTCGAACCCAGACATCCTGGGTCCCAGACACTGGGCCCAGAAGGAAGCTAAGGGAAGGAGAGGGACTTGGACAGGGAGAAAGGGACGGAATTCTCGGAGACTGAGGGCACTCCCAGAGCCCTCTCCGGAGGCATCCTGTCCCCAAGAGGATGGGAGATGCTCGAGTTAGATGTGTATGAGCGGGCAAGGGAGGAATCCCACGGTCAAGCTGACCAGGCATCGGGGCTTCTAGGTCCTGGAGACCCGAGGAGTAAAAAGGGAGACAACAGGGATCTCACCGGGAATCCCCGAAATCTCAGCTCCCACCCCTGGTCGCGTGGGCCGAGAAAGAGGGGGGAAAAGAGAAAAAGGTGCTTTGATGAGGGGGGAAAGAGAGATCCTGGAGACTGAGGTCTGGACTTAGGCGTCCGGACTCCCAGCCCCATGTCCGGGCAGGCCCGGCGCTCCCAGAGACCAGGAGGAGGAGAGATGGAAGAAGAGAAGGAAGCCCCTACCCCCACGCTGGATGGGATGACGGCCTCCGCCACCCCCCAGCCCGCGCCACATTCCTTCACTAACAGCGACAAAGAAGGGGCTCCCCCGCGACCCTGATGGAGCCCCCAACCCCAATCCCACTGGACACAGGGGAGTGGACCCCCCAGGGGGCATGGGGACTGCTCTGGGGGAGAAGGGGGAAGCGGTATTCAACTACCCTCCGCTCACTGCATCCCCCTCCCCAGCTAGGGCGGGGGAAGGGCGGGGGTTACGGAGGGACATGGACGGCAGGGACACTCACGACTTGAGCGGGTTCTGAATGGCGGTGGCCATGGCAAGCTCGGCAGGGCCGCCTCCGGCCCGGGGCGCCGCTGCCGCCGTGCGCGGGCCCAGCCCGGCCTGAGCCGCCCGCTCTGCCGCCCAGCGCGCTACGATTTCATTCATTCTTGGGGCTGCGGCGCGAGCGGAGTGGGGCGGGCTGGGGGCGGGGCTGGACCAATCCCCGAACCTCAGGGCGCACGACGGGACGTGGAGTCTAGGGGCGCGCAGCGGGGCCCCAAAGCACTTCTAACCGGACTACACGTCCCAGGGGGCGTCGGGAGGATCGGGCGCCCATTGGCCGCTGGGGATACAGGGAAGGGCGGGGCTTGCCCCTGAGCATCCTTCCCTCCTCCCAGGGGTGCTCCATTCCCAGCTAGGACTCTATCCTCCAGGCACTGCGCGAGGAGGGGGAGGGAGGACAGCAGGTGTCCCTGGCTTCTGGGTCTCCCCAGAAGGCCAGGCTCTGTCCTGGATTCTTGTCTATGTCTGCTTGTCTGGGTGTCTCTTCTGTGTAAGCCAATCTGTGAAGGGGCAGGGGGTTAATCAATGCCTTTGTTCCTTTATTAAGTGTTTGCTATGTGCAAGCACTCTCCTAACCACTGGGGATACAGCAGGGACCAAACAAGTCGCTGCCCTCAAGGAGCTGACCTTCTAGTAAAGAAAGACAGCTGATAAACAAAACAAAACAAAACAAAGGATGAGATCATTTTAGAGAGTGGTAAGTGCTATAAGGAAAGGGGTGACTTCTCTGAGGAAGTGACATTTAAGCTGAGACCTGAGAAATTGCCAGCCATGCAATGTACAGGGAAGGGGAACATGCTTGGCATGTGCAATAATCAGTAAGAAAGCTAGTGTAACTGGAACAGTGTGAGTGGGGGGGAGGGGGGGCGGGAGACAAGCTTGGGGAGAGAGCAAGGGCCCAGATCATGTAGGGCCTTGTAGGCCATTATAAAGAAAACTAGAGGCCCAGTGCACAAAATTCGTGTACTGGGAAGGGGATTTTCCCTCAGCCCAGCCTGCACCTTCTTCAACTTGAGACCCCTCGGGGGATGTCTGACTCCCGGGTTAGGCCCGATTCCTGAGATCAGGCCTAACCTGGGAGTTAGACATCCCTCTACAATCCAGGACTGCTGGCTCCCAATCGCTCGCCTGCCTGCCTGCCTGATTGCCCCTAACCACTTTTGCCTGCCAGCCTGATCACCCCCTAACCACTCCCCTGCCAGCCTGATCAATGCCTAACTGCTCCCTTGCCAGCCCGATTGCCCCCAACTGCCCTCCCTCCCCTACAGGCCCAGTCACCCCCAACTGCCCTCCCCTGCAGGCCTGGTTGCCCCTAACTGCCCTCCCCTGCTGGCCTGATCACCCACAACTGCCCTCCCCTGCCAACCATCTTGTGGTGGCCATCTTGTGAACATGGTGTAGCCATCTTGTGCGAGGACATGATGGTCAATTTGCATATTACCTCTTTATTATATAGGACTAGAGGCCCAGTGTACGAAATTCGTGCACTGGGGGGAGGGGTCCCTCAGTCCAGCCTGCCCACTCTCACAGTCCAAGAGCCCTCAGAGGATGTCCTACTAACAGCTTAGGCCCGTCCCCTCTGCTGGAGGCAACCGGCTGATCAGGTGAAGATGCCACCCCCATCATCCCGCTGCTGCTGCCACTGCCGGCTGCCGCAGCCACCAAGGTGTTTTCATCAACATGGACTCCAGTCCCTTCACCATGAACAAATGACAACTTTCTTTAAGCATTTTCAAGATGTCTCTTTCATAGGATATGACATTTCTTTCTTTCTTTCTTTTTTACGCTCACATGAGGACATTTTTCCATTGATTTTTAGAGAGCATGGAAGAGAGAGGGAAAGACAGAGAGAAACATCAATGTGATAGGGACACTTCGATTGGTTGTCTCCTGCATGAGCCCTGACCTGAGCCCCGGCCAGGGAGGAGCCTGTAAGCTAGGTACATGCCCTTGATCAGAATCGAACCCGGACCCTGTGGTCTGCAGGCTGAGGCTCTATCCACTGAGCCAAAATGGTAGGGCAGGATTTGACATTTCTTAGCCCCTCCAGCAGCGGACCTTCGTTTTTTCCTCCAGGAGTGAGGTGGAAAAACCCTAGATCACCTTCTTGGATTCTTATTACCCAAGTTACCAAGAGCACTGTGAGTGGTGTACCAGGAGCTTAGCCAATGAGCGGTCAGAAAAGGTATTTCCTCTGCAGCTCACGTGCAGAGATGGGACTGCTGGTGCACTGTCTCCCAGCGAGGGCGGGCCCTCCTGTGTGTTGTGTCTCCATTCCAAGCCTGGCCCCAGCGGCCACCACACTGCGGCTGCCGTGGCCAGGGGTGGGCACCCCTGTGTGTTGTGTCTCCGCTCCAGGCATGGCCCCTCTGTGTGTTGAGTCTCTCCTCTGGGCCTGGCCCTGGCCCTGGCCCCCCTGTGTGTTGTGTCTTCGCTCCAGGCCCATCTGCACACACAGCCTCCTCCTGAGCCAGTTGTGACTGTTACAGTGTCCCAGCTAATTTGTATATCATCATATATATATATATGATGATATACAAATTATATCATATATATATATGATGTGTATATATATATATATATTTGTTTATGTGTGTGTGTGTGTGTGTGTATATATATATATATTTGTTTTGTTTTGTTCCAAGTGCATTCAATCATCCTTGACTCTCTTCTTCTTTTTCACACACACACACACACACATCAAGCCATCAGCAAATCCTGTTATCTCTACATTCACAGAATAAATCCAGGACACACCCACACGTTTTCTCTTCACAGCCTCCTGTCCACCATTGTCTCCCCCTGGACAGCCCCACAGCAGTCAGAGTAGACTATCTAAAACATATGGCATCACACTGTTCTCTGACTTAAGACCTCCAATGACTTCTTTCATAATTAGAATAAAGTGCAAAGTCTTCAAAACCTTTCTGGATCCCCTCCCTAGACTCCATCACATTTTGGACCTCATCTCCTTTCTTCTTTCCCTTGACTTACTTTTCTTCAGCTACACTGGCATCTTCTCTGTCCCTGGAACATTCCAATCCTGCTTCCATCACAGAGACTTTGCACCTGCTATTTCCTCTCCCAGAATGCTCCTCCCCCTTATACCTACATGGCTTCATTCCTCTCTTTATTCAGATTTCTAGTTAAAGTAGAGGCCCAGTGCACATTTGTGCACTGGCAGGGGGTCCCTCAGCCCAGCCTGCGCCCTCTCACAGGGAGTGGGCCTAAACCGGCAGGCGGACATTCCCCGAGGGTTCCTTAGTGCTGCAGCGGAGGTTGGGGAGGCTCCTGCCACTGCCTCTCCAGCCCTGAGCCTGGCTTCTGGCTAAGCAGCATTCCCCCTATGGGAGTGCACTGACCACCAGGGGGCAGATTTCTGATGGCTCTCTATCCCCTGGTGGTCAGTGCGCATCATAGTGACCGGTCATTCGATTTGCATATTAGCCTTTTATTATATAGGATGTTACTTCCTCAGAGACAATCTCAACTAAAATGGCACCCTCCATAATTCTCTGTCCTCTTAAATGCTTTATTTTTCTTCCAACACTTATCAGAGTTTGTTATCGTGTTATAGACCTATTTAGTTATTTGATTTATTGTCTGTCTCCACTCATTAGAATATCAGCACTTATGAGAGCAGGGACTGTTGTTCCATCCACTGCTGTCTCCCAGTGCCTAGAAAAGGGCCTGAAAATAGTAGGTGCTCAAAAATTATTTGTTTACTAAATAAATGAATCAATTAGTCATTATGCTCTGTGTCTCTCTGCACTGTCCAGATCTGAGGCATGCAACCAGCAGAGAGAGAGGATAAGATGGGCTCCTGAACACCCTGAAGGGGTGGGAATGGGGCTGTAGTAAGAAAACCTTCCCAGAAGATGGTCTGGAGTTAAAAAGTAAAAAGAAGGGAGAAGTTAATGGCATATGCACTGATTTGTAGAGTATTGTGGTCCCCAGCCCTGAGTGGACATGCTGAGAACACAGAAGTGATATTTCTGATGGCTCTCTGTCCCAGGTTCTGCCTTAAGCTCATGGTTCAGTGAGGTAACAGACCCATCACCACACAACAATAGCCAAGAGTGGGGGAAGCCAACTTAGAGGGACAGGGAGGCTCCTGGCCCAGCCTAGGGTGCCAGGGAGGGGCTTCTTGGAAGAAATTTAAGAGGAGTCTTTTTCAGTCCTGACCCCATACCTCTCCAGACACAGGGCAAGTCCCTGTTCTGGCCTGATCCACCTGTCACCCAAATAGTGATATAGGAAGTCCCAACCTTAGGTCACATCTAATGCTGGAACCTAAGGATTTGGCCACTAGAGGGCAGGGTGGCCTCAGTCTTCGGCACAGGCTGCTCTTTTTTTTTTTTTTTTTTTTAATTTCTTTATTGATTAAGGTATTACATATGTGTCCTCATCCTGACTCAGAAGAGACATGTTTGGGCAGTGGGGCTTGCCAGTGGAGATATTGGTCCCCCACCTCTGACTCCCTCCTCACCAAAGGTTCCTGTGGAATCACTAGCAGACCCTCTGTCCTAGACCCCTGGGACCTCTGAGGAAGATACTATTACCCCCTCCCCATGCCGCTCTTCCCCACTAATCTTCAAAGGATACAGCCTCCCCTATGCTGAGATATTCAGACATGACCTTCGGAAGCCTCCTTCCCAGGTGGGAAAACTGAGACACAGGGGATGTGAGACTGGATCACACAATACCAGGGCAACAACACTAGTGATTAATAATAATAACAACAACATGGCAAGGTCTTGTTGATTTGACTCTGCCTGTGGGTCAGGACCTGTATTGAGCTTTTGCAGGATTTACATCACTGAATCATACAGACCATGCTTAGGAAGCAGGACTTGTCACCTCAATATCACCTCAGCATCAGACAAGGGAACTGAGACTCAGAAGGCAATACCCTCACCAAGAGGCCCCACCATCAGGGCAGGTAAATCTGAGATTTGAACTGAGGTCTGACTCAGATGCTTACACCTCATGCCTCCTCCCTGTGCTACTCTGAAGTGGGGGGAGTGCTGACTACCTGTGTCAGAATCCTCTTAGGCCCTCTGTGAAAATGTCATCCCTGCCCACTCACCCCAGCCCCCCATGTCCCAGGGATTTGGGGTCTCTGAAGACAGATCCAAGAATCTGTCGTTAACAAGTCCCCAAGCCTTTCTGTTGAACACCAAGGCCTGACAGTTGCTGGATTAATGTTTGGGGACAAAGAAAGAAAGAAGAAACAAAATGCAGTTGAAGGAAAGTTCTTAAGCTCTGGGGTGGGGTGGGGTGCTCCTATGGGTTTATCAGAGGCCATAGAGCCAATGGTGGGGCATGGGTTCTGCAGGCCAACTTCCTGTGTCACCCGATGGCCCTACTGGAACTTCCCAAACCTTTCTGGGATTTCATTGCCAAGCACCACTCAAACCTCTCACACTCCTGTGGCCCTTACAACAATCCCGAGCCTGGGATATCTTCTCTCTCTCTCTTTCTCTCTCTCTCTCATCCTTGGATGAGCATTTATTGTTTTTTTTAAAGTGTTCCAGCTAAAAAAAGAAACAAAAGGTGAAGGAGGATAATTGAAATAAGAATGACCATGCAGTGCCTGGCCAGTGTGGCTCAATGGTTGAGCATCAACCTCTGAATCAGAAAGTCACAGTTTGATTCCTGGTCAGGGCACATGCCCAGGTTGCACACACACACATTGGTGGCCTCCCAGGGATCAAATCTTTGACCCTTCGGTATGCGGGCCAAAACTCTAACCACTTAGCAACTCCAGCCAGGGCTAAATCTCCATTATTAAAAATAGGGCATTTCTTATAGGCTAGCTGTCTGATCAGGCCAGATACCCCACCCCTCAGGACTGAACATTGAGAATACACTCTTATGAGGTACTCCCCTGTGGAAATAAATACATATAACCAATTAGCTGTCATTTACATGCCAAATGTGGACTTGTCCCAAGAATGGGCCACATTTTGGAGAAAGCAGCTGAAGTGAGAAAGCAGATCAAGTTGGGTGGCCATGAAATCTTTAATAGCTTGCTGTAACCCTCCATGGTAACAAAACTGCCATAGAGAATGGGGGTGTCCAATGAGGAGTTCAGTGGAAACACATAGGAGCCACTGATGTTTTAAGAGCTGTGCTCCTGGCCTACTAGGTGGATCTCTTAAGTGTGCTGCTGGCTTGAGGTAGACTTGGCTGCATCAATCATAGCCCAAACAGAAATGGAGGGTCAGTAAATTAGAGTAACTTGAGTAAGATAACTTCTAATAAAGGAGCTATTTACAGAACTATGAGCAGGATGGAGAGAATCACTATATAGGGGATTACTCTAGAGCTAATAGCAGTGGAACAGCATAGTTTTTGTTTGTTGGTTGGTTTGAACAGCAGGTTTATGTTTCATGATCTGCCATGATCGAGAGGTAGATAATGGAGAAAGGCAAACAATTATCTGGTGAATGACCTGGAAGCTCAGGTTGCCTGGCAATGAGCTTACCAAGAGCAAGGACTTCCTCCCTCATCCCCAGTAGGAGAAGCATCCCATGGGACCCTCAGTAGCCTCAGTAGAACCACCCCCCTTTCAAGTGAATTGCTGATCCCCCTCCACAGCTCTATTCACATGATCCAATTGGAAACTGCCATTTTGTATGTGATCCCACCCCCTGGTCAGTGATTGGTTCAGTTACAGGACAGGACCTAGGCTGGGTCAGCCTGAGCCTTCCTTGACATTTTTTCCAGTGGACCTAAGAAGAAAAGGTCCTTAGTTCAAATATAAGGTCTGTTGCTGGCAACCAAAGAATCCTAGTGCATATAATCTAGGTGTCTCCAAATCTCTGCACCTCTCAGTAAACCATTCATTTATTGACTCAGCTAATGTGTACCAACTATGTGTTCATGCTGTATCTTGGGGCTACAGCAGTGAATGAATCCTAACCCTCTTTTGGGAGTATGAGAATTTCCAGCCATGGAAGAATGCATCCCTTGCTACAAGGAGGATGCAGGTTTGAGAGAATGAAGTTGAAGGTCAGAGACACAGTACAATCTCTGCCCATCAGAGTTGCAGCTGTCTTGTGGTTAAAAGTGTGAGCTCAGCCCTAACCGGTTTGGCTCAGTGGATAGAGTGTCGGCCTGCGGACTGAAAGGTCCCAGGTTCGATTCAGGTCAAGGGCATGTACCTTAGTTGCGGGCACATCCCCAGTAGGAGGTGTGTGCAGGAGGCAGCTGATCGATGTTCCCAACTCTATCCCTCTCCCTTCCTCTCTGTAAAAAATCAATAAAATATATTTTAAAAAAATAAAAATAAAAGTGTGAGCTCAGAAGTCAGATTGCCTGAGTTTGACTCTCTTTGTAGGTAATTGACCCTCTCTATGCCCCAATTTCCTCATCTATAAAATGGAATAATAACAGGACTCAGCACCCTAGCTGATTTGGCTCAGTAGATAGAGCATTGGCCTGAGGACTGAAGGGTCCCAGGTTCAATTCCGGTCAAGGGCACATAATCAGGTTGAGGGCTCGATCCCCAGTAGGAGGCATGCAGGAGGCAGCCAATCAGTGGTTCTCTCTCATTATTGATGTTTCTATCTCTCTCTCTCCCTCTCCCTGCCTCTCCAAAATCAATTAAAAAAATATTTTTTTAAAAAAGCAGGACTCACCTCATGCATTCATTCATCTATTCTATGAATACTTACCAAGTACCTACCATGTGTCAGACACTGATTTAAAGATGGGCGATCTGCCCTAGCCGGTTTGGCTCCGTGGATAGAACATCAACCCGCTGACTGAAGGGTCTCAGGTTTGACTCCAGTCAAGGGCATGTACCTCAGTTGTAACCTCGATCTCCGGCCCCAGTAGGGGCGCGTGCAGGAGTCAACCAATCTGTGTGTCTCTCACATCACATCGATGTTTCTCTTTGTGTGTGTATCTCCTCCTCCCTTCCACTCTAAAAAATCAATGGAAAAATATCCTCGGGTGAGGATTAACAACAACAAAAGATGGTGAATCTGCAGGGGGAACAGACAAACATCCCTGCCCTCCTGGAGCTGATACGCAGGAGGGAGGAGACAAACAATAAATGTATGTTCAAAATAAGTTCTACAGAGGGCGCCAGAGTTCTGAGCGGCACAGCGGAGGCAGGGGGATGCTCTGCGCAGTGGTTGCCCGGATTGCAGATCGGGATGACCATTTCTTCCCTGGAGGACCTGAACTCCTTTAAGTACAGTGACCTGCAAAACTTGGCCAAGAGTCTGGACCTCCAGGTTAACTTAAAAGTCTTGAAAGCCCACCTGACATTGGGGGGTGGAGGAGGAGATGGGGACAATGTAATACTTTCAACAATAAAGAATTAAAAAAAAAAAAAAGTCCATCTGAAACAGGATGCAAGAAAGTCAAATTTCTGCATCCTCTGTTATGAGACGGAGACACAGATTAGCAGCAGGAACAAGCTGAGAGGAACCAGCTGGCCATGCCAAGAAGGGTGCAGAACTGTCCACAGCAATTCTGACTCCCAGCAGGGTCATTCAGAGATAAAAATAAGTAATCTCTTGCTGGGTCGGTGTTGCCCAGTGGTTAAGCATCGACCTATAAACCAGGAGGTCACAGTTTGATTCCTAGTCAGGGCACATGCCCGGGGTTGCAGGCTTGATCCCCAGTAGTGGGTGTGCGGGAGGCAGCTGATCAATGATTCTCTATCATCATTAATGTTTCTATCTCTTTCTCTTCTTTCCTCTCTGAAATCAATAAAAATATTTTTTTTAAAAAATGGAGTCCATTCATCAATATATTAAGTGAAAAAAAGAAACATTTGAATAACACAATTTACTTAACAAACTGTAGAATCAGTCTGTCACTAAGAAAGTGGTGGCAACTCCAGATGATCTTCAAGGAAGACTCTCTATGACTTGTATTTCTGGCTCACAAGGCCCGCCAGGCGCTGCAGTGAGAGTACTTTGTGTATGAAGGGCTCAGTCAAGCAATCTACTCCCTCGGCAATTAAATGACTCTCAGGTTTTCAGCTGCTACTAAAGATAATGAATATAAGCGTTCACTGACCACAACTCTGGCCAGAAAGTTTCCACGTGTGACCATATCTAGGAATACACCACAAGACCAGGCTATGCTTGGGACAAACAAGTTAAAGACCACAAAGGGAGATTCTGCTGCACTTACTGCCCCAGTCAAGTTGACCATTGAAGCAGCACAGACTCATGTCTCCAATGGGAAACCAGTGTTTGATCTCAAAGCAAATGTTTCATCCCCTCAACTATGAGCCACACAAAGGAAAGCTGAAACCATGGGAACAATCTAAAGAAAATAAACCTCTGAATGAGCATGTAAACAGAGCTAGCTTCCACAAGAAAACAAACAACCTGGTCTCCAGACCAGGGAGGAGCAACAGAAGAAACATAAGCAAGAACAAAAGGAGAAGAAAGCAAAGGTTTTGGGAACTCAAAGGGGCCTCATATGGTTGCAGATTAATGTTTAACATCCTATAAATACTCCTTTATTCTGAACCTTTTAAAAAATAATGTTTATTTATTATTGATTTCAGAAAGGAAGGGAGAGAGAGAAACATCAATGATGAGAGAGAATCATTGATTGGCTGTCCCCTGCACACCCCACACTGTGGATCGATCCTGCAACCCAGGCATGTGCCGTTAACTGGAATCGAACTCAGGACCCTTCAGTCCACATACCAACGCTCCATCCTCTGAGCCAAACCAGCTAGGGCCTGAAACTTTTTTTGTAAATATTTTTATATTGTCCTTCCTACTGTAGTCAAAAGAACTTTTTCTACTCTTTGTTTATAATATGTAGTGTTGGAGGGTTCTTCACATGCTACACTCTCTGAAAAGATATTACTACCTTAAAGCTCACAGACTCTTCGAAATAGTTTTGACCTAAGTCCCTGTACCTCAGTTTTCTAATGAGATCCATCTTATAGACGTTTTTTCCATCTTATAGATTCTTGACCTAGATTTTTGTTGTTGTTAATCCTTACTTGAAGATATTTTTTCCATTGATTTTCAGAGAGAGTGGAAGGGAGGAAGGAAGAGGGGAAGAGAGAGAAACATCAATGTAAGAAAGACACATCAACTGATTGCCTCCCGCATTTGCCCCAACCCAGGGTGGGGAAAGAACCCGAAACCCAGGCACATGTCCTTGACTGGAAATTGAACCCGTGCCCCTTTGGTGTGCAGGCCAATGCTCCAACCACTGAGCCACACAAGCCAGGGTTTGACCTAGATTTATTTATTTATTTAATATATCTTTATTGATTTCAGAGAGGAAGGGAAAGCGAGAGAGAGATAGAAACATCAATAATGAGAGAGAATTATTGATTGGCTGCTGCCTGCATGCCCCCCTGGGGATTGAGCCCACAACCCAGGTATGTGCCCTGACCAGGAATTGAACCGTGACTTCCAGGTTCATAGGTCATTGCTCAATGACTGAGCCATGCCAGCCAGGTGATGTGGAAGGTTTTTATAAAACTTTTATTGATTTCAGAGAAGAGGGAGAGGGAGAGAGAAATAGAAACATCATTGATGACAGAGAACCAGTGGGCCTACTGCACGCCCCACACTGGGGATTGAGCCCACAGCCTGGGCATGTTCCCTGACCAGGAATTGAACCTCGACTTTCTGGCTGGGCAGAAGATTAAAAAAAAACAAAAACTGAATGTCCAGAAATAAAAATGACAGAGGCTGTTGATAGGGGAGGACCTATAATCTTATAGGTAGAGCACCTGAATTAATCTGAAAAATAATTACATTATTTTCAATCTTAGAACATATATACTTATGTGAATAGGGGATTAAGTTTCTTACATGTGAACTAGTGACCCAGTGCACAAAATTCATGCACATTAAAAGGGAATTAATTAGAGGAAATATTTTAATATTGCTATTTGCTCTTTCTCTATAATAGAAGTGTCAGAGATGAAAGAAAATTAGTAAAATGTATATGACAATCTCCCTCCTGTCAGAGTCTGGGGCATGCCATGGGACCTAGAGCCAAGTCCCCCACTACCACCCACAAGTGCTTTGAAAATGCAGGAGACCCAGACCTAGCCAGCCCCACCCCCATTGGGTGAGACCCAGACCCGGCCGACCCCATCCCTGTCAAGCCCCTCCAGGGGAGGGGTGCAGCCTCAGGTCCCCCAGCCCTGTGCCAGATGGGGGGGCGCAGTCTCAGGGCCCCTGTCTAGCCCTGCTGGATGGGGGCCGTGGCCTGAGGTCCCCCGTCAAGCCCCACTGGGCAGGGGAGCGACCTGGGGTCCCCGTCAAACCCCGCCAGGTGGGGGGTGTGGCCTGAGGTCCCTCATCCCCGCCAGGCGCAATGCAGCCTCAGGTCCCTGCTTTTTGGTTGTGACATAACGTCGTCCTGGCTAACTTGCATATTCCTTTATTATGTAGATAGATAGGGGGTTACATTTTTCTTAAGTTTCCTTTCCAAGGCTTGTGCAAAGTGATTAAGGAGGTTACTCAGCTGTGAATCCAGCAAGAAGAACCAGTACTAAACAGGGTCAGACCAACCCACCAGGAGTCAAAACACCATCTCACCAACATCATCTCATCGCCTCATGACTAAAGAACAATAGCTGACGTCTCCAGAACTGGCCTCACCTTAGCCCCTTCCCCTTTATAATTCTGTCCCCTGCACCTTGCTGTAAGACAGGATTTGAATGCTTGTAAACACTCTGTCTTCTTGGTTTACTGGCCTTCTCAATAACCACCTTATATGATTCAACCCTGCCTTCGTTATTGGACACAGCGACAGGCAGCCTGCGCCCAACTGGGGGTTTCAATGTGATGAAAAATACGCTGGATGTGATTACACATTGCAGAAAAATAGATACTGAGCACATAGCAGTAGAAACTGTCCAAATGAAAGAGTATCATTGAGCTGTGAGACTTTTTTGTTCCTTATTACTCTTTTTTTTTTAATCTTTAAGGTTGAAAGTATTACATAGGTCCTTCTTTTTCCCCCATTAACCTCTTCCAGCCTGTTCCCATCCTACCTTCCTCCCCCAAAGCTGGGAGACAATTTTAATCAGCCTCATACATGGCAAATATGAGTACTCAAAAAATGGGAGAGGGACACATATTTGAAGAAGTGATAGCAAAAAAAATGTCCAAAGCTGATGAAAACTATAAATCCACAGATCCAAGAAGTTCAAAAAAAAAAAAAAAAACAAAGCACCAGAAAACATGAAGAAAATTAAACCAAAGTTTAATCAAATTGTCCAAAACTAGTGATAAAAACAAAACATTTTTAAAAAATATTTTTTATTGATTTCAGAGAGGAAGAGATAGATAGAAACATCAATGGTAAGATAGAATCACTGATTGGCTGCCTCCTGCATGCCCACACTGGGGATGAAGCCTGCAACACGGGCAGGTGCCCTGACCAGGAATTGAACTGTGATCTCCTGGTTCACAGGTTGACACCCAACCACTGAGCCATCCCAGTTGGGCCAAAACTCCATTTTAAAGAGAGAAACTCTTAAAAGTATCCAGAGAAAAAGACAGGAATAACACAGAGGAATAAAGTACAGGGTAATAAAGATAATGATGACATTAGATTTTTCATTAGAAATATTATTGAGTTCTAGCTGGTTTGGCACAATGGATAGAGTGTGCCTGTGGACTGAAAGGTCCCAGGTTCAATTCCAGTCAAGGACACATGCCTGGGTTGCAGGCTTGATCCCCAGTAGGGGATGTGCAGGAGATAGCCAGTCAATGATTATCTCTCATCATTGATGTTTCTATCTCTCTCTCCCTCACCCTTCCTCTCTGAAATCAATAAAAATATATTTTAAAAAAGAAATATGATCGAATCAAATGAGAGTTCATGCCCACCCATGCACAGTAAATCAATGAACACTGACACCGGGCTTTGCAGTGAAGAAAGATAAGCTATTTTTATTGAAATGGTACCACCCAGAAGAACAGGAGCTAGTGCTCAAAATCCAAATTCCCCAGAGGTTTTTAATCAAGAGTTTTTAAAGGCAGAAGAAACCAATATGGCGGCATAGGTAAACACCTAAACTGCTGCCTCGCACAACAATTTCAAAACTACAACTAAAAGACAAAATGGACATCATCCAGAACCACAGGAAGGCTGGTTGAGTTGAAATTCTACAACTAGAAGGAAAGAGAAAAGCACACCAAGACTCAGAGGAGCTGCAGGAGGCAGAGGTTCTGAGATGCGTGCGCAGAGAGGACTGGCAACTGAGTGCATGGCTGGCTTACTCAAGCAGGAGGGAGACAAAAGCTCTCAACAGTGCTGAACTCCAGTTTCGGGCAAGACTCTGGGGATCCAGACTCATACAGGGTGAAACTGTACTGTCAGGAAAGAGAAAAGCACACTGAGACTCAGAGGAACTATGGAAGGCAGAGGCACTAAGGCACATGCACAGTGAGGGCGGGCAACTGAGTACATGGCTGGCTTTCTCAAGTGGGAGGGAGACAAAAGCTCCCAACTGCACTGAACTCCAGTTCCAGGTGAGACTCTGGGGACCCAGACTCATTCGGGAAAAAATTGGACTATCTGGCAGTGGGCGGAACTCGAGGGCGGCTTTCTCTCAGAGGTGCTTGTAGCGATTACCATGGGACACTGAGACACAGGGGCCTATTAGGGCAGGGCTGATGGGAAACCAATGCTGTCTGCTCTGCCCTGAGACTCTTCCCCATCCAAGCTGAGCACAGAGGCTTTTGCAAGTCTTGTCTCATAAAGGTGTCTCCAGCACAGAAGTTCTCCCAGCATAGACACAGCTGATCCTCACAGCCAATTGGCCTGGAGGTCAATTCCTCCCAGTGATACCAACAAAAATCAAGGTTTAACTACAACAAGACTGTGCACACAGCCCACAAAGGGGTGCACCAAGAGTGTCCACCTCAAGTGACTGGGGAGGATGAGCCACTGAGCCCTATAGGACACCTAGCACACAAAGCCACTCGATCAACTCAGGGAAGCAGCCAAAATGCAAAGACAAAGAAACAGATCACAAATGAAAGAAATGGAGGAAAGCAAACGACTGGATATAGAGTTCAAAACCACGGTTATAAGGTTTTTCAAGAATTTTCTGGAAAAGGCAGATAAATTTAGGGAGACCCTTGAGGATATGAAAAAGGACCAACTAGAAATTAAGCATACACTGACTGAAATAAAAAATATTATACAGAGATCTAACAGCAGACTAGAGGAACGCAAGAATCAAGTCAAAGATTTGAAATACAAAGAAGCAAAAAACACTCAACCAGAAAAGCAAAAAGAAAAAAGAATTAAAAAATATGAAGATAGTGTAAGGAGCCTCTGGGACAACTTCAAGTATACCAACATCAGAATTATGGGGGTCCCAGAAGAAGAGAGAGAGCAAGATACTGAAGAAATTTCTTCTATTTGAAGAAATAATGACCGAAAACTTCCCCTACCTGGTGAAAGAAATAGACTTACAAGTCCAGGAAGCACACAGAATCCCAAACAAAAGGAATCCAAAGAGGACCACACCAAGACACATCATAATTAAAATGCCAAGAGTAAAAGGCAAAGAGAGAATATTAAAAGCTGTAAGAGAAAAACAGTTAGTTACCTACAAGGGAGCACCCATACGACTATCAGCTGATTTCTCAACAGAAACTATGCAGGCCAGATGGGAGTGGCAAGAAATATTCAAAGTGATGAACAGCAAGAACCTACAACCAAGATTACTCTACCCAGCAAAGCTATCATTCAGAATTGAAGGTCAGAGAAAGATCTTCACAGATAAGAAAAAGCTAAAGGAGTTCATCACCGCCAAACCAGTATTATATGAAATGCTGAAAGGTATTCTTTAAGAAGAGGAAGAAGAAGAAAAAGGTAAAGATAAAAATTATGAACAACAAATACTTATCTATCAACAAGTGAACCTAAAAATCAAGTGAATAAAAAAATCTGATGAACAGAATAAACTGGTGAATATAATAGAATCAGGGGCATAGAAAGGGAGTGGACTGACAATTCTCAGGGGAAAAGGGGTGTAGGGGTGCGGGAAGAGACTGGACAAAAATCGTACACCTATGGATGAGGACAGTGGAGGGAGGTAAGGGCAGAGGGTGGGGTGGAAACGGGGTGGAGGTGAGCTATGGGGGGAAAAAGAGAAACAATTGTAATAATCTGAACAATAAAGATTTATTAAATTTTAAAAAAGTTTTTAAAGGCAGAGATTGAGATTTAGGGGTTAGGGGCTGAAGGGGAAGCTAATTGGTTAGTTCTTATATAAGCTTCACTATTTTTTCTGATTAATTTGCTGGTGTCTGTCACTTTGATGGAGTGATATACCTAGGTTGAGAAATCAAGATTCTGCAAAATATCTCATAATTGAGCAACAGTGATGTTATCTTAAAGCAAAAAGTGGAAACTAGACATCTGTGACTATCGACGTTATTTAAGCTATCATTGTTTTGTGCTTAACTTGCTACCTTTTTGTATTATCTCAAGCAAAGTGTACTTTTAAATATTTCTTGGAACTTGCTTTTCTGGTGGGCCTTCAGGATGTAACTAATGTATTTTCTTTTCTTTTTTTATCGTACAAAATGAAAGGTTTTATTTGCACTTACACCGTTTCATGGGGGAAAAAACACTGTTCAGAATCTGACACAAGCTAAGTTAAACATTTAAAAAAATTTAATCCTTACCCAAGGATATGTTTTTATTTATTTTTAAAATATATTTTTATTGATTTCAGAAAGGAAGGGAGAGGGAGAGATAGAAACATCAATGATGAGAGAGAATCACTGATCGGCTGCCTCCTGCAGGACCCCACTGGAGATCAAGGCCGCAACCTGGTCATGTGCCCTGATCTGGAATCAAACCATGACCTCCTGGTTCATGAACAACACCAGCTGGGCTATTTTTATTGATTTTTAGAGAGAGAGAGATAGGGGGAGAGAGAGAAAGAGAGAGAAACTTTGATGTCAAAGAAGAATATGATCAGATTCCTCCTATACACACTCCAACCGGGGATCAAACCAGTCATATCCAAGGATATGACTTTGATTTTTAGAGAGAGAGAGAGTGAAACATCAATGTCTTTGAGAGAGAAACATTGACACATTGTCTCCTGTACATGCTCCGGAGAACATACTACAACCCAGGCCACACCCTGACTGGGAGTCAAACCTGAAACCTTTTTGTGTACAGGATGATGTTCCAACCAACTGAGCCACCCGGCCAGGGATAGATATGTTTTATTTTCCCTGGCCAAGTAGCTCAGTTACTTGGAGCATTGTCCGGATACACCAAGGTTGCAGGGTCAATCTCTGGTCAGGACACATACAAGAATCAACCAATGAATGCATAAATAAGTGGAACAACAAATACCTCTCTCTCTCTCTCATCAATAAATAAATAAATAAATTTTTGAAAGAGTAAATGTCAGGCCCTGGCCAGGTGGCTAAGTTGGTTGGAGTGTCCTCCTATATACCAAAAGGTTTTGGGTTCCATTCTCAGTCAGTCAATCTCTCTCTCTTTAAAAAAATAAGAGAGCCCTAACCGGTTTGGCTCAGTGGATAGAGCGTCAGCTTGCAGACTGAAGGGTTTCAGGTTCAATTCAAATCAAGGGCATGTACCTTGGTTGTGGGCACATCCCCAGTAGGGGGTGTGCAGGAGGCAGCTGATCAATGTTTCTCTCTCATCTGATGTTTCTAACTCTCTATCCCTCCCCCTTCCTCTCTGTAAAAAATCAATAAAATATATTTAAAAATTAAAAAATAAGAGAGACTTAGCCAGTTTGGCTCAGTGGATAGAGCATTGGCCTACAAACTAAAGGGTCCCAGGTTTGATTCTGGTCAAGGGCACATGCCCAGGTTGCAGGCTAAATCCCCAGTGGGGAGCATGCATGAGGCAGCCAATCAATGATTCTCTCTCATCATTGATATTTCTCTCTCTCTCTCCCTCTCCCTTCCTCTCTGAATTCAATCAAAATAAAAAATTAAATTAAAAAGAATAAATGTCACCTTTACTTAGAATATATTCAAGTACAAAAAATATATACCTAAGACTATTAAGAAAAAAGTTAATTGTTCAACCTGGCCAGTGTGGCTCAGTTGGTTGGAGCATTGCCCCAGTACACCAGAAGGTCACAGGTTCAGTTCCTGGTCAGGGCACATACTTAGTTTGCGGGTTCAAGTCCCCAGTTGGGATGCCTATGGGAGGATTGATGTATCTCTCTCATATCAATGTTTCTCTCTCTATCCCTCCCTCCCTCTCTAAAATCAATAAAAAGATAAAAATACTTGCCTAAGGAAAAAAAGTTAATTGTTCCAAGAATACTACTAAGGCACTGAATTCAAATATCCCTTGAGATATGAATTATCTAAATTTTTATATCTTTAATATTCAAGTATAAATATTTAGTTATTTTCTTAAGAAACAGTTTTAACTTTTATTTATTGATTTTAAAGAGAGAAGAATGGAGAGAGAGAGAAACTTTGACTTGTTGTTCCATCAAGTCAACAACCTTGATGGAACCCACAACCTTGGCATATCAGGACAATGCTCTAACCAACTGAACTACCAGCCAGGGCTTAAAATTTAAAAAAAAAAATTCTCACCCAAAGGTATGTTTATTTATTTTAGAGAGAGAAAGGGAGAGAGAAAGAAACATCAATGTGAGAAACATCACTGAGTTGCCTACTGTACATGCCCTGACCGAAAATGGAACCCGAAACCTTTTGGTGTACAAGGATAACACTCCAACTAACTGAGCTACCCAGCCAGGGCAAGAAATATCTTTAGTAAGATGATTCAACCTTATAATTTTTCCCTGGAAGGCAGAGTTTTAAACAAGTATGTAATACAGCCTAATGAAAATACTATGATAACACCCAGGTTCAAAGGTACTTATCACTAGAAAAAGGGCTTATATACCTAGATGTTTTTACTTTTAGACATATTTTGTTTCATCACTATAATATGTCAGCCACAATAAGGTATATGGAAGCATGGAAGGCTATAGTGTTATATAAAACTAGAGGCCTGGTGCACCCCGATGCACAAAACCGTGTACTAGTGGGGTCCCTTGGCCTGGCCTGCAGGATCGGGCTGAAACCGGCTTGCCGACATCCCCCAAGGGGTCCCAGATTGTGAGAGGGTGCAGGCCAGGCCAAGGGACCACACTGGTGCATGATTAGGGCCAGGGAGGGATGCTGGGAGGTTGGCCAGCTAGGGAGGGACCACTGAAGGGCCAGGGCATGTCCAGCCCTTCTTGCTCAGTCCAGATCTGCTGATGACATGTACTGATCACCAGGGGGCAGACAGTACGACTGCTAGCAGTCATACTGTCTGCCCCCTGGTGATCAGTACATGTCATAGCGAGCAGTTGAGCATCCTTAGCATATCATTAGCATATTATGCTTTGATTGGTTGAATGGATGACCAGGCATTTAGCATATTAGACTTTTATTATATAGGATTTGATACAAAAGCTCAGGATCATTTCACTAATTAGATAATTACATCAATAATTTTAAAGTTCTATAAAACTATTGAGAGGTTAGAGTTTCAGGTGTATACTACCCTTTAAAATATATTCCCAGCCCTGGCTGGTGTGGTTCAGTTGGTTGAAGTGTCATCCTGTGCACTGAAGGGTCTCGGGTTCTATTCCCAGGCAGGGCAGGAAATACCTATGTTGTGGGTTTGGTCAGGGCACAGACTGATAGATGTTTCTCTCTCTCTCTCTCTCTCTCTCTCTCTCTCTCTCTCTCTCTCTCTCTCTCTCTCTCCCCCTCCACCACCTCCCTCTCACTTCCTCTTTCTAAAATTAAAATAAAATATATTCCCCAAATTTTACCTAGTATGTACAAAAAAGGTTCATCTTGGAATATAAATGCAATCAGCCATAATAAGGGTGAGTTGTGTATTTTCAAAGGCACTGACACTGCTCTGTGGTATAAACTCTGCAAAGTGACAGTAAGTGGGCAGCAGGAGAAACTATCTAAATTCATGACAAACCAACAATCTAAAAATGTGTAACAACAGTGAATATATAGTGCTATCATCCACTCTGGCTTATGTATGGACCTTATACTTAAAAGTATTTTTCCACCTGGCCACTGTCGCTCAGTGGTTGAGTGTCAATCTATGAACTGAGTTTTGGATTTGATACCCCAGTGTGGGGCATGTGGGAAGTGGCCGATCAGTGATTCTCTCTCATCATTGATGTTTCTATCTCTCTTTCCCTCTCCCTTACTCTCTGAAATAAATAAAAATACATTTAAAAAAAGTATTTTCCCATACATGGCAGTTACTGTGGCCATTTGCCAAATGCCAAATGAGTGATAAATCAAATAAAAATAGCAAGCAAGTCACAGCATACTTCTAGAATTTTTATATCCTTTGCTTGTGATGACCTGTGATCTAGAACCTTTGTTTTATGTAAAATTGGAGTTCTTACATTCCTTGCTCTTCTTCAGGTTGCCACCCATTGCCATAAAGGTCTGGTTCTTGAATATGTTGGAGGTAGCTTTCTTTCTTAGATAAAAAGATTATTTATTCTTTGAAAGCCTTCTCTTTCCTTCAAGCTTCATTCTCTCTTCCTGGTGAACTTTTTTAAGGTGCTCAAATTTGGCCTGTAGCTCCTTTCTTCTTTACTCGCTGCACATCTGCTTCCTTTCTTCTTCCTTCCTCTGATGTTCTCCATAAAATTTGTGTCTTTTGTTTTTGGCTTAAACAATCCTAATATATAAAAACCCAGGGTCCGTAATGTACAAAATGACCAAAGTCTCAACTTACCGGAAGTCAGTCCTGCAGTGGGCAACCCAGCACTGACTGCTGCTGCTGGAGGCATGGCGGCCCAGCACTAACTGCTGAGGGGACCGTGGATCAGGCCCGGAGAGAGGCCCGGAGAGGGAGAGGCAGGGTCTGATCTACAGCCTCTGTGGCTGCTGTTGATCAGCCATTGCCTCTCTCTTTCTCTCCAGGCTTTGCCAGCAGCTGCACCTCTCTTTCTCTCCGGGCCTCCACAGGGGCTGCTGATCAGCCCCACCTCTCTGATCAGGCCCAGAGATTGGCCTGGAAATGCTGACTGGCATAGAAACCAACCAATCAGAACCAAATCTGGGTGAAGTGAGAGGAGCCAATGGCTGCCTAGGAGGTGGAGCTTTTGACACTGACTGGCATAGAAAACAACCAATCAGAACCAAATCTGAGTGAACTGTGAGGTGCCAATGGCTGCCTAGGAGGCGGAGCTTTTGATGCTGACTGGCATAGAAACCGACCAATCAGAACCTAATCTGGGTGAACTGCGAAGGCAGAACCTAAGGTAGGGGCTGAGGAGAGATTTTAAGGGCAACAGCTATTTGGTGTAAGGTGTAAGAAAACGGTTCAATTTTTTAATGACCAGTTTGGCAGTATAGTGCATATGGTTGGCTATCAGTCCAGATATAGGGATTATGTATTTTTGTCTGCCAAGAGCATCTCCTCCTGATGAAAAAGCCCCCCCCCCATTTAAGCAATCCTATCCTATATAATCTATACTAATAAAAGGGTAATATGTTAATTAGACCGGGTCGACCAGCCATCTTCCAGACATCCGACTTCCGGACAAAGCCGTGATGGTGGGGCCTGAGGCAGAGAGGGCAGTTGGGGGCAACCAGGCAGGCAGGGGAGGGCAGTTGGGGGAGAGATCAGGCAGGCAGAGGCCATTAGGGGTGATCAGGCCGGCAGGGGAGAGCAGTTAGGGGCAAGATCAGGCCAGAAGGGAAGGGCCGTTGGAGGCAACCAGGGCAGCAGGGGAGGGCACTTGGGGGTGAGATCAGGCCGGCAGGGGAGAGCCAATAGGGGGTGAGATCTGGCCAGCAGGGGAGGGCAGTTGGGGGCAACCAGAGCGGCAGGGGAGGGCAGTTGGGGGCAACCAGAGCAGCATGGGAGGGCAGTTGGGGGTGAGATCATGCCGACAAGGGAAGGGTAGTTAGGGGTGATTAGGCAGGCAGTGGCAGTTGGGGGCAAGATCAGGCCAGCAGGGGAGGGCAGTTAGGGGCAATCAGGTAAGCAGGCAAAGGCAGTTAGGAGCCAGAAGTCCCCGAATGAAGAGGGTGCAGGTTGGGCTGAGGCACCCCACCCCCCCAGGTCCATGAATTTCTTGCACTGGGCCACTAGTAGAAATATATTGTAGCACGGTTCTGGAGGCTAAAAGTCAAAGATCAAAGTGCCATTATAGTTCATTATAGTTGGTTTCTTGTGAGGCCTTTCTTTCTTTCTTTCTTTAGATGATCACCTTCTTGCTGAGTCATTACATGGCCTTTTCTCTGTGTGTCAGAGAGAAAATTCATGTATTTTGCCTTTGTAGGTCTCTTGGAGACTGAATAGCTTATATTATGGGCCCTGTTGGGTCTGAGCCCCTCTGCCAGGGGCTGGGTATATGAGAGAGTCTTTATTGTAGAGCTTGTGGCCATATAGCCATTGCTAACCAGGAGCTACTAGACAAAACAGCTCTTCTTAACAGTCTCATACAGGTAGCCGCATACCAGCTGGTTAACAAATACATCTTTTCCACAAAACAGTAGCAGCCTCTGTACCCACAGCCATTATCTGAGCAACCACGTGCTGCCTCTGGACCTACAGCCTGACATAGTAGCTGCATCTGAGCTCACCAACCTCAGTAGTCTCAGTAGCCTCTCCAGCCTCTTTCTAGCACACTGGCTGGTCAGTAACATGTATTATACTATTAGGACAAAAGAGCCTTCTTTCCAAGTAGTGACCTCACTCATTTGAGTTATAGAAGGGCACAATGTACCTTTTGGTCCAATCAAACTTGGAGGATTTGGAATCTTCATTTGCATGAGAACAAACCAATCAGGAATTGGAGCGAGGACTTCTGTCCATGTAAATCAGCTCTCCTCTGACTGTGAGAGCACATTTTCCCTTTCCACCAAAGCCTGTGTTTCTTTAGCTGAGCTGAGGCACCAAATATGTTTATGAGAGTAGACCAGAGCAGGGAAAAGCAGAGAGACTTGGGGCACACCTCACAGCTGTGCCATTTTCACAGTCATGCTATATCACATTTGAGCTCTTCCACAGCCAAGTTGAGGATTTCTATTGGCATTGTATTGGCACCAATGACCATACGTTGACAGTATAAATGAGCATTTCCTGGAGCTTTACAAAGTCACAGTGGTTTTCATTTTCTAGTTGTACAATACCCCAAGGGTACTGGTGAGCTTTGACCATCTTGTTCCCAGCTTTTATCTCATCCATACATCCTACAACAGCAAGTGGCAAGTATCCATTCATTGGGATATTAATTATAACAGTTTTATCATCTGTTGGTAATGGGTATATCTGGGCACTATTGCTGAACAATTCACTCATGAGTTTGATCTTAAACTTCTATAATTCTGTTTTAGAAATGTCATCTGCTATGGCAATCACTGTATAAAGTTTACCTTGCTGTCAAGGCTCTTAGTGGCTAAGAGATCAACTATCTGTTGGTGACATGAAGTAGAGGCATGCATGTATCCAAGAATTATGGTAGTTAAAAAGAGAACCTTTGAGAGAATCCAAGATGGCGGCATAGGTAAACACCTAAACTGCTGCCTCCCACAACAATTTAAACTGCAACTAAAAGACAAAACGTCTATCACCCAGAACCACGGGAAAGCTGGCTGAGTGGAAGTTCTACAACTAGAAGGAAAGAGAAAAGAGCATTGAGACGTGCATGAGCGCTGAAAAGCTGAGGTACGGAGGTGCATGATCCAGGCTGGCGGCGGGCATTGCTTTTTTCAACCCGAAGGGAGACAAGCCCCCGATTACTCTGAAATACAGTCTCTGGGGAGACGCAGGGGACCCAAACTCCTACGGGGAGAAGCTGGACTGTCTTCCAGTGAGGGTGGCTTGCTTGCAGAGCTGCGCCCAGGAATAATTGTTTACTGCGCTGGGGCACGGGACTCGCGGATGCCGTTGGGGACCCAGAGCCGGCTAACTAGCAGCCATTGCTGTTTGCCACGCCCTAACCTAGTGACACCATGAGGCCCCACCCTGCACAAACTACAAACCCACCCAAGCTCCAAGCAGAGAAGTTAGCATAAGAAAGGCCTGCCCTATCGCAGCTTAACCTAGCAAACTTGCAGCCCGGGTCAGACAGCTCCAAAACCTCCAAACCCCAAGCAAAGAGGAGAAAACTGCAGCTCTCACTGTAGCTCCTGCTGAGTGGCCTCAGACAGTAGCTGACCTGCACCCCATTGGAGATCCAGAAGCCAGTGTACCTAGTGGTCAGTGTGAGACACCAGATTTCAACTCCTCACATCCATAAGTGACACATGTAAGAGGCAGACTCAGTGAGCACCAAAGCCCCACTGAAACAAGTCCTGCCCCATAAGCGTGTCTTCAGTGAAGCAGTTCTTCCATTATAGACACAGCGAGTGCTCACAGCTAATTGGCCTGGAGGTCAATTCCTCCCAGCGTACCAACAGCAATTAAGGCTTAACTACACCAAGACTTTGCACTCAGCCCACACAGGGGTGTACCAAGAGTGTCCACATCAGGTGATTGGGGAGGCTGAGCTACTGCCCCCATAGGTCACCTACCACACAAAGCCACTCCATCAACACAGGGAAGCAGCCAAAATGCAGAAACAAAGAAACATGTCACGAATGAAAGAAACGGAGGAAAGCAAACTACTGGATGACATAGAGTTCAGAACCACATGTATAAGGTTACTCAAGAATCTTCTAAAAACCGCTGAGAAACTTGATGACACTTCTGAGGAGCTTAGTGAGACCTTCAAGGACCTTAATGAGAATGCCAAAAAAATGGAAAAGGACCAGTCAGAAATGAAGCATACACTGTCTAAAATAAAGGATATACAGAAACTCAATTGTAGATCAACGTACCCCAAGAATCAAACCAAAGATCTGAAATATGTGGAAACAAAAAACATCCAACCAGAAAAACAAAAAGAAAAAAGAATCCAAAAATATGAAGATAGTGTAAGGAGCCTCTGGGACAACTTCAAGCGAACCAACATCCGAATTTTTGGGGTGCCAGAAGAAGGGAGAGAGCAAAATATTGAAAACCTATTAGAAGAAATAATGACAGAAAACTTTCCCTACCTGGTGAAAGAAATAGACTTACAAGTCCAGGAAGTGCACAGAACCCCATACAAGAGGAATCCAAAGAGGACCACACCAAGACACATCATAATTAAAATGCCAAGGGCAAAAGACAAAGAGAGAATATTAAAAGCAGCAAGAGAAAAACAGTTAATTACCTACAAGGGAGTACCCATACGACTGTCAGCTGATTTCTCAACAGAAACTATGCAGGCCAGAAGGGAGTGGCAAGAAATATTCAAAGTGATGAACAGCAAGAACCTACAACCAAGATTACTCTACCCAGCAAAGCTATCATTCAGAGTTGAAGGTCAGATAAAGAGCTTCACAGACAAGAAAAAGCTAAAGGAGTTCATCACCACCAAACCAGGATTACACGAAATGCTGAAGGGTATCCTTTAAGAAGAGGAAGAAGAAGAAAAAGGTAAAGATAAAAATTATGAACAACAAAATGACATCAAATACATACCTACCAACAAGTGAATCTAAAAATCAAGTGAATGAAAAATCTGAAGAACAGAATGGACTGGTGAATATAATAGAATCAGGGACATAGAAAGGGAGTGGACTGACGATTCTCTGGGGAAGCAGGTGTGAGGGGTGCGGGAAGAGATTGGACAAAAATCTTACTCCTATGGATGAAAACAGTGACGGGGGATAAGGGCATGGGGTGGGGTGGGGAATCAGGTGGAGGGGAGCTATGGGGAAAAATAAAAGAGGAACACCTGTAATAATCTGAACAATAAAGATTTATTTTAAAAAAACAAAAAAAAAATAAAAAGAGAACCTTTAATCTTTAGTTCTTGGAAATTGGCCTTGAACTGAGCCATGTGTCAACTATTGGTTGGTAGCTCTCTTCTTTATTTATTTGGTTACCAAATCCCATTATATTCACAATGGTCAATTTCAATTGAACATTACTTCCTAGGAATTCATATGTCTCTGCTTTAATTAAGCCTAACATGTGGGTAATAATATGAGGATTCATGGTCTTTAAAATTAGTATTAAACAATGTATCAATCATCACTGATTTTCCAATTTCAGCTTCTCCAACACAGAGACTATTAAAACAGAAGCCTTGCTGAATGGATCTATTGACCAGCTGACTATGCAAACTCCAGAAACCAAAGTGGCCACATAGTTAAATAATGAATATTTTCTCTTTTTTGTCTCTGTTCATCATCAGATACTTGAGAGGACATATAAGTTTTGTTGCCATGTGAGACTGAAAGAGCAGGTGCCATACCATTTCAGAGGGCATGGTCCCAAGCGGAGCGGAGTGAAACTGGCTGAGGGACAGTGAAGCCATGGCCCCACAGTGGTGCATCCTAGTGGCCAAAGGAAACAAGGGGCACTGGGAGGGCTTAATGTGGGCCAAGGCTGGAGGCAATATTTTCTTAATCTTTGACTATAAGCCACATGACAATCAAAGCAATTGAAACATTTAGTTAAAGCCTCTACCTATAACTCTAGACTCGATACCTAAACCTGCTTAGTTGAGTGTCGGTTTCAGTAACAATGCAAGCGAGAAGACAGCAATATCTTTTTTTAAAATATATTTTTTATTGATTTCAGAGAGGAAAGGAGAGGAAGAGAGAGATAGAAACATCAGTGATGAGAGAGAATCATCAATCAGCTGCTTCCTGCACACCCCAGCTGGGGATCAAGCCCACAACCAAGCATGTGCCCTGACCCGGAATCAAATTATGACCTCCTGGTTCATGGGTTGACACACAACCACTGAGCCATACTGACCAAGTGACTGCAATGTCTATTAAAGAATTGCAATTAAAAACCAAAACTGTTGCCCTGGCTGACTTGGCTCAGTGGATAGGGTGTTGGCCTGCAGACTGAAGGGCCCCAGGTTCGATTCTGGTCAAGGGCATGAACCTTGGTTGTGCGCACATCCCCAGTGGGGTGTGTGCAGGAGGCAGCTGATCGATGTTTCTCTCTCATACACGTTTCTCTCTATCCCTCTCCCTTCCTCTCTGTAAAAAATCAATAATAATAATTAAAAAAAAACCCTGTCAACCTAGAATTTGATTCCCCAGGAAAATATCTTTCAAAACCAATGGCAGTGCCCAGCCAGTGTTGCTCAGTGGTTGAGTATTGACCCATGAACCAAGAGGTCACAGGTTCAATTCTCAGTCAGGGCACATGCCCAGGTTTCAGTCTCGATCTCTGACAAGGGGTGTATAGGAGTCAGCCAATTGATGTTGATGTTTCTCTCTCATCAATGTTTCTCTCTCTCCCTCCCTCACCTTCCTCTCTTTCTAAAATCAATAAACCAAAGACAATTAAAAGGAATATTATTCAGCCATAGAAAGGAATGAAGTCCTGATATATGCAACAAAATAGATGAATTGGGGGAGTTCCAAGTGAGATGAAATAAAAACAAGCCTTTTCAACAGGAAGCCACCAGACAGGTCAAAACAAACCATCACAATTATTTGAGAATAAGGTCCATCTGTTCCCTCTGGTACCAGGAATGTAGGCTGTCATCTACCAAGGCTACCACTGACCTGGGGAGCAGAGGGTGGGGCCAGGGTAAGTTAAAAATGTACACAGCTGGATGGTTTTGGTTTATTTTCTTTCTTTTTTGGGTGGTGGTGGGGGCTTGAATAAACATTCTCCTGGCTTCTGTAAACTTTTGATTACTTTCTAGCATTCAGATAAGGTTGATTCTGATGGTTTTTGCCAATTTACTCCCTGCTTTTGTGGAGGAACACCTATTGATTTCCCTATCTTGCCACTTTTGCTGATGTCATCCCCCATGTCCTTTTCTGCCTTGTGATTTTGCCTCTGTCCCATCAAGAGATGGAGTCTGGTTCCTCTCCCTTTTAGTCTGGACTCGCTTTAGTGACTCAGATATAATCAATAGAAAGGGTTGGAAGTTACACTGCATCACTAAGAAGGCCAAGTCAAAAGACTTCTTAGAACACTTTCACATGACCATCAAGCTGCGAGGAAGCCCCCAGTCCAGGCACTAGTCACATGAGTGAAGAAGCTTCCAGATGAGCTCACAGCCAGCCATGTCAGCCACCACCAACCACACAAATCCTCCCAAGGCACCAACATTCCCACAGAAGCACAAGCATGATTGTGGCGCCATCTCACTCAAAGTAAAGTTTATGTACCGGGTAAAGTTCCACACAATCTAACCCTATCACCTCTCTGATCTCAGTTCTGTTCCTCTCTCCCTCCCTAACTGGTCCAGCCACAGGGGCCTCCTCACCAATAACCCAACACGCAGCATATCCTACCTCAGAGCCTGTGCACTGTTGTTCCTTTCAGGTGGAATAGTCTTCCTCCAGATATCCCTCCTCCCCTCTCAGATTCTTTGCTCACATGTCCTAGTGATGCCTCTCTGATCATCAGCATTAGTTTCCTATGACTTGTAACATATTACTGCAAACTTAGTGACTTAAAACAACACAAACCATCTCATAGTTCTGGAAGTCAGAAACTGGAAGTGAGTCTTAATAGAGCTAAAATCAGGGTGTCACAGAGCTGTGTTCCTTCTGGAGGCTCTAGAGGAGAACATAGTCACAGTTTCTGGGGATTAGGACATGGACATCTGGGGGGACATTTTTCTTGACCATCACACTACCCTGCTAAAAATTGTAATTTCCCCCATCCCAGCACTTCCAATTTCTTTATTTAATTCTCTCTCTCTCTCTCTCTCTACCTCTGTTTAATTTTTTCCATAATTCTTATTACCTTCTAAAATAATATATGCTTCACTTATTTATGATATTGTTTATTATCTGCTTTGTCCTGTTAGAATGTAAGCTCCTGCTATAACCTGGCGCCTAGAAGAGTGCCAGACACATAACAGGAGCTCAAAATGACCTGTGAATGAATAAATGGGTTACTCTCCAGAAGCCTAGACCATAACCCACTCCCACCCGCAGTGCGTGGGGAGAGAGAGGCCATTTTCCTATGCCCAGGCCAGGTGTTTATATAGTTCACTCATGTGTTTTACCACTTACCATGTACTTTCTGTTCTGTTCTGTTGGTCAATGCCCCTGCTACTCCAGCCAACACTTCGTATATACAGCTTTCTAATTTTCACCCGATCAATAGATGTTAAATAATACCTAATTGTTGTTTCAGTTTGCATCTTTCAGATTATTATTGATTTTGAGTATTTCCTAATGTGCCAATAAGCAGTTTGGGCTTCCTGCTCTATCAGTGGTCTGTTCCTGTTCCTTGTGTCTTTTTCTACCAGGGTTGTGGTCTTGTGATGTTGATTTGTAGGAATTCTTTGTAGTTGTTGAATTTCAATCACTCGTCCATTTTAGATGTTGCAAATATCTTCTCTCATTCTGTCCATTAATTATTAACTTCAGCCCGGCTAGTGTGGCTCATGGTTGAACATCGATCCATGAACCAAGATGTCACTGGTTCGATTCCTGGTTAAGGCACATGCCTGGGTTGCAGGTTTGATCCCCATTAGAGGGTGTGCAGGAGGCAGCCAAACAATGTTTATCTCTCATGGATGTTTCTGTCTCTCTACCCCTCTTCTTTCCTCTCTCTCTCTAAAATAAATACATTATTTTTAAAAATATGTATTAACTTCAGCTAAAGATGTCTTTCCTTGAAGAGAAACTCTTAAATTTTGACATGATTAAATTCATCAAATTTTTTCATTGTAGAATTCATACTTCTGATGTTTTGTTTTAGAAGTCCTTCCCTACCCCCAAGTCACTACTCCTGTTATCACTGGCTGCATAACAAATGATAGTAAATGTAGTGGTGAAAACAGCAACCATTTATTACACTTATCTCTCTCGGTTCTTGCAGGTGACTGGGCTCAGCTGATCAGTTCTCACTTGGGGTCTCTCAGACCATTGCAGCCAGATGATGTCTAGGGCTGGAATCATCTCATTCACTCACTCATGTCTGGAAGTTGATGCTGGCTATCAGCCAGAACCCAAAGCCTCTCCATGTACCTTGGGCTTCCTCACAACATGGGGGGTGGACCCCAACAGCATGCATGCCAAGACAACCACGCTGAAGCCTTTTATGACCTACCCTCAGAAATCACTGTTTTGGATGGAATGTTTGAGTCCCTCCCAAATTGACATGTTGAAGCCCTAATCCCCAATGTGATGGTATTTGAAGATGGGGCGTTAAGAGGTCATTAGGGTTAGATGAGTTCATGAGGACAGGACCCTCATCGGATGGCTTGATGTCTCATAAGAATACCAGAGAGCTTAATCGCTTTCTGACATGCGAGGACACAGTGAGAAGGCAGCTGTCTCCAAGCTGGGAAGAGTTCCCACCAGAACCCAACCATGCTGGCATACTGATCTCAGACTTCCCAATGTCTAGAACTGAGAAAGAATATATTTGTTGTTTAAACCAGTTTGTGGTATTTTGTTATGGCAGCTTAAGACAGTCATTCAGTGCCACTTCCATCACATTTTATTTGTTAGAAGCAAGTCACTGAGGCTGGTCTATATTCTAGACAAGGGGAATGGAAAACTACCTTTGATGGAAAGTATATAAAAAAAAATTTGGGGACATGTTACAATGTTATTCTCCGGTTTCTTTTAATAACTCAAGTTTTATTCTTTACATGTAGGTGCTTATTTAATTTGGAGTCCACCCTTGTATATGGTGTGAGATAAAGATCCATTTTTTCTTCTTCATATAGTAAGCCAGTTTTCCCAAAGCCATGAAGAACAATTAATTCTTTACCCCATGGAATGGCAGTGCCAACTCTATCATTTTGTTATGTCCCTATACATGCCTGGGTCTGCCTGTGAGTCTGTTGTTTCTTTAGTGTATTAATCTGTTATTGCACCAATACCACACTATTTTTATTATTATGGCTTTGCAGTCTGTCTTCATATTGGTAGAGCAAGCATTCCCCTCTTTCCATTTTAATGTTGACTTAGCTATTTGTACAGCTTTATTTCTCCATCACATTTTTTGAATAGATTTATCAAGTAGCTTAAAAAATATTTTTATTGAAATTGCTTTGGATTTGCTGGCTAATTTGGGAAGAACTGGCATGTGGCTTGCTGGAGGCAAAGACCAACAGTAGTTAGCATAATTATGCGAGAATTCCACTGGAAGGCTAGTGGACTTTGATATTCAGCAGGGCTGAAAATCAGCATAATATTGCCCAAATGGCTGAAGGCAACCCCCTAACCTGATAATCCTTTTATTGTTTACCAAACTTTACCATTGATATGCCTGTTTGCATTCCTAAAGGACAAATGTGTATTCAAGTAAATAAAAGCTGATGGGTCCAGGTTTCAGAGAGCTTCTCCACTAAAGAAAGGTCTCCGCCTGGCTCCCCCAGGCCTTGTAAATTTATATTTCTTGTCCAGTGTATTCATTTGTGCGTCAGCCCCTTCTCCAGACCTTGAGCCCTAGCCACAAATGGATGCGGCATTAACAGTGGCTAATGTTAAGCTACCTTATTCAAGGCCATGAATGGTGTCATTTTTTCAGATTATCTTCTATATCCTTTATCCAGCATTTAAAATTTTTCCCATGTGTCTGCATCTTTAAGTTGTTTAATAAACTATTGTGTTTTGGGGGGGTTTTTTGCTATTAAAAACTATACAGCCCAACCGGCATAGCTCAGTGGTTGGCTGTCAACCTATGAACCAGGAGGTCATGGTTCAATTTTGGTCAGGGCACATGTCCGGGTTGTGGGCTCAATCCCCATCGTAGGGTGTGCAGGAGGCAGTCAATCAATTATTCTATCTCATCATTGATGTTCTTATCTCTCTATCCCTCTACCTTCCTCTCTGAAATCAATAAAAAAATTTTAATTCTTCTTCTTTGAAAAACTGTACAGTTTTTAAAAAATTATATTCAATTGCTTACTACAGTGTTGGTGAATAATACTGATTATTGTAGGTTGATCTTGTAGCAATCAGGATAATCCCTTTGTTAAGAGCCTTCTTGCCCTCTGAGGGCAAGAAGTATTTCCAAGACATTTTAGGCAGTTGTGAATACCAATCATATCATTGATGCAAGCCCATTTCTAATAGTTATTCTTTTTTTTAATTGTTTAAAGCATTACAAATAGTAGCACATGTCTCCTTTTTCCCCATTGACCATCCCGCAGCCTCCCCTTACTCCCCCCAACCCCGCACATGCCCTCACACCCCGCCCGTGTCTTGAGTCCATTGGTTATGCTTATATGCATGCGTACAAGTCCTTCGGTTGATCTCTTACCTCCCCCTCCCAAACCTCCCCCGCCTTCCAGTAATAATTATTCTGATCAGCAAAGCCGCTGGTATTGAGCAGAGATAAAGATAGGTCAGTATTTTTTAGTAGTTTCCTCAGAGCCTTCTCTTTTAATGCATTATCTGCTGACCACCTCTGGAGTAACTGACCTTTGGGGTTTAGTTGTAAAACAACTCAAACAGGCAGAAGGGGGCACCAAGGCCTCACTTCTACACAAGGAGGGTTACTATATGGTGGTCACCAGGGGCACTGTCATTGGATAAGCACTATTGCGTGCCAGGTGCTGTTGAAGACATCAGGAATAGAGCAATGCTTGAGGGCAAGCCAGAAGCTAATATTGTAAAGGTTGCCGAAACCGGTTTGGCTCAGTGGATGGAGCGTCAGCCTGTGGACTAAAAGGTCCCAGGTTCGATTCCAGTCAAGGGCATGTACCTGGGTTGGGGGCACATCCCCACTGGGGGCATGCAGGAGGCAGCTGATTGATGTTTCTAACTCTATCTCTCTCCCTTCCTCTCTGTAAAAAAAAAAAAAAAATCAATAAAAAAAATATATATATAAAAAATAAAGGTGGGGGAATCTTAAAAAAAAATAAAGGTGGGGGAATCTGGACAGATGATAAAATGATAGATAATTTCAGGGTCTCATAAATTCTATGGAGAAAATAAACCAGGGTAACAGGATAATGACTGGGCATGACTCCTTAAGGAAGGGGCGTAAGGATACCTCCTGATTACATCTAAATGAGGAGAAGGTCTCTGGAGGAAGAGTGCTCTGTGAAGAGGAAAGGTGTCTGTGGATTCTGGAGGAAAAGAGTCTGATGGATGGAGTGGCCAGTGCAGGCAAGAGACAGAGTGGACAGGGAGGAAGGCAGAATGGTGATGGGGCGGAGCATGGAGGGGAGGACTTTGGCTTCTGTTCTGGGGCCAAGGGAAGCCTATGGAGGATTGTGATAGGAAAGATCCTCCAAGATAGGCTATTACAGGAACAAGCAAGGTTAGGAAAGTGTTCACAATGTCTGTGTATAGAGGGGAAGCAATATAAGTTCACACTGGTTTGTATTTGCGTGAGGATATACCAGGACAATAGTAAGAAAATTATTAAAAGTGACCTTTGGAGGAAAGAGAAGAGGGAAAAGGATGGATGGAGACTAATGTAAGAGTGAGAAAAAGCATCCTCTGGCTGCTACGTGGAAAGCAGGCCACAGGCCTTCACAGGCAGAGCCCAGTGAAGGAGGCAAGGGGGGCAGGCCAGGTTTTTCCATGTTCCAGGGGTGTGAGTTGGTGTTCCCAAGGGACAACTTGCTGGCCAGGTATGGTGGGTGTAGAAGCAAATGGTCCAGCTCCCTCTCCCTACAATCAGGTTGATAACAATGCTTATTATGTGCCCATGGTCTTATCTCTCTATCCCTCTACCTTCCTCAACTACCCTGGAGGTAGATACTATTATAATCACCTTAATTCTACTGATGTGGAAACTGAGGCACAGAGAGGTTAAGTGACTTGCTCAATATCACACAGCCAGGAAGTAGGACAAATGGCATTTGAATCTGGGCTCTTACCCACTTCAGTATGCTGCTTCCCAACCCTTTTGTTGTAGCCTTATTTTCAGTCAAGTTGTATTGCCCTTTAGATAGGATTTCTCAGATGGGCTGTGAGAATTTACCAGCACCTTAGTATGAATCAGTCAACCTCTTCCTGCCACTGAATAGCAATCATTGCTATAGTTTATAGAAGTGCTGTAGTGTAGGAATGAAATAGCTGGGCTCTGGAGTTATAATGCCTGAAATTAAAGCCCAGCGCCACTTCCCAGCTGTGTGACTTTGGGCAAGTGACATCAGTAATCTGGGCCTCCATTTTTGTGAAGTCCCCATTTTCCTGATGAGGAAACCGAGAGGCACACCCAGGACTTTAGAACCAGGGTATATGCCGCCTCCACAAAGATGAGGAACCAAAAACAGGTTCTGTGAGAGGGAAATTCAGAGTTCCTTAGGCCTCAGTGGGTGTCATGGCAGAGAGGCCCAGGTCCGCAGATGCCAGGAGATGCGACATCTCCAGTCTCCACACATTGATTCTCTACACATTTTGTGTGGAGGAAAGAGGGCACTGGAAGCCTGAGGCCTATCTGTGCAGGGATAGCAAGGCCACCCGAAGGGTTGGACAAGCCAGGCCCACCCTGCATGCTCTTCTTCAGGGGCACCTTCTCTTCCTGCCAGATGGGAACTCAGACTCCCTGGAATGGGTGCCTGATCCTGGCCAGGCTGGGGGGTGGCCCGGAGTGGGAACTGCAGCTGGGGCCCCAACTTCAGTCAGCAAAGGCAAGATGGGAGATGCTTTGTCCTGGGGGGGAAACACCCTAGCTCTGGTCCTGCGGGTCCTTGGTGCAACCCCAGCCACACTCCATCTCCTGACTGCACCCAGCTAGGATCACTAGTACACTAGACCTGCTGTTAAAATATTGAAATAGCCCTACCCGGTTTGGCTTGGTGGATGGAGCATTGGCCCACAGACGGAAGGGTCCCGGGTCAAAGGCACATACCTGGGTTGCAGACTTGATCCCCAGCCCTGGTCAGGGCATGTGCTGGAGGCAACCAATTGATGGATCTCTCTCACATTGATGTTTCTCACTCTGTGTCTCTCCCCGTCCCTTCCACTCTCTCTTAAATATCAATGGAAAAATATCCTCCAATGAGGATTAACAAAAAATGAATATTTTTAAAGTACTGAAATACCTTCCAGTTTTTGGTCAATAGCCACTACCCATGTCTGATGCTCAGGCTCCTACCCTAGGACCCTTCAGGCCTCCCCATGCCCCAGCCCAGGGGCTCTCCTGATGGACCCCTGGGAGACTTGCCTATCCTGATTGGTGGAGGGCCCTGCCAATATTTATCTTCCCTGGCTCCGCATCCATGTCAATTCCCACACACACAGGTTCCAAGTCCTCAGATATGGATATCCATTTCACACAAATGCCCTCCATCTCCGAAGCCCTACCTCAATGGGACTTTCTTCAGGAAGCCCTCCAAAAATTTACCACCCAAAGCATGACAGGCTCCTTCCACCCCCTGGGCTCCCAGGTATCTTGGACCATTCACCACTTTGTTCTAATCTTCTGCACCAGTGTGTGAGCACCTTGACACCAGGGACCATATTCTACTCCTCTTTGTGGTCTCAGTTCCAATGGCTATGCCAAGTACACAATAAATGCTCACTAAAATTCATGGCATGAATGACTGTTCATGATGTGTTGTGGTGATAGCAGGCATATTCGGTCCTGTGCAGGCCGTCATTCCCATAGGAGCTGGGTGCCATCTGTACACTAGGGCCCTGGCAGCTGGGATGGGCCAAGGCTGGGGGAGGGGAGGACAGGATGTGAGTCCCAGGCTGGAAGGTCAGCAGAGCCTGTTCTCATGCTCTCTGGCCACTGAGGAGTGATTCTCCATCTGTGTGGGCCAGCTGTGGGTGCTGGACACAAGGAGACCAGCAGGAGAGAGGAAGATTTTAGGAGTGGAGTTAGGGGAAGCCTGGAGTGATCAGGGAGAGGAAAAATAGGCACTCAGTGTTACTGTTACAGAACCATTAAATAATACTTATAAACAAGCCAGGAGAGCACTAGGAAGGGAGGCACGGAGGGGCCTCAGCAGCCAGAGAATGTCAGGGCGGCAAGGTCCGGGCCTGGTCTTGGAGGGGGCTCAGGCTTCTGTCACAGGAGGGGCTGGACTCGTGGAGGCCGGGCTGCTTGTGGAGGCCTCGCAACTTCACCAGCAGCTCCTGGACGAAGTCCTAAGGACAGGGTGGAGGGTGCTGAGAACAGGGGGAGGGGTGGGGCCCTGCCCTGCCCAGCCCAGCCCAGCCCAGCCCCTCTGACCTGACCCCTTCCTTCTACTTCCAGGTCAGTGAGAGGGGGTGGAGGTGAAGTTAGGGAAGAGGAGAGGCCATAAAAGAGGAAGAAGATTAAGGTGGGAGCGGGGGAGGAGACAGAGATGGGAGAGGGCAAAAGGGAGAAAGAGATATAAGGAATGAGAGAGATGGAGACAAAGAAAGAAAGACAGGGAGCTATAGAGACAGAGAAAGACAGAGAGACTGGGAGAGAGATGGAGACAGAGACCAGGACACAAAAACAGACAGAGATGCAGAGAGAGAGAGTCAGAGAGAAAGACAAAGGGACAGAGAAAGAAACGGAGCCACAGAGAGACATTCAAGATGTTTCCCAGGCCAAGAGATCACCAGGAGGGTCCCCAGTGACAGAGCCTGAGCCTGCAGAGCAGACAGACACACAATCTCCCTCAGGCAGCCCAGAGCTAGTTAGAGAAACATGAATATTTTTCCCTTTTAAAGCAGAGAAGGAAGTGGGAGGGGTTGGGCTGCTCAGCTTCAAGGCCTGGAAAGATGTTGGGGGGGGGGGGGGGAGGGAGAGACGCAGAGGTGTGGAAGGGAGCCCCAGGGTGGGGAGGCAGTAAGAGGGAGAGGGAGGGAGGGAAGCAGACAGAGCATAACAGAGGTAGAAACAGGAGACAGATGGGGGAAGCTCTCAGAGGGGAGGAGATAATGGAGGCCCAGTAGCAGATGGGTAAAGAGGAAAAGATAAAAGACACCACTAGAGAGAGAAAAGTGTTCCCCAGAATTCCCTCTGCTGGTCCTGGATGGCAGCTTTCCCCTGCTCCCCAGACACCCCCCTTCCCCATGAGGATGCAGGGCTCCAGAACAGGGCCTGTAAGGGGGAATGAAAAACTCACCTCTGTGGGATTCGTGCACGATTTCAGGAGCCCCTAAACCCGTGCAAAAAAAAAAAAAAAGGTAAATAGTAAATGACTAACAACACCTCTGCCCCTCCAGTTCCTTCCCTTACTAACAAAGCCCCAAGCAACAAGACAATGAAGTCAGACTCCAAGGTGGACTTCCCACCTGTCTTTAAGGGGGGAACACAGTCTGAGGGCAGGTTGAGTCAAGAAACTCTAGGTTGAGGCAAGGTCACACAGCATTTCCTGCCTCTAGGAGAAAACAGGCCATAAGAGCCAAATTGCCCGCTTGCTGTGACTCCCAGCTCCATTCCTCCTGAGCTGTGGGACCTTGGTCAGGTGATTACATCTCCTGGGGTTCATGTTCACCATCTGGAAAATGGAGAATAGTGCCTACTTCATAGGGTATTTTGAGGATTAAGTAAGATAATATGTGTAGCCCTAGCTGGTTTGGCTCAGTGGATAGAGCATCGGCCTGTGGACTGAAGGGTCCCGGGTTCGATTCCGGTCGGGGGCACATGCCTGGGTTGTGGGCTAGATCTCCAGTGGCAAGCAGGCGACAGCTGATCAATGATTCTCTCCCATTGATGTTTCTATCTTTCTAGCCCTCTCCCTTCCTCTCTGAAATCAATAAAAATATATATTTTTAAAAAGATAATAAGTGTAGCCGAAACTGGTTTGGCTCAGTGGATAGAGCGTCAGCCTGTGGACTGAAGGGTCCCAGGTTTGATTCTGGTCAAGGGCATGTATCTAGGTTGCGGGCACATCCCCAGTGGGGGGCGTGCAGGAGGCAAGCTGATCGATGTTTCTCTCTCATCGATGTTTCTAACTCTCTATCTCTCTCCCTTCCTCTCTGTAAAAAAAAAAAAAAAAAATCAATAAAATATATATTTTTTAAAAAGATAATAAGTGTAAAGCGATTGAAATAATTCCCAGTACATAGTAAGGACTCAATAAAAATGGTAACCATTGCTATGAATCTTAGGGAGGGGCATGATGGAGGACTGGGGGACAGCTTTCCTCTCCACTTACCTGGATTTTCTGGCTTCTGTCCTCTTCACTCTCTAATTCCAACAACTCATCAATGTTGACTTCATCGGGCATGTCTGCCTCCTAAGGCAGGGAGAAGAGAAAGCTGGTCAGGCGCCCTTTTCCCTCCCTCCCCTGCATTTGTCCAGGGGCTCTGTAGGAGCCCAGGCCCGAGGGCCCAGCTGGCGGGTTCTAGAGCAATAATGTGGCAGTCAGGGACAGCACTGCCAAGGCAGGACATCTGGGTGTTGGGGGTAGGAGTGACAGATGAGTTGACAGAGGCCCAGGGCCTGTGCCAGCTCAAATGCCTGGGCCTCTGGGCCCCAGGGACCTCAGGGCTGTCATGGGTCTCTCTGCTTAGCCCCAGTTCCCACAGCGGGGAAACAGGCCTAGTGGAGTTTTGGAATGTCATATTCTGGGACTCAGGAAAGGGGCTGGCTCTGCCCTTGCAAGGAAAAGTCTGAGAGTTAGGTGTGGGGGAGGGGAGCTGCCAGCCAGAGCCTGCTGGGGTTGGCCCCTTGCCCCAGGGGACAGGAAGAAGCACAGGGGGCCAAGTGCAACCCCCTGAGCCCAAGGAGTTGGCCACCAAACCCCTCCCCCCAAAGTAGGTAGGATGAGCCAAGAGCCTAACTTTAAGCAACTAAGAAGGGGACTACAAATGGCCTTTTGGGCCGGAGGGCCAAACTCAGGCTGGCTCAGTATCCCTGCAGGGGACAGAACCCAGCTGTCTGAGCAAGAGATCTCTGAGTCTACAGATTTTTTCTTCCCTCACCCAAAGTTCTGCTGACTTTAGTGCAGCCTTCAGGACTGGGTGTGTCTATAAGTGTGTTACATGCCTGTGGGTGCCCCTGTGCTGGGGGCTGTGGCCAGCATGATGGTGCAAAGGTATGTGGCATCATGTGTGTGGCCTGCACAGGGGCTGGTGGTCCTATGGGTGTAAAGTGTGTGGCTCTGGCTTACTGTGTTTGTCTCATCATTATGTATTACAGGCATCCATAGTGCCCACTGCCTGAGGGTGACCTCTAGGATACCACTTACCACTAGCAACTGGACTTGACTATCATCTGTACAAGCCCATTTGTGTCTGAGAACAGAGGGACCTCATGTCACTGTGAGGGGCCATGGCTTCTACCATCTTCACACTGTGTGGAGGATTTCTGCCTCCTGTGTGTCTGTGTACTCCTGTGACCATCAGGGACCCAGAACTGTGTCCCCAGCATGTGTGTTGTACAAAGTATGACTTCTATCAGAGGCTCCAGTGAATATAAGACTATAGTTCATGCTCTGTGTGCCCAGGGGCAGCTATAGTTTCTGCCATTGTATGTCCACATGTACAGCTTCTGCAGCTTACTCTGTTCTTTATCTGGGTGTAACTGTTGTTTCTGTCTTTTTTGTTTTTGTTTTTTCAATCCTCACCTGAGGACATGCTTATGGAGAGTGAGAGCAAGAGAGACAGACATTGATGTGAGAGAGAAACCTCAATCAGCTGCCTTCCGTACGTGCTCTCATCAGGGATTGAACTCTCAAACCCGGGTACATGCCCTGACCAACAATCAAACTGGCAACCTCTCAGTGCACTGGATGATGCTCCAACCAACTGAGCCACTCCGGCCAGGCTCATTTCTGTTGTTTTATGCCTGAGTGCCTGTAGCATATGTCCTGTAGTTATTGTTTTTGCCTTTAGGGAGTAACGGTATGATTTAGTTGTAATGGTTATAGCTTGTACTATGAGTCGCTACAGCTTGTGCTGATGTATATCTATGAAGAGCTGTACACTGGAGTCCTTTTATGTGAGTGTAGTTTAGTTGTGTTGTGTGTCTGCATATGGCTGTGGCCTGTGCTACTATGCCGTGGATGCCCATGGCTGTAGTATATGTTGATCTGCAAGTGATCACAGCTTGTGTCCTTGAGGGGCTGTGTATGACTGCTGCTTTGCTCACTGTGCCTGTGAGTGGCTATAGCTTGCCACTGTGCACGTTTGTGAATATTGTTGCTTCCTTTGCTATGTATCTCTGCGTGGTTGTAACTCCCCTGTCATCATGTCTATGTTTGGCTTTAAGACATCCCCTTCCCCCACTTTTTCTCCAGATATGGCTACTCCGACTCCCCAACTTCGCCTCTTCACACCCGCGATGGTAAACCCCTGGCCCTCCCCAGATGTTTGGTCACATCTCAGGTGATTCAAGTGTCTCAGGTGATTCAAGTGTGTGTCTCTCTCTGTGTCCACAAGCAGAGTGCCATCGACGGTGAATGGCCAGGCCAATAAGCGCAATGAGTGCCCGACCCCTTGGCGTGCGTGTGCAGCAGCCAGCACAAGCAACCAAAGACCCCCAAGGACCTAGGATACCCTGTACCTCGCCAACGTCTTCACGCCCCTCCCAGTCTCACCTGGCCGCGGTATAGCCCCTCCAAGCGCCCGTCTATCCACTTCTCCACGTCCAGCCGCCGCTGCAGCTCCCGCCGGTCGTACTTGACTGTGACACGCGCGTGTCGTTTCTGCAGCCCCCCGGGACTGCCCCCCGGCCCGCGGGCCCGCGACGGAGCCTGCAGCTTACTCAGCACCCTCTTGCCCAACCGCTGAGCTGCCATCGCGTCCTGGCCCCAGGCCCCGAGCCGCGCAGTAAGCCTTCGCCTAGCGCCCTGGGGGCCTCTTACGGGGCGGGGCGGGGCGGGGCCGCCCGGGGGCGGGGGCTCAGTCTCGCCTCGGGGCCGACCCCGCCCCAACCTCCTCGGGCATCAGTTTTCGCTCTGGCAACGCCAAGTACTGGCCGCTGCTCTGGTGTAAAGCCGGTAGCCGACAGGGCCTCAGGTATGGGTAGAGTCTGTGAGCCTCTGGCCAGGCTGGGCGTCTGGGACTCCAGGCCACTGGATCACAGGCTCGGGGTACCAAGACAGGCTCAGGGGAACCAGCCTCTTTGCGCCTTCTGGCGGTTTTAAGGAATAGTGCAGGAGGCCTCGTGCCATCCTTCTTTGCTCAGGAACGTCAAGCCATAGTACTTACTGTACATCATTTGTTCGTTGCTTCATTTATTCACTCATCCATGCATTCATTCGTCCATTTATTTGCTCACTCTACAAATATTGAGTGTCTACTCTATAACAGGTCAGTGAACAAAAGAGACAAGCCCAGTCCTCATGGAGTTGACATTCTGTGGTGGAGACAGGCAGTAAGCATAAGTAAATACAGTATATTATAGAGTTTATTAGAATATGATAAATTCTATGGAGTTGCAATTTTAGCAAGGGTGACAAGAGACGTCCCTTACCTTATTTCACAGGTCTTCCCACTTCTAATTATAAGCAGTAAGAAAGATATCTTAACACTTAATTTTGACCATGTCCCTCCCCTGCTTAAAACTATCCATAACTAGGCAATATCTTAGATGTTGTCAACATAAGAAACATCAAAGGTCCTAGCTGGGTAACTCAGAACATCATCCCAATAATTGAAGGTTGCAGATTCCACCCCTGATCAGGGCACATACAAGAAGGAATGAATGCATAAATAAGTGAAACAAATCAATGTTTCTCTCCCTCTCTAAAAAAACAATCAATAAATTTTTTTAAAAAGAAAAATGTTCAAACCTGTAGAGAATTTTTATGAGTTTGAGCCACACTGAGGACATATGCCAGGGAGCAAGATCTCAAATGATTCAGAGAATAACAGGTTTGCGTTTCTTTCATACATTTAAGATTAAGGAGGGAACTAAGGAACATGATGTGAAGTTGGGAGAAAGCAATGCAAGCACTGGATTACAGCATAGTTAAGATCATGTGTTCTCTTGAGGGCGGTTAAGTTTATATCGAAGGTGTGTTAACCTAGATGCACAGAAACAATGGACAGAGCTTGCTTAAGGCAAAGATAACCTTTTACTAAAAAGTTATAGAACTGGGCCTCTCTACCCATAATGACCAGCCCAGTTAGGAATTTATGATCAAATCACACTGTGAGGTTGGTTTTTTCATCCACAGATGATATCCATTTATGTAGTTTTTCTTTTGTTGCTTGTGCTTTTGGTATAATATTGTGGAATAAAAAAAAGGGAAAGGGGTATGGAAAGTAACCTCACAGGGTGATCTAGTCATAAATTCCTAACTGGGCAGGTCATGGTGGGTAGTCAGGCTCAGGCTTATAACTGTCTAATAAAAGGTTTATCTAGACCTAACCGGTTTGGCTCAGTGGATAGAGCATCGGCCTGAGGACTCAAGGGTCCCAGGTTTGATTCCAATCAAGAGCATGTACCTTGGTTGCGGGCACATCCCCAGTAGGGGGTGTGTAGGAGGCAGCTGATTGATGTTTCTCTCTCATCATTGATGTTTCTATCTCTCTCTCCCTCTCCCTTCCTCTCTGAAATCAATAAAAATATATTTAAAAAAATAAAAATGGACAAGATCTGAATAGACATTTCTCTAAAAATATGTATATGAAAGACAATCAACACATTAAAGGACATTCAACATCATTAGTTATCAGAAAAATACAAATCAAAACCACAATGAAATACCACTTCACAGCCAGTAGGATGGCTGTAATTTAAAAAAAAATTAAATCCTCACCTGAGTGTATGTTTTATTGATTTTTAGAGAAAGAGAGGAAGGGAAAGAGAGAGAAACATAGACTGGTTGTCTCTCCATATGCGCTTGGACTAGGGATCAAACCTGCAACCTAGATACATGCCCTGAGAGACTCAAACCTGCAACCTTAAGTGTAAGGGATGACTCTCCAGCCAACTGAGCCACCTGGCCAAAGCTGGCTATAATTTTTAAAAATGGAAAATGTTAAGTGTTGACAAGGATGTGGACAAATCAGAACCCTCATACATTGATGGTGTAACCACTTTTGAAAACAGTCTGTTGGTTCCTCCAAATATTAAACTTGAGTTATCATATGACTCAGCAATTCCACTCCTAGGTATGTACTAGAGAATTGGAAACTTAGGTTCACACAAAAATGTGTATATGACTTTTCATAGCTGCATTGTTCAAAATAGTCAAAAGATAGAAATAACCCAGCCCATCAACTGATGAATGGATAAATAAAATATGATATAGCCATATAATGGAACATTATTCATTAATAAAAAGAAATTAAATACTAATACATGCTACAACATGGATGAACCTTGAAAACACACTAAGTGAAAGAATCCAAACACAAAAGACTATATGTTGTATGACTATTTATATGAAATGTTTAGGTTGCTTTGGGGTGCAGGGGGAATGACGACTAAAGAATATGGCATTTCTTTTTTTCATTTTTATTCTTTCTTTTGTTTTCTTGAGGTTGATTACATTTTCTAAAATTGTGTGATAGTTGCACAACTCCATGAATATACAAAAAATTGAGTTGTACACTTTAAAAGGGTGAATTGTATGATGAGTTATATCTCAATAAAGCTCTTATATTAAAAAAAAAAAAAAAAAAAAAACTGTCCATAGCTCTTCATTGCCCTGAGGCTGAAGGCCAAGCTCCTTCCTTTACACTCAGAGCTCCAGGCATGGTTCCATCCCAGCAGGTTTGCACTGGCAGTTCCCTCTGCCAGGAAAGCTCTTCCCCAGAATGATATCCATAGGGCTCACTCCTACATCTTCCTCAAATGTCATCTGTTCAGTGAGGTCTTCTCTAGCTACCCTGTTTTTACACGTTTTATTTACTGTCTGTTTTCCAACTAGTGGTGTCCCAGAAGGAGGGCAATGTAAGTGGTTCACCTTGGGTACAGGCAATAAGTGATGTACTGTCCACAGAGAACTTGAAAATAATAAAAATGACCAAAAGCTTTTATTATACCATGCACTAAAAATTCTATACAGTATTAGTGATAAAATGATCCTCCCACCCCCCCCCCAGGAAAAAAAATCTTTTGTTGTTCTATTTACTAAACAGTTACTATAGAAATTTAACAATACTTATATAGGTAAGCTTCAAATTAGATTTTTTATTACTCTATTCTTTAGCAAACATTGTATTTATAATCATTTTCTATTGTTGCACAATAAATGACTACACACATTTATTATCTCATAGTTTCTGTGGATCAGTTCAGTCATGGCTTAGCTGGGGCCCTCTGCTCCAGAATAACCAGTTTGCAATCCAGGTATCAGCCAAAGCTGTGGTCTCATCAGAGGCTCAACTGAGGAAAGATTTGCTTCTAATAACTTGAGGGATTTGGTCTTCATATTCCTACTGGCTGTCCATATGGTTCCTCTTAGCTCCTTGAGGTCATCTACAGTTCCTTGCTGTGTGGTCCTCTTCATAGGTCCTCTCACAGTGTAGTAAATTCTTTCAAAGCCAACAAGGAGATTTTCTCTCTCTCTCTCTCCAGTCCATTAACACGGGGTTTTACATACTGTAATGTAATCATGAACCTCTTTTGCCATATTCTAGTGGTTACAACAAGCCACAGGTTCTGCTCACACTTGAGGAAAGGGGATTATACAGGCCATGAACATGGGGGCTTCCCAACATCTATTTGCCACAATATTCTACAGGTAAACAAATACAGATATACCTTGTTCTTATTTATTTTTGTTTTGTTTTGAACTTCGCTTTATTGCACTTCACAGATGTTGTGTTTTTTACAAATTGAAGGCAAGACCCTCCACCAGAAAAAAAGATTACAACTTCCTTTATACTTGCTTTATTGCAATGGTCTGGAACCAAATCCAGAGTATCTCTTAGGTTGGCCTGTATAGAGAACTCCCAGAGTTAACCTCTAACACTTAAAGATTCAGCTTTATGGTCCATTTTGAAAATAAGTTCATAACAATTTAGAATCATTTGGGTTTGTTATCAGGCACAGCTTGAGTCTCTGATCTCTGTGATTCTACATATTCTTGCATTTAAATAACAGATTAGAAATTTAGAATGATAGCACTATGACCCTAAAGATGAAGAAACTCTTCAGCCACTCTATTCTTTTGAGTTTTTGTGTTTAAATTTTAAAACAGTGCATCAGGGTAAGGTGTAATATTTTTATTTGGTAAATGCAAATATTTATTCATACATGAAATATTCTGACTTTGAGTAATATGTCTAAAAATTGAAATCTATTCATTTTCAATTGTTAACTTTAAAATGAAATAATAAAATAATTATTAAAAATAATTTTCTCTCAGAGAGGAAGAGGTGTAGTAAAAAAATTAGTTCCACCATTATAATGTTAGTTCCCAACATTATAAAGGGAGTTCCAACAAGCACAAATTTTGCTGTTTGCTGTTGTATCTTCTCAAGCATTTACAACAGTACCTGAGTACATTCATTGAGTAACACAGTGGTTACTCAATGAATGTACAGAAGAAAGGGATAGATGAATAGATGGATGGATGAATGAATGAATGAATGAATGGATATGCCTGTGCCTTCTCATCAGCCTCACCTCTTACTACAGTCCTCACAGTCTTCTAGTTCAAGCCTGGGCTTAGTGGGATAGGGGAAGAGGTGGAGTGCTCAGGTGCTGGAGAGATCTTTGGGCTCACATTTGGAATCTTGATCTGGAGTCCCAGGACCTCACTGCAAGATTAAGGAAGATGGCTGGCATAAAACTTTAAGGTAAACATCATTTTACCCAATTAAGGCTCTTTATATATCAGGGGTGGACAAAAATAGGTTTATAGTTGTAAGTACAGGAAACAGAGCTTATTCTTGTATTGTTTATTTTGCCCACCCCTGTATTAATATGTCAGGAGGGAGGCTGACTAGTGGGAGTGGCCCTGGCTCCTATAACATACTGTTGTCTTTCTTATCTTAGGATTTTTTGCTTTGCTATTATAATTCCTGGAATGTTTGTCCATTATCCCTTTTAATTTGTTAGTGTTCTTTTTCTTTTTCTTTCTTTCTTTTTTAACTTGAACAAAATTTATTGGTTTTCCTTGATTGCCTCTGGTTCAGATTTGGAAGAGTTTATTGGGTTCATCTGGTGTTGTTTCCGGGCTGCTGCTGCTGCTGCTTTTAAGGCCCTTTTTTGCTTCTTTAGCTTTTGAGTCTCCTGGTAAACCCGAATGCACAAAGCCTTCTTGTTCACCCAGCGGCGGTGGGCTTTTCGATAGTTCATAGCGGGGAAGATGTACTCAATCCCCAGGTCCTTGCACGTCTTTTCAAAGACATTGTAGTTGGGTCTTACAGAGGTTTTTGAGCATCTTTTGCCTCTGGTCAATGCTCATCATCAGATAGCGCTTGAGAGCTCTGTCCTTTCGATGTTTCTGCATGTGTTCTTCATAATTGCGGATCTTCACAGTCAAGGCAACAATTCGAGCCTCCAGGGAGCTGGTCTCCTCGGGGTTTGCCACAACCTTGTTCATCAGTTGTTCTTTCTTGATTTTTAGCTTCTTCTGATTCCCCATTTCCAAAGACAAGAGTCTTTTCACAACATCATCAACCTTTTCAATTCCCTGGGACGTGTTCTGGTAATCTTTGAGGAGCGTGGAAGGGGGCGGGTCATCATCTTGGCTGGGCCGGACTGGTTTCTGGATGGCATATCCGCGGGCGGCCAGGAGGAGACGGCGGGGAGGGGAGGGGAGGATCCGGGGCTCGGAAGGAAGCTGGGCGCACCCTCCCCCTGGCAGCCCGAGGACTGGGGCCTGGGTCCGGATGGCACTCCTGTCAGTGTTCATTTTCAAAACCACCTCCTCATGGGCCCTCCTCCACTACCCGGCTCAATCGGTCTCCTTTATTTTCCTCTACTCCTATGCCTGTCCCACTCCATCCTCCTTTTGAGATTCTCTTCCAGGAAGTCTCTCTGGCCCCCAAGCTGCGTCAGGTACTTCCTCTGGGCTTTCCTCCTTTAGGGACTGATTACTCTGCCTGTGCTTCCCTATCGCTGCCCCTATCCCAGTCTGGTGAATAATTTGTCTACTTCTCAGGACTGGGAACCGTAGAGGCAGAGCCGGAAGCTGGTGTTCATTCCTAAGTCTATCACCTCCTCCGGGGAAGCCCTTTCTCACTCACACTGAAGCGAGGATTTGTCTGGGTTCCCATCATCCACCACCCCAACTCATGATCACTTGGCCTGTGCTACCCCGTCACATCCCTAATCACCCTGCCCCATCGCTGCTCCTATCTGGAGATGCAGGAACTAGTCTGACGTGGTCAGTGCTGCATTACCAAGTTCCGACTAGGCGCTTAGGGAACGTCGAATTTAGAAAAAAATAAATTTCTCTTCCTCAAAGGAAGGCTGAATTGAGGCGGGCAAAAAGCCAGATTTCTAGGAAGAGCGTGTGTGCGTCCTCTGCTCCCACTTGGAGTTGGGCGAAGGTACTGGGTCATCATCAACCGGCCCCGGGAAAAGGGTGGCAGGAAGCCTGGGTTCAGCCGGCAGACGCCTACCCCCAAGCCAGGCTTTACCCGGGGCGGAGCCAACGTTAGCCGGGCCCTTTCCCCAGCGCCGGGGGCGGACCCAGGTGCGCCGAGAGAGGATACCGCGCAGGTGCCTGCTCCCTGCGCCTGCGCCAGGTGCTCCCCGCCCTCTCCTAGGCGGCCTCGGCCACCTTCGACGTTTCCTTCCAGGCGGTCGCCATCGGCTCCAGCCCCCACCCCACCCACCCCTCGAGCCATTTGCCGTGTGGTGAGGCTCTGAACGGTGGACAGTCGCTGTGTGTTACTGGGAGCCAAGGGGCGAGTGAGGAGCGTTCTCCTGCGTTGTGGGCGTAGGAGATAGAGAAAAGGGCTTTCTCCCGGAGACTTCGGCGCCAGCCCCTCCACGAGCGTCCGCACCTGCACCCGAGGTGCTCCAGTGCGCTTGCGCAGCAAGGGGCTTCTCGCACCTGATCGCGAGACCCCAACGGCCAGCGGCTGGAGGCTTCGCCTGCGCGCGGCCCGTGGAGCTAGTCATGGCGCAGCTGTGTGGGCCGAGGCGGTGCCCGGCGCTCTTCGCCCTGCTGGCATCGTTGCTCCTCTTCGGGGTCGAAGCGGCCGACGGAGAACGTGACGTCCACGGTGAGTGCCCGGGCGGGTCTCCAGGGAGGAGTGGATGGCCGAAAGGCCGAAGACGGGACGTTAGGGGCAGGATGGGGGTGGGGGTAAGTTGGATCCGAGAGGCCCTGGACAAGGTCTGAGTGGGAAGAATTGGCGGGGGAGGGAATGGGGGCGACTTGGTGAAGCTCACAGCGGGTGTAGTGGAGCCCCTCTGGAAGAGTGAGCCGGCTCTGTGAAGGGGTTTGGCAGCTCTTGGGAGTGAGGCCGGGCGGAGGAGTCAGCCCTGAGAAAGTTTCCAGTGGGTGAGGGAGGAGACCAGCGTGTAGCGCGGCCCCTCCCTGTGGCAGGAAGGAGTGAGAGGCCCACCAGAAGGCCAGCCGCTTCCTGGGCGCAGAAAGTCCCAAGGCTCAGGAAAGCCTTGGAGGCCAGGCCTGTGAGGAGGGGGGTTGGGTTAGTGACCTGGTGGCAGTTTGCTTCTGGAAGCAGGCTCCACCCCCACCTCTTCAGATCTTGGACATCAGCCTCCTGAGAAACCTTTCTGGTTCAGCTGCAGTGGAGCGCCTCCAAGAAGGAAGGTGATTCTCAGTGAAATCAACAGGAAGGAGAAGAAAAGCAAAAGTGTTGGAGGGGAGAAATTTTGCCAGATGCCAAGGTATAAGTAGAGTATTGGCGCCCTGGCGAGGTGGCTCAGTTGGTTGAAGCATCGTCCTGTACACCAAAGGTTTCGGGTTCGATTCCCGGTCAGGGCACATACCTAGGTTGCGGGGTTTGATTCCCCTCCCCCACTCCCCCTACTCCCCCTGGGGCTTGTGGGGGAGACAGCCGATGTTTCTCTTTCTTCCTCTCCTTCCCTCTACAATCAATAAAAAAACATGTCCTCAGGTGAGGATTTTAAAAAAAGAATAATATTGGTTGTGAGGAGCTAGGTTTAGATTTATTGGATTGGTCCTTTAAGAGGTTCGGATTTAAACCTCTCCACTCTTAAGGAAGTTTAGCTTGAAAGGTCTTTTTGAACAGGTGTTGTTAGAACCTTAACTTCTTAAGACAAGCACAAGTGGGCTTTGAAAATAATTGTTGAAAGAATTCATTGATTCAGCAAAATTTTTTGAGGTCCTGCTATGTGTCAGGGACAGTGCTTGTGACTCAAACAAACCATGACTCTGCACTCACAGAACTTACAATCTGGTGGGAGAGACAGAGACAGTGAGTAAACATTTAAATAAAGAGCACTCATCACAATATTAAATTGCTAAGAAGTAAATGAACAGGGCGAAGTACACAAATGAGGTGAAGTAAGATGATGGGTGCCACTTTTCCCCCCAGTATCACCTAAAACTTTATGATGAACAAGCAACAGGTTCCAAGCTTCATTTTTTTCTCTTCAAAAAGTACACTATTCAGATTCCATATGTATATTTTGAGACAATTTGCTTCTCTTGTCATGCTTTCTCTATTACTTGCCCTGTGACCCAGATATATAAATATCTATGTTCCTGTGCTTCCTCTCCTAGTCTTTTCTATCCTTCAGCAGGATTGTGTTCCTAGAATTGTGCCACACTTCCATACCCAACCCTTCTCAGGTGGGTGCCTGGCATCTGCTCCTTGTAAGATCCATATAAAAATATGTCTGATGGGGGTCACTTTGGTTCGGTAGTCAGGGGAGATCTCTTTGAGGAGGACGACATCTGAGCTCTAAGATGAAAAGTGAGGAGGTGGCAACCACACAAAGACCTTAGGGGTGAGTATCCAGTTGGAAGTAATGGAGTACAAAGGCCTTGAGGCTGGAACACACATGGTGGTTTTGAAGGAAAAGAGCTAGCCAGCCAGTGTGTATGGCTGGAGCAGAAAAGGAGGATGGAGAATTGGAGGAGGATGTGAAGTGAGAGAAATAGGCAGGATCCAGTGGCTTTATAGGCATAGGCCAGCATATTGGGTGAAAAGTGTGTAATAAGTCATCACCTGCAGTGATTTCTGAAAACTTAATTTCCCTTTGCCTGAGGCAGAGAGGAAAAAAATGAGTTAATGGGTATGTCAAGGGCTCAGCTCTAGAGGAATAAGAATTAGGAACGCATTATTCTTATTCTTTATTCATTACTCTTGCAGTCTGAACCAGGATTTGTCAGCCCTTCTGGACTTTTGTAGATGAAGTAATTATGTTAAGGATGTATAGTACCTTCCAGTTACCTGGCCTGGACTTTGTCAAAACTGAGTTTGGGACTAACATCTATTCCTTACTCTGTGCCTGTATGTCAGGGGTAGGCCAGGAACCTTTTTTCTGCCAAGGGCCATTTAGATATTAATAACAGCATTGGAGGGCCATACAAAATTATCAACTTAAAAACTAGCCTGCTACATTTGGTCAAACATTTAATTAATTCACCCCTAATGCCTTGGCAGGGTCAGACCAAATGATTTCACTGGCCTGACATTCTCCACCCCTGCTGTATGTGTTATTTAATCCTTGAGACAACCTGGTGTGGTGAAGTTACAGATCTTATCTAAGGTCACAAAATAGTAATTGACAAAGGCTGGTCTGGCTGCAGAGGCAGCAGCCTCTGTTCCCAGTGGCCTCCCTGGCTGCTGCAGATGGCTGAACCTACTGACCTTTCAGAAGTACTCCTGTTTGGCTGGGTCAACTAATGCCCTTGCTTATTTGAAGTTGTTTGTTTGAAAGCTTTCTACCTTTTTTATTTCTTCTTCTTTCCTGATGGCTTTGATTTTCGCTGAGTGAGGTGTTTCTCCAGCCACGAGCAACTGCATAGGCTTTGTCAGATAAGTAGGGTGGAGCTGCATAGGCTCTGTCAGATAAAAGTGTGTAGTAAACAAATGTTTAGGGGCTGATTATAATAGTAGATCAAGGAATTTAATCTGCCTGAAGACTTGAGGGGGTTGAGGAGTCATGGAGCCATGTTGTAGGGCCAATGGATTGTTGAAATTGAGGTTCTGGAGGGAATGAACTAGAAGAGAAAGGTAGGATATGGTGGGCAGTGAATGAGATGCTGAAACTGAAGTTCTGAAGAAGCTGCAATTATTTTTATTTTTTTAAATACATTTGTATTGATTTCAGAGAGGGAGAGGGAGAGAGATTGAAACATCATTGGTGAGAGAGAATCATTGATTGGCTGCCTCCTGCATACCTCCCGTATTGGGGGTTGAACCCAAAACCTGGGGGTGTGCCCTTGATGGGCCGCTGCTCTATCCACTGAGCCAAACTGGCTAGGGCTAGACTGCAATTATTAAGAAAAGGCCTAGGCTTTGACCATGGAAGAGTCTGGGGGAGGAGAGGATCATTGGAGGAGAGAAAGTCTACTAACCAAGAGGTCAGGATGATTCTAGGATCACGGGCCTGGATATGGAAATCACCAAGAATGATGATGGGAGGAGGGGGAGTGGCAGTGAGCCTGGAGCTAAAATCATGGAGAAGTGAGGTATAATGGCCTGGGTCAGAAGATGATGCACAAGGTGGATACTATCTACTCTGATGATAAGATTCTTAGCTGGGGGACTGGAGAGAGGATGGAGGTAGAATGTCTGGAAGTAGCACCTAGGAGCAAGGAGACCTACCCACTTAGAGGGGAGAACAGATTAGTTTAGAGATAAGAAAGTCATCATGTTTAGAGAAGTGATTGAGAAAATGAGAGATTTTGCTTAAGATAGGTCATAAATAGAGAAGCCCCAAGAGTTGGGGAAAGGGAAATGGTAACAAAACAGGATGATGGGTATTTAGGAGGCTGGAACTGATGTGATAAGTAGGTGAGAGGAAAATCATGGAAAGCACAAAGAAAGTATAAATTGACCATTCCCTGGAGGTCTCAAACAGACTTTATGTGACTGGTAGTTTCTAGAATTGGGAATTTTTTAATGGGAAAATTTGTGTTTTGGCTTTGCCTGAAAATATGAAGATCTGGTACCACCAGACCTATATTCCCACATATCACCATCGGCTGGGGCCCATCACTCCTTTTGGACAGGCTAAGTACTACTCTCCCAAAGTGTGTGTTTATTCACTTGGCCTGCCCTCTGTATCTGTAAACATTGGAGCTGTGTCTTCTACCTTAAGAATATGCTCCATTTAATAAATGGAGGTGGATAAAACAACTCTATAAATTGTACAGTGAGTGTATGTATGTGTATTATTGATGTTAGGGAGGGGAAAACCCCTTATCAGGTGACCACAAATGTGCATAATTTTTTCTTCTCTTTCCCAGGTATTTGGAGGGCCCCCAAATAGGTAATTTTGATCAATAAGTAATATATTCCTCTTCAGAGTAGAACCTCAAAAATTCCTTTAGGGAGTGGTCAGTTAGGCATACTACATGTAACTGTTGCCAATACCTTTATCCCGGCCTGGGACTTATTTTTTGGGACTTATGCTGAGGACAAATGCAGCATTTGAGAGCCTCTGTTGCACTTTCAGGTGACTTTCAGTTTCCCCAGAACTTTGACTAAAAGGGTGAACGTACATTTTTCTCTTCTCACCCCCATGGATGGTCAAAGACGCAGTGATAGATAGGAGCTAAAGTGCAGTTGGTATTGGTGATCAGCTGGGGATTCTCCAAAATAGCATCTTCTGGTATTCTTGTCCGCCATAGAAGAGGCTCTTGTTCTGCTTGCAGGCAAGAAAGTGGTTCCAGGACAGTTTGAAATAATTATTCAGCACATTTATTGAGCACATACCAAGCTTTATTTTTAGGCCCGGGAAACAGAGCACTGAAAAAAAGACACACAGTCCATGGTAGTTACATTGTGATGAGATGAAGGCAATACAATAAAGAATTCGACAATGAATATAGATCTGGGGATGAGTACTTTGAAGAAAAGTAAGGCAAGATTTGGTGTTTACTGAAAACATGGGCTTTGACGCTCAAATGGCAACAATCCCTTAAGAACATCCAGGGCCTTCCTTTTAGGTCCGCAGAGGGAGAATGGACCTTTCTGTGGAAAAAAAATATTTTCCACCAGAAACATTCTTTTGTTCTGATCAGCATTTGAAAGTGCAGCCTATGATAGAGAAAGCCAGCTTCTCTTTCACTGCCACTGCCCCACCTGTTTCTCATTTTACCTTTCCCCAGAGCCATTTGCTTGCTCAAGCTTGTCTTTTGGTAGTTGGCCCGACAGCCAAGCCTCTGTTTGCCATGTCCTGAGATGGACAAGGAAGGCCAAATAAGGGATATGGTAGCCTGTGATTCATGTGAGGGGGAGATTACTCTGAAGAAGTCACACCAAAATGAATTCATTAACCCCAGGAGGCTGATGGTCATATCACTAATTCACAGATGAGTCTAGAATCATTAGCTTATGGATTATGGATATTTTTGTATGATCCTGGTCACAAATGTTATTTCAAGTGTTGTTTCTGGCAAGATCTTTTTGAAAACTCCCTGTGATGGACTGTGAGGCCCAGGAACTTTGAAGAAACAGTTTTAGAAATAAGGGTTGCCCTGGGTGGGTAGCTCAGTTGGTTAGAGCATCATCCCAATGTGCCAAGGTTGCAGGTCAGGGCACATGCAAGAATCAACTAATGAATGCATAAATAAGTGGAACAACACATTCTCTCTCTCTCTCTCTCTCTCTCTCTCTCTCTCTCTCTCAAATCAATAAAAAGAATAAGGGTAAAAATTTAATTGTTGTTTTTCAGATGTTTGAGATGAATCTCATCAGTGGGGTCCTGGGTCCGTGTCTTCAGAAGCCCTTTAATCTGAAGTCCCTAAATTCACATGTGATATTTTGTCCATGTATTTTCCAGTGTCTAAGGCATGTTCGGGGGTTGGAGGAGATATTATATATTACAACAGTTTATGACCTTTCAAAGGGCCACTCTGTATAAATAAGTATACAGTATGTGTGGTATTGGAATTTCCTGGGGTGACTAAGGAAAAACATATTAAGGCTCCTTGAGGTGGGTGGGGAGTGTGATACTAAAAAATAGGTTGAGAAACACTGCTCTGTTTCTTCCTACTGCTCTAGGAAGAGGGTCCATTAGGTTTTATCAGTTTCTGAAAATGATCCATTATTCAAACAAGGTTAAGATCCCCTGAATGTGAACTAACAGTCTCATGAAAGACTTTGAAACTGTTTGTTTCCAAGTTGTTCAGATGGGCTACTGTATTCCTAGCTATGAATTTAGGTAAGGGTATAATTTATAGTCCTGTTTGGGTGATGAATATGAAATGCCGGTGGGCAGGAGTGCTGGTTTGTGTAGTGTTGGTAGTGTATGAATTGTAAACTTTATCTAAATATTTTATATCTTAAAATGCCAAAGATTTTATATCTAAAACATCAAGATTTTATGAGCCTTATAATTGAAGTTGTGTTTGTCCAAGTTGAAGTTGTGTAAGTATTCTTTCCTCATAAATACCTATGGGTTATTTTTAAGTTTCTGAATTATCCTATTAATGACAACTTCCAGATACCTGGACCTAGAGATGGATAGTTAGTAGTTTTCCATCCTGTAAACAGAAGTACTCAAGTATGTAGAACTTATCTAGCCACCAAAATAGGTGAATTAAGGCCAATTATAAAATAAATGTTAACTTTGGAATTTGGCATGGTAGAATTAAAACAGCTTGCTTACCTCCCTGGTATTGACTACCTCTTCACTCATACAATGAGATTCTCTCAATCTTTAGAGGAAAGATATTTGCAGTCCAAATGGGTAACCAAGACATATTTTTTTATTTTCTCCAGTCCCACCCTTGGGCTTTCTGTCCCTGAACTCTTGATCTCATGACAATCTCGTGGTGCAGGAGTTTGATCTGTGTGATAGTTTGCCATTACCTTACTTTAGGAGAAGATAGGGAGTTTTGTCACTTCAGTCATGGCAAATGGAACATAGCAGAAAAACCAAGGGAAGGAGTGATTGAGCTGGTTTGACCAATTCTTTAATCTGAGGTTGTACTTTTGATTTTCCATATTCCCTATATCCTGAAACTTGGACTTTCTAGTGAAGTGTGTCAGCCTTCTCTTTATTTTCATTCCAAAAATGAATGAAAATTCATTGTCTCTACTAGTATATTAGTCTGGTCTTCGTAAAAGTATAATATCTACTATTTATTCAAAGCTTTGTGTTAAATGTTTTAAGTGCTTGTAATGGATCAAACTATTATAATCTTCACAACAATCTTTTGATATTAACCTGTGTGTGTTAAAGACAATCCTCCCATTTGAATTGTTTTCAAGAAATGCTTCAGAGCCTGGCTGGTGTGTTTGAGCGTTGACCCATGAACCAAGAGGTCACTGGTTTGATTCCCCATCAAGGCATATATCTGGGTTGCAGGCTTGATTCCCAGTTTGGGGTGTACCATAGGCAGCTGATCCATGTTTCTCTATTCCTCTCTCTATAAAATCAATAAAAACATTGAAAAAAAAAAAAAAGAAATGCATCAGAGCAAGCCTGCAGAATTTAGCTCAGTGGGGCCTATGGAAGGAAAGCCAACTGAATCTCCTCACCAGTGAATTCAAGTTACAGTGAGCAAATGCCCTTTCCCAGACACCCATTGTCAATATATACTCAAGGTTAATGATGCATTCCTCAGCAGGAAACATAGGGGGCATTTTGCTAACAAACTTGCCAAATAACACTTTTATACTAACTAGATCCAGAACAGGTATAAATCACACAGAGAGGCCTTCACATCAACTTGGACTGAGTTATATTTATAATGTCCTCAAGATTGTTCTCTTGCTAACATTCTTAGCCCTTAACGTGAAAAGACTTTAAAGTGAAAACTCTCCTTTTTACTACAGAATACTTTTGAAACCAGATGTGTGGGCTTTTCTACATCAAGCATTTCTCAAGTTCTCAGACACTGATGGGGTATCCTATGGTTTAACTCATAACTCAACTTTTTTTTTTTAATAACTCAATTTTGATAGTACCCAGAGTTAGCACAGACTCCACTGGTTAAGGGCTCAGTCCCACAAAATGCCCCTCCTCCCTAGATGCCACTTAAAAATCCCAGGTTGTCATATGTACTTCTGACTAGTTATAAATGGAGGGTTCCTTTTATATACCTTTGGGTTTAGTAGTTCAATAATTTGCTAGTAGAACACTCACAGAATTCTGGAAAACAACATTTGCCAATTTATTATAAAGGATACAGATGAATAGCCAGGTGGAGACATAGGTGAGGTCCGGAAGATCCCTAGCACAGAAGCTTCTGTCCTGGGGTGTGGGGTGAGCCAGCCACTCTCCCATCATACGGATGTGTTCACTAACCCAGAAGCTCTCCTAACTCAGTTTCTCACCCCTGTCCCCTCCCTGGAGGAAGGGAGGGTGGGGCTGAATGTTCTAGACCTTTAACCTGGCCTTGGTCTTTCTGATGCACAGCCCCATTTTGAAGCTCTCCAGCACCCCCGCCCCATCATCTCATTAGCATACAAAAACTAATTTTATCACTCCAGAGATTCCCAGGGTCTTAGACACTCTTGTGTTGGGAACTTGGGTCAAAGACCAAGGTGGGGGGTGGGAGGACCCGGGGTAGGGGGTCAAAGACCAAATATATTTTTCTTATTGTGTCACAGAAAGCATCGCCTAATCTTCCTAAAATCTCCTACGAATCTTTAATTTAGATACTCCAAGTCTCTAAAATCTACATGATTTTTTTTTTTTTTAAGTAGGCAGGCCTAAATCAATGAATATGGGGCTTGGTGAATTAAGAAATACACTGAGTGGCCAGATTATTATGATCTCTGCACCCATAATAATCTGGCCACTCAACGAATATCCTATATAATAAAAGACTAATATGCAAATTGTCCCATCGACCAGGAGTTCGACCAGCAGGCAGGCCGGCCAACCTCCCATGTCCCCTCCCCCTGGCCAGGCTGGCCGGACCCTACCCATGTATGAATTCATGCACTGGGCCTCTAATACACACACACACACACACACTCTCTCTCTCTCTCTCTCTCTCTCTCTCTCTCTCTCTCTCTCTCTCCCCCCCTCCCTCCCTCCCTCCCTCCCTCCCTCCCTCCCTCCTAGTGGCCAGATTATTATGCATTCAGAGATCATAATAATCTGGTCATTCAGATTATTAAATGTGTATTACACATTTTCCAGTTTTATTAAGAGGCTTATACATTTTTGTTCCCATGTTATGAATGAAGAAATACTAGGAGGTTAGGAAAATGCCCCCGGGTAACTTCAGCAGGTAAAAGAGCCAGGTATTCCTTCAAGCTTTGGCCCTTTACCAGACTAACTATCGACTCTAATCTGTCCTACACACATTGCCAAATGACTCTTCCTTATTTTGTCACTCCCCTATACCAGAGTCTTTAGTCATTTCCTCTGTACCTTGTATGGCTTATAAGCCCTTTGAATTAGCCTGTGATTATAATATTTTACCTTATGTGATTCCTTTTTTCTCCTCTTTCCTACCCAAGGGAGTCTTGTGGCTGTAATTGAATTATAAACCCCTGGAGTTCAAAGGACCACATCCCTAGTTAGTGCCTTCACTGTATAGGATGGCTTGGAGGGTTTATCTTGGATGGTTCCAATTTATACCACCATATGTCCCAGGGTAACTATTAATACTTGTTCATTCTGAAAAGTGTCTTGATGAGGATAAATTATGTGGTCACCATATTTACATATGATAGCTATTCACAAACACTATAGCCTAGTACTGCTCCAGATACTAAGGAATGTAATACATTCTGTTTTAATTCATGTAGTTTAAAATTTTTTTACTGAAAAACTGAAGCAAACAAACAGGACCATAATCTGCTGTCCAGATAAGGCCACTGATGGCTCACACTATACCAAAAAAATACAGATGAAAAAGAAAACCTGTATGTAAATGTCTCCTTCCTTTAGTCCCTTTCCCTCGAGGGTTAGATTCATACATGTGTCTAAATTAAAAGTTTAAAAAAGGAATTATGATACAGAAACCATTCTTTGGTCCCCCTTCCTCCATCTCAGATTTAGCCATGTTTCTGTACCAGCACATACGCATTGGACTGTTCATAGCTCTGGTTATTCCATTATGTGGATGTCTCACAGTTATTCACTGGCATAAACAAGATGCCTTGGTGGTGAATTTTCAGCTGTGGTAGGTCTGTGAAAACCAAGCCCTGGTAATAGTTGCCCCTGGTCTTTGAAATTCTTGAATTATATAACTCTTCATTACTTTCTTTGCTTTTGAATCTTGAACAGTGAACTGTATTTTGTCTTATTTTTTGTGTATAAAATATGATTTTCAAATGTCCAAGAATTTAAAAAAATGTTTTTCTTAATTTTTAGAGAGAGAGGAAGGGAGAGGGATAGGAGAGATAGAAACATCAATGAGAGAGAAACATCATGGGTAGGCTGCCTCCTGCACACCCTTTACTGGGAATTGCCCCTTTCTGGGAATTGAGCCAGCAACCAGGGCATGTGCCCTGACGGAATCGAACCAGTGACCTCTTGGTTTATAGGTTAACGCTCAACCACTGAGCAACACTGGCTGGGCTCCAAGGATTTTTTTATATCAAATAGTTTCTCTTTGGCCATTATCTCTTAGAATTCTAAGTGGCTTCAATGAAGAGAGTAGAGCTGTTTTTAGTGGTGGAAGGGTGTGCTACAGTCTTTTTAGCAAAGGAATGCATGGTCAGTGCTGTTAAAGAAATGTGAACACTAGCACTCTATGTGGTAGCTTCTGACTACATATATAAGACTGAGTTATGTAAGGATGGAAAATCTGAACAGGGAGTTTTCTATAAACACTGTAAAAATAATTGGCAAGCTAAGTACGATTTTTACATTTTTTTAATGGTTGAAAATAAAAATAACTTTTAAAAACATGTATATATTATGTGAGATAAATTTTTTAGTGTCCAAAAAAAGCTTTATTGGAATGACAGCCTTGTCATTCATTTACATATTGTTATGAGGTAGCTTTTATGCTACAATGACAGAGTTGAATCAGAACTATGTGATAAATGGTGATGGGGAAAAAATACTGCAACTAAAAGTTAAAAAAAGAACTATGTAGCCCACAGCTCTTGAAATAATGGCAGTCCTTGCTTTGCAGGGTTTTCAACATGCAAAAATTTCCATTACCACACTTTCATAAATAATTTCAGTCCCTTAACAACAGGGCTCAGATTTCAGTTACCACAGTATAATAACTGTAAGTACTTGGGTACAGGTTTCCCCTGCTAGTCCTACAGTCACAAATTACTATAAACTACACATGCGGCAGTGATTGGTCCTTGCACATTTGTTAGTTCATCCACAGCAAAGCATATAGTTGTGCGCCTTGTTTCCCAGTAATAAACCTATGTAACAGTTTATATAAATGGTTAATCAGTAGAGGGAATCGGCCAAAAATAGACTCCAGTGCAGCAAAGAAAAAAAGTGATAATGCCAGAACTGAAATTCCAGTGGAGCATAAATGGAGCGAGTGATAGAATAACTAGCTGACTGTGGGAATGTTGATTCTACCTCCAGTTGAGAGACTGGATATGCCCCCAGAAGACCTTAGTGAGGGCCCACTTAGCAACAGAAATGTGGCAAAAGGGATGGTGTCCCAGAGGAAGTAACACTGACAAAAACCTTCACAAAAAGTAAAGTAACTCTCAGAGCAATTTTGTTTTATTTTTTTTAAATCCTCACCTGAGAATATGGTTTTCATTGATTCTAGAGAGAGCAAGGGAGGAGAGGAAGAGAGAGAGAGAGAAACATTGATGTGAGAGAGAAACATCTATTGGTTGCTCCTACTACTTGCCCCAACCAGAATTGAACCTTTTGAAACATATTTTTTCCTGTTAATTTGCATGATTTCAATACTAGCATGCAAAGCCAATACTATCTGTATGTGCTATTTGACTCATCATAAAACAAGTTTACTGACATTTGCTCTAGAGAAACAAATGGTGGTTGGGAAGAGGAAGACCATTTCATGGCAGGCTTTAGGCTTGGGAGATGATTGGACTTTTTATCAGGCCTATAGTGAGGCAAGGTGTTCTTCAGTTTATAGCACTTGTGGGAGTAAAAAGTGTATCAAGGACTTGAATCCTAGGAAAGTTATTTTTGTTTTAAAAGTAAACTGACTCTGGCCCAGCTGGAATGGCTCAATGGTTGAGCATCAACCTATGAACCAGGAGGTCACGGTTCAATTCCTGGTCAGGGCACATGCCCAGTTGCGGGCTCAATCCCCAGTAGGGGACGTGCAGAAGGCAGCCGATCAATGTTTCTCTCTCATCACTGATGTTTCTATCTCTCTCCCTCTCCCTTTCTGAAATCAATAAGAATATATTTTTTAAAAAGTAAACTGGTGCCCTGGCTAGTTTGGCTCATTGTATAGAGTGTTGGCCTGCGTACTGAAGGGTCCCAGGTTCGATTCTGGTCATGGGCACATGTCTGGGTTTCAGGCTTGGTCCCCAGTGGGGGTGTAGGAGGCGGCCAGTCAATGATTCTCTCTCATCATTAGTGTTTCTATCTCTTCCTCTCCATTCCTCTCTGAAATCAATAAAAAAAAATTTTTTTTTAAAAAGTAAACTGACATTGGGTATGAAAACATGAATAAAAGAAAACACCAAGTTCAAGATAGGTGTTAATTGCAAGTGGGATTGAAGTGAGGGATATATAAAATATTTCAGCTCTATCAATATTTTAGTCCTTTAAAATGTTATAATTTGATAAAGCTGAAAACTAGATACCCTAGTGTTATGTTTTCTGTACTTTTCAGAATGTTCAAAATACTTTATTAAAGTAAACTTGAAACTTATTTTTCAGTCTGCACAGCTGTAGTTGTGCATTTTTTGAAGAATAATTAGACACCATCTTCTTTAGCCTGTGAAGTTAAATTAGATTGGTAGTACCTGGGAGCATACTACTAGGCTAATGTTTCTGTGATGTCCTTGTTAGGGGATGATAGCAGATGGTTCCAGCCAGTTGCACACAGAGAGGAATTGTCTGAGCCATTGACTTGGTGTCTTGGTTAAAGCTCTGCTGGTTTCAGAACCTGAGAAACCTGTTTTCCATGATAAAGACCCAGCTATTTGGCAATTTTGTAATTAATGTTCAAAATGCCTGCCTGGGTTTTATAATTAAATAGTTTATATTTCAAGTAATGTGTGATTTTTAACCACTTTGGCTGCTTTTCCAAGGGTATGTTACTGTTACTTGAAAGCCAAAATTCCATTTTTTGCATATTGTGAAGCGAGTATATTCAAATTTGGTTCCCTTCAGCTTTTCTTACTCTGCATTTTGAAAACAGAGAGTGTATTTAATTTTTTTTTATCCTTGGGGGGTAAGAGAAACATCGATTGGTTCACACACACACACACACACACACACACACACACCGTGTGGGCCCTGACCAGAGTATCAAACTCACAACCTAGGTATGTGCTCTGACCAGGAATCAAACCCACAACCTTTTGAGTATGGGATGATGCTCCAACCAACTGAGCCACACAGGCCAGGGTGAAAGTGTTAAATTTTGCACTAGCATTTGTGAGCATACAAGTCGAACTTAAGACATTTTAAAAATATATATTTTATTTATTTTTTTACAGAGAGGAAGGGAGAGGGATAGAGAGGTAGAAACATCGATGAGAGAGAAACATCGATCAGCTGCCTCCTGCACACCTCTTACTGGGGATGTGCCCACAACCACAGTACAAGCCTTTGACCAGAATCGAACCTGGGACCTTTCAGTCCGTAGGCCGATGCTCTATCCACTGAGCCAAACTGGTTAGGGCTTAAGACATTTTTTATGATTGTTTCCTAACACTATTCTAAGACTCATTTTGTCATCTCCATATTAATAGAATTATTCATTAATAAATAACTTTCTGAAAATTTGTCCAACCAAATCCACCTCAGAGTTGGCCAGTTCCTTTGGTATGACAGGGTCCCTGACCCTGTCACAGAGTGTGACTGAAAACAGAGGCCCAGCCAAGGGCCTGACCTTGGTGATCCCTCAGATTGTGATAAAGGTTTTCAGGAATATTGTGGCTTTTAGGCAACTTCACTGTCATGTTTTTCCCAGTGCCTGGTACTGTAGTAGCTTTTTCAGTCTGCAGAGTCATTACAGTGGTGCTTTCTAATCAAATCAGTATGAATCGAATGCACATCTAGGTCTGCTGCTCGCTTAGCCTAACTACCCCAACTAGGCCTGTGTCCTCATCGGTAAAGTGGGGATATTACTACATGATTCACAGTTTTATTGTGACAATTAGAAATAGTGCACATAATGTGCCTGGTGTATTGCTTGGTGAAAGCAATAAATGGGGTGTCAAGAAATAAGTAAAACTGCATTTTGATTTTAATCTGGATCTACCAAAGTACAGTACTTTACTTTTTGTTGTTGTTGATGTTAATCCTCACCTGAGGATATTTTTCCATTGATTCTTTTTTTTTAAATCTTTATTGTTCAGATTATTACAGTTGTTCCTCTCCCCCCCCCCCCCATAGCTCCCCTCCACCCGGTTCCCACCCCACCCCACCCCACGCCCATACCAGCCCCCACTGTCCTCATCCATAGGTGTCTGATTTTTGTCCAGTCTCTTCCCACCCCCCCACTCACCCCCCAGGATTGTCAGTCCACTCCCTTTCTATGCCCTTATTCTATTATATTCACCAGATTATTCTGTTCATCAGATTTTTTATTCACTTGATTCTTAGATTCACTTGCTGATAAATATGTATTTGTTGTTCATAATTTTTATCTTTACCTTTTTCTTCTTCCTCCTCTTCTCATAGAACACCTTTCAGCATTTCATATAATACTGGTTTGGAGGTGATGAACTCCTTTAGCTTTTTCTTATCTGTGAAGCTCTTATTTTTTATTTTTTACAGAGAGGAAAGGAGAGAGATAGAGAGTTAGAAACATCAATCAGCTGCCTCCTGCACGCCCCCTACTGGGGATGTGCCTGCAACCCAGGTACATGCCCTTGACCAGAATCGAACCTGGGACCTTTCAGTCCACAGGCTGACGCTCTATCCACTGAGCTAAACCGGTTTCAGCTATCTGTGAAGCTCTTTATGTGCCCTTCAATTCTGAATGATAGCTTTGCTGGGTAGAGTAATCTTAGTTGTAGGTTCTTGCTGTTCATCACTTTGAATATTTCTTGCCACTCCCTTCTGGCCTGCATAGTTTCTGTTGAGAAATCAGCTGACAGTTGTATGGGTGCTCCCTTGTAGGTAACTAACTGTTTTTCTTTTGCTGCTTTTAATATTCTCTCTTTTGTCTTTTGCCCTTGGCATTTTAATTATGATGTGTCTTGGTGTGGTCCTCTTTGGATTCCTTTTGTTTGGGGTTCTTTGTGCTTCCTGGACTTGTAAGTCTATTTCTTTCACCAGATGGGGGAAGTTTTCGTTCATTATTTCTTCAAATAGGTTTTCATTATCTTGCTCTCTCTCTTCTTCTGGTACCCCCATAATTCAGATGTGGGTACGCTTGAAGTTGTCCCAGAGGCTCCTTACACTATCTTCATATTTTTGGATTCTTTTTTCTTTTTGCTTTTCCAGCTGAGTGTTTTTTGCTTCTTTGTATTCCAAATCTTTGACTTGATTCTTGCGATCCTCTAGTCTGCTGTTGGATCTCTGTATATTATTTTTTCTTTCAGTCAGTGTATGCTTAATTTCTAGTTGATCCTTTTTCATATCCTTGGGGGTCTCCCTAAATTTATCTGCCTTTTCTAGAAAATTCTTGAAAAACCTTATAACCATGGTTTTGAACTCTATATCCAGTCGTTTGCTTTCCTCCATTTCTTTCATTTTTGATGTTTCTTTGTCTCTGCATTTTGGCTGCTTCCCTGAGTTGATCGAGTGGCTTTGTGTGCTAGGTGTCCTATATGGCCCAGTGGCTCAGCCTCCCCAGTTACTTGAGGTGGACACTCTTGGTGCACCCCTTTGTGGGCTGTGTGCACAGTCTTGTTGTAGTTAAGCCTTGATTGTTGTTGGTATCACTGGGAGGAATTGACCTCCAGGCCAATTGGCTGTGAGGATCAGCTGTGTCTATGCTGGGAGAACTTCTGTGCTGGAGACACCCTTATGGGGCCAGACTTGCCTCAGTGGGGCTTTGGTGCTCACTGAGTCTGCCCCCTGAGTGTGTCCCTTATGGATCTGAGGAGTTGTAATCTGAATGGTCCTACTCTGACCCCTGGGTACACTGGCTCTTAGATCTCCAAGGAGGTGCTAATTTAGCCTCTGCCTGAGGCCACTTAGCAGGAGCTACTGAGATCAGCAGATTCCTCTTCTTTGTTTAGATTTTGGAGGTGCCCAGATGAGGCCCAGCTGTGAAGCAGTGCAAGCTACTGTGGGGCCTTGGGCCTTCTTTTGGATGTTCTGGGTCTCTGACTCAGCTGAAGTTTGATAGGTAAGTTTAGAATTCAAAGGACCAGGCCATTCATGTGCAAAAGCCTCTGCACACAGCTTGGATGGGGCTGAGTCTCAGGGCGGAGCAAACAGCAATGGCTTCCTGTCAGCCCTGCCCTAAGAGGCCCCAGGGTCTCAGTGTCCCGCGATAATCATTGCAAGCACCTCTGAGAGAAAGCCACCCTCGAGTTCCGCCCGCCGCCAGACAGACCAATTTCTCCCCCTAAGAGTCTGGGTCTCCAGAGTCTCGCCTGGAACTGGAGTTCAGAGCAGTCGGGAGCTTGTGTCTCCCTGCGGATTGAAAAAGCCAGTTGCTTACTCAGCTGCCAGCCCTCTCCAGGCCCACCTCCATACCTCTGCACTTCTGCAGCTCCTGTGAGTCTCAGTGTGCTTTTCTCTTCCCTTCTAGTTGTAGAATTTCCACTCAGCCAGTCTTCCTGTGGTTCTGGATGATGCCTGTTTTGTCGTTTAGTTGTAGTTTTGAACTTGTTGTGCAAGGCAGCAAGTTTAGGTGTTTACCTATGCTGCCATCTTGGTTTCTATTTCCATTGATTCTTAGAGAGAGTAGAAGAAAGGGGAGGGACAGAGATAGAAACACAATGTGAGAGGAACACATCAAACATCAATTGGTGGTGAGCCTACAACTGAAGTATGTGCCCTTGACCAGAATTGAACCCATTATCCCTCAGTCTGCAAGCCGATGCTCTATCCACTGAGCCAAACTGGCTAGGGCTTAAGTTCTTTTAAGGAAGATAAGTTGTGGAATCTGTCTTACATACTAAACATATTTCTGGTTTCTTGTACAAGCTTTTTTGGAGAATAATGAAAGAAAATTTGTTGATATTATTTGGGGTGAAAGTCAAGAATATATTGCCTGTGTTTCCTAAAGGGACACTGTCTCCTTTGAGACAAGCAAATAAAACATTTATTTTTCATGAGCTAATTTCTTTCAAGCCTAGAGAGTAAAAATGTATATCATAGAGGCTCAAAAGCAATTTAGTTAGTAAAAGGATGTGACAAAATGAGATTTTCCACCATTTGGCACGGTGCTTCTGTATTCACAGAAGCACTTGTCTTGGTACAGTAAGTGGATGGTTAAATTTCATCTTAATTGAACCTTGCTTTGGCCAATTAATCTGCTACTTAGAGCTCTTTTACTTTTTTGCCCCCAAATCTATTTTTATTGATTTTTTTTTTTTTTTTTTTTTTTTTTTTTTTTTTTTTAGTGAGAGGGCGAGAGAAATACCGATTGGCTGCCTCCTGCATGCCTACTACTGGGAATAGAGCCCATAACCCGTGCATATGCCCTACTACTGGGAATCAAAAAAGTGACCTCTTGGTCCATGGGACAACGCTTAATCCACTGAGCCACACACCAGTCAGGCTCTTTTACTTTTACTTGAATGAAATTTGAGTGAAAAGAGATTATCTTTTTTATTATGGGAATTTTCAAATATACACAACCAAGTAGTGAAATCAGTTTTATGAGCCCCGACAAACCATCCCTTGGCTTCAACAATTATCAATATTCTCTCCAGATATGATGCATTTTTTATCTAATTTAAAGATAAAAGTAAAGTTTCCCCATCTCCTCCTACTCTACCCAAGGAACTTGGAAATAGGCTACTTTTGAAACAAACTATGAAATCAGAGTGTGATAATTGAGAGCCGCTGTCTGAGACAGATTGGCCTCCTAGGCCCGAAAGATGAGTGAGGAAGGGACCAACATATCCACAGAAAGAACATCCTAGTCAGGAAAGAAAGCATCTCAAGCAGACCCGAGGGAGAGGTGTGCCTAGGAATCCTACGGCAAACTTTCCTTACCCGCAAATCCAAGTGATCTTTTACATTTCGGCTTGCTTTCTGAGATGGTATGCTAGTGAATGTACACATCCTATTGGCTTGACAGTTATTTTCTCAGTATCCTCTTGTGTGCTGTGGTAGCAGGGATCAGCATCCTTGGGCGTGTTGTCGGTGCCTGTAAAGATGAGGGCCACATTCCAGGCAGTGTTGACTCCCTTCACCAAGGAAACTGCCATCCACCCCTGGATAGGTGTTTTTTTTCTCTTCTTTACAGACACTGAGGCTTCCATACCTGCACAGAGTGTGTATCTGGCACCTGTGCTTATGAAAAGCCACCAAATTTTCACCCTTTATACTTTGGTCACCCTGTTGCATTGGTGTCTGGTAGTTCCTACCTTGAGCTTCGATCGGCCCTCTCTCAGGTTTTGTTTTAATTGAGATGTAATTCACATACTATATAATTCACCCATTTAAAGTGTACAATTCCATCCTTAACTCTTTGCCAAAAAGGCAGTAACTGGGCATGCTCTCCCTCTAGGTAGCATGCCCATGCCATTCCCTTCCCCCTCTCCTTCCCCTACAGGTACATACCTCCTAAACTACAAGGGACTCCATGAGACTTGCAACCGGGGCGGTAATGGGCAGCAGCAGCTTGTCCCGAGTAAATCCCCTGAACCTGTATCTGACTTCCCAGTGAGCCAAAGCAGCCCAGCCTAGCCTCATTTCCTCACCTGGTCCCTCTCCTATCATCCTAGGCCCTTTCTTGTTCACTGTCCCCAGTTTTAATAAATGTCCCCTAAAATAAAACTTAAAAAGGCAGTACTTGGTACTGCTCAGGAAGCAAGGACACACAGCAATCAGCGTGCTTTCCAGGGCTCTCAGCTTGGCAGGGCATCTGCAGGCTGTTGCTGCCTCTAGCAGTTGGGTCCTCACTGTCTTGTCTCAATAGCTATGCTGCCACTGACATTTGGCCAGCCATGTGTGTCGGGCAGAATCATGTGCCAGAGAGCTCTCCTGCCTTGTTTCCCCTGGGTTGTGTTAACTGGATATGTTTTGTGACCTTTTTTGTTTGTTTGTTTGTTTGTTTGTTAATCCCCATCTGAGGGTATTTCCTCCATCACTTTTTTTAAAATATTTTTTTTTTATTGATTTCAGAGAGGAAGGGAGGGAGAGAGAGTTAGAAACATCAATGATGAAAGAGAAGCATTGATCGGCTGCCTCCTGCACACCCCCTACTAGGGATCGAGCCTGCAAGCCAGGCATGTGCCCTTGACCAGTTATCAAATCTGGGACCCTTCAGTCCACAGGCCAACTCTTTGTCCACTAAGCCGAACCAGCAAGGGCCCTCCATTTTTCTAGATTGGAAAGGAGGGGAGTGAGAGAAAAAGAAACATCGATGTGAGTTGACTGGCTGACCCCAATATGCACCCTAGCCCAGGCCAGGGAGCGAACCCACAACCCAGGCACGTGCTCCTGACATAGAATTGAACCTGAGATCCTTTGGTGCACAGTCCAATGCTCTAACCACTGAACCATGACAGCCAGGGCTGTTTTGTGACCTTTGGCACATTGTTGAAAGTACCTGCTCCAGGTGCACACCCAACTGGTTCTGGTTGAAGTGTTATGGACAAAAAGTATCCCTATTTTTTTTTTTTAAAACAAACCTGCTTTATTAAAGTATTATTTACATACCAAAGGTCATTGGTACATTTACAGAGTTGTACAATCATCTATTCACACAGTCCAATTTTGGAACATTTCCATCATCTCCAAAAGATTCTTGTGCCCATTTGCAGGGACTCTGCACCCCATCCCACAGCACCGGAGACCACTTATCCACCTCTTACCCTATTGATTTGCCTTTTCTCGACATGCTGTATGATTCTGTTCATATCATATGTCCACATAAGGTATGTTTTAACTGGTGATTTCATTGATAGTTGCTTTCAAATTAACAGTTTCTTACTTTAGAATATGGTTTTCCTGCTATACTAGTTACTGTGATTTATTGGTGTGTGTGGGGTATTTTGCACAGCACCAATCATTTTTGTGCAAAGATTGATGTTTTGTGGAACATTTGGTTTCATGCTTATCATTGTGACATATTTTGGAGACACAAGAGAAGCACAAATCCTCTTCCTATGCTTTCTAGAGTCATCCTCTAGTTCAAGGGTCCATGAGGTACGAAAGCTTGGCGACCGCTGGTTTAAGGAAACCTTTAGAGCAGCAGTCACCAACTGGTGGTCCGCGAGGTCCGAAAGGTTGGTGACCACTGCCCTAGTTGGTGAAGTAAACCTAACAAACATGAAAACAACATGGAGCCAAGTGTTGGGCCCTGGGATGTTTATTGAGATGTTTATTGAGCGCCTTGTGCTAGGCTCCCTCCTGCCAGAAGGTAGAGATCATGGAGTCCAGGATGTAGGGAGAGGTAGTGTGGACTCATGATCGCATGGGAAGGTGATACAGTGGTAGAGGGTAGACATTGTGTCACCTGGCTTTTTTTTTTTTAATATGTTTTTATTTATTTCAGAGAGAGGGAGGGAGAGATTTAAATATCAATGATGAAAGAGAATCATTGTCTCATACACGTTCTGTACTGGAGATCGAGCCCCAACCCGACATGTGCCCTGACTGGGAATCAAATCTTGACCTCCTGGTTAATAGGTCAGTGCTCAGCCATTGAGCCATGCCAGCCAGGCTATCTCTTACTTTTTTTTTTTTTTTTTAACAGAGGGAGCAGGTTGCTAGACCTATCTTAGACAAATGTATCTGGCTGGAATTTGATAACATTGTTTTGTTTCCCTTGTACAAGAGCAGGCCAGATTTGGGGGCACCTTGGTGTGCTCACGTGGAAGCAGAGGAGTGACTTGAGTTGCCCTTGGAGCTGGTAGTTGGCAGTGGGGGGGCAAGAGGGAGCTAGAGTTAGGGAGTTCTTTCTGAGGCTCTTGTGGTAGTTTTAAGTATGAAGTGGTGTGCTGGGTCAGAGAGTGGGTAGGAAAGGTTAAGAGAGTTCCTCATGAGAGGTGCTAAGAGTGCTAGTGTGCTTCCTTCCTGATCTCCCATCGCCGGTGCTGGTTTTTCAGCACTCAGTTCCCCTTGGCCCACTGTGATGAGACACACATTCAGAAGGACCTTGAAGTCTGTTTTTTTGCATCTGAACATCAATTTCTGTACTGGATATGTGTGTCTTTGATAATGGAGGCAAGGACGGAATCAACACGCAACTGAAATACAATTCAGTTGAGTGGGTTGGTATCTTTGTCATTAAATGATGTGCTTTCCAGTACAAGGAAGGAATCACCACAGAGGGCCTGATGGTGATGTGTAGTAGAAACAGCTCATGGAGGAACTGTGCTGAACTGGCCCTTGTCTTGGGGCTCTGGGCGACTGTGGGCCTCCTCCTGTAGGTCTGGGCATGTTCTCTGTTGCTGGGATTACCCTGCCAAGCTAACTGGTGTCTGCTTTGTGTTTTAGACTTTTGCCAAGTTCCGAAGGTAGTGGGAAAATGCCGGGCTTCCATGCATAGGTGGTGGTACAATGCCACTGACGGATCCTGCCAGCAGTTTGTATATGGAGGCTGTGGTGGGAACGACAATAATTACCTGACCAAGGAGGCGTGTCTTGAGAAATGTGCTGATGTCACAGGTAAGACAGTGGTAGTTGAGGATATGTTACATTTAGAGTCAGTTTATTCATTGGGATGTGGGTGCCTTTTACTCTTCACTAGTTCTTAATGGCTGAACTTGGGGGATGTTTTAAAAATCAGAAGACACAGGCACAGTGCGAAGGTCACCAACACAGTGGTTTCACAGTGGTCCTCTCCATCCTCTTCCCAGAAAGGGGAGAGTAGGCAGCAGGCCGGGGTGGGGGCAGGATTACGTCTTCTCCATGACTTCCTTTCTCCCACTACTGAGTGCAAGTTCCACACCAGACCCCACACAGGAGGAAGTGACTTCCCCTTGAGCAAAGTCCAATGTTCAATCAGGTAGGCTGCCCCAATTGCTCCCTGGGCATTTGTGTTATTTTTGCCTCTGGGGCAAATGACTTGAGGAGCTCACCCGGCCAACTGAGTTCTGAGTCAAGTTAAAACTAGAACAGCCTGGCCAGCATGGCTCAGCGGTTGAGCATCCACCTATGAACCAGGAGGTCACAGTTTGAGTTCCCATCAGGGCACATGCCTGGGTTGCCCTGATGGGGGGTGTGTAGGAAGCAGCTGATCAATGATTCTTTCTCATCATTGATGTTTTTATCTCTCCCTCTCCCTTCCTCTCTGAAATAAATAAAAATATTTTAAAAATCAAAAGACCTAGAACATACTCGTTTCCCAGCCCTCACTTGCAAGGGATTCTGTGGAATCAAGATAACATTGACCCTGAGAGCCTCACAGTTTGATTAAAAACTTAAAGCCCCACAACAACCTGCACTGGCTCTGAAGTGAGCCTCTTTTTTTTTTTTTTTAATGTATTTTATTGATTTTTTTTACAGAGAGGAAGGGAGAGGGATAGAGAGTTAGAAACATCGATGAGAGAGCAACATCAATCAGCTTCTTCCTGCACACCTCCCACTGGGGATGTGCCCGCAACCAAGGTACATGCCCTTGACTGGAATCGAACCCGGGACCCTTGAGTCCGCAGACCGACGCTCTACCCACTGAGCCAAACTGGCTAGGGCAAGAACTGAGCCTCTTGATGGTAATGAGACATTGGACCTTTGAGGCCTGATCCCTCCCAAGTACTCCAGAGAACCCAAACATTTTTATTGACAATCTCTCTAACATTGTTATGTGACTTCCCTTATCCGTTCTTGATGGCTTGGCATCGACTTTAGGACTCAATTCTGATTCTGTGTCAGGATGTGCTGTTGCCTTTACTGCTCCCTGCATACCGCCAGCCTGTGAGCCTGTGTCCCGCATCCTTGTTCGATTTTTCTCTCTCCTCACTCACTGGCTGTAATCTCCCTTGGCTTTGCACTCTGCATTAAAAAATCAGATAAACTTATTTATTAAAGTTATATGTAAAGATGGGGGGGAAATAGTGGCCTTGGCTATGACTTGAGATTTGAAACAGTGCTGAACACACAAGCCCACCAGTGACTGAGTGCCTTGAACACTTTGCTGATCTTTGTGTGCCTGGTGCCCAGTAGGCACTCAACAAGTGTTTGGAGAGCTGTGGTGATAGGGTATTGTTTTTGTTTGTTTGTTTGTTTTTTTAATTTAATAAATCTTTCTTGTTCAGATTATTACATTGTTCCTCTTTTTTCCTCCCATAGCTCCCCTCCACCAGGTTCCTACCCCACCCTCTGCCCTTACCTCCCCCCCACTCCCCCACCCCCCCATCCTCAGTACGCTTTTTGTCCAGTCTCTTCCTGCAACCCCACTCCCCTTTTCCCCCAAGAATTGTCAGTCCACTCCCTTTCTATGCCCCTGATTGTATTATATTCACCAGTTAATACTGTTCATCAAATTTTTTATTCCCTTGGTTTTTAGATTCACTTGTTGATAGAGATACGTATTTGTTGTTCATAATTTTTATCTTTATCTTTTTCTTCTTCTTCCTCTTCTTAAAGAATACCTTTCAGCATTTCATATAATTCTGGTTTAGTGGTGATGAACTCCTTTAGCTTTTTCTTATCTGTGAAGCTCTTTATCTGCCCTTCAATTCTGAATGATAGCTTTGCTGGGTAGAGTAATCTTGGTTGTAGGTTCTTGCTATTCATCACTTTGAATATTTCTTGCCATTCCCGTCTGGCCTGCATAGTTTCTGTTGAGAAATCAGCTGACCAGTCGAATGGGTGCTCCCTTCGACTGTAGGTAACTAACTGTTTTTCTTTTGCTGCTCTTAATATTCTTTGTCTTTTGCTCTTGGCATTTTAATTATGATGTGTCTTGGTGTGGTCCTCTTTGGATTCCTTTTGTTTGGGGTTCTGTGCGCTTCCTGGACTTGTAAGTCTATTTCACCAGGTGGGGGAAGTTTTCGGTCACTATTTCTTCAAATAGGTTTTCAGTATCTTGCTCTCTCTCTTCTTCTGGGACCCCCATAATTCTGATGTTGGTATGCTTGAAGTTATCCCAGAGGCTTCTTACACTATCTTCAACTTTTTGGATTTTTTTTTTCTTTTTGCTTTTCCGGTTGAGTGTTTTTTGCTTCTTTGTATTCCAAATCTTTGACTTGGTTCTTGCAATCCTCTAGTCTGCTTTTAGGTCTCTGTATAATATTTTTTATTTCAGTCAGTGTATGCTTAATTTCTAGTTGATCCTTTTTCATATCCTCGAGGGTCTCCCTAAATTTATCTGCCTTTTCTAGGAAATTCTTGAAAAACCTTATAACCGTGGTTTTGAAATCTATATCCAGTTGTTTACTTTCCTCCATTTCCTTCATTTGTGACCTGCCTCTTTGTCTCCGCATTTTGGCTGTTTCCCTGAGTTGATCGAGTGGCTTTGTGTGCTAGGTGTCCTAGCAGGGCCAGTGGCTCAGCCTCCCCAGTTACCTGAGGTGGACACTCTTGGTGCACCCCTTTGTGGGCTGTGTGTGCAGTCTTGTTGTAGTTAAGCCTAGATTGTTGTTAGTGTCACTGGGGGGAGGTGACCTCCAGGCCAATTGGCTGTGAGGATCAGCTGTGTCTATGCTAGAAGAGCTTCTGGGCTCAGCTTGGTTGGGGCAGTGTCTCAGGGTGGAGCAGACAGCCTTGGTTTCCCGTCAGCCCCACTCTATGAGGCCCCTGTGTCTCAGTGTCCTGGGCAATGGCTGCATGCACCTCTGAGAGGAGGCTGCCCTTGAGTTTCGCCCGCTGCCAGACAGTCCATTTTCTCTCCAAATGCGTCTGGGTACCCAAAAGTCTCACCCGCAACTGGATTTCAGTGCAGTGGGTGGGACAGCTAGCCCCATGCTTGCTGCCTGCCCTCTCCGCACGCCCCGAGTAAGCCAGCCATGTATTCAGCCGCCGGCCCTTTCCGCACTCGCGGGTCTCCATACCTCTGTCCTCCACAGCTCCTCTGGGTCTCAGTGTCCTTTTATCTTTCCTTCTAGTTGTAGAATTTCCACTCAGCCAGCTTTCCGGTGGTTCTGGACGATGTCTGCTCTGTCTTCCAGTTGCAGTTTTGAAATTGTTGTGCGAGCCGAAACTGGTTTGGCTCAGTGGATAGAGCGTCCCAGGTTTGATTCCGGTCAAGGGCATGTACTTGGGTTGCGGGCACATCCCCAGTAGGGGGCGTGCAGGAGGCAGCTGATCGATGTTTCTCATCGATGTTTCTGGCTCTCTTTCTCCCTTCCTCTCTGTAAAAAATCAATAAAATATATATATAAAAAAGAAATTGTTGTGCGAGGCAGCAGTATAGGTGTTTACCTGTTGCCGCCATCTTAGTTTCTCCAGGGTATTGTTTTTGGATCATACAGACAAGCTCTTCACCTTTCAGGGAGCAACAGGCAACCTTACTAGATGGTGACTGAGGAAAATAGCATCTATTGTAATTTTCCATCATCAGTTGGGATCCAGTGTTGGGGGAGGAACAAGGGGGAAATAATTTTACTACCTTTTCTGTCCCTTCCTAATTGATTTGACTATAGGAAGTATACCTGCCCATTCTGGTTGCTTCTCATTTTCTCAGAAAGAGAGTTGTTTTTAACAATGCAAGCAGCAGACACTAGGCATTAAGACAGGAGGTCATTACAAGGGGTCAGTGATGGTTGTGTTTGGCTGGGAGAAGACAGACAGCTATCTTTGTTCAGAGTCTGGCCCTAGTCTGAAGGGCCCAGAAAGCTCTTTTTTTGGCACCCAAGCATGTCTCCAATGCATGTCTCCTGAGGATCTCTTGTGAGTCTGTGCAAGAACTTGAATTGTCAGAGCCGCTAGGCACTGGGGCCTTTGCTAGCAAGTTCTCTCCCAGGCAGGCAAGCTCTGTGGGAAGCCACATAATAATGAGAATGCCAGTTTATTAATTTATGATGAAAACCAGAACCACCAAGGGGACCAGACACTCAGGTCCCTGTGCTTCCACCACTTAGGCAGTCCTCTCAGCCAAATTCCCAGAAGATTGCTTGATGAGGAGCAAGGCAGAACAAGGGGAGCTGGTTTGTGAAGTGACTGTTTAATGGCATCTGGTCAGGCCAGCCCCGTGCCTCTCCAGGAGGTCTGTTGGGACCAGTAGGGAGGCGGGAAGCCAGGGTTCCCTCCCTCTTGCACCCTGCCAGCACTCCTTTTTGTGCTTCCTTAAGTGGCTAGCCTCTCTACCTCACACCCTTAACTGTGTGTGTGAGAGAGAGAGAGAGAAGAGAGGGGGAGAGAGAGAGGGAATATACATAATATAAAATTTACCATTTTAACCATTTATAAGTGTACAGTTCGGTGGCATTAAGTACATTCACATTGCTGTGTACCCCCTTAACTTTTTATTCATTAATAGGTTAATACAGTTAACAGGATATTTGGCCCTGTAAGCCATATTATCTTTTTACATTCATTTCACACATCTTTGTTCCAATTACCAGCATGTTGATCTTAAAATGTAACCCACAAGAAAAGTCTTGGTTCCTTATTTCTAAGTTCTGGCAGGCTTGTGGTCCAGTGTGCTTATTGAAAGGCCCACATAAAGGAGAAATGCGAGTCTCCATGAAGCTCAGTGTTACGCTGCCTTGTTTTGTTTCACTGAATATCTTGAAGGGAAGGGCACTTTCTCACTGTGGTTTATTTGTCTCCTTGTAGAGCACACTAGTGATGGTCTGGCCACCGGCAGGAATGGAGCCGATTCCTCCATCCCAAGTGGTAGGTTTTTAATAGATGAGAGCCATCCAGATGGGGAACTGTGAAAGGACATTTGGAATCTGGGACTTGTACATGAGCTTCCATCTCCTGTTTCTGTTTATTCAGCATTGGCTCTGCCTGGGCTGCCACCTCTGGCTCCTTAATGGAAAGGAGGGCCAGGGGAGTCTGCAGTGTTTCTGAGCTGGCCTCAGCTTCCTCCTGGGGGTCAGGGAATTGTGATCACTGCCCATGTGACTCAGGCCACTTCCTTCTCTCTAGGCTGGCCTCTGCTGTCTCACCACCCACCCCACCTCTCCTTGCCTGTTTTGTCTCCTCTGCTCCCTGTGCTAAGAGTACTGTCCTCTGCCACATGCCTCCATTCCCACTACAGTTCTTGATCTTGAGCTTTGTGTTAGCTTGCTTTGTACTGCTGACAGCAGTTACCCAGTTCCTCCTGTATGCTTAAAGGGCTCTGCATCAGAAGCCTGGGGTGAGTGATACAGATGCATTAGCAAGTTCAACCTAGCTTTCCCAAAGGCCAGTCCCTATGTGATGGGTCCTGCTAGGCAAGTCCTATTGTGGAGGGAGGAAATCCGCTCCCACCCAGTTGGGGGGCCCCCTGTGACTGTGACACCAGCACTTATGTGAGAGAGTTTATTCTGTGATTTTCAGAATGCTGAAAGTTAGGCTAGAGCCACGTTACAGTTTTGCTAGGCCAAGAATCCTGTGACCATCCTGGCCATTACTTTGCCTGGGCTCACTGTTCCCAGTCTGGACTCTCCAAGGTCATCCAGACCCTGGGACACTGGCATAATAATTGGTGTCAGTCCTGTTTCAGAAGAAAATTTCCCTAGGAGAGTAAGAGAGGGACCTCCTTGCTATGTAGAGAGTGAATACAACCAGCTTCCTCATTGCCATGTAGAAAGTAAACAAGACCACCTTCCTCATCACCCCAGAAATTGTGACTGGGATTAGTTTCCATAGCATCCCCTGAAGTGGCAGGAGGGCCTCCCCATTTAGCATTCATTTGATATGTGCTATGGAACCCATTGGAACCGGAGGTAATGGTGCAAAGCTGCCCACATAGGGTGCTAATGTCCACACTCCCTCAGTGGGCCCTTTTAGACTCAGCCCCAGCCAGACCACATGTCCTGTGTCCATCCCAGCCTCCCTGACACAGATGTTTGTGTTTTAGTTCCCAGAAGACAGAATTTTGATGACCCCTCTGGCGATATTTTCAACTACGAAGGTATAACAGTTTTTAAAATTCAGTTTTTAAATTTTAGATGGTAGAAAGTATAACTTTTAAAAAATACTTCTATATGGGCAAGATGTAGTTTTTTTAGTTAGTTGGAATTGAGACACACTGGAGGATCTCCACTAAGGAAATTGTAGCATGGGGCTTCATGGCCTTTCCCAGGTGGTGTCAAATGCACAAGGATGCCCAGGGTGGCAGCAGCAGGGCATGCACAGCGTGCTGCAGGAAGCTGAGCTCCAGAGAGGCAGTCCAGCATGCAGGCCCAGTCTCAGAGTCCCTAACTGAAATAAGGGGCCTAGAACAGATCTGTTAGAGATCAAGTTAATACATGGAAAGTACCCACAACAGTGCCTGGCATAGAGCAATCTCCATAATAACATAGTCTGACTGTAAAGAGAAAGATACTAGAAATGTGGAGGAGGGTGTCTAATGGGTCAAACTGGCCATGTCTGTAGTTTACCAGTTTCTGTAGCAGAGAGACAGTTCTCTCTTGGCTGGCAACTGTGTGACTGCCCTGGAACACTCTAGCTCCATCTCCCTTCCCTGGGCCCTGCTCATTTGTGCTCCTTCGCTCTCCCGCTCCTAGAATACTGCACTGCCAAGGCGGTCACTGGGCCTTGCCGCGCATCCTTTCCACGCTGGTATTTTGATACTGAGAAGAACTCCTGTGATAACTTTATCTATGGAGGGTGCTGGGGCAATAAAAACAACTATCTTTCCAAGGAGGCATGCATGAGCCGCTGCGTAGGTGAGTCTGTCTGATCCTGGATCCAAGAAGCAATGGTGGGTGGGTGGCCCTCCCAGAGTTCATCCCCCATCCCTAAACCACGCCTTCTAGAAAGGCTGTCATCTGGCCTCCATCCTTCTCTGGCTCCCTAGTGGGGAACAGGTGGGCTTTGGCCCTGGCTGTTGAGCAGACATATCCTAGGTCCCCACCATGGTGACAAGGTCTTAAAGACCTCAGAACAGCTGGAAGAGGAAGTAGCTCAGAACTGCCGTGAAATTCCAGGCCCGAGGGGGTCTTCAGGTGGTGACAGCTCTGGGGGAAGAGGACTGAGCTGACCTCAAGGTTGTGTGTTCTCTTGCAGACAAGCAGCTCTATCCTGTCCTGCCCCATAGCACTAAAGGTAAGTGGCCTCCTAACCCTCCCACCTGCCTGCCTGCCTGCCTGCCTGCGCTCAGCTGTGTTTTGCAGGCTCATGTCGTCTTGGACACATCATTCTTTACCATAAACATCTTTAGGCAGAAAGTTGTGTTTCTGCACGAGAATAGCCAGGCAGCTTGGAACCTGTGGTTGATGTTTGTCCGACCGCCGAGTGTACATAGTGGGGCCTGGGAGTGAGGCAGCTGAGGGTGACTGGAGGCGGCAAGTCTTGCTGTTAGGCGTGCGGGGATCTGCTGCACACAGGCCTGAGTCTTACTCCAGGTTTGGAGGGAACTTTGCTTTGTGGGGTGGACAGTTTTGGTCATGGGTGAAGAAGGAAGTTGGAAACTTTGCTGTGTGCGAGGCACAGCCAGTGCTGCTGTCCCCAAGCAGCGTGGTCTGTGGTCTGGTAAGGAGGCGGGGCCTCCGCTTCTGTTTCTGATTCTGAGCCTGTAATGGAGGATAGTGTTTGCACAAAGGACCTGCCACACTGGTTTGGTTTCTTTCCACCTGTTGCCCTGGTAAGGAGCCCCAACCTGGCCTGATGCCTGCTCTATTTTAGAGGAGGGGTGAAATGAACTGGTTTGCCAGGCCTAGGCTGAATGCAGCCCAGCCCACATCTGGAGTGCTGGTGGGGTAAAGATGGAGAGGGACTCACCCCTTTCTGATTCTGTAGCCAAGTAGGGAAAGGGAACCAGGTAGCGGCCACAGGAGCCACATTTCTTTAGTGGAACCCCACCTGGAAAGAAAGCATCTTCAGCGATCAGTAGGGTAACAATGTTAAATTTTCTAGGGCCATTAGGAGCAGTAGGGCCCCCTCCTGGCACTGCTCCAAATACACCCTTGCCGCCTCCTTTACCTCATTCTACAGGCAGCCTCCAAGCCACCTGCAGCCCACCTTTCTCTGTGGCTGGTCAGGGGTGGTATGTGAACACATAGCCTGGGGTTTTATGTTTCCATACACCCCAGAGATGTTTGCTCTTTGCATCCTGGTGTGCAAGGGCTTAGGACTCCTCTACAGTTTGCTCCTGAGCAGTGGAGGGAAATAGAGAGTTGAAGTGAAGCATTTATTCAAAAAGAAGGAACACAGCTGCTCTGTTTGTGTGAATATAGCATGGCACCTCCCTTTTTCAGGAACCAGCTTCTTAGGACTATAGGGACTCTCCTTGATGACCTCCCTGGTGGGCCATGTCAGTTCTCCAGACTCTCCCAGGTTGGGTGGAGGGATGTCAGGCACAAGGGATGCTGGTCCTTACTGTCAGCCCCTAGGGCACCTGTGTCCTTCCTAAGCTCTGTGCTGCCCCACACTGGCTGTGGCCCTCCTTGTCCCCCTGGTTCTGAGGCCTCTCTCATCCTCAGTGGTGGTCCTGGCGGGGCTGTTCGTGATGGTCCTCATCCTCCTGCTGGGAGCCTCTGTGGTCTGCCTGATCAGAGTGGCACGGAGGAACCAGGAGCGCACCCTCCGCACTGTCTGGAGCTCTGGGGACGATAAGGAGCATCTGGTGAAGAACACATATGTGCTGTGAACTCCCTGTCACCAAGAGGCACTTCTCTTCAGCATTCAGGACCCCCTGCCGATGAAGAGAACCTGGGGGTGGGGCACAAGTGTAGAAAGTGTGTGTGCGTTTTAAAATAGAGTGATTGATTTGTATTTTTGTGATCATTAGGGCTTCTGGTCTGTTTGTTACTTCAGAAGTTAAGAGGGCTTCCTGGTCCTCTGGGCAGGTTTGCTTTGTTCACATTTGGGTGGCTTGGCCCCAGACCAGAGTCAGTTCCTCTTTGATTTCTTTACTCCATGTATAGTTTTCTTTGTCTATGTTGAAGCCTTTTGCCTCCTTCCCCATTATAGACATTTCCTTTGTTTAATTTGTGGGGTATTTTTTTAAAAGTAAACAGAAATAAAAGGTTTCTTTATTAGAATTCTGAAAGGAAGAGAGTATAATGTACCAGTTCAATAAAAAGGGTCTCCCCTTTTAAAATAAATTTCAGCATGTGCTTTATTTATTTATGGGACTGCTAATTTAAACTCTACCAAAATTATCACAGGACACTACATAAAATGTCCCATTCTAGAAACAAACTCTTTTAAAAAGAGCATCTTTCAGATATTTTTGAATGAAATATATCTTGCATTATCAAACAACACAGCCCATGGTGAGCCCTGGGTGTTTGTTTCTTTGTTGTTGGTGGTATTTTCTATTCTAGTTCCCTTTTTAAAAGATTCGGGCCATATCCCACTGAATTAAGAGCATGAGGGTTGCTCTTAATTGATTTTTTATTTACTTTTTGTTAATCCTCATCTGAGGATATTTTTCCATTGGTTTTTAGGGAGAGCGAAAGAGAGAGAAGACAAACACATCAATTGGTTGCCTCCTGCATGTTGGGGCTCGGGCTAGAGAGGAGCCTGCAACCAAGGTACGTGTTCTTGACTGGAATCAAACCTGGGACCCTTTGGTCCACAGGCCAACACTCTATCCACTGAGCCAAACCGGCTAGGGCTGGTTTTTTATTTTTAAATGATCCACTAAAATGGAACACTGCTTTGCACAGGAGGTTTGCTATAAGGATGCATCCTCTTGAAGAGAATACCAAGACCTTCCTAAAATTGGAGTGGTTCTAACCAAAATCACTTGGGCTTCATGATTTTCATCTTTTCCTACAATTCTACAGTTCTCTCAGGTCTCCCATGAGTCCCTGTATTGAAATGGGGACAGGGATAAATTCAGCCCCCAGGCTCAGTCCCGATTCTGCTGCCTATCTGTGGGTGTTCCCTTCCTGTCTTGACTCTAGAAGCCACTTCCTCCCCTCTGTCTTCCAAACATATAGTCCAAACTAAACACAGCAGAATCCAGGCAACCCACAGCAGTAGGTAAAATATCCCAGGGTTAGAGACCAAAGAATAAGGCTAATAACTCCAGCAGTGCATCAAGAGTTTTTTAAAGGAACTTGGAGCCTATCTTGAGCAGCAAGAGGTGTTGGAGGCACTAAAGAATTATATTGAACAGGGCAAGATGACAAAGGTATTGGGGGTGACTTGTTTCAGGTAAAGGAAATGGCTTATTATTCTTGCCTGGGACAAGCAATGGCCTATTCCAGGAACCAGCTCTAGTGGGGATAAGGTAGGAGACAGTCAAACAGCCTCTGAGGAGGCTTACTGGGAAGCAGTCTCTGTTCTAGCTGGGTGAATTGGTCACATCAAGGAACATGCTCAGTCTCTCCACCTGCCTTGGTGACTCAGGAGGCTGGATGCTGACTCGGGAGTGGGCAGAGGTACCTGGCCAGCCTGTGTGCCCTATGCAACCTGATAGTTCCAATATTGCTTTGTCTGCTCCATGGAACAAAATAAAAACGGATAAACTCTCCTTCCTAGAAATCCCTCAGGCCAAAAAGGACACATTCTGTACATTGGAGGAAAGATCTGCGTCCATCAGGGTTTAGAAATCTATTCCAGAAGCAAGTTGGCAAATACCTCATCTGGTCCTTTCTGGCCTCCCTTGCCCATAGTAGGTGTTGCTTGTGGATTCTGGCATTTTCCCTGCCAAGCCTTTCTGTCACTGCAGTTGACCCAGTTGGTGAGCAGTGAAGCCTCCACTGTCCTACACACACATATTGGGAACCCCAAATGGGAGACCCTGTGGTCCAGGAAAAGGGCCTATGCATTGGGAAGAGACTGCCCACCACCCCAGGTATTCAGTAGTGGGCAGCTCACTTAACTCTTTTGAAACTAGAGTTTCCTCACCTGTCACATGGCACATGCTCAGCAAAGGGGCCTCCTTCAAAGAGGGGGCTGGTTTCCACCTCTGCCCACGTATCTACTTTGTTTCTGAATAGTGGGTGGCTCTCCCCTAGACCTACCCTGCCATCATGAGCAACCATTAAATCCACGTAAGTCTCCATCTTCAGGAACCTCAAACTCACTGATGCCTCAGACCTAGGAGAAGGCCTTTCTCCACCTACAACAAGCATTGCCACCTTTAAACCTTAGTTACATGAAAGGAACGTGTTATGTATTTGGGTTTTTTAAAAAACTTGGGAATCATTTTACTGCTGTAGGATCAAGTAAATTTTCTTTTTAAAAAAATATATTTTATTGGTTTTTTATAGAGAGGAAGGGAGAGGGAGAGTTAGAAACATCGATGAGAGAGAAATATCAGTCAGCTGCCTCCTGCACACCGCCCTACTGGGGACATGCCCCCAACCAAGGTACATGCCCTTGACTGGAATCGAACCTCAGACCCTTGAGTTCGCAGGCCAACACTCTATCCACTGAGCCAAACTGGTTAGGGCTCAAGTAAATTTTCTTAACACCATCAAGATTAGTTGAGCTTTTGAAGGCTTTCTGTTTATGTTTCTGACACAGAAGTTCTCACTATGACTCGCTTCAGTCAAAATATGTCTTGTTTGTCTCATGGTGAGGGAGGCCACAAGGCCCACTTGCTCCTGTAAATTGACTGCCAGTGGTGTCACCTGCGCTTTTTCAGGTTTGGTGCTGTCGTGGCAGCCACTTTCTGCCATGCCGCTGGGCCCTGAGACAACTGTGCCATGAATCCGACTTGCTGGACCATTGACAGGCTAACAGTGGTGCTCTTTTTCTTTCAAAGGCTGCCCAACAATGAGCCAATAGCCAAGTTACTCAGTGGACACTTCACAGCCTTTGGCCTCATTAAATGAAATGGACTTTTTAAAAATCACCTCACAAAAATCTCACTTCCTCCTGGTCCATATACCTCAGGAAGTCAGTTTGGTCACTGATTGGCAGTTCCCAGAAAGGGCCTTCCTATAGTAGCTGTCCCTGTACATTTGTAAAAATGCTTGTTGCACTCAGATCTGACCCAACAAAAGGTCTGAGTATGAGTAAGTGTTGGTAGAAGAAATGAAGCTATACCCACTGGGATGGGATACACACTGATTTCAAGTCCTTGGAGGAAGGCCTTAGACCCCAGAAAGGGGGGGTGGGTGCAGTCAGAGCCTTCTCTGTCCTCTAGATCTAACACTGAAAATCCTGGCCAATCACCTGGTCCTGCAGCATCTGCAGCCAACGTGACCGACAGGCATGGGTAACCCTGACCAATTCTGTGCCTAATCCCACCAGTAGCAACTTCTGAATGTGGGCTCCACCTCTAGACATTTATAAACACACAGACCTGCACAGCCTTGTCCTAATCTGGCTGATGAAATCACACACTGCTGCCTGAGCAGCCCTGGGTTATGCCATGTATGGCAATGGAGGCTATAACTACTCAGTGGCACTGCCCATGTGGTTTAACCAAACCAGGGTAGTGTTCCAAGTCAAGTTTAACAACAAACCCTGAACTGCTGTGCCCTGTGCCCTAGCACTCTGTGCTTTTGTGTGTGGGAAAGAATGAGTCATAATGTCTCTCTATGGGGCATGAGGGCTGCTTCCGGCTTTGTGATTATTAGCAATGACATGGAAGATCAGCAGGGCACCCTGCCCTCCCTGTGTGGGTCCTAGCAGATGACAGATAGCCTTTACACTATATCCTGGAATGAGCCCTGCTCATTCAAAACTGGACGGCAGATTGGCCTCATAGCAATAAGACGGACCCACTGCTGTTTGGAGTCCTCTGTTAATTGTAGCCTTAATTAAGTGCTGTATGAGAAAAACTAAGTAAGTATGGTCCCAGCCCCTGTTAGATTAACCAGTGGCTGACAGAATGGCATATTAATGTGAAAACTCATCAGAAACTGGTGGTGGAGAGGGACAGATTGTTGGTAGAAACAGTACTCCATGCTGCTACAGGTCTTTCTGGGTGTGCCAGAGGTTGTGCCAGAAATGCATGACCCTGACAGCTGTTTACCTGGGCCATTTCTCAGGGTTCAGTTTGCAGTGAGCACCTTGAGGGATGAGGAAATGGCTCCAAAGAGCACACTTGTATACTGCCTACTATAAGGTGGCAGGTCCCCACTCTTATAATGCAACCCTCTGCATGTGGAGGGCCCATTTGGACCCTCCATTTTGTCCCATGTGGCAAGGGAAACACAGATGCAGATGGAAGGAGCGTCCCATACCACCCACTCACCCACTTGACTCCCATCAGCCCAGGCTTTTGTGGTAGAGAAAAACAAGCTATGTTGTTCAGCCTCTTGTCTTTGGGTCTCTGCAAAAGCTGCCACGTCCTAACTATAATACAGGAGTGAGTAGAGGACCAGGCCATGGTCTCTCCAGACCCATTCACCCTCTCCGCAATTTTAGCGCAGTAAAGTGCTACTGCATGTTGCGTTTGGAAGACTGTTCATACTGCTACCTACAACCTTCTAGCCCAGTGTCCTTGGGCATGAAATTGTACCTTTTGAGGCTCAACTACCTTATATCTAACATGAGGATCCTATTGGCAGTTTTATGAGGAATCATGAGATTGTGTTTGTGGATAATAAAATGTGACATTTAATGAGCATCTATTTACCTTGTTCCAAGCAGGCTCTGTGGAAAACCATCTACCTTATCAGGTAAGTTTTCCACTTTACAGAGTAAGAAACTGAGGCCATTTCTGGCCCAGAATGGTTGACTTCTTTGTCCACAGGGCAGTAGAACGAGGGTAAGCAAATTGACCTCCAGAACCCAAATTCATGGACACTTTGCTTGCTCTAACCTGCCATTAGATTAGCACAGTGCCTTGCATCAGGTAATCTCACTCATTCACCAGATAATAAGCACCAACTCTGAGCCATGCTGTTCTGGTGTTGAATAAAGTAGACGAGGTCCCCACACTCCTGGAACTTATGGCCTGCCCGGAGAGACAGCCACTTTCATATCCTGCATCCAGTTGTGGGGAAAACCACAATCATTTCACTTCTTCACATTCAGAGTAAAGAACAAAGTTCTTTGATTTACAAGATATCGCCCCCTATTGCTCCCCATTTTCTTTCCCTCCATTCTCACTGCCATTCTGAGGGCCTTTGCACTTGATAGTCCCTCCAGATCCTTGCATGGCTTTCTTCTCATTGTTAGATCTTTACTTAAAAATTCTTTCAATGATGCTTTCCTTGGTATCTACACCTAAAATCCAGCCCCTCCCCAACATACCATATAGTTATTACCTAGTCTCTTCTTAGCACATATTATTTTTAATAGATTTTATTGGGGTATAAGTTACATAAAACTCACGCCTTTCAAATGTAAGCTCAATGATATTTAATAACTTTACCAAGTGGTGCAACTGTCTTCCTAAATCCATTTTAGAACATTTTCTCTCCTCCACTCCAAGATACCTCCTGCCCATTTACAGTTAAAATCCATTCCCACTTAGCTCTCAGCAACCACTAATCCACTCTGTCTCTCTAATTGCCTTCTGTGAGCACATCACATGAATGCTATCATACAACAGGTAATCTCTGTGCCTGGCTCCTTTCTCTCATGATGTAGCAGGAATGTGCCAGTTAATCCTTTTTGTTGTAGAGATTATGTCATTTTCCCTATCCATTCACCAACCATTGGTCAATTTTCCATTTTTCCCCCCTAAAATACTATACATTTTTACCTTGTTTCTCACATAGAATATCAATTCCAGGAGGCTGGACATTTTGTTCACCTTTGTACCCCCAGCACTTGCACTGTGCTGGACACATTGTAGGTACTCAATAAATATATGCTGCTGGGATGAGTGAGAATCAAGATAACTTAAATAGCAAGGGCTGTGCTGGTCATCAAGCAGTGGAGAGAGAAAAAGACGGGACTCTGTGGAGCCAGCAGGCTCTTAAGGAATGAATGGACTTTGGAGCAGACCTGAGTGCACAAAGCTGATTACTGCACATTCATCGTCATCCCCAGGCCCCAGCCACCTGCTTTAGGTACAGGCTGCCCAGCTGCTGGCAGGGCTGGGCTGGAGAGAAACATAGACAACTTAGCCTGACAGTAAAGGGAGCAGGTGGCCCAGCCCAGTGTAGGGAAGGAAGGCTGGGTTCTGCCAGCTGCCCCTTCCTCTGAGCACCCTTCAGGTGCTCAGATTTGAGCCATACCCCCTGTGTGAATCCCAGCTCTAGGCTGTTCATTGCTGCATTTGCCCCTTGTCATCTTACTTAACTGTTTGATCCCTCAGTTTTCTCATCTGTAAAACAGGGACAGTAACAATATCTACTTTTTATTTTTAAAAAGCCAAAACATGATTTCATAAGCACTTCCTTTGGCCCGGCTGGTGTGGCTTAGTTTTGAGCATTGACCTATGAACCTGGAAGTCATGGTTCAATTCCCCATCAGGGCACATGCCCAGGTTGTGGGCTGGATCCCGTGTGGGATATGTAGGAGGCAGCCAGTCAATTATTCTTTATCATTGATGTTTCTATCTCTCTCCCTTCCTCTCTGAAATCAATTTAATATATATTGTATATATATGAATAAGCACTTCCTCTGTGCCAGGCACAGGTCTAGGAAATTAATCCATCTGATTCTTACCTTTACCCCATATGGTAACTGTCATTTACAGAAGAGGAACTTGAGGCACAGGGCAGCAAAGCAACTGTCCTTAGAATACCCTACTACTAAATGGTATAGCTGGGCTTCAAATTCAGCAGGCTGGTCCCAAGTTCACATTCTTCACCCTTTTAGGCTGCTTGTCATCAGGCCACAGTGGGTTGCTAAAGTGAGTAATAATGCATGAAGCCCTTGGAACAGCGCCTGGCACACAGCAAGCACACAAGGAGTGATGGTGTTCTCACGGCATACAGGTCACGGGGAGCCACCCTCCCTCTTGTTTCTTCAAAAGCAGGCAACTGACTCTTTTTGGGGAAGCCGATGACAGCTCTAGTCCCTGGAAATCTGCAACTGCCCACCCCAACTCCCATCCACACAGCCCCACCTCACTTGACAAAGCTGGAGGGGAGTAGGGTTTTTTGTCTTGCAGTTAACTGTCCACCCTCCCCATTACGTACAGAGGAAAAGTTGGGCGGTGCTGGGGAGGGGCTGAGGCAGAACTGAGGACTCTGAACAAAGGTCTGGAGGAACTCCTCAGTACTCCTTTCGAGGGCATGTCCCACTGCTCCCTGTCTACACACACACACACACTTTGGACACACCTCTCACTGCACAGAGTTGGACCCATGTTCCTGGGAGTGTGCAGGAGACATTCCCTATCCCAATCCAGCCAACTTCTCTCAGCAGCCCTGGAGTCCACCTCGAAGCTTACGGGGCAGGCCAGGTGAGTGATCCCAAATATAGCTCCCCCAAAGTTCAGGGCCTGTCAGAAGCAGGGTCAGCTAACTGAAGGGTTAATCACCTCTCAACAAGGGAAGGGCGTACATGGTGGAACTAGGTGCTTCTGATTCCAGAGCCTCAAGCTCAGGCTTTCAACTTGCGGGGCCCTTGGCCTCACTATTATGCTTTCACCTAGCACAACCATAGCCCTAGCAGCTCCTCAAATTCTGACAGCAGCTCCAGCAACTCGGACATGGAGGTGAAGGTAAAGGACTTGTCCCTCCCAAGTGGGTGCCTCTCTCCTCTCCTATTCCCACAGCCCTACCCTGCAGATATTCACGGAAGCACCCCAGTCAAGGTCAAGAAGCCCAAGTTAAAAAAGCGGAAGAAGGCTTCCCACTGACGGGTCTGGGCTAGGCTCATTAAACCTTCAGGTCTCTGGTGGCCTCCAGGTTGCAGGCCACTGTGAACCGCCCGCCGTCCCCGCTTCTCCAGCGGGCCTGGCCTGCCCCCTGTGGGCAACCGCACAGCCACCAAGGAGAAGCTACCCAAGCTGGGCTCACCAAAGTTTATTGTTTCCAGAACAGAGGCCGCTAGTACCCCAGGGGATCTCTGCAACTGGGGCGGGAGCGGGGGCGGGGGCAGAGCGTCTCAGGAGGGCTGGCAGGTAGCCCGGAGATGAGCCGGCAGGTGATCGGGAGATGAGCCGCCTGGAGCAGCAATTAGAGGCGGGCAGGCGCGTCGCCCTCACCTCACAAGGTGGAAGGTGAGCCAGTACATGAGCAGAGGCTGCGCTGCCGCCACAGCCATGGTCAGGTACATGCGCAGCTGGTTCCGCGCTCCGCGCACAGGGACTCCCTCAGCCGCAGCCTCCGCCAGGATCTTCAGCCGCAGCGTCCGGATCTGGGGCCGGTAGAGGTTACTCTTTAGCCCTTCCCGCCAGTGGGAGCGCCTGGACACTCAGTCCCTGCACCTCTGCATTCTTTCTCCCCCCACAGGGGCAGCTGCGCTCCTCTCCACTTCTGGGGCTCCTTGGCTTCCCCCAAATCTAATAGATGGTGGTGCTCTTCCCAAGGCCTTGAGAAAATGTTAGGGTTCAAACCCAGGCCAGGCCCCTGAGTTAGGGAGGAACTGCACTGTAATTACCCTGTCTGAACGGGGTGGCCAGGCGTGGCTCTGGTTGCTGTCACTGCTTATGCTGGCCAGATGATAATTTTTAACACAAACCAGAATGCCTTTTTTAAAAACCTTGTAAATAACAACATCTAAGTCAAAGTTTATCTGATGAGTAGACGTGGCCCACAAGTTACCCGTTTGTGCTCTCTGCTCCTCACACTAAGTCCTCCAATTATCCTGAGGTGCAGTTATCCCGATTTTACAAAAGAGGAAACAGATTGAAAAGGAGAAAGTGATCTTCCCAGGATCCAGCTAAGCTTGGGATCAAACCCAGGCCTAGCTTTACTCAGCACCCCCACAAAGAGCCCTCAAACAAGCTACTTCAGGGGTGCTAAAACTTTTTCATCTTAAAGAAAATTCTGGCAGGAAAGTCCACCATGTAAGGAGAGTTCTGTGAGGGTTAGGCCCTAGTTTGGACACACTCTCTTCCAGGAGGCCCTCCTGAACCCCAAGTTGTGGCACCCACTCCAGGGCTCCTTAGTTCAGCAACGCAGCTCTGGTCTAAACTCTCCACCTAACATCCTCTGTTTGGATGTCTTCAGAGGAACTCAATCTGCTCAAGGGACCTGTGTCTTCAACTTCATGCTCCCTAGAGCCCCAACTTACCATGAACACAAAGATCGACATGCAGCACCAGCCCAGCACCAGGTAGTAGCCAATCTTTCCAAAGAGCAGGCCCATGAGGATCCCGCCAATCATCCTGGGAGGAAGAGGGAAAGCCTGGTCTGAGGAAGAGGCCCAGGGCTGGGGCTGTTTGTGGAGAGGAGGTGGTAGTACTCACCCAACATATTTGTAGCCCAAGAAGGCCACCAGGTCGATAGTGGTGAGGTCGGTGTTGACAGTGACCAAGTAGAGGCTGAGCAGGATGGCCAGCACCTCCAGTGTCAGCCAGGCCAACGCCGAGCTGGCCTGTAACCCTAGGAGGTCTGGGGAGAACCTGCCGGCACCCAAGCTGTCATTCGACTGGCCTTCTCAAACCCTCCCTACACATCCACTTGGGGACAGCCTGTGTTGGGTGGGGCTGGAGACCCGGCAGTGACCAAGGTGGATCTGGGCCTGGTCCTCATGAAAGTCCCACTTCAGGAAAGGCAGATCTGTCCTCAGTGACACCCTAGACATGTCAGGGATGCAACTGGGGAAGCACAGGGCAAGGAAAGTGCCTGACCCAGTGGGGAGGGGTGTCAGATAGGGTTTCCCAGAGGGACACCTGCCTGAGGCCTGAAGGAGTAAGAAGCTGGTTGCTCTCTGCCATTTTCAAACGATAATTACTGTCATTGCCACAAAGGAAATGAACAGGGGCCTATGAGCAAGAGGTGGAGGCTTGATCCAGCCTGGGGTGGTGGGAAGACTTCTTCAAGGAAGTGACATTCGAGTGGAGACACCCTGAGTGAGCAGATGCTCAGCAGGTGATGATGTAGGGGAGGAACATGCTCCTGAACAAAGGAAACTAGATGTGCAAAGGCCCTGGGATGGCAGTGCTAGGCCTGGTGGAGGATGGAAAGAGGACCAGAGTGGCACAGCAGAGCGAGGTGGGGCAGAAAAGGGCCTCGTGGAGGGCAGTGCAGGGCTAAGAAGCTGGGGCTTGGTCTGGGGCCTGGGGAGCTATGGACAGCTTCTGAGCAGGTTAGGATGTGGTCAGGCCTGCCTCTCGGACAAGAACTTCCTGGCTGCTGCTAGAGTCAGGGTAGAGCAGGGTGTGGGGTCAGGGCAGCTGGGAGAGGATGAGACTAGATCTGGTGGTGGAGGCCAAGAAGGATAGATTTAGAGAATCACCCTGCACAGAGAGGGTGACACCTAGAGAGCACAGTGGGGCTATTCTGAGAGGGAACCAAGAGACTCTCCCAACTGCCCTCAGTCCTCCAAAGCCCATGCCACCCTATCCACTTGAGTTCTCTCTTACCTATCCTGGGTTCCCAGTGCCAGGCCAGCCACCAAGACGTAGGTGATAAAAGCCATAGCTATGGGAAGCAGACACACAGACACACGTCAGAGGAAGGACCATCTGGGCCTCTAGGTATCTAAACCTCTGCCCTAGATATGCCCACCCAGAGGGAGGAGGGTGCAGGGCAGTGGTGGATAGGATGAAACCTGGAATGTAGAGGTCCGGAGCGTTGACATCAAAGCGGGGGGCCACTGGCGTGTCCTGCTGGTACTGCACCTCCCAGTCCTGTGGGGACAGTGGGGGAGCAGACAGAACCCCCAGAACTGGGCTCCTCCACCTTGCTTACAGGCCCTCTCTTAAGGCAAATCACCCACCCTGCCCCTCATGCAGGCCCCAGACTCTGACTCAACCCTCATCTACTGCCCCCTACCCAGAGGCTGTCTTTCCCTCTGACCATGGATGGTCACTTCAGTAGGCAGTACTCTGACCTGGTGCAGGTAGGGGAAGAAGAGCAGGCCCAGCTTTTTGCCCACATACAGGGTGTCCACAGCGAAGTAATACTTGAGCTTGGTGATAGGGATGAAGCGGTCGATCTGGGGAGGCAGAGCTCTTCCTAAAGCCCTGGCCTCATGGCCCCAGCCTTCCCCCCCTCCCACCAGCCCAACCCACTCACATTCTTATCCACCAGCTCCTTGCCCTGTGCGGCTAGACTGCTCCCATAGGCCATGGCCATGTTGGACACAGGATCAGCTAGGAAGGCTGCCTGGGGCGAGGCAGAAGCTGTAGGGTAGCCCAGGCCACTGGGTCCCTGCTGGGCTTCATAGCCCTGGCTCTGAGCTGAACTTGTGTCATCAAAAAGCTGGTGGGGGTCAGCCATGCCCAGATGAGACACAGGGATCCTCCGCTTTGAGGCTGCAGGGGGAGAGAGGTGGATGCCTCATTCATTCTGTGGGCACACCCCCTCCCACCCTGCTCCAGTGGAGCACTGGTTTTCATGTTAGATGGGTTGGCCAGTCAAGTGCGGGCAGGCTCTGCTTGCCATCCATCCATCCAAATAACAAGGATGATGATGTTGCTAGCTACTATGCACAGAATGCTGTACTAAGCTTTTTACAAACAAGTTCTCTGTCCGTATCCCTCTTCATGTTTCCCCTCACTCATTCAGCTCCAGCCACATGGGCTTTCAGTGAGCAGACCAGGCATGCTCACAGCTCAGGGCTGGTGCACTAGCTGTTCCTCTCCTTGAATGCTCTTTCCCCAGATGTCCTCATGGCTCACTGCCCTCCTTGAAGTCTTGGCTCAATGGGACCTTCCCCCACTATCCTGTATACAACTGCACCTCCGTAAATGGCATTCCCCCTTCCCTGCTTCATTTATATCCACAGAACTCGGCACCTAAATGCTTTACTTCTTTTTTCCCCTGTCTGTCCACAAAAGCATGAGTCCCTCAAAATGGGAATCTTTGTCTTGTTCATGGCTGAATCCTGTACACAGCACTTGACAAAAACCTACTAAATGAATCAGTAGCTATCCCCATTTTACAGCTATGGAACCCGAGGCCCGGACAAGCTAAATTACTTGTGTAAAGGGCCAAACAGAGTGAGGGAAGAGCAGGAGTCCAATCCAGGTTGCCCAATAAATATTACAATAATTCAATCCCAACTGAGCACTAACCACATATCAGGCCATGTTCTAAACACTATGGATTAACTCATTTAATCCGCACAACAACCTATTTGTGTTGATGCTATTAGCACCCCCATTTTACAGATGGGAAAAGCAAGCCCCAAAGAGGCTCAGGCCCCTGCCCAAAGTCATACAGGTAATATGAGGCAGAGCCAGGGTTCAAGTTTTTAAAAGATCTCTCTGGCTTCATGTTGGCGATAGATGGAGGAAAGGAGGGAGGAATTTATTGATGGTCCAGGTGGGAGACCAGGATGGATAGTGGAGACTGAGGGGAGGGGAATGGGCTGCTTCTGGATAGATTTTGGAGGCAGGTGGGAGGGCCAGGACTTGCTGGAGGTGTGCTTAATTGGGATGGGGTAAGAGAAAGGAGATAGGAATATGAAGATGACCAATTTGAACCCAGCACTCTGGCTCCAAGGCCCCTACTCCTAAGCAATAAGCAATGCTGTGGCAGCCAATATTCATTGAGCTCCTTCTATATGCAAGGCACCATTGTGGGCACAGGAAACAGGGTGGTAGGATTACAATGAATGGGGTAGGAGGCAAGTCATCTGCATCATGACTTTCTCTGTGCCTCAATTCTCTCCTCTGTAGAATGGGTTAATAGTCCAAGGCGAAGTGACTCATAGACTCCTCAGCCCTTGGCCTGGCACCTATTGTTATTACAAGCACCTCCGCTCTTCATCGCGATTATTTGTAGCTGGAAAACACCCAGGTGTCCTCAGTCCCAAAGAACGCAGCAGTGGTTCTGGCCCATTTGTCCTCAAGTTCCACTTCTCTTTTTCCTCTCTATTTATGGCCTGAAGGGTCATTTCCTGAAAGCTTTGGTGTAAGCCTGTCCTCCCTCCTTGTCACCGCCTCAGCCAGTGGCATTTGGGGTCCTGCTCCCACTGGCCTCTAAAGGCTCTCTGCACCACCAGGTCGAGTCCATTATTCTGCTCTCATCCAACTCAAGTCTCACAGCACTAGATGCATTGCCCCAAATGTCAACCTCCAACTCTTGGCTTTTGAAACACTGTGCCTGTCTTTTTCTCTTTTCTGTCTGAGGCCCACAAATACCTACTTAGCACCCCCATGTTAAGCTCTGATGCAGGTAGCAATGATCAAAAAGACAAAAACTCCTGCCTTCATGGAGCTGATGGTCTCCCGAACTGTCTCTCTCAATCAGTGACTTATTTCCAGCTCCCTGGAATGTGTGACACAATTCTCCACCCTTGCCCTGTCTTCTGCCCTCACCTAGGGCAATCTCACCCACACTCACAACTTTCACAGTTTTAGGCTCTGGGCTCTGTCTCTGGCCACCACTTCTCTCCTATAGCCAGACCCAGGTAGGCCACTTCTTAGCAATGGCCTCTGGTTGCCCCTGGGCCCTAACCTCAGTCTCCAAACCCTTGATTCCCTTTCTGTCTGGCATCCAAGCAATCAATGGCTAATTCTTGCCCACTATGTCTCAATGTTACCCTCCCCTCTCAGACTATGTCATCTTGCACCTGACTTAAATGTCCTCCCCCCAGGTCTTCCCATTCATTCTTAGCTGCGCCAGCCTTCTCTCCAGTGGGCAACCAGAGACATCTTTTTAAGTGAAAAAGAGAACATTTCCTGTCTTTTGCCTAAGATCAGGGCCCATTGTGTTTGGAATAAAATCCTAATGCCTATGAGGCCCTGCAGGACCCAGCCCTGTTAACCACCTTCTTTTACTACCTTACCCCTCCTTGGGGCTCACTGCATCTCAGTCACAATGGCTTCCTCTCAGACCCTGACCCTGCCAAGCTCCTAGCCCCCACAGGCTTTTAAAAATATATATGTTTCTTGATTAGGGAGAGGGAAAGAAAGGAATATCGATGAGAGAAACATCCATCGGCTGTCTCCTGCAAGCTCCATACTGGGGATCGAGCACACACCCTGACTAGGAATTGAACCAGTGACCTCTGGGTGCCTGGGACAATGCTCAACCAAGCCACACGGGCCAGGGCCCTCATAGGCTTTTGAACATCCATCACCTTGGAACACCTTCCCACTACTGACAACTGCCAATGTTGCACTCAGGCCTCAGCTCAAATGTTTCCTTCTCAGAGACCTTTCTCATTCCTCAATATAAACACTAGCCTGACCTTGTTCTTTCTCATAATATCCAGCGATTCTCCTTTCCCTTTTGAGCACAATTCGTTTGTCTCCTTGTTTACTCAGCACAGGCCTCCAATGCTTTTCCCTCACTACAAATCCCCTTCTCTGGGCTAATGAGATATACCTCTTCCAGGAAGCTTCACTGACACCCCAGGCTGGATCACATGCCTAATCTGGGCAACCACAACACCTCCATCCCAGCCATAATCACTCTTGATTGTACTTCCCTCTCCCTGGCTCTAACCAGTCTGCCTGTGCTGCTTCTTTCATCAAAAAGTTCATCACTCAAGCCTGCTGCCGTCTTCTGCTCTGCATTGGTAGCTCCATGAGGACAAGACCCTGTTGGGCACCTTATTGATGGTTGAAGGGAGGAATGAGCGCATCACACTGTCTCCCTCCTAGTCACATCCTGATTATTCCCTTTATGGCTCTAATTAGTCCCCAAATTATCTGGCTGCCTAGATTGTTTCTGAGTTTAGTGACTGTCTTCCCACCAAACTCAGAAACAAAGAAGAGTTAACAATGACCGGTACTATGCTGGTCACTACCAGGTACCCACATTCCATCACAGGGCTGGGCACAGGGGAGCTGAGGCAGGATATGTTGAACGACTAGATGAGATGCACGCGCACGCACATTCAAGGAGATTAGACATACAATTTCACAAAGATGGAAAAAAGAGGTTAACAGCCAAATAAACACAGGTTCAAATCTACATAAGGGATAACCATGGCCCTCTTCGCTCACGGAGGGCTACGAATCCTGTCCTAAGGCATAGGCGACGGCCCGTGACTACGAAGGGGTAAGGGGTAAGGGGTAGACTGACTGCTTACTGCAAAATCAATGAAAGTCGGGCTTTTCTGCACACCATACAATAACCTACCCATAATTGTTTTCTTTCAAAATAATAAGCTAAGAGGAAAAAAATCGACCCCAAAGCGCCTCTACCCGGAGCTGGCATCCTGGTGCGGTGCACACCTCGAAGCTCCAGATCCCTGACTTCCTGACCTCCGACCTGCAGCGACCTCGCCAACCGCCGCGGCAGCCCCGCCACACCCCGCCCGCCTCATCACCTCTGCGGGCCACGTACGCCACTTACGCTGCCGGGGAGTCCCCGCCGCCGCCGAGCCAGGTTGCATCCTTCGTTGCTTCCGCGCCGCCCCAACCGCGGTTCGAAAGGTGCCCGTCCGGCTCCCGTAGCCACGTCCCACCGGCGACGCGACAGCCAATGGGCGTTACGGTCGTTCAGAGGCCACGCCCTCTCGTGGAAGCTTGGACGCATTCGCTGTGGGTAAGAGGGGAGGGCTGGAGGCTCGTGACGTAAGCCGAGAGTCCAGACCCGAGCCGCAGGAAGGCGGGGCAGGAACGGATCCGAGGAGTAGATGGTGTCGTGCATGATGGGAAATGTAGGTGTCGAGCGAAGAGGCGGATGGGAAATGGAGTTCTCCATGGACAGACGCTCAATTTGGGTCGCTGAGAGCACGCGGACACCAGGGAAGGGTGTGGCGCAGGGAAGAAGAAATCCATTTGTATTCCCAAGGAGCTAAGCCGAGTGGGGCGGGCTCTGCCCTTTACAATTTTGTTAGATCTTAGGTATTAAAGTGAATGTTTAGAGTGAGAAAAGGATGCTCAGCAAGTTAGGTGGTAAGAACCAAGATGTCTGTCTTGGAATATATCTTTTTTTAAAAATATATTTTATTGATTTTTTACAGAGAGGAAGGGAGAGGGATAGAGAGTTAGAAACATCGATGAGAGAGAAACATCAATCAGTCGCCTCCTGCACACCCCCCACTGGGGATGTGCAGGCAACCAAGATACATGCCCTTGACCGGAATCGAACCTCGGACCCTTCAGTCCACAGGCCGAGGCTCTATCCACTGAGCCAAACCGGTTTCGGCTTGGAATATATCTTTATATATTTTCCCAGAAAATGATAACAAATGCTTTGCGTTGGGACCTGGTTTTCCCAGTCCTCCAAAAACATTTTACATGCCCCCCTTCCCCCCCCCCCCCCACACACAACTCACAGCACACACAGGCACACCTGCAAGTGAGAAGCCCAGAGAATTCAGCTTCCTTAGTCTCTCCTCTCTTTGTCTTTCAGTATCCCCATGTATCTCACTGGGACTCTCCCCTCCAGCCTCCTATTTTCTGTCCCACACTTTCCTGCACTTATCTGAGGCAAAGATAATGGTAGAAGTGACTTCCGGGCAATGATAGCACTCCGGAAGAATATCAGCAAGTGACTGTCACTGTGGCTTTCCTTTCCTCCCGAGACATTGCCTTTTCTGGGGACCTTGAGGACTGTTCTAGTCTCTCAGTTATGAGTGCTGGCTTAGTCGTGGGCTTTCTTTGTGAGGTGTCCCCATTCATCTTCTGAACCTCTGGTTTAGCATCTGTCCTTTGGGCTCCATCACTATTTTCTCATCCTCTGAATACTTTTATTTAGTAAGCAAGTATTTTAGCTTTGTGTTACCTTATGTTCACATGGTCACACCTTACCAGTTTTGTGACTACTCAATTGTTAAGCCTAAAATTTCTCATCTGTTTAATGAATAATAGAGGAGGGGTTGATATACAAGCTTATGTATCCATAGGGCCTGACATATTGAAGCCTTTGACCACTGGCCCCTACTGTTGCTGTTGTATTATCAGGTGTCTTTTCCTGTGAGTTCTAAGCCCCAAGTTGGGTTCTTTCCTAAGAGCTGCCACAGTTTTATAAATAGAACCATCTGGGTGTGTCTGAACTGGTCCCCGAGCCCCACTCCTCGGCCAGTCAGATGTGGTCAGGATCCAGGGCTGCCCTCCGGAAGGCCATCAGAGTGGGGGCTGTGGAGAAATGTACAGAGGGAGCAGGGAAGGAAAGATCCCCACTCCAGTGAAGGTGTGGATCTGTGATTCTGCTTGGAAAAGAGATCCTGGCTCTTTCCTGTTCATCTTTCCTCTCTCACTTCAGGTATTTCCTTCCTCCAGAAGCTCTTGATTTTTCAAAAGCTGCGGTAGTCGCCTCCTCTGGGTTACACGGTCCTCTGGGCATCCTCCATCCCAGCCTTTGTCACTCTGCCTGTGTTTCTTTCTGGGCTGTCACTCTGTTGAAGTGCTGGGAGCCCTCTGAAGGCAGGTTCCAGAACTGTCTTGGTTACTGCTGTTTCCCCAGGATCACTCAGCAAAGGGCCAGGCACAAAGTGGGCACTGAGCAAAGATTTGGTGAAGATCTAAATATCCCGATTCTGTCTGTAAGGGCACAAGAACGCCTGCCCCTGTGGTGTCCTACGTTGTGATTTAGGCCTCCCCACTGAAAGATGAGACACAGGCTTTATTAGAGGAGAAGACCCCTGTCGGGCTACCTTCCAAATGGGGAAAGAGCACATGTGCAGGGGTGAAGGCGCCTTTTGAGGGGAGGAAAGGGAAGGGATGGGGCTTAGGGTACTCGGCACACGCTGATTGGTGGTTTCATATAAGGCACATAATTAGGGACTTAGGAATCCGGGGCTTAGGGTATTTTGGCAGGTGCTGATTGGTGGTTCAATGTACAGTCCATATAAGGTGCCTGGTTAGGTGTTCAGGAATGTTCGCGCTGCAGGTGGAGTTTACGTCATTCTCCGTCCATCAGTTGGGGGAAGGGAGGATCTATCACCCACCGGTGGAAGCAACCCCACTCCAGAGCGCACGACTCGGCGAATGGAAGGAGGGCTGGATGCCAGTTTGTGCCCTTGTCCCCTCAGCCATGCACCCTGATGAAAACCACAATCTTTGTAGCCCAGCAGGACAGCCCCGAGGAGATGGGGCGCGACTTCTCCGTCCTTGAGCAGGAAAGAGAGTTCGGACTCTTTCTGACCAAAAGGAATCAAGACGTCTGGAACGCAGGGAGGGAAGGAATGAAGGAAGGGCAGAATGCCCCACTCTTTCCATCCTGTTAGTGTCCTAGGTCCCGGAGTGCTGAGCTCCACCCTCTTGGTGTTAACACCTGGCGACGGGGCGCTTCTCCTCCCTCTCCTGTCCCGCCCCTTCTCCTCTGGTTCCTCTTTGGGGAGCTGGAGGCCATGCTTCGAACTCCCGGAACTAAAGCTGGGCGCCCGGCCATCAGGAGGCGGGGGCCACGTCAGCGGAGCGGCGGGGCTCGGTGGGAGCCGGTCAGCGGGGCGGCGGCGCTCGGTGAGAGCGGGGAAGTGCTATGCGGCGGGGCGCGCTCCTGGCGGGCGCCCTGGTCGCCTACGCCGCGTACCTGGGGCTGGGCGCGCTGCTGGTGGCGCGACTGGAGGGGTCGCACGAGGCTCAGCTCCGCGCGGAGCTGGAGATGCTGCGGGAGCAGCTGCTGCGGCGCAGCCCGTGTTTGGCCGCCCCGGCTCTGGACGCTTTCGTGGAGCGAGTGCTGGCGGCCGGCCGGCTGGGGCGCGCAGCGCTCGCCAACGCTTCGGGGCCCGCCTACGCCTCGGACCCCGCCTGGGACTTTGCCTCTGCTCTCTTCTTTGCCAGCACACTGGTCACCACCGTGGGTAGGTGAGCGCCGCCCCAATCCCCAAACCAGCGAGAACCCACCCCCAGGTCACTCGGGAGCCCACAGGAGATAACCTTGTCCCAGCGGATCACTCCACCCCGTTCTGGGCCTAGGATCCCCTCAAAACCCCTCGGAGAGAATCCGGGGTCCACAGTCGTGGGATCTGCCTCCCTCCCTGCAGGAAAACACCCAGTTCTCCAGGATGAGGGCTGTACTCAGTACCTGCCAGGAAGCGTCTGGGACATTGTTCCTCTGCCTTACCCCTTGGAGACATGGCCCTTCCAGGCCCCTCTGGGCCTAGGACTACACTCAGAAACCTCCAGCGAGGACCTGGGACCCTGGGCCTGAGACCCTCACCCTCTCTGGACTCCAGCGACTTCTGCCCTTTTCTCTGGTCTCAGAATGCCATCCCCTCAAACAATGTCTCCTGACTGACCAGATAGATTTTTCCTGGAGCCTTTTGGGAAGCCATGTCCCAATCTTCTCCTGACTCTGGTGCCCAGAGAGAACCCTGAATCTCCAGACCCCCTCAGGGTGCCATCACGAAAGACCTTACTGCCAGTAGAGATCCCTCAGCCAGGACCTGGGGCCTCCCTCTGAGAGGGCCTCTCCTCTGGATCTGGACCATTACCCTGAAAGGGGCCCTGCCCTCCCGCACACTCATACTTCCCAGCAGGTAAGCCCTGACTCCCTCTCCACATACCCTACTGCATCTTGACATCTCCCATGTATTGGGGAGCCCTCAATGCAGAGTTTCTCCCAATAGAGACACTTTGGTTTTCTCTGGACCTGGAGTTCCGTTTTAGCATCCCCTAGCTATGGATGTATGAGAGGGAAGCACTGTGGAGGGAGCTAGATTATCCCCCAGAAGCCCCCCGGCCAGGACTCCCTCCCCTCCAATCTCAATACTGGCTCCAGCAAAACCCTACTGCTTTCCAAACCAGGGTCTCCCCATAGGGGCCTCTTTGAACCCGAGAACCCCTGGTTGAGACTCATCACTCTCTGGACCCTTGACTCTCTCAGCAAAAGCCCCAGAAACACTTAGACCTTTTATCAGGGACCCCAGTGCCCTCCACACACACTGTCATTGAGAGCAGAATCCCCAACACACACACACACACACACACACACACACACACACACACACAGGATACCAGCCCAGAAACTCTGCTCTCTGCATCTGCTACCCCTGTTCAACCTGGATTTCCCAAGAAAGGGAATCTGCTAGGCTCTAGGAAACACTCCAATCTGTAGACCCACAGCTGGGAACTCCCTGTTTACTCTAACACAGACACAGCCTGCTTTGGGCCTGAAATTCTCCGCTCCAACAAGGATGCTCCAGGCCCCCTGGACCCCAGAGCCCTTCCCATATCCAGTCAAAACCATTACCACTTTCTATCCTTGGACCCTAGACACCCACCCTGTCCCATCATCCCCTTAGCATTGTCTACCTTCATCATGTCCTCTCAGGCATCCTTGGGCTCATAATCCCCCTCCGCCTGAGGAATCCCCTCCCAGTCCCATTTGTAACCCAGAAAATGCCCCCACTGGGGCCTGTCACCTTTCCTCTGGATCCAGGATCCATTTCAAACCAGAAACCAACCTCCTCAGGTGGGACCAACGCCCTCCCCCTAGCCCTACCCCCGGACATCCCTTCCCACCTCAGCACTTGCAGACCTGTTGTCAAGGCTCTGCTGCTCCTTTCACATCCCCTCCCCAAAGCTCCCTCTTCCTCTCTTTGCTTGGAATTTTGCCTGGGGGTGAGGGGAGAGGGGTGCTGGGGCAGGCCTAGCAGACTCCTAACTCCTCCTCCCTGCCTGCAGTAGCCGGTGGCCTTTGCCTTTGCCTTTGGTGCCCCATCATGTGGACCAGCAAACCAAGTCCATGGTCAGCAGGGCTGGATGCTCCTCTTACACTCTGTTCCACTGGCTGGGCCTGCCTGACCTGCTCCTGGGCTTCACTGGGTCACATGAGTGTTTCCATCAATCTTCTCCCAGATCCTGGCTTCTGAGAAGTTGTCCCAAGAAGGACAGATGAAGAAGCCAAACTCAAGGCATGCACAGCCTGGGTTTGGATTTCTGCTCAGCCCACTGCTCAGCTCTAAGCCTCAGTGTCCTCCCACTTCTGTAAAATGGGAATAATAACACTCCCCACTTCACAGTAATAACAAAACCTGGTAGAGAAGTTGCCACTTATGGGCTTTAACTCAATCAGCACAACAGCCTTGTAAAGCAGGTACCATTAGTGGTCCTATTTTTTAAAATAAATACACTGTATTTTTATTGATTTCAGAGAGAGGAAGGGAGTGGGAGAGAGAAAGACATCAATGATGAGAGAGAATCACCAACTGGCCACCTCCCGCACAGTCCCTTGGGGCGGGGGGGGGGGGCGGGGGGGGGTGAGCCTGCAACCCAGGCACCTGCCCCAATTGGAATTGAACCCTGACCTCCTAGTTTATGAGTAGACCCTTAACCACTGAGCCACATGAGCCGGGTCTGGCCCTATTGTTTTAGCAATAGAAACAGACCCAGAGAAGTTGGACAGCTTGTCTGAGGCCACACAACTAGGAAGGTGTAGAGTAGAAATTTGAACCAAGGCTATCAGGCCTCAGAGTCCCATGCTCTTAACCAATACACTGCACTACCCCTTAAGCCTGCATGAAGAGGAGTGATGTGTGTATACTGAAATGAAAAATTACTCAGACACTTGTTAAAAATGATAAGTTGTTGCAATAAGGGAGAGAGACTGAACTCAATTCTGAATATTTCAAAGACAGCTGGAGATAGAGAGCAGAGTGAGGGGATCAGTGGACAGGAAAGTATTAAGAGACAGGGGATTCTTGTTTACTGGCTTAATGGGATTGTTGCAAAAGGCCAAGACCTCAGCTCTCAAAGGTGGAGAATAAGGAATGTGATCAGATATCAAGAGTGGAGGAATTCACCCTAAACTGACAGGGTTCTTGCTAAAACGGCTTAGTCGAGAGGAGCCTAACTAAAGTTTGGTCAGGAGGAAGTCTGTCAGTTTGAAGGGCTGGGGATAATAACAGGTTTTCTGTGCCTTGGTTTTCATTGTTATTGGTGGGAAAGCCTGGAGCTCTGAATGTGTCTGAGAAATGAAAAGCCAAGCAAAGAGAGGAAGAAGTCTTTCAGAGAGACTTCTTCCACAGCACCTCTGGTCTTGTCAGGCCCAAGCCCTCTGAGAAAGGCCTGGGGCCTGGAATTGATCCAGGTAGCCTTGCTCCAGTTGAGGCCAGGAATGGAGAGGTCAGCAACCCGGAAGCAAGCATGCCTGTAACTCTTTTTATGTCTTGCTAGATGCTATGCAATCCACCCTGGTAAGGTGGAAGACATTTTTTATGAGCCCATTTTGCAGGACTCTGAGGAAAGTCACTTGGCCAAGGTCATATAGGGAATAAATGGCAAAAAACTGATTTGAACTTTGCTCTTTGAGGTAGCAAATTGAGACTCACTTAGGTTATTTGCAAATCTGTCATTTCAGCTGACTGCTGGGGTTTCTCTATTAAAACCTTTGTATTAATGAGGTTTGGAGCCATAAATTAAAAACCTCAAATAATAGTTGCATAAATAAAATGGAAATTTATTTCTGGAATGATGCTGCATGGTCAGAACTCCTCCATAGCTCTCGGTGCAGGGTTTCCATCCCAAGGTCACATCATGGTCCAAGGTGGCTGCTCAGCTCCTGCCTTTCTGTCAGTATTCCAGCCAGCAGGAAGAAAGAAGAAAGAAGGCATCTCCCTCTCTTTTGTGGATGTTTTTTGTGTGTGTGTTTTCTTTTGTTGTTGTTGTTAACCCTCACCCTGGAGGAGGGAGGGAAAGAGCCAGAGAGAGAGAAACATTGACCAATTGCCTCCCACACATGCACCCTTGACCAGAATCAAGTCCGAAACCCTTCAGTCCACAGCTGACACTCTAACCACTGAGCAACCGGCTAGGGTGGCACCTCCCTCTCCTTAAGGACACTTTTTGGAACGTGTTTGCTTCTTTCTTGTAAGCCTTATTGGTCAGAAATTATTGCAGTTACACCTAGCTGCATCTTTTTTATGCAACTATTATTTGAGGTTTTTCATTTATGGCTCCAACCCTCATTAATACAAAGGTTTTAATGGAGAAACCCCATTAAAGAGGGAATGTCTTTATTACACATGGCCATGTGTGCAGCGAAAGCCAGAGAGTCTTTTTTATTTTTCCCCAATTTTTTATTATGGTAAAATACACAAAATTTACCATCTTTACCATTTTTAAATGTACACTTCAGGGATATTAGGTACATTTACATTGTTGTGCAATTGTTACCACCATTCGTCTCCAGAACAATTTTCATCTTGCAAAACTGAAACTCTACCCTTAAACACCAACTCCCCATGTGCCCTCTCCCCAGCTCCTGGCAACCACCGTTCTACTTGTGTCTCTATGATTTTGACTACTCTAAATACTTCATATAAGTGGAATCATACAGTATTTGTCTTTCTTCGACTAGCTTTTCTCATTTAGCATAATGTCCTCAAGGTTCATCCATGTTGTAGCATGTGTCAGAGTTTCCTTCATAAGGCTGAGTAATATTCCATTGTATATATTTACATTTTGTTTACCCATTCATCCATCAATGGACACTTGGCTGTAAAGAATGCTGCTATGAGCATGGGTGTACAGGAATCTCTTCCAGCCCTTGCTCTCAATTTTTTGAGTATATGAAAATCAGATCCTTTTGTATGGGAGATGTGTTCATCTGCACAATTCCACATGTTATTTTTTATCACAGGGCTGGATCTGCAGTCTTTCGGGCTAAAAACATTTTACTTCAACATTAACCAGGCCCCTTACCACCCTCATCATATCTCTGATGTTTTGGTTTGCTTTATTTGGGAAATAAGTATATTTTAAATTATACATTGCCACAGTGAGCCAGTATCACCTACACCTGAATTCCCCTGTATCATGTTTCTGTTTGCAGAACTCACACCCACAGTCCTGTGGTCCTGTGTTCTCACAGCCCTCCAGTAGGTCACTGGGGCTTGGCACACCCATTTTAGAGTAGAGGGAGCCAGACTTGAGCCTGCACCCTTCAATTATTATTTCAACTATTGACTGAGTGCCCACTCTGTGCCAGATACCAGGACTATAGCACTGAACAGAGCAAACAGAAGCCCCTGCCCTCCTGAGATAGCACCTGAATGTGGGTGGCGGGGGGGAGACAGAGAGTAGCCAGATAAGTAAATCATGTAGTTTGCCAGACAGTGTTAAGTGCTATGAAAACAAACCAAAAAAGTTGGGTGAGAAAGTGCAGCAATTTAAAATAAGGTGGTCAGACCTAGTCGGTTTGACTCAGTGGATAGAGCATCGGCCCACAGATTGAAGGGTTCCATTCCCATCAAGGGCACGTACCTTTGTTGCCAACTCCATCACCAGGCCCAGAAGGGGCACATTCAGGAGGCAACCAATGGATGTGTCTCTTTCACATAGATGGCTCTCTCTCTGTATCTCTCCCCCTCCATTCCACTCTCTCTAAATAAATCAATGGGAAAATATCCTCAGGTGAGGATTACAACAACAAAATAAAGGGTCAGGGAAGGCCTCACTGAGGTGATGTTTGAACAAGATCTGGAGAGGAAGGGAGCCCTGTGGAAACCTGAAGGGTGTTCCACAGGGAAAGAACAGGCAGTGCAAAGGCTTGAGGTGGAAGTGGATTTCCCTGCTGGTTTGTGTGGGGCCTCAGGGTCATGATGAGGACTTTGTCCTTCCTCCTGAGTGGTATGGAGCCACTGGGAGCCTCTGAGCAGGGGAGGGACATGACTTAACATTGGTGTTCACAGTGCCCCTCTGGCTGCATGGGGGGTTCAGACTGTGGGGGCAAAGGTGGAGGTGGAGGAGGGAGGCCAGGGAGGAGACTATGGGGTAGACATGGAGGCGGAGTGGGGTGAAGTGGATGGACTTGGGATCTATTTGAAATCTGAGACAATGCAATTCACTGACAGAAAGTGGGTGTGAGTGATAAGGAAGTCAAGAAATGAAATGAAATGAAAGAGTGGGGGGCAAGTTCAAGGGTAACATGAGGTCTTGGCTTAGGATGGCCCCAGACCCCAAGTAGATGCCAAGTGGGCAGAAGGATTTCCCCGTTCCTTCCACAGGCTATGGGTACACGACACCACTGACTGATGCGGGCAAGGCCTTTTCCATTGTCTTTGCGCTCCTGGGCGTGCCGGCCACCATGTTGCTACTAACTGCCTCAGCCCAGCGCCTGTCACTGCTGCTGACCCATGCACCCTTGTCCTGGCTGAGCATGCGCTGGGGCTGGGACTCCCGGCGGGTGGCCCACTGGCACCTGGTGGTTCTGCTGGGAATCATGGTGACCATCTGCTTCCTGGTGCCCGCCGCAATCTTTGCCCACCTTGAGGAGGCCTGGAGCTTCTTGGATGCCTTCTACTTCTGCTTCATCTCTTTGTCCACCATTGGCCTGGGTGACTATGTGCCCGGTGAAGCCCCCGGCCAGCCCTACCGGGCCCTCTACAAGGTGCTGGTCACAGGTGAGTAGGGTGGCTGGCTCAGGACCCAGGGCACAGCCTTGTCGTGGAGGGTATGAGGGAAACCTGGCCTGTCTGAGGGGGGAGTTGAGGGTAACAGCCCCACCCTCAGGGTCCAGTAGCTCCTGGGGCCTGCCTAGGTTCTGAGTTCATCCATGGCCCCTCTGCCGTCTTTGCAGCCTACCTCTTCCTGGGTCTGATCGCCATGGTTTTGGTGCTGCAGACTGTCCGGCATGTGTCCGACCTTCATGGCCTCACAGAGCTCATCCTGCTGCCCAGTCGTCACCCTGCCGGCTTCCATGAGAATGAGGACGATCGCGTAGACATTCTGGGTTCCCAGTTAGAACCACACCAGCAACTCACTACCAGCTCCCACACCAACTACGCCTCCATCCCCAGATAGCTGGGGCAGGCACCTTGAGGCTGGATGGACCTAGCCTGCGGCTGAGGGACCATGTGACTGGAGCTGACATACTAGATCATCGTGGGCACATTCCAGTGCTCATGAGAACACTGCCACAGCTGTCCATCCTTTGTCGTACCTGTCCTGGGCTCCCCAAGCACCTGCATTGCTTTGTTCTCCTGGCTCCTTCCCTCATCTTCCCCCTTATTAGGTGCCTCTTTGGCTTTCTCACTGTCTCTGTCTTTCCCTCTCAACATCTCTTTTTTTCTTACTCTTTTACTCCATCTGCTTCTCTCAGCAACTCACCATCTACAGTTCTACCAGGCTCTGGGCTCTATCATTTCAGGCACTAGATCGGTCACTACACCTTGGGCAAGTGACAGTCCTTTCTGAGCCTTCATTTCCTTATTGTGGAAAGAACACAGGGTGGGGCAAAAGTAGGTTTACAGTTGTTCATATGGAAAATAATACAATATTTAATAAATAACACAAGAATAAACTTATTTCGTGTACTCACAACTGTAAACCTACTTTGCCCCACCCTGTATATTAATTCATCCCAAACTCTTCTATGTTGGGTATTGTTAGTGATGTAGCTGGGCCCTGTTCTCTTGGGGCTCACAGTCTAGTAACATAGACAGACGTCCCCACACAGTGAGCCCAGAATAGCAGAAGCAGAGTGGTCAGCGGTGTGATGGAGAAAACATAGAATGCACCCAATACAACTTGGAAGGTCAGGGAGGACTTCCTGGAGGAAGGGACAACTGAGCTCACCCCTGAAATATGAGTAGTAGTCAAGGAAAGAAGGTGTAACTGATTTTCCTCAGGTGTCTCCAGGGAACAAGACCAATGCAGAGAGCCCTAGGGTAGGCCTGGGTCCTAGAGTCTTCCTCAGCAGGAAACAGGATCCCAGTCTGGATCCAAATGGCACAGAAAGCACTGTTCTTAGCCACAACACTGCTGTAACAGCTGTCCCCATTTGTGGAGCACTAAGTGCATATTTTGTGCTCTTTGGAGCTAGCCTGCTTGGGCTCAAATCCCAACTCAGTTGCATATTGCCCATCTCCTCAGGCAGTCACTTCCCCTGCTCTTCTCAGGTCCCTCATCTGCAAAATGGCAGTAATAATAATAGTACTTCACAAGATGACTTCACAGAGCCTGCCATGTTATTCTGTGATGCTTTGGCTAGGCCCTGTTCTGGGTAATTTACATGAGGAAATGTTATCCTCTCTCCACAGATGAAGAAACTGAGGCATGGGAGGGGAGGTTCCTTGTTTTAGACACAGAGCTAGGAAGTAATAGATTTTCTCCCCCCGCCCAAAAAAAAAAGAAACATCAGCAATAGCACTTACTGCCAAAGGCCCATCTACTGAGCTGTTACCTCTCCCAAGCCCTATGAAGGTGACAAGGGATGCTTGATAGTAGACAAATGGGAAGGGCATTCCAGACAGAAGGAACCAAAGGCCTGGAGGTAGGAAAGCATGTTAGACATCAGCTTCTGGGATGAGCGTGGAGTGAATGGGGAAAGGATAGTGGCATGGTTGACATGGGCCCCTCTTAAGTGTTTTTAAATGATCAGCTTGGGAAACACTTTCTTTCTTGAGGACACTAGAGAAAAATGGTAGGGTTTCTACCAGAACAGGGTCATGGTTAGGTTTTTGCCTTAGGAAATACCCCAGCTTTTCTGTGGGATGAGAGAGGGAGACAAAGGCTGGGTGCCCAGAGAAGGCTATGGCGGGGAAAAAAGCTTAAGATCATGGGGCTGGACAGGACGGGGTACAGGTGGAGGGATGCTCAGAAGGCCAAGTGGACAGGCCATAGGCCTTATAGACTTGGGGTGGGAAACAAGGCCATGAAAAGGTGCAAGGGATGGTCAGCTGCACTTGAGATGGGGGCCTTGGAGAAAGAATGGGTTTGAGGGAAGATGCTAAGGCTAGTTTGGAACATAGTGAGTGTGAGGGGCTAAAGACACCCAGGGGAGGATATCAAGAGGCCACAGAGCCCCCGGGGCTCGGGCTCAGAGTAGTTGAGGCTGGAGACAGATGCAGGAACCAAGGCCATGAGGTAGGAGTGAAGATAAGACCAGCCTTGAGAAATCAGCCTAAGGATATTTATATTTTATATCAGTAAGGAAAGATTTGGGCAGCAGGTAACAAAATCCAGACTGGCATGAGGTGAAACAATGAGATGAGTGTATATTGCACATCACCAGAGTTGGGGAGAGCTTTAGGCATGATGGAGTGACAGCTCCAGTAGGGTCTTGGACCCCAGGTTCCATCTCTGCTCTGCCACCCTCAGCTGAATGTTTGGCTCCCACATGGACTCCCCTTATTTCCCCAAAGTGGCTGCTGCAGGTCCAGGCATCACAACCAGATGTGATCATTTTTAGTATAAGAAGAGAGGGGCATCTTTTTCCGTGCTGCCTCTGGAAGCAAGAAAATCTTTTCCTGAAACCTCCCAGCAGACTTCCTCTTTAATCTCATTGGCCAGAATTGCCTCGCATGCCCATCCTGAGCCAATCATTGGCCTGAGGAATTCAGGATTAGCTTAGATTCTTCAGGATTCCCCCTCTTCCCCAGAACTGAGGCTGGGGGTAAGGTTCCAGCTTGGAGGCGGTGAATACTTGAATGATATTGGGCTTCTATTAGAAAGGCAGAAGAGTGGGAGGATGGATGGATATTGATTAACAAATCAGCCAAGGCCATCATGTACAATTATGCAGGTTGGGACCTACATAAGGGATGCCTGGCTGTCCGGGTGAATACAAATAGGGTCTGAAGTTCAAGGCTAAGTATGCCAAAAGGAGGTTTCTTTTTCTAAGTAAAGGCCCCGTATGGTGAGCAGTGTCCCTTCAACCAATGTCCTCATACCAGAGAGAAGAGCTTACAAAGAAGACAGGAAAGGAGTTCCAAAGAGGAGTAGGAAAACCAGGAGGGTGGGGAGTATTGGTAAGAGAATGAGAGTATTTCAGGAAGGAAGAAGTCAACATTGTCAAATCATGCTAAAAAGGCACACAAGATTGTTTTAATAATAGTAATAGAAAACACATGTAGGATTTACTATGAGCTAGGCACTGCTTCAAGCCCTTGATTTATTTACTCTTATTTTTAAAAAAATTATTTACTCCTTTATCAACTGTTAGGTATGTTCTCACTACATTTTGTAGTTGAGGGAAGGAGGCCCAGAGAGGTCAAATAATTTGTCCAAGGTCACAGAGGAAGTGCAAAATGGGTTTGAGAAAGGTTTTGGTCACCTTGTCCCATGGGAGTTCAGAAACACCTGCTGTCGAGCTCTTTCTCAGCCTTCCAGTCTTCTGTCTCCTCACTGTGCTAAAGTCAGCAGCTGGCTGGGGAGGCAGTAGTTTCTCCCCTTCTTGAAAAAGAAACCAGACCCTGTTCAGTTGAAGACATTTTTAAAAACGGTGCATGCCGCCCTAGCTGGTTTGGCTCAGTGGGTAGAGCTTCGGCCTGTGTCTGAAGGGTCCTGGATTCAATTCCAGTCTAGGGCACATGCTCAGGTTGCAGGCTCGACCCCCAGTAGGGGGCGTGCAGGAGGCAGCAGGTCAATGATTCTCATCATTGATGTTTCTATCTCTATTCCCCCTCTCCCTTCCTCTCTGAAATAAATTAAAAAAAATTTTTTTTTTAAAGGTGCATGCTAAAAATTCAAAAGGTACAAAAGAGTGTACAATGGAAAGTCAATCTTTCTCCAGCACTCAGGCTGTGTTGACTGATTTCTCAGACAAATACCAGCAATATGCATGTGTGTCAGTGTCTTTTACTCTACCCAAATGGTACCTAGTGTGGCGAGGTGGTTGGTTACCATTACAGATTCTGGAGGCAGAGTCCCTGTATAGAAATCAGAACTCTACCACTCCCAGTCGGGGCAGGTGATTTTGCCTCCCTGTGCCTGAGTTTGCCAATCTGTAAAATGAGAGGATAATGGCACCTACCTCATGGGCTTGTTAGAGAATTAAGCAATTTAATATCTGTACAACTCTTAGAATAGTGTCGGGTATTCATTAAATTGTTAGCTAATCATCATTTCTGCATTTTGCTTTTTTATATGTTATGTATAATTTTATACACTTTTTCTAATATTCTCATTTCTGCACCTTGAGTTTTTTCTTTTACCAACCCAGTGTAATTCATAGGTCATCCCAGAGACACCCAAGTAGGTCTTAAATCCTTTCTAATTTCTGCAGTGCCTCCTCTAGGACATGCACCCCATAAATTATTTCAACGTCTCCTTAATGGACATGTGGGTGGTTGGCAGTTTCTGGTATAAAGGATGTTGCAGGGTGTACCTTTGTATCAAGGTCTAACAGAGGCACCCCTCCCCCGCATGGGGCTGTATATCCGAGCTGGGGTACCGTGAGAAGACACCAGTCTCTCCAATTCTGCTCAGGAATCTAGAAAGGCTCCGGTACACAGCTGCTAAGTTTCCTCTCTCAGATGAAGTCATTCTTCCCTGGTCTGTGGGTGGGCTGGGGCGGGGGGAGGGCGGGGGGACGGGGAGCCTACACATCCATCAACTGTTCATTTACATAGAGCACCTATTCTGTGTTGGACAGAGTTGGGAACAACAGTGACAGAAAGCCCTAGGCCCTGACACCCTGACGTCTGTGATTTTGTGGGAAACAAAGACCGATTCCCAGATGGTCATGTTGGTGTGGTCAGGGTAAAGACAGGGACTCGCCATGTATCACCAGACCCCAGGGAAGGAAAGTGTTCGGTCACTGACAAAGTGGAGAAAAGTGTTTCCGAAGGTGCTACAGCATGTGCAGTCTGGGGAAAGAGCATGCCTCATCCAAGAATTCAAGTTGCTCTGTGTAACTAGGCTGTGGGCTACATACACCTATAGGGAGAAAAGAGAAGAGCTGGATAGGAAGGCCAAGAGGCAGGGTTCTGAAAACCAACTTTGGAGGTTTCCCCGAAGTTCCAGGGAGTCGTGAAAGGTTTTAGAGCACTGGTTCCCAAGGTGTGTGGTCCCAAACCATCAGTATTAGCATCACCTGGGAGGGGGCCAAAGTTTACTGCTAAAAAACATGCCTTTGGAGATGTTGATTATTTAAAGCTGGTTATTTTTAGCAAGACATAGAGGACCTGCTCCTGACAGAAGCTATTGTCAAAGATAACTACAATTCAATAGGAACCAGGTGTGATAGCAGGGGGGCACCTGGAAAGGCTTAATTGACCAGAGTCCTGTCTGTGTCCCATTGTTAAACAAGGCTCAGCAAACAGTTACTTACTGAACATCTGCTTTTCTATGTCCACGTGAATTGCCTTCCTGCCTTAGAAGTGGCAAACTACAACCGCCCCCCCCCGCCCCGCCCACCTCTCCTTAGCTCCAGAATGGCATATAAATCTCAACTGTCCCAAGCCTCTTTGGGTCTGCTCTTTTATGGCACCCCTGCATGTGCATCTGAAATAAACTTGTGATATTTTTTCCTAATAACCTGTCTCATATTAATCTAATCGTAAGGCCAGCTAGAAGAGCTTAGAGAGGTGAGAGGAAATTGTATTTTACTGCTTCCACACCTGGAAACTTGGTAGAAGTACACATTTTCAGACCCCAGCTTGAGTCATAATAACCTCCATCTTATATAATAATTGCTGTTATGAAATTTTAACCTTGCTATTTTGGCTTTTGTAAATGCTTGCTTGCTTAAATAATAAGGAAAATAAGACTACTCCCATTCCAGAGGGGCCATATGCCCCAGACAGAGTTGTCAGTGCTGATGCCAGGCCAGGTGTTGAGATATGGTCTCATGGCCCCTTCCCAGCACACAGGACTTTTCTCAGAAGGTCCTGAAGTCTCATTCCAAATTTGTAAGATAAAGAGCAGAAAAAAGTACAAATAGGGAACGTTTCCTCCATGTTGGGGGCTCAGAATTTGAAAGACATTTTTCTGGGCCTGCACATCCTATATAATAAAGAGGTAATATGCAAATTTACCATCACACCCTTGCACAAGATGTCCCCCCCCCCCCCACCGTGGTCACAAGATGGCTGGCAGGGGAGGGCAGTTAGGGGCAACCAGGCCAGCATGGGAAGGCAGTTGGGGCGACCAGGTTGGCAGGGGAGGGCAGTTAGGGGTGACTGGGCCTGCAGTGGAGGGAGGGCAGTTGGGGGGTACCAGGCCTGCAGGGGAGGGCAGTTAGGGGCAAAACAGGCTGGCAGGGGAACAGTTAGGCATTGATCAGGCTGGCAGGGAGTGGTTAGGGAGTGATCAGGCTGGCAGGCAAGCGAGCGGTTAGGATCCAGCAGTCCCAGGTTGTGAGAGGGGTCCCAGATTAGAGAGGGTGCAGGCTGGGCTGAGGGACCCCCCCACAGTGCACCGGGCCTCTAATAATTACAATAAAATGTAACTCCCCTTTCTCTAAACATTGCTTGGTTTTTCTCCAGTCTTCTGTAACAACCTCAGACTTATTGAATCAAAAACTCAGGAGGTGGATCCCAACAACCTATTTGAACAAGTTCTTCCAGCAAGTCTAATACAGGCTAAGTTGGAAAACTACTGGTTTAGCATAAAGTCAGCTCTGCAGTTCATCAAGAAATAACGGTCTGCCTAGTGGCTCAGTTGGTTGGAGCGTCTTCCATACATCAAAAGGGTTGCAGGTTCAATTCCCAGTCAGGGCACATACCTAGGTTTCGGATTCGCTCCCAGTGAGATTGCCTAAGGGAAGCAACCAACCCATGGTTCTCTCTAATATGGATGTCTCCTCTCTCTCAAATCAATAATAATTTATATAAATATATATAAAAGCCAAGTGACTGAACAGTGGAACGACCAGAATGACCAGTGGCTATGACACGAACTGCTGCCCAATGGACCTATAGGGGGTGGCCCCACCCCCCATCCCCTCCCCATCAGTGGTTCTAAGTAAGTAAACGCTCTCCAGCCTTCATAGACCACAGGAACCTGAATGATGAGTGATCAGGAGGAAAACTGCTCACGGTCTGGACCATCAGTCAGGTGTCCAGGAGAGGTGCTCAACACAATCACTATCTTCCCGGCCCCCGACCGCCCACCACCCCAATTGTGGGTGGGAGGACCCCATGCATGGAGCCTCTAGTAATAATAATAATAATAACATCCTCCGGTGAGGATTTGGACCCTTCATCCCCAATAAAAGTCATGGACTGAATCCTTGTTAGGCATCAGGATATAAATGGAAATTGTTAACCTGAATATTTATTTACTTGTGCCAGGCACTCTTCACGTGTCACCTTATTGACTTCCCACAATAACTCTACACGATGGCCGCCTTTGTCCTGTTTTGTTGAGGAGAGTGTTAAACTACAGTCAGATTAATTCCCACAAGGAGACCAAACTTTTTTTAGGTGGAGCATTTTTAATACAAAAGCCTGATTGGGTAGAAGCACGCGCAGGTATCACAAACTTTGTCTCCAGCACCCTCTGCGGGCCAGTCCCCGCGCGCCGCCGGCCTGTTAGATGCGTGTTGCCGTGGAGACCGCCCAGCACGGAACTCGGGAGGCGGAGGACAGTTGAGGAAGTGCGGGCAAAAGCGAACGGTCCTGGAGCTGCCAAGTGACGGTTGGCCGGTTTTACCGAAGTGATTGGTACTTCGGAGTGGGGAGAAAAGAGAGGTGCCTGGTGCCATCCGAGGGAGGGATGCGGGCCAACGGGGAGGAGAGGGGGGAGAGGCAAGGAAAGGGAGGCGAGCAGAGAGACCGCGCGGAGGCGGAGAGATGCGAGAAAGGGCGGGGCGAGAAGCAGCGAGCCGAATAGGGGCGGGCGAGAAGAGGCTGGGGCGTGGAGCCCATTGTAGTCCGGAACATGGAAAGGGTGGTGAGCAGAGCGGTGAGACGGAAAGGTGTCGCGGTTTGGCGAGGTGAAAATGGAGGAGATAGCCCCGCCATGGAATGAAGATAAGGTGCAGGGCCAGGAGAGAGCGAAAGGCAGTCTAAGAAGGGGCGGGGCCACGCGAGGGGACGGGCCTATAGGGCGGGGCAAGGCGTAGGCTCGGGAAGTGCAGCTCGTCCAGGACCAGGGGAAAGAGAGCGTTGATTTGGGGCGGGTCGAGGAACAGGGAGCAAAAGCAAGTCGGGAAGCAACTCTGGATGAGAAACAGGGCAGGGGATGGGGAAAGGGGTGGGGCGGGGTGTGGAGAAGGTCCAAGACCGGGAAAGGGGCGGGCTAGGTACCGGATCCCGTAAGCAGTCTAGATTCGAACAAGGAGAAAGGGGCTATACAAAAAGAAGTGGGCAGGCGGGGTGCAGGTGCGAGATCGGGGAGGAGTAGCAGGCCTGGGGAAAATAGGTGGGACGCAGCCAAAGTAAGAAACAGAGACCGGGTGTTTAGGGCAAGTGTGGAGCAAAAAACAAGGGTGCAGGGAATGATGAGATGGAGCAAAACCAGGATCAGGGGCGTGGCCACGAGCGGCGATAAGGGCGGGACCCGGAGAAATAGCCGAAGTGGGATCTCGCTTCCCAGTAGATGCAGGACCTGGGGCACCAGCGAGGTCTGAAGCAGAAGCGCAGCCCAGAGCGAGAGCAGCGTTGGGGCCAGAAGTCCTAGCAGAGGCGAGGCCTGGAGCAGGTGGGGGGCCAAATGCAGGAGCTGGGCGAAGCAAGGACAGAGGTGGGATCTCAGAAAGTGGCCCCAGAATGCAGTCTTGCTAGCGGGTGTTGACCCCCGCATTCTCCAGGTTCCAGCCACGCTGCGCGCTGCCCCGTGATGAACGCTGCTGGCCCTTCGTGGCCGAGACTCCGAGTCCTGTGGGCTCTGTGGTCACTGACGGCGGTGTTGTCACCGTGGAGGCTGTGGGCTGTCGAGGATAACCAGGAGTGCACCTGGCAAGTTGTCCTGAACAAGTTCGAGACGGTAGGCAAGAACCATGGGAGTGACCGCTTCTTTGAGCAAGAGCCCCTGGACACAGTGGACAGTTTGTTTGGCCTTCTGGTGGACGCGCCTATCGACCCGGAGGAGGTGAGGGGGTTGGGGTCAGGTGAATGGGAGAGGTCTTGGAAGTGCATCTGATTGGGCTCTGGACATTTGCCCAACCTCTCCTTGCAGAAATACCTGGGCTTCCCTTACTATCTGAAGATCAACTACTACTGCAAAGGCGAGGTGAGTCTTCGCAGCTCGAGCGGGCTCATTCTGTGTGAACCTCAGTTTCCCCTTTTCTAACTTTATCATGGTAGTGGCACCACCAAACCCTGGGAGCCTTTAAGGAATCACAGCGATTGCCAGTGCCCCACCCCACACATAGTAAGTGCTCAAGTAAGCGTGTTTTTTTTTTTTCATTAAAAATTAAAATATAATTCGCCTGCCATAAAATTCATCATTTAAAATGTACAAGCCAATAATTTTAGTGTATTCACAAACTTGTGCAACCATCACCACTAATTCTAGAACATTTTCATCACCTCAAAAAGAAACCCTGTACCCCTACCCCTCCAGAGGCTGGAGACCACTAATCTACATTCTGTCCCTATGACTGCTCATTTCAGGCAGTACAATATGTAGCTTTTTATGTCTGGCTTATTTCACATAGCATGTTTGTTTGTTTTTGTTAATCCTCACTGCAGGATATTTTTTTCCCATTGATTTTTAGAGAGAGTGGAAGGAAGAGAGGGAAGAGGGGGGAGAGAGAGAGAGGAATAGAGAGGGAACATCCATGTGAAAAAAAACACATCCATTAGTTGACACCTACATATGCCTTGGATCAACCTGTAACCCAGGTACATGAACCTTGACAGGGAATCGAACCCTTGACTGGGAATGGAACCCACAGCCCTTCAGTCCTAGGGCTGAAGCTCTAACCACTAAGTATACATTTTCAAGGCTCATCCATGTTATAGCATCCATCAGTATTTCCTTTTTATGGCTGAATAATATTCAACTGTATAGATGTTACATTTTTTTAATCCATTAATTTATAAACATTTGGGCTATTTCCACTTTTTTGGCTGTTCTGAATAATGCTGCTATGAACAATTGTGTGCAGATTTTTGTGTAAACATGTTTTCAATTATTTCGTATATACTTAGGAATGGAATTGCTATGTTATATATTAACTCCCTTTCACTTCTGAGGAACTGCCAGATTATTTTCCAAAGCAGCTGTACTACTTTACATTCCAATCTATGAGGGTTCCTGTTTCTCTTCATCCTCAGTTGTCTTTGTCCATCTTTTTTATTATAGCCATCCTAGTGTGTGTGAAATGGTATCTCATTGTGGTTTTGATTTGCATTTCCTTCATAACTAATGATTTTGAGCACCTTTTCATGTACTCATTGGCCATTTATCTACCTTTGGAGAAATGTCCATTCAGATCTTTTGCTCATTTAAAAATTGGGTTGTCTTTTTATTGTTGTGTTGTATAATTTCTTAATATATTCTGATACTAGTTCCTTATCAGATGTATGATTTGCAAATATTTTGTCACAGTCCATTGGTTGTTTTTTCACTTTCTTTTTTTATTAATTTAATTATTGGGGTGACATTGGTTAATAAGACTATACAGATTTTAGGTGTACAGTTCTATAATACATCAGCTATATTGTATTGTGTGTTCACCACCCCAAGTCAAGTCTCCTTCCGTCACCATGTATCCCCCTTACACTCTCTTCTACCTCCCCACCTTTCCCTCTTGGTAATCACCATGCTGTTGTGTCTACGAGGTTTGTTGTTGTTGTTGCTTAATTCTTTCCCCTTTTTCACCCAACCCCCTGTCCTCTGACAGCTGTAAGTCTGTTCTCTAGTTATGAGTCTGTGTTTTCACTTTTTTGATGGTGTCCTTTGAAGCACAAAAGCTTTATGTTTATTGAGATATAATTCACATACCATAAAATAGCACAAAGTTTTAAATTTCAATGAAGCCCAACTTATCTTTTTTGTTATTGTTGCTTGTGCTTTTGATGTTGTCTAAGAAGGCTTTGCCTAACCAAAGGTCATGAAGATTTACTCCTGTGGTTTTTACTAAGAGTTTTTAAGTTTTAACTCTTACATTTAGGTCTTCAAAACATTTGGAATTAATTTTTGTATGTGGTGTGTGGTAAGAATCCAACTTTGGCCCTAGCTGGTTTGGCTTTGTGGATAGAGCATCGGTCTGTGGACTGAAGGGTCCTGGGTTCAATTCCGACCAAGGGCACGTGCCTGGATTGCGGGCTCGATCCTCAGTAGGGGATGTGCAGGAGGCAGCCCATCAATGATTCTCTCATCATTAATGTTTCAATCTCTCTCTCAGTCTCCCTTCCTCTCTGAAATCAATAAAAAATCTATTTTTAAAAATAAAATAAAATAATAAAAAAGAATCCAACTTTGATATGTAAATACCCAATTATCCCAATACCATTTGTTGAAAATATCATTCCTTACCCCAGTGAAATGTCTTGGCACCCTTGTCAAAAATCAATTGACCATAAATGTAAGGGTTTGTTTTAGGGTATAATTCTATTCCATTATTCTGTATGTCTATCCATATGCTGGTATCACATGGTCTTGATTACTATAGCTTTGTAGTAAGTTTTCAAATTGGGAAGTTTGAGTCTTCAAACTTTGTTCTTTTTCAAGATTCTTTTGGCTCAAGTAAGCTTTTTGAAGACAATGGAATGTTGTGGTCTAGAAGTGAAGTTCTGGAGGCTGTAGACTTGGGTTTGAATCTGCCACTGATTAACATTTACTTGGAGGAAGAATAGCATGATTGTTAATACTTGGAGCCAGGCTGCCTGGGTTCAGATCCTATACTGTAATAGCTGTGATCTCAGGCAAGTTACTTAACTTCTCTGTACCAAAGTTTCCTCATCCTTATCAAGGGTAAAGCAGTGATCACGCCAACTTCATAAAATGGTTAACTGTGAAGCTCTGGTTATGTGTGAAACTCTCGGCACAGTGTCTGGTTCACAGAAGGGGCACAGTGAATGCTAGCAACAAGCTTCTAGAGCATGACCCTGGACATAGAGTTTTACTACATGAACCATCTCTCCTTACGTGTAAAAGTATGGTAATAACACCTTTATTCGTTCATGCAACACTTACTATGCGTCAGATTCTCTTTTACAATGGAGTGGGGGTACAGTGATAAACAACACGGACAGGCTTTTCTTATGGATTTAGCCCATCGGGAGAGTGATTAGTAAGTACATACATACAATATTTATGAAGGGTAATCCATGCCGAGAGGAAAGCCTGTGCAAAGGGGATTAGACCGTTAAGTGTCTCACCCTGGTCTCGAAGCCCACTCTGGCCTGAGTGCAGCCTTCTCCTCAGGATCCACCCAACCTTTTGCATATGCTTGTTCCACACACTTGGAGTACCCTTCCTTCTTCCTTCTATTTCCACCCTAAGCTCTGCGCCCCTCTCAGCCCAGCCAGGATTCTGGCATCTCTGAGAAGTTGTCTGGCTGCCCCCTCACCCTCTTCCCCAATCTTTTCTGTCCACTATCCCATCCCACCTTTACACCAGGTCCCAGGCCCACCTGGCTATCTTTTGACTTTTGAGGGTGGCAGAGAGCCTCATTTCTGAGGGAAAGTGGAAACCTCAAGAGGGGGCCGGGATGCCCTAAGAGAGGGAGAAGCTATTAACAGTTCTAGGTGCCAGGTTCATTCTGGCCATCATGATTTTGCTTATCCCAAGCTGCCCTTCTCTATGTGTTCCCTACATTCAAATTCTATCTGAAGACCGTGGCCCTGGACTCACCTCCTCCAGGAAGACCTCCTGACTGCCTCCACAGTTCCTAGTCCCTCGCCCCCTCTCCTAGCCTGGTCTGTCCTCCATCCCAGCTCCAAACCTAGACCATGTTTTCTGACCTTCCCCTGGTAGAGATTCTGTTCTCCCTACCCAGCCCAGGAAAACAGGCTACTAAAGGTGGGGTCAAGGCAGGGGGCCCAGAGGTTATCTTAAAGACACACCTGTGGGGCCATCTCGCCCTCAGTCCTCCGAAGCTCTGGTCCGCAAGGGCCACCTGACAGGGCTGAAGCCTGTGGTGCTGGTCATCTTCCAGTCCCCAGTTAACTTCAATCGCTGGAAGTTAGAACAGCTGCAGATCCAGATGGAGGCAGCCCCCTTCCGCAGCAAAGGTGGGCCTGCGGGGTGCTTGGAGGGTTGGGGGATTTCTGGGGGCCTTGGAGGGGATCATGACTTGGAGGGGGAGGTTGGGGTCATCAGAGGAGTCCATGACCTGGTGGAAATGTGGGGTTTGTTGGGGATCCTCAGTGAGGTCTGTGACCTGAAGGAGGGTATGGGGAGGAGGCTTCAGCAGGTTTCATGGCCTAGATGGGGCTACACAGAGGCCCCAGTGGGGTTTATGGTGTAGAGCAGGACATGGGAAGTTGCAGGGAGATCCCAGTCGCCTCAGTGCCCCCTGCTTACCAGCAGAGCAGTGCAGTGCAGAGGAGGTGTGTGTCATGAGCTGGTACACACCCATGCCCGTCAAGAATGGCAGTGTGGTCATGCGTGTGGATGTCAGCAGCAATGGCCTCGGGCCCTTCATCCCCAATAAAAGGTGCCCTTCCTCACACCTGGGTTAGGGGTGGATTCTGGGAGGGACTTGCTTATCTCCAGATTCCCAAAGAAACCAGGAGGAGGCCAATGGGAGGGAGTAGGGTGGGAGGTGGCTATGAGCTGTGGCAGGAGTCCCTGAACCCAAACCCTCGCCTGTGCCTGCCTCACACCGCTGCCAGGTTTCAGGTGAACATCAATGGCTTCTTGAAGAGACAGCAAGACAACAGGCTCCAGTTCACTGTGGGAAATGAGGTAAGGGGGCCTGGACAGTGGGCACAGAAGAAGGTGTGGGTTAAAGACAGTGGGCCAAGGCTCTGATTACTCCCCACACAAGTGGCACACTCCACTTAGAGCAGCAGTCGCCAATCTTTCGGACTTCACGGACCACCAGTGGTCCGCAGACCACTGGTTGGTGACTACTGCTCCAAAGGTTTCCTTAAACCAGCGGTCGCCAACCTTTCGGACCACCAGTGGTTCACGGTCCAACAGTTGGCGACCGCTGACTTAGAGCACTTACTTTGTGCCCGGGTGAAATGTTCTACTAAATGCGCAATCACATTACGTCTTCAACACTGACCCTGTGTGGGAAGGTACTTTTACCCATTTTAGAGAGAATAAAACTGAGGCTTGAAAGGGATGGGACCATTTGCACAGTCTCTCAGCATGTACATATGGAACAAGACCTGAAGCTGTGTCTGCCTGACTCCTGCACCCATATTCTTAATAAGAGTGCATTCATTCAGTCATTCAGCAGGCACTTACTGAGCACAAGGGCGTCCCCATACGAACAAAACTGGACACACAGACCCAAGTCCCTGACCTCTTAGAGCTGACATTCTAGTGGGAGAGACATGCAGCAAACCAGTAAACATGAAATCAAGTAAATTCAATGGTAGGTGAAGAGGTGGAAAGTGGTCTGGATAGAAGCAGACAGAGGGCAGTGGATAGGGTCTGTGCAGGAGGGGACTGCAGTGTTTGATGGAATAGTCAAGAAAGGCAGAATTGAGCCCTGACCAGTGTGGCTCAGTGGTAGAGTGTCAGCCTGTGCACCAAAGGGTCTCGGGTTTGATTTCCGGTCGAGGGCATGTACCTGGGTTGCAGGTTCTATTCCTGCCCTGGTCAGGGCATGTGCGGGAGGCAACAAATTGATGTCTATCCCACACATCTCTCTCTCTCTCTCCTTCCCTCCCTCTTCCCTCCTTCCCTTCCACTCTCTCTAAAAATCAATGGAAAAAATATCCTCTGGTGAAGATTAATGAAAAAGAAAGAATGGCAGAATTGAGAAGGTTGACATTTGAGTAAAGCCTTGAAGGAGAAGGGGAGGGAATCATATGGATCCTAGGGGAAGAGCATTGTATACAGAGGGAACAGCCAGTGCAAAGGCTCTGAGGTGGGATTGTTCTGGGCAGTCTGAGAAGCAGGAGGCCCATGTATCTGGGAAAGAGTGAGCAAGGAAGAGATAAGGGGGATGAGGTCAGAGAGGTGTGTGGCGGGGCAAATTGTGTGGGGCCTTTGGTCAGGGAGAAGACTTTGGCGTTTGCCCTAAGTGAGATGGAGCCATAGGAGGGTGGGGGATGTTCAGCAGTCCTCCTGCCCCTTCTCCCGGCAGCTCTTCAATCTGATACCCCGGTACTTTGTGAATGTCCCATCGAGGCCCCTGTGGTACACTGTGGACCAGACACCGGTGCTCATCCTGGGTGGAATTCCTGAGGAGAAGTCAGTTCTGCTGACTGACACCAGCTTTACAGACTTTTTTCTTGTGGAGGTGAGAGGTGCAAGGCAGGCAGTGGGCTGGGGCCTCTGGAAGGGTACTGGCCCTCAGCCCCTCAAGTGGGTTGCAGCCTTGGGCTTTGGAGGGGGATCCCCAAAGACATTACCATCCCCATTAGAGGCAGATAGCATGAAGGAAGGACATATGACTGCAGCCAGATAACCTGGGCTCAAATCCTGGTTCTGCTACCTCCAAGCCATGTGACCTTGGGCAAGTCACCTCACCCACCCCAGCCTCAGATTTCCCTTCTGTAAAATGGGAATTATATTTACCTTATAGAATCAGTGTGAAGATGATATCAGTTAATATTAGCTGGACACCAATGAGCACTATGTAAGTGAAAGCTATTATTATTTGTAGGTCCATCATTTGTAATTCTGAAATACAAAAAGCTTTGAAAATGGCATTTTCACAAATTTAGGACTCCAATTCATTTGTCAGGAAACTATGACCTGAGCTAACAAAGGCAACTTAGTGTTTTTGCATCCCATGTAGTCTTAATATTCAGATTCTGCCCTGCAGAAATCTTAAGGTGTTTGCTTGTGGAGTACTGTCCCAGACCCTACTGGTTTACATATGAATGCTATATATGTGCCATACTACCTTCTAAACACTGAGAATTCTGAACTGCAATATACATCTGACCCCCAGTGTTTTTAATTCAGCTTTGTGTGCCTATATTATTCCCAGAATTGGGAAGGAGTGCTGAAGCAAGGTCCTTTTGGTGTGAGTGAGAAACACATTGGAGTTGGTACAGCTGTAGGCAGAGTTCCAACCTATTTTGGTTTAAGCAGAGGGATGGATTTAGTAGGTGCACCTAACTGCAAAGCCCACACAGAGGAGGCTTCAGGCCTGGCTTGACACAGGACTTCAAATGAGGACTTCTGCTCCATTTCTTCTGGATTAGCTCTGTCCTCAAAGTGGCTCAGATTCCAACTTCCCGGATGGAGAACAGGAGCATCACTTTCCTAAATAGCCTTTCAAAAATCCTGAAATGTATCTCCTTGGTCCTGATTGGTCCGATTTGGGTCATGTGTCCCAAAATAATGGAATATGCCAGCTGGCTTAGCACAAGTCATGATCTCCAAGAGACAGAGAAAGAATGGCTCCCCAAAGTGAAATCAGGGTAGCTTTACCACAAGTTGAGGGGAGAAGATGCTGGTTGTTAATGGTGGCCAAGATAACAACTGTGCTCCATAGCAACCCCAAAAGGTTGCCTCAACCTCTTTCCATCAAGTTGAAAGCCTCACCCTTGATGTCTGAGAAGCCCATATAGATTAACATTCTAGTTCCCTCTAGCTCTAAATTCCTGCTTTACTGAATTTGTTCAGTTTATAGACCATCTCCCTGTCCTGTGTCAGCTTTCTCCCATCTGGGCCAAGTCTTTCCAGACATGGCTGTTTTCTCACTCATGCCCCAAAAACACCCACAGGGGATATGTAGTTGATAGAGATTCTGCTGAAGAGATTTGGAGGGCAAAGAAGGAGTTTTATGTCACAGGAATGAAGAGTTCAATTTTAACTTCAGACATCCTTATAATTGTACTAGAGCCCTGGTGCATGAAATTTGTGCTTTGGGGGGGGAGTGTCCCTCAGCCCAGTCTGTGCCCTCTCACAGTCTGGAACCCCTCAGGGGCTGTCCAACTGCTGGCTTAGGCCCTCTCCCCAGGACCCCTAACTTCTTACTGCCTGCCTGCTCCCTGCTCCTTAGCACTGCTGCCACCGCCATTGCATTTGCACGGCTTCTGACTGAGCAGTGCTCCCCCTGTAGGAGCACACTGACCGCCAGGGGGCAGCTCCTGCATTAAGCATCTGCCCCCTGGTGGTCAGTGCATGTCATAGCCACCAGTCAGTCATTCTGCCATTCGGTTGATTTGCATATTAGGTTTTTATTATATAGGATTTAAAAATTTTTATCATGGTGAAATCATAAAATTAACCACTTCCAAGTGAATAATTTAGTGGCATTTAGTACATTCATATCATGCAACCACCATCTCTATCCAGTTCTAAAACATTTCTGTCACTCCAAAATAAACGCCCATTTATTCTCATTCTCTAATCATGGGGATTGCTGTCTCCTCTTCTTTCCTTCTTCCTGTTTACTTCACCACTCCCAGATTCCATAGAAATTCCCCTTCTGTGCTGTTCTCCTCATCAATGTGTTGGTCAGGTTTAGATGCTATAACAAACAAACCCTGACAGAAAGGGAATAGCTTAAATAGTTCCTTCCCTTTTCTTGCTTCACCATCCCTTAGGCCCCAGGTACTGATCACATCTGTATGATGGAAGATGGGTCCTGCCCCTGTCCATATTCCAGCCAATGGGAAAGGGAAAGAGCAGAAGCAGGTTAAGCAAATTTCACTTCCACTTACATTCCATTAGTGAGGAATTAGTCAGTTGGCTGTGCCCAACTGTTAACTAACTCAAGGGCTTTGCTGCTTGACATGTTCTATTGAAGAACAAGACGTGGTTGTAGCAAGGCAGTTTTATTTGCTTGCATCAAGTAAAGGATGCAAATCCAAGGCTCTATCTCCCTCAAGGGAGGCTTTAGCCATTGCTTATATACACTATTTGGTCAATTAAATGTCAATTTCTTCTTAGCAGTTGGCTACACGTATCTGGTTAGATTCTTGTCAAGCTCATCCTGTATACAGCTAGTCTGCAAAATACTGTGCTACATCTTAACATTTAGCAAGAGTAGCAAGAACCAAATCTTCAGACCCTTTCCTATCTTACACAACTGCAAAGGAGGCTGGGAAATATAGTCAATTTTCCCCAATTATCTAAAAATGTCTTTTAAAGTTTCTTTGTTTGAATCAGGATCAATACACTACATTTGGTTGTTAAGTCTCTTAAAGCTCTTCTCACCTATACGTCTGCTCCCCAACCCTGTAAACTACCAGCCCCCTTTTTTTCAGGCAATTTGAGAAACCAGGCCTTTTTATCCTATAGTATTTGGCTGCTTGCTTCTTCATAGAATCAATTCACTTGTTCCTCTGACCCTGTGTATTTGTTGGCTCAGGCTGCCATAATAAGACTGGGTGGCTTAAACAACAGAAATTTATATTCTCACAGTTTTGGAGGCTAGAAGTCCAAGATTGAGGTGCCAGCAGATTTAGTTTCTGGTGAGACCTCTCTCCATGGTTTGCATAAAGTATCCTCACCTGGTCTTTTCAATGAGTGGAGAGAGTTCTCTGGTGTGCCTTCCTCTTCTTATAAGAACACCAGTCTAATAGGATTAGGGCCCCACCAAATGACCTCATTGTACCTTAATTATCTCCTTAAAGATCCTATCTTCAAATACAGTACAGTCACATGAGAGGTTAGGGCTTGAACATATAAATTGGGGAGGGGAACACAATTAGTCTATAACACAACATATTGCCAATCTAAAAGCTTGATTAAATTTAGATTCAATCTTATAGGCGAGAGCCTGCATTGCTGGTGCTTTCCCACTGTTGGTGATATTGCCAGTGTTAGTGATCAGTCAGTAAGTTCAGAAAGTGTCAGCCTGACAGTCAATTGTGTTCAAGTTAGAATAGAATTATTAAGTATGTGCCTTGGGTCAAGCATTGGATCTTTTGGGTCTACATGAGTACAATACTCAGGGGCCATTGAACACTCTGTACACTGTTTAAATTTAGGGAACACACAAAGCTCCAGGCTCCTGCCTGGTCATCTCCTTCCCTTGTCCATGTTGAAGAAGAAGTTTGGCCACTTAAGGTGCTGCTGCAGAATGAGCAGGCAGCTGCATGTGTTCATCTGGAGCAGTTGTCAGAGCAGGATCCCCTCTCCCCCCGCAAGGCAGGGTGTGGGGGCTGAGGCAAAGGCCACCTGCTCACCACTGGCTGTACTCCTCTGCAGTTGAGCATTGACAGTTGCTGGGTAGGCTCCTTCTACTGCCCTCAGGGTAACTTCACCGCCACCATCTACGATGCCATTGCCACAGAGAGCACCCTCTTCATTCGGCAGAACCAGCTGGTCTACTATTTTACAGGCAACTATATCATACTCCACGAGAGCAACCATGGCAGCGGTGAGAGGGTTGGGACTGGGCCACGTGTCTAGGGGTCTGTGGCATCTTGGACAAGGGAACTGTCTGTTGGAACCCCAGGGGCCGCCTTAATGAACCCATCCACTGTGGCACCGGGGGCTGGGATTGCCAACGGGGGAAGGAGGGAGTGTTGGAGGGACTCTCCAAGGTCCTGAATCACTCTGCCCATCCTGGAGGGCATTTTCCCACTCTCTCTATGCTGGGATGGGGCCTTCATCCAGACCGTCTCGGGAAGTGTGAGTCAGCTGGGGGAGGTTGAGAGTGAAGGGAGGGAGGGGGGGAGAGAGAGAGAGAGAGAGAGAGAGAGAGAGAGAGAGAGAGAGAGAGAGAGAGAGAGAGAGAGAGAGACTGACTCACACACAGTGTCAGAAAGACAGGGAAAGACATACTGAGAAAGACATACTAAGAGAGGAATTGGGTGTGGAGATGGGGAGAGGCATAAGGGTCAGAGAGAAAAAGAGAGCGAGAGAAACAGAGATGGGCAAAGTCATGGAAGAGACTGATCAGAGAGAAAAAGGAAAGACTTTGACTCAGCCACATCCTTTAAATCGGGGCGGGGGGTGACTTTTTCTGCCAAGGGCCATTTGGATATTTATAACATCATTTGCATGCCATACAAAATTATCAACTTCAAAATTAGCCTGCTGCCCTAGCTGGTTTGGCTCAGTGGATAGAGCATCAACCTGCAGACTGAAGGGTTGCAGGTTAATTTCCAGTCAAGGGTACATGTGTGGTTGCAGGCTCGATCTCCAATAGAGGCGTGCAGGAGGCAGTTAATTAACTATTCTCTCCCATCATTGATGTGTGTCTCTCTCTCCCCCTTCCTCTCTGAAATCAATAAAAATATATTTTAAAATATATATTTTAAAAATTAGCCTGCTATATTTGGTGAAACATTCAATTAGCTCACCCCTAATACTGTAGCAGGGCCAGACCAAATGATTTCAGAGGCCTGAGGGCTGGACATTCCCCACCCCTGTTTTAAATGGGAGCTCTCTCAGTTCTTCTAGGTTTCCCCCCAATTCAAATGAAAGATGTCATTTAGACTTAGGGTCACTTGGACTTACAGGGTCACAGGAACTTGGTGTCGCCTATATTTCATTAGTTAATGCATGTTCTCAACCGCTCATTTTTCTTCCTTTCTTACTTAGGACACTTGGCCAGTGGGAAGAACCAAATTAAAATGGGTTCAAGCCGGAAAAAAGAGGGGTGTTTTCTCAGCTTAGATAGCTAAAATACAAAACAAACCAGGAACATGTTGGTTTCAGGCATAGTTGGATCTAGGGATTCACTGTAGCTGTTAGACAGGCCCCTCTTGTGATGGCCATGGTGACTCCCAGCAACTGCAGACCTTTATACCCCCAGGGGCCCAGGAAAGAGCATCTCTTTGTTAGTGGTCGCAAACGCAGACTGTCTCTGATTTGCCCCGCTTGGTCACAGCCCAGTTCAGAACCAATGGCTCTGGCCAGGAGAATGCAAGGGTGGGGTCAAGCCCAATTGGAACCTCAGGGACAGAATGTGCATCAGGAGGATTTTCTCAAAGGCAGCTGGAACCCTATGCTAAAGGTCCCTCGGTCACCACACTGAGCAGCTGCTCCAGGGGGAGAGGATGACAACAGGTTCATTAAAGCCAGGGAAATGTGGATGCAGGGCCCAGGTCCAAACACCTGGGCCTGAGGCCCCATGCTGGCCACTGCAGAGAGCTGGGTTCGTGTACTGCCAAACGAGTGCATCAAGAAGCTGTGCCCTGTGCATTTTCATGGAAATGGCTCCGAGTACATCATGGCCCTCACCACTGGGAAGCATGAAGGTTATGTCCACTTTGGGACTATTACAGGTAAGGGCAGGGGCCTCTGGCAGCCAAGAGACTCCTCCATTTCCTCTCACCTCCAAGAAGTCTGACCTTGGGCTCTATCCCCTCACTATGTGTCTTCCAAAGGAGTCCCATGGCCTAGCCAGTTTGGCTCAGTGGATAGAGTGTCAGCCCAAGGACTGAGGGGTCTCTGGTTTGATTCCTGGTCAACTGCATGCACCTCGGTTTCAGGCTTGATCCCTGGCCCCGGTATGAGCATGTATGGGAGTCTCTCACATCGATGTTACTCTCTTTGTCTCTCTTCCCCTCGCTTCCACTCTCTCTAAAAATCAATGGGAAAATATCCTCTGGTGAGAATAAACAAAAACAAACAAAGGAGTCCCAGGCTGGAGGTTGGCCCTAGGACTTAGGCATTTGTAGGGATAGTGCCTGGGGTATATTATGTACCTTGTATTGTTTGGTTTCAAAGGGCATAAGTTCAACTCAAAAATCATTTAGGCATAAAGAATTTGTGGACTTATAAGTGAAAAGACAAAGTGCCCACTTCAGGCATGGCTGGATCCAGGGGCTCACAGGGTATATTGTCAAGACTCAGTCTCTTGGCAAGATAGTATAGCATAGTGATTATGGCACAGGTCTAGAGAGAAACTGCTCCAACACTGCCAACCCAAGTCACCTGTGGTGTGGACAGGTGACTTACCCTCTCTTTTTGGCCTCATTTAATCAGAAAAATTGGGCCAGTAATACTACTAGTACTTGCTTCACTGTGTTGATATAAAGATTAAATATGTTGGCATCCATAAAGGTCTTAGAATAGCGCTAGGGACATGGTGAGTGCTGGGAAAGGATTTACTATTATTAGCCCTGTGATTTAGCTTCATCTTCAGGTAGATGATCCCCTTGTGGGGGTTAAGGAGGGCTCCCAGGAGCTTGAGGATCTTCTCCCACCGGCTTGAGTCACCCAGGAGAATGAGAGCAGCCTCTTCCTCATTAGCCCTAAGGGTGCACTCTGATTGGCCAATTCTTAGTCACCTTCCTGGACCTGAACCAATTACTGTGACCAGAGACAGACATGCTGATAGGCCAGGTGTGAGTGACTGAAAGGTCAGGGGGTGAGACCTGTCCCCTGAAATCCGTAGACTGGAGGAAGTGGGTGGGGCACCAGCATTCTACTGTGGTGGGATGCCTGTTGGGCTGAGAATGGGAAGGGCCTGAACATGGAACTGCTCTGCTCCGCAGATGGCCTTGTTTCCTTCCAGAGGCTGCCCAGGCAGCAGTCGGTGTGCAAAAGGATACAAGGTACCCATGTGCCAAATGAGTCTGCAGTGGGTGGGTGTGGGGATCAAGGGTATGGGAGAGCAGGGAAGGTTGGGAGAGGTCATGCGGAAGGAAAAGGACGGGCAGTGGGCAGTGTCGTAGGAAGAGGTGGCGAGTTACAGGGATGAGATAGGGTAGCAATCTCAGAGAGGGAGGAGGTGATGGAGATGGGTGGGCTCGGGCTGCTCTGGACCTCCCCTTCCCTTCCAGTTGCCATCTGCTCCATAACCTGGGCTGTGTACACTGAGGGTAACTACAGTCTACTGCTCCTGGTGGAGATTGAAGACACTGCTGCCAGGAAGTATTTCCAGGTGGTCCGCTATGACCTGGGTAATTGGGGTACTATGGGTGGGGGGCTTGAGTGCACAGCAGACAATGGGAGGGAAATGTTGCTAGTGTCACTCCTAGGTAAGGGGTGGTGGTGGCGAACAGGCTTGGTGGGTTGGAGGAACTCAGAGGAAGTCAGTGTGGCTAGAACAGAGAAGGTAAGGGAAAGGAGGGAGATGAAGACATGAGCAGAAGCCAGATAAGGAAGGGCCTGTGGCTCACAGTAAGGAGGTTTAGTTTTATTTTACCTGAACTGAGAAGAGGGTGCCATGTGCAGCTGAATAGGCTGTGCACTGCACTCCCCTGTCAAGGAGCTACAGGAGACAAACCCTGTGCCCTAACTGGGTGTGTCTTCTCAGAGGCAATGCCTTGTGAGAGTTCATGTGAAGAAACAGTAAGGGCCAAGAAGCCCGAAGGGGAAGCCTTTGCAGGGTTTTTGGGAGGAATTGGGAAGCTGGTGACTTGCCTAGTTTCAGGTTTTTGAAAGCTCAAGGACTCAGGAGATTTTGCTGTGTTCTCTTCACCTATAGTCAGTGATTACCTGTTCATTCTCTACACCATCCCGGAATTCATTCCTGATGGTAGGAGGGGAAGGTGGAGGGGGCCTCAAAGGTGGGTGGGGAGCCAGGAGGGATTCCCCCCTCACTGCTGTGTCCACTCTGCCTCTGCCCCGGCCAGCTCGAGGCTTAGAATTCCTGATGATCCTCAGGACAGAGTCTTACACCAACTTCCCCATGGTGCCCAAGGGCATGTCTTACAACTCATTTAACAACATGCTGTTCATCTGGGGTAACTTCCTCCTGCAGAGGTAGGGGCATATTCTGCCTCCCCAGCCCCATGGGAGTGGGGGTCCTTTCCAAAGTCACCAAGTTTTCAGTTTGCCCAAGTCCCGACGTTATGAGGACTGTAATGGGGAAAACATAGGCTGGGGTGGCAAGGGCTAGAATGGGGGGAACTAGGGGAGCACTCATGTGAGGTCCCAACCTATATCAGCAATAGAAAGCATTGTCTGGGGAAGGTTAGGGCACTTTTCACCCCTCAGGAACCTAGGAGCCCCTGAGTCAACTCCATGGGCAGTTGGCAACATGCCAGGTTTACCAAATCCTCCTGTTTACAGATGGACAGGTTCCCCAGAGGGTTTGGAATCAGGGGCAGAAGCTGAAATCCCATGTTTCCTGTTCATGTTCTTACAAAACTAGTGGAGAAGTGAGAAAACAGCTCTTGCATTATGTTTAGCTTGGACTGGGGAAAACATATGTTCCAGGGGCCTTGCCTGAGTGCTCCTAGCTTCCATCTCTACCCCTGCAGTTATGACAGTGAAAACTTCATTTACCTGGCGGACTTCCCGAAGGAGCTATCCATCAAGTACATGGTCAACTCATTCCATGGAGACATAGCTATTGTCACAGAGACCGAGGAGGTGGGCTGCCTATTCCTCTCCCCACTTCCTCTCTGCTCACCCCAAAGCCCAGAGGTCTCCCTTCTCCTGTCAGTGTAAAGGGGCCAAGGGGAAGGAACGCCCTCAGGGTGGTGGGGAAGGGCAGCAGAAGCTCCATTTACAGCTGAGAACACTGGAGCTCAAAGAGGCTAAGTGTCTTCCAAAGTTCCTCAGCAGAGTGAGAGACCTGTGCTCAGTCATATGATCTGATTTCCAGAGGGTGCCCTCTTTTATTTCATCATGCAGGTGTTCATAAACATGTAGCACTTACTGGATGCCTGGCCCAGTGCTAGGGCACAGTGGCAACCGAGTCAGCCCTGGGCCTTGCCCTCACGGTGTCAGGCCAGTTGGGGAAGACAGAGTCGTCCCCAGACAGTGACAGTTGAGAATGGTCAGGCTGCAGCAGGGGAAATCACCTATGGATATTCAGAGAAGGGGCCCGACCCAGTCTGAGTATGTGTGTGTGTCAAAAATGGCATCACAAAAGAGGCCACATAGACGGGGGACATCCTGGAATCTGAGGTTCAGGAGGAGGTGAGATCCAGAGTCAAATGTACTGGGGGCATGGGGGCTAGGCATCAGTGCAGAGATGGGAAATTAAGGCCAAGGCGAAATTGAGACCCTGGAGAGTGAGAAGAAAACAGGAAAGCTCAGCCCTAGGAACCCCATCCATTAGAGAGTATATGTATTAGGAAGGCTTAGGTTGCAAGTAATAGAAACTGTAGCAGACAGAAACACCAAAGAAATCATGGTGAGTGGGAGCTGGAAGCAGAAATGGTGGGTTCTGGGAAGTAGAGAGGTGGCACTACAGAAAGAAGGGGTGTGAGCTCACCTGATTCCAGCTGGAGATGAGCTCCCAAGCCTCACCCCTCAAGGAATGGGGCCATCACACTTGGCAGAGGAAGAGGGGGGTCAGAGTCCCCATGGCCTTCACACACATAGCTGTTGCACCTCCAGATCTGGTACCTCCTGGAGGGCAGCTATCATGTGTACAAGTTGTTCCCATCCATGGGCTGGGATGTGTACGTCAGCCTCCAGGTGATGCAGCAGTCCTCTCTCTATGCCTCCAATGAGACCATGGTCACCCTCTTCTATGAAGACAGCCATCTGTACCAGGTGCCAGTCAGGAGCTATGGAGAGAAGTTGGGGGGGAGGGGGGGCAAAAGGGCTGCTGACACTGGCTAATCTGGCCCTGCCTTCCCACTGCAGCTGGTGTACCTTGTAAACAACCAGCAGGGCCAGCTCATCAAGAGGCTTGTGCCTGTGGAGCAACTTCTGATGTACCAGCAGCTCAATAGCCACCACTCCTTGAAGCAGCAAAAGTGAGAAGACCTTGGATGCAGTAGTCAGAGAGCCCCAAACACTTCCTACACAAAGCTCCCATTCCACAGGGGGTTGGAGGGAGACCAAACCATCCCCAGCTAACAACCTTAGAGCTCTGATGTGGGAGGTCAGGGTGAATGGAAGCTCAAAGAAGGGATTTAACCCAGACAGGGAGGGAGGGAGCACCAGGGAGGGCTTCAAAGAGAAAAATGTGCATGAGCTGTGAGCTGTGCGGAAGGATTGGCCAGATAAGATGGAGGACGTTGTTCCAAACAGGGGGAATTCTATGTTCAAAGGCCCTGAGAAGGAAAAGAGATTGGGTTTTTAAGAACTGAGAGAAAGTGTAGTACAGAGTGCCGTGGTGGCGGCAGGGCAGACAAGGTGAGCCAGTGGTCATAGGGAGGAACTTCATCTTGAGGTCCCTGGAATGCTCTGATGGGATTAAGGGGAGGGACTGCCTGGTCCGATTTTACTGAGTTTAATAATAACCCTCTGGTCACCTGCTGAGGAGCCCAGGGATTGGGGGGTGGGGGGTGGGGTGGAGAGAGGTGGAGAAAGGGGGATGTGGAAGGACTCCTTAGGAAGAGGAGGGTCTAGGATGAGATCCAAGACTCTGGTCTGAGGCTAGAGGAGAGCAGGACTGGGTTGGATTTGGGGAGTCTGCAGCGCAGGGGTGGCAAACAGTCCTGTGGAGGCTCTTGGGACGCAGGGCACAAAAAAGTAAGCTGTCACCCCCCACTACCACCGCGCAGGAGTAGCCTGAAGCTCTCCTTCACCAACTTCTGCCCCTTCACGGTGATGCGCCTGCGGGACCTGCCGGACCAGAAGATCTACACGCGCCAGGAACGCTACCGGGCGCAGCCGCCGCGGGTGCTGGAGCCCTCGGGCTTCCACACTGAGAACTCACTCGCTGTCTATCAGGGCCTCGTCTACTACCTGCTCTGGCTGCACTCCAAGTACGACAAGGTGGGCGCCTGGGCAGGGCTGTCCCCGCCAGGGCTTTGAGACGGAACTGCGGAGGCCCAGAAGGCTGCGTCTGTGAGCGGGAAAAACGCCGCGGAGGGTGGAACAGAGCGGAGCAGCCTAGTGACTGAGGCTAGGCGGGGACTGGGGCGGGGGCTTGAGCAGGGCTCTGGGAGATGGCTTTCCGGCCTAGCCCTTGGGCTGGATGCAGGGCGGGCCAGGTTGTGATATTTTGCTTTGGGTTAGGGGCTGGGACTGAGGCTGGGAAGGGGTCTGGGAATGTCGTCTGGCTGTGGACGCACCGCTCCGCCCCCTCACGGTGCTGGCCGTCTCTGCAGCCTTATGCCGACCCCGTGCACGACTCCACCTGGCGTTGGTGGAAGAACAAGAAACAGGACCAGGTGCGTGGAGAGAGTCGGCAGTCTGGGGAGGGGCTTCCCCACCTCCCACTCCGTCCCACACCGTCCGGCTGCTCACTCGGTGCTGCCTTTCTCTGCCTTCCATGCTCCAGGACTACTACTACTACCTGGCGAGCAACGGGAAGAGCGCGGGTAACGTGCATATTGACATGGCCAACTACAAAAAGATCTACGACGTCAAGGCTGAGTACCAGCTGCCGGAGCGTATCTTCCTGGATAAGGGCACCAGCTACAGCTTCTCTATCTTCCTGACCGCCCGGAGCCACTCGTTCAAGTCTGAGCTGGAGCCCGGTCTGTGGGCAGGGCCTGAGTGGAATCGGAGTGGTGGGGGCGGAGTGGCTGGGACCTGGGCACCATTCTGGGGCAGGTCTGGTTCTAGGGCTTAACCCCTTCTGTGCCCCGAGCAGGCAACATCTTCCAGCTGCTGAGCCAGGTGGACCTGGGCGTGGTACTGGCCGACCCCAGCTGCATTGAGGCTGTGGTGAGGCAGAAGGTCCTTATTAACCGCAACTCAGTGCTGTTCTGGGTGAGGACAGGCGGTGAGGGGGTGTAGGGACAGATTTACCCAGGCAGTAGACTTGTTGGAAGCTCGTGGTTCCTTAAACCGTTCCTAGATCTTTGGGCATACCTGTCGACCCCTTCGTTTTCGCCCCCAACCCCAGGTTATGTTCCGTGATAAAAGCGTTTGCTTTGACCAGGGCATTAGTGGCCATCACTTCATGAAGACGTCCATACTGGTGAAGGTACGGTCCAAGTCTGGAGAGGAGGGAAACAGGATGAAGGGAAAGGGTGGTCCCATGGAACCCACCCTCATCACCTGATCCCACCCACAGGTGGTGGGGTCAGCTGGACACTGCTTCCAGAACACGATCCAGGGGCCCCGCATGCAAGTATTGAACCTTGGGGTATTGGGCCCTGTGCTGGGTGGGAAAGGGTTGGGCAGAGTGGAAACAGGGCTGATTCTGTGTGCTCCCCTGGGAGTCCCAACCATCCACCCACTCCTTTCATCCAGTTCTGTTTTCAGAAAGAGCTACCTTTATAGTTATGTAGATTGCATCCAAGTTTGTATGTTCCTTCTAATACTTTTCTGCAAGGAGAAGTAAAGTACCTGTGACATGGGCTTCCTTTTCCAATTGGCACAAAGGCACCATGTGGGCCAGCTTGGTCCTTTCCCCACATGTTGCTCTTCATGTGCCCACTTAGGTGCTTTGATCACTCCTTTGGTTCTTCACTTACACGTGCAATATCCCCTTTGCACAGAGGCGGAAACTGAGCCTCAAACAGATGCAGACATCTGCTCAAAGTAACTCAGGGAGCTAACAAGTGGTAGAGGAGGGACGTGACCCAGAGGCATTGTTGTCACCCACCTCCCTGCACACTAACCAGCAGACAGACCCTGGTGCTCCTCCCTCCTGATTTGGTATGTCTGAGGGCAATAAAAACGGTTATAACAACCCCAATACCTTGGATTACATGAGACAATTCGAGTCAAGTGCAGGGTAGAGTGACTCACCTCAGTCTCCATAAGTGTTTCTTGCTATGCTTAGTGATATGCATTATTTAGCATAACCTCAAAAGGTCAAAGTTAACATCCCCATTTTCACCTGGCAGATTCCTTCTGGGAACCTAATCTATAATACACTTACAGCAAAGGGTAGAAAACAACATAAATGTCCATGAATATGGGAGTGGTTAAATAAATTATAGTACATTCATGCAATGAAAAACTATGCAGTTATAAAAAAGAAAGAAAGAAAGATCTCCATATACTGGCATGGAATGGTCTCCAAAGTGTATTTTTTTAAGCATGGTACACAACAATATATACAAAACATTAGTGTGAAATAGGGTCATTGAGAACATATACTCATGTTTGCATGAAACTTCAAGGAAATGGGCAAAAAATACTCAGGGTGGTTCTCTACTCTGGTGATAGAGGAGAGGCAGGATAGAGGATGGAAATGGAAACTTTAACTGTGTGTGTCTGTGTGTGTGTGTGTGTGTGTGTGTGTGTGTGTGTGTGTGTAAAACTACATATATTCATACTAGAGGCCCAGTGCACGAAATTCATGTGTATGGGGGAGTCCCCTCAGCCCAGCCTGCACCCTCTTCAATCCAGGACCCCATGGGGGACATCCTTCTCACAATCCTGGACCACTGGCTCCTAATTGCTCACCTGCCTGCCTGCCTGGTTGCTCCTCACTGCCCCCCTGCCAGCCTAATCACCCCCAACTGCACCCCACCCCTGCTGGCCTGGTTGCTCCTAACTGCGCCACCGCACCCCCCCACCCCCCGCTCTGGCCGCTGGCCTGGTCACCTCTTACTGCCCCTCCCCCACCAGCCTGGTCACCTCTTACTGCCCCCCCTGCTGGCCTGATCACACCCAACTGCCCCCCCCCCATCGGCCTGGTCACCCCACGCAGCCTGCTGTTCAGTCGTTTGGTTGTCCCTCACTAACCCCCCTGCCAGCCTGGTCACCCCACGTAGCCTGCTTGTTCAGTCATTCGGTTGTCCCTCACTAACCCCCTCTGCCGGCCTGGTCATAGGCAGCCATCTTGTGAGGGCATGAGGGTCAATTTGCATATTACCTCTTTATTATATAGGATGTGACCATGTTAACCATCTAAAAATGAAGTTTAAAAAAAGCCAATGATTTGCCCTGGCCAGTGTGGCTAAGTTGGTTGGAGTGTTGACCTATACACTAAAAGGTTCAGGACACATACCCAGGTTGTGGATTCGATCCCAGTCAAGTTGCATGTGGGAGGCAACCGATCAATGTTTCTCACATTGATGTTTCTCTCCCTTTCTCTAAAAATCAATTTTTTAAAAAAGCAAATGACTTTTTAAAAGATAGGGAAGCAGAGGTGCTAAAGGTAGTCTGAGCTTCTCTGTCTTTGTATTCTCAGGCTGTGACCTTTCTGGTTTCTAGCCCCTCTCTCTCCCTACTCCCACATTACCAGAACAAGAAGCATGTGTATTTAGAAGGCCTGGACCCTCTTTCTGGCTCCCCATTCTGGAAGAAAAATGGAAACTGGAACTAATTGATGAACAGTGGGTTTTCAATTTGTAAATATCTTGGGTGAAGGAAGGAACAAATGAATTTACACATAATAGGTGCTCAATCAAATTTGGTTAAATGAATAAAGGCTTGGAGGGTCTTTTAGCAGGCCAAATCCAAACATGGGCCTCCATGGGGCATGGACCAGGAATAGACTTCACTCTCTGTATCCAAAGCTTACTCATTCATTCAACCAATATTTATTGAGTGCCTACTACATTTCAGCATTGTTTTAGGGGCTAGAGTTAATAGCAGTGAACAAACCAAACAACTTCTGCCCTTGTGAAGCTGATGTTCCAATGGGGGAAGTGTATTCATTCCTAGGTCTGCCATAACAAATTACCACAAACTGGGACATTTATTCTCTCCCAGTTATGGAGGACAGAAGTCTAAAATCAGGGTTGGTCCTTATGCAGGTTCTGAGGGAGAATCTGTCCCAGGCCTCTCTTCTAGGTTCTGATGATTACTGACAATCGTTGAAATTCCTGGGGTTATAGATGCATCACTGAAATCTCTGCCTTCATCTTCACAAGGCCTTTTCCCTCTAAGTCAGTGTCCAAATTTCCCTCATGTTATAAGGACACACCAGTCATTGGATTAGGGCCCAGCCTAATCCAGTATGATTTCTTCTTAACTATTTTTTATTGATTTCATAGAGGAAGGGAGAGAGAGAGGGAGAGAGAAACATCAATGATGAGAGAGAATTATTTATTGGATGCCTCCTGAATTCCCGCCCCCCCCCCCAGTTGGGGATCAAGGATCAAGCCCATAACCTGGTCATGTGCCCTTGACCAGAATCAAACCTGGGACCCTTCAGTCCATAGGCTGACACTCTATCCACTGAGCCAAACCAGCTAGGGCTGACTTCATCTTAACTTGATTATATCTATAAAGACCCTATTTCAAATTAGGTCACATTAGCAGTTACCAGGGATTTAGGACTTCAACACATCTTTGGGATGCACAGTTCATCCACAACAGAGTCAGATAATAAGATAAATAAAAGATATTGTGGGAATTAAAAATGGCAGTGGAGTAAGTGGATGCTGTATGGACATGCTCCCAGAAACAAACTGGAATTACAACAAAAATACAGAAAAACTTCCTGAATAATCAATGGAAGACTTGCTGGAGAGAAACCTGATAACTGAGGATGGATAGTGGTGACTGCATAGAGACTGGTAGAAAGGGCAGAGGCAAGAAAGGGCTGGTTGGGCTCCCACAGCAACTAAAGTTCTGGAGAGATATCTCAGCTGTGAGGGGTTGCCACTGGGGTATAATCCCCAAGCTGGGCCCCCCAGCAGAGAGCACCAGAACTGAGAACAGTGCCCACACAACATTTGGCTGTGAAAAGCACAAGGGTTGCTGTCTGCCTGGGAGAGATGTCTGGAAATGTAACCACCCTCTTAAAGGGCCAATGCACAAAATTCCCTGTGCAGCCACTCACCTTGTGTTCCAGGAAGGGAGAACAGAGTGGACTGGAGTTGTGAGAGCAGAAGGCAGGAAAGGGAATTCTCAGGTTAGAGCTTGGAAAGCAGACATCCTGGTTTGCTGTGCTTAGTCATTCCCTCAAGCTGTGGAGCTCATCTTTCTCATGAAGATAATTGCTACACAGGCAGCCTTGCCTGGGGGGAAGACAGCTGACCCACCCTATTGGAAAACACCTTGCCTCACTGTGTGGAGTTTCTGATACCCATTAAGAGACTGAGAATAATAGCCTCCAGGCAGAAACAATTGCCCCACACTGTTGAAAAAAAACTTTCGCTACAAAGGAAGACAATGGCCTGAGGGCAATTCAAGACAGAATCCCATCAGGGGTAATCTCTGGAGGATTTAAGTCTCTGCCTGATCTAATTAGTCAGAAACAGCATTTGACACTGTCCTGCACCAGAGATTGAGAGTTGTAGCAGATCTACCTAATACACAGTCACAAACCCAAACAGGAAGCCAAAATTAGGAGACAATGAAACAACCCACAAATGAAAGAACTAGAGAATTCTCCAGAAGAAGAGATAAGTAAAATGGAGATAAGAAATTTATCTGATATACAGTTCAGAGAAATGATGGTGAAGATGCTCAACAGCATGAGAAAGATATAGAAACTATGAAAACAAAGCATGACAGCACAAATAAATAACACATTGGAAGAAATACACAGTAGATTAGGGGGAGCTGAAGGGTTGAAAAAAATCAGAGAACCAAAAAGCAAAACAAAACAAAAAAACAAAGAACAGGAGGACAGCTTAAGGGAGCTGTGGGACAACATGAAATGTAACAATATTAGAATAGCAGGTGTTACAGAAGAGGCAGAAAGGGAAAAAGGGATAGAGAATGTGTTTGAATGTAATAGCAGAAAACTTCCTAACATGGTAAAGGAAAAAGTCACATAAGTCCAGGAGGCACAGAGAGTCCCAAGCAAGAAGAACCCAAACAGGCCCATACCCAGACACATCATAATTAAAATGCCAAAAATGAAACAAAAAGAGAGAATCTTAAAGGTAGCAAGAGAAAAGCAAACTGTTACCTACAAAGGAGCTCCCATTAGGCTGACCCTGATTTCTCATCAGAAACTATATAGGCCAGAAAGAAATGGCATGAAGTACTCAAGGTACGGAAAGCAAGGATCTGAGAAAAAGATGACTATATCCAGCAAGGCTATCATTCAAAATAGCTAGTGAAATAAAGAGCTTCCCAGACAAAAATAAAGGCTAACAAAGTTTATCACCACCAACACAGCCCTATAAGAAATGCTAAGGAACTGCTGTAATGAGAAGAAGAGATAGAAAGAGAAACCTGGGCATACAAAATTAAAATGGTAATAAATAAGTACCTATCAATAATAACCCTAAATGAAAATGAATTAAATGCTCCAATTAAAATATATAGAGTAGCTGAATGAATACAAAAACATGACCCAACTATATGCTGTCTACAAGAGACCTATCTTAGAACAAAAGACACACACAGGATGAAAAAACAGTTTTCCAAGGAAATGGAAAAGAAAAAAAAACCTGGAGTAGCAATACTCATATCCAACAAAATAGTCTTCAAAATGAAGGCCATCACAAGAGACAACAAAGGTCACTATATAATACTAACGGGATCAGTCCAATAAGAGAATATAACCCTGGTAAACATATATGCATCCAATATAGGAGCACCTAAATATATTTTTTAAAACCTTCTAAAGGACTTTAAGGGAGAGATAGATAACAATACAGTCATAGTAGGGGAATTTAACACCCTGCTAACTTCACTGGACAGATCTTCCAGACAAAAACTTAACAAGGAAACAGAGACTCTAAAGGACACACTGGATCAAATGGATTTAATTGACATTTATACAACATTTCACCTCAAAGCTGCAGAATATGCATTCTTCCCAAGTGCACATGGATCATTCACAAAGATAGACCACATGTTAGGACACAAAACAAGTCTCTACAAATTCAAGAAAATTGAAATATCAAGCATCTTCTCAGATCACAGTGGAATGAAATTAGAAATCAACTACAGTAAAAACACCCAAAACATTCAAACACATAGAGGCTAAATAGCATGTTACTAAACAATGAATGGGTTACCAACAAGATCAAGAAAGAAAGCAAAAATTTCCTGGAAACAATGAAAATGAACACACAACAACCCAAAATCTCTGGAACACAGCAAAAGTAGTCCTGAGAGGGAAGGTCATAGTACTACAGGCATACCTCAAAAAACAAGAAAAATCAACAATAAGCTATTTAACTCTACAACTTAGTTCTTTAGTCCTTCTAAAGAACTAGAAAGAGAAAAACAAGAAAAGTCCAGAGTAAGTAGAAGGAAGGAGATAATAAAGATTAGAGCAGAAGTAAATGACATAGAGACCATATATATATATATCCTATCTAATAAAAGAGAAACATGCAAATTGACCATACCTCCGCTACGCCCACCAGCCAGAGTGAGTATGCAAATTAACGCAACAGATATGGCGGGCAGCCACGGAGTTGGAGCAAGCAGGAGGCTTGGGTGCCCCCGGTGATGGAGGAAGCTAAGCTTCCCACCTGCCCTGGCCGGCCCTGGCCTCGGCTCAAGGCTATAAAGTTTCAATTATAGAAGATAAATAAATCCCAGATACTTGCTTCCAGCCGGCCCTGTCCTCCACTCAAGGAGGTGCTAAAAGAAAAAAAGGAAAAAAGGAGGGGTTTGGGTGACCGGGGGGGCATGGCCAGCCTGCAAACAGCCACCAGCCCCTCACCCAGGCTGGCCAGGCACCCCAGTGGGGACCCCCATCCTGAAGGGGGTGTGGCCAGCCTAAAAACGTTCCTCAGCCCCTCACTCAGGCTGGCCATGCCCCCCCCCAGCAGGAACCCTCACCCCATGGGGGTGTGGCTGACCTGCAAAGCACCACAGGCCCCTTTCCAGGCCACCCCACGCCCCAAGGGAACCCCCACCCTGATCTGGGGCACCCTTCAGGGCAAACCAGCCAGCCCCCACTCGTGCACCAGGCCTCTATCCTATCTAATAAAAGAGTAAAATGCTAATTAGACTGGGAGACCTTCCAGGAGACCTTCCAGATGTTCTTCTAGACAAAGCCATGATGGACAGGGCCAAGGTAGAGGCAGTTAGAGGCCAAGAGGGGAGGGCAGTTGTGGGTGATCAGGCCAGGACAGGACGGCAGTTGTGGTTGATCAGGCTGGTAGGGGGCAGGGCCGTTGGGGTAAGCAGACCAACAGGGGGGCCAGTTGGGGGCGAGCAGGCCGTCAGTGGGGGTCAGTTGGAGGTGATCAGGACAACGGGGCGGGGCAGTTTGGAGTGAGAAGCCCAGCAGGGGGGCACTTGGGGGTGATCAGGCTGGGGGGATAGAGTGGTTAGGGGCAATCAGGCAGGCAGGCGGGCAGGTGAGCGGTTAGGAGCCAGCAGTCCCAGATTGGGAGAGGGATGCCCGACTGCTGGTTTAGGCCCGATCCCTGTAAACTGGCAGTAGGACATCTTTCAGGGGGTCCCAGATTGGAGAGGGTGCAGGCCGGGCTGAGGAACACACACCCCCTGTGCATAAATTCCGTGCACTGGGCCACTAGTGTGTGTGTGTGTGTGTGTGTGTGTGTGCATGTGTATACACACACTAGAGGCCCGGTGCACAAAATTCGTGCACGGCGGGGGGGGGTGTTCCTCAGCCCAGCGTACACCCTCTTCAATCTGGGACCCCTCGAGGGATGTCCAACTGCCCGTTTAGGCCCAATCCTGGTGGGATAGGGCCTAAACGGGCAGTCAGACATCCCTCTCACAATCCAGGACTGCTGGCTCCCAACTGCTCGCCTGCCTGCCTTCCTGATTGCCCCTAACCGCTTCTACATGCCAGCCTGATCACCCCCAAACCACTGTCCTGCCAGCCCGATTGATGTCTAACTGCTCCCCTGCCAGCCTGTTTGCCTCCAACTTCCCTCCTCTGCCAGCTTGGTCACCCCTAACTGCCCTCCTCTGCTGGCCTAATCGCCCACAACTGCCCTCCCTTGCAGGGCTGGTCTCTCCCAACTGCCCTCCCCTGTTGGCCATCTTGTGGTGGCCATCTTGTGTCCACATAGGGGCAGGATCTTTGACCACATGGGGGCAGCCATCTTGTGTATTGGAGTGATGGTCAATCTGCATATTACTCTTTTATTAGATAGGATAGAGGCCTGGTGCATTGGAGGGGGCCAGCTGGTTTGCCCTTAAGGGTGTCCTGGATCAGGGTGGGGGGTCCCTTGGGGCGTGAGGCAGCCTGGGTGAGGGGCCTGTGGTGGTTTGCAGGTTGGCCACAAACCTGGCCCCCTGGCAACCCAAGCAGAGGCCCTGATATATGGGATTTATTTATCTTCTACAATTGAAACTTTGTAGCCTGGAGCGGAGCCAAGCCTTCTGCTTGCTCTGTGGTGGCAGCCATTTCTATTGGGATTTGTTTATCTTCTATAATTGAAACTTTGTAGCCTTAAGTGGAGGCCAAAGCAGGACAGGGCTGCGGAAACTTGGCTTCCACCATCGCCGGGGGCAACCTTAGCCTCCTGCTCTCTCCAGCTCTGTGGCTGCCACCATTTTTGTTGGGATTAATTTATCTCCTATAATTGAAACTTTGTAGCCTTAAGCAGAGGCCTGGGCTGGCCAGAGTGTGCAGAAAGCTTGGCTTCCTCCATCGCCGGGGAAACCCAAGCTTCCCTCCTGCTCTCTGTGACTGCAGCCATTTTGGTTGGGTTTATTTGCATATTCCCTCCTGAATGGCGTGTGGGCATGGCTGATGGATGTAGCGGCGTGATGGTTAATTTGCATATTACTCTTTTATTAGATAGGATATATATTTTTTTTTTCAATGAAACCAATAGCTGGTTCTTTGAAAGGATAAACAAGATTGATGAACCATTAGCCAGATTTATCCAGAAACAAAGAGAGAGGACCCAAATAAATAAAATCAGAAACAAAAGTGGAGAAGTAATCACTGACACCACAGAAATACAAAGGATTGGAAGAAAATACTATGAACAACTATATGCCAACAAGCTGGACAATGTGGATGAAATGGACAAATTCCTAGAAAAATACAATCTTTCAAAACTGAATCAGGAACAATAAAATAACCCTGAATAGGCCAATAACAACTGATGGAATATAAGCAGTAATCAAAATACTCCCAGGAAGCAAAAGTTCAGGTCCAGATGACTTCACAGGGGAGTTTTAACAAACATTCAATGAAGAACTAACACCTATACTCCTCAAACTATTCCAAAAAATCCAAGAGGAAGGAACACTTCCAAGCTCTTTTTATGAGGCCAGCACTCTCCTAATTCCAAAACCAGATAAAGACACTACAAAGAAAGAGAGCTACAGGCCAATATCCCTGATGGACATAGATGCTAAAATTCCCAACAAAATATTAACAAATCAGATCCAGTAATATATTAAAAAGATTATACACCATGACCAAGTGGGATTTATTCCAGGGATGCAATGCTGGTACAGTATATTTGCAAATCAATAAACGTGATACATCACATAAACAAATTGAAAGACAAACATCACATGATCATATCAATAGATGCAGAAAAACATTCAACAAAATCCAACACCTATTTTATAAAATAATTTTTTATCGATTTCAGAGAGGAAGGGAGAAGGGAGAGAGAGAGATAGAAGCATCAATGATGAGAGGGAATCATTGGTCAGCTGCCTCCTGCACACACCCCACTAGGAAATGAGCCAGCAATCTGGGCATGTGACTTTGACCGGATTCAAACTTGGCACCCTTCGGTCTGCAGGCCAGGGCTCTATTCACTAAGCCAAACCAGCTAGGGCCAACACCCATCTTTGATGAAAACTCTCAGCAAGGTGGGAATAGAGGGAGCATATCTCAACATGATAAGGCCTATATATGACAAACCTATATCCAACATCATACTTAATGGGCAAAAACTAAAACCATTCCCCCTAAGAACAGGAACAAAACAGGGATGCCCACTTTCACCACTCTTATTCAACACAGTACTGGAAGTCCTAGCCCCAGTGATCAAACAAGAAGACGAAATAAATCCAAATTGGAAAGGAGGAAGTAAAACTCTCATTATTCACAGATGACATGATATTGTACATAGAAAACCCTAAAGATTCCAACAAAAAAATCCCACTGGGTTTAATAAATGAATTTGGCGATGTAGCAGGATATAAAATCAGCACCCAAAAATCAATGGCTTTGTTATACATTAATAATGAATTCTCAGAAAGAGAAACCAAACAAACAATCCCGTTTATCATTGAAACAAAAAAACTGAGATACTTAGGAATAAACTTAACCAAGGAAGCAAAAGACCTGTACTTGGAAAACTACAAGACATTGAAAAAAGAGAAGATAGGAACGAGTAGAAGAATATACTGTGTTCATGGTATGGTAGAATCAACATGTTTAAAATGTCCATACTACCCAAAGCAATCTACAGATTCAATGCAATCCCTATTAAAATACCAATGGCACATTTCACAGACCTATAACAAATACTCCAAAAACTTACATGGAGTTAAAAAAGACCCTGAATAGCTGCAGCAATCTTGAGAAAGAAGAACAAAGTTGGAAGAATCACAATACCAGACTTCAAGGTATACTACAAAGCCACAGTATTCAAAACAGCCTGGTACTGGCACAAGAACAGACATATAGATCAATCAAACAGAACAGAGAACCCAGAAACTGACCCAAGCCATTATGCTCAATTAGTATTTGGCAAAGGAGGCAAGAACATACCATGGAGTCAAGAGAGTCTCTTTAATAAATGGTGTTGGGAAAATTGGACAGATACATGCAAAAAATGAAACTGGACCAACTTACACCATACACAAGAATAAACTCAAAATGGATAAAAGACTTAAATGTAAGTTGGGAAACCATAAAAATCCTACAAGAAACCATAGGCAGCAAAATCACAGACATCTCTCAATAGCAATAAGTTTACAGATACAACTCCTAAGGCAAAGGACACAAAGGAGAAAATAAACAAATGGGACTACATCAAAATAAAAAGCTTCTGCACAGCAAAAGAAACATCAACAAAATGAAAGGGAGCCCACTGTATGAGAGAATGTATTTGGCAATGAAACATCTGATAAAGGGCTAATGTCCAAAATATATAAGGAATTCATACAACTTAACAAAAGGAAGACAAACAATCTGATTAAAAAATGGGCAAAGGACCTAAATAGACACTTCTCCAAAGAGACATTTGAAAAAATGCTCAAAGTCACTGGTCATCAGAGAGATGCAAATCAAAACGACAATGAGGTACCATCTCACATCTGTCAGGTTGGCTACCATCGACAAATCAACAAATGACAAATGCTGGTAAGGATGTGGAGAAAAGTGAACCCTAGTACACTGCTAGTGGGAATGCAGACTGATGCAGCCATTATGGAAAACAGTATGGAGTTTCTTAAAAATTTTTTAGTATGGAATCCCACTTCTAGGAATATATCCTTAGAAATCCAAAACACCAATCAGAAAGAACATTTGCAGTTCTACGTTCATAGCAGCACAATTTACAATAGCTAAGATCTGGAAACAGCCCAAGTACCCATCAGTAGATGAGTGGATAAAATAGCTGTGGTACGTTTATACCATGGAATACTATGCAGCAGTAAAAAAGGAGAATCTCTTACCCTTTGAGACAGCATGGATGGACCTGGAGAGTATCATGCTAAGTGAATAAGCCAGTGAGAGAAAGACAAGTATCACATGATCTCACTCATATGTGGAATTTAAGTAACAAAATAAACTGATGAATGGATTGGACCCAGAGACATGGAAGCATGGAACAGAGTGTGGAATCTCAGAAGGAAAGCGGGGCAGGTGGGTGGGAGGTAATCAATCCAAGACCTTGTATGCATATATGCATGGTCTATGGACACAGACATGAAAGCCTGGGGCAGGGGGCAGGGATGGGCTGGAGGGGGACAAAAGGGGAAAAGAGGGACATATGTAATACTTTCAACAATAAAGAATTATTGTTTTTTAAAATATATTTCTTATTGATTTCAGAGAGGAAAGGAGATAGAGAGATAGAAACATCAATAATGAGAGAGTATCATTGATTGGCTGCCTCATGCATTGGGGAGGACTGTGCCCACAACCTGGGCATATGTCCTTGGCTGGAATCGAACCTGGGACCCTTTAGTCCCCAGGCCGACACTCTATCCACTGAGCTAAACCAGTTAGGGCAAGAATTATTTTTAAAAAATGATATTGTGTGTTAAGAGGTGATGAGTGCTAGGAGGGAAAAGGCAGGCAAGGTGCATGGGGTAGGTCAGTATTTGCTACAGGATGGCTCAGGGAAGACCTGGCCGAGGAGGAAACATTTGAGCAAAAACTTGAAGGAGGGGAGGAAGTGAGTCATGTTTTATGTGCCGAAAGGCATGCCAGTGAGAGGGAATGGATGGTAAAAAGGCCTGAAAGTGAGAGTATGTTTCATGTGTTAGACTAAAGGAACACGGATGGGGCAAGTGTGATTGGATCAGGTTGAGCAAAGAAGAAAGTGCTGAGAAATGAGGTCAAAGTGGTGATGGGGCAGATCATGTGACATCTAACGGGAGGGCTCTAAGTAGAGGAGTGACTTGAGTGTTCACAGGGTCCCTCTGACTGTACGTGGAAGACATATGGGCAGTGTTGGCGGGGGTGGGGAGGACCAGGGAGGGAATAAAGTTAGGCAGGCAAGTGTGGGGCAAAAGAGCTAAAAGGTGGGGGGAGAGAATGGCTCTATTTTGAAGTCAAGGGACATAGGCTATCTGAATGGACTGGATATGGGCGTGAGAGAGAGAAAGGTTTCCAGGATGAGATCAAGGATTTTAACCTGCACATGGAGGGATGGGGTACCATTAGTTGAGATGGGTTGTGGATATATTGAATTGAAGATACCCATTAGACTCCCAGTGAGTGAATGGCTGATAAGTGTAGTCTTTGGCCCAAGTCCAGCATGAGAAGTGCTTAAACTATGACTGCTAACTCTTCTACACAGTCACTGTCAAGCCCAGACCACAGTTTCTGGATGCCCATGTCCCTTTGACAATTGGGTGAAACCTTTGGGACTTACCCCTGAAATGAGCCAGGGGTCATTCATTCTGAAGACAATGTCACAGGGATTTCCTCACCCCTGTCCCACCTGGCTGCACTTTCCTCATATACCCCATGCTCCACCAGGTCAATTGTTTGAGAATTCAGGCCCAACTTCAACCCTATAAAGTCTGACTAGGTGTTAGCTGCTCCATAGGTGCAGGATTTATTGTTTTATATGTGTTTTTCTGAAGGCAGCTGGAAGCTACATGGCCCAGTTTGAGTTCCAGCTCTACCACTTAACAGCTATGTGGCTTTGGATAGTTAATAAGTTGCTTGACTTTTCTGTGCCTCACTTTTGCCATCTCTAAAATGTACTATAGCCCAGCCGGCATGGCTCAGTGGTTGAACATTGACCTATGAATCAGGAGGTCACAATTCAATTCGCAGTCAAGGCACATGCCCAGGTTGGGGGCTCAATTCCCAGTGTGGGGCATGCAGGAGGCAGCTGATCAATGATTCTCTCCCATCACTGATGTTTCTATCTCTCTCCCTCTCCCTCCCTCTCTGAAATTAATCAAAATATATTTAAAAAATAAATAAAATGTATGGTATCTTCAACCTTGCAAGGCTGTTTGGAGAATCAAATTTGAATATGTAAAGTGCTTAGAACACCAGTGCTTTGCACACAGTAAAAGCTATATAAGTATTTGCAGTTATTAGAGTATTGGTTTAAGGAAAATAGTAATCGGATTGCCCCCTGGTGAGGGTGAGCCCAGCAGGTAGTGATGGTGTGTGTGGGAGGAGGGGTGTCCTCCCCTTCCCACTTCCCAAGTGAAACTTTTCTCCTCCCACTCAGGGGAACTTGGTGGTGCCAGTGCTTATAGGCTGTCCACCTGGAAAGCGCCTGGCCTTTGACATCACCTACACCTTGGAGTACAACCGCCTACAGAACAGACACTATTTTGACTGCGTTCACATAGACCCCGAGATGCCCTGCTTTCTCTTCCATGACAGTGCGTGTCCAGTCTCCTCCTCTGCATTGTTCACTGTCCTCTGCCCCCACCATTTTGCCCTCCCTGCCCCCTTACCTTCCAACTACTCTCTGCTCTTCCCCTTGGTCCTCTCTCTCTTTTCTCCCCTCACCATCCTCCATTTCTCTAGCCAAGCTAATTTCTCCTCCTCCTGGCCTCAACCCCCTCCAACCCCACAGTCTTCCACCCCTTCTTCTTGATCCAAGATTTGGTGACCGGAGAGTCTGGCAGGTTTCAGGGCAGGTAAAGGCATATCCAAGCCAGGGCTGATGGGAGGGGGTAAGGGGTAAAGTTGGGGTTGTAGATATGATGCAGGACTCAGGAAACTGAGGCCAGTTGGTGTGCACCTCTGCTCCTGGCAGCTATGTACTGAAGGTGGTGGGCGGCGGGCCCACCATGGACACCATCAAGGAATACAGTGAGGAGGAGATTTACCGCTTCAACAGCCCCCTGGACAAGTAATCCCTGTGGGACCCAGGCCCTCCCCCAATCCCCCACCCCCGTAATTGGGCCTTCCTTTCCCTGTAGAACCCTCAGGCTTCCCAGCCACAGATCTCACCCTTGCTCTTGCTGCAAGCCTCACCCACCTTGGTATCTCAGGCCCCTGTCCACAGCAAGGCTCCTAAGATCCCACATACTCTTGCCCCTTCCACAATGTGAGTCCCCGTCCCCTTTCCACCAAAGGTTCTGACCTCTACCCCAACCCCAACCCCACCCCCGCCCACTAAAGGCTTCAACCCAACCCCCACCATCACCACCACTGCTCACATTGCTGGCCTCCCTCTGCGACGACAGCCCAGGTCAACCTCCCTACCCCTCCCACTGAGGTTCCATGGTCCTCTACTGAGGTTACGGCGGTCCTCCACAGCACCTACAGCCTCATCTGGACCACCAATAACTCAACGACCACCAACGACTTGGCTTTCAACATCATGTCCCAGAACATGGGCATTGAGTGAGTGCATATCCTGGCTGCCAGCCCTTTATCCCCCACATGCCCATCATCTGTCAGCCAATCCATCTCTTCTGTTTCTGGGAAACCAAGCCACACTGACTGCCTTTGTGTTCCGCAAATGGGGCTGATCTTTACATAAGCTGGACCCTCTGTCTGCAGTGCTAGTCCCTCTTCCTTCTTCTTCAGACCTTAGTTCAGATGACCCTTCACCTAGGAGGATTTTTCTGACAGTTCTAGATGGGACAGTTGGTTTCCATCCTTCTCTGCTACCCCATTCCAGCCTTGACCCTCTGCCTATGTTTCCCATCCCAACCCTGTCTCCTATGGGGTCTGTCTCCTATATAGGCCCAGATTCAAATAAACTCAATATTATATCTGTGGAATGAGACAATGTACGAGGTTAATTAATTCATGGTAGACATTATTGACATTTGAGTAGAGGTCTCAATGATGAATTAAACAATGGAGGAGTAAGTGAGTATATAGGAGCTCAATTACTTTTTTTTGTTGTTGTTAATCCTCACTGAAGGATATTTTTTGTGTTGTTAATCCTCACTGAAGGATATTTTTTCCCATTGATTTTTAGAGAGAGTGGAAGGGAGGGGGAGAGGCAGAGAGAGACAAACATTGATATGAGAGAGACATATTGATTGGTTGCCTCCCACACATGCCCAGACCAGGGCCAGGGATAGAGCCTACAACCAAAGTACATGCCCTTGACAAGAATGGAACCCAAGACCCTTCAATCCATAGGCTGATGTTCTAACCGCTGAGCAAAACCAGCTATGGCTCAATTACTATTTTTTATTCAATGAAAGGAAGAAAATGATGCCATGAGCAAATGACAGAAGTGAGTGAATGAACAAAGTAACCAACTTGCACCTAGTCAGCATTCAACCTATGATTGTTGAATAAATGAATAAAAGAAAGAGTAAATGAATTAAAGATGTGACTTTGTACCTAATAGTTGCTGCAAGCCTCACCCACCTTGGTATCTCAGGCCCCTGTCCACAGCAAGGCTCCTAAGGTCCCACAAACTGTAGGGTCAAGCTGTATTTGTAGGATGAAAAAATGAAGGTAGTAAGGAATAAGTGAGGAGTTGGTACATAAAAGTTGTACAATCCATAATCTAGATCAGGGGTGGGGAACCTTTTTTTCTGCCAAGGGCCATTCTCAGGCCATACAAAATTATCAGCTTAAGCCCTGACTGGTTTGGCTCAGTGGATAGAACATCGGCCTGCGAACACAAGGGTCCCAGGTTCGGTTCCGGTCCAGGGCATGTACCTTGGTTGCGGGCATGTCCCCAGTGGGGGGGTGTGCAAGAGGCAGCTGATCGATGTTTCTCTCTCATTGATGTTTCTAACTCTCTCTTCCTCTCCCTTCCTCTCTGTGAAAAATCAATGAAATATATATTTTTTAAAAATTATCAACTTAAAAACTAGCCTTCTACGTTTGGCAAAAATTTAACTCACCCCTAATGCCTTGGCCAGGCCAGATCAAATGATTTCATGGGCCTTATACAGCCCTTGGGCTGGACATTCCCCACTCCTGATCTAGATGAATGCATGGTAATAGAGGAATTGACAAATGGACATGGAAAGGCAAGAGGAAATGAATGAGTAAACAAATGGCCTATCACTTCCGAGGTGTTCAGCCAGCCTTATTGGGTGAATGAATGAAGAAACAAATTAGGTATGAAGTTATAAGATTGTACCTAATTGGTGCTCACTTAAAGTTTTTGGGGTAGAGGGAGAAATCAAGGGTGGGCACGTGCTATGCATGATTCACTGCACAAATGCCTGAACATGGGCCCCCAGGTGGCTGTGTCTGGAGAACTCTCCATGCCATGACACCGTTCCCCATAGCATCTTCGCCCCTGAATTCTTCTTCAAGGTGTTGGTGAGCAATAGGTAAGCCAGGCATGTGGCCCAGGTGGGATCAGGGGCTTCCTGTGGGGTGCCTGACTCCTCCCCAATCCTTAACCCCTTCCCCCACCAGAGGTGTGGACAAGAGCACATACTGTGACTACCAGCTCATCTTCCTGCTGCATGTACATGGGCTTCCACTCAATGCCAAGCGAGCCCTCTTCATCTTCATGGTGAGTAGCTGGCTGCTCAGGAGCTGCCCTGCAGGTTGGACGGGGCCCCACCAGGCTACCCATCCACACCTGTTGTGTGGTGCGTGCAGGTGTCAACCAGTGTGTTTCTTGGCCTGGTGATCCTCTACATCATCTGCTGCCTCTTGCTGCCCCTTATGCTGAGGATCTGCAACACCCTCCGCTGGAAGATCAACAACATCATCACATCAGATTCCTACTATACCTACAGCTCCTCTTCTATAGGCTTCAACAGGACATCTGAGACCAAATCTAGTGTTGGCTCCAAAGTCAGCTCCAAGGTGGCAGAGAACAAGGCTGAACCTGATGAAGTTGTGAAGAAGTCACTGGCCTAGGCTGCTTACCTGCCCCATCCACTCTCATTCCTTCCTTCCGGAGCCATCTTTGAAATGCAAACTGTCACCATCCCAAACCTGTCTCACTGTTTTGCTTGAATTTTCATTTCTCTTTCAGACCACATAGCCACATAGGTCATTAAAATACTGAAGTCCTTCTGTGCCAGCTGGTAAATAGCAGCTTCTCTATGTGTCTGCCAACTCAGCCCCTCCCCAGGGTGCCCATGACCTCTCTACAGTCCAGGAGGATCCTCCATGACCCAGGCCCATTGCTATGGCCTAAAGTTTGTTCTGATTGTTCAGTGCCCAGGTTTAGTACCAGTCGTTAAATATTTCGGATATCAACACCTATCTGGTGTTTAGCTTAAGGAGGGGACTCTGGAGAGGTTAGGATCTTTTTTTTTTTTTTTTTTTTTAGTTATAAGTAGCAAAAAATTCACTCAACTAGTCCAAATGGAAATGATAATATATGGGTTTTGTCAAGATAAGTTTTAGGTATGGCTTGATCCAGAAGTCTTCAATATCCACAGGATTCTCACTCCATTTCTCTGTAGCTTTCCTTCCTCTGACCTCCTCTGAGTGTGGTCTATGGCCTCAGGCCAGCTCCCCTCACAGTCTGAGTGTACACATCTATGTGTCTTATTGTCCAGAGGAAGAAAGGCCTGCGGTCTAACATGCCCAGGCTGTCAGTCACTGTATTGGGTGGGGTTGGGTCATAAGCTCACCACTTTACCTCTCACACTGCCAGAGGGATTCGACTTTGAGTGGCTTAAACCAATTAGAGCACACCCCATATCTGAGGGCAGTCAGTCTTACCCTAATCTCATGCTTGTCTATGAGTATGTGTAATGGCAGTTTTTCTTATCAAGAAGTGGGGAAAGAAGCTGAAAGGCAAAAAGCAAATGCACCTTTGTACTCCACTCCCTGTCTCCCCAGTGGACTCAATTACAGCCCCTCCCCAGAGGTTGTAAGTGAAGTGACTCTGGAAGTCCTCTGACCACCCCCATTTCCTCCCTGACTCTAGGAGTAGAGGCCCAGGGGACATACACTCTGAAGGGACACCAGAGAATACAGCAAGACCAGCTTGTCCATGATGAGATAGTTCCAGGAGTAGGCAAGGCTACTAAGGACATGATATTGAGCCTGAAAATTATCAGAGGAGCACTCAGAACTGAGAAGCTGAAGGATGTGGTCAGATATTACAAAGATGTCCTGGTTTCTGTGTGGGGAATGGCTCAAGACTGGAGACAGAGATCCCAGGAGGCAGTAGGCCAGGGATCTGGGCAGAAGAGGATGGTGCTGGACCAAAGCCTGGTTGAGAAAGGAGAGGAGGGGGCAGGTGGGAGAGATGTTCAGGAGGCCTAGTGAACCCACTGTGGGGATGGTAGCCCATGTAAGAAATAGGAGCAAGGGAGAATTTAAGAAAAGGTCCAGGACTCTCTCTTAGGTTTGAGGGACAAAGAAACTGTCCCTGAAATGAGGACCAGGGAGAAAGAGGAGGTTTTGGAGAGACACTGAGGCCAGTTTGGGGTCATGGTGGGTGTAGGTCTGAGAGACTTCTAGAAAAGGCTATCCAGGAGGCTGCAGGAACCTCAGATCTGGGGCTCAGGAGGGAAGTCAAGGATAGCCAAGCAGTATAAAATAATAGCAGTACAAATTCATCTATCAACAAAATTAATTGCATTGATTCAATTATGGAGAATGTAATGAAATAACATCCTGTTTTGACCATTCAGGCTGATTTCAACCAGAATCATGGACACTAGTAGGTAGTCACTGGAATAAAATATTTTAAGTTGTGAAAGAAAACAAAAATGAAAGAGGAGGTAAATGTTGTACTTGCTTTTCCCCACAACATCAAAATTACAACAAAACTACAGAACCCCCTGAAGTCTAGCTGACCAGAACTCCATAATTAAGGATATACAAAAGAAGCCACTTGAGTGGTAAGAGGGGCGGAGATGCAGAATGCGATAGCCCCACACCCATGTGTGGCAGTTAAAAATCTGGAGGGATAACCACACCAGGTTCCCCAGCCCAGGATTACAATGCCAGGAAGAGAAGTCTGTGAAAACTAAAGGGGACTGCAGCTAAATGAGATAGAGAGCTCCTAGAATCCCAGGCATTCCTCTTAAAGCGCCCACTCATGGACTTACTTGCAGATGGACTTACTCACTCTGAGCTCCAACACTGGAGCAGCAGCTCAAAAAGCTCAAGGGAGCCCAGCCAGCATGCCTCAGTAGTTGAGCATTGACCTATGAACCAAGAGGTCATGGTTTGTTTCCGAGTCAGAACACATGCCCAAGTTGCGGTCTCAATCCCCAGTGAGGGTGTGCAGGAGGCAGCCAATCAATGATTCTCTCTCATCATTGATGTTTCAATCTCTCCCTCTTTCTTCCTCTCTGAAATAAATAAAAAAATATATATATTTTTTTAAAAAAAGAAAATAAAAGCACAAGGGACATATGGAGAACTGAATTGTCTGGCTTCAGGGCAAAGGCTGGAGGGGCAGCTTTCTCCCAGAAGTGCTGTAGAGTTCACTGTTACTTTTCTGATCTCTCCCCCTGCAGGCACCATATCTAAGTTTCCATCAACCTGGCTAACACTGTTTACCCAGTTCTGGTGGTTCCTTGAGAACCCCACTCCCACCCAACTAGGGCCCACCCACGCCATTTCCAGTGGCTTTTTCATACAAATTGCCCATCTTGGCTCATGCTGCAGAGTTTCCTACAATCTCTCAAAAGTTCACAAACCCCAAACTAGTAGCATCTTGCTTCAGCGTGCTCTATACCTCTTGCTAAGTAGTCCTAAGCCTCAGTTCATGGCACAGCTTCTCCCAGATGTCTCCAAGTTCAGCACAAATAGCAACCATTTGCAAATTACTTTGAAGCTGATACCAGGTAGCCCCAGGCAGAGCAAAGGCAGCTGCTGACCTTGGCTTGTACCAGAGCCTGCCCAAGATGCCTCAAAACCAACACACCCAGTAGCCAGCGTCAGACCACTTCAGAACACCACCCAACCACTTCCACAAATGACATATCCAAAAGGCAGACTTGCCAGGCATCAGAGCTCTACTAGAGCAAATTCAGCTCTGTGTGGTCAGCCACTGCACAACAGCTATTCTGCTATAGTCATGGCCAATCCTTACAACTAATTAGTCTGAGGATCAGTCCTTCCCACTGACATACTAACAGCAATCAAGACTCAACTACAACAGGAAGGCACACATAACCCACACAAGGGACATACCAGGAGCACCCTGCTCAGGTGACCAGGGAGACTGTGCCATTGGGCCCCACTACATAAGGCCACTCTACCAAGACTGGGAGATATAGCAGCTCTACATAATACATAGAAATAAAAACAGGGAGGCAGCCAAAATGAGAAGACAAATATGTTCCAAATAAAAGAACAGGACAAAACTCCAAAAAAAGAACTAAATAAAATGGAGATAAGCAATCTATTAGATGCAGAGTTCAAACACTGGTTATAAGGTTGCTCAATGAATTCAGTGAGAACTTTAACAAAGAGATAAGAAACATAAAAATGAGGTAGAATGCCCTAGTTGGTTTGGCTCAGTGGATAGATTGTCAGCCTGTACACTGAAGGGTCCCGGATTTGATTCTGGTCAAGGGCACATGCCGGGGTTGTGGGCTTGATCCCCAGTAGGGGGCATGGAGGAGGAAGCTGATCAATGATTCTCTCATCATTGATGTTTCTATCTCTTTCTCCCTCTCCCTTCCTCTTTGAAATGAATAAAAATATTAAAAAAGAAAAAGAGAGAGATAGGAAACATAAAAAAGAACCAGTCAGAAATTAAGAATACAATAACTGAAATGATGACTACATTAGAGGGAATCAAGAACAATAAATTAGATAAAACAGTATTGAATATCTGCAATTTGGAAGAGAAGGTAGCAGAAAACACCCAGTGAAATCAGCAAAAAGAAAAAGAATCCCAAAAAATGATAATTTAAGGGGCCTCTGTGACAACATTTGCATACCAACATTTACATCATAGAGTACCAGAAAGAGAAGAGAAAGAGCAAGGAATTAAAAACCTATTTGAAGAAATAATGATGGAAAACGTGCCTAACCTGATGAAGGAAATAGATATACAAGCCCAGGAAATGCCAAATCCCAAACAAGATGAACCCAAAGAGGCCTACAACCAGAGACATCATAATTAAAATGGCAAAAGCTAAAGACAAAGAGAGAATCTTAAAAGCAGCAAGAGAAAAGCTGTTAATTACCTATATGTGAATTCCCATAAGAATGTCAGCTGATTTCTCAACAGAAACTTTGCAGGACAGAGGGATTGGCACAAAATATTCAAAGTGATGAAAAGTAAGGACATAACCAGCAAGGTTATTATTTATATTCTAAGGAGAAAGATAAGAGGTTCTCAGATAAACAAAAGCTGAAGGACTATATCATCACCAAACCAGTATTATAAGGAATGTTAAAGGGATGTTTGAAGAAGGAGAAGATAGAAAAGGAGAAGGAGGAGGAGGAGGAGGAGGAGGAGGAGGAGGAGGAGGAGGAGAAGAAGAAGAAGAAGAAGAAGAAGAAGAAGAAGAAGAAGAAGAAGAAGAAGAAGAAGAAGAAGAAGAAGAGATGGAGGTGGCAGAGGAGGAAATATGAATAATAAAATGGCAATGACTGTATACCTATCAATAATTACTTTAAATGTAAAAGTGAAATGCTCCAATCAAAAGACATGAAGTGGCTGAATGGAGAAGAAAACAAGCTCCTTACATATGCTGTCTACAAGAGACTTACTTCAGATTGAAAGACACACAAAAATTCAGGCACCCTCTTAAAGGGACAACACACAAAATTCCCTTTGGAGCCACCCTCCTTATACTCCGGCAGAGGGAGAGTGAAGTGAACTGGAGCTGTGTGAGCAGAAATTGGGGACTCAGGGGTTAGAGCTCAGAAGGCAGACACCCCCAGTTTCCTGGGCTGAGTCATTCCCTCATGCAGCAGAGGACATCTTTCCCACATAGACAGTTGCCTTGCCTTGGGGGAAGACAGTTGACACACCCCATTGGAAAACACCTTGCTCTGAGGCCACTTAAAAGACTAAAAATAACAATTAGCCTCTAGGCAAAAGCAATTGCTCCACCCTGTTGAAAAAAACTCTCACTACACCTGAGAACGATTGCCTTGGGGGGAGGGGGGTGCAATTCAAGTCACAATCCTATCAGTCTGTGGGCAGAGGCAGTCTCTAGAGCCTTTGAATCTTTGCCTGATCTACTTAGTAAGAAACAGTGTTTAACACTGTCCTGCACTAGAGATTGAGAAGCATAGAGGATCTACCTAATACATAGTCACAAACTCAAACAGACAGCCAAAATGAGGAGACAAAGAAAAACCCCAAGTGAAAGAACTAGAGAACTCTCCAGAAGAATAAATAAATACAGCAGACATAAGAAATTTATCTGAAACAGAGTTCAGAGTAATGATGGTAAAGATGCTCAACAGCATTAAAAATGATATAGTAACTATGAAAAAAGAACAGTCTGAAATAAAGAATGACATAACACAAATTAAGAACACATTGGAAGGAATACACAGCAGATTAAGGGAAGCTGAGGATTGAATCAGTGAATTAGAAGACAGAATTGAAAATATCAATCAATCAATCAGAGAACCAAAAAGAAAAAGTTTTTTAGAAAAAGGAGGACAGCTTAAGAGAGCCGTGGAACAACTTGAAATGTAACAATATTCAAATAGCAGGTGTGCCAGAAGAGGTAGAAAGGAAGAAAGGGATAGAGAACATGTTTGAAGAAATAATGGCAGAAAACTTCCATAATCTAGTAAAGGAAAATGTAACACAAGTTCAGGAGGCACAGAGAACCCCATGCAAGAAGAACCCAAATAGGCCTATAATAAAAATGCCAAAATGCAAGACAAAGAGAATCTTAAAGGCAGCAAGAGAAAAGCAAACTGTTACCTACAAATGAGCTCCCATAGGCTGACACCCAATTTTTCATCAGAAACTCTACAGGCCAGAGGGAATGGCATTAAGTACTCACTGTTATGGAAAGCAAGGACCTGAAACCAAGATTACTATATGCAGCAAGGCTATCATTCAAAATAGATGGTCAAATAAAGAGCTTCCCAGACACAAAAAGGCTAAAGGAGTACACCACCACCAGGCCAGCATTACAGAAAATGCTAAAAAAAATTTAAAAATGCTGCAATGAGAAGAAGAAACAGAGAGAGACACCTAGCCATACATAATTAAAGTGGCAATAAATAAGTACTTCTCAATAATAACCCTAGCCGTAGCTGGTTTGACTCAGTGAATAGAGTGTCAGCCTCTGGACCCAAGGGTCCCAGGTCTGATTCTGGTCAAGGGCACATGCCTGGGTTGCGGGCTTGGACCAATGTGCAGGAGGCAGCTAATCAATGATTCCCTCTCATCATTGATGTTTCTTTTTTTTTCCTCTTCTCATTTTCTTTTATTTTTTATTTATTTATTTTTATTTTATCATCATTGATGTTTCTATCTCTGTCTTCCTCTCCCTTCCTCTCCGAAATCAATAAAAATATATTTGAAAACATAAATAATAACCCTAAATGTAAATGGATTAAATGATCCAATCAAAAGGTATATGGTAGCTAAATGAACATAAAACATGACTCAACTATATGCTGTCTACAAGAGACCCAACTCAGAACAAAAGCCACACACAGGAAGAGAGTTAAGAGATGGGGAAAAAATTTTCCATGCAAATGGAAAAGAAAAAAATGCTGGAGTAGCAATATTCATATCCAAAAAAAAAAATAGACTTCAAAATGAAGGCCATTACAAGAGACAACAAAGGTCACTACATAATACTAAAGGGATTAATCCAACAAGAGGATGTAACCCTGGTAAACATTTATGTGCCCAATATAGGAGCACCTAAATATATATATTTTATAAATATTTTTATTATTTTTTAAAATAAATCTTTATTGTTCAGATTATTAGAGGTGTTCCTCTTTTTTTTTCCCCCATAGCTCCCCTCCACCTGACTCCCCACCCCACCCCATGCCCTTACCTCCCCGCCACTGTCTTCATCCATAGGAGTAAGATTTTTGTCCAATCTCTTCCCGCACCCCTCACACCTGCTTCCCCTGAGAATCATCAGTCCACTCCCTTTCTATGTCCCTGATTCTATTATATTCACCAGTCCATTCTGTTCTTCAGATTTTTCATTCACTTGATTTTTAGATTCACTTGTTGGTAGGTATGTATTTGATGTCATTTTGTTGTTCATAATTTTTATCTTTACCTTTTTCTTCTTCTTCCTCTTCTTAAAGAATACCCTTCAGCATTTCATGTAATCCTGGTTTGGTGGTGATGAACTTCTTTAGCTTTTTCTTATCTGTGAAGCTCTTTATCTGACCTTCAACTCTGAATGATAGCTTTGCTGGGTAGAGTAATCTTGGTTGTAGGTTCTTGCTGTTCATCACTTTGAATATTTCTTGCCACTCCCTTCTGGCCTGCATAGTTTCTGTTGAGAAATCAGCTGACAGTCGTATGGGTACTCCCTTGTAGGTAATTAACTGTTTTTCTCTTGCTGCTTTTAATATTCTCTCTTTGTCTTTTGCCCTTGGCATTTTAATTATGATGTGTCTTGGTGTGGTCCTTTTTGGATTCCTCTTGTATGGGGTTCTGTGCGCTTCCTGAACTTGTAAGTCTATTTCTTTCACCAGGTAGGGAAAGTTTTCTGTCATTATTTCTTCTAATAGGTTTTCAATATTTTGCTCTCTCCCTTCTTCTGACACCCCAAAAATTCGGATGTTGGTTCACTTAAAGTTGTCCCAGAGGCTCCTTACACTATCTTCATATTTTTGGATTCTTTTTTCTTTTTGTTTTTCTGGTTGGATGTTTTTTGTTTCCACATATTTCAGATCTTTGGTTTGATTCTTGGGGTACGTTGATCTACAGTTGAGTTTCTGTATATTCTTTATTTCAGACAGTGTATGCTTCATTTCTGACTGATCCTTTTCCATTTTTTTGGCATTCTCATTAATATCCTTAAAGGTCTCATCAAGTTTCTCAGCGGTTTTAAGAAGATTCTTGAGTAACCTTATAAATGTGGTTCTGAACTCTATGTCATCCAGTAGTTTGCTTTCCTCTGTTTCTTTCATTTGTGACATGTTTCCTTGTCTCCACATTTTGGCTGCTTCCCTGTGTTGATGGAGTAGCTTTGTGTGGTAGGTGATCTATAGGGGGCAGTAGTTCAGCATCCTCAATCACATGAGGTGGATGCTCTTGGTACACCCCTTTGTGGGCTGAGTGCAAAGTCTTGGTGTAGTTAAGCCTTAATTGCTGTTGGTACACTGGGAGGGATTGACCTCCAGGCCAATTAGCTGTGAGCACTCGCTGTGTCTATAATGGAAGAACTGCTGCGCTGAAGACACGTTTATGGGGCAGGACTTGTTTCAGTGGGGCTTTGGTGCTCACTGAGTCTGCCTCTTGAATGTGTCACTTATGGATGTGGGGAGTTGAAATCTGGTGTCTCACACTGACCACTAGGTACACTGGCTTCTGGATCTCCAATGGGGTTCAGGTCAGCTACTGTCTGAGGCCACCCAGCAGGAGCTACAGTGAGAGCTACAGTTTTCCCCTCTTTGCTTAGGGTGTGGAGGTTTTGGAGCTGTCTGACCCAGGCTGCAAGTTTGCTAGGTTAAGCTGCGATAGGGCAGGCCTTTCTTAGGCTAAAGCCACTGCTTGGAGCTTGGGTGGGTTTGTAGGTTGTGCAGGGCGGGGTCTCAGGGTGTCACTAGGCTAGGGCGTGGCAAACAGCAATGGCTGCTAGTTAGCCGGCTCTGCGTCCCCGACGGCATCCGGGAGTCCCATGCCCCAGTGCAGTAAAAAATTATTCCTGCGCACAGCTCTGCAAGCAAGCCACCCTCGCTGGCAGACAGTCCAGCTTCTCCCCGTAGGAGTTTGGGTCCCCCGTGTCTCCCCAGAGACTGGATTTCAGAGTAATCGGGGGCTTGTCTCCCTTTGGGTTGAAAAAAGCAATGCCTGCCGCCAGCCTGGATCACGTGCCTCCTTACCTCAGCTTTTCAGCGTTCATGCATGTCTCAATGCTCTTTTCTCTTTCCTTCTAGTTGTAGAACTTCCACTCAGCCAGCTTTCCCGTGGTTCTGGGTGATAGACGTTTTGTCTTTTAGGTGTAGTTTTGAAATTGTTGTGCAAGGCAGCAGTTTAGGTGTTTACCTACACCGCCATCTTGGATTTCTCCTAAATATATATTTTTAAAAACTTCTAGAGGACTTTAAGGGAGAGATAGATAACAATACAGTCATAGTAGGGGACTTTAACACCCTCTGACTTCACTGGACAGATCTTCCAGACAAAAACTTAATAAGGAAACAGAGACTCTAAAGGACATACTGGATCAGATGGATTTAATGGACATTTATACAACATTTTACCCCAAAGCTGTAGAATATGCATTCTTCTCAAGTACACGTGGATCATTCATAAAGACAGACCACATGTTAGGACACAAAACAAGTCTCTACAAGTTCAAGAAAATTGAAATCAGATCACAATAGAATGAAATTAGAAATCAACTACAATAAAAACACCCAAAAACATTCAAACACATGGAGGCTAAATAGCATGTTATTAAACAATGATTGGGTTACCAATAAGATCAAGAAAGAAATAAAAAAATAAACTTCCTGGAAACAAATGAAAATGAACATACAACAACCAAAAATCTCTGGAACACAGTAAAAGTAGTCTTGAGAGGGAAGGTCACAGTACTACAGGCATACCTCAAAAAAAACCCACCAAGAGCCGAGACAAAATGGCGGCATAATAGAAGGACGCGTCCTGAGCCTTGTCCTGGAGCAAATAGAGGGAGCAGCTGAAACAAGTGGAATCCAGCCCAAATTGGCAAAGGAGGCACAGCTGGTGAGACAGTTTGCAGCCAGGAAGGACAGGGATCCCCCGGATAAAGCAAGACACCCATGAAAAACACACATGGGGTCTAAATAAGACAAAGGAAAATCGTTTGGGCAAAAATAAAAAGGATCCCAAATCAATTATATAGAAAAGATTCCTTTATTAACTTTTGGTCGAGAATATGTTTGTATATTTTCAGAAAACAACTCCAAGACCATGTGGATTCCTGCAACAGAGAGGAATTGACAGGTCTGCTCCAACCACGAAGACAAGAGGAAAAATAGTCCAGAGATGGAAGACGCTGATGACGCCTTGCCATATGAGCAGTCAGCAGCTGTACACCACTGCAGGTTGCCTAGGACCAAACCAGAGAGGGTCGGACCTGCATTGCCACCATGTGCCCACCATCCAGATATCATTGCTGACATGTACACGTAAGGAACTGTTTGACATTGAAACGGGGACTCAGACTATTGGACATTGAAATTGGGACTCAAACATTTTTTGTTTCTTTTTATATGTTTATTTCTAGTCTGCAGAGGCAAAATTTTTTAAAGGAAAGAAATGGGGGGAAAATAGATACAGAGGCATAGAAGCATTGAATAGACTGTCAAACTACAGTGGGAAGACAGGGGAGGTTGGGCGAGGGGGGCTGTGTAAGAGATCAACCAAAGGACTTGTACGCATGCATGCATATAAGCATAACCAATGGACACAAAGACACTGAGAGGGGGAAGGGCAGGCAAGTGAAGGCATGTACTGGGGGTAGGGGAAGCCGGGGGGGGTCAATGGGGAAAAAAAAAAAAGGAGACATATGTACTACCATTTGTAATACTTCATACAATAAAAAAAAAAATCTTAAAAAAATGTAGAAAAAAAATAACAAGAAAAATCAGCAATAAACTATTTAACCCTACAACTTACAGAACTAGAAAGAGAACAACAAGAAAAGCCCAGAGTAAGCAGAAAGAAGGAAATAATAAAGATTAGAGCAGAAATAAATAACATAGAGACTAAAAAAATAATACAAAAAAAATCAATGAAACCGAAAGCTGGTTCTTTGAAAGAATAAATAAGATTAATAAACCACTTGTGAGATTCGTCAAGAAACTAAGAGAGAGGACCCAAATGAATAAAATCAGAAACAAAAGTGGAGAAGTAACCACTGACACCACAGAAATACAAAGGATTGTAAGAAAATACTATGAACAACTCTATGCCAACAAGCTAGACAATGTGGATAAAATGGAGAAATTCCTAGAAAAATATAATCTCCCAAAACTCAATCAAGAAGAATAAAATAACCCTGAATAGGCCAATAACAACTTATGAAATAGAAGCAGTAATAAAAAAAAAACTCCCAGGAAACAAAAGCCCAGGTGTGGAGGGCTTCACAGAGGAGTTTTACCAAACATTCAAAGAGAACTAACACCTATACTCCTCAAACTATTCCAAAAAATCCAAGAGGAAGAACACTTCCAAGCTCTTTTTATGAGTCCAGCACTCCCCTAATTCCAAAACCAGATAAAGACACTACAGGCTAATATCCCTGAAATAGAATTACAGGCTAATATCCCTGATAAATATAGTTGCTAAGATCCTCAACAAAATATTAGCAAACGCATCCAGCAATATATTAAAAAGATCATGCACCATGATCAAGTGGGATTTTTTCCAGGGATGCAAGGTTGGTACAATATTCTCAAATCAATAAATTGAAAGACAAAAATCACATGATCAAAAAAATTCACATGATCATATCAACCTATGCAGAAAAAGCATTCGACAAAATCCAACACCTATTTTTTGATAAAAACTCTCAGCAAAGTGGGAATAAAGGGAGCATATTTCAACATGACAAAGATCATATATGACAAACCTATAGGCAACAACATACTCAATGGGTATAAACTAAAAGCATTTCCCCTAAGAACAGGAATAAGTCACGGATGTCCACTTTCACCATGCTTATTCAACAGTAGTGGCCTGGTACACGAAATTTGTGCACTTGGGGTGGGGGGTGTCTCCAGCCTGGCCTGTGCCCTGTCACAGTGTGGGAGCCCTGCAATCCATTGCCCCAAAGAGGTAGGCCCTGCCTACCAAACCGGGGCTCCTCGATGGATTACTCCAAAGAGGTAAGCTGGAGCTGGGGAAGGCCTGCAGACCCCCAATGCAGGCACGAAGAGGCTACCACCACACCCGCCCCCATCCCCAACGCTGCAAGTCCCTGCCCACCTGCATTTGCTGTGCACGCAACCTCCAGCTGATTGGTCATTATGCGTGAGGGCATCCCGAACATTTGCATATTACCCTTTTATTAGTATAGATAGTACTGGAAGTCCTAGCCACAGCAATCAGACAAGAAGATGAAAATAAAAGGCATCCAAATTGGAAAGGAGGAAGTTAAACTATCATTATTTGCTGATGACATTATATTGTACATAGAAAACCCTAAAGACTCACTGAAAAACTACTAGATTTTATAAATAAATTTGGCGATGTAGCAGGATATGAAATCAGCACCCAAAAATCAATGGCTTTGTTATACATTAATAATGAATTCTCAGAAAGAGAAACCAAACAAACAATCCCATTTACCATTGAAACAAAAAAAATTGAGATACTTAGGAATAAACTTAACCAAGGAAGCAAAAGACCTGTACTTGGAAAACTACAAGACATTGAAAAAAGAGAAGAAGATAGAAACAAGTAGGAGAATATACTGTGTTCATGGTATGGTAGAATCAACATGTTTAAAATGTCCATACTACCCAAAGCAATCTACAGATTCAATGCAATCCCTGTTAAAATACCAATGGCACATTTCACAGACCTATAACAAATACTCCAAAAACTTACATGGAGTTAAAAAAGACCCTGAATAGCTGCAGCAATCTTGAGAAAGAAGAACAAAGTTGGAAGAATCACAATACCAGACTTCAAGGTATACTACAAAGCCACAGTATTCAAAACAGCCTGGTACTGGCACAAGAACAGACATATAGATCAATCAAACAGAACAGAGAACCCAGAAACTGACCCAAGCCATTATGCTCAATTAGTATTTGGCAAAGGAGGCAAGAACATACCATGGAGTCAAGAGAGTCTCTTTAATAAATGGTGTTGGGAAAATTGGACAGATACATGCAAAAAATGAAACTGGACCAACTTACACCATACACAAGAATAAACTCAAAATGGATAAAAGACTTAAATGTAAGCTGGGAAACCATAAAAATCCTACAAGAAACCATAGGCAGCAAAATCACAGACATCTCTCAATAGCAATAAGTTTACAGATACAACTCCTAAGGCAAAGGACACAAAGGAGAAAATAAACAAATGGGACTACATCAAAATAAAAAGCTTCTGCACAGCAAAAGAAACATCAACAAAATGAAAGGGAGCCCACTGTATGAGAGAATGTATTTGGCAATGAAACATCTGATAAAGGGCTAATGTCCAAAATATATAAGGAATTCATACAACTTAACAAAAGGAAGACAAACAATCTGATTAAAAAATGGGCAAAGGACCTAAATAGACACTTCTCCAAAGAGACATTTGAAAAAATGCTCAAAGTCACTGGTCATCAGAGAGATGCAAATCAAAACGACAATGAGGTACCATCTCACATCTGTCAGGTTGGCTACCATCGACAAATCAACAAATGACAAATGCTGGTAAGGATGTGGAGAAAAGTGAACCCTAGTACACTGCTAGTGGGAATGCAGACTGGTGCAGCCATTATGGAAAACAGTATGAAATTTACTCAGAAAAATTAAATATGCACCTGCCATATGACCCAGTGATCCCACTTCTAGGAATATATCCTAAAAAACCAAAGCCAATCAGAAAAAAATCTATATACCCCTATGTTCATAGCAGCACAATTTTAGAAACAGCCCATGTGCCCATCAGTAGATGAGTGGATAAAATAGCTGTGGTACATTTATACCATGGAATACTATGCAGCAGTATAAAAGAAGAATCTCTTACCCTTTGAGACAGCATGGATGGACCTGGAGAGTATCATGCTAAGTGAATAAGTCAGTCAGAGAAAGACAAGTATCCTATTATCACATTCATATGTGAAATCTAAGTAACAAAATAAACTGATGAATGGATTGGACCCAGAGACATGGAGGCATGGAACAGAGTGTGGAATCTCAGAGGGAAGGTGGGTGTGGGTGAGTGGATGGGAGGTAATCAACCAAAGACCTTGAATGCATAACCCATGGACACAGATAATAGGATGCTGAAACCCTGGGGCAGGAAGGGGGAGATGGGGTGGGCTGGAGGGGGTCTATATGGGGAAAAAGTGGATATATGTAATATTTCAACAATAAAGAATTATTTTTTTAAAGGCTATAACAAGAGACTAAGAAGGACTCAGCAATTCCACTTCTGGGTATTTATCCAAAGAAACCAGAAACACGAATTTGAAAAGACACATGCATTCCTATGTTCATTGCAGCATTTTTACAATAGTCAAGATATAGAAACAACATGTCCACTGATAGATGAATGGACATATACACAATGGAATATTACTCAGCCCTAAATAAGAATGAAATCTTGTCATCTGCAACAGCATGTATGAACCTAGAGGGTATTATATACCATAACTAGAGGCCCAGTGCATGAAATTCATGCAGGGAGGGTCCCTCAGCCCGATCTGTACCCTCTCCAATCCACAGGCAGCTTCACCACAGCACTGGGCAGGGACGCATGCAGGCAGCGCCACGTCCCAGGTCAGGGACACAGGCAGGCAGTGTCACGTCAGCACTGGGCGGGGACACACGCAGGCAGTGTCACATCCCAGGTCAGGGACACAGGCAGGCAGCTTCACCTCAGAGTTGGGCGGCGACACAGGCAGGCAGTGTCACGTCCCTGGCCAGGGATGCAGGCAGGCAGCTTCACCTCAGTGCTGGGCAGTATGTTAGCACTGGGTAGGCCAGGGCGTGCCTCCACTGCGGGTGGAAGTCCCCGCTCCCATCTCCGCCCACCAGCTCCTGTGTGTGCGCAACCAGTTGAGTGGTCATGACTCGGACACCGTTAGGACCAATTAGCATATTACCTCTCTACTATATAGAATGATACATAATGATACATCTGATACACTTAGTAGGTGAAATAAGTTAGCTAGAGAAAGATAAATACTGTATAATTTAACTTACATGTGGCAGATAAAATAAAGGAACAAATAAAACAAACTCATAGACACAGAGAACATTTTGATGGGTGCCAGATGAGAGGGGTGTTGGGGGGGATGGGTGAAAAAGGGGAATGGATTAATATGTGCAAATCACCAGTTATAAAAACAGAGTATGTAAAGTACAGCACAGGGAATATAGTTAATAGTACTGTAATAACTTTGTATGGTGTCAGATGAGGTAATAGACATATTGAGGTGATTACTTTGTAAGTTCTATAAATGCCTAATGACTATTTTGTACAACTGAAACTAATCTACCTAATAAAAGAGTAACATGCTCATTGACCGTACCTTCGCGACACCCACCAGCCAATCAGAAGTGAGTATGCAAATTAACCCAACAAAGATGGCACTGCCCCAGCCGCTCCAGGCCTCTGGGCAGCATGGGAAGGCAGAAAGGCAGCATGGGAAGGCAGAGTGAATGCTGCCAGCAGCCAGGGGAAGGAAGGCCCATTCTTGCACGAATCTTCATGCGTCGGGCCTCTAGTATAATATGCTTTGTCAACTGTAATTTAAAAATAAAACATCATTTAAAAAAAGAAATAAACAACAACCAAGGAATGAAATTAAGACATTTCTAGATAAACAAAAGGGGAGGGGTTCTTTACCAAAAGACTTGCCCTACAAGAAATGTTAAAGGGAGTTCTTCACACTGAAATAAAAAGACACTAGATAGTAGTAACTCTAAGCCATAAGAATAAAGAACAATGTTAAAAGTAGTTACACAGGTAAATATAAAAGTCAATATTATTGTGCTTTTGGTTTACAACTCCTTTATGTTATTTTACAGGCAATTGCATAAAACAATCATTATAAAATCACTAAGGCGCAGTGCACGTATTCGTGCATGAGTGGAGTCCCTTGGCCTGGACTGTAGGATTGGGTCAAAACTGGCTCTCCAACATGCCCTGAGGGGTTCAGAATTGTGAGAGGGCACAGGCCAGGCCAAGGGACCCCACTGGTGCATGAAAGTGGCCCATTTAAAGGCAGAGATTAGCAGATTGATTATTTTTGTTTTTATTATTATTAAAAAATATTTTTATGGATTTTTTTTTAGAGGGAGGAAAGGAGAGAGATAGAAACATCAATAATGAGAGAGAATCATCAGTTTGCTGTCTTCCACATGTCCCTCACTGGAGATGGAGCCCGCAACCTGGGCATGTGCCCTGACCAACTGGGAATTGAACAGTGACCTCCTAGTTCATGGGCTGATGCTCAACCATTGAGCCACACCACATGGGTGGCAGATTGAATTTTTAATAAATTATCCATGTCTTCTATTGTCTGCAAGAGAGTCATTTTATAGACCCAAAGAGGTTAAAAATAAATGGATGGAAAACGATATCCCATGCAAATAATAACTAAAAGAGAAGTGAAGTAGTTATATATTTTTTTTCCATTTCAGAGAGGGAAAGGGAGGGAGAAAGATAGAAACATCATCTATGAGAGAGAATCATGGATTGGCCACCTCCTGCATGCCCTCTAGTGGGGATCGAGCCCGCAACCCGGGCATGTGTCCTTGACCGAAATCGAACCCAGGACCCTTCGGTCCACAGGCTGACGCTCTATCCACTGAGCCAAACTAGCCAGGGCTGAAGTGGCTATATTATTATCAGGTAAAATAAGCTTTAAGTCAAAAAAGAATATGAGACAAAGGAGATTATAAATTGATAAAAGGTTCGATCCAAAAAGAATATACAATAATTATATATATAAAAGGTTCAATCCAAAAAGAATATAGAACTATTATATATATATATGTCTAAAAACACAGCCCCAAAATATATGAAGCAAAAATTAACAGAATTGAAATGAAAAATAGACAGTTCTGAATTATAGTTGGAGACCTCAATACTCCACTTTCTATAATGGGTAGAACCACCAGACAGAATACCAACATTAAGGAAATAGCATACTTGAACAACACTCTAAACTCATTAGACTTACAGACATATAAAGAACATTCCATTTGCCTGGCTGGTGTGCCTCAATATTTGAGCATTGACCTATAAACCAGGAAGTCATGGTTTGAGTCCCAGTCGGGGAACATGCCCACGTTGGGGGTTTAATCCCCAATGTGGGGCATGCAGGAGTCAGCCAATCAATGATTCTCATCATTTGATGTTTTTGTCTCTCTCTCCCTTTCCCTACCTTTCTGAAATAAAATAAAAAATTATCCTATATAATAATCCTATATAATGAAGAGCTAATATGCAAATGGTTGTCAAGCTGTCACACCATCACGCCAGGGCCAGGAGACTTCAGGCTGTAACCCCCTCCCTGGCACCAGAGCCAGGGGACCAGAGCCTATGCCCCTGCCCCGGTGCCAGACCGGGGAACCTGAGGCTACATGTCCCCCCCCCCCGCCCAGTGGGGCTTGATGGGGGACTGAGGCTGCACCCCCAGCCCGGAGCCTGTCTGGGGTACCTGAAGCTCTGTCACCCATCCTGTGGGGCTTGATGGGAGTGGGGCCGGCTGGGTCTGGGTCTTGCATGATTTTTTTATTTTTATATTTTTGTTTTACCAACTCCTATACTGATTTATTATTTTTGTTCTAATTCTTTTTTTAATTTAATAAATCTTTATTGTTCAGATTATTACAATTGTTCTTCACCCCCCCCCCCAGCTCCCCTCCACCCGGTTCCCACCCCACCCTCTGCCCTTACCTCCCCCACACTGTCCTCATCCATAGGTGTACAATTTTTGTCCAGTCTCTTCCCGCACCCCCCAAACCCATTTCCCCCCGAGAATTGTCAGTCCACTCCCTTTCTATGCCCCTGATTCTATTATTATATTCACCAGTTTATTCTGTTCCTCAGATTTTTAATTCACTTGATTTTTAAGTACACTTGTTGATAGATATGTGCTTGTTGTTCATAATTTTTATCTTTACTTTTTTCTTCTTCCTCTTCTTAAAGAATACTTTTCAGCATTTCATATAATACTGGTTTGGTGGTGATGAACTCCTTTAGCTTTTTCTTATATGTGAAGCTCTTTATCTGACCTTCAATTCTGAATGATAGCTTTGCTGGGTAGAGTAATCTTGGTTGTAGGTTCTTGCTATTCATTGCTTTGAATATTTCTTGCCACTCCCGTCTGGTCTGGCCTGCATAGTTTCTGTTGAGAAATCAGCTGACAATCATATGGGTGTTCCCTCGTAGGTAATTAACTGTTTTTCTCTTGCTGCTTTTAATATTCTCTCTTTGTCTTTTGCTCTTGGCATTTTAATTATGATGTGTGTTGGTGTGGTCCTCTTTGGATTCCTTTTGTTTGGGGTTCTGTGCACTTCCTGGACTTGTAAGTCTATTTTTTTTTTTCACTAGGTGGGGGGAAGTTTTCGGTCATTATTTCTTCAAAAAGGTTTTCAGTATCGTGCTCTTTCTCTTCTTCTGGCACATCCATAATTCAGATGTTTGTACGCTTGAGGTTGTCCCAGAGGCTGCTTACACTATCTTCATATTTTTGGATTCTTTTTTCTTTTCCAGTTGAGTGTTTTTTGCTTCTTTGTATTTCAACTCTTTGACTTGATTCTTGTGGTCCTCTAGTCTGCTGTTAGGTCTCTGTATAATATTTTTTATTTCAGTCAGTGTATGCTTAATTTCTAGTTGGTCCTTTGTCATATCCTCAAGGATCTCACTAAATTTATTGGCCTTTTCTAGGAAATTCTTGAAAAATCTTATAACCATGGATTTGAACTTTATATCCAGTCATTTGCTTTCCTCCATTTCATTCATTTATGATCTGTTTCTTTGCCTCCACATTTTCGCTGCTTCCCTGAGTTGGTAGAGTAGCTTTGTGTGCTAGGTGTCCTATAGGGCACAGTGGCTCAGCCTCCCCAGTTACCTGAAGTGGACACTCTTGGTGCACCCCTTTGTGGACTGTGTGCACAGCCTTGTTGTAGTTAAGTCTTAATTGTTGTTGGTATCACTGGGAGGAATTGACCTCCAGGCCAATTGGCTGTGAGGATCAGCTGTATCTATGCTGGGAGAACTTCTGTGCTAGAGACACCCTTATGAGACAAGACTTGCAAAATTGCAAAAGCCTCTGTGCTCCACTTGGATGGGGCGGAGTGTCAGGGCAGAGCAGACAGCTTTGGCTTCCCATCAGCCCTGCCCTATGAGGCCCCTGGGTCTCAGTGTCCCTCGGTAATTGCTGCAAGCACCTCTGAGAGAAAACCACTCTTGAGTTTCACCCACTGCCAGATAGTCCAGTTTCTCCCCGAATGAGTCTGGGCTCCCAGAGTCTTGCCCTGACCTGGAATTCAGTGCAGTTGGGAGCTTTTGTCTCTCTCCTGCTTGAGAAATCAAGCCGCACACTCAGCAGTCAGTCCTCTCTGCACGCGCATGCCTCCGGACCTCTGCCTTCTGCAGCTCCCCTGAGTCTCAGTGTGCTTTTCTCTTTTCCTGACAGTCCAGATTCCCCCTGAATGAGTCTGGGTTCCCAGAATGTCGCCTGGAACTGGAGTTCAGCACAGTCGGGGGCTTCCATCTCCCTCCCACTTGAGAAAGCCAGCCACGTATTCAGCTGCCAGTCCTTCCCACACTTGCGTCTCCCTACTTCAGCCTTTTGCAGCTCCTCTGAGTCTCAATATGCTTTTCTCTTTCCTTCTAGTTGTAGAATTTCCACTCAGCCATCTTTCCTGTGGTTCTGGATGATGTCCGTTTTGTCTTTTAGTTGTCGTTTTGAAATTGCTGTGCAAGGCAGCAGTTTAGGTATTTACCTATGCCACCATCTTGGTTTCTCCTCGTGATTTTGAGGCACGTGTGGTGGGTGGGGACTTGCCTCTGGGTCCTGTGTCACGCCCCTGACTCTGACAGGAGGGAGATTTTCATATACATTTTACTAATTTTCTTTCATCTCTGACACTTCTATTATAGAGAAAGAGCAAATAGCAATATTAAAATATTTCCTTTAATTAATTCCCTTTTAATATGCACGAATTTCGTGCATTGGGCCACTAGTATATACATAAAAAAAGAACACTCCATTCAACACAGCAGAATATACATTCTTTTCAGGTGCACATAGAACATTCAAGATACATGATTAGTTAGGCCTCAAAACATCGCTTAATAAAATTAAAAATATTGCCCTAACCAGTTTGGCTCAGTGGATAGAGCGTCAGCCTACGGATTCAAGTGTCCCAGGTTTGATTCCGGTCAAGGGCATGTACCTTGGTTGTGCACACATCCCCAGTAGGGGGTGTGCAGGAGGCAGCTGATCGATGTTTCTCTCTCATCGATGTTTCTAACTCTCTATCCCTCTCCTTTCCTTCTGTAAAAAATCAATAAAATATATTTTTAAAAAGTGAAATTAAAATTATATAATATATCTTTTATGATGACAATAAAATAAAATGAGAAATTAATAGAAGGAAAACTGGAAAATTCATCAAAATGTGAAAATTAAGTAATACACTCATTTTTAATTGTTAATAAACAATACATTCTTTTTTAAAATATATTTTTATTGATTTCATAGAGGAATGGAGAAGGAGAAAGAGATAGAAGCATCAATGATGAGAGAGAATCATTGATTGACTGCCTCTTGCAATCCCCACACTGGGGATTGAGCCCACAACCCAGGCATGTGTCTTTGACCGGAATTGAACTGGGACCCTTCAGTCCACAGGCAGATGCTCCCACTGAGCCAAACTGGCTAGGGCATAAGCAATATATTCTTAAATATCCAGTGGATCCAAGAAGAAATCACAAGAGGAAATTAGAAAGCACCTTGAAAAGAGACTCAATCACAACATACCAAAATTATTGGATGCAGCAAAGCAGTGCTAAGAAGGTTGACCTATGAACCAGGAGTTTCATGGTACATGCCTGATTCCTGGTCAGGGCACATGCCTAGGTTGTAGGCTCAATCCCCAGTGAGAGTTATGCAGAAGCCAGTCGATCAATGATTCTCTCATCATTGATGTTTCTACCTCTCTATCCCTCTCCCTTAATCTCTGAAATCAATAAAAATATATTTAAAAATAAAAAATAAATATGGAACTTCCATTTGACTCAGTAACCCCACTTTGGCAGGTGCCTCATGCTACTGGGACTAGAGAGGGATTCTCAGTGTACAGGAGTCAGTGACGTGGCATGTGGAATATTCAGCTATAACAGGCAAAACAGCAGCCAACTGCTCTCAGAAACTAACTGGGCTGATAATACTGTGGACGAAAGGGGCCACATGCTAACCTGACAAACGCAGGAAAGGCCTGCATGGTGGTCTTGCAAACTGAGAGACCTAAAGTAATCACAAAAAATGGTCTGATATTAAACTTTAACTAAAAGCAGTTATGGTGGGTAGTTACATCCTAGGCTAGTATTGTGTGAATAAACAAATCATCTTTTCTGACAAAGAACAGTTTAGACAGCCGCTATTTTGGACTGTGCAGCCGCCATGTTGGCCACATGGCTTGCAGCTCCCCTGGGAGCCGCCATCTTGAAACAGCAAAGGCCAACCCCTCCCTTTGAATTAGCCAATTGTGAAAGACTGTGTGCCTGAGCTCCAATCAAGAGCAAAGGACAGGATGCGCCTTCCACTGCCTCTGCAGCCCGTGCTGCTGCTTCTGGCGGCACTCACAGCCGCTACCACCACCTTCCAGCCTGACTGGAACCATCTGCACTGCCTGGCCCAAGCCCGGGTGGAGACCTGTGGTGGATGACAGCTGAATCACCTGAAGGAGGTGAAGGCCTTCGTCACCCAGGACATCCCACTTTACCACAACCTGGCAATGAAACACCTGCCTGGGGCCGACCTGGAGCTCATGCTGCTGGGCCACCGCTATGAAGAGCTGGAGCGCAACCCACTCAGTGACATGACCCACGAGGAGATCAACATGCTGGTGCAGGAGCTTGGCTTCTACCGCAAGGCGTCGCCAGACAAGCCTGTGCCCCCTGAGTACCTGCAGGCGCCAGAGAGGCCCTCTGAAGGCGCTCCGGGACCGTGGGGACCTGTAGGTCGGGGAATACGCCCCCCCCCATCCCCACCCCTGCCTGAGCCCTGGGGACCCAATGAAGCGCTCAGCATCCGGGGAGCCCCTCCTTCGCTGAGGGCGGAAGCCCCGCCCTGAAGCCGGCAGGGATGGAGTTGAGGGTTCTTCTCAATTCCCATTATCCCCTCACATGGATCCCCCTTTAGCTCCACTAAATCCCCTTCCATCATAAAAAAAAAAGCAAAGGACAGGTCATGCTCGTCAGGGATTATAAACCCCAGCAGCCCACCTACTTGGTGTGCACATGCTTCCAGACCACATGTGCGCACCCTTCTATGTAGAAGTAAAGATGTTTGCCTTGCTGCCTGGCTCCTGAGTATGTTTTGTGTTCTACCAGGACCCCTGACTTGGGGGGCTCGCCTTATTTCTAACAGTATCTTCACTGACAAGGTCAACCTTTACCTTAACTGAGCCTATCTGTTTTTTTGCATCTTTAAAGAAAATTGATAAATATCCCTGCTCTCATATGAAGTTCATATTCTAAGTTATGGTGATGAAACGGAATTTTTGGACTACAACCTAGATTCTTTGTCCATGGACAGAGGGTAGTACATATAGCAAAGGTGGGATTTACTGAAGAATAAGTACAGACTCTCTGGTGGGGAGAGGGAAAGAGTCCCACAGAATGGACTCCTGCTCTCTTCCTGTTTCCATGGTTTATAAAGGCTGCAGTTCCTGTGTCCTGATATCCCCTCTGATTGGTCAATATTCCCTTTCGAATTGGTTACTATAGTGACTTCTGAGGCCCTCCTCCCTCATTGTCTTATTCCCTTTGGGCTTTATTCCTTCTTCCTTATTTTGTAGAGACCTTTTTGGCTATTTCCAGTTCCCTTGTCTTAAGAAATGTAACTGCTCCTGGCTTCCTTGTGTTATGGAAATATACTTTTTCCCAGTCTGTAGTCCTGTATTTTTCCATGGACCCCAATTCTAAAAATTCCCTAAACCTGCCTGTATTCCCCTAAAATTCCTGTTTCAGTGACAAGAGAGTTGGGTTTGAGGAAAAGTGGAAATGTTGAATACGCAGGTGTGATACATATGGAGGAATTGGGAGTAGGGAAAAAAGTTGGGAATCTTCCACATATATGAGCCATTTAAAGCCGTAAGACTGGATGCTTTTTGTAAAGTTTGTGCATATTTGCAAAAACTTGGAGAAATGTGGAAGGATGCACTGAGAGACTAGAGAGAAAGGCTGAGGTTCAAATCTCAGCCGTTAAGTCTCTTGGAAGATGATGGCAGGCTCTTAAAGCCCGTTTGTAAAATGAAAAGAATAACACAGCTTTCCAAATGGCTCCACCATTGCCACCTCTTGGCTTCGAGAAGCTGCCATGAAGTTGGAGTTTCCAAGATAGAAACGTAGCGTCAAGAAAGCCCAGGCTGAAGCCAGGACAGCCATATTGATTATGGGAAGTGTGGAAGCGTTGCGACCACAGCCATTTTCAGTTAGGGCAGGAGGCGACTTCCGGTCACCATCTTGAGAGCCAGCAGACCGAGCTCTGAGCGACGTACTCATTAAGGGCTGGGCTCCGTAGGCACCTCGGGACGGAGGCGCGCAGTCGTAGTCCCGCCCCCAGTTTGGGCTCCATCTCTCGGCCCCACGTCCGCTGGGTGAGGTCGCCTGGCGTCGCTGTCGTGATTCGCGCCGGCGGTTTGCCGCATCACGGAAGATGGCGGCTGCAGCGTTGAATCCCGGCGTGGGCTCCTCTAACTCGGGGCCTTCGGCGGCCTCGAGCGCGGTCCTGCAGGCCGCGGCCGGCATGTACGAGCAGCTCAAGGGCGAGTGGAACCGTAAAAGCCCCAACCTCAGCAAGTGTGGGGAAGAGCTTGGTCGTCTCAAGGTAGGGGTGGCCGGGGGCGCTACGAGGTTCTAGGCCGAGCCGAATTTCCGGACGCGGGATTAACCGGACCACGTCGGGGATCAAATAGAGTGAAGGATTCGGAACAGCCAAAGTGCGGACTTGGAGGGGTGAAGAACTGAGAGGGGCCTGGAACCGACCAAAAACAGGCACAGTGCGGACTTGGAGGGTTGATGGAGAGTGGTTTGGGCACAACCCAGTGAGAGGGCAAAGTTTGGGTGCTTGCAGGCCTGACTGGCTGGAGTGGCAGGACGGGGTTTTTCAGGCGTCGGGTTCTGGATAAGACCAAGTGGGAAGTGAGGACTGGATAGGGTGATGAAAGAAGGCTGGGGTAATAGGCTGTGTAGTCTAGACCAGACCAAGTTTGGTTCTGAGATACTGGGGTTAGGGATGCATCTGTAGGGAGTGGGAGGCCAGCCAAGTTGTGAAGGCTGGACTAAACCTACAAAAAAAATGTCTTATAGTAGAGGACTAGAGTGGGGTTCATGGTACTTCAGACAAAGTGTTTTTGGGAAAGTAGAAATACTGTGAGTTGGACCAAGTTTGAGTGGGGGTGTTGTCAGATAAGAAGTGAGGTGTGGGCTGGACTGTACCGGGAGGTTAGCATCCCTCCCTCCCTCGCTGGTGTGGATTGGGGTTGGGGGAGTAAGCTGGGCTCAACCCAATAGAGTATGGGAAAGGTCTGCAAGAACTGAAGGTGCTAGTGTTCCCCTCCTCCCCCCTCTCTCCTACCACCACTTTGATTCCATTGGGCCAGGCATGGATTTTGTCTCCTGATTCCCAGTAGGGCTGTTAATAATTGTAACGTGAGGCAATCCTGAATGAGCACTCAGGATTTATGAGGACTTGCTCCTTTAATACTCATAACAACCTTATGAGTAATTGATGATGATGAGTTACATTTTCTAGATTGGGAAACCAAGGCCTAGAAAAGGTAAGTAACCATTACTTGAATTCCCATCTTCTTTCCTTCCTTTTTTCCTTTCCATTCTTTCTTGTCAGCTGGTTCTGCTGGAGCTCAACTTCCTGCCAACCACAGGGACCAAACTGACCAAACAGCAGCTCATTCTGGCCCGTGAGTGTCACTGGAGTTGGTGGGGGGTAATGTGTTGAGGGTCGTGGCAGTATTGTGGTGGCCAGGAGAGGGACTCATTCAACTGAGAGCATGCCCTGTCACCCACAGGTGATATACTGGAAATTGGGGCCCAGTGGAGTATCCTACGCAAGGACATCCCCTCCTTCGAGCGCTACATGGCCCAGCTCAAATGTTACTACTTCGATTACAAGTGAGTATGGACTCTGCCTGATGGCAGCTCATTGATCCCTGGTGCTCTAGCTTGGGAACTTCCTCTCTACAGAGCTTCATCCCCAGAGACTGCAGGCTCAGGATGGTAGGTTGGCCTTGAGGCCCTGAGTCTCTGTTGGCCTCCATTCTGTCTCCCCCTCCATATTCCCACACTACATTTCCACTCCCCAGTGTAGCCACCATCACCTTTCATATGCCCTGGCCCCAGCCTTAACCCCTTGGATCATTCCTCCTCCACCCACCCCCACCCCATGGCAGCCAGTAGGATCTTTGTGACACTAAACTTGGACCATGTTGATGCCCTGCTTAGAAACTGTCATGGCTCTCCATAACCCCCAGGCTCCAGGCCTCGTTCTTTCCTGTGGTCTCCAATGCAGTATCAGCACTCTTCCTAGCTGCCCCATCCTAGCCCTGACCCCTGTGCCTGTGCTTCTCCTATCCCAGGCCTGTCTCTCCTGCTGGACTGTGAGCCTCCTAAAGGCAGAGGGGTATTGGTCATTGCTGTGTCCCAACTTTGCCGAGCATGCGGCCAGGCCCAGGGCATGGATTCAGTGGATATGTGTTGAATATAAAACTGAATGGTTTTATAGCTCAATGGTGCCTGCATGGATTAATGATTAAGAATTTGATATCAAAAGTCAGACAAACCAGAGTTTGAAACTGATTTTTTCAATTCCTGATTATGTGGTCTTAGGCAAATAATCTTACCTCCCTAAGCCTCACTTCCCCCCTTAAAATAAAGTCTATGATTCTTATTATCATAATCATAACGAATACTTGTACAGTACTTATTTGGGCCAGGTACTGTTCTAATCACTTTATCTAGGTTAAATCATTTAATTCACTTAACCCTTCTTCATTTAACCCTCTTCTTGTGGTATGAGTACTGTAGTAATACCCATTTTACAGTTGGGGAAATTGAGGCTGAGTCACTTTACTGAAGTGAGGTCACTCGGGCCCATATGATTTGTGACTTCTTTTACCTCTCTGGACATCATTTTCACCTGAAAACCCAGGGCTCAATACCTCTCCCAAGGGGACAGCATGCTATAGTCATAGGGGGTCCCTGGAACCTGGAGTGGGAGACACAGGTACCTAAGTTCTTATCTTGATTCCCTCACCCTGGTTCACAGGGAACAGCTCCCTGAATCAGCGTACATGCACCAGCTCTTGGGCCTTAATCTCCTCTTCCTGCTATCTCAGAACCGGGTGGCTGAGTTCCACACGGAGTTGGAGCGGCTGCCTGCCAAGGACATCCAGACCAATGTATACATCAAGCATCCTGTGTCCCTTGAGCAGGTGAGTCTGGAGAAAGGGAAAGGAAGGGCCTGGCTAAGGAGGATGGTGCAAGGACAGACATTAGGGAGGGTTTCCTGGAGGAGTGGATAGGGTTCACCCATCTTTCAGCGCAGGGACTCATTTGTCTAACAAATATTGAGCACCAGCCATGTGTCAGGCACTGTGGCTGGTTTTCAGACTATACAGTGAACAAAACAAATAAAATCCCTGATCTTGGGAGCATGACATAAGGGTGGTCTGGGAAGATCTTGCTTAAAAGGTGAAATTTGAAAAAAGACTTGAGAGGAGTAAAGAACCCAGTCATATGGACATCTAGGGGAACAGTGGTCCAGGTAGCCTGGACCTTCTGCCAAAGGTCCCAAGGCAGAAACATGCCTGGTTGCCTGGCTGAGGTGTAGCAAAGAAGACAGTGTTTCTAGAACAAGGTCAGCAGGGTGAGGGAAGAGCCTTAGTACCCAAGGTTAGAAAGTAGTTCCTAGAGCTGAGGTCTCGTGGGAGGATTTGGCTGTGGGGAGAGGCTGGGAGAGAGGACAGTTAAGGCAGGCAGCTCAGCTTGGGCAAAGGAGGAATGGGCTTGCCGTACATCCAGCTCTGTCTCCTCCTGTGATTGGATAATAGATGATATTAGTACATACCAGCCCAGGGCAGGCTGCGGGTGTGTGTGTGGGGGGAGGGGTGTATGGAAGTAAACCAGGGAGGCCTTTCTGGTAGAGCATGTGCCCATTCTGCATGGGGAATGAGTGTTCTAGCAGAGTAGGCCTTATGGTAGCACTGGGAGTATGGTGAAGCCTCAGAGGGTAGGCCACTGTGCTGTTTCTACCTCATCTTCTCATATTCCCCACCCTTGGTCTCTGCAGTACCTAATGGAGGGCAGCTACAACAAGGTGTTCCTGGCCAAAGGCAACATCCCTGCGGAGAGTTATACCTTCTTCATCGACATCCTGCTTGACACTATCAGGTTCATAGGGAACCAGGGTGTTGGAATCTGGAGTCAGACAGCCCTTAACTGAATCCCATTCTGGCCACTTATGCTCTGGGGAGACTGGGCACATCAGTTTTCTTTTTCTGTGCACTGGAATTGGTCATGAGATTGTGGAAAACAGTCCTCATCTCGCTCTGGGCTGTTTTACCAGTGTGCCTATGCATCCCAGACCCAGAGCATTGATTTAGCACCCAGACAGTGCTCAGCGAACAGGGACCATGCTGCCTTTCTTAGGAGTGTTCCATAAGTCCTGCGACCTCACCTCAGATCACCTAAACCAGTGGTCGGCAAACTGCGGCTCGCGAGCCACATGCGGCTCTTTGGCCCCTTGAGTGTGGCTCTTCCACAAAATACCACGCCTGGGCAAGTCTATTTTGAAGAAGTGGCGTTAGAAAAAGTTTAAGTTTAAACAATTTGGCTCTCAAAAGAAATTTCAATCGTTGTACTGTTGATATTTGGCTCTGTTAACTAATGAGTTTGCCGACCACTGACCTAAACTGTGAAGCCTTTAGTTTCCACTTCTTTAAAATGGGGCCCTTAAACCCACTAACCCTTCGGGGGTTGCTCTGTGCACAAGTGACATCATAGAGGAAGGTGGGCATGACATTTACAAGTCCTTTGAGAAGTAAAAGAGTGCCCAGGTGGTGGCAGAGTATCAGATTGAGAGGGTTTCCATTCCTCGGGTGGCAAAGCAAAGCCCAGAGAGGTGGTGAAGGAGTGAGGATGGCAGTTTTGTGGATTTGGGTTATTTTTAATTATGAAATATTTTGACTCCAAAATTAAAGGAGTCAAAAGTGAGTGTCCATATACTGTTTGGCCTAAGAAATAAAATACTTCAGAACAGATGCACCCTCCCTGTCATCCCCACCCAACTCCCCCTAAGCTAACCCCTTCTCCTGTTCCAGTGACTCCATGCCTTGTAGTTTTTCTACTCAGTGTTGATAATGATACCTCTTGGCAAGGGTACAAGGAACCCCCTCAGGATTGGATCTAGAAATGCAGCACCCTTGAAGGGGGGGTGGTGTTATGTAAAAAGACCCCCTACCATGGGATTCCCAGGCTGGCTTTCAGATAGCCCAAAGTCCTTGTGGCTGGGGTGGAATTCAGAGTTTGGGCCAGGAAGTCAGAGAGACCTGAGTGTGGCCCTGGCTTTGCAAGCTGGTCAAGCTTCTCCCTCTCTCCCTAAGCCTCCATTGGTTAAACAGGACAGGTAACAAACATATTCCAGTAGTCGGTACTGAATTGAAGGGTCAGAACTTATCCATGTCAGACCAGCCTGGAGTGCTGTCTGTGTTCAATACTGAGAACCTCATCTTCCCCCAGAGATGAGATTGCTGGATGCATCGAGAAGGCCTACGAGAAAATCCTCTTTACTGAGGCCACCCGGATCCTCTTCTTCAACACACCCAAAAAGATGACAGACTATGCCAAAAAGGTGGCTGGGGTGTAAGGGGCCAAGGGGTGCACTTACTAATAGCTATGAGGGTGGCCTGGAGGGACCTGGAGCAAGACTGCCCAAGGTTTAAAAATCCAGGTGTGTATCCTCAGGCAAGTCACCAAACTTCTCTGAACTTCAGTTTCCCTATCTGTAGAATGAGGCTAGAATTTAACATGTGGGATGAGTTTAGTATAGCATCTGGCACGAGGTGGAGGTGAAAACTCAGTACATGTTGGCTGTTGTCCTTAGGAGGTTGTCGCTTTTCCCCACACAATTTTGCTTCATTTGGTTTGGGGTATTTGTGCAGGAGCAGTGCCCCTTGTCATGCTGGTGCATGGGGTGCAGTGACCCTGGCTAGAAGAGGTGAAATTGACCTTGAGTGGTGTAACGGTTGATATTTAGTGGGCCAAACGCTATTCTCAGCACTTTACAAGTGTTGATTGAATTCTCATAGCAGACTTGAAGAGGAGTGTGATTAGAGTCCTAGTCTCAAACATGGAGAAACTAAGGCACAGAGAGGTGAAGTTACTTGCCTAGAGTTGTGCGGGTAGATTATGGTTAGTAAAGCAAGCCAGGGCCTACGTGGGTAAATGCTGGCTCTATGGGGGGTGGGGGGGGGAGGAGATGGGGGAGCCTATGTGAATCACCCCACCCATCTCTAATTCCTCCCTTTCTACAGCGAGGGTGGGTCCTGGGCCTCAACAACTACTACAGCTTTGCCAGCCAACAGCAGAAACCAGAAGATACCACCATCCCCTCCACGGAGCTGGCCAAACAGGTCATCGAGTATGCCCGGCAGCTGGAAATGATCGTCTGAGCCCAGCAGGCACTGAGTGGGGCAGAGCTTACATTTATTGAAAGCGGTTGCATTGCAGGGTTTCCTCTAATAAAGCTGAATGGACATTCTCTCTCCTAAGTCCTTGTCTTCCTAGGTAGAATGGTGGGGAGACAAGTCCTTGTCTCTGAAAAACTTGGAAGTTTAAGGGCCCTCAGGGTCAGTCTTTGTCCAGTGGCCTTTGCAGAGGGTATCAAAACAAATGCCCACTGCAGGGTCCTGGTGGCAGTGTGGCCTGGAGGAGCACAGGCCTTGGGTAGAGGAACTGTTGTACCTAGTTATGGGCACAGGAGGGCCAGGCTAAGGTACCAGTTTTTTTAGTGAAGGGGATGAAGTATCCCAGTTTTTAAAATAAGTTTGCAATGAATTAAACCAGTTTTTTCAATAATGTGAAATGGAACCCTTGTGTGGGATACCACTTTGAGACCTCTTGGAACAAAAGGCATGGGCCTTGGCATGGGCTTGTTTTGGTTCCCGACCTTCCTGAGCCAATGCTGGGACTTACAAACTCCTACATCCCAAGCCTGTTTCCTGCCTTGAAATTCTTGAGATGTTTAAGGCTGAGTCCAGTCTAGCTGGGCTATATGGCATTTTCAAGCCTTCCAGAGTCAGTTTCCCCAGCTGTAAAATGGGAATGTCCACTCCTGCTTTCCAGAGTGATTTGTGCTGAACCCTTGAGTTTGGCACGAGATGAGCTCAGAAATGGAACTGATGGTAATATGGGGAATGAGACCATCTCACCCTGGGCCCCATCAGTCTGGATGGTGGGTGAATGGAACTTCCATTACTGTTGCTCTGGGTCCAACCTATTTCTAGGATGTGGTGCCTGCATGGAGACTTCTGCCATGCACCAGCCCCACTCCTTCAACCTTTAGTAGGTGACTTGAACAGGCAGCTAGGCATCTGGTTGTTGGTTATTTTATTGTCAAGGAGGGGAAGGTAGAGGCCATTGAACAGACTACACTCAGTTGGAATGGGTGGCCTGCAAGTCGAAGTGCTCCAGCCCGGCTACCAGGGAGCCGGCCAACTTGATGGTGGCAACCCAGGATGGCTCGCTCAGGTGGTTGGTGGGCGTGCTCAGCCTAGGATGAAAGTAGATTCAGCAGGGTCTGACTGGTGGTGAGTCCTCTATCCCTTCTAGGTTTCACTTTATCCATCTACATGAGGGACCATGTCTGAATATACTATAGGCAGTCTAGGGCAGGGTTATATCCAGTTAAACTAAATAGGAAAGGGGCCTGAGATTTGGTGATTGTGACATCCCCCACTCTCCCTAGCTGAGCTCCAAGGGGTCCAGGGCAGAGGGTCTCCTAGTGCAGTGGGCGGCAAACTCAGTCAACAGAGCCAAATATCAACAGTACAACGATTGAAAATTCTTTTGAGAGACAAATTTTTTAAACTTTATATAGGTAGGTACATTGTTATTAATTAGGGTACTCCTAAGCTGGCCTTCGCTAAAAAGTCAAGGGGCCAAAGAGCCGCATGTGGCTCGTGAGCTGCAGTTTGCCGACCACTTGTCCTAGTGATTCAGGATTCTCAGGAACCAGGGTGACCAATCCTGAAATTCAGTGTCGGGGTAATTAGATGAGTGTCTCCCCTGGATCTGAAGACTCAGGAGTAGTCTGCAGCACTAAGACTGGAACATCAGTGCCCGCTGGCAGTCAAAACCTTGGGTCCCAGAGTCAGAAGTTGCCAGAGGCTAGAGGGAGGAGTGGCAGTCTGAGGGGCTAGACCAGGGACTTCTGTTGGAGTCCTGCATTTATATCCATTTGGTTCCAGAAGATAGTCATTTCCCCTCCTGTCCCTGAAGGGCTTGGAACATGGCCCCTCTTGGTACTTTCAGGGACAGTGTCAAGGCTGAGAAGACTGTCAGCTGGGACCAGCTTCCCTCCCTGATGGCTCCAGAGAGTAACGAAAGTAACAACAGGGCCAGGAATCAGCTTGAAGGACTGGATACCAACGGGCTGGGGCAACGTGTTCCTTCTTGGAGCCCAGTTGGGTTTGAGTTGCAGCCAAGGAAAAGGTCAAGGGTAACCTGGGGTCATAAGCAAAAGGGCTAAGTGGGACTCTAAACAAGGAAGTTGGGTTTAGGGACTTAAAAGGGGTATGCCCTCCTCTCCCTAACTCCCCACTTTCCCTCCCTAACCCCCTACCTCCCCTCACCAGGCAGACACGTTGCGTGGCAGGCGGCGATGGCGTGGCTGGTGGCGGCAGTAACACTTGCAGGGGCAAGAATTAAGCACCTGGAAGGGCGGCCAGTGGCGTCGGGCAACAGTGTTAGCCGTCCCCGCTGGAGGAGCTCCACCACCACCGCTGTCAGTCATGGGAACTGCAGTCCGTTCACGAGGACCCTCTCCAGATGCACCTTCCTCACGGGTCGCGCCCCGGGCAGCGCGCGTGCCCTTGTTTCTGCGTGTGCGGGTTTTGATAGGCGCAGGCGTGGGCGCAGGTGGTGATGGTTCGGCCTTAGTGGGAGCTGGGGATAGGGATGGGGCTGGGGCCTGGTCTGCAGCCAAGGCGAGGGGCGGGGCGGTAGCCTGGGCAGACTCCAAGTGGCCTGAGCCTGGGTTTGGTGGGAGCGCTGCGAACAGCGGCGTTGGCTGGAGAACTGGTGGCTGCGGTATGGGCTGCGGCGCCAGAGGCGGCGTGGGTGGTGGCGTGGGCGATGGCGGAGGCGGTAGCAACTCCTGTTGGCCAGAAGGCCTGGGGCGCACCGGCTCTCCATTGGTGGGCGCTGGGAAGATGAACATAGGCGGTGCAAGCAAGGCGGGTGCGGGCCTCCGGGGCCTGGGAGCTGTGTGCGTCTGCCCTGGCGGAGGCGGCAAGGAGCCCCAGGGACCTGAGAACGCGGCTGCGCGCCGTCTGGGGGCCCCGATGCCTCCGCCTGCCCCGTTGAAGCGGAAGTGGCGTTCAGGGCCATCGGGAGGGCTCACCCAGTCAAATTTGGGCTTCGAGCCTGGGAAGGTGGTGTAGGGTGGTGGCGGAAGGGCCCGGGCGTGGGACGCAGGCACGGAGGGGGGTCCAGAACACCCCTCGCCGTCTCCATTACCGCCCTCTGCTTCCTGGGTCACCCGAGGGACCTCTCCAGGGGAGCGAGCGGCCCCAGGAGCCAGGGGCCCTTGCTTCAGGACCTCGGCATAAGAGATGGCGCCCGAGGCAGTGGAGAAGAGTCCCCTGCCTCCGCTGCCCCCTAGCGAGACTTTGGCGACTAAGGAACTCGATGCTGCCGCTGGGGGCAAAGGAGGCCCCGACTTGAAGGTGACTTTACACAGCAGACTCAGGCCGGACTCGGAGGCCACAGGCCGGGCCATTTCACCCTCGCCTGCTTGGGCAGGAGCTCCTCCGCCGGCCCTGCGGGCTGCCTGGCGCTCGCTGCTGCGAGGGACCTGGTTTTCTATGGGGGTTGCGGCAAGTGTGGCCAGAGCAGGACTTATTTTGTGGTCCGGAGTCTGCTGGTCGGAAGGCGGCGGTGGTGACGGCTTTCGCGGCTCCAAGGATGGGGGAGTCAGGGATGGGGCCCTTGGGACTGGGTCGGGGTCCTCTTCGGTTCGTGGCAGAGGCGGCGGTGGCGGCGGTGGCGGCGGCAGTGGGCGGAGGCTCGGAGGGTCGCCCTGGCCGCGATGGCTTGCTTCCAGTAGACCACGGATCCGAGGCACCGGAGTGCCCGTGGGTTTTCGCCACTTAGACGGCGTGGGCAACAGGGTCCCCACGGGGGGTGGGGATGGTGTGGAGACCGCGGCCGCAGCCGTCTCCTCTGAAGGGGGCATCACTGGCGAGGGCAGTTCTAAGGGCAGGGGCAGGGGCGAGGGTGAGGCCTGGGGCTCCGGGGGTACCAGGAGTCCCTGGGACGCTGAGCTGCTGGGGAACCAGACGCCCAGCCCGCGAGCCAGGCGTATGGCAGGGGAGGAGGGGGTCACCTCGGGCTCCGCCAAGGTTGTCCGGCGGGTTTCGGAAGAGCGGTCCGAGGCCTGCTCTTTTCGGGAGCCCCCGCCGGCGGACGGCTCCGACTGCACGTTCCCCATTTCTGACGGAGGTCGGAGACTGGTCAGAAAAACTTGCACCAGTCAGTCAGCCAGGTCTGTGGGGACCCGACGAAACTGGCTGTACTTGGTCCACTCAGGCACCAGTCTCTAGACGCATTCGTGGTCCCTGACTCCCGACGCGCACGCCTTCTTCCCCATGGCCTCATACAGCTGCTGTTAACACACAGGCTCCATCCTTAGTTTAATGAGGTTCTATCCCTAATGCCTTGGCTGGTCCCTCAGATCACATCCCTACACTTTGTCCACCTCCTAGGTCTTCAGGCTCCAAGACACAGGTCTTGCCCGTTTTTTCTCTCTCAGGCCACATTATTCATGATGATTGTGCTCAGTAGCCTATAAGGTCTACAAGTTCAAGTTTCTCTCCCTGCACTGTAACCTCATCCCCACTCTAGTCCCGCCCCCAATTGTCAGGAAATAGGGCCTCCTCAGCACCTACTCAGGTCTGGCCCCGCCTCCACCTCACAAATTCCAGGTGTTCTAGTAATGCTCAGCCCTCAGTCCTCACTTCTAATCCTCTGATCTTTCTCTCTATCTCTGTGTGGATCATTTGGGGCCTGCCTTCTATCCAAGCAGCGGCAGAGCTTCAGGCCTCACTCCTAAACTCCTTCCTGCTCAGGTTCTACCGCAGGCCTCAACACTCAGGCCCCACCCCTTCTCCCAAGTTCCGCCCTTGGCTCCTCCGCCCAGAGGTTCCCACTCACCGATTTCTCCTGCCCACCAAAGTTCACACCACGGCCCCCTGGGCCCAGGGCAGGGCGGGGAACGGCCGTAGAAGAAGATAACCGAAAAGAACGGGGATGCGGGTGAAGGCAAGTAGGCGAGACAGCTAGGGCGGATCCCGAGATCGAGGCCACGCCCCCTGGCTCGAGGCCACGCCCTCCTGTTAGTCAGCTTGAAACTGGCCTCTTACGAACCTGGATCTCCCGTGGAAATACTCGGGGGGTCTTCTTCCCTACTCCTAGGCCTTGGGGTTCTAAGCCCCACCCCTTTAGAATGTTCTCCTTAGCCCCTCCCCTTTACAATACTCCGCCCTCCTATTAGTCCCTCTCCCTAAGGCCCGCCCATCAGGAACACTGCCACTTAGCTCCTCTCTTGGATCTCTCATACGCCCCTTCCCCCAAACAATTTACTCCTAAACTCCCAAGACCCTCTCTGTCCATCGCCCGCCCAGAAGGCCCATCCTCCATGGACCGGCCCTTCTCCATGACGTATTCACTTGTCTGCGCCTTGGACGTCCTGTCTCTCCTTTTCCGGGCCCTCAGACCGCGCCCCCTAGTGAATGCTCCCTTCTCGCCCCATGCCTTTCGAACCCGTCAGGCACTTAGCCCCTTCCGTCTAGTACCCAAAGCGTAGACCCTCGCCTATTTAGAACGCTGAGACCAGGCCATGTCCCGGACCCCTTCCCCACATCCTTAGGCGCTCATGGGTGGGAAAGTAGGGTATCCTTTCTGGATCCTGAGAAAATGGGGGCTGGGGGGCTGTTCCCTGGTGCTGGTGCCGGGCTCTAGGACCCAGCGGGCAAGTACTCCCGCCTCGCGTTTACACCACCCCAAGCCTCCCCCTCCCCCTTCCCATCTTCCAAGCTCCCTCTTCCTCCCCGCTCGCCCCGGCTCCCGGAGCCCGTCTCTAGCGCCGCCGGAGCAAGCGAGGGAGCCGGAGCTGGAGCCGGAGCGAAAAGGAGGAGGAGGAGGCCACGTCGCTGCCGCTCGGAGCCCGGCCGGAGCCTCCCAGGCAGGTGCCGAAGAGGGTGAGGGGGCGAGGGCTGTCCTGGTGTGGGGACGACCTGCACCGCGTTGCGCCTCCTGCCCACCGGGGCGTCCCCAGATCCCGGCTGGAAGAACAAGGGGGTAGGGGCTCCTAAACTGCGCGGCAGCCATTTGGGGTAGCAGTCTCCGTTTGGGGGGCCTGGACTTCCTCCGAGGATGCTCCATTCATAAAATTCTGTACAGGACCCCCATCATTGAGAAGCTGTGGGGACCACTCCTCCCGGGAAACAGATGTGTGGAGAGCATAGAGCACCCAGAAATCCCGGCGTCCCTTCGAAGCGAGGCTCTGCAGGGGACCCCTGCCCTTTTTCTCTGCTTCACCTGTTGTCCGGGGAGGCGGGCGGACAAAGGAAGCAGTGTCACGTGACTGCTCATTCACAAAATCCCATCCCATTGAGAAAAGGGGGCTGGGGGCGCTGGCGGCTCTGCGGCCGCCCCTTCCCCTATTGAAGGGCCGGCGAAACCGGTAGCCTGCTAGTGGGGGAAAGGACCAGAGTTCGTTGCATGGGTCCCTAAGTCTGGGGCGCCAGGGTCTCTGCACTAGGTGGTAGTGAGGGGCTGGACGGCGGCCCGAATACTGGGCAGAGGGCTAGGTCTCCTGAGCTGGGGGGCGGGGTAAGATGGTTTTGAAGGATGCTGGGGCGGGGAGAAGGAGGGATCAACTCCCACCCCCCTTCCCCCGCCAATTTCTCCCCTTCGCCTTCTGGCGGCTGGGGCCTGAGGGTGCAGGCTTTTTTGTTTTGTTTTGTTTTGTTTTGTTTTGGTGAATGAAATGCTCTCTGGATGTGTCTCCGTCGTCGGTTTCTGGCTTCCTCTGCCTCCATGTCCCTGTCGGCCTCTTTCTGGTCATTTCTGGTTCTCTCCCTGACCATCTCCCGTTGCTGGGTGACTCAGTGAACTTTGCATCCGGTCTCATTCATAAATGCGGGAAGGCGGCGGCGGGGGTGTGGGGGGTGGGGGGGGGGGGGCAGAGCCCAGTGGCCTGAGCGGCAGGGTGCAGAGGCAGTGAAGGGGGGACTGGAGCTGACTTGATGGGCTCTAAGAAAATACGTATGCGCAGGCACCCAGCTGTGAGGGGGAAGGATGGGTGGGGCTGTGGGTATGAGTAGGAGAGGAGAGAAGGGAGGAGATGGGGTTGATGGGCATGAGCAGGAGGGGGAAGGGAAATGGAAACCCAAGGCTGTGGGGGTTCGGATGGGAAAGATGGAGAGAGGGAGAAAAGTGGTATGGAAAGAAAAGGTAGATATGGAGAAGGTAGGGATGGGAGAAAAGAGATGGCATGAGGAAGAAAGAAGCCATGCTGGAAGAAGGGGGTAGGGAGAGAAGGTGGGTCCTGGGAAGAAGGTGGAAATGGAAGGTAAGCTGAGTATCAAAGGTGAAAGTTGCAATGGATCCAGATGTGAGAAATGAAGAGGGAAGATGAAGCGTTCGTGAGACATTGAATGTGAGAACAGGATTGGAGTTCACTGACCATGTTGTCCCTGTCCCCCCACCTCCAGGTACATGGTTCGGGTCCGAGCTGTGGTGATGGCCCGAGATGACTCCAGTGGGGGCTGGCTGCCTGTGGGGGGCGGGGGCCTCAGCCAGGTGAGCTTATGTCGGGTCCAAGGGGCCAGGCCCGAGGGGGGGGCCCACCAGGGGCACTACGTCATCCACGGGGAGCGACTCCGGGACCAGAAAGTGAGCCACCCTGGGGCACGGGACTAGGGTGGGGGCCTGGGAAAATAGGGAAATGGGCCTGAGAGTGCAGAGGTGAAGTCAGGTCATCTCCAAGCCTGGGGATCAAACCTGAGTGTGGGATGGAGTTTGGAAGTGGATATCTGTCCTATGGATAAAAGTTGGGAGTTTCGAGAACATTTGGAGTATTCGGCAGATCTTGTCCACTGCCATTGCCTGATGGACTATCATAGCAGCCTCCTCACTGCTCTCCTTGCCCTGCTCCCTCCCCCACATCAGTGTGTACCACAAGGGCTCTGCTAACACATCACTCAGATCACATCCCTCCTCTGCTTAGAACCTCTCACTGCTCCATCTTGTCCAGAGTCCTCACTGCAGTGCCCTACACTGTTGGCCCCTATCTGCCCTAAATACCTGGAGGCATTTGGTGGGGGACTATCTGGAAATGTCAAATAGGGCTTACAACCCTATATTTGGGTTCAGCAGGCATATTCTGGGCTGTTTAGCATGATAGGGAAAAACAGTGTTAAAGTTTCAGTTGGGGGTGTAGTAGAAAGATCTGGATGGTTTGCAAAGGCTTGGGGGAAGGGTTGCATTTCAGGGGAGGGGTCAGAAGGAACAATGCATGATGCTCTGAAATGGTGTGAAGGAATATAATGATGTTGGGCAAGGATATAAGGGATTATCTAGGGCAGTGGTCCACAGGTTGAGAGCTGCTGCTGTAGAGCCTAAGACCATCGGAAAGCACAGATATTTACAATTCATAACAGTAGCAAAATTACAGTTATGAAGTAGCAACGAAAATAATTTTATGGTTGGGGGTCACCACAGCATGAGGACTGTATTAAAGGGTGGCGGCATTAGGAAGGTTGAGAACCACTGATCTAGGGTGTTGACCAGCATGTGTTGGGGAATCTGTGGAAGTTTGATAAGAATTTCGGGGTAGTGTTTTGGGAGATTATTGGGGCGTTGAGAGGGGATTAGCAGTAATATTTTGAGGAGTTTAATAAAGTTTGGGGAATACTATTGAGTCAGAAGGAGGGATATTTGATTATCAGAAGCGGACTAATTAGTTTTTTGAGGCATTTGATAAGATTTGGGATTCCTATTGGGATATCAGAGGGGGGATATTGGAAAAAGGGATCAGGTGGCTTGGGGGAAATATTGGAGTATCAGAAGTCTGCTCAATAAAATTGGGGAGTGATATTGGTCAGGGTTCAGGGGGTTACACCTAGGATAGAGAAATGAGGTTTAGGGGTATGCAGAGAGGCCGGGGGTGGAGGAGAAGTCCTACGCATGGCTGGATGGAGGTGTCTGACCTGCTCCTCCTGCCCTCAGACTACCTTGGAGTGTACGCTGAGGCCAGGCTTGGTTTACAACAAGGTGAACCCCATCTTCCATCACTGGAGCTTGGGTGACTGCAAGTTTGGGCTGACATTTCAGAGTCCTGCAGAAGCTGATGAGTTCCAGAGGAGCCTGCTGGCGGCACTGGCGGCACTGGGTCAAGGTGAGTGGTACAGGTGGTGGGCACTAGGGGCTAGGGTGGAGGGGTGGGAGAAGCTGGGGTACATGGAACTCATTCTCTGCTTCTCTCCCTGTCTCAGGCTCACTCACTCCCACCTCCTCTTCCTCCTCCCCTTCCCAGGACACTGCAGAGACCCCCTGCCCTCTGACGGTGAGTTTCCAGGACCAACTCTGCTGGAAGGGCAGGGGTTTATTTCTGTTCTACAACCATTATTGAGCACCTATTGTGTATCAGGCATCATGCCACAAGCTAGGGACAGAAATTTGGGTCCAAACTATCAGGTCAATTCTATCCCAGTTATTCTAGTTTCTATTCTATCATGATAGAACATATTCACACATTCATTCAAGGGTATTTATTGAGCAACTTTAATTAGTCATGTTTTAGGCACTGGGGATACATCACTGAACAAAACAAAGTCCTTTTCCTCATGGAGCTTCTCTTTTAGTGTGGAAAGGCAGATTTTTTTTTTAAAGATAAACTATAAAATGAATAAATATTAAAAGTAAATATATGAGCAAATTAATGACAAGTCCATCTTTTTAGTGTCTCAGGGTACAAACCTTGAAGTCAACCTTGACTCCTCTTTTTTATGCCTCTCTGTCAGCAAATATTGGCTTCACTTTCAAAATGATCAGACTCTGTCTCCAATCTGGTAACTGCCCAACCTCATCTCCCAGCTAGACCATCCCACCAGCTTCTCATTATCAACGCCTTCACCCTCCCCCCAAACCCCCCACCAAAACCTCTTCCTGAACACAACCAGAAGGACCCTATTGATATCTAAGTCAGATTATGGCCATCTCCCACTCAGAACCCTCCCCAGGGCTCCATCTCACTCAGGGTAAAGGACAAAGTCCTTACAGTGGTATATAAAATCCCACACCATCTGGCCCCCTCTTTTTCTTCCTCTTCCTCAACTCTGCTTCAGCCACACTGATTGCCTCACTATTACTCCAAAAGGGTAGGCACATTTCTGTCTCAGGGCCTTTGCACTGCCTGGTCCATCTGTCTTGGGACACTCTTTCCTAAATTTCCACATGGCTCATTTCTTTATATTTTTCAGGGCTTTACACACATCACCTTCTCACTGAGGCCCTCCCTGAGGAATCTGTTAAGTTGCAATATCCTAATGTTCCTTATTCTGTTCTAATTTTTCCCCAGCTTCTAAAATATTGTACTTATTTTCTTTCCCAATAGACAATTTTCTTATCTTTTAATTTACTGTCATTCTCCCATGCTAGAATGTCAGCTCCTGGAGGGCAAGGATCTTTCTTGCTTTCCTGCAGCATCTCCAAGGCTTAAAACAGGGCCCAGTAGAGATATAATAAGTAAGCAGTAAAGATGTGTCAAATAAATTTATTGAATCAATAAATGTCCAGAATGTCCAATGTGATTTGGCACTTGCTGGGAACAGTGGGAGTTGCTTGAGAACACTGAGGAACAAAATTGGTTCTCTGGCCCTCGCCGGTTTGGCTCAGTGGATAAGGCATCGACCTGTGGACTGAAGGATCCTGGGTTCGATTCTGGTCAAGGGCACATGCCGGGGTTGCGGGCTTGATACCCAGCAGGGGGCGTGCAGGAGGCAGCTGATCAATGATTCTCATCATTGATGTTTCTGTCTCTCTCCTTCCTCTCTGAAATCAATAAAAATATATTTTAAAAACACACACACAAAAAAAAACTGGTTCTCTGGGCAGACCAGGGGAACTCCCAGTGTAATGGGAGATTCAGGTGGGTCTACAAAAAACACAGACAGTTCTGGATTATTGAGCGCTTACTCAGGAAAGATGGCATGCCTTCCATGCTTCATCTCACATCCCTACAAGAGCCTATGTGAGCCTGGCATGTCGTGGGTGTTCAATGAATGGCTACTGAAGATAGTAAACAGATGACATAGGAATGATTCCCAAGTTACAGAAAGGAAACTGAGGGTCGGAGAAGTGATGTTTCAGCTTGTAAAAGATAGAGCTTGGTCTGGGTGGGAAAGAAGGAATTCTAGGTGGGTGAAACTACCCCAATAAAGGTGTGGTGGTGAGCATGAGGCAGGAAGGCAGCTGGCTGGCCAAGGGAGAAGGCTTCTGAGAAGGGAGAAAGATGATTTGATGTTATGTGGGTTCGTGAGCTGAGCAGGTAAGAAGCCGCGGGGTGTGTGTGTGTGTGTGTGTGTGTGTGAATAACAATAAGGATAACCATTTCTAGCTCTTCCTGAACTTCAGGCATGTGTTATGCCCTTTACAGTGGCACCTTAAGAATAGACACTATTATAACCCTAATTTTACAGAGGAAGAAACTGAGGCGCAAAGAGATTAGCTCATTTGCTGGAGGCCACACAGCTAGTGGGGGGGGAGGGGGGGAGATCCCAGGCCTGGCTGGCCACAGAGCCCTCGCTGGAGGGGAGGGGGCCTATGTGAGGGCATCAGCTGGGTTGTGCCTATCTGGCTCTGAGGCTGCCAATCTCCTCCAGTCCCACGTGGACAGCGACTCCTCCTCCAGTTACAGCCGCCAGGAGACCCCTCCCACCGCCACTGCAGCGGCCCCCCAGGTCACCGAGGAGTCAGCTTCCAGCTTCGGGCCAGCTACGCACCCCCAGCACCGATGCTCCTCCGCTCAGGTGCGCCCTTCAAGCCCCAGCAGAAGTCTGGGGCATCTCATGGGGCTCGGGAGTCCCGAAGTGGGCAGGAACAGGCTGCAGAGGGGGAAGAAAACACAAACACTCCTGGTGGTTGACCGGAGTTCAGGGTGGGATAGGGTGGGATTTGGAAGTCTGGGATCCTTGGAGGATTGAGTGAGGGTTTCTAGTGTCTCCTGCACTCCTGGAAATTAGTTCTGAATTCCATAGGGGTTTGGTGGACAATTTGGGCAGTGAATTCTTCCAGTATTAGGGGGTTGCTCTTGGATTTTGAGAGAGCACAGGACGGGAGTCTGGACTAGTGGGCCCTTAAGGTGTGGGCTTGGTGCCTGGATTCTTCTGTCTGTCCCTGGGAGAGGAGTGGGCTAGAGGGTTGGAAGACTGCTGGACTCAGGCCACAGCGTTCCAGTACAGGATCCTCGGATGAATGAAGCCTGTGGCGAGGTCTTTGAATGCTCAGGTTTTCTGAGACTAGGCTGGATTGTGATTGTGATGGGATGTCAGGGATCACAAACCCCACTAATGGGTTCTCTGTCTCTTCATCCCACAGAGCTATCCTCCGCTCCCACCGTTTGCAGGATTTCCGGAGCCCTCAGAGACCCTGGCCGGGGCAGGAGGGCTGGGCTGGGGCAGTCGCGGTTATGAGGATTACAGGCGCACCGGACTGCCCTCGCCCCTCACCCTGTCCACCTGCGTTGTTCGCTTTGCCAAGACCGGCGCGTTGAGGGGTGCAGCCTTGGGGCCCCCAGCTGCCCTACCTGCCCCTCTCCCAGAGGATGGACCTCCCGCACCAGCCAAGGCCTCCCTGGAGGCGGAGGAGGCAGCACGCTGCGTGCACTGCCGTGCGCTCTTCCGCCGCAGAGCAGATGGGCGTGGTGGCCGCTGTGTGGAGGCCCCGGACCCGGGTCACCTGCTGGTGCGCCGTCTCAGCTGCCTGTGGTGCGCAGAGAGCTTGCTCTACCACTGCTTGTCAGATGCCGAGGGCGACTTCTCGGACCCGTGTGCCTGCGAGCCGGGCCACCCACGCCCTGCTGCACGTTGGGCCGCGCTGGCCGCACTCTCCCTGGCGGTGCCCTGCCTCTGCTGCTATGCACCCCTGCGCGCCTGCCACTGGGTTGCAGCACGATGTGGCTGCGCGGGCTGCGGAGGTCGCCACGAGGAGGCCGTGCGGTGAGGGTGGCCTGGTGGACCCAAAATTGAGGGTCCAGGACCCCCGGGCTCCGTTTGGAACCCAAATCTAAACTTAGGCACACCTGGAACTTGAAGCTCGAGTTTAGATTGAGAGACCCCAGACCTGGAACCTGGATTCCAAATCTAGGGTTGAGGGATCCAAGGCCCAGCTTCATTGAGCTGTCTGCCTAAGAGATCCCAGGCATCCTGAGTTCTGGCATCCTCATCCTGCTGTGCCCCTCCCCCCATGACCTAGACTGAGGCGACTCTAGTCATCCCCAGGCGCTACACCTCAGGGCACACAGGTCCCTGACAGAGGCAGGGCCCTGAACCCTGACTGAACCCGCAGATTACAGCCCCAGAACGAGTTAGGAGTTTCGAATACCTGACCCTGCCTGTATACAATTACTCCCAGATCACAGGACCCAGAATCACCCCAAATGGTTCCTGAATACTCATCTAAAACCTGGGGCACCCATATCTGAGGTGTTCTAGCCCTAGGACTCCTAAGACACCAAGCCCTCTTAAGATGCCCTGGGTTCGAGGATATGCTCAAATAGATGTTCTCTGACCAAAATGGCTTGGGAGACCCACCTCATAGCCTCACCTTTTCCCCCTGTCCCCCAATCCAGATATCAGATTCCAAGATACTTTGGGAGCCAGAGATCAAAGACAGCTGCAGACATCTCCCCCCCACCCTGCCCCGGAACCTCCCCAGCCAATGTTTCCAGGAGCTTTGAATCTCATATATAGGATGCTGAGGTGCCTAGAACTTTCAGACTAGGACTGAAGGCCACCAACACCTCAGGACCCAAGACTCTGGTACTATATCCTCAGATAGCCCTCTTGGACTTAGATTTCAAGCCCCAGAATGTCCTGGAATCTTAGGCTTCTTTGTACCCACAGATTCCCCAATCCTCTAAAGGCTGGGAGTCTGGCTCCCAGAGGATGGAGTGTTCATGACAACCCTGACCTCTGTCCCCTTGGTCCCCAGCCTAGAGTGACCCCAAGGTGCTTTAGGAGCACTGGATCCAAGACCCCAAGGTGCCACTGACCTTTCAAATTCAGGTCTCAAGCCTACACAGCATTGGGATTATCCCAGACCTGAGACCTTGGTCCTTTCATACCAGAGTGAGATTTGAGGTGCCCCAGGACCCCAGCACCGTCAGATCTGATTTCTTTGAACTCAAACCTCTCTAGTCTGATATTCCCTGTGATCTGCTGCCTTTTGAATTCTGCTATCAATAGGTCCTTGAGATCCCCAAGATCCCAGACTATGGAACTCTGGAATTCTAGTTCCAGAGTCATTCTCTTCCCCCACCCCCACCCCTGCATGTTCCCAGCATACCACATAACTATCTCTTTACCCTAGAGGGGGGAAAAACCACCATTGTGAATTTACGTTTTTGGATTCTAGGACCACTGAGTTCCTTCACTCTCAACATTTCCATAGATGATTGTGCAGGCTATTCACTAACCAAAGGCACCTGGCTAAGGTGGGGAGTGGGCTGGAATTCACACCACACTGCTGACCACACTGCTCTCAGAGGAAGGTGTGCCTTTTTCTAAGCTGCACAAAGGCGCCTTTGGGGCTAGCTATGGCTCTGCTGGTGTACCCACATACTCTCTCCAGCCTTCCAGGCTCTTTCCCAAGCCCAATCTTGACTCCTGGTCCTAGTTCAAGCTTTTAATGTTTCACCCTCCATTAACGCCTTCTCTTACATCTCAGAGTTGAGGGTTGCTTCAGAAAGTTTGAAAGCCTGTTTCATGGCCCCCTGAGACTCCTGTTCAGAGGAAAGGGGGTGCCAGAGTTTCTTTCCCTTGAGTACAATGGGACTTCAGGGTCCCTCAAATCTGATGGCCTGAATAAGGGATGAGGGGATCAAGGTCTTGGAGCAACACCATCTTAAATCAATATAAGGGCTTGGGGCCTGCATCTGGAAACATGCACTTATCTTTCTTCAATACCTAGACTTGGGTGGCATGGTTCAAGGACTAAGTCAGGGGGGCTAGAGAGATAGAGCTTTCTGTCACTTCCTTTAAATGATTAACTATTTCTTACATCTGAACCTGTGAAATTCAGCTCTCTCAACCAGACTCTGGGATGGGTAAGAAAAAAGGGGGGTGTCCCTCTCATCCCCACTCTGCCCAGCTCTCATCACTGTTAGACCCACCAGAGCTGAGACAGAGGGACTGGGGCTGGGGCACCCTGGGTTCCCAACCCCCTCTCTGTACCTCTAGTCTCCTCCCTTCTGTGATGGGCAGGGGAGAGCTCCATTCTTAACCTACCTCGTTTTGGGGAGGGGTGGGACAGGGGACCAGAATGCTGTAAGGTGCTGTGGGATCTGCAAATGAAGCGGTGGGGGCTGGGGGAAAGTTCGCCCACACCACCTTATCAAAGTCTCCCAGTCCTGTGCCCTGATGATACCCACCTCTGATCCATGAATTCTCTTCATCACCCCAAAATTAGGTGCATGAAGGGCTGATGTTGGGAGCCAGGAAGACCTCACACCCTGGAGCCCCAGGCCTAATTTCCCAGCTGCTTGCCCCTCAGATTGGATACTTGGCCCCAGATTTAAGGGAGGCACCCTGACATTTATTTTCCTGATCTTGATTCCAAGCCAGTCTGTGACCTCAATATTGTTACTGAAGTGGTGAGGGAGCCAAAGACCCAGCCTTGTCATTGGAGGAGGAGGCATGAGATATTCACTCCAAGAAATGTCTTCAACAAAGTCTCAGCCTGTGTTTTTATTTCCATTGACGTGCCCCATCCACTCACCTTCCTGAACTGTCAAGCCAGTCTCCTACCCAGTTCTCTTCTCCATATCCTTTAGTCCCAAGCAGACGCTTAGCTGAGTTTATACATTCCACCAAATGCATTTATTGAACACCCATTATATGCCAAGTTCTGTTTTAGGCTCTGGAGAGAAAGCAGTGAACAGAACACAAAAATTTCCCACAAGCTGCTTATGAACTTTATAGGGAATGACACAAATAAATGACATGTAAGAAATGATACGTTCTGTAGGGAAAACGTGGAGATGAGGGGTGAAGTCCGTTTTAGCCAGGGTAATTAGGTTAGGCCTCACTGTTGAGCACTGGAATAGAGCCCTGAGGGAATTATGTGGATGTCTTCTGGAAGAAGAGCTCTGCGAGTAAAAGAAGGGTCAGTGGAAGGCCCTGCGGGAGGAGCATGTCTGGCAAGTCAGGGACATTAAGGGAACTGGAGTATCTGGAGTGGAGAGAGCAAGGAGGAGGTTACTTAGGAGATGAGGGCGGATCTGTGGGGACTTGCAAGCCATTGCAAGGACTTTGGTGTTCACCCTGGGTGAGAGGGAGCTATAGGAAGGCTCCAAACATGGGGGGCGGCTGTGACCTGACTTAGGTGTTCACAGGTTCCCTCTGGCTGCCTCTGGGGAACAGACACTGGGAAGGGAGGTAGGGAGGAGGCTGATGTCATGGTTCTGCCAGGGTGAGAGCAGTGGAGATGGGGAGAAGTGTTTTGAAGGTAGAGCCCACAAATTTAGATATGGGGTTTGCTATAAAGAGAGAAGTCAAGGTTATGACTTCTGAATTTTGGCTCGGGCAATTTTTAATGTTTTATTATGGTTAACAAAGGCCTCCTGAATACCCATTTTTTTTTTAATATATTTTGATTTTTTGCAGAGAGGAAGGGAAAGGGACAGAGAGCTAGAAACATCGATGAGAGAGAAACATCAATCAGCTGCCTCCTGCACACCCCCCACTGGGGATGCGCCCGCAACCAAGGTACATGCCCTTGACCGGAATTGAACCAGGGACCCTTCAGTCCGAAGGCCTATGCTCTATCCACTGAGCCAAACAGGGTTTGGCCTGAATACCCATTCTTGAGGTACACAGGACTAAGGTGGAACCAGATTAAGGGTAGGTAGGCTCTGCCCCTGAGGAGGAAATTCTGGCCTTTGGTCTTGCCTGAGGCTCAACACGGCCACCCAGCTCCCAGCAGAATTAAACTAGGAACTACTGGAGATCAGAATAAAGAGTCGGTAAAAGATTAAATCTGGAACAATTTTGACAACAGCAACAAAACAGTAGCAGTAATAACAGTGCTTATTCAGAATGGTCTGAATTTGAGTTCTGGCACCACTACATATTCAGTGTAACTTACCCTCTCCAAACCTCAGGTACTTGGCCCAGTGACACACAGGAAATGCTCAATATATGTTATTCTACTAAGCACTTACATACAGGACTCTAACCCTCACAACTGTAAATGGTAATGTCCCCTTATAAGTTAGAAGGGAATTTGGCAGGGATATATGTGAGTAGTGGAGTCAAATCGTAATCCCTGTTGGCCTGACTCCCGGGGTGTAATCTCAGTCATGGGCAATGCTGCACCTGCTCCCTCTCTCCAAGGCTTGGGAGGCAGAGGGGAGACAAGCACAGTGTGATCCATGAGGAGGGCCTCTATTGGGGCCGGACTTTCTGAGTTCCTGACTTAACTCCAACCCTAAGCAGGGAAGGAATAAGTACGTTTCTGGATTTGGAGCGGAGGTGGAAGAACACTTGGTCTAGGGCGGTGGTCGGCAAACTGAGGCTTGCGAGCCACATGCGGCTCTTTGGCCCCTTGAGTGTGGCTCTTCCACAAAATAATACGTGCAGGCGCGCACGCGACTGAAACTTCGTGGCCCATGCGCAGAAGTCGGTTTTCGGCTCTCAAAAGAAATTTCAATCGTTGTACTGTTGATATTTGGCTCTGTTGACTAATGAGTTTGCCGACCACTGGTGCTTTATGAGCTGAAGGAGGCTGAGGAAAAAGCCAAAGGTGCTTCTACATTGCAGCAGTAGCGACACCCACTGGCTGGTCGCGACAGCCGGGATCCTGGATTCACGATCTGACTTCCCCCGAGCCAGGAGGGTTTCCAGGGTCCTCATTAGCTATCCCAAGGGCGCCGCTCCTAAAATACGGCCTCGGCGGGCCTGGGGGCGGCTCTGTCTCCCGCTGCTACAATGGGAACGCAAAAGGCCCTTTGCGAGAAGAGGCTATTGGTCGGTTACGCCGCAGCCAGCTGCGTACACCACTTTTGGGGCGGGGCCTCCCGCCTACCGGCAGGAGGCGCACACCTGCGAGGAGGCTACGTTTCCATGAACGGGACGGAGGCCGAGGCACGGGAGGGGGCCGCCGTAGCCCAGGACCTGCAGGCCCTGGGGTAAGGGGCGCGGGTGTGGCTGAGGGCGGCGCTGGAAGGGGCAGGTTTGCCCTCAGGAATTCTGAAGGCCTCCCCGGCTCCCTCTCGCCCTGGCGCCGCCGCAGGTATGAGGACTTCCTGGGGGCGGCGGCGCGGAGCCCCTCGTGCCCGGACTTCAGGGCGCTGTGCGCGAGGCTGGCGGCAGAGCTGGCGACTCTGGGCGCCTTGGAGCGGGAGCGAGAGGAGGGCGCGGAGGCACTGAGTGCCGGCGACGGTACGTGTGGAGCGGCAGGCCCAGAGGAGTGGAGCCCGGTGCCACCGGCGCGCCCTGAGGCTTCTCGCCTCCCGCAGGCCCCGGCGCGGAGGAGGAATTCCTGCGACAGCTGCCCCGCCTGCTGGAGGACCTGCATTGCCCTGACCGCGCGCTCTGCGGCGGAGACTGCACGACCGCGCTGCGGCAGCCGGGCGCTGGCCTGCGCCTTCTACGTGAGCCCGGGCGGGCCGGGACGCGGAAGTGGGCGAGGCTTCAGCCCCAGGGCGGGCGGGCTCGACGCTGAGCTAGGGCCAAGGTTTCCCCCAAGGGGGCGTGGTCAGAATGTGGAGGGCTGCGAGAGGGGTCAGATGTGTGTGGAATCTGGACCTTGCGGGTGGATTTAGGGCTTTGAGTTGGGCGGGATTCGAATTTTGATGGAAAGGTCTTGGAGCTCAAGTGGGTTGTGTTAGATGGAGCCTGGCAGTTGGTTCTCAGTCCAACTTTGGGTGAGGTTCAAAGTCCGCAGGGGACTGGGTCTCAAAGTGGGTGGCGATTATTCTGGAGCTAGAGCCAGGGCCCTAGGTGGGCGGAACTGGAAAGAGGGGAGGTGTTTTTGTTTGTTCTAATCCTCACCAGAAGATATTTTTCCGTTGATTTCTAGAGAGAACTAAAGGGAGGGAGGGAGGGAAGGAGGGACAGAGAGAGAGAGGGAAAGAAACATCGACCTGAGAGAGAGATATTGATTGGTTGCCTCCCGCGGGCACCCCTACTAGGGCTGGAGAACCCGCAACAGAGGTACCTGCCCTTGACCTTGAATGGGAATCAAACCCGCCAAGCTCTAACCATTAAGCCACCGGCCAGGGCCTAGAAAGAGGGAGGGTTTGAAGCTGCAGGAGCTTCGTCCCTTCCCCCAACCTTCCTACCCCGCCCCGCAGGAGCAGCTTTTTGGCCCAGGTGGGTGGGCTGGGAGCACGCCTAGATTGCGCCACTCCCTCTCCCTGCTTTTAGGCTTTCTCTGCACAGAACTCCAGGCTGCCCGCCTCCTCTGCCTGCACCACCAGCTGGATCCCACCCCAGCGGTGCCCGCATCCCATGAGGAAGGGGCACAGGAAGAAGCTGGCATGGTTCCAGAACTGATCCTTATCCTCCAAGCCCTGGGGCTGCTCAGACCTACGCTGGGGACCCTCGCCAGCAGGCTGCTGTGGGAGTTGCATGCCAAGGTAGAAAGCAAGAGTCCTCTCCTTACCCGAGCCACCCGTGGTCTGGGTCCTCAGGGCTTTAGGAAACTAGGGTCCACGGAGAATTCCCACAGTTTCTTACAGTCAGCCAGCCTCTTGACTTCTTCTCCCATCAGGTCTCAGAGCTGCTGCCTTCCCTGCCCCCAGGATCCCTGCAGCCCCTTCTAAGCTACCCACTAGATGCACCCAGATGGGTAAGACTGTATGGCTGTATGCAAACAGTGTCCTCATTCAGGGATGGGAGTGATATGACCAAGACCTTTCTTCCCAGGAAGCATTGGAGTCCCTGTGCCAAAGCCTGGGAGATCAGTACTGCTGCCGCCGTTGCCTTCTCCTCAAGCGCCTGGACCTCACAATATCTGCATTCCACTGGAGTGATCGGGCAGAGGTGTGGGCATAGGGTCAAGGAGGCCCAATGATGGGAGCTACCCCTGCAGGGAAGAGGAACGAAGGCCAGGAATATTACCCTCTTGCATGTTCTGAGGTCCAGGACAATGTAGAATCTTGTGAGATTGGGGTCCTAGAATCTCCAGGGCATTCTAGAATTCCCAGCTCTGAGTTGGGAGTGTTTTCAGAGCTATACCCCTTATTTAGAGAAATGGGAAGTGAGACCCTGAGTGAGAAAAAAAATGTTTCTAAAATGAGAGATTCCGACCTTGGTTGGCTCTTGGGTACCTTCTCCATGTTCCCTCATAACCCCCAGGCCCAAGGGGAGGCTATGAAGGCAGTGCTGATCCCAATTCGAGAGACTCTGACCCCAGAATCGGATGTCTCCATTGCACACATCCTGGCTGCCCGAGCTGATCTGTCTCGTCTTGTCCCAGCCACGAGCAAGGCTGCCCGCCGAGGGACCAGCTGTGCTCTCAACAAGGTAGGCATCTGGGGTGGGGAAGGGCCCCAGCATCTTTGGCCTTTAAACTGGCCTTTCAACCTCTACCTTGGCCCAGCTTTGTCCTCTCTTCTGCCTGGTTTCCTAGCCTCTGGATTCGTCACCTCTAATCCACCCTCTCCACATAGCAGTTGGAAGGATATTTCTAACTCAGAAATCTGGCCATGTCCCCACCTCGCTAAAAACCCTCCTGTGGCTCCCCAGTGCCTTTCAAACAGTCCAGCTGAACCCCCGGCCCACCTCTCCAGCTTTGGCTTAAATTCCTCCCGCAACACCTCACTCTATTATATTAGTTTTCAGCCATTCAAAAGCAGAGATACCCTCTGTTTAAATGATTGTTATTTGGCCTCATATCTCTGTTTAAATAGTCTTATACTTATGTGAATACTAGGGAATAAAGTCTAGCACAGCAAAGAGAAGTAAAATTTACGAAAGTTGTTTGCTTTAAGGGAATATAGTAAGTAAATAATATTATAGGTGATGCACAAGTGATGGATTTTTAGAAAAAAAATATGCTGCTTTACTGGAAATGTTATATAAAGGCCAAATATAAAATAAACATAAATTGAGGTGCCCTTATTACTATTGGTGGGGACTTGGACCTCTGCCATCACTCTCAGTTTTATTTCCCTCTTCCTGAGGCCCCTGGAACCCAATTTGAAAGCTCCAGGCCTGTATCTTCCACCAATCCAGCCCCCCAGACCATCCTACCCATTGTACTCATATAGTCAACATCTTCCCTTTTTTAAATTCATGCTATTCCCTTGGCTCTCTGGCCCCCTTGTTCAAGATATTTTTCTTCTCTGAAACTAAAGTCTAATCAACTCTCAGGTGCTTATGGGCAATGTGCCAGACCGAGGGGGACGTCCAAATGAGTTGGAGACTCCTATGCCCAGCTGGCAGAGCAGAAGAGATAATGGAGGTGGGAGGAAGGCAGGCCGCCACTACTGGGGCGGTAAGAAGAAAAAGAAATAAAGGTGGACTGGGTCCTCTATGAGATGCTGATACCATTGATAATCTCTGGGGAGTCAATTTGAGGGTGTTTCTTGGCACCTGGCACCCACTCCTATTCCTGAGGCCCTAATCACCCCCCCCCCCTCCATCCACCATTTAACATCAAGGACCATGTTGTCTGGAAAATAAATTTAATTTATGACAGCTGTGGACCTATCTCTGGGGGGCTGCGGGGGGGGGGGGGGGGAAGGGCAGGTCAGGATGCACAGGTTTGAGGAGGAGGGAGGGGGTCTCAGTCCCTTGGATCTAAATAGGCTCCTGGTACTCTGACCCTCAAAGTCCTTTGTTCTTCAGTGACACATTTTTCCCTCCCTGTGGGCATGGGGAAAGAAACATGCAGGCATTGGACAAACATTTATCAGGTACCCACCATGTGGCAGCTCTGTTCTAGGCTTTTGGGATAAAGCAGTGAAAAGTGCAGCCCCTGTCCTGCTGGAGCTCACATTTCTAGTAAGGATGGGCAGATATTCAACAAGAGAAAAAGGTAAAATGTGTAGTTGCCAGATGAGGAAAGGACTTTGGAGGAAAATAAAGCAGGAAGGTGGGATCCGGGACCATGGGGAGATTGAAACACTGATTATGGTAAGGAGTGGCCTCACTGAGGTGACACTTGAGCTAAGTCCCAAAGAGGGAGTCATGTGAGCCTCTAAGAAAGTGTTCCAGGCAGAGGGAACAGCCAGTGCAAAGGCCCTGAAGTAGGAGTATTTTTGGCATGCTCAGGGCCAGTGCAGCTGAAGCAGGATGGGAGAGGGTAAGTGGTAGGAAGTAATAGTGGCAGACTGTGTGGAGTGGGCTACAGGGAGGACTGTGGCTTTTAACCTGAGTGAAGTGGAGCCACATGATCAGACTCAAGCGTTCACTGTCTCCCCTTTCTACCCCTTCTCTACTGTCTCTAGAACCCCAGCGTTTGGGACTCTGCCCTCCTCTCCCATCCCCCTCCTGACCCACCCTGACTGTCAGTGTAGCACATTGATCAGAAGCTTCTGTTTTAGAGGCAGACAGAAGACTTGGGTTTGAGTCTTGCCTCCAACACTTAGGAACTCTGCCACCTTGGGTGAGCAGCTTAACCTCACTGAGCCTCAGTTTCTTCATCTGTAAAATGAAGATTTAAGGAGTTGGTAAAATAATGCTAAAGATTAAATGTAATATGTACTACTATTTGTAATACTTAAAACAATTTAAAAAAACAATTAAAAAATACAGTAAAAAAAAAAAGATTAAATGTATTCAACATGGAGCTGCACAGTTACCTAAGTGCAGGAAAAGGGAGTACAATTAATAGCTACTCTGATGCAAAGAAGAAAATAACTTCCCGATGTCTAGGAATTTGGCTTGGAGGACTGGATGGGTGGCGGGGCCATCGTTGGGAGGGGAACCTGGAAGGAAGAAGATATTGGGTGTTATGGGGGAGGTAGTGTATGATGTCCAGGAGATGTTTCACTGCCATCAATACCTCACCAGACTTCTCTCTCTCTCTCTTTTTAAAATATGGAACCCTTCACGAATTTGCGTGCCATCCTTGCGCAAGGCCATGCTAATCTTCTCTGTATCCTTCCAGTTTTAGTATATGTGCTGCCAAAGCGAGCACCTCACCAGATTTTTGTTAAGTGGATGAATGAATGTCCCCTGTGGACATTTTTTAACCCAATCTCAGAGTCTCTGCCTTGGAATAGTGGAATTTACTCCATGACATTTATTGTAGCTCCTGATATATTTGGCCTTATTATTGCCATCTCATTGTTTTCTTTATTTTTTCTCCCTAAAATCCTTTTTCTGTTCTACTAGTGGCTACCCCTTATTCCCATCAACATACTGAAATTTCTGTTTTTCTAACAACATTAAAAATTTACCAGAATCTCCTACCCAAGTAATTGAGGATTTTTGCACATTTTTACTTTCCCATGCTTCCCCAATCTGTTTGGGTTCCCCAGGCAAGTGAGTTGGTCTCCCCTGTATCCACTTGGGGGTAAGGGGCAGTTTCTCCTCACCGTGTCTGGTTCCCAGGAAGGTTGTGGGGGCTCTGTCTGGGTCCAAGCATGGTGAAGGTGGCACTCCGTCTCAGGTTCCAGGGCGTATGTGTAGGAAAGACTGTCCTCAGAGCCTGTTTTGGGGGTATGGGTGGGAGGAATGTGAGTATGTTGGGAAGAGCTTCATGACCTTGGGATTAATCCCTATGTACCAAGCCCCCTTTCCAGGACTGTACACCCTGGATCTTACCACAGCTGGCATGGGGCGTTGGTGTGGGTGGGACAGGGGCTCCTGAGGGGTTCATTTCGCCCTTGGCCCCTGGCCTCCTACACTCATCCTTTACTCGGTCTCTGCAGTGTTTGTGGCAACACAGCCCACAGTCTGGGGGAAGGCAGCAGTTAGTGGCCAAAGGCCCAGTCCATGCCCCCATTCTTCTGGGCTGCAAGTCCTGAACTCCCTCCCCCCTCACTGATGTCCCACTTACCCCGACAGCGGTAGCCTTGCTTGGTGACACCCCAGAGCTGGGAAGAGAAAGCAGAACAGGTTGCCAAGGCCAGGAGAGGTAGGGCTGTGGGTGGGTGGGGCTCTTTGGAAGTGTGGAACCATCCAGGTTTGGGAAATTCTCAAGGCTAGATAGAGGTTATGTGGGATGGGGATTAAAGGAATTTGGAGGGTTACTCAAGTTTGAGGAATCATTGGCTATTAGAACTGGGTCAAATTTGGAATTCTGTGGGCAGGGATTGTATCTGTTGTGTTTCCTGCTTGCCTTCCCCCCCCTCCCACCCCCTCCCCACGCACACCTACACACCCTGAGCCTAGAACTGTACTGGCAGGTACTTAATAAATATTTAGTGAATGAAAAGCAAATTTTGGAAGGCCAAGGGTTGTAAATTAGCCTGGCAGATTGAGAGATTTGTCCTTATCCAGAGTTTGAGTGTACTTTTGGAAATTACCCAGGGTTTGAATTATCTAGAGTCTAGAAACTTGGAGATTGATTGTTTAGAAATAATCTATCCAGGCATGTAAGTTAGATAGGGTTTTAGGTGTTATCTATGCCTTGGCAGTTATCCAGGATGGAGGTCAGCTGGGATTTGGGCATTAGCTAGACTTTGGAAACATCGGGATATAGAGAACATCCAATGTTTAGGGTGTATATGAAATGTGGGGATTATTTGAGGTTGAACAATTTTCTGGAATTCACAGATTGTTCAGGGCTTGGGGACTGAGTACTTCAAGGAAGGTCTGGCTTCTGAGCCCAGACTGTGAGGAGTAGGACACTCAGAAGATGGGCCCCAAGGATGATAGTGGGCCGAGTGCTCACGAAACCACTGCAGCTGTCACAGAAGGTGGGCTTGCGGAAGGTGACCTCATGGAAGGTGTGCAAGAAGGCCAGGCCTAGCTTGGAGCAGATGGCGCTGGCCCGGAGAAGGTATCCCGTCAGCTCCTCTCGGCTGAAGGATCCACTCCTGGGGGCAGAGACCTCACTTCAGCATAACTGGCCCCTTTCTTCCAGACCCTGGGATCCTGGAAACGCTGGTATCCTCATCTGTAGGGGCCTTAGAAATTAGAGCACTTACTCTTGGCGGGGGGATGGGTGAAGCCCATGGCAGGCAAAAGGGAAGTTGCCTGAGAGTCGCTCAAAGTCCTCAAGAGAGATGGTTCCTCGGCCTTCAGGGTCATAATTCTTGAACACGGACTTCAGAGGAACATGGGAAGAGGAGAGTAAGGTCTTGTCATGATCCCTTCAGTCTTAGGGTCAGGGCTATACAGGTAGCTTCCTTCCTGGCCCCCAGTAGCCAGGCCATAGTCCCCTCCTTACCTCTACCAGCTGCTCCACATGTAGACCCAGGGTGGCCCTGTCGGGCTTGGGCATCACACCAGGGGCCCACTCCACCACCAGGGGTGCTTTGAAAGGGGAGGGTGGCTGGGGCAGGGACAGAGGGACATAGTTAGTCAGTGTATAGGCTTGGGCTGGAGGTCAGAGATCAGGATTCGGGTCTCACCAGACTCTTGGGACAGCGAGGCTCCCGGGTGTAAGAAAGCTCATAGATCTCGTCCTCCGTGTAGAAAAGATCCAGGGAAAGCTGGGGGTGGGCAGGGGTTATAGACCCTCTGTCTCCAGCCTCCTACCTACAGCCATTGCCCTGCCTGGGCCTCCATTCTCCTCTTCCCAAAAGCCCCCTCTTCTCTGGGGACCTGGAAGGTCTCTCCCACTGAGACCTAGTCATTCTTCACAGCACCTGTCTCCTAGTACAGGTATGCAATTTTCTCACTGAGGCTTTTTTGGATCCTATTTAAAAGTGCAAACCCCTGCTCCTTTCCATGCCGTTTTCTGCCTTAATTTACTCTGTCATACTTATCTAAAAGACCATGTGATTGACCTAATTGCTTTATTTTATGTGCTGTCTTCCCCACCAGGATGTCAGCCCCCCCCCCCCCCCCCCCCCCCCGCCTTTTCTGACTTGCTCGCTGCTGTGAATCTAAGTGCCTAAAGTAGTAGTGCCTGGCTCACAGTGGGTGTTCAATAAATATTTGGGCTGATGGCCTCATATTAGGGTGGGGCCAGCTTCATGGGCAAGCCCCACACTTAGAAGGGTCCCCACTTTGTTTAATGCCCTGTCACCACAGTATTGAAAGTCTGAAGAATTTGGAACAAGGAGTTCCATATTATTTGTATTGCAACTGTAAACCTACTTTTGCCCACCCCTGTATATATGTATCTCCAGAATCCCACACTTCCAACCTTAGGACATAGTGTAGTAGTTTACATGTTACACACGTGGGTTCTGAAGCTGGCCTGCCCACGTTCAGATCCAGGTTTTACTGCTATGGGAGAGTGGGCAAGTGACCTGAACTCTGTGGCTCTGTTTCCTAATCTGTAGGAAGCATGATAAGGGTCCCCACCTTGGAGTTGTACAGAAGGAATGAAGTACTCTGTAAAGAGTGTTTTACATGTTGCCTGGCCCAGAGTAAGTGATCAATAATTATTACTAGCTTTTTGCTTAGATTCATAGTATGTTAAAGCTTGGAATTTTGGACTAGTGACATGAGAAGCTCAGAACCTTGGAGTTCAGAAGTGTGAAAGCCCAAAGCAATTCTGGAGCTCAGATCAATGGATACTTGAGTTGCTGGGGAAATGGGAAGAAAATGCATAATATATGTGGAGCTCACTGTGTTCCAGGTACTAATTTAAGCACTTTATGTAAATTATATTGATTGGTTCTTCTCAACTACTCTCTAAAGTGGGTCCTATTATTCCCATTTTGCAGATAAGGAAACTGAAGCCAAGGGGCTAAGTGACTTGCCGAAGGCCACACAGCTAGGGGGGAAAAATACACACCTAGAAGCCCTGGTTTCAGTATATGTGCTGCTGAAGCGAGCACAAGAAGCTCTGGTTTCAAAGCCCAAACATCCCAACGCTATTCTCTCCTGGCACACAGCCCTTCACCCACGCAGAACCCCAGGCTCAGCTTCCCGGAGCTCAGCTGGGGCTGGGCAGCTCACCGTAAGCAGATGCAGCAGGTCCTCATTAGCACTGCAGGGGGGGTGCTGCTTCTGAAGGGCTGCCAGTTCCTGCAGCCGTAGGTAGAGGCTGTTGAGCTTGGGAAGGTGCAGGCGGCCATCAGGTAACCTGTCGGGCTGTGCCTCATGCAGGGACACCAGGTCCTTGAGGTGCACACCCAGCACAGGCAGCCGGAAGCCTGTACAGCCAGCCCAGGCTCGGCGATAACAGGCATAGTTGTTGTGGGCAGCGAGCAACTCAGTCAGCTCCAGCAGGGTCTATGTGGGAGGCCATGTTGGGGAGAGGGTAGCATGTTATCAGGGGAAACCAGGTTCTGCTCCCTTAGCCCCGTGGAGGGGTGTATCTTAGCAGCCCCCTGTGTGGGCTCCTGACCCCCAGGGGCCCAATGCCATTTTTGGACACTTTCTCAAACCCTATCCATGTCCCACATTGGCCTCAATATCTTCTCAAACTGCTCTTCTTTGGGTCCCCAGGCTAGAGTGATTCTTCCAACACCTAAGTCTGATCGAGGATGTTGCATCATTCTCAAATGTTCTCTAACTCCCCAGTGCCCTCTGGATAAAGCCCAGACACTTTAATGAGCTTGCAAGGCTCACCTGGATTTTCTTCTGAACATCATCTGCCACCTCAGCCACACACCAGACTCATGAATGACTCACTTTCCCCAGACATTACCAGGATCCCATCCAATGCTCGTCCCATGGGTGGCCCAAATGTTGGCACTCTTGGGGGCATTGTTTTACGCTGCACTTGGACTGCAAGTTCTCCACTAGCACTTTTCTCATGTCTCTTGCCAGTCCTGCTTAGGACTGGACACACAGTAAGAGATGTCAGCATGACAGGTGGATGGGTGAAGAGGGAGGAAGAATGGCAGAGGAGAACAGAGCCTGGGGGTCTGTTGGATTTGGATGAGCAAGGTCTCCAGAGCCCCAGGGGTAAAGGGGATTGGAGAAAAGTGGGAGTTCAGGACCACTAGAATTTTGGGGAGGATAGTGGGGCCTCACCTTGGTGCTGTCAGGACTCAGGTGGGCATGGGAGTCCTTGAGCCTGGAGATGGCACTGTGACACAGGCCCCCAGTGACTGCCATCAGTGTGTTGAAATTCTGCAGCTGGTGGAGACTCTAGGGAGGGCGATGCAGATGTGGTGGGGGTCACATGGAGCACGGATAAGTTGGGGGTTCAGATAACAGCATCCCAATTGAAAGTACCCAGTTGAAGTTGAGGTCCCAGGCATGTGTGGGTGTGGGCCAGTGTGGGTATCAGCAGTTGAGATGTGTCAGGCAGGAGTGGGCCACAAGCAGGTATGTAACAGACTGATGTGAGGTCAGGCAGGGAACAGACTTAAGGTGAGGTCAGAAAAAAAGTGGAGGGACTCCGTCAAGTGTTGGACTAGACAGGTGTGTGTCAGACAGGTGTAGGTGATTCAGACAAATATCAGGGTGTCAGGCACCTGGAGGTCTCACTGTTCTGAGAGTCAGATGTGGGGAGAAAGAAGGTCGGGTTCTGGGCCCGAGTTAGAAACAGGACAGAGGTGAATGGGGTCAGAGTGATATAGAGGGGTCAGGTAGACAGGTGTGGGGTCAGCTGGCCATCAGGGAGAATTGCCTCGCCCTCCCCTTTTCCAAGTTTGAAGGGCGCAGGTCGCTGCGAGGAGAAAGTGGAACCAGGAGGAAACCCGCAGGCAAACCCAGAACCGCAGGTTTAAGGGGCCCAGCAAGGGAAGCAAAGGCGCAGGGAGAAGCCAGAGGAAGGGTGTGGCTGCAAGGAAGTGCGCAAAGGGGCGTGGCCACGGTAGGGGAAGGAGGGCTTCCCTTTTCTCTAGAAGGAAGGGAACCTGTCGGCAGGGGAGGGGCGTAGCATGGGGCGGGGCCAGGGAGAGACCTGACGCGAGGGGAAAGGATGTAGTCACTATTCCCGAAGAGGCGGCTGGAATGAATGTAGGGACTAGGGTGGAGGATGACATAGAGGTGGAGACTGTAGGGCTTGGAAGACGGGGCCAGGAGGGATGTTGTCAACTGCCACGTTTAGGACCACGGGGTGGGGCCAGGGAGGGTTGGATGCGGTGATATCAAGGCCAAGGAACCAGAGCTGTCACAGTCCAGATAAGAACCACCAGACTGAGACCTGGTGGGGAGGGGGGGGAGAGAGGACGGGGCGGGCGTGGTCGGGATGGGGCGTGAAGCCGCGGGGCGCGGCCAGGGCACGGTGATGTCATTACCCGGGATGGACAACTGGACCAAAGGGGTGCGAGCGCCCACAAAGCGAGCAGAGCGGCGGGGCAGGCCTCACCTGTGCCACATGGATGAACTTGTCCAGCACCTGTGCGCGCTGTGTGGGCCCGGGCCGGCTCAGCACCATGACCTGCACCCAGCGGGACACGCTGTTGCTGAGACCTACGGATACCTCTAGGGCCGAGCAGCCCCGCACAGAGCCCTGTAAAACGTAGTCTCTCAGGTCCTGGGGCTGGGGATGAATGGGGATCAGGATCAGCCGTGGCATTCTGGCCCTGCCCCTCACACGCCCATCCCCTTAGCAGTCATGACCTCCTAAGTCCTAGCCTAGCTGTCATGTCCCTGACGTCACCATGGCTCTTTCCCATCTGAGGAGAAATATTTATTTATTTATTATTTTAAAAATTCTCACTTGAGGATATGTTTACTGATTTTAGAGAGAGGAAGGGAGACAGAGAGAGAAACACCAATGGTTGCCTCCTATACTCAACTCTGACCAAGCATCCAACCTCAGCCTAGGTATGTGCCCTGACTGAGAATCAATGTCACAACCAACCAAGCCACACTAGCCAGGGCCCACCCTGATGCCCATTCATCCCCAATGAATGTTTACAAAAAGCCAGGCACTCTTCTGAACCTTTTGTCATGTTAACTGATTTAATCCTCACATCGACTCTATGAAGTGACTACTATATTATTTTAGAGATGAGGCCAAGGAGGTACATAGAGAATAAGTAATTTGTCCAGGATCACATATGCTTGAGTCAGGGTGGGAACCAGTCTGTTGCTCTTAACTGTTTACCTGTCTGGTATATAGTCAGCAAAGGGAAGAATGACGAAGAGGACAAGAAACCGATTCCTATTTGTTCTGCTCAGGGGTCAACACTCCATATCCACATGCACTGTGCTGTGTGTGTGTGTGTATGTGTGTGTGTGTGTGTGTGCACATGATCAGGAAATGTTCACATTAAAAAACCAGATCCCATCAGGATGATCATTTTGTGTCTAATCACTATGTTGGACACCTGAAACATAAGTATGTTAACTGTAATTTAAAAATAAATTTAACAAAACCAAATTATAAGACAAACACAACAAAAAACTAGATCCCCACCTTCCCTTGAAATTATGATGGCAATAATGAGTACTTACTAGATTGAAACATGAAATTACCATTTGGGTAGATAAAATATGATAGGATTTAATCTGGACCAGGCACACTGATCCTATCTTTAGCACTTACTATGTGCCAGGCATTGAGACAAGCATTTTCAAATGGACATATTAATTTAACTCTCCCAACCATTCAATGAAGTAATATGACCTGCATTTAAGAAAACTGAGTCCCGCCGTGACTGGTTTGGCTCAGTGGATAGAGTGTCGGCCTGCGGACTGAAGGGTCCCGGGTTCGATTCCAGTCAAGGGCATGTACCTTGGTTGCGGGCACATCCCCAGTGGGGGGTGTGCAGGAGGCAGCTGATCAATGTCTCTCATCGATGTTTCTAACTCTCTATCCCTCTCCCTTCCTCTCTGTAAAAAAAAAATCAGTAAAATATATTAACACACACACACACAAAATACTGAGTCCCAGAGAGGGGACTAGTTCAAAGTTACACAGGTAACAAGGGGCTGATGGATTTGAACCCCAGAGGCTCTGTGCTCGGCCAGCTTAACTCATTTTCCTGGCCCTTCCAGCACCAAGTTTGAGAGTGAGATCCCTGCCCAGAGTCCAGGCCAGGGTGGGGGAGTGTCCTCTTACCTGGCCCAGCCAGGCCCCACCCCATCACAAGTCCTCCCTAGCTGGAGGAAGGGGGTTCTCACCGTGATAGCCTGAAAGGACCGGAACTCCAGGTAAGTGAGGTGCTGAGCCAGCTCCCCTGCCTCCAGGTGGTCGAAAAGCAAGGACACTTTGCACTTTTTGCCCAGGCCTGGGCTGCTAATGGAGGGTGGGGGGCCAGGGCTACCAGGGCTCAGACTGGGGGTAAAGAGGGGCAGAGTATTATAGGGGTTCAGGGTGAAGAATGTGGGAGGTATGGAGAGAGATGGCAGAGTGGGGGTAGGGACAGAATGGGGAAGGGCTGACTCACAGGTTGGAGGAATCTCCCAGGCTCCTCTGGGCTGAGTTGCCTTCCTGCTCCACAGTGGCCCAGAAACGACCTATAACCTCTTCTAACTGGGGCTCCTGGTGCACTGTCTCAGGGTGTTGGGTCAGCCAGTACCTGAGGATGGTTTAGAGATGGTGGAATGAGGCTGGATGGTGGGATGGTGGGGTGAGGGTAGGGAAGTTCTCTGAGGAATCTCTAGGTGCTGGACTGGGGAATCTGGAAGGCCAGGGTTCAGAGAGGCAGCAGGCTAGTGCGATCTCTGGGATTAGGATCGGGGGCCTCTTAGCACAGGTTAGTGGATCAATAGGATATAGATTGGGGGGAATCTCTTGGAAGTGACATTGCTAGGTAGGATAGTGAGGAGGTCTCAGGGTGAGATTTTGGGAGAGCAGGATGAAGGGGGTCTTAGAAGCTAGGCTGGAGTATGTGGGAGGTAGGGGTTTGGGGATCAGAGCTAGAGGTATCTGGGCACCAGCTGTGAGAGGGTCTATAGGATCTGGTTAGGGGTCTCTAAGAGGTTAGGATTCTAAGGAGTAGAACTGGGAGAATCTTAGCAATCAAACCAGGTGTCTGAAAGTGGGATTTGGAGGAGCAGAGCTAGATGGGTCTATGGGGAATGGGGTGGGGAGACTCTGGGAGGTGTTTTAGGGATCAGCAGGGTGAGGGTTTGGGGTCATGGGTATGGAGGCCTTGGCCCAGTCCTACCTGACCAGGTGACAGATCTGCAGCCGCCTCAGCTCCTGCGTGTTCCCTGTGGCCTCCTGATACTTGGGTTCTGGTTAAGGCTCTGATAACCAGCATCCCAAACCTGCCTGCTCACTTTGTTCCTATCTCTCAGACTCATATCTCTGCCCTCTGCCTTCCACCACTGCTCATGGCCCTGGGAGGATATAAGGTCAGCAGACGGGCAGCAAGATGGTCAGAAGGCAGCACCCAGCTGTGCATGGCAAGTACCATGTTGAGAATGTGGTCCCCACGGCGCAGGCTGCCAGATGAGTCTGGGGACAGAAGGAGGGGACTCTATGTCAGAATGGCCCCCAGGCAATGAACTGCAGTCTCCAGAGCCAGTTGGACCACCTGGTTCAAACCCCAGCTCTACTCCTGACTCCCTACATGAACTTGGGTGAGCAACTTGGCCTCCTTGAGCCTCAGTTTCCTAGTCTGTACTATGCGTGACTCAGAACAGTGCCTGGCAAGTCATGTTGAAGACGGAAATATCATCAGACTTCCTTCTTCTCCACATCTCAGGAAAGAGAAACACAGGTGTCTCTCATATCTAATGTAGTGATTTCACACACCCTATGTTATAACCCCCCACCCCCCAAATGAGGTCTAGAGAGAGGAGAGCACTTGTTCCAACCTTAGTATTTGGGAGGCTGGCCAGGGAGGGGGACACTCACCAAAGGACTGAATGCATTTCTCCAGCAGCTCATCTTCGCTGCAGCCGCCTTCTTTCAGCATGTCCAGAGCCATGGAAGCCATGATCTTGCTGATTTCCCTGGGGCTGGGGCACGTCTTGTGGCGGCGAGCCTGTCGGGGCCGGCCCCGCCCTCCTGTCTTTCCTGGGCATTCCTGGTGGGACTTCCTGTGGGCATTTCCCCCAGAGAATCATGGGAGCCCCTTTCTTCAGACAGGCCCCCAGAATCCTTCTTGACCTTAAAGCCCTAAAGGCAAAGCCTCAGGGTTACTCCTGACCTCCCATGGACTCATGGGAGAAAACCCCCAGAGTATTCCAGATCATGGGAGCCTTCTCCTACAGGTAAACTCCAAAGGTTACTCCCTCAAAACTACCCTGAAACATCCCCCTTCCCCTCCCCCCAGAGAATCATGGGAGATGACCCTCTAGGTAATCATAAGAAATTTCTCCCCCAATTTCCCCTTGACTATACCATCCCTAGGCATCATGGGAGATATTTCCTGTTGACAGACTCCTGGAATTACTCCAGATCTTAAAGGGAATTATGGGTGAAGACTACCAGAATCCTGTCCTCCCAGGGGAATCATAGGAGATTCTGCCTTCAGGGAGACTCCACAGAATTCCTTTTGTTCTCCAATGCCGTGCCTTCTTTTCTCAGCCCTCATGAGAGCAGCAGACCCCTGAGATTCTATCTCCCTCTCCCCTACCTTGACACCTCTATCAAGCCAACCCTTCTACAGGACTTGAGTCTTAGCCACTCACTTTAGTCCCTAGATTTGGAGCCTAGAGAGAAAGTATGGGTGCTCTTCAGAGTGTGTGGGGTCCTTGGGGCTGAGACAGTTTCAGGGGAAGTTTAAAAATAACCCTCACTCTGCTTTGTGCCTCCTCAAGGCTGGAGGCTGGTGTTCCAGTTGGGGAAAGAGGTAATGGAGAGACTGGGATGGTGGAGGAAGCAGGGAAGAGAATCCAGGCAGAATAGCCTTGGTTTCCACAAGTCAGACAAAATGAGGTTGGAGAAATGTATGCTGGCCATGTGGCTATGTTAGTCACTTAATTTCTATGGGCCTCATAAAAAATGAGAGTCACCCTGGGACTTTCCCTAGGAATCTGCTCTGACCATTCAATGCCTAGCTCTTCAAAAGTGCTAAGTAAGCATGGCTGGTGTGGCTCAGTGGTTGATCATTGACCTATGAACCAGGAGGTCATGGTTCAATTCCCAGCCAGGCACAAGCCTGGGTTGCAGGCTTGATCCTCAGTAGGGGGCGTGCTGGAGGCAGCCAAGCAATGATTCGCTCTCATCATTGATGTTTCTCTCCCTTTCCTTCCTCTCTGAAATCAACAAATATATATAGATCATGCAGGCAGAAAATGAGGCAACTAAGTCTCAACCACTAAACTGCTGGATATTATGGGGAAGGGACCCCTTTGTACATCAGAGACATGCTGGAGGAGCTGCCCAGGCTAGGAACCCAATTACCATGGCCTTGTGAGGACAGGAGGGCCAGCTTGCCCAGGCGATAGAAGTCCATGCCAGCATCTGCTGCTATAGCCAGCTGCTAGGCCCTTACCTGTAGACTGACCCCTGTAGTATCTGAAGCAGCGAGGAGTGGTTTAAGAGGCAAGGGAATCCCTTTGCCCTATGTCACATCCTCTGCCCCGGGGCAGGGCCCTGCAGGAGCCTGGAGTTTCCAGTTCAGGGGGGCAGCAAGGGACTGTTATGGGGAACCAGGAATACCCCAGGGAGGACAGAGTAAGGGAGATAGGATGAGGGTGGGAGTGGGGAAAGGGGAAACAGAGCAGGTCCAGCTCCAGAGAGAACCAGGACAAGACATAGTGCTCATACAAAGAGCCCCAGCCTTGGCTGGCTCTGAACTCCCTAAAGCAGTGGTTCTCAACCTTTCTAATGCCGTGACCCTTTAATACAGTTCCTCATGTTGTGGTGACCCCCAACCATAAAGTTATTTTCGTTGCTACTTCATAACTGTAATTTTGCTACTGTTATGAATCGTAATGTAAATATCTGTGTTTTCTGATGGTCTTAGACGATTCATAACAGTAGCAAAATTACAGTTATGAAGTAGCAACGAAAATAATTTTATGGTTGGGGGTCACCACAACATGAGGAACTGTATTAAAGGGTCACGGCATTAGAAAAGTTGAGAACCATTGCCCTAAAGCATCTTTCCCTCTGATGCCCCCTGCTCCTGCCTCTGCTCCCAGAGGAGCCCCACACCCTGCTAACTGGTTAGTGCCTCCCAACCTTCCACACAATGGGAGGCCCAGGGGCTTTGGGCGCTCCCAGTCTCCTCGAGGGTCTCTCACCTCTTGCTGTCTTTCCTGTTCATGCTTCCTGGGGGAGAGGTTGGAGGCGGTCTTGCAAGAGTCTAGCTCAGCTTCTCCCCTTCACCAATGCTCCAGCTTCTTAGCCCCTTGGGAGCTGGGGCCTCCTCAGTGCTTGGGAAGGAAAGAGGAACTGCCCCTCCCCACCCAGGCCCAGGCCAGGGGGAAGGAAGAGGCTGGGGAGAGACCAAAGGTTCCTCCTCCCCCGACATGGGGATCCCTTCAGGCTGAGGTTTCCGGTGCTGCTGGCCCCCACCCCCAATCACCCAGTGGGCTTTCTATCTCCTCATCTTTCTGTCTCTAGACCCGTGATTCTCTGTTCTGTCATTTTCATACTTCAATAAAAGCATTTTTTAAAAGTATGCCTTATATGACACATTTATGTGAAAACACACTCAAAATAAAAATTTATATTTCTATAAGGACATATTCATGTAAAGAATGTACAAAGCTTTAAATGGAAAGTTACAGAAATAATATTTTGTATATTTTTTCTTAAGTTTCTTTTATTCCTAGTTTAGTCTTCACTTTATTACCTTCATTGTAACAAAGCTTTATGTAGTGTCTATTGTATACCACACTGTTCTAAAGGCTTTAAAAATAGTAACTCATTTAATTCTTACACAACCTTAAAGAAGGTTATCTTTTTTGTTTGTTTGTTTTGTTAATCCTCACCCAAGGATATTTTTCCATTGACTTTTAGGGAGAGTGGAATAAAGAGGGAAAGACAGAGAGAAACATCGTTGGGAGAGAAACACATTGATTGGTTCCCTCCTGCATGAACCTGAGCAGGGCCCAGGCCGAGAGGAGCTTGCAACCAAGGCAGGTGCCCTTGACCGGAATCGGACCCAGGACCCTTTGCTCCACAGGCCAACACTCTATCCACTGAGCCAAACCGGCTAGGAAAAGACTGTTATCTTATTATGAAGAAAACATTAGAGATGGAGGTAAACACTCTGGGAGCCCACTCCCCATCCCATTGTCCCCCTTAGGCAGGCGTGACCAATGTCACATGTCGTTGGGTTTCATCTGCTCTGTTGGCTGTGTTTATCTGGGTATATGAATATGTACTCATAGAAAGACAGACTTTTCTTTTGAGTATGTGTGTGTTTTTCTTCTACCTAAATATGTCATGCTTGACATATTTTTAAATATATATATATATATATACATATATACATATATATATATATATATATATATATATATATATATATATATATATTGAATTTTTACAGAGAGAAAGGGAGAGGGAGAGAGAGTTAGAAACATCCATGAGAGAGAAACATCAATCAGCTGCCTCCTGCACACTCCCTACTGGGGATGTCCCCGCAACCAAGGTACATGCCCTTGACCAGAATCAACCTGGGACCCTTGAGTCTGCAGGCCGACGCTTTATCCACTGATCCAAACCGGTTAGGGCTTGACATATTTTTTAATTGACATATGAATAAAGAGCACAAATCCTAAATGTTTAGGTTGGTGAATTGTAACAATCACACCAATCAAAAAATAACATTCCCATCCTCTACCAGTCCTCGGAGCTCCTCCGCACAGCTACCTCCCAAAATTCCACCACCAGCCTGATTTCTAACAGAGTAGTTTTGCCCAGTTTTGAGTTATACATAAATGGAATGGTTTATTGTGTTTAGCTTCTTTTATCCAACATCATGTTTTTGTGATTCTTCCATGTTATTCTATTTGGTTATAGTTTATTCCTTATTTTTAGCCAAATAATTTTTTACTGTGTGACTATTCTATAAATGATCTATCGATTTTCCTGTGCTGGGCATTTGAGCTCTCATTTTGGGACTGTTGTGAATATTGCTGCTGTAAACATTCTCGCACCTGTCTGTTGATGAACATTAAAGTGTACAATTCTGTAGGGTACATACCCAGGACTAGAGTAAGTGGGTCATAGTAATTAATATGCTTGTGCCAAACCTAGTGTGTTAGTTAATTCAACCAAAGCTCTCGTAGAAGTGTGTGTGTGTGTGTGTGTGTGTGTGTGTGTGTGTAAGTATATATATATTTATTGATTTCAGAGAGGAAGGGAGAGATGAAAACATCAATGATGAGAAAAAATAATTGATCAGCTGCCTTCTGCACACCCCTCATTAGGGATTGAGTACGCAACCTGGGCATATACCCTTGACTACAATTGAACCTGGGGTCCTTCAGTCCACAGGCTGAGGCTCTATCCACTGAGCCAAACTGGCTAGGGCTAGAAGTATATTTTTGTTCCTTTCTTTTTTACACTAAATGAAGTGGGGGTTTTTCACGCCAGAAGCGCAGAGCCCATTCTCTTTAGCTTTTCCATGACATAACAAAACATATAGTTTCAGACCCTCTTTCTACATCTCTTCCTCTTCCTACTTATTTTCCTCTCTCTCTTCCCCAGTCTCAAGCTTGTGCTCTCCACGATGTGCTGTCTTTCACACCCCAGCTCCTCTGCACCTGCATCTCCGGAGGTGATGTAATGCTCCTAGCTGAGCTGACTCAGCCTCAGGGAGGGTGGAAGGAGGAAAAGGCCCTGGCACTAGTGTATTGGCATCTCACTCAAGGCCCTCAGGGATGGTTAATACCAATAATGACATGGACAACCAGAAAAGGATAGATTTCTGAAGCAAACCAGAAAAACTCATATGGCAGAAAAAGGATGCATTTGGTAACATTCAAATAAGGATCTTGTTTAATGAGGACACCTTGGGACAAATGTTAGATGCTATAGCAGGAAAAGCTATTTCCAATGTCTAAAATCAATGGGACTTTTTTTGTTGTTGTTGTTAATCCTCACCTGAGGGTATTTTTTCCATTGATTTTTAGAGAGGGCTCCAGGGTGTGTCCAGCCTGTCTTGTTCAGTCCTGATCGGACCCCAGCAGCAAGCTAACTTACCAGTCCGAGTACACATTCATGCTAAGGAAGTGACCATCTTTCTCCCATTTCACAGAGAGCAAACTGAGACTGAATGGGGAGCCTGAGGGACCCCCAGGAGGCCCTCAAAGGCTGCCCCTGGTGGTCAGTGCATGTCATAATGAGTGGTTGAGCAGCCTTAGCATATCATTAGCATATTATGCTTTGGTTGGTTGAATGGATGACTGGACGACTGAACACTTGCCATATTAGGCTTTTATTATATAGGATTTTATGTATAGTTTTATTTCACTGTAAAATATTGTTTTATATAACTTAATAGATACCATTACATGTTAACAATGATAATAATTTTAATAAATCCCTGTATCATTCAGTTACCATGTTGGTTTCCTCATGGAAATTTCCCCATGTCCCCATTAGGTAGAAACTATTCTAAATTAACCCAAATTGCCAGATGAGGAAACTGAGGCCCAGAGGCATGAAGTTGCCTGTCTGGCAGGAGGCCCAAGTAAGGTGAGGCTTTCTGTCTTGGGCCTCCAGGCCCTACAGCTGCATGTGTTTTTTGAGAAAATATGTTTTTATTAATTTTTTTAGAGAGAGAAGAAGGGAGAGGGGGGGAGAGAGAGAAACAATGATGAGAGAGAAACATCAATGAGCTGTCCCCTCCATGCTCCCTACTGGGGATGGAGCCCACAACCCCGGCATGTGCCCTGACTGGAAATCGAATCAGTTACCTCTTGGTGCATGGGACAATGTTCAACTAACTGAGCTACACAGGCCAGCACCACAGCTGCCTGTTTAGGAAAGTGTAGAGGCCTTCCACACCTGCTCCCAAGAAGCTGGCTACCCCTCTCAGGTCTCCTATTTACAAAGCCCAGAGTGCTCATCTGCATAAAGCAGTGGCCCAGCTAGTGGCCCTCAGTGGCTCAGGTGACCCTTGCAGAGAGGGAGGGTTAGAACTCTGAGGTTGGATGCCCACCATCCAGATATCACTGCTGACATGTACACATAAGGAACTGTTGGACACTGAAATTGGGACTCAAACATTTTTTTGTTTTGTCTTGTTTTGTTATTATATGTTTATTTCCAGTCTGCAAAGGCAAAACTTTTTAAAGGAAAGAAATGGTGGGAAAAAGATACAGAGGCAAAGAAGCATTGAACAGACTGTCAAACTACATTGGGAAGACAGGGGTGGTTGGGCGAGGAGGGCTGTAAGAGACCAACCGAAGGACTTGTACGCATGCATATAAGCACAACCAATGGATATAAGACACTGGGGTGGGGGGGGAGGGTGGGCAGGTGAAGGCATGTCCTGGGGGGTAGGGGTGGTCGGGGGGAGATCAAAGGGGAAAAAAAAAAGGAGACATATGTACTACTATTTGTAATACTTAAAACAATAAAAATAAAATAAAATTAAAAAAAAAAAAAGAAAAAAAAAAAAAGAACTCTGAGGTTGGGGCCTGGACATGGGGAAGTGGATTTTTGTTATAATTGGAAGATTTTATGCAAATATTGAGACAATAAAGCAGAATGGTTAAGAATCCTGGCTTTGAATGGTTAAGAATCCTGGCTTTGGCCCTAGCCAGTTTGACTTAGTGGATAGAGCACCAGCCTGTGGACTAAAGGGTCCCAGGTTCAATTCCAACAAGGACACATACCTTGGTTGCAGACCCCATCCCTGGCCCTGGTCAGGGAACCATCTGTGCCACAGATTCTGTGGGAAACAACCAATCGATGTGTCTCTCTTACATCGATGTTTCTCTCTCTGTCTCTCCCCCTCACTTCCACTCTCTTTAAAAATCAATGGAAAAATATCCTCAGGTGAGGATTTATATATATATATAAAATTCTGGTTTGGGGTTCAAATCCCAGACTCAGTCTCTGGGTGACCTAGGACAAGTCACTCCACTTCTCTGTGCTCAACTTTCCTTATCTGTAAAATGGGCACAACTTTCCTTATCTGTAAAATGGCTTCACCATACTGTTGTGAGAACTACATCATTTTATTCATGTCCTTAAAAGTATACATGGTAAGGACCACACATTTTTATTTCCTACTCTAAACCATGTGAACAATAGCAGAATTGTTGTGAAAACTAAATGAGATGCATAAAAAGATCTAAGCCCAGGGCCTCGAATACAGCACGTACACAAAAGACCTCTGCTATGGCTATTGTTCCTGCCTCATCAGTTTTTATAATGATGATGATGATAATAATAATAGTAGCAGCACTTATATAATACTTACATTGGTTCTGTTTTAAGTGCTGTAAATAAATGATCTCATTTAATCCTTGCAACAGCCCTGTGAGATAAGTACTATTAATATCCTTCTTACCAGTTGGGGAATCTCAGGCATGGAGAGGTGAAGTGACTTGTCCAAGATCACACAAGGGAGTCACAAGGCTGGGACTCAGATCCAGACTGTCTGGCTCAGAGTCCTTGCTTTTAATCACTAAGTATGCTGTGCTCTAAAGTCCGGAGACCTAGTGCGCATTCAGGCTCTGCTGTGTGGCACCAAGCAGGGGCTCCCGTTCAGCCTCAGTTTGCTCTCTGTGAAATGGGAGAAAGATGGTCCATTCCTTACCATGAATGTGTAGAGAGAGCAGCTGCCTTCTAGACACTCCCTTGGCGTCTCTCCACACCCAACGCTGACCCGCGGCCGAGGTGCGGGCCTGTGGGCGGGGCACTGGCGAAGGGGCGTGTCCCGAGTGGTCTCGGCCTAATGGGAACCCGGGGGCGGGGACCTCCTTCCAGCTAGCTCCGCCAGCGCGCGGGTCCTCCTCGCAGTTCCATCTGCCTCGCGGGTTCCTCTGGTGTCCCCAGAGGTCTCCGATCCAGCCCGCCCGCAGCCCACCCAGCCTGAGTCTCCTCCTTCCTATTCCCAGACCTCAGCGTCGTCCCCTCGGGCCTCGACATCATGGGTGACGGAGGAGAGGGCGAGGATGAGGTTCAGTTTCTGCGGACGGTGCGTATCTCTGTTAGGGGGACTCTGGGGCTATTTCTCGGGTTCCTCTGCGCTCTCTGTCCTGACTGCTGGTGGTCTTTGAGCCTCGAGGTCTCCCCCTCTGTCCCTCTGGGTGAGTGTCACTCGATCTTTCTCAGTTTTTTTCTCTCTTCGCCCCCTCCCCACCTTTTACCACAGAGAATTAGCCGACTTTGGGGAGGAGGATCTTGGGCCGCCCTCTCTTATGCCATTAGCGGCTTGTCGCTAATGGCATAAGAGAGGGGGGCCGCTGGGGAACAACCCCTCTCATCACCCTGGAAGCAGCACTTGGGGAAGGTGGTTCTAATTCCTGAGCTTAATTTAGCCGCCCCCCTCCCCCCAAACCTAGCCCTCATTCTCTTCTTGCTCCAGACTCTGACCTACTTAAGTTCTTGAGAAGGGAGCTGGGGTGGCCAGAAATCCCAAATCCTTTGCACCCCCAGCCCTTGAGGGCCTCCTGGGGGTCCCTCAGCTTCTAGGTCTTCTTTCTTTCCCACCTTGGTTTTGGGGAGGGGGCGTGAAATGGCTGTTGATAACCTCTGGCCATGTCGTTCCCTATAGGTCTCTTTGGATTGTCTCTATGTCTCTGTCTCCCTGTCTCTGTCTTTGTCTTTTGGTTTCAGACCCTCTGTCTCACTCGTCTCTCTAGCGCTGTCCCCACATCTCTGATCCCCTGCTGGGGGCAGGGATGGGAGTTGGAACAACAGGTGTCTCTCCCAGAATAGCCGCTCTTTGGGGGTTGGGCAGGGGACAGGGAGATGATGGGGGGTAGGAGCTGCCTATCTCGGAGTCCTTCCTAACTTTCCCTCCAAGTGGCTCAGCTGGATGTGGGGTGTGAGTATGGAAGGAGATGTTCTCTCTTTTGGGCCAGGTCTGCTGACCCTGCACGAGCTCCTCCCCTCCCCCTCTGGGTCCTGGGAAATGCTGACACAGCATTCCAGCTAGGACCATAGCTATAAGGTCTTGTTTCCTGGGAGGGAGGAACAGACAACTGGGGCTGGCAGTGAAGGATAGGGACAGCTGAGCATGCAGCCAGGGGAGGAGTCCTAGCTTCACCCTAGACTTTTGCCCCAGCTCCAGTCCCTTCCACTGGGTTGGGTTCTCCTCTCCTCTTGGGCCCTAATGAGACGGTGGCCAAAGCCATCAGCCCCTGAGCGACTCTATGTCATACCCGTGCCCAGGGCCTCAGCCTCTGAAGCATCTAATTATATCCTTGCTGCTTATCTTCTGAGGTAGGGCCCTATCTTTATCTCTCAGGGAGGTTTGAAGGAAACCAAGGTATGAGTGGAACAACTTGCCCAAGGTCAAGACCAAGAAGAATCATCTCTAGATGCCCCTGGGGCCCAACACTCCTGCTTTCACAGACTGGGTGTTTTTTTCTGAACTTTATTGATGTTGTGTGGTGGTTCTCTCTAACCTTCTATACCTCATTTCACCAATAAGAAATATTTTCTATTGTAACCTGGTACATGTACATAAATACATACATTATTTAAAAACCAACTTCGTTGAGATATAATTGACATGCAATAATTGCACCCATTTTAGGTGTTACAATTCAATGAATTTTGACAAACTGTACACAGTTATGTAATCAGTATCATAATTAAGACAGAACATTTCCTTTACCCCAAAAAGTTCTTTCTTGCTCTTTGCAGTAATCAATCTGTCCATTTACTTTATGTCACTATAGTTTCCATTAGTCATACCAATGTTTCATATACAATTCATGCTCATTTGTCTTGCTGCTTTTGCTCAGTGTAATATTTTTGACATTCACCCATATAGCATTTCAGAGAGGAAGGGATAGAGAGAGAGAGATAGAAACATCATCGATGAGAGACAATCATTGATCAGCTGCCTCTTGCATGCCCCCCTACTGGGGATCGAGTCTGCAATCCTGGCATGTGCCTTGACCAGGATTCGAACCATAATCTCCTGATTCATAAGTTGATGCTCAACCACTGAGCCACACTGGCTGGGCAAAAATTCTTTTTTTTCTTTCTTTTAATTAATTTATTATTATTATTATTATTATTATTATTATTATTATTTTTGGTTAATCCTCACCTGAGAATATTTTCCCACTGATTTTTAGGGAGAGTGGAAGAGAGAGGGAAAGACAGAGAAAAACATCAATATGAGAAACACATGTATTGGTTGCATCCAGCATGAGCCCCAATGAGGGCCCAGCCTGCAACCAAAGTGAAGCCTGCAACCAAGGTATGTGCTCTTGACCTGACCGAAATCGAACCCAGGACCTTTTGGTCCACAGGCTGACACTATCCACTGAGCCAAACCAGCCAGGGCTCTTTTTGGTGCTGGGAAGTATTTCAATTGTGTGAATATAGCACTATTTGTTTATCAATTCACCTGCAGATGGCTGCCTCCAATTCATGTTATTATGGACAAATTAGGTGCATTCACACACACACACACACACACACACACACACTTATTTTTAATTGAAATTTCATAAACTGTAGGTAGCCCTTAGAGCATGATAGGCAAGTTGGTATTTTCTGTTCTTCTTATTTCCCTTTTTAAGTATGGTGGCCATGGACCCCCAAACTAATTTCCTTTCCTTTAGATGTGTGGTGGCCTTTAGCCCCCCTTCCCTGGGCTGGGCTTTCTCAAAGCATGGCCCATGTCAGAACCTCCTGAGGGTGGTTAATGGCCCAGATTCCCTGTTCAGGCAGAGCCAATGAATCAGGCTCTTGGTGTTGGGTGGGGGGTGGGAAACTGGCACAGCAAGGAAGCTGCATTTTAACCAAGCACCTCTCTTCATTCTTTTTCATTTTTGCTTTTTAAAATATATTTTTATTTGTTTCAGAGAGGAAGGGAGAGGGAGAGAGAGATAGAAACATCTATGATGAGAGTCATTGATTGGCTGCCTCCTGCATGCCCCCACTGGGGATGGAGACTGCAACTCAGGCATGTGCCCAGACCAGGGAATCAAACCACAACCTCCTGGCCCCTCCCTTCATTCTGATGCAGGAGAAAGTTAGAGAACCACTGGTGTAGCCATTCTCTGGTTTATGTCTGGCTTTGCCATTTGCCTGCTTCCAAACTTTGGGCAGGTGATTTTTATTTTTCTCTCCAAGCTTTAATTTCCTAATCTGAAAAATGGGGACAAGGATTGATTCAGCAGCAAATATACTAAAATTAACAAGGGAGCCTTTGGCTCAGTGGATAGAGTGTCGGCCCACAAACTGAAGAGTCCCAGGTTTGATTCTGGTCAAGGGCACATATCTTGGTTATAGGCTCAATCGGGGTGCGTGTGGAAGGCAATCAATCAATGTGTCTCTCTCACATTGATGTCTCTCTCTCTGTCTATCCCCCCACATTCCACTCTCTCTAAAAATCAATGGAAAAATATCATGGGGTGAGAATTAACAACAACAACAAACAAACAAACCACACACACACAATGGGGACAAAAAATCTGTACCATAAGGATTCCAGGAGTCTGTGCAGCTCTCTCTCTCTGAGCTCATCTCTCCTACTCTCCCTTTGTTCCTGCTGCCACCATCCTATCCCCCTTGCTCTTCCTCAACACCCTTGGCCCCCTCCAGCCACAGGCCTTTGAACAGGTTGCCCCTTCTTCCCCCAGAGACCATCAATCAGGCCTGATTCCTTCTCATTATTTGGATAAGGTTTATGGTTTGGGATAAAGTATTAGGCTCAGCTCAAATGTCACCTCCTTGGAGAGGCTGTCACTTCATCCCCTCACTGATGTCATCCCTACTCCAAAAGCCACTCTCTTACATCACCCTGGGAATTTTTTCCATTACACTTATCACTGACATTTAAATTATGAACCTATTCACCTGTTTATTGTGTCTCCCCCAAAGGATGTCAGCTCCATGAGGGCGGGGTCTGTCTGCTTTAGTTGATGCTCTACAGCTTCTAGATCAGTGCCTGGCAACCACAGATGCTCAATAGTTGTCTGTCAAATGAACATAAAGCCCCGAGCATAAGGCCTAGCAGATAGCAGTACTTAATAATGCAAGCTATATGATTCCCATGAATACACAAGTGCCGGGATGTCCTGGTTTGGGATTATAGGACAGAAAAGTTGTGGAGTCTCCTTGCCAACAGGCTCGCCCACCCTCCCTCCTCTTGCACGGGATAGACAGACTGAGGGCTGCCTGTGTGGGTCAAAGCCCAGGACTGGAACACGTTTGTGTGATACGCTAGAAGGGCTGGAGACTGTGCAACCTCAGGCAGGATGCCTGAGCTCCTTGAATCCGTTTCCTCAGCTACAAGATGGAATAACCACTGCCTTCCTCAGCAGATAAGAGCTGTGGTTGCCATCATTTTTGATTGAGACCTCTATCAGTGAAAATACTGAGCACTCCCCATGGACACTGTACTAGATATAAAGGTAGATGTGGGCTACTATAGTCATGTATGAAGAGGTGGTCTAGTGTTCTAAGAGTGTGACAGAGTTGGGATCAAGTACCAGCTATGCCATATGACAGCTGTGTGACTTCAGGCAAGTTGCTTCACCTCTCTGGACCTCAGTTTCCAAAGGTTCACATAATAAGACTTACTTTACAAGGTTGTTGTGAGGAATCAATGAGTGAACTTCTTGGAATGGGACCCACCACGTGAAAATGCGTCTATTTTACTTAAAATTTTAATTTATAACCTTGAAATCATTTCAAACTTAGAGAAAAGTTGCAAGGTTAGTTCAAAGAATTCCCATATGGCCTTCAGTCATTTTCCTTAAATGTGAAGATTTGGCATATCTGCTTCCCCTTCCCCCTCTCTCTCCATATTTTTTCCTGAACTGTTGTAGCTGTTTTAGGGTAAGTTGTGAACATGATACCCTTAACCCCTAAATACTGTAGTACCTGTTTCCTAAAACACAAGGGCCATCTCTTACAAATCACAGTACAGTTATCAAAATCAGGAAAATTAGTATTGCGATGATACCATTAGCTAATTCACAGTCCTTATTCAACTTTGACCAGTTGCTGAAACACCATCTTTTGTGGCATTTCCCCTCCATCCAGGATCTAGTCCAGGCTTTGGCATCACATTCAGGTATCATTAGAAAGCACTCCTTAAAGGATAGCTTTTAAAATATATATATTTTTATTGCTTTCAGAGGGGAATGGAGAGGGAGAGAGAGAGAGAAATATCAATGATGAGAGAGAAGCACTGATTGGCTGCCTCCTGCATGCCTCCTACTGGGGATTGAGCCTGAAACCCTTGACCGGAATTGAACCTGGGACCCTTCAGTCCGCAGGCCAATGCTCTACCCACTGAGCCAAAACAGCTAGGGCAATGGCTTTGTGTGTGTGTGTGTAATTATTATTTCTTTTTTCAGAGAGAGGAAGGGAGAGAAACACTGATGAGAGAAACATCTATCAGTTGCCTCTGGCATGCACCCAAATTGGGGATTAAATCCTCAACCCTAGGTTTGTGCCCTGATGAGGAGTAGAACCCATTACCTTTTGGTGTACTGCACTATGCTCCAACCAACTGAGCCACGCCGGCCAGGGCAATGATTTTGTGTATTAAGACAATCCACAAAAGAGAAATTAAAGGAGGCTGAGCTTAAAAGCCATTGAACTTGATGTGTTCAGACTTTCCACCCTCCAATGGCTCACCTTGAAAACCCCACCTGGGAGGCTTCTGGAGCTAGCTAGACTGAGGCTCAAATCCCAGCTCCTCCTTTTAGTGGTGTGGTCTAGGACAGGCCATGTCTCCTCTTTGAGCCTCAGTTTCCCATATTAAAATGGGATGACACTAGCTTCTATTTCATGGGATATTAGAAGTATGTGGAGCATTCAGTACGGGCACCTACTTTATTGCAAGGTGGGTATCTCTTTCATGGAGACAAGGGTCGGGTGAGTGGCATGGTATGCAGTGTCTGTGGGGTGAGGATGGGTGCCAGGGAGCCCTGAACCCCCATCCTTCCCCAGGACGATGAGGTGGTCCTACAGTGCAGTGCCACCGTGCTCAAGGAGCAGCTTAAGCTCTGCCTGGCAGCCGAGGGCTTTGGCAACCGCCTCTGCTTCCTGGAGCCTACCAGCAATGCCCAGGTCAGTATGGGAGCGAGGGCAGGGGCCAGGGGAAGAGGGGGTCTAAAGGGGCACAGAATCTGTGGCCCAAAGAAGGGTGGTCTGGAAATCTGAAGAGGGGTGCTGATGGGAGAGAAAACGGAGGGGGCTGAGGAAAAGGGACCTGGGGTTTGAGGAAGGAGGGACCAGAGTCTTAGGAGGCAGGTGTCTGAAGTGGCAGAGGGCCTTGGATCTGATGTGACAGGGCCTAGAGGGTCAGGAGGATGCTAGCAGGGAACTGAGGTGGGAGTGGGGGTTGAGGCTGAGAGGTGGAGGGTGCCTGGGGTCTGAGGGTGAGGTGGACTCAGGTCTGAGAGAGGAGGTGACCTGGGGGATGGGGTGAAGGCTGGGAAAGGGAGGGGACATAGCATCTGATGGGGAAAAGGGCCAGGGTCTGCAGGGGGCAGAGAGCCTTGAGTCCAATCAGGAGGGTGTCTAGGAGTCAATGTAACAGGTGGGAGACTGAGGGGGTGGTTACCGGTGCCCTCCTGCGATTTTGAAGCAGTGTTCACAGTGTCCATGCAAGAGGCAGGAACTGGGCTGCACTGTGACAGCAGGAGGCGGGGCTCCCTCTGGGGTTGGAGAGATTTGAGTTACCTGCAGGGGAAGAGGAGGAGCTCTGGAATTGGGCGGATGCAGTGTGTCTGAGGATGGAGGCATCTTCTGAGATTAGGTGGGGAGTGGGGTGCCTGAGCAGGAGGGTAGCGTGGAAGCTTCTGTGGGGTTCAGGTGTTTGAGGGAGGAGGCACAGCAGAGGTGTTTTCTGTGATATTGGTGAGGATTCAGGGTGTCGGAAGCAGGAGGCAGAGGGCAGGGCTTCTTGGAAGGTTGGGATTGAGTCTGGGTGTCCGTATTTAGAGGGGCAAGGGGTACGCCAGATCTTTGGGCCTGCAGGTCCTCTGCTCACATCTCACCCCCTCCAGAACGTGCCCCCCGATCTGGCCATCTGTTGCTTTGTCCTGGAGCAGTCGCTGTCCGTCCGAGCCCTGCAGGAGATGCTGGCCAACACTGTGGAGGCCGGCGTGGAGGTGAGGCTCCCCCAAGCCGATGGGTGACCAGGATTGGTGGGAGGACATGGGCTTCATTTACCATCTGCTCTTCTTCCTCTCTCTGACCCACCCCCACAGGCCCTCAATTTGGATAAGTGGGTAGGTCTGGCCTTGGGTGTCACCTGTCCTTCCCACCTCTTCTGAGCCCAGTCTGCCTCTTGGGCTCACATCCTGCATATGAGGCTGGGGCTATGGACCCCAGAACAGGCCAGGAAGGAAGGAAGGAAGGAAGGAAGGAAGGAAGGAAGGAAGGAAGGAAGGAAGGAAGGAAGGAAGGAAGGGGATGGGGGCTTCTGAACCCCCCGTTCCCACCGCCTGCTACTTCCTCCTCTTTCCCATCCTTTCCCTGACCCTGATCCCAGCTCTTCTCCGCATGGGACCTCTTCCCTCCCCTCTCTTATCCCAAGTGTGGGTCCCCTCCGGTCCAGGAGTGGGTCTGCCATGTGATCAAGTGGCCCCATCACATGGCCCCCCCAGAGCATGGGCATGAAAGAGTTGGGATGGAAGGCCTGGTGCCATTGAATGACGGGGTGTCACCCCTCAAGAGGGATGGAGTCTCCTTGTGCAATACAGGGCAGGTCTCTGTGGGTGATGTTCAAATCTTTAACAACTGGCAGGACTGTACCAGTGCACACCAGCTGCCGCCAGCCATGATGCAACAGGTTAGAGTAGAAGGAGCTGAGGTCCATGGAACATGAGATGCTGGGGCTTCCTGGAGTGTCCTCGGTACCTAGAGGAGGGGTCCAGCCTCCCTGAGTGACTCTTGGTCTAGTTAACAAGGTGAAGGAGGCAGGGAGTACAGAGGGGGCTTTGGGGAATAGAAAACTCCATCCACAGGCTTCTCAGAGACAGAGTCCCCACTTTAATGAGTAGGGAAACTGAGTCAAAGAATCTGCTACTAGTCTGAGTGGAGGCTTCCTTGCATCCAGGTGTGAGCATGGTATTTTATGGGGATCCTATTCCCACCTGGTATAAGCCAGATGTATTGGGGATCTGTTCTCACTCTGTACCCTCACTCCCCCATACCACCTGTAGTCATCCCAGGGTGGAGGACACAGGACACTCCTGTATGGCCATGCCATCCTGCTCCGGCATGCACACAGCAGCATGGTGAGTGCATCAGCAAGAGGGCAAGGGCAGGGGGCAGGGAGTGCAGTGCCTTCCAGGAGGAGGCTGACCCCGCTCTATGACCCTAGTATCTAAGCTGCCTCACTACTTCCCGCTCCATGACCGACAAGCTGGCCTTCGACGTGGGACTGCAAGAGGATGCAACAGGTGGAGGAGCTGGAGGGGGCAGGGTGTGATAGGGACAGGACAGGCAGGAAGTTGGGGTGCAAATCTACAGAATTATGGGGTAGAAATGGAAATGCTCTGGGGGTAGCGAGGACTTTGGGGCAGAGAGTCTCTGGGTGCGAATGGACAAATTTGGATGGGGAGACTTGGGCAAGCATGGGGGAATCGTAGGCAGAGGGTCTGAGGGCAGGACGAGGGAACTGAGGCAGAGTTGGTGGCAGCAGTAGGAGAATTTGGGGCAGAAGGCTTGGAAGGCTCAGGACTGGGAAGACCTTGGGAAGAGAATTCTGGGCAGCCATCATCCTGAGAATCCTGCCCCCCTAGGCGAAGCCTGTTGGTGGACGATGCACCCAGCCTCCAAGCAGAGGTCTGAAGGAGAAAAGGTTCGCGTTGGGGATGACCTCATCCTCGTTAGTGTCTCCTCTGAGCGCTACCTGGTGAGCAACCCCACCCCCTCATGGCTACTGCCCCCGGGGCTGGAGGCACGTGGGATCCACCCCATCTCCTTATTACTGGTTAGCCTGGTCTCTGGCCCCAAGGTCCTGACTCCCAATTTCCAGGTTCCTGACCTTTGACATTCAATTCCTGGTTTCTGACACCCCATCTCCTGACTCCATCATGGTTTCCTGATCTGTGACCTCTAATGTTCTGTCTTTCATCTGCTGGTTTCCTGGCTTCCACCTCTGGGTTTTGGCTTCTGCCTCTGGAACTATTGGCCCATCACCATTGTCTCTGACCATCACCTTTTGGTTGCCTTCAGCACTTGTCAACAGCCAGCGGGGAGCTCCAAGTCGATGCCTCCTTCATGCAAACATTGTGGAACATGAATCCCATCTCCTCTGGCTGTGAAGAGGGTGAGGACGCCCATAATTCCAGACCCTAAACTGAGAGCCCCAACATAGACTTCCCATATTGCCTCTCAGATACGCCCAAACAGAACCTTGTAAACTCAGACCCCAAACTATGACCCTCACAATTAGATCTCCAACTGACCCCAAATCCAGAACTCAGGATCAGATTCCCAAACTCAAACCTAAAGTATTGGTCCCCAAAGCTGACATGCCAAACTTGGGTCCTGGAGGCCAGACCCCTAAACTCAGATCCAAGCTTAGAACATCAAATTTGGAGCTTATTCTCAACCCTAAGCCTCAGATGACAAGCACAAGCAGCATGTGACCTCAACCCCCAAACCCAGACCCCCAAATTCAAACCCTGATCCCCAAACCAAAACCCCTCATTTAGACTCTAAACCAGAGCTAACCAACCTCAGACCGCCACTTTAACTTCATATCTCCAAAATCATCTCCCAGATTCAGACCCCCATGCTAAGACCCTAAAGCATGGCCCCCAATTTTGACTCCAACTCTGATACCCCAAACTTCAGAGCCCTAAGTCAGACTCAAGCTGAGACTCAAAGGACAGATTCCAAAACTCAGGCCTGAAGTTTGAATCTCAGATTCACCAATTTCCAATTGCAAAGCTCACACTTCCAAACCTAAATAACTTCAGACCCTAAACCTCAGCTACCAGCCTCAGACCTTCAAAATCACACACAAAATTCAGATCCCAACTTCAGAGCCAACCATCACACTTCTAAACCCAAACCCCAGGCCAAACCCTGGAACTTGGACCCCAATATCAGGGAGCATGAGACCCAAATCTCTAACCCTAATCTCAAATATCCAAACTCAGACCCCAGCTCTGCACACCCGACCCTCAACCTGAGACCCCAAATCATATCCCTCTACTTCAGACCTCAAACTTAGCCTAAATCTCAGACTACACTTCCTACCCTGAAACTCAGGTCTTTAACTGCAGACCCCCAACCCAGGCCCCAGCCTCCTACGGGGGTTAAACAGGCCCCTGAACTCCCCTTTGGTTTCTGGGCTTGTCTGGGGCTGCAGCCCACAGTGAACATCTTTCCTGGCTCGTTTGCAGGCTATGTGACTGGGGGCCATGTTCTCCGGCTCTTCCATGGACACATGGATGAGTGTCTGACCATTTCCCCCGCTGACAGTGATGATCAGCGCAGGTCTGGATGGGGGACAAGAGGGTATGGGGTTTCAGGGTGGGGGCAGGGAGGAGTGCAAAGGTCAGTGGGTGTGGGGGCTGGGGCCCTATGGGTAGGGATCAGATTCTGGGAGACTGGAACCTGAACTCCTGACCTCACTCTCTCCCATATCCCCAGGCTTGTCCACTATGAGGGGGGAGCTGTGTGTACCCATGCCCGCTCCCTCTGGAGACTGGAGCCTCTGAGAATCAGGTGGGGGCATTGAGTTGAGCTGGGGGAGGGGACTGGGTCTGGGGGGCTCTGGAGGGGACAAGAGGGGAAAACTAAGGAAGAGACTGGAGAGTTTTGAGGGGAAATCTGGGGAGCTCAAGAGGGCAATGAAGTGCTCAGGGTCCTAGAATCCTGGGGGAAAAGGAGGTCTTGGGGGTTGTGGGGGTGCTGAGGGAGAGGTCAGAGGGTTCTGAGTGAAAATGTGGGGTGTGGAAAGGAATAAGATGACAGGTCTGGGAAAACTGGAGGCACTAGAGACATCTAGGGAGCCAAGAGGAAGCTGTGAAGGCCTGAGAGGAGATGATTAGGGTTCCTGAAGGAGGATTGAGGGTTCTAAGAAAGATTTGAAGAAAGTTTGGGGCATCCTGGAAAGGGGCTTGAGGAGGTTTGGTCTCCATGGGAGGATCGGGGCTGGTCTCTGACCATCTTGCCCTCACCCTCCACAGCTGGAGTGGGAGCCACCTTCGCTGGGGCCAGCCGCTTCGCATCCGCCATGTCACCACGGGGCGGTACTTGGCACTCACTGAGGACCAGGGTCTGGTGGTGGTTGATGCCAGCAAGGCCCACACCAAGGCCACCTCCTTCTGCTTCCGCATCTCCAAGGTTGGTGGCGTCAGAGTGCCCTCCCTCACCTGGAGCCCCAAATTCCATCTCAGCAGTCTCTCCGTGGGGCTCCCCTGTTAACTGCACAGCAGAGGAGCTAACCTCTGTCCCCTGGCCCTGCAGGAGAAGCTGGATATGGCCCCCAAGCGGGACGTGGAAGGCATGGGTCCCCCCGAGATCAAGTATGGGGAGTCGCTGTGCTTTGTGCAGCATGTGGCCTCAGGCCTGTGGCTCACCTATGCCGCTCCAGACCCCAAGGCTCTGCGGCTCGGAGTGCTCAAGAAAAAGGTGGGCACCTGGCAAGGAGAGAAAGGAGACGGGGTGTGGGGGGAGGGGGGTTCATGCTTGAGCCTTCAAAATATCAGGGGTTTGAAGATGGGATGAGAGAAAGACGCAGGCTGAGAGAGAAACCAAGATTGAGAAAGAGGAAAAAATGAAGAGAAATACATAGTGTTAATACACATGGAGAAGAGAGAGCGAAATATAGAGACAGGGAAAGGCATAGATAAAAACAATATGGAGACAGAAAAATAGAGAGTGACAAGCAGACGGAGAATGACATTCAACAAATTAATGAGTATCCAAGTTGTTTTGGATGTGTGTGTGTGTGTGTGTGTGTGTGTGTGTGTGTGTGTGTAAACATAGGCCAGCTATAGAGACTTGTTCCCAGCCCCTCCTCCCCAGCCCCATTGCTCAGAACTGGTGGATAAACTGCATTTAATAAAGTATATAGCTATATAACTGAAGAGAGGGAAAGTTACTTTTGACAGAGGGAAGAACATGTGTGAAGGTTGGAATGAGGTTTGTTTGTTGCAATAACGGGAAGAAAATCCAGTTTGGCTAGAGCAGAGTGAGCGAGGGGCAAGTAGAGGGGCAGGTGAGGACAGAGAGGAGATGGGAGCAGACCTTGTAGGGCCTTGTGGTAATGGGGAGGGTCCTGGCTTTTACCTTTACCTTGCAGGAGATGGAGCCACAGAGTGTTTTGGTTCCTTAGCTGCTTTCAGGAACAGATTGTGTGTGGTGGGAGTTGGGGTGCAGAGCTGGAGTAGAAAGACCGAGAAGAGATTGCTGGTAGGGTTATAGGTAGTATACGACAGAGGACAGGACAGGGTGGGGACTGTGGAGTGGGGAAACATGGTGGATTCTGGTTGTATTTTGAGGGTTGAGCCAACAGGATTTTCTGACAGATTGGGTATTGGGAAGAGAGAGATAGGGGCTGGGGGTGATGCTATGATTTTTACCCTGAGCAACCAAAAGGATGGAAGTGCCATTAACCAAGTTAGGGACAGTCAAATGTCAGCTCATGAGGACAGGAATCTAAAGTTTTAGCTCCAATGTCTATAACAGTCACTCAATAAAGACTTGCTGAGTGGCCTGGCTGGTTTGGCTCAGTGGATAGAGCGTTGGCCTGCGGACTGAAAGGTCCCAGGTTCGATTCCGGTCAAGGGCATGTACCTTGGTTGGTTGCGGGCACATCCCCAGTAGAAGGTATGCAGGAGGCAGCTGATCAATGTTTCTCTCTCATCAATGTTTCTAACTCTCTATCCCTCTCCCTTCCTCTTTGTAAAAAAAATCAATAAAATACATATTAAAAAAAAAAAACTTGCTGAGTGAATGAGTGGGAAGACTAGGGAGGCATCTGTTTGCAAAAAGAACAAGGTTTTGTGGAGGAGTCACAGCCACAGGACTAGAGGTCAGCTCAGGGGAAAGCTGGCACTGTGATGGCCGTATTCACAAAAGGTGCCAGGCATTCTGTCTGGGACATATTAAGTTTGGGGAGCTGCTATAGTGCTCTGATGGGGGAATGTTAAGGCATTACTAGATATAAGTGGAGAGTGTCTGGCCTGGAGACAGACAAGAAAAAGACAGAGAAAGACAGAGAAGGAGAGACAGGGAAAAGGAGGAGACCAAAGTGTGCAATAGAGATAAGATATAGATAAGGAGAGAGAGAGACAAAGATGAACAGACAGAAAAAAAGAGGGACAAAGACTGAGAGAGACAGAGACAGAGATGAAAGGGAAAAGACAGGATGACAGACAGAATCAGATAAAGAGGGATGGAAGGGGAGGACTGGCAGAGAGATTTGATGGATGAGGCAGGCAGCTTTGGTCTAGAATCTAGGGAGCAAGGCCCCCTCCTGACTTCTCTGTCCTCCCACCGCCAGGCCATGCTGCACCAGGAAGGCCACATGGATGATGCTCTGTCACTGACCCGCTGCCAGCAGGAGGAGTCCCAGGCTGCCCGTATGATCTACAGCACTGCTGGCCTGTACAACCAGTTCATCAAGTGAGCCACCTGCCCACTCTGCCCGGGTGCCAGGCAATACCTTGACCCCCATGCTCCTGGCATTTAGGCACCTGACTCCATTAATCTCTACCTCTGACAGCCACATCCCTGCAAACATTCACATGACCACTAATCTCTAAACTCTTGACCTTTATATACTTGGTCCCTAATCTGATTGAGCATTTCTGATCACCACCTTTCAAACCCCTGACACCCAGGCCCTTGATCCTGGACCTCCCAACTCCGACTCCTGTTTCCAATGTCCCTGTGCCTACACAGGCATGAGTCCTAGTTCCAGCTCTGCCCTTGGCCACGTGTAGCCTCAGGCCAAGGCCCTTCTTTGTCTTTCTGCATACCCGTCTCCCTCTCTGTTAAAGAGGTGTGTCTGTGGGAGTCCTGCAGGGAGGAGTAGGGGGACTCCCGAGTGCCGCACCCATGGTCAGCACTCGGCCCCTGGCGAACGAGTGCGCGATCCCACAGGGGCCTGGACAGCTTCAGCGGTAAGCCGCGGGGCTCGGGGCCGCCGGCTGGCACCGCCCTGCCCATCGAGGGCGTCGTCCTGAGCCTGCAGGACCTCATCGGCTACTTCGAGCCGCCCTCCGAGGAGCTGCAGCACGAGGAGAAGCAAAGCAAGCTGCGCAGCCTGCGCAACCGGCAGAGCCTCTTCCAAGAGGAGGTGCGGGCGTAGGGCGGGCCTGTGGTGGCCGTAGGCGTGGAGGGCGGGCGGGACCTCTAGGGCGGGGTATCCGGCGGAGCGGGGGCGGGGCCTGGGGGCGGGATCCCCGGCGGAGCAGAGGCGGGGCCTGGGGGCGGGAATCTCCGGCGGAGCGGGAGCGGGGTCCGGTGCGAGCGGGAGGGAGGGGCTGACTTTGTTCCCTCACCGGGAAGGAGGGGCCGGGCCTTCGGAGAAGGCCTGAGAAGTCCCAGGATAAAGGCCCAGAGGCTGCCGACTCAGGGGTGGTGTCTGTGGGGGCGCGGCCTGTGGGGTGAGAGGATGGAACCGGTGGGGCGTGGGGGAGGATCAGGGGCAGAAGTGGGTCTTTGGGAGACTAGGAGGGCAGTGTAGGGCGGAAACTCAGATGGGGTAAGGGCTAGGAGTTTGGGTTATGAGAGCCCGAGGAGAAGAGATGTGGGGTCTGAGTGGGAAGGGCTGAGCAGAGTGGGAGGAGGGGGCTGGACAAAGGTCGAGCGTCTGATACATGGTGATGGGGATGTATGTTCATTAAAAGGTTGACTACTTGGTCCCCCTCCTCTCCAGGGGTCCCCAGTGATGGGGGAGGCAGACATAGAAATGATAATAATAACAATAACAAAACTTACTTATGGAATAGAGTTAGTATATGCAGAGCTTGAACAGTGCCAGTAACTAGTAGATGCTATATAAAAATATTAGTGGTTATTTTACCTTGAATTTAGCCCTCACTATGTATTAAGAGTGCTATGTACATGACATCCTCTAATAACTCCATGGGGGATTGTAATTCCTGTATTACAGATGGGTCAGTGAAGGGCAACAAATATGCCAGGGGATGTGGCTGTCAACAAAACAGACAAAATGTCCGTCCTTACGGAGTTGACATGGGAGGAGGATAGGTGATCAATAAAATAAGAAAATTATTCTTTGGCCAGGTAGCTCAGTTGGTTAGAGCATCATCCCGATACACAAAGGTTATGGGTTTAATCTCCAGGCAGGGCACATACAAGAGTCAATCAATCAATGCATAAGGAACAACAAATCGATGTGTTTTTCCTTCTCTCTCCCTTCCTCTCTAAAATAAATAAATACATAACATAAAAAATTTATATGGTATGGTGGCAAGGGCTAGGGAGAAAAATAAAGCAGGGCAGCAGTAGGCAGTGCTGGGAGTGGTGCAATTAAAATACAGTAGAATGCTCAAGGCAGGTGACCTGAACAAAGGGAGGCAGCCATGTGCATACCTGGAGGAGCTAGTGGCAGAGCCAGTCTATGTGACTCCCGCCTGGTTATGCTCTGAACCACAATGTACTGCCTCTCTTACTAGTGATATGGGCCCCAGGATATAGATAAAACAGTTGTCATAGCAGCATTACTTGTAACAGCCTAAAACTAGAAACAGCTCAAATATCCACCACTTGAATGGATCCACAAATGTGTCATATCCATAAAATGGATATGGATACACTCAGCAATGAAAAGGAACAAACAAAACGATAGATGCAACAATGTTCTTGGATCTTAAACTATAACATTGAGCAAAAGAATCCATATACAAAAGAATACTTTCTGTATATTCCAAGTTCAAATACAGATAAAAGTCAATTAGAAAATTAAGGAAAGGATCTTCATAAAAGTCAGGATGATGGTTTATCCCTAGCAGCAAGGGTTGTGCAATCAGAAAGGGCATCCAGGCGACTTCTGGCTGGCTGGCAATGTTCTCTTTCTTGACCTGGGTCATGGTTCCACAGCTATTCTTGATATTAGTTTGGTAAAACATATAGTTTGGTCTTTGTTATTCACAGATTCTGTATTTTCAATTTGCCTACTTGCTAAAGTTTATTTGTATTACCCTAATCAATACTAGAGCACATGTGTGGCCATGTGCGGAGTGGTAAAAAATTTCAGTCACATGTAGCCAGCTGAGGTGGAACAAGGCTATGCTCCACTTTCATCTCCTTTTTAAAAAAATCCTCTGGTACTGGCACAAGAACAGACATATAGACCAATATGTCTGGGGAGAATATGTTTTTTAAACCAATTTTTAGAGGGAGAGAAACATCTATTGGTTGCCTCCACTATGAACCTGCAAGCCCGCAACCTTTTGGTGCACGGGGCAATGCTCCAACCAACCAAGCCAACACTGGCCAGGGCACACTCTGTTTTCTTGTTTCACGTCTCATATTATAAACAAGTGCCCTTTTTGTCACATATTTGGTGCCATATTTTTTTGCATTTTTGTTGATTTTGCTGCTTAAAATGGGCCCTAAGTGTAATGTTGAAGTGCTGTCTCATGTTCCTAAGCACAAGATATCTGGGAGTTGCCTTACTGAGAAAATGCATGTTAGATGAGCTTCATTCAGGTATGAGTTATTGTTGATTCTTAATGTTAATGAAGAATCCTCCTCCTCCTCCTTCTTCAAGAAGACCCTTCAGCATTTCTGGTTTGGTGGTGATGAACTCCTTTAGCTTTTCCTTGCTGGATAGAGTAATCCTGGTTGTAGGTTCTTGCTGTTCATCACTTTGAATATTTCTTGCCACTCCCTTCTGGTCTGCATAGTTTCTGTTGAGAAATCAGCTGACAGTCGTATGGGTACTCCCTTGTAGGTAACTAACTGTTTTTCTCTTGCTGCTTTCAAGATTATCTCTTTGTCTTTTGCCCTTGGCATTTTAATTATGATATGTCTTGGTGTGGTCCTCTTTGGATTCCTCTTGTATGGGGTTCTCTGCACTTCCTGGACTTGTAAGTCTATTTCTTTCACCAGGTAGGGAAAGTTTTCTGTCATTATTTCTTCTAATAGGTTTTCAATATTTTGCTCTCTCTCTTCTTCTGGCACCCCAATAATTCAGATGTTGGTACACTTAAAGTTGTCCCAGAGGCTCCTTACGCTATCTTCATATTTTTGGATTCTTTTTTCTTTTTGTTTTCCTGGTTGGGTGTTTTTTGTTTCCTCATATTTCAGATCTTTGGTTTGATTCCTTGGGTCCTTTGATCTACAGTTGAATTTCTGTATATTCTTTATTTCAGACAGTGTATGCTTAATTTCTAACTGGTCCTTTTCCATTTTTTGGCATTCTCGTTAAGGTCCTTGAAGGTCTCACTAAGCTCCTCAGAGGTCTCATCAAGTTTCTCGGCGGTTGTTAGAAGATTCTTGAGTAACCTTATAAATGTGGTTTTGAACTCTATGTCCAGTAGTTTGCTTTCCTCCATTTCTTTCATTCATGACATGTTTCTTTGTCTCTGCATTTTGCTGCTTCCCTGTGTTGATGGAGTGGTTTTCTGTGGTAGGTGACCAGTGGTTCAACCTATCACCTGAGGGGGACACTCTTGGTGCACCCCTTTGTGGGCTGAGTGCAAAGTCTTGGTGTAGTGAAGCCTTGATTGCTGTTGGTACACTGGGAGGAATTGACCTCCAGGCCAATTGGCTGTGTCTATAATGGAAGAACTGCTGTGCTGGAGACATGCTTATGGGGCAGGACTTGCTTCAGTGGGGCTTTGGTGCTCACTGAGTCTGCCTCTTGAATGTGTCACTTATGGATGTGAGTAGTTGAAATCTGGTGTCGTCTCACACTGACCACTAGATACACTAGCTTCTGGATCTCCAATGGGGTGCAGGTCAGCTACTGTCTGAGGCCACCCAGCAGGAGCTATAGCGAGAACTACAGTTTTCTCCTCTTTGCTTAGGGTTTGAAGGTTTTGGAGCTGTCTGACCAGAGCTGCAGTTTGTTAGGTTAAGCTGTGATAGGGCAGACCATTTTATGCAAAAGCTGCTGTGTGGAGCTTGGGTGGGTTTGTAGATTGTTCAGGGCGGGGTCTCAGGGAGTCACTAGGCTAGGGCGTGGCAAACAGCGATGGCTGCCAGTCAGCCGTCTCTGTGTCTCCGCATTTCCAAGTCCCCACGTCCTGTGCCCCAGTGCAGTAAACAATGATTGCTGCATGCACCTCTGCAAGAAAGCCACCCTCACTTTCCGACCCGATGGCAGACAGTCCAGCTTCTCCTCATAGGAGTTTGGGTCCCCAGCATCTCCCCAGAAACTGGAGTTCAGAGTAATCAGGAGCTTGTCTCCCTTCAGGTTGAAAAAAGCAGCGCACCCAGTTGCCTGCCGCCAGCCCGATTCGTGTGCCTCCGTAGCTCAGCTTTTCAGTGCTTGTGCACGTCTCAATGCTCTTTTCTCTTTCCTTCTAGTTGTAGAACTTCCACTCAGCCAGCTTTCCCGTGGTTCTGGGTGACAGACGTTTTGTCTTTTAGTTGTAGTTGAAATTGTTGTGTGAGGCAGCAGTTTAGGTGTTTACCTATGCTGCCCTCTTGGTTCGGACTTCCTGCTGTAATTTGACAGTCTGTTCGATGCGTCTCTGCCTCTGTATCTATCTTTTTGTTCATCAGGTTATAATGTTCTTTATTATTCATAAATGAGTGAGGTCATGCCTGGCTTATTTCACTTAGCATAATGCTCTCCAGTTCCATCCATGCTGCTGCAAATGGTAAGAATTCCTTCTTTTTTATAGCAGCATAGTATTCCATTGTGTAGATGTACTGTAGTTTTCTAATCCACTCATCTGCTGATGGGCATTCAGGCTGTTTCCAAATCTTAGCTATGGTGAATTGTGCTGCTATGAACATAGGGGTGCATATATCCTTTCTGATTGGTGTTTCTGTTTTCTTAGGATATATTCCTAGAAGTGGTATTACTGGGTCAAATGGCAGTTCCATTTTTAAATTTTTGAGGAAACTCCATACTGTTCTCCACAGTGGCTGCACCAGTCTGCATTCCCACCAACAGTGAAGGAGGGTTCCTTTTTCTCCTCATCCTCTCCAGTGCTTATCGTTTGTAGATTTGTTAATGATAGCCATTCTGACAGGTGTGAGGTGGTACCTCATTGTTATTTTGATTTGCATCTCTCAGATGATTAGTGACTTTGAGCATGTTTTTCATATGTCTCTTGGCTTTCTGAATGTCCTCTTTCAAAAAGTGTCTATTTAGGTCCTTTGCCCATTTTTTGGTTGGATTGTTTATCTTCCTTTTGTTAAGTTGTATGAGTTCCCTGTAAACATTGGAGATTAAACCCTTATTGGAGATAACATTGGCAAATATATTCTCCCATGCAGTGGGCTTTCTTCTTGTTTTGTTGATGGGTTCTTTTGCTGTGCAGAAGCTTTTTATTTTGATGTAGTCCCATTTGTTTATTTTCTCCTTAGTCCCTCTTGCCCTAGGATCTGTGTCTGTAAATATATTGCTATGACATATGTCTGCAATTTTGCTGCCTATGGAGTCTTGTAGGATTTTTATGGTTTCCTGTCTTACATTCAAGTCCTTAAGCCATTTTGAGTTTGTTTTTGTGTATGGTGTAAGTTGCTGATCTAGTTTCATTTTTTTGCATGTATCTGACCAAATTTCCCAGCACCATTTATTAAAGAGACTATGTTGACTCCATTGTATGCTCTTGCCTCCTTTGTCAAATATTAATTGAGTATAATGGCTTGGGTCAATTTCTGGGTTCTCTATTCTGTTCCATTGGTCTATATGTCTGTTCTTGTGCCAGTACCAGGCAGTTTTGAGAACCGTGGCTTGGTAATATAGCTTGATGTCTGGTATTGTGATAAATCAGTGTTTTCAAACAGAAATGCACATAAAACAAGAGAGTATGAGATTGTTGTGACTAAATAGAGGAACTGCCTGTGTTTCCCCTGGGAGTCATGATTCAGGATTTGCTAACTCAGTACTCATGGGGACTTTACAGAACCTAAATATCATGAGTAACAATTAACTGTATATGTCTTACGTGCTTTTCTATGTGTCTGTTATAATTCACAATAAAAAAGACAGAAGATTAAAATGTAAAACAACAAAATCTCTCTGATGGTCAGTGTGGCGAGTGAACTGGGCCAACTGGGACCAGGAGTGGGGTGCTTGGAAGTGAAATGGATGGAAAGAAAAGTGTAGGGAAGAGAAACACAAATTCAGTCCTGATGCTAATAAGGCTGTACTATGTTTGGGACAGAGACACAGAAGACAGGACTGATCTGGGGAGCCAAGAAGAGAGGGGGTGATGGGAGTGAAGGGGGACATGGAGCTATTGTGCTGGTGTAGATCTGGGCATTCACAGTCACTAGCTGTTCAAGAAATATAAATTAGTAAATCCAAGAAAGGCAAGGAAGGATGACTTGGAACTCCTGGGTGACCCTTGTTTCCCCACCTCAGGGGATGCTCTCCCTGGTCTTGAATTGCATTGACCGCCTAAATGTCTACACCACCGCTGCTCACTTCGCAGAATTTGCTGGGGAGGAGGCCGCCGAGTCCTGGAAAGAGATTGTGAACCTGCTCTATGAACTCCTGGGTAAAGGGGCCTAGTTATGACTTCCCCTGGAACTCCACAGGTCCCAGTACTGTTGGGTCTAACCTATCTCTCCACCTTCAGCCTCTCTGATCCGTGGCAATCGCACCAACTGTGCCCTCTTCTCCACCAATTTGGATTGGTTGGTCAGCAAGCTGGATAGGCTGGAAGCCTCATCTGGTAGGAGAGCTCATGGGAAGAGACAGGGGTTTGGGGGAGGGAAAGGCCACAGCCACCTCACCTCTCATTCTGCTAACCATGCAGGAATCCTAGAGGTGCTGTACTGTGTCCTGATTGAGAGTCCTGAAGTCTTAAATATCATCCAAGAGAACCACATCAAGTCCATCATCTCCCTTCTGGACAAGCATGGGAGGAACCACAAGGTCAGCCCTCACCCCTGACTTCTCATCCCCTTAACTCTGAACCCTGGCCCCATGACCCCATAACTCTCCACTACCCTCCCTCCCCTCCCTCATCTTATCTCTTACCTGGATTCCTCTTCCATATGCTTCCATCTTTTTAAAAAATATATTTTATTGATTTCAGAGAGGGAGAGAGAGATAGAAACATCAATGATGAAAGAGAACCATTGATCAGCTGCCTCCTGCACACCCCCTACTGGGGATTGAGCCCACAACCCGGACATGTGCCCTTGACTGGAATTAAACCGGGACCCTTCAGTCTCCATGCTGACACTCTATCCACTGAGACAAATTGGCTATGGCCCATATGCTTCCATCTTAACATAAGGCCTCTAACTCATAGTTCTGAAATGGATTCTGGGCCATACATGTGCTTCATTAGATCTATGAAATGCTTTTTAAATTTCCTATAATTTTCCAATTTTATAGTCTTTGGTTCAGTGCATACACACTCTCCACTTTGCCACAGGTCCTACCTGCATTATTTCTAACTACATCACAGATTTACATTACCCATCTGGGAACTCACAGTCACTAGCTGTTGAAGAAATATAAATTAGTAAATCCAAGAAAGGCAAGGAAGGGAGGGCCCGGGACTCCTGTGGTGACCCCTTGTTTTTCCCACCTCAGGGGATGCTCTCCCTGGTTCTGAATTTCTTTGACTGCCTAAATGTCTATACCACCACTGCTCACTTCGCAGAATTTGCCAGGGAGGAGGCAGACACTAGTTTGCAACCCCTGCTAATCTCAAATCTCACCCTGACCCCTGCACTCTCTCACTAATATAGCCCTTTCACTCTTTCCCTTTTTCCTTCTAACATCTTACTTCAGACACTCATTTCTTACATTGCTGATGCTTTATCCCAACTCATATGGCCCCTACCATCTCACCTGACCTTTCTCTTTGACCCTTGACCTTTCTCTGTGATCCCTGACATCCCACTTTCTCTACTTCCTCTCAGTCAAAATGTCCATCTCCTATTCTGACATACCACCCTTTACTTCTGGCTTCCCACCCAGGGCCTCTCATGGATTTCTGCCTTGGTGCCCTTACATCATGATCTCTGACCTTGACCTCCAGGTGCTGGATGTGCTGTGTTCCCTGTGTGTGTGTAATGGAGTGGCTGTGCGTTCCAATCAAGATCTCATTACCGAGAACTTGCTCCCTGGCCGTGAGCTTCTGCTGCAGACAAACCTCATCAACTATGTCACCAGGTCTGAACCTAGCCTGACCTCACCCTGACTAAGAGACTCTAGTCCCTTCCTCTATCTCCCACCCTGGACTTAACACCTGGTCCTCACAGTTGTCTGCTCTTGCCCCAGCTCACCTGGCTCCCCACTCTTGTCCTCTGTCCCTTCTCCATTTCTGCATCTGTCTGTTCCTTTCACTCTCTGTTTCTGTCTCTCTCTATTTCTCCTCCTTATCTTTTCCCCCATCTCTCTCTTTTCTCTGTCTTTGGTGTCTCCCTATCTGTTTCTGTCTCTGCTTGTTCTCCCTTTGTCTGTTTCTCTGCCTTCATGCCTCTGCTTCTCTGTTTTTCCTGTGTATATATCTCTTTTTCTGTCTCTGTCTCTTTGCCTCTCTTTCTCTCCCTCTCCCTCTCCCTCCACCCCTGCAATAACCTGGCTCTCCTCTCCACCTCTCCTTCATCCCCTACTCTTGTTCCCTCTCTCCTACAGCATCCGCCCCAACATCTTTGTGGGCCGAGCAGAGGGCTCTACACAGTATGGAAAATGGTACTTTGAGGTGATGGTGGATGAAGTGACTCCATTCCTGACAGCGCAGGCCACCCACCTGCGGGTGGGCTGGGCCCTCACTGAGGGCTACAGTCCTTACCCTGGGGGTGGCGAGGGCTGGGGCGGCAACGGGGTTGGCGATGACCTCTATTCCTACGGCTTCGATGGGCTGCATCTCTGGACAGGTATCTGAACTCTTCGGGGGGATGACCAACCTTGACCATTGACCCTAGAGTTTCCAAGCCTCTCACTGCATACTTTAGAGTTCTTAGGATCCTGACCCCCCAAAAAGGCCAACTTTTGATTCTTTACTCCTCATTTATCATGACCCTATACCTAGAGGTTCCAGAATCCTTTCGTCATAGCCTCCAAAACTCTGACCCCAGAGGATGTATGATCTGTGACCCCAGAGATCCCAGAAAACTTCCCAGATTATTATGACCTCTGATTTTGACTTCTGACTCTAAAGGATCCAAAATCTAACTCCAGAAAGTCTTTAATCTCTGACCCCACAGCTTTAAGGGTCCTAACCTCAGGGAACCTTGATCTCTGCCTGTTGCAGAGCTACAAAAACACTTGACTTTAGAGTTTCCAGGATCCAAACTCCATAAGATCCTCTAATATCTGCCCTTTGTCTCTTGAGATCATTGGTCCCATGGGACCTCACTTCTTATCCCTCCCTGGTGACCCTGGTGCAGGACATGTGGCACGACCAGTGACTTCCCCAGGTCAGCATCTCCTGGCCCCAGAGGATGTGGTCAGCTGCTGCCTGGACCTCAGTGTTCCATCCATCTCCTTCCGCATCAATGGCTGTCCCGTACAGGGCGTCTTCGAGGCCTTCAACCTTGATGGGCTCTTCTTCCCTGTCGTCAGCTTCTCAGCTGGTGTAAAGTAAGGACTCGCCCCTGTTCCCTTACCAGTCCCCAGACCTGGGACTATCCTGAGACAGCTTCCCCAAGTACTGTCAACACCCAGCAGCTCATCTTCAAGATGAGCTGTCAGACCCATAGGTAAAGGTCCCAATGACCTCTACATGACCCCGGACACTTTCAGTGTCCTCCCAATGACCTTAGCTTCTCCCCAACTCCAGGTTCTTCTGGTGACCTTCAAGTATCCCCAAAATTTTACAATGACCTTCTAAAAATTTCAGACTCTTAAGTTACCTCAGACTGTCCCAATGACTCTATGCTATTCCAGTGACCTCCAAATGACTCCAGTATATGATAATGATCTTCTAATGACCCCAAAACCTCCCAATAAATCCGCTATGTCCTTGGACATTCCTAATGATTCCATACTCTTAAACACTTCTCAGTGACTCCAACATCTCTCAATGATCTTTCAATCGCTTAATCTCCCATTGACCCCAGAGTGACCCCACATATTTCAAAGACCTCTCAATTAGTCAGCCTTTTCCCAATGATCCCCAAGCTCTTTGAGTGACTTCCCATTCAGAGGCAATTATGGTTATCTCATAGTTACACCAGATTCTCAGTGACTCCCAAATGACCTTCTTGGTCTCCCAAAAACCTTCCAATATCCCCAAGTGCTCTGTTGACCAAGAGCCTCCAAAAGACGTTCTGTGACCTTACATTAACTCTCTAAGGACTCCACACTTTCCTTCTTTGACTTTCCAATGATTCCCATTGACCTCAGACATTCTTTTTGACTTTAGAATATCCTTTCTGACTCCTTTTTAACCTTTATCATCCTTTGACTGTCCAGTGATCTCAGGTCTCCCCAGAACCTTCCACCAACCCTAGGATTGCTCCCCTACTGCTACTGAGCACAGACTCACCCCTGTAACCTGCCCCTCCAGTGACCTCACTCTTCCATCAGGGTACGGTTCCTTCTTGGTGGCCGACATGGTGAATTCAAGTTCCTTCCCCCACCTGGCTATGCCCCATGCCATGAGGCTGTGCTGCCGAGAGAGCGACTCCATCTGGAACCCATCAAAGAGTATCGGCGGGAGGGGCCCCGGGGGCCCCACTTGGTGGGCCCAAGCCGCTGCCTTTCACATACCGACTTTGTGCCCTGCCCCGTGGACACTGTCCAGGTAGTGCCTGTCCTGCAGGGGTTTCCCAGTGAGGCAGACTCCCTTCGGAGTCAGGGAGGTGGGGAGCTGAGCTGGAAGTTAGGAATCTTGTTTAATAGAGAGGGGAACTAAAGTAGAGTGGAGGAGGCAAAGGACTCTCAAGGCAGACTCCCCATTTCAGGGAGTCCTCACTATAGCCCCCTAAAGAAATGACTATTATTACCCCCAACTTACAGATGTGGAAAAAGAGGCCCAGACAAGTGAAACAATCTGTGCAAGTCACACTGCCGATTTGAACCTAGGCAGTGTGATTCCAAAGCCTGTGATCTTATCCACCACTACCACTACCCTTATCCCAACCTGAACTCCCCACCTTCCTTCCAAGCATGTCCCTGTAGCAGGGAATTTAAGTAGTGTTCAAGAGACTGACCACGCCCTGGCCAGTGTGGCTTAGTTGTTTGGAGCATTGTCCCATATACCAAAAGGTTGTGGGTTAAATCCCCGGTCAGGGCACATACCTGGGTTGTGGGTTCAATCCCCATTTGGGGCTCGTGTGGGAGGAAACTGATGTTTCTCTCTCTCTCTTCCTCCTTCCCTCTCTCCTTCTGTAAAATAAAAAAGCATGTCCTCTGGCGAGGATTTAAAAAAAGAATAAGAAAGACTGACCATAAGGGTTTGATTTTTAATATGTCACAATGAGCATGTGGCTTCACCTCTCTGTGCCTCAGTTTCCTCATTTGAGAAAAGGGGATAACAATAGAACCTACCTCATACCATTGTTGTGAAGTGTGGATAAATTAATAAATGCAAAGTGCTTAGCACATTCCTGAGTAAATAGTAAGTACTCAATATAGTCCCTGTTAGTGAACTAACAGGAGTAATATTATTCCTCCTGTTATTTCAGGGATGAACTTGCCATTCCCCTGTAGCCAGGCCAGAGCCCTGGGCCTCCTTCTTGATGTCTCCCTCCCTAACCCCCAGCCTCCTGGACATCCTCATCCCCTTCCTTCTCCTCCCCACAGCCCACCCTGGTTCAACTATCTCCTGCCTGGAGAACAGCAACAATATAAATATTTATTAGGCACCTACTATGTGCCAGACATTTAGATAAACTACGTACATTTAATAATTATGGAAGTGATTTCACTGAATCCTTATGCGGTATTATGAGTTAAGTATTGTTCAAATCCTCACTGTACAGAGAAAGAAAGACACTTGACCATTCATTCAGCAAACATTTTCCAAGCATCTCCTCTGGGCCTGGCTCTGGACTGGGCAGGCCTGGGAAAATGGTAGAAACTGAGGAAGCCCAGGTTCTGTCCTCTGGAGCTTCCAGGACATGGGAGAGACAGACCCATTTCCAGACGACCCATTAATTCTTTTTTTTTTTTTTAAATGTTTTATTGATTTTTTACAGAGAGGAAGGGAAAGGGATAGAGAGTTAGAAACATCGATCAGCTGCCTCCTGCACACTCCCCACTGGGTATGTGCCCGCAACCAAGGTACATGCCCTTGGCCAGAATCAAACCCAGGACCCCTGAGTCCTCAGACCGAAGCTCTATCCACTGAGCCAAAGCAGCCAGGGCGCAACCCCTTAATTCTGATGATGCTAAGTCCTTACTTGGCTGATACCAATCCTGGAGTCAGGTCATGGAGATGGGGAGCAGGGCTTGGAATAGCAGAAAAAGTCAGAAGAGCATGCTAGGGGTGGTGGGAACAGAGCTTGCACATGTTCTCTGGAAGAGGGGTCACAGTGCAAGCTGGAGAGAACTCAGGGGCTCACAGATGGCTTCTGTCCCAGATTGTCTTGCCTCCCCATCTGGAGCGGATTCGGGAGAAGCTGGCGGAGAATATCCATGAACTCTGGGCTCTGACTCGCATTGAGCAGGGCTGGACCTATGGCCCGGTAATGACTACCTGCAGCATCAGGCTGGACTTGCTGCAGAGGCGGGGCATGGCTCACTATTGGGAAGGGCCAGTGGCTGAGGGAAGGGTCTTTACAGCATGGGGCGAGGGGGTGTCCTTGGGTTTCCAGTGGCAGAACTAAGGGTGGGAAGTCAAGGGTCACAGTCTGGGAATGTTGGGGGAAGGGAAGAGGGAACCCAGAACTTGACCCTGGGGTTTCTCCAGGTTCGGGATGACAATAAGAGGCTGCACCCATGTCTTGTGAACTTCCACAGCCTACCAGAGCCTGAGAGGAATTACAACCTGCAGATGTCGGGGGAGACACTCAAGTGAGGGGGGTCCCGTGGAGCAGGGACTGGTGGGGAGGGGGGTCCCATGGAGCAGGGACAAAGGGAAAAAGGGAGAGTGAGACAGACTGAGAGGGAGAGAGAGAGAGGAAAAATGGCAAAAGAAACAGAGAGAGAGGCAGGACTTGTGAGGCAGAAACTGACATAAGCAAGAAAGAGAGATAGAGGCAGAAGGCAAGATAATCAAGAAGAGACAGACAGACAGACAGAAAAACAGAGAGAGAGACAGAAAGAGGCAGAGGGGGAAATGGACAGTCAAAAGATACAGAGAAAGAAACAGGGAAAGACAGAGTCAGAGAGACAGAGACTAAGACAGAGAGAGGTGGGAACAAAAACACCCAGGAAGCTGGGGGAAAGATATGAAGAGAGCTGGAGACCTAGAGACAGAGGCAACAGGGGCTGCAGGAGAGAGACATAGGGCAGGGGACTGGGTGGGGTAACCCTATACTCCCACCCTCCACCCCAGGACTCTGCTGGCTCTGGGCTGCCATGTGGGCATGGCAGACGAGAAGGCGGAGGACAACTTGAAGAAGACAAAACTCCCTAAGACGTGAGTGTGGGTAGCCTGGGTCCCCCTGGGGAATAAAGTATGGGGCTGGCATGATTGAGGGATCTTGTGGGGAGACTGGGGTCAGAGAAGAAAGGGCCATGGGTTGAAGATCATAGGCTCAGGGGTCACGGTCTGGAATCAGTGGTGAGTGTCTCGGGAGGTGTCAGGATTTTAGAGTTAGGAGTTCTAGAGGGAGAATAGAAGCATGTCAGGCCCCAGGGGTTATATGCAGAGGTTAGATCTCTAAGTTAGAGGCCAGGAATCAATGGAAAGAGGCGAGACGTTGTAAGGGATCCTAAAATTATAGGTGAGAGGTCCTGGGGATAGATACCAGGGTTCAGAGGTCAAGGGCTCCCAAGCTAGGAGTCTGGAGTAATAAGGTATTGGGGTTAGAGGTAAGAAACTTCAAAGCTAGAGGTGAGAGGTCAGAGCATTCCAGGGTTAGAGATGAGGCTCCCAGAATCAAGATAGAGTCACAGAAGTCAGAGGTCAGTGAAATCAAAGCTTTTGCTAGGGTCACAGGATCCTGGGGTCAAAGGTCAAGCATCTCCAAGATTATTCAGGGAGTCATAGACCCCTAATGTCAAAGATCAAAGGTCAGAAATTCCAAGATTCATGGCCCCTGGGATCCTGGAGACAAGGGTCAGTTCAGAGTCAGGGATCCCATAGCACTGAGCTTATATACCAGTGCCACCACACCTGTAGGTATATGATGAGCAATGGGTACAAACCAGCACCACTGGACCTGAGCCACGTGCGGCTAACGCCAGCACAGACGACGCTGGTGGACCGACTGGCAGAGAACGGGCACAATGTGTGGGCCCGAGACCGTGTGGCCCAGGGCTGGAGCTACAGTGCTGTGCAGGACATCCCTGCACGCCGAAACCCTCGCCTAGTGCCCTACCGCCTGTTGGATGAGGCCACCAAGCGCAGCAACAGGGACAGCCTCTGCCAAGCTGTGCGCACCCTGCTGGGCTATGGCTACAACATTGAGCCGCCTGACCAGGAGCCCAGTGAGTATTGACCTCCGCCCCCAAACCCTGACCCCTGATCTTTGAGCCAACTCAACCTCTGAATGGGCTACATCTACAATACTGAATCTCTACCCCCAACTCTGACCTTTACTCTGACCCCAACCCTGAACTGGATCTTAACCAGTGACCTTGACTTAATGCAAACTCTGCCTGGACTATGACTGCAACACTGAGCCACCAGACCAGGAGCCCAGTGAGCACTGACCCTGACCCCAGATTCCAATCCCTAACCCCCAGCTATGATCCTTAACTCCTAACCTCTGGACTATAGCTAATACATGGAGCCACCCAACCAAGATCTCAGAGACCGCTAACTTGACCCCTGATCATTGCTTTCCTCTAACAGCAGCCTTGACCCCTAACCCTGGCTATGGTCCCCAGCTTTCAATTTCTCAACCCCTTGTTACAACCCCAATTTCTATTTCCTCCCTGACCCTGACTCTGACTTTCTCTCTTTGATCCAGCTATCAATACTTGATTCTAAATATTAACCGTAATCTTGATCCTTAGCCCCAGACTATGACCATGGCCGACCTGACTTCCTCCCTCTATGTCTCTGTCAGTATCTCTTCTCTGAGAGCTCTGACTGCTAAAGACAATAGGGGAGAGGTTTCACTCAGTAGGTCCCTTCTGCCTTTCTTTGTCTAGTCCGAGATTTCCCAATTCTTCTCCTCTAACACCAAATAATTGTCGCTCTTCTCCCAGCCTTACCTTCGCTGGTTTCTCTCACCATCCTCTCATTGCCTTGTATCCACTCCCCATCCAGCCTCTTTGACTCTGCCTGGCCCCATTTGTAGGTCTGGTAGAAAGCCAGTCCCGTTGGGATCGAGTGCGCATCTTCCGGGCAGAGAAATCCTATGCGGTGCAGAGTGGTCGCTGGTACTTCGAGTTTGAGGCAGTCACCACAGGCGAGATGCGAGTGGGCTGGGCGAGGCCTGAGCTGCGGCCTGACATGGAGTTGGGAGCTGATGAGCTGGCCTATGTCTTCAATGGGCACCGGGTGGGTAGTTACCTGGGCTCCACTCTGCCATGTCCTGTAGTCCCTCCCACAGCTCATATACGTCAGCCCTGCCTCACTCTCCACCCATCCCTACATCTACCTTACTACTCACCCATTCATCCACCCATCCATCCTTCTCTCTTTCTCTGTCCATACATATATCTACCCATCATCCATCTCTCTATCCAACTATCCATTAATCCATCCACAAATCCAACTCTCCATCCATCTAATCGTCTGTCCAGATAATCACTTAACCATACACTTTTCCATCTACTTATTCATTTGTTAACTCAGCTGCCCACCTATTTAATCAATTTGCAATTTCACTTATCTATCCATTCATCTATTTAATTGATATTTAGTATGTGGAACCATTAAGTCATTTAAAAATATTATTATTTATTTCAGAGAGGAAGGGAGAGTGAGAGAGGGATAGAAACATCAATGATGAGAAAGAATCATTGATTAGCTGCCTCCTGCACACCCCACTCTGGGGATTGAGCACACAACCCAGGCATGTGCCCTGACCGAGAATCAAACCATGACCTCCAGGTTCATAAGTCAATGCTCAGTTACTGAGCCATGCCATCTGGGCTCCATTAATTCATTTATTTATTCATCCAACAGCTCATCCAATCATCCATTTATCTATTTGTCTATACCAGTGGTCAGCAAACTCATTAGTCAACAGAGCCAAATATCAACAGTACAACGATTGAAATTTCTTTTGAGAGCCAAATTTTTTAAACTTAAACTTCTTCTAATGCCACTTCTTCAAAATAGACTCACCCAGGCCATGGTATTTTGTGGAAGAGCCACACTCAAGGGGCCAAAGAGCCGCATGTGGCTCGCGAGCCGCAGTTTGCCGACCACGGGTCTATACTTTCTTTCTTCTCTACATCAACCCATGGACTCAGTAGAGAACCTAAGCAGAAGGGAAGCAAAAGCATAAAAGCCTGTCCCTTACATTCCAGGGGTCATGCACTCACATGTGGGGAAAGATGGGGACACTGTGGGGATGACCACTGCTTTGTCCCACATGCCCTGGACCTGACACTTTGTAACGTGTATATTTACATGTCTCTCCTTGCTTTCTTATGTCTCCATTTCTTTGTGTGTCTCTTTCATGCCACATCTTCCCCTTGCCTCCTCACAGGGCCAGCGCTGGCACTTGGGCAGTGAACCATTTGGGCGTCCCTGGCAGTCAGGTGATGTTGTGGGCTGCATGATTGACCTCACAGAGAACACCATTATCTTCACCCTCAATGGCGAGATCCTCATGTCTGATTCAGGTTCTGAAACAGCCTTCCGCGATATTGAGATTGGTGATGGTAAGGGCTGGCCTCATGGCCCCTTTCTGATTTTCTTCTGTTTGACCTGACCCTACACTGCCCGTTCCAGCCTCCCCCTCTTCCATCCTTTCCTTCCATGTTATCCCCTCCCCACAAGTCCTTGCCCTGCCCACCTATCTTACCTCTGCCCACTCACACCCTCCCACCAGGTTTCCTGCCGGTCTGCAGCTTGGGACCTGGCCAGGTGGGTCATCTGAACCTGGGCCAGGATGTGAGTTCCCTGCGGTTCTTTGCCATCTGCGGTCTTCAGGAAGGCTTTGAGCCATTCGCCATCAACATGCAACGCCCGGTCACCACCTGGTTCAGCAAAAGCCTTCCCCAATTTGAGGCCGTGCCCCTTGAGCACCCCCACTATGAGGTGAGGACTGACTCTACTCAATACCTTCTGATCTGCCTCCAGACCTCATTTCCCCTGCAATTCTCTTCCCTGAGTTTCTCCTTTCCTTCAGTGTTAGCTGACAAACGATGTACAAGGGGGTGTCAGGGTGATGGGTTCCCAGGGCCACCTTGTAGGGTATAACCTTGGCAAACTACAACCTTTCTCAGCTCCAGGTACCTTGCCTATAAAATGGGGAAATGGAGGAAAGAGAAGCTGGATTAAATGATTCCACTGGAAATTTCCAATCTTTTAACTATCTGATCATAGAACAAAGTTTTAAGAAATATAAACCTTGAGTACATTTTGGCACCCTCCTTACCAATTGTTATTTGTCTTTTCTGTTTGTTCATTTATTTGTTTTTAGTATTCTAATTTTTTAAAAATACATTTTTGTTGATTTCAAAGAGGAAGGTCGAGGGATAGAGAGATAGAAACATCAATGATGAGAGAGAATCATTGATTGGCTGCTTCTTTCAAGCCCCCTACTGGGGGTCGAGCCCGCAACCCGGGCATGTGACCTTGACCAGAATCAAACACATGACCTTTCAGTCCCCAGGCCAACGCTCTATATCTGAGCCAAACCAGCTAGGGCTAGTATCCTAATTTTTAGACTCCAGTGTCTTTTCTTTCCCAGGGTTGAACTCAGGGTCAGACTCTTACCATAAATACCTCCAATTGACCAAAGTGATAGTCCTTTTCTCAATCTGAGAAGAACTTGAATCCTATGTGATTGAGGTTCAGCTTTAGAATCAGACAGAGCTGGAACTGGCCTCTTACATTGGGCATATGACTGTCTCTTCCTGAGCCCCAGTTTTCCCATCCATGGCATTGTTCGGATCTCCCTCTCACACAATCTTCCTCTTTTTTTTTTTTTTTTTTTTACTGAATCATTTGAGTAAGTTGAAGACATCATGACTCTTTACCCCTAAACTTTCAATATGCATTTCTTCAGAACAGACTATGCTCTTACAGAACTACATGCAGTGCAATTATGAAAGTCAGGAAATTTAACACTGGTATAAACTATCACCTAACTCACAACCTATATTTAAAATTTATAAATTGTGGCAATAATGTCCCTTTTTATTTTTCTGGTCTAGGGTCCAATATGGTGTTTATTGCTATGCTTTTAGTCTTAAAATAGAATGTTTCTGAGCCTTTCTTTGTCTTTCATGACATTGACATTTTGAAGTGTACAGGCCAGTTATTTTGCAGAATGTCCCTCGATTCAGGTTTGTCTGATGATTCCCCATGGTTAGGTTCAGGTTCTGTGTACTTGGCAGGGATTCCACAACATTTACATTGTGTAGGCTATCAGGAGGCAGACAATGTCTCTGTATCTAAGTTGATGTCTTATATCAACTTAGACTCTGTAGTTAAGGTGGAATCTGACAGATTTCCCCATTGTAAAGTCACTCTCTATTTGTAATTACGAAGTCTTTGTGGGGAGGCATTTTAAGACTACATAAAAGTTGAAGGGTATTAAATAGGGAAATGTACACTGTAGATTTGAGTTTTGGAAAGATACCTATTGACAGTAGAAGGTGAGAGTGGAGACAGACCAGAGAGGTGGCTGGGGCAGGAGAAGATGACGGAGTAGCCGTGAACTTCCCAATTCCTGCCACTGCCAGTGGTCTTCACAACACAGAGACCACAATGCTAGATAGCAGTGAGAGTGAGCAAACTAGTATATACACAACACATGGACAAACCTCACAGACATAATGTTGAGTGAAAGAGCCAGGCACAAAAGAACACATACTGTGGGGTCCCATTTGTAGAAAGTTCAAGAATAGGCAAAGCTAACCTGTGGTGTGATAAATCAGGAGGGTGTTACTGTGAAAAGATAACTCAAACATTTAGTTACTTTGCACACAAATCACAGGAGGGAGAGGTCAGTAGACTGTTGTCAAGGATCAAAGTCCAAACAGGATTTATAAGGAAGGGAAGAGAGAGAAGATCCTGCCTTCAGTCTGGGGATAGCACATCTTTGTTGCATAGTTTGGGGTGAATTCTCTTTTTACATTTTAAAAATTGATGTGAGAGAGAGAAACATCCTCCCACAGTGGCCCCAACTGGCCCCAGTATATGCCCTGACTGGGAGTCGAACCCGTCACCTTTCGGTGTACAGGGCGATGCTCCAACCGAGCCACACCAGCCAGGGCTTAGTGAATTCTTTGGCTGGTGAGGAGCACAGAGGTCCATCTCAGCAGCTAGTCCTTCAGGAGGTCAACTTGAGAGGGGCATCAAAGAAACCTCTCCAATTATTGATGGAGTCTCCAGAAAACTTTTTTTGTTCTTAAGTAATTTATTTTTAAATAAGATTACAATGCTTTGATTATACAACATAGCATAATGGAAATTAAACCAAATCAATAAACCAAAAGAGAAAGAAAGCTAGGTTTTCTTCAATGTCAGTACTTAAATCATCACTATAAGTACCTGATGTCCCAATCATTTCTTATGTAGACATGAGTATAATCATTTCAAACATTTCACTTGTGGGTTTAATTTCTCATTTTCAGCTTTTATGAACTACTAGAGGCCTGGTGCACGAAATTCGTGCACAGGGGGTGTGTCCCTCAGCCCAGCCTGCACTGTCTTCAATCTGGGACCCTTCAAGGGATGTCTGACTGCCTGTTTAGGCCCGATCCTACCTAAATGGGCAGTCGGACATCCCTCTCACAATCCAGGACTGCTGGCTCCCAACTGTTCACTTGCCTGCCTTCCTGATTGCCCCTAACCGCTTCTTCCTGCCAGCCTGATTGATGCCTAACTGCTCCCCTGCCAGCCTGATTGCCCCTAACTGCCCTCCCCTGCAGGCCTGGTCACCCCTAACTGCCCTCCCCTGCAGGCCTGGTCACCCCTAACTGCCCTCCCCTGCAGGCTTGGTCCCCCCCAACTGCCTTCCCCTGCAGGCCTGAGTCCCCCCAACTGTCCTTCCCTGCAGACCCAGTTGCCCCCAACTTCCCTCCTCTGCTGGCCTGGTCACCCCCAACTGCCCTCCCTTGGAGACCTGGTCCCTCCCAACTGCCCTCCCCTGCTGGCCTGATTGCCCACAACTGCCCTCCCTTGCAGGGCTGGTCCCTCCCAACTGCCCTCCTCTGCTGGCTATCTTGTGGTGGCCATCTTGTGTCCACATGGGGGCAGCCATCTTGTGTATTGGAGTGACGGTCAATTTGCATATCACACTTTTATTAGATAGGATAATATAACTCATTTTCAATCCTATGATACCTAGTGTTTATACTGCAACAGTAGCAAATCTCACATGTGCAATTAAATGATTAACTGGGACACAGATTTTAGTTTTTATCCGCAGACAAAAATTACACACTGCATTCAGTACAGCAGAGTATATTACATTAACCAGAGCATGGTGTTTCATACACTTATTGCAGGATTGGTATTTCTTTCCCTTTGAACTGAACCAGAAAACTTTTGAGAGTCTGTACTTGGAGCACACAGGAGAGACATCTGTCCCTCTACCTGCTTCTGTCCCTTATGTAGGCCAGGTCAGTGTATCTCCCTCATCAGAAACTCACATGGTCCTTGAGAGGGTAGTGACTCAACAAGCACTGAGGGGGCTACTAAAGGCTTTGTTGTGTTCTGTTTCTCCTTCTGGGTGCTGGGCACATATGTGTGTTCACTCTGAAAACTCAAGGTGCTATGCACTTATGATGTGTGCACTTTTCTGAGTGTTATGTTTCCATTTATAAGTGTAACAAAATTTTTTCTGGGGCACCTTTATAAAACCCTGGGTTGCTCTTTCTAAGAGGTCTCCCTGAGAGACCAGGATGGCAAGATCTTTGTTGTGTTCACTGCTGTGTTCCCAGAACCTGGAACAGTGCCTGATATACAGTAGGTAGTCAGTAAATATCTGTGGGTTGGATGGATGGATAGATTGGTGGACAAGTGGACAGGTGAATGGATAGGTATATGGACGAATGAATGAGTGGACAGATGGATGGTTGGATGTATGAGTGGATTGATGGATAGGTGGATGGGTGAGGCCCATGCATAGATAGGTTTTTTTTAATACTCAATGGAGGACATTCTTTCCATTGATTTCTAGAGAGAGCGGAAGGGAGGGAGGAGGGGGAGAGAGAGAGAGAGAGAGAGAGAGAGAGAGAGAGAGAGAGAGAGACATCGATTGGTTGTCTGCCACACATGCCCACCAGGGTATATGCTCTTGACAGGGAATCGAACCCAGAACTCTTCCATCCACAGGCTGATGCTCTAACCACTGAGCAAAACCTGCCATGGCTATAGGTAGGTTTTGAAAGTGATCCCAGTGTCTGACCAGGGCTGCCACTGTACCAGGTGCCCAGACAAAGGTTGACAGAGGGCTGACTGCACCCCATGGCCAAACTGTGTGCTCCATGGAGAGTTTATCCGCCCAGAGGAGGGGATACTTTTGACTGATTCTCACACAGGTGCTCTAGGCCTAATGGTGGCTTGGTGTGTAACCAGGTTTAGGACCAATGGCCTAGCCCACCTATCAGGCTCAGTGCTTCCTGCCCCTCGCTGCAGGTGGCCCGTGTGGATGGCACTGTGGATACACCCCCCTGCCTGCGCCTGACCCACCGCACCTGGGGCTCTCAGAACAGTCTGGTGGAGATGCTCTTTCTTCGCCTGAGCCTTCCAGTCCAGTTCCATCAGCACTTCCGCTGCACTGCGGGGGCCACCCCTCTGGCATCCCCCGGCCTGCAGCCCCCTGCTGAGGATGAGGCCTGGGCAGCAGAGCCTGACACAGACTATGAAAACCTGCGCCGCTCAGCTGGGCGCTGGGGTGAAGCTGAGGGGGTTAAAGAGGCAACTGCCAAGGAGGGGGCTCCTGGAGGCACCCTCCAGGCTGGGGCAGAGGCCCAGCCTGCCAGGGCAGAAAATGAGAAGGATGCTACCACAGAGAAGAACAAGAAGAGAGGGTGAGTCAAGGTGGGGCCAGGTGAGGCCTAGGGTCTGTCCTGGGACCCCCAGTTAGACAACCTCAATAACTTGATAAACCCCATTGTATCCCAAGGTATCCCCATATATGTGAAGTAAGTCAGAATACTGATGGATCCTATCATGTCTCAAGTGAACACCTTTATTTTCCTAGGAAGCTCTAATTTCCCTGAGAATGTAAAATTGGGGTACCCCACTATGTCTATGGAGAACTTCACTATCCTTGGGGTACCTGGTGGGCCTCAAAGCATTTCACCCAATGGGCTTCATTAACTATGGACTTTATAGGGAGAACCTCAGTATCTCGGCAGAGTTGACCATATCCCAAGGTAACCCAGTGAACACCAGTGGTCTTCTAAATCAGGGTCATTTCTGTGTCTCACATGTACCCCCAAAACTATTTCAAGGGATGCCCTCAGAAGGCATTAAACTTGAATTGAAATGAAATCAGCTTTCCCCTATGGTAGTGGTTTTCAATGGGGTGTAGTTCTGTGTCTTTGGCGGGGGGGGGAGGGGGCGTGGAAATGATGGAAGATTTTGGTTATCACAGTTTGGGTTATCACAGCTGCTCCTAGGGTCTCCATCGATTCTACTTGCTTTCAGTGTACCAGACAGTGCCACACAAGAAAAATGGTCCTTTCCCAAATTCCTTTAACACCCATATGAGAAATGCTGACATAGGGGGACCACTGTATGCCCCCAAGGGAAGCTCCATGTTCCCAGATGCTCCTCTAAATTTGAGTCAACCAGCATTCACAACCTCAGAGCGCAGCACTTTCAGAATAGATTAGGCTGCCATAGTTGGGAATTCTATCCTCTAGGGGCAAGGCCTTGGGTATGAGAAACAGGATATAGTTAGGACAGATGTGGGCAGCATGAATGTTGCAGTCAGGAGGATTGGAGGGCTGGGCTTGAGAGCTTGTTCTTATGCAACTTCTCCTCCCAACCACCAGGTTCTTATTCAAGGCCAAAAAGGCTGCCATGATGACCCAGCCACCAGCCACTCCGGCTCTGCCCCGACTCCCTCGAGAGGTGGTATCTGCTGATAACCGTGATGACCCTGAGATCATCCTCAACACCACCACGGTGTGAACCAAGGACCTTCAACTTTAGAAACCTGGCAGATTTCAGAATTTCATGTTGTGATTCCTAGGAACTGCCATACCTCAATATACACTGGAGATTCCTTTGAACTCCTAGATCCATAGAGCCTAAAAATTGTGGGAATCACTGTGAAGTTACAAAGCACACTAACATAACTCCCAGGGATCTATAAACGTCCAAGGGATAAACCAATATAAACTTGGGGCTCCAATATTTGTATTCACCCATATAAACTCAATATATCCAAATTTAAGTTATTCCAGCATATTCCTGGGAACCAAAATTTACAATTATTCCAATAGTTTTGGGATTCCCCAAATCTACAACATTTTCTGAGACAGACAGCCATATTAGGATCATGGGTGATCTGGGTGCCACTTGGGTCTTCTTGTCAAAAAGCTCTATGGTTTTTTCCATCAGTAAAATGGTAATTATAAGGTTATTACAATTGATGGTAATTGTAAGGATTATGTGAGTTAATTTGTGAGCTAATTAGTGAACTGTTTGTTAGCCATTGTTTATTTGTAACTTTGCTGTAACCTGAGGAGAGACCCAAACGTGGGGGTATCACAAAATACTCCCAAAGGATTCCCGAGTTTAGAAATACATCAATTAACCAGAAACAGAGGGACATAGACCCAGCGGGTCTCAAATCTGGAGACTTGTTAAATTCCCAGAAGACACTGAGAATCCAGAGAAACCCACTTAAAGTCCCAGGGAAGCCCTATGTCACCATTCTTTTGGACTGACCACTGATCTTCCCTTTGCCTTTCCAGTACTATTACTCCGTGAGGGTCTTTGCTGGCCAGGAACCCAGCTGCGTGTGGGTGGGCTGGGTCACCCCTGACTACCATCAGCACGACATGAACTTCGACCTCACCAAGGTCCGGGCAGTCACAGTGACCATGGGGGATGAACAAGGCAACGTCCATAGCAGGTGCCAGGGAGGGGTGGGGACTGTGGGAGGCGGGACATCAGCACTGGGCACCTGGCTCAGAAGCTTCCCTCCTACTTTTCCTCCTCTCTTCCTGTTTATTTTCTTCCAATGGCTTCTGTTCTGCTTTTTTTCTTCCTCCTCTCCTTTTTCCATTTCTTTTTTTCTGTTTACTCCTTCTTTTCCATCTTGCCCTCTTCTTTCTACCTCACCTCCTTTCTCTGTTCTCTCCTCTTTGCTCCCCTTCCTTCTCCTCCTTCCAGGACATCCCACCAGCTTTTAAGGATTCTAGCTCAGAGGGGCTCAGGGTCTGGGGTGAGGGGTTTCAGTGCTCAGGTCTGCAGGTGATGGAGGTTTGGGGATGAGCCCTGAGGTTGCAGTATTCTAGGAGCTTGGGGAAGTGGGTATCCAGGGTCCAGAATGCTTTGGCTGAGGACCCATGCACTGATCACCCCTGTCTCCTCCAGCCTCAAGTGCAGCAACTGCTACATGGTGTGGGGCGGAGACTTCGTGAGCTCCGGGCAGCAGGGCCGGATCAGCCACACAGACCTTGTCATTGGCTGCCTGGTGGACTTGGCCACTGGCTTAATGACCTTTACAGCCAATGGCAAAGAGAGCAACACCTTTTTCCAGGTGAGCCCAAACCTTTCAACTTAGCAATAGCATCATGTCCCAGCATCCTGGGACAACCTTCCCAGACACCCCTGAAGTCCAGAACAGCACCTAAAACAAAAGAAAACAAACAGTACCTACCCTGTCCTCAAGACAGGCCAGAGCTGGCAGGCCCCAAGGAAACAGTCTAGTTGAACCACCCAGTGAACTGAGGCCCAGAAAGAAGGAGACAGAACATAGCCTTGATCTTAAAGAGAGTTTTATATTCCCTATTAGGATGGGTGCCACCAGTCACCACCTTTTCACTAATCAGGGAACACCCTAGATAGGCCAGAATCCTAAGATGGACTTTTCATTTCAGCATTTTATTATGAAAAATTTCAAGTGTACAGCAAAATTAAAGGAATTGTACAGTGAATACTCATATACCCACTACCAAGAATCTACCATCCATGTTTTACTACAATGGCTTTATGTCATATTTATTCACCTGTCCACCCATTAATCCATCTAAATTATGGTCCCTGGATCAGCAGTGTCTGTATCACCTGAGCATTTGTTAAAATACAGAATCTCTACAAAAAAATACTCAGCAAAAATAATCATCAGAGACACCACAATGAGATATCACCTCACACCTGTCAGAATGGCTATTTTCAATAAGTCAGCAAGTATTGGTGAGGATGTGGAGAAAAGGGAACCCCCCTGCACTACTGGTGGGAATGCAAATTGGTGCAGCCACTGTGGGAAACAGTATGGAGGTTCCTCAAAAAAATCCAAGATAGAATTGCCATGTGACCCAGTAATCGCACTTCTGGGTATTTATCTGAAGAAATACAAACCCCTAACTTGAAAAGACATATTACCTCTATGTTCACTGCAGCATTATTTACACTATCCGAGATATGGAAGCAACCTAAGTGTCCACTGATAGACAAGTGGATAAAGATGTGGTACAGACATACAATGGAATACTACTAAATCATAAAAAGAATGAAATCTAGGCATTTGTGACAACATGGATTGACCTAGAGCAGTGGTCGGCAAACTCATTAGTCAACAGAGCCAAATATCAACAGTACAACGATTGAAATTTCTTTTGAGAGTCACATTTTTTAAACTTAAACTTCTAACGCCACTTCTTCAAAATAGACTCTCCCAGGCCATGGTATTTTGTGGAAGAGCCACACTCAAGGGGCCAAAGAGCCGCATGTGGCTCACGAGCCACAGTTTGCTGACCACGGATCTAGAGGATATTATGCTACCAAAATAGACAAATATCATAAGGTTTCACCTATATGTGGAATCTAAAAACCAAAATACACAAACAAAACAGGAACAAATTCATAGGTACAGAGGACAAACATGGCTGCCGGATGGGAGGGGGATTGGAATGAAAATAGTGAAGGAATTAAGAAGTACAAATTGCCAGTTATAAAAATAGTCCTAGGGGTATAAAGCACAACACAGGGAATATAGTCAATAATATTGTAATAACTATGTATGTTGTCAAGTGGGTACTAGACTTATTGAGGTGATTACTTTGTAAGGTATATCACTATGTTGTACATCTAAAAATAGTATAATATTGTATGTCAACGGTAATTGAAAAAAATTATTTTAAGAAAAATGTAGAATCTCACCTCTCCCCAGACCCACTAACTTGGAATGTGCACTTTAACAAAGCCCAGGGGACTCTGTGCAGACTGCCATCTGAAGAGTATGGGCCTAGTTCCCACTGTCAGGATCTGGCTGACACATCCCTGTGGTATCATCTGAACATTTCCCTCTGTCCTCTGTATTTCCTGTAAACTGGGAGTGGTGCAGAGGCGCAATTAGATTTAGGTTTGGTTTTGGCAAGGCTGCTTCCAGATGGTGGTGTTTGTGGTGGTGGAGGCTGGGTGGGTTCCAGTGGGAAGATTAGAAGTGCTGGGGGAAGGGGAGTCAGAGGATGCTTGCTGGATTTTGGAGAAAGAGTATGCTTGGGAGAGAAGTGGGAATGGCTTTCGTGGTGGGGGACATGATGTGGACAGAGACCCAGGCGACAGGTTGCCCCAGTGGAGTTGTAGGAACTGGACCTGGCTGGATCAGAGGAGTGCCGCCCAAGGGCAGCTTCAGGGCTATTGTGGAGCCTACAGTGCCTTAGTTTGGATCTGCAGATGCCAGCAGGATCAGGATGGGACAATCAGCCCCAGAGTTTGGGTTCCAGAGTCAACACCACCTGCAGCTCACCCTCTTCCTCACCCTGCTGTTATCCCTTGCCAGGTGGAACCCAACACGAAGCTCTTTCCTGCTGTCTTTGTCCTGCCCACCCACCAGCATGTCATCCAATTTGAGCTGGGGAAGCAGAAGGTAAGAGTGCAGTGATGGGACAGGCTGAGGTGGGAGGTGTGGCAGGCCAGGCTGGAACAGTAGCTGTAGGGGAGGGGGCAATCCGGGAGTCTCCCTGGGGCCACCAGGGTGGCAGGATGGAGGGCTGGGAATCCTGACCAGTGCACTCTGCCCCCAGAACATCATGCCGCTGTCTGCCGCCATGTTTCTGAGCGAGCGCAAGAACCCGGCCCCGCAGTGCCCACCGCGGCTGGAGGTGCAGATGCTGATGCCCATCTCGTGGAGCCGCATGCCCAACCACTTCCTGCAGGTGGACACGCGGCGTGTTGGAGAGCGACTGGGCTGGGCCGTGGAGTGCCAGGAGCCACTGATCATGATGGCGCTGCACATCCCTGAGGAGAACCGGTCAGGATCCCTCCGCTGCAAGACATGCGGTGGGGTGGGGGTGAGGGTGGAGGCGGCGGTGGCAGGGATCTGGGTCCAACTCAGTGCCCCCCCCCCAGTACCCTGGGACTCCAGACAACACTCTAGAAGGCCCAGACCTACCTTATTGTCCCCAGATAACACCCCAGGGAACCTTAGATCCATTTCAGTGGGCCCCAGACACACCTCATGGGACCCAGACGCAGTCCAGGCATTCCCAGATACACTCCAGGGAACTCCAGACCCACCTCAGGAGATCCTAGGTCCTTCTCAGGGGACCACAGACCCACCTCAGGGGACCATAGAAAACATCCCAAGGGGCCCCAGACCCACTTTACAGGGCTCCAAACCCATCTTAGGGAGCCCAGATCCATATCAAAGAGTCCACTCCCCCAACGGGCCTCAAGTGCACATCAGAGGGTCCTGGGCATTCTTTGGAGAGGTCTGGGTGCACCGCAGGGTCTCTCGGGCACACCCCATGGATCTCTTTGAAACCACTCTAGGTGACCCAGACACACCTGGGTGGACATGGATCACAGGAATACTCTTAAGGACTGTGAACATGGCCAGGAATCCCAGGCTCACCCCAGGAGGCTTCCGACATGCCTCATCTTTCCTTTATTCATTCATGTGACAAATAGCTTCGAGCTCTTCTTATGTAACTGATGGCATTCCAGGCTGTAGACCATCAAGCCCTTGTGAACGAACATTCTAGTAATGCTCATGTATAACTCAGTGGGCTAACACCCATCCCCAGGGGCCAGACACATCCATTTATTCAGTCAACAAATACTTATTAAACACCTATTATGTGCTACGTTCTGTTTAGGTGCTGGGGAATACAGAAAGAAAAAGAAAAACTCCAAAATAGACTGAAATGGCCTGCCCTAGTAGCATTTACATTCTAGTGGTGCTCACACATAACCAGGATACTCAGAGCTGCCCTGGGAGGGAGGGGGTCAGGCTCGGTTCTGGATCCCAGATACATGTCAGAGTCACAAAATCTTCTCTATAGAGTCTCAGATACCCCAGAGTGCCAGACATTCCCAGGGCGCCCCCAGACCCTTTAGGGACGTCCAGAACCATTCAGAGACTCCTAAACCCAGTTCCATAGACCACACAGAACCTTGGCCCAACAGAGCACTGGGATTCCCTGCTGGGGCCGCCAAAACTCACCTACACACCTCTTTGCCTCTCTGCGGTTTGTGTCTCTGTCTCCCACCTCCACTGCCTGCTCTGTTCCTATCTGTGGCTCATCTTTGCCACAGGTGCATGGACATCCTGGAGCTGTCGGAGCGCCTGAACCTGCAGCGCTTCCACTCCCACACACTCCGCCTCTACCGCGCAGTGTGCGCCCTGGGCAACAACCGCGTGGCGCATGCTCTGTGCAGCCATGTGGATCAGGCGCAGCTGCTGCACGCCCTGGAGGACGCGCACCTGCCTGGCCCTCTGCGCGCTGGCTACTACGACCTCCTCATCAGCATCCACCTGGAAAGTGCCTGTCGCAGCCGTCGCTCCATGCTCTCCGAGTACATCGTGCCCCTCACGCCTGAGACCCGAACCATCACCCTCTTCCCACCTGGAAAAAGCACGGATAATGGTCCCCGCCGCCACGGCTTGCCTGGTGTGGGCATCACCACCTCCCTGCGACCTCCACACCATTTCTCACCCCCCTGTTTCGTGGCTGCCTTGACAGCTGCTGGGATGGCAGAAGCTCCAGCCCGCCTCAGCCCCAGCATCCCTCTGGAGGCCCTGCGGGACAAAGCACTGAGAATGCTGGGGGAGGCAGTGCGAGATGGTGGGCAGCACGCACGCGACCCTGTCGGGGGCTCTGTGGAGTTCCAGTTTGTCCCTGTGCTCAAGCTTGTGTCCACCCTGCTGGTAATGGCTTCCTCCTGCTTTCCTCCTGCCCCAGTCTTCCACAGTCCAAATAATCTGTCCATACATGCATCAACTCCCATTTATGCATCTAATCACCCATTCATCTCTCCATCTATACATCCTCCACCTTTCAAGTTATCCCTCCATTATCTACTCATCCTTCATTCACTTTTCCTTCCATTCATTAATCTGTCATCTATTCATATATTTATTAAATTCTTATTTCCATTCATTCTCCCAACCAACCACCATTCGTACATCTATTTATTCTTCCATTCTCCAACCATATATCCATCCACCCATGTGTCAATCTGTCCAGCTTTCATCCTAGTTTTTCATTTAGCCTTCTATTCACTCATACATCAGTTCATTCACCATGCCATTTATTCATCTATTTACCTACCCATTTAGTTAATAATCTAACTTCCTTTTCATACATCTAATTATCACCCTGTTTCCACTGGTGCATCCATACATCCATATATACATCCATGCACCATCACAGATTTATCCGTTCTTCATTATCCACCTACCTGTCCACCCATACATATATCTGTCTATCCATATGTATTTTTCACCCATCCACCTACCTATGAATCCGTCCAACCACCTACACTTACTCATCCACTCACCCATCCACCCAATCTCCATCTTCTATTCATCCCTTATTTCATGTACCCTTTCATTCACATACCCATCTAATAATTCATCCATATGCCTACCCACAAATTCATCCAACTTTTCATTCACAAATTCATCCATTCATACCACGTCATCCCATGACTACTTAACCATTTATCTATTTACCCATACACTCATTTACTTGCTCATGCATCTATCAGACAATCCATTCACCTACCCACCTATCCATATGTTATTTATCCTCTGTCATCTTTTCACCTCCCATCTCTTCCTCCACTTTTACTTTCACCTCTCCGTTCCTTATCCACCCATCCATCTTTCTTCTCCCTTTCAAACCCTTACTATTCCATCTATTAATTCAGCCACCCAGTTCTCCCCCCATTCATCCATGTTTCTCTTTCTCTACTCTTCTTCCCTTTTATCCCCCAATTTCCTTCCATCTGTTAGCATCTCCATTATGTTGATTGAGAACTGGCAGTACTGGAAGCTGTAAGGGCCTCCATCAGGTATAGGGTGTGTCCTGTTCCAAAGGCACATATGCTGAAGCTTGGGAGAATAAACACTTGGGAAGAGAAAGTTGCTCATATTTAGCTATGTGGTCTGGACCATGTGGGTGGGACACAGGATAAGGATTTGAGGAGATCTTAAGGAGGATGAATGTCAGGGCAGAGAAATGTCATTCCTGCTTGTGAGAGGAACCATATAGCCAATGCAGGAATGAACCTGCCACATGCAGGAAAAGCAGATCTGGGAAATGATGCTGGGACTTACTTATGGAGGCTCTGCAGGCCACAATGAAGGACCCAGGCTTTGTCCTGTAGGTGATGGGCGTCTTTGGCGATGAGGATGTGAAACAGATATTGAAGATGATTGAGCCTGAAGTATTCACTGAGGAAGAAGAGGAGGAGGAGGAGGAGGAGGAGGGAGATGAAGAGGAAAAGGAGGAGGATGAAGAGGAAGAGTCACAGGGGAAGGAAGATGAGGAGAAAGAAGAAGAGGAGACAGCAGAAGAGGAAAAAGAAGGCTTGGAGGAGGGGCTTCTCCAGATGAAGTTGCCAGAGTCTGTGAAATTACAGGTGGGTTGGTTCTTTTCATTTTCCAACCTCCATTCATCTGGGGTGGGAGACAATGGTGAGGCTTGAGTCCGGATTTGTTCTGAGGCAGTGGGGAGCTGTGGAAGTGCACAAAGCAGTGAAGTGCTGCTGGTTTGAAATTCTCTCTGGTTTCCAAGTGGGAAATTAATTGGAGAACTGAGACCATGGAGAAGTCTGGTTTATGGATCCAGGCAAGAAATGATGGTGGCTGGACTAGGTCAGAACCCCTGAGAGGAGGAGAGAAAGCAAGAAAAGTTTCAAGGAAGTCCTGATGGTCTGACCACCATCCCTCCTAATGCATGGTTGTTCTCCCACAGATGTGCCACCTGCTGGAATATTTCTGTGACCGGGAGCTGCAGCACCGAGTAGAGTCCCTGGCAGCCTTTGCAGAACACTACGTGGATAGGCTGCAGGCTAACCAGCGGGACCGCTATGGCCTCCTCATGAAAGCCTTCACCATGTCTGCAGCTGAGACTGCCCGACGTACTCGTGAATTCCGTTCCCCACCCCAGGAGCAGGTCCTCTGACCCCTGACCCTGGTTGGCCTTACTGTCTAAACCCCAACCTCAACTTCTCCCCTACTCATATCACCAATGGCACTTGATCTCTAAACTTGTTCTTGATCTCTGACCCGATTGATATACTTATCTCTTACTGTCCTACCTATCTCTGAATGAACTTGACCTCTGAGCCATCCAGACTGACCCCGACCCTTTACAAGCGTCTAGTCTCCTATATATTCTTCATTAACTTATACTTTGGCTCATGACCTTAGACAGGAAGTCACATCTTTTATCCTTGATCACAGTGTTTCTGCTCTGGGGTCTCTGACCCTCATTCTGACCTTTGACCTTCTCCTAGATCAACATGCTAGTGCACTTCAAAGATGGTCAGGAAGAGGAAGATTGTCCTCTCCCTGAGGAGATTCGACAGGATTTGCTCAAATTTCATCAAGACCTGCTGGCACACTGTGGTAAGGAGAAGGGATCAGAGAACCTTCCCCCCCAAAACTTTTCCTTGAGACCTCTCCTGAAGTTACCCTAAGATTTCCTGATCTTAAACATCTAGAGTATTGTACTATGTAACTGTTGGTTGATTGAATGAATGAATGGATAGATGTATTCGTGAATAAATAGATGATGAGAGGAAGGATATGTTTATATAGGTATTTGGGTGGATGTGTGTATAGATGAATGGCTATTGGCAGAGGGATGAGAGTGGAGAGATGGCTGACTGGAAAGATGGATGGATGACCTTCATTGTTCCTGATGAGAAGTCAGCTGACAATCTTGCTGAGATTTCCTTATAATGTATTGTTTTTCTCTGTCTGGCTTTAAAATTTTTCTTTTTACCTTTGCCTTTAAACAGTTTGAGTATGATGTGTATAAGTATGGAGCTCTTTGAGTTTATCCTACTTGGAGTTTAATTTCTTTTTTTAAAATATATTTTTATTGATTTCAAAAAGGAAGGAAGAGAGAGAGAGAGACAGAGACATCCATGAGAGAGAATCATGGATTGGCTGCCTCCTGCAAGTCTCCCACTGGGGATCGAGCCCACAACCCAGGCATGTGCCCCTGACCAGAATCTATCCACTGAGCCAAACCGGTTAGGGCTGGAGTTTAATTTCTTGGATGTGCAGATTAATATTTTTCATCAAATTTGGAACCTTTTGGTCATATTTCTCCAAATATTTTTTCTGCCCCTTTTTCTGCTTTTATTCTGGGACTCCCATTATGCATATATTGGTACACTGGATGGTGTCCTACAGGTCTGAGCTTCTGTTGTTTTTTCTTCATTATTTTTCTGTTTTTCAGACTAGATAATCTCTATTGTCCTACCTTAAAGTTCACTGATTCTTTCTCCTGCCAGCTCAAATATGTAGTCATAGCTCCAGCTGGTTTGGCTCAGTGAATAGAGTGTTGGCCTGTGGAATAAAGGGTCCCGGTTTCGATTCCAGTCAAGGGCACATGCCCAGGTTGCAGGCTCAATCCCCAGTAAAGGGCATGCAGGAGGCAGTTTTTAAAAAAATGTGGTCATCCTCTCTAGTGATTTTAAAATTGTTGTTGTACTTTCCAACTCCAGAATTTCTATGTGGTTATTTTTTTATATTACCTACCTCATTATTAATATTCTCTATTTGATGAGTCATTGTCATCATACTTCTCTTTAATACTTCAGACATGTCCTAGCTGGTTTGGCTCAGTGGATAAAGCATTGGCTTGTGGACTGAAGGGTCCCGGGTTCGATTCCAGTCAAGGGCACATGCCCAGGTTGCAGGCTCAATCCCCAGTAGGGGACGTGCAGGAGGCAGCCAATCAATGATTCTCTCTCATTGATGTTTCTACCTCTCTTTCCTTCTCCCTTCCTTTCTGAAATCAATAAAAATATATTAAAAAATAAAAACTTCAGACATGGTTTCCTTTAGCTCTGTGAAGATATTTACAGTAGCTGGTTTAAAAGACAAAGGCTTCAAAGAACGAATAAATGAAGAAACATGTAGACATATAAAGAAATAAATGAAAAAAACATGAATGCATGCATGAATGAATGAACAGATGAAGGAATGAAAAAGTGAATGGTTAAGCATATGAATAGCAAACAGATGAGTGACACTCCCTTCATCCTTGACCGCCTCCAGGAATTCAGCTGGAGGGGAAGGAGGAGGAACCAGAGGAAGAGGTCACCCTGGGCAGCCGCCTGATGAGCCTGTTGGAGAAAGTGCGGCTGGTGAAGAAGAAGGAGGAGAAACCTGAGGAGGAGCTGCCTGCTGAGGAGAGCAAACCCCGTGAGAACTGGGCCATTAGGGAAGGGGCTGAGGTGGGGCAGGCAGCCCTGTGCTTGGGGAACCTCTGGGTTCAAGATAGCTTATGAGAAGTAGCGCAAGGGAAGGGTAAATGGATATTAGGAGGAATGGAGGGTGAGGTGAAAGGGGAAGCATGCTGGAGTGGGGCTGCATGTGGACATGTAGACCTCCAAATGTTGGGGCTGCACAGTATGTATTGGACCAGGGTGGTATATGGCCCTCCCAGAGAAGAGACTCACATCCATACATGGCAACTCCTGCACCACCATGGCTTCCATGTCCTTGTGGCTTTTCTTTGTTTTTCTTTTCTTTTTTTGGTGAAATGATTACCATGCTGAGGATTAGAAAAACAGCTATGATAAATGTTGGGTCAATGCTGCATCATTATGCAAACTATGTATTAACCCCATCCCACAAAGGCAGAATCATTGATGTTTTATAGGATTTATTCTACAACATTTAGGAAACTATTATTGGCAAACTCTGGGCCAGGCAATGTTGGCAGGCCTGGGGAATATATTAGGGGGAAGAGTCAAAGTCCCCACCCTCAAGGAGTTTAGAATATTATGACAGATACATATATACGCCATAATGTCAGGTGGCCATGGGTGTTAAGAAGAATAATAAAGTTGAGTGAAAGAAGAGAGAGGGACTAAGATGGAGGGGTTGAATTGGGGGAATGAGGTGTGCAAAGGTCTGGGGAAGATTAATTGGTACAGAGAGAACAGCCAGTGCAAAGGGCCCGAGGCAGAGACATGCTTGGTATGTTTAAATGTGGCCAAATGTGGCTTGTGCAAAATGAGTAGGGGGAGAGGGCAGGAGATGAGGTCAGAAGTGATGGGCCAGAGTGTGGAAGGAAGGTAAAGATTAACACATCACAGGTCATGAATTGACACCATCATTTAATGCCAGTGCCTGGAGGTTTCTTTTAACACAAGGGATATCTGTCTTCTCTCCCAGAAATCCTGGGAGGAAAATGGGTTGGCAAAGAAAGAGGGACAGAGAGATAAATGGATGCTGGCTATAGGAGAGGTGAGGCCTAGGGAGATCCCCAGGGAAAATAAAGGAGTTGTTTTGACATTATTTTCAAATAATACTGAAATGTTCCCAGTTTTTCTTTGTGCCTATTGACTCTTTTGATGACAAGTTGGCAATATTTTTATAAAACACACGGAATTGAGGCTTGGGCTTTCAGAGGTGCATAGTGAAAAGCTCAAAATAGTGCTCTGGTGTTCTCTAGCGATTTAATTTTTTTCCTTTTGAAATTTGTAGGAGGTCCTATGGAAGGGGTACTAGGGTGAAGAGAACAGAGAGTCTTAGGGCAATAGAAAAAATCTGCCAGAATCCAGGCACTCCTGCCTCATGGGGCAGGCAGCTAGTAACTGAGAAGCTGCTGGAAAGAGGGGCCCCTTTTACATTGTTTGGGCTCAAAACCCTGGTCAGGCAAAGTGTACTGACCCTGTGTCTCCTCCCCAGACTCACTGCAGGAGCTGGTGTCTCACACAGTGGTGCGTTGGGCCCAAGAGGACTTCGTGCAGAGTCCCGAGCTGGTCCGGGCCATGTTCAGCCTCCTGCACCGTCAGTACGATGGACTTGGGGAGCTGCTGCGTGCCCTGCCCCGGGCATACACCATCTCGCCATCCTCCATGGTGGATACCATGAGCCTGCTGGAGTGCCTCGGCCAGATCCGCTCGCTGCTCATTGTGCAGATGGGTCCCCAGGAGGAGAACCTCATGATCCAGAGCATTGGGTGAGGCACTGCCCCCTCCTTGACTTTGTAAGTCCCAGGGGAAGGGAGGGGAGCTTGTCCCCTGGGCCACATCCTCTGGATACGATAATGTCTCCTTCCTCCACCTCTGCCCTGTCTTCAGGGTGATACATTCTTCTGACAACTAGGCCATTTCCCTAGATAATGTCCCTTCCCTTTACCACTCCACCTACCCCTGGGATAATAGCTCCTACTCACCTGTGACTGACTCTTGGCACAAAGTCCACCCTAATGGAGCTTCAGTTTCCTCATCTTAGATGGGGAAGAGGCATGCCCACCTTGTAGAGTCCCTGTGCAGCTTTAGTGAGCTCTTGCTTGTAGCAGTAACAATAATAATAATAATAGTATTGAGCGCTCAGTGTCAAGTGTCTCATTCACTCACTCAGCAAATATTTATTGAGCACCTACTGTGTGCAAGGCCATTTCTAGGTGCTTAAGGATTCAGTGGGCAACGTGACAAAGCTCTCCTCCCTCGGGTAGCCCACTTGGTGATGACTCCCCCAAGAGTCTGGGGGCTCTCCCTGGACTTGGGCCCCACCTAAGAACTTCATTTGTCCACAGGAACATCATGAACAACAAAGTTTTCTACCAACACCCGAATCTGATGAGGGCACTGGGCATGCATGAAACAGTGATGGAGGTCATGGTGAATGTCCTTGGGGGTGGCGAATCCAAGGTAAGGGTCCTGCATGGGCTGGGGAGGTCAGGGGCAGGGGCCACAGGAGGCAGGCACTGACCACTGGCCCACCCTGCCCACCCCAGGAGATCCGCTTCCCCAAGATGGTGACAAGTTGTTGCCGCTTCCTCTGTTACTTCTGCCGCATTAGCAGACAGAACCAGCGTTCCATGTTTGACCACCTGAGCTACCTGCTGGAGAACAGTGGCATTGGCCTGGGTATGAACCCCCAGGCTCAGTGATGCCTCCTAGAGCCCACTCCTGGCAGTCCATCCAGGCCCCCCTCACTCTCCAATGGTTCATTCATTCATTCAGTAAACACTGACTCTCAACTGCCCTTGGTCTGACCCTGTGATGAGCAGTGCTGGGGACACCCAGACAGCCCTGGGCCTGGCCCTCATGGGGCTCATAGTGCATCAGGGAAGACAGACCCATCCCAAACAGCAACAGCCCAGAGTGGTCAGACCTTGGATGGGGAAGCACAGGACAGAAGAGGCACCCAACCCAGGCTGGAAAGGGGTGGTCACAGAGGGCTTCCCAGAGGAGGTAAGATAGGCAGGAGACAGGTGGCTAAGCACCTCCAAAACGCATTCTCACAACCTCTCGCCCCTACAGGCATGCAGGGCTCCACACCCCTGGACGTGGCAGCTGCCTCTGTCATTGACAACAATGAGCTGGCCTTGGCGTTGCAGGAGCAGGACTTGGAGAAGGTGTGGAGGGAGGAGGCCTGGACCCTGGGGGCACCTGCTGATTCAGGACTCATTATGAGGGGCCATTTTGGATGGTCCAGGATCAAATCAAAAGGGGAATAATTTTCAAGAAAAGAACAGGACCCCAGTCACTAATTCGTGGAGCTGAGGGCAAATCCATGCTCCACCCTTCCCAGCTGTGTGGCATTGGCACATTTCTTGGCCCTCTGTGCCCCTGCTTCTGGGTGTAGCACTGAAGGGCTCTGAGTTCAGAAACTTAGATTTAACTTTCCCCACTCCCTTGCTGCATGGCCTTGGACAAATGCCTTAAATTCTCCAAGCCTCTGTCTCCTCATCTGCAGAATGAATATAATTAAAACAACGTTGTAGAGCTGATCAGAGGATTAAGTGAGTTAACCTGTGAAAGCCTTTACAAAACAGTAAATACTCAATAGCAGTTATCCACTATTATATTATTAAACAAATATTTATTGAGCACCTACTATGTGCAGGGCAGTAGGGGTATGACAGTGATTGAGACAGAAATCCTTGTCTTTGTTCTAGTTGGACGGATGGATAATAAACAAGATGAATAAGTAAAAGACACGGTATATTAGCTAGTAATAAGTGTTGAAGAGAGCAAAAAGTAAGCAAGAGAGAAAAATATCAAGTGTCAGAAGGGTGTCCAAGTTTAAACAAGAGTGATCAGAGAAAGCCTCCCTGAGACAGTGACATTCAGGCAAAACTCTGAAGCAGTTGAGGAGCCATGTAGACATCTGGGGAAAGAACATTCCAGCCAGGAGAACAGCCAGTGCAAAGGTCACAAGGTAGTAGTGAACCTCATGATTTTTAAGAACAGTGTGGTGGTTGGTGCAGGAGGAGTGAGGGGTGAGTGGTGGGAGGTGAGGGCAGGAGGTACTGCGGGGAGGTTGTGAAGAGGGTCTTGTGGGCCACAATGAGGGTTCTGGCTTTTACCATGTGTGATGCACTACCAGAGCATTCTGAGCAGGAGAGGGACATGACCTGATTCAGGTATTTACAGGGTCCCTCTGACTGAGTGTAGGGGACAGACTTGGGGGTAGCAGAGAGCCCTGGGTGGAGGCCCCACTGATGGCAGGTGGGAATTTAGGGCAGAGGATGAGAGTTATTGTTTGCAGAGGGTTCCAGAGATAATGGGAGTGCAGAGCACCAGGCATTGGCAGGGACCTGAGCCTTGGGGAGGATGGTAGTGTGGGTCTGGCCTCTGGCTGAGCCCACCTCTGCCCCCAGGTGGTGTCCTACCTGGCTGGCTGTGGCCTCCAGAGTTGCCCCATGCTCCTGGCCAAAGGGTACCCAGACATCGGCTGGAACCCCTGCGGCGGTGAGCGCTACCTGGACTTCCTGCGTTTTGCTGTCTTCGTCAATGGTGAGGCAGGTGGTGGTCGTGGTGGTGGTGGAGACTGGTGTCACTGGCCAAAGTCTCCCTCAGGTGTGGCTCACATCTTGAGCTATAGGCCTGGCATGGGCAGGAGACAGGGTCTGGGCATGAGCTCTTGAGGTGCAGGGTCCAAGGTTACCCGGGGAGGGACCCTGGGTTCACAAGGCCTCCTGACCCCACTCGAGCCACCAGGTGAGAGTGTGGAGGAGAACGCTAATGTGGTGGTGCGGCTGCTCATCCGCAAGCCTGAGTGCTTTGGGCCAGCCCTGCGGGGCGAGGGTGGCTCGGGACTGCTGGCTGCCATCGAAGAGGCCATCCGCATCTCTGAGGACCCTGCGAGGGACGGCCCCGGTGTCCGCAGGGACCGAAGGCGTGAGCAGTGAGTTTCCCTCCCCCCTCCTCAACAGAACAACCTGCCCTCCTGTGCCCCTTGCTGCCTCCCCAACGCCATCTTCCTTCTCCCTCAGCTTTGGGGAGGAGCCACCTGAGGAAAACCGGGTGCACCTGGGACACGCCATCATGTCCTTCTATGCTGCCTTGATTGATCTTCTTGGACGCTGTGCACCAGAGATGCATGTGAGAACCAAAGACCGAGGGGTGTGCATGGCCTTAAACCTCTTCATTCAGGCGTTCAACATTGGTCCTGTGTTAGGCAATGCTGGGGACACACCAGTGACCAAGATAGCCCCAGATCTCACTCTCCCAGAGCTCCCTGTCCAGTGGGGGAGACCAGGTAGTGAGAACATGGGGTAGTCAAGGCTGAAGTGGAGACACACAGGCTGGGGTCAGGGCTGTGTTTCCTGACCCCTGAGTTATCCCCATGAGAAGGATTTCTGCTTCAGTGCATCAGGAAGGGATAGAGTGGGGTAATGGCCAAATGGATCATGGGCTTCCCAATGATATGCTCCCCTCCCCCCTCCAGCTAATCCAAGCCGGCAAGGGTGAGGCCCTGCGGATCCGTGCCATCCTGCGCTCCCTTGTGCCCCTGGATGACCTCGTGGGCATCATCAGCCTCCCACTGCAGATCCCCACCCTGGGCAAAGGTGTGAGGGGGCGGGACTCAGCAAGGGAGTAATGCTGGGGAGGGTGGGTCTGAAGGGCATCTCTGACCCCCTGTGTCCTTGTCCACAGATGGGGCTCTGGTACAGCCAAAGATGTCTGCATCCTTTGTGCCAGACCACAAGGCATCCATGGTGCTCTTCCTGGACCGTGTATATGGCATCGAGAACCAGGACTTCTTGCTGCATGTGCTGGACGTGGGGTTCTTGCCTGACATGAGGGCAGCTGCCTCACTGGACACGGTGAGCAGCCTGGCCAACCTCCCTACTTCCAGGGTGGGGAATAGTGTGTTCTGAAATTGTGTAGCTATCCTGACCCTCTCCCCCCACCATCAAGATAGAAGACAAAACCAAGAAAAACTGAATTATGGGAAAGGGACAGGGTAGAAATCTCCAACACCTCGGGTTATAAGAAACAATCATTCTCGGAAATGGTTCAGCACCACAGAGACACAAAGACCTGTGCACAACAACAGTACTAATAACAGGTGACAAGGTCAAGTACAGTGAGGACTGAGAACTGACCACTGGGTTGGGCAGATGGTGTCCCTGACAGTTTGAACAAGGTGATGGGGCAAAAGCCTTACTGGAGAGAGTTTAAGCAGCCTGGGAGGTGAGGCATGGGGGACAATGAGTGTTGACAGTCTTTACACAAGTTGGTAACAAAGAAGGCAGAGAAATGGCGATGTGCTGGAGGGATGACCTTGGTCAAAAAAAGGCTCTTCTTAAGATGGGAGAAATAACTCTTAGCTGTTAATCGGGAAGAGGAACACAGGAACTTGAATCTATAACCATCAGCTTGTCAGAAATACTGGGGCAAAGGAACAAGTTAACTGACACCACCAGGAAGCGACCAGCCAAAGCCAAAATGTAGGAAATTCCACTGGACTAATGACCCAGTTACTTCAGCAAATAAACAGCTTTAAAGGGGTGGGGAGGAAAGAGACTGCTGCAGATGAAAAGACCTGAGACCTATCAGCTAAACATAGTATGATGACCTTCCTGGGGCCTGATCCAAACAATCTCAGCTAAATGCAAAGCAACTTTTGAGACAATTGGAGTAAGCTGATCATGAATATGAAGACACTAGAGGCCTGGTGCACGAAAATTGTGCACTTGGGAGGTTCTTCCACATGGCCTGCCTCCTCTCTCAGTCCAGGACCCCTTGGGGGATGTCCACCTGCTGGCTTAGGCCTGCTCCCTGGGGGATTGGGCATAAGCTGGCAATCAGACATCCCTCTGGCAGCCCAGGAGCCCTGGGAGGAGTGGGCCTAAGCAGTTAGTTGGACATCCTTAGTGCTGCTGAGGAGGCAAGAGAGGCTCCTGCCACCACCACTGCAGTCAAGCTTTCAGCTGGGTTTGCGGCTGAGTGGAGATCCTCCTGTGGGAGCGCACTGACCACACGGGGCCGCTCTTGCATTGAGCATCAATGTGCATCATAGCAACCAGTAGTTCCACCGTGAAGGTCAATTTGCATTCTACCCTTTTATTATATAAGGAAAATTGTTAATTCTGTGAGATGTGATAATGGCAGCATAGAATGTTAAATATAACTTCTTGTCTGAATGGAGATACATATTTAAGTATTTTGGAATAAAATGGTATAGGCTGGGTGTTGCATGAAAATATCACAGGAAAAAAGGTGGGGTTAGAGGAAATAAACATGCTGAAGGTGGAAACTGCGGAACAGTGTAATCTGGGTAATGAGGATTCATTAATTGGCTTCTGCACTTTTATAAGAGAGTAGAGACTAGGAGGAGCAGGTTTGGAGAAAAGATCAGAAGCCTGGGTCATTTGCTCAGAGTTGTCCAGCGAGTGCCAGGGAAACCCCAGGAGCCACAGAGGACTGAAGTCCTCACTCTGCGCCCCAGGCCACGTTCAGCACTACTGAGATGGCGCTGGCGCTGAACAGATACCTGTGCCTGGCGGTGCTGCCGCTCATCACCAAGTGTGCGCCGCTCTTTGCGGGAACCGAGCACCGCGCCATCATGGTGGACTCCATGCTGCACACCGTGTACCGCCTGTCCCGCGGCCGCTCCCTCACCAAAGCGCAGCGCGATGTCATCGAGGACTGCCTCATGGCACTCTGCAAGTAGGCGGGCCCGGGGGCGGGGCGGGGCGGGGCTGAGGGGTGGGGTGGGGTGGGCTTCCAGGTAAGAGCCTACAGCCCGCTGAATGTCCTCCCAGGTACATCCGCCCATCCATGCTGCAGCACCTGCTGCGGCGCCTGGTGTTCGACGTGCCCATTCTTAATGAGTTCGCCAAGATGCCGCTCAAGGTGAGGGCAGCCGCTCTTTTAGCTCGCTCACTTCCATGGCCTGCCCACCGCTTGCTCTGCACTCTGGGGCTCATTTGTATCAACACCCCCCAGGCCAGTTAAACTACAAATATGAAGCCATTCTTTAGCATTTTCATTTGAATACTGGGGTTCCCAGAATATTCACTTTGTGTCATTGGTGCCTCTAACACTCTCTAATTAAAGTTTAATTTCCCTAACATTGAGCCAACACGCACGTAAATTAACATATATTTGCATGGGGCACACCACTTTTCCTAATTAGCATGCTTATTCTAATGCCCAGACCATCAGGCTTCTATTATTCAAATGAGTACATTTATTTTAATAAACAGTTCCACAACTATTTTGAATCTTTGCACACTGTCTTTCCTATTATTTTCTATTTCCATGCTAGTTTTTAAAAATATATATTTTTGATTGATTTCAGAGAGGAAGGAAGAGGGAGAGAGAGATAGAAACATCAATGATGAGAGAGAATCATTGATCGGCTGCCTCCTGCATACCCCACACTGGGGATTGAGCCTGCAACCTGGGCATGTGCCCTGACCGGGAATCAAACCATGACCTCTTGGTTCATAGGTCGATGCTCAACCACTGAGCCATGTGGCCGGGGTCCGTGCTAGTTTTCAGAAGAAGATACCTCCAACTCAGATATCTTGACTATTTTGCATGATACATCTAAATTAGCCCCTATTTTAAATTTGCATATTAAATGTGGAAGCCCTCTTCCCAATTACCATACGAATTACATTTGTATGAAGTTCTGCTAATGTTTCTATTCCACATGATAATTTACATAAAAGCAAACCACTACATCCATATGTCCATTTACTCATAATGCTACTCATGGATTATTTGTGTAAAACAATACCAGACAAATTTGTATAATAAACTGTCCAGGACCACTCCCCAATAAGCATACCATTCCCCTCATTAGCACAATTTACATAACCCACACCTCCTTCAATATGTAAAAGCACTGGCAGCCCTGGGCCTCCCAGGACTTCATTTGCCTGCTAACTGCTTCTGCCCCCTCATTTGCTTGCCTCTTCCTTGCTCCCATCCAGCTCCTTACCAACCACTATGAGCGCTGTTGGAAGTACTACTGCCTGCCCACAGGCTGGGCCAACTTTGGCATCACTTCAGAGGAAGAGCTGCACCTCACAAGGAAACTCTTCTGGGGCATCTTTGATTCGCTGGCACACAAGGTCTGGGCACCTGGGGACCCTGAACAGAACCTGTTTGGAGGTGGTGGAGTCCAAAGTTGAGATTCAGGATGAAATCTCCAAATGTAGGGTTCAGGGAGGGAGGTTCTTTGGATCCAAGAGAATCCATGAGTTGGATCTCTGGTTTGGGTGTCATGGAAGATGGGATGGACCTCTCATTTGGGGGCTTGGAGAAGGTTACATAGGATGGCTTGAGGGTCCAGATGGGACTGAGGCTTGGGTTTTAGGAAGAGGGACCATAATTCATGTTTGTGGGCTCAGGAAGGAGGGTTACTAATGGCAGGGATAAGTTTGAGGTCCTTGGGCTCCAGGAACTGCAGACTCAGCCAGGCCTGCAGTGACACCCCTGTCCTTGACATCCCTAGAAGTATGACCAAGAGCTGTACCGAATAGCTATGCCTTGTCTGTGTGCCATCGCAGGGGCCCTGCCCCCTGACTACGTGGACGCCTCATACTCGTCCAAGGCTGAAAAAAAGGCCACGGTGGATGCTGAAGGCAACTTTGATCCTCGACCTGTGGAGACCCTCAAGTGAGGCCTAGTGGAAGGAGAGGGTGGGGCCTGGGGCAAAGAGAAGTAGGATGTGACTGTCAGAGATGGGAGGAAGGGCCAGCCCCAACATCTGCCGACCCTGTCCCCTCTAATAGTGTAATCATCCCAGAGAAGCTGGACTCCTTCATTAACAAGTTCGCGGAGTACACACATGAGAAGTGGGCCTTCGACAAGGTTGGCGTCAGGGTCCTCCCCTTCCCAGGAACTCCTACCCCTGCCTCAAAAGTACCCCTGAACTCAGCTTTTCTGAGACCCTTAACCCTTCCTGAGACCTACAATCTCCTCTGAAGCCCTCAGTCCCTCCAGGGTTTCCTCTCTGTGTCCCCCAAGCTGCTTCTACCCCTCATCTTGCCTCTACCCTCAGCTGTATGGTAACACTGCCTCCACCCATCCCTTTTCACCTCCAGATCCAGAATAACTGGTCCTATGGGGAGAACATAGATGAGGAGCTGAAGACCCACCCCATGCTGAGGCCATATAAGACCTTTTCAGAGAAGGTGACCAAACCTTGGGGCCCAATGTTGGGGGTCCAAAATGAAACCTCTAAGTTTGGAGGTTCAGGGAGGAGTGAGTCTGCTTCAAAGGCTTGGATCTAGCTGGATCCCTCTCCATGGACTCTGCCTTTCCTCGAACTTGGCTGCCTCCCCTAAACCCAGGACTCTTAGTGTTCCTTCTGAAAGAGTCGGAGAGACTGGGTTTGATTCCTTGACCACCCTTAACTTCTCTGAGTCTCCTGTGTAAGATGGGACAATGTGAGTATGTTTGGAAAGCTCTGTTACAGAGCAGGGAAGAGACCTAGGTTCAAATTCAAACGGACCACTTCCTAGCCACGTGCTGGGGGCTTTCCCCTTCTTGGGACACTGGAAGCCAGGGAAGCTAAACCAGGGCCTCTTACCTCCACTTCCCTCTCACCCCATTCCACCAACTCCGGTTTCTCCTGTCAACCCCAGGACAAAGAGATTTATCGCTGGCCCATCAAGGAGTCCTTGAAGGCCATGATTGCCTGGGAATGGACCATAGAGAAAGCGAGGGAGGGTGAAGAGGAGAAGACAGAGAAGAAAAAAACAAGGAAGATCTCCCAAAGTGCCCAGGTGGAGGCTGGACTGGGGTGGAGTGCCGGGCATTGAGGGGGTGGTGAGTAGCTAGAATAAGAGGCAGGGCCAGGAGAGGGTGGGCCAGGCAGGAGATGGAGTAGGGGAAGGAGGGGGTGTTCATTACTATACAGTTTATTTCAATAAGATGCAGGAGAAGACCCAGGAAAGGAGACAACAAAGTAGAAAGGAGGGGTGGCTTAGAGGCAGGGCCTTAAAGAGAGGGTGCAGAGCAGGGGTCTAGGGCCAGGTGAGGGGAGGGTAGATTGGGTCAGGGCATGGGCTTCCTGCTAACCCACCAAGCCCCCCATTTCTCCCTTGTCCTCCCAGACCTATGATCCGAGAGAAGGCTACAACCCCCAACCACCCGACCTCAGCGGAGTTACCCTGTCTCGGGAGCTGCAGGTGAGACCCCTCATCTTTTCTTTTGGGGTGTGGAGGTGTCTGTTTGGGTGGGGGAGGATATCCTCTGAATCTGGGCCTTGACTCTCCCATCCATACCCAGGCTATGGCAGAACAGCTGGCGGAAAATTACCACAACACGTGGGGGCGGAAGAAGAAGCAGGAGCTGGAGGCCAAGGGTGAGGGGACCCATCTGCCTCTGCACAGATCCTCCTTCTCCACAGTCCCCTAGTCATAGGCTCTGGATCATAAGGGCCTGTGTTAGAGCTGTGTGACTTTCATCTTCTGCAATTGCTTTCATCCCCTTGAACCTTGTTTCTGTGTTTGTACAGTGGAGATAACAGCATTTACTACCTTAGGGTTGTGGTGAGGATGTGAAGAACACCCAAAAGCAATGATTTGGTTATTTTTATCTCTGTCTTTATTACTATCCTATATAATAAAAGCCTAATATGCAAATCAACCGAATTACCGGTCACTATGATGTGCACTGACCACCAGGGGGCAGAGGCTCAATGCAGGAGCTGTGCCCAGCCTGCAGGCCCCAGGTCAACCAAGGCAGATGCCAGTGGGGCCACTCAATCACCCCACAAATCAGCCCTGATCACTGGCCAGGCCTAGGGACCCTACCCAAGCATGAATTTCGAACATCTGGCCTCTAGTAATTATATAAGCCTTCAACTGCAGGAACCACTTCAATGAGAGTGGCCTGGGTCCCTCCCAGCCCTCTGATTTCTGGTCTTTGCCATGCCAGGTGGTGGGACCCACCCTCTGTTGGTCCCCTACGACACTCTCACTGCCAAGGAGAAGGCACGAGATCGAGAGAAGGCCCAGGAGCTGCTGAAGTTCCTGCAGATGAATGGCTATGCAGTCACCAGGTACGTGGGCTGGGAGCCAGACCTGAGAACAGTGGGAAAGAGAGGCAGAACCCACAGGGCAGCAGCTGGGAGAACTGAGGCCAGTGTAGGGGAAACAGGGCCAAAGAAGGGAGGAGGCTAAGAGGGCGGGGTCTGGAGAACTGAGGCGGGACCTGAGAGGGGACGAAGCTAAGAAGGTGGGGCCTGGCGCGTGGGGGCGGGGCCAGAAAGGGGGAGAAAGCTAAGAGGGTGGAGCCTGACAAATGGGGTGGAGCCAGAGGGGGTTGTTAAGAGGGTGGGACTTGGGATAAGAAGCGGCTCTAGTCCAGGGAGGAGCTAGAAACTCCAGGGACCTGGGGTGAGGCAGCAAATCGAAGAAGCAAGGCCTGGAGGAGCAGAGTCGGAGCTGGAGAAGGATGGGAAACGGCAATTCTGGATCCAAGCTGATCCTTTCCTCCACCCATCCACGCAGAGGCCTTAAGGACATGGAGCTGGATACATCTTCCATTGAGAAACGGTTCGCCTTTGGCTTCCTGCAGCAGTTGCTCCGCTGGATGGACATTTCCCAGGAGTTTATTGCCCACCTGGGTGCGGAGAAGTCCCTCCCTGATGCCCGCCCTACCTGGGAGCCAGGTCACGCATGTCTCCTTCCTCCCTCAGATATTTACTGCGCCAGAGAGTGTTCTAGGTGTTGAGACTAAACAGTGAGCAAGACAGACAAAGATCCCTGTCCTGGATTCAGACAATTAATGTCAGAAATAACTAACTCACTTCGTGTGTTAGAAAGTGATTGATGTTATGGGGGAAAGACTGCAATAGAGCCAGCTAAGGCGTGTGCAAAGGGGGATAGTCCCGAAGACCTTGAAGGAACTGGGGAGGGGGCCGTGTGGACATCTGGGGAGAGTATTCCAGGCAGGGGAACAGCCAGTGCAAAGACTCTGGGAGGTCCCTGCTATGAATATTAGGCCTGTTTGGCTGCAGCAGAGTGACTGAGGGGGAGAGTGAGAGGAAACGGGGTCAGAGACGTGCAGGGGCAGCTCATGGAATGATTTCTTAAATGTATGTAGAGCTCACATTTATTTCAAAGTTTAATATTGGAAGTGTTTGGGGTCTTTATTTAGAAGTTTGGTGATGAGAAATATGCCATAGGAACTTAGCTCTTGTTTATGTCAATTAGCCTGTGGTCAAATCGGTGGCCTTATACATTCTTTTGCTTAAAGATGCAGTTTCCAAGAACCTAAGGAGGACGTTAAGTGAGAACAAACTGTATATAGACCTCCAAGGTGGGAGGAGATGGCACAAGGATACTTCTCACAGTGCCAAGAAATAGCAAGTCTCTAATAATTAGGGTCGGCATTATTATTTTAATAGTATTAATTATCATTGTCACCATTATTATTACGTTTGAAATTGATTTCCATTTTAAAATTAACAATATTGACCTCCTGTTTCATTTATTTCAAATTTACTCAGTGTCACTACTGGTGTTCAAGAAGAAAAGGGCTTGTGATAGGAGAGGAGGGGGATGTTTGTTTATTTCAAATTTACTCAATGCCAGGTATTGATGTTCAAGAAGAGAAGGGTTTGTGATAGGAGAGGAGGGGGATGTTCCATGGCCCTGCCCATTCTCAGCCTCAAGAAGGGTTTGATCAAGGAGTTAGGGCAGCAGATGAAAGGCAGGAGAGAGAGTTTTATTTCAGAGCCAACAAGGTGACTTCATGTGAAGAATTTATCTCCCATCCTCTCCTAACTCTGCCCCATCAGAACACCCTGAGTTCGCTAGCCTTGAATCCACCATGACCCCTTTTTGCCCCCCTCCCCAGAGGCTGTGGTCAGCAGTGGACGAGTAGAAAAGTCCCCTCACGAACAGGAGATTAAGTTCTTTGCCAAGGTGAGAGGTGGGCTCAGAAGCTGGAGGAGGCTGGGAACTCTCCCCACCCTTCACTCAGGCACACTGATCTCTTCCCACCTCACTCTTCAGATCCTGCTCCCTTTGATCAACCAGTACTTCACCAACCACTGCCTGTATTTCTTGTCCACACCAGCCAAAGTGCTGGGCAGTGGTGGCCATGCCTCCAATAAGGAGAAGGAAATGATCACCAGGTGGGCTGCCCTGTGACCTCTGACCCAGCCCCATGACCTCACAGCATTGTAATCCTGGACCTTATACTCCTACCTTGGATCTTAGGGGCTCTGTCCTGGGGGCTGGGCACTGACTACCTCTATCTGCAGAGGCAATTAAAGGGCACGGTGACCAACTGTCCTGTTGTGCCTGAGACTGAGGTGTTTCCCAGGACATGGGACTTTCAGGCAAACGGGGATGAATTTGTTGTCCTGTCAGAAAGGCTGACCAGTCTACCCACTCCGCTCCAACATGCCAGTTATTGCCAGTTCCTTTCAAGCTTACTCATCTCTGCCCCTCCCCACCCCTCCTGTCTTCTTCTTTTTCTCCCCCATCATCCTATCTCCCCTGGCTCTGTCTTCTGTCCCTCTCTCCCTATGCCTGCCTCCTCTAACTGTGTCATCACTGCCCCTGTCCCTCGGAGTCTTTGCACCCGGTTTCCCCTGTCCTTCTTTCTCTATCATTAGCCTCTTCTGCAAGCTTGCTGCTCTTGTTCGTCACCGAGTCTCTCTCTTCGGTAAGTAACTTTGCTCCCTAAGCCCTTCTTAATCTTCCCTCTCTTCCCCTCATTACCAACCCCACCCTGAAGAAGTATGGCCCAGGTTCATGCCTTAATTTGAACAACCTTTACTGTATTCTTCCCCTGGACCCTACATGGACTAGGTAGACCTGGGGGCAGTGACCGGACAGTCCTGGGCCCTGCCCTCATGGAACTCACAGGCCAGGAGGGAAAACAGGCTTATCAACAGAGAGTGGAGGCCTGAGGGGTCAGGGCCTGGAAGGGGGAGAATAGCAGCCTATGGGAGTCTGCATAGGGGTGCAGAGAGATCATTTGGGGTGGATGTAGATGGAGGTACTGTTCTGTAGTCCTTCCTTTATCTAAGCTCGTCTTCATCCCTCAGGGACGGATGCCCCAGCTGTTGTCAACTGTCTTCACATCCTGGCACGCTCCCTGGATGCCAGGTAGGGCTACAGGTCATGGTGCCCATTCCTAGATTCCCTGAAATCTAAATTCTCATACTCTAGAACTGGGGTGCCCCCACTTCCCTCCTAGGACGGTGATGAAGTCAGGCCCCGAGATCGTGAAGGCTGGCCTCCGTTCCTTCTTTGAGAGTGCCTCAGAGGACATCGAGAAGATGGTAGAGAACCTGAGGCTAGGCAAGGTGTCACAGGCACGCACACAGGTGAAGGGTGTGGGCCAGAACCTCACCTACACCACTGTGGCCCTGCTGCCCGTCCTCACCACCCTCTTCCAGCACATCGCCCAGCACCAGTTTGGAGATGATGTCATCCGTAAGGACTCCTGACCCTAAGGGTGGAGGAGGGGGGCAATTTAGCCAACATCACCCACCCCTGTGTGCCCAATAGAAAGATCAGGTGTTTAAAAGTGTATTTACTGAGTGGATTTATTGCCATAAGCAAAGTGTGCATTCAGTAAATTAGTAGGAAACAGAATGAGTTAATTAGGATGACTTCAGCTGCTCTATCCACAGAGCCTAAATTGCATAGCTTAAGCAAGATGGAATTATATTTTTGTCCTATGTAACAGTCTAGTGTAAGTGGACCATAATGTCAGGATCCCAGGTTCCCTTCATTTTGTTGCTCTGCTATCTCTGAAATATTGCCTTTATCCACATGGTTCAAGATAGCACACCATTACATCCTTATTCTAGCCAGTAGGAGAGGAGAAAAAGCAAAGAGGAGGGCACCTCAATTATTTTGAAGGAACAACCTATAAGTGCTCCGCATTACTCCTGCTTACATCAGTCCCATTGGCCAGAACTTAGCATGTGGCCCATGTTTCTGCAAAGGAAACTGGGAAAGTAGCCTTTATTCTTGGAGGTCATCTGTAGAGCTAAATATTGGAGATCTAGGAAGAAGAGAAGTAGAGAAAGTAGGTAAGAGCAGGTGCTGGGAGTCAATTAGCAGTGTCTGCCATGTTTATTCTACCAAGGGGCTGATCCCCAGCAGGGGAGAGCCAATCAATCAATGTTGATGTTTCTCTCTCATCAGTGTTTCTATCTCCCTCTCCATTCCTGTATCTCTAAAATCAATAAAACATTTTAAAAAACCCTAGTAAGAAAAGTAGCACTTGGATGGGAATTTCCATTTTACTTGGAAATTTTAATAATATACAGAAAAGTCAACAGAAGAGAATTGTGAAGAACTTGCCCCATTTGCTTTACCTTTCACTTTATGGGTGAAAGGATCTGCAGACTTTCCTGAGCTTTTTTTTTTTTTTTTTTAATTTTATTTTATTTTTATTGTTTTAAGTATTACAAATAGTAGTACATATGTCTCCTTTTTTTTCCCCCTTTGATCTCCCCCCGACCTCCCCTATTTCCTGAGCTTTTGAATGTGAGTTGCACACATAGTGACATCCCACCCCTGAACATTCAGCTTGTATCTCCTAAGCAAGAACCTTCTCTCATATAACCACATATCAGAGTCACCCATAAACTGACTATATCTAAGTTTCCCTATTACCCTCAAAATGCCTTTGTGTTGTTGTTTTTTTAATTCAGAATCCAGTGATGTTTCTCTCATGGCTTTGTAGTCTCTTTTCAGTCTAGGACAGCCCCCCTGCCCTCTTTTTGCCTTGTGACATTTGTGAACTTGATGAGATTCTTAACCCAACCTTCCAAAGAGGATGTGTGGCTAACCTAAAATTCTAGCCAGGATTGCATGTGTGTTTGCATTTTTCTGGAGAGTATCCATCACTATTATCAAAAAGATCCATGAGTCCTTTCCTACTGAGTGCCTGCTGTGTGCCTTGTTTTAATTTCTTTCCAAGTATTAACTGGTTTTATCCTCACAATAACCCCCATGAGGAAGATACTATAATTATCCCCATTTTACAGATAGGAAAACAGGCCAAGAGAGTGGTATTTGCTCAAGTCACAAAACTAGTAAATGGCAGGCAGCTCTCCAGCCCCTGCTCTTACCTTCCATTTGGATACAAGAGAGGGGGTTGGGGCAATGGTGTGGTGGGCACATCCTCCACCCTTGTTCTCTCTCTCCCAGTGGATGACGTCCAGGTCTCATGCTACCGAACACTATGCAGCATCTACTCTCTGGGAACAACCAGAAACTCTTACGTGGAAAAGTAAGGAGGAACAATCATAGTTTGGGGCTGGAATAAGCACTCTGGGGGCTCGGGGAGGAGAGGGCGCAAGAGAAGATGGGGGTGAGTGAAAAGCAGGGGAGATCAACAGCGGCACTTTGTGGCATATGCAGTTCCCCAAGGTGGCCACATGAGGGCACTCAGGTGAAGGCTAGCAAAGGAAGTGGAGGCCTCCACGCTGGGGGTGGAGTAGGGTGTGGGAGATGACTAGGTTCTTGCTGGCCCAGATGCCAGGTTGTTCTTCGCTGAGGAACAAGCTTGCCCTGACAAGGGGCTTGCAGAAACGAGGGTAGCACACAGGAGCCATAGCACACCGGGGGCACTGGGAGGGCTCTACCAGTGCTCATGTGGGCTCTCCTGAGCCAAGATCACAGGTGGGACAAGAGGGCATTCAGGAAGCCTGAGAAAAAGGTCATATCTGTGCCCACTGGTGAGCAGCACTCTGTTCCAAAGGGTCTGGGGAGAGTCACTTTTGTGGAGGCTGGGGCTGGGACCCAGGTCCAGGCGGAGGACATGGGAGCTAAAGAGCGCCCTCTTTCAGGCTACGGCCAGCCCTCGGGGAGTGCCTGGCCCGCCTGGCAGCGGCCATGCCTGTGGCATTTCTGGAACCTCAGCTGAACGAGTATAATGCCTACTCAGTGTACACCACCAAGTCTCCCCGGGAGCGGGCCAGTAAGTTCCGTGGGGCTAGGGCAGCTGTCAGGGTTCCAGTCCACATGGCCCAGGGCAGAGCCCACTTTGGGAGCAGTGTGGCCCAATCTGGTCTCTGAGGGGCTGAGGATTCCCAAGCTTGGGTGTGCTCCAGATTGGGGAATCCCAGGGTTTATGGGGGACCCTAGTATGTAGTGTGGACACTGAGGTCTGAGGGTGATGCGTTGGCATGCCCTGATCCCTCCCTGCACCCCAGTCTTGGGGCTCCCCAACAGTGTGGAGGAGATGTGCCCTGACATTCCAGTGCTGGAGCGGCTCATGGCAGACATCGGGGGGCTGGCCGAGTCGGGAGCCCGCTACACAGAGATGCCACATGTCATTGAGATCACACTGCCCATGCTGTGCAGCTACCTGCCCCGCTGGTGGGAGCGCGGACCTGAGGTGCCCCCACCCACCCTGCCCGCTGGGGTCCTCCCACCCTGCACAGCCGTCACCTCTGACCACCTCAACTCCCTGTTGGGGAATATCCTTCGAATCATCGTCAATAACCTGGGCATTGACGAGGCCTCATGGATGAAACGGCTTGCTGGTGGGTCTGTGGGCACTAAGCTATGGAGGGTTGGGGTCAGGGTCTTGGGGCTGGAGCCTCTTGATCTAACAGTCTGAGAGGAAGATCCCAGGCTCCATGGTCTCCTGGGAGTTGAGAGGAGTCAGAGTCTGGGTTTTCTCAGGATTGAAAGTCAAGGGTCATCACAAGGGGTCAGAGGCTCAGGGCTTGAAAGGATGAATCCAGGGAGTCCTCCAGGCTGGATTCTGAATTTCCAGAACCTCAAAGTGGGTTAGATCAGGATTTAGGAACGGGGTCAGAGCCTGAGTTCCTTACGCAAATAGTCAGAGGATGAGGTTCCTGATGAGGATGGGTTATAGGTAAGAGGTCAAGACATTAGTCCTTAAAGGGTTGGGATTCCTGGTTTAGAAGTTCTATGTCAAAAATTGGTTCAAACTAGAGGTTGGGGCTGGAATTGGAGGCCAGGATTAGAGTCAAAAGGCTGGGGTAAGAAGCCATAGTCAGAAATCATGTAGTGAGGAAGAGTCTGTGTAGGGACCAGGTCAGAGGTTAAAGACAGGTGAGAGGTTACAGGCTAGGGTAAGATATCAGTTGGGGTCACAGGTCAGGCACATGTGTTAGGCTGTGATCACAGGTTCAGGTTATGGGTTATGGTTGGGATCGGGATTCAGGGACTATGTTACAGGTCACAGCCCAAGGTCAGAAGTGGGATTAGAGATAAATGCTGGAGTCAGAAGCCAGGGTCAGGCTCAATGATAGCTGCTGGGTCAGAGGAGTCATGTGATGGGAACAAAGGTCATAGGTCAGATGCTGGAGTTAGAGATTGGCCAGCAATGAGTGTCACCCCTTTGCTCCTGCAGTGTTTGCCCAGCCCATTGTGAGCCGGGCCAGGCCAGAGCTCCTGCACTCACACTTTATCCCAACCATTGGGCGGCTGCGCAAGAGGGCGGGGAAGGTGGTGGCCGAGGAGGAGCAGCTGCGCCTGGAGGCCAAGGCAGAAGCCGAGGAGGGTGAGCTCCTGGTGCGGGACGAGTTCTCTGTGCTCTGCCGGGACCTGTATGCCCTCTATCCACTGCTCATCCGCTACGTGGACAACAACAGGTCAGCATGTCCCCATTGTCCCCCCCACATACCTCAGCCCAACCTCTGGCTTTCCTGAATCCCATCTGACCCTTCACCTTCTGACTTTCTATAAACTTCTTGCAATTCTCACCCAACCTTCTGACTCCAACCCCATTGTTTCTGGCTCAACAAAATCCCACCCACTGGATTTGCTCCCTTCCTGCCCCTTTGCACTCCTGAATCTGAGCCCTGCACGGTTGTCAGCTATAAGGAGCCCTGCTTTTCTCTCCAGCACTTGGCCTCCAGGCTTGGGTAGACAAGGTGTCTGATATTTGTGCAGCAAAGCCCAATCATTAGGCCTTTCTCTGTCATTGGGAGAAGAAAGATAGTCCAGATGTGGCCAGTCTCATTCCCCCAGAAACACGGATCTTTAATAAAAGGGCAAGTGCAGGTATCAACCAACTGCTAATGTCTCTCTAAATTCAGAAACTGTTTAAAAGAATTATTAACTCCCACATGCAGCCTAATTCAAGGATAGTAAATGAATTTCAGCTCCAGTTCCATCCTTGTTGGAAAAGGTTGTCCTGGGAGCAGAAAACGAAGTGGTGGTATGCATGCTGGATGCATCCTTGCACATCCATCTTTGTGCTCACCAGTGGGTACTGTTATAGGGTAGATTCCTAGGAGTGGGAGAGCTGGGTCAAAGAGTTTGAACAAGTAAATTGTGGTATATTCACACAGTGGAATATTACACAATAATTCAAATGAACAAAGTCACAACACACAACATGGATAAATCTCACAAACATCAGTTTAAGTAAAGGCCAGGAAAATAAAATAAAAAAGAGTACATATCATATCATCTATTTATGTAATGTTCAAGAACAGACAAAAACAATTCATGGTCTGTAAGTCAAGATAAGCGTCATTTTTTCAAGAGGAAGGAAATGAAAGTGGCTGGGAGGGACACAAGGGTAGTTCTAGGGACTGAAAATGTTCTATTTCTTGAGTTGGGTGGTGGTTACACAAGTGTGTTCACTTTGTGATAATTCATCAAGTTGACATTTATATGCATGTCAATTTTTTTTTCACTGTAGAAAAAATTTATTTGCCTCATTAAAAAATCTCAATAGTGCATTTAACTATAAATTCAATCTTCTCATTCAAGGAGTTGCAAACAAAGTTTAAGTAGAAACTTTCGATTGCTTTAGGTTTACATTTTATTTTTTTAAATAAATCTTTATTGTTCAGATTATTACAATTGTTCCTATTTCCACCCCCCCCCCCCGCCGTCCCCCATAGCTACCCTCCACCCGGTTCCCACCCCACCCTCTGCCCTTACCTTCCCTCCACTGTCCTCATCCACAGGTGCACAATTTTTGTCCAGTCTCTTCCCGCACCCCCACACACACCCTTCCCCCCGCCCCCAAGAATTGTCAGTCCACTCCCTTTCTATGCCCCTGATTCTATTATAGTCACCAGTTTATTCTGTTCATCAGATTTTTTATTCACTTGATTTTTAGGTTCACTTGTTGATAGATATGTATTTGTTGTTCATAATTTTTATCTTTACCTTTTTCTTCTTCTTCCTCTTCTTAAAGAATACCTTTCAGCATTTCATATGATACTGGTTTGGCGGTGATGAACTCCTTTAGCTTTTTCTTATTGTGAAGCTCTTTATCTGACCTTCAATTCTGAATGATAGTTTTGCTGGGTAGAGTAATCTTGGTTGTAGGTTCTTGCTATTCATCATTTTGAATATTTCTTGCTACTCTCGTCTGGCCTGCATAGTTTCTGTTGAGAAATCAGCTGACAGTCATATGGGTGATCCCTTGTAGGTAACTAACTGTTTTTCTTTTGCTGCTTTTAATATTCTCTCTTTGTCTTTTGCTCTTGGCATTTTAATTATGATGTGTCTTGGTGTGGTCCTCTTTGGATTCCTTTTGTTTGGGATTCTCTGTGCTTCCTGGACTTGTAAGTCTTTCTTTCACGAGGTGGGGGAAGTTTTCGGTCATTATTTCTTCAAATAGGTTTTCAGTATCTTGCTCTGTCTCTTCTTCTGGGACCACCATAATTTGGATGTTGGTACGCTTGAAGTTGTCCCAGAGGCTCCTTACACTATCTTCATACTTTTGGATTCTTTTTTCTTTTTGCTTTTCCGGTTGGGTGATTTTTGCTTCTTTGTATTTCAAATCTTTGACTTGATTCTTGCAATCCTCTAGTCTGCTGTTGGATCTCTGTATATTATTTTTTCTTTCAGTCAGTGTATGCTTAATTCCTAGTTGGTCCTTTTTCATATCCTCGAGGGTCTCACTAAATTTATCGGCCTTTTTTAGGAAATTCTTGAAAAATCTTATAACCGTGGTTTTGAACTCTATATCCAGTAGTTTGCTTTCCTCCATTTCTTTCATTTGTGACCTGTTTCTTTGTCTCCGCATTTTGACTGCTTCCCTGAGTTGATAGAGTGGCTTTGTGTGCTAGGTGTCCTATAGGGCCCAGTGGCTCAGCCTCCCCAGTTACCTGAGGTGGACACTCTTGGTACACCCCTTTGTGGGCTATGTGCATAGTCTTGTTGTAGTTAAGCCTTGATTGTTGTTGGTATCACTGGGAGGAATTGACCTCCAGGCCAATTGGCTGTGAGGATCAGCTGTGTCTACGCTGGGAGAACTTCTGTGCTGGAGACACCCTTATGAGGCAAGAGTTGCTTCAGTGGGGCTTTGGTGCTCACTGAGTCTGCCCCCTGAGTGTGTCCCTTATGGATCTGAGGAGTTGTAATTTGGATGGTCCTACTCTAACCCCTGGGTACACTGGCTCTTGGATCTTCAAGGAAGTGCTAATTTAGCCTCTGCCTGAGGCCACCTAGCAGGAGCTACAGAGAGATCTGCAGAGTCCTCTTCTTTGTTTGGGTTTTGGAGGTGCCCAGATGAGGCCCAGCTGTGAAGCAATGCAAGCTGCTGCAGGGCCTTGGGCCTTCTTTTGGATGTTCTGGGTCTCACTGACTCAGCCACAGTTTGTTAGGTAAGTTTAGATTTCAAAGGACTAGGCCATTCATATGCAAAAGCCTCTGCACACAGTTTGGATGGGGTGGAGTCTCAGGGCGGAGCAAACAGCAATTGCTTCCCATCAGCCCTGCCCTAAGAGGCCCCCTGGGTCTCAGTGTCCCTTGGTAATCACTGCAAGCACCTCTGAGAGAAAGCCGCCCTCGAGTTCCGAGTTCCGTCCGATGCCAGACAGTCCAGTTTCTTCCCGTATGAGTCTGGGTCCCCAGAGTCTTGCCTGAAACTGGAGTTCAGAGCAGTCAGGAGCTTGTGTCTCCCTGTGGATTGAAAAAGCCAGCCGCATACTCAGTTGCCAGCCCTCTCTGTGCACATGCCTCCATACCTTTGCCTTTACTTCCACAGCTCCTCTGAGTCTCAGTGTGCTTTTCTCTTCCCTTCTAGTTGTAGAATTTCCACTTAGCCAGTCTTCCTGTGGTTCTGGATGATATCCGTTTTATCTTTTAGTTGTAGTTTTGAAGTTGTTGTGTGAGGCAGCAATTTCAGGCGTTTACCTATGCCGCCATCTTGGTTTCTCTCTCTAGGTTTACATTTTAAAAACTCTTAAATTTACTGAGGGAACATTGAAAAAGCCAGATTTTAAAAATCTTGAAGCATAAATTTATAATTAATGGGTCTATTATTCTGCTCCCAGTGCTGGTTCTGCAGGAAAGAGCACTTCCAACCTATAGCTAAAGCATGAAATAAAACAGTTACAAACTAAATCCTGCATCAGCTACTGAAGAAGCTGAAATAATTTAGGGTGGGAAAGTTATGTGTTATTATCTTACACAATTTCACTCCAAGGGTAAAAAAGAGAAGCCAAAGGCTCAGCTCTTTCCCTGCTTTAAAAATGTCCCTATCCGCCCTCCTCCCTGCAATCCCTCCCTCTCTCCAGGACAAAGTAGAGCTAAAGGTCTCTGTGGTGGTGACTCTGGGGCTGTCCTCACACTCGGAAAACAAAGGGGATTCCCAGCCATTGTCCTGCCTACACTGAGCATCACCAGCACTATGCATGTAATATTTCACTGGAGAAAGAAAAAAGTTTGTAAAGGAATGGTCATTTAACAATTTTAAATAATCTGAAGGGCCAGATTACCTAGAAAATTCCACCCCTTCCTTTGGAGTCTCCTGGTCCCCCTGATCCTCTCCCCTAAGATCTCTTGTGTAGCCTCTCTCCTGGGTGTCCCACCCCATCCCTCACCAGCCCCTTCCCTGCTGCCTAGGGCGCACTGGCTGACGGAGCCCAATCCTAACGCTGAGGAGCTGTTCAGGATGGTGGGCGAGATCTTCATCTACTGGTGCAAGTCCCACGTGAGTCCCTGCTCACTCCCTGCACCTCTTCATACCTGAGAAGCTACTGCCCTGAGATGCCCTCCCACACCCTGCCTGACCCCAGTACTGCCTCTACCATCAGAACTTTAAGCGTGAGGAGCAGAATTTCGTGGTCCAGAATGAGATCAACAACATGTCGTTTCTGACTGCCGACAACAAAAGCAAAATGGCCAAGGTGGGTGCTTTGCTCTGGGAGGTGGCCTTAGCAGGGAGGGAGGGAACACCCAAAGGCTTCCTACCTGCCCCTCCTCATCCAGCCAGTGCCCTGTCCTGGTTACATTCCCTGCAGCCCTCACAGCTTTGTCCTCTCTCATCTTGCATTTCCTTCCTCCTATCCTCATTATCCCAGGTCCCCCATCCTCTCCCCTTATTACTTCTCAGAACTGCCCTCTACAGAGTTCTATCTAAAGGACAAACCCACCCACCCTGAGTCAAGGTGTGGGAATGCCCTACAAGGGGATGCATGTCTGGTGGGCAGAGAGCTTGGGTTGGGCCAACTTGGAATTAGGCCTGGGGTTCTCTGAGGACTGGGGTAACCCTTTTTGTCTCTGTCTGCCATCTGATGAAGCAGGCAGGAGACGTACAGGTCAGCCCCTCATCTGGAACCTTCCGCATGACTCTTGGCTAATACCCTCTTCCCCACAAACCCCAGCATCTGCACCCCTCCAGAAAACCCATCCCTATTCCCCACCCCTCATCCTTGGCTCCCAGACACCATCCTCTTTCTCTCCCTTCATCCCTGTCCCCAACCATCCATTCCCTTTCCAACTCTCAGCTTTGAGCATATTTACTTCTTTCTTTTTTTTTTTTTAACTTATGTTGAAAAAAAAAAGAAAGAAAGAAAGAAAACCCCACCTCTCAGCTTTCCCCAAAGCATCCAAGCATTGTGGGCTAAGGTCCATTGTGGGCTGAAGTTATGAGGAATGGAATGAGGGTGGGATAGGCATGTGCATGCCGATTTTAAGTCTTGGGCTCTGGAATGAGAGAGACTTGGGTTAGAATCCTGGCTGTGGCAGTTGGCTATGTGACCTTGGTCAACAGTCTTATTCTTTTGAGTTGCCGATGGCATTTGGCCTATGGCCCCTGGCCCAGGACTCTGCAAGGACTCAGATGCATGTACGGCCTCCATATTTCGAGCTGGTGTGGATGTGGCCCTGGCCAAAGCTTGTCACCTGGGCTTCTCATTGGCATGACTGGGGTGGTCCTGACCACAGGTCTGCACCAAGGCTTCAGAACATGGCTATGGGACTCCATGCTCGTGTTTCTGTTCCCAGATCTTTTTGGATCTCTCTTGCATCTTTTGTCTTCCTGTTTTCTTGTCCATCTCAGTCTCTCAGTGTCTCTCTTTTTCTTCCAACTTCTCTTGTCTCATCTTTATTTCATCCTTGGGAACTCAGTCTTGAGATATGAAGTGTGGGTTTGTGCATGTTTTTTGGAGGGATCTTGTACTGAGAGTTCTTAGTGGGTTCTGAACCTCCAGAGGTTCAGAAAGGCCTGGAATTTGGGGGAATCTGTAAGGGTTTGGGACAGAAGTTAGGAATTTGGGATAGGGGCTTGGGTCTGGGAGGGTCAGGGCTGGGCATCTGGTGAAAGATCAGCAAGGTTTGGGGTGGTAACTGGGGCAATGGTTGTTGGGGTGGGAACTGGGCATGGGGCTGGGCTGGCACTCAGGCTGGTACTGAGCCCCATGTCTCCACAGTCAGGTGGCTCAGACCAGGAACGCACCAAGAAGAAGCGCCGGGGGGACCGGTACTCTGTGCAGACATCGCTGATTGTGGCCACACTAAAAAAGATGCTGCCTATCGGCCTGAACATGTGTGCACCCACTGACCAGGACCTCATTGCGCTGGCCAAGACCCGCTATGCTTTGGTGCCTGCCGGACCCCATTCTGGGAATCTGCCAGGATCCCACTCAGCACCCTACACCGAGCCCCCAAGACCCCAGGAGCCCACTGGGAGCCCTCCCTTAGGACCCTACTGAATCCTTCTCTAGGACCCTGAGGACTCACTGGACCCCCTAGGATGTTTAGGACCCCACTCAGGAAACTGCCAGAGCACTGGGACCTAAGGACCCTACCTGGGACCCTACTGAAACCCAGAAATACTAAGACCCTCTCAGATCCTCCCTACATAAGCCTTCTACCAGCTGCTGGGTTGACAGGCCTAGAAGGACCACATTGAGCCTTCAGGGATCCAACTGAACACCCTCCCCCAGGACCATGCCAAACCCATTATGCCTCTGAGGACCCCACCCAAGATACCATTAACACCCCCGAGACTCCTCTGAGCCCTCCACCAGGACCTCTCAAAACTCCTTGGAACCCAATGAACCACTCATGATCCCACTGGCCCTCCCATGAACCTCTGGGTCTCCATTGAGCTCTCATCACCTCTTTCCCTCAGGACTCTGCTGATACTCCCTCTGAACTCTCTTGATATCCAACTAAACCCCTCAAAACTCCCAGGGGCCCAGTGAGCACCCTGTGATCCTAAGTAGCCCTGCAGAATCCTAATGGTCCCTTCCCCAGATCTATGAACAATCCTCTGAGGTCCCAACAACCCACGGGATCAGTTGACCCTGCCCCTGAACTCTAAGCCCTCTGGGACTTAAAGGAGGCTTCCCAGGACCCCACTTACCCCTTGTATGGAATAACACCCTCTCCCACCCCTGATCCTTTTCACCACAAGAACCTAAGAGGGTCCTATCTCAAGACCTCTAAAACCTCCCCCCAGGACCCTGCTAAGGAACCTTACAATTTACTACCCCCCACTGACCTCCCCTGGTATCCTTAGGACCTCAGGATCCTCCTAGGACCTTGCTGAGTCCTGCCAAGACCCCAAAGAGCTCTTTGACCCCTCAACTTGATCCTTGAGGGCCCCCCTCTCCTGGGACCCTAAGGAACCCCCACCCTACTGACCCTTCCTTTGGCCTGTGAAAACCCTACTTATGACTTGGTTGATATGCCTGATCTCCCATGACCTCTACTAACCTGGCCATCTTCCTTATAACCCCCTTCACCCCATCTGATCAAATACACCCTATCCATCTCCCACTTACTTGCAGTTCCACTCTGACCCTTCTCTAACTTCCAATAATCCCTCTGTGGTCTTATTTGACCTTTGAGGGCAGCCTGTCACCTTCTACCTCCTCTCATACCCCCACGAGGCCCTTCTAATCCTTACTGTCTCTTCAAGGTGCCTCCGTGGCCTCTAGGACTCCCCCTCTGACCACTCCTGATCTCTGATTCCTTTCGAGTTCTCTCCCATCCTCCCTACACAAGCCTCCCACCAGCTGCTGGGGTGATAGGCCTAGAAGGGAAAGGGTTATGGGTCAAGGAGAGAGCTGAGCCCTCCAGAGTGACCCAGCCTGCCCATGTCGCACCCCCCCCCCCCAGAAAGACACGGATGAGGAGGTCCGGGAATTTCTGCATAACAATCTTCACCTTCAAGGAAAGGTAGGTCTCCTTAATCTGCATCTAGGCACATTGGGACACCAGCAACAAAAAGAGCCAACTTATGAGCACTAACTATGTACCAGGCATCGAATGAGGGACCTTAACTTCCCACGGAATTAAGTATGACCCCATTGAAAGGGGCCGGGTAGGCCAGAACAGCCACTGCGTGCAGGGCCATTCCCCACCCCACCCCACCCTGCCAGAAACCAGGTGGAGGGAGGGCTTTGTGGACAGAGTAGGGGCCCTCACGCCAGCCCACTGTTCTTCCTCCTCTCAGGTGGAAGGCTCCCCATCTCTGCGCTGGCAGATGGCCCTGTACCGGGGCCTCCCGGGCCGCGAGGAGGACGCAGACGAGCCTGAAAAGATCGTGCGCAGAGTCCAGGAAGTGTCTGCAGTGCTCTACCACCTGGAGCAGGTGGGCGGCTGGCCTTTGATCTCCTGCCCGGACAAGGGGCAGGCCTTACATTTGTGGGCGGGGCCTGAGGGTGTACCTTGGCTTTTCTAGGAGGGCCAAGGGGTGGGTCTTGGGTCTGTGAGTGGAGCTTGCATGGAACCTTGAGTTTAAATTGAGGCTTAGGCCCAGCCAGTGGGGCTCAGTGGTTGAGCCTTTTTTTAGAATTAATGTTTATTATTGAGATTATTACAGATGTCCCTCTTTTCCCCCCATTGCCCCCCTCCACCGGGTTCCCACCCCCACCCCCCCAGGACACCCTATTGTCTGTGTCCATAGGTAATGCATATCTATATATATAAAAGCCTAAGCAACCAAACCACCGAATGGGTGAACGACTGGTCGACCGGTCACTATGACACACACTGACCATCAGGGGGCAGACACTCAACACAGGTGCTGCCCCCTGGTGATCAATGTGTTCCCACAGCCAACCTCCTGCAGCCAGCCACCCTCCCGCACTCCCTCCCTCCAGCCAACCAGCCCTGATTGGCCCCCATAGGGCTGGCTGGCCAAACTCCCACAGTCCCTTCCCCCAGCCAGCAGGCCCCAATGACCCCAATTGGGCCGCCAGCTGAACCTCCTGCAGCCCCACCTTCCCCCTGGGGCTGCCAACCTTCCACAGACCCTCCACTCCCCCCAGCCAGCCAACTTCCAGTGGCCCCTTCCCTTGCTGGCCAACCTCCTGCATCCCCGATTGACACCGATCGCCAACCAGGCTGAGAGACTCCACTCATGCATGAATTTGTGCACCAAGCCTCTAGTATGCATATAAGATCTTTGTTTAATCTCTTCCCATCCCCCTACCCCTCTTCCCTCTGAGAATCTTCAGTCTGTTCCATTTCCATGCCTCTGATTCTATTTTATTTATCAGTTTATTCTGTTTATTAGATTTCTTATTTGTTTATTTTGATTTTTAGATTCAATTGTTGACAGATATGTATTTACTAGAGGCCTGGTGCATGAAATTCGTGCACTTGGGAGGTCCCTCAGCCCAGCCTGCGCCCTCTTGCAGTCCAGGAGCCCTCAGGGAATGTCCAACTGCCAGTTTAGGCCCACTCCCCCCAGCTTCTGGCCAAGTGGCACTCCCCTTGTGGGAGTGCACTGACCACCAGGGGGCAGCTCCTGCGTTGAGTGTCTGCCCCCCTGGTGGTCAGTGCACATCATAGCAACCGGTCGTTCAGTCAATTTGCATATTAGCCTTTTATTATATAGAACGAGAGGCCCAGTGCACAAAATTTCGTGCACTCAGGAGGTCCCTCAGCCCAGTCTGGGCTCTCTTGCAGTCTGGGAGCCCTTGGGGGATTCCAACTGACAGCTTAGGCCTGCTCACCGGTCGTTCCACCACTTGGTCAATTTGCATATTAGCCTTTTATTATATAGGATTGCCTTTTTATTGTTCATATTTTTTATCTTTATCTTTTTATTCTTCTTCTTTCTCTTCTGAAAAAATACCCTTCAACATTTCATGTAATACTGGTTTGGTGGTGATGAACTCCTTTAGCTTTTCTTGTTTGTGAAGCTATTTATCTGACCTTCAATTCTAAATGAGAGCTTTGCTGGGTAGAGTAATCTTAGTTGTAGGTCCTTGCTATTCACCACTTTGAATATTTCTTGCCACTCCCTTATGCCTGCTTAGTTTCCATTGAGAAATCAGCTGACAACCAAGCTCCCTTGTAGTTAACTGTTTTTCTCTTGCTACTTTTAAGATTCTCTCTTGGTTTTTAGCCCTTGGCATTTTAATAAGATGTGTTTTGGCGTGGGCCTCTTTGGGTTCCCTTGTTTGGGACTCTGTGCTTCCTGGACTTGTAAGTCTATTTCTTTCACCAGGTGGAGGAAGTTTTCTGTCATTATTTCTCAAAGTTTTCAATATCTTGCTTTCTTTCTTCTTCTGGCACCCCCATAATGCAAATATTGGTACACTTGAAGTTGTCCCAGAGGCTTCTTATACTATCTTCATATTTTTGGATTCTTTTTTCTTTTTGCTCTTCTGATTGGGTGTTTTTTGCTTCCTCACATTTCAAATCATTGATTTGATTCTAGGAATCATCTACTCTACTGTTGAATCCCTACATATTATTTCTTATTTCAGCCAGTGTGTGCTCAATTTCTGACTGGTTAGTTTCCCCTACCTCCCACTCTCCACCCCTTTTTTGGAATTCTCACTGAGATCCTTGAAAGTCTAAGTTCATTGAAGGTCTCATGAAGATTCTTGACTAACCTTATAACATGGTTTTAAACTCTATATCCTGTAGTTTGCTTTCTTCCATTTCTTTCCTTGTTGACATGTTTCTTTGTCTCTGCATTTTGGCTATTCCCTGTGTTTGTTTCTATGTATTGTGTAGAGCTGCTATGTCTCCTTGAGTTGATAGAGTAGCCTTGTGTGGTAGGTGTCCTATAGGGCTCAGTGGTTCAGCCTCCCCAGTCACCTGAGCTGGGCACTCTAGGTGCACCCATTTGTGTGCTTGTGCACAGTCTTGTTGTAGTTGATTCTTGATTGCTGTTGGTATCATTGGGAGAAATTGACCTCTAGGCCAATTGGCTGTGAGGACCAGCTGTGGCTACAATAGAAGAGCTGCTGTGCAGGAAACACCCCTAAGGAGCAGGACTTGCTTTAGTGGGACTTTGGTGCTCACTGAGTCTTCCCCTTGAGTGTATCACTTATGGATGCATAGAGTTGTAAGCTGGTATGGTCTGACACTGACCACTAGGTGCACTGGCTCTTTGGTCTCCAGGGAAGTGTAAAGTCAACTACTGCCTGGGGCCACCTATCTGCAGATTCCTCCTATTTGTATCAGTTTTGGAAGTGCCCAAGTGAGGCTCAGCTGTGAAGCAAGGCAAGGCTGATGTTAGTGATGGGTGTTGGGCCTTTACTGATATGTTTGGGGCTCCCTGACCCCATTGCAGCTTGTTTGAGAGATTTTAGAAAAGTCTGAAGCCTGAGCAAAGACAGGCCATTCATATGCAAAAGCTACTGCACACAGGTTGGGTGGGGCTGAAAATTGGATGGGGCAGGGTCTCAGGGAATCACCAGGGTAGTGGAGCAAACATATATGGCTGCCAGTCAGCTGTGCAACTGGGGAGGTCCCAACACAGGAACAATGACCCCTGTTAGCACCTCTGACTGGGAGAAAGCCGCCCCTGAGTTCCTGCCCTGATGCTAGACAATCCAGTTCCTCCCCGTATGTGTCTGTGTTCCCTAGAGACTTGCCCTGGCACTGGAGCTCAGAGGAAGTGAGACCTTGTAAGTTCAATTTGTGTACAGGGAGGTGCTTTAAGAGGATCAGCTGGGTCTTCAGCAGCCTCTGTGCTCCTGAGCCCCAATCCCTGCTGGTTTTTACCCCACATAGTTATGGGGACTTCTTTTCCCAGCTCTGGGAACCTAGGCTGGGGGTCTAGTGTGGGGCTGGGACCCCTTGCTCCTCATGGGTGGCCTCCACAGAGATGATCTCCCACCTGATTAAAAAATCCACACATGTGGGTGCCGATCCAACCCATTTCATGCCTCTGCCTCACCTACCAGTCTCAGAGTGCTTTCTTCTTTATTTCTCTAGTTGTAGAACTTCCATTCAGCCAGCTTTCAGGCGGTTCTGGATGATGATTGTTCTGTATTTTAGGTGTAATTCTGATGTGGTTTTAGGAAGCAGTGGGTACAAGCATTTTCCTATGCTGCCATCTTGGTCCCATGAACTAGGAGGTCATGGTTTGATTCCCTGTCAGGGCACATGTCCCGGTTGAGGGCTTGATCCCCAGTAGGGGACATGCATGAAGTAGCTGATGGATGATTCTCTCTCATCATTGATGTCTCTCCCTCTCACTTCCTCTTTCTGAAATCAATAAAAACATTTTAAAGTTGTGCTTTTTTAAGTCTAACGTTAAGATGAATTATAAATAAGTAAATTGAGGCTTAGAATGGAAACTTGAATCAGTGCACTCAGTCTTAGGCCCGGAACAGAACTTTGGTTCAGGTAGTAAAGCCTGATGGAGATTACTTGATTCTCTGGGAAGGGCCTTGGGGGCGGAGCCTGGGTAGAGACCCTGGGTCTGTGAGCAGGGTCTAGGAGAGAAATTTTGGTCTGGAAGCAGAAACCAGGTTAGAACCTTGACTCTGTCAGTGGAACCAAAGTGTTTCTTTGGCCCTGTTAGTCACACCTGGACACAGATGGGCAGTTTCACTCAGGCTGGAAGTGGGAATCAGGCCAGGGGCAGAGTCTGGGGACATGACATTGTTCTGCCCCCAGGTCGAGCACCCTTACAAGTCCAAGAAGGCTGTGTGGCACAAGCTCTTGTCCAAGCAACGCCGGAGGGCAGTCGTTGCCTGTTTCCGCATGACCCCCCTGTACAACCTGCCCACGTAAGACACCCGGGTGAAGGGGACCTAAAGGGACCTGGAATAAAGGGTGGCTGAGAGGGCAGGAGGATGGAGTGCCAATATGATGGGCTCTTTAGGAACAGCTGGTGAGACAAATTCATGAGAGGTCAGAGGAAGAGGAGGAGAGAAGGTCCCACTGTCACTCCACACGTTTCCCTTGCAGGCACCGGGCATGTAACATGTTCCTGGAGAGGTACAAGGCCACATGGATCCTGACTGAAGACCACAGTTTTGAGGACCGCATGATAGATGACCTTTCAGTGAGCTGGGGCCTGCCTGGGAGTGTGGGGGCAGAGCTGGATAGGGCTGGGGCTGAGGCTGCCTGTTGTACATCTCCAGGGATCACCCTTCACATTGAGAGGTATGAGAAAGGTGGCCTCTGGCTTGGGCAGAACCAGGGAAGAGTGCAGGATGTGAGGCATGTGAGAGAAAAAATCCAGTCCATTAGGGCTATGGGTGAGACAGGAGGGGACTCTGGAAGCCCCTTCCCCAACCCCACTCCTTCCCTCAGAAAGCTGGGGAGCAAGAGGAGGAAGAGGAAGAAGTGGAGGAGAAGAAGCCAGACCCCCTGCACCAACTGGTCCTGCACTTTAGCCGCACTGCCTTGACTGAAAAGAGGTGAGGACCCTTCATAGGTCTTGGGGAAATAACCCACTACCTCCCTGCCCCCAGCAACCTCCCTGTTCCTCAAGAGAGACCTTCTGTGTCCTAGGGGAGCTGATCTCTCAATGTCACTTTATGAGGACTGGCAGGGCCATGTACCACTGTGCAGGCAGAGCACTCACAAGGGCATCTTTGAAGGTTTCACATCACAGGCAATATTGATTTTGACATTTTTAGAAGAAAGCACCTTGCTCAAACAAAATCAGTATATTATAGGAACAAATCAGTAAATTATGACAAATTTCCAACAGAGGGAAGTGTGGAAGGGGGTCCTTTTTCTAATTCACACAAGGCTGCATATGGGCTAATGACAGTCTTTGGAATAAAAGACCGAAGTAATGGTGCTGCTGCTGGTAACAGGTGACCTTTATCAAGTGCTTATGTGTCAGGCACCATGCTAAGTACTTGACATCTATATTCTCTCACTTAATCTTCACCCTATAAGATAGACACTATTATCAACTCCTTTTCGTGGACAAGGAAATGGCAGCACAGAGATTTATTTTTCTCACATAACATGAAGTCAGGAGGTAGGAAGTCCAGGGCTAGGCAGTGACACAATGACAGTCACGAGTCATTCAGGCTGACAGTCTTGCTTAGGCTTTCTGTACTGCATTCTGAGCTTCTGTCTTGTGGTCATAAAATGGATGCTAAACTTCCAGACATGACAATGTGCCAGGAAGAAAGAAGGGAAGAGAATTTGTTTCCTCTATGCAAGGCCAAGATCTTTTTATCTAAGGAGAGAAGCCCTCCTTGGTGGGCTTCTGCACAAATCTCATTGGCCAGAATTCTGGCATCAGGCTACCAATAGTAGCAAGGGAGGCTGGGAAGTTCAGTGTCCTGGGAAAGCAATGACTCTGGAGTTAGACTATCCAGGTGTGAACCCCAGTAAAAGCTGTGTGACCTTGACCAAGAAGGGTCTTTGTGCCTCAGTTTCCTCACTGTTAAAATGTGGCTAGTAACATACCTACCTAATAAGATTATTGTGAGAATTAATATATCTCTCTCACTTAGAACAGGGAGTAACATAGGGTAAACACCTAATAGGTCTTGGCCATTATTATTATTATTATTATTATTATTATTACCCAAGGATAAGGTGGTTGGTCATAGTTGTCAAGGTGGTAAGATGGACCCAGAAACTCCATGTTTCCATCACACCATTTTAGCAACCTCAGTGGAAAGGGAATAACTCTACCAATAGCTTCAGCAAAATTCCCCATATGAGTTCCACAGGACTATCTCTAGCCTGTTACTGTGGCCAAGCAGGAAAAAAAATACTGATTGGCCCAGTCTTCATCATAGGCCCACTCTGGCAATGGACAATTTACTCTGGGTGAACCACACAGGCTGAGCATGGGGAGGGCTGGCTTTCCAAAGGAAATCTGGAAGCTGCTATAAGACGGGGTTCTCTCCATTGGGTCCTGACTGTCTCCCCAATTACATCTTCAGCAAACTGGATGAGGATTACCTGTACATGGCGTATGCTGATATCATGGCAAAGGTGAGGCCCTGCCCCCATCCAGGGCAGGTCCCCTTCTCCTCAGCTGCAATGCCTATCCACTGAAAGGGGTGGGGGTAGACTGAGGATCTGCTCTGTTCCCCATCATCCCTAACTTATGCCCCATCCTCAGAGCTGTCACCTGGAGGAAGGAGGGGAGAATGGCGAAGCTGAAGAAGAGGTTGAGGTTTCATTTGAGGTAGGTGGGATCAGGAGGTCCTGGAGGAAAGGATGGGGGGACCCTGACTTCAGTCATCCTCATTCATTCAGCATACAATCACAGAGGAGTGCTCTGAGCCAGGCCCTGGGCTGGGTGATGTTGGGGACACAGCAGTGACCAAGTTAGTCCATTGGGGAGACTTGTGCATCACAGACAGTAACAGCACAGAGTGTTCACGGTGGTGAAGAGGGAAGCTCAGGCAGAGGGGTCAGGACTGGGAAAGCAGGCGGCTCAGGGGTAAGTTCAGGGGGTTGTGGAAGCCCACCCAAGGTGTTCCACCCAGCCAGAGTTGCAGGGTGGCAGGAAGGGCTTCTCAGAGGAAGGGATGTCTGAGTAGGGGTGTGTCAGTTGAAGAAAAGGAGAAAGGTGTTTCAGGTAAGGTAACATTTGCAAAGGCCATGCAGTGAGAAAGAGCCAGTAAACTTGCAATTAACCCACCTATTCATCATTAAGGCAATCAGCAAGCAGTTCCTGGAGTTTCTTAACCGTATTTGTGCCAGGGTTCCTTTTGGCATCTGGTGAAGCCTTTCACACAATTATGTTTTTAAATGCAGAAAATGAATTCATAAGAGAGGAAATAAGCATATTGAAGTAGTTATCAAAATATTGTGTTAAAATTTGTGATACAGTAATATCTGCACTTCTTTAATAATCTATTAAATAAGATCTAACAGTGGGTCCAATAGCTACTGTAAGTGATAACTAGTGGTGAATAAAATAATATTTTGAGATGTCTAAAAAAACATGACTGGAAACATCTGTGATTCTTTTAGTTGTTGCTAATCCTCACCTGAGGATATTTTCCACTGATTTTTTAGAGAGAGTGAAAAGAGAGGGGGAGACACGGAGAGAAATATCAGTGTGAGAAAGACACATTGATTGGTTGCCGCCCATACTTGCCCTGACAGGGGGGCCAGGGACCAAGCCTGCAACCGAGGCACATGCCCTTGACCAGAGTCGAACCTGTGACTGCAGACCAATGCTCTATCCACTGTGCAAAACTGGCTAGGACTCATCTGTGATTCTTATTGATGACACAACCACGGGTTCTATGATATTGCTATGTTTTATGGCCTCATCCATAATGGGAAGAAGTGCTACATTTCAGTTAGAGGGTAGTAAACATAACTTTTTTCCTCATTCAAGTTCACAGACCTCCCGGATTTTATCCATTGACCCCTTGAAGGTCTGTGGGCCCAGGTTAAGATTGCACCATGCCCAGTCCTGCAGTAGGTGCCAGAAACAAATGGAAGATTTATGTCCCAAGAGATAGAGGAGGTTTATGAGTTGAAGGAATGAGCCAGTGACCGGAGAAGGGAGCACAGGGGTGAGGGACTGGGCTGGGGGGGGGGGTGGGAGAGTTGGCTGGGGAGCCTGGACTCACTTGGCACCATGGGCCTGGCTCTGCCCCAGGAGAAAGAGATGGAGAAGCAGAGGCTCCTGTACCAGCAGGCGCGGCTGCACAACCGAGGGGCGGCGGAGATGGTGCTGCAGATGATCAGTGCCTGCAAAGGTGCCCTCCACAAGCATCCGGCTCCTCCTGAGCACAGTCATCCTGTTTTCACTCTCCCAGCCCACATTTCCTGTGGACCCAGTGGCACACTCTCCCACCCCTGCATGTCTGTGGTTTGCACACACACACCAGCCCTTGCATGTTTCACTTGCCTTGTGATTTCTTGCTCATCCTCCCATCACTATCACACTTCCACATTCCTCTGACCCTTTCTCTCTCATCCCCTGCATTGGCTGTTTTCTGGTGGATGGAGAACCCCGCTCCCAAACTAAGTGGACCATCTTTTGTCCCCTGCTTCCCTCGCCCCCCAGGAGAGACGGGAGCCATGGTGTCTTCCACCCTGAAGCTGGGCATCTCCATCCTAAATGGGGGCAATGCTGATGTGCAGCAGGTAGCAGGAGAAGGGACTTGGGGGGAGGGCTAAGAGGGTTAGTAGGTTCCTGTGTGACTACCAGTTCCCCCTGTCCTGCCACCCCCTCTGCAGAAAATGCTGGATTATCTGAAGGACAAGAAGGAAGTTGGTTTCTTCCAGAGTATCCAGGCGCTGATGCAGACATGCAGGTAGGCTCTAGTATCTGTCTTTTAGTGAAACTGTTTGGTGCCACTGTGCTCCTACTCCTGCTACCACTTCTAGTTCCACTCTCTTGGTTCCAGGAACAGAGACCCATTCAGACTAGCTCAAATGTTAGGGAGTTTATTATAAGAATTCATGTGCAACAATAAGGAAGGCAAAATGCCACCCCATGGATCCAGGCAGGTGGAACTGGAAGGCTGTTGAGAATTCAAGGGGCACCGAGCAGCAGGGAATCTGGGCTCTCTCTCTAATGACCCCTATTAATGTGACTCTATGACTGTCTGCCTTTGTTCTCCTCTTGATGTTGATCCTCTGAAGCTTTTGCTGATTGATGGTTTCTGTACCCTCCTGATTTCAACTGGGACACATTTCGTCCTTACCCCATATTACTTCACAGCTTCTGCCAACTCTTAGTTTCTGCTTCCTCTTGATCTCTGCTCATCCATGGTTCTCCCATGGCTCTTCACCCGCCACCATCGGGGGGCTGCGGGGCTCTGGAAGAGGACTTCAGCACCTCTTTCCATCTTCCCTTTCTTCCCCCCAGCGTCCTGGATCTCAACGCGTTCGAGAGACAGAACAAGGCAGAAGGGCTGGGCATGGTGAACGAGGACGGAACTGGTGAGGCCTTCTCTTGGGCTTCCCTCTTCATGGAATTTCTTTTTCCTTCAGGATCTGCCCCCTCACCCAACACTGCCCAGGGCTCCCTTCCTCCAAGACACCCCCTCTCCAAAAGCATCCCCAGGTCTCCCCTCCCCTGCCCCATGCAGTGGTGCCCAGTCCTGCCCCCAATTCCTCCAGGGTCTCCCTCCCCATGATCTCCACCCCTGGGTGCCCTTGTGTCCTGTGTTCTCACCCATCACCTCATGCACCCTGCCTTCCACAAGCCCCAAGTCTCCCACCCTGGTTGCTGTTCTCTCATTAATGTCCCTAATCTGGGTTAATCAAGTCTCTTTGCCGTGTTGTGATGTGTTTAACCTTTCTGCCCTGATCCTTGCCTCCTGCCTCTCCACCTCTACCTGTCCATCTCTCTTTCTCTTCCCTCTCCTTTCTTTCCCATCATTTCCTACACTCCTCCTGGCTTCCTTCTGTATCCTTATCACTCTTTCTGTGTGGGTTGTTTCTTTTCCATGTCTGTGTCTTTGTCCCTGAACTTGTGTCACTGTGTGTTTTCCCGTCTCTATCGTCTTCTATCTCTTTTTCCCCTCTTTTTTCCTGCTTCCTCCTCCCATCCTGTTGGCTGCCCCAGTCATCAACCGCCAGAACGGTAATTTCCCCAGCCCATTCCCCTTGCTGTGCTACTCTGGCACCCCTCCCTTCTTACTCCCATCGCCCCCTTCACCTGGGGGCTGAGGATCTGGGACATCCAGGGAGGAAGAAATTCTTTCCTGGGTCACTGTACCTGGAGAAAGTCTTGAGAACAGGGTCCAGAGACCAAGATTCGAGTCTCAGATTAGCTAGTCACCTACTTTCCATTGGCCTCAGTTTCCCCATCTGTAAAGTAGAAGCTAGAGAAGATGGCAAATGTCCCTTTCCAGATGGACGTTCTCAGACTTCCTGACCCAGATTCACAGCCCCAGGGTGGGGTGATCCCCATTCCCACCCATCCTGCTCTCTGCGCCATGACCCCACTCCACATTGGTGGGGTCTGCAGTTCCCATCCACCAACCAGATTGGTTGCTCCTAGCTTCCACTCTGATTGGTGTGTGTGTAACCTCTGTGCCTGCTCTGATTGGCCCTAGCCTCCCCTCTTTTTCCTCCCCTACAGCCCTTCTTGATGGGCTTATTTCAGATGCCTGTTCTGATTGGCCCATGTTCACACACACACACACACACACACACACACACTGCTTCTCCTAGATTGGCTGCTTTCAAGGCACCTGAGCCTATTTCAGTCCTATCCCTTTCTGCTCGGAGCCTTTGTGTGAAAGTGATCCCAATCCCCATAATCCATTAACCCTTTGGCCCTGGAGGAGTGCTGAGGGAGGTGCCAGCTGCTTGGACCTTTGCTGGATCAGGCAGACACTCCCAGATGTCACATAGTGATGACATCAGAGAAACACTGATGTTGTAGAAAGACACTTCATGACTCAGGGCCCATCAGGTCTACATCAGCTGTCACAGATTCTGAAATCAGGACTCCTGGTGTCATGGATGTCCATGGCCCTCACAGTGTCTTTAAAGTGATGGCTGCTACCCCCCCTCCCTATGCTTTGCGCATGCGTGTGCAGTGTGTATGGGCCCTGTGTGCGTGTGACGTGTTCTGATGCACCTCACCCCTTCTGGGACCTTCCCCTTTCTCCACCCAGGGGAGAAGGTCATGGCAGATGACGAATTCACCCAAGACCTATTCCGATTCCTGCAATTGCTCTGCGAGGGGCATAATAATGGTGAGAAGGAGGGGTGGGTGGAGTGGAGAGGAGGTGAGGTTTGGGGACAGTCTGGAAGAGTTGCCTGAGTTAATCTCCAGTTCCCTCCTCCCTTATCAGTGATGACCTCACTACCTATCCTTATCCCATTGTCCATCATTTACTTTCAGCCAAGGTCAAACTCAATCCACCCACCTTCCTAAATCTCTCTTGAATTTCTGAAATCTAGCCAGAAATTCACTTCCTGGCCAGTCCAAAAGCAATCTATCAGAAACCAATTTGGCCAAAAATCAATTTGCCGAAATGAGCATATAGCTACTTGCCATTTTTCCACAGTCATTTCAAAGTTGAGTAAATGTTATGGATTTCCATACTTTGGTCCTGTATAAGGGGAAAAAAATCACATGGCATTTTTCAATGAATTTGTGCACGGGTGGGGTCCCTTGGCCTGGCCAGTGATCGGGGCTGATCGGGGCCAGCCAGCTGGGGGAGGGACCACGGGAGGTTGGCTGGCTGCGGGAGGTTGGCTGTGGGAGTGTACTGACCACCAGGGGCAGCTCCTGCATTGAGCATCTGCCCCCTGGTGGTCAGTGTGTTGTCATAGCCACCGGTTGACCCGTTGACCGGTTGACTGGTTGGAACAGTCACTTAGGCTTTTATATATATAGATAATTGAACAGAAAATACAGGACAAAAGTCACACACACAAAATAATACATAGTAAAAGCAGATAACTCAGGGTCGTTACACCGTTCTGTCTTTGTGATCCAGTCCTCTGTTTTGCTTATAAAAATTCTTTGCAGAAGGAATAACTACAGATTCTTTCCTAACTTAAGCAAGAGTTTTTACATTTGTTCTGGTTCAAGGGTGACAAGCAATTTAAACACATAGGCAGGGAGAAAATAAAACCCCTTGTGGCACACATAGCTTATAACATTAAAGGGACAGCCCAAACTCTGTCCAACAAACATTCTACCCAAAGTCATTTTAGTCCCAAGGGTGTGGTTGTAATGCTTAGCAGGTGATTATGAAACCACAAACTGCCCAGAAATTAGCCTTCATGACAATAATAAGAGTAATTATAAATCTAACTTCCATAGAACCTGCACCCTACTTGGCTAGTGCTCTCTAAGGTAACTGATTTATAAATATCTCTAATCTTCACTCTTTTCAACAAAGGATAAAGCATGATCTATTGCTTTACATTCTCAAAAGCTCTTAGGGCCACAACTGTTCTTCAACGTTTATTAAATACTCTTCTGCCACATAACTAGGATTTCCTTTCTCTAAATTCAACTAAAGTGGAATCAGTCTTTGGTATTAAAAATGATTTTTATTCCCTGGATCTATTACTTTTTGGAAATGAAAACATTCTTATGGGTGGGATTTCTTTCTCCCAGTAAATTTGTGATCTAGTCCTTTGCCTAAATTCTTGGATTCATAAACCAGCCCAATCAAATAAGTATTTGAAATCTCAGATGCCTTGCATGTCTTGGGTATTCAGTACAATTCAAAGAAGATAAAGGGTTTGTCTCTTATTTGCTAATGTCTATGACAGCATTCTCAGTTGGCAGAGTTCTTTACAAGAGTGGAGTGCTGTATATCTAACCACTTGTGCATATAGTCTGATGTAAATGAACACAAAGGAGTTAGCAAACAGGGTTGATGATAAAACCTGCTTATAAAATCTTGAATATTTTAGTATACTTTATCTATAATGTGAAACAGTAATTGTGAAGTGATTATAGGAAAGTCAAGGGGGGAGTAAGACTTTGGTTTTTGTGTGTGTGTGTTTTTTTAAATAAATCTTTATTCAGATTATTACAATTGTTTCTCCTTTTTCCTCCCATAGCTCCCCTCCACCCAGTTCCCACCCCACCTTCTGCCCTTACCTCCCCCCTACTGTCCTCATCCATAGGTGTACGATTTTTGTCCAGTCTTTTCCTGCACCCCCATTCCCCTCTCCCCCTGAGAATTATCAGTCCACTCCCTTTCTATGCCCCTGATTCTATTTATTTACCAGATTATTCTGTTCCTCAGGTTTTTAATTCACTTGATTATTAGGTTCACTTGTTGATAGATATGTATTTGTTGTTCATAATTTTTATCTTTACTTTTTTCTTCTTCCTCTTCTTAAAGAATACCTTTCAGCATTTCATATAATACTGGTTTGGCAGTGATGAACTCCTTTAGCTTTTTCTTATCTGTGAAGCTCTTTATCTGCCCTTCAATTCTGAATGATAGCTTTGCTGGGTAGAGTAATCTTGGTTGTAGGTTCTTGCTATTCATCACTTTGAAAATTTCTTGCCACTCCCGTCTGGCCTGCATAGTTTCTGTTGAGAAATCAGCTGACAGTCATATGGGTGATCCCTTGTAGGTAACTAACTGTTTTTCTTTTGCTGCTTTTAATATTCTCTCTTTGTCTTTTGCTCTTGGCATTTTAATTATGATGTGTCTTGGTGTGGTCCTCTTTGGATTCCTTTTGTTTGGGGTTCTGTGCGATTCCTGGACTTGTAAGTCTATTTCTTTCACGAGGTGGGGGAAGTTTTCGGTCATTATTTCTTCAAATAGGTTTTCAGTATCTTGCTCTGTCTCTTCTTCTGGCACCCCCATAATTCTGATGTTGGTACGCTTGAAGTTGTCCCAGAGGCTCCTTACACTATCTTCAACTTTTTGGATTCTTTTTTCTTTTTGCTTTTTTGGTTGAGTGTTTTTTGCTTCTTTGTATTTCAATTCTTTGACTTGATTCTTGCATTCCTCTCATCTGTTGTTGGGTCTCTGTATAACATTTTTTATTTCAGTCAGTGTATGTTTAATTTCTAGTTGGTCCTTTTTCATATCCTCGAGGGTCTCATTATATTTATCGGCCTTTTCTAGGATATTCTTGAAAAGCCTTATAACCGTGGTTTTGAATTCTATATCCAGTCGTTTGTTTTCCTCCATTTCTTTCGTTTGTGATCTGTTTCTTTGTCGCCACATTTTCACTGCTTCCCTGAGTTGGTAGGGTAGCTTTGTGTGCTAGGTTTCCTGTATGGCCCAGTGGGTTGCCTTCCCCAGTTAACCTGAGGTGGACACTCCTGGTGCATCCCTTTGTGGACTGTGTGTACAGCCTTGTTGTAATTAAGTCTTGATTGTTGTTGGTATCACTGGGAGGAATTGACCTCCAGGCCCATTGGCTGTGAGGATCAGCTGTGTCTACGCTGGGAGAGAAGTTCGACAACCTTATAGGATTATAGGATTAGACTTGCCAAATTGCAAAAGCCTCTGTGCTCAGCTTGGATGGGGTAGAGTCTCAGGGCGGAGCAGTCTTGGCTTCCCGTCAGCCCTGCCCTTGGGTGTGCAGGCGCGCCTCCAGACCTCTGCCTTCCCCGACTCCCAAGCCTCCGCCCAAGAGTCCAGATTCCCCTGTAAGAGCGTGGGTCCCCAGGGGCTCGCCTGGAACTGGGGTTCAGTGCAGTCAGGAGGTTCCGACTCCCTTCTGCTAGGGAAAGCCTGTGGCAACCTCCGCATTCTTTGTGCACGCTGGCGCACGTGCCTCCAAACCCCTGCCCACCAGGGCTCCCCCGGGTGTCTGAGCCTTCGAGTGCCTTTCTCTCTACCTGACAGTCCAGACTACCCCTGTATGAGCCTGGGTCCACGGGATTTCGCCCGGAACTGGAGTTCAGTGCAGTCGGAACTGGGGTTCAGTGCAGTCAGGGGCTTCCTTCCCCCTCCCGCCAGAGAAAGTCAGCCAGGCTCTCAGCCGCCCTTCCTCTCTGCACGCACAAAGACCCTTTGCCGTACCTCAACCCTTTGCCGTTCCTCCAGTTCTCCGTGAGCTTTTCTCTTTCCTTCTAGTTGTAGAATTTCCACTCAGCCAGCTTTCCTGTGGTTCTGGATGGTGTCCGTTCTGTCTTTTAGTTGTAGTTTTGAAATTGTTGTGCGAGGCAGCAGTTTAGGTGCTTACCTATGCCGCCATCTTGGTTTCTCCCTCGGGAGTAAGACTTTGGAGGAGAAATACCTTTCAAGGGCTGTTAAAGCCATCCTGTGCAACATGACATTGCTATCAACATTGAAAGGACTTCACTGGACCCCATGTTTGGTCATTTGGCAAATAGGTGGTTCTCAAACTTAAGCATGCTTGAGAATCAGCTGGAAGCCTTGTTAAAATACAGATTTCTGGGCCTCACCCCAGGATTTCTGATTTAGTAGTTCTGGGATAGATCCCAGGAATGTGAATATCTAACAGGGTCCCAGGAGGTGCTGATGCTACTGGTCTATGGTCACACTTTGAGAATCACCATTCCAAAGGGCAGCTCTTAACCTCAGCACTTTCTTTAAGACACTTTAAGAACAGCTTAACATTCACTGAGCACTTACGTACCAGTACTATCCTAACTCCTTTATGTACGCTAAAGTATTAAAACTATACAATAGCCCTAACCGGTTTGGCTCAGTGGATAGACCATTGGCCTGCAGACTCAAGGGTCCCAGGTTCGATTCCAGTCAGGGGCACGTAACTTGGTTGCGGGCACATCCCCAGTAGGGGGTGTGCAGGAGGCAGCTGATCGATGTTTCTCTCTCATCGATGTTTCTAACTCTCTATCCCTCTCCCTTCCTCTTTGTAAAAAATCAATAAAATATATATTTTTTTAAAATAATAAATAAAACTATACAATAGCTCTAAGGAGTCTAATAAATGTGACCACCATGTTACCAATGGGAAACGGGCAAGTCTGTACCACACAGAAAGGTTCAATAACTTGCCCGAGGTCACGCAGCCCGAGGTCACAATCAACTCCTACTTATCATAAGGTCTCAGCTCAAAGGTCCCCTCCTCCAGCCTTTCTTCATTACCCAGGCTGGGCCAGCATCTCCTCTGGGCTCCTATTGTCCTCTGGGTTTCCCCATCACAACCAAGATCATTCTGCTCGGTATTCCCCACCACCACTCCTGCCACCAATGAACAGTGTATTATTATTATTATTATTATTATTATTACCACACACTGAGGTAGAGAATGGTTTAGTAAACCCCAAGTACCCATCACTCAGCTTTAATAGTTACAAACTTTCTGCCATAGAACAATGTTTTTTTAAATAGTGGGAACTAACTCACCAGAGGTCCTGAACCAACTTAACACAGAGGTTCTCATCCTAATTGCACATTGGTATGCCTGGGGAGCCTTAAAAAATACTAAAGCCCAGGTTTCACACACACCCCCCTCATGTTCTAAGTTAATTGGTCTAGGGTAGGGCCTGAGCAGTTGGATTTTTAAAATGCCTTCAGGTGACTCTAATGTGCAGCCAAGGTTGAGAGGCTGAAAACTACAGATTTAGTGGGTTGAGATCAGAATTCCTTATAGTTAACGAGACAGAAAATATCAGAATGCACGGCACATAGTAAGAGTATGTGAAACTTCTGTTTCAGGTATATGTGGATATAATTTCAGTTTAAACACACGTTCTGGGTCTCAATGGAAAATGAATTTCCTACCATAGATTGCAGTTAGAAAATACTGAAAATTACTACATGAGAATCTAAACTTTACAAGGGCAGGGCCTTTGTTTTCTTTTACTGCTATATCCCTAGGGCTTAGAACAGTACCTGGCACATAGTAAATGCCCAGTAAATTTGTACTATCAAAGAATAAGTGGTCAATCTTCATCTCCCACTAGCATATAGTATACTGGTGGCCTGGTGCACAGATTTGTGCACATTGAAAGGAAGTTAATTAGAAGAAATATTTTAATATCATTATTTGCCCTTTCTCTATAATAGAAGTGTCAACCAAATTCATGACCGACAATGACAGATTGAAACACACGCATGCGATTGGCACCACTGAGGGCTTTTTATGTATCGTGCATGCGCGAGTCAACATTTATTTTTAAATTGCCAGTGCGCATCATATGTACTGGCCAGCCAGTCGGTCAGTCAGACATACGTACGGTTGGTCACTTAGCCTTTTATATATATAGATGTTCAATAAGTATATATTGCATTAATGAACAAGGAAATTACAGATGCTTATTTCCTTTGGCTTTTGGTAGGTGCTCAATAAATATTTATTGGATAAATAAATACATAATAACCAACCTTCCATCTCCCCCAGCACATTGTAGACATTCAAAAACCATTTTGGAAACAAATAGAGGACCAAATCTCCATTTACCCTGTTACACTGTAGGTGCTCCAGAACCATATATTGGAAAGTAATCAATGAATAAATGACCCTCTACCACATCTTGCATATTGTAGGCCCTCAACAAATATTTATTACATAAATGAATAGATTATCCTCCATCTTCCTCTGCCACACAGTAGATACTTGATAGTTATTAATGATTATATGCCTCAACATACAATAGGCACCCTATTTGAACACTTATGCATTAATTAATTAAAGAACTTCCCTGAGCACATGGTAGATTCTCAATGAATGAATAACTTTTAACCTTTTTAGATTTTCAAAACTACCTACGGACACAGACAGGGAACACGACCACTATCAACATCATCATCTGCACGGTGGACTATCTCCTGCGGCTGCAGGTGAGGATATGAGGGTATCCAGGTGTGACCTAGGTCGGGGACTGGGGGGCCATCGTTGGCCCAGCATCCCCTCACCCTCTGTCGGCCCCCCAGGAGTCTATCAGTGATTTCTACTGGTACTACTCTGGCAAGGATGTCATTGAGGAGCAGGGCAAGAGGAACTTTTCCAAGGCCATGTCGGTGGCTAAACAGGTGTTCAACAGCCTCACTGAGTACATCCAGGTAGGGCCTGCGGGCTGGGACAGGGCGGGGAAGTCGGCACCCGCGCCGCGCCTCGCCCTCACGCCGCCCTCTGCCTGCAGGGCCCCTGCACCGGGAACCAGCAGAGCCTGGCGCACAGCCGCCTCTGGGACGCCGTGGTGGGATTCCTGCACGTGTTTGCCCACATGATGATGAAGCTAGCTCAGGTTCGGGCCCCTCAGTTTTCCCTCTAACTGCAGGGCACCCCAACTGGCCCGTTTCCAAGTCCTACCGCACCGCTCACTTTCTCACCCAAGTGCTCCCGGCATGTTGCAGACGGGTTCCCTCCCAGAAGCTAAATCCATCTTCCTTCTGGATTAGCTCTGGGCCTGACCCGCCTCTTCCTTTGCCACCAATCGGTTGGTTTCCTATCCATACTTCCATTGGTTTGACGTTTGGTCCCGCCCCCTCTGGCCGGAGCTCCTCTATGGTTGGTTGGTGTTCTTTTCTCTCTGATGAGGTTATCAATTCAAACAGCCCCAGGAATAGGGTACCCGCAGGCTTCTAGATGAGAGCCTGGGGCTAGAGGAGTTTTTTGCTTCTTTATTCTGTCTGCGGCATATGACGTCCATCATGGGCACCCTGGATGTAATGTCCATCTCCCATCTCCAGAATCTTCGTGCTCCCCTTTCCCACCACTCCCTCCCCTTTGTGGCCTTGTCAGTGTCTCCCGAACACCATATGCATTTGCTCTGCTTCTGTCTGGTAAACAGACATAAATAAACACTGCGCCTGGGCTCAACTTCTGAAGGGGCACCACCCACATCCTAGACATCAGACATACATCGGTGTATTTGTTACAGTAGTTTTCCAGCAGATGGCAGTAAAGTATTATGTATATTATAATTTCCCAACAGGAAGAGTCTTGAGGAGGGAGGCCTTTTTCTAATTTACTCAAAGGTGCCACAAGTGCTGGCATAAACCCTGTCTGGTGTCATTCAACTTTTGGAAAGGAATTAAATTTTGAAATGCAATTGCTCAGTGTCAATTGCAGTTGAAGTCGAATGTTGGTGTAATCTTAAAATTCTAGAAACTGTTGGTATCATAGAGTTTTAGACCCTGCAGAATTAATTCATAGGGTCAGGTTGCAAAGGCCAGACACCCAATGCAAAGTACTCGCTTACAAGGGAAAAATAATTTACCAGTTCCCATCACAGTTCCAAGGCCTAAGGTGATGTCAGCAGAAATGTCTCTTGTCTGGCTTCATTCTCAAGCAGGCTCTCCCCAGGGGTTGGAAAAATGGTGCCCTAGGCTTCTGAGCATCCCAATAACAGCTCCAGAGGGAAGAGAGCCCCTTTTTCATGGGAGCCCTGGAAAAGACCTGCAATTCTCTCTGATTGAGTTTTTGGGTCACATGCCCATCCTGAACCAATCACCAGGGTCAGGAGAAAGAAGGCTTTGATTGGCCAGATCTGGTCATATACTCAATCCTAGAAACAAGATGGAGTTAGCCTCACATGCTCTGAGAGTGGAATTAAGAGAAACAAGGGCTGGATTCAGGGCAGGCACACACCACAGGCACCCACCCATCTCAGGATCTCGAGATCCTGGAATTGTTAGAATCTTAGACTCAGAATACAGAGCTTTGGAACTAGAAATGTGTTAGGGTTAAACTAAGCAACTTTAGAACTAACATTGGCATAGAAGGAGCCTTATGTCCCATTTCTCTGCTATCCTCCCCCTCCTCCATTTTATTAGGTAGAGCCATATGAAATTACCACTTTGTGGATCAAAATGATCGAATATTGGCAATTTTATGTAGCTCAACCCATACAAATATGGACCATGAGGCAGAACTTTGACCATGTTGGAAGCTTTTCTGGGCACTGTGACAGGGGAGGCAGCACGTCCTTACATTGTTCCCAAATAGCTTACCAGAAAGCACATGGCTGTATCTTCCAGCCTTCTTCCTGAACCCAGAGTCCCACTTTCCCATCACACATCATTCACTAACCATGTGCCTTGCACCCATCATAGCCAGACGCAGTGCTGAGCTCCCATCCCTTCAGATACTCCCATCCCTTATCTGACCCAGTACTTGCCCCTGCCTGTCTCTGTCTGTCTCAGCCCCAGGAGTCTGCTCTCCAAACCCCATACTCCTCCCAGTTCTTGTCTGCCAGCCCTTGCCCCTACATATCACCTGTTGGGCCTGCTTCTCCCCAAATGTCAATCCCATCCCCACACTTTTGTCTCTTTACCCTTTCCCCTGCTTCCGAGGAACATGTCTGGACTCGGGTCTCCTCGGAGGTAAGAGGGGAGGAAAAAAGATGTCTTGGGCCCTGCTGGGTGGTGAGGAGGAGCAGAAGCAGCTGGAGATGGGGGAGGTGTCTCTGCAGAGACCAGTCCTCATATGGCTGTGGTGTGGGTCTCTAGGACTCGAGCCAAATCGAGCTGCTGAAGGAGCTGCTGGACCTGCAGAAGGACATGGTGGTGATGCTGCTGTCACTGCTGGAAGGTACACACTTGGGGCAGGGGAAGGCGGCTACAAAGCTGCAGACCCTAACCTTCAACCCCATCTGATACCATGTCGATATCAATGGGTTGATTAAGAAGTCACATTAACAAGTTCAGCAGACATTTATTGAGAACTTATCATGTGCCAGGTCCTGGCTATACATACATTAGTTTATTGAATCCCCAGAAAAATCTTTAAAAAATAAATTTTTTTTTTTAATTTCAGAGAGGAAGGAAGAGGGAGAGATAGAAACATCAATGATGAGAGAGAATTATTGATCTGCTGCCTCCTGCAAGCCCCCCACTGTGGATCAAGCCCACAACCTGGGTATGTGCCTTGACCAGAATCAAACCTGGGGCCTTTCAGTTCAGAGGCCGACGCTCTATCCATTGAGCCAAACTGGCCAGGGCCCGTAGAAAAATCTTAATAAGGTAGATGGGCTGGACACTTTTTAAATAACCTAATAGTTATTTAGTTTCTAAACATATCAGTTATGTTTTGCAGCCTAGCAAACGTCCCACAACTTAGCAGACTTAAAAACAACCACAATTTCCCAGCCAGAGGGGCACAGTTGTTAATCATCCTGTGCATGGTTCTGTCAGGGCACATATCGGGGTTGCAGGGTCGGTCCCCATTTGCGCGCGTACAGAAAGCAACCAATGGATATTTCTCTATACATCAATGTTTCTCTCTCTCTCCCTCTCTCTAAGCATATCCTCCAGTGAGGGTTAAAAAATAATAATAATAAAATAAAAAATAGAAAAACACCTATAATTTATTATTGATTAATGAAACAATTTAACTAGTAGACAGACTGTTTTCTATAGAGGCTGTATAGTACTGCATTGTATGGGTTACAGTGATTCACTTAACCACATTCCTATTGATAGATATTCAAGTTTTTAAAAATATTTCACTACCATGTTGTAATGATTAATCCTCTTAGAGTTTCAGGTTCTTTGGTAACTAAGCATTACCTTTTAAAATAAGAAGGTTTTCTTTAAACATCAGATTTCCAGCTTTTCTTGAAAAAATCAAAGATTTGGTGACCCTGGGTTCACAGTCTCACATGGCAAATATTAGTTGGACTGAATTAAATAGCTGAATTATATCAGTTAAGTCTTCCGATTTTGCTTACTGTGCTATGATTATATATGTCTTTTAGGACATATCCACTGAAATGTTTAGGGGGGAAGGCCTCGTGCCTGCAGCTTACACTCAAATGGTTCAAGGGGAAAAGAGAGTGGGAAGAGTATAAAGCAAAAAAGCAAATGTGGCAAAATGTAAATAATTGTTGAATCTGGAATGTTTGAGGGTTCCCTTGCACTACTGCACCTTTTATGTAAATGTGAAATTATATTAAAATTGAAAGGTACAAAGAGAAGCTGGAGCCAGTTTGCTTTAGAAGGCAGTGCAAGATCCCAGTTTACCATGGTCTCCACCTCTCCCTGCTATATTACCTGTGGCCTGCCTCACTCATCTGTGGGCCTGCTTCCCTCTGTGGGCTAGTGGAAGGCTTTAGTGTGTGAACTCTGAAGTCATGCATTTCTGGGTTCAAACCCTCCTCACCCCTTTGCTGGCTGTGTAGTTCTGAGTGTGTGACTTCCCCTGAGTCTCAGTTTCCTCACCTGTAAAAATGGATAGTAGCATACCTCCCTTACAAGGGTGAGATCATGCCAGCACAGCATCTGTCACGTGCATTAGCTTTTGCCGTCATTACTTTATCGATGGCTCCTTCAGCTCCCCGGGAGGTGGACAAAGACAGGATCAGCTAGGTTGGCACATGATGCTGATTGAGATCAGGAAGTGACCCATGCCCTTGAAGGGGAGGCTTGGGTGCTGGCCAGGGAAGCTTCCACCAGCACAGTGGGTCCTGGGGAGCTATGGGAAGCTCTTGAGCTGGAGAGGGAAGCGAGGCATGGGACTCCAGAAAAGAGGCTCTGCTGGACCACACCAACTGGGGCTTTCTACAGGGAACGTGGTGAACGGCATGATTGCCCGGCAGATGGTGGACATGCTGGTGGAATCCTCATCCAACGTGGAGATGATCCTCAAGTTCTTTGACATGTTCCTGAAACTCAAGGATATTGTGGGCTCAGAGGCCTTCCAGGACTATGTCACTGATCCCCGTGGCCTCATTTCCAAGAAGGACTTCCAGAAGGTGAGTGCTGGAAAGTAGCTGGGTGGGGGTGCCAAGTGCCAGTCATATCCTTCCTGACTACCTGCCTTGGGCAAGAGACTTCTCTGCAAGCCTCAGTTTCCTTATTTGTGAAATGAGATACAACAGCCCTTGGGATTGTTTTCAATGTGAAATATAATAACACAAATGAGAACCATTATTTTATTATCATTATAAATAGTTATAATATTACTAGAGGCCTGGTGCACAAAATTTGTGCACGGGTAGGGTCCCTAGTGGCTGTGGCTGCTAGCCAGCGCCTCCCTTCCCACGTTGGCCGGCCAGACCCCACCCCCTGGTCGAAATCCTGGTTGAACTCTCGGTAGAGGGGACAATTTGCATATTAGGCTTTTATTATACAGGATTATTATAATAGATAGAGATCAGCTATTTAGCTGATAAACATCTACTGAGTTTCTCCTCTGTGCCATGGACACAGCATGATGGAGACAGACACAACCCTGCCTTCATGAAGCTTATAGTCTTATGACATAGGCAGTCACCAGTGACCATGGCAAGTCTAAATAGTGAGGCTGTTAGGAGGGAAATGCAGAAATCAGCTTCATCCAGGAGCCCACTCATCTCCCTCTGTCCACTCCATCCCAGCTGTATCCTCTCTCTCCCTATGTAAACCCAACTAAGTCACTTGTCTGCTCTGAGCCTCAGTTTCTTCCTCTGTGAAATGGGGCTGAGATAATAACATTAACTATCTGACAGAACTGCTGGGAGGGTGGACAGTGCCTGGAACACAGGAGCACTCAAAAGGTGTTAGCTACTATTTTTACGGGCATACCTTGGAGATATTGCCGGTTTGGTTATAGACCACAGCAATAAATTTAATATCACAATAAAGCAAGTCACAACTTTTTTTAGTTTGTCAGTGCGTATAAAAGTTATGTTTACACTGTACTGTAGTTGATCAAGTGTACAATAGCATTATGTCAAAAAAACAATATACCTACCTTCTTTTAAAAATACTTCGTTGCTAAAACATTGCTAACTATTAGCTGAGCCTTCAGCAGGTCATAATCTCTTTTTTTTAAAATTGATTTTACATGCCGAAACCGATTTGGTTCAGTGGATAGAGCATCAGCCTGCGGACTGAAAGGTCCCAGGTTCGATTCTGGTCAAGGGCATGTACCTGGGTTGCGGGCACATCCCCAGTAGGGGGCGTGCAGGAGGCAGCTGATCGATGTTTCTAACTCTATCTCTCTCCCTTCCTCTCTGTAAAAAAAAATCAATAAAAAAATATTTTTAAAATTGATTTTACAGAGGAAGGGAGAGATAGAAACATCTATGATGAGAGAATCATCAATCAGCTGCCTCCTGCATGCCCCCCACGGGGGGTGGAGGGGATTGAATCCTGACTGGGAATCGAACCGTGACCTCCTGGTTCATGGGTCGAAGCTCAACCCCTGAGCCACACTGGCTGGGCACAAGTCATAATCTTTTGCTGGTAGAAGGTCTTACCTTCAATTTATGGGGAAAAAAAACACAGTATCTGCAAAGTGCAATAAAGTGAGGTACACCTGTACTATTATTACTGCCAAATCATTTCCATCACCATTTCGTTAACTTTTTCTTTTGAAATGATTTCAAGTTTATAGAGAAGTTGCAAAAACAGTACATTGAATTCCTGAAATACACTTCCCCCAGATTGCCCAAATGTTAACTTTTTTAAAAATGTATTTTTATTGATTTCAGAGAGGAAGGGAGAGGGAGAGAGAGATAGAAACATCAATGATGAGAGAGAATCATTGATGGGCTACCTCCTGCACATTGGGGATCAAGCCCCCAACCTGAGTATGTGCCCTGTGCGGGAATTGAATTGTGACCTCCTAGTTCATAGGTTGACACTCAACCACTGAGCCATGCCAGTCAGGCAAATGTTAACTTTTTACCACATCTGTTCTATTATGGTTCCCCTTGACCTCTAAATACTTTAGTGTGTATGTCCAGAGAACATGTTCATTCTCTTACGCAACCACAGAACAATTATGCAAATCAGGCAGTTAACACTGGTGTAACACTGCTACCTACAGAGCTTATTCAGTTTTCATTCATTTTCTTCCCTGTCAAGGATCAATCCAGGATCAGGGATTGCAGTTAGGCACCCTGTCCCTTCAGCCTCCTTCAATTTGGAACCATTCCTTGGTCTGTCTTTGTCTTTCATGACCTTGACATTTTTGAAGAACAAAGGCTAGTTGTTGTAATGTCTCTCAGTGTGGGTTAGTCTGAGTTTTCATCATAATTCAATTCAGGTTACACAACTTTGGCAGGAATGTCATAGACATGATATGTCCTTCTCAGTGCATTGTATCAGGAAGCACACGATATTAGTTCTTCCATTACTGTTGGTATTAGCTTGACTCCCTTAGTTAAGGTGATGTTTACCAGGGTCTCCACTGTAAAAAGACTATCATTCCCTTCAATATCGTGTGAGAACCAGCTATGAAGCTATGTAAATATTTTGTTCACCCTCTAGAGTTAGCATCTCTGGATGATTCTTCCCTGAAACGATTACTATGGTAATTGACATGTGTTGGTTCTCCAATTTCACCATAACCTTTACCTTTATTAGGTGCCATTTTACCACATGGAAGAGTTTTTCCTTCTTCTCCACTTATTTACTCATCTATCTATCTATTTATCTATCATCTATCTATCTATATCTTTGCTTCTTTTATTCTAGGGGTTGCAATCAATACTGATAATCAGTCCTGGTGGGTTTGGCTCAGTGGTCAGAGTGTCAAAACAAGGACTGAAGGGTCTCGGGTTCAATTCCAGGTCAGGTCATACCTAGGCTGTGGGTTCGATCCCTAGTTGGGGTATATACAGGAAGCAACCAATCATTGTTCCTCTCTCACATAGATGTTTCTATCTCTCCCTCTCTTCTCTCTCTAAAAAAAAGCAATTTTAAAAGACTGCTAGAAATTAAAAATAAATAAATAAGTCCAGGGTTTCCTGAGTTAAAATAAAATGCCACACACCCCTGAATCTCTACTCTGACTTATGGTGGCAGCATTTGCCACAGTCAGCCATTTCCTCCCCCCAGCAATGTCTGCCTACTTTCTTGGGTATCTGTGCCACACACTCCTGGGGCCCCCACCTTCCCTGCCAATCCCACACAGTCCCTTAAATGTTTCTGTCCCTGAGCTCTCTACCTTTAGGAGGAAGAAGAGCTAACATTTATCATGTTCTCACTCTGTGCCAGGTCCTGTGTGTAAATGAATTATAGATAACCCTTGTACAACACAGGTTTGAATTGCACAGGTCCACTTATATGTGGATTTTTTCCCAATAAATATACAATCAGTTCTTCCTATTCCCAGGTTTCACATCCACAGATTGGCCAGCTATGGCTGGGAATCTGCAGATGCCGAGGACCAACTGTATATATTGTTCTGTACCATTTATACAGGGTACTTGAGCACTCATGGAGCTTCCTGCAGGGGGTGCTGGAACCAATCCCCCATGGATACCAAGGGATGACTGGAGCTTTCGGGGGTCAAAAGTTATACATGGATTTTCAACTGGGGGGTCGGGCCTGAAATCCCTCTGTTGTTCAAAGGTCAACTGTAGTTCATTTAACCCGTATATCAAACTTATGTGGGAAGGACTATTTTTATTAACATTTTGCATAAGTGGAAACTGAGGCACGGGGGGGTGAAGTAATGTTCTTAAGATCATATGGCAAATAAGTGACAAAGCTGAGATTAGAATTCAGGAAGTCCAGCTCCAGAGCCGATTGCCTCTCAATTCATCCATCCATTGATCTAGCCTAATAAATAGTCAGTGAGCACCTCCTGGGCGCCAGACCCTGGCAGGGTCAGTGGGAGCTGAAAGAGAACCAAAAAGCACTATGCAGAAGCTAAAGTGCAAATCATTCATGATATAAAAATGATTCTGCTCAGCAAAGGAAATGATCAATAAAATGAAAAGGCAACCTATGGAATGGGAACAAATATTTGCAAACAACAGATCTGTTGAAGGGTTAACATACAAAATATTCAACAACTCAAAAGCAATAAAACCAGGATGCACGGACATGCTCCCAGAACAAGCTGGAATTACAACTGAAATATGAAAAGGCTTCCTGAATAATAAACAGAAAACTCATAGGAGAGAACCCTGATACCCAAGGACCGTGGAGACCGCATAGAGACTGGTAGGAGGGACAGAGGTGCAAAAAAGCTGGCCGGACACCCACAGACAGCAACTGAAGTCTGGGAGGGCTATCTCAGCTGTGTGTGTGTGTGTGGGGGGGGGGTGCCACTGAGAACTCTGGGATCTAATCCTGAAGCTAATCTCCCCAGCAGAGAGCACCAAACTGAGTACATAACATCTAGCTATGAAAAGTAGTGGGGTGTTGTCTGCCAGGGAGTGGCAGCTGAAAGTTTGGGCACCCTCTTGAAGGGCCAACACAAAATAATTCTCTGTGGAGTCACCCACCTTATACTCTGGCAGAGGGAGGGGTGAAGTGGACTGGAGCTGTGAGAGCAGAACCCAGGACTGGGGACTCAAGGGATAGAGCTCAGAAAGCAGACACCCCAAGTTTCCTGGGCTGAGTCATTCCCTCATGCAGTGGAGGACATCTTTCCCACACAGACATTTGCCTTGCCTGGGGGGAAGACAAATGACACACCCTATTGGAAAACACCTTGCCCTGAGGCCACTTAAGAGATTAATAGTAACAGTTATCCTCCAGGCAGAAGCAACTGCCCTACCCTGTTGAAAATACTCTCGCTACACCCAAGAATGATTCAAGTCAAAATCCTATTAGTCTGTAGACAGAGATGGTCTATGGATGCTTTGAGTCTTTGCCTGATCCAATTAGTCAGAAACAGCCTTTAACACTGTCCTGCACTAGAGATTGAGAGGTGTAGAGCAGCAATCACCAACTGGTAGTCTAAGGACTACTGGTGGTCCATGAGGCCAAAAGGTTGGCAATCACTGGTGTAGAGAATCTATCTAATACATAGTCACAAACCCAAACAGACAACCAAAATGAGGAAACAAAGAAACAACCCACAATGAAAGAACTAGAGAATTCTCCAGAAGAAGAAATAAATGAAGCAGAGATAAGAAATTTATCTGAAACAGAGTTCAGAGTAATGATGGTAAAAACGCTCAACAGTATGAAAAAAGATAGTAACTATGAAAAAAGAACAGTCTGAGATAAAGAATGCATAACACAAATAAAGAATACATTGGAAGGAATACACAGCAGATTATGGGAAGCTGAGGGTTGAATCAGTGAATTAGAAGACAGGGTTGAAAATATCACTCAATTAAAGAACCAAGAAGAAAAAAAAAACAATTAAAAAACAGGAAGACAGCTTAAAGGAGCTGTGAGACAATGTGAAACATAACAGTATTAGAATAGCATGTGTGCCAGAAGAGGCAGAAAGGGAGAAGGAAATAGAGATGGTGTTTGAAGAAATAATGGTAAAAAACTTCCCTAACCTGGTAAAGGAAAAAGTAACACAAGTTCAGGAGGCACAGAGAACCCCAAATAAGAAGAACCCAAACAGACCCACACCCAGACACATCATAATTAAAATGCCCAAAATTAAAGACAGAGAGATTCTTAAAGGCAGCAAGAGAAAACTGTTACCTACAAAGAAGTTCCCATAAGGCTACACCTGATTTCTCATCAGAAACTCTATAGGCCAGAAAGGAATGGCATGAAGTACTCAAGGTAATGGAAAGCCAGGATCTGAGACCAAGATTACTATATCCAGCAAGGCTATCATTTAAAATAGATGGTCACATAAAAGCTTCCCAGACAAAAGAAGGTTAAAGGAGTTCACCACCACCAAGCCAACATTACAAGGATTGCTAAATGAATTGCTGTAAGATATTGCTGAGAAAAAGAAACAGAGAGAGAAACCTAACCATACAGAATTAAAATGGCATAAATAAGTCCCTCTCAATAATAACCCTAAATGTAAATGGATTAAATGTTCCAATCAAAAGGTGTAGGGTAGCTGAATGGATACAAAAACATGACCCAACTATATGCTGTCTACAAGAGACTCACCTCAAAATAAAAGACACACACTGGATGAAAGTGAAGGTATGGGAAAAAGTTTTCCATGCAAATGAAAAAGAAAAAAAAGCTGGAGTAGCAATACTCATATCTGACAAAATAAACTTCACAAGAGACAACAAAGGTCACTATATAATACTAAAGGGATTGGTCCAACAAGAGGATATAACCCTGGTAAACATTTATGAACCCCAATATGGGTGCACCTAAATATATACCAAAAAACTTCTACAGGACTTTAACGGAGAGGTTGACAACAATACAGTCATAATAGGGGACTTTAATATCCCTCTGACTTACCTGGACAGATCTTCCAGACAAAAACTTAACCAGGAAACAGAAACTCTAAACACACACTGTATCAGATGGATTTAATAGACATTTATAGAACATTTCACCCAAACGCAGCAGAATATACATTTTTCTCAAGTGCACATAGATCATTCACAAAGATAGACCACATGTTAGGACACAAAACAAGTCTCTGCAAGTTTAAGAAGATTGAAATTATACCAAGCATCTTCTCAGATCACAGTGGAATGAAATTAGAAATCAACTACAGGATTCGCCCTGCAACCCCAACCGCAGTGCGCGCTCTCCTGCCCGCCCGACGCTCCCCACAGCCACCACCACCCTTCAGAATGGCCAACAGGGGACCTGCCTACGGCCTGAGCCGGGAGGTGCAGCAGAAGATTGAGAAACAGTACGATGCAGACCTGGAGCAGATCCTGATCCAGTGGATCACCACCCAGTGCCGCAAGGATGTGGGCCGGCCCCAGCCCGGGCGGGAGAACTTCCAGAACTGGCTCAAGGATGGCACGGTGCTGTGTGAGCTCATTAACGGGCTGTACCCAGAGGGGCAGGCCCCAGTGAAGAAGATCCAGGCCTCGACCATGGCCTTCAAGCAGATGGAGCAGATCTCTCAGTTCCTGCAAGCAGCCGAGCGCTACGGCATCAACACCACTGACATCTTCCAGACGGTGGACCTCTGGGAAGGAAAGAACATGGCCTGCGTGCAGCGGACACTGATGAACCTGGGTGGGTTGGCAGTAGCCCGGGATGATGGCCTTTTCTCTGGGGATCCCAACTGGTTTCCTAAGAAGTCCAAGGAGAACCCCCGGAACTTCTCAGACAACCAGCTGCAAGAGGGCAAGAACGTGATTGGGTTACAGATGGGCACCAACCGTGGGGCGTCTCAGGCAGGCATGACCGGCTATGGGATGCCACGCCAGATCCTCTGATCCGCTCCCAGCCCTGCTCCTGCCCTTCCTTGGATGGTTAATATATATAAATATATATTTTAGCAGTGACATTCCCAAGAGCCCCTGCAGCCCTCAGGCTCCTCTCTGCCAGGGCCTGGCCTGGCGTATCTCCTCTGGGGGTGCCCAATGGCGGCCTCTCCCCATGTGCTTACTAATACGTTCCCTTCTCCAAACACACAGAAACTGGACCAACTAGCCTCTTCTTTTCCCCCGGGACCAAAATTTAGGGCGTCTTCCTCCTCCTTCATACCTCTCCTCCCCTGACCTCTCAATCCATTCCACGGCTGGGGTCAGCAACGCTGCCTTTGGGCCTTCCTTCCACAAATATGCCTCCCCCAGGTGTGGCTGCAGAGACTTAATTTATAGGGAGGGTCCGTGGCAGCGGCCACCCTGCCACAGCTGGACTGGCTCACCACACCCTGGAGGCAGCCTGCCCTGGCAGGGGCCCTCTTGGCTTCCCATTTTCCATTCCCCTCGCTTTGGCTAAGGGGTGGGATGAGGGGAGAGGGGCGGGAGGGCTGCCCCCTCTGGGCTGGGGCTTGAAGAATCTGAGTGCTGATTTTGAATAAAGAATCTCCCTTTAAAAAAAAAAAAAAAAGAAATCAACTACAGTAAAAACACTCAAAAGCATTCAAATACATGGAGGCTAAATAGCATGTTATTAAACAATGAATGGGTTACCAACGAGATCAAGAAAGAAATCAAAAACTTCCTGGAAACAAATGAAAATGAACACACAACAATCCAAAATCTTTGGGACACAGCAAAAGCAGTTCTGAGAGGGAAGCTCATAGCACTATAGGCATACCTCAAAAAACAAGAAAAATGACCAATAAACTATTTAACCCTACAACTTAAAGAACCAGAAAGAGAACAACAAGAAAAGACCAGATTAAGTGGAAAGAAGGAAATAATAAAGAGTAGAGCAGAAATAAATAACATAGAGACTTAAAAAAAAAAGAAATACAAAAAATCAATGAAAACCAAGACCTCATACTTTGAAAGGATAAACAGAATTGATAAACCATTAGCCAGATTCATCAAGAAACAAAGAGAGAGGACTCCAATAAATAAAATCAGAAACAAAAGTGGAGAAGTAACTATGGTCACCACAGAAATACAAAGGATTGTAAGAAAATACTATGAACAACTATATGCCAATAAGCTGGACAATGTGGATGAAATGGACAAATTCCTAGAAAAATAAAATCTCCCAAAACTGAATCAGGAAGAATCAGAAAACCTGAATAGGCCAATAACAACTTAGGAAATTGAAGCAGTAATCAAAAAACTCCCACCAAACAAAAGCCCAGGTCCGGACAGCTTCACAGGGGAGTTTTTCCAAACATTCAAGGAAGAACACCTATGCTCCTCAAACTATTTCAGAAAATTCAATAGAAAGGAACACTTCCAAACTCTTTTTATGAGGCCAGCATTATCCTAATTCCAAAACCAGATAAAGACACTACAAAGAAAGAGAATACCAGGCCAATATCCCTGATGAACATAGATATTAAAATCCTCAACAAAATATTAGCAAATGCATCCAGCAATATATTAAAAAGATCATACACCATGACCAGGTGATATTTATTCAAGGGATGCAAGGCTGGTACAATATATTCACAAATCAATAAACGTGTTACATCACATAAATTTAAAGACAAAAACCACATGATCATATCAATAGACACAGAAAAAGCATTTGACAAAATCCAACACCCATTTTTGATAAATCTCTTAGTAAAGTGGGAATAGAGGGAGCATATCTCAACATGATAAAGGTCATATACAACAAACCTATAACCAACATCATACTCAATGGGCAAAAACCATTCTCCCTAAGAACAGGAACAAGACAGGGATGCCCACTTTCACCACTCCTGTTCAACATAGTACTGGAAGTGCTAGCCATAGCGATTAGACAAAAAGAAGAAATAAAAGACGTCCAAATTGGAAAAGAAGAAGTAAAACTGTCATTATTTGCAGATGACATGATATTGTACATAGAAAACCCCAAAGACTCCATCAAAAAACTACTAGACTTAATAAATGAATTTGGCAATGTAGCAGGATACAAAATTAACACCCAGAAATCTATGGCTTTTTTTATACACCTTAATGAACTCACAGAAAGAGAAACTAAAAAAAAAAAAAAAAAAAAAAAAAAAAAATCCCATTTACCATTGCACCGAAAAAATTAAGATACCTAGGAATAGCCCTAACAGGTTTGGCTCAGTGGATAGAGCGTCGGCCTGTGGACTGAAGGGTCCTGGGTTCGATTCTGGTCAAGGGCATGTACCTTGGTTGCGGGCACATCCCCATAGGGGGCGTGTAGGAGGCAGCTGAACGATGTTTCTCTCTCATCAATGTTTCTAACTCTCTATCACTCTACCTTCCTCTCTGTAAAAAAAAAAAAAAAGATACCTAGGAATAAACTTAACTAAGGAGGTAAAACACCGATACTCGGAAAACTACAGGACGTTGAAAAAAAGAGATAGAGGAAGACATAAACAAATGGAAAAATATACCATGTTCATGGATTGGTAGAATCAACATCATTAAAATGTCCATACAACCCAAAGCAATCTATAGATTCAACGCAATCCCCATTAACAGAATATTTCACAGACCTAGAACTAATTCTCAAAAATTCATCTGGAATAAAAAAAGACCCCGAATAGCTGCAGCAATCCTGAGAAAGAAGAACAAAGTTGGAGGGATCACAATACCAGATATCAAGCTATATTACAAAGCCACTGTTCGCAAAACTGCCTGGTATTGGCACAAGAACAGACATGTAGACCAATGGAACCAAACAGAGAACCCAGAAATCGATCCAAGTCATTATGCTGAATTAATATTTGACAAAGGAGGCAAGAGCATACAATGGAGTCAGGATAGTCTTTTCAATAAATAGTGTTGGGAAAATTGGCAAAAAAATGAAACTAGACCACCAATTTACACCATACACAAAAACAAACTCAAAATGGATAAAGGACTTAAACATAAGATGGGAAACCATAAAAATCTTAGAAGAATCCATAGGCAGCAAAATAGCAGACATATGTCATAGCAATATATTTACCAATACAACTCCTAGGGCAATGGAAACTAAAGAGAAAATAAACAAATAGGACTACATAAAAATAAGCTTCTGCACAGCAAAAGAAACCATCAACAAAACAACAAGAAAGCCCACTGCATGGGAGAACATATTTGCCAATGTTATCTCAGATAAAGGTTTAATCTCCAACATGTACAGGGAACTCATACAACTTAACAAAAGGAAGATAAACAATCCAATCGAAAAATGGGCAAAGGACCTAAATAGACACTTTTTGAAAGAGAACATAAAGAAGGCCAAGAGACATATGAAAACATGCTCAAAGTCACTAATCATCCAAGAGATGCAAATCAAAACAACAATGAGGTACCATCAGAATGGCTATCATTAACAAATTCCAAGTGCTGGCAAGGATGTGGAGAAAAAGGAACCCTCGTGCACTGCTGGTGGGAATGCAGACTGGTGCAGCCACTGTGGAAAACAGTATAGAGTTTCCTCAAAAAGTTAAAAATAAAATTCTCATTTGACCCAGTGACCCCACTTCTAGGAATATACCCAAGAAACCAGAAACACCAATCAGAAAGAATAAATGCACCCCTATGTTCATAGCAGCACAATTTACAATAGCTAAGATTTGGAAACAGCCCAAGTGCCCATCAGCAGATGAGTGGATTAAAATACTGTGGTACATCTACACAATGGAATACTATGCTGCTGTAAAAAAGAAAGAATTCTTACCATTTGCAACAACATGGATGGACCTGGAGAGCATCATGATAAGTGAAATAAGCCCGTTGGAGAAAGAGAAATATCACATGATCTCACTCATTTTTGGAATATAATGAACAACATAAACTGATGAACAAAAATAGAGCCAGAGGGGGGAAAAATATTCTAGACTATAATAGAAGCAATCCTGTTATTTGCAGATTTTTAATATTTCCTACAACTTTTGGTATATCATACTATGTTAGTACAGTTTTGTTAATATTATTATACTTAAAATTCTTTTATTCTTAAAATGTTAATGTATATTGCATGTAATATTATTATATGTAAGATCATTTTTCTTGACTAATTGGTGTTTATTGCATGTAACATTATCATATTTTAAATTGTTTTTCTTGAGATATTAATGTTTACTGCATTTAACATTATTATATTTAAGATTTTTTCTTGAAATATTAATGTTTACTGCATGTAACATTATTATATTTAAAATCATTTTTCTTGAAATTAAAAAAACTTAAAAAAGAAAAGTAATACTGAAAAAAGAGGAACTGGTGGTGTTTTAAAATTTTTGTTTCACAAAGTTACAAATAATCTGTAACTTTAGAAGGACATTGGTTTTATTTTTCAATGAATAATACAATCACATGATTAAAAAGATACTTTCTGTCGAATTTATCCTTGGTTAGTATGCCCTGGCCAGGAGGCTCAGTTGATTGGAGCTATCGTCAGGTACACCAAAAGGTTGTGGGTTTGATACACAGTCAGGGCGTGTATGGGAAGCAACTGATTGGTGTTTCTTTCCTTTTTTAAAACATGTTTTTTATTGATTTCAGAGAGGAAGGGAGAGAGAGATAGAAACATCAATGATGAGAGAGAATCATCGATTGGCTGCCTCCTGCACACCCCACACTGGGGATCGAGCTGCAAACTGCACACATGCCCTGACAGGGAATCGGACCATGACCTCCTGGGTCATAGATTGATGCTCAGCCACTGAGCCATGCTGATCAAAGTTTCTTTCTCTCTCCCCCCCCCCAACCCCATTCCCTCTTTCCCTTCCCCTCTCTAAAATAAATTTGAAAACATTTAAATGTAAAATATAACAAGGTATGAAGTGAGAGGTCTCATTCTCACCTCTTTCTCAACCTGCCCTTCCCCCACTCCCACTGCTGTAAGTAGCATTAATTTCTTTTGTACCCTTCCATCATTTTTCCAAATATTATTTCCCTCCTTTTTTTATAATAGGTAATGAAATGAACTACATACATTAGTGTATATCACTTAATATATTCTGGAGATACAGGGAGTCCCCTCATTATTTTTTTACAGGTGCCCAGTATTCCACTTTGTGTATATATTATGTTTTATTTGGTTATTCCCTGCTGATGGACATTTGCTTTTTTCCAGTCTTTTGCTATTACAACACATTCTGTAGTAGTTGTGCACTTTACAAAGGTGCAGTTTATAGTACAGATATTGCAGATTTCTAGGAGATGGAAGTAAGTGTGCTGAGGAAGGCCCCTATAGTCCATTTGCAATGCTGGCTACAACCATACCCTTGTACACACATCATTCTGTATGTGCAGTTACATCTAAGGGTAAACTTCCGAAAGCAGGATTGCTTTGTTAAAGGGTAAATGCATTTGTCATTGGACAGATTTTGTCATCATCTTCCCTCTCATTAACATCATGTGAGAGTGCCTGTTTCCCCACAGCCTCACCACCAGACCTCATTGTCAAATATTTGGATTTTTGTCAATCAGATAAGTAAAAAATGGTAGTGCATTGCAGTTTTAATTCACATTTCTCTTGTTAGAGGAGCAGTTAATCATCTTTTCATGTTATTTCTTTCATGTTGGTTGTTCAGTGAAATGATGATGCCCTTGGCTTATTTTTCTCTTGGGATGTTGGTACTTTTATTCTTGATTTCTAGGAGCTCTTTATATATTAACTTATTATAACTTTGTTAGTAATAGGAGTTGCACCTATTTTTTCAAGTTCATCATTTTGTCTTTTGACTTTGCTTATGTTGTTGTTGTTTTTTGGGGGAGGGTCATGCAGAATACTTAATTTTTATATAGAAAATAATTTAAAATATTTGATTCATTTTTAATGAAATAGATAATACAGAAATACACTCACCTTGTAAAGAAACTCAGAACTTACAGCTATGATTGAGGTAACCTTTGGCCCAAATTCTGTTCTCATCCCACCTCTCCAAAGGCTGCCACTATTATCCACTCTCCAGTTTTTATTTCTGCATCTCCATTCATATATAAATCTGCTTTAAAACTATATAGCATTGTTTTATGTTTTCCCAAGTTCTTCATGGTTGACAGAGTTCTTGACAGTTTGCAAGACACATCTCCATTAATAAGTACTTTGCAGGTTCCAAACTTTTTCATTAGTTTGGAAAGCCCTTTTTGGTAGTTGAAAACACATTAAAAGCTACTAATTTATTCTTGGTCAGTATTGTTTTGGGGTTTTCTTTATTTTTTGATCTGCAAATATTTTTAATGTATCTCTAAATTTAAAATTTTCTTTTAAAAATACCTTTGTAGGAATATAATTCACACACCATAAAATTCACCCATTTAAAATGTACAATTCAGTGACTTTTTTTGAGTATATTTACAGAATTGTGCAAGCATCCCTACAATCTAATTTTAGAACATTTTAATCACATCCAAAAAGGAACCCCATACCCTTTAGCAGTCACTTACCATTTCCCACACCCAGGCACCACTAATCTACTTTCTGTCTTTATAGATTTGCCTATTCTGGACACTTCATATAAATGGAATTGTAGGCTTTTTTTTTTTTTTTAATTTAACAAACCACAATGTCATTATCACCCCCAACCAAAACCAAAACCAAAAAATATTCGCAATTCTTTAAATCATCTAATATCTAGTTGGTGTTCAAATATCCAAATCTCATAAATATCACATAATTTTTTGTAACTTCTTTGAACCAGGATCCAAACAAGGCCCACCTATTGCAATTCACTGATATTTCTTCTTCTTCTTTTTGTAAATATATTTTTATTGATTTCAGAGAGAAAGGGAGGAGAGAGAGATAGAAACATCAATGATGAGAATCATTGATCTGGCTGCCTCCCACACGCCCCACACTGGAGATCAAGCCCACAACCCAGGCATGTGCCCTGACTGAGAATCGAAACCATAACTTTTCAGTGGGTGAGCTGACACTCAACCAATGCTCAACACTAGCCAGGGCACATGAAATTATTTTTAAAAAATAGGTTTTATTGATTTTTTAGAGAGAGAGGAAAAGAGAGGGATAGAATACATGAGAAACTTCAATTGGCAGCCTCCTGCACGCCCCCTACTGAGGATGCAACCCACAACCTGGACATGTGCCCTGACTGGGAATCGACCGGTGGTGACCTCTTGGTTCCTGGGTCTACACACTCAACCACTGAGCCACACTGGCCAGGCTATTTTTAACAATATGTTTTTTAACCTAATGTATCCAAAATATGACTTCAACATATATTCAATTTGAAAATTATTAAATATTTTACATTCTTTTTTTCATAATAAGTCTTCAAGATCCAGTATGTGTTTTTTACACTTTGAGCATATCTCAGTTTGCTCCAGACATGATTCAAATGCTCAGTAGCTACATGTGGCTCATGGCTATCATTAAACAGTGCTGTGCTTGAGTTTCCCACATTTTGGATCTGGCTGATGCAACTTTGTCGTGGTACTTACTGTGTTCCTCTGTCCCCTATGTTTCCTGTAAACTTGGACTTAGGTCAAGAAGCTCGATTAGACTTTCAGGTGTGGAATTTTTATTTCTGTTTGCTTTTGTTTGTTTGTTTTTTTGTGGTGTTGCATCAGCCTATCAGGAGTCACATCCTGTCTGGGCCTCCTCTTTTGTGATGTCAGCAGCCCTCGTATCAATGCCCAGACACATGAGTTCATTACAGATTACAGAATTGCGAAGTTCTCATTTCTAAATGTTTGACCATTTACCAAACTTTACGTAGTTTTCTGAACTCTTCACAAATCTTTGTATTTTTACAATGTGCTTTTCAGTTTATTTATTTTTTAATATTTTTTTATTGATTTCAGAGAGTAAGGGAGAGGGAGAGAGAGATAAAAACATCAGTGATGAGAGAGAATCATTGATCAGCTGCCTCCTGCATGCCCCATCCTGGGATGGAGCCCGCAACCCGGGCATGTACCCTGACTGAAAATCAAACCGTTACCTCCTGGTTCATAGGTTCACACTCAACCACTGAGCCACACCAGTCAGGCTAACATTTCTTTATGGTTTAAAAAACAAGTTCAGGATTTTTTAAAAGGGACTTTTAAATTTTAAAGAATTGGCCAAAACTGGTTTGGCTCAGTGGCTAGAGCATCGGCCTGCGGACTGAAGGGTCCCAGGTTCGATTCCAGTCAAGGGCATGTACCTGGGTTGCGGGGACATCCCCAGTAGGGGGCATGCAGGAGGCAGCTGATTGATGTTTCTCAAAAAACATCGAGGTTTCTAACTCTCTATCTCTCTCCCTTCCTCTCTGTAAAAAATCAATAAAATATATTTAAAAATAAATAAATAAAAATGTTAAAGAATTGTAACAGTTATACCCAACCAGCATGGCTCAGTGGTTGAATGTTGACCTATGAACTAGGAAGTCATGATTCGATTCCCAGTCTGGGCACATATCCAGGTTGCAGGCTCGATCCCCAGTGGGGAGCATGCAGGAGGTAGCCAATCAATTATTCTCTCTCATCATTGAAGTTTCTGTCTCTCTCTCCTTCTCACTTCCTTTCTGAAATAAATAAAAAATATTTTTAAAAATTGTAACAGTTATAAACTCTTTGCAGTTTTCAAGATGCTTAATTCATTTGACAAATATGTGTGTAGCAGAGAGCAAAACAGAGATCCCATCCTCAGAGCTGATGGCCCAGTGTGGAGGGGCAGATAAAAAAAAGTAAATAAACGAAATCATTTCAGATTATAATCTGTAGTCTGAAGGAAATGAGCAGGGTATTGTACAAGAAAGTATGGTTTGAATAAATCCTGTAATCTGCATGATCCAGGAAGGTCTTTCTAGAAGAGAATATTGAAGCAAAAGCTGAAAGGTACCATGTGAAGATGGGTGGGGGTGGGGTGGGAAGGTTGTAGCATCCCAGGCAAAGGAGACAGCAAGCTGAAAGGTGGGAACAGAGGGATGCAAAGGAGGCCGGCCGTGTGGCTGGAGAGAGCTGTTGGTGGCAAGAGAGGAAGAAATAAAGTCTGAGAGGTGAAGGGGGCAGATATGCAGAGCCTAGTTGGCTGCAGGGAGAACTTTGACTTTTAAGTTGAATAAGATGGAGCCAAGGGAGGATTCTCAGTGGAAAGGGGACGAGGAGGGGAAATGTGACCTGACTCAGATGTTTCCAGGGTACCTTCAGCTGAGTGTAGGGGACAGATTTTGGGAACAGATGGGGAAGAGGGAGACCAGGGAGGAGGTTGCTGGTCCAATGGTCCAATGGGAGACAATTGGGGCGGGGGGGGGGGCTGGATGAGGTCCATTAAAGGGGGGAAAGTGTGTGGGACCTAGATCTGTCAAAAGCAAAGCTGACAGATTTGCTGATGGGTTAGATGTGGGTGGTGAGATAAAAGAGAGGAATCAAGGATGACTCCAGAGATGGGTAAGAGTATGAGAGGATAGGTTTTGAAATCAAAAGTTCAGTTTGAGCCATTTCCAATTTGGGGTACAGATCCACAAAGAGTTGTTAGGTAGGTTTTTAGCTGTGTTTGGATTCTGGAGAGCAGTCAGGGCTGGGATGCAGACTTGGCCGTCATTGGTGTGAGATGACATCCAGAGCCTTGGACCTCAATGATATCTCCATGGAGAGTGTATATTTAAAGAAAATGATGCAAATTCCAGGGCTGGAGTCCCCCAACCTTTAGGGATCTGACGTCAGAGAAGAAGGCATTTCAAAAGAAGGGAGTGGGCAAATGGACGATGACAAAGAGAGAGCAGCAAATCACAAGAGCAGAGTCCAGGACTGAATGGAGGGGATGGAGTCCCAGGCCCCCAGTGGGCAGAGGGGCACTTTTAAGGGTTCAGTGTCATACTGCATCATAAAGGGAGGAGACAGTTCTGTGGAGTGAGGGTAGAAGGTGAGGAGTTCCTGTGTGATTATGTCTCCACATTCTGCGGTTTTTAGAGCCCTTCATGATTTGCAAAGCATGTTACTCATTTAGAAAGCATTTTGCAAAGGTCTTGACTATAAAGCACTTTTTAGAGACAGAAAAATTCGCTTTTGTTCATACTCCAGAGCAGCATTTCTCAAACCATGTGGCAACCTACCTGTGGATCATGAAATTAGTTAAGTCATGACCAGCATCTTTAGAAATAAAATAGAACATTACAGAGGGAGTCTCACAGTGAAAGTCAGAATTGTGTCATGAAACCTCTTTTTTATAAAAAAGTATTCTTACTGTGCGTGCAGTCAAAACATTTGAAAAACTGCCTTAGAGAGCCTCTTGCATAGGAGATCAGCACCGAATATTCCATCTAAGTGTTGCCTGCAAAGTAAAACACTGGAAACAACCTCAGTGTCCATCATCAGGAGAATAAAGAGTATTATTTTTCTAAAACAGGAACACTGCAGTGAAATTAATTCAGTTCATCTAGATATCAACATGGATAGATCTAGAAAACATACAGTTGGCCTAGCCAGTTTGGTTCAGTGGATAGAGCATTGGCCTGAGAACCAAAGGGTCCTGGGTTCGATTCTGGTCAAGGGCACGTATCTTGGTTACAGGCTTCTCCCCTGCCCAGGCCCTCCCTGGTCAGGGCTCATGCAGGAGGCAACCAATTGATGTGTTTCTCTCACACTGATGTTTCTCTTTGTTTTCCCCTCTCTCTTCTACTTTCCCTAAAAATCAATGGAAAAATATCCTCAGGCCCTAACCGATTTGGCTCAGTGGATAGAGCGTCGGCCTGTGGACTGAAGGGTCCCAGGTTCAATTCCGGTCAAGGTCATGTGCCTTGGTCGCAGGCACATCCCCAATAGGGAGTGTGCAGGAGGCAGCTGATCGATGTTTCTCTCTTATCGATGTTTCTAACTCTTCTATCTCTCCCCCTCTCCTTCTCCCTTCCTCTCTGTAAAAAAATCAATAAAATATATTTTTAAAAAATATCCTCGGATGAGGATTAACAAAAAAAAAGAAAAAGAAGAAAAGGAAACATACAGTTGAGTGAAAAAAAAGCAAGTTTCAAATTACATAATCCTTTAAATTTAAAAAATGCACAGGATACTGTGTGTGTGTGTGTGTGTGTGTGTGTGTGTGTATGTATATATATATATATATATATATATATATATATATATATATTTTGTGTGTGGAAAAATGTTGGGATATAGGTAGTAAAAGTATTGATACACGTTTATACCTTGTGTTATAGTGGGTACCTTGGGGGCAGGGTGGAGCAAGAGAAGGATATCAGATAGGACTCCAGTCATACCTGTAATTTTTAGTTCTAAAATATGTTTTTAAAAATGTAGTATTTGAAAAATATCTCCTTGGGAGCATTTGTTAACTCTGGGTGATGGGCATATGACTCTTTGTTACCAGGTGTAATTCAGAGGCCTCCATGCATCAGGTGTCAATTTTTAATTGCTGGAAATGTGGGTGGGGCACTTGGGAAAGGGTCAGAGGTTGGGGCAAGCATTAGTCAGGGGGCTGGCCCGGAGGAAAGAGTAGTTACCTAACTTGGAGATAAAAGGAGCTGTGTGGACAGAGCTGTAGGACTCACCTTGGAACAAGGGGCACAGCCAGCCCAGGGAGGAAGCCAGGGCAAGAAATGCCACAGTTCCATCCTCCACCTACAGTCAGAAGACCAAGAGCGCTAAGGTGCAAGCCATGGGGGCCCTCAGGTAGGGGAGGGGGAAGAAGGTCGAGTGGGGAGTGGCCTTTAAGGGCATACCAGGATAGCACATACAGCAAGCAGGGAAGCAGCTTTTCCCAGTTACTACACAGTGCTCAGTTTCATCCGGTCACATCTTACAAGCTCTGAAAATAGGATGTATCTTACAAGGGATGGTGGCTCACCTTTGTGGAAAGACAGCATTTTTCTTAATTTAATAAATCTTTATTGTTCAGATTATTACAATTGTTCCTCTTTATTCCCCCCATAGCCCCCCTCCACCCAGTACCCACGCCACCCTCTGCCCTTACCTCCCCTCCACTGTCCTCATCCATAGGTGTATGCTTTTTGTCCAGTCTCTTCCCGCAACGCCCCCACCCACTCCCCCCCCGAGAATTGTCAATCCACTCCCTTTCTATGTCCCTGATTCTATTATATTCATTAGTTTATTCTGTTCATCAGATTTTTTATTCACTTGATTTTTAGATTCACTTGTAGATAGATATGTATTAGTTGTTCATAATTTTTATATTTACCTTTTTCTTCTTCTTCCTCTTCTTAAAGAATACCTTTCAGCATTTCATATAATACTTGTTTGGTGGTGATGAACTCCTTTAGCTTTTTCTTATCTGTGAAGCTCTTTATCTGACCTTCAATTCTGAATGATAGCTTTGCTGGGTAGAGTAATCTTGGTTGTAGGTTCTTGCTATTCATCATTTTGAATATTTTTTGCCACTCCCATCTGGCCTGCATAGTTTCTGTTGAGAAATCAGCTGACAGTTGTATGGGTGCTCCCTTGTAGGTAATTAACTGTTTTTCTCTTGCTACTTTTAATATTCTCTCTTTGTCTTTTGCCCTTGGCATTTTAATTATGATGTGTCTTGGTGTGGTCTTCTTTGGATTCCTTTTGTTTGGGATTCTGTGTGCTTCCTGAACTTGTAAGTCTATTTCTTTCACCAGGTGGGGGAAGTTTTCGGTCATTATTTCTTCAAACAGGTTTTCAGTATCTTGTTCTCTCTCTTCTTCTAGCATCCCCATAATTCTGATGTTGGTACGCTTGAGATTGTCCCAGAGGCTGCTTACACTATCTTCAAATCTTGGATTCTTTTTTCTTTTTTCTTTTCTGGTTGAGTGTTTTTTGCTTCTTTGTATTTCAAATCTTTGACTTGATTCTTGCGGTCCTCTAGTCTGCTGTTAGGTCTCTGTAGAATATTTTTTATTTCAGTCAGTGTATGTTTAATTTCTAGTTGGTCCTTTTTCATATCCTCGAGGGTCTTGCTAACTTTATGGGCCTTTTCCAGGAAATTCTTGAAAAACCTTATAACCATGGTTTTGAACTCTATATCCAGTCGTTTGCTTTCCTCCATTTTTTTCACTTGTGATCTGTTTCTTTGTCTCCGCATTTTCACTGCTACCCTGAGTTGGTAGAGTAGCTTTGTGTACTAGGTGTCCTATAGGGCCCATTGGCTCAGCCTCCCCAGTTTCTGAGGTGGACACTATTGGTGCACCCCTTTGTGGGCTGTGTGCACAGCCTTGTTGTAGTTAAGTCTTGATTGTTGTTGGCATCACTAGGAGGAATTGACCTCCAGGCCTGTGAGGATCAGCTGTGTCTACACTGGGAGAACTTCTGTGCTGGAGACACACTTATGAGACAAGACTTGCAAAATTGCAAAACCCTCTGTGCTCAGCCTGGATGGGGCGGAGTCTCAGGGCGGAGCAGACAGCCTTGACTTCCCATCAGCTCTGCCCTATGAGGCCCCCGGTCTCAGTGTCCCTCGGTAATCGCTGCAAGCACCTCTAAGAAAAAGCCACCCTCGAATTTCGCCCGCTGCCAGACAGTCCAGTTTCTCCCCGAATGAGTCTGGGTTCCCAGAGTCTTACCTGGAACTGGAGTTCAGTGCAGTCTGGAGCTTCCGTCTCCCTCCCGCTTGAGAAAGCCAGCCACGCACTCAGCAGTCAGTCCTCTCCGCACACACATGCCTCCGGACCTCTGCCTTCCGCAGCTCCCCTAAGTCTCAGTGTGCTTTTCTCTTTTCCTGATAGTCCAGATTCCCCCCATGAGTCTAGGTCCCCAGGTTCTCACCTGGAACTGGAGTTCAGCCCAGTCGGGAGTTTCCATCTCCTTCCCGCTTGAGAAAGCCAGCCACGCACTCAGCCGCCAGTCCTCTCCGCGCGCGTGTCTCTGTACCTCAGCCTTTTGCAGCTCCTCTGAGTCTCAATGTGCTTTTCTCTTTCCTTCTAGTTGTAGAATTTCCACTCAGCCAGCTTTCCTGTGGTTCTGGATGGTGTCCATTTTGTCTTTTAGTTGTAGTTTTGAAATTGTTGTGCGAGGCAGCAGTTTAGGTGTTTACCTATGCCGCCATCTTGGTTTCCCTCAAAAGACAGCATTTTAATATTTCAATGGCTGGTACAGCCTCGCCAGTGCCAACACACTGAGTGCCAGCCTTGGGTGCTGTTGATATGATTCTGGACCTTTCTGTCTTCATGAAAAGTCCATAGTTGTTTTAAGAAGGGCATTCAGGCTCCTCAGGCCACCCCTCTGACCTCTTTCCCACCCCTGCCCACACCCAGGCCATGGACAGCCAGAAGCAGTTCAGCAGCCCAGAAATCCAGTTCCTGCTGTCCTGCTCTGAAGCGGATGAAAATGAGATGATCAACTGTGAGGAGTTCGCCAACCGCTTCCAGGAGCCAGCCCGCGAAATTGGCTTCAACGTGGCAGTGCTCCTGATTGACCTGTCAGAGCACGTGCCACATGACCCGCGCCTGCGCAACTTCCTGGAGCTAGCCGACAGCATCCTGGAGTACTTCCGGCCCTACCTGGGCCGCATCGAGATCATGGGCGCCTCTCGCCGCATTGAGCGCATCTATTTTGAGATCTCAGAGACCAATCGCACCCAGTGGGAGATGCCCCAGGTCAGAGGACCTGCACTCACTCGTGCATGCTGGCTTTCCCAGGTTTGGGGTCACGCTCCTCGCACCCTTGGACTCTGCATGCTTTGTACATTTGGTCTGAAGGCCCTGGTGGGCATTTTCTCTGCTCATACAAGCCCATGCCCATCCTTTTGCACACATTTTATGGGTCCTGCAGTGCCCTTGTACACCCTCAGTTCTCCCTTGTCCACCTCTCTGCAGCCTTGGCGCACACATGGATGTACACTCCTTGTACGTGAAGCAGAGTCTGTGTGTCCTCACTGTGGTGCTAGCACACTATGCCTACCATTTGCACACTTATCCTAGGAGCCCTTATAGTCCTGATGCAACAAAGCCCACACCTTCATGTACTGGAACCCACCCCTTGCTCACCTTCCCAGCAGACACTAGTTTGCCCTCTTTTGGCCCTGGCCTATCCATGCCCACATTTTTTCACACTCACTTTGAGGATCCTGGGGGCCATGGTATGCTAGCTCAGCCCTCACCAGCCACCATATGTGCCCACAGGTCCCAGCACACAATGCCCATCCCACTTATTCTGGTCCCACATGTGGTACATGTCTCTTACACACTCATTTGGAGGATGCAGCACTGGCATACCATATAGTTGTCCATTCACCTCCCACATGCCCTCACTGTAGTCCTGGCACACTCATAATCACCCATGCACACTTGGACTACCCTTTCAAACCCCCATAAGAGCCCCCACATGTCCTTAGTGACCAGGCCTACTTCTTGGCCCTGTCTCAGCTCCTCCTGTGCCCAACCCAAAAGTTTTCATGTCTTTACACATTCACTTGCCCCAAGAGTATACTCATGTGGCCCTAGATCATCTCCTGCCCACCTGACACACTCAGCTTGCATGTGGTTCCTATCATTCATTCTCTCACACTCCCACATGCCTCTCACACACCCTCAGTCCCCAGCCATGCCCTGTTGTCCCAGTGGCCCTCCAGCTCACACACACATTGCACACTAGCCTGCGTACCCTTTGCATGCCCCTTAAACTCACGCTTCCATTTTGTTCCTCAGATGCCCCGAGGCACCTGCATACTCCTTCACATGTTCTTGCACACCCTTTCCCACTTATAGCCCATGAAGCTTTTACTCCCATAACCTCCTCAACAACTAGGCCCTTCATGTCTCCTCAGTGGACACCTGGCTCATGCACAGCTGGGCTCATGTCTCACACTGAGCCCGGTCTTCATGTCCTAGGGCCTTACACTGATTCCTGGGGCCCGCTTGCACATTTATACCTGCTTCACATACACTGACCCTATGAATTGTAGGCCTCTCCCACACCAGCACTCTCCCCACCCCTGTTTTGGCCTCAGGCCCTTGAATGCCTGCTCCATGTGCCCATCTCCACATGCACAATGAGCCCCACGTGGTCACATATTTCCCAATCTTCCCATGCCACCATGCCCTCCTCACACCCATTCCTCCCTTAATCCCTGGTGCTCTCTCACAAGGCTCTTGCACATCAGCTCCTTCACATAGTCCACAGGAACCCTCAAAAGTTTGTACACTATGTCCTTTGGGGCACCATTGCATACTCCTCCCCGTCCCCCAATCTAGCCTAAAAGTGATTGCATCATCCTTGCACCTGGATGTCTGCCACATCCCTGCATCCACCGGAAGCCCTGGCCCTTCATATGCCTGTCCATGCCCTGGGAGCTCCGCCTTCCCTTTGCCTGTCTCATGCTCCCCACGTGACACTCATTCTCTTAATGTGTTCCTCCAAACATGCACTTCCACCTGCTCACCCTTCCCACCGCACTTTCCCCTGCTGGTGTGGGCCTGGTATTCCTCAGCAGTGTAATAGCAAACACTATGTGGCATAGATGAGGCACCAGCTGCTGTTCTAACCCCTCAGCATCCTTTAACTCATCTAACCATCACACCAACCCTATAATGTAAGTCCTACTATTGTCTGCCACCTTAGAGAGGGGGAAGCTGAGGCCCAGAGAGTTACATGGAAATCACCCAGCTACTCAGTGGCAGAATTGGGATTTGAACCCAGGCAGCCTAGCTGAGGAACCTTTGTGTTCGAGCACTATGCTGTCTGTCAAAGAGGCTGAAAGCATAGATTCTGAAGCCAGCTTGTTGGGAATTCCAATCCCACATCTGCCACCTCTCAGCAGCGTCACCGCAGCGCATGGTGACCCTCTGGGCCTCCGTTTCCTCATCTGTAAAATGGGGATAAGAGCCCTAGGGGTTGTTTGTGAGGATTAAGTAAGATAATATATATAAGATGCTTAGTACAGGGCCTGGCTTTGTTGAAGAGAGCCTACAGCGAGCAGTATATACGCTTACTATTATTAATTTTGCTTTAAATTATTAAAATATAAGTATAAAACCACTAATATCGCTATTAGTGACTGCGTGGAGCAGAGCTGCTCCGTTGACCCCTTGTCCCCACCTACCCGCAGGTGAAGGAGTCCAAGCGCCAGTTCATCTTTGACGTGGTGAACGAGGGCGGCGAGTCCGAGAAGATGGAGCTCTTTGTCAGCTTCTGCGAGGACACCATCTTCGAGATGCAGATCGCCGCGCAGATCTCGGAGCCCGAGGGCGAGCCCGAGGAGGACGACGAGGAGGGGGCGGCGGAGGCCGGCGAGGGCGCCGAGGAGGGCGCGGCGGGGCCCGAGGGCGCGGCGGGAACGGCGGCAGGCGCGGCGGCGCGCGTGGCGGCGGCACTGTCCCGGGCCCTGCGCGGCCTCAGCTACCGGGGCCTGCGGCGGCGCGTGCGGCGGCTGCGGCGGCTGACGGCGCGGGAAGCGGCGGCGGCGGCGGGCTCCCTGCTCTGGGCGGCGGTGACGCGCGCGGGGGCGGTGGGCGCGGGGCTGGCGGCGGGCGCGCTGTGCCTGCTCTGGGGCTCGCTCTTCGGCGGTGGGCTCGTGGAGGGGGCCAAGAAGGTGACGGTGACCGAACTGCTGGCCGGCATGCCCGACCCCACGGGCGACGAGGTGCACGGCGAACAGCCGGCCGGGTCTGGAGGCGAAGCAGACGGCGAGGGTGAGGGCGAGGGCTCTGGCGACGCCGCGGAGGGCACCGGCGAGGAAGGGGCCGCACACGAGGCCGGCCCGGGAGGCGCCGACGGGCCCGTGGCCGCGGCTGAACGGGGCCCCTTCCGGCTCGAAGGGGCCCCGGGAGGCCTCGGGGACATGGGTGACACGACGCCGGTGGAGCCACCCACGCCAGAGGGCTCCCCCATCATCAAGAGGAAGCTGGGGGTGAGAGTGCAGCGGAGGTTGGGGGTGTTGGGGTTTGGGAGAGATTGGGTTAGGAGGGACAGGAGGGGGAAGAGAGACTCAGACACAGGGATGCGCAGAGAGAGAGAAACAGGAGGGGGGGCGTACACAGAGTTAGAGATAGAGAGACCCTCAGAGACACAGAGAAATGGACTCAGAGGTGGAGACCTGGAGAGAGGTTCCCCATGAAAAAATGTGGTGTTTCTGGGAGAGAAAGAAAATGATATCTGGAGTCACAGAGCGAGAGACCCCAAGATGACATTTGAGGGGAAACAGGGCCAGAAATTAAAAGCAGCCGAGGTGGGGTCAAGGGCACCAGGAGAGACCCTCAGAGACACAGATGGTTGTGGGGAATAAGTTGCCAACAGCACCCTCAGGTCCTTGGTGCTGTGAGTGCCCCCTGAGGGTGGTTGTCAAGGGGATGGGAAAGGTGGGGGAGAGAGCTGGAGCCGGAGAAAGCTGAGTGAGTGGCCTTTGGGACCAAAGCGCCCAGCCTCTATCATTGCTTCCGTCCTGGACTGCGAGCTTGACCCTGGTGTCAGCCTGACCCTGCAGGGTGCTTAAGCAAGGCGTTGCACCTCTCAGGGCCTCAGTTCCCCTCTGTAAAACGAGAGTCCTAGTCCCTCTTCCTTCTAGCGGGGGCGTTGTGAAACTTGGATGGCCCCAGGAGATGACCAGGGAGGGACACAGGTGAGCAGGCAGGTCAGCACTGTGAGGCACCCAGGGATGGGGGCTCGAGACTCTGATGCTTGCCCTGCTGCCAGGTGGATGGAGAGGAAGAGGAGCTGCCTCCAGAACCAGAGCCAGAACCTGAGCCAGAGCCAGAGAAAGCTGAGTGAGTGGCCTTGGGGCCCAGAGGGCCCAGCGTCTATCATTGCCTCCCTCCTGGACGGAAAGCCTTCTGAGGTCAGGGCCCGAGCCAGGAGGCTGTCCTGGTTAACCAGTGTCCTCAGCATCTCCCAGCCCAAGCCCAGAGGAGGGGCTCTGTGAAAGGGAAGAGATAAATAAATGCTCCTCTCTTACCCCCAAGCCTTTGAGGGTATGGGACTCTGCCCAGAACACCTTCCCCCATGCTTCATCTCAGTCTTCCTCATCTTCTGAATTTTGGCTCAAATCTACCTTGACATCACATCCCTAAGTTGAAGGAATGTCTCCTCAGGGCTCCCACACTGGGTTGCCACTGTCTGGTGACAGATCTGTACTCCATTGGACTGGAGACCATGAAGACAGGACATGAGGTTGTCTCATCACTGTTTTCCCAATACTATCTCAACCTGGACCAGGAATGGGGGTGGGCCCCCAGTACATGGCTTTGAATGCATGAATGAACAAATTGCTCAGGTATCTTCTCACTCTGTCCTGCCTTTCAGTGCTGAGAATGGAGAGAAGGAAGAAGTCCCCGAGCCTCCACCAGACCCCCCCAAGAAGACAGCACCTCCTCCACCCCATCCAAAGAAGGAGGAAAGCAGAGGTGGGGGCCTGGAATTCTGGGGAGAACTGGAAGTGCAGAGGGTGAAGTTCTTGGTAAGGATCCAGCATGCTGCAACTTCCTCTTCACACCACCTCTCCTATCCACCTTGTTCTTGAGTGAAAGCCAGGCTGGGAAGAGGGCAGAGATGTTCCAATAGAGCCAGGACCTGAGCACAGGACAGCATTTTTAGGTTGTTCCCACTTGGCTCTTCCGCCTCTCCCTGCTCATGATTCTTATTCTAACCTCCACACCTTTGCTCATCTGGGGCCACCTACTTAGGCATCCCACTGCCATGCTGGAGCTAAATCCCACCAAGGCCATGTTCTTCCTGCCATGGCCTGTTTCTTGGCTGTTAGCCTTCAGGTTGGAGCCATCACCCCAGCCCCAGCTACTCCTATTGGGGGGGACAATTCATCTCATCCAGGCAGGAAGAAGGGAGGGTATTTGGGAGGGAGGGCCCAGGGCTCCACCTCCTGTTTCCTCTCCCAGGGCCAGCCTAGCATCAGGGGCTAAGGGAAACATGCTGGACAGAAGGTGGTTTAGTGAGGGTTTATGAGAAGAATGAGGGATGGAGAGAGAAAAAAGGGAGAGATGGAAGTAGGTGTGCTCTGCCTGTGGTAAAGCAGACAGGGTAACCTCACACAGGAAGCAGCAGTGATTGGGAGCTTGACTGCCTGGTTCCAAATCCTACGTCTGTCACTTCTTGGCTATGACCTTGAACAAGGCATCTCATCTCCCTGAGCCTCCATTTCCTCATCTGTAGAGTGGGCATATCAGCAGTACCCACTTTATAGGGTGTGGTATGAATTAAACAAGTTGGTGCAAATAAAGCTCTTAGCCCAGGTCTTGGTATACAGTAAGCACTCAAAAAATAAGAGGTTGTGGGACCAAATATTGAGGATTCAGGTACTTGTGTTATGGGAAGAGGGTGGCCTGTGAGTTCTCTTTCTCTTTCTCTCCTCATCATAGAACTACCTCTCCCGGAACTTTTATACCCTGCGATTTCTTGCCCTCTTCTTGGCATTTGCCATCAACTTCATCTTGCTGTTTTATAAGGTGCTGGTCATGAGGGGCCAGGAGGATTTGGGCTGTGGGGTGGGAGGCTCAGCCCCTAATAAGTTCACAGGGTCACTGCAGTTTACCAGAGACAAGGTGTTAGGCCCGGGGTTCCCAGAAATGTTCAGGCTGGACACCTGGATCTTGGGACTCCACTGGGATGAGTGTGAGTGCCTGTAGGAGTTAGAACAGGGAGTCAGTTCGGGGTCCCGTGCTCAGCTCTGCCATTTTTCCTGTGCCCCTAGCCACAGGCCTTTGTCTCTGCAACACCCATTAATGCAGTTAAACTTCTTGGCTTTCACATAAGCTAAAGAGACATTTGTAGGGAGGAAGAAATGGGAAGGAAAGGGTTAAGAACCAGGCATCCTGAAGGACAAAGGGATCCTTGGGGCCTATGCCTACATAACAGGACAGAGAGGCATCTAGCAGAGTGATCAGAGCATGGCTTCTGTCAGACTTTTATTTCAGAGAAGAAGGGAGAGGGAGAGAGAGATGCCTCTTGCACGCCTCACACTGGGGATTGAGCCTACAACCCTAGCGGCATATGCCCTGACCAGGAATCAAACCGTGACCTCCTGGTTCATAGGTCGACACTCAACCATCGAGCCACACAGGCAAATTCTGTGAGAGTGAATCCTGGCTCTACCACTCACTAGTTGCATGACTTAGAACAGTACCTGACATACAGAAACAACTGTATAAATGTCAGCTACTACTAATTTTAGTATTAGTGTAAATATTAGTAGTCAGTCTCTTTAAAGCTCCACTACTAAGATGATCCACTCTGTTTTCAGTCCTCCTGTCACTTGGTTCAGTAGTGAGATTCCCAGGACATAGTTTGATTTGCTAGCTAGAGTTCTGGGCCCACCCCTTGATCTTGATTGACAGTTCTTTCCCGACTGTCTCTGACAGGGGCCCAGTACAACCTCAGAAATGGAGGCTGTTTGTTTCATTAGTGGGTTCTGGTAATGGCAGACCAGGTGCCTGTAACTGACCTCTGCTCCCCTTCAGGTCTCAGACTCCCCACCAGGGGAGGATGACTTGGAGGGCTCAGCAGCTGGGGACCTGGCAAGCACAGGGTCTGGTGGTGGCTCTGGCTGGGGCTCAGGAGTCAGTGAAGAAGCAGAGGGTGACGAGGATGAGAATATGGTGTATTACTTCCTGGAGGAGAGCACGGGCTACATGGAGCCTGCCCTACGTTGCCTGAGCCTGCTGCACACACTGGTGGCATTTCTCTGCATCATTGGCTACAACTGCCTCAAGGTGGGCCATGACCATGTTCCTGAACAGGGGCTTGTGTACTAAGGGGAAGGGGACACTGGCTGAGAGGACCTGGGGCAGGCTGTGGGATCTTACACTGTAGGTGGGACAGAAGGGTCCTGGTGTTGGGGTAAGGGCTGGGGGATGGGTACAGGATTGGGCTCTTCAAACTGGGAACTAATGCGGGTCATAGCTGAGGAGCCAGGTCCTATGAATGTTAATTTCTGGATCAAGAGGCAGATTTTTAAAATTTGGAATATTTCCTGCATGCTAGTCAGTTGGTGAATTAAGATCTGTGGGGTCTCTTAATATAACAAGGGTGCTAATGGGAACATCAACTATGCCTGAGGTTTGTGATGCCCCATAAGCACTGTTATGAGAGTTTCCATTTGGATTCCATAAGATCTGTTTTAATAAATCTTGGCATTTTATAATTGGGTGAACAGAGTTCTTTGGCTTAGAACTTTTGCATATGCTGTCCCTCTGCCCTGGAATGCTTTGCCCCACTTCTCCCTCCTTTCACTGACCTCTGTTTTATTCATCCTTATGATCTGAGTTCAGAACTCCCTCCCTTGGGAAGCCACAGGCTGGATCGGGCACCACATCTGGGCTCTCCCATTTCTCTCACGTCCCAGCCCGGACCCCTTTGCCCACACTTCCCCATCACTGCCCTGTTCACTCTAGTGTGGGGGCTCACACAGGCTCCAACAAGATCTCCTGGCACCTGCTGAGGCACCTGACACCAGCCCCTTTGCCTCCCTGCACAATCTAGGTGCCCCTGGTAATCTTTAAGCGGGAGAAGGAGCTGGCCCGGAAGTTGGAATTTGACGGCCTCTACATCACTGAGCAGCCTGAGGACGACGATGTGAAGGGGCAGTGGGACCGACTGGTCCTTAACACGCCGTAAGGACCCAGTCCCCACCTCCAGGTGGATGCGGGGAGCAGAGCTGGGTTTCTACTCCAGTCCTGGCCTCCTCAAAAGACCAGGGTTTCCGTCACTGCCAGCCTGACTCATTCTCCCCAAGCCTTGGTCTTCCTCTCTGTAATGGAGACACATTTCCTCTGCAGTACCTGTAGGTAGGGGTGTTGGTGACACACGGAGACTCCTGGGCCCTGGCCTTGGAGTCTGGAGAGGAGCCCAGGAACTTGCATGTTAAACCCTGCCCCCATGTGGGATTCTCACCCAGGTGCCATGAGTGGGAAATGTGAAATCATTTGGTTTTTATACTGGGCCCAGAGAGGGAATGAGGGTGCGTGAGGGCAATGTGCTGGAACTGTGGACCCCCAATGTGCCACCAGCCCATTCCATTTCCCCCCAGATGGAGTCCTATTTCACGTGCCCATATGGGGCTTGGGCGGGGGGGGGGGGGGGGGGGCGGGAAATGTCTCTAGAATAACAACGTCAGGTCAGATTTAAACCTTGGGTTGGTCATATCCTAGCTGGGAATTCTTGATCAAGTCACTTAGCCTCTCTGTGCCTCAGTTTCTTCATTTGTAAAGTGGGAATAAATAATAACATTGACCTCAAAAAATCTTGTAACTATGAAATGAGTTAATACAGTTTCTGAGGCACAGTGAGTTCTAGGTAAAGATGGGAAGTTATTTTATTATGGGGTCCTGCCTAGTATGGGTGGTGTGAGGAGGGAGGGAAGCCACACCACTCACATCCTTCCCTCTCAATGTCACCATCAAAGCCACATTCAAGTACACATGCTTAACAAAAAGACAGAGGAACACTTTTTTAAAATAGTATTTGCCTGCCCTAGCCAGTTTGGCTCAGTGGATAGAGCATCAGCCTGTGGACCCAAGAGTTCCGGGTTCGATTCCAGTCAAGGGCACATACCTTGGTTGCAGGCTCCAGGGCAGGTGCAGGAGGCAACCAATCAATGTGTTTCTCTCACATTGATGTTTCTCTCTGTCTTTCCGTCTCTCTTCAACTCTCAATGGGAAAAATATCCTCAGGTGATGATTAAATAAATAAATAAATAACCTTAAAAAAAATATCTGCCCAAGACCTTGACTTCTAAATGCCATTTTCCACAAAAAGGAACCAAGCTCCTTGAAGAAGTGGCAGATTTCAGGGCTGAGACAGGTCGATATACAATGAGCCTGGATTATCCTGTTGTGTCAGAGATATCAATCAGAAAACTGGTCAATAAAAGGCCAGAATCATCAAATAACATTACATAAAACTGTGTGAGAAAGCACACCACTCCCCCACCCGGAGCTGGATTAGGACCAGGTTGCTGGCTGGGAGTCCTCCCCACCTGAGTGTCGATAAGGGGTTTTTTTAGTACATCTAGGCTCTGAATGCAGCGCCCGGCCTCACTTGGGCTCCACCAAAAGACATCAGTGGGGGTAATGGTTGGCCTGAGGTAAACTTCAGGCCTGGGTCTTCAGAGCCGGACCCCAAGTGAGAGTGTGGGGTCCCATGTAAGAAAAACTTTAGAATTTCAAACCGCGTTGGACTGGCTAGTGGCTCCTATTCCCTCCTGTCCTGACACCTTGTGGTCTCTCTCTCCTGACAGGTCTTTCCCCAGCAACTACTGGGACAAGTTTGTCAAGCGGAAGGTGAGATGCATGGATGGGGCGGTGGCAGGGCCTTCCAGGCTGGGTCCCTTGCTGCCATCAGGCCATCCCAGACCTATCAAGGACTTGCTCTGTGTGTGACTTTGGACCAGGAGCACCTCAGTTTGCCCATTTTGAAATGAGCATGATAAGCACCCCTCCCTCTCACAAATGAGATGATGCAGGTAATGAGCATAGCATAGTGCTTGGCACAGAGTGAGTACTTTATGAATATTACTTTCAGAGGAGGGACTACTCTTTTAAGCATACAAACTCAGGAGCCAGATTGCCTGCTTTTTCTACTCCTAGCTGTGTCAACCTTTCTGTGCCCCAGTTTCCCTCATATTCAGAATGAGGTAACAACAGGGCCGGCTCCATAGAGTAGTTGTAAAGATTATATGACCTACTATGTGAACAGCATCTGGCTGTGACCATCATTTATTCACTTAACAAATGTTCATACTGCATACCAAAAACTATTTTAGAGACCTGGGATTCAGCAGTAAACACAACAGTAATTCTGATACTGGAGTTGGAAAGACATTTGATGAACACATTTACAGCATTCAAGTTGTGATAAGTGATTAGAAGAAAACAGGCAGAGCAGTGGTTGCTCTTTCGTGTAGGGTAGTCAGGAAAGGGCATGCTCATTAATAAGGGTCTGAGAGAATGAGCCAAGTGGAAATCCGGGGGAAGAATCCAGGTGGAGGGGACAGCAGTGCAAAGGCCCGAGGCCAAAGGGTGCCTGATGCATTTGAGGAGCTGTGAGGAGGTTGGTTTCTGCAGCAGAGTGAGTGAGGGAGTGAGTTAAGGAGATAAGTTTATAGGTAACAAGGGGCCTAATTATATACAACAACTTGCCTACCTACCTACCTAAAAATAAGAAATTATCCTAATTTAAAAATTATCCTAATAAGAAATTATCCTAATTACTTCGGTTAATGAATCAGCTGGACCTTTATAACTATTGGACCCTCCCCCTGAGGATACAAAGAAAGCTCTGGCCCTTCTCCCTAGGAAAATGTACCCCCAATTTACCACACAAAGTTCTGAGGGCCCCCAGAACTCCCCACGCCAGCCAAGGCTCTCCCCACTCCAGCTGTGTCTGTATGGCCCCATGTTCCTCTGTGCAGGTCCTGGACAAGCACGGGGACATCTATGGGCGGGAGCGAATCGCCGAACTGCTGGGCATGGATCTGGCCTCGCTGGAGATCACAGTCCACCATGAGCGCAAGCCTGAACCACCGCCAGGGCTGCTTACCTGGTGCGCCTGGGATAGCACCACGCAGGCCTGGGGCAGGCAGGGGGTTGGCCAGGGTCGGACCCTCAGGCATCTGGCCATCCCTCTTCTCTCCATCCTGCATAGGCTCATGTCCATTGACATCAAGTACCAGATCTGGAAGTTTGGGGTCATCTTCACAGACAATGTAAGGAGGGGTCAGTAGTGGGGGAGGGACCTGCAGGAAAATGGCTCCACCCCTAGGTATCCCTGGCCAGGGACTGACTCCTGAGCCCCTGCACACCTCTGATCCTAGGATAACCTCTGACACTCCCAAGGCTCCTTATCACTCAGAGTGCTGTTTAATTTCCAGACTATATCCTTCTTCAGAGGGATCCCCAACTTTCCCCAGGATGGCTCCTCACCCAGAGTGCTCCTGAACCTCCAAGGTCCCCCTCTCCCCAGCTAAAGATGGCATCTGATCCCCAGAGCACTCCCAACCCTCTTAAATGTCCCCAGACCTCCTGTTTCCCAGAGTACTCCCCATGAATCTCTGCATGCTCCCTGACCCCTGACCCCGTGTACCCGCAGTCTTTCCTGTACCTGGGCTGGTACATGGTGATGTCCCTCCTGGGACACTACAACAACTTCTTCTTTGCTGCCCACCTCCTGGACATTGCCATGGGAGTCAAGACACTGCGCACCATCCTCTCCTCTGTCACCCACAATGGGAAACAGGTGTGGAGAGGACCTGAAGGAGGCGTATGAGCCTGGCAGGGACAAGTTTAGCAGTCTGTGTAGGGGTGGAGGGATGAGGGGCAAGGCTAGGCCACCAAGCCAGGGTGGGTGTGGGTAGTAGGACCCGGGGGGTGCATGGCCTGAACCTAAGTAAGGATGGGGCAGGCTGGGCATGGGGGAGAGGCAAGCTGGAGCATGGAGCTGACCTGCCCCTGCCTGTTCCCAGTTGGTGATGACCGTCGGCCTCCTGGCAGTGGTGGTTTACCTGTACACTGTGGTGGCCTTCAACTTCTTCCGCAAGTTCTACAACAAGAGCGAGGATGAGGATGAGCCTGACATGAAGTGTGATGACATGATGACAGTAAGCCCCTCACTCCAACGCTCTTTTTTTTTTTTAAGCAAGACACCAATGTTTATTTATTTTTAATTTAATCTTTATTGTTCAGATTATTACAATTGTTCCTCTTCCCCTCCCCCCATAGCTCCCCTCCACCCGGTTCCCACCCCACCCTCTGCCCTTACCTCCCCCACATTGTCCTCATCCATAGGTGTACGCTTTTTGTCCAGTCTCTTTCCGCACCTCCCACACCCCTTTCCCCCCGAGAATTGTCAATCCACTCCCTTTCTATGTCCCTGATTCTATTATATTCACCAGTTTATTCTGGTCATCAGATTTTTAATTCACTTGATTTTTAGATTCACTTGTTGATAGACATGTATTAGTTCATAATTTTTATATTTACCTTTTTCTTCTTCTTCCTCTTCTTAAAGAATACCTTTCAGCATTTCATATAATACTTGTTTGGCGGTGATGAACTCCTTTAGCTTTTTCTTATCTGTGAAGCTCTTTATCTGACCTTCAATTCTGAATGATAGCTTTGCTGGGTAGAGTAATCTTGGTTGTAGGTTCTTGCTATCCATCACTTTGAATATTTCTTGCCACTCCCATCTGGCCTGCATAGTTTCTGTTGAGAAATCAGCTGACAGTTGTATGGGTGCTACCTTGCAGGTAACTAACTGTTTTTCTTTTGCTGCTTTTAATATTCTCTCTTTGTCTTTTGCACTTGGCATTTTAATTATAATGTGTCTTGGTGTGGTCCTCTTTGGATTCCTTTTGTTTGGGGTTCTGTGTGCTTCCTGAACTTGTAAGTCTATTTCTTTCACTAGATGGGGGAAGTTTTCAGTCATTATTTCTTCAAATAGGTTTTCAGTATCTTGCTCTCTCTCTTCTTCTGGCACCCCAATAATTCAGATGTTGGTATGCTTGAAGTTGTCCCAGAGGCTCCTTACATTATCTTCAAACTTTTGGATTCTTTTTTCTTTTTGCTTTTCTGGTTGAGTGTTTTTTGCTTCTTTGTATTTCAACTCTTTGACTTGATTCTTGCAGTCCTCTAGTCTGTTGTTGGGTCTCTGTAGAATATTTTTTATTTCAGTCAGTGTATGCTTAATTTCTAGTTGGTCCTTTTTCATATCCTCGAGTGTCTCATTAAATTTATTGGCCTTTTCTAGGAAATTCTTGAAAAACCTTATAACCGTGGTTTTGAACTCTATATCCAGTTGTTTGTTTTCTTCCATTTCTTTCTTTGGGATCTGTTTCTTTGTCTCTGCATTTTTGCTGCTTCCCTGAGTTGGTAGAGTAGCTTTGTGTGGTAGGTGTCCTATAGGGCACAGTGGCTCAGCCTCCCCAGTTACCAGAGGTGGACACTATTGGTGCACCCCTTTGTGGGCTGTGTGCTCAGCATTATTGTAGTTAAGTCTTGATTGTTGTTGGTATCACTGGGAGGAATTGACCTCCAGGCCAATTGGCTGTGAGGATCAGCTGTGTCTACACTGGGAGAACTTCTATGCTGGAGACACTCTTATGAGACAAGACTTGCAAAATTGCAAAAGCCTCTGTGCTCAGCTTGGATGGGGCAGAGTTTCAGGGCAGAGCAGACAGCCTTGGTTTCCCGTCAGCCCCGCCCTATGAGGACCCTGAGTCTCAGTGTCCCATGGTAATCGCTGCAAGCACCTCTGAGAGAAAGCCGTCCTCGAGTTTTGCCTGCTGCCAGACAGTCCAGTTTCTCCCCAAATGAGTTGGGGTTCCCAGAAACTTGCTCGGAACTGGAGTTCAACGCAGTCAGGAGCTTCTGTGTCCCTCCTGCTTTAGAAAGCCAGCCATGCACTCAGCTTCCCATGCATTCAGCAGTCAGTCCTCTCTGCACGTGCGCGCGCCTCCAGACATCTGCATTCCGCAGCTCCCGAGTCTCAGTGTGCTTTCTTTTTCCTGACAGTCCAGATTCCCCCCGAATGAGTCAGGTTTCCCAGCATCTCACCCGGGACTAGAGTTCAGTATGCAGTTGGGAATTTCCTTTTCCCTCCCACTTTAGAAAGCCAGCCGCGTACTCAGCCACCCATACACACAGCCGCCCGTCCTCTCTGTGTGTGAGTCTCCATACCTCAGTCTTTTGCAGCTCCTCTGAGTCTCAATGTGCTTTCCGCTTTTCTTCTAGTTGTAGAATTTCCACTCAGCCAGCTTTCCTGTGGTTCTGGATGGTGTCCGTTTTGTCTTTTAGTTGTAGTTTTGATATTGTTGTGCGAGGCAGCAGTTTAGGTATTTACCTATGCTGCCATCTTGGTTTCTATCCCTCCAACACTCTTGAGCCAGTGACTTAACTGTCCCCGACCTTTAGTTTTCACCACTGTAAAGGGGTTTAATAATAAATAGTCCCTGCCTCGTAGATTTACTGTGAGGGTTCAGTGAGCTGATGCTTGTGAGGTACTTTGAATAGTACTGGGCACACAATCAGTACTCAGTAAATGTCAACCACTGGTGTACTATTATTTGAGTTTTTATAACTTTTCTTATTGGGAAAGGCACTCAGGCAAAGTGTCCCAAGCCATGTGATACTGGGCAAGCTACTCAAGCTCCCCATGCTCTGGGATCCCCACCTGTCAAATGAATATATAGTAACAGTATCTATAGCTGAGGGTTGCTTTTAGGACTCAGTGGTGCTCTGTGACAATCTCAGATTTAAATAGCTGAGAATAGTACCTGGCATGTGTTAAGGATTACATAAATGTTAGCTCCTGCCATCATCCTAGCTAATAAAAGGGTAATATGCAAATTGACTATCACTCCAACACACAAGACGGTCGCCCCCATGTGGACACAAGATGGCCACCACAAAATGGCCAGCAGGGGAGGGCAGTTGGGAGGGACCAGGCCTGCAAGGGAGGGCAGTTGGGGGCAATCAGGCCTGCAGAGGAGGGCAGCTAGGGATGACCAGGCCTACAGGGGAGGACAGTTGAGGGCGACCAGGCCTAAAGGGGAGGGCAGTTGGGGGTGACCAGGCCTACAGGGGAGGACAGTTGAGGGGGACCAGGCCTGCAGGGGATGGCAGTTGGGAGGGACCAGGCTGGCAGGGGAGGGCAGTTAGGGGTGACCGGGATGGCATGGGAGGGCAGTTAGGGGTGACCAGGATGGCAGGGGAGAGCAGTTAGGGGTGACCGGGATGGCAGGGGAAGGCAGTTGGGGGTGACCAGGCCTGCAAGGGAGGGCAGTTGGGGGCGACCAGGCCAGCAGGGGAGAGCAGTTAGGGGCAACCAGGCTGGCAGGGGAGGAAAGTTAGGGGTGACCGGGATGGCAGGGTAGGGCAGTTGGGGGGAACAAGGCCTGCAGGGGAGGGCAGTTGGGGGACCAGCCGGCAGGGGAGGGCAGTTCAGGGCACCAGGCCTGCAGGGGAGGGCAGTTGGGGAGGACCAGGCCAGCAGGGGAGGGCAGTTAGGGGCAACCAGGCCAGCAGGGGAGGGCAGTTGGGGGGGACCCAGCCTGCAGGGGAGGGCAGTTAGGGGGGACCAGGCCTTCAGGAGAGGGCAGTTGGGGAGGACCAGGCCAGCAGGGGAGGGCAGTGAGGGGTGACCAGGCCTTCAGGGGAGGGCAGTTGGGGAGGACCAGGCTGGCAAGGGAGGGCAGTTTGGGGTGACTGGGCCAGCAAGGGAGGGCAGTTGGGGGCAACCAGGCCTGCCGGGGAAGACAGTTAGGGGGTGACCAGGCTGGCAGGGGAGGGCAGTTAGGGGCAATCGGGCCAGCAGGGGAGCAGTTAGGCATTGATCAGACTGGCAGGGGAGTGGTTAGGGGGTGATCAGGCTGGCAGGCAGAAGCAGTTAGGGGCAATCAGGCAGGCAGTCAGGCAGGCGAGTGGTTTGAAGCCAACAGTCCTGGATTGTGAGAGGGATGTTCGACTGCCCATTTAGGCCTGATCCCACCAGGTTCGGGCTTAAACGGGCAGTTGGGCATCCCTTGAGGGGTCCCAGATTGGAGACAGTGCAGGCTGGGCTGAGGGACACACCCCTCCCCACCCATGCATGAATTTTGTGCACTGGGCCTCTAGTTATCTATAATTAGAAGTTTCGCCAAAGTACCAGCATACCACCCATTTCTGTTTTCTCTCCTATTATAATAATGGTGGTTATCACCTAATTGAGTTTAATCTACCAGAGGCATGGGATACAGTTGAAAGAATCACCTCAGGCTTTTATCTGAAATGTCCTATAATCTGGCATCATGATCTCAGGACCCAGTCCAGCTCCTCAGCCTAACATTTGAGACCCCACCAGACCCTGTCTTGCCATTCATAGCCTTGTTCCCATCACAGTCACTGGCCTTAGCTTTTACCCAAGACAACTAGGTTCTCTCACTTCCTGGGGACACAGAAATAACAAGTGTGAAGTCTTTCCCAAGGTCCAGACAGATGATGTTCCCAGCTCTGCACAGAATCTTCGTGTGGCTCTCTAATGCCAGGTGGATGAAACCAAATCCTCTCGTTATGGCTTACAAAGCCAGGGAAAAGCTAGTGTTGCCTGAGTCTAACCACAGTCTTTCTTGCCTTTTGCTCTCTGGCTGCCTGGTCCTTCTTTCACTTCCCCTAAGACCATGTGTTTTCTCCCAACCCAAGCTTTTTGCTTCTGATGTTCTCTCTGCCTCCCACCCTGGCCCTATGTGCACATATACCTCTTCACTTAACACCTATTTTTTCCACTTAAATGCTGCCTCCTACGGGAAGCCCTCCATCACCATTGATTGAGCCTCATCTCTTTCCCTACTCTTGTTCACAGGATCTCTATTTTCTAGCCTCACTGAACATTCATTCTTTCAGTTCCTCACAGGACCAAAATATATTCTTTCTCCCCCAATGGTGACATGTGGTTTCCTCTGCCTGGAACACTGTCTCCCACCTAACACCTACTTCATGTCCCAGCTCACATATGCCCCCTCTTCCAGGAAGCTGCCTGCTCACCCAGGCTTTCAAGCTTCAAAGTTTCTTGTGCTTCCCCATCTCCTCTGATCACACTGTGTCTCCCTCATCCCAGCCCTGACTCCTCTTCCTGTGCTTCCCCATCATAGCCCAGATCGTTTCTTGACTGTCACTATCTGGTGGCACGTTTGTGAGTCCTGTGAGGGCAGGGTCCAGGGTTATCTCAGTCATTGCCATGACTCCCCCACCCCCACCCCACTGGCCCAGGGCCATGTAGGTACTTGGTGAATGCTATATGATCAAATGTGTGACCAATATTCTTCTCACCCTCTCCCTGCAGTGTTACTTGTTTCACATGTACGTGGGTGTCCGAGCTGGTGGGGGCATTGGAGATGAGATTGAGGACCCAGCAGGTGATGAATATGAGCTGTACCGAGTGGTCTTCGACATCACCTTCTTCTTCTTTGTCATCGTCATCCTGTTGGCCATCATCCAGGGTCAGTGCTGGTATGGGTTGTGGGAGTGGGGCTCAGTGCCTAGAGGCAGACTAGCTCCTTTGAGTGCCAGCCCAGAACCCAATCTGCTTGGGTCCATGTCCTGGCTCTGCCTCTCCTTACTGTAAGATTAGGGCAAGTCATCTCTCTGGACATCAGTTTCTCCATTTGTGAAATGGAGATATTAATAAGATGCTCATATTATTGTTGTGAGAATTAAGTCAATTCATAGGTGTTAAGTGTCTGGCTCATAAGTGCTCAATAAACATTAGATGTTAGTATTTTCAGGAAGCAGGGTGAGATTAGGGAGATGGGAGATGGGTGATTCAGAGGTGGGTAGCCAGAAGTGGGTCAGAGGTTGGGCACTGACTTGTGCCCTGCCTTCCAGGTTTGATCATTGATGCTTTTGGTGAGCTCCGAGACCAGCAAGAACAAGTGAAGGAAGATATGGAGGTAGGTGTTGTCTGGGGGTGACCCAAAGAGATTATAGGACCCTGGAGAGTTGAATGGGCCTCGACTCTGATGTCTCTCACCACCCACAGACCAAGTGCTTCATCTGTGGCATTGGCAGTGATTACTTTGATACCACACCCCACGGGTTTGAGACTCACACACTAGAGGAGCACAACCTGGCCAATTACATGTGAGTGTGGGCCCACTGGCCAATGAGAAGGATGGGGGTGGTCACTGACTGTCAGGGGTGGAATACTGGCCTTGGCCAGTTAGGGAAGTGGGTGTGGTATCCATGTGAGTGGATTCCCAGCCAGCTAATCAGGAGAAGGTAAGGATGTGCCTGACCGGTCTACTGCTGCTCTCCGTCCCCAGGTTTTTCCTGATGTACCTGATAAACAAGGATGAGACAGAACACACGGGTCAGGTAAAGGGGTGTTAATGGGAGGGCAGTGGGCAGGACATGGAGAGTTTTAATATAAGGTCAATCAGCAGGTGTCAGTAAAAAGCTCATATCAATATCAAGTGTTTGAAGATGTGACCAACCTTCTCTTCCCCATTCCCCAACCCTAGGAGTCCTACGTGTGGAAGATGTACCAAGAGAGATGCTGGGACTTCTTCCCTGCTGGCGATTGTTTCCGCAAGCAGTATGAGGACCAGCTTAACTGAGTCACTCCCGCTGGCCCTTCACCCCCGCCTCAAGTGCCTTACTCTCACAACAAGCCCCTTAGCCCCCAGGCCCTCCCCACAAGGCCCCTGGGGGAAGGTGACCATGTACTGGAGAAATAAAAGTTTCTGCTACCCCCTGATATCCTTGTGTTGGATTGTTGACATTGGGGAGGGGCATCCAGAAATTCTGTCCTCCCCCAACCCCAGAATAACAAGATGACAGTAGAGGCTGAAAACATGTTTATTGTGGGAAAGGGACATGTCAGGACCACTAATGAGTGTCTGTTGGGAAGGAGGGTGCAGCGAATAGTTCATAACACCCCCAGGGACTCATTCCTGAATGTAGAGGTTGCTGGGAGCAGTAGGATCATCTGCTGGGCGTGTCTCCACCACCACAGGCCTGGGGAAGAGAGAAGTCAGTTCAGGCATTTGTTTTTTTTGTGTATGTGTTGTTATTTTTTTAATCCTCACCCAAGGATATTTTTCCATTGATTTTTTTTTTTAGAGAGAGAGAAAGACAGAGTGAAATATCGATTTGAGAGAAACACATCGATTGGCTATCTCCTGCATGTGCCTGACCAGGGCCTGGGCTGGGGAGCAGCCTGCAACCAAGGTACATGACCAGAATTGAACCTGGGACCCTTTGGTCTGCAAGCCAATGCTCTATCCATTGAGCCAAACTGGCTAGGGCCAGGCATTTGTTCATTCATTCATTCATTCACAAAGAAATTAATAGAGGCTGTGCCTGCATAATGCTGGGATGTAGCAGTGAACAAGCAGACATGGTCCCTGAACTTGGGGAGCTTAATTTAGAGCAGGAGACCAACATGAATCAGTAAATTACATGAGTGCAAAGCATGGCACACAGCAGGAACACCTAGCCCCAGGGGTCAGCCAAGGTGCCTCCAAAGAATGGATAGGAGATCCTGACCAAGGCTCAGGAGGGAACTTGGTGAAAAGACAGGGAAGAGTGTTCTGGAGAGAGAACAGCCCATGCAAAGGCCTGGAGGTGGAGAGGGCCCGAGGGTTGGCTGCAGAAGTCATGGTCTTGTGTGCTGTGGCCAGAATTGGGTATTTATCTTGAAGCCACAGGGGGGTTTTACTTTTTATTTTTATTTTTTAAAAAATGTATTTTTATTGATTTCAGAGAGGAAGGGAGAGGGAAAGAGAGAGATAGAAACATCAATGATCAGAGAATCACTGATCAGCTGCCTTCTGCACACACCCACTACTAGGGATCGAGCCTGCAACCTGGGCATGTGCCCTTGACCGGAATCAAACCTGGGACCTTTCAGTCCACAGGCTGACACTCCAGCCACTGAACCAAACTGGCTAGGGTGCCACAGGAGGGTTTTAGACAGGGGGAGTGACAAATTCATATTTGGAATTTAAAAGACCCCTCTAGCATGTCAAAATGGTCACAGAAGATCCTTGAAGAGGCTCTCAGTGGCTAAATCTGGAAGTATTTGTGCCTCCCAGATGATAGTAATAGATTACATATACTCCATAGAATACAATGGAAATCCATGAGACTATGCTGAAATACATACATACACATAAATGGTGGAGAAGGGACAGCTTTTCCCTACAGTAGAATGCCAACTAATAAGAATAGAAGGAATCTCCTGGCCAGTGTGGCTCAGTTGGTTGTCCCGTGCACCTAAAGGTTGCCAGTTGGATGTGCCTGGGTTTCAGGCTCAATTACCTGAAGTGGGCTTGTAGGAGACAAACCAATCCATGTATTGCTGTCACATCAATGTTTCTCGCTCTCTCCCTCTCTCTCTCAAAAAAAATCAATTAAAAAAATAAATGTAGACGGAATGATAGAAATAGAAAAATCACCATTTAGTAACCATCCTAATTAATAGATTCAGACAAAAATCATCTATAACCCTGGCCGGGTAGCTCAGTTGGTTAGAGTGTCGTCCTGGTATGCCAAGGTTAAAGGTTCAATCTCTGGTCAGGGCACATACAAGAAGCAATCAATGGCCCAGCTGTGGTGGCTCAGTGGTTGAGCGTCGACCTATGAACCAAAAGGTCATGGTTCAATTCCTGGTAAGGGTACATGCCTGGGTTGCAGGCTCATTCCCCAGTGGGAGACATGCAGGAGGCAGCCAATCAATGATTCTCTCTCGTCATTGATGTTTCTATCTCTCCCTCTCCCTTCCTCTCTGAAATCAATTAAAAAATATTTTTTAAAAGAGGCAACCAATGAATGCACAAGTGGAACAACAAATTTTTTTAAAATATATATTTTATTGATTTTTTTTACAGAGAGGAAGGGAGAGGGATAGAGAGTTAGAAACATTGATGAGAGAGAAACATCGATCAGCTGCCTCTGGCACACCCCCCACTGGGGATGTGCCCACAACCAAGGTACATGCCCTTGACCGGAATCGAACCTGGGACCCTTCAGTCCGCAGGCCGACGCTCTAGCCACTGAGCCAAACCAGTTAGGGCATGGAACAACAAATTGATGTCTCTTTCTCTCTTGCTCTAAAATCAATAAATAAAACTTTAAACAAAATCATCAATAACTGCTAAAACTAGTCAATGAAAGTCTAGTAAGAAAGAGTATATTTACATAGTTTCAACACATCACCCAAAAAGATACAGTAGTCTCTCCTTTCCCCATCCACAGTTTTACTTTCCAAGGTCTCAATTACCAGAGGTCTAAAGCAGTCCAAAAATATTAAATGGAAAATTCCAGAAATAAACAACTCATATGTTTTAAATTGCATGTCGTTCTAACTAGCATGTTTTAATCTGGTGCTGCACCACTGTGTCTTACCCAGAGGGGGTCATCTCTCTTTGTCTAGCCTACCCAAATTGTGTATGCTAGCCTCCCTTTAGTCACTTGACCATCTCAGTTATCAGATCAACTGTTATGGTATCGCAGTGCTTATGTTCAAAGAACCCTTACAGTAGCCTAATGCTACATCACAATGCTTACGTCATTCACCTCACTTCTTCCCATCACATAGGCATTGTATCATCTCACATCATCACGAGAAAAAGGCTGAGGATAGCACAAGATATTTTGAGAGACCAATTCAGATAATTTTTATTATTCTATATTATTATTGTTCTCCTTTATTAATTATTGTTGTTATCTCTTACTGTGCCTAACTTATAAATTAAACTCTGTTACAGGTATGTATAGGAAAAACATAGTACATACAGGGCTCAATACTACCTGCAGTTTCAGGACTGAGGGTCTTGGAACATAGACCCCTTACTGTGGGGACTTCTGTACTTATTAATAGAAAGGAAAAAAGAGTAACTTGATAGTGGGAAAATGTGGCTGACTGCACACCTTAACCAAATGATCAAAGATAACACCCTCAGTAATAAGACAAACTGACATGTGCCTCCTGATATGATGCCGTGAGACAGGCACACCATCACTTCAGTGAATTTCCTGCCCCAAATGCTTAACCTGGATATCTCAAACCCAATTGAGGGACATTCTGTAAAACAATTTTCCTGCACTCCAAAAGTGTCAAGATCATAAAAAACAAAGAAAGTCTGAAGAACTGTTCCAGGCTAAAGACTAAAGAAACATGACTCCTGCCCTGTCCAGTGTTTCTCAGTGGTTAGAGCATCAGCCTGAGTACCGAAGGCTCAAAGGTTTGATGCTGGGTCAAGGGCACATATCTGGGTTGCAGGTTTAATCCCGGACCCCCTAGGGCATGTGCGAGAGACAACCAATCTATTTGTCTCTCTCACATCGATGTTTTGTTTCTCTTTCTCCCTTCCTCTGTCCCTTCCACTCTCTTTGTAAAAAATCTATAGGGAAAAATATCCTCAGGTGAGAATTAACAACAACAAAAAAAAAAAAAAAAGAAGAAGAAAGAAAAGAAAAGAAAGAAGACTCCTAAATGCACCTCATCATCCTGGATTATATTCTGGACACCCCCCCCCCAATAGTATTATTTTTTTGTTATTACGAATATCACTGGTACAACTAGTGAGACTTTAATGTATGTGTGGATTAGAAAGTAGCGATGTCTCCATATTTTCTTGATTCTGAAGGCTGCATGTGGTTTGTAAGAGCAGGTCCTTGCTTGATTTAGTAAACACACACTGAAGAATTTATGGGTAAATAGGCACCACGTCTGCAATTTACACCCCCATAGTCAGGAAAAAATCAATGGACTATCGGGGGCAGAGCTGGAAACAGGACCAGGGGAGAGAATGTCTAGGCCAAAGATTCATGTGGCTAGGAACACCTCCGGATGCCCTCTCCACCTCAGAAGCTCCCCTCCCAGGTCCCCGTCCCCAAGTCCATACCTGGGGGAGCCAAGCAGACGGAAGGTGAGGGTGGGGTCTCTCAGCTCCTGAAGCAGCTGGAGGAGAAGATGTGTGTTAGTATCTAGAATACTCATCCCTCTCCCTTAAAGAGAACTGGAGGGAGTGCTCTGAACTCCCAGCCTCAGGTCCACAAATAATCATTCTTGCTCATACCACTCACCAGCTGTGTGACCTCAAGCAAGTTACTTAACCTCTCTGTGCCTCAGATTACTAACCTGTGAAATTACAGTACCTATCTGATAGGTGATCACAAAGATTAAATAAAATGCAAACATGTATGGGCAGGTTCTGACACATAGTGGTCTATGAGCTAAGCACCATTTTTGCCCCATCTTCCAGATGAGGAAAGTAAGGCACAGGAAGGTTAAGTCATTTGCCTAAGGTGACTCAACTCGATTCCAACCCAGGCAGTCTGGTCCATACTCCTAACCACCCATATATCTCCATAGTGACCCCTATTTTATAGTTGGGACGATGAGGCTAAGAGAGAAGCAAAGTCCTTTGCACAAGATCACGCACGGCCTGAGATGAGCTCTGGACACAAAAGACCCTGGGGAAGAGCAGGGGACCAGTCTGAACTGAGACTGGAGGACACTTCGCCTCAGAACTTCACAGCTGACTCAGATCTCCCGGCCCATCTCGTGAGTGAGGTGAGAAAGGAGGTAAGGCTAGGGCATGGGCTGGAGACGCTTACCTGGTCAGAGCCTAGAGCCCACACCTGCACTCCATGCTTCCAGAAGGCCTGGAGCCGCCCTCCGACCATCGCTGGGAGGAAAGCAGTGCCTGTTACCCTTGGGTATCACTTGAGCCTCCACTCTGGACCCCGGGCCTCCCAACCTCCACATACCCACAGCCTCCACAGCTTCCGTCATAGGGATCTCCGGAGTTCTAAGCCCTCTGACTGGGCCTCCCTCTGGCGTCACCAGCTTCAGAGACCCTAGAAGGGAGTAAAAAGAGAGCTTTAAGAGCGGGGCGTAGAAGGTTGGTTACAGAGGAACTGGACAATAAGTTCAGTGGGAGAAAGAAGCAAAACAAGACGGAGGCCTGAGAGAAAGGGGCGTCCTTACCGTCCATCAACACCATAACTTTGTCTTCCTCCACCTGGGTCACCTGCACTGGTCCCTTGTGCTCTGTTTGAGAGGAGGTGGTTCACGGACAAATTCCGTGGCACCCTCCTTTCTCCTTAGCACCCGCTCCATCCCCACACAAGTAGGCTAAACCCTGCTCCTCCAGCGGCCCCGCCGGGTCCTCTATCTCACCCTAGAAGCCTACCACCTTTCTCCCCGCCCCGGTCACGCCCTGTTCAATTCCCTGCCCAACCCCGCCTCGAGCTCAAGAAGCCCCGCCCGGCCCAGGCCACCCCGCCGCAGCCCCGCCCAGAGCCCAGACTGCTTACTGGTGCTCATCTCGCCCAGCCAGCAGGAGAGCGCGCCGAAGCGCACGGTGTGGAAGAGCACGGACTTCGGCGGCCCTGGGCTCACGCCGATGCACACGGCGGGCAGCTCGGAGCCCGGCCCCGTCAGCAGCGCGAACACGGGCAAGGGCGTGGGCAGCGGGAACAGCACCTGCTGCGGGGCGCGGGAGGAACGGGCTCAGAGGAAGCTCGTGGTGGGGCGGAGAGGGTGGGGCCTTGAAGGACAGGGGGCTCAGTCTTGGGAGGCGCCAAATCTAGAAATGTCAGGGGGTGAAGTCTCAGGGGTTTCGGTGGTGCCTCCTTAGAAATGGACAGATGTACTCTCAGAGTCGTCGTGGCTGCCGCTTGGGGGCGTGGTGCTCTGGTGACAGAAAGACAGGGTCCCCCACCCTACCCCACCCCCAGGAGCGTGGCCTCAAAGGCAACCAAGTCTCAGAGGTTCAAAGGACCTGCATGGGGTCCCCTTAGAGTGCAGAGACGGGGAAGGGCATTGTGTCTGAAGAATGAGGCCAGGGCTGAGGGGCGGAATTTAAGGGTTAGGAAGCCCTCAGAAGGAGGACACCCCACCCTGACCTATGGCAGGTGGGCAGACCCTTGGGGGAAATTGGGAGGAAGCCTCGAGTGGAAGTGGGGTTTCATGGAAGTCTCCACAGAAGCCAACGTCTACGGCTCCCTACCCGGATCAGCAGGAACTTGTTCATGGGCTGGTACCACTGAAGCAGGACCACAGAGGTCTCCAATGCCCCACACAGGAAGGGGCCCCCGGAGCTGGAGCCCTCCGCTGTGAGGAAGGGTAAGGACATGATAGAGTCAATCTTCTCTCCCCTTCCCCCTCCCCAAAATGCCACATTTTTTCCCAGGCTCTGGACACCCTTCCTTAACTCTTCAAACCCCTAGGGTGGATGCGGCCCAAGCCCCAGCCCTGGCCCAGTCCAGCCCCCTCCTTGCCCCCAGGGGGTTTTCTCTCACCCACACAGCACACTTGGCAGCCTTTGGTGTCCTGGATCTTGGTGGAGACCATGTTCTTCCTGGAGAAGAAGGTATGTGGGAGTGGAAGGTAGGCGGGGAGGGGGGGATTATAGGGGTCTGTGGTGCCATTGGGGGCTGGTACCTTGCGAGTAGCCGGTGGGGACTAATGTGAGAGATGGGGCTTCCTGCTCTGGTCTCTTTCCTTTCCAGCAGGCCCAGGATGCTATGAGAATACAGGTGGGGGGTCTTTCCTGCAGTGGTTGTATACACAGGAAGCAGGCCGTTATAGGACACGACATTCCCACCTTTCCAGGTAGCTTCACTCGCCCCATCACTTTGTCTGAAATTCACAAATCTTGAAGACTTAAGCACTTTTCACCTAACATGTTTTATTATTTTTAATATATATATTTTTATTGATTTCAGAGAGGAAGGGAGAGGAGAGAGAGAGATAGACACATCAATGACAAGAGAGAATCATTAATTGGCTGCCTCCTGCACACCCCACAGGGGATTGAGCCAGCAACCAGAGCATGTACCCTGACCGGGAATTGAACCATGACCTTCTGGCTCATAGGTCGATGCTCAACCACTGAGCTATGCTGGCAGGGCTCACTTAACATGTTTTAAACACCCACTGTAAGCCAGGCACTGTGCTAGGCACTGATAACAGTGGCAAGTAAAAGAAATATGTTCCTTGCCCTTTGGTGCTTATAGCCACATAAGAACTATGGACACTTAACTAGCCAGATGAAGTTATACGCATTGCAAAGTTTAAGAAGAAACCTATCTAGAAACTTTTAAGTTTGTCATCACAGATATTAATTAGCTCATGAATCCTATTTGGTTTGGAGATTCCCCACAAATCAGAAATTCTTTTACACAAAGTGTTTATAAAATTAAACAAATTGTAATCTATAACTTGCTCACTCTATTTTAGTAGTGTGGGCTAAGTTCTAATTGTCATCTGAACATCAAAGAAAGGTAAAGCTTAACTTATTGTAGAAATTCCCTCAAAACTAACTTGAGAGGTGGGGACTGTGAGATGGGGACTCAGGGAGCAGACGTCTCCTGCCCCAAGTGAGAGTGACTGGGACTGAACCTCAGGCTCTGTGAAGGGGAGCCTAGACTTTTATCAGCTGTGCCCATCTACCTCCCAACCCACTGACCCTCAACCCCTTAACTTCTGATCCCACCCTTCCCAGCACCTCCCACCCCTGACGGCCAGACCTGAGAGAGACATGAGGACATTGTTGATGGAGTACACCCAGGTAGTCCGGCTAGGAAAGAGCTGCAGAGAATGGGGGAGACGGCTCCTGTAAGACCTCAGCCATCCCCAGCTCCAGCCCCATCCTCGGCCCACCCTGGGAGCTGTCCTTCACCATCTCCAGCGTGGCCTCCTGATCATTCCGGTTCAAGATGAAAATGCCTTCCTCTGCCCCTAGGATCAGGTGCTGGTCTTGGAGGAAAGACACAAGGACACTGGGACCTGCCTTATCCTGGGGGACCTCCCAAACCCCCACCTGTCTGACCCCAAACACTGGCACTCTGTCTCCCAGCACTGACCCTCAGCTCTCTAATTCTCACCCCGACAATACTCCCAGCCTGTCCCCAAATCTGAACTGAAACCCTGATCCAATCCCTCTAACTGGTCTCATTCACACCTTCCTCTGACTTCCCACATTCTGGTGGTTCTTCCATCTCTGAACCACAAATTCTGACCCTCAGTCCTGACCAAACATTAGACATGCCTCTCCAAATAGCTCTCTAAATTCTGTTCCTCTTTTTCCCTCCCTAGTTCTGGTCCCTGAAGGCTAATCCTGTCTCAGCATTGATCCTCAAACTCAGGCCCTCTTAAATATAATATAGCTTTTTCTGTTCAGTGTGACACTCCCCAAACTCTATGCTTTTTCTTTAACCTCTCATTGACCTTGTCTCTACATCTTTGATCCCCAAACTCTATCCCTTTCTTTAAAACCTAAAACTCCTAATCCCAAAATGGTGATCTTAGTCTCTCTACCATTAATCTCCAACTAACGTTAATGGAGTTAATGGGGTCCAACTGTCCCCATCTTGTATCCCAAAGTTTGACCTTTCTGCTGTATCTAATACTCGTGGCCCCCAATCTCTAATATTGCTAGTTTTCACTCTCAAACTCATCTTCAAGCCAACCATCTTTAATCCCCAAATGCCACTGTAGCTCCAGGCTCTGTCCCTGCCTCAGCTTGGCCACTCCACACCCTATTAAGCCCCTCCCTAGTTCTTGACTTTGTACCTTCTACTAAGGTCCCTCCCCATCCCGCCATGCTCTCTGTTACCCTCCTGAATGCCCACCCTTGGTGGAGGGGTGTGTCCAGGCGGCTGTGCTGTGGATCCGGAGTGGGCAGCCATTGAACAGCTTCACAAGAAGGGCACATCCCTGGGCAGGTCATGGGGAGCAGAGCAGGAGATTCAGCAAAAAGAAAAAAAGGAGTGGACAGGAAGTACAGTGGTTAAGGCTCTGGAGCAAGAGTGCCAGTGTTCAGATTCTGCCTCCTCAAAGGTTTATGACCTTGGCAGGCTACATAACCCTCTCTACCTCAGTTTACCCTCTGTGAAATGGGAGATAATATCTACCTCTACACCATGTAAAGACATGCAATTAGTACCTGGCACAGAGAAACTGCTCCACAAATGTCACTTATCATTAAGTCTTTCCACCCCCACCCCACCCAGCATCCCCAGTCCCATCTAGAGGTGTGAGTCCTCAGCATAGCTGGCCTCACCTTTCTCTTCATCTTTTCCTTCTTAGGGGGCAACCGTGGGGGCTGGTCAGACTGCTGAGTGGTTGGGTTCCAGAGTGAGGGCTCTGAGACAGGATTGGGGATAATCAGTCCCCAAAGCTCCCCACCCCTACCCACCTCCCACCCTAGCCTGCCCTGTTACCTGAATGGGCAGTTAGATGGGGACTCCTGGTGGCTGGGGGAGGCCCAACGTGGGGGGTGTGTGGGGGAGGCCCACTGGCACACCGGACCAGCACCCCCGGGCTCAGCTGCCCCTCCTCCCCAGGCCCCCCAAGACCCTCATCCGATGGAGAACGGAACTTGGGCTTTGGAGACAGAGAAGTGGGGCAGGTAATACGTTAGATCAGTGATCGGCAAACCGCGGCTCGTGAGCCACATGCGGCTCTTTGGCCCCTTAAGTGTTCTAACGCCACTTCTTCAAAATAGACTCGCCCAGACCGAAAACTTCTGCGCATGGGCCACAAAGTTTCAATCGCATTGTACGTGCGCGCCCACACGTAGTATTTTTTGGAAGAGCCACACTCAAGGGGCCAAAGAGCTGCATGTGGCTCACGAGCCGCAGTTTGCCGACCACTGCATTAGATGATCTCAGAAAGAGAGGGCACCCTGCCATACCAACCCTGCCTAGTCTACAATGGAAATTGGTCATAGCTCTGACCCTTCCCATAATGTCCTACCACCACTCCAACTTTCTCCTCCATTCCCACCCCATCAATACACTCCAGCAACTAAAGGATTAATGCTGGGTAACCAGCTACTGACCAGTGTCCCATCAGGCTAAATATTTTGAATCACACCTGTGGTTCATGGATGCCACTCCCATACCCCAATATGCTCATTGTGCCATCTCCCAGATTTCAAAGGACCTGGTGTCCCAGACTACAGCCCTAGAATGCCTGGTATCCCAGCATCTAAAGACCCTAGGCTCTTGGCCCCCAAAACCCCAGCTCTTGACTAGGACCTTACCTTGGGGGGCAGTGGAGGAGGTGTGTCCTCTGAAGGGTTGGGGCTGAAACACAAAGACAGGGTAAGCAGGTAGGGGTGTGGACAATGGATGGAGTGGTTTGGGGCTGGATGTCTGAGGTCAGAAGGGTCAGGGGTGACTTGGTCTGTGATGGAGCTGAGGACTAAAGGACTAATTAATTAATAATCATCATGACAGCCCAGCCTGTGTGGCTTAGCGGTTGAGTGTTGAACCTATGAACCAGGAGGTCATGGTTTTAATTCCGGTCAGGGCACATGCCCAGATTGTGAGTTCAATCCCCAGTAGGGGATGTGCAGGAGGCAGCCGATCAATGATTCTCTCTCATCATTGATGATTCTATCTCTCTCCTCTCCCTTCCTCTCTGAAATCAACAAAAGTATATATATTTTTTAAATAATAATAATCATGATGACAATAACAACAGCAACTCTTGGAGATCAAATGCTGACAAGGCATCAAGTCTAAACCTTCATAGCCACCTAGTGACACAGATCATCTGAGCTCCTGGGGGTTAGGTGCCCACATGGTGCCTGGTGCCACATGTTAGCCCATTACAGACATGATGGGAGCTCTGAGGCTGACACTGGGCCTGGGGGCTGGGGGCTGACGGCTGGAGTTGAGGTTGGGGTCTGGGGCCCAGGGTCTAGTCTAACATGGGGAAAATTCCCAGGGACCAAGATTCAGTCAGGTTTTGTGAGATGAGAAAAGATGAAGGCCTGTGGTTGAGGGTTGGGGCTGCAGTTGAAATCTGGGGGTTGGAGCAACATCTGCGAGGAGCTGGGGACTGGGAGGTGGCAGAGGGTCCAGGGCTGAGCTGCATAGATGGGGAAAGAGCCCTGGCTGGAGCAGAAGGACATTCTGGAAGGAACTGGGGTTGAGGGCAGGTGGGGGCTAAAGTTGGGAGTCAGATCAAAAGTCCTATAAAAAGTTGGAAGGAAGGTGGGTTTGGGGGTCAAGGATCTGAGGTGAAGGGCTGAGTTTGGGTGGGTCTAAGGAGAGATAGAAACATCGATGAAGGAGAGTGGGGGATGGGCTAGGGATCAGGTTGGGAGTGAAGGAAGGTGGGGGCTCCATTGAGGGTCCAGTCAGGGGTCAGGGATGAATGGTGGAAGGAAAGTTGGGACTGAGGTTGGGGTCAAAGTGGAAGCAAGGCAGGGGCTGCAGGAAGGCAGGGGCTGGGAGAAGGCCTGAGGAGCTGAGGGCCCAGCCTCTCTTACATGTCCACGTCATCGTAGTCATCATCAGACTCCGACAGGTGCCTCCTGAGGAGTGACAGGCATAAGCCTCAGGCAGTTCCCACTTATATCCTAGGCCCCTCCCCTCCCAGCCTTAGGGTCCCTGACCTAGGACTGCTGCTCCTGAAGTCTTCAGGGGGCTGTAAGTGAGCCTGTGGGATAGTAAAGGGTCAGGAGGGGCCTAGGTGAAGGGGAGGGTGTTCTGGGCCAGACAGATGGGGGAAGGGGCATCTCACAGTGTCAGCTGCAGGCCTGGACTCCATTGCTCTGAGCTTCCTGAATTCCATGTGCCGTCCTGGAGGTTGGGGGTGGGAAGGTGAGGTAATACACAGTGAGCTGGGCAGATGGATTCAGAAATAGACTAAAAGTGGGAGTTTGGATTGGAGTTGTTCCTTAAAGGGAAGCATCTTGGTTTACAGGGGTCTCATTTGGGGACCAAGGTTTGGGATTAGGGAGGTAGGGGCTAAAGTAGTGATAGAGTGTTCAGTTTCAGGTCCCATTGGGTATCAGGGGTCTGCCATATTTCTGAGGTCTCTTTGGGGGTCAGGGTGGTAATGGGAAGTCTGAAGGGGTCTGTTTGCAAGTCAGAGCAGTGGGGCCTCTAGAGTCACCTTGTAGGTCAGGTAGTAATGAGGTTCTCTGGGGTCTCTGAGGGTCTGTTTGGAAGTGATGAGTGATGTAGGAGTGTAGGGGTCTCTTGGGTCTATTATAGGGCCAAGTATTCCCAAGTTTGAGGCCTCTCTACTCACGACAGCAATCTGCATCTGGAATCCCCAGGGAGCTGGATCGGTGGGTGGATCTGATCCGCCGAGGGATGGCAGGGGGTGGCTGGGCAGAGTGGCAGCTGTATCAGGCCACTCACTTCCAGCAGCCCACCACCCTGTGGGCCCAGCTGGAGCGCTTGACCCTCCCATAACCTCTATGCCCATAGCCCTGTGCCAAGCCCACCATCCTCCCTCCCATTTATCCTTGCAAGAGCAGCAGCAGGAAGTCACTCCAGGCAGGGGGCCTGGCCTGAGCAAAGGCTGGGAGGTTCCAGGGCTTCTGTCTGCCAGGACCCCTCACCTCAGGCTCCTCATCTTCAATCTCACCAACAGGAGTCCCCTTCCCTGGGTTCCTCAGTTTGTCAAGAAGATCCAGGATCAGGCCTCTATTTAGCCCTTGCTGGGATACCAGTTGATGCTGGGGGAGGGGAGGAGGGTGTCAGCAGGCAGACAGCTGGTGTGAAGGGAGAGGTTGTAACGGGGGCTAGAGAGCCTGCCTAGGGGAACAGAGGGAGAAAGCAGGAAACTCTGGGGAACTGGCAGAAGACCAGAGAATGCTGAGGCGTCTGAAGATACTAAAATAATTCAAGGATCTTGGTGGGGGGCTTGGAGAATTCCATTCAGTGTACACCCAGGAATGGGTCTTGAGGCCCTTGGGATTTGTGAGTTTTAACAACTCAAGATATCTTGGAAAAGGGTTTGGGTACAAGTTGGAGGGTTTTAGGGGGCATCCTGGGGAATTCTGAAGGACTAGGGACTCTGAGAGGGCCATGGGGTTCTGTGGAACTAAACCATCAATGTTCTGGGGAGCCATGTGGCCCTGGGGAATTCTGGGGTGAGAGGGTTTGGGGGAGGGATGGTTTACACTGAGCATCTTGGTGGCGCTGGGTCGTTTCTTGGGGCTCTTGGTGAGGGAGACTTTAACAAAATTGTGGAAGGCAGCAGACCTTGGAAGAAAGAAGCCAAGTTCTGGGGTGAGGGGCCAGAGACATTCCCATCAGACCATCAACCCTAGCTCTGCCCTCCCTCTCATCACTTCCTCCTACCATTTGCCTTTTTCCTTTAGCCGGGGAGGCTGATAGCCACTCTTGGTCATGAGGAAGAGAACTCTACAAGAATAAGGAGAGTACATGGAGTTCAGACTCCCAACGGGACCAGAGGGACCCTCAATAGCACTGAAGTCAGTAGAGAGCAAGTGAGGGACAGAATGAGAATGAGGCTTAGGTTTTACTATGCACTGGATTGCCACTTTGAGGGGACACCACATTTCACATTATAGAGCTATGTGAGTCGCAGAGGGAGGCTCAAGATGGGGATCCCTGAGTTGGGGGTTCCTGGTGTGGAGAACTGGAAAAAAAGGCTTTCTGAGTTCGGAGGATCCTTGGGGGTCTCAAACTGGGTTTGCAGGAAATGGGGGCTCTCCTATAGGACAGTCTTGATGTGGGGAAGCAGGCTGGTGGGGGTGCTTAGAGTCAGGGATGGGTGGAGTCTCTAGGCCCTGGGGGGAGCAGCCACACCTGCTTACCTGAGAGGGTGCACATCAAAGAGCGGTGGCTGTAGCTCGGCTAGTTCTATGGCTGTGATGCCCAGAGACCAGATGTCACACAGCTCATTGTATCCCCCCTTCAGGGCAACGGCAGCCACTTCTGGAGCCATCCTGGGGGCAGAGACCCTCAGCGAGCCAGGGGTGACATAAGGAGGGGGAAGGGAGACTCCTTGGTGTGGGGAGTTGCGGGGGGAGAAGAGACACAGAAAGAGAGAGGAGAATGGAAAATAGAGAGAACCAGGTACAGAGAGAATCAAAGATGGAGAGAAAGAGACAGATGGGAAAACACTGAGAGAGACAGAGTGAGAGAGATAGGAACATAGAGACAGGGCCACACTAAGACAGAAAAAAAGACAGATGGGGAGAGATCAGGATAAAAATCAACACAAACACTAAAGGGAAAACTCAAGATAGGGAAGATAGAATATTCAACAGAGCATGGCAGAGGCTGGGAGAAGGAGCCAGAAGAAGAGATGGGGGACGGGGGGAACTGCTGCCCCTCACTCTACCCCTAGCTGCCTGCCAGGCACCCCTCACCAGTAAGGTGTCCCAATGAAAGAGAGGCGTCGAGCCAGCGTTGCCCCGATCTGAGCTGAGATACCAAAGTCAGCTGGAGGCAGAGGAAGAGACAGTGACCTAGGGTCCTCTCAGGCCCTAGCCAGTCTACCTCCTCAATCCCCAGCCACACTCACCCAGTCTGACCTCCCCAGAGTCATTGATGAGGATGTTGGCTCCCTGGGGACAGAGATTAGAGGCTATCAAAGACCACCACCCCTAGTCTCACCCCTTGGCCTCCCTATCCCTGCCCCATAGCTCAATACCACTCTAAGCCCTCCAAATACCACTCCCACCTCCTGCCCCTCTCCCAAGGCCACCTTTCTGCCCCTAGACCACCTTAATGTCCCGGTGTATCTTCTTCTGTGAGTGCAGATAGGCCAGTCCCTGGGAAGGGGGGTAAACAAGGAGGCTGTGAGAGCCTGGGGGCTGGAGCAGGGACCTGCCCCCACCCAGGCCTCTCCTCACCTGGAGAACTTCTCGGCAGATGTAGCTGATCTGGATCTCTGACAGTGAGCCTGTCACTGCAAAGGTTACCCCAGCACAGTGTTGGCTGGGAATTAGGAAACCCAGCCCAAGAGCCCCTGGTCCCCGCCGAACTGGCTGAGAGGGTGCCATGTGAGGAGTGGGATACGGTACAGGATGGGACGGGGGCGGGGGGGGGTGACCAAGGGGTGGTCAGCAACAGAGTCAGCAGGGAGCCAGGAGCCAGATGGAGATGGAAATTCACTCAACAGACATTGACTGTGTGTTTTCTGTATGGTAGGCAATGGGGACACAGCTGTGGACAAAAAAGACAGATCCCTACCCTCACAGAGAGAACATTCCAGTGGGGAAGACCAACAGTAAACCAGATAAATAGGTAAAATATACAGTACACAAGATGCTAATAAATAATAAGAAAAAGCATGAATGAACAGGAAATGTGTGGGAAGGCTACGACATTTTACTCAGGCTGGTCAGCGAAGGCCATGCTGGAAAGGTGACAGGATGAAGTTTGTGAGCAGTCCTGCTTGGAGAGGGGACAAAGGCCAGTGCAGAGCTGGGAGGCTGGAGGTGCCTGGTGGGTTTGGAAAGCAGCAGAGTGAGTGGAGCTGTGGGGAGACGAGATGAGGCCGTGCAGCATGGGGCTCAGTGGTGTCAGACTCATGGCCTTGATGAGGAGCTTGGGATTTTCAGAGGGAAATGGAGGCCCTGGGAGGGCTCTGGGTAGGGAGTGATGGGACTTTGCAAAATGAGGAAAGGCAGAGAGACAGACAGACAGAGAAGCAGGAATAGATCCAAAGTGAGACAGAGAAAGAAAGATGGTCAGAGACCAAAAAGTGGGAAGAGAGACACAGGGTGGAGAGAGAACAACAGAGAAAGGCTGACAGAGACCAGGTCTGACAGTCTTGCTATCTGAGTCATTTCCTCTCTGTGGGCCTCAGTTTCTCCCGCTGAGAACTTCTTAATGAAGTCCTTCCTTTTCTAACACTTGAGGTGTTGGGATGGAGGGAGACAGGGAGATGGTCAAAGATAGAAGTGGGCATCAGAAATCGAGAGGTGATCACAGGCTACTCCATGCTACCCTCAAATTCTCCCAGGAGAAAAATAAATAAATAAATATTTAAAAAAAAAATTCTCCAAGACAGTGAAAGCAGGATGAGAGAATCACTCATTCAATTAAAATGTGGGCACCTACTATGAGCCAGAAATGCAGAAATACTGAAACACAAATAGACCTTGGTGAGAAAATGCAGACACAGAGGAAGCTGAGGAGGGGGCCCTGGACAGAATGTAAATCAGATGCAGAAAGATTGGGGCTGTCAGGTCCTGGAGGGGAGGGCCCAGGGCCCAGGGCCCAGAGGAGGGGCTCACTATGTAAAATATGGACCAGAATAAACAGTTCCAGGACACACAAACACAGACAGAAGAGGTGGATCGGAGGGGCAGGGGCTGCCTGGGTCCCTTGCCCTTCTCTCACCTTGGTAGATGTCCTGAAGAGAACCAGCCCCACAGAATTCCATGCAGATCCAGAACTTTTGCAGCCTACAACAGTTCAACAGCAGTAATAATAATAATACAGTGATAAATTATTATTTATTGGACAGCCCCTGGCTCATTGTCTTGCTCTGACATTTTTGGGGGTTTTTGAATCCTCACCAGAGGGTATATTCACTGGCTTTTAGAGAGGGGAAAATGAGACATATATTATATAGGGGTGTCTCTCTATATATAGGGAGAAAGAAAAAGAGGGAAACATTGATCAGTTGCCCCCACCCCCACCGCATGTGCCCTGACCCCTAGCCAAAGAATGAATCGCAACCCAGGCAAGTGTCCTAACCAAAAGCCACACCAGCCAGGGCTCTGACCTTTTAATGTAACAGCAGTCATTTCTAACTTTCCTTGCCCACAGAGTGAAATTATCCCACTTCCATTTTATAGATGGGGAAGTTGAGGCTCAAAGAGGAAATGTATGTTCATGATCAACTGGACTCAAACCCACATCTTTGGCTCCTAATCCAGGGCACCCTCTGCTGTCCCATGCTAACGTACGAGACAGGGTAGAGATCTCAGAGGTTGAGGAAGTTAGAGGGGACACAGAGGCCAAGGGTGCCAGGTCTGAGGGACAGAGTCATTATTGGGGCATCTGGGGTATTAATGTGGGGATCAGGTAATTCAAAGGTTCACATTAAAAGAACAGAGTGAAACTGGGGGAACCAAAGCACGGGATGAAAGCTTAGTTTTAGGGAATTTAGTTTCAGATTTGGTTACTATAAAGAGGTCGATTTTGGGACCCCTCGTTGGAAATGGGAGTTCTGAATTGAAGTTTAGATTAGGGGGTGTTCTGGTCAGAAATGTGGAACTTTGGCCTCGGGATTAAGTTAGGGGTAACTCAGTTAAAATAAGGGTCCAGGATAAAAGGTTAGGGGGTACCCTGGTCAGAAGTGGGGGTTCTGGGATAGGGGGCAAGTCTTAGGCTCATCACCAGAGATAACTCCCGTGGTAGGCCACAATGTTGGCGTGCCGGCAAGTTTTCAAGATGAGAATTTCCTTCTGAAGTGTGGAAACATCATCATCTGCAAAGAGGGCCAGGAGAGAAAATTCCACTGCAGGGAAGGCATATGGGGGCGAGCCCAGTGTCCTAGGAAGTCAGTAGGGTGTGGGGAAGGATCTCCTGGGACCTCTCCTCACCAGGCTCCATCTTCACCATCTTCAATGCCACCAGGTCCCCTGTCACCTTGTCTCGAGCCTTGTAAAAGGGAAGTTGACAGTCAGGCTGTCTCCATTCCCCTGAATTCCTCTTCAGCATGCCTGAGCCAACATCAAAGACTGGGACCCTCTCTCATCCCCTCCCATTCTTGGACTTCACCACAAAGGCCACTGGTTGGAGGGTGATGGAGAAGGAGGGGGCTCCTCACCTTGAAGACTTCTCCATAGGTGCCACCACCCAGCCGCTGAAGCAGGTCGTAGTGGTCCCGAGGGTCCCTATTAAAGATGTCGGGGTCCACGAGGTCCATTCCTGGGAGCCGGAGCTGGGCCTCCGCCCAGGGGCCAGCAGGGCCTCAGGGCTGGAGTGCTGGCACCTCCCTCTCTCCCCACACACCCTGCACCCGCCTTGCCTCCACCGGCTGTGGCCTCCCCCTTCCCCACTCTCGTTTCCTGCCCCAGCGCAAGGCTGTACAGCCAGCTCCACCCCCAGTCCCCTGAGCCCTGAGAGCCTGTTGGAACAGCTTGCCTTGAGACCCACGGGACCCCTCTCCACCTTCAGGGCCCTGGACAGAATGTAAATCAGATGCAAACTATTTTAAGTGTGTCTTGATGGGTACCTCAGCACCCCATCCCCCATTCTGGGTGGTGGCTAAAAACCACAGTAGAACCTCTGCTGAGTGCTTGAGGGTTTGGCCACAACCCAGAGATGGCAGGTCTGCACAGGGAGCGGGAGCTGGGCCTGATCATTCAGTGACATTACTGCTCACCTTGGGCACAGACATGCACTTAGTGGAACCCCCGCTCTGTGGTGTGCAGACCAACCGGACGTGCACATGCCTGGATACGCATGTGCACACATGTGGGTGTACCTAGACCAACAGCGAGAGTAAAAGCTTAGTGTAGCACAACGCGCCAAGTTGTTGTGTTATATACCTCCACATATATAACACAAGCCTGTACGTTCATGCCTGCAGTGTTTAGAATCTGTATCCACATAATTTATGACGACACACGTGGAGAGCTCGCTTTCAGCCAACATACTGTAGGTGCAAACCTGCGGGATTCAGGAGTCCCTCACCCCTGCCCCTCCTGGGCAGACCATCCCAACAGCTTTGCGGGCCCCTACCCCTGGAATTAGGGTGGAGCATGGGGACCAGTTTCAGGCTTTGAAACTATGGAGCTCAGGATCCTGCTGGGGCCCAAGGCTGGGGGGAAGAGCTTGGATCACGGCTCAAATAGAGGGCTACTACGTGCATTCCACCAGTTTTGTAAGTTCAATGCGGCGTGCAACGCGACGTGCGCGCACACCAGCGGAGGCTCACCTCCTTCCTAGCGAGTTCGCGCGCAAGGCCTGAGGACTGGAGCTCGATGCCCGCGAACAGCTTAGCCCCGCCCGGCGCCCCGAGACTGCGCCAGCGCATTGGGCTACACTAAGCTTTTACTCTCGCTGTTGGTTCAGTTCGGGTGGAGAGTGTGCGCACGCGCCAACGGCGCCCCCTGGAAAGAAATCACGTGGCAGCCGGAAAGCGTGGCAGCCACCGCAAGAACCCTCCCCCCTTCATCGCCTCGGGGCTGGAGCGAAAACGGCGACGTAGTTTCCGTTTCCGCCATCTCTTCCTCTTCCGGTCCTCTAGGACGCCGCACCGGCTCCATCCCTTGGGTGGGAAGCGACCGCAGGCATGGCCATGTTCGAGCAGATGAGAGCGAACGTGGGCAAGTTGCTCAAGGGTATCGACAGGTCTGAGCTTGGTCGGAGGGAGAGCTGCTGGTCAGCGGGGTGGAGGAGAGCCTTTCTGGAGACCGCAAGGGGGTGGTCAGGGTCCTGGGCTTGCCCTGGGGTGGGATTTTCCAGTCTTCTGGGGGACATGTTTAAGGAAAACAGCATTTGCAAGCGTCTAGAGGCGGGAGATAACCTTGCCTTGTCTCCCCTCTTTAATTGTCTTAAGGCCTCTCAGCCCCTCAGTTTTCCTCTCAACTGTGACAGTGCTCTTCATCTCTACCTTCTTTTCTCATATCATTCATTCAACACATGTTCACTGTCAGCGCCGGGCGACGTTTGGGGACCAGAAGTGACCAAGACAGCCGCTGGCCATGCTTTCATAGAGTTCTCAGTTCAGAGTCACGACAAAACCGTCAATAGATAGTGATAGCCGAGAGCAGTCAGAGCTGCGATGGGGGAAGCACAAGCAGATTGGTCAGAACTGGAATGGGAGAAGCTAGAGCAGAGAGGATGGGGCTGGAACAGGGGTGAGGTCTGGAGAGGGGAGGAAGGGATGTGTGTCAAAGATTTCCAGGAGCCCAGCTATACAGGTTGTAATGACTGATTGAGAGGTTGGGAAGCATGCTAGGCATTAGACCCCTGGCTCCGATAAGATTTAGAGCTTAGGCTCAGGTCTGAGATATGGGTAAGATAAGGAAAGAAAAGGAGGAAGGAGCAGGTTACTGTGCCCACCCCCCATCCACAAAAAAAGTAACTGGCCTCAGCTCCTGTCTCCTCTCTGCTCATCCATCTTGATTCTTCTCTAGATACAATCCTGAGAATCTGGCCACCCTGGAGCGCTATGTGGAGACACAGGCCAAGGAGAATGCCTATGATCTGGAAGCCAACCTGGCTGTCCTGAAGCTGTGAGTGTCTGCCTCCAACCCCAATCCCATGCCAGTGATCAGCAAGGCACCACTTCCAACACTGGGTGGTACAGGAGTAGGGGTAGCTTACAGCATGAAGCATCTTCTGGTGTGCAAAACTAGGAATCCAAGGAAGTTAGAGCAGGAGGATGGATTTTTTAAAAATATTTTTTATTGATTTTTACAGAGAGGAAGGGAGAGGGATAGAGAGTTAGAAACATCAAGCAGCTGCCTCCTGCATACCTCCTACTGGGAATGTGCCTGAAACCAAGGTACATGCCCTTGATCAGAATCGAACCCGGGACTCTTCAGTCTGCAGGCCAATGCTCTATCCACTGAGCCAAACCAGTTAGGGCAGGATGGATGTTTTTTAAAAGTTAATTACAAAACACACATACAGGCTAATACATAAAAGAAATATAGTTGGCTCTCCATATCCACAGGATCTACATCAGTGGAAAGGTTGAAAACATTCCCCTAAAAATGTGATGTTGCTGATGTACTGTGTAGTTAGACCTACTATGGTTATATCTGTATTGAACATGTACAAATGTTTTTCTTGTTATTCCCTAAAACAATACAGTATAACAACTATTTACATGGTATGTAATTGTATTGGGTATTATAAGTAATCAAGAGATGGTTTAAAATGTATGAGAGGAGCTCTAGCCAGTTTGGCTCAGTGGATAGAGTGCCAGCCCGTGGACTCAAGGGTCTCGGGTTCAGTTGCAGTCAAGGACACGTACCTCGATGCAGGCTCGATCCCCTGCCCTGGTAGCTGTGCAGGTAGGAGGTAACCAATCAATGTGTCTCTCTCACATCCATGTTTCTCTGTCTCTCACCCTCCCTTCTACTCTCTCTCAAAATCAGTGGAAAGATATCCTCGGGTGAGGATTAACCAAAAAGTAAAAATATGTATGAGAGGACCTGCATCAGTTATATGTAAATACTACACTGTTTTATGTAAGGAACTTAGGTCTGTGGATTTTGGTATGCACAGGGTGTCCTGGAACCAAGCCCTGGTGGATACCGAGGGATTGCATATTGTTTGAAAAGTAATTATAAATTCACCTATATGATCACCATCCATATTGCAAAACTGAGTGTTGCTAACAACTCACGCCCTTTGCCCCACATGTTTTATTGTCAGCCACACCTGTCACCCACCCTGGTAACCACACATAGGTTCTAATGGCCTGACTTAATGTTTATCACACATGCATGCATCCTGATCACCTTAGCTCAGGATTGCCTGTTTTGAACTTGATACAAGTAGAGTTCTATAGAACATGTTCTTCTGCATCTGGCTGCTTCCACTGAGCACTGCATTAGTGAGGTCCAGCCATTTTCTGTGGCTGCAGTTTTTATCTGTTTTCCTGTAACAAGACATTTGGGTTCCTCTCCCTCAGTACTTTATTGGCACACAACTATGTAAATTTTTATGATTGCATAGCTTCAGTTTCAACATCTGTACAATAGATGTATTTATGGGGTTGTTTAGGTTGTTATTGGTGATCGCTACTTAGGGAGTATTCACCATGTGGTAGTTGCTGCATGTGGTAGTTGCTATGCTATAAGCTTTGCATGTATTAACTCACTTAGATGCTGTATTGTCCTTGTGAGGTAGATATGGTTGTAATTGCCCCATTTTGCAAGGGTGGAAACTGATACGCAGTATTTAAAATAAGAAGTCCATGGTCACTCAGCAGGGAAGTTTAAACCCAGGCATTTTGGTTCCAGAGTCCTAAACCACTATTCGAGACTTCTTTCTGTACTCATTTACTGATATTTGTGAATCAGTAAAAGTATCTTGTCTTATTGGGTGGTTGTGAAAATTAACTGTCCTTGTTGACAGAGCAGGAAAGTAGGGTCAGGGAGGTCACGTAGCCAGAGAATCTGTGGTTGGGATTGGAGCCCAGGCATGTATAGTTCCCAGGCTCTGGGCCAAAGCATGTGTACCCTGCCTCACACCTGGTGAGGCTTCTGGGACCTGGAGATGCCACCTGTTGCTGTGTCTCTTGTTTCCCTTCTCAGGTACCAGTTCAACCCAGCCTTCTTTCAGACCACTGTCACCGCTCAGATCCTGCTAAAGGCCCTCACCAACCTGCCCCACACTGACTTCACCCTTTGCAAGTGCATGATCGACCAGGCCCATGTATCCTTCTAGTTCTTGGGCCCACGTGTGTGTGGTAGGAGGCAGGGGCAAGAAAGATCATTTCACTGGGAAGTGGTCTGTGAGTTTAGTCACACTTGAGTGCCTGCTCTGCGCTTGGCCCAGTCCTGGGTAGGGCTGGGGCCCTGTGGTGGTTAAGACAGGCCTGTCCCATGTTAGTGACAGCCTCGTGTATTCAGGGCTCAGGGTTAGAGGGGCCAGAGGAGGCACCTGACCTTGCCTGGATGTTAGAGCTTCCTGAAGGACAGACCATCTGAAAGATGAGGAATTAGGTGAAGTGGTAGGGAAGGTGATCCAGGCAGAAGGAACAGTATGTAGGGAGGCCTGGAGGAAAAGAAGAGCTCAGTGCTGTCTTTTAAAGGCTATGGAAGTTCAGCATAGCCATGCCATAGCTTTCAAAGTGGAATTTGGGAGGGCACCAGGGAGCTGTAGAGTGATGGGGGTAGATTTATGCTTTAGAGAGATTCTCATGAGGATTCTAGTTGAGTAAAGACCACCAGGCCAGAGGCAGGAGAGGCTGGGAGCTGGGCACCAGGCAGAAGCCATGAAGAGCTGAATTGTCAGCTAAACTTCATTTTATGTATCCTCATTGCCTACCTAGCACAGTACTGGCCTTCAATGAAAAACTGTTGAGTGAAAAATCAATGAATTGGATCCCCCCACCACCCCTTGCTTTTTTGTAGCTGATCTTAACTAGGAAAGCCTCTAACTTTCCTTCAATTACTTGAGAAACTTGGCAGAGTCCCCCAACCATGCTGGGCCCTATGCTCATAGTGATCACCATCCCAGGGTTGTCACAACTACTTGCCTATTACTGGCTGAGCTGAGAAATGGCTGCTTACTCATTGAACCTGTTCTGCCAGGTGTGTTCATGAGAGTGCCTCCCTTCTGAGAAATTGTCCACCTTCTCCAGGGTTCTGTTCTGGTGGTTTTGAAAAAAATAGGCATACAGTACTTTTAACAGTTTAAAAGTACCAAAAAAAATTATATAGGGGGGAAATGGCTTCTCTCCCCTGTCCCACAGCTCCCTGGTCCCCTCATAGGAGACAACAGTTGTTTGCTCTTAGGGACCTTTCCACAGATATCCTGTAGCTACATAAGTACAGCTGGGTATGTTTATATTCACACATAAATTGGGGGGGGGGGGGGGAGGTGTGGTCCCTCAGCCTGGCCTGCACCCTCTCACAGCCTGACATCCTTAGCTCTGTCGTGGAGGTGGGAGAGGCTAAGAGCCTGACTTCTGGCTGAGCACCCCCCAACTCCCCCCCCCGCTCCCATGGGAGCACAGCGCACTGAACACCAGGGGGCAGCTCCTGTGTTAGTGTCTGCCCCCTGGTGGTCAGTGTGCGTCATAGTACGGGTTGATCTGCCATTCAGTTGATTGGCATATTAGCTTTTTATTATATAGAAAAGGATATGTCCCCCACCCAAATTGTAAGCTGTTATGCACATTATTCTGCATCTTTTTTTTCACATCAGTGTGTCTTATGTTCTGTGGGAGTTGGCTCAGTCTCTGTGGACAGTCAGTGATTGATGTCATTGTCCCCATCATTGGATAATTTGGTTGTCTCACCTTTTGCCATTACAACCTGTGCTGCAGTGACCAGAAGAGGTAGGTAGGGAGGGCTGGCTTAGGACTTCACAGTATGCTCCTCAGGCTCTAGGACCATTTTCCCTTAACGTTTTCCTCCAGCAAGAAGAACGGCCCATCCGACAGATTTTGTACCTTGGAGACCTGCTAGAGACCTGCCACTTCCAGGCCTTCTGGGTAACGTCCCTTGGATCCAAGGGCAGGATGGGTGACTGGGCCACACAGAGCGGACTGATAAATGTAATGACCATGCCCATTATTGGCTTCCTGTGTTCAGGGCTTTACAAGCAGAATCTCATAGAATTGTGATCCTCACACAGAGCTAGGGCTCCCAGGTTGCCCCCTGTGTCCACAGGGCTCAGGCATCCTTCCAGTAAAAGTCCTCCATCACCTGAACTGCCCCCTTTCTTGTTCTAACTGGAACCTGATCCTCCATTTCTGCAGCTTCCTAAATGGGACCCATTGCTCTAGAATTTTCTTCAGCAATAATTTCTCCTTCCTCTGGCCATTAATTTTAAACATTTCCACTCTCTGACCACTTCCTCCTAGTTTTCCAGCTCCCCCACTGTGAGGTCTCCAACTGACATTCTTAGGCTGATCAGCACTCCAGTCCTTTGTTCTGTTTCCTCTTAGCAAAAGTCGTGCATTCTTCCTCCCAGGGATCCCCTCCTTCCCCCTCCCACCACACACACACACCTATATCTGAGATGATATAACAGGCTGGAGAAAAAGCCATCCAGAGCACGTGACAACCCAAATCCACAGTCCTCCTCCCTTCTTGGCCTAGACTCTTGCTTCCCTCCCCAGTTTATTCCCTCCCCACTCACCTAGACAGCTCTTCGGACCTCCCCTCCCACCCCACCCTTTCTTCTCACCTCAACTTATGATCTTACTTGTTTTGTGGGAAAATAGAAGCAGCCAAAAGCAGAACTCGCACATGTCCCTGGCCCTGACATCATGGCAGCTGACCGAGCATCTGCAGCTTTGAGGGTGGGTTGTCCCTCTTATGTCAGGCCATCTGGTGCACTGTCCCCTTTCCCTTGCACCCACTCAGTGGTGTTACAATAGCAATTCTCCCTACTGTCTTGTAACATCAAACGCGGCCTTCCTGAGTTATTTGTGTCACCATAGAACATGCCTACTCTGGAGTTCTAGCATGACAAAGAGCTCTTGCCCCCACCGTGGTGGCTCAGCGGTTGAGCGTCGACCTATGAACCCCAGGAGGTTACTGGTTTGTTTCCCAGTCAGGGCACATGACCGGATTGTGGGCTCGATCCCCAGTAGAGGGCATGCAGGAGGCAGTCGGTCAATGATTCTCATCATTGATGTTTTAATTTCTCCCTTTTTCTGTGAAATCAATAAAAAATATTTTTTTTTTTTAAAGAGCGTCCCTGACCTCCACATTTGCTGTCTTCTGCCCCCTTTCTCTGTGCCCCTTTACAGCCACACTCTTGGCTAGGGGACTGGCTGCCCAGTTTGCCCAGGTTTTTCCAGGTTTTAAAACTGCAAATGTCACATCTCAGAACTCCTCAGTTTCAGGCAGGTGGGGACTGTTGGTCACCCTGCTCCTGGGACAAATTGCCTATGGTCAGTCTTCCCTGCTCACTTGAACCCACTCCAGGCTTTTGTGACCAACCCTCTGACCCTGCTCCCCAACACAAATACACTCCATGAAACTTGTCAAGGTCAACAGTTGCTAGATTCAGTAGGCAGTTCTCAGTCCTCCATCTTACCTGTCCTGTCAAATCCTTTAATCACTTGGCTTCCAAGACAACTGCTCTCTTGACTTTACTCATACCTCACTGGCTACTCCTTATCCTTGTGGCTTCCGCATTTCCCTCACTAATGTTGGAAGGCGCCTTTGCTGAGAAGATGACACATGAATAGAAACCATGGGGGAGGAGAGGAGAGTTCCAGGTGCAAGAACAGTCAGTGCAGCCCTGGCCAGGTAGCTCAGTTTGTTAGAGCTTCCTGGCCAAGGTTGCGGGTTCAATCCCCAGTCAGGGCACATACAGAAGTCAACCAATGAATGCATAAATAATCGATGTTTCTCTTACCCTCTCCCTTCCACTCTTCTAAAAATTAATAAAATTTGGAGTGAGGGGGTAAGTGGGAGAAAGAGAGGACATAGATCCTGTGGGGCATTGTAAGACATGGTAGGCTTTTTCTCTGAGTGAGATAGGAGCAAAGTGAGTGCATTTAGCTAATCTTTATCTGTCCCCTCTCCAAACTGGGTTCTGCCTACCAGATTTAAACCCTAGGTTTAATTTTGGGCAAATCACTTAACTGTTCTTTCTGAACCTTGGTTTCTTTATCTCTAAAGTGGACATAAAAATAGTAACTGTTACATCATAGGGTTGCACACAGAAGAATGGCTGGCATGTGGGGGTCGATTGTTAATATTTTTAATATTAGCATTCTTGGTATTAATATTAAAATTGTCAACATTGTCATTCCTCTTACAGCAAGCCCTGGATGAAAACATGGACCTTTTGGAAGGTATAACTGGTTTTGAAGATTCTGTTCGAAAATGTAAGTCCCTTTTTGAAACTGAGCTCCCAGGCAGGGGTGAGGGGGAGGCAGGTAGGAAGTGTCAGCAGGGTCCTGGGAGAGGGGCGTGGTTCTTTACCATCTTTGTCCCTGACCTCCACAGTTATCTGCCATGTCGTGGGTATCACTTATCAGCACATCGATCGCTGGCTGCTGGCCGAGATGCTTGGGGACCTGACCGGTAAGATGCTCTCTGGGTCCCTAGTGCCAGCCTAGGAAGTTCAGGGTAGTCTGGGGTAATGGGCCTCAGCCAGCTCCTCTGATAAATCCATTCCTTCCTCACCCTGTGGTTATTAAAGGCCCAGCCCAGGAAGGAAGGAAGGAATTTGTATAAGACATTCCCTTCCTTAGGGAAGATATATCACATTCATTTGTTTATTCTATATTAATTATTGAATGGCTGCTCTGTGCCAGACACTCTTCTGTCCAGTGGTAATTCATGCAAGACAGCTTGTAGAGTAGGGCAGGGGCATCATTTGAACAATTGTAGCCTGAGGGCAGAGCAAATGTGAGGACCCTCAGGCAGGGGGACCCTGTCATGTTCCCTCGGTGGCTGGAGCAGAGAGTGTAGGTGTGGATGGGTATATGGGGAGTCGATAGCAGAGAAGTGGTGGTGGGAGGGAGATCTCTAAATACAGCAGAGCCTTCAAAGACTTAGACCTTTACTTTGAATGAGATGGAGCTACACAGGGTTCTGAGCAGGGAGGACATCATTAGATTTATGTTCTTAAAAGATCCTTCTAAAAAGAAGGAAAAAAGGGTGTGTGTGTGTGTTTGCACATTTTTGCAAAAAGAAACACAGGAAGGAAAATGTCGCAAAGGTGAGGGGGTTGAGAACAGGGAGAGAGGGATGGATTTGGAGTGAGATTTCTCTGAGTACCTTACACAGTTTTACCTTTTGATCCAGTTAGTTTTTTGTGGGGGGGTTTGTTGTTTTTAATGGGAGCTTACTTTGACTTGATTGCACGCTTTGTGTCAGGCACTATACTGTTTTACATCAGATAGGTGACATACTTAAAAGTGAAATTAAATCAAAAGGGAATGAAACAACCTTAAAATTGAAAATAAAAAGAAACAGATGAATCTGGATCACATTGATAATGGTTAATTATTTCCAGTAACAGTACACCCTCTTGCCCTATATCCTTAGTGGCATATTTTCCAAGGGTGAAAAAGAGCTGCAAAGAAATTCTCAAACCTGATAACCATAGGCTTATTGTTCGCGGTAATGATGACATCGTGATTTTGGAACCATTTCATGTAGGTCGTGGGAAAAAGCAGTTACATTAATACACTGTGGCTATTAGAAACCAAGGTTTTGCACTGGGAGAGAAAAGAGATAAATAGAAAATAAGACAAAAGTCCGTGTGACATGTAAGGATGAGAAAGGTAAAAAGCTCCCCTTGGCAGCTGTCTGGAGAATGAATTATAGAAGCGCAGAGGTGCTGCTGCTGTCCAGGTAGAAAATGCTATTGGCTTCTGTAGCATTTGGGCAAGGAGGGTGCCTGGGCTTTTGGTTCCCAGGACCCCTGGTACTGCAGGATTGGGTGACCAAAACCCCTGTGCTGCTGTGTCACCTGCAGACAGCCAGCTGAAGGTGTGGATGAGCAAGTACGGCTGGAGCGCTGATGAGGCAGGCCAGATCTTCATCTGTAGCCAGGAAGAGAGCATTAAGCCCAAGAACATTGTGGAGAAGATCGACTTTGACAGTGAGTGGTACTCTGAGGCCTCAGGGTGTGTGGCTTAGCAGGTGCCCTTCCACAGAGACCCGGGCTAGGAAATTTGCATCTGCCAGACTCCACTGACTCTTCTGTCCCAGAGCTGCGGCCCAGGAAGGAATAGCAGGGAGTACTGGTGTCCTTCCCTAGAACTTTCAGGCCCTGTGTCCTGCCCCACAGCACTCAATGAGACTTCCAAGGGCCTGGAGTGGCCTTGAGGGTTGTCCCCACACACTTACTGGTTCCTGGGGCTCTGTCCCATTGTCATTTGGAAGACACTTTATCTTTGGGGATCCCGGGGCCTCAGCCCTGGCACCTGCTAAAACACAGCAGAATGCCAGAAAGTACAGGCTCTGGAGTTAGGCTAGTGGGTGGGAATCTTGGTTCTGCACTTTGTGGCTGTGTAACTTTGGGCAAGTGATTTTATACTGCTCTGTGCCTCAGTTTTCTCATCTAAAATATGGGTAAAAGAGCATCAATAATAATGACAAACACTGTTTCTTCACACTTGAGTCAGCTTGTCCTCTCATCATTCTATAAGGTGGGTACTATTAAAGAGACTTATTGGTACAACAAGGCTTCTCATTGCAAACCAGTAAACTTGGTACCTATTGAGGAACCAGATTGCGTGGGCACTTGGGTACTGTAGACCCTCACTCTGAGGTACCTGTTCTATGTAAGAACTTACTGGAGCAAATGGTTCAGTGAGGAGATAGAAGTCCAGCACAGAGTGTCTTGCAAATAGTACGCGTTACTACGATAATAGTGAATAACACTTACTAGCAGGCATTGTTCTAATGCATCCTTAATCCTATCCTAGTTAGGATAGATGCTTCCTACAGATGGGGAAACTGATGTACCTGGTACCTGGCAGAGCTGAGACTTGAACCTGGGCCTCCTTGCTCCAGAGTCTAGACTTTTAACTACTGCCCCAAACAACCTTTGTGATAGTGACTAGGGTCCAGAAGGGAGTTGTGATCTGTTGACTTTAAAGAATTGTGGGTGCTATAGTTGGTGACTGGAACTTTGTCTCCCGTTTTTCCCACATTGACCCTTGGTTTCACCTTCTCTTCTCAACAGGTGTGTCCAGCATCATGGCCTCCTCCCAGTAACTTTGCAGGTGCTTAATAAAGATTTATTGCCTTAGCCTTGTCTCCTTACTGGCTTCCAACTCTGTTCCTCATCCACCAGAGGGAGCCCTGGAGCAGGCCTCTGCCAGCCCTGTGCTGGGGCCCCCCAGTGGCAGGGCTTCCATCTTTTTTCTTCCCTTCCACTTCTTTGCCTGCCCCACCCCTGCAACTGACCTTCCACCCCCACCTTTCTGATCTCTCAGGGCCCCAGGAGAGGGCAGGTAACAGTGAGTCAGCAAGAAGGAGAGTGTGAATGGGACAGGAGCCCAGCCCTGCAGCTGGCTCTAGCCTGGGTTCTTATGTACTCAGGAAAACCTAGCTGAGCAGATGTGGGCCCCCTGGGGTCCTGGAGGGCAGGCACTTATTTGCCCCTGGGCCTCACAAAACCATGCACTAGTGACCCCAGGGCTGTGACTAGAGGGTGATGGGGGAGGATTCTGACTGCTCTACCCTATGTGAATTCTTGATCTAGTGACTCCGCCCCATCCCTCAGTTTTCTCAGAAAGGTGGAGAATGGTGCACTCTTCTCAGCATTATGAGGATTTCATGAGCTCTTGCCAATAAAGGTCTCAGACCAGGTCCTTGGCTGTTATTGGTGCTTAGAAAACAGGAGTTGTTGGTTTTAGACTTGGGTTTGTCCCTGAGGTTGCAAACTAGTCCTTATCATTTCTCTGGAGAGACTTGACAAGTAATTCAGATTTTCAGCCAGGCCATACTCCCCCGTACCTGTCCCCAAATCCCAGCCTATGCCAGTTAGGAGGTCTAGTTCACATCCCTCAGCCCTTAGTTGGGTTGGTTATTTTTCCCATTTTATACATGAAGTATTCCAGGCATCTTGCAGAATAACCTTGGACAAGTATCTTCCCTTCTGTGCTTGTGTGTAAAGGGCATGAGAACAATAGTGACTCCTTTGGGAGGAAATGAAATACTGTGATACAGTCTTTAGTGTGGACCTGCTGCTGCCTGGGGGAGCTCTTCATTCTCCCGTGACAGTGGATTTTGCCTATGGAGAGTGGCAGTGCCCGAGGTGCCAACCTCCCTGATCCCCCTGCACTTACACCCATCTGGGCAGGGATGTGAGGATCCAGGGCTGGGTGGGACACTCTGCCCTGGGTTCCAGACCTGAGCAGGAGCCAGGAACTAGGGTGTGTTCAATCCCTGGGCACAAAGGGTGATTATATAGCTCAGAACTCTGGAACCAGCTGTAAGGGGGGTGAAGGGTAGCAGGAGGGAAGACTAATGCTGCTACCCACTCATTTGTGTGGGCACCCCCTCAGGGTGGGCACAACTCCTTACCCACTTGGTAGGTGCCCTGTGTACGATAAAACCTGTACAACTGGCCATGTCCACAAGGAAGAGGAAATAACCCGTGTCATTTGGAAGCCACATCTGCTTTGCCAACCTGCTTTTGCTCCAGGAGGATCATCATCCTTTGACAGCCTGAGTTCCAATCCCAGCCTAGTGGCCTTTGGGCTTGTTAACTGCTTCAGTTTTACAGCTGGTGAAAGTATCCACTTCCATAGTTGTGAGTTAATGTGAAAATTTCAGAGATCTTGGCACACTGTAAGATCACAAATGTGTAGCCTGTCTTGTTCACTTGGGCTCAGGGCTGCTGTTTCAGCTGCTTCCATTGTCACCTCTAGATATCCCAGTATCCATGTTCCCACCTTGAGAGGATACAGCTGTCTCTCCTTTGTTTCGCCCAAGTGGCACTAATAATAGGACAGACACAGTGCTTAATCTGATACTACAATCTCAAGAATTCCAAGTGATATAGAATGGTGAGCCCATTGGCATGCCCCTTCATTCAGAGCCCCTACCAGTCTCTTCCTGCCCCTTGACACTCAATGGATGATAGCTATTACTGCACTGGCCCTGGAGGGCCTCAAAGGTGACTGACAAAGGGGCCCCATAATTTAAACCTCATTGCTTGGCACCATCAACTTTGCCTCTCAGCCTTAGCTCAGTGTCCACCAGGAGCAGGCAGAGTGGAGCAGATGGCCCTGAACCCAAGGGCCTTTCCCTGCTGACCAGGCCCAGCACAAGAGTCCTGGGCTTGTTCGCCAAGTCAACAGGCTGCCTGCCCAGCCCAGCTTTGTAAACCACCAACACTCTTGGGTCTTTGGCTAGGTCTTAGCATCATACTCTGGGAAAGTGGGCTTCTGTCAGGCCTTGTTCCCTTTGCTTGCCATTGGATCCCTTCCAGTGCCTTTGAGAGCTGGGAAAAGACCTTGTAGCTCTCATACCTGGAGGAGCCATGTCTTCTTTTTTTTAATACTAGAGGCCCAGTGCACGAAATTCATGCACGAGGGGGGTGTCCCTCAGCCCAGTGTGCACCCTCTCCAATCTGGGACCCCTCAAGGGATGTCCAGCTGCCCGTTTAGGCCCGATCCTACTCGGGCCTAAATGGGCAGCTGGACATCCCTCTCACAATCCAAAACTGCTGGCTCTCAACTGCTCACCTGCCTACCTTCCTGATTGCCCCTAACCACTTCTGCCTGCCAGCCTGATCACCCCCTAACCACTTTCCTGCCAGCCTCATTGATGCCTAACTGCTCCCCTGCCAGCCTGATTGCCCCTAACTGCCCTCCCCTGCAGGCCTGGTCACCCCTAACTTCCCTCCCCGGCAGGCCTGGTCCCGCCCAACTGCTCTCTCCTGCAGGCCCAGTTGCCCCCAACTTCCCTCCTCTGCCAGTCTGGTTGCCCCTAACTGCCCTCCCCTGCAGGCCTGGTCCCTCCCAACTGCCCTCCCCTGCTGGTCATCTTGTGGTGACCATCTTGTGTCCACATGGGGGCAGCCATCTTTGACCACATGGGGGCAGCCATTGTGTGTGTTGGAGTGACAGTCAATTTGCATATTACTCTTTTATTAGATAGGATAGAGGCCAGGTGCATGGGTGGGGGCCAGCTGGTTTGCCCTGAAGAGTGTCCTGGATCAGGTTGGGGGTTCCCTTGGGGCATGGGGTGGTCTGGGGGAGGGCCTGTGGTGGTTTGCAGACTGGCCACGCCCCCCTGGCAACCCAAGTGGAGGCCCTGGGATCTGGGATTTATTTATTTTCTATAATTGGAACTTTCTAGCCTTAAGCAGAGGCCTGCGCCGGCCAGGGTGTGCAGGAAGCTTGGCTTCCTCCATTGCCAGGGAAACCCAAGCCTCCTGCTTGCTCCATGGCCAAGCCATCTTGGTTGGGTTAATTTGCATACTCATTCCTGATTGGCTGACGGGCATGCCTTGTAGGTATAGCAGAGGTATGGTCAATTTGCATATTATTCTTTTATTAGATAGGCTATTTTATTGATTTTTTACAGAGAGGAAGGGAGAGGGATAGTTAGAAACATTGATGAGAGAGAAACATCGACCAGCTACCTCCTGCACACCTCCTACTGGGGATGTGCCCGCAACCAAGGTACATGCCCTTGACTGGAATCGAACCTGGGACCTTTCAGTCCACAAGCTGACGCTGTATCCACTGAGCCAAACCAGTTAGGGCTATTTTTTTTTTTAAATAAAGAATGATGATTTTGTGCTACATCTGCCTCATTGGCACCTAAACTAGAATCATCGCCCTTAATGATTGATTTTAATTGAGCAATATCTGCTCCCAAGCAAGGGTGTGGCATCACACCCCTATTCCCAGGGCCATGCTGAGCTCTCTGGCCTCAGCTCCGTGCCCCAGGGAGGGACTGAGGGGCAGGTAGGGCTTTTGTTTTAATATATTGATTTTTTTTTTTTTTTTACAGAGAGGAAGGGAGAGGGATAGAGAGGTAGAAACATTGATGAGAGAGAAACATCGATCAGCTGCCTCCTGCACACCTCCTACTGGGGATGTGCCTGCAACCAAGGTACATGCCCTTGACCAAAATTGAACCTTGGACCTTTCAGTCCGCAGGCCGATGAGCCAAAATGGTTAGGACAGAAGCCATGTCTTTTTTTTTTTTTTTAATATATTTTTATTGGTTTCAGAGAGGAAGGGAGAGAGATAGAGAGATAGAAACATCAATGATGAGAGAGAATCATTGATCGGCTGCCTCCTGCACGCCCCCTACTGGGGATCAAGCCTGGAACCCAGGCATGTGCCCTTGGCCAGAATCGAACCTGGGACCCTTCAGTCCGCAGGTGAACGCTCTATCCACTGAGCCAAACCGGCTAGGGCAGGAGCCATGTCTTTTAATTCCCATCCCAGTAGAAAACCTGGAGGTTCTGGAGTCTTGACTGCTCTTTCTTATCTCTGTCCTCCCCCAACCCCAAATTCATGACAGTAAGTCCTGTCAGCTCTTGTTTTTTCCAAAACCCCCTGCCCCTCCGCAGCTCTCCCTTCCTCCAAGCCTCTGGTCCTGTTCACCCTTATCTGGACCATTGTAACAGCCTCCTCACTGGGCTCTCTGTGCCCAATCCACCTTCTACAGTCTATTCCCATCATGTAACCAGGGGGACCTTTTGCACAGCTGAATCAGATTCCAGCCCTGCTTAAAATCCTCCCTTAACTTCCCATTGCATTTAGAATAAAATTTGTGTCAATCAAGTTTCAATTAAAAATTCAAATTTCTCATCATGGTTTTAAGTCCATTCATTTACCTAGGATTTTTTAAACTTCTATCTTGTGTGAGATGCTGCTTCAGAGACTAGGAATACAGCAAGGACCAAAACAAAAAACCCCACACCATGGATGACATTCTTGGGAAAGAGACAGATAAATGCAATTAATCAATCAATCATGTAATGTATTAAATGGTAATCCATGCTTTGGAAAAAAATAAGCAGGAAAGATGTGGATGCTATCTTAAATAACGTGGTCAGGGAATATCTCACTGGGGAGGTGATGTTGCCTCAGAGACCTGCAGAAGAGGAGGCTGTGAGCCCTGGGGATTCAGTATCTAGGGAAAGTGATCCAGACAGTGGTAACAAGGTATCACCAAGTATAAAGACTATGAAGCTGGACCAGGCCTGCTGTGTTCCAGAAACAGCAAGGAGGCCTGCAGGACAGGAGCTCAGAGAGCAAGGGGCAGAGTGGGAGGTGAGCTGGGAGAGGAAATGGGGACCAGGACGTGGAAGACCTGTGGATCTGGCTAATTCCACAGGAGTCTCATTCCTTTCAAAGGCTGGGCTGGGCTGGGCTGGGCGGGGCCAGAGCAGGGGAGACTTCTGCACCTTTGCTCCTTTCCTTGATTTTGACATTTTCTGAGTGTAGTCCTAGGGGTGGAGGGGAGGAGGGTTCTGGGCAGAAGAGGGCAGGACTTGATATGACTCAGGTGTTCACAGGCTCCCTCTGGCTTCTTGTGGGAAAGGGGCTGGAGAAAGCTGGGAACTGGTGAGAAGGCTGCTTAGTGTTCCAAGCAAAGACAAAGCTAATGTAGGTGGGACCAGGTGGGGCCATGGGGGCAGGGGAAAGTGGGTGGATTCTAAATATACTTTGAAGATGGAACTGACAATTTCCTGAAGAACTGGATATGGGGTGTGAAGACAAAGAGGAATCAAGGATGATTGCAAGGTTGCCTGTGCAGCTGGAAGGATGGGGCATTCATTCACAAGACAGGGAAGACTGTGAGGTGATCAGGTTTTGGGAGGAAGAGCAGGAGCTCAGCTTTATTTATTATTATTATTTTTTAATGTGGGACTATTCAGTCCGCAGGCCCACACTCTATCCACTGAGCCAAACCAGCCAGGGCAGGAGCTCAGTTCTATATATTTAAACTAGAGGCCTGGTGCACGAAATTTGTGCACAGGGGCGTGGGGAAGGTTGTCCCTCAGCCCAGCCTGAACCCTCTCCACTCTGGGATATCCTTCTCACAATCCGGGACTGCTGGCTCCCAACTGCTCGCCTGCCTGCCTGCCTAATTGCCCCTAACGGCTTCTGCCTGCCAGCCTGATCACCCCCTAACCACACTCCCCTGCCAGCCTGATCCACACCTAACTGCACTCCCCTGCTGGCCTGATTGACACCCTAACTACCCTCCCCTGCCAGCCATCTTGTGGCAGCCATCTTGTGACCACATGGGGTGGCCATCTTATGCGAGGCCATGATGGTCAATTTGCATATTACCTCTTTATTTTATAGGATTTGAGATGCCTATTAATGTGGCAAGGTCACTTATCTGTATGCATTAACTTATTTATTGTTGTCCACCATGTTAGCCACTTGAGAACTAGTCACACTTATCATGCCCAGCACCCCGCCCCCAAGAACGGGACTTGGCAATATAGGAGTTCAGTGAATGTTTGTTGAATGAAAGTCCAAAAAGTTCTCTACCTTCCCAATCAGCCAGTGTCTATTCCAGTTTATCTAACCTAACTCCACTGTCCGTTTCATGATTCCTTCTGATTTTTGTTCAAATGTCCTCCTCCACGAAGGCTACCCTGACTACTTCACATTTAAGCTCATGTTTGATTTTTCTCAACACGTTTCACCTTCAAATATACTATATACATCTTAAAATTTTGTTTGTTGACTCCCTTCACTAGAAAGTAGCTCCATGAAGGCAAGGATTTTTGTCTATCTTGTTTCCTGCCGATGCGTAAAACATGGTCTGGCACACAGTAGGCGTTTAATAAATACTTGCTTAATTTGTGTTGCCGACCGGGACTTCATTCCCCGCCTGAGCAGGTTAAGGCCTGAGGACAAGACTCGCTTGGTGAATCATTTCTGACTGGCCGCGCCCACATGGCGAGACCGCGGGCGCTCCTGCGGGAGAAGGGGCGCAGCTCAGCCGTAGGGGCGGCGGGGAAACTGGACTCTGCGCAGGCGCCGAGCTTCTCGAGGACGGAGTGTCCAAGCGCTTTCCAGGGCTGCAGGACGCGCGCAAGAGGGCGGCGGCGGCGGCGCGGTGCGCAGGCGTGGCGAGCAGTGCGCAGGCGCGGGCCGAGGGCGGGCTGAAGCGGCGGCGGCGGCGGCGGCGGCGGCGGCAGCGGCGGCGGCAGTAGCAGTAGCAGCAGCAGCAGCAGCTCGGGCAGAGGGGCGGGAGCTGAGTCGGGAGCGGACCGGCTGGTGGGCGAGCGAGAGGCGGCGGAATGGTGGACTACCACGCGGCGAACCAGTCGTACCAGTACGGCCCCAGCAGCGGGGGCAACGGCGCCGGCGGCGGGGGTACCATGGGCGACTACATGGCCCAGGAAGACGACTGGGACCGGGACCTGCTGTTGGACCCGGCCTGGGAGAAGCAGCAGCGCAAGGTGCGCGGCCTGCGGGCCGGACCGGCTGGAGGGGGGCTTCTCAGGGAGGCTGGGGGCCGCGAAGGGGGTTGGAGGTCCTGGGAAGGGATTGGAGGGTATGTGATGGGAATTGGGGGTCCTGAGAAGGAATAGGCGGATCTGGGGGTGGGTTTGGAGTCCTGAAAAAAGAATTGCAGAACTTGAGCAAGAATTGGGACTCTGAAAAAATAATTGGCGGCCCAGTTGGGACTGTGGAAGTCTAAGGAAAAGGACTCAGGGAGCCCGATGAAGGAATTGAAAGGTTGGGCGGGGAATTGGGGAAACCGAGGAGGTGATTGGAGAATCTCAAATGGAATTGGGGTCTAAGGCGACATGGAAGGGCTGTGTACTAAGAGAAACGGGGGAGTCGAATTTGCGGGTCAGAACAGGATGGGTTGAGGGAGTCTGAAGAGGAGCTGGGGGGCGGAGGGGTTATTTGGAATAAAGAAAGGTTGGAAGGGGGTTGGGGTTGTGGGAGCGGCAGGGTGGGGGTGCTGAAGGGGACGAAGGTTCCGGGGAAGGCTGTGATGGAGTGGGATAGTGAGGAAGGGACTGAGGAGCAAGAGTAGTGGGAGGACCAAGATTGGGACGTGGGAAGGAGAGGGGCTAAGGAGTCGGTGTGGAGACGTGGGCTGGAGTGAGGGGATGGGGCGGGTGTGAGAGAGATCTGGGTAGGGACCTGTGAACAAGAAGTTCCTGAAGAGGTGAGGTTTATTCGGGTGCCCCCTTTTGAAGGGAAAAGGGGGAGACAGGCATAAGTAATGGCTGCGGGTGGGAGAGGCTGCAGGGGATAGAGAGCATTTGGCATTGTTTTGGGGAGGATTTTCTGAGAACTGGTGGAAGGTGGAAGGTGCAGTGAAGCCGGAGAAGCCTGCGGGTCTGGGAGAGGTGAGCGCGGCGGGAGCTGGAAGGAGCTGCGGGAAGGCAATGCGGGGGCGGGGGGGGGGGGCACGAAGAGCTCCTAAAGCAGGGTCTGTGTTTAGGGGGCACTTTGGGGTGTGGACGCAATTTACGGGGCACTCACAGAGCGAGAGGGAGATAAAAGAAATGGAAGGTCCAGAGAAGGTGGTGTGTCGGAGCTGGTACGAGAGAGGGTTTGAGCGTGTCCTGAGAGCACTGTGTGTGAGCAGGCGGGCGTGCCCAGGAAGGTGGGAGGTCCTTGGAGTTGGAAGCATTGAATGTGCTCTGGAGGTCTGCATTTTCTTCCCAGGTTTGTTACTGAACAATTCTGTGGTCTTGGGTAAGACCCTGATCTCTCAGTGCAGTTCTCTCCTCCAGTCCTACAAAGATGGACCTGTGTGGTATGGGGCTTTGGGAGCAGACTCCGATTTGAGCTGAGGGTAGATAGTGACTAGAAGTCTCTTGGGGCGGTGTGTGTATGTATATGTGTGTGTGCGCGCGCGCTGCTTTGGGGCTCCCTGCAGGCAGCCCCGTCTGGAGGGGAAAGGGTGAAGGGAGCAGCTGTTCCAAGCCCTGGGGTGGGGCCTAGCCTAACCTTGGGCAAATTACCAACCTCTGCTTGAATTTCCTCCTCAGTGATGGGGGTGGCGTCCTTACCTGTTGCCCCACCTGCCTCAGGGTGAGCAGGTTGAGATAATCTGACATAGAAATGCTTTTTGAGGGGAATGGGAGATCTATTCTGCAGTTGGAACAATTATTTGTTACCTGAGGCAGTGCCGGCTTGGAAAAGGTTAAGAGTTGCTAAGAGACCTGCAAAGTTGGGAGGGGAACAAAGTGCCATGGGGTTGTTTTGGAGAATGTCTGGGATCTGTCTTCTCTTGCTCAAGGTGCTTGAGTCCCTGACCCTTCCTTCTCCCTCCCTTCTTCCACTGCTCCCTTAAGTGACTCCTTTTGCTAGCTCAGTTCCCTCTCTTCTGGGAGGTAGAGTGTATGCTCCTTTGTGGTTATAGGCTCCCTTCACATGGGGTGAGGCTGGGGCACCATCCAACTCTGGGTGTGAACCAGGACCCACCAGAACCCCAAGGCCTTGCTGCTGTGTGTCATTTTCCCTCGTTCCATCCTCAGTGACCAGGCAAGGTTGAAGGAAAGGGTGGCTCAGTGTGTTGTAATACCAGTGCTTTAGATTTTCAGTAAGGGCCAGATTCCAGTACGTCCTGCTTTATACCTACTACAGCAAATACCTACACATAGCTGTTCTTTGGGGGGGGAAATTTACTTAATTGCTGTGCACTTTCCTATTATAGGGTAGGGATCCTTTATGAAAAGAGGAAAGAGTAATGGAAAGGAATATGTACACAAGTTTGTGCTGTTCTCTAAGAGGACCCTCCCCCACCCCACCCCCACATACCCAAACAGGATAGTTGGATTTTTCTATGTTGCAGTGTTGCTTTAGTGAATGACAGATTGCCTTCTTGCCTCTTCAAGGCTGAGCCACTAGTCACAGGGAGAATGGCAGTTCTGTAAATAAATGTCTTGTGCATACTCACTCTAAAAAGCTGTGTCCAGGACATCCATAGGCCCTTAAATCGTGTGGAATTGAATTCTTCTAGGACTTAAACAAGGATTGGCTCAAGTACAGGGTGTTTGTGGCTCCTGTGGTTCTTATTTTTACCTTTGCTCTGACTTCTAGGGACCTCTGTAACCAAGGCATTTCCTGATAAGTTGGTTATGCAACAGTTATGACACAAGAAGACCCTGGAGTTCTGGGGAAGGACAGGTCTGATTTTTGAGTAAGTTCTCCAACAATTATAGTTCTGTGCTACAGTTCCCTCTTCCAGTTTTTGAAAGAGGCTTGGGTAGCATGGTCACCACCTATTCTCCTGGATAGGTGAGGTCTCGTGACAGCTGCTCCAGAACTTATCAGAGCAAGAGGAAATGCCGCCTTTGCTAAGCTTGCATGTTCACTGAAACATCACTGTTTACGGGGCCTCGGTTTAGATCCTGACCTTTGGCTCAGGCTGTATCAGATGTGAGTTAATTATTTGAAAGTTCTGATGGTGTTTTGTTTTTCTCCAAGAAATTGATTTCAGAGAGAAGGGTGAGGGAGAGAGAGATAGAAACATAAATGATGAGAATCATTGATTGGCTGCTTCCTGCACAACACCTACTGAGGATTTGAGCCCACAACCTGGGTATGTGCTCTTCACCGGAATCGAACCAGGAACCCTTCAGTCCGCAGGCTGACGCTCTCTCCACTGAGCCAAACCAGCTAGGGCCCAAGAAGGTGTTTTGTGTGTTTTTTTAGGTTGATGATGGAGGCCCCAAAGTAGCCATCTGTTAGTTTGTTCCATTACTCTAATTGGTTGCCTCTTAGGATCTGGCTAAGACTAACATGTCCTTTGCAGTTTTCCAAACTGAATATATTACTTACAAAAAACCAAAACACACAACCACCACCATCACCAAACTCTGTTGCCATTTAGAAATAAGACTGGGGTGGGCGTGGGGGGGGGGCGCGTATACCCTGCCTTCAGGGAGAGGGGTAGGGGAAGCTATTCAGCTGCTAGCACTATATGTTTTCCCTCTCCCATGATGTGTTTTAGAACGAGGCTTTTATGATGACTGCAGAAGTGGTGAGGTGTGGGAAGATGGCCTGGGAGTTCAGCGTCCCTTGTAGCCGCTCATACTCACTCAGTTGAGAGCTGAAATCTGGTTGGTGGTGTGGAGTGGTGCCTGCTGCTTCATCTGTTCTCCAGTAGTTCAGGATGTGGACCCAGGATTGCCCTCTGCCTTTTGAAACACCCTCCCTGGTTCCAGCTTCAGAGACCAATAAGGAGACTACTTTACAGCAGGGAGCTGACTCACTTTTCAGTTGGAAACTGGTGCAAATGGTTTCATTTAATGGCAGCCGATTGCCTGGCCTCGAGTGGGCTGCTGTGTGGGGAAAGTTTGGTGAAAGTTTTGGAGGAAAACAACTTGGGAAACCAGGGTGGTGTTTTAATACCCAGGTGTTGCTGCTGCTGCTGCTGCTAAACTTTGAGATGCAGTCAGGAAGGTCAGTTAAAATGTAGGATTGCACTCTCAAAATGTCCTCTTAATCAGATGTCAGGACAGCAGAGACAAGCCTGGCTTCCATTCTTAAGCCTTGGGTGGGGAGTTGCTGCCATTTAAACATATACTACAGTCATGGCAGACTTTGGCCAGACACTGCCCATTTTCAGAGTTAACTGAATGAGTGGTGTAAGTTATCTGGCAATGTTATTTAGCAGAAGAGAATGGAGCAAAAAAAGAATTGGTTTGGGAAGGCTCAAGGAATTTGAGACTGTGAACACTAGGCTTTTGCTTTATAGTGTGCTGCAACTTATACAAGCCTTTGACCAGATCTAAGGATTGTTCTTTTTACGGTATATATTTTTATATTTTTTACTTTTTAGTAATCCTCATCCGAGGATATTTTTCCATTGATTTTTAGAGAGATTGGAAGGGGGAAGGGTAGAGACAGAAGCATCGATGTGAGAGAGACACATCAATTGGTTGGCTCCCACATTTGCTCTGACTAGGGCCACGGATCAAGCTTGCAACCAAGGTACGTGCCCTTGACCAGAATTGAACCCGGAACCCTTCAATCCGCAGGCCAACGCTCTATCCACTGATCCAAACCAGCTAGGGCTAAGGATTGTTCTTAAAAGTAAAATAAAAATTCTCTTGCTGTTTTATTTGTGGGTGGGGGAAGAGCAAAAATAATTAGCGAATATCTAACTTTGAAGTTTTCTGAATAGCTAACCTGTCAACATATTTATCTCTTCCCTGATACTAGTATATTCTAGATCCCTTAGCTTTATCCCTATTTCTTTCACTTAGTGATCCATGTTCTCATTATCACCTTCAGTCTCTTCCGCTGCCTTTATTTATGTATTTATTTTACAGAATAACAAAAGCACTCCGGTTACCTTAAGCCTTTCCCCTCTTTCTTTTTCATGGAAATAGGAGGCAAGTGATAACAATTTGGTAATTCAATGGCAGTGGTAACTGAAACACTGACCTACTAAAAAAGTAGGCGGAAGTTTCTACTTGGACAGATACAAATCCCTTCATCCACGAGGTTTGAAAGAAGTCTTTATATCATGAGTGGTTTGAGTCTCCAGGAAAAATTAAAGCACACATATAAGGAAAGTTAGTATTACAGTATTGGCATTCTAGGCACCAGAATTTGTTAAAGTGTCTGAAAGTGGCACAAGTAACACTTGCTTTTCTTGAATAAGGTTTATGAGTTACATTTTAGTCAGTATCCCAGGTATCAAGTAGTGTAAGGTTCAGTGAATCAAGAGAACAAAAAATTTAAAATTCCAACCTCTGTTTAAAGAGTTGATTGGGAGGAGAAATTAACCAACTGGCTGGGAGGAGAAGGACCCTGCCTCCTCCAGAAAGTGGAATCTTTGCATACATTTAACTGGCAAGAGTGCTGACACCAGTGTTTGGGAAGTTCTATCCAAGTAGTGGTCTCTGGGATTATAAAAATCCGAGACATTTGCCTGGGTGGTGTGCGTTTAGGTTGTGTTGTTCTTTTATGTCCTGCCCCATCTCCTTTCCCTCATAAACAACAGATGCCTTTACTTGGAATGTCTGTGGAAAGTCTTTAAAAAGCTGGTTGTGTAACTTGCTTGCTTTCTCCTTAGTCTGGGCAGCAGTTACTCCAGCCTTTTTCTTAAATGTAATTTATTGGAGTGTTATCTAAAAGTGAGTGGATTGAGCTTCCCAAGGATTTGCTATTTGCCACTTGTTTGTGTATTGGCTTCTGCCTGCCTAGGATGAGTCCTCATGCCCACAAATGTGAGGAACCATCCTGTTTTCAGAAGGGACAGTGGTTGCTCAGCCAGAGCAGTTGTCCCTCCCACCCCCACCTGCGCTTTTCCTAAACCAGTCATTTGCAATTTTTCCATACCCACTTTTACAAACGTTATAGCTTTAAGTCAATTTGTCTTCTTAAACTTGTTATAAAAGGGGAAGTTGTGAGTGTGGTAAATGGAAAACCCAGCTTCTCTGGCCATAAATAGAAAATGGCAAAAATAAATAGGCTGAAAACAACAATGTTGCTAAATTCTAGCTAGGTATTATTCCTGCTGAAGGCTCTGGGCCAGAGGCCTGCTCCCTTTGTTAAAAAGAGATTGGCAGGCCCAGCTGACAAGGTTCAATGGTCATGGTTTGATTCCTGGTCAGGGCACATGCCCAGGTTGCAGACTTGATCTCCATTGTGGGGTGTGTAGCAGGCAGCGGATCAATGAATCAGTGATGCTCTCTTATCATTGATGTGTCTATCTCTCTCTCCCTTCCTTCCTGAAATCAATTTAGAGAGAGAGAGAGAGAGAGAGAGAGAGAGAGAGAGAGAGATTGGCAGTGCCCTGGCCGCTGTGGCTGTGCACCGAAGGGTGTCAGGTTTAGATTTCCAGTTGGGGACGTACCTGGGTTGCAGGTTCGATCCCACTGCATAGGAGGCAACCAATCAATGTCTCTCTCACATCCATGTTTCTCTCTGTGTCTTTCCTTCTTCCTCCCGCTCTTCCACTCTCTCCAAAATTCAGTGGAAAAAATATCCTGGTGAGGATTAACAACAAATAAAAAAAAAATAGTAAATTTATTTAGAATAGAGAGAGAGAGAGATTGGCAGGTATTGGTGAGGTGCTATCAAGCAGAGACATTCTCTTTGAAGTAATCAGAAGGTTTATAAGAGAATCAAAGGGAATAACTTTCTCGTTGTGATTCAAGATTTAATATAGAATGTGGATAAGCTTAAACTCTACCATGTGTGCGTGCCACCTTGGAAAAAACTTTATGTCACTGGACTCAGGGCAGAGTGACATACCCAGGAGTACACAGCCCGTTTTGCTTGCCCAGTGTTCTACCAGACTTGAACATGTCACTCATAGCTGGCTGACATGGGATTTATCTTTGCTTCCAAATGTTAGGATTTTTTTTTTTTTTTACAGAGAGGAACAGAGAGGGAAAGAGAGTTAGAAACATCTATGAGAGAGAAACATTGATCAGCTGCTTCCTGCACACCTACCAGGGATGTGCCCGCAACCAAGGTACATGCCTTAGACCGGAATCGAACCTGGGACCTTTTAGTCTGCAGGCCAGCACTCTATCCACTGAGCCAAACCGGTCAGGCCTAGGATTTTTTATTTTTATTTTTTAGGAAACCAGGGCCACATGGTAAATTTAAGAATTGCAGGTTCAACACTTGCTCCCCACACACCTTTTTCTTTTTTTAGAGAGGAAGGAAGAGGGAGAGAGAGAGAGAAACATCAATGATGAGAGAGAATCATTGATCAGCTGCCTCCTGCACATCCCACACTGGGGATGGAGCCCACACCTATGTGCCCTGACCAGGAATCGAATCATGACCTCCTGGTTCATAGGTTGAAGCTCAACCACTTAGCCATGCCTCTGGGCACCTTTTTCTTTTTAAGACTCCAGCTTTTTTACACACACATATACACATAAAGTTTGGCTGCTCCCATGCATCAACCATACTGCTACCCCATCTGGGTATTGGAATCCTGAATTCTGAAAGGAAAGCAGTGCTCTCCTGCAGAGTTAAGAAAGGCTTATTTAAATGTTTTTCTTACAAATATCAGAGCAGAACAGATTCTTTGTCTTCCAGTGGAACTATCCAAATGGTGCAGAAATAGTTGGAAATGGCAGTTACTATGCAAAACAGTGAAGTCATCTTGGGAAATATCGGTGATGGTGTTGAAATGATTAAATGGGATGCTAGAGCACTAGCAGTACAATAGCATTTGTGTCTACAGCTTTGGGTAGGAATAAAGAAGACACTGTGGTTTGTTTTATGCTATTTAAAGTTTCCCCCCCAAAGGTGTGGGGCTGAGTGATGTTTGTCACTGGCTTTCTAGTGGGTTTTTCTTTTCATCTTTCCCCCATCCCTGACAGCTGTTGAGAGTAGGTAGAAGGCACAGTCCAGGTGGATGGGAAGGCAGGCAGCACTCCTTAATCCTTGTTCTCCAAGTGTGAAAGGAACATATTTGGTTTTTTAATCTCCAAAAAGCCTAAGGTAAAGAGTTTTCTTATCTTACCTCCTGTGTAGTAATGAATCTGATTCAGCTCTTAAGAATGTCTTAATTAGTCTGGCCGGTGTGGTTCAGTGGTTGAACGTTGACCTATGAACTAGGAGGTCAGGGTTTGATTTTCAGTCAGGGCACATGCCTGTGATGTGGGCTCAATCATCAGCAAGGGGTGTGCAGGAGGCAGCCAATCAATGATTCTCATCATTGATGTTTCTATTCCTATCCCCCCCTCCCTTCCTATCTCTCTGAAATCAATAAAAATATATTAAAAAAAAAAAAAAAGAATGTCTTAATTAGCAGCCACCCAGGATGGGGGCATGGCAGGAAGTAAGAGTTGCCTTTCTTTTCTTCCTTCCTTTCTTTTCTTCTTTCCTTCCTTCTTTCCTTGTTTCCTTCTTTCTTTCTATAATGCTTCATTTTGATGCCTGAAGAAGGCCAGTTTGAAGTTAGTAAAAACCTCAGAAGGAAGTTTGAAAGTGATTCAACAACTTAGGTTGTGGAGGTTGCTTCTTCAGCTTGCATTGTTGAAATGACAGGCGTTCCTTTACCAAGCGCTAAGGGCAGTGCTGGAAGTCATGGCCTTAGTATGCCAGTGTGTGAACAGTCACACATTAGTGTTCTATCAGTCTAAATCTGGGTGTATGAATGAGAGGTATTTGGTTGATATTACCATAGAAACTGAGTTGCTACTTACTGTTTTGGGGAGGAGTGCCTTCGAACCAGAGGGAGGCATCTTTAATGGTGGAATGTTGGTTTCACTGGACAGAAATTTGATGCTGCTAAACTGGTCTCAGGAAAATACTCTCATGCATGGTGGCCATGCTGGGTAGGGGGACCAGGGACCCCTGTTCCCTGACATAGAACTTGGGCCAGTCCGTTTTATCTACGAGGGGTGTGTATTTGCACATGAGAGAGGGAGAAGAAAAAGGAGAGTACACTGTGAAAGCTGCTGTTGGTTTTGTGGCTGGGACGTATGTTTTTTCTCTAGGCATTAAGAGTTGGAATCTCAGCTATGTGACTTCTCAATAGCGGGGCAAAATGTGCCTGCATCTTTTGCCTGCTTTCACAAACACTGACAAAAAGAACTCAAGTTTCCAGCAAATCCCAGCACAGTTCATTCCATGATAACATTTTTTTAAAAAAATCCGCTTCCTTCCTACACCAACTCCGACAGTAAATAAACCATTTTCCCCCTTTTTATTCCTCCTTCTTTAAGGAAATGAGCATTAGACTCAGTGTCTGGTAAAAATATTAAATGCTTTTACCAAGTGTGTATGTGTTTTTTTAAATATATTTTATTGATTTTTTTACAGAGGGGAAGGGAGAGGGATAGAGAGTTAGAAACATCGATCAGCTGCCTCCTGCACACCTCCCACTGGGATGTGCCCGCAACCAAGGTACATGCCCTTGACCGGAATCGAACTTGGGACCCTTCAGTCTGCAGGCTGATGTTCTATCCACTGAGCCAAACTGGTTGGGGCCCAAGTGCTCCTTTGCCTGTTGCTGGCATGACTTGTATTTGGAAGAGTCAGTTGTTTTTGTTGTTTTAAAATGTTATTAGGTTTGTATGATCTTCCAGTTTTGGCCTACGAAATAAACTCAGTTTCAGAATTCAAAATGTCTGGAAGCAGCCAGCTTGCCAAGCTTGTTCAAGGGCAGTCTGATGAATCAACCCTTCTTACAGGCTGTCTGCTAACCAGTCCTGGAAGGTATCCAGACGGTAAACATCACCAGGATTGTGAGGCAGTTTTATTTGTGTGGTTTTTTTTTTTTTTTTTTTTTGATCATTTGAGCTATGCTGCCAAGTCTGGTAGGATTTGCCTTTCTGTAAAATAGAATGGTCTGTATCAAGATGTCTTTTTCAGAGATGTCAGGTCTGAAGTCACCCAGTACTGTGTCTACGGGGGCGTGAAAGGGAATATCTAGACCAGTTTGAAGGGCCTTCTTAACCATTTTGAGAAACAAACTTTCCCTTTCCTTTTTAACTTTCATTAACTCACAACTCAGGGACAACCCACACAAGAGAGCTGTGAGCTTTTTTAGGGTGATTGGGCCAAAGCTGGGGAAGGTGAGTAGCTCTTACCTGCTGCATAGAAACATTCCAGAGATTCAAAGGGAACAAGTTTTGACCATAAAAATAGACGCTCACAGTGTTCTCTTAGCAGCTACCTTGGACTTGAGAAAGTTCTGGGCTTCTTTAATAAACAACCACAAGGCAGTCCTTGCCAAATACGGCCTGCTACAGGGCCATAGGGTTAGCTTAGGAGCATTTTTTTGCCTAAAAATAAATGCATGTTCCTATCAAACATTCCAAGCATAGTTTAAACATGAGACGTCTGAGTAGCCATTCAGACTCTGGGTTCAGTTATGTCAGAGTGTGGGCAGTTGAGGGGCTTTGGGAGCTGTTCTCTGCTTTGGGATTGGCCACTGGCTACCCTGATGACCAAATGCAGACCATCTTCCCATCTCATTTCTATAATGTTCTTTTTTTTTCTTTTCATTTTTATATGTTCTTTATTCACAGGCTGGTGGGAGACAGAGAGCAAGCATGTGAATAAAATGGGATTTTCAGATAGGAATATGTACCAGGAATTAAATAATAGCTAGCACATTACTCCATACTAGACACTATTTTCAGTGCTTTACATGGACTGACTTGTTAATCCTGTGAGGTAGATGTTGTTACCTTTACAGGACAGGTGCAAAAAATGAATCCATGGAAGTTTAAGCCACTTGCCCAAGTGACAGTGTCCGGATTTGAACCTGGAAGGTCTGCCTCTCAAGCCTATGCTCTTATTTTTACACCAGTGAGGAAGAGAGAGCCGAGAGAGCACTGGCCTAAGGCTGTTCCAAGCGGAGGGAACTAGATTGTGGAGCCCAGAGAAGAGAAAGAAGGCCAAAGTGGTTCAGGGCAGGGCACATTGAAAAGCTGGGCACAGCCAGATCTCTGAGAGCTTTGTTAGAATTGGTGTTGAGGCCTACCATATGCAAATTTCGTCCTCTTAGACTATAGTAGGCCAGGAACCTCATGCTTCCAAAACCGTCACTGCAACCCTTTCCTCTCAGGCCTCCTGGACAGGCCAGACCAGAACTGACTTCTAAAGTGGGAACCCCAGGACTGTAGAACATTAAACCAAACAAAAGCTTCAATTATCTCTGTGATCATTGCTGCAGGAGACACCTGTGTTTGATTAAAGCCTTGGTAACTTTTAAATCTGGAGTTTTATGGCACTGTGTACTCATATAGCTTTGTAGTGTCTCTCAGGGAGCTTAACTTTTACCCCATGAACAAATTCCAGCCCCCTTCGGTCCCATCAAGAGGCTGCTTGATTTACAAAGCATCTCTGGTAAAGTGTTGTGTTTCCTTCTTTGAAGTGGGAAGGCAGGAAGCCTGATTTTTTAAACTGGCTCTTCTCCTAGGTCCTCCCTTTCTCTGTAAATCCCTCTTCCATTTACTCAGTATTTCCCCCTTGTTTTCTTTGGTCTGGGAGACAGGCATGCAGGCCGATTCACTCTGAGGCATTTAGCTTTCCAGACCCCACTGAAAGTCAATCCAGGAACTCGAAGATTTCATTTGGCCCATGGCTCCCCATTTGAATGCACACCTTGTCAAACTAGTTATGTGGCTTTTACTCAGAGAGGGAGGAACAGAGAGAGCTTGGGTCTATCAATAGACACTCCTGACTGTACACACAGCATTCAGCAAGAAGCTCATGGATCATAAAATGGGCTGGGATTCTCTCTGCTCTGCCCTTGATGTGATTTGGCAGCAAAAATTAACCTTGTCGACATAATATAAAGGAGGGAATGAATATGAAGGTGTCTTTGTAATGGCATGGCCAGCCCAGCTGCTTCATCTGGAAAGAAGATGGTGAGGTTTCCATTCTCCTGGCAGCATACCCATGTGAATTTGTTAAATCTTTTAAGTTGCTGTATAGGAGGGGAGAAAAGTGTGTGTATATGTTTATCCTTATTCTTTAAATAGAAAAAATAAAACTCCATCTTTATGGAAGAAAGTGTTTGGTAAATGGAAAATGTGTCCAGTTATATAGTCCTACCCCACGTTTGGGATACAGCTGTAAGTTTCCACGGTGGGTAGCTTATGCATTTATGCTGAGCTGAACTTGCTCCAAGCTGTTCCTGCACTTAGAAAAGGCTTTCTTTGCGGGAAACTGTCTCTTTTTATCACACAGTAAAAACTTGGGAGGTCTTTTGAAAGACCTCAGCAGTCGTCACTTGGGAGCACAATTAGGGGCCACTGACCAAAGTGGGTCTACATTTTATAGCCAACCGGCATCTTGTGTAACATGAGTTAGGGCTTCATGGGCTTTGGAGTCCAGCACTCAGATAGAAACATGACCGCCAGGGCCAGACGACAGCCCTCGCTGGGCCCCTCTGCAGAGGGAAGCTCTGCACTGAGCCTTTGGGGGTATGAGAGAAACCGGAGACCCGGCCCATGATCTCAAGGAGCTCACAGTGTAGGTGGGGAGAGATCAAAGCCACATGAGACCTCAGGAGGACACTAAGCTGCACATCGACAAGCCCACAGCTCTCTGGCCGTGTCCTGGGAGAGGAGAGGGTGAATAAGGGCAGGTGGGGTCAGTCATGGAAACTTTCATAAAGGAGGTGAGTGTGCAGGAGGGGTGGGCCTTTCCCCCAGCTTCGGGCAGGTTTCTGGGGGCAAGTATTAGGGGGTCCTGTGTGTGCAACTGAACAGTTTTCCTTAGCTGCCTCTTATGAGCAGTCCTACCAGTTCCTTCCCCTGATGAGCATTGTCTTTGTGGAGTTTCATGTTTGAGTCACTATGTGGGGTATTTCTTAGCCATGCCTTATGAGCTCTGAATAGCAAGATCCTAGGTTCTGCATCTGAATCCATTCACAGGCCCTGTTGCTTTCATGGCTATAGTGAACAGGTCAGACACCTTCCTATGTGGGAGTCTGCTCTGACTGATAGTTAAAAAATAAAATAAAATATGTGTCTATATTTTTTATTGATTTCAGAGAGGAAGGGAGGGGGAGAGAGAGACAGAAACATCAATGATGAGAGAGAATCACTGATCAGCTGCCTCCAGCACGCCCCATACTAGGGACTGAGCCCACAACCTGGGCATGTGCCCTAACCAGTTATCAAACTCTGACCTCCTGGTTCATAGGTCAGTGCTCAACCACTGATCCATGCCGGCCAGGCTGACTGATACTTTTAAGGCATTTGTTTTCAGAATAAGCACAGGCTTCAGAAAAAGAGGAATAAACTCCTTTCTTATGTTCAGGGTCTCTCCAAGCTTTGTGCCTTATGGCCCCTCCAGTGTGTGAAGCTGCCACTGCCCCCTGGTTCACCCAAAGCTGGGACTGGTAGTTCTGTATTGAGATCATGGAAATGAATGGGTTGACTCCCAACAGGCTGGCTGGTTTTGGTGTGCCACAGCTAACATGCTGTCCTTGGAATGAAGGTAGCCTAGAAGTATTATGCCTTGAGAGTTTATTCTTGCCTGCCAAGCTCAGCTTCCAGGTGCTATTCTTTCTCTAAATAAATGCCTTAGAGCTGGCTTACGGAACTTAAGAACTATCCCAGGAAATACTCTAGTGTGTTTAAAAAAAAAACACAGCCAAAAAAACTCATTCAGATGCTCATGGCTAAATGTTTGACTCAGATACTGCAATGCCCTTGATATGCATTCCCAAACTTGACATACTTGAGTTGCACTCAAGCCCTGCTATGAGATAAGGTTGGGGCTGGCCCAGGCCTTTTTCTTCATGTGGTTTCAGGTTTGTTTGTTTGTTTTTCTCTCCTAGATGATGCTTGAGAGCCATGACATAGTTCAGCTCATACAAGTAACTTAGTGGCTAAAATCATCCAGGAGAACCCAGCCTCTATCTCTTAAGCTGCCTGAGACCAGTAGGTTTGCCATGGGAGGATTTGGTACGCATGGAGAGAATGGCAGGTGTCTCCTGGAATGAACCAGTCTCTGTAGCTTGGGCACTGGAGTCCTGCCTGTGCGTTAGGGAGAGAGCTGCAGGGTATTATCACAGCTCATTTCTGTTTCCTATTGTATTTTATTGCACCTTCCAGACAGGGTCTGTCTGATGATCCTCAAGAGTTGCCTTTTTCCATCCCTTTGAAAGGTATAGGTGTTAGGGAGGTGGACATTTTTCCAGGAGAGAAACTGGGGCTCATTAGTTGTAATTCGGGGGTACATTGCTCTTCCCGCATTTTGGGAGAGGTTTCTGGGGAGCTGTTGCATAGTATAACTTTCTTGCATGAACCCAGGTGCTGGGAGGACACACCTGCTCCGCCAGTGGGTTAGCCGATAGCACCCAGCCTACCCACCAGAGATAGGAGGCGGCTCAGATGTCCCTGGGATTCAGGCTGTCTCTTGGCCCAAGCAGCTGCAACCTGGGAGGTGGTGTTGAGAGAGCGGAAGCTTCTGTGGGAGGATGCTTCTGGTGACAGAACAAGGAAGTAGTGAAAGGTATGGTGTGGGGAGAGGGCTGGGGTCAGAGCACTAGAGGAAGACAGACCTGGGCTCCATATTCGTCCAACACCTACTGGTCCTGGGCACATGGCAGGACTTAAATACGCCTCAGTGTCTCTTGAAAAGGGCCATTATCCTACCTCTCAGGATGATTCTGGGATTAAATGAGATAAATGGTGTGTGTGAAACACTTGCACAGTGCCTGGCACATTGTCAGTGCTCAATAAATGTAGCTTCTCAAAATGTTTTCAGCAGCTCACCAACCTGTGTCCAGGTGGGATCTGCTGCTTGAGCTTCCTCCTTAAAAGAGTTGAAAGCGTCTGCTGAAATGTGCAGCTCAGTGGAAAGCCAAACTATATACCTCCTTTTCTGAAGTCTTCCCCCAGGGAGCTCTGAACCCTAAATCCAGCAAACTTCAAAGAAGCAGCCTCTGTCAAGTGGCAGCTGGCATTTGAGCTGCAAGTGACATAACATAGCCCCGTTCCCAGCCTCTGGGTCCATCTGGGCCTCATTACCTGGGAGGTAACTTCTTTTTCAGAGTTGCAAGCCCTGAACAGTTTTGTGTCTCCATGAGCCATAGGCAGTGCTGGCAAGGCTCTTACACAAGTAACTCAGTTTATTAAGTTTGGGATCAGCCGAGGGGCTCTTTCCCTGTTCCCCTTCTTTCCCCTTCCCCCAAGTAAGAACAAACAAACAAAAACTTACTGATGGAGCCTCTCATCCTCAAGTTAGAAACAACCTAAGGCCTCAAGCTAGGCCACTTTCTCTCAATTGATAATGCTGTGGAAACAGGAAGGCCTTCCCATTGATAATCCCCAAAATAACTGTCCCAAAATGCTATCATGTGGGGTTTGAGGTGTGTAGGATCCTGTGCCCAGTTGCTGACCTGGAAAGAGGGACCATCGTTGAGCAGAGCCATGCTCCTTCCAGGCCTCCTTCCTCAATGCTTCTCATGCCTGCTGCTTCAGCCTCTTCCACCTTCCTCCTGCTCCTCCTCTTCCCGAGCTCACTTCCTGATGCCATTCCTCATTTTAGCCGCTATTCCCCCCCCAAAAAGCAATCAAATCCACAACCTAATAAGGCAAAAGAATGAGGAGAATGTCCGCCTCCCAGCCTCTCCCCTAACACAGCAGGCTCTAAGCAAATTTGGAAAATGTTACAACTGACTAGTGTTGGGGGGGGGGGGGGGGCAGCCATTTTTAGGAGCTGCTCTTTGTTGGCAGCAGGCGGGATCCTGCAGGAGAGCCACCAGGGTTGTGGTGGTTGACACCCATCTTATACAGAAAGTGCACTGGAAGGAAAGTAACAGCCTGCATCAGCTGCACCTCCAGTTGGGATTCTACAGATCAGAGGTACTCTGCACACACATCAAGAGTCCGCCTGGAAATCTGCTTGGAGAGATCTTCCTTTGTTGCAACTGGCAAATCCAAACACTTGCTGCTTCTGAGAGGAGGAGCAGTTTTTCTCCCCTTGGTTGTGCCAGGGTTAAATTAGCCCAGGCTTAATTAAACCGTGTCGCTATTTAAAGTGGGGCCCCTGAAACCTGTCACATCTTCTGCATCATGAGCCCTCTCCAGCATACATTTTTTTGTTCTAGACTTGGGAGGAGGGACAAGCCCCTCTCAGGGAGCCCTGGGGAGAGGTGCTGACTGGCCAGACCTGCTTGTTTTGGTAGGTCACATTTAGTGATTAACCTGGACATTCAGGGAGGGGGTAAAGGAGCTTTGGGGAGGGGATGAAGAGAAGGAACCATCTAAGGATAGGCAAGGTCTTTCAACTTGCTAATTATCGGCAGGCATGCGGTCATCTATAAATATATCTAATTCTATAGCTGTAATTAAGGTGCTTGTTAAAAGCTCAGGGAAGTTTTGTATTTTTAAAAGAAAAACAAAAAATATTTGTTTCGGCTTGACAGGATGGCTCAGAACAGGCGGAGCATTCAAGGCCCAGGGCTAGTTTCCTGCCTTTACAGGAAATTAACTGCAAACAATATTGGTGACCTTGCCAAAGAGGCAAACCTGGGATGAGGTCATTGTTCAAAGCTATCACCACCAAGCATGTCCTACGGGGAGGAGGGTAAGTGGGATTACAAAAAAGAGTGTCAATATGTGAGTTTAGTTGATTCTGGAAGAGGCAAGTCATTTGAAAAGCTGGGAAGAAGAGAAATCACAAGTTTTGGGGTCTTTGAAATATTCTTAGGTTTAACTTTCCTTGTTTTTCCAAGTTAAAATTCTCTTACTATTTTTGCTCCTCAAAATGCTGCTGCTTTTTCAGAGACAGCCTTTTCTGAGCCATTTCCCATTTACTGGTAGTTCTTTCTTGAGTAACTGGCTGTTACAGTCTGGGATTTGTGACCCACAAGGCAGGGTATTAAGTTAGGCAAGAGGTAAACGCCTGCTGCTGCTCTGAGGATGAGAGGCTCCATCGTTAAGAAATATGGAGCCCAAGCCAATTTGGCTCAGTGGATAGTGTTGGCTTGCGGACCAAAGGGTCCCGGGTTCGATTCTGGTCAAGGGCACGTACCTTGGTTGCAGGCTCCTCCCTGGCCCGGGCCCTGATCCGGGTTCATGTAGGAGGCAACCAGTGGATGTGTTTCTCTGTCTTTCCCTCTCTCTTCCACTCTCCCTAAAAATCAATGATGAAAATATCCTCTGGTGAGGATTAATAAAAAATACACACTCACAAAAAAGAAAAGAAAAAGTGTAGAAACTGAGGCACAGAACTAGTTTATTGTATCTGTTTCTTCCACAAAAACCATTTGGAAAACTACCAATGCCGGTGATGGCATCTCTGAGTTGTTAATCTTTCCAAATGCCTCCAGAAACTGTCTGGAGCATCTTTGAAAAAAGGACAAACTTTGCGTCTTGTCATCTGGCTGGAAGTCTAACAGAAAAGCATAAACACAGTCTTAAAATGAAAGCAACAAAAATAAACTTGAACCAGCCCTGCATGAAAACATTAATGCAAAATATGCAAGCTGGCTTACTATTTATATGGCAGAAGACAGTCATAAGAAGATCCAGGCCTGGTTAAGGAGAGATATGTCTTTTGAGGTGCCTGTTACTTAGAATTTCAAATAAACCATGGGTAATTTACTCAGATGGGATATAATGTGGTGTCTCATTTCATGCTTTTCACAGTCCAGTTTGTTGATGAAATGCTAATGCAGGATCAGGATACAGTTGAGTGTGTCCATTGCACCCCCATCGCCATAAAAAACATCCTAATAGTTTTAGAAGGAAGTTTGAGGATTAATAGAAGAGCCATGTAAGTTACCTGTGGTGCACATCTTGTGATATGTTAGTATCCGTCCCCTCCACCTCCCATTCAACTGACATTTACTGAGACCCTTAGTCTTAGAAATACACTAAGAAGGAAAACCAGTTTAGCTCTTGCCCTCATAGCAGTTACATTCTGGAGATGCAAAACAGAGAATGAATGGAATGATGGAAGTGAACCAGATATTTAGGGTGATACATAGCTGTGAATACGACCTTTGGTTTACTGCTTATAGTTTAACTGCAATAGACCCATTTCCTGGATTTGGAAAGGATATTTCCAACATGCTGTATGTGTCTAGGTGTTCAGGGCTACCTCTCTTATAAATCAACTTGCAGATGAGTCCTGAGTGTTTGGTTTTGGTGAGTGGTTTCATAAGCTCTTCAGAGCTGCAGAGTCACCTTGAGATCCAGCTTTTCCTGAAACTGTTCTGGCTTGGAATATGTTGCTGGGAAGAGAAGACAGATCTAGGCAAGAAGGAAAAATCTCCTGGCCCAGGACACCAGACTTTACAGGTAACCCCCATCAATGGCATCTAGAATTTTTATGTGGGAAAAGCTTAGTGGCTCAGTCTGGTCTCAAGTGGATGGGTAGAAGATTAGGCTAGAAGCTGCAAGCATGCTACTTTTTACTTAGACCAGTGGTCCGCAAACTCATTAATCAACAGAGCCAAATATCAACAGTACAACGATTGAAATTTCTTTTGAGAGCCAAATTTTTTAAACTTAAACTTCTTCTAACGCCACTTCTTCAAAATAAACTTCCCCAGGCCGTGGTATTTGTGGAAGAGTCACACTCCAGGGGCCAAAGAGCCGCATGTGGCTCGCCAGCCGAAATTTGCCAACCAGGGACTTAGATTAAGTATTTATCTGAGACAGCTGGAGAGGAGCTGGTGGAGAGCATCATGATGGGGGAGGGGGGGCTGGCCATTGCCTGGAAAGATGATTGGTTGCCCTTGGATTGCTGGAGCTGCTGCTTGATTAAGGGGCTACTTTGTACATTTGGAGCCATGTTTTTGTGGTAACTGCCAGGAAGTTGGTGAAGTTAGCACCCTTTTTGGTTGGCTGATAACAGTACCAGGGCTTACACCTCATGGTCTGTGTCTGGTATTTTGTTTTGGGGCACACTTTGGAAATCGTTCTTGGAATGCTGGTTCACTTGTTCATTAGGTAGCTTGAAGCAAGAGTTGAGAAAGGGAGGGAGAGGTAATTGCAGCCCAGCCCAAAATCTCTAGGCTCAAGTCTTCAATGTATGGAAACTTTACTGATCTTTAGTGGAAATAGCTGTTCATTCTTAGCACCAAATTTAAGTGTTGGCAGCTGAAGGGGGTCATTCCTCCAGGGCCCTACAGACCAGTATATCTGGTGTTTCTAACATTGCCCTTTCTCAGCTTTCCAGCCCCACCATTTGGATAGGGTACCTGGAAAGAATGTCTCCTAGGTCCCCCAGGAAATTTGGTGCTTCCACTCGGGGAAATTGAAGACCACATAACATCCTCTGCTCTGACCTGGGATTTTCAAGCCATATGTGGGAATGCAGGTCAAAAGAGGCTGGAAGCTGAGCAGGTACATCTCCACCCTCAGTCCCCTTTCAGGAATAGTGAGGACAGGTGGCTCCATGAGTGGTCCTGTCATCCAGGCCATTGTGAAGGGAATGGATGTGTTCCTGGTTTTCTTCTGGAGCTCTGAGGAACTGTTGTCCTGGATTGTTATAGACCAGGTGGCAGCCAGTGAAGGAGCCTGGGTGGGGACAGGACAGACACTAAGTTTCAGTTGATTGTGGCCAGATGTGCATGAGGGCCTGAGACTTCATTTTCCTAGAATTTTGAAACCCAGAGTTATATGGGGCAATTAATTCAACTTAAAAACCTGCAAGCCTCTTTGGCCCCAAGAACTATCTGTTTGTGACCTTTGACCTTGTATATTTGCATGATTTTTATCCTGTTTCTGCCTCTCCTTTTTAGTTCTTTCTTGGGTTGCTGCTGCTGCTTACTAGAAAGGAGAAAATCCATATTCTTTTACTCCTTGGTGACAGCTCTATATCTGATTTTCCATTTCCGGACTTCCCCTTTTTACATTGCTATAACTGATTGAGTTGACTCCTCAAAATCCCTCACACCATATACTTATTTTTAGGGTCTGGCTCCATGTTTCTGTGAACAAAAACAGTGGAAAGTTTTTTTGTTTTTGTTTTAGAAGGCTCCAAAGAACAGTTTTATACAAAAGCAGCTATTTTGCACCCACAGTAACTTGGTGAACAATGCCAACCTTCAAAATTAACTGCCAATTAATAATTTGCCCCCAAATGGCAGATGTATTGAAGTACTCATTTAGGATTGACCACTTCAGTTTGACTTCCAGAAGACACCAGCAATCCATGTTTTGTGAAAGAGATAAATTCTAAGATCTAAGTAGATAGAAAGGTGAGAACACAGCACTAATTACACAGGAAAGAGTTGATGGGTTTCTGGGATATACTAGGTGTGCAATAAAGTTGTTGACTTGAAAAAAATTTTGACACTTATACCCAAAAAAATTCATGTAATTTTTTTTTCTAAGCTCTAATTGAGTTCCCTCTTAATGGGATTAGTGACCTCACAGAAAATAATACTTATCAAACTTTGCATTTAGAGCTATCTGTCTGGAAAAAAGAAACTCTCCATAAAGCCATCTCCCTCAACTTTAACTTTTTTTGGGCTCTGCACTGGTTTGAGTATTTCCTGGCCCAATTGTTTTCTCAAGCTGGCCTTGAGTCCTTAGATGTTTTTTGAGCCTAGAAATAGCTGGAGGAAAAATGGTTGTAATGCTTTGTATTGCTCACTGCCTCTCCTTGGATGGAAACCCTGCAAGAGAAAGGGCTTTTCACTTAGAAAAAACAGCTGAGCAGAACAGACGTTAACACCAGGCTATCCTGTCCCATTATGCCCCAGGGCTGTCACTTTACCACAGAGATTAGGATGAGAAAGTTTCTAGCTCTCCACAGATTGGCAGCTCCTGGGTCATTGGAGTAGAGGCCAGAGCAGTAGGAGTTCTCGCAAGTGGGAACTGCCAGCCATTTGGGCTTACACAGGGGTGTTTATTTCATGAGGCTCTTATTTTTTTTATCTGCATTCCTTTTGGTGGATTTGGAATGAATGGGGAGGAAGGAAGTGAATTGTGGAGGGGAAAGGAGAGATAGAGCAACAGTTCCATAAGGAGAAGCCCTCTTACTATTGTTTAATAATTGATCCCAGCATGATTAACAGAGAAGATGGGGTCATCCATCCATTCATCATTTATTGAGCAATTATCCAGTATGTGACATAAACAAGGTACCAGATAAAGAGATGTGAACAATGCCCTAGCCATTTTGGCTCAGTGGATAGAGCGTCGGTTGCTGACTGAAGGGTCCCAGGTTCGATTTCCATCATTATTGAGTCTGCACATGCCTGGGTTGCGGACTCAATCCCCAGTAGAGAGCATGCAGGAGGTAGCCGATCAATGGTTCTCTCTCATCATTGATGTTTCTATCTCTTTCTCTCCCTTCCTCTCTGAAATCAATAAAAATTATGTGTTTGTTTTTTTTAAAGAGAGATGTGAATAAAACAGTAGTTTCTATCCTCATGGAGCTTACAGCCCAGTGGGGAAGAGAGGCATTAAACAGCAAAAACAACAAAATCCAAAGCATATAGTGTTCCAAATTATGAAGGAAAAGAGCAGAGCCCTTTAAGAGGGTAGAGTAGGGAAATTGATTCGGATTGGGCAAGAGCCATTATGGATGCCTTTTTGAGATGGTGACAGTGAAATGGGACCTGGGGGGTAAGCAGGAGCCAACCTGGGAGAGGAGCATCCTAGGCAGGAGTCCTGAGGAACATGGGAGGAGAGAACTAGAAGTTGGGGCAGAGTCAGCCAGCTAGTGTTATGAACAGGAGGTCATGGTTGGATTCCTAGTCAGAGCACATGCCCTGGTTTGGGGCTCCATCCCCAGCAGGGGGCATGCAGGAGGCAGCCGGTCCATGATTCTTTCTCATCATTGATGTTTCTATTTCTCTCTTTCTCTCCCTGAAATCAATAAAAACATCTCTTAAAAAGAAAAGAAGAAGTTGGGGCAGAGTGGGAAGGGTGGTGTGAGATGAGGTAACAAAGGTGACTGCAGCCAGAACATACCTCTAATGAGGACTGTGGATTTTATTCTAAATGCAACAGAAAGCATGGATTCTACAAATATTTATTTCATTTTAGTCACTGTTTTAGGCACTGGGTATACAGCTATGAAGAAGATAGACAGAACAATCCTTGCCCTCATGGCACTCCTAGTCAAGTGGAACACCATGGAAATGTGTCTTTTTTGATGTTGGGACAGATCCTGTGATAGCTTACAACACGAATAATACTTTTCCTTCTATTCCTTCAGTTTATCCTCACATTAGCCTTGTGTTTTTATCTGCACCTTACAGATGAGGAAACAGATTCAGAAAGGTTATATGACTTTCCTAAGGTCATTCAGCCAAACAACAACAGAACTAAGAATCAATCTGTACTCTTCTCCTTTTAGGTTATTTCTCCCACGTCAGGACTGAGCTGTTGGTTCTCTTCCCTCTCACTTTCCACCCCTAGTAGTAAGACACGGGGTTCTTGGGAATCCTTGGATGTTAGGGCTGTGAGAGCATCAAAGTGCAAATGATTTGGGTCCTATAGGATGGGGTAGAGAGGGGACAGCCTAGTCATGCCAGTCCATGAGCATTTTACCTTCCTCTCACTGATTGACACCTCTCTGGGGAACCTATCTAAATAGTGTTGTGAAGTTGGGGTGTTGACTTGGCTCTGAGCAAACCTTCTGGGTTCTGTCTGTCTATATATGGCTTCATCTCAAAGTGCAGGTGATGGCAGTGGGAGTTTTCTGTGTTGCTGGTGGGAGGTGCCCAGCTACATTCCTTTGTAGACAAGCACAAACTAGATATTTTTTAAATTGAAGGTCTGAAAATAGCCAAGAGTGAATCCAGGTCTGAAAAGCATATGGTGAGAGTACGGCCAACCTAGCTTGGGTGTTGCCTTCTTGACTTTCTTGCTTTTTTAATATATTTCTATTGATTTCAGAGAGGAAGGGAGAGGGAGAGAGAGACAGAAACATCAATGATGAGAGAGAATCATTGATTGGCTGCCTCCTGCATGCCCCCACTGGGGATCAAGCCCACAACCTGGGCATGTGCCCATGACTGGAATAGAACCCAGGACCCTTCAGTCCACAGGCTGATGCTCCATCCACTGAGCCAAACCAGCCAGGGCAACTTTATTGCTTTTTAGTAAGCCTAAAAAATCTCTCTCAAGAGGGAGGCGCATTCTTTGTGGCTGACAGCAGAGGCCTCCAGCTATCAGAAGGTCTCAACTCCATCTTTCTGGATTGTACATTTTGGCTGATGAGGTGCTGGGAAGAGGTTTTAGCCGCTACCAGAAGGATTCCTGATGAAAGGTCAGCTGGATGGATCCAGCTCTTCATTGCCCAGCCGAGAGGCCTCGTAGCAGGGAGAGAGCAGGGCCTGGACACCCCTGGTACATGGCCCAGCTGAGCAGAGGCTGCAGCTGGACCCGTGTGGATTCTCAGGCTTTCTTCTGCATTGGAGGCTGTAGACTTGGTTTCTTTTTTTTTTAAATATATTTTATTGATTTTTTTTACAGAGAGGAAGGGAGAGGGATAGAGAGCCAGAAACACTGATGAGAGAGAAACATCGATCAGCTGCCTCCTGCACACGCAGTACTGGGGATGTGCCCGCAACCAACGTACATGCCCTTGACTGGAATCGAACCTGGGACCTTTGAGTCCACAGGCCGATGCTTTATCCACTGAGCCAATCTGGTCAGGGCTAGACTTGGTTTCTTATGAACACAGGTCATGAAGCTAGAGAAGTTCAGGTGCTGATCCTGGCCCAGGACTTAACTGCCCAAGGGACTTTGGGCAAGGAAGCCTCGGGTTCCTCATCTACAATACAGGTTCGATAATGTATTTATACCAGCACTCAGTGAAGTGATGTGTTTAGCACTTTGTAGAGATAAGTAAATGGTGGCTGTTTTATTTTTTTTTTAATATATTTTTATTGATTTCAGAGAGGAAAGGAGAGGGAGAGAGAGATAGAAACATCAATTATGAGAAAGAATCACTGATTGGCTGCCTCCTGCACGCCCCCTACTGGGGATCGATCCCACAACCCAGCCATGTGCCCTTGTCTGGAATCGAACCTGGGACCCTTCAGTCCACAGGCTTATCCACTGAGCCAAACCAGCTAGGGCAATGGTGGCTGTTTTAATTATTACTCTGTCTACTGAGGGTGGGGGGGTTTGGGATGAAGTCTTATGAGGTCTCATCCTGTGGTATCTGGAGTCCCAATAGGAGTGATTTGGTTGGGGGAGTGAGAATTGGAAACATTTCTTCAACCAGGAAACTGTAGCCAAAGAATTAAGGCATTAGAGCTGTTTTATGATGTCTGCATTTGAAGACAGCTGCTCTTTGAATATTGACACTGAGTTCTAGCAAGTTCAATTGCTAGGTATATACACATTAAGCATTTAAGGGGTCCAGGAAACAAGGTTCTTAGAAAGAGGCAGCAATCCTCTTCATGATTATCTCAGACACAGGGTGGTGGATGAAACCTGTGTAGTTTAGGGGCATACTCTGGTCATTGCTGGGCTAGAAAGCTAAGCTAGAAGAGGCCGAGTGCTTTGTTCAGTAGTGTCCTACGAGTGGGCTGGAGACTGCTGAGGGGGGCCAGTGGGCTCCATAGAAGGCTAGAAGGAGGTATTGTGTGTCCTGCAGAACACCACATGTGCCCTTCCCTCTGGGAAACCTTCCACCTCTGCAGGGCCTCTGGGGACGGATGTGGAAGGTAAACAGCAGCCCTTCTCTTCTTTACCACAGACAGGCCCGGAAAGGCCCGTGTTGTAGCTTTTCATCGCAGGAAGCCCTGAGGTCCCCCCCAGCCCTCCTGAAGTAGCTCATTGTCCCTTTGCAGGAGCATAACCAGTGCTCCAGCTCCTGAAGCACCAATGGAGAACCACTGTGGCCCAGGCACTGATGCTAAAGTTTGAGCAGCAACCCCTGACCCCCTCCAATCTGTTCTCCAGATAATGTCCTGCTTTGAAATCTCGATTGGAATCCTTTGCCCTCCGTATCAAATCTGGAAGTCTATTGGGCCCTGTAGGATCTGTTCTCTTGAGCCTCCTCTCTCTACCCTCCATCATATCATGACACACCAGCTGCCTCGGGTCCGTTCTCTTTCCTACCTGTGGAACCCCCTGTCCTCTCCAAATCCCCACTTTAGATCTGAGTTTATATTCCTTTTTTAAAAAAAAACAAAACAAAACATTTTATTGAGTTTTTACAGAGAGGAAGGGAGAGGGAGCGAGAGTTAGAAACATCAATGAGAGAGAAACATCAATCAGCTGCCTCCTGCACACCCCCTACTGGGGATGTGCCCACAACCAAGGTACATGCCCTTGACCAGAATCGAACCTGGGACCCTTGGGTTCGCAGGCTGATGCTCTATCCATTGAGCCAAACCGGTTAGGGCCTGAGTTTATATTCCTATTTGTAGGGAAGTTGGGTCTGAACCCTCTGGCCTAGGTTCTGTCCTTCTTGTGGCATGCCTATTACCTCCACTTCTCTTTTTACCTCTAACCATCCTTTGCTCCCTCTACCCCCATCCCTACCCTCCCCCATTAGCCATGAGAGTAGAGACTGAATCTATTTCTTCCATTGCTCTGTCCATAGTTTGCAGGACAATGTCTGGCAAATATAGGTGCTCAATAAATATTTATTGAATGAGCAGATCAGTGATTAGCCAATCAGGCTGATAGAATGGACCTGCCACCTATCTGTCCACCCATTTATTTGAGAACTTTCCATGGAACAGTACCTCTGCTTAGTGTTAGAGGCAGAGATTGATCACTCACAGCCCCACCTCTGAGAAAGAGGACGCTGTCACTTTCCAGGCCCAGGTTACCTCTGCAGACCAGTTGAGTCCCATCTAAAAGCTGGCCCTATGCTAAGCTGTGTGTTGCATGATCATAAGAAGTACTTCCCTGGACATTTTGAGGCAGCCAGGTGTCCTTGAAGAGTTCTATATCAGTGCCTGCCAGTTATGAGACACAAATAGGATGCTTTTTGAGTGGGGAAAGAAGAGGAGATAATCACTGTTGCCTGGAGAGGTGCAATAATCATTGTTAGAACAGAATTCATCCTATTTTGTGTAGATATTTACCAAGCTAGGTGTCTGTGTATGCTAGACATGGGTCTAGGCGCAGGGACACAGGGGTGATAGAGACAAGAGAAGGGCCCTCCTATCAAAATGAGACATGTGGCTAGACCTCCCCCCCCCCCCTTTTTTAAACTTTTCCCTTTTATGCAGAAATTGCTATCTATAGGTCAAATAAATGTATATAGTAAGAGACAATAAAGTGTTTTATTTCTAGAAATAGCTAAAAGCATAAAAACAAAGCCCTGTGGTTTAGATGGCTGACCACCTTCCTGAAACCCAGCTCACTGTGAGTTCTGGGGCAGCCCACTCATCTCCCTGTCCTGAGCTGAGCCTGGGGACTTGCAATACCAGGAAAGGAAGCACAGTCTGGGCTATCTTTGGTGGCCATTGTTATTTATGGGGCATTGGCAGAGAAGTCAGTACCATGGAAACTAGAGAAAGATAGAGGCTACACGGTGCGGTTGAGCAAAATTCGATAGCTCCTCAGTGCTCTCCAGGCCATGGGACCCAGAACAACACGGCCGCCCTGTCTCTGCTTTCGGGCTTGTCCTTGGGCTTTGTCTGCCTCGTCCCTCCACACCTCCTTCACTGCCGGCATGAGCGATGCTAGGGAATCAGCCTCACTGTTGTTGAGTCCCTGCCCCTGGGACCTTCTCTCTGTTTGGAAGACAAAACCTGAGACTCTTTCTCCTTTTAAATGCAACTTTGTTCTGCAGGAGAGGAGAAAAGTGAGAAAGAGGTGGCTTGTTCCTTTGACAATAGTAAGGTGTGCTCCAATAGGCCTTTGAAAAGGCCTTTACTTGATAACATAAGGAGGGGAACACATGGAACTTACTGGGAATTTGAAGCCGGAAGGGGAGTAGGAGCAGGCGGATCCGACCTTGTAGGAAAATAGAATGAGGCTGGATGGCCCACAAGCTGGGGTCCACCCTGGGAAAAAGAAACATACTTGGAAATTGGCCGGGTGCTCACTGATTCCATTTCCTCACTTCCCACATATTTCTCAGCCCCACAGCTCCCCTGAGTCTGCTCTCTGAGATCTGTAAAGACTTCCATTCCTGAGCGGGGGTGTGCAGCACCACCTAGTCAGGATGTATTTGGCACCTCCTGTGGTGCCAGATGCTGTGTTAGGTGCTAAAGTACAGGCGGTAGGCCCTACCCTCTCTTCTTAACCTCTCTGCAATGCATGATCCTTAAACACACACACACACACACACACACACACACACACACACACACACGCAAAAAAAGAGAATCCTTATGTACCTGTCACCCAGCATCAACGATTATCAGCATTTTGCCAGACTTGTTTCATCAGTTTCTCCCAACATACTCCCTCCTTAGAGAATTTTAAAGACAATCCCAACCATCACCTATAAGTGCTTTGGTATGTTTCTAATAGATTTTGATGTACATGTTTTTGATATAATTATACTTGATGCTTCTGACTATTTTCTACAGACTCAAACTCAAAACGCCTCCTTTTGCCTTCCTTCACATGACCTTCTTGCTGTTTCTCTGACTCTTCCTTCTCATTCCCTATCTCTGAATTCTGCTTCTTAAATGTGGACATTCCACAATGTCCTTTCCCTGGAGGATTTTATTTGCCCACCCTCCCCTAGTCATAAGCCTCATGCCTCTGTGGATAACTCCCATATCTCTAGTCCTGATGCACTTATTACTCTCCAGAGCAGTTGTTTACTAGCATGTCTCTTTCCTCTATTAGACTGGGAGGTCTTTCATGGAAGATCCTTTTCTTATTTCTCCCTGTATCTCCAGCACCATCACCATGTCCGGCCTTAGGAGAAGCTTAGGGAGTGTTTGCACGAGTGACGGAATGAAGGCGTGTGAGTAAATGACCTTCTTGCCAAGTTTTAGACTTCAATGTCTTAAAATATATATATATATATATATATACACATATATATATATATATATATTTTTTTTTAAACTGATTTCAGAGAGGAAAGGAGAGGGTGAGAGAGATAGAAACATCAATGATGAGAGAGAATCATTGATTGGCTGCCTCCTTCACACCTCACACTGGGGAATGAGCCCACAACACAGACATGTGCCCTGACCAGGAATCGAACCATGACCTCCTGATTGATAGGTTGACACTCAACCCCTGAGTCACGCCAGCTGGGCATAGACTTCAGTTTCTGAATGATGCTGGTTGTGCAGCACATACCTCATTTTTAGCATGTCCCCAATCAAACTCTCTTTCCAGTCCCTCTCTGGGTTCTCCATACCCAAGTTTGACATTAGTCATCCAAGTCCAAAACCTTGGAATCATTTTTTATCCTCACCCTGTCTGTAATGGGAACCAGGTTTTATATGTTTTTTTCTTTTATATGTCTCTCAGGAGCCTAACCTTTTCCCTTTTGTTTGTTACTACTGTTATCCTAAATCAGGACCACATAGTGGGTGTTTAAAAGTGCAAATTCTAAAGTCAGATAGCCTGGGTGTAAACTACAGTGCTGCCACTTGCTACCTTGAGCTGTGTGACTTTGGGAGAATGCCTTAACTACTCTGTGGGGATAATGTTTGCCTCCAGAGGCTGTGGTGAGACTTAAGTGTGTTAGTACGTGTGTGCCTTTTGTACCATGCCCATCACACAGGAAGTGTGTTGCTGTTGGCTACCACCACCACCACCACCACCACCACCACCATCATCATCATCATTCCTGTGCTCAGGTCTCCCGAAGCAGCTCTTACCTGGCTTCACTCCAGTTTCCTAATTCACCTCAGTGTCTCCATGAACATTATCTCTCCAAGACTCATATCTAACCAGGTCACTGAGAAATCTTCCCATCCCCCCACTACCCAGAGAACAAATCTTAGGTTTTTTTTGGTCTCTCTACCTTCTGACCCCAACTGACACCATCTCCTGCCACCTCCTTTAGAGGTCCCCAAACATCTCCTACATATTTGGTTTTTTTTGCTCTTGATGTTCCCACTACATAGAACAACCTTCTTCCCAGGTCACCACCTATCGAAATAGCTCTCCTCTTTCATGGTCCGGATCAGGTATCACCTGACCTCTGTTGTCCTCGGATCACACTGCCCAGCAGGGACTGGCTCACCAGTGTCCCTCTTCAACCAGACCATGCACTCCTCCAGGGTAGGACTGGCAGGTTCTGTGGATCTCCCCAAACTCTTGGTTATGACTGTCTTTACTACTTGTTGTAAAGCTCAGGTCCCCCAGGAGATGGGAAGCTAGCTACTCGAAGGCCAGTTTCACCTTAACAGATGTTTAGTTAAATAAACTGAGGCTTTCTTATTTGCTCTGTCTTTAGCTCTTTCTTCTTCTTCTTCCTCTTCCTTTTCCTCTTCTTCCCCCCTCCTTCTCCTCCTCCTCCTCCTCCTCCTTCTCCTCCTCCTCCTTTCTTTTTCTTCTTTTTTGCCCAAGAGGAGAGGAAGCTGTGGAAATTAGAAACTTGTGGCAAGGGTTTGCTCCCACTGGACAACTTTGGGCAACCCTGACGTGAATTCAGGTTGCCATTATCTGGTTCTGGTTCTCCCTGTCAGGTCCCATCTGTGGGCAGCAGGCCAAACATTGGGGGAACTTTGGGATACAGGCCTTCTTGTCTTCCCTTTGTTTGTTGCTCTACCTTACAGAACGTCTCAGCCATCTCAGACCAGGACAGCAGCACATGTGGTGTCTGCCTTCCTCCAGCCTCCTGCCACTAACTGAGCAGAGAGGATCAAAGGCTTTAGCCAGGAGGAGAGACCAGAAACTCCTCTTTCCCCTTGCATAGCTTGGCCTGGCAGAGCCTTGTCCTCTTCTCAATCTACTGTGAAAGGAGCCACAGTCATTTGGAATTGATTTGCATAGAGGATTTAAGATTTAAAGCAATGATATTTTTTAATAGCACAACTGTTTTTTAAGTTGAGTTTCATGTAATAAAATAGATTAAATATAAAATAGATTTTTTAAAAAGCTGCTAGATTTGGAAAAGAAAGAAAACAAAAAGAGTTGCTGAGGTTAAATTTGAGTAGGGACACCTGTTCTTACTCCTGGCATCCCTCAAGAACACTCTTTTGGGAATGCTGTGTGAAAATCGCTTCCACTTCACTGAAGGAAGTGTTCCATCTACTGTTGTTGCCCTTGAAGGAAGTGTCCTGTGGTTCACTCTCAGGCCTATGTGTTTTTGAAGAAGATGGGATGGGGTCCTGGGTCTGCCCATTGGATGTGTCTTCATGCTGTGGGGCCTTCTGGTTCTATGTGTATATGTGTGTGTGTTTGGGCGGGGGGGGGGGGGGTGCTTTGACAAAGGACAGCAAGTCCTAGCAGCTCTGCCCTCAAGAGTTCTCTCCATTTTCACTGCTGTAGCCCTGCCATCCACATGGCCTCCAGGGATATCTTCCCACACCATAAATCTGGTCATATTACTACTCCCCCTGTGAGACCCTCCAAAAGCTTCTTGTTGGTCGCCCTTACCCCCCACCCCCTTGGCCTGTAATGTACAATGTGAATACTCTAATACTCTTCCTCTAGGCCCCCTGGAATAATGTCCCTCCTACTTGTCAGTTGGTTGGCTTTTTTTGTTTGTTCAGGCTCAAATGTCCCATTTATAGAGAGATCTTCCTTGATTGGCTAAACTTGATTTCCTACCTGGCTGTCCCCCTCCTCTATTTATTCTTTGCCACATTACCCTGTTTTATTGCACCGTCACTATCTAATATCTTCTTTTCCTATGTATTGTCTTCTCCACTAATACGTAAGCTTCATGAGGGCAGGAATGTTTGTCCATTTAATTCTAGTGCTCAGAGTAGTAGGTGGCATGTGGTAGATGCTCAATACATTTTAAAATTGGAATGAATGAATGAATGAATGAAGTTTGGGAGAGGCTTAGAGCAGTGAGTCTTGCCCTTTGTGGGGAGGATGTGTGATGCCAGCATTTTGGGCCCAGGATGGGATGACTCTGGAATTCTGTGAGGCCCAATCTCTGAACCTCGACAGGACTTGCTGGTCTGTTCCAGCCTGAAACTGATTTCCTTTGGGCCTGGCCTTGAATATGGCCCTGTGAACAGAAGGCGGTGTCTAAAGCCAGGCCTCCCCTGCTGTGTGTGGGGAGAAGAGTGATATAGCCACTTAGCCTAGGAGCCGCTGACTTTACAGCTTCTCTAAAGGCACACAATGGCAGTTGGGCTGTACCTTTGCTTTATGAGTCATCGGCAATTAGCCCCACCTGTCATAAATTGTTACTTCCTATTCTTTCAGAGCACCTTTATCTTCTATGCAATCCTGAACGGATTTGATGCAGGATCAGTTAACACATGGTGTTGAAATCTGTCATTGTGCCCATATAAGGCAAACTCCTCAGGTTTCTTTTTACCTTGGCAGAATCACAGGAATGTCAAGGTAACCAGGACACCTCAGCATAGCTCTGATTCTCACTGGGTCACCTGACTTGTCCTCCTCCTCCCAGACTCACCCTGCAGCCCAGCACTAGGCCTGCTGAGCTTATGGTGGATGGAATTGGCCAAGGGCCTTCTGGGTAGCACTTGGTTTTATATCTTCCATAGAGTGAATCAGATGAGAGAAACTATGTGAGGTACCTGACATGGGGCCTGACAGGGAGAGAAGCAGAAATGGAAAGCAACCTTGGCCAGAGTTGAGGTTAATTAGGAGATGAAGTGGGTCCCAGGTCTGTGTCCATGGGCAGATCGCTTCAGCATTTGGAGCCTTGTTTGTAAAATTTAGAGCATTCAGAACAAATTCTGGTACACAGAAAGTGCTCAATAAATGAGTCATTTGTACAATTAGGGTAAGCCCTACACCCCACCCAATCAGCCCCTTATAGCTTTAATGGGGCATAGTGAGCTGGTATGTTGAGTCCCTCCCTTTAAAACAATCCACACCTTCATGATGGCACCCCATTACAGCCCACCTCCCATACACAGAGGCAGACACTCCTTTATTGTTACAGAGCTAGAGTCAGAACTGTCCCTGAAAGTGGTGGGGGCCCCTTTCTCCTGACATCACACTGTTCTTGGAGACAGCCGCTCCTTATGACTGCTGTATGGTTTGGCCAGGCCTTAGTGCCAGCCCCAGGAAGGCCTGTAGATAGGGCGAGCCAGGGTGAGAGTCTAGCCTTGTCACTCTGCCAGGGCAAATGGTTTCACCGTTTTTAATAGAGCAATTATGAGTCAGAGGTTTCAGTCTCTCTTTACTGGTTCCTCCCAATCCTATAATTACTCTTTGGCTATAGAACCTTATTTTGCTTTGTTTTTAAGACTCTCAAAATACTATTAATATTGCCCATCTCATGTGTCCAAGGGGTCTACAATGGAATTAATATGACAAAGGAAAAAAAAGACACCCCCTCCCCCCAAATCCAGAATGATTTCTTAAAACTGTGCCCCCAACACCATCCTAGTGCCATGCCAGGAAGTAGAGCTACATGAGGCCAAGGGTAAGAGTAGGTAACTCTGAACACCACTAGTTACTTCTTGGCAAACTCCAGACTCCAAGCCAGGAATTTCTGGTCTGAGGCACCTCCCAGATGGACTGATGGGTTCATTCACTCCCTCATACAGTACTCACTGAGCCCCTGCTTGCTACCAGCCCCAAAGAGGAGCTGCGCTGAACCTCGGCAAAGGGCCGGCTGGCTGACAAGTACCCAGTATCTCTGTGGGCCCCATCAGTGCTGGTCCACTCAGAGATGAGAGGAATTGATCATGCAGATAATGCCCTATATTCTCTTGGCCTCCAAACTCACCCTGCTTCTCAAAGGGATCATCTTACACCCAGGCTCTGAGAGTGGAAAGCCAGTGGGCCGCTAGAGTATATGTGAAACAAGGGCATGCCTGTGAGCACTGCCCAATTTCCCCAGTGTGTCAAGAGCACACATTTCCAGACCAACCCGCCTCACCCTAGCCATGGTGCCCCTCCCCCCCCCCCGCCCCCCACACACACTTCCTTGCTTTCACTGGAGCAGGAGAAGGCTTCTGACCAGATAGGCAGACCATTGAATCAGAACATCCCAAAACAGGAAAAAAAGATCAGCGAAGAGGAGTTTTAATTGTCAAAGGTGAAACCCACACCACCGTTAGAGCTCACTCCTCAGCTTGGCGTAATTGCCCTTCCACCAACCAGCAAGGCTCAATTATAGATCTTGTAAATTCCAGCAGAAAAAAAAAATGTCTGCTAGAAGGTGAACAGAGGGAACAATGCAAGTATTTGCCCTGCTTTCAGATGCCCCTAGCCTGCAGCTGTCTTTGCACCTCTCAGTTTTGTTGGGGAGTTCCCATGGTGGTCCCAATAGCCCAGGGCAAAAGTAGCCCTTGTCTCATCAATTGCCTCTTCTGACTTCTCCTCAAATGCCAAATACCTGTTATCTGGATGAACAAGTCCATGGGAGGATTTGTCCAAACTAAAACTGGACCCTCTTAGACACTTGTTAGGATTCTAAGCCAACCAGTCTCACGACCAGAATTGGCTCGCTCGAGTATCTTTTTGAAGGATCAGAGTTTAATCTCCCTTCCCACCCCGAAACCTGAGCTCAGCTGTAAGCCATTGACAGTAAATGGGGTTTTTGTAGTTCAGACTCCCTGTTCTGCAGGTGAAGGGCCCTGTGCCCAATCCATTTGCAGCAAAATGCCAGGTGGGGCCAGAAGAAGTGGAGGGCAGGTCCCTAGCCTCTGCTGTTGCCCTAATTTAAAAATTGCCCTTTGGGAGTGGACATTTTCTCTTTTAAAAGTAGTTCTTTCAGGGTAGGCCTCACCCATCTCCTCTTCCTGCCGAAAAGCTCTCCTTTAAGACCTGACCACTGCCTCTGACCTCTACCCTGTGGGTCCCACCTGCCTTTAGTTCAGACACTTATCTCTCTGTGGACTTTTATCTCTGTGGACTCTGTACGGGGTGGCAGGGGCCAGGCTCTTCCCCCTTGGGGAGGACCCAGTTCTGTGGCATCTAATCTCAGTAGCTTTGGGTTGGATGGTTGGTTGAGACAAGATCAGACTTGGGGCACCGCCTTACCCCGGGCTCCCTATCCCTTGCTTCTCTGGGGTTTCTTTTTAGTGTCAAGGGTCCAATGCAGTCTAACAAATCCAGTGGCAAGGATTCCCTGGTTCTACCTGGGCCCTAGATCCCTCAATTGTAGGATGAGGGGGTTAGATTAGAGTGTGTGGTTCTCAACCCCAGCCACATGCTAGACTCACTTGGTAAGTTTTATTTTTAAATTTGTATTGATTTTAGAGATGAAGGGAGAGGGTGAGAGAGATATAAACATCAATGATGAGAGAGAATCATTGATGCCTCCTGCACACCCCACACTTGGGATTGAACTTGAAACCCAGGCATGTGCCCTTAACCAGAATCGAACCTGTGACCCTTCAGTCCACAGGCTGACGCTCTATCCACTGAGCCAAATCAGCTAGGGCTCACTTGGTAAGTTTTGTAAAATATCATTGTATAGGACCCACCTTCAGGAAATTGGATTCGTTTGGCCTGGGGTGAAGTTCAGGCATTTTTAAGAAGCTGCCAGGTCCCATACATTTATTGTCAGTTCACTTTCAATAAGAATGAAATACATATTCAATGGAATCATCTTGGGAACGCCCTAACAAAACTGAGAGGTGCAAAGAACGCTGCGGCTAAGGGCATCTGGAGGCAGGGTAAATACTCCCATTGCTCCCTCTGTTCACCTTCTCTCAGTACTATTTCAGTAAATAGTGCTAAGAGAACCAGATATCCACATACAAAGAATGCAGTTGAACCCCTAGTTCACAACATAGACAAAAAAATCCAGCTGGATCAAAGACCCAAATACAAGAGCTAAAACCATAAAATTTAGAAGAAAACATAGGCATAAATCGTAACCCTGGGATTAGGCAATGGTTAATTCAATAGGACACAAAAAGCATAAGCTACCAAAGAAAAATATTTAAAATGAAAAATAATCTAGAGGGGTCTGGCTTCACCAACTGCAGTTCTAATACTGAGGCACCTTCCTGTCCAGGAATGATATAGTAATGAAGGTCTCTACTGATTACTCACTCTGCTAGGCTATGTAATAATCTAGTGCTTTCTCTACGTTATCCTATTGAGGGCTCACATGGTATCTAATATACTCCTTTTACAGAGGAGGAAACTGAAGTGTAGAGAGGTGAAATTTGCTTTCTGAGGCCACACACAATAAGTGGAGAAGTAAGAATTTGAACCTGCATCTATTAAGATCCAGGAGCCCTTGCTCTAGAGCTCTATGTCACGTTGTTCCTTCCTCAGCCTGCCTCCTTCCAGCCTACCCACTTCTATCCCACCGTCTGGGCCCAGCCCTTAAACCAGGGTATCTGTAAGTTCAGGGACCTCAGGTGCCTAAGCAAATGGCTGCTGAGGGCTCCTCTTCCATTGGAGTGGCAAGCCGAGAGCACTCTCTTCCCTGGCTTGTTTTTGGAATAGCTCCAGTTCCAGGATTGCTCCAGAAAGCAAGCAGTTTTATCCCTAAGTAGGGACCCTCACCAGTACAAAACGGGACTAGAAACTATGGGGTCATAAATGAGTAGACACGAGATGCCCCAATACCATTTCATTCTAGCATTTACTGAGCACCTACTGTATGCAAGTTAGTGGGGTCCTGCAGCAAAAAAGAACCCACTCTCGTGGAGCTTATATTACATTTGGGAAGGAGACTTGTTATGGACAAAGAACATAATTTCTTTTTTTTGTTTGTTTTAATTAAATTTGTTAGAGTGACATTGGTCAACATGAACATATAGGTTTCAGGTATGGGTTTCTATATTACAAGATCTATATATTGTACTACGTGCTCACTACTCAAAGTCAGATCAGAACATAATTTCTGATAGTAATAAATACAGTGAGTAAGATAAAACAAGAGTAAAGTGATTGCATAGTAGAGATAATAAGTCAGGGAAAGCCTCCTAGGATGATGACCTCTGAGGGAAGTCCTAAGTGATGAGAAAGGAACGCCAGTGTTCCTCATGAGACAGGGACTACACTCCAAAATCGTCCATTACAGCAATGATATGCATGCTTTCTGGTGCCTCGCAGGGGATTGGCTGAGGCAGGAACATTGGCTACTGGATGGGAGCAGAGGGGAAAGGGATGGTTTATTGGATAGACAGGCAGGGCCTTTGGAATGCTCGCTATTCCACTCGGTATTTATACCTCTCCTCCAATTGGGAAGTCAGAGATTTTTCATGTAGTCTGAGAAGATTCCGAATAAGGCAACGTGAGGCCAGCACATAAGAAGCATTCCATATTCCCTGTAACTGCTTTCAAATTAGCTTATGTTGTCACGGGATAGGCACATATAGCATACCCACTCTGCCCCTGGCTAGATATGCATTTGTGTCCCCACGCCACAGTATCCATGCTGGCAAGGCTGGCTGAGTCTCCTGTTGCTCTGCCCACTTAAATTGTGGCCATGTCATCATGACTAGTTCATTTTCTGTCTCTCAACCTGGTCCCTTATTTCTTCTCTTGTGGATCTGGTAAAGGCAATGGATCTTCAAAGAAGTGCTTACATGTACCATCTCAAGGCCATTCCAGAGGCTTCACAGACACCCTGGACAGATTCATGCAGATATTGCCAGGATAATCGCCTTTTTGCTTGGGCCCCTGGTAACCCAGATTCCAGAAGGCTTAGCCTTTGGGCCCTGAAAGCACTTTTATAGCTAGTGATGAAGCCCTGCTTTCAGAACTGAAAAGGTGCTCTGAGGTCTGGCAGTAGCCTGGCAGATGGACAATAAGAAGGGTGGATGCCTACCCTAGGAATAAATAGCTCTCCTTCCCCTGTGTCCAAGCCCCAGACATTCTTCCTGAGGACCCAGGGAAGCAAGAACTATGGGCAGTGTTAGAGACCATAGCAGGCAAGATGGGAGTTTAAGAGAACAACTGCACCTTCCCCCTCAAAGCAGCTAGTACCCCAGCGGAGCAGCAGGGCCTACATGGTATAGCAAAGATGAGGTTTAAAAAAGTAGCACCGTAGGATCACACTTGGGGAGTGTGCTGTGTCCAGTTCCAGTCAACCTGGGCCTGGGGGAAAGACATGCAGCTGTTCCTGGGGCAGCAATTGACCTGTGACCTCCTGCTTAAAGAGGTTCATGGTGTACACAGTGGGGCAGTGAACAGGTTTTTCGAAAATCTTGGAGTCGGCAGAATCCACATGTGAGCCTCTGCTGGGCAGGCAGGAATAGTGCAGCCTCTGACGCTGATCCAGGAGCTCTTTGCTCATAATTAAAGCCAGCATTCTTGCCTCAGCCTAGGAAGGTTGGGGGGGGGGAAGCGGGGGGGGGGGAGGCTGTTTCTAGGCCCAAACTGACTTTGCAAAAGACTCCCTTCATTCTGGGCTTTAAAGAACATGTTGTGTAGCAGGACGTCATTGGGGGGAAAAAGAGAAGAAAAGCTTTTTAGCTGGGTCAGCTGCATCCCACCAGGATCCTTCTTGCACTTTCTATCCCTCTGGCCTCTGGAACACCACTGGGTTGCCAGTGTCTTTCAAATGTTTGTTTCTTACTCAGTGACCGCCCCAGCATAGAGAGAGAGAGTTTACCTCTTTGGGTTGGGAGAGGGAAGTCATCAACGAATGGCTCATTAAAGCCCACTGCTGCCACATTCCTGGCTGCTTAGGTCACCTTGCAAACAATATCCATCATTCTTTTACCCAGCCACCCCACATCCTGGGAGGGGTCCCTGTGACACAGGAAGGACTTTATGACCAGCCATGCCAGGCCGCCTCTCCCTCCCCCTTCGTGTTGAGTGACAAAGCAGAAACAGCCCTGGGGCCCCTCTGAAACTTGCTTTCCTGGGTGCACCACGGGGCCTCAGCATTGGGAGTGGTAACAGTGGATCCCAATGGAACCAACAAGCTCGTCTTTCTTCTTTTACCCCTCCCTCTTTTCCACTATACCCGGTGCTATTTTAGCAACTAGAGAAGAATCTCTTAACAGGCTGCCAGTGTGCAGAGGCAAGTTTGGGAGGCTCTTTGTGGTTTTGTTCACGTGTGTTCTGAAAGACAGACGAGTCCACATCCTTCCTCCCTAGATAGGTCAAGGGCTGGGTGCAAGCTCCCTTCATGAGATGACAGGGACAGACTTGGAACAGCAGTGCCACCATTGGCATTGTGCCTGCCTCACACACTGGGCCCAGGCCATCCTCTAAAAAGCATGCCAACTTTTGGAGCCACAGTCTTGCCTGCCTGCCTGACTTTGCGAGCTCACCTCCAGCTCTGGGACGGAGGTGGGGCTCGGAGCTCTTGCTGACTTGGTTCTGCTCACTCTGCTTTGCCCCTCTGGTACCTGGCATTCTACTCAAAACATTGTGGAATGAGTGACTACCCTATGTTTGTGCTGATTAGCTGTGTGACCCTAGGCAAGTCACTTAACCTCTCTCTGTCTCAGTTTCCTCATCTTAAAATGGAGATGATAATCTCTCACATGATTATGAGGTTGGAGGTTTTAAAGAGTTACTATGTGTAAATAGGAAGAACTGGCAATGAACTGTTACTGCATAGTTACCTTTTAGCATGCCTCTCCCCATCAAAATGTAAGTTCTGTGTCTGTTTTGCTTCCTCCTATGGCAAGTACCTAGTAGGAGTTCCAAGCCAGGATTTGTCAGCCAAGTGAATGCATTGAGTGCCTCTTAGGTGAAGTGCTGGGGACATGGCCACCAGTCAGTCAGTGCTGCCCCTGGAAAATGACCCTTGACAATAACACCCAGATGAGCTTGATGCTCTTGCCTTCCCCTCCTCCAACAGAGGCCAGTACCTTTGGGCCCTCCCAAGTGAAATGGACATCTTGAGCTGGCATTGCCAACATGGCTCCTCTGCCTTCCTCCTGCAAGTTTCTCTCAAAGCTCTCTACCCTCTTTCCCACACTGACCCTTGCCCCCTTCAGCGTAATCCCATGCAACAGCAGCCAGCATGACCTTTTGAAGGCCCCATGAGGTTGGTCTCCCCGCCTCCTGGCACATCTTACTCCCCTCACACCTTTCTTCTTGAAACTTGCTGTTTCACCTGTTGTTCCCATTATCTGGAAAGTCTCCCTTATATTTGTCCTAGGGGCCCAGTGCACAGATTCATGCACCTTGAAAGGAACTGTGGGCCGTGAGGCTGCAGTGGGCACAGGGGTGGGTCTTGGCCCATCCTCTGCACCCCTGCCTGGCCCCTCCCACCACGGCCCCTCCCACCACGGCCCCCAGTCCTGTCTACCAGCAGCTGCACTCCCACCACTGCTGCTCACATCCACTGACAGTGCTGAGCGATCAGGACTGGCGCCAGAAGTGGGTGCGAGCTGCAGCTGCCGGCCCGATCACCCCTCAGGAGCAGGAGGAGGTGGAGAAACCCTGAGGGGCAATCGGGGCTGGCACCAGCAGCAGGTGCAAATGCCTGGTGGGACCATGGTGTGCGGGAGCAAAGAATTTTCAGTAGCCACCAGAGGTTTGCCCCGATGACAGTGACTGGCGCCCCCGCTCACCTGCTCCACCATCCCACTGTAGCCAAGGCCTGCCATGTTCCGCGCTCTGCCGCCTGCTGCTGACACCTGTCATTTTCCGCTCACACCCCCGGTGGTCAGCGCACATCATAGCAACCCGTTGTTCAGTTAAGTTGTTCCCGCTGTTCAGTCTATTTGCATATTGGGGTTTTATATATATAGACTAGAGGTCCAGTGCCCGAAATTTGTGCACAGGGCGGCGGTGTCCCTCAGCCCAGCCTGCACCCTCTCAAATCTGGGACCCCTTGAGGCAGTCGGACATCACTCTGCCTCTACGGGCAGTCGGACATCCCTCTCACAATCCCGGACTGCTGGCTCCCAACTGCTTGCCTGCCTGCCTTCCTGATTGCCCCTAACTACTTCTGCCTGCCAGCCTGATCACCCCCTAACCACTCCCCTGCCAGCCTGATTGATGCCTAACTGCTCCCCTGCCAGCCAGTTTGCCCCTAACTGCCCTCCCCTGCAGGCCTGGTCACCCCTAACTGCCCTCCCTTGCAGGCTTGCTCGCCCCCAACTGCCCTTCCTTGCAGACCTGGTCCCTCCCAACCGCCGTCCCCTGCTGGCCATCTTGTGGCCATCTTGTGTCCACACAGGGGCAGCCATCTTGTGTGTTGGAGTGATGGTCAATTTGCATATTACTTTTATTAGATAGGATAGAGGCTGGGTACACGGGTGGGGGCCAGCTGGTTTGCCCTGAAGGGTGTCCCCAATCAGGGTCGGGGTTCCCGTGGGGCGTGGGGCGGCCTGGGCGAGGGGCCTGTGGTAGTTTGCAGGCTGGCCATGCCCCCAGGCAACCCAAGCGGAGGCCCTGGTATCTGGGATTTATTTATCTTCTATAATTGAAACTTTGTAGCCTTGAGCGGAGGCCAAGGCAGGCCAGGGCCACAGAAGCTTGGCTTCCTCCATCACTGGGGGCAACTCAAGCTTCCTGCTCTCTCCAGCTCTGTGGCTGCCACCATTTTGGTTGGGATTTATTTATCTTCTATAATTGAAAGTTTGTAACCTTGAGCGGAGGCCAAGGCAGGCCAGGGCTGCGGAAGCTTGGCTTCCTCTGTTGCTGGGGAAACCCAAGCCTCCTGCTCTCTCAGTAGCCACAGCCATCTTGGTTGGGTTAATTTGCATGCCCACTCCTGATTGGCTGGTGGGCATGGCTTGTGGGTATAGCAGAGATGTGGTCAATTTGCATATTACTCTTTTATTAGATAGGATTACTAACTCATTCTCAGATCAGAGTTGAAGAATCACCTCCTTAGGGAAACTTGCCCTGCCACTAGATCAGGAGTTGTACCCCAGCACATGGAACCCTCTCTTTAGCTCCCTTTCCAGGGGTGAGAGAAAGGAGAATAGGTGCAACATAATACATCAGGGCCTGGCCTCTGGAGCTTAGTACCTGTCTTTAAATCCAGCTCTGGAAATTTCCAGGTGTGTGACTACCTGTGGGCAAGTCACATCACCTCTTAGACCCTTGTCCTATTTGTAGAATAGGACAGTAATAGCACTGACCTCAGAAGATAGTTCTGAAGATGACAAATTGCCTAGAACAGTGCCTGGCACGTAGTTAACTCTATAGAAGCATCTGCTACGGTTATTACTGTTATCACTTTTCCTTCTGTACTGAGTATTTGCTTGATTAATGAGATCCTGTCCCTCATCAGACTGGGAACTACATAGAGTGCAGTCTGTGTCTGCTTTGGCTCACTATGTACTTGGTGCAGGGCCTGACCCTGGCTTGACACTCAGCAAATGCTTGTGGAGGAATGGATGTGTACCAACCCCACAGTGGCCTGGGGTATGGGAGCAGGTGGGACCTGTTGTCTATCAGACTGAGAATTTTGCATAGCTGAATTTTGCTCATGAGGCCTCCATCTGTAGAAACTGCCCCTCGGCACTATCCATCCCACACATCTTAGTCTAAATCCAGGTAGCAAGAGTGTATAAGCAGAATGTTATTTTTGTAACCAACTAGAAAAAGCTATAAATTTTTAATATCCTATTTGAATTCCAGCTCCTATTCACCAGTCATACTCCATGGAAAAGTGGCCTTCTGCGGTTCCCTGAAGATGGCCTCACAAGGTCATGCTATCCTTGCCCAGAGCTCAGGGCTCCATCAGTCTCCAGTGTCAGTAGACGCCTCTCAATTTTCAGGAGAGAAAACAGGGCCATCATGGGCATGGATTGAGGTGGGGAAGCCTGTGGGTGGAGTTCCATTTTGTGTCTGTCACGTTTAGGAGGGAGTTCTTCCTACTCACCACCTAGGCCAGGTGAGTGGATATTCTCCCCATGTACCTGCTCAGTGTTCTGCTTGGGACTCTGCCTGCTTCTAGCTAGGGAGACAGAAGTACGTGGCAGAGTTACCACTTATTTAAAAATAGATCTTTCTTGACATGTATGTAGCACTGAGTACTTAATTTGTGTCAGGCACAGCCCTCAGTGATTTACTTGCATTATTTTGTCTGATCTTCATTTAAATGAAGAGATTGTTGTCTTTATTTCATCAACAAGGAAGCCAAGGCTCATTGCTTGCCCAAGATTACAGTGTTGGCAGATTGCCTCAATGGCAGAGACAAGATTTGAACCAAGGTCTGTGGGAGTCCTAAGCACTTGATTACTGCTCAGAGAAGATGAGCAAAGGACAGAGATGGGACATGTGTTTGGAGATGGGTAATAACAGTGACATTGTGAGGAAATATGGTGTGAACCCAACAAGGTAAGATTTGTTCAAAGCCTCCACAGGTTGGGGTGGATCTTGAGAGGATCTCCTGCAGTCTGGTTTCCATTTCAAACCATGGGGGTAGGGTAAGGGCCTTTGCAGAGAGGGAGGCAACAGTGTGGATGTGTGTACTCACACAGTTCATCTGACTATTTATTACTAGGGGCCCAGTGAACGAATTCATGTAAGGAACTGTGGGCTGTGGGGCTGCAGTGGGCACAGGGGCAGGTCTCGGCCCATCCTCTGACCCTGCCTGGACCCTCCTGCCTCGGCAGCTGGTAGCTCCCACATGCTGATGGTGCTGGCCCTGCTTGCACCCACTGACAGTGCGATTGGGGCCAGCACCAGCAGCGGGTGCCAGCAGTGGCTGCTGCCCTGATCGCCCCTCAGGAGCAGTGGGGGAGGTGGAAAAAACCCTCAAGGGCAATTGGGGCCAGCAGCTGCCACTCACACCTGCTAAGGGCGCCGAGCAATAGGGACCAGCACTGGGTGCTGGCAGTGGGTGCGAGTGGTGGCTCCGGCGCCAGCAGCAGGTATGAGCACCAGCTGGGACTGCGGCTCGTGGGAGCAAAGAATTTTCAGTAACTACCAGAGGCTGGCCCTGATGACAGCAACAGGTGCCCCACCTTGATCTGGCACCCCCGCTCACCAGCTCCACCATCTTGCTGCAGTCGACACTCGTCATGTTTCGTGCACGCCCCCTGGTGGTTAGCACACATTATAGTGACCGGTTGTTCTGCCATTTGGCCTATTTGCATATTAGGGTTTTATATAGATAGATTTTTTTTTTAATCCTCACCCAAGGACATGCTCAGAGAAAGGGGGGGAGGAAGGAAGAGAAAGAGAGAGAGGGAGGGAGAGGGAGGGAGAGAGAGAAACATTGATTGCTTGCCTTCCACACATGCCTCAACCCACAACCCAAGTATGTGCCCTGACTGGGAATTGAACCAGCAACTTTTTGGTGTGCAGGACACCCTCCAACCAACTAAGCCATACCAACCAGGCTCATCTGGCATTTCATGCTGACCATGTGTAAGAGGCTTTAAAGCATACCCTTCTCCTCCCACTTAATCTTACAACAACTACAAGAGGTAGATTCTGATAAGTTTATCCTATAGAAAGGAAAATCAGGTATAATAGGTCAAGTCACTTGATTGGAAACACAGAACAAGCTGAGGAGCTGGCATTTAAACCCAGACTTGTGCCCCTTCAGAGCATGCATGTATAACCCAGGCAGTGGAGCTGCCATTGAGACACTTGCTCGGCCATGCTTGCAGACCAGGTGCCTAGATCTTGGCCCCAGCAGCAGCAGAACACCAATAAGGCTTGCCCTCTGGGAACTGCCCTCTTACATCCTCAGCTGTGAGATGTGATTGGCCACTTTATTGCCCAACAGCATCTATCAGGCACATGCAAGATCAGAGGCCCTCGCATCCCCTGTCATTTCCTGCCCTAGCCCTGCCTGCTACTGCCCTTGGCTTTACTAGTACAGGTCAGCTGAGTTCCATGTGTACTCGCTGCCCACCACTGAGACCAGCTGTGCTTTGGGCATTATAAAAATATCTGAGATGTGAGAGGTAATTCCTGCCCCATGGGAGTGTGCACATGTGCACAGAACCTCCAGTGAGATCCAGACGAGGAAGAGGCTGTCAGAGAGATGCTGAGGGCTGTGTACTGATGAGGGCTGGCAGGGCACAGAGAATGTACTCTGTGGAGGAAGGCGGGCAGGATTTCAGGAGAGGCACAGGGATGTATTGAGAACATTTTTTGAGCACCTGCTATCCGCTCTACAGGCATTGTCACCTTGAATCCTCACACTTGCCATGCCCCAGTGCCATCTTCATCATCACATTACAGATGAGGAAGCAGATGCTAGGATGGGTAACTTGCGCACATGAGAGGTGTAACCAGCATTCTAGCCCTGGTTTGTCTGAATTCAGAGTTGTATAGGGGGAGTGTGGGAAATTAGGCAGGGAAGGCAAATTCATACATTCCTTAATGAAAACCTGCTTGGTGGCCAGAGCTCAAAGTAGTAGCTCATGGTTGTGGGAGGCAGGAGACAATGCATAATTGTTGAGAGATCAGACACAGAGGAAGGGACATCCAGGTCAGAATTGGGTCAGGGCAAGCAAGTTGGTGCAGGCACCCCCAGAGGAGCTGCCTTTCAGGCTGATTTGAGGAAAAGGCAGTTGCTGGCTAAGGTGAGGCAGGAACAAGGCAATGGGAACAGCCTCAGACAGGAAGGGGCTCTCTTGTCTCCTAGGCAGAGGAATTCATGTTGTCAAGAGGCAGGCGGGGGAGTCCTGGGCCACCGGCAGTCCATCCCATCCTGTCCCATGCCCTCCCCTCCCCATACTCAGGTTTGGAAGGAAACCTCTTGTGGTCCCCATTGTAGTACAGCATGTTAATTAGGCAGCGTCTTTGTCTGGGAATGACCCTGTGTTGAACCTCTGAATGAGCAGGACTGGTGGCATTATCAGAACACATAGTGTTTGGCCAGAGGCTCCTTGGAAGCCCCTCACCCCCACGTGGCCTCTGCCTGTGCCTGTGCCTGTACCTGGGCACAGAGTGTGTGCTCTTGCACATTCCTAGCTGTCTGCCCACGTGCACAATGACCCCTGCAGAATGAGGAGGGTAGAGGTTCCTATGAGAAACAGGGTGGGGATTTTCCCAGACCCTGCTTCGGGAGGCCGAGTGGGCTGGTTTCCCAGGAGTCTGGGCATGTCCACCTTAACTGGTGTGACATGCTTCCCTGGCACTGACATCTGATAACATGTCCCAACCAGCAGGGGGCTGTATGCCACTAGAAGGCCAAGTGCCTTGTACTTGGGTGTTCTGTGTTCAGGTTTGGGCTTCTTATCTATGGCTCTCTTTACCTGAAAACTCCCTTTCACCTTCTAGCATCCTCATGCCCAGTGATCCTCAGAACCATCCTCCTCAGAGGATGGGGGAGGAGGGAGCTTGCCTCCCACTTGCCTTGCATCCCTCTATAAGATACATTGATCTTAAGATTTGGAAGGGTGGGATGTGGAATGTTCTCCAGGGAATAGAGGACATGTGGCCTATAGGAAAACAAACTTTGGGGATGTGCACAGTGGAGGTGCTTGCTGGTGGGCCACCCAAAGCTCCCAAGGGACACTAACATGAGAAAACGTTGAATTCATAGGAGGCTTTACTGTCGCAGGTCATCTCTGTGCCAGAGATGGGGAAGTGGCTGCCCAAGCTTCTACCTGAGGGGCAGGTGGGTGGAGGCAGTACTAGCTGGTCCTTGTGATCTGGTCAGTCCACTGGATGAATAAGGGATGGCTGTGTCTGTCCAAGAGAACATAGCTCTACAGCAGCGGTCACCACCTGGTAGTCTGCGGACTGACCACTGGTGGTCATGAGGTCCTAAAGGTTGGCGACCGCTGCTCTATAGGAGCAGGGCCCTTGCCTCTTGTTTTCACACTTGGGCCTGGTGCTTAGTCAGGTAGGTTTGTGTGATTGAACAAGCAAACCACAGGTTGTGGCACCTCTCTCTGCTACGTGTGCTAGGCTTAGGATGTCGCAGAGAGGGCACTTGTTCCAAGGGTGGCAGACTTGGGTTCCAATCTGTGCTCTGCCACTTTTCACCTAGGTGTTTGTGCAGTGGGTCTGTTAATTACCCTGAGCCTCAGTTTCCTCAGATCAACCTGCTAGGTCATTGTAAATATTAGAAACAATATACATAAAGGGTGGAGCCCAGGGCTATGGCCCAGCCCTTTTGCTAGAAGCCCCAACAGCCGCATTGACCCTCCTGGCCACTCTCTGCTCTGCTTCCCTAGACCTTCACAGCCTGGTGCAATTCCCACCTGCGGAAAGCTGGCACGCAGATCGAGAACATCGATGAGGACTTTCGAGATGGGCTTAAGCTCATGCTCCTCCTGGAAGTCATCTCAGGTGAGACTCCTCATAAAGCACACCCCACCTGGAACCGAGTACCTGTCACATGGCCCACCCCATCTGACCCATTGCTGCTAGGAAGAGTGAGGCCTATATGGCTCCAGTAGTAGTGTGTCTGAGCATAGGCCTTTTGGGATGGGCCCATAGTGCTATGGCAGCCCGTTCTGGGGAGCAATGGGGACCCTAGAGCTTTTCTTTTTTTCTCTTCTTTCTCAGGGGAGCGGTTACCTAAGCCAGAGCGGGGCAAGATGAGAGTGCACAAAATCAACAATGTGAACAAAGCATTGGACTTCATTGCTAGCAAAGGAGTCAAGCTGGTCTCCATCGGGGCAGAAGGTGAGCTTGGATTGGGCAGCTCAGTTTCTGACCTGCAAGCTCTGAGGCCTGACCTCTGCCTCAGAAGTTGTACTGGTGGTAGAGCACTGGGAGAGCTTAAAGCCCTGATATATCCTCAGCAGTGACCAGTGATTGCCTCAATGTGACATTGGCCCACAAGTTTCCCTTCCCTTCCCACAGAATGATCCAGTCCAAGACTGAGGAATCTAGTGCCCCTGATCATGCAGGGCAGGCTTCCTCTGCAGGGGAATGGCTTTGACTTGTACCCTGGAGATACTGACAGACAAGTGATATGGCATCTCTCTGTGCCAGGAGCACATTTGCCCTTGGGCCCTGCCTGGTATCTGTGGGCAGGAGGGGATGCAGAAGGTAGAAGGGCACTTGAGGCCCAGTGTCAGTGCTTTGGGGCAGGGAGTGCAAGCCCAAAGGTCAATGACCAGACTTTGCTAGCTACATGGCCTGAGAGAGTTTGTCCTCTGACTGATTACCCAGGATCCTTCTGTACCCCTTGGGGATTCTCAGGACTGTAACCTTCTACTCAACCCCTCCTACTAGAACAAGAACATGCTGTCCCTCTAGCAGCAGGTTCTTGTCTTGTGGTCACAGGCACTTTTGGAGACTAGGTGAAGGCTGATGGAGTTCAGCTGCTCCCCATCAGCCTAGACTCACAGTTCTGCTCATTAGTCAGAGCAGTTTTCCTATGCCCAACATCCATGTGATCCCAGCTTTTAGAAAAACAAAGAAAACTAATTGCCATTAATGACAGTACTCTGAGAGTTTGGCCAAGACTCTAGGCTGGAGTGCCTATAGAGTTCCAAGGCTTCCCTGCCCCTGCTGCCCTGGGACCTCTCCGGAGAGGTTGCCAAGCCTTATATGCCACAGTTGGAGTAGTTGGTGTTTGTTTAAAAAAAATCAAAGCCCAAAGATTTAATTAGGCCCTGAGATTTTCTGTCCTTGCATGGATCTTTCCTCCTGGCTGCACTCCAGTCTTCTGCTTCTCACAGCTGCATTTATTTTGCACAAATTCTAGACTGTAAATACAGAAGGGGTTAGAGGAGAGGCCCGTGGCAGTCATCAGTTTTCATTTGGAAAAAAACTCAGGCTAAAAACATTCTCTTTTCAAATTAGTTTACTCCCCATCCTGTGACCATCGGGTCTGCTCTACAGACAAAGCTGTAGAGCAGCCTATTAGAGACATTCCGGGGGCTTTGGAATACCTGAGAATCCCAGCCCCCACACTGCCCTTATCTCTATCCCTCTAAGGATCTACACGGTTTTAGGAACATTGCTTCCTTATGGGGGTTATAAGAGGGGATGAGTTGGAGGCACAGCTGCAGTTCCGAGAAGCAGCTGGTGGAAGTATAATGAGAAAAGCCATCTTCTTCCCCTCACAGGAACTCCCTAAGCCCTCCATGACCAGCTTCCCCATGTAACCAGCTGTAAGTGGGAGCTGTGACCTCCTCTCCAGATTGCCCATCCCCCACCTCTGGGTATCTGGCACTTGGGAGGAACACAGCATAGATTTCCTGAATGAATGGCTGCCTTTGCTCCACACTGGGAAGCCTCTGCCTGATTTCAGAGTCTGGGCTTCTTAGCCCTGCAGACACTGTGTTTTTCCTCTGCCTCCAGGCTGCGGGCTACACATATTTTCTTATCCTGAAACTAAAGCCAAAGGCTATCCTCAGCCATCAGCCCATGCTTCACTTGGGGAGTTTTGCCACCATTGCCAATAGAGTCCCCACCCTTTTCTCTTTAGTGTGTCCTTGGGGAAGGTTGGGCCCCATCCTGTGGATGACCACTATACCCCCTTTTTAAATCGAGCCCATCCTGGAGTTTTGTGTTCTTGAGGATCCATGAGCAGGTCTCTTGAAGTGTCCTTCTATTCTTCCCATCCTTTCTCCCTGCATCTTGTTTGCCAGAGTGTGTGGGGGCAGAGGACATTTAAAAGACTGCCAAAGGCACGTCTGGCTGATGGCTCCTACTGGATGAGGCCACTTGTACTTCTGTCACCCAGCAGTGGACACATGGTACCCTGAGTGCTGCAGAGATGACTTTCTCTAAGTTGCTGAAGCTAAAGAATGTGTGGTCCTGACCCTTCTCTCTCACTCCCAGACGTTTTAGAGAGAGGTTGGTTTGTGGGTCCTGTGTCCCTACTTTCCTCTTCCTTCAACAACATCATATCTTTTTCAAGGGCCAGGGCCAGGTGCTGGGGATGCAGTGGTCACAAAGGCAGACAGTGAACAAGTAAACCTACCAAGAAATATATGGTTCCAGTTGGCAGTCAGTATGAGGGGAAGAGCAGGGTGGTGGGGAGAGGGGCCCTAGGATGGGTGCAGGGAGCACCTTTAGATTGGTGGTCAGGGAAGCCATTTTGAAGAGGTGACAGTAAGCAGAGGCTGACAGGATAGGAAGGACCTGCCATCTGAGAAAGGGGGTTGAGGGATGCGTTTTGTTGGTGGGCAGAAGGTGTGAGGTCCTTAAAGCAAAAAAGAGCCTGGCTTGCCAAAAGGATATAGCTAAAGAGTGCTGGGGAGGAGGAGGGGCAAGGTCACCCAGGGCAGGCCTTGTAAGCTGGGCCCCAGAACACAGGCTTCGTTTGAGGTGTAGCGGGGCTTTAAGTAGGTGAGTGATACAAATCTGATGCAATTTTTAAAGGGACCACCCTAGCCACTGTGTGGAGGTGGATTGCTGGGGCTGGAGTAGGTCGCAGTGCATCGAGCTCTGGAGGAGACAACAGTGGCTTGGGCAAAAGTGGCAGCATTGGGCTTGGAAGGAAGTAGACAGGTTCTCAACAAACAGTAGTGCAACATGCACCCACTAGTGGGGAGACGTGCCCATAAAGCCATGATGGAGGTGTCAACAGAGGGCTGGGAGTAAGCTTCGGGGAGGAGCAGTCTTTAAGCCGAGTCAAGAGAGCCCTAGCCGGTTTTGCTCAGTGGATAGAGCATCAGCCTGTGGACTGAAGGGTATTGGGTTCGATTCTAGTCAAGGGCATGCCTGGGTTGCCAGCTTGATCCCCACTGGGGGGGCATGCAGGAGGCAGTCAATCAATGATTCTCTCTCATCATTAATGTTTCTATCTCTCCCTCTCCCTTCCTCTCTGAAATCAATAAAAATATATTAAAAAGAAAAAAGAGAGAGTGAATGAACTGACATGATGGAAAGAGGCTTGTGTGGCCAAGGACACATATGTTTAGAGGCTTTTGGACTGTGCTTCCCAGAGTGTTCAGGGGACATCTCCAGTGCGGGTGGTGGAGGGTAGGCCTGGGCAGCTAATTTTAAATGGGTTCGGAAGGCTGCCCTGGGGGTAGGGAGCTCTCAGTCTGGTTTGATAACCTTCTCGCCCTTTGCCCCCTCCCTGCACACAGAGATCGTGGATGGCAACGCAAAGATGACGCTGGGGATGATTTGGACCATCATCCTCAGGTTTGCCATCCAGGACATCTCAGTGGAAGGTAAGAGCCAAGAGTCCTACTGACAGCCAAGAACCACTTTCTCCCCACCCAGGTTCCACCTGAGTTGGGGAGAGTTAGATTAGGATTTCGGGCATTTTGTCTTCATGCTTCAAGGCTCATCCCTGTTTCCCAGTGTCACTTATAGGGCCTGGCCATGTGCAGGAGTGGTTAGTGGAGATTCTGGCCCAGGCTGTAGGTGAAGGGATCACCCTCGAAGCCACCCAACTCTGGTATCCACCCAGAGTACTTTGCTTTCATAGCCTCTGTCTTGGTGGACCCTCACATCACCCTCATGAAGATGGCATGATCAGCTCCATTTTACAGCCGAGGAATCTGAATCATATAGACATTAGTGAGAGTCAGGCCTGGCCTGGTTCCCCTGAGCATCAGTGCCTACCTGTTTCCACTCTCCGACCTTTGCCTCTGTGGATCCGGAATCAGTCCAGGCCACCACCGACTCTTCACTTTGTTCAAGGAGAGGCCGAGGCCAGCATCAAAGGCTTCTTTGATGGTGTGTCCTGGCAGTAAAAGGCACAGGCCTTGTGGTTTGAAACATGGCACAGGTTCAGACCTTGACATTATTCTGTCATTGCCATTTCCTGGGGTGACCCTGGGTGAGTTACTTCTTGGGGCCATGTGTGCTGGTCGGCAGTTAGGATTAGCAGAGGCCTGCCCATGTCTGGAATGGGAGGGGCTGTTGCTACCATCACTGCTGCTGCTTCTCTGTCTGGTGGCCTGTCCCTTGGGTTCTGCTTGAACAAGAAGAATGGTTTTGTCTGAGCCAGTGCTCAGTGTCTCTGTGTGTTTTGCAGAGACCTCTGCCAAGGAAGGGCTCCTTCTCTGGTGCCAGAGAAAGACAGCTCCATACAAGAACGTCAATGTGCAGAACTTCCACATCAGGTGAGTGCCGGCAGCCCCAAAGCCCAACTCATTCCCTTGCTTCTTCCTGGGACCTGAGGCACTGTCCTCCCACCTGCCTTCTTTCCTGTGCTTTCCTCATGATCTGTCAGTTGCCAGCCCTCCAGGAGTCCCTCCTCCTGACACTGACTCCTGTGAGCTCCTTGTAAGGTCCCTGTGTCCTCTCCGAGGAGGAGGAGGAGGAGGAGGACGAGAAGGAGGAGTGGTGGTGGTGGTGATGATGACGGCAGTGGCAGTTACCTCACTGTCCTGGGCTGAAGGCTTTAAAGGCCGGTTCTATGGCCAGCCTTATGACTCTTCTTCCTCCCCAAGCAAAGTGATTCTCTGAAGCAACCACAAAGCTCTTTTTTGGTGTTGACCTCTCAAGGGGAACCCATCCCTAGAGATGCTTGTGAATTGAGTGTTGGGGAAAACGTACCACTCAAGTGAACAAAACCCAGTCAGCCCTATGATGAACCTGCTCTCCTTTGGGTGAGAAGAAAAGGAGATGTGTCCACTGTTGCCAGAACACAGGCAAGCATGATCAGCGCCACTCAAGATCCAGTGTGACCAGAGGCAGGGTGGTCCTGAGGTCAGGTCCAGCTTGGCCCTGTGATTTCACCCTCTGAGCCTCTGGTGTCCTCCTAGGGTGGATGGACGAAGGAGGGAGCACACATAGGAATGAAGAATGGGGCCTCATGGGACCCACAGAGGTTCTTCTGTGCCCCCAGGCTGTCCAGGGCCCCAGCACTAGAGGTTGGGGACCTTTCCATTGTACTCCACTACTAATAGCACACAGTCCAGTCCTCAAGATCCTCTGTGTGTCTCCGTTTTCCTGCCACCAACTCACTGGTCCTCTCTGTACTTCTTGTTCATTAATTTATTCAGCTAGAGGCCTGGTGCACGAATTCATGCACCAGTGGGGTCCCTCAGCCTGGCCAGCGGGATCAGGCTGAAACCGGCTCTCCGACATCCCCTAAGGGGTCCCAGATTGCAAGAGGGCACAGGCCAGGCCTAGGGACCCCACTGGTGCACGATTGGGGCCGGGGAGGGACATGGGGAGGTTGGCCAGCCAGAGAGGGACCGCAGGAGGGCTCCAGGGCATGTCCAGCCCATCTCACTCAGTCGGACCCCAGCAGCAAGCTAACCTACCAGTTGGAGCATCTGCCCCCTGGTGGTCAGTGCACATCATAGTGAGCGGTTGAGCAGCCTTAGCATATCATTAGCATATTGCTCTTTAATTGATTGAATGGGTGAACAGATGACTGGACACTTAGCATATTAGGCTTTTATTATATAGGATTGATAAATATCTGTGCCTAGAACATACCAAGAGTGGGTTTACAGCAGGACCAAAATGAGTCCCCACCCTTGGAAAGTTACACTGCAGCCGAGGGGACCACTAGTTGACAAAGGTGCAAATATACCAATATGATTTCAGGTAGTGAGAAGTGCTATATAAACTCGGACCACAAAATAGAATGAGGTGATAGAAAGTAATTGGGATAGTACCTTGGTCAGGAGTGGACTTCCTGCGGAAGTGTCATTAAGCTTGACCCCAGAAGGAACCAGCCCTTAGAGGATCCCAGGAAGAAAAATGTGACCAATCTAGCATGTGACCAGTTGTCATTTTGCCTCGCAGAGACCCTCATGCCAGCCACATCCTGGCATTTAGCCAGCCTGTGGGCCATATCAGCCAAGGTGCGGAGGTCACACAGCACAGGCACCGGCCTTCTGCGGTAGGCCATCTCCCCTCAGTGGGCCTGTCCAGTTCATTGGAGCCTTGCATGTACACATGTCAGGCCCTGGTCTAAGTGTTACCATATTTACTTATTTAACCCTCATGACAGCCCTCATGAAGTAGGTACTGTTATTATCCCCATTTTACAGACATGGAAATGGGTAGCAATTGTAGGACTTGCCCATAGTCATGCTAATAGTAAGTGGAGGCGCTAGGATTTGACCCCGTAACTCTCAGCTCCAGCAGTCAAGGTCACAGCCACCCTGCCATACCATCTCCCAGTGCCTGGCACACACACTAAACCATCTCAATAAATGGGAATTGATTGTTGCCGTGGGTACCCAGGTCCTTTCTGCACTCCCATTACAGTGCGTGGGCATCCTCATAACCTTGGCCTTTCCATCCCCAGCTGGAAGGACGGTCTTGCCTTTAATGCCCTGATCCACCGGCACAGGCCTGAGCTCATCGAGTATGACAAGCTGAGAAAGGTATGCATCTTGTGTTCCCCTCAACAGTCCACAGTTACCCTGTGTCTGACCCTAACTCTGATCACGTTCCCAAGTCCATCTATCGCTGGTGTTCAAAGCTGGATTCTGTGATCAGATGGGCAGGCTGGAGAGCCTTGTGCCAACTGTCACCACACCCCCTGGCTCAGTTCTCAACCTCCCTTGCTCCCCTCAGAGACTGTCGCCTTCTCCTTCCATGGGCATTGTAACCGCCAGAGTTATTTTAGGGCCTGGCCAACCATTCTTTGTAGCTCCCCTTCCTTAACTTCTGGATTCTGGAAGCATTCCCTCTCTGTCCATGGGGACGAGGGGTAAGGAATTCCAAACCACACTGCTGGCAGACATTTCCTGGCAGGGTCCTGTTCTAATTTGTCTATACAAAGCTTGTGACTCTGTAAGTCCCAGGCCCTGCCCTAGGAGTTCCCCAACCTTGTGGAGAAGGCAGGACAATGTATCCAGAGCAAGCCAGCCACATGAGTCCATGCACAGGTGCTCAGGCTGAATGCGGTGGGGAGGAGATAGGGCCCGACAATACTGCAGGGGAAGGATGGCACACTTGGGCTGTCATGATCGGGAAGGGTCCGTGAAGGAGGGGCCAGCCTAGAGCCAGAGAGCAGGCATTCCAAATGGAGGAGGCACGGGCCTCTTTGAGCCCGTTCAAGCCACAGTGAGTAATGGAATTGGGCTCTAGCTGGAAAGCAGTAAAGACAGGTGAAGAAGGGTCTGAGATAAGTGGGCTTTAATCCCATAGCCGTGGGAGACGGCATGAAGGGATGGATGGTTCAGAGAGGTTGGAACGTAGAGACACTCAATTTGCTTCCCCCAGACCCCAACCCAGAGATGTCTCAAGTCTGGCCAACTATCGGGTTCAGGACAGGGGGCTTAATCTGTGGTCTGGATAGTTGAAAACTTTAAGAAAAGAGCACATTTTTTTCTAGAGAAAAGGTCCCCTTTGTCCAGCAGGATTTCCAGAGGCGTCCCTTTGGGTCAGAATTGACTATCCAGGTCGTCTCCTCTCCCTGCCAGTAGCACATGTGGCTGAGAACTGCCTAAAAAGTACCTTTTCCAGTCCTAGCTCCTCCCCAGATCCCTTCCTTTTACCCCAGCCCTGGGTCCCTTTTGTTTCTGGATCCTGCCCCTGACTGGGTTCTTCCTTCTTTCCTCATTTCCCTCTCCCCAGGACGACCCAGTCACCAACCTGAACAATGCCTTTGAAGTGGCAGAGAAATACCTAGACATCCCCAAAATGTTGGATGCAGAGGGTACGTACATCCCTTTTGTTCAGTCAACACATTGTTTCATGTGTGTCTTATGGTAACTTCAGACAACTGGCAGAGCCAGTGAGAATGGTGGAGAATCTGGGACATTGTGTCTCCAGGGGAACCAGAGCAGGAGCAGCCTGCGCAGGCCAGACTTGCTCAGGGATAGAGCAGGGTGAGAAGTGGGGAAGAGGGAGCTTGAGGAGGATTGACTCTGGGGGCTGCCATAGCCCTGCCTGACCCAGTCCCACACCTGGGGGAAGGCAAGGAGCAAGGTGGCCAGGGAGGGCTCACTCCTTTGAATAAACAAGGCTTCTACCTACCCTGCCTGCTGTGGGTTCGGAGTCCAGAGCCCACCTGTTTGGAGTGTTTTGTGTTTTCCTTTTCTGGCTTTTCTCCATTTCCCATCGATGCACCACCCAACCAGGATCCATGCCTCTGGCCTCTGGTGGTCCTTGGGGTTGACTGTCCAGAAGCCCCTTGAGACCATTCTCAGAGAGAGGAAGTGGCCTCATTTTAATCCAGTTCCTACAGCTGTGGCCTTTCTAGAGTCCATGGGGATGGAGGGGCTGAGGGTGTAGCTGAGCCTACCAGAGTCACCAGGGGTCACTGAGTCAGCTCTAAGGGTCCTTCTCCTGGGATGTCTGTGGTCTTGGGAGCCTTTGGATCCGGTGAGTGACCACCCCTTCACCCCACCGCTACTTGGGCAGCTTAACCCTTGTCATTCACTTGCAGACATCGTGAACACGGCTCGGCCCGACGAGAAGGCCATAATGACCTATGTGTCCAGCTTCTACCATGCCTTTTCGGGAGCGCAGAAGGTACCGGGCAGGGCCAGGCAGGCCCACCTCGCTGCCACTGCCCAATGCCACTGCTGCCTCTCGCCTCCTATGCTCACCTCATTTCTCTTGCAGACGGCAGTGGCCTCTCCAACTGGAAGCCATACCCCAGCTCCTTGGCATTGCTGCCATCCTTTGCTCACACTGTCTATTGAGTGCCCAATCTGTGCCAGGCTCTGTACGAGGCACTGAGAATACAGTGGTGACGGTCAAGCAGGGTCTCTGCTTTCATGGAACTTCCATTCTAGTGGGTGAGGCAGACAACAGACATATTCACAGATCAAGTAATTTCATGTGATAAGCACAGTAGAGAACATGGGACAGGATGGGGGGACAGAGAAGCCTGAGGGCTGCTTTAGCTGGGGCCATCATGGGAAGCCTCTGGGGGGTGACATGAACAGCACTTGGAGTGATGACCAGTAGCTGTCATGTGAAGATCTGTAGGAAAAGCATTCCAGGCAGAGGGTAGAGCAGGTGCAAAAGCTGTGAGGCAGAAATAAGCGTGGCTTATTGAAGGAATGGCGGGAGAAGAGTAAGTGAGGTGAAGGTGCAGAGCCAGACTGTGTAAGACTATTGTAGTCTGAGATCATGAATTTAGGTTTCAGTCATAGCCAGTTTGGCTCAGTGGATAGAGCATCGGCCTGCGGACTGCTGAAGGGTCCCAGGTTCGATTTTGGCCAAGGACACATGCCTTGGTTGCGGGCTTGATCCCCAGTAGGGGGCGTACAAGGAAGCAGCCGATCAATGATTCTCATCATTGATGTTTCTATCTCCTCCCTTCTTCTCTGAAATCAATAAAAATATATTTAAAACATAAAATCATTATTAAAAAAAGTAATTTAGGTTTTATTCTAGGGCCCCAGAAAACTATTAAGTGGTTTATGCTGAGGTGGCAGAAATTACCTTATATTTTCAGAAAGGTCAGTTGGGTTTAACCCCTCCAGCCCCAATGGCTAGTGTCACAAATCCAGGCCTGGTTAGAAGAGGAATCCACCCCCTTCCCTCGCCAAAACCTTAGCAAAATGGCCCGCATAGCCAGAGCCAGGGTTTGGCTTCCAGTCCAGAGCAAGCGCTATTCCTCCTGCATGAGCCTAGGGCCCAGTCCCAGCTGCCCTCCCTGCATCTTTCACTCTCTCTTGCTTCTCTCTCTCTTTCTCTCTCTGCGCAGATATTGTAGGCACTCTGAGGCCAGATGAGAAAGCCATCATGACTTACGTGTCCTGCTTCTACCACGCTTTCTCAGGGGCTCAAAAGGTGAGCTGGGGTGGGAGCACACCTGGCTGCCGTGTCTAGAGGCTTGCCCTTGCCGGCCTCCTGTCCTCACCATCCATCTGTGGTTGGCCAGGCTGAGGACTGACCCGGTCAAGCAGGTTTATTGTGACCATGGGCTTCAGTGTCATCACTTAGCTGGCACTGGTCCAGTGCTGACACGACACAGATATTCTCTCTGTGAATACAGCCTGCCCCGGAAGATTGGTGGTAGCGTCCCAGTTTCTCAGAAATGGCAGTTGAGTCCCTACATCACATTAAATTTAGCAGAGCTGCAATTTGGACCCGTGCTCCCGACCACTCAGTTGCCCTTGCTCCTCTCTGTTCATGATCCACACTAGGCCACCTGCCTGGTTCACTCTGGCTGTGCCCTTTCACCGGAGAGAACTGGCTTCTCTACCCCTCTCTGTGGCCCCTTCCCCTCACAAATGGCCTAGGAAAGTCTCAGCCTGAGCAGGTTAGACTGTTCTCTGAGCCTACTCCTGTTGACCCAGCTCTCCGGCCCATCTCAAGCAGCCATGCTGACACAGGCAGAGCAGTCACAAGTGTGTTTCCAGTGGCAGTTCTCCCTGAGCCTGGCTGATCTCATGCTGCCCCTGAGGAGAGAGTCCCACATGGAGGCCTGGGCACCTCTGTCCCCTTTGCTTGCCTCCGGGTCTCTGGTTGTGGGCAGCTACTCCCAGTGACCTGAGTTTGTGTCACCAATTGGCAAGTGGGCAGGGAGGAGAAAAAGAAACTTGCTTTCGTTTACTGAGCACTTATTAGATGCAAGACACAGACTCTTAGTCCCTACACACCCCTTATGTGGCAGGGGGTGCTGTTATCCTCAATTAAAAGAGGAGGAAATTTAAGTTCAGAGCGGTTAGGGCATCATAGGACATGAACTATGTCTGCTGCCTGCTGTGGACTACCTTCTTCAAAGCCCAGGTCAAGCAGGTGCTCCCTGTGCTAGTTTGCCCTGCCCAGGCTCTGCAACCTCTTAGCAGTGGGACCTTGGATAGGTCATTTCACCTCACTCAGTTCTCCCATCTGCAAAATGGGATTGTACTAGTACCTGCTTCACAGGGTTGTTCTGAGGATGAAATGACTGGTCCTGGCACATGGTCAGGTAGTCGGAGCAGCCTTGTCCCTGCCCGCTGTGGTTCTTCCCAGTCCTGTGCCAGAGAGCCATGTTCATAGCCTCCTGCCACTTACCCCACATGAGGTGGGAGCTTGTGTTTGGAGTGTTCTGTGGGAGGGCCTAGGCGGGAGAGTGGAAGGAACCCCCACCTTAGTGGGAAAGCAGGGTGGGGCAGGGGTGGATAGCAGTGGAAGATTCATTGCCACAAATCCCAACTAATAGCACGTATGCCATTGGACTCCCTCCTGCGGGCCCCATGCCAGCCTCCCTGCACACCACATTGCCCTTGCAAGAGTGCTTTCTCTTCTGCCCTGGCTACCCTCCTGTGCTTAGAGCTGAACTCCATGTAGTAGGGAAATGGAGGCCTGGAGGGATTTGTGGCAGTGGACACTGGCAGGAAGGCCCAGGACAGAGCACTTGGCCATTTTGAGGCAGCCAAACTGCTCTTATAAGGGAAGAAATAAAGTCCTGGCCCTTGGAGCTGCTGTTCACTAAGGCATTGCAGGATCCAGGCTTCTCTAGCCCAAGTTTGGGTTCCCCCATCCTGTGTCTGCTTCTCAGGCCAGCCATAGAATTCCTTTAATTATTGCTGCTGTCTTTTCCCTGTAGACTTAAGCACATCTCTCTTTTTGCTGAATTTATTGGGGTGACATTGGTTAATAAAATTATATAGGCGTCAGTTGCACAATTCTCTAATATATCATCTGTATATTGTATTGTGTGTCCACCAATCCCATTTCTTAAAAGAGTGCTCTCTAGGGTTCTTTTTGTTTTATAAATTCAAGCTGATCCCCAGGCTAAAGCATTTACTCCTTGTTCACTCATTCATTCATCAACCCGACTACCTAAAACACTGAACTCTGAGCTGGATGCCAGGAATTGGACAGTGAAACTGTGACCAGCAGCTCCCACCTTTGTGGGCCTGCGCAAGAGAGTGGGTTTCAGCGTGGGGTACCATTGTCTCTTCCAAGTGAGAGGTCAGGGACTAACCTCTGTGGCTGCCCTGAAAGCTGCAACCTTTGCTCTGCTTCTTGCACTTGGGGCCGGTGTTCACTGGCCAAGCCCTTGTGAACCCCATCTCTGAGGAGCACTGCCTGGAGCCATTGGCAAGTATCCTGCAGCATGATGCAGGGTGTGTGTGTGTGTGTATGTGTGTGTTTACACACCAACCTTGGCTGGTGCACCACTCACCTGTCTGCTTGTCCCAGAAGCAGTGTGTGGAGGGAGAGGCCGGGCATCAGTGCCTGTAGTTAGCCAGGTCTGGAGCCATCCCCAAGCCTCTCTGTTTTCCTTCCCCACCACTCTGTAGACCCTCTTCACTATTTCTGTTCCTGTTCTGTTGTGCCGTTTCAACTCTTCCTCTTGGATCCTTTCTGTGCTTCCTGAAAGGTACCTGGTCTCTCTTGTGTGGAACCCCTCCCCCTCCTCCACTCCTCGCACCCCCCTTTAGCAGGCCAACACAGGACAGTGTCCTGTAGTTCTGGGCAAAAAGTAGTCACTGTCTCCACCACTCCGTGCTCTGTGAATCCCTTGCCCTGTGGATGGTGACTTTGGCCCAATGAGTCATCAAGGGGAGGATTAGGAAGGGGCCTAGTGTGTTCTGCCTGTGCACTGACCACCAGGCTTCTCTGGGGGGCACCCGCATCCCCACCCTTTTCCCTACAGCTCTCTAGCACTCAGCCTCACTGCAGCCTACCTTCCCACCCAAGGGGAGACTTCATCCAGGGTTTGGTCTAGTGGAGGACCCCACCCAGCTTCATCCAACCCTCCTCTTCGTGGGCTACTAGGGAGTCTGTTAATCCATTTCCTCCACCATGGAGGGCTTCCCAACCCTTCACCGCATCCCCTGGGTCCAGGCCAACAAAGCTGAGGGGCCTGATTATCTGGGTAGAGGCCTGAGCAGTAAGCTGTGCAGACGCCAGCAAGGGCTGTCAGGAAACAGGCACTCAGGGTGCCATCTTGCTAAAGTTGCACTTCTCTCCTTTCCTCCTTGGGGAGTTCTATGTGGGCCGTGGATGAGCCAGTTTTCTAGGGACATGCCTGTCAGTGGGGAGGGTCACTAGCCCCAGGCAGCCCTGACTGTGTACTTCCCTCATCCCAGGCTGAGACAGCTGCCAACCGGATCTGCAAGGTGCTGGCTGTCAATCAGGAAAATGAACACTTAATGGAAGATTACGAGAGGTTGGCCAGCGACGTAAGTGCCATTTACCGTACCCCCAGTGATACCACCAGAGCTGAAAGATTGAGTCACCTTTGTTACCCTTGACCAAAGGTCATGTGACACTTGCAGAATGGACAGTAGGTATTGCAGTGAGACTTTTTAGAAACGGTGGTAAGATTACAAGCTGTGGAGTTTGCCCAAGGCAGTACGTGATGTGGCCTTTCAGGTTGGTTTCACATGGTTAAGCATCAAACTGATATGTCAACATGCTAGCTGGCTCCTGGGGTCTAGAGCTTGGGTTCCAACACAGATACTCAAGGATAGAGTTTTCTGAACACTGCATTTCTTTAGAATCATCTGGGGAGCATTTTAAGAATTAACATTCCCACACCCTCCCCATGGACAGACGGACTGTGTGGGATAGAGAGACCGAGAGCTGATGCGGTGCTGGTCGGGACTGTGGTTATCATGGCAGGTCCTGGGCAACAGCACTGCATGCTTAGGATCTGCCATCCCTGTCACGCCCTTTTCCAAGTGAGGAGACTGAGGCCCAGGCACATGTCCACTGTCACATGGCTGGTAGGGGAGAGAACTGGGGTTCAAACACAGGGAGCTCTGCTCCAGAGCCTGACCTGGAGCATCGGTTGGGAAGGTGGGTGTTCAGTAAATCTCTTCTGGATTCTGTCCTTTACTTTGAAAAATTTCCATAGAAAAAAATTAAAACAGGTAAGCTTTCCAAGGGCAATAATTTGCTCTTCTATACCAGTGAGTGATTCCCAGACATTGAGTCACATTTCACAGGCCAGGAAAATTCAGAAAATATTTTGACAACCAACCTATGGGGGTTGACTTTTTATCTTGCCAAGTTAAGGGGATATTTTAAAAAGAAAAGGCTACCATCTGTTATCACCATTATTTCTAACACCAAGAAAAGGTTAAAGCTTATATATTTTGGGATCCCAGCCCTTCCCAAGAAAGGGTGTTTGGCATCATGCATCAAGACGTAAATACAAGGATACCTTTATCCTTGCTTTTCTCATTTTGTCAGAAGTTGTCATTGGGAATCACTTCTCTGAGTATATCTACGCTGCATAATAACTGATTTTACTCTCCTGAGATTGTTCTAGAATGTACAGTTTGTTTGCTTCTTTGTGGCCTGTCCTCCATCAAAGACACGAGTAGCTTATAAAAATACATACCACCTTTTTCAATTTTATGTTCTAATTTTTTATGTCCCAGGCCTTGTGCATGGCACTGGCTGCCCCTGAGAGAGCCAGGCATGCTACAGGTCCTGCCCTTGAGGCACTGACAGTCCATGAACAGGGAACCAGTGACACCCTCTAAATGAGGGAGACCACCAAGGAGAGACACAAACAGGAAGTAACCAGTAAACAGCACAGTGGTTCTGAGGGGGCACCCGTTCCCAGAATTCTCTGCCCTGGGATCCCAATGGAGGCTGGAGAGCAGGAGTGATTCCCCAAGACAGGACCCTCGAAGATCTGGATACCAGGTGCCTGTAAGCCAGGGGTGGTCCCGCCACATGGCTTCTTGTGGGCCCACAGCTTCTGGAGTGGATCCGGCGGACCATCCCCTGGCTGGAGGACCGCGTGCCCCAAAAGACCATTCAGGAGATGCAGCAGAAGTTGGAGGACTTCCGAGACTACCGGCGAGTCCACAAGCCACCCAAGGTGCAAGAGAAGTGCCAGCTGGAGATCAACTTCAACACTCTGCAGACCAAGCTGCGCCTCAGCAACCGGCCTGCCTTCATGCCTTCCGAGGGCAGGATGGTCTCGGTGAGGGCAGAGGATGGGGCCAGAGGGAGCCAGGACCCAGGAGTGCAGATTCACTAGACAACCCCCAGTCTTATTGTTTGGCCAGTATAGTCTTTCTTACCTAGAATGCACAGCCTTTCTGGTGCAGAGGTGGGTGGGGCTGCATTGACACTTTACTACCACCACTATCACATCCCTCCCCTCATTACTCCCCATATTTTTATACCCATCCTCAAACCACACCAATTTGTGTGGAATTGTTTGAATTTGGAACTCCAGTTCAAATTCAAACAGTCTAGGGCCACCACCAAGTGCTTGAGACCCCTTTTCAGGGAGGGACAGTATTCCCTGAATAGTCACTTTCTGAGTCTCATAGCCCCATCCATGGCATTTATTCATTTTCATTTATGCATTTAACCCAAAAGAACTGATTGCACCTGCTATGTGTTGGTCCTGTCTGGGTACACAGATATAACAGCAGGAGGTAGACATGGTCAGCCCATTGCAGCATCCCTCAGGGAGGCATCGCCGTCTTGGATGACCTAGCTCCTGTGATAGCCCTGCCCTCTGCTGCCCTGCAGGATATCAACAACTGCTGGCAGCACCTGGAACAGGCTGAGAAGGGCTACGAAGAGTGGCTGCTGAATGAGATCCGTAGGCTGGAACGGCTTGACCACCTCGCAGAGAAGTTCCGGCAGAAAGCCTCCATCCATGAGGCCTGGACTGATGGTATGGTCCTCCCAGCTCTTCTCTCTCTCTCTCTCTCTCTCTCTCTCTCTCTCTCTCTCTCTCACACACACACACACACACACAAACACACACACACACACACACCCTGTCCTTTTCCTCATGTATTGCCCATCTGCTCTGGTCTCAGAGATTACTCATAGGTGGGCCCCTTCCTGGGTCATCGGAGGCCAGTCATCTAGCAATGCAGCCGAGCCACGTCGATAGGGAAATGACCCTGTTCCTGTCCACTCTGCAGGGGTGGGGGACAGGTTCTTCCATCCCTGGTAGCCTGTGTGTAGACAGTCTGCCTTTGCTCGCCACACCCTTTGTGACCAAGGACCTCACACTGTACGGGTCTGTGTTCCCAAGCATGGTCCTTAAAGGCAAAGGCCTAGATCCACCTCCTGAGCCACAAAGCGTGCTCACTAACTGCCAGCCACGCAGAGCCTCCTTCCAAGGGGCCTGGGCCTCTGCAGGATGGCTTCTTCCAAAAGGGCAGCCTTCATGCCCTCCAAGGGCAGGATGGTCCTAGTGAGGGCATGCCTCCTGTTTCTCGGCAGCTCTGCAGCTGCCTGTTCCCTTGGCTTAGGATATGGAATTCTATCATGCCTCTGGCCCTCAGTCAGGACCCATACTATGGTTGGGATTCCAGATACCAGGGGCCTAAAAGCCTACAGGAAACAGCCAGTGCCTAGAAAAGCCAAGAATCATCCACAGGACTCCCACCCTCCTTCCTTCCCAAGTGTCTCTGCCCTCCTGCTATTACCAAACTCAGGGGGTTCACCCACTGCCACCACTCTGCCCAGCTGATTTCACATTTTTTTGCATTGCTCGTGGTGATTTTTCATCCCTCCCAGACCCACAGTTCACCATGAGATAGATCCTCATTGAACCTCAGGGGAGCTCTTCCAGTCCCCCTCCCAGCTGTTTGTCAGGCAGCCCTAACTGGCTAAGACCTACCCAGAGGCCCTACCCCTAACAGCATGGGAACTCTGTATGATCTGCAGTCCTGGGCTATTCTCCAGCTGCAGCTGCCAGATCAGAGCAATGCCCTAATCTCCTCCTCCAGGGAAAGAATGCAGAGGGAGATGCTAAAAGGTGGGGAAAACGAGACCTGGGCCAGAGGTATAGGCACCTCCCTCACGCTTTGAAGAAATGGCACCCATGGCTCTACCCCCAACCCTGGAGGAGAGGATGTTGGCATTTACTTCATTAGTTCATTCATTCATTCCACAAATACCACTTGAGCCTCTTCCCTGTGTTCAGTAGTCCCCAGGTAGGTGAGGTCCCTCCCAGGGAAACACAGGCCAGCAGGTTTTGGCATTTCTCACATCAGAGGGCCTTGTGCACATAAGTGGATTTTACAGCACCCGTATCCCACACTTGGACTGAGCTATTTCCTCCCGTCATTATCCACATTTTGCATGTCATTCAACAGGCTCTGGGCATCATCCTTCTGGATTTCCCTTCTAGGGCCTCTTGGCCCGTGTTATCAGCTCTATAACCCCTTACCTGGATTCCAGGAAACCCTGGGAAGATGGTCTCTTGATGCCCAGGGGTGTGGGTCTGATGGCCTACCAGTATTTCTCCCCTGGGAGTGACGCAGGGGCTGGCCTTCATGTGAAGGCATTCAGGGGAAGTTGGCCTGATCTTGTGCCAGGGTGGACTGACTGTCTCATGCCCTCACCCCACCTTTGCCTCCCCACAGGCAGATACACAGGCACTTTGGCACCTGGCCTGTGTCATGAGTCAGCCTGGAGCCCCCAGGCAGGCCTGCCCACTCTCATTCCCAAGACCTGCAGCCCAAAGCCTCTATACCACCAGCGTACGCAAAACAGGACAGACCAGCCTTCTGACCCCTCTCAACATCCCTCACAGTCTATAGGGGTGTGAATGCTTCTCAGGTCTTGGGTTATCTGGGGAAAGAAACAAAAATGAGCCCAATTCCTTTTTGTGGCTGCCCCTTGGCCTGCATACAAGGTGGCCGTGGCTGTGGCCCAGTCGTCCAGTGCACCCCTTGCCAGCCCGTGCTGAAACTCTGCTGAGGCAGAGAAGTGCTAACCTATTTTGGTTCCCACCCTTGGGAGAAAGCAATTTAGGGAAGGGAATTGTAAGCTTGCCTTTGTGGTTACGTGTTCTACCCCAGGGCTGGGGTGGCAGGGCCAGTGGAGTCAGTCTCCCAGGCTGCTGCCTCCTGCCTGCCAACGCCAGGCCCTGTCCTCGGGGTGGCTGAGGTTACAGTGGTCCTGGCTCTGTGCCTGCCCTTCTCGAACAACACCTCACTGAGGCTTCAGGTGCCGGCGTTGGCTCCATTCCAGAGATGAGGGAATAGCTGCCTGCCTTCCCACAGCAGTCACTGCACCTGAAGGGCAGCTGCTGGTCAAATGCTCTGGTGCCGCGGTGAGAAGGGGGTCTCTGAACTGCCACTCTAGGGGTAACCCAGAGTGGCTTACTGGAAGCAGTGCCCCCTCCCAAGCTAACCTTTTCCACCAGTTCTGCAGTACCTTACTGTGTTTCCAGAGCCACTCGAGCTTCTGTCCTGGGGCATGTAATTAGCCAGGCTCCAGGTCTAATAACAGTGTTCCTCCCTTCCTTCAAAGGCCTAATGACAGGCCCTGCCTCACTGCACATGCAAAGTCCTTAGTATGGGGCCCATAGGTATGTGATAAGACCACCACCCCCCCAAGGGAGCCAGCCCCCAAGTGCCAGGGAGCAGGCAGATCAGTGGGCTCCAAGAAGAACCTTAGGACACTTCCCCTTCCTCTACCCTGTACCCTGCTAAGGCATGGGCTGCACCCCAGCCTTTTCTCCAGATCACAGCTCTCTACAGATGGTATAACAGTCCAGGCTTCCAGTCTCCTACCACTATGGACACTAAGTTTAGAACACACATGTTGAATTGGGATATCTGGCTCAGGCCCACAATACCACAGTGTCTCTAAGCTCCATCCAGGATTTAGTTGGTCTTAGAAATCCCTGGAAAGGTCAAGGAAAAAGGTTCTGGAAGTTCCTAGTCTTCATGGCACCATTCTCCGTTAGATAGGATGTTGGTCTGCCCCATTTCCTTGCCCCAGGTTGCACAGGCCTCTAGTGGACTCTTGGTGCATTGTTGTCTAAGTGTCTCCTGCCTTCTGCCCACGCCAGGTAAGGAAGCCATGTTGAAGCACCGGGACTATGAGACGGCCACCCTTTCAGACATCAAAGCCCTCATCCGCAAGCACGAGGCCTTTGAGAGCGACCTGGCTGCACATCAGGACCGCGTGGAGCAGATCGCAGCTATTGCCCAGGAGCTCAAGTAAGTGTGGGCTCTGGCCCATCACTTGCTTTCCCTCCAGCACCCCACCCAGAACAGTGGTGGACTGCAACCAAGGTTATGTGGCCCCATGCCTGGAGCGGGGTCTCCCAGCCCTCTCCACCCATACTCCTCCTTCAGATGCCAGGGCCTTATGGGGTGATGTCTTTGTCATTATGAGAAACAGCGGAATCTAGATGCTCTGACCCCTTGTCCTGATTCTTCAGGCTCTAGGGGTCCCTGGACTCCACTTCCCTGCCTGCCACAGCAAGGAGATCCCTGGTCTCTGATAGGGTGGGCAGCCCAGCCCCCACCTCTATCCCTGCTCCTCCCCAAGGGACTTGGCTGCACAGAGTGCACAGAGAGCCCATTGTTCTGCCCCTTTCCTCTCGTGCTCAGAATACACTATTGTAAGGCCTTCCAGGCAGCTGGGTTCTTTACCCTCCCTTCCCTGCCCAGGCAGATAAACTTGTGCACACAATTAGTACACTGAATCTCCAGGGCCAGTGAATGAGGGCCTTATTCTACCAGTGCAATGGCCATCAGCAGGGAGGACTCGGGGTGGGGGGCACAGGCCATTACTTCATGGAAAATCCATAGGCCCTGGAGGGGCAGCAGGGCTCCCAAAATAGCTCTGTTCAAAAATAGGATCCTTAGCTAGAACTGCCCTTTCTGCAGTCATTCCCTGAGTTCTGCTTGTTCATACATGGCTGGGGCCAGCATGATGCCCTGTGCAGTCCCATGCCGGGGAAGGCCAGTTTATTCCCTGACTCATTCGCTCCATATTGCCCAGTTTCTTGGGGTTCCCCGTTTGCTCATCAGAGGCAGAAGTCCTATGGGGCCTTTCTCTACAGGGTCCCTGTTGGGGCTTCCCCTTGGGGTCCTGCAGACTCTTCTAGGATAGAGCTCCTGCATTTGGTACACTCAGGCCAAGGACGGCAAGGCCACTGACGCAGATGACTGCAGGGGTCGTGGAGGGTGGCACATGAGTATGTTCCTTAGTTGACCGGTGAACCCCTGGAAGCTGCTAAGAAACATTTTGAATAAATCCTAGGCCAGCCTGTTTCTCAGGCACTGGGAACTGCCATGTGAAACCCATCACCCTGACCCAGGGAACAGGCGGTCCCTGAAGCAGCTTTCTGGACAGTAGCCCTACAGGAGAGAAAGGCGGTTGGGGGGGGGGGGGGCTGTTTAGGGTTCTGTAAGCTCCCCCAAAGATGAGTCAGAGGACCGAGAGCCAGCCAGAATGAGCCCTGATTAATGGCAGTGATGGAAACTCCAAGGGCACTCGGTGCTCTACCTGTACCAGCTCACTTAATCTCCCAGCCTGGGTGACCGATAGCCTTAAATGTTGGTGTCTTCTGGCACCCGTGTTGCACAGGGAGGACTGAGGCATAGAGAGGCCAAGGTCACAGAGCTAGGAAGTGGTCAAGGCAGGAGTGGAGCCCAGCTGCCTGGCCCTCTGGAGCAACAGTCACCAGCCCATGGTCCGCGGACCACTGGTGGTCCGTGAGGTCCAAAAGGTTGGCGACCTCTGCTCTGGAGCATAGCCTTGCTCCCACTCCCTCTGCTAGCCTTGCCTGCTCCCCACTGCCCCTGTATCCAGGCAGGTAACACAATCATCTGGTCCCCATGTCCTATTCCTTCCCAAAGTTGTTCCCTGCTCTCCACCCCTCACCAGGCCAAGATTTTGCCTATATACCAATTCCCTAGTGCTTTGCTACTAAGAGTATCCAAGTGTCTGGATCATAGGAGATGGGAATATTGGGGCTGATGGGGGTTTTTGTGGGGGGCAGGGAGCATGTGGAGGGCTTGGGACCAGTAACGATTATCAGCCCAGGATTTTCAAAATCTAAATCATTTGAATAATAATACCTGTATCCTAATCAGCTTACTTTTTTCTTAATTATCAATTGCTTAGAATTAAATTGCAGGCTAGTTTTATCGGTTGTTTTGTGTGTGTGTGTGTTTAATATTTTTTTTATTGATTTCACAGAGGAAAGGGGAGAGAAGGAGAGGTAGAAACATCAATGATGAGAGAGAATCATTGATCGGCTACCTCCTGCATGCCCCACACTGGGGATCGAGCAACCTGGGCATGTGCCCTGACTGGGAATCAAACCCTGACCTGGTTCACAGGTCAACGCTCAACCAATGAGCCACACCAGCTGGGCTGGTGTGTGTGTATGTGTGTGTGTGTGTGTGTTAGTTAATACCCATTAAAATAAATACACAACCTTTAATAAATAGCTGTTATTACTTTTACCTGTTGGGTGTCAAGGACTGCTCTTAGCACTTCACATGCTCTCTGCGATGACCCCACCACCGCTTCACAAACAGGAAAACAGGGTTCCCTCTCTCAGGGCCACACAGGTACAAAATCATGGAGCCAGAATTCAGGCATAGGGAACTCAGCTCCAGAGCCCATGCTCTCTAACCTATATACTCTTCTCGGCTTTCTTTAAGTGGGAAAGCGATCCCCATATAGGCTTGGTCAAGGGCCACACTCTGTGCCCCCAACCACCTACCCACCCATTTAGTTTATCATAGCTTAGCAGCCCATAGAGTGAGAGAGCAAGAGGAAGCCCCTGCCCACTCCTTTATCCCCTCCCCTTACTCGACTCCTAATTCTTCCTACCTCGGGAGGCCATAAGTCATAGGAGTGATGGATGACAGCCTTCAACATTGATATCCCCTGGTACCAAGGCCTGAGACTTTAGGGGGCAGGTGGGTCTGGGTCTACCCATTACTGGCCTCTGCCACGTCTCACCACCCTTTGCCCTGCCTACAGTGAGCTGGATTACTATGACTCCCACAATGTCAACACCCGGTGCCAGAAGATCTGCGATCAGTGGGACGCCCTTGGCTCTCTGACCCACAGTCGCAGGGAGGCCTTGGAGGTGAGGAGGGGCAATGTCACCCTGGAGCCTGGTGTACCCACTGACCCCTTGGGGTCTGCAGACCCCTCCCCACCATTCACCACTTCCTGCTTACTGACTGATCTCTCTCCTCTGTCCCTGCCCCTCCCCACATACCAGAAAACAGAGAAGCAGCTGGAGACCATTGACCAGCTACACCTGGAATACGCCAAGCGGGCAGCCCCCTTCAACAACTGGATGGAGAGTGCCATGGAGGACCTCCAGGACATGTTTATTGTCCACACCATCGAGGAGATCGAGGTCCGCCCCTACCCATCCTTCTTGTGGGACTTCTGAGGGGCTGGGTTGCCCCTCACCACTTCTTCTCTCTCAGGGTTTGATCTCAGCCCATGACCAGTTTAAGTCAACGCTGCCGGATGCTGACAGGGAACGGGAGGCCATCCTGGCCATCCACAAGGAAGCCCAGAGGATCGCTGAAAGCAATCACATCAAACTATCAGGCAGCAACCCCTACACCACTGTCACCCCCCAGATCATCAACTCCAAATGGGAGAAGGTGGGGAGAGCCCCTCAGCAGGGCCAGGGCAGGGGCAGGGCTGGCCCGGCGAGGGGGTCGTCACCCTGACTGTTCCTGCTCCATGCCCTTCCCCAGGTGCAGCAGCTGGTGCCCAAAAGGGACCATGCCCTCCTGGAGGAGCAAAGCAAACAGCAGTCCAATGAGCACCTCCGCCGCCAGTTCGCCAGCCAAGCCAACATCGTGGGGCCCTGGATCCAGACTAAGATGGAGGTGAGGGGCCCTTGCCCTAGCCCTAGCCCTGCTGAGCCCAGGGCGGAGTGAGAAAGCCCCCAGTAAACAGGAGGTATTGAGCAGAAAAGGTTGTCTGCCCCTGCTGCAACGTCTGTGCTCTCCCAGGACCAGCGGACCTGGAGGCCTAGTGGGTGTGGGTCCCAGCTCTCACCAGCTGGGAGCCCTGACCCTTGGTGGAGTTAGGGGGGTGGATCAATGATGTGCATGGAAGTGGCAGCACCACCCAGAGGGCTACTTGGCTGAGTAAGCAGATGGATGTAGGTTCAAGTCTTGCCTTTGATTGGTGCTGTGAGCTCAGGCACAATTTAACCTTGCTCCTCGGTTTTCTCATCTCTAAAATGGGGGTGAAAAGAGTTATTTCATTTGCTCCACAAATGCTGTCATGCACTGCTCGGTGCAGGCCCTGCTGCAGGCGCTGTGGTATAGCTGTGGTCAAGGTGGTCCCAGCTCAGACCCTCGGCGGAGTGCTCACAGTAACCCTCGTGGCCTAGCCACAGGAAAGTTTCTAATGATGCCAGTTGCAACTCTGGCCACCTCTTACTAAGTGCTCACTACCCACCAGGCTCATGCTGACCAGCACAGCCTCGCTGAAACTCACTACAGCCAGGGAAGGGTATAGGCTGGTCAGCCCTGCCAGCTACACAGCATGACCACCGAGGGAGCCAAGGCAGGCCCCCCTCAGGAGCCACAGGCTCTAACATCAGCCAGGCCTCGTTCAGAATCTGACTCTGCCTCTTACTATGAGAAATTGCTTTGTTGGGCCTTAGTTTCCACATTTGTAGAAATGGGAAAAGGGCCTATCACAGTGAGTCAATGGTGCACTGAAGTTAGGCATGTGTAGCACTTAGCACAGAAACGCTCCAGTGTGGCTGCTTTTACACGGCAGGGTGGGACAGGGAGGGACTATCCTTGAGCCACAGGCCTTTTAGGAGGAGGGACCCTGGTAGGGTGGCCACCAGCAACAGACATCTCCTCTGGGTGGCTGGTTGTGGCCGAGGGTCCGCCAGCCCCACCTCCAGTGGCACCTGCTTGTGTGCAGGAAATCGGGCGCATCTCCATCGAGATGAACGGGACCCTGGAGGACCAGCTGAGCCACCTGAAGCAGTATGAGCGCAGCATTGTGGACTACAAGCCGAACCTGGACCTGCTCGAGCAGCAGCACCAGCTCATCCAGGAGGCCCTCATCTTCGACAACAAGCATACAAACTACACCATGGAGGTATACTATACCCCATCAGGCCCCCCACAGCCCATCTGTAGCATGGAAGAGCCCTACGTAGTCCAGTAGGACAGGCGTCTGCGGCTTCCTCTGTCTCTTTTATCCTGACTGAAAAGACTAGATCAAAATGTTTGCACATTTTTTAAAAGCACTGTTTTCCTAACACTGCTCCCAACACCATGACAACACATCTCAGGACAAGCTCCCAAGAGAGCTGGGAGGGTAGCACCAGCCCCCGCTGTGGCCTCAGCACTGAGTCCTCACTTGAGAACACAGATCCAGCCAGTGTGTGCCAGCATCTGTGTGTGCCAGCTCTCTGCGGTCGGTTACAGTGTCAGGGCTGCTTATCATCATATTGGTAGCTTGAAATCATCTTTGGTGACAATATTTACACCGTGCACATGGCAGATGCCACAAAACGGGGAGTGTTTCTCCCCAGAAAGCCAATTAAACTTTGCCCCACATATCTCTGCCAAGTTTTCACATAGACCTTGCACAGGTATTCGGCCCTGGCCCTATGCTACATCTGTCACCAAATATATACTAAGGTGACTGAACTCTGCTGGTGAGCAGAGGCAGCAGGTGAGTACCATGCCTCTGTCCCTGTGTGCAAATCAAGTGAGCATGGGCCTGGACTGGCATTTGGGAGAAAGGTAGGGTGAGCCTCACTCCATGCTATACATATCCCCATACGGGAAGAACCCAGTTCCAGGTGTCCCTCAGTTGCAGCTGTGGTGGTCCAAGCACTCCCACCAGCCCAGCCTGCAGTCACACACCCCCTTCTCCCCCAGCACATCCGAGTGGGCTGGGAGCAGCTGCTCACCACCATTGCCCGCACCATCAACGAGGTTGAGAACCAAATCCTCACCCGAGATGCCAAGGGCATCAGCCAGGAGCAGATGCAGGAGTTCCGGGCATCCTTCAACCACTTTGACAAGGTGAGCAACTCTGTCTGCCCTTTGGCACCTTCTCTCCCTGCTGTCATCATTGTTACTGTCCCATCATCTTGCCCCCTCTATCTTTGCATCTGTCAGTTCATTCACATCACAGTTGCTATGTATCAGCCGCCGCTCACAGGGCTTGGCAGGGCCTCAGCCACGGAAGGTGGTGCAGATGTGCACACTATGACCACATCAGGAGCAGTTTCCCTTAGGAAGAAAAGGGGGGTCCTGAGCCCCGCTTCAGGCCGTGCGTCCTCACCAACCTGCCATGAGACCTTGGGACAGACTAAGTCCCAGCACACCCGAGAGTTGAGACCTGACCCGTGAATCTGGTTTATGCAGATACACAGTGTTCTTCAAATTCAGATTTGGTCTGGCAGCCCCTTTGGAAGGGCCTGAGTGCCAGAGTTTACCCCAGTCCCTGTCTACTGCTGGGCCTGATGTGTCATCTGCCTGCTTTCCCCCGTGGGGAGGAGGGTGCAGCCTCAGCCCTGCACCATCAAGCAGGACCCTGACGCCTCACACAGGGTAGAGTGCAATCCCTTTTCTCCAACCCCAGACCCTGGAGGCATGGTGTGCCCCCTCCCCCTCTGAGTCCTGGGACCCAATCCTCAATTCTGCACCATTCAGATCCCCACCCTGCTCTAGCCCCGAGGACGTGGGAAGAAACCTCTGACTGCCCTCTAGGCCACCCACACCCTCCACCTGCCCCAGCTGTCCCTGGCCATCGCCTTGTCCACATCACTTCTAACTCTGTGTTTCCCTCCTCCATATGTGTCTCCCCCGGCCCTCTGCATGTAACCCTGGCCCCTCTCCCATCTCTGTGCCGGCCTGCTTTCCACACCGCCCCTTGCACACCTGCCTTTGGACACCCGGCAGGACCACGGCGGGGCGCTGGGGCCAGAGGAATTCAAGGCCTGCCTCATCAGCCTGGGCTACGACGTGGAGAATGACCGGCAGGTATGCGCCCCCTGGGCCCCAGTGGACCATGGCATTAACTGCTCTTCTTTCTCTCTCTCCTTCTCTGTCTCCCCACCCTCGCCATTTCACCCCTCTTCGTTATGTATATCATTTCACCGGTTCTCTTGCCTCCTTCCTACCTGTGTCTTTCTGGACCCCTTCCCCTTACCTGGTCTCTTGAGGCCGCCTTGGTCTCCCCTGCTCCTGCCACTGTCCTGTTTCCCTGCTGTGCACATGGGGCTGCCCCTCTTGCCTACTGTGGGCCTGGCCTCCTGCTGTCCCTGCATCCTCGAGCAGAAACAGACAGGCAGCATGGACTCCGATGACTTCAGGGCTCTGCTTATCTCCACAGGATACAGCCTGGTATGCAGCCTCTGCCTCCCTCGCTGCTGTGCCACTCCTCCTCCTCCTGCTCCTCCTCCCCTTCCTTTTCTTCCTCCTCCCTCCCCCTTCCTCCTCCTCCTCCTTTTTGTGCTACCCCATCTAGAGTTTCCAGGTCCTCAGGGACACCCCTCCACCAGATCAGTGCAGCCTCACGTCCCTCCTTCTGCTGCATCTGCTGGACTGGGGTCCCTCCGATGACTCCCTGAGCCTCCCACCCCCTTTCTTGGAAGTCTGCAGAGAGAGGAGGTCAGGCCTCCAGCTCTCTCGCCCTTTTCTTTCTCGTTTTCTTTCTTCCCCACCCTCCAGAGTTAACTTGTGAGCCTAGGGCTGAGGAGCAGCAGACCTATTTGCTCTATACCCCACTCCCCACTTGCCAAAAATGTGGGAGGGGAAGCGGAGAGGGCGCTCATGGGGCAGTTGCCCGGGGAATCCAGGCCATTGGAGGCAGGCTGACAACATGGAGTGTGCACTGGGGTCGGACCCTGCCCTCCTAGCTCAGTTCTGCTGCCCCCGCCCAGCCATCCTGCCCCACTCAAATGCTGCCTGTCCCCTGCCCCACTCCTGCCTCACAGGGGGATGCTGAGTTCAACCGCATCATGAGCGTGGTCGACCCCAACCACAGCGGCCTCGTGACTTTCCAAGCCTTCATCGACTTCATGTCTAGGGAAACTACCGACACAGACACAGCTGACCAGGTCATTGCCTCCTTCAAAGTCCTGGCTGGGGACAAGGTAAGCCAAACACCTCTGAGCACCTGGGGCCAGCAGGAAGGGGCTCTGCAGTCAGGACTGGGCATGAGGGGCTGGGGGCCAATGTGGGGTGCAGGTGGCCCAAAGTCCTGCCCTGCCTTCCCCAGAACTTCATCACAGCCGAGGAGCTTCGGAGAGAGCTGCCCCCCGACCAGGCCGAGTACTGCATCGCCCGCATGGCACCATACCAGGGCCCTGATGCGGTGCCCGGTGCCCTTGACTACAAGTCCTTCTCTACAGCCCTGTACGGCGAGAGTGACCTGTGAGGCTCCCGCAGAGAGCCCTGACCAAACACCCCCTCCTCACAGCCTCCAGGAGGGGCTGGGAGAGCCCCTCTCCTTGCTGCGGGGCCTCCCTGGTCCTGTTCCTCTGACTCTGTATCTATGCAAAGCACTCTGTCAGTCCTTTTGGGGGGGGGGGGGGCGTGGGTGGGCAGGGAGGGGCTGGGGCAGGCTCTCTCCTCTCTCTTTGTCAGGTGGCCAGGAGGTTCTCTCCCGCTCCCCCTGGATAGGGGTACTGGAGACTTTTGGGGGTCAACACTTCTGGCCTGGTAAATATATATGATGTATTGGTTTGTTGTTGTTTTTAACTATGTGGAGGAGATAGTGGATCCCCACAGCAAAACAGGTCCCCTCCGGGCCCAAGGAATGCCCACCACAGCCTGCCCCTTCCTTTTCTCCCGAGGTCCCTGCAAGGCCTCCCACATCTAGGCCAAAGCCCTATGTGCCTTGTCCAGGAACTGCTCACACCTCTGATGGGCCCAGCAGAGGGCACCACAGCTACCCAATAGGAAAGAGGACCCCACCTTGCTTCCTTCACCCCTCCCCTCCTTTGCGATTGCCAGGAGGTGAGGGGTGCAGCTCAGTGTCCCCTTCTGCAACAGAGAAGTGGATTGGGCACCCAGCCTTCTACCCCTGTCCCCAACCAGCTCCCACCTAGCTTTGTCTGGACCTGCATCTCTCAGATTTTCTAAGGACCAAAACCAAAAAACAAAACAAAAAAAACACAAAATCACAAAAAAAAAAACTATAAAAATTTTAAACCTTTCAGAGAATTACTATTTACTTTATTAAGTTACGGATTTATTATATAAATATATATTCACCTAGCAACATATCTTTGCCACCTCTTGCTCTCATAATGAAGACATAGCTGATTTGCTCCCCTCCCCCAGCCCCTTACTGATTTTTCTGTTGTCTGCCTCAGGCATGGGTCTCTGGGGACCCTCCTGAGGTGGGGGGTGGGCTGCTGGCCTGGCTGCCTGTTAGTTAATGGTTTTGTTCCTTTCCCATTCCCCTTTTGTTTTATTCGGATTGATTTTTTTTTTTTCTTGGTTTCTGGATAAACCACCCTTCTGGGGACAGGATAATAAAACATGTAATATTTTTAAGAAGGAGTCTACAGTATCCTCTCTTTCTCTCCAATCTCTGTTCTCTCATTTTTAGCAGAGCGGTGATAAAGCACCTCTCCACAGAGTGGGGCAGGGCCTGGGGGTGCCACAATCCCTGTTCCCATGAGTGTGTAGAATGAGAATGCTGTTGGGGACCCAGTCAGGGCAGGCACTGTGCTCAGCACACAGTCGACTCGCTCGTGTAGCCTGCCCAAGGAGAGCATGTCGTCTGTTCACAGGCGAGGAGAGCAGAGCACAAAGGGCAGCGACTTGCCCAGCATCACCAGTGGTGAGTGTGGGGCAGACCGGCTCCCAAGGCCATGCTCAGAAGCACTGCCTGATGTCAGCACATCTGCCCCCTTGCCAGGCTGGGAGGTGGAGGGGCTGGGAGGCTGGTTTGGCTCAGAACCTCTTGCTGTGGAATAAACCCTGGTCCAGGCTGACCAGGAAAGACAGGGCTCCCGCAGCTCTCCCGCCTCCAGCCGCAGGCGCTCCCCTGCCAAGATCCTAGGAGAAGTTGGCCATCTCCATCCACTGGGTGAGAAAAGACAGTGGGCTTGAGGCAGGGGTCTCTCGGGCCTCCTGCCTTAAGCTGCCTGGTGCCACTCTCCCTCCAGCTCAGGCTCACCTGTTGACGGCTCAGGCAGATGACTCCCTCGCCCCCATCCAAGTGCTCTCTACAGTGGCCTGTGCAGGGAGGGCCGGGTGAGTGCCCACCACCCAGTCCCCTTGCTGTGGGAGACGTGCTCCCTGTGCCCCAGCCCGTGCTAGGGGTGGCACTCACAGAAGATGCGGGTAAGCTGGGCCACACAGGACACAAAGTGCTCGAAGTCCACACGCAGACGGCTGTCCCGGTAGCGGCTAGTAAGGGCCTGGGTCAGCTGGTTGTTGAGATGGAAGCCTAGGGGGAGGCTGCCTCTGAGCCTGGGCTGCCATGAACCCCACCTCAGTATGGTACCCCCACCGTGACTTCTCAGGGAGACCACAGGGACCTGTTCCCAGCTCTGCCTCAACCCAGCTGTGTCCATATGGGCCTCAGTTTCCTCATCTGTCAAACGGGAACTATGACAGCCCTGACCCCATGAGGTGTGTGAAGATGTTCTATGTAGAGAGCGTAGGACCGTGTCTGGCACATACCAACTGTGTTATTCCTTTAAACACAGAATTTCTGCTAGTGGACCCTGGAGAATTTTTGTGTAGCAAAACATTCTTATCAGTTCCATATGGAGTCAGTTTCTTTATACTCCACATCAGGGTGATTTCTAAAGTTTAGAAAACATCTGATGAGGAACCTAAGCAGACTTCTAAAAGCTGCAGACACTGGTTCTCCCAGGTCACAGGTAACACTCTCACAGGGACGCAGGGCTGCAGGGTGGCCCCTCTGTGCTGCAGGTCCAAATAAACAGTTTGAGGATAATTATCAAGTGCCATCGCAACCTGTGCCTTGTCTGGGTACCATGGAAAGTCTTGCGGGGAAGAGGAGGCTGCCCCCTCATCCTGGTGGTGTGACCTCTGGCCTTCATCTGCCCTCAGGGTGGATTTGGGGTGGGGTAGTGCTGCTGTGCCCAGGGCCATGGGAAACCCAGGCAGGCAGAGGAGGTAAAGGGTCCGAGAACCCTTCAGCAGCCCTCTTTGGAATTCCTACGGTCAGCTTCCTCTGACCACTTGTGGGCTCTCTGTTCTGTGGTGCCTGATGTGAGGTCCTGGCCAGGGTCTCCTGGTCCTGGTGAAGTCCCTCACCTAGTTTACCAAGGTTCACTCCTAGTGACCATGACCTGGTTACCCCGCCCCAGGGCCCCATTGTACCAAGCACATGACGCCCTCACAAACCAAACCTCACCTCCCACTCTCCTACTCTCCTCCTCTCCTCACGTGGACCTTGGCTTCTTGCCTCCTTTGTGCATGCTGTTCCCAATGCCCAGAGCACCTCTCCCTCTTGGCCCAAGGCATTCCTCCTCATCTCACTCTTCAGAAAGCCCCCATAGATAACCCCAGCATGCAGCATCGAGCACTTCCTCTGGGCTCCCACAGTTCCCTGAGCCTCCCCACCTCCACCCTGACCACTCTGGGCTGTCACTGTCATTGGTAGCTGCTGCCTCTGTACTGGAAGCCGTGGGGGGTCAGGAAAGGTTTTCTAGTCACCACTGAATCCCAACATCAACCTGCCCAGGGCTAAGAGCAGAGCAGGTGTTCAAGGACTCTGGAGCAAAGATGTGACTGAATTGGAACAGCTATTTGTCCTGGTAATCCCCCATCCTGACACCCTACCTGATCCTGGGTCTCAGAGCTTGCTGGTCCCCTCCCTGGCCTTCCCTTCGCTAGATACTGCCGTCACTCCAGCCACTGCACCCTGACCTGGACTTGCCTCTCCCTCTTCCCTCTTATACGTAATGTAAAATGTTTTAAAGAGCCAAAGTCCTCATGATGCCCCGTGGGCTCTCTGTCTCCCCACCATCACCACCAATCTTTACTCTGACCACTTGGCTTCAGGCCCCTCCTTCACACCAGCCCCTCAGGTTACGGGCTCACACCTCAGGGTCTTTGCACTCACTGTTCCCTCTGTCTGGAACACTTGCCCCAGTGCCCCCAAAGCTCACTCCCTTCAGGTCTCTGCTCAAACCTGAGCAAGGCCTTCCCTGGCCGCCCTGTCTCACCCCACCCATCCCTGCATGCCCTAGCACTCAGCCCTGCTTTCTTTTGCCCTAGCACTTATCACCATCTGACCTAGGGGTTCTATTTGCTGTGTGTACCATAGAACCTCAAGAGCACTTGATCAGTTTTCTTCCGCCTAGTACACCAGGCACATACCAGGTGCTCAGTGATACTAAGTACAAACTTGCACCTTCTCGTTCTCTCTCTCCATTGCTTCTGTCTGTCTGGGACTTTGTTTCTCATTGTCCCTCATCTCCCCATCTTCTCTCTGATTCCATCCTCCCCCTCTGTCTTGGGCTCCTTTCTTTCCTTGCACATCGCTGGATCTTTGATCTCCCGATATCTTACCCTTCACTTCGCTGGGGGGTTGGTGGGGGGTCCAGGAGTTCCTGTCTGATTTCCCTCCCCTGCCCCCTCCACACAAGGGGGAATGTTGAACTCTTGCAGCCACTCTGTGTTGCAGCCACTTTACAGAGGGCAATGGAGGCTCCAGGGGATGGATTCACATGCCTAGGGAAGGGCCCTCCAGGAGTAAGTCAGTAGTTAGGATTCCAACCCAAGCTCATTGAAATACAGGCCATTCTGCCATGGTGCCCTGGGGACCAGGGCCTCTCAGACACCAGCCCTCCCTGGCCCATCACCTCTCACACCTTCCTTCTCCCACACAGGATTCTCTCTGTGGCCTCTCAAGGTCACAGTCCCTGCCAAGAGCTGGCAACAAGCTGAGAGGTCAGCTTTGTGGGTGTTGGCAGCTGAGTGGGCTGCTAGGACTCGAAGAGGACGGGACAGGAGGGGGAGCCGATCCTGTCCTCACGACTCACCCCAAGGCCTCTGTCCATACCTGCAGCATTCAGTGCCAGCCTCAGCTCATGGGAATTCATGGTGCCAGAGGCGTCCTGGTCGAACTTGTCGAATATGGCCTGGGTGGGGAGGAATAGGTCAGTCCCTCTGACAGGCTGGGTGCCTTCCCCAGTTCCCTTTCTTCCTGGCTTCATGGCATGGGGAAGCAGCTTGACCACTTTGGGTCTGTGTTTCCCAGTTTGTAAAATGGAATCAATAATAAGAGCTGTAACAAGGTTGTTGTGAGGACATGCTAAGATTACCCACAGGGGGCCTATTGAGGGCACAACAAATGGTGGCTTATCACCATTATTAGTATAGAGAAGCCTTAGACCATTTTCTTCTCACATGGGTTTTGGGGGTCGGGGGAGGATCGCCACCTCCCATTGCTAGATAAGCAAAGTTGCCTCCAAGGGGAGGTACTGGCCTGTGATCACACAGCCAAACAGGCTGAGCTGGGAGCTAAAATGCCAACCCAGACCGGAGCCAGTGTTCTTGATGTCTAAGCTCATCAGTGACCCTAGAGCAGGGATGGGGACTGTCTGGCCGGCAGGCCGTAGAAGGCCCTTGAAATCATTTGTCTGGCCCTCCCAAGGCATTAGGGGTGAGTTAATTAAATGTTTGGCTAAATATAGCAGGCTAGTTTTTAAGACAATAATTTTATATGGCCCATGAATGATATAAATGCTCAAATGGCCCTTGGCAGAAAGTAAGTTTCCAACCTCCATTCTAGATGGACCACAGAGGGTGATGGAGCAGGGACATCCTAGCCAGATCCCTCCAAGTTGGTGTGGTGTGGTCCAGTCCCCCTACTCCCCTGGGGCCCTGCTAGCCCACAGAGCATCTGTGCCCCAATTAGTAAAGGTTTCTCCTTCTAGGAGATGGTTCCACCCAAGTCACCTTACCTGCCACTCCTGGAGGTGGTCCCAGAGCTGCTGGAAGTGGTGCAGGGCCAGGCTTCTGCTGTGCTGGTGATGGGACATCTGGTTGCAGTCAATGTCCCCAGAAGGGGGGCAGAGGTGCCAACATCACCACCCTCCCTACCAGGCATGGCTCCCACCGTATACCCCGAAGCACTGCAGCAGCTGCTCACAGGTCCTGAGGCCGATCTCCCTGGGGGTCCAGCTGTGGGCCCTGGCTACAGGAACAAACAAAACCCCAAGCTTCCTGTGGGCTGGCTGTCATTGTGAGTGCTCGGGATTACTGCAACCCCCATTTTATAGAAACTGAGGCACACAAAGGACTGCTGGTAACTCACAAAGCCGGGATTTAAACCCAGGCAAGGGAGTTCTGAGTGCAGCCATACTCCCTGCCTGTCCCTCAGAGGAGGGGGGGCTTATGAATTGCTGGGCCTGGGCCACGTGTGAGGAAATGCCATCAGACTCCCAGCAGCATCACAGATTCCCACACATCGGGGCCCCTGTGAGGACCACTCTGGTCCCAACTCACCAGGCTCCAGGGCAATGCTTAATAAGGTCTGGAGCTGAGAGGCACTGAGTTCTTCCTCCTGGTCCAAGAGCAGGTTATGAGGCCATTCACTCAGGCAGCCATTCAACAAGGGGCTCTGGGCCCAGCCAAGCAACATGCTGGCGGTGCTGGGGACAGGCAAAGGCAGCCCAGGCCTGCCCTCTCCAGAGCTCATGGCCCAGGAGGGTGGTCAGGCCTGCAATGGGGAAGCCCTGGGCTGTGGAAACCCATAGTGGGCATGTGGCTGACCAGCCTGGGAGGGCCAGGATAGTTGTCAGCGAAGGGCACATTAGAAAGACCCTGAAGAGGGGGGGGGCGGGGGCGCGAAGGATGAGAACTCCCAGACTGCGCAAAGGCCCTGAGGCAGGCAAGAGCTGTGGGCATTTTGAAAGATTTAAGAGAGGGGTAAATCTAAAGGAAGATTAGACAAGGAAGAGGAGCAGTTCAAGGGGAGGGCGGGACCCCCTCAGCCCACTCACCTCTCCTGCCAGCTCCTGAAACAGCAGCTTCAACCCCAGGTCCAGGGGAATGTTGGGGGCCTACGTGGTGGGGGAAGTTTAGTTGTAGCCAAGAGGGCCCCCACACCCACCCCGGCGCAGCCCCTCACCATGAGAGCGTGCAAATCAGCGCTGATTACGTCGTCTATCTCCCTGCAAATTACAGACCGGAAATGGGGGAGACTGCTCATCCCGCCCCTGGGACTGGGGGCGGACGGGGTCTCAGCCGTCGGTGGGGTCTAGGCAGGATCCTGGGGCCCTGGGCTGATCCACCGGGGCCACGGATCCCGGAGATGGGTCAGCCCCCGCCCTCACCCCCGGCAGCTGGGCGGGGTGTCCCGAGGGCGGGGTCGGGGGCCCAGCTCACACGGCTGTGTGCCGGCGCTCCGAGAAGACCCGCAGTGTGAAGTCGGCCTCGTCGCCCGCGCGGGCGGCGCTGGGCACCACCAAGTAGTGGCCGGGGAACAGGCGGCAGCGGCGGCTCACGTCGCGACGGGCGCAGAAGGGCGAGCGGTCGGCGCACAGCAGGCCCCGCAGGAGCGTGCGACTATGCGGGGAGTCCCAGAGGCCCAGCAGCTGGGGGCGGGGACGGCGTGACCATGACTGCCCAAGTTCATCCCGCCCGGCCGTGCATCCATCCAGCGCAGCCCTCCAAAACGCCCCGTGCAAACCCACCCGTCCCCCGATCATGCCCAGTGTGCCCCTGGCCTTCCCTGAAGGTTGTCCGAGGCTTTGGGGCTAGTTCAGGGATCAGAGTCGGATCCGGGTCCCATCGGAGACTCACCTCCTCTGGGATCTATAAGAAGTAAGAGCAAGGGGAGTCAGGGTGGGAGTCGGGGAGGACCCTCAGAGTTCCTTCCCTGCCTCCTTCATACCCCTCTCTCTTTTCTTCCCATTCTACTTTCATTAAGCCCTTGGCCCTCAGCCCCTGGCCAAGCCTCTCTCTGACGCCTCCTGGGTTCCTCCCTCTCATCTGTGCTTTCTTTGCTCCTTGTCACCTCCCTGATCCTCAGCCCCACCTCCCCTTTCTCTGATTCCTTCCTGACCTAGTCTCTCCGTGCCCCTCAGTCTCTCCCTAGGCCCCCTCTGATTGCTTAGCATGTGCGAGTCCAAACTCTGTCTCTCTGTGTGTCTCTCTCTGCCCCCACCCTCAGCCTCCTAGTCCCTCTTGGCCTTCTCGGACCCCCCCCCCCACGCCGTTAGCCCTGCCTCTCATGCTTCCCTGCCCCCCCCCCCCCCCCCCCCGCCACCTCTCTTCAGCCCAGAGGTCCCACCTGGAACACGTGGAAGCCCACAGTGAGGTAAGTGAGACCCTGGGCCCTCAGGCACCGCCGGTTGCGCTGGATGAGTGACAGGAGGACAGTGCTCTTGGGGACGCGGCCGCCACGAGCAGGGCCCCGAGCCCCTGCGGCTCCCCAGCCCCCCCAGGGCCCGTCCTCGTCCTCATCTTCCTCCTCATCAGGCTCCAGCAGCGTCAGCCGGAACTGGGGGTTGGTCCAGAAGGTTTCTAGCAGAGGAGGAAGAAACGGGATTACCCGGCCTGCCACAGCCCCTTTGCTTACCTCTCAGTCTCCTCCAGGCCTCACCGGCAGCAGGCTGGCTCCCGCCAGAGTTGAAGCCTCGCACCCAGCGGCCTTGGAAGATGTGGGTGTGCCAGCCACCTCCCGAGGGGCTGGGGCCCAGCACCTCTGGGCTCAGTGAGCAGATTTGGACGGTGTTGAAGTGGCGGAGGAAGTCCTGCAGCTCCATCCTGGAAAGTGGCCCGAAGTCACACCTGCCCAACCCCCAAATCACAAGGCCCCCAGCTTCCTCAAGTATTGCCACGTACCCTGCAGTCGACCAACTAGTATGTTTCCAGAATGACCCCCAAATCCCTGAGCCCTCCAGCTCCCCCAAATTTCTCTAAGTCCTCAGAAATGCCCCACAAATAGCCAAGATCCACCAACTTCCCTCTAACATTGTACAATTGTTTTCAGCCCACAAATATCAAGACCCTCAGACTCTCAATTACCAACAAATGTCCTTCAGCCCCTCAGTGTTGCCAAATCTCAAGAAATGCCCCAAGCGTCACCAAGACCCCTCAATTGCTCTGAATATTCTCTATCCCCCTCAACCTCCCAGAGGTTACTATGCCTCCCAGTCTCCCTAATATTACTACTAATTCGTCCTCAGCTCCCCCAGTTGGTAGCCCAACCCCAAATCACGGCTCACATGTACAGTTTCTCCCATTAGGACCCCTCCCCATGAACCTCTGCCATGTCCCTTCAAGCAGGACTGGCCCCTCCCTGCGCCCTGCCAGGGGCTCTCCTACTCACCAAAACTCACCGTCCTCCTTCCTCACCAGCAGGGCATCTCGCCACTCAGGGGGGAGCACATCCCAGCGTGGGCAGCTGGGGAGACCGGGGTGTGAGGGATGGGCAGGTGGGGCCAAGCCCTCCCACCACCCCAGATCCATCCCACCTGTCGCTCCAGGGTCCGGTCCACTCCACACGGCCCCATGGGTTCCGTAGCCGCAGCAGCCGCACCTTGGTGAAGCCCAGTGACATCTGAGGGCAACAGTGTCAGTGGGGGCTAGCGCCTGGACGCCCTCTGCCAGCCCACCCATGGGGTTGCTCACCTTGTGCATGCCCGTGACTGAATATGCATGTCCCTTCACCAGCCCATCTTCTGTACAGTACTCGCCCTGATTACTCTGGTCAGAGGATAAGATGGTGAGGCCACATTGAGGTCAGGACGCTCCCTCTCATCTGTGCCTTCTCTGCTCCTTGTCCGATCAGAGGGTCTCATGTGGCTGGGGTATGTGGCTGGGACTTGGGGCTGCAGCCGGGGGTTGGGGAGTGCTCATCTCAGAGCACCCAACTGAATAACCCAGGGCTCCGAGGGGAGGCAGGAGTTGGTGAACGAAGGGGAGTAAGGAAGCAGAGAGAGGGAGATGGAGACAAGAGACAAAACAGATGGAAGTAGGAGACAGACAGAGACCTAGAGACAAAGAAAGATAAAAAAGAGAAAGAGGCAGAGAAACATAAAAGACAAAGCAAGTGGGTAACTGAGCACAGGGTTAAGTAAATGGATGAGTGAATGAGTTAGACAGACTCAGTGAGTGAATGAGCATGTAATTGGCTCACAGATGAACATATGACCCAAGCTGAGCCCATGAATATCTATCTTGGACTTTTGCTGAGATTCTCAAAAAGAGGTACTTTTCTTTCTCAACTCTGAGGTGGTGGCAGATAACTGTGGGAGCCTCTTTTGGGCCCATGAAAGGAAAGCCTGCCTGAGAGTGAAGCTAACCCAGAAATAGAACCAGGAATAGAAAAACACATTCACAATGTCTGCTAAGCACCTGGATCCAGCTGTGTCTGAAGCTCATGCATTTTGAGAGCAAAGAAATATTCTTTCAACTTGCTTGTGTTTGATTTGTGAAAGAGAATGAGCCACCAGTGTCAGAGAGGAGGACATGGAATGTCTTCCCCTCCTGTACACGAGTCCTGGGGGTTCTCCCTGGGAGTCCGACTCTCTCACCAGAGCAGTGGCCCCCACGAGGGACTCCTTAGCCAGGGCATGGCGCAGGACCGAGAAGAGGCCTGCGGTGTCTTGTCTCAGGTAGAGCACCTCGCCCACACCACCTGTGAAGTCCACGAAAGCCTCGTTCATGTGGCCGCCTCGCATCACCTCATAGGAGCCGTGGAGCCTGTGGGAGCAGGTCTGGCATGGGGGTGCCTGAGGCATGTGCGAGTATCTCAGGATGTGGGGACCTCTGCCCCAGGGTGTGGGGTCCCAGGGGCTATTCTGAAAATTAGCAGACTCTTGAGGTGGGGGACTGTGGCATATTCCGGAAGCCTTTGGTTCCTGGGCTACCAGGACTGAGTGATTTGGGGGTCTCAGGAGAGCTCAGTCAGAATTCTGGGCACCCTGGGGGCTTTCTGAAACTTGGAGTCTCTGGGAGATTGATGTCTCCTTTTGGGATAATCCCCACGGGGCTTGTCAGGGATTTCAGATGCACAGGATGGGGAAAAGCAGATTTGAGGGTCCCAGGTCTTACACCCAATATTTTGGGGAGTGCTTTGGATTTCTCAGTGGATCAGAAGAGACTGTCTGAGATTATAGGTCTCCCAAGGGACCTCTAAGGATTCTGGTGTTTGGTGGATCTCTAAGAATGTTCCAAGTGACCTGTTGGTGGAGGAAGGAGTTCCAGTTTGGAGAGCTTCAGGGGGTGGTTTGCATCAGGGTCCCAGGGCTGTGACTTGGTCTGGAGCCCTCAGCAAGGTATCTAGAAGATCCCAGAAGTGGAAGGGCTCTGGGAGTCTCCTGAGGCTGGGGTCTGCTGGCTGGGATGTAGGGTTGCAGCAGGGGAGAGGTCCTTACTTAGCATAGGCCTTTTCCAGAAGGGGGGCCCAGAACTCATTCCGCTGCTCTGAGTGCACAAACATCAGCTTCCCCTCGCGCACGGGCAGCCTGTCATCCACCACGACGTCCACCCAGCAGCCGAACTGCCAGAGCTGGTGGGAGGGACAGGCCTGGCTCAGCGTCCAGCCCCGCCCCTGGGCCCAGCCTCTGACCCCTGACCTCGCTGTACCTGTCCAAAATTCCAGCCTCAAAGAAACAATGTCAACTAGGAAACCAGTCATCTGAGCAGAGGAGCCGAGCTTTACCTGGAAGTGGAAGACGCCGGCATAGTTGTCTCGGAAACCCTGTCCAGGGGGCACCACTCGGCACAAGAGTCGGGGGTGCAGAGTGAGGGAGGCAGCGGCCGCAAGAAACCAACAGTTACCTTGGAGGAGAGAAGTCTAAGGCCCAGGGAGAGGAGAGATGGAGGGGAAGCTGAGGGATGGGTAGGAGGAGGTTAGAAGGTGGGGAGGGGGAGATGGAGGGCAAAGGTGTCAGGGTCCCCACTGCAACTTGCAGGATCTGGGGACTTAGGTGGGTTCAGTGGTCTCACCCAGTCTCCCCTGACAAACGTCTGTCCGGCTCATGTCCTCACAGATGAACTGGGGCTCAGCACAAAACTCCTGGGGGGATGGGGATTCCAGGCCTCAGCCAGGAAAAGGAGGGAAGGAGCAGCTAGGAGGTCAGGTACCTGGGTCGCCTCCTGCCTCATTGCTCCATAGTAATGAGCATCTCCAACCCTGTGAGAGGCTTGTAAAGCCTTTGGGCAGGCTGTAGGCTTCTCTGGACCTTCCTGGACCCAGGGTGGATGAGCGTGCTCTGAGCTGGTCCCACAGTGATCCTTCCTCCCTCAGACCCAGGAGTCCAAGTCCCAGCCCTCCTCCCTCAGGCCCAGGAGTCCAGGCCTCAGCCCTCCTCCCTCAGACCCGGGAGTCCAAGCCCCAGCCCTCCTGCCGCAGGCCCAGGAGCCTAGGCCTCAGCCCTCCTCCCTCAGAGCCAGAACCCAGCCCCCAGCCACACTTTACATAGGGCCTCATCCATTTCACTCCTTTGGCCTTCTCTGAGTCCGGCCCCAGCTGGTCATAGCCAAGGGCATCAGGGCCAGCAGGGAAGTAGGGATCGCAGAACAGGATCCCCTCATCCAGGCAGGCTGCTTGGATTGCTTCATAGCTCTGGCCTCTAAAAAGCTTCGGGTCCTGGGCTCCAGGTCCTGCCTCCTCGTCCACCAGCTGGATGGTGACCTTCCCACTGCCACACGCCATCTGAACACTCCGGGCTCCCAGGCTTGCCCAGGCCCTTTAACCTCCTGAGTCACAGAGGTGGGGCTTCCCCGCCAACTGGGCCCCATGGGGGTCCTTACGCAGTGAGAAGCCTTCCTTCATTAATACTAATTGATGGTTTGGGGTGCAGGGGAGCATAGACGCCTCTTCAGTGGTTTCCTTCCCAGGGCGTGGGGCCTTCAGTTGTGGCCAGGAGAGCAGCTTAATGGGCTTGGCCACCAGCAGGAGAGGAGGGCAGAGCTGAGGGAGGACCGGCTGCCCATGTAGGAGTTCCTAGAAGGAGGTCAGTGTGTCTACTGCTGTGCCTGTCTCTCCCTCTCTCCATCTGACATTTTCTCTCTGCCTGACATCATATCTCTTCTCCATCTCAGCCTCACTCTCTGTCCATCACTCTCATCTCCTTCTGTCTTTGTTTTTTATTTGTCTTTGTCTGTATCCCTCTCTTTCTTTCTTTTTAAACACTGATTTTCTTTCTTTTTTAAAATATATTTTTATTGACTTCAGAGAGGAAGGGAGAGAGAGAGAGATAGAAACATCAATGATGACAGAGAATCATTGATTGGCTGCCTCCTGCACAACCCCTACTAGCGATCAAGACACTTGAATAAAAGCTCTTTTCCTTTTCATCAGTATGTGCCCTTGACTAGAATTGAACCCGGGACCCTTCAGTCTGCAGGCTGACGCTCTATCCACTGAGCCAAACCAGCTAGGGCCATCCCTCTCTCTCTATTTCTCACTGTGCATATCTTGTGCATGCCTCACTGTCTGTACCTCTTCATCCTTCTCTCTATCCTTGTAACTCCTCAGTCACCCACAGCGGGACCCTGAGCCATCGGGACACCCATCTCCTGCCTTCCTGACAAGGCAGGCCTCAGCTTGGCTGCCCCAGGCAGGGCTGACAATGGAAGGGCTGGCTGCTCTGGGTTGAGAGTGGGACCCACCAGGGACCATGACACCCAGCATAGCCCACAATGGCTCAAGTCTGGGGGAGCAGTATTTCCCCAAAAGGGTGCTGGGGTCATTGGAAATGGGCAAAATAGTTCTGAGAGACCAGAAATTCAGCAGTTGTTGTTGTGGTTTTGTTTGTTTGTTTTTAAATTTAATAAATCTTTATTGTTCAGATTATTACAATTGTTTCTCCTTTTTCCCCCCATAGCTCCCCTCCACCCGGTTCCCACACCACCCTCTGCCTATACCTCCCCCTCATTGTCCTCATCCATATGTGTACGATTTTTGTCCAGTCTCTTCCTGCACCCCCCATACCCCTTTCTCCCTGAGAATTATCAGTCCACTCCCTTTCTATGCCCCTGATTCTATTATATTCACCAGTTTATTCTGTTCATCAGATTTTTAATTCACTTGATTTTTAGGTTCACTTGTTGATAGATATGTATTTGTTGTTCATAATTTTTATCTTTACTTTTTTTTCTTCTTCCTCTTAAAGAATACCTTTCAGCATTTCATATAATACTGGTTTGGTGGTGATGAACTCCTTTAGCTTTTTCTTATCTGTGAAGTACTTTATCTGACCTTCAATTCTTTTTTTTTTTTAATAAATCTTTATTGTTCAGATTATTACAAGTGTTCCTCTTTTATTTTTCCCCATAGCTCCCCTCCACCTGATTCCCCACCCCACCCCATGCACTTACCCCCCGCCACTGTCTTCATCCATAGGAGTAAGATTTTTGTCCAATCTCTTCCCGCACCCCTCACACCTGCTTCCCCTGAGAATCGTCAGTCCACTCCCTTTCTATGTCCCTGATTCTATTATATTCACCAGTCCATTCTGTTCTTTAGATTTTTCATTCACTTGATTTTTAGATTCACTTGTTGGTAGGTATGTATTTGATGTCATTTTGTTGTTCATAATTTTTATCTTTACCTTTTTCTTCTTCTTCCTCTTCTTAAAGGATACCCGTCAGCATTTCGTGTAATCCTGGTTTGGTGGTGATGAACTCCTTTAGCTTTTTCTTGTCTGTGAAGCTCTTTATCTGACCTTCAACTCTGAATGATAGCTTTGCTGGGTAAAGTAATCTTGGTTGTAGGTTTTTGCTGTTCATCACTTTGAATATTTCTTGCCACTCCCATCTGGCCTGCATAGTTTCTGTTGAGAAATCAGCTGACAATTGTATGGGTGCTCCCTTGTAGGTAACTAACTGTTTTTCTCTTGCTGCTTTTAATATTCTCTCTTTTTCTTTTGCTCTTGGCATTTTAATTATGATGTGTCTTGGTGTGGTCCTCTTTGGATTCCTTTTGTTTGGGGTTCTGTGCACTTCCTGGACTTTTGTAAGTCTATTTCTTTCACCAGGTGGGGGAAGTTTTCAGTCATTATTTCTTCAAATAGGTTTTCAATACCTTGTTCTCTCCCTTCTTCTGGCACCCCCATAATTCTGATGTTGGTACGCTTGAAGTTGTCCCAGAGGCTTCTTACACTATCTTCAACTTTTTGGATTCTTTTTCTTTTTGCTTTTCTGGTTGTGTGTCTTTTGCTTCTTTGTATTTCAAATCTTTGACTTGATTCTTTCATTTCTCTAGTCTGCTGTTGGGTCTCTGTATAATATTTTTTATTTCAGTCAGTGTATGTTTAATTTCTGGTTGGTCCTTTTTCATATCTTCGAGGATCTCGCTAAATTTATCAGCTTTTCTAGGATATTCTTGAAAAGCCTTATAACCGTGGTTTTGAATTATATATCCAGTCGTTTGTTTTCCTCCATTTCTTTCACTTGTGATCTGTTTCTTTGTCTCTGCATTTTTGCTGCTTCCCTGAGTTGGTAGGGTAGCTTTGTGTGCTAGGTTTCCTATATGGCCCAGTGGGTCAGCCTCCCTAGTTAACCTGAGGTGGACACTCTTGGTGCACCCCTTTGTGGACTGTGTGTACAACGTTGTTGTACTTAAGTCTTGATTGTTGTTGGTATCACTGGGAGGAATTGACCTCCAGGCCAATTGGCTGTGAGGATCAGCTGTGTCTACGCTGGGAGAAGTTCAGTGCTGGAGATCACCTTATAGGATCAGCAAAATTGCAAAAGCCTCTGTGCTCAGCTTGGATGGGGTGGAGTCTCAGGGCGGAGCAGACAGTTTTGGCTTCCTGTCAGCCCTGCCCTTGCGCATGTGCCTCCAGACCTCTGACTTCTGCGCTCCCCTGAGTTTCCACCTAACAGTCCAGATTCCCTCCCGTAAGAGCATGGGTCCCCAGGGGCTTGCGCGGAACTGGGGTTCAGTGCAGTTGGAATTGGGGTTCAGTGCAGTCAGGAGCTCCCGACTCCCTTCTGCTAGGGAAAGCCTGTGGCAACCTCCGCATTCAGTCTTCTCTGGGAGGACTCGTGCGCGTGCCTCCAGACCCCTGCCAGCCGCGGCTCCCCCGAGTCTCCGAGTCTCCGTGTGCCTTTCTCTCTACCTGACAGTCCAGACTCCCTCTGTATGAGCCTGGGTCCACGGGGTTTTTCCCAGAACTGGGGTTCAGTGCAGTCGGAACTGGGGTTCAGTGCAGTCGGGAGCTTCCTTCCCCCTCCTGCCAGAGAAAGTCAGCCAGGAACTAGCCACCCTTCCTCTCTGCACGCGTGTCTCTGTACCTCAGCCCTTTGCCACTCCTCTGATTCTCCGTGAGCTTTTCTCTTTCCTTCTAGCTGTAGAATTTCCACTCAGCCAGCCTTCCTGTGGTCCTGGATGGTGTCCGTTCTGTCTTTTAGTTGGAGTTTTGAAATTGTTGTGCGAGGCAGCGGTTTAGCTACTTACTTATGCCGCCATCTTCATTTCTCAATTCAGCAGTTTTTGTCTGAGCAAATCTTCTACCTTCAGCACAGGTCTCCTGCCCTGGCAGCACCCTGTCACCTCTGTGGCACCCAGATGTCCCTCACCTTTCTGAAATCTTTCCTTCCAAATGGACCAATAGACACACTACAGTATTTGAGTCCCTCAGCTATAAGGCCGCCAAAAGAGGGTTATAAAACGGGCTTTCTTCCTGTAGATGTGTCAAGACCATCCCACCCATGTAAGGCAGGTGATAGTGGTAGAATCCCGACTCTACTACTTGGGCAAGTCACTTAATCTCTCTGTGCCTCAGTTTCCTCACCTCTGTTATGGGGGTAATAATAGGACTTATCTTGGAGGATTGTTATGAGAAGCAAATGGGTTAACATGTGGGACACATTCAGAGTGGTGCCTGACGCAGGGTAGGTACTCAGGAAACATCAGATGCGATGACTGCGTACTGAGGTCCCATCCATGGGTACCTGTCACCTTAGCCCCTGTTTCTGCCACTTGCACAGTCACCTCCTCCATCCCATTATCTGTTCACATTCCCACCCTAAGAGGTCACAGCCATCTTCCCTTTTATTTACTTCAAAGTACCACTCATAGTAGGAGGAAGCTTTTAATAAAACCTGACTGGCATCTTGCAGTAACCGGGAAAGAGCTCCTTGTGAAAACTGCCCGTCAGATCACAGGCCTTGGCCAGTGGCCTTCTCAGCCTCCCCTGCCTGGTCTGCAGCCCTCCTGGCCTCTGCTCCTCCCAGCCGCCTGCTGGCTGCCAAGTTACAGGGCTCTGGTCACACCTCACAAACAAGGGTTCTTTTGATCCTCATCCCCATTAGCACTCCTGACTTGCAGGTGTGACAGTGGGAAGTGTAAGGCTTGTTTCTGTAAATGCCGACTCTGGCTAATAAGCAGCTTGTAAGTAAACAGCACATTTGTATTGGAATCCTAGGGACTAATTTCAGAAGGTGCAGACTCGGACCTTCCGCTGTCCCAGTTCCGGGAGATTTGCTGACCTTCAAACATGGAGCCAGGATGATGAGCACAGGATGACGCGCACACACGTCACCAACAGGCTTGCAGGTCCTTATGGAACGAATGCGCTGGCCCGCGCCCAGGGAACTTTCCTGGCCTCTCTTGGTCTCTTGTTGTGCGTTCCCTCTCCCTCCTTATCAAAGCCTCTGCCGGCACCCAGACGTGGAGATGGGCTTTGTTACAAGAGTCCCCCATCTCCTCAGGTGAATAAAATCTCTTTCTTTTTCACCAGCATTTGGTTTGCAGTGTTGGCAGGCAGCGGAACCTGGCTCCGGTTACACGGGTCCCATGTACTCCTTCCCAGGCCAACGTGAGAAAAGGCGTTGATGCGTTGTACCAGGTGTCTGCTGCTCTGCAAGCCCAGCATCCCCTGACTCTTTTTCTGGAATCACACCCCTCCCCTCCTCCCCCCCACATCCCATTATGTTTTCAGGATCCACCTTATTCTCAAGCCATGCAGCTCTGGCAGGACTGGCTTCTCACACCAACTCCAGGGAAGGGCGGCTGACCCAGACCAGCAATGAGAGCAGCGCAGTTCCTGCCACACCCCCATTCAGGCCTGGAGAGGGACTGGGCTTCTCTTTCCCCTGGGCCAGCCTGGTGGGAGGTGAGCAGGGAGTGGCGGGGAGACCCTGCCTGAGAAGGAGAACAGCGCGGGGCTGAGCAGAGCCAGGTGATGGGGAAAGAGACAAGATGCCCACGAACAGAGCCCCTCAACAGGGAGGTGCTTGCAATCAGACTTTTACATGAAAGGAGCCGGCAGTGCCCTGGTCCCGAGCTCCCTTGGTTACAGTGCTGTCCTCTGGGGCGAAGGGAGTGGGTTCCACTCTGGTCAGGGCACATACAAGCCTGAGCCAATAAACGCATAGATGATGGAACAACAGATCAATATTCCTCTCTCTAAAAATCAATAAACAAAGCCCTGGCTGGTGTGGCTCAGTGCTGAGAGCGCACTAACCAGGAGAAGAGGCTGTACCTGGGTTGCAGGTTCGATCCCCGACCCAGTATGGGCCACGCAGGAGGCAACCAATCGATGTGTCTATCTCACACCTCTCTCTCTCTCTCCCCCGCTCCCTTCCTCCCTCCCTCCCTTCCTCCCTCTTCCCACTTCCCTTCCACTCTCTCTGAAAAAAAATCTATGGAAAAAATATCCTCGAGTGAGGATTTCTTTTTAAAAATCAATTTTAAAATATTAACAAATAAATCCTGCTCTTTTCCCACTTTTTAAAAAAATATATTTTATTGATTTTTTACAGAGAGGAAGGGAGAGGAATAGAGAGAGAGAAACATCGATCAGCTGCTTCCTGCACACCCCCTACTGGGGATGTGCCCACAACCAAGGTACATGCCCTTGACTGGAATTGAACCTGGGACCCTTGAGTCTGCAGGCCAACGCTCTAGCCACTGAGCCAAACTGGTTAGGGCTCTTTTCCCACTTTTTATTTTAGTTAATTTCATTTCATTTTGCGCTATTTATTTTGTTTTCTCACTAGCAACCAAAAGAAACCTTCCCAATTCCCTGGCGTGTGTTCTGCGGCTGCGCACCAGCCAGGAGGGCCCTGTGGGTAAGGTCTGACAGCCGTGGTGCCCGTTTTCTCCGTGCCCCTCCTGTCACTTTACCTAACGGCAAAGTGCAGATGTTTGGCTTTACCAAGTTAAGGCTGCACTTGAGCCACTAAAGAAAAAAACCTGCCTGAAACATTATTATGAAAATGAAAACTCCTCTCTGACTCAGAGCAGGTATATGTTATCCATGGAACAGCAAATGCTTACTGGTTACTGGTCCCTGTTGTGACTGCCCAGGCACTGTCCCGAGCACTTCACAGTGTAGTCTCATGTAACCCTCACAGGAACCGTGGGAGGCATCTCAGTCAGCTCCGGCGAAATGCCGTGGCCCGGGAGCTCAAACCACAGATGTTTACTTCCCAGTCTGGAGCCTGGGTGTCTGATTGCGGTGCCAGCAGGCCGGGTTCTGGTGAGAGTCTTCCAGGCAAGTGGACCGCTCCTCGGTGCTGCATGGAGAGCCCTGGCTTGCCTCTCCCTCCTTCTACAGATACCACCGCATCCCCACCCTCTCCTCATCGAAAGCTAATTAACACTAAAGCCCCACCTCCACATACCATCCTGTTGGGGGTTAGAGCTTCAACATATGAATTTGGGGAGGACACAAGCATTCAGTCCATAACAAGAGATAAGCCTTAGCGTGATCTCTTTTCACAGGCAAGGAACCCGAGGCACAGAGAAGCGTGGTGCTTTGTCCAGGTTCTCACAGTTGCAGGATCGAGATTTGAATCCAGTGGTCTGGCACACAGATCACATTAAACTGACTCTCAAAGGATAGATTCAGAATATATAAAGAGCTCCTACAAATAAACAACAGTGGCCCTGGCCAGTGTGTCGTCCTGTGCACCAAAAGGTTGCTGGTTCGATTCTCAGTAGGCTGCTTTAGGAGGCAGCCAATCGCCCTCACATTGATGTTCCTCTTTCTCCCTTTCCCTCCTTCTCTCTCTAAAAATCAATAAAAATATTTAAATAAATATATAGATTGCAGTGGACCCAATAGAAAATGAGCAAAAACATGAATGAGCAATCACAGATTCAGTGGCCAATAAGCATTATGAAATCACATTCAACCTCAAAGAAATGCTCCTTGCTAATTAAGACTATATGAAACATCATTACATTCACTAGATTAGGAAGAAAGTTAGGGAGTTTGAAAATGCCAACAGTTGGCAGGGATGTGGAGCAATAGAAATGTCGACGGAGAGGTGTAACTTGGTACAAACACCGTGGAAGACAGTTTGGCATTTCTCAGTCAGTGTCTACCCTGTGACCCATCAATTCCACTCCCAAGTAAATGTATCTTAAAGAAATACATGCATACGTGTCCCAGGAGACACATGCAAAAGTGTTCATAGCAGCACAACTTGTGATAGCAAAAACCTGAAAACAACTCAAATATCCATTGCCAGCCAAATGAGAAAATTCATACAAGGGAAGACAACACAGAAGTGAACATTGGATGAACTACAGCTATAACTTGGGCAAAGCTTACAAACATAATGCTGAGTGAAAGAACAAGCCTCAGAAGAATACTGTTCTTTAAAAAGTACTTATTGCTCCATCATCAACCCATACACCGAAAGGTTGCAGGTTCGCTCCCCAGTTGGGCCCGTAGGGGAGGCAACTGGTTGAAGATTCTCTCTCTCTCCATTCCTCTCTAAAATCAATGAAGAAAAAAAAAGGCCCGGCTGGCTTAGCTCAGTGTTTGAGCATCAACCTATGAACCAGGAGGTCACCGTTTGATTCCAGATCAGGGCACATGCCCAGTTGTGGGCTCCATCCCCAGTGAGGGGGTGTGTAGGAGGCAGCTGATCAATGATTCTCATCATGGATGTTTATCTCTCTCTCCCTCTCCCTTTCTCTCTGAAATCAATAAAAATATATTTAAAAAATAAAAAACAAAATCAATAACAAACATATCCTCAGGTGAGATTTAAAAATAAATAAATAAAAGTACTTATTGCTTAAAAATTTTTTAAACATAAAATTAGACAAAATGATGCAATGAACCTTCACATCCCCCTTTTCCAGCTTCAACAATAGTTAACTTAAGCAAATCTAGCTTTACTTATACCCCACCCAACCCCTCTTATCATTTTGAAGCAAATCTCAGACATCATTTTAATTCCTCGGTAATTATTTCAATATATTTATTTAAAAATATGAAAACAAAGAAAACCATAACCTGAATACCAGTGTCACACCAAAATAATTATTCATATACAATCATCTCTTAAAATCATTAGTCAGTTGGTATCCACATTTTCTTTTCTTTTTTTTTTTTTTTTACACCAAGCAACCGACAGGGCTGCTGCTTCTCATTTTCTTTTTTTGTTTTGTTAATCCTCACCCAAGGATATATTTTCCAATGATTTTTAGAGATTGGAAGGGCAGGAAGAGGAGAAGAAGGAGAGAGAGAGAGAGAGAGTTTGATGTGAGAGAGACACATTGGTTGCCTCCCGCACATGCCCTGACCCAGGCTGGGCATTAAACCCACAACAGAGGTATGTGTCCTTGACTGGGAATCGAACCTGCAACCCTTTGGTCCAAGGGCTGATGCTCTGACCATTGAGCCAAACCGACCAGTGCCATATCTTCAACTGTCTTATCCTATATAATAAAAGGCTAATATGCAAATAGACTGAATAGTGGAACAACCAAACAATCGAACAACTGGTTGCTATGACATGCACTGACCACCAGGAGGCATGTGTGGAACATGGTGGGCATTGGCCACGGTGGGATGGTGAAGCAGGTGAGCAGGGGCGCCAGACCAAGGTGGGGCATGGGTTGCTGTTATCAGGTGAGCCTCTAGTGGTTACTGAAAATTCTTTGCTCCCACAATGCATGGTCCCACCCGGTGCTCATACCTGCTACCAGTGCCAGTTTCACTCGCACCCACTGCCAGCGCTGGCCCCACTCGCACCTGCAGCTGATGCCCGGCGCCAGTCCCGATCACTCGGTGCTATCGGTGGGTGCAAATGGAAGCTGTTGGCCCTGATCGCCCCTGAGGGCTTTTCCACCTCCCTCTGCTCCTGAGGGGCGATTGGGGCAGCAGCCACTGCCCGCACCTGCTGGCAGCACTGGCCGCACCTGCTGCTGGTGCTGCCCCAATCACTGTGCGCCATTAGCAAGTGTGAGCAGGGCTGGCACCATCAACACGTGGGAGTGGCGGTGGCAGGAGTGGGGCTGCCCGCAGACAGGGAACCGGGGGCTGTGATGGGAGGGGCTGAATGGGGGTGTGGAGAATGGGCAAGATCTGCCCCTGTGTCCACCACAGGCTCACAGCCCACAGTTCCTTTCAAGGTGTGTGAATTCATGCACTGGGCCGCTCATCTACAATAATGAAAACATAATATGCAAATCGACCTAACAACTGAACAGCAGAATGACCGTCCAGATGACCTTCCAGACGACCACTCTATGACATGCACTGGCGCCAGCCAGGCCAGCCAAGGTGGGTATGATGTGATTGGTCAGAGGGGGGGGGCGCCCTTGCCATCGCCCCACAATCACCCCACAGAGGGAGGCCCAGGCCACCAGCCAGCAATGCTGTGGTGGGTGTGCGGGGCTGGCCAGTGATTGCCCTGCAGAGGGAGGCCCAGGCCAGCCAAGTGATCACACCCCATGCCTGTCGCCCGCAGAGGGAGGCAACCGGTGGCAGGGGGTGGGGCAGCACGGCACAGATGGCAAGCAGTGGCAGCGGAGGGGGCAGGGAAGGAAAGCCCTGATAGGCCCTGATCACCGGCCAGGCCTAGGAACCCCACCCAAGGGGTCCTAGATTGCAAGAGGGTATAGGCCGGCCTGGGAGACACACACCCCTGTGCATGAATTTCTTGCACCAGGCCTTGAGTAGATGTTATAAAATTGTAATTTATTTGAATTGAAGTCCAAATAATGTAGGTTTCCTGCAATTCATTGACATGTCTCTTAAATCTCTTTTAATCTGTAGCAGCAATTTTCAACCAGTGTGCTGTAAGAATTTATTAAACATGCAATACCTGACTATTTAGTCAAGGGTACTGACATCTTTTTCCTTAGCTTGTCAAATGAAAAAATGACAACAGCCAACATAACAATAGCTGTCCATTGTGAATGAATCAAATTTATACCTAGTTTTTTGTCAGACTGGCAAAAATGTATTTTTGATGTGCGGCAGAATATTGGTAATTAGTTTATGTGTGCCATGAGATGAAAAAGGTTGACAATCGTTCATCTATAGGGTTATTTTCGTTCAGCCTTCCTCCCCCTGCCCCCCCCCCCCGCAATTTTTTGCTGAAGACCTGGGTCATTTGTCTGGATCTGGCTGATGACGCACCCTCTAGCGGCGTTTAGCATGCGCCTCTGTCTTTTGTCACCCCTGTACATTGAGTATTAGCTCTAGATACGTCCTCTGCAGCAGGCTGTTTTTGGACAAGATGACTTCCTAGGAGGTGCTTTGGCTTTTCCATCCGGTCTGCATTGTGGTGTTAGTCATAGGTGCTCGCCGCCTACACCCAGTGAGTCAAGAGGGGGTGGTAAAATGGTGATGTTCTATTTCTAGTGTTTCATCTTCACATAGTGGCTGGAATGTTATATAAAAGGACACATCCCTTTATCCACCGTTTAGTTGCCCTGAGGTATGGTGCATAAAAGGAAAAAGGTGCCCTAACTGGTTTGGCTCAGTGGATAGAGCGTCGGCCTGCGGACTGAAGGGTCCCAGGTTTGATTCCAGCAAGGGCATGTACCTTGGTTGCGGGCACATCCCCAGTAGGGGGCGTGCAGGAGGCAGCTGATGGATGTTTCTAACTCTATCCCTCTCCCTTCCGCTCTGTAAAAAATCATAAAAAAAATTTTTTAAAGGAAAAAGGTGACTCCCTTGATCCTTTCCATTTACGACTTGTCAGAGCAACACTTGTTCACTAAAAACATATGTGTGTCAAAATTCCTTTTAAGAGCTTTTATTGCAACGAACTACCTGGTAGTGAGGTTGTGTGAGAAGAAAACCTACCTTCAATTCTTGGCAGCTGCTGATATCTTCCAACAAGAACTGATATCCGACAGACTAACCTGGCTTAAGCCTTGTGCGTTGGGAGGCCAGAGCGCTGGAGAATGAAGGCCCCGCAGCGGGAGTCAGAGCGGAGACCCAACCAGAGCAGTCCTTGCTGATGATTAATAGCAGGCAGGGACAAAACAGGCTCACAACCTGTTCTGTAATTTTGATGAAGTCCCAGCAGGCTAGCCTTCTAGGTGCTCTGAACTCGCCTTTCATAAAAGTGCACTCGAGGTAAACTTGACCACATCCTTGAGGTCCACATTCAGTTAGTTGTTCAGCTGGCATGGGGGCCAGGATCCTTCCGCACTACTGACGGAATGCAGGATCATTTAGAACTCATGCTGGGGCGCCACTCCTGACAGAAACACTGTTCAAACAAGGCAGGAAGTGTCTATGATACTTTAGACAATATTGCTTGCTACCAGTTTCATCAACAATACCCCATTTTTAACACACACTACGGTAATTATTAAGACACAAATGAAAACTCATTTCTAACACTCATCATGCTAATTAATGAAACCTCTGTGGTTTCCCAGAGATGAGTAGTTGAAACCCTTGCAGTAATTACCTACTTGGTTTTGATCAGATGCTGGCTGACTATTCTGGAAGTGTATATTCCAGCTCAGGCCAACTGGTGGCCCCTAGAGTGCCACTTAAATGACACATATTTATATCACTCTGTGTATTAGGTTGAGTCCCTTAGAAACAGACTGAAACAAAGAGTTGCCTGTAGAGAGGTACTGTGGAATGGCCCCAGGCAATAGCCCCACAAGGAAGTGAGGGGAACAGGACTGGACAGAGGAAAGCCCACAGAAGGACGATCTTGAGGGAAGGAAGCTTCAGACAATGCTCTAGGGAGTGCTGGGGCTGGGACGGCCGCTCATAAGGCAGGGGCCAGGCCCCTGCACCCAGTGCCCTGGGCCATTGGCATGGGCCACCCCTGGGAGGCGCACAGTGATGGATAAGGCAAGGGCTCTTCCCGAGAGGGATGCAGCTGTGAGTGGGAGCTGCCCAAACCTAGCATCTCCCAGCTCTGTCCACTAAGAGGGCCTGTTTGGGGACCTTTTCTCTAAGCCTGTGATTATTTCAAAATCAGAAAAAATATTACTAAAAATACGTAGTACTGATTATTTAAAAATGATTCTGCAGCTGGACTAGCCTGGCCTCTGTCTCCTCCGTGCTGCTTTGGTGGCCTCATAAAGGCCCCAAATACTGGAGAAGAAGGGGTAAAGAATGACAGTAACACTCTAAACTATATCAACAAAAGCTGGAATAGTTACCAGGAAGAAAGAATAATTATATTGTCTCCTTCACATTACATGGGAGAATTAACAGATAATTTTATTTCCTGACATCGATAATTGTGTAACCATAGGTTCAAATATGTGCTTGTAAAAATCTGTATTTAATCAGTAGTAGAATAAGAACAGAACACGTAACTTCCAAGTCAGAGAAATAGCTTAAAAAGAAAAGAGGAGAAAATACAATCTATATGGCAAAGGTCAAAACACAAAGAACAATTCTGGAAATTATAAAAAGTAAAATCAAAAAGCATGGAACTGACTGAAGTGAAGCTGAGCATATTATAGCAATCACAATATAACAAAATATAACATATCATTTTATACTAATGTGTGCAACTTACTAGGATAAGTCACCAAACAAAGTTATATTATAGTGCCTGGCCAGAGTGGCTCAGTGAGTGAGTGAGCTATGAACCAGGAGGTCACGGTTAATTCCCAGTCAGGACACATGCCTGGGTTGCGGGCTTGACCCCCAGAGTGGGGTGTGCAGAAGACAGCAAATCAATGATTCTCCCTCATCATTGATGTTTCTATCTCTCTCTCCCTCTCCATTCCTCTTTGAAATCAATACAAAATATTTAAAAAATTACATTATACTGATTGTTACACAACCTAGTGAATATGCTAGAAAACACTGACTCATACATTTATATGGATAACCTGTATGTTGTGTGAACTATATCTCAATAAAAAATGTTACTTTAAAAACCCAATGGGGTTATAATTTGGGGGTGGAGGGAGAAGGAGAGTTGAAACAGTCATTCTAAAGTGTTTCTGAAGAAAAACTTAATAAGTAGAACTTATCCTACTAGATATTAACATGTGCCATCAATCTAAAATAAATAGTGTTATAATAACACAGACATAGAACAATGGCAAAGAAGAGGGAACCCAGAAATACATGCCATCGTATTCAAGAATTTGGTGTTTACTTAAGGTGTCAACTCACATCAATGACACAGCAACCAGAAAGTTGTTCGATTAACACTTTGAAAAAATATGTCAATTCTGGATGGATTAAATAATAAAATTTAAATTTTACAAAGAACTAAAAATATCTCAGACTTGAAAAGAATTTTACAAACATGAAGACAAATATGAAATTTCATATTTTACAAATATGAAATTGCAAGGGGAAGTCAGGAAATTTGACTATGGAAAAACCAACAACATGGAAACAATATTGACATGCAAGTGACAACAGGAAATGAAGAAATATGTGCAACATGCTTGCAGCATGTGTGACAGAAAGAGTTTAGTGTCCTTCATTAATAAAGAATTCTGACATATTTCAAAAGAAAAAAATACGCGCACACACATACACACACACACACACACACACACACACACACAAAGAATTCTGACAAATGAATGCTCAAATCTCCAAAATAATGAAATGGATATACAAAAACAATAAAATTGACTGATTAAAATGTGAAAAAGCACATTAATAAAAAATTCAAAATAAAACAACAGTGAGCTATTTTTTGCTATAATATTCAAAACTGACAAGTGTATTAGCCAGGGTTCTCCAGGGAAACAGAACTAATATTAATTAATTAATTATTAATAGAATTGGCTCAAGAAGAGAGAGAATTCCCTCTTCCTCTGCCTTTTTGTTCCACTCAGGGCCTCAAAGGATTGGACCATGTCTGTCCACATTGGTGAGGGTGGATTTTCTTTACTCAGTCTGCTGATTCTAATGCTAATTTCTTCTAAGACACCCTCACAATGCTTCACCAGCTATCTAGCCATCCCTTAGTTCTGTTAACATATAAAATTGACCATCACAGCAAAGTTTGGCAACCCCTTTTAGAGCACTCCAACTTCACTGACAGGTTGACTACAACTTCATGAGAGATTTTGAGCCAGGAAAGCCAGTACCAAATTCCTAACTTAAAAAACTGAGTAAGATAATAAATGGTTATTGTTGCATGATACTAACTTAGAGGGTTATTTGTTATATAGCAATACATAACTAATACTTGTCAGACTAGATAAGAAAACAAGATTCATGCTATCTATCAAAGTCACAATTTAGATTTAAAGAGACAGTAAGTTGAAAAATATATACAATGCAAACAGTAAACATAGGAGAGTTAGAAGGACAATATTATTATCAGACACAATAGCTTTAAAAGAAACTTTATTAGAGACAAAGTAGTGGGACATTTCATAGTAATAAAATGGTCAACATGTCAGCTATATATAGCAAGTATAAATGTTTACTATAACAGAGCCTCAGAATATATGACAGAATTGAAAGGACAAATAGACAACCATCATAATTGTAGATTTAAATACCTCTATTTCAGTAATTGATAGAACAACCAAAATTTCCTAAATTAGTAACTGTCAATCAGTTTGACTTAACACTCCTTTTTTTTTGAGAGAGAGAGAGAGAAAGAGAGAGAAACATCAGTCATCTGCCTCCCCCACATGCCCTGACCAAGGACCATACCTGCTACTTGGGTATGTGCCCTGACTGGGGCTTGAACCTCCACCTTCTGGTGCTCAGGACAATGTTCCAACCAACTGAGCCACACTAGTCAGGAATTAGCACTTCATCCTAACAAAAGCGGGATGTAATGCATTATTTCCATGCACTTGGAAAATTCTCCAGAGGAGATCATTAGCAATGCCATAATATAAGCCCTAATAACTTTATACAAATTGAAATCATACAAAGTATGTTTTTTAACCATAAAGGAACTATTCTTAGAATCCAGCTTTTAAAAATAAATATAGGAGTCTTTAAATAGGTGGAAATTAAACACACTTCTAAATGACCCATGTGTCAAAAAAGAGATCAGAAGAAAATTTAGGAAATATCTTGATTTGAATAAAAACAAAACCATAATATAGCAAAATGTATAGAATGCAGCTACAGCCATATATAGAGGGAAATGTATAACTTTATATACAAATGAGAAAGGGAGAAATATTTAATCTTAGCTTCAACCTCAAGAACTAGAAAAAGAACAGTAAATAAAACTCAAAGTAAATAGAAAGGAAGAAAAACTAAAGATCAGAGTGAAAAATCAGTGAAATGGAAAATATAAAAACATAGAAAAAATCAATGAAACCAAAATTAATAAACGTTAGCAATTCTGACCAAGCAAAAATTCTCAAAGTAAAGCATAAAGGAAGGAATACCACTAACAACCCTATAGAAATAGAAAAGTATTATAAGGGAATGTTTTTTGTTATTATTAATCCTTACCCAAGAATATTTTTCCATTGATTTTTAGAGAGAGTGGAAGGGCAGAGGGGAGATAGAGAGAGCGGAACATTAATGTGAAAGCGACACATCAATTGGTTGCCTCCCACATGCAGCCTGACCCAGGATGGGGATCAAACCTGCAACTGAGGTATGTGCCCTTGACTGGAATCAAACTCGAGAGGCTTCAGTCCATGGGACAAACTGGCTAGCCATAAGGGAATATTGTAAACAGCTTTTGGCAAACGAATTAGGCACTTTACATGAAATAGACATATTCCTAGAATGACACAATTACCAAAACTGACTCAAAAAGAAATAAAAAAATATAAGTAGACCTATAGCAAGTACAAAAGTTGAATAAATAATTAAAAATATTTCCACAAAGAAAAGCCCGGGTTCAGATGGTTTCAATGGTAAATTCTCAAATATTAAAGGAAAAAATATAAACCTGACATAAACTCTTTCAGAAATAGTGAGGCAGAGGGCACACTTTCCAAATCATTGAATGGGAAACTGAATCCACTCTATGCATAAAAATAATTATACACTGATACCAACTGGTATTTATATCAGGAATTCAAGGTTGGTTTGACATCAGAAAATCAAATCATGTAATAAAACCATGAAAATCTCAATAAACACAAAAAGAGCATTTAACAAAATCCAGCACCTTTTATGATAAAAAGAAAACAACAACTTTCAACAAATTAGAAATAGAAGCTAACTTTCTCAGTCTAATAAATGACATCTAAAAACAACAACAACAACAACAAAACCATAAACAAGCCTACAGCCAGCATACTACTTCAGGTGAAAGATTAAATATTTTTTCACTAAGATTGGGCACAAGGCCCTCGCCGGTTTGGCTTAGTGGATAGAGCCTGCAGACTGAATGGTCCTGAGTTCAATTCCGGCCATGGGCACATGCCCGGGTTGTGGGCTCAAACCCCAGTAGGGGGCGTGCAGGAGGCAGCCAATCAATTATTCTCTCTCATCATTGATGTTTCCATCTCTCTCTCCCTCTCCCTTCCTCTCTCTAGAAGTCAATTAAAACACACACACACACACAAAACAATGCCATTTACAAAAGCATCCAAAAACATTTAAATTTAGAATTAATTTAACAAAACATTTACAAGACTACAGTGTAAAGTACAAAACATTGATGAGAAAAAAACAAAACAAAACATTGATGAGAAGTTTCAAAGACCTAAGTAAATGGATTGATATGCCCTATTAATTAGAAAGGAAGACAATATTGTTAAGATATCAATTCTTCCCAAATTGATATATACAATACAATCCCAATAAAAATCTCAACAGACTTTTTTTGGATAAAACACTGATAATTTTATTTAATGTATTTGAAAACAAAAAGATCTACAAAAATTAAAATAATTTTGAAAAGAAGAACCAAGTTGCAAGACTTATACTATGTGATTTTAAAATTACATTTTATTGATTTTTACTGAGAGGAAGGGAGAGGGATAGAGAGTTAGAAACATTGATCAGCTGCCTCCTGCACACCCCCTACTGGGGATGTGCCCGCAACCAAGGTACATGCCCTTGACCGGAATCGAACCTGGGACCCTTTAGTTTCTAGACCAACACTCTATCCACTGAGCCAAACCGGTTAGAGCTACCATGTGATTTAAGACTTACTATAAAGCTACAGTAATCAAGAGTATCATACTGGCATAAAGAGAAACAAAGATAACAAATGAGTCGGAAGGATGAGGCTAGAAATAAACCCACACATATTTGGTCAATTATTTTTTAAAATATATTTATTGATTTCAGAGAGGAAGGGAGAGAGAGACAGAAAAACCAATGATGAGAGAGAATCATTGATCAGCTGCCTCCTACAACACCCCCCCCCTGGGGATGGAGCCCCCAACCCAGGGAACCTGGCCTGACAGGGAATCAAACCATGACCTCCTGATTCATAGTTCGATGCTCAACCACTGAGCCATGCCGGCCCGGCTTGGTCAATTAATTTTTTACAAAATTGCCAAGGTAATTTAATGAGAGAAAGCATAGTCTTTTCAACAAATGGTGCTGAAACAGCTGTAGATCCATATGGTCGGAAAGGAACCTGACCTTTTCCTTGCCCCTATATAAAAAAATGAACTAAAGTGGATCATATACCTAAATGTAAAGACTAAACTGAAAAATAGCTAGAAGAAAAAAAAATTGTGACCTTAGGGAGATCTATTTTCTTAAATAAACACAAAGGCACAAGCCATAACAGAAAAAAAAGTTGAAAACATGGACTTTATCAATTAGACACTTCTGCTCTAAGAAATACATTATTAAGACAATGAAAAGGCTAACCACAGATGAGGAGGAAATATTCACAATACATATCTTTGACAGAACTATGTGAAAAAATATAAACAACTCTTATAACTGAATAATAAAAAAACAATCCAATTAAAAACCAGCAAACATTGTGAACAGACAGTTTACAAAGAGAATGTGCAAGTGGCCAGTAAGCATCAGCGCTTACAGGAATATGCAAATTACAACCAAGGTGAGGTAACAGTTCACACCCGCTGGAAGGCTAAGTTGAAGTGAATATACAAGCAGACATCTGACAATACCACCAATTGGTGAGGGTGTGCTCTAACTTTCATGCATTGAGGTGCAGATGCAGAATGGTTTCACACGTGGGGGAACAGCTGAGCAGCGTTTATAAAGTTAAGCACACGCTGACCACATGACCCAACAACTCAGCTCCTGGCAGTTTACCCCAAACATACATCCCCATGGAAAATTGTTCATACCGTCTTAATTCATCGTCACCAAACTCTGGAAACAACTCAAATGTCCACCAACAGGTGACTGGATAAACAAATGGTGGTGTGCTCATTGGATGGTCAGATAGAAGGGAATGATTTACATACATGCAAAACATGAAGAACCTCTAAAACATGCTGAAAGAAAGGAGCCAGCCAGAAAAGAGCATGGACCCTAGTTTTACACAAAATTTTTAAAAATATGTTTTTATTGATTTTTTAGAGAGAGAGGAAGGGAGAAAGACAGAGAGATAGAAACATCAATGAGAGAGAAATCTCATCTATTGGCTGCCTCCTGCAGGCCCTTACAGGGGATTGAGCCTGCAACCTGGGCATGTGCCCTGACTGGTAACCAAGCCAGTGACCTCCTAATTCCTGGGTCGACACTCAACAGCTTAGCCACATCAGCTGGGCTACACAAAATTTGAGAGCAGGAAAAACTGCTTCATGGTGACAGAGAGCAGGTCAGCGGCTGCCAGGTGCCCAGGGCATGCATGGGCAGGGCTGATGGAAATGTCTTCTCCCTGACAGTGATGCTGGGCACACACCATATAGATTTATCAAAATTCATGGACTGTACACCTGGAAAGGGTGGATTTTATTGTATGTACATTACTCCTCAGTGAAGTTGATATTAAAAAACCAAATAAACCTCAATTTCCAGGGTGGATCACATTCACCAGGCTCTGGTCCCTGCTCCGTGGTCTATGTGCTATGTGACCCTAAACAGGTCCCTTCATCTCATGCATCAGATTCCTCCTTTGCAAAGTGGACTATCTACCTCAGGGGGTCATTTTAAGGATTGAAAGAATGGTTAGCACAGGGATTAATGTAGTAGGGACTCAGGAAATGTATCTATTTATCTACCTATCTATATTCATAGCTAAATTGGAATTTATATATATGTACATGAAAGTACACACATATACATATACTATGAATCTCAATTTCCGCAAAATACAGTGTAGATGAAGTATTATAGAAAAAAGACTAGAAGGACACATACTAATATATAGAGAGAGTGTTAGAATTATGGGTGATTTTTAAATTATTATTCAAAGTTCTGTGTACATTTTATAATCTGGATAGAAACTATTATGAAAGATAAAAAGCAATAGGCTGACGTAGGTCCCAGGACACTCACTGAAGCATAGTTTGGTTGTAGTAGATGCTGTGACAGCGCCACATTCGTGCTGTTCCTCCTTGCTATGGAACATGGGGCAGCCAGCAAAGTGATTGAAGTCGGACACATATGTATTTGCTAAGGGACACAAGCAAGGTCAATGGGCAGAGGATGCTACGGCTTATGCAAAAAAACTGCAGGAGCTGCCCCAGCCCGCAGGCCCCAGGCCAGCCAAGGTGGGTGCCAGCTGGGGCCCCTGATCACCCCACCAGTCGCCCTACAGAGGGAGATGGCCAGCAGCAGCAGTGGGGGGTGGGGCTGGTCAGCAAACAGGCAGCCAGTGGCAGGGCAATCGGGGGTGGGGCTGGTGAGTGGGCAGCACCAGGCCCGCCAAGGCGGATGCCAGTGGGGGCCCCCCCAATTGCCCCACCAGTCACCCCATAGATTGGCCCTGATCGCCGGCCAGGCGTAGGGACCCTACCTGTGCACAAATTTCATGCACCAGGCCTCTAGTAAGTATATACGTTCTTTGGTTTATCTCTCCTTATCCCCCCACCCCAACATGGAGGTATGTCAGTCTGTTCCATGCCTCCATGCCTCCATGCTTTGGATCTTATTTTGTTGGTCAATTCATTTTGTTCATTAGATTCCACAAATAAGTGAGATCATGTGATATTTGTCTTTCTCAAATTGGCTTATTTCATTTAATCTCCATGTCTACCCATGCTGTCCAAAAGGGTAAGAGATTCCTCTTTTTTACAGCTGCACAGTATTCCATTGTGTAAATGTCCCACAATCTTTTTATCCATTCATCCACTGAGGGGAACTCCGGCTGTTTCCAAATCTTAGCTATTGGAAATAATGCTGCTATGAACATACAGGTGCATACATTCTTTCTGTTTGGTTATATATATATATATATATATATATATATATATATATATATTTTTTTTTTTTTAGGATATATTCCCAGAAGTAGGATTGATGGGTCAAAAGGAAGTTCCATTTTTAATTTTTTGAGTAAACTCCATACTGTTTTCCATAGTGCTTACACCAATCTGCATTCCCATCAGCAGTGAACTAGGCCTACTCATGGCTTCCCTCTGGCACCCGGGACCTGGGCTTCCCTCCGGCCCCAGCTTCATCCAGAATGATGTCTGGTCTAATTAGCATATTACCCTTTTATTATTATAGATTATTATAGATTGAAAGCCATTCTGACAGGTATAAGGTGATATCTCATTGTGGTTTTAATTTGCATTTCTCTGATGATCAGTGACTTTAAGCATTTTTTCATGTATCTCTTGGCCATTTGTGTGTCCTCTTAGGAGAAGTGTCTATTCAGGTCCTCTGCCCATTTTTTAATTGGATTGCTTGTCTTCTTTTTGTTGAACTGTATGAATAGTTTATATATTTTGGAGATTAACTCCTTATCAGATGCCTCATTGGCAAATATGTTCTTCCATACAGTAGGTTCCCTTTTCATTTTGATGGTGGTTTCTTTTGCTGTGCAGAAGCTTTTTATTTTGATGTAGTCCCATTTGTTTATTTTTCCCTTTGTTTCTTTTGCCCTAGGAGATGTAACAGCAAAAATTCTGCTACGTGAGATGTCTGAGATTTTACTGCCTATGTTTTCTCCTAGGACTTTTATGGTTTCATTGCTTACATTTAAGTCTTTTCTCCATTTTGAGTTTATTCTTGTGTATGGTGTAAGTTGGTGGTCTAGTTTCATCTTTTTACATGTGTCTGTCCAGTTTTCCCAACACCATTTGTTGAAGAGACTGTCTTTACTCCATTGTATGTTCTTACCTTTTTTGTCAAATAGTAATTGAGCATAATAGTGTAGGTCACTTTCTGAGGTCTCTGTTCTGTTCCATTGGTCTATATGCCTGTTCTTATGCCAGTACCAGGCTGTTTTGATTACACCACTATAATCAGTTTTAGTATAGTTTGGGATCCAGTATTATGATCCCTCCAACTTTGTTCTTTCTCAGGATTGCTGCAGATATTTGGGGTATTTTATGATTCCATATAAATTTTTGGAGTATTTGTTCTACTCCTGTGAAATATCCACTGGTATTTTAATAGGAATTGCGTTGAATCCATAGATTGCTTTGATTAGTATAGATATTTTAATGATGTTAATTCTTCCAACTCATGAACATGGTATACATTTCCATTTGTTTGTATATTCCTCTACTTTTTTATTGTTTTCAATATTATATTCTTTTTTAACCTTTATAGTTCAGTGTATTATAAATGTCTCCCTTCCCCCCATTGCCTCATCTCCCCTACCCTCTGAGATTCATCAGTCTGTTCCATGCTTATGGAAGTTTCTAATTCTATTTTATTCATCAGTTTATTTTGTTCATTAGATTTCTTGTTTATTTATTTTGACTTTTAGATTCAATTGTTGATAGATAGGTATTTGTTGCCATTTTATTGTTCATGTTTTTTAAAAAAATAGTTTTTATTGATTTCAGAGAGTAAGGGAGAGATAGAAACATCAATGACGAGAGAGAATCATCAATTAGCTGACTCCTGCATGTCCCCCACTGGGGATAGAGCCCACAACCCAGGCATGTGCCCTTGACTGGAATCAAACCTGGGACCCTTCAGTCCCCAGGCTGATGTTCTATCCACTGAGCCAAACCAGCTAGGGCTATTGTTCATATTTTTATATCTCCTCCTCCTCCTCCTTTCTTCTTCTTCTTCTTCTTCTTCTTCTTCTTCTTCTTCTTCTTCTTCTTCTTCTTCTTCTTCTTCTTCTTCTTCTTCTCTTTCTCCTTCTCCTTCTCCTTCTTCTTCTCCTTCTTCTCCCTTTAGCATTTCATGTAATATTGGCTTGGTGGTGATGAACTCCTTTAGCTTTTTCTTGTTTGGAAAACTCTTTAACTGACCTTCAGTTTTAAATTAGAGCTTTGCTGGGTAGAGTAATCTTGGTTGTAGGTCCTTGCTATTCATCACTTTGAATATTTCTTGCTACTCCCTTCTGATCTGCAAAATTTCTGTTGAGAAATCAGCTGACAGTCATATGGGTGCTCCCTTGTAAGTAACTAACTGCTTTTCTCTTGCGGCTTTTAAGATTCTTTGTCTTTAGCCCTTGATATTTTAATTATGATGTGTCTTGGTGTGGGCCTCTTTGGGTTCCTCTTGTTTGGGACTCTCTATGCTTCCTGGACATGTAAGTCTATTTCTTTCACAATGTTGGGGAAGTTTTCTGTCATTATTTCTTCAAATAGGTTTTCAATATATTGTTCTCTCTCATCTCCTTCTGGCAACCCCATAATGCGAATGTTGGTATGCTTGAAGTCCCAGAGGCTCCTTACACTATCTTCATATTTTTGGATTCTTTTTTCTTTTCGCTCGTCTGATTGGGTGTTTTTTTGCTTCTTCATATTTCAAATCATTGATTTGATTCTCAGACTCCTCTAGTCTATTGTTGAATCCCTGTAAATTATTCTTTATTTCAGTTAGTGTACGCTTAATTTCTGACTGGTCCTTTTTTATGTCTTTGACTTTCTCACTAAAATTCTTGAAAGTCTCATGAGGATCCTTGAGTAACTTTATAACCATGGTTTTGAACTCTGTATCCAGTAGTTTGCTTGCTTCCATTTCTTTCATTTGTGATGTGTTTCTTTGTCTCCCCATTTTGGCTGCATCCTTGTGTTTGTTTCTATGTATTAGGTAGAGCTGCTATGTTTCCTGGAATTGGTAGAATGCCCAGCTCACATGACTGAGCCACAGTCTGTGTCCTATAGGGCCCAGTGGCTCAGTCACCTGAGCTGGGCATTCTAGGTGAGTCCCTGTGTGGGCTATGTGCACAGTCTTATAATTGAGCCTCACTGGGATGAATTGACCTCCAGGCCAATTGGCTGTGAGGACCAGATGCGGCTACATGGGAGAACTGCTGCACAGAAAACACCCCTATGGATCAGGACTTGCTTCAGTGGGGCTTTGGTGCTCACTGAGTCTGCCCACAAGTCTGTCACTTGTGGATATGTAGGGTTGTAATCTGCTATGCTCTGAAGCTATCCAGTGGATACACTGGTTCTAGAGCCTCCAGGGAGATGCAAAATCAGCCACTGCCTAGGGCCATCCTGCAGGAGCTACTTGTATTGGGCTTGGAGGTACCCAAGCAAGGCCCATCTGTGAAACAAGGCAAGCTGGTGCTAATGCAGGGTCTTGGGTCTTTTATTGATAAGGGCATGCTGACCCAGCTGCAGCTTATTTGAGAGATTTTAGCAAAATCTTAAGCCTGACCAAGGACAGGCTATTCATATGCAAAAGCCACTGCAAACAGGTTGGGTGGGGCTATAAATTGGATAGGGCAGGGTCTCAGGGAATCACCAGGGCAGAGCAAACAGATATGGCTGCCATTCATCCCTGTGACCAGGGAGGTCCCAGCACAGGAACCTCCATCTGGGAGAATGCTGCCTCAAATTCCTGCCCTAATGCCAGACAATCCAGTTCCTCCTCATAAGTGTCTTGGTCTCCCAGAGCCTCACCCCAGTGTTGGAGCTCAGAGAAAGTGGAACCTTGTAAGTTCAGTGTGTGTGTTGGCCCTTTAAAAGGAACACCTGGGGAGTGTGCAGGAGGCAGCTGATCGATGTTGTTTCTTTCTCATCGATGTTTCTAACTCTCTATCCCTCTCCCTTCCTCTCTGTAAAAAAAAAAAAAATCAATAAAATATATTTTTAAAAAATAAAAAAGAAAAGGAACACCTGGGTCTCCAGCAGCCTCTGTGTCACTGAGCCCCAATCCCCACTGAGCCCATAATTATGGGGATTTCACTTCCCAGCTCTGGGAGCCTAGGCTTGGGGTCTGGTGTGGAGCTAGGACCCCTTGCTCCTCATAGGCACCTCCGCAGAGATGATCTTCCTCCCAATTAAAACACCAAACATGGGAGTCAGTACAGCCAGTTCCATGCCTCTGCCCCTCCTACCAGTCTCAGAGTGCTTTCTTCTTTACTCCTCTAGTTGTTGGACTTCCACTCAGCCAGCTTTCAGGCAGTTCTGGATGATGGTTGTTCTGTATTTTAGTTGTAATTTTGATGTGGATGTGGGAGGCAGTGATATAGGCATTTACCTCTGCCACCATCTTGGTTTTCTCTGCCTGTAATAATTTTTCTATAAAGAAGTCTGAGTCCTTCAGCCATATCCGTCTTCAAGATTTTCTCTATTCAGTTTTCCTTTCAAATCCATATGAATTTTAAGATGGGTTTTTCTATTTTGGCAAAATTCATTATTAACATTTTAAGAATGGTGTCTCCCATCCCATTAAAATGGAATGACTTTTCATTTATTTATGTCTTTAATGTCTTTCAGCAATGTCTTGTCATTTTCAGTGTCTGTCTTTCACCTCCTTGATTAATTCCTAAGTAGTTTATTCTTTTTGGTGCTATTATAAATGGACATTGTTTCTTTAATCTCATTTTCAAGTTCTTCATTATAAATATAGGAAAATGCAATTAATTATTGTATATTGACTACATATCCTGGACTTTGCAAAATTTGTTTAACAAGTTTTTTGTTTTAAGAATTTTGGAGGGAATCTTTAGGGGAATCTATATATAAGGTCATATCATACATATATGAAATAGAGTAATACTATATATATTTTTAAGTGACAAAAAGTTTTAAGTACAGTGCAAACTTCAGTATTTTTCCTGAGCCATTTATGAATAAGTTGTCAACAGACTGCCTCTTCACCTTCAAATACTTTACTCTATTTTGTTCAAAAAAGAGCATTCTGGGCCACTGACTTCTCATTCACTCTCGTGCACCAGAGGTGGCACTGGTGCCAAGATGTCCAACCACGAGGTCTGCCAGGAAGCCAAGCACTCTGGAAATTGGTACACAGCCTCCAGACCACAGCTGAATGCACCACTAGAGGGTTGGCTTTCACAAGTACAGTCTACGAAAAGACCTGCTAGAGCATTGCTGCACCCATGCAGGATATACTACTGTGGGCTTTGTGCTACTCATGCTTATAAATAAGTGGATCCATCTCTTACCCAGAGAATTTGCATCCTCAGTCCTTCTCGTCTTGTGATCCTCTCTTCATGTGCACTTTCCAATGTGGATATATATATATATATATATATATATATATATATATATAACACCTCTATATGACCTTTATATCAACAAAAAGATTTACGGAGGCCCTGGCCAGACAGCTCAGTTGGTTAGAGCATCCACCAGATGAAACAAGATTACAGGCTTGATTCTGGTCAAGAATCAACCAATGAATGCATAAATAAGTGGGACAAAATTAATGTCTCTCTTTCTCTCCCTCCCCCTCTTCCTCTCTCTCTCTAAAAAAACACCTATATAATAAAGAGATAATATGCAAATTGACCATCATTCCAACACACAAGATGGCCGCCCCCATGTGGTCAAAGATGGCCAACCCCAGGTGGACACAAGATGGCCGCCACAAGATGGCCTGCAGGGGAGGGCAGTTGTGGGTGATCAGGCCAGCAGGGGAGGGCAGTTGGGGGGGACCAGACCTGCAGGGGAGGGCAGCTGGGGGTGACCCAGGCCTACAGGGGAGGGCAGTTGGGGGCGACCAGGCCTTCAGGGGAGGGCAGTTGAGGGCAATCAGGCTGGCGGGGGAGGGCAGTTGGGGGGGACCCAGACCTGCAGGGCAGGGCAGTTAGGGGAGACCAGGCCAGCAGGGGAGGGCAGTTAGGGGCTATCAGGCCGGCAGGGTAGCAGTTAGGCATCGATCAGGCTGGCAGGGGAGTGGTTAGGGGGTGATCAGGCTGGCAGGCAGAAGCGGTTAGGAGCATTCAGGCAGGCAGGCAGGTGAGCAGTTGGGAGTCAGCAGCCCTGTATTGGACTGCTGTGGGATCAGGCCTAAACAGGCAGTCGGACATCCCTCGAGGGGTCCCAGATTGGAGAGGGTGCAGGTTGGGCTGAGAGACACACATCCCCTTCCCATGCATGAATTTTGTGCACCAGGCCTCTAGTAATAAAATAAAATAAATCAATAAATAAAGATCTAGCCCTGGCCAGTGTGCCTCAGTTGGTTGAGCATCCTCCAGTATACCAAAAGGTTGCTGATTTGATTCCCAGTCAAGTCACATGCCCAGGTTGTGGGTTTGGTTCCTGGTCAGGTTCCATACAGGAGGTCACTGGTTGATGTTTCCCTCTCTCTCTTTCTCTCTCTCCAAAAATCAATTAAAAAAAAAATGAAGTTTGTCTTCCACTAAAATCTATATATATAAAAGCCTAAGCGACCATCGCAACCGAATGAACAACCGAACAGGCTGCATGGGGCAACCAGGCCTGCAGGGGGGGCAGTTGGGGGCAACCAGGCTGGCAGAGGGGGGCAGTGAGGGGTGACCAGGTCAGTGGGGGGGCAGTTGGGGGTGACCAGGCTGGCAGGGGGGCAGTAAGGGGTGACCAGGCCAGGAGGGCAGTTAGGGGTGACCAGGCCAGTGGGGGGGAGGGGCAATTGAGGGCTACCAGGGGGACAGTAAGGGGCAAACAGGCCGGCGGGGGTGGGGGGGCAGTTAGGGGCATCAGGCTGGCAGGGGGTGGGCAGTTGGTGGCAACCAGGCCAGCAGGGGGGGGGCAGTTGGGGGTGACCAGGCCAGCAGGGGGCTCAGTTAAGGGTGATCAGGCAGGTAGGCAGGTGAGCAGTTAGGAGCCAGTGGTCCCAGATTGTGAGAGGGATGTCTGACTCACAAAGAGATCAGGCCCAAACCGGCAGTTGGAAATCCCCGAGGGGTCCTGGATTCGAGAGGATGCAGGGTGGGCTGAGGGGGAAACCCCCCTCATGCACAAATTTTGTGCACCGGGCCTCTAGCATATATATATATTTTTTATGGGGAACTATGGAAGACAGGAATGTTTGAACACATGTCTCTGCAGACAGATGAAGGAAAACACAGTGTTGAAATGCATTTGCCTTACATAGCTAATGCCATGAAAAGCTATAAGGATGAGTTTACCATTATTTCTATCCTGGTTGGAGCTCTGAATGAGTCAAAAGGACAGAACTTGGAAACTCTTCAGTAAATATCTAGCGGATCCTGGTAATCTCTTTGCGGTTTCTTCTGATTTCTGCCATTTGAGTCAAAGTTTCCATTACAGTTACTATGATGAATCCCAGAAGGAGACTTATAGAATCATTGAACATCTACATAAAATGGATATGAATATAATAAACAATTAGACCCTGTATCTTTTAGCAATTACTTGAAGAAATACCATAAAATTATATGTTGAAGACATCCCATTGAGGTACTATTGAAGGTTATCACAGAGCTCCAAAAGAATGGAATGAAGGTGAGCTTTTTCTTTTGAATTATGCCAGTCAAGTCAGTGTGGAAACTGGCAAGATGGTTCGGTGAGTCATGCTGCTGGAGCACTCACATCCCCTGAAGCTCTGATTCCTCAGGGATGCCACCTGCACTTGTACTGTTCCAGGTCTCAGCCTAACCCTTACCAAGATTCTGGTCCAGGTCTCAGCCTAACCCTTACCAAGATTCTGGTCCTGGTTTAAAGGATTCTGAAACCTTCAAACCAATAGAACTTTCTTCTTTTCTAATAGTCCTTCCTTAATTTCAACTCATTAAAAAATGCTTTATAGTTTAGGGCAAGGGAAGGAAGGCTGGCATGGAATATTTTTATTTTTAAAAAATGGCAATGTGCCCAGCTGGTGTGGCTCAGCAGTTGAGTGTCAACCCAGAAACCAAAAGGTAGCCAGTTTGATTCCAAGTCAGGGTACATTCCCAGGTTGTGGGCTCCATCCCCAGTAGGGATGCATATAGGAGACAGCCAATAGATGATGTTCCTCACTCATCGATGTTTCTATCTTTCTATCCCTCTCCCTCTAAAAATCAATAAAAACATATTTTAAAAATAGTGTTGAATGCAAACTGTAATAGAAAATAAAATAATTTTTAAAAATCAATTAAAAATCATATTTTAAAAATGGCAATGTTGTGGCAGTTTTTTTAAAAAAATAACCTGTATTTACCATACCCTGAGTTTGCATTCTGCGACTTATGCATGTATATTCTGCTTTCAAAATAGTTTTGCAAATTGTACACAAACTCAAAAGGTGGGAGCTTTTTAATAATGAAAATGCATTTATAAATTATTTGTATTAAAATATAATAAATCTCCAGTTATAGTCAATTACTACCATGTTGTGCAACAGATACTTTCTATTTTAGGTGTTAATAAAGGGCTACACAACTCAAAAGGAAGAAAATAATATTCTGCACTATATACACGGTAAAACAGAGGTGAAAAACAGGAAATTAACACATAGGTCACGACATAATCACTATCTGAAATTTGTACCATATGGATGTTATTTTTACAAATTTATTTCAAAGTTCAAAAACTACATGACACAAACTAAAAATTAATCCACTTAACTATGGTTCCTGAGTACCAGTGAATGCGACTTTCCAGGTTTCCTACTGAACGAGGGGGACCCCTCATTCCAACTGCCCACCCAGAAATATATTCAGAAGGGAGGGCGATAAAGGTGGAGGCTCGCAAAGTGCATAAAAAGTTCGGGTCCTGAAAGGGCTCCAAGTGCCGGCTTGGGGTCCCACAGGATTTTGCCCTCCTCCGCAGGGAAACCCAGGTAAAACAGGCTCCTGCAGATGGCTAAGAGGGCCCTGGCCGGTGTTGCTCAGTGGATAGAGCCTCAGCCTGCGGACTGAAGGGTCCCGGTTCCATTCCCGTCAGGGCGCATGCCCGGGTTGCGGGTTCTATTCCCAGTAGGGGACCAGGCAGCCAATCAGTGATTCTCTGTTATCATTGATGTCTCTCTCTCTCTCTCTCTCCCCCCCCCTTCCTCTCTGAAATCAATAAAAAATACAAATAAACAAAAAGATTGTAATGTCCGTAGCGGCCAAGAGAGGGTGACAAGTCGCCAGCTCCCCAAGGCGCCAAGTCCATGACATACCGTGCCACCGCGGGTTCCCAGATTCCCCCCACCCTCTGCCGGGCTGGCACACTGCCACCAGCCGGGTTCCATCCACAGCCGATCGGAGAGCCTCTGGGAGGTTGAGGAGCCCAGGACGCTGGCGTGGTCCCGGCTACCCCCATCCTAAAGGCCATTTGGTGGTTACCCAACGACCCTCCCACCTCCCCACCCACTTCACACACACACCAGATAATCACCCCCTTGGCGGTCCCCGGGTGAGCTGAGCGAACGCTTCCCTTCCCCTTCAGAGCCACGTTGGAAGAACCGAGGGGGAGAAGTGTGGGCATGGGGCCCACAACCCCCAGGGACCCAGGAGCTCTGCCTATTGCGTCCCCGCCCCCTCCGGTGGACACCTGCCACTTCGGTACGCGTCTTCCCCATGGCGTTCCCGGGTGAGGGACTGTCCCGATTGGAGGCCAGCGACGCCCCATCTGTCTCTTGGCCCGCCAAGCCCGACCGTCTCCAGGCACCAGAGGCCAGGGGAGCACGGAGAGGTGGGGACCAGAGGGTAGGTAAGGGGGCCAGAGAGTGCGTGCTCCATCTCCCAGAGCTCGGGTCTCCTACGGACCAGGCCTGCGGGGTCTCTTCCCCTGTCTGCAGAGGGACAGCTCCTTAGATCCGTAGAGGGGGCACCAAAGGAAGGCTTGCGTCCCTCACAACTCCACCATGTCACAGCTGCCCACCTTCTGCTCTGCAAAGTGCGGCTGCCAGACCCGCAAACCCGCCCCTGCAGATCGCGGCCCTCCCACGGCGATCAGAAGGCACCTCCCTCGCAGATCCAACCCGGATCCGCCTGCGCCTCCGCCCCCGCCCCCGCCCCTGCCGCGGCGTCGCTGTGCGCCCCCAGCCCGCGTGCTCCCCACCCGAACCGCTTCCCCGCCCCCGCGAAGGAAACGCTGACACACACGGTGCAGGCGCCCAGACGAGGGGCTAAGACTTTATTGCCATCCAGGTCCGGGACTCCGCCGGCGGCTCAGAAGACCTTCACCGACTCCAGCTGCAGGTCCCCGCCCACCTCCAGCAGCCGCACGCGCGCCGGCGGGATGCGGTAGCGGAAGTGGTGGAACTCCGCGTCGCCCACCACCGCCTGCGGGGCGGGGAAGGCGCTTCACTCAGGTGGCCCGGGCCGCCGCGGGCTTCTTCCCGACTTCCTCCCGCGCCTGGTGACCTTGGCAACCACGGAGCCCGCGGCCCAAGGCCCCGAGGGGAGATGGGCGGATGTTCCTTCTAACCCCTTGTCCTGAGGGTGCCACGAGGGGACTGTTGGCACCCGAGTGCTTTGTACGTGTTGGCAGGGGATGTGGTTAGCACGCACCGGCGTCCACCGCCTCGCTCGGGACGTGCAGATTTAAAGGGGCGAGCGGCTGGGTGGTGGAGGGGCTGCAGCGACCGCTCCCTCCGGGACGTGCGCCTGTGCCCTGTCTCCCAGCCCATCCTCGCCCCAGTCACGCGGTCCCGACCTCAGGTGCAAGTGAACAGGGAGTGAGGGGGCGGGGGTGTGGGGTGGAAGTCGGCCAGCCTCTCCGGAGGACACCCGCGCCCTGGGCACCACGTTCTTGGTCGTTTTGCCCGTGTCCCTGCACATACCTGTCCTGCTGTCACCACAGGAGGGAGAGGGACTGAGGACGCCTGCCCAGCTCTGTCCACGCCTTTGCTGCCCCCTCCACCACGGGCCTTGCTGGCCTTCCCCAACCACAGGAGGGATGTGGGTCCCGGTGCCCACCCTGTGGCAGGGACACACCTTGAAACCCTCCTCCGTGGCGATGAGGAGCACCTCGAAGGGCTGCCCACGCTGAAAGGGAAGGCCGTGGCCGCGCTCCTCCTGGCCCCAGCCCCCGCGCTCCTTGGTGTTGAAGACCACCGTGGACTCGTCCAGCCGGGGGTTGAAATGCAGCGCAGCCTCGGCGCCCTCCTCCTCGCTGCACAGCAGGTTCACGTGAAACCTGGGGAAGTGAAGGGGTGGGGAGTGGCCAGGAGTAGATGTCACAAGCCATGAAGCACCCAGACCAAGGCCAAGGGCCAATGAGTTAAGACTCACCATTGAACAAACCCAGGTTTACAGGGACCTGAGTCTGTCACACCCCTCAGAGGGAGGGGCTGTGGACTGGTACAGGGAACCCAGAGGCCGGGCAGGCCAAACCCTTACTGCACACACATCACCGAGCAAGGATTGTTAGGCTGTGGCCTGCGCTGCCTTCATTCCCACAGAGTCTGGGAGTTGACAAGGAGTCGTGATGCTGATGGCCAGGGTGCTCACGACTCCCAGCATGCCCCCAGTTCCCAGAGGGCCGGGAAGGCTACCAGGGACCCAATAGTCACAGGCACCCTAGGTCCCAGGAAGCCAGAAGTTCCCAGACCCAGGAAGACATACATTGATTGCTTATGCTCTCAGATGCCCAGGGCGCCAAATCACAGGACATACTTCTAGAGTTCCTAGTGACTCCGTTTGGAAGTCCTAGAACCATAGGTAGGAAGCCTGAAATGGTCTTGGAACCCACAGATTCTTAGGGACCCAGCTCCAAAATCAGGGGACACATTTGTGGGAGCACCAGATCCCAAAAGGTTGGTAATGGCCTGGAGATTCCAAACCCTAGTGGGCAAAGGTGGCTCTGGGCCCTCACCTCTGGGCTGTCAGAAGTCAGAGGCAGCTGGGCTGAGACCTCCACACACCCCCACCCCTTACCTCTGGAAACTGGGTCACACTGGAGTCTCACCTGCGAGCCTTGTCGGGGACAACACCACGGATTCTCATCACGGTACCCACTCTGACACCCTCGGGCAACGAGGTCTTGTGTGGCACGTTCTGCAAGAGTCCGAGTGGGAGGGGATGAGTGAACCAGGGGACCAAGGGGTGAGACAGATGGGTCACACCAGGTGGAAAACCACCAGGACCCAGACCAGCACAATCAGAGAGGAGAAAGGCACAGAGAGAAGCAAAGAGAGTCAGACACAGGGCAAGAGTTGTTAAGGGAAGCACTAAGGATGAACAGATAAATATTCAGGCAGAGAAGCCAAGGGGACATGGGAGCATCGGGATGGAGATGGGTGGGTCCATGCAAAAGGCAGCCCCCGGACACTTCACAGCACAGCTGACCACCCACTTTCTCGTTTGAAACAGGAGACTTCAGCCAGGCCCCAGCCCCTCTCCTAGGCTGGTGCAACCTTGGGTCCAAGGCCCCCCAACCCTCAGACCCTAGAACACTCACAGAGCTCCCTGCCATGGCGGGGACGGTGGGACAGGCAATGGTGGTGTCAGGTATGGCTGCTGGGATCTTAAGTTGAAAGCAGGTGTGGCTGGGCCTGATGACTCACCCCGTCTTTCCAAATCCACCACCCACACCTGGCACAGACCCTGGCCCTGGGGCCAGGGTGGCCCAGCACCCTTTTCCTGGGGCCTCTCACCCTTCCCTCCATCCAGGCCCATTTCCAGCCTCCATAGCCCAACACTCTAGAGAAATCCAGGCTAGGACGGGTGGGGGTGGGGTGGGGGAATGCGGAAAGGTGGCTTTGAGGTCAAGGAATAGGAAGGGTGGGGGAACTAGGCAGAAACCCCTCCTACAACCTAGCAGCCCTCCTCTCCGTCTTCACCCCTCACAGGGGAAGAGGCTGCTCCAGAATGGAGAATGGAAACTTTGGGTGGAGACAACCAGACTCAGCACCTGGTCCACACCTCCCCCCACTCTCCCCATGCCTCCCAGGCCCTCCCCATCCCCCTCACCACACAGGAGTCACCTCAGGTGCTGGTGAAGCAAGTGCCTTGGGGACAGAGGATGGGCAACTGCACTTAGGTGAAGGCGCCAAGCTCCCCGTTTGGTGGTGGAGAAAGCGCAGGCTTAGAGGGGGGCAGCCGCTCAGCCAAGGCCTCCCAGGTGGGAAGGGCCCTGCCTGAGCTGGAGTCCAGGGCTGTGTGCCATGGGCAGGTCATCAGACTTTAAACATCGAGGACAGTGGGGTTTGAGGCTATAGTACCAACTGCTCAGGGTGGAGAGAGTCCCACTGATGGACTCCATGGCTCTTACCAATGAGGTGGCCATGTCTTGTCCCAGTCTACTGCTACTGTATCCCAATGACACATCTTCTCCCAGTTGCCTCATGTGGATGCACATTTCTTCACAGGCTGCCAACCTGCAAGTCCAAGCTTGACTCTGGTGTTGGGCCAGATGAATTCAGTCTGCTATCAGCTTGGTTTCTGGTTTATTTCTGATAGCTCAGATGTGCGCACCCTTGATGGTTCTTATTCATTTGTGGAGATTATCTTCACAGCAGTGCTGGAAATACGTTTTTGAGAGCATGGTTTTTCATTTTAAATAAGTAGCAAATGTACTTATTTCCCAGTACTGTATTCTCAAGCTCCACTTCACACTCATAAGTCCTGCAGACTTAACAGAATACCTCACCGGGTTTTGTCAAATACGTAGGAGACCTGGGCAGCCACCACCCCAATCCAGTTTCTTCCAGTCCCCGAAACAACAGCCCCCTCCACCTGCCCCAGGACACCATGGCACTGCTCAGCATCCCACAGCCTCCAAGCTCATTTGTCATGAAATAAAGAAGAGCGGTGGCCAGCAGGCTGAGTTTGCTGGCTTTGCAGCTCCTTCAGGAAAGAATTCTGCTACTTTTACCCACGGTTGTTGTAGGAGCTGGAATCCCACACTCTGTCAACGTCAGCTTCTTGGAGACTTCAGGCTGTTTTTGTGCGCAGCGAAGATCATCCAGGGATTGCTTCGGTTTTGTAAATACCTCACCAGTCACAGAATAGCATTTGCTGTATGATTCTATCCTTAAGAAGCTGACGTTGACAGAGTGTGGGATTCCAGCTCCTACAACAACCGTGGGTAAAAGTAGCAGAATTCTTTCCTGAAGGAGCTGCAAAGCCAGCAAACTCAGCCTGCTGGCCACCGCTCTTCTTTATTTCATGACAAATGAGCTTGGAGGCTGTGGGATGCTGAGCAGTGCCATGGTGTCCTGGGGCAGGTGGAGGGGGCTGTTGTTTCGGGGACTGGAAGAAACTGGATTGGGGTGGTGGCTGCCCAGGTCTCCTACGTATTTGACAAAACCCGGTGAGGTATTCTGTTAAGTCTGCAGGACTTATGAGTGTGAAGTGGAGCTTGAGAATACAGTACTGGGAAATAAGTACATTTGCTACTTATTTAAAATGAAAAACCATGCTCTCAAAAACGTATTTCCAGCACTGCTGTGAAGATAATCTCCACAAATGAATAAGAACCATCAAGGGTGCGCACATCTGAGCTATCAGAAATAAACCAGAAACCAAGCTGATAGCAGACTGAATTCATCTGGCCCAACACCAGAGTCAAGCTTGGACTTGCAGGTTGGCAGCCTGTGAAGAAATGTGCATCCACATGAGGCAACTGGGAGAAGATGTGTCATTGGGATACAGTAGCAGTAGACTGGGACAAGACATGGCCACCTCATTGGTAAGAGCCATGGAGTCCATCAGTGGGACTCTCTCCACCCTGAGCAGTTGGTACTATAGCCTCAAACCCCACTGTCCTCGATGTTTAAAGTCTGATGACCTGCCCATGGCACACAGCCCTGGACTCCAGCTCAGGCAGGGCCCTTCCCACCTGGGAGGCCTTGGCTGAGCGGCTGCCCCCCTCTAAGCCTGCGCTTTCTCCACCACCAAACGGGGAGCTTGGCGCCTTCACCTAAGTGCAGTTGCCCATCCTCTGTCCCCAAGGCACTTGCTTCACCAGCACCTGAGGTGACTCCTGTGTGGTGAGGGGGATGGGGAGGGCCTGGGAGGCATGGGGAGAGTGGGGGGAGGTGTGGACCAGGTGCTGAGTCTGGTTGTCTCCACCCAAAGTTTCCATTCTCCATTCTGGAGCAGCCTCTTCCCCTGTGAGGGGTGAAGACGGAGAGGAGGGCTGCTAGGTTGTAGGAGGGGTTTCTGCCTAGTTCCCCCACCCTTCCTATTCCTTGACCTCAAAGCCACCTTTCCGCATTCCCCCACCCCACCCCCACCCGTCCTAGCCTGGATTTCTCTAGAGTGTTGGGCTATGGAGGCTGGAAATGGGCCTGGATGGAGGGAAGGGTGAGAGGCCCCAGGAAAAGGGTGCTGGGCCACCCTGGCCCCAGGGCCAGGGTCTGTGCCAGGTGTGGGTGGTGGATTTGGAAAGACGGGGTGAGTCATCAGGCCCAGCCACACCTGCTTTCAACTTAAGATCCCAGCAGCCATACCTGACACCACCATTGCCTGTCCCACCGTCCCCGCCATGGCAGGGAGCTCTGTGAGTGTTCTAGGGTCTGAGGGTTGGGGGGCCTTGGACCCAAGGTTGCACCAGCCTAGGAGAGGGGCTGGGGCCTGGCTGAAGTCTCCTGTTTCAAACGAGAAAGTGGGTGGTCAGCTGTGCTGTGAAGTGTCCGGGGGCTGCCTTTTGCATGGACCCACCCATCTCCATCCCGATGCTCCCATGTCCCCTTGGCTTCTCTGCCTGAATATTTATCTGTTCATCCTTAGTGCTTCCCTTAACAACTCTTGCCCTGTGTCTGACTCTCTTTGCTTCTCTCTGTGCCTTTCTCCTCTCTGATTGTGCTGGTCTGGGTCCTGGTGGTTTTCCACCTGGTGTGACCCATCTGTCTCACCCCTTGGTCCCCTGGTTCACTCATCCCCTCCCACTCGGACTCTTGCAGAACGTGCCACACAAGACCTCGTTGCCCGAGGGTGTCAGAGTGGGTACCGTGATGAGAATCCGTGGTGTTGTCCCCGACAAGGCTCGCAGGTGAGACTCCAGTGTGACCCAGTTTCCAGAGGTAAGGGGTGGGGGTGTGTGGAGGTCTCAGCCCAGCTGCCTCTGACTTCTGACAGCCCAGAGGTGAGGGCCCAGAGCCACCTTTGCCCACTAGGGTTTGGAATCTCCAGGCCATTACCAACCTTTTGGGATCTGGTGCTCCCACAAATGTGTCCCCTGATTTTGGAGCTGGGTCCCTAAGAATCTGTGGGTTCCAAGACCATTTCAGGCTTCCTACCTATGGTTCTAGGACTTCCAAACGGAGTCACTAGGAACTCTAGAAGTATGTCCTGTGATTTGGCGCCCTGGGCATCTGAGAGCATAAGCAATCAATGTATGTCTTCCTGGGTCTGGGAACTTCTGGCTTCCTGGGACCTAGGGTGCCTGTGACTATTGGGTCCCTGGTAGCCTTCCCGGCCCTCTGGGAACTGGGGGCATGCTGGGAGTCGTGAGCACCCTGGCCATCAGCATCACGACTCCTTGTCAACTCCCAGACTCTGTGGGAATGAAGGCAGCGCAGGCCACAGCCTAACAATCCTTGCTCGGTGATGTGTGTGCAGTAAGGGTTTGGCCTGCCCGGCCTCTGGGTTCCCTGTACCAGTCCACAGCCCCTCCCTCTGAGGGGTGTGACAGACTCAGGTCCCTGTAAACCTGGGTTTGTTCAATGGTGAGTCTTAACTCATTGGCCCTTGGCCTTGGTCTGGGTGCTTCATGGCTTGTGACATCTACTCCTGGCCACTCCCCACCCCTTCACTTCCCCAGGTTTCACGTGAACCTGCTGTGCAGCGAGGAGGAGGGCGCCGAGGCTGCGCTGCATTTCAACCCCCGGCTGGACGAGTCCACGGTGGTCTTCAACACCAAGGAGCGCGGGGGCTGGGGCCAGGAGGAGCGCGGCCACGGCCTTCCCTTTCAGCGTGGGCAGCCCTTCGAGGTGCTCCTCATCGCCACGGAGGAGGGTTTCAAGGTGTGTCCCTGCCACAGGGTGGGCACCGGGACCCACATCCCTCCTGTGGTTGGGGAAGGCCAGCAAGGCCCGTGGTGGAGGGGGCAGCAAAGGCGTGGACAGAGCTGGGCAGGCGTCCTCAGTCCCTCTCCCTCCTGTGGTGACAGCAGGACAGGTATGTGCAGGGACACGGGCAAAACGACCAAGAACGTGGTGCCCAGGGCGCGGGTGTCCTCCGGAGAGGCTGGCCGACTTCCACCCCACACCCCCGCCCCCTCACTCCCTGTTCACTTGCACCTGAGGTCGGGACCGCGTGACTGGGGCGAGGATGGGCTGGGAGACAGGGCACAGGCGCACGTCCCGGAGGGAGCGGTCGCTGCAGCCCCTCCACCACCCAGCCGCTCGCCCCTTTAAATCTGCACGTCCCGAGCGAGGCGGTGGACGCCGGTGCGTGCTAACCACATCCCCTGCCAACACGTACAAAGCACTCGGGTGCCAACAGTCCCCTCGTGGCACCCTCAGGACAAGGGGTTAGAAGGAACATCCGCCCATCTCCCCTCGGGGCCTTGGGCCGCGGGCTCCGTGGTTGCCAAGGTCACCAGGCGCGGGAGGAAGTCGGGAAGAAGCCCGCGGCGGCCCGGGCCACCTGAGTGAAGCGCCTTCCCCGCCCCGCAGGCGGTGGTGGGCGACGCGGAGTTCCACCACTTCCGCTACCGCATCCCGCCGGCGCGCGTGCGGCTGCTGGAGGTGGGCGGGGACCTGCAGCTGGAGTCGGTGAAGGTCTTCTGAGCCGCCGGCGGAGTCCCGGACCTGGATGGCAATAAAGTCTTAGCCCCTCGTCTGGGCGCCTGCACCGTGTGTGTCAGCGTTTCCTTCGCGGGGGCGGGGAAGCGGTTCGGGTGGGGAGCACGCGGGCTGGGGGCGCACAGCGACGCCGCGGCAGGGGCGGGGGCGGGGGCGGAGGCGCAGGCGGATCCGGGTTGGATCTGCGAGGGAGGTGCCTTCTGATCGCCGTGGGAGGGCCGCGATCTGCAGGGGCGGGTTTGCGGGTCTGGCAGCCGCACTTTGCAGAGCAGAAGGTGGGCAGCTGTGACATGGTGGAGTTGTGAGGGACGCAAGCCTTCCTTTGGTGCCCCCTCTACGGATCTAAGGAGCTGTCCCTCTGCAGACAGGGGAAGAGACCCCGCAGGCCTGGTCCGTAGGAGACCCGAGCTCTGGGAGATGGAGCACGCACTCTCTGGCCCCCTTACCTACCCTCTGGTCCCCACCTCTCCGTGCTCCCCTGGCCTCTGGTGCCTGGAGACGGTCGGGTGGGGTCGGGCTGGGGAGCGGATGGGGCGTCGCCGGCCTCCCATCTGACACCACCACACAACCCCCCCCCCCTTGCTGACGCGTACGGAAAGACGGCAGGGGCCCCGCGAAGCGGCGGTATGCGGAGGATAGGGCTCCTGGGTCCCCGCGGGATGGCGTGCCCCACGTCCATACTCTTTCCCCTCGGCTCCCCCAAGTGGTTCTGGAGGGGAAGGGAACGTGTGCTCAAGGGTCGAAGCCCAGCTCACCCCGCCGGCCAAGGGGGTGAGTATCAAGTGTCAGGGGGTCCTCATCAAGTTGTCAGGGGGTCCTCGAGTCACACCAAATGGCCTTGGGAGCCCGTTGTGGGTAGCAAGCGCCCTTAGCCGGCGCCCTCCGCGAGGCGCGGCGCGTCTGGCCTGTGGATGGAGCCCCGCGCAGTGGTCGGTCCGGGGCTCGGAAATGTCCGTTTGTTCATCGGACTGCAGGCCAGGAACCCGCTCACCTAACACACCTCTCCCTGCTCTGGTGGCCTCTGCCAGCGTGGCCTCTGGCTTCTTTTCTCTTTTTCTTTTTTTAGCGGAAGCAGAGTGTATTGAGAGAAGCCAGGCCTGGAAAAGGTGCAGCCAGGTTCCAGGAGAGTAAAAAGTAGTTCCCGTCCAGAGCTCCCGGCCTATGTTAGTCGGCTGTAGCTCGGCATCCAAGCGAATTGAAGCCGGTTACTCCAGGTGCAGAGTCCCACGCGGGCCATAAGCCACGCGCGCGCGGCGATGTGCTCCCTGACACAGGAACCTCAGGAACCCATGGCGCCCCAGAGGAAGCTTGAAGTCTGGTTTCTGACTCAACCTGAACCCGAGGGCTGGGTGGTGGGAAGACCGAGCCCGGCTACAGGACTTGACACTTAGAACCCGTTTTTCTGTCCCGTGGGCTGACGCCACCCACCCCATGCGCGGCGCTTGAGAGTACATCTCTGGATGGGCCGAGGAATGAGGTTGTTAACCTAAAAATAAAAAATTTAAATAGGTGAAAATGAAAGACAATAAACGTTTGAGATCACAGAATGGCAGTTGGGGGCATAGATCTGCTTAGAAACCCAAATGGTGTCCTGGTTTTAGGGTGAAGGCAAGGGGTTTTTATGAGAAAAAGGAAAGGAAATAATTACATGAATGGAAGAAAGGCATTTCCATGGTGCTAGCAAGCTAAGTTACTCCTCAGCTATCCACACATGGCTAGTTACTGATTATAAAGAAAGCCCATACTATCAGGATGTCTGCTTTCCTGTTAGCTTTCCAAATGAGTGTTTGTAAGACAATATTGGTTTGGCCTAGTCCAAAGGTTATTCTGCCCTGTTCAAACATTTCAAAGGTTCAGGGAGTAAGACGGCAAGGCAATTCCTCTGTAAGGGCTGCTCTGGCTCCACTTTAAAATGGCTCCACTGGGGGAGGGGGAAGCATAAGTTCATTGCGACTCATCAAAATTGAAATATATACAGGGTGAGGCAAAAGCAGGTTATTGAAAATGAACAGACTCCAATTTCTATATCAGGGCTACGCCTTCCACGAGTGAATTGTTCTCAGTTTCTTGGTTTATGTACTCTTCCAGGTTGTAAATGTAAAGATATTAGAAGAAATACCCAAAAAGAAGAACTAAAGAGTTTTGGTACACAAAACGTATTTGTTTTCTGCACTAGAGGGTAACTGTCAAAATACAGAGTCCCAACCCTTTTGGACTTCTACCAGCAGGATGGCATTGGCACTCATCATCCTGTCCCAGATGGGGGACTCCTGACATAGCCAGCTACTGCGAAATAATGGAAGAGCTTACAATCTCTCTTAAAAATAATCAAAAAACCATAAGGCCCAACCCATATGGCTCACTAGACTGAGCGTCACCCCATACACCAAGAGGTCACTGGTTGGATTCCTGGATAGGGCACATGCCTCGGGTTGCAGGCTCAATCCACAGTAAGGGATGTGCTACAATGTTCCTCCTTCATCAATGTTTCCATCACTCTCTTCCTCACCCTTCTCCCCACTCCCTCTCGAAAAAAAATTTAAAAAACAACAACACACCAATAAACAACTATGCAGGAGTTGCGAGATCTTATCTTTAGCCACTTGTCTCATACTATACCTGTCTGACACAGTATCTCCACAGCAAGCTATAGACAGCCCATGATGATCTGGAGCAATACAGACCATAAAGCAATATAATTATCTTCATGAGTTCTAGGACAAACTAGCTGCACATCTATCATCACAAGTCACTATCAATGTCTGCATTGAGATTTTTTAAAAGATAATTTTGAATTAACTCATACTTGAGTAATCTAACACAATTTACTAACTTGTTATCAATTTGATTGTAAATGCATATGTGAAGTGCCCAGCGTAGTGGGTCAGTTGGTTGAGCATTGTCCTGTGCACCGAAAGGTTGCCAGTTTGATTCCCAGTCAGGGCACATACCTAGGTTGCTCTCCGATCCCTTGTTTGGGCATGTACAAAGGCAACTGATTTATGTTTCTCTCTCACATTGATGTTTCTCTCCCCCCCCCCCCCCCGCCACTTCTCTCTAAGTATGTCTTCAGGTGAGGATTTTTTTAAAGTATATGTGAAGCTATTCCTAAAGCTTTTATTGAAAAAAATAAAAATTAAAAATGGCTCCATTTCTGTTAGCTTTCCACAAGGGATCACCTCTTCCTCTGGAAAACCTGACAAAGTCTGAAATCCCCTGGTCCTCCAGGATTTGTTGCGAATAACTTCGTTTTTACTTTTTTCTTATTTGTGAAGTATTATAAATGTATTTTTAATTTTTGTAAAGCAATTTGTACATATGATACAAATTTCAAAAGTACAGTTATTGGCACAACTGATAAAGGTGGTTTCAGTTCTCAGATTTGCTGGTAATGACTCATCTTATTGATTTCCTGATTTTCACCATTGCCTTACAGTAGACAAGAGGGAGAATGTTCTTATTTGTAAAAAATACACTATAAAGCCTTTGAAGATGATCAAAAAGCCTGTTCACCTTATTCTCAAAGAATGCAGGGGGAAAATGTGGGTTTTTGTTAATCCTCACTGGAGGATATTTTTTCCATTGATTTTGAAAAAGAGAGAGAGAGAATGAGAGAGAGAGAGAGAAATGTTGATTGGTTGCCTCCTGCATGGGCCTCCACCCCAGAAGGGGATTGAACCTGCAACCCAGGCAAGTGCTTTTGACAGGAATTGAACCCGAGGCCCTTCAGTGCGCAGGCCAACACCCTAACCACTGACCCACCTGAGCAACACTGGCCAGGGTAGGAAAAAAATGTTTGTACTACAATTACAGCATTTTTATTTTAAAATATTATATATATGCAAAAGAAAGTCCTCCTTTATGAGAATAAACTACTGCTACCTGTCTTCATTTCTTGTGTATCTTTCAAAAAAATCTTCTGTAAACACACCCATATGCAGTTTCTTTGCCCTCATTGCATAAGTGGTAGCATCCTCCACCCACTGACCTCATTTATGTCACTTAACAAATATGTGTACGACTTCAATCACTTTGCTGACTGCCCTGTGAAGTACCTGCTGTGACAGGACCATATTCGTGTGATAGCACGAATGTGGTCCTGTCACAGCAGCTACTACAACCAAACTATGCTTCAGTGAGTGTCCTGGGACCTACGTCAGCCTATAGCTTTTACCTTTTTATAATTTCCTTTCTGATTATAAGATGTATGTATGCTTATTCCAGAATTAAAAAAAAAAATCGGCCCCAATTTCACGATCCAGGTAATAGTCACTCTTAGTATGCGTGTGTTTCCTTCTAGCCTTTTTTTCTATAATAGTTCATATACACTATACATTTGGGGGGAAACTGAAATATATACAAGATGGGACAAAAGTAGGTTTACAGTTGTTTGTATAGAAAATAATACAATAATTAATAAATAATAATACAAGAATAAACTGATTTGCATATTCAGAACTGTAAACCTACTTTTGCCCCACCCTGTATATATTTTGCAAATATATATGTGCAAATATAGACATCTATATTTCCATATATGAATACATACATATATATATCAATAGCTAACATTTCCTGAGTCCTACTATGTTAGCCACTGTGCTAATCATTCTTTCAATCCTTAACATGATTCTCTGAGGTAGATATTCTTATTATTCGTATTTTGCAAAGGAGGCATCTGATGCATGAGATTAAGGGACCTGTTCAGGGTCACACATCACATAGATGGTGGAGCAGGGACCAGAGCCTGGTGAATGTGATCCAGAGCTGAGGGTCTAAACCCCTAGGAGATCGAGGGGTGTTTGTTTTTAATTGGTTTTTAGAAAGGGAGGAAGGGAGAGAGAAACACAATATGAGAGATATACATGGGTCAGTTGCCTCTCATACATGCTCCAATGGGGATAAACCCGCAACCCAGGCATGTGCCCTGATGGGGAATCACACCCAGAACCTTGCAGTGCAGGGAGGATACTCCAACAAACTGACCACACTGGCCAGGGCTGTTTTGGTTTCTTTCTTTCTTTTTTTAAAAATATGTCTTTATGATTTCAGAGAGGAAGGGAGAGGGAGAAAGAGGTAGAAACATCAATGATGAGAGAGAATCATTGATCAGCTGCTTCCTGCACATCCCCTATTAGGGATTGAGCCCACAACCTAGGCATGTGCCCTTGACCAGAATTGAACCTGTGACTCTTCAGTCCACAGGCCGACACTCTATCCACTGAGCCAAACTGGCTAGGGCTGGTTTGTTAATATGAACTTCACTGAGGTGTAATATACGTGCAATAAATTCTACCCTTTATAGTCCATGAATTTTGATAAATCCATACGGTGTGTGCCCAGCATCACTGTCAGGGAGGACATTTCCAGCCCTGCCCACACAAGCCCTGGGCACCTGGCAGCCGCTGACCAGCTCTCTGTCATCATGAAGCGGTTTTTCCCGCTCTCAAATTTTGTGTAAAAGTAGGGTCCATGCTCTTTTCTCGCTGGCTCCTTTCTTTCAGCATGTTTTAGAGGTTCTTCATAGTTTGCATGTATGTAAATCATTCCCTTCTATCTGACCATCCAATGACCACACCACCATTTGTTTATCCAGTCACCTGTAGGTGGACATTTGAGTTGTTTCCAGAGTTTGGTGACGATGAATTAAGACGGTATGAACAATTTTCCATGGGGATGTATGTTTGGGGTAAATTGCCAGGAGCTGAGTTGCTGGGTCATGTGGTCAGCGTGTGCTTAACTTTATAAACGCTGCCCAGCTGTTCCCCCGTGTGTGAAACTGTTCACCTTGTTTGCCGGTTTTTTGTTAATATATTTCTTTATTGATTTCAGAGAGGAAGAGAGAAGGAGAGGGAACTAGAAGCATCAATGATGAGAATCATTGATTGGCTGCCTCCTGCACACCCTCCACTGGGGATCGAGCGCAACCCCGGCATGTGCCCTTGGCCAGAATCAAACCTGGGACCCTTCAGTTCACAGGCCGATGTTCTATCCACTGAGCCAAGCCGGCGAGGGCATGTTTGCCGGTTTTTTATTGGACTGTTAATTGTCTTCTTTTTAAAAAATATTTTTTATTGATTTCAGAGAGGAAGAGAGAGGGTGAGTTAGAAACATCAATGATGGCCCTGACCGGTTTGGCTCAGTGGATAGAGCGTCGGCCTGTGGACTGAAGGGTCCCGGGTTTGATTCTGGTCAAGGGCATGTACCTTGGTTGTGGGCACACCCCCGGTAGGGGTTGTGCAGGAGGCAGCTGATCGATGTTTCCCTCTCATCGAAGTTTCTGACTCTCTCTCTCTATCCCTTTCCCTTCCTCTGTATAAAAAAAACAATAAAATATATTTTTAAAAAAAAGAAAGAAACATCAATGATGAGAGAGAATCATTGATCGGCTGCTCCTATATGCCTCATACTCGGGATGAAGCCCACAACCTGGACATGTGCCCTGACTGGGAATCAAACTGTGACCTCACTGAGCCACACCAGCCAGGCTAGTTGTCTTCTTATTGGGCTAGGAGTTCTTTCTTTACTTAACTTACATATTTACAAACTTGCTGTTATAAACACATTTATTTATTTAAATCTTTATTATTGAAAATATTACAGATGTCTCGTTTTTCCCCCATTGACCGCCTCCAGCCCGCCCCCATCCCCTGCCCCAGGCCTTTACCACCTTGTGTCCATGGCTTATACATACATGCATACAAGTTCTTTGGTTGAGCACCTCTCACCCACCCACCCACCCCCACCTTCCCTCTGAGATTCCACACTCTGTTCCATGCTTCCATGTCTCTGGATCCACTCCATTCATCAGTTTAGTTTGTTACTTAGATTCCACATGTGAGTGCAATCATATAATACTTGTCTTTCTCTGACTGACCTATTTCACTCGGCATGATACTCTCCAGGTCCCTCCATGCTGTCTCAAAGAGTAAGAGATTTTTCTTTTTTACTGCAGCATAGTATTCCATGGTGTAAATGTACCACAGGTATTTTATCCAATCATCTACTGATGGGCACTTAGATTGTTTACATATCTTAGCTATTGTAAATTGTGCTGCTATTAACATATGTTTGCATACATTCTTTCTGATTGTGGCTTCAAGTTTCTTTGGATATATTCCTAGAAGTGGGTTCACTGGGTCAAATGGCAGTCATATATATATTTGTTTGTTTTGTTTTGTTATTGAATTCAGAGAAGGGAGAGGGAGATAGAAACATCAATGATGAGAGAGAATCATTGAATGGCTGCCTCCTGCACACCCCACACTGGGGACCAAGCCCACAACTCAGGCATCTGCCCTCGACTGGAATCGAACCTGGAACCCTACAGTCCACAGGCTGACACTCTATTCACTGAGCCAAACCAGCCAGGGCAGCAGTCCCATATTTAAATCTTGAGGAAACTCCATACTGTTTTCCATAATGACCGTGCCAGTCTGCATTCCCACCAGCAGTACACTAGGGTTCTCTTTTTTCCATATCAGCACTTGTCATTTGTTGATTTGGTGATGGTAGCCATTCTGACAGGTGTGAGGTGATACCTCATGGTCATTTTAATTTGCATCTCACTGATGATTAGTGCAGTGACTTTGAGCATTTTTTCATATGTCTCTTGGCCACTGTCCTCTTTCTAAAAGTGTCTATTCAGTTCTTTTGCCATTTTTTTTTTATTTGATTGTTTGTCTTCCTTTTGTTAAGTTGTATGAGGTCCTTATATATTTTGGACATTAACTCTTTATCACATGTATCATTGCCAAATACGTATGTTCTCCCATACAGTGGGCATCCTTTTAGTTTGGTTGATGGTTTCTTTTGCTGTGCAGAAGCTTTTTAGTTTGCTGTAGTCCATTTGTTTATTTTTTTCTTAGTTTCCTTTGCCCTAGGACCGTGGTCGGCAAACTGCAGCTTGTGAGCCACATGCGGCTCTTTGGCCCTTTGAGTGTGGCTCTTCCACAAAATACCATGGCCTGGACGAGTCTATTTTGAAGAAGTGGTGTTAGAAGAAGTTTAAGTTTAAAAAATTTGGCTCTCAAAAGAAATTTCAATCATTGTACTGTTGATATTTGGCTCTGTTGACTAATGAGTTTGCTGACCACTGCCCTAGGAGATGTATCTGTAAACATATTGCTACAAGAGATGTCTGAGATTCTGCTGCCTATGGTTTTTTCTAAGATTTTTATGGTTTCACATCTTACATTTAAGTCTTTTATCCATTTTGAGTTTATTCTCATGTATGGTGTAAGTTGGTGGTCTAGTTTCCTTTTTTTTTTTTTTTTTGCATGTATCTGTCCAATTTTCCCAACACCGTTTACTGTCTTGATTCCACTGTATAGTCTTGTCTCCTTTGTCAAATACTAATTGAATGTAATGGGTTGGGTCAATTTCTGGGTTCTTGTTCTGTTCCATTGATCTAGTATATATCTCTTCCTGCATCAGTACCAGGCTGTTTTAATTTTGGTAGCTTTGTAGTATAACTTCATATCTGGTATTGTGATCCCTCCAACTTTGTTCTTCTTTCTCAAGATAGCTGAGGCTATTTGGGGTCTTTTTTGGTTCCATATAAATCTTTGAAGTATTTGTTCTAAATCTGTGAAATATGCTGTAGATATTTTAATAGGGATTGCATTGAATCTGTAGATTGCCTTAGGTAATATAGACATTTTAATGCTGTTAATTCTATCAATCCATGAACACAATATGTTCTTCCACTTGCTTATATCTTCCTCTATCTCTCTTTTCAATGTCCTATAGTTTTCCGAGTACAAGTCTTTTGCCTCCTTGCTTAAGTTTATTCCTAAATATCTTAATTTTTTTGTTGCAATAGTAAATGGGATTGTGAGTTTAGTTTCTCTTTCCGAGAATTCATTGTTGGTGTATAAAAAGAGCCATAGATTTTTGGGTGTTGAATTTGTATCCTGCTACATTGCCAAATTAATTTATTAAATCTAGTAGTTTTTTGGTGGAGTCTATAGGGTTTTCTATGTACTTCCTCCTTTCCAATTTGGATGCCTTTTATTTCTTCTTCTTATCTGATTGCTGTGGCTATGACTTCAAGTACTATGTCGAACAAGAGTGGTGAAAGTGGACATCCCTGTCTTGTTCCTGTTCTTAGGGGAATGATTTTAGTTTTTGCCCATTGAGTATGATGTTGGATGTAGGTTTGTCATATATAGCCCTTATCATGTTGAGATATGCTCCCTCTATTCCCACTTTTCTGAGAATTTTTATTAAACATGGATGTTGGGTTTTGTTGAATGCTTTTTCTGCTTCTATTCATATGATCATGTGATTTTTGTCTTTCAATTAGTTTATGTGATGTATTGCATTTATTGATATGCAAATATTGTACCATCCTTGCATCGCTGAAATAAATCCCACTTGGTTATGGTGTATGATCTTGTTATTATATTGCTGGATCCAATTTGCTAATATTTGTTGAGGATTTTAGCATCTATGTTCATCAGAGATATTGACCTATAATTCTCTTCCTTTTTAGTGTCTTTATCTGGTTTTGGAATTAGGATAATGCTGGCCTCATAAAAAGAGCTTGGAAGTTTTCCTTCCTCTTGGATTTTTTTGGAATAGTTTGAGGATAGAGGTTTTAGTTCTGGTTTGGATGTTTGATAAAACTCCCCTTTGAAGCCATCCAGACCTGGGCTTTTGTTTCCTGGGAGTTTTTTATTACTGCTTCTATTTCATCAGTTGTTATTGGCCTATTCAGTTTTTCTGATTATTCCTGATTCAGTTTTGGAAGATTGTAACTTTCTAGGAATTTTTCCATTTCATCCACATTGTTGGCATATAGTTGTTTGTAGTATTTTCTTACAATCCTTTATATTTCTGAGGTGTAAATTGCTACTTCACCACTTTTGTTTCTAATTTTATTTATTTGGGTCCTCTCTCTTTGTTTCTTGATGAGTCTGGCTAATGGTTCATCAATCTTGTTTATCTTTTCAAAGAACCAGCTCTTGGTTTCATTGATTTTTTTAGTCTCACCAAACTGTACTAACATAGTATGATATCATAAAGTTGTAGGAAATATTAAAAATCTGCAAATAACAGAATTATTTCTATTATACTCTAGAATCCCCCCCTCCACCTCAGGCTCTATTTTTGTTCATCAGTTTGTGTTGTTCATTATATTCCGCAAATGAGTGAGATTATATGATATTTATCTGTCTCTGACTGGCTTATTTCACTTAACATGATGCTCTTCAGGTCCATCCATGCTGTTGCAAATGGTAAGAGTCCCTTCTTTTTTACAGCAGTGTAGTATTCCACAGTTTTCTGATCCACTCATCTGCTGATGGACACTTAGGCTCTTTCCAAATCTTAGCTATGGTAAATTGTGCTGCTATGAACATAGGGGTGCATATATCCTTTCTGACTGGTGTTTCTGATTTCTTGGAATATATTCCTAGAAGTGGGATTACTGGGTCCAATGGGAGTTCCATTTTTAATTTTTTGAGGAAACTACATACTGTTTTCCACAGTGGCTGCACCAGTCTGCATTCCCACCAGCAGTGAAGGAGGGTTCCTTTTTCTCCACATCCTTGCCAGCACTTGTAGTTCATTGATTTGTTGATGATAGCCATTCTGAAAGGTGTGAGATGGTACCTCATTGTTGTTTTGTTTTGCATAGCTGGGATGATTAGTGACTTTGAGCATGTTATCATATACCGGTATCTCTTGGCCTTCTTTATGTCCTCTTTCTGAAAGTGTCTGTTTAGGTCCTTTCCCCATTTTTCGATTGGATTGTTTATCTTCCTATTGTTAAGTTGTATGAGTTCCCTATAAATTTTGGAGATTAAACCCTTATCGGAGATAACATTAGCAAATATATTCTCCCATACAGTGGGCTTTCTTGTTGTTTTGTTGATGGTTTCTTTTGCTGTGCAGATGCTGTTTATTTAGATGTAGTCCCATTTGTTCATTTTCTCCTTAGTTTCCATTGCCCTAGGAGTGATATCAGTAAAGATATTGCTTCAACATATGTCTGCTATTTTGCTGCCTATGGATTCTTCTAAATTTTTGTGGTTTCCCATCTTATGTTTAAGTCCTTTATCCATTTTGAGTTTGTTTTTGTGTATGGTGTAAGTTGGTCTAGTTTCATTTTGGTCATGTATTTGACCAAATTTCCCAGCACCATTTATTGAAGAGACTGTTTTGACTCCATTGTATGCTCTTGCCTCCTTTGTCAAATATTAATTGAGCATAATGACTTGGGTCAATTTCTGGGTTCTCTGTTTGGTTCCATTGGTTTATACGTCTGTTCCTGTGCCAATACCAGGCAGTTATGAGAACAGTGGCTTTGTAATATAGCTTGGTATCTGTATTGTGATCCCTCCAACTTTGTTCTTCTTTCTTAGGATTGCTACAGCTATTCGAGTTCTTTTTTAATTCCAGATGAATTTTTGGAGAGTTTGTTCTAGGTCTGTGAAATATGCTATTGGTATTTTAATGGGGATTGCATTGAATCTATAGATTGCTTTGGATAGTATGGACATTTTAATGATGTTGATTCTACCAATCCATGAACACGGTATATTCTTCCATTTGTTTATGTCTTCCTCTATCTCTTTTTGCAATATCCTGTAGTTTTCCAAGTATAGGTCTTCTACTTCCTTAGTTAAGTTTATTCCTAGGTATCTTAATTTTTTTGGTGCAATAGTAAATGGGATTGTTTTTAAGTTTCTCTTTCTGTGAGTTCATTATTGGTGTATAAAAAAGCCATAGATTTCTGGGTGTTAATTTTGTATCCTGCTACATTGCCAAATTCATTTATTAAGTCTAGTAGTTTTTTGATGGAGTCTTTGTGATTTTCTATGTACAATATCATGTCATCTGCGAATAATGACAATTTTACTTCTTCTTATCCAATTTGGATTCCTTTTATTTCTTCTTCTTGTCTGATTTCTATGGCTAGCACTTCCAGTACTATGTCAAACAGGAGTAGTGAGAGTGGGCATCCCTGTCTTGTTCCTATTCTTAGAATGGTTTTAGTTTTTGCCCACTGAGTATGATGTTCACTGTAGGTTTGTCATATGTGACCTTTATCATGTTGTTCCCTCTATTCCCACTTTGCTGAGAGTTTTTATAAAAAATGGGTGTTGGATTTTGTTGAATGCTTTTTCTGTGTCTATGTGATTTTTGTCTTTCAATTTGTTTATGTGATGTATCACGTTTATTGATTTGCGAATATCGTACCAGCCCTGCATCCCTGGAATAAACCCCTCTTGATCATGGTGTATGATCTTTTTAATATATTGCTGGATCTGATTTGCTAATATTTTGTTGAGGATTTTGGCATCTATGCTCATCAGGGATATTGGCCTGTAATTCTCTTTCTTTGTAGTGTCTTTATCTGGTTTTGGAATTAGGGTAATGCTGGCCTCATAAAAAGAGTTTGGAGGTGTTTCTTCCTCTTGGATTTTTTGGAATAGTTTAAGGAGTATAGGTGTTAGTTTTCCTTTGAATGTTTGGAAAAACTCCCCTGTGAAGCCATTCCGACCTGGGCTTTTGCTTGGTGGGAGTTTTTTATTACTGCTTCTATTTCATCGGTTGTTATTGGCCTATTCAGGTTTTTTGATTCTTCCTGATTCCGTTTTTGGAGATGATATTTTTCTATGAATTTGTCTATTTCACCCACATTATTTCTGTGGTGTCCGTGGTTACTTCTCCACTTTCGTTTCTGATTTTATTTATTTGGGTCCTCTCCCTTTGTTTCTTGATGAGTCTGGCTAATGATTTATCAATTTTGTTTATCCTTTCAAAGAACCAGCTCTTGGTTTTATTGATTTTTTGTGTTTTTTTTTTTTTTTAGTCTCCATGTCATTTATTTCTGCTATAATCTATTTCCTTCCTTCTACTTACTCTTGACTTTTCTTGTTGTTCTCTTTCTAGTTCTTTAAGTTGTAAGGTTAAATAGTTTATTGCTGATTCTTCTTGTTTTGTTTTTTGTTGTTTTTTTTTTGAGGTATGCCATTTGTGCTATGAGCTTCCCTCTCAGGACTGCTTTTGCTGTGTCCCAGAGATTTTGGATTGTTGTGTGTTCATTTTCATTTGTTTCCAGGAAGTTTGTGATTTTTTTTCTTGATCTCACTGGTAACCCATTCATCTATATATATAATAGCCTAAGTGACCATTACGACCAAACGACTGGAACAACTGATATGACTGGTCAACCAGTCGCTATGACACACTGACCACCAAGGGGCAGATGCTCAAAGTAAGAGCTGCCCTCTGTTGGTCAGTGAGTCCCCACAAGGGGAGTGCCACTCAGCCCGAAGCCAGGCTCACAGCTGATGTGCACTGCTGCAGTGGCAGGAGCCCCTCATGATTCCGCAGCAGTGCTACCTAGTGGCGGCGGCAGCAGGTGCAGCAGGCTGAGATGAGCTTGAGCAGTGCAGCGCTAGCTTGAGCTCCTCCCTGGCCACCTGCTGCTTGGTGCACTGCTACATCCCTAGGATATCCTACTGCTGGTTTAGGCTCAATCCCTGCAGGCCAGGTGGGGATTGGACCTAAACCGCCACTTGGTCCTCCCCCGAGGGATCCCAGATTGCAAGAGGGCACAGGCCAGTTGAGGGACACCCCCCCACTCTCATACACAAATCTGTGCACCGGGCCTCTAGTTGTTTAATAACATGCTATTTAGCCCCCTTGTATTTGAATGTTTTGGTGTGTTTTCACTGTAGTTGATTTCTAATTTCATTCCACTGTGATCTGAGAAGATGCTTGATGTGATTTCAATCTTCTTGAACTTGTAGAGACTGGTTTTGTGTCCTAACATGTGGTCTATCTTTGTGAATGATCCATGTGCTCTTGAGATGAATGTATATTCTGCTGCGTTGGGGTGAAATGTTCTCTAAATGTCAATTAAATTTATATGATCCAGTGTGTCTTTTAGAGTTACTGTTTCCTTGTTAAGTTGTTATCTGGAAGGTCTGTCCAGGAAAGTCAGAGGGGTGTTAAGTCTACTATGACTGTATTGTTGTCAACCTCTCTGTTAAAGTCCTCTAGAAGTTTTGTTATATATTTAGGTCCACCTATATTGGGTGCATAAATGTTTATCAGGGTTATCTCCTCTTGTTGGATTGATCCCTTTAGTAATATATAGTGACCTTTGTTGTCTCTTATAATGGCCTTCATTTTAAAGTTTATTTTGTCAGATATGAGTATTGCTACTCCAGCTCTATATTTCTTTTCCATTTGCATGGAAAATTTTTTTCCATCCCTTCACTTTCATCCTGTGTGTGTCTTTTGTTTTGAGGTGGGTCTCTTGTAGACAGCATATAGTTGGGTCATGTTTGTGTATCCATTCAGCTACCCTACACCTTTTGATTGGATCATTTATCCATTTACATTTAGGGTTATTATTGAGAGGTACTTATGTATAGCTGTTTTAATTCCATATTCTCTTCCTGGCTAGTTTTCTCTCCCTGTTTCTTCTTCTCAGCAATCCCTTACAGCAATTCATTTAGCATTTCTTGTAATGCTGGCTTGGTGGTGATGAACTCCTTTAGCCTTTTTTTTTTTTTTTGTCTGGGAAGCTCTTTATTTGACCATCTATTTTGAATGATAGCCTTGCTGGATATAGTAATCTTGGTCTCAGATCTTTGTTTTCATTACCTTGAGTACTTAATGCCATTCCCTTCTGGACTGCAGAGTTGCTGATGAGAAATCAGGTATCAGCCTTATGGGGACTCCTTTGTAGGTAACAGTTTTCTTTACTTTTGCTGCCTTTAAGAGTCTATCTTTGTCTGTAATTTGGGGCATTTTAATTATGATATGTCTGGGCGTGGGTCTGTTTGGGTCTTCTTGTTTGGGGTTCTCTGTACCTCCTGAACTTGTGTGACTTTTTCCTTTACCAGGTTGAGGAAGTTTTCTACCATTATTTCTTCAAACACTTTCTCTATTTAAAAATTTTTTTTCTTTTTCTGCCTCTTCTGGCACACATGCTATTCTAATGATGTTATGTTTCCCATTGTCCTACAGCTCCCTTAAGCTGTCCTCTTGTTTTTTTATTGTTTTTTTTTTCTTTTTGGTTCTCTAATTGAGTGATATTTTCAACTCTGTCTTCTAATTCACTGATTCGATCCTCTCCTTCCCTTAATCTGCTGTGCATTCCTTCCAATGTGTTCTTTATTTGTGCTATGTCATTCTTTATCTCAGACTGTTCTTTTTTCATAGTTATTATATCTTTTTTATATTGTTGAGCATTTTTACCATCATTACTCTGAACTCTGTTTCAGATAAATTTCTTTTTTTTAAAATATATTTTATTGATTTTTTACAGAGAGGAAAAGAGAGTGATAGAGAGTTAGGAACATCAATGAAAGAGAAACATTGATCAGCTGCCTCCTGCACACCCCCTACTGGGGATGTGCCCGCAACCAAGGTACATGCCCTTGACTAGAATCAAACCTGAGACCTTTCAGTCTGCAGGCTGACTCTCTATCCACTGAGCCAAACCAGTTAGGGCTCAGATAAATTTCTTATCTGTGCTTCATTTATCTCTTCTTCTGGAGAATTCTCTAGTTCTTTCATTTGCGAGTGATTTCTTTGTTTCCTCATTTTGGTTGTCTGTTTGGGTTTGTGACTATGTATTAGGTAGATCCTCTACACCTCTCAATCTCTAGTGCAGGACAGTATTAAAGGCTGTTTCTGACTAATTGGATCAGGCAAAGACTCAAAGCATCCATAGACTGCCCCTGTCTACAGACTAATAGGATTCTGATTTGAATTGCCCCAGACAATTGTCCTCAGGTGTAGCGAGAGTTTTTTCAACAGGGTGGGACAGTTGCTTCTGCCTGGAGGCTAATTCTTACTATTAATCTCTTAAGTGGCCTCAGGGCAAGATGTTTTCCAATAGCGTGTGTCATTTGTCTTCCCCCCCAGGCAAGGCAAATGTCTAAGTAGGAAAGATTCGATCCTCTTAGGATTGACTCAGCCCTGGAAACCTGGGGTGTCTGATTTCTGAGCTCTATCCCCTAACTCCCCAGTCCTGGGTTCTACTCTCACAGCTCCAGTCCACTTCACCCTTTCTCTGCCAGAGAACAAGGTGGGTGGCTTCACAGGGAATTTTTGTGCATTGACCCTTCAAGAGGGTGCCCAAACTTTCAGCTGCCACTCCCTGGCAGACATCACCCCACTGCTTTTCACAGGTAGATGTTATGTGGGTACCCTCCTCAGTTTGGTGCTCTTTGCTGGGGAGCCCAGCTTTGGGATTAGATTCCAGAGTTTTCAGTGGCACACTCCCCCACAGCTGAGATATCTTCCTGGGACTTCAGGTGCTGTCTGTGGGTGCCTGGCCAGCCCTTTTGCACATCCGCCCCTCCTACCAGTCTCTGTGCAGTCCCCACCTTCAGTTCTTGGGTATCAGAGTTCTCTCCTGTGAGTTTTCTGTTGGTTATTCAGGAAGCCTTTCTGTATTTCAGTTGTAATTCCAGCCTTTTCCTGGGAGCTTGTCTGTGCCTGGGCTTTTCTTATTGTTCTTTTTCTAATTGTTTAAGGTGTAATGTTAAATAGTTTATTATTAATTTTCTTATTTTTTTGAGGTAGGCCTATAGTGCTATGGACTTCCCTCTCAGGACTGCTTTTGCTGTGTACAGGAGATTTTTGGTTGTTGTGTGTTCTGTTCATTTGTTTCCATTTTTTAAAATTAATCTTTATTGTTCAGATTATTACAATTGTTCCTCTTTTTCCCCCCGTAGCTCCCCTCCACCCAGTTCCCACACCACCCTCTGCCCATACCTCCCCCACCCCACTGTCCTCATCCATAGGTGTACGATTTTTGTCCAGTCTCTTCCAGCACCCTCCATACCCCTTTCCACTCAAGAATTGTCAGTCCACTCCCATTCTATTATATTCACCAGTTTATTCTGTTAATCAGATTTTTTACTCACTTGATTTTTAGATTCACTTGTTGATAGATATGTATTTGTTGTTCATAATTTTTATCTTTATTTTTTTCTTCTTCTTCCTCTTCTTAAAGAATACCCTTCAATATTGCATGTAATACTGGTTTGGTGGTGATGAACTCCTTTAGCTTTTTCTTATCTGTGAAGCTCTTTATCTGACCTTCAATTCTGAATAATAGCTTTGCTGGGTAGAGTAATCTTGGTTGTAGTTTCTTGCTGTTCATCACTTTGAATATTTCTTGCCACTCCCTTCTGGTCTGCAAAATTTCTGTTGAGAAATCAGCTGACAATAGTATGGGTACTCCCTTGTAGGTAACTAATTGTTTTTCTCTTGCTGCTTTTAATATTCTCTCTTTGTCTTTTGCTCTTGGCATTTTAATTATGATGTGTCTTGGTGTGGTCCTCTTTGGATTCCTTTTGTTTGGGGTTCTCTGTGCTTCCTGGACTTATATGTCTGTTTCTTTCACCATGTGGGGGAAGTTTTCTGTCATTATTTCTTCAAACAGGTTTTCAATATCTTGCTCTCTCTCTTATTCTGTAACTCCCATATTTCGGATTTTGGTATGCTTGAGGTTGTCCCAGAGGCTCCTCACACTATCTTCATATTTTTGGATTCTTTTTTCCTTTGCTCTTCCGGTTGGGTGTTTTTTGCTTTTTCGTATTTCAAATCTTGACTTGATTCTTGTGATCCTCTAGTCTGCTGTTAGATTTCTGTATATTATTCTTTTTTTCAGTCAGTTCGTGCTTAATTTCTAGTTGGTCCTTTTTCATACCCTCGAGGGTCTCACTAAATTTATCAGCGATTTCTAGAAAATTCTTGAAAAACCTTATAGCTATATCCAGTAGTTTGCATTCCTCCATTTCTGTTATTTGTGACCTGTTTCTTTGTCTCTGCATTTTGGCTGCTTCCCTGTGTTGATAGAGTGGCTTTGTGTGCTAGGTGTCCTATAGGGCCCAGTGGCTCAGCCTCCCCAGTTACCTGAGGTGGACACTCTTAGTGCACCCCTTTGTGGGCTGTGTGCACAATCTTGTTGTAGTTAAGCCTTGATTGTTGTTGGTATCACTGGGAGGAATTGGCCTCCAGGCCAATTGGCTGTGAGAATCAGCTGTGTCTACGATGGGAGAACTTCTGTGCTGGAGACACCCTTATGGGGCAAGACTTGCTTCAGTGGGGCTTTGGTGCTCATTGAGTCTGCCTCCTGAGTGTGTCCCTTATGGATCTGAGGAGTTGTAATCTGGATGGTCCCACTCTGACCTCTGGGTACACTGGCTCTTGGATCTCTAAGGAGGTGCATTAGCCTCTGCCTTAGGCCACCCAGCAGCAACTACGGAGAGATCTGCAGATTCCTCTTCTTTGTTTGGGTTTTGGAGGTGCCCAGATGAGGCCCAGCTGTGAAGCAATGCAAGCTGCTGTGGGGCCTGGGGCCTTCTTTTGGATGTTCTGGGTCTCTCTGACCCAGCTGCAGTTTGTTAGGTAATTTTAGAATGCAAAGGGTCAAGCCATTCATATGCAAAGGCCTCTGCACACAGCTTGGGTGGGGTGGGTTCTCAGGGAATTAACAGGGTGGAGCAAACAGTAATGGCTGACCTTCCGCCCTGCCCTAAGAGGCCCGGGCCTCAGTGTCCCTCTGTTATGGCTGCAAGCACCTCTGAGAGAAAGCCACCCTTGAGTTCTGCCCGCTGCCAGACAGTCCAGTTTCTCCCTGTATGAGTCTGGGTCCCAGAGTCTCACCTGGAACTGGAGTTCAGATCAGTTGGGAGCTTTTGTCTCCCTCCAGATTGAAAAAGACAACCGCATATTCAGTTGCCAGCCCTTCGCACACGCACCTAGGTACCTCTGCACTTTATTCCCGCACCTCCTCTGAGTCTCAGTGTGCTTTTCTCTTTCCTTCTAGTTGTAGAATTTCCACTCAGCCAGCCTTCCTGTGGTTCTGGATGATGTCCATTTTGTCTTTTAGTTGTAGTTTTGAAGTGTTTGTGCAAGGCAGCAATTTCAGGTGTTTAACTATGCCGTCATTGTGGTTTCTCTCTTGTTTCCATTTTTATTTCTTTGTTGATCTCATTGGTAACCCATTCATTATTTAATAACATGCTATTTAGCCTCCATGTGCTTGAATGATTGGGGCTATTTTTACTGTAGTTGATTTCTAATTTCATTCCACTGTGATCTGAGAAGATGTTTGATGTGATTTCAATCTTCTTGAACTTGTAGAGACTGGTTTTGTGTCCTAACATGTGGTCTATCTTTGTGAATGACTCATGTGCACTTGAGAAAAATGTATATTCTGCAGCTTTGCGGTGAAATGTTCTATACATGTCAATTAAATTCATCTGATCTAGTGTGTCCTTTGGAGTAGCTCTTTCCTTATTAATTTTTTTGCCCAGAAGATCTATCCAGTGAAATCAGCAGGGTGTTAAAGTCCCCTACTATGACTATGTTGTTGTCGATCTATCCCTTAAAGTCCTCTAGAAGTTTTTTTTATATATTTAGGTACTTCTATATTAAAGGCCTATATATTTACCAGGATTATAGCCTCTTGTTTGATAGATCCCTTTAGTTTTATGTAGTGACTTTTTTGCCTCTTGTGATAGCCTTCATTTTGAAGTCTATTTTGTCAGATATGAGTATTGCTACCCCAGCTTTTTTTTTTTTTTTTCCTGTTTACTTGCAAAATTTTTTTTCATCCCTCAACTCTCTTCCTGTATGAGTCTTTTGTTCTGAGGTTGGTCTCTTGTTGACAGCACATAGTTGGACAATTTTTTTGTATCCATTCTGTTACCTGATGTCTTTTGATTGGACATTTAGTTCACTTACATTTAAGGTTATTATTGATAGGTACTTAATTATTGCCATTTTAATTCTGTATACCTAGGTTTCTCTCTCTATTTCTTCTTCTCATTACAGCAGTCCCTTTAGATTTTCTTATAATGCTGCCTTGGTGGTGATGAACTCCTTTAGTCTTTTCCCCCTCCTGCCAGAAAGATCTTTATTTGACCATCTATATTTTCTGTGGGTCTGTTTGGTTCTTTTTGCTTGGGACTCTCTGTGCCTTGTGAACAAGTGTGACTTTTTTCTTCACCAGTTAGGGAACTTTTCTGCCATTATTTCTTCAAACACATTCTCTAACCCTTGCTCCCTTTCTTCCCCTTCTGGCACACCTGTTATGTGAATATTGTTACATTTCATGTTGTCCCACAGCTCCCTTAAGCTGTCCTCCTGTGTACTGTGTGTGTGTGTGTGTGTGTGTGTGTGTGTGTATGGCACCTAATATGCAAACTGTCTCCCCATGCAGTCATTCGACCAGGAGTTTGATCAGGAGACTGGGAGTTCGACCACTCTCTATGATGTGCGCTGACTACCAGGGTGTGGTGAGAAATATGGCAAGCGTCAGCGACACAGCACTAGCAGCAGGCAGCAGTGGAGGTGCTGCCAGCCCCAATGGGCTCCAACAAGAGCAGGACAGTGGGGGGATGGTGGAGCAGGTAAGCGGGCAGCGCCAGGCCAAGGCAGCACGGGGGCCCAGGTGCTTCCCAGGGCCCAGAGGTCAGCTGGAACCTGCCCTTCCATGCCAGACACTCATGCTTCTATCGCCAGCCAGGCCTAGGGACTGCACCTGTGCACAAATTTCATGCACTGGGTCTCTAATCCTATATAATAAAAGACTAATATACAAATTGACTGAACAGCAGAACAACTGGTCACTACGATGCGCACTGACCACCATGGGGCAGACGCTCAATGCAGGAGCTGCCCCCTGGTGGTCAGTGCACTCTCACAGGAGGAGTGCTGCTCAGCCAGAAGCTAGACTCACAGCTGGCGAGCACAGTGGTGGTGGCAGGAGCCTCTCCTGCCAATGCTGCAGCACTAAGGACCCCTTGGCAGACGTCCCCCAAGGGGTCCCAGACTGCGAGAGGGCACAGGCCAGGCTGAGGGACACCCCCCCCCAGTGCACGAATGTTGTGCACCAGGCCTCTAGTGGATATATATATCCACTAGAATTATATATATACACACATATATATACACACACACACACACGTATATATGTATATATATATATATATATATATGTAATTCTTTATTGTTGAAAGTATTGCACATGTACCTTTTTTTTCCCAATGACCCCTCCAGCCCCCACCCACCCACCCTCCATCCTAGGCCTTCAGCACCCTATTGTCTCTGTCCATGGGTTATGTATCTACACTAATAAAAGAGAAAGATGCGAATTGACTGTACCTCTGTGACACCCACCAGCCAATCAGGAGTGAGTATGCAAATTAACCCAACAAAATGTTGGGTTAATTTGCAACATTAACCCAACAGGCACAAAGCGAAGACAGAGGGCTCCGCCCGAGTGAAGACTGAAGACTGAAGACTGAAGGCTCCACTGTGGCCAGAGCCAATCCTGAAGGCTGAAGGCTTGGTTCCGCTGTGGCCCGGGTCCTAGGTGCCAGAGGAAAACTGGTGCCGGCAGCCAGGGGAAGGTAGGCCTATTTCATGAGTCTTCGTGCAACGGGCCTCTAGTATATGCATAAAGGTCTTTGGTTGATTACCTCCTACCTAACCACCTTTCCCCACCTTCCTGCTGAGATTCCACGCTCTGTTCCATGTTTCCATGTCTCTGGATCCACTCCATTCATCAGTTTAGTTTTTTACTTAGATTCCGCATCTGAGTGCAATCATGTGATATTTGTCTTTCTCTGACTGATCTATTTCACTCGGCATGATACTCTCCAGGTCCCTCCATGCTGTCTCAAAGGGGAAGAGATTCTTCTTTTTTACTGCTGCATAGTATTCCTTGATATAAACGTACCACAGCTATTTTATCCACTCATCTACTGATGGGCACTTGAGCTGTTTCTAGTTCTTATCTTATTGTAAATTGTGCTGCTATGAACATAGAGGTGCATACATTCTTTCTGATTGGTGCTTCAGGTTTCTTTTGATATATTCCTAGAAATGGGGTCACTGGGTCCAATGGCAGCTCCATATTTAATTTCTTGAGGAAACTCCATACTGTTTCCATAATGGCTGCACCAGTCTGCATTCCCACCAGCAGGGCACTAGGGTTCCATTTTCTCCACATCCTCGCCAGCACTTGTCATTTGTTGATTTGTTGAACAACCAGCCATTCTGATAGGTATATGGTGATACCTCGTTGTCATTTTAATTTGCATCTCACTGATGATCAGTGACTTTGAGCATTTTTCATGTCTCTTGGCTATCTGTATGTCCTCTTTGGAGAAGTGTCTATTTATGTCCTTTGCTTGTTTTTTTTTATTAGATTGTTTGTCTTCCTTTTGTTAAATTGTATAAATTCCTTTTTTATTAAATTGTTTGTCTTCCTTTTGTTAAATTGTATAAATTCCTTATATTTTGGAAATTAACCCTTTATCAGATGTATCATTGCCAAATATGTTCTCCCAGTCACTGGGCTCTCTTTTCATTCTGTTGATGGTTTCTTTTTCTGTGCAGAAGCTTTTTATTTTGGTATTGTCCCATTTGTTTATTTTCTCCTTAGTGTCCTTTGCCATAGGACATGTATCCATAAACATATTGCTACAAGAAATGTCTGATATTTTGCTGCCTATGGTTTCTTCTAGGAGGTTTATGGTTTCCCAACTTACATTTAAGTCTTTTATTTATTTTGAGTTTATTCTTTCATATGGTGCAAATTGGTGGTCTAGTTTCCTTTTTTTTTTTTTTCCTTTTTGCATGTAGTCCAATTTTCCCAACACCATTTGTTGAGGAGTTGTCTTGACTCCATTGTATGCTCTTGCATCCTATGTCAAGTATTAATTAAGCGTAATGGCTTGGTTCAATTTCTGGGGTCTCTTTTCTGTTCCATTGATCTATATGCCTGTTCTTGTGACAGTGCCAGCCTTTTTCATTATGATGGCTTTGTAGTATAACTTGATGTCTGATACTGTGTTTCTTCCAACTTTGTTTTTCTTTCTCAAGATTGCTGCAGCTATTTGGGGTCTTTTTTTGTTCCATATAAATTTTTGGAATATTTGTTCTAGCTCTGTGAATATGCAGTTGGTACATTAATAGGAATTACATTGAACCTGTAGATTGCTTTGGGTAATATGGACATTTTAATGACGTTTAGTCTACCAATTCATGAGCACGGTATATTCTTCCACTTGTTTATATCTTCCTTTATCTCTTTTTTCAACATCCTATAATTTTCTGAGTATAGGTCTTTGCCTCCTTGGTTAAGTTTATCCCTAAGTATCCTATTTTTTTTGTTGTTGTAATGGTAAATGGGATTGTTTATTTAGTTTCTTTTTCTGAGAATTCATTATTGGTGTATAAAAAAGCCATCTGTCCTCCTGTTTTTTTTTAATTGTTTTTTTCTTTTTGGTTCTCTGATTGAGTGTTTTTTTCTACCCTGTCTTCTAATTCACTGATCCAATCCTCAGCTTCCCCTAATTTGCTGTGTATTCCTTCCAACATATTCTTTATTAGTGTTATTTAATTCTTTATTTCTGATTGTTCCTTTTTCATAGTTATTATATCTTTCCTCATGCTGTTGAGCATCTTTACCATCATTATTCTGAACTCTATATCAGATAAATTTCTTATCTCCATTTCATTTATCTCTTCCTCTGGAGAAATCTCTTGCTCTTTCATTTGGGTGTTGTATTTTTGTCTCCCCATTTTGTCTGCCTTTTTGGGTTTGTAACTATTATAGTAGAACTGCTACACCTCTCAATCTCTAGGGCAGAACAGTGTCAAACACTGTTTCTAACTAATTAGATCAGGCAAATACTCAAAGCCTCCAGAAACCTGCCTCTGCCTACAGACTGATTGGATTCAGTCTTCAGTAGCCCTCAGGCATTCGTCCACAGATGTGATGAGAGGTTTTCCAACAGAGTTGGGCCTGGGGACTAATTGTTATTCTCAGCCTCTTTTTTTAAAAAATATATTTTATTGATTTTTTTACAGAGAAGAAGGGAGAGGGATAGAGAATTAGAAACATTGATTAGCTGCCTCCTGCACACCCCCTACTGGGGATGTGTCCGCAACCAAGGTACATGGCCTTGATGGGAATCGAACCTGGGACCCTTCAGTCTACAGGCTGATGCTCTATCCACAGAGCCAAACCAGTTAGGCCTATCCTCACTGTCTTAATGGGCCTCAGAAACTCCACACTGTGTGGCCAGGGTTTTTCCAATTGGTTGGATCAACTGTTTTCCCCCAGGCAAAAACCACCTGGATAGCAAAGGTCTGCCTGAGAAAGATGACCTCCACAGTATGAGGGAATGACTCAGCACAGGAAATCGGCGGGCAGGAGGGGAGGGAGGGCGAGTGTGTGTGTCTGCCTTCTGATCTCTAACCCCAGAGCCCCCAGCCCTGGCTTCTGTTCACACAGCTCCAATCCACTCTGCCCTCCCTCTGCCAGAGCACAAAGCTGCACACAAAATTTTGTGCTTTGGCTTTAAGAGGATGCCTGCATTTCCAGCCATCTCTCCCTGGCAGACAGCAACACTGCTGCTTTTCACCGTCAGATGTTATGTGGGCACCTTTGTCAGTTCAGGTGCTCTCTGCATGGGGGCCCAGCTTAGGGATTAGACCCAAGAGTTCTCAGTGGCAACCCCCAACATCTGAGATATCTCTCCGGAACTTCAGCTGCTGTCTGTGGGAGGCTGGCCAGCCCTTTCATGCCTCCAACCTTCCTACCAGTCTCTATGCAGTCTCCACATTCAGTCCTTGTTTATCAGGGTTCTCTCCAGCTAGTCTTCAGTTCTTTATTCAGGGTGGTTTCTTTGTATTTTAGTTGTAATTCCAGTTTGGTTCTGGGAGCATGTCTGTGTCGCATCTACTTACTCCACCGCCATTTTTAATCTCCAAGCACAGTTATTTTGGGGGGGATCAGATAAGAGGTCTGTAAATTTTCTGGATATATTCCTTTGTCAAATATAAATATTGTGAATACTTTTTCTTCATCCGTGGTCAGCCTTTTCATTATCTTAACAGTTTGTTTCCCAGAGTAGAAGTTTTTAATTGTGATGAAGTGCATTTTATCAAAATTATCTATTATGGCTTGGGCTTTTGTGTCCCATTTAAGAAATCTTGTTCTGGTTGGGTAGCTCAGTTGGTTAGAACATCATACTGATATGTCAAGGTTTTGGGTTTGATCCCCAGTCAGGGCACATACAAGAATCAGCCAATGATGCCCTACCAATGGTCGGCAAACTCATTAGTCAACAGAGACAAATATCAACAGTACAACGATTGAAATTTCTTTTGAGAGCCAAATTTTTTAAACTTAAACTTCTTCTAACACCACTTCTTCAAAATAGACTCGGCCAGGCCGTGGTATTTTGTGGAAGAGCCAAAGAGCCTCATGTGGCTCGCGAGCCGCAGTTTGCCAACCACGGCCCTAGCCAGTTTGGCTCAGTGGATAGAGCGTCGGCCTGCGGACTGAAGGGCCCCGGGTTTGATTCCGGGTCAAGTGCACATTTCCGAGGGTTCAATCCCCAATAGGGGGCATGCAGGAGACAGCCAATCAATGATTCCCTCTCATCACTGATGTTTCTAGCTCTTTCTCCCTCTCCCTTCCTCTCTGAAATCAATAAAAATATATTTAAAAAATAAAATAAAAATATGTTTTAAAAAAAGAATCAACCAATGATGCATAAAGAAGTGGAACAACAAATTGATCTCCCTAAGTAAATAAATAAAATACATTTATTAAAATCACAGAAGGTGAGCCCTGGCTGGTTTGGCTCAGTAGACAGAGCGTCGGCCTGTGGACTGAACAGTCCCAGGTTCGATTCTGGCCAAGGGCACATGCCCGGGTTGTGGGCTCGGTCCCCAGTGGGGGGCGTGCAGGAGGCAGCCAGTCAATGATTCTCTCTCATCATTGATGTTTCTATCTCTCTCTCCCTCTCCCTCTCTGAAATCAATAAAAACATATTTTTTTAAAAAATCACAGAAGGTGATTTAAAAAAAAAAATCTTTGCCCATCTCAAGTTAGAGATTATCTTTTTTTTTCCTGTTTTTAGAATTTTAGCATTTATGTTTAGATCTTGATCCTTTTTTACAAAAAAATTTTTGAGCCTTAGCTGGTTTGGCTCAGTGTATAGAGCATCAGCCTGCAGGCTGAAGGGTCCCAGGTTCAATTCCGGTCAAGGACACATACCTCAGTTGTAGGCTCCCAGCCCTGGTCGGGGGCATGCAGAAGGCAACTAATCAATGTGTCTCTCTCACATTGGTGTTTTTCCCTGTCTCTCCCTTCTACTCTCTCTAAAAAATCAATAGAAAATATCCTAAGGTGAGGATTATAAAATAAATAAATAAATAAATAAAATGTGAAGGATAGAATGCTGTTCTTCCTAATAAATTCTTGAAATACAATTTTTATTGATTTTTAGGGAGAGAGAGAGAGAGAGAAACATTGATGGGAGAGGCAAACAAGGATTGCTGTCCCGGGCATACTCCCAGGCATGACTGGGAATTTAACCAGCAACCTCTCGGTGTACAGGACGACTCCCAACCAACTGAGCCACACCAGCCAGGGCGGTCTTGATAATTTTTAGTTAATTTTGGGATATGGTGTGAAGTAAGGGTTGAGGTTCATTTCTTGTTATACGTTGATATGACTGTCTTTTTTTCACAATGAATTAGCTTGACAGTATTTTATCAAACATAAATTGACCATACATGTGAATTTATTTCCAGGCTCTCTTTTCTGATTCATTGATCTATGTGTCTGTCCTTATGCCAATGCCACATTCTTGGTTACTAGAGCTTTCTAGTAAGTCTTGAAATCATGTAGTGTAAATATTCTTGTTCTTTTCAAAATTGTTTTGACTAGTCTAGGTCTTTTTAGTTTTTAATTGAATTGTAATGAATATTTCTACAAAAAATTTATGAATGTTTCTATGGAGAAAAAAACATTTCTATGGAGATATAAAAACATTTTTTATATCTTCTCTAGTGAGTTTAGATAATTTCTAACTTTCTGGGAATTTATTCCCCTCATTTATGTTGCCAAATTTGTTGGCCTAAACTTTTTCATAATATTCCCTTGTAATCCTTTGTATTTAATGTAGAGTCATTAGTGGTCTTTATTCTTTTTTTTAATCCTTACCTGAAGGTATGTTGTTGTTGTTGTTGTTTATTGATTTTAGAGAGAGAAAGGGGCAAAGAGAGAGAGAGAAACATTGATGTGAGAGAAACATTGATCAGTTGCCTCCCATATGTGCCCTGACCAGAGACTGAACCCTCAATCCAGTTATGTTCCCTGACCAGGAATCAAACCTGCAACCTTCTTGATGTAGGGGACGATATTACAATCAACTGAGCCACCTGACCAGGGCTAGTGGTGTTCATTCTTTTTTTTTTCTTTTTTAAAAAATATTTTTATTGATTTCAGAGAAGAAGAGAGAGAGAGAAAAAGATAGAGACATCAATGATGAGAGAGAATTATCAATCAGCTGCCTTCCACACACCTCACACTGGGGATTGAACCCGCAACCCAGGCATGTGCCCTGACCAGGAATTGAACCGTGACCTCCTTCCTGGTTCATAGGCTGACACTCAACCAGTGAGCCATGCCGGCTGGGCTGGTGGTCATTCTTGATTTTGGATTATAATTGCTGTGAGGAATGAATGGTTTGATACACATAACTCCCTAAGATCAGTGTTTGGGTAGGGGTAGGGTACCTAGATTTATTATGATGGGAGAATGGGTGGATAGATAATTGGATGGCTCAATGGACAGTACATGACTGATTCAAAGAATAAAGGAGCAGTATGTGTGTGGGGGGGTGGTGGGGGCAGGGTGGTGAATGGAGTCATGGACACTCATTAGACACCCTCAGATAGTTTATTAGGAGCTTAAAATGGAGTCTTATGGGATCTTTCTCTGTGTGTTCCCAGGAATAGATCAGATCTGGACATAGGACAAGGTGACATCACCCTCGATCTCCAGAGTGTCCACCCTCTGGAAGGCTGAAAGGCGATGGGAGAAGTCGAAGAGGTGCTGGCCATTGCCATAAACCTTGAAGCGATCGATGCCACAGCGAATGGACAGCTGCGGAGAGAGGGGCAGGTATGAGGCTATGGCCCGGACAGAGGCATTGGAGGGAAGTGGGAAAGAAAGCCAGACTCACATCAAAGAACTGGCCACGACCAAATGGGTTGTAGGAGATCTTCTTCTCCTCAGATCCCCATGAGCCATTCAGATAGCTGTTCCGAACCACAGTGTCTTCAGTCAGGCGGGGGTTAATGTGGAGAGCCAGGTCCCCGGAAGATCCCACCTTGAAGTTGATGGCAAAGCTGGGGACAGAGAGGGAGATGTGAGTCAGGAGGTGGCCAGCACCTGGCCACTCAAGGGACAGGGGGCTCAAAACTGGACTCCTGGGTCAGAGGGAGAAGGGAAGCTGGGGACTCCCACCTCAGTCTCAGTTCTGTACCTCTTGCCTGTGGGAGGCACGTAGCCCTTGACTATGATGGTTTTTCGAGCTGTAAGCCCCCCTTGCAGTCTTCCCATAAATGGCACAGGCTATGAAAAGAGAACACGGGGTCCCATCATCTCTCAGGCCACCAGAAGCCAGATGCAAGGACACATTTTCAGAGAGAGGCTCCTACTAGTCCTGGGAAATGTCCCCAACACCTGTCCCCTGCCCCACTCAGACCACCAACTCCTCCTTTTTCCTACTTCCTGTCCCCAAAACCCTTTGCCCTCTTAGGGCTCCCCATGGATCAGAGCCCCTCACTCCCCTCAATTCCTGTTTCTCCACAAATTGCCCACCATAAAGCCCTAAACTGCAGGGCTCCTTACCGGGTTGAAGGTTGGAGGTCCCTCCATGGTCTGTGAAGTGAGAAAGAAGAGATAGTATTCTATAATATTTGACAAATATTGAGGACACACATACAACATGTAGCATATCGCCAAGTACTGGATTGGTAATCGTGGGGATCCAAACTCTATGACCCTCCCAGTTCTCACCACTCCCCCAAACACATGGCCACACAGCCCTCCCACTTACAGGTAGGTTACTCAGCGGAGGCTTGCATCCAGGACCCTACATGGATAGAAAAAGGTAGGAACAGTGAAAAGACCAGGGTCCCTTGCCCCAGGACCTCCTCAGCCACCAAACCCCCATGTCAAGGGAAAATGTGTCATCTACCAGCCGATACTTACTGGATACGCTGGAGTAACCATGGGGGTCTGTGGGCAAAGAGAGAGAAGGAGGTGATGAGAGGGACTCTGAATGAAGGCTTGGAGAGTGTCAAGGATGCCTGACCACCACCACCACCCAAGGGAACTCTGGAGTGAAAGGGTGGCACTCCAATGGCTCATTAACGGAGAGGGCCTAGCTGTGGTTAGGGATCTCCAGTACACAGTGACTATCACTCCACTGCTTTGGGAAAACCTGGTAAATTCTATACTTGTACCCTCTCCTACCCTGGCTTCCTGCTGTCCCCCAAAATACAGAAGCTGCACAATGAAGTGTACATAACTCCCAGGCCCATACAATACCCATTCTCACCTCATCCCCCACCATGCCCCTCACTCCACATGCCCACAGGGCAACCGGGACTCCCCAGAACCAGCCTGTTCTGTCTGTCTCAGGCTCTCAGTCTGTGTGTGTCTCCCTGTCTGTTTCTCTGTTTCTGTTGCTGTCTCTTGTCCACACCTTCTCTCAGGTGGTTCCTTCTGCCCAAAACACCTTTCCCTTCCCTAGTTTACTTTTATTAACTCTATTTCCTCTTCTTTCTAATGATCTCCTCTCTGCCTGACTTCCATTTTAAGCCAGCTATTCTGAAGGCCCTTTTCTGAAGGCCTTATTTAGTTTTCTTTCCAAAATGCATTGATGAAGCATGATGGTAAAATGAAGTCCATAGGCCCGTGACCACCTTACAGATAAAGACATTCCAACATTTCTTTATCAGGGAGCAGAGAAGCAGTCTGAGCACAGACCCCATGGCTCTGCCACTTGCTGGTCCATGACCTGGGGCAAGTTACTTAAGCTCTCTGTGCCTCAGTTCCCACATCTGTAAAATGGAGCTGATGATCATCAGAGCACTTTCCCATGGAGGTGCTGGCTGGGAGCGTGGGGCCCTCAGCTGAAGGGCACCTCGAGAGGCTGGAGTTCGGGCTTCCCGGCTGGTTCGAGTGCGTGTGTTCTGGTGGCCATTTGTTCACTCTGGACCCAGGAGTGGGGTTTCTAAGTCGCTGGGTAAGTGTCTGGTTAGCCTTCACAGATGCTGCTCAGTCTTTTCCAAGGAATGGAAGTGCCACCAGTCCACAGACCCACCAACGATAGGTATTGTGTGCCTTTCTCAATGTGGCTCTTCTGGGGGGTGCAGTGGTGGCTCATGTTGATTTTCACTGAGTTTCTGAGTGACCAATGATGTTAGGCAAATTCTCATGAACTTGTTTGCTATTCCTGTGGTTTTTGTTCCTCCTTATCTTCACTTCCTGACTCAAAGTACACACTTTCTCCTTTTTTAGGAAGCCTTTCATTAAGATGCCCAAAGCTCCCCCATCCTGGCCCTGATCACTTGTGACCAATACCAACTGGTGACATAGTAGACTGTCTTGGTCCTCTGGGTCCATAGCATCCCCAGCAAAGGGTGCCAGGAAATAAAGGAGAAAGCAGCCCAGGCCGAGTAGCTCAGTTGGTTAGTGTCTTTCTGATACACTAAGGTTGTGGGTTTGATCCCTGGTCAAGGCATATACAAGAATCAACCAATGAATGCATAAATAACTGTAACAGCAAGTCTCTCTCTGTCTGTCTCTCTTTTCTAAAATCAATAAATTTAAAATAAAAATAAAATAAAGAAGGACTCAAATAAGAGGGGGGACCCTACACACCTGGCCTGGGGCCGGCTGGCCTCCAATGAAATTGATTGATTGAAGCTCCAGGTCCCCATCCACTTGCAGGTGAGTGACCATCTGAAGAGGGAGCCGGTGCCCAAACTCATAGAATGGATTCCCATTTATCACCACCTGGAGGGCAGGGTAAGGTCAGAGTCAACATCCATGCCCTGGGAAAGGTAGAGACAGGAAGCAGGGAACAGGGGTCTTTTTAACTTTGGGTCAAAAGTCTTAGGGTGAGCTGGGATAGCCTCAGAGTCAGAAACCTTGGAGTCCACAGATCAGAGGTCAAGCTAGGGTCAAAAGTCAGCTCATGGATTAATGGATAGGAGAGAACATAGAATTTAGTCTGGGGATGGAAATCAGGAGAGACCTGAGTCTGAGCCCCGGTTTAAGCACCAAATGAGTTGGGTTGGAGGTCTAGCTCTGACATGTCTTAGCTGTGTGACCTCAGATAAATCAACTCAACTCTCTGAGACTTTGTTTCCTCATCTGTAACATGGGGACTCACTCTGGGATTGTTGGGAAGGTTAAAAGCCAGCAAAGCATGTCAGAAGCACTGTGCAAGTCCTGTGTAGAGCCTTGCCTTGTAATCATATCTCAGCATGCGGTTCTAGTCAGAGCGATGAGCAATGACCATGAGGCCGAGAGCCAGCTCCCCAGGACTGAGTGCTTCCTACATGCTAAGCCCTTTCCATAGTGATAGCAACAAGGTGATTCTCTCAACAGCTCCATGAAGCAGGATAAGGGATTGTCCCTGTTGTTTAAGAAACCAGAGGCTTCAGTGCATAGAGTGACCAGCTCAAGGTCACACACTGGGGAGTGGCAAAGCCCAGATTCAATCCTTGTCTGTCCAACCTCAAACCGTGGTGCTAACCTCCAAAAATGATGTTAGAAATCTGGTGCCCATGTAAGGGCAGATAAAGTCCAAGTGGGTGCCCAGCCCTGCAGTTCCCCTCCAGGGTACTCTCCACATTGGTCACATGGGATGCATGTGCACAGGGCATCTGCTCAATGCCATTTGTGGGGAGTCAGAGGCAGGATGGAGGGAACTCGGAGCGTGTCCTCCAGGAGTCCTGCACAATCATACAGCACAGCACCGAGGCCACACATACTTAAAAAATAAAGTCAGGGAAATAGATCCAGGTTGAGAAAAGACAGAATAAAGGCCCCTGTGGAGGCGAGGGGACTGGGGGAGTCTGAGGGGGTTTTGAGGGCTAGAGGCATTTTGTTTTTAGACCTAGGCGCTGGCTACAAGGGTGCACTCTCTTTGTGAAAAGTCGTCTGAGCTGTGTACCCAAGGTGTGTACTTTTTTATACCTGGGTCACACGTCACTAACAAATAAAAAATACTTGCACAATAGCAACTAGTCTCAATGTGTGAATCTCATTTGGACCCTGATTCAAGCAAACTCTAGAAAACAGCAAACAGGCCTTTAAGGATATGTGGTGACACTAAGCATGGACAATCAGTTTTTAAGCATGGACAATCAGTTTTTAGGTGTGAGCATGACGGCATGACTGTGTATAAAAACCGAAATGCTTGTGAATGAAATTGTATGATATCTGGGGTTTGTTTTAAAGTCATTTGGGAGGGGAAGTGTGAGGTAAGGATGAAAGCCGAGTGCACGGCGACTGGCGCTGGCCAAGGAGACTGCTTCACTGTATTCGCTGCTTCCTGTGTATGTGTTTAGAGTCTCCGTAGAAATAGCAAAAACACCTTTCACAAGAACACAAAGGAATAGATGATATACATTGAACATATTAGAAGCCTCTCCCCGGTGGAGGAATGGGGATGAGAAAAGGAGATAAAAGAGACATTTTTAAATAGGCAGGAAAGAAGGAAAAGGGAAAAGCTCGGTAGGAAGGGAGGAGGGAAGGGGAAGAGAAAAAAAGAGAGGAGGAAAGAAAGGAGGGAAAGAGAGAGGGGGGGGAAATGGGAGGGGATAGAAGGGAGTGGAGGGAGGAGGAGGAAAGAGGAGGGAAAGAGGGAGGTAGAGGGAAGGAGGAGAGAAGGCGGAAGGGGGAGGGGATGGGGGAGGGGGAGGGAAGGCCGGCCCCTGAAATTCCCACCTTGTAGTGCTCTGGCAGGACCATGAACACCAGCTCGAAGGGGGAGCCCTTGCGGAAGGGCATGCTCCTTTTCTTCTCCTCACTGCCCCACTGGCCGCCCTGCTGTGAATTGAAGACCACCTTGTCCCAGCCATCAAAACGGGGATTGAAGTGGAAGGCGATGTCAGCCCCGAGGCCCTGTCCCACCACGAAGTTCACGGAGAACCTGGGGGGGCATGATAAGTTGTTCCCCTGGCCCCACCTGCCAGCCCAGGGGACCCTCTTCTGGGAAGCCCTCTCTGCCCCACCTTGTTCCAGGTTCCTGATGGGGTGGCCTTGGCACTGATGACCCAAGACAGGAGGGGGTGGTTGTGCCCCTGAGTTCCAGGAAGCAGACTCCCACCTCCACCCCCTCACTCGCTCCTTTTCCCCTTACTTTTTTTTTGTTTTAATTATCTTTATTGTTGGAAGGATTATAGATGTTCCCTTTTTTTCCCATGGGCCCCCTTCACTCTGTACCCACTTATTTCCTCCACTCCCTTTCCTTACTAGCCTCCTTCTCTAATGTCTCAAATAGGCCTGCCACTGGGATTCCTGCATTCACCTACAGTCACCATGGGCACCGCCCTAGGAACCCTGCATCTATCAATGCAGGCCTCTTGCTCCCTCCCTGGCCTTGTAGACCATGCCCCACATGCACCCAGAGGGACCCGGTGAACACCCAAGTGAGAGCACCTCCCCTCACACCAGCATCCCCAAAGTTATCCCATCCAGGCAGGCATGTGTCTCAGGGCCTGCACTGGCAGTTCTTTTTGTTTGGAATGCCCTTCCCTCAATGTACCCCAGGTGCCTCCCTCACCTCCATCAGGTCTTTGCAGAGATGTTCCCTTCCCAGGGAGGCCTTTCTTGGCCACCCTATTTAAAGGGACAGTGCCACGACCCTCTCCCCCACATCCACTCTGGATTGCCTTCCCTCATTTGACTCTATAGCATTTATAACCATCTGACATTTTATTATGTTTAAATATATTTTTATTGATTTCAGAGAGGAAGGAAGAGGGAGAGACAGAGAAACATCAATGATGAGAGAGAATTCATTGATCGGCTGCCTTCTGTACGCCCCCTACTGGGGGTGGAGCCCGCAACCTGGGCATGTGCCCTTGACTGGAATCAAACCCGGGACCCTTCAGTTTGCAAGCCGACACTCTATCCACTGACCCAAACCAGCTAGGGCTATTATGTATTTATTTTATTACTTATTTTTAACTTATTTATATATGTTTAAAATATATTTTTATTGATTTCAGAAAGGAAGGGAGAAGGAAGAGGGAGACAGAAACATCAATAACGAGAATCATTGATCAGCTGCCTCTTGCACACCCCCTGTTGGGAATAGAGCCCACAACCCCAGCATGTGCCCTTGACCAGAATCAAACCCAGGACTCTTCAGTCCACAGGCCAATGCCCTATCCACAAGGCCAAACCAGCTAGGGCCAGGCCTGTGATTTTCGTTCATGCTGTCACACACATCAATTCCAATTCAGCAGCCCAACTCTGGGGCCACCTCTTATGGTGAGCCTCCCAGCCCCTAGGGCTCTCCACCTGATCTGATCTCCAAGCCCTAGATTCCCCAGATCAGGGCTGGTCTTTAGTCATCAGGGCTGGTGGCCTAGAGCTCCTCCCCAAACAGGGTAGAGGAAGGTCAGAAGACCAGAAGCCCCCTGTTTATAGCCCCCCTCCCAGCCTGGCCTGGGGAGGGTCTTACCTTTTCATATGCTCACTAGCCACTCCTTGGATGTAAATGGACATTCCCACGCTGAGACCTCCAGGGATGGGCTTGTTGTAGGGCAGAGTCTGTAGAAGGGGTTGGGTGATGGGCCTTGAAGGCCATCTGCCTATTGAAGCCTTTCCCCTCAGTGAGAAGCACCCCACCCACCCACCCTTATTTCCTTAAGCAAGGGGGAGGAAACTAAGGGGTGAGGATTCAGCATGAAGATGAAGAGGGCTGACAGTTTGGTGTGGACATAAATAGCCTGACAGGTGGGTCCCCAGGGTCAGTATTAAGTAAATCAGACCCAGGGGCAAGGTGGGTGCCTCTGAAGTTCAGGGTGAGAGTAAATTGGTGCATGGGGCCAGGGTGGAGCTAAGCCGGGCCTGGGTGAAGGCCTGGGCCTGTATCTCACCGGGTTGTAGGTGGGCTGGTAGCCGGGTGCAGGGACAAAGGCCATCTTGAGAGGCTGGGCTGGTGGCTCGTCCTGTGAGAAGAGCTGCAGGAGTAGGAAATGGTGGCAGATACTGGGTGGTAGCTGGCTTTTATACCTGAGGAAAAGGGAGTGGCAGGCAAGGCAGGGTTCACGGGGTCCCTCTTCTGAGCATCCCAGGCTCACATCTTCTTCTAATGTACCCTCTGGTCTCCCTTCTCTCACCAGCCTCAGTGGTAACCTGTCAGAACCCAGATCATTGGGCCAGGCCTGGGGGGACTCAGGTCAGAAACCCCTCCTCTAGAACCTTCTGCAAAAAGAAAGTGCTAGTGAACTTTGGCCCTGCCAGTGCCTTATCAGAGCCCATAAAACTCTACCTGGACCTTTGTTAGCAGAGGGAGGGGAAGGTCAGGGAGGTTGGGTTGGGCAGGGCTTCAGGAGTGGCCCAGGACAGATGGGCAATGGGAGGAAGTGAAAGGAGGGAGGAATTGGTTGCTCTTGACACTCCAGGAACTGTGAAAGCACCTAAATTGATTGTGTGCCTACTACATGCCTTTACCATGACATTCTCTTGTATACACAGTGGTTTAGATAACTGACTTCTGCAGCCAGAGGTTCTGGGTGCAAATCCTGCCTCATCCACTTCCTGGCTGTGTAATCTTGGGTCAGTGCCTTAACCTCAATTTGCTCATTTGCTCATCTGTAAAATGGGGATATTAATAGTATCAGCTTCACAGGTCCTTAAAGTAATCACTAAGTTAATAAATGCTCAGAACAAGACTTGGTATATAGAAGGCACTAAATTAACGTTTGGTCTCTTGTACTCATTCCCAACATAAATCCAGGACAGTGGAATTATATGTATACGAGAGGCCTGGTGCACGAAATTCATGCACGGGGGTGGGAGGGGTCCCCTCAGCTCAGCCTGCACCCTCTCCAATCCAGGACCCCTTGGGGGATGTCCGACTGCCTGTCTAGACCGACAGTTGGACATCCCTCTCACAATCCTAATTGCTCACCTGCCTGCCTGCCTGGTCGTCCCTAACTGCCCCCCCCACCAGCCTGGTCAACCCCAACTATCCCCCTCTGCTGGCCTGGTTGCCCCTAACTGCCCCCCCTGCAGACCTGGTCACCCCTCACTGCCCCCCCACCAGCCTAATAGCCCCCAACTGCCCCCCCACCACCAGCCTGGTTGCCCACAACTGCACTCCCCCCACCAGCCTGGTCACCCCCAACAGCCCCCCCTTGCTAGCCTCGTCACCCCCAACTGCCCCCCACCCCCTGCCAGCCTGGTCACCCCTCAACGGCCCCCTCCTGCCAGCCTGGTCACCCCACACAGCCTGCTTGTTCAGTCGTTTGGTTGTCCCTCACTAATCCCCCTGCCGGCCTGGTTGCCCCATGCAGCCTGCTAGTTCAGTAGTTTGATTGTCCCTCAGGCCAGTCCTGGGTGGCTAGGCAGCTGACAACTGAGGCTTGCCTGCCCCTCGGGCCTGCCCTGGGCAGCTGGGGGGCTGAGGGGACTGGGGGACTCCAGAGGCAGGCATGCGGAGCAGTGGGACCCACCTTGGGGTGGGCCCAGCCATGCCACGTGCCTGCCACCCCAGCGGGGCTGTAGGCACCACCATCTTTTGTGAGGGTGTGATGGTCAATTAGCATATTCCCTCTTTATTAGATAGGCTGAATGAGAAAACCTAAAACTTAAAGAAATGAGGCAGTTGGCTAGATAGCAATAGCACCCTCGCCAGACTTCAGTGCCAGATCCCATTAAGCAGTGAGAAGGGGTCAGGTGGGGTGAACACTGCCCTCAAGCTGCACCCCTGCTTGCTCCATCCATGCCAGACTTTCTTTGGCCCTGCCCTGTCCACTGCCAGCTATGCATGGTCATCACCTGCCTGGCTCCCATTCCCATTGGCCAAAGCTCTCTTCCCAACCTTCAGCACAACTGCCAACTGTGGTCTATGGATCACCATGTGCATCTTATCTCCTTCCCACCTCTCCCATCTCCAATAAGGACACCAGGTTCTTGACTTTGCTTTATTGTTCGAGGGGTGAAGGTATGGCCCTGGACATGAAGAAACCAGTGTCATAGAGTTATAAACTGGGAGACTGGGTGAGAAGGCAGCAAGGTGACCATCTTTACTAATTCTCCCTCTGGAGATGAGGAAACACATGCATAAGGTTGGTCAAAGCCAGACCCCAGGCCAGGGCCTAGGACATGGGGGCTCTCAGAGCTTGGAGAAGGTGACACTCTTCAGTTCCTTCTTCTCCATGGCTGCCTGGACAGACTTAACGATGTCCTGGGTTTGTAGCATGCTCATGTTCCAGGATGTCTAGATAGAGAGGGCAGAGAATAATGGAAGGATAGGGCAAGACTGGAGTTGGACCAATGAAAAACGGGGACATAGCAGCACACCAATCAGAGGAAAAGGCCTGCAGAGGCCGCTGAGCTCTGATTAGTTGCTCTGGGATCAGAGAAGGGTTGTGATTGGTCAGATGGAGAGCCTTACCATGTAATTGAGGCCCTCAGCTACTGAATGGTCCCGGGAGTAGAGCAGGTTGATTTTGGTGCCCTGAACTGCCACAGGGCTCTTGCTGGAAATCTCCGCGGCCAGGTTGAAGGCCGCGTCCAGCATGACCTCCTTGTCTGGGAATATTCGGCTGCAAATGAAGGGCATCTGGAATCGGGGGTCTGAGAAGGGTTCTCTACCTTCCCTTCCATATTGGAAGTGGCCAATCACAGTAGAAAGCAGAAGACACCACCCCTCCTCCCATGAAATGGACCAATCAGGGCACGAAACTCCAGAATAAACAACTGACCACTGAGAGAGAGGAAGCCCCGTGGAATCCAAGAATAAGAATTCACAGGGACCCAGAGAGCCCCACCCAGGCCTGGCTGGCCCTGAGCTCTTCACCAGCACCAGCGCAGCCTACCTGACCAGCCCACTGCTCAGGGCCTCGTCAGCCATCATCTTGCGGGCGGTGAAGGCCAGCTCGTTGACCAGGCTGCAGGAGGTCAGGGTTATCAGGGGCCAGCAGTCATCCCAGGTCCAGAGATGCCCTTCGGTCCCTTCCCCCAGGTTTCTCTACCCACCTCTGATTCCCGACAACTCTGGGCAGTCGCTGCAGCGTTCCCACATCAGCAGCCAAACCGACATCCACCTCCTGCAGGTAGCAATCCCGTCAGTTCTTGGTCTCTGCCCGATACTGGCCACTGAAATTTGGCACTCGTAGTAGAGGTCTCACTCCACCTCTCACTCAAATGCTCCTCCCCTCAATACTCCATTTCATTTATTTCCCAAAGGAGATTCCTTCAGGCCAGAGTCCACCTTCCAATTCCTCGGCCATCTCAATTCTTCGGATCTGCCATGTCTCTCTCCAGAGTGAAGTGCTTCTTAACCCTGCTTGGTTCACCCTCTTACTGCATCAATGGGCTCCATCCTGCCTCCCACCCTCTGAGGCACTGACTCCATAACGCAGCGTCCCCATTGTTTACTCACTCCTGACCTCACCTGGACTGCATGTCCTACCCTTTAATTCCTCCATGACCAAGCCTTAATTCTTAAGGTCATTTCTGATGAACTCTTCCATGAAGCCGTCTGGACTTGTTCCAGGCCCTCCCTCCTCATTCCCACCTCCTTAGCCTGCACTGCCACTGCTCTGCCCTGACTCTGCCACTCTTTGCCCAGCATTAAGCAGGACTCAAAGAAGCAGAAACTGGGGAGGATGACTCACCTTCACCTGAAAGAAAGCATCCTGGGCACAGTACCGGATGTCACAGGCGGTGATGAGGTCCACACCTGGGAGGTAGAAGCCCTGGGCACTAAACCACCATAAGGACCAACCCTCCACCCAGGCCCAGGGGGTTGCAGTTTGGTACAAAATCCAACTAGCAACAGATCTGAGGCTGGAGGCCATTGGCTGAGGCAGAAGGGCAGCAGCCAATAGGCACACAGCCAGAATGAGTTCCGGGATGGGGGTTGTAGACTCACCTCCGCCAATGCAGCCCCCGTGGATGGCTGCAATCACCGGTTTGGGGCACTGAAAGAAAACGAGAGGGGCGGGGTCAGGGCTGGCCCAGGAGAGATGGACAGAAGGCATGCCTTCCCAGCCCCCAGTCACCTTCTCGATGACGCTGAAGGTCTCTTGGTATCTGGAGATGAGGTTACGCAGGTACCAGCTTATGCGAGCCACATCATCTCCTTGAGGCTGAAGGATGTCTGAAGCCATGTCCACCAGGTCGATACCTAGTGGGAGGTGTGAGGAGGCTCATGTAGCCTCCCACTGCCCCAGCTAGAGGTGAGAACCTAGGCTCAGCCTATTTGAACCCTCAAACCACCGCAGTGGAGAAAGCAACTCACATAGGGCTCAGCAAGGGATGGTGAAATAAAAGTTAACCTTTGCTACTCACTTTTTCCTCACAACAACCCTATGAGGTGGGTCCTCTTACTATCTCCATTTTATGGGATAAACTGAGGCACGGGGAATTTAAGTCACTTGCCTAAGGTCTTGCTTTTCACCATATGCCAAATAGCCTGGCAGTCAGGTTTTGGTTTGAGCAATTGAGTCAATGCTGCTAGTGGTTCCTGAGATGCAGCAATTCTGGGGGCTTTAACTGCAAGACAATCCCAAACATGACCTTTGCTCCACTTGTCAGTCTCCATGACCCCTACAGGCTGGCTACCATCCTGCCCCCTCTTCATGCTTCCACCCCTGCCCCCACAGTCCACTCCCCACACAAAGCCAGAGGGAACATGTAGACACTTCAGTGTCCTCTCTTCTTCCTTCCCAACCCACTTACTTAGAATAAAATGCAAGGTCTTTGCCAATACCTTACCAACTCAGCACAAAAATCATTCACAACCTATTCCTTTGGGCACACACATCTCCAACAGTTGTTCCAACACAACACATTCCCTCTCAGGGCCTTTGGGCCTCCTGTTCCCTCTGCATAAAACAGTCCTTCCCCCTGTTCTGATCCCAAGACAGATTCCATCTCTGTCCAGGACACAGCTCAAAAGTCATCTCCTCACAAAGGCCTGCTCTGGCTACCCTGGCTAAATAGCAGCCATCACCTTCCATCTCCTTCCTCTGCCTAGCTCCAGCACTGCTATCGCATAATGTTGTGCTTATCTCACTTAGTGCCCATCTCCCATCTAGGTTGAGAGCACCAGGAGCTGGGGAATTTTTGTCTTTGTCCACCTCTGTATCCCAGTAGCTAAACAAAGTCTAGTACACAGTAGGAGCTCAGTAAGTGACTATAGACAATTCCTGTCCTCATGGAGCTGCCCTTCTATGGGAAAGACAAACACATACAAAAATACATGTTGTCAGATGATGATAAATGTTAAAACTAAAGAAGGACAATGGAATGGAAAGTGAGTGAGTGTGTAGTGAAGACAACTGCAGTATTGTATTGGGTGTCAGGGACCCACTCACTGAAAAAGTGACATTTGAGTAAAGATATGGAGAAGAGGCCCTACCTAGTTTGGCTCAGTGGACAGAGCGTCAGCCTGCAGACTGAAGGGTCCTGGGTTTGATTCCGGTCAATGGCACATGCCTGGGTTGAGGGCTTGATCCCTAGTAGGGGGTGTGCAGGAGGCAGCCAATCAATGATTCTCTCTCATCATTGATGTTTTATCTCTCTCTACCTCCCTCTCCCCTCTGAAATCAATAAAAATATATTAAAAATAATAATTAAAAAAAAAAAAGATGTGGAGAAGAGACAGGGAACTACAGGGACATCCGGGATAAGAGTTCCAAATGTCAGGAACAGCCAGTGGTAGGAATGCCCCTGGTCTGTGTGAGGACCATGGAGGAGGCCAGGGTAGCTGAAGTGGAACGAGCAAGAAGGAAAGTGTGAAGAGTCAAGGTCAGAGAGGTGACCGGGCCAGCGTGTGGGGCCTCCTGAGCCAAGAGGAGGACTTTGGTTTTTACTCTGAGATAGAGCTATGGGACAGTTCTAAACAGAATCATCCTTCACTTTTTTCCTCCTCAGCTTAATCATGCTCATCCTGCTGCCTGTCCTCTAGCAATTTGGTTAACCTGAAAAATCATTTCCACATACATCCATATCCCACTCTCAGACTTTGTTGCCTCCACAGCTTGTTTAAATGAGACAGGAAGAAGTATTGGCTCAGGATAGAGATGGATTTATGCAAGTTAAATATGCTTAAGATGGGATCCCCTGGCCCCAGCTGATTTGGCTCAATGGATAGAGCGTTGGCCTGTGGACTGAAGGGTTCCAGGTTTGATTCCCATCAAAGGCACAAGCCTGGATTGTGGGCTCCATCCCAAATAGGGGCGGGGCGTGCAGAAAGAACCAAATCAATGATTCTCTCTCATCATTGGTGTTTCTATCTCTCCCTCTCTGAAATCAATAAAAATATATTTAAATAAATAAATAAATAAATGGGACCCCCCAGTGTCCTTGTCCAGGTCACTTCATACTCTGGGCCTTGGGTTTCTTCTCTGTAAAATGAGGGTAAAGCCCTCCTGAGAGCTGATAAGGCTGCAAGACTTCAAGGAGACGAAGCTTTAAGCGGTTCCTGCCATTTAGAGCATCACACGTTGCTATTACAGACTCCATTTCAGTAGAGGCCAGAACCACCTGGATCAGTCTGAGCGCTTCTTCCACTCCATGTCTGAGAAGTCTGAGTGACTCACGGGAGCCACACTTACTCCCAGACAAGCCCAGCTTGGCACCTTGTGATCCCTGCCTCCACTGGTTTTTCTGGTTTACCTGTACTAGCTGGACCTGCAGACACTGGCTTTTACAACCCCATGAAGTAAGGGCCCCTGACCAGAATACAAGGTGTTTCCCTCCACAGTAAGAACCACTCCCTGCAGTGAAGTCCGCCATCACATTCTCCTGAGAATCTTGAAATGTTCCAGGTATCATTCATAATCATAATGAAGTTATTCATAATCACAAATAACAGCTACATCAAAAAAGTTTTCCATGTATTGATGTTTTATGCATCTGCATTCATTGAATCCTCACAGAAACCTGAGCTGGGTGCTGTTACCTCCATTCTCTTCAGAGGAGGAAACTGCAACACAGAGCTGAAGGGGGGTGTGCAGGAGGCACCCGTGGGAGTGGCTGGCTCTGGGAACCAGCACGCCAGGTACCTGGGTTACAGTCACTTAGTAGTTTATCGGCAAGGGGACTCGGCAGCCAGTCAGCTCCAGGTCAGAAATCCTGACTCTGCCATTTACCACCTGTGAGAACTGGGCATTTCTTCCTTCCTCTGGGCTGGAGTTTCAGCATATATACTAGTAAAATGGGGATGAGAACTGAACCTGTCTCCTAGGGTTGTGGGAGAATTAACATGTGTGAAATGCGATGACACCTCACACCTCACAAATGCTACATTAAGTATGGGCTATTTCTTTTCTTTTTGTTAATCCTCACTTGAGGATATTTTTTCCATTGCTTTTCAGAAAGAGTGGAAAGGAGGGAGGAAGGTAGGGAGGGGGAGAGGGAGGAGGAGGAGAGAGAGAAGCATTGATGTGAGAGATACTGATTGGTTGCCTCCTACACGTACCTGGGGCACTCTGACTTAGGTATGTGCCCATGACAGAGAATCAAACCTGTAACCTTTTGGTGCATGAGCCGCCGCTTTAACCACTGAACAACATCGGCCAGGGATTCACAGTCTTCTAAGAGATGCTTGCATATTATTCCAACATGGTGAAGAGTAAAGGTGGGCTGGTCCCTCTTCATTGAGGAGAAACCTGGAGAACTAGGTGCTGTGAGTGCTGAGGAGTGAGATGACTTTCTGAATACAAGCTTCATTCTGATTAAGAACTTTTTTTTTAAATCTTCACTCAAGTATATGCTTTTTTATTTTTATGTATTTATTTATTTTAAAATATTTTTTTATTGACTTTAGAGAGAGAGGAAGGGAAAGGGAGGGAGGGAGGGGGGAGAGAGAGAAACATTGACTGGCTGCCTCCAGCACATGCCCCACCAGCCAGGTACTGATCAAGAACTTAGAAATATCTCCACCTCTGATAATGACAGTATTCTTGTTTTATGTTCTGAAAAATTTGCTCTGGGTTTGGGAGGCACAGTGGGATGTGCATCTGAAATGACTACGGCTCAGTATCCAGGGGCCTGAGGAGTGGGGCTAGACAGAAGGGCACAGCACTGCTGCTTAGGGCAACCCCAGCTCAGCAGTGCTGCCTCCAACTCCATGGGCCGCTTCAGTGTCTCCCTGCAGGCCATGCTGCTGCTGGGCCAGGGACCAGCTAAGGGGTTGTAACTGCAGCCCAACCTCTGTTCCTCAGTGGAGCCCACAAGCAAGTCAGAAATCTTTATGTGATGCCTCACTTCATCTCACAGATTACAACTATGTGCTCTGGTTGGACAAGATACAAACAGCTACTGGACAGCACAGGGAAGATTCTAAAGAGAGCTGTCACTTAAAAAAAGGTTCTGGCACTGAGAGAGTTACCAGTTTTTAGAGCTTTTAGCCCAAGGCTAAGCTGAAGTTGTGCTTGTAGAATCAGAAGACAGAGTCAGGGTGATCCCAGCTGCTGAAAGTAAGGGGGTAAATTCCACAAATGAAAGGAGACAGCCAGAAAGGGGAGCTCCAAATTCTGTGTATAAACTTTGCCCAAATTTATTGCTGATCTATGAACCATGCATGCAGCCCAAAAGATTTAAAAGCTGATTCCAACTAAGCTGATAAAACAGGAATCTCAACACTCTTTGAAGTTCTATAGTAGGATCCAAAGTTTCCACAACATCTTCCAATATCTCAATATCCAGGATACAATCCAAAGTTACTCCAAATACAAAGAAAAATAAATATGAGACCTATTTTTTTTTCAAAAGAAAAGATAAAAAAAACAGAGATTGACCTAAAGGTGACCCAGATGTTGAAATAAGGAGACAAAGATTTTAAAGCAGCCAATACAACTATGCTCAATGGCACAAAGAAAGATATACTCATGATAAATAAAAAGACATTGAAGTTCAGCAGAGAAATGGAAAATCTATAAAGAACCAAATGGAAATTTGAAAACTCTAAACTACATTATCAGAAATCGTAAAACTAACTGGATGGGCTTAGCATAATAGAGATGACAAAGGAATCAGTGGATCTGGTCCATGGAAATTACCATTTCAGGAACAGACCTGAGGGACAATCAAAAGATCCAAGAGACATGGAACTGGGAATCAGTTCATGTGTGTTGGGTAATTACATGAAAGCATGTTATTATTATAACACACTTTACTGACAAAAAAAAGATTCTCAGAAGTTAAGGACCTTAAGTCATGTTCTGTCATGTTCAGTTGGACTAATTTCTGAGTTTGAATATTTTATTTTATTTTTATTGATTTCAGAGAGGGGAAGAGAGAAACATCAGTGATGAAAGAGAATCACCAATCGGCTGCCTCCTCCATGCCCCCATACTGGGAATCGAGCCCACAACCCAGGCATATGCCTGATCTAGAATTGAACCATGACCTCCTGGTTCATGGGTCCATGCTCAATCACTGAGCAATTACTAACTGGGCTGAATTTGAATGTTTTAAATTAAAATGATAAAAGGGGAAGTTAGAAGCTGCTGACAACCCTAATTAACAAGCATTGCTCATATTGAAACATATTTTTCTCCCTACCTTACCCGAGGGTATTTTCCCATTGATTTTTAGAGAGTGGACGAGGGTGGGGAGTGGAGAGGGAGGGAGAGAGTATGACAAGAATAGTAATTGATCATATAAGTTCTTTTAAATCTGCTTTGCTGGAATTTCATAAGGAATCTCCAGACTGACCTTTAGCCCCTTAGGGCTAGAAGCCAAGCCACATAGTTGCCACCAGCATTTGCTTGCAATACCTATTGATTTGGGTGAATTTCCCAGGTTCTCAAGGTTCTTTACAATGTCTTGAGAGGTTCTTTCCTTGTCTCCCAGGAAAGCAACCTTTGTTCCTTATCTGGAAAAACTAATGTGAACCATGGAAGTAGGGTACCAGGCCATTTTCCAAGGGGCTTTTATCGGCTTCCAAAGTCAATAATAATTCCTTAAAACTTTCTGGTGACATCTGAGTTGGTGCAGGCTCTATGTAAAAAATTACATTCCAGCCCTAGCCAGTTTGGAATAGAGCATCGGCCTGCAGACTGAAGGGTCCCGGGTTCAATTCCAGTCAACGGCATATACCCAGGTTGTGAGCTCAATCCCCAGTGGGGTATGTGCAGGAGGCAGCTAATCAATGATTCTCTCTCATCATTGATGCTTCTCTCTCTCTCTCCCTCTCCCTTCCTCTCTGAAATAAATAAAAATATATATATATATTTAAATGACATTCCAGTCAAAGTCTTAGTAATAAGCCAATTTCCAATTGTGTCTTGTTATAAAAAGAACATATTGCTCTAGCCAGTTTTGCTCAGTGGATAGAGCATTGGCTCACGGACTAAAGGCTCACAGGATTTATTCCAGTCAATGGCACATACCTCGGTTGCAGGCTCAATCCCTAACCCCTGGTCAGGCATGTGCAGGAAGCAACCAATTGATGTGCCTCTATCACATCAATGTCTTTCTCTCTCTTCTCTCCTCTCGCTCTCCCCCTCCCACCTTTCCCTCCACTCTCTCTAAAATAAAAAAATCAATGGAGCCCGGCTATGTGGCTCAATGGTTGAGTGTCAACCCAGGAACCAAGAGGTTGCTGGTTCGATTTCTGGTCAGGGCACATGCCCAGGTTGTGGGTTCGATCCCCAGTGGGGGCCATGCAGGAAGCAGCCAATCAATTACTTCCTCTCTCATCAATGTTTCTATATCCATATCCTTCTCCCTCCCCCTGTCTAAAAAGCAATAAAAAAATATTTTTAAAAATCAATGGCCTAGCCCAGTGGTGGGCAAACTCATTAGTCAACAGAGCCAAATATCAACAGTACAACGATTGAAATTTCTTTTTAGAGTCAAATTTTTTAAACTTAAACTTCTTCTAACACCACTTTTTCAAAATAGACTCAGCCAGGCCGTGGTATTTTGTGGAAGAGCCACACTCAAGGGGCCAAAGAGCCGCGTGTGGCTCACAAGCCGCAGTTTGCCGACCAAGGGCCTAGCTGATTCGGCTCAATGGAGAGAGCACTGGACTGCAGACCAAAGGGTTGCAGATTCAATGCTAATCAAGGGTATGTACCTTGGTTGCAAGCTTCCCTGGCAGGGCCTGGGTGAGGTGCATGCAGGAGGCAACCAATCAATGTGTTTCTCTCAATCTATATTTCTCTGTCTTTCCCTCTATCTTCTGCTCTCTCTAAAGATCAATGGAAAAATATTCTTGAGTGAGGATTAAAAAAAAAAAAATCAATGGAAAAAATAACCTGGGGTAAGGATAAACAAAAGCATTTTTTAATCTAATTGTTCACCTTTGGACTGGATCCTGAATTTTTCCTTTTCTTTTTTAGAAATATTTTTTTTTTATTGATTTCAGAGAGGAAGGGAGAGCCAGAGAGACAGAAACATCAATGATGAGAGAATCACTAATCAGCTGCTCCTGCACACCCCACACTGGAGACCGAGCCCACAACTTGGGCATGTGCCCTGACCGGGAATTGAACTGTGACCTCTTGGCTCATAGGTCAATGCTCAACCACTGAGCCATGCCAGCCGGGCCTGAATTTTTCTTCTTCTTCTTCCTTTTTTTTTTTAAGTAAGCTGGTTTAAAAAAATCAGCGGGATGACATCATTTCTCTGCTCCAAATCTTCCAAACGCTTCTCACCTACCTCTATGGAATTTATTGAATTTTCACCCCTTCCCAAACACACATATCCCATTTCCTATTCCTCTTCCCTCTGGACCACTATTATCCAGCTACACTAGCTTGGAGACCCCAGAAGAAGCTGTGCACACTCCTGCCTCCGGGATTTTGTACTTGCTGTTCCCTCCACCAATTCCATTCCCTCTCCTCCTGCCCCCCGCATCTGTACCAGGGCTTTTTCACTCCATCTGGGACTAGCCTTGATGTTTCTCTTTCAGATGACAAGAATAGCTCAGATGACAGTTCTCAACCAGCCTCTCCTTGTTTACATGCACAACCCTCACCCCCACACTCTTTCCCCTTCACTGTTTTATTGTTCCCCACAGCATCCATCACCTCCAGCAGGGACAATGCTGGAGCCAGGCCTTCCCTCCCATGCCCCTGTCTGAGGCCTCACCAGGCTGCACAGTGGGGCGCCTGTTCCCTCTGTGGTAGTCCAGCTGCGCCAGTGAGCAGGGCTGGCATGGCAGGTGGAGTTCCTGGGTCGGATGCTCCCTGAATTTTTCTAATAAAAATGTTTGACTGCAGCCCTCTGATATTGAGGTAACCAAGATGGCGGCGTAGGTAAATGCCAGTAATTGCTGCCTTCCACAACCACATCAAAATTACAACTAAAATACAAACAACCATCATTCTGAATCACCTGATATCTGGATGAATGAAGTCCTACAACTAGAGAAGTAACAAAGAAAGCACATCAAGACTGGTAGGAGGGGCAGAGGCACGGAATAGGCTGGTCCAACACTCACATGTGGCATGTTTTTAATCGAAAGATATCTCCAAGGCTTCCCAGAAGGTGAGAAGGTGGTCCCAGCTGCACACCAGCCCCCAGTCCAGGGTTTCAGAGCTGGGGAGAGAAGCCCCTGTAACTTTGGGCTGTGAAAAACTGCGGAGATTGTGGCTGAGTAACACAGAGGCTGCTGGAGTCCCAGGTGTTCCTCTTAAAAGGCCTGCACATGAAGTTTGCATGGCCCACTTCTTCTGAGCTCCAGTGCTGGGCGGAGGCTTTGGGAAATCCAGGGACATATGGGGAGGATGCTCTGGCATCAGGGCAGGAAATCATGGGTGGCTTTCTCTGACAGGTGTGCTCACAGGGGTCGTTGTTCCTATGCTGGGACCTCCCCCATCTCAAAGCTAACTGGCAGCCATATCTGAGTTTCTACCAGTGTGGCCCACACTATTCACTCTACCCTGGTGATTCCCTGAGATCTGGCCCAACCCAAGCTGTTTACAGAGGCTTTTCCATATAAAAATGGCCTGTCTTGGTTCAGGCTTTAGACTGGTGTCATCATGCCCAAAACCTATCAATAAAAGGTCCAAGACCTGGCTCTAGCACCAGCTTACCTTGCTTCACAGCTGGGCCTCTCCTAGGTACTTCCAAGCCCAACACAAGTAGCAGCCATCTGCAGATCTCTGTAGCTTCTGCTGGGTGGCCCCAGGCAGTGGCTGACTTGCACCTCCTGAGAGGCCCAGAGCCAGTGCACCTGGTGTATAGCTTCAGACCATACCAGATTACAACTCTACACATCCACAAGTGACACACTCAAGGGACAGATGCAGTGAGCACCAAAGCCCCACTGAAGCAAGTCCTGCTCCACAGGGGTGTCTCCTGAAAAGCAGCTCTTCCACTGTAGTTGCAGCTGGTCCTCACAGCCACTTGGCCTGGAGGTCAATTCCTCCCAGTGACACCAATAGCAATCAAGGCTCAACTACAACAAGACTGTGCACACAGCCCCACAGGGATACACCTATAGTGCCCAGCTCAGGTGACTGGGGAGGCTGAGCCACTGGGCCCTACAGGACATCTACCACACAAGGCTATTTACCAATTCCAGGAGACATAGCAGCTCTACCTAGTACACAGCAACAAATACAGGGAAGCAGCCAAAATGTGGAGACAGCCCTAACTGGTTTGGTTCAGTGGATAGAGCGTCGGCCTGCGGACTCAAGAGTCCCAGGTTCGATTCCGGTCAAGGGCATGTACCTTGGTTGCGGGCACATCCCCAGTAGGGGTTGTGCAGGAGGCAGCGAATCAATATTTCTCTCTCATCAATGTTTCTAACTCTCTATCCCTCTCCCTTCCTGATGTGAGCCATGGTGTGGGTTGGCTGCTTTTCTGGGCCTAGAGCTGAAACCCAATAAAAATCTTTTTTTTTTTTTGTAAAAAATCAGTAAAATATATTTTTAAAAATGTGGAGACAAAGCAACGTCACGAATGAAAGAACAGAAGCAATCTCCAGAAAAAAAAAAAAGAAAAACTAAATGAAATGGAAGCAAGCAAACTACTAGATACAGAGTTCAAAACAATGGTTATAGTTCTAGCCAGCTGCCCTATATTCCTCAAGATTAGAAATGATCAAAAGAAAGGGGGTGGGGGATCATAACCACATAGAAACTTCATTTAGAAGTTTCTTATGACCTTTTCTCCTTTCTTTCCTTTTGATTCAAACTGGCCTCATCTAGCACCCTGACTCACCTGCCTTCTTCTCCCTTGCAGGACCACTCCCTTAATCATTAAGCCCTCAGGGCAATGAGGTTCTGATCGGCACCAAATAATCCTATGAAAAAGCTTCAGGTCTACTGATCACAGAGACAGTTTCTGTTAAACTAGAGATAACATCTAGACTTCAGTTGTGTTTCAGCTCTAGGCCCAGAAAAGCAGCCAACCCACACCATGGCTGACATCAGGACCAGATACACTGATCAACTATCCCCTATCATCTACCAATCAGTAGAGACCATGACCCTGACTGCAACCTTAACTCCCTGAGTCATCATGATTAATGATTTTTCCCCTGTATGACCCATTCCCTGGAAGCCATCCAGGAGTCAGGTCTTTAACTATTAGCTAACCTGTCTCTGGGTGTAAATAAACCTTTACTTTCTTTGCTGCATTAAAAAAAAAAAAAAAAAAAAAGCATTTATCTATACACCTAGGGGTAGGGGAGGCAGGTGGGGAAGGAGACCATCTCATACCTGCAGTGAACATTTTTCCTGCACCAGAGATCACCACAGCCCGACAGTCAGCATCTTGCGCTATCTTGTTGAAGCACTCCACCATCTCGCTGTGGAGGGGCAAGGAGTGAGGAAGGGCTGTGTCTGGGGTGGGAATCCCCTACCTTCATGTCCAACTGTCTCCCATACCCCACCCCTAGCCAATCCCTCAGCCTCTGCCTCCTCCTGCAGGTAGGCCTCCAGGATCTGTAGGCCAGACCTCCAGAAGGCCTTGTTCATGGCATTCCTTTTCTCCGGCCGGTTTAGCTGTACATGCAGAATGTGTCTCTGGGCAGCTGTCACCCGAAGGGACTGATAGTTGTGGTGTGGGGCTTCACTGGGGGTTGCTCTGGAGGCCTCATCTTGTGCAGAGGAGCTCATGGGGCGAAGGCTAAGGTTGAGACCCAGGTGGGTGGGGGCTGTCAGTCCTGAGGAGACAAAGGAAGGAAGAGCCTTTGATGACCCCATTTTGGGGACACAGCACCTTCAAGAGCAGAGGGCACACATCTCAGTGACACTAGACTGGGGAACACGGGACCCTTAGAGACCTCAGTGTAGGTAGATACAGTTTTAAGATTAGGGGTGCAATTATCAGCGATCTCAATCTGAGAACCACTTCAGACCCTCGGTTGTGGAACTGACCCCAAGTTAGGGACAGTGCGCCCTCAGCGACCCGACTGTAAGACACAGGCCTATAGAACTGGGGAATCCTTGGATGGGACGCTCGGATCTCTGAGTTATAGGGACCGGACCCTGCTTGGCCTGGGACAGCCTCCCCGTCACATGACTTTTAGGACAGCATGACAGCGATCGGACCCCCAGCGGTCAAGAGGTGACTCACGCCACAGCGGCAGGTCGCGGAATCTGCGTGAAGCCGCCATCGCCGCCGCCATTGCTACTGAGTAGCTGAGTAACGCGATAAGAGGAAACCAAAGGGGCGGAAACAAAGGCAGCCATGTTGAGGGAGGGCATCAGTTGCAGCCGAAGGCGGAGACGCCCCGCCTCCCGCCATCTTTACTAAGGGCAACAGGAAATAGCCGATTCTTCAGTAGAAGGGCCCCTTTGACCCAGTAAGAATCTGGCCTATTGGACATTCCTGCATAAAGTTCATCACAACGCTGTTTTATAATGGTGTTAAAACTGGAGACAGTTGAAATGTTCAAAGACATAATGGCGGAATAACTGCAGTCCTGATCATTAACTAATGCCATGTTAACTAAAAAGAAAACTTACCAGGTAGAGTTTACCCATGTCAAAATCGGGCCAACATTAAGCTCTGACTATATTTTTAAAACTTCCACACCACCTCCAGGTCCTATTTTCCTTTGTACACAGGAACCTGGGGCTGGGGCAGTCATTATTTCATGGTCTCTAGGCTTCAGAAGTGCTAAAGAGGGGATTTATGTGGATCTTAAGTCTATGTTCTTAAAATAATTTCCTCAAAATAAAATAAACCTCTATGGAAAATCCATGTAACACAAGAACACAAGTGCTGTAAAAATGCTTGCTAGGGAGATGTTCACCAGGAAGTGAATGGATGTCTCTGAGCAAACGGAATTGTAGGGAATACCTTGCCTTCTTAATAAAATGTCATAGGCAGGCTCCATTGGAAAACAGAACCAGTGACTGTCCATCAACAGAGAACTGTTATCTATGCAAAGGAAACTCTGAAACCACATGCAAATACCAAGATATGAGAGAGAAAAATGTAAAGATATTGAACATAGCCCTAGTCAGTTTGGCTCAGTGGATAGAGCATCGGCCTGGGGACTGAAGGGTAGATTCCAGTCAAGGACACATGCCCAGGTTGAGGGCTCAGTCCCCAGTGGGGGACATGCAGGAGGCAGTCGATCAATGATTCTCTCTTCATTGATGTTTCTCTCTCTCCCTCTCCCTTCCTCTCTGAAATCAATAAAAAGAATGTTGAACATTTAGTATTATCAGCAAAACTTAGAGCACGCTGTATGTGCTCACAATATATATGTAAAGTATCTGTAGGAGCCTAAAAACTGCTAACAAGGAATAAGTGGCTGCTAATTTACTTCTTGATGGACTTAAATCTTAACAGCCTGGCCAGTGTGGCTCAGTGGTTGAGTGTCAGTCCATGAACCAAGTCAGTTTGATTCTCCATCAGGATATGTGTACATGCCTGGGGGTTGCAGGCTCAACCCCCAGAGGCGGGTGTACAGGAAGCAGCAGATCTGATTTTAGAGAGTGGAAGGGAGGAGAGACAGAGATTGGTTCCCTCTTGCACTCACCTGGACCAAGGCTGGGATTGAGCCTACACCAAGGTATGTGCCCTTGACCTTGGACCAACACTCTACCCACTGAGCCAAAATGGATAGGGCCATCAATGTTTCTATCATCTCCCTTCCTTTAAAATCAATAAAACTGTATTTTTAAACAAAAAATAAGTCATAGCAGATTTTGAAGTTTGTGGCTGCAAGGTGGACTACTTTCTCCTTGCTCTATTTCGAAACTGACCCATATGAAGCAGTTTCATCTGACAAATGTCTTCAGTAATGTAAATCTGAGTTTCAAAACTTCACAGTAAAATTTGAAAGTGGGGTCTTTTTCAAGAGTACATGTATGGTCCTGGCCGGTTTGCCTCAGTGGATAGAGCATCCGTCTATGGACTGAAAGGTCCCAGGTTTGATTCTGGTCAAGGGCATATACCTTGGTTGTGGGCACATCCCCACTGGGAGGTGTGCAGGAAACAGCTGATCAATGTTTCTCTCTCATTGATGTTTCTCTTTCTCTATCCCTCTCCATAAAAAAAAAAAAAAATTTTTAAAGAGCACATGCATGAACAAAGTGCTGTATTTTTTACTTGCTCCTCTACAGGTTGCCTCTTACATCATGAACCTTAAAGCAGGCTCCTTCCAGGTTGCTACCCTTTACCCCCACATACACAAGTTCCCATTTACAACTGGGGAGTACCTATCACATTGCAATTGTATATATAGATCCTTTAATCTAGCAATTCACTTCTACAATACCAAGGATGTTGGCTAAGATCTTTTTTTGAATATATTTTATTGATTTTTTACAGAAAGGAGAGGGAGAGTTAGAAACATTAATGAGAGAGAACACATCAATTAGCTGCCTCCTGCACACCCCCCGCTGGGGATGTGCCCACAACCAAGGTACGTGCCCTTGACCAGAATCGAACCTGGGACCCTTGAGTCCGCAGGCCAACGCTCTATCCACTGAGCCAAACCAGTCAGGGCTGGCTAAGATATTTATATCAAGATATTCAGCATATCCAGTTTGCAGTAACAAAAAGTTGGAAATTATCTTTGGGACCAGGTGAATTCTAATGCAACAACACGGGATACCACAGCAGGGGTAAAAATAAGTTGCTTTGTATCTGATTATGATACATAACACTGTAAAGCACAAATAATTTTATTAAAAACAAGTAGTGATTGCCAGAGGAAAGGGAGGCCAGGGACTGGGTGGTGGTCAAAATGGGGTAAGGAGGAATGAGGACATCTGTGATAGTATCAATAAAAAAAAGTCAAAGTTCCTTACTAAGAGTAAAAGAAACCCAACTGTCCTGGCCACTGGTTAGTGTCAACACACACATGGAAGGGTCATGGGTTTAATTCCTGGTCAAGAGCACACACCTGGGTTGCAGGTTCCATCCTCACCCAGGTTGGGGCAGGTGGTGGAAGCAATTAATCAATGTCCCTTTCACATTGATGTTTCTCTCTCTCCATCCCCCTCCCTACAACTCTAAAAATCAATGGAACAAAATACCCTCAGTGAGGGAAAAAGTGGGACATGTTAATACTTTCAACAATAAAGATTTATAAAAAAAATAACAAATGTTGCCCAGCCGGTGTGGCTTAGTGGTTGAGTGTTGACCTATGAACTAGGTCATGGTTCGATTCCCGGTCAGAGAACATGCCTGGGTTGCAGGCTCGATCCCCAGTAGGGGGTGTGCAGGAGGCAGCCAATCAATGATTCTCATCGATGTTTCAATCTCTCCCTCCCTCTCTCTGAAAATCAGTAAAAACATCAAAAAAACTAATGTCCAGATGGAACTCTAGAACATGCTCCTCCCACCCAGTTCCTTATTTTGCATACTTCTTCTGCAGTTCAACTGCAGGGGTCATTGCCCAATGTGACACGGAGAAAAAATATCACCAAAAATTGATAAAGGGACTAGGGAGAAGACTTCCACTTTTATCTTCCAGAGGTTTATTTTCCAACCTTATAAAAAGGCAGGTGTTACCCTGGCCCGTGTGTCAGCCCACCTACAGAAGGATTGCAGGTTTAACCCCAGGCTTTGGTTGGGGGACATGTAGGAGGCAACCAATCAATGTCTCTCTCTCTCAAAACACAAATGAAATAAATATCCTCAGGTGAGGATTAACAAAAAAAGGCAGGTGTTTAGTCACATGATTTCCCTTTAAGTCCTCCCCGCTTCCCTAGGAACACCATATACCGTATTTTTTCATGTATAAGATGCCCCATACATGACACCCCCCCCCCCTTTTCCAACCCAAAATTTAAAAATCAGTATTAAAAACATTTTGGTTTTCCTCTTAAGGCCTTCTTTTTTTTGGCATCTAAAGGAGTTATAATTCCTGTTTTCTCCACTGACTGATCGTACACTCAGTAAGAGGTCCAAATTGTCTCTGCAGCTCTATTTCCATGCTCTTTTGCATAGCTAATTACATCCCGTTTTAATTTTGCTAAGACAATCGCTTAACGGTATTTATCTTTTTTGAAAATATATTTTATTGATTTTTTACAGAAAGGAAGGGAGGGGGATAGAGTTACAAGCATCGATGAGAAACATCGATCAGCTGCCTCCTGCACACTCCCCACTGGGGATATGCCCGAAACCAAGGTACATACCCTTGACTGGAATCGAACCTGGGACCCTTTAGTCTACAGGCCGACACTCTATCCACTGAGCCAAACCGGTTAGGGCTTTTTTTTTTGACATCTTTATGGGCTCAGAATGCTCTGGTCCCTGTTGCATCTCCACACTCTCCACCTCCAATTACGGCACCAGCTGACCAGTAAACGATAAGGCTGTGATTGGAGGAAGCATTTGACAAGGTATGGGCAGCTATGCACCCACACGGCTCCCTCCTGTCCTCCTTGACTTCTGTGTATAAGACGCCCTCAATTTTCAGTCTAACGATTTTAGAAGGAAAAAAAAAGTTTTATACATGGAAAAATACTATACTTTTATTGTCCTAACTAGAATGAGCTTGCTTAGGCAGGATCCAGGATTCAGAATCCTGTGCCACCAGGTCTCCCAGCCTTTTCTCGACTCCTTAATTGCTAGCATTTTTACTGGTCTACAGCCCTGGCTCACCCTGCTCCTCCCAGGGCTGGGCCTGCAGCTCTCCACAGTTTGCAGCTGTGTCCTGGCCTGCCTACCCCTCTACAGATCAAGTGGAAGGGAAGCAGACACAACTCTGAGTCCCAGAAAGCGCTGTTAATTTTCCAAACAATTTTATTGAAATGTGCCAAGAGTACATAGGCAGCACGAATGTATGAACGGGGGAAAAATCACATGTACAATAATTTCTTAAAAGTGAAGGTTAATCTTGGGAGATATCAATTCCCTTCCCCTCCCCTTCCATCGTTTCCATTATGGTTAAGCCTCTAACCTAGCATTTTAAAAAAAGAGAAAAAAGGAATATAGGAACTTTTGCCAAAAAAAAAAAAAAAAAAAAAAAACCACAAAGGAAAGAAATTATTTCCTGCTCAGATAGGACTCTTCCTCGGCACCTAATTACGAGGCGTGCTGAGCGGTGGAGAAACACAATTTCAGGGTGTAAGGGTACGGACCATCTGCAAAGAAGAAGAGAGGTCTGGCTGAGCCCATCTCTGGAGGTGCCCCTCCTCAACCCTTCCCCCACCTCACCATTCTCCTCATTTAAACACATCTTTTTCTGTAGTTCAGTTGTGGGGCCTAATGGGTACTGCCCAATGTGAGGCTTAAAAACAAACCAAAAACACAAGGCATTTCTCTTTCCCTTCCTTCACTACCATGGAGAATTCCATTCCTAGCTCTGTTGCTGCTCAAAGCAATAGGTCTGCCCCCAGGAACTGGGTGGGCAAATTTTACCTGCGGGCTAATACAGCCCCTTTCCTGGATACTAGCTTAGCCAGCCTCTGTGACTGACATGCTGGCATTACTGGATAGCTTCTGACGCAGAGAATGCCAGCTACCTAAAGAACAAACCCGAGCAACTCTCATCTGGCAGAGTGGTTGAACAAGCAGCCAGGCTGGCTCTCCCATAGGGAACATTAGGCTGCTCTCCTGGAGATCAGGTCCCACTGATGTGTCAGTGACAATGTGAACATTTCTGGGGCTCTATCATGATAGCAGGAAGGACAGCTCTGACCTGAAGCCAGCCAACCCATCCTATCTAATAAAAGAGTAATATGCAAACTGACTGTCACTCTAACACACAAGGTGGCTGCCACAAGATGGCCAGCTGGGAGGAATCAGGCCTGCAAGGGAGGGCAGTTGTGGGCAATCAGGCCAGCAGGGGAGGGCAGTTGGGGGGTGGGGGGGAACCCAGGCATGCAGGGGAGCGTAGTTGGGGGGAACCAGACCAGCAGGGGAAAGCAGTTGGGGGGACCGGGCCTGCAGGAGAGGGCAGTTGGCGGGGGGGAGGCAGGCCTGTAGGACAGGGCAGTTAGGGGTAACCAGGCCTGCAGGGGAGGGCAGTTTGGGGCAAACAGGCTGGCAGGGGAGCAGTTAGGCATCAATCAGGCTGGCAGGGGAGTGGTTAGGGGGTGATCAGGCTGGCAGGCAGAAGCAGTTAGGGGCAAGCAGGAAGGCAGGCAGGCAAACAGTTGGGAACCAACAGTCCTGGATTGTGAGAGGGATCCCAGATTGGAGAGGGTGCAGGCTGGGCTAAGGGACACAAGTTAGGGCCTCTAGTTAGGTCATAAGGGGGATGAACTGCAGGATACAGATACTCACTTGGGTTTTTCATCTGGTAATGGTTCAGGAAGCCCAAAGTCTCCAGGGCATCACTCTTGGATTCCCATTCCAGCAGCCCAGAGGAGCTGCGTTCACCTGATCAGAAAGCAAAGGTTTTAGGCTGACCCAAGCACAAACTAGGGAGCTGCTCATCTACAACCAAGGAATGAGGAAGAAGACAAGGCAGTTTACTCACTTTTGCCTGAGAATACTTTCACAGAAGATGGCCGCTTCACTCCCAGCTCATCACAAATCTGCAAGACAAAGAATAGATGCAGATGCCCTAGCTCCATGGTCGGCAAACTTCGACTCGCAAGCCACATGCGGCTCTTGGCCCCTTGAGTGTGGCTCTTCCACAAAATACCACGGCCTGGGCAAGTCTATTTTGAAGAAGTGGCGTTAGAAGAAGTTTAAAAAATTTGGCTCTCAAAAGAAATTTCAATCATTGTACTGTTGATATTTGGCTCTGTTGACTAATGAGTTTGCCGACCACTGCCCTAGCTGGTTTGGCTCAGTGGATAAGAGTGTCAGCCTGCAGACTGAAGGGTCCCAGGTTCGTTTCCAGTCAAGGGCACATGCCCGGGTTGTGGGCTCAATCCCCAGTAGGGGGCATGCAGGAGGCAGTTGACAAGTGATTCTCTCTCATCATTGATATCTCTCTCCTCCCTTCCTCTCTGAAATCAATGAAAATATACAAGAAAACAAAAACAGAAAATAGATGCAAAAACACAAGGAATGCCAGATGGCAGAATTAAGCAGACCCTACCCTGCATGACCTGGTGCTTGTAATTTTTCTGGAGATAAGTTTCTAAGTTTTCATCACTCTATGGTATTCTATGACTCCCCCGAACCCCCCAATTCTCACCTTCAGCTGCTATTTGAGGGAGTTGGCATTAGGTAAATATTTGATGAACTGAATACAAGGACCAAAGTCCAAATCTGCCAGTCAGACTGCCTGCCCTAGTTCCCCCCCTGACCTCACCCTTAACAGGCCCCTCCCTTCAGATGTTATCTAGGAACCTGGGGGCCTGCCTGACAAAGGGGATGTGTTGAGATTGAACTCTGATCACCACTCCAACATAGAGAGATACTTTCCCAGCAAAGGTATAGCCATCCTAGCTTGCCAAAAATGTTAAGAGCCTGGCAAACTTCTCTGTTGCTAGATGTTTGGTGCTGTCCCCAGCACCCAACCCTCATCCTGGCACAGTAGGAAAACAATAGGTATCTGTTGAAAAGACTAAAATGAATGGCCCACTCAGATGGCTGTGATGTGGGACCAACTCCATGGCACCCACCTCAAAGAAGTTCTCCTCCGTCACCTCCAGAGGGGCATTGAAGAAGTGCAGCACATTGCTAGGGTGTTGGATGCGGTTCTTGGCTGCCTGCTCTGGAGTGGAGAACCGATTGTTCCTTGATTCACTGAAGTCTTTGTAACTGGAGGACCCGTCTTCCAGCCCATATGACTGACCAGGCATGATGGCAGGTTGCTTAGAGACACTAGGGGGAAAGGGGAGCTCTTTGTCAAACCTAATGTCCCCCAAGCCCTCCAGTGTGGCCTTGTTCCTGTCTGAGCAGGTGCTGTGTACTCAGGGGGCACTGTGACACAGCTGAGGGGAAGCGCACTTTTCCCCACTGCTTTAGAGAAGCATCTGGAAACACACCCGCCCCACCTCACTCCTGCCTAAATAAGCACCTTTGTCTCGCTGTGCTCCACTGCTGGGCCCTGTGCAGTGGGTGCCCCATTTTCCTTCCCTTTTCTCCCCAGGCCCTTGCCAAAGCATCCTATCCCAAGGAATTTGGGCACCTACCAGACTTTCAGCTTCTGTCCAAACATGAAGTTGTTGTTGAGGTGAGTAATGGCCCGGTCCACAGCATAGCCATCAGCCATCTCCACCATGGCGGCCCCCGGCTTGCTTTTCATGAATTTCACCTTAGGGAAAGCAGCCATGGTCATCATCACTGCCCAGCAGCCAGGGGCCTCTCTCCTGCCCCTTCCAAGTTAGTTAGAAGTAACTCTTGCTTCCACATCCTGACTTACAAATGAGAATCAAGAGAAACAGAAAAGCATGTGTGGCCCACGGCAAGTGCTCAGCCCAAGGCAGGCAGCAGAGCCTAGACAGTGTAGGGCATAGCCCATAAGTAGATCGCTTAATGAAACACAACAGAAAATAGGAGGCATAGTAAAAAACCAAAGCAGCTATTCTCATAAATGTTTGTTAATAAATAAGACACATCTAGATACTGGGTCCTGATGTAAAGTATTTCTTTATAAGTGTTACAGTAAAAACACACTGAAAAACAGTAGTGTCAACTCTGAAGCCAGGCTCTCTAGCTCAAGTCCTGCTTCCACAAAAAGGTCTGTTAACCTAGGCACGTTATTCGTGTTCCTTCTCTTCATCCCCCCGCGCCCCCTTACCTCATTAAAGATGCTTGTGAAGTTAAACAAATTACAACACGTAAAGCACTTTTATAAGTGCCTCATATAGCCCTAACCGGTTTGGCTCAGTGGATAGGGTGGACTCAGGGGTCCCAGGTTCGATCCCGGTCAAGGGCATGTACCTGGGTTGCGGGCACATCCCCGGTGGGGAGCGTGCAGGAGGGGAGAGGGAGAAAGAGTTAGAAACATTGATGAGAAACATCGACCAGCTGCCTCCTGCACGCACCCCACTGGGGATGTGCCCGCAACCCAGGTACATGCCCTTGACCAGGATCAAACCTGGGACCCTTCAGTCCACAGGCTGATGCTCTATCCACTGAGCCAAACCAGTTTTGGCAAAACGTATATATTTTTTAAAAAGTGCCTCATATAGGAAAAATTTAACACGTATGAATTTACTACTGTTTTTAATGGGTCAAGAGAGCTTACAAACTCAAAAGGCTTCACATGGATTCGACAGAAGCAATAAACAATTTGATCTGTGACAGACACCTATCAGTCTCATGTAACTATCCCACAGCAGAAAACCCAGTGTTGGCAGATTATCTGGAGAAAACCCTCATACAATGGGTAGCCCTGGCCAGGCAGCTCAGCTGGTTAGAGCATCATCCCAATACACTTAGATTGCAGGTTTGATCTCCAGTCAGGGCACATATAAGAATCAACCAATGAATGCATAAATAAGTGGAACAACAAATTGATGTTTCCCTCGGTCTCTCTCTAAACCAGTAAATTTTAAAAAGTTAAAAAAAATAACCACAATGGATAAATTTCACATATCGTAATATTCAAGTCATGTTAAATATTAGCACTTTTATGTGTTAGTCCCAGTATTATTTTTAATTTAAAAAATGGACAAAATACCCATACACAGTAAGGACTGAACAAACCCTGTTGTAGCAGATCACCCAATTAAGCAAATTATCCTCTCTGAGTCAACTTGCTCTTACCCAAGCAAGCTATGGCTCTTTCTCTCTCTTCACTGACTGGGCAAACCATGATGTTCAGGGCCTTCCTGGGACCTGCCAGGTCTACAAGGAAACCAGTAGACTTTGCAGAAACTCACCTTCTCCACATTGCCGTACAAACAGAAGACATTGAAGACTCGGTCACAGTTCATCTTAGACTGATCCAAGCCATAGACCATGAGCACAGGGCTTTCGGCGTGAGGGCCGTACTCGGGTGGTGGGGGAGGGGGTGGGGGGTGCCCATATTGGGGACCGTAGCGACTTGGGCCCCGGCGGTGACCCCCCACTGGTGGGCCCATCCTTCTCCCTTCGTAGTGAGGTGGGGGGGGACCGTAGCCCTCATCATGGTAATGGCTGTGGTACCCACCGTGGGGCCCTCCTGGGGGGTGGGAAGGAAAGAGAGGGAGGGCGGGTGAGAATTTGCGTGGCGGGCGTCGGGCAGGGGCACATGAGCCATGGGAGTCCACGGAGGGGAACCCCCTGCCCTCACCATATTCTGCGGGGTGATCTCCCAGGAGAGGGGGCTGCCTCTGGCGTTTGTTAGGGTTGCTGCCAGGGTCACCTGTGGACAGAGAAATCAGTTAGAGCCTAGTTCGATAAGAGGGGTGGCTCTTTCCCTTCTCACTAAAGGCTAGGCTCCAAGTCCCTTAGCTCCTACAAGCTTGGCTGCAAACCCTCTGTATCTCATAAGGGCTGCTGGAGCCTCCCTCCTTTGGCCTGCTTGAGGGTGGGCATGAAGCCCAAGGCTGGAACCCACTTTGCCTCCTTAGCCCATACCAACTAAGCTTTCCTTTTTCTTTGAAGGATGAGGCCAGGTTCTGGGCGCTCTGGCATCTGCTCTGGTCCTGGTGGGAAAAAGACCAGTTCTTGGGTTCTCTGGGGAACTTGCAGCTACTATGGAAGCTAACAGGTCATGGGGCCAAGAAGAGCTTTCTAAAATATCTCCCGATGAAGGGAATGGTTAAGAGCAGGAAAATAACCCAGGAAGGACAGAAAGAAGATACCAACCCCAATACCCTATGATTTTAGGAGCTCTAGACCCCACTCTCTAGGCCCCTTCTTTCTCAATGCCAGTCCCAGTCACCCTCCCACCTAGTCACATACAACCAGAGGAGGGACTGGAGGAAAGGACAAGCAGCAAGTCAGAATCAGTTCATATGAGCAATCATGTACAAGGCATCAACATTCTCAGACCCAGACAATGGCGCAGATCCATCCCTGACCCCAGATGTAGTTCATTAATTGCTACCATTAATTTAGTGCTTGAGTGGCAGACACTGTGCTAAGCACTTTACAAACATCACAGCTTCTTAAATTCCTCACAACAACCCTATGAGGTAGGTTCTATTTTAATCCCATTTTACAGATAAGGATTAACTTTGAACTGAGCAGATAAGACATTTTGGCCCTAGGTCACAAAGCAAGTTAGTGGCTGAGCTGGGATTTGAACCCAGATCTGGCTGACTCCAAAACCCAGGGCTCAAGACCACTGCCCTTTCCTGCCACCCAGCCTTCATTTTGTTTTCAACAATCAGTCATTACAAAGATGGAATAGAACTACTTACAGCAGAAGTACAGAGTACAATGTCCATTTGTCACAAAAAACAAATCTGTATTTTCTCTTACCATTGGACGCTTCAACAGTGAGTTAGCACAGTTCTGAAAGATGGCGTCCCATCAAACATACACTGCGACCCTGCATCACATGGTTTTACAGTCATAAATACAAGTTACAGTATACATCTGCTACAACTTTTTTAAAGAATTGTTTTAACAGTCAATGTTTTGATTAAATCAAAAGTGGCTCACAGATGTTCTGTCCTCAGAAGATATCAGAAAAGTGGAAAATAAAGGTGTATGAAGTGGGTAGTGTCCCTCCGTGTTGTCACCTCCTCACATTGTGTGCTGCAGTGCGGTGCTTCTGGCTGTGTAGCGCTCCATGTGCGTGTCTCCTGGTTATGAAGTGTGCCAGTGGCCCCACTATGCCCGAACTGTTGGCCATGGGAGCACGCCCGATTACCCGCCAGCAGGTAACTGTGTACCTCTGAGCTGTTTGGCTGTCTGTTTTTAGGTCTGTTTTGCTTTTTTTATTTTTTTGTTGTTGTGGTTAAATTTTTTTTTGTTTGTTTCTGATCTCCAGTTGGTGCAGATTATGTTGGCAGCTGTTGACTGCAGAAAGAAAAAAAAAAAAAATCGAAACAAAAAAAGAAGGCCCTCCCCAAACCAAAGGACTTAAAAAACAAAACAAAACCCGTATGGCGAGGAATGGAGAGAGGATCTTATTGTCTTGGAGGCCCATGGAATCTACTTCAGTCTGTGAAACATTCTCCGAAAAGAGCGCCGTTGGCTGGCTGAGAGCTGTTCTCTGTGTTTCCTACTTCTGTGTACATTCTCGGGTTCGAGTTTGCTTGGATTTTGGCCTTTTTTTAATGTTTAATAAAAAGCAGTGTCTGCTGCCATGTTGCGTCTCTTTCTGTCTCTGTCTGCCTCTGTGCTTGTAGCTGTTCCTTGGAGCGCGGTGTGGTGTTCTTGATGTAGTGAGCTCAAGTCTGCGGCTGTTTCTGGGGACGTGGTGGAGGCTGCATGTTGTTTTCTCCAGGAAGAGCTAGTGGTTTCTACCCTGTGTGTTGGTGAGCAATGTGCAGAGGCAGAGCCGCTGAAGTATGGTTCCCGAGGGGATGGCGAAGCACCGCCCTCACTCCAGGTTACCTCATCAGCGCTCGTTTTTGACCCCCAGCCTTGGGACAGCCAAAACTGAGAGGCATCAAAACCAATGCACAGCCAGCCCCTGCCACTAGCCCCTGCTGGTCTGCTCATCTTCTACTTATGTTCCTTGGAGAAGAAATGGTTGGTTGCCATGTTTCTGTTAGCAGTCATGTAATGCCATTGCCTGCTCTGGTACATTCACTCGGTCACCAATTTGTCTCTGACCTCTGGAGGGAGCTGCCAGGCACACAGCACCCATTGTGAAGGTCCTGGGGAAGAGTCTAGCCCACGCCACCCACTGCTTCCCGGCTTCAATGATGAGCAAGACAGGCCTGGCTAGTAATGGGGGCACCTGGCCTCCCAGGGCCTGTGAGATGTCAGCAACCAGCCTCCTCCCTCAGCCCATGGCCTAGTCCAATGTATCAGACCAAGACAGACACAGAGATGGACGGTCTTGTTGAGGCGGTGCTGCTGCTTTTCAAAGGCAATCCTCCATCTCTCCCTCCTATCCAAGGCAAACCATTCTTGACAGATTCTAGGAAGGGAATGTCCATTTGGGCACCCTGCAGAGAAGTTGAGTCCCCTCTACAGGTAAGGTAAGGCATGCCCACTCTGCTTCAATCCAGGGCCTCACTTCTACAAGGTCAACTTGCTCAAAGGCTCTGCTGCAAGGGCCCAGGAGCCTTCATCACCTCCCCAATCTTCCATCCCCTCCCCCTCCACGCCAAGAAGACCCTCTCAATAGCGGAGAGCAAGGACCATTCCTGACCCATGAGACCCTAAAACAAACTTCTAGAAGGGAAGCAGCAGAATCCACTTGGGAGCTGCTACTGATTTCTAAAGCCATCACCATGCCGTGAAGCCCTGTTCCCCACCCAATCCAAGCCTCTACTTGATTCTGCACCCTCAGCTCCACCAAAGGGCCCCAAGTAGCTGCTAGAATTCAGAGAGCCATCATTCACCCACTAAAGCCCTCCCACGTCCATAGGGAGCCCAATGGCATTACATAACCCTGAACCCAGGTCTATGAAGTGCACTCGTCAAATGAAGGCAAGTGGGTGTGTTTAGAACAAAGCGGCCATCAGGATTACCTTGTCCACTGAGGTTGGGGTTTGTATAGTCCCAAGTATCTTGATCATTCTTGAACACATTCAAGCGTGTAGGCTGTAGGAACAAGAAAAAGCTTAATATCAGCCAGGCCTCAGCTCACCTGGAAGCTGATAAGCAGCAGTCACTTCCCAGACTTACCTTCGCATATTCGATCTTCAGAGTGCAACAGCCAGAGTATATATCAGCCCCATTGAGTGAGGCCTTGGCCCGCTGGGCACTCTGCACAGAATCAAATGTAAGTTAAGTTAAGGAAAGCCCCATCACAGCTCTTTTGGAGGCTTCAAACTGTCCCAGGGATGGAGAAGGACAAAGGTAGCACCCAGACTGCTACATGGGTGTTCTAGGATCTGTTCACTGCCACAATCACTTGCATGGAGACGGGCTGGCATGCTACCCTAAGTGAATAGTCACTGGCAAAGTTTCTTCATGATCTGCACTCCCACCCCACCAGCCCAGAGATGACAACCTCCCATCACCACTCCAGACCAAGCACAATCTCTCCCTTGTGCTTTGACGAAGCCTGAACAATCTGAAAAATACCAATCAGATAATGTTCCTGCTCTGAAAGTCCATCAGTGGCTTCCTACTGCATCCTGACCCAAGCTTCAACACTACTGAAAATGCCCTAACTTCTAATGCCCATAGTGAACCCCTTCCCTAGGTCTGCTACTCTTCAGTTGTCGGGTCATTTGCTTTCTCCAACACTAAGCTTCTGACCACCTGAGGACCTTTCTTTCTTTTCTAAATCCTCACTTAAGCATGTGTTTTAACATTAATTGGCGTGACATTGGTCAACATGATCACACAGATTTCAGGTATGGGTTTATTACAAGATCTGTATACAACATTACAAGATCTGTATACTACATCATGGGCCCACCACTCAGTCAAATCTCCTGTCACCTTATATTAGGGTCCCTTTCTCCCTCCTCCCCCTTGTGTGTACATTGTTGTTGTTTTAATTTTAGGAGGAGGGGAGAGGAGATTGGAGGGTCAGAGGGCAGAGGAACAGCAATGTGAGCATTGTTTAGTTGCTTTCCATTCATTCCCCACTGGGGATAGAACTCACAACCTAGACAGGTGGCCTGACTGGGAATCGAACCAACAATACTCCAATCCACTGAGCCATCAGGCCAGGGTCCATCTGAGGATCTTTGATAAAGCTGGTACTTCCACCTTGAATTGAATACCAGCTCCTACTTCCTCATGGAAATAAAATACCACCTCCTCAAAGAACTTTCCACATCACCTTGTATCTCATAGCACTTTACATTCTGCACTTTTATACATCTGATTATTTATTGACATCTAATTATTTATTGACAGCCCCTCCCATCAGACTTCAGGCTTTATGAAAACATCTGACACATGGCAGGCATTCAGTAGATACACACTGGTTAAAAATGTGTATGGCACCCTGCCCAGCTCTAAACCCCCAACCCAAGGAACGCCTATTCCCTAGCAAAGGATATTCCACCATGGCTTGGACTCCATTCTTCCGGAAAATGACAATTCTCTGGACAGGGCCACAAGGGTTACAAATAGTGTAAAGAACATCCTGTAAAAGCAAAGATGAGCAAAATGAAGGGGCACTGGCAGGTCAGTCTGGCTTGGGGACAGAGAGAAAAAGAAGATCTGAGAAAGGAGCATAAAGGAATGAATGTCCACTGGCACGCACCGTGGTAATGGAATAGATGGGGTTCAGAATGGTAAAGAGAAGCACACTGTTGACACTTCGGGAGTCATCGGAGTCTCCTGGGCGAGAGATCTTCTGGCTGGTGGAGTAATTTACAAAGGCTGGGTGACCAGCAATGTAGATTTGGTTGTCAGCCGCATAGTTCACAGCGTTGCAAGCCCCCAACACATCTTCAAACTCCACCAACGCTTGTCTCTTTTTAGGCATTACCACCACATAGCTGGCAAGAGAAAACACAGGTTTCAAACTCTCAGGATGAGACAAGAACAAGAGAATGGTGTTCAAATTCCTGTGAAGTGACTCCTTCCTGGCCTCCAAATCCTGTGGCCCCTGTCATGGTTTCCTGACTATAACACCTCTTGTCATAAGTGGCAGGACAGACAAAAGAGGTGTAGCTTTGGCATTACCTCCTCTGGGAAGCTTCCTTCCTGACCCCTCCTCATCTGGCTCAAATTATCTCCCAGACTCCTGAGCTTCCCCGTCCTAGTGCTGATCACTGTGTGGGCAACTATCTAAGAGGAGTCCAGGACAGTTTTGTTCAATGCTCTATTCCCATATTTACTGAGCATGTACCACATACTCAGTAATAAATACTTGCTGAATAAGAAAATGCTAATTTGAAGCTACAAAGTAGAGAAAAAGGGCACGAACTTGCCATAACCTGACCCAAAGCACAAGAGCCAATCCAAAGAGCAGAGGAGTCCCAGGACCTAGCCAAGGGACCCTGGACCAAACTGGCCAAGTCACTTCCATCCAGGAAACAGTGACACACAGGACACCAAAGACTTCTCTGTATACTCAACCCCTGGCCTCTGAATGGAGTACCTGATGGGTCCAAACTCCTGCAAGGCCTCCACAAGGTCAGCTTCCACCACACCGTCAATCAGGCCCCTGATGTGGACAACTGGGGAGGCAGGGGTTTTGTGTGGGTCATCGTAGTTCTCCTGAGAAAAGAAGCAAAAGCAAGACTTTATTTCCTGCCATACAAGACAACGGCTCACTAGCTTCTGCACTGTTGAGGATTCAGTCAGATAAGACAGCGGAGTGTCACCCAGGAAAGACACACAGGTCAGACAAGAGACAGCAATTTAAACCAATCACCCCAAAAGGATTCTGGGCCAACAGAGCAAAGGCCCCCACTGTGTTGCCACTTATCTAAAGCCTCTTGCTGTAGCTTGAGGAAAGCAGAATGAAGGACCAGGCAGATGGCTTATCTTACATTCCTTCCAGAACCTGTCTCTTCCCAGTGGTCAAAAAAAATGGGGAAAAGGTGTGGCTTGGAAAGTGGACACCACTGGCAGGAAAGGCTCACACAATTAATTCTCTGCCGCGGTCTGAATCAGGCAATCTCTGCATCTGCCCGAATTCTTTGCCCTGTCCCCACTAGAACAAGCTGCAACCATCGTCCAGCCCCGTTCCCACTTCATCCCCAGGTCCAGGCAAGATAAAAGAGCATGTGCCTCAGAGGCTGTGGCAGCCAGGCCAGTCTTGACAAGATTTAGCTTTAATCACTTTCCCACCAAAATCTACATTGGGAAACACGACCTATACCAGACTATAGAAAAAGAGTCATGTCTTTGAGAAAGAAGAGAAACTTCCACAGACAGAAGCCTTGGAGAACCAGGAGGAAAGTAACTTTCTTCACCTCTGGTGGGCTCTAGGCCTAGCCTCCTGCCTGAGAACCACCAGGCAGAACTGGATTCTATTTCAGGAATGAACCAAACAGGAGGCAGGTTACCAGGTTCGGCCATTTACAGTTCCACAGTCCTAAATTCTAAACCCAGTCCCTTCCTTGTTATATGAATTTACCTCATCTATGCAAGTCAAAAATAGTAAATCACCCCCTATCTCATAAAGAAGTGTTGGAAATTCAACTGAGATACCTTTAAAATGTGTGGAACAAGGTCTGCCACAGATTGAAATGCTAATAAATCATACTACAGATGGCAGCTGAGTCCTGAAAAAAACCTGCAAATGGCTGACTGGGAAAAGAGTTGATGAACTTGGAGGGAAGAGGGAATGGGCTCTAAGCCAGAGGAACAACTGGTGGTCTATTCGGAGGAGACTAAAGAGGCTGAATCCTTTCCAAAATGCCCAACTGCAGGGAACATTTTGGTTCATCAACCCCTCTGCGCATCCAGTTAACCCCTGGAAATTATTAGCAAACTTGTGATGGCTCCAAAATTTGGCTCAACTCCCGAACGGCTAAAAAGACCTTTCACAAGGCCTTTCTTCCGGTTTTCAGTGCCCACAAAATAGGAGACATAATCTGTTTTAGAAGAATTGTCCTCAAATCGACTTCCACTTCAAGACAAACCACAAAACTATAAAGATTAAATAGTGACCGGACATAATTCCTCTCAGGAGCGGACAAGGCCACCGCCCACCCGTTCCCGCTCACGCAGTGGCCCCCCCACCTCCAACAGCCCACGAGGCCCGTGCGGCAGAAGTGCGCCTGCGCATCGGACCAGGGAAGAAAATGAGGAAAAAGGCGTCCGGCCGCGTGCCCGCCCCAACCTACACCAGCCCGCGGCGCCTGCGCACTGCACCACCTGCAGCGCGAGCTCCCCACTCTAAACAGCGCCCACACGCAAGCGCCAGTCCTCGCGCAAACCCCGCCGTTAGCCCAACGCCTGCTCCTCCCCCACTCCGTCAACGGCGCGAGGGCAGGGGCGCGTGCGCAGAAGCCCCCTTACCAAGAAATACCCTCAAAGTGGGAAATTTTCCCTCACTCCCAGGCCACACCCGAGATTAGAGCCTTGGCCTCACCCCGCCGCCGCCGCCCGCCGCCCCGGCTCCACCACCGCCGCCACCGCCTCCGTGCTGGTCGCCGGCGTTGTCAGTCTTGAGCCGCTTCGGGGCCCGGCCGCCCTCACTGCCGCCGCCGTAATAGCGGCCTCCGCCGCCTCCGCCGCCCGCCGCCGCCATCTTCACCATCGCTCCCGGTCGCCTCCGCTGCTCCTCCGGCTGCTGCCTCTGCTCCAGCCGCCGACGCCGCTTCTCCGCCCGGGGCAGCAGCCTCCGCGACATGGCGGCGCAGAACCCGCCTCCCCCCGCCTCTCATTGGGGGAGGGACACGCCCGTCACCCTCCGCCCCCACCCGATAGGGGGAGCCACTGTTCCCGCTGCGGGGGGAGGAAGCCTCCGCATACCTTTAGCCCCTATTGGACAAAGCCTACTCCGTTCTGCAGGAGGGCCCGCCCTCATTTGTTTGGGACGCTCATTATAGGCGAGCGCTCTCTGCCAGTCTTTTCACTGACCGGTTGCTCCAATTTGATAGGTCAGAGTTCTGGCGCCGCTTCCTCACGCTCCTGAAAATACCCACCTCCTTCCCACTTTCATTGGCCTTTTGCTAATCCATCAAACCGGAAGCCCTTAGTCTTCCAGTCACAACGACTACCTTTCCGCGCCACTCGGCAAAGACAAGGAAGTCCCTCCCTTTTGCCTCTCCAGTGGTTACCGCAGATGCCCATCTTCTGTGTCTCCCTCACTAGGCGGTAGGACCCTTGGTGGTCTCCCATTGGGTGAAAAAAGAGAGCCCACCCGGTAGGCGCTGTTAGGCACAGTCCAGGAAATGATCGGAGATGCGAACGCATGCGCGAATACACTTTTCGGGCGCCTCGGGAGACAAGGCGACCTCGAAAAGAGCGAAGGCCTGGAGTACCCAGAGTATTGAGTGACTGCTGCGTGCCACGCCGGAAGGCCAGGCCAGACCGAGGGGCAACTGCCAGTGCAGTGCTGTCCCCGTCACTACTCTTATTCCTCTCCGCCTTAAACCTTCACAATGCCGGAAGAATTTTTTAACTCAAATTTATCCCTTTCTGGCAGTATAAAACCTTTCGGACCCTGTCCAGTTCGCTGGTGTCATTTCACCACTCCATTCAACCAGTGACTCCTTCCAACCAGTTTGGAAGCATCTGCCGTGCACCTCTAGATCTTTGCTGGAGCAGCCCCTTCCACCTGGAACCCTACCCTTCCTGGTGGAGCTAAGGAGTAATCCCTTGTCCGTGCGGTCTCAGTTAACTGAAAAGCTTTCCTCGCCCCTACCAGTCCAGGACTCGGGAGTATCCCTCATGATAACCCGTGGTCCCTCTGGCCAATGGTTCTGCCATGACCCCTCCAGGTCCTCATAGTCAGGTGACTGTCTCTTCCATTAGCACGGAAGTCGTGTATGGACGAGGCAACGGTGGTCCCTGCCTCAGCCTTTAGTGGGGCTGGTCTGCCTACCAGGCACCCCGGCACAGCACCCGGCACAGTGCTGGCGCTCTGCAAACGGGAGTCATTATAGTATGCGTGTCAAAGCCGGCGAGCCTGCCTTCCTCCGGGACCAGGAAAGCTGAGTCTAGGCCCAACGACGCGGGGGCCGGCGGCTGACAGAGGATCCCCCCTAAGTCCTCTAATGTCGGGAGGATGCCTGCTAGGCGAAAGCGAGGCGGGGCTTAGAAAACGATAGAGTCACGGGAAATGCGGGGGTGGGGGGTGCCACCAAATACTCTCCGGAACCTCTCCGCCCAAGTGAAAGGGGGGTTCCCGAAACAGGTGTCCTCGTGGAAACTAAGTTTGAAATGGGGTCAGTGGCACTGAGAGCGTGGAGCAGGCCTGGTGGGTCTGCCGGTTTGGGGAGATAAAGTTGGGGGTGCGCTTTTGGGGATCTAAGCCAACTCCTAGTCAAACTGAGAAGACCCAAAAAGGCCTGCAGAACCGAGGTGAGGGGCGGTGCCGCGTCTTCAACACGTGACTCTGGCGACCGGGTGGAGGTGGGGCTGGCCCCACAGAAGGGCGGGGTCGCGAGGTCGGACGTCAGAGGAAAGCGGTGGGGGGAGGGGGAGAGAGGGGCCCCACCTCGCGCCGCCCCGCCCCCGCGCCGAGCCTGGACACCCCTCGCGCCGGCGCGAGCGGACCGGACGCGTCGGAACCGTCTTCTGCGCGGCCGTTCCCAGCCGCTCGCCTGCCCGCGCGCGCGTCCACGGCAGGCGACCGGGAAGCCGCGGTGTTGCGTCTCTGTGCTCCTGACCTCCGCCCCACCTCCTTGTGTTCCGGCGGCGGCTACTGGCGGCAGGTGGCACCTCCCACCCGCCCCCGCACCCCTCCTGGGCCCCTTGCCCCTACCAGCTCGGCGGCGAGCCCGGCCGGCCGTCCGGAATCGAAAAGAGCAGACGCTGGGAAGTTTTGGAAGAGGGAGGGACGGGCCTTAAAGGGACCACGACCTCTTTTCAACCTGGGGGGAAAATGGGAGGGGGGTGGGCTGGATGGGACCAGACCGAGAGTTGCTCCGCAATTGGGCGAAGAAAACGCACAAGAAATCTGTTGGGCCGCTGCGTTCAGGTTCCGCGTCCCTTTTTCCCAAATACTCCCCAAATCTTTAATTCCTCCTCCTCACAGAAAGTCGCGCAGTTGTTTGGAAATCATGACTTATTCCTCCTAGTTAGCCGAGTGTTGTGTTGAGTGTTGGGGTACATATTGTACAAATGGGGAAATGGGCTCAAGGGACACAAGCGACTGGCCCAGAATCCGACAGCTTGTAAGTGGCATAGCAGGGTTTGTCTGATGCCAAAGATGCATAACCACTGTGCTGCAGCGCCTGTTATGGTTATGGGGGTTGTAATATGCAGTGGAGGTTAAGGGCACAGGTCCTGGGGGCAGAGTGCCCGCAGAGGCCACACTTTCTAGTTCTGTGGCCTTGAGAAAGTGATCTAGCCTTTGGGCCTCTGTTTCCTCGTCCAATAGAAGGAAGGTAATAGCACCTGCCTCATAGAGTAGTCTGAAGGAGTGCCGAGAAATCTGGAATGAAGAGGACTCTGAAGCTTACCCACACACACACTCCCCCATTTCACATATTATGTAAAACGGAGTCCCAGAGAGGGGAAAGACCAATTGAAAACTCACTACAGCTAGGCGGCTTCTGAAAGCAAGTAGATACCCTGAGGCATAAGCTGACCCTTGAAGGCCCTTCTAAATCCACGTGTAACTCTTTCCACTTTTCTGGATATGGCACAAACACTAGCTTTCCTTCTGTTCATGAAATGCCCAAAACTCATTTCTGACTTTGCACTGGCTGTTCCCTCTGCCAGATCTTTGCTTCTCATCTGACAACCTTACTTAGTTCAAATGTCACTTCCTGACCACTCCAGCCTAGTTAGCCCCATACTAGTTATAATCATGGCTCCCCATTTATCTCCCTCATTGCTCTTATTGCATGTGCAAATTCCTTCCCTCCCTCCCTCTCCCCCCTTCTTTCCTTTTCTCTTTCCTTTCTCCTTCCTTCCTTCCTTCCTTCCTTCCTTCCTTCCTTCCTTCCTTCCTCCTTCCCTCTCCTTTCTTTCTCCCTCTCTCTTTTCCTCCCTCCCTCCCTTCTTTTCCTTCTTTCCTTTCTTCCCTTTCTTTTGCCTCTTCAGTGCTCCAAGCAGAAATAGCTTCATGGTCTGTTGGATCTCAGATTGAAAATTCAGGGGCCACTGAGTAAAGCTAGACAGTAAAGGAAAACTCAGCTTCATTATACAGTTGACAACTTTCCCCGCCTTCCAGTATCATTGAGGTATAACTGACATAAGACACCACACATATTTTAAGAATACAAGTTGATGAATTTTTACTTATGAATAAACCTGTGAAACCACCACCACAATAAAGGTAATGACCAATGAACGTATTCATCATCCCTAAATTGCCTCATGCCTCCATCCTTTGTCCTTCCACATACATCCCCAGACAACCACTGATCGGATTCCTGTCACTGTAGGTTAGTTTTCATTATATAGAATGAATGCCCTGCTGGTTTGGCTCAGTGGATGGAGTGTCGGCCTGTGGACTGAAGGGTCCCAGGTTCGATTCTAGTCAATTGCTCATGCTTGGGTTGTGGGCTCAATCCACAGGAGGGGGCATGCAGGAGGCAACCGACGTTTCTATCTCTCTCCTCCCTTCCTCTCTGAAATCAATAAAAAAATACTTTTTAAAAAATAGAATGAAATTTTAAAGCATTTGTTTTCATGTCTGCCTTTTTTATTTACCATAATTGTTTTGAGATCCATACATGTTGAACAAGAATTCATTCTTTTTATTTCTGGGTACTATTCCATTGCATGGAATAGCTTGTTTAAATCACTGCAAATTGTTTACTGAGACACCCACTGATGGACATTTGGATTGTTTCTAGTTCTGGCAATTATAAATAAAGGTGATATGAACATTGGTATATAAGTCTTTATGTGGACATTTATTATTTTTAAAAATTTTTTATTGATTTCAAAGAGGAAGGGAGAGAGAGAGAGAGATAGAAACATCAATGATGAGAGAGAATCATTGATTGGCTACCTCCTGCATGCCCCCTACTGGCAGGGATCGAGCCCACAACCAGGGCATGTGCCCTTGGCCAGAATTGAACCTGGGACCTTTTAGTCCGCAGGCTGACGCTCTATCCAATGAGCCAAACTGGCTAAGCTGGACATTTATTTTCTCCAGTATATATACCTAGGAGTGGAATGCCCGGATCATATGGTAAGCATATATAGGTTGTCCCCCAAAAATGTATACACTAACAGATGATAGCTCAATTTTGAAAATGAAATGTAATTTAATAAACACTCCCTTTATAAGTATTCAAAGTGTGTGTATACATTTTTTGGGGACCCTCTATATTTAATGTTGTAAGAAACTGCCAAGCTATTTTCCGAAGTAGTTGTACCTTGGTGTAATTTAATAACTAGAGGCCCAGTGCACAAAATTTGTGCAGGGGGTGGGGTCCCCTCAGCACAGCCTGCACCCTCTCCAATTTGGGACCCCTCACGGGATGTCGGTTTAGGCCCAATCTCAGGATCAGGCCTAAACCGGCAGTCGGACATCCCTCTCATAATCCAGGACCGCTGGCTTCTAATGGCTCACCTACCTACCTGCCTGATTGCCCCTAACTGCCCCCCCTACCAGCCTGGTCACCACTTACTGCCCCCCCCCCCGTTGGCCTGGTCACCCCCAACTGCCCCTCCCCCCCTACCGGCCTGGTCACCCATGCAGCCTGCTGTTCAGTTGTTCGGTTGTCCCTCCCTAACTCCCCTGCCAGCCTGGTCGCCCAACATGGCCAGCTGTTCAGTCGTTTGGTTGTCCCTCACTAACCCCCCTGCCAGCCTTGTCGCCCCATGCAGCCTGTGTTCAGTCATCCATCCAGTTATTTTAGTTGTGATGGCCCCTGGCTTTTTATATATTAGGATAAACTAGTTGAACAAATAGGCTTTAAAGTCATTCATCCTTTCATTAAAAAATTATTTATTGGGCACTATTCTGCCAGGCCCTGTCCCAGGCACAGTGAACAAGGCACATAAAATTCCCACCCTTGGGAGCTAAGGTTTGATTTAGATCCTCTCTCAGCACACAGAGGCTGGGAGTATACATTGCTCAGAAGACAGATGGCCTAGATCCCAATTTTGACTTAGTCATTTTCTAGCTGTGTGGCCTTGGGCAAGTCCTCTTACTGTAAATCTTAGTCTGTAAAAAGGATGCTGGTGATGCAATCTTTACCTCCTAATGAAAGGGGTTGCTAGCTAGTTTAATTTGGCAGGTATAGAAAGTTTTAGAAATAAAAAGGGGTCTATGGGGGAAGGAATACATAATGGAGACTTGAAGATGCCAGGGTGTTTATCTTACTTGTACAGAGTAAAGAAATGGAATAGGCAAATAGAAATATATCTGGCCTGTGCAATAAAAGACAGCCATAAGCCAAAAGGTATATTGGGCCTGAGCAATTAAAGTGACCATAAGTTTAGGCCAAAAGTAGCCCTGACCTGAGTAGCTGGGAGGGCTATAAGACAAGGCTTTCTCTGCCAACACAACTGAGAGAGCTATAAAATAAATCAACCATGACTCCAACCAACAAGATAAGAGGGAGAGGTGGGGACACCACATGGGCTTTGAGCTTTGAAAATTAACTCTGTGTTGCAAAATGACGAATAAGAAAGGGTCAGGTTGAGACAAAGAACTGCAGCCTATTTAATGCCTCAAGATAAAGAAGCAGTGGTCACCCTTCTCAGGGGCCCCTCTGTCTGTCCAGAAGAGGCAGTGTCTTAAGCTTAGAATTTAGAATTAGGTTTTAGAGTTAGTGTCTGCTTGCAATAAAGTTTATGCTTGCAATAAAGTTTCTATACTTTTCATCTATCACCTTTCATCTGTGGCTTCATTCTTTGAAACCATCGAGATAAGAACCCGGAAATTCAGGGTGTTCGAGTTCAATTTTCACGTTTCACTAAGGTTGTGGCCTTGTTGGTTCACAAACTGGCTCCTATACACAGAGGGCAGGGAGAGACCCAAGAAAGAGGCAGACCACTTCAGATTGGTAGGTGGCAGGTTGAATAAGTAAGGGAACTTTTGAGGCTTGTCTTGGGCTGCTGCAAGATGAGTAGATCTCTGTACCCCCATGTCAGGATCTTAAAAGTTTACATAGAGGCCTTAACTGGGCTCAGTCACATGTACTATCCAGATGGTTCCAACATCACCTTTCTCTCTCAAGGCTTTGTCCTTAGAATGGCTACCACTATGGGAACAATGGGCAGAAGTACATTCCAAGGACAGGGGAGGGGATAAGGAACTTCTGATTGCCCAGGTCCAGCTCAAGGGTCAACTGGTGGTCACATCCTCTCCAGGACCTCCTCAGACAGGCATGCAAGCCACAAAGCATTAACTAGTATCCAGAGAATAAATAAAGGTGGCCCATTGTATCTGTATTTGCATTTCCCTAATGATTAGTGATTGTGAGGACAGAAAACAGGCCTCTCCTTTTATTATGTTTTTTCCACAGTTTGTGAGAAGCACATGGTAATGTTGCCATTTCTGATTCAAACAACTCCTCTGTTCAACTTGCAGGAAGAGATAAGGCTACAGTCAAGGTTGCATTCTTCCATCCCCCTCCTCCTCCCTGTTTTAACAGCTTCAGGATCCTTAGCAAGAATTCCTCCTCCTTTCCTCTTCTTCCCCCTCCCCATCAGATAGCCTCTCCCTTTTGAACTCATTATAACTTTCTGTTTTTAAAAAAATATATTTTATTGATTTTTACAAAGAGGAAGGGAGAGGGTTAGAGAGTTAGAAACATCAATGAGAGAGAATCATTGATCGGATGCCTCCTGCACACCCCCTACTGGGGATGTGCCCACAATCAAGGTACATGCCCTTGACTAGAATCAAACTTGGGACCCTTCAGTCCGAAGGCCAATGCTCTATCCACTGAGCCAAACCGGTTAGGGCTATAACTCTCATTCTAAACTTGTTTTACAGGATTGAGAAAATACTGATAAGACAACTCCTTAGTACACCTACCTGACTGTCTCCTGGAAAACAAACTGTATCTTTTCAAAGACAGCCTACCACAGAAACTTTGTTCACTGCATCATTCAACAATCATTTACTGAACACCTACTGTGTGCCAGGCATTTGTTAGGCACTGAGGACACAGCTATGAACAAAACAGAGATCCCTAGCCTCCTGGAGCTGACAGCTGTAAGGCTGCACTGTCCAATATGGTAGCTGCAAGCCCTGTATGGCTATACGAGCACTTGAAATGTGATTAGTCCAAATTGAGGTGTGGATGAAAGGGGCCACATGCTAACCTGACAAGCTCAGGGAAGGCCTGCATGGCAGTCTTGCAAACTCAAAGACCTTTGTGATACTAAAGTAACCACAAAGGATGGTCTGAAATTAAACTTTAACTAAAAGCAATTATAGTGGGTAGTCACTTCCTAGGCCAGTATCTTCCTTGACAGTCACTCTTTACCTTAACTGAGCCTATTATCTTTTTTGCATCTATGATAACATATAATTGAAATGTCAGGCCCTACCCATTTTTGCTCAGTGGATAGAGCATCCGCCTACGGACTGAAGGGTCCCAGGTTCGATTCCCGTCAAGGGCACATGCCTGAGTTGCAGGCTTGATCTCCAGTGGGGGGTGTGCAGGAGGCAGCCAATCAATGATTCTCTCTCATCATTGATGTTTCTCTCTCTCCCTCTCCTTCCTCTCTGAAATCAATAAAAATATATTTAAAAAAAGAAAAGAAAAAAAGAAATGTCAGGGTAACTTGTAACTTCCCTTTTTCTGGACCCCTCAGGGCACAACCAAATGTGCCTGGGTTCATTCATTGTTATTGTTATCATGTGAATTGTTGACTGTTAACTATCCTGCACCCACCTAAGTAAAAGAAGTGTGCATCTATCATTTTACTTTTTATCCAGTCCCAGAGGTTTCCTCACTTTTCTCTCTCCTGCCTCTCTAATCTATCACCAATGGATTTCATGTAACCTACCTACGTCTCCTTCTTTGATTGCAGTGTATAAAAATAGAGGAAAAACTGCCATTCTCCAGAGCATTATCCCAATCCATTGAGATTCTGCTTCCCAAAATTGTGGGCAGTTTGGCTCAAATAAACTCACAAAAATTTTTTCCAGAATGTTTTTACATTAACATTACTTGGCGTAGTTGCAGCAGGATTCCAAAGAAGCTCACCCAGGACCTTCCAGCAGACCCAGACTTGGTTCTAAGATCCAGCAAAGGGCCCATTGAGCACGCTGGTTCCCTGCCCATTGGGTGAACTGGGGTGAGTTGTCTCTTGGATCTAGGACCTTCTTTTGCTTTTGGTAGAGGGTCTGACTTTACTTGAGCTATGTCTTAAAATCCTCGAGGTGGAACTAAGGTTAAGGGTTGAAAGAATTCTAGGCTAAGACAGGACTGTAGGGAAAAAAAAAAAAAAATGAGTGGCTGGTTTTGATTTTGGCTTTTCAATTGGAATTGCTTTCCGAGAGTCTGAGCAAAAAAAACTTTATGATATAAATGAGAGCTGAACTTTTTCAGTTCCGAAAATAAAGGGGCATATCCTCCCTCCAGTCTGATTCTTGGTTATTCTTAGGTGACTAAGAATCTTTGTGGAGGTGTCGGAAATTCAGGAGCCCCATAGGGAAGTCCCAAACGCAACTGTAATTGCAACTGTAATTAACTAAATGGCTCATCCAGGGACCACCTTAAGGCTTTGTCTGCCGGGCCCTGAACCCTTCTGGTTGTTTTAGACAGCCGGGAGAGAAACTGAGGCCACACTTGACCACTACATAACATGTTTAGAAAATTTGCTCAGACTACAAATATCCAAAAAACAAATAAATAACACAGGGAAATTGTGCCTCCAAGGCCATAAACTCCCAAACCCCAGTCCTCATTTAACACTCCTGATAGGAAGTTTTTACTTACAAGTGCTTTACAGAAATGGGAAGATTTAATTAGAAAATATCAACTTAAGAATGGCCAAAATGCAGTTGTCTTTGGGTGCCTACATTAATATTTTGCATTCAGAAATTAGAAAAATACCAGTTCTAAAATTAAACTGAATGACTATATTGGAAGCATATTTTGATTTGGAAATTAGAAACTTCTAAGGAGAAGTATAGAAAAAATTCTTCCCCCCAACATGGCAATTAATAAGAAGGGTTAGAGACTATTTCAGAAGTATTCTGAAGCTGGAAACCAAGATGGCGGCATAGGTAAATACCTGAACTTGCTGCTTCACACAACCACTTCAAAACTACAACTAAAAGACAAAACGGACATCATCCAGAACCACAGGAAGGCTGGCTGAGTGGAAATTCTACAACTAGAAGGAAAGAGAAAAGCACACTGAAACTCAGAGGAGATTCAGAAGTAAAGTGCAAAGGTATGGAGGCGTGCGCAGAAAGGGCTGGCAACTGAGGATGTGGCTGGCTTTTTCAATCAGGAGGGAGACACAAGCTCCCAACTGCTCTGAACTCCAGTTCCAGGTGAGACTCTGGGGACCCAGACTCATACAGGGGGAAACTGGACTGTCTGGCAGCAGGTGGAACTTGAGGGCAGCTTTCTCTCAGAGGTGCTTGCAGCGATAACCGAGGGACACTGAGGCCCAGGGGCCTCTTAGGGCAGGGCTGAAGGTCAGCCATTGCTGTATGTTCCACCTTGTTAATTCCATGAGACTCAGCCCCACCCAAGCTGTGCGCAAAGGCTTTTGCATATGAATGGCCTGCCCCTTTGCAATATAAAATTACCTAACAAACTGCAGCTGGGTCAGAGAGACCCAGAACATCCAAAAGAAGGCCCCAGGCCCCACAGCAGCTTGCATTGCTTCACAGCTGGGCCTCATTTGGGCACCTCCAAAACCCAAACAAAGAAGAGGAATCTGCAGACCGCTCCGTAGCTCCTGCTGGGTGGCTTCAAGCAGAGTCTAAATTAGCACCTCCTTAGAGATCCAAGAGCCAGTGTACCCAGTGGTCAGAGTGGGACCATCCAGATTACAACTCCTCAGATCCATAAGGGACACACTCAGGGGGCAGATTCAGTGAGCACTAAAGCCCCACTGAAGCAAATCTTGCCCCATAAGGGTGTCTCCAGCATAGAAGTTCTCCCATAGTAGACACAGCTGATCCTCACAGCCAATTGGCCTGGAGATCAATTCCTCCCAGTGACACCAACAACAATCAAGGCTTAACTACAACAGGACTGTGCACACAGCCCACAAAGGGGCGCACCAAGAGTGTCCATCTCAGGTAACTGGGGAGGCTGAGCCATTGGGCCCTATAGGACACCTAGCACACAGAGCCACTCTATCAACATAGGGAAGCAGCCAAAATGCGGAGACAAAGAAACAGGTCACAAAGGACAGAAATGGAGGAAAGCAAACTACTGGATACAGAGTTCAAAATCACGATTATCAAATACATACCTACCAACAAGTGAATAAAAAATCTGATGAACAGAATAAACTGGTGAATATAATAGAATCAGGGGCATAGAAAGGGAGTGGACTGACAATTCTCGGGGGCAAAGGGGTGTGGGGGGTGCGGGAAGAGACTGGACGAAAATCATATACATATGGATGAGGACAGTGGGGTGGGGGGTAAGGGCAGAGGGTGGTGTGGGAACTGGATGGAGAGGAGCTATGGGGGGAAAAAAGAGGGACAACTGTAATAATCTGAACAATAGAGATTTATTTTTAAAAAAAGTATTCTGAAGCTAATAAATGCCTAAAACACATTTCCCCCTTCCTTTCTGAGCTTCTTTATCTGGACTCGCCCTTTCCTATCCCTTCTTCCTTCCCCTTCGGTCTCCTCTACTACCACTGACTTGAAGGAAAACGAGAAGAGGGATTCCAACAGCTCCCTTTGGAAAAAGCTGGTCTCAGCTAGAGAGGAACCAGCAATTGTTTCCGACTTTATCCGGGACCACGATGGATTCACAAAAATTTAACTGTTAGAACTTGTAATCCTGGCTATTCTGACCTATTCCAACTAATACACCTACTGGTTTCTGAGAGCAAGGCAACAGAATCCTATATAATAAAAGAGTAATATGCAAATTGACTGTACCTCCACCACACCCACAAGCCACACCCACCAGCCAATCAGGAGAAACTATGCAAATTAACCCAACTAAGATGGCTGCTGCCACAGAGCAAGCAGAAGACTTGGGTTTCCCTGGTAATGGAGGAAGCCAAGCTTTCTGCACACCCTGGCTGGCCTAAGCCTCCACTCAAGGCTACAAAGTTTTAATTACAGAAGATAAATAAATCCCAACAAAAATGGCTGCGGCCATGGAGCAAGCAGGAGGCTTGGCTCCGCTCAAGGCTACAAAGTTTCAATTATAGGAGAGGAATCCAAGATGGCGGCGTAGGTAAACACCTAAACTGCTGCCTCGTGCAACAATTTCAAAAATTCAACTAAAAGACAAAACGTCTAACACCCAGAACCACGGGAAAGCTGGCTGAGTGGAAGTTCTACAACTAGAAGGAAAGAGAAAGGAGCATCGAGACGTGCACGAGCGCTGAAAAGCTGAGGTACGGAGGCGCGTGATCCGGGCTGGCTGCGGGCGTTGCTTTTTTCAACCCAAAGGGAGACAAGCCCCCGATTACTCTGAAATCCAGTTTCTGGGGAGACACGGGGGACCCAAACTCCTACGGGGAGAAGCTGGACTGTCTGCCAGTGAGGGGGGCTTACTTGCAGAGCTGCGCGCAGGAATAATTGTTTACGGCACTGGGGCACGGGACTCCGGGACGCCCTTGGGGACACAGAGCCAGCTAACTAGCAGCCATTGCTGTTTGCCACGCCCTAGCCTAGTGACACCCTGAGACCCCGCCCTGAACAACCTACAAACCCACCCAAGCTCCAAGCAGCAGCGTTAGCAGAAGAAAGCCCCGCCCTATTGCAGCTTAACCTAGCAAACTTGCAGCCTGGGTCAGACAGCTCCAAAACCTCCAAACCCCAAGCAAAGAGGAGAAAACTGTAGCTCTCACTGTAGCTCCTGCTGGATGGCCTCAGACAGTAGCTGACCTGCACCCCATTGGAGATCCAGAAGCCAGTATACCTAGTGGTCAGAGTGAGACACCAGATTTCAACTCCTCACATCCATAAGTGACACATTCAAAGGCAGACTCAGTGAGCACCAAAGCCCCACTGAAACAAGTCCTGCCCCTAAGTGTGTCTTCAGCGCAGCAGTTCTTCCATTATAGACACAGTGAGTGCTCACAGCTAATTGGCCTGGAGGTCAATTCCTCCCAGTATACCAATAGCAATTAAGGCTTTAACTGCACCAAGTCTTTGCACTCAGTCCACAAAGGGGTGTACCAAGAGTGTCCACATCAGGTGATTGGGGAGGCTGAGCTACTGCCCCCTATAGGTCACCTACCACACAAAGCCACTCCATCAACACAGGGAAGCAGCCAAAATGAGGAGACAAAGAAACATGTCACGAATGAAAGAAACGGAGGAAAGCAAACTACTGGATGACATAGAGTTCAGAACCACATTTATAAGGTTACTCAAGAATCTTCTTAAAACCGCTGAGAAACTTGATGAGACCTTCAAGGAGCTTAATGAGAATGCCAAAAAAATGGAAAAGGATCAGTCAGAAATGAAGCATACACTGTCTGAAATAAAGAATATACAGAAACTCAACTGTAGATCAACGTACCCCAAGAATCAAACCAAAGATCTGAAATATGTGGAAACAAAAAACATCCAACCAGAAAAACAAAAAGAAAAAAGAATCCAAAAATATGAAGATAGTGTAAGGAGCCTCTGGGACAACTTCAAGCGAACCAACATCCGAATTTTTGGGGTGCCAGAAGAAGGGAGAGAGCAAAATATTGAAAACCTATTAGAAGAAATAATGACAGAAAACTTTCCCTGCCTGGTGAAAGAAATAGATGTACAAGTCCAGGAAGCGCACAGAACCCCATACAAGAGGAATCCAAAGAGGACCACACCAAGACACATCATAATTAAAATGCCAAGGGCAAAAGACAAAGAGAGAATATTAAAAGCAGCAAGAGAAAAACAGTTAATTACCTACAAGGGAGTACCCATACGACTGTCAGCTGATTTCTCAACAGAAACTATGCAGGCCAGAAGGGAGTGGCAAGAAATATTCAAAGTGATGAACAGCAAGAACCTACAACCAAGATTACTCTACCCAGCAAAGCTATCATTCAGAGTTGAAGGTCAGATAAAGAGCTTCACAGACAAGAAAAAGCTAAAGGAGTTCATCACCACCAAACCAGGATTACATGAAATGCTGAAGGGTATTCTTTAAGGAGAGGAAGAAGAAGAAAAAGGTAAAGATAAAAATTATGAACAACAAAATGACATCAAATACATACCTACCAACAAGTGAATCTAAAAATCAAGTGAATAAAAAATCTGAAGAACAGAATGGACTGGTGAATATAATAGAATCAGGGACATAGAAAGGGAGTGAACTGATGATTCTCAGGGGAAGCAGGTGTGAGGGGTGCGGGAAGAGCTTGGACAAAAATCTTACTCCTATGGATGAAGACAGTGGCGGGGTTAAGGGCATGGGGTGGGGTGGGGAATCAGATGGAGGGGAGCTATGGGGGAAAAAATAGAGGAACACCTGTAATAATCTGAACAATAAAGATTTATTTAAAAAAAAAAAAAAAAACAAAGTTTCAATTATAGGAGATAAATAAATCCCAGATACCAGGGCCTCTGCTTGGGTCGCTGGGGGGCATGGCCAGCCTGCAAATCACCACAGGCCCTTTACCCAGGCTGCCCTAAGGGAACCCCCACCTTGATCTGGGACACCCTTCAGGGCAAACCAGCTGGCCCCCACTCGTGCACCAGGCCTCTATCCTATCTAATCCTATCTAGTAAAAGAATAATATGCAAATTGACCATCACTCCAACAAACAAGATTGCTGCTCCCATGTGGTCAAAGATGGCTGCCCCCATGTGGACACAAGATGGCTGCCACAAGATGGCCAGCAGGGGAGGGCAGTTGGAAGGAACCAGGCCTGCAAGGGAGGGCAGTTGGGGGTGATCAAGCCTGCAGAGGAGGGCAGTTAGGGGTGACCAGGTCAGCAGAGGAGGGAAGTTGGGGGTGACTGGGCCTGCAGGGAAGGGCAGTTGGGGGGGACCCAGGCCTGCAGGGGAGACCAGTTGGAGGGGGACCAGGCCTGCAGGGGAAGGCAGTTAGGGGTGACCAAGCCTGCAGGGGAGGGCAGTTAGGGGGCAAACATGCTGGCAGGGGAGCAGTTAGGCATCAATCAGGCTGGCAGGGGAGTGGTTAGGGGGTAATCAGGCTGGCAGGCAGAAGTGGTTAGGGGCAATCAGAAAGTCAGGCAGGCAAGCAGTTGGGAGCCAGCAGTCCTGGATTGTGAGAATGCAGTCGGACATCCCTCGAGGGGTTCCAGATTGGAGAGGGTGCAGGCTGGGTTGAGGGACACACACCCCTGTGCATGAATTTTGTGCACCAGGCCTCTAGTTACTAAATAAGATCTGCTGTGAAATCAGAAAAGAGCCTTTTGCTATAAAAGTGAGGTCACCATGAGAAAGATAGTTTAACAAGAAAACCTGAAGTGTGATTTACAAAGAGGAAACAGAAGCAAACATAGGGCTGCTCCAGGACTATGAGAGGGTATTTTCCCCTTCTCCGTACTAATATTTTAGAAGAAATTGAAATTATCATAAAAGGGAAAGTTACTAAGGCCCTTGTAGATATTTGGGCTACTTTATCTGTTCTTAACCCTACCCATCTAAGTTTTCCTCTCTCAGAGTAAAGTTTCTATAGAAATGGTAGGGATATCTAAGCAACCAATGGCTGTTTTAAAATCAGAAACCCGTCCCCTTTCAATTAGGGGCAACATATTTTACTGGTCAATTCAGTCCCAATTCACCTGATAGAGATTTTAAAATCAGTGATGCCCTCATGTTTTTGTGTTGGTTTTATTTTATTTTTACAGAAGGCTAATATGTATTTAGAACTAAATGAAACAGATACTGAAACAAAAAGGAAAAATGATGATTTTAAGGGAACCCCCAAGAGGAAACTAATCCTGAGACTGACCGAATGTTTGCTAACCATCTTTTCATTATTAACTTCCATGAGAGTCAGAGAATGCTTAACAGGAGACCCACCCTACTCAGAATGGCCCAAACAGCCCAGACTTGCAGAGATACCTAACCTGGGCTTGCTACACATGCCTCTGTAGATGGGGAACCAGGCCATAGTGCCTTGAAAGTCCCCTTTTCTTTTGGGGTACAAACTCTTCAACTGGGAGAAATTTGACCGGGGGTCCCTCAAGAAAAAGGCTAATCTTCTTTTGCAACATAGCCTGGCCCCACTATAAAGTGGACAATGAAGAGCTTTGGCCAGTTAATGGCACTATTAAGTTTAATGCTACACTGCCTGCAGTTAGACCTGTTTTCCCATTCCCAGGGAAGTGAAAGGAGAATGAGGCCTTCTTACATCAATGGTCTTTTCCATATATGTAAGCCTTTATGAGTCAGAAATGGCACTCAGCTATATGCTACCTGTAAACTAGATCTCTCTGTAATTGCTACAGAGCCTCAGAGAAAAATATACTCAAAATAGAAACATTACAAAATGAGTGAATTAGTTCATCCTTTTGCCAACATTTGCCAATCCTTGAGGGATTAGAGTGCTGTTCTTGTTTTACTATGCAGTGTTTTCAGGGTCAGAGGGGCCAGAATATCAAAGCCCACTAAATCATTTTACATTCCCTGAAATCTCCCCTATTCAACTCAAAATGCTATAATTGGCTTTCCAAAACTGAAGTCCCAGGACCTTTGAGATGCAAATACCAGAAACTCTGGTCTGAATCACTTTTAACTTATTTCAACTATTCCTTTCTAAATTAGTAAATTTTAATTAAGGTTTTTAAATTTCTAGATATATTGAAATAACATGAAATACTGAAACAGTGATTCCTAAATAAGTCTTTAAATTTGCCTGTTTTTGGCTTTATTGCCAAAGTCTGTGAAATGAATTTCAGCTGTTATAGTCTTTTGCTTAAAGATATGTTTCTTGAAAGTGAGAGTGTGGTCCTGGCCAGTTTGGCTCAGTGGATAGAGCATCAGCCTGCGAACTGAAGGGTCCCAGGTTTGATTCCAGTCAAGGGCACATGCCCAGGTTGTGGGCTCCATCCCCAGTGAGGGGCTTGCAGGAGGCAGCTAATCAATGGTTCTCTCTCATTATTGATGTTCCTATCTCTCTCTCCCTCTTCCTTCTTCTCTAAAATCAACAAAAATTTAAAGAGTATGTTTAAAATCCTATATAATAAAAGGCTAATATGCAAATTGTCCCCTCGGGAGTTAGACGGGGAGTTTGATCGCTTGCTATGATGTGCGCTGAGCACCCAGGAATGGCGCGGAACATGGCAGGTGAGGGACAGTGCGCTGAGGGAGCGAGGGAAGGAGGAAGTGGGGAGGCGGGAAACCTGACTGGCCCTGATAGCTGGCCAGGCCTAGGGACCATATCCATTCATGAATTTCATGCACTGGGCCTTTAATGTGTTCATAAAGGTCAATCTAAGGAATGATGGTCACTTATTTTATTTTGGTTATTATTGAAAATTGAGGCTGCCCTGGCCACTTTGGCTGAGTGGATGGAACGTTGGCCTGTGAACTGAAGGGTCCCGGGTTCGATTCTGGTCAAGGGCACATGCCTGGGTTGTGGGCTCGATTCCCAGTGGGGGACTTGCAGGAGACAGCCAATCCATGATTCTCTCTCATCATGGATGTTTTTATCTCTCTCTACCTCTTGTTTCCTCTCTGAAATCAATTAAAAAAAAAAAGAAAGAAAGAAAATTGAGGCTTCTAAGAGTTAAAAGTTCAAATTAAGTTGGGAGAAATTATATGGTTGTGATAATATAATACATGAGGTATGGAGATTCATTTTTGAGGAAAAAAATTACTGATTTTCTCTGCAAAAGTTAGTAATTTGAATTATGTTAACATCTTTATGTATATGGTCTTTATGTGGTATTAGTGGCCCGGTGCATGGATTCGTGCACATTGAAAGGAAATTATTAATTGAAGAAATATTTTAATATTGCTATTCACTCTTTCTCTATAGTAGAAGTGCCAACCAAATTCATGATCAACAATGACAGATTGAAACACATGTGTGCAATTGGTGCCAGCGAGAGCTTTTTATGTATCGTGCAGGTGCAAGTCAACTTAGCCTTTTATATATATATAGAATAAACTTGCTTAATTAGACCTGCTTTCTGATTTATCTAAACTTTTTGCAGCCCAGTGAAGCACCCCAACTTCTCTTTCAGGTAACTGTCAGCAACACAGCAGTAAATATCAACATGAAGCACATTATTATTGTAGATCACGCAGGGAGAACAAAGGGTAAAATATTTAACTGCAGCAATGTTTGACTATATTCTGTGCAGTGAGAAAAACTGAAGTCATTTTCAAGGTCAACCATCTCTTACTTCTTTTCTGTAGGGTCAAGTTTCTAAGCTTTCTAAATCTCCATTTTCCAGCTAATGAAAAGAAAATAGGATTCTACTGAGTCTCCTATCTACCTACTCCAGGACTTCTGGGAGGATCTAATGAGATGAAGCATGGGAACATGCTTCACAAACATTTGGTTAAAGTGTAAAATATTTGCATCTGGCTATAAAGCAAGTTGTGTTTCTGGGCCGAAGAAACTACAAGGCTAGTCATCGCTAGAGAGAGGAAGCTGGGTGTTGTTATGTGATGTCATTACCCAGAAGAACACTTAGCATATTAGCCTTTTATATATATACTAGGGGCCCAATGCACAAATTTGTGCACCTTGAAAGAAACTGTGGGCCACGAGGCTGCAGTGGGCACAGGGGAGGGTCTTGGCCCATCCTCCACATGCTGCCTGGCCCCTCCCACCTCGGCCCCCAGTCCTCTGTCTGCCAGCAGCTGCACTCTCGCCACTGCCGCTCCCATGTGCTGATGGTGCTAGCCTCGCTCACACCCACTGACAGTGCTGAGTGATCAGGACTGGCGCCAAGCGCCAGTAGTGGGTGTGAGTGGCGGCTGCTGACCTGATCACCTCTCAGGAGCAGGAGGAGTTGGAGAAACCCTGAGGGGCAATCAGGGCTGGCAGCCGCCACCCACATCCACTGATAGTGCTGAGCAATCGGGCTGGCACCAGCAGCAGGTGCAAGTGCCTGGTGGGACCATGGTGTGCGGGAGCAAAGAATTTTCAGTAACCACTAGAGGTTTGACCCGATGACAGTGACTGGCGCCCCACCTTGCTCTGGCGCCCCTACTCACCTGCTTCACCATTCCACTGTAGCCAATGCCTGCCATGTTACGCACTCTGCCATCTGCTGCTGACCCGTCATGTTCTGCTTACACCCCCTGGTGTTCAGCACATGTCATAGCAACCTGTTGTTCAGTTCAGTTGTTCTGCTGTTCAGTCTATTTGCATATTAGGGTATTATATATATAGACTAGAGGCCCGGTGCATGAAATTCGTGCATGGGGGGGGGGTGGTCCCTCAGCCCAGCCTGCACCCTCTCCAATCTGGGACCCCTCAAGGGATGTCCGACTGCCCATTTAGGCCCGATCCCAGTAGGATTGGGCCTAAACGGGCAGTCAGACATCCCTCTCACAAACCAGGACTGCTGGCTCCCAACTACTTGCCTGCCTGCCTTCCTGATTGCCCCTAACCGCTTCTGCCTGCCAGCCTGATCACCCCCTAACCACTCACCTGCCAGCCTGATAGATGCCTAACTGCTCCCCTGCCAGCCTGTTTGCCCCTAACTGCCCTCCCCTGCAGGCCTGGTCACCCCTAACTGCCCTCCCTTGCAGGCCTGGTCCCTCCCAACTGACCTCCCCTGCTGGCCTGATGACCCACAACTGCCCTCCCCTGCTGGCTATCTTGTGGTGGCCATCTTGTGTCCACATGGGGGCAGCGACCTTGTGTGTTGGAGTGATGGTCAATTTGCATATTATTCTTTTATTAGATAGGATATAGATGTGTTTGTGTATTATGTGTGGTAAATTTTCAGCCTCTGGATAGCATTATTAGGATATAATCTTTTGTTGGCCTAATTTTAAAAAAATATTAAATACTTATATAAATTAAGCAGAATTCTGTGGTCTGGACAAAATTTTTAAATATTAAAAGATTTAAGTTTGATTTATATCTTTTAGAGTCATTACCACAAAATATTTTTTTTAACCTAGATTTACAAAGAGTTTATGATGTAATCTTTTGGTTAAGTTTATTTGACAATCTTTCCAGAGTTTGAATTTTAAGACTTTTAACTGAGAAATGACTTTGGGTCATTCCAATGGGCCCTGAAATGACTCAAGGATTTATTCTCTCCTCTTAAAAGAAATATTTTAAAACGAAATTAGGCCAATTTAATACACTTGAAATTTTGTGGGAAGCTTTGACAAATAAAAATTAATAACTATGCTCTATTTATATACACATATTTTGTTAAAATGAATGTTATAGAAATTTCAGTATGCTTCAGAAAGGAACTTGCAAAGATTCAGAGCCAAGTTCAAACAGGAAACTCTCAGGGGTAGCATGTGTCCAGTCAGGGACACCAGGCAAACCAAGAGTGATAATTCCCTGTGGGGGCATTTGGCAGTGATACTCTGGATATTTGTGTTTAACATATTGGGAGTTTATGTATTATTATATATATATATATATATATATATATATATATATATACTTTATTAATTTCAGAGAGGAACGAAGTGTGAGATAGAAACATCAATGATGAGAAAGAATCATTGATTAGCTGCCTCCTGCATGCTCCCCACTGGGGATCGAGCCCGCAACCTGGGCATGTGCCCTTGACTGGAATCGAACCTGGGACTCTTCAGTCCGCAGGTCGATGCTCAATCCACTGAGCCAAACTGGCTAGGGCTATGTATTATTTTCAATGCTCAATACACCGCTTGCAATAGGTCATGTGCCTCATTTTAAAATCTTAACACATTTTTTATTCTTTATATGCTGAAATTATATATTGAATCTAAAAATATACAAATTTTATATTATTCTCTATGTCATTTTATAGTAATTATTATTTACCAAGAAATTGTTCTCTTGGAATGTTATATCTTATAGAAAAACAAAATTTTTTATCAATTGTATTATAATCAAATCTATAACCATGCCAGTTTTAAATTTTGTCATTCATGGATAGTTGTTGCTTTACTCTGATGCATCTGCAGGTATATTATATCTTTAGAAAAATCCATGTAAAGGACTCTGACCTATTCTAAGTTGCAGGCTTCTAAGCAGGCCATATCTTTGAACTGGATGAAGATTTATAGAACTTCAAGGAATAACTAAATTCAAAAAACTACTGGCAAATAATCAGGATAAACAAAAATAACTGTGGAAATAAATGAATTGAGACTAAGTATTCTTTTTTTAAAAAAATATATTTTATTGATTTTTATTTATTTATTTTTTTTACAGAGAGGAAGGGGAAGGGAAAGAGAGTTAGAAACATCAATGAGAGAGGAGAATCCAAGATGGCGGCGTAGGTAAACACCTATACTGCTGCCTCGCGCAACAATTTCAAAAATTCAACTAAAAAAACAAAACGTCTATCACCCAGAACCACGGGAAAGCTGGCTGAGTGGAAGTTCTACAACTAGAAGGAAAGAGAAAAGAGCATTGAGATGTGCACGAGCGCTGAAAAGCTGAGGTACGGAGGCGCGTGATCAGGGCTGGCGGCGGGCATTGCTTTTTTCAACCCAAAGGGAGACAAGCCCCCGACTACTCTGAAATCCAGTTTCTGGGGAGACGCGGGGGACCCAAACTCCTACGGGGAAAAGCTGGACTGTCTGCCAGTGAGGGTGGTTTACTTGCAGAGCTGCGGGCAGGAATAATTGTTTACGGCACTGGGGCACGGGACTCCGGGACGCCCTTGGGGACACAGAGCCGGCTAACTAGCAGCCATTGCAGTTTGCCACGCCCTAGCCTAGTGACACCCTGAGACCCCGCCCTGCACAACCTACAAACCCACCCAAGCTCCAAGCAGCAGCGTTAGCAGAAGAAAGCCCCGCCCTATCGCAGCTTAACCTAGCAAACTTGCAGCCTGGGTCAGACAGCTCCAAAACCTCCAAACCCCAAGCAAAGAGGAGAAAACTGTAGCTCTCACTGTAGCTCCTGCTGGATGGCCTCAGACAGTAGCTGACCTGCACCCCATTGGAGATCCAGAAGCCAGTGTACCTAGTGGTCAGTGTGAGACACCAGATTTCAGCTCCTCACATCCATAAGTGACACATTCAAAGGCAGACTCAGTGAGCACCAAAGCCCCACTGAAACAAGTACTGCCCCATAAGTGTGTCTTCAGCGCAGCAGTTCTTCCATTATAGACACAGCGAGTGCTCACAGCTAATTGGCTTGGAGGTCAATTCCTCCCAGTATACCAACAGCAATTAAGGCTTTAATGGCACCAAGTCTTTGCACTCAGCCCACAAAGGGGTGTACCAAGAGTGTCCACATCAGGTGATTGGGGAGGCTGAGCTACTGCCCCCTATAGATCACCTACCACACAAAGCTACTCCATCAACACAGGGAAGCAGCCGAAATGAGGAGACAAAGAAACATGTCACGAATGAAAGAAACAGAGGAAAGCAAACTACTGGATGACATACAGTTCAGAACCACATGTATAAGGTTACTCAAGAATCTTCTTAAAACTGCTGAGAAACTTGATGAGACCTTCAAGGAGCTTAATGAGAATGCCAAAAAAATGGAAAAGGATCAGTCAGAAATGAAGCATACACTGTCTGAAATAAAGAATATACAGAAACTCAACTGTAGATCAACGTACCCCAAGAATCAAACCAAAGATCTGAGATATGTGGAAACAAAAAACATCCAACCAGAAAAACAAAAAGAAAAAAGAATCCAAAAATATGAAGATAGTGTAAGGAGCCTCTGGGACAACTTCAAGTGAAGCAACATCCGAATTTTTGGGGTGCCAGAAGAAGGGAGAGAGCAAAATATTGAAAACCTATTAGAAGAAATAATGACAGAAAACTTTCCCTGCCTGGTGAAAGAAATAGATGTACAAGTCCAGGAAGCGCACAGAACCCCATACAAGAGGAATCCAAAGAGGACCACACCAAGACACATCATAATTAAAATGCCAAGGGCAAAAGACAAAGAGAGAATATTAAAAGCAGCAAGAGAAAAACAGCTAATTACCTACAAGGGAGTACCCATACGACTGTCAGCTGATTTCTCAACAGAAACTATGCAGGCCAGAAGGGAGTGGCAAGAAATATTCAAAGTGATGAACAGCAAGAACCTACAGCCAAGATTACTCTACCCAGCAAAGCTATCATTCAGAGTTGAAGGTCAGATAAAGAGTTTCACAGACAAGAAAAAGCTAAAGGAGTTCATCACCACCAAACCAGGATTACATGAAATGCTGAAGGGTATTCTTTAAGGAGAGGAAGAAGAAGAAAAAGGTAAAGATAAAAATTATGAACAACAAAATGACATCAAATACATACCTACCAACAAGTGAATCTAAAAATCAAGTGAATAAAAAATCTGAAGAACAGAATGGACTGGTGAATATAATAGAATCAGGGACATAGAAAGGGAGTGAACTGACGATTCTCAGGGGAAGCAGGTGTGAGGGGTGCGGGAAGAGATTGGACAAAAATCTTACTCCTATGGATGAAGACGGTGGCGGGGGTAAGGGCATGGGGTGGGGTGGGGAATCAGGTGGAGGGGAGCTATGGGGGAAAAAATAGAGGAACACCTGTAATAATCTGAACAATAAAGATTTATTAAAAAAATTAAAAAAAAAGAAACATCAATGAGAGAGAAACAAAGGTACATACCCTTGACCGGAATTGAAGCTGGGACCCCTCAGTCCCCTGGCCAACGCTCTATCCACTGAGCCAAACTGGTTATGGCAAGACTAATTATTCTTAAAATATGGTTGATTTTTAAATTTTTGTTTCCCAAATATAAGGAAAACTAAAAAGCAGACATTCTGCATTATAGGAACTAATAAATTCATTTTACAGTACTCCCAGGAGATAAAGATTCAAAGACCATGACAACCTGGAGATTTTTTTTGTCCATTGGGAAATACATTCATTAAAGACTCTCTCCAACAGTGTTAAAGGGACCTTATCTTATCAGGTGCCTAACCATGAATGGACATTTGCCCCTGTCTCTGACACTCTCCTTCATCTCAAAGATGAGAAGCCACCAACTATGGAGGTGGTAGACAGCCATCCCAAGACATTAACAAGGAAGGCCTGTATGCTCACAAATTGATGCTGCTCAAACCTTGTTTTTATATCACCTGTTGTTGATTGAATGCATGTAAAATGATTTTTTATATTGTTATTATCCTCCTTATGGTACCCTAATGGAAACAATATCTGTCTCCCCAGACCTCTCTCCTTACTAGACATGAAAATTTTAACTTGGGTACCTGCTAATCTTTCTCACCTAGTAGACAATGATATTCTGATTATCAGCTATGATAATGAAGTTAATGTTTTGTTGGCCACACATTAGTGGTCTTTTTTTTTTTTAAATAAATCTTTATTGTTCAGATTATTACAGGTGTTCCTCTTTTTCTTCCCCCATAGCTCCCCTCCACCTGATTCCCCACCCCACCCCATGCCCTTACCCCACGCCACTGTCTTCATCCATAGGAGTAAGATTTTTGTCCAATCTCTTCCCGCACCCCACACACTTGCTTCCCCTGAGAATCGTCAGTCCACTCCCTTTCTATGTCCCTGATTCTATTATATTCACCAGTCCATTCTGTTCTTCAGATTTTTTATTCACTTGATTTTTAGATTCACTTGTTGGTAGGTATGTATTTGATGTCATTTTGTTGTTCATAATTTTTATCTTTACCTTTTTCTTCTTCTTCTTCTTCTTAAAGAATACCTTTCAGCATTTCATGTAATCCTGGTTTGGTGGCGATGAACTCCTTTAGCTTTTTCTTGTCTGTGAAGCTCTTTATCTGACCTTCAACTCTGAATGATAGCTTTGCTGGGTAGAGTAATCTTGGTTGTAGGTTCTTGCTGTTCATCACTTTGAATATTTCTTGCCACTCCCTTCTGGCCTGCATAGTTTCTGTTGAGAAATCAGCTGACAGTCATATGGGTACTCCCTTGTAGGTAATTAACTGTTTTTGTCTTGCTGCTTTTAATATTCTCTCTTTGTCTTTTGCCCTTGGCATTTTAATTATGATGTGTCTTGGTGTGGTCCTCTTTGGGTTCCTCTTGTATGGGGTTCTGTGTGCTTCCTGAACTTGTAAGTCTATTTCTTTCACCAGGTAGGAAAAGTTTTCTGTCATTATTTCTTCTAATAGGTTTTCAATATTTTGCTCTCTCCCTTCTTCTGGCACCCCAAAAATTCGGATGTTGCTTCACTTGAAGTTGTCCCAGAGGCTCCTTACACTATCTTCATATTTTTGGATTCTTTTTTCTTTTTGTTTTTCTGGTTGGATGTTTTTTGTTTCCACATATCTCAGATCTTTGGTTTGATTCTTGGGGTACGTTGATCTACAGTTGAGTTTCTGTATATTCTTTATTTCAGACAGTGTATGCTTCATTTCTGACTGATCCTTTTCCATTTTTTTGGCATTCTCATTAAGCTCCTTGAAGGTCTCATCAAGTTCTTCAGCGGTTTTAAGAAGATTCTTGAGTAACCTTATAAATGTGGTTCTGAACTGTATGTCATCCAGTAGTTTGCTTTCCTCTGTTTCTTTCATTCGTGACATGTTTGTCTCCTCATTTCGGCTGCTTCCCTGTGTTGATGGAGTAGCTTTGTGTGGTAGGTGATCTATAGGTGGCAGTAGCTCAGCCTCCTCAATTACATGAGGTGGATGCTCTTGGTACACCCCTTTGTGGGCTGAGTGCAAAGTCTTGGTATAGTTAAGCCTTAATTGCCATTGGTACACTGGGAGGAATTGACCTCCAGGCCAATTAGCTGTGAGCACTCGCTGTGTCTATAATGGAAGAACTGCTGCGCTGAAGACATGCTTATGGGGCAGGACTTGTTTCAGTGGGGCTTTGGTGCTCCCTGAGTCTGCCTCTTGAATGTGTCACTTATGGATGTGAGGAGTTGAAATCTGGTGTCTCACACTGACCACTAGGTACACTGGCTTCTGGATCTCCAATGGAGTGCAGGTCAGCTACTGTCTGAGGCCACCCAGCAGGAGCTACAGTGAGAGCTACAGTTTTCTCCTCTTTGTTTGTGGTTTGGAGGTTTTGGAGCTGTCTGACCCAGGCTGCAAGTTTGCTAGGTTAAGCTGCGATAGGGCAGGGCTTTCTTATGCAAAAGCCGCTGCTTAGAGCTTGGGTGGGTTTGTAGGTTGTGCAGGGCGGGGTCTCAGGGTGTCACTAGGCTAGGGCGTGGCAAACAGCAATGGCTGCTAGTTAGCCGGCTCTGAGTCCCTGTCGGCAGTCCCGTGCCCCAGTGCAGTAAACAATTATTCCTGCGCGCAGCTCTGCAAGCAAGCCACCCTCACTGGCAGACAGTCCAGCTTCTCCCTGTAGGAGTTTGGGTCCCCCACGTCTCCCCAGAAACTGTATTTCAGAGTAATCGGGGGCTTGTCTCCCTTCAGGTTGAAAAAAGCAACACCCGCTGCCAGCCCGGATCACGCGCCTCCGTACCTCAGCTTTTCAGCGCTCGTGCACGTCTCAATGCTCTTTTCTCTTTCCTTCTAGTTGTAGAACTTCCACTCAGCCAGCTTTCCCATGGTTCTGGGTGATAGACGTTTTGTCTTTTAGTTGTATTTTTTAAATTGTTGCGGAAGGCAGCAGTTTAGGTGTTTACCTACGCCGCCATCTTGGATTCTCTGTTTCACATTAGTGGTCTTTTACTATCAATATAAGCTTTGGTACATTTTTTCAGGCTATATCTATTATAAAGGAACTCTCTTGGACAAACCCCTCCAAGAACACTCCCTAATAATTCCCCTGGTAGAATTATATATAGATCTAATCTAGATGAGTATTTTAGATGAATATTGTCTTAATATAGGAATAGATGAAATTAATTGCCCAGAAGGAAAATTAGAACTTCTGGATAACAGTAGATATTTGTCCCCCCTCAGATCCTTCCTTGTCTAATAGTAGACATTTTCTGTTTCTAATCAGTGTTACTGGTTTAATATTGTTACTTTTGTTCCTGGTATGTAAATGTTATATTAGATGTAAAAAAAACAAAAGTTAAGACAAAAAAGGCTCAAATCATGGTGGCTCAAAAATTAGTAAAGACCCAGAATACTTTTTAACAAAGATATATAGAATTTGACTGCCTCCCATTTACCTGCCCCCCCCCCTTTTTTAAAAATATTTTTATTGATTTCAGAGAGGAAGGGAGAGAGAGATAAAAACATCGATGAGAGAATCATTGATTGACTGCCTCCTGCATGCCCCCTTCTGGGGATTGAGCCGGCAACCCAGTGGTTGAGTGTCTACCTATGAATCAGAAGGTCATGGTTTGATTCCAGATCAGGGTAGGGTGTATTAGTTTCCTGCTCATGCTGTAACAAATTACCAGAAACTTAGTGGCTTAACAAAATCCACACCAATTTATTATCTTGCAGTTCTGAAGGTCAGAAGTCCAAAATAGATCTTATGGGTCTAAAATCAAAGGCTGAGTTTCTGCTGGAGGTCCCAGGGGAACATCTACTCTGTCTTTTTCAACTTTTAGAGGGTGCCTGCTTTCTTCAGCTCCTGGCCTTCACTCCAACCTCTGCTTGCATCATCACACCTCTTTCTCTGACTCTCAACCTCCTGCCTCCCTCTTATAAGGACCCATGTGATTATATTGGACCCACAAGATTCCAGGATAACTTGCCCACCTTAAAATCTTTAATCACATCTATAACATCTATTTTACCATGTAAAGTAACATAGTCACAGATTCTGGGGACTAGGAAGAGGACATTGGAGGAGGGGGGTACCTTATTCTGCCTTCCACAGGGAGGTCAAGGGAGAGGAGTTATAGTTGCAGACAGTTGTGTCTGAGAGAACCTCACTGAGACTGTGAAATCTGCCTCCTCAAAATCTGAAGGAAGCGGGGAAGGAACATTGAGGATATTAGGGAAGGACATTCCAGGACGCAGGAACAGCCAATGCAAAGCCCTAAGGTAGGCTATTCCCTTTTCCTGGGACCTCCTCTTCCTTGCTGCTCCTAAACAACAGGTGCTTCTGCATCTTGCTTGAAGAGCAGAAAGGTTTGAGATCCCTCTTCATCATTGGTCTCTTGGCACAGTCTGTATTTCCCAGGGTTCCTCAAAGGGCAGATCAGCCTGGGGGGACAGGCAGGAACCTGGATGAGAAAGGCAATTGGGCCAGTCCTCCCCTCTACCCACAGTCCAACCCAGCGGTCACCTGGGCTCTGGAGGGGCCCTGCCCCTGTAGCGTTCGCCTGCGATGCCACTGGCACAGAGAGGCACTGGCCTCGGAACTGAGCCCCTGGGGCGCGCGTCCAGCTTCGGGCTGATAGTGGGCTATGTGGTGCAGGGCCCCAAACCACGTGGTCAGGTAGTAACCAACTAGGGGCAAGAAGAAGGGTTTGGTGCAGCTCTCCCGGCTTTCCTAGTGGCCCGAAGGTTCCTGCAGTTTGCCAGCCTTTCCTCCTGTTGCAGGGTGAAGCTGTTTGGGGTGCCCCCCTCCCCCGTCCCCTGTTGGGTCCTGACGTCTGGGAATGGGGGCTCACCTTCTCCCAGTAGCTCTTCAGGATCCAGGAGCTCCATAAGAAACTCCACGTCCAGCTGTGTCTCCCCGATGTCCGGACTCCAGATAAGCTCCTCAGTCAGCGCCGGCAGGAAGGCGTCAGCGCCCAGGGGCTCTGGGGACGCCAAGGGCAGGCTCTGAGCTGAATAGGGATGAGCAGGCCTCTTCCATCTGATCCCCAGGACAGCGAGCGCTGGCTGCCCCTCACTTCGCTTGGGGTGTAAACGCCTCCTACCTGATCTCCAGGCCTGCACAGACACTTCACATAGAGCATGCCACCTCGCCCCTGGACGTGCACAAAGCCACCTCCTAAATGGCTCCTACAACCCTCAAGGGCGGTCCACATCCAGGGAGATGCAGACTCCTCCTCCTTTACCTTGTGTCTTGCCCGAAGCCAGGCCCTCGTAGATGTCACTGCACATTGCCAGCAGCAACGCCACCTTGCGGCGTGGGGCACAGGCCGCGTGGAGGTGCTGGAGGCTTGAGTGGATGCGGCTCCGCAGGGTGGGAGCGGGGCCCTGTCCCTCAGGCCCAGCTCCCTGAGCTCCGGGAGGCCCAGCCCCCACTCGCAAGGCTATTTGTTGCCTCCGCAGTCGCCTCAGCTCTGGGGCCCTGAGCGTGCGGAGTCGTGTCCACAAGGCCGGCTTCAGTGGCGCCAGTACTGCCCGGCACAAGGCCGCCTCCACTGCGGGGCCTGCGAGGGGCGGAGTGAGGGAAGAGTAGCTGACCCACACCAAATCACTCGCTCCACCCACCCACCTGGCCTACGGCCACCCCTTCCTAACTTCTGGCCACCCACTAGTGTAGACATGGGTATGAACACATGTGGAAGAGGAAGGCTGGGTGTGAGCACACATGTGGGAGAGGGAATCATGGCTGTCACACCTGTGTGATATAGAGTGGTGGTGAACAGAATAGGTGGTACTACCTATAGGAAAGGACGCATGAGTGGAAAAGGAAGCAGGTTGCACAGGGATAGAGAGGAAGAACTTGGGTGTGAACACATATGTAGGGCCAAGGGATGGCACATATATGAACGATGTGGGTTCAGGGAGTGGCTATAAATTCCCTCCCAGTCCTCCTATTACCAAGATCCTCCTCCTTCTTCTGGGGGACCCCAGGCCCTCTGCTTCCAAAGATAGCCCTGACATTGGGGTCCTTTGCTAAGTGATCCCGGAGGTCAGTAAGGAGGTGCCGCACATCCTGGAGCAGCTCCGTGGCGGGGTCCCCAGGCCTGAGGGGGCCCTCAGCTTCTGATGCGAGGCGTGCCTGAAGGCCTCGGAACTGCTTGGCCACATAGCTGCTCCGGGCCCTGGCCAGAGCCTGGACATGACTAGTAAGTACATCCTCAGGTCCTTCTTCTTGGTTGTCCTCCTCCTCCTCCTCCTCCCCCAGGCTGGCCAGAGCTGGCCCAGGATGGTGTATTTCTGGGCTGAGTGGGCCTTCCATCCAAGAGACCCGATGAGGGGCGGTGTTCCTGGGGGCTGGATGTGAAAACAGGGTTGGTCCCACGGAACAGAAGCAACAGCAGCTTCCTCATTTCAAGGACCCTGCGCCCTGCCCAGCTAACCTGGATCACTTCCCTTGGTAGTTTCTGGAGCTGTCTCTGGGGGAGATATCATCCAGTGCCCTCTGTGGGTCTCCAGGTAGAGCTTGTTCACCACAGAGATCATCCTCTTTGAGGTGTTGAGTTGGACACTGCCATTCTGCAGAGTATCTGAGGGCCAGCAGAAGTGAGGTGTCCCAGATGTCAAAGGGCCTGCCCTGGTCCCTTCAGTGCACCAGAAGACTTAGTTCCCAGTCTTATTACTGAAAGAGCTGTGGTTTAGGCCTTGGCTCATCCTTATTCAGGCCCAGGAGTCCCGCCTCCAGCTCTCTCAGACGCCCTTCCTCACCCTCCCTCAAACCTAGTAGTTGGTCTGCCAAGTGCCATCCTCCGGGACCAAGTAGGCAGAAAGTTGGTCTCTCCCTCCCTTAGAGAACCATGCCTCACCTGTGTGTTGTTCCCCAGACCTTAGAGTGGGAGGGGGCAAGAGCAGTGTTCTGGGCAAAACATCCCTGAGGAAAGAAAAGGAGCTACAATGTGGGTAAGGTGTCTTAGGGAAGGATCCCCCTTAGCCCTTTTGATGGTTAACTTGTACCTGCTGGTTGACAGGAAGGCCAAGAGATGGGGAAGGTCTGGCATGCAGAGGTGAGAGGATTCCAGAGACACACCTAGGGGGAGGGGGCCAGGAGGGACAAGTTAGGAAACATGAGGGGTGGCAGCCTCCTCTTCCCTGGGACTCTCTCTTTACGAGTCCTGAACCCCCAAGAACCTCCAGAACAGGGGAATTTCTACTCCTTGGAGTCCCCATATTTTTCTGTGTCATTAGGCTTGCATCCCACTTATGCCACCAAATATTCATTCATTAGACATATGAGTATTTATTGAACACCTTTTCATTCCCAAATACTGGAGATACAGTTGTCAAAAAGCAGACATAATCACTGCCTTCCTATGGCTTACCTTTCAGTAGAGGAAGACAGAAAATAAATGAGTAGAAAAATAAAGGTAAGTGAAGTATATTGTACTGAGTGCTATAAACAAAATGGAGTAATTGAAAATTACTAGGGCTATCTTAACTGTGGTGGTCAAGGAAGGTTACATTTCCACAAAGGGCTGAAGGATGGAAACTAAATCAATCATTCAAGGAAGAGCATTAATTTGGGGTAAACAAATGCAAAGGCCCTGAGGCTAGGACTCATCTAGTGTGCTCAAGGAACAGCGAAGAGTACAGTGTGGCTAGAGCAGAGTGAATGAAGGGCGGCAGATGGAGAGGTGGGCAGGTTGGCTACTGAAACACCTTATAAGCCATGATGAGGAGTTTAAATATTTAACTAAGGATATTGCATATCCTTTAAGAGTTTAAGGCAGAAATGTATAACATCTGATTGACTGAAATATTACTTTGGCTGCTGTGCCCAGAATGGACTGCAGGAAGGAAAGGGTAGGCATGGGGATACCAGAGAGAAGGCTACTGAAATTGTCTGAGAAAAAGGTGATGATGGCTTGGACTAGGGTGATGAAGGCAGAGAGGACTGGGAAGATTTGGGAGAAACTTTGGAAGTAAAGTTGACCATTCTTGATGATAAATTTGCTATTGCTATTGACTATAAACTCAGGGGTAGGCACCTTACCTCCAGGAAGCTTCTGGATCTGGTAGGTGTTGACTTCCCCTGGTGAAGGTCCTGTCTTCAACACCAGGACCTGGCTGGGTTCATGTCCTGTGACCAGAAAACTCTGTGGGGTAGAGACAAAGGTCAGCATGAAAAGGATTTGTACAGATGTGTTACTTTTGCCTGCCTAGCATCTATTTCCGTTATTTAGGGCTCCAAACTCCAAGTTTCCTCTAAAGAACCCCACTCCTTCTCAGTCACTGTGGGTGGGCTGACTCCCCACAAGTCCTCAGAGTGGGTCCATGATCTGAGCTAGCTAATAGGATGACAGTGCTCTCTGACCACTGTGAGTAGTTCAGAGATGGGCATGTGACCCAAGCTCAGCCAATGGGAATCTTCCACAGGAATTTTGCTGAAGCTCTTTGGGAAGAGGCCTTTTAATTTTTATTTAAATAGTTTATTGATTTTTACAGAAAGGAAGGGAGAGGGAAAGAGAGAGAGAAACTGATGTGGAAGTATAACATTAGCCCCCTTTCCCCCCCACCCCCACTTGGGGATCAAGCCTGCCACCTGGGCATGTGCCCTAATCTGGAATCAAACCAGCATTGGCAACACCCAACCAACTTAGTCACACTGGCCAGGGCAAGAAGCCTCTTTTTACAATGGCATCGCTTATCTGTTGAGATGTGGTGCAGCGCTAGGGACAGCCATCTCAGACACCATAAGGAGAGAGCTCCCTCAAAGAGGAAGCTATGGTACACCCGTTAAGTTGTCTTATCCAAATCTATTCCCCTATTCCTTGCAGACCCCCAACTTTGTTCAGGGCATTAATAGGCACAGCCATAGAAGATGAATAATAGTCAGTGGTTTCCCATCTCTGGCTGTATAAGTCCTAGATGAGCTTTAAGAAATATTGCTGCTGGACCCCATCCATATATTCTGAATCAAATATAAAGGCTATTGCTTTTGCTGATAAAAGAAACAGATGCAACTGGTGCTTCCTTTCTTCCCTTCTGGCCTGGAACACACACATGTGCTTGGACACGGGGCAGCCACTGGGCAACTATGGGAAAGTCCAAGAGAACTGCAGACGCTGCCCTTGATGGCACTTAAGCTGCTGAACTAGATAGAGCCAGCAGTTGCCTTTCTGGTTATGTTAGAAAGATCAATGCTGTCCTGGCTGGTTAGAACGTCAGTGCACGTACCGAAGTGTCGTGGGTTCGATTCCAAGTCAAGGGCATATACCTAGGTTGTGACTTAGATCCCCGGTTGGGGCGTGTGCAGAAGGCAATCAATCAATGTGTCTCTCTCACATAGATGTTTATCTCTCTCTCTCTCTCCCCCCCCCCATCCCTCCCTTTCACTCTCTAAAAATCAATGGAAAAATATCCTCAAGTGAAGATTAATAAAACAAAATTGCAACAATAACAAAAAGAAATAGCCTGGCCGGCATGCCTCAGTGGTTGAGCATCAACCTATGAACCAGGAGGTCAAGGCACATGCCCGAGTTGCAGGCTTGATCCCCAGTATGGGGCATCCAGGAGGCAGCCAATCAATGATTTTCTCTTATCATTGATGCTTCCAGCTCTCCCTCTCCCTTCCTCTCTGAAATCAATAAAAATATATTAAAAAAAGAAATATAAATGCCTATTTGTTTAAACTATTATAGAATGAGCATTTGTTACTTACAGCCCAAAACATTCAGAACTTCCCACAATTTAAAGCAAAGCCAAGGAATAGGATGAAGAGAACTGTATAAGTTGTCTGATACTCAGGATCCAGGCATTCCTAAAATTCTGGGGCTTTCAGTCATTTGAATCAATAAGTAGCCTTTTTGGTTTGGTCTGTTTGTGTATGTCACTGGCAACCAGTGGAGTCCTAACTGATCCACAGTGTCATGAGAGGGTCAGAAAGGGTCTCCAGCTATGAGTACTCACCCCGGGTGGCCACAGCTCCAAAAGGGCTTCTGCAGCTTGGGCATCCAGCTCTGGGATCTGCCACACTCCCCAGGTCCTCTGCAGTTGAAAAAGTGGCTCTGGGGCCCTGAGAACCCCTAAGCAGGTCTCTCCTGCTCCATTCTCCTGTGATGGGACCAGTCTGGGAAGTGCAGGGTCCAGGAAACCAGGGGTCAGAGATGGGCAGTTGGATCAAAGGTAGGAAAGCTTTGGGGTGAGGGATCAGAGATGAGGTGAGAGGTCCTGTGGGGGACACCAATTGGATGGAAGGGGTTTCTGAATCCAGGGGCAGGAGATGGATACCCCAGGCCTAGCAGTGTTCACCTCTCCCCATTGGTGGGGCCTGCCAAGGCTTGGTCCTCTGGCTGGGCCATCCTCAGGATGTGGGAGGCCAGCAAGACATGGCCTGGCCTCTGGCAGGGAAGAAGATAAGGCTCAAGGCTGCTCTAGTTCAGGGGTTATGTTTAAAATATTTACAACTAACGTGGCAGAGATCCTGACTAATCAGAATGGACCTAAAGCTCCTTGCTATGTCAGGTGTGAATTCTTTCACCACTGGATGGTGGTGTGCTCTGGGCATGCCAGGAGGAAGGTCAGTGTGTCTTGGGGTGGGGGGAGAGGGAGAGGACTCAAAATGACAACCATTTACCAAATGGTAGGGAAATATTTCAGGTTTTAATATCTAGTGCAGCCGTGTGAATGTGGACCAGTTGAGTAACAAGCCTAGCCAAAACCCAGTGCTTAGTAGGCTCCATGAGACAAAAGTTATACAATTTCCCCTCCTCTTCCCTTCCCAGACCACAGAGGGGCCCTCAAATATTGCCCCATTATTATTTTTTAATGAAAAACTTCAAACATTAAAAAAAAAAAAAGAAAAAGCATTTATAGGGAACTCACATATGCCCACTATCTAGATTCTACCATTATTTTAATCTTTGCTTTCTCACATAGCCATCCCTCTATCTGTCTATCGGACCCCAACTCTTAACCAGGTACAGAGTCCTATAGAGGGTTACTAGTTGAGGTTACCAATTGAGGTGGGCATTTTTGAACATTTTCCCTGTAGCACTCCCAGGAATAGGAAACCTGGGTCCATGCATCCCACAAATATTGAGTACGGGCCCAGAATTAGGTGCCTGTGGCCTGGGGACAGAATAGGCCTACTCTCAGGGGGCATCCATCTTCTTGGGGTGGGTAGAGAAGATGATAATAAACAGCTTAACAAATCAACCAGCCCGCTGACCAGAAGTCCAGGGTGTTAGGAAGGGGGAACCAGAGCAGGTGCCCTGTCCAGGGAGGAGCAGGCAAGAGGGGTGGGGGAAGGAGACAGATGCTCACCTGGGTTCCATGAGACAGGGAGGAGGAGGTGGTTGGTACTGGGCAGAGCAGGATGGGAAGCTGTTTAATACCAAAGGAGGCACGGGTGGTGGTGGGGGGATAACAATGCCAGCTGCTGGGTCCCTGGGGGCCCCTACCTGTTCTCTGAGGGGAGGCCTGAAGGAGCAGGAAGTGAAAGTGTTTCTTCACAGAGAGGAAGCTGAGCTGGCTGGAGGGGGGGAGGCGGGGAGAGGGAAGAGGCGGGGCTGGGGGGGGGTAATCTGAAATTGACCTTCCTGCCTCTTTCTGGGGCCTTAGGCCTCAGGTAACAGGGTTTTGGAGGAAGGGATCCTGATGATTGGAAGTCCAGGGGTAAGAGCCTCTTGGCACCCCTTGCTCTATTTCTCACAAGAGCCTGTAGATGTCATGGTTTCCTAAGTGGCCCGAGATCTCACCCCCTCCCTCAGCTGCTCCCCTGTGAGCCCACAGAAAGCAACAGCGAGGCCAGACAGCTGATAATTAGTTTTTTGTTTTTAATTTGTCTCCAATAGGCAACATCATCTGCCCATTCCGCATGGGAATCGGGTCCTGAGTGAAGGCAGCCCAGCACCCACTTTGGGAATTGGAGGCAGAGAGGTGGGAGGTCTGTAGGCTCAAATCCCCTCATTTGATGAGTTATGTTAAATTTTGTCTACTTGGTCACAGGCCCCTGGCAGTAGTTAAAAGTATGTGGGTCCTATGGCCCTGTCCTGGGACAGTTAGACATTTGGAGGCCCCTCGGTCTCCCAGGGAGCAGTTAGACATTAGGAGAGGTTGATCCTTTCCCCTGGGGTGGTTAGAGGCTTCGGGCTGTTAAGAGATGGGCGGCTCATGCCTCAGCCCCCAGGAGATGTTAGAGATTTGCCAGGGTCAGGGGGGCTGGGACCCCAGTTTTAGGAGGGAGTGGTTATGAGACTGAGGGAATGCTCTGAGCTCCCCAGACAAAAGCTGCAAGTTAGGGAGGACCAGGGCTGGTTGGGGCTCAACTGCCCCAAAGGAGCTGGGTATCCTGCCTGGGAGGCACAGATGTCACTGGGGTTTCTCCCCCTCTGTGGTCCTGGCCTCCTCCTTGGGGGGCGATGGGGACTTCCTGGGGGAGGCTGAAGTGGTGGGGTTGGGGCTCCCAGACCCTGACTGAGCGTCAATGCTGGCATGCTCCTTCCGGACAAGGTCTTCTAGCTCCTTCTGCAGGGGACAATGTTTCCAGGAGTCAGAGGTCACCTCATGGGGTCAGAGGACCTGTGGGGCAGGGGTCTAGGGACTGTACTCAGGGAGGGCTGGGGTAGTCTAGGCTCCTCACCTTCCATCCAAGGAGGTCAGCAAGAGCCAGGCAGCCCTGGTCACAGTCACCCAGCCAGGCCACATCCCTGTGGTTAAGTGAGAATCAGATCTCCCAGGCTTGCCCCAGGCCCCTGCTAGCTCTGCCCTGTCTGTGTGCCTTCATGCCCTCCCCCACACCTTGGACCTGTCCCTCGAAGGCTCCATCCCCCACAGCAGATCCAGGCCTTACCTGTAGGCCTTCTTGGAGTCAAAGTCCATGCCTCCCCCAAGGCCCATCATCATTCCCAGGAAGGGATCAGTCTGCAGGGAAGAGGGAGTATGAGGAGAGATAAGAGAACTGGGTTTGCATCCCAGCTCTGTGACTTTAAGTGACCTGGCCTCTTGGAATCTCAGTTTCCTTATCTGTAGTGGGGATGATCATCGAACCCACTCCTAGGGTTGTACTGTCAGTGGGTTAACCCAGGGAAAATGCTTACAACAGCGTCTGGCACATGGCATGTTTCGCCTGTTGGAAGAAACATTACTCTCCAAGAGGAGCCCAAAGCTAGTGACTCTGATGACACTGAGAAGGCCCTGGCTCCAGCTGCCCGGACACTTCAGTCCCAGGAAATGTTTTGGCTTCAGTTGCTTTGAGTTGGAGTTATGTCACTTGCTCAAAAGGGTTCTGAATGACCCAGAACCTGTGGAATTTTAGAGTCAGGGCAGCCCAGAACTTAATCCCTCTGGATTCTGGAAAACCTGGTCCAGAGCTGAGGGGTCTGAACTACTGGGTTCCCTAGAGACCCGTCCCAGCCAGTGGGAAGGAATGGGGACCCATGTGAGGATCAAGCAGGCAGGGAAGAATGAGAAGATGTGAATAAAAGCCAACTCACCTGGCCAGTTTTTTCCTTGTTGATGAGCAGGCGTGGGGTAGAGAGGGGTGCCCTGGGAGGATGGCGAACTGAGTAGTGAGGACCTGTCCTGGCTCCCCTACCCCCAGCACCCCCCAGCCCAAACTCCAACCTACTTGCTGATGAGGGATGCAAAGGGCTGCACCTGCAGGGAGGTGCCCATGATGATGAGCAGGTCCACCTTCAGGAAGTCCTGTAAAGGGGGAGTGGCCATGGCCATGAGTGCTCCACCCTCAGCTGAGGCTGAGCCCCTCCCTCCCCGCCCCAGTCCCCACTGCAAGCCTACATACAGCTAGCTGAGGAAGTGACCCTCCCCAGGACAGGGTCTAGACTGTCCCCACATGGGCTGAGCACAGGGTGGTGATGGAGACACTTACTGACTGAATGCAGGAGAAGAAACGCGCTGGGAGGTTCTCACCAAAGAAGACGATATCTGAGGTGGAAATGAATGGACAGACAGACAACACAGGACAGAAAAAGACAGTGAACAGGGGGAGGCAGAGTACAGGAAGGAGCAGAAGGCAGACCTTAGGGTTGGGTAGGGTGTAGAGCAGCAGGGACAGGCCAGGGTACAGAGCCCTCTCCCTGGAGAGAGGGTGACAGAGGTGGGTGGATGGCGTTAGTGGGGTTCTTGGGAAGGGGTTAGTGTAGTGGGGTGTTTCCAAGTCGGCATTAGATTTGGGGCAGTCCAAATCTCCCTCGGTTGGTCCCTGGCCCCAAGGCTCACCAGGCTTCACCACGCTCTGACAGTTCTCACACTTGGGAGTCACCTCGGAGAAGATCTTCTCTGGGTGTGGAGAAGGGGAACAGGAGAAGGAGGTGAGAGGCTCTGGGCTGGGGCTGCAGCCTGCCCTGCCACCTCCCCTGCCCCTTTCTTCACTGTCCACACAAACACACCTCAGTCACCAGGGAACCTCCTGGGTATCTGCCCTGCTCAGAAGGGACCTCCCTTCTCAGAGAACTGCCCCTATCCTCCCCCATGGCCCAGGAGTCCAAGGTTGGCTCCCAGCAACAGGCTTAACTACTGAATGAAAGAGTCAACAAATGAGCAGACATTTGCTCCTAACAGGGGACACTGGACTCCCCAACTCCCGATCTGGGGAAACTAGAGTCAAGAGTGAAGTTCTGTCTGTGGGTCTTTAAGGGCAGCCCTATTTCCTCCTGGGTCAGAGAGGCCTGGTGGTCCCAGGCCTGGTGGCAGAACAAGAGGGAAGGATATATAGATGATCCTGGGATGGGGAGAAATCTTTAGGCACACTTGGGTTCTGTGACTGACTCTCCCCCACACCATACTGTGACTATCATGCTCCTTATTGCTTATTATTATTATTTTTTAGTATATTTTTATAGATTTCAGAGAGGGAGAGGGAGAGACAGAAGCATCAATGATGAGAGAGAATCATTGACTGGTTGCCTCCTGCACACCCCACAGTGGGGATTGAGCCCACAACCCAGGCATGTGTCCTGACTGGGAATCGAGCCAGCAACCTCCTGGTTCATAGGTCGACACTCAACCACTGAGCCACGCTGGTCTGTCTCCTTATTGCTTATTAAGAAAACGTGAAAAGCATTCTGTCACTTGCAACCCATAGAATCCTAGCTCGTTCATTCAACTATTTATTCATTTCTTTGACAAATATTTAGAGAACTGTTTTAATGTCTGTCATTTATTTTAAAACATTTCTGCATTGACAGTATCCTATTTTGTGCATGCTGCATGAGATATTGCTGTAAGTGAACACAACAGGATAATGTTAATTGTATATCATCCCCAGCTGCATGTAGCTGGGCTGTTCAGGTCTCCTCACTCCAAGGATGGTCAGCTGGTATTTTATCAGGGGCCCTACTACAAGTGTTGTCCTTATCTCCTACGGACACCAGAGGCTTTGTGAAGTCAGCATAAAGAATGTCAGAAGTGGGTTTTCATGGGTGAAATAAGTGACTTCTTAATTCACACAGTGGATGTCAGAAATAGGCTCTTGCTGTATTCAAGAAATGTGGGTTGGCTGAAAAATTTTCCTCCTTTTTTTTGGATACTCTACCCTAACATGAATGGGGACTGTGACTTTAGAAAGCCCTGTAGTCTGCACCTCTAGGGGCAGCCCCAGTCTTCAACCCTGACCAGACCTGTGTTCGGCTTCACACTCCATAGATTCTGCTCGCCTGAATTCATGGGCTAATTGAATCCTGTGTTTCTCGTACAAGTGCTGTCCCATATGGTCATCATAGCAGATATGGCTTTTTACATTTAAATGAATAAAATTTAAAATTTAGTTCCTTGGTCCCACTAGCCACATTTCAGTGTTCAGCAGTCACATGAAGCCAGCGGCTGCCATTCTGGACAGTGCAGAGATGGGAGGTTTCCCTCATCTCAGAAAGTTCTATCGGACTTTCTGCTCTTATGAGAACTTAGTTCCAGCTGCCTTGATGAGCGCCTCATGTACACTAGGGTCAGAGCCCCTCAAAGGGCAAAGAGCTAGGGTTTCATGACATCATGAAACAGGCTGTGTGACCATTTGGGGGCCTCTGCTACATGTCTCTGTGTGCGGCTGACCTGGATCTGGAGCTTGCATCCATCATAACCTGGCTGTGAGGTAGTGTTGGAGCAATGAACCTCATTGTCACCTCAAATCTTTGGAGGCTGTCACTATCTACTAAAAAGAGCCACAGAGCTGTGCAGGGCAGAACAGGTGCCCACTGGAGGAGGCCCTGTCTCTGGAGCTGAGCAGTGGACAGCGGGCAGAAGGCCTGCTGAGGGATGACCTTCAGCCCCTCACCTTTCATCCAGCTGAGTGTATACTCCTGCCGGCAGAGGGGGCTGATGCAGTGCGATGTGTAGAAGGTGCCATGGGCCTCCACTAGGTCCTCAGGCTCCAGCCCTGCCACTCGCTCCAGGGTGTCTATGTTCTGGAGGGAGAGATGGAGGGAAGAGGGTCAGGAGTAAACCCTACACTTCAGGAGCAGAAGGCAGAGCAGGGAGTTGTAGCCAAGAGAAACCAGTGGGACAGGGAGAAAGAAGGTAGGGAAAGCAAGGGGCAGGGTGTGTCTAAAAAATTCTGTTTGTTCTGATGGTGCCACTGAAAGGGTAAAAGTCATGGATGCTTACAGGCACGGGTCCAAACTCAAATGTGTATGAGCCCAGGCCCACGGCCACCACCAGCCCATATGGCATTTCTACAAATTCAGGCCACTTTGCTTCCATTTTTCAGATCATTTGTTTTGTTGGAACCACACACTTTAGTGCCACCTACTAGAAATCTGTTGAAATGATGTACAATGTTCCCATTGTAAACGGAGCCCCCTCAGAGGTGGTGTTCTTGTGCGAGACCCAAACAGCCCAGCTCTATGTGGCAGCCCTGGCCGAGCAGTAACAGAAATAAAAAACTCAGCAGGGCTATGTGGTTTTAATCACACTTTCCCTATTTAGCAGCTAGGTTTCTGACCAGTCGGTCTGTTTCACTGATAGAATCTTAACTGTATTCCTTTAAGACAAAAAAGCTTTCCTTATTCACCAAACAAGGATATTCTCTCCCACATACACATTTGTGCTCTCATTTCTCTCTCAACACTCAGCCTCTTTGGAGCAGCTTTCGTTTGCCTATGAGGCCGGTGCTGACCGAGGACACTGGCAGATGTTACAGAGACGGCCCGTCACGTGTGGCCCACAGCTGAACTGACAAGGTTTCCTGGAGATGCCATAGACAACTAAAAGGTTCCTTTCAAGGGCAGATGGCCCTAACTGCTTTCTCTCCTCCCTGCCAGAAATCAGCTTACCTCCAAAACATGCAGACAAGAATCACTGTCCCCAGATTCTCTGCAGCTTTCTCCCTCCCCCTCTCTACTGGGAATCCTAGTTTGCCTTTGTTACTTGATTCAGCTTACTATCGACTCCCTTGTGCATAAGCAGTGTGTGTGCAAATAACTCAATAGCATGCAGAACTACCTGAATGCCTGTTATTCTTTGATGCCATGTATAATCAAGAAACAAAAACAAAGAATGAGGCTAACCTGTATGTATGGATAGGAAATGATCTCGCCACTGTTAAAAGGAAAAAAAAAAAAGCACAAAGGCAGCGTGTACAGGATGTGAAAAAAATATATTTGAATTTGTGTATCTGCTTGCCACAGAATGAGACACGCGAAAGAGCCAACATTAATGGCCTGCAGGAGGGAAGCTGGGGTTGGGCCCAAGGAAATTCTGTCCCAAAGGACAAGCACTGAACATGAGATGATACACAGCAACTGCCATGTGGCCCCGGTGCCTGGCAGAAACAGGCCATGGAGAGGAGGTGTGCCCTGGGCAAGGGTGAGCAGTTCCGAGAGTGGGCAGTGGCCACTCAACTCCAGCCAGCTATTCTCCCAGGGAAAGCCACCCAGGATGCAGCTCTTCCCAATTTTTAGGATTTTCACCTGAAATCTGATTTTTAAACCTTGGTTCCCTTTTTGTTTTAAAACGTGTCCCTGTTAGACATATCACCAATGGCAGCTTTTAAAAAGCATGAAGCTGCTATGTGGGTGTGTATATGGAAGAGTCTTTCAGACAAGGGGTAAGGTGAAAGAAAGCTAAGTTCAGGGAACATTTGAGATCTTGCTTCCATCATATGTTTGGCTTAAATAAATACTTGTAATAAAAATAATACCCAAGTATGGCTGTGCATTACCAAAATGCGAGCTGAGGCAGGAGATCAATGAATTGTGCTCACAAAGGATTTCCTTCTTTTAGCTGCCCAGTGAAAGAGAAATAAAAAGAGGCAAATAAATTGGTTGAAAGGAAGAAAGACAAGCCCAAACCCTATGTATAGTAAAAATGCCAATATTTCAAAGAATGTGTTGCTGTGGCAATCAAGTGACTTAGGTGAACAGGGCAATTGTTCTCACATTTGAGTGGATACTTATGTCTTTAGACAAAAACTTCATGATACGTCGCTTCAGAATTGCTGCGCCATCACAATTCAGAAAGAAGCGAAGACAATGTGGTCCAGGAAACTGGGTCAGTGACTCAAATAGTGGCTGAGATCAAGGAAGAGGGTGTTAAGTTTGAAAAATATGATTTCATGAAATGTGAGAATGGAAAGGTTTTTTTCTCCACCTTTATCTATTTTAGGTAGTATGCCATTTTGAATATTATGTATAGTTAAATTTCATGCATTAAATATTGCAACTGGAGGGGGAATGCCTGCAGAGTACACTTTGACCCCAGAATGTATTCATGTTGGCTCTCGTGTAAAAGTAGGAGGCTTGCCCTGACCGGTGTGGCTCAGTGGATAGAGCGTCAGCCTGCGGACTCAAGGGTCCCAGGTTCGATTCCGGTCAAGGGCATGTACCTTGGTTGCAGGCACATCCCCCGTAGGGGGTGTGCAGGAGGCAGCTGATCCATGTTTCTCTCTCATGGATGTTTCTAACTCTCTCTCCCTCTCCCTTCCTGTGTGTAAAAAATCAATAAAATATATTTTTTAAAAAATGTAGGAGGCAGCTGCCATACTTTCATGGTCAAGGGCAGGCACATTTGCCTCTGCAGAGCGGGGAAGTGAGCCCGCTGAGCAGTTCTGATGGGCACTTTGTCCTGGGCCTGGACTTCTCATGCTGGAACCCTATGATCTCATCCTGTCTGGTGAGTTTAAACATTGTTCATACACTACCCCTCCGGCTTGAGTCTAGACTCCTGTGTCCAACCATCTGTCCATATCTCCATGTGGCATCTCAACCTCAATAGGCCTCAAAGAAAACTCCTCCTCTGCTCCCACCCCACAACCTCCCACCATCTCAGTAAAAAGCAGTAGGTGCCCAGGCTGAGAGCTGTCCAGTCATCCTTGACTCCTGTCTCTCATGAATCATTTCACATCCAATCCATCAACAAGTCCTGTTGGTTCAAGTTTCAAAATGGATTCATAACCTGCCCCTTCTCCCCTTGACAGCCCCCACCTGGCCCAGCCTCCATCCTCTCCTGCTTAAGCCATTACAGCAGCCTCCTCCCTGGTCTCTGTAACCCCCTCCCTACTGCACCCACAGTCTAGCTCCTACAGGAAGCCAGAGGGACACCTGATCTCATCCCTGCTTTGCTCAGAGCCCGCCTGTGGCACCATCTTGCTCAGGCCTGAGGCCCCATAGGGTCTGCCCCTGGCACCTCCCTGACCTCATCTCCTCCATTCTCTCCTACTACTGTCCTCTTCGCTTACTCAGATCCAGCTTTTTGAACACATCAAATGTGGTCTCCCTCAGGATCTTGCACTGGCTGTTCCCTTGCCTGGAATGCAGTCCCCTCAAATAATCCCATGGTTCCTTCCCATAGGTCATTGTTTAAACGTCTCAGTGAGACCTTCCTGATGCCTTGTTTACAACAACACTCCACCCTCCACACACAGAGGTTCAGATTTCCCTTTCTGCTTAAACCTACTCCAGAGAACTCTCATCTGCCACAGCACATAAACTACTACACATCTTGTCTATGGCCTCTCCCCACATTAATGTCAGCTTCAGGAAGGCAGGGAGTCTGCTCTGTTTGCTGCCAGCAGGGCCTGGCACTCGGTTGACACTCAGTAAACATTTGTGACAGAAGCTGACAAAAAGGGATGCTAGCAAGGCCAAGGTGAGGAGTCCATAAAATTACATATGGAGGGCACTGGCTCAGATGAGCCATTGCATCATGTCTGAGCCACATCCCATGGATAAAACTGACTCTCTGGGAAGAAAGCTCAGGTTTATCTTGAGCCAGGGCTACTCCTAGGAGGTGACTGTCCCCTTCCCCATCACACTACCAGCTCTAGGCAGGAGCACCTGCACCCCATTAGCAAAATCTGGGTCTACAAAGAACTCATCCTCCCCCAGGTGGCAGTTTCTGAGGCTGTGGGCTCCAAATTGCCAGGTGCAGGAAGGAAATATTAGAATACCTGTTTATATTCATGTGTTCTCTATTTTATAATTTGGGGTTCTGAGGTATAGTATAATTTATAGCGTGCATGATATCATGTAATTTCAATACATAACCATAAAACAAAGGTAGAGGCCTAAACATTTTTTACTGCTGGGGGTGTGAAATCCCAGAAGTCCAGGAGCCAACAAGGTGAGCCGTCCTTGCCTGAGTACCCCAGGCTGAGGCCCTAGGCTCAACACCTGACATGTATGAACCAGGAACCCATAGCACATATGAGGCTTTTGTGCAAATTATTAAAAGATGCCCCTTTCTTAAGACACTATATCTGCCCACTAGGAAACTGACATAGTGTACGGATTTTGTTAGATCCAGTCATTCTTGGATCATCTGCTGGAAAATCTATGGTGTAAATGGTGTCCCCTCCCCTCAGGCACGCGGTCCTTTCTCAGTACATGTGGGATGGCTCAGAGAAGAAGAGTTCACTGCCATGTCAACACAGGCCTGAGAGTGTGTAGCTGTTCTGGCCGGTCATAGGACAAAGCAGCAGGGGCCTGAGCTTTTACCACTGAGGCGCCAGGTCACAGGCAGCCTAGCCTCCCTCCTCCTCCAGGATGCCCACGGTCCCGCTTACCTGAGTGTAGCAGCGCAGAAGCAGCCCTTTCTCCTTCAACAGGCGGATGAAGTAGTGACACAGGGTCGGCTGGAGGGGAGCAATCATAACAATGATGACAGTAACAGAGAAGGCTCCCCACATGGCCACGTGCCGCTCACTGTTCTGGGCACTGTGCCTGTTTTACCTCATGGAATCATCACATTGACCTTGTGAGGCACAGACCATCATTATCCCCATTTCACAGATGAAGAAACTTTAGCACATGGAGGCTGATTATCTTGCCAAAGTCGCACAGCTGCCAAGTTTAGAGTTGGGGTTTGTACAAAAGCAGCCTGTCTCCAGAGACTGGGCTTTTGTACGTATTGTTAACTCATTTAAGCTTCACAACAACCCTTTTCATATATTATCAGCTTCATTTTACAAATGGAAAAACTGAGGCTCAAGATCAAAAGAACAGGGAGCCTTAGCTGGTTTGGCTTAGTGCAGTGGTCGGCAAACCGTGGCTCGCAAGCCACAAGGGGCTCTTTGGCCCCTTGAGTGTGACTCTTCCACAAAATACCACGGCCTGGGCGAGTCTATTTTGAAGAAGTGGCATTAGAAGAAGTTTAAGTTTAAAAAATTTGGCTCTCAAAAGAAATTTCAATCGTTGTACTGTTGATATTTGGCTCTGTTGTCTAATGAGTTTGCCGACCACTGGCTTAGTGGATAGAGTCTTGGCCTGTGGACTGAAGGGTCCCAGGTTCAATTCAGGTCAAGGGCACATACCTCAGTTGCCAGCTCAATCCCCAGCCCTGGTCAGGGCTCATGTGAGAGGCAACCAATCAATGTGTTTCTCTCAGTCTCCCCCTCCCTTCTCCTCTTTCTAAAAGTCAATGGAAAAATATCCTCAGCTAAAGATTAACAACAACAAAAAAGAGCAGGGAATGAAGGATCAGGAGTCAGAGCCCATGTACTTAATGACCAGTTTGTATTTGCCCAAGTGGCCCTTCCCATGCCTGCTGTCCACCAACCTTTCCTGTTCTCCCCGGCAAAAAAGAGCTCACCTTGAATTGCCCAGGATAGAGTTCCTTGGCGAGGGCAAAGAAGGGCTCTGGATGTTTCTGTGGGAGAGAGAGTGAAAGGCAGGTGGGCACCCAGATGCCCCTGGTGACATGAGAGCAATGACCCCATTCCATCCCCTATTCCCATGATTGCAGACATTCCTCCCTGCACATACCTTGAAGTAGCCAATCTCAAAGATGGCCTCTGGATAGGGAAGATGGTACTTTTGCAGGTTGGCATAGAGGCCCGTGGATGGAGAGCGGAAGTCAGGGATGCCCGCGGCTGGGGGAGGAGGGGCAGGGAGCAATCCATCAGGGACTTGGGCCCCATCTATACCACAGTGACCCTTCCAAGTGAGGGCCTAGACACGGCTCCCCCACCTGCCCCTGGAAGGTGCTCCCCCAAACCAGGGGGAGGGGGCACTTACATGTGGAGATTCCAGCTCCCACCAAACAGATGACCCTGCGACCTGGAAGAGAGTTTATGCATCATATGACATGGTTTGCTTGGCTCCAAAATAACACCATCTATCACAGTCTTTGACACTGTTCACTTGGTCCCAGGCCCTGGGGCAAACATTTCAGATGCATGAATGATCCTCCCAACCATCTTGAGGCAGGTGGTGTTAATATCCCCATTTTACAGATAAGGAAACCAAGGCTCAGAGAGGGGAAGCAGTCACACAGTTGACTGGTGGAAGAGCCAGTATGGGGACAGAGAATCTACTGTTTGAAATTATACCAACTTAGTCGAGAAAAGGCCACTTGTAGAGAAGCTTCTGCCCCTAACTAGATATAGACACACCTAGATCTTTTTTAAAAATATGTTTTTATTGATTTTAGAGAGAGAGGAAAGGAGAAGGATAGAGAGATAGAAATATCAATGAGAAACATCTATTGGTTGGTTGCCTCCAACATGCCCCCTATTGGGATCAAGCCTGTAACCCAGGCATCTTGCCTGACCGGGAATCAAATGTGGTGACCTCCTGGTTCATGGGTCAACAGTCAACCACTGAGCCACACCAGCTGGGTGAGACAAAACTAGATCTTTTTTTTAAAAAAAAATATTGTTACTGATTTCAGAGGCAAAAGAGAGGGAGAGAGAGATAGAAACACCAGTGATGAGAGAGAATCATTGACTGGCTGCCTTCTGGGGATTGCACACTCCTACTGAGGATTGAGCCCACAACCCAGGCATGTGCCCTTGACTGAAATCAAACCCAGGACCCTTCAGTCCTCAGGCTGACGCACTATCCGCTGAGCCAAACCAGCTAGGGCCAAAACTAGATCTTAATGAGGAGGCTAGGTTTAAGGGTTTCCCCCCAGAAGTGTTACTGGTTATTGTAAAAATCTCTGGCAGGACCTCATCTTTTGGACACAATCCTGAATCCACCTATTTCTAGCATATTATACACATTTCTTTCCTCTGTAATCAAACACACATTAGTCTGGCAATTTTCAGGTGAAGACCAAAGATTTGCCACTCTCAGAACTGATGAACAAGAGAGTAGATAACAGATTCAAATCCTGGCTCTCCTGCTCACCATCAGGGCGTCTCAGTTCAGATCCCTACCTGACTTCAGTTTCCTGCTGTTAAATGGGCATAATTACAGTACTGACTTCACAGGGCGGTTGAGAGAATGAATTTACTCTTTGGGCAAACACTATACAGTTGACCCTTGAACAATGTGGGGGTTTAATAGAGATGACTCCACCCCCATCCCAGCATGTTGAAAATTCATGTATAACTTTTGACTCCCCTAAAACTTAACTACTAATAGCCTACTGCTGACCGGAATCCTTAACTATAACATAAAGAGTCAATTAATATATATTTGTATGCTACATGTATTACATACTGTATTCTTATAATAAAGTATGTTAGAGAAAAGAAAATTGTTAAGAAAATCATAAGGAAGAGGAAATACATTTATAGTATTTATTGAGAAAAATCTGCATATATGTGGACCCACGCATTTCAAATCTGTGTTGTTCAAGGGTCAACTGTGTATATGTTTGCTATTACTCTTGAGTCAATTGTATTAAATTTCTTGAGACCCATGATTTGTATACCTATAAGCACTTTGTTCCCCTATATTTACCAGCTTTCAGAAAAAAAGATAGGAAGACGTGACAGGGGTCGAATCGTTTCACAATAGCCCAATTGCCTCTTTAGCTATTGGCTGGCAGGCAGCCCTGCCATGCAGCTCTGGCATGGGCAGTCACAAGTGAAGCCCTGTGAACCAGGCACCTCTGGGGTATCCTGTCCAAAGGAGGACAGCAGGGAGGCGGGGGGGGGGGGGGACGCGGGCGCGATGGGGGAAGGAGCCTGTGCTCTGGATTCATAGGGCCTGGGGTTGAATCTTGACTCTGCCTCTAACTAGCTGTGTGACCCTGCACCAAGTCACAGCCTCTCTGTGCCTCAGTTTCCTCCTCTGTCCAGATCACTCCTGTAATGACCTCACAGGTATGATGTGAAAATCAAATGAGAGGAAGCCTGTCAAGTGGTTGGCCCAGCACTCGGCAAACAGTGAGGACTCAATAACTGTTATTATTTATTATTATCCCCTCATAGGCCCATTATCCTAAAATCCAGGTGCAGGAGGATGGAGGAACACTGTAGCCACTGCCCACCCACCCAAGCCAGAAGCTGGCTATAGCCAGCTGCCTGTCCTATCCAGGAGAGGGAGGCTCAGTGTGGCAGCCTGGCTACCTGAGGAGGGAGCCGGCAGCAGCTGGAAGACAGGGGAAACTGGAGAAGATGTCCTCAACAAAGGTCTGTTCAGGACCCTCAAAGGGTTGATTGTTCTAGTTGAGGACTGCCGAGGGCTTGGTTTCTCAGACTGGGGTGACCTCAACTCATAGCAAGAAATATAAACTACATGGTGACCCAGTAAAGAGTCACTTACACACCACAGCTGAAAGAAGCTTCCTGTAATAATTAATAATCATAGGGAACACTTACACAGCTCTTGCTATGCACCATGTTCTATCCCAGGCATTTACATTTTTATTATTTTTTTAACCCCTAATAACTCTATAAGGAAATACTATTATCATCTTCATTCTATCAAACAGGCCTGGCCAATCAGAGTGCAGTCATTAGTTCAGCAACAGAGATGTGACCCAGGTCTGGTCACTCAGAAACATGGTGATTAGTTTGGTGTAAGAACGTGACCCAACCTGCACCAACTGAAGCCAATCTCTGCTCTTTTGCTTGAACCACTGGGAGAAAGATGCTTTCTTCAGTGGGAGCTGTGAGGCTGGTGGAACTTGCCCCAACACAGAAGAAACCAGTGCCAGAGAGGGTGACGATTTTTGACAACATGGAAGCCCCTGGACCCAGGCCGTGCTTCAAGCTGGATTTTAGTTAAGGGTTGAACAGACTCCTTTTTCGGTATAAACCAGTTTGAACTAGGTTTCTTGTTACTTGCAGGCAACCGCTGTGAATAGTTCAAGTAGCTGGTGCTGAGAAGTCACTTGGGGCCAGGAGGGGGGCATGGCCCAGTGCAGGTGGGGAAGGACTTACAGCGTTCACTCAGCATGTAGTGGGCCACCCCTTCCAGGGTTAGGTTGTCCAGCAGACGCTCCTTCTGGGTGCCTAGGCCCAGCGTCTGGGAGAATAAATTTCGCAGGAAGTCCACTGGCCAAAAAGAAGAGAGACAGCAGTGGGCACTCAGCCTGGTGCACAGAGGCCCAGAGCAACCCTGTCCCAGCTCAGGGATCCCCTGCCTTCCCCCAACTCAAGGCTCCATGCTGGATCCAGCCAAAGGGCACCATGCGTTGGCACTGCACCCATTATTACATACCTGAGTGTCATCCCTGATGGAGGTGACGGGTATCACCCAGACCCCTGCCCTAAACCTCCCCCACTTTAGCCCCTGCAGAATGAGGCTCCTAGGGAAGATACTCACTCTCTGCTTCTCCACCAGCTGCTCCTCCCTCAGTGTCTGAATCTGAGTCCTGAAAGGGATGGGGGTAGGGTGGCCAGGCCCAAGAAGTGGGATTAGGAAGTGGGAGATGGGGTGACTCCCCAGTTTTGGGAAAGGCTCTGGGCTGGGATATGGGCCCAAGGAAGTGAGGGGCTGTGGTGGAGGGACAGCTCTGGGGGCCAGTGTGTGGGCTCTGGGTCAGGGTTGCACTGGGGACATGGCCTGTCTCTCTCAAGGAGTATAATCTCCTATGAGTGACTTTGCTTTTCTGAGTCTCAGAGCTCCTCATCTTGGAGATGGATGTCAGAGGGCAGCTACCTCAGTGGGCTATTGTGAGATGAAAGGAGTTAATCTATGTGAGGTGCTTAGACAGCTCTGACTATTGCTATTTCATGTGCCAAATCCACATTCTCTCCTTGCATCCCCTCTTGTCCCCCGTAGCATGCACTTGTCGCCCCCTCCCAGCACCCCTGCAGCCCTTCTCACTGAAGTCACTACATAATAATGTAATAATGCAGTGAGAACACTTCAGTCCTCACCCTCTGGTCATCAGCCCTCCTGCTGGAACCCCAGTTACTGCCTTTCCAACCCCTCCATTTCCTTATCCACTCCTCCCCTTAGCCAGGCTCCCAAACTGCAGATCCTGGGCCTTGCCAGCTTTCTCTCTTCACCTTCTCTGGGATACCTGCCTCATCCATGCCAATGGCCTTGATCCAGTCACTGATGATGCCACCTCTCTGATCCAAGGTTCCCATGGCCTCCTGGATGCCTGTCTAAGGGACCCAAAGCTCCTCACTCTCACTGTGTCCCACACTGGCCTCAGCATCTTCCCCAAACCTGTTCCTCTTCCTGGGCCCCATCTCAGTGTGGCATCCATCTCCCAGTTTGCCAGATGCATCCAGCCTTCCTCCCCTGCCCTCCTGCCATGTGTTCCCTCTTCAGTGCTCCACCTGGTCCAGCCTGTCCTCTTCCCTTGGGGGCTCTGTCCCAGCCTCCTACCTAGGCTCCCAGCCTCAGTCTCCACCTCTGATCCACCCACTACCCTCCGTGTGATGGCCTGTCTGGGCTGGCCCACTCCCCTCCACTTCACAGGCCCTTCTCTGTGGTGTCTTCCAGTCTAATAATCTCATCACCAACATCTACAAGGTCCACCATGATGTCAGCTCCACAAGGCAGGGGTTTTTCATGTTCACTACTGGATGTCAGCACCAAGAATAGGGTCTGGCACTATCCACCACTGAAAGAAGGAATACCTGTGTGCTAGACCAGGGCTGGGCCCTGCAATGGTAAAAACAATTCTGACCAACTCACTCTCCTGCTTGAAACCCCTTTCCCCTATCACTATGAATATGAAACTTACCATTTTCTCAGAGCTTGGTCATATCATAGCACAATGCTGCACCTTGCATCTTCTGCAGAACAAGGTACTATAGACCCACCTCATTCTTTTAAGCAGCTGCATAGTGTTGCATTGTAAGGAGGCCCCATAGTTCACTTAACCTGTCTACTCATAGCCACTTGGGCTGTTTCCAGTTTTGCCCCATTATGGACAATGCTGTAATTTAAGCCCTCAAATCTCTCTCTTTGAGATTGAGGATCCTTTTTAACATTAAACCCCTTTCTCTGACAATGGCCCTATTTTGGGAGCCGGGTGAGGGAGAAGCCCTGGTCTGATGGGAAGCTCTTGTGCTTCCTCTGCCGTGCACCTGTGAGGTGCTCTAATCACAGCTTCTGCATTGCCTACAACTGGCAGCAATTTAGCCGCTGGGGGTGGGGATGGAAGTCTGGCATTCTTTCAGGCTGCAGACAGTGAGGCTCCGTGGAAGGACTCAAGGGCCCTGCCCAGCATGTGGGAGCTAGAGGTGTTCGCAGGGCTTTCAGGCCTCTGTGTCTACCTCTCACCGAAGCATCTGGAAGGCAGTGTGAGCGTGCTGTGGCTTGCAAAACTTTCCCAGCTCTTCTGGCTGAGGGACAGAGAACAGGATACTTAACAATTATGCCTCATATTCCTCATTTGTAAAATGGCCACAATAGGCCTTGACTCCCACAGGAATGCTGGGAAGATGAAATGAGATGATGGCCATAAAGCACTAAGCAGAGTTACCCTACTGAAGTACTCAATAAAATAAATGCCAGCCATGCATACAATTAGCTGCCCACCCCCAGTCACCACCTACTGAACATGTAACACTCTTCCAGGCTGCCAGGTCTTTGCACTAGCTGCACCCTCTGTGTGGAACACCATTTCTCACCTTGCCTAAGAAAACTCAAAGTCACTCTTCACTGCAAATGTGTCTACCTCAATTTGACTCCTAGACCAGCCCCTCCAGAGAAGGGACTGACTGGAATATTTGTGACCCCACAAAGTTTCCTCTGGGCTCCAACAGTGCCCTGAGCTATTTTCATAATCACCCTGTAGGGTCATTTTCTAGTTACTTGTCCATGAGATCCATGAGTTCAGGGACCAAGTGGGATGCCTGTCTCTTCCAGGGGCAGCATAAATGAGGTTCAGAAGGGACTGGGGGGTGGGGAACAAGGAAAGAGAAAAGTTCAGGAGTGCAGGCCTGGGGTTGAGGCTGCACACCCTTCTCTGATAGCCCTCAGAAACCACCATTCACCAGGAAGCTGAACTGGGAGGTGGGGGCGAGGGACTGGGGCTATGAGCTGAGGGCCCTGGGGTAACTCTCCCTTCTGTCACCTCCCCCCAGGGGAGTGGGGTGTGGGAACAAGTCCATCTCTCTCCTTCCCTCCACCCTTCCCCCATCTCACCTGAGCCTCCTGCACCTTCCCTGCCTGGGTCTCCAGAGGGTCAGAGGCTGGGGGAGGAGGGGGAGCAGATGTGGTTACAGTGGGGGGAATGATTAAGGAGTTATGAAGGGCTTTAAGCAGGGGGCCGGGGCAAGAAGACCCACCAAACTAGTTATACTGGTGTATGGGGGTGGAGGTAAAAATGCAGTAGAGGGAGAGGTTGGGGAAAAGCAGAGTGGAGAGTGCTGGGAGGAGAGGTGGTTAGTGAGAGACAAAAAGGATTAGACATGAAGACTTAGTAGAGGGAGGAGAAAGTAAAGGATTCAGGGCATGGAGGACACCTTAGGAGGAATTAGGACGGACATAATAGTGTGTGGGTGTGTGTGTGCGCGCGCACTAGGGGAGGGTTCGATTTACAAACAGTGGTAAGTTTAGAAAGGAAGAGAAAAGGTAAGAAATACTCGGACTGGAAATGAAAGGAGGTGCGGTGGGAATGGTTTGTTTGGGGGGGGGGGGGGCGGCACAGGAACTAGAGGGAAGAGATAGGAGGGAACACCAGGGGTCACCTACAATTCTCCCTAACAACCAGGTACCCTTAGCAACCGGGACAGCAACAACCTAAGTCTTTAGCAACGAGGGTCCTTGGCAACCAAGGTGCGAGAAACACGCGATGATTAGTAACTTGGAAGACAAAGCAAACGAACCCTTAAAACCTCACGACCCAGAAACCCACCAACCTAGCCATATGGATTACTTAGCAACGGCCCCAGAACCCCACTCCTCCCCATACAGCTCCTGCCTGAGATCTGCAGGCCTCCACGTCGCCCGCCCTCGGCCCGGGGGCCTGCAGATCTCAGGCAGGCCCCGGCGCGGCCCTGCCCGACCCTCCCACGAAGGCCCCGACTCACGGTCCGGCTCGGCCATTAGCTTGGGGCGGGGGCTCTCGGGGCTGTCACCGACTGCTCGGCCCCGTGACGGCACCGGAAACAGTAGGGACGGAGATAGAACAGAGGACTACAACTCCCAGCAGCCAGCGAGGCCGCATACAGGCTTTCCCACAACCTCCAGCGCGCCCTTGTTAGGTAAAAATAAACAAACGAGCCCTAGCCGGTTTGGCTCAGTGGATAGAGCCTGGGCCTGCAGACCTAAGAGTCCTGGGTTCCATTCCGGTCAAGGGCACGTTTCTCCCTGCCAGGCCGTGTGCAGGAGGCAACCAATCAATGTGTTTCTCACATCGCTATCTCTCTCTGTCTTCTCTTTCATTCTCTCTAAAAATCAATGGAAAAATATTCTTGGGTAAGGATTAACAACAATAACAAAAAATAATAAAAAGAATAAACAAGCGAGGTCCTGACTACGAGTCCCAAAGTGCCCTGCACTGATAGGTAGCCATATTGACAAAGGGCGCCTGGAAAATGTGGGAACCGGTAGAGAGCTTAGTCTACATGGAAACTCTGATTGGCCATGGAGTGATATGGGGCGGAGCGTGAGCGATTTAGCCTACTTTGATTGGATAGATCAGGGGGAGTGTTGGGGAATTCCCTGCAGGGCGGAAGCGCCAGAGCTCCAGGCAGAGCCCAGCGACTGGCCCGCGGCCACGGGGCCCCTGAGACTTGGAGGGCCATGGCCGGGGTCGCGTGCTTGGGGAAAGCTGCGGATGCCGACGAGTGGTGCGACAGTGGCCTGGGCTCTCTGGGTCCAGATGCAGCGCCACCCGGAGGACCGGGTTTGGGCGCGGAGCTGGGCCCGGGGCTGTCGTGGGCGCCCCTGGTTTTTGGCTACGTAACTGAGGATGGGGACACGTGAGTGAATCTTAGGCTGCCTTCACTTCTAAATCTGACTCTGATGCTTTTGACTTCCTGACCTCTAACCCACAAGTCCTAATCCTTTATAAAGTTAATTTCCTACCCAACCGATCCTAACCCATAATTTCTGACCTCCTTTATTGAACACTGGTTCTCAGAATTCCACATGCCTTTTCAGTGATCCCAAAACTGGATTTGACCTTCCTGACCCCAGCCCTGAGACCCTTATTAGTAGCTCAGGCAGGCACCTCCTGACCTCTAACCTCCACAAATATTTATGATTTTTATGAGCATTAGAGCTTGATTTCCGAAATAATTACTTGGCCTTTGACTAAGATCCCACCTTCTGAGCACTAATCTTCACATTTCACATTCAAAGAGAAAATTTGTAAGTTCCATGATAGCAGGGATTCATCTGTTAAGCAAATATCCATCAAACACAACCACGTTCCAGGCCGTTTTAGGTGCTGGTGATAAGGCAGTGAAGAAAGCAAACAAAAACGTATGCGTTGTGGAGTATACATTGGAGAGAGGGAGTTACACAGACAGAAGGACTGACAGGAAGGGAGAGAAAAAAGAAAGGGAAAAAAGAGGAGAGAGGAAAAGGACACAGAAAGACACAAGTAAGAGAGAAAAGAAAAGAAAGACAAAAAATGAAATGCCAGAATATAGTAAGTTCTTTAGAGAAAAATCAAGCAGGATAATGAGACAAGTAGATTATTTGGGGAGGGCATTTCGGGTAAGAGGGTAGAAAAAAAGAAAAAAACAATGTTGGAAAGGCCCAAGTGACGGATTGTACTTGGGGTTTTTGTGTGTTGTTTTCTGCTCTATCCTCAGCGACTGAACAGAACCTAACCCATAGGTGGCACTCAATTGATCTTTTCTCAAAGAACCCAGGTGGCTTTATTAATTTTCTCTTTTCTTTGGTTTTCTATTTTATTGATCTCTGTTCTGACTTTCATTATTTCTTTTCTTCCTCTTACTTTGGGTTTGATTTATTTTTATTTTTCTAGTTTCTTAAGGAGGTCACTGATTTCAGACCCTTCTTCTTTGTTATAGATGTGTGCTATAAATTTCCTCAAGCACTGCTTTAACAGTATCTCACAAATTCTGATATGTTGTGTTTTGACTTTTATTAAATTCAATATACTTTATAATTTCTCTTTTGATTTCTTCTTTGGTCAGTGGATTATTGAGAAGTATGTTATTTAATTTCCAGATATTTGGAAGACTTTCCAGATACCTTTCTTTTATTGATTTTTAATATAATTCTGTTGTAGACTGGTAATAGACTTTGTATGACTTGAATCCTTTAAAAATTTTTTCTAAAATTCTTAAAGAATATATATTTTATTGATTTTTTTACAGAGAGGAAGGGAGAAGGATAGAGAGTTAGAAACATCGATGAGAGAGAAACGTCAATCAGCTGCCTCCTGCACACCCCCTACTGGGGATGTGCCCGCAACCAAGGTACATGCCCTTGACCAGAATCGAACCTGGGACCTTTCAGTCCGCAGACCAACGCTCTATCCACTGAGCCAAACCAGTCAGAGCTGAATCCTTTTAAATTTATTAAGACTTGTTTTATGGTTCAGAATATCGTGTGCACTTGAAAAGAATGTATATTCTGCTGTTGTTGGGTATAGTGTTCCATTACACTATGTCCTTGATGATGATTGCTGTCTAGTTTTCTATCAATTATTGAGAGAAACTTATTGAAATCTCTAATAAGAATTGTGGATTTGTCTATTTCTCCTTGTATTTCTATCAAGTTTTGCTGCTTGTAATTGGACATTATTATCAAGGGCACAAATGTTTATAATTCTGTCCTCTTGATTCATTGGTCTCTTTCTCATTATGAAATAACCCTCTCTATTCGTTGCTCTGAAATTTGATATTAAAATACTCCCTCCTGCCGGGCTGGTGTGGCTCAGTGATTGAGCGTTGACCTATGAACCAACAGGTCATGGTTTGATTCTTGGTCATGGCACATGCCTGGGTTGCGGGTTTGATCCCCAGAGTGGCGCACACAAGAGACAGTCAATAAATGATTTTCTCTCAAAATTGATGTTTCTATCTTCCCTTCTCCCTTCCTCTCTGAAATCAATAAACATGTATTAAAAAAAAAATACTCCCTCCTGCTTTTATTTGACTGACCGGTGTTAGCATGCTACACCTTATTCCACCCTTTTATATTTTTATTTTTACTTTTTAAAATCCTCACTCAAGGATATTGATTTGAGAGAGAGAGAGGAAGGGAGAAAGAAAGAGAGAGAAACATCAATCATTTGCCTCCGATATGTGCCTTGACTGGGATCAAACCCAAAACCTAGGTGTGAGCCCTGACTGGGAATTGAACCTGCAACCTTTTGGTGTACAGGACGACACTCCAACCAACTGACCAACACGGCCAGGGCCACCCTTTTATTCTTAACCTATTTTAAAATATTTATATTTAAAGAGTTTCTTATAGGCAGCATGTAGTTTGCTTTTGCTTTTTTTAAGTTAATGTGACAATGTCTGCCTTTTATTTGTTAATTTTTTAAAAATATGCTTTTATTGATTTCAGAGAGGAAGGGAGAGGGAGAGATAGAAACATCAATGATGAGAGAGAATCATTGATCTGCTTGCTGCCTCCTGCATATCCCACACTGGGAATCGAGTTGTCAACCCAGGCACATGCCTTGACCAGGAATGGAACCGTGACATCTTGGTTCATAAGCCCACGCTCAACCCTGATCGAGGCAGGCTGGGCAGTGTGTCTTTTAATTAGAATGTTTAGATCATTTACATTTACTTATTGAAGTAGCTATGTTTAAGTTTATTATATTATTATTATTAGTTTTACTTATCTCTTACTTTGTTTCCCATTTCCTCTTTATCTTCCTTCTTTTGGGATGAATACATTTTGTTCCATTGTATTTCTTTGTTCGCTTATTAGTTCTAACTCTTTGTTTTATTTTTATCATTTTAGTGATTGCTCTGAAAGACAGGGCTGGCAGACTCTGGCCTCTAGGCAGAATCTAGCCAGTCACTTGCTTTTGTGTGGTTATGAGCTAAGAATGATTTTTATATTTTTCAATGGTTGAAAAATAAAAGAATATTTTGTTAACAGTGAAAATCATATGAAATTCCAATTTCAGGCTCCATAAATAAAATTATGTTGAAATATAGCCTCATTCATCCATTTCCATATTGGCAGTGGTTGCCTTGCATCACCCCAGCAGAGCAGGGGTAAGAGAGTAGGTAAGAGAGAACATGATCCACATAGTCTAAAATATTTATCTGGCCCTTTACAGAAAATGTTTCCTGATCCCTGCTTTTGGTTTATAGTGTACAACGTTAACCTTTGAGTGATAGTATGCCGCTTCTCATGGACTCAAAAAACCTTAGATCATATATTTCTATTTGCCCCTCCTGGCCTGCATGCTATTGTGGTCATACATTTTATTTACATGTCTTATAAACTCCACCATACATTGTTATTATTTTTGCTTAAATAGTCAACTATTTAAAAAAATTATCTTTGAGCCCTGGCTGGTTTGGCTCAATGGATAGACTGTTGGCCTGCGCACTGAAGGGTCCCGGGTTCAATTCTGGTTAAGGGCACATACCTGGGTTGCGGGCTTGATCCGCAGGAGGGGCCATGCAAGAGGCAGCTGATCAATGATTCTCTCTCATCATTGATGTTTCTATCTCTCCCTCTCCGTTTCTCTCTGAAATCAATAAAAAATTTATTTTAAAAAATTTATCTTTGAAAGAATCTTACCTACTAAGAAAAAAATCGTATCTGCTGACCCCTAGTATTACTATTTTTAGTCCTTTGTATAGCTCGAAATTCCATTTGATGTTGTTTTCCTTAAAAAATAATTATTTATTGTTGAAAGTATTACATATGTCCCCTTTTCTCCCCATTGGCCCCCTACAGGCCACCCCCACCCCCATCCCAGGCCCTCACCAGCCCATTGTCTGTGTCCATGGGCCATGCATATGTGCAAAGTCCTTGGTTGATTTCCTGCACTCTATTCCGTGCTTCCTTGTCTCTGGATCTGCTCTGTTCATCAGTTTATTTTGTTCCTTAGGTTCCACTTATGAGTGAGATCATGTGATACTTGTCTTTCTCTGACTGACTTATTTCACTTAGCATGATATTCTCCAGGTCCCTCCATGCTTACAGAGTAAGACATTCTTTCTTACTGCTTCATAGTATTCCATGGTGTAAATGTACCACAGCTTTTTACCCACTCATATACTGTTGGGCACTTGGGCTGTTTCCAGATCTTAGCTGTTGTAAATTGTGCTGCTATGAACATAGGGGTGCATACATTCTTTCTGATTGGTATTTTGGGTTTCTTAAGATATATTCCTAGAAGTGGGATCACTGGGTCAAATGGCAGTTCCATATTTAATTTTTTGAGGAAACGCCATACTGTTTTCCATAATGGCTGCACCAGTCTTGCATTCCCACCAGCAGTGTACTAGAGTTCTCTTTTATCCACATCCTTGCCAGAGCTTGTCATTTATTGATTTATTGATGGTAGTAGCCATTCTGACAGAGGTGAGCTGATGCCTCATTGTTGTTTTAATTTGCACCTCTCCGATGATCATTGACTTTGAGTACTTTTTCATATGTCTCTTGGCCATGTATATGTTCACTTTGGAGAAGTGTCTATTTAAGTTCTTTGCCCATTTTTTAATTGGATTGTCTTCCTTTTGTTAAGTTGTATGAGTTCCTTATATATTTTGGATATTAACCCTTTATCAGATGTTTCATTGCCAAATGTTATCCCATACAGTGGGCTCCCTTTTTGTCTTGTTGGTTTCTTTGGCTGTGCAGAAGCTTTTTATTTTGATGTAGTCCCATTTGTTTATTTTCTTGTTAGTTTCCGTTGCCTTAGGGCAGTGGTCGGTAAACTGCGGCTTGCGAGTCACATGCGGCTCTTTGGCCCCTTGAGTGTGCCTCTTCCACAAAATACCATGGCCTGGGCGAGTCTATTTTGAACAAGTGGCGGTAGAAGAAGTTTAAGTTTAAAAAATTTGGCTCTCAAAAGAAATTTCACCACCATCCAGATATCAATGCTGACATGTACACATAAGGAGCTGTTAGACATTGAAACGGGGACTCAGAACTGTTGGACATTGAAATTGGGACTCAAACATTTTTTTGTTTTGTCTTGTTTTGTTATTATATGTTTGTTTCCAGTCTGCAAAGGCAAAACTTTTTAAAGGAAAGAAATGGTGGGAAAAAGATACAGAGGCAAAGAAGCATTGAACAGACTGTCAAACTACATTGGGAAGACAGGGGAGGTTGGGCGAGGAGGGCTGTAAGAGACCAACCGAAGGACTTGTACGCTTGCATATAAGCACAACCAATGGATATAAGACACTGGGGCGGGGGGGGGGGGCAGGGTGGGCAGGTGAAGGCATGTCCTGGGGGGTAGGGGAGGTCGGGGGGAGATCAAGGGGGAAAAAAAAGGAGACATATGTACTACTATTTGTAATACTTAAAACAATAAAAATAAAATAAAATTTAAAAAAAAAAGAAATTTCAATCATTGTACTATTAATATTTGGTTCTGTTGACTAATGAGTTTGCCGACCACTATCTTAGGGGAAGTATCCGTAAACATATTGTTACAAGACATGTCCGAAATTTTGCTGCCTAAGGTTTCTTCTAGGATTTTTATGGTTTCCCGACTTACATTTAAGTCTTTTATCCATTTTGAATTTATTCTTGTGTATGGTGGTCTAGTTTCATTTTTTTAGCATGTATCTGTTCAATTTTCCCAACACCATTTATTGAAGAGACTGTCTTGACTCCATCGTATCCTCTTGCCTCCTTTAACAAGTATTAATTGAGTATAATGGCTTGGGTCGATTTTGGGGTCTCTGTTCTGTTCCATTGATCTCTGATCCTATTCTTGTGCCAGTACCAAGCTGTTTTGATTATGGTGGTTTTGTAGTATAACTTGATATGTGGTATTGTGATTCCTCCAACTTTGTTTTTCTTTCTCAAGATTGCTGCAGCTATTCGGGGACTTTTTTGGTTCCATATAAGTTTTTGGAGTATTTGTTCTAGATCTGTGAAATATGCTGTTGGAATTTTAATAGGGATTACATTGAATCTGTAGATTGCCTTGGGTAGTATGGACATTTTAATGATGTTAATTCTACCAATCCATGAACATGGTAATTCTTCCACTTGTTTATATCTTCTATCTCTTTTTTCAATGTCCTATAGTTTTCCAGGAACAGGTCTTTTGCTTCCCTGGTTAAGTTTATTCCTAAGTATTTTAACTTTTTTGTTGCAATGGTAAATGGTATTGTTTGTTTAGTTTCTCTTTCTGAGAATTCATTATTGGTGTATTAAAAAAAAAACACCTATTTTTGGGTGTTGATTTTTGTATCCTGCTACATTGGTAAATTCATTTATTAAATCTAATAGTTTTTCGGTGGAATCTTTAGGATTTTCTATGTGCAATATGCCATCTGTGAATAATGACAGTTTTACTTCCTCCTTTCTGATTTGGATGCCTTTTATTTCTTCTTCTTGTCTGATCGCTGGGGCTATGACTTCCAGTACTATCTTCTATATATATAAAAGGCTAATATGCAACGTGTCCCCTTGGTAGTTCGACCGGGAGGCTGGAAGTTCAATCGCTTGCTATGATGTGCGCTGACCACCAGGAGGTGGCGCAGAATGAAGGAAGGCTTTGGGTGGCAGCCAGCACCCGGGGAAGGGAGGCCTTGGCCAGCAGCCAGCAGCTAGGGATGGGAGGCCCCAGCTGGCAGCCAGGGAAGGGAAGGCCCAGGGGGCAGCTGGAAGGCCCCAATCGGCCCTGATCACCGGCCAGCCTAGGGACCCCGTGCACGAATTTCGTGCAACAGGCCTCTACTGTTGAATAAGAGTGGTGAAAGCCAACATCCCTGTCTTATTCCTATTCTTAGGGGGAATGGTTTTAGTTTTTGCCCAGAGTATGATGTTTGCTGTAGGTTTGTCACATATGGTCTTTATCATGTTGAGATATGCTCCCTCTATTCCCACTTCGCTGAGAGTTTTTATAAAAAATGGGTGGATTTTGTCAAATGCTTTTTCTGCATCTATTGATATGATCATGTGGTTTTTGTCTTTCAATTTGTTTGTGTGATGTATCATGTTTATTGATTTGTGAATATTGTACCAGCCTTGCATCCCTGGAATAAATCCCACTTGGTCATGGTGTATGATCTTTTTACTATATTGCTAGCTGCGATTTGCTAATATTTTGTTGAGGATTTTAGCATCAATGTTCATTAGGGATATTGACCTGTAATTCTCTTTCTTTGTATTATCTTTATCTGGTTTTGGAATTAGGGTAATGCTGGCCTCATAAAAAGAGCTTGGAAGTGTTCCTCTTGGATTTTTTGGAATAGTTTGAGGAGTATAGGTGTTAGTTCTCTTTGAATGTTTGGTAAAACTCCCTGTGAAGCCATCTGGACCTAAGCTTTTGTTTGCTGTGATTTTTTTTTTTATTACTGTTTCTATTTCATCAGTTGTTATTGGCCTATTCAGGTTTTCTGATTCTTCCTGATTCAGTTTTGGGAGATTGTATTTTTCTAGGAATTTGTCCATTTCATCCACATGTCCAGCTTGTTGACATATAGTTGTTCATAGTATTTTCTTACAATCCTCTGTATTTCTGTGCTGTCAGTGGTTACTTCTTCACCTTTGTTTCTGATTTTATTTATTTGGGTCCTCTTTGTTTCTTGATGAGTCTGGCTAATGGTTCATCAATCTTGTTTATCCTTTCAAAGAATGCGCTCTTGGTTTGATTTTTTGGTATCTTTTTTTAGTCTCTGTCATTTATTTCTGCTCTAATCTTTATTATTTCTTTCTACTTACTCTGGGCTTTTCTTGTTGTTCCCTTTCTAATTGTTTATGTTGTAATGTTAAAAAGGTGGTTGTTGTTATTATTATTATTATTATTATTTGAGGTAGGCCTGTAGTGCTATGAACTTCCCTCTCAGGATTGCTTTTGCTGTGTCCCAGAGACTTTGGGTTGTTGGGTGTTCATTTTCATTTGTTTCCAGGAAGTTTTTGAGTTCTTTCTTGATTTCATAGGTAACCCATTGTTTAATAACATGCTATTTAGTCTCCATGTGTCCTAACATGTGGTCGATCTTTGTGAATGACCCATGTGCACTTGAGAAGACTGTATATTCTGCAGCTTTGGGGTGAAATGTTCTGTAAATGTCAGTTAAATCATTTGATCCAGTGTGTTGTTTAGAGTCCTGGTTTCCTTGTTAAATTTTTGTCTGGAAGATCTATGCAGGGAAATCAGCAGGGTATTAAAGTCCCCTACTATGACTGTATTTTTATTGATAGCTCCCTTAAAGTCCTCTGGAAGTTGTTTTATGTATTTCCTATATTGGGTGCATATATGTTTACTAGGGTTATAGCCTCTAGTTGGATTGATCCCTTTAGTATTATGTAGTGACCTTTGTTGTCTCTTGTGATGGCCTTCATTTTGAAGTCTATTTTGTCAGATATGAGTATTGCTACCCCAGTTCTTTTCCTTTTCCATTTGTATGGACATTTATTTTTTTTCCATCCCTTCATTCTCATCCTGTGTGTGCTGAGGTGGGTCTCTTGTAGACAGTATATATTTGGGTCATGTTTTTGTATCCATTCAGCTACCCTATGCCTTTTGATTGGAGAATTTAATCCATTTACATTTAAGGATATTATTGGTAGGTACTTAATTCTGTATGCCTAGGTTTCTCTCTCCATTTCTTTTTATCATTACTGCAGTCCCTTTAGCATTTCTTTTATAAAATTTATTTTATTGATTTTTTACAGAGAGGAAGGAATTTTTAAATAGAGTTAGAAACATCAATAAGAGAGAAACATTGATCAGCTGCCTCCTGCACACCCCCTACTGGGGTTGTGCCCACAACCAAGGTACATGCCCTTGACTGGAATCGAACCTGGGACCCTTCAGTCCGCAGGCCGATGCTCTATCCACTGAGCCAAACTGGTTAGGGCCTCTTTAGCATTTCTTGTAATGCTGGCTTGGCGGTGATGTATTCCTTTAGCCATTTTTTGTTCTGTATTTTGAATGATAGCTATGTTGGATCTAGTAATCTTGGTTTCAAATCCTTGCTTTCCATTACCTTGAGTACTTTGTGCCATTCCCTTCTGGCCTATAGCGTTTCTTTCTTTCTTTATAAATATTTTTAAATTAATTTTTTAGAAAGAAAGGGAGAGGATAGAGAGATAGAAACATCGATGAGAGAGATTCATTGATCAGCTGCCTCCTGTACACCCCCTATGGGGGATGTAGCCTGTAACCAAGGTACATGCCCTTGACCGGAATTGAACCGGGACCCTTCAGTCCACAGGCTGATGCTCTGTCCACAGAGCCAAACCAGTTAGGGCTGGCCTGTGGAGTTTCTAATGAGAAATCAGATGTCAGCCTTATTGGAGCTCCTTTGTAGGTAACAGTTTGCTTTTCTCTTGCTGTCTTTAAGATTCCCTCTTTGTCTGTAATTTTTGGCATTTTAATTATGATGTATATGGGCTTGGACCTGTTAGGTTCTTCTTGTTTGGGGTTCTCTGTGCCTCCTGAACTTGTGTGACTTTTTCCTTTTCCAAGTTAGGGAAATTTTCTTTCATTATTTGTTCAAACATGTTCTCTATCCCTTTCTCCCTCTTCTGGCACACCTGCTTCGAATATTGTTAATTTTCATGTTATCCCATAGCTCCCTTAAGCTGTCCTCCTGTTTTTTTAATTATTTTTCCTTTTTGGTTGGTTGTTTGAGTGATTTTTTTCAACCTTGTCTTCTCATTCACTGATTCGATCCTCAGCTTCCCCTAATCTGCTATTTATCCCATCCAATGCATCTTTTATTTGTGCTCTGTCATTCTTTATTTCTGTTTTCATAGTTCCTATATCTTTTCTCATGCTGTTGAGCATCTTTGCCATCATTATTCTTTTTAAAAAGTATATTTTATTTTTTTACAGAGAGGGAGAGGGATATAGAGTTAGAAACATTGATGAGAGAGAAACATTGATGAGCTGCCTCCTGTACACCCCCTACTGGGGATGTGCCCTCAATCAAGGTACATGCCCTTGACCGGAATCGAACCTGGGACCCTTCAGTTCGCAGGCCAATGCTCTATCCACTGAGCCAAACCAGTTAGGGCTTTACGGTCATTATTCTGAATTCTATATCTGGTAATTTCCTTATCTCCATTTCATTTATTTCTTCCTCTGGAGAATTCTCTTTTTCTTTTATTTGGGGGTTGTTTCTTTGTCTCCTCATTTTGGCTGCCTGTTTGGTTTTGTGACTGTTTACTAGGTAGATCTGCTACGCCTCTCAATCTTTAGTGCAGGACAATGTCAAACGCTGATTCTGACTAAGTAGATCAGGCAAAGATTCAAAGCCTCCAGAGACTGTCTCTGGGACAGACTGATAGGATTTTGTCTTGAATTGCCCTCAGGGAGTCCTCTACATGTGTGGTAAGAGTTTTTTCAATGGGCTGGGGCAATTGCTTCTGCCTGTAGGCTAATTGTTATTCTTAGTCTCTTAATAGGCCTGAGCAACTCCCCATCATGGGGCAAGGTGTTTTCCAATAAGGTAGATCAAATTTCTTCCTCCAGGCAAGCTTGCCTATATAGCAAATGTCTGTGTGAGAAAGATGACCTCTGCAGTGTGAGGGAATGACTTAGTACAGGAAATCGGGTGTCTGCCTTCTGAGCTCTAACCCCAGAGGCGCCCCCCCCTCCCACAATCCTGGCTTCTGCTCACACAGCTTCAGTCCACTCTGCCCTCCCTCTCCTCCCTCTGCCAGAGCACAAGGTTGTGGCCCCACAAGGAATTTTGTGCTTTGGCACTTTAAGAGAGTGCCTGAATTTCCAGCCATCTCTTCTTGGCTGACCGCAACCCTGCTGCTTTTCACAACCAGATGTTACGTGGGTTCCCTTCTCAGTTCTGGTGCTCTGGGCTAGGGGGCCCAGCTTGGGGAATAGACCCCAGATTTCTCAGTGGCAACCCCTCACAGCTGAGATATCTCCCCAGAACGTCAGTTGCTGTCTGTGGGAGCCTGCCAGCCCTTTCGCGCCTCCACCCCTCCTACCAGTCTCTTTGGGGTCTCCACTTTCCATCCTCATTTATCAGGGTTCTTTCCAGTGAGTCTTCTGTTGATTATTCAGGAAGTTTTTCTGTATTTTAGTTGTAATTCCTGTTTAGTCCTGGGAGTATGTCTGTGCAGCATCCACTTGCTCCACCGCCATTTTTAATCTTCTTTCATTTTCCTTTTCTTAAAAAATATGTCTTTATTGATTTTAGAGAGAGGAAGGGAGAGGGGTATAGTGATAAAAATAACTATGAGAGCCCTAGCTGGTTTGGCTCAGTGGATAGAGCGTCAGCCTGGGGACTGAAGGGTCCCAGATTCGATTCCGGTCAAGGGCACATACCTGGGTTTCGGGCTCAGTCCCCAGTGGGGGGTGTGCAGGAGGCAGCCAATCAATGGTTCTTTCTCATCATTCAAGTTTCTATCTCTCTCCCCCTCTCCCTTCCTCTCTGAAATCAATAAAGATATGTTTTTAAAAAATCTATGAGAGACACATCAATCACTGCTTCCTCCACAGCCCTTACTCAGGATCCAGCCGGCAACCTGGGCATGTTTCCTGACTGGGAATTGAACCGATGACCTCTTGGTTCATGGGTCAATGCTCAACCACTGAGCCAAAGCAGCCAGGCGATGACCTCATTTTCCTTTTGCTTGAAGGTTTCCTTTACCATTTCTTGTGGTGTGCGTCTGCCGCTGATGAGTTCCATAGGCTTTGTGTATCTGAAATCATCTGTGTTAGTGTTTTTGGCCTGTAACGTGGGCTGTGAAAGAATTCACAAATAAAATAAGAGATAGATGTAGAAAGTTTATTTTTATTTTCCCCAAAGGGAAAGGGCCAGTGCAGTGCAAAGGCAAGGAACTAAAGCTGCCCGCCCCTTTTAAAGCCTTGGACAAGGAAGGGGGATGACTTTTCAGGCTGCTGCTGTTGCTAGGTGAAATTGAGCAGACATTAGGGGGGGGTTGTCTTTGTTAGTTTTTCAGGAGACAATCTGGGCAGATGTTCTCTAGAGGTGTCTTATCCTTAGCATTTTTCCAAAGCTGTAAAACATTTTTAGAGTAAAAGTTATGAAGAATACAAAAGAGGCTTGTTTAATGGAAAGGGAGGGAAGGGAACTTTCTACTAATTATTCCTGGGTTGTAAACCAGCAGGGAGGAAGGATATGTATGTAAGAAGGTAGCCTCAAGAGTAGCTTATTTTGTCACTCAGTTTGAACAGAGGGACTGTTTGAACCAGAGGGTATAACAATCTTGGGGTTTAATTACCAGGTGCTTTCCATAAATTGTGGAAGGCTACAGCAAAGGAAAAGAAAAGCCTTTTTTCTGTCCTTATAATCTGTGTTTTGTCTTCATCTTTGAAAGCTATTTTTACTGGGTTAAAGAATTCTGATTGGACAGTCATTGTCTTTGAGGATATTGAAGATGTTGATCCATTGTGGTTTTTTGTTGTTTTTGTGGGTTTTTTTTTTTTTGCTTTATTCTCTAGTGACATCTGCTGTCATCCTTATTTCTAGTCCTCTGTATTTAGATATCTTTTTCTCTGGCTGCTTTTAAGATTTTGGTCTTTATCATTGGTTTTGAATGGATTTTTAAATAATGGATCTTTGTGTAGTTTTCTTGATATTTCTTGTTCTTGGCAGTCATTCACCTTCTTGGTTCTGTGAGTTTAGTTTTCAGCAAATTTGGAGAATTTTCTAGATATTATTTCTTCAAATATTTTTTCTATCTACCTCTTCCTTTAGGGACATGTTCCCTGAAGCTCATTGATGTTCTTTCATTTTTAAATGTTCTCTGTGTTTCATTCTGGAGAGTTTCTGTTATGAAGTCCTCAAATTCATTAATCTTCTCTTATGCAATGTGTAATCTGTTGTTAATTCCATCCAGTGTATTTTTCATTTCAGATGTTGTAGTTTTTTATCTCTAGGAGTCCAATTAAAATCTTTTTATCATCCATGTCTATACTTTAACTTTTGGAATATGTGAGATACAATTATAATTAACTTTTAATTTTCTTATTTGCTAATTCTAATATCTGGATCATTTTGGGTTAACTTCAGTTGATTCTTCTAATTATGGGTCATGTGTTCCTGCTTCTTTGTGTGCCTGATGATCTTTGATTAGATGCCAGACATTGTAGATTTTAACTTGTTAGGCTGGTTAGTTTTGTATTCCTATAAATATTCTTGAGTATTATGCTGGGATACAGCTAAATTACTTGTAAGTAGTTTGATCCTTTTGGGTTTTGCTTTTATGATTTGGTAGGTGGGTTCTGAACAGTGTCCCAGCTAGCACTCATTATTCCCCACTACTGAGGTAAAACCTTCTGGAGTATTCTTTACAATGTCCTATGAATGATGGGTTTTTCCTAGTCTGGCTGGTGGGAATAGTGGGTACTATTCCCAGCCATGTGAGCAATTGGGCATACTTCTCTAATTCTTTTGAATGATACTTCCTTCAGACTGGGGTCATTTTCCCATACCCATACCCTGATCAGTATCCTCCTAAATACTTAAAAGGCCCCTCTACAGATGTTTGGGGTCTCTCCCTGTGCAGCTCTCCTTTTGGGTTCTCAATCCTCTGACTCTAGCTGGTTGGCCATCCCTCCCCCCATCTCCTCACCTCAGGCAATCTGCTGACTCTGCCTAGGTTCCTTCTCTTTGCACCTTGGCTTGAAACTCTCAAGGCAGTAAGCTGTGGCAGTCAATCAAAGGCTTCACCTCATTTATTTCCTGTCTCACACTATCATTCATTGCATGATACATTGTCCAGTATTTTGAACACTATTGCTTTATATACTACTAGAGGCCCAGTGCACAAAATTCATGCACGGGGGGGGGGGGGGTTGGTCCCTCAGCCCGGCGTGTGCCCTCTCACTGTCCGGGAGCCCTTGGGAGATGCCTGACTGCCACAGAGGTGGGAGAGGCTCCCGCCACTGCCGCTGCACTCGCCAGCTGTGAGCCCGGCTCAGGGCTTCTGGCTGAGTGGCGCTCCCCCTGTGGGAGTGCACTGACCACCAGGGGGCAGATGCTCAGTGGTCAGTGCACATCACAGTGACCGGTCATTCCACTGTTTGGTCCATTTGCATATTAACCTTTTATTATATAGGACTAGAGGCCCGGTGCATGAAATTCATATACAGGGGTGTGTGTGTCCTTTAGCCCAGCCTGCACCCTCTCCAATCTGGGATCCCTCTCACAATCTGGGACTGCTGGCTCCCAACCGCTCGCCTGCCTGCCAGCCTGATCACCCCCTAACCACTCCCCTGCCAGCCTAATTGCTCCCCTAACTGCACACCTAACTGTTCCCCTGCTGGCCTGATTACCCCCAACTGCCCTCCCCTGCTGGCCCAGTTGCCCCTAACTGCCCTCCCCTGCTGGCCCGGTACCCCCAACTTCCCTCCCCTGCAGGCCCGGTTGTCCCCAACTGCCCTCCCCTGCCGGCCCAGTCACCCCCAACTGCCCTCCCCTACTGGACTGGTCGCCCCCAACTGCCCTCCCCTGCCGGCCCAGTCACCCCCAACTGCCCTCCCCTACTGGACTGGTCGCCCCCAACTGCCCTTCTCTGCAGACCTGGTTGCCCCCAACTGCCCTCCCCTGCAAGCCTGGTCCCCCCCCAACTGCCCTCCCCTGCCTGCCTGGTCGCCCCTAACTGCTCTCCCCTGCAGGCCTGGCCCCCCCGCAGCTACCCTCCCCTGCAGGCCTGGTTCCTCCCAACTGCCCTCCCCTGCCTGCCTGGTTGCCCCTAACTGCACTCCCCTGCAGGCCTGGCCCCCCCGCAACTACCCTCCCCTGCAGACCTGTTCACCTCCAACTGCCCTCCCTTGCCAGCCTGGTCACCCCCAACTGCCCTCCCCTGCCGGCCACCTCGTGTGAGGGTGTGAGGGTGTGAGGGTCAATCTGCATATTACCTCTTTATTATATAGGATGTTTTGTGTGATTTGTTCGTTGATTCATATGGGAGGGAAATCTGGTCCATGTTTGAGAGGAGGCGGAAGTCCTACTTAATAAATACTGATGAAATAAATTTTCTACATTAACTCAGACCTGACCCTCTCAGATTCCTGACATCTGGTTCTAGACCTGTGGTCATAATGGCTAGCACACAGTTTATTGAATGAGTGAACACAAGAGTACTTGACCTGTGCCTTCTGACCCCTGTCCTTATTCTCAGGGCACTGCACTTGGCAGTGATTCATCAGCATGAGCCCTTCCTGGACTTCCTCCTAGGCTTTGCAGCTGGTACTGAGTACCTGGACCTGCAGAATGACCTGGGCCAGGTGAGCCACTGGAAGATAGTATAGGGCTTTGGGCCAGGATTCTCAGTGTGACTTCTAACACTTGCGCTCTGCTTCTGCAGACAGCCCTGCACCTGGCAGCCATCCTGGGGGAGGCATCCACGGTGGAGAAATTGTATACGGCGGGCTCCGGGTTGCACGTGGCAGAGCGTGGGGGCCACACAGCGCTGCACCTAGCCTGCCGCATGGGAGCATACGCCTGTGCTCAAGTGCTGCTTCAGCCCCGCCCCCAGCACCCTAGGGAAGCCCCCCATATCTACCTCGCTCAGGACCCTAACCATATCTCTGGCACTGACCACACTGCTGTTGCGTTGTACCCCAAACCCGACTTGGAGAAGGAGGAGGATGAGAATGAGGACTGGAAGCTACAGCTAGAGGCTGAAAACTATGAAGGTGAGGGTCCACAGTACTGAGAAGGTCCAGGTGACAGCACCTGGCTTTGGGCTCAGCTCTCCTGACTGAATACCCAGCGGCTTGGGAAATAATACTGAGGCTTCAGGGACACAGGCATTGGGACCAAAAGACTCCTGTCCAGGCCCCAGATTATTGAGAATTGGCTGTGTGGGACCCAGAACCCCTACCTGGAGGCTCCAGTTCACTAGGAACCCACAAGCCTAGAGCTATTAGGCCAAATCCAGTGGTTGGGCTTAGCCTCCCCAGCCAGAAGGCACAACTCACCAGGAACATCTCCCTACCCACAACCATGGGTCCCAGCCCACTTAGGATAAGGGAACTCAAGGCTCAGGCCCTCTGTGAAACTGGTAGCCCAGGTTACAAAAGATTGACACCGGAGTGGTACAGCCCTCTTCAGCCAGTTCTCATGGGAAAAAAGACTGTCTACCAGGGTCCTGGTGTCTGAGTCTCAGCTCTCGCATCTCAGCCCAACTACCGGGGACTGGTACCTTCAATAAGGGACTGAGGTCATCCAGGACCCAGTCAGTGTTCAGGTTCAACCCCAGTCCCCCAAGCTCACAGGTCCTTCAACCACTCAGGACCCAGGAATTTGAGTTTCAGGTTCTTTGTGAAGTAAGACCAGAGACTCAGGTCTTCTGGTCCCAAGATCCAAGCCTCCTGTCCGGAGCTTCAGGCTCTTCAGCCATAGGCCCACAACCTAGGTATTGGCACTGCCAGCCAGTTCCAGTTCCCCTGAGACTTAAGCACTTGAAATGTAGGTGCCTCTTTGACACACCCAGGAATTCAGGAGCCAGACCCCAGACTTGGTCACCCTCAGGCCACAAAGCCCTCCCCCGAGACTGTGGCATTGGGGGCCCAGATCCCTCAGCCCCATAGTCTAACATCACTCTGTCCCCAGGCCACACCCCACTCCATGTGGCTGTCATCCACAAAGATGCAGAGATGGTCCGACTACTCTGGGAGGCCGGAGCTGACCTAAACAAACTGGTGAGCCTCCCTAGGGAGAAGGTGTGGCAAGTTGGGGGTTGTCCCAGAGTGGGGCAGGGCCCCCTCTGACCTCTCTGCTATACCCTACAGGAGCCCACATGTGGCCGGAGCCCCCTGCACTTGGCAGTGGAGGCCCAAGCAGCTGATGTGCTGGAGCTCCTCCTGAAGGCAGGTGCTGACCCTGCTGCCCGCATGTACGGTGGTCGCACCCCACTGGGCAGTGCCATGCTCCGGGCCAACCCCGTCCTCGCCCGCCTCCTCCGTGCACATGGAGCCCCTGAACCTGAGGATGAGGACGACAATCCTGGACCCTGCAGCAGCAGTAGCGACAGTGACAGCGGGGATGAGGGCGTGAGTCAGGAGGAAAGACTGGGTGGCTCAGCTGGGAGCTCAGGATAGATGGGCAGGTGGGAAGGGGGATAAGAGAAATTAAGCAGCACACTGAGACTGACCGTGGGCTGCTGCGATTTGAGAACTCGGGCAGGAGTGCAAATGGTGCAGGTGACCTGGACAGGGATTGCAGGGAGAACTCAGGCTGTGGTGGTTGAGAAATTAAGGCAATGGCAGAGGGAGAACTCAGGTAGAGGCAGAGAAAAGACCTCGGTTGTAGTGACTGGTAGGTAGGCAGCAGTGAGCAGCAATGTGGGGAGTGATGTTGTGGAGCAGGAGGTGGAGAACTCTGGCAGCAGTGAGGCTGCTGCTTGGGAGAACCCTTGGGCAGGGGTGATGTTGCATGGTGGGAGCTGAGGAATTTGGGTAAAGGCAGAGGGAAGGGGTGGAGGAGGGAGACCTCAGTGGCTGTGGCTGCTGAAGAACTGGAGAAGCAACGGGGCTACAGTTCCAGCAGGAGCAGGGAGAACACAGGTGACCTTGAAAATGATGGATGGAGAACTAAGCAGGGAAGTTGAACTACGTGTGGGGAAACGTGGGTTTCAAGGCAAGACCAGATCTTAGGGCGGGTGGGAGAAATTGGGTAGCAGGCAAGATGGCAGCCATCTGAGCCCCTCTGCCTGGCCTCCTCTGCCCCCCAGGATGAATACGACGACATCGTGGTCCACAGTGGCCGGAGCACAAACTGGCTACCTCCTACCCCAGCTTCAAAACCTCTCCCTGATGACCCCATCTGACTTGTTAATAGAATTTCTAATTAAATAAAATCCTAGTTTTGACAATCAGAGACTAGATTGACTATTGCCTTCCCAGTCTTCCAGTTTACTCCTGGGCTCCATCCCTCCAAAATTGAGGGCTACACGGTAAGCCTTGGTGGTTTTCTTTGTGCTTTATTCACGCAGAAGGGTTGGAGTGGGTTTTGTGGGTGGCAGAGTGTTTCCTAAGTCAGTCTAAACCCATCTCCTTATTCAGCAAAGACTTGGCCCCTCAGGCCTGGTTCTCCCACTCCTGCAGGTTGGGGAGGCAGGGGCACCAGATGGGGTGGGGGTTTTCGGGGTAACTAGTCCTAAGCCATAGGGTGTGCCAGGAATGAAGACATGAGGTCGAGTCAGCCCTCCCTCCTGAGCTCCTCCCCCAGCATCTCCGCTGCCTTCTTCAGCTCCTCTCTCACATGCTCCAGCCGCTCCACATCCTGCTCCTGGTGGGATCAGAAATGGATGATCAGCGCTCACCTCCAAAGGCAGGCCACGTCAGTGGTTGCCCATGAATGTGGGCCATGGCAGCTTGCACAATGGCAGCCAGCAACAGTCATCTCAGTCATCATGGGCTGTGAGGGTGACCACAGTGATTGCTATAACCCTGGAAGAGTAACGTGACCAGTGAGGTCTGTGGTGACTGCCATAGCCAACAGCAGCAGACACAGGACTAGCAAGCATACCCAATTTGGATGCCAGGACCCATGTGGGGGGATGGCTATTTTGGTACCTGCCATCAATCATGGAAGCATCTTACTTTCGATGACCCAGCAATATATCCATCCCCTTATTCAGTGAACCAGGCACAGCAGCCTTTTCATATGGCCAGTTTGCTCAGTAGGTACTAACAGTGGTGGCTAACTCAGATGCTCTGTGCACGAATGGTGGCCATCTGGGTTACTGTAATCAGAATGGAAGCCTTCTTGGTCAAGTCAAGGCCCTTCTTGGATGTTGCTACCTAGTCCTGGTGTCAGTCCTGGTCACTGTGACCCCTTTATAGTGGATCTTGCTATTTAAGGCCCAACACTGGTAGGTATTTGGTAGGAACTCCATTGACGTTTGGTCCACCCTGCTCCCCATTGCCCCCTCTACTCACCTCCCTCTCCAAAGCCTCTTCCTTCTCCTCCTGCTTGGACGCGGTTTCTGGCTGGCGGAGGTGGTGGTAGAGCGAGTCCTTGTGCCTCTCTCTTCCTCTGCCCTTGGCCCCCTGCCACAGGCTGCTGCCCCCATCCAGCACGTGCACACCCTTTTCCTTGGCCTTGAACTGGGCCATCTCCTCGTCACTGGCCTGCTCTGCCACCCGCTTCTGGGGGTCCCCTCCATCCTCTTGCCACCGCTTCCACAGGCCTTCGAAGGTCTCCATGGGCCCCCCTTTTTTCTTTTCCTCCTCCTCCTCCTCCTGTGCCTCCTCATGGTCCTCTTCCTGGTGGAGCCGGCTGTGGAGATGCTCATGCATAGCCTGTTCCCGCACCTCAGATTTGTGGGTCTTCTCTGCTGCCTCCTCCCCTTCCTTATCCCTCACTTCCTGGCTGGACCTCATCTTCCCTCCCTCCTGCTTCTTGAAATCACTAACCAGAAGGCCTTTCTCCTCAGTGGACACACAGCTGTAGGGCTCGGTCTCACACATCTCTGCTGGGAAGAGAAAGGACACTCTGTGCAGCCAGTTGGGAAACAGAGCTGGAGTTCTGGGGCCTTCCTGAGGTCCACAGGGGACTGCCCAGAACTGGGAGAGGAGGATCAGGGCCCAGGGGCATTCTCTGCCCCCCTCCTATTCCTCTGTAAGGAGCCCCAAGGGTGGGCTGGGGACCAGGCTAGACACTGGGAGAAGGGAGGGGCATGAGGACTTGCTGCACCACCACCTCTTCCGCCAGCCAGAAATTAAGCCCCAGCAGGAGAAGGAAGAGGCTTCAGAGAGGGAGGTGAGTGGAGGAGGCAAGGGAGGCCCTGGGATAAGAGAACACCCTCCAGGCAGCCCGGGGCAGAACTCTGGGTGGGGTGGGGCTCCTAGAGGAACTGGAGCCTGGGTCCTCCTTACCTTTGTGGAGGAGAGCCATGCAGGGGCCTCGCTGGGCCTGACCCAGAGTCAGCATTTCTGTGACCACCTCTGTCAGACAGTGGGTCATCTGGGGGTGAAGGGTCAGAGGGAAGAGCAGATGGGGGTAAGGAGAGCAGCTGGAGGGGAGGTGATGTGGAGGAAGCGGGGCAGGGAGGGCCAGGGCTCCAGGGAGATGAGGCAGGGTAAGAGGTCACACTCCTTACCTCCTCCTTGGAGGGTCTTGATGCCAGAGGAGCAGCGGTGGCTGTGGAGGAAGGAGATGGGAACTGGGCTTGGGATCCCCCCAGAGCTGTCCCTGGTGCTGATCCCAGCTCCAAGGGTGCCCTGATCCCCAGTCCCCTCCCCAGCCAGCTGGGCCCATGAAGTTTCTCATCCAACTGCTGGGTGTACTGTCCCAGCCCCCAGTCACCCTGCTCCCTGGCCTGGCCCCCGAGGTGCCTCCTCCCCCGTTTCTGGCACTCACACGCCCCCAGCAGCAGGGACAGCAGCAGCAATAGCAGCACGGAGGGCCTTCCGTGGCACTGCATGGTGGTGCTTCCCAATCAGGGTCCTCAGCGATAGGGTGGCAGCTCCTTATAACCCATTACCCCCCCCCCCCCCCCGCCCAGGGAGAAAGTGATGTCACCACTGCCCCCTCCCGCTGCAGGCGGAACAACAGCTGTGGGGCGCTGACCTGCTTGAGACCCTCAATTATTCATGGAGACCCACACACCCTGCACCCTTGCCCCTCCTGCTTCTGGCACAGAACCAGCATGGGGATAGGGAAGTTTCCCCAGAGAAGGTCTGACAAGCAAAAGGCCTCGTTAAAAGGTGGGCCTGGGTCTGAAGAAGCAGCCACTTACAGACCAACCTCAGGCAACTCTTACCTTTTCTTGGCCCGTTTCCTCATCTGGAAAGTGGGTCTCATAACCTACCTATCCCCGAGATTGTGACTGGGCTATGCCTGACTCCCAGCTCCACAGCTCGCAGTCCTGCAGCCCTTGGACACTTCATTTGTAAAATAGGATTGGTGACAACCTATTCCACAGGTGAGGCTTGACGGTGAGGATTAAATAAATGAATGTGTGTGTAAGATAATTTAGGCCAGCAGTCGCCAATCTTTCGGACCTCCGCGGACCACTGGTTGGTGACCGCTGATTTAGGCAGTTCTGGGTACTGGGAACTACTCAGGTTGGAGCACCTTCAATCCAGTAATTTTTATTGAGCACCTACTACATGCCCAATGAGGCTGCTGCAGTGAAGGAACTGGCACACGGTCTTGCCCTCTTGGAGCAGGCATTGAGAAGGGGTGACAGACAATACTCAAATAATCACGTTATGTAAGGAAGGAAGAAGAGAGGGAGGGTTGACGTGGGGTCTGTGGCCTTTCCTGAGCTGGAGCCACAGTGGGGCTTTGGGCAGGGGGCACAAGCCCTGATGCCTGTGTCACAGGGGTGCTCTGGCTGTATGTGTGGGACAAGGAGCAGGGAGACACCAAAGAGGCTACATGACTCTCCAAATGGGAGATAGCAGTGGACAAGACCATGGAGGGGCTGGGATGAGAGAGGGTGGGCTCTGGAAACATTCCGAAGGTGCAGCAGTCCAGGTCTGCAGATGTGGATGAAGAGGAATCGAGGATGACCTACAGGGGGAAGATGTGGCCAGGAGAGCTGGGAAAATGGCTCCAAATGCTGCAGCGGGCACACCCAGGGGAAGAGCAAATTTGGTCTCACCATCTATGCTGCCTATTGGCCCTCTACCTGGAGCGGGGGACTGAGAGGTGAGGTAGAAATGGATCAGGGAGAAGTGTCACTATCCCATTGGGGGAGAGGCCTCAGAATCCTCTCAGCTCCCCTGGTGGTCCCAAGCTACTGAAAGGTGGGCCTGGGTTCAAATCCAGCATTGTCCATGTACCCTAGGAGTTGCTGGATATGTCCAGCCATGGCCCCTCTGATAATTTAGCACTTTAGAGCAATTGCCCCCCACCCCACACAAGTTGGCCAGGGCCATCTCCCATGCTCACAGATCCATAAAGACCATTGTTTTGACCATTTATTAGGGACCTTCTGCTAAGCACTAAGGGGGGAGGGAAGAAAGAAGGAGTAGAGGCCTCTCTTCTTATCCCATTCCTAGATCCTTCAAGTCCCCAGATGTCCTGCTTCCCACTGGGACCCCCAATGACAACAAGGTCACTGATTCTGAGGCAGCAGGGAAGGAGAGGTGGACCCTGGAGTCCACAGGCCCAGGCGTGGAGCTGATGTGGAATACAGATGTCAGGGCAGGCTCAGGACATGTCTCAGGATCCAGGGTCCCCTAAGCCAGCAAGCAGCGACAACCCAGGTGGCTGATGAGAATTAGTCCTCAGTTCAAGGCAGGCTGGCCCGGGAGCCTGGGCTTCTGGCGCTGGTTGGGCCCAATATACTGGAGAGGCACATGGGTGGGGGCTGTAATCCGATCGGTGCCAAGGTAGGGCTGGAGGGCAGAGGGAATGAGGACCGAGCCGTCCTGGGGACAAAGCAGGCCTTAGGATGCTGCCACTGCACTAGCCATCTACCCCCCCTGCCCTTTTGGGTACAATTCACCATTTTTACTTATTTTTTTAAAGATTTTTTTTACTGATGTTTATAGAGAGGAAAGGAAAAGGAGAAACACCAATGGGAATGGGAAACATCGATCAGCTGCCTCCTGCATGCTCCCTACCAGGGATTGAGCCCACAATCTGGGCATGTGCCCTGACCAGGGATCGAACCAGCAACCTTTCAGTGCACAAGATGATGCCCAACCAACTGAGCCACACTGGCCAGGGCCCCCTCACCTTTTGCTGATTGCTCTCCAGGAGGGCGATGAGAAGGCGGGGGACAGCACAGGCTGTGGCGTTCACCTGGGAGAGAGACACACTCAGGCTGAGGCCTGCTGGAGGGCCCCAGGGAGGGTTGAGGTGGTGTGGATGGTTGGGAGTGGAGGCAGGTGCTCACCGTGTGGGCAAACTGCAGCTCCCCAGCCTCTGTCCGGAACATGATATGGAGGCGGCGGCTCTGGAAGTCTGTGCAGTTGGAAGCACTGGTGACCTGGACAGGGGGGTGGGATGAGCTGAGGGATCAGCTGTGAGGGCTGGTGTCATCTCCTTTCCACCCTGCATCCCCACTGGGACAGGGGCTCACCTCGCCAAAGCGGCCCCGGCCTGGCATCCAGGCTTCAATGTCGAACTTACGGTAGGCTGGAAGGCCCAGTTCCTGGGTGGGCATGTCCAGGACCCTGCAGCCATGGAGAAAGGCAAGGCGAAGGTCAGGTTGAGAGGAGGAGGGAGAAAAATGGAGGCAATGGAAGAGAAGGCAGCTAAAAGTGGGCAATGGAAGTAAAAGAGGGAGACAGTGGCAAAGGGGACACCTCATTGAGGCAGGGGGTGGTGATGGAGAAGGTGATACAGGAGGCCCGAAGGAGCTGACGGGAGAGAAGATCAGGGAGGAGAAAGGGCATGTGGCCGTGTCTCCAGGCTGCTCACCATGGCCAGTCCCACTGTCTGTAATAATAGCACACCAAATTTTTGTAATGGGTCACCCCAGAAAAAAAGTCTGTGTTTTTCAGAGTCTTTTGAAAGCTAGGTGTGACTGACAGTAAGAGGGGAAGTAGGCTTCCAACATATTAAAGGCAAGGGATATGTCCCCCCTTCTCACTGGTGGTGAGAAGCCGCCTGGGATTGCACGAGAGGCAGCACCTTAGGGATGGGGAGCAACAGGAGGGAAGGGGCCTGGGTCTTGACCCTGGAGCACCCTGTGCTGCTTATGCTATGGCTACAATCCCATAACCCTAGTCAGGACTTCAGAGATTGATAGGCAGACAGATAGCCTAAACAGGGAAAAGGGGGCAGGGGAGAAGTAGAGAGGGTTTTCAGAATTGGGGGAGCACCAGCCCAGCATCTATCTCCTCTCTCCCCCCCACCTCAGCCCCACCCCTGTCCGCACCGGAAGTGCAAGCCCAGCTCTGTCAAGATCTCCATCTGCAGGGACAGAAACTCCTCCAGCAGCTGCGAGCTCTGCTCCAGCCCAGGGCCTGTCACCCCAAACATCTCCACCTGGCGCAGAGCAGGAGGCAAAAGAGTCAGGAGACCCTGGGCTGTTGGGGTGACCCCCCCCCCCAAAGTCTCTGCTATGCCAACCTTGGTGAAGTGGTGCACTCGATATAGCCCCCATGGCTCCTTCCCTGTGTCTGTTTCTGCCCGGTAGCAGGTACTGGAACAAACCATCCTGGGGGAGCAGGGATGGTGGGGTCAGGGAAGGGAGAGGGGACATCACAGATGGGGACAAGGTCTACAGGAACTGGGCATCACCTGATTGGCAGGTCCCTGAACGCCACAGAGTGGTCCATGAAGTAGCCTGGGAGGAGAGAGGGACAGGGTGGGTCAGCCAAGGCCACCCTCCATCCACAGGAAACTTGAAGGATTACAAAAGGTATCCCCTCTGGCAGACACAACCACATGTCTGGCATGTGGCTGGACCCTCACTGTGCTGTTAGGCAGTGAACAACCTGCACAGCTGTACATGTTGGCCCTGGGATTGCCAAAATATCCTGGGCAGGCAGCCGCCACCCCCAGAATACTCCAAGTTGCCGCCTTACAATTGTTCCTGCTCCAAGGACACTGGAGGTGTGCTCACCACCCTTGCCCCAGGCAGATACTCACCTGCAAGCCCCACCTCTGCTGTCCCGGCCAGGTTGAGGTCTTCAAAGCGAGAGGGGTCAATGTTGTAAATCTGGGATGGGTTGGCATTAGGTGTTATCCCACAGCCTTCCTGTGGAGGCCAAGCCACAGAGGTCAGGGGACAGCTAACCACGGCCTCCTCCATTTTGCAGTCACAACCCCTGCTCCTCCCCTATAAGAATCTGGAATCACCCTGGCCTCCCTGTCCCATCCTGAGCCCTCAAGCCAGCCCCAGGGCAGTTTCCTCAGGGGAGACAGGCTAGCCTCTGCCCAGGGTCCCCAGCGCGGGGCCTGATACACAGCTCGGCATGGACAGCAGAGTCCTCACTCACAAACACAGCTCCTCGGAGAAGGTCTGGCACTGTCATGGGGGTGAAGCCCTGCGTGGGGAAGGAAATGGGTGAGTAGCACAGCCAAGACCCCTACCAGACCTCAAGCTCAGGCCTGAAGGGACACCATAGATGGGCCACCGGCACTCCCTTGTCACTCCAAAGTCCATTCCACTTCAGAGGAAATGGAGGAAGGCCTGAGCAGTGGGCTGAGCTGGCCCTGGCCCTGGTGTCCCTGTCACTGGGACCCTCTTGTGGCGCTTCATGGTTCCCACACTGAGATCATACCACAGATCACATAGTTTAATCATTCCCTCCCCTGCTAAAGCCTTCCGAGGCTCCCCAGGTAATGTCCAAGTCCCTTGCCATGGCCAGTGCCCCATGCATCGAGCCCCAGCCGACCCTGCTCCAGTGTCAATGGACGCCATGTTTCTGCAACACTGTGTACACAGCAGGCAGGCAGGCAGCAAGTGCAGTGGTTACAAAGGTAGGCTCTATCCTTGAGCCTACATGCTAGCTATAAAGCCTTCAGCTACTTACTCCCCTTCCAGACCTCAATTTCTCACTCTCTGAAGTGGGGAGAATACTAGCAGCCACCTCAGAAAGTTGTCATAGAATTAAATGTGTCAATGAATACATGTGAAGTTCAAAAACAGTAACTGGAACAGCAATCACACCCCCTCCTCACTGCCTTGAGCCTTCTGAGCTCAGCTTCCATGCCACCCCCTCCAGGCAGCCCTCTCACACTTGGACCATACCCGCTGGATGAGCTTGCTGAGTGTGAAGTTGACCAGGCCATGCTGCAGGAGGGCTCCAGCCCCGCGCAGGTAATAGGAGCGGTGGCCAGACACGTGAGACAGGCGCCTGGGAGACAGATGGGCAGACAGGCGGGGGCTTGTGGACCAGGGCTTGGAGGCTGGGGTGTTGGGGGGAAAAGACTGAATACCCAGGGGCAGAGGCCCAGATGCCAAACGGGGAACTGGGCATCAAACATTCATGAGGGGTGCGGCCCTGTGGTTCCACATCCAGGACTGGGCTGGTGGAGGCAGAGCCGGCAGCCAGCTGTTGGAGTGGGGAGGAGGGGAGGAGGGCTCACTTCTGACGGATGATGTCAAGTTTCTCGCCGATTTCCAGGTGGCCCCGGGGTTGGAAGCAGAAAGCTGGATGTGGAAGAAAAGCAATGGGCTAAGATGGGGAGAGGCAGGGAGATGGGACAGAGAGAAAGATTAGAAAAATGGCGGGAAGGAAAGGCAGTAAGACAGAAAGGGTGAGAAAAGGAGAGAGGAAGAAAGATTAAGATGGATGCAGAGATGGGAGCCAGAAAGAGATGGAAGGCAGGATCAGGAAAGGAGAGGAAGAGAGGAGGGAAAGAGAAGGAAACACTAGGTGAAAGGGAGAGAGAATCAGAGAGAGAGGGAGAGAGCCAGAGAGGAAAAGCCCATGAGAGATGGGGCCAAAGCCAGACAGTTGGACAGAGACAGGGGCAGGCACACAGACACAGGGTGAGAGGACCTGATGAGGTGAGGGGAGAGAACAAAAACAGAACTACCCCTGAGAGACAGCCTCACTGGGCTCCAGCTGAGGAAGAGGAAGCCAGCACAGCTCCAGACCCAGAAGCCCCGCCCCAGCCTGGGGTGCCCGGGCCTAAGTGTGGCCCACCTGGCTTGTCTCCAATCATGTGTAGCACTCGGGCTTGGCTCTCATCACCGATGGGCTGCAGGGAGACAGAGGACATCACCAGAAAGGTGGCACTAGGCAGGCCCCTGGCCTCCCTGCTACCCAGCACAGGCCTTACCACATGTGGGTGGGTCTGGTTGGGCAGCCTCAGTGCCCGCAGGTAGAACTGCTCCTCAAGCAGGGCCTCCTTGGGGTACAGGAGCACGAGCTGCTTCCGGATCTCCCGGCCCCGTGCCCGCAGACTCTGATACTGCGGGTCCTGGGGGAAGGGTGAGCAGGGTCAGCCCAGGCCAGGATTGGGGAGTCCCTCTACCAGTCTGACCTGGATCTTTGCTGGCAGAACCTCTGTGGTAGACAATTTGCTGCCTCCGCTTTTGGCTCAATATCCTTGATTTCCTTTAGGGAACTTCCCTTCTCCCTTCACCTTCACATTGCACATCATTGGGGACATGACTCAGGCCTGGATTACTGGAACATTTCATTGTTTTGGCCACAGTGACTGGCTCAAAGATAGGCACCTGACACAAACCAAACTTATGAGAATCAGCCCCAAGACTACAGCCGGAGCTATAAGGGAAGAGGTTCTTTTTGTACCTGACCCTGCCTCCCTTCCCCCAAGGGGAGAAAGCTGGTCTGGGAATAAGAGGGAAGTAGAACCAAATACAGAGCCAGGACCTAGACCCAGCTGTACCTGAAGTTTGCTTTTTAGTTTCATGAATCAATAGAGCCTGTTTCCCCCCCCTTAATCCTGTTTGAGTTGTCACATACAATGGAGGACTGATATATGAACTGCCCACCCCCCACCTGGAACAGGATGTCAACCCCTTGTGGTACCTGCTGCACTTGATTGTTGCCTTGGTTCACCTGGTAGAAAAGACAGACAGGGTGATTGGTTTGATGAAGTTGAGGGTGGGGAGGAGGGGGTGGTGAAAGGTCAAACAGGCCAGGGGATCTGAATTGTTGCTCTGTCAATGCCTGGCTGGGTCCCTCCTTGACTGTGCCTCAGTTTCTGTCAGTAATGCTGTGAAGAGGCAAAATAACAATTATAATCACACCTGCAACCCCATTTATTGAGCGCTGCCTCATGCCTGGCGCCATGCAGAGGGCTCTCACATAATCCTATTTCTTCACAACCTACTCCACGAAGTTGGCATCAACCTGATCCCGTTTTTGTTTTTGTTTTCTTGTTAATCCTCACCGGACGATATTTTTTCCAATGATTTTTAAAGAGTGGAAGGGAGAGGGAGAGAAACATGGATGTGAGAGACACATTGATTGGCTGTCTCCCACAGGCATCCAACCGGCACTGGGGATGGAGCTTGCAACCAAGGTATGTGCCCTTGACCAGAATCGAATCCGGGACCCTTCTGTCCACGGGCTTACATTCAAACTGGCTAGGACTGTGATGAGAAAACTGAGGATCAGAAAGACAGTCTGTGAGTGTGTATTGGAGGCCTGCGACCAAGAGCCTTTGATACCCCAAGCCTCTATGATGCTGAGCAACAGAGGGAATCAGACAGACCTGGGTCTGAATGCTGGGTGCTGACCCACTGTGTGCCTTTGGGCATTTCTCTTTCCCTCTCTGAGCCTTGCCATTCCCATCTGTGAAATGGGATGATAACAGGACCTCCCAGCAGGCTGGTGCATGGCTTCCCTGAGAAGATGCTCTGGCACTCACTGACCATTAACTGAGATCAATTGTGTTGTTTTCACAGGCTGCCTCCTGTGATGCTTGTGGCCCAGGGCCCAGCACACACACAGTAGGTCCCTGGGAGAAGTAATCAGTGTTGCGAGAGGCCTTCAAACAGAGTGCTGAAAAGCAGCCCAATGCCTGGCTGCGAATCCTACCTCTACCGCTTCTTGGCTGTGAGACTGAGGCATGTTTTAATCTCCTGAGGCCTCAGCCTCCTCAGCTGTAGAATTGGGTTTGTATTGTCCTGGTCTCAGTGTTGTGAGAATGTAGAGTAAGGGAAGCAAAGAGAACAGTGCCTGGCACACAGTGACTGGTATATAAATAAATGCCTGCTATTGTTTTTATGACTATTTTTCAGCCCTCTGTGGCAGATGCTGTTTGTTGGCTGTCTAATCTAAACTCACCTGCCCTCCTTCCTCCTTTCCCACAGACCCCTGACTCAGTCTGCCTTCCCAGGCTGCCTGGAATTCAGGGAATATGGGTCCAGCTGAGGTTGCCTCTTGCTGCTGATGGGTGGGTGTGGGATTTCTGGGCCCAGGAGAAAGGTCTCCCTGCTCTTGGAAAAGGCACTCAAGCCAGAGAAGCCCCATTTTCAGCCTCTGGCAGAGTCACTGGAATAGACACTGTACTACGACAACCACCTTGGAACTGTGAGAGGGGAAACTGAGGTCAAATCACCACAGTGGAGTCATGGGAGAGAGAGAGGGAAGGAACCTGGTTGGGGGTGCTGGGGGAGCCACTAACTTATCAACCCCAGGGATGCCCGGCCCTGGACGGCTTGTTATGTGAGGTAATGAATGTCCACAACCTTCAAGTTCCTTAAATTTGGTTTCTCATTAAAAATAGCCAGTGGCATCCTACCCCCCCTCCCCCAGGACCCCCATGCTTACCAGCAGGGCCTGCACTGCCTTAGCCACGGCCCCCTTCTCCTCCTCCAGGCTCCGGATCTGTTCCCGCAGCTGCCTCAGCTCCTGCCATGTCGCAATCTGGAGGTGAAAACAGCAGAGAAAGAGGTGAAGCAGCCGCCATCCTCTGCCCCACCTGGACCCTCACTGTCCAGAGTAGCCATTCTTTTTTTTTTAAATATATTTTATTGATTTTTTACAGAGAGGAAGGGAGAGGGACAGAGAGCTAGAAACATCGATGAGAGAGAAGCATCGATCAGCTGCCTCCTGCACATCCCCCACTGGGGATGTGCCCACAACCAAGGTATATGCCCTAGACCGGAATCGAACCTGGGACTCTTCAGTCCGCAGTCCGACGCTCTAGCCACTGAGCTAAACCGGTTAGGGCCGGGGTAGCCATTCTTCCCTTCATACTAGAACTTCCTGAAGTTCCCTTTCTCAATCCCTGTGGATTGGATGATGGACCCTAAGGAGAGCTGAACAGCTGAACAGAACAACATCCTAAGGGACACAGAACAAGGAGATGAAAGCACCTGGCACTGAGGAACGTGGAGCTGAGGTCCCCGCCAGCACTCAACGCTCAACTCCCATATGGAGAAGAGCCTCTATCCTAGGGGCTGCCATAGCAGCTAACCCTGCAGTCTCCAGCACGGGCGTCAGGAGGGGCGAGGGAGACCAGCACTCCCTTCTTGGGCACACATATTGCCGTGGAGGCCCTCTGGGAGCCCAGGTCCTCGGGCAAATTCCTTTGTCCTCTCTGGTTGCAGTTTCCTTTCAACAAAATGGTACAGACACAGCCCTACTGCCCCGGCGGGAAACCTGAAGGGGACAGCAGGCCATAGGTTGGGTTGCTACTCATTTAGTGGCTCCTCCTGGATGTTCCCTGGACACTTCACGCTCACCATGTGCAAGATGACTCTAGGAAAAGCATCACCCCAGATCTGCTCCTCCTCCTTCGGGACAGCCCCACCAACTCCCATCCTCCCTCCCAAAGCCCTGGGCCTCCTCCTGGATGCCATCCCAGCCCCGAGGCCAGGCACCACGGCTTGTGAACATCCATCAAATCTGTCCTCCCCATCCCCCTCTCCCGGCCACCCCAGATCCTGTCATTTCCAATGAGGACCCTGTGCGAGCCTCCCAGCCTTCAGGCTCCCCTTTCTCCCCCCCACTCCTGCCAGAGTCATCACACAGTTCCTCTTCTGCCTGAAAGTAACCACAGCCCTGCAGTCCCCAGGAACAAACCACACAAGGCTGCATGCCATAGCCCTCTTCGCAGTCTATGCCCTAAAGAAGTTTTTTTTTTTCAAGCTTTGGGATGTGGTAAATATACGCCAAGTTTACCATTTTAGTCATTTTTTAAGTATACAGTTCAGTGACACAAAGTACATTCACACTGTTGTATTACCATGATTCCTATCCACCTCCAGAACTTTTTCACCTTCCCAAACTGAAACTCTGTACCCATTAGACACAAACTCCCACTCTCCTCTCCCCCAGCCCCTGGCAACCACCATTCTACTTTCTGTCTCTATGAATTTGACTACTCTAAGTAACTTAGATAAGTGGAATCATATACAGTAGGTCCTCGGGTTCCATGGGAGATTCGTTCCTACGGCGTGACGTAACGCAATTTTCGCCGCAAGTCGGAACCCACCTACATAAGCACACCTACGTCACTCACATGGAGCACATACACAGCAGCAATGAAGTGAAACAGTAAAAAAAATTTAAAAGAAAGGTAACAATTCCTGACCTTTACTTGTGGCAAATAAATAATAAAAAGCATAATGCACATATGACAGGGTCTGGGTTGGCCGGGAGAGGGGGGATGGGTAGGACAGAAATGACGGAACTTTTTAAAAAAATATATTTTATTGATTTTTTACAGAGAGGAAGGGAGAGGGATAGAGAGTTAGAAACATCGATAAGAGAGAAACATTGATCAGCTGCCTCCTGCACACCTCCTGCTGTAGATGTGCCCACAACCAAGGTACATGCCCTTGACCAGAATCAAACCTGGGACTTTTCAGTCCGCAGGTCGACGACACTCTATCCACTGAGCCAAACCGGTTAGGGCGGAACTTTTTTTTTTAAATGAATAAATGGGAGATGGCGAAATAACCACGAAACAATGTTATGTCGAGTCTGTTGTCTTTTTGTGAGTGGATTTTTTCACTTAATATAATGTCCTCTAGGTTCATCCATGAGCCTGGCTGGTGTGGCACAGTGGATGAGTGTTCTCCTGTACACCAAGAGGTTGCTGGGGCACATGCCTGGGTTGCAGGGCTCAATCCCCAGTAGGGGGCATGCAGATCGATGTTTCTATTTCTAAAATAAATAAAAACATTTTTTTAAAAAAGTTCATCCAAACCCTAGCCGGTTTGGCTGAGTGAATAGAGTGCCTGCCTGCAGACTGAAGGGTCCTAGGTTTGATTCCAGCCAAGGGCACATGCCCAGGTTGTGGGCTCGACTCCCAGAAGGGGGCATGCAGGAAGCAGCCAATCAATGATTCTTTCTCATCATTGATGTTTCTATCTCTCTCTCTTTCTCTCTTCCTCTCTGAAATCAATAAAAATATATTTAAAAAATAAATTAAAAAGTTCACCCATGATATAACATATGTCAGAACTTCCTTTTTAAGGCTGAACAATATTTATATTTATATAGGGTGTCCCCCAAAAATGTATGCACACACTTTGAATAATTACTAATTCCAATGGGTTAAATCTGAAAGGAAAGTCTAAGCTGGGACTTGTTTGCAGCTTTGCCAGCAGGTCAGTCCAAGGCTTAACCCTATAACCGCTCCCTACAGAAAGAAGCATCAATTGAGCTATCAGCTGTAAAGTATATATACATTTTTTTAGGACATCCTGTATACACAAACACACACACACTCACACCACATTTTGTTTATCCATTCATCTATCAATGGACACTTGGGTGCTTTCCACATTTTAGCTGTTGTGAATAATGCTGCCATGAACATGAGTGTGCCAATATCTGTTCAAGTCCCTGTTTTCAATTCTTTGGGGTATATACCCAGAAGTGGATTGCTGGATCATATAGTAACTCTATGTTTAATTCTTGGAGGAACTTCCAGACTGTTTTTCTACAGTGACTGTATCCTTGCCAACACTTGTTATTTTCTGCTTTTTAAAAATAATAGCCATTCTAATGGGTATCTAAGCCAGGACTTTTAAAATTAAATAGAATATAATCCTATCTAATAAAGAGGGACTATGCTAATTGACCCTCATGCTGTTGCAAAGATGGCAGCACCTACAGCCAATAAGGAGGGAATATGCTAATTGACTGCCCCACCCTCAAAGATGGCGGTGCCCACAGCCACAAGATGGTGGCACCCAGTCCCTTCAGCCCCACTGGGGCTCCTGCCACTGTAGTCTCCCAGTCCCCACAGCTGCCCAGGGCTGGCCCGAGGCACAGGCAAGCCTCAGATGGCGGGTGCCCAGCTGACAACCGAGGTGCAGGCAAGCTTCATTTGGTGGCCTGAGGTGCGGTCAAGCCTCGGATGGCAGCTTGCCCAGGGCCACCCGAGACTCAGGTAACCAAGGCCAGCCGAGGCTTGCGCTGCCGGCAGTGGCAGCAGGAGAGGTGTGATGGGGGCATTGCCTTCCCGATTGCCGGGTCGCCTCCCACCCCTGAGGGCTCCCAGACTGCGAGAGGGGGCAGGCCGGGCTGAGGGAACCCCCCTCCAGTGCATGAATTTTCATGCACCAGGCCTCTAGTAAAACATAAGAATGTATCATATAGTAAGAGCAAGAATTGTTAGTAAAACTGATTTCATCTTGGGGTATGTGGACTAGATTAGGATGAGAAATGTGTTTCTTACTCTCGGCCACAAAGTGTGAAAGACCCTAAATTATCTACATGTTCACCAAATGGATATTTTGTCTTACCTCTAAGCTTTAGTAGTGCTGATCCCTCCACTGGGGACACTCTTCTCCCGTTCCCCTGGCTGATCTCACACATTCCACAGATGTTTGCTTAATGCCACCTCCTCTGAGAAGCCCTCTGAGAACTGTGTCCTCTACTCTTGTTTTTATAAAATTTTTATTGTTGAAAGTATTACTTATGTCCCTTCCACCCCCCTACTGTCTTTACAGCACTTACCAGAGATTAATTATGTTTTTAATTGTATGCTAAATATCTCTCTTTCACTGGACTGTGAACTCAAATTGTCTTGCTCATGAGTAAGCATAGTGGGGTAGTTAACACTGGCTTCTGGAACCCAACAGCATAGGTTCAAATTCCCACTTGTCACCAACTACATGATTTTGGGCAAGTTAATTAACTTCTCTGAGCCTTATGGCATCTACTTCACAGGGTTGTTGTAAAACTTAAATTAGGTTAACATGTATAAAGCACTTAGAAAAGGATAGTAGGAGAGTCCAAGAGAGGGCTGCAAGGATTTGGGGTCCCCACCATCCTCAACACCTCAGCAAGACCTAGAAGTATGGTGAGGCCGGTTCTAGTTGGATTAGATTTAGCCTTAGGATAAACCTGGCATGAAGTGGAAGCACAGACGGCACTGGCACAGAGTTCCTAGCGCAGAGTAGATACCCAGCACGCCTAATGGAACAGGCCTATAATGGGTGTCTAGGGAGTGGGGCCTAAGCGCTCGGTGGACATGCGTGAGGTCCTAGCATTACTCGCGGAAAAGAACTAAACTTCAAGCGATAAGACCGCCCCCTGCTGGAGAGTGTCTCGCAAGCCCATTCGTCGGTAAAGTGAACAGCCAATAGGCAAAGCGCTCTGGCCTCGACGCTGGCCCGCGCAAGCGCACTCACGATCGCCGGCAGGTCATCCGGCTGCAGCTCCCCCTTGCGGTGCTCCAGAGTGCGCGCGGCTTCTTCCGGGCGCGTACACAGTGGCTCCAAGTCCAGTTGAGGGAGCGCGCTGTAGCCCTCGCGTGCGTGCTCGTACAAGAGGTTCCGATCTCGTCTCTCGGTTGCGAAACTTCTCCTTGGCCTCTGGCTGCAGACACAACCTCCCCGGGGCTGGAGCCCTCGGCGGGCCACCAAAGGCCACCAACGCCCCACTACAGACGCAGCCATCTTGGCCAGGGGACAAGGAGACACACACCCTTCGTCCCGCCCACTCCGCGTTCAGACCAATTGCAAAGCAGCCGTCCGCCAGCGGACGAGTCACGCAGACCTTGGAAGAGGTGACCCTCTTCCGAATCTCAAAAGCGGTTCAATGAGAGTTGACCGAGATTGAGTCTGCCGTTGCCCAATCGCAGTCTTTGCCACGCCCCTCCAGTGTGAGAGGCGGAACCGGCCGGGCTGCCGGGCTAACCGCCGGAAGTGGCGAGAGGCTGTGTTCAGCGTGTCTGTGGGCCTGCTGGGGTCGGTGAGGTCGGTGAAATCCAGGGGTCCTCCAAACTTCCCCGTTTCTCTCCTGTTTCCCCTCTACTCCAGTATGCGGGCGGGGACGCCTGGGCCCCCAGGAGCCTACCCAGAGCGAGGCGTCAGAGGAAATTGTTTAGTTTAACCAGAAGGTCCCGAGAGCGGGAAGGGGAGAATTTGGGTGCTAGCCCGACTAGGGTCACTTCCCTCCTCGTTTCTGAGTCTCTTATCCCCTAACACAGGGACGCTACAGACGGCGGGATGTCGTGGTCCGGCCTTCTCCGGGGCCTCAACATGTCCCTGAGTTACAGTAAGTGGGGGGTCTTGGGCTTCAGAGTCGAGGCTGGATGAGGGATTTCTGTGCCTCGGCCACAGACCCAAGGGAATCAGGGTTTTAAATCAAGGATGGTTGTACGATGCGTTTTGGCGGAGCTTGGGTGCTAAAGCAAGATGTGAGAAGTAGTTGCATTAAGGGCTACTGTGTGTCAGGTGAATAGCAGGAGTTTGGGTCAATTATTTCTTCAGTAACCACTGTACTTACTAAATACCACCCCTGGTTTAGACTTCTTAGCAAGGCGTTTAACTCATTCATTCAGCTGATATTTTTCAAGAGCCTTGTATGTGCCAGGCACCGAGAGGGATGCTATATTTATGAACTTACTCTCTTAACAAATATTAAACGCTTCTCATGGCCCTTTGTGAGGTATTTCATCCACTTATTCACTATGCAAACCTTTAGTAAGATCACAAGGCTGTGCAAGACAGGCCTGCACCCTGCCTGGGGAATCTGGGCTAGCTTGACATGCAGGTTTCATGATAAACCTCTCACACACGGTGCTCAGGAGGGAGACATGATCTTGAAGGACACTGAGACATTGAGTGGCGAGGAGTCTTTTTATTTTTTATTTTTAGAGAGAGAGGAACATCTATGTGAGAGTAACATTTGATCGGCTGCCTCCTGCATGCTGCCTACCCGGGATCAAAGCCCAAAACCCAGGCATGTGCTCTGACCAGGAATGGAACCGGCAACCTTTTGGTTCATGGGACCACACCCAACTAACTGAGCCACACCAGTCTTGCAGAAGGGCACACCACAAGGAAGAGACTTCTAGGGATGTTTCATCCCCTTTGAAGATTGTGCTGTAACTTGAGACAAAGGAGAGGTGGAGAGGACAGTAGGACCAGGACCTGCCTTTGATGTGGAGGGGTGAAATTGGGTGTGAAAGGGCATCCATGCTAGTGACAGGGGACAGAATGGACCTCAAATCCTGGACTGGGAACTCTTAAGAGGACATGGCCCAGGGCTGTCTCAGTCACTACTATGTCTCCATTGTTGGGGACAAGAAACAGGTGCTCAGTGAATGTTTGTTGAAGAGAATCCAGTTCTCTTTGAGTCTTGCGTCCTACTTTTTATCCATGAGCAAATCCTATGGGTCTGTCTTGGATATAGATTCTATCCCCCACCTGCCTTTCCTCTTCTTACAGTGCAGCTACACTGGTCTCCTTTCTGTTGATATGTTTGGGGACACAGGCTGCAGCTGGGTGAGCAAGGGGGTGAGTGAGATGAGGTAAGGGAAGACCAGGGGCAGACCCTGTCGGGCCTTGTGGGAGGACTTGGACTCTTACCCTGAGTGAGATGGTCCCACAGGAGGGCTCTGAGCAGGGGAAGGACGTGACCCTCTGCCTGCATGTTGGAGCAGATAGTGGGAGTGGGAAGACCTGGGAGGAGAAGATGGTGGACAGGACAGGAGTGGGTGTAGTGGAGGAGGGAGAAGGGTGTGTTTGAAAGTTCAGCTGACAGGATCTGCTCACAGGGCAGATGGGTGTGGCCAGAGGAGGAGTGACACCTTCCTGGAATACCCCCTAGTGTTACCGTGGGAATGGTATGAAGTAATGTAGGTGTGATGCATAGAACAAGATTCGAACATTGTGAGCCTGCTTGCTTTTATTATTCTCTTTAAACAGCATTACAATTAATACCTTTCTTGCAGAATAAAATGAGTTAATTCATGTAAAATGCTTAAAAGAGAACCTGACACATGGTGGTTGCTTAATAAATGTTTGTTGTTATTGTTATCTCTGAGTTCCCCAAGATGTAAACAGGCATCTTATAAAGGGCTTGGAACAGTAAGAACACCAGAATTGAGTTGCTGATACTGTTATTTGTTCATTGGGATAATAACCCCACTCTGCCCTCCCGGGTTGTGTCTTTCCAGGCCTAGCCCAGGTCCCCCAGCTCTGGGCCACCCGCCCCATGGCCACCCTGAATCAGATGCACCGTCGGGGGCCTCCGAAGTGGCCGCCTCCAAAGCTGGGTCCCACAGAAGGCCGGCCGCAGCTGAAGGGCGTGGTTCTACGCACATTCACTCGAAAACCCAAGAAGCCCAACTCAGCCAACCGCAAGTGCTGCCGCGTGCGGCTCAGCACAGGCCGAGAGGCTGTCTGCTTTATCCCAGGAGAGGGCCACACCCTGCAGGAGCACCACATTGTGCTTGTACAAGGCGGTCGAACCCAGGACCTGCCCGGTGTCAAGCTCAAGGTTGTGCGTGGCAAGTACGACTGTGGCCATGTGCAGAAGAAGAAGTGACCACCGGGGGCATGGTGGGCTGGGGTTTATGTAGAACAAGAACCTTTGTCTCTGGGTTCCTGCAGTATTCTTGGGAAGTTAGGCTAGTTCTAGAAGAAGCTGGCCCTGGTTCAAATCCTGGCTCCTCTTCCATCAGGACCATCAGTAGCCCATAGGGGTCCTGGGTGTGAATTAGAAAAGGTGCCCCTCTGCCGACATTCTTGGTGTCCATGTGTAGAATGTTGGTGCAAGAGGCTTCTTCTGCTGGAACAGTACACTATTCCATCTGATGAGAAGGGATTGCAATAAACACACACAGAGACTCTGGTTGGACGTGTACACCTTGCCTGATATTCACGCTCTGTGTGGTCTTGGCAGCTGGCATGCCCTCTGGGCCTCTGTTTCCTCCTCTACTGAGAGCATCCCCTTTGTTGGGTTTGGTGAAGATTAGATATGATGTACAAAGCACGTGTGGATGGCTACTCTGTTTTAAGGCTTGGAGTCTGGTGGTAGTACTGAGACCCAAGTTCCCCTTCCTGCAGGCCCGGTGACTGGCCAAGGAAAGGCCTGCCCTCAAGCTTCCTCCTGGAAATGGAATTGTAGTAGTGGGGATGAAGGAGTGTTGAGAAAGGATTGAATGGGGACAGGGGAGGGCACTGCTGCCTACATGTGAGCTTGTCTTCTGTGTTCTCAGAAATACACCCCTGGGTTCAAATCACACCTTGACCTCTTAGTTTGGTGACTTTGGGTTTATTTGTCCCCCCAACACCTCCGGACTTGTTTTCATCCCTTGGGAAATGGTCCTGAAAGTAATACTGTCCTCATCTGATCATATAGTTGGCCATATTAGATTTTAAGATTGGAAGCTGTGCTTCTATCCTTGGGCCCTGTAGCCCAACTCAGGTGCAAGTTCTGCCTCCCCTGTGTACTGGTCAGGTGACTTTGGACAGGTCATTAAACTCCAAGCCTGTTTCCTCCTGGACCAGTGGTCGGCAAACTCATTAGTTAACAGAGCCAAATATCAACAGTACAACGATTGAAATTTCTTTTGAGAGCCAAATTTTTTAAACTTACTTCTAACGCCACTTCTTCAAAATAGACTCGCCCAGGCCGTGGTATTTTGTGGAAGAGCCACACTGAAGGCCAAAGAGCCACATGTGGCTCACGAGCCGCAGTTTGCCGACTACTGTCCTGGACTAAATGGCACTGATAATGGTGCCTGCCTGAGAGCTGTTGGGAGAACTGCTGAGGACTGGCATCAGAGCTGCCTCCGTTTCCAGCACAGTACACCTGAAGTTCTCACAACTGAGAACATCCCACAAGGCCTTTTAGGGTCAGAGAGGGGGCCATATAAGTGCATTGATTACAGACAAGTCCCCTATCACCTCACATTTAGCACCAATTTTATTGAGTTAGTTTGGTGGCTTTGCCTACATAGGGAAAGAGTGGGAGACACAAGAGGAGTTGGGACAGGACTCCACGTCACTTAACTACCCATGGCACTCCTTGCTCCTGGAGTTTATGTGCAGGTGGGCTTGAACGGAGAAAAGGAAGGTGTTGCCTTACAGGAGCCAAGCTGTCCCTGAGGCAGGGGCAGGAGGTGTGGGTGAAGGGCACAGCAAAGACCTGGTCTCAATTTCTGTAAGAAACTGCTAGTCTAGCCCAAAGCGGGGGTGCTGATGGAGCAGTGCTGAACAAAGTTGCACAGGCCCCACAGTGGAACCCCAGAGACTCCCCAAAACAGCAGAAAGGGTTCCCTTCCATGACCCTGTTGGTCCCCTCAAGGGCAGGCTTTTCTGACGCCTTTGCTTCCCGCTAGCAATCAGCTTACCCTGGAAACATGCCAACCAGACTCACCGTCCCAGGTTTCAGCAGCTTTCACCCATCAGCAATCCTGTTTCGGCCTTTGTTTTTTTTGACTCAGTCTATCAGCTGACATCCACACATGAGAAAACAATTTGCAGGCAAATTAAAAGTCTCAGTTATTCCCAACCCGCTGACTGAGGAAGCTGTGAACAGCCCAGTTGGATACCTGGTTTCTTTAGCAGCATGTGGGCCACCATTCTGAAGCAGCAGTACATGCGGCTTGCTGGAGGCTGGCGGGGATCCTCTGGCTCCTGGCTGCAAAGCTGCCCTTGATTGGCAATGATGTCGGGCAGATGGTAGTAGGTCCTAAAAGGCCTGATCAGGCTGGTGGGCTAGGATAAGCGGATCCTGACTCTCACGCTGGAGTGGGTGACGAGGGCGCCATAGTGCCCCACCCAGGAGCGTGTGTCTCTCCCATACTGCTCAAAAGACACATATCGGATGCCTTTGCCAAAGTTGGTGAAGACATGGGAGACCTGCATGGGGAAGGAGACCAAGAGGGTGAGGACTTGTCAACTGATCAGATACTCCCTCAAATTAAGTAGTTGCTCTGGGGATACAGCAGTGAGGAAAGCAATACAAAGACCCTGCTCTGATGGAGCTGACCATCTAGCAGAGGACCCAGACACTGAAGGTAGATGGGGTAAGGAACAGAGGGAATTCTGCAGGGGGGCAGGGTGTAAAGTGAGTGAGCAAAGGCCCACTGAGGTGACATTTGAGCAGACACCTGTGGTGATCAGGAGGGAGAGTGTTCCAGACAGGACCAGTCAGTGCAAAGGCCCTGAGGTAGGAGTGTGAGGGGAGAATTAGGAAATTGGGTCAAGGAGGTAAAATTCACCTAACTCAGTGGTTGGCAAACTCATTAGTCAACAGAGCCAAATATCAACAGTATAACGATTGAAATTTCTTTTGAGTCCTTGTGGGGAATGTTAGAATTGGGTGTATTTTCAAGCTGAGGGGTCACCCACCACCTACCCCATCTTGGTGGTTCCTCCCGGAGTCAACAGCCCCCCCCCCCATCCTTTTTGGTGTTTCCTCCAGGGGTTGAAGGGCCATTGCTCTAGGTAAGAGCAGAAGAGGCTCCCTCATTCATAGAATGTGTGAATTATGCTAAGGTCAAGGCAAAGGCTGAGCAGTTAGCTGAGCCAGGCATGCTTCTCAATTGGTTGTCTTCACAGTAATACCATTGGGCAGCTATGACCATGGCTGAGAACATAATGCGGCAGGCACACCGCTACTACACATACACCGAGCTCCTGGCCATTGCACAGTACTTCAAGCAGAAGCCCAACGAGCACATGATCGCCTGGATCCTGCGGGTATATGACCAAGGCGGCATGGCCCTGGTCCTGAGTTCCCAGGAGCTGGCACTGCTGGGCAACCTGACCAGCAACACCATCTTCAACTGCCTCTGCAAGGATTGGTGGTGGGTCGGCCACAAGGCACTGCTCGCCTGGCTGCTGAAGGCCTGGTGCCAGTGCTGGCAGTCCTTCCTGCACTTCGAGGTCACCGAGATGCCCTTCAGGCCCTGGGCCACCATGGAGCAGTGTATCCAGCTGGCGCGCTAGCTGAGCATGCTGGAGTGGATCTACCATGAGCCTGCATTTGAGCAGGCACCATGTCCTGCGCCCGAGGACATGCCCTTCACAAAGGGCTTGCGTCGGCGCCTGGTGGCACTGGCCAGGTGCTTCGAGATGCAGCTGCTGCTGGTTGGCCAGCCAGGCAACGACATGACAGTGCTGGAGGTGCTGATGGAGGTCCAGGGCAGAGACCAGCTCAGGGACCACCTGTCCTGGCTCCTGAGCCATGGCGTGTCCAAGGAGAGGGTGGACAAGGAGTCCACTAATGTCCTCCTGGACCTGTACGTCAAGGAGGCCACATGTAGCCGCAGCCTCCCGGCCTACATGCTGGAGGAGGAGCAGCCCCCGCCTCCCTCTTACTCTTTACAGGCCTTCAGGTAGGGGCCAATGGCTCCTTACCTGCCTGTGGGCCCTACCTAGGAGCCCTAATTTCCAGGGCTCGGAACTGGGCTGTTGGGGAGATGTAAAGTACCCTGAGGGACCGCCCATCTGTTTTGTTATTAAGATGTTAGAGTTGAGCATTTACATATATACATATATATATATAGATTTCAGAGAGGAAGGGAGAGGGAGAGAGAAATAACAATGATGAGAATCACTGATTGGCTGCCTCCTGCACACCCTCTACTGGAGATGGAGCCTGCAGGCCGGGCATGTGCTCTTGATCGGAATCGAACCAGGGACCTTTCAGTCTGCAGGCCAGTGCTCTATCCACTGAGCCAAGCTGGCTAAGGCTGTTCTTGAGTTTTTTATGGGCAGGCCACCCTCACCTAGTTTTTGAGGAGCCCAGAAGAATAAGGTGTCCTTGCCCCTAGCTACCTCATGGGTGTCACTGGCCAGAACTGGTGGAGGGGAGCTAGCTAGCTGGGCACAGTGGTTCCATAGAGAACCCAGCAGGCCTCTTACATTTCAGCCGAAATGGCATGTTGCGTGGGCCCCCCTCGGGCCCCCAAAGCACTATAGGCCCAGCAGGGAGACCCCATGGCCTACAACTTGAAGCTTGCACTGTTTTTGTTATTTGTTAATGCATTGTTTTCACTTAATACTTAAGCATATATAGCACTTCAGTTCTAAGCACACACACAAAAAAGAAATTTCTTTTGAGAGCCAAATTTTTTAAACTTCTTCAAAATAAACTCGCCCAGGCTGTGGTATTTTGTGGAAGAGCCACACTCAAGGGGCCAAAGAGCTGCATGTGGCTCGCGAGCCACAGTTTGCCGACCACTGACCTAACTGAACCGTTTTAAACTACTATTCAGCGGTTTTTAGTACATTCATGATGTTAGGTAACCATTACCACCGTCTAATTCTGGAACATTCCCTCACCCCAGGGGGGCGGGAAAACCTCATATCCATTAGCCATTACTTCTAATTCCTCCCTACCTCTAGACCCTGGCAACCACTAATCTGTTTTCTGTCTCTATGGCTTTTTTAATTCTGAATATTTCATATAAATGCAATCATACATTATGTGGCCTTTTGCACTGGCCACTTTCACTTAATATACTGTTTCCAAGATTCATCCATGTTGTAGCATGGATCTGTACCTCATTTCCTTTAATAGCAGCAAGACAGGACTTTGGCTTTTACTCTGAGATGTAGCCATGGGAGGGTTACAATCAGGGGAGGCTGGTGATCTGACTCACTTTGTATTGGGATCTTTCTGGATGGTGAGTCTGTTGGATGGTGGGAGATCAGGAGTGGAAATGACCACCTGAAAGTCTACTTTGATAACTGAGATGTGATGATTTTGACAGCACAGGCTTGGGTGTCATTCTGGGCTTGAATCAGACCCTGCACACTTTAGTGTGACTTTCGGCTAGTCACTTGACCTCCTGTGCCTTAGTTTTCTCACTTCTAGAATGGGGATAGAGCAAATGGTCAGCAAACTGTGGCTCGCGAGCCACATGCGGCTCTTTAGCCCCTTGAGTGTGGCTCTTCCACAAAATACCACGGCCTGGGCAAAGTGGAGTTAGAAGAAGTGGCATTAGAAGAAGTTTAAGTTTAAAAAATTTGGCTCTCAAAAGAAATTTCAGCCCTAACCGGTTTGGCTCAGTGGATAGAGTGTCGGCCTGCGGACTGAAGGGTCCCAGGTTCGATTCCAATCAAGGGCATGTACCTTGGATGCAGGCACATCCCCAGTAGGCGGTGTGCAGGAGGCAGCTGATCGATGTTTCTAACTCTCTATACCTCTCCCTTCCTCGCTCTAAAAAATCAATAAAAATATATTTAAAAAATTTTTCAGTTGTTGTACTGTTGATATTTGGCTCTGTTGACTAATGAGTTTGCCAACCACTGGGATAGAGCAATAACTTTGATTCATCACTGCATTCCCAGCACCTAGATCAGCACACAGTAGGTGCTCAATAAATGTATGTTGAAAACTTAGGCTGTATTAATGAAATGAATTAACAGGGAAGACTCTTGGAACAGGGCCTGGGATGTAATAATGGCTCAAGGATTGTTAGCTGTTACTATTACAGACATCCAGCGGGAAGGCAAGCTGAGAAGGGAATTTGAGCAGTGAGAAGTTAGGTATGCTTGGACTCACCTGTCGGTAGCCTCTCTCAGTCCACTGAAGGACCGGGTTGGGTGAGGCCGAGAACTTGACCACTTCGTTTTCGTACACGTCCAGAAGGCGGACCCGGAGCCGGTAGATGCAGCCGCAGTTCTCTCGGGCGCCCCACCTGCCAGGTGGAGGTGAGCTTTGATGCCTCCACCATACACCCAATCTCTGGGTTGGGAGGCTGAGGGTTGGGCCTCTCTGCACTTTGATACGGGTTGCACACACCCACACCCCATATGTAAAGGTGTCAGCCTGGGATTCTGGGGGGAAGCGCCTGGGTACTTCAAGGTGGAGCCTGGGCGCTCCTGGGGTGGATTCTGTAGACCTTTGCTCAGGTGGGGTGGGGGGTCGAGTTTGATGCTTGGGAGAAATTATAACCTAGGAGAGGAGTAGCCCCCAGTATTTCTGAAGAGGAGCCAGAGGGAATAGGAATCTGGATACTCTTAGGATGAGTCAGAACTCCAGGGAAGAAATTGGGTTTTCTATGGAGAAGCAAGAGATGGAGGGAAGAGGAGTCCGAGAGCTTTATGAAGGAACCTGGGTGCTGTGGAGAAGAGGGTCTTATCGTAGGCCCACAGGTTCTGAAGCCAGCCAGTGCCTCTGCCCTTTCTGAGCCTGTTTTCATGGCACAATGCTCCCCACTTTTCTGAAGCCTTGGTGTCCACAAGCGCTTGGGGTCAGGGCAGAGTTGCAGGTGATGGAGTTGGATGGGTAAGGGGAGATGCCTGTTTTAGATCAGACCAAGCCAGTCAGTGGCTCTCATGCCAACCCCAGTTCTGCTGGGAAGGTGGGAAAGAGTGCAGAGTGGGGGCTCTGGGCTCACCAGGGCTCTGCCCCTCCTTGGCTCAGCAACCATGAGAACAACACTTCCCCTGCCAGTCTCACTTCTATGAAGGGGGCACTGCAGCAGTGGCCAGCCCATGGCATCGATGGGGGCATGAAATGAACCTCTTGCAGAACTGCGGCCGCTACCATTGGTTCTGGGGGCAGGTTGCCATTCTTCACTCACCAATCAGCCACACAGATCTCAATCTGGGCGCTGTCCAGCAGCTCCTGCCACACCCCCTCCATCACCAAGTCCACAAGCTGCCTCTTGAAGCACCATCTGGGAAGAGGAGATGGTGGGGCTGTGGAGCTGACAGTCACAGCCCAGAAATCACCTCCTTCCAGAAGCCTCCTCTGACAACGCTGTCAAAGCAGCCCCTCAGGGTTTGTTCTCTAGACAAGATGTGTGATGGGCTGAGCAGCCTCATTGGCCTCTCACATCCCTCCACCATTTTCCACCCTGCCCTGAGCTCTAGGAGGCTGGCCTGGATGCAGGCCTGCCCCTAATATTTGTGGGGACCTGGACATGAGTACAAAGGGAGTCCCACATTGAGCAGAATTCTGGGGTCTCTAAAGTGTGGGGGCCCAAGGTCTGAGGTTGTGTTGATGTATGAACTGGTCTCCCTTACCCTCTCTTTCCTGTTAGGTCAGTTAATGGGAAGCTCCAGCAGAAGACAGAAGTGAGAGAAGAGAATAAAATCAGGATATTTATCCTCCTGGCTCCCTCCCAAGGGAACCCGCGGGACTGTTGTGTCTTGTCAACAATAGGGCACAGCTCCACAGTGCCCTCTCCTCACAGCCTTCTCTGCCCTGTTTCAGTAACTGCTTCCTGCCTTTAACCCTGTCAGGCCTAGGGGTGGGAATGACCCTTCTCCCTACTGTTACTAGCCTGGGGTCATGGGTTATACCTTGTGGTCTGCCTACACCTTTGTAAACAGTCTTTCTTCCATTATTTGAATACTAGAGGCCCAGTGCACGAAAATCATGCAGGGGCAGGGGTGTCTCTCAGCTTGGCCTGCAATGACGCCAGTGTCCCGTGCCCTGGCCGGCCTCTGGACAGAGGCCTGCCCACCCGCCCTCCCTCCCTCCTCGGGCTGGGGTACGCGGGATGCTGGGGCTCGTCGCCAGAGTGACACTGCCGGCATCCAGCACCCTGGGCACCGCCATCTTTGTGATGGAGTGATGGTTAATTTTCATATTACCCTTTTATTAGATAGGATGCTACAATATAGAAATAGTGTCATACTGGTGGAAGAACTGTGCTCAGGGATAAACCTAGGTTTGTATGGGAATTTCATAAATGATAGAGGCAGCACTGCCATTCCATGGGGAAGGGATGGCTTTTTAGTAGATGGTGTTGGGGAAATGGGATCAGTATATGGAGTGGGGGACTAGGTCCTTAACTAACACCACATTCAAAGGTGGATTAAAGATCTAAATGTGAAAGATAAAACTAAGAGTTTACTAGAAGAGAATATAACAATAGGGTGGGGAAGGCCTGGGGCAGGGGTCAGGGGTGGGTTAGAAGGGGTCAATGGGGAAAACAGGGGGCATATATAATACTTTCAACAATAAAGATTTAATTTTAAAAAGGTATAAGAATATTGTTAGAATTTAAGGATAGGAAAGGATTTTTTAAATCAAAATTTCAAAGACAAACTAAAGGAAAAAAGGGAGAGATGAGTTTGATCATATGAAAATAACAACAAAGAACACCATGGGCACAAGTTAATACAGATGGTAGAATGGGAGAGTTTTGCAATGTCCAGGATGGACAAGAAACAAGACATCTAGAACATACAAGGAATCTATACTAGTAAAAGGGTAATATGCAAATTGGTCAGATGCCCTCACACAACGACCAAACAGCAGGCTGCATGGGGTGACCAGGCTGGCAGGGGGGTCAGTGAGGGGCAACCCAAAGACCAAACAGCAGGCTATGTGGGGTGACCAGGCTGGCAGGCGGGGCAGTGAGGGGCAACCAAATGACTAAACAGCAGGCTGTGTAGGGTGACCAGGCCGGCAGGGGGGGCAGTGAGGGCCGACCAGGCCGGCATGGAGGGGCAGTTGGGGGCGACCAGGCCAGTGGGGGAGGGCAGTGGGGGGTGACAAGGCCGGCAGTGGTGGGGGCCAGTGAGGAGCGATCAGGCTGGTAGAGGGGGGCAGTGAGGGGCAACCAAGCCGGTAGGGGGGGCAGTTATGGGCAATCAGGCAGGCAGGCAGGTGAGCGGTTAGGAGCGGTCCTGGATTATGAGAGGGATGTCCGACTGCCGGTTTAGGCCCGATCCTGGGCCTAAACCGGCAGTCAGACATCCCGCCTCCCCGTGCACGAACTTTGTGCACCAGGCCTCTAGTCTACATCTATAAAAGCCCAAGGGACCATTATGATCTGACAACCAGCGGTAGCTATGATGTGCACTGACCACCAGGGGGCAGATGCTCAATGCAGGAGCTGCCCCCTCGTGGTCAGTGTGCTCCTACAGCCAACCTCCCAGGGCTGGCCAACCTCCTGCGGTCCCTCCCCCCAGCCGGCCTGCCCCAATCATCCTCGATCGCCAGCCACGCCAAGGGACCCCACCCATTCATGAATTCGTGCACCAGGCCTCTCGTTCTTATATATCAACAAGAATAAGTCATCAGCCTAGCCAGTTTGGCTCAGTGGTTGAGGTTTGACATATGAACCAGGAATCATGGTTTGATTCCCTGTCAGGGCACATAACAGGTTGCCAGCTTAATCCCCAGTGTGGGGCGTACATGAGGCAGCCAATCAATGATTCTCTCTCATCACTGATGTTTCTATCTCTTCCTCTCCCTTTGTCTCTGAAATCAATAAAAATATGTCCTACATAATAAAAGGCTAATATGCAAATAGACCAAATGGCAGAACAACCGGAACAGCCGAACAATTGGCTGCTATGATGTGCACTGACCACCAAGGGGCGTGTGCAGAATATGGCGGGCACTGGCCACGGTGGGATGGTGGAACTGGTGAGCAGGGGCACCAGAACAGGGCAGGGTGCCAGTCACTGTCATCGGGGCGAGCCTCTGGTGGTTACTGAAAATTCTTTGTTCCTGCACACCGTGGTCGTGCTTGGTGCTTGCCCCTGCTGCTGGTGCTGGCCCTGCTCACACCCACTGCCAGCACTGGCCCTGCTCACACTTGCAGCTGGTGCTGGAGCCACCACTTGCACCCACTTCTGGTGCCTGGCGCTGGTCCCGATCACTTAGTGCCATCACTTGGTGCCATCAGCAGGTGCCAGTGGCAGCTACCACCCCTGATCGCTCCTGAGGGCTTCTCCACTTCTCCCTGTTCCTGAGGGGCAATTGGGGCAGCAGCCGCTGTTCACACCCACACTTGGTGCCAGCCCTGCTAGTACCCACTGCTGGCACTAGCCACAATCGCCCCGCGCCGTCAGTGAGTATGAGCAGGGCCAGCACAGTCAGCGTGTGGGAGCGGCAGCAGCTAGAGCAGGGCTGCTGGTAGATAGGAGACTGGGGACCGCAGAGGGAGGGGCTGAGCGGGGGCGTGGAGGATGGGCTGAGACCTGCCTCTGTGTCTACTGCAGTCTTGCAACACACAGTTCCTTTCAAGGTTCATGAATTCCTGCACTGGGCCCCTACTCCTATCTAATAAAGAGGGAATATGCAAATTGACCATCATGTTGTCACAAAAAGATGGTGGCGCCCACAGCCACAAGATGGCGGCACCCGGTCCCCTCAACCCCGCTGGAGTTCCCCAGTCCTTTCAGCCCCACCAGGGGGGTGGCAGGCACGCTCACAGCCCCCCAGCCACCTAGGGCCAGCCCGAGGCATAGGCAAGCCTTGGATGGCGGCTGCCCAGCCAATGCCCAAGGTGCAAGCAGGCCTCGGATGTCGGCTGCCCAACCGCCTAGGGCAGGCCTGTGGTGCAGGCAAGCCTCAGATAGTGGATGCTCAGCTGCCCAGGGCTGCCCGAGGTTTAGGTAACCAGGGCTGGCTGAGGCTTGCGCTGGTGGCAGTGGCACCAGCAGAGGTGTGATAGGGGCGTCGCCTTCCCCTGATTGCCAGGTCACCTCCTGCCCCTGAGGGCTCCCAGACTGAGAGAGGGGGCAGGCCGGGCTGAGGGACCTCCCTCTCCAGTGCATGAATTTTCATGTACTGGGCCTCTAATCCTATATAATAAAAGGGTAATATGCAAATTGACCTTAATAGCAGAATGACCAGAACAAGCTCTGGACCAGTCACTATGAGGCGCACTGACCACGTCTTGGTCCCTTCCCCTGGCCGTCAGGCAGCAATCACTGGATGGCGAACGGGGAACCAGGGGTGGGTGGTGGTGGGGGGAGGGGCTGGCTGTGGGCAGCTGGGGAAGATGGCCCTGATCGCAGGCCAGGCCTATGGACCATACCCGGGCACGAATTTCGTGCGCCAGGCCTCTAGTCCTATATAATAAAGAGGTAATATGCACAGTAACCCTCATGCCCTCACAGGATGGCTGCCTATGACCAGGCCTGCAGGGAGGTGAGTGAGGGACAACCAAACGACTGAACAAGCAGGCTGTGTGGGGCGACCAAGCCTGCAGGGGGGTTAGTGAGGGACGACCAGACGACTGAACAAATAAGCTGTGTGGGGTGACCAGGCTGGCATGGGGCCATGAGGGGCAACCAGCCCAGCAGGGTGAGGCAGTTGGGGGCAACCAGGCCAGCAGGGGGGGTGCAGTTGGGGGTGACCAGACCAGTGCAAGGGCAGTTGGGGGCAACTAGGCTGGCAGCAGGGGGACAGTGAGGGGCGACTAGGCCAGCAGGGGGGGCAGTTGGGGACAACCAGGTTGGCAGGGTGGGCAGTAAGGGGTGACCAGGCCGGTGGCCATTGGGGGGGGGCAGTTAGGAGTGACCAGGCCAGCAGGGAGGGGGCAGTTGGTGACCTGGCTGGCAGTGGGGGGCAGTTAGGGGTGACCAGGCAGGCAGGCAGGCAGGTGAGCAATTAGGGACAAGCGGTCCAGGATTGTGAGAAGGTTGTCCAACCACCGGTTTAGGCAGTTTGACATCCCCCAAGGGGTCCTGGATTGGAGAGGGTGCAAGCTGGGCTGAGGGCCCCCCCCCACCCCCCCGGTGCATAAATTTCATGCACCAGGCCTGTAGAATATATATAAAAAAGTAAGACATCAGCCCTAAAAGAAAACATGAGCAGGCAATTTACAAAAGAGGGAATCCAAAAAGCTAATAAGCATATGAAGAGATCCTTAATTATTAGTAAGTTGAAACATGTAAATTAAAATTAAAACAGCAGTGAGATATTACTTCATCCCTAATATACTGTCAGCTACTAGAAAGCTGGATAATGCCATGTGAGAATAGTTGACTATGGGAATAGGGGACAAGAAAATAGGTATGGGATATGAGGATAGAGAATCAACCAACCAATCAGACTGTTCTGATGTCTTCATAGCATTTATCACAACCAGAAGCCCTGGAACCTGGATTCAAATCCCAGCTCCACCATTTACTAGATGTTGGTTACCTATGTGTGTTAGTTTCCCATTATAATGTGGAGATAACAATACCATCTATGTTGTACAGTTGTTGCCAGGATTAGAGTTATATGTAAAGCATCTGATTGTTGTGTTGTTATTTTATCCTTCACTAGTGGCCCGGTGCACAAAATTTGTGCACTGGGGGGGGGGGTGAGGTCCCTCAGCCTGGCCTGTGTCCTCTCGCAGTTTGGGAGCCCTTGGGGGATGTCTGACTGCCGTGGAGTTGGGAGAGGTTCCCACCACTGCCTCTGTGCTCGCCAGCTGTGAGCCTGGCTTCTGGCTCAGTGGCGTTCCCCCTTTGGGAACGCACTGATCATCAGGGGGAAGCTCCTGCGTTGAGCGGGTTCAGGTTGAAAGCAGCTCTCCTACATCTTCTGAGGGGTCCCAGATTGTGAGAGGGCACAGGCCAGGCCCAGGTACCCCACAAGTGCACGATTGGGGCCGGGGAGGGATGCGGGAGGTTGGCCAGCCAAGGAGGGACCTCAGGAGGGCTCCAGGGCATGTCGGGACCATCTCACTGAGTCCTGAACTGCTGGACCCAGCAGCAAGCTAACCTACTCGTGGGAGCATCTGTCCCCTGGTGGTCAGTGCACACCATAGTGACTGGTTGACTGGCTGCCCCCTGGTGGTCAGTGCATGTCATAGCAAGCAGTTGAGCTGTCTTAGCATATCATTAGCATATTACACTTTGGTTGGTTGAATGACCGACTGGACACATAGCATATTAGGCTTTTATTACATAGGATAGGATGTGCTTAATGTCTCTCCCCATCCTACATCTAAAATGCAAATGAAAACACAGCAGTTCCCTTATCTTTCTGAATTTTTCTTGTATCTTGACATATAAAACAGTGCCTGAACACTGGCCGGTATGGCTCATTTGGGCATCCTCCCCTGCACCAAAGGGCTGCTGGTTCGATTCCTGGTCAGGGAACATGCCAGGGTTTCAGGCTAAATTCCTAGTGGGGGGCATGCAGGAGGCAGCAGATCTATGTTTCCCCCACATCAATGTTTCTCTCCTTCTCTCCCTTCCCCTATCTCTCTAAAAATCAATTTAAAAATCTTTAAAAACAAAAAACAGAAAGAATAAAAAGAAAACAGTGCCTGGTACATAGCAGGCCTGAGGGGAGGGTGAAAGTGGGTGAGGATGAAGCCGGTGGGTAGGGTCTGGACCCACCCTTCTTGAAGCCCTTGCCCCAGGGAAGGGCCACTCACTCGAAAGAAGTCACGAAACAGGTCTGGGAAGGAGCCCCCGGCACCAGTGTCAGGTTCTTTTCTATGGCCCAGCCATTCCCGCCGTGTTCCACCTCCCAGCCTCTGAAGCCCTCTGTGGGATGCAATAGAGTGAAGAGAGGGATTAGCCTGCCAGCTCGCTTCTCTCCTGGCCTCGCCTTGGGCTCCTTCACCAGGGCCCACCCGCTCCCACCACCAATTTACTGGCCTCCTAGCTCCTCCTGCCTGGGTCCCGCCCACTCGCTGACTTCCTCCTCCCCACGTCTTTCAAAGAGGCCTCACGTTTCTAGGCAAGCTCCGCCCCCACCCACACCCATCGGCTTCTCCCCAGCCCTCCCCCGACTCCTTTTCAGCAGCGCGGACGCAGTCTACAGTCCCAGCACTGCGTAGTTTCCGGCCCGGTCCCGCCCCCTGGTTTCTTCTCGCCCTTCCATTTGTCTCCCTTCACTGCCCACAGCCTCTGGCTCCTCCCCTCCAGTCCCCTTCCCCAGCCTCGCCCACCCAGTTTCCAAGGACCTCCCTAGGCCCCGCCCCTAACTCCCGGCCCGCCCCCTTAGCTCCAGCCACGCCCACTCACCACCTCACTGAAGTCCCCACCCCACATTTCCCGCGGATCCACCCGGCCCCGCCCCCGGTACCCACGCTCTCCGCAGGAGTTGAAGATGAGGTTTCGGCGGAGAGGCGCTCGCAGGCAATAGCGCGCCAGGGCGCACAGCGGGAACTCCTCCTCGTCCTCGCTATTGGGCGGGAAGCGCTGGGCTACCGCATAGAGTGCGCGGCCCTCGGCGCTGCGGTCGCGAGCCAACTGCAGCAGCCACACTGTGGGCCCGTCCACAACGTCGCGCCACGCGCGGCACACTGAACGGCAGCGCATCACTAACGTGCGCGGCGGCAAGTGGCTCAGCACCTGCACCAGCAGCTCTGGGGGCAGCGCGTCCAAGGCTATGCGCGGGTCCGCGGGCGTCCGCCTGCGCGAGGGCCGGGCGCCCATCTCTGGCGGCTGGAATCCTGCAGGTTGAGAGGAATTGGCAGGTCAGGGCAGTCTGGTCTCCTTCCACTCCTCCCAGGGCGCATGGTCCCTGCGGCTTGATCGTGACCACTTCCCTCTCCCCCCCTCAGCTTTAATGGACGACAGGGGGACTGCCACGGCCGCGAAAACCGGGCACTTAGTCCCTGCCACCCGGCTCTGGAGGGCGAAGGGCTTTCTCTCTTGGCCAGACAGACCATGACTCCACCAGGACTGCTAACTACGGCTTCCATACCTGGCCTGCACACTATATATATGGCCATAAGCATACTGAAGATGGGCTAGAAAAACCACCTAGGATGAAACCATTTCCATCCCATCTGGCAACCTATCCCAACTCCTCAGGTCTTTGGCATTCATGAACTGTCAATCTCTTCACTGAACATTCTTGTCACCTTCTTGCTCTAATCAAGACCCAGCTCTCCTGTGGCCCTTCCTAGTGGGTAAATCTTGCTCCTTGGTGCTTCTTCCAGACAATGCTCTCTTCCCCAACGTCCCCAGCTATAAATCTTTTCATCAGAGTAGAAGGTACCCTCCTTGGAAACCATCTGCTGGCCCAGATCACTATTCCTCACTTCTCCATTATTTTAGCTTCAGGTTCACTGCCATTCCCCCTGTTCCCAACTTCATTCTTGGTGACTTCCATATCCAGGGAGGTGATCCTTCCTTCTACCACCCCTGCCTCTCTGACCTGCCATCCTCTCAGCCCCTCCCTCCCGGGGTCACTCTGAGACCTTGTCTCCATGGCAGCCTCTTTAGAATTTCAATCTTAGGCATCTCTTTACTCCCATCAGCTCTTTTTTCAGCTCTCTGACTCCAGAGTCTCAAATCCCCACAATCCTTCCAAACCACTGTGATCTCCCATCCGTTTCACTTCCCCTCATTCCTCAGTTTTTCCTAATCATTTACATTACTTGATTAATCATGAAAAATATTCTTTGCAAGCTCTGGCCGAAATGTCAAGGTCACTAATGACCCCCTGGGTGCTGAGCCCATAGTACTCTTTACTCCCCCTATACTTGGTGGGCCACTTTCCATCTGTCTGGTCAGCCTTCCTCTAATCTTGCAAAGTCAAGGTTCTGCCCTTGAATCTCCTCTGTTCTCCATGAACACTCACTTCATTCTCATCACTGCTCACTTGGACCATCCCTCCCTGCTTCTTTCCCCAATTGTTGGTTCCTCACAAGCAGCCGGTCAGGTGAGAATACATGCTCAGGTCCCTCCCGTGGCTCACTCAGGATAAAGGCAAACCCCTCCCTGTGGCCCACAAGGCCCCATGTGATCTGCCCGCCTACCCCCCTCCCCCCACCTGGCCCTCACTCACTGCCCAGCCACACCAGCCTCCACACCTCAGGGCCTTTGCATGGGCTGTTTCCTCCAAATGGACTTAAGAGGATTTTTGCTCACCTCTGTACTTATTTCAAGTTTGTGCTCAAATGGCAACTTCTCCATGAGACCTTTCTGTCCACCTTATTTATAATTTCAGAGCCTCATGACCATCACATACTCTCCCTCCCCTTTTCCTTACTTCTCTCAAGCTCTTATCACCTTCTAACACACTCCACACCTAACTATGTATAATGTACTTAATTACTTTCCCTGTCTGTCTCCCTCTGTAGATACTGTAATCACTATGAAGGCAGAACTGTTGATTCCTTTGCATACTGCATACCAGTGTCCACACCAGTGCCTAACACATAATACATGTTCAATAAAGATATTAAATGCATGAATGAATCATAACATTAATAACCCACTACACAGATGAGGAAACTGAGGCACAGTGAGGGGAAACACCTTTATTTAACAGGAATTCAGTGATTAGCTGAAGACATAGTCAGAAAGTCATTTCACTTCCCCATCAGGGACAGAACAGTCTAATAATAAAGGCCTTGCACCTGACACTGGTCGGGTAACTGAGTTGGACTGAGCATCATTCTGATACACCAAGGTTGTGGGTTCGATCCCATCAAGGTACATACAAGAAACAACCAATTAAAGCATAAACAAATAGAACAAAAATTCGACATTTCTCCCTCTCTCTCAAATCAATAATAATAAAAAAGCCTTGTGTCTGGGTTTGAGTCCCAGCTATGCATCCTGTTAGTTGCATGACCAAGGGTACTTCACTTAATCTCCATGTGCCTCAGTTTCCTCTTTTGAAAATGTGGATGTTAATAGCACCTACTTCTTAGGGTTGTAGTGATAACAAAATGGGGAATGGGGTAATATTTGTAAAGTGCTTAAGTAAGACCACTGGGGTCTCATAAGTAACAGTGATAATCTATACTAACAAAAGGGTAATATGCTAATTAAAGCAGCCCTCTTCTGGATAGCGGCTGCCTGAGGCTCAGGCAAGCCACAGGCTCAGGCAGCCGCGGCAGCCAGCAGTGGCTGCAGCAGAAGTGTGATGGAGGTATTGGCCTCCCCTGATCTGCGGTCGCCTCCCACAGAGGGAGGCCAGACTGCAGCTTAGGCCCGCTCCTCAAGGGACATCCCCTGAGGGCTCCTGGACTGTGAGAGGGAGCAAGCTGGTCTGAGGGACCTCCCCAGTGCACGAATTTTTGTGCACTGGGCCTCTAGTAATTTAATATTAAGCACTAAATTATGTTAGCTATGATTATTATTACACATCATAAAAAGATGATGAGCAACCATTTAGTGATGATATTTTCATCTGGTGACATTTATTGGGCCCTTATTAAGCCACTGTGACATTTAAGCTGGATCATCTCACTGAGTCCCATCATCTTGTTTTAATGGCCAAAATGATCCTTGGAGGTTGCCCTGGGGTAGGAGGCTGCAATGATCTAATGCTTGTTCTTTTACCTAATGTCAGTAAGTGCTTGATTCCTGTCAGCTGTTAGATTTTTTAATAAAATGATTAAGATCTTTTAAGAAATAAGCCTGTCTCAGGCAAGTGGTCTGTGGACATGGCAAGAAGCCTGACACCTCTTGACCCCCTAGTGCAGTGGTCGGCAAACTGCTGCTCGTGAGCCACATGCGGCTCTTTGGCCCCTTGAGTGTGGCTCTTCCACAAAATACCATGGCCTGGGCGAGTCTATTTTGAAGAAGTGGCATTAGAAGAAGTTTAAAAAATTTGGCTCTCAAAAGAAATTTCAATCATTGTACTGTTGATATTTGGCTCTGTTGACTAATGAGTTTGCCGACTACTGCCCTAGTGACTCAGTTATGGAGAAAGCCTTGAGTAACTAGTGTGCTTTGCTCCAGGTGGTCTTTATCTGCCTTAAGAACTAGCTGCAATTTACAAGCAAGTCCACCAGCTTGCCTGCCAGATGTGAAATTCACCAGAGTGCAGCTGGCTTCCCTGGTGGGTGTTCTTTAGGAATGTGCAATGGGGTAGTCCAGAGCTGGGGTAGCCCCTCACAGGAGGGCAGGAGCCAGGATCTCCAAGCGATGTACCTTATGAGCCTGGGTATACAAAACTCTTGTTTGGGATGCTCTGCTGAGAGCCACAAGGTGCCTTGTAGCCACCATATCCATATGGCTAATGCCAACCACTGGCTGGGTCAAATGGGGCACATAAGGCACAGCCCCGCCTGCTGCCTAGTGTTTGGGGGCACACTAAGGGGTGGGAGGTTATTTTATTTGTCATCAGTGACTGGGAGATGCCACTGTATTGTTCCCAGAGACCCACGACTCTATGGCAGGCGGTATCTTCCCAAAATGGCTGTAACAACACATCCTATCTCACATGCTCTTCCTGGACTTGACCATTCTCCAGTGGTAAGTGGAGTCCACACCCTTCCCCTTGACTTGGGCAGGCCTTGGTGACCACAGAAATGACATTGCTAAGGGGTTTCTGAGACGATCCTATGACAGAAGATACTGCCTCTGCCTGTCAGGTTGTGTGCCTCAGGAGCCCGAGTGCAGCGGTGTGCCGCTGAATGGTTAACGGGCTCTCTAAGGGGGAAAAGAAGTCTAAGTTTGTAAGTTTGCTGGTTTCTGCGGGATAAATACAACTGACTGCGGCTCACTGCCAACTGCCAACATGAAGTCCCTGAATGGTGGGGGCAGAAGAGTTGCCCAAAATCCATGAGCCGTGGGAGCCGCTCCAGCGTACCACTGCCTGGGTCACCACTTAGGATTGGTTGTCCTGAAGTCACCATACTGGAGAGACCATGTGAAGAGAGGGAAGTGTCTGGAGAACCTCAGATAGTTGACTTCCCATCCCAGGTGTTAGATACAGGACTAAGTTTTCAGATGACCCAGCTCCAATCACTGTCTGATGGCAACTGCCCTGAGAACTGCTTAGCTGAGCCAAGCCAACCCACCATACTTAAAAAGAGCCCTGGCTGGTGCTTAGTGGTTAGAGTGTCAGCCTGCACACCGAAGGGTCACGGGTCCGATTCTCTTGTCAAGGGCAGGTGCCTGGGTTGCAGGTTTGATCCCTGCCCTGGTCAGGTATGTGTGGGAGGCAACCAATTGATATCTCTCTCTCACATCAATGTTTCTCTCTCTTTCTGTCCCCGTTCCTCCCTCCCTTCCACTCTCTCTAAAAATCAATGGGAAAAATGTCCTTGAGTGAGGATTAACAAATTAATGTCATTGGAACAATGCACAGTAACCTGCACTGCATGGGACGGGTACTCCCACAAAGGGCTGGACTGCCCCAATGCCAGGAGTCCCCAATAAGAAACAGAGGGTACCCGACTGTAGACGGGTTCAAATCCTGATTCTATCCACTTCCCATCTTTGTGATTTGGGGCAAGAAAAAAAAAATTACCTCTTTGGAGCCTGGTAAATGTAATTCAAGAACAGCATGTTTTTTTTGTTATAATCAGAAATCTTTTTTGTTTTTACTTGTTGCCTGTTCCATGGAACTAATTCTTGTTTTTAAATGCTTTGATTGATTTTAGAGAGAGGAAGGGAGATGATGAGAGATAAACAAACATCAATGGGCTGCCTCCTGCACACCCCTACTGGGGATCAAGCCCACAACTTGGGCATTTACCCTGACCCAGGAATTGAATCCACAACCTCTTGGTGCACTGACGACACTCAACCAACTGAGCCACACCAGCCATGGGGGGCTAATTATTTTTCCCCCTCCATTTAAAACATTGTGGTAGCCTGGCTGGTGTGGCTCAGTGATTGAGCGTTGAACTATGAACCAGGAGATCACGGTTCGATTCCCAGTCAAGGAACATGCCTGGGTTGCAGGCTGGATCTCCAGTGCAGGGCATGCAGGAGGCAGCCGATCAATGAGTCTCATCATTGATGTTTCTCTCTCCCTCCCTTCCTCTCTGAAATTAAAAAAAAAAAAAAAAATTGTAAAAAGGAAAAAAAAATTGTAAAGTTCACATAACATAAAATTTAGCGTCTTGACCATCTTTAAATTAACAGTTCAGTGGTATTAAATTCATTTGTAATGTGTGCTACCATCATCATCATCCATCTCCAGAATTCTTTTCATCTTTTGAAACAATAACTCCCCATTACCCCTTCCCTTTTGCCTCCTGTAACTATAAGACGAATCATACAGTATTTGTTCTTTTGTAAGGGGCCTATTTCTTTTAGCATGATGTCCTCAAGGTCCATCCATGTTGTAGCGTGTGTCAGTGGATAGAGCATTGGCCTGAGGACTGAAGGGTCCTGGGTTTGATTCCAGTCAAGGGCTCGATCCCTAGCCCTGATCCAGGCATGTGTGGGAGACAACCAACCAATGTGTCTCTCTCACATTGTTTCTCTCTCTGTCCCTCCCACTCCCTTCCACTCTCTCTAAAAATCAACGGAAAAATATCCACACGTGAGGATTAACAAAAAACAAGAAAAAAAAATGTAAAAAAATAAAGAGCATTTCAGGCACCATTCAAGTTTCAAACTGGGCAGAGATACAATTAGGGGGCTGGCTATGTGTGAGCATTCATTTATAAAAATTCATCAGACTGTACATTTGTACACTTTCTAAAAAAGTTTACTAAGAATGATAAAATGAGATAGTCCATGGAAAGGAACAAAAGATGTCCAAAAGCCTCTCCCCCAAAGTTATCAAATAAAAAAGAAACTGGTGTAAACTCTTTAGAGTTCTCTTATTTCTCTTCTCAACAGTTCAAGTTGTGTAGGGCCAGAGACCTTTTTATGGTGAATGGAAAACTGTGCACAAAAATAACCCATGACTCAGTGAAGACACCATCGACATGGTTTCTTTGCTGGCGGTGATACTCACAATAACCATTTTTTTAAGGCTCTGGGGATTGACTGAGCTCAGCTAAGCGGTTCTAAGGGCTGCCATGTAGTTGCCCTTGGGCAGAGCCTGCGGCTGTGTCACCTGAAGGCTTACTCAGTCCTTTGTCTAACACCGGGGTAGGGAGACTATATATATTTTATTTAAAAAATATATTTTTATTTATTTCAGAGAGGAAGGGAGAGACAGAAATATCGATGATGAGAGAAACATCAATGGCTGCCTCCGGCACGCTCCCCACCAGGGATCAAGCCCGCAACCTGGGCGTGTGCCCTTGACCGGAATTGAACCTGGGACCCTTCAGTCTGCAGGCCAACGCTCTATCCACTGAGCCAAACCAGCTAGGGTGGAGAATATATTTTTCCACCTCCACCTGGTCTCTCCAGGTAGACGATACTTTCCCCAGAGTATACACTTTTATACAATTAATACAATTTAATTTTCAAGGCTCATAATTAATTAAACTTTCATTTTACAGGATTGCTTTCACTTAATTTTATTAAGTTTTGCAACTTTATTTCAATTTTTAAGTATTTTATTAATTTGATCAGCTGTTATAGAATAACTTATATGTAACTCAGATATTTATCAATGTGTTTTTACTTGATGTGGTATTTACACATTTTAGTCATTTCACTAACTTTTTATAAATTTGGAAGACTAAAAAATCTTACTATGAATGGTTATACGTATTAGGCTAAAAAACACTCACTGGCATTATCATTGTCTCCCCTCCCTTAGGAGTGTTTGTTCACTGTATAATTATTTCAACTTTCTGTATGCTTGACAATTTTCATAATAAAATCATGGGGGTTAAAAGATCCAACTGGCAAAGATTCAATGTTCTAAAGCCTATTAGGGCCCTTCTGCAGAGGGCAGGCAGCATCTTGAGGGTTTCTAGGCCCTGGGTTACTGCCCCAGCAGGATAGGTGGTGTCAGAAGCTCCCACTATGGACGCAGATGATGAGGGTTCAAGTCCCAGTTCTGCCTCTTCCTGGACAGGTTGTCTCTCAGGTAGGTATGCTACTGACCTCCAAGTCTTGTCTGTAATACAGGAATAACTATTGCCCTACCTCAAAGGGTTGATAGGAGCAGTGAAAAGGACAAATGTGCCTAAATCTGCCCAGGACTCAAGGAATAAAACCCAATGGTAATAAAACAATGAATAGGTTTTAGCACTTAGTTTGAGGATTTGACCATCTAAAATAATTAGGAACCACCCTAGCCAGTTTAGCTCATCGGATAGTGTTGGCCTGTGGACCAAAGGGTCCCAGGTTCAATTCTGATCAAGGGCACGTGCCTTGGTTGCAAGTTCCTCCCTGGCCAGGGCCCTGGTTAGGGCTCGTGCAGGAGGCAACCAATCGATATGTTTCTCTCACACTGATGTTTCTCTCTCTGTTTTTCTCTTTTCCACTCCCCCTAAAGATAAATGGAAAAATATCCTCGGGTAAGGATTAACAACAACAAAAAAGGAACCTATGGTGAGACGCCCTCCATGGATTCATTGTGGGGACAGGGAAGCCAGTACCTAAACTTTGTCAAGTTCACCCATGTTGAACTTGAACTCCTGAGGAATAAGTGAGCAAGCCACCAAGGCAATGTCCAGCAATACCCCTTGGAGACATATTCACTAGTGCAAGTGGTGGGATTTGGGTGCATTTCTGCTGTGTGCACATGTGCATGTCTTTCCATATATTTGGACAGGAGTCCTGTTTACAAAATGGGTCCTGTTTACTTAAAGAAGGAAATTACCTTTACTGGTGTGTAATTTACATCCAGTAAAATGCACACCTTTGAAGTGTATAAATTTGAGTTTTAACAACTGTATACACATGACTAGAGACATTTCTGTCACTACAAAAGGGTTGCCCCTTCACCGTCAACTCCAATCCCCACTCCAAGGCAACTACCAATCTGCTTTCTGTCACTATAAATTCTATTTTCTTTTCTAGAATTTCACATAAATGGAATCATATGCTGCGCCAGTTATCGATTTACGGCCTCACAGTTGCCAGTTGCTAAGCTGGAGTTTGGCCCTTTCAATCTTATTCCTTTGCGGACTGACGTAATGTTAACTTTTTTCAGTAGAGGGAGCCAGGGAGATGCTGTAAGAGGAAAGGGCTTTGCTTCTAACTTCCAGACATGGTTCCCCAGGGCAGGCAGCTTCTCTAGCCCAATCCCACATTGTGCCTGCTTCTCCAGTGGCTGGCAGCCAGCACCTTTCTCAGGCACCCACCTCAGGCAGTTTCCTAGCCGAGTGCCTCTGGTAAACACTTCTTTGTGAACTGTTTTCTCTAGCGCCCTGGAGAACTGACTTCTGGTAAGTTCCAAGGGGTAGATTCCAGCAGGTTCCACAAGTGCAGCACCATAGACTCCTTTGCCCTTTAGTGAATCAAGGCTAAGGGTTTTCCCATGAGATCAGGATCCTGGGATGTCATTGAGTTCTCTATCTTAGATCTTAGGGTTAGCGACTGCTCCTTCTATCTGCTGTTTCTGTTTTCTTTAGCATTCTCTTTATTTCTTAGTAGCCAATCCCCCTTACTCCAATCCCCTGCTATAATGCATAATGTATATTTAGCATTCTCTCTTCAAATTACTCTGTGGGTTCAGGCTCCTGATTGGACCTGACAAATATAGTATATGCTTCCTGTCTTCTTTCCTTCACTGTAATGTCTGCATGATTCATCCACATTGTTGCATGTATCAGTCACTCCTTTTTATTGCTGAGTAATATTCCAATGAACAGTTAAACCAGTCTATTTATCCACTCACCATGATGGGCATTTGGGTTGTTCCAGTTTGGGGGAATTATGAATAAAACTGCTATAAACACTCATGCATAAGTGCTTATCTGTGTGGACACATGTTTTTTTTCTCATGAGAAAATCCCTAGGAGTGGAATTCTTGGATCACATAAAAAAAAACAAAAAACCCAAAAAACCCTAATACTTTTTTTTTCCAGCCTGATTGTGCCATTTGCATTCTAGTCAACAATGTATGAGAGTTGCCCTTGTCAGCACTTGGTATTGTCAATCTTTTTAATTTTAGACAGAATGGCTTCCCTTCCTTTTCATACCTCTGGGAGGTGTTCCTCTACCTGACATTCTCCCTTATTCACTTTAACTCTTTGCTCTTGAACTGTAGTGCCTGGGTTGTTTCTATCCTGCAACAAATGGTTACATAAAACTCATCAATAAGATTAAAATCCTTTGCTCTTTAGAATTATTTGTGTGTTCAAAGAGTCAGTGTGGCTTCACCTTCAAGAAGGCAGAAAAAGCTACTGATAATCAGGGCCTATACCGGTCTACATGAGCCTTTGGGCAGATTTCAAAAAGGCAGCCCTTCTGAGTGAATGCGACCCTGGGGTGGCAGGGCCTGGTAATCAGAGCAAGGCCTGGATCTGAGCCTCCACTCCCACCACCGTCTCCAGCTAGTATCATAATAATAATAGCTCAAAGTGCCTGGTCCTGTGCTAGATGCTCTCAAATCAGTATCCCAGGAATCCCAAGTTCAAATGCCTACAAGACACAGGCACTATTCTAAATGAGGCGACTAGGTGGGAGGAACAGGAGTGGTGGAGACTCTGGCAAATCAGAGAGAACAGTCCACTGGGAGGCTGTGCCAATACTCACAAGGTAGGAAGGTGGGCCTAGTTTGGCCACATCTTCCAGTTTTTCAAAAGAAACTGTAAATCCTAGTTTCTATGTGAAATCACCCCATTTTTAAATGTTGGAAATGCATTTAAAAAATTAAAGCACAGTATGGGCCAGGTAAGACATCTTCAGTCCCAGGAACAGACGAGGGTGGCTGTGTTGTGACTTCTGTATTATCCCAGTGGGCCTTCACACCAGGAAGAAACTGAGACCCAGAGAGGTGAAATGACTCACGTGAGCTCACATAGCAGTCACAAGTGGAGTGGGGCTTGGATCTGGGCAGTCTGCTCTCCCTCTCAAAGGGTATTTTCTCTATGTACAGCAAAGAAATTAAAAAGCAAAGTGAACAGGAAGAAGAACATTAACACAAAAGGAAATGTTGTTATATTTTTGAAAGACAGAAAGCAGACGAGTGTGGACTTAGGACAGAACTCAAGGTGGGGACAGTGGAGCCTCAAGGACTCCCAGAGGCCCTGGACCCAGAGTCAGAGGTTCAAGGGGCCTGGGCTGGGGTAGGCATACAGGTCAGGAGAGAGCAGAGTGAGGACAGCGATTAGCCCATCTTTGAAAAAACTGTGCCTGATGGCTCCCTGATCTCTCGCCTTCCTCCCTCATCCTCTGCCACACATTTACACACAGGGGAAATATTAGATGATTGTTGTCGAGAGAAATTGCATGGAGCACACCAGCAAAGACTTATTCTCTTTGTGCTAATAAGTGCTGTCTCCAAACAGGGTCTCAGTCATCTCCTGGACTGCAGCAAGAAGCCAGGGGGAAAGCAGGGCTATATTGGTAACAGCCCAAATCTCACAGCAGTGACTTTAACAATGTCCCCCAACCTGAAAAGGCATAATGATCTTATTTATATGACATTTTAGAAAAGACCAACTATAGGGATGGAGATCAGATCAATAGTTGGAAGATGTGAAGGGTGGGTATAATTATAAAGGGAGCTTTTTTTGAAGTGATGGAATATTTATGTATCCTGATTGTGGTAATGGCTACATAAAAAATGAGTTAAAATTCATAGAACTGGGGAAGAATAAAAATCGCTGTGCAGTATGTGGAAGCTACACTGACTCTCCTAGGGCCAAACTGGAATCACAACTAAAATTGATAAAAAGAAACACCCTGAAAAGTCAACTGAAGACTAGCTGGAGAGAACCCTGATAACCCAGGATGGAAAGTGGAGACCACATGGAGACTGGTAGGAAGTGCGAAGACACAAAAAGCGTGGCTGGCCTCCCACAGACAGCAGCTGAAGTCCCAGAGGGATATCTCAGCTTTCGGGGATTCCCAATGAGAATTCTGGGGTCTAAATCCCAAGCTGGGCACCAGAGCCCAGAACACCAAAACTGAGAAAGGTGCACACAGAATATCTGGCTGTGAGAAGCAGTAGGGTTGCTGCCTGCCAGCCAGAGAAGGCTAGAAATGCAGGCCCCCACTTAAAGGCCCAACCCACAAGATTTCCTGTGCAGCCATTTACCTTGGGCTCCAGCAGTGGGAGGGCAGAATGGACCAGAGCTGTGTGAGGACAGTCCAGGGTTGGGGGCTCTGAGGTTGGAGCTGGGAGGGCAGCCACCCCAGTTACCTGTGCCAAGTCATTCCCTCAAGCTGCAGAGGACATCTTTCTCCTATAGACCTTTGCTATCCAGGTGGTTTTGGCCTGGGGGAAAGGCAGTCACTACACCCAGTGGTCCATAGCCTAAGGCCAATTAAGACTGATAACAATCAGACTGTAGGAAGTGGTGGGCTCTGGAGGCTTTGAGTCTTTGCCTGATCTTCTGGGCCTGGGGCTAGAAAAAGCAGATACTGGTGCACATCATCACCCTTTCCAAAGGCATGCAACCCTAGCAGAGGGAGCCACAAGCTGTGTATTGCTGAAAGCTCCAAACAGAGTACTCAGGGCCAATTAGAAACAGCGTCTGACATTGTCCTGCACTAGAGATTGAGAGGCATAGCAGATCTACCTAATACAAAAACACACACCAAAACAGGCAGACAAAATGGGGAGACAAAAAACCAACCCCCAAATGAAAGAGCAAGAGATTTCTCCAGAAGAGGAGATAAATGAAATAGAGATAAGAAATTTATCTGTTATAGAGTTCAGCATAATGATGGTAAAAATGCTCAACAGAAAAAGATGAGAAAAGATATAGTAACTTTGAAAGAAGAACAGTCGGAAATAAAGAATGACATAGCACTAATAAAGAACACATTGGGTCCTAGCCAGTTTGGCTTAGTGGATAGACCATGGGTCTGCAGACTGAAGGGTCCCAGGTTCCATTTTGGTCAAGGGCACGTACCTCAGTTGCAGGCTCAACCCCCAGCCCTGGTCGGGACATGTGCAGGAGGTAACCAATTGATATTTCTCTCACATCAATGTTCACATCCATGTTTCTCTCTCTCTCCCCCTCTCTTCCACTCTTCTCTCTAAAAATAAATGAAAAAATATCCTCAGAGAGGATAATAATTAATTAAAAAATAACACACTGGAAGGAATACATAGCAGATTAGGGGAAGCTGGGGATTGGATCAGTGAATTAGAAAACAGGATAGAAAAAAATTCAGTAAATCAGAGGCTAAATAGAAAAAAACAAACAATTAAAAACAGGAGGACAGCTTAAGGGAGCTGTGAGACAACATGAACTGTAATAATATTTGCATAATAGGTGTGCCAGAAAGGGAAGGAAGGGAGCAAGGGCTAGAAAACGTGTTTGAAGAAATAATGGCAGAAAACTCCCTTGACCTGATGAAGGAAAAAGTCACACAAGTTTAGGAGGCACAGAGTCCCAAGCAAGAAGCCAAACAGGCCCATGCCCAGACACATCATAATTAAAATGCCAAAAATTAAAGACAAAAGAGAGAATCTTAAAGGTAGCGAGAGAAAAGCAAATTGTTACCTACAAAGGAGCTCCCATAAGGCTGTCATCTGATTTCTCATCAGAAACTCTGAAAGCCAGAAGGGACTGGCATGAAGTATTAAAGGTAATGGAAAGCAAAGATCTGAAACCAAGACTGCTATATCCAACAAGGTTATCATTCAAAATAGATGGTGAAATAAAGAGCTTTTCAGAAAAGAAAAAAAAAAAAAAAAAAAAGAAGAAAAAAGACTAAAGGAGTATATCACCACCAAGCCAGCATTATAAGAAATGTTTAAGGTACTGCTGTAATGAGAAGAAATAGAGAAACCTAGGCCTACAGAATTAAAATGGCAATAAATAACTTCCTATTAGTAATAACCTTATATGTAAATGGATAAAAATGCTCCAATCTAAAGAAATAGGGTAGATGAATGGATACAAAAACATGACCCAACCATATGCTATCTACAAGAGACCCACCTCAGAACAAAAGACTCACACAGGAAGAGAGTTAAGGGATTGGAAAAAAATCTTGCAAGCAGATAGAAACGAAAAAGAAACTGGGGTAGCAATACTCATATCTGACAAAATAGACTTCAAAATGAAGGCCATCACAAGAGACAACAAAGGTCACTACATAATACTAAAAGGATCAATCCAACCAGAGGATATAATCCTTGTAACCATATATGCACCCAATATAGGAGCACTTAAATATATTAAAAAAAATTCCAAGGACTTTAAAGGAGAGATTGACAACAATACAGTCATTGTAGGGGACTTTAACACCCCACTGACTTCACTGGATAGATCTTCCAGACAAAAATTAATAAGGAAAGAGCCACTCTAAAGATAAACTGTATCAGATGGATTTAATTGACATTTATAGAACATTTTACCCCAAAGCTACAGAATATACATTCTTCTCAAGTACACATGGGTCATGTAAGTTGTGAAACCATAAAAATCCTAGAAGAAACCGGAGTCAGCAAAATCGCAGACATCTCTTGTAGCAATATGTTTACAGATACATCTTCTGGGACAAAGAAAACTAAGGAGAAAATAAACAAATGGCACTACATCAGTGGTCGGCAAACTCATTAGTCAACAGAGCCAAATATCAACAGTACAACGATTAAAATTTCTTTTGAGAACCAAATTTTTTAAACTTAAACTTCTTCTAACGCCACTTCTTCAAAATACTCGCCCAGGCCGTGGTATTTTGTGGAAGAGCCACACTCAAGTGGCCAAAGAGCTGCATGTGGCTTGCGAGCTGTGGTTTGCCGACCACTGCACTACATCAAAATAAAAAGCTTCTGCACAGCAACCAAATGAAAAGGGAGCCCACTGTAAGGGAGAACATATTGGCAATGATTCATCTGATAAAGGAATAATATCCAAAATATATAAGGAATTTCATACAACTTAACAAAAGGAAGACAAACAATCCAATTAAAAAATGGGCAAAGGACCTAATTAGACAATTCTCCAAAGTCAACATACAGATGGCTAAGAGACATACAGAAAAATGCTCAAAGTCACTGATCATCAGAGAGATGCAAATTAAAACAATGAAGTATCTCCTCACACCTGTCAGAATGGCTACCATCAACAAATCAACAAATGACAAGTGCTGGCAAGGATGTGGAGAAAAGGGAACCCTAGTACACTGCTGGTGGGAATGCAGACTGGTGCAGCCATTATGGAAAACAGTATGGAGTTTCCTCAAAAAATTAAATATGGAACTGCCATTTGACCCAGTGACCCCATTTCTAGGAATATATCCTAAGAAACCATAAACACCAATCAGAAAGAATGTATGCACCCCTATGTTCATAGCAGCACAATTTACAATAGTTAAGATCTGGAAACAGCCCAAGTGCCCATCAGTAGATGAGTGGATAAAAAAAAGCTGTGGTACATTTATACCATGAGTACTATGGAGCAGTAAAAAGGAAGAATCTCTTACCCTTTGAGACAGCATGGAGGAATGTGGAGAGTATCATGTTAAGTGAAATAAGTCAGTTAGAGAATGACAAGTATCACATGATCTCACTCATGTGGAATCTAACAAAAAAACAAAAAAAACTGATGGACGAAATAGATCCAGAGACATAGAAGAATAGAACAGACTGTGGAACCTCAGTCTCCCTTCCTCAGAGGGAAGGCAGGGGAAGGTGGGTAGGTGGGAAGAGATCAAAGACCATATATGCATAACCCAAGGACATAGACAATAGGGTGGTGAAGGCCTGGTACGCAGTGGGGGTGGGCCCTGCAGATTATGGAGCTGGTCCTGGGTACACTTAGATTTGAGAAGATACTCAAAACAAGAACAAGGTACTAGAAGAGGAAGAATACCTTCAGGAAGAAAAGAAATTCCAAGAAATAGATTAGATGCATTAGAAACAGAAAAAATGCTTCTCTCAAAAGGGGGGCAGGGAGGATAAAATTAAAGCTATGAGAAATTTCAGGAAAAACAAAAACTATTTAAGAAATTTTGTGTGTGTGTGTGACAGGAACATTTATCAATGGCCTCTTAGCATAACACTGTCTTTTCAATAGTCCTAGGAAATGTATATGTGAAAAGATGAATTGAGGCCATTACCTCACACCAAACACAAATATCAGTTCAAAATGATTCCTAGCCCTGGCTGGTGTGGCTCGGCTGAGTGTTATCCTGGGAACTTGATGTTTCGGGAAAATGAGACATTTTTAGGGGGCTAGCAATCTGAATCAGTGCCATTAACCTAACGCACATTCTTGTTAGCCTATAGTCTAGTCACTGCCCCTTTAATTATCTGGTCCTGCAAGACTTGTTTGCCTAAGTACCACTCCCATTTTAGAGAGGCCATAAACCATCCCCAGATGAAGTTATCAGTGCTTGCGCCAGGCCAGGCCTTTGGTTGTGGTCTTAAGGGCCCAACACTTGGGGCTTTTTGCAAAGCCCGCAAAAGGTCCAGAAGTATAATCTATATTTGGGGGACAAAGAAACCAAAGGGGTATAAAAGGAAAGCTTCCTCCATATTGCGGGACTCAGGATTTGAGAGAAACAGTCTCCCCTGAGTCCTGTACTGGTCCATGTGAAATGTCTGGAAATAAATGGTTTTTCCTGTACCTCCAATACGCCTTCGTATTTTTTTGGTCGCCTGATAAATTCTGTACAAACTGAAAGGTCACTGATTTGATTCTCGGTCAGTACACATGCCCAGGTTTTGGGTTTGATCCCGTTTGGGTGCATACGGGAGTCAACTGATTTATGTTTTTCTCTCTCTCTCCCTTCCTCTCTTTCTCTAAAAAAATCAATAAAAAAATATATCTTTTGTTTGTTTGCTTTTGTTAATCCTCACCCAAGGATATTTTTTCCATTGATTTTTAGGGGGAGTGGTAGAGAGAGAAGACAGAAACATTGATATGAGAGAAACACATCAATTGGTTGCCTCCTGCCTAAGACCCCACCAGGGTCTGGGCCAGGGAAGAGCCTGCAACCAAGGTACGTGACCTTAACTGGAATCAAACCCCAGATCCTTTGGTCCACAGGCTGACACTTTATCCACTGAGCCATACTGGCTAGGGCTAAAAACATATTTTTAAAAAATGATTCATAGCTCAGCTGGCATGGCTCAATGATTGGGCACTGACCTATGAACCAGGAGATCACGGTTTGATTCCTGGAGAGGGCACAGGCCTGGGTTTGCCGGCTTGATCCCCACTGTGGGGTGTGCAGGAGGCTGGCGATCAATGATTCCCTCTCATCATTGATGTTTGTATCGCTCTCTCCCTCTCCCTTCCTCTCTGAAATATAAGTTAAAACTCTTTAAAGGTTTTAGGAGAGAACAGGAGAAAATCTCATGATCTTGGGTTAGAAAAAGATTTCTTAGATACAACACGAAAAGTGTCTATAATAATAAAAGCGAAATATGCTAATTAGATCGGACGTCCTTCAGGACGAAGTCACAGTGGTGGGGGCCAAGGCAGAGGCAGCCACAGCAGCAGTGGGGGCCAAGCCCCTTGCACAAATTTCATGCAATGGGCCTCTAGTAATTAATAAGAGAAAAACATGGATTAATTAAACATCATCAAAACTGAAAACTTCTGCACTTCAAAAGACACTTTTAAGAAAATGAAAAGATGAGCTATGGGTTGGCAGAAAATATTTGCAAATCATATATCTGAGAAAGGACTTGTATCTAGAATATATAAAGAGCACTTAAAATTCAGTAAGACAAACAAACTAATTAAAAACGGACTAAGAATTTGAACAGACATTTCACCAATGAAGATATACAAATGATTAATAAACACATGAAAAGATGCTCAACATCATTAGTCATTAAGGAAATGCTAATTAAAATAAAAATGAGACAGTGTGGCACCTATGCACCAAGAGATCACAGTTCGATTCCCGGTCAGGGCATATGCCTGGGTTGCAGGCTCAATCCCCAGAGTGGGGTGCACAGAAGGCACCCGATCAATGATTCTCTCTCATCATTGATATTTCTGTATCTCTCTGAAATCAATAAAAATATATTTTTAAAAAATGAGACACATCTTCATGCCTACTTAGAATGGCTAATGTTCAAAAGGTTGGTGAGGACACGGAGAAACTGGACCCTCACACATTGCTGGCAGGAACATAAAATGGTATAGCCACTTTGTAAAATGGGCAGTTCCTTTAAAAGTTGAATGTTAAAAAAAAAGTTAAACATAAACTTATATTGAAACCCAGCAATTCTACTACTAGACTATCTACCTACCCAAGACAAATGTAAGCATATCCAAACAGACTTGACTGAAGCATTGTAAATCTGGAAACATCCACACTGTCTATCAACTAGTAAGTGGGTAAGTAAGCTGGAGTCCACCCATACAACGAAATATTACTGCTAAGTAATATAAGGAATAAAGTACAGCTACATGCTACAATATGGATGAATCTCAAAACAGTATATATGCTAAGGTAAAGAAGCCTCATACTGTATGATATATTTATATGAAATGTCCAGAAAAGACATATCTAAAGATACAGGAAGTAGATCAATGGTTGCTTGGGGCTGGGCATGGGAACAGAGAGTAACCACAAATAGGCACAAGGGGTATTTTGGAGGTGATAGAAATGCTCCAAAACGGTGGTGGTGGCAGTATAATTCTGAAAATTCACTAAAATATCACATAAAATGTACACTTAAAAGGGCTGGATTTTATGGGATGTAAATTACACCTTAATAAGGCTGTCTAAAAAAACCCCTGCAAATTTTATACAGTTAAAGCATATAGGCCTGGGCAGTGTGGCTCAATGGTTGAGCATCGACCTATGAACCAGGAGGTCATGGTCCAATTCCTGGTCAGGGCACATGCCTGGGTTGCGTGTGGAGCATGCAGGAGGCAGCTGATCAATGATTCTCTCTAATCATTGGTGTTTCTGTCTCTCTCCCCCGCTCCCTTCCTCTCTGAAATCAATAAAAATACAGGCAGTCCTCGGGTTACGTCGGACGCGACTTATGTCGTTTCGTGGTTACGTTGCCATCTCCCTTTTATTTATTTTTATTCTTTAAAAATATATTTCTTTACTGATTTCAGAGAGTAAGAGAGATAGAAACATCAATGATGAGAGAGAATCATTGATTGGCTGCCTCCTGCAAGCCCTCCACTGGGGATCGAGTCCACAACCCAGGCATGTGCCCTTGGCCGGAATCAAACCTAGGACCCTTCAGTCCGCAGGCTGATGCTCTATCCATTGAGCCAAGCTGGCTAGGGATCCCATTTATTTATTAAAAAAAAAAAAGTTCCGTCATTTCAACGAGTGTACATATATGCTTTATGTTTTTTATTTTTTATTTACCACAAGTAAAGGTCAGGAATTGTTATCTCTTTTAAATTTTTTTACTGTTTTACTTCATTATTGCTGTGTCTGTGCTCCATGTGAGTGACATAGGTGCTTATGTAGGTGGGTTCCGACTTACGGCGAAAATCATTTTACCTTGCGCCGTAGGAACGGATCTCTGATGGAATCCGAGGACAGCCTGTATATTTTTAAAAAAACATGTAAGACTTACATATGGTAACAGAGCAGACTGTAGATGTTATCAATCTTGACAGTGTGCAAGCAACTGCATAACCAACAAGACTGGAAATGAGAGGTGGGGGAAGGGGCAGCCAAGATGCGAGGCTCACTTACTTTATATCGTCATGGGAATCAAAGGTTGCCAGAATAAAAAGAAAATTAGAAGTGAAGCATAAAATGTAAAGTTACACAGGTAAATAAGAAGTTATCTATAAAAAGTACAATTATTAAAAATTGGTAGAATGATGAAGCAGAGAAAGATGTAGTGGGTTAAATACCATCTTTCAAAGTGGACAGTAATAAATGGTTTGGAATTTCTGTTTCTCTGTCATTTCACTGTCATTACCCTCTCATTACCCAGCTGCCCTTTGGGCCACAGTGTGGGTGAGGTGGAGGCAAAGTGACTTCGGCTTTTTGTTATATTCTAATTTAAAGGTAATGAACATCATGTGTAATGAAGATCAAGGTCTGGCCCTCCACAAATGTTAGCTGCTATTGTGACCCTGTTACTATGATTAGCAGTTCAAGTCCAGCGATGGGACGCAGTCCTTCGGCACAGTGTGAGGGATCATGCAGCCACTGCAGCCTTGACGAGAGGAACGTGGGCTAGAGGAAGGGGAGACATGCTTAGGAAGTAATGGGATAAGACAGAGCAGAACACAGTGGCAAGATCAGAGTCATCTGAGGAATTTTAAAAAGGAAAAATGCCCTGGCTGGTATGGCTCAGTTGGTTGAGCGACATCACATGCACCAAAAGGTCATCTGTTTGATTCCTGGTGAGGGCACATGCCAGGGTTTTAGGCTCGATCCTCAGTAGGGGGTGTGTAGGAGGCAGCTAATGGATGTTTGATGTTTCTCTCTCACATGGATGTTTCTATCTCCCTCTCAATTCAATTAAAAAATCTATCTCTAGGAAAAAGAGGAAAGAGCCCAACAGCAGGCAGGATGGTAACAGCAGTTAGTAGCAGGTGAGCAGACTATGGTAGTTAAAAAGCCTTCACAAAATACAAACAGCTACTGTTAACTGTGCACCACCCCAAGAGGTAGACACTATTTTTCAGTTGGGAAAACTGAGGCTTGGAAGAGGGACTCAATAGATCTAAGGTCCAAGCCGGTGGCAGAATCAGGATTTGAAGCTTGGTGTGGAGGACTGGGTTTGTGCCACTGTGCATATAACTTCATTTCTTTCTTAGTTTCTAAATTGTCTTTATGTTCCCCAAATTTTTACCATAAAAATTTCATCATATGTGAACAACCATTTGGTCCTATTTGCTTTCTCTCTCTTTTTTGATGAATTCTGAAATACTTCCACATGCATCTTCTGAAAAAGAATAAGGGCTTTCTATAGGTCTACACTGTGATCCCATTTAACAACAACAAGGGAAATGCATTCTGCCTGCTAATCGTCAGCCCATGAACCATTTCCCTGTGGTCCCAAGGTTTCGCTTCTTCCTAACAAGGTCCGGGCCTCACAGTGTTGGGATGGTTTTGTCTCCTTAATTCCTTTTACTCTGAAACACTGCCCTGCCTTTTCCATTTTTTCCTAAAGAGATGATATTATTTTTATCATAGAAAAAAAAGGCAGACTCACTCCGGTTCGTGAGCCATATGTCTAAGTTGACTGAATAAAAAATAGTATTTACGTAAATATAAAAATTTTATTTGAAAATAATATTTTTATGAAAAAAAATTTTTAAGCAGACTCCTTAACCAGGCCTCATAAAAATGGAAGCCAACAGCCCTAACTGGTTTGGCTCAGTGGATAGAGCATCGGCCTGTGGACTGAAAGGTCCCAGGTTCGATTCTGGTCAAGGGCATGTACCTTGGTTGCGGGCACATCCCCAGTAGGAGGTGTGCAGGAGGCAGCTGATCGATGTTCCTAACTCTCCCTTCCTCTCTGTAAAAAAAATCAATAAAATATATTTTTTTAAAAATGGAAGCCAACAGATCCTATATTTATTTAATGGAACAAGAAATACCAGTTTAAAAAATTACTGTCACAAAAGTGGCCAATAGAGAAACTAAAAGAAATGCCGTGATTATAGAGGGGGAAGAAGCTGTGAGGGATAAAAGTTGTCCCCATCTATTTTTAGCAAGGGATTAGCGGATATCGCCTAAAAGCTGATAAATATGAAATAATCCAAGAATTTGCTTTAGAGATTTAGAAATAGCTCCTAGAGAAATAAAAAGCTGAAAAAGGTTTAAAGCAATGCACCACGGATCACAAGCTAATTTTGCCATTTTTGAAAAGTAATTTAATTTTTAAAAAATATTAATCGGCTGCGGGGCTGGGGGGAGCTTTTTAAAGAACTGTTACTTTTCATGCCAAGCTTTGTTATTGTGTGTTACTGGGACATTAGAAAAAGTTGGATTTATTTTAAAAGTAGGTTCGTAATATGGCAGTCTTTTAGTCAGGGGTAAACAAACGCGGTCTAAAGTCGATGTAACAACACGTGGAGTGAAAAACACGCCTGAACGGCGAACACGGTTGCGTTTGGGAGGAGCGGCGGCGGGAAACACGCTGCGCGCGCTGCCGCCACGTCCGGCCGGCGTCCGCGGGCTCCGGTCCCGGTTTGGCGCGGGGCCGCCGCCGGAAGGGGAACCACTGACGGCAAAAAGCCGTCGGCCTTCCCGCGGCGGGAGCCGAGTGGGCCGGGCGTTTGGGACAGGATTTACGTCACGGGGCCTCGGCGGACGCGGGGTGCAGAGACCCGGGCTCCGGAGGGCCCGCTTAGAAAGCAAAGCGACCCGGGGCTCTCAGACGGGCGCTGTGTGACCCTGGGCGTACCGGGGCACAAGCTAGCGGCGACAGCCGGATGCCGGGGGGCCGAGAAGGGCGCGGGGGTGCAGGGCTCTGGAGGTGCCGGGGCCTGGGCGGAAGTGCTTCCCGGGCGTCCCGTCTGAGTGGAGACGGGTCCGACCGGGGTCCCTACCTGTCACGGCGCTGACCTGGCGACCCGCTCGGAGGCGGCAGCGGGCTAAGATCCCCTTCCCCACAGAGCTCTGGGAGGCAGTCGGGGGGCTCACCGGGGTCGGCGCCGCCCAGGGAGCCCGGACGGCGGGGTGGGCAGTCTGTCCTCTCCGGGGGTGGGTGGCTGGCTGAGGTCGGCGCGGGGGGCGGGCGGCTCTGAGACCCGGTAGCGGGCGGGAGCGACGGAGGGGCGGGATCTGGCGCAGCTGCGGTGGGGCGGGCGGGCGCGGGACCCAGCCCCACCGCTCCGGATTTGGGGGCCCGCCCCTGAGGGAGTTGACACTGTCCCCAAGTGGTCACCAGCGGTTCGGGCGCCCCGCCACCTGAGACCGAAGCACCCGGCACACTCCCCTGCGAGAGCCCCAACCTGCCGGAGCACCCCGCCGTGGGAGTGGTCCTGGTCGCCCTTCCCCCCAAATCCTTCTCTTTCCAGCCTTCCGCCCACAGCCGCCTACGCCATTCAAACATTCAAAACATCTGTCCCACCACCTGTCCGCGGCTGGTAAATGGCCCGGCTGCGACTCCGATCCGGGCCCGATTAAAACACTGGGAAGAAAGTGCCCGTCCACATGTATTTTCAGTGTCTCCCCAACGGAGAGTCTTAGAACCCCGCGCCCCCAATGGAGAACTCTGAACCTTCCTCTTTGGCTGTGCCTACAGAGAAAAGCAATGTGAAAATCGAACCGTTATTTGAGAGATGCAATATTAAACTACTACTTTTTAAATATTGTAACTGCTTCAGGATCAGCAGAGTAGTTATCTTTTCCCAAACTGAAAAGCTACCATTTTCTGGGCATGACCTGTTATGCCCATGACTCCAGCCTGTGATATAATTATTTAAGAAAAATAAAATCTTTATCAATGGCTTCCAAGTATTCCACAGAAGCCCACAGTTCTAATACGGGTTGCCCTTTTTAGAAAGCAGTCCTTGAAAGGTACCATTAATAGTCATTACCATTTACAATATGCCCACTATGATATGATTTATAATAAAAATATATATTTGGTCTTCATCCCCATTCCTGGCACAGAGCTCCTGCTGATAGCAATAAAGGCATCTTTTGTTGTTGATGCCATGACACTTGGAAAGACCTCAGGTAACCTAAGTTTGGGGGCTGATTTCTTGGGGCCTCAACCAAGTGATTAGAGGATTGGAGCCTTCAGTCCCATCCACTCCCCAAGCTAACTTCAGAGGAGGGGAGAGGAACTGGAGGTGAAACAATGGGCAATGATTTAATCAATCATGACTGTGTAAGAAACCCTCCTTGAAAGCCCAAAAGAACAGGATTTGGAAAGCTTCTGGATTGGTGAACACATGGAGATGTGGGGAGAGTGGTATGCTTAGAGCAATTATGGAAGTTCTGAGCCCTTTCCCCACACCTTGCACTATGCATCTGTCTGTTACTGAGTTATATTCTTTTATAATAAACCAATATTCTGATTAAGTTTAAAAAAAAAGAAAAAGCCCAGACCTGTTCTTAAATTGAACCTTTTAACCACCTGTCCTGCTTTATTTAAAAAAAATTTCTTTTATTGATTTTTGTAGAGAGGAAGAGAGAAGGAGAGAGAGAGAGAGAGAGAGAGATGGATGTGAGGGTGAAACATCTATTGGCTGTCCACTGCACTTCCTCCACTTGGGATCAACCCAGCAACCCTGGGCATGTGCCCTGACCCAGAATCAAACCTTTCTGTGCATGGGAAGATGCCCAACCAACCAAGCCACACATCCTACCTCTGCCCTTGGGCCTTTGGAGTTCATCCTGATTGCCCTAGATTGACCAAGAGACCTCAAGTGACTGATCTTAGACATTCCAGAGCCAAGTCTTCTGAATGCTAGGCCTCTCACACTTAGACAATCATTGCCAGCAGGTTCCCCCAGCACACCTTCCATCAGGCACTGTGTAAATGCTTTATGTGCGTGATCTCACAAACACCTCTCCTGGAAAACTGAGGCTCAGAGATACTCTATGGACCCAGTGCAAGTCGCTTGCTTTGTGGGTCACACCACAAGAAAGGATTTGAGCAGGAAGTTCTCATGTCCTATTCCTTAAAACCATAAACAAGACATCACAGCGCCACAGTGAGGAGGGCATGATATCTTGCATGTGCCAGTAAATGGTACCTCTCTCTCTCTCTCTTTTAAAATCTTTACTGTTGAGAGTATTACAGATGTCTCTCTTCTCCCCTCCGCCCCCCCCCCCCCGCATTGCTCCTCTCCATTCAGTTCCTGCCCTATCCCAGACCTTTGCCATCCTATTATTTGTGTCCATAGGTAATGCGCATATATATATATATATATATATATGTATATATATATATATATATATATACATATATATATATGTAATCTTTGTTTATTCTCTTCCTGCTCCCACACTCCCCTTCCCTCTGAGAATCGTTAGTCTATTCCCATGGTTGGCAAACTGCGGCTCGCGAGCAACATGTGGCTCTTTGGTCCCTTCAGCGTGGCTCTTCCACAAAATACCACGGCCGGGGTGAGTTTATTTTGAAGAAGTGGCGTTAGAAGTTTAAGTTAAAAAAATTTGGCTCTCAAAAGAAATTTCAATCATTGTACTGTAGATATTTGGCTCTGTTGACTAATGAGTTTGCCGACCACTAGTCTATTCCATTTCCATGCTTCTGATTCTATTTTATTCACCAGTTTTATTCTGTTCGTTAAATTTCTTATTCATTTAATTTGATTTTTAGATTCAATTATTGATAGATATGTATTTATTGCCTTTTTATTGTTCATATTTTTTCTTCTCCTCCTCCTCCTCCTCCTCTTCCTCCTCTTCCTCCTTCTCCTTCTCCCTCTTTCTCTTCTTAAAGAATACCCTTCAATATTTCATGTAATACTGGTTTGGTGGTGATGAACTCCTTTAGCTTTTTCTTATCTGTGAAGCTCTTTATCTGACCTTCAATTCTGAATGATAGTTTTGCTGGGTAGAGTAATCTTGGTTGTAGGTTCTTGCTATTCATCACTTTGAATATTTCTTGCCACTCCCGTCTGACCTGCATAGTTTCTGTTGAGAAATCAGCTGACAATCGTATGGGCGCTCCCTTGTAGGTAACTGTTTTTCTCTTGCTGCTTTTAATATTCTCTCTTTGTCTTTTGCTCTTGGCATTTTAATTATGATGTGTCTTGGTGTGGTCCTCTTTGGATTCCTTTTGTTTGGGGTTCTCTGGACTTGTAAGTCTATTTCTTTCACCAGGTGGGGGAAGTTTTCGGTCATTATTTCTTCAAATAGGTTTTTAGTATCTTGCTCTTTCTCTTCTTCTGGGACCCCCATAATTCTGATGTTGGTACACTTGAGATTATCCCAGAGGCTTCTTACACTATCTTCAACTTTTTGGATTCTTTTTTCTTTTTGCTTTTCTGGTTGATTGTTTTTTGCTTCTTTATATTCCAAATCTTTGACTTGGTTCTTGCAATCCTCTAGTCTGCTGTTGGATCTCTGTATAATATTTTTTATTTCAGTCAGTGTATGCTTAATTTCTAGTTGGTCCTTTTTCATATCCTCGAGGGTCTCACTAAATTTATCGGCCTTTTCTAGAAAATTCTTGAAAAACCTTATAACCGTGATTTTGAACTCTATATCCAGTAGTTTGCTTTCCTCCATTTCTTTCATTTGTGACCTGCCTCTTTGTCTCCGCATTTTGGCTGCTTCCCTGAGTTGATAGAGTGGCTTTGTGTGGTAAGTGTCCTATAGGGCCCAGTGGCTCAGCCTCCCCAGTTACCTGAGGTGGACACTCTTGGTGCACCCCTTTGTGGGCTGTGTGCACAGTCTTGTTGTAGTGAAGCCTTGATTGTTGTTGGTATCACTGGGAGGAATTGACCTCCAGGCCAATTGGCTATGAGGATCAGCTGTATCTACGATGGGAGAACTTCTGTGCTGGAGACACCCTTATGAGACAAGACTTGCAAAAGCCTCTGGGCTCAGCTTGAATGGGGCGAAGTCTCAGAGCGGAGCAGACAGCATTGGTTTCCTGTCACCCCTGCCCTAAGAGGCCCCTGGGTCTCAGTGTCCCATGGTAATTGCTGCAAGCACCTCTGAGAGAAGGCCCCCCCTTGAGTTTTGCCCGCTGCCAGACAATCCAGTTTCTCCCCCTATGAGTCTGGGTCCCCAGAGTCTCACCTGGAACTGGAGTTCAGAGTAATCAGGAGCTTTTGTCTCCCTCCCGCTTGAGAAAGCCAGCTGCGTACTCAGTTGCCATACCTCTCCGCATGTGCACCTCTGTACCTTTGCCTTCCGCAGCTCCTGTGAGTCTCAGTGTGCTTTTCTCTTTCCTTCTAGTTGTAGAATTTCCACTCAGCCAGCCTTCATGTTGTTCTGGGTGATGTCCGTTTTGTCTTTTAGTTGTAGTTTTGAAACTGTTGTGTGAGGCAGCAGTTCAGGTGTTTACCTATGCTGCCATCTTAGTTTCTCCCCTTTGAAGCATTTTCTACTGCAGGTTGTAAAATTATTGTTTTTAGTCAAGTTTTTAGTACAGATTCACACATAGTGCCTTATCTGAAAGGCTTAGGGATAGATGGTTTGATTCTGTTTTTATTTTCATTTTAGAATGTTTCAATATTCTCAGCAGGGTTGGTAGCACTTCATTATCACGATACTTCTGCTTCAAAGCATGTGTAGAGAGGAAAACACACTTAGTTATAAATAACCTATGATCAGTTCAGTCAGGTCTTACTGCTTAAAGAGTTTGGGGGTCTAATTTATGAAGAAACATTGTGTTTGTGGATAAGAGATTGTATGCCTGCCAGTGCAATGATTTTTAAAAAAATTGATAGTATTTATTATTAAGCACCTGCTGTGAATCAGACTACATAGAATCTGTAGGTTCACAGGCACTAAACAATCTATTTTAACAAATAATACCTGTGCATTACAGATAAATTAGGAAAAACATAGGGGTCCCAATAAAATAAATAACTGGATTGTGAAAGGATGCTAAAACCATTTGATTAACACTCAGCAGATGACTTCTTCGTTACCAAGGGAACAGATGTACTTACCTACTGTGTATAAGAGGGTGTTTTCTGGCAGACACCTTCTTCTTCTTTTTAAAAAAATATACTTTTATTGATTTCAGAGAGGAAGGTAAAGGGAGAGAGAAATAGACACATCTGCACACCCCCACTGGGGAATGAGCCTGGAACCCAGTCATGTGCCCTTGACCAGAATCAAACCTGGGACCCTCCAGTCCATAGGCTGATGCTCTAGCCACTGAGCAAAACTGGCGAGGGCAGATACCCTCTTCTTAACTAAGTGGTCAAACAGTATCCCAAATAGTGGGACAACCTGATATCAAGTGTCTCTTTATATGATACTATAGGAAGTACACAAAATTGCCTATGCACATTTTTTTTAAAGTTAAATCTCCACTTAAGAATGAGGAAACAATCAGACTTTGAAAATGGGGGATATATCCAAAATAACTAGCCAGGACTTCTCAAAAAAGTCATTATATGAAAAACAAAGAGAGACCACCGAGGCATAACAACCAAATTCAGTTCATGCACCTTAATTGGGTCCTGAATTGGCCATTTATTTTGGGTGCATGCTTGCTCATTGCTCAGTGCTGGTTTTCTTCTCCCGTCCAGTGCTCCTTGCTTGCTTCTTGCCGTTCACAAATGACAGACAAGGCTGTAGGTGATGGGGGTGTGGTTCCCAGAATAAACGTTGGACTGTTTTCCCTCCAGGCTTCTGCCCTGAGTTGGAGAATGAATGGGAGCGTTGTGCCTGGGTGTGGGCTTGCCCAGAGTCTGGCTTCCCATGTGGGTGGCTGAGAGGCCAGGGGCCCCTGCTTCTGGCTGCTCCTCCCCTCCTCCACAGTGCCACAATAGGACTGGCTTTTTTTCAGAAGCCAGTACCCACCCTGTTACCATCTCAAGTTGTCAGAGAGCTGGATCTTTTTAGGGAACTGCCCTCTGGTCCTTTTTTCCTGCAAGTGAATGTTGAGTGGCAGGGGCCCTGGGGAATGGGATAGGAAAGGGTGCAGGAAGCACCCTTGGCTATCTGTTCTCATTCCTGCCTGCTCCCTACAACACAGGTGGTGCTGGGCTCCCTCTTCCCTGTAGTCCTCTTCTGAATGCAATAACCTCCTCTGATTCATGTCCCCAAGCCTCTGATAGGTTTTCTACCAGAAATGTGTGGGAATCTCTCAAGTGTGGATGGTCTCTAGTAAGCTGAATAATTATCCCCCAAAGATATCCATGGCCTATTCCTTGTAACCTGTGAATGTGACCTTACAGGGCAAAAGGGACTTTGCAGATGTATTGAATTAAGAAAATTGAGATGGGGAGATTGTCCTGGATTATCTGGGTGGGCCCTGAATATAATCACATGGTCCTTATAGAGGGAGCCAGGAGAGGTCAGTCAGAGGGCAGTGTGATGCAGAGCAGAGAATAAAGGTGGCCACTGGAAGCTGAAAAAGGCCAGGACTTGGATTCTCCATTCAGCAACTCCTAAAGAAACCAACCCTGCCAGCACCTTGACTTTAGCCCAGTGAAACTGATTTTGGACGGTAAAAGAATAATTTTGATGTTTTAAGCCATTAAGTTTATGGTAATTTGTTACAGCAGCAATAGGAAACTTACGACTGTCTCCTCCCCCCACCTCTTTGCCATTATCAGCTGATTTCCCCTTTTTATTCCATTATTTTATACAAATCATAGTGTGTGCCTTCTAGGTTGCTAAGACAGTGGGCTCTGGGGTCAGACTTTATCTTCTGATGACAGCTCTGGTTACTGAGAGACACGAGATGAGACATTTTGTTGTCTGGCTGTTGTCAGTTTCCTTACTGAATGAGGGTCAAATTGGACAATGCAGAAGTCAGGGTCTGGCAGCCTCCAGTTTATATCACAGATATGTCCTCTTTAGCTTTCAGTGTTTTAAATTTCTCTTTGTATTTATTTTGAATCAGATACTATAGATACATTGGATAAAAATGTAAAAGTATGGCCCTGGCTGGTGTGACTCGGTTGGGTGTCATCCTGTACATTGAAGAGTTTAATTTCCAGTCAGGGCGTGTGCCAGGGTTTTGGGCTCGATCCTTGGTGGAGGGCGAGTGAGAGGGAGCCAATCGATGTTACATCAATGTTTCTTTCTCTAAAAATCGATTAAAATATTAAAAAAATTTAAATATGAAAAAGGTGTCCAAGGCTAATCACTCTTCTACCACTGCCCTCAGCTACCCTAGCTTTTGCCTCCATTCTGACATGCCCTTGCAGAGGTTTTTTATTTTTAAATTTTTTTTGTTAATCCTTACCCGAGGATATTTTTCCATTGATTTTTAGAGAGAGTGGAAGGAAGGGGGAGAGACACACAGAGAGAGAAACATCGATGTGAGAGAGACACATTGATTGGTTGCCTTCTGCATGACCTTGGGTATCGTGCCTGAAGTCAAGGTATGTGGCCTTGACTGGAATTGAACCTGGGACCTTTCAGTCCATGGGCTAACGCTCTATCCACTGAGCCAAACTGGCTTGCAGAGCTTTTTTTATACATTGTCAAGGAATTTCAAACACACACACACACACACACACACACACACACACACACACACTTCAAACAAACAGTAACATACCATGTACTACATGTTGACACTTTGTTTTGATCATTTAATGTTTTGCTGATCTTTTCATACCACTGTGTAAAACTTCCATATTTTCCTGAGTAGCCACATAGATCGCTATTATGAATGCACCTGGCATTTTCCTCTTGTCCCTTATTGGTGGAAATATTGGATATGTCCAGTATTTTGTTATTATAAACAGTGCTGCCATGTACAACATATGTCATCAGAGTAGACATTTCTAGAAGTGGAACTGCCAGTCAGAAGGTATGTCATGGCTACAATTTAAAAAGGAACAATAGCATGTGTTACTGAGGATGTGGAGACATTGGAGCCCTCCCACACTGCTTGTAGGAATATAAAATGGTGCAGCTGCGTTGGAAGGCAGTCTGGTGGTTCCTCAAAAAGTTGAACTTAGAGTTACCATATGACTCACTGTCAGATGCAAGCTCCTCAGCCAAGGACTTGACCCTCCTGGGTGACAGGAATCAGAAGAACATGCGAGTGCAAGCAGGCAAATGGGACATGCTTTATTGCACAGGAAAGCAACCATAGCAGGCTGGTCAGTGAAAGTTTATATACATGCTCAAACAAGCTCAAACAAAGAAGGCTTTTTGCCAAGCAATAACATCAGTATTTGGCCACAGAAAGGTGCATCTGTGCAGTATAAGTCTTGCGGCAACCTTGCACCTGTATAAGAGTATCTTGGCCTTGAGCAACCAAATTGGGCCCATGCTTAAAGTGGCCTTGAAACATCTGGTGTATTCTTAGACAGGGCCCCATACCCACAGTTCCACTCCTAAGTATAATCTTGTACTGATTTCATTTATATGGGATGACGAGAATAGGCAAATTCATAGAAACACAAAGTAGATTAGTGGTTGCCAGGGGCTGGGGGAATTACAGAAAATGGGGTGATAAGAATGTTCTGGAATTAGATAGCGGTGATAATTGTACAACATTGTAAATATATTAGAAACTGCTAAGTGATACACTTTAAGCCAATTCAAATTTTTTTGTGAGTTATATCTCAATAAAAAATTGATACTTTCAAAAAGGTATATGCATAAAATTTTCTTAGTTATTGCAAAATTACCCTTTACTCACCAGAAGTGTATATGAGCAGCCCTTTTTCCATGCTGCTAGACTCTCTAAAAACCATGGGACTCTTGCATGGACATAAATACTGACTGATCTTTATTCTTTTACAAAATCATTAAACAGTGATTCTTTTATTATGCATTTTTTATTTTTATTGATTTCAGAGAGGAAGGGAGAGGAAGAGAGATAGAAACATCCATGATGAGAGAGAATCATTGATCAGCTGCCTCCTGCACACCTGTACTGGGGATTAAGCTCACAACCCAGGCATGTGCTCCTGACCAGAATCAAACCTGGGACCCTTCTATCCGCAGGCTGACACTCTATCCACTGAACCATACCAGCTAGGGCTAAACAGTGATTCTTTTAAATGAGATTTCTGTAACCATTTAAACACTCATTCCAAAGACAATCACTTAAACCCTTCACAAATCTAATAGCAAATGCTTGCAAACTTTGTAATGACCTTAACAAATGCACAAAGCAGTCTATGATATTATAATGATCAGAAAACTGGTTACTTGTGCTGACACATGTTACAAATGTGCTGACATCATGGATTTCAATTTGTGTCTTTATTATTGCTATTTCAATTTGTATTCTTTCCTGCTGGGAGCATGATTTTCACCCACTGTTAGGAAGCAGTCAGGGTTACTGCTTCAGAGCTGCTGCGGTTTTAGATGATAAGACTGGGGAGCTCCGAGTAGTGGTTACCCTGAGACTGTCATTGAGAATGGCCCTGAACCAGCAGGGGGGTCTTGTTGATGGCACAGCTGTGTGCTCCCTTCAGGGTCACATGTGCGCTGAGTGTCTTCTCACCTGGTGCAGGCTGACCTGCCTACTCTGAGCTCTTTGTTCTGAGCAGGACCGGACTTGTTTCTATCCAGTTAAATCCAAAACCTTTTATCAGTGTGGCTTAATAAAGCCCCAACCTTTCTTTGTTGTGGTAAAATAGATATAACACGTTTGCCAGTTTAGCCCTTGTTAAGTGTACAATGTCATAGCATTAATTACACTTATAATGCTTTGTAACCATCACCATTCTGTCCCAAAATGTTCATCACTTCAAACAGAATCTCTGTACCCATTTGGCAATAATTCCCTATTCCTTCCTCCCCCAACTCCAGGCCCCGGTAATCTCTAAACTACTTTCTGTCTCTACAAATTGCCTATTCTAGATATTTTATATAAGTGGAGTCATAATATATGTGTTCTTTTGTGTCTGGCTTATTTCACATAGCATAATGTTTCCACCCATGTAATAGCATGTATCAGTACTTCATTTCTTTTATGGATAAATAATATTCCATTGAATTAATGTGCCATATATAGTAGAGGCCCGGTGCATGAAAATTCATGCACTGGAGGGGGCGGTTCCTTAGCCCAGCCTGCCCCCTCTCACAGTCTGGGAGCCTTCAGGGGCGGGAGGTGACCCAGCGATCAGGGAAAGGATCACACCTCTGCTGCTGCCACTGCCAGCAGCGCAAGCCTCGGCCAGCCCTGCTTACCTGAGCCTTGGGCAGCCCTGGGCAGCTGGGCAGCTGCCATCCGAGGCTTGCTTGCACCTTGGGCCCGCCCTGGGGGGCTGAGGGGCTGAAGGGACTGGGGAACTATGGAGGCAGGCATGTGGAGCGGCTGGGCCTGCCTGAGGATGGGCCTGGCCTTGCTGTGCACTTGCCACCCTAGCAGGGCTGAGGGGATTGGGTGCTGCCATCTTATGGCTGTGGGCAACACCATCTTTGAGGGTGTGGCAGTCAATTAGCATATTCCCTCCTTATTGGTTGTGGGCACTGCCATATTTGAGGGTGGGGCAGTCAATTAGTGTATTCCCTCCTTATTGGCTGTGGATGCCGCCATCTTTGCAACGGCATGAGGGTCAATTAGCATATTCTCTCTTTATTAGATAGGATTGCAATCAAAGGAAGGGACGTAGGTGGGTTACATGAAATCCATTGGTGATAGACTAGAGAGGCAGGAGAAAGCAAAGTGGGGAAACCCCTGGGATTGGATAAAAAGTAAAATGATAGACACATACTTAGGTGGGTGCAGGAACAATTAACATGATAACAATGAAGGAATTTGTGGTATCTGTCCTGGTGCCCAGGCACATTAGTTTGTGCCCCAAGAGGTTCAGAAAAAGGGAAGTTACAAGTTACCCAGACATTTTAATGATATGTTATATAGATGCAAAAAGACAGGCTCAGTTAAGGTAAAGGTTGACTTTGTCAATGTAGATACTGGCCTAGGATGTAACTACCCACCATAACAGCTTTTAGTTAAAGTTTAATTTCAGACCATGCTTTGTGGTTACTTTAGGTCTCTGAGTTTGCAAGACCGCCATGCAGGCCTTCCCTGAGCTTGTCAGGTTAGCATGTGGCCCCTTTTGTCCACACAGGGGAATACTGGGCATAGTTCTCTAGGACAGTTTTTGCCAAATAGCCAGTGTCTGTAAAGTGGATCTCCTCTGAAGACCCAGGCTTAGGAAGAAGGCAGGCCAGCTGAGGTACTAGGAGCCTGGGGGGCTTCTGGCCCTGAGAACACAATTTGATAAGACATGTAAGAATCCAGCCTTCATAAGTAATACTTCTCTGGGGCAAAGAAAAGGAAGAGCAGTGTTCCATGACTGATGGCATGTGGGCTGATGATGGGCTGCCCTATGACATATAGGAGACAATAAGTATTTATTGACCATTGTAATATGTTTTTTTTGGACAAGCTGAAAGCCTGTATCAAGCACACCAAACTATAAGATATTGGTTATCACTGATCAGAAGGAGACTAATTCTTTCTAGGTGTCAGATGGCTTGTCACCACTACCACCTCCCCCTGTGACCATGTCTGGCTGCAAGGGAATGTGGGAAATGTAGGTTTTCTTTCAGAGAGGGATCTTGTGTTAGTTAGCAAATTATTCCCACCCCCCCCCCAAAAAAAAAAAAAAAAAAAAGAAACTCAAAACAACCAACATGCCCGGCCAACGAAGCTTTGTGGTTGAATTTTTTGAGGAAACTCCATACTGTTTTCCATAATGGCTGCACCAGTCTGCATTCCCACCAGCAGTGTACTAGGGTTCCCTTTTCTTCACATCCTCGCCAGCACTTGTCATTTGTTGATTTGTTGATGGTAGTAGTCATTCTGACAGGTGTGAGGTGATGCCTCAATGTTATTTTAAGTTGCATTTCTCTGATGATCAGTGACTTAGAGCATTTTTTTATATGTCTCTTAGCCATGTGTATGTACACTTTGGAGAACTGTCTATTTAGGTCCTTTGCCCATTTTTTAACTGTATTGTCTTCCTTTTGGAATTAAAAAGAGCTTGGAAGAGTTCCTTCATCTTGGATTTTTTTGGAATAGTTTGAGGAGTATAGGTGTTAGTTCTTCTTTGAATGTTTGGTAAAACTATCCTGTGAAGCCATCTGGACCTGGGCTTTTGTTTGCTAGAAGTTTTTATTTATTTATTTATTTATTTTATTGCTTTTGTTTCATCAGTTGTTATTGGCTTATTCAGCTTTTCTGATTCTTCCTGATTCAGTTTTGGGAGATTGTATTTTTCTAGGAATTTATCAATTTCTTTCACATTGTCCCACTTGTTGGCATATAGTTGTTCATAGTATTCTCTTACAATCCTTTCTATTTCTGTGGTGTCAGTGGTTACTTCTCCCTTTCATTTCTGATTTTATTTATTTGGGTCCTCTCTCTTTGTTTCTTGATCAGTCTGGCTAATGGTTCATCAATCTTGTTTATCCTTTCAAAGAACCAGCTCTTGGTTTCATTTTTTTTTTTTTTTTGGTATTGTTTTCTTAGTCTCTACGTCATTTATTTCTGCTCTAGTCTTTATTATTTCCTTCCTTTTACTTTCTCTGGGCTTTTCTTGTTGTTCTAATTCTTTAAGTTGTAGGATTAAATAGTTTATTATTACTTTTTCTTTTTTTTTTTTAGATAGGCCTGTAGTGCTATGAACTTCCCTCTGGGGACTGCTTTTGCTGTGTCCCTGAGACTTTGGGTTGTGTATTCATTTTCATTTATTTCCAGGAAGTTTTTGATTTCTTTCTTGATTTCATTGGTAACCCATTCATTGTTTAATAACATGCTATTTAGCCTCCATGTGTTTGAATATTTTTACTGTAGTTGATTTCTAATTTCATTCCATTGTGATCTGAACATATGCTTGATATAATTTTAATCTTCTTGAACTTGTCGAGACTTGTTTTGTGTCCTAACATGTGGTCTATCTTTGTAAATGATCCATGTGCACTTGAGAAGACTGTATATTTTGCTGCGTTGGGGTGAAATGTTCTATAAATGTCAAATAAATCCATCTGATCCAGTGTGTCCTTTAGAGTCTCTGTTTCCTTGTTAAGTTTTTGCCTGGAAGATCTGTCCAGTGAAGTCAGCAGGATGTTAAAGTCCCCTACTGTGACTGTATTATTTTCAATCTCTCTCTTAAAGTCCTCTAGAAGTTTTTAAAAAATATATATTTAGGTGCTCCTATATTGGGTTCATATATGTTTATCAGGGTTATATCCTCTTGTTGGATTGATCCCTTTAGTATTGTGTAGTGACCTCTGTTGTCTTCTGTGATGATGGCCTTCATTTTGAAGGTCAATTTTTAAAGATAAGAGTATTGCTACTCCAGCTTTTTATTCTTTTCCATTTGCATGGAAAACTTTTTTCCATCCCTTCACTTTCATCCTACGTGTATCTTTTGTTCTGAGGTAGGTCTCTTGTAGACAGCATAGTTGGGTCATGCTTTTATTTGTATCCATTCATCTACCCTATGTCTTTTGATTGGAACATTTAGTCCATTTACATTTAGGGTTATTATTAATATGTACTTATTTATTGACATTTTAATTCTGTATGCCTAGGTTTCTCTCTCTATTTCTTCTCATTACAGCAGTCCCTTTAACATTTCTTATAATGCTATCTTGGTAGTGATGAAGTCTTTTAGACTTTATTTTTTTGTCTGGGAAACTCTTTATTTCACCATCTATTTCGAATGATAGCCTTGCTGGATCTAGTAATCTTGGTTTCAGATCCTTTCTTTCTATTACCTTGAGTACTTCATGCCATTCCCTTCTGGCCTGTAGAATTTCTTCCTTCCTTCCTTCCTTTCTTTCTTCCTTTCTTTCTTTCTTTCTTTCTTTCTTTCTTTCTTTCTTTCTTTCTTCCTTCCTTCCTTCCTTCCTTCCTTCCTTCCTTCCTTCCTTCCTTCCTTCCTTCCCTCCTTCCTTCCTTCCTTTCTTTCTTTCTCTCTTTCTCTCTTTCTTTCTTTCTTTCTTTCTTTCTCCTCCCCTCTCCCCTCCCCTCCCCTCCCCTCCTCTCCCCTTCCCTTCCTCCTTCCTTCCTTTTCAAATTTCCCATATCATATACACTGAGTGACCAGATTATTATGATCTCTGAATGCATAATAATCTGGCCACTCAGTGTATATCCTATATAATAAAAGGCTAATGTGCAAATTGTCCCCTCAACCGGGAGTTCAAGCAGCAGGCAGGCCGACCAACCGCCCATGTCCCCTCCTCCTGGCCCGGCTGGCTGGACCCCACCCATGCACAAATTCATGCACCAAGCCTCTAATACACACACACACACACACACACACACACACTGAGTAGCCAGATTATTAATCTGGCCACTCAGTGTATATATAAATTTTTATTGATTTCAGAGTGGTAGGGAGAGGGAGAGAGATAGAAATATCAATGATGAGAGAGAATCATTGATTGGCTGCCTCCTGTACACCCCACACTGGGGATCGAGCCTGCAACCTGGGCATGTGCCCCAACCGGGAATCAAACAGTGACCTCCGGGCTCAAAGGTTGACGCTCAACCACTGAGCCATGATGGCTGGGCTGGCCTGTAGAGTTTCTGATGAGAAATCAGGTATCAGTCTTATGGGAGCTTCTTTGTAGGTAATAGTTTTCTTTTCTCTTGCTGCCTTTAAGATTATCTCTTTGGGCGAACCAAGATGGCAGTGTAGGCAAATTCCTGTACTTGCTTCCCACTACCACATCAAAATTACAGCTAAAATACAGAACAACCATCATCCAGAACTATTGGAAAGCTGGCTGAATGCAAGTCCTACAACTAGAGAAGTAAAGAAGAAAGCACATTGAGACTGGTAGGAGGGTCGGGGGTGTAGAACGGGCTGGTACAGCACCCGTGTGTGCCACTTTTTTAATCAGGAGGGAGATTGCCTCTGCGGGAGCTGCCCAGTGGAGCAAGGGGTTCCAGCCCCACACCAGATACCCATCCCAGGGTCCCAGAGTTGGAAAAAGAAGTCCTTACAGGCAGTAAGAACTATGGGCTATAAAAACCAGTGCAGATTGGGGCTGAGTGACACACAGGCTGCTGGAGACCCAGCTGCTCCCCTTAAAAGGCCAGCGCCACAAACTGAAATTATAAGCTCCTGCTTCCTCTGAGCTCTAGTGCCAGGCAAAGCTCTGGGAAACCCAGACACATATGAGGAGAGACTGGACTTTCTGGCACTGGGGCAAGAACTGGAGGGTGGCTTTCTTCCAGAAGAAGGTGCTCACAGCGGTCATTGTTCCTGTGCTGGGACCTCCCAGTTGCAGGGCTGACTGGCAGCCACTTCTTTTGCTTAGCCCTGGTGATTCCTTGAGACCCCGCCCCACCAATTTACAATTCCATGCAAGCTGTGCCCAGTGGTTTTTGCATATGAATGACCTGTCCTTTCTCAGGCTAAAAACCTGTAAAAGAAGCTGCAGCTGGGTCAGGGATCCCCAACCTATTCAATAAAAGGCCCAAGACCCTGCACCAGCACCAGCCTGCCTTGTTTCACAGCTGGGCCTCATCTGGGCCCTTCTAAACCTGATACAAGGAGGAGGGATCTGCAGATCTCTCTATAGCTCCTGCTGGGTGGCCCCAAGCAGAGGCTGACTTTGCACCTCCCTGAAGACCCAAGAGCCAATGTACCCAGTGGTCAGTGGCAGACCATACCAGATTACAACTCTTCACATCCATAAGTGACACACTCAAAGGGCTGACTCAGTGAGCACCAAAGCCCCACTGAAGCAAGTCCTGCTCCATAAGGGTGTCTCCTGCCCAGCAGCTTTCTCACTGTAGTCACAGCTAATCCCACAGCTAAATGGCCTGGAGGTCAATTCCTCCCAGTGACACCAATAGCAATCAAGGCTCAACTACAACAAGACTGTGCACACAGCCCACAAAGGAGTATAACTATTATGTCCACCTCAGGTGACTGGGGATGCTGAATCACTGGATTCTATAGGACACCTACTACACAAGGCCACTCTATCAATTCAAAGAGACTTAGCAGCTACCCAGTACATAGAAACAAACAGGGAAGCAGCCAAAATGCAGAGACAAAGAAACATGTCACAAGTGAAAGAAATGGAGGAAAACAAATGACTGGATATGAAGTTCAAAACCACAGTTATAAGGTTACTCAAGAATCTTTTAGGAACCTCCAAGGGATTTAGTGAGACTTTCAAGGATCTTAGCGAGAATGCCACACACACACACACACACACACACACACACACAAAAGAAAAAGAAAAAAAAAAGAAAAAGGACCAGTCAGAAATTAAACATACACTGACTTAAATAAAGAATAATATATAGGGATTCAATAGTAGACTTGAGGATCCCAAGAATCAAATCAACAATTTGAAATATGAGGGGGAAAAACCCCACCCAATCAGAAGAGCAAAAAGAATCCAAAAATATGAAGATAGTGTAAGGAACCTCTGGGACAAGTTCAAGTGTACCAACGTCTGAATTATGGGGGTTCCAGAAGAAGAGAGAGTGCAAGATACTGAAAACCTATTTAAAGAAATAATGACAGAAAACTTCCCCCACCTGGTGAAAGAAATAGACTTACAAGTCCAGGAAGCACAGAGAGTCTCAAACAAGAGAAAACCAAAGAGGACCACACTAAGACACATCATAATTAAAATGCCAAGGGCAAAAGACAAAGAGAAAATATTAAAAGCAGCAAGAGAAAAACAGTTACCTACAAGGGAGCGCCCATATGACTGTCAGCTGATTTCTCAACAGAAACTATGCAAGCCGGAAGAGAGTGGCAAGAAATATTCAAAGTGATGAATAGCAAGAACCTACAACCAAGATTACTCTACCCAGCAAAGCTCTCATTTAAAATTGAAGGTCAGATAAAGAGCTTCACAGACAAGAAAAAGCTAAAGGAGTTCATCAGCACCAAACCAATATTATATGAAATGCTGAAGGATATTCTTTAAGAAGAGGAGGAAGAAGAAAAAGGTAAAGGTAAAAAATATGAACAACAAAATGGCAACAAATACATATCTATCAACAACTGAATCTAAAAATCAAATGAATAAAAAATCTGATGAACAGAATAAACTGGTGAATGGAATAGAATCAGGGGTATGTAAATGGAAAAGACTGACGATTCTCAGAGGGAAGGGTGTGTGTGTGTGTGTGTACAGGAAGAGATTAGACAAAGATCTTATATGTATGTATGCATTACCTATGGACATAGACAATAGGGTGGTGAGGGCCTGGGGTGGGTTGGGAACCAGGTGGAGGGGAGCAATGGGGGGAAAAAAGAGGGACATCTGTAATAATCTCAACAATAAAGATAAAAAGAGATTCTTTCTTTGTCTTTAATTTTTGGCATTTTAATTTTATGATGTATCTGTTTGGCTTCTTCTTGCCTGGGACTCTCTGTGCTTCCTTAACTTGTGTGACTTTTTCCTTTATGAAGTTAGGGAAGTTTTCTGCCATTTCTTCAAACACATTCTCTATCCTTTCTCCCTTTCTGCCTCTTCTGGCACACCTACTATGAGAATATTGTTACATTTCATGTTGTCCCACAGCTCTTTTAAGCTGTCCTCCTGTTTTTTAATTGTGTTTTTCTTTTTAGTTCTCTGATTGATTTTTTCCTACCCTGTTTCCTGATCTGATCCTTAGCTTTCCCTGATCTGCTGTGTATTTCTCCCAATGTGTTATTTATTAGTGCTATGTCATTATTTCTGACTGTTCTTTTTTCATAGTTACTATATCTTTTCTCATGCTGTTGAGCATTTAAAAAAATCTTTTTGTGTTGAGCATCTTTACCATCATTATTCTGAACTCTATATCAGATAAATTTCTTATCTCCATTTAATTTATCTCTTCTGGAGAATACTCTTGTTTTTTTCATTTGGGTTTATTTTTATTTTTTGTATTTTGGCTGCCTGTTTGGGTTTCTTACTATGTATTAGGTAGATCTGCTATGCCCCTCAACTTCTAGTGCAGGTCAGTGTCAAATGCTGTTTCTGACTAATTAGATCAGGCAGATTCAAAGCCCCCAGAGACCTCCTCTGCCTGCAGGAGAGGGGGATGGTTTCCAGACACCAACCAAGGACAGTATTAGGTGAGTGTTCTGGAGTCATTGGAGGAGACATTTGTGCACAGAAAGGACTGATTACTTCATGTTTTAAATTAACATTCAATGTATTAAAACTACCAATTAAAAATTCTGTCACCCTAGCCAGTTTGGCTCTGTGGTTAGAGCATCAGCCTAAGCACTGAAGGGCCTCAGGTTCAATTCTGGTCACGGGCACATACCTTGGTTGCAGGCTCAATCCCTGACCCCTGTTAGGGTGCATGTGGGAGGCAACCAATCGATGTGTGTCCCTCACATCAATATTTCTCTTCCCCCTCTCTCCCGCTCTCTCTCTGAAAATCAATGGAAAGAAAAAATATATATCCTCTAGTGAGGATTAATTTTAAAAAATAAAAATAAATAAAAATACTGTCTTCCTTAAGCTTTAAAGTTCTACTTCTAAATATTCTATTTATAAATCTAGTAGATTTAAAGAGTCACTTTCAGGGCAGACTTTGATTACTGTTCAATCAACTCCAGTTTCAACAGTTTTACAGCCTATGTAGAATCTTTTAAAAATATATTTTTTATTGATTTTAGAGAGGAAGAGAGAGATAGAAACATCAATGATGAGAGAGAATCAATTGACCAGCTATCTCCTGCACACCCCCTACTGGGGATCAAGCCCACAACCCGGGCATGTGCCCTTGACCTGAATCAAACCCGGGACCCTTCAGTCCTCAGGCCAATGCTCTACCCACTGAACCAAACCAGTTAGGTCTAGAATCTTAATTAATTAAATTCTCTTAAATGTTTTGCTTTCAAAAATTTAAACTGTTCAATTTTCTTCAGAAACTCAACAGAAGCTTCTAAGGAGCAAAACCTTCACAAGTATTTAACTCATATAATAAATTATAAGAACATCAAGATCTTTTAAACATTCCAGTACCATTTAGCCATTTGGAAAAATTCTCTTTCATGTTTCTGTGAAAAAGTACAAGTCTAATATAATGAATGCCTCAATTACGCACTTTATGTTGAAAGATTTACATTTATAGGACAAATTTGTCACATTTTCTCCTTTGCCAAATTTTCTTAAACATTGCAAATAGTACTTTAAATACCAATATCCCAAATGTCTTAAATATAACACAAAAATATTAATTCTTTTGTGGGTTTGGTTGACTTTCTCTATTTAATTGTATGTCTTTCTTACAACTGGGCCTCAAAAGACACTCTAGGAGAATTTTACTAGCAAGGTGAAGTTAATTCTTGCCTGAGATTTGGGATTGAAAGGGGAGCTCTGACTTTCTAGTTATAAAAAAAGAGGCCTTTTAAAATAGTTACCATGACAAAGGGGCTTCATGGCTACAATATTTCAGTCATCTGTCCTGAGTCCCAGGTCTGGTGAAGCATTATCTCACCCGTGTACCCTTTCAGCCAGTGAAATCAGAGGAAACCTGCAGGACTGCCCCACTGGCTCACAGCTGGCTTGGCGTCAGCTTGTCTGTCGACTGTGCAGCTCTATTCTGCATTCTTCCTCGGGTCTTGCTCTCTGGCCTGCCCACAACCCCTGGAGACAGTTAAATGACACCCAGTGTGTTGATGGCACCGCTCCTCATCCCTTTGCCTTTGCTTCCAGCCAGGCTGAAGTCAGGGTTGTGACCCAACGATGAGCAAGGAGGTCTCAGACAGTCCCTCGGGCATTGGGGATATAGAGATTGTCCCTGGGATGGACTGTGTTAGAGGAAATCAGTCAGGGTACAGCAAGCTTAGAACTGACCAGCCTGGGCAGCAGGGTATAGGGGAGCTGGGCTCAATTTCTTAAATACCCCAGAGCCCCTGTGTCCTGTAGGAGGGGCTGAGGGGAGCCACTTGGTGGGGAAGATCAGATTACAGGTTCTGGTGGTGGTGGTGTGGGAGGGGCTGGAGACCCAGACCTGCCCCTTTAACATGCACAGACATGAACCCAGGGAGGCAGTTCAGGTTCTCAACTGGGATGATTTTGCTCAGATAGAGTCAGCCCTACTGTGTGCAGCACCTACTACATGCCAGGCTCTCTTCCTTGGTCCTGTTGTTGTGGAGCTAAGCAAGTCAGCCAAGATGAGAGAGGATCCTGCCTGGGACCAGAACCGTGTGACAGCAGAAGTGGGGCAGATTCTGCATATATATTTTAAGGAAAGAAACAGGCTTTGCTGTGGGATTGGATGTGGTGTGATAGAGGAAGAGAGAGGAGCCAGGACAAGGCCAAGATCTGAGCGAATGGTTAAACAAAGGGTCTTTTCCTGAAGATGGCCTGAGGAAGTGGTTTGGAGAGGCGTGGCATCAGTTCTTCTTGGGCATGTGCTGGGAACTTCAAGGCACAAGGTCTTCCTAAATGCTATAGCCCTAATTTGAGCAAGGAATACCCTTTTCATGACAATCACTACACATGTAAGTAGACAGGTTATCATGCAACCATATTTACCCCAACTATGTGCAGTGTACTCTGATAAACCAATTAAAAAAATTTTTTTGGGGGAGGATAAGTTTTTTTATTGGCTTTAGAGAGAAAGAGAAAAACATCAGTTGGTTGACTCCTGTACCTGTCCTGGGACATTGAACCCAGGACCTTTTGGTGTATGGGACCAGGCTCCTACCAACTTAGTCACCAGCTAGGGCTTTATTGTATTTTTAAAATTGATTTGACAGAGAGAGAGAGAGAGAGAGAGAGAGAGAGAGAGAGAGAGAGAGGAAGAGAGAGGAAGAGAGAGAAAGAAAGAGAAACATTGATTTGTTGTCCCACTTATTTATGTATTCTTTTGTTGCTTCTTGTATGTGCCTTGACTGGGTATTAAATCTGCAACTTTGGCGTTTTGGGGTGACACTCTAACCCAGTGGTCGGCAAACTCATTAGTCAACAGAGCCAAATATCAACGGTACAAAGATTGACATTTCTTTTGAGAGCCAAATTTTTTAAACTTAAACTATATAGGTAGGTACATTGTTATTAACTTAGTTAAGGTACTCCTAAGCTGGCCTTTGCTGAAACTCAAGGAGCCAAAGAGCCGCATGTGGCTCGCGAGCCGCAGTTGGCCGACCACTGCTCTAACCAACTGAGCTTCCCAGCCAGAGCTTATTGTATTTTATTTTTAAAAAAACTGCTAATTGTGCCCTAGCCAGTTTGGCTCAGTGGACAGAACGTCAGCCCTTGGACTGAAGGCTCCTGGGTTCGATTCTGGTCAAGGGCATGTATCTTGGTTGCAGGCTCAATCCTTGCCCCTGGTCAGGGCACATGCAGAAGCCAACCAATCTATGTGTCTCTCACATCGATGTTTCTCTCTCTCTTCCCCTCCCTTCCACTCCCTCTAATAATCAATGGAAAAATATCCCCAGGTGAGGATTAGCAAAAGACAGCAACGACAACAACAAAAAACCCTGCTAATTGTGACTTATCAATGAGTCACAGCCTGAAAGTTGAAGGCCACTGTTCTATGTTCTACCTCCTCAAGACTTAGCTTGTGCTTATTACTGCCCAGGAGACATCAGGGAGCCTGGGCTGACCATGGGGCAGTAGGAGACAGCGGGTGGCTAGGGGAGGGTAATGGTGATGGCATCACATGGGGGACAACAGATCCCATGGCATTCAGGACCTGCTCTGTGACTTGCTATGAGTGAGGCCCACCCTGTGCCCCCACTGCCCCAGGTTGAGTCCAGCAGCTCAATTATGTCATCAGGAGCCTGGTGTTTCTCTTTCCTCTCCACCAACCGAAGCATGTTGGCTTCTAGACTCCAAGATGGGGGCCTTGGCTGCAACTTCTATAACCACACATGAAGGCAAGAAGAAGTGAGAACAGAGGCCACCCAGAAGACCTCCCCTGCCCAGAATGGGGTCACAAGACCACCTTTTCTGCAAAGGAGGCTGAGAGGGCATCCTGCAAAGGGAACTGGTTTGCCATGGCTGATGGACTCCAATTCATCTCCAGAGGCTGGGCCATTGCTGCACTGAAAATATATTGGGATTTGCCCCAGTAGGACTAGTGGTGACATCCCAGTCTTTTTTGTTTGTTTGTTTGTTTGTTAATTCTCACCTGAAGATATTTTCCATTGATTTTTTTAGAGAGAGTGGAAGGGAGGGGGAGAAATAGAGAAACATTTACATGAGAGAAACATCTATACATCGATTGGTTGTCTCCTGCACACACTCCGACCAGGGCCAGGGATCGAGCCTGCAAGCAAGATATGTGCCCTTGACCAGAATTGAACCCGGGACCCTTCAGTCTGAGGGCTGATGCTCTAACCACTGAGCAAACCCAGCTAGGGCTGACTTTACAATCTTTTTTTTAAAAAATATATTTTTATTGATTTCACATATATATATTGATTTCAGAGAGAGGAAGGGAGAGGGAGAGGGATAGAGATAGAAACATCAATGATGAGAGAGAATCATTGACCAGCTGCCTCCTGAATGCTCCACACTGAGGAATGAGCCTGCAACCCAGGCATGTGCCCTGACTGGGAATCAAACCAGGGACCTCTTGGTTCATAGGTCGACGCTCAACCACTGAGCCACACCAGCCTGGCAAACATCATCATTTTGCACATGAAGAACAGACTCAAAGAGGGGAACCAATTCAAGATGCCTGCGAGGAGATATGGAAGCTTCTTAGCACTAAACATGTGCCTCTACTTCACATATAACAACAACCGCCACCACTAACAGTTGTGCTCAGTGCCAAGCCTTGTTCTAAGCACATCACACATATTAACACTTAGATTAATTTATAGGTAGATATAGCCCAAAACAAAATTCAACTGAGGAAATTTAACTGACTTTATTCAACAATTCATGAATCAGGCAGCATCCCTGATAGCAGGTAGTTTGGAGCTCCCAGGAAATGTACAAAATAGATGATTTTTATAGGCAGAAGGAGGCAGAATAAGGAATTCTCTAGCAAAGAATGGATTGTTTGTGGCAAGATCAACCTTCCTTTGGGGACGCAAGTGGTCTATCAGATGGATTATGTCACTAGTGCTGACAAGTAATTCTAGACTGACTGGTTAAAGATTACATTCTTGGGAGAGGCTGAAATTGCAATTAAATTAGGAATTAAGTCTTGATTTGGTGACATGAGATTAGCATAAGGATTCCATTTGGGGCCTGCTGTCATATCTATCTATCTATCTATCTATCTGTCTATCTATCTATCTATCTATCTATATCTATCTATATCTATATATATATATGAAATTGATTTCAGAGATGAAGGGAGAGGCAGAGAGAGATAGAAACATCAATAATGGGAGAGAATCATTGATTGGCTGCCTCCTACACACCCCCACTGGGGATCGAGACTGCAACCCGGGCACGTGACTTTAATCAGAATCGAATCCAGACCCTTCAGTCCGCAGGCTGATGCTCTATCCACTGAGCCAAAGAAGCTAGGGCTGCTGTCTATTTTAGCAGTACACAGTGTAGATATGGTATAACAAGTAAATATAGTTATAGGCATCATTATGTTCAGGAGAAGCTCTTAGAAATTAAGTGGTTTGCCTAAGGCAGTGGTTCTCAAGTGAGAGGATTGGGCAGTATCTGGAGACATTCTCGGTTGTCACAACTGGGGGAAGGGATGCTACTGGTATATAGTGGGTAGAGGCCAGGGATGCTGCTAAACATACTACAATCCCCAGGACAGCCCACCATAGCCAACATTTATCCAGGCCAGAATGTCAATAGTTCTGAGAAACCCTGCTCTAGAGACACTCGTGCCCATGACGCCAGAGGCACGTATGAGAACATTCATAGCAGCAGTGAGCAATAGTACCCAAACTGGAGACAGCACCCATGTCAATCAGAGGTGGAACAGATGCACATATTGTAGTTTATTCACATAATGGACAAAATTAACAAATACCTATCTTTGTCAAAATGGGTAACTCTTGCCTGGCCAGGTGGCTCAGTTGGTTGGAGCGTCATCCTATACACCAAATGGTTGCGGGTTTGATCCCCAGTCGGGGTGCCTATGGAAGGCAACCGATCAGTGTTTCTCTCCCACATCAACGCTTCTCTTCTCTCTGAAATCCATGAAAACATATCCTTAGATGAGGATTAAAAAGAAAAGGGTGAATCTCGCATTGATGTTGAATGAAAGAAGCAGGTCACAGAAGAATACATGTTGTATGCTTCCATACATACAATGTTCAAAAGCAGACACACACACAAAACGAAGAGATTATTACAAAATTCCAGATGTTGATGATCTCTGAGAGGAAGGAAGGGGAAGGACTCATAGCAGGCTTCCAAGGCAGTGGTAATGATCTGTTTCAGAACTTATGTGGTAAACACATAATTATTTATTTTATTTTTGTTTAAAAATAAACACAACATACACCCCCCCCCCCCAGGATTTTTACATGTAGGGTCTTCTTGGAAACAGATTTGCTGCACAAGCAGATGGATTCTGGGGAATGCTCTTTGGGGCAATGTCCGCAAGGAAGAGAAGAGGCAGGATAGACACAGGGAGAAATTGCAGCAGTTACAAGGGCCTCAGTCTGTCCTACAGGGAACCTGGAGTTGTGATGGCCCTTCTAGGTTGTCCCTAATTGAGGCGTGGATCTAGGCTTTAGTCCCCGTGTTGACCAGACTTAGAATGGGGACTGCTCCTCGGAAAGGGGCGTAAGCTTGAGCGAGATGGTTCTTTTTAGCTAAGGGCATTGCCCAGACAGAGGCTCAGCTGTAAGCTCTCAGCTGCCAACACTTTTCAGCCTGTGGCCTGTAGCCTAAAATAACTAGATTGCAGACACTTTCCACCCAGCCAAGTTGGAAAAGCCAACACCCTGTGCTCTTGTCATTCAGACCCCTTCTAAAAATCTCCCATACAATGTCTCCATGAGACAGAAAGCAATCAAGCTGCAAACATCTTTTGGAAGAGGTCAGCATCACACTGGAGCTACTGATTCAGATGACTTCAAGGTCGCAATCTTTCAGTCGAAGATAAGAGGGTTGGACTGCTCAAAGAGTAGATAGGTTAAAAAAAAAGGGTTCCATGTATTTGAGAAGAGTCACCAGAAGAGATCTGGATGTGTGGCTATATCCACATAAACTGAATGGAGAACAGTTGTGTGTTTTTTAATATGTTTTTATTGATTTTTTTTTAGAGAAATGTTGGGAGAGGGAGAGAGATAGAAACATCAATGATAGAGAAACATCAGTTGGCTGCCTCCTGCACACTCCCTACTGGGGATTGAGCCTGCAACCCAGGAATGTGCCCTGACCAGGAATCACACCAGTGACCTCTTGGTCCGTGGGATAACACTCAATCCACTGAGCCATACTGGTTGGGCTTGAATGGGGAACTTTAAAGAAAAGAGTCAACACAGCCCTAGCCATTTGGCTCAGTGGATAGAGCATCAGCCCACGAACTGAAGGATCCTGTGTTCAATTCCGGTCAAGGACATATACCTGGGTTGCAGGCTCATTCCCTGTGAGTGAGGCAACCAATTGATGTGTCTCTTTCACATCAATGTTTCTTTCTCTCTGACTCTCTCCCTCCACTCTCTCTAAAAACTAATGGAAAAATATCCTTGGGTGAGGATTAACAAACAAAACAAAAAAAGAATCATCACAACAGGCCCAAGGCTTCTACCTGTTTAAGGGCCTGTGTGCAAGGTTGGGCTTTGGCTGCCACCTGGAAACTTGGCTTTTGAAAGCCTTCCTGCCATTCCCTACTGATAAGGCTGGTTCACTGTGGCTAGACAATCTGTGCAAACAATGTGGTTTACGCTGAACATACTAGCATATACCTAGTTCCTAGCACATGACAAAATCCAGAAAAAATAGCAAAAACCATATTGTTCAGACATCCAGGCACAGTGAATCACTCTTATCAGTCCCTTATCACTCCCCAAATCCAAGATTCTAGATGTCAGCCACAGGCCAACCGTCCACACAGACCTTTTAAAACACTCTTTAGAAAGAGAAAGGAGTAGCTTGACAGTGAAGGTTGGCAGACACCACCTTAAATCAAGTGATCAAGGTGTCATCAGTAACAGAACAAATTGAAGTCATGTACCACCTGATGGGATGCAATGAGGGCCAAAGTCACTTCTGTGGTACTCTTGCCAAAGACGTATAATCTGAATCTATAAGGAAACATCAGACAAAACTAACCAGAGGGACATTCTACGAAGCAAAACTGACTTGTAATGTCCAAAACTGTCAATATCATGAAAGTAAAGAAGAGAAGGAAGAACTCTTCCAGATCGGAAGAGACTACAGAGATGACATCTAGAAGCCATTGCCTGTGATTTTCATCTGGATCCTTTTGCTAGAAAATACATTCCTGGGACATTTGGTAAAACTTGAATGACATCTAGAGCTTAGCGGCACAGTGTTGCGAGTCTCCAAGATCGCCCAATGTTTGGAGATGTTGACTGAAAAATAATATCGACTAGGTGTTTTGTCACAAAAAAATATTTATTTGGGAAAAAGAAACAGTTGCAACCCAGTACATACAGACATGGGAAGACAAGTGCACCAGCTGGCCTGCGTGCCAACATGGAAGGGAAGAGGCAGTTAAGGAAAGTGGAAGTCAGACCATAGAGCTTTATTATAATCACTTTATTATATACTACTGTGGGGTCCCAAGAGTAGCATTCTCATGAGTACATAGAGTGAGAACGTCCATAAGCCCTAGCTCCGTCCATAGGCCCTCCTGACTGACTGGCTGCTTACAGATGCAGTTAGTCTTCATCAGAGACCTTCTAGGGTTCGTGTGCTCAGTGTGCAATTACACTCGGCTGAAACTGTGGTCGCGAGTACTAAGGACTCACGGCCAGATCATAAGGAGAAAGACAAAGTAGGGCCTGGACGAATTGTGTGGACTCCCTTATGCTTTCTCTCTCCCAGGAGGGGTCACAGAGCACAGCGAAAATACCAGCCGTGTGTGTGTGATGTTTCTGCCCAGGGAAGCCCATTAGAATTTCAGCTCGTAAGGTTTTCATGGGGGCATCACATAGGCACCCTCTGCCTAGCATGTACCAAGATTTTAGACTCCAAGAAGGAATGAAGTGTTCACCATAAACCACGTGTTTGCACAATCCCAGCTCAGTGATCCACCCTCATCAATTAGGGGATGATGGGTGCACTCTGGGTGCCAAGCTTGCAGGTTCCAGCCAATAGCCAACCTTGTGAGCAAGCCCTTCCGAAGAGAGCTGTCTCAGGCCTGCCATGCTAACTCTTTCATTGGCCCAGAATTTTTTATAGCAAAATTATTATCAGTAGGACCCACAGGGCAGGTGCAGTATTGACCTCAGTTATGCCTTCCAGGGTGTTGGATTAATAATTTAAAGCAAATCCCATTAACCATAAGAATCTGTCTTAGAAAGCTAAATGACTTCCTCAAGTTTCTGCAGGAACCTTTTTGCCAAGCTCGGGGCATCAGTTGGGTACAGCACCCTCTAATCACTAAGCTGAAGCTGACCCGAAAGCCTTCCCAGGCTAAGGCAGCACCAGGGCACCACACATGCAAGCCCAGAGGGTGCATGTGGAACCCTGGGAGCAACAAGATTCTAATTGTCAGGGTACCCCAAGCAGGGCATACATTGATCAGGCAAGACAGGTTAACAGCGTCCCAGGGCCGGTTCCCACTCTGAGCCTCTGGCTCAGGGTTGCCAGATCAGGCCAGATGGTTCAGTTCAGAGAGAATGCTAAGGAAGTCAGTTCCAAACAGCTGGCTTTCCCATGACACCAGTTCATTTACTTCATGAGCATGGACAGCTCCTGGAAGTGTCCTGGGCCAATGCCACCTCCTATGTCATCCCCTAGTCAGCTGTCAGGTGAGGCCAGGGGTAGGCTCACAGTCTGAATTCAAAGCAGCCCAGCAGCTTGAAAACCCAACACTGGGCATTCCTCTCTCTGTAGGGCTGTCTTTTCTCTGTGTGTGTGTGTGTGTGTGTGTGAATGAAGAGGAAAGCTTCCAGGAATGGTTCTGAGAGACAAAGACAGATGTCTCTCCCCAAACTCTGGTGAGTTTGTATGTCTCTCTCTCTTTTTTTTTTTTTTGGTTACAAAATCAGTGTGGCTCACTCAGTAATCATAACTCTACATTTTTGCCCCAAATATTTTCTTAATTGAGGTAAAATTCTTACGATGTATAATTCACCATTTTAGCCATTTAAAAATGTGCAATTCAGAAGCTTTTAGTACATTCATGATGTGCAACTGTCTCCACTATCTAGTTCCAGAACATTTTCATTACTTCGTAAAGCAACTCTGTACCTGTGAGTAGTCACTCCCCATTCCTCCTCCTCATCCCAGGCAACCACTGGTCCATTTCCTGCCTCTATGGATTTGCTTATTCTGGGCATTTCATATCAATGGGATTCTATGATAAGTCGCTTTCATTCATTGGGCAAAATGTTTTCAAGGTTCATCCATGTTGTAGCATGGATCTGTACCTCCTTCCTCCACCTTCTGAGTATTATTACATTGTATGGATCTGACTCATTTAGGTTATCTATTTATCAGTTGCTGGACATTTGAATTATTTCCACTTTTTTGGCTCTATGAATAATGCTGCAAGTATTTGTTTGAACACCTGTTTTCAATGTTTTGGGGTATATATGCAGAAGTTGGATTTCTAGATCACATGGTAATTTTGTGTTTGACTTTTTGAAGAACTGCCAAACTAACAGCCCAAGTGCCCATCAGTAGATGAGTGGATAAGAAAGCTGTGGTGGGGGAGAATCCAAGATGGCGGCGTAGGTAAACACCTAAACTGCTGCCTCCCACAACAATTTAAACTGCAACTAAGAGACAAAACGTCTATCACCCAGAGCCACGGGAAAGCTGGCTGAGTGGAAGTTCTACAACTAGAAGGAAAGAGAAAAGAGCATTGAGATGTGCACGAGCGCTGAAAAGCTGAGGTACGGAGGCGTGTGATCTGGGCTGGCTGCGGGCGACTGGGTGCATTGCTTTTTTCCACCCGAACGGAGACAAGCCCCCGATTACTCTGAAATCCAGTCTCTGGGGAGACGCAGGGGACCCAAACTCCTACAGAGAGAAGCTGGACTGTCTGCCAGTGAGGGTGGCTTGCTTGCAGAGCTGCACGCAGGAATAATTGTTTACTGCACTGGGGCATGGGACTCGCGGATGCCCTTGGAGACTCAGATCCGACTAACTAGCAGCCATTGCTGTTTGCCACGCTCTAACCTAGTGACACCCTGAGGCCCTGCCCTGCACAACCTACAAACCCACCCTAACTCCAAGCAGCTCAATTAGCATAAGAAAGGCCTGCCCTATCACAGCTTAACCTAGCAAACTTGCAGCCTGGGTCAGACAGCTCCAAAACCTCCAAACCCCAAGCAAAGAGGAGAAAACTGCAGCTCTCACTGTAGTTCCTGCTGAGTGGCCTCAGACAGTAGCTGACCTGCACCCCATTGGAGATCCAGAAGCCAGTGTACCTAGTGGTCAGTGTGAGACACCAGATTTCAACTCCTCACATCCATAAGTGACACATTCAAGAGGCAGACTCAGTGAGCACCAAAGCCCCACTGAAACAAGTCCTGCCCCATAAGCGTGTCTTCAGCGCAGCAGTTCTTCCATTATAGACACAGGGAGTGCTCACAGCTAATTGGCCTGGAGGTCAATTCCTCCCAGTGTACCAACAGAAATTAAGGCTTAACTACACGAAGACTTTGTACTCAGCCCACAAAGGGGTGTACCAAGAGCATCCACCTCATGTGATTGAGGAGGCTGAGCTACTGCCCCCTATAGATCACCTACCACATAAAGCTACTCCATCAACATAGGGAAGCAGCCAAAATGTGGAGACAAAGAAACATGTCACGAATGAAAGAAACGGAGGAAAGCAAACTACTGGATGACATAGAGTTCAGAACCACATTTATAAGGTTACTCAAGAATCTTCTTAAAACCGCTGAGAAACTTGATGAGACCTTCAAGGAGCTTAATGAGAATGCCAAAAAAATGGAAAAGGATCAGTCAGAAATGAAGCATACACTGTCTGAAATAAAGAATATGCAGAAACTCAACTGTAGATCAACATACCCCAAGAATCAAACCAAAGATCTGAAATATGTGGAAACAAAAAACATCCAACCAGAAAAACAAAAAGAAAAAAGAATCCAAAAATATGAAGATAGTGTAAGGAGCCTCTGGGACAACTTCAAGCGAACCAACATCCGAATTTTTGGGGTGCCAGAAGAAGGGAGAGAGCAAAATATTGAAAACCTATTAGAAGAAATAATGACAGAAAACTTTCCCTACCTGGTGAAAGAAATAGACTTACAAGTTCAGGAAGCGCACAGAACCCCATACAAGAGGAATCCAAAGAGGACCACACCAAGACACATCATAATTAAAATGCCAAGGGCAAAAGACAAAGAGAGAATATTAAAAGCAGCAAGAGAAAAACAGTTAATTACCTACAAGGGAGTACCCATACGACTGTCAGCTGATTTCTCAACAGAAACTATGCAGGCCAGAAGGGAGTGGCAAGAAATATTCAAAGTGATGAACAGCAAGAACCTACAACCAAGATTACTCTACCCAGCAAAGCTATCATTCAGAGTTGAAGGTCAGATAAAGAGCTTCACAGACAAGAAAAAGCTAAAGGAGTTCATCACCACCAAACCAGGATTACACGAAATGCTGAAGGGTATTCTTTAAGAAGAGGAAGAAGAAGAAAAAGGTAAAGATAAAAATTATGAACAACAAAATGACATCAAATACATACCTACCAACAAGTGAATCTAAAAATCAAGTGAATAAAAAATCTGAAGAACAGAATGGACTGGTGAATATAATAGAATCAGGGACATAGAAAGGGAGTGGACTGATGATTCTCAGGGGAAGCAGGTGTGAGGGTTGCGGGAAGAGATTGGACAAAAATCTTACTCCTATGGATGAAGACAGTGGCGGGGGGTAAGGGCATGGGGTGGGGTGGGGAATCAGGTGGAGGGGAGCTATGGGGAAAAAATAAAAGAGGAACACCTGTAATAATCTGAACAATAAAGATTTATTAAAAAAAAAAAAAAAGAAAGCTGTGGTGCAGAGAAGAAACCAAGATGGCGGCATAGGTAAACACCTATACTGCTGCCCCACACAACAATTTCAAAACTGCAACTGGAAGACAGAGCGGACATCGTCCAGAACCATTGGAAAGCTGGCTGAGTGGAAATTCTATAACTAGAAGGAAAAAGAAAAGGACACTGAGACCCAGAGGAGCTGTGGAGGACAGAGGTACGGAGACCCGTGAGTGCAGAAAGGGCCGGTGGCTGAATACACAGCTGGCTTACTCCCAGCGTGCAGAGAGGGCAGGCAGCAAGTGGGTGGCTAGCTGTCTCGTTTGGGAGGGAAACAAAACCTCCCTACTGCACTGAAATCCAGTTCCGGGTGAGACTCATTCTCCCAGACTCATTCGGGGAGAAACTGGAATGTCTGGCACCTGGCGAAACTCGAGGGCAGCCTTCTCTCAGAGGTCTGTGCAGCCATTGCCAAGGGACACTGAGACACAGGGGCCTCATAGGGCGGGGCTGACAGGAAACCAAGGCTGTCTGCTCTACCCTGAGACTGCGCCCCATCCAAGCTGAGCACAGAGCCTCTCCCAGTGGAGACACAGCTGATCCTCACAGCCAATTAGCCTGGAGGTCAACTGCCCCCCAGTGATATTAACAACAATCTAGGCTTAACTACAACAAGACTGCACACGCAGCCCACAAAGGAGCACACCAAGAGTGTCCACCTCAGGTAACTGGGGAGGCTGAGCCACTGGCCCTGCTAGGACACCTAGCACACAAAGTCACTCCATCAACTCAGGGAAGCAGCCAAAATAAGGAGACAAAGAGGCAGGTCACAAGTGAAGGAAATGGAGGAAAGTAAATGACTGGATATAGAGTTCAAAACCACGGTTATAAGGTTTTTCAAGAATTTTCTAGAAAAGGCCGATAAATTTAACAAGACCCTTGAGGATATGAAAAGGATCAACTAGAAATTAAGCATACACTGACTGAAATAAAAAATATTATACAGAGATCCAACAGCAGACTAGAGGATTGCAAGAACCAAGTCAAAGATTTGGAATACAAAGAAGCAAAAAACAATCAACCAGAAAAGCAAAAAGAAAAAAGAATCCAAAAAGTTGAAGATAGTGTAAGAAGCCTCTGGGATAACCTCAAGCATACCAACATCAGAATTATGGGGGTCCCAGAAGAAGAGAGAGAGCAATATACTGAAAACCTATTTGAAGAAATAGTGACCGAAAACTTCCCCCACCTGGTGAAAGAAATAGACTTACAAGTCCAGGAAGCGCAGAGAACCCCAAACAAAAGGAATCCAAAGAGGACCACACCAAGACACATCATAATTAAAATGCCAAGAGCAAAAGACAAAGAGAGAATATTGAAAGCAGCAAGAGAAAAACAGTTAGTTACCTACAAGGGAGCACCCATATGATTGTCAGCTGATTTCTCAACAGAAACTATGCAGGCCAGACGGGAATGGCAAGAAATATTCAAAGTGATGACTAGCAAGAACCTACAACCAAGATTACTCTACCCAGCAAAGCTATCATTCAGAATTGAAGGTCAGATAAAGAGCTTCACAGATAAGAAAAAGCTAAAGGAGTTCATCACCACCAAACCAGAATTATATGAAATGCTGAAAGGTATTCTTTAAGAAGAGGAAGAAGAAGAAAAAGATAAAGATAAAAATTATGAACAACAAATACATATCTATCAACAAGTGAATCTAAAAACCAAGGGAATAAAAAATTTGATGAACAGTATTAACTGGTGAATATAATAGAATCAGGGGCATAGAAAGGGAGTGGACTGACAATTCTTGGGGGAAAAGGGGAGTCGGGGGTGCGGGAAGAGACTGGACAAAAAGCATACACGTATGGATGAGGACAGTGGAGGGGAGGTAAGGGCAGAGGGTGAGGTAGGAACCTGGTGGAGAGGAGCTATGGGAGGCAAAAAGAGGAACAATTGTAATAATCTGAACAGTAAAGATTTATTAAATTAAAAAAAGAAAGAGAGCTGTAGTACATTTACACCATGGAATACCATGCAGCAGTAAAAAAGAAGGGCCTCTTACCCGTTGAGACAGCATGGAGGGACCTGGAGAGTATTATGCTAAGTGAAATAAGTCAGTCAGAGATCAGTCAGAGAAAGACAAGTACTACATGACCTCACTCATATATGGAACCTAATGAATAAAATAAACTGTTGAACAAAATAGGTCCAGAGACATAGAAGCATGGAACAGACTGTTGAATATCAAAGGGAAAGTGGGGGAGGATGACTGGGTGGGAAGAGATCAACCAAAGTACTTGTATGTGTATATGCATAACCCACAGACACAGACAATAGGGTGGTGGAGGCCTGGGGTCGGGGGGGGGGGTAGAGGAAATGGGGGCATAGGCAATAATTTTAGCAATAAAGATAAAAAAAAAGAACTGCCAAATTGCTTTCCAAAGCAGTTGCACCGTTTTACATTTGCACCTGCAACGTATGAAGGTTCGAATTTTTCCACATCACAACCAACATTTATTTTCCATGTTTATGCCTCTAGTCATCATAGTGGGTACAAAGTGGTATCTCACTATGGCTTTGATTTGCATTCTTCTAATGACTAATCATGTTGAGCATCTTTTCACAAAGTTATTAGTCATTTGTCTAATCTTCTTTGGAGAAATGTCTATTGAAGTTCTTTGCCCATTTAAAAATTGGGTTGTTTATTTTTTTATTATTGTGTTTGTAAGAGTTTTTTTAATATATTCTGGATACTAGGCTCTTATCAGGTATATGATTTACAAATATCCTTATCTACTCTGTAGGTTGTCTTTACATTGTCTTGATAGTGTCCTTTAATGCACAAATATTTTTAACTTGGATGAATTTCAATTTATCTATTTTTTCTTTTGTTGCCTGTGCTTTCTATGTCATATATAAAAATCAATCGCCAAATCCAAGGTCATGAAGATTTATTCCTATGTTTTCTTCTAAAAATTCTATTGTTTTGACTCTTACACTTAAGTCTTTGATTAATTTTGAATTAATTTTTTGTATATGGTGTGAGGTAATGTTCCAACTTCATTTTTTTTATATGTGGTTATTCAGCTGTGCCACACCATTTGTTGGGGGAAAAAATTGTTCTTTTCCCATTGATACCCTTGTTGAAAGTCAGTTGACTGCAGATGTATGAGTTTATTTTGTTCTTTTCAAAGATATTTTTGACAATTTGGTACCCCTTGCAATTCCATATGTATTTTAAGATCAGCTTGTCCATTTCTACAAAAAAGGTAGTTGGAATTATGATAGGGATTATAATGAATCTGTAGATCAGTTTGGAGAGTATTGCCACCTTAACAATATTAAGTCTTCCAAGCGATGAACATGGGTATCTCTCCATTTATTTAGGTCTTTAATTTCTTTCAGCAATATTTTGTAGTTGTCAGTGTATAAGTCTTTCACTTCCTTGGTTAAACTTATTCCTAAATATTTTATTCAATTTGATACTATTGTAAATGGAATTGTTTCCTATTTTTAAAGAAAAAATTTTTATTGTTCAGATTATTACAGGTGTTCCTCTTTTTTTCCCCCCCCATATCTCCCCCCCACCTGATTCCCCACCCCACCCCATGCCCTTACCCCCCGTCACTGTCTTTATCCATAGGAGTAAGATTTTTGTCCAATCTCTTCCCGCAACCCTCACACCCGCTTCCCCCTGAGAATTGTCAGTCCACTCCCTTTTTATGTCCCTGATTCTATGATATTCACCAGTCCATTCTGTTCTTCACATTGTTTATTCACTTGATTTTTAGATTCACTTGTTGGTAGGTATGTATTTGATGTCATTTTGTTGTTCATAATTTTTATCTTTACCTTTTTCTTCTTCCTCTTCTTAAAGAATATCCTTCAGCATTTCATGTAATCCTGGTTTGGTGGTGATGAACTCCTTTAGCTTTTTCTTGTCTGTGAAGCTCTTTATCTGACCTTCAATTCTGAATGATAGCTTTGCTGGGTAGAGTAATCTTGGCTGTAGGTTCTTGCTGTGCATCACTTTGAATATTTCTTGCCACTCCCTTCTGGCCTGCATAGTTTCTGCTGCGAAATCAGCTGAAAGTCGTATGGGTACTCCCTTGTAGGTAACTAATTGTTTTTCTATTGCTGCTTCAAGATTCTCTCTTTGTCTTTTGCTCTTGGCATTTTAATTATGATGTGCCTTGGTGTGGTCCTCTTTGGATTCCTCTTGTATGGGGTTCTTTGCGCTCCCTGAACTTGTAAGTCTATTTCTTTCACCAGGTAGGGAAAGTTTTCTGTCATTATTCCTTCTAATAAGTTTTCAATATTTTGCTCTCTCTCTTCTTCTGGCACCCCAAAAATTCAGATGTTGGTACACTTAAAGTTGTCCCAGAGGCTCCTTACACTATCTTCATATTTTTGGATTCTTTTTTCTTTTTGTTTTTCAGGTTGGGTGTTTTTTTGTTTCCTCATATTTCAGATCTTTGGTTTGATTCTTGGGGTACGTTGATCTACAGTTGAGTTTCTGCATATTCTTTATTTTAGACAGTGTATGCTTCATTTCTGACTGGTCCTTTTCCATTTTTCTGGCATTCTCATTAAGATCCTTAAAGGTCTCATCAAGTTTTTCAGCAGTTTTTAGAAGATTCTTGAGTAATCTTATAAATGTGGTTCTGAACTCTATGTCGTCCAGTAGTTTGCTTTCCTCCATTTCTTTCATTCATGACATGTTTCTTTGTCTCTGCATTTTGGCTGCTTCCTTGTGTTGATGGAGTGGCTTTGTGTGGTAGGTGAACTATAGGGGACAGTAGCTCAGCCTCCCCAATCACCTGAGGTGGACGGTTTTGGTACACCCCTTTGTGGGCTGAGTGCAAAGTCTTGGTGTAGTGAAGCCTTGATTGCTGTTGGTACACTGGGAGGAATTGACCTCCAGGCCAATTGGCTGTGTCTATAATGGAAGAACTGCTGTGCTGGAGACATGCTTATGGTGTAGGACTTGTTTCAGTGGGGCTTTGGTGCTCACTGAGTCTGCCTCTTCAGTGTGTCACTTATGGATTGAGGAGTGGAAATCTGGTGTCTCACACTGACCACTAGGCACACTGGCTTCTGGATCTCCAGTGGGGTGCAGGTCAGCTACTCTCTGAGGCCACCCCGCAGGAGCTACAGTGAGAGCTACAGTTTTCTCTTCTTTGCTTGGGGTTTGGAGGTTTTGGGGCTGTCTGACATGGGCTGCAAGTTTGCTAGGTTAAGCTGCGATAGGGCAAGCCTTTCCTATGCTAAAGCGCTGCTTGGAGCTTGGGTGGGTTTGTAGGTTGTGCAGGGCGGGGTCTCAGGGCATCACTAGGCTAGGGCGTGGCAAACAGCGATGGCTGCCAGTTAGCCGGCTCTGTGTCTCAGACCACGTCCCCGCATCCTGTGGCCCAGTGCAGTAAACAGTATTCCTGTGCACAGCTCTGCAAGCAAGCCTCCTTCACTTTCTGACCCGATGGCAGACAGTCCAGGTTCTCCCTGTAGGAGTTTGGGTCCCCCACGTCTCCCCAGAAACTGGATTTCAGAGTAATTGGGGGCTTGTCTCTCTTTGGGTTGATAAAAACAACGCCTGCCGCCAGCCCGGATCGCAGGCCTCTGTACCTCAGCTTTTCAGCGCTTGTGCACGTCTCAATACTCTTTGCTCTTTCCTTCTAGTTTTAGAACTTCCACTAAGCCAGCTTTCCCGTGGTTCTGGGTGATAGACGTTTTGTCTTTTAGTTGTAGTTTTGAAGTTGTGCGAGGCAGCAGTTTAGGTGTTTACCTATGCCGCCATCTTGGATTCTCCTGGAGTTGTTTTCTTAATTTCATTTTCAGATTGCCATTTCTGGTGAATAGAGATTGAAGTGATTTTCTCATGTTGATCTTGTATCCTGTAATATTCCTGAATTCATTTATTAGCTCTAACATTTTTTTCTTCCCTTTGTGAATACTTCAGAATTCCAATTATTTAAAAATTCTCATGCAAGCTTTTCATCCAGAAGGGTTGGATGCAGTAAGGAGCAAAAGCATTTTCACAAAAAACATTTTTATACAACTAGAAAGATAGTATATCCAGGATGTGGTCAGGATGAAGTCCCATATTTTCAGAATCAATTTATGCAACCCCCGCTTTGTCCTGTTCATTTATCCAGTGAGCAGTCTGGAGAAGATCAACCCTCTGAGGACAGCTGCAGGTAGCAATCATGTGCTTCCTAAGGTGCATGCACCGGGAGAAGGCGAGGGGCCCAGAGTCAGGCTAGCAGACTATGTTGCAAAACTGCAACTAGTTGGGAGAGTGGAGCAGGAGTCAACAGCAGTGAGACATCCCACCCTCACTCTGGGGTCCAGAGGCCAGTCTGTTAGGAGTGCCCAGAGGGTCACAGTCCCTGTGATATGGCCTTCCCTAACTCGCAGCTTTTGGCAGGAATCACAAATTGGAAACACATCAGAAGTTAGTATCTGCATCAGAGAGAGCCATTTCAGACAGTTCCATCAGAGGAGAAGCATTTTCCTGTGGGCATCTTTATGTGATCCAGATGGTCCGGACAACATCCATGATGTTTTCACAGTTTAGGAGGCACCCTAAATCTGCTGAGGTCCCAGAATTGAAGTCCGGTTCATTTAGCATATGCCTTCTTTCAATTGAGCACAGTGTATGCTGAGAATGAAATGGCTCAGAGCAGAGGGTATCAGGTTTCAGCTTAGAGTCAGGTCCAGGCAATTAGGATCTGTGAATTCAGGAATTCAGAAAAGCCATGGGCTTTTCTGCAGCAGCAAGCCCAGACACTGCAGGGCCATAAGACCGTGTTCCAAGTCCAAATGGACATAATAGCTTTCCTAAGCCCTGGTTACTGTGTCAGCCTTAGAGCCCAAACTGGCCCACTTAAAAATATACACTTCTTCAAGAGACTGAGAATACAAGCCACAGACTTGGAGAAAATATTTGTAAAAGATATCCTATATAATAAAAGAGTAATATGCAAATCAACTGAGCAGCAAAACGACCGGTTGATATGACATGCACTGACCACCAGGGGGCAGATGCTCAATGCAGGAGCTGCCCCCTGGTGGTCAGTGTGGTCTCATAGGGGGAGCGTGGCTCAGCCAGAAGCCCAGAAGCCAGGCTCATGGCTGGTGAGCGCAGTGGTGGTGGCGGGAGCCTCTCCTGCCTCTGTGGCAGCTCTAAGGATGTCTGACTTGGCTCCCAGACTGCGAGAGGGCGCAGGCAGGGCTGAGGGAAGCCCCCCTTCCTTAGTGCATGGGGCCTCTAGTATCTGATAAAGGACTATTTTCAAAGAACTCTTAAAATTCAACAATAAGAAAATGAACAATCTGATTAAAGAGGGGTACCCTAAAGAGGGTGGCCACTGCACTCTTTGTCTTGAGGCTTATATACCCTGGAGACTCTTTCCCTTAATCCAGGACCCTCATGCTTTCTTCGTTGGTCACTCTGCTACATAGTGCCAGTTTCAAAGGCCAAAGCCCACCATGGTGCCCCCTCTTTCCTTCCTCTTATTTTGGAACATTCCTCCATCCTCTGTGAAAATATGTTTCCTTCTTCTCTATGTTCCATAACTTTTCTTTTATCCTTTTTGAATGTATGTTTTCCTTCCCCTTGATACTGGGGCATTTCTTTTTCCTTCACATATCCATCTTATCTTTTCAAGTTAGAGTTACTTTTGATCTACCTTAGGATACCTAGTAACCTTATCTATCTTATGGTACCCAGCCAAGCCTTGAGACTAAAACCACTGGCTTCTGAGCCCAAAGAGGAAAGCAGCCTCTTTTCTTTCTTCCTGGCCGGAGATGTTTTATTACCCCAGCTGCTCTCCCAGCTGCTCAGGCCAGAGATATCTCTGTCCTTGGTTTATGGCTGTTTTAATTTTTCAGGCCAAGATGCTTCTATCCTCTCTGGACCCCCTCCCTTCCTGTATTAAGCTAGCTAGTTAATCCGTATCAATAAGATGCTTTACATTATATGTCATTAGGGAAATGAAGATTAAAACAAAAATGAGATACCTACTGCACACATATTAGAATGGCCAAAATTTGGAACACTGACAACACCAAATGCTGGTGAAGATGTGGAGTAGTGGGAACTCTCATTGCTGGTGAGAATGTCAAATGGTGCAGCCACTTTGGAAGACATTTTGTAGTTTCTTACCAAATTAAACATACTCTTACCATATGATCTAGCCTTGCACTCCTAAGTATTTTCCCAAATGAATTGAAAGCTTATATCTACACAAAAACCTGTGCATGGATGTTTGCAGAAGCTTTATTCATTATTGCCAACATGTGGAAGCAGCCAAGATGTCCTTAAGCAGGTGAATGGTTAAATAAAATGTGGTACATCCTGATGGTGGAATATTATTCAGTGCTTAAAAGAAATGAGCTATTAAATCATGAAAACCCATGGAAGAACCTTAAATGCATTTTCTAACTAAAGGAAGCCAACCTGAAAAGTCTACATAGTATATGATCCCAACTACATGACATTCTGGGAAAAACAAAACTATGGAGACAATAAAAGATCAGTAGTTGTCAGGGAATGGGATTAGGGAAGGATGAACAGGCAGAGCACAGAGATAACTTATGATAATGTGATGGTGGCTACATATTATACATTTGTCCAAAGTTACGGAATGTACACAGTGAAGCCTAACGTAAACTATGGATCCTGGGTCCTAAGGTGCTAATGTAGGCTCATGGATTGTGACAGATGTCCTGCTCTGGTGGGAAACGCGGAGAGTGGAAGAGGCTGTGCCTGTCTGTGAGAGGGGGGCTATTGAATATGTACTTTTGGCTCACTTTTGCCTCTGGGAGCCAGGCATTTGATTTTAACAAGGCCTTATTAGCAAACTAAAAACTGTCTTAAACTCCAAAAGTGTATTTGCCTGTAGGTAAGAGATTGCTTCTCTTTTTATGTTGTCTTCTTCCCCCCCCAAAAGTCCCCATAGGCCAAAATGATAGCAAAACCATCACTTACAGAGACTTGTACTTGTTCTGTTTCAAATATTCACCAAGTTTAATTATTTTTTACTTTTTACAGTACTTACAGAATTTAAATTCCAATCTGTCCATTGGTGGCAAAGACAAGGGAGTCTCACACACACACACACACACACACACACACACACACACACACACAAGCACACACACTTGATGTAGCTTTCCCTGATCCAGATAATCTCTCTAGTATACATTACAAACACACAACATTTTATTGTTTTATATTCTTTCATGAGATGGTCAGTAAGGTGTGGCCACAAGAGGAAACGAGGGAGAGGCTCAGGGAAGCCAAGTTTATTAGTATTATTGAGGGTCCTAGACACAGCAGGTGTGCCACGAAGAGCCATGAGGTGGTCAGGAGGCAGAAGGCAGGACCAAGTGGAAGAGTTAGGGCATGACCTTTATTGGGGGTTCCTTGGGAAAGGCAGGGTAGGGTAAACAGTTTAAGACTGGCCAGGCTGAATAACTTTTTTGGGCTGGGGGAGGGCCTTTGTACTCTGGGAATCCTCAGTTGCTTGGCACCTGGCTTTTGGATGGTTAAGACAGAGGAATATAGCCTCCTGGAGGGCAGGAGCCAGGTATGGAGGTCCCTCTCTGGAGTGGGTCATTTGCATATCAAAGGCACACTCAGACTGGGTTCTAAAAATGGACTAGCCAGGGGAGGGGCAGTCTTTCTCCAGGTAGAAAGGACTTGTAAGTGTTCAAAACATAATATACAGAAAACAAACATCCTATATAATAAATGCATGGTATGCAAATTGTCCCCTCCACCAGGACAGGAGTTCAACCAGGGTCGGCCTGGTGGAAGGGAGGGAGGCCCTGGTGGTGGCAGGTGGCTGGGGGAAGGGAGAGGGTACCTGGCCAGCAGCCGGCAGCCAGCAGCCCCTAGGGACCCTAGCAGTGCACAAATTTAGTGCACTGGGCCTCTAGTCTATATAATAAAAGCCTAAGCAACTGTTATGGTGGAACGACCAGAACGACTGGTCACTATGATGCACACTGACCACCAGGGGGAGCGCTGCTCAGCCAGAAGCTGGGCTCATGGCTGGCCAGCGCAGCGGTGGTGGCGGGAGCCACTCCTGCTTCCATGGCAGTGCTAAGGAGCAGTGAGCCAAGTAGTAAGGAACAGCAGCAGGCAGGGCAGTAAGGAGCGAGGGGGACTGCGAGAGGGATGTCTAACTGCCAACTTAGGCCAGACCCTCGGATTGGGCCTAAGCTGGCAGGTGGACATTTCTCAAGGGGTCCTGGACTGCGAGAGGGTGCAGGCCCAGCTGAGGGACCCCCCCCACAGTGCACAAATTTCGTGTACCAAGCCCCCCCCTATATATATATATACACACTATATATATGTATCTCCAGATAAAATGTCCTTACAATATAAAGCAAATTTTCAAATGTTTCTTTTTCTTTGAGATATAATTGACAGATCACATTGCATTATAAATCTCCCTGTTCCTGTCTTTTTAAAAATATATTTTTATTGATTTCCCAGAGGAAGGGAGAGAGATAGAAACATCAATGATGAGAGAGAATTGTTTATCTGATTGAGCCTGCAACCTGGGCATGTGCCTGAATTGAACTGCAACCTCCTGGTTCATAGGTCAATGCTCTACCACTGAGCCATGCTGGCTGGGCAAAATCTTCCTATTTCTTTTCCTCATTGCAAGTTACTCAAAACTCTTGAGGTAAATTCAGCATTTACAGGGTTAACACCATGGCTGCCTAGAGCGCAGTTAGAATAGGTGGGGCTGAAAAGCTGGGATGGTTTTTATTTTCTTTCCCCTCTGGTTTAGATTTTAAAGCGTTGATCCAGCCCTGGGAATGGATTTAAACTCTTTTCCTCTCATGTGGAGGTGAGAGCAATGCAGATTTTGTTGTTGTTGTTGTTCACCTAATGACAAGTGCTGGCGAGGATGTGGAGAAAGGGAACCCTCTCACTCTGTTGGTGGAAATGCAGACTGGTGCAGCCACCATGGAAACATTTTGGAGTTTCCTAAAAAAATAAATAAGTAAAATTTAAAAAAAGCGGAACTGCCTGATGACCCAGTGATTCCACTTCTTAGCATGAATCTGAAGAAACACAAAACACTAATTGGAAAAGAATATATTTACTCCTATGTTCACTTGAGCATCATTTACAATAGCCAAGTGCCCTTCAATAGATGAGTGGATAAAAAAGCAGTGTTACATATGTACAATGCAATATTACTCAACCATAAAAAGGCATGGATAAGCCTAGAGGGTATTATGTTTAGTGAAATGTCAGTCAGAGAAAGACAAATACCATATGATTTCACTTATATGTAGAATCTAAAGGACAAAATAGAAACAGACTCACAGAGAGCCGACTGAAGTTTGCCAGAGTGGAGGTGTGTTGGGGGAGGGACTGGGTGAAAAGGTGAAGGGATTAAGAAGTACTTATTGATAGTTACAAAACATTTCTGGGGATGTAAAGTACAGCATAGGAAATACAGTCAACAATATTGTGATAACCATGTATGGGGCCAGGTGGGTACTAGAAATGTCGGGGTTGGGGAACACTATGTAAAGTATATGATTGTCTAACCACTATGCTATACACCTGAAATGAATACCAAAAAGTATTGAAAGTAAACTGTGATTGAAAAATTAAAGTAAAAATTCCTCCAGAAAGTGAAATATATAAAGCCCATCTTTGGGAAATGTGGTCCATATCTCCTCTGGGAGTAGGGAGCAACTGCAAACTAATGTTCATTGTCTTTAACCCGCTTCAAACGCTTGTGGGGATGTTTGGACCTTTTCTCCCAGCCTGGAGTGAAGTGGGGACAACCAAAGACAGCACCAGGGGGATCTGGTGAGCCAACTCCCCACTGTTGGAGCTTGGGCTTTATTTATTTACCAGGGGGAGCGGGCCTAAGCTGCAGTCTGGCCTCCCTTTGTGGGAGGCGACCGGGCTGATCAGGGAAAGGCACCAGCCCCATCACCCCACTGTTGCAGCCATTGCCAGTCACCACAGCCACCAAGGTGTTTTCATCAACACAGACTCCAGTCCCTTCACCATGAAAAAATGACAGCTTTCTTTAGGCATTTTCAAGATGTGTCTTTCATAGGATATGACCTTTCTTTCTTTCTTTCTTTCTTTCTTTCTTTCTTTCTTTCTTTCTTTCTTTCTTTCTTTCTTTCTTTCTTTCTTTCCTCATCTGAGGATATCTTTCCATTGATTTTTAGAGAATGTGGAAGAGAAAGGGAAAGACAGAGAGAAACATCAAAGTGAGAGGAACATTTTGATTGGTTGCCTCCTTCATAAGCCCTGATCTGGGCCCCAGCCAGGGAGGAGCCTGCAACCTAGGTACATGCCCTTGATCAGAATCTAACCCGGACCCTGCGGTTGGCAAACCTTAGCATTATCCACTGAGCCAAACCGCCTAGGGCAGGGTATGACATTTCTTAGCCCTCCAGCAGCAGACCTTCGTTTTTTTCCCCAGGAGTACGGTGGAAAAGCCCCAGATCACCTTTTTGGATTCTTATACCCAAGTTACTAAGAATATTACCAGTGGCATACAGGGAGCTTAGCCAATGACTGGTCAGAAAAGGTGTTTCCTCTGTAGTTCACACCTATCTCCTCTGATCTCCGGCTCCACCACTGCCAAGGCTTAAAGCCTCAGGGACTGGGCAGGGGCCCCCCAGTTCCCTCTGATGGCCCTGCTCTGCCCCTGGCCAAGGCTGGCAAGGGCAGGTGGAAAGCTTGGCTTCCACCATTGCCGGGGAAACCCAAGCCTCCCTCCTGCTCTCCATGGCCAGAGCCTTCTTGGTTGGGTTAATTTGCATATTTGCTCCTGATTGGCTGCTGGGCGTGGCTTTTGGTTGTAGCGGAGGTATGGTCAATTTGCATATTACTCTTTTATTAGATAGGATTTGTTTTATTTTAAAAAAATGGAACGCTTCACGAATTTGCATGTCATCCTTGTGCAGGGGCCATGCTAATCTTCTCTGTATTGTTCCAATGTTAGTGTATGTGCTGCCGAAGTGAGCACTGGAGCTTGGGTTTTAATTCCACAGGTAACAGTGCCATGCAGTGCAGGGCTGTTTCCTACCATGGGTAACTTCCTGTCACCACCCCCTCCCACCCTCCCCCCAATGATGCAGAAGCCAGGGCTGACTCATCAGACTCCTCCCAACAGCCCCACCTCTGGTGTGGGGTTGTGTGTGTGATCCCAAGACCACCTGTGTTCAGATATGTGCAGGACTCCTGGGACTCAGAGTAAAGTAGTACACACTCCTCGGATTTGCTGCAAGGTGCAGAAGTATGCAGAATGGGGGCATGAGCAGAAAAAGGCACAGGCAGAGACAGGGAGAATCCATAGCAGGTTCCTTTGTCCTGTCCCTTCCCTGAGGGGCCACAGTGTCCTCTTCCCCCAGCAACAAAAAGGTAACAACACATGTGATGTCCAGGGAAGCTCATTGGACTCCTCACCCTAGGGTTCCCCTGGGGGCTGGTCAGGGAGGCACCTCTGCCCGCCCTCAGAATGAAAGCAGTTGCAGCGGAGGCAGTGTGTGCAGACTACCGTCTCAGCACAGTGAACCTTCCCTATCAGTTAGGACTGGTGAGGAGACTCCGAAGTTGAAGTTCCCATATGCCTGCCAAGAGCTAACCTGAAAACTTGCCTTTCCAAGGAGAGGCCGGCTGCATTAACCCTTTCCTGCATGGGCAGTTATTGAATCCACGTGGTTATCATGATTTTGTGGGCTGTATTGTGGTTCTGTAGCAAAATGTCCTCATCTGTAGAAATACACATTAAAGCATTTTGTGTGATGTTCATGACACATCAAGCTGGAAATAAACTAAATGTTATGGGGAAAGAAGCTCTTTGTGCCATACCTATACCTACCACTTCTTGGTAGATTTGAGATTGTTTCAAAATACAAAATTTTGAAATAATATGAAAGAGAATCAATGGGGGTGTGGATTAAGGACTGGCTCCAACTTGATTACTGTTGCTGAGTAATCGATACATACTCTTCTTCATAACAAAATAAAACAGACAAAAACCCTGTCAGCAAACATGCTTTCTAAATGTGCTTATTTTTAGAAGGGAGGAATGTTTTATTTATCTGTAACACTGTATTTTTTTTTCTTGCTTGTACCACTGATTTATTAAAGGAAAATGTCTGGGTTGCTGTAAAATTGTATTTTTGTAGCATTAGGTAGATCTGATGGAGGAACTTTTCCTTTTCCTTTTTTAATATATTTTTATTGATTTTAGAGAATAAGGGAGGGAGGGAGGGAGAGAAAAAGAGAAAGAGAGAGATAGAAACACACATACATAGGAAATGAAATACAGATAAGCAGAACCAGTAAATACAAAAAATCATCACCATCCAGAGATCACCAATGCAGTAATTTTGTAACATCTTAGTTCACATTCTTATTCTTCTGAAACATATATGTAGGGAGCAACTGCAAACTAATGTTCATTGTCTTTAATCCATATATGCAGAAGGTGATCCAGGATATAAATATAAATATAAATATATAGCAGTATAATTTAATTTTGACATATCTATGTACACACACGTATATATACAATAACATGCCAAAAATATACTGCTGTTTTTTCCAGGGTTTCCACCTTTCCCTTCCTATAAATGTTAGTCTCACATTCCTCATATCCAAATTTCCCCAGTTGACCCCAAAATGCCCTCTAGTGCTGAATTGTGCAAACCAGGATCTACTGCAGGACCACATACCACATATGGTCATGACTTAGGTATGTTTCTACCTGTCACAATCCCCTTTTGATGAAACCGGCAAAACTTGCCACCTCTGGGTGTGTCTGGCTGCTGCTTTGCTGGTGTTGGCCTGCTCTCCCTTCCCTTCCCCTCCCCTCTCCTGTGTACTGCAGGGTGGGGTTGAGGGCAGGCTCATCCCACGAGGCAGTTCAGGGAGGAATATATCGAAAGCAGTAGGAGACTTCATTGGCATCCCATCAGGACACCTGGAACATCTCACTGATGCACCAGTGAGGCTAGCCATGTCCCCTGGGTCGGGGTGAAGACAGTTTGACCCTGCACGGCACAATGATTAGAAAGGTCCAAGTGTTGTGTCGCTGCGGCACTGCACCCATGTCCACCATCTGCCTAAGGCTTTAACCATGATTGACAATCTTGGTCGGAATTGATAATTTCCTTATGGCTTGGGAAATACTGTTCTAACCCTTCCATTGTTCCTACTGTAAAACACCTTCTACTGGTGGTTTCTTTAGAATTCCCCCTCTTCAAGGGGCAGCCTGTTGTTACTCTGAACCAACTAGTAACCAAGGCAGTAACACTGTTTCTACTAAAAAGATCTGAGTTGCCTGGCTGGTGTGGCTCAGTGGTTGAGCATCAACCTATGAACCCAGAGTTCACGGTTCGATTCCCTGTCAGAGCAAGAGCCTGGGATGCAGGCTCAATCCCCAGTAGGGGAGCGTGCAGGAGGCAGGCAATCAATGGTTCTCTCTCCCTCTCCCTTCCCCTCTGAAATCAGTGAAACTATATTTAAAAAAAAAAAAGATGAGGCACTTTTGGCAAAATAACAAAATTACATATGGTTGGCAGATAGATGTTGCTGATATATTATTCCCTCAAAGTTGAAAATTTGTCAAAATAAAATAATTTTATACACTGTATAAGCGCAGAGGTCCTTGAGGATCAGAGTTGAGTTTAGGGAACTACCTCATTTTTCAGAGAAACTGGAGTGGGCAGGACCATACATTTTTGAGGTAGTTGGCTTTAATTTAGGAGACCCAGTTCCAGCCTCAAAAAGTTAAGTTCACCACTCAGCCCTATGATGAGATTCCAGTTCCAAGATGAGCAGAGGGCTTCTCTGAAAGGACCAATGAAGTCCTTGAAATAGGAGGTGGGTCAAGGGGACTGGGGCTGAACCAGAGGGTCTGGGAGGGGTGACGAGGAGCCCTCTCAGGGACCAACACTCCCCTGTGAGTCTCCCCTCAGTAGTACATCTACTGTAGCAGAGCAGCAGCACTAGGTAGATCTGATGGAGGAACTTTTCCTTTTCCTTTTTTAATATATTTTTATTGATTTTAGAGAAGAATGGATGGAGGGGAGAGAGAGAGAGAAAGAGAAAGAGAGAGATAGAAACACCAGTGATAAGAGAGAATTATTGATAGACTGCCTCCTACACGCCCCCACTGGGGATCGAGCCTGCAACCCAGGCATGCGCCCTTGACCAGAAGCGAACCCGGGACCCTTCAGTCCACAGGCCGATGCTCTATCCACTGAGCCAAACCGGCTAGGGGGGAGCTTTTTCTAGTAGTTTCCAGAACTTTAAGACAGTGTATAGCAGGATCCTTGACTGGACCCTGGAGTTCTCAGGATGCCAGGGAGGTACAAGCCCAGTGGTCTCAGCTCTTGGAGGCAGAGTTGGGTTGTTGTGCAAGGAGTGCCTGTGACTAGGAGAGAGGGATCACACAGTCACGTGGGCTCCAGCCCACAAGCGGCCAAAGAGTTTGAGATGTGGGTGACCTGTAGGTAGAGGAAGAGATCAGCACTGCTGTGCCAAGGCCTTGTCCTCAAAAGCTGAGTTTGGGTCCTTTTGGCTGATGGTGTTTTCTATAGATGCTGCAACAGCGCCTCCAGTTCCACAAGTTGTTCTGGAATCATGGCACTCGTCCAGTGGTGTCTTTAATCCCCACCCCCTTGAATTTGAGTGGGTCTGCTTGTAACCTGTGGCAGGAATCATGCCAGTGTTTCGCCAAGGGACTTCCAAGGCTAGTTCAGAAAAGGCAAGCAGCTTCTGCAGGTGGCTCTGGACCCTTGTGGTGGAACCCTGAGCCACAGTAAGCAGCGAGAGTGCCCTGGGGCCAGGCCATGAGGAAGCTCTAACCAGCCCAAGCAGACATCCCACAGTGCAGCCCTGAGGCCAAAGGCAGAGGGATGCTTGGCCAGTTATCAACTGCTACACACACACACACACACACACACACACACACACACACACACACACACACACACACACACCTTGGCCTGCCCTTCAGCTCCAGCCATTACCTGCATGCAACCACAAGAGCAACTGGAACCAGAAGCACCCAGTAGAGCCCTCCGTGTAGAAACCCAGAGAGGTAATAGAGTGACTGCTGTTGATGTTAAGCCACAAAGTTTTGGGGTGATTTCTCAGGCAGCAATAGAGAACTATGAAAGGCCTACACCCTGTGAAAGACTCCCTGATGGCAGACATTGTAGTTCCACCACCAGATGGGATAAGGTATATCAGATAATTCAGCCAGGGTGGTCTGGGTGGCATCCAGAAGTTGGACAGGGATTTGATATATACAGCTATTATGGGGTCAAGCTGCCCACCTGTCGGTGGAGAGGGGCCCTAAAAGCTGGAGCTACCCCCTCCATCTTTTTGGGTATCTGCCTGCACTGCCTGAATAGGTTTGCCATGTGTACAAATCCTAAATGTGATCCTCAGACTAACACCATCAGTATCACCTGAGAGCCTGGCCCCACAGCATACCCAATAAATCAGAATCTGCATCAACAGGCTCCCTAGATGCATGCATATTCATTCAGAAGCAATGACCTAGAGCAGTGCTTTTCAAGGAACCTCCTTCCACACTGTTAAGGTGACAATTTAAAATTTTCATTTTATGTTTAAATGGTGGCAAAAGATGTCATTTCCAATGTGTATAATGTTGATGTTTTAAACATAATTTTCAGTCATTTAAAAGGATCCAGGGGAATCTAAATGAATTGGTGATAAAAGACCCAGCAACATTAAAAAAGTGCAATGCCCATCCATGGTAAATGGATAAATTATGGTATGTTCACACAATGGAATACTATATAACAATGAAACTAAGTGCAGCTGCATGCAATCATAGATGACTCTACAAACATGCTATTGAGCGAGAGAAGCCAGATACAGATATATGTGTATGTATGTATGCATAAAGTATAAAAATGGACAAAAACTAATCAATGGTTAGGTGAGTAGTACTGGGAAAGGGGCATGAAGCATGCTGGAGTGGGCTTTGCTGGTAACATTCTGTTCCCAACCTGGAGGCTGGTAACGCGAATGTGTTCACTTTATGCCAATTGTGTTGGCACTTTGTTGTTGCTGTTAATCCCCACCCAAGGATATATATATATATATATATATATATATATATATATATATATATATATATATATATATTTTAAATAAATCTTTATTGTTCAGATTATTACAGGTGTTCCTCTTTTTTTTCCCGTCATAGCTCCCCTCCACCTGATTTCCCACCCCACCCCATGCCCTTACCCCCTGCCACTGTCTTCATCCATAGGTATAAGATTTTTGTCCAATCTCTTCCCGCAACCCTCACACCCGCTTCCCCCTGAGAATTGTCAGTCCACTCCCTTTCTATGTCCCTGATTCTATGATATTCACCAGTCCATTCGGTTCTTCAGATTTTTTATTCACTTGATTTTTAGGTTCACTTGTTGGTAGGTATGTATTTGATGTCATTTTGTTGTTCATAATTTTTATCTTTACCTTTTTCTTCTTCCTCTTCTTAAAGAATACCCTTCAGCATTTCATGTAATCCTGGTTTGGTGGTGATGAACTCCTTTAGCTTTTTCTTGTCTGTGAAGCTCTTTATCTGACCTTCAATTCTGAATGATAGCTTTGCTGGGTAGAGTAATCTTGGCTGTAGGTTCTTGCTGTGCATCACTTTGAATATTTCTTGCCACTCCCTTCTGGCCTGCATAGTTTCTGCTGCGAAATCAGCTGACAGTCGTATGGGTACTCCCTTGTAGGTAACTAACCGTTTTTCTATTGCTGCTTCAAGATTCTCTCTTTGTCTTTTGCCCTTGGTATTTTAATTATGATGTGCCTTGGTGTGGTCCTCTTTGGATTCCTCTTGTATGGGGTTCTTTGCGCTCCCTGAACTTGTAAGTCTATTTCTTTCACCAGGTAGGGAAAGTTTTCTGTCATTATTTCTTCTAAAAAGTTTTCAATATTTTGCTCTCTCTCTTCTTCTGGCACCCCAAAAATTCGGATGTTGGTACACTTAAAGTTGTCCCAGAGGCTCCTTACACTATCTTCATATTTTTGGATTCTTTTTTCTTTTTGTTTTTCTGGTTGGGTGTTTTTTGTTTCCTCATATTTCAGATCTTTGGTTTGATTTTTGGGGTACGTTGATCTACAGTTGAGTTTCTGTATAGTCTTTATTTTAGACAGTGTATGCTTCATTTCTGACTGGTCCTTTTCCATTTTTTTGGCATTCTCATTAAGATCCTTAAAGGTCCCATCAAGTTTTTCAGTGGTTTTTAGAAGATTCTCGAGTAACCTTATAAATGTGGTTCTGAACTCTATGTCATCCAGTAGTTTGCTTTCCTCCATTTCTTTCATTTGTGACATGTTTCTTTGTCTCTGCATTTTGGCTGCTTCCCTGTGTTGATGGAGTGGCTTTGTGTGGTAGGTGAACTATAGGGGGCAGTAGCTCAGCCTCCCCAATCACCTGAGGTGGACGGTTTTGGTACATCCCTTTGTGGGCTGAGTGCAAAGTCTTGGTGTAGTGAAGCCTTGATTGCTGTTGGTACACTGGGAGGAATTGACCTCCAGGCCAATTAGCTGTGAGCACTCCCTGTGTCTATAATGGAAGAACTGCTGTGCTGGAGACATGCTTATGGTGTAGGACTTGTTTCAGTGGGGCTTTGGTGCTCACTGAGTCTGCCTCTTGAATGTGTCACTTATGGATGTGAGGAGTTGAAATCTGGTGTCTCACGCTGACCACAAGGTACACTGACTTCTGGATCTCCAATGCTGTTCAGGTCAGCTACTGTCTGAGGACACCCAGCAGAGCTACAGTTTTCTCCTCTTTGCTTGGGGTTTGGAGGTTTTGGGGCTGTCTGACCTGGGCTGCAAGTTTGCTAGGTTAAGCTGCGATAGGGCAGGCCTTTCTTATGCTAAATCCACTGCTTGGAGCTTGGGTGGGTTTGTAGGTTGTGCGGGGCAGGGTCTCAGGGCGTCTCTAGGCTAGGGCATGGCAAACAGTGATGGCTGCCAGTTAACCGGCTCTACGTCTCAGACTGTGTCCCCGCGTCCTGCACCCCAGTGCAGTAAACAATTATTCCTGCACGCAGCTCTGCAAGCAAGCCTCCCTCACTTTCCAACCCAATGGCAGACAGTCCAGCTTATCCCCGTAGGAGCCTGGGTCCCCCGCGTCTCCCCAGAAACTGGATTTCAGAGTAATCGGGGCCTTGTCTCCCTTTGGGTTGATAAAAGCAATGCCTGCCGCCAGCCCGGATCGCGCGCCTCCGTACCTCAGCTTTTTAGCGCTTGTGCACGACTCAATGCTCTTTTCTCTTTCCTTCTAGTTGTAGAACTTCCACTCAGCCAGCTTTCCCGTGGTTCTAGGTGATGGACATTTTGTCTTTTAGTTGTAGTTTTGAAATTGTTGTGCAAGGCAGCAGTTTAGGTGTTTACCTGTGCCGCCATCTTGGATCCTCCTCTGCTTGCTTTCTTTTTTATTCTCCCCAAGGATATTTTTTAAAAATTATTTTTGTTGATTTCAGAGAGGAAGGGAGAGGGATAAATAGAAATATCAATGATGAGAGAGAATCATTGATCGGCTGCCGCCTGCATGCTCCTCACTGGGGATTGAGTCCCCAAACCTGGGCATGTGCTCTGATGGGGAATCAAACTGTGACCTTCTGGTTCATAGGCCGATGTTCAACCACTGAGCCACACTGACTGGGTCCAGGGATATGTTTTCCCTTGATTTTTTTTTTTTTTTTAGAGAGAATTGAAGGAAGGAAGTGGGGGAGAAGAGAGAGATAAAAGCATCGATTTGAGAGAGACACATTAATTGATTGCCTCCTACACATGCCTCAACAGAGGCTGGAGATCTAACCTGCAACCCAAGTACATTCCCTTAACCGGGAATTGAACATGTGACCCTTCAGTGCAGGCTGCTGTTCTGTCCACTGAGCAACACCAGCCAAGGCTACATTGGCACTTTTGATGTTAGAAGTTAAAACTTAGAAACTTAAGAGTAATGGGCTGTAAAAATACATGAGCAATTGCCTTCTTTTAGAGAGATTTCACATCACTCTACTTCTTAGAATTAGATGTCCATTCTCCCATAGAATTTTGTCCTAATGTAACATTAATAGATTTTTATGTTCGGAAGACTTATCAATTACCCTTTCATACTACTGAGCCAACCACAAAAATAAATAGAAATTTAAAACTTGTCCTGTGACCATAAAGCTCTAAGTGTTAACATTATTTTCTTTTGGGTTGAATTATTAACCACTAGTGGTTCCCAAACTTTGCTATAAAATGGAATAATCTTAGAATGTTTAAAGGATAATGTGTGGAAAAGAATTTAGCCTGAGCCCAAGGTCTGGCCTTTGCCTTCAGATTCTGGGAAATAATCTGTGGGCCTTGGAATTTTTCTGCCTGATAGGAATATATTTGTTTGCCTTAGGTCATACTGGATAGTCTACCAATGCAATTTAGTTGGGCTGGTCACCCAAGAGAGACCAGTATGACTTAGAGTGAAGGTTCTAGATCATGCAGGATCATTGGACCTGGAGGCTGAGATTAACTGTGTGATGAAGCCCTAATGAAAACTCTGGACACAGAAGCTCAGCGGACTTCCTTGGTTGGCAATATTCCACGTGTACTGTTAGTCAGATAATAGTTTTCTTTTTAAAAAATATGTTTTTATTGATTTCAGAGAGAGGAAGGGAGAAGGCTAGGAAGATAGAAATATCAATGAGAGAGAAACATTGATCTGCTGTCTCCTGCATGCCCCCTACAGGGGATCATGGCTGTAACCCAGGCATGTACCTCAACCAGGAATTGAACTGGTGAACTCCTTTATTAAAAAAATTTAAAAAAAAAATTGATTTTAGAAAGGGAGAGGTAGAAAGAGATAGAAACATGAATGATTGATTGGCTGCCTCCTGCAATATGCTCCCTACTGGGGATGGAGCCCACAACCTGGGCTTGTGCTCTGACCAGGAATCTAACAGTGATTTCCTGGTTCATGGGTCGACGCTCAACCACTGACCCACACCAGCTGGGCAGATAATAGTTTTGAATGAGTTCTGTGAGTTCTTCTAGCGAACCACTGAATTGAAGGTGGTTTTGTGAATCCCTCAAACTTATAGTGCTAGAAGTAAGGAGGTTCTTGGGGATTGCACACTCTAACTTTGTAGTTGGCTCTAAACTTCTCACAGATATTGATGCCTGGTTCTTATTCTCAGGCACTCTGGTTTAATTGGTATGAAGTATGACCTGAGCTGCTGGACTTTTAAAAATTCCAGGGAGGTAGGCAGCAACATTGTGAGATCATTGCTTATTACAATCAAATGGTACACAAAACAACACAAATGTTACGATAGTTTGACCAACAATGACTAAATTAAAAACAAAAATTTAGAGTGAACATATTTATTAATAAGGTGGGGGAAGGGAAGTTATGGTATCTTGAAAAGTACATTTGGTGGGAAGTCCAGGTTGCCAGTATTGCAAGAGGACATGGGGGTGAACTCATCCCCACCCATGAGCAAACTCAAATCCACATGCATATAGAGAAAACTACTCCTGTGAGCCAACTGAAAGCTCAATGGACAGCGTCTGACCAAACAGAGAACAAGACCAAGTAGAGAAGCCATGGGAGCCCTCAGGGAGCTTTGGTAACTCTTTGGGTCAGAGGAGCTTGTGAGTACCATTGTTTATGTCCCTCTCTATTTCAACAGGACAAGTGAGAGCTCTACCAGGGTGCTTTGATCTATCTGCAAGATCACCACAGCACATTCCCAGCTACCTTACCAAAAAGCCTTTCGGTTTCAAACAAAGGAAATAAGCAGGATTAACAGGGCATTACTATATACACCTGACCTCTACACCTGGAGCCCCCCAGCTGGGTGGACTATTGCCCTGGATGCCTTAGGCACCTGTTCAGCTCCTACCAGCCGGTCAAAGCCACCTGGCACAAAGCCTACACAGTGGTTGTTTCTATGTCACTTTTTTAAGACTGGAAGAGATATCTATTTGTCTAATTAATATAAACAAACATAGAAAGTCAAATAAACCCTAGCCAGTTTTGCTCAGTGAATAGAGCGTCAGCTTGCAGACCAAAGTGTCCCAGGTTTGATTCTGGTCAAGGGAAACTTGGTTGCAGACTCCCCCCTGGGCCTAGGTCTTGGTCCAGGCTCGTGCAGGAGGCAACCAATCAATTTGTTTCTCTCACATCGATGTTTCTCTCTGTCTTTCCCTCTCTCTTCTACTCTCTCTAAAAATCAATGGAAAAATATTCTTGGGTGAGGATTAATAACAACAACAAAAAAGTCAAGCAAAATGAAAATACAGAAGAATATTTTTCAAATAAAGAAGCAAGAAAAGTCTCCAAAAAAAAAAAAAAAACCCATAAGGAAATAGAGATAAGTAATTTGCCAGATAAAGAATTCAAAGAAAATCATAAGGCTCCTCACCAAACTTAAAAGTGGAATAGAGGAACTTAAAACTTTGACAAAAAGTTATATTGCATAATCTAATTTTGCACATCAAAATTCCACAATGCAATAAATGAAATGAAAAATACATTAGAAGGAATCAACTGCAGGTGAGTTAATACAGAAGAACAGATCAGCAACCTGGAAGATAAGACTATGGAAATCAACCAACTAATCAGAACACAAAACAAACAAACTTAAAAAAGAGGATAGTTTCAGGGACTGCTGGAACAAACACACAAACATTCATATAATAGGAATCCAAGAAGGAGGGGGAAAATGGTACAGAAATGTTATTTGAAGAAATAATGTCTAAAATTTTTTCTAATGTGGGAAAGGAGGCAGACATCGAGATCCAGAAAGAACGGAAAGTTCCAAACAAGATGACCCACACCATGAACTATTATAATTAAAATTGCAAAAGTTAGAGACAATTTTGAAGGTGGCAAGAGGGAAATAACTAGTTATATATAAAATAAACCTGAGCCTGGCCAGTGTGGCTCAGTGGTTGAGTGTCGGTCTATGAACCAGGAGGTCACAGTTCTATTTCCTGTCAGGGCACATGCCTAGGTTGCAGGCTCCATCAACCTAGTGTGGGTGTGCAGGAGGCAGCCAATCAATGATTTTCTCTCATAATTGATATTTCTCTCTCTCTCTCCCTCTCTCTTCCTCTCTGAAATCAATAAAAATATATATTTAAAAATAAATAAAATATGACATCAATAGCATAAAGCATGGAAGGAGGAATAAAAATGCAGTCCTTTTAGAATATATTAAAACTTAAACACCTATCAGCTTAAAATAGGTTGCTATAGGTAGAGAATGATATCCATAAAACTCATAGTAACTATAGATCAAAAATGTATAAAAGATACACAAAAAGTAAAGAGAAAGAAGGTCCCCAAAACACAAATGAAAACCAGCAAATCACAAGGCAAGTGATCAAGAGAAGAAAGAAACAGAGAGGAACTACAAAATCAACCAAAACATAATTAACAAAATGGCAATAAGCTCATATTTAATAATGACTTTAAATGTAAATGGACTAAATGTTCTAATAAAGATACATTAGAATGGCTGGATGGATTTAAAAACATGATGCATCTATATGCTGCTTATAAGAGACTAACTTCAAATTAAAAGACAGAAAGTGAAGAGATAGAAAAAGATATTCCAGGCAAATAGAAAAGAAAATTGGAGTAGCAACACTCAGGCAAAATAGACTTTAAAACAAAAAAAGTAAAAAAAAAGAAAAGACAAAGATAGACATTACATAATTATACAGCGGTCAATACAAGAGAGACTATAACAATCAGAATATCTAAACACCCAACAAAGGAGCACCTAAATATATAAAGCAAATATCAATGGACATAAAGGGAGAAATTCACAATTATAGGGAAATAATTGGGAGAACTAAGTGGCAGCGTAGGTAAATGCCTGTACTTGCACCTCTCATAACCACATCAAAATTACAACTAAAATACAGAACAACCATCATCCAGAACCACCCAAAAGCTGGCTGAATGAAATTATACAACTGGAGAAGTAAATAAAAAGCACACTGAAACTGGTAGGAGGGGCGGAGGCAGGGAACGAAGCTGGTCCTACACCCACGAGTGGCATTTTTAAGTTGAGAGGGAGATCGTCTCTGTGGAGGCTGTCTGTGAGAAACCTGGGCTCCCAGAGCTGGGAAAAGAAGTCCCCATAACAACTGGAGGTAAACACCAGCAGGGATTGGGGCTGAGAGACACAGAGACTGCTGGAGACCCAGATGATCCTCTAAAGGGCCAGCACATGAACTGAATGTACAAGGTCTTGCTTCCTCTGAGCTCCAGTGCCAGGGAAAAGCTCTGGGGGACCCAGACACATACGAGGAGGAACTGGATTGTCTGGCATCAGGGCAGGAACTTGGGGTGGCTTTCTCCCAGATAGAGGTGATCGCAGGAGGCATTGCTCCTGTACTGAGACCTACCCTGTCACAGGGCTGACTGGCAGCCATATCTGTTTGCTCAGCCCTGGTGATTCCCTGAGACCTTGCACAATCCAATTTGTTTGCCACCCAACGTGTTTGCAGCTGCTTTTGCAAATGAATTGCATGTCCTTGCTCAGGCTTCAGACTTTGCTGAAATCTCTAAAACAAGCTGCAGCTGGGGCAGTGAGCCCCAAACCTATCAATAAAAGGCTCAAGACTTGGCACTAGCACAAGCCTGCCTTGCTTCACAGCTGGGCCTTGCCTGGGCACCTCCAAGCGCAATACAAATAGCTCCTGTGGGAGGCCCCAGGCAGTGGCTGACTTTGCACCTCCCTGGAGGTCCTAGAGCCAGTGCACCTGGTGGCCAGCTTCAGACCATAGCAGATTACAATCTTATACACCCATAAATGACACACTCAAGGGGCAGACACAGTGAGCACCAAAACCCCACTGAAACAAGTCCTGCTCCATAGGGATGTTTCCTGCACAGCAATTCATCCATTGTAGATACAGCTGGTCCTCATAGTCAATTGACCTAGAGGTTAATTCCTTCCAGTGATGCCAACAGCAATAAACTTCAAGATTGTGCATACAGCCCACAAAGGGGTGCACCTACAGTGCCTAGCTCAGGAGACTGGGGAGGCTGAGCCACTGGGCCCTCCAGGACACCTACTACACAAGGCCCCTCTAACAATTCCAGGAGACATAGCAGCTCTACCTAGAAACAAACACAAGGAAGCAGCCAAAATGGGGAGACAAAGAATCATGTCACAAATGAAAGAAATGTAAGCCAGCAAACTACTGGATAAAGAGTTCAAAACCATGGTTATAAGGTTATTCAAGGATCCCCATGAGATTTTCAAGGATCTTAGTGAGAAAGTCAAAGACATAAAAAAGGACCAGTCAGAAATTAAGCATACACTAACTGAAATGAAGAATAATTTACAGGGATTCAACAGTAGAGCAGAGGAGTCCAAGAACTAAAACAACTATGTGGAATATGAGGAAGTGAAAAACATTCAATTAGGAGAGCAAAAAGAAAAAAGAATCCAAAAATATGAAGATAGTGTAAGGAGCCTCTGGAACAACTTCAAGCATATCAACATTCACATTATGGGGATACCAGAAGGAGAAGAGAGAGAGCAAGATATTGAAAACCTATTTGAAGAAACAATGACAGAAAATGTCCCCTATCTGGTGAAAGAAATAGATTTACATGTCCAGGAAGCACAGAGAGTCCCAAACATGAGGAACCCAAAAAGGCTCATACCAAGACACATCATAATTAAAACGCCAAGGGCTAAAGACAAAGAATCTTAAAAGCAGCAAGAGAAAAGCAGTTAGTTATCTACCCATTTGACTGTCAGCTGATTTCTCAACAGAAATTACGCAGGACAGAAAGGAGTGGCAAGAAATATTCAAAGAGATGACTAGCAAGGACCTGCAACCAAGATTACTCTACCCAGCAAAGCTCTCATTTAGAATTGAAGGTCAGCTAAAGAGCGTCACCAACAAGAAAAAGCTAAAGGAGTTCATCACCACCAAACCAGTATTACATGAAATTTTGAAAGGTATTCTTTAAGAAAAAGAAGAGGAGGAGGAGGACGAGGAAGAGGAGGAGGAGGAGGAGGAGGAGGAGGAGGAGGAGGAGGAGGAGGAGGAGGAAGAAGAAGAAGAAGAAGAAGAAGAAGAAGAAGAAGAAGAAGAAATAAAAAATATAAACAATAAAATGGCAGCAAATACATATCTTGCAACAATTGAATCTCAAATTGAGATTCAAATTCAAAATAAACAAATAAGAAATCTAATGAACAGAATAAACTGATGAATAAAATAGAACCAGAATCATGGAAGCACGTTACAGACTGATGAATCTCAGAGGGAAGGGAGAAGGCGTGGGGGCAGGAAGAGATTAACCAAAAATCTTACCTATGGACACAGACAATAGGGTGGGGTGGGAACCATGTGGAGAGGCAGAATCGGGCGGGGGGAGGAATTGGACATCTGTACTACTCTCAAATAAAGATTTTTTTTTAAAAAAAGGAAATAACTATCTTAAATGTCACATTAAAATATGGTGACTTAGTAGATTATAAAATATTTCATCCCAAACAGCAGAATAGCCCTAGCTGGTTTTTCTCAGTGATTAGAGCATTGACGGGTGGACTGAAGGGTCATGGTTTTGATTCTGGTCAAGGGCATGTATCGGTAGCAGGTTCGATCTGGCTCCAGTTGGGGGCATGTGCGGGAGGCAACCAATCAATGTGTCTCTCTCACATTGATGTTTCTCTCTTTCTCCCCCTGCCTTCCACTCTCTCTAAAATTAAAGGAAAAAATATCCTCAGGTGAGGATTAACAAAAAGACCACAAAAAACAAAACAAAAAACCACATACAGCATAATACTTTTTTTTTTTTTTCAAGTGCACACAGAACATTCTCTAGGGTAGATCATATATTAGGCCAAAAACAAGCCTCAATAAAATAAAAAAGGTTGAAATCATATTAAACATTTTTTACTGACTACATTCCATGAAACTAGAAATCAACTACAGGAAGAAACTTGGAAAAAACACAAATATATGGAGATTAAAAAACATGTACTAAACAACCAATATCAAAGAAGAAATCAAACAGGAAATAGAGAACTACCTTGAGACAAATTAAAATGAAAAAACAACTTTTCAAAATTTATGGGATACTGCAAAAGCAGTTCTAAGAGGAAAATTCATATAGGCCTACCCAAGAAACAAGAAAAATTTCAAATAATCTAACTCTACACCTAAGGTACTACAAAAAGAATAACAAACAAAACTTAAGTTAGAAGGAAGAAGATAATAAAGATCAGAATGAAAATAAACAACTTAGAGACTAAAAAATAGAAAAGATCAATAAAACTAAGAACTGGTTCTTTGAAAGGATAAATAATATGAGAAACCTCTAGCAAGATTCATCAAGAAAAAAGCACAGAGAGCCCAAGTAAACAAAATCAGAAATGAAAGAAGAGAGATTGCCCAGCCAGCATGGCTCAGTGGTTGAGCATCAACCTATGAACCAGGTCACGGTTCAATTTCCGGTCAGGGAACATGTCTGGATTGCAGGCTCCATCCCCAGTGTGGGGCATGCAGGAGGTAGCCAATCAGTGATTCTCGCTCATCATTGATGTTTCTATCTCTCTCTCCCTTCCCCTTTGAAATCAATAAAATAAAATTTAAAAAATTATTTTAAAATATTAAATAAATAAATAAATGAGGAGAGACTACAACTGACACCAGAAATACAAAGGTTCACTAAATAGTACTATGAACAATTATATACTAACGAATTGGACAACCTAGAAGAAATGTATAAATTTCTAGAAATATACAAATTTGCAAGACTGAACAGAGAATCTGAACAGAACAATTACTAACAATGAAATTGAAGCAATAATAATAAAAAAAACCTCCTAACAAACATGCCCTGGCCAGTGTGGTTCAGTTGGTTGAGTGTCGTGCTGTGCACTGAAATTTGTCAGTTTGATTCCCAGTCAGGGCACATGCCCAGGTTGCAGGCTCCATCCCGTCAGTTTGCGGGAGGCATCCAATTGATGTTTCTCTATCACATTGTTGTTTCTCTCCCTCTCCCTCTAAAAATCAATTAAAAAAAACCATATATACATCCTCCTCCTATCTAATAAAAGAGTAATATGCAAATTGACCATCACTCCAACACACAAGATAGCTGTCCCCATGTGGTCAAAGATCCTGCTCCCATGTGGATACAAGATGGCCACCACAAGATGGCCAGCAGGGGAGGGCAGTTGGGAGGGACCAGACCTGCAAGGGAGGGCAGTTGAGGGCAATCAAGCCTGCAGGGGAGGGCAGTTAGGGGTGACCAGGCCGGCAGAGGAGGGAAGTTGGAGGCAACTGGGCCTGCAGGAAAGGGCAGTTGCGGGGGACCCAGGCCTGCAGGGGAGAGCAGTTGGGAGGGACCAGGCCTGCAGGGGAGGGCAGTTAGGGGCAAACAGGCTGGCAGGGGAGGGAGTAGTTAGGCATCAATCAGGCTGGCAGGGGAGTGGTTAGGGTGTGATCAGGCTGGCAGGCAGAAGTGGTTAGGGGATTCAGGAAGGCAAGCAGGCGAGCAGTTGCGAGCTAGCAGTCCTGGATTGTGAGGGGGATGTCCGACTGCCCATTTAGGCCCGATCCTACTGGATCCTAAACTGGTAGTCTGACATCCCTCAAGGGGTCCTAGATTGGAGAGGGTGCAGGCTGGGCTGAGGGACACCCCCCCTACCCCCTGCACAAATTTCATGCACCGGACCTCTAGTATATAATAAAGAGGTAATATGCAAATTGACCATCACTCCAACACACAAGATGGTCACCCCCATGTGGACACAAGATGGCCGCCATAAGATGACTGGCAGGGGAGGGCAGTTGTGGGGGACCAGGCTGGCAGGGGAGGGCAGTTAGGGACAATTGGGCCCACAGGGGAGCAGTTAGGCATCGATCAGGCTGGCAGAGGAGTGGTTAGGGGCAATCAGGAAGGCAGGCAGGTGAGCAGTTGGGAGCCAGCAGTCCTAGATTGTGAGAGGGATGTCTGACTGCCTGTTTAGGCCAGGTGGGATCGGGCCTAAATGGGTAGTTGGACATCCCTAGAGGGGTCCCAGATTGCAGGCTGGGCTGAGGGACCCATCCCCCCATGCACGAATTTCATGCACCGGGCCTCTAAAATACACACACACACACACACACACACACACACACACACACACACACACACACATCTCCCAACAAACAAACAAAAGCCCAAGACTAGAAACCTTCACAGGTAAATTGTACAAAACACTTAAAAAATAAATACCTGTCCTCAAACTATTCCAGAAAATTGAAGACAGAAAGCTTCCAAACTTACTCAATGAGGCCAGCATTACCCTAATACCAAAACAGACAAAGTCATTACAAAACAAAAAATTTACAATCAAATATTAATGATAAACATAGATACAAAACTATAAACAAATCTTAGCAAACAGGATTCAACAATACATTAAAAAGATTATTCATCATGACCAAGTGGGATTTACTCCAGGGTGCAATGATGTTCAACATCATAGTCAATATACTTTACATTAACAAAATTAAGCATAAAAATGATATGGTCATTTCAATAGATATAGAAAAGGCATGACAATAGTTAACATGTTTTAATGATAAAAATGCACAACCAAATTCCAGAAGGAACAAGACAAGGATGCCCACTATCAGTATTTTTATTCAACATAGTTTTGGGATTTCTAGTCACAGTAATCAAACAAGAAAAATAAAAGGCATCCAAATCAGAAAGAAGTAAAACTCATTATTTGCAGATAACATGATATCATATATAGAAAATCCTAAAAACTCTACCAAAAAGACTATTAAAATTAATAAATGAATAAAGTAGGATAAAGAATCAAAGTACAGAAATATGTTGCATTTCTATACATGAATAATCAACAGTTAGAAGGAGAAAGTTAGAAAACAATCTTATTTATAATTGTATCAAAAAGAACAAAATACCTAGGAATAAATTTAACCAAAGAGGTGAAAGACCTGTACTCTGAAAACTAAAAGAAAACTGAAGAAATTCAAGAAGATACAAATAAATGGAAAGTTATACCTTGCTTTTGGATTGGAAGGATTAATGTTGTTAAAAATGTCCTTACTACCTAAAGCAATATACAGATTCAATGTAATCCTTATTAAAACACCAATGGCATTCTTTTTATTTTATTTTTTACTAATAAATATTTATTGTTCAGATTATTACAGTTGTTCCTCTTTTTCCCCCCATAGCTCCCCTCCAACCGGTTTCCACCCCTCCTGTCTTTACCAACACCCCCTCACTGTCCTCATCCATAGATGTACGATTTTTGTCCAGTCTCTTCCCACACCCCCACACCCCTTTCCCCTGAGAATTGTCAGTCCAGTCCCTTTCTATGCCCCTGATCCTATTATATTCACCAGTTTATTCTGTTCATCAGACTTTTTATTCACTTGATTTTTAGATTCACTTGTTGATAGATATGTATTTGTTGTCACTTTAATGTTCATAGTTTTTGTCTTTACCTTTTTCTCTTCTTCCTCTTCTTAAAGAATACCATTCAGCATTTCATATAATACTGGTTTGGTGGTGATGAATTCCTTTAGCTTTTTCTTATCTGTGAAGCTCTTTATCTGACCTTCAATTCTGAATGATAGCTTTGGTGGGTAGAGTAATCTTGGTTGTAGGTTCTTGCTAGTCATCACTTTGAAAATTTCTTGCCATTCCTTTCTGGCCTGCATAGTTTCTGTTGAGAAATCAACTGACAATCGTATGGGTGCTCCCTTGTAGGTAACTAACTGTTTTTCTCTTGATGCTTTCAAGATTCTCTCTTTGTCTTTTGCCCTTGGCATTTTAATTATGATGTGTCTTGGTGTGGTCCTGTTTGGATTCCTTTTGTTTGGGGTTCTGTGCGCTTCCTGGACTTGTAAGTCTATTTCCTTCACCAGGTAGGGGAAGTTTTCTGTCATTATTTCTTCAAATAGGTTTTCAATATCGTGCTCTCTCTCTTCTTCCGGCATCCCCATAATTTGGATGTTGGTATGCTTGAAGTTGTCCCAGAGGCTCCTTACTTTATTTTCATATTTTTGGATTCTTTTTTCTTTTCCAGTTGGGTGATTTTTGCTTCTTTGTATTTCAAATCTTTGACTTGATTCTTGCAATCCCCAAGTCTCCAGTTGGCTCTCTGTATATTATTCTTTATTTCAGTCAGTATATGCTTAATTTCTAGTTGGTCCTTTTTCATATCCTGAGGGTCTTACTAAATTTATTGGCGGTTTCTAGAAGATTCTTGTGTAATCTTATAACCGTGGTTTTGAACTCTATATCCAGTCGTTTGCTTTCCTCCATTTCTCTCATTTGTGACCTGTTTCTTTTCTCTGCATTTTGGCTGCTTCCCTGTGTTGATAGAGTGGCTTTATGTACTAGGTGTCCTATAGGACCCAGTGGTTCAGCCTCCCGAATTACCTGAGGTGGACATTCTTGGTGCACCCCTTGGTGGGCTGTGTGCACAGTCTTGTTGTAGTTAAGCCTTGATTGTTGTTGGTATCACTGGGAGGAATTGGCCTCCAGGCCAATTGGCTGTGAGGATCAGTTGTGTCTATGATGGGAGAACTTCTGTGCTGGAGACACCCTTATGGGGCAAGACTTGCTTCAGTGGGGCTTTGGCGCTCACTGAGTCTTCCCCCTGAGTGTGTCTCTTATGGATCTGAAGAGTTGTAGTCTGGATGGTCTCTCTCTGACCCCTGGGTACATTGGCTCTTGGATCTCCAAGGAGAGAGGCCACCCAGCAGGAGCTACAGAGCGATCTGAAGATTCTTTCTCTTTGTTTGGGGTTTGGAGGTGCCCAGATGAGGCCCAGCTGTGAAGCAATGCAAGCTGATGTCAAGGCTTGGGTCTTCTTTTGGAGGCTCTGGGGTTCTTTGACTCAGCTGCAGTACATTAGGTTTCAGATTGCAAAGGGCCAGGCTATTCATATGCAAAAGCCTCTGCGCACAAATTGGGTGGGGCAGGGTCTCAGGAATCACCCCAGGGTGGAGCAAACAGCAATGGCTGACTGTCAGCCCTGCCTGGAAGAGGTCCTGTGTCTCTGTGTCCTGAGGCACTGTGTAGGAACAATAATCGCTGCAAGCACCTCTGAGAGAAAGCTGCCCTCGAGTTCTGCCCTCTGCCAGACAGTCCAGTTTCTCCCCGTATGAGTCTGGGTCCCCAGAGTCCACCCGGAACTGTAGTTCAGAGCATTTGGGAACTTGTGTCTCCCTCCCAATTGAAAAGATTGAAAAAGACAGCAGCATACGCAGTTGCCAGCCCTTTCTGCGTGTGTGTGCCTCCGTACCTCTGCACTTCACTTCTGCACCTCCGCTCTTTCTCTGAGTCTCAGTGTGCTTTTCTCTTCCCTTCTAGTTGTAGAATTTCCACTCAGCCAGCCTTCCTATGGTTCTGGATGATACCCATTTTGTCTGTTAGTTGTAGTTTTGAAGTGGTTGTGTGAGGCAGCAAGTTCAGGTGCTTACCTATGCTGCCATCTTGGTTTCTCCACTAGCATTCTTTTTAGAATTAAAATAATGAATCCTAAAATTTATATGAAACCACAAAAGACCCTGAATAGCTAAAGAAATTTTGAGATAGAACAAAATGGGAGGTATGCTCCCTGATAGCCAACTATATTATAAAGCTACAGTAAACAAAATGATATGGTACTGGAATAAAAGCAGATATATAGATCAATGGATGAGAATAGAGAGCCCAGAAACCCTCACTTATATGATCAATTAATTCTATGACAAAGAAGGCAAGAATATACTATGGGGGAAAGACAGTGTCTTTAATAAGTGGTGTTGGGAAAATTGCTCAGATACATGCAAAAAAGTGAAATTGAAACACTTTCTTATATCACATATAAAATAAGCTCAAAATGGATTAAAGACTTAAAGGTCTGCAACCATAAAACTCCTTGAAGAAAACATAGGCAACAAAGACTTTGATATCACTCTTAGCAATATCTTTTTGGATATGTCTCCTTGGGCAAGGGTAACAACAACAAAAATAAACAAATGAGACTACATCAAACTAAAAAGTTTTTGCACAGTGAAGGAAACCACTAACAAAATATATAAAGAATATATTTTAAAGAAAGAATATATTTTAAAAATATAAGGAACTTAAACAACTTAACACCAAAAAAAAAAAAAAAACCAAACAAACACAAAATAATCCAATTTAAAAATGGGCAGAGAACCTGAATAGACAGTTCTCCAAAGAGGACATAAAAATAGTCAATGGGCAGATAAAAAGATGCTCAACATCAATAATCATCAGGGAAATGCAAATTAAAACCACAATAATATATCACCACACACTTGTCAGAGTGTTTATCATTAATAAATCAACAAATAAGAAATGCCAGCAAAAAAGAAATGCTGGTGAGGATGTGAGAAAAGGAAACCTTCGTACACTATCGGTGAAATTGTAAATTAACAGAGCCACTCTGGGAAACAGTACGGAGAATTCCCAAAATATTAAAAATAAAGCTGCCATATGATCCTGCAATTCTACTTCTGGGTATTTGTCCTAAGAAAACAAAAACCCTAATTCAAAAAGATATATGCATCCCTATGTTCATTGCAGCATTACCGGGAATAGCCAAGATACGGAAGCAACCTAGATGCCCATCAATAGATGAGTGGATAAAGAGGTGGCATATAATACAATGGAATATTATTCAGCAATAAAAAAATAATGAAATCATGCCACCTGTAACAACATCGACAGGCCTAGAGGGTATTATGTTATGTGAAATAAGTCAGAGATAGACAAATACCATAAAATCTCTCTTTTTTAAATAAATGAATCTTTATTGTTCAGATTATTACAATTGTTTCTCTTCTCCCCCCCCCACCATAGCTCCCCTCCACCTGGTTCCCACCTCACCCTCTGCCCTTACCCTGCCCCATCCTCATCCATAGGTGTACGATTTTTGTCCAGTCTCTTCCTGCACCCCCACACCCCTTTCCCCCCAAGGATTGTCAGTCCACTCCCTTTCTATGCCCCTGATTCTATTATATTCACCAGTTAATACTGTTCATCAAATTTTTTATTCACTTGGTTTTTAGATTCACTTGTTATAGATATGTATTTGTTGTTCATAGTTTTTATCTTTATCTTTTTCTTCTTCTTCCTCTTCTTAAAGAATACCTTTCAACATTTATATAATACTTGTTTGGTGTTGATGAACTCCTTTAGCTTTTTCTTCTCTGTGAAGGTCTTTATCTGCCCTTCAATTCTGAATGATAGCTTTGGTGGGTAGAGTAATCTTGGTTGTAGGTTCTTGCTATTCATCACTTTGAAAATTTCTTGCCATTCCCGTCTGGCCTGTATAGTTTCTGTTGAGAAATCAGCTGACAATTGTATGGGTGCTCCCTTGTAGGTAACTAACAGTTTTTCTCTTGCTGCTTTTAATGTTCTCTCTTTGTCTTTTGCTCTTGGCATTTTAATTATGATGTGTCTTGGTGTGGTCCTCTTTGGATTCCTTTTGTTTTGGGTTCTGTGCGCTTCCTGGACTTGTAAGTCTATTTCTTTCACCAGGTGCTGTCTTCATATTTTTGGATTCTTTTTGCTTTTCCGGTTGAGTGTTTTTTTGCTTCTTTGTATTTCAAATCTTTGACTTGATTCTTGCGATCCTCTAGTCTGCTTTTAGGTCTCTGTATAATATTTTTTTATTTCAGTCAGTGTGTACTTAATTTCTAGTTGATCCTTTTTCATAGCCTCGAGGGTCTCGCTAAATTTATCTGCCTTTTCTAGGAAATTCTTGAAAAACCTTATAACCGTGGTTTTGAACTCTATATCCAGTTGTTTGCTTTCCTCTATTTCTTTCATTTGTGACCTGCCTCTTTGTCCCCACATTTTAGTTGCTTCCCTGAGTTGATAGATTGGCTTTGTGTGCTAGGTGTCCTATATGGACCAGTGGCTCAGCCTCCCCATTTACCTGAGTTGGACACTCTCGGTGCACCCCTTTATGGGCTGTGTGCACAGTCTTGTTGTAGTTAAGCCTAGATTGTTGTTGGTATCACTGGGAGGAGTTGACCTCCAATCCAATTGGCTGTGAGGATCAGCTGTGTCTCCACTGGGAGCGCTTCTGTGCTCAGCTTGGATGGGGCGGAGTCTCAGGGTGGAGCAGACAGCCTTGGTTTCCCATCAGCCCCACCCTAAGAGGCCCCTGGGTCTCAGTGTCCCTCGGCAATGGCTGCACGCACCTCTGAGAGAAAGCTGCCCTTGAGTTTTGCCCACTGCCAGACAGTCCAGTTTCTCCCCAAATGAATCTGGGTACCCAAAGTCTCACCCGCAACTGGAATACAGTGCAGTCGGGAGGTTTTGTTTCCCTCCTGAATGAGAAAGCCAGCCACGCACTCAGCTGCCTGCCCTCTCTGCGTGCTCGCACCTCTGCCTTCCACAGCCCCCCTGAGTCTCAGTGTGCTTCCTCCTGACAGTCCAGTTTCACCCTGTATGAGTCTGGGTTCCCCGAGTCTCACCTGGAACTGGAGTTCAGTGCAGTGGGGAGCCTTTGTCTCCCTCCCGTTCGAGAAAGTCAGCCATGTATTCAGCTGCCCGCCCTTTGTGCGTGCGTGTCTCTGCATCTCCGTGTCTCCGCACCTCTGCCCTCCGCAGCTCCTCTGAGTCTCAGTGTCCTTTTCTCTTTCCTTCTAGTTGTAGAATTTCCACTCAGCCAGCTTTTCGGTGGTTCTGGATGATGTCTGGTTTGTCTTTTAGTTGTAGTTTTGAAATTGTTGTGCGAGGCAGCAGTTTAGGTGTTTACCTATGCCGCCATCTTGGTTTTTCTCCATAAAATGTCTGTTATATATAGAATCTGAAAATACAAAGCAAATGGATAAACAAAATAGAAACAGACCCATAGATATAGAGAACAAGTTAATGATTGCCAAAGGGGAAGAGGGGAAGGTGGATAGGAATAATAAAAAATAATCTATGTATATATAAAAGACTAAGCTACCATTATGACTGGTGGACCAGTCTCTATAACAACGCACTGACCACCAGGAGGCAGATGCTCAATGCAGGAACTGCCCCCTGGTGGTCAGTACACTCCCACAGCCAACCTCCCATGGTCGGCCAACCTCCTGCGGTCCCTCCTCCCAGCCCTGATCAGCCCCAATCAACCTCCTTTGCCAGCCAGGCCGAGGGACCCCACTTGTGCATGAATTCGTGCACTGGGCCTCTAGTAATAATAATAAAGCCATGGCTGGTGTTGCTCAGTGATTAGAGTGCTGGCCCATGAATCAAAGGGTCATGGATTCAATTCCTAGTCAAGGGCATGTACCTGGTTGCAGGTTCCACCTAGCCTCACTCAGGGCACATGCAAGAGGCAACCAATTGATGAGTCTCTCCCATTATGGTTTTTTTTCTCTCTCTCTCTCCTCCTTTCTTTCTTCCACTCTCTCTAAAATTCAATGGCAAAAAAAAAAAAAAAATTCTCAGGTGAGAGTTAACAAAACAAACAAACAAAAAAAGAAAATAGAATGAAAATCTGACCATACACTAAATATATAGATTCCTCTTCTTGCTAAAAAAAAAAAAAAAAAAAAGAAAGAAAGATACATATATGGTAAGGTAAAAATTCCAAATAGTCACTTTGCCTGCCTCACCTCAGTTTCTACATCTGGGGACCATACATCATAGAGAGGGGCTTTCCCCACCATGTCATATTGGAGGACTGTTGAGAAAGGAATTGGGAAATGATAGCCAAATGATAGTTCCCACCATAGATGTGATCTGTAGCAGATTGATTTTAGAACAGGGAACATATAACTGTAGAGGATTTGGAATAAAACTATCTGGGTCATGTATCCCTTGGTAAGTCTTCTCATACATATCTTGATTTCAAGCCATGATTACAGAGCACAGGTCTGAGCCTAATGCCAGGTCCTACCAAGCCCCTACTGTGTAACCAGGGTCAGTCACTCCCCTTTCTGAACCTCTCAATTTCTTGTGAAGCCCTAAAGATCTGAGGTCTTGAAATATACTTTCTCAAAGGATCAAGATTCAAAAAGGGTACTAAAGCAGTTCATACTTATAAAGCCCTCCTATGTGCTTGACATGTAATCCTATCTTATAAAGATGGGGAAATAGAGGTACATTGTGACTTGTCCAAGGCCACAAAGGTGCAGAGCTAGGATTTGAACCTGGGAGGTCTGCTCCAGAATCTAAACTCTTAACCAACTACCCTATATTGCTTCCCACGCAGTCTAGGAGCATCTCATTCAATACGAATTTTGTGCATGGGTAGGGTCCCTAGGCCTGGCTGGTGACCAGGGCTGATTTGTGGGGTGACTGATGGGGAGATTGGGGGGTGAGGGGAAGGCTTCTGCACCTGCCTTGGCAGGCCTGGGGCCTGTGGGCTGGGGGAAGCTCCTGCATTGATGGTCATCGTGCGTCATAGCGACCAGTCATTCCACAGGTTGTTCTGTCATTCGGTCGATTTGCATATTAGGGTTTTATTACATAGGACTAGAGGCCTGGTACATGACATCTGTGCACTCAGGGGGCAAGGGGGTGGGTTCCTCAGCCTGGCCTTCACCCTCTTGCAGTCTGGGAGCCTTCAGGGGATCTCTGACTGATGGCTTAGGCCCGCTCCCCATGTCCAATCTGTCTGCACAAGTGAAAGTGGCCCAGGAAAGGAGGGTCTGAAGTCGTGGACCACAGGCAGGCAGCTGCGGGAGAGCAGCAGCAGGGCACAGTGGTCCTGGGCCAGCAGAATGAGCAGCCACAGAGAGGCAGCACTCAAGCAGTCTGCATGGAGGCAGGTGGTTCAGCACCAGCAGGAGCATCTCTGATGTGTGAGAAATGCTCACCTGTCCGAATTCAAATAACGGACTCAGAGACAGAAGTATGGCAAAAATGAGACTTTAAAATAATTTTTTTTATTGATTTCAGAGAGGAAGGGAGAGGAGAGAGAGATAGAAACATCAATTATGAGAGAGAATCATTGATTGGCTGCCTCCTGCACGCCTCCTACTGGGGATCAAGCTCGCAATGGTGTGCCTTTGACCAGAATCGAACCAGGGACCCTTCAGTCTGCAGGCTGAAGCTATAGCCACTGAGCCAAACCAGCTAGAGTGAAAATGAGACTTTTAATGCAGTCTTGCAAGGGCAGGTGTCTGGTTGAACCGGCACACATGGAATGGTGATCACAGGCTATTTATCTCTAATGTATGAAAGTCCCTCCCCCAGTTCCTCATTGGCTGAGTACTATGGAGTTAGCGGTTTTCCCCATAGTCACCTAGGGCTTATTGTCTCCTATTGGGTTATTTAAAATGGGTTGAGGCCTTTTCTAGTTGTTTCTACCTCCCTTTGTCTGGACGAGGCAGGCGGATCTTCCTGGAAAATGTGCTACTGATAACCTACACAGTTCTTTGTTCTTATACCCTCTTTCCTCCCCCCAACATCCTGTTTGCCCTGGGAAATTCAGTAACTGATTGGCCACTGCTAGATTTGATCAAATAATTGAATTGATACCCCTCCCCTTGGAACTGATCTTTAGGCCACTTCACAATGGACATTCCCTTTGGCTTAGACCACATTCCACTTGCTAAGACCATTATCTCTCCCCTCTGGACCTTCCCAGAATCTGGACCTGCACAGAGAATTCTCCACCTAGAAAAAACCTGCCTAGAGTTCTTTAAAAACCTCTGTTCCATCTTTGGGGGCTGGCACCATTTTGGGATTCAGCCCATCTGGTATCCAGATGACCTAATCCTATATAATAAAAGCATAATATGCTAAGTGTCCAGTCATCCAGTCAGCTGTTCAACCAATCAAAGCATAATATGCTAATGATATGCTAAGGCCACTCAACCACTTGCTATGATGTACACTGACCACCAGGGGGCAGACGCTCCAACCGGTAGGTTAGCTTGATGCTGGGGTCAGGCTGATTGGGACTGAGTGAGATGGGCTGGACATGCCCTGGAGCCCTCCCACATCCCTCCCTGGCCCTGATCGTGCACTGGTGGGGTCCTTCAGCCTGGCCTGTGCCCACTCACAATCCTGGACCCCTCAGGGTATGTCGAAGAGCTGGTTTTGGCCCGATCCCACAGGTCAGGCTGAGGGACCCCACTGGTGCATGAATTCATGCACCAGGCCTCTAGTAAATTTATAATTCCTTACCACTTTGGTCTCATGCATTCCTCCTTCTGCAACCCTAATATTTGGTGCCCAAACTGGGAGGGTTCCATGGGGAAGGGGAGCCATCACCTCTCTTGAGTCACCGCAAGTCTGCTACTCAGAGAGCAGTAGACAATGGCAGCTTATCCTGGGCTTACCTCTGAATTCTACTCCGGTGACTCAATTGCCACCTCGATTAAGCCTCCCTCCATTATGGGCCCTCCAGAACCAGCCAAGGAGGATGCTGGATCAGGAAACTCTCCTTCTCCACTGTTGACCCTCTATACCACACTGGACAGTCTTCTCTAGGTGAGTGACGTTCCACAATTTCCCTCGTCTGGAGTCTTCTGCCCACTCACTCTCACTGACTTCTCGAAAGTCCTCTTGTCTTGAAAGGCCTAGTGCTAGGCCAGAAGACTCTTCAGCCATTTGGCTTTGGGTTCTTCTAGATTGGGGATGCCCAGTCTGGAGGGTCTCCTCCTCATTTCTCATGGTGATTTGTTTAGCAGCAGGATGCCTGCCCTAAACAGCCACCTTTGGATTTGTGGTCTGTCATTCATCCTTCCTCTCTCATGGGCCATGCTACATTCCCTCTGCACACTCATGGGGGAGATCATGTACAAGCACCTCATTTTCTTTTGTAACACTGTTTGGCCACAATATAAACTAAATAATAAGTCTCAGTGGCCTGAAAATGGCACTTTCAATTTTAACACATTGCATGATTTAGATAATTGCTGTCACCAAAATAGAAAATGGTCACCAGGCCTTTTTCACCCTTCATTACCGACCCTTTCTCTCTGTCAGTCCTGCTGACAGAGCTCTTTCTCTTTCACACAAAACATTATACCCCTAAGACTTCTGATTCTGAATCTACTTTTGACCCAGCAGACCACCGACTTTCATCCCCTTACGTGCCCCCTCCATCACCTGCAGTAGATTCCCAAAACCCAGATCCTCCTAACAAGCAACCACCTTTTCCCCCTTGCCCCTGAAACTTCAAATCCCTTGAACTTGAGTTCCAATACAGCCTTTTCTCCACTCATACATGCTTTTGGGCCACCCAAAGACCACCTTCCTCAACAGCCTTTTCTATTCCCATGCCCATCCTACCCCTGAGGGAGGTAGCAGAAACAGAGGGGATAGTCCAAGTCCATGTCCCATTCTCTATGTCCAACCTCGCAGATTGAGAGATGTCTCAGGTCTTTTTCTACCGACCCGACCACCTTTACTAAGGAATTTGAGTATCTGACCCAGTCCTATGACCTGACCTGGCACGACATCTAAGTCATCCTGTCCTCTCTAACCCCAGAGGAGGACTGCCTCTGGCTAGCAGCTGAGGACCATGCCAATGCCCTCCATAGACCTGACACAGTGACCAACCTGGTTAGCGCTGACATAGTCTCCCAAACTGACTCAAGATGGGAATATCAGGTTAAATCTCCAGGGTACTGGCTCTGTAGCCATAATCACCTGTCTTATTGCTGGACTCAAAAAAACTGCCCATAAGGTGGTCAAGTGACAAACAATAAAATCAGTCAGGGCCCTGACAAAAATCCAGCTCTCTTCCTCTCCCACCTCATGCAGGCTTTACAGAAATTTATCACCCTAGACCCTACCTCCCCAGAAGGAACCCTTCTTCTGAACACCCATTTTATATCCCAATCAGAAACCAACATACACCAGAAACTTCAAAAAATAGACACAGGTTCACAAATCCCTCAAAAAGACCTTAACCTGGCCTTTAAGGTCTTTAATAATAGAGATGAGGAGATCCAAATCCAAAACCAAAGGCAAGATCAGGCCAAGACTGAGGCCCAGAAGGCCTAGCCACCACTCTCACGAACCCCAAATGAAGTGCCGGTCCTCCAACTAAGGGTATCAGGGGCTGAGCCTCCTCTGGGCCCATGCTTCAAATGAAACAAGGAAGGACACTGGGTGAAGTCTGCCCAAACCCGAGACCCCCACCTGGGCCTGCCCAAGGTGCAGAAGGGAAGGCCACTGTAAATCAGACTACAGTCTGGCCCCTCCAGATCAGACCTTAGCCAGTCCAGTAAGGCCACCCTCTGGATCCAGTTTGGAGATCCCAGACCCCCCTGGGACTGACCACTGAAGACTGAAGTTGCCCAGGCCCCGACAAGGCCCCTCAGACTTACATCACCAGGATAGAGCCTGGGGTAACGATTGTGGTGGCAGGTAAGTCGATATCCTTTTTAATTGACACTTAGGCCACTTATTCTGCCTCCTGAATTTGCTGGGACCCTTGCCCCCTTCTCAGTCTCTATTATGGATGTTGATGGATTAGTCTCATAGCCATTAGCCACCTCACTTCTACACTGTATCTTACTAGACACCCCCTTTATCCACTCTTTTATTGTTCTGCCTTAGTAGAATGTGCATCCTCTCATAAAGCCCAGTTATCCCGAACCACAGTCACCCACCTCAGTTTCACTTACCCCACAAAGCCAAACCATTACCTTGGACCGTAAATGCCTTGTCTCTTTTGTGACTATCCCCTCCTCTAGATAAGAAATACTCTCCCTTCTTGGGCTTGCTGGGTACTTTTGCCTCTGTGTTCCCAACTTTAGTCTTCTCACAAAGCCCCTCTATGATGGGTGAAGGGATCCTCACTGCACCTTTAGATCCCAAGGCCAGCATTTTCACCCCTTTAATCCTCTGAAAACTGCTCTCACCTCAGTGCCTTCTCATCCCCCTTTCCTAAAGACAACTTTCTTTACTGCAAAGCTGCAAACACTTACTTAACAGTCCTGCTACTATCAGAAGTTGAATTCATTATCATCCAAACCTTAGCATGTTATTTCTAAGGAAAAATGTGGCAGTTTTAAATCCAAGCAGCTAGAGGCCTGGAAACTGCAGTCCTAGAATAGGCTGTAGAGCCTGTTCCCAGCCCCCATCTCCACGTGTTCTCCAGCCTCATATGTCTATACATAATTTTCCAAAGTCTTTGATAACTTAAAAGCTTTGGAGAATTGCTAGGTTAAATGATAAACATTTAAATATTTTAAAATAACATAAAATACTAAAACATTGGTTGCTAGACAAGTTTTAATTCACCTGCTCTTAGCTTTTATTACAGAAGGTCTCTTGTACTTTGCTGAAGGCATATTTTCTTGAAAGTCATAAATGTCAATCTAAGAAATACTGGTTGTTTCCTTTTTGGTTATCATTGGAAATTAAGGTTTCTGAATGGGTAAGAAGGTTTGTGAAAGTTGTAGAAAAGTTTGTCCAGTAAGTCAAGACCTGATCATCCCTGAGGTCCAAAGGGACCTCTTCTCTCCTAGGAAGCTAAAGCAACCCCGCCTAGACTCTCTCCTATTGCTTATGTCCTCAACTTGAAGCCTAGACTTTCTTTATTTCCACTGCTTATTCACCGTCCTTGACACTATCATTGAAAGCCTCAACAGGTTTTCCTGCTTGGTATTTAGGAACTTCTCTCCCCTTTTCTAGCCTTCTTAAAAATCATACACTGGCCCTGGCTGGTTTGGCTCAGTGGATGGAGTGTCAGCCTGCAGACTGAAGGGTCCCAGATTTGATTCCAGTCAAGGGCACATGCCTGGGTTGTGGGCTTGATCCCCAGTAAGGGGCATGCAGGAGACAGCCAAGCAATGATTCTCTCTCATCATTGATGTTTCTATCTCTCTCCCTCTCCCTTCCTCTCTGAAATCAATAAAGATATATTAAAATAAAAAAAATGCATTTAAAAAAAAATCATACTAGTACACTGCAAAGGACACTAAGTTAGGAATGATCCCATAATACAGGGAAATAACAAAGCAGACCAGAAAGTCAAGGCAGCGGCTTAAGGGAAGCCTCCATCTCCCCAACTCTTAGCTATACCTCATATAACAGCCTAACACACTTCAGAGGAACTTCAGTCCCTATTAGCTCTTGGGGCCACCCAAGAAGATCCATGGTTAAAATTTTAGGGAAAATATATCCTTCCCCAGGGACAGGCCTGTGATATCTTACAGGCTAGTCACAAGCCCCTATATATAGGATACAGATGACTTGCACAGCTCCTAAAACCCCTCATCACATGTCCTAGCTTAGCCTCCCTTCTGCAAGGTATCACCAAAACCTGTTCTACTCATTACTCAGTGTCTCCTCAAGGACAGGTTAGACCTCCTTCTTTCCCTATTCACAAGACAAGGGGCCAAATCCCTGGACAAGACTGGCAAATTGACTTCACTCACCTGCCCCCTATTAAAAGAACCAAATACCTCTTAACACTCATAGATACCTTCTCAGCTGGGTAGAAGCATTCAGACTACATCTGAAAAGTCCTCTGAGGTCACACAAACTTTCATTCAGCATTTCATTCCCATATTTGGCCTCCCCAACCCATTACAATAAAATAATGGACCTGCTTTCATATCTCAAATAACTCAATAGGTCTCCTCCATTCTGAACATCCAATGGAACTTACACATTCCCTACCGGCCCCAATCTTCAGGCAAGGTAGAAAAGGTGAATTCATTAATTAAGTCTCATCTCACTAAATTAACTCTTGAATCTAAAGAAGCTTGGACTACTCTCCTACCTCTACACCCCCCCACCCCGTGCACCCTCCTTTCTTAGTCCCTTTGAACTAATATATGAAAGACCCTTCTTATTAGGGAACTTCTCTTCCACAGAGACCCCTCTAGGAGACTATGTTCCCATTTTAAATCTCATCCAACAATTACTGGGAGAACATGCTAATTAAGTCCTCCCACACGGGAGAAACCAAGATGGTGGCATAGGTGAACACCTAAACTGCTGCCTCACACAACAATTTGAAAACTATAGCTAAAAGACAGAACGGACATCATCCAGAACCACAGGAAAGCTGGCGGAGTGGAAATTCTACAGCTAGAAGGAAAGAGAGGGGCACACGGAGACTCAGAGGAGCTGCAAAAGGCTGAGGTATGGAGACACACAAGCGGAGAGGACGGGCGGCTGAGTGCCTGACTAGCTTTCTCTAGCGGGAGAGAGACGGAAGCTCCCGACTGCACTGAACCCCAGTTCCGACTGCACTGAACCCTAGTTCTGGTCGAGATCCTGGGGTCCCAGACTCATATGGGGGGAGTCTGGACTGTCGGGAAAAGAGAGGAGTGCAAGGAAACTCAGGGGAGCCATGAAAGGCAGAGGTCTAGAGGCACATGCGCAAGTGTGCACAGAAAGGACTGACTGCTGAGTGTGCCGCTGGCTTTCTCTAGCGGGAGGAAGGTGGAAACTCCAGACTGTGCTGAACTCCAGTTCCAACTGCACTGAACCCCAGTTTTGGGCGAGACCCTGGGGACCCAGGCTCATAGGGGGACCAATCTGGACTGTTGGGAAATGAGAGGAGTGCAAGGAAACTCAGGGGAGCCGCGAAAGGCAGAGGTCTGGAGGCATGTGCAGAGAGGACTGACTGCTGAGTGTGCTGCTGGCTTTCTCTAACAGGAGGAAGGCCGAAGCTCCCAACTGCGCTGAACTCCAGTTCTTGGTGAGAATCTGGGAATCCAGATTCATTGGGGGAGAAACTGGACTGTCTGGCAGTGGGCGAAACTTGAGGGCGGCTTCCTCTCAGAGGTGCTTGCAGCGATAACCAAGGGACACTGAGACCAGGGGCCTCATAGGGCAGGGCTGACGGGAAGCCAAGGCTGTCTGCTCAGCCCTGAGACTCTGCCCCATCCAAGCTGAGCACAGAGGCTTTTGCAATTTTTCAAGTCTTGTCTCATAAGGGTGTCTCCAGCACAGATGTTCTCCCAGCATAGACACAGCTGATCCTCACAGCCAATTGGCCTGGAGGTCAATTCCTCCCAGTGATACCAACAACAATCAAGACTTAACTACAACAAGGCTGTACACACAGTCCACAAAGGGGTGCACCAAGAGTGTCCACCTCAGGTAACTGGGGATGCTGAGCCACTGGGCCATACAGGACACCTAGCACACAAAGCTACTCTACCAACTCAGGGAAGCAGCAAAAATGCAGAGACAAAGAAACAGATCATAAATGAAAGAAATGGAGGAAAGCAAATGACTGGATATAGAGTTCAAAACCACGGTTATAAGGTTTTCCAAGAATTTCCTAGAAAAGGCAGATAAACTTAGCAAGACCCTCGAGGATATGACAAAGGACCAACTAGAAATTAAATATACACTGACTGAAATAAAAAATTTCAGAGACCTAACAGCAGACTAGAGGAATGCAAAAATCAAATCACAGATTTGAAATACAAAGAAGCAAAAAACACTCAACTGGAAAAGCAAAAAGAAAAAAGAATCCAAAAATTTGAAGATAGTGTAAGGAGCCTCTGGGACAACTTCAAGCGTACCAACATCAGAATTATAGGGGTGCCAGAAGAAGAGAGAGAGCAAGATACTGAAAACCTATTTGAAGAAATAATGACTGAAAACTTCCCCCACCTGGTGAAAGAAATAGACTTACAAGTCCAGGAAGCGCAGAGAACCCCAAACAAAAGGAATCCAAAGAGGACCACACCAAGACACATCATAATTAAAATGCCAAGAGCAAAAGACAAAGAGAGAATATTAAAAGCAGCAAGAGAAAAACTGTTAGTTACCTACAAGGGAGCACCCATACAATTGTCAGCTGATTTCTCAACAGAAACTATGCAGGCCAGACAGGAGTGGCAAGAAATATTCAAAGTGATGACTAGCAAGAACCTACAACCAAGATTACTCTACCCAGCAAAGCTATCATTCAGAATGGAAGGTCAGATAAAGAGCTTCACAGAGAAGAAAAAGCTAAAGGAGTTCACAACACCAAACCAGTATTATATGAAATGTTGAAAGGTACTCTTTAAGAAGAGGAAGAAGGAGAAAAAGGTAAAGATAAAAATTATGAACAACAAATACATATCTATCAACAAGTGAATCTAAAAATCAAGTGAATAAAAAGTCTGATGAACAGAATAAACTGGTGAATATAATAGAATCAGGGGCATAGAAAGGGAGTGGACTGACAGTTCTCTGGGGGAAAGAGGTGTGGGGGGTGCAGGAAGAGACTGGACAAAGGTTGTACACCTATGGATGAGGACAGTGGTGGGGAGATAAGGGCAGAGGGTGGGGTGCGAACTGGGTGGAGGGGAGTTATGGGGGGAAAAAAGAGGAACAATTGTAATAATCTGAATAATAAAGATTTATTAAATTAAAAAATACTGGTGGAAGCTCTATTAGTGAAAATTATTTTAGATTAAAATGAATGAACACTGTATGTTTACTTTGCAAAAAACTGATTCAAAAATAAATAAATGACTTACGTAAACCATAAAAAAAAAAGTCCTCCCACAACCTTTTATAGGAGACACCCCCTACTCCTCTACAGCCAGGGTACTGGGTCATCCTAAAGGATATCCATCCATCAAATAATTTACAGCCCCGATGGCAAGGCCCTAATCAGATACTTCTAACTACCCCAATTGCAGCTAAACTATTGGGGTAGTTTAGCTGCAATTGGGGTTCCATCTTTCCAGATTAAAACCCATCCCTGGAACACCTCCATCACATGAGCTGGAATCCCCTAAGTATTACAGCCACCAGATCAGGCCCACCAGACTCCATCTTACCTACATCCCAGAAGAAGAGGACGGATGAGTGAGCATTCCTGCACGTAATCCCTATGTACTGACCATACCGACCCTGACCTCCCTGAAAGCCTAGCTCTTCTTCCAATACAAATCCTCCAGGTCCTAGCTATTGTCCCCTCTCCCTTCGCAACAGGATTCTCATGTTTCTATGGGACTCCCTTCTACAAGAGGACTTCAATTACCCATGGAATGAGATTTCCTTCTTTCTAGATCCTGAACATACCCTTTCCCCCCTTGGGACAATCCCGACCCTGGAAGTGGGGATTAACTCTCCTTCTCATCCTATCCCAACCCTCCTCTCCTACACCTTAAGAAACTTTCTCACCTCCACTCATCTCGAACGAACACTTAACCTCACCAATTCTCTTCTAAACGAGACCAATCCAACCTTAGCCAGGAATTACTGGCTCTGCCTTTCCTCTCCTCTTTGGCATATACCACCATCCCTATACCAATCAAGAGATGGAATCAGGCAACAATCACTCTAGCTGATAAAAAAGAAAAAGGAACTATGTTTCTTGAAAAGGCAGTTACTCTTCCAGGTAATTATCCTACAGCCCAGGCAAATCAAGCCTCCCTTCTTTTCTGTACTTATATTCTATTTCTTACTAAGGTAGCTCCTTCTTCCTTCCTGGTCACAGGTCCTATCACTCTATACACCCCACTAATCATCCAAGCCCCTTTGTGCTTTACAAGATCACAGGGCAGTATAACAATAGGCCATCTCCCATCATCAGCTTGCAACACCACAGTTAATCTAGAACTACCAAACAACCATTGGTCCCAACATGTTGACTGCCAGGTCTCCTCAGAAGCCAATGGTTATTTTCTACAGCTGGTCTGTTTTACTTCTTATCCAACCATCCAGGCCCAAGTCTTCAACTGTTTCTTTCCTTCCTTTTCCCTTTTCCCTTGGATAAGAGCCCATCCTAGCGTTCCTGCCCACTTTCACTGTAATAGAATCTTAAGCACTCACTCATCTGTCACCCCTTATTGGTAGCACCAAGGTGACTACCCTCTGGTTTTGGAGCATGGAACCAGGAAAAGGAACCTCATACTTTTAGTCCACCTCTTCTCCCTACACCTTTTAGCTTGTCTCCATGATCGGGGATTTTTCTTCCTCTGTGGGGAAAACACATACCGACCAACTGCACAAGAACCTGTACTCTCATCTATCTCTCACCCAATGTAAGTGTAGCCCCCAATAACCAGCCTTTACCTGTCCCTGTAAGCCACCACATCCGACACAAAAGGGCAGTCCAGATAATCCCTCTCCTTATAACCCTTGGCATCATAGCAGGAGTTGGAACTGGCATAGGGGGCTTAACCACTGCTCTAATATATTTTGAAAATTCATGGGACTACTGGCTAAAGAATATAACTTGGTATACCTGGCTACTTCCCTTCATAGGACCATTAACATTCTATTGCTCATCCTCATTTTTGGCCCATGTATTCTGCATCATTTTGCATCTTTCCTTGAGGACTGCTTTCTGAGCTTTCACCAACCAGTCTCTCGGAGAAATCATGCTGCTGCAACCCCTCGCTCCAACCATGAGGAATCTATGCAGTGTTCCAGCCAGCTACAATCAAAGTCCATCCCCCTGTGACCTCTATGTCCCTCCTCAGCAGGAACTAACTATGAAAGATATGACCTTTGTCCCTATTCCATAAAACAAAAAGGCTGGAATGTTAGGTTTGATCAAATAATTGAATCGATACCCCTCCCCTGGGAACTGACCTTTAGGCCACTTCACAATGGACATTCCCTTTCACTTGGACCACGTTTCACTTGCTAAGACCACTATCCTTCCGCTCAGTGTTTCAGAAATTATCAGACGACCAGAAAACACACAGCAGGTACTCGGAAGACTCAGGAAAAACTCTTTATTTGTACATGCACTAGTGTGGTGACTCAGGGGAGTCATTCTCCAAAGCCCAAGTGATGAATATGGAGGAAGCTTTCCTTTTATCCCCTTAGTTTCTTTGTCCCCCAAATATGGACCAGGCTTTCTCAGGTATTGCATCCCCCACCATGGGTTGGGGTGGGGGAAGTGAGATTACACCCAAAGGCCTGACCTGGCTGGCACAAGTGCTGCCAACCCCCTCCGAGGGTTGTGTATGGTTCATGGTTTATGGCCTCTGTAAAATGGGAGTATTCCTGGACACAGGTTCTGCAAGGCTGGAATAAGAATGGGGCTTAATTATACTAGCAAGAATGTGCATCAGAATATCTCAAATAACTCAATAGATCTCCTCCGCATCAGAATGTGCATGGTTACTGGCACAGATTCAGATTGCTAGCCCCCTCAATTGTCTTATATTCTCCCTCATCAGGACCTTCCCAGGATCCAGACCTGCCCAGAGAATTCTCTACCCAGAAAAAGCCCACCCAGAGTCCTTTAAAAACCTCTGACTCCCCATCTTCTGGGACTGGTGCCATTTTGGGACTCAACCCATCTGGTATCCAGATGACCTAATAAACTTATAATCCCTTACCACTTTGGTCTCGTGTGCTCCTTCTTCATCAACCCTCCAGCCACACGCTATTAGTCTTCTCTAAAAGTTGACTATACTAAAGATGGATCACAGAGGCCTATTTCCTATAGGTGGCAGTTGGCTCAGGTCCAGTCCTAATTCGGATTGGGGCTCCAGACAGGGGACCTGGGCTGGCCAGCTCCTGGAGGCCAAGGTGTCCACGGTTCCCCTGCCAGGCCCTGCTGTGACTGCAGGAGATGGTCAAGGCATTAGGAACAACTTCAGTGCCCCAGCCCTGCTAGCTAGCTGTACCCCAAGAATGCAGCTCCCAAACCTGCCATCCACAACACCAACAGCCTCATCCCAAAGTCCTAAATCCCGCTTCCCAATCTGTCCCTGCCAACCCCGATCTCATACTTCTATTAACGTAAAAAACATTTAAACCTATAAAGAATTTTTGTGAGTTTATTTGAGCCAAACTGTCAACAATTGCCAAGAAGCAGAATCTCAATGTATTGGGATAATGCTCCAGAGAATGGCAATCTTTACCCTATTTTATACATTTCAATCAAAGGAGAAAACAAGTGGATTACATGAAATCCATTGGTGATAGATTAGGGAGGTGGGAGAAAGCAAAAGTGGGGGAGGGGGAACAAGAACCTCTGGGGATTTGATAAAAAGCAAAATGATAGATACTTCTTTTACATAGGTGGGTACAGGATAGTCAATAGTCAATAATTAACATAACAATAACAATGAAGGAATTTGTGATCTCCATCCTGGTGCCCAGGCACATTTGCTTGTGCCCTGAAGGGTCCAGAAAAAGGGAAGTTACAAGTTACCCAAACATTTAACAGGTCTGTTATCTTAGATGCAAAAAGATAATAGGCTCAGTAAAGATCAAAGTTGATTTTTGTCAAGGAAGATACTGGCCTAGGACATGACTACCCATTATAAACTGCTTTTTCAATAGAGGGTTTTAATTTCAGACCATTTTTTTGTGGTTACTTTAGGTCTCTTGAGTTTGCAAGGCCACCATGCAGGCCTTCCTTGAGTTAGGTTAGCATGTGGCCCTTTTTTTCACCCTTACTGGCACCACTGCCCCCACCAGCCTGTTCCGCTGGATCTTAGCTGGTGTTCTTCGCAGGTGGGCCCTTGCCTCACCTTTCGCGCCCCCATCCCTTTTTTCCTCCCTCAAAGGTCTCCCTACTTGCTAGCCTCATCCCCACCCCACCCCACCCATCCTTCCTCTACATCACTAGTCTCTGCACCCTCCTCCCTCCTCAGAGCTTCCACTTATAAGCCAGTCCCTTCCAACCCCCTCCCATACTCTCCAGGCCACCTTCCTTGGGGTTGTAGTCCCACCTAGGGGTAATGACTGACCTGGGAAGGACACCGTAGGCAAGGTAGGGGGCAGGGCCACCGGGATCCAGGGTTTGTCATTCCTCTGCAACACTGGGTCCCTTGGAGTGTCTCTAACCCAGCTGGAAGATGCCAACACCCAGCAACTGCTGTTATTTTGGTCAGGCATCCTGGACAGAGGCTGGAAAAGTTATACGCATTTCACATAAGCAAAAAGGCCCCTGCAGGAGTCAAATGCATCTCTATTTGACTCCATAAATGAGTGCTCTAATCTTAACCTAACAATAAAAGGTCTTTCAAAGTGAGAGTAAAAAAACCTTTTGAGATCATTAAGAATATAGATTGTGGATGCACTAACTTAGGCAGAATCCCAAATAGTGGTCCAATCAGGAAAGGATGGCCCTGGGTATTTATGAGAAAGGGAAGGAGAACAATTATATCAATAGAATGAAGGCATTTCTATTGGTGCAGATAACAGTGATGTTAATGCTATACAATGATTTTCATTTTCAGTCCAGTAGTCATCAGTCCATCTAATAGTGATAACAAGTGCTGTCTTGTCATCTTTCCAAACAGTTCTTTGGGACACAATGTTGCCTAGCCCAGTACAAAGGTTATTTTGCAGTTTTAATATTCCAGAGGTTTGAGACATAAAATGTGAAAGCAAGTTCCTCTGGTATGGCAGCTCCAGCTCCATTCTAAAGGGGTTCTGTTGATACATATTGTTTACACCAGTAATAGCATCATTGGCCTTTATGGAGTGGTGCATTACCAGTCAGGACAGCCATCCCCTGAGGGAGTTACTGCTATGTCTCCTCTTCACAGGTGAGAAAACAGGCTGGCTGAAGCCAAGAGACCTGGGCATACAGCTAGTAAGTGACAGAGCTGGGATTTGAAGCCTTAGCTAGTGTTCTGGCTAAGAACCCCTGCTTCTAACCTTTATATCGACTCTATCTGTGGGAACCATGCCAGTATCGCTGGAGAGTCAAGGCAACAGAGTGTGAAAGGCCTTGTTGATAGTACACCGGACGGCCAAGGCCACTCTGAATATGGGAATCTTAATCAGAATGTTCAAAGCTAAGATGCCATACACAGGTGCAAGGACACAGCAGTTTCATGGTATACTGTGCCCTTCTATAACCCAAATGATTGCTATCATTGTTGGCCAGAGGCCTCTTTTGTCTAAGTAGTATTAAAGTATATTACTAAGGCTAGAGAGCTCAGACGAGGCAAACGAATCTGATAGCTGGTGCTGCTACGATGTAAGGCTAAGAGCTCCTGGAGAGCTGAGATATAGTTACCATGTGAAGCTAGTATGCCAGTGTACAGCTGCTTCTGTGAGAGGAGTGCAGGAGAAACTGGGGAGAAAAGGCAGGCACAGAGGATGGAGCTACTATGTATGCAGGTGAGGCCTAGGGGAGAAGCTGCATAGGCAGAGAGCTCAGGTGCCACTACTATGTGAAGCGGTCTAAGGGCAGTGTGCAGCTGCTCAGATAATAACTGTGTGTACAGAGACTACTACTGCTTTATGGGAAAGATATATTTGTTAACTAGCCTGTGTGTGGCTACCTGTATGGGACTTTGCTGCAAAGGACTGTTTTATCTGATGGCTATATGGCCACTGGCTTCTGCAAATAAAGACTCCTTCTTATACACCCACAACTTCTCATGGCTTCTCCATCTACCACCCAGTGTCCAAGAAGGTCCAGTGCCTGGCAGAGGGGCTTGGCCACGACAGTTGGTACAATGGGCAGGGTTTGAGAGGGAACCTGCCCTGACAGCTGGCGTAGTGGAGCAGAATTCAGAACAGCGGCTTTACTCTGGCTGCTCTGACACTATCCAACAAAATAAAATGCACACCACACATATAATTTCAAATATCAGCAAATAAAACCATACATGGGTTCTTACCTTCCAGAGGGAGAGACATGATGAACAGGAGACATAACATGTAAATTATATTGCCCTGGCCGGTGTGGCTCAGTTGGTTGGGCATTGTCCCATGCATAGAAAGGTTATCAGTTAGATTCCCAGTCAGGGCACATGCCCAGGTTTTGGACTTGATCCCCAGTGTGGGACATGCAGGAGGAAGCTGATCAATGATTCTCTCTCATCATTGATGTTTCTATCTCTCTCTGTTCCTCTCCCTTCTTCTCTAAAATCAATGAAAAATATATAAAAACTAGAGGCCTGGTGCACAAAATTAATGCACAGGGGCGGGGGATCACCTCAGCCCAGCCTGCACCCTCTCCAATCTGGGACCCCTTGAGGGATATCCAATTGCTGGTTTAGGCCTGATTCCGGGGAATGTGCCAAAACTGGCAGTCAGACATCCCTCTCACAATCCTGTACCACTGGCTCCTAATCGCTCACCTGCCTGCCTGCCTGGTCACCCCTAAGTGCCCCTCTGCCAGCCTGATCACCCCTCACTTCCTCTGTGTGCTGGCCTGATTGCCCCTAATTGCCCCCCCTGTCAACTTGGTCACCCCTAACTGCCCCCTACTGCTGGCCAGGTCACTCCTAACTGACCCCCCCTTCCAGCCTGGTTGCCCCCAACAGCCCCCCTGCTAGCCTGGTCACAGCCCCTTCCAGCCTGGTTGCCCTTCACGGTCCCCCCACTGGCCTGGTCACCCCATGCAGCCTGCTTGTTCAGTAGTTTGGTCATCCCTCACTAACCCCCCTGCCATTTTGTGAGGGCATGATGGTCAATTTGCACATTACCTCTTTATTATATAGGTTTATATAGTGTGCCATACCAGCACAGCCAAGGGTGAACCTGAGGAGGGGCGGTGAAAGATTGAAGAAAAGACAGATAAGAGAATACAGATGGGGCTCAGTGGATCTCCATGCCTGGATGAGGACATAAAAGACCCAGCCTGCAAGCTGATGCTTTATTTTATAGTCTGATTAAAACAGGGTAGATTAACATGTATACAAATGTTCTTGTTTTGGCAACACTTGCTGCACCTCCCACAGCCCATTAGGAAGGAATTAGGGAGGGCTACAAGGTCAGGCTTAATTATGCTAGGAGAGCTCTGCACTCCAGGCTGGAACTTGTTTGTGGTCCTGCCACAGTTCAGCCTGAGGCTTGACTCTAGAGCTTCTCCCTACAATATAGTGTGTTAGAAGGTGATTAACACTATGAAAAAAAAAATAGAGCAGGGAAGGGGAATGGGGAATAAGATGTCTAGATGGGTAGACCCTTAATTCTGAAAGAAGGACTGACTATTACAGTGCCTTATTTTTTTCTCCATACATACATTTTCTTTCTTTTTTTAGCATTTTAGTTATTTTTAGTTAAAGAAAAACAGCTTTAAAGGACATAAATAGACACTTCTCCAAAGTGGACATACAGATGGCCAAGAGGCATAGGAAAAGATGCTCAAAGTCACTGATCATCAGAGAGATGCAAATTAAAACAACAATGAGGCATCACCTCACACCTGTCAGAATGGCTACCATCAACAAATCAACAAATGACAAGTGCTGGTGAGGTTGTGGAGAAAAGGGAACCCTTGTACACTGCTGGTGGGAATGCAGACTGGTGCAGCCATTATGGAAAACAGTACGGCATTTCTTCAAAAAATTAAATATGGAACTGCCATTTGACCCAGTGACCCCACTTCTAGAAATACAACTGAAGAAACCTGAAACACCAATCAGAAAGGATATATGCACCCTTATGTTCATAGCAGCACAATTTACAATAGCTAAGATCTGGAAACAGCCAAGTGCCCATCAGCAGATGAGTGGCTAAAAAAGCTATGATACATTTATATCACAGAATACTATGCAGCAGTAAAAAAGAAGAATCTCTTACCCTTTGAGACAGCATGGAGGGACCTGGAGAGTATTATGCTAAGTGAAATAAGCCATTCAGAGATAGAAAAGTATCACATGATCTCACTCATATGTGGGATCTAATTGATGAGGAAAATAAGTCATTTTCGGGGGGGACTAGCAATCTGAATCTGTGCCAGTAACCTAATGTACATTCTTGATAGCCTATAATTAAGTTACTGCCCCTTTCTCCACAATCTGGTCTTGCAAGACCGGTTTACCTAATACTACCATTTTACAGAGGCCATAAACCATGAACAACCCCCAGAGGGGGTTATCAGCACTGGCACCAGGCCAGGCCTTTAGTGTGGTCTCATGACCCCCATCCCAACACACAGGGCTTTTTGCAAAGCCCGAGAAAGGTCCAGAAGTCCCATCCCATATTTGGGGGACAAAGAAACCAAAAGGTATAAAGAGAAAGCTTCCTCCATATTGGTTTGCTCAGGATTTGGAGAGAGACAGTCTTCCCTAAGTCACTATACCAGTACATGTGAAACACCTGAAAATAAAAGGGTTTTTCCTGTGTGTTCTTCAGTCGCCTGGTAAATTCATAATGAACAAAATAAACTGATAAACAAAATAGATCCAGAGACATAGAAGCATACAACAGGAGGGTGGGTGGGTGGGTGGGAAGTGATCAACCAAAGAACTTGTATGTGTTATGCCCAGATTTCAGGATCCCCAAAAACCCACCAGGAAGGAGCTGAGCCCGATGCAAGAGCAAAAGAACCTTTATTTGTGCTAGCACGAGCTCCCGTCTCCAGCAATCACCAGCGTGAGCTTTGGGAGAACAAAGGCTTTATAGGGGTCCAAAGCAGCGGGCAGGGGGAACGTTCCTGGCCCGCGTCGATTGGTCAGGGGGCAGGATCAGGGGTCTGGTTACGCAGGGGTACTGTGCAGTTTGCCTAATTTGGGCTGAGTCCACTTCTCTGCATTCCTATTGGCAGGTTTGTGCAAATGTTACATACTTGCTGTTTACAGGGAAGGGCAGCAGGAAGAGTTGCAGAACGGGTACAGAACAAAAGGAACATTATAAAAGTAACAAAAAGAACTCCATGGGGTCAACCTAGTTTTAGCTCTATCATTCCCCCCTTGTCATGAGACTTATGGGCCCAATCATGGGTCGGTTTGCATTTCTACCTCGCCTTCTGTTGCTAGAGGCCTGTACTGGGTGCGCAGGACCACTTTTAAGCACGTTAACCACATCTTGTTTTTGCAGAGCAAGTAACCCAAGACAAAACAGTTTTTCCTAAGCAACGTCAGGATCATGCCATTGACGACCATGTTATTTACAGGATCATCCTGTTATTCAGAAAGCTGTCAGTGTTCTATGAAAGAAGGCCTACGTGCTGGGAAGGGACCATGAGACCGTATCTCAAGGCTTGGCCTGGTATCAGCACTGACAACTTTATCTAGGGCATAGTCCACGGTCTCTGGAATGGGCAAAAATTTCCACTCTCCAACAGTATGCATATATGCATAACCCATGGACACAGACAATAGGGTGGTGAAGGCTGGGGGAGTGGGGGTGGGAGCAGGTTAGAAGGGGTTGTTATGCCCAGATATCGGGGTCCCCAAATTCAACCACCAGGGAGCCATTTCTGATGTAAAAAAGCAAAAGAGTCGTTATTCAAGCCTGGGCTTGGCTCCCAGCCTCTTTACCGACGCAGCGGCGAGACGAGAGAGCGAGCCCCAGGGGAACAAAGGTTATATAGGGCTAGTCATTTGGGTGGGCTTAGGTGGGTGACGTGGGTTACAGAGAGTGGTCACTTTGGTCAGGGTTTTTCTGCAGGGTTTTACGGCACAAAGGTCAGGAGGTGGCCAATACATTCCAAGGTCTGAGCCATCCCCCTACCTTTGCTTCTTGATAGCCTTATTAGGACCTTAGCTACATTCCTGGAGCTTCACTGGTCTACTCAGGCAGCGGTTGGGGGAGTTAGGACAATTCTGACATTCCTGTGGTGACCCCCAGTGGGGAGGGTCAGCTGAGGATCTAGCTCTGCAAGATGGGAGATAGTCAGTTCTGCTTTCTTCTTTCAGGGTCAATAGTGGAAAAAGGGCGACATATGTAATACTTTCAACAATAAAGATTTAATTAAAATATATAAAATAATAGTAATAAAAAAAAGAAAAACAGCTTTTTCCAAGGGCAACAAAGTAAACTAAAGGTCAGAAGAAAGCAGGGTGTGGGCTTCTCATAACTCTTGCTTCATAAAACCTGAGGAAAGAGGGCCCTACCGGGAACTCAGGGGCGACTGGTCAGCAGAAGGATGACTGGTGGGATGGGGTGGAGCTGCAGCCCACCTTGGTCACTGGATTGGTCTGCATGCAATCTAAGGTGATTTCCACCTGCCCATTGGCTTTAAACTGGACAATCAATGGTCAGGGCTGCCTGTCACTATTTGAGCCAATTAAGCAGGGACAGTTGAATCATATATGAGCAATTATTCCAATATTGCCGGCAGTATGGGAGAGCAGCAGGTTACAAAAATCTGCAAACCCCATAAACCAGCTGCTTATATTGGGTAGGACAAAGATTACATGGGGAAGTAGGGATTACAGGCATGGGGAATAGGCAATGTGGGCTGGGGCAGGATTCCATTGTTTGGGCAGCAAGGATGTTAATCTTTCCATGATAATAGACAGTTCTTGAATGAGAATGAACTGCATTCCAAGGTTGACTTCCTGGTCCAAGGTTGATTTTCAGGGGCGAGGGGGAGGGGGGCAGCGATGGCCTGCAACTCTCAGCCAGGTTAGAATGTGTTTTCTTTAATCAGAACAAAGCATAATTAATATTTCTTATAACGATAGCCAGTCCTAATATCTTATTTTTGCCTCCAACAGGTTAACACTACTATTCTTGGGGGGGCATTAAATTAAGCAATGATGTGTGGAGCCAAGAAAGTGGCTTATTCAGTTAGATTCTGAATCAGAATCAGAAAATAGTCTTTATCTGTGTGTGGACGAAAGGGGCCACATGCTAACTTGACAAGCTCAGGGAAGGCCTGCATGGTGGTCTTGCAAACTCAAAGACCTAAAGTAACCACAAAGGATGGTCTGAAATGAAACTTTAACTAAGAGCAGTTATGGTGGGTAGTTACATCCTAGGCTGGTATCTTCACTGACAAAGTCAACCTTTACCTTAACTGAGCTTATTGTCTTTTTGCATCTAGGATAACATCCTTGAAATGTCAGGGTAACTTGTAATTTCCCTTTTTTTCTGGACCCCTCAGGGCACAATCTAATGCCACAAATTCTTCATTGTTATCATGTTAATTGTTGACTGTAAACTATCCTGTACCCACCTAAGTATGTGTCTATCATTTTACTCTTTATCCAATCCCAGAGGTCCCTGCCTCCACCCCATTTGCTTTCTCCCACCTCTCTAATCTATCACCAATGGATTTCATGTAACCCACCTACATCTCCTCCTTTGATTGCAGTGTATAAAAATAGATGAAAAACCACCATTCCCTGGAGCATTATCCCAATTCATTGAGATTCTGCTTCCTGCAAATTGTTGACAGTTTGGCTCAAATAAACTCACAAAATTTTTTTACAGATTTGGATGTTTTTATGTTAACATGTGCAACCATAATTTCATTTTTTTTTTGGTGGCAATTAAAAGAAAGGTGAGGTCATTCTGGGGGTAAATTTCACTCATGTGCTCTGAGCCTTCAAGATGAAGTTGTGCAAAGAAGAGAAAAAAAGAAAAAAAAAATGAAGTTGTGTATGAGGCTGGCATACTGTGTGGTGAAACTGTCCTGGTGCTCTTGATGGGAATGCCTTCTGTGTTCACCTTAGGACTCCGTTCTGACTCGGAAGTCACTTCAGTGTCTCCTCCACCTCTGCCATTTCTGACCAGTCTGGTAGCTCCTTGTCGCCAGCCTCTGTACATACACTTCTCACCTAGGCAGTACCAGAGATAGGTTTTATGGAGCTTCAGGGATTTCACATGGAGGGACCAAGATCCTGGGGAGATAGCAGATCCTCTGGGGAGATTTTTAAAATGAAAATTCTGAATTTTCAGGTCTACATGTGAAACAAATTCAAGATTATAAATTTCTCTTCTTTTATTTACCTTTATATTACAGTTAGGGTATTTTATTAACAACTAGTGGTCTGGTGCATGAAATTCATGCATGGGGGTGTGTCCCTCAGCCCAGCCTGCACCCTCTCCAATCAGGGACCCCTCAAAGGATGTCCTACTGCCCGTTTACAGGGAACGGGCCTAAACTGGCAGTTGGACATCCTTCTCGCAATCTGGGACTGCTGGCTCCTAACTGCTCACCTGCCTGCCTGCCTGATTGCCCCTAACAGTCTGTCTGCTGGCCTGCTCCCCCCCAACTGCCCCCCACCACTGGTCTACTCGCCCCCAAATGTCCTTCCCCCTGCCAGCCTGATCACCCCCAACTGCCCCCCATGCCAGCATGCTTGCCCCAAACTGCCCCCCTGCTGGCCTGCTCACTCCAAACTGACCCCCTCACCCCCCGCTGTCCTAATCACCCCCAACTGAGCCCCCACTGATGGCCCCCAACTGGCCCCCCTGCTGGTCTTCTCACCCTCAACTGCCTCCCCCCCTCCCCCCGCCAGCCTGATCCTCAACTGCCATCCCATCCTGGCCTGATCACCCACAACTGCCTTCCCCTCTTGGCCTCTAACCACCTCTACCTCGGCCCCGCCACCATGGCTTTGTCCAGAAGAACGTCTGGAAGGTCTCCTGGAAGATCTCCCAGTCTAATTAGCATATTACCTTTTATTAGTATAAATAGAGGCATGGTGCACGGGTGGGAGCCGGCTGGTTTGCCCTGAAGGGTGTCCCAGATCAGGGTGGGGGTTCCCTTGGGGCATGGGGCGGTCTGGGCAAGGGGCCTGTGGTGATTTGCAGGTCAGCCACGCCCCCATGGGTTGAAGGTCCCCGCTGGGGGGGGGCATGGCCAACCTGGGTGAGGGGCGGAGGGCTGTTTTCAGGCTGGCCACGCCCCCTGGCAACCCAGGCTCCCAGCCCCTCCTTTTTTTTCCCCTCTCCAGCCACTCCTTGAGTGGGGGCCAGGGTGGGTTGGAAGCTTGGCTTCCTCTGTCACCAGGGGCAACCCAAACCTCCTGCTCACTCCAGGTCCATGGCCGTCACAATCTTTGTTGGGTTAATTTGCATACTTGCTCCTGATTGGCTGGTGGGCGTAATGGAGGGACAGTCAATTTGCATGTTTCTCTTTTATTAGTGTAGATATAATTATCTGTAGAGGTAGTTTTCATTATCTATTTCATTTCAAGATAATAAAGATGCCTGAGAAATTGTTATAAATGGTGGATTGGCACTGACAGCCAAAGGGACAGCAACAAAAGATTCAGGTTCCTCTCTCCACTGGAGGTGCAGTTAGGAGGTTGGGAGAAAACCTGACATTCTACTGTATAGAAGTAGAAAATTTCTGAAACTCTGGGTCTCTGGAGGTGGGTTGGTCCCACAGATAATTCCAAGTGCATTAGAGAAGTCATCCCTGCCCCAGGCTCTCCTGCATGAGGACTGGTGTGGCCTGGGTGGCTGCATTTTGATTCTAGGAATATCTTTTAATCTTCAAATAGAACTTTTATGTCAAGGGAGAGTTGGGAGGGAGGAGGAGGTATACAGTAGTCAAAACCTGTGATTTCAGAGGGCAGGGAGGGACTTGGAAAGAGAGCAGCCCTGGGTGGGGGTAATCAAGCTCCCTTTTCATGGTGATTCAGGCCTGGAATGCCCATCATTCCTGGGTTTGGGGGTGGCATGGGAAGAGACAGAGCTATCAGTGTAAAAGGCTCTCATCTCCCCACCCAACCCAGCCTCTAGGTGGTCAACAGCACCTTCAACTAAAAAAACAAAAACCCCCACAAAACCCACAAAACTTCTTTGCCCTAAAGAAATAATTCCTACTGAAGCCACACTTAGAAATAATCAAGACCTTAAGAAAAGTTCGTGACTGGGGTGGTGCGGGAGGGGAGGGGGAAGAGAGGAAGAGGGCATAGAGGGGATAAATGGTGATGGAAAAAATAAAATCGGATTAGCCATGGCCGGTTCGGCTCAGTAAAGTTAGAGCATAGGCTCACAGACCAAAGGGTTGAGGGTTCAATTCCTGGTCTTAGTTCCTACTGCACATGCCTCTATGCCATCTTGGCTCCTACTGTACATGTGCCCAGCATACCTCAGTTGCAAGCACATGCAGAAGACAAGCAACCTATATGTTTCTCTCACATCAATGTTCCTCTCTCTCTTTCTCTCTCTCTCCCCACTCCACTCTCTCTAAAAAAAAAAAAAAAAAAAAAAAAAAATCAATGGAAAAAATAGCCTCAGATGATGATTTAAAAAAGAGAAATTTAAATTAGAAAAGTTCAGTCAGAGCCAGTTTTTGAAGTTAAACACACCAACAAAATAAGAGGCTTTAAAGCCTAAAGGTTTGTCTACCTGGAGGGTGACAAACTTAGCAGGCTTTAAAAAAAAAACAATTGGGCCAGGCAGCAGGGTGGAGGGATAGAGATTTATAGTGAAGTATTTTTGGAGGAAATGATATGGTGTCCAGGATTACTTAAAAATAATCCATTGGGGGTCTGGGTGGAAATATATATTTAAAAAAGATTGACCACTGCCTGGCCAGTGTGGCTCAGTGGTTGAGCATTGACCCGGGAACCAAGAGGTCACTGGTTCGATTCCTGGTCAGGGCACATGCTTGTGTTGTGGGCTGGATCCCCAGTAGGAGGTGTGCAGGAGGTAGTTGATCAATAATGTTTCACTGTCATCGATGTTTTTATTTCTCTATCCCTATCCCTTCCTCTCATTCTAAAAAAAAAAAAAAAAAAGAAAAAAAAAAGATTGACCACAAATTGCAATGAACACATGAAAAGGTACTCAACTTTCTTACGCGTCAGAGAAATGCAAAGGAAAAGCACTACACATCACCAGAATGACTAAACAAATAAACAAAACCCTGAGCTACTAAACAAAACCCATTTAGTGAGAATGTGGAGCAATTGATTGGAACTCTGTTGCATGGCTTGTGGAGCAGAGACAGAGTTACTGCCAACAGCTGAACTTCTGGACATAAGAAATGTGTGCATATAAAATAGATACAGATGCTCCTGGGCTTACAATGGGGTTACATCTCAATGAGCCCATCGGAAATTGAAAATATCCTTTTGAAAAATTGAAAATACCCTAAGTAAAAAAATGCATTTAATACACCTAACCTATCAAACGCTATAGCTCAGCCTCACCTACCTTAAATGTGATCAGAACACTTACATTAGCCTACAGCTGGGCAAAATCATTTTGCTGTGGTTGTCCAGCATCAGGAGAGAGCATCTGACTGCCAGCCTGGGAAAAGATCAAAAGTCAAAATTCAGAGTAAAGTTTCTATGAAATGCATATTGCTTTTGCATCATCATATAGCCAAAGAATTGTTAAATTGAGCCATTGTAAGTTGGGGACCATCTAAACTAGTATGTTCACTGCAGCTTTATCTATCAGTGACTTGAGCCAGAAGCAGATCGATGACTGCCACATCAGATGGATAAAGCAATACTAGGCAGAAATGAGAGGACTGAGCACAGCCACTGGCAATATGGATAGACTTTGGAAGCCTAAGGTTAAGGTCAGACACAAAGAAGCAAGTGCTGTGTGAGTACATTTAATATAGTTCAGGAAAGAAGATCCCATCAGTGAGGTTATGAGTCAGGATACTTAATTACCTGGGGGCAAGAGAGGCCGGGTCTGATTGATTTCTCATTTCTCAGCCGGATTGCTGGTTATAGATGACCTCAGGTTGTGCTTTGTGTGTGTATATTATCTATATATATAAAGAGCTAGGGTCCATAACGACCAAAGGCTCGACCAACTGGAAGTCAGTGCTGGGTTGCCACAGCACTAGCTGTAGGCTAATGTAAGACTGCTGCTGCTGCGGGTGCCCAGACCCAGCACTGACTGCTGAGGTAACTGCGGATCAGGCCCGAAGAGAGGCCTGAAGAGAGAAGCAGGGTTTGATCCGTAGCCTCCATGGCAGCAGTTGATCGGCACTTGCCTCTCTCTTTCACTTGTGGCCTGGCCAGCAGCTGTGCCTCTCTTTCTCTCGGGCCTCCACTGGGGCTACTGATCAGCCCTGCCTCTCTGATAAGGCCCATTGATAGGCCCAGAGATGCTGACTGGCATAGAAACTGATCAATCAGAACCAAATCTGGGTGAAGTGAGAAGAGCCAATGGCTGCCTAGGAGGTGGAGCTTTTGATGCTGACTGGCATAGAAGCCAACCAATCAGAACCTAATCTGGGTGAACTGTGAAGGCAGAACCTAAGGTGGGGGCTGAGGAGGAGTTTTAAGGGCAACAGCTGTTTGGTGTAAGGTGTAAGAAAGCGGTTCAATTTTTTAATGACCGGTTTGGCAGTATAGTGCATATGGCTGACTATCAGTCCAGATATAGGGATTATATATTTTTGTCTGCCAAGAGTATCTCCTCCTGATGAAAAAGCCCCCACCCCCATTTAAGCAATCTTATCCTATATAATCTATCTATACTACTAAAAGGGTAATATGCTAATTAGACTGGGTTGACTGGCCATCTTCCAGATGTCCAACTTCCTTCCAGACAAAGCCATGGTGGTAGGGGCCGAGGCAGAGGCCATTAGGGGCAATCAGGCCAGCAGGGGAGGGCAGTTGGGGGTGAGATCAGGCCGGCAGGGGAAGGCAGTTAGGGGCGATCAGGCAGACAAGCAGAGGCAGTTAGGGGCCATCAGTCAAGCAGGCAGGTGAGCGAGCGGTTAGGAGCCAGTGGTTCCAGATTGCGAGAGGGCCTAAGCTGGTGGTCAGACATCCCCCAAGGAGTCCCAGATTGGAGAGGGTGAAGGCTGGGCTGAGGGAAAACCCTCCCCATGCATGAATTTCATGCACTGGGCCACTAGTATGTATAATAAAAGCCCAGTGACTGTTATGGCAGAATGACCATAATGACCAACCAGTCACTATGATGCGTTTCCGGCAGACCACCAGGGGCAGAAACTCAATGCAGAAGCTGCCCCCTGATGGTCAGTGCACTCCCACATTGGGAGTGCTGCTCAGCCAAAAGCCGGGCTTATGGCTGGTGAGTGCAGCAGCTGTGGTGGGAGCCTCTCCCCGCTCTGCAGCAGTGCTAAGGAGTAGCGAGCCAAGCAGTAAGGAGTGAGCAGGTGGGTGGTTAGAAGCGAGGGTTCCTGGATTGCGAGAGGAATGTCCCCTGAGGGATCCCAGAATGTGAGAGGGCACAGGTCAGGCTTAGGGACTGCCCCACCCCCCACATTAATTTTGTGCATCGGGCCTTTAGTAATTCAATAAAAATGTAAAACAAATATAAACAAAAAGTGAGGTTGGCCCTGAATTGATTATTGTTGAGTTTGGGCAATGGGAACATGAGGATTTATTATGCTATTCCTGTTACTTGTGTGTGTGTATGTGTGAAAATTTAAAGTCAAAAAATAATTTAAATTCCATATATGATCCAGCAATTCCACTTCTGGGTATATTACAATGTTGCTGGTGGACATGGGGTTCTTTGGCAGTCATGTGGAAAGCATTTATTGTGAACCTCTCATGTATTTATCGTGGACTCATACATGAGAGGATGGGGTTTAGTGGTAAAATTTATTGGGGTTGAAATAAATGGCTGGGACCAGGTTCCCAATGTCTCATCTTTTCCTGTCCCACTATGGAAAAGTTCAGCCTTGTCTTCATCAGGCCCAGAACAAAGGCCAGTGTCCAAAGATTCTGTGCCATTGGTTCAATCCACTTTAGCCTCTGTCCCATTCAACTAGCTTAGTCTGTTCCAGGCTGCACTGGAGTCTGTGCGGCTGCTGGCTGCTGGCTGCTACGAAGAGAGAAGGAGTGAACAAGTGTTACTGAATGAGAGAGCTTGAGAGAGAGCTTTGTTAAGCTTGGATTGTATTATCTTGGGCGTGGGAAGGACCAGGCACCCTTTCAAACTAACTAATAAAGTTCCCGATCTTTCACAGGCTTGTGTTGGGTCCTTCCCCTAACCAATCCTTTTCCTAGATCTTCCAGGGTTCTGAATCCCTTATGCAATCTGATTCTTTTCCCAGGGTAGGCTCCACCCCTTATGGTAGCCATCTTAGTTCCTACTGCATAAGCCCCTGTGACACCTTGGCTTCTATTGCACATGCGCCCAGCAGAGGAATTTCTCCTGCTGTTTTTATTCCTCCTTCAGTAATGACTGGTAATGATCCTTCCTGCCCACTTTGAGGATTAGGTCCTGAGGGTGGAAGATGCAGCGGTCCCCTGGTGAGCCTATGAATGCTGCAACTCCCTACGAAGCAGGCTTATTGTATGATACAGCTCCCTAGTATATTAGGCTTGATGTCTGATTCCCTTTGTTCACTTTATTAATATTTAGCTACCTAGCTCTAGTTGGTTTGGTTCAGTGGATAGATCATTGGCCTGCGGACTGAAGGGTCCCAGGTTTGATTCCAGTCAGGGGCATATGCCCAGGTTGTGGGCTCGATTCCCAGTAAGGAGCATGCAGGAGGCAGTCAATCAATGATCTCTCTCATCATTGATGTTTCTATCTCTCTTTCCGTTTCCCTTCCTCTCTGAAATGAATAAAAATATATTTTTAAAAATTTAGCTACCAACACTAACGTATTTCCCCTCCTAAAAAATCTTGGGCTTTGTAATCTTTCAAGGGTCTTATCTTGAAGGTCTTATATTCTGTAGCTTCTTCTTGCTATCAATCAGCATAGTCTTGCCTATCCCTTCGCCCAGAGATTCTTGCTTTCTGCCAAAGAAAGAAGTGAGCAAAAGGGAAGGGGAACCTTCATGTGAGGGAGAGGGATTGTTGTAAAGTCCAGGACAGTCTGTTGTCCTTAGGAGGTGGCATATGCGATGTCTAGGGAATGGCGATGCTAGACAAGTTGGCATTCTTGTTGTATTCTAGAGGTGACAAATTTGACAAAAAGGTTGAAAAGGTATAGTCCAAAAAATGAGGAGATTTATAGCAACTAAAGGTCTGGTGAGAGGTAAGAACCAGGTGATAGAGGGAGGAACTAACTTTATAGTGTCCCAGATTAGGTTGCAGTAAGGGCTTCCCTGGAGGCCGGTGTTTCACATCTATCTTAAGCCTTTCTTGTTTACCATACTTAATTCAACTTAAGCTAAGGGGAACATTATAAGATCTTTCTGAAGCTGAAGCAGGCCTTTTCTGTATGAACCATTTGGTCAGAAAAGGGAAGACAGTTTCAAGGGAAGCTGATAGACTGCCCCATACTTCACTGACTCAATCATGTAGTCCTGACAAGTCAATCCAGACAGACTGCTGAGTCTGATTTCAGGAGGCAGTGATGCAGATGAGCTTCTAAAGTGAGGCCCATACTGTGTAAACAAGCAATCAGGTAAATAAGGTCACAGGTATACTCCCTATGAAAGCAGAAGGAAAAAAACCATAAAGGTTCATGAACACAACAAATCATAAACCAGTTTCTGAGTCTGCAAGACTGTCAGTCGAGAAGACATCCAGATGCAAGGCTTTTGCTGGAATGAAAGCAGCCAGTGACAGTCTGATAGATTCTCCTTGTCTAAAGTTTGAATATCTCTGGTGATGTCATCAGGTGACATCATTCTGTATGGTAGACACAGCCTTAGGAAAAAAGTTTTAGTTCTCAACAATTTCTAGTCAAAGGATGGGAAGAAAAGGAAACATTAATTTGGAAGGTTGAAGACAACTATAAGAATTTAGGAATCAGTTCAGTTTATAGGTAAAAAATAAAACTTTGAAGACAGTTACCTGCACTAGAATTTAATATCTACAGCTGGGCATTGTGATTTCCACGGAAACACAATTTCCCTAAAACCACCCTCATTTTACATCAAAGAGACTGCATTAAGTCTAGTTTCAATTTGGCCTGCTTGATTGCAGAAACACAACAAGAACAGGAACAGATCATATAGGCTCTTTAAATCTGCTTTGCTGGAGTCTCAGAAGGAATCTTCAGATTGAGCTTTAATCAGCACCTCTGGGTGAAGAAGTCAAGCCACACAGTTGCCATCCGGCTTTTCCTGTAATACCTATAGGTTTGGGTGAATTCCTCATGTTCTTAAGGTCTCAAAAAATATTTTGAGGTTCCTTTCTTGCCATCTTTCAGGAAAGTAACCTTCGTTCCTTACCTGGAAAGACTGCCATGAACCATGTGAATAAGCAAGGTACCAGGCTATTTCTCCAATGGGCTTTTATCAGCTTTGAAAGTCAATCTTAATTTCTTAAAGTTTTCTGGTGACATTCAGAGAGTTCAGGCCTGACTCTTTTAGACATGACATTCCTGTCAAAGTCTTGGTTAATAAAACCACAATTAGAAATTGGTCTTATTGAATTTATGCAAACAAATGTATTGCCATGAATCATTCATTAAGAATTGCCATATTTGCCCGACTGGTGTGGCTCAGTGTTTGAGCATTGACCCAGGAACTAGGAGATCACGATTCAATTCCTGGTCAGGGTATGTGCCCAGATTTCGGGCTTGATGCCTAGTAGGAGGTATGCAGGAGGCAGTCTATTAATGGTTCTCTCTCATTGTTGATGCTTCTATCTCTCTCCCTCTGCCTTTCTCTCTGAAATCAATAAAAACATATTAAAACACACACACAAAAATAATTGATGGATGGCAACATGGTGCATGCAGGCTGTGGCTTGGTGACATGGGCACCAGGGGCCAAGGCAACTAGGTTGTCAGGGAAGATCCCCCCTGCTATCACCCTTGTGCTGCCCTCCCAAACCAAGCTTCAACAGCAAAGACTCTTAATGTGTTTTGTTCACTCTTTCCGCTGTGCCTTAAGTCCTGCAACTAATAGGCTCTTTGCTATAAATATTTCTCTCTTTTCCCCATCCAGCGTGGCTAGAGAGCAGTCTGGTTCCTGAGTAGCGGCTGCTGGGGATTGAGAAAATGAAGGAAAGAGACAGACACAGAGATAGAAGAAAAAGCTGGGGCCAGGTGGGGCATCTGTCCTCTGATGGAGAAACAGTGACCCAGAGCCGATAGGGCACGTTTATTTTATACAGCAAAATACCAGGAAGTTTTCCTAAAGCCCAAGACAAAGGAGATTGTGCATTCTTTTTTAAAAAATATGTATATTTTATTGATTTTTTACAGAGGAAGGGAGCAGGATAGAGAGTTAGAAACATCAATGAGAAATAAACATCGATTCAGCTGCCTCCTGCACATTCCCCACTGGGGATGTTCCCGCAACCAAGGTACATGCCCTTGACCGGAATCAAACCTGGGACCCTTCAGTCCGAAGGCCGACGCTCTATCCACTGAACCAAACCTGTTAGGGCTATGTGCATTCTTGTGGCTTCTTTGTAATCCTCACTTCTGGGTGGGCCTGGATAATTATGTTTGTTCCTGGTGCTTGGCTGGATTTAGATAATGAAACCCACCCCTTGGCACCTGAGCTGAAGGTAAGGCTGACAACACACCTGCCTCTGGCAAGGTATGTTTCCAGTGCATGGCTCTGCCAGGTACTGCTGGATTCAGATGACAGCCAGTTCAGGGTTCTTTCTCTACATGTTGCCAAGTATTTGTTAAATGAGTGGGTCTTATGCCAAGATAACACAAGATTGTGGTAGAGTTGAGCCCTGGCTGGATAGCCCAGTTGGTTAGAGCATCGCAATAGCCAAGGTTGTGAGTTCCATCTGGTTTAGGGCACATATAAGAATCAACCCATAACTGTATCAATAGATCGATGTTTTTCTCTCTGGAATCAATAAATTAAAAAAATTTAAAACTGTGGTAGTGTCAAGATTTGGAACCCTGTGGATTTGCATCCATACCTGGATTCTTTTTATTATTATTATTATTATTGATTTCAGAGAAGAAGGGAGAGGGAGAAATAGAAACATCAATGATGAGAGAGAATCATTGATTGACTGCCTTGTGCATGGCCCCCCGCTGAGGATCGAACCCACAACCCGGCCATGTGCCCTGACCAGGAATCAAACCATCACCTCCTGGTTAGTATGTCGATGCTCAACCACTGAGCCATGCTGACCAAGCCATAACCTGGATTCTTAACCACCGTCATATCCCTTCATATCCTCCACTAATGAGGGCAGCAAGTCAGGGAGGGCATCAATCCCATCTTACACGTATTTTCCCAAGTGCATTAGTCATTCCCCATTTTAGACCCAGTTTTCCCAGGACAGTTACAATTCTAATGCATCATTTGACAGCTTCAAGTGTTTTCTACCCCTGGTAGGAATTGTGTGGGCAGGGTTCAGGTTTCTGGCATAAATCCTTATTGGAGGTGGAAACACTGATGTCCTAAATCCCTGATTATAGAAGGCAGTTCCTTCTGCCAGGGGGAGTAGCTCAGGGATCACAGGACCATATGAGGAGGCAAATCAGCAGTTGGAACTGGGAAGCTGGCTCTGCCTTGGGCACTTACCAAAGTTTCTTGCAGATGAAGAAAAGACACCATGGTTTATAGTAAACATTTAATTGGTTCCATCAGCAATTCCAGCACAGGTTTTCCTGAAAGGGAGGCAGAATCAATCTACCCAGAGGTTTTGAGGTGTGAGGGTCGCTGAGGAGCCCCTTGCCCCATCTCCCCCAAAGAATTGCCGAATTCTGGAGGTATAAGGTAGGGAGAAAAATATAAAGCAAAAGAAAAATCCTTGTCCTTTTAAAAGAGTGAAAAGGACCAAAGTCTAACTCTGTATTAGACAGCTAAAAGGTAAGCAAATAGCATTTTTTACATTGGCAAATACAGTTTATAACTTGTAGAAACATAGACTCCTTTATTGGCAAACATACATTTTTAAGAGGCATTCTTCCATGAGACAGGTATTAAAAAGCAGAAAGAAACAGCTAAACTTGATTGAACAAGTTCTTGATTTGCTCAGATGACTGAAGTTTTTCTCTCTCAATAAAATTTACCTCCTGGAAATTTGCATTCTAAAAGATGGGTCAGATAAGATTTTTTTTTTTCTTTTTAATCCTCACTGGAGGATATTTTTCCATTGATTTTTAGGGAGAGTGGGAGGGGGAAGACAGAAACATTGATGTGAGAGAAACACATCAATTGGTTGCTTACTGCACAAGCCCCAATCAGGGCCCAGGCTGGGAAGGAGCCTACAATGAAGGTACGTACCCTTGACCAGAATCGAACCTGGGACCCTTTGGTCTGCAGGCCAACGCTCTATCCACTGAGCTAAATAGGCTAGGGCAAGAATTCTTAAAGAAGATGATACATTTGCATATCAAAGGTACAGACTTTGGTTTCATAAAAACAATCCTATCTAATAAAGAGGGAATATGCAAATTGACCATCATGCTGCAACAAGATCATGCCCCCACAGTAGAGGCAGGGATCCCATAACACAAGATGGCTGCGCCCACAGTGGAGGCAGGGTTCCATAAGGGGCCTTAATGAGCAATCAGCAGGGACTTGAGGCTGCATGGCACTGGGCCGGGGTGGGGGGATCTGAGAATGCGCCCCCCCCCCCCGCCCGGTGGGGCGACACACACTCACTCGCCTGCACTCACACAGGGCCCTCGGCTGGGCCACCCATGCCTCCCTGGACTTCACCCCCCAGCCGGATCCTTTTGGTCCGCACCAGGTGGCCTGCTCCCGCCTAAGGTTTCTCAGTAACACAGCGTGCAATATTCCGGAGTCAGTACTGGGATGGACTGCGTGGTCTCCCCACTACCCGCTGTGTCTGCCTGGAGAAGGGGACAGGGAAGGGCTGGCAGGGACATGGCCAGAGGGGGACACAGCCGAGCTACCCCACCCCACCCCACAGCCAGCCCAGGGCTGGCCCCGTCCAGGGCTGACCCTGCCCCTTGTGCCCTGTCCCAGCTCCGGAGCACAGCAGGCTTCCGGGCTCGCCCCTCCCCTAGCTGGGAGGGTCCCTGCTGCACTTTCACCTCCCTGGGTCCCCACGGGAGAGGCGTAGGGGAGCCAGTTTCCTTTCCTTCCTTCAAAAGTGCCCTAAAAGCATGCAGACAGCTACGCCAGGAGGGGATCGCTCAATTTCAGCAAGAGTTTGCGATTTGCCGAAGGCGCGTTGAACAGTTTTCTCTTACCCCGTTTGTGGGAGTGTAATCTGATTTAAAACCCATGGATTAAACAAATAGAAGCAGTTTCTAGAAAGTCAATTTGGAAATGTGCATCACAATTCAAGTGAATTAGCTTTGGGCCAGGAGATCCATGTCTGTGAATGTGTCCTAAGTGAAGAGTCAAATAAGCAGTTATGTTCACTGTAGTTGTTGATGCCAGGGGAAACCGGAAACAGCCTGCCCCACAATGAAGGGTTAATGAAGTAAGCCACAGTAATGGCAAACAGTCAGGGATAACACTGTAGCCATTAAAAATATGTCTGTGCATCCAATTCGTTGACATGAAAAGAAGGCCATAGGCAAATATTAGGTGGAGGGCAGGGGAAGCTCAGAAGAGAGCATGTATATTTATATGTATGTATATTTTATATGTCAGGGAAACAATAGTTTTAAAAACAGTGATTCTTCCTGAGCTCTGCAATTGTGAATGTTAGCAACTTGTGATTCAGGTGTGACAGGTGTCCTTTGGTGTCCCATACACACAGACATCCTTGCCTGTGGGACAGCCTGAACCTTTGCCGCACCTGCCCCTCTCTGCTGTGGCAACGGCCCAATCAGACATTCCCTTTTATAAGGCTGGTTTCCTTTTCTCCTTTACCTGAACCACGCCTTTCCAACAAAAGAATATTAACCAAGCAATCCTAACAACTTTTGTTGCCAACTGCAACTTATGTCCTTTTATGTAAATGTGGTTGCTTTCAAACCTACCAGGTTGTATTTCAAAACTTTTATTTAACTTGACCATTTTTTATTTGCTTAAAATATTCTGAAGTATTTTAAATACATATAAAAAAGTAGAGAATAATATGACAAATACTTATCTATACTAATAAAAGGGTAATATGCTAATTAGACCAGACATCTTTTGGACATCCTTCCAGAAAAAGCCACAGTGGCAGGGGCTGAGGCAGAGGCAGTTAGGGGAGACCATACCAGCTGGGGAGGGCAGTTAGGGGTGACCAGGCTGGCAGGGGAGGGAAGTTAGGGGGAACCAGGCCGGCTGGGGAAGACAGTTAGGGATGACCAGGCCAGCAGAGAGGTGAGCAGTTAGGAGCCAGCAGTCCCAGATTATGAGAAGGATGTCCAGCAGTAGGACATCCCCTGAGGGGTCCCAGAATGAAGAGGGTGCAGGCTGGGCTGAGGGACCCCCCTGCTGCATGAATTTCGTGCACTGGGCCTCTAGTTATCTATAAGCCCTTTCCTTGAGGGAGCCAGAGTTAAATTTCTGCCAGTTGGTGAGTATGCACACTAAATGGGATCTCTTGAGGCACTGTGGATGGAGGCGATATTGCCCATTGTCTTTGGGGAGAGAAAACTTTCTTCCCTATAAAAGAGAAAGAAAGTGGATAACTGAGGGAGGCATGAACATCCTCAGTGCTCCCTAGTCCCGTGTCACACAACCAAAACCCAGGATGGTGTGTGACCTCTTCTCTGCTGGCCATTGGCATCCCAAAGTTGTTGCTGCCATTCAGGCCAGCTGTGGGTCCCACTGCCTGTGTCTTGCTCCTCCCCTGATGGGGCAGAGACTTTCTCAGAGTGGGCAATACATGTCAGGTATGGAGCCTTACCAACAGTCACAGAGGTGGTCAGACACTGCTTAGCTGGACTCACTTTGCTAAGGATTGCTGCTTGTTGGCCTCCTGCAGTAGCTAGCCTTACCGGAAGTCCCCAACTTCGTGTCTGTCTGCGTGAGGGGTGCTTAGTATTGCCACTGCCTTGGGTGGAAAAACTCATACTATAAGTCTGGCCTTTAGCAGTTGGGCTAGTAACTTGTTGCCCTGCTTTTCCTATTCTCAGCAGCTCCAGTCCTTCAAGAGGTCTAGTAAGGTTAGGGCAGCCAGGCCTAGGAGGGAAAGGAATGTTTCTGTTAAACTGTCCTAAGGATTAGCTGGGCTAGCCAGACAGAGATAACACCCTGGGAGCAAATCCTGGCCGGGAAGATCGTAAAATGCTTGATACCCTGGGTATGAGAGGGCACAGAAGGTATGAGAGAGATTAACGTTCAGTCAGTCTCCAGTATAGTTTCCTATTGTGGAGGTTCTTTTAACATCATTACTTCTCAATCTCAGAGGGCTGGTGGGGGAGGGTGGGTGGGTAGGAGGTAATCAATCAAGGACGTTGTATGCATGTATGCATGGCCCATGGATACAGAACTTTGCGGAAGGTGAGGGCCTGGGTTGGGGGTGGGGTTGGCTGGAGGGGGTCAATGCGGGTGGGGGGGGCAGTGGGAGAGAACATATATAATACTTTCAACAATAAGGAATTATCTTTTAAAAATAATAAAATTAAAAATAAATTAAAATAATTACTTCCCAATTAGTTTAATATAAACCTTCTTACTTTCTGTGAGTATTTGCATCTGAAGCTTTTTACTTGTTGTATACCTGCAGGAACATTAAGGAGGACTTGGATCTGGGAGTTTTTGCCCTTGGAGGCATGACTTACTATGTAAACTGCACAGCTGGGTAATATGATGCCATGGGGTGCAGATAAGCAGTTGCAGTCACAGCATGAGCCAGGAGTGGGTGGCAGGCTGCAGTCCCCAGGTGGGCGTTCTGGCTGCGGTGTCAGCTTCCATTTCACCGGGCTCCAAGCTGCACAGCAGGGGGCTGCACTAGCCACTCATGATTGCCAGGAGCAGCTCCCAGGTCATGAGAACGTGGCCAAATGGAAGTGCCTAGCCCCTCGGACCAAAGGTCTATTGAGAAGGCTAAAAGGGCTAATTCCAATGTAACCCTGATATTTAGCAATCTGAATCTGTGCCAGCAAGCCCAGTGTACATTCTTGATAACCTATAATTAAGTTATTGCCTCTTTCCCAGAAACTGGTCTTGCAGGACCTGTTACCTAAGTGCTCACATTTCACAGAGGCCATAAACTGTGAACAGTGCACAGCCCCAGAGGGGGGGTGGTTATTAGTGCTGGCACCAGGCCAGACCATTAGAGATGTTCTCAAGACCTCCAACACCTGGGGCCTTTTTTGCAAAGCCCGTGAAAGGACTGGAATCCATATTTGAGGGACAAAGACACCAGAAAGATATAAAAGAGAATCTCCTTGCATGTTACTTTGCTCAGACTTGGGAAGTTATTCCATTGAGTCCATTGGTGAAATAAACTGTGTAACCCTGCTTCTCTAAAGCATTGCTTGGTTTTTCTCTGGTTTTCTGCAACACTATGTGTCTGGTGCTTTGAAAAGCCAAAACTCAAAATGTCAGAGTTTGGAATAAGGGAAAGTCTATTGATTGAGAAGGCACCAACCAAGAAGATGTGAAACTTAATGGCACCTCAAATCCTCCTTGCTTGCTGAACCAGGCCAGGAGTTTTAAGGGATTAGGGGGAAACAGGTATGTGGAAATGCTGATGGTGCGAGTTTTAATTGGAGAACCTTGGAACTTGTCTATTTGTGGTCCAGAGGTGTCAACACTGGATCTTCCTGGACAAGAACCCTTGGCTTCGGAAAGGGTTCTGTGTTCAAGTTCCTGGTATGCCCTGGTCCTCTGGTTCACAGTGGGGGAGGGAATGAGACTGGTTCAGGCTCGTCAGCAGCATGACTTGCAGTTTGGGTCTGTTGACTCTGAAAGGCAACTCAGTATCTCGTTAAACAGGATAGGACCATTTTGATCTGGCTTTTCACTTACAATTATATACCCCCCAAAAATGGAAAGCAGAGTCTCAGAGAGATATTTTTAAATCCATGTTTATGGCACTAAAAGGTGGAAGTAACTCAAGTGTTCATCAATGGATGGCTGGATAACCAAAATGTGGTGTATGCATACAGTGGAGTAATATTCATATTTAAAAAGGAAAAAAGAATAAATAAAAAGGAAATAAATTCTGACACATGCTATAACATAGATGGACCATGGGGGCATAATGCTAAGTGAAATAAGCCTGTCACAAAAAGACAAATACTCTATGATTCCCCTTGTATGAGGTAGCTAGAGTAGTCAAACTCATAGAGACAAAGAGAATGGTGGTTGCCAGAGGCTGGAGGTAGGGAAAGTGGGGAGTTAGTGTTTAATGGATACAGTTTAAGTTTGACAAGAGGCAAAGGGACCTGAAGACGGGGTGCATAACAATGTAAATGTACAGTATCGTTAAACTGTATACTCAAAATGGTCAAGTTGGTAAATCTGAACTTTTACCACAATTAATGGGCCAATGCAAAAGCACATCCTCAGGGCAACATGAAGTTGGTGAGTACAAAATACCATTTACATCCAACTTGAAAACATAAAATAATGCTGTCTAATGATTGTGAGACAGAAGTGTGTAGAAAAGGAGACAATAACTCAGTGTTATCCTTCCCAGGACCATGGCTGGGAGTGAGGGTGGGATTGGAAGGAAGGGGAAATATGGAATACCTGGTTTGTCAGTGCTAGGATCTGAAACCTGGTAGCCTTGGCTTTGACTCTGCAATCTAGCCCTTCTCTAGGCTTGATGCCGAGTCCATGGGTTCCTGGTGCAGAAGGGTCAGGGACTCAGGCACCTGCCTCCATATGAGAGCCAGCTCCTGGCTGAGACAGACTCCTGCACCCAGTCACTGCCTTAACTCGATGCCCCTCACAGCAGGTAAGAGGCCAGCTCAGGAACCAGGCTGCAATGGACCCGGGTCCAGCTGGGTGACTTTGGGCAGGCTGCTGCCCTCTCCCTGCAAGATTTAGTTTTCATCTTCTAAAATGGAATGGAAGCAATATATAAATCAAGGAGCAATTGAGAGGAGTTGATGATGAAATAGTGTTCCTAAGACTTTTAGCAACGTGCCAGGGACTGGGAAGGGAATTAATATTACTTTAAAAAATGCTTTTATTAATTAAAATTTTTTTATTTTATTATTTTTTCAATCCTCACCTGAGGATAATTTTCCATTGCTTTTTTAGATAAACTGGAAGGCGGGGGGGGGGGGGGGGGGGAAGAGAGAGAGAGAGAAAAAGAGAGAGAAACATCCATTGGCTGTCTCCCACTTGTACCCCAACCAGGCCTGGGGATTGAACCTGCAACCCAGGTACGTGCCCTTTATCAGGAATTGAACCCATGACCCTTTGGTGCAAGGACCGATGCTCTAACCCCTTAGTAAAACAAGCCAAGACATTTTTATTGATTTTTAGAGAGAGAGGGAGAGGGAGAGGGAAATAGAAACATCTGTGAGAGAGAAAAATCCCGCACATACCCAACCAGGCTCAGGGATTGAACCTGCAACCCAGGTACCTGCCCTGACTGGGAATTAAATCTTGAATCAGCGACCTCTGGTGCATGGGAGGACGCTCATCCAACTGAGCCACACTGGCTGGCCAGACTTACTGTTGTTTTTAAAATTATTATTACTATGTTCCCTGGGTGGGAGAGCTCGAGAAAGCTCAAACATCATCCAGTGGTAATCCAGTTGGCCCTTGACCTCCCCATTTGCATACCAGAGATAGAATTGTGCCTCTTGGGGCAAGGACAACAACATTCACACTAACACCAGTTCCCTCCAATGAGGCTGGCACCAAATCAGAACTCAGACTACTCAAAACATTCATCCACCAATGTCCCATGCCCAGCACTAGCTGGGCAAGTCATATATTTTTATTGATTTCAGAGAGGAAGGGAGAGGGAGAGAGAGATAGAAACATCAATGATGATCAGCTGCCTCCTGCATGCCACACACTGGGGATCGAGCCCAAAACCCAGGCATGTGGCCTGACCTGGAATTGAACCTTGACCTCCTGGTTCATAGGTAGATGTTCAACCACTGAGCCATGCCGGTATGATTCCCGGCCCTGATCCGGGCCTGTAGGGGAGGCAACCAATGGATGTGTGTCTCTCTCTCTCTCCCCCATTCTCCTCCCTACTCTCCATTCTCTCTCTCTCTCAAAAAAAATTAAAAATAAATAAATAAAATAATGGGAAAAATATCCTCAGGTAAGGATTAAAAACAAAAAAAGGAACTGCGACCCTGTGAGGGAGTGCTGCAATTTACTCCTGAATTCCACACATATCAATGCAGCACCAACTTGCAAGAGGGAACAGCAGAGAACATGAAAGGCAAAGTGTTTACCCTTCTGGAGCTGAAAACAGGCAATAAATCAGTAAAGATGTAAATAATAGGATATAGGAGAGTGGTAAGTACTATGGGGAAAAAAAAGAAAAGCAAAGCAGGGAAGGGGGATAAAAAGTACAGGGGAAGAGGGGCCTCACCAAGAGTTTGAGCTGAGATCTGAAGGGGATAAGGGGTTAGTCATGTCACTATCTGGGGAAGGAGTGCTCCTAGAGAGGGAAAAGGAAGTGCAAAGGCCCCGTGGCAGGAGCAAGAAACAGGAAGGCCTGTGGGCTGAACTCCAGGGAGCAAAGGAGGGAGTAGTAGAAAATGTGTTTAGAGAAATGATGGGGACAGGCTGTGGGGGCTTTGTGGCCATGGTGTGGACGTTGTCTTTTCTCCTTAGTGAGATGGAGCCACAGGAGAACTGAGGGATGTGCCTGACTCAGGAGTTTACAGACACCTGCTGCATGAGAAACAGGGCGGACATAGGCAATACTGGAAGAAGGATACTGCTGTGATACAAGTGTCAGCAGAGGAGGGTTGACAGGACCAGGGCAGGGGCATTGAGCAGGAAGAAGTGGACTGCTCCTGGATATACAGGGTGTCCTCCCCAAATGCATGCACACTTTAACAGCTGATAGCTCAATTTTGAAAATGAAATATCCTATATAATAAAAGGTTAATATGTAACTAAACCGAATGGCGGAACAACCAGAACATCCAAACAACCGAACAACTGGTCGCTATGACATGTGCTGACCACCAGGGGGTGCGCCCAGAATATGGCAGGTGTTAGCGGCAGGCGGCAGAGCACGAAACATGGAGGGCATTGGCTGGGGCAGGATGGTGGAGCAGGTGAGTGGAGGCACCAGACCAAGGCGGGGCACTGGTCGCTGGCATCGGGGCAATCCTCTGGTGGTTACTGAAAATTCTTTGCTCCCGCGCACTGCGGTCCCACCGGGCACTGGCGCCGGCCCTGCTTGTACCTGCTGCCAGGGCCTGGTGCTGGTCCTGATTGTTCAGTGCTGTCAGTGGTGCAAGTGGCGGCTGCCGGCTCTGATAGCCCCTGAGGGCTTCTCTACCTCCCCTTGCTCCTGAGGAGTGATTGGGGCAGCAGCTGCCTCTTGCATCCACTGAAGGTACTGGCCCTGCTTGCACCTGCTGCTGGCGCCAGCCCCAATTGCTCTGCACCGTCAGCGGATGCAAGCAGGGACGGTGCTGTCAGTGCATGGGAGTGGTGGCTGACAGGAGACCAGGGGCAGGGGCACAGAGGATGGGCCGAGACCTGCCCCTGTGTCCACCATCGCAGCCTCATGGCACACAGTTCCTTTCAAGGTGCATGAATTCGTGCACTGGGCCCTAGTATTTTAATAAACACTGCCTTTATAATTATTCAAAGTGTGTGTATACATTTTTGGGGGACACCCTATATTTGCAAGTGCAACCTACCGGATTTGCTGGAGAACTGGGTGTTGGGTGCAGAGCCACACTGGTGATGCATGGGGCTGAAGGCAAAGATTTTTTGTGGAGACGCTGTCTATAGAAACTATTTGAATGAAAAATGTGTTACCAAATTCATGGACCCAAGTGAGATATAGTGATTTTTCCAATGAAGATTTAGAATAATGGATAGAGAAGTACTATGTGTTAGCTTATCATTCAGAGTGTCCGAATACCGTTTCTTTATGTTCTTTATTGCCAGTTGTGTCATTTTTGGCTAATTGAATAGTGCTCATCATGACAACGAGGCTGCAATACTGTTATTCCTCATGTTCTTCTTGCCTCTGCTGATCTCATGTCCTTTATTTAGCTCTGGACACAGCATTACTCATGACACCGGGAACACCATCATACCATCATGAACACCAGCTTCTGGTGACATTCTCAAAGTAGTTTTTCTTTAAATATATATTTTTATTGATTTCAGAGAGGAAGGGAGAGGGTGAGAGATAAACATCAAAGATGAGAGAGAATCACTGATTGGCTGCCTCCTGCATGTCCCACACTGGAGATTGAGCCCAAAATCTAGGCATGTGCCCTGACCGGGAATTGAACCGTGACCTCCGGGTTCATAGGTCAATGCCCAACCACTGAGCAACACTGCCTGGGCCATTCTCAAGGTTTTAATGGGCTTTGTTGATGATGAACACAAATGCAATTCTTTTTTAAAAAATCTTTATTGTTTGAAAGCATTACATATGTCCTGTTTTTCCCCCATTGACCCCTTCTAGCTGGCCCTGCCCCACCCCAGGGCTTCACCACTCTATTGTCTGTGTTCATGACAAATGCAATTTTTAACCAGAGAATGTAGGAAAATGTGAGCGAGATTTTTTTCTGGTCAGGTTAAATGGGCGTGTTTAGAATTTCCTAGTGTAAATGCAGAACACATCTTCTGATCAGGTGTTTCTTATCTTACATGCTTTAGACCATGATCTCTGCAGTCCTAGAATCTTTCAACCTTGACCATGCCCTTAGAAAGCGAAAGGAGTGGCCTCATGTCCTCCTGCATCTCGCACAGCTTAAGACTGACCTGAGGAAGCATGCTGTTGCCCATCGCCTGGAGAGGGCTATGAGGTTGCGGATCATGGTCTCGACAGCCCTGGGGGAAAATCTCACCATTTGCTGAGTATGGAGAAGACACTGGCCAGCCCTTTAAGAACTTGCTGTCTCTTCTTGGCAGCAGGGGTTCAGGTCATGAATAAGAATAATTTCTGGGGTAGAAATACAGGGATTGTCACCCATAGCAGAGAAAGAAGTTGGCAACTGCTCTCTGAAGGGATATGGCCTTATTGTAAATTCAAGTTTACTAAATAATTAGCCTCCACATTGAAAATTGGGGAAAGCATAATTCTCAGAGAATAGGCCATTTAGATGAGAACATGCTGAGTATTCATAATCTGTACTAGAGGCCTGATGCATGACATTTGTACACTGGGGGGAAGGGTGTTCCTCATACAGCCTGCACCTTCTCCAATCTGGGACCCCTCAGGGAATGTCTGACTGCTGGTCAGACATCCCTCTCACAATCCGGGACTGCTGGCTCCCAACCGCTCGCCTGCCTGCCTGCCCAATTGCCCCTAACCACTTCTGCCTGCCAGCCTGATCACCCCCTAACCACTCCCCTGCCATCCCAATCACCCCCAACTGACCTCCTCTGCTGGCCCGATCACCCCCAACTGCCCTCTCCTGCCTGTCTGATTGCCCCAAACTGCCCTCCCCTGCCGGCCTTGTCCCCCCCAACTGCCCTCCCCTGCTGGCCTGATTTTACCCCAACTGCCCTCCCCTGTTGGCCTGCTGGCCCCTAACTGGCCTCCCTGCCAACCTAGTCACCCCTAACTGCCCTCCCCTGCAGGCCTGGTCCCCCCCAACTGCCCTCCCCTGCTGGCCCAATAGCCCCCAACTGCCCTCCCCTGCCATCCCAATCACCCCCAACTGACCTCCTCTGCCGGCCCACTCACCCCCAACTGCCCTCTCCTGCCTGTCTGATCGCCCCCAACTGCCCTCCCCTGCCAGCCTGATTTCACCCCCAACTGCCATCCCCTGCTGGCCTGGGTGCCCCTAACTGCCCTCCCTTGCAGGCCTGGTCCCCCCCCAACTGCCCTCCCCTGCTGGTCATCTTGTGGCAGCCATCCAGTGACAATATGGGGGCAGCCATCTTGTGTGAGGGCATGATGGTCAATTTACATATTACCTCTTTATTATATAGGATTTTTATCAGGGAGCATATGGTGAATTCTGATGATGCTCTATTTAGACTTGGAGAGGAAAACCCCGTTTTCTCCTCCCTACCCAGGGAAAGCCCTGCTGGCCTCCCTGCCAACCTAGTCACCCCTAACTGCCCTTCCCTGCAGGCCTGGTCCCCCCAAGTGCCCTCCCCTGCTGGCCCAATAGCCCCCAACTGCCCTCCCCTGCCATCCCAATCATCCCCAACTGCCCTCTCCTGCCTGTCCGATCGCCCCCAACTGCCCTCCCCTGCCAGCCTGATTTCACCCCCAGCCTGATTTCAAGCCCTGCTTTCCCTGTGCGCATTTCTCCTTTGAGTCTCCTTTACTTTCCACACAGAACACTTCACTTCTGATACTTCTGGTCACCAAATGTGTGTTTCCCCCACAGCAAGCAATTCTGTGTTGGCACTATCTATTGGGAAATAGCATCAGATCCCACAGGTTAAGGGCTCAGTCACATAAGAATGTCCACCTGTGCTTCTGACCAATTGACTAAATTGGAGAGGTTCCCACAACCCTCTCCTCAGGTTTGATTAAATTGCTAGAGTGGCTCACAGAACTCAGGGAAACACATTTGCCAGTTTATTAAAGAATAAAATAAAGGATACAGATGAAGAGATACAGAGGGTGAACTCTGGGAGGGTCCTGAGCACAGGAGCTTTGTCCCCGTAGACCCAAGGTGTGTCAGCCTCCAGTAGATGTTGTAAGCTCCCCAAATTTCATACTATGTTATGGAGGCTTCTTCACATGAGCATGGTCAATGTTAACTCTGTTTCCAGCCGCCTCCCCTCTCTGGAGAAGGAAGGAGGGGCTGAAAATTCCAAGCTCTAAGCATGGATTGGCCTTTCTGGTGACCAGCCCCATTCAGGAGCCAGCCAGGATGGGGTCAGAGACCAAATCTTAGAACAATAATGTTCTTATCACTTGGGAAATTACAAGGGTTTCAAGAATCCTATGTTAGGAACCAAGAGCAGAAAAAGACACTTGTGTTATCCTTACCCCACCCTGGGTGCAGTGGACCAGAGGCAGTTGGGTGGTGAGAACTGGTGCTCGGACCCACCTACTCTACTCCAGCCCAAGGGATGGTGGCAGACAGCGGCTGTTCCAGAGCCCTGCACTGTTCCCGTGTTTCTGGGTGAGGCATCCAAAATCAGCATGCCAGCACTGTTTTGGCAGCTGGCCAGTAGGAACCATCAGCTTGTCAGGCTGCTCATCTGGAACTGGGGTCCAGCCACAGGGCCCTGGATGACCCACCCTGTTAGTACAAAAGGCTTGGAATTCCTCAGGGCTTCCAGAGGATCCCATGCAAATGTGGGGGTGGGGGTATAAGGGTAGGGTCTGGAGAACACCTTAAAGGGAAGAAACAGAATGGGACCCACAGGGGTCCTGGCCTAAATTTGGGGTAACTTGCCAAGACAGCATGGCAGCCCTGGCTTAGATAATGTGGAGGAAAGTGCTGCAGAGTGCAGGGCTTCCACTTCCTGGTCTAAGGATGCTCCTGGTAGGGTGTGAGAGACACAGAAAATCCAGATCAACTCCAAGGTTTCTGGTCTAAGAACAGAAGAGATCATGCTGCCATTGACAGAGCCAGGAAGCATGAGGGAGAAGCAGGTGGGGAAGGGTGGGGAAATCAGGACTCAATTTTGGGGAAACTGAGGCTCAGAAAAGTTAAACCCAAAGACGTAGTAGGGTAAGGATATGAACCAATTGTGTCTTGTCACCCCAGGTGACACTCCCTGCCCCAACCCCATGTGTAGTACTATTTAAAGCATTTATGATACATGAGGCCTAGTGCTGTGCATGTTTCATAAATGATCTCAGTTAGTCCTCCCAACAATGGGCATTCTGACCCCCTTTTAGGGAGAACAAAAGAGGTTTAGAAAAGATCTTGTGTAAGGCCTCAGACTAAGGAGGTGGCAGAGACCAGTGAGCCTTGAATCCAAGCCCATGTGTGCACTCCCAGAGCCATTTCTCCCCTTCTGTCCTGGGACTGTTTTTCCTGAGGTTCCCTCCTTGTCCTCCCACTGGGAATCAGGGAGCTGAAGGGCCTCATCTTTGCCTCCTGGGGAGCCATAGAGCCTCACTCCTGCTATTTTATTTGCTTTGCTCAGACCCAGCTGGCCCCAGTAAGGCCATGTAAGGCCATGGAAAGGCACTGAAAGGAAGGCACCACTCCAGCTGAGAAAGGGCCATTGTGGGCCTGTCCATATCTCCAGGACCCAGGTGTGCCCAGAAGCAGGGTCCCTGCACTGTTGGCGTGGGGGACCTCATTGTGGATTGTGCCCCAGGCCTGCCAGGTGCCCAGATCAAGTATTCAACTCTGTCTTCTCACACCCACATCCAACTCTCAGCAAGCCTTGCTGGTTCCAACTTCATAAATCCATCTAGAACTCGCCCCTCATCTCCTCACCACGGTGGCCACCCTGGTCCTGTTCACCCTCACCCCCTGTCTGGACAATTGAAATAGTTCCTCCACCGTCTCCCTGCTCCCTGTCCCTTGCCCTCAGACTGTCCCTACACCCAGAGGGACCCTGTGAACACCTGCATCAGTTTCCTCTGCTCAGAGCCCTTTGGTGGTGCTATCCTACACTGGGCAAAGGTCAGAGTCCTCAACATGGCCCCTGAGGCCCCACATGATCTTTCCCCATCAGCTCTTTGCCTCCATGGCCTCCCACTTGCCCTCTTGCCTACCCTGCTCCAGCCACTTGGGCCTCCTTGCTATTCCATGAACACCTCAAGCATATTTCACACCTCCGGGTCTTTGCACTGGTTATTTCTTCCTGGTGGAACAATCCCCACTGCTCCCTTTCTCCCTCCCTTCAAGTCTTTGCTCAACTGCCACCTTCTCAGCCAGGCCTTCCCTGAGAATCATGTTTAATATTACCACTCACCCTTTCTGAGTTCCTGACCCTGCTCTGTTTCTCTCAGAAGCCTTCCATGGGCTTTTCCACCAGCGCCCTTCATGGTCTCCCTCATCCAGCTAGCTACTGGACATGGCCACCTTCCCAGACTTCCCTGTGCATTCCATGCCCACTGTGCCAGTGCTCCAGGGAGGCTGGTCAAGTTGGTGGCTTAAAACAGAAACTTATTGTCTCACTGTTCTGTGGACAGAATCCAAAATCAGCTTCACTGGGCTAGAGACAAGTATCACTGCGGCTACATTCTTTCTAGAGGCTCCAAGGGAAAATTCATTCCTTGACTCTTCCAGCTTCTGGTGACTGCCAGCAATCCTTGGTTTGTGGCTGCATCACTTCAATCTCTACCTCCAAAATCATATTGCCTTCTCCTCTTCTGTGTCTAACCTCCCTCTGTTCCTCATTTATAAGGACACTGTGATGGCATTTAGGGCCCATGGGGATTATCCAGGATAATTTCTGCATCTCAAGATCTTTAACTTCATCACATCTGCCAAGGCCCTTTTTCCATATGTGTGTGTGTGAGGAATCATTTCCCCCTGGCCAAGTGGCTCAGTTGGTTGGAGCGTTGTCCTGTACACCAAAAGGGTGCAGGTTCGATTCCTGGTCAGGGTACATACCTAGGTTGTGTGTGTTTGACTCCTGGCTGGGGCATATATGGGAGGCAATGGATCAGTGTTTCTCTCTCACATCTCTTTTCTCCTCCTCCTCCTCCTCTTCCTCCCCCCCCCCTCTCCTTCACCTTCTCCTTTCTTCTCTCTCTTGAATCAGTAAACATACATTTGGGTGAGGATAAACAAATAAAATATTTTTCTCTTTACCCTTCTGAGTTCTTGGCTGAGATCTCTCTGTAATAAAAGACAGATTAACAAGAGAAAAACAAATAGAAGTTTACTAACATGTATACTTCACTCATGCATGGGAAATATCTGGGGAAACAGTAATTCCTCAGGTGGCCCAAACCATTACCTTAAATACCATCTTCAGCTAAAGACAAAAGGATGGGTGGGCAGGGAGCAGTTATGGGATGTTGCCAAGGAAAGAAAAGCAAACAGTGGGTAAGGTTGTTTGTAGATTGAAGTGGGTGCCATCTCCATTGATAAGATTCTCTGATGATTTACAGTCTTCTATCTCTTTCTGGAACAGAGAGAGAGAGAGACACCCTTGCCAAGGGTGATTTCCTTACAAATGTCCTTTACAAAAGTGTAACTTCTACTCTGGTTTTAGAGTTTCTCTTGTGTTTGCAGTCTTTCAAAATGATCAGCTCAAAACAATCCCTACACCAAAGAGGCTTATTTTGCAATGGTGCTACCCTTCACATATAAGACAACATTCATAGGTTCCAAGGTTTGGGATCTGGATATATTTAGGCGCATATATTTGTGATGGGTAGTTCACAACATGTGTTACTTAAATTGTTACCTGTGGCCACCTATCACTTACAGGGTTAGCACCAGTCCACACGGGTCTCCTTGTTGACCAAGGAAAAAGGCCATTATTAATCAGGGCTGCCTGCTTCCTTGTTCTTATTTCTATTTTCTCCCTGAAGCTCCTTTAAAATGCAAGGGCCTCTGAAGCACAAAGCAAACTCTCCTGGTCTCTCATGGGCTAGATGGTACAGTGGGTCCTGGGAGCTCAGTACATGTCCACCTCAGTGTGTACTTGATGTAACAGACTGGCATGTTGGAAAGCCTGCTGTGGATGTCAGACACTGTGGAGGTCCCCCCAAACTCCTCCAACCTCTTCTCTGGTGAGGAGCCCCTCCAGGGGCCAGTTCTGATTAGGCTGATCAGTGAACCACATATCCTGTGGCAGTTATTGGTTCAGATATGGGCACGAGGCCCAGTTCTGGCCAATGGGATGCAAAGGGAAGTTTGTTGGGTGAGGGTTCTGGGAAAACGTGGAAAAAAGGGATCACAGATCTCAAAGGCTTTGTGGTTTACTAGAACGACATGGAAGGAATGACAAGGGACACCTACAAGTTGGATGACTACCACATTCCCATTCCTTGAGAGGTGTAGATTGACAGCCATAAAAGAAGGAAGTAAAAGACAATGGATTTCTTTTAGGACCATAAATCATGGTGCCAGCTGGTCTAGTAGAATCTTACACTGTTGGGAAATAGTGTGGGCTGCTGAGTTGGCAATCAAGTCATAGATTAGCCACTGTTTTCATTTTTTATTTACTTATTTTTATTTATTTATTTTTTTGCCACTGTCATCAAAGGTTCTGATGACATACTCTTGAGGGGATCATAGTATTGGTCCACGATGAAGAAAACATAGGAATCTATCATGTGGATCGAGATCTTAGATTTTCTCTAAATGACAGTCTACACAACATGTAGATCCACCTACTAAGGCAGCTGATCTCTTATTTGACCTGTTGTTTGAGAGGCACCAAAATATGCCACCCCAAAATATGCTATTGAGAACCCACAGACACAGGAAAAGCTCTAAAACAGGGCACAACCAGGAAGCAGCCAATGGATGATTCTCTCTTGTCCTTGATGTTCCTATCTCTCCCTTCCTCTCTGAAATCAATGAAAATATATATTTTTAAAAATAAATAAAAAAGGGCCCAAGTTTTCCTTTTGTAAAGTGTAAAATTTAATAAGAAAAACCTTGGTAAGATAAAGTTGGGAGGCCAGAAGAGAAGCTCTCATGCCCTGCCACTGATGATCAATTATCACAAACAGGAAAAGACTTACCTTGCATATCTAACAGGAAACTGTTTTCTACTTTGCTACCCCAGGCAGGAGGAAGATTTTCTCCTTGTCAAGCAACAGCTCAGTCAGTGAGAGACTGTCACACTCAGCCAACAAAAAGCCACTGTACTTCAAACTCCCAGTTCCTCCAATGGACTGATTGTTTGTACCAACCTTCCCATCTCCCTCCTTTCCTCCATAGAAGAACATTAGTCTCCTTTGTTCTCCAGATTTGCCTATGGTTTTACCACAGCTTGCATGTCCCAAAATGTAATTCTTTACTGTTCTTGAATAAATCAGTTTTTGCTGGTAAAGTAACTAATTATTTTATTATTTAGGTCAACAAAATAAGATTTACATTTATAAAGGAAATTTTCATTTGTAGGTTTCCCTGTCCTTATCAGGAACAGGAGGACTCTTAACAGCTCTCATCAATGAAGAATATAGGACCTCAAGCTGTATAACAGATCTTATTAAACAACCTTTTTTTACCAGACTTTTCCCAGACACTTCCCTTAACTTGCCTCCCCTCTCCCCCAAAGCTCCAAACTCTTTTTCCTTTGTTTTAGCCTAGATCCGTGGTTGGCAAACTGCGGCTCGCGAGCCACATGCAGTTCTTTGGCCCCTTGAGTGTGGCTCTTCCACAAAATACCACGGCCTGGGCAAGTCTATTTTGAAGAAGTGGCATTAGAAGAAGTTTAAGTTTAAAAAATTTGGCTCTCAAAAGAAATTTCAATTGTTGTACTGTTGATATTTGGCTCTGTTGACTAATGAGTTTGCCCACCACTGGCCTAGATGATATATTAACTTGAGTTGTAACTACTCCTTTGGCTTACTCAGCAATGGATACATCCATGAACATGTGTGATGCACGTGTTACTAAACTTCTTGTTAGAATGGAAAAAGGGCCTTTTTTTCCCTTTGCTGTAGACTTCCACACTTTATGAAAAGCACCTGGAAATTAAACCCCAAGATTGTTAGCTCCTCTGTTCAAACTGCAAGACAAGGTAAGTTACTCTCAAGGCTACATTCTTGCATATACCTCCTTCCTGTTGGTTTACAAACCAGGGATAATTAGTAGAAAGTTCCCTTCACTGTTCCTCTTCAAACAAGCCTCTTTTGAACTCTTCATAACTTTTGCTCTAAGAATATTTTACAGGCTTTGGAAAATTCTGATAAGACAATTCCCTAGGACATTTGCCCGGATTGTCTTCTGAAGAACTAAGAAACTACAACCCCCTGATGTCTGCTCAATTTCAGTCCCCAAATCCCCCTACTTTCCTTGTTAACAGCAGCCAAAATTTTAAAAGGGGGAGCAGTTTTTTGTTCTTTGCTTTCCTACTGATTAGCAATTCACCAGCCCTCTCCCTCTGGGAAAAGTAAAATAAACTCCCTCTACATCTATCTCTTCTCTCTGTGAGATCCTCCCTCCCCCCAACTGGTGGGCGGAGTTATGAAGTTACCGGCTTCATGAACCACCAATCAGCGTGCACCGAGTGCCCTGGAGCCCACCCCTTCCCATTCCACCCTGGGTCCAACCCCTTCCTGTTCCTTCCTTTAAAAGGACTCTCCACCCATGCACGTGTTACTGTCTCTCCCTTCCTTCTGCAGGAGGCAGTCCAGTTGGGTCCCTCCTTCTTCTCCTCCTGCCCCTTCCTGGTTTCTCTACCCCCTCCGTAAGGAATCTCACTCATTACTGCAGAATAAACCTCCCTTTTAATGTATCTTGGTTTCTGACTTCAGTTTCCTGCGCCTCGAACCTTACATCTGATGCCGAACCTGGGTGGGGGCATGCTCCCTGTTTGACCTTTCGTCGTCCGGGGCCCCCCCACTCCCTCCCTTTTTCTTTCCTCGTGGCTCAGGATACTCAATCTTCTTCCCTTGGCTCGGCAACATCTGCGGTAAGTCCCAACCCGTGCTAATTCCTGGAGGTTTTTCCAGTGTCTCTGTCCATAAACCACGGCCCGCATCAGAGATTGCCTTCTGGGCATAGACCTCCGGGCCTCTCCAGGAGAGGCTCCAAACCTGGGGAGGCAGCGAAGATGTTCCTGCCCCCCTCGGTTCCCCAGACTTTTGGCCTCCGTCCAGACCCCAGGAAGTAGAGGAGACGTCCTCTACTGTCCCTTGGGTTCCCTGTCGTAGCATTGGCTCAGGGATTGGGATGCTGGTCCTTGACCTTTTGCTACCCAACCCCAGGAATTGGAATGGGCAATCACCAAAGACACCTCTAGGGTGTCTCCTCACTAATCTGGCTACTTCTCTAACGTGGCATGGCCTCAGTGGGTCCAGATGACCCTGAAAGCGGGACTAACATGACTTCAGTAATTTCTGCTGGAAAGCCGGGAAGTGGCACGAGGTTCCATATGGCCAGGCTTTTTTTCTATCTGCTCTGCTGTCCCTCCCTCTGCTCCTTCTGTTCCACAGCCCACGTTCTTCTAGCTTGCGAGAAACCCCCTCAAACTGGTCCTCAGCCAGTCTCTGACCCCCTCTGTCTCTGTCTCTTTGGACCCAGCCGCTCTCTTATTTCCACCTCTGTTGCTCCTGCTGCCTGCTTTCTGCTCCCTCTCTTCCTCTTCCTTCTTTGCCATGGCTGCTGCTTTCCCGGCTGCCCCTTCCCCGCGGCTGCCGCCACTGCGGCTGCGGATGCCATCATCACTGCCTCAGGTTGCTGCGTAGAGCCACCCACCCGCCATCCCGCCAGCCGCTCCAAACAGCTAAGTGAGATTTCTGTTTTGGGTTGCCCTTCCCTTGTGTATTGTGGGCAGCCAGCCGCCATGTTGGCCACATGGGATGCTGTTCTCATGGAGGGGCCGCCATCTTGAAATGACTAGTACTGCCCCTCTCTGACCACATGCTGCCGTGGGGGCTGTCATTTTGAACCACAAAGTCCCACCCCTGCAGGCCCAGCCTGGTGTGGCAGCCCGCGGCCCGCCTCCTGCTCTGCCACCCCCCCTCCCCTAATGCCTTCTCAGACCCAGGTCCGAGATCCAGTGAACACGGCATTTAAGGTTTTAATGTCTGGGAGGAGCAGGCAGAGTAAGCCCGCCTTCGACAGGAGGTGAGTCTGCAAACCCAAGCCTTGCTACCTTTGAGGCCGACGGCAGCCATGCATGGTCCAAAGGGGACTGTGCATGGTGGGGGTGCAACGAGAGGACGAACACCACCTGTATGATGCTTCAAATGTGGAAATGAAGGCCACTGGGCAAAGCAGTGCCCCTGGCCCCGGGCTCCAACCAAGCCCTGCGCAGCAGTCAAAACGGCCACTGGAAAAGTGACTGCCCCTGGAAAAGTGACAGCCTTCTGTGTCTCAGCATAGAGGGGCCACCCTTCTAGCTCATGACCCGCTGCTGGCCATGCTGGGACTGGCTGAAGACTGAAGATGCCCGGACTCGACAACCCCCATCACCCTTGCCAAGCCCAGGGTAATGCTCAAGGTAGCGGGTAAGCTGGTCGCCTTCCTGATTGATACAGGGGCTACCTTCTCTGTCCTGCCCTCCTTTTCCAGGCCACTCTTCCCCTCCACGATCTTGGTCATGGGTATTGACGGCAAATCCACCTGCCCGCTGGCCACCAGGCTCCTTCCCTGTCTCCTCGATGATAGCCCTTTAACCCACTCGTTCCTAGTCATGCCTTTGTGCCCTGTGCCCCTTGTCCCTTTTAGGACGGGATATCCTCACCAAACTAGGGGCCACTCTGCAGCTCACTCGGAGCCCTTCAGCCTCCCTGCTTCTTCCGCTCCTGGCCCCCTCCCTTCACGGGAACGCTGAGCCCCCACTGCCTGTATCCCTTGTCGGCTCAAAAGTATGGGATACCTCTATCCTGGTGGTTACTAGACACCATACCCCGGTCAGGATCAGACTTAAGGACCCTACCTTGTTTCCCTCCCGTCCTCAGTTTCTTATCTCCCTAACTCATCGCCGAGGACTCAAACCCCTCATTACTCAGCTTCTGGGGCAGAGTCTCCTAATACCTATCGACTCTCCCTGCAACACCCCCATCCTCCCTGTTAGGAAGGCAGATGGGACCTACCGGCTGGTGCAGAACCTCTGACTAATCAATGAAGCGGTGGTCCCCATTCCTTACACTCTCCTTTCCTGCATCCCATCTGGTACCACCCACTTTTCTGTCCTCGACCTCAAGGATGTCTTCTTTACCATTCCTCTGGATACAGACTCTTACCATCTGTTTGCATTTGGTCCTCGCCTGGGAGGACCCAGGCGAGCAGGTATCCTGCCAACTCACCTGGACAGTTCTGCCCCAGGGGTTCAGAGACAGTCCTCATCTGTTTGACCAGGCCTTAGCCAGAGACCTCTAACAATGCTCATTAGAACCCAGCACTCTTCTCCAATATGTAGATGATCTCCTTCTCTGCAGCCTCTCTTTAGACATTTCTTGGAGGCAGACAGCTGGCTTCCTCAACTTTCTAGGGGATGAAGGATGCCATGTGTCCCCTGCCAAGGCGCAACTGTCGGCCCCCACCATCACTTACTTGGGGATCTGTCTGACGCCCAATTCCCGAGGACTGACAGTTGACCGAGCACAGGCAATACAAGACCTACAGCCTCCCACTTCTGTGGAACAGATCTTGTCCTTTCTAGGGCTGGTAGGATTCTTCCACCATTGGGTCCCAAACTTTGCTCTCCTAGCTAAGCCCCTATACCAGGCCGCTAAAGAAACACCAGTAGGCCCCCTCTCCTCACCCTCCCTCGTTCGCCAGTCTTTTTCTAAGCTCCAGGATGCCCTTCTGGCATCTCCCCCTCTTTCTCTCTCCCAGACATCTCTAAGCCTTTCCAACTATTTACTGACGAAAGACAGGGAATAGCTATGGGGGTCCTCACCCAGCCCCTAGGTCCAGCCTTCACCCCTGTAGCCTACCTGTCCAGACAGCTTGATCCCACGGTTCGGGGATGGCAGCCCTGCCTCTGGGCTCTGGCTGCAGCCGCTGCTCTCACCAAGGAGGCCCAGAAAATCTGCCTCCAGCAACCCTTACAGGTCTTCTCCACCCATAGATTACAGGATCTTCTGTCCCACCGATCCTTATCTCTCCTTGCCCCCTCTCGCATGCAGGAACTCCATTTCCTGTTCCTTGAGAGTCTTGACATCTCCCTAACTCAGTCCCCAGCCCTGAACCCAGCCACTCTCCTTCCCGCTGCCTCTACCCAACCTGTGGCAATGCACTCCTACCCCGAGGTCGTCAAGGCCCTCACTCAACCACAGGCGGGACTCTCAGATCTTCCTCTCTCTAATCCTGACTTAACTCTGTTTGTAGATGGAAGCTCGTGCCTAGACTCCCAGGGACGTTGGAAAGCCTCCTATGCAGTAGTAACACCCAAGCGGACCCTGGAGGCAGCCCAGCTCAAAGAGGATATCACCTCTCAAAAGGCTGAGCTCATTGAGCTGACCCATGCCCTACATCTGGCCAAAGGGAGGAGGGTAAACATATATACAGACTCCAAATATTCCTTTCTGATAGCTCATTGCCACGCGGTTATTTGGAGAGAGAGGGGCTTTCTCTCCACTAAAGGCTCACCTATTATCAACGCTAGACTCATAACTCGCTTACTTGATGCCTTACAGCTTCCCTCCCAGGTAGCCATCATCACTGCCGAGGCCATCAGACTGACTCCTCGATGGTTATGTGGGGAAACGCCCGAACAGACGCGGTGACCAGAGGCTTAACTCAGGGTGAAGGGTCCCCAGCCCCAGTCCTGTTCCTTTCCCTTCCCTCCATTACCCCTCAGTATACAGAAGAAGAAAAATATAAACTCCTACAACAGGGAGGCTCTTGTGGTCCTGAGGGATGGATCTTCATAAATAACAAGATAGCCCTTCCCAAGGCTCAGGTAGGGGCCATTGGCCAACAGGCCCACCGGTCATTGCACATTGGACCACTGGCACTTTGGAGGTTCCTCAAACCCCTCTTCATCTCCCCCACACTGCGAGAGGCAGTCACGAGTGCCTGCTCCTCCTGCTCCACGTGTGCAGCTGTCTCACCCCATGGAGGAATGCGCCCCAACTTTCCTACCCACCAAATGAGGAGCCACCTCCCAGGACAGGACTGGCAGGTAGACTTCATCCATATGCCTCCCCACAAGAAGACCAAATATCTGCTTACCATGGTAGACACCCTGACAGGGTGGGTAGAGGCCTTCCCTACCCACTAGGAAACTGCTGAGGTTGTAGCTGAGACCCTAATAACACACATAATCCCTAGGGTCGGCTTCCCCACCTCCATACAATCAGACAACGGCCCAGCTTTTATATCAAGGGTCCTTCAGCAGGTTAGCACCTCTCTTGGCATCTCCTGGAAACTGCACATACCCTACCGCCCACAATCATCGGGTAAGGTCGAGAGGGTCAACGGCCTCCTTAAAGACCACCTAACTAAACTCTCTCTAGAAATTCACAGCTCCTGGCCCGACCTCCTGCCCATGGCCCTGACCAGAATCCAGGCTACACCAAGGAGCTCCACCTTTTTAAGCCCTTTTGAACTCCTATATGGGAGACCCTTCTTGCTCAACCATCATCTCCCTACTGACCCTCCTCTCCTGGCTACTTATCTTCCATACCTGTCTTTACTCTGGCGGCTATTTTGGGAACACGTTGACAGGTTTCTGCCCAGGCCAGAACCAGCCGACCAAGGCTCCTGAGCACTAGCCCTCCAGCCAGGGAACTCAGTCCTCCTTAAGAATCTATATCCCAAGGCCTTAGAGCCCAGGTGGACGGGACCTCACACAGTAATCCTCACAACCCCCACTGCGGCCAAACCACTTGGCGATCCATCTGATCCATCGTGGCACCACCTCTCCATACTCAAGAGGACCCCGGAGCAGCATGACTTCTATAAATGTGAGGTGTTGGGCCCCACTAAGGTCTGCTTTAGCCACCCTCTCCCTCCTTCTTCTCCTCCCGGCCCTGGGTAACCTACACCCACCCCCATCTGCTTATGTGTGGAGGTTCAAAGTCCATGAAACCTATGACCAGGATAGCACACAAGTCACCCGGCAGGAAGGATCTCAGGACTGCCCTCTATTCGGATGCCAGGTGGAGATCCTGATTGCTGTCGACCTCCAGTCAGTGTCCAACGGTGGCCGACCGTATGTCTGTTTTGCTTACGACCAGTGGAACCCAGACAGGTGTAATCAAGATGTCAACACTTATGGGAGTTGCCGCTGGTCAGGCTGTGTCATCCATGATGCCTATAATAAGGTCAGGTCTGGCCCCTTTTTTCTGGAAGAACGGGACCTTCAACATCAGGGTCCAGGACCCCTGGGACCAGCGATGGGTTGCGGGCATTATGGGAAAACTATATGGGAGTGGTTGGAGCTCGACCCCTTCAGGGACCATTTACATCTCCCGAGAATATGTCGTGGCCCAGGAGGCCCAAAACCAGGTCTCCAACAGCATCCTACAGGCCGTACAGTCCCTTAAAGGGAAGCTGCCTGATTCCCCCTGGGATAGAAGTCCTGTCTTCTTGGCTCCAACTTATCCAATACACTCTACTTTTTCTTAACGAGACCTGCACCCTGCCAATGTCCCACACTGTTTTCTATGCGTCTCTCTCCAAAGACCTTTGCTGGCTGCTGTCCTGCTCATGACTCCTCCAGGAACCCAGGGACACGGTGAATGTCAGCCTCCCTTGGCTGGCATTCCCCTCTGGGAACTTGAAACTCCAGAACCCACCTTGCCCCCATGGGTATGCTACCAGACTAGCAAACCAGTAACTGGGGGATGGGTCACTTGGAACTGTACCCAAAACCACACTGCAGTCAGTCCCACCAAGGCCAGCCCGGGTACCTTCTTTTAGTGCAACAGCACCTTAAGCAACTGCATAAACTCCTCTGACCCCGGGCCTTGCTTCGTGGTTACAGTAGTTCCCCAACTAACCTTGTATGGAGAGTCGGAGCTTGCCTGGTTGCTCCCTTCATCCCACCCCCGGGCCGCCAGGCCACCTTCCTCCCTGTCCTGTTAAGGGTAAGTACCGCTGCCGCCATAGGCCTAGCCGGGGGTGGGGGGCGGGGGGTGGTGGGCCTTGGGAACAGCATAATCTCTGCTCAAGATTCCAATGACAAACTCTAGATAGCCTTGGAGTCTACCAGCGCCTCCTTGGCCTCCCTGCAGCGGCAAGTAACATCCGTAGCCCAAATAGCCCTGCAGAACCGGCAGGCCCTAGACCTTCTCACTGCAGAAAAGGGGGGAACCTGCATGTTCCTTCAAGAACAATGCTGCTGCTACATCAACGAGTCTGGAGTGGTGGAACAGAACGTGCAGACCCTGACTGAACTGAGTGAAGAATTACGTGCCAGACACTCCCGGGACAACTCTCTTTTCGGCTGGCTCCAAAACCCTTTAGCTACCTGGATCCTACCCCTGATAGGGCCCCTAATTCTCATCTGTGTCTTTTTTCCCCCTAGCTCCCTGCCTCCTCAAATTCATCCGCTCTCTGATTGCGGAAATGTCATGGGTGACCATAAACCAGCTCCTGCTCCACCCCTACACTCGGCTGCCCTCCGAACCGCCTCTGCCTGACCGTGGCCTTTAACATCCCCCCACCATCATTGTCCCTGGTCAGCAGGAATTAGCCAGACGATTTTGGTGCCTCCTATCACCAAAAGGCCGCGATGTTAGGTCGAGTTGGGTGGGGCGGGGGGAAGCCCAGAGCCGATGCATGCAGCTGCAAGGTAAATGGTGACACAGATAACTGGCGCTTTCCTAGACCCCCGGCCCCAGGTGGAAATTCCACACGGCTCATGCCCTCCGCCCTTCTCCCCCTCCCCCACTAAACAGCTGTATAAAAGAAGTACTGACACTCCCTTTTGGCGCGTACTTTCCTGGCCCACCCTTGGACCAGCGAATTTCACCTGGGAGTGCAAGATTAAAACCTCCCCCTTTTAATCGGCTGGACTCTCTGTCTTTTGTCTCCTGCGTTGTGAATCTCTCACCAAGTAACTTTGTTTCCATCAATTTCACCATCTTCCATGCCTCTTTGGTGGCTTTGGCATCTTCCTCACTGTTTAAGTTTACAAAACCAAACCCTTTGGAAGAGCCCATCTCCTGATCAATGACTATCCTTGCCTAGACAGAGCCATCAAATGACTCCTTCAATGTCTCTTCTGTAGTCTCCTCAGACAGACCTTTGACAAACAGAGTTTTGGATGGCTGGCTTGCATTAGGTGATCCTCTGGGTCATTGCAGTTCCAGCCTGATTGCTCTGCCCTCGATTTCTCTTTTATTTCAGGAATTTAAAGCTTCTTTAGCATCTTCAAATGAAGCAAATTCTATAAATGCATACCCTTTAGATTTGCCATTTTGGTTCTGGGGCACTTTGATAAAAGTTGCCTTCTCAAATACTTCCTGAAGAGTTTCTTCTGTTGCACTGTAGGAAAGGTTGCTTAAAACCAGAGTTTTTGATTCACCACTCCAAGTGCTGTTCTTTCCACCTCCATGGTCTTGATTTTGACCTTTCTCTCAGTATAGTACAGAGTAATGGATCACCTATCTATTTCTGTTCCCTGCTTTTCTTCCAAGGTTTTCCTTGCATCCGTTTCTGTCTTAAATTCAATATAAGCAATCCCTTTACTCTCCACATCCTTGCTGACTAATCTGATCTACATAGCATCTTTTTTTTTTCTTAATTAAATCTTTATTGTTCAGATTATTACAGGTGTTCCACTTTTTTTCCCCCTATAGCTCCCCTCCACCTGATTCCCCACCCCACCCCATGCCCTTACCCCCCGCCCCTGTCTTCATCCATAGGAGTAAGATTTTTGTCCAATCTCTTCCCGCACCCCTCACCGTTGCTTCCCCTGAGAATCATCAGTCCACTCCCTTCCTATGTCCTTGATTCTATTATATTCACCAGTCTATTCTGTTCTTCAGATTTTTTATTCACTTGATTTTTAGATTCACTTGTTGGTAGGTATGTATTTGATGTCATTTTGTTGTTCATAATTTTTATCTTTACCCTTTTCTTCTTCTTCTTCTTCTTAAAGAATACCCTTCAGCATTTCATGTAATCCTGGTTTGGTGGCGATGAACTCCTTTAGCTTTTTCTTGTCTGTGAAGCTCTTTATCTGACCTTCAACTCTGAATGATAGCTTTGCTGGGTAGAGTAATCTTGGTTGTAGGTTCTTGCTGTTCATCACTTTGAATATTTCTTGCCACTCCCTTCTGGCCTGCATAGTTTCTGCTGAGAAATCAGCTGACAGTCGTATGGGTACTCCCTTGTAGGTAATTAACTGTTTTTCTCTTGCTGCTTTTAATATTCTCTCTTTGTCTTTTGCCCTTGGCATTTTAATTATGATGTGTCTTGGTGTGGTCCTCTTTGGGTTCCTCTTGTATGGGGTTCTGTGCGCTTCCTGAACTTGTAAGTCTATTTCTTTCACCAGGTAGGGAAAGTTTTCTGTCATTATTTCTTCTAATAGGTTTTCAATATTTTGCTCTCTCCCTTCTTCTGGCACCCCAAAAATTCGGATGTTGTTTCGCTTAAAGTTGTCCCAGAGGCTCCTTACATTATCTTCATATTTTTGGATTCTTTTTTCTTTTTGTTTTTCTGGTTGGATGTTTTTTGTTTCCACATATTTCAGATCTTTGGTTTGATTCTTGGCGTATGTTGATCTACAGTTGAGTTTCTGTATATTCTTTATTTCAGACAGTGTATGCTTCATTTCTGACTGATCCTTTTCCATTTTTTTGGCATTCTCATTAAGGTCCTTGAAGGTCTCACTAAGCTCCTCAGAAGTGTCATCAAGTTTCTCGGCGGTTTTTAGAAGATTCTTGAGTAACCTTATAAATGTGATTCTGAACTCTATGTCATCCAGTAGTTTGCTTTCCTCCGTTTCTTTCATTCGTGACATGTTTCTTTGTTTTTGCATTTTGGCTGCTTCCCTGTGTTGATGGAGTGGCTTTGTGTGGTAGGTGAGCTATAGGGGGCAGTAGCTCAGCCTCCCCAATCACCTGATGTGGATGCTCTTGGTACACCCCTTTGTGGGCTGAGTGCAAAGTCTTGGTGTAGTTAAGCCTGAATTGCTGTTGGTACACTGGGGGGAATTGACCTCCAGGCCAATTAGCTGTGAGCACTCCCTGTGTCTATAATGGAAGAAGTGCTGCACTGAAGACACGCTTATGGGGCAGGACTTGTTTCAGTGGGGCTTTGGTGCTCACTGAGTCTGCCTCTTGAATGTGTCACTTATGGATGTGAGGAGTTGAAATCTGGTGTCTCACACTGACGACTAGGTACACTGGCTTCTGGATCTCCAATGGGGTGCAGGTCAGCTACTGTCTGAGGCCACTCAGCAGGAACTACAGTGAGAGCTGCAGTTTTCTCCTCTTTGCTTGGGGTTTGGAGGTTTTGGAGCTGTCTGACCCGGGCTGCAAGTTTTCTAGGTTAAGCTGCGATAGGGCAGGCTTTCTTATGCTAATTGAGCTGCTTGGAGCTTGGGTGGGTTTGTAAGTTGTGTGGGGCGGGGTCTCAGGGCGTCACTAGGTTAGGGCGTGGCAAACAGCAATGGCTGCTAGTAAGCCGGCTCTGTGTCCCAGACCGCGTCCTGGAGTCCTGTGCCCCAGTGCCGTAAACAATTATTCCTGCGTGCAGCTCTGCAAGCAAGCCACTCTCACTGGCAGACAGTCCAGCTTCTCCCCGTAGGAGTTTGGGACCCCCGTGTCTCCCCAGAGACTGGATTTCAGAGTAATCGGGGGCTTGTCTCCGTTCAGGTTGAAAAAAGCAACGCACCCAGTCGCCCGCCGCCAGCCCGGATCACGCGCCTCCGTACCTCAGCTTTTCAGCGCTCGTGCACGTCTCAATGCTCTTTTCTCTTTCCTTCTAGTTGTAGAACTTCCACTCAGCCAGCTTTCCCGTGGTTCTGGGTGATAGACGTTTTGTCTTTTAGTTGCAGTTTAAATTGTTGTGGGAGGCAGCAGTTTAGGTGTTTACCTACGCCGCCATCTTGGATTCCCCCCCTCCATAGCATCTTTAAACACTTATTTTAATTCACCCTGAGTAACTTTACCATATAAGGCAGATTTTTTTTGGCCAAAAGTGTTCTTGAATCTCAATCTTTTTTACTGTCTTTTCCCTTTGGGTTTTCTAGTTTAATTTTACTGCCAAAGACTTTTAAAACAGTGAGTTCTATGGCTTTTTCCAGATCCTCTGCAAATTCTAAATCCACATAGCCAAACTTCCTGGACACACCAATTCTGACATCCACAGCAGCAAGATCATTTTTAGCAAAAACATCACTGATACCCATTTTTAATCAGGAGCAGTCTTGCTGAAGTTCAGGTTTCCAACAAAGAGATTGAAAGCCATCGTTGGCTCTGTGGCTTCCACTTTCTGTTTCTTGGCCTCAGGAGCAGCTTTCCATTTGGCCATTTCTTTCTTTCATTTCCAGGTGCTTCTTTGACAAGCTCTTCCTCCTCTTCTTCATTGTCTTCCTCCTCTTCCTCATCATTATCCTTTTCATCAGCTTCATCGTCCTCCTCTTCATCTTCATCCTCAGCTGTGCTCTTAGCCTTCACAGGAACAGCTTTTACAGGAGCTTTCTTGCCTGTGGCTGGTGCAATCTTCATAGGTTCTTCTTCAGAGTCATCTTCTTCTTCATCTTCATCTTCATCACCATCTTCATCATCATCCTCATTATCTGAGGCAGGAGCAGCAGCAATAGCTTTCATCACTGCTGGCTCAAATTCATCCTCATCCTCCTCATCGTCATCCTCCTCCTCTTCACTGTCATCATCATCTTCCTCATCACTGTATTCCTTCTTGGCATTCTTGCCGTTCTTTGCTCCCTTGACTGGGTGGCTTCTCCCTTCTTATCAAAGGTTGCTACCAGTGCTTTTCCTGGTGTGCCTCCCTTGTTACCAGGTGTGGCTAATGCTTTGGCTATAATTACTGCCTTTTGCCAGGGGTTGGCATAGCCACTGCCTTTTTGCCAGGGGTGACAACCGCTTTCTTGCCTGGTGTGGCAACTGCAATCTCTTTTGTTGGGGAAACCATCACCTTCATTCCTGGAGTTGTGGTAGCCTTCTTCTTCTTCTTCTTTTAAAATTTAAATTCTTTATTGTTTAAAGTATTAGATGAGTCTCCTTTTCCCCCCATTGACCTCTCCCCGGCCACCCTACCCCCAAGCACAAGCCCTCACCCCTCTATTGTCTGTGTCCATTGGTTTTGCTCATATGCATGTGTACAAGTCCTTTGGTTGATCTCTTACCCCTCACCTCCCGCCTTCCCTCATGGGTCGTACAGTCTGTTCGATGCTTCTGTGTCTCTGGTTCTATTTTTGTTCATCAGTTTATGTTGTTCATTATATTCCAAAAATGAGTGAGATCATGTGATATTTATCTTTCTCTGACTGGCTTATTTCGCTTAGCATAATGCCCTCTAGTTCCATCCATGCTGTTACACATGGTAAGAATTTCTTCATTTTTACAGCAGTGTAGAATTCCATTGTGTAGATGTACCTGTGGTAGTCTTCTTGCCTTTTTTTGAAGAATGATAACCTCTTCTCCACTGCTTTCATCTTCTTCATCTGACATTTCCTCATCTTCACTATCTTCTACCTCCTTTAAGAGGAGGAGTCATTTTCTTGGGGTCACCCTGATTTTTACCAGCCTTTGTGAGCTTCACCATGAGGGTGGCTTATGGCGGTGTAGTGTGTGCTCAGAGGAATCAAAGGGCGTCGAAGGTGGCCACTGATACTGAAGACCCGGAGCGCGTATGTTTCGCTACCAGCTAGAGCTTGAGACTTCATTGGTTGAGGCTTGTATGTGCCCTTACTGGGGATTGAACATGCAACCTTAGGGTATTGGGATGATGTTCTAACCAAATGAACTACCCAGCCAGGACTAATTAGCTGTGTTTTTTCTAAGATGCCTCTTATAAGCAAGGTATCTTAGAGTTGATGAGATAGGATGTATGAAAAGGCTAAGAATAGAGCCTATAGCACAGAAAGTGCCAGGTAAGTGTTAATCAGTGTCATTACTCATTGCTTCTTCTGAACACCTGAGCAGCATCCTCCTCACTCTTGGGGGAAGGTCCCTCAGGAAGACAAGGTTCTCTTCTCTCTCTCTCTCTCTCTCTCTCTCTCTCTCTCTCTCTCTCTCTCTCTCTCTCTCGTCTTGTCTGTCTTTTTCCCTCTCTCCTGCTGAACTCAAACAAGGAGTCATGTTGTATTGGTGTTGGCAGCCTTCCAACAACAATGTGAGGATGAAACTGAAGCTAGGGACCACACAGAGTAGGGAAACACAAATCTGGGCTGCCAATGACATCACTGAGCATCTGGACAGACCATCAAATCTCTGTATGTTTATTTGTAGCCCAAAGCATTCATTGATGTAAGTTGTATGCGTATGTGGGTGTACAAGTATGAGTGAGTATGCGTATTTGTAAACATTTTCCCTGAAACACTGGTGGGTTCTGAGAGTTCTGAACATGAGCTGTTTTTACTAGTGTTTTTATTTGGCCCCTGGCCCACTCTAATCCACCTACGGGAGTATTCTCCCAAACAGGCCTCTTTTACCACCTCATGCTAGGAAGCCCAGTCCAACAGTCTGATTGATGGGTAACCAGGATGTTGTTCAAAAGTGCTCAGAGGCGCCTGGTACCCCATCTCCCCAGTACCTTTGACACAGCAGCAAACTCTTCTGTCTCCAACCCTGGAGGGCTCTGACTTTATTACCTCTCCTCAGACACCCAGACAATCATTCCTGTCTTCTTTTCTATATCTCTAGGCCAGTTTCCCACCTTCAACAAAACAATCTCTCTGGAAATTGTCTCCTATTTCCTCCCAGAACAGCATCTCCCAAAGAGTGGAACACACTAGTGAGATCTTAGGTGGTATAAAAAAAAGAACATTTATTTTTTTCAAAGAAAAAAAGTTAAGGAGTGATATAAAGTTACCCTTTAACTAAATTAAGTCTAAAATTGATTTAAAGAAGAATAGAAAGTAAATAATAGTTGAAGTAGTCCTCAAATATGGCTAAAAACCCCAAATGGTACCTGATCCACTGAGGTTTGGGACACTTGGCCTTAGAGAAACTCTGCACTATGTTTTCCCAAGTGATAGCCCCAATTTGTGTGGTTTGGACAGAAACTGGGGCTATCACCTGGGGAAACAGTGCAGAGATTTACCCTCCTTCTTTCTTGGGTCTTCTCTTCATATGCATGGGTGTCCAACACCTAGCTGGCCCAAATGAGGGTTGATAGTGGTCACCAACCAGCCAGATGTCTTTGTGAGAAGCATCAAAGAGATTATATTTACACTAGAGGCCCGATGAGCAAGAGTCGGCCTTCCTTCCCCCTGCTGCCAGCACCAGCTTCCCTCTGGCACCCTGAACCTGGGCTTCCTTCACAGCCCCAGCTTCATCCGGAAGGACATCTGGTCTAACTAGCATATTACCCTTTTATTATTATAGACTAGAGGCCCAGTGCACAAAATTTGTGCATGGGGGGTGTCTCTCAGCCCAGCCTGCACTCTCTCCAATCTGGGACCCCTCGAGGGAAGTCTGACTGCCCGTTTAGGACAATCCAGGACTTCTGGCTCCCAACCGCTTGCCTGCCTGCCTGCCTGATTGCCCCTAACTGCTTCTGTCTGCCAGCCTGATCACCCCCTAACCACTCCCCTGTCAGCCTGATCGACACCTAACTGCTCCCCTGCTGGCCCGATTGCCCCTAACTGTCCTCCCCTCAGGCCTGGTCACCCCCAACTGTTCTCCCCTGCAGGCCTGGTCATCCCCAACTGCCCTCCCCTGCAGGCCTGGTCACCCCTAACTTCCTTCCCCTGCAGGCCTGGTTGCCCCCAACTGCCCTCCCCTGCTGGCCATCTTGTGCTGGCCATCTTGTGCAGGCCATCTTGTGTCCACATGGGGGTGGCCATCTTGGACCACATAGGGTGGCCATCTTGTGTGTTGGACTGATGGTTAATTTGCATATTACCTCTTTCTTATATAGAATGATTCAAAGTCAGCTGCAACTCAGAAAACTTCTGGTGAAGTAGCACCTGCAAGTAATGCTCACAGTCATGTTTCTTAATGCCCATGGAAGCATGGGGGTGGGAGTGGTGGCTATGGAGTACTGGGTTAAGCTGTGAAATCCAAGACATCAGAGTTTAGGTCCAGGCTTTATCACTGACTAGTTATGTGATATGAACAAACTACCTAATCTCTCTGACCTCAGTTTCCTCATCTGTAAAGTGGAAATGACTAATAAGGAAACATACTTCCTATGCTGTGAGCACTCAATGAGATAAGGAATATACAATGCTTTGAGGTTTTTTTTTTTTTAATAAATCTTTATTGTTCAGATTACAGGTGTTCCTCATTTTGTTTTCCCCCTATAGCTCCCCTCCACCTGATTCCCCACCCCACCCTACCCCATGCCCTTACCCCCTGCCACTGTCTTCATCCATAGGAGTAAGATTTTTGCCCAATCTCTTCCCGCACCACTCACACCCGCTTCCCCCTGAGAATTGTCAGTCCACTCCCTTTCTATGTCCCTGATTCTATTATATTCACCAGTCCATTCGGTTCTTCAGATTTTTTATTTACTTGATTTTTAGATTCACTTGTTGGTAGGTATGTATTTGATGTCATTTTGTTGTTCATAATTTTTATCTTTACCTTTTTCTTCTTCTTCCTCTTCTTAAAGAATACCCTTCAGCATTTCATGTAATCCTGGTTTGGTGGTGATGAACTCCTTTAGCTTTTCCTTGTTTGTGAAGCTCTTTATCTGACCTTCAACTCTGAATGATAGCTTTGCTGGGTAGAGTAATCTTGGTTGTAGGTTCTTGCTGTTCATCACTTTGAATATTGCTTGCCACTCCCTTCTCGCCTGTATAGTTTCTGCTGAGAAATCAGCTGACAGTCGTATGGGTACTCCCTTGTAGGTAACTAACCGTTTTTCTCTTGCTGCTTTCAAGATTCTCTCTTTGTCTTTTGCCCTTGGCATTTTAATTATGATGTGCCTTGGTGTGGTCCTCTTTGGATTCCTCTTGTATGGGGTTCTGTGTGCTTCCTGGACTTGTAAGTCTATTTCTTTCACCAGGTAGGGAAAGTTTTCTGTCATTATTTCTTCTAATAGGTTTTCAGTATTTTGCTCTCCCTCTTCTTCTGGCACCCCAAAAATTCAGATGTTGGTACGCTTGAAGTTGTCCCAGAGGCTCCTTACACTATCTTCATATTTTTGGATTCTTTTTTCTTTTTGTTTTTCTGGTTGGGTATTTTGTTTCCTCATATTTCAGATCTTTGGTTTGATTCTTGGGGTATGTTGATCTACAGTTGAGTTTCTGTATATTCTTTATTTTAGACAGTGTATGCTTCATTTCTGACTGGTCCTTTTCCATTTTTTTTTTGGCATTCTCATTAAGGTCCTTGAAGGTCTCACTAAGTTCCTCAGAAGTGTCATCAAGTTTCTCGGCGGTTTTTAGAAGATTCTTGAGTGACCTTATAAATGTGGTTCTGAACTCTATGTCGTCCAGTAGTTTGCTTTCCTCTGTTTCTTTCATTCGTGACATGTTTCTTTGTCTCCGCATTTTGGCTGCTTCCCTGTGTTGATGGAGTGGCTTTGTGTGGTAGGTGACCTATAGGGGGCAGTAGCTCAGCGTCCCCAATTGCCTGATGTGGACGCTCTTGGTACACCCCTTTGTGGGCTGCATGCAAAGTCTTGGTGTAGTTATGCCTTAATTGCTGTTGGTATGCTGGGAGCAATTGGCCTCCAGGCCAATCGGCTGTGAGGACTCGCTGTGTCTATAATGGAAGAACTGCTGTGCTGGAGACACGCTTATGGTGCAGGACTTGTTTCAGTGGGGCTTTGGTGCTCGCTGAGTCTGCCTTTTGAATGTGTCACTTATGGATGTGAGGAGTTGAAATCTGGTTTCTCACACTGACCACTAGGTATACTGGCTTTTGGATCTCCAATGGGGTGCAGGTCAGCTATTGTCTGAGTCCACCCAGCAGGAGCTACAGCGAGAGCTACAGTTTTGTCCTCTTTGCTTGGGGTTTGGAGGTTTTGGAGCTGTCTGACCCAGGCTGCAAGTTTGCTAGGTTAAGCTGCGATAGGGCAGGCCTTTCTTATGCTAACGCTGCTGCCTGGAGCTTGGGTGGGTTTGTACGTTGTGTGGGGCGGGGTCTCAGGGCGTCACTAGGCTAGGGCGTGGCAAACAGCAATGGCTGCTAGTTAGCCTGCTCTGTGTCTCTGACTGCGTCCCGTGCCCCAGCGCAGTAAACAATTATTCTTGCGCGCAGCTCTGCAAGCAAGCCCCCCTCACTTTCCGACTCGATGGCAGACAGTCCAGCTTCTCCCCGTAGGAGTTTGGGTCCCCCGCGTCTCCCCAGAAACTGGATTTCAGAATAATTGGGGGCTTGTCTCCCTTTGGGTTGAAAAAAGCAACGCCCGCCACCAGCCCGGAACACTCGCCTCCGTACCTCAGCTTTTCAGCACTTGTGCACGTCTCAATGCTATTTTCTCTCCTTCTAGTTGCAGAACTTCCACTCAGCCAGCTTTCCCGTGGTTCTGGGTGATAGACGTTTTGTCTTTTAGTTGTAGTTTTGAAATTGTTGTGCGAGTCAGCAGTTTAGGTGTTTACCTATGCCACCATCTTGGATTCTCCCCCAATGCTTTGAGTTCTTGAAATCAATAAAGGAGGATAGAGAGACAAGTTAGGTGACTCCAGGAGGAAATAATTGGAATGTGGAATACACTGTAAAGAGCACCCTGGACTTCTTCAAAAAGTCACCATCATAGAAAATAAATGTATGTCTATGTGGGAAACTGTTCTAAACTCAAAGGGAATACCAGCACATAACAACCAAGGCCATGTCTGAATCTTGATTGAATCGTGATTGGGAAAACTTAGAAAGGAAGGGGGAGGGAGGGATGGAGGTAAGGGAAATAAAACCCACTCTAAAAGACAATCTTGAGGCCATTAGGGAAATTTGAGATGGACCAAGTAGAAGGTGATATGGACTTAGGTAGGATGAAGGCAGTACTTGAGTCAGAGAATGACCCGATTCTTAGATGTGTGCTTAAGTATTTACAGTGAACAGTCATCATGTCTGTAACTTACTCTCAAATGGCTCAGAAAAAAAACAAGAACATAGCAAACAGGGCAAATTATTAATAATTATTAAATCTAGATGGAGGTAATAGGTAGTGTTTATAATACTATTCTCTCATTTTTCTGTATGTTTGAAACTTTTTAGTAAAAAAGGTTTTGTCAAGCAAAACACCCATTGTGACAATGAATTCTACTGACCCAAGGCAGGGCTGAAAACCCACTGGGGTGGGGGGTGTGTTCAAAAGAGATGGGACTCCACTTGATGCTCAAAGTTTCTATTGATGGTAGATCTCCCTGCTGAATTAATGGACATGTTGCCCACCCCACAGCCAAGCCCCTTACCCTGCCTTAGAGAGCCCTTTTTTTTTTTCAGGTACTAGTCATCAATATTCTCAGGGAATTGTTTTCATTTGTGGTTGGGATGTCCATGTCTGTGGGAAGAATGATGGGGGTGGGCTTTGGGGTGTTCCTCCTCCTTGATAAAAACTGAGGTATATACACCCCCTTGAGTTGGAGGGGTTCTGAGATTGGGAGGGGCATGATGAGGGGGACTTTGGGATAAGGCAATGCTCTATTTCTTGGTGGTTACATGGGTGTCTGCACTATAGTAATTCATTTATGCTGTATAGTTATGCACTTTTCTGTGTGCATGTGGCAGAGTTGAGTGAAGATACAGTCATGCAAAAAGCACTGGAGACATCTTGGGACAATGAGGAGGCTGGTCCCAGGACAGATGCCACCATGCTGAGGAGAAGGAAAGAGAAAAATGGCCAGAGATGCCCCTTGCTGTCATCACTGAACCACTGCACTAACCGGGTGTAGCCCTGCCTCAACCCTCCTGGTTCTAAGGGAGCATAAATGTCCTTATCTTCAGAGCCTTTTGGAATTAAATTTCCTTTTGCCTCATCCAAGATCATCTTGGGCCTCATGTTGGGGCTCTCCAAGACCACCTTTGGGTTTGGTCATTCGTTAGGTGCACAGTTTGTTATAGCTTGTTACAGTAAAAGGATCCAAAGCAAAATCAGCAAAGGGAAAAGGGGGAGAAATTCAAAAGAAACCAGGCACAAGCTTTCAAGAGTCCTTTCCCAATGCAGTCACACTGCATGTACCTAAGTCCCCCAGCAATGGCGTGTGGCAACACATGCAAAGTGGTGTCTACCTGGGAAGCCAGGAGTCCAGAGTTGTTGCCGTGGTCTGCCACTCAGGCACACAGTGCTTGAATGCCTGGCCACAGTAACTGGAACTCCAGATCCCCAGAAGAAAAGCAGGTGTTCAACCACAAAGGACCTTGTTTGCACAAACTATCTAGACAGATGGTTGGTGTGGTTTAAAACCCCAAGCGTGCAAGACACTTATCAGAACATTTAGAGAGCCTAATTCCCAGGTGCTGGCCAAGGGCCAGTCATGACAACAGGCCCTTCTTGAGAATGTGCAGGAGTTGAGCAACTCAGATCTGCTGAGTTAATTCTTTTCTGCATAAGTATTATCATGATCCTCATTTAAAAAATATATTTTTATTGATTTCAGAGAGAAGTGGAAAGGGAGAAGGAGAGGGAGAGCTAAACATCAATGATGAGATAGAATCATTGATTGGCTGCCTCCTGCATGCCCCACACTGGGGATCAAGCCCCCAACTTGAGCACTGGGGATCGAGCCAAAGTGGCTGGCCATTATCCTCATTTTTTAATTTGAGGAAATGGAGGTCCAGAGGAGTTAAGAGATGTGCCCAAAGTCACCCAGCTAATAAGTGGCAGAGTTCTTAAGTCCTTGTGTTTCTGCTTCAAATGTCTCCTTTCAAGTTGGCCACGCCTCTAGGGCCCCCTGTCTGGGTCAGAGTAACATGACTGTGGGCTGGTCTTGGCTCAGGGACCTTCAGTCTACATGCTTAGAACATCTGGAGATTCCACTGAAATGCCTTGGAATCAAAGAGGGAAAATCCCCAAAGGGAAAGGAAAGGAGGAAGACCAGGTAAAGGGATAGACATATCAACAAATTTCTTGAGGAAGGAACTTGTTTGGGAAGCCATTGCCCCTGGAATGGTGAGAGGGGACCCTGGGCCACAGCCTGCAGAATGGGCCTGCAGACCAGCAAGGTGAGGCCAGGTGGGAAGTGGGAGGGAGACAGGAAACCAGGGGCTTCACTGGCTAACTGGCTGCTCACACCCACTATCTTCCTGCTCCTCCACACCACAAAGCCCAGGCAGCACAACATTTGAACCCAGGACCCCCAAAATAATGAGACCATTTTCTACAGCAATGCTTTAGGAATTGTGGTAGAGAGACCCATTCCTGGAGTGGCTGCTGTTCTCCAGGAGTGCTTGGGTTTTTGTTACAGGGATTAGGGAGAGCACGAGGAGGCCAAATGTCCCATGAGGTGGCCCATAGTGTCCCAGATAGTCAGTCCCATGAGACATTGGAGGTAAAGAACCTAATTCTAGTTACCCAGACTCAATACTGAGCTCCATTTTACTCATAAACATTTACAATTTTCTAGAATGCAAATACTGATTAAAACAAGGGGGGCTTATCTTTAGCCAATTGCTCAGTGGTTAGAGCGTTGGCCTGGGGACCAAAGGGTCTTGGGTTTTATTACCAGTCAAGGGCAAATACCTTGGTTGCAGGTTCAATCCCAACCCTGCCCCAACCCCATCGGCTCCGGGAGGCAACCAATCAACGTGTCTCACAGCCATGTTTCTCTCTATCCCCCTTCCTTCCCTCCCTTCTATTCTCTCTAAAAATCAATGGAAAAAAATATCCTCAGCTGAGGATTAAAAAAAACAAGGGAGGTTTGTGCATTGTTTACCATTTTGTTCTTTGAATCGCCAATACAGTGTGCCTGGGTCTGTTTTCATTTGTGGTACTCCAGACAGCATTCTCGAAGATTCTGCCCCTAGTATACAGACCCTAAACCCCATAATTATGTTTTGCAATTTAATCAGACTGAGCCTTTCATAATTATATTACAAATAACTTTACTCTTAGTCTTTTTTGTATTGCAATGAGAACATTATCCTGATTAAATTTTTTTGTATGTGGGTAGGTTACATTATCCATAAATTTCATTACAGGGTAGTAAAAAGAGCCTATAAAAACATTTATTCTAACACTAATCTATGGCAATAAATATCAGAACAGCTGTTATCCCCGGGTGTGAAGGTGGGTGGTGAGAGGACTGACAATAAAGGGGCACAAAAGAACTTTCTGGAGTGATAGAAATGTCCTCTACCTTGACTGGGTGGTATACAATTGTCAAAACTCATCAAAGTGCATATTTATAGTGGGTGTATTTCAATGTCATAGTAATGTAATTATACCTCACTCAAATTGAATACAAAACATAAATTTTTAAAATATATGAATAGAAAAAATTTAAAATATGTAATTTTAAAATATGTAATTTGTTATAGAAAGGAGGCTTTGGGCCTGCTAAGGCCTTGAAATTAATGAAGTGGATTTGGACAGGCATTTAACACAAAAGTGAGAAAGAACAGAACAGCCTACCTCAGTCAGCTCTGCTGTGGACAATGCTGGGTTGGGCATCCTACATAAGATATATAAAATTTTCAGCTAAGTAATAGATGCAGAGATGTGTGTATGCTGAGTTGTAATGTAAATACTTTTCTGATTCTGAACTGTAGGCAAGAAAGTTTGGAAACCACACTCTAAAATAGGAGTCACTGGATGTTTAAAATGATCAGCAGTCTTTTTACATAATACCCACTCAGGGCAAAGGTTTCAAATGGTGATGCCTGTCACATAGTCTTCTTGATAATTCCTGATTTTTCTACAACGATGACGACATTATTGAATGTGACTACATTATCCAGCTTTACCTGAGAAGCCTGATGATGAGGAGCTTGTGTTTGCAAGATAGTTTAATGTGTTTCCAAGATAATTAAATGCGGTAGCTTAAGTTCTCATAACAGGAATTACAGGGGAGGGAGAGAAAGGGTGGTGGGCTAAGAAATTTAAACCTTGATCTTTTTTTTTTTTTTTTAAAGAATAGTTTATTGACTTTTAGAGAGAGGATGGGAGAGGGAGCGAGAGAAACATCAATGTGAGAGAGAAACATTGATCAGCTGCCTCCTGTACTTCCCCTACTAGGCATGGGGCCTGCAACCTGGGCATGTGCCCTTGACCAGGATTTGGACTGGCAACCTCCTGGTGAACCGAGTGATGCACAACCAAGTCACACAAGCCATGGCTAAATTTTCATCCTTTATAGAGAAAGTCTAAATTTGATCAATTCAGAATAATACTACCAAAATGGGGAAAATACAAATTGTATCACACACTAAGGGCCAATTTCCCTGATATGTATATAAATTTCCCACAGTCAAGAAGGCACAATTCCATGGGGAAAAAATACACAGAGAATATGAACAGATAGTTACTGGTAAAGGAAATAAACGTGGCTCTTCAGTATATGAGAAGATAGAAGACATGACTTGAAGTAAAGTAAATACAGATTGAAACAACACTGAGATATCATTGTTTAATAAAACAAATTGGTAAGCACAAAAAGGTTGGCAACACCTGCATCGGCAAGATCCCGGGGGTGGGATGGGGGGAGGAAGAGCACACATTGTTGGTGAGAGTGTCGACTGGTAGACAGCTTGCGACAGCATTAGAAATGCTCCTACTCTCTTGACCCAGAAATTCATGTGTAGGAGAATGGCACATGCAGAGAGTTCAAAGAGACACGTGCATGAGGTTTGCCATTACAATACTCTGAAATAGCAAAAGATAGGGAACAACCTAAATATCCCTCAGTAGGGAATTGGTTACATAAGTCACGGTTCTCCCAACACAGCATGATGTGAAGTCATGAAAAACAAATCTATCAATAGGTCCTCGCTGTCACCAATGACCTCTGTGTTGTTAAATCCAGAGTTCAATTCTTTCAATCACCTTGGTCCATCAGCAGCTTTTTAAAAAATATGACAGAGAATCATTGATCGGCTGTCTCCTGCATGCCTCACACTGGGATCAAGCCCGCAACCCTAGCATGTGCCCTGACTGGGAATCAAACTGTGACCTTCTGTTTCATAGGTCAGTGCTCAACCACTGAGCCACATTGGCTGGGCCACAAGCAGCATATGGCATGGTTAAGCAATCCATCCTTCTTTTTTTTTTTGGCTTTCAGAATAGTACGCCTGTTGTATGTTCCTTTGATACGGGATTTTTGGACTGGAACACGCGGTGTACCCCTGGGCTTCCCCGGATTCTTTGTCTGTCGGAGTCAAAGAATGAAATGACAGACGAAAGATGGTATAGCAAAAGTAGAAATTTATTGAAGAACAAGTACAGACTCCCACACGGGGAGGGAAAAAAATCTCAACACAGACTCCCACATGGGGAGGGGAAGAGTCCCACTGAGTTCCTTTTTCCCTGGTTTATAAGGACTGCAGTTTTTGTGCCTCAATATCCCCTCTGATTGGCCACTGTTCCCCTTTGATTTGATCACTATAGTAACTTCTGAGCTCAAAGGTAAAACCTCATATGAGACGTATGAGGCCCTCCTTCTTTATTTTGTAAATATAGACCTTTGGCTACTCCCAGTTCCCTTATCTTATGGAAATGTAACTTCTGCTGGCTCCCTGCTCCCTTGTCATATGGAAATGTGCCCTTTTGCAACTCTGTAGCCCTGTGTTTTTCCATGGACCCCCTTAATTTAAAAATTCCATAAATCTGCCTATTTCACCCCTAAAAATTCCTATTTCACCTTCTCGGTTTCTTAAGATTTGGTTCTTGGTCCTGACCTCTTCCCATTGGTGCTCACAGCCAGTCTCATGGCCTTAAATACCATTGGTAAGCTCTTGGCTTTTAAATTTCTCTCCCAGGCTGATCTCTCCCCTCCACTCCAGACTCCTTATCCAATTGCCTGTTTGGCATCCTCATTTGGATGACTAATAGGCATCTCCAGATGAACACATTAAAAACCGAATTCCTGATTTTCTTGCCCAAATCTTTTCTCTCTGCCCTTAGTGAAAGGTGACTCATCTTTCCAGTTGCTCAAGCCTAAAACCTTGGGGTTATCCTTTATTCTTTTGTTTCTCTTCCATTCTCTATCCAATCTGACATCAAATTCTGTCAATTCCACCTTCAAAATCTACTCAAAGTATGATCGCATTTCACCACCTCCATCCTCTTGCCATACTTGGTCCTGTCCATTGTTGCCTCCTGCCTGTATCATCTCAGCAGCCTCCTCACTGGTCTCCCTGCTTCTATCTGTCTCTTTCTTGTGTCCACCTGAGTTGATAAAAATAGACCCTTCCCAGGATATATCACAGTAAAAATTCAGAATTATGGGGACTAAAAGATTTAACAAGCTTTGGGATGTGTGTTGGGGGGAAGGTGACAGATCATCATCAATGACAACAAAGGATCAAAAAACAGAATGGGTTTAGAGCTTTCAAGATGAAGACAAGGAGAACAATGCCTTCAAAATTCTGAAGGAAATTTCTTTCTGTTCCTGAATTCCTTAGCCAGCCAGACCATCAATGAAGGAAGTTGAAGACATTTTCTGATGTGCAAACTCTCAAAAATTGACCTCCTGAGAAACCTTCCTTAAGAAGCTAAAGGATGTGCTCCACCAAAATGACAGCATCACCAAGAAAGAGGAAGGACTGGGGTTCCCAACACAGGAAAGAAGTGAGGGGAGTCCCCAGGGTGATGGAAATTCCAGTGAGCCAGCTGGGTATCAAGGTTAGAGGTTAACCAGTCCAAATAGACCCAGGTGACTCAACAGACAGTCATGTTGAGGGCTGTCATCACCAGCAAGCCAACTGCCATTGTACTGTTCTCTTTTGATTTTTAACCTGAAGAGATAATGGCTAGGGAAGGCGAACTACATTCTTTTCTCTACTTGCCTTGTCCTGACCATGATGGAGACACTGTTCTCCCTCCGGATCCACTGAGGATGCTCACTTCTCCACCACTAAATGTGCTGCTTGGCTCCCACTTGTGAGAGCTTGTGGGAGGCTGGAGTATTCTCAGAAGTGGAAAACACAGAGCTGAATATATTCCTGCTGGCCATGCAGAACATGGCCCACATTTCAGCCCTGACAGCTACTCTCATTTGTGGTTAGCCATGTGCTTTCTAGGATTCACTCATGTCCTTGCCCACTCAATTTGCCAGAAAGGGTTTGCTAGACTCTCAAGGTAAGTTGACACCAGATTTTGACCTGGATATGGTCCAGCTCATCCTCTCCCAGTGACTTCTATTTAAGAGTGGACAGCCTAAAAACTCAGCTGTATAGTGGAAAACAGGTAAAATCTAAATAGTATGTAGTCTAATTAATAATATTATACCAACATAAATTTCTTAGTTTTTCCAAATGTACCATCTATATATATAAAAGGCTAATATGCTAAGTGTCCCTCCCACTGTCTGACCATTCGCTATGATGCACACTAACCACCAGGGGGTAGGTGCTCAATGCAGGAGCTGCCATGATGTGCACTGGCCGGCACCACGGACCTGGCACTGACAAATCAACATTCGGCTTCCCACAAGTGGGTCACAGGCCCCGCCATCACACTGGAGCAACACCCCACCAAATTGCAGCCAATGCTACCAAGACCCCATGGTGCAAAATGTGGCCCACAGCCCAGCCCAGCCCGGAAATGGTCGCTGTGGGCTCTGGGTAATGATGTCATAGCAACGCCCGGCTTCCTCTCCCTAGTGACTAGCCTCCTTGGAGTTTCTTCAGCCCAGGAACACGACTTGCTTTATAACCAGGTGGAAACATTTTACACTTTAACCAAATATTTGTGAAGTGTTTTCCCATGCCTCATCTCATTTGATCCTCACAGAAGTCCTGGAGTAAGTAGATAGGAGACTCAGTGGAATCCTATTTTCATTAGCTGGAAAATGGAGATTTAGAAAGTTTAGAAACTTGATCCGATTGAAAAGAAGAAATGGTGGACCTTGAAAATGACTTCATGTTTTCTCACTGTGTAGAATATAGTCAAACACTGCTGCAGTTAAATATTTTACCCTTTGTTCTCTCTGCATTATCTACAATAATAACCTCTTTCATGTTGATATTTACTGCTGTTTTGCTGACAATTACCTGAAAGAGAAGTTGGAGAGCTTCACTGGGCTGGAAAAGGTTTAGCTAAATCAGAAAGCAGGTCTAATTAAGCAAGTTTATCTATATATATAAACCTCTCTCTGGCACCAATAGCATGCGTGTATTTCCATCTGTCACTGTTGATCGTGAATTTGGTTGACACTTCTATTATAGAGACAGGTATATAGTGGTATATAGAGACAGGTATTATAGAGACAGAGCAAATAGCGACATTAAAATATGTCTTCTAATTAATTTCCTTTCAATGTGCACAAATTCGTGCACTGGGCCACTAGTAGTGACATAAAATCCTCCCCCACTCCTCAACACGACTCCAACAGAAAATGTAGCCAAACAATGGGATAATAAATAGTTGGGCAAATACTGATGAGAGCTCTCATTTGTTGAAGGTATATTCTGTCCCAGGTCTCAATACTGGATCTTGTGGAGCCATCACTCCCACCCCATGGTTGCACAGTGTTAGGAGATGCTGCTGCACTTGAGGCCTGAAACCTAGGATAGCCAATGTCTCAGGCAGAGGGATGAACTGGAGACAGTGGAGCCCAGTGGTTAAGGCTGGAGGCACAGGGCCCTGGGGATGAATCTCAGCTCTTCTTCTTATTGTGATCTCAGGTAGGTGAGCTCAATTTCCTCTTCTAGAAAGTGAGGGTATGAGAGGAGGTGTACGGAATCCACAGTCACACTCATGATACCTGACACAGAGTGAGTGGCTAACTGGCTGTCACCGTGATTACGAGGATGAGTGTTCAGGGGGGCTGCCCTGGGTCGGTCATAGGAAGCTTCCATATCCAAGATGGTGAATCACCTTTCCTTCCTGCTATAAATTGAGGCAGGGTGGAATCTGTCAGGAGGTGAGCTGTGCTCTGGGCATGCCCCTCACCATTGGTGGCTCACAGGTCCCCTGACATGTGACATCACAGTCAGAATGAAGTAATGGAGCACAAATGTTGGGATGAAAGGAAATGGTTCTTTGCTTGACTCTTCCTCCCAACCTCAAATGCTTGGACCCAGCATTTAGCTGGGTTCCTTCTGAAGCAGTGTGGCCCTCAGGGGTGGGCACTGCTGTGTAACCTCAGTTAGGCAGGTGGTATGGAAGTTAAGATTAGATTCATGCTTTCAGTAGTCTGTAGGACTCATCCAATAGTTTAACAAATCTTTATTGTGCACCTACATGTGCCAGACAGACCAGCTCCCTGACTTTCTAATGTTGACAATCTAGTGGGGGAAGTTAGACAATAAACATAACACATAAGTAAATATTATAGTCAGTTGGGAGGTAATGATTGCATGTGAAAATACTGGGCCAGATAAGCTCAGAGCAGTGGTCGGCAACCTGTGGCCTGTAGGTCAAGTCCAGGCCATCATTTGTTTCTGTACAGTTCCCTAGCTAAGAATGGCTTTTACATTTTTTAATGTTTGGGAAGTCAAGAGAAAAAGATTTCATGACACACAAAATGTACATGAAATTCACATGTCAGTGTCCATAAATAAAGTTTTATTGGAAAACAGCCAAGCTTATTGGGTTACATATTGTCTGTGGCTGGTTTTGTGTTATAACCACAGAGTTCAGTGTCTGTGGCAGAGACCAGATATAACTCACAAAGTCTAAACTATTTAATATCTTGCCCTTCATAGAAAAAGTTTGCAGACCTCTCTCTGGCTTGGGGGACTGTGAATGGTATGTGGAGGTGGATTGCAGTTTTATATTAGAACGTCAAGAATAGCCTTACTGAGAAAGTGATGTTTGGGTAAAGCCTGAAGGAGGGAGGGAGAGAGCTATGTATGCATCAGGGGAAGAATATTCCAAGTAGAGGGAACAGTCAGTGCAAGGCCCGGAGGTAGTATGTGTCCACTCTGTTCAGAAACAGTGCAAAAGCCTCTGTGCCTGGAGCAGAGTGAGCAGGAGGTGAATAGTGGGAGATAAGGACAGACAGTGACAGGGACAGATCATGTGGGGTGGGCCATAGGGAGGGCTTAGGCTTTACCCTGAGTAAGATGGAGTCACGGAGGGCTCAGGGCAAGGGAGGGCCATTATCTGACTCCGGTGTTAGCAAGCCTCACTGGTTGCATGTGGGGAACAGACTGTGGGGGCAGGACTAGATCAGGGTGACTGGGGAGGGGCTGCTGAAATTGGCCAGAGGGAGATAATGAGTAGAGGCTGGGGCAAAGAGGGAAGTGTGCAGATTCTAGGTAGATTTAAAGGTGGAGCTGACAATAATCCAAACTGGGGAAAAGTCCTTCCTAAAAGTGTTCACATTCTAGGCTTTCAAATCAGACACACCAGGGTTCTCATCCCAGCTTGGCTACATTCCAGCTGTGTAATCTTAGGTAAGTCGCTCAATTTCCTCATCTATAAAATGGGGTAAACAACTGGGGTTTAATATCAGTGGGATCATTCATGCACAACACTTAGTATGTGACCTGGCACACGGGGAGTGCTCCCCACAAGGCTGCGGTGAGAATGAGGATCATTCTCCAGGTTGATCCAGGTCACTGTCCCTGAGGTGTATGTCCCTTTTGGAAGGGAGCTGTCCCTCCCCCACTTATCTCATCTGGCTCCCACACTCCTCCTCTGCCCCTTGCCAAGTCAAGGGTCTGAGGGTGGCACAATGAGGTGCTAAGCCTTGCTGAGCCTCAGTTCCCTCATCTGTAAAATGGGCTTTGTAAAATCTATAGTACAGATAGGGCCATTAGATGAACCATTTCACATCCAGAGCTCCTGGTGAACACCAAGTTCTCAGGAATCCGTAGCTGCTCTGTTTTTACCATGGCCATCAACAACAACAGCTACATGGATCTCCTTAAACATTTCCCCAACATTTTATGAAAATTTTCAAACATGCAGGAAAACTGAAAGATTTTACAAGGAGCACACACATATACCTACCTCCTGGATCCTACCATTAACATTTTAGTACCTCTGCTTTCTCTACCCATCTGTTCATTCCTCTATTTATCCATCAGTCCATTTTATTTTTTTATGATGATTTTCATCCTGAAATATTTTTATTAAGATTTTGAAGACTCAAATTACACTAAGCACTGTTTTTAGCACTGTTCTTAGTTCTTTACATTCTTTTATTCATCTAATTCTCACAGTGGCTCTCTGAAACATATCAAGTATGCAGTGTGGTATTTTATCCCCATTTTGTAGATGAGCAAATTGAGGCACAGAGAAGCAAAGGACTTATAACTACTAAAGACTGGTGTTGGGTTTGAACTTGGGCCATCTGGCTCCAAAGCCTTGACTTTTGTCCCTAATGCCATTCTCTTCTCAGAATGGGTGAAGTATGCCCACAATGGATTATCATGCAGCCAGTATAGGAGAATGTTTATAAGAGTCCAGTAAAAAATAACACTGGGCTATGGTATGATCATGATTCAACCCAGATCCTATGTCTAAGAAAAAAAACCAATGCTTCAAGGAGGGGCACTCACTGTTACTAGAGGTAGCTTAGGGGTAAATGGACACTGAATGATTAAATGAAATCCTTTGTTAATAAAGGTAGCTACTACTAACTGAGCTCTCTTTTTGGGCCCCACCCTGTTTTATAGGTTTTACATGCTGTATCTTTCAAAGCACTTGTGAGGTAGGCACTGCTATACCCATTTTAGGTATTAAGACACTGAGGCTAAGTGAAGTGCAGGGCCCACCCCAGGTTCCCCAACCAAGAAGTGGCAAAGCCAGCATTTTAATCCAGGCTTGTCAGTTCCCTGAGCCATTAATCTCTTTGACTTTTCCTACTTTCTTATTTTTCAGTAATAAGAAAAAATTACTTTCATCATGAAAAAATACTTTTTAAAAAGAAATTCCCTTAAGAAAATAGACTCATTTATCTTTATTTTATTAGCATGTATGTTCCTTTGATGAAATTTAAAGCCCTACTTCACACCATACACAATTCCAGATAGGTTGCCAATTTAAATGTAATGAAAAATGATAATGCTTTTGGAAAATAACATAAGAGAATATCAGCATATTTTGGAGGTATGGATATATTTCTTATGCCCTGGCCTGTGTGGCTCATTTGGTTGGGTGTTGTTGGTTGGATGTTCCACACAGAAAGGTTGCCGGTTTCATTCCTGGTCAGAGAAGATGCCTGGGTTGTGGGCTCCATCCCCAGTAGGGGCCATGCAGGAGGCAGCCAATGGATGTCTCGCTCTCATTGATGTTTCTCTTTCTCCCTCTCCCTCTCTCTCTTTAAAAATCAATTTTTAAAAAGCTATTAATATTTCTTAAATATTATGTAAAAGTAACTATCCCTTAGGAAAATTTTGAAAAATTGGACTATGATAAAATTAAGACCTTCCTCTGCATTAAAAAATGCCATTAGGCCCAGCTGGTGTGACTCAGTGGTTAAGCATCGACCTATGAGCCAGGAGGTCACAGTTTGATTCCCAGTCAAGGCACAAGCCTGGGTTGTGAGCTTGGTCCCCGTAGGGGCCATACAAGAGGCAGCCTATCAATGATTCTCTCTTATCACTGACTTTAAAAAAAATCTTTATTGTTGAGAGTATTACAGATGTTTCCCTTCCCCATCCCCCCTCCCCCATTATACCTTATTACATAGTTTCCAACTCACACCAGGCCTTCATCACCCTACTGTCTGTGTCCATAGGTAAGATCTTTGGTTAATCTCTTCCCATTCCCCCCCCCCCAACCCCCATTCTCCTCAGAGATTCATCAGTCTATTCCATGCCTCTGATTCTATTTTATTCACCAGTTTATTTTGTTCATTAGATTTCTTGTTTGTTTATTTTTATTTTTAGATTCAATTGTTGATAGATATGTATTTGTTGCCATTTTGTTGTTCATATTTTTTATCTCTCCCTCTTCCTATTCTTCCTCTTCTTCCTCTTCTTAAAGAATAACCTTTAATATTTCATGTAATATTGGCTTGGTGGTGGTGAACTCCTTTAGCTTTTTCTTGTTTGTGAAGCTCTTTAGCTGACCCTCAATTCTAAAAGAGAGCTTTGCTGGGTAGAGTAATCTTGGTTGTAGGTCCTTGCTATTTGTCACTTGGAATATTTCTTGCCACTCCCTTCTGTCCTGCAAAGTTTCTGTTGACAGTTGTATAAGTGCTCCCTTGTAGGTAACTAACTGCTTTTCAGATTCTTTGTCTTTAGCCCTTGGCATTTCAATTATGATGTGTCTTGTTGTGGGCCTCTCTGTGTTCCTCTTGTTTGGGACTCTCTGTGCTTCCTGTACATGTAAATCTGTTTCTTTCACCAGATAGGGGAAGTTTTCTGTCATTGTTTCTTCAAATAGGTTTTCAATATCTTGCTCTCTCTCTTCTCCTTCTGGTATCCCCATAATGTGGATGTTGATATGCTTGAAGTTGTCCCATAGGTTCCTTACACTATCTTCATATTTTTTGGATTCTTTTTTCTTTTTGCTCTCCTAATTGGTTGTTTTTCACTTCCTCATATTCCACATAGTTGATTTGATTCTCAGGCTCCTCTATTCTACTGTTGAATCCCTATAAATTATTCTTATTTCAGTTACTGTATGCTTAATTTCTGACTGGTCCTTTTTTATGTCTTTGACTTTCTCACTAAGATCCTTGAAAGTCTCATGAGGATCCTTGAGTAACCTTATAACCATGGTTTTGAACTCTGTTTCCAGTAGTTTGCTTGCTTCCATTTTTTTTCTTCCATAAGTGACATGTTTCTTTGTCTCCCCATTTTGGCTGCTTCCTTGTGTTTGTTTCTATGTATTAGGTAGAGCTGCTATGTCTCCTGGAATTGGTAGAGTGGCCTTGTGTAGTAGGTGTCCTGTAGGGCCCAGTGGCTCAGCTTCCCCAGTCTTCTGAGCTGGGCACTCTAGGTGCATCCCTATGTGGGCTGTGTGCACAGTCTTGTAGTTGAGCCTTGATTGCTGTTGGCATCATGGGGAGGAATTGACCTCCAGGTCAATTGGCTGTGAGGACCAGCTGTGGCTACTGTGGGAGAGCTGCTGTGCAGAAGATACCCCTAGGAAGCAGGACTTGTTCCAGTGGGGCTTTGGTGTTCACTGAGTCTGCCCCTTGAGTGTGTCACTTGTGGATGTGTAGAGTGTAATCTGCTATGGTCTGAAGCTGTCCACCAGGTGCACTGGCTCTAGGGCCTCCAGGGAGGTGCAAAGTCAGCCACTGCCTGGGGCCTCTCACAGGAGCTATTTGTATTGTGCTTGGAGGTGCTCAGGCGAGGCCCAGCTGTGAAGCAAGGCAGGCTCATGCTAGTGCAGGGTGTTAGGCCTTTTATTGATAGGTTTCGGGCTCCCTGTCTCAGCTGCAGCTTGTTTTAGAGATTTTAGCAAAGTCTGAAGCCTGAGCAAAGGCAGGCCATTCATATGAAAAATCAGCTGCAAATAGGTTGGGTGGGACTGTGAATTGGATGGAGTGGGGTCTCAGAGAATCACTAGGGTGGAGCAAACAGCTATGGCTTCAGTCAGCCCTTCGGCCAGGGAGGTCTCAGCACAGGAACAATGCCCCCTGTGAGCACCTCCGTCTGGAAGAAAGTCACCCCTAGTTCCTGCCCCAATGCCAGACAATCCAGTTCCTCCTCATATGTGTCTGGGTCCCTCAGTACCTCGCCCTGGCACTGGAGCTCAGAGGAAGTGGGACCTTGTAAGTTGAGTTCATGCACCAGCCCTTTGAAAGAAACCCCTGCCTCTCCAGCAGCTTCCATGTCACTGAGCCCCAATCCCTGCTAGTTTCTACAGCCTGAAGTTATGGGGACTTCTTTCCCCAGCTCTGAAACCCTGGGCTGGGGATCTGGGACCCTTTGTTCCTCATGGGTGGCCTCCACAGAAACATTCTTCCTCTCTATTGAAAAAATGGCACAGGTGGGTGTTGGTCCAGCCCATTCCAAACTTTTGCCCCTCCTACCAGTCTCAGTGTGCTTTTTTCTTTACTTCTCTAGTTGTAGGACTTCCACTCAGCCAGCTTTCAGGTGAATGATGGTTGTTTTGAATTTTAGTTGTAATTTTGATGTGATTGTGGGAGGCGCAAGTACAGGCATTTACCTGTACCACCATCTTGGTTCTTTTACCACATCATTGATTTTTCTATCTCTCTCTCCCTCTCCCTTCCTCTCTGAAATCAACAAAAATGTATTTTTTAATTTAAAAAAAATTTTTGTAGTCCTCACCCGAGGATAATTTTCCATTGATTTTTAGAAAGAGTGGAAGAAAGAGGGAAAGTCAGAAAGAACTATCATGAAAGAAAAACACATTGATTGGTTGCCTCCTGCATGAGCCTGGACCAGGGTACATGTCTTTGACCAGAATTGAACCCAGGACTCTTTTGTCTGTAGGTCGACTCTCTATCCACTGAGCCAAATCAGTTGTCTCCTGCATGAGCCTGGACCAGGGCCCAGGCCGGGGAGGAGTCTGCAACTAAGATACATGCCCTTGACCGGAATCGAACCCAGGACCCTTCAGTCCACAGGCCGATACTCTATCCACTGAGTCAAACCAGATAGGAAAAAAATATATATTTTAAAATGCCATTAAGAGAGTGAAAAGGCAAGCCATAGAGTAGATGTGTATAGTATGTACAACTAACAAATGGCTGGTGTCCAGAATATATAAAGAAAAAGTCCATTTAAAAAATGGACAACCCAATAGAAAATTGGGAAAGACACTTGAACAAGCGCATCTTGGAAAAGGATGTCCAAAAGGCCATGAAAAGTGTTCAATTCTATTACTCAACAGGAAAATGCAAATTAAAACTACAATGAGCTACATCCAACAAAATGGTTAAAATTAAAATGTCTAACATGGCCAAGTGTTGGCAAGGATGTGGAATAATGGAAATGCCTTGGAGGGAGAAGAAATTATTACAACTGCTTTGGAAAGATTTTGGTTGTAACTACTAAATATAAACACACACACACACACACACACACACTCTATGACCCAGCCAGTCTTGATTTCATACCCAAGAGAAATATATATATATGTGTATATATATATATATATATATATATATATTCACATTATGTTGTGAATGTACTAGAACAAAATATGTACTAGAATGTTAAGAGCAAAAAGCCAACAAATGGAAACAATTCAAATTCCCATCAAGTTTCTGGCAGATGACAGAAATTGCAGTGTACTCCACGAGAGACTACTACTCAGCAAAGAGAAGGAATGAATTGCATTTTCATGCTCAACCCAGATGAATTTCACAATCATAATGTTGAGTGAAAAAAGCCAAGCACAAGAGTCCATACTGTATAATTCTGTTTACATCATGTGGAAAGTAAGAAAAGGAAGCACACTATATTCAGGAAGGCACACTTTTACCCAAGTCAGTAAAATGGGCACCTCCATAGGGAGAGAGAAAGTAGTGCCTGGCAGGAGGCAGAAGGGGCCCATGGAAAGCTGGTAAGATTTGCTTCTTCATCTGGGTGCTGGTGACACAAGTGTGTTCCCTTTGTTAAAATACATTAAGTGGAACATGTATGTTTCAGATACATTGCTGTACGTGTGTCATGTCACAATAAAAAATATTCAAATAATGTAAAAATGACTTACGAGCCAGTTTGGCTCAGTGGATAGAGCACCGGCCTGCAGACTGAAGGGTCTGGGTCAAGGGCACATACCTGGGTTGTGGGCTGGATCCTGGGTGTGGGGCATGCAGGAAGCAGCCAATCATTGGTTCTCTTTCATCATCGATGTTTCTATCTATCCCTCTCTGAAATGAATAAAAATATATTTTTTAAAAAAGATTGAAATAAGAAATAGGGAAGTGGAAGTATATTTCTCAAAACACAAAGGTATCTAAAAAGAGAAACTAGAAATCATTCGATGGTTGTCCTGAGAGTAGGGGAGGGGCTATAAGTGAGCTATGAGCCCTCACCACCATGATTCCAGTGGGGCCTTTTAACCTGAGTGGTGCATGGAATTCAGGGGTTGTGTGAACTTGGATGGGGAAAACAATGACCTCTTTGCTTTTACTACCCTTTAATTTAGCAGTCTTCAAAATGTAGTTTGGAAACCCTATGAGTCCCCAAGTCCCTTTTCAGGGGGTTAATGAAATAAAACTATTTCATAATAAGAACTGCTGATGTAATTGCAATTTAGCATGTCTTTCTGCCATGTGGTGGGGAAGTGTTGGGGGAGGGGTAAGGGATGGGGTTATGTATGAACAGACCACAGGATTATTAGCAATCTCTAGCTTTGTCATGAGAAGAAAACACATGTTTTCAAATCCCATACGGTCACTGCAGGACTCTCAAACATCTTCTACACACTCATCAAAACTTCTAAATTACCATAGTTTTGGGACCTGCCACTAGGACTTGAAGTTTAATGCATGAAAAAAGAAGCATATACTATGCTGCTGTACACCTGAAACGAATACAAAATAATATTAAATGAAAACAGTAATTGAAAGTAAAATAAAAAAGAAGCACATAATTCAACTATAGTTAAATGAGGAATAAACTCAAATATAAAAGCTCAAAAAAAGAGGGAATCACATACACTACTGTATCACTTATTTCTTTAAAAAATACTTGTACATCTATAAACAATATTTGTACATTTGTACTTTTGCTGCTGCTTGAGGAACCCGCAAGCATACTTTGTGGCAAGCCACCCACAGCCTTCCAATAGCGCATAGAAGTTTACAAATTCTCACTTGCTTCCACCGAGACCCCAGGGCGATTTCTGGAGTTCATGCATTAATATAGAAATAACAGCTGATTCTTATCCAGCCCTTACTCTGGGCCAGGCTGCATTCTTAGCATGAAGTTTCATGTGTCAACTGGTTTAATCCTCACAACAGCCAATAGGGTACGGACCATTATCACCTTCATTTTACAGGTCAAGAATCCGAGACCCGCGCCACCAGTGTGGCTCAGTGGTTTGATTCCCCCTCAGGGCACATGCCCGGCGGCGGGCTGGATCCCCAGTGTGGGCGTGCAGGAGGCAACTGATCAATGATTCTCTCTCATCATTGATGTTTCTATCTCTCTCCCTTCCTCTCCGAAATCAATAAAAATCAATATATTAAAAAGAAAAAAGAAAAGAATCCGAGGCCCATGGAGGTCGAGTAACCAGCCCAGGACGCACAGCTCAGAAGCAGCACAGTCTGCCTGTGTTTTCTGCGGCCAAGGGTTGGGGGTGGGTCTGGGGAAGAATCAGTGGGCTTAGCTTGCGGAGGGAGGAAGAGGAAGATGAAGCCTGAGAACGCCAAGGGGATCCCACAGGTCCACGGGTCGCAGGCGCTGGTGCCAGCATACCTGGGCGCCGAGAGATCCGTCAGAGGCAGGGTGAGAGTCGATGTCTGTATCCTGGGGGCTCTGCAGCTGCGGGGTGGGGCGTCTGGGGGACAAGCGCAGCCTTACCCATCTGGGCGCTCACCCGGTGGCCCGCTTGGAGGTGGTGGCGGCGGCGTACCAAACCTTTCTGGGTCCCCCTTCTCACGCCCCGCCCTAGGGGAGGGGGGCGGGTGGGCGTGGGACGCCCAGGACCGGCCGGACCTGTGGGACCCGGGGCCCTAGGTGTCTGCGGAGCCTGTCACCCGGAGAAGGCAGGTTCTTCCGGGGCTGGGACGGCTGTGGGCGGCGGGATGCCTCCGCGCCCGCAAACTCATAAATACCGCAGCCGCACTGGTGGCCGGAGACGCGCGTGCAGGCAGTCGGCGCCCTCGAGGGTGAGCTGGGGACCCGGAGAGTGCCCCCTCCCTCCCCCCCCCCGCCCCAGCTCCCCGCTTCCGGGCCGATGGCCCCGCCCGGCTCTGCCCTAGCAGGTCCTAGGGGAGCTGGGACCTAACTGGAGCCGGCAGGGAAGGGCTGCGGAGAAGGGGGGTGGGTATAAGGTGGAGATGGGTGGGTGGGGATTGGGGTCACAAAGGCAGGATGGTGTGCTGGTGGGGGGATGACAGAGGGGACGGGGCCGCTCCAGGTAGGATGGACTTCTGAGGGATCTGGGGATGGAATGGAGGATTCAGGTCACTAAGACCAAAACAGAAGGCTGGATGATGGAGTAAAGTGATGAGGTCCCTGAGGGCAGGGTGGAATGCTAAGGATGTAGGGAATCAGGTAGAAGACACTGGGGTTACTAAAAGCAGAATGGAATGCTGGGGATGGGGTTGCCAAAGGGAACTTCCTATTTGAGGCCCCCCACTCCCAAACCTTTTGTGCTGGGAGTGAGCTGTGGTTAAGGGCCAGGGCTCATGGGTTCCAATCCCGGTTCCATCACCTCAGAGCTGTGCAGCTGAATCACTGGGTTGCTTATTTTCCTCATCTGTGATATGGGGCTGTTGATCACAGTGGCCACCACACGGAGGAATGCTGTGAGGCTCCCATGAGTTAATCTATGCAAAGTGCTAGGCACCCAGCGAGGCTCATTTGCATTGGCTGCTTGATAGTGATCATCTTTTTGTTTGCTCTCCAGCATCTGGATAACCATCCCCTTGAAGACCTCCCTTCCAGCCTGCCTCACTCCCAGTGACACTGCCTGAACCCCCTCCATTCTTCATCCTCCCAGTCCCTCCTACTGTCCCTGATCTACTACGGCCCCCCATCTCTTTCCCCTCTCTGCCCCCTCCGCCACCACCATGTGCCCCTTTCTTCCCTGCTGGTCCTGTTGCTGTCTGCTTCTGTTGTTCTCCCTGGGAGTCCAGGGGGTCCCAAAGGATCCCAGTGCTGCCCCGGAGCAAGTCCACCTGTCATACCCAGGTAAGTGTCTGTGACCCTTCCCAGGACATTTCCCAGTGAAGCCCATTGGGAGTGGGGCTCAGGAATCAAACACTGATGGCTATGAGACCCTAGGCTGGTGGCTGGCCCTTCTTGAGCCTCAGTTGTCTTCATCTGTTAGTGGGGATTACCAGCAGTGGTTCAGCTGCCTATGTGGGAGATGAGTCTGGTGCCCAGCCTATAGTAAATGCCCTCCAAGGGGCTGCTATTGCTCTTGTTCATTGTGTCACTGCTCATTGTGTCCCCACAAGGCTGTCTCCTGATCCTTGATCACGAGGTGGTGGTGCACTGGGTAGTAAGGTCTTGGGCCATGGACCCTTTGTATACAGACTCCCTGGGTTTGAATCCCAATTTTGCTGCCTACCTGCTGTGTGACCCTGGGCAAGTGACTTAACTTCTCTGGACAATAGAATAACAGTAGTGTGGCCTCAGAGTGAGGAATAAATGAGATATTACCTGTGATGTGGCAAAAAGAAGAAACAAACAAAAACAAAGCTTTTTGTGTAGCAGAGTTTCTCATATGTGTTTGTCTGGGGACCCCTTCACACAGCTACAATTCTTGAGAACCTCAAAGAGCTTTAGTTTATGTGAGTTATATCTATAGCATTTGCCATATTAGAAACCAAAACTGAGGCATTTAGAAATATTTATTGTCACTTAAATGAATAGGAATAAACCCATTCTGCATTAAGGTAAATGACATTTTTCATGAAAAATAACTACACTTTACAAAGAAAAGAAATCTAGTTAAAAGAGTGCCATTGAGTTACATCTGTTTAACTCACTTTAGTGCCTAGAGACAGCTTGATCCTCCTCATATCTGCTTCTGCTTCAGTCTGTTTTGATAAAATGCTGTTTTGGAAGATATATATGAAGAAAACTTGGTCTCACACAAACATGTGGTTGACACAGAGAAGAGGATTTTAAAAGGAGTTTCAAATAATTGTGGCTATTCCTTTTTTTGCACCAAAACTCAACCTACCCTTCCTTTGTTCCTTCCTTCCCTATTTCCCTCCCTCCCTTCCTAATTATTTTATTTTTTTAAAATAAATCTTTATTGTTCAGATTATTACAGGTGTTCCTCTTTTTTTTTTCCCCCCATAGCTCCCCTCCACCTGATTCCCCACCCCACCCTACCCCATGCCCTTACCCCCTGCCACTGTCTTCATCCATAGGAGTAAGATTTTTGTCCAATCTCTTCCTGCACCCCTCACACCTGCTTCCCCTGAGAATCGTCAGTCCACTCCCTTTCTATGTCCCTGATTCTATTATATTCACCAGTCCATTCTGTTCTTCAGATTTTTTATTCACTTGATTTTTAGATTCACTTGTTGGTAGGTATGTATTTGATGTCCTTTTGTTGTTCATAATTTTTATCTTTACCTTTTTCTTCTTCCTCTTCTTAAAGAATATCCTTCAGCATTTCATGTAATCCTGGTTTGGTGGTGATGAACTCCTTTAGCTTTCTCTTGTCTGTGAAGCTCTTTATCTGACCTTCAACTCTGAATGATAGCTTTGCTGGGTAGAGTAATCTTGGTTGTAGGTTCTTGCTGTTCATCACTTTGAATATTTCTTGCCACTCCCTTCTGGCCTGCATAGTTTCTGCTGAGAAATCAGCTGACAGTCGTATGGGTACTCCCTTGTAGGTAACTAACCGTTTTTCTCTTGCTGCTTTCAAGATTCTCTCTTTGTCTTTTGCCCTTGGCATTTTAATTATGATGTGTCTTGGTGTGGTCCTCTTTGGATTCCTCTTGTATGGGGTTCTGTGTGCTTCCTGGACTTGTAAGTCTATTTCTTTCACCAGGTAGGGAAAGTTTTCTGTCATTATTTCTTCTAATAGGTTTTCAGTATTTTGCTCTCCCTCTTCTTCTGGCACCCCAAAAATTCGGATGTTGGTTTGCTTAAAGTTGTCCCAGAGGCTCCTTACACTATCTTCATATTTTTGGATTCTTTTTTTCTTTTTGTTTTTCTGGTTGGGTGTTTTTTGTTTCCTCATATTTCAGATCTTTGGTTTGATTCTTGGGGTACGTTGATCTACAGTTGAGTTTCTGTATATTCTTTATTTTAGACAGTGTATGCTTCATTTCTGACTGGTCCTTTTCCATTTTTTTGGCATTCTCATTAAGGTCCTTGAAGGTTTCACTAAGTTCCTCAGAAGTGTCATCAAGTTTCTCGGCGGTTTTTAGAAGATTCTTGAGTAACCTTATAAATGTGGTTCTGAACTCTATGTCATCCAGTAGTTTGCTTTCCTCCGTTTCTTTCATTCGTGACATGTTTCTTTGTTTCCACATTTTGGCTGCTTCCCTGTGTTGATGGAGTGGCTTTGTGTGGTAGGTGACCTATAGGGGGCAGTAGCTCAGCCTCCCCAATTGCCTGATGTGGACGCTCTTGGTACACCCCTTTGTGGGCTGAGTGCAAAGTCTTGGTGTAGTTAAGCCTTAATTGCTGTTGGTACGCTAGGAGGAATTGACCTCCAGGCCAATCGGCTGTGAGGACTCGCTGTGTCTATAAGAACTGCTGTGCTGGAGACACGCTTATGGTGCAGGACTTGTTTCAGTGGGGCTTTGGTGCTCGCTGAGTCTGCCTCTTGAATGTGTCACTATGGATGTGAGGAGTCGAAATCTGGTTTCTCACACTGACCACTAGGTATACTGGCTTCTGGATCTCCAATGGGGTGCAGGTCAGCTATTGTCTGAGTCCACCCAGCAGGAGCTACAGGGAGAGCTACAGTTTTGTCCTCTTTGCTTGGGGTTTGGAGGTTTTGGAGCTGTCTGACCCAGGCTGCAAGTTTGCTAGGTTAAGCTGCGATAGGGCAGGCCTTTCTTATGCTAACGCTGCTGCTTGGAGCTTGGGTGGGTTTGTAGGTTGTGTGGGGCGGGGTCTCAGGGCGTCACTAGGCTAGGGCGTGGTAAACAGCAATGGCTGCTAGTTAGCCTGCTCTGTGTCTCTGACTGCATCCCGTGCCCCAGTGCAGTAAACAATTATTCTTGCGCACAGCTCTGCAAGCAGGCCCCCCTCACTTTCCAACCCAGTGGCAGACAATCCAGCTTCTCCCCGTAGGAGTTTGGGTCCCCCATGTCTCCCCAGAAACTGGATTTCAGAGTAATCGGGGGCTTGTCTCCCTTCAGGTTGAAAAAAGCAATGCCTGCCGCCAACCCGGATCACGCACCTCCTTACCTCAGCTTTTCAGCGCTCGTGCACGTCTCAATGCTCTTTTTTCTTTCCTTCTAGTTGTAGAACTTCCACTCAGCCAGCTTCCCCGTGGTTCTGGGTGATAGACGTTTTGTCTTTTAGTTGTAGTTTTGAAATTGTTGTGCGAGGCAGCAGTTTAGGTGTTTACCTATGCCGCCATCTTGGATTCCTCTCCCCTAATTATTTTAGCTTTTTATTTTGAAATAACTCTAGTCTCAAAGATAGTACACTTCCCATACATCTTTCACCCAGCTTCCCTTAATGTTAATTTCTTATGTGTCCATGGTACCAGTATCAAGCTGAGAACTTAACATTAGTATCACATTACTAACTAAACCGTGGATTTTTTTTTTTTCATATTTCACCAGCTTTTCCACTAATGTCTATATTCTAATCCAGGGTCCATTGCAGGATCCCATGTTGCATCTAGCTGCCATGTCTCTAGGCCCCTCCTATCTGGGACACTTCCTCAAATTTTCCTTGTTTTCTGTGAACTTGACACTTTTAAGGAAAATAGTTTCTTAAAGATTAATTGCAATGTGGAATCTGAAACTGCATGAATGAACTGGCTTTGGCATTTGTTGATCCAGTGACCTTGGACAAGACACTTTGCCTGGAGACCTCTGAGGTAAAAGGAACAACAGTAAAATCCATCTCACAGAGCTGCTATGAAAGTCCGGAGATGACAGCTGTCCTTTGGCCCACAAAATGATAGTAGTAAATATACTCTTTGACTAAGCACGTCAGAAGGATAACTCAATTGATCTCATTTTGGGCCTTAAGCTATAGGTACTATTGTTATTCCCATTATACAAAAGAGTAAACTGAGGCTCGTGGAGATGAAGAGTCTGACCGTAGGTCACACAGTCTGGAATTTGAACCTAAGCAACTCAAGCGCCATGGTATTTGTTTTAAAATTTTATATTTTGTACTAATTTTAGATTTAACAGAAAATTTGCAAAAATATTACAGAGTTTCTATATCCTCCTCACCCAGTCTCTCCTAATGATAACATCTTACCTAACCATGGCACTATTCTTTTCAAAATACATTTTTATTGACTTCAGAGATGAAGGGAGAGAGAGAAAGAGATAGAAACATCAATGATGAGAGAGAATCATTGATCGGCTGCCTCCTGCACGCCCCGCACTGGGGATCGGGCCCACAACCTGAGCATGTGCCCTGACTGGGAATCGAACTGTGACTTCCTGGTTCATAGGTCGACGCTCAATCACTGAACCATGCTGGCCAGGCTAGCATTATTATTAACACCAGTCACATTGGTACAATGCTATTAACTAAACTACAGTTCTTGTTCGGACTTCACCAGCTTTTCCACTGATTTAGTTATTTAACATTTAGTTGTTGTGTCTCCTTAGTATCCTCCAATCTCCAGTTTCTTAGTCTTTCCTTACCTTACATTATTTTGACATTTTTGAATACCGAGCAGTTATTTTATAGGACATCCCTCACTTTGTGTTTGTCTGATATTTTCTCATGATTGGAGCTAAGTTATGTGTTTTTCTGGCAAATGACAAAGATGTGATGTTGTGTCCTTCGTAATGCATGATGCTGACGTGGCTTATTGCTGTTACTGGTGATGCTGACTGTCATTGCTTTAGTCCTTGGGTTTCTCCATTGTAAAGTTTTTATTCTTTCCTTAGTTGTTAATAAATATCTTGGGGAAGATTCCTTGAAACTACAGAAATCATATTTTTTTTCAAACTTGTTCACTAATATTAGTATCCTTCGGTGAATCTTGTCTGCAACAATTATTAACCTGATGTTCACCTAATTGTGATTTTGTAATCTTCTAATTCTCTCTTTTCATCTAATTGAAATTTTATTCTAAGGAAAGGCTGTCCTTCCTTCCTCCATTTATTTATTTATTCAATTATTTCTTTATATCAGTATAGACTCATGGATACTTATTTTATTCCATGGCTTAAAATTCTGTACTATTGTTATTTATTTTGTGGCTCAAGTTGTCCCTGATTTGGTCTTTTGCAATTCCTTCAGATTGGCCTCTGTGTTCTTTTATTTTAATTTTTTAATTTTTGTTAATTGTCACTCAAGGCTGTTTTTTCCATTGAATTTTAGAGAGAGTGGAAGGGAGGGGGGGGAGAGAGAGAGAGAGAGAGAGAAAGAGAAACATTGGTGTGAGAGAGACACATCAATTGGTTGCTTCCTGAACGTGCCCCGACTAGGCTAGGGATCGAACCTGCAACCCAGGTATGTGCCCTTAACTGGGAATCAAACCTGTGATTCTTTGGTGCGCAGACCGATGCTCTGACCACTGAGCAACACTGGCCAGGGCAGCTTCTGTATTCTTTTCACAAAACTCCTTCATTTTTTGAGCACTTCCTCCCTCTCTGGCACCTCAAATTATTCCAGGCTTATTCTGTATATTTCCTGCCCATCTTTGTAATCAACAATTTCTCCCAAGAGCCCCGATTCCTTCCTTTGGAGGATGGGTAATTAGAAATCAAGTTCTGAGCACAAGCTGTGCTCATTGCCACTGAGGTGTGATTGTCTCTAGTTCCTCACAAATGAAGCTAGGCCATATGCGTGGGTATACTTATTAGCATGTGCCATGTCTATTTCTGTACCTGTCTGTATATTTATTATGCTATGGGATCATACTGATACCTCTGATCTCAGTCCAACATCAAAGGTTTATTTTTCCTTCTTTCCTTGTTTGTAACTTCTTCCTCCAACACTGGGAACCATAGCTCCCATGATCTGTGTACACTTGCTGGTTCAGTGCTAGTATAGACATGAAGTCAGAATTGTTTGCCCGTATCCCTGCGAGAACCCTTACTGGATGACTGCACTTACGCGCAGTCCTTTTTCTCTGTCATCTTACAGTGCCCAGTCAAGACCTATTTTCCACAGTTACCTTTCTTCCCCCACCCTTCAATGTGGTTACTTTATTCATTTTTAAATATAGTTACATCCATTTGTTAGTGTTTATATTCCATACTAGCTTCTCCCTACATCCTGGGTAATTTTGTTAGTTTACTTTTAGGGTGTATGAAGAAGAGATGAAACATGACTATAGCTTCTAGAATTCAGAATTTTTATGCAAAATAATAGACTCAGAGAGGCATCCTCCCTCCTCATTCCAACTTCCCCATTTCTTCTTTCTCCTATCCCTTTCTTTCCCATCCACCCCAGGTAAGTAATCCATCTCTCTAGTTTCTAGTATATCCTCCCTGTATTTTCTTTGTACAAATGAGCATATCTTTGTGTATTGTCTTATATCCTCTTCCATGAAGAGTGGCTGACTATACTCTTGTATACTTTGCTTTTTAATTTAACTGTATGTCCTGGACATCATTCCATATCCTAGAGTTCCCAGAGCTTGTCCTCTTCCTTTTTGACAACTGCATAGTGCTCCACCGTACGCATGTTGTAGGGTTTATTCAGTCACTCTCCAATGCATGGGCCTTTCCGTTGTTTCTGGTACATTGTGCTTGCACACAGTGTGGCAATCAGTAACCTTGTGCATGTGCATTTTCATGGTGCTGGTGAAGTTATTACCATTGTTGTTGTGACATGAGAGGACAGGGAACCAGATGGGAGGTGAACACTCTTCACATTACACTGTGCCTCATGATATTTTTAAAACCTTGATTTGGTTGCTCATGTTTAAGAATTTGGAACAATCACTTAAAGTCTGGATTTGTATACCTATCTATATATACTCAGGACATAAAAACCACAGTATAAAAATTTACTCTAGAAACTGACAGGTTTGGTGGCACTGGGCCTGCTTTTTGCATGGCAGGTGTCCCAGGGCTGAGCGATGGCTGTCCTTTTTAGACGGGCAGAGTCTGCATTTTGCCACTCCTCCCCTCAACTCCATACTGTCTTGCTCCTGACAGCTGGCCCTTTCCCCATTTATATTACCTAGCTGGCCTATAGACATCTGAGTTCATAGCCCTTAAATGATATTATGTATGTAAGATGTTTGGCACAAGGCCTGCACACAGTAAATAATAATATTAATAATAATAATAGTAATATGCATTCATTCATATAATCCTAAGCATGCTAGGCACTGTTTCAAATGCTTTACTTATTAATCTATGCCTCATAACAACCATGTAGAATAGGTACTATTATTATTCCATTTGATAGATGAGGAAACTGGGGCTCCGAGAGGCAGGGACTTGCTCAAGAAAAGCACAGCTTGGAAATGGCAGAGCTGGGATTGAACTTGGGAAGCTCCACAACCTCTGTCCTTAACTACAGAGTCTTAAGGAGCTATTAATCCTTGCCCTCACTCTCTCTGTACCTCTCTCCCTGCCCTGCCCAGGCCTCATTGCCCAGCCCCTCTCTGTTCCTTTCTGCCCAGGTGAGCCGGGCTCCATGACTGTAACCTGGACCACATGGGTCCCCACCCACTCTGAAGTACAGTTCGGGCTGCAGTTATCAGGGCCCCTGCCCCTCCGGGCCCAGGGCAGCGTCAGTCCCTTTGTGGATGGGGGCTTTCTGCATCGTAAGCTCTACATACACCGCGTCACGCTGCAGGGGCTGCTGCCAGGGGTCCAGTATGGTGAGAGGGGTCCCAGCCCGGGTGTTGAGGAGGGAATGGGAAGAGGAGTGGGACTTGGATTAGAAGCTGCCACTGGCAGATGGCTCAGGCTGGGCTGGTAATTCCTCTGCTTGTCTGAAACACTGGGATAAAAATGAAAGGTGTTGGGGTCCTGGGGTGAGATGGACAGAAGGGGCATGGGTCAGACTCACTCAACCCCACTGCCTCCTCCCTCTACCAATTGAAGATGGGTGGGGGTAGAGGAGACATAGGGAGGCCCCCAGCTGACTGTGACCTTCTCCTTCCCCCAGTTTACCGCTGTGGCAGTACTCAGGGCTGGAGCCGCCGGTTCCGCTTCAGGGCCCTCAAGAATGGGCCCCACTGGAGCCCCCTTCTGGCTGTTTTTGGGGATCTGGGGGCTGACAACCCGAGGGCCCTACCCCGGCTGCGCAGGGACACTCAGCAGGGCATGTACGATGCTGTTCTCCATGTGGGTGAGGCATTGGCAAGGGTGTGCCTGGAGGTACTGGGGAGGAGGGGGTGGGAAACTTGGACGGGAGGCAATGCCAGGACTGTAGAGGGGATGGGGCAAGGGCCAGTGTGGTTCTGAGGGGACTGGGAATGAGGCTGGCCATGGAGATGGTGTCTGTGATTGCCGGACTTCTCCAGTTAAAGTCCAGCTCCCACCTTAGAGCTACATGCATGGTTTTATCCTCTGTAATTATTACTGGACCAAGACTTGTTCAGAATTCATGGGACTGTTGTGATGACTAAATAAGGTGACATTGCCCAGCATGTAAGTGTTAGTTATTATCATTGCTGTTGTGACTTGAGAGAGAGCCAAATGGGAGGTGAAGCCTGGGGCTGGTGTGATTCACAGCCACAGACTCGAAGTGCACTCCTAGGTACGATTCCTGGATCTTCACTAACCCGCTCTGTGACCTTGAGCGAGTGCTTAACCTCTCCGGCCTCAGTTTCTCCACCTGAAATGGGATAATAACACCCCCTCAGAAGGTGTTTTAAAGATTCTAATGACCAAGCATGTAAAGCCTTTGGGACTGTGCCTGGTGTAAAACCAGTACCAGACTACATCAGTCGCAATGTCCTGGGAGGGCACAGGATGGCCAGCAGGGGCCAGGGCTGCTGTGATCAGAGCACAGGAGACTAGCATGGTCCCGTGGGGGTCTCAGGGGCTAGAGGTTCAGGAAACACTTCAAGTGCACACATGGATGGGTGTGAGGCAGGGGTCAGAGAACTGGGATGGCTCAGAGGCCAGAGGTTGCCCAACCCACACCTGAGCAACCAGGGCTCTCAGTTCTGGAGAAAGCAGAGCTAGTTCTGGGTCCTCACTCTCCTTTCCCCCGGCTCCCCTCCCCAGGAGACTTTGCCTACAACATGGATCAGGACAACGCTCGTGTCGGCGACGAGTTCATGCGTCTCATCGAACCTGTGGCTGCCAGCCTCCCATACATGACATGCCCTGGAAATCATGAGGAGCGCTAGTGAGGGCCAGGGGCTTCCGGATGGGTGTGGGCCTGGCCAATGAGAACAGACAGGTCCTTGTTAGTGTCTCATCTTAGTCCCTCATGTTGCAGCAGATCCTTTGTGGTCGTGAGAGGAGAGGCGGGAGGGTCTAGGAGCCAGACTTGACCTCAGGGTCCTCAGGAGATGGGTGGGCGGGGCACCCAGACACTGCCCCCATCCTTTTACTTCCTTTTATCCAGCAACTTCTCTAACTACAAGGCTCGCTTCAGCATGCCCGGGAACAACGAGGGCCTGTGGTACAGGTAACCGGGAGAGGGGTGGGGGGGGGGGGGGGTTGGCAGGGGGGCATTGGGGGACTGACCTCGCTGCCCTGAAGGATGGGAGATATAGCACAGACCCTATCTCTGATCCCTGCCTTTTGACCCCTCAGCTGGGATTTGGGCCCTGCACACATCATCTCCTTCTCCACCGAAGTATATTTCTACCTCCACTACGGCCGCCACCTGGTAGAGAGACAGTTTCACTGGCTGGAGAGAGACCTCCAGGTAACTGGGTGGAGGTCCCTGTCACCTCTTGGGCCTGCCTCCCCTCCCCTCCTACTCCCACCTCTCACTCTGGCCCTTCTCTCTAGAAAGCCAATAAGAACCGGGCAGCCCGGCCGTGGATCATCACCATGGGTCACCGGCCCATGTACTGTTCCAATGCGGATGTGGATGACTGTACGTGGCATGAAAGCAAGGTGAGGACCCATCCCTGGGCAGGGTGCTGAGAGCCATGAGGGGGTACCCCCAGATCATCCATCCCTCACTCTTTGTTCCTCCTGCCCAGGTTCGAAAAGGTCTCTTCGGCAAGTTATTTGGATTAGAGGATCTTTTCTACAAATACGGTAAGTGACTCAGGGGGTGGGAAGTGCTCCCCAGCCCCGGTCCCACCCTCAACCTGGATGCAGGGGCCTGACCCCCACTTGCTCTGTCTCAGGGGTTGACCTGCAGCTGTGGGCTCATGAGCACTCATATGAACGACTGTGGCCAATTTACAACTACCAGGTGAGGTTCAGAGAGGGCTGAGGGCTGCTGTCAATGGACCCTACTCAGACCCTCTGGTCTGATCTGGTATGACTCACCCCTCTCCCTTGTCCCCTTCTCCAGGTATTTAACGGCAGCCGAGAGATGCCCTACACCAACCCTCGAGGCCCTGTCCACATCATCACAGGATCTGCTGTGAGCAGGGCGGCAAAGGGTGCCTCTGGCTTCTCTCCGCTTGCTATTTATGGAGGGTCAAACTTGTACCAGCCGGGGTGCTGCGTGCTTCATACAGTCACTATCACTAACTCAACCAAGCAACATGCTCACTGCACAGATGTGAAAACAGAGGCTCAGACAGTAAAATACTCATTGACAGTGACAAGTTCAATAGGTGGCAGGAGTTGGGTGCTTGCCCAAGTCAACTGGATGGATCCACAGGCAGAGGGCTTATTATTATTATTGCTAGAGGCCTGGTGCACGGATTCGTGCACAGTGAAAGGAAATTAATTAGAAGAAATATTTTAGAGGTGGGGGAGGGACCACAGGAGATTGGCCGGCTGGGAGGGACCGAACGAGGGCCCCAGGGTGTGTCCCACTCTTCTCGCCCAGTCGCGATCAGCTGGACCCCAGCAGCAAGCTAACCTACCAGTTGGAGCATCTGTCCCCTGGTGGTTAGCGAATGGTTGAATGGTTGAATGAACGGTTGGACACTTAGCATATTAGGCTTTTATTGTATAAGATTGTAATTGAATTCCAGACTTTATTCACATTTTCTACCCCTTTATCACGAATGGCCTATTTCTGTTCCAGAATCCCACATTGTGTCTTCTTAGTCTCCTCCAATCTGTGACAGTCCCTCAGACTTTCTTTTTCTTTCATCATTCACATATTTGCAGACCCTCGTGTTTTACAGAATGTCCTCAATTGGGGTTTATTTAACATTTTCTCATGCTGAGATTCAGGTATGCATTTTGGGCAAGACAATCACAGAGGTGCTGTCATGTCCTCTCAGCGCATCAGACCAGGGAGTATGGGATGTCAATGTGTCTCTACCCTGGAATCACCAGCTTAAGGAGGTATCTGCTGGGTTCTCCACCATAAAGTTATTATACCTCCCTTTTAAATTAATAAACATCTTGGGGGAGATCCCTTTAGACCATGCAAATGTCTTGTTTCTCCTCAAACTTTCATGTATACAGGTGTATATACGCACAAATTTTCGACTATCAGTGGGTCTGCCTGCAACAATTAACACTGTGGTGTTCTCCTGGGATCTTCCAGTTCCCTCCTTCCTCCTAGATTTATTATAATCCTCTTGTGAGGAAGAGCTGTCCCTCGGCCTCACTTATTTGGTTAGTTAGCTATTGATTTATACCGAAATGGACTCATGGGTAATTATTTTATTCTGTGGGCTATGATCCAATGCTATTGACTGTTGCTGCTCAGGTTGCCCCAGCTCTAGCCACTGGGAACTCTTTAGGTCAGTCCCCTGTCCTTTCCACATGAGCACTTCCTTACTCTTCGGCACTACAAGGTGCTCGGGATCATCTTCTGGCTTCCCTGCGCCCACCTTGGAATCAGTCACTTCTGCAAGGAGAGAGGCTCATTTTATTTATTTTATTTTTTCATGGCGAATATGAGATTTTTAACAACATTCTCTAGAGCAGGCGCCCATTGTACAGGAACACTGAGAGGCTCCTTTTAAAAGCTGATTCTTACAAATTAGTAAGAGTCTCTGGTGATAAAAATTCCAACAGTACAGTGGGCAGGAGATGAACACTGGTCATCTACACCCTTCTTACTCCCACTCTCAGTTGTTCCTTCTCTTGCTAGCATTTAGAATGTTCTCTGCATGGCCACGTAATTGTCTACCTAGAAATGTGTTACTGCGTCACCCACTTTTTAAAAACAACTTGGATTACGCTTCATACCTTTGCAGTTCTCAACCTTGGTGCCTGTTAGAATTACCTGAGAGGTTTTAAAATCTGATGCCTGGGCCCTACCCCAGACCAAACACCAGAACCTTCAAGGATGGGCTCTGGTGATGCACACCTGAGTAGTCACTCCAGGAGCAGGAAACAATGCAATCATCAACAGAGGCTCCTCAGGCCCATAGGTGATCGCTATTCTGATCTTTATTAGCACAGATTAGTTTTCCTCTCATTTAGAATTTTGAAATGATTTCACATGTATAGGAAAGTTGCAAAAAATAATACAAAGACTTTTCATATCCCCTTGATCAAGATTTCCCAAATGTGAACATTTAACCATACTTGTTTTAATCTCTCTGTATGTATACATGTGTATATATGCACATATATATATATTTTATTATTATTTTCAGATCCAGTGAAGAATAAGTTTCAGAAATTATGCCTTTGTCCCTCTCTGTCTGTCTTTCCTAAAAAAACAAGAACATAAGCTTATCTCTTATCATTACAGTGTAATAATCAAATTCAAGTAGTTAACCTTGATAATATACTATTACTATCTGATCCACAGATCTTATTCAAATTTAGCCATTTGCCCCATTCCTGTCCTTTAAATCAAAGCAAAGAATTTTTCTGGCCCAGGATCTAGCCTAAAATCACATGTTCTATTTCGGTGTCTTGTCTTTTTAGCTTCCTTTAATAGGAAATATTTTCCTACGCTGTCTTCATTTTTCATGACCTTGAAAAATTTGAAGAGTATAGCAAAATCATTTTGTGGCGTATACCTCAGTCTGGGTTTGTTTGACATTTGCTCAGGTAGATGGAAGTTAATGCCTTTTTGATAAGAATACACAAAATTGATACCGTGTTCTCAGGGCATCCTCCTAGGAGGTGCGTGGTATCTCTTTAACACCTTTAAGCCTCAGTTTCTCATCTTGTAGATGTGGTAGGGAATTGTCTCATTACTGATGATGTTCACTCTGATCATTTCGTGAAGGTGGTGTCTGCTGGCCTCTGCACCATAGTTCTCCCTGCCCCCCCTTTTAATTAGCAAGTGTCCTGCAGAGATACTTGGAGGCTATGAAAATATTTTATACCTCAAACTTTCACCACTAGTTTTACCATCTAGTGATAATTCTTCCTTCAGTCAGTTATTATAATGATGTCTGCAAATGGTAATTTTTTTGAGCTCCCTCATTCACCTGGCATATTCTACTCTAAGAACGAGCACTCCCTTTTTGGTAAATTTAAAAGCTTTCTTGGGGTGTCTACTGTTCAATGAGGGTTGAGACCCTCCAATTTCTTCTGCTTTGCAATTACATTTTCCCTTTAATGATACATCCTGGCCCCTTTCTGTATCACCCTGCTTTGTAATGGTTGTGCTATAATGTACTTAACTGACCCCACTGATGGGCACTTGGGTGGCTTCCAGCTTGGGGCTTTGACAGAAAATGCTGCAGTGGACAGTGTCATATAGCCATGCACTTTCTAGAAGACCCCGGCACAGGATGACTCACTTGTGAGCGTTATTGACGTCAAGGTTTAACTGACTTTTTCTCCCTTGGGGGCAGCAGGGTCCTGGCCTGGCAGGTTATTTCTACTCCTCTGCGGGTCCTCTGCCTTCCCCAGCCGCCCTGGTCTGAACAATTGTCCCTTGCAGGGCTGTGAGGAGCGGCTGACCCGCTTCACCCTCTTCCCACGGCCTTGGAGCGCCGTGCGAGTGAAGGAGTACGGGTACACGCGGTTACACATCCTCAATGGGACCCACGTCCACATCCAGCAGGTGTCCGATGACCAGGTCAGTGAGGGGTGCCCGAATCACCATCCTGAGTAGCCAGGCGCAGCGTGCTCGGAGCTGAGAACTCTCAAGCCAGGAATCTTGGATTCAGATCTTGCCTCTGCTGCTTACCAGCTAACTGACTCAAGGAACTTAACTTTGAGGCACAGTTTTCACATCTGCCAAATGGAGATGTTTAATAGTTTCTACCTCACAGGATGATATGGGGTTAAGTGACTTATTATATATAAAGTACTTAAAACAGCTTTTAAAACATGGTAAATTCTATAGCTATTTATCAATATGAAGCAGGGAAAAAGACAGGTGCTGGGAGGTGGGTAAGGGAAGCCAATACTATGTATGTGTGGTCCAGATGGCTTAAGGTTAGATGACCCAAGTGATCATGCCCATGTTTCTTTATTTTTGTTATTATAATTTTAAAATAATGATAATCACTATGATTTGTTGAGCACCTATTGTGTACCAGATGCTGGGCTCCACAATGTATATTTAGTAGCACTTTAGTCACAACAATCCTGTGGGGAGGATTTTCTTTCCATTTTACAGATGAGAGAACGGAGGCTCAGAGAGAGAAGTAATTTTCACCCAGCCAGAGGGTGGCAGAACTGGGATCTGACCCTAAAGAACATGCTCATTTTATTACACATAACTACCATTTACTGAGTGGCACACACACCAGTGCAGGCTGTTGTGCGTATTTCTTTTTTCTGTCCTCTCTAGTTTATAGAACATGAAAGTTCGGCTCAGAGTCAGGTCATGTGCATAAGGCCACACACAGAGTGGCTGCGCTGGGATTAAAGCGAGGTTTGTCTGACTCCAGGGCTTGTGCTCTAACAGCAATAACCTACATTTACACAGCCCTTTCCAAATCTCACTTCATTCCCACCACATCTACGAGGTAGATACTATTACTATCATCTTGCAGATAAGGAAAATGGAGGCTCAGAGAGATCTAGCAAATTGCCCAAGGTCACACAGCACATCGGAGGCAAAGCTGGCATTTGAACCAAGGTGACCTGGCTCCAGAGTCTAGGCCTTCAGTCCTTATGTCATCTGTTTTTGTTACTTGCAGGATGGAAAGATTGTGGATGATGTATGGGTGGTGAGACCCCTGCTCCACCGGATGATGTACCTCTAGGGATGGGGCGACTCGGAGCCTTGCAGCCTTGGCTTATGTAACCGGACACTACCCATGCCTGGCTGGGGAGTCAGGTCAGGCCTCAACTCCTCTGCCTTCCTGAGGGCCCATGTGGATGAATGCAGCCCTGAGGGGGCTGGGCAGCTCTCCCCTCCTGGAGAGGTGGGGGGTCCCCAGAGGCTGTGTTCGAAGGGCAGTTGCGGACACAGACAGACACAGACGCATAGGTGGGTGGCACAGCACTGCCCACTGCTACATAGCACCGACTGGGCGGGTGCTCGCAGGGCCTCGGGAATAAAGAGGCTTACGGCTGTGGCTCCTTGGACTCTGCACTTCTGCTGGGGATGCCCACCAGAGCACACCTCTCCTGCCTGCGGGGGATGTGGGGGTGGGGGGCGAGAGGCATGGCCAGCCCCAAGTCTGAAAGGTGGGCACGGCCATCAGGACACCACTCTCCAGCAGGTGGGGATGGTGACTTCCCTCCACCCCCCAGGCCTGCCCTCAGTGCACCCATAGCCAGAAAGCGCTAATGACTGTCTTTTTGTGTCACAGTTCCCCAGCCTGGCAATGGCTTATCCTGGAAGTGAGAAGGGTTACCACTCCTGCCTTCCAGCTGGGGTGGCTGACAGCCTTAGGTGCTCACTGACTTGCTGTTTCCCTCCCCTTTTCCTCCTTCCCCTGTTTCCCTTCTTCCTTTCATTTATTCGACAATTATTTATTGAGCACCTACCACGTGCCAGACTCTGTTCTCCGTCCTGGGGAGACAGCCATGAACAGAACAGAGGTCTCTGCCCTAGTGACATTCTATCCAGTGAAAGATGGCAAACCCAATAAATAAGTAAAATATATAATGGTGTCACTATTTAGTGATAAGTGCTCAGAAAAAGCAGGGAAGAGGGATGGAGAGTAGGGGAGGGAGTGTGAGGCAGGAGCCACCTGAGGAACCACATGGGCAGTGTTCCAGGCAGAGAAGCAGCCAGTGCAAAGACCCTGAGATACAAACGTGCCTGCCCTGTCAGAGGACCAGTGGGGAAGCCAGTGTGTCTGGAGCAGAGAGAATGAGGGGGAGACGGGGGTAGTGAGTGATGGGGCAGACTGGGCGGGGCCTGTGGGCCACAGGGAGGACTTCTTCCTTTATTCCGAATGGGATGGAGTCATGGGTGGGCTCTGAGCCGGCTGATGAACATGCTCTGACTCCAGCAGTCCTAGGCAAAGGCTGAGAGCTCTCCGGAAGGTGTCCCGTGACATCTGTTCTTCCATTGCACTGACACTGTCAGCCTCCTCACATCCTATCCCACCCACCCCATCCAGCCCAGAGCACACTGGCTCCTGGCAGTTTCTTTCTTTTTAAAAAAACTTTATTTTTATTGTTGGCACTATTACAGATGTCCCCATCCCCCGCCCCTTTCCCACCTCCACCCAGCCCCAGCTCCCCTTTCCTCTAGCCATGACCTCACTGTTGTCTGTGTTTATGGGCTATAATTATGTTCTTTAGCTAATCCCTTCACCTTTTTTCATCCAGTCTCCCCCCCACCCCCCACCCCTGCCCTCTGACAGCTGTCAGTCTGTTCCATGAGTCCATGCCTCTGTTTCTATTTCATTCGTCACTTTACCTTGAGCACACCGAGCTGCTTCGGCCGTGGGGTCTGTGCACTGGATCTTTGCTCTCGGAATGCCCTCTTCCCAGCTCATCCCAGGCTGGCACCTTCGAGGCCTCGGGTCACAGCCTTCCCTGACAACCCAGTTAACATAACCACGCCCACTCTCTGTCCCACCCTGTGTACTTCATTTCTAGCTCTAGCATTCTACAGTGCTCCCATTGATTTGTTAACCGTTCATTGTCAATCTGCCCTGCTGGGCTGGGGGTCTGTGAGGGTGGAGACCAAGACCATCTTGTTCATTCCTGGGTCTTTCACCTCCATCAACCTCTCCCAGACCCTTGTCAGGCTGGGTTAGGACTCTGGAAACCCCCACTTCAACCCCACCCTTTCTGGGCCGGCACTGTCTGGGGGTGGGTCTGTCTCCAGCACTGGACTGTCAATGCAGGAGGGTGGTGTCCAGGGCTCAAACCAGCCCAGCCCAGCCCAGCACAAGATAGATGCTTAATAAATACTTGTTGCCTTAATGAAGGCTGCCACGTGCCAGACACCAGGCAATGCTGGGACGGGAAATCAATGAATCAGAGCCGGTCAGGCCTGGCATGTTCTGTGTGTGCTGAGTGAGGCTGTGAGCATGCCCAGGCAATGGTGTCCACAGAGAGCAAAGGCCTGGCACGGGAGCCAGATAGAAACCTGGTTAAATCTCAGCTCTGCCACTTCCTGTGGGATGTGGAGTCCCCAGCCCTCTCTGAGCCACTGTTTCTTCATCTGTAACAAAAGAATGGTCACACCTGGTGGGGTTGCCTTGGGATTAAATGAGTTGAAAGCTTTGGTGCTGTTGTCCTTGACTCCTGTTTTTTTCATGCCCATATTCAATTACCTAATAAATTCTGTTGGTTTGTCTTTAAAAATTTATCTCAATGTGTCTCCTTCTCCCATTTGTAAGGCCACACCCTAGTCCTATCCACCTTATCTCTCACCTCCTGCTTGGTCTCGCTGCTCCTGTTCCTGCCACCACCGTCTGTTTCTCACACACAGCAAAGGGACCTGGGGACTCAGCATCAGATTATGTCTCTCCCTTGCCTGAGCCCTCTTGTGGCTCCATCACACTTGGGGCAAAAACCAGTGTCCTCCCTGTGGACCATGCCACATGAACTGCCCCCAGTACCTCCCTGCCCTTACCTCCTACTACTGTCCTTGCCCACTCTGCTTCAAATCTATCAGGTTACCCTCCTCGGTTTTCACTGGCTGTTCCCTGGGCCTGGGACTCTGCCCCCAGGTACTCACATGGCTCCTGCTCACTCCTTCAGGCCTCTGATCAAATCTCACCTTTTCAGTGACCCTTCCCTGACCACCTGTTTGAAACAATATTCCAGCCCCCACCTCCCATCCCCTTTCCCTGCTTTATTTTCCTTTGGGTCACTTAGACTTTGTGACCTACTATGTAGATACATGTTTAGTTATGTACTTTATTTCCTCCATCAGAATGTGAGCCAGAGTGCAGAAGTTTCTGCAACCCCAGTACCCAATACATATTAGTTGCACATTGTAATTGGTGGAATGAATGAAGGAAGGAGAAATAAAGGTAAAATGCTTAACACAGACCTGGCGCTGAGGGAGCAGGTAACTAATACTAGGGATGACAATGATATAGGTGAATCAGATTAAAGCCCAACCCTTAGGGCATACGCTGCTAGATGCACAGGAGACAGGCATGTACGGCTGGTTGCAACACCTGTGATATGTGACATGCACAGGAAGTGACAGGTTGCAGGGCCAGAGACTCCGGCTTCTGGGAGACAGAGCTGAGCAAGGCTTTTGGAGGCTGCATAGAGGCCTGCCTAAGCAGGACTGGGGTGAATGCTCCCAGAAGCAGCAGCAGGGCCCAGGGGAGAACTTGTGGGGTGGCTGGGGGTCTGTGCAGAGATAAGGAGTGGGAAGCTGCAGGTGTTTGGATTCATTCATTAACAAATTTTATTTACTAAAGTCCTTCATTGCTCACATCAGCCAGAAATGGTTTCTGTTGATTGTAACCAAAAACTGTGAAAAATCTGTGCACCTGCTATGATGCAAGTGCTGGAAATACTGTGCTGGCCCAGATGCCATTTTCCTCCTTGTGAAACTTAAATTCTACTCAGGGAGGAAAAGAAACCCTGAAAACATACTCTCACATGTAAGTCCAGTGTAGGATAGTAAAGTTGCTTTAGGAGAGGAGGTGACATTTGAACCAAAAGATAGGGAGTTGGTCAAAGCAAAGACCTAGAAGAGTGACCCAAGCAGAGGGGCCAGCGGGTGTAAGGCCCTGAGGCAGGACTGAGTGTGTGTGTTTAAGAATCAACCATAAGGCCAGGGTGGCTGCTGTGGATTGCCAGGTAAAATAGGGATGCCCAGTTAAATTTGAATTTCAGATAAGCAATAAAGTACATTTTCATTATAAGTATGTTCCGATTATTGCATAGGATATATTTATCCTAAAAAAATGACTTGGGGTTTCTTGAAATTCAATTTTAATTGAAATCCTGTATTTTTATTGGCTAAGTTTTTATTGCAACCCGAGGTATGAGCAAGAAAGAAAGTTGAGGAGCTGAGGACAGAGGACATGGAGAGGGCAAAGTTCTCCTCTGGGTCCTACATGCATGCATGAGGAGATGGGACTCTCTGAGGTCTATAGGGGTCCCTACTCCCCGGGCAGTGGCTGCACCTCCCAACCCCCTCCTCCCTTCAAAGACCTCCTTCCAGATCTTTGCTGCTTAATTTCAGCAAATTTAAAAGATGATAATATCCTTATTTTTCTTCAGGAGAGAAAAATAACACACTCAAATTCAAACCATGCAAAAATCTATGTATATAAAAGGCTAAGTGATCTTCCGATCAGCCAGTAGTTATGATGCGCACTGACCACCAGGGGGCAGACACTCAATGCAGGAGCTGCCGAGCTGGGGTGACTAGGCAGCAGCAGTTCTTGGGTGACACACCCAGAACCAGAGAGGAGGGAGCCCAATTCCAGGATCTGTCACCCAAGAACCGCCCTCTCCCAATCTGGGACCCCTCGGGGGATGGTGGAGAGCCAGTTTCAGACCTATCCCTGCAGGCCAGTCCAAGGGACCCCACCTGCTGAAGGGACCCTGCTCACTCTGCAGATGCCCTTTGAGCAACAGCACCTGGCTGGGGAGTGGGGAGGGACCACAGGAGGTTGGCTCCAGGGTATGTCTGGCCCCATCCCCTCCACCGTCTTGCTCAGTCCCGCCCTGCCGGCCATCTTGTAATTAATTTCCTTTCAAGGTGCATGAATCCATGCACCAGGGCACTAGTAAATAAATAAAATAGAACCAGAAAATTTCCAGCTGTCCTATTCCTAACAGCTTCTAACTTTAAACATTTTAATTTTCTTCATTATAACCCTGGATTTAAAAAAAAAAATGTAGAGCCCGGCTGGTGTGACTCTGTGGTTCAGTGCTGACCTATGAACCAGGAGGTCACGTTCAATTCCTGGTCAGGGCACATGCCCAGGTTGTGGGTTCAATCCCCAGTGTAGGGCATGCAGGAGGCAGCCAATCAATGATTCTCTCACATCACTGATGTTTCTATCTCTCTCTCCCTTTCTCTTCCACTCTGAAATCAATAAAAATATATATTTTTAAATGTAGATACTTTCGAACTCACGTTGGCAGCACATGTGCTAAAAGTCTAGTGATACAGAGATTAGCATGGCCCCATGTGAGGATGACATGCAAAGTCGTGAAGTGTACCATGTCTCATTTGGCAATACAGTATAAACAAATATTGATTATGTTGTACTCCTGAAGCTAACACAATATTATATGTCAATTATGTCTCAGTTTTAAAAAAGAAAGAAAAGCCCTAGCCAGTTTGGCTTGGTGGATAGAGCGTCAGGCTGCGGACTGAGGGGTCCCAGGTTCGATTCTGGTAGGGGGCACATGCCGGGGTTGTGGGCTCGATCCCCAGTGGGGTGTGTGCAGGAGGCAGCTGATCAATGATTCTCTCTCATCATTGATGTTTCTTTCTCTCTCCCTCTCCCTTCCTCTCTGAAATCAATAAAAATATATTTTTAAAAAAGAAGGAAAATACTAATATATGATATGGGTGAGTTTCAACCCTGCTTTTCTTTCCCACATAAATTAACATGGGCAGAATATCATCTCCATTCTGTTGTTGATTTATTTTTAGTTTAAAAAGTAAACTTTATTTTTGAAACAGTTTTAGATTTACAGAAAATTTTCAAAGATAGTATAGAGTTCCCATAAATCCCATACCCAGTTTCCCCTGTTATTAAAATCTTCTGCTTAGTGGAATACATTTGTTACAATTGAGGAACCACTACTGATACATTATTATTAACTGAAGTCCATACTTTATTCTACTGCATTTTAGTTTAAATATAACTTTATTGACATGTAATTTAGAAAAAAAAGAGATGTAATTTAGTGCAATTAACTTCATCTTTTGAAAGTGTACAATTTGAGTTTTGACATGTGCATTCCCATGTAACCAGAATCAAGAATCAGAATATTTCCATCACCTCACTTACCCTTCTGTTCCTTTGCCATTAATCCTTTCCTCTGTCCCCCAGCCTCAGGCAATAACCAATCTGCTCTCTATCACTACAGAATTACCTTTTCCAGAATACTACCAATGGAAGCAGGTACTATGTAACCCTTTGAGATTGACTACTTTCACCTAGCCCTGTAGTCGGCAAACTGCAGCTCGCAAGCCACATGCGGCTCTTTGGCCCCTTGAATGTGGCTCTTCCACAAAATACCACGGCCTGGGCGAGTCTATTTTGAAGAAGTGGCATTAGAAGAAGTTTAAGTTTAAAAAATTTTGGCTCTCAAAAGAAATTTCAATCGTTGTACTGTTGATATTTGGCTCCCTTGACTAATGAGTTTGCCGACCACTGACCTAGCCTAACACATTTGTAATTCATCCAAGGTGTTCTGCTTACCAACAGTTCCTTTTTATTACTGAGTAGTGTCCCATGGAATGGATCTACTGCAATGTATTTATCTGTTAACCATTTCAAGGACATTTGGGGTTGTTTCCAGTTTGGAGCAATTATGAAAACAACTGCTTTCCTGTACTAGTCATGGATATACAGGGGTGAGCAAAAGTGGGTTTATAGTTGTTTAAATGGAAAAAGACATGCAGATTATGATTATTACAATAGCTTTATTAACTCAAAAGAATATTACAATGGCACAGTCTCACTTAGGTACAGTCTCATAAGTGCTCAAATTGCCGGCTTTCATTATTTATACATTTTTGTAGTCTATTTCCTAAACTCCCTGTTTTGCATACTCACAACTGTATACCTCAGTATGCCCACCCCGTGTATGTTTTCATTTCTCCTGAGTAAATACTTAGGAGTGGGCTCATGGGATCCTATGTCTTCCGCATTCTGTGGCTGCATGGATGTATTTCATGACATGTTTTGAGTTCCGCTATCACCTTATTTTGTTATATTATTTATTTGTTCATGTGTTTATTATCTATTTCTTGTGCATTTGTTTTCTGAAAAAGAAGAGAAATAGGAATTTAAACCCTGAAGCTAGGCTGCTGAGTGACTTTAGAGAAGTTATTTAACCTCTCTATGCTTCAGTGTGCACATGTGTTGAATGGCATGCATAGAACTGTTGCAGAGATTACATGAAATAGTAAAGGGCCTGCTATACAGAAAATGCTCAATAAATGTTTGTAGTCATCATTAGTTAATATGGCTTGGCATACAGATGGCATTCAATGAATACATTTATTGAATGAATTTGAGCCATTCTAAGAACATCAGCTTTGAAGTCAGACTTCCTGGTTAAAATTCCAGCAAAACTACTTAGAGGTGGTGGGACTCCGCTCCACTTCCCACACTACTCCCATGCCTCAGTTTCCTGGACTGTTAAATGGGGCTAAGGATCCCATCTTCTAGATAAGTGAGGAGACAGGTAAAATCATATGGTGTTTAGAGAGGGCCTGGCATAGAGAACAGTGAAAAAAAAATGGAAGCAACCTAAATGTGCAAGGAGAATTGTTAAGTACAGTATAATATACCAAATTAAGAAACAATCATGACTTTAAAACTTCTTACTAAAAAAAACTAATGATGAATGGCTGCACATTTACACCTTTGTCTATGCCTTTCTTTTCCTTTAAGAACAATTTCTGGAAGTAAATATCAAAGGGTGGACAGTATTGTTAAGTCTTTTGATGGATATTGCCAAAGCCTGGCCCAGATCAGTGGTACAAGTGGGGTATGAAAGTGGCTGTTATCTAGTATTTCATCAGCACTGATTTAATATTTTTAAAATATTTTTTCTAAGAGATCTGTGCAGCCATTGTGGAAAACTAGAGGCCTGGTGCACGAAATTCATGCATGGGTAGGGTCCCTAGGCCTGGCCAGCGATCAGGGCCGGGCCAATTGGGGCTTGCTGGACAGGAGGAAGTACCCCAGGAGGTTAGCCAGCTAGGGGAGGTTGGCTGTGGGAACGCACTCACCACTAGGGGGAAGCTCCTGCATTGAGCATCGCCCCCCTGGTGGTCAGTGCACATCATAGCGACTGGCCATTCTGGTCATTCGGTTGTAATGGTTGCTTAGGCTTTTATATATATACTAGAGGCCTGGTGCATGAAATTCGTGCATGGGGGGGGTGTCCCTCAGCCCAGCCTGCACCCTCTCCAATCTGGGACCCCTTGAGGGATGTCCGACTAGGATCTAGGATCGGGCCTAAACTGGCAGTCGGACATCCCTCTCACAATCCAGGACTGCTGGCTCCCAGCTGCTCACCTGCCTGCCTTCCTGATTGCCCCTAACCGCTTCTGCCTGCCAGCCTGATCACCCCCTAACCACTCCTCTGCCAACCTGATTGATGCCTAACTGCTCCCCTGCCAGGCTGTTTGCCCCCAACTGCCCTCCCTTGCAGGCCTGGTCCCTCCCAAATGCCCTCCCCTGCTGGGCATCTTGTGGTGGCCATCTTGTGTCCACGTGGGGTCAGTCATCTTTGACCACATGGGTGCAGCCATCTTGTGTGTTGGGGTGATGGTCAATTTGCATATTATTCTTTTATTAGATAGGAGGATTAGATAAGATAGAGGCCTGGTGCACGGGTGGGGGCCGGCTAGTTTGCCCTGAAGGGTATCCTGGATCAGGGTGGGGGTTCCCTTGGGGCATGGGGTGGCCTGGGAGAGGGGCCTGTGGTGGTTTGCAGGTCAGCCACTCACCCCGGCGACCCAAGCGGAGGCCCTGGTATCTGGGATTTATTTATCTTCTATAATTGAAACTTTGTAGCCTTAAGCGGAGGCCAAGGCAGGCTAGGGCTGCAGAAACTTGGCTTCCTCCATCACCGGGGGCAACTCAAGCCTCCTGCTCTCTTCATCTCCATGGCTGCTGCCATTTTTGTTGGGATTTATTTATCTTCTATAATTAAAACTTCGTAGCCTTAAGCGGAGGCCAAGGCAGGCCAGAGCAGGTGGAAAGCTTGGCTTCCTCCCATTGCCAGGGAAACCCAAGCCTCCTGCTCTTTCTGTGGCCACAGCCATCTTGATTGGGTTAATTTGCATACTCACTCCTGATTGGCTGGTAGGCGTGGCTTGTGGGTGTAGTAGAGGTACAGTCGATTTGCATCTTACTCTTTTATTAGATAGGATACTAGAGGCCCAGTGCATGAAATTTTTAATGGGGTGTCCTCTCAGCCCAGCCTGCACCCTCTCCAATCCAGGACTCCTTGGGGGATGTCCGACTGCCAGTTTAGGCCCAATTCCGGGCATCGAACCTAAACCAGCAGTCGGACATCCCTCTCACAATCCTGGACCGTTGGCTCCTAATTGCTCACATGCCTGCTTGCCTGGTCACTCCTAACTGCCCCCCGCTGCTGACCAGGTCACTCCCAACAGCCCCCTCCCTGCCAGCCTGGTCGCTCCTAACTCCCCCCCCCCCCCACACCACCACCCCCCCGCCAGCCTGGTCACCTCTTACTGCTCCCCCTGCCGGCCTGGTTATCCCAACTGCCCACCCTGCTGGCTTGGTCACCCCACAAAGCCTGCTTGCTCCCTACCCCCCCTCCTGCTGGCCTGGTCACCCTACACAACCTGCTTGTTCAGTCATTTGGCTGTCCCTCACTAACCCCCTGCTGGCCTGATTGCCCCACCCAGCCTGCTGTGTAGTCATTTGGTCATCTCTCACTAACACCCCTGCCAGCCCGGTCACCCCACACAGCCTATTTGTTCAGTCATTTGGTCGCCCTCAATAACCCCCCTGCTGTCCTGGTTGTAGGCAGCCGTCTTGTGAGGGAATGAGGGTCAATTTGCATATTACCTCTTTATTATATAGGATAGATAGTATGGAGTTTCCTAAAAAAATTAAATATGGAATTGCCATTTGATCCAGTGACTCCACTTCTAGAAATACAGGCAGTCCTTGGGTTACGTCAGACTTGACATACATCGTTTCATGGTTACATTGCCATCTCCCATTTACAGTATTTATTTTAAAAAGTTCCATCATTTTGATGTATGTACATATGTGCTTTATGTTTTTTATTATTTATTTACCACAAATAAAGGTCAGGAATTGTTATCTTTCTTTAAAATTTTTTTTACTGTTTCACTTCATTACTGCTGTGTATGTGCTCCATGTGAGTGACATAGGTGCTTATGTAGGTGGGTTCTGACTTACGGCGAAAATCGCCTTACATCACACCATAGGAACGGATCTTCGATGTAATCTGAGGACCTACTATATATCCTAAGAAACCTGAAACACCAATCAGAAAGAATGTATGCACCCCTATGTTCATAGCAGCACAATCTACAATAGCTAAGATCTGAAAACAGCCCAAGTGCCCATCAGTAGATGAGTGGATAAAAAAAGCTGTGGTACATTTACACCATGGAATACTATGCAGCAGTAAAAAAAAAAAAAAAAAAAAAAGAATCTCTTACCCTTTGAGACAGCATGGAGGGACCTGGAGAGTATTATGCTAAGTGAAATAAGCCAGTCAGAGAAAGAAAAGTATCACATGATCTCACTGATATGTGGAATCTAATGAACAAAATAAAGTGATAAACAAAATAGATCCAGAGACATAGAAGCATGGAACAGGCTGTGGAACCCCAGAGGCAAGGGGGGAGGGAGGAGATCATCCAAAGAACTTGTATGCATATATGCATAGCCCATGGACACAGACAATAGGGTGATGAAGCCTGGGGCAGCCTAGAAGGGGTCAATGGGAGAAATAAATAAATAAATAGGAAAAAAGGAAATCTGTTTAATAGTATTAAAGAACAAAACTCAACAAAATAAGTCTTAGGATCTAATTAGCTTTATTAAGTGATTCATTAATCAGGTCGCACAGTGATCGGCAAACTCTTTAGTCAACAGAGCCAAATATCAACAGTACGATTGAAATTTCTTTTGAGAGCTGAAAACCAACTTCTGCGCATGGGCCACGAAGTTTCAATCGCACTGTACGTGGGCGCCCGTACGTGGTATTTTGTGGAAGAGCCACACTCAAGGGGCCAAAGAGCCGCATGTGGCTCGCAGCCGTGGTTTGCCAACCACTGAGGTAGCACTCCATCTAGCAACTGGAAGTGAGCATCAAGGAGTTGTACAAACAGGAAGGTTTTAATAGGCAGAAAGAGGATGGAACTAAGATAAGAGTAGATTTTTAAAAATCCTCACCTGTGGATATTTTTTCCATTGATCTTTAGAGAGTGACGAGTGGAAAAGAGGGAGGATGGGGGCGGGGAGAAAGGAGAGAGAGAGAGAGAGAGAGATGAGGGAGATAGATCATACCTCCCACATGTGCCTGACCAGAGCCAGGAATTGAACCCACGACCCTTTGGCACCAATATTCCAACCACTGAGGCAAAGAGTCGATTTTTTCAAGCAAGACCACCTTCCCTTAGGGGAAGGCATGGGGGTCTTATCAGGCAGATTATCTCATTAGTGTTGATCAATAAATTCCTGACTGATTGGTTTAAAACTCCACTCATGGGAGAGGCTGGAACTGCAATTAGGTTAATTATTAAGTTTTGGTTTGGTGACTGGTTTAGCCAAAGTGACTCCATTTTGCCCTCGTCAGTTTGACTCAGTGGTTAGAGCGTTGGCCCTCAGACTGAAGGGTTGCAGGTTTGATTCTGGTCAAAGGCACATATCTCAGTTGCAGACTTGATCCCACACAATGTGTTGGAGGCAACCAATCGATGCGTCTCTATCACATCACATGGATGTTTCCTCTTTCTATCTCTCCCCCTCCCATCCACTCTCTGTAAAGGTCAATGGAAAGAGTGTCCCTGAGTGAGAATTAACAAACAAACAAACAAAAAATGACTCCATTTTGGCTGTTCCTTTTTTTTTTTTTTTAACAATAGCCATTTCATTAATTTCTTATTTGCCAACTCCATTTTTTCTTATCTGTTGTTTGTATTTTTAACTTTTGTTCATGTCCTTTGCCTATTTTTCTATTGTATGTTCACCTTTCATATTGATTTTTAAATGCTCTTTACATATGATGGAAGAAAGCTTTGCTTGCCATTCATATGTTGTCACTTCTCTTTTTCCTTGATGTATTGAAATGTATCATTTTTATTAACCTGAATCTACCTCACCCACCTTTCCTATTTCTATCCTTTGAGGGTCACCTCCTCACCACTGCCTCCAGGAAGCCTTCCCTGTAGAAGGCTCTTTAGAGCTGATATTTTTTTTCTCCCAGAACCCCAAACTAAGAGGCCCTGATAGCCCATCCTGAGTAAGCCCTTGGAGCAGGTCTGCCACCAGGCTTGTTCCAGGAGTCTGATCTCTGGCAGATTCCCAGCTAAGTTACAAGGGTGCTTCCTTAAAAATGAGTTCTAGAGTCTAATGCCTTGTAATTTGTGCAGAGGCAAAGGCTGTACCTGGCTCTCCTCCTATCACTGTGATCCGAATAAAGTGCAGACATTTCAGTTACTAGCCTTGTATGTGTGGGATTTTGTTCATTTGTTTGTTTAAATATGTTTTTATTGATTTCAGAGAGGAAGGGAAAGGGAGAGAGAGAGAGAAACATCAATGATGAGAGAGAATCATTGATCGGCTGCCTCCTGCATGCCCCCCACTGGGGATCAAGCCTGCAAACTGGGCATGTGCCCTTGACTGGAATCGAACCTGGGACTCTTCTGTCTGCAGGCTGACGCTCTATCTCCACTGAGCCAAACAGCTAGTGTTTATGTGTGTGTTTTTTAATGGAAATTCTGTAAGGATAAAAAGTTCAAAAGTGTGCAAAACCAAGAATGTTTAATGCTGGCGAGGATACTTTATTTAAAGGGCATATTTCCTCTGAATGCCGGTTGGAGTGTGAATTGGATCCCTGTAACACAAGTTGGCAATGCGTGTCCCAGGCCGTGTGGAGGCAGCAGAGGGCAGTTAGCGAGTGCCTGGGAGTCAAAGGTGGGGATGAATCCTAGCTCTGCCCCTTAGTTTGTGAGACTTTGAGCAAACAAAATTACTTCTGTAAGCCTCAGTTTCCTCCTCTGCGAAACAGGGTTAGTCATAGCTACTGTTGTTAAAATTACATGGCCTAGCACCATGCACAGAAATGCTAGAAACATGGAAACTGTTACTATTATTAAATCTTAAAAAATGTGCATTTCTTCTGACCCAGAAGTTCCATTTGTGATAATCTATTCAAAGGAAATAATGCTAATAATAATTATTATTTTTATTGATTGATTTGAGGGAGAGAGAGAGAAATAGACTTGTTCCATTCGTATTATGTATGTGCCCTGATAGGGGATTGAACCCACAATCTTAGCATATCAGGATGACACTCTAACCTACTGAGCTACCTGGCCAGGGCCAAAGGCAATAATTACTGATGTGCACAAATATTTAGCTGCTTTGATTTATTTGTGGGGAGAGATTATTTGTAATAGCAAAATATTTATCACAGCTTAGAAGGTCAACAACAAAAAAAAGACTAATGGTTTCCCTGGCCCCATTACTTATTTGGTTGAAACGTCCTCCCAAACACCAAAAGGTTGGTGTGCAATTCCTGGTCAGGGCACATATCTAGGTTATGGTTAGATCCTGGTTGGGCATGCATACAGGAGGCAGCCAATAGGTGTTTCTCTCTCACATTTCACATCAATGTTTCTCTCTGGGTGAGGATTTTAAAAAAATAAACAAAAAGCTAAAACTAATGATCTTAAAGAATACGTAATGGCATGGGAAGATATTGGTGATATTTATACTCTTGTTTAAAAAGATGCAAAATTCTTTACTATTTTTTACATATTTAAAATTTTTCAATTATAGTCGACATCCATTATTATATTAGTCCAGATGTACATCATAGTGGTTAGACATTTATATAACTCACCAAGCGATCCCTTTCATACATAGTTATTACAATATTATTTACTGTATTCCTTATGCTGTTCTTTACATCTCCATGACTATTTTCTACCTACCAATATATGCTTCTTAATCCCTCACTTTTTTTTTACCCAGTCCCCCAACCCCACTCCCATCTGGCAACCATCAGTTTGTTCTCTGTAAAAAGATACAAAATTCTTTATGTGTTTCTGGTTCTATTTTAAAATGTAGTTAAAAATACAGAAAAAAATGACTCATCATGCATTTATTCATTCATTGCTTCTGAAGACATTAATTAAATGCCTATTATGTGCTAGACACTGTGCTGGGGCAGGGGAGATGCATTAAACATTTAAGAGTATCTCTGAGGAGATGGAATTACAATTCACCCAATTATCCATTCAACAAATATTTATTGAGCATCTAATCTACATGCCAATAATGCCAGGCACTGGGCATGCACAATGAACAAAACACAAAAATCCATGCTCTCATGTAGCTGACATTCCAGCAGGGGAGACAACTAAAAATCAACAACTATGAATAGCTAATTATTCAGTATGTTAAAAGGTGTTTTGAGCAACAGAAAATAAGAAAAAACAGACAAGGTAAGGGATTTACTAGCATGTAAGAGAAATATTTGCTGCTGTTGTTAGGGTGGGAGGAACAGTCCCATAGATAAGGAGTCATTTGAGTAAAACCCTGAAGGAGCAGAGGGAAGGAGCTGAAAGAATACCTGGGGGAAGAGTGTATTCCAGATAGAGGGAACAGCCAATGCAAAGACCTTGAAGTGGAAGAGCACCTGATATTTTTCTGGAAGAGCAAAGGCCTGGAGACCAGTGAGTGAAATCATAGAACACGTTGTCCGAGTTTAGTTTATGATTTTTGGTGTGGTGTTTTGTATTTTCATATGTGCATATATCAAATTACGATTAAAAGTTTATTTAAAAGGTTAAGATCAAATAGAGTCTTGGTTCCAGGTAAAGTTCCCGGACTCAGACAGACAGACGGTCGTCCAAAACTCATTATTTATTTCTTGCAATCCCAAACCCCTCTGAGCCTCAGTTTCTTTATCTGTAAAACGGTTATCAATAATACAACCGGGTTGTAATGAGTATTCAGCAAGACGATGCCTTGCTGGGTGTCTGGCAGATAGTAAATGCTTAAGAACTGTTTCTGGTCATTATTGTCCATTACTGCCTTCCAACCCCTAAACTTCTTTCCGGGGAAGGTGGGAATGACTATTACAAGTGAATAGTCATTTCTCCTTTAAGAACTAGAGTGGGCTGGGATCCAGCCTCCCCGCACCTTTTCCAAATTTCCCAATCCCAGCTTGGCATTTTCCGCCCGAAGGTCTCCGATTGGACAATCTGCACCAATCAGAGGCTGGAGCGGGCGCTGCCGGGCACTCAGCTCCGCCCCTAAGCGGGCCCTACCCCCTACCCGGTCAGCCCTGTTGCTATAGGGACTGGTGGGCGGTGAAGGGGGAAAGCCCCGGATGTTCGTTGGGGATTCAACATGGCGGTGGCAGTGGCCGCTGTGGTGGCGGCGCAAGAGACCTGAGGGCGACGCGGAGGCACGGAGTTCCGAGCCGAGCAGTTAGGCCGCGAGCGACTACGGCGTCGAACCGGTAGGATAAGCAGTCTGGCCAGGGTAATGGGGTGGTCTGGGCAATGGCGGTGGGAGAGGGTTAACGTAAAGAGGGGCCGGAGCTGCTTTGGTCAAAGTTCACTCGTGGAGAGTAGGGTCTTGCCGGACGTGGAGGGTCGAAGTAGAGGAGTTCAAAGGTCAAACTTACGAAGGGGGTGTGGCCAGGAGTAGCGCAAAGTTCGAAATTTGAAGTGGGAGCGTGCTAGAGGGGCGTGGGGCGAGTGTCAAAAAAGGGGGTCGAAATTATTTGAGGAGAGGGTGCGCCTCCGATGGTCAAAGGTCACAATCTTAGGGAGATAAGGGGACAGGTGGAAGGTTAAGGCAGCAACCAGTGGAGCAGATGAATGAGATTTAGGTTGGGGGGCATCTTTTATGTGATCAAAGGTGAAGCATGGACAAAGGGGAGAAATCATGTTTCCAAGGGTCAAAAGTTAAAACCCAAGTGGGACATATTGCCCGGGTGGGGTGGGGGACAGGACATCTAAGAGAGAGGTCAAAGGTGATTTTTGGTGGGGGAGAGGGGAGCCCCCTTCCACAAATAATGACAATAATAGCAGCATAAAGCACTATGTGTCAGACCCTGTTCTAAACGCTTTATGTATTGAATCCTGACTACACCCCTGTAGGGTTGGTGCTCTTACTAAAGGCTGACTTGCCCAGGGTCACATAATGAGGAAGTTGTGCAGCTGGGATTCGACCTCTGAAGTTCTGGGCTGAGTTCTATGCACTACTGCCTCTTAAGTAATCACAATATTGGTTAATATTTAATTGGGGTTAACACAGTGCTCAGTGCCCTGTGTGCCTGGTCTTATTATACCACAATCTTATGAAGTGGGTACTAAATAGGCCCACTTTACAGACAGAAAAGTGAGGTTCATAGAGCTTCTGCTAAGTCACAGGCAGATTCCAGGCTGGGTCTGAATCCCAGAGCTCCTACCCCTGATGACTACATTGCAAATTGCTGAAGGTATGTCTTTAAAAAAAAAAAAAAAAATATATATATATATATATATATATATATATATATATGTATGTATGTATGTATCAGAAAGGAAGCGAGAGGGAGAGAGAGAGAGAACCATCAGTGATGAGATTCATTGATTGGCTGCTTTCTTCCCCCTCCCTATTGGGGAATGAGCCCATAACCCAGGCATGTGCCCTTGATCAGAATCAAATCTGGGACCTTTCAGTCCATAGGCTGATGCTCTATCCACTGAGCCGAATCAAATCTGGGACCTTTCAGTCCATAGGCTGATGCTCTATCCACTGAGCCAAACTGGCTAGGGCTGAAGGTCTGTTTTTGAAAGCAGAGACTGGGCAAGGCTGGGCCACTCCCTGAGCAGGAAAGGATTGTCTGTTTAGCCTCCATGGAAGGGTGTGATCTGGGAAGAGAGGTTCCCCTGGGCTTATGGGATGGGGTGTTTGTGGGTGGCCTGGAGTCCAAGTATGTCTAATGGGCTTCTGGCTGGGAGGGTGTCCTTGGGTGGTACCCTGTACAAAATTGGGTATTTTTTGTACTTAAAACCCTAAGCTCTCATCATGGTCCTCAATTGCTCCCACCTCATTTCCTACTGCTCTCCCCATTCCTTGCCTCAGTCCAAACACATTGGCCTCTTTGCTGTTCTTCAACTCTGTAGACTTACACCTACAGGTCTTTGACCTTCTTGTTCTCTGTGCCTGGAATCCCTTCCCACCTTGCCCCTCTCATTTGTCCCTCACTCACTCACAGCCCTACCAGGACCACTCAGCTCTCCCTGCCCTCAGACACTCTTTTTTTTTGTTTGTTTGTTTGTTTGTTTTCTCCCCAGCCCTCACTCTGTCCTTACCTTGGTTGTCAGCCTCTACCACTAAAATGTGAGCCCCTCATTGGCCAGAAATTGCTCCATGTTGCTCTTTCCCTGAATCCCCACCTGAAGTGCTGCCTGGCTTGCAGAGGATGCTCTGTTGGTGGGGGTTGAATGTTGGATACTGTGCTGGGTGCAGGAACTGTAGCAGTGGACAAGACACATGGAGCCTCTGGGGCTCTGTGTCCCTTGGTCGGAGAATACATAATCTGCGAGGACATGTTCAGGAGCCAGGAGAGTGCCGGGACCCTGGGCCCCAACCTGGGCTGGGGACTGTGTCCTGGGAACATCCCCTGGGTAAGTTCTGAAGGATGAGTAAGACGAATGGGAAATGGCAAACCAGGCAGAAGGAAAAGTTCCGTTTGTGAGTGGAGGTCAGGGAATGGATACAGGGGGCTTGTAGGTCACAAGCAGCCTGTAGGTTTACACCTGCAGGCCTGTGTGAGATTACTAGGGTGCCCAGTCTGGGAGGGGGATGGAGCCGAGGTGGATGAATAGCTTCCTGTGTCTGTGGAGCTGTGAGGCAATACTAGGGAGTAGTTCAGAAAGCAGACACTGGAGCAGGGATGCCAGGTTCTCACCCCGCTCCATCACTCACAGACTGTGTGACCGTGGGCAGCTTAACTTTTCTGGACCTCAGTTTCCTCTTCTGAAAAATGGGCCTAATGATAGTGGCTACCTCACAGAATTGCTGTGAAGATACACAGTGTACAGAGTGCCTAAGGCCTGGCACACAGTAGGTGCTGTGTATGCACTAATCTTGATGTTGCTGCTGCTCCTGCTACCTTAGAGATGATGGAGGGACCTCTTCTACCTGCCTCCTGGCTTTCTCTGGCAGCCACCCCATCCCTGGCCCTGGCGGTGTCACTGAGTGGGTGGACGCTCCAGGCAGCCTTGTGAGGCCAGCCCAGCCCTTGTGGTACAAGGTCACTCAGCATCTCAGGGCTCAGCACAGGCAAGGAGCAGTGGGGCTTGGCAATGAGGACCCACGTTCTGGTCCCTGCCCTGTCACTTACCAGCCGTAGGACCTTGGGCAAAAGATTTCTTATGTGCCAGTTTTGTTCCTTATGATACATTTTAGACTGTCAACAAAAATAGAGTTTTCAATATACCAGAACACCAACATCTCCAGCATCCGGCCTAGGACAGAATATGTAGTGGATGCAGTTAAAAGCCCCACTCCTCTGCCCACCCCTCCCAGTCCTCCCTGCCAGTGGCTACTCCTGTCCTGGAATTTGGTGTATAGCGCTTCTCTGCAGGCTGTCACACTTTTGCTGTCCTTAATTATATTCACAAATTCTAGAGCAATAGCTCTCAATCCCAGCTGCACATTGCTACATATTGTAGTCACCTGGAGAGCTTTCAAAACCCTGTTGCCCAGGCCCACCATAGATATTCTGGCATGGGTTCCTGGTCTGGGTTGGAGCCAGCAATAGTATGAGGTTCTCATGGCCCACCAGGGTAGACCACCACCATTTTACAGGTCATGTAAATGGGATCACGATGAGCAGTCTGCTTCTTCTATGCAGCATTAGGGTTGGATATTTCTTTGTGTGGATGTGTGTAGGTCTAGGACAGTCATTCGGTTTCCTTGCTGTCGAGTGTTTCTTTTTGTGATTTCTGCCACACAGGAGTTCACTTTTCGGTGGCCATTTAAGTGGTTTCCCATTGGGACTGTTAACAAACAGCACTGTAGTGAACCTTCTAGAAAGGGTTTCCTTTTATACTATCAATGGCCAGAGTCTCTCTTGGGCACATGTCTTACTTGCCTTGCAAATTGCCTTCCTAAATGTTTGTACAGTGTGCTTCCCAATAGGACTTGTGGGTTCCCTTTCCTCTGTGTCCTGTTTTGGTCACTTTTGTGGCTCTTGCTGATTTATTCAGTCATGAGATGGTAGGTTTTATGGCCTCCCAGGCTGATGGGGCCCAGTTGGGGAGATGGTTTATGTGATGGGCTTAGGTGGGGCCTGACAAGCACTGCTGAGCCCCAGAGGGCTTCGACCTTTGCCTTCTAGGGCATCCAGGACAGTGACTGCAACTTTGACCCAGCTCTCCTTGGGGGCTTCTCCCAGGGCTGACAATTGGAGAAGGAAACTATATTGCCTTGAACCTCCTCAGGAAGGAGGCAGGGAAGAAGAAGGTGAAGCTTGGAAGGGAAGGGCAAAGCCTTGCCACACTCATGTGTCTGACCATTGGTCCCAGTGGTGACCAACACAGCCATTGGCCCATCCCTCTTCCCATGGCCCATTGTATTGTAGTTCAACTAGAGGGCCAGTGCATGAAATTCTTGCACAGGTGGGGTCCCTAGGCCTGGCCGGTAATCAGAGCCTATCAGGGCTGTTTCGCCCAGTCCTGATCGGGGCCGGGCCAGCTGGGGCCTGCCGGATGGATGGGGGGAGGAACCAGGGGAGGTTGGCTGGCTGTGGGAGGTTGGCTGTGGGAGTGCACTGACTACCAGGGGCAGCTCCTATATTGAGCGTCTGCCCCCTGATGGTCAGTGTGCATCATAGCGACTGGTCGACTTGTCATTCCGGTCGTTCAGTTTTAACTGTTGCTTAGGCTTTTATATATATATATATAGATGAAAGAGACAGACTTGTCCTCAGGTAGTGACAGCCCAGAGTGGTCGGGGCTGGGATAGGGGAGGCACATGGACTGTAGGAATCCAGAGGAGGTGCCTGTCATAGCCTGGGGAGTCATTGAGAACTTTCTGGAGGAAACATCTGATCAGTAAGAGTAAGACAGGCCTACAAAGAATACAACAGTTAGTGAGTATGGAAAGTACAAAGGCCCTCAGGTCCAAATTAGTTTGGGATGGTCAAGTATCATCAAGGAGGCCAGTGTGGCAGTGTAGGCAATGAGATTGGGGAGGTGGGGAGGATGTGGAAGGTAGAGCAGGTGCTTTCAGATTGAAGGAAGGATGGATTTCATTTTTTGTGTAATGGGGAGTCATTGGAGGGCTTTAAGCCATGTCTAGTTTCCTTTCGTAAAGATTTCTCAGGCTACCTTATGGGGAACAGATCATGGAGGGCAGGGAGATCTGAGGGGAGGTACTGTGATAGTTGAATAGCAGAGGGGGCATAGGACAAGGGTGGTGGTGATGGAAGAGGGTTCTATGTGCTGGCCAAGATTTATACACATTAATTCATTTGATCTTCACAACACCCTACAAGGTAGGTACTGTTATCATCCCCATTTTAGAGATGAATAAACTGAGATCCAGAGAGGAATGTGACTTGTCTAAGGTCATACAACAGGCAAGTGGCAGAGGCAGGACTTAAACTCCACACCTTTGGGCTCCAGAGTCGCTGCTCGTTGTGGTTACTTGCAATGATTTGGAAGTGTTTTTGTTTTTGTTTTTAAATATTTTTTTATTGATTTGAGAGAGAGAGAGAGAGAGAGGAAGGGAGAGGACAGAGAGATAGAAACATTGATGAGAAATATCCATCGGCTGCCTCATGTATACCACCTACTGGGGATTGAGCCCACTACCCAGGCATGTGCCCTGACTCGGAATCAAACAGTGATCTCATGGTTCATAGGTTGACACTCAACCACTGAGCCACACCGGCTGGGCCCAGACTGCTCTTTATATGGAAGCTCATTGGGAGCCTATTCAACCTGCATAGTTTCTGGACTCTGGGTTCCTACCTCCCTCAGGGACCCCCACAACCCTCTTCCCTTTTTTGTCTATCACCTCACCCCTCCTTGTCCTGCTGGCTCACATTGAGCCAGACTTCCTGGCCAGACACCGCTTGGGGTGTCCCCAGCAGCTGTTTCTCCCATCAGCCGAGCCGGGTGGCCACAGATGCAGCCAGCAGGAAGCAGTCTCCTTCCAAGGCACAGTTAGGGAAATGGGACCCTTCCCGCCCCAACCACCCATCCGGGGCTGGGGCTTATTGTTTGCCAGCTGCCTTGGCCCACAGGAGGGGTGGGTGGAGGAGCAAGGAGGATCAGAAGGGGAGCTTTCCTAAGTCCCAGGGAGCCAACCATGGGAGATTTGGCAGAAGCCACTATTCACTGTAGCCTGTCCCATGGGGCCCTCTGGTCCCACCCTGACTTTCCCCAGGATGTGAAGTGATCTGCTGCCGCCCTCAGGGGCAATAGCAACTTCTCTGCCAGGGCCACAAGACCACACACATCCTTCAGCCTGACCCCACTTTCCCCAGCTGGGACCCCTGAGGAAGAGACATTCGTAACCTGTTGGGAGGATTAGAGGAGGTAAGGCTATAGAGTGCTTAGCACATTGCCTGGCACATGGTAAGCTGGGGGTAGGTGTCCTCACCTGCTCCCAGCCTCTAGTGACACTGCACTAACCCTAGCTCCCTGCTTACCAGGCGCTGGATTGTGCTTTATGGCCATCAGCACAGTGGCACCACCCGCAGACCCTGAGGAGGAGGTGTTATTAACCTCATTTCTCTTTTCTTGCACTTTAATTTTAAGAAGACACATTTTTGCTCCATGTATATGTATTATCTATTCTCCTAAGTAATCACTGAAACACTGAGCCCAGCACAGAAGGGCATACAGTGACAAGGACATCTCTTTCCCATTCTGGCTGGCTGTCCCTTTCTCAGAGGCAGCCATTGTTCCCAGTTCTCTTTTTTGTGGTATTTGTTCCTACATATGTTCTCCCCCCTTTGTTTTTACTCCAGTGGAGCCAACTTCCTATGTTTGTATTCTGTCCTGCCCCCTTGCATTTTTCACTTTTGTTGTTGTTGTTGTTAAGTATATTTTTATTGATTTCAGAGAGGAAGGGAGAGAAAGATAGAAACATCAATGATGAGAGAGAATCATTGATCGGCTGCCTCCTGCACGCCCCCTACTGGGGATAGAGCCTGCAACCCAGGCATGTGGCTGTTACCAGAATTGAACCTGGGAGCCTTCCGTCTACAGGCTGACGCTCTATCCACTGGGCAGCATTTTTCACTCTTTAAGTTCTGTGTCAGGACAGAGTGCTTCCTTGTGCTCGCAGTGGCTGTCATGTTCCTTGGCATGCAGATGGCCATTCAGGCCCTTCTGGGCTTTCCCTCCTCTGAAGAGGGCTGCACGTGCTTGTGAAACAGCTGTGGATTCTGGAGTTGGGCTGGGGTCCAATAGCTTGCCGGCGGTGTTCTGGCCTTCCTGAGAGCATGTGCCCCTTTATACCCCCCATCCCAGTGGCTGATGGCACCAAGGTTTCCTCACATGCTGGTCGTGTGGACAGGGTGTTACCTGATGCTTCAAACTTTGCATGTCAGATAGGTACCAAATGACTCTTGTTGTGGCCCTGATTTTAACATGAGTAAAGTCTTTGTGTTTATTGAAAGCCATCTGAGCTTCCTTTTCTGGGAGCTATCTATTCATGATATTTTTACTTTACCTGAGAACTGGAAACTAAGGCATAGACTGGAAACCCCACAGCAAATAAGCCTGACTCCAGCTTGAACCCAGGCTTACCTGGTTCCAATTTGTAGCTCTTTTTTTCCCCTTTTCCTATTTGTAGCTCTTAATCTGTCTGACACATTTAGAGGGCATGGACTCTGGGGCCGGCTTTGCTACTACTGGCTGTGTGATCCCAGACAAGTCACTTCACCTCTCTGTGCCTCAGTGTCATCTGTAAAATGGGATGTTAATGGTATCTCTTCATAGGGTTGTCTTGAGGTTATAAATGCATAATCATCAGGCAGAATGCATAGCAAATGCTCAAAGACAGTTATCTGCTAGCATTACTACTCAGTATTAGTCTATATTGTTGTGTTCACAGAAAGTACTATTCTTTCTGTGAACTAACATATTGGATCTTCCCAGCACCCCAAAGTTGTAGGTGTTACTATTCCCCTTTCATAGGGTAGGAAATTGAAAACCTGGGAGACTTGCCTGGAGTCACAGAGCCAGCAGGGCTGGGATTTGGCCCCAGGCTGCTGGCTGCCCAGTCTGGCTCCAAACACTATGGCACACCAACTGTGCTACCCCTTTAACTAAGCCTCCTTCCCGCCCCCTCTGTTGTGTCCTCAGTCCAGGCAGGCTGCAGCAGAACTATGAAGGGGAACACCTTGACACGTTGGGTCATCAGGCAGGGTCCCCACATAGGCCCTCCCTCTTGGGCCCTCCCTACTTCCTCTCCAGGTGTCCCAGCCAGGAAACTCCTGATAAAGCAGCATTGTGCTATGGTTTCGGCTGGCTTTCCCAGTCTGGTTTCAGCCACTCCCACACCAGAGAAGTAGCCTGCTGTCCTGGGCCTCCCCCCACCTCTCCTCCTCTCTCTCTGCCCTTCCCTCAGTGCTGGGAATGGGGAGAAAGTAGGACGTTGCAGGAGGGCAGGGCTCTTCTGTATATCAGCCCCCAGGTGAGGATTCCCCCAGGGAGTTCTGCCTCCTCTCTCCCTAGGGACCCCTCCTCTGCTCCCTGCGGGGGGTCTCCACAGCCCTCTTCCCCTTTTCCCGCACTTGCACAGCATCCTGGCCCCAGGTTATTTGACTCTGAAATGCCGTGTATATATACACATAGAAAAGTGCCTAGTGCATATGTCAGTTTGATAGATAATGACAAGGTGAACAGACACTTCACCCACCACAGCAAGGTAAAACAGAGAGCTCAGCATCCTAGAAGCCCCCATCACCCTCTTGATCACAACTCCAGTAGTAATCACTCCCCTTATCTTGGGAGTCACCATGTGTCTGTTTTTCCGGGTAGCTTTTATCAGGTGTGCATCCCTGAATTCTAGAGTGCCACCTTGCCTGCTTTTGAACTTCACATAAATGGGATCCTTTGCATGTCCTTGTTTGTGTCTACCTTCTTTCATCCTCTGTCCCTATGGTTGCATGTATTGTGAGTTCATTCACCCTCCTTGCTGTGTGGTATTCTATGCTGTGAGCAAACCATAACTTAGTTCTCTGTCTCCTGCTATGCAGGTATGAACATCCTCTTTGAATGTGCCTACTGGTTGCATGTGTGCACGTATTTTTCCAGGAAATAGGTGCAGGGTGTATTGCTCTGGGCAGAGGGTAGGGTATCATCACCTTTAGTGGACACCTCCCTACAGGTTTCCAGAGTGCTTGTACCTGTGTACATGACCAATCCTCACCAACACTTGGTTTGTCAGACTTTTGAATTAATCTTGAAACATTTTATATTCTGTTCATCTGCAAAAGTAACATGTGCATGTTATCATTGACATGAGTCCCTTGTGTCATTTTCTTCTCCCTGTGTTCCTGTCCATGCCAGCTCTTACCTGTCCTACCAACAGGAGTCAAGTGCTTATTCCTGGATAAGCCCTGTGCTGGGGCCACGGGACCCAGATTTGAACACAACAGGCTCTCTCACTGAGCTCAGTCCTAGTAGGGGACACAGAGACAGGTAAAAAAGCACCATCTTCCCTCAGTGGCCTTGTTTGGGTAACAGGCACCCCATCCATCCTCTTAATTGGGCCAAGAATCTGGTATCATCCTGACTCATCTTGCCCTTTTCCTCCATATCCACGAGATCAGGAAAGCCTGTTGCTCTACCTTCAGAATAGAACCTGGTGCCTTTTTCTCTTCTTTATTACCCCCAATTCAACCCACCCTCATCTCCCCCCTGGGCCATTCAGCAGTATCCTCCCTCCTCCCTTTCCCACTGGCTCCATAGTCTGTCCTCACAGAAGCCAGAGGGGTGGAGAGAGAGAGAGAGAAACATTGATGTGAGAGAGACACATTGATTGGTTGCCTCCCGCATGTACCTGACTCGGGCCAGGGGTTGAATCTGCAATTCAGGTACATGCCCTTCACCAGGAGTGGAACCCGTGACCCTTTGGATCCCAGGCCAACGCTCTAACCACTGAGCAAACCCCACCAGGGCTGGCCTGGCTGTTCTGCTCACCATTGCTGTACCATTCCTAGAGCAATCTAGGCTAGGTCCTGTCTCGGGGCCTTTATTCATGCAGCTCTTTCAGTAACTTATCTCTCTCTTGCCTCCCACCTTCCCCTGCTTGATTTTCTCTGTAGCACTCATCATTACTACTTACATTACATTATAATTTGTGGTTCTGTTGGTTTATTGTCCCCACTGTCCATAATTTAGCTTCATAACTTAGCTTACTGTGTCCCTTTGCTATATTCTTAGAGTATGATGTGTAGTAGACGCTCAGTAAACACTGGTGGACGAATGTGAATGAATGAATGAGCTATAATAAATGGTGAGTGTCATTGCCAGAATGTAGGATGGGGGACCTGCCCTGGGTGAGGAGTACAGAGCAGGCTTCCTGAGGAGGAAATGGCACTTGCAGTTACCTTAGAGAGGAGGAGGGTAGGGGCACTGGTGGCTGACGGAGCTGCCTGTGCAGGAGTCTAGGCGGGAGCATGCAGGGGCACTTGAGGACCTGAAGAAAGACTAACATCAGTGTCAGTTCTCCAGGTGGTCTGGATTCGAATGTTGATAGCCACTCAAGCCTCTCTGTGTCTCAGTTTCTTTCTCTCTCTAGACCTGAGGTTACTCTGGGTGTCTGGGCATCTCTGAAGTTCTGCTCCTAACATACTTCCCCAGGGCCTGGCATGAAAATATGAATGTGATTGTTTTCTTTTTCTTCCCACAAATTCTCTGGAGTGCCTGGCCCTTAGTGGCTTCCAGGGACACAGTGATAGATAAACAGATCCAGTTACTACCCAATTTGGAGCCTGCCTCTTGAACTCTCAGCCTTCTGAGGCACCCCTGTCTGGAGGCAGGAGGAGGCCTGAAATAATCTTGGGCCTGGGGAGTCTTTATTCCTTAGGCTGATTGATTATAAGGAAAACAAATTGAGGGTTTGCATGTGCCAGCCCCAGTGACCCGCACAGCACTACAACACTTTTGCCTAATCTTTTCTGGAATCCCAGAAGGTGGCTACGACCATCGGACCTGTTTCACAGATGAGGAGGGTGAGAGTGACACCAGTGGTGTGTGCTTTGCCCACCCTGCAAGCTGGTGCTGAGCAGATGTGGTGGCATCTCCTTGTGGTGCTAATTTGCATTCCCCTGGTGGCAGGTCAAGTGAAGGAGCTCTCCACATGTTTTCAAACACCAAGAGAGCCTGTCCTATGAAGTACCCCTTCATGTCGCGTGCCTGTTTTTCCCTTGGGCTGTCTGCGTGTTTATTTATCTATTGAGTTAAATCCTAGATTCTGGAGGAAAGCCTTTGTTTCTAAGATGTTACACTATCTTCTCCCAGTCTGCAGCTTGCGTTTTCACTTTTTAAAATTGTCTTTTGAGGAACAAAAGTGCTTAATTTTAATGTCAAATGTGTCACTCTTTTCCTTTGTGGTTTTATGGTTCTGCTTTTCTATTCGTTCTGGAATTGGTGTGTTTGTGTGTGTCTGTGTGTGTGGTAGACATCCAGTTTTATATTTTCCACCTAGATCCCCATTTATTATAAACAGACCAACTTTTCTCCACTGCGGCCCTGATCATAAATCATGTCTCTGTGTAAGTGGGCCTGTTTCTGGGAGCTCTCTTCCTTTCTCACTCTGTTTTTCTATTCCCATAGCAATACCACACTGTCCTAATTTCTATAGTTATAATAAGTCTAGATCATGGGAAAACAAGCCCTCTTCCACTTGTCTTGGCCATTCTTGGCTTTTTGTAGTTTTGTTTAAATATTAGATAAGCATCTGTCACATACACAGATATGGCATCAATTCTTTCATTCCATGAATGTGGTCTATATTTATGTCTTTTCTGATGTCCCTCAGAGAAGTGTCATAGTTTTCCATCACAGTCCTTGCTCACCTCTTGTTGGATTATTTTTAAAATATATTTTTATTGAGTTCAGAGAGGAAGGGAGAGGGATGAGAGATAGAAATATTAATGATGAGAGAGGATCATTGATTAGCTGCCTGCTGCATGCCCCCTACTGGGGAGCCCGCAACCCAGGCATGTGCCCTTGACCAGCATCGAACCTGGGATCCTTCAGTCCTCAGGCTGACACTCTATCCACTGAGCCAAACCAGTTAGGGCACCTCTTGTTGGATTTACTCCCAGGTACTTCATGCTGTGGCAGGGGGAGCCTGGGCCCTCTTCTCCAATGAGGCGCCTTGCTCACTAGGTTGGGCCTTGTTGGGTGAGGCTCTCATAGCAACCGCAGGGCCCACCTCCCCCATTCCCTGCTTCCTCCTTGGCACCATCCTGGGCCCTGGCAGAGGGCAGGCAGGGTGCCTGCAGAGGAGGTTGTAATTTTCCTGAATGACTTTAAGCCTAATGAAAGGTTTTGCTTGACTAATCAGTTTATGGTTTAATTATCTGGAACAGGCTCAGGAATATGGGGGGTGGCAAGACTGGTATACCCCAACACCCTTCATTGGGCCATTTGGGCTTCTCCATGCCAGTGAGAGAAGATGTGGAGGGCAGCAGGTGCAGTTGAGGTTAGAATGGGTCTCTTTCTGCTTAGAATCCTTCCACAGCTCTGTTGCCCAGGGAGGAGACCAGGACCCAGTCCCTCTGCTGGTCCATAAAGCCTGCTCCCTTCTGCTTGCTAGCTGCATTCACACCTGGCTGGCCTTTGTTTAGTGCTCTCACTTCATTTATTCTTTGGGTCTTGGCCTGAAGGTCACTACCTCTGGGAAGTCATGTCAGGCTGCCCCACCAGTCAGAGCAGGTCCAGAGCAGGTGATAAGCTCCACCCTCCCCTTGCCTGCTGTCAGGGTTATTCATTACACCACTGATAAGTGCTTCTCAAAGTGGGTGCCTGGGCTGGGCCCTATGGTTTAGCACTTGAGTTGCAGGGGACCCAAGAGGAGAAGCGGTTCAGGACTGGTGCTCCTATGTGAGGGCTGGAGTGGGTGTTCAGGCCTGGAGGACTGTGTGCTGGCTGAGGTCTTCTTCAGGGAGACGCCTAGCTGGACTGGACTGGACTGAGGATGGGCTCCTGAGAGTTTGTTGAAGGGGGAGGGGACCTGGAGATGGCTGTGCCAGGCCTGGCTTCATACCTTGCATTCCTTAGGACACTCTTGGTGTCCTAAGGTGGGGGAGGGTGGACAGGCAGAGAGGGGCCTCCTGGGCAATTGACCCTGTCCCTCCCCACCTCTCCCCTCCTTGTCCCTCCTTCTGCCTGTCTCATCAGTGTGTCCAATCCCTCCTCAAGCCCCCTCATCCCACACTCACCCTTGGCTACACATTAGAGTCACCTGGTGGGGCCTCTGTACAGACCCAAGCCCAGACTGTTTGAATCCAAATCTCTGGCTGTAGGTCCTAAGTGTTGGTTTTTTTCCTTAAAGCTCCTGGGTGACTCTAGTGTGATACTGAGCTGGGATGAGAGCCACTGGTCTACAGCAAACATGTATTCGCTTTTGTGATGTTCAGGACACTTCTCTAGGCATCTCACATGGTGTGATTAGGTCAGTCCCCCTCACAGGCATGCTATAGGAAGATATTACTGCCATCTTATGGATGAGGCCACGGAGGCCCAGAGAAGGCTTCCTTCTGTCCCTGGCGGTGCAGCCTCTGCCACTGTCCTGTCTCCCCCAACTCCCATCCCTGGTCTGGACTGCATCTCTCTGTCTCCCCACCTTCTGTCTTTCTCCCTGTCTCTCTCCCTTCTTCCCACCCTCAATTTTCACTCTCCTCACCCTCACCCCCACCCCTATCCCCCAGCAGAAGCTTTCCCAGGCTTCCCGTTTAGAGCCAGGATCCCCCTGATGCCACAGAAGGGAGCTGGTTTCTGCAGGCCCAGGGCAAGGACGGGAAGGATGCAGATGTCATTGTGTGCCAGCCTCCCTCACTGTTTCTGGAGTGCGGGGAGTGAGGGAGGGCACCCATCCTGCTAAAGTTGGGGGTATTGGGGTTGGCTCTGCAACCTTGTCAGGAGGATCATCTAGGCTGGTGAACCCTGACAGATCCTGTGACCCTTACCCTTCCATGGGCCCCAAATTTGATGTCATCTGTTACCATTAACATTTCAGTATCCTATGGAGTGGCTGATGGTTTAATTTCAGCAAAGGTTTATGCTAAGATGTGAAGGCTCTGTATCTGGAGCCTTTATCATTTGATGGGAATGAGAGCCCAGTGCTCCCATTCTTGGCAAGGACTGGGCCCCTCAGCTACTTCTGTGACCTTGGGTCAGGCCCTGAGCCCCAGACGTCTCTTTATTAATTCCCACATCTGGAGCAGGAGAAGGATTCTTGCTGCCTCCCAGTTTAGCTGGATGCATTAAGTGAGTCAGTGTGAGTGCATGTGTGACGCTCAGCAGAGGACTGCCATCATCATGTCATTATGCTTGCTGTTGCCTCGATTACTGTTACAGTTACTAGAGGCAGGTACCTGTTTGGATTAATAGTTAAGATTCACAGGGTGAGTGATCCATAATTCTTTGCTATTATGACTAGATCACATTTCCTGTTGTATAATGTTAAAAGTCTCATAAAATATCATATACTTTAGCTATAAGTATTTCAGATTTTCCTCCTATAAGAGATAAGGAATCTTTTAAAAAATAGCCACAATACCATTGTCACAGGGGAAAAAAAAAGAAACAAAATAATTCCTTCATCTCCTCACATTTCCCCAATTGTCTATCACTTTTTTTTTCAGTTTGTGTGTTTGAGTTGAAGTACAGACAAAAGTCAATGCTTTTGGATTTGGTTGGTATGTGTTCTGTAGTCCATAAGATTTACTCCTTCAGTTCTTTTGTGTCCTTGCTGTTTGGGTCATTTATCTTTCAAAGACCCTGGACTTTTGTCTACTTCTGGCTGATGCTTTTTGTGGTGTCATCTTACATGTTCCTCTATCCCCTGTGCTTTTTGTAAATTGGGACTTAGGTTAGAGACTTGGTTATAATTAAGTTTGTTTCTTTCATGAACAGTATGTGCCTGGGTGATTTTAAAAATAAATTTAGTTAAGTTTATAAAAAGTGAGTAGATTGAAAAAAAAATCTTCAGTTGCTCCTAGTAGGGCTGGTACCCAGATACAGCAGAATGGGATGGGGGAACTGAAGGACTGAGATTTGGGGATTCCTGAGAACAGAGGGCTCGGTATTAGCCTGCAGTGAACTGTTGTCATAAATGTACAGCTTTGGGCTCCTGCTTTGCTAGGACGTAGGCCCCCAGATGAGAACTGTCCCTGACCCCTATCCCCTTTAGCCTGGCCTGGTGGTTAAGCCTTAGAGACAGAGCTAGACTCTGCCCTTGGCCACACTGGGAACCTTTCTCATCCCTTGCCTGCTTCCTCCTGCATAACTTGATGGGGAGAGCTGTGGTCAGGACTCAGTGACCATGCGGAAAAGGGCATGGTGCCTGGCGTGTGCTCCGGAGCTGCTGTTCTGCATTTAGTGTAGGTCTCGACCTCAACTGCGTCACCCTCCCCTCCAACTCTCCCTTCCCTGCCACGCCAGCCTCCACATGCACATCTTGAAATGTATCAGGCGGGCTCTAATCCTTGGGCCTTTGCAGTAGCCATTCTCCTCACCTTCAATGCTCTCCTCATGGCTCCCTCACTTCAGGTCTTGCACACATGCCACCCTGCAGACCTCCCTGACTGTATTCTCTGGCCCCTCTCTCACTTGTTATATACATTTTTATTTACTTGTGTATTGTCTTATATCCAACACTAGAATTTCTGCTTCAAAAAAGAGGGACTGTCTTATTCACTGCTGTGTCCCCAGAGCCTAAAACAGTGCTTGACAATTGAGTGCATAATGAAGGATTGCTTAGTGTGTGAACTAATGAGAGAATGAACATGGTTAAGTGGATGGACTTTGGCACAGGTTAGACCTGCCATGGAATCCTGACTCTGATATACACTGTGTGACCTTGGGCCAGCACCTCTCCTCCCTGAGCCTTTTTCCTCCTCTGCAACGTGGGGGTGTTAGCAGCACTTTACTCCCTTGTTTTGCACCAGCATGCTACCCACATATATGCTTTATAGCTGGCCTCACGCTGTCCTATGTCTGCAGCACAAGGCACAGATGAGCCAGCCAGGGCTGTTCCTGCCATGGGGACACTTTATCAAATCTTAAATAAGATCTTCTAGTCTGTGTGACCAGCTGTGGTGCCCCAGAACAGTCCAAGGATATGGATAGGTTAGTCTCTGGGGCCAGAAAGGCTCCATGGGGAATGTGACTCACAAAGGACATGAGAGTGCCAGGATGTGGAGAGATCTGTGTGTTGTGGCCGAGTCTGAGGGCTTTGGGGCTGGCTACTTTCAGGCTGTTGTCTCCCTTGCAAGAAGCAAGCAAAGAGCTGCAAGGGGCCAAGGAAGACTGCTGCTCTGATTATAGTAGCAGTTCCAGGAGTGTGTGTGTGTGTGTGTGTGTGTGTGTGTGTGTGAGAGAGAGAGAGAGAGAGAGAGAGAGAGAGACAGAGAGAGAGAAAGAGCCAGCTCATCTGGCCAGCATAGCTCAGTGGTTGAGCATTGACCTATGAACCAGGAAGTCACGGTATGATTCCCAGTCAGGACATATACCCGGGTTGCAGGCTTGATCCATGGTATGGGGCGTGCAGGAGGCAGCCAATCAATGATTCTCTTTCATCATTTATGTTTCTATCTCTCTCTCTCCCTTCCTCTCTGAAATCAATAAAGAGCCTATATAATAATCCTATATAATAAAAGCCTAATACGCAAATCGACCAAATGGTGGAATGACCAGTGGAATGATGGGTTGCTATGACGCACACTGACCACCAGGGGGGCAGACGTTCAATGCAGGAGCTGCCCCCAGCCTGCAGGCCCCAGGCCAGCCAAGGCGGGTGCCAGTGGGGGGCCCCCCAATCGCCCCACCGGTCACCCCACAGATTGGCCCTGATCGCCAGCCAGGCCTAGGGACCCTACCCATACATGAATTTCGTGCATCAGGCCTCTAGTCCTATATAATAAAAGGCTAATATGCAAATCGACCAAACAGCAGAACAGTCGGTCACTATGATGTGCACTGACCACCAGGGGGCAGATGCTCAATGCAGGAGTTGCCCCCTGGTGGTCCGTGCACTCCCACAGGGGAAGCGCTGCTCAGCCAGAAGCACTGAGCTGGACTCACAGCTGGTGAGTACAGTGGTGGTGGCGGGGACCTCTCCCGCCTCCATGGCAGCGTTAAGGATATCCGACTGCCAGCTTAGGTCCGCTCCCAGTGGAGAACAGGCCTAAGCCGTCAGTCGGATATCCCCCCAGGGCTCCTGGACTGCGAGAGGGTGCAGGCCAGGCTGAGGGGACCTCTCCCTCCCTCCCCCCCGAGTGCATGAATTTCGTGCACCGGGCCTCTCTAGTATATTATAAAAGATAAGAGAGCCAGCGCACACATGCATGTGTGGATAGAGCTGCCAGCTGTCAGAATTGCTATCTCTGGTGTTTCCTGCGTGGCAGTGTAAAATATGACGTGTACATAAAAGTGTACAGAACCTCCCTGTTCAGTTTAATGAATAATTATAAAGCAAACACCCATCTATTGACAACCTGATGAAGACAAGCATTGCCAGTGCCCTAAAAGCCCCCTCCTTAATGTGCTCTTTCTAGCATTATTAATAAATGCAATCATCTTTTCTTCTTTTAATTGTTACCTCTTTTCGTGAATTATGAAAGATTTCAGATGTCCCAGGAAAATAGAGAATCACCTGATGAACCTCCTCAGGCCTGATGCACAGCGAGGAGAGAAAACACTCTTGCTATGATTAAAGTCCTCCAGATGCCTTCCCCCAGGTACCCAGAGCCTCACTGTGGTCCCGCCCTGGGCTTCCCTAAATAGTATACTGGATGGTTCTCCAGGTTTTAAAATGGTGTAAATGATCCCAGGCTGCCAGTACTTGGCTGCAGCTTGCTCTCAATATTTTGCTCTTGAGGTTTCTCTGGGTGGATAAATGAAATTCTCTGCCAATAGGGATGCATCCAGCATGGATCAGAGTCCCCCCACCCCAGCCAGATAAAAGCAGCCTGCCTTGCTGGATCTCAGGAGGGCACTTGGGGCTCCTCTGCCCCATGCCCTCAGTCCCCACCCCAGCCTGGCATTGCTTCCAAGTGAAAGTGGGCATTTTGGAGGGTGGGGAGCACTGCTAGCTTTGCAGGTCACCAAATGGAATTCAGTTACAGGTCCTTGATGTGTAAGGGGCTTCCCCCGAGCACCTGTAAGGTAAGAATGGGTTATCACCTGGGATCTGTCCAGAGAAAGCTGAGACCCTCCCTCCATGTGGGAATAGATTGGGGATTGAAGTGGGAGGGTCTTTTCTCTTTGGATTCCTCTGAGGGCCCTGTTTAGTGATCTCATCTAGCAGTTCATGGAGAGACCCTCTGGGTTGGAGATTATTATCAAAGGCTCTGGATCTGGATGCCTGGGTTTGCCACCTGGCTCTGCCATCTACTAGCTGGGTGACCTTGGGCATCTGACACTCTTAACCCTTTGGCCTGTTCCTGCATTTATAAAATCGGATTGTATAAAGATTATTTCATCTATGTAAAGCACTCAAAAAAGAGCTAGCACATAGAAACCTCTTAATGATTCCTAGTTCTCAGTATTATTGTCATTATTGCCATTCACTCATTCATTTTGTAGATACTCACTGAGTTCATCCCTGGGCTGGCTGATGCCTGGGACAGGCTGGTGGCCTGATAGCCCAAAGTCCTAACCTCATGGAACTTGAGGCAGTGACATTCTAGAGTCACCTTGGGGAAAGCACAGTCCAGAGTGTCCCAGCTCCAGCCTAGAAAATCAGGGAATGCTTCCTGGAGTAGGAGACATCTGAGCAACTGACTGGGAGAGGAACAGAAGTCAGTGTGTGGAAGGCTGTTTTAAGGAGCATGAACAGCATATTCAAAGGCTAAAAGATGGAAAAGGGGCTGGCATTTTTAATAAAATTATTTTTAACTAAAAATTTTGAGATAATTGTTGATTCACATGCAGTTGTAAGAAATAATTCAGAGAGCCCTTGTACCCTCTACCCAGTTTCCCCAATGGTAACATTTGGCAAGTCTAGAGTTAGTACAAGAACACAACCTGGATATTGATGTGGATAAGGTAAAAATACAGAACATTTTATCACAAAGATTCCTCCTGATGCCTTTTTATAGCTACATCCCCTCCCTGGCCTGTCCCTAACTCCTGGCAACCACTTATCTGTCTATTCCCCATTTTTATAATTCTGTCATTTCAAGAATCTATATATGTAAAACCCTAATATGCAAATAGACCAAACAGTGGAACATATGGCCGCTATGACATATGCTGGCCACCAGGGGGCACGCGCAGAACATGGCTGGTGTCAGCCGTGGAGCAGGTGAACGGGGACTCCAGAACAAGGCGGAGCGCTGGTCAGTGTCATCCGGGCGAGCCTCTGGTGGTTACTGAAAATCCTTTGCTCCTGTGTGTTGTGGTCCCATCTGGTGCTCACACCTTTTGCTGGCACTGGCCCCTCGTGCCCAGCACCGGCCCCGATCGCTTGGCGCCATCAGCGGCCCCATTCACACCCATTACTGGTGCCAGCCCAATTGCTCATGCCGTCAGTGCGTGAGAGCGGCAGTGGCAGGAGCAGGGCTGACAGCAGACAGGGGACTGAGGGCTGGGCAGGGGTGCGGAGGATGGGCTGAGACCCGCCTGTGCCCACTGCAGCCTCACGGCTCACAGTTCCTTTCAAGGTGCACGAATTCGTGCACTGGGCCCCTAGTGTTATATAAATGGAATCATGCTATATATAACATTTTAGGGTTGACTTTTTTCCACTATGTATATTCTCTAGAGATTCATCCAAGTTGTTGCCTGTATCAGTATTCATTCCCATGATATGAATGTACCACATTTTGTTTAACCATTCACCCATTGAAGGACATCTGGGTTGTTTATAGTTTAGGGTGATGACAAATAAAGCTGCTATAAACAGCCACATACACAATTATGTGTGAATGTAAATTTTCATTTCTCTGGGACAAATACCCAGAAGTGCAGCTGCTGGGTAGTATGGTAGCTGCATTTTTAAAGAAACTGCCACACTGTTTTCCAGCGTGGCTGCACCATCTTACATCCCCACCAGCAATGCATGGGTGATCCAGTTTCTCTGCATCCTCACCAGCATTTGTTGTTGTCACTATTTTTCACTTTAGCTGGCATAATAGGTGTGTAATGATAACTCACTGTAGCTTTAATTGGTATTTCAGTAATGGCTAATGATGTTGAACACCCTTTCAGGTGCTTATCTGCCATTTGTGCATCCTCTTTGGTGAAATGTCTCTTCCTGTCTTCTGTCCATTTGCTAATTGGATTGTTTGGGGTTTTTTATGTTTTTTTTTAAACTAAGTTTTGAGAGTTCTTTGTCTCTTCTAGATACTACTCCTTTGCCAGATAAGGAGCTTGTAAATGTTTTCTCCCAGTCTTTAGCTTTTTATCCTCTTCACATGGGCTTTTGCAAAACAGACATTTTTAATTTTGATGAGGTATAATTGATTAAATTTTCCTTTTATGGATCTTGCTTTTGGTGTCATGTTTAAGAACTCTGCACCTAGCCCTAGATTCTGAAGATTTGCCTATTTGTTGTCTAAAAGTTTTATAGTTTTAACATTTTACATTTAGCTCTCTGCTCCATAATTAGTTAATAATATTTGTGCACATTGTAAGGTTTGGATCAAGGTTCTTTTTTTTTGCATGTGGATATATAGTTATTCTAGCACCATTTGTTGAAAATGCTGTATTTTTTCCATTGAATTGCTTATGCTTCTTTGTAAAATAAATAAATAAATAAATAAATAAGTTACCACAGTAAGATAAAACTTTATACCTACCAGGATGGCTATTATTTAAAAAATAGGAAAAAACAAATATTGGTGAAGATGTAGGGAGATTGGAACCCTCATGCATTGGTGGTAGGAATATTAAATAGAGCAGCCACTGTGGAAGACAGTTCAGTCGTTTCTCAAAAGGTTAAATACAGAACTACCATAGCAATTCCAATCCTAGGTATATGTCCAAAAGAATTGGAAGCAAAGACTTGGACAGATATTTGTATACCAATGTTCATAGTTGCATTATTCACAGTAGCTAAAAGGTAAAAGGTTTAAGTGTCTATTAACAGATAAATGAATACACGGAAGAACCAAGATGGCGGCATAGGTAAATGCCTGTACTCATTGCCTCTCACAACCACATGAAAATTACAACTAAAATACAGAACAACCATCGTTCAGAACCACCTGAAAGCTGGCTGTATGGAAGTCCTACAACTAGAGAAGTAAAGACGAAAGCTCATTGAGTCTGGTAGGAGGGGCAGAGGCACAGACCAGGCTGGACCAGCACCCATGTGTGCCGCTTTTTTTAATCAGGAGGGAGATCATCTCTGTGGAGGCCACCCATCAGCCCCACACCAGACCTCCAGCACAGGGTTCCTGAGTTGGGAAGAGAAGTGCCTGCAACTATGGGCTATAAAAACAGTAGTTTGTGGCTGAGTGACACCAAGGCTGTTGGAGACCCAAGTGTTCAATTTAAAGGGCCGGTGCACGAACGTACTCAGACTCCCAGCATGGGTGGCTTTGGGGAACACAAACACATATGGGGAGGAACTGGGTTGTCTGGCATTGAGGCAGGAACTTGGGGTGGCTTTCTCCCAGATGGGGGTGCTCACAGGGGTCATTGTTCCTGTGCTGGAACCTCCTCTTTTGCAGGGCTGACTGGCAGCCATATCTGAGTCTCCATCAGCCTGGAGCACACTGTTTGCTGTATCATGGGTATTCCCTGAGACCCTGCCCTATCCAATTTGCAGCCCCACCCAAGTTGTTTGTAGCAGCTTTTCCATATGTATGGCCTGTCCTAGCTCAAGCTTCAGCCTTTGCTAAAATCTCTCAAACAAGCTTCAACAGGTGACAGCATGCCCCAAACCTATCAATAAAAAGCCCAACCCCAGCACTAGCACCAGCCTGCCTTGCTTCCCAGCTGGGCCTTGCCTGGGCACATCCAAGCTCAATACAAATAGAAAATAGCAGCCATTTGAAGATCCCTCTATAGGTCCTGTAAGGTGGCCCCAGGCAGTGGCTAACTTTGCATCTCCCTGGAGGCCTTAGAGCCAGTGCACCTGGTGAGCAGCTTCAGACCATAGCAGATTACAACTCTACACATCCACAGGTGACACACTCAAAGGGCAGATGCAGTGAGCACCAAAGCCCCACTGAAGCAAATCCTGCTCCATTAGGGTGTTTCCTGAACAGCAGCTCTCCCACTGCAGCCACAGCTGGTCCTCACAGCTAATTGGCCTCCCAGTGATGCCAAAAGCAGTCAAGGCTTAAGTACAAGACTGTGCACACAGCCCACACAGGGGTGCACCTAGAGTGCCCATCTCAGAAGACTGGGAAGGCTGAGCCAATGGGCCCTACAGGATACCTACTACACAAGGCCACTCTACCAATTACAGGAGACATAGCAACTCTACCTAATACATAGAAACAAACACAGGGAAGCAGCCAAAATGGGGAGACAAAGAAACATGTCACAAATGAAAGAAATGTAAGCAAGCAAACTACTGGATACAGAATTCAAAACCATGGTTATAAGGCTGCTCAAGAATCTTCATGAGATTTTCAAGGATTTTAGTGAGAAAAAGACATGAAAAAGGACCAGTCAGAAATTAAGCATACACTAACTGAAATAAGGAATAACTTACTGGGATTCAACAGTAGAGTAGAGGATTCCGAGAATCAAATCAAGGATTTGGAATATAAGGAAGCAAAAAATACCCAATCAGAACAACAACAACAGCAAAAAGAATCCAAAAATATGAAGATAGTGTAAGGAGCCTCTGGAACAACATCAAGTGTACCAACATTCGCATTATGGAGGTACCAGAAGGAGAAGAGAGAGAGCAAGATACTGAAAACCTATTTGAAGAAATAATGACAGAAAACTTTGCCTACCTGGTGAAAGAAATAGACTTACAAGTCCAGGAAGCACAGAGAATCCCAAAAAAAAGAGGAATCCAAAGAGGCATACACCAAGACACATAATTAAAATGTCAAGGGCTAAAGACAATTTTAAAAGTAGTTAGTTACCTACAAGGGAGCACCCATACGATTGTCAGCTGATTTCTCAAAAGAAACTATATAGGCCAGAAGGGAGTGGCAAGAAATATTCGAAGTGATGAATAGCAAGGACTTACAACCAAGATTACTCTACCTAGCAAAGCTATCATTTAGAATTGGAAGGTCAGATAAAGAGCTTCATAAACAAGAAAAAGCTACAGGAGTTCATCACCACCAAACCAGTATTACATGAAATATTAAAGGATATTCTTTAAGAAGAGGAAGAAGGAGAAGAAGAGTAAGAGATACAAAATATGAACAGTAAAATGGCAACAAAAATATATTTATCAACAATAGAATCTAAAAATCAAAATAAATGAACAAATCTAAGGAACAAAATAAACTGGTAAGCAAAATAGAGTCAGAGGAAACATTGGGTTGACTGACGAATCTCAGAGGAAAAGGGGAGGGGGAGAGTGGTAGGAGGAGATTAACCAAATTTCTTAACTATAGACACAGATAGTAGGGTGGTGAAGGGGCGGGGCAGGAATTGGGTGAAGGGAGGCAAAAGGGGGAAAATAGGAGAACATCTGTAATACTCTCAACAATAAAGATTTTAAATAAGTGGATACATAATTTGTGGTATATACACATAGTGGAATATTATTCAGTCATATCAAAGGAAGGAGCCCTGGCCAGTCTTGTTTAGTTAATTGGGCAACATTCTGTGCACCAGCAGGTTGCCTGTTCCATTTCTGGTCAGAGCACATGGCTGGGCTGGGTTTTCAATCCCAAGTAGGGGGTGTACAGAAGGCAACCTATCAATGTTGCGGCCTCACATTGATATTTCTTTCCAGAAACCAATAAAAACTATTCTGTAGCCTTGACTGGTATGTTCAGTGGTTAGAACACCAACCTGTGCACTGCAGGGTTGTGGGTTCAATTCCCGGTCAAGGGCATGAACCTGAGTTGCAGTTTGTTCTCTGCCTGTGTTGGGGCACATGCTGGATGCAACCAATCAATGTGTGTCTCTCACATCGGTGTTTCTCTTTCTTCCCCACCCCCCACCCCCCTCTTTTCCACTCTATCTAAAAGCAACGGAAAAATATCCCCAGGTGAAAAGTAATACAAAAACAAACAACCAAACAAAACTATTCTTTAAAAAAAAAAAAAAAGGAATTTTGATATATGTTACCAATATGAATGGACTTTGAAAACATTATACAAGTGAAATGAGCCAAACATGTGGATCAGTGGTTGAGTGTCAACCCATGAACCAGGAAGTCATGGTTAGATTCCAGGTCAGGGCATATGCCTGGGTTGCGAGCTCAGTCCCCTGTAGAGGATGTGCCGGAAGGAGGCAGCCAATCAATGATTCTCTCTCATCATTGGTGTTTCTCTCTCTCCTTCTCCCTTCCTCTCTCTGTAGCCAGTAAAAACATATTAAGGAAAACAACAACGAAAAAGAAATGAGCTAACCATAGGAGAAATATTGTAAGATTCTATTTATATAATTTGCCTAGAATAGGCTAATTCATAGAGACTGAAAATGGAATAGAATTTACCAGGGGCTGAGGAGGAGAGGATAGGGAGCTATTGTTTAATGTATACAGGATTTGCATTGGGAATGATGAAAAAGTTTTGGGTAAAGGCAGTGATGATGATTACACGACATTGTGAATGTATTTCCGTGTTACATACAGCTAAAGTGATAAGTATTAGATATGTTTTAACACAGTGAAAAATATCACTGTTTTAAAATGTTGGTATATTTGTGTGGATCTGTTTCTGAGTACTCTCTCTGGTTACTGATCTATGTGTTTATCCACACTCCTGATTTCTATAGCTGTCTTTTAGGCCTTTATATTGGAGACAGTGAGTCCTCCCACTTTATTCATCTTTTTCAAAATGGAGCTGTTCTAGGGCCTGGCCCTGGCAGTTTTGGAGCTCTTCTCAGGCTCCCTTGTGTGGAAGATGGCACTATGATTTACCTAGCTTCAGAGTCACCCTTGGCACCTGCCTTGTCCTTAGTTCCCTTATCAATGAGCCTCACTTTTTCTTGGCAGACATAGCTCTGTATGTCCTCCTCTCTTCATGTCCAACCATCCTGGCTACCTTCATCGTTACTTGGAGCAGTGATGCGCTCTTGTCACTTGTCCTCATGCCTACTCAGGCCCCCTTAGTTCCGTCCTCCACAGACAAGGCAGCCCAGAGTTACGTCTTCCAAATGCAGGCCCTCTGGCTCACCTATGGCCTGGCTCCACCACTCCCCTGTCCCTCCAGCCTGTGAGTCTCAGCTGAATTTCACATTTAATTTGTGTGATTTTTTTACTCTAAGCCCCACAGGGCAAGGACCATGCTGCACCCGCTCCCCAACCTGTGCAGCACATGGTGGACACGCATTGGACTTCTATTGTTGGAATCCATGAATGTGGGAAGGAAGCTACATGCTGCCGGAGCTGATGACTGGAGGAGGAGTGTGTTGGGAAATGAGACCAAGAGGTGGCAAGAGCCTGGGGAACCTGGGGAGGAGGTAGCTTTAACTGTGCTGGCCCCAGTAAGTAAGGTGTGGGACATCAGGTTTACAAAGCTCTCTCTGACCATGTAGAGAAATGGGCAATGACTTAGAAGAGATACTCAGCAGAAAAGGAATTCTGAAAATTTTGTGAAAGGATGTGCATCCTGCTAAGCAGAAAAAAGCAGATAACAACTAGGCTGAGGGGACAGCTTCACCTATCTGACTGGCAAGGAGTTTGACAATCCCCTGGGCTGTGAGGCCCTTACACTGGACAACTTGGCAGTGCTGAGTTTTGCCTGCAGTTCCACTTCTAGACATTTGACCCACAGGCACACCTGTGAAATGACATCTGTACATGGTTGTCATTGCTGCACTGTTTGTAAGAGCTCAAGGCTGGAAACCACCAATATGGCCTCATGGTGATTGGTTCAAGGCACCTTGGCGCTTCCATGCAGAGCTGTGCTTTGTGAAGATCAAGGCATAGAAAGACTACTAAGATATATATATTTTTCTATTAAGTTATAATAAGGTTTTATTAATAAACAAAATTAATAAAACATAATAAACTATAAATAAATAACATAAGTAAATATAATAACATTTTAAAATAATATAAATTGTTAGTATACATGCTGGAAAGTGAATAAAGCATAAAGATATAGCACAACCAATTATTATAAAGGGAAGACCTACATAGCCCCTGCATCCCCAGGCCCTCCCGCCCCAGGGCAGCCCCTTCCCTGACTTTTGAGGCAGTCACTGCCTTGCTTTTCTATTTGGTTTTGCCCCCTCTATCCCTAAACAGTGTATTTCATTTTGTCTGGTTTCAGAATTTTCCTGGACAAAATCCTAGGATGTGTTTTATGTTTCACTTCTTTTGTTAACATCGTTTTGCTATTCGTGCACATGCAGCTGTGGTCATTCATTGTCACTGTTGTGTACTATTCCATGGAGCCAGTAGACCACACTTTATTATCCATTTCCTGTGGATGAGCATTTGCATTGTTTCCAGTCTCTGGCAGATTCAGATTGTGCTTCTTGAACCTTCCCATACGTGTCCCTGGAGCCCAAGGGCCGAATTTTGCTTGGTAGGCTCCCAGGAAAGCGCTGGCCAGGTCCCAAGTGTGTGTCTTCACCTTTACTAGATGCTGCCAAACTCCTCCTGGTGCCAGCAGCACAGGAGAGCCAAGAAATGTTCTTGAAAAAACAGGTGCAGAATAGTCTATGTGGTATGCTGCCATCTAAAGATTGTGTCAGTGTATGTGTGCACCTGCATACACATGTGCATTTGTAGGCTCTCTCAGAAAGGACAAAAAACCTAGTAGAGGTTGTTTCTGGGGCCAAGCTAGGACAGGGCAGGAGGCTGTCCTGTCACTGCTTACCCTCTGGTGCCATTGGCTTTTGAACCATGTGTCTGCATTATAAAGAGACAGACACTGAGATGGAAAGAAAGGGCAGAGATGAAGCCCAAATGTGAATGTATTAGTTGGGAATCTGAGTAGTAGATTTTATGGGGCTTCACTGTTTTAGTCTCTATTTTGAGGTATGTTTATTTAGTTTATAATAAAATCTGTTCCAATGTGAGAGGATCTTGGACGACCTCTCCTGGCCCCTGAGGCCTATCACCAGAACCTCTTATTTCCAATGAGAGGCTTGGTGCGCCCTCCTTCCTCCTTTCCCCTTCTCTCCTCTGTCCCTTCCCTTCCCCTTTGCTGGCCACTACTCATTTTCCACACCAGAGCCCAAACCAGCCTATCCAGTCTGGGGAGGTTAGAGGAGCCACCTCACTTGGCTCATGTCTGGGTGGCTGCCTGACAGGTGCTCCACCCTGGTGGGAGAGGGAGTGGCCTGGGATCTGGGACTTCTGGGGTCCCCAACCTACCCTGCTGTAGCCCTGGGAGCCTCTGGCTTACTGAACAGGTGATGGACAGGAGGGGGTTTGAGGGATTTCAGGCCTTCCTGGTCTGAGTGATGGGAGTCCTATGGGAGTTGGCCACTGTGGGGGAATGGGAATGACTCAGGTTTCTGTCCCCCTGTCTGCCTGGACTGCTCACTGTTCTCACTGGGCTCACAAGCAACTAGGCATTTGTCCTGGACCCAGCCACCTACTCTAACCTGGTCCCTGTCACTCACAGGATCCTTCAGTGAGGAAGCCCCAGGGCAGGGAGTTTTGTCTAGTTTGTTCATTACTGACTTCTCAGGGCCTCCAACAGGCCTGCCCGGTATGTGCTAGGAGCTCAGCAGATGTGTGAACCAGTGGGGGAGACAGACATTCAGAGACGGTGACAGCTGGGAGTGGTAGCACTGGGATAAGGCCCAGAGGGGGCACCTGACTCAGCCTAGTGTGTCAGGGAGGGCATCCTGTGGGAGCAGCTTGTGGTAGGCTCCAAAGGGTGAATAGGGATGAACCAAGCAGCGGACCCCTGTCCCCCAAGTCCTCTGTCATCGGTGAGACAGACAGAAAGAAACAAACTTCACACCAGGAACTCTGACCTGGGCCAGCGAAGGCTTTGCAGGGGAAGTGAGATCTAAGGGCAATGGTTGTGATGCAGGGCCAGCATGGCCCCTCCTTAATCCCCCTCTCTGAGTGTCTTTTTCTCCTGTTCTGGAATGGGGGTTCTGAACAAGCTAGCCTGCTGCTCAGAAAAGCTGGTTTAGGTTACTGGCACTGGGACAGGTGGCAGGTGACCAACTTCCCTGCCTCAGTTTCCTCTGATGTAAATGGGCCAGATAAAGTACTTGTCCATTGAGGGCAGCAGTGAGTTAAAATGACAGTGTGTGTAGAGTAGAGCCACTTATTTTCAGAAGGGTTAGTCACATCCTAGAAGGCAGAGCCAGCATGGCACAGCCCTTTCTCTCTCACCATTCCCACCATCCGTATCTCCCAACCCTACACCTAGAGATGGTGATGTGGGGGCTTCACCATGAACTGGATCTTCCCATTCTGGTTAGGCTGCAAGTCTCAAACTCCTCCTCATGTATGAGTGGGGCAGAGCTAGAGAGGCTACCTTCGTTGTGTTTTCTCGAAGCTCTTATTGGACTCACAGCCTGGAAGTGGGGAGAGCAGAGAATACATCAAGCCCCAGATCTCCAGCCACCCCTCCATATCAGAGCCCCATCCCTCTGTCCTGCCCTCAGCCTGGATCATTGTTTCAAACCTAGCTGCCCGCCACTATGCAGCACTGCTTGCTTCCCTAACCCCTGGCATCTAGCCTACTATGGGGAGCAAGGTGGGGATGTGGGTGTGCTAGTGGGGTTCTGGCCCTCTGAAGCAAGGGCTGTGGTTGGTGTCTCCTCTGCCTGTGTCCCTGCCTAGCCCTTCCCTCTGCTGGACATTGTGGTGATGGTGATGTGGCCCACGCTCTCCAGACTCAGCCCCGCCTCCCTCTATCTTCCTCCCATTCTCCCCCTCCCTCCTCCAGTGGACTGGAGCCACAGGAAGCTCAACTTCTCTGCCAGGGCAGGGCAGCGTCACCACCCACTGCCAGAGAGCTGGGGCACAGGCTCAGCCAGCTCTCCTTGGTGGGTGCGTGTGTCAGAGAGCCAGGAGAGCCCCCTTGATACCTGCTCCCTGCTCTCCCAGCTGAAAGCCTCAGTCTGTGGCTCACCCCACTGAGGTGGCCCAGGACTCAGGGAAGAAGATGGTGGAGGTGAGCTGGCCCCGGCCTCAAGCAGGAGGGGAAGATAAGAGAGGTCTGCACTGGGTGTGAGGAGGGTAGTCCTGCTGCCTGGTCACCTGAGCCAGAGTGAGCATGTGATCAAGGGGCCACACCTTTTCTGAGCCCAGGAGCAGGGTTGGTGGTGGCAGGTGTCTTTGCTGAGGCTTACCACATGTGTCAGTTCAGGTCCCTGAGCATCTCAGTGGGAGCACCTTCCTGGGGTCTGGTTTGGATGGGGTGGTTCTGAAGGGCTGTGCCTCTCTAGGTGACTGACCCTGGAGTTGGCTGTGGTTGTGCCTGGGTCTGCCATGGGGACTTATTGCATAGTGTGTGTGGATCTAGGTTTGTGTGGGTCTATGGTCTAATTCTGTCTTGGGGAATGTTCCTGGTGTGTGTATGGGGTCCTGGGTCCGCCTTTCTAGGGAAGTCCAGCAGTTAAGATGCATATGTGGAATTGTGTGTGTATACATGTGCTTCTGTGTTTCTGGCTGGTGGCCAAGGTCTATATCGTGCGTGCCATTGGCATGTGTCTGTGGGTCTCTTTCAGGAATGCGTGGGCCTCTGGGATATGTGTGGGTCTTTATAGTGGTTTTGGAAGGGTCCTGGGTGCATGGGTGCTTCAGGGACCTGGTTGTGACTGTCCTAGTGTCTGACCCTTCCATGCTGAGAGCTTCCTCTGAGCCAGGCCCCACTTTAAGACTGCTTCCCTCACCTTCTCCCACTGATGCCTCACATTTCCCTTGGACTTGCTCTGTGGGTGCCCATATCCGAGAGGCAGGAGCTGAGGCTCAGGTGTGATGTCCCTTCCCATGCTCAGGCTCTACAACTGCTGCCTCTGTTAGGTTGGCATGGCTGCTGATGGCTCTGGCTGCTCAGGGAGTTTCTTGTACAACCACGGTGTGTGTTCCTGTGTGTGTGTGTGGCAGGGAGTTGCATGGCAGGGGAGGGCTTGATTTCCAGGGGCCTGGGAGGGCTCCAGAGCCTCTTTTCTGCCTGTACCCTCTCCCTCCTTCCTGCCCTGCCTTAGGGAAGAATGAATGAAGTCTAATCTGATTTCCCCTGTCCCTGCGGACTCACCCACACTCAGGTTTGCTGTGGCATTCATTCCTACCCTGGGCACCTCTGGGGGGTGAGGGATACCAACAGAGTCCTTTGTGTCTGTGCCTGGCCAGGGGTATTCGAGGCTCGGGCTGTCAGAGGAGCCAACTGGCCTCCCTTGAACCTCTGAGCACCAGCCTAGGCCCAGCTGGGTAAAGGAAGTGGCATCTTTTCATTCAACCACACTCAGAGCTACCTCCACCCTCCACCCCTGCCCCCCTTTGCTGGGCAGGATTGGACACACAAGGTGGCTGAGATGGCCCCAGGCCCTGTCCTGTTGGAGGCTCCCAGTCCAGCGGGAGAGGCAGATGTGTCCTCAGACAGTGGTAGCACATTACACTCCCCCACTCCAGCCCTAGAGAAAGTAAGACTTAACAGAGATAGTAAGACTGGCACATTTGCTCTGGCCAGGAGAGGAACTTGCCCAGCATCCTCTTTTATTTAGTTGTTCCTTGATTCATTCAGCAGCAGCAGCAGCAACAACAATGGCAGTAATAATAACAGCAGCTAACATGTAGTGAGGACCTATGGATGCCATGCACTCTTCTAAATGTCATCTCATTCTATTGTCTAGACATTCCCGGGAGTTAAGAGACTCGTTCCCCTCTGTTTGCAGATGAGGACATTGAGTCCCAGAGAGGTTGAGTCACTTGCTCAGAGGCACACAGCTTGGCAGTGGTGGAGCTGGTATCTGAGCCTGGGCAGTCTGCTCTTAGCCACCAACTACCTGCTGAGCCTTTCTACTGGCATAATCTGTGTGAAGGCCTGGTCAGGGAGAATGGCACTATGTCTGGCCAGAATTCAGAGAGCAGGGCTGCTTCTCACTCCCCAGACTGCTGACTCCAGGCTCTCCTTCCCAAGACCAGGGTGAACCCAGATAGATCTATGTGCTTCTATGGGCTTTCGCCCGCTGGGGGAGACTCATGGATTTCTAGCAGCATCCTCCACTCTATGACTTGCCTCTTGTCTGTAGTCCAAATATGCTGCCCCTTCCCCAGATTTCCAGCCTAGGCCACATGACTAGAGCGGGCCTCCCTGTGGTGGGGAGGACCTGGGATGGACTCCCAATGGATGCTTCTTGTGTTTGGGACACACACCTGGTTATTTACTACATAGCCAGCTTCACTCTCGAAGGACTTGGGCCCCAGTTCCTTCTCAGGCATCAGGTCAGACTTTCAGACAGTGTGGGATGGGCCTTGGGGCTCCTGTCTGCCCCCTACCCCCAAAACCCTTCCCTGCCTCTCCTCAGGGTCTAGACTCATCACACTGGCAAGGGCATCGCTCCCTTGTTCCACTGATATTTACTGAGTGCCTACTGTGTGCTCAGGCCCTACTCTGGATGGCAGGGACACAGCAAGAACAAGACAAAGACCCCTGCTCTCCGGGAGCCAACATTATACTGGGGGAAGGGGTGATGCCAGGTAGTAATAACTGCCATGGAGAAATATAAAGCAGGGGTGCAAATTGTGTCAGGGGGTCGGGGAGGCCTCTTTGAGGCAGTTTTATTTACACGAAGACCTGAATGTCAAGAAAGGGTGAGCCATGCAGCTCTGGGCAGAGAAAATAGTAGGTGCAAAGGCCCTAAGGCTAGAACAAGATTTCTATGTCTAAAACAAAAGAAGAGACCACCCGTGTAGTTGGAGTGAAGTGAGGGGAGGAGACAAGGTCCTGAGGTTGGCAGGGCCCACTGGGCAGTACCATGTTAAGTCACAGTTTGAGCAAAGGTGGAAGCCGTTGTCGAGTTTTGTTCGTTTAACATTTTTTCAGATTCCCTCCTAACCAAGGAATCCTTTTTGATCCTGATTCTGGTTATCACTAGTGGAGTTGTCTCTGTCTGGGTTCTTGTCCCATAAACCTCTGGGGTCTGTTGTCTGGAATGGAGGCCTTGGCTGGATACAGGGCCGCTGGGAAGCAAGAAGCTGAAGAGACGTCAACAAAGCCTCTCTGGGTCAGAGTGGGTGCTTCTGTGACCTGGTGCTGGGCAGCCCTGGGCAGTGACTTCCCCTCTCTGGGCCTGTTTCCTGGTTTGGGAAACAGGAAGGAAGAGGACTCCATACCCACCCACCCAAGAACTATTTGGAAGGTTCAGCATGGCCCAGTCTGCATACCTGGCATAGGCTTAGGCCAGAGTCAGCGTCCCTTCCATCCACCCAGCTGCCTTTAAGGGGTGACCAGTTCTAGGTGCTGAGATCCGGTCATGACCAACCAAAATGTGGTCCCCACTTGTGTGGAGCAACAGGAGATAACAATAGACACACTCATAATGGTATAACAGGTGATACTAAGGGCCAGCAGTGTGCAAGGTGTTTGGGGGATGTGTTGATGGGCAAGACCAGACCATGCCCCTGCTCCCAGTGAGCTCACACTCCAGCTATTACTAAAGTAGTATCGGTCCTCGGCAAGTCCTACCAACTCGACCTTTATAGCAAGCCCGGAACCTGCCCACTGCCTCCCCCTCTACCATCCCCATGTGGTCTCCCACTGGACTCGCACAGCCTCCTCTTCCCTGGATCCCTGCTTCTTTCCTGTCCCAACTCCAGGGTCTGAGCTCCTCACACAGTGTCAGGCCCTGTCTCTCCCCAGCCAGATCTTTCTGTGGCTCCATCTCAGGAAAAAGCCAGCGTCCTCCCTGTGGTTCACAAGTTCCTACTCGATCTGCCCCCACCACCTGCCTGCCCTCCTCTTTTATCACTTGCTCCCTCACTGCCCAGGCCTCAGACACTTAGTCTGACTTCTCTTTGACCACATCAGTCATGTTCCTACCACAGGACATTTGCCCTGGCTGTTCTTGCTGCCCAGTGCTCTTCCTCCAGGTACCCACATGGCTCCCCCTTTCCTCCCTATTCAGGTCCCTCCTCAAGTGTCACCTTCTTAGCAAGGCCCTCCCAGACCTCATTGAAAATTCTAACCTCCTCTTACCCTCCTGATCCCTGATTCATTTTCTTCTTATCACTTATCTGACTTACTAGCTGTTTTTTAGATTTATTTCATCTGTTGACAATCTCCTTACCCCTAAAACGTGAGTTCTGTCAGGGCAGGGATGTTTCTGGCTGTTCAGGCCACTGCTGTCGGCCCTGCTTTGCCTGGTAGATATCAGCTGTCAGTAGACAGTGATGTTTGGATAATGGGTTCCTGAGTGTCGTGGGGTCATTGTGGGTAGAGTAGGTGTTTGCTAAGTAGGGGGGCATTTGTCAGTCCAGAGAATGTGAGGATTTCTTGGAGAAACTAGGCTCATGAGAAGCTTGAAGAGTGATTTGGATGGACAGCAAGAGCTGAGGAAGGGTGGGAGGTGGGAATGGCATGGGATGTTAAGAGGGGCAGTGAGGAGCTTGCTGTCTGCTGAGAAGGTAAACTGGATTTTCTCTCCATTGTCAGAGCACAGCCCAGAGAGGTAGGCAGTAAACTGAGGCAGGGAGAGGTTTCCTGGAGCTGGTAGGTAAAGATCACGGCAGAAGGGTGAGCAGGAGCCAGTGGTGGAAGCCCTGAGTGCAGCTGGGGACAGTGAGCGCTTCATAGTCCCCTTCAGTTTGGTGAAGATGAAAGGATAGCTGTGATCCCAATCACATCCCCTCTCTGCCCCTGGGCCCATGGGTTCCAGCTGGGTCAGCTCCCTTCACTACCAGGGGAGCAGCTTTAACAGTGCCTGCGGCGGGGAGGGAGTAGGAGGTAAAAGTTTTACACATGCACACACACACCCAGACAGCTTTGTCACACAGTGGCTCTTGCTGTTCTGCCTGTTTCCTCTCATGAAAGGTCAGAGGGTAGTACAAGCCAGTGTGACTGGAAAATCTGAAGCTTTTGCTAGGACAGGTTGAAAGCTGCCTGTTCCACATGAGAAATAATTTAATTGAAAAGATTTTTTTTTTAATTGAAACAAACATTTTAGAGTAGGATGCAAAAATGTGTCTGCATTCTTGGGATCAAACACTGGACTTCAGAGGTGTCTGTGTCCTGGCTGGTGGCTGTGGGCTTCATGTTGTCCTCTTCCATTCTGTGTGGGTGCACTGGTGCACGCTCTGCCTCTGGGTTCCAGGGCCTTCTCTGCCAGTTTCACAGTCTACCTGTGCAGAAGCTGAGGCATGAGAGCAGGGAGATAGTGTAATGGGTACAGATGAATCTGTGGGCCCAGCCGTGTTGTAGGCATTGGGGTACAGTGGGGAGCAATTGGCTCTAGGGCTCTCATGGAAGTGACATTCTAGTAGGTGAGACAGACACTGAAGAATTACACACACACACAATGTATAGAAATGCAATGAGGAAAAAGAAAGCAGAGAAAGGGGGCATAGAGAGTGACAGGACAGCAACAGGGACATTTGAGCACAGATGCGGGTGGAAAGAAGGAGAGAGAGAGCCATGTGCAAATCAGTGAGAATTAAGTTCCAGCAGGTAGCAACCACCAGTGCAAGGCCCTGAGATGGGGGCATTTCTAGGATTTGAAGAATAGTAAGGAAGCCCATGTAGCTGGGGTAGAGTGAACGAGGGGAGGCCTTGCAGCACCTTCCTTTGTGAGGAAGGAGAGGGGAGAAGTGATGGGCCTTGTGGGTTACAGGGAGGAGTCTTTGTGAGCCAAAGTAGCATTTAAGGATGTTGACTCTGGAGTGAATAGGACTGTCTTCCAAGCTCAGTTCTGCTGGATGCCCTTAGTGCAGGATTTCACTTTGTGAGCCTCAGTTTCCACATCTTCAAAAGGGGCATGAGAATAACCACTTCACTGAGATTGTAGAGAGTCAAGTGAATTCAGCATCAGCATCTGTGCAGGCTTGTGAGGCCCTCTGGTGTTGATGGCAGTATAAATACTGGGGCTGAGCCTCAGCGAGCCACATTTGGTGGTAGGGACTGGCTTTCGGACACCTTTTCCACTGTAACCTGTCATGCCAAAGGCCTGCGGGAAAGGTGGATAAGGAATCACAGGGGAGGGGAGGCAGCTGCCCCACTTTGTGCTGCCTCTTGCTATCCCTGGGCCAGGGCCCGATAGGTCAGATAGGAAGTAGGGACTCTCCCCCCCACAAAGGTTCAGGGCAGGAGAGGAAGGATAAGATCTGGGTGAGGAGAGGGGAGGAGGCCAGGACCTACCTTGGAGATGATAATGATGATGATGACAATAGCATGGCTGCAGCCTGGCCAGTATACCTCAGTGGTTGAACGTTGACCCATGAACCAAGAGTTCACCGATTTGATTCCCAGTCAGGGCGCATGCCCGGGTTGCAGGCTCAATCCTCAATAGGGGGTGTACAGGAGGCAGCTGGAAGATATTTCTCTCTCATTAATGTTTCTATCTCTCTATCCCTCTCCCTTCCTCTCTCTAAAAATCAATAAAAAACATGTAAAAAATTAATTTACAAAATAGCATGGCTGTGATCCTCGGTGCAAAATAGGCAGCTAAGAGGTGGACTTTGGTGTCCAACTCTCTGGGTGCCCTGGACAAGGGGCTCATCTCTGAATCTTGGGTCCCCATCTGTGAATTGGGAATGATAAGAGTGCCTCTCTCAGAGGTTATGATGAGGATGGAGAGGGATTAGGCACAGAGAGCATCAAGCAGGGCCCAGCACATGAAAATCTCCCAAGAGGCAGCTGCTGCTAATTCCGAGAACTGGGTTGGACAGGCCTGGAATCTCATGTCCATGCTGCTACCAAGCTGTGTAACCTGGCCAAGGGGTATGTCCTCATCCTCTCTATGCCTTATGTTTTATTGCTTTTGGTTTTTTTGCCTGTAACCGGGGTCAGGTCTGTAGCCTGTAGCAGATTAAATGAGGGACTCTGGGCTGAGTGCTTAGAAGAGGGGCTAGAACCCAGCAGGTGTGCAGTAAGTGTGGGTCCCTCTCTAAGCGGACATACTTCCTTCCTATGCGCAGTTTCTAGGGGCCTGGCCATCAGTGCCTATGCTCTCTGTGACTCCTTATAAAACTCCAGGAGCTGTCATAACCCACTTTTACAGGCGGAAACTGAGGCACAGAGTGGCTGAGCTGTCAGTGCAGAGCCACACAGTGAGCTCCCAAGGTGGGTTGGCTCATGCTACTTCACGGGTACAGAAAATGAGGTGGCACAGTGTGTAGCAATAGAGCCCAGGTTTGGGCCCTGGGCTGTCTGATTCCTAAGTTCCAAGCTTGTCTGGGAATCCCAGCATCCCCCATTCCTGGTGCAGGCCCCTACCTTTAAGTAGCAGCTCCTCTCCTTTTTCTTCTGAGGCCCCCATAAGGTCAGGAGCTTGGGGACTTGGTGGGAAGAGGAGCGTGGTGAAGGAGCTAGCTGTGCTTGGAGCTGCCCCAGGGTGGGGCTCCCGCCTGATCATTATAAACATGGTCAGTTCCTCTGTTTGTCCTGTCCTCCATGTGGTGCCAGAGGGAAGGGGTGGCCCCAGGCAAATATCCGGAGGTGTGCCCCTCTACTCCTTTCTCCTGTGGGGTCACTGCCTGCACTGTGCAGAGGTGGCTTGGGGTGGGTGTTCTGGGTTGGCTGCCCCATCTGCCAGGCTGCTTCCTGCCCACGCATCTGAATCCTGAGCTCCTCCCTCTCCTTGGTTAGTAAGGGGTCACATGGCTAACCCTCTCCTGCGAGGCCTGGTCCGGGAGGTGGAGGATGGGCAGAGCAAAGAGTGAGAAAGGCCAAGGGGAAAAGTGAGGCTAGGTCTGGGGCCAAAGGGAGACACAGAGGGGAAGACAGTGCAGAGGTGATAGGATATAGGGCAAAGATCTAGGGTGACAGAGCAGGGAAGATGGGAGAGGGTCAGGTGTAGGGTGTAGGGTGGGTCAGGGCCACTAGTGGAAGTCTGGGAGGGAGGGTTGGACAGTGTTCAGAGGCCTGGAGTGGGGGGAGACACTAAAGGGGCTCCTGGTTTGGTTGGTGCTATAGAAGAGGTTGAGGCAGAGGCAGAAGCAAAGAGGCCCCCTCCCTGACCAGGGCTATCCCACCCCATATCTAGACAGCTAGAGTCCCTAGAGCATGGAGGACAGTGCCCTGGCTGGGAGAGCTCAGCCCAGATGTGATTCTGGCCACCTGCTGGCCAAGAGGCCCAGACCAGTTGAGACAGGTTAGCTGCTGGGTTCCTGCCCACCGCCCTCCACTGCCAAACCGGTTCTCCTGGAGGCTGCCCATTGGTGGTCCTTCCTCTGAGCAAGGGGTGGCAGCCTATTTGGCCTCACCTTACAGAGCTGCTCCCACAGGAAAGGAGCAGCTCTCTCATGGGAGGAGAGTCAGGGGCTGAAGAGGCCACATCCCAGACATGCTTCTGAACGTCCTCATAGGTCATAAGACTCACTGAGCTTGTGGCTGACTCTGTGCCAGGCACTGGGAAGCTAACCATGAACCAGACAAAATACCCACCTGGGTGTTTCCTCTCGTCCTTAGATATAAGCTCACAAGCACCTCCTCTGGGAAGCCTCCCTTATTTCCACCCTGCCATCCTCCAATCTGGGTCTGGTGCTCCCTGATCCCAGTCCCTGCCACTCTGGGCTATCAGAAGCTGTCTTTATCACCACTGTGTCCTTAATACCAAGCAGCACAGGCTGGGCACAAAGGAGTGAGTTATTACTGAATGAGTGGGTGAATAAATTAATGGATGAGTAAATGAGACGCTTTGTTCCCATTTTACAGATGAATAACCCGAAGCCCCAAGAGGAGATGGCACCTGCCCAAGGGCACTTCTAGCACAGCCAGTGTCAAACCAGGTCTGTGGACTCCAGGGCTCATGTGGGACAGGGGAGCCAGACCTGAGTCCCCTCCTCCCTCAAACACTGCTAGAAGTAATCCTAACCATCAGAATAGTAAATAAGGACAGGCCCTCCTTCTGTGCCCTGCTCTGTTTGCATTAACTCATTTAACTCTCACAGCAGTCCTATGGAGGTTGACCCAAGCACAGAGAAGTGAAGTCACTTATCCAGGGTCACACAGAGTAAGTGACAGAGAGAGATTTACTCTCTGGTCATCTTAAGCCTTCCCATTATTTCTTTGGTCTCCCTGGGGACTCCACCATCAGGTGTCTCCCCTTTGGCCCCTTTGGTTTTTTTGTTTGTTTGTTAAGCTGTTAATCCTCACCCAAGGATATTTTTTCATTGATTTTTAGAGAGAGTAGAAGGGAGGGGGAGAGACAGAGAAAGAGAAGTATCATGTGAGAGAGACAGAGACACACATTGATTGGTTGCCTCCTGCATACACCCCAACCAGGGCTGGGGATCGAACCCGCAACTGAAGTAGGTACCCTTGACGGGAATCAAACCTGGGACCCTTCAGTCCATAGGCCTACCCTCTGTCCACTGAGCCAACTGGTGAGGGCTGTGCCCTTTCTTTGTTTGTTTTTAAATCTATATATATTTTATTGATTTCAGAGAGGAAAGGAGAGAGGGGAGGGAGGGAGAAACATCAATGATGAGAGAGAATCATTGATCAGCTGCCTCCTGCATGCCCCCTACTGGGGATGGAGCCCACAACCTGGGCATGTGCCGTTGACTAGAATCGAACCCGGGACCCTTCAGTCTGCAGGCTGACGCTCTAGCCAATGAGCCAAACCAGCCAGGTTTTTTAAATCTACTTTCATTTACACTGTGCTTGGTACTATTCTGAATACCTGACTGGAGCCTCCAGACCCTATAAACAGGGCCTGTGTTGTCTGTTAGTATCTGTTATGATGTGGGTCTTCCCAAATGTGTGATCTTGGTGAGGAGCTTCCCTCTTCTGAGCCGCAGTCTCCTCCTCTGTGGAGTGGAAGTGTAGCAGTCAGGCTGCCTAGGCATGGCGAGGCTCAGTGACCATTTGTTAAACAAGTAACCAAAGGGGTATAGTGTTCCTGGCCCAGAGTCCAGGCTGGGAAAGCATGATGGTCGTGACCAGGCCGTTAGGAACGGGTCACTGAGCACACTGTGTGCCAACTGTGCTAGGCATGGGGGTGGGTCTGGGCATATGAGACCTGGCCCATAGCACTGATATTCTAATGATGCGGCTGTATACGCTAAACTAGTAAACACAGGAATAAACAGCAGAATTTCCATGGGGCGTGGGGCGTGGGCCTCTTTTACTTGGGGTAATCAGGAAAGGATTCACCAAGGACTCTGAGACCTGAAGGAGGGGAGGAAGGGAGCCATGTATGGATACTGGGGAAGAGTATCCCATGAAGGGGACAGCCAGTGTGAAGGCCCTGAGGTTAGAAAGCCAGTGTGAGCGAGGGGGAGATACAAGTCGAGAGGTAATGGGGCAGGTCATGTGGGGTGGATCACAGGGACGACTTGGCTTCTCCCCTGTGTGAGATGGAGCCATAGGGGGTGCTCAGCAGAAGAGAGATGTGATTTGACTCAGGTGCCCATGGGATCCCTCGGGCCATGAAGGACAGTTGACTGTGGAGGTGGTGGGAGGAGTGAGAGACCAGGTAGGGGACAAGAATGGACAGGACCAGGGCAGGGCCAGAGAAGCAGGGAGAAATGGGCAGGTTCTGGTGAGTGGCCCCCTCCTGCAGGCCTGCCACAGGAGCCCACGTCTGCGCCCTCCTGGTACTAAGAGCTTGGCGCCATGTTTGGGAAGAAGAAGAAGCGGGTAGAGATCTCAGCACCATCCAACTTTGAGCACCGCGTGCACACGGGCTTCGACCAGCATGAGCAGAAGTTCACGGGGCTGCCCCGCCAATGGCAGAGCCTGATCGAGGAGTCAGCTCGTCGGCCCAAGCCCCTCATTGACCCTGCCTGCATCACTTCCATCCAGCATGAGGCCCCCAAGGTATGCCGGCACCCCCGCCTCTCCTGACCCTCACCAGTCCCCACTGAGGGACCCCAACCCTTAACCCCACACTTGACCCTGTGGCCAACATCTGCTCGCTGACCCCCATCCCTTATGACATCCAAATGCACGCCCCAACCCTCCACACTCATCCCCACCCCAATGCTTCCCTTTCATCCACCCCTTTACCCACTGACGCCTTACCTAGCTTCCGGCCCTGAGAATCCCACACTTTCCTTGATCCCTCCAACAGTCCCTCCACACCAGCTCCTAGTTGTGCTCTCCCAGAGCCTCATACCTAGAGCTCTGTGATCCCGACCCCAGTGCCATAACTTGTCCTTGGGTCTTCATAGATCTCCCATGGCAGTGTGTGTGTGTGTGGCGGGGAGGGGGGGGGGGAGCGTGGCAAGGGGCAGACCTATTCCCAGATGGTGACCCCCCTTAAGTGGTCAGGGCTGAGCTGAGGAAGCCCAGAAAAGAGGCCTGATCCAGGCCTGGGGTTCAGACCCACTTCTTAGAGGGGACACCTGAGCTAAGGACTGAGGAGGAGGAGTCCTGAGGCAGATGGTGAGCAGCAGGGCTTTCAGTGGAGGAAGAGTCCTAGGTGAACTTTGGGGATTTGGGTTTGGGATTGTGTTTGTTTTCTGTCAGCAAACGAGCAGAGCTGGGATTTGAACCAAGGTCTATTTAAAGGCTCATGCTCTTAATCCCTTTCCTGCCTCCATGGTTCAGGTTCTCTGGCATGGCCTGCAGTGAGGCCAGCCTGGTGGCATGGACTTTATCCCAAGGGCAGTGGGAACATGAAGGGCCTCGGGCCAGGGGAATGAATCAGGGTTGTTTCAGGGGTGGAGGTGGGTGTAGCAGGCTCAGCGCCTGGGACCAGGCTTACAGATGACTCATCCTCTCCAGTCGCCCAACCCAGCCTGGCAGGAGGAGGCCCCAGGTCAGTGAGGTGGGTGTAGACACAAGTGCAGACACTTTCCCACCAGGGTCTCAGTCTGGGGCCCACTGAAGTGTTCTTGTGTCCCATGCAGGATGCTTCTGAATATTTTGAATTGTTTGTCACCTCTTATAAAGTGAGAGATTTCATGTCCAAACTTCTGTTTCTGGCTTCTCCTGACTGATCAGCTGAGGCTGAGTGGCAGGGCACTGGCTCTGAGCCACAGGCCCCACCTGGGCCACCAGGAAGAAGAGACACCTTGTCTTAATTCACACAAAGGTACCACACAGGCTAGCACTGTCCTGGGGCCCCTGTGTGTTTGCTGCCCAGTCCTCCCAGGCCCTTCCTCCCTCCCCCAGGCACTTCTGACCCTAAAGTCTGACCAGTTGTCTGCCAGGCTTCTGGGCTGGCAGCCAAGGCCCAGCAGAGGCAGGGGCAGGCCCCATAGGGGCACTGTGGCCAGTAGATGGGTTTTGTGGGATCAGTGTTTCTGCACAGTAGAGGCAATTCTGACTTCAGGCTGTCTGGAAGCCCTGGGCCCATGTCCCTGTGTGTCGGTGGTTGACAGCACAGAAGTGGGGGCCATATTCTCTGCTTCCCACAGCCTCCACTCAGCTCCCCTCACTCCCTCACAGTTCAGCAAATGTTTATTGAGTACCTTCTGCAGACTGACACTGCTCTAGGTGTTCAGATTTAGCAAGAGCAGAAACAGGAAGACCCAATTGCTGCTCGCACACACATTGCACCTGGGGAGCTGGAGGTGTGTTTATATCCACTGGTTTTATTTCTTTTTTTAATAAATATATTTTATTGATTTCAGAGAGGAAGGGAGAGGGAGAGGGAGAGAGAGATAGAAACACCAGTGATGAGAGAGAATCATTGATCGGCTGCCTCCTGCATGCCCCCCTACTGGAGATCGAGCTTACAACCTGGACATGCACCCTTAACCTGAATCGAACCTGGACCCTTCAGTCCGCAGGCAGATGCTCTATCCCCTGAGCCAAACAGCTAGGGGTCCACTGGTTTTAAGTGCTCTAAAGAAAAGGCAGGGAAGAGGGACAGGGAGTGTTAGGGGCTGGCATTTTAGATGGCTGGTTAGCAAAAGCCTCCCTCTGAGAATCTGAGTTTCCAGCAAAGACCTGAGGAGAGGAGGGAGGGAACCATGGCATACTTGGGGGAAGATATTCCAGGTGGAATGAACAGCCAGTGCAAAGGCCCCGAAGTAGGAGCTGCCTTTGTACTTGAGGAGCAGTGAGGCCCAGGTGCCTGGAGCTAAGTGGGAGACAGGGAACCCTGGTGGCTGTTTCTCAAAGAGGTAGCCAAGACTTGAATGAGGGTGGTGGGGATGGAGAGGGTGACCACTGGGTGGATTTGGGACACACACTCCACCCAGCCCCCATCGGCATTCTCATTGCCATCCCCGTTCCTGGGGTACTCTTGCCCTCTATGTTGGGCCTAGTCCTGTCTGACTCTCCCTGTACCCACCAGAGGAACAGAGAATGTGTTTTTGGGGTTAGCAACACTGGCAGGCTGCAGGGGAGGAAGCGCCAAGCTGTGCCCTGGTCCCAGCATCCTGTAATTTCCAGCTCTCCAAGGTTGATTATGGAGAGGCATGGCCTCTGCCCTCCCCCTTCACCCACAGGGTGGGAGCCTCCCCTCAGCCAGGAGAGCAGGAGAGATAGGAGGGTGCTTCAGCTAGCTTCTGGCTGGGGCGTGGGGCGGGGCAGCCTGACTGAGGGGAGGTTACTCCTTCAGCCCCCCTCCTGCAACTGACTTCTCTGTGTGGGGGTAAGGGAGGGGGTGCTGCAGGGCCTCCCTGGTGCTGCCCCCATCTGCCCAGCCCCATCATCACCCCATGGCATTTCTTCATTTGTCTCTGTCTTGTCTCTGTGTGTGTTGTATTGTCCTGTCATTGTGTGTTTGTTACACATTCTTTGTCCCCCTCCTACTTGCCCCGCCTCTCTCCCACCACTGCCCTGGATCCTGGACCCCAGACCATCGTGCGGGGCAGCAAAGGTGCCAAGGATGGGGCCCTCACGCTGCTACTGGATGAGTTTGAGAACATGTCAGTGACACGCTCCAATTCCCTGAGGAGAGACAGCCCGCCTCCACCACCCACTCGTGCCCGCCAGGAAAATGGGATGCCCTCGGAGCAGGCCGCCATACCCAGAGAGGGTCCGGAGAAGGCGGGCAGCCAAAGCCGGGTTGCTGGTCGCCGTGAGGGGAGTGGCAGCAGTGGTGACAAGCGGCGGGTGGGGCCAGAGAAGAAGCCCAAGTCTTCCAGGGAGGGCTCAGGGGGGCCCCAGGAATCCTCCCGGGACAAGCGACCCCTCTCTGGGCCTGACGTCAGCACCCCCCAACCAGCTGGTGTGGCCAGTGGGGTGAAAGTGGCTGCCGGCCGGCCCTTTAACACGTACCCGCGGGCCGATACGGATCATCCATCCCGGGGCACCCAGGTAACTGATCCCCCACCCCAGGATCCTGCATGTCTCCTTCCCCAAAGCATTTCCTATCCCCACCCACCTACTCCAACCTGTGCCCAGCCCACTGTGCATCTCCATCCTGACCACCATGTGTCTGTGCCGCAGCCGGGCCCCTGTCCTACTCAGGAGAGCAGAGCTGGTCCCTGGCCCCTCCACTGACAGCCTCCTCTCCTTTCTGTTTTAGGGGGAGCCTCACAACATGGCCCCCAATGGGCCATCAGTGGGGGCCCTGGCTGTCCCCCAGTCCTCTTCCTCCCGGCCTCTGGCCCGAGCTCGGGGCCCCCCCAGCCCTGGAGTGCTGGGCCCCCATGCCTCCGAGCCCCAGCTGGCTCCTCCAGCCCGAACCCTCGCTGTCCCTACTGGCACCCCCGCCTCTGGTCCTCCTGGCCCCCGCTCTCCACAGCGGGAACCCCAGCGTGTGTCCCATGAGCAGTTCCGGGCTGCTCTGCAGTTGGTGGTGGACCCTGGTGACCCCCGCTCCTACCTGGACAACTTCATCAAGATCGGCGAAGGCTCCACAGGCGTTGTGTGCATCGCCACTGTGCGCAGCTCCGGTCGTCTGGTGGCTGTCAAGAAGATGGACCTGCGAAAGCAGCAGAGGCGTGAGCTGCTCTTCAATGAGGTGGGCCTCCTGGCCTCCCAGTCCTGCCCTTACTGCCCTCTCAGTGCTCCTGCACCTGATGGTGTTGAGGCCCTAAGGAGGTGGCCCCTCTGCCAGGACGCTTGTTACAAAAGCAGGCACCTGCTCCTTGCAGAGAGGGCTCTGTGGAAGCAGCCTCTGGACTCTGATGCAGGATCATTCAGCACTGTGCCCTATAGCCCGGCCCTCAGCCCCCCACGTTACTGTGAGCTTCGATTGAATGTGGCCCTGTAAGCAGTGTGTTCCCACCTCCCCCATCCCCATCCCACCTTTCATTCTACCTCGGCTCCTACCAACTTGTCCTGATCTCAGCCCTGTGCTCAGACGCTGTCCTCCCACTTCCTCTCCCCACACCACCTCGTCTTTAGGGACTCAGCTCAGGACTGGTTACAGATTGGGATCAGAAAAGTGTGTTTGCATGGAGAAGAGAGCACCCTCAGAATGCAGGCTCCAGACCTGAGCTGCCTTTGTGGTCTGTTGACTTTGGCAGTGGGGGAGGCAGTCTAGGGCGATCCTGATTAGCAAGAGTGACAGGTGGAACTGGGCCTGCAGTGTGGCAGAACCCAAACCCTGGCCCAAGAGTGAGGTAGGAGGGCGGCTGATGGCTGGCGGCCCTCCCCCTACCACTCTGACCCAGCCTCCCTCACCAGGTTGTGATCATGCGCGACTATCAGCATGAGAATGTGGTGGAGATGTACAACAGCTACCTGGTGGGCGATGAGCTCTGGGTGGTGATGGAGTTCCTGGAGGGCGGTGCCCTCACTGACATCGTCACCCACACCAGGTACTGCCAGGCAGCACAACCCTGGCTGGCACCCAGCCCGCTGTCTCCCCAGGCTCCCTCAGGTGGCACTAGATTCCCCCCAGACCTCTCCCGTGACAGGACGAGGTCCCCTCCAGACCCCTTGGGGTGGCAGAGCCAACAGGGCTATATCCCCCTCAGATACCCAGGCTGGACTGGATCCCCCTCAGACCCTGTTTGCCCCCGTTGCTTATTCCTCCCACACAGGATGAACGAGGAGCAGATTGCCTCAGTGTGTCTCGCCGTGCTGCAGGCCTTGTCTGTGCTCCACGCCCAGGGTGTTATCCACCGGGACATCAAGAGTGACTCCATCCTGCTGACCCATGATGGCAGGGTGAGGATTCGGGTGACTTGGGCTTCCGCTGCCCCTCCCCAGCTCCCTCTGCCATCAGGGTAGGCTCTGGCCCCCAGTGCAGTCTTGACGAGCAGTCAGCTTGTTCCTTGTGCAGTAGTCCAGAGTCAGGTCATTGGGGCCCAGGCTAGTGGGGCTCCACCATCAGCACAGGACACTGCACCTGTACTCTTGCCCTAGGCTCAGAAAGGAGAGGACATATTTGGGGGGCTGCCACAGTTCAGCCATGTACTTCTTCCACCCCTGAGACTGAGCACCTGAGTGGGCCGTGGACCCCATGCTGCCTCCTGTCTTCTGGACTGAATGAAGTTCTGAATCGGGTCTGTGGATAAGCCACAGAGTGCCCAGAACCAGCATTTACACTCCAAGAGTGGACTTTCAGTGGGGGCCCTTGACTGTCACCCAGTTCTTAGAGATTTGACCTCCCTCCCCCAGGAAAGTTAATCCAGACAACAGAAGTGGCAGTGTGGAGCTAATTTTCACTGGGAGTCTCAATCTAGGGTCTGTGGACCCCTAAAGACACATCTGTGTCTACAGAAGTGTTTTAGGGACATGTGTGAGCCACCTAAACTTGCACACACTTTGGGCAGGCTTTCCGGGGTTGAGAGACACACAGACATCCTCAAGAGTCTGGAAGGGGCCTGCAGCTCCAAAAGAGGTGTGCATCCTTGGTTCTGTAGACCTGGTTGTCGCAGAGGCGGGCCAAGTGTCCTCACACTCCAGGGAAGCAGAGGCCCAGGGGTGAGCTTTGGATCCAGCTCTGGTCTAAGCCCCGGCATCAGCCTGGGTACCCGTACAACTCAGGCCACTTCCCCCAACAGCCCCAGGGCAGACCCTGTCTGGAAGTCAGATGGTGTGATGTGGAGGCAGTGACACACCTAAGGGCTTCCTGCCAGAGGTGGAGATCCAGCATGTCGGAGGCCAAGGAATTAAACAGGGGGATGCCTCTGCTGACCCTCCCCATGCCAGTACCTCTGACCTCGCTGCCTGCGCCCTGCCCCAGGTAAAGCTGTCAGACTTCGGGTTCTGCGCCCAGGTGAGCAAGGAGGTGCCACGGAGGAAGTCATTGGTTGGCACGCCCTACTGGATGGCCCCAGAGCTCATCTCCCGCCTTCCCTATGGGCCAGAGGTAAGCCAGAGGGGGCTAGTTATTAAGCTGTCAGCACCAGTTCATGCTGTGAACAGCATGAGTGGTGGGGTTCAGAACAGCCAGAGTGATGGGGTAAAGTGGGTCTCAGTCTGGGGAATGGGTCTCCAGGGATGATTTTGGGAGAAGAGGTAGTCATTCATTCATTCATTCATTCATTCTTGATTGGGTACTAGTTCTGAGCCAGACCCAGTGCTTGGCAGTGAGAACAGAATGCTGAGCAGAAGTGGTCACGGCTTTGATTGACAGCTGGTGTAGAGGCCACAAAGTGGCTGGCTCCTCGCTGGTTGGCCTGAAGATGCTTTTATAAGCATTTAAAAAAGATAAATCTCTCATAGAAGTCTGAATTTCCATTCTCCATCAGAAAACCAAAATGTTTGGTCACATGGAGGCCAAATTCCCACATGGCAACAGTTGGCAGCACGGTAGGCTGCTCTGCTGTAGGAAGGGCGGCACCTTCGTCTTGGTCGTAGCCCCCACCCATTCCTGTTAGGTACACTGACCTGCGTCACTGTCATCACCTTCCTGGCCCTGAGGCTATGAGCTGCCCAAAGCCCTGAGGGTTCCTCCACAGTCAGTCAGCAAGGCCTGACCCAGTGCCTGGCCCTGGGACAGACATCCTGGGAAACACATCTTGGGGAGCCTCAGGCTGGATTGGGGTCACACTGGGAGGGGAGACTGGTGTGAGATTCTGAGGGGACATCTCAGTCAGGACAGCCTGTGAGTGACAAACCCTGCTCAAATGGATTTCACAAAACCTGGAAGCTAAGCGTCCCCAAAATTGTGACAGGCTTCAGGCCTAGCCATCCACATGCTCCCTCCCTTCACGCCCTGATTTTCTCTGCAGTGTTCACTCAGTCAGGTGCTCCCCTTGTGACAGCAGAGATGACCCCGACAACTGGGACATGTCTCCCTCCTATGAACACCATAGGATATTTGGCTTATAGTCTCAGGGTCAACTCTGATTGGTTCAGTGCCCATTCCTGACCCAGTTACTGTGTCCCAACCAACCTGGTCATGCCCTTGTCTCCCCTTCCCCCCGCCTGTCCCTGGCTAAGTGTGAGGAAGGGTGGGGGTCCACCAGAGAACCAGTTGTGCTTAGCAAAAAAAAAGGGACAGGCTAGGTGGGCAGATCCTTCAGGGGGTTCCCTGGGTGAAGAGTGCGCGCGTTTGGCAGGCTGCATGTCAGAGCAGGGGTTCCGGGTCCAGGGCTCAGGTTGCAGAGAGGCAAAGGTAGAATTGGGTGCCGTCCCTCCCCGGGCTTCCCCCAAGCCCTGGCCCACCCAGCACAAGCCCTGCCATCCCTTCCTCTGCTGCAGGTGGACATCTGGTCGCTGGGGGTGATGGTGATTGAGATGGTGGATGGGGAACCCCCCTACTTCAATGAGCCACCCCTCAAAGCCATGAAGATGATTCGGGACAACCTGCCACCCCGACTGAAGAACCTGCACAAGGTGGGCCCTGCCGGCAGGCAGGTAGTGTGAGGAAGATACATAAGCCTGTAGGGTGGCTAGGTACCACCTGACCTCACACGCAAGCAGAGCATTGGTGGCTGGTGTGGCCAGGACTGGGGCACTGATATCTCCTGGGATGGCATTTACTGGATGCTGGGCTCATTGCCCTCCTCATCCCACAGAGGTGCTCATGCTGGCCTGACTGAAGGCACACAGCATGGTCATTGAGGGGCCTTCTAGGTAGAGCTATCTGGGGAGAAGGGGTGCCTCCAGGGCCCCGCTGCTGCCAGCTCCTCAGCAAACTTTGAAAATAGGGAGGAAAGGAGTCCGTGGGGCCAAGCTCTAGACACAGGGCACCTCTTTCCTCCCGACCTGGGCAATAGATGTTAGCCATTGACAGAGAAGAGTTGACTGAGGCCCCCACAGTGAGTGAGCAGTGGAGCTGGCACTCAGACCCTGCCTTGCCTCCCCCACAGGTGTCACCATCCCTGAAGGGCTTCCTGGACCGCCTGCTGGTGCGTGACCCAGCACAGCGGGCCACAGCAGCTGAGCTGCTAAAGCACCCGTTCTTGGCCAAAGCGGGCCCGCCCGCCAGCATTGTGCCCCTCATGCGCCACAACCGCACCAGATGAGGCTTGGTACCCTGTCCCTGAACCAAAGAGTCCCTGGGGTTACCCCTGCCTTGCCGAAGGCCAGTAGGGGGCCAGCCCCTGCTCCTCCTGGCCTAGGAGACACTCCATGTGGCACTGCCTTCATTACTGGGGCAGTGTGTGGGACCCTACTACTGAACTCCAGTTTTGATTTTGTGACTCAAAATATGGAATTTGTGGGAGCAAGTGAGGCTTCCAGATCCTCCACCCTACAGGACAGGCCCTCCCTGTGTTTCCCTGTCCCCAGGAAGGACAGGCAGCTTCCCATCACTGGAACTTTGCAGCAGGGGCTGCTAGAGGTGGAAAGAACACTACAAAAGAGGTGTGTGTGCGTGCGTGCATGTGTGCATACACATGGGTGTGCACACGGCAGAAGGTTCAGCTCCTCTGTCCTCCAGACTGCGAGTGGGTGTCTCTGACCTTGCCTCACATACAACCCCCTCTCCCCCTGAGCCATGGCGGGGGTCGATCATGAATGTCTGAAGAGTGGCCTTCTCCCTTAGCCCTACATCTCCTTTCTGTGGTTGGATGGGGAGACAGGTCAGGGCTTCCCCCAGACCCCCAGCCTCTGCAGAAAATGACTACTGCACCTGGACAGCCTCTACTTTCCTAGAAGTCTATTTATATTGTCATTTTATAACACTCTAGTCCCTGCTCCCAGCGGGGGACAGATGGTCCCTATCCTGTGGGGGGCACCGGGGACAGAACCACTGCTTGAAGAATCAGGTTCCTGTCCCCTCAGCGCAGCCCCACCTTCCCTCCTTCAAGTTAGTTTTACAATTAAAACATTTTCTTGATTTGTGTGTGTGTTTGTGGAGTGTGTAGAGGTCCCTGCCTGCCCACACTATCCAGGCGGAGGGACTCTAGGGTCAGGAGTGGGCAGGCCTGGCTAACCCAGGATTCCAGCCCAGCTTAGGACAAGGGCTATGTCTGTGGGCAAGAGGGGAGTTCCAGGTCAAAGAGCAGCCATTAAAGCTCCTGCTCATGGGGCAAATTGACACAGCCCATCCCCTTCCTCCAAGCCTGGAAGGAGTCAGTTTACAAGTCCATGTGCCGTGATGACCAGTGTACCAAATCTGCGATTTCTGGCGACTTGTTTCAAAGGTTGTCTTGAGCATGTTCAGTGGGTAGGGATTAATCCGTGCTGAGTTGATGCTAGTACATTGCTCAATGGGCAGATGGGCTTTGGGGCTTGGCAAAGGTGAACGAACCAGGGCTGCCAGCTTCCCAGAGACTCCATCAGTCAAGCTCTTCCCTCCAGGCTGACTTGGGCCTGGGCCTAGGTCCCAGCAAGGGGAGAAGGAGTCCAGCTGTTACCGAGTGACAGTGCAGCCTTCTGGACACTGAGCACTCCAGGGCTTTGTGTGTGTCCTCCCCAGCATGCTGAGAGGTGTTGGGCAGGAGCAGCTTCCTGGGGGCAGCTGGGAGCACAGGAGAGAGCCCCTCTCCATAGCCCTCTGGTATCACTGGCACCAGCAACCCCAGCCTGGTTTGTGGGTGAAAGTGTGTTGTGAGGACGGAGAGATTCCAGCTTGGTCCACACTACCACTCTCCTCCACTGCCATGTGACTATCTCCACAGCACCCCTCTCCACTGGCCCTGACCTCTCCCAAGAATTGGGGTGCTGTTTCTCTGACAGCCTGGCTGAGTCCATGCATGGTCTAGATAAATAATCAGATTTAAACAGCCCAGCACGAGCAGTAATTGCTGTATGTGAATGTGTCTGGAAAAAATAGGCCAAAATTGGCATAAGGAGAAATAACCAAAAAGACCAAAATAACCCCTGACACACACTTTTTTTTTTTTTTTAATGCTTTGAGCTTGAATACCTGTACAAATGAGCTGTGCCAGGCTTTGAAGGATCAGGTAATTCCTACCTTGTACACATTGTTCCAGAAAACAGGAAGAGGATAGCTGTCTGAGGCTATCTTTTAGGAGCCTGGAATACCCATAATCCCCAAAACAGATTAGGGTGGTGAAGAATGAGCATTGCAGCCGCACTGAGTGCCTGGAGGTGCCACTGTTGGAGATGCCCACTGAGACCCAGCGATGACATTTGCCCCTTAGGTTGTGGAGGAGGAGCCCACCGCAACTCTGCTCTTCCTATGTCTTCAGTCACATAACTGCAGTTTTAAAGAATGGCTTTGGGGAGCCCCTCCTCCAGCCCCCTTCTTCCCTCAGCTGCTGATGCCCTTGCTGAAGGAGTTATCAGTAAGAAACTCCTCTAGTTTCAAAAGGGATTCAATACATGGGGTCTATTACCAAGGCACTGGGAAACTGGAGGAGCCACGGAGGGCCAGGAACCGTAGTCACTAAGGACAGGAGCCTCCACTGTGGGGCTAGAAGGACAAAAGGGGTCAGTGGCCCTACTAAAGTCTACTTGTGTCCCTGCTGCCCTGAGCAGAATGGCTGTCCAGCTTCCCACCCTCTGCTCCCACTGGAAGCCTCCTATTGGCAGGACCTTACTGATTCCAGCTGGCAAGGGAGTCGTGCAAGGCAGTTCAGACCTCCAGCCTCCGTGGACAAGGAGGCACTCGGGAGGGCTGGTGTGGCGGAGCAGCAGAGTCATCTGCTCTGTTGGGATGTGGCACAGGGTCTCACTCTGTCCAGATGTTGCTGTGCAGACATGGCACTCCACAGGAGTGTTAACTAAGCCACAGCAAAGGAGAGGGAGCCAAGGACATGTGAAGGTTAGACTTAAACAAGACTTAAACAAGTCAGACCCATGATTCTCAAAGTGTGGTTCTGGACTGGCAGCATCCCTGGGAACTTAATGGGAATGCAAGTTTCTGGGCCCCACTCGCCCCAGGCTAATCACACCGTGTGGGACCTGGCTCTCTGTACTACACATAAACCTGCCAGGGCATTCTGAGGCCTTCTCAAGTTTGAGAGCCACTGAGACCTGTGATTGGCCAAGGAGTGTGAGATTCAGCCCTGCCCATTCAGCAGGATCCTAACCTCCTCCTATCTCACGCTCCTCCACACTGGGACTGTGGCTCTGCCCCTGGTCCAAATGCACTGCCACCACCAGAAGGGAGCCAGACCACTTGCCTTGAAGGAAGGACCCCTGTGGTTGCACCAGGGCCTCAGTGGCCAGAGCTTAGTCAGGTGACCACACTCAGCATTGAGGTTGGGAAATGTCTATTGTGTCTAGCTAAATATTCGATTACTATAAAATTGTGCTCCTTTACTCCTGCTGGTAGACTATAAAGTTGATAGAGGAAACTATTCAATGGCCTAGAGGCAGAGAAGGATTTAATTTAAATTTTTTTTTTTTTTTAGAGAGGGGAGAGGGAGAGAGAGAAACACTGATGTGAGAGGGAGACATCAATCAGTTGCCTGCCACTGTTGGTACCCCAATCAGGTATCGAACCCACAACCTGAGCATGTGCCATGACCAGTAAGTGCACAGGATGGCATCCAAGCAACTGAGTCACACCAGCCAGGACTTCTTCAATAAAACGTAAAAGGAACAAATTATGAAGAAAATGAATTTGATTATATAAAAATTTGTTCAAGGAAGGACATGAGCAAATATAATAGGTTCAGAATGGGGGGAAATATTTGCAAAGTATAACACCTGATAAGATTTTTTTAACAAGAAAAGAATAATCCTAGTAGAAAAATTGTCAAAGGATATAAACAGGTAACATACAGAAGAAAAACCCCAAAAGGCCAACAAAAGTGCACAGGTGCTCACACTCATTAGTAATCATAGGCAACTTCCATCACTAAGATGACCCTTGAACAACACAGGTTTGAACTGCATCGGTTCCCTCATATGTGGACTTTTTCTCATAAATAGCTGTACTGCTTTCGGTCCCCCGTTGAGAGTCTGAGGATATGGAGAGCTAAGTCTTTTTACATAGGGAACTTGAACATCTGTGGATTTCGGTATTTTCTGGGGGTCCTGGAACCAATTCCCTATATATACCAAGGGACAAGTTAAGTTTCAGGGAAGTCAAAAGTTATACATGGATTTTCAACTTAAGGAAAACGGGGGTTGACACCCCTAAGCCCCACATTGTTCAAGGGTTAACTGTGTTGCACATTAGTATTTTCCAGTAATTCCGCTCCTGACTGACTTACCAAAGAAATCTCACTTGGGACCATGTAGGGGCGAGCCTGAGGATGTTCACTGCAGCAGGATTGATGGGATGGGAGATGGAGGCAGCCTGGGTGTCCACCCCAGTGAGTGAGTGATACACCAAGGGGTGCAGCCGGCAGGAGCCAGGGACCACGTATGCCCGTGGAGGGTGGGAGCCAAACCAGTTATGGAAAAGTAAAATTAAGAGCTGCTGCTGGTGGGAATGCAGACTGGTGCAGCCACTGTGGAGAACAGTATGAAGTTTCCTCAAAAAACTAAAAATGGAACTCCCATTTGACCCAGTAATCCCACTCCTAGGAATATATCCTAAGAAACTAGAAGCACCAGTCAGAAAGGATATGTGCACCCCTATGTTCATAGCAGCACAATTCACCATAGCTAAGATTTGGAAACAGCCTAAGTGCCCATCAGCAGATGAGTGGATTAAAAAACGGTGATACATCTACACAATGGAATACTACGCTGTGGTAAAAAAGGAGTTTTTACCATTTGCAACAACATAGATGGAGCTGGAGAGCATTATGCTAAGTGAAATAAGCCAGGCAGAGAAAGATAAATATCACATGATCTCACTCATTTATGGAATATAATGAACAACATAAACTGATGAACAAAAACAGATCCGGAGACAGAGAAACATCGATCAGAACGTCAAACCTCAGGGAAGGTAGGGGATGGTGGAGGTACGGGGGAGAGATCAACCAAAGGACTTACTTGCATGCATATAAGCCTAACCAAAGGACACAGACAACAGGGAGGTAAGGACATTAATGGGGGGTTTTGGGGGTAATGGGGGAATAAGGACACATATGTAATACCTTAAGCAATAAAGAAATTTTTTTAAAAAGAGAGCTATATTACCAGGCCAGGTGTATGAATTACAAATTGTGGACATAAAGCAGTCATTTTGGAAGACCAAAAAAGAGACTCATTTACATATTACAGTGGCTCCTAATGGGAAGCAAGGGAGGAGGATAAAGGTAAAGAATAAACAAACAAGAGATGGCTCTTAGAGGTGTAAAGGCCTCAAAGGCCATGCTGAAGATGTGTTCTATAAGCAAGGGCAACCCCATTAGTGTGGATTGGGAACTGGGGACTGGTATTTAAAATGGAAATTACCCAGGTGATTCTAACATGCAGCCAGGATTCAGAATGAGAAGATGATACAATTTGTTACTGTTGACCTCAAACCTCATGCCTACATCTTGCCAACACTCACACTGATTGAGAAGGGCCCAGGGAACATTTCACACCTTCCTCCATTTCACAGATGTGGAGACTGAGGTCCCCAGAGGGGAAGGGCCTGCCCAGGGTGACAGTGCTTAGGAGGGCCATACCTGAACTCTATCCTATCTAATAAAGAGGGCATATGCTAATTGACCATCACTCCATCACAAAGATGGCTGCACCCACAGCTGAAGCCAAGTTCCCATAAGGAGCCTTAATGAGCAATCAGCAGGGACCTGAGGTTATGCCCTCCCTGCTCCCATAGGGCTTGACAGGGGACCTCCGGCTACGCCTCCCACCCTGGCACCAGGGTTGGGGACCTGAGGCCATGCCCCCAACCCGGGCACTGTTGTGGAGCAAGCGCGAGTGAACGACCACTGGAGTCCAGACCAAATTAAAATTTAGGGAGCCTTTATTAGCCGTCTGGCTGGCCAGCCAGCCAGCTAGTGACTGCTCTGCCTTTCTCCACGCAGGGAATCCAGAGAGCAGCCCCGACCCTTTGTGCAGGACCGCTTTTAAGCACATTAACCACATCCTGTTTTTGCAGAGCAGGCAATTTAAGACAAAACAGTTTTTCCTAAGCAATGTCAGGATCATGCCATTGATGACCATGTTATTTACAGGGTCATCCTGTTCTTCAGAAAGCTGGCAGTGTTCTATGAAAGAAGGCCTACGTGCTAGGAAGGGGCCATGAGACCATATCTCAAGGCCTGGCCTGATGTCAGCACTGACAACTCTATCTGGGGCACAGTCCACAGCCTCCCTGGAATGGAAGTAGTAAGCATGCTAAAAAATTCCCACTCTCTAACAGTGCCAGGCCAGGGGACCTGAGGCCATGCCCCCCCACCCAACGGGGCTTGATGGGGAACCTCAAGGTGAACTTCCCGTCCTGGTGCTGGGCTAAGGGACCTCAGGTTGCTCCCCCCACCAAGTGGGGCTTGACAGGGGACTTCAGGCCATGCCCCCCACCCCGGCACCAGGCCAGGGGACCTCAGATCGCACCCCCCACCCAGTGGGGCTTGACGGGGGACCTCAGGCCACACCCCCCACCCCAGCATTGGGCCAGGGGACCTGAGGCTGTGCCCCCCTGCCTGGCTGGGCTTGACAGGGGACCTCTGACTGCACCCCCCACCCGGCGGGGCTTGACAGGGGACCTCAGGCCGCACCTTCCACCTTGGCACCAGGCTGGGGGACCTGAGGCCATGACCCCTGCCCAGCGGGGCTTGACAGTGGACCTGAGACTGTGCCCCCCCCCCCCCCCAGTGCCAGACCAGGGGACCTGAGGCTGCGCCCCCTCACCTGGTGGGGCTTGACGGGGGACCTCATACCATGCCCCTGACCCAGCGGGGCTTGACAGGGGATATCAGGCCATGTCCCCCACCTGGCGGGGCTTGACGGGGGACCTCAAATCACACCCTCCACCCTGGTCTGGGCTGGGGGACCTCAGGCCACGCTCCCCATCCTGGCATCGGGCCAGGGGACCTGAGGCTACGTCCTCTGCCTGGCAGGCCTTGACAAGGGTGGGACTAGCCAGGTCTGGATCTAGCCCAATCGGGGGGGGGGGGGGGGCGCAGCTGGGTCTGGGTCTCATGTGATTTTGAGGTGCATGTGAGTGGGCAGGGACTTGACTCTGGGTCCCGTGGTGAGCCCCAGACTCTTACAGGAGGAAGGTTTTCATATACATTTTACTAATTTTCTTTCATCTCTGACACTTCTATTATAGAGAAAGGGCAAATAGCAATATTAAATTATTTCCTCTAATTAATCCCCTTTTAAATGTGCACGAATTTCATACACCGGGCCACTAGTGTATATATATTTTTTATTGATTTCAGAGAGGGAGAGAGAGATAGAAACATCAATGATGAAAGAGAATCATTGATTGGCTGTCTCCTGCATGCCCCCCACTGGGGATCAAACCCACAACCCAGGCATATACCCTGACGGGGAATCAAACTGAGACCTTCTGGTTATAAGTCAATGCTCAACCATTGAGCCACACTGGCCGGACCAAGCCTGAACTCTTGCATCCCTCATTGGCTTTCTGTGCCAGGCCTTGTGCTGGGTGGTGAGGCTGCAGTCATGAACAGGATAGATGTGGTACAGGAGGCTCGAGCTCTGATGCCCGAGGGCCAGGCAGGGGCGAGCAAGCAGGGAAGTAGCCACACACATGCCTTTTAGTTGTTGTTGTTTTATATTTTTATTGATTTCAGAGAGGAAGGGAGAGAGAGAGAAACATCAGCGATGAGGGAGAATCATTGATCGGCTGCCTCCTGCACACCCCACAGGGGACTGAGTCTGCAACCCAGGCATGTGCCCTTGATTGGAATCAAACCTGCGACTCATCAGTCTCCAGGCCGACACTCTAACCACTGACCCAACTCGGCAAGGGCCACACATGCCTTTTTGAAAGGGTTGTCACTACTCAGGCCACTGTGGTCTTGTGAGAATTTGGCCCCATAATGCTAAATGTTCTGATTTTTCTCCAGAAATCCTCATGTTCATGGAAAAGCTCTTGAATCTTAAAGATAGACAACTCACTCAAAACATTTAACAATATTGTATGGACCAAGCAAAATCAAGATGATAGCTAATATTCATCAATATCTTACTATGGCCCTGGCGAAGTTGCTTAGTTGGTTAGAGTGTCGTCCCCATACCCCAAAGTTTCGGGTTTCCCTCAGGGCACATACGAGAAACAACCAATGAATCCATAAATAAGTGGAACAACAAATCAATGCTTATCTCTTTCTAAAATCAATAACTAAAGCCCTGGCTGGCGTGGCTCGGTTGAGCGCCGTCCCATGCACCAAAAGGTTGCTGGTTGGATTCCCAGTCAGGGCACATGCCCAGGTTGCAGGTTCCAGCCCCAGTAGGGGATGTGCAGAAAACAGCTGATGGATGTTTCTCTCATTGATGTTTCTTCCTCTCCCTCTCCCATCTTCTCTCTCTAAAGTTAATAAAAACATATTTTTAAAAATGAAAAAAATATCTATTGTGCTCCTAATTGTTTGACCTCACTTAACCTGTAGTGAGTTGAATGCCACTCCCCTACCTCCAACCCACCCCCCATCCCCCATCCCACCACTGAAAGACATGTCCCTACAGAACCTATTAATGTGCCCTTATTTGGAAAAAGGGTCTTTGTAGATGCGATTAAGTTAAGGATCTTGAGATGAGATCATTCTGGTTTGTCTGGGTGGGACCTAAATCCAGTGACATTTGACACAGGGGAGAAGGCCCTGTGAAGAGCAGAGTGGAGTGATGAGGCCCGAGCCACCTCCCCACACACCACCAACCAGGCTTCAGGGTGAGCATGGCCCTGCTGACACTGATTTCAGGCTCTGGCCTCCAGAACTGGGACAGAACACATTTTCTGCTGTTTTCAGCATCCAAGTTTGTGGTAATTTCTTATGCAGCCACAGGAAACGAACAGAACCCTCCTAGCAGCCCTCTGAGGAAGCACCTCCCTCGCCCCATTTTACAGCTAGAAGACTGAGGACAGAGGCACGAAGCCACCAACCAGGTCACACAGCAAGAAAGGGGTAGAGGCTGAGTTTGAACTCAGGCACTTAGCCTGGGAGTCTCTCCACGAGATCATCACGCCACAGCCTCCCGAAGAATGGGGCAGGGACTCCCTCCACTTCTGAGCCTGAGGGATCACAGGTCAACCTCTGTCTTCCTGGGTGATCAGTCAACTCAACTAGGGCCAGACCCCAAAAAGGGGACTCTGGAGGAAAGATGGTTGCTCAAGGAGAAAGCCTGGGGCTGAGAGCTGTTTGGGCTGGGGGATGAGATGAAGCAGCAAATAGAATCCTGGCCGCAGTTTTGGGGAGGTGGGGACAGCTCAGAGCCTTTTCCTGGAAGACTAGAGGCATCTATAGAAGTTTGGGCCTTCAGGATTGAACAAAATTAAACTCCTTTTCTTCCTCTCTATCTTCCCAATTCCTTTATCTCTCACTTCCTCTGTCTCTCTCTCTCTCTTATTCTTATTTAGTATTTGAACAGGTAACCTTAACACATGGCACAAAATTCCAAGTGGGAAATTGTAAAGTCCACCTCCTTCCCTATTGCAGCCTCTCCACCCCGCCCCAGAGGCAGCCACCGGTACAAGCGTCTGGTATTTCCTTCCAGAAATGCATGCGCATACCAGGACACACCCACAGGCATACACAGACATGTGTCCCACTGCACACAACTCAGCAGTACGCCTTCTGTGCCTGGCTTTTTTCTACCTAACATTGTATCTTGGTGGTTGGTCTTGGCTGTTACATAAGAAGCAACCTGTTAATGGAGCATATGAAACATGATTTATTAATATCATGATTTATTGAATGTCCCTGTTGATGGCCATTCAGGAAGTTGGCAGTGCTCCACTGTTCCCATCAATGCCACAGCAGAGATCTGCATGGACTTCATATGTGACACGGGGGCATATTTCTCCGTGTGCCACACCTTGCCTCTTCCCCTGCCGCTATAGTACTCCCACCTGCCCCCTGTCCCAGGTAATGCTTCCTGGGTATTTCTGACCTCCGGATCCTTCCCTGGCTCTGGTCAACCCCACCGCAAGGACTGTAAGTCTCTTTCTCTTTCTGTCTCTATGCTTCAGCCTCTCTAGATCGCTCTACCTCTTCTCTTTTTTTATCTTTGTCTCTCTCCCTCCCACCCTCCTTCTCTCCCTTTCTCTCTGTCCCTTCTTATTCCTTCCTTCTACCCTCACTCATCCCTGCCTCTTTGCTGCCCCCTGCAGGGTGAAGCTGGCTCCCAGCAAGCCTGCTCCCCACACTTGTGGTTTATATTGAAGGAGGCAACACCCAACCCAGCCCACATTTCTCCCACCCTCAAGCCCCCTCCTGACCTGGCTGGGCTTTCCCATCCCCCACCATGCAAGCTTCTCTAAGCCCCTGTGCCTGCTCTCCAGGACACCCTCCCCCCATTCTCTCTATTAGGGGGATTAGACCTTGGGACAAACTGACACTCCTAGGGGTGACACTGGCTTTGAAGCAGGAATGGTGAGAGCTAGACTTGGGTGCAATGGATGTGGTTCCTTGGCTAGACAGAGCCTTGTACTCCTGCCGGGAACTGGGCCTTCTTGCACTCCCTGTCAGCAAAGAGAGCAATCAGTCTGTGTCATCTCTGAGCTGGGGACAAATAATAAACCCACCCAAGGCCCTACCCTGGTGAGTCTGACATTCTCATGGGGTGACAGTTCACAATCAAATGAGCATAATCATATACTTAAGATATTTACAAATCATACTAAGTTCATGAAAGAAAGAACAGGGTGTGGCAATAGGGAATAACAGGGGAAGGCCCAGATTGCTGTTGACAAACCAACAGGAAACAATTACCAAGATATATTGTTAGGTAGAAAAAAAGCCAGAAGGATGTGTATTATGAAGAGGTGACATTTCAATGGAGATGAAAGCAGCCATGGAAGCATGGAATGTAAAGCCTTGCAGGCAGATGTGGCAGTGTGTGCAAAGGCCCTGAGGTGGAAGGAATTTGTAGGTCAAGGACCAGCAAAACGATGGGACACCATGAGTGAGGAGTAGAGTGGCATTGTTTTATAGCTGAGAAACTAAGGCTTGGAAAAGGAAGTTCTTTGCCCAAGGACACACAAGCTTTGAAATGGAACTCACAATATCTCTGAGGTATGCCTGTATTGCTTTTATTACCTCATTCAGCTCCACATTTTTGTCTCAGCCCTGACCCTGTCTCAACTCCAGCCTCGAACATCAGCCACCCCTGGTACCACCCTTGGGATGCCCAGGCCCTAACACATGTGCAATGGAATGCTTGATTTCCTGCACCGCCCCATCTGTTCTGGCCTCTGTCTTCCCCTCTCTGCAAATGGTGCCACCTTTTGCCTATTGCTCAAACCTTCAAGGCCAATCAAGCCTTTCCTCTGTCTTCAGATAAGATCCTTAATCTGCTCCCTGCCAGCCACTCTCTGGTCCCACCCTGGTCCTGCCCACCCTCATCTCCTTGCTGTCTCCCTGCCCTCACTCAGCCAGAGATAGGCTATATCTACTCATTTCCCAGCTGCACCTTCCCCATAGTTCCCTTAGAAATTATTACCCTTAGAAAAATCCTCGGGTGAGGATTAACAACAACAACAAAAGACTGAATATTTCATCACCCCAGGAAGTCCACTCCCATATGTCTTTGCAGTTCATCCCCAGCTCAGGCTACCCTCAACCTGCTCTTTTTTATTCCAGACTAGAGGTCCGGGGCACGAAATTCGTGCATGGGTAGGGCAGGGCCTTGCGGCTATCTGCCAGGGTTTTCCTTCTTTCCACACCAGCCCCTGATGGTCAGCGTACGTCATAGGGACCAATCAAACTCCCGGTCTCACAGTCGAACTCCTGAGGGGACAATTTGCATATTAGGCTTTTATATATGTAGATTACTGTTGTCTTTTCCAGAATTAGATATAAATGGAATTACACTGACCATGCTCATTTTTTTGCCTGGCCTTTGTCACTCTTCGTGATGATTTTAATTTCACCCATGTGGTTGCATGTTTTGATAGCTCAGGCTTTTTCCTCACTTAGAGTAGTCCATGGTATGGATGGAGGTCACCTACATTATCCATTCACCTGTTGATGGACACATATTGTTCTGATTTGAAGCTATAGTTGACTCTTGAATAACATGGGGGTGAGGGGTGTGCCCTCCCCCTGCACAGTAAAGATCCACATATAACCTTTTTTGTTGTTGTTAATCCTCACCCAAGGATATTTTTCCCGTTGATTTTTAAAGACAGTGGAAGGAAGGGGGAGAGAGAGAGAGAAAATCATTGATGTGAGACACATTGATTGGTTGCCTCCTGCACGTGCCCCAGTGGGAGCAGGGAATAGAGCCTGCAACTGAGGTAGGTGCCCTTGGCCAGAATCAAACTTGCCACTCTTCAGTCCTTGGGGCAACACTCTAACCACTGAGCTAGGGCTCCACATATAATCTTTGACTCGCCCAAAACTGAACTGCTTATAACCTACTGTTGACCAGATAACCTACGGTATTACTGATAACACAAGTAGTCAATTAACACATATTTTGTATGTAATATGTATTATCCTATATAATAAAAGCGTAATATGCTAAGTGACCAATTGGTCGACCATTCAGTTGACTGCTCAACCAGTCACTATGATGTGCACTGACCACCAAGGGGCAGATGCTCCGACCGGTAGGTTAGCTTGCTGCTGGGGTCCGGCCAATAGGGACTGGGCGAGAGGGCCGGACACATCCTGGAGCCCTCCCGCAGTCCCTCCCCAGCCTGCCGCCTCCATCAGCCCCATCAGGACTGGGCGAGATGGCTGCTGATCAGCCCCAATCGCTGGCCAGGCTGAGGGACCCCACCTGTGCAACAAATAGTGCACCAGGCCTCTAGTACTATATTCTTACAATAAAGTAAGCTAGAGAAAAGACAATATTAAGAAAGTTATAAGGAAGAACAAATACATTTCCAGTATTGATTGAAAAAAACCTGCCTATCAGTGGACATAATATATAATTCAAACCCATGTTCAAGGGTCAACTGTATTTTTAGAAAGTGTTGGGTGCAGGTCTTTGTGGGGACATGTCCTTTCATTTGAGGCTAAATCCTAGGAGTGGGATTGCCTGGTTATAGGGTGGGAGGATAATCAGTTTTAAAAGAAATTGTAAAATTGTTTCCCAAGTGGTCGCACCATCACTCATGTTTTTTAATGTTTCCTGACACATGAAGGGTGGCTTTTGGGGAAGGGTGCCATTTGGTCAGCAGGCCTGTTTGGAAAGGAGACCTTTGAGATGTAATGCTAAAAGCCACTGGGCTTTGCAGGGCTCTGGTTGTGCTCCTGGATCCCTCAGAATTAGGTAAAAATGTTCCTTATAGTAGGAATGTGGGATGTGAGCTTCTTAACTTTTAGATTCTGGGGTCAGAGGGACTGAGTGGGACTCCTGGGAGGAGGGCTTGAAAATACACATTTTAAAAAAGCTCCCTGGGTGAATCTGAGGTGCCTTAATGCTTGAGAACCTCTAAGTGTGGGGATGTGGGGAGGAGGTGGGGCATTCCAGGTGGGAAGAACTTCACGAGCAAAATCCCTGAGATGAGAGAGAACAGATCACAGAGACGGGGCCCAGGGATCTGGGGTCTCAGATGCCTGCCAGAAACCTGGGACTTGCTGAGGACACTGGGGAGCCATGGCAGGAGTAAGTGGGGGAGTGAGTGGTTGGTTTTGGGCTTTCGTAGGCCCCCTGGCTGCCATGGTGTGTGTGTGTATCTGCTCTCAGGGAAGGGGTGATGTGGAAACCATGGCAGGCAGGGGGCAGGCAGAGGAGGGGCATTGATTTCCACTTTGCAGGCTCTCCCTTGCCCTTATTTTTAGGTGTCTGGCTCCTGGCCACTCCCTGCCCTGCCTCAGATTCTAACCTGGAGACAGCTCTGACTCTACTGGCCACACTCTTCCTCCTCCTCCTTCTCCTCCTCCAATGAGGACAGGTGGGCAAGCCACCAGACAGGGTGTGGGTTTGTGATGCCAGGGAGCGTCTCTGGTTGCTGGGTTGTCCTGGCCTCTCTGAGTGCTTGTCTGGAAATCTCCTGGGAACTTCCAGGTACAGTGGGGCTAGGCGTCAGTATGTATTAGTTGGTTTGTCCCCTCCCATGGGTCCTTTCTGCCTTCCAGGACCCTAAATTGGCTAATTCTCAACTTTCCCAGGACAGGTTCTTCACCTCTCTGCCTCTGATCTGTGAATGGAGGTACTATCATCAGTTTCTGCTTCCTGGGATTGTTGAGCAGTTCAGTGAGTTAAAGACAGATGCTAAATATGACCATTATTATCTCCTGTCTGCTTCTGGGTGGACCAGTGTTTCTCCTTGGGTGCGATCTGAATCTGTGTCCCTGTGTATCTTATCTAAAGTTCTTTGTATCCAACATGCCACATAGCAGCTGTGCAATCTTGGGTGAGTTACTAGAACTTACTGTGTCTCAGTTTCCTCATCTGCAAAAGGAGTTTAACCATAGTATCTGCTTCCTAGAGAGGATGTGGAGATTGAATTAATCACCCCACCTGAAGAGCTTAGAACAATCCCTGGCACAGTCAGCCCTCAGTTGCACGAGTGTCATCATTGGGGTGTGAACTCAGCTCCCAGTGTCTGCAGCCTGTTTCCCCTCCAATCTGGGGCAGGAAGCTCCCAGGCCTGTGAGAGTGGCCTCTGTTTCCTCATCTGTGAAACTGGCAGCAACAGCACCCACACAGGGCTGGTGTGCATGTGAGCTGGGACTGGAGCACGTGGAGTGCATACAGCTCCACAACAAACTTGCTGTTTCCTTTCCTTATAATAGCAGCACCTCCCTCCTATGGTCTTAGAGGGTGAAATGAGCGTGTACGCACTAGACCGGCACCCAGCAAGCAGAAAGCACCGGCTGGTACTGGTAATCTGTGTGGAAGTCTGCGCCTGTGCTCACCTGGTGTGGGATGTGACGTGAGCAGGATGTGGCCGTGGGCATCTGGCACTACAGGTTTCTCCGCCATCCCACTTCCTCCACACCCCCACCTCCTGCCCCACCATTGTCCCATCCCTCACTCCAAACTCCTTCTCTGAGGGAGGGCGCTTTGGCAGTCTGTGTTGCCTGCCCGAGCCCCAGGAAGGGGTGCAGGCACCCCCAAAACCCAGATAGTGTTGCTGTTTCCTTCTCTGCTGCTATCTCAGTGTCTCACCAGGGACCCCCACCTGGGTGACTCCCTATCTCTGGCTATCTGCCCTGTACCCCACACCTTGGTTTCCAGAGCAGGAAATGTCAGGGTCCCAAGGGTGTGTCCCAGATGGGGACAGAGCAGGATGTAGCAGGAGCAGGACCTCCCCCTCTGCAGGCACCTCCTCTGCTCAGAGGTGAGGCCAAAAGAAGGGGTCTTCGTTAATTAACCTCCTGCCAAGCTGGATCTTTTTTTAAAGATATTTTTATTGATTTCAGAGAGGAAGGGAGAGGGGGAGAGAGATAGAAACATCAATGATGAGAATCATTGATTGGCTGCCTCCTACACCCCCTACTGGGGATTGAGCCCAAAACCCAGGCATGTGCCCTAGACTGGAATCGAATCCGGGACCTTTCAGTCTGCAGGCCGACGCTCTAGCCACTGAGCAAACCAGCTGGGGCCATTCTGGATCTCAATGAGGTGGATGTGCCTCCTTAGAGAGCATTAGCTCCCTTGTCACACCCCAATCCCAGGGCCAGCGCTCTGGGGAGAGCAGGAGGCTTGGGAAACTGAGGAGGGGCTAAGACCTGGCCTCCTGGTCTGAGACAAGGATGCGGCTGGGGGCCAGAACTCCTGGCTCTGGAGGATTGGCTGGGGGCTCAGGTCCTGCCCCCTACACACCCCTCTCTTAAGTTTCAGCTGTAGAGCCCCGCCCCTCCTGACCCAGTTACCCCGAGCCCTGCGGGGGAGCCCGGAGAGTCGCCCGGATGGAGGAGGTGCAGGAGGAACGCGAGCTCGGCGGCGGGATGGATACCGAGGAGCCCGCGAGCCCCCAGAGCCCCCGGACGCCGCCCTCGCCACCGTCGCCACCGCCACTGCAGTCGCCGCCGTCGCCCGCTGCCCCCGAGAGCCCCGGCGTGTCCCCGGTAGAGCAGCCGTCGGAGGCCCACGCGCGACAGTTGCTGCTGCAGGAGTGGGGGCCGTCGGGCGGGAGCCTGGAGCTGCCGCCGGGCCTCACCTGGAAGCTGCTCTTCCTGCGGCGGCCGCTCTACCGCAACCTGCTGCGCTCGCCCAACCCCGAAGGTGCGGTGCCGCCAGCTCTAGCTTCTTCCCCAGCGTCAATTACCCAGACCTTTGGTCCCTTCTTGCCATCAGGTCCTTTGTCCCTCTCTCCCTGTTTCTGTGTCTTTGTCTCTGTTATTTGTACCTCTGTCTGTCTCCTTGAGGCTCTCTGTCCGCCTTGTATCCCGGCCTCTGTCTCCTGTGCCATGTGTCTCCATCTCTCCCTGTGTCTCGTCACCCCGGCTCACTCCTTCCTCCTGTTCCCACCTCCGCTCCTCCCTCTACCTATATTCTAAGTGCCTTTTTCTTGGTGCCTCCCTGTCCCTCTCTCCCTGCCTCAGCAGAACGCACCTGGTCCCTCTCCCCCAGGACATTCTCAGGGCTCTCCCTGGGCCCTGGCTCACTCACCCCTGCCAGGCTGGTCTGGCCTGGTGGGTGGCACAGCTTCCTGCCCTTCCAGAGGGGCCCTGGGGGTAGGGTGCGGGGAGAGGGTGGACAGGGGCAGCCCCAGCAGGCCTGAGGCTGTGTGTCACCTGCCCATTTCAGGCATCAACATTTATGAGCCAGCACCCCCTACTGGCCCCACTCGGCAGCCCCTGGAGACGCTGGGTGAGTGCTTGGGGGCTGGGCTCCAGGGGAGGGCGCCCCACACACTGCACTTTCTAACCCTTTGTTCCTCCACCTGGCAGGCAACTTCCATGGGTGGTATATTAGGACTGAGCAGCTGCAGCACAACTGCAGGTGAGTGGCCAGGACCCGGCCTGCGATGGATTCCCTCCTCCAGCCTTCCTTGCTGTGGGACCTGGAGAAAAGGACTTTGCCTCTCTGGGCCTCAGTTTCTTGCTCTGTAAACACAATTAGTCACCTGCCCAGAGAATGCTCCTACCACACACAGCACAGGCTTTGGCCAGGTCTGGCTTACACATAGTAGGTGTTCACAAGTAGCAGCTATTATTGTTCCTCTGCTGAGCCTCTTCCCCTGGGAGGAGGCGAGTCCCCAGGCCCGAGAATCTGAGTCCCCCTTCTGGGCAGTGGGTAAGATGGTGTAAGTCAGGGGCTCAGAGTCACAGACGCTCAGGGTTGGGACCCTGGTTCTGGAGACCCTTTGCTGTTTGAGGTTGGGCAAGGCACTTACTTCCCTTCTTGAGCCTCGGTTTCCCCACTGCAACACAGGGTTCAGAACGCATCACCTGCCCTGGCTGGTTTGGCTCAGTGGATAGAGCATCAGCCTGCAGACTGAAGGGTCCCAGGTTCACTTCCAGTCAAGGGCACATGCGGGGGTTGCAGGCTGGATCCCCAGTAGGAGGTGTGCAAGGGGCAGCCGATCAATGATTCTCATCATTGATGTTTCTATCTTGCTTTCCCTCTCCCTTCGTCTCTGAAATGAATAAAAATATATTTTTTAAAAAGAAAGAATGCATCACCTGCTGAGAGGGTGATGGGAAGCGAGACTATAAGGTGCCCAGTGAGGGCCCAGCACCCATATCTGCGTACCCTGGATAGGAGGGTGCTGTGATCAGGTTTCCTGCTCCCTGCGGTCAGGCTGACCTGGGAGATGCCCAAGAATGCCAGCAGTCCCAGAGCCCACCTCCCCTGTGCCCTCTCTCACAGCTGGACGGTGAAGCATCAGTGTGTGGATCTGCTGGCCGAGGGCCTGTGGGAGGAGCTTCTCGATGACGAGCAGCCAGACATTACTGTCATGGACTGGTACGTGCCTGCACCCCGCCACGGTGCACACAGGGGCTCCCCAAAGAGCAAGCCCCGCCCCACCCCGCCCTCCCCTTTGGTCTGAGCCTCCCACCAGGACCCTCCTCAGCCCTGCCCACCTCTGCAGCCCCTTCTCTCTGACACTTTCACTTTCAGGTTTTGAAATGTGCCAGGCCCAAGGCCCTTCTTTCCTCTTCAGATGCTTGTCTTTCTCAGGATGATTTGTCCTTGTCCTTCAGGAGTCAGTTACACATGGCTCCACCGGGAAGCCTTCCCTGACCAGCCCCCATCCTGGTCCTGACTATTCCTGCTGGTCACTGCCTCCCCCACTGGACTATGAATCCCAACAGGGCAGGGCACGGGCCTGTCTGGGTCTGGGTCTGCTGTGTTGCCAGCACCACCCAGCCCAGTTGCACGGTGAGGGTGGGGGTGGGGTGGGGGGGCAGTGAGTGGTGCTAAAGGGTGATTGGGGCAAGAAGTTGCGTTCGGGATGTTGGGGCTGAGGTGGCAACTGAAGGCTTGCCCTCACCCCCAGGTATGAGGACAGCAGGCTGGACATGTGTGTCTATGAGTTGCACGTCTGGCTGCTGGCAGCTGACCGACACACCATCATCGCTCAGCACCATGTGGCCCCCCGGACTTCTGGGAGGGGCCCTCCTGGCCGCTGGGTCCAGGTGAGACTCCCTGCCCCAACTGCCAACCCAGACCCATCCCAAGACCTCACAGGGGAGGAGGGGGAGGCAGGGCTCATGGGTCCCTGATAAGGACTTCTTTCTGACCCGCTGCTGCCACAGGTGTCCCACGTGTTCCGCCAGTATGGCCCTGGCGTGCGTTTTGTCCACTTCCTGCACAAGACAAAGAACCGCATGGAGCCTGGTGGGCTGCGGAGGACAAGGGTGACTGACTCCTCCGTGTCTGTGCAGTTCAGGGAGTGACTGGCTGTTTTGACCCCTTGTCTCATCCTGAATATCTGACTTCACATGCCCCAAACGTCTGACTCTTTGGCATTTCCCCTGCACTCTTGGGGCTCCAGGAGGGCAGGGACCACGTCTTCCCAAGGCAGTGCTTGACAGATAGTAGGTGCTCAATAAATCCTTGTTGACTAAACCAATCAACACCTGTGCCCAAGAACTGAGATTTTTTACCATCTTTGCTCCTTCACTGAGTTCCTAGCCCACTCGCACACCCTCTACTCTGTGATCCTCAAGCACCTCACACCTCCTCCACCTCCCACGCCTCCCTTGACCTCTGATCTCTTCACATACCCCCAACTTATGGTCTCTTAGCATCTCTACCTACTCTTCCCCCCACATTTCTTAGCTCTCAAAATCTCCCCGAATTCTCCTCCGCCATCCAACCCCAAGTTGTCCTTTCCCCTGAGCTGTCCTCATACCTTTCCTTACCCCAAGACCCTCAATTCTCTTCTTTAGCTTCTAAGAGCCCCCAAACCCAGCTATCCATCAAGGGCCCCGTCCCTGGGGGTGTGGGTGGGGATCGGTTGCAAATTTGCACTAAAGTGTCCTCCATGTGTAGGGAGGGGAGGGTTGAAGTATTGAACGACCTGTAAGTCCTAGGCTCTGGCCAGATTTCACAACAGACCCTGGCCTAGCCTGGGCTGGTCCTTGAAGGCCTCCTGCTGTCTCATGCATGAATCCTGAGTCTGGGGGTCCCTGGCAGGCCAGAGCAGCTGGGGGGTCACTCAGGGAAGGGCTATGTCCCAAAAGGTCTGGGAAGCAGTCGATGTCTAACTATCAGCAGCGGTACCACTGCATGCCACAAATGCTTCCTGTGGGAGTGTGTTTTTGTGCATACCCAAATCCATGTCGGAATCCATGGGTGTGTCCCCAGTCACAGCACTGCCCCAGATAGGGCTGATCCTGGCATGACCACCTGCTGGATCCCATCCCACCCCCATCCTATGTGGACTTGGGTCCCAAGCACAAGCAGATGGCAGACAGGGGCAACTGCATAAGGACTGTATTGCAGGGAAGGCACGGTGGGAAGGGAGCAGGCAGAAAGCTCTCTCCGTTTGGGACTTGGGGCCTTTAGCAGGCCCCAGGGACAAGGCCGGGTGAGGGGCTCCTCATTCTGTAGGGGCTGGAGATGAGGGACCTCTAAGGCATCAGTAGCACCTACAACAGAATAAAAACTTATCACCAGGAAGTGCCAGGGGCTCAAAGATCCAGGGCTTGGGGAGCTCTAGAGCCTGAGATAAGGTGTGGCCTGGGCTGGGCTCCCACTTCAGGAGCAGGGGCTCTTGGAGCTCTTGTGGGGTGGGCAGGTGTGGTGGTTTGGAGGCTACTATGGCTAGATTTAGGGTCCCAAGTCCGTGAGTTTGTGTATGTGGGTGCAGGGTGGGCTCACAGCCTCCAAATGCTCAGAACCTTACCAGGGAGCCTGGGACTGGGTCCTGGTGTTGAGGCTGTCCTAGAGGGTGTGGGTGGTTAGGGAGCATAAGGGCCAGACAGGGTGTCCCCAGGACTGGGTCTGGGGTTGTGAGGTCTGGGTCAGATGTAGAGTCTGGGAGGCCCGAGGCAGCTCTGAGATCTGATGATTTGGGGAGAGGGAAGGAATGGCTTTGGTTCTGGGGACTCCAAGGTGAGGGGGTGGGTGGCTCCACATCCTCAAGCTAGGCTGGGCAACTCAGGAGTTAGAGGCCCTCCCTGGACAGTGCAGCTGTGGGTAGGCAGGTGGGGGCTCAGGAAGGTGGGGGGCACTCCCTAAACGGAGGGGATGTTGGGTCACTTCTGAGTCTGAGAATCCCAGAACTGGTCTGAGAGATCCAAGGGGCATGGGCTTAGGGGAGGGGATGCGGGTGAGAAGGGGAACCTTCAGGTCTGGGGATTCCCAACTTGAGTCAGGAACTCAGGGGTCTGGGCAAACTGAAGCTGGGGTTGGTGGGTAGCTAGGTTCTGTGCTTTGGAAGCGGATGTGCACTGCACTGGTGGGGGGTGGGGAGGGGGGAGGGCGGGCAGGAGGGCACCTGCAGTAGATGGAGGCGATGGCGTTGGACCAGTGGCCAAAGATGCCCCGGCGGTACTCTTCAAGGCGCGGGTAGGTGCCTGTCTTGAACTTGCGAGTTTTGCCACCCTTGCCTCTGCGGGACCACACGGTGAGCTCACAGCGCGGGGCCACCACGAGTGAGGAGATGACATTCCTCCAGTCATAGGGCAGGAAGGGCAGGTCTGTGTCTGGCTCTATAGATAGCTCGGCGCCTTGGCAGCAGTTCTCATAATATGGGTCGCTCTTGTCATAGACCTTGGCGCACGTCCGTGTCCCATTGGGGTTCTTGAGGTCAGCAGCTGCCGGGCAGCCACCTCGGACACCAGGGATGGCCACCAGGGCCAGGGCCAGCAGCAGTGGGCACAGCGGGGACATGGCGATGCTGCGGGGCCGCGCCCCTGCACGCTTTTATGCTCCTGACCGTGGGAAGGGACAAGCTGCGAGATTAGGACTCTGCAAGGGAGGGGGAGGGGGAGCAGGGAGACCTTCCTAGTTCAGGTAGCAAACCCACAAGGAGAAATACAAGATGGACATATTCGTATGAAACGTAGCAGCTTAGGAGTCTGTGTGGCAAGCAAAGTTATACAGGAAGTGAACGCACAGGACTTACAGGTCGGTCACTTGCAGCACAGAGAGGAACAGGGTTGATAGGTTAGGCAGGAAGAGCTCTTAAACACTGACCAGGAATGAAGCACCCCACCCCACCTCCTTCAACAGGAGAGGCTGAGGGAGGGAGGGAAGGAGGGGGGCTCGGCTTTCAGGTGGGGCAGGTCCCAAGACCTTGGGAAAGTAGAACCTGGAGATTGGGAGAGAGGGGGGTGGAGGGGGGGTGGAAGAGGAGGGACAGGGAAGAGCCCCTTCACTCAGGAGTGGGAGATCTTCCTGACCAAGTTCAGAAACCAGAATCTGTGAAGTATGAGACAGGCCTATTGTGTAGCACTTAAAGCCATTGCAGCCCGGCCAGTGTGACTCAGTGGCTGAGCGCGGGCCTATGAACCAGAAGGTCACAGTTGGATTCCAGGTCAGGGCACATGCCCGGGTGCAGGCTGGAGGGCCTGCAGAAGGCAGCCGATCAATGAATGATTCACTCTCACCATTGATGTTTCTATCTTCTCTCTCCCTTCCTGTCTGAAATCAATAGAGATATCTATTTTTAAAAGCAAAAAATGAAAACTATTGCAAGGCCCCCTGGCGGGTGTGGCTCTCAGTTGGTTGGGGCTGGTCCAGTGCAGGGAAAGTTGCTGGTTCCATTCTCTGACAGGGTACATGTCGGGGAGGGGGGTGGAAACTGTGGGGTTGTAGGTTCAATGCCCTGTAGGGGGCATGCAGGAGGCAGCCAATCTATGTTTGCTCTCACATCTATGTTTCTCTTTCTCTCTCCCTTTCCCTTCTTCTCTCTCTGGAAAATCAATTTTAAAAACACACCACACAACACATTGCAAAGCAATGTGCAAAGCCTTGGGAAAATAGCTAGAAAGGTAAAGAGCCCTAGCTGGTTTGACTCGGTGGATAGAGCGTCGGCCTGTGGACTGAAGGGTCTCAGGTTTGATTCCGGTCAAGGGCACATGCCTGGGTTGTGGGCTCAATCCCCAGTGTGGGGCATACAGAGAGTGGCCAATCAATGATTCTCTCTCAACATTGATGTTTCTATCTCTCTCTCCCTCTCCTTCTCTCTCTGAAATCAATAAAAATATATTTCTTAAAAAAGGTAAAGAGTGCTTATAAATTGACAGGATATCAAACAGCCCCCTTAATCCGAGAAGGATAAGCCTAGGAGGGGACGGGAGGGCAGAGAGGCTGCCACCCCACTACCACTTCCTAGGAGTTCGATTTCCCACGAGGTTGGAGATCTTGATCTGTAAAATAAATAGGCTCTATCGAATTGTATAAAAATCTTAAACTTGTATAACAAAAAACAAACAAAAACAAAAGTGTAATGCAAGAGAAGAGACAATTCCTGTAATACACAATGAGTGCTTACCAGTCAGCACATTTTACTGAAAATAGTTCATTCGCCTTTTGTGTAGACAGGGAAATTTTTGCCAGGAAGGATGATCCCATCATACTTCTGGAACCAGCGCATGGCCTCCTCTTTGCTGACTCTTGTTTGGCCCCAGTGTAGCCTGTCCTTGTTTCTTGCCTGCGATGCTGAAACCTGGCCTACCCAGCACCTTATAAGCCAAAGGAAAAAGTAGGGAGCAAGACAGGAAGGGGAGGGAGCCTGGGATCTCAGGATGGGACAGGGCCCCAGGCCTTGGGAGCCTGGCCCAGGCCCTTCAGAGGCTCTTTGACATTCCTGGTCTCCTGCCAGAAAAGAACAGGGTCAAGGGTGGGTGAGCTGCTCAGGCAATAGTTCAAGTCTGTGGTTCTGTGGGTGAGTGCAAGTCTGGGCCTCAGTTTCCTCATCTGTAAAATGGTAATAATTCTTCCTACGCTATAAGACTGTTGTGAAGACTTTAAGGGATAATAGGAAGTTCAAGAGTAAAAGGAACAGCCTGGCATCAAATCCCAGCTCCTTCACGAGCTTCCACACATGCTCCCACCTCGGGGCCTCATGGAGACAATGGTGGTACCCACCTCAGAGCGCTGGTGTAAGGAGTAAGTGGACCAATCCACATAACAGCACTTACAGTCGGGCCCACTAAGTGCCATAGGAGCATGTGGCATCATCATTGTCATGAAAGCCTGGCGCACAATAAGGTCGCAATAAATGTAAACCAGCACAACACAACCCCTATGGTGATTAGCTATTATCTAGCCACTCAGCTAAGACTCCCTCCCTACTGGCCACCTCAGATGCTGTCTGCTACCTTGGCCAGGGTAATGCAGTGATTAAAAGCCAAAAGCTGGAACACAGAAGTGGGTTCAAATTTTGACTCTGTCACCTTGCTGAGTAGCATTGCTTGCTGAGTGACATTGTGAACTCACCTCTCTGAGCTTCGGTTTCCTCCTACCTTCAATAGGGTAATAGAAAATGATAATAGAAATAGAATATGATCATATAAAATCACTTTCTATTATACAGTAATTTATAACTAATATAATAAAATATTCATAAACATGAATAATCCGCATAATTGTTATTTATAAATGTAACATAAAAAAGTACTTAATATGTAATATTGAATAAGATAACAGCACAAATCCTATATAATAAAAGCCTAAAATGCTAGTGTCCGGTCATCTGGTTGGGCATTCAACCAATCAAAGTATAATGCGCTAATGATACGTGAAGGCTGCTCAACCGTTCACTATAACATGCACTGACCACTAGGGGGCCAGCAGGCAACTGGTCGACCAATTGCTATCACGTGCACTGACCACCAGGGGACAGACACTATGATCTGTAGGTTAGCTTGCTGCTGGGTTCCAGCCAATTGGGACTGAGCGAGAGGGGCTGGACATGCCCTGGCATGTGCCCTCTCACAATCCGGGCTGAGGGACCCCCTGCCCAGTGCATGAATTTCATGCACCAGGCCTCTAGTATAAATATATAAAGCATGAAATATAGTGCCCAGCACATGGTAGTTGCTTCATAAATAGGAGCTATTGTCCTAGCCAATTTCGCTCAGTGGATAGAGTGTCAGCCTGCGGACTGAAGAGTTCGATTTCCTTCAGGGCACATGCCTGAGTTTCAGGCTCGATCCCTAGTAGGGGGTGTGCAGGAGGCAGCCAACCAATGATCTCTCTCATCATTGATGTTTCTCTCTCCCTCTCCCTTCTTCTCTTAAATCAATAAAAACATATTTAATAAATAAATAAATAGGAGCTATTATGAGTATTCTTATAATGATTCTGAGACCCTGGACCTGCCCCAGACCAGATCTGGATCCGTCTCCCTCTTTTCCTTCCAGGACCCTGTGAAATCTAATCTCCAGCTGCTAACTTCCCAGGGTCCTTGACCTCAAGGACACAGAAGCCCCACCCTCCCAGCTCTGCAGGGGCCCAGACTCAGGGATGGAGATGTGGTAAGTGCAGCTCTCTTGGACCTTGGACGCAGTTACCTGGCGCTCCACCTGCCCAGGAGGGCCATGGGCTTCAGACAGATGGCGACGTGGGTCAGCAAGGAGACCCGGAGAGGGAGGCAGACCCAGGGACAGGAACACAGGACCCACTGGGCCACAGTAGATCACAGCATCCCCAATCCAGGCACACACACATGGGCAGGGGGAGGGACACTCCTTCACACAGTCAGCGACTGATGGCCACCAATCTCATTGGTGACTACGCATTGAGTGTAGACACATGCTCAATACACAGTCCCAGAGAAACACAGCCCAGTCCATGTGCCCCCACAGAAACACACAGCCACCCCCCCACACAAGCCCCAGCCCCAACCATTCCCATCCTACACCCCATGAGATCTCAAACTCGAGAACACACTGACATGTCCATGTGAGGACACACACAGCATGTTCATCCCAAAGCAATTTCCTCGCGGCTTATTAACACAAATGGGACAAACCGTAGAAAAATAAATAACTCCAGTTTACACAATTTTTTTTGAATGGAAGAATGCCTGCCCTTGACAAACCCATGAGCCCTTGAGAAAGTCAGATGGTAAATCAATACATTTGAACACAATAGGTATAACAGAGGTATTGCAAAGGACTCTGGGAATGCAGTGGGAAGAATACGTGGGTTTGGGTTTTGTTTTTATCCCCTGATATATTTTGATTCATATAATAAGAAAAAAAAATCCTTGGTTTGACATTTTTCACCAGACCATAAAAAAGGAGATTGGTATCTATGTGAAATTGCCACTAGAAGAAAAAAGAAAGTAGTGGTCTCAATCAGGGTAGTACCTGAGCATAAACATTATAGGTGGCACACAATTTAAAGGAAAATGCTGTCTGTTGCATAAATATAGGAAAATATTCAGATCAATGCTTAAGTTCATGCTGGCTCATCAGCCCTCAGTAATCACACTTCTGCAATAATGTCACTGCATGGGGTTATTTCAATGGGATTACCATGATCCTCCAGGGCAGCCATAACTGTGTGGCTTGAAAACAGTGGTCCTCAAAGTGTGGTCCCTGAACCAGCAGCATCAGCACCCCCCTGGGGACTCCTTAGAAATGCAGCTTCTGAGCTCCACCCAGTCCTACTGAGTCAGAAATTCTAGGGATGAAAGACCAGCAACATCCAGGATGAACAGGGGACCCCAGTCATCATCAAGAAACGTCCTTTGAAAGTATTTCATTTATTTATTTAATGAACATCTACTGGGTACCTACTCTGTGCCAGGCCCTGAACTGCATGGCAGTGAGACTCAGTGTGACCAAGAGAGCCCAGGTCCTGCCCTCAGAGTTCCCAGTCCAGTTGCTCTTAAACTTGAGCACTTGCTATTTTCAATCTCTCATTTATTTTTTCATCGCAACCCTTATCCACATCAAGGATTTTCTAAGAACAGCTCAAGTAAAGCCATGGCCTGCTACTTAAAGCAAGGGCGCCCGCAGTTCCGAGAGAAACTCCCCCAAGTTCACCCAACGCGAAGCAGGGAGCCAGTGGGGCACCATGGGCCCTTGCTTATCTCTAACTCTGGGTCCAGGTCCACAGGATGGGCTTCAAAACCCTGTTGACTGCACCAGCTAGATGTTCATGTAAGAAACATCCAAACCTGTAAAGGATTTTAACGAGTTTATTTGAGCCAAACTGGCCACATATGCCAGGGAGCAAGATCTCAAATTCTCAGAAGAATGACAGTTTTGCAGTTTCTCTTATGCATTTGTAACTAAGGAGTAAACTCAAGGAAGATTACCTGAAAGTGGGAGAAAGCAAGGCAGGGATTGGATTACAGGCTAGTTAACAAGATTCTGTGCTTTCTTAAGGGTGTCTATGCCTTTGAGCGGCATCACTTCTGATTTCTCAAAGGTGTGTTAACCTGGATGCACAAGAACAATGGACAGCGCTGATGTAAAGCCTCTCACTAAAATAGTTATCAGCCTGAGGCATGACTACCCACTTAGGGATTTATAATCAGATCACCCTGTGAAGTTGCCTTCCATAGAACCCCTTTTATCTATTTCCCTGCTGGACTGTGGGCTGGCAGTAGTGGTGTCCCAGAATCTCTGCCTGCGGTCTAATAGCCACTCCCTCTTGTGTCTCTTCCGGTTTAGGAGTGGTAGTAGCTTTTGGCTCTTAGCTGGGCCTGCTGCTTACCTTTATTGGTGTCCCTTAGCCATACCCCCCCACTATACATTGTTGCTTAAACAAATCCCTTTCTCCATTTGATGGCAGCTGGTCTCCTACAGGCATCCTGACTGATAAAGTCACATGGTCATACCCACACTCATCTCTAGCAGGAGAGATGGGAGTCCCATGCTTGGTTTAGGTCACTGTCGGAGCAGCCAGAGCACAGCTCCTTTGAATCCGTATATTCTTCTGAATTCTGCTCCACTACGCCACCTGTCAGGGCAGGTTCCCTCTCAAACCCTACCCATTGCACTAACTGTTGGGTCTGAGCCCCTCTGCCAGGGGGCTTTGACCTTCTTGGGGCTGGGTCTTAGATGGAGAAGCCATGGGAAGTTGTGGGTGTATAAGGAGTCTTTATTGCAGAAGCCAGTGGCCATATAGCCATCAAACAAAACAATCCTTCACAGCAAAGTCCCATACAGGCAGCCACACCCGGGCTAGTGAACAAATACATCTTTACCACAAAAGTAGCGTTAGCCTCTGTACCCACACCTATTATCTGAGCAGCTTCACGCTGCCCCTAGACTCACTGCCTCACATAGTAGTGGCACCTGAGCCTCAGCAGCTTCTTCAGCCTCGCTAGCCTTTCCTGCACATATAGTAGCTGCATCCTCTGAGCCTGCCTTTTCCCCAGCACACTGGCTGGCTAACATGCATTATACTGCTTAGACAAAAGAGGCTTCTTTCCAAGTAGTGACCTTGCTGCACACCTTCACATAGTCCTTGAACATTCTGATTAAGATTCCCATGTTCAGAGTGGCCTTGGCAATAAGGCGTACTATCAACAAGGCCTCCGCTCTCTAATTAGCCTTGGCTATCCAGCAACTCTGGTGTGGTTCCCACAATCACTCAAGATTCACCAGGAATGATGTGGGGGAGGGGATCTGCCAAAAAGAAGGACATGAGACATTTTTGTTTGGCTGGCAACAATGGTGTCTCTTTTATCCAGTTTAGAGACAGGGATAAAGTTTCCTCTCTTATTTGACAGTTCACATGTTAGAGCTTTTTATTTTTTTTAATATTTTTTTTATTGATTTCAGAGAGGAAGGGAGAGGGAGAGAGAGATAGAAACATCAATGATGAGAGAGAATCATTGATCGACTGACACCTGTACACCCCTTACTGGGGATTGAGCCTGTAACTGAGGCATGTGCCCTTGATCAGAATCAAACTTGGGGCCCTTCAGTCCTCAGGCTGACGCTCTAGCCCCCGAGTCAAACCAGCTAGGGGGATAATTTTATTTTTTTACTTTTAAATATATTTTTATTGTTGATAGTATTACAGCTATCTCCCATTTCCCCCCTTTTAACTCCCTCCTCCCAGTCCCTACCCATCCACCCCCTGGTCTTCACTACCTTATTGCCCGTGTCCATGGGCTATGCATATCCTAGCTAATAAAGAGGGAATATGCTAAGTTACCCTCACACCATCACAAAGATGGAAGCACCCACAGCCAATAAGGAGGGAATATGCTAATTGACCCTCACACCATCACAAAGATGGTGGCACCCAGTCCCCTCAGCCCCCCAGCTGCCCAGGGCCAGCCCGAGGCACAGGCAAGCCTCAGATGGTGGCTGCCCAGCTGCCCAGCCACCCAGGGCCACCAGAGGCTCAGGTAACCAGGGCCAGCCGAGGCTTGCACTGCTGGCGGTGGCAGCAGCAAAGGTGTGATGGGGCATCACCTTCCCTTGATTGCCAGATCGCCTCCCACCCCTGAGGGCTCCTGGACTGTGAGAGAGGTCAGGCCAGGCTGAGGGACCCCCCTCCAGTGCATGAATTTTCATGCACCAGGCCTTTAGTAAGTATATAAATTCTTTGGTTTATCTCTTCTCTTCCCCCACCAAGCCCACATTGAGGTATGTCAGTCTATTCCATGCCTCCCTGCTTTGGGTCTTATTTTGTTTATCAGTTCATTTTATTCATTAGACTAGAGACCCAGTGCACGAAATTCATGCACAGGGGGTGTGTGTCCCTCAGCCCAGCCTGTATCCTCTCCAGTCTGGGACCCCAGTGGGATCGGGCCTGAATGGGCAGCTGGACATCCCTCTCACAATCCAGGACTGCTGCCTCCCAACTGCTTGCCTGCCTGCCTTCCTGATTGCCCCTAACTGCTTTTGCCTGCCAGCCTGATTGCCCCTAACTGCCCTCCCCTGCAGGCCTGGTCACCCCTAACTGCCCTCCCCTACAGGCCTGGGTTCCCCCCAACTGCCCTTCCCTGCAGGCCCAGTTGCCCCCAACTTCCCTCCTCTGCCAGCCTGGTCACCCCTAACTGCCCTCCCCTGCAGGCTTGGTCACCCCCAACTGCCCTCCCTTGAAGGTCTGGTCCCTCCCAACTGCCCTTTCCTGTTGGCCTGATTGCCCACAACTGCCCTCCCTTGCAGGCCTGGTCCCTCCCAACTGCCCACCCCTGCTGGCTAAGCTTGTGGTGGCCATCTTGTGTCCACATGGGGGCAGCCATCTTTAACCACATGGGGGCAGCCATCTTGTGTGTTGGAATGACAGTCAATTTGCTTATTACTCTTTTATTAGATAGGATAGAGTCCTGATGCATGGGTGAGAGCTAGCTGGTTTTCCTTGAAGGGTGTCCCGGATCAGGGTGAGGGTTCCCTTGGGGCATGGGGTAGCCTGGGTGAGGGGCCTGTGGTGGTTTGCAGGTCAGCCACGCCCCCCAGCGACTCAAGTGGAAGCCCTGGTATCTGGGATTTATTTATCTTTTATAATTGAAAATTTGTAGCCTTGAGCAGAGGCCAGGGCAGGCCAGAGCTGTGGGAAACTTGGCTCCCTCCATTGCTGGGGGCAACTCAAGCCTCCTGCTCTCTTCAGCTCTGTGGCTACCACCATTTTTGTTGGGATTTATTTACCTTCTATAATTGAAAGTTTGTAGCCTTGAGCGGAGTCCAGGGCCGGCCAGAGCAGGCGGGAAGCTTGGCTTCCTCCATTGCCGAGGAAACCCAAGCCTCCTGCTCACTCCATGGCTGCAGCCATCTTGGTTGGGTTAATTTGCATACTCACTCCTTATTGGCTTGTGGGTGTGGCTTGTGGGTGTAGCGGAGGTATGGTCAATTTGCATGTTTCTCTTTTATTAGTGTAGCTTCCACAAATAAGTGAGATCATGTGATATTTGTCTTTCTCGGATTGGTTTATTTCACTTAGCATAATATTTTCCAGGTCCATCCATGCTGTCCCAGAGGGTAAGAGATCCTTCTTTTCTACAGCTGCATGGTATCCCATAGTGTAAATGTCCCACAGCCTTTTTATCTATTCATCTACTTATGGGCACTTGGGCTGTTTCCAAATCTTAGCTATTGTAGGTAATGCTGCTATGAACATAGGGGTGCATATATTCTTTCTGATTGCTGTATTGGGGTTTTTAGGATATATTCCGAGAAGAGAGATTGCTGGTCAAATGGAAGTTTCATTTTTAATTTTTTTAGGAAATGTTATACTGTTTTCCATAGTGGCTGCACCAATCTGCATTCCCACCAGCAGTGAACTAGTGTTCCCTTTCTCCACATCCTTACCAGCACTTGTGGTTCGTTGATTTCTTTTTTATTATTATTATTGATTTCAGAGACGAAGGGAGAGGGAGAGAGAGATAGAAACATCAATGATGAGAGAGAGAATCATTGATTCACTGCCTCCTGCATGCCCCCTACTGGGGATCAAACCTGCAACACAAGCATGTGCCCCTGACCAGAATCAAACCTGGGGCTCTTCAGTCTGCAGGTTGACGCTCTATCCATTGAGCCACACCAGCTAGGGTGGTCGATTTTTTTTATGATAGACATTCTGACAAGTGTGGTGACATATCATTTTGGTTTTAATTTGCATTTCTCTGATGATTAGTGATTTTGAGCATTTTCTCATGTCTCTTGGCCATTTTTATGTCCTCTTTGGAGAAGGGTCTATTCAGGTCCTCTGCCCACTTTTTAATTGGATTGTTTGTCTTCCTTCTGTTAAGTTGTATGAGTACTTTATATATTTTGGATATTAACCCCTTATCAGATGTATCGTTGGCAAATATGTTCTCCCATACAGTGGGCTCCCTTTTCATTTTGGTGATGGATTGATTCTTTTGCTGTATAGAAGCTTTTTATATTGATGTAGTCCCATTTGTTCATTTTCTCCTTAGTTTTCTTTGCCCTAAGAGATTTATCCATAAACATATTGCTACGTGAAATGTCTGAGATTTTACTGCCCATGTTCTCCTCTAAGATGTTTATGGTTTCATGCCTTACATTTAATTCTTTTATCCATCTTGAGTTTATTCTTGTGTATGGTATAAGTTGGTGGCCTAGTTTCATCTTTTTGCATGTGTCTGTCCAGTTTTCCCAACACCATTCGTTGAAAAGATTGTCTTAACTCCATTGTATGTTCTTGCCTCCTTTGTCAAATATTTCTTGACCATAATGGTGTGGGTCAGTTTCTGGGATCTCTGTTTTGATCAACTGGTCTATATGCCTGTTCTTGTGCCAATACTAGGCTGCTTGGTTGTAATGGCTTTGTAGTATAGTTTGATATTCAGTATTGTGATCCCTCCTACTTCGTTCTTCTTTCTCAGGATTGCTGCAGCTATTCAGGGTCTTTTATGGTTCCATATAAATTTTTGGAGTATTTGTTTTAGTTCTGTGAAGTATGCCATTGGTATTTTAATATGGATTGCATTGAATCTGTAGATTGCTTTGAGTAGTATAGACAATTTAATGATGTTAATTCTTCTAATCCATGAATATGGTATATACACTTCCACTTGTTTGTATCTTCTTCTATTTCTTTATTTTTATTTTTTTTATTGTTAAAGTATTACAAATAGTAGTACATATGTCTCCTTTTTTTCCCCCCAATTGACCTTCCCCCAGCCTCCCCTCACCCACCTCCCAGTGTCTTGCGTCCATTGGTTATGCTTATATGCATGCATACAAGTTTATCTTCTTCTATTTCTTTTTTCAACGTCCTGTAGTTTTCCAAGTATAAGTTTTTTACCTTCTTGGTTAAGTTTATTCCCAAGTATCGTAATTTTTTGTTGCAATGGTAAATGGCATTGTTTGTTTAGTTTCTCTTTCTAAGAATTCATTATTGGTGTATAAAAATGCCATAGATTTCTGGGTGTTAATTTTGTATCCTGCTACATTACCAAATTCATTTATTAAATCTAATAGGTTTTTTTGTGGTGTCTTTAGGGTTTTCTAGGTACAATATCATGTTATCTGTGAATAATGACAGTTTTACTTCCTCCTTTTCAATTTGGATGTCTTTTATTTCTGTTTGTTGTCTGATTGCTGTGATTATGTTGAATAAAAGTGGTGAAAGAGGACAATCTTGTCTTGTTCCGTTCTTAAGGGAAATGCTTTTAGTTTTTGCCCAATGAATATTATGTTGGCTGTAGGTTTTTTGGTAAAATTCACCTGTAAATCTATCCGTTCCAGGACTTTTGTTTGCTAGAAGTTTTCAAATGACTGCTTCGATTTCATCAGTTGTTATTGGTCTGCTCAGGTTTTCTGATTCTTCCTGGTTGAGTTTTGGAAGATTGTATGTTTCTAGGAATTTTTCCATTTCACCCAGGTTGTCCAGTTTGTTGGCATACAGTTATTACAGTATTTGCTTACAATCCCTTGTATTTCTGTGGTGTCCATTGTTGTATCACCTCTTTCGTTTCTGATTTTATTTATTTGGGTCCTCTCTCTTTGTTTCTTGATGAGTCTGGCTAGAGGTTCATCAATAATGTTTATCTTTTCAAAGAACCAGCTCTTGGATTTATTGGTTCTTTTTGTACTGTTTTCTTACTCTCTATGTAATTTATCTCCACTCTGATCTTTATTATTTCCTTTCTCTACTTCCTCTGGGATTTTCTTGCTGTCATATATATATTTCAGAGAAGAAGGGAGAGGGAGAGAGGGATAAAAACATCAATGATGAGAGAGAATCATTGATTGGCTGCCTCTTCCATGCTCCACACTGGGGATCAAGCCTGCAAACCAGGCATATGCCCTGATCAGGAATCAAATTGTGACTTCCTGGTTCATAGGTCAATGCTCAACCACTGAGCAACACTGACCAGGCTTGCTATTCCTTTCTAATTCATTCAATTTTAGGGTTAGATATTTTATTAGTCCCTTTTCTTGTTTCTTGAGTTACCCCTGTCGTGCTATGAACTTCCCTCTCAGGACTGCTTTTGCCATGTCCCATAGGTTTTGTATTAATTTTCATTTGTTTCCAGGAAGTTTTTTATTTCTTACTTGATCTCATTGGTAACCCATTTATTGTTTACAACATGCTACTTAGTCTCCATGTATTTGAGTGTTTTTGAGTATTTTTATTGTAGTTGATTTCTGTGTGTGTGTGTGCGTGTGTGTGTGTGAGTTGTAGTTGATTTCTAATTTTATGCCATTGTGATCTGAGAAGGTGCTTGGTATTATATCAGTCTTCTTGAATTTGTATAGACTTGTTTTGTGCCCTAACATGTGACATGTGGTCTATCTTTGAGAATGTTCCATGTGCACTTGAGAAGAATGTATATTCTGTTGCTTTGGGGTGAAATGTTCTGTAAATATTGGTTGGATCCACCTGATCTAGTGTCACTTAAGATCTCTGTTTCCTTGTTAAATTTTTTTTCTGGAAGATCTATCCAGTGGTGTCAGTGGGGTGCTAAAGTCCCCTACTATGACTGTTTGCTGTCATTCTCTCCCTTAAAGTCCATCAAGGGTTTTTTAATGTACTTGGGTGCTCCTATATTGGGTGCATATATGTTTACAAGGGTTATATTTTCTTGTTGAATCATTCCCTTTAGTATTATAAAGTGGCCTTCTTTGTCTTTTGTTATGGCCTTTGTTTTGAAGTCTATTTTGTCTAATATGAGTATTTCTTCTGCAGCTTTCCCCCCCTTTCCATTTGTATGGGATATATTTTTACATGCCTTCACTCTCAGTCTGTGTGGACCAGTATGTTTTGCTCTTGTAGACAGCATATACATGAATCATGTTTTCTTATCTATTCAATCACCCTATGTCTCTTGGCTAGAGCATTTAATCCATTCATATTTAAGGTTATCATTGATAGGTATTTATTTATTGCCATTTTTATTTTCATGTTTTGCTGGGTTGGGTGTTTTTTTTTTGGTATGTGTGGGGTTTTTTGTTTGTTTTGTTTTACAAAGCAGCAGAGCAACATCAAGATTGCAGGGAGAGTCAGAGGTTGTGGTCACAATTATAAACATTTGCACATAAGTAAAAACACAAACAGGAGGAGATGGGTTCTTAAAACAAAAACAGCAACAACAACAATGATTCCAGTGGAGCCATTGGAGAGAGTGGTGTTACTGGTTATGGAGCTGGCCCCCAGGAAAACAGGGAGAGTAGGAAGCCGCCTCTGGCCTCACCTCGATGGCCTGCGCTGAGTGCGCCATGGAGTGCGGGGACATTTCCGGAGAGGACAGCGCGTCCCATGGAAGCAGGGACGTTTCTGCCAAGTGCTTTGCCCTGACATCTTCCAGGGGTCTTGTGTGGCAGGAAGAGACTTGAGTCCTGAGTCCACGCGGGACGCTGACCACGTACCATGGACAAGGCTCTACTTCTCTGGGCACCAGAAGCCCAGAACGAGTCTCCATGGCAGTTCCCACGCCCTGGTTTGAGCCCTCAGTGTCTCCTATGAGATTCTATGAATCTGTGACGCTGCATCTCTCCACTGGAGAGGCCTCATGCCTTAAGGGATTTGGCAGTGAAAGGGCCTGAAGTCCTTAGGTTACTGCAGTATTTTGGATTCTGTTACCCGTGTGTCTTTTGTATTTGTGAAATCCCTGAGTAATGGGCTACTCTGTCTTTCATTATTAAATATTCTTGCATCTACACTGGTTGTTTCCCTGTGATCACTCTGAGCGGCACTTTTCGGTTAAAAACGCTTAGCCAGGGCCATCAGGTGACTTGAGTTCAACTCTGACCCTGCCACTTAATCACGGTGTGACTGGGCAAATTACTTCTCTGTGGCCTCAGTTTCCTCATCTATACAATGGCATCATTATCCTTCCTTTGCAGATGAGTCGTGTACATTGAAGTAGCATCTATAAAGCTTCCAGTGGAGGCTTAGGATGGTCTCAAGTAATGGTCTCTATTAAGTAACCACACACACCTCCATACACAAATGAGTGCACTTCTTTATTTGTCCAAGCCTGTGGGCTAGAGGTCTTTGCTGCCAACTGCAGGGCCCTTTGTCAAGGTCACACAGCTAGTGAGGGTAGAGCCAGGTTTGAATCCCAGACCCTTTAACTCCATGGTGCATGCTCTTTTAAAAGTATATATATCTTTAGGCCTAGCCGTTTTTGCTCAGTGGATAGATTGTCAGCCTGTGGAATGGGGGGTCCTGGATTGATTTTGTCAAGGGCACATTCTCGGGGTTGTGAGCTCCATCTCCAGTGGGGCGGGGGTGGGGGGGCGGTCAATGCAGGAGGCAGCCAATCAATGATTCTCTCTCATCATTGATGTTTCTATCTCTCTCCCTCTCCCTTCCTCTCTGAAATCAATAAAGATATATTTTAAAATAGATATAATTAAAAATACTGTTTTTTATTGATTTGAGCAAGAGAGGAAAGTAGAGGGCGAGAGATAGAAACATCAATGGTTAGAGAATCATTGACCAGCTGCCTCCTGCACGCCCCCTACTGGGGACCAAGCCCGCAATCCAGGCATGTGCCCTTGACTGGAATCGAACCTGGGACCTTTCAGTCCACAGGCCAACACTCTATCCACTGAGCAAAACCAGCTAGGGCTGGAGACTTTATTTTTAAAACACATCACAACACTAAGCTTCTTGCTCACTTTACCAATGTTACTCATATTTAAAATGTACGCAAACTACAGTGTGCCCCTGATGTTTTCATGGCTTCAATACTACATTGTGGCACAGCCTCCGTGTTGGGATGAGGCATAAAGTACTCCCCAGATCCGGGGTGGGGGTGTCTTTTTTCCTATCACATCTTCACAAGGCTCACTCGCTCACTCCTCACTTTAAGTTTTCGCTCAAATGTGATTTTTCTGGCCTCATTCAGTGCAGGCCCCTCCTACACTCTGCTGTCACCTCACTTTTGTGCTTTCATTTTCTGTTACCTGATGTAATATACGCTGAGTGCTTACCACCACCCCTCCTCCCCTGCTCCCTCTAGTAAATAGGCCCATGAGCCCTGGCTGGTGTGACTCAGGGGTTGGAGCGTCCTCCCCTGTGAAAGGTTCAATTCCTGGTCAGAGGACATGCCCAGGTTTGGGGTTCTGTTCCAAGTCGGGACACGTGTGGGAGGCCACCGACCAATGTTTCCCTTTCACATACATGTTGCACTCTCACATTAATGCCCCCCTCCTTCTCTCTTCCTCTCCCTCTCTAAAGATCAATACAGTAAAGTTGTTTGTTTGTTTTTTATTAAAAAAAAGCTCCAACAAGTTTTGTTTGGTGGGTTGTTGTTTTTCATTGCTCTGTTCCCAGCACCTTGAGCAGTGCCTGAAACATGGTGAGGGCTGAGTAATACTTGGTGAGTGAATGGAGGCATTTGTCACAACTGAGCAGGATCCCTTGAAGCCCTGGGCTACACCCCGGTTCCCTAGCAGAGACTCCTATCCCTGGGTGCCTCCGAGTCTGGACAATTAAAACTATTTGTCAGCTCCCCTCCTCCCCTTCTTTCTTGGTACCTGGTCGGGGAGGGAGGGAAGAGCTGGTCTCCTCTCTTAATTCTGGGCTGCTTTGTCCTGCTGACTCTCTCCTCCACTTCCCCCCCGCCCCCCCCCCCGAGCCCAGCAGCCCTCTCCCTTCATCTTCTCCCCTCCCCTGACAGCCTCCTTCTTGGAAGTTCCAGGTTCTTGATGGCAACAGCCCTGGAGGTGCCTTCCTCCTCTCCCTGCTGGGGGTGTCCTGCGGGAAGGCAACCCCTCTTTGTGGGGCTGAGGCTGCCCTTATGCTGAGATTCCGTTTGGGACCTCACCTCCTGTAGGTGAACCTGAGTGTGTGTCACTTTCTGTTTCGCTCCAGCTGCTCACCTGGCTCAAGGCCCCGCCCTGCACGGGCTTCCCCAGCCTGGGGCCTCCCCTAGTGGCAGGTGTGTTTTCACTTTTCCTACATCAGCTGGGATTGCCCGCCTGTGCAGACCAAAAGCTGCACCATGGAGCTCGGGGAGGAACTGCATCAGAGCCGAGCTGGAAGTTCAGGGGCACAGACTGAGCAGTCAGCTGAGACCCGGAAGAGGAGACTGAGGCCAGAGACACCAAACAAGGCTGAGTGAGACCCAGGTGACAGCTTCTGAGAGGACACTTGGATCCCCACCTGGGACAGAGACCAGAGACCAGAGACCAGGATGAAGCTGGGTGAGCCTCCGTGTCATTGCCCATGACCCTCACTCCCCACAGCCCCTACCCTCAGCCCCTGACACTCTGTCCCCTCATCTGCCACCTTCCCTAACACAGCCTTGGCTGGGTGTGGCCCGCTGGTGCTGATGCTGATGACCACGGTGCTGACCAGCACAGGAGCAGTTCCCGTCCCCACGCCCCTTGGGAGCCTCCTGGGTGCAAGGGGCTGCCACGTGGCCCAGTTCAAGTCTCTGTCCCCACAAGAGATGAAGGCCTTCAGGAGGGCCAAGGATGCCTTGGTGAGTCTCCCTCCATCTTGGCTCCCCCCAACCCCGCTGTGGGCGAACCTCCACCCTTCCCTCTGTGGGTCACAGGCCGATTTGGCTCAAGGTGGACCTGTACCCTTCCTTCCCCGGGCTAACCTCCACCCTTCGCACAGTGACCTACCTCCTGCTCTTGCTGCTGTGGGCTGACTCTTGTTCTTCTGCACTGGAGATGCCTCTACCATCCTTTGGGACGTTAGCGCCCTGCTCCTGTTGCTAGCCATCCTCCACCCCACTGCAGGGTCAACCTCCAGCCCTCCAGCTGTGGGCTGACCCCTGCCCTTGCTCTCCAGGAAGAGTCCCTCCTGCTGAGGAACTGGAGCTGCAGCTCCCGCCCGCTCCCCAGGACCCGGGACCTGAGGCAGCTGCAGGTGAGTTGGGAGACTCAGGCCCAGCCCTGCCCTCACCTGGTCCCGCTCCTCTGGCTTCTTACGTGGCCCCTTCACCTTCTCCTTCTCACTTTTCTCTGTGCCTTTGCCTCCCCAGCAGTCCCCCTGACCTCTTCTCCTCACCTGCTCACATTGACCTTCCCTCTCTACTCTCTCCTGCCCTTCCCCTGTTCCTTCCGCAGCCCTCCTCACCTGTTCTTTCTCACATGCAGCCCTCACCTGTCTGTCTCCCCTGCTCAGGTGTGGGAGCGCCCTGTGGCCTTGGAGGCTGAGCTGGCCCTGACACTGAAGGTCCTGGGGACCGTGGCTAACTCGACCCTGGGGGACATCCTGGACCAGCCCCTTCACACGCTGCGCCACATCCACTCCAAGCTTCAGGCCTGTGTGAGTGCTCTGGGCTCCCAGGCCATGTCTGTGGGCTCTGACCACCCGTATGTCCCCCTGTGTCTGAGACCCTGTTCACTCACCACCCTCCTTTGCCCACAGGTTCCAGCTGAGTCCACAGCAGGCCCCAGGCCCCGGGGCCACCTCCGCCAATGGCTGCACCGCCTCCAGGAGGCTGAGAAGAAGGTGAGCGACTGGGGAGGGACCAGTTTCTGGGGACAACTTGGGGCCCAGATGATGAACAGCCACTGACCTGCCCTTTCCTCTCCACAGGAATCCCGTGGCTGCCTTGAAGCTTCTGTCACATCCAACCTCTTCCGCCTCCTCGCCCATGACCTGAAATGTGTCGCTGATGGAGACCTGTGTGTGTGACCCTGAGGCCCACCTGCCACCTGTCCCAACATCTTGGGTTTTATTTATGCATCCCCCACTTTTCTTAATTTATTGCCACCCAACCACTATTTATGCATTTATGTGTGTGAATTGTCAAACTCAGACCCGATAAAATATTTATTTTTCTACTCTTTGTAAGAATTGTTCAAATAAATGATAAGAAAAAGGTGTTTCCTGTGCTGTGGGATTGCGTGTATGATTGTGCAGATTAGTTCTCTCTCACCGCCATAACAAGGTATCCCAAACTTAGCATCTTCCAACCACACAAGTTGAGTATCTCACAGTTCCATAGATGAGAGCTCTGGGTGGCTCAGCCTCTTTCTCCACCAGGGGTCTCACAGGGCTGAAGTCCAAGTGTGGCTGGTGGGATTCTTCCAGGGAGGCCTTGGGAGGGAAGGGCCCACCTCCAAGCTCAGTCAAGCTGTTGGCAGAATTCTACTCCCTCCCTGCAGTGGTAACACTGAGGTTCCCGTTCCCGCTGCAGAGAGCATCCCTCCGCAGCTCCTGCCAGCCTCTCGCAGGTCCTGGGCACATGGACCTAATCTCCACGGGTCACATGCTTCTCGCGCCTGGCATCCCTCTGCCTGCTCCTTCCACCACATTTCTCTTCTTCCTCCAGCTGGAGAAAGTTCTCTGCTTTTAAGGATTTGGTGTTTAGACGGGGCTCACGGATAATCCAGGTCAACCTCTCTCTTTTAACCTCTATAAAGCTCAGTTACCTCTGTGAGGTCCTTTTGCCAGATTCACAGTTCCAGGGATTCGGCTGGGCATTTGGGGCCACTATTCTTCCACCACAGTACATGTGTGTGGTTTCTTTGAGGGTATGTGAGTGCATTTTGCAATGAACTCCATTTGGACATGGTGTATACTTCTTTTGATTTATTGCTGAATTCTATGTGTTAATATTTTGTTAAGGATCTTTGTGTCTGTGTTCATTGCTTATTTTTGTGTGAGATAATAAATTTACCTCAATTTTAAGCTAGTAGAGTTAGGACTTGCTGTTATTTGCTGCCAAAAACACATTATTAGTGATACACCTGGAAATGAAAGGCAACTTTCCCTTAAAGTTGAAGAATTCTGGCTGCATGGGTTGTTCTGCCTCGACCATTACCTGGGGCTGTCATTGGTGTCCACATATTCAGTATCCATAGAGGGCGATGAGAAGATGGATAATCTGGGGCTGCATTTCAGGGAACCAGGCACTTCTACTGAACCTCATCTCTGTGACATCACTATTTCTCCAAACCTTTATTGTTTGAAAGTTTCACTACAGGTCTTTCAAATCTGCTCTGCTTCCTCATATCCACTTCACCACCACATCCTCTCTGTCTCCAGAGAAATTACTTTGTCCTCTCCCTCACACAAGCTGCCAGGCAGAGATTCCTCACCACCTACACTGCTCCCCTACCCTGCACTTGCTCCCCTGTCACGGTGGATGAGCTGCCTTTCTTCCTAACTAGGGCCAGTACCTGATCATGGTCCCTATTATGTCATTCCTCCATAAATTACTCCTCTCTTACTCTTTATTTTCAAAACTTTTCTACAAGTACCTGCCCATTAGCAGTCTCCCCCTTTATACCATCCCTTTGTTAATCCGTACTCTTTTCTCCTGCTACTATTTCTCCATCTCTCCTTTCCGATGGCTCCATTTCCTTACCCACGCCAATCTTCACAGCCCTGGCAGCTGGTTTCTGCCCCCAGAGCTCCGCTCAACACCAACAATCTCTTCATAGCTACCCTGTGACTGCTTTTCCAGTTCTTATCCCAGAAGACCCCTCAACAGCATCTAACCCATTCCTCATCAGCTCCTTCTTGTAGCTGTCTCTCACGTTGATTTATGTGATATCACACTCTTCTTGTATTTCTTAAACTTCTAGCTGCTGCTTCTCAGTCACATTTTCTGGTTCTTTCTTCTTTCTGCCCCTTAAGTACTGGAGCTTCTCCGGGTTCTGTCCTGAACTCTTGTTTCTCTTCCCTGTTTACTTCTCTCTAGGGTCATCTCAGACTCCCTGGGGATAACCTGGAGCTGGAGACCAGCCACCTTCTCTGTGATTACCCTTGTATCAGTCCACTTAGACTGGATTATGCTATAGTAAAAAATGGCCCTTAAATTTCAGTGGCTTTAACAACAAAGGGCTTTTGCTCAATCATGCAATGACCATTTTGGGTAGGCCAAGTCTCAGCTCCTCATGAGATCCAAGATGAAGGTGCAGCTCTTGGATATTTCTGTTCTTAGAGTATAAATAAGAGCACACAGTGGACTGTGCACTGGCCCTTACTCTGCTAAGAAATTATATGCACCGCTTGACCTTCACCCTTATTTCATTGGCCCAAGCAAGTGACATAACCAAGCTGAGGTCAACAGAACAAAGATTTGGATTCCTCACTTCTGAAGGAAAGAAGATATCTAGAATGATAAGTAGCTGAACACATCCTAAATTCATATCTTCAACTCTGATTTTAAAGACAAGGACAAATTAGCTTCATTATTGTGCATAGAAACCAACTCAAGTTCAGATCCAAACTGGACGACCTTAAAGGTTTCTTTGCCATCCTCCGAATAATGATCTGTATAAAGGGACTAGCTAGTGGAAACCCACATGAAAAGGGCTAGTCTGCAGGGCAGAGAAGGCAGCTCTCCATGGTTCTGAACACCACTGTCTGCTAGACTAGAGCAGGGTGGTTTCTTCCATCCCTGGGACTTTGGTGGATGCCTGCTAATTCCAGCACTTGTAGATTTTTGAAAAATGAAATGTTGTCACATCACATATATTTTTAAAACAAATAGAACTATCTTACCGTGTGTGAAATATGTTTATCAGGGATTTTTTCCTTAAACAATGGAAAAACCCAATTTTCCTAATTTAGGAAATCACATTAATGCTATCAATAATTCAGATTCTCCCCATCTTTCAACCTGGACATTCTCAGCATTTCAGCCTCCTCCTCAAGTTAGATCTCCTCATAGTCACAAAGTGGCTACCAGAGTTCCAGACATTACATCCTCTTGGCAATGTCCAGAGGAAGAAAAGAGACATCTTACCACGTGTCTTTTTTTTTTTTTTTTCACTGAGGGAAATATTCCCCAGAAGACCCCTAGAAAACTTAGCCCATACTAATATCTCATTAAAAATTGCAACCCTCTGGATGTCCTCATATCCCTTACTCTGCTCTACTTTCCCCCCATCTGGACAGGGATTCTTGTCTGTCACCTCTATGCTCCCAGCACCCAAAACAGTGCCTGGCACATGGTAGGTGCTCAGTCAATATTTATTGAAAGAATGAATGACCATCACATAATATAAATAAAAATATATTTTAAAAATAAAATAAAATAAAATAATTTTATTGATTTCAGAGAAGAAGGGAGAGACACAGAAACATCAATGATGAGAGAATCATTGATCGGCTGCCTCCTACACACTTCACACTGGGGATCGAGCCTGCAACCCAGGCATATGACCTGACAGGGAATTGAACTATGACCTCCTGGTTTATAGGTTGATGCTAAACCACTGAGCCATGCCGGCTGGGCAAACATTATCTTTTCTATGTCCAACTCCTCTACTTGGACCCTGGATCCCACCCCTTCTTCACTCAATAGCACCCTTTACAATTTATCCCCCTTAACCGGCATCATCAGTTTTCCTGTGTGTTTTTATAATTTCTGCTAAAGAAATTATATCTCATCTCCACATCCCCCTCCAGCTACTATCTCATTTCTCTGCCTCCCTGTATTAGTCAAGGTTCTCCAGAGAAACAGAACCAACAGGAGATGTATCTATATCTATTTACCTATCTATGAAGGGGGTGGGGGGAGAGAGAGAGAAAGAGGAGATATTATGATGAATTGGCTCACACAATTATGGAGACTAAACCCCAAGACCTTCAGTTAGCAAGCTGGAGACCAGGAAAGCCGATGTGTAGTTCCAGTCTAAATTCAAACACCTGAGAACCAGGGGAGCCCGCAGTGTATGTACCAACCAAAAGCCAGGAGGCTCAAGATCAAAGAAGGCAATGTTTCAGTTCTAGTGCAAAGATCATACAAGACTGATGGCCCAGCCTAAAGCTATCAGGCAGGTGGCATTCTTTTTCTTCTTCTCAGGTCATCAAGTATAAGCTGAATCTGACCATTTTTCACTTTGTTCACTGCCCCCACTGGTCATGTCCACCCCCTCCCACCTGGACCATGCAGCAGCCTCCTCCCTGAGCTCCCACTCCTGGCCCCAACCCACCAGTTTGTTACACACATGCAGCCAGAGGAACCCTGTGAACACTTGAGTCGGGTCAGGTCTCTCTCCTGCTCAGAGACTTCTCCCGGCTCCATCACACGCAGGGTAAAGGACAAAGTCTTTATATAACCTCCCTCTGTGACCGCTCTGACTCCATCTCTTCCCCTTTCCTCCCACCTCTGCACTCTAACCACACAAACTCCTTGCCATTCCTCCAATATGCCTTTGCACTGGCTGTTACCTCTGTCTGGAGTGCTCTCCCCCCAGTATCACCATAGCTCCCTCCTTCCTCTCCTCGAGTCTTGGTTCAAATGTTTCTTCTTTTTGTAAAATATAATTTTATTGATTTCGAGAGGAAGGGAGAGGGAGAGGGAGATATAAACATCAATGATGAGAGAGAATCATCAATTGGCTGCCTCCTGCATTGACCCCCCACTGGAGACTGAGCCCACAACCCAAGCATGTGCCCTGACCAGGAATCTAACTGTGACCTCCAGTTTTATAGGTCAATGGCTCAACCAATGAGCCACGCCAGCCAGGTAAATGTTTCTTCTTGAGACCCCTCTGACCACTGCATTCAAAATTGCTCTTACCCTTGCCCAGCTTGTGTGGCTCAGTGGTTGAGCGTCAACCTAAGTACCAGAAGGTCACGGTTTGATTCCCGGTCAGGGCACATGCCCAGGTTGAGGTTCAATCCCCAGTGTGGGGTGTGCAGGAGGCAGCTGACTGATGATTCTCTCTCATCATTGATGTTTCTATCTCTCTCTCCCTCTCTATTCCTCTTTGAAATCAATAAAAATATCTTTTAAAAATAAAAACTGCTCCTACCTTACTCAGTTCTCCTTGTCTGCCTCACTTCTCTCCACAGCATGCAGTGCTATTTGGCATTTAATCATTTTATTTATTTTATTTATTGCCTGTCTTCCCAACTGGAATGTAACCTCTATTAGGGCAATGTTTTTTATGTATTACTAGAGGCCTGGTGTATGAATTCATGCACGGGTGGGATCCCTCAGCCTGGCTGGCGATCAGGGACAATTGGGGCTGATTGGGGCCTATTAGGGCTGCAGGAAGTTGGCAGGAGGAGGGGGACCACAGGAGGTTGGCCAACCACCGGAGGTTGGCTATGCGAACACACTGACCACCAGGAGACAGCTCCTGAATTGAGTGTCAGTGTACATCATAGCGACTGGTGGACCAATTGTTCAGTCGTTCGGTTGCTTAGGCTTTTATATCCTATCTAATAAAAGAGTAATATGCAAATTGGCCATCACTCCAACACACAAGATGGCCACCCCCATGTGGACACAAGATGGCCACCACAAGATGGCCTGCAGGGGAGTGCAGTTGGTGGTGACCATGCCTGCAGGGGAGGACAGTTAGGGGTGACCAGGCCTGCAGGGGAGGGCAGTTGGGGGTGACCAGGCTGGCAGGGGAGGGCAGTTGGGGGTGACCAGGCCGGCAGGGGAGGGCAGTTAGGGGCAATCGGGCAAACAGAGAGCAGTTTGGAGTCGATCAGGCTGGCAGGGGAGTGGTTAGGGGGAGATCAGGCTGGCAGGCAGAAGCGGTTAGGGGCAATCAGGCAGGCAGGCAGGCGAGCAGTTGAGAGCCAGCAGTCCTGGATTGTGAGAGGGATGTCTGACTGCCCATTTAGGCCCAATCCCACTGCCTAAATGGGCAGTTGGACATCCCTTGAGGGGTCCCAGATTGGAGAGGGTACAGGCTGGGCTGAGGGACACACACACACACCATGCACAAATTTCGTGCACTGGGCCTCCAGTGTATAGATGTAAAGTTTGCGTTTGTTTCCCCTGCAATGTCCATGGTATTACATCACTCCCGGGCCAAAGCTTTCAATGCCAGTGCAGGCTTCACTTACTTTTTCCCATGACCACAGACAGACAAGGATCCATGTGTTGGCTGCTCTGTCAACCTGACCTAGGACAAGGATAAGCAGAGTCCAAAACTGACCTGTGATGGCAGGGAGATGACCTGACGTGGTGGGGAGAAACAAATAAACCCCTGCAGGTTTATTTGTTACTGTGGCAAAACACAGCCTGTTTTAACTGACAGGTTCATTGTCACCATCCATTTGTGTATGTGAAAAGTAAATGAGAACATGTGTTCTGTGCCTTTGGCAGAGAATCAAGCACATAGTAGGGGCTCAAAAGGTGGTAGCTAGCTGTCCTTGGCATTTTTTTTATTATTGTCACAGTCATTATTTTTAGTACTACTACTTTTTAAAGCAAATATGGTATGAGTCTAGTTACATGAAGTATCTAAAATACTCAAAATTTATAAAAACAGAAAGTAGAAGGGTAATTACCAGGTCTGGGGGAGGGGAGAATGGGGAGTTGTTTAAAATCTAGTTTCTATAGTGTTGTTTTAATTTTTTAGTTGATGATAATCCTCACCTGAGAATATTTTCCACTGATGTTTTAGAGAGAGTGGAAGAGAAGGGGGGAGGGGGAAAGAGAGAGAGAGAGAGAAACATTGATGTGAGAGAAACATCAACTGGTACTGCATGCACTCCGACTGACCATGGCAGGGAACAACCTGCAACCCGGGTACATGTCCTTGATCAGGAATGGAACCAGAGACCCTTCAGTCTGCAGGCCAACGCTCCAACCACTGACCCATGCCAGACAGGAACGTTTTTCTTTTTTAAAAAATTAAATCTTTATTGTTGAAAGGATTACATATGTCCTCTTTTCCCCCCATTGGCCCCTTCTAGGCCACCCCCTCTCCCTCCCCAGGACTTCATCCCCCTGTTGTCTGTGTCCATGGGTTATGCATATATGCATCCATGTTCTTTGGTTGATCTCTTCCCACCCACCCACTCTCCCCTGCCTTCCCTCTGAAGTTCCACAGTCTGTTCTATGGTTCTATGTCTCTGGATCTATTTTGTTCATCAGTTTATTTTGTTCATTAGATTCCACATATCAGTGAGATCACGTGATACTTATCTTTCTCTGACTGGCTTATTTCACTTGGTATAATACTCTCCAGGTCCCTCTATACTATCTCAAAGGGTAAGAGATCTTTCTTTTTTACTGCTGCATGTAAATCCATGGTATAAATATGCCACAGCTTTTTTATCCACTCGTCTATTGATGGGCACTTGGGCTGTTTCCAGATCTTAGCTATTGTAAATTGTGCTGCTATGGACATAGGGGTGCATATATTCTTTCTGATTGGTGTTTTGGGTTTCTTAGGATATATTCATAGAAGTGGGATCACTGGGTCAAATAGAGTCCATATTTAATTTTTTTAGGAAACTCCATACTGTTTTCCATAATGGCTGCACCAGTCTGCATTCCACCAGCAGTGAACTAGGGTTCCCTTTTCTCCACATCCTTGCCAGCACTTGTTCGTTGATTTGTTGATGGTAGCCATTCTGACAGGTGTGAGATGATGCCTTATGCACATTTTGATTTGCATCTATCTGATGATCAGTGACTTTGAGCATTTTTTCATATGTCTCTTGGGCATCTGTATTCCCACTTTGGAGAAGTGTCTATTTAGGTCCTTTGCCCATTTTTTAATTGGATTGTTCGTCTTCCATTTGTTAAGTTGTATGAGTTCCTTATATATTTTGAATATTAAACCTTTATCAGATGTATCATTGCCAAATATGTTCTCCCTTACATTGGGCTCCCTTTATGTTTTGTTGATGGTTTCTTTTGCTGTGCAGGAGCTTTTTATTTTGATGTAGTCCCATTTATTTATTTTCTCCTTAATTTCCTTTGCCCTAGGACAGTGGTCGGTAAACCACGGCTTGTGAGCCACATGCAGCTCTTTGGTCCCTTGAGTGTTCTAACGCCACTTCTTCAAAATAGACTCGCCCAGGCCCAAAACCAACTTCTGTGCATGGGCCACGAAGTTTCAATTGCATTGTACGTGCGCGCCCGCACGTGGTATTTTGTGGAAGAGCCACACTCAAGGGGCCAAAGAGCCGCATGTGGCTTGTGAGGTGCGGTTTGCCAACCACTGCCCTAGGTGATGTATCCATAAACATATTGCTATGAGAGATATCTGAGATTTTGCTGCTTATAGAATTTTTATGGTTTCATGTCTTACATTTAAGTCTTTTATCCATTTTGAGTTTATTCTTCTGTATGGCATAAGTTGGCAGTCTAGTTTCTTTTCTTTTTTTTCTTTTTTGCATGTATCTGTCCAATTTTCCCTACACTATTTATTGAAGAGACTGTCTTGATTCCATTGTATGTTTTTGCCTCCTTTGTTAAATATTAGCATAATGGCTTGGGTCGATTTTGGGGTCTCTGTTCTGTTCCATTGATCTATATGCCTGTTCTTGTGCCAGTACTAGGCTGTTTTGATTACAGTGGTTTTGTAGTATAACTTGATATCTGGTATTGTGATCCCTCCAACTTTGTTCTTCTTTCTCAAGATTGCTGTGGCTATTAGGGGTCTTTCTGGTTTCATATAAATTTTTGGAGTATTTGTTCTAGATCTGTAAAATATGCTGTAGGTATTTTAATAGGGATTGCATTGAATCTGTAGATTGCTTTGGGTAGTATGGACATTTTAATGGTGTTGATTATACCCATCCATGGATATGGTCTATGCTTCCATTTGTTTGTATCTGCTTCTATTTCTTTTATCAACGTCCTTTAGTTTTCTGAGTATAAGTCTTTTACGTCCTTGGTTAAGTTTATTCCTAAGTATCTTAATTTTTTGTTGCAATGGTAAATGGGATTGTTTGTTTAGTTTCTCTTTCTGAGAATTCATTATTGGTGTATAAAAATGCCATCAGTTTCTGGGTGTTTATTTTGTATACTGCTACATTACCAAATTCATTTATTAAATCTAGTAGTTTTTTGGTGAAGTCTTTAAGGTTTTCTATGTACAATAATATCATGTCACCTGCAAATAATGAGAGTTTTACTTCCTCATTATCAATTTGAATGCCTTTTATTTTTTATTGGTGTCTGATCTCTGTGGCTAAGACTTCCAATACCATGTTAAATAAAAGTGGTGAGAGCAAACATCCCTGTCTTATTCCTGTTCTTAGGGGAAGTAGTTTTAATTTTTGCCCATTGAGTATGATTTTAGTTGTAGGTTTGTCATTTATGCTCCCTATTCCCACTTTGCTGAGAGTTTTTCATAAAAAATGAGTGTTGGATATTGTCGAATTTTTTTTCTGTGTCTACCGATATGATCGTGTGATTTTGGTCTTTCAGTTTGTTTATGTGATGTATCACATTTATTGATTTGCAAATATTGTGCCCACCTTGCATACCTGAAATAAGTCCCACTTGGTCATGGTGTATGATCTTTTTAATATATTGCTGGATCCTATTAGCTAATATTTTGTTGAGGATTTTAGCATTTATGTTCACTTGGGATTTTGGCCTGTAATTCTCTTTCTTTGTAGTGTCCTTATCTGGTTTTGGAATTAGGATAGTGCTGGCCTCATAAAAAGAGCTTGGAAGTATTCTTTCCTTTTGAATTTTTTGAATAATTTGAGGAGTATGGGTATTAGTTCTTCTTTGAATTTTTGGTAAAACTGTCTGGACCAGGGTTTTTATATGCTAGTTTTGTGGGTTTATTTTTATTACTGCTCCTGGCTTATTCAGTTTTTCTGATTCTTCCTCATTCAATATGGGAGATTGTATTTTTCTAGGAATTTGTCCATTTCATCCACATTATCCAGCTTGTTGGCATATACTAGTAGTTGTTCATAGTATTTTCTCACAATCTTTTGTATTTCTGTGGTGTCAGTGGTTACTTCTTCACTTTCATTTCTGATTTTATTTATTTGGATCCTGTCTCTTTGTTTCTTGATGAGCCTGGCTAATGGTTCATCAATTTTGTTTGCTTATCTTTTAAAAGAACCAGCTCTTGGTTTAATTGATCTTTTCTAACTTTTTTTTAGTCTCTATGTCATTTATTTCTGCTCTAATCTTTTGTTTTTGTTTTGTTTTTTGTTAATCTTCACCTGAGGATATTTTTCCATTGATTTTTAGGGAGAGTGGAGGAGAGAGGGAAAGACAGAGAGAAACATCGATGTGAAACACAATGATTGGCTGCCTCCTGCACACACCCCGACCAGGGCTTAGGCCAGGTAGAAGCCTGCACTCAAGATACGTGCCCTTGACCACAGTCAAAACTGGGCCCCTTTGGTCTGCAGGCTGACACTCTATCCATTGAGCCAAATGGGCTAAGGCTTGGCTCTAATCTTTATTATTTCCTTCCTTCTACTGACTCTGAGCTTTTCTTATTGTTCTCTTTGTAATTCTTTAAGTTACAGGGTTATACAGTTTATTATTAATTTTTCTTGTTTTTGAGTTAGGCCTGTAGTGCTATGAACTTCCCTCTCATGACTGCTTTTGGCTGTGTCCCATAGACTTTAGGTAGTTGTGTTTTCGTTTGTTTCTAGGCAGCTTTTTTGTTGTTGTTGTTCTTAAGTAATTTATTTTTAAATTATAAGATTACAATGCTTTGATTATGCAAAATAGCATAATGAAAATTAAACCAAATCAATAAACCAAAAGAAAACTTGGTTTTCTTGAATATCAGTATTTAAACCATCACTGTAAGTATCTGATATCCCAATCATAGCTTATGTAAGACATAAGTATATTTATTTCAAAGGTTTCTCTTGTGGGTTTAATTTCTTATTTTCAACTTTTATGAACTGTAATATAATTTATTTCAAATCCTATTATACCTAGTGTTTATATTGCAACAGCAGCAAATCTCACATGTGCAGTCAAATGTGGAACTAGGGTACAGCTTTCAGTTTTTAGCCGCAGACAAAAAGTATACACTGCATTCAGAGTAGAATGCATTATATTAACCAGAGCGTGCAGTTTAGTACACTTATTGCAGATAGTATTTCTTTCCCTTTGAACCGAACCAGCTGAGCTTCTGAGCTGACATATTACTGCTGCGGATAGTAAGGCTGCTGTGGGGGCTGAGGGAAGGGGTATGAAGGCTGCTGGGTTCCTGGGAATGGAGCCTGTCCAGGGTTCTGATGATACACCAGCGGATATGGCATATTGTACTGGCCGTATGCATAAGGGTTATAGCCCATGGGCATGGGCATTTGGCAGTACCCGGGGTATCCTGGATAGGTGGGGTAGGGGGGGCCCTGGGCCTGTGGAAGGGGAGCTGAGCCAGGAGTCTGGGATGCAGCAGGTGTAGGAGTTCCAGTCACTGCAGGAGCTGAGGCGGCGGCAGCAGGCGCTCGATTTGCTGGAAACGTGGGAGGTGGAGGCCGGGCTGGGGGCTGAGGCTTACTAGGCGCAATGGTTCTTGGCGCTGGAGTTGGAGGAGCGGGGGCAGGTCCTCCTGCTGGCGAGGACTGATAGGCAGGTGTAGGAATTGAAGGAGCACTAGGTTCTCTGGCAATGCTTTGTTGCAAGTCCTTTAAGAGTTCATCTCTTTCTGTTTTCCGTGCAAACACTATATCACTGCACTTGTTCTGGAACCGGACTAGGATTTCGGTCAGCTCGTTGTAAAACTTTGTGCCTTCCTTCAAATTAGCTACAAGTTCAACAAAGTTGTCATATGCAGCAGCTAAATTCTTCAAAACTTCTTCTCTTAAGTTAGCTTCATTGTTAGATTGTTTCATCTTCGAAAATTCCTGGTGTGAAATCTGAATATTCTTAAGAAGTCCTTCCTGCTTCTTTAGAGATTCTTGGACTTTAGTCGTAAGACCTCCATAGATTCGATCCATCTCAGTAACAGAAAGAGCTTCTTCATTTATAACACCATCTTGAGCCAAAGCAGTCAAAAATCTGCTTGTCATATCAAAATTCACTGATTTCAGGTCATTCTCTAGACCCTCTCTTTCCTTCTTTACTTCATCAAGATTTGTCAATAAGGATTTTAATACATTTACAACCTCGCTGCCCTGCATGGTCTTTGCTGGGTTAGCAGAAGGGATGACAGCATTCAGCTCAGGCTCTGGCTTACACAAAAGTGCAATGGAGTCACGGTACGACTGATATCGTTCTTTCACTTTCCCATCTGCTTGCAAAGCTTTATCCAAAACTGCTCTGAAGTTGGCTCCCTCTGCTCTTAAAGGCTTATAGAGTTCGTTGGATGCTGTCCTTTGCCAGTGTTCCTTGAATTTTGCTCTTAAATCATTGTCAGTTGCTTCTTCTTCATCCAACAATCTTAATGACTCATCTAGGATTTCTCTATTTCTTTGTAGTAGTTCAGGTAGCTCTTTGATCAACTGATCTACAGTCTGGATACCACCCTGTTCAATCACAGACGTGGACTTAGTCAATATAGACTGAGGTACGGTATCTCCAGATACATCTTCAATTGCTGCTGGAAGATTAAGAGATGCTAACACCCCATTTGCCAAATTGGTGGCTTCTCTCATTTGAGCAATTGATCTGTTAACTAAATCAGCTTTTCTCTGGTTATAGGCAGCCAAAGCCTGCTGCAGTGACACAGGAACCATCTTCTCAAACAGATCAGTGAATTTCTGGCTAATGGGTACATTGACTGGGGTAGATTTCACAAGTGTGGCTTTGCCAATAGGATCTAGATCTTTGAGGTCTGGAACTCGATCATGATATATGAAGTCATTATCCTTCTTTGCTGCAGTAAGGGCACGGTTGATTTTGTCTGAAAAATCCTTCACATTGACATATTCATCATAGCGAGATGCCACTGTTTTAATCAATTCTGCTGCATGCTGCAATCTTGCAATCTCTTCGCCAGATTTCTTCTGCTGTTTTGCCAGGATAGACTGATGGTACTCAGCATTGGCCTGCGTGATACAGTGCTTGGCAGCCAAGACAGGAAACACCTCCTTAGGGAGAGTGTCTTTATACTGACACTGCTTGAAAGCATCACCAAAATAATCTGCAGCCTGATTTGCCAATTTAGCTATGATGGCATCTTTCATTTTATCTCTTGTGGCCTTTAAAAAAAAGACTTCTTGGGCCTGTGCCAGCATAATAAGACTGAGGGTCCCAACAGTATCTGGAGATATGTCCACAGTAGGTTCCCGATTTAAGGCAGATAAAACCGTCTCTTTAATATGTAAAAAGGCACCACTAGCGAACTGGTAATGCTTAGCAGCGATTTTCAATCCTTCATCATTATCCAGGTTCTGTTCTGCTGCAATTTGGCTAGCTAAGGCTGCACAATTGAACAACACACAGCTCTTTTCATATCCTAAGCTTGCAAGAGCCAACTTTACAGACCCTCCAAAAAGTGAACCTTTATCAAAAGCATCTTTCCAGGTAAATGTCAAGCAGATCTGATTTTCAGAAAATGGAAACTTAGGTTCAATGGAACAAATCTGATCATAATATCTCAAGAGCGTCTCCAGCGCGCCCTCGTGCTTGTCCAGCGGGCGGCCGAGCGCGGCGCAGCGCAGCTTTGCTGAGCTCCTCGGCCGCGCGGCAGTACTGGGCCTGCTCCTCCCCGCCGCTCGGGTACGTCTGCTGGATGAACTTCACCAGCGGTTTGGCCAGGTCCACCTCCGAGGTCTTTTTCAGCTGTACCGAGATGAACGTCGCCATGGCGAGCTCCTCTGTCGCCGTTCCAGCCAAAGAAACTGCGGGGCAGCGACGAGGCTGAGGAGCGCCGAGTACCGGGCTGGCGGACTGGCGGACCCACCGGTTGACTGACGAGCGCTCCGCTTGCGCTTCGGTCCGGCCACTTCCGGGAGATCCTCTAGGCAGCTTTTTATTTCTTTTTTGATCTCTATGGTAACCCATTCATTGTTTAATAACATGCTATTTAGCCTCCATGTTTTTAAATTATTTTGAATGTTTTAGTTTATTTCTAATTTCATTCCATTGTGCTCTGAGAAGATGCTTGATATGATTCCAATCTTCTTGAACTTGTATAGTCTTGTTTTGTGTCCTAACATGTGTTATATCTTTGAGAATGACCCAGGTGCACTTGGAAAGAATGTATATTCTGCAGCTTTAGGGTGAAATGTTCTATAAATGTCAATTAAATTTATCTGATCCAGTGTGTCATTTAGAGACACTGTTTCCTTGTTAAGTTTTTGTCCGGAAGATCTATCCAGTGAAGTCAGTGGGGTGTTAAAGTCCCCTACTATGACTGCATTGCTGTCAATTTCTCCTTTAATGTCTTCTAAAAGTATATATATTAGGGGCCCGGTGCACGAAATTCGTGCACTGGGGGGAGGGTCCCTCAGCCCAGCCTGCCCCCACTCACAGACTGGGAGCCCTCAGGGGATGTCCTACTGCGGGAGGCGACTGGGTTGACCAGGGGAAGGCTCCAGCCCCATCACTCCGCTGCTGCAGCCACTGCCAGCCACCACAGCCGCCAAGGTGTTTTCATCAACACAGACTCCAGTCCCTTCACCATGAAAAAATGACAACTTTCTTTAGGCACTTTCAAGATGTCTCTTTCATAGTATATGACATTTCTTTCTTTTTTTATCCATATCATGAGGATATGTTTCCATTGATTTTTACAGAGTGTGGAAGAGAGAGAGAAAGACAGAGAGAAACATCAATGTGAGAGAGACACTTTGATTGGTTGCCTCCTGCATGAGCCCTGACCTGAGCCCCGGCCAGGGAGGAGCCTGTAAACTAGGTACATGCCCTTGATCAGAATCGAACCCGGACCCTGTGGTCAGCAGGCCGAGGCTCTATCCACTGAGCAAAACCAGCTAGGGCAGGATTTGACATTTCTTAGCCCCTCCAGCAGTGGACCTTCATTTTTTCCTCCAGGAGTATGGTGGAAAAACCCTAGATCACCTTCTTAGATTCTTATTACCCAAGTTACCAAGAACACTGCAAGTGGCGGCGTACAGGGAGCTTAGCCAATAAGCAGTCAGAAAAGGTGTTTACGCTTGAACTGGTTTGGCTCCTGTTAAGGGCATGTACCTTGGTTGGGGCACATCCCCAGTGGGGAGTGTGCAAGAGGCATCTGATCGATGTTTCTTTCTCATCGATGTTTCTGACTATCTATCCCTCTCCCCTCTTCTCTGTAAAAAATCAATACAATGTATTTTTTAAAAGAAAAGGTGTTTTCTCTGCAGCTCATGCTCAGAGGACCCCTGCATCGTGTCCACTGGACTAGGGGAGTGTCCCTGCAGCCCAGGGGGGCATGACCCCAAGGCCAGCAGCCCCGTGTTGTGCGTGAAGGGCTGAGGGTGTGGACCCGGGCCGCATGGCAGCCGCCCGAGACATGCCCCCAAGGCCGGCAGCCCCTCATGTGCACCAGGCTGGAGGCATGGACCCAGGCCGCCACTTGGCGCCAGTGCATGCACAAGCAGCTGCAGGGCAGAAATATCCGCGCCCCCATCCCCCAGCCTCTCGGCGCCTGCAACCATAGGCCGGGAGTGGCTGGAGGCATTCATTCTGGGACCCTGGCCACTCAGAGACTATGTGCGGGCCTACAAGCTAGGAGCGGCCTGGGTCCTGAGGATGTTCCCGGGACCCAGGCCGCTCAGCACCTGCGTATGCAAATTAACCTTCCATCTTTTTCAGGTTAATTTGCATACTCACTCCTGGTTGGCTGATGGGCATCGCAGAGGTACGGTCAGTTTTCATCTTTCTCTTTTATTAGTGTGGATATTTAGGTACTCCTATATTGAGTGCGTATATGTTTACCAAGGTTATATCCTCTTGTTGGATCAATCCCTTTAGTATTATGTAGTGAACTTTGTTGTCTCTTGTGATGGCCTTCATTTTTAAGTCTATTTTGTCAGATACAAGTATTGCTACCTAGTTTGTTTGTTTTTTATTTCCATTTTCATGGAAAAAAATGTTTCCATCCCTTCACTCACATCCTGTGTGAGTCTTTTGTTCTGAGGTGGGTCTCTTGTAGACAGCATATAATTGGGTCATGGTTTTTTTATCCATTCAGCTACCCTATGTCTTTTTATTGGAGCATTTAATCCATTTACATTTAAGGTTATTATTGATAGATACTTATTTATTGCCATTTTAATTCTGTATGCCTATGTTTCTCTCTCTCTCTCTCTCTCTCTCTCTCTCTCTCTCTCTCTCTCATTTCTTCTCATTATAGCAGTCCCATTAGCAGTCCTTACAGTGCTGGTTTGGTGGTGATAAACTTCTTTAGCCACTTTTTGTTTGGGAAACTCTTTATTTCACTATTTATTTTGAATGATAGCCTTGCTGGATATAGTAATCTTGGTTTCAAATCCTTGGTTTTCATTACCTTGAATACTTCATGTCACTCCCTTCTAACCTGTAGAGTTTCTGATGAGAAATCTTCTAAAAGCCTGATGGCAGCTTCTTTTTAGGTAACAAATTGCCTTTTTCTTGCTGCCTTTAAGATTCTCTCTTTGTCTTTAATTTTTGGCATTTTAATTATGATGTGTCTGGGTGTGGGTCTATTTGGGTTCTTCTTGCTTGCAACTCTCTGTGCCTCCTGGACTTGTGTGACTTTTTCCTTCACTAGGTTAGGAAAATTTTCTGCCATTATATCTTCAAGCACATCCTCTATCCCTTGCTCACTTTCTTCTCCTTCTGATACTCCAATCATGCGAATATTGTAATATTTCATGTCCCATAGTTGCCTTAAGCTGTCCTCCTGTTTTAATTTTTTTTTTCTTTTTGGGACTCTGACTGGGTGATTTTTTTTCTGCCATGTCTTCTAATTCACTGACTTGATCCTCAGCTTCCCCTAATCTGCTGTGTGTGCCTTCCAATGTGTTCTTTGTTAGTGATATGCCATTCTTTATTTCCATCTGGTCTTTTTTCATAGTTACCATATCTTTTCTCATGCTATTGAGCATCTTTATAATCATTTTGCTGAACTCTATATCTGATAAATTTCTTATTTCCATTTCCTTTAGCTCTTTTTCTGGAGAATTCTCTTGTTCTTTCATTTGAGGGTTGTTTATTTGTTTCCCTATTTTGGCTGCCTGTTTGGGTTTGTGTTTATGTATTAGGTAGATTTGCCATGAGTCCCAGCCTCTAGTGCAGGACCATGTCAGATGCTGTTTCTGACTGGCACTGAATACCCTGTTTGGGGCTATCAGAAACCCACAGCTTGTGGCTCTCTCTGCTGGGTCTGGATACCTTTGCAAAGGACCAAGATGTGCACCAGGGTCTGCTTTTCTTAGCTTTGGGCACAGAAGGAAATCAGGCAAAGACTCAAAGCCTTCAGAAATCCACCTCTGCCTGCAGTGTGATTGCTGTCAGCCTTGATTAGCCTCAATCTATTGATCACAGGGTGGAATGAGAGGTCTTCTGAAGGAGTGTGGCAACTGCCTTTCTCTCAGGCCACAGCATAAGAGAATGACTCAGCACGGGAAACCAGGGTGGCTATCCTCTAAGCTCCTACTGCAGAGCCCCCAACCCTGGACTCTCCTCACACAGCTCCAGTCCACTCTGCCCTCCATCTGCTGGAGCCCAAGGTGAGTGGCTGCACATGAAATTTTGTGTGTTGGCCCTATAAGAGGGTGCCTGCATTTCTAGCTATGTCTATTGCTAGCAGAAAGCAACCCTGGTGCTTTTAACAGCCAGGTACTATGTGGCCACCTTTCTCAGTTCTGGTGCTCTTGGAGGGGAAGCCCAGCTTGGGGTTTAGACCCCAGAGTTCTTCTTGGGAACCCCCAGAGCTGAGATATCCCTCCAGACCTTCAGCTGCTGTGGGAGCCTACCCACCCCTTTCATATCTCCACACTTCCTACCAGTGTCTATGTGGTCTCCACTTTCCATCCTTGGTTATCAGGGTTCTCTTCTGCTAGTTGATTTTTCAGAGTTGTTTGTCTATATTTTAGTTGTATTTCCAGTTTGGTCCTGGGAAAGTGTCAGTGTAGCTTTCACTTATCCAATGCCATTTTTAATTTCCTGTTTTTCTTTTTAATCAAAAACATTTTTAAACATCCTACTCTTTTAATCACCACTTAGCAAGGCATGCACTCAAATGTGACAACATTTTCTGGATTACCTAGCTTATATACAGCAGAAGAAGATTGAGTATGGACTATTAAACCTAAATTAACTCAGGGTACTTAATGTTTTTCCCCCCTTTTATTTCAAGAGATAAGTTGTGCTTTAACATAATATGGATTATGTGGTGATCTTGTTAAACTTCCAACTTGAATTCAATAGCTGTATGTGGCACCTGAGACCTGCATTTTGTAACAAGCTCCGGGTGATGCAAAGCTGCCTATGCATAGACTGCATTGTGAGAAGCAAGGTTTTACATGTAGTCTGTAAACTATAAAGGTGGTTTAAGGTTCCTACAAAACAGTCTGTAGTTACTGATACTACTACTACGTTTGAGTGAACTGACACCAGTCAATCTACTTCACCCGTTGCCTCCTGGAAGTTCCCTCCCCCAGATCCCCATAGTCACTTTTTTGTTAGTTTATAATGAACATATCCTATATAATAAAACCCTAATATGCAAATTGACTAAATGGCGGAACAACCAGTTGCTAAGATGCACACTGACCACCAGGGGGCAAATGCTCAACGCAGGAGCTGCCCCCAGCCCAGAGGTCCCAGGCCAGTGAAGGTGGGTGCCATTAGGCCCCCCCATCACCCTGCCGGTCATCCCACAGAGGGAGGCAACCAGCGGTGGCAGCGGGGAGCGGAGCTGGCAAGCAGGTGGCGCGAGGCTATCCAAGGCAGGTGCCAGCTGGGTCACCCAATCATCCCACCAGTCACCCCACAGATTGGTCCTGATCACTGGCCAGGCCTAGGGACCCTACCCGTGCATGAATTTTGTGCACTGGGCCTCTAGTAACATTATATTAGTACAGGAGTATAAAATAATGATTTAATACTTAATTTCATTTATTACAAAATGATTACCAAGTAAGTCTAGTTCATATCCATCACCATACATAGTTACAATTTTTTTCTTGTAATGAAGACTTTAAGGATCTACTCTCTTACTAATTTTCAAATATGCAATACAGTATTATTAACTATAGTCACCATGCTGTACATTACATTCCCATGACTTATTTATTTTATAACTAGAAGTTTGTACCTTTTGACCGCCTTCACTCATTTTACCTACCCCCTATGCCCTTGCCTCTGGCAGCCACCAATCTATTCTCTGTATCTATGAGCTTGATTTTTGTTGTTCGTTTGTCTTTGTTTTTCTTTTTATCATCCTCCTCCTTATTTTAAAAAAAATATTTATTGTTGATAGTATTACAGATGTCCCCTTTCCCCTCCCCCAATTAACCCGCTCCACCCAGTTCTCACCCCACCATAGGCCTTCACCACCCTATTGTTTGTGTCCATAGATAATACATATATGCATATGCTCTTTGGTTAATCTCTTCTCATCACACACACACACACACACTGCTTCCCATTGAAATTCGTCAATCTGTTCCATGTTTCCATGCCTCTGTTTCTATGTTATTGATCAGTTTATTTTGTTCATTGGTTTCCTTGTTCATTTATTTTGATTTTTAGATTCAATTGTTGATGGCTATGTATTTATTGCCAGTTTATTGTTCATATTTTTTATCCCTCCTCCTCCTTCTTTTTCTTTTTCTTCTTCTTCTAGAATACCCTTCAACATTTCATGTAATACTGGTTTAGTGGTGATGAGCTCCTTTAGCTTTTTCTTATCTGGGAAGTTCTTTATCTGACCTTCAATTCTAAATGATAGCTTTGCTGGGTAGAGTAATCTTGACTGTAGGTCCTTGCTATTCATCATTTTGAATATTTCTTGCCACTCCCTTCTGGCCTGAAAAGTTTCTTTTTTTAAATTTAATAAATCTTTATTGTTCAGATTATTACAATTGTTCCTCTTTTTCCCCCCATAGCTCCCCTCCACCAGGTTCCCACCCCACCCTCTGCCCTTACCTCCCCCACACTGTCCTCATCCATAGGTGTACAACCTTTGTCCAGTCTCTTCCCGCACCTCCCACACCCCTTTCCTCAGAGAATTGTCAGTCCACTCCCTTTTTGTGCCCCTGATTCTATTATATTCACCAGTTTATTCTGTTCATCAGATTTTTTATTCACTTGATTTTTAGATTCACTTGTTGATAGACATGTATTAGTTGTTCATAATTTTTATCTTTACCTTTTTCTTCTTCCTCCTCCTCTTCTTAAAGAATACCTTTCAGCATTTCATATAATACTGGTTTGGCGGTGACGAACTCCTTTAGCTTTTTCTTATCTGTGAAGCTCTTTATCTGCCCTTCAATTCTGAATGATAGCTTTGCTGGGTAGAGTAATCTTGGTTGTAGGTTCTTGCTACTCATCACTTTGAATATTTCTTGCCACTCCTGTCTGGCCTGTATAGTTTCTGGTGAGAAATCAGCTGACAGTCGTATGGGTGCTCCCTTGTAGGTAATTAACTGTTTTTCTCTTGCTGCTTTTAATATTCTCTCTTTGTCTTTTGCTCTTGATATTTTAATTTTATGTGTCTTGGTGTGGTCCTCTTTGGATTCCTTTTGTTTGGGGTTCTCTGTGCTTCCTGGACTTATAAGTCTATTTCTTTCACCAGGTGGGGGAAGTTTTTGGTCATTATTTCTTCAAATAGTTTTTCAGTATCTTGCTTTCTCTTCTTCTGGAAACCTCATAATTCGGATGTTGGTACGCTTGAAGTTGTCCCAGAAGCTCTTTACACTATCTTCAAATTTTTGGATTCTTTTTTCTTTTCCAGCTGGGTGTTTTTTGCTTCTTTTTATTTCAACTCTTTGACTTGATTCTTGCAGTACTCTAGACTACTGTTAGGTCTCTGTATAATATTTTTTATTTCAGTGTATGCTTAATTTCTAGTTGGTCCTTTTTCATATCATCAAGGGTCTCACTAAATTTATAGGCCTTTTCTAGGAAATTCTTGAAAAACCTTATAATCATGGTTTTGAACTCTATATCCAGTCATTTGTTTTACTCCATTTTTTTCATTTGTGACCTGTTTCTTTGTCTCCACATTTTTGCTGCTTCCCTGAGTTGGTGGAGTAGCTTTGTGTGGTAGGTGTCCTATAGGGCACAGTGACTCAGCATCCCCAGTTACCTGAGGTGGACACTCTTGGTGCACCCCTTTGTGGACTGTGTGCTCAGCCTTGTTGTAGTTAAGTCTTGATTGTTATTGGTATCACTGGGAGGAATTGATCTCCAGGCCAATTGGCTGTGAGGATCAGCTGTGTCTATGTTGGGAGAACTTCTGTGCTGGAGACACTCTTATAAGACAAGACTTGCAAAATTGGAAAAGCCTCTGTGCTCAGCTTGGATGGGGTGGAGTTTCAGGGCGGAGTAGACAGTCTTGGTTTCCAGTCAGCCCTGCCCTATGAGGCCCCTGGGTCTCAGTGTCCCTCCGTAATCACTGCAAGCACCTCTGAGAGAAAGCCACCCTCAAGTTTTGCCCGCTGCCAGACAGTCCAGTTTCTCCCTGAATGAGTCGGGGTTCTCAGAAACTTGCCTGGAACTGGAGTTCAATGCAGTCAGGAGCTTCTGTCTCCCTCCTGCTTTAGAAATCCAGCTGTGCACTCAGCCTCCTGTGCATTCAGCAGTCAATCCTCTCTGCGCACATGTCTCCGGACCTCTGCCTTCTGCAGCTCCCGAGTCCCAGCATGCTTTCTTTTTCCTGACAGTCCAGATTCCCCCTGAATGAGTCTGGTTTCCCAGCATCTCACCCTGGACTGGGGTTCAGTGCAGTCAGGAGTTTCCTTCTCCCTCCCGCTTTAGAAAGCCAGCCGCGTACTCAACCGCCCATACACACAGCTGCCCGTCCTCTCTGCGTGTGAGCCTCCGTACCTCAGCCTTTTGTAGCTCCTCTGAGTCTCAATGTGCTTTCCTCTTTTCTTCTAGTTGTAGAATTTCCACTCAGCCAGCTTTCCTGTGATTCTGGATGGTGTTCATTTTGTCTTTTAGTTGTAGTTTTGATATTGTTGTGCGAGGCAGCAGTTTAGGTGTTTACCTATGCTGCCATCTTGGTTTCTCCTCTGGCCTGCAAAGTTTCTGTTGAGAAATGAGCTGACAGTCCTTTGGGTGCTCCCTTGTAGGTAACTAACTGCTTTTCTCTTGCTACTTTTAAGATTCTCTCTTTGTCTTTAACCATTGGCATTTTAATTATGATGTGTCTTGGTGTGGATCTCTTTGTGTTACTCTTGTTTGGGACTCTCTGTGCTTCCTGGACTTGTAAGTCCATTTCTTTCACCAGGTAGGGGAAGCTTTGTGTCATTATTTCTTCAAATAGGTTTTCAATAGCTTGTCTCTCTCTCTTCATTCTGGCACCCCCATAATGTGAATATTGGTACACTTGAAGTTGTCCCAGAGGCTCCTTACACTATCTTTATATTTTTGGATCCTTTTTCTTTTTGCTCTTCTGACTGGGTATTTTTTGCTTCCTCGTGTTCCAAATCATTGATTTGATTCTCAGCATTCTTTACTCTACTGTTGAATCCCTATAAATAATTCTTCATTTTAGTTAGTGTATCCTTCATTTCCTACTGGTCCTCTTTCATGTCTTTGATGTTCTCACTAATTTCCTTGAAATCCTCACTAAAATTCTTGAAATTTTCATTAAGTCCCTTGAAGCTCTCATCAAGATCCTTGAGCAACCTCATAACCATCGTTTTGAACTCCTTATCTAGTAGTTTGCTTGCTCCCATTTCATTTAGTTATTTTTCTGAAGATTTCTTCTGTTCTTTCATTTGTGACATATTTCTTTGTCTCTGCATTTTGGCTGTTTCCCTGTGTTTGCCTCTATGTATTAGGTAGAGCTGCTATGTCTCCTGGAATTAGTACAGTGGCCTTATTCAATAGGTGTCCTGTAGGGCCCAATAGCTCAGCCTTCCCAGTCACCTGAGCTGGGCACTCAATGTGTGCCCCATGTATGCATATAGGCTGTGTGCACTGTCCTGTCCTGTTGTAGTTGAGCCTTAGTTGCTGTTGGTGTCATTGGGAGGAATTAACCCCCACATCAGTTGGCTGTGAGGACCACCTATGACTACAGTGAAAGAGCTGCTGTACAGGAGACACCCTGTGGATCGGGACTTGCTTCAGTGGGCCTTGGTGTTCCCTGAGTCTGCCCTTTGAGTGTATCACTCATGGATGTGTAGAATTGTAATCTTGCATGGTCTAAAGCTGTCCACTGGGTGCACTGGCTCTAGGGTCACCCTGGAGGTACAAAGTCAGTTACTGCCTAGCCCTTGCCTGGGGCCACCCATCAGGAGCTACAAAGTGATATGAAAATGGCTGCTACTTGTGTTGGGCTTGGGAGTGCTCAGGAGAGGCAAAGCTGTGAAACAAAGCAGCCTGCTGCTCATGCCAGGTCTGGGGCCTCTTATTGAGAAGAATAGGGCATACTGATGCCAGATGCTTCTTGGTTGACAGATTTTAGGAAAGTCTGAACCCTGAGCCAGGAAAGGCCATTCATATGGAAAAGCTGCTGCAACAGGTTGGGTGGAACTGAAAATTGGGTGGGTTGGGATCCCAGAGAATCACCAAGGTGGAGTGAACAGTGTGAGCCAACCCAATGGAAACTCAGATATGGCTCCTGCCAGTCATCTCTGTGATGGAGGAGGTCTCATCATAGGAACAATTACCTCTGCCAGCACTTTTGTCTGGGAGAAACTGCCCCCAAGTTCTTGTCCTGGTGCCAGACAATCCAGTTCCTCCTGGTATGTCCAGGCATACCAGGCAGAGAAAGGCAAATATTGTATGATTTCACTCATAGGTGGAATTTAAAAACAAAGACAGGAGGGAACCAAGATGGCAGAATAGGTAAACACCAGTACTCGCTGCCTCTTGAGCTTCTGCCCCAAGGCTGGAGCTCAGAGGGAGCATGTCTGAGTAAGTCCGTGTGCCAGCCCTTTAAGAGGAACTGCCTGGGACTCCCACAGCCCTCTGTCACCCAGCCATAATCCTGGCTGGTTTTTACAGCCCAAAGGTATGAGAACTTCTCTTCCTAGCACTGGAACCCTGTGCTGAGGGGTCTGGTGTGGGGTTGGGACCCCTTGCTCCTCATGAGCAGCCTCCACAGAGATGATCTCCCTCCCAATTAAAAAAAAAATCCACATGTGGGTCTCAGACCAGCCCGTTCTGCATCTCTGTGTCATCCCCACCACCACCACCACCACCACCAGTCTCAATGTGCTTTCTTCCTTATTTCTCAGGTTGTAGGACTTCCATTTAGCCATATTTTAGGTGGTTTCAAATGATGGTTGTTCTGTATTTTAATTGTAATTTTGATGTGGTTGTCAGAGGCAGCAAGTACTGGCATTTACTTGCACTACCATCTTGGTTCTCTTTTGTCTTTGTTTTTTTAAATTCCACATCTAAGTGAAATCATATAGTATTTGCCGTTCTCTTCCTGATTTATGTCACTTAGCATAAGTCCCCCAACTTCCATTTATGGCAAGATTTTATTCTTTTTTTAATGGATGAATGGTACTCCATTGAATATATGTACCACATCTTCTTTATCCATCCATCCACTGATAAATAATTTGGGTTGTTTCCATATCTTGGCTATTGTAAATAATGCTGCAATAAACATGCAGGTACAGATATCTTTTTGAGTTATTGTTTTCCTTTTCTTTTGGTAAATACCCAGAAGTGAAATTGCTGCATTCATAATCATCTTGGTTCCTTGGAAGACTTCAGCCAACACACAATTTCTCAGGGAAATTCTCACCCCAGTTCCATTTGCTAGGGAACAGGAGAGGTTTAAGAGCAAAGTCACTATATTCATTTCCTGTGACTGCTGTAACAAATTACCACAAACATAGTAGCTTACAATAACACAAATCTATTCTCTTTTTGTCTGGAGGTCAGAAGCCCCAAAAGAGTCATCAAGGACTACAATCCAGGTATCAGCAGGACTGATTCCTTATGGAGAAATCGGGAAGATTCGGTGTCCTTGCCTTTTTCAGCTTCTGGTGGCCTCCTATATTCCTGGGCTTGTGGCCCCTTCCTCTGTCAAAGAGCATCACTCCAGCCTCTGCTTCCGTCATCACATCTTTTTCTCCTCTGAATTCAAATGTCCTTCTGCCTCCCTCTTATGAGGACATGTATTTCCATGTAGGGTTCACTCAGATAGTACAGGACAATCTCCCCATCTTAAAATCCTTAACTCAATCACATCTGCAACATCCCTTTTGACATGTAAGGTAACATTCACAGGTTCCACGACTAGGACCTAGATGTCTTTGAAGGCCTTTATCAGCTTACCACTGCCAACCTTCTCTCTACTGCACCCAGGTGTGGAAAGTCTGTATTTCCTTTTCCCCTAGATATCTGGGTCCTATCTGATTCTCTGTCAGTCCTCAATCTGTCATTCCTCTCATCCAAGCTTTGTGAAAATACCTCAGTATCTGTTTTTCCTTGAGTAATAAGAAACTTGATTTTTTTGCCAGGCATGTGGCTACTTTGTGGCATCATGTGCCCACCTGTAGCTAACTTCTGACAGCACAATAGCGACAGCAGTATCATGTGGCACTTCTGGGAAGGGCTCTTTTTACACCCCTCCCTCCCATTCTTCACATGTTGTCTGGGATGCAGATGTGAGGACTCAAGCAATCATCCTGGACTGTGAAGAAGCCACATATTGATGAAGGTCAACAATACATAAGGAGCTTGGGCCCTGACACTGGAGCCCCAGACAGCTTGGGAAGCTTCATATAAGAGAGACAAATACTCCTCATTTATGGTAAACCTCAATACTAATTTGTGGTAGGCAGAATAATGTCCATGTCCTAACCCCCAATCCCCATGAATATGTTATTTTACATGGCCAGGGGAGTGAAAGTTGCAGATGGAATTTTAAAATTTCTGATCATCTAACCTTAAATAAGGAAACTATCCTGGGCTATCTGGATGATTTCAATATAATCACAAAGATCCTTTAAAGTGGAAGATGGGATGGAAGGGAAGGTCAGAGACAGAGAGAGATTTGAAGATGCTACGTTGTTGGCTTTGAAGAAGGAAGACCCAACCAGTCATGGAAAGCAAAAAAAAAAAAAAAAAAAGCCTTTAGAAACTAGGAAATGTCAGGAAGTGGATTCTTCCTTGCAGCCTTCAAAAGGCCTTGCTGACACCTTGGGTCTAGTCCAATGAGACCCATTTAGGATATCTGGCCTCCAGATCTGTCAGATAATAAATCCAAGTTTGTAATTGTTTGTTATAGCAGCAATAGAAAACGAATGCATAAATGATCCAAGTTTCTTCCCCCAAATCTTTCTGTTTTTAAGGACATTGACTAATAATAATAATAATAAAAACCAACACCAGCGTTAACAGTCAACATACTGAGCACTTTCCATGTGCCTAACACAATCTCAGCATGCTACACTTATTATCTTGTGGAGGACACACAACACTCCTACAAAGGAAGCAGAAAGCCTCAAAGACAAATGTGGGAAAAGAAAAAGGGCTGAAAATTAACAAGCTAAACACCACCTCAAATGTTAGGACAAGAGCACAATAAACTCAACAAAAGTAGAGTGGAAGAATGAATAAAAACCAAGTGCACAATAGGCACTGAAGCTATTTATTATTATTGATGAAACAAGACAACATTAAAGAAAAACCAAGTACATAATAGAGAGGACCTACAAAGCTAAATATGTTATCAGTAATTGGAAAAGACTAATAAAACATTGCAATTATATCTTAAAGCTGAAAAGAGAAAGTATCAATGACCAATACTGGCAATAAAAAGAGAAACATAACTAGATCTTGTGTCTATCTCCATTCAGGAGTTGAGTAACACAAGCACCAGACTCGGGATTTGAACCTGGGATCTAGCACTCCCAGTCAGCTCACCGAATAGTTGTGCTACAGCACCACCTCACAAATTTGTCCAGCCTCCTGTAACCTATCCTGCTACCTGTGAAACCCCGTCCCCTCGCTGGGCTTCGTTTAGGATTTCCACTGCCCACCCTTAGGGACACTTGATCCAAACCTGTTCCAGCCTAAGAGTTTCAGACTAGGCTTCCTCCAAAGGCTTCCTTCTGAAGTTTCAGATGCATTTTTCTTTCAGTCTCAACCACTCCCTTGTGTCCCCACTCGCCTTGCTCACCTGTGAATTCCTGCCATGCCCTCCTTATGGCAGGTTCCCGATTTGGAGCTGTACTATCTGGGCTGGGGTGCCACTATGTGGAAAGCCGCTTACTCAAGGGCTCCCAGCAGCCTGGTATTTCCGAGCTTGCAGGAAATGCTGACCCTGAATACTAGTCCAGGCATGTTGAATCGGGACCTGTGCATTAACAGGTCCGCACCCCCGACCAAGTGATCTGCAGCAGTGAAGGTTGAGCAGCTGTGCTGTGGACCAGAAGGGGGCGCGGTGGGACCCAGGGAAACTTCGGAAACAAGGCTCCTCACCTGGGGAGGTAGGTGTGCCTGAGAAAGCTGTCTCAGTCCTGTCCTGGAGTGAGATGATGAGTGACCTATCCTCTATGCTGGACAAGTTCAAGTTGATTTGGGGATTTGGATTCCAGGCACTGTCTAATAAGAATTCCTGACCCGGGACCCTAGAAATGTCCTTTTTTTCTTTTGCTTATAAAATTTTTAATCAGGAAAATTATATGAAATAAATTTTATAGGAGCTGAGCAAACTGAGACATCAATGCAGAAATTTCTAGATGTAACAACCAGTGAAATATGAAACTTTAGAAGACCAAAGCCTGAACCCAGACGTTCTCAAACTCAAGCGTGCAGAATCAGTAGGAGGGCAGGTGACAACTCAGATTGTTGGTCTTTCATCCCTAGAATTTCTGACTCAGTAGGACTGGGTGGGGCCCAGAAGCTGCATTTCTAACGAGTCCCCAGGGGGGTGCTGATGCTGCTGGTTCAGGGACCACACTTTGAGGACCACTGTTTTCAAGCCACACAGTTATGGCTGCCCTGGAGGATCATGGTAATCCCATTGAAATAACCCCATGCAGTGACATTATTGCAGAAGTGTGATTACTGAGGGCTGATGAGCCAGCATGAACTTAAGCATTGATCTGAATATTTTCCTATATTTATGCAACAGACAGCATTTTCCTTTAAATTGTGTGCCACCTATAATGTTTATGCTCAGGTACTACCCTGATTGAGACCACTACTTTCTTTTTTCTTCTAGTGGCAATTTCACATAGACACCAATCTCCTTTTTTATGGTCTGGTGAAAAATGTCAAGCCAAGGATTTTTTTTTCTTATTATATGAATCAAAATATATCAGGGCATAAAAACAAAACCCAAACCCAGGTATTCTTCCCACTGCATTCCCAGAGTCCTTTGCAATACCTCTGTTATACCTATTGTGTTCAAATGTATTGATTTACCATCTGACTTTCTCAAGGGCTCATGGGTTTGTCAAGGGCAGGCATTCTTCCATTCAAAAAAAAAATTGTGTAAACTGGAGTTATTTATTTTTCTACGGTTTGTCCCATTTGTGTTAATAAGCCGCGAGGAAATTGCTTTGGGATGAACATGCTGTGTGTGTCCTCACATGGACATGTCAGTGTGTTCTCGAGTTTGAGATCTCATGGGGTGTAGGATGGGAGTGGTTGGGGCTGGGGCTTGTGGGGGGTGGTGGCTGTGTGTTTCTGTGGGGGCACATGGACTGGGCTGTGTTTCTCTGGGACTGTGTATTGAGCATGTGTCTACACTCAATGCGTAGTCACCAATGAGATTGGTGGCCATCAGTCGCTGACTGTGTGAAGGAGTGTCCCTCCCCCTGCCCATGTGTGTGTGCCTGGATTGGGGATGCTGTGATCTGCTGTGGCCCAATGGGTCCTGTGTTCCTGTCCCTGGGTCTGCCTCCCTCTCCGGGTCTCCTTGCTGACCCACGTCGCCATCTGTCTGAAGCCCATGGCCCTCCTGGGCAGGTGGAGCTCCAGGTAACTGCGTCCAAGGTCCAAGAGAGCTGCACTTACCACGTCTCCATCCCTGAGTCTGGGCCCCTGCAGAGCTGGGAGGGTGGGGCTTCTGTGTTCTTGAGGTCAAGGACCCTGGGAAGTTAGCAGCTGGAGATTAGATTTCACAGGGTCCTGGAAGGAAAAGAGGGAGACGGATCCAGATCTGGTCTGGGGCAGGTCCAGGGTCTCAGAATCATTATAAGAATACTCATAATAGCTCCTATTTATTTATTTATTAAATATGTTTTTATTGATTTATTTATTAGATATGTTTTAAGAGAAGAAGGGAGAGGGAGAGAGAAACATCAATGATGAGAGAGATCATTGGTTGGCTGCCTCCTGCACACCCCCTACTAGGGATCGAGCCTGAAACTCAAGCATGTGCCCTGAAGGAAATCGAACTCTTCAGTCCACAGGCTGACACTATCCACTGAGCGAAATTGGCTAGGACAATAGCTCCTATTTATGAAGCAACTACCATGTGCTGGGCACTATATTTCATGCTTTATATATTTATACTAGAGGCCTGGTGCGTGAAATTCATGCACTGGGCAGGGGGTCCCTCAGCCCGGATTGCGAGAGGGCACATGCCAGGCCAAGGGACCCCACCGGTGCATGATCAGGGCCAGGGAGGGACGTGGGAAGTTGGCCAACCAGGGAGGACTGTGGGAGGGCTCCAGGGCATGTCCAGCCCCTCTCGCTCAGTCCCAATTGGCTGGAACCCAGCAGCAAGCTAACCTACAGATCATAGTGTCTGTCCCCTGGTGGTCAGTGCACGTGATAGCAATTGGTCGACCAGTTGCCTGCTGGCCCCCTAGTGGTCAGTGCATGTTATAGTGAACGGTTGAGCAGCCTTCACGTATCATTAGCGCATTATACTTTGATTGGTTGAATGCCCAACCAGATGACCGGACACTAGCATTTTAGGCTTTTATTATATAGGATTTGTGCTGTTATCTTATTCAATATTACATATTAAGTACTTTTTTATGTTACATTTATAAATAACAATTATGCGGATTATTCATGTTTATGAATATTTTATTATATTAGTTATAAATTACTGTATAATAGAAAGTGATTTTATATGATCATATTCTATTTCTATTATCATTTTCTATTACCCTATTGAAGGTAGGAGGAAACCGAAGCTCAGAGAGGTGAGTTCACAATGTCACTCAGCAAGCAATGCTACTCAGCAAGGTGACAGAGTCAAAATTTGAACCCACTTCTGTGTTCCAGCTTTTGGCTTTTAATCACTGCATTACCCTGGCCAAGGTAGCAGACAGCATCTGAGGTGGCCAGTAGGGAGGGAGTCTTAGCTGAGTGGCTAGATAATAGCTAATCACCATAGGGGTTGTGTTGTGCTGGTTTACATTTATTGCGACCTTATTGTGCGCCAGGCTTTCATGACAATGATGATGCCACATGCTCCTATGGCACTTAGTGGGCCCGACTGTAAGTGCTGTTATGTGGATTGGTCCACTTACTCCTTACACCAGCACTCTGAGGTGGGTACCACCATTGTCTCCATGAGGCCCCGAGGTGGGAGCATGTGTGGAAGCTCGTGAAGGAGCTGGGATTTGATGCCAGGCTGTTCCTTTTACTCTTGAACTTCCTATTATCCCTTAAAGTCTTCACAACAGTCTTATAGCGTAGGAAGAATTATTACCATTTTACAGATGAGGAAACTGAGGCCCAGACTTGCACTCACCCACAGAACCACAGACTTGAACTATTGCCTGAGCAGCTCACCCACCCTTGACCCTGTTCTTTTCTGGCAGGAGACCAGGAATGTCAAAGAGCCTCTGAAGGGCCTGGGCCAGGCTCCCAAGGCCTGGGGCCCTGTCCCATCCTGAGATCCCAGGCTCCCTCCCCTTCCTGTCTTGCTCCCTACTTTTTCCTTTGGCTTATAAGGTGCTGGGTAGGCCAGGTTTCAGCATCGCAGGCAAGAAACAAGGACAGGCTACACTGGGGCCAAACAAGAGTCAGCAAAGAGGAGGCCATGCGCTGGTTCCAGAAGTATGATGGGATCATCCTTCCTGGCAAAAATTTCCCTGTCTACACAAAAGGCGAATGAACTATTTTCAGCAAAATGTGCTGACTGGTAAGCACTCATTGTGTATTACAGGAATTGTCTCTTCTCTTGCATTACACTTTTGTTTTTGTTTGTTTTTTGTTATACAAGTTTAAGATTTTTATACAATTCGATAGAGCCTATTTATTTTACAGATCAAGATCTCCAACCTCGTGGGAAATCGAACTCCTAGGAAGTGGTAGTGGGGTGGCAGCCTCTCTGCCCTCCCGTCCCCTCCTAGGCTTATCCTTCTCGGATTAAGGGGGCGGTTTGATATCCTGTCAATTTATAAGCACTCTTTACCTTTTTTAAGAAATATATTTTTATTGATTTCAGAGAGAGAAGGAGAGGGAGAGAGAGATAGAAACATCAATGTTGAGAGAGAATCATTGATTGGCCACTCTCTGTATGCCCCACACTGGGGATTGAGCCCACAACCCAGGCATGTGCCCTTGACCGGAATCAAACCTGAGACCCTTCAGTCCACAGGCCGACGCTCTATCCACCGAGCCAAACCAGCTAGGGCTCTTTACCTTTCTAGCTATTTTCCCAAGGCTTTGCACATTGCCTTGCAATGTGTTGTGTGGTGTGTTTTTAAAATTGATTTTCCAGAGAGAGAAGAAGGGAAAGGGAGAGAGAAAGAGAAACATAGGGAGAATCCAAGATGGCGGCGTAGGTAAACACCTAAACTGCTGCCTCCCACAACAATTTAAACTGCAACTAAAAGACAAAATGTCTATCACCCAGAACCACGGGAAAGCTGGCTGAGTGGAAGTTCTACAACTAGAAAGAAAGAGAAAAGAGCTTTGAGACGTGCACGAGCGCTGAAAAGCTGAGGTACGGAGGCACGTGATCCCTGCTGGCGGCGGGCGACTGGGTGCGTTGCTTTTTTCAACCCGAACGGAGACAAGCCCCCGATTACTCTGAAATCCAGTCTCTGGGGAGACGCGGGGGACCCAAACTCCTACGGGGAGAAGCTAGACTGTCTGCCAGCGAGGGTGGCTTGCTTGCAGAGCTGCGCGCAGGAATAATTGTTTACTGCACTGGGGCACGGGACTCGCGGATGCCTTTGGGGACACAGAGCTGGCTAACTAGCAGCCATTGTTGTTTGCCACACCCTAACCTAGTGACACCCTGAGGCCCCGCCCTGCACAACCTACAAACCCACCCAAGCTCCAAGCAACCGAGTTAGCATAAGAAAAGCCTGCCCTATGGCAGCTTAACCTAGCAAATTTGTAGCCCGGGTCAGACAGTTCCAAAACCTCCAAACCCCAAGCAAAGAGGAGAAAACTGTAGCTCTCACTGTAGCTCCTGCTGAGTGGCCTCAGACAGTAGCTGACCTGCACCCCATTGGAGATCCAGAAGCCAGTGTACCTAGTGGTCAGTGTGAGACACCAGATTTCAACTCCTCACATCCATAAGTGACACATTCAAGAGGCAGACTCAGTGAGCACCGAAGCCCCACTGAAACAAGTCCTGCGTGTCTTCAGCGCAGCAGTTCTTCCATTATAGACACAGGGAGTGCTCACAGCTAATTGGCCTGGAGGTCAATTCCTCCCAGCATACCAACAGCAATTCAGGCTTAACTACACCAAGACTTTGCACTCAGCCCACAAAGGAGTGCACCAAGAGCATCCACATCAGGTGATTGGGGAGGCTGAGCTACTGCCCCCTATAGGTCACCTACCACACAAAGCCACTCCATCAACACAGGGAAGCAGCCAAAATGCAGAAACAAAGAAACATGTCACGAATGAAAGAAACGGAGGAAAGCAAACTACTGGATGACATAGAGTTCAGAACCACATGTATAAGGTTACTCAAGAATCTTCTAAAAACCGCTGAGAAACTTGATGACACTTCTGAGGAGCTTAGTGAGACCTTCAAGGACCTTAATGAGATTGCCAAAAATATGGAAAAGGATCAGTCAGAAATGAAGCATACACTGTCTGAAATAAAGAATATACAGAAACTCAACTGTAGATCAACGTACCCCAAGAATCAAACCAAAGATCTGAAATATGTGGAAACAAAAAACATCCAACCAGAAAAACAAAAAGAAAAAAGAATCCAAAAATATGAAGATAGTGTAAGGAGCCTCTGGGACAACTTCAAGCGAACCAACATCCGAATTTTTGGGGTGCCAGAAGAAGGGAGAGAGCAAAATATTGAAAACCTATTAGAAGAAATAATGACAGAAAACTTTCCCTACCTGGTGAAAGAAATAGACTTACAAGTTCAGGAAGCGCACAGAACCCCATACATGAGGAACCCAAAGAGGACCACACCAAGACACATCATAATTAAAATGCCAAGGGCAAAAGACAAAGCGAGAATATTAAAAGCAGCAAGAGAAAAACAGTTAATTACCTACATGGGAGTACCCATATGACTGTCAGCTGATTTCTCAACAGAAACTATGCAGGCCAGAAGGGAGTGGCAAGAAATATTCAAAGTGATGAACAGCAAGAACCTACAACCAAGATTACTCTACCCAGCAAAGCTATCATTCACAGTTGAAGGTCAGATAAAGAGCTTCACAGACAAGAAAAAGCTAAAGGAGTTCATCGCCACCAAACCAGGATTACATGAAATGCTGAAGGGTATTCTTTAAGAAGAGGAAGAAGAAGAAAAAAGTAAAGATAAAAATTATGAACAACAAAATGACATCAAATACATACCTACCAACAAGTGAATCTAAAAATCAAGTGAATAAAAAATCTGAAGAACAGAATGGACTGGTGAATATAATAGAATCAGGGACATAGAAAGGGAGTGGATTGACGATTCTCAGGGGAAGCAAGTGTGAGGGATGCGGGAAGAGATTGGACAAAAATCTTACTCCTATGGATGAAGACAGTGGCGGGGGGTAAGGGCATGGGGTGGGGTGGGGAATCAGGTGGAGGGGAGCTATGGGGGGGGGGGGAAGTGGAACACCTGTAATAATCTGAACAATATTTATTTAAGAAAAAAAAAAAGAAAGAGAAACATAGATGTGAGAGCAAACATAGATTGGCTGCCTCCTGCATGCCCCCTACAGGGCATTGAACCTACAACCCCACAGTTTCCACCCCCCTCCCCGACATGTGCCCTGTCAGAGAATGGAACCAGCAACTTTCCCTGCACTGGACCAGCCCCAACCAACTGAGAGCCACACCCGCCAGGGGGCCTTGCAATAGTTTTCATTTTTTGCTTTTAAAAATAGATATCTCTATTGATTTCAGACAGGAAGGGAGAGAGAAGATAGAAACATCAATGGTGAGAGTGAATCATTCATTGATCGGCTGCCTTCTGCAGGCCCTCCAGCCTGCACCCGGGCATGTGCCCTGACCTGGAATCCAACTGTGACCTTCTGGTTCATAGGCCCGCGCTCAGCCACTGAGTCACACTGGCCGGGCTGCAATGGCTTTAAGTGCTACACAATAGGCCTGTCTCATACTTCACAGATTCTGGTTTCTGAACTTGGTCAGGAAGATCTCCCACTCCTGAGTGAAGGGGCTCTTCCCTGTCCCTCCTCTTCCACCCCCCCTCCACCCCCCTCTCTCCCAATCTCCAGCTTCTACTTTCCCAAGGTCTTGGGACCTGCCCCACCTGAAAGCCGAGCCCCCCTCCTTCCCTCCCTCCCTCAGCCTCTCCTGTTGAAGGAGGTGGGGTGGGGTGCTTCATTCCTGGTCAGTGTTTAAGAGCTCTTCCTGCCTAACCTATTAACCCTGTTCCCCTCTGTGCTTCAAGTGACCGACCTGCAAGTCCTGTGCGTTCACTTCCTGTATAACTTTGCTTGCCACACAGACTCCTAAGCTGCTACGTTTCATATGAATATGTCCATCTTGTATTTCTCCTTGTGGGTTTGCAACCTGGACTAGGAAGGTCTCCCTGCTCACCCTCCCCCTCCCTTGCAGAGTCCTAATCTCGCAGCTTGTCCCTTCCCACGGTCAGGAGCATAAAAGCGTGCAGGGGCGCGGCCCCGCAGCATCGCCATGTCCCCGCTGTGCCCACTGCTGCTGGCCCTGGCCCTGGTGGCCATCCCTGGTGTCCGAGGTGGCTGCCCGGCAGCTGCTGACCTCAAGAACCCCAATGGGACACGGACGTGCGCCAAGGTCTATGACAAGAGCGACCCATATTATGAGAACTGCTGCCAAGGCGCCGAGCTATCTATAGAGCCAGACACAGACCTGCCCTTCCTGCCCTATGACTGGAGGAATGTCATCTCCTCACTCGTGGTGGCCCCGCGCTGTGAGCTCACCGTGTGGTCCCGCAGAGGCAAGGGTGGCAAAACTCGCAAGTTCACTGCTGGTGTCTACCCACGCCTTGAAGAGTACCGCCGGGGCATCTTTGGCCACTGGTCCAACGCCATCGCCTCCATCTACTGCAGGTGCCCTCCTGCCTGCCCTCCTCCCCCCCCCCCCGCCAGTGCAGTGCACATCCGCTTCCAAAGCACAGAACCCAGCTACCCACCAACCCCAGCTTCAGTTTGCCCAGACCCCTGAGTTCCTGACTCAAGTTGGGGATCCCTAGTCCCAGACCTGAAGGTTCCCCTTCTCACCCACATCCCCTCCCCTAAGCCCATGCCCCTTGGATCTCTCAGACCAGTTCTGGGATTCTCAGACTCAGAAGTGACCCAACATCCCCTCCGTTTAGGGAGTGCCCCCCCACCTTCCTGAGCCCCCACCTGCCTACCCACAGCTGCACTGTCCAGGGAGGGCCACTAACTCCTGAGTTGCCCAGCCTAGCTTGGGGATGTGGAGCCACCCACCCCCTCACCTTGGAGTCCCCAGAACCAAAGCCATTCCTTCCCTCTCCCCAAATCATCAGATCTCAGAGCTGCCTCGGGCCTCCCAGACTCTACATCTGACCCAGACCTCACAACCCCAGACCCAGTCCTGGGGACACCCTGTCTGGCCCTTATGCTCCCTAACCACCCGCACCCTCTAGGACAGCCTCAACACCAGGACCCAGTCCCAGGCTCCCTGGTAAGGTTCTGAGCATTTGGAGGCTGTGAGCCCACCCTGCACCCACATACACAAACTCACGGACTTGGGACCCTAAATCTAGCCATAGTAGCCTCCAAACCACCACACCTGCCCACCCCACAAGAGCTCCAAGAGCCCCTGCTCCTGAAGTGGGAGCCCAGCCCAGGCCACACCTTATCTCAGGCTCTAGAGCTCCCCAAGCCCTGGATCTTTGAGCCCCTGGCACTTCCTGGTGATAAGTTTTTATTCTGTTGTAGGTGCTACTGATGCCTTAGAGGTCCCTCATCTCCAGCCCCTACAGAATGAGGAGCCCCTCACCCGGCCTTGTCCCTGGGGCCTGCTAAAGGCCCCAAGTCCCAAACGGAGAGAGCTTTCTGCCTGCTCCCTTCCCACCGTGCCTTCCCTGCAATACAGTCCTTATGCAGTTGCCCCTGTCTGCCATCTGCTTGTGCTTGGGACCCAAGTCCACATAGGATGGGGGTGGGATGGGATCCAGCAGGTGGTCATGCCAGGATCAGCCCTATCTGGGGCAGTGCTGTGACTGGGGACACACCCATGGATTCCGACATGGATTTGGGTATGCACAAAAACACACTCCCACAGGAAGCATTTGTGGCATGCAGTGGTACCGCTGCTGATAGTTAGACATTGACTGCTTCCCAGACCTTTTGGGACATAGCCCTTCCCTGAGTGACCCCCCAGCTGCTCTGGCCTGCCAGGGACCCCCAGACTCAGGATTCATGCATGAGACAGCAGGAGGCCTTCAAGGACCAGCCCAGGCTAGGCCAGGGTCTGTTGTGAAATCTGGCCAGAGCCTAGGACTTACAGGTCGTTCAATACTTCAACCCTCCCCTCCCTACACATGGAGGACACTTTAGTGCAAATTTGCAACCGATCCCCATCCACACCCCCAGGGACGGGGCCCTTGATGGATAGCTGGGTTTGGGGGCTCTTAGAAGCTAAAGAAGAGAATTGAGGGTCTTGGGGTAAGGAAAGGTATGAGGACAGCTCAGGGGAAAGGACAACTTGGGGTTGGATGGCGGAGGAGAATTCGGGGAGATTTTGAGAGCTAAGAAATGTGGGGGAAAGAGTAGGTGGAGATGCTAAGAGACCATAAGTTGGGGGTATGTGAAGAGATCAGAGGTCAAGGGAGGCGTGGGAGGTGGAGGAGGTGTGAGGTGCTGGAGGATCACAGAGTAGAGGGTGTGAGAGTGGGCTAGGAACTCAGTGAAGGAGCAAAGATGGTAAAAAATCTCAGAGTTCTTGGGCACAGGTGTTGATTGGTTTAGTCAACAAGGATTCATTGAGCACCTACTATCTGTCAAGCACTGCCTTGGGAAGACGTGGTCCCTGCCCTCCTGGAGCCCCAAGAGTGCAGGGGAAATGCCAAAGAGTCAGACGTTTGGGGCATGTGAAGTCAGATATTCAGGATGAGACAAGGGGTCAAAACAGCCAGTCACTCCCTGAACTGCACAGACACGGAGGAGTCAGTCACCCTTGTCCTCCGCAGCCCACCAGGCTCCATGCGGTTCTTTGTCTTGTGCAGGAAGTGGACAAAACGCACTCCAGGGCCATACTGGCGGAACACGTGGGACACCTGTGGCAGCAGCGGGTCAGAAAGAAGTCCTTATCAGGGACCCATGAGCCCTGCCTCCCCCTCCTCCCCTGTGAGGTCTTGGGATGGGTCTGGGTTGGCAGCTGGGGCAGGGAGTCTCACCTGGACCCAGCGGCCAGGAGGGCCCCTCCCAGAAGTCCGGGGGGCCACATGGTGCTGAGCGATGATGGTGTGTCGGTCAGCTGCCAGCAGCCAGACGTGCAACTCATAGACACACATGTCCAGCCTGCTGTCCTCATACCTGGGGGTGAGGGCAAGCCTTCAGTTGCCACCTCAGCCCCAACATCCCGAACGCAACTTCTTGCCCCAATCACCCTTTAGCACCACTCACTGCCCCCCCACCCCACCCCCACCCTCACCGTGCAACTGGGCTGGGTGGTGCTGGCAACACAGCAGACCCAGACCCAGACAGGCCCGTGCCCTGCCCTGTTGGGATTCATAGTCCAGTGGGGGAGGCAGTGACCAGCAGGAATAGTCAGGACCAGGATGGGGGCTGGTCAGGGAAGGCTTCCCGGTGGAGCCATGTGTAACTGACTCCTGAAGGACAAGGACAAATCATCCTGAGAAAGACAAGCATCTGAAGAGGAAAGAAGGGCCTTGGGCCTGGCACATTTCAAAACCTGAAAGTGAAAGTGTCAGAGAGAAGGGGCTGCAGAGGTGGGCAGGGCTGAGGAGGGTCCTGGTGGGAGGCTCAGACCAAAGGGGAGGGCGGGGTGGGGCGGGGCTTGCTCTTTGGGGAGCCCCTGTGTGCACCGTGGCGGGGTGCAGGCACGTACCAGTCCATGACAGTAATGTCTGGCTGCTCGTCATCGAGAAGCTCCTCCCACAGGCCCTCGGCCAGCAGATCCACACACTGATGCTTCACCGTCCAGCTGTGAGAGAGGGCACAGGGGAGGTGGGCTCTGGGACTGCTGGCATTCTTGGGCATCTCCCAGGTCAGCCTGACCGCAGGGAGCAGGAAACCTGATCACAGCACCCTCCTATCCAGGGTACGCAGATATGGGTGCTGGGCCCTCACTGGGCACCTTATAGTCTCGCTTCCCATCACCCTCTCAGCAGGTGATGCATTCTTTCTTTTTAAAAAATATATTTTTATTCATTTCAGAGACGAAGGGAGAGGGAAAGCAAGATAGAAACATCAATGATGAGAATCATTGATCGGCTGCCCCTTGCACACCTCCTACTGGGGATCCAGCCTGCAACCCCCGCATGTGCCCTTGACTGGAAGTGAACCTGGGACCCTTCAGTCTGCAGGCTGATGCTCTATCCACTGAGCCAAACCAGCCAGGGCAGGTGATGCGTTCTGAACCCTGTGTTGCAGTGGGGAAACCGAGGCTCAAGAAGGGAAGTAAGTGCCTTGCCCAACCTCAAACAGCAAAGGGTCTCCAGAACCAGGGTCCCAACCCTGAGCGTCTGTGACTCTGAGCCCCTGACTTACACCATCTTACCCACTGCCCAGAAGGGGGACTCAGATTCTCGGGCCTGGGGACTCGCCTCCTCCCAGGGGAAGAGGCTCAGCAGAGGAACAATAATAGCTGCTACTTGTGAACACCTACTATGTGTAAGCCAGACCTGGCCAAAGCCTGTGCTGTGTGTGGTAGGAGCATTCTCTGGGCAGGTGACTAATTGTGTTTACAGAGCAAGAAACTGAGGCCCAGAGAGGCAAAGTCCTTTTCTCCAGGTCCCACAGCAAGGAAGGCTGGAGGAGGGAATCCATCGCAGGCCGGGTCCTGGCCACTCACCTGCAGTTGTGCTGCAGCTGCTCAGTCCTAATATACCACCCATGGAAGTTGCCTGCCAGGTGGAGGAACAAAGGGTTAGAAAGTGCAGTGTGTGGGGCGCCCTCCCCTGGAGCCCAGCCCCCAAGCACTCACCCAGCGTCTCCAGGGGCTGCCGAGTGGGGCCAGTAGGGGGTGCTGGCTCATAAATGTTGATGCCTGAAATGGGCAGGTGACACACAGCCTCAGGCCTGCTGGGGCTGCCCCTGTCCACCCTCTCCCCGCACCCTACCCCCAGGGCCCCTCTGGAAGGGCAGGAAGCTGTGCCACCCACCAGGCCAGACCAGCCTGGCAGGGGTGAGTGAGCCAGGGCCCAGGGAGAGCCCTGAGAATGTCCTGGGGGAGAGGGACCAGGTGCGTTCTGCTGAGGCAGGGAGAGAGGGACAGGGAGGCACCAAGAAAAAGGCACTTAGAATATAGGTAGAGGGAGGAGCGGAGGTGGGAACAGGAGGAAGGAGTGAGCCGGGGTGACGAGACACAGGGAGAGATGGAGACACATGGCACAGGAGACAGAGGCCGGGATACAAGGCGGACAGAGAGCCTCAAGGAGACAGACAGAGGTACAAATAACAGAGACAAAGACACAGAAACAGGGAGAGAGGGACAAAGGACCTGATGGCAAGAAGGGACCGACGGTGTGGGTAACCCACTTCATGGAAGAATCACCTGGCAGCACCTTTGGGGTTGGTGAACGCAGCAGATTGCCGTGGAACAGCCACTTCAAGAAGAGCAGCTTCCTGGTGTGGGTGGGTGGCTGGGGGGCGCTTAGGCTAATGTGTTAATGGAGCAGGACCTTGCTCCTGCATGTCTTTGGCCCAGGAGGAATCATACTGTGGCAGAGGATTCAGGGCATCGGAAAATGACACCTATTGAAGGCATGTCCTCCACCACTGACATTCAGCAAAGCTCCTCAAGTGTCAGGACCTAGGATTTCTTTAGGAACCAGGCAACCATGGACCTCGGCAGACGCATTCCCTCACGCAGCATCAGCCACAATTAGAATAATGAGTATTAAGGAGGGAACTGCAGTGTCTATTGGGCCCAAATTGTATTTCCCAGTGATGATCACAGCAATACCTCCTTCCCACATGCTCTGCGGCAATGTGACACTACCACTCGGCCATCAAGAGGAAGTCTTATTTTCACCATTCCCTTGAATCTGAGCTTGGCCAAGACTGCTTGGACCAATAGAACACAGTGTCAGTTCTGGGCATAGCCATTAACCAGCCTTCAGATTTCATTTCCAGTCCCTTAAACACTGCTCTGAGGACAGCCAGCCCCATGTAGGAAGTTCACCTACTCAAGGACTGTGGTGCTGTGAAAAGTCTGAGTCACATGGAGAAGCAACAGCCCAGCTTTGCTCCCAGGAGACAGGTAGCCATGTGAGTGAGCCACCACTGACACCCAGCCCCACCAAGCATTCAGCTCAATCAAGTCCCAGATGACATCTAATTGTGACCCCGGGAGAGACCCCAAGAGAGAATCACTCACCTGAGGATGAACAGGACACATAAAAGTCAGGCAGGGACAGGTGAGAGGGTGCTGGCTAACCTCCCCATGGATAAAATTACAAACTCTGGGAAAACGGTTTTAGAAAACCCAACTATTTGAAGGCACTGGAGAGCAACCAGAAGCAGGCAGAAACAAGAGGGAGCCCCATCTTCAAAAGAACAGACAATGCTGTGAGACTAAGTTTGTATGGCTTCTCCTCTGGGCACGGGCCTCTGTCCATGTGGCAAGAGGCAGCTTAAACTCAAGCAGAAAACCAGTCATTGACTCGGGTTATCACACACCAGAGTTTGGGGCTGCGAGAGCAGTTGGAAATTGTAAGGAGAGAGGCCATCATGGAGGGAACCCCAGAGAAAGAGGACAAAATTCAATGTCCTGAAAGAAAAAAGAAAGCTCTCAGCACAGGATTCTATAGCCACTGAACATGTCCCAGCATATTGAAGGCACCGTGAGCTGGCTGCTATCATTCCTGTCATTCAGCAAGAAAGGAGAAAGGTGACGAGGAGGGCATTGCCCTGTCCTTTAAAGGAACAGCTCGCAAGGGGCTCAGATCACTTCCTCTCGTATGTATCGCCAGAGCTTAGGGCCACAGGTGCAGGGATGGTTGAAGAATGTTGTTTTAGTGGGACATTCTTGAATCCACTTACAAGTCAGGGGTTCTCCAAGTAAGGGAAGAAGAGGAGAATAAACATACAGACAGCTGGCTGGAGTCTCTGCCACTCCAGCTTTGTGGACGGTCATATGACTGTGTGATGGCTGGAGCTGTAGCGTCCATATTTTGGTCATGAGGGGAGACAGTACTAATACACTGAGAATGGAGCATCAGCCAGAGATAAAGGAGCCTGGATCCACTATGACATCCTGTCCTCTAAGGCAGCACTGTTCAAATCTAAATGTTATGTGAGCCACACGTGTCATTTAACATTTTCTAGGAGCCACATTTAATACTAGTTAGTAAAAAGAAATGTGTGAAATTATTTTTACATATACTTTATCTGACCCAATATATCCAAAATACTACTGTTTCAACATGTAATCAACATGAAGCTTATTATTAGTGAGATCTTACTGTGGATAAAAATTCTGCACACCCATCCATCCATTTCCTAGTTTTGTCCATTGAGGGGGGCTAGAAGCAACAATATTCCTGTATCAATCAGCCCACCTAGCACCCAGATCGCGATTTTTTAATACTGTCTCCACAAAGAGGAGCCAGAGCTCCTTGAAGAAAAGGCTGGTTACAGAGCTGAGGCAGGGAAAGTACAAGGTGAGCCTGGAACATCTTATTCCAGAAAGCAAGGAGGTGCTCAAAGGATGAGGGGACCCAGGGAAAGGGCTTAGGAGCCATCTTGAAAGGATTCCCATTGGCCTAATCGAGGGCAGTTCCAGCATCAACTGAAGTTATAGCAAAGAATTACAATGCACTGAATGACATAAGAATTCAGCAGTCCATGCCGTTATAAATCAATTGGCAAATACATGCATGACGGAGGGGAGCGAAGCTCTTCCTAAGAGTACAATGCCAATGAATGATGTAAAAAGAAGGGTGAAGTTATCTGGTAACTGACATCATATTAACATTCAGGCTGTGGGCTCTGACCACCCGAATGTCCCCCTCTGTCCGAGACCCTTTGGACACCATCAGTGGATGCTAAACTGAATGGGTTGAATTTTGAGAAGTAACAGGTATTTGCATAGTCTCAAAGGCCCTCCACATATTTAGTATAAAGAGAAAAATAGTAATTCTACAGTGGAGAAACTTGGCAGGCACCATCTAAACATTTTTTAAAAATAAAAGCTATTCCAATTGTAGGGTCTATTTTATACGTAGAGCACAGCTCAACCTTCACTAGCCACATTTCAAGTGCTGAGCTACATGTGGCGTGTGCAGCATGTTAAACAACGTAGCTCTACATGGACCCTGCTGTCTAGACTTCTCATCACGTGCAATGATAAATGTTGTTATTAAGGCACACTTATTTCATGTGATTTACATATAACAGAATGCGTATAAGTGATCCCCTCACATACCCTCAAAGAAACCACACACGCACACAATCACACACGTACTGTGGTAGGAGAATAGTGGCCCCAAACGCTCAGCCGAATCCCTGGAACTGTGAATCTCTTATGTGACCTGGCAAAAGGACCTCGCAGAGGTAACTGAGCTTTATAGAGGTTAAAAGAGAGAGGTTGACCTGGATTATCCGTGAGCCCCGTCTAAACACCAAATCCTTAAAAGCAGAGAACTTTCTCCAGCTGGAGGAAGAAGAGAAATGTGGTGGAAGGAGCAGGCAGAGGGATGCCAGGCGCGAGAAGCATGTGACCCGTGGAGATTAGGTCCATGTGCCCAGGACCTGCGAGAGGCTGGCAGGAGCTGCGGAGGGATGCTCTCTGCAGCGGGAACGGGAACCTCAGTGTTACCACTGCAGGGAGGGAGTAGAATTCTGCCAACAGCTTGACTGAGCTTGGAGGTGGGCCCTTCCCTCCCAAGGCCTCCCTGGAAGAATCCCACCAGCCACACTTGGACTTCAGCCCTGTGAGACCCCTGGTGGAGAAAGAGGCTGAGCCACCCAGAGCTCTCATCTATGGAACTGTGAGATACTCAACTTGTGTGGTTGGAAGATGCTAAGTTTGGGATACCTTGTTATGGCGGTGAGAGAGAACTAATCCGCACAATCATACACGCAGTCCCACAGCACAGGAAACACCTTTTTCTTATCATTTATTTGAACAATTCTTACAAAGAGTAGAAAAATAAATATTTTATCGGGTCTGAGTTTGACAATTCACACACATAAATGCATAAATAGTGGTTGGGTGGCAATAAATTAAGAAAAGTGGGGGATGCATAAATAAAACCCAAGATGTTGGGACAGGTGGCAGGTGGGCCTCAGGGTCACACACACAGGTCTCCATCAGCGACACATTTCAGGTCATGGGCGAGGAGGCGGAAGAGGTTGGATGTGACAGAGGCTTCAAGGCAGCCACGGGATTCCTGTGGAGAGGAAAGGGCAGGTCAGTGGCTGTTCATCATCTGGGCCCCAAGTTGTCCCCAGAAACTGGTCCCTCCCCAGTCGCTCACCTTCTTCTCAGCCTCCTGGAGGCGGTGCAGCCATTGGCGGAGGTGGCCCCGGGGCCTGGGGCCTGCTGTGGACTCAGCTGGAACCTGTGGGCAAAGGAGGGTGGTGAGTGAACAGGGTCTCAGACACAGGGGGACATACGGGTGGTCAGAGCCCACAGACATGGCCTGGGAGCCCAGAGCACTCACACAGGCCTGAAGCTTGGAGTGGATGTGGCGCAGCGTGTGAAGGGGCTGGTCCAGGATGTCCCCCAGGGTCGAGTTAGCCACGGTCCCCAGGACCTTCAGTGTCAGGGCCAGCTCAGCCTCCAAGGCCACAGGGCGCTCCCACACCTGAGCAGGGGAGACAGACAGGTGAGGGCTGCATGTGAGAAAGAACAGGTGAGGAGGGCTGCGGAAGGAACAGGGGAAGGGCAGGAGAGAGTAGAGAGGGAAGGTCAATGTGAGCAGTTGAGGAGAAGAGGTCAGGGGGACTGCTGGGGAGGCAAAGGCACAGAGAAAAGTGAGAAGGAGAAGGTGAAGGGGCCACGTAAGAAGCCAGAGGAGCGGGACCAGGTGAGGGCAGGGCTGGGCCTGAGTCTCCCAACTCACCTGCAGCTGCCTCAGGTCCCGGGTCCTGGGGAGCGGGCGGGAGCTGCAGCTCCAGTTCCTCAGCAGGAGGGACTCTTCCTGGAGAGCAAGGGCAGGGGTCAGCCCACAGCTGGAGGGCTGGAGGTTGACCCTGCAGTGGGGTGGAGGATGGCTAGCAACAGGAGCAGGGCGCTAATGTCCCAAAGGATGGTAGAGGCATCTCCAGTGCAGAAGAACAAGAGTCAGCCCACAGCAGCAAGAGCAGGAGGTAGGTCACTGTGCGAAGGGTGGAGGTTAGCCCGGGGAAGGAAGGGTACAGGTCCACCTTGAGCCAAATCGGCCTGTGACCCACAGAGGGAAGGATGGAGGATCGCCCACAGCGGGGTTGGGGGGAGCCAAGATGGAGGGAGACTCACCAAGGCATCCTTGGCCCTCCTGAAGGCCTTCATCTCTTGTGGGGACAGAGACTTGAACTGGGCCACGTGGCAGCCCCTTGCACCCAGGAGGCTCCCAAGGGGCGTGGGGACGGGAACTGCTCCTGTGCTGGTCAGCACCGTGGTCATCAGCATCAGCACCAGCGGGCCACACCCAGCCAAGGCTGTGTTAGGGAAGGGTGGCAGATGAGGAGACAGAGTGTCAAGGGCTGAGGGTAGGGGCTGTGGGGAGTGAGGGTCATGGGCAATGACACGGAGGCTCACCCAGCTTCATCCTGGTCTCTGGTCTCTGGTCTCTGTCCCAGGTGGGGATCCAAGTGTCCTCTCAGAAGCTGTCACCTGGGTCTCACTCAGCCTTGTTTGGTGTCTCTGGCCTCAGTCTCCTCTTCCGGGTCTCAGCCGACTGCTCAGTCTGTGCCCCTGAACTTCCAGCTCGGCTCTGATGCAGTTCCTCCCCGAGCTCCATGGTGCAGCTTTTGGCCTGCACAGGCGGGCAATCCCAGCTGATGTAGGAAAAGTGAAAACACACCTGCCACTAGGGGAGGCCCCAGGCTGGGGAAGCCCATGCAGGGCGGGGCCTTGAGCCAGGTGAGCAGCTGGAGCGAAACAGAAAGTGACACACACTCAGGTTCACCTACAGGAGGTGAGGTCCCAAACGGAATCTCAGCATAAGGGCAGCCTCAGCCCCACAAAGAGGGGTTGCCTTCCCGCAGGACACCCCCAGCAGGGAGAGGAGGAAGGCACCTCCAGGGCTGTTGCCATCAAGAACCTGGAACTTCCAAGAAGGAGGCTGTCAGGGGAGGGGAGAAGATGAAGGGAGAGGGCTGCTGGGCTCGGGGGGGGGGGGGGGTGGGAAGTGGAGGAGAGAGTCAGCAGGACAAAGCAGCCCAGAATTAAGAGAGGAGACCAGCTCTTCCCTCCCTCCCCGACCAGGTACCAAGAAAGAAGGGGAGGAGGGGAGCTGACAAATAGTTTTAATTGTCCAGACTCGGAGGCACCCAGGGATAGGAGTCTCTGCTAGGGAACCGGGGTGTAGCCCAGGGCTTCAAGGGATCCTGCTCAGTTGTGACAAATGCCTCCATTCACTCACCAAGTATTACTCAGCCCTCACCATGTTTCAGGCACTGCTCAAGGTGCTGGGAACAGAGCAATGAAAAACAACAACCCACCAAACAAAACTTGTTGGAGCTTTTTTTTAATAAAAAACAAACAAACAACTTTACTGTATTGATCTTTAGAGAGGGAGAGGAAGAGAGAAGGAGGGGGGCATTAATGTGAGAGTGCAACATGTATGTGAAAGGGAAACATTGGTCGGTGGCCTCCCACACGTGTCCCGACTTGGAACAGAACCCCAAACCTGGGCATGTCCTCTGACCAGGAATTGAACCTTTCACAGGGGAGGACGCTCCAACCCCTGAGTCACACCAGCCAGGGCTCATGGGCCTATTTACTAGAGGGAGCAGGGGAGGAGGGGTGGTGGTAAGCACTCAGCGTATATTACATCAGGTAACAGAAAATGAAAGCACAAAAGTGAGGTGACAGCAGAGTGTAGGAGGGGCCTGCACTGAATGAGGCCAGAAAAATCACATTTGAGCGAAAACTTAAAGTGAGGAGTGAGCGAGTGAGCCTTGTGAAGATGTGATAGGAAAAAAGACACCCCCACCCCGGATCTGGGGAGTACTTTATGCCTCATCCCAACACGGAGGCTGTGCCACAATGTAGTATTGAAGCCATGAAAACATCAGGGGCACACTGTAGTTTGCGTACATTTTAAATATGAGTAACATTGGTAAAGTGAGCAAGAAGCTTAGTGTTGTGATGTGTTTTAAAAATAAAGTCTCCAGCCCTAGCTGGTTTTGCTCAGTGGATAGAGCGTCGGCCTGTGGACTGAAAGGTCCCAGGTTCGATTCCAGTCAAGGGCACATGCCTGGATTGCGGGCTTGGTCCCCAGTAGGGGGCGTGCAGGAGGCAGCTGGTCAATGATTCTCTCACCATTGATGTTCCTATCTCTCTCTCCCTCTCCCTTCCTCTCTGAAATCAATTTTAAAAATGTTTATTAACAAAACAAATAAGTAAAATAAAAATAAAGCCTCCTGCTTGGGCAATGTGGCTCAACGATTGAGCCAGGAGGTCAGGGTTGGATCCCTGGTCAGGCACATGCCCAGATTGTGTGCTTGGTCCCCAGTAGGGGCCATGCAGGAGGCAGCTGGTCAATGATTCTCTCACCATTGATGTTTCTATCTCTCACCCTCTACTTTCCTCTCTTGCTCAAATCAATAAAAAACAGTATTTTTAATTATATCTATTTTAAAATATATCTTTATTGATTTCAGAGAGGAAGGGAGAGGGAGAGAGATAGAAACATCAATGATGAGAGAGAATCATTGATTGGCTGCCTCCTGCATTGACCGCCCCCCCCTCCCCCGCACTGGGGATGGAGCTCACAACCCCGAGAATGTGCCCTTGACAAAATCAATCCAGGACCCCCCATTCCACAGGCTGAGAATCTATCCACTGAGCAAAAACGGCTAGGCCTAAAGATATATATACTTTTAAAAGAGCATGCACCATGGAGTTAAAGGGTCTGGGATTCAAACCTGGCTCTACCCTCACTAGCTGTGTGACCTTGACAAAGGGCCCTGCAGTTGGCAGCAAAGACCTCTAGCCCACAGGCTTGGACAAATAAAGAAGTGCACTCGTTTGTGTATGGAGGTGTGTGTGGTTACTTAATAGAGACCATTACTTGAGACCATCCTAAGCCTCCACTGGAAGCTTTATAGATGCTACTTCAATGTACACGACTCATCTGCAAAGGAAGGATAATGATGCCATTGTATAGATGAGGAAACTGAGGCCACAGAGAAGTAATTTGCCCAGTCACACCGTGATTAAGTGGCAGGGTCAGAGTTGAATTCAAGTCACCTGATGGCCCTGGCTAAGCGTTTTTAACCGAAAAGTGCCGCTCAGAGTGATCACAGGGAAACAACCAGTGTAGATGCAAGAATATTTAATAATGAAAGACAGAGGAGCCCATTACTCAGGGATTTCACAAATACAAAAGACACACGGGTAACAGAATCCAAAATACTGCAGTAACCTAAGGACTTCAGGCCCTTTCACTGCCAAATCCCTTAAGGCATGAGGCCTCTCCAGTGGAGAGATGCAGCGTCACAGATTCATAGAATCTCATAGGAGACACTGAGGGCTCAAACCAGGGCATGGGAACTGCCATGGAGACTCGTTCTGGGCTTCTGGTGCCCAGAGAAGTAGAGCCTTGTCCATGGTACGTGGTCAGCGTCCCGCGTGGACTCAGGACTCAAGTCTCTTCCTGCCACACAAGACCCCTGGAAGATGTCAGGGCAAAGCACTCGGCAGAAACGTCCCTGCTTCCATGGGACGCGCTGTCCTCTCCGGAAATGTCCCCGCACTCCATGGCGCACTCAGCGCAGGCCATCGAGGTGAGGCCAGCGGCGGCAGAGTCTCCTGAGCTTCAGCGCCCACTGGCTGCAGACCTGCCTGGACCAAAGGGCAGCACAGAGCCCCGACCTGAGCCGCCCGCCTGCGGAGCGGCTCAGAGACAGGGCCCCGAGTGCGCCGCCAGCTTCAGGTCCCACGTGAGCAGGCGCAGGAGGTTGAAGATGATGGTGGCTTCATAGCACCGAGGCGAGTCCTGGAACCCGGGAAGGAAGCGAAGCGGGGCTGAGGCAGCGATTTCCTCGTCAAGGGCTCCTCGGTCCTGGCCGCTCCACCACACGCGACCCCACCCCACCCCACCCCACCCAGCCCCAGCCCCAGCCCTGCCGTCTACCCGCTCCGCGCCCGCGCCACTCACAGCTCTCCGCCTTTGGGGACGCCTCCGGGGTGCCCGCAGGGCCTTCCTTGACGAGCCTGGCCGCGCCAGCTCGAGCTGGAGGGGGCAGAGGAGGTAAACGAAGGAGGCGAAGGGCCCCATCTCCCACCATCTCAGCCCACGAGCCTCCCAGCCCAGCCCTGCGGACACCAGCGGGACGCGAACTGTGTCTGGACGGGTTGGGGCTCCGCGAGACAGACGGAGAACCGGGCGACCTAGCTGTGGGGCGGGAGAGCGCGGAGCAAGCCGGTGGCGGGTGGAGGGGCCGGGCGCGGGGGACACTCACGCAGGCCACCACGTCCCTCCTCGCGGACGCCAGCAGCTCCAGGGTTGGGGCGACGCCGGGAAACAGCTCGGGGCTGGGCAGGCTGCTCAGCACGGCCTGGGCGTCGGAGAGGCCCCGGGCCACCAGGCGGAGCCCTGAGCACGACTGCGGGGACTTGGCGGAGTTAGAGACGCCGCGGCCGCGACAGCGGCCCTGCCCTCCCGCCCCCACGCCGACCCGCGGGGCTCACCCAGGGCAGCGGGGGACCCCTCCGTGGGCGGAAGGAGCAGTTCCGCGGCCTCCAGCTCAGCGTCTCTTCCTCCTGGGCGGGACAATGGTGGGGCTAAGGCTGCGCCCCTCGCCTGTGCCCTGAGGTGCGGGGATGTCGGGGATTCCTGCACGGAACCCGACTGTATGGTCCAGGATGGTCGTGAGTATTGTGCACGGAACCACAGAGATCCCCGAGGACGGGAAAGGGGAATGAAATGCACCCCTTACGGAGCACCGCACCCCGACGTGAGCCGGGTCCGCCTGGGGGCGCCCTTTTGTGAATGGCAGGAAGGTGCTTTCTGTGCTTAGGGTGCCTCTGGTCAGAATTCAGACCCTGAGATCCGAGATGCGCCTGCGTGACGCCAGGATGCCAGGGCCCCTCGGCATAGGGACCAGGATCCCGACCCCAGCAGGACCAGCGTCCCCTGGGACTGGGGGTCTGGGCATCACTCACGTAGTGGTCCCTCAGCGCCTTGACCGCCTCCAGCGCCCTGGGGTCCAACCAGCGGTAGTGAGAGAGGGAGCAGCGCCTGGGTTCAGTCACACCGGGGTCCGCCACCACGTTCACTGTCACCAAGACCCACAGCCCCACGGACACCGCGGCTGCACCACTGGGCCTCATCTCTGCTCCTGCACAAAGCCAGGGAAGTCGGGGAGTCCGAGGGGAAGGCCCCTGCCTCCTGTTACACTGGCAAGGGGATGGATGTCAGGGGGCTGGCTAGGCGCACCCGCAGGAGGGGGGGGAGAGGCTGCGGGCCCTGAGACCCTTCCTACCCTCAGCCTCTCTCCCCTCACTGCTCACCTGCAATGTGGCCTTGGTGCTGGAGTTGGACTTGCCTTCCACTGTCCCCTGCCAGCTGACCAGAGTGTTGTCCACCTTTGACAGCGGTGTCTGCACCTCCATGGCCGCTTTTATGCTCCTGGCTGAGGAATGGTGAGCGGCTGGGCTTCCCCGTTCAGGGTAAGTTTTCGGAACATCAGCGCTGGACGCTGGCCCAGTGGGATGCTGGCTTAGGCCTGAGGACTTTGCCTGCCTGTCCCCGGGTGCCAGCAATGGCTCAGGCTCCACTCTCTGTCACCAGTTCTCCTTTCACTCTCTCTGTAGCCTCTCTTTTCATCAACACCTTGTCCTTTTCTCTGTTTAATGAGTCCTTATTAGTGCTTACTGCGTAGTAGGTGCTGTTCTAAGTACTTGATACAGACATCTCATTTAATTATCAAAAAGGGACTATGCCAATGATTTCCTAGGATTACTTCTGTTTTGTGGAGAAGAGAACTGAGGCACACTGACGTGAAGGCACTTTTCCAGTTACAGTGAGTGTCAGAGGGAGAATATGCACCCACATACTGCCCAGCTTCAAAGCTTCTTATCTTTGCTGTATTTGCTCCTAAATATCTGTCTCAGCCTTCCTCTATGTGTCTTCATCTCATTCCATCTCTCTGTCTTCCCCCTGTGTGTGCCTCCTGTTTTGTCTGGTCTCTTCTTCCCACTCTGTCTCGTCTTTGTCTACTCCATCTCTCTCATTCCTCTTTCAACAGATAACCAGGCCAGGGTCTCTATGTCTCTCTCTGTTTGTCTGTCTGGATCAATCTCCTGTTTTAGTTTAAAAATAAAATCTACTATTTCTTTTTCTGACAAAATTAACAATGCAGGCTTATGACTAAAGCCTGAAAAATACAGAAGTGCATAAAGGAGAAAAAAACCCATCTATAACTTCATGCAATTCTCTCCCTTCATCCCACATCTGGAATAATTTTTCCAATGTGTAAAAATTTTACATATATTTATTTGTGCCAAAGCAGCTCATTCATTGCAAAGATTCAGTCCATACAAAAAGTACAACTTGGAGAATTAAAGGAAGACCTCAATAAACCTTGTTGGAGGTCATTCTTTTTAACAATTAGTAGCTATTACTCCTCCCCCCCCCCTTTATAAGCAATTTCTGCCAAAATGGAACCAGGGTGTTGAGTGTGGTTGCCTGCTTTTCGTGTCTCATTTGCATTCACCATATCTTTATTATGCTGTATCAGTTAGGATCCCCAGCAGAAAACCAATGGCCCGATCCATTTAGGATAACTTGAGGTGGTTTAATACCAGGGAGTATTTATAAAGGGATTGGATAGTGAAGGGAAAGGACAGGGGGTAGTGCAAGGCCTTGGGGCCTTCCTGGGAGGGGGTCTGTCATCGCTAGGCCTGAAGGAAGGGGAGAGGGGAGGAAGTGGTTACCTGAGCTGAGAAGGAGAGAGTCCTAAGCACAGGTCAAGGAAACAGACAAGTTGTGGTGACTCTGAAGAGAAGAAGCCTGACCTCTCAAAGAATAAATAGTCTCCTTCCCCTCTTCCCAGTCCTAGTGCTAGGCTCCCAATTGGCTGCACCTGATGAAGGTCAAATGACAGCCTCCTGGGGCCCAGAGCAGAGTAAAAGAGTGGGAAGAGTGGACCTGGAGGGGCAATGGAAGACATCCCACATATACCGCTATTAAGGCCCTCATTCTGCAGGTCATTTAATAACCAATCCCCTTTTGGTGAGCATTGATGATACTTTGGGTATTTTGTTAAAGCCATGGTTATCAAGGCCGGGGAGAGGGAGGGAGCAATATTTTTATTCTCTTAACAGTGTCCTTCATAGAACTGAATATTTACATTTGAATGAAGTCATACTCATAAATTTCTTCCTTTCATGGATTATGCTTTTGGTGTATCTAAAGTCATCACCAAGCAAGCCCAAGGTGCCCTCATTTTTCCCTCTGCTATATTCTAGTTTTATAGTTTTGCACTTTACATTTAAGCCCATGATACATTTTGAATTAATTTTCATGAAACGTGTAAGGTCTGTATCCAGATTCACGTTCTGTGCAGGTGAATGTCCTGTTGTTTCAATACCATTTGTTGAGAAGACTGTCCTTTCTCCAATGAATTGCCTTTGCTTTTTTCTCAAAGATCAGTCAATTATATTTGTGTGGGTCTACTCCTGGACTCTCCATTCTCTTCCATCGATTTATCTCTCCTTTCTCCAATACCACACTGTCTTGATTACTATAGCTTTAGAGTAAGTTTTGACATCAGGTAATATTAGCCCTCCACCTTTGGTCTTATCCTTTAATGTTGTGTTAGCTATTCTGGGTTATTTGAATCTCTGTGTAAACTTTCAGTTTGTCAATATCTACAAAATAACTCGCTAGGCTTTTGATTGGATTGCATTGAATATACAGATTAAATTGGGAAGAAATGACATCTTGACAATATTGAGTCTTCCTATCCATATGCTTGGATGGAATATCTCTATTTTTAGATCTTCGATTATTTTCACAGAGTTTTGTAGTTGTTCTCATCTACAGTTTGTTCATATTTTGTTAGATTTGTATGTAGGTATTTCACCTTGAGAGAGCAAATGTAAATGGTGTTTGTTATTTCAAATTCAAGTTGTTCATTGCTGTTATACAAACAAGCAATTGTATTTTGTACATTAACATTGTATCCTGCAACTTTGCTATAATCACTTATTGGTTCAGATGTGTTTTTAAATGCATAATATTAAATACACAGGACTATGAAAGAGATAATTGCTTAATTAGACCTGCTTTTTGATTTAGCTAAACTTTTTCCAGGCCAGTGAAATACCCCAACTTCTCTTTCAGGTAATTGTTAGCAACACAGCAATAAATATCAACATGACGCAGATTATTACTGTAGATCACGCAGGGAGAACAAAGGGTGAAATATTTAACTGTAGCAGTGTTTGACTATATTCTGCGCAGTGAGAAAACATGAAGTCATTTTCAAGGTCCACCATTTCTTCTTTTCAGTCAGGTCAAGTTTCTAAACTTTCTAAATCTCCGTTTTCCGGCTAATGAAAAGAAAATAGGATTCTATCGAGTCTCCTATCCACCTACTCCAGGACTTCTGTGAGGATCAAATGAGATGAGGCATGGGAAAATGCTTCATAGACATTTGGTTAAAGTGTAAAATGTTTCCACCTGGCTATAAAGCAAGTCGTGTTCCTGGGCTGAAGAAACTCCAAGGAGGCTAGTCACTAGGGAGAGGAAGTCAGGCATTGCTACAGTGACATCATTACCTGTCATTACCCAGTGCCCACAACCACTGTTTCTGGGCTGGGCTGGGCTGGGCTGTGGGCTGCATTTTGTGCCATGGGTCTCGGCAGAGCTGGCTGTGATTTGATAGGGTGTCTCTCTGGGGTGGTGATGGGGCCTGTGTCCCACTTGGGGGAAGCCAAGTGTTGCTTTGTGGGTGCCAGGTTCATGGTGCGGTTTCTCTGTAAATGGCCAGTGTGAGTCACGGCAGCTCCTGTGTTAAGTGTCTGGCCCTTGGTGGTCAGTGTGTGTTATAGTGACTGGTTGACCAGTGGTCGGCAAACTCATTAGTCAACAGAGCCAAATATCAACAGTACAACGATTGAAATTTCTTTTGAGAGCCAAATTTTTTAAACTCAAACTTCTTCTAACTCCACTTCTTCAAAATAGACTCACCCAGGCTGTGGTATTTTGTGGAAGAGCCACACTCTAGGGGCCAAAGAGCCACATGTGGCTCACAAGCCACAGTTTGCCGACCATGGGGTTAGACAGTTGGACACTTAGCATATTAGCATTTTATATATATGGATTGTGGTATATTGCTATTATTGGTTACATTCATAAAGGAAAAAAAGGTGAAGTTTCAGTTAGAGGTTAGTGAAGATAAAAATCATCTTTTCCCCATGCAAGTCCACTCTTCCCTGAAATTGCAGAGGTGGTTCATGAATCCCAAGTTAAAGTAGACCTACAGCAGTTACATAGGATGAAGTAGATCTATATGTATGGACATGGGAAAATCTTTAAGGCATTTTACAGAGTGAAAAAAGTAAGTTGCTAAACAATACACTTGGTGTGACATTACATGTGTTTAGAAAGATTCACACATGCAAAAGCAACTCAGTGGAGAAGACTAGCCTTTTCAACAAATGGTGCTGGAGCAGTGGGACAGCCATAATCCAAAAAACAAACCTGGACCCAAAACCCACACCTAAACTAAAAATGACCTCCAGATGGATTATGGACTTAAATATAAAACTATAATACTTTTATTAAAATTGTGAGAACATTTTCAGGATCTAGGGTTAGGAAAAGGGTTTTCAGACTTGATGTAAAGGGCTCAATCCATAAACTGAATTTGAGCCAAAACTTTGGCTCTGTGAAAGACCATGTTAAGAGAATGAGCTAAAGACTGTGAAAAAATATTTGCAACCACCTACCTGACAAAGGACTGGTATCCAGAATAAATTAAAAACTCAGCAGTAAAAAATTAAACAATTCAATTGGAAGATGGACAAAAGACACAGTTTACCAAAGAGGTTTCACAGATGGGAAATAGCACATGAAAAGTGAAAGATGAGACAGAGGGCCAGAGACCAGGACACAGGCTTTATTAGAGGAGAAGACCCCTGCCAGGCTACCTTCCAAATGGAGAAAGAGCCCATGTGCAGGGGTGAAGGTGCCTTTTGAGGGGAGGAAAGGGAAGGGATGGGGCTTAGGGTACTCGACACATGCTGATCGGTGGTTTCATATAAGGCACATAATTAGGGACTTAGGAATCGGGGACTTAGGGTATTTGGCAGGTGCTGATTGGTGGTTCAATGTACAGTCCATATAAGGTGCCTGGTTAGGTGTTCAGGAATGTTCGGGCTGCAGGTGGAGTTTACGTCATTCTCCGTCCATCAGTTGGGGGAAGGGAGGATCTATCATTCCAGGCTTCTGGTAATATTAAAAAAAATTGAGAGTCCAGGCAAGGTCAGGGGGTGAAGGTCCATCTTCCATAGCTACTTCCAACTGAGAGGGGGCGTTGTTAGGGGCATCTACCCGGGGTCTCAAGGATTCTGGTGTTAAGTTCTGAATTCAATGCCAGATAGATCTCTCCCACCTTCTGGTTGGTGAACACCTGCATTCTGTTCTGCAAGAAACTAGTGAAACAATGCATGAGACAGGGGCCAAAGAGCAAAATTAAAAGAATAAATACCAGTGGGCCTAATAGTGGGAGGAGCCATAGGGTAAGTGAGCTAAAAACAGGTAGTGTTTTCCGTGCTGGATGAGGGGTGCAGCAGCATGATTTCCCCAAGAGACTGGTTGGTGAAGTCTGGAGAGCGATCCTGTTGAGTCACTTGGGAAGTAAAAGCTGGTCCTGAGGCTGCCACAGAGCCACTTGTCTGGTTTTGCTACTTTTCTGGAGCTGAAATACAACTGAGACCTAGATGTTATTTTTAGGGGAGGGCGGAAAGTAGGGGTCTCAGTTGCCTCACTGGTAATATGAAAGGGGAGAATAGGTTACCCTGGGGGTGAGGTTCTTGCTTTCCCAGTTTTGCCCCTTGCTGGGCATCCATGTTTCTTGTAGGTCCTGAGACAGGGTTTCAAAATAGGTAGAGCAGTGGTTAAGCTCCCTATGGCAGTTTCAAGCCCTGCTGTGATGCCGAGGGTTAGGAGGAGAGGGATTATCTGGACTCCTCTTTTGTGTCAGATATGATGGGTTACGGGGACAGATAAAGACTGAACATTAGGGGCTACATCTACATTGGATTAGAGATAGACGAGAGTACAGGTTTCTGTCCAGTTGATGGGGAGACAGATGTATGTGTTTTCCCCACAGAGGAAGAAAAATCTCTGATCATGGAGACAAGCTGATAGGTGTAAGGAGAAGAGGTGAACTAAAGGGTATGAGATTCCTTTTTCTAGTTCCACACTCCAAGCTGAGAGGGTAGTCACCATGGCGCTACCAATAAGGGGTGACAGATGAGTGATTGAAATTGTGTTGCAGTGAAAATGGGAAGGAATATTAGAATAGGCTGTTATCCAAGGGAAAAAAGAAAGGGAAGGAAAGGAGCAGTGGAAGATGAGGCTGGAGAAAAGGCAGAGGGAGGACAGAGTAGGCCCCTCAGCCTGTTTGCAGGCTTCTAGCCACCTGAACCCCAAACTGCCGCATTTTTTCCTAGAGATAATGATCATAGAGGAGATAAAGAGATAAGGCGTTTACAGTCCCAGGAATGGCTCCGCCTTGTGAGTCCAGAGAGTGAAACTGGGGTAGGTGACTGTGGTTTGGGACAACTGGGTTTTATGAGGGGATGCATGGTAGCCCTGGCCGGGCACCAAGGTAGAATGAGAAAAGAGTGAATGGGGGAATTTAGTAAGATGCAGTGTAGACATGAGGTGGCTAATGGCTGTGAGACTAATCCGTCAACCCCCATAATAGAGACTGAGGAGTGGACAAGGGTCCCAGTGAATTCGGAGGGCAGAATAAATGGCCCTAGTGTCAATTAAAAGGAGATCGGCTTACCTGCCACCACAGTTGTTACCCGAGGCTCTGTCCTGGTGATGTAAGTCTGTGGTGCCCTGTCAGGGCCTGGGCAGCTTCTTTGGTGGCCAGTCCCAGGAGATCTGGGAGCTCCAAACCGGATCCAGAGGGCGGCCATGCTGGACAGGCTGAGGCCAGAACCGGAGGGCCAGACTACAGTCTGATTTCCAGTGGCCTTCCCTTCTGCACCTTGGACAAGGCCCAGGCAGAGGTCTCGGGTTTGAGCAGGACTTGGCTCAGTGTCTTTCCTTGCTGCATCTGAAGCATGGGCCCGGAGGAGGCTGAGCCCCTGACTTAACCACAGTTGGAGGACTGGCACTTCGTTTGGGGTTTGAAAGTGGTGGCTAGGAGACGGAAGGCCTCCTACTGGGCCTCAGCCTTGGCCTGATCTCGCCTTTGATTTTGGATTTGGGTGTCCTTGTCTCTATTATTAAAGACCTTAAAGGTCAGGTTAATGAGGTCTTTTTGAGGGGTTTGTGGACCTGCATTTATTTTTTTGAAGTTTGTGGCGTATGTCGGCGAGTAAAGGTGATCAGGTCAGTGGAAAAAGAAACCTGAGATGCCTCTCAATCTGTGAGGCTGGACATAGAGAATGGGACGTGGACTCAGACTATGCCGTCAGTTCCTGCTGCCTCCCTCAGGGGTAGAATGGACGTGGGAATAGAAGAAGCTGTTGCGGAAGGCAGTCTCTGGGTGGCCTGAGAATGAGTGTTAGATGGGAAAGGCTGTTTTGGTGCTCACGTTCTCAGGATTTGGGCTCTCAGGAAGATCAGAAAGTGAGAAGGGAATGGCTAGCCACCTGTGAATTTGGTTGCTGGCGGTCCGGGGCTGGAGATTCGGTGGAGAGTGCACAGGGGAAGGCGGGTGGTTAGAATTCTCAGAGGCAGAGTGTGGGGTGCGGATTCTGCAGCAGGGTTGTAAGGAGGTGGCGGGAGTGAGACACGTGGAGAGGAATGATTCGCTGGGTCAAAAGAGCAGTCAGAAGACAGAGAAAGGGGTTGAGGACAGGTTTGAGAGGGCAAAGAGGACTTTGCGAGAAGGATCTGATGGGTGGAACATGAGGAGTAAAGCGAGGGGCGAGAGCAGAGGAAAAAGAAGGCCTGTACGTAGGGAATCTCAAAAGCTTTCCCTGTCCGGTGGCAAAAATTATCTAGATCTCGGAGGATATTGGAATCAAAAGTGCCATTTTCAGGCCACAAAGAGCCATTATCAAGTTTGTATTGTGGCCAGGCAGTGTTACAGAAAACAATGAGTTTCTTTGGTTTGATGTAGCCAGAAAGACCAAGGGTTGAGAGATTGGCAAGAAGACACTTTTTAAAGGTGTGTTATGAGGGGTTTTGGAATGAGAGGCTCCCATGACCAGAGGGAAGGGCCAATGAGAAGTTGGGGAGGAAAGAAGAAGCGTCCTTCTTCTCTCTCAACCAACCTGAGAGAGAGAGAGACGAGAGAAGGTTCCAAGGTCATCACCCCAGATCTTTCCTGTAGAAACGAGCAGAGTTTTCCCGGTCAGGTGCCTGGGTTTTCGAGAAGACGTGAAGCCGAGGAGACTGGAAAACTCTGAGGCCCTTCCAGGTCAAGGGAACGAGGTGGGGGGGTCGGGGGGTCGGGAAAGTCCCTGAAGCCTACCAGTGAGAAAGCAATGAGATCCCCACATGTCCTGGTACGGCAGGGTTCAAGAGGTGTTCTGAGCAGGCCAATCAACTCAGAACCATGCCACCGAGCAGAGCCAGAGAGGAGTCAGAAGCTCGGGGCTAGGTCCAAGGATCGACCACGCTCACCCAGGTTTTTGGCACCAGATGAAAGATGAGACAGAGGGTCAGAGACCAGGACACAGGCTTTATTAGAGGAGAAGACCCTGCCGGGCTATCTTCCAGATGGAAAAGAGCCCACGTGCAGGGGTGAAGGCGCCTTTTGAGGGGAGAAAAGGGAAGGGATGGGGCTTAGGGTACTCGGCACACGCTGATTGGTGGTTTCATATAAGGCACATAAGTAGGAACTTAGGAATCGGGGGCTTAAGGTATTTGGCAGGTGCTGATTGGTGGTTCAATGTACAGTCCATATAAGGTGCCTGGTTAGGTGTTCAGGAATGTTCGGGCTGCAGGTGGAGTTTACATCATTCTCCGTCCATCAGTTGGGAGAAGGGAGGATCTATCACAAAGGTGCTCAATACTATTAGTCATTAGAGGAATGCAAATTAAAACCACAATGAGGTATCATTACACACCTAGCAATATGGCTAAAATAAAACATAGTGACATCATCCAATATTGGTGAGGATGCAGAGAAACTGGATAATTCATACACGATTGAGTGAATATCCCGGGATGTTCATTTACGTTGTTTTGTATATCAATTGTTCATTCCTGTTTCATGGTATAGAAGCATCAGAGTTTGATTAACCATTCCCTTTCTGAAGGACATTTCTAGATTTTGGACAATTACTAATAATGCCACTATAAATACGGCATTCAGATTATTAGGTAGTCATAAGTTTTTATTTCTCTGCAATAAATGTCCAGGATTGCAACTGTTGGTTTGACTAGCAGTTGCCTGTTCAGTTTGATAAGAAACGGCCAAGCTGGTTTTCAGAGTGGCTGTGCCCTTTTCACATTCCTACCAGTAACACAGGAATGATCCAGTTCCTAGAGCGTGTTTGAGTTGTACTCATAAGAAGAAAGTTATCCAGAGCTTTTGTTGTTGTTAAATTCTTTTAAAAAAATCTTTATTGTTGAAAGTATTACGCATCCCACCTCCCCCCAGCTCCTTTGACACCTTTTAGCCCAACCTCCTCCATTGCCCCAAGACTTCACCACCCTAATGTCTGTGTCCATGGATTATTCATATATGCATACAAGTTCTTTGGTTGATCTCTTCCCACCTTTGCCCTCCCATCCCCACTGTCTCTGAGAGTCCATAGTCTGTTTGTTGAAGCAGTTTTTGTAATAGAATAGGCATCTCTAACAGCGGGTCACAGGAAATCTTTCTATAAGGACAGTATTTGTCTCTTACCAATTGGGCTGCTATAACAAAACACCACAGGCTGGGTAGCTTATTTCTCAGTTCTGGAGACCGAGAAGTCCAAGATCAGGGCGCCAGCATGGTCAGGGGAGGCCCTCTTACAGGAGGCCAAGTTCTCCTCACATGGTGGAAGGTGCTAGGGAGCTCTGTGGTTTCCCTTTTAAAAGAGAACTAATCCCATTCTTGAGGGCTCCACCTCCAGAGTCATCACCTCCTAATAATCCCTCCTACCAATACCATCATCTTTGCCTGTGAAGATATCAACATATCAATGGGACAAACACGCGGACCACAGCAGTACAAAAGTCATGAATGACCCAGATCCTCTTCCAAGGTGCCCTCCTGAATTGCTATGCTGGCAAAATGGGAAAGTATGTTTGGAGAATAACAGACCTTTCAAGACTTTGCTTACTATTTGATAGTGCTCCCAGACATTCTCCTTTTATTGGTGATTTCATCCCACTATCAAGTAGTGTTTCTCCCTCCAAATGTCACCTCTTTGGTCCAGGCAATAGATCAAGGACTTATAGTAGCTCTTAAGGCCTACTACCTGAGGACCTTTGCCTACGCTATTGCTGCAACTGAGGAAGACACTGATACAACACCTGTGACTGTATCAAGAACTTTGCTTGGACTTGGGGTTATATCACCAAGGAGTGTATGAATGGCTTCTGGAAGAAGACACTCAAGAGTTTAGTCCATGACTTCAAAGGATTTGCCAAGGATGACGAGGTTGCAAAAATCCACAAGGCTGCAATTAAGATGGCAAATAACCTTAACCTGGGTTGGGGGAGGTTGACATTGAGAGTGATATTGAGGTGGTTCCTAGGAACTGATTAATGAGGACTTGTTGGAACTGACACAGGAACTCATGGCTGAAGAAGAGAAAAGGTAACTGCAGGAGAAGAAAATGAAGATGAACCCCCAAAATTCACAGTGAAGATTTTAACAAGCTTTTGCAGAGCCCAACAAGCCCCTTAGCAGGTTTAAAAACATGGACCCAAAATCTGTATTGTTTTCATAGAGAGGAATATTCATGATGCATTATCTACTTACAAGCAAATCTATGATAAAGAAAGAAAGAAAGAAAGAAAGAAAGAAAGAAAGAAAGAAAGAAAGAAAGAAAGAAAGAAAGAAGGAAAGAAGAAACCAAGCAAGGCATCATGGGCATCTTTTTGAAATGACTGGCACCTCCTCAAGAAAAGCCTCAGGCAGGTCCTTCAGGAGGTTATTCCAGAAGAAGTCATTGCTATCAGCCCCATGTGTATTATTGACCCGAAAGACCTTCCACTGGGATGAGGTGTGGAGGTGTTAGAAAGTGATATTGATGACCCTGACTGTAGACGAGGGGTGGGGAACATCACACTCGAGGGCAGTAGAAGGCCCACGAAATCATTTGGTCTGGCCCTACCAAGGCATTAGGAGTGAGTTCATTAAATGTTAGACCAAATATAGCAGGCAATTTTTAAGTTGATAATTTTGTATGGCCCGAGAATGATGTTATAAATATCCAAATGGCTGTTGGCAGAAAAAAGGCTCCCACCTTTTAGAGTGTGTGTAAGGCACTCTACGATGCTCTCACAGGATGGAATCACCTAATGATGTGTCCCTATGGTTAAGAAATTAATTAGTAAAAGAAGAAATATAATTTAATAACAGACTATGGACACCAGAAAGAGTTTGTCAAAAACCTAAGGTAGACCTAGGGCAGTGATCGGCAAACTCATTAGTCAACAGAGCCAAATATCAACAGTACAATGATTGAAATTTCTTTTGAGAGCCAAGTTTTTTAAACTTAAACTTCTTCTAACGCCACTTCTTCAAAATAGACTCGCCCAGGCCGTGGTATTTTGTGGAAGAGCCACACTCAAGGGGCCAAAGAGCTGCATGTGGCTCAGGAGCCGCAGTTTGCCAACCACGGACTAGGGTAATGTGTGCGTTTCTGTCTTAGTTTAAGAAAATTTGAGAAAAATTGAAAATTTAAGAAAATTTAAAAAGCAAAGAAAACAAATAAACAGAAAAAAACTTACAGAATAAGGATATAAAAAGAACATATTTTTGTACCCCTGTACAATGTGAGTTTTAAGCTAAGTGTTGTTAAAAAGACTAGAAAAGTTAAAGTTCTTTTTAAAAGTTTATAAAGTAAAAGTTACAGTAAACTAAGGTTAATTTAGTATTGAAGAAAAATGAATTCAGTATATCCTGAGTGTGCAGTATTTGTGAAGTCTACAGTAGTGGACAGCAATGTCCCAGGCCTGCATTCGCTCACCACTCAACTCACTGACCCCACCCAGAGCAACCTCCAGTCCTACAAGTTCCATTCACGGTAAGTCCCCTATACAGGTGAGCCAATTTTATCTTTTTATACCATATTCTTACTGTACTTTTCCTAGGTTTAGAAAACATAAAAAAACCACTGTGTTACAATTGCTACAATATTCAAAACAGAAATATGCTATACAGGTTTGTAGCCAAGGAGCAATAGGCTGCCATACAGCTTAGGTGTGTAGTACAGGCTGCATCATCTCACTGTGTGTAAGGCACTCTACGATGCTCGCACAGGGTGGAATCACCTAACGATGTGTCCCTATGGGTAAGAAATTAATTGGTAAAAGAAGAAATATAATTTAATAACAGACTATGGACACCAGAAAGAGTTTGTCAAAAACCTAGATGAGGAAATACCAGTGAGAACAGACGGAGGGATAATCATGCTGACAAACAAAGATAGAAAACAAAGAGACAGGCAGAAATGTAATGAAGTAGAGAGGCTGGAATCCAACAGTACCAACTCCAGGCAGATCCTTGTACAGGCACCTCTGCCAAGGTACCTTGGAAGATAAGGAAATGGTGCATTTTTGGTTCATTCCTAGAGCGCAAAAGAAAAACCAACACCAGCGGAAAAGACAAACAGATGTCCAGAAAAAAGAAACAAGCAGTCGCCTAAGGCTGGTTAGGGCAGAGCCATTGCTGGCACCCGGGGACAGGCAGGCAAAGTCCTCAGGCCTAAGCCAGCATCCCACTGGGCCAGCGTCCAGCGCTGATGTTCCGAAAACTTACCCTGAACGGGGAAGCCCAGCCGCTCACCATTCCTCAGCCAGGAGCATAAAAGCGGCCATGGAGGTGCAGACACCGCTGTCAAAGGTGGACAACACTCTGGTCAGCTGGCAGGGGACAGTGGAAGGCAAGTCCAACTCCAGCACCAAGGCCACATTGCAGGTGAGCAGTGAGGGGAGAGAGGCTGAGGGTAGGAAGGGTCTCAGGGCCCGCAGCCTCTCCCCCCCCTCCTGCGGGTGCGCCTAGCCAGCCCCCTGACATCCATCCCCTTGCCAGTGTAACAGGAGGCAGGGGCCTTCCCCTCGGACTCCCCGACTTCCCTGGCTTTGTGCAGGAGCAGAGATGAGGCCCAGTGGTGCAGCCGCGGTGTCCGTGGGGCTGTGGGTCTTGGTGACAGTGAACGTGGTGGCGGACCCCGGTGTGACTGAACCCAGGCGCTGCTCCCTCTCTCACTACCGCTGGTTGGACCCCAGGGCGCTGGAGGCGGTCAAGGCGCTGAGGGACCACTACGTGAGTGATGCCCAGACCCCCAGTCCCAGGGGACGCTGGTCCTGCTGGGGTCGGGATCCTGGTCCCTATGCCGAGGGGCCCTGGCATCCTGGCGTCACGCAGGCGCATCTCGGATCTCAGGGTCTGAATTCTGACCAGAGGCACCCTAAGCACAGAAAGCACCTTCCTGCCATTCACAAAAGGGCGCCCCCAGGCGGACCCGGCTCACGTCGGGGTGCGGTGCTCCGTAAGGGGTGCATTTCATTCCCCTTTCCCGTCCTCGGGGATCTCTGTGGTTCCGTGCACAATACTCACGACCATCCTGGACCATACAGTCGGGTTCCGTGCAGGAATCCCCGACATCCCCGCACCTCAGGGCACAGGCGAGGGGCGCAGCCTTAGCCCCACCATTGTCCCGCCCAGGAGGAAGAGACGCTGAGCTGGAGGCCGCGGAACTGCTCCTTCCGCCCACGGAGGGGTCCCCCGCTGCCCTGGGTGAGCCCCGCGGGTCGGCGTGGGGGCGGGAGGGCAGGGCCGCTGTCGCGGCCGCGGCGTCTCTAACTCCGCCAAGTCCCCGCAGTCGTGCTCAGGGCTCCGCCTGGTGGCCCGGGGCCTCTCCGACGCCCAGGCCGTGCTGAGCAGCCTGCCCAGCCCCGAGCTGTTTCCCGGCGTCGCCCCAACCCTGGAGCTGCTGGCGTCCGCGAGGAGGGACGTGGTGGCCTGCGTGAGTGTCCCCCGCGCCCGGCCCCTCCACCCGCCACCGGCTTGCTCCGCGCTCTCCCGCCCCACAGCTAGGTCGCCCGGTTCTCCGTCTGTCTCGCGGAGCCCCAACCCGTCCAGACACAGTTCGCGTCCCGCTGGTGTCCGCAGGGCTGGGCTGGGAGGCTCGTGGGCTGAGATGGTGGGAGATGGGGCCCTTCGCCTCCTTCGTTTACCTCCTCTGCCCCCTCCAGCTCGAGCTGGCGCGGCCAGGCTCGTCAAGGAAGGCCCTGCGGGCACCCCGGAGGCGTCCCCAAAGGCGGAGAGCTGTGAGTGGCGCGGGCGCGGAGCGGGTAGACGGCAGGGCTGGGGCTGGGGCTGGGTGGGGTGGGGTGGGGTGGGGTCGCGTGTGGTGGAGCGGCCAGGACCGAGGAGCCCTTGACGAGGAAATCGCTGCCTCAGCCCCGCTTCGCTTCCTTCCCGGGTTCCAGGACTCGCCTCGGTGCTATGAAGCCACCATCATCTTCAACCTCCTGCGCCTGCTCACGTGGGACCTGAAGCTGGCGGCGCACTCGGGGCCCTGTCTCTGAGCCGCTCCGCAGGCGGGCGGCTCAGGTCGGGGCTCTGTGCTGCCCTTTGGTCCAGGCAGGTCTGCAGCCAGTGGGCGCTGAAGCTCAGGAGACTCTGCCGCCGCTGGCCTCACCTCGATGGCCTGCGCTGAGTGCGCCATGGAGTGCGGGGACATTTCCGGAGAGGACAGCGCGTCCCATGGAAGCAGGGACGTTTCTGCCGAGTGCTTTGCCCTGACATCTTCCAGGGGTCTTGTGTGGCAGGAAGAGACTTGAGTCCTGAGTCCACGCGGGACGCTGACCACGTACCATGGACAAGGCTCTACTTCTCTGGGCACCAGAAGCCCAGAACGAGTCTCCATGGCAGTTCCCATGCCCTGGTTTGAGCCCTCAGTGTCTCCTATGAGATTCTATGAATCTGTGACGCTGCATCTCTCCACTGGAGAGGCCTCATGCCTTAAGGGATTTGGCAGTGAAAGGGCCTGAAGTCCTTAGGTTACTGCAGTATTTTGGATTCTGTTACCCGTGTGTCTTTTGTATTTGTGAAATCCCTGAGTAATGGGCTCCTCTGTCTTTCATTATTAAATATTCTTGCATCTACACTGGTTGTTTCCCTGTGATCACTCTGAGCGGCACTTTTCGGTTAAAAACGCTTAGCCAGGGCCATCAGGTGACTTGAATTCAACTCTGACCCTGCCACTTAATCACGGTGTGACTGGGCAAATTACTTCTCTGTGGCCTCAGTTTCCTCATCTATACAATGGCATCATTATCCTTCCTTTGCAGATGAGTCGTGTACATTGAAGTAGCATCTATAAAGCTTCCAGTGGAGGCTTAGGATGGTCTCAAGTAATGGTCTCTATTAAGTAACCACACACACCTCCATACACAAACGAGTGCACTTCTTTATTTGTCCAAGCCTGTGGGCTAGAGGTCTTTGCTGCCAACTGCAGGGCCCTTTGTCAAGGTCACACAGCTAGTGAGGGTAGAGCCAGGTTTGAATCCCAGACCCTTTAACTCCATGGTGCATGCTCTTTTAAAAGTATATATATCTTTAGGCCTAGCCGTTTTTGCTCAGTGGATAGATTCTCAGCCTGTGGAATGGGGGGTCCTGGATTGATTTTGTCAAGGGCACATTCTCGGGGTTGTGAGCTCCATCCCCAGTGCGGGGGAGGGGGGGGCGGTCAATGCAGGAGGCAGCCAATCAATGATTCTCTCTCATCATTGATGTTTCTATCTCTCTCCCTCTCCCTTCCTCTCTGAAATCAATAAAGATATATTTTAAAATAGATATAATTAAAAATACTGTTTTTTATTGATTTGAGCAAGAGAGGAAAGTAGAGGGTGAGAGATAGAAACATCAATGGTGAGAGAATCATTGACCAGCTGCCTCCTGCATGGCCCCTACTGGGGACCAAGCACACAATCTGGGCATGTGCCTGACCAGGGATCCAACCCTGACCTCCTGGCTCAATCGTTGAGCCACATTGCCCAAGCAGGAGGCTTTATTTTTATTTTACTTATTTGTTTTGTTAATAAACATTTTTAAAATTGATTTCAGAGAGGAAGGGAGAGGGAGAGAGAGATAGGAACATCAATGGTGAGAGAATCATTGACCAGCTGCCTCCTGCACGCCCCCTACTGGGGACCAAGCCCGCAATCCAGGCATGTGCCCTTGACTGGAATCGAACCTGGGACCTTTCAGTCCACAGGCCGACGCTCTATCCACTGAGCAAAACCAGCTAGGGCTGGAGACTTTATTTTTAAAACACATCACAACACTAAGCTTCTTGCTCACTTTACCAATGTTACTCATATTTAAAATGTACGCAAACTACAGTGTGCCCCTGATGTTTTCATGGCTTCAATACTACATTGTGGCACAGCCTCCGTGTTGGGATGAGGCATAAAGTACTCCCCAGATCCGGGGTGGGGGTGTCTTTTTTCCTATCACATCTTCACAAGGCTCACTCGCTCACTCCTCACTTTAAGTTTTCGCTCAAATGTGATTTTTCTGGCCTCATTCAGTGCAGGCCCCTCCTACACTCTGCTGTCACCTCACTTTTGTGCTTTCATTTTCTGTTACCTGATGTAATATACGCTGAGTGCTTACCACCACCCCTCCTCCCCTGCTCCCTCTAGTAAATAGGCCCATGAGCCCTGGCTGGTGTGACTCAGGGGTTGGAGCGTCCTCCCCTGTGAAAGGTTCAATTCCTGGTCAGAGGACATGCCCAGGTTTGGGGTTCTGTTCCAAGTCGGGACACGTGTGGGAGGCCACCGACCAATGTTTCCCTTTCACATACATGTTGCACTCTCACATTAATGCCCCCCTCCTTCTCTCTTCCTCTCCCTCTCTAAAGATCAATACAGTAAAGTTGTTTGTTTGTTTTTTATTAAAAAAAAGCTCCAACAAGTTTTGTTTGGTGGGTTGTTGTTTTTCATTGCTCTGTTCCCAGCACCTTGAGCAGTGCCTGAAACATGGTGAGGGCTGAGTAATACTTGGTGAGTGAATGGAGGCATTTGTCACAACTGAGCAGGATCCCTTGAAGCCCTGGGCTACACCCCGGTTCCCTAGCAGAGACTCCTATCCCTGGGTGCCTCCGAGTCTGGACAATTAAAACTATTTGTCAGCTCCCCTCCTCCCCTTCTTTCTTGGTACCTGGTCGGGGAGGGAGGGAAGAGCTGGTCTCCTCTCTTAATTCTGGGCTGCTTTGTCCTGCTGACTCTCTCCTCCACTTCCCACCCCCCCCCCCCCCCCGAGCCCAGCAGCCCTCTCCCTTCATCTTCTCCCCTCCCCTGACAGCCTCCTTCTTGGAAGTTCCAGGTTCTTGATGGCAACAGCCCTGGAGGTGCCTTCCTCCTCTCCCTGCTGGGGGTGTCCTGCGGGAAGGCAACCCCTCTTTGTGGGGCTGAGGCTGCCCTTATGCTGAGATTCCGTTTGGGACCTCACCTCCTGTAGGTGAACCTGAGTGTGTGTCACTTTCTGTTTCGCTCCAGCTGCTCACCTGGCTCAAGGCCCCGCCCTGCATGGGCTTCCCCAGCCTGGGGCCTCCCCTAGTGGCAGGTGTGTTTTCACTTTTCCTACATCAGCTGGGATTGCCCGCCTGTGCAGGCCAAAAGCTGCACCATGGAGCTCGGGGAGGAACTGCATCAGAGCCGAGCTGGAAGTTCAGGGGCACAGACTGAGCAGTCGGCTGAGACCCGGAAGAGGAGACTGAGGCCAGAGACACCAAACAAGGCTGAGTGAGACCCAGGTGACAGCTTCTGAGAGGACACTTGGATCCCCACCTGGGACAGAGACCAGAGACCAGAGACCAGGATGAAGCTGGGTGAGCCTCCGTGTCATTGCCCATGACCCTCACTCCCCACAGCCCCTACCCTCAGCCCTTGACACTCTGTCTCCTCATCTGCCACCCTTCCCTAACACAGCCTTGGCTGGGTGTGGCCCGCTGGTGCTGATGCTGATGACCACGGTGCTGACCAGCACAGGAGCAGTTCCCGTCCCCACGCCCCTTGGGAGCCTCCTGGGTGCAAGGGGCTGCCACGTGGCCCAGTTCAAGTCTCTGTCCCCACAAGAGATGAAGGCCTTCAGGAGGGCCAAGGATGCCTTGGTGAGTCTCCCTCCATCTTGGCTCCCCCCAACCCCGCTGTGGGCGATCCTCCATCCTTCCCTCTGTGGGTCACAGGCCGATTTGGCTCAAGGTGGACCTGTACCCTTCCTTCCCCGGGCTAACCTCCACCCTTCGCACAGTGACCTACCTCCTGCTCTTGCTGCTGTGGGCTGACTCTTGTTCTTCTGCACTGGAGATGCCTCTACCATCCTTTGGGACATTAGCGCCCTGCTCCTGTTGCTAGCCATCCTCCACCCCACTGCAGGGTCAACCTCCAGCCCTCCAGCTGTGGGCTGACCCCTGCCCTTGCTCTCCAGGAAGAGTCCCTCCTGCTGAGGAACTGGAGCTGCAGCTCCCGCCCGCTCCCCAGGACCCGGGACCTGAGGCAGCTGCAGGTGAGTTGGGAGACTCAGGCCCAGCCCTGCCCTCACCTGGTCCCGCTCCTCTGGCTTCTTACGTGGCCCCTTCACCTTCTCCTTCTCACTTTTCTCTGTGCCTTTGCCTCCCCAGCAGTCCCCCTGACCTCTTCTCCTCACCTGCTCACATTGACCTTCCCTCTCTACTCTCTCCTGCCCTTCCCCTGTTCCTTCCGCAGCCCTCCTCACCTGTTCTTTCTCACATGCAGCCCTCACCTGTCTGTCTCCCCTGCTCAGGTGTGGGAGCGCCCTGTGGCCTTGGAGGCTGAGCTGGCCCTGACACTGAAGGTCCTGGGGACCGTGGCTAACTCGACCCTGGGGGACATCCTGGACCAGCCCCTTCACACGCTGCGCCACATCCACTCCAAGCTTCAGGCCTGTGTGAGTGCTCTGGGCTCCCAGGCCATGTCTGTGGGCTCTGACCACCCGTATGTCCCCCTGTGTCTGAGACCCTGTTCACTCACCACCCTCCTTTGCCCACAGGTTCCAGCTGAGTCCACAGCAGGCCCCAGGCCCCGGGGCCACCTCCGCCAATGGCTGCACCGCCTCCAGGAGGCTGAGAAGAAGGTGAGCGACTGGGGAGGGACCAGTTTCTGGGGACAACTTGGGGCCCAGATGATGAACAGCCACTGACCTGCCCTTTCCTCTCCACAGGAATCCCGTGGCTGCCTTGAAGCCTCTGTCACATCCAACCTCTTCCGCCTCCTCGCCCATGACCTGAAATGTGTCGCTGATGGAGACCTGTGTGTGTGACCCTGAGGCCCACCTGCCACCTGTCCCAACATCTTGGGTTTTATTTATGCATCCCCCACTTTTCTTAATTTATTGCCACCCAACCACTATTTATGCATTTATGTGTGTGAATTGTCAAACTCAGACCCGATAAAATATTTATTTTTCTACTCTTTGTAAGAATTGTTCAAATAAATGATAAGAAAAAGGTGTTTCCTGTGCTGTGGGACTGCGTGTATGATTGTGCGGATTAGTTCTCTCTCACCGCCATAACAAGGTATCCCAAACTTAGCATCTTCCAACCACACAAGTTGAGTATCTCACAGTTCCATAGATGAGAGCTCTGGGTGGCTCAGCCTCTTTCTCCACCAGGGGTCTCACAGGGCTGAAGTCCAAGTGTGGCTGGTGGGATTCTTCCAGGGAGGCCTTGGGAGGGAAGGGCCCACCTCCAAGCTCAGTCAAGCTGTTGGCAGAATTCTACTCCCTCCCTGCAGTGGTAACACTGAGGTTCCCGTTCCCGCTGCAGAGAGCATCCCTCCGCAGCTCCTGCCAGCCTCTCGCAGGTCCTGGGCACATGGACCTAATCTCCACGGGTCACATGCTTCTCGCGCCTGGCATCCCTCTGCCTGCTCCTTCCACCACATTTCTCTTCTTCCTCCAGCTGGAGAAAGTTCTCTGCTTTTAAGGATTTGGTGTTTAGACGGGGCTCACGGATAATCCAGGTCAACCTCTCTCTTTTAACCTCTATAAAGCTCAGTTACCTCTGCGAGGTCCTTTTGCCAGGTCACATAAGAGATTCACAGTTCCAGGGATTCGGCTGAGCGTTTGGGGCCACTATTCTCCTACCACAGTACGTGTGTGATTGTGTGCGTGTGTGGTTTCTTTGAGGGTATGTGAGGGGATCACTTATACGCATTCTGTTATATGTAAATCACATGAAATAAGTGTGCCTTAATAACAACATTTATCATTGCACGTGATGAGAAGTCTAGACAGCAGGGTCCATGTAGAGCTACGTTGTTTAACATGCTGCACACGCCACATGTAGCTCAGCACTTGAAATGTGGCTAGTGAAGGTTGAGCTGTGCTCTACGTATAAAATAGACCCTACAATTGGAATAGCTTTTATTTTTAAAAAATGTTTAGATGGTGCCTGCCAAGTTTCTCCACTGTAGAATTACTATTTTTCTCTTTATACTAAATATGTGGAGGGCCTTTGAGACTATGCAAATACCTGTTACTTCTCAAAATTCAACCCATTCAGTTTAGCATCCACTGATGGTGTCCAAAGGGTCTCGGACAGAGGGGGACATTCGGGTGGTCAGAGCCCACAGCCTGAATGTTAATATGATGTCAGTTACCAGATAACTTCACCCTTCTTTTTACATCATTCATTGGCATTGTACTCTTAGGAAGAGCTTCGCTCCCCTCCGTCATGCATGTATTTGCCAATTGATTTATAACGGCATGGACTGCTGAATTCTTATGTCATTCAGTGCATTGTAATTCTTTGCTATAACTTCAGTTGATGCTGGAACTGCCCTCGATTAGGCCAATGGGAATCCTTTCAAGATGGCTCCTAAGCCCTTTCCCTGGGTCCCCTCATCCTTTGAGCACCTCCTTGCTTTCTGGAATAAGATGTTCCAGGCTCACCTTGTACTTTCCCTGCCTCAGCTCTGTAACCAGCCTTTTCTTCAAGGAGCTCTGGCTCCTCTTTGTGGAGACAGTATTAAAAAATCGCGATCTGGGTGCTAGGTGGGCTGATTGATACAGGAATATTGTTGCTTCTAGCCCCCCTCAATGGACAAAACTAGGAAATGGATGGATGGGTGTGCAGAATTTTTATCCACAGTAAGATCTCACTAATAATAAGCTTCATGTTGATTACATGTTGAAACAGTAGTATTTTGGATATATTGGGTCAGATAAAGTATATGTAAAAATAATTTCACACATTTCTTTTTACTAACTAGTATTAAATGTGGCTCCTAGAAAATGTTAAATGACACGTGTGGCTCACATAACATTTAGATTTGAACAGTGCTGCCTTAGAGGACAGGATGTCATAGTGGATCCAGGCTCCTTTATCTCTGGCTGATGCTCCATTCTCAGTGTATTAGTACTGTCTCCCCTCATGACCAAAATATGGACGCTACAGCTCCAGCCATCACACAGTCATATGACCGTCCACAAAGCTGGAGTGGCAGAGACTCCAGCCAGCTGTCTGTATGTTTATTCTCCTCTTCTTCCCTTACTTGGAGAACCCCTGACTTGTAAGTGGATTCAAGAATGTCCCACTAAAACAACATTCTTCAACCATCCCTGCACCTGTGGCCCTAAGCTCTGGCGATACATACGAGAGGAAGTGATCTGAGCCCCTTGCGAGCTGTTCCTTTAAAGGACAGGGCAATGCCCTCCTCGTCACCTTTCTCCTTTCTTGCTGAATGACAGGAATGATAGCAGCCAGCTCACGGTGCCTTCAATATGCTGGGACATGTTCAGTGGCTATAGAATCCTGTGCTGAGAGCTTTCTTTTTTCTTTCAGGACATTGAATTTTGTCCTCTTTCTCTGGGGTTCCCTCCATGATGGCCTCTCTCCTTACAATTTCCAACTGCTCTCGCAGCCCCAAACTCTGGTGTCTGATACCCAGCATCAACTGTGGAGTTAGGAGCTCTAAGAAAGTTTTTGTGTTTATTCCTGTGACAGGCTGTAAAACGCTCTCCAAAAGATAGCCACGACCTCATTCACAGAACATGTAAATGTGACCTTATTTGCAAAAAAAGGTCTTTTTAACATGATTACGTTAAGGATTTTGGTGTGAGATTTTCCTGGATTATCAGGGTCAGCCCTAAATACTATTTCCAGTGTCCTAATTATAAAAGAGCGATAGAAGGAGCTCACATACAAAGAAGAGGAGGAGCAAAGACTGGAGTGATGCAGTCATCAGCCAAGGAGTTCCAATAGCCACCAGAATATGGAAGTGACAAGGAACAGTTTCCCCCCACAGCCTCCAGAAGGAGCTTGGCCCTGCTGACACCTTGATTTCAACCCACTGATACAGTAGATTGCAGACTTCTGGTCTCCAGACTGTGAGAGAATAAATTTATGTTGTTTTAGCAACAGTTTGTGGTTATTTGTTACATTAACATGAGAAATGTTTCTCTTAACCATGAGAAATTTACACAGTTCATTACAGAGACCAAGACCCATTCTAGCTCATTTTTGCAGAAAGGGATTTATTATAAGGTGTTATGTGACTTATAGAAGTGTCATAAAGGTTGAACAAATAGACTCTATGTGGACCATTTAGGTACCACTTCAGAGCCAGACCATAAACCTGGGATTTTCAATGGCCCACCTCCTTTCTAGTGATAAGAACTAACTGGAACTTTAAGAAAATATACTCAGGCCCAGCCAGTGTAGCTCAGTGGTTGAGGGTCAACCTATGAACCAGGAGGTCAAGGTTTGATTCCCAGTCAGGGTACATGCCTGAGTTGTGGGCTACATCTCCAGTAGGGGGCATGCAGGAGGCAGCTGACCAATGATTCTTTTTCATCTTTGATGTTTCTATCTCTCTCTCCCTTTTTCCCTCCCTCTGTGAAATCAATAAAAATCAATTTAAAGAAAATATACTCAATCGAGAGGGTCCGTGGGCTTATGGAAGTTCTCACGCTCTGTGCAATCACGAAAAACCTACAAGGGAGAACCCTACATGAAGAACTCTTACGTTTATAATAAAGTTCTATGTTCTGACTTCCACTCCCCTTAACTTCCTCTTCCCTTCTATAAATACCCCTCCATCTTGGCATGCAGGCCAGCGTGGGCATGTGGCTTCCTTTGTCTGTGTGCACTGGGTTGCAACTCTTTTTCCATTCCTGAATAAATCATTTTTGGTGACAAAACACTTAGTCAATATTATTTTTCAGTCGATTCTGTGATCAGGATCTTGACTGCTTAATTAGGAATTGGTTCCCACTGCCATGATCAGGAAGGCAACACAACCAGGAATTTGTCACAATGATGGGACGACAGCCATCAGTAAACTGCTCTAATCAGAAAGATCACCATGGAAAAGTAGACACTTCCACAATGGTGGAGCCAGAAGTGTGGCCTCCACTCCATGTCCACCAGTCAAATGTGTGAGTGCATCGAATTAGAAGAACCAAAATATAAGGCAGACCCTAACTGCAGGGGAGTCTGAGAAATTTACTTTCCAGCTTTTCGGCCCCTGCATGCAGAAAGGCAGACAAGAGGGAAGTTGAAATGGATGCTCAGCACCAACCCACCGCTCTCAAGACAGGTTTCCTGATTATTAACAGGAGACACCATCACTCACCCACTTAAATGGCTAATTGGTAAGATAGAGGGAGCATTTGAGATCTTGCTCCCTGGTATATGTGGCCAGTTTGGCTCAAATAAACTCGTTAAACTCCTCTACAGGTTCGGATGTTTCTTACATGAACATCTAGCTGGTGCAGTCAACAGGGTTTTGAAGCCCACCCTGTGGACCTGGACCCGGAGTTAGAGATAAGCAAGGGCCCATGGTGCCCCACTGGCTCCCTGCTTCGCGTTGGGTGAACTTGAGAGAGTTTATCTTGGAACTGCGGGCGCCCTTGCTTTAAGTAGCAGGCCATGGCTTTACTTGAGCTGTTCTTAGAAAATCCTCGAAGTGGATAAGGGTTGCAATGAAAAAGTAAATAAAAGATTGAAAATAGCAAGTGCTCAAGTTTAAGAGCAACTGGACTGGAAACTCTGAGGGCAGGACCTGGGCTCTCTTGGTTACACTGTGTCCCACTGCCATGAAGTTCAGGGCCTGGCACAGAGTAGGTACCCAGTAGATGTTCATTAAATAAATAAATGAAATACTTTCAGAGGACATTTCTTGATGACTGTTGTTGTCTTCGTATGATGCCTGGAACTTCAGCAGCCATCTTGGGACCACGAGGGTCTGAGAACAAGCAGATCTGAGAGGTGGAAGGGATTGAAGCTCTACTTACTTCTGCCATCTTCTAAAATGCACTATCCTCCCTCCAGAGCACCTAAATTTAAGACTCCTTATTTGTAACAAAATGTTTTTCTGTATTCTCACCCAAAGATATTTTTCCATTGATTTTTAGAGAGAGGGAAAGACAGAGTGAAATATCAATATGAGAGAAACACATTGATTGGTTGCCTCCTGCACGTGCCCGACCAGGACCCAAGCTGGGGAGGAGCCTGCAACTGAGGTACATGCCCTTGACCCAAATCGAACCCGGAACTCTTCACTCCACAGGCCAATGTTCTATCCACTGAGTCAAACCGGCTAGGGCAAAAATGTATTATTTTAATGCTTGAGCCAGGTGAGACAGAATTTTCAGTTACCTGCAGATGAAGACACACTTTGCCTTTGTTTGGTGACTTGACACAGACATGCTTTCTGTGTGAAAATAGAAGGGCCTCATATCAGAATAGCGTACTTCTTTTATGTAAATGTTTATCAGTTTGTGTCTGTCCCTGTGCAGGTCACTGGAGATACAGTGATGGTAAGGCAGATCTCTCCTGTCCTCACAAAGCTTCCCATATTTCTCTCCATTCTTTTAGAACTAATGTTATCACCTACTCTTCTCAGAGGCCTTCAATGGCCCCACCAGTAAGTCATGTCCACCTTTCTCCCATGCACTTTGTGCCCAACATTTTACAGAGTGTATGGACTCTGAGCCCTCAGGGAGCTGAAACAGTGGTCACATTGGATTCCATTATAAAAGACCCAGGCCTAAGCTCTGTAGAATGTCGGGATATACAATTAATAGATGAAGGAATTAATCAGCAACTATTGTGAGGCCATCACCCTTGAAGTGGGACATTATCTCAGGGGATCCCTTAGGAGAGGGGATCCATGTGCCCTGGACCCCAGTTATCATCAAGAAATGCATTCTGAGTCCTGGCTGGGGTGGCTCAGCAGTTGAGCATCGGCCCATGCATCAAGAGGTTTGTTTGATTCCAGGTCAGGGCACATGCCTGGGTTTTGGACTTGATCCCCAGTAGGGGGAGTGCAGGAGGCAGCTGATGGATGTTTCTCTCATGGATGTTTCTATCTCTCTCTCCCTCTCCCTTCCTCTCTCTCTAAAAAAAAATCAATTAAAAATATATTTTTTTAAAAGGAAAGAAAGACATGTCCTCTGTGCCCTGGCTGGGTAGTTCAGTTTGGTTAGAACATCATCCCCATATTCCAAGGCTGAGGGTTCAATAACTGGTCAGAGGGTTCAATACCTGGTCAATACGAAAATCAATTAATGAATACATAAATAAATGGAACAACAAATTGATGTTTCCCTCTCTCTCCCCCTCCCTTCCTCTCTCTCTCTAGAATCAATAAATATATTTTTTAATGTTTTTTAAAGGCCTCTGAAAGTCTTTGGTCTGTTTATTCAATAAACACTTACTGAGTACCTTCTCTGTGCCAACTCCTGAACTGGGTGGCAGTGGGGTACAGTATACCCAAGAGAGCCCAGCTCTTGCCTTCACAGAGTTCCCAGTCCAGTTATTCTCAAACTCTAGTACTTGCTATTTTCAATCTTTCTAATTATAGACATTCAGGTAGGTGAATACTGGTTTCTCATAATTTTAATTTGCTTTTCCCTAATGATTAATGATGATGAGCATGGTTTCATATTGTTATATGCAATCTATATATCTCCTTCAGTGAAGTGTCTGTTCAAAAGTTTTGCTCATTGTTATTGGTGTGTTTTGTGTTTGTTTTTTGTCTTATTATTGAGTTGCAAGTTTTAAAATAATCCTTTATATTCTGGTTAAAAAGGCTTTATCTAACCATTGTTTTGCAAATATTTTCTTCCCATCTATGGCTTGGCTTTCTGTGTCTTAACCTTATCTATTTTTATACATAGTTGATTTGGCATAATTGACATACAATAGACTGCACATATTTAAGTTTACAGTTTGATCATTTTTGACATATAAATATATCTGTGAAAATATCACCATAATCAGAATAATAAATACATTTAGCAGCCCCTAAAGTTCCCCAGGCTACTTTGCAGCTTTTCTCTCCTTCCCTACCTTGCTTAGTAACTTACTTCTAAAATAGGCCAGAAAGGGGCTATATCATGCACAACTGCATTTATAGGGCCTTCTGGAAAAGACAGGCATAGGGACACAAGTGAGATCAGATGGTCAGGACCTATGCCAGGTTGGCCCACCCTGGCCCCAGAAATTGCTCAGTCTGGGCCAATCCTTCCTCAACTAGTTGACAGTAAGATAAATGGAGATTGGAGAAACCAAGATGGCGGCATAGGTAAACACCTAAACTGCTGCCTCGCACAACAATATCAAAACTACAACTAAAAGACAAAACAGACACCATCCAGAACCACAGGAAAGCTGGCTGAGTGGAAATTCTACAACTAGAAGAAAAGAAGAAAGCACATTGAGACTCAGAGGAGCTACAAAAGGCTGAGGTACGGAGGCTCACACGCAGAGAGGACGGGCAGCTGTGTGCACAGGTGGCTGAGTGCACGGCTGGCTTTCTAAAGCGGGAGGAAGAAGGAAGCTCCTGACTGCATTGAACTCCAGTCCCGGGTGAGACACTGGGAAACCATTCATTCAGGGGGAATCTGGACTGTCAGGAAAAGAGAAAGACACTGAGACTCGGTAGTTGCAGAAGGCAGAGGTCCAGATGTGCGCACTCAGAGAGGACTGACTGCTGAATGCACGGGAGGCTGAGTGCACGGCTGGCTTTCTAAAGTGGGAGGGAGACGGAAGCTCCTGACTGCACTGAACTCCAGTTCTGGGCATGTATCTGGGAACCCCGACTCATTCGGGGAGAAACTGGACTGTCTGGCAGTGGGCAAAACTTGAGGGCAGCTTTCTCTCAGAGGTGCTTGCAGCGATTACCAAGGTTCACGGAGACCCAGGGGCCTCGTAGGGCAGAGCTGACAGGAAACCAAGGCTGTCTGCTCCTCCCTGAAACTCTGCCCCATTCAAGCTGAGCACAAAGGCTTTTCCAATTTTGCAAGTCTTGTCTCATAAGAGTGTCTCCAGCACAGAAGTTCTCTCAGCATAGACACAGCTGATCCTCACAGCCAATTAGCCTGGAGGTCAATTCCCCCCATTAATACCAACAACAATCAAGACTTAACTACAACAAGGCTGAGCACACAATCCACAAAGGGGTGCACCAAGAGTGTCCACCTCAGGTAACTGGGGAGGCTGAGCCACTGGGCCCTATAGGACACCTACCACACAAAGCTACTCCACCAACTCAGGGAAGCAGCAAAAATGCAGAGACAAAGAAACAGGTCACAAATGAAGGAAATGGAGGAAAGCAAATGACTGGATATAGAGTTCAAAACCATGGTTATAAGGTTTTTCAAGAATTTTCTAGAAAAGGCCAATAAATTTAGTGAGACTCTCGAGGATATGAAAAAGGACCAACTAGAAATTAAGCATACACTGACTGAAAGAAAAAATAATATACAGAGATGCTACAGCAGACTAGAGGATCGCAAGAATCAAGTCAAAGAGTTGAAATACAAAGAAGTAAAAAACACTCAACAGAAAAGCAAAAAGAAAAAAGAATCCAAAAATTTGAAGATAGTGTAAGAGAGAGAGCAAGATACTGAAAACCTATTAGAAGAAATAATGACTGAAAACTTCCCCCATCTGGTGAAAGAAATAGGCTTACAAGTCCAGGAAGCACACAGAACCCCAAACAAAAGGAATCCAAAGAGGACCACACCAAGACACATCATAATTAAAATGCCAAGAGCAAAAGACAAAGAGAGAATATTAAAAGCAGCAAGAGAAAAATAGTTAGTTACCTACAAGGGAGCACCCATACAACTGTCAGCTGATTTCTCAACAGAAACTATGCAGGCCAGACGGGAGTGGCAAGAAATATTCAAAGTGATGAGTAGCAAGAACCTACAACCAAGATTACTCTACCCAGCAAAGCTATCATTCAGAATTGAGGGGCAGATAAAGAGCTTCACAGATAAGAAAAAGCTAAAGGAGTTCATCACCACCAAACCAATATTATATGAAATGCTGAAAGGTATTCTTTAAGAAGAGGAAGAAGAAAAAAGTAAAGATAAAAATTATGAACAACAAATACATATCTATCAACAAGTGAATCTAAAAATCAAGTGAATTAAAAACCTGAGGAACAGAATAATCTGGTGAATATAATAGAATCAGGGGCATAGAAAGGGAGTGGACTGACAATTCTCGGGGTGATAGGGATGTGGGGGGTGCAGGAAGAGACTGGACAAAAATTGTACACCTATGGATGAGGACAGTGCGGGGGAGGTAAGGACAGAAGGTGGGGTGGGAACCGGGTGGAGGGGAGCTATGGGGGGAATAAGGAGAAACAATTGTAATAATCTGAATAAAGATTTATTTTAAAAAATTAAAAAAATAAAATAAAATCTGCAGGATGGAGAAGTTGGATACACTGGTAAGAGGCAATGTTGCAGTTCAAGTCTACAGACTTCTGGAAAAATTTCCTCTTGGCTGGGCTGGGTGGCTCAGTTGGTTGGAGTATCACCCCAAAGGGCTGTAGATTTTATTCTGGTGAGAGCACATACCTAAATTGCATGTTTGATCCCCTGTCAGGGCAAGCAATTAATGTTTCTCTCTCACACATTAATGTTTCTCTCTCTCTCTCTCCCTTTCTCTTTCTCTAAAATCATTAAGCGTATCTTCGGATGAGGACTAAAAAAATGTCCTCTTATTCAGGGGAGGTCAGTCTTTTGTTCTATTTGGGGCCTTCAACTGATTGGATGGCCCACCCACATTATGAAGGGCAATCTGCTTTATTCAAAGTCCAATTTAAATGTTAATGTCATCCAAAATACCCTCACTGAAACATCCAGTATAATGTTTGATCAAATACCTGGGTACCATGACCCAGCCAAGTTAACAAAATTAATTATCACAGTAAGTGCCCAATTCTTACTATAAAATCCTTTTTTGTTGGGAATAACTAGAACAAAGCTATTATTGATATAATTAGAAAAATTCGAATGTGGAGTACAATGTTGGGTAATATAATGTTGATAATGTTACTATAACGTTAAAATTTTGGAGTATTGTGATTCTCTCTAGGAGATTCATAGGAATTATTTAGGTCTGAGGTAGTGTGATGCCTGTAACTTACTTTCAAGTGAGAGAGAGAGAGATAAAGAGAGGCAAAATTTTAACACTTGTGAATCTAGGTGAAGGGGATATGAATGCTCGTATTAACTTTTCTGAAAGAGTGAAATTTTTTGAAATAAAAAATTGGGAGTAAATCAATAAGTATTTATTTTCAAACCTTCTGCCATGTTCCAAAAGTTACATTATTTTCTGTTTCTTGGAGTATTAGCCAGGAGTACATTCAATAATTCATTCAACATTGTTGAGTGTCTATTGTGTGCTAGGCACTGGGCAAGTAAACAGTGGTGAACAAAACACAAAAAACTTTGTTCTCAGAGGCTCCATTCAAGATGGTGGCATAGGTAAATGAGGGACAGCCACCTCCTACAACCACACCAAAATTATAACTAAAATACAGAACAACCATCATTCAGAGCCATCTGAAATCTAACTGAATAGAAGTCCTAAAACTAGGGGATTAAAGAAGAAGCACATAGAGACTGTGGGGCAGATAGGAGGGGCAGAGATTCGGGGCAGAATGGAAGAACTAAGTGGTCCCACACCCAAATGTGGCAGTTTAAAATAGGGAGGGATATCAAAGCTGTGAAGGTTTCCCTAAGGAGGGAGGGGTCTCAATCCCACATCAGGGTTCCAGTACTGAAAAGAGAAATCCCTGCAACTTCTGGCTGTAAAAACCAGCAAGGATTGTGGCTGAGAGACACAGAGGATGCTGGAGTCCCAGGCAGTTCCTCTTAAAGGGCTGGGGATACACAGACTGATTTGGACTCACTCCCTCTGAGCTCCAGCACTGGGGCAGCAGCTTGAAAGGAACCTGGGACATTCAGGGAGGAACTAACTTGTCTGGAATCAGGGCAAGAGCTGGAGGGGTAGCTTTCTCCCAGACAGAAGTGCTGGCAGAGGCCAGTGTTTCTTTGCTGAGCCCTCCCCACCACAGAGCCAGCAGGTGAGCACAATATCTAAATCTCCATCAATCTGGCTCACAGTTTTCACCCTGCTCTGGTGATTCCCTGAGACCCAGACCCTCCCTATTTGCAGGCTCATCCAGGTCATTCCCAGTGGCTTTTCCATACAACTGGCCTCTCTTGCCTCATGCTTTGGATTTTCCTAAAATATCTCAAACAAGCATCATTGGCATCAGCATGTCCCATACCTCTCAATAAGTGGCCCCAGACCCAGCACTAGCCACAGCCCACCTTGGTTCATAGCTTGGTGTCTCCTGGACACCTCCAAGCCCAACACAAATAACAGCCATGTACAGATTGCTTTGTAGTTAATGCTGGATAGCCCTGGGCAAGGTATAGGCAGTGGCTGACTTTGGACCTCCCAGAAGGCTCCAGAGCCAATGTTCCTGGTGGTCAGTTTCAACCACACTGGATTACAACCCTACCATCTCCACAAATGACACATTCAAGGGGTGGACTCAGTAAGCACCAAAGACCCACTGAAGCAAATCTTGCTCTATAGGGTTGGCTTCTGCACAGCATTCTCACTGTAGTCACAGCTGGTTCTCAGAGGCAATTGGCCTGGGTGGGGGTCAATCCCTTCCAGTGATGCCAACAGCAATGAAGGCTCAACTACAACAAGACAGTGCACACAGTCCACACAAGGGCACACCTGGAGCTCCTAGCTCAGGTGACTGGGGAGGCTGAGCTACTGGGCCTATAGTACACCTACTACACAAGGCCACTCTATTAAGTTTGGGAGACATAGCAGATCTACCTAATACATAGAACAAGCACAGGGAAACAGGCAAAATGCAGAGACAAAGAAGCATGTCACAGCCTAGCCAGCATGGCTCAGTGGTTGAGTGTTGACCTGTGAACCAAAGGTTGTGGTCAAATCCAGGTTGGGACTCTGTACCCAGTGTGGGGCATGCAGAAGGCAGCCAATCGATGAATCTCTCTCATCACTGATGTTCTTGTCTCTCTCTCCCTCTCCATTCCTCTCTGAAATCAGTAAAAATTATTTTTTTAAAAGAAACATCTCACAAATGAAAGAACAGGAGAAATCTCCAGAAACTGAACTAAATGAAATGGAAGCAAGCAAATTACCAGATACAGAATTCAAAACACTGGTTTTAAGGATGCTGAAGAAACTTAGAGAACTTCAAGGAACATAGTAAGAACATCAACAACATAAAAAAGGACCAGTCCAAAATGAAGGATAGACTAACTGAAATAAAGAATAATTTACAGGGAATAAACAATACCCCAATCAGAAGAGCAAAAAGAAAAAATAATCCAAATATATGGAATTGGTATAAGGAGCCTCTGGGACAACTTCAACCATAGCAACATTTGCATCATGGGGGCTCCAGAAAGAGAAGAGAGGGAGCAAGAAATTGAAAACCTATTTGAAGAAATAATGACAGAAAACTTCCCCCACCTGGTGAAAGAAATAGAATTACAAGTCCAAGAAGCACAAAGAGTCCCAAAGAAGATGAACCAAAGAGGCCTACACCAAGACACATCATAATTAAAATGCCAAAGGTTAAAGACAAAGAAAGAATCTTAAAAGCAGTAAGAGAAAAACAGTTAGCTATCTACAAGGGAGTACCCATAGGACTGTCAGCTCATTTCTCAACAGAAACTTTGCAGACCAGAAGAGAGTTGCAAGAAATATTCAAAGTGATGAAAAGCAAGGACCTATAATCAAGATTATTCTACCCAGCAAAGCTCTCATTTAGAATTGAAGAAAAAGCTAAGAAAAAGCTAAAGGAGTTCATCACCACCAGATAAGAAAAAGCTAAAGGAGTTCATCACCACCAAAACAGAATTACATAAAATGTTGAAGGGTCTTCTTCAAGAAGAAGAAAAAGAAAAGAAAAAAAAGATCAAGAGTAGGAATAATAAAATGGCAATAAATACATATCTATTAACAATTCAATTTAAAAATCAAAATAAGCAAACAAGCAGAACAGAAACAGACTCAAATACAGAGAACGTTTTGGCAGTTGCCAGATGGAAGGGGGTTTGGGGATGGTTAGAGGAGGCTTATGGGGGCTGGGGAACAGGGGACATCTATAATACTCTTCTGGGAGAGAAATAAACCTGTTTCTAGTAGCTGGTCTCTGTTCTAACAGTTAACTATCATTCACAACTGACTGGAGAATAGTCAGGAACACCAACAAATTAGCCAGAGATGATGGGGGAAAATGATAATGATGGCCATTGTTTATTGAATGCTATCTACAAGCCTAGCATTAATTTAACTATTTTTGCATACATTAACTTATTTAATCCTCACAACAACACTATGAAATAGATTCATATCAACCCATTTTATTTTTTAAACATGTTTTTATTGATTTTTTTTTTTTTTTTTTTTAGAGAGAGAGGAAGGGAAAAAGAGAGATAGAAACATCAATGAGAGAGAACATCCATTGACTGCTTCCTGCACACCCCTTACTGGGGATCAAGACTATAACCCAGGCATATGCTGGGATCAAGAATCAAACCAATGACCTTAGTGCATGGTTGATGCTCAATCACTGAGCCATACTGACTGGTGAAACCATTGTACAGGTGAAGACACTGAGATACATAGCAGTTGAGTCATTTTGCCAAAGTCACACAGCTAACAAATGGTGGAGCCAGGCTATGACCTGGGCCATCTGGCACCTGAGCCCATTCTCATACAGCAAACTACACTGCCTCAAACACAAGGGGGGAACCCAGGACAGTGTGATGGGCTTACCTGGGTGGCCCTGATTATCTGCCCCTCCAGTAGTCCCAGTGTGTTCTTTTCCCACATTGACTGGTACTTGGCCATGTGACTGGCCTTGGTCAATAGGGTATTAATGCAGAAACTTGATTAATGTTTGTGTAATGGGGCCTGGGCTCTTGAAAATGCTCTCACCACCATAAAAGAACGCCCAGCCAAGATTACTGAATGATGAAAGACCACCAGGAAAGACATCCACTTATATAAGCATTCTGGCTTCCCCAAGCACCCAACCAATCCACCAGCTGACTACAGCTCCTGAGTGAGCATAAGAGAGACCAGGAGAAGAACCATTCAGTCAACATTCAGAATATTGAGAAATAATAAATCACCGTTGTTTTTATCAACCAAGTTTTAAAGTCATTTGTCATGAATCAGTAAATAACTGAAATAGGAAGACAGAGATATAGGAAGTGACCAGAGATAAAGAGAAGAGACAGCACAGCCAGCATAGCTAAGCAGTTGAGTGTTGACCTATGAACCAGGAGGTCACAATTTGATTCCTGGTCAGGGCACGTGCTCGGGTTGCAGGCTCGATCTGTAGTATGGGGCATACAGGGGGCAGCAATCAATGATTCTCTCTCATTATTGATGTTTCTATCTCTCTCTCCCTCTCCTTTCCTCTCTGAAATCAATAAAAACAATATTTTTTAAGAGAAGAGACAGATATCAAGCTATATTACAAACCCACAGTTCTCAAAACTGCCTGGTATAGGCACAAGAACATACATGTAGACCAATGGAACAGAACAGAGAACCCAGAAATAGAGCCAAGCCATTATGCTGAATTAATATTTGACAAAGGAGGCAATAGCATACAATGGAGTCAAGACAATTTCTTCAATAAATGGTGCCGGGAAAATTGGTCAGATACATTCAAAAAAATGAAACTATATTACCAACATATACCATACACAAAAATAAACTCAAAATGGTTAAAGGACTTAATGTAAGATGGGAAACCATAAAAATCTTAGAAGACTCCATAGGCAGCAAAATATCAGACATTTATCGTAGCAATACTTTTACTGATACAGCTCCTAGAGCAATGGAAACTAAGGAGAAAATAAACAAATGGGACTACATCAAAATAAAAGGCTTCTGCACAGCAAAAGAAACCATCAACAAAACAACAAGAAAGCCCACTGCATGGGAGAACATATTTACCAATGCTATCTCAGATAAGGGTTTAATCTCCAAAGTTTACAGGGAATTCATACAACTTAACAAAAGGAAGATAAACAATCCAATCAAAAAATGAGCAAAGGACCTAAATAGTCACTTCTCGAAAGAGGACATAAAGAAAGCCAAGAGACAAATGAAAACATGCTCAAAGTTACTAATCATCCTAGAGATGCAAATCAAAACAACAATGAGGCACCACCTCACAACTGTCAGAATGGCTATCATCAAGAAATCAACAAAGGACAAGTGCTGGCGAGGATGTGAGAAAAAGGAACTCTCAGGCACTGCTGGTGGAAATGCAGACCAGTGCAGCCACTGTGGAGAACAGTATGGAGTTTCCTCAAAAAATTAAAAATGGAACTCCCATTTGACCCAGTAATCCTCTTCTAGGCATATATCCCAAGAAACCAGAAACACCAATCAGAAAGAATATATGTACCCCTATGTTCATAGCAGCACAAGTTACAATAGCTAAGATCTAGAAACAGCCCAAGTACCCATCAGCAGATTAGTTGATTAAAAAACTGTGGTACATCTACACAATGGAATACTACACTGTTATAAAAAAGAAGTAATTCTTACCATTTGCAACAGCATGGATGGAACTAGGAAGCATTATGATAAGCAAAATAAGCCAATCAGAGAAAAATAAATAGCACATGATCTCACTCATATGTGGGATATAATGATCAACATAAACTGATGAACAAAAATAGATCCAGAGACAAGGTAACACTGAACAGATCATCCAACCTCAGAGTGAAGGCAGGGAGGGGAGGTGTTAGAGGTCAACCAAAGGACTTGTATGCGTGCATATTAGCATAACCAATGAACACAGACACTGGGGCGGTGGGTCCTTGTCCTGGGGGCTGGGAGTGATGGGGAGGGTGGGTCAATCGAGGAAAAAGGAGACATATGTAATACTTGAAACAATAATAAAAAAGGAGAGAGAGAAGAGATAATTAAATTCCTTAACCTTTTATTGAAGCCTCACGTCCCATAGGTCCCAGGGGAAGCTGGGCAGGGAGAAGAAGGAAATTAGACTACCCAAGGAATCAGACAGTCTTTGTCCTTTAGGAGCTGACATTCTCTGTTCTCAGAAGATTCCTCTACCGATCAGATGCATCCACATCATCCTGTGTCCAAAGTGAGCCACTTTTCCAGTGGTGACCATGACCCCACAACACATGCTGCTCACTAAGGATCTCCATCCTTCTCCAGAAGAGGAGAGAAAACACACAAAGAAGCACCTGGTGCAGAGCCCCAGTTCCGACTTCATGAATGTGAAATGCCAAGATGCTATAAAATCACAACTGTCTTTAGCCAGATAGTAATTTCATCCACTCTGCTGTCAGCCTACAGGAGGAAAATCCAGGCTGACAGATGAGGGACTTCAGAAGGAAGCAGCACTAAAAGCACCCGAATCAAGATGAGTGGGGAAACTATTCTGATAAACACATTTTAGATTTTTTTAAAAAGTGGGCCACGATACCCAAGAGAAATAAAAACATATATCCACACAAAAACTTGTATACAAATGGTCATCACAGCATTATTCATAATAGCCAATGAATGGAAACAACTTCAAAGTCCACTAACTAATGAATGGACAAACAAAATGTGTTATAGCCATACAATAGAATACTATCAGCCATAAAAGGGAATGAAGTACTGGCACATGCTACAACATGGAAGAAGCTTAGAACATTAAACTAAGTGAAAGAAGCCAGACATAAAAGACCACATACATATAATTTAGTTTGCATGAAATGTCTAGAAGAGTCAAATCCATAGAGATAGAAAGTGAAGTAATGGTTGCCTTGGGCTGGGTTCAGGGAAGTGGTGTGGAGAAATGAGGGGTGACTGCTAAAGTATATAGGATTTCTTTTGGGGGTGATGAAAATATTCTAAAATTGATTGTGGTGGTGGATTCACAACTCTGTGACTATATTAAAATTCATTGAATTATACATTTTAAATGAGTGAGTTATATGGTATGTGAATTATATCTTGATAAAGCTTTATCAAAAAATATATAATACAATGTCAGGTCAGAATAAGGCGTATCAAATACATGAGGCAGACTTGCGTATGAGGCCTGGCTTTCCCACTTACAAACTGTTTGACCTTGAGTAGGTTATTTCACTTTGCTGATCCTCAGCTTTCTCATCTATAAAATTGGAATAAAAATAATACCTACTTCATAGAGTGATTGTGAGAACTAAATGAAGCAAATAATAGTAGCTCAGAGATAATAGTGCTCAATAAATGTTGGTTTTTGTTGTTAAAGAAAAGTGAGCCACAAGAGGAAATGGCCACAAAAATGGAGAGCAGTCAGCTGGTGGCCTCTGCAATAGAAGCCTCTGTTTCTTTGAGGGAGATTGTGAAGGAGCTTCCTGGAATCTGGTCCTGACCATCAGAGGTTCTAAACAGGCAATACAGGCTCCCCTTACCCCCCAAGAGGCCCTTGTGGTGTGTTTGGGTATTATTCCAGGTTATTAGCTTTTCTAATCTAACTCTCTAATAATCTATTAGCTTCCCAATGTCTCTAACTGGATGTCTTTACTGCTCAAACTAGTTATTGTGGATTCTCTTCCTGACAATTAAGAGCCCTGATGGATACAGGCAGGAAGGGGTTTGTTCAAGAGACAGCAATGAGGCCATGTGGCAGCAAAGGGGGAATGAAGAGGAAATGAAGTTAGAAGGCCTGGAGGGGCCAGATCTTAAAGGGCTATGTAAGCCATGGCAGGGAGTTTGACTTTTATTGAGTGAACTGGGAGCTATGAGAGGAATTTAAATAGAAAGGAGACATAATCTTTGACTGTATGTGGAAAACATGCTAAGCAGGGAGCAACCAGGGTGGAGGCTGCTATGATCATCCAGTAGGAGGTGACCATAGACAGGACCAGGATAGGCATGTGGAGAGAATGAGAAGTGGGTGAATTTGGAAACACTTTGAAAGTATAACCAGCAGGTTTTGCTGATGAATTGTCTGTGTGTGTTGTGTGGTGTGGGTGTGGGTGAGAGAAAGAAGAGAGAGAGAGAGAGAGAGAGAGAGAGAGAGAGAGAGAGAGAGAGAGAGAGAGAGGAATGATGTTGGTCAAGGATCACTTGATGTTTACAATGAAGCCTCAAGTGTACCAACAGGAAAAGGAGAACACTACTAAATGCATGGTGTCATCATAAGGAGTCTATATAATCATGGGTATAAAGCACTTACACATTTATGTACCACTGACATTATTTCTTATAGGGTGTTTGAGACAACTCATTCAAACCCATCTTCTTTGTTCTGGCACCTCCAAAACCCTACATGTCCCTGTGTCTCCTAAGATTCCAAGAAAGGCCTCTGCTATGCCCCAATTTCTTTAAAATCATCTGCCCTTTACAAGAAAAATAGAAGTGACTAAGGGGAACTTCCTCCCCTCCTACCACTCTAAGAGTTCTAAGGGTTTGCCAGTCCACAGGTCTCTTTCCAGAAATCCAGGCTCCCTCCTCTAGCCTCCTTTCTGTTTCTCTTTCAAATTCAGTCTCCCATCTGTCATCTCCTGGCCACCACCCACCTGAATTTCCCCAGTCGTGCCAAAACCTGTGGCAAATTCCAAATTCAGGTGGTGTATTTGCTTTACTTACATAAACTGAAATTGTCCCTCTGGTCAACTCAGTGGTTCATGGCCTTCCTTGTTCTAATCACCAGGGGAACTCTAAAGATAACACAGTCTGGGCTGCTATCCCAGAGATGTGATTGATCTCATTGCATTCTGTCAGTGGTTCTCAAATCTTAAGGTGTATCTGAATCAGCTTGAGATCTTGCTAAAACATAGGTTGCTAGACCCCACATCCAGAATTTCTGACTCGATAACTCAGAGAATTTATATTCTAACAAGTTCCCAGGTGAAGCTGATACTGCTGGTCCAGGGCCCACACTTTGAGAAATGCTGCTCTGTGCCAAGAGACAGTAACATGTAATGAATCAAACTCTTGCTCCTCAGACCCTGTGATCCACAGACCCTTGGCATCACCTTGGAAAAGTATTAGGAATGTAGAATCTGAGATCCTACCTCCAACTTACTGAATCAGAAATCTGCATTTTAACCAATCCCCAGGCCATTTGTACACTTGTTAAAGTTTAAGGAGCATAGGGTTCAATCCCAGTTCTGCTAATTATTAACTGTGAGGTTTGTAAGCAGGTTCTTGAGATCTTGGTTTTCTCATCTGTAGAGTGAGGGCAATATATAAGGTGGTAGTATGGATTAAATGAGTTCACATAAATATAGCTATGCTTGGTATAGGATAAGCACTGTTGACATAAGAAAGTCCAAACCTGAAGAGAATTTTTATGAGTTTATTTGGGCTAAACAGATGACATATGCCAGGGAGCAAGATCTCAGATGCTCCAGAGAACAACAGTTTTGCAGTTTCTTTTATGCATTTGAAATTAAGGAAGGGATGTGAGGAAGATTACATGAGGGTGGGAGAAAGCAAGTTGGGGATTGGATTACAAGTTAGTTAACAAGATTATGTGCTCTCTTAAGGGTGGTTATACTTCCCAGAGGTCTAAAAAAAAAAAAAAAAAGAGGCATTTCCATGCATATGAGCATAACCAATGGACACAGACAGTAGGGATGTGAGGGCGTGTGCTGGGGGGTGGGAGTGGCCAGGCGAGGTTAATGGGGGAAAAGGAGATTTATGTAATACTTTAAACAATAAAGAATTTAAATTTAATAATAATAATAATAATCTGCTACCACACATTTTAAAAAAATAAAATTAGCTTCCCACGTCAGCGGTCCCAGCGAGCACAGCCTCGGCTCCTACGCGGCCCAACCAACAGATGATGGGCACTCTGAGTGCTTGGTGAGGCCTGGAGTGGCTGCTGGGGCTCTACTTCCTCTCCCACATCCCCATCACCCTGCTCTTTGACCTGCAGGCGGTGCTACCACGCAAACTCTACCCCATCAAGTTGAGAAACCTGCTGAAGTGGTTCGCTAAAGAATCAAAGATCCTCTGCTACAGGCCCGCCCCCCCCCCCCCCCCGCAATGTGGTTTAAATCCTTCCTGTTTTGCGAGCTTGTGTTTCAGCTGCCTTTCTTTCCCATTGCAACATATGCCTTCTTCAAAGGAGGCTGCAAGTGGATTCGCACCGCTGCCATCGTCTACTCAGCCAGCCCACACCATGACAACCCTAAATCCAATTCTCTCCTCGTTTCTATTTGAAGATTTCTCTAAAGCCAGTGGTTTCAAAGGACAAGGACCTAAGACTTTACGTGAATGCTTAATCCTCGTATGTGTCTATGCCCCTTACTTTCTCATCCCTCTTATGCTTCTGCTTTTCATGTTGCAGAGCCCCTACTATAAATATGAGGAGAAAAGAAAGTAAAAATGAGATAACTACACAAGGAAAACTGCTCAGAACCCATGTCTTCAGTCGCATTTGAAACACACCAGCAGCCATAAACCGTCACCTTCCAAGGGCACAGACCCATCACCTGAGGATGGGCCAAATTCACCATGTGCCCAGTTCCATTGCAGAATTACTAAAAACAGGACCAGACCAGAAATTGATAAACTTCTAAGAAACATATCTTGCTTGGCATTTTCATAAGTTATTTGATCCACAATATACATGTGACTAACCCCTTGACTCATGATTCTCTACAGCAAATCACTATTCAGCAAAATGAGTAGTATGATGTTCAGGCCATTTTTAAGTTTGAAAGTATGCTTCTTCAATACTCATTAAAAACTATATTGTTTTCTTGCCTGCACCCCTGGTGAGGAGTGGAGAGAGAAAATAGTCTGCAAGAGGTTTAAGGTTCAGCCCTGGTTTAACTTTCAGTCAGATATGGGTTAAACCAGAAGGTGCTTTGTTTCTGTTTTAAACAGCTCGTCCCAGAAGGAGAGATTTTTTAAAAGTCTCCTTGTTTATCTTCTTTCCAAACCTTAGTCCTGTCTTTTTATAGGCCATTGGACAGAAGTCACCCTACTCTGAGGTCTGGTGTCTCAAACCTGATCTGGAAGTGTGCTGCCTTCTGGATAACTACATTCTTCCTAATAGTTTAACCATTCCGTCCTGTGTTGGTCTGAGTCAAAATGGGGGAACAGCTGGGCAAAACATGTCCACTGTGCATGTAGTGTCTCTTCACGTTAGTACCTGGTGGTCCATTAGCTTTCTCTAAGTTCATACTCAAAGCTAACTTAAAAAAAAAATGACTTATGAACACACATGGACAACAGAAGAAATTGGTTCCAGTCAATTCCCTCTTTGCCTGTTCTGCTCATAAGCCATATTTCTCTATTGGGAGTATCCTCTGACTCATGTGTCCAGTCCAAATAAAGGTAGCTGCTGACCATTAAAAAATAAAATTAAAATTAAAAAAGAGGCATTTCAAAGGTGTGTTAACCTAGATACCTAGAAACAATGGACAGGGCTTGCTTAAGGCAAAGATAAATTTTTTACTATAAAGGTTATATGTCTGGGATATGACTACCCACCATGACCTGCCCAGTTAGTAATTTATGATCAGATCACCCAGTGAGGTTACTTTCCATAGAACCTCTTTTTTCATCTACAACATCAAAGAAATATTTGCTATTTCTGTTATTATTATCAGCTTCCCAGGTGTCTATAATGTTCAGTCAAACACTACGCAAGGCTGAAACCTAGGGTCCCAAGAGCCGTGGAGATGTCAATATTAGTGTGAACTAGAGATGCAGACCAAGATAGAGGTCAGAGCCTGAAAACAGACAGCAAAGAACAAGAGACTGAGACCCAAGAAATCAAAAGTTGAACCCACCTTCATCTAATAGGAAAGACAAAGATTCCAAGAGAAATGCACCAGCATAAAAGAAGTACCAATACTTTCCACAGCCGGAAGTTAGAGACAAAGCTAAGTGAGGCCAACCTTTCTCCTCTGATCAATCTCTGCCCATCTCTCTGTTCATCCATCCATCCATCAATCCTCCCCAGCCCATGGTTCATCTGTGATCCCCTCTCCCCACCATGACCTTATCCCTTCAGTCTGTCCATCAACAGGTAAGACCATAGGTCCAATCTGGTCCTGGTTGCAACCTCAAGGTGCATGGGAAAGACTGCTGCATTGTGAGGTCCCAGTCACCAGACATCCAAGGGAACAGAGGCCACCACCTTTGTGAGTCTCCACGCTTTGTGAGTAAAAAGGCCAGTTTTAGAGTCAAGTTGACATAGATTTGCATCCGACTCTACCACCTACCAGCTGTTTGACCTGAGACAGATTACTGTATTTCTTTGTGCCTTAGTTTTCTTGCCTTGAAAATGGGAAATATAAATAATATATCAAACGTCCTGAGACATTTCTGAGGATCTAGGGTATAACACAGGTGATATATTTAGAACTATGCCTCAATAGGGTAAGCATTCAAATGCAGTTGCCATGATTTAGGATTCCCCACTTGTCCTGCAAAAACATCGCCACCATGCTCAGGCTTATCTCTCTCTAGTTCTCTATAGACTCAGACTCTCCCTCACTAGGAGATAGTAGTAACTCTTACTATTGAGGTCTACCCTCCAGCCCTCCCACTGTGGGCTGAGACCCACTGCTGCCCTGTCACTGTCCTCAGACTCCCTCTCCCCTGAAGGACCGGGGCAGTAAATACTTGGTTGTCCCAGGAGCACAATAGAGACTCATTAATATTTGATGAGAGAATTCTTAGAAACTCTGTGTCATGGCTCTGCCCCTCCACAGGATCTAAAACCTGGGGTCTGCTACAGCAAGTGAGGAGTTGGGGGCTTAAAGAATGGTTACATGTGAGGGGCTAAGGTGAGCAGGGTGGTGATCAGATAAAAGGAAACAAGTGATTAGTGAGAAGGAGACTGACAAGGTGAGGTTGAAGAGAGACATGTAAGCAGACATACTTGAATGGCCCAGGTGGCAGACACAAGAAGGGTGAGAGAAGGAGGAGAATCCAATAGGAGTCTTAATTCCCCAGTCTCACCTGGCCCTTTCATCTGGTTCTCCTCCTCAGTCTCTCTAACCTGTCTCTCACCACCTCTCTCCCTCCCCTAACTTCCCCTGGACTCCCTCCCTTACCTGTCCCAACATGCACCCCCCACTTAACTTTCTGAACTGTTCTTATCCAGTAGTCCTCCTCTTATCTGCCTTTCCTACCGATTTCCTCCCAAGTCACTCCTCACAGATCTTCCCCTTCACCTTTAACCCTCCTCATCTGTCTTTCTCATTTGTCCCCCTTCACTTATTCTTCTCTTAACCCCTCTTCCATATCCTTTTTGCCAGCATGGCTTTCTATTCCTGCCCAGAACCCCTCAATGGCCCTTAGGGCTTCTGGGCACCCCTGAGGAGAGAGTTGGAGCAGTGGGCATCAGGCTAAAAAGGTAAATGGGTATCAGGATGTCTCAGACCTGCAGGGGAGGGACAAGCCAGAGGTGGAGAGTAGTGTGCAGAGAAAGCTTGAAGGAGATGGGTGGAGGTCCTGGGGTTGGGATCTGGGTATGGGATGCGAGGTTCTGCAGGGCAAGTTGGTGGAGCTGATCCACCTCCTCTACCTCCAGCTGAATCTCGGTGCCCCATTCTGCCCATCTTCCACCCTCTTCCCTTGAGAATGCACCCCTGTGTTAGCCCTAGTGCCCTTCACGCTACAGAGAGACTGGCCAGAGAATTCAGTGTATGGTGGTGCCATTGGGCAATGGAAGGGGTCCAAGACACCAGTCAGGGTCCCCTGACACAGCCCCCTCACTCCCATATAGAAACCTATGCCCTGTATTTCTTCCTCATCACCTAGCAGAACCACCCAGAACAAGTTCAGCCTTTTCTAGGAGCACTGCAAAACAAGAAAAGCAAATTGCATAAAAATGGATTCTGTATGACTGATGCCACTCTCATACAACTGAAACAGGTAGAATAAAATGTTCCCCAAAATTGCTCCATCAAGTCAAGCCCTATCAGAACAAATTGCTCCATCAAGTTACGCCCTGCCAGAACTATAGGTAGTTATAAAACAATGATCCAGAGAAATTAAAAAATGGTGGTGGAATAAGTGGATGCTACACAGAAATGTCCCCAGGACCAAACTGGAATTACAACTAAAATACAAAGAAACCATCCTAAATAATCAACTGAAGACTAGCTGGAGAGAACCCTGATAATCAAGGATGGAAAGTGGAGATTACATAGAAACTGGTAGGAAGGGCAAAGGCATGAAAGGGCTCGCCAGGCTCCCACAGACACCAGCTGAAGTTCCAGAGAGATATCTCAGAAGTAGGTGGGTTGCCACTGAGAACTCTGGGATATAAATCCCAAGATGGGCCAGCCAGCAGAGAGCACCAGAACTGAGAAAGATGCCCACATAATATCTGGCTATGAAAAGCAGCAGGGTTGTTATCTGCCAGGAAGAGGCAGTTGGAAATGCAGTCATCCTCTTAAAGGACCAATGCACAAAATTTTGGGTGCAGCCACTCACCTTGGGCTCTGGCAAAGGGAGGGTGAACTGGAGCTTTGTGAAGAGAGTCCAAGATTGGGGGCTCTGGTGTTAGAACTCGGAGGGAAGATACCACGGTTTCCTGTGCTGAGTCATTCCCTCATGCTGTGGAGGACATTTTTCTCAGGTGGACCTTTGCTATCCAGGCAATTTTTGCCAGGGGGGGGGAGACAGTTACCCCACCCTATAGGAAAACCCCTTACCCCACCCTGTGGAGTTTCTGAGGCCCATTAAGAGACTGAGAATAACAATTAGGCAGAAGTGATTGCCCCACCCTGTTGAAAAACCTTTCACCCCACCTGTGGATGATTGTCTTAGGCTAATCAAGACTAAATCCAATCAGTTGGCAGACATAAGTGGGTCCCTGGAGGCTATGAGTCTTTGCCTTACCTAATTAGTCAGAAACAGCATTAGACACAATCCTGTGCTAGAGATTGGGAGGCATAACAGATCTACCTAATACATAGTCAAAAACTCAAACAGGCAGCCAAAATGCAGAGACAAATAACCCCAAAATAAGTACAAGAGAATTCTCCAGAAGAAGAGCTAAATGAAATGGAGATAAAAAATTTATCAGACACGGAGTTCAGAATAATGATGGCAAAGATGCTCAATAGAACGAGGAAAGATATAGTAACTATGAAGAATGACAGCACTCATAAAGAACACCATGGAAGGAATACACAGCAGATTAGAGGAAGCTGAGGATCAGATAAGTGAATAGAAGACACAATAGAAAAAATCACACAGAGAACCAAAAAGAAAACAAAAAAACAGAAGAACAGTTTGAGGGATCTGTGAGACAACATGAAATGTAACAATATTCACATAATAGGTGCTCCAGAAGGTGAAGGAAGTGAGCAAGGGGAAGAGAACATGTTTGAAGAAATAATGGCAGAAAACTTACCTAACCTGGTGAAGGAAAAAGTCACACAAGTCCAGGAGGCACAGAGAGTCCAAAGCAAGAAGAACCCAAACAGGCCCATGCCAGATACATCATAATTAAAATGACAAAAATTAAAGACAAAAAGAAAATCTTAAAGGCAGCAAAAGAAAAGCAACTTGTTACCTACAAAGGAGCTCTCATAAGATTGTCAGCTGATTTCTCATCAGAAACTCTACAGGCCAGAAGGGAATGGCATGAAGTACTTAAGGTAATGAAAAGCAAGGATCTGAAACCAAGATTACTAGATCCAGCAAGGCTATCATTCAAAATAAATGGTGAAATGAAGAGCTTCACATTAAAAAAAAGGACTAATGGAATTTATCACCACCAAACCAGCACTATAAAAATGCTAAAGGTGCTGAAACCGGTTTGGTTCAGTGGACAGAGCATCAGCCTGTGGACTGAAGGGTCCCAGGTTCGATTCTGGTCAAGGGCATGTACCTTGGTTGCGGGCACATCCCCAGTAGGAGGCGGCTGATCAATGTTTCTCTCTCATCGATGTTTCTAACTCTCTATCTCTCTCCCCTTGTATCTCTCTGTAAAAAAATCAATAAAATATATATATTTTTTAAAAAGCTAAAGGGACTGCTGTAATGAGAGGAAATATATAGAGAAAAACATAGGAATACAGAATTAAAATGGCAATAAATAACCCAGCTGGCATGGCTCAGTGGTTGAGCATCGACCTATGAACCAGGAAGTCATGGTTCAATTCCAGGTCAGGGGATATGCTCAGGTGATGGGCTCGGTCCCCAGTAGGGGCTGTGCAGGAGGCAGGCAGTCAATGATTCTCTCTCATCATTGATGTTTCACTCTCTTTCTCTCTCTTCTTTCTGCTCTGAAATAAATTATAGGTAGGTAGGTAGATAGATAGATAGATAGATAGATAGATAGATAGATAGATAGATATAGAGATGTATAAATTTAAAAAATAAGACTCAATTATCTGCTGTCTACAAGAGCCCCACTTCAGAACAAAAGACTCACATAGGATGAGAGTGAAGGGATGGGAAAATTTTTTCCATGAAAATGGAAACAAAAACCAAAAAACTAGGGTAGCGATACTCATATCTGGCAAAATAAACTTCAAAATGAAGGCCATCACAAGAGACAACAAAGGTCACTACATAATACTAAAGGGATTGATCCAACAAGAGGATATAACCCTGATAAACATATATGCACCCAATATAGGAGCATATATATATTTTTTAATTCTAGAGGACTTTAAGGAAGAGATCAACAACAATACAGTCAATACAGTGAAGACTTTAACACCCTGCTAACTTCACCAGATAGATTTTCCAGACAAAAAAATTAACAAGGAAACAATCCTATATAGTAAAAGTACAGTATGCAAATTGTCCCCTCAACCAGAGTTCTTCCGGGAATTCGACCAGGGGGCAGGCCAACCGGGGGAAGGGAGGGAAGCTCTGGCTGGTGGTGGCAGGCAGTTGGGGGAGGAAAGGGAGTACCCAGCCAGCAGCCAGCAGCTGCTAGGTAACTTATCAGTGCATGAATTTTGTGCACTGGGCCTCTAGTAACTCTATATGACACATTACATCAGATGTACTTAATTGACATTCTAGATTCCTCAAGAAACATACAGAGAGGACCCAAATAAATAAAACCAGAAATGAAAGCAGAGAAGTAACAACTGACACCACAGAAATACAAAAGATTGTAAGAAGATATTATGAACAACTATATGCCAACAAGCTGGACAATGTGGATGAAATGGACAAATTCCTAGAAAAATACAATCTCCCAAAACTTAATCAGGAAGAATCAGAAAACCTGAACAGGTCAATAACAACTGAGGAAATCAAAGCAATAATAAAAATAAATAAATAAAACTTTTACCCTAGCTTGTTTGGCTCAGTGGACAGAGCATCGGCCTCTGGACTGAAGGGTCCCAGGTTTGATTCTGGTCAAGGGCAAATGCCCAGGTTGTGGGCTCGATCCCCAATAGGGGGCATGCAGGATGTAACCAATCAATGATTCTCACTCATCATTGGTATTTTTCTCTCTCTCTCTTTCTCCCTTATTCTCTGAAATGACTAAAAAATATATCATTTTTTAAAAATAGCCTGGTACTGTCACAAGAAGAGGCATATAGGTCAATGAAACAGAACAGAGAACCCAGAAATTGACCCAAGCCATTACACTCAATTTATATTTGACAAAGGAGGTAAGGACATACAATGGAGTCAATATAGTCTCTTCAATAAATAGTGTTGGGAAAATTGGACAGATACATGCAAAACAATGAAACTAGACCACCAAGTTAGGCCATACACAAGAATAAACTCAAAATGGATAAAATGTTTAATGTAAGTAATGAAACCATACAAATCCTAGAAGAAACGATAAGCAGCAAATTCTCAGATATCTTTTATAGCAATATGCTTACAGATACATCTCCTAGGGCCAAGGAAACAAAAGACAAAATAAAGAAATGGGACTACATCAGAATAAAATGCTTCAGAACAGCAAAAGAAACCATCAACAAAATAGGAAGCCCACTGTATGGGAGAACATATTTGGCAATGTTGCATCTGATAAAAGATTAATATCCAAAAATATATAAGGAACTCATACAATTTAACAAAAGGAAGTAAAAAAATCCAATATAAAAATGGACAAAGAACCTAAATAGTCACTTCTCCAAAGTGGACATACAGATGGCCAAAAGATATGAAAACATGTTCAAAATTACTGATCATCAGAGAAATGCAAATTGAAATGACAATGAGGTATCACCTCACACCTGTCAGAATGGCTACCGTCAACAAATGACAAGTGCTGGCAAGAAGTGGAGAAAAGGGAACCCTAGTACACTGCTGGTGGGAATGCAGCCATTATGGAAAACAGTATGGAGTTTCCTTAAAAAATTAAATATGGAACTGCCATTTGACCCAGTGATCCCACTTCTGGGAATATATCTGAAGAAACCTTAAACACCAATCAGGAAGAATGTATGCACCCCTACGTTCATAGCAGCACAATTTACAATAGCTAAGATCTGGGAACAGCCAAGTACCCATCCGTTGATGAGTGGATAAGAAAGCTATGAAAGGAGACAAAATGGTGGCAGAATAGGCAGACATGTCCTAAGCCTTTTCCCAGAGCAGATAGAACAAGCAACTAAATCAAATAACATCCACCCCAAATTGGCGAAATAGACATAGCTGATGAGACAGTTTGCAGCCAGGAGGGGCAGAGGACACCTGGAGAATGCCCAGGGCACTGTGACCACGTGAGCAGCAGACACATGAGCAGCCCTCTCTCATCCGAGGATCAGCAACCCCATGAGCAGCCCGCCCCAGGCCAAGGAGCAGTAGCCTCATGTGTCCTGCTCCTGTCCGAGGAGCAGCAGCTTGCACGCAGCCCACCCCTGTCCAAGGAGCAGCAGGCCCTGCAAGCAGCCTGCCCCTGTCTGAGGAGCAGCAGCCCCATGAGCAGCCCGCCCCTGCCCAAGGAATAGCAGCCACATGAGCAGCCCACCCATGTCCGAGGATCAGCAGCCCTGCACAGCCTACACCCATCCAAGGAGCAGAAGCCTGCCCCCATCTGAAGAGCGGTAGCTGTGCGAGCACCCTGCCCCCAATCCGAGGAGCAGCAGCCACACAAGCAGCCCGCCCCCATCTGAGGAGCAGCAGTCTTGTGAGCAACCTGTCCCTGTCCAAGGAACAGCACTCTCACGAGCAACACATCCTCATCTGAGGAGCACCAGCTGCATGAACAGCCCAATCCCATCAGAGAAGCAGCAGTCCCATGAACAACCCGCCCCCATCCGAGGACCAGCAGCCACACGAGCAGCCCGCCCCTGTCCAAGGAGCAGCAGCCATGCGAGCAGCCTGCCCCCACCAGCCAGAGAAGCCACCACTGCTGTGAACAGTGCCCACCAGAGGAGCTGCTGCCAACTGAGGAGCAGCTGCTGCCACAACCACCCAAGGAGCAGACAGCGCCCGAGGAGACACTGCCACCAAGGAGCAGCCCCTGCACAACTCGACACATAGATCCTTTGGTGAGAGCAAAAATGGGTAGACAAAGGAACCCCCAAAGGAAAGAAAAGGAGGAATCGCTAGAAAAGCAGCTAAGTGAAACAGAGGCATGCAGTATGTCAGAAACAGAATTCAGCATAAGGGTCATACCGTTCATAACCCGGAAGGATGAAAAATTCAACAACTTATGTAAGAATCAAGAAGAAATAAAAAGTGATATAGCTGCAATAAAAAACACTATGGAGATATTTTACAACAGCATACTTTACAATTATCCCAAACAAACTTACAAACTAATTCTTTGAATGGTGGGCAGCAATTTAAAAAAAGGGACATGAAAGGATTTAATCCTTTGCAGAAGGAATTAAGGCACTGGGAAGGCACTCGAGCATCCTATATTGGCCCCTCTTGCCCTTTGTGCCAAGAGGGACCCTCTTCTCACAATCCAATTGCCCTCAGCTGTTACCTGAGCTTTCTGTTCATGCTGAGCTTGAAGCCTCGTGGGGGCTGGTACCAGGGATCTGTCTCACATCCAATTGTGTGAGCTGGGCCCTCACTGGAGAAGAAACCCGAGTTCCCCGAGATATGTGATCAGCACCGGGACCCTGCCAGCAGGCCAGGGGTTCCCAAGGCAGGTGCTGGGTGTGGAGGCCATGGGGTCATAGGCTACCAAGGAGACAAAACTGAACCTCACAGCACCCTGCTTGGCCCCGGAGGATGGCTGGTTAGCCAGAGACGGGTAAGATTCCTCAAGGAAGGAACAACCTAAAACAGGCACAGTCGCAGAGGGGCCATCAGGAGAGAACTTGGGGGGGCAACAGAAGTGGGGCACAGACCCTCACCCCCCCAACATTGCAGGGGCTTGAACCCTCACCCCCTTCTAAAGGAGGTCTCCTACCCCCATGGCTGCTTCGCGCTTCCCACACCCAGCTCAGATCGGGACCCAGGCAACAGAAAGAGACCCGGCCCAGCTCACATCGAGATACAGGTGACAGACAGAGACTTGGCCCAGCTCAGATCGGGACCCAGGTAACAGACAAGAGACTTGGCCGACAGCAGTTGCCCTATATCTAAATTCAGCTGAGCATTTGGAATGCTCAGGGCCCACTCAAAAATGCAAATAATCCCTCCCACTAATATTTACAGGGTAAACTAAGATTGTTGGTAGAGTATTAAATTTGACAGTAAAATAGTAATCGAGTTTTCAGATTAATTTAAATAGGCTCATTGAAATAAGTGAATATTCAAGTACTGGACAAAAAGCTATTCTTAAAGTAATAACTAAAATTTTTATTGGTAGTTCATCTCATGGTAAAATTCCTGAATATGCAATGAACCTAAAGCAGTCATATGTGTGGGGAAAAAAAAAAATTTTTTTTTAATTTAAAGTTATCAAGACTGCATTATAAAATTTACAAAAACCTCCATTAAAAAAAAAAGGGGGGGGGATAGTAGGGCAATATCATGTAAGGAAAAATATCCTATAAGTAAATTACATCTAGAAAATTTTTACTTTACCAAAGTAAGGTTCATTTGCAATGCTAACAGCAAGACGGCCATTAAAAACACACATGGTGTCTAAATAAGACAAAGGAAAATCGTTTGAACAAAAATAAAAAGGATCCCAAATCAATTATATAGAAAAGATTCCTTTATTAACTTGTGGTCGAGAATATATTTGTATATTTTCAGAAAACAACCCCAAGACCAGATGGATTCCTGCAACAGAGAGGAATTGACAGGAGTGCTCCAACCATGAAGACAAGAGGAAAAAACAGTCCAGAGATGGAAGACGCTGACAACGCCTTGCCATGGGAGCAGTCAGCAGCTGTGCACCGCTGCAGGTTACCTAGGACCAAACCAGAGAGGGTCGGACCTGCATTGCCACCATGTGCCCACCATCTAGATATCACTGCTGACATGTACACATAAGGAACTGTTGGACATTGAAATTGGGACTCAAACATTTTTTTGTTTTGTCTTGTTTTGTTATTATATGTTTATTTCCAGTCTGCAAAGGCAAAACTTTTTAAAGGAAAGAAATGGTGGGAAAAAGATACAGAGGCAAAGAAGCATTGAACAGACTGTCAAACTACATTGGGAAGACAGGGGTGGTTGGGCGAGGAGGGCTGTAAGAGACCAACCGAAGGACTTGTACGCATGCATATAAGCACAACCAATGGATATAAGACACTGGGGTGGGGGGGGAGGGTGGGCAGGTGAAGGCATGTCCTGGGGGGTAGGGGAGGTCGGGTGGAGATCAAAGGGGAAAAAAAAAAGGAGACATATGTACTACTATTTGTAATACTTAAAACAATAAAAATAAAATAAAATTTAAAAAAAAAACACTATGGAAAGTTTCATCAATAGACTAGGAGAAGCAGAGGACTGAATTAGCAAATTAGAAGACAGGGAAACAAAACACACCCAAACTGAACTGCAATTGGAGAAAAAAATTAAAAGACAGGAGAAGAGTCTAAGGGAGCTTTGGGACGACATGAAACGAAGCAACATATGAATAATAGGGGTGCCAGAATGACAGGAAGAGGAACAAAGGTTAGAAAAACTATTTGAAGAAATAATGACAGAAAATTTCCCTGATGTGGGGAAGAAAAAAGTCACACAAGCACAGAGAATCCCAAACAAGATGAATCCAAAAAGACCCACACCAAGACACATTGTAATTACGATGACAAACATTCAGGACAAAAAAGAATCTTAAATGCTGCAAGAGAGAGAAAGAAAGTTACATACAAGGGATCTCTCACTAAATTATCAAATGATTTCTCTACAGGCCAGAAAAGAATGGAAGGAAATTTACAAGTGATGCAAAGCAAGGGACTGAATCCACAAATACGCTATCCAGCAAGGCTATCATTCAAAATTGAAGGGGAAATAAGGAGCTTCACAGACAAAAAAAAAAAAAAAGGCTAAGGGAGTTTATCACTACCACGCCAGCAATGCAAGAAATACTAAAGGGATTGGTGTAAAAAGAAGAAATAAAAAGGGAAGAAGGAACACATGCACACACACAAAAAAAAATGGCTACCCATCAATAACTTTAAAGGTAAATGGAATAAATGCTCCAATCAAAAGACATCGAGTGGCTGAATGGATAAAACAAAAATGACCCATATATATGCTGTCTACAGGAGACCCACCTCAGAACAAGGGACTTACACAGACTGAAAGTGAAGAGATGGGAAAATATATTTCAGGCAAATGGAAATGTAAAAAAAGCTAGGGTATCAATACTTATATCTGACAAAATTGATCTCAAAGTGAAGGCCATAAAAAAAGATAATGAAGGCCACTTCATAATACTAAAGGGATGGATACAACAAGAGAATATAACCCTGACAAACATATATGCACCCAATGCAGGAGCACCCAAATACATAAAAAAAACTCCTGGAAGATATCAAGGGAGAAATCGACAACAATATAATCATAATAGGGTACTTTAATACCCCACTGACATCACTGGATAAATCCTCTAGACAAAAAATCAGCAAAGAAACAGCAATCCTAAATGACTCACTAGATCATATGAACTTAATTGACACTTTCACCCCAAAGCCACAGAATATACATTCTTCTCAAGTGCACATGGAACATTCTCAAAGATAGACTACATATTGGGTCACAGGCAAAGTCTCTCCAAATTCCAGAAGATTAAAATCATATCAAGCATCTTCTCAGACCACAGTGGCATAATATTAGAAATAAATTACAATAAAAACCAGTGGTTGGCAAACTGCGGCTTGCGAGCCACATGCAGCTCTTTGGCCCCTTGAGTGTGGCTCTTCCACAAAATACCACAGCCTGGGCAAGTCTATTTTGAAGAAGTGGCATTAGAAGAAGTTTTAAAAAATTGGCTCTCAAAATAAATTTCAATCGTTGTACTGTTGATATTTGGCTCTGTTGACTAATGAGGTTGCTGACCACTGATAAAAGCAATCAAAAAAATTCAAACACTTGGAAGCTGAATAGCATGCTATTAAACAACGACTGAGTTACCAAAGAGATCGAAGAAGAAATTAAAAACATCCTGGAAATGAGTGACAATGAAAACACAACAATCCAAAATCTGTGGGACACAATGAAAGTAGTCCTGAGAGGGAAGTTTATAGCTCTACAGGCCTACCTCAAGAAACAAGAAAAAATGGTAGTAAATCTAACTCTACAACTTAAAGAATTAGAAAGAGAGCAACAAGAAAAGCCCAGAATGAGCAAAAGGAAGGAGATAATAAAGATCAGAGTAGAAATAAATGACATAGAGACCAAAAAAAAAAAAAAAATACAAAAGATCAATGAAACCAAGAGCTGGTTCTTTGAAAGGATAAACAAGATTGATGAACCTCTAGCCAGGCTCACCAAGAAACAGAGAGAGGACCCAAATAAACAAAATCAGAAATGAAAGGGGCAAAATAACAACAGACCCCCCAGAAATACAAAGGATTGTTTAAAAATATTATGAACAACTCTATTCCAACAAACTAAGTAACCTAGAGGAAATGGACATATACCTAGAGAAATACAACCTTCCAAAACTCAATCAGGAAGAATCTAAAAAGCTCAATAGGCCAATAACTATAGAAGAAATTGAAGCAGTCATCACAAAGCTTCCAACACAATGAAATACTACGCTGCTATAAAAAAGAAGGAATTCTTACCATTTGCAGCAGCATGGATGGACCTGGAGAGCATTATGTTAAGTGAAATAAGCCAGGCAATGAAAGAAAAATACCACATGACCTCACTTATTTATGGAAAATAAAGAACATTATAACCTGATGAACAAAAAGATAGATACAGAGACAGTAAAGCACCAAACAGACTGTCAATTTACAGCGGGAAAGCAGGGGAGTGTGGGGAGGGGGAGAAAGAGATCAACCAAAGGACTTGTATGCATGCATATAAGCACACCAATGGACACAAGACACTGGGGGCAGTGGGATGAAGGCATGCGACAGGGGGTAGGGGAGGCTGGGGAAAAAAAGGAGATATATATACTACTACATGTAATACTTTAAACAATAAAAAAATAGTTATGTTAAAAAAAAAAAAAAGCTTCCAGCAAACGAAAGCCCAGGGCCAGATGGCCTCACAGGGGAGTTTTACTGAAAATTCAAGGAAAAACTAAAACCTATCCTCCTCAGACTATTTCAAAAAATTCAAGAAGAAGGAACACTTCCAAGCTCATTCTATGAAGCCAGCATCATCCTAATACCAAAACCAGATAAAGACAACACAATGAAAGAGAATTACAGGCCAGTATCCCTCATGAACATAGATGCCAAAATCCTCAACTAAATTCTAGCAAATTGGATCCAGCATTACATCAGAAAGGTCATACACCATGACCAAGTAGGATTTATCTTGGGGAGGCAAGAATTGTACAATATCTGCAAATTGATAAACATAATAATCACATAAACAAATTGAGAGATAAAAATCACATAGTCATATCAATTGATGCAGAAAAAGCATTCAACAAAAACCAACACCCTGCCCTGACTGGTTTGGCTCAGTGGATAGAGCATTGGCCTGAGGACTCAAGGGTCGCGGGTTCGATTCTGGTCAAGGGCATGTACCTTGGTTGCAGGCACATACTTAGTAGGGAGTGTACAGGAGGCAGCTGATCGATGTTTCTCTCTCATCGATGTTTCTAACTCTCTATCCCTCTCTCCCTTCCTCTCTGTAAAAAAATCATTAAAATATATATTTTTTTAAAAAGAAACCAACACCCTTTCTTGATAAAAATCCTCAGCAAAATGGGCATAGAGGGATCATACCTCAACATAATAAAAGCCATATATGACAAAGCCACAGCCAACATCATACTCAATGGGCAAAAACTAAAACCAGAGAATCCAAAATGGTGGTATAGGGTAAACACCTAAACTGCTGCCTCACACAACAATTTCAAAACTACAACTAAAAGACAAAATGTCTATCACCCAGAACCATGGGAAAGCTGGCTGAGCGGAAGTTCTACAACTAGAAGGAAAGAGAAAAGAGCATTGGGACGTGCACAAGCACTGAAAAGCTGAGGTACGGAGGCGCGCTATCTGGGCTGGTGGCAGGCGTTGCTTTTTTCAACCCAAAGGGAGACAAGCCCCTGATTACTCTGAAATCCAGTTTCTGGGGAGACGCAGGGGACCCAAACTCTTACAGGGAGAAGCTGGACTGTCTGCCATCGGGTCGGAAAGTGAGGGGGGCTTGCTTGTAGAGCTGTGAGCAAGAATAATTGTTTACTGCGCTGGAGCGCAGGACATGGGGAAGCGGTCAGAGACGCAGAGCCGGCTAACTAGCAACCATTGCTGTTTGCCATGCCCTAGCCTAGTGGCGCCCTGAGAGCCCACCCCACACAACCTACAAACCCACCCAAGCTCCAAGCAGCGGCTTTAGCATAAGAAAGGCCTTCCCTAACGCAGCTTAACCTAGCAAACTTGCAGCCTGGGTCAGACAGCTCCAAAACCTCCAAACACCAAGCAAAGAGGAGAAAACTGTAGCTCGTCTGTAGCTTCTGCTGGATGGACTCAGACAGTAGCTGACCTGCACCCCGTTGGAGATCCAGAAGCCAGTGTACCTAGTGGTCAGTGTGAGACACCAGATTTCAACTACTCACAGCCATAAGTGACATATTCAAGAGGCAGACTCAGTGAGCACCAAAGCCCCACTGAAACAAGTCCTGCACCATAAGCATGTCTCCAGCGCAGCAGTTCTTCCATTATAGACACAGCAAGTCCTCACAGCCAATTGGCCTAGAGGTCAATTCCTCCCAGTGTACCAACAGCAATCAAGGCTTAACTACACCAAGACTTTGCACTCAGCCCACAAAGGGGTGTACCAAGAGCATCCACCTCAGGTGATTGGGGAGGCTGAGCTACTGCCCCCTATAGGTCACCTACCACACAAAGCCACTCCATCAACACAGGGAAGCAGCCAAAATGCAGAGACAAAGAAGCATGTCACGAATGAAAGAAACGGAGGAAAGCAAACTACTGGACGACATAGAGTTCAGAACCACATTTATAAGGTTAATCAAGAATCTTCTAAAAACTGCTGAGAAACTTGATGAGACCTTTAAGGATCTTAATGAGAATGCCAAGAAAATGGAAAAGGACCAGTCAGAAATGAAGCATACACTGTCTAAAATAAAGAATATACAGACACTCAACTGTAGATCAACGTACCCCAAGAATCAAACCAAAGATCTGAAATATGAGGAAACAAAAAACACCCAACCTGAAAAACAAAAAGAAAAAAGAATCCAAAAATATGAAGATAGTGTAAGGAGCCTCTGGGACAACTTTACACGTACCAACATCAGAATTATGGGGGTGCCAGAAGAGAGAGAGCAAAATATTGAAAACCTATTGGAAGAAACAATGACCGAAAACTTTCCCTACCTGGTGAAAGAAATAGACTTACAAGTTCAGGAAGCACACAGAACCCCATGCAAGAGGAATCCAAAGAGGACCACACCAAGACACATCATAATTAAAATGCCAAGGGCTAAAGACAAAGAGAGAATCTTGAAAGCAGCAAGAGAAAAACGGTTAGTTACCTACAAGGGAATACCCATACAACTGTCAGCTGATTGCTTGGCAGAAACTATGCAGGACAGAAGGGAGTGGCAAGAAATCTACAAAGTGATGAACAGCAAGAACCTACAACCAAGATTACTCTACCCAGCAAAGCTATCATTCAGAGTTGAAGGTCAGATAAAAAGCTTCACAGATAAGAAAAAGCTAAAGGAGTTCATCACCACCAAACCAGGATTACATGAAATGCTGAAGGGTATTCTTTAAGAAGAGGAAGAAGAAGAAAAAGGTAAAGATAAAAATTATGAACAACAAAATGACATCAAATACATACCTACCAACAAGTGAATCTAAAAATCAAGTGAACAGAAAATCTGAAGAACAGAATGGACTGGTAAATATAATAAAATCAGGGACATAGAAAGGGAGTGGACTGACAAAGGGGGAAGCGGGTGTGAGGAGTGCAGGAAGAGATTGGACAAAAATCTTACTCCTATGGATGAAGATAGTGGCGGGGGGTAAGGGCATGGGGTGAGGTGGGGAATCAGGTGGAGGGGAGCTATGGGGGGGGGAAGAGGAACACCTGTAATAATCTGAACAATAAAGATTTATTTTTTAAAAAACGAGTTGTCATTGTTATATTTTTAAATGAGCCCCTGTTCTAGGACAGATATTCTGCCACCTTTCCTTTCATGGTTTCAGTAAGGCCTGGCAGTCTCCATGTAATCCCTGGTGAGGAAGACTGAGGCTTAGTGACCTCAGTGGACTTGCCCAAGATCACACAGATGCGTAGTGGCAGAACTAGAATTCAAATCTAGATCTTCCCATTGCTAAAATCCCTTCTCAACTGGGTCAGAATTCTTTTCCCTCTAGAAAATGAAAAGAAAAAAAAAAACTAAAACCATTTCACCTAGGAAGAGGAACAAGACAGGGATGCCCACTTTCACCACTCCTGTTCAACATAGCTCTGGAAGTGCTAGCCATAGAAATTAGACAAGAAGAAGAAATAAAAAGTATTCAAATTGGAAAAAGAAGATGTAAAACTGTCATTATTAGCAGATGACATGATATTGTACATAGAAAACCCTAAAGACTCCATCAAAAAAGTATTAGACTTAATAAATTAATTCGGCAATATAGCAGGATACAAACTTAACACCAAGAAATCTATGGCATTTCTATACACCAATAGTGAACTTACAGAAAGAGAGACTAAAAAAACAATCCCATTTACCATCGTACCAAAAAATTAAGATACCTAAGAATAAACTTAACTAAGGAGATAAAAAACCTATACTCGGAAAATTACAGGACATTGAAAAAAAAGATAGAGGAAGATATAAACAGATGGAAGAACATATCATGTTCATGGATTGATAGAATCAACATCATTAAAATGTCCATAATACCCAAAGCAATCTATAGATTCAATACACTTCTCATTAAAATACCAACAGCATATTTCACAGACCTAGAATGCACTCTCCAAAAATTCAACCTGAACAAAAAAAGACCCTGAATAGCTGCAGCAATCCTGAGAAAGAAGAACAAAGTAGGAGGGATCTCAATACCAGATATCAAGCTGTATTTTAAAGCCACTGTTCTCAAAACTGCCTGGTACTGGCACAAGAACAGACATATAGATTGATGGAATAGAATAGAGAACCCAGAAATCAACCCAAACCACTATGCTCAAGTAATATTTGACAAAGGAGGCAAGAACATACAATGGAGTCATGACAGTCTCTTCAATAAATGGTGTTGGGAAAATTGGTATAGTTTCATGCAAAATAATGAAACTAGACCACCAACTTACACCATACACAAAAATAAACTCAAAATGGACAAAGGACTTAAACATAAGATGGGAAACCATAAAAATATTAGAGGAATCCAATTTCAGACATATGACGAAGCAATTTCTTCACCGATACAGCTCCTAGGGCAATGGAAACTAAAGAGAAAATAAACAAATGGGACTACATCAAAATAAAAAGCTTTTGCACAGCAAAAGATACCATCAATAAAACAACAAGAAAGCCCACTGCATGGGAGAACATATTTGCCAATGATATCAATGATAAGGGTTTAATCTCCAACATTTACAGGGAATTCATACAACTTAACAAAAGGAAGATAAACAGCCCAATCAAAAAATGGGCAATGGACCTAAATCGATACTTTTCTAAAGAAGACATAAGGAAGGCCAAGAAACATATGAAAACATGCTCAAAGTCATTAATTATCCGAGAGATGCAAATCAAAACGACAATGCGGTTTTTCCATCTCACACCTGTCAAAATGGCTACCATCAACAAGTAACGAACAAGTGCTGGAGAGGAAGAGAAGAAAAAGGAATCCTCCTGCACTGTTGGTGGGAATGCAGACTGGGGCAGCCACTGTGGAGAACAGTATGGAGTTTCCTCAAAAAACTAAAAATGGAACTCCCATTTGACCCAGTGATCCCACTTCTAAGGAATATATCCCAAGAAAACAGAAACACCAATCAGAAAGGATATATGCACCCCTATGTTCATAGCAGCACAATTTAACATAGCTAAGATTTGGAAATAGCTTAAGTGCCCATCAGCAGATGAGTGGATTAAAAAACGGTGATACATCTACACAATGGAATACTACACTGCTGTAAAAAAGAAGTAATTCTTACCATTTGCAACAGCATGGATGGAACTGGAGAGCATTATGCTAAGCAAAATAAGCCAGTCTGAGAAAGATAAATATCACATGATCTCGCTCATTTGTGGAATATAATGAACAACATAAACTTATGAACAAAAACAGATCTAGAGACAGAGAAGCATCGATCAGATGTTCAAACCTCAGAGGGAGGATCAACATCAGGGGGAGAGATCAACCAATGTACATGTATGCATGCATATAAGCCTAACCAATGGACACAGACACCAGGAGGGTGAGGGCATGAGTAGGGAAGTGGGGGGCAAAGGAGGATAAGGACACATATGTAATATCTTAGTCAATAAAGAAAAAAAATTAAAAATAAAAAAAGCTATGATACATTTATACCATAGAATAACTATGCAGCAATAAAAAGGAAGGATCTCTTATACCTTTAAGACAGCATGGAGGGAACTGGAGAGTATTATGCTAAGTGAAATAAGCCAGTCAGAGAAAGAAAAGTATCACATGACCTCACTCATATGTGGAATCTAATGAACAAAATAAACTGATGAACCACATGGACCCAGAGACATAGGAGCATAAAACAGACTGCAGAACTTCAGAGGTAAGTCGGGGAGGGGTGGAAAGTGATCAACCAAAGAACTTGTATGAATATATGGATAACCCATGGACACAGATAATAGGGTGGTGAAGGCCTGGGGTGGGGGGTAGAAGTAGGCTAGAAAGGGTCAATGGAGGAAAGAGGGGCCATATGTAATACTTTCAACAATAAAGATTTTTAAATTAAAAAACAACAACAATGGTCCAGGATCTACTCTGATTTCTTTTAAGTTTATTTTTCCGATCTAAAGCCAAGTCATCAATCACAGGGACCAACTCAATACCTAGTTGAGAAATTTTCTTCTTGCATCCTGTAATAAGTGCTGCACAATCCCATAATGCACCGCTTCGTTGACATACCCAGACATCAGTATTCAAAAAAAGGAAAAGCCTACTAACCTACTCCTTGATTAACTAATCCCAGCAACTTCCATGTTCCACTAAGGCCCACATTTGGGGCTCAGAACCTGGGAACCTATCTCAGTCTTCTCACCCTCTACAGAGCAATAAATCTGCCTTTGCTTTTATCAGTGTCCCTGCTCTAAATTCTTTTATATCAGAAGATAAGAACCCAAACTCACTGGTAACACAACCAACAATAATATGTGACCAGTCCAGCCAGTGCAGCTTATTGGTTGAGCTTCCACCCAGGAGCCAAGAGGTTGCTGGTTCAATTCCCCGTCAGGACACATGCCTAGGTTGCTGGCTCGATCCCCAGTACGGGCCATGTAGGAAACAGCCAATCAATGATTCTCTCTCATCATTAATGTTTCTATCTCTCTCTCCCTCTCCCTTCCTCTTTAAAATCAATAAAAATATATTTTTTAAAAAGAATATGTGCATGAATCTGTGTTTGATAGAAATGTATAGAGAAAGCTGTGGATTAATCATGGTTATCTAAGAGGGTTGCAGTGGGGAAATGGGTGGTGGTGAGGAAGGTAAGAAAGAAAGGGTAAAATACTATAGACCTATAAGAAGTTGCAGAGCCCTAGCTGGTTTGGCTCAGTGGATAGAGCATCAGCCTGAGGACTCAAGGGTCCTGGGTTCAAGTCCAGTCAACGGCACATGCCCCAGTTGTAGGCTCCATCCCCAGTAGGGGCATGCAGGAGGCAGCTGATCAATGATTCTCTCTCATCATTGATGTTTCTATCTCTCTCTCCCTCTCCCTTCTTCTCTGAAATCAATAAAAATATTTTTTTTAAAAAAAGAATTTGCAGAAATATTACAGAGAGGCACCCTCTATCCATCCTTACACTCATTACTACTGATTCAGGAAGGGACTGTGCATAACTATAGCACATTCTTGAAAGTAGGAAACTGACATTGGCGCAATACAATGAATGAGACTGTAGACTAGTTACTGGGACTTCACCAGCTTTCCAATGTACTCATTTTTTTTCATTTTTTTAAGGCTAACTTAGCCATTTTTATATGTTTTTATTGATTTCAGAGAGAGGAAGGTAGAGAGAGAAACATCAAAGATGAGAGAGAAATATTGACCAGCTGCCTCCTGCATGCCCCCTACTGGGGATTGAGCCTGCAACCTGGGCATGTGCCCTGACCGGGAATTGAACTCCTGACCTCTTGGTTCATAGGTCAATACTCAATGACTTAGCCACCCCAGCTGGGCTAATTTCTTTTTTTTTAATAATATATTTTATTGATTTTTTACAGAGAGGAAGGGAGAGAGATAGAAAGTTAGCTGAGCCAAACCGGTTTTGGCAGGGCTAATTTCTTTTTACATGTCTTGGTGTATAATTCGGTGACATTTTATTACATCTAGAAATACCACAATCAAGATACAGAATTGTTTCCTTAACACAGAGAAACACCCAAGTGCCATTCCTTTTACAATCACACCCTCCCTCCTCTTCTGTTACCCTGGACAACTACTAATGTGTTTTCTATCTCTATTATTTTGTCATTTCAAGAATGTTAATTTTAAAAACAATATTTTTATTTCAGAGAGGGAGAGGGGGAGAGAGATAGAAACGTCAATGATGAGCCGAAACTGGTTTGGCTCAGTGGATAGAGCGTCAGCCTGTGGACTGAAAGGTCTCAGGTTCGATTTTGGTCAAGGGCATGTACCTGGATTGCGGGCACATCCGCAGTAGGGGGCGTGCAGGAGGCAGCTGATCGATGTTTCTCTCTCATCGATGTTTCTAACTCTCTATCTCTCTCCCTTTCTCTCTGTAAAAAATCAATAAAATATATTTTAAAAAGAAACATCAATGATGAGAGAGAATCATTAATCAGCAGCCTCCTGCACTAGAGTTTGAGCCAGAAACCTGGGCATGTGCCCAGACTGGGAATTGAACCAGTGACCTCCCGGTTGAACCAGTGACCTCCCGGTTCATAGGTCCATAACTCAACCACTGAGCCACACCCACCAGGCCAAGAATGTTATTTAAGTGAAATTATACAGCATGTTACCTGCTGAGATTAGCTCTTTTCATTCAGCACAATGACCTAAAAATCCATCCAAGTTGTATGGATCCCTAGTTCCTTCCTTTTTATTGCTGAGTACTATTTAATGGTCTATTAAAACTGCTATGGCTATTTGTATCAGATTTTTGTGTGAACACACATTTTTATTTCTGTAGAATAAATGCCCAGGAGTGCTAAGTGAAATAAGCCAGGAGTAAGTCTACAATGAACTTTTTAAGAAACTTTCAACTGTTTTATAGAGTGGCTGTACCATCTTACATTCCCACCAACAATGTATGAGAGTTCCAGTTTCTTTGAACACTCACCAGCATTTGGTCCTATCCGTATTATTAGTATTGTTAGCCATTCTAGTGGGTGTGGAGTGGTATTTCATCATGATTTTGCATTTCTCTAATGGCTATTAATATTGACAGTTTTTCCAGTGTTCATTTGCCCCTATATATTGTACTTAGTGAAATGTCCACATCCTCTGCCCATTTGCCAATTGTACTGTTTGGATATTTTTTTAATTGATCAGTTTTAGAACATACTCTACTAGTCCTTGTCAAATACAGGATTTGCAAATATCATCTTCTAGTCAGTTACTTCTTTTCTCTTCCTCTTAACAGGAGTTTTCAGAGTAAAGGTTTCTAATTTTGATGAAGTCCAACCGGATCCTTTTTGTTTATTAAAGAACTAGAGGCCCACCCTGACTGGTTTGGCTCAGTGGATAGAGCATCGGCCTGCGGACTGAAGGGTCCCGGGTTCGATTTTGGTCAAGGGCATGTACCTTGGTTGGGGACACAGCCCCAGTGGGAGGTGTGCAGGAGGCAGCTGATCGGTGTTTCTCATCAATATTTCTAACTCTCTATTCCTCTCCCTTCCTCTCTGTAAAAACTCAAATATATATATATATATATATATATATAGAGAGAGAGAGAGAGAGAGAGAGAGAGAGAGAGAGAGAGAGAACTAGAGGCCTCATGCACAAAATTCATGCAAGGGGCTCAGCCCTCACAGCCCTGGCTTTGTCGTTCGGCTGTCTGGTCTAATTAGCATATTATGCTTTTATTATTATAGATTATGCTTTTGGCTTCCGGTCAAGATGGCAACACAGGACTTGCATCCTCCCACAACCATATCAAAATTACAAATAAACTACAGACTAACCATCATTCAGAACCACCTGAAGTCTAGCTGAACAGAAGTCCTACAATTAAGGATATAAAGAAGAAGGCACATCGAGACTGGTAGAAGAAGTGGAGATGCAGAATGTGCTGGTCCCACACCCACATGTAGCAAATTACAAGGAATATTTCAGCTGTGGAGGTCCCACCTGAAGAGCAAGGGGTCCTAGCCCCAGATCTGGTCCTCCAGCCCAGGGTTCCAGTGCCAGGAAGAGAAGTCCCCATAACTTTTGGCTGTAAAAAATCAGTGGAGGTTGCAGCTGAGTGACACAGAGGGCTCTTTTAGGTGTTCTAAAAAGGCCTGCACAGAATGCAGACTGGTGCAGCCACTGTGGAGAAGTATATGGAGTTTCCTCAAAAAATTAAAAATGGAGCTCCCACTTGACCCAGTAATCCCACTTCTAGGAATATATCCCAAGAAACCAGAAACACCAATCAGAAAGGATGTATGCACCCTTATGTTCATAGCAGCACAATTTACAATAGCTAAGATTTGGAAACAACCTAAGTGCCCTTCAGCAGATGAGTGGATTAAAAAGCTGTGATACATCACAATAGAATACTACCCTGCTGTAAAAAAGAAAGAACTCTTACCATTTGCAACAGCGTGGATGGACCTGAAAAGCATTATGCTAAGTGAAATAAGCCAGTCAGAGAAAGATAAATATCACATGATCTCACTCATTTGTGGAATATAATGAACATTATAAACTGATGAACAAAAATAGATACAGAGAAAAAGAAGCAACCAACAAACTGTTAAACTTTAGTGGGAAGGCAGGGTAGGGGTAAGGGTGGGGATAAGAGATCAACCAAAAGACTTATATGCATGCATATTAGTATAACCAATGGACACAGACACTAGGGGGGTGAGGGCATGTGCCAGGGGTGGGAGTGGCTGGGGGGAGGTCAATGAGGGAAAATGGTGACGTATATATACTATACGTAATACTTTAAACAATAAAACAAAACTTTTAAAATAAATAAAATAAAATAAAAGGGCCCACACAGACTTACATGAACTCACTCACTCTGAGCTCCAAGAGTGGAGCAGCAGTTCAAAAGGCACCATGGACATATAGGAGGAGGAACTGAAGTGTCTGGCATCTGGGTGAGAGCTGGAGGGGCAGCTTTCTACCAGCCTAAAGTTCTGGCAGAGGCCATTGTTCCTTTTCTGAACCCTTTCCCCACAGAGCCAACAGGGGGGAATCATATCTGAGTCGCCATCAACCTAGCTAATACTCTTCACCCTACCCCAGTGATTCCCTGAGACCCTATGCCACCAACTTGTGGGCCCAACCCAAACTGATGTTAGTAGCTTTTCCATACAGCCTGTCTTGGCTCATCCTTCAAATCTCTCAAACAAGTAACATCTGACCTCAGCATGTCTTATACTTCTCACTAAGTGGTTCCAGGCCCAGCACCAGTGGCATCCAGCTATGGTTCACAGCTGGACCTCTACTGGGAACCTGCAAGTTAGCACAAGTAGCAGCCATATGCAGGTTGCTTTATGCCAGGAGCTCTGGGCCAAACACAGGCAACAGCTGACTTAGGCCTGCACCTCCCAGGAGGCCCCAGAGCCAGTGCACCTGGTGGACAGCTTCAGACCTCATAGAATCACCACCCAACCACCTCCACAAGCAACATATTCAAAGGGCAGACTCAGCAGGCACCAGAGCCCCACTGAAGTAAGTCCAGCTCCATGGAGTGGGCCCCTGCACAGATGATCCTCCACATTGGTCGCAGCCAGTCCTTTCTGACAATTGATCTGGGGGTAAATCCCTCCCATTGGCATGCCAAGAGCACTCAAGGCTCAACTTCATCAGGAGGGTGTACACAGCCCACACAGTGGGGGAGGAGGGGCACACCAGTGGAGTGACCAGCTCAGGAGAATGGAGAGGCTGTGCCATTGTACCCTGCAAGACACCTACTACATTAGGCCACTCTACCAAGCCTGGGAGACATAGCAGCTCTACCTAATACATAGAAACAAAACACAGGGAGGCTGCCAAAATAAGGAGACAAAGGAACATGTTGCAGATGAAAGAATAGAACAGAACTGCAGGGGGGGAAAAAATCTAAAACATATGGAGACAAGCAGTCTACTAGATACAGAGTTCAAAACACTGATTATAAAGATGATCAATGAACTTAGGGGAAGAGTAGATGAACTTAGGGAGAACTTCAACAGCATAAAAAAAAAGGACATGAAAGTCATAAAATAGAACCAATCAGAAATGAAGGATACACTAATTGAATGAAGAATAGTTTACAGGTAATCAACAGTAGAGCAGATGAAGTCAAGAATCAAAACCGGCCCTAGCTGGCTTGGCTCAGTGGATGGAGCATTGGCCTGCAGACTGAGGGGTCCCAGGTTTGACTCTGGCCAAGGGCACATGCCTGGGTTGTGGGCTTGATCCCCAGCGGAGGGTGTGCGGAGGGCATGCAAGAGGCGGCCGATCAATGGTTCTCTCTCATTATTGATGTTTCTATCTCTTCTTCTCCCTTCCTCTCTGAAATTAATAAAAAGAAGTATATTTTTTTAAAAAAAAGAATCAAAACCACGATTTGGAATATAAGAAACAGAAAACACACAATTAGAACAGCAGAAAGAAAAAAAGAATCCAAGAAAATGAGGATAGGTACAGGAAAGTCTTGGCTTGAACCAAGATTGTAGTGTAGGTAAACGCCAGTATTCGCCACCTCCCACAACCACATCAAAATTATAACTAAAATATAGAACAACCATCATTCAGAATCACCTGAAAGCTGGCTGAATGGAAGTCCTACAACTAGAGAAATAAAGAATAAAGCACATTGAGACTGGTAGGAGGGAAAGAGGTGTGGAATGGACTGGCCCAGCACCCACATGGGCCATTTTTTTAATCCAAAGGGAAATCATCCCTGAGAGCAAGGGGTCCCAGGCCCCACACTAGACTTCCACCCACGGTTCCAGAGCTGGGAAGAGAAGTCCCCGTAACTTCAGGATGTAAAAACCAGTGGGGACTGTGTCTGAGTGACACAGGGGCTGCTAAAGATCCAGATATTCTTCTTAAAAGGCCAGACATGAACTTAACTAGGACTCACTCTGACCTCCAGCACCAGGAAGCATTGTGGGACCCAGACACATATGTGGTGGAATTGGATTGTCTGACATTAGGGCTGGAACTTGGGGGTGGTTTTCTACCAGACAGAGGTGTTCTCAGGAGTCATTGTTCCTATGCCAGGAGCTCCCCAGATTCAGGGTTGACTGGAAACATATCTGAGTCCCCATCAACCTGAAGCATACTGTTTGCTTCACCTTGGTGATTTCCTGAGACCCTGACCCCTCCAATTTGCAGCCCCACCCAAGTTGTTTGCAGCAGCTTTTCCATATGAATAGCCTCTCCTGGCTCAGGCTTCAGACTTTGCTAAAATCTCTCAAACTGCAGCTGGTGTCAGCATGCCCCAAACCTATCAATAAAAGGCCCAAAGACTGGCACCAGCACCAGCCTGCCTTGCTTCACAGCTGGGCCCCACCTGGGCACTTCCAAACCTGATACAAATAGGAGGATGTTGCAGATCTCTCTGTAGTTCTTGCCAGGTGGCCCCAGTCAGTGGCCGACTTTGCACCTCCCTGGAGACCCAAGATCCAGTGCACCTAGTAGACAGCTTCAGACCACACCAGATTACAACTCTACACACTCAAGGTGAGCACCATAGCCCCACTGAAGCAAGTTCTGTTCCATAGGGGTGTTTCCTGCACAGCAGCTCTCCCACTATAGTAACAGATGGTCCTCACAGCCAACTGGTCTAGAGGTCAATTCCTCCCAGTGACACCAATAGCAATCAAGTCACAAGTACAACAAAACTGCACACACAACCCACAAAGGGGCACACCTAGAGTGCCCAGCTCAGGTGACTGGGGAGGCTGAGCCACTGGGCCCTGCAGGACACCTACTACACAAGGTCACTCTACCAATTCCAGGAGATATAGCAGCTCTACCTAATACATAGAAACAAACACAGGGAAGCAGCCAAAATGTGGAGACAAAGAAACATGTCACAAATGAAAGAAATAGAAGCAAGCAAAGTACTGTATACAGAGTTCAAAACCATGCTTATAAGGTTACTCAAGGGTCTTCATGAGACTTTCAAGTATCTTAGTGAGAATGCCAAAGACATGAAAAAGGACCAGTCAGAAATTAAGCATACACTAGCTAATAATAATTAACAGAATTCAACTGTAGAGAATTCCAATAATCAAATCAACTATTTGAAATATAAGGAAGCAAAAAACACCCAATCAGAAGATCAAAAAGAAAAAAGAATCTAAATATATGAAGGTAGTGTAAGGAGCCTCTGGGACAACTTCATGTGTACCAACCTTCACATTATTAGGGTGCCAGAAGGAGAAGAGAGACAGCAAGATATTGAAAACCTATTTGAAGAAATAATGACAGAAAACTTACCCTACCTGGTGAAAGAAATAGACTTATAAGTCCAGGGAGCACAGAAAGTCTCAAACAAGAGGAACCCAAAGAGCCCCACACCAAGATACATCATAATTAAAATGCCAAGGGCTAAAGACAAAGAGAGAATCTTAAAAGCAGCAAGAGAAAAGCAGTTAGTTACCTATAATGGAATGTTCATATACTATCAGCTGATTTCTCAACAGAAACTATGCAGGCCAGAAGAGAGTGGCAAGAAATATTCAAAGTGATGAACAGCAAGAACCTACAACCAAGATTACTCTACCCAACAAAGCTATCATTTAGAATTGAAGGTCAGATAAAGATCTTCACAGACAAGAAAAAGATAAAGGAGTTCATTACCACCAAACCAGTATTACATGAAATGTTGAAGGGCCTTCTTGAAGAAGAAGAAGAAGAAGAAGAAGAAGAAGAAGAAGAAGAAGAAGAAGAAGAAGAAGAAGAAGAAGAAGAAGAAGAAGAAGAAGAAGAAGGAGGAGGAGGAGGAGGAGGAGGAGGAGGAGGAAGAAGAGGAGGAGGAGGAGGAGGAGAAAAAAATATGAACAATAAAATGAATTGAATCTAAAAATCAAAATAAATGAATAAGAAATGTATTGAACAGAATAAACTGGTGAATAAAATGGAATCAGAAGCATGGAAATGGAACAGACTGATTCTCAGGCGAAAGGGGAGCAGGAGGGGCAGGAAGAGATTAAACAAAGATCTTATATGCATACTTATATGTCCATGGATATGGACAATCGGGTGACAAAGGCCTGGGGTGGAGCAGGAACCAGATGGAGAAGGGCAAAAAGAAAGAAAGAAAATGAGAATAGTGTAAGGAACCTCTGGGACAACTTCAAGCATACCAACATTCACCATGGAGGTGCCAAAAGCGAAAGAGAGAAAGCAAGAAATTGAAAACCTATTTTAAAAAAATAATGACAGAAAACTTTCCTAATCTGGTGAAGGAAATAGACATACAAGTGCAGGAAGCACAGAGAGTCCCAGAGAAGATGAATCCAAAGAGGCCCATGACAAGACACATAATTAAAATACAAAAGGTTAAAGACAAAGAAAGAATCTTAAAAGCAGCAAGAGAGCTAGCTGGTGTGGCTCAGTGATTGAGCATTGCCACATAAACTAGAAGGTCATGCATGATTTGATTCTGGTCAGGGTACATGCCCAGGTTGTGGGCTCAACCCCAGGTATGGGATGTGCAGGAGGCAGCCAATCAATGGTTCTCTGTTATCAATGATGTTTCTATTGCTCTCTCCCTCCCTCTCTGAAAGCAATAAAAATAGATTTTTTTTAAAAAAGCAAGAGAAAAGCAGTTAGGTACCTACAAGGGAGCACCCATAATACTGTCAGACAATTTCTTAACAGAAACTTTGCATTCCAGAAGAGATTGGCAAGAAATATTCCAAATGATGAAAAGCAAGGATCTTAAACCAAGATTACTCTACCCAGCAGTTATCATTTAAAATAGGACATACAAAGAGCTACTCAGACAAGAAAAAGCTAAAGAAGTTCATCACTACCAAACCAGTGTTACATGAAATGTTAAGAAGAAAAAAAAAAATATATATATATATATATATATATGAACAATAAGCCTGGCCTGCATGGCTCAGTGGTTAAGCATCAGCCTATGAACCAGAAGGTCACAGTTCAATTCCAGGTCAAGACTCATGCCTGGGTTACAGGCTTGATCCCCAGTGGGGGTTGTGCAGGAGGCAGCCGATCAATGATTCTCTCTCATCATTGATGTTTCCATCTCTCTCTCCCTCTTCCTTCCTCTCTGAAATTAATGAAAATATATTTTTAAAATATCCTATATAATAAAGAGGTAATATGCAAATTGACCATCACTCCAACACACAAGATGGCCACCACCATGTGGTCAAAGATGGTTGCCCCCATGTGGATACAAGATGGCCACCACAAGATGTCCAGCAGGGGAGGGCAGTTGTGGGCAATCAGGCCTGCAGGGAAGGACAGTTGGGGGCAACCGGGCCTGCAGAGGAGGGTAGTTGGGGGAGACCAGGCCAGCAAGGGAGGGCAGTTAGGGGCAACCAGGCCTGCAGGGGCAGGCAGTTGGGGGGGGGGGGAATAGGCCTGCAGGGGAGGACAGTTGGGGGAGACCCAGGCTTGCAGGAGAGGGCAGTTGGGGGGGCCAGACTGGCAAAGGAGGGAAGTTTGGGGTGACCTGACCAGCAGGGGAGGGCAGTTAGGGGTGACCAGGCCTGTAGGGGAGGGCAGTTAGGGGCAATCCAGCCAGCAGGGGAGCAGTTAGGCATCGATCAGGCTGGCAGGGGAGTGGTTAGGGGGTTATCAGGCTGGCAGGCAGAAGCAGTTAGGGGAAATCAGGCAGGCAGGCAGGCAGGCGAGAGGTTGGGAGCCAGCATTCCTGGATTGTGAGAGGGATATCTGACTGCCTGTTTAGGCCCGATCATCGGGCCTAAACGAGCAGTCGGACATCCCTCAAGTGGTCCCAGATTGGAGAGGGTGCAGACTGGGCTGAGGGGACATCCCCCCGTCCATGCACGAATTTCATGCACCAGGCCTCTAGTGAACAATAAAATTGCAATAAATACATATCTATCAACTATTGAATCTAAAAAGCAAAATAAATGAACAATCAGAACAGAAACAGGCTCAAAGATACAGAGAACATTTTGATGGTTGCCAGATAGGAGGGGGGTTGGGAGATGGGTGAAAATGTGAAGGGATTAAGAAGTACAAATTGGGCCCAGTCAGTGTGGCTCAGTGGTTGAGCATCAACCCATGAACCAAGAGTTCACTGGTTTGATACCCTGTCAGGGCACATGCCAGGGTTTCAGACTTGATCCCTAGCGGAAACCATGCAGGACAGCCATTCAATGTTTTTCTCATTGATATTTCTATCTCTCTCTCCCTTCATCTCTCTTTCTAAAATCAATTACATATATATATATATATATATATATATATATATATATATATATATATATATATGGAACATAGGGAATGTAGTCAATAATATTTTAATAATTATGTAGTGTCAGATGGAGTTGAGATTTATCAGTATGATCACTTAGTAAGTTATATAATGTCTAATCACTGAGTTGTACACCTTAAACCAGTGGTCAACAAACTCATTAGTCAACAGAGCCAAATATCAACAGTACAACGATTCAAATTTCTTTTGAGAGCCAAATTTTTTAAACTTAAACTTCTTCTGACGCCACTTCTTCAAAATAGACTCGCCCAGGCCGTGATATTTTGTGGAAGAGCCACACTCAAGGGACCAAAAAGCCACATGTGGCTTGCAAGCCATGGTTTGCCGACCACTAATATAATATTGTACGTCAACTCTAATTGAAAAAAAAATTATTATTTAAAGAGTAATAAAAAATTATGCTTTTTGTGACAAGTCTAATAATTCTGCCTAACCCTCGGTCATGGAGATTTTCTCCTATGTTCTCTTCTAAAAGTTTAGCTTTATGTTTTACATGAAGATCTATGACCTATTTTAATTTAATTTTTGAATAAGGTGTGAGGTTTAAATCCAGGTTCATGTTTTTGCCTATTGATGTCCAATTATTCCAGCACCATTTGTTGAAAATATTATCCTTCCTTTATTGAATTGCTTTTGCATCTTTGTCAAAATTCATTTGGGCATGCTTATGTAGCTCCATTTCTGGGTTGTTTATTCTGTTGCACTGATCTAAGTGTCTGTGCTTCCCCAGTACCACACTGTCTTAGTTACTGTTGCTGTCTAATAAGTCTTGATAACAGGTAGTGTGATTATTAGACTTGTCACAAAAAGCATAATTTTTTATTACATATCCCAGGTTCGATTTCGGTCAAGGGCATATACCTGGGTTGCGGGCACATCCCCAGTAGGGAGTGTGCAGGAGGCAGCTGAATCCATGTTTCTCTCTCATCGATGTTTCTAACTCTCTATACCTCTCCTTTCCTCTCTGTAAAAAATCAATAAAATATATTTTAAAAATTTAAAAAAGAATGACGAGAGTGGTCATCCTTGCCTTCTTCCTGATTTTAGGGTGAAAGCATTTAGTATTTCACCATTATAAGGTTAGCTGAAAATTTTTCATGGATTCTCATTATCAAGTTGAGGAAGTTTCTTCTATTTCTAGTTTGCTGAGAATTTTTAATTAGAAATGGATATGAGATTTCGCCTGGTCAGTGTGGCTAAGTGGTTGAGCATTGACCTATGAACCAGGAGGTCACGGTCTGATTCCCGATCAGGGTACATGCCCAGGTAGCAGGCTCGATCCCCAATAGGGGGGATGCAGGAGGCAGCCGATAAGTGATTCTTATCATTGATGTTTCTATCACTCTCTCCCTCTCTGAAATCAATAAAAATAAAAATAATTTTAAAAAGAAATGGATGTGAGATTTTATCAAAGGCCTTTTCTGCATTGATCAATATGATCACATGCTTTTTCTTCTTTAGTCTATTAATATGGTGGATTCCACTAATGGGTTTTCAAGTATTGAGCCAGCATTCCACTCATGAAGTGTAACTTAGACATGGATTATGATTTTTTTTAATATATGTAAAATATATTTCTTTGCTTTGGACTACCATAGTTTCAGTAAGGTAGTTTTTCCCCTTAATTATGGTAAAATATATATAACATGAAGTTTGCCATTTTAACCATTTTTAAGTGTACAGTGGCACTAAGGGCATTCACAATATTATACAACCATTACCACTATCGGTTTCCAAAACTTTTCAATATCCCAAATAAAAACAATGTATACATTAAGCAATAACTCTCCCTTCTCTCATCCTCCCAGCTCTGGGTAACTGCTATTCTACTTCCTGTCTCTATGAACTTGCCTATCCTATATATTTCTTATAAGTGGAACCATACAATGTTTGTCTTTTTGTGTCTGGCTTATTTCACGCAGAATAATGTTTTCAAGGTTCATCCATGTTGTAGAATGTATCAGAATTTCATTCCTTTTCATGGTTAAACTAGTGGCCCAGTGCACATATTTGTGTACATTGAAAGGAAATTAATTAGAAGAAATATTTTAATATTGCTATTCACACTTTCTCTATAATAGAAGTGTCAATCAAATGATCAACAATGACAGATTGAAATGCACGCATGCGATTGGTGCCAGCGAGAGATTTATATGTATTGTGCATGCATAAGTCAACTTAGCTTTTTATATATATACTAGAGGCCCCATGCACAATTAAATCATGTGTGTGTGTAGGGTCTCCTAGGCCTAACCATCAGGGTCCCCTAGGCCATGCCAGCAGGACCATGCGACGCTCCTCAGATGCTGCTAGAGCCCCACAACGCTCCAGAAGTCCTGCCCACGGCGGCCGCCCCAGGACCCATCAATGCACCTTCTGGTGAATCCGGTAGTTGGTCATGATGCTGTGACAGCGTCACGACCACAGGCCTTTTATGATATAGATAGAACTAGAAGCCCAGTGCATGGATGCATGCACTGGTGGGGTCCCCAGCCTGCCCTCTTGCAATCCAGGACCCCTCAGGGGATGTTGGAGAGCCAGTTTCGGCCAGATCCCCACAGGCCAGGCCGAGGGACCCCACCGGTGTACAAATCTGTGCACCAGGCCTCTAGTATGCACATAAGATCTTTGGTTAATCTCTTCCCACCCCCTCTTCTCCCCACTTCCCTCTGAGATTCATCAGTCTGTTCCATGTTTCCATGCCTGTGGTTTCATTCCTGCATTGAGCATCTGCCCCCTGGTGGTCAGTGTCCATCATAGCTACCAGCCAGTCACTTAGGCTTTTATATGCTAATATATAAAAATCCAGGGCCATAATGACCAAAACAACCAGACAGACAACCAAACAGCAGTCTAGGGAGCTGAGGGAGTGGGACGAACAGTCACCATGAGGGGATCCCCACCTGGATTGGGGGCATGGCCAGCCTTCAAACCATGGGCAGGCCCTACCCCAGGCTGGCCAGCATCTCAGAGGGGACCCCCAGCACAATCAGGAGTGTGGCCAGCCTTCAAACTGCCAGCAGCCCCTAGCCCAGGCCAGCCAGCACCCCAGAGGGGACCTCCAGCACGATCGAGGGTGTGGCTGGCCTTCAAACCATGGCGGCCCCTAGCCCAGTCTGGCCAGCATCCCAAAGGGGACCCCTACCACGATTGAGACATTGCCGGCCTTCAAACCACCAGTGGCCCCTAGCCTGGGGAGGCCTCCTAGCCGAGGACGTCCCAGTCTGTTCTGGACCTAGGGCCATGCTCTCCCCATGAGCGACTCCAAAGCCACCAGTGTCTAACTGCCAGTCTCCAGGAGGTGGGAGTGCTTCTACGGTCCACCAAAAAGTAGGACCATCTAACTGTTCACAGTCTCAGTGCAGGCATGGTTCCATGACTGATGGGGTGGAGGCCAGACCAAAACAAAACAGCAGAAACACCCTGCCCACCTCGGCAGGTGCAGCTGCAGTCCTTGCGGGCCTGGGCAGTGTAGAAAGTGCTACCTTCTCCCGGGTCTTGTGCTGGCACTACCTCCTCGCTCACCCTCAAGCCCCCGCTGAGTCCTGACAGCGAAGTGTGTAGAACATCCTGCAGGAGTTGTGCCATTCTGGGTGCTTTTGCCAAAAGAAATCCTTTGGGATGAATTCAGTGCCACATCTCACTTCTCATGAGACTGGAAGAACCATGTAAAAGGAATTTGAAAAAAGCTTTCCACATCTCTGTTTACTCTTTTGAATCCCTAAAACGACCTTTAAAAAAACATTTGGGCCACCGAAGAGAGAATGCACTTTCTGGCCAGAGCACGCAGGATTCTTTTGCCCAACACGTTAAAGGAAGCAGAGAGCTGACACAGTGGAAATGTCCTGATCAGCTGCCTCCCGCAGGCCTCCTACTGGGGATCGAGCCCACAAACCAGGCATGTGCTCCTGACCAGAATCAAACCTGGGACCCTTCAATCCACAGGCCAATGCTCTCTCCAAAAAGCCAAACTAGCCAGGGCCATGTGTTTTCTTTAAGTTCTGCATGGTTGTAATGGTCCCCAAATCTATACTAATAAAAGAGTAATATGCTAATTAGAGTGGACGTCTTCCAGACATCCTTCCAGACAAAGCCACAGCGGCTGCAAGAGCTGAGGCTCAGGCAGCTGTGGGTGGCTGCAAAGGGCTGAGGCTCAGGCTGGCAATGGCAGCAGCAGCAGGGTAATAGAGGCGGTGCCTTCCCCTGAATCACCAGGTTGCCTCCCGCAGAGGGGGATGAGGCAGAGGCAGTTAGGGGTGATCAGGCTGACGGGGGGGTGGGGGAGGTCAAGTTAGGGTTGATCAGGCCAGCAGTGGGGCAAGGGAGGGGTGATCAGGCTGGCAGGCAGAGGGGTTAGGGGCAATCAGGCAGGCAGGCAAGGAGCCAGTCATTCCGAATTGAGAGAGGGATGTCTGACTGTCAGGGATCTGGCCTAAACCATCAGTTGGACATCCCCCGAGGGGTCCCAGATTGGAGAGAGTGCAGGCCAGGCTGAGGCACTACCCCTCCGTGCAAGAATTTCATGCACCAGGCCTCTAATCCTATATAATAAAAGCCTAATAAGCTAAGTGTCTGGTTGCCCAGTTGGCCATTCAACCAATCAAAGCGTAATATGCTAATGATATGCTAAGGCCACTCAACTGCTTGCTATGACGTGCACTGACCACCAGGGGGCAGATGCTCAATGCAGGAGCTGCCCCCTGGTGGTCAGTGCGCTCGCAGAGCAGGGAGAGCACTGCTCAACCAGAAGCCCTGAGTCGGGCTCTCCACTGCCAAGCACAGAGGAGGTGACGGGAGCCTCTCCCACCTCTGTGGCAGCACTAAGGATGTCTGACTGCCGGCTTAGGCCCGCTCCCCAAAGGCTCCTGGACTGTGACTTTTTCCAGCCCAGTGAAGCACCCCAACTTCTCTTTCAGGTAATTGTTAGCAACACAGCAATAAATATCAACATGAAGCAGATTATTATTGTAGATCATGCAGGGAGAACAAAGGGTGAAATATTTAACTGTAGCAGTGTTTGACTATATTCTGCACAGTGAAAAACATGAAGTCATTTTCAAGGTCCACCATTTCTTACTTCTTTTCAGTTGGGTCAAGTTTCTAAACTTTCTAAATCTCCGTTTTCCAGCTAATGAAAAGAAAATAGGATTCTATTGAGTTTCCTATCTATCTACTCCAGGACTTCTGTTAGGATCAAACGACATGAGACACGGGAAAACACTTCACAGACATCTGGTTAAAGTGTAAAATATTTGCACCTGGCTATAAAGCAAGTCGTGTTCCTGGGCTGAAGAAACTCCAAGGAGGCTAGTCTCTAGGGAGAGGAAGCCAGGCATTGCTACAGTGACATCATTACCTGTCATTACCCAGTGCCCACAGCCACCGTTTCCAGGCTGGGCTGGGCTGTGGGCCTCATTTTGCACCATGAGGTGTCAGCAACATCGACTGCGATTTGGTGGGGTGTTGCTCCAGGGTGGTGGTGGGGCCTGTGTCCCACTTGGGGGAAGCCAAGTGTTGCTTTGTGGGTGCCAGGTCCACAGTGCTATTTCTCTGTAAATGGCCAGTGCACTCAGGGAAGCTCCTGTGTTGAGCATCTGCCCCCTGGGGGTCAGTGTGTGTCAAGCGACTGGTCGCAGAGACACTTAGCATATTAGCCATATATATATGTATATATATATATATACACACACACACACACACACACACACACACACACACACACACATAGACTAGAGGCCCAAAGCACAAATTTGTGCAAAGGGCTCAGCCCTCGCAGCTGCAGCGGCTTGCCTCAGCCCTCACAGCCATGGCTTCATCTGGAAGGTCATCACGAAAGATATCTGGAACGTCATTCAACTGTCTGGTCTAATTTGCATATTATGCTTTTATTATTATAGATAAGGGACACTTGGCTTGTTTCCACTTTTAGCTATTATGAATTCGAACACTCCGAGGGGTGTCTCTCAGCCTGGCCTGAACCCTCTCACAGTTCGGGAGCCCTTGGGGGATGTCCGACTACTGGCTTAGGCCTGCTCGGAGCAGGCCTAAGCCAGCAGTCAAACATCCTTGGCACTGCTGCAGAGGTGGGAGAGGTTCCCGCCACCGTGGCTGCACTCACCAGCCATGAGCTGGGCTTCTGGCTGAATGGCGCTCCCCCTGTGGGAATGCTCTGACCACCAGGGGGCAGTTCCTGCATTGAGTTTCTGCCCCCTGGTGGCCATGCACATCATAGCAACTGGTCATTCCACCATTCGGTCAATTTGCATATTAGCCTTTTATTATACTAGTACTAGTGGCCCGGTGCACGAAATTCGTGCACATTAAAAGGGGATTAATTAGAGGAAATAATTTAATATTGCTATTTGCCCCTTCTCTATAATAGAACTGTCAAAGATGAAAGAAAATTAGTAAAATGTATATGAAAACCTTCCTCCTGTCAGAGCCTGGGGCTCACCACGCGACCCAGAGTCAAGTCCCCACCCACCCACATGCGCCTCAAAATCGCATGAGACCCAGACCCGGCCACCCAGCCCCATTAGGATAGATCCAGACCTGGCTAGTCCCACCCTTGTCAAGCCCCGCCAGGCAGGGAACGTAGCCTCAGGTCCTCTGGCCTGGCACCAGGATGGGGGCCATGGCCTGAGGTTCCCCCAGCCCAGACCGGGGTGGGGTGGGGTGTACCTTGAGGTCCCCTGTCAAGCCCCACCAGGTGGGGGTCATGGCCTGAGGTCCCCCATTAAACCCCGCAAGGCAGGGAGGAAGGGTGCAGCCTCACGTCCTCCAGCCCAGCACTGGGAGGGGGGAACAGCCTCAGTCTCCTGTCAAGCCCCATCGGCAGGGGGGTGCAGCCTCAGGTACCCCCTGGGCGGGGGCGCAGCCTGAGTTCCCCCAACCCAGCACTGGGGGTGCACCTTGAAGTCCCCTGTCAAGCCCCGCCAGGCAGGGGGGCGCAGCCTCAGGTCCCCTGGCTTGGTTCTGGGGCAGGAGGTGCAGCCTGAGGTCCCCAGTCCTGGTGCTAGGGTGGGGTGTGCGGCCTGAAGTCCCCTGTCAAGCCCCACCAGGTGGGGGGCGCGGCCTGAGGTCCCCTAGCCCAGCACCATGATGGGAAGTGCACCTTGAGGTCCCCTGTCAAGCCCTGCCAGGTGAAGAAGGCGGCCTGAGGTCCTCTGTCAAGCCCTGCCTGCCTGAGGTCCCCCGTCAAGCCCCACGGGGAGGGAGAGGGTGTAGCCTCAGGTCCCTGCTGATTGTTTGTTAAGGCTCCTTATGGAAACTTGGCCTCAGCTTTGGGTGCAGCCATCTTTGTGATGGAGTGATGGTTAATTAGCATATTCCCTCTTTGTTAGACAGGATAGGATAGGATAGGATAGGATAGGATAGGATAGGATAGGATGGTCTTTGGTTGATTACCTTCTACCCACCCACAGTCGGGGCCAGGGAGGGATGTGGGAGGTTGGCCAGCCAGGGAGGGACCACAGGAGGGCTCCAGGACATATACAGCCTGTCTCACTCTGTCCCAATCGGCTGGACCCCAGCAGCAAGCTAACCTACCAGTCAAAGTGTCTGCCTCCTGGTGGACAGCGCATGTCATAGCGAGCAGTTGAGTGTCCTTAGCATATCATTAGCATATTTCACTTTGATTGGTTGGCTGGATGACCAGACACTTAGCATATTAGGCTTTTATTAGATGGGATGCTGCTATGAATATAAGCACACAAGTATCTTTTTGACTCTGTTTTCAACTCTTGTGGGTATATACTGACAATTTTATGTATTTGTATTTCTGGATATAATTTGCTAATTTGGGAGGTGGGTTTTTTCCCCTCTATATTTGTAAGGAATATTGATCCACAGTTTCCTTTTCTTTTTTATTTTTTTATTTTTTTTTATTTTCCTGTCTTTATCTGGTTTTGGAATGAGGGTAAAGTTTGGCCTCATGAAATGAATTAGAAAGTGTTGCCAACTCTTTTATTTTCCGGAAAAGACTGTGAAGAATTGAAGTTAGTTCCTCCCTAAATTAATGTTTGATAGTCTACCAAAGAATGGGGATTTCTTTCTTGAAAGCTTTTTAATTGTATATTAATTTTTTAAATAGTTAATAGATTAGTTATATTATATATTTCATGTTAGGTGAGTTTTGGTATTTGTGGTTTTTTAAGAATATGGCCATTTTGTCTAAGTTGTAGAATGTATATATACAGAATTGTTTGCAAACAGAAAGAAAATAAAAGCCAAAGAAAACTCAGAACATTAGGAATGAAGAAAGGAATCTGTTATTTCTGTTCTCTCTTTCTCTCTCTCTCTCTATTTCTCTCTCTCATTTCAGTTTTAATGTTTGTGAGGTCTGTAGTGATATCTCCTTTTTCATAATGGTCATTTGTGTCTTCTTTCTTTTTTTATTCTTCTGTCTTGCTAAAAGCTTATCAATTTTGCCCTAGCTGGTTTGGCTCAGTGGATAGAGCATTGGCCTGCAGACTGAAGGGCCTCAGGTTCAGTTCCAGACAAGGGCACATTCCTGGGTTACAGGCTCAATCCCCAGTAGGGGGCATGCAGGAAGCAGCCAATCAATGATTCTTCTCATCTTTGATGTTTCTCTCTCTACCTCTCCCTTTTTCTCTGAAATCAATAAAATATATATATTAATAATAATAATAAAAGCTTATCAATTTTGTTAATATGTTCAAAGAATCAGCTTTTAATTTTAGTAATTTTATTTATTGGTTTTCTGGTTATTTAATTAATTTCTGCTCTTTCTTACTTCTTTCTTTCTGTTTGCTTTGGGTTTATTTGTATTTTCTTTTGCTAGTTTTTTGAGGTAGATGCTTAGATTATTTATTTAAGACCTTTTTCTTTCTCAATATAAGCTTTTAATGCTATATATTTCTCTTTAAGAACAGCTTTTAAAATTTTTATATAGTCCATTTTGTTTTGTTTTTATCCTCACCTGAGGACATTTTTCCATAGATTTTTAGATAGAGTGGAAGAGAAAGGGAAGACAGAAATATCGATGTGTTGATTGGTTGATTCCTGCATGTGCTCTGACCAGGGCCCAGGGGAGGGAGGAGTCTGGGGAGGAGCCTGCAATTGAAGTATGTGCCCTTGACCAGAATCGACCCCCGGACCCTTTAGGCTGATGCTCTATCCACGGAGCCAAACCAGCTAGGGATACATTGTGTATTTTTATTTCCTTTCCAGTTCAGTGTATTTTTTGTTTGCCTTGAGATTTCTTCTTTGACCATGAGTTGTTTAGGAGTGCACTGTTTAATTTCTAAGTGTTTAGAGATTTTTCTGTTGTCTCTCTGTATTGGTTCTATAACCCAGGATGATGTAGGCTGTCTGGTTGACTGTTCCATGTGTACTTGAAAAGAATATATATTCTACAGTGGTTGGTGGAATATTCTGCATGTTTGGTTCACACATTGATAATTCTGTCTTTCTCCCTTCCACTCTCTTTCTAAAAAAAAAAAAAAAAAAAATCAATAAAATTATATGTATACTAGGGCCCCAGTGCACGAATTTGTGCACCTTTAAAGAACTGTGGGCCGTGAGGCTGTGGTGGGCACAGGGGCAGGTCTCGGCCCAACCTCCATGCTCCCACCCGGCCCCTCCCACCACAGCCCCTGGTCCCCTCTCTGCTGGCAGCCTTGCTCCCATAGCTGCCACCGCCAGCCCTGACTCCACTCACACCCACTGACAGCGCAGAGCAATTGGGGCTGGTGCTGGCAGTGGGTATGAGCGGGACCAGCACCGTCAGCAGGTGCAAGCGGCAGCTGCTGCCCCGATCGCCCCTCAGGAGCAGGGGGAGGGGGAGAAGCCCTGAGGGGCAATTGGGGCCAGTAGCCACCATTCGCACCCGCTAATGGCGCTGAGTGATTGGGGCCAGCACGGGGCCAGCACCGGCAGCAGGTGCGAGTGCCAGACGGGACCATTGCACGCAGGAGCAAAGAATTTTCAGTAACCACCAGAGGCTCGCCCCGATGACAGCGACCAGCATCCTGCCTTGGTCTAGCGCCCCGCTCACCTGCTCCACCATCCTGCTGCGGCCGACACCCGCCATGTTCCGCATGCGCCCCCTGGTGGTCAGCGCATGTAGTAGCAACCAGTTGTTCAGTTGTTTGGTTGTTCCACCGTTCAGTCTATTTGCATATTAGGGTTCTATAGAGAGAGACATTTAAGTTTTTAACTTTATTTTTATTTATTTATCTGGTTAATCCTCACCTGAGGATATTTTCCCCACTGACTTCTTTAGAGAGAGTGGAAGGGAGGGGGGGAGAGAAACATGGATGTAAGAGACACAATTTGATTGGATGCCTCCCACAAGCCCCCTGACTGGGGCTGGGGATGGAACCTGCAACACAGGTAGATGCCCTTGACCAGGAATTGAACCCACATCCCTGCCAAGGCAATAAAAATATTTTTTTAAAAACTTGAAAGGAGGATTATTTATTATATTTACCTACAGATTTATTCATCCCATAAGCCTTTCTTCATTTCTAATGTTCTGAGTTTTCTTTGGCTTTTATTTTCTTTCTGTCTGAAGAATTTGAGCAAATCTTATAATACAGTTCTGCTGGTGACAAATTCTCTTAGTTTTCTTTATTTTAAAATGTCTTTTTCTTTCTTATTTACTTTCTTTTTTTAAAACATTTTATTGATTTCAGAGAGAAGAAGGGAGAGGGAGAGATAGAAACATTGATGAGAGAGAAACATCCATCGGTTGCCTCCTGCGCACTCCCTGCTGGGGATCAAGCCCACGACCGGGCATGTGTCCTCACCTGGAATTGAACAGGTGAACTCCTGGTGCATGGGTCGAAGCTCAACCACTGAGCTACACTGGCCAGGCTAAAATGTCTATTTTACCTTCTTCCCTGAAGAATATTTTTACTGGATAAGGAAGTCTGGGTTGGTCGTTCTTTTCCTTCAGCACTTGAAAATTGTGCCACTTTCTCCTGTCAAATTATTGTCCCCCTATAAAATGTAATGTCATTTCTGTCTGGTTTCTTTCAAGATTCTTTCTTTGTCTTTCGTTTTCAGAAGTGTGGATTTAAAAAAGGACACATACTACACCTGACAAGTTCAGAGGAGACCAAAATGACAGACCTAATAAACTCGGAGACCAAAAGTAACCACTTACAGTGGTCTGAACATAAAAACTCCTAACCAAAAGCAGGTCACAGCAGGCAGCCACATCCTAGGTTTGTGGAGTCCTTGACAAAGGTCAATCTTTACCTAAACAAGCCTGTCTATTGTCTTTTTGCATCTAAGATATCATACCGTTGAAAGGTCTGAATGATCTCCTTTCCAAGACCCCTCAGGGCACACCCACTGCGCTCGTCATTGTTTTCTTGTTCCTCAAATACCATCTCTTATGTGCTATAAATGTTGATTTTTTTTTTTAATCCTCACCCAAGGATATTTTTTCATTGATTTATAAAGAGAGTGGAAGGAAGAAAGAGGGAAAGACAGAGAGAAATATAACACATTGGACCAGGGTGGAGCCTGCAACCCAAGGAATTGAACCTGGGACCCTTCAGTTCTATCCACTGAGCCAAACCAGCTAGGGCTTTCACAGTTTTTAGAAGCAAAGAAAATCATCCAGAGAAATTCCCTGTTGGATGTACATGCTTGCCTCATTGGCTAAAATTTAGTCATATGCCCAGGTCTAACCCAATCACTGGCAAGGAAAATATAATTACAAAGATGGTGTTAGACTAATCAAAATCCACCTCTGAGGCTAGGGAAAATGTGTCCCAAGGAGAGTGAATACCTAAACAAATTTAGAGCTCTTCCAGAAGGGCAAAGGTGGGAGACAGAACTAGGGAGCAGCCTAAAATGCCACATGGAGGTTCCAAGGTTGTGAATCTCTTGCAGGACTGATATCCAGTGCCTCCCCCTGCAATAGGAGCACTGTTTCTGTTGTTAAAATACTGAAACACTTTCATACCAGTTGGAAAATAGCTATTTCCCCAAGATCCCCCTAAGCAGATCATCTCACCCATGCAATCCCAGCCATCCCCCTGGAACCCCTATACCTCCCCACAATTCAGAAATCAAAAAATTAGTATCTGATATGGGAGTGGGAGAGGTGTTCCATGATCTGCTCCAATGTGTGGCTAGTGTGCACCCTGATTCTAACAACAATGTAGTTGTTAAATAGCGTGCTGGCATCTGCAGCTTGTACACAATATGTGTTGTGGATTTTGAAAAGTGACCACCAATTCTTTGACATTTCTCCCTTCGAGAGGTAGAATCAATGTGTTCCTCTCATTGAACCTGTATTTGTGACTTCTTCATCCAACAGAATGTTGGAAGTCAAGGCGTGTGATTTCCAACATCTGTCCCATCTACCCCTCTTGGAACACACATCTCAAACTGTCCCTCTTGGAACCCAACTGCCATGCTGCAAGAAACCCAACCACATGGAGAGGCCACATGAACATCCTCTGGGTGACAATCACAGCTGAACTCAGCTTTGCAGTCATCCCAGCTCAGTAACCAGACACGTGAGTAAAGAAGTGTTCAGATGTTTCCAGCTCCCAACTGGGGCAGAGACAAGCCATTCCTACTCTGCCATGATCAAGTTCCTGAGTCACAGAATCTTGGAGCATAATAAAATAATTTTTGTTTTATGCCACTAAGTTTTTTTGGTGTTTTTTTTTTTTTTTTAATGAGGCAATACACCACAATCCACTGAAGCTTCTGAATGGTTGAGTTTTGGTGACATTACAAGGGTTTCAGAATCATCCCCATAATTCTATAACTCTCACACCTTTGCATTCTCATGTTTTCTTAATTAGGAGATAAAGACAGGAGTACAGCCATGCACTAGAAATTACATACAATCCCACAGCCACTCTACTGCATTATATGGTTTGTAAGTAGCAGAACCCCAGTTTGGATGAAGGCAGCAAGGTACCCATCCCAGGGCATAAATTTCTTTCCCCTTCCTCAACACCTGCTTCCCCAGACTCCCTTGCAGTTTGGAATGGTCATAGGACTAAAGGGTTTCTTTTCTTTTTTTTTTTTTTAATCCTCACCAGAGATTATTTTTTCCATTGATTTTTTTTTCTTTCTTTTTTTTTAGAGAGAGTGGAAGGGAAGAAGGAAGGGGAGAGAAAGAGAGAGAAGGAGGAACATTGACATGAGAGAAACATAATGTTTGGTTGCCTTCCCCGCACGCCCTGTCCAGGGCCAGGGATCAAACCTGCAATCCAGGTACACACTCTTGACCTAGAATTGAACCTGTGAATCTCCCGTCTGTGGGCCAATGCTCTAACCACTGAGCAACCAGCCAAGGCAAGGGCTTCGTAAATGAGTTACTTCATATAATGAATTTAAAACAATTTTGATACATGTTTATTGCTGTTACTCTTATTATTTTAGAATTTTTTCTTCCTTGACACACAAAAATATTTCCATTTGTTCCCTTCCTTCCTACTTAGTTCATTGGTATGAGGATGTGAGACCTGGATCTCTGATGGCCATTTTGTGACCATGAGACAATAAGCCTAGAATATGAATTTATCCTTCTCAGGAAGGTAAAACAGAAGCGTAGGAAATGGGTCCTTGTTGATATCGATAAGCCATTGCACCAAACCTCCAAACCCTCTTAACTCCAGAATTTTTCTTCAGTAAGATAACTAAATGTCTTTAGTCATGTTACTTGGGTTTTCTGTTTGCAGCCTAGTGAATCCTCACAAATCCATCTCTGCATGCCCAGCACAGAACCCAGAGAAGGTGGTCAATTAATATTTGATAATAAAAATTTGAATCCTGTAGAACATGTCTGAGTCCAGGCATATGGACCTCTTCAATGTGAATGCTGTAATAAAAATAAGGTTACAAATCCACTTGGAGAAGCCTAAAAAGAAATTACAGGCCTAAAAAGAAATTCTGAACTGGATATATTTAGGTTTTACCTGCTCAGCATCCATTTTTCCTGCTAAAGCTCACTTTCCCAATCTTTCATTTGGTTGGACACAAGACTCAGGTTTGCTCAATCAGATTATACCATCTACAGATCACAGTGACAAGCCTTCTCTGGTCTTCCCTAATGACAGCCTTTATAAGCTGTTTCCTCTGCTTGAAATATGCCCTACTGCTCTCCCACCACCACCATGTCTTTACCTGGCTAATTTCCACTCATCCCTATGTCTGCTAATATCACCTCCTCTTCCAAATACCCTTCAGAATGGTCCACTGGGATTTATATTACTTTTATAGGCCGAAAAGCTTTCCCATCTGGTAAGAATTTGTGATCAACCATATGAAGTTGCCAATATTCTGCCATTTCTGACCTACAAAACTGGCAATTTCATATGATTCAACCTAAAAAATAATTTCTTTACTACTCCCCTCTCCCAGGCCACCCAACCTGGACACCTGAATACTGAGGGCTAAACTAACCCCTACCTGGCCAATCAAAGCGTTCCATTCCCTTGGAAGCCACAACCAGTGCAAGGGTGGCATGTGACCCCTATCAGTCCAATCTGAGCCCTTCCCTGGGATGTTGTTGTTGTTTCATTTATACTGGAGAGTTTGCCGTTTTCCACTGGGCTATGGCACTGGAAGGATTGGGTTTGTGTCTGCAGATAAATGGCCACTTTCCCAGCACATGCAGTTGAAGGGAATGACTGTGAGCTGAGACAAACAGAGAAATGCGTAGAAGAGTGTCTTGATGGAGTTGAGTCTGGGATCCAGTCTCCTTGTGGGTCTACCCTAAATTGTTTCCTTCCCAGTTATATGAGCCAATAAATCCCTGCTTTTTATGTCTATTCTGTTAAACTATGTTCCTGTGACTTGCTACCAAATGACTTCCATTAATATTCCATTAAAGTCCCTGAACCTGCAGGTGGGGTAAGGCTCCCAGTTTCCTTTTCTTCTCCCATCAGAGCCCTATTGTCATCTGTCTGTCCAGGAGGGGGGATTATATCTATCTTAGTCACTGTTGGGTCTATAGTGCCCAGCACAGGGCCAGGCACAGAGCAGATGTTCATACACTCCCCTTGGAAAATCCAATGCCCTCTCTCATTACTGTGCCTGTTCCTTGGTTTTAAAGCTCTCAATTTTGAAGAGTATATAATTGGCATTAGTGCTCTATTAAACAAAGGGCTTAGGGTTACAGGAGAAAGAAGGTGGTGGATGTCCTCCAAAGGGCTAAACCAGGGACCATGTGGGCCCCAAATATGTTGATGGATGGATGCCATGTTCTGAGATGACAGTTCCCAATTTTGTTTTGAAGGCAGGCACACCCCACAGCTGGGGTCTCCACAGAAATCAGACCATGCACTACCCCTGCTCACAACCTTCCTTTGGCTTCCCACAGCTCTGAGAATAAAATCTTGACTCTTGACCACAAACCACAAGCTTCTGCAGAACCTGCTCCCTGCTTGCCTCTCCCACCTGCTCTCCTCCCACTCCAGTTCAGACACAATGCCTCCAACACACCAAGCACAATCCTTTCTCAGGGCCTTTGCACATGCTATTTCCATTGCCAGGAATGCTCTTCCCACAATGGATCTCTTCAGAATGGATTTCTTCAGCTCCAATATCACCTTTTTTGATACTCACCCCCCCTCATCTAAAGTACACCTGCCAGTCATTCTCTGTCCCAACACCCTGTTTTCATTCATTTCATGACATTTATTTACCACCAGACACTCATTACATATTTACTTGTGTATTTACTGCCTCCCCCACAAGGCACAGGGGTTTCTTTATTTTATATATATAATGTTTTCATTGATTTCAGGGAGAGAGAGGGATAGAACATCAATGAGAGAGAACCATTGATCAGCTACCCACTGCATGCTTCCTACTGGGGATCAAGCTCACAACCCGGGCATGTGCCCTGACCAGGAATTGAACCGTAACCTCCTGGTTACGACACTCAACCACTGAGCCACATGGGTTTATTTGTCTATTTTGCTCACTGCTGTATCTCCTGTGCAGGGCCACATATACAGCGCATGCTCAATAAAGTTTTATCGGGTGACTCAGACAACATAGTCAGATGATTAGGTGTGCAGGATTTGGAGCCAGTAAACTTTCTAATCACAACTCTGCTGTTTACTGGCTGTATGATCTTGGGAAAGCTCCTTAACCTCTAAACTATTTCTTCTTCTAGAAACATAGATGCACACACTACACGTCAGCTGCAGAGTATAAATGTGATCATGATTACTATGAAAGTAACTGCATTTTGTGAGTGTTTGTGCCTGGTGCTGGGTTGCATGCTCTTCTTTCAATCTTTATTGTTGAGAGTATTACAGATGTCCCTTCCCCGCCCCCAGCTCCTTGCCCATGCACCAGGGAGGGTTTGTGAGCACAGTGCCTAGTATGTGGGAAGCCTTCAGTACCCAGGAGTCATGATGACCAAGATAGATAAATGTGGCTGGGTCACTGGGTGAGGGAGCCTCCTGGCCTGTGATTCTCTGGTGCCTTTGTCCTTGATGCCTCCCACCCTGTCTGCCCAGATCTTCCCCCTCCCTTCTGCTGTTTCTATTTCTGTCTTTCTCTCCTCTTCCCCAGGCCTCAGGGGGGCCCTGGCTAGCATGAAATCTCTTCCTTCTCCAAGATCAGGAAGTTTTCACTGCAGCACCCCCCCCCCAAGGATTAGGGTAGCCCCCAACCAACTTTCCTTCCCCAGCCACAATCCTCAGCCTTAACTGAAACTCCCCTCCCCCTACCATCGTCTGTGCCCCCAAGCAGATCCCTTCTCCACTGTCAATCCCTCATATATTCCAGACAGTAACCAATGAGCTCTTTCCCTCCTTCCTCCCTCACCAGGCTGGCTTGGGATACTTGTGCTCAGCTGTCATTGGGGTCATTCCCCAGCCTCCAGATGCAACAGTGTAGTGGTAAGGAACAGATAAGACCCTGGGATCAAACTGCCAGATCCACTATTTTCTCATTGGGATCTTTGGGCAAGTGATTTCAATTCTCCCTGATTCAGATTCCTGTCTATAAAATGGAACCAAAGATACCTACCTTGGACAGTTGCCCAACCTCAGAAAGAGGAGCTGTGCTTAGCACAATGCCTCTATGTGGAATGAGCATTCACTAAATGCTCAGCAGAATTCTGTGGTTAAGAGGACAGATTCAGAAGTCAGGCTGCCTGCCTTTTCAAACCCCAATTTTGCCACCTTCTGGTTATATGATCTTGAGACATTTCTGGGCATCAATTTTCTCATCTGCAAAATGGGATAACTGTAATATGCTCTAGGGTTGTTGTGAGGATTAAATTACTTAAGTGCTTGGCACACAGTAAGCACTCACTAAATGTTAGTTATTATCATTTTATTATTATGTCCCACCTTTAAATCTCTCAGAGGATAGGAAATTGTCTGCAAGTCTTCCTGGTCCCAGTTAGCCATCCTTCCTTCAGTCTCACTTAACCCTTATGCTGTAATCTAGGACACACACACACACACACACACACACACACACACACGACACAGGGGCACACACAGAGGTCAGTAGAGCGCCCTCGGACACAGAAAAAAATTTAATTCTGCTGCGGCGGGGGTCCTGGCTCCGTAGGGATGAGGACTTTGTTTTGGATTTTATTCATGTGGGGATTTATTTGAGGAAAAAGGAAGGAATAGGGAGAGTCTGGTCCTTCCAGTGGGACCTGCCCGGGAGAATGTGTAGTGGGGGAGGTAATCCCGGAGAGACAAAGAGACTGGACAAAATATGGGAAGGCAGGAGAAGAGACAAATAGAGAAGGGCAGAGACATAAGACAGAGAAGACAGAGCAGGATAGACACAAAAGAGGGGAACAGAGAAAAAGGGACCCCAAGCCAGACCCTACGGGATCAGAGAGGTGAATGGGCTGGGGGTGGGGCTTTGGAGACCACCGCGGGACAGAATAGGATCTAGTCCAGCCAGATACAAGAAATGGGCCCCTCGTCCCTGCCCCTGGTCCCGGGCAGGGGGAGGAGGCTCGTGTCTCAGTGCTGCAGTGTGGGGGGGCCCTGCCCCTCCCCGCGCTTCGCTGTGTAAGGCACCAGCTCCAGCAAGGTCCGCGAGCGCGCTGGGGGAGGGACAAGAGGGTGCGAGGAGTTCTCACGGGAGGAGAGCCCAGCGGCCGCTCCCTAACTCCCCAGGACATGGTGCATTGCCTTGAGCCCTAACCGGAGGCCGCAGTGGCCCCTCGCCCCCTCGGGAGAAGGGCCTACCTCCCTTCCAGTCAGAGGTCTTGGCGCTGTGCTTTCTCCCTCCAGTCCTGCCCCAGGGTCTGGGCAGCTCAGCGTTTGTCCTGTCCGTAGCACCAGGAGTCCCGGTGCCCGCCGCCAGCCGCTCACACGGTACTCTCCAGCATCCACTCGGTGCTGGTGAAGGCCAGTCGTGCCCGAACAGAGCCCAGCCCCAGCTCTCCGTCCTCCCCGGCCACACCCCCTCCAGCCACGTCCAGGTGCGGTGTGGACCGGTGGCGCTTTGTCCGCCGGGCGCGGCGCGGGTAACTGTGGCTCTGGAAGAGCACCCCATAGTCCCCGTCAAACGAATAACGCTGCTGTGGCCGAGGCCGTGAGGGTGCAGCCCCAGGAACCAGAGCTAGAGTGGAGGGCGCTGTAGCTGGCGACTTCAAGGCCCCTGAACGGCTCCTCCGAGGACCCACAGCGGCTTGAGACTCCTCCCCAGATGTTTCCTCCGATGGCAGGAGACACAGCGAAGTGGCCGAGCCACCCAGTGAGCGTCCAAAGATTGCCTCTGGGTCTGCAGAAGCTGCTGTCTCTACCACCGTGGTCTTTGCTTCCACCTCCACGGCTGCTGCAGCCGGGGACGCCTCCTCGCGTAATGCCACATAGCATTCTTGCACTGGCGGCGGGGCCTGCGGCGCGCCTGCACCATTGGTTTGCGAGCACACGTGGCTGACCCGCGGGGGTGACCTAGAGGTGCCCTTGACACGGCGGCCATCTCCGTCGCCATAGACCTTGTAGCGGATCATGAGCAGAACGATGAAGACGAGGACCGAGGCAACGATGACGCCACCGATGGCAATGATCATGGTGCCGCCCAAGAAGTGGGCCCTCAGCGGACGGCAGGGCGCTGGATCCCCAGCCGTGGTAAACTGCACGCAGCCCACCACGCGCGTGGCTGGCAGCGCTGTGGCACCATCATCGTAGACTGCCAGCACGCACAAATCGTAGGCGCGGCCTGCCGCCAGATCATTCACCAGTAAGGTCTGGCTGGTGGAGGGGATCATCCTGTGGGAAGGGGCAGGATCAGCATGGGGTTAGCTCTGCTCTGAACCAAGCCATTTCACTTGTATGCACTTGTATGGCCCACCTACCTGGTAAGTGGGAACCACACCATGCGTTCCTACCAGTATTTCACCTTTTACCAGGACAGCAGCCATGCAAGCAACAAATTTCTAACTTCTCAGGACCACTGCTTCAGGCCACGCCTTTCATCTGCATGCCCTTCCCTAGGACCAATCCCCTGTCTGTCTTATTGCCTAGTTAGAACACTATCTGTCAATCATATTCCCTCATCTACATATCCTAGTTCTTGAATGAGAGAAGTGCTATAGCTTTTATGCCCTACCCTAAAGGGAAACACCCTCTAGCAGTGTCTCGCCATATTAGGGTAGCAACCACTGCCATTCAAGGTATCTTATGTACATATTTTCATCCTTTAAGGGGCCCCACTACTACAAGCCCCACCCTCCTACCAGATGCCCCATCCTCACAAGTGGTCAACTCACACCCCCTGTCTTTATGACTTTAGAGAAAGGAAGGGAGAGAAGAGGGAGAGATGGAGGGGCGGGAGAGAGAAAAACAGTGCTTTTTGTTGTTTCACTTATTTCTGAATTCCTTGCTTGATTATTGTTATGTGCCCTGAGTGGGAATTGAACCTGCTACCTTGACTGTCCAACCAACTGAGCCTCTAGTTCCTCTTTTTAAAAAGAAAAAATATATATATCTACACTAATAAAAGAGCAACATGCTAATTGACTGTACCTTCACAACGCCCACCAGCCAATCAGGAGTGAGTATGCAAATTAACCCAACAAAGATGACGGGTTAATTTGCATATACTGGGGCCAGGCAGGGTGGGAAGCAGGCGTTCTGCACCACCCTAGCCGCTCCAGGCCTCTGGGCAGCATGGGAAGGCAGAAAGGCGGCTCCAGGCCAGAGTGGAAAGGTGTCTCTGGCCAGAGTGAAGGCGGTGCTGGCAGCCAGGGGAAGGAAGGCCCATTCTCACACGAATCTTGTGCATTGGGCCTCTAGTGTATGTGTGTGTGTGTGTGTGTGTGTATAATTATTGATTTCAGAGAGGAAGGGAGAGGGAGAGAGAGAGAGAAACATCAATGATGAGAGAGAATCATTGATTGGCTGCCTCCTGCACACCCCTTACTGGGGATCAAGCCCGCAACCTGGGCATGTGCCCTTGACCAGAATCGAACCTGGGACCTTTCAGTCCACAGGCTGACACTCTATCTACTGAACCAAACCAGCCAGGGCCCTCTATTTCCTCTTATATCCCTTCCCTTTCAGGGAAACCATGTGTGTACAGGCCACTTTCTTTATCTGCATGTTTCATCTATGGGTAAATTCATCTCCTAGCTGCATATATCTTCTGAGACAATTTCCAAGCCCCTCAACTACATATTCCTGCATCACACCCACAATAGCCCACTGGGGATGATTCCCCTACTATGCCTAAGGCCGTGTCCACTCTTTGCATGTCCTGAAACCTCTCTGTGTGTGCCCTATCCTATACTGCCACAAGTCACCAACTCACACCCCCAGGTAAGTCTCATCTATAATTATTGGGTCAAATGTAGCCAAGCAAACATGCCCCCTTCTTGATCTAGGCCTCTGCCCTCAAATGAGGGGCAGCGCAGAGAAGTGGTTAAACTGACAATTCTGGGAGCCAGACTGCCTGGGTTTGAGTCTCTCTTTTGCCACTTGCTAGCTGTGACCTTATACAAGTTTCTTTCTTTCTTTTTTTCTAAATCCTCACCAGAGGATATGTTTTCCATTGATTTTTAGAGAGTTCGAAGAGAGAGGGAAAGACAGAGAGAAACATCAATGTGAGAGAAACACATAGACTGGTTGTCTCCTGCATGCGCCCTGAACAGGGCTGGGGCCTGAGTGGAGCCTGCGACTGAGGTACATGCCCTTGACCAGAATTGAACCCAGGACCCTACCCACCAGTGGATAGGCTGATACTCTATCCACTGAGCAAAACTGGCTAGGGCCTTACAAAAGTTTCTTTTTTTATTTCAGAGAGGAAGGGAGAGGGAGAAATAGAAACAACAACGATAAGAGAGAACCATTGGTTGGCTGCTTCTTGCATGCCCCATACTGGGGATTGAGCCTGCAACCCAGGCAGGTGCCCTTGACTAGAATTGAAACCGGGACCTTTCAGTTTGCAGGCCAATGCTCTATCCACTGAGTCAAACTAACTAGGGCTTTACACAAGTTTCTTAACCACACTGAGCCTCAATTCTCCCAAGTGGGGATATTAAGAATTAGTACATCATAGAGATGATGTAAGTATGCATTAGTTAACATACCCAAAGCCTGGCACTTAAAAATTTCATCATTATTAGCTTCCATCCCACTCTATGTTGGCCAGTACCCTTGCTGTGGTTCACACTCTGCTTCCAGTTGCACCCTCCCTCATCTATGAGACCATTCCCACTAGGCCTTGCTCCATCTGTTGGGCATACCCTTTCCACACTGTCGACCAAGTCCAGCTTTCGCTAATCTGGGACTGCCACATGCCCATCACTCAACCTCACAAGCTCTCCTCTCCTACAAAGGTCTTAGTGGGTCACCAGAGACAAGAACCACATCTTCATCTGCATGGGACCATGAAACAGGAGCTCCACTTCCTCTAAGAGGTCAATGCCCCCCACTTACCTCTCGGATGCTTCACCTTCCCTCCAGCCAGGCCACCTTCTGGTCCTGAAGCTTACGGCACTTGTCCCACTTCCTGAAGGTTCCCCACCACCAAAAGCCACCCTCCAACCAAAAGGCTTCAAGTGAGAGCCCTATCCCCTCTAAACGACCCACCCACTTCTCCAACTCTCCCCTTGCCTGCAATTTTACAGACCACTCCTCCCCCTCCACCTCATATCTCCCAACCTTGAGCCCCAGGCTGTAAGTCTTCCTTTTCTTTCCATCTCCCCTCTCAGAGAGACTAAGATTCCTCTTGCTCCTTTCCCTAAAAAAAAAAAAAAACAGTTGCTAGGGGCTCCCCTTTTCAAGGACAGAGGCTGGCTCCTTAAGAAAGCTTGAGCCCACATGTCTCTAATTGGCTGAAAGACCCAAGCAAGCAGCAAAGCAGGCTTCTGATTGGATGTCACCTCCACCCATGGCAGAAGTGAGAAAATTAACCCCTACCGCACCATAGTGCAGGCATCTGCAGTGGGAGATGGTGGACTGGAACTGTGGCCCGTAGGGGAAGGGAAGAGCCCCCAGATCTGTTGCCTAGCTAGAGATAGAAGGGAATCAACATCTGAATACATGCTGAGTCTGGGTCCTGAAAACCTCCCTGCACCCCACTAAGTAGTGGCCACAGGTTAGAGAGAAAACGAAAGAAAGAGAAGTGGAGAGTCACAAACCAAGAGTTATATACAGAAATACGTTATCCAGCTCCACTAATCCCGGCTTGGCAAACAGTGGGTACACAATAAATGTGTGTTCAACATAAAAAGGTCAGGATTAGGAGTTAGAAGGGTAAGAACTGGAATCCTGGTTCTGCCACTTTCTGTGTAACCTTGAGCAAATGACTTCCCTCCACGGGCCTGTTTCCCTATCTATAAAATGGGAAGGTGATCATCACTGCTTCACATCAGAGTTGGAAAGATCAAATGAAGTAGCATCCTTGGTAGTATCTTATAAAGGTTTTTGTTTTGTTCATTTGTTTGCCCTCATGTTTGTAAAACTGGGCCAGTGTGTGATCTATCTTGGTGGCCCCAGGGCCCAGCATGGAGTCTGACATGCAATAGGCATCTATTCAGTGTTTGATAACCAGATTCTAAAAGAAAAGAAAATGAGGATGACAGAGACAAAGTTTTCAAAGGCATTTACTCATTCAGCCAAAAATGGGAAAGCACCTACTGTGTACCAAAACTGTGGCCAAGAGAACCCTGGGAAAGGTGACAATGGAGGCCAAGAGGCAGGCTTTTTGGAGTAGGTCTGAGCACACCAAAAAATGGGGCTCCCAAAAATGGCCTTACAACCTCTGGCATTACCAAGTGAAGTCAAACACAGGATTAAGCATACAGCAGATGCTCTACAGTATACATGAAAGAGACAGAGCCAGGAAGGAGAGCCATTCACAAAGCCCACGACCACTTATCAAGTGCCCACTGTGTGCCAGGTCTATGGCTATGAGTCATACTTAAAAAGCTACCAAGATGAAGGACACTGCAAGGCCAAGGCAATAATTCAGCGAATACTAGCTGCCTCCTTCCTCTGGACCATAAGGTCCCTGAGGGTGGGGACTGGTCTTTTGGTCTCCCAGTGTCCCCAGCACTCTCAGGGCCTAGCACAGAGCAGGGCCTCAATGCCTAACAAGGGCACTGAGGGGACAGAAGGGACAGATAGAGGCAGATGTGAAATTAAGAAAATAAGAGAGATGATGGAAGAAAGTAACTCTTTAATGTCTGTCCATATCAGGGCAATGGCTTCTAACCCAGTGAATAATGACAATAACTTATATTTATATAGTTTGGTTTTCTGTTCTATAATGTTCCCAATATGTTGATACAGAAGCACTGGCATATAATTTATAAATATAAATGTAACTGTTAAATGTGTGTGTAATGTATGTGTGTGTGTTTCATGCTCCAAAATGTTTAACTGACAAGGTACACCAATCAACACCTTTGTTGAGCAAGAATATGGACCATAAGCTCCATGGGAGTGGGGATATGCAGGGTACATTCACTGTTATAACTCCAGTGCCCAACCTGACTCCTGTGAGTGCTCAACAAAGATTTGCAAAATGCATGAAAAACAGAGACAGTGAGACAGAAGGAGAGAGAGCAACTCTGTATGGCCATCTAGAACCCCAGCTGAGCAAGAAGGCCAAGGAAGTGGACAGAAGGGAGGGGGGACCCTTGAGGTGGGAGGAAGCTCTGGGACTGAAGCACCCACCTGTAGACGAGGGAGTCATCAGCGGAGCTGTTGTACTGGACTTGGTACATGCGGACGCCAGGCACCGGCCTCTGTGCTGGCCAGCGAATGAGCACAGAGTTGGAGGTGAGCTCCGCCGCCACCAGCCGGCGCTCAGCAGCAGATTCATTGGCACCAGGTCGGCTAGGTGTGGCAATGTCAGAGGAGCCAGGCTCAGTGAGAGGCGGCGGGGCAGCCGGCGGGGGTGCCATCAGAGGCAGAGGCACCACACACACCTCCACGGGTGCCGTGGCTTCTCCAGCGGCATTGGAGGCAATGCAAGTGAAGGTACCACTGTCCCGCAAAGTGGTAATAGTTACATCCAGCGTCCCATCCCCCCGGACCCGGGTCCGGCTAGAGTTCCCCAGCAACCGCCCATCAGGTGCCACCCAATGCACCACTGGCTCAGGGTCACCCACAGCACGGCACCGCAGGCTGACTGCCTGGCCCTCCACCACGAGGGCCCGGCCCCCCGCCTGCCGTGTGATCAGCGGGGGTTCGCACAGGAACTCCTCCTCAGGGATGGACCAGAAGTAACGGTCAGTGAGGTGCTCAGGGGTGGCACACGTTTCCAAGTCATCCTCCCTGGTCAGCCGCCGCAGCCAGAGCAGCTCGCAGTTGCAATGCAGGGGGTTGCCACCAAAGCTTACCGTGAGTGGCGTGGGCGGCTTGGGCCCGGGGCCTTGGGACCTCAGGAAGAGCCCATCCGGGGGCAGTTTATGGAGGCGGTTGGAGGTCATGTCCAGGCGAACCAGTTTGTGAAGTTGCACGAAGGTACCTTCAGCAATGTGGTCGATGAGATTGTGGTCCAGCGTAAGGGTGTTCAGGTTCACCATCTGGCCTACGGCCTCCCAGGGCAGGGCCTCGAGGTTGTTGTAGGACAGATCCAGGTCCTCCACAGTGGACAAAAAGGCATCGAAGGCTGCTGACTCCACCCGGCGGATCTGGTTGTTTCCAAGAATCAGGTGACGGAGGTTGCCCAAGCCGCGGAGCTGGTCGCCACGCACCTCGGCCAGGCGGTTGCTGTCAAGGTGCAGAGCCCGGAGGGCACGGAGGTCAGCAAAGGCGCCAGCTGCCACTTGGCCGATGGTATTACGGGAGAGGGTGAGGTGCACCAGGCTGGTCATGTTGGCGAAGTCTCGGCGGCGGATGGCCGCAATGAAGTTGTCTGTGAGCCTCAGTTCCACCACACGTCGGTCAATGGCTGGCGGCACAAAGAGCAAGCCGGTCTTAGCGCACAGCATGGTCAGCGTGGGCGCCACATTCTGGCAGATGCAGCGGCCAGGACAGGGCTGGCCATGAGATGCCCCTGCCCAGAGTAGCAGCAAAAAGGACAGGGCTGCAGGTGGTGGCAAGAGCAGCGCAGAGGAGAAAGGGCTGGGAGCCATGGTGCAGTGGGAAGGTGGGAGGAGTGGACAATAAGACCTGAAGGAGAAGAAGACACGTTACCCAGGCATAGAGCTTGCTTGCTAGCCTGGCTGCCCTGGGCTGTTCTGCTCGGAGTCTAACACAGATCCTTCCCTTCCTGACAACCAGGTTCTGTAGGACAGCACTGATCCTCACTGGGCATGCATTTGTTAATAGATAATATGTTAATGCTGATTGATAAATTACCACTGTCCCACCCCTGAATGCCCTGTCCCCACCTCTGCCCCTCCCCTAGGGGTTCCCAGACCTCTCATAATCTCCTAACCAGAGGGGTGACACCTGGCCCTGACTGGGCCTTCTAGTACCCACTGAACATTTTGAAAAATTACTGCTAACTAGGGTTTAAGTTCATGGATTTCAAAGCCATATTCCCTGGGTTCAAATTCCAGCTCTGACACTTACTAGTCGTGTGACCTCGGGCAAGTGTCTGAACCTCTCTGAATTTCGGTTTCTTCATCTGTAAAAAGGAATAAAAAAAAACACAAAACAAAACAAACAGGCCTTACCTCTGTGAGGGTTAAATGGATTAATGAGAATGGTGTACTACTTATAAACAATGCCTGGCACATAAAATGTATTCAATACATGTTAAGTATTATTATCATCATCGAGTGCCCATTATGTGCCAGGTATAGAAGTATGCACTATTATTAAAGGAAAGTGCTTTGGTCCTAGCTGGTTTGGCTCAGTGGATAGAGCACCGGCCTGCACACTGAAGGGTCCCAGGTTCAATTCCGGTCAAGGGCACATTCCCCAGGTCAAAGGCTCAATCCCCAGTAGGGAGTGTGCAGGAGGCAGATGATCAATGATTCTCTCTCATCATTGATGTTTCTGTCTCTCTCTCCCTCTCCCTTTTATTCTGAAATCAATAGCTATATATTTATAGCTAAAGTGCTTTGAAATCAGACAGATTCAGGTTCAAGTCTTGGTTCTACCCACTTACTAGCTCTGTGACCCCAAACCAATGATTTCCCATACTTGCCTGTTTTGTAAAATGGGATGATAATTTTACCATCTTCAATGGGTTGTTGCAAGGTTTCAGTAAACTCATTCATGGGGGTCCCTGAGCACGGGCCTGGCACACAGTAAGTATTCATTAAATGTTGTAGGTAATACCCCCCCACCCTTTATCAGAGATAAAGGGAGTCTGAAGGTGGAAAAGGCTGAGAAAACCACATTAGTCTCCCTGCTCAGCCTTGGAAAGTCCTTCTCGGACCTTGGTTTCATCCTGAACTCTTCTGAGCTCCCAAGCAGGCGGCAGACTTCTGTGCTCACATCTGTGGACACAAAAGACCCCATACATGCCTACACAGACACACAGACACTCACTCACACACTCATGCCATTCCTCTGCTCCAGGCAAAACCTTCCAGCAGGGATTCCCCTGTGGCAGCTGCAGCCCACGACATGTCAGCTCCCATCACAACATGGGGTTGGTGGGGGGTGAAGAGGAAAGGATGCAAAGGGGGCATCCCTGAAACTGTTTTCACCCCATCCTGCACCCCAGTCCCTGCTGGCCCACCTCCCAGGAATCTGCAGTCTGGGGCTGTGACCTGATGTGGCCCTGATCCTTCATCCCTGTGGGGAGAGGGAATATAGATGTGGAGAGGAGGGACCAAGAGACTCAGAGAGAGAGGTGAAGAAACAGCGAGAAACAAAGGGGAGGAAGAGATAGAAGGTGGGAGAGAGAGAGAGAGAGAGAGAGAGAGGAAAATCTGAAAGAAAGGTGAAGAGACAAGTATTGAGAGACAGAAAAACTGAGTAGAGAAGACAAAAAAATAGAGACTGAGACATAAAGATGGAGAGAGGAAGTGAGAGAGGGAGAATCGGATTGTATAGAGAGACAAAGAGTGAGACAGAGACTGAAGGAGATAGTAACTGGGCTGAAGAGAGAAAAAGAGGCTGAGTCAGGGGGTCCCACCATTTCCGAGGCCCCCAACTACGTTGTCTTGCACTCCCTCTGGGACACTGTATTGGACAGGAAACCCTGGCCTGGAAGGTGGAACTCCTTCATTAGGAGGCCCCACTCTACACCTGTCTGGCTGTGGGTCTCTAGGGCTCAGAACCCCGCTCTATGACAGTGACGGCACTGAGTACAGAGCTTCGCCTCCCACCGCTGGGGTGAGACTCAAGTTGAAGGAACTACAATAGCAATGAAAATAGCTAACAGTTATTGAGAGGCAGTGCAGCATTGCGGGATAGAAACTGAACCCAACTGCCCAGGTTCACACCCCAATTCCCCACTGTGTGACTCTAGTCAAGTGACTTACCTTCTTTGTGCCTTAGTACGCTCCTCTGTAAAATGGGGCTAATAAGAGTACCTACCTCATCAGATTATTGTAAGGATTATGTGAGATAATGCAGTGTAACATGATTAGAATAGCTCCTGGCAGAGTAAACACTACATAAACGTCTACTGCTATTGCTGTTGTTATTTCCCTCTGGCTCTCTCAGCCACCAGCAGGCTGGACTCCCAAGAGATCTTCCACATACACACACAAATGGTAAACCAATTCATGTCACTCTCCAAATGCAGGGGTCAGTTCATGTCATGAACTCTCTTTTACCCTTTACTGCCACCATGAGGAAACCCTTCTTTCTTAACTACCTTACCCATCCAGAGAGGAGATGCCTCAAAGCCTGAGACCCCTATCTGCTACCCATGCCCTGGTTCTATGAGACCTTACCCAAACATGATGCTCCTGACCTTGTCACCACCCCATCTGTAGCCTGGCCCCTCAGGACATTGCCATACCCTGCACTGAAATCCTTATGAGGCAGGGCTCCAGGCCTCCAGAGGGGCTCAGAACAAGACCAACCACTCCACATCTCCCCAGCAGGAGGGACCCCACTCACCTCTCTTCAGGGAGTCAGGGCCTGGGCCAGTACCTACAAAGAAAAAAATGACCCTGTTAGCATCCTTCTGGTCCCACACTGGAGATTTGCCTCAGAGATCATCTCAGCCAAGGAAGTCCCTGGTGTGATCACACTCTCAGCCCTCTTGCTGCAGGCTCTGCATAATTGCAGATGGACCCAGAAAGTAGTAATCTCTAGAAATCAAGGAGTCCTTGGCATCAGAATTGTTCTTACTCTCCAAAATTCAGGAGTCCAGGACGTTAGCCTTTGTCCTCTGGGGTCTCAAGAAGCCAGTGACACCAGCTCCCTTCTCCCTAGATCCTAGAGTCTGGAACCCGACCCTTTACCTCCCTCAGACTCAAGAGCCCAGGTCTCAGTCCCTTCCATTCTCAAGACCCAAGAATTGAGCCCATCTCCTTCTCCTTCAGATCCAGGATTCCAGCCGCCTTCTTCCAGAGTTCACCTCCCAGTCCCCCAACTTCAAAGACCTAAGTGGTACCAGGAGCTGGGGAGGGATCAGAAATTCCCATGCTCACCATCAAATCATTGTCACACCAACATATGTAGACATACCAAAACTCACATGGGCCCACAACTCAAGTCTCTACACTTGTATTTCCATAGATACACCAGCATGATCTCTGTGCCCCCGCCCTCCACTGGCTCTTGGCCTGAGATGTAGACACACTTGTGTGCATGAGCCCCAGACTGGACCCCAGCATACCACAGATCACACCACATGAACCCCAATCTCACTGGGTCCAGAAGCAGGGTCAGCCTTGTGCCAGGGACACAGGCATGTGTGTACATACAATCCTGCACATATATGTTTGAGCACACACAAACTCACTCTTGAGAGACCAACACTGATGCATAAATGAACTCACAACATAGACACATACCCTCAAGGTTGACACACCCACATACAACCACACATGTACAACATTGACTCTTTCTTGCACATTCACATACACAAATGCACACACACACAGATGTGCACACAGATGCACGCACGCGCACACACACACACAAACATGTACCTACCCTTGCAGACAACCAGATATATGCACCTATAACAGATATACCCTTGCATGCTCACCAACACACGGGCACGCACATATAACAGATACTCACTTGCACAATCAAAGATACACAAGGTAAACACTCTTAAATGTCCAAACATGCTCAGACAACTTCACATATCCCCATGATGTACAGTCACAAAGCTGTTACGTTCCTACACCAACAGATGCAAAAATGTACACACTAGCTGATATACACCTCACACACATACACAAAACCGCGAGTACACATAGACACTTACAAGGCTGATGCACACTCAAACAAGCACAAGGTACATAAAGCTCTACCTTTTGCACAGACACTGAAATGTTAACTCATAAAGAAATGCTCACACACAGCCCTTAAGGGATTTACACACTTAAAAATGCACACAAAATATTGAACCACAGCGACATAGTCAACAGACAGGCACAGATTCACATTCACACACATACATGGACACACATCTCTCCCAGTCCTGAGGCACTCTTGCCCACTTACTTTGCAGGCCAAAGAAATCCTAACATCCCTCCTTCCGACCATACCTGCCCTGACCACCACAGCAAAAGCCAGGGCCAGAGGTCAGAGTTCAGCAGGTCGAATCTCAGAGGGTTGGGGAGCTGAGTCCTACAGCACTAGTCCAAGGCGATCTTCCCACCAGCAGCCCAAAGGTCTCCCAGCCTGGCCATCTGGATGCAGGCAACTCTGCCCCATCTGCGGGGATCTGTCGGGTGTGGGGATTGGGGTGGGGTGGGTGGGGAAGGGCCAGGTCTACGTGCCTCCCCTCGGGCCCATCTGTCCACCCCTCGGCCTCTCATCCCTCCATCTGTCCACCTACCAACCGCCCATCCCCCCACCCACCCAGCCACCGGGAAGGGAAGATATGGCCGTCTCCCCCAAGGACCGCTGAGGACTCCCCCCCAACCCCCCGCCGCGCCCCACACCAGTTGACCTGGACCTAGGGAGCGGCAAACTCCCCTCCCCCAAACCACACAGAGGCCTGGACCCACAAGGCGCCGAGTCCTAGCCCCGGCCCGGAATCTGACGTGGACGCACAGATACACACCCTCGGAGACATACAACCCGCAGACCACACACATACACACACAATATGAACACTAGAGCGGGCACACCCGCCTCACAGACCCTCGGATGGGCATCCAACCCGGACACAAACACCCCAGGCTTCTAGCTAAGCGCACACACTGGCTGAGGGGGCTCACACCTGGACACACAGCCCACGCACACACACCTGCACACAGCCCCTCCGATGGGCGCGCGGCAGCCCCAAAGACAGAGCCGGAGGGGCAGCCACTCGGAGACACACACGCACGGCCGGTCGCAGCACCCCGGCTCGACACCCAGCACACGCCCGGATGGCCACACGAGCAGGCGCCGCTCACGCCGGCGCCGGGCACACACAGGGCCGCGGGAGCGCACGCCGGGCCGCCGCAGCACCGCGGACACACACTCACACGCTCGCGCTCACACCCGCGTTCACACCGGCGCCCCCGCCCGCCACCTCCCGGGCCGCTGCGGGCCGCGCTCACCCAGCCCAGGGGGGGCCCGGGCCCAGCCCCGCCGCCGCCGCCTCGCTCCGCGCCATGGTGGGGGGAGGGCCGGGGGAGGGCCGGGGGAGGGGGCGCGGTGCTGCGGGGCCGCCTCCCGCCCGCCTCCCTCCCTCCCTCCCTCCCTGGACGCCGACGAGCTCCGCCCTCCGCGCCGCCCGCCACCCGAGCCCCGCCGCCACCAGCGCCGCAAGGGGGGGAGGGGGCGCGGACCGGAGTGGGGGGGGGCGGGACAGCGGTACACCCCGACCCCCGCCCAAGCCCGGGGCCGCCGCAGACCCCTCTCCACTGCAGCGCCGCCGGCCCGCCCCCAACCTCTTCCCAGCCCCACCTCCAGCCCCGCCAGCTTCCCAAGAGACCCCCAGACCACGCCCCGACTGGCTTGGGATCCCGGATTTCTAAACAGAGACCTCTGATCCGGTCCCAATAGCCAGGGGGACCTCGGACCATGCCTTACCTCCTTTGAGGACCCAGAACATGTCTACAGCCACCCGGGACCACAAACCACGTCCTTCTCTCCTTGGTGACCTCAGACTCTCCTCACACCCCATCAAAGACCCCAGCCCATATGTTCCAGAATCCCAGGGATCCAAACCACCCCAAAGGGGGGTGGACACCAAATCATACCCCAACATTCAGGTGGATCCACACCATATCCCTTGGAGGCCCCAGGCCATATGTCAAAATCCAGGGAAACCCCAGATCATGCCTTACTCTCTTTGGGGACCCAGCCCATGTTCTACAGCCACCCATGACCACAAACCATTCCTTGGGGACCCCCAGCCATTTCCTCCACTCTCTAGGACCTCAAACCATCCCCTAACCTCCAGTAGGGATTCCCAACTATGTCTAAGTTCTAGAGGGCTCAAATATGTTCCTTGTCCCCATGGGAGACCCTAAGCTTTCCCATTACCCCCATTAGACCCAGACCATCCTCCCCCCCAATATGCTCCTTGGTTTCCAGAACTTCTAATTTGCCCCCGATTCTTTCCCATCCTCCCCACCAGTGCTATCTCTGTGAGGACCCTGCCTCCTCTCTGCTCCTATTCTCTCTCTTGGACTAGCAGAGCCTTCCCCTTCTCTGTGACGTCAGTGTAGTCCAGGATTTCCTGCTCCTTCCATGATCAGACCCCCTAGTCCAACCCTACCCAAGGACCATCGCCCCCTCCCCCAAACCCCACTGAGTATCTCAGGCCACTCTTCACCTCTTTCTGAGATATTCACTGTGCCCCCAAAGGCCTCACCTCAAAGTCTGTCTTATTGCTGCCCCCCTCCCCCGGCCCCCCAGATCCCTGGAGGCCCAAGCACTTTTCCTTTTGGATCCCACTGTATCAAGGTCCTACCCAAAACCCCCTTCCTGAAATTCTTCCTTTCCAGGTCATCACAGGAAGCCTGCCCTGCTCCTCAGATCAAGGGCACCTCTGCAGAGCCTATCTCTGGTGGACCTTGATCCCACTCACAACCAATCCCCACACACACCAAGCTCTAGATTCCACCTCCCACCCTGGTTCCTGGTGCTACCTGCCAGGTCATGGAGGTCCAGGGCTGGGAAAACAGAAGTGGGAGAGTTATCACAACAGCAAAGTGGACGCATGTCCAGTACTACTCACACCAGGAATGGCCCTAATGCTCCATTCACTCTCACAGCAGCCAGATGAGGAGGTTTCATCACTACCTCCATTTTACAGAAGAGGAAAATCGAGCCTTAGAGAGGTTTAGTCATTTGCCTAAGATCTCACATACACAGTAAGTGGCAGAACAGGGTGGAGGTGAAGGGGAAAGAGGCTGAGAGCAGACCTGAGATGGAAAGGAGAGGGTAAGAAGAAAGGTAATAAGGGAGACAGATACACAGAGATGAGAAACAAAGGCAGGCAACCTCAGTGAGCTCTTATCCGCATATCTGACCATTCTTATCTTCAGCCTCAGTGATGACTTTTCGGTCTTTGGAGGTATTCCCCTTCCATGGCTGATTCTTTCTTCTCATACAAGTTTTAATTCAAATGTAATCTCTTCAGAGAGGCTCTCCTTCCCCACCCCACCCCCACCAATGGTCCTGATATCTGAAAATTACTTTGAAATACATATAAAATAGGTTGATGGATGGATAGATGAATGGATATGTGACAAAGCAAGTGCAGTAAGATGTTAATGGTGGAATCCAGGTGGTGGGTATATGGGTATTCACTGTGAAATTATTTTGACTTTGCTGCATGTTTGAAATGTTTCAAAATAATGTTAGGAGGGGGACAAAAGCAGGAGGACTTAGAGACTAAAGAGGCAACAAAAAATAGCCCCAACAGGTCCCACCACTTCTATCACATCACCTCATTAGGTTTCCCTCAGAGCACTTATTACTCTTGGTAATGATCTTGTTTGCTTGTGTGTTTCCCTATTTACTCTTTCTGAGATATTCACTGGAATAAGTGTTTACTTATTTGTTTACTAGTGGCCCGGTGTGTGAAATTCATGCAAGGGGGACAGGGGATGTTCCTCAGCCCAGCCTGCATCCTCTCCAATCTGGGACCCCTTGAAGGATGTCCTGCTGCCAGTTTACAAGGATCGGGCCTAAACTGGCAGTCAGACAGACCTTTCACAATCCGGGACTGCTGGCTCCAGCCACTCACCTGCCTACCTGCCTGCCTGATTGCCCTTAACATACTCTGCCTGTTGGCCTGCTCACCTCCAACTGCCCCCCATCGCCGGCCTGCTTGCCCCCAAATGCCCCCCGCCAGCCAGATCACCCCTAACTGCCCCCCGTGCCAGCCTGTTCACCCCAACTGCCCCCCCCTGCTGGCCTGCTTGCCCCCACTTTCCCTCCCCACTGGCCTGCTCACCCCCAATTGCCCCCCTGCTGGCCTGCTCTCTCCAAACTGCCCCCCCCCCCGCTGTGCTGAGCACCTGACCCCTACTGACGGCCTGCTCACCCCCAACTGGCCCCCCTGCTGGTATGCTTACCCACAACGGCCCCTGCTGTCCCATCCTGGCCTGATCACCCCCCGGTGATCCAAGGTCCCAGCCCCTCCTTTTTTTCTTTTTCTTTTTCTTTTTTTTCAGCACCTCATTGAGCAGAGGCCAGGGCCAGCTGGAAGCAGGTATCTGGGATTTATTTAGCTTCTATAATTGAACCTTTGTAGCCTTGAGTGGAGGCCAGGGCTGGCCAGGGCGGGCAGGAAGCTTGGCTTCCTCCATTGCCAGGACAACCCAAGCCTCCTGCTTGCTCCAGCTTCGTGGCTGGCGGCCATCTTGGTTGGGTTAATTTGCATACTTGCTCCTGATTGGCTGGTGGGTGTGGCTTGTGGGTGTAGCGGAGTGGTGGTTAATTTGCATGTTTCTCTTTTATTATTGTAGACTAGAGGCCTGGTGCATGAAATTCATACATGGGAAGGTCCCCTCAGCCCAGCCTGCACCCTCTCCAATCCGGGACCCCTCAGGAGATGTCTGATTGGGCCTAAACCGGCAGTTGGACATCCCTCTCACAATCCGGGACCACTGGCTCCTAACTGCTCACCTGCCTGCCTGCCTGATCGCCCCTAACTTCCCCCCCCCACCAGCCTGGTTGCCCCTTATTGCCCCCCCCCCACTGGCCTGGTTGCCCCTTACTGCCCCCCTGCCAGCCTGGTCACCCCCAACTGCCCCCCTGTTGGCCTGGTCACTCCCAACTGCCCCCCTGCAGGCCTTGTCACCCCATGCAGCCTGCTGCTCAGTCATTTGGTTGCCCCTCACTGACCCCCCTGCCGGCCTCGTCACCCCACGCAGCCTGCTGCTCAGTCATTTGGTCATCCCTCACTAACCCCCATCGGCCTAGTCGCCCCATGCAGCCTGTTCAGTCATCCATTCGGTGCGATGGTCGCTTAGGCTTTTATATATATAGATTGCTTACTGTCTAGTCACTGAAATGTAAGACTTCTGCGGGAAGTGGCATGGGCACCAATTTTTTCCAGTGTTTAAACGACCATTGACCCCAATGGGTGCTCAGTAAACAGGTGTTCTTGAATGCCTCTTGGGAGAGAATCTGGGAACTAGGCCCACTACAGACTCACCGTAGAGACCACACTCAGGAATAAACATGTTCTCATAGCCTGCAGTCACTAGAAGGGAAGGGGTATAAGCCAGTGGCTAGGGTGTGCCCCTTAAGGTCAGGGGGTATGAGTTGGCCTGAAAAAGAGGGCAACAGGTAGAAGTAGATAGTGTGATGATTTCCCTAGAACCCTAATTCCTGCCCTAGACTAATCTAATTCTTCCACAATTTATCACCTCTACCCCCACTCCCCATGCCCATCTCTAAGGCTCCACTCCAAAGCAAAAACCCAGCCTTATCTAAGCAAAGCACCTCAATTCTAGGTCCCACACCCGAAGTCTAAGCCTCACACCTTAGACACCACCCTAAAGTATATAGTATGTATTAAGACTTCTTTAAAAAAAAATTTTTTTTATTGATTTCAGAGAGAGGGAGAGGAAGAGAAACATCAATAATGAAAAGCATTGATCAACTGCCTCCTGAACACCCCCTACTGGGGATGGAGTCCACAACCCGGGCATGTGCCCTGACTGGGAATTGAACCCTAATCTCCTGGTACTAGCCGGGCCAGACTTCTTTAGCTGAGTCCCTGCAACAAGTCTAAGCCCCACTCCAAAGCCAAAGCCCTACTTCTCCATCTTAGGCTCCACCCCATAAGCAGCTAGTTGTTAGCCTGGACACTGGTCCCGCAGACCTAGTCTAGGTCCTCCAATCTCAGCTCTACCTAAAATCCAGTCTCTACCTCTCCAACCTAAACCCTGCTTATATTCTATGTTAGCTAGAAGTGCCTAGCAAAGCCTAGGGCCAGGATTCAAAAATTAGGGAGCCAGCCTGGCCAGTATAGCTCAGTGGTTGAGCATCGGCCCATGAACCAGTAGGTCACGGTTGGATTCCCAGTCAGGGCACATGCCTGGGTTGCAGGCTTGATCCCCAGTACAGGGGTGGGGAGGGATGCAGGAGGCAGCCAATAGATGATTCTCATCATTAATGTTTGTTTCTCTCTCTCCCTTTCTTTTCCTGAAAATCAATAAAACATTTTTTAAAAATTGAAGAAACACCCTGAAAAGGGATATGCGCGCGCGCGCGCGCGCGCGCGCGCGCGCGCGCGCGCGCGAGAGAGAGAGAGAGAGAGAGAGAGAGAGAGAGAGAGAGAGAGAGAGAGAGAACTAGGGAGAGCCTAGAGGGGCGGTTAGTGGAAAGAGGGTAGTCCCTGATTTGTACTGCCCTGGAAGGAGGGACCCCAAACCCAAAGCCACCACCTCTGTGCTGATTCTTTATTAGATAGTGTATTCTCTTCTGGCTTCTCTGATTGGTCCTTCCATAATCCTTCTGGCCAAACCTACTCTGCATTGGGCTGCTCCTCAGAATCACTTTCTGATTGGTGCCTGTATTCCAAACTCCCTGCTTCTGATTGGGTAATTCCTTGTACATGCCTCTTTCTGACTAGATTGTTTGCAATCATTGTTTGCAAGCTTGGATACAGACATAAGTTTAACTATTGGGGAGGAGGAGGGACAGTGGGAGGGAAGGAAGGAGGAGAAAGAGGGGGAGATGGTCCGCTTAAGAAAGGGAGTGGCCAATTGGCTACAGAATAGCCTTGGGTTAAAGTTCTAATTAGAATCCTAGCTGTAGAACTTCAGGCAACGATTTTTAGTTTCTGTGCCTGTTTCTTCATCTGTAAATTGGGGATAATGTACCTTCTTCATGGGACAATGTAAGAGTTAAATGAGTTAATAATACCTATAGGCCTAACTGGTTTGGCTCAGTAGATAGAGCGTCGGCCTGCGGACTGAAGGTTCAATTCTGGTCAAGGGCATGTACCTTGGTTGCGGGCACATCCCCAGTAGGAGGTGTGCAAGAGGCAGCTGATTGATGTTTCTCTCCCATCAGTGTTTCTAACTCTCTATCCCTCTCCCTTCCTCTCTGTAAAAAATCAATAAAATATATTTAAAAAATAATAATACCTATAAAGTGCTTATAGAAGTACCTAGCATATAGGAAGCCCTCAGTCAGAGGGTTAGCTATTATTATTAATTTGATCATGTAAGTGCACAACCTGGAACTATTCCTTTTGCCTCTCTGACCTCTGCAGGCGGGGAATTGCTTGACCTCTTAATTGAATGACTTCTCCTATCCCCAGCCCTCCTCCTCTTCCATCTCTAGCCATCAGGGACTCAGGCTGTGATCAGAGGAAGGGGTCGGGATGCGCCTGGCAGAGAGATGAGGTAGGGCACCAGGACAAGTGTCAGAGGAAAGGAGCTCATCACACCCTAACCTTCCTCTCACCACCTGCCCCCGCAGAAAATTGAGGGCAGGGGATTTCTTTATGTAGAGTGATTCTATCCTGAATCCCTCAAGCAAGGCCATGTCCTGCTTGGGAATAAGGGGGCAAGGGATGGGCAAAGTGAGGTGGTGAGGGGATGGTGTATTCTAGCTGGGAAGGATGGGGAAGGATTGGAGCTGGGGAGGGGCAGCCCAGGCCCTAGGTCACAATGCCATTGTTACCATGGCAACAGCTACCTCTCTATAGGGAACCTGGAAAGGAGTGGAGGAGGGAGCCAGGTCCCTGAATCTGGGGACATAGAGAACTGAGACATGAAGGAGAAGCAATGAGACAGAAAGAGTGATTTATAACTATGAAGATCTGCCTGTCTTGGAATTTTCAGAGCCTAGTACACTGTTGGTTCTCAATAATGTCCCTCAGAGACAGAAACAAAGAGCCTGAGTGAGTCAAATGCCCAGGGATGCCAGAAGAAAGAAGAATCTCCAGACAGGGTCGAACAGGATGTCCCTTTCCTGGACCCCTCAACATCATACTCATTCGTGGTCCACTAAGGATCCTGGATCTTCTTTGCCTTTCCCAGCACTGGAACCTCTAGGTCTACCCAACCACACAAACAACCCACCCCAACAACTCCCAAGCCCCTGAACAATTATGTTTGATCTTTCAACAACTTTCTGCATTTAAATTCTTCCTGCCTGAGGACTCACTGAGAAAAGTAGCATTCAGTATAAGCTAATGCCTGCTAACCCCTAGAGCTGAGAAGGGAAGGGAGGCGGGGAAACGGACACTCTCCTTTACTCTCAGGGACCCAGGTATCCTTAATCCCCTCCGGAGTGGCTCCTTCATGGATTCAAATATTCCCCCAATTCCTGCAGGAGACCGGGCCTCCCCCATACTTCCTAGGAAACCCCCCAGGCTTCTTTCAAAAAAGCAGGTATCCTCCTTTCCTCCGGGAATTCAGAGGACATCCTCTTGGTCTGCCTGCCCTCTGCTGGCCTGCGGCTGGTACTGCAGGGACTGTCAGCTGACGCCCACAATGAGAAACAGAAACTGAGCCAGAACTGAGGATCTCTTGAGTTCTTGCATTTTAATTTCTTCGGGGTCTGGGGTGTTAGGGTCCTAGGGGTCTGAGTCCCCAGTTCCTTTGGGGACTCAGACATCAGGAATTCTGATCCCCAACCCAGAGATCAACGAAAGAAAGACAACTTCTCTTGGAGCCAGGCTTCGGTGAGGTCATCAGTGGTGCGGATTTCAAACACCTAGGCAGGGAGAGTACTCGATATTATGATCCATTCAGGAACTGAGAAAGGGAGGACTCCAGCCCCTTCCTCCCTCAGACCCAGGAGACCAGACTCCCTGACCCATCCTAACACTCTGGGAGCCTCGGTCCCAGGACCAGACCTTTGTGAGCTCTGCAGTCTGCACCAGTCTGTTTTTACTCCCTGCATACATCATCTGCTGTTCGGGCTTGCAGCCTACATGGAAAAAGGGAGAAGGAAACATAACTGGGGGGATCCTAGAGTATTCTCTAAGAGGCCAGTAATGTCCTGCAGGCCCTGGAGTTTTCTAAGGGTCCTAGGAGCTGTTCTAAGGAGTCCCAGTTTTCAGTTTTGTCTAGGGGTTTGAAGTTATCCTGAGGGTTTTTGGAAGTGGGACCCTCATAATAACTCCAAGACAGGAGTTTCTAGGTTAAAAAAAAAAAGTAGGATGGATTGGGCTCATGAGAAATCTAAGCCCCCAACTTCCATGCATTGACCTCCCAGTACTTACCAAGTCACACACACACACACACACACACACACACACACACCTGCACTCTCAAACACTATCTTACACACCCCACACAGAATCCAAGACCCTATTCTCAAGATGGTTAGAGCTGAGTCTCACCCACAGGGCTGGAGAAGATGAAACACAAGGGGTAGGACACTCGGCCATCTTCGTGCACATACTTGTAGCTGTAAACCACGAACCTACACCAGTGAAAAGGAAGTCAAATTCAGGACTTCAGCCTGGAGCCCAGAACCAATGTCGATTACCTAAGTCTACAACCTTGAAATCTTGCATGAGTCTGAGAACCTAGGGTTAACAACTGAGACTGAAGGCACTGGCCTCAAACACAATAAATGATTAAAAATAACAATAATAGTAAATGCTAAATAGAAGTACCATATGATCCAGCAATTCCACTTCTGAGTATTTATGCAAAGAAAATGAAACACAAATTCAAAAAAATATATGCACTGCATGTCCATCACAGCATTATTTACAATAGCTAAAATATGGAAACTAAATGTCCATTGATGAATGAATGGATAAAGGAGATGTGGTTTATATATACAATGGAATACTATTCAGCCATTAAAAAGAAAGGAAACCCTGCCATTTGTGACAACATGGATGAAACATTGAGACATTATGCTAAGTAAAATAAATCAGACAAATACGGTTATGATCTCACATTTGGAATTAAAAAAAAAAGAAACAAACAAAAAACCAAGTTCATAGATACATAGAACAGATTGGTGGTTGCCAGAGGGAGGGGGTTGGTGGTGGGCAAAATGGATGAGGGGTCATAAGGTACAAACTTCCAGTTATAAAATAAGTCATGGGGATTTAATGTACAACATGGTGATTTTATATATACACACACACACACACACACACACACACACACACACACACTAGTAAAAGGCTAATATGCAAAGTGTCCCCTAGGAGTTCGACGGGGAGTTCGATGGCTCGCTATGACGTGCACTGACCACCGGGGGCGGCGCAAAGGGAGGCTCTGGCCAGCAGCTGGAAGGCCCAGATGGGCCCTGATCACCAGCCAGGTCTAGGGACCCTACCCGTGCACAGTTTCGTTCACCAGACCTCCAGTAATTAATAATACTGTATTGCATATTTGAAAGTTGCTAAGAGAGTAAATCTTAAAAGTCCTCATCAGAAGAAAAAAAAATGTTTTTGTAACTATGTGTGGTGACGGATGTTAACTAGATTTATTGTGCTGATCATTTCACTATATATACAAATATCAAATCACATTGTACACCTGAAACAGTAATGACATATACAGTAATCTCATATGTCTAATAGACCTCAATAAAAACATGTTAAAAAGAAAAACATGCCCTAACTGATTTGGCTCAGTGAATAAAGCGTTAGCCTATGGACTGAAGGGTCCCAGGTTCAATTCCAGTCAGTGGCATGTACTTTGGTTGAGGGCACATCCCCAGTGGGAGGTGTGCAGGAGGCAGCTGATCGATGTTTCTCTCTCATCCATGTTTCTAACTCTCTATCCCTCTCCCTTCCTCTCTGTAAAAAAATCAATAAAATATTTTTTTTTTTAAAAAAGAAAAAGAAAAAGAAAAACATAATGGCTTAAAAAAATAGTCAGTTCTGCCCTGGCCAGTGTTCCTAAGTAGTTAGACCACTGGCCCACACACTGAAAGTTCATGAGTTCAATTCCTGGTCATAATTGAGTTTCAGGTTCGATCTGGGCCCCAGTTCAGGCACCTGCAGAAGGCAACTAAATCAATGTGTCTCTCTCACTTTGATGTTTCTCATTCTCTCTCTCTCAGTCTCTTTCACTCTCTCACCTTCCCTTCCTCCCTTCCACTCTTTCTAAAAGTCAATGGGAAAATATCCTTAGGTGAGAATTAATAAAGCAAAAAGTCAGTGCTTATTTAACTCACAACAACCTTATGATGAAGGCGCTATTTTATCCCCATACTACAGATGGGATAATTGAGGCCCAGAGAGGTGAAGTCACTTGCCCAAAGTTCTTTTGGTACATTTGAACCTAGACTGTGAGTGCTCAACTGCTATGTGATACTGTCCAGCTGGGGCTGAGACCAGGCCTGCCTACACAATTTGCCAAGCTTGGTGCTAATTGAAAATTTGGGGTCCTTTGTTCAAAAGACAGGAGAAAAACTTCTTCCTTTCTTCTGTAAGCTTTGCTGTCTTGGACATGGGAACACTTGAAAGGGGAGTGCAGATGCTTACAGGCACACTCTGAAACTTTCTTTTTTTTAATATATTTTATTGATTTTTTTTTAATAGAGAGGAAGAGAGAGGGATAGAGAATTAGAAACATCGATGAGAGAAAAACATTGATCAGCTGGCCCCTGCACATACTGGAGATGTGCCTGCAACTAAGGTACATGCCCTTGACTGGAATCAAACCTGGGACCCTTCAGTCTGCAGGCTGACACTCTATCCACTGAGCCAAACTGGTTAGGGCTGGAACTTTCATTCAGGAGCAGGAGGAGTCTGACCCTAACTCTCCTGGAATCTGCACTCAGGACCCCTGCGAGGGCATCACTGGGTGGTGCAGGGAGTGGATAGAGAACCCATCCAGGGCTGGAGGTGGCACTGCCCCAAGCCCTAGTACATGCTCTATTGTCTCAGAAGACTTCACAAAAAACACAAATTCAAAGATAAAACTATAAAGAATTTCTAGACAGCAGGCAGCCTCAGAGCATTACCTCCCACATTCAAGGCTGCCTTCCAGATATGGGGCCCTATGGGACTACACTTGTCAGACACCCAGGAGCTGGTTCTGGCTAGGATGGAGGCTCCAAATCCTCAGGGGAGATGGAAAATCTAAACAGACCAGTTACCATAGAAGTGTCAAAGTGTTCTTCCATACACAAAAAGCACCAGACTTATATGGTTTCACACAAGATTTTCCCCAATTGTTAAATGTCAAATAATTTATTTGTTACCAGAAATATTCTGTAGCATTAAAAAAAGAAGGAAATTTTCTTTCTTTTTATTTAATGAAGCAAGAACAATGTTAAGGCTGAAACCTAACAAAGTTTGTATTTTTAAAAAAGCAAGCTCTAATTTCACATGATTATCAGTGTAAAATTCTGCAACAAAATATTAGCATACTGTACACAAAGTCCTAGGATAAGAACTCTTGGCCTCAAGCACAGAGATCCCAAGTTGGTGAATAGGACTGGAACCCAAGCAGTCCCCTCAGTTTCCACCCCCATCTTCCTTCTCCCCATGGCCTGACCCTCCTGTTCCTTCCCCCAGTATATACCTTGGCTGTCTTTCTGGCAACTCCGTTTTTAGTTCCTCTGGAGAAATGTTCTGGGGGAAGAGGGAAAAAACAGGAGAGAAGAAAATATTGCCATTAAACAAGCATTTACTATGTGCCAAGATACTGGTCTAAGTAACACACATGGACTAATTCATTGAGCTCTCCATAACTCTGTTGGGTAGGTCCTATTATTATCCCTATTTGACAGGTGAGCAAGCTGAGGCCCAGAGGTGTTAAGACACTTGCCCTAGATTGCACAGCAACTCTGAGCAGAGGAGTTCAAATATGAATCTGGGTTTAAATCATAACCACTTTACTATACCTCCTTTCAGAAGACCAGATGGAGCCCAGCTCCTAGCCAATTCTTCTCCCCTGTCAAACAGCCCAGCCTCAGTCTCCATAGCCACCCCCTAAATCCTTACCACAACACTATAAAGTAAGCCTTATTATCAATCCCATATTATAGATAAAGACAGGGAGGCCAAGAGAGGGTAAGGTATATATTATAAAAGATTTCTGCTAGCTTTTTATTAATTTATCTGGAAATTCTTTAAGTGCCAATAAAGTATTATCATTTTATTGAGCATATACTATGTGCCAGGCCTTTAAACCCATAACAAAGATTAAATCATCGAATCCACAAACAACCCTATGAGGTTGGTACTGTTATCTCCATTTCATAGATGAGGAAGCAGAAACCCATACAGTCTCTTGCCTAAGATCACATCTGAGCTGGGACTTGACCTCCAGGTCTTTCTAGCCTGCAAGGCCAGACCCTTGGGTCTCCCAGCCCCACCCTGCGCTTCTTGGAGGTCCCATCCACCCTGCCCCTCACCTGAAATTCTTCCTCCAGCACCACCATCTGCCGGTCTTTGTCCACCTTCACTAGGGAGGGATGGCACAAAGGGGTTAGTTAGGACACCCCTTCTAACTCAGTGACTCTAGCCCAACCCTCCTCATACGTCCCCACTGCCCTCCCATCCTTCCAGGGAAAATGACACTCACTTATTATGGCTGCATTATCTGTCTCTTTTCGAAAGCGGAATTTCCTCAGCTTTTCCTTTAGCTCTGGATCCACCTCGCATACCACCAGGGAGTCCGACTGCAGCAGAGGCCAAAAAGAGGTGAGCAGGCCTTGCCTCAGTCCCTGCCCCCTGCCCAAGCCTCAGTGTATCTATCTAACAATGAAGAAGAATGCTCTGATAGACCATAAGAGCCTTCATGAACATGAGGAAAGGCATCTTTTCCCCAGGCAGATGCTGCCCCTCACAGGGCACATACTTGGATTGCAGAGCAGAGGCCAAATTCCAGCCCTCCAGCAGGTATCCTTGGGTAACACTCAAGGAGACCCCGAGATCTGTTTACCTGGTGCTAAACCAGGAACCACCATTTCTGTTCCCCCAGCCTGGTCCTTTGCTACAGTGGGGTCCTCTTCCCAGCCCCTTTTCTCCAACACACAGCCTGATCTTCACCCAGGCATCCTCCCAGACCCAGACCCACCCCATACGACCCCTGGCCCCCTGACCATGATTTTTCTGTCCACAGGCCTCTTCTTTTCTCAGTTCCGCTGTCTTCTAGGGGTGGGGCGAGGGCTGGAGAAATAAGGGGGGCAGGGTGTGGGGTAGGGGAAAGGTTTCACACACCACATCCTGTTTATGCCCATTCTGGGACAACTGCTGTAGAGGGCTCCGCCCCCTCCTTCCTTCCCCTAATCTGCCAGGACCTCCGAGCCTTTGAAATCACCTAGACTGGGGTTCAAATGCTGCCTTGCTATGTGACCATCCCTAAGAACTTCACTGTCTGACTCAGGGTTATTGTGAGGATAAAATAGCTTCAGATGTCTCCCGGCATGATGGACATGCTCCACACACAAAAGATAATAATGAGCTCTTTACCTCCTCCTCTCTTGCAGGAAGCCTTCCTGGATTTCCCCCCACTTAGAGTATTTTAACTCCAGAACTGAAAAGGGGAGCTGCTGGTCAAACTGTCACATACTATGTTGATGGGGAAATGGAAAGGAAACAGGAGACACCACAGCAGCAGAGTAATGGTGACTTTCTTCCTGAAGTTACTCAGCCTCACGGGCTTTATAATGGGCCCTACAACAATGGTCTTCAATCTTGTCAGACTAGTACCCCCTCTTTTATTAAGTGTTTTGTATTGCTTCCCGTGTCATCCTGAAATGAAATTCCTAGATAATGTACCCTACTTATACACGTAAGTTTTTTTTAAATCAATATAATATTCTGTCATATACAGGAGAAAAGAAAAAGTAATTTATAGGAAAACCCTATGTATTTCAGTAAGAAAATACAACCAGACAAAAGAGAATTTTTGCAGATCCCAGCCCCATAATGGCTGCTTCCCTCCATAGTAATGGATAAGCCTTTCTATTCCCCACTACTTCACACTGGATCCCACCCCTTTATCCACTCAAGGGCATCACTTCAGCTATCCCCCGTCTCCCTGCATCATTCATATTCCCATCTCTGCTGGATCTTTCCCTCACATAGGCAGTGTTATGTCTTCCATCTTAAAAACTATAAACCCTATCTCTTGCCCAGCCACTGCCCATTCATTTCCTTCCCTTTTTAGCAAAACTTCTTGAACGCATGTTTACACTTGCTATTTGCAATTTCTCCTCCCAATTTTCCCTTCTGGTCTCTCCCAGAAGACTCTCACTCCTGTCCTTCTCCAATGACAGGGCCACCAATGACCTGAATGCTAGGCCTCATGGTCAATTCTCATTCTTCATCTGACACCATCCATCGCTCCCTGCACTCTGGGCTTTTTTCACTTGGCTTTCAGGATACCACCCTCACCAGGTTTTCCTACGACTCCCCTATCTGCTCCTCCTCCTGACAGTAGAGAGTTCCCTTCTCTTTCCCATCTATCTTCCTCTCTTCCTGTTCTCATCGGTCTCTTGCCTTTCAAAGAGGTTACTTTAATAATTTCTCCAGCTGGGCATCCCCCTAACCTCTAGATTCTTCATCCAGTGGCCAACCTGACATCTCCACCTGGGTATCCTGGAGTCATCCTTGACCCTTCTCTTTCCTTTGACAACGTACGTTAGAACTTGTCAGCTTAGACCTTCCAAATGTAACCAGAACCTGCCCACTTCTTCCCCTCCACACCCATACCCTGCTTCATCTCCAGCCTGAACACTTAAAGGAGAAAGGAGAGAAACCCCCCTTCTCTTCTCTGCACTCTTTCCCTATTCTCCTTTTCCCACACTCTATTCTTCATATGATTACCAGAAGGATCCTAATAAAACCCAAGTCAGATGAGATACTGCCTCTCTTAAAACCCTCCCATGGCTCTCATATTATTGGGGTAAAAGCAAAAGCCCTTACAGTAGCCTTTATAACTAAATTAGCTGCCATCACCCCTCCTCCATTATCTCTTGGGCCCTGTCTTCCACTGTTCTCCTCTGTGCTCACTGCAGCTACGCTAGCCTTCGTGATTCTGTGAATAATCCTGCCCCTGGGCCTTTGCCCTTGCCATTAACTCTCTCGGGAAACCTCTTTCCCTCATGGTTCACCCTTTAATTCCTTCAGATTTCTATTCAAATCCATCTTCTGAAAGAGGGCTTTCCTCATATAAAATAGTACTGACCCCATTTCTCCATCCTGTCAGCTTGCTTTATTTTTCTCCATACTACTTATCACCAGGTTACACCGTGTTTATATATTGTTTGTGCCCCACCTCCCAATCAGAATGTAGGCTTCCTGAAGACAGATGTTTGTCTGCCTTGTTCATTGTTGAAATTCCAGTACCTTAAGCAATGCATGCCATATATTAGGTACAGAAGAAAGATTATTGAATGAATAAATGAAGCATTATGTATGGTGCACAATCACTCTATCTGGTGTGAAAACTCTTGCTTCAATGAAGGGGTAGTGGATGGGGTTTGTGCCATCAACCACCCTGGCTTGAAATGCCACATTTGGTTTTCCTCCTCTCTGCTGCTCCTTCTCAATCTCGGTTGATTTCTTTGCTCAAACCTTCCATGTCCCACTTTTCTCAGGGTTCTGGTCTCCATTCATCGTTCGTACCCTCCCCAGGCTAGGTCACTAATTCCCACAACTTCAATTACCCTCTTTGATGATCCTCAACTCTTGGTTTACAGTCCCAATTTATCTCTTAAGCTTCAGACACAGGAGTTGTGCAGTCTCCCCCACCCTGCTGCCAGGTGGCCCGCACTGGGCTCGGAAACTTCAGAACCTGCATCTTTTCTGATCTCCTTCTCAGAGAGACCGCCCCTCCCCCCCGTCCTGCCCCCCCCCTCCAGCCAGAGGACTTTATCTTAGATTTCTGCCTCTATCGCCTGCTGCAGCCACCTAGTCCCAGGGCCAGCCAGTTCACTCAGCATCCTTATGAGAACCTCCTCCCCAGTTCTATTCCCTCCAATATAAGAGCCAGAGACATCTTTCCAAACCCCCAGCTCACCATGACTCTTCCCAGCTCGAAGCCTTTCCCTGGCTCCGTAGTGCCCAAAGGCCAAGTCCAAATCCCCTCAAGTGGCCAAACGTCTGGCGGCGGCTCATGTCCCACCACTCCCTGGCTGAACTCTACACTCCACCCCGACTGCATTTCGCTAGTTCCTCTAACAAGCCACGTCTCAGTCACCTGAGAGCCTTCTGTGTAGTTCACCCCGAGCCAGGGAATTTGTAGAATGAACGAACAGATACAATAGCCGGAGCAACGACTCCCATTTATTCATGGCTTCCTTTGTGCCCAGCACTATGCATGCATTGCCTCTTTCCGTTCTATTCTGCTTGAGAGAGGAAGCAACAACCTCAGAGAGGGGTGTGCTGAGAAAGCGGAGACTCCAGAAGCCCAGCGCCAACCTGGGCGTTCGGGGCACCGCAAGGCCAAGACGTCCGGAGAGGCACACCGCCCCGCCGTAGCTGGCTTCAACGCCAGAATCAGGAATTGTGACTTAGTGCGAAGCCGCTGAGGTAGACGGCACCGGACTGCCCCCTGCGGGCCGGGAGGCCCAGTGCCCGGCTCCGCCAGGCCCGTCGCCCGTGGCAACGCCGCGCGCGCCCCGCCCCTTCCCCTCGCGTCGGCCGCCTGACCGTCAGCCCCCCGACCGACCAATCCCACGGAGCAAGAGGCGGGCCTCCCGGGCCTCGTCCAGCCTCCGTAGCTCCCCTCGCCGCCAGGACCCGGCCTTCCTCCGCGCTCACCGCCCGTTGGCGGGTGCGCGGTTCGTCACCGCAGCTTCTGCTAATGCCGGCGCGCGGCGGTTCCGCCGGGGCGGGACCAGGGGCGGTGACGCACGGCGCGGTGACGCAGCGCGACGGCGGCGGCGGCGGCGGCGGCGGTGGTCGGTGCGGGAGGAGGGAGGGGAGCTCGCGGGCTGGAGAGCGGGCTACGGCGGTGGCGGTGGCCTGAGGAGGCCCGAGCGGCGGCGGCCGCGGCCGAGGCGGTGAGTCGCGGGCAGGGTCGGGCGGCCCGGGGCTGCGGCGGGTCGGGGCGCGCGGGTCTCACCTCAGGGTGTCCCAGGCCGCGCGAGCGGCCCCGCCCCCTCAGGGACCCCAAGCCGCGGGTAGCGGCGGGCGCGGAGCTCGGGCCTGAAGGGTCGCGACCCCTGCGCGGAGCCCCCACCCCGGCCTCCGAATGGCTCCCACAGGCAGCTCGGAGCTTCCCTCCCAGACCCCCTCACATCCTCGGGATCGACCCCCAAGTCCACCTCAGACGCCTCCTTGGAGGGCGGTCCCCGGCGACCTCAGAGACCCCTGACACTCCCCTCTCACCCCCTCCGACGTCCTAAGTGTCCCCGGATCCCACCCCTTCCATGCCCACAGGTTTCTCCAGAGACTGTCCTAGGTATTGGAAATTGGACGCAGAGAATCCCGCTCTGGCCCCGAATCCCCGTCCTCCTCCCAGAAACATTCCCCGAGGCCGCCTCCGGATATCCAGCAATGTGAATCAGATGTCTTCTCCCTGCGAAACCCTAAAAATCTTTCAGAGTCTCCCCCAAACCCCCTCCAGACCCGAGCATTCCCGAAATCTCCCCCAAAGGCCGCCTTCAAACAGCCTCCCCAGACTTCCCTCACACACACCCCAGGAACTTAGCCTCCCACCTACTCCATACCAGAAACCACCTGCGAGATTTTCCACTCAGATCCCCAAGTCTCAGAACTCCTGCCCCCCAAATCCTTCAGGATGCCCCAGATGTGCCCTGAAAAATCTCCCTCAGAGTCTCTCAAATCTATGGAGAACTCTCCTTCCACGTTCCACAAACCTCTTCCAAAACCCCTTTTGTATATCCCAAATCTTTCCCAGTAATCCACACCAAATGTTCCAAAAAATGCTTCTGAATGCAAAAATTTCCTTTATTAGTTTCTCTCCCTCCCCCCCCCACCCCTTTAGCACCTAAAGTTTAGGTGAACTTTCTAACACCCTCCTCACAAGCACTGTAAATCCTAAGGCCTCCTCAAAACCCCTCTGAGGTGCGGTTTTCAAGATCTCACGTCTCCTCAGAGACCCCGCCACCTCCTGAACCCCCCCCCCCCGCCCCCAGACGTGCTCTGAGCCCTCCCAGGGCCCTCGGCACCCTGAGCCCTCGGATCTCCTGCCTCACTGCCGCTTCCGAGGCTTCCCCGAGCACCAAGCCCACTGCTAGCCCTCCCTCCAGAATTCTTCCCTCCACCTGACATCCACTTTTCCTCAGGAGACCCTCCCCACGCACTCTTTTGAGGCCTTGGCGGAGTTCTGAATGGATGCATCTGCCATCTCAGACCACGCCTCCCGAGCCCCTCCGAGAATGCACCGCAGCCCCCGGCCAGACTTCTCAGAATCTCCTCAGGTTCTCCGCCCACGGCCCCCAGAAACCTTGTTCAGGACCCTCCTGGGCTCCCTTCCCTTTAGAACCCTCTCATCTCCTCCATTCTCTTTCCCCTGAAATCTCCTTAGAGGTCCTGTGCAGATCTGAGTCTCCTTACGCCAGTCCCTTCCTAGGCCCCACCATCCTCCAGACAACCCTCCCGAGAGGCTCCAGGTCCCCTATCAATAAGAGGTTTGTCAGGAGGCATTCTCCACCCCATGAAATCCCAGTCCGTAAGACCTTTCTCACAGACCATTTTTCTTAGGTTACATCCTCAGAGACCCCCTCCTCCCTTCAGAGATTGAGGGACCCTTAACACCCTCCTTTGAGACCGCTTGAGGACTGCCCCTGTTTTCCTCCCAGAAGCTCCCACCGTCCTTTTCCCCTTTGAGGCCTCCTCACTAAAGAATCTCTTCCCTATAGTAACGGGCCTCAAAGTGTGGTCCCTTGACCAGCAGCATCTGCATCACCTGGGAATTGTTAGAAATACATATTCTTGGGCCTTCCTCCAGTCCTACCAAATCAGAAAACCTGGAGTCAGGCTCCGCAGCCTGATTTTAGGAGCCCTCCTGGTGATTCTGATGCATGCTCTAGTTTGAAAACCACCGCCCCTAGGAGAATTTCCCTCTCCCCACAGAAAGCCCCCAAAAGATGCCCACTGTGCCCTACTGCCCACCCCATTTTCCTGGGAGTATCCTTTGTGAAGTACCCACCCTCCAGAAAGACCCCTTCAAAAGACTTCTAGCTTCTCCACAAAGTTGCCCCATCTTCTGAGCAATTACTTCAGATTCTACTTTTAAATGGTTTCCTTTCAGATCTTCCTAGGACTTTCTCCTTCTGGCTTTCCCTCCACACCAGTCTTTGGTGCTTCTGCTTCAAATTGCTATTTCCTCAAACACATGTCCATCTCTTCTCATCTACTCATCTGTCCTTCACATAGGCACCCTCCCCTTAAGGCACCTGCAAATCTTTGTTCTCTGAGCCCTTTATTGTACTTAATAGAGCACCATTCATCTTCTTCCTTATAGGTTTTCAGCCACCCTCACTGGACTCGGAGTTTGGGAAATACTGGGGATGGGGATGTGTCTTGTTAGTCTCTGAGTCCCACAAGGTGGGATCTGCCCTCTGTAAGTTATTGGGAATCATTAGAGCACAGGCACCTCTTGTGTTTGGCTAGAAATCTCTAAATTTCTCAGATCTCACACCTCATTCAGATTCAGCACACCTTCCTGCACCTTCCTCCTCTTCCCCCTCCTCTCTTCTCTCTACCTAGCCCATGGAGAGGCTATCTGCCCCAACTGCTCTATCTGTGGGACTTTTGACTTTCCTCCTAATTCTGAGCTACCCCAAGTCCTATTCTTGGTGAACTGCCTCACCCCATCCTACTTGGCTTCTCAGCCCTCCATAGAGCCCTCAACTTCCTCTAAGGGATTCTGTTTCTCTCTAGGTCAAGAAGAAGTAACAGAGATCACAGGGTAAGCACTGGGGCCTGCCTTCAGGGAGCTCCCAATACAGTAGAGAGGTTGGGCAGGTACACAGGGCAGAACATCAGGTACAAATTATATATTGTAGAAATTCAGCAGTGAGAGATTGCTTTTCAGCCACTTGGCTAAGATTAAGTGAAATTCAGTACTTTATCTGGAAATACTTCATAGAAAAGGTGGTATTTGGGCTGGGTGATATCCCATAAGAATTGGGACAATGACAACTAGCCTTCCAGAGAAAGGAAACAGCTTATGCAATGGGTCGAAGACAAGAAAGTGTCCTCATCTCTCATCCATGGCATCTCTTCTCTTCCCCTAAAGGACAGAGATGAAAGAAAAGAGATTTCTTCCATCTGCCTTGTATTTGCCAGTTGCACTTTAGTGACCCATAAGTAATAATACTAATGACTACTGTTCATTGAGTTGTTATTATCTACCAGTCACTGTTTAAGTGATTTACATGTATTGTCTCACAGGACCTATGAGGTAGGTAAACTACAATTGTCCTCATTTTATAAAGGATGAAATTGAGTGCAGGTGGAACAAATAGAAGCTCTCTGGCCCCTGTCTGTCCCAAGATGATAGTGTCTGGAGGCAGGGAGTTGAATTTTATGTTCTGATAGGGTTGGGAGCAATAGGGCATTGTAGTGTAGTGGTTAAGTATGCAGACTTTGGAGCCAAAAAAGGATTTGTATCCCATATCATCACTTACCAGTTTTGTGACATAGGACAAGTTACTTAACTTTTCTGGTCCTCAGTTTTAAGTTAAAAAATAAAGGTAATAATGATATCCTACTTTATAGGATTAAGTAAGTTAATACATATAAAGTACTTAGAACAATGCCCTGCACATAAGTTCTCATTGTTAGCAAAAAAAGGAAAAACAAAGCAAGCAAACAAACAAACAAACAAAACTCATACCAGCCAGGATTCTAAAGACTTAAGTGACAGTACCTTAGTTCAAACTACTTTAATCAAAAAGGAGAATTAATTGATTCATGTTGCCAAAAAGTCCAGAGTTAGGATGCTTCAGAACTAGTTACATCCAGGAGTTGAAACAATCCAATAATATCTCTACATTTCTTCACTAAGCTTCATCCTCAACAGATTTCTGCTTTGTGGTGAAAAAGGCTCTCAGCAACCCCAGGCTTAAATCCTACATCCTTAGCAGCCTCAATGGAAAGAAAACTCTTCCCTGAGAGCCCTTAGTTTGAAAAGGTCCTTCCCTGAATAACTGTGAGATGATGACAGAAGATCATTAGAGACATGTGTTGGGCTCTTGAGCCTGGAACTGCTCACTTGTGGAGCCAGATAAGACTGTGATTCCATCCCATTACCTTCCTGAGCATCGATGATAGTCCCCTTCCTCACTGTTCCCCTAGCGCTAATCTGTGCTTGTTTGGATCCAGAGAGAGATTATGGCTAGTCTGACTCAACCAGACTTTCCTTTGGGATCTCACTGGGAAATATAGAAATGAGATGAAATGACTGGCATAGTTTGGTGGTAGCCTCGAGGCAGAGGAATCCAGGAGTACTGGTGTTCAGTTCCCTACATCAACTTTGGGTTTCCAGGGTCCGAAACTTTGGAAGAGAGTTAAGTAGTGAGTTGATTTTGTTTGTTTGGATGCAAATTTGATGAATAGAGTCTAGCTGAGAATAAGTCACAGAACAGCAGAACATGCAAGTCACAAATATCTCTAGCAAACAATTTATGGAGATACTTTTCTAGGTACTGGAGATGCAGCGGTCAGTGAAAAAGTCAAGTTCTTGGATCTCATGGATCTTATATTCTGATAGGGGAGAGAAAATATAAAGTAAATCAAGGTAATGGTATGTGCTATGAAGAAATTAAAACAATAATGTGAATGAGAGGATTAGGATGGCCACTGTACACAAAGTGGTCAGAATTGGCCTCTTTGAGGAGGTGACAGTTGAGCCTGATAGCCTAAAAGATGAGAAGGCACTAGTTGTGGATGATCTGGTTAGTGGGGCATCCTAATCCAAGCATTGTTACATGTGGAGAAAGAACTGCTGCAAGTTGGGGAAATTTTTCACAATTTTCATAGGACTTGGTGATGGCATTAGAAAAAGAAGAATCCAGCATGATGACCACAACTCTATGAGAGTATTTATGCCTGACAACTCTAAGAGAATAGCTACTATTATTAACTACATTTTACATATGAGAAATCAGGTATAGCAAGATGAATTCATTTGCCCAAATTAAGGAAGGCAGTAAGTGGTAGGGTTATATTTCTAACCCAGGCCGTCTGGTCCCAGAGCCAAAAAGGCAGGAGGGCATGTTTAACTGACATTAAGAAAAAAGAATTATTGCCCTGTCTGGGTAGCTCAGTTGATTAAAGTTTTGTCCCAATATGCCAAGGTTGTGGGTTCAATCCCTGGTCAGGGTACATACGGGACTCAACCAGTGAGTGTGTAATAAGTGGGAAAATAAATCAATGTTTCTCTCTTCTCTAAAATAAAATGTCTCTGTAAAAAAAAAGTTTTAAGACTCAATGACTAGATCTTATGGAAGAGGAAGGAGAAGGGAAGGAAAGTCAAAGGGAGTTTTAGAGGGAAGAGGTGGCATATTTAGGAGTGGGAGGAGTAAAAGAGATGGCAGTACATGGAGGGGAGTTAAGGGTTGGGATGGGACACCAGCTTCTCTGCTTCAGGGTTTCCCAGAGCTCTCTAGGCCGTGTTATTTCCAGGAGGCTGTGTCTGGCCTCTCACCTCTCCTTCCCTTCCCCAGGACCATTCATACAAAAGCCTCATTCTTGGCTGAGGCAATAGTGTACATATTTTAGGAGTTTCTGAAAATACTGATTGGTGGTGTGGTGTTAATCTGCACCTGAAGATTCTTTTCCATTGCTTTTCAGAGAGAATCATTGATGTGAGGGAGACACATTGATTGTTACCTCCTACATGCTCCCCAGTTGGGGGCAGGGAGCAAACGCACAGCTCAGGCACGTGACCTTGACCAGGAATTAAACTCGAGACCCTTCTGTGTGCAGTCTGATGCTCTAACCAATGAGCATACTCTCCAGAGCTGGTTGGTTTTTATAAGAGAGACGCTGGGCTCCCTCGGCTTCTGACATTCTCCTGTTCTCAGGTCAGGATAGTGAGTTAACCTTAGGTAACTAGCGTATTACCTTATTTGTGAAATGTGAGGCCTAGGTAGGTGCTGTAGAAGGGCTAGGAATATGCAGGGAGGCTAATGGGAGCCTCTTATTTATCCAGCGATATTGGCATTAAATGGTGTACTCTTTAGCCCAACTTTCTAGACATTGGAAGAGAAATTACAAGAGACTAGCGTTATTCTCAGGAACAGCCAAGAGTTACAAGGCCAAACTGCCTGGCCTTGAAAATCTCAGCTTAGTTTGTGTGCAGTCTTGGATAAGTGACTTAACCTAAGGGTCCGTTTTTCCATTTGTAAAATGTGGATATTATATACATATATAAGACAGATATAAAATATATGTAGTTTTAGATCAAATGAGCTCTTCCACGGAAAGCTGCTATCACAGGGTCTGGGACCTGTCACTTAATATATGAAGATACGCTAAGCATCTGTGCTAGGTATTTTTATATACATTGTTTCATTTCATTCTTACCATAAGCTTTACTGAGGAGGAAACTGAGTTACTTGCCAGAAGTTACACAGCAAGTATGTATCAGCATGAGAGCCCAGATTTCAGCACTCCACAGTGTTTCTCTGAATTTTGAGAGGGGCCTGTCTGTGGGCTGCTTCTCACTCTTGGGGCCAAGGAAGGAGCTCAGAGAGCACTTTTTCCTGGAACCTTTAGCCAATTTCCTAACCTTCAGGGTTGGTAGATGCTTCCCAAGAAGATTACTTGGTCCCATGGAGACCAAATATGGCAGCAATATTGTTAGGCTTTTTGGGAGACTGCTATAGACATTCCACTCATGTCTTTCCTCAAAGGCAGGGAGTCATTTTTGGTCACATGAAGACAAAAGAGACCAGAGCAGTAGTGAATTGTTCTGTATGGGAGCATCAAGAGTTTTTCAACTTTAAGTGTTAGAAACCCAATTCAAACTGGCCTCAGTGAAAAAGAAATTTTTTGGTCCATGTAATTAAAAAAATGTGGGATTGGGGGGCTTTAGGCTTATTATGTGCAGGTCTTCAAATGTGAACAGGTCTCCCTTTTCCTCCCCTAATTTCTTGACTCGGCCTTCATCTTTGTTGGCTTCATTCTATGGCAGGCTCTCACTGTGAGGTAGCAGAAGTGGCAACCAGTAGCATCAGAAGAGGAGCCCTAACAGAGAACTTGTTTTCCCCAGTAGCTCCAACAAAAGTTCAAGGAAAACTTTTCCTTGTCCAGGCTTTACTCCATGTCTACTCCTGGATCCAAGAAAGACAGTTAATTCTCCACTGGGCTCTTAGGAAACTGGTACTAGAAGATGGGAATGTGTATTTGGCAGGCAGATCCTCCAAAATCTATTACAATAAGATGCCTAGGAATAGTCAATACTGATGGCTCTCCCCTGGCCCATCTCACCAAGCCAGGTCTTCCTTTCTCACTGCTGCCAGGCACCTAGGATATTGAGGTAATTGGCCCTTTGATAGAAGAAGGCCATCCAGTCTTCAGTCATCATCCAAAACAAACATCTTTATGTCCAGAACATAGGAATCCCTCCTTTAAGGCTGATTTTTTTTTTGAACAGCATATTCTTAAAACTGACTGTTAGCCTAAAGCCCCAGGGTTTATTGAGAACTGTCCAACCCATCCTTGGATACTAGATCCTCTCCATCAGTCATGTTTCCTGAGCAACGGGGTGGCTTAAAAGTGAATCACAGAGGCCTGAGGGAGAGATAGTTGACTTCTGGTCTTTTCTCTGTATGTGTCCATCTAGTCAAAGGACCATAAGCCACAGGCTTTGTTCTATATAGTTGCTATATTAATGTGAATTAATCTCCAACATTTAAAAATAGGGGAATTTTATTTAAAATTCCAGATTTCTGGTTTCTCTTTAAAAAAAAAAAAAAGATAAGAATTAACGGTACTAGACCCACATTCCCCCATGGCACCAGTTAATTAGAGCTGAACTGTGACTTCTCCCTTTAGACAGGGTATGTGCTTTCCAGCTCACCATAGTCTTCACCAGCCTGCTGTTTAAAATCTGGCCATGTAAAGCATCATGTTTGAGACTCCACTCTGTTCCAAGGCTTTGCTTCTAGCATTTGACTTGGGGAAAGAGGCTGGATTGATGTGCAGTTAACAGTTGATTTGGGACACACAGTGCTGTTGCTTAGGAAAAGTAACAACTCAATAGAAGAGTTTATGGAAAAGAATGTGCACAACTTTAGTCTGTTTGTGGGTTTGGTCATCTTTTGCAGTAAATGCTGTTGGCATATCAAACCTCCCATCACAAATGTTCCCTCTGAAATAGTAACATGTCTTCTATCTTACAAGTTGCCGTCCAGTGAAGGAATCCCTCCCACTCCCAAGGGATGTTCATTCAGTCTCCGCTTGACCACTTCCAGCAACCAGAGAGCTTATTACCTTCTCACATGGCAGCCAGTTCCATTCTTGGACGGATAACATTATTTTTAAGTTTTTCCTTATGTTAAGGCTGTCTCCAGGCATGTGAGCTACCACTCACCCATCCTGCATCCAGGGCAAACATTGATAAACAATAGTACTCTTTCTCACTGAGCCAGAAAGTAACATGTACCCTTAAAACTTTAAAAATTAAATTCCTCTAAAATTTACAGAATGTGTTTACTTGTAACTAGTGAAATACTAAAAAGTGATGTTGAGAGTGTTAATAATGCCTCCTCCTTTCCAAGGTAACCAGTGTGAACAGCCTTAGGGTCTATCCCTATATACACTTCTCTATATACATATATGTATATATATTCAGATATAATATATGATGGTTTTTGTATTTGGCTTTTTCTTTTTACAAAAAAATGACATCACATTGTACATATTACTATGCAGCTTATGGACATCACTCTAGATCAGTAAAGATCAAATACTATATATTTTTTTGTATTCTGCTATCAAAGTCAAGCTTTTTAAAATATATTTTTTTTTATTGATTTCAGAGAGGAAGGGAGAAGGGAAAAAGAGAAACACCCCCAACTGGGGATCGGGCCCACAACCTGGGCATGTGCCCTGTCCAGGAATCGAACCATAACCACCTGGTTCATAGGTCGATGTTCAACCACTGAGCCACCATGGCAGGGCAAGCATTTTTTTTTTTAAGGCAAGCATATTTTTAATAGCAACATAATATCCCATTCCTGGAGGTGTGCCCAAATTATTAATCATTCTTCCATTGCTTCATTGCTTCAGGATCCTTCTCACCACAGTGCTCCAGGCAGCTACTACCGATCAATTTGAGTTAGCCTGAGAAATAAAACCCATTTTGTCATGTGTGATCCAATCTAGCTTATCTTATGCATTCTAGAGAATAGAAGCAGACAAGCTCAAAGATCCAAGTGAATCTGTTCTGGGGCAAGACTAGAACTTAATTTTCTTGACTTTCAACATTTCCCATATCCTGTATTGCCTCTCACTTAGAAATGTCTACCCAGGTTCTCCTCTGGAGTAAGTAAATAAATCTAATTCCTCTTCTGTGTGCTACCCCTTTAGATATTTGAAGTCATTTATGAAATTGCTCCTGAGTCTTCTCTTCACCAGGAGAAAATTCCTCGATGCCTTCAAATTTTTCTCTCATGATTTTCAAATCCCTTTACCATCCTGTGGGCCATTCTTTCTGTCTTCTCCCCTAGGGCTGTAGAAATCCCAAGTGTGACTTCCATGCACACCTTTTATTCATTCATTTGTGAACACCTTTTATGTGTCAGTCATTGTTCTGGGCTCTGAGTGATGATGGTATAGCATGTATTTTGGTGGGAAGAGAAAAATAACATATATATAAGATGATATTTGAGGGTGCTGAATTATATAGAAATGAAATACTTTTAACATAATAGAGTGACTGAGAGTGAAATTGGTCAGGGAAAATCTTTCTAAGGAAGTGACATTGAGCTGAGACCTAAGTGACAAGTAGGAGCCAGCTATAAATAGGTCTGGGGGAAGAGGATTCCAGTAAACAAGAAACAACTTGATACAAGATGAAGTTGGAGAGGCCACAGGAATTTTTCAGGGTCCTATAGGACAAGATAAGAAGTTTAGGTTTAATATAAGTTTAAGTGCAATGGGAAGTCGTTGAGGATTTTAAGCTAGGGAGGCAAAATTTGATTTCCCTTTTTTTTTTTTAATGTATTTTATTGATTTTTTACAGAGAGGAAGGAAGAGGGATAGAGAGTTAGAAACATCGATGAAAGAGAAACATCTATCAGCTGCCTCCTGCACACCCCCTACTGGGGATGTGCCCGCAACCCAGGTACATGCCCTTGACCAGAATCGAACCCGGGACCCTTCAGTCCGCAGGCCGATGCTCTATCCACTGAGCCAAACCGGTTTCGGCTTGATTTCCCTTTTAAAAAGATTTTTGGAGGTTCCATTTTCTTCCACACTTGCTTCTTATATCCAAAGGATTGATAGCCAGGCCAGTTTGCTCTGTTCAGTTGTCCCACAGGATTGGTGAGGTTAGTCACAGCCATTGTCAGGTATACCTTACAGCCTTCCTCAGCAGGAGCATGGAAGTTCAAGGAGATGGCAGTAGCTCCCTAAGACCTGAGCACAGCAGCTTCAATAGATCTTTGTATGGAGTTCTCAGTCCTCTTGGCAGCGAGAGGGGGATGACGCCGAATGTGGTTTGAGGGTAGAGCCAAAGGCACTGTTGCAAGAAAGATGGGAAATGTGAGTAGGTACCAGGAGCTGGAGACAGTTAGAAAAGGTTTCATAGTAGTGTCCACAAACCAGTCAACTGAAGAATAGGCCTGTTGTCTTTGTCCAGTTGACACAGCTCCTTTGTAGTTCCTGCCTAAGAGGAATTTGGACACTTTCTTACTTGGGAGTTTTTGACTTTTGAAGTGTCCCCCTTGTCCTCAGATTGACATCCCCTTGGCTTATAGGTGACATCCTCATATCTCTGGGAGCCAAAGGGATTTCCCCACCCAGAGGACTTTGGTCAGGGTTAGTCTTCAGGGAAATGAAGAAGGGGGCTGGAAGAGATTCACCTCAGAGTAGAGATAGATGGGATCTTAAACATCAGAGTTGCAACTTCTCTAGAATAAGAGCTAGAGTGGTGGAGGTGATATCCCCCCAGTCTGTTTGAGATCTCTAAAAAGGCCTCTCTACCCTTACCCTTAGGTACTCAGACAATTACTAATCAGGATTCACATACCTGAGATCTCCACAGGGGTCACCACCTCACCACCCACCCAAATCCTAGCTATGTAAGTCTTAGCTTGAAATAATATAAATCGTTCATAGGGTCCTTTCAGCAGGTGAATAGTCACTTTGTCCAGATTTGGAAGGAGGTGGCCAGAGACCAACAAGGTGAGGGCATGTGCTTGGGGTCATATGCCTACAAAAAGTCAAGTGACCTGGGGCCAGGTCTCCATTAATTCAGATTTTTTTCCTATAATGTGCAGCCTCTCCTATTTCCCATTTACTCTCTGCTTTAAGTTCATATCCTTTGGGCCCTAGCTGGTTTGGCTCAATGGATAGAACGTCAGCCTGCAGACTGAAGGGTCCCAGGTTCGATTCTGGTCAAGGGCACATGCCTGGGTTGCAGGCTTGATCTCCAGTAGGGGATAAGTAAATAAAGATAAATTCACATCTTTTTGCCCTATGACAGCCAGGCCTGCGGGGCAGCATTTTTTCCTTAGTCTAGGGCAGTGGTCGGCAAACTCATTAGTCAACAGAGCCAAATATCAACAGTACAACGATTGAAATTTTTTTTGAGAGCCAAATTTTTTAAACTTAAACTTCTCCTAACGCCACTTCTTCAAAATAGACTCGCCCAGGCCGTGGTATTTTGTGGAAGAGCCACACTCAAGGGGCCAAAGAGCCGCATGTGGCTTGCAAGCCGTGGTTTGCCAACCACTGGTCTAGGGTAGGTCTCTTGATCAAGCCTTTTCTCTGGATCTGAAGATTGGAGGGAGAGTTGGTTTAGTATCTGATATTGGCTTTACCTTTCTCCCAGGAGCTCCACAGAGTGGATAGCCTGAAAGAGGAAGGCTCCTTACCCCCTCAGCGCTAGGTCATTTCCAACCCCTTCATTCTGTCTAATCCCTTGCTTCCTTTTCCAGGAGCCTGGAGAGGTGTGGCTGGACCAAGACCTCCCCCGATGTGAGCAGGTTTCCTCCCGCCACCACCTATTGCCACCACGCCAGGGAAGAGGTAACAGGAGCCCGGAGCCGAGACCATGTGACGGCGCTGGCCCTGGCCACCGCCGTACCCCCCACCCTGGCCCCAGGCCCGGCACCATGATGTTCCGAGACCAGGTGGGCATTCTCGCTGGCTGGTTCAAGGGCTGGAATGAGTGTGAGCAGACAGTGGCCCTGCTGTCACTTCTGAAGCGGGTCACTCGCACCCAGGCTCGCTTCCTGCAGCTCTGTCTGGAACACTCCTTGGCGGACTGCAATGACATCCACCTGCTGGAGTCAGAGGCCAACAGTGCTGGTAAGTCTTCACCCCCAGGGATGGGAGTAGGAGGGAGACCTAGAACAGGAACAGATGTTAGGTGGTTGAGGAGGCCTACTACCCAACAGTGGTGCTAAGAAATGCGTGTTCTAGATTTGGTGGGTGGGGAGTCCCTGACCTCCCAAATTATCATCATGGCTTTCCTGGGGCTTTGTTGCTAAGTATCCTCAGGCATGGAATGGGGGACTTCTGAGGGTGGACAGTGCAAACTGGAAACTACCCACAGCAAAGGAAGGATCATGTAGGGTGGCTTGTCTGTGAAGCCGAAAGAGACAGACTAAAATCATTACCTATGAAAGGGGAATTGAAGGTGAGCATTAATTCATTTTTCAAGCTCCAGGACATCAGAACTAGGAGGATATTTTAGAGCTCTTCCAAATTTATAAGTTTTCCTATACTATCCTTAACCCCTGAAAGGTAAGATGGACTTAAAGCATAAACAGCTTCAAGAGAATATTGAATTTAGATGTAGTCCATATCAGTTCCCTTACCACTCTGTAGAGCAGCAGTTGCCAACCTTTTGGACCTCACGGACCACCAGTTGGCAACCGCTGCAATAGAGAGTGCTCTGTGTCCCATGAGGTTGGCACTGGTATGGGTAAGCCAGATTTCTCTAGAACCTCTCCCAAGGGCCCTAGGCATAAACAGGAGTCAGGCCAGAGAACCATCTCAAGAGACTCTGTTAAAGCCATATTGGCCTTCAGGATCCCCACAGGCCTGATGAAGACCTGTTGTCCTTGGTAACAGGTGAGAGAGATGGAGACCAGAGAAGAGGTCAAGTCATGCACACCTGAAAGCTAGTTGGAGAGAGACCCCATGTAAAGTGTGTCTAGACCCTTCCCACCTTCTTCCCCATAATAATAATTCACACTAAGCCCTTATAGTAAGCCAAGTACTGGCTTTACTTTTATTTATTTTATTTTTTTCAGAGAGGAAGAGAGAGATAGAAACATCAGTGATGAGAGAATCATTGATTGGCTGCCTCCTGCACACCCCGTACTGGGGATTGAGCCCACGACTGTGACCTCCTGGTTCATAGGTCGACACTCAACCACCAAGCCGCACCGGCCAGGCCTGGCTTTACTTTTATAGTAACTTCGAAAACAGTGTTCTTTGGTGGCTCTAGAGTCAAATGTCCCAGTTCTGTTACTTGCCATACTTAACCTTTCTGAGCCTTGGTTTCCTTGTCTTAAAACTCAAGTTGATATCTGTCTTTACTTTCTAAGGTGGTTGAGAACTCTGAGACTAGTGCCTGTCATGTAGTAAACACTCAATAAATGTAAATTGTTGTGTTTATTGTCAACTCATGTAGTCTTCCCAATAAACCCAGGAGATAGATACTGTCATTATCCCCATTGTGTGGGTGAAGAAGTCAGCATGGGCTGCTAGGATTAGGATTTGGGGAACCATAGCTGCTGTGCTTCCCTCATCTCCCCAGGACCACCTGCCTAAGAAACAGTCACTTGTATTTTACCCGGTTTTTAGGTACAAATCACAGAATCACCATGGTTGTAGGAGAAGATGGTTCCTCAGACCAGGAGTCATACCAGCTTAAGTCCCAGTCTGGTGGACAGTGAGCAGCAGTAACCCAGATTAGCTGCAACAGGTCCACAGCTCAGCCATTTGATATCCTTCTCACCCTCCCGACCAGGGAGGACTCCCCTCTGCCCTGGCACCATGGGCAGGAGTTTTGTGGTTGTAATATGGCTCTACACCCAGAATGGGGGTTGCTTTGGGGCAGGCCAGTGTCTTACATATAGCTTTGTCACATATCCTCACAATTCCATCTTGTGCAGGCAGTTGGATGAGCACTGAGTGCCAGTGTTGACTACATATCAGATTCACCATTGTGCTTATTGCTGTTTATTTATTAGAGCATTTTTCATTCTTTAGTTGTTTTCAAAACTTGTGATAAAATCAAACCATTTGAAAGGCGAAAAGTGAAGTCTCCCTTCCAGACTTCCATGTTCCTAATTTGTGTGTGTTTTGTGATATATTCTGTGCATGTATGAACATAGTCATATTTTTCCTCCAGCTTTTTCATTGTTTTGATTGCTTTATCACATAGAACACTGTGCATATTAACCAGTTGTGTGTGTTTTTCACTTGAACAATAACTTGAAGATCATTACATATTCAGCACATACATGTATACCTCATTGTTATTAATGGTGGCTTAGTAGTAAGAATAGGTAGCATTTATAGAATCCTACCTTAGTATCAAGCAGTGCAATTACCTTTATTACTCATTTAACCCTCCCAAAAACTCTGTGAGGTAGGTCTCACTATTTCCTCATTTTACAGATGAGGAGATTGGAGTCTGGGAAGGTTTAGTGACTTGCCCAGAGTCATCTGGTCAGAAGTAGAGCTAGACTTGGACTTTATAGAATTTTTGCTATTGACCAGTAGACTACCACAGGCTATGTTCAGCTTTACTCTTTTTTTCTTTTTTTAATATATTGTTATTGATTTCAGAGGAGGAAGGGAGAGGGAGAGAGAGATGTAAACATCGATGATGAGAGAGAATCATTGATTGGCTGTCTTCTGCATGCCCCGCACTGGGGATGGAGTCTGCAACCCAGGCATGTGCCCTTGACTGGAATCGAACACGGGACCCTTCAGTCCACAGGCCCACACTCTATCCACACTGAGCCAAACCAGCTAGGGCAGCTTTACTCTTATAAACAGTTCTGTAATGAGTACCCTTTAATCATCTGTAGGATAAATTCCTAGAATTCTGTGGGATTGCTAAGTTTGAAGTTATGTGCATTTCAGTATTTATTATTACCACATTGCCCTTGAAGAACCCTCTACTAGTATACAAGGAACCTGAGGCTCATCCAAGATGGTTTGCATTGGTATGTTGGAGGTAATGCCTAACTAGTGTTGAGAATTGCTGTGGAATGATTGACTAATGAATGAATATATGAATCAAGGTTTTTATCCTGAGTTCCATGTCAGAGAATACAAACAAGCTAATACTTAGATGAATAGAGAAGTAGGGAAAACTTAGAATGAGAAAAGAGGAAGAGCCATGGTATCTTCCATAGTCAGCAGGAAGCCGGCCAGGATTAGAGCGAAGCACAACGAGAGAGAAATTTGGTAGAGTCTTGGATGCATCTTTCCTAAGAGGTAAATTTTGTTGGGTCTTTAATGCCTCTTTCCTAATAGACACGGGGTTCCAAGACTAAGGAGGTCTGTGTCTTCTGACTTGCTCCCACACTCAAGTAGAACAGCCACCTTTGTGAAGGAAGGAGCTACTTCCTGGGCTTGAGTGCCTGCCTTGTGAAAGGAGCTGTATGCATCCTCTGTTATTCCTCTTCTGTTCATATGGCCTTCCCATTCCCTGGTGTTTCCCAAACTTATATCATTGGCAGAATCACCTAGTGGGAAAGAAGGTGACTGTTAAATTTCAGATTCCTGAGCCCTTTACCCAAACACACTAATTTAGAATCCTGAGGGGATAGGTTTGGGAACAAGTACCCAGGTTCTTCTGCTGAACCAGCAGTTTGAACAATGAAGCCCTGCTGGATGATTCATTTGTCATAGGACAAGTGGGACTAGGAATCAGGACACCCAGGAGTTCCAGATCCAGCTATGCCACTAACACCTCTTGAGACCTGGGCCAGCCCCACCCCTCTTGGACCTGAGGATCCATAACTGGAGAGTGAAGACATTGTTATAAATACTCTCCCAGTACCTTTTGGGTTCTGAAAGAATGTGCCAAAGAAGGCAGACTTATGGCCATGCATATTACTTTGTTTGGGGGCCCAGCACATTCTTCTAAAGCAATAGTTCTTAATATTTTATGAGGTGGATCCATCAGTGAATCTGTCCCTCATCCCCACCAAGATGCACACCTACTCCATAAACCAAATCTTGAGTTCATTTCGTCCACCAGTTCCCTATTACAGGGTCTAAAGTTCTTCAACTTTTCAGATCCCTTCGGGCCAAGAGGGCTAAAACAGTGAGGCAGGTCCTCTGCCATTTTCTGAGTTTGTACTCCATATCTCACCCACCCAACCCTGCTACTTCCTCCAGTTCTCCCAGGGAGACTCTGGGTTCAGGTTTGGGTTTGGATCAGAGCTGCCCACCTGTCCATCTCCTTAGAAAAGGTGGGGATGCAGAGGACTTGATTTAGGAAAGAGGATCCTAACTCTGCTTCATGTCAGAATCATTGAGGCTCCTTATTAAATGAACCTGAGGCCTGGGTCCTATTTCCAGAGATTCTGATGTTTTTTAAGCTCCCTAGTTGACTCTTGAGTACATTCAGTGGAGAACCATTTGTCTTGATGCTGACACTGATTCTGGGTGGGCCCAGAAAGGTGTTTAGGGTACTGTTGTGTGACATGTTGAGAGAGGGGGCTGTGGAAGAGGGCTCTGGTCTGAGCTGTCTCTTCCTCTCAAGCAATTGGGAAGTGCCCCAACCTAGGCAGCTAGCTTTGGTTTCATGGAAGCAGAATCTGAACAGGCAAGGAGAGGCCCCAGGTTTCCTTTTTGTTATCCCTGTTCCTTCTCCCAGTGCTGTCTTCCCTGCCTGTTTGGAGTTATAACAGTAATTTTGTCTCTCTTTCCCCTGATGCTGACTTGGACCAGAAGGGTGGAGTCAGAGAAACTGAAATCCCCTTCCCTTCCTGGTCCTATAGCTTCCTGAGTCACATTTCCTGCATTTCTTTCCTCCTCTTGTCCTCTGAGTCAGAGTCCCAATATCCAGCAGGTTTAAGCCCCTCCCTCTCTGGCTCACTGAAACTGGGAGGGGAAACTGAGGTCAGGAGGGGGCCATGGCTGAGTGAGTCACTAGAACTCAACTCTGATGCCTACACCCTCCCCTTTCAAACTCTACTGACATAGTTCATCAAACAAAAATGTGAACCCCTAGACTCCCCCATGTTTGTGTGAGCTGGAGTGAGGCAGAGAAGGGCATGTTTGGAGCCAAACCCCAGCCTCTCTAACTAGTGCATGAGGCTGCCACGATAGTTGCAACAGCCAGCACATAAAAATGGGTTTGCTCTTATGGCAGTCTCCAAGATATATTTGGCTCCTGTGATTTGCCAGGACCCAGGTTCATGACCTACTTAGCTCTGATCACCTGACCAAGAAAGGCACTCTTATGCAGTCTACCTCATCTTCTCTATGCCTGTGGAGTCCTACTTGGCAGCTTGTTGAGAAGCAGCAGTTGGCATCATGGTATCCCTTAGCCCCCCGCTCCCCATTCACCCACCTCCAGAATTTCATTGCTTATTGTGCTTCTGGCTCAGAAGAATCAGAGATATGTACATTTTGGTAAATAACTGTGTGAAACTCCCCAACCCTGTTGGGAATCTTAAGAGGGAGGCTCAGAGGTGCCCTCCTCTATAAATTGCTCCTCCCCCAGCCCCAAAACAGCATGGGCTCTAATCTTCAACCAGGAACAGCAATGACAGTTAAAATGCATGGAACACTTTACACATATTAGGTGCTATGCACAGTTGTCTCATTGACTTTTATATGTATCTTTAGAGGAAGGGAGAGGGAAAGAGAGATAGAAACATCAATGATGAGAGAGAATCATTGATTGGCTGCCTCCTGCATGTCCCCTAATGGGGATCAAGCCCACAACCCAAGCATGTGCCCTTGACCGGAATCAAACCTGGGACCCTTCAGTCCACAGGCTGATGCTCTATCCACTGAGCCAAACCAGCTAGGGCTCACTGACTTTTACTACAGTCCTGTGATGAAGGGGTTTTTACCCCATTTTGTACAGAAAAGGAAACCAAGACTCAGAGAGGTTAAAGGACTGGCTATCAATTATGTTAACCTAGGTCATGGAGACAGAACTGGATTTTTCTAATCCAGGCAAGTTTGCTTGTTGAAGTTGTGCTCTTACTTAGTATATTCTGCTAGGACACAAGAGAGGGTAACCTGAGGTCAGGGGATCCTAGAAAGAACGCATTATACACACATAGACACCACTATCTTCAAGGGGACCATCTGGGTTCAATTGTGCAGGTATTCATTGGGTCCCTGCTATGCCTCAACTCTGAGCCAGACTTTTCTGATCTGGGCAGGAAACTAGAAGTTCCATCCCCACCCCTCATCTGCAGCCCCAACTGGGCTCATCCCAAGGGGTCTGAGGCTGCACAAATTCCTTGGACCAGTTCCACTGTTTACTGATGCTTCCTAGTCATGGGAGGCCCACCCTCCCCAACACACCATGGCACAGACACATACTATCTAATAAAAGAGTAGTATGCAAATTAACTATCACTCTGCTGTACCCACAAACCACGCCCACCAGCCAATCAGGAGGGAATATGCAAATAAACCCAACCAAGATGGCTGCAGCCACAGAGAACAGGAGGGAGGCTTGGGTTTCCCTGGCAATGGAGGAAGCCAAGCTTTCCACCTGCCCTTGCCAGCCCAGGCCTCCACTCAATGTTACAAAGTTTCAATTATAGAAGATAAATAAAGCCCAACAGAAATGGCTGCCACCACAGAGCGAGCAGAAGGCTTGGCTCCACTCCAGGCTACAAAGTTTCAATTGTAGAAGATAAATAAACCCCAGATCCCAGGGCCTCTGCTTGGGTCCCCAGGGGGCATGGCTTGCCTGCAAACCACCACAGGTCTCTTGCCCAGGCCGCCCCATGCCCCAAGGGAACCCCCACCCTGATCAGGGACACCCTTCAAGGCAAACCAGCTGGCCCCCACCCATGCACCAGGCCTTTATCCTATCTAATAAAAGAGTAATATGCAGATTGACCATCACTCCAACACACAAGATGGCTGCCTCCATGTGGTCAAAGATCCTGCCCCCATGTGGACACAAGATGGCCAGCAGAGGAGGGCAGTTGGGAGGAACCAGGCCTGCAAGAGAGGGCAGTTGTGGGCGATCAGGCGAGCAGGGGAAGGCAGTTGGGAGAGACCAGGACTGCAAGGGAGGGCAGTTGGGGGCGATCAAGCCTGCTGGGGAGGGCAGTTAGGGGTGACCTGGCTGGCAGAGGAGGGAAGTTGGGGGTGACTGGGTCTTCAGGGAAGAGCAGTTGGGGGGGACCCAGGCCTGCAAGGGAGAGCAGTTGGGGGATGCCAGGCCTACAGGGGAGGGCAGTTAGGGGTGACCAGGCCTGCAGGGGAAGGCAGTTAGGGGCAAACAGGCTGGCAGGGGAGCAGTTAGGCATCAATCAGGCTGGCAGGGGAGTGGTTAGGTGGTGATCAGGCTGGCAGGCAGAAGCAGTTAGGGGCAATCAGGAAGGCGAGCAGTTGGGAGCCAGCAGTCCTGGATTGGAGAGGGTGCAGGCTGGGCTGAGGGACACCCCCACCCCCCCTGCACGAATTTCATGCACCGGGCCTCTAGTAAACACATATTTCTCTAGGGTCCACAGTAGAACAAGGTCCTTCATTGAGCCTAATCCTTGGGGCTGTTCTGTCACTTCCCATGGCAGTACCAGAGGAGAATCTGTGTTCCTTAGCCTTGGGGTCCCCTGGGGTGGCAGAGGGACTAGACAAGGCTTCTCTCTGTCCCAGATGCTTCTGGCTGCCCTGAAGGCCTAAACAGCAGTGATTGAGAACATCAGGATAGGGCTGAAAGGGCAGGCTGACTGCTGGAGAAGGGAGAAAAACACCAATCTTTGAGTCACATACTGAGTGCTTACTATGGGCAGACTGTCAGGTGCTTTCCATTCATTGTTTCCCTAAATCCTCTTGGCAGCCCTATAATCCCTCTTTTACAGAGGAAGCATATTACCCATGCAACTGGGTGACACAGTTGGGATACAAATCCTTGACTTTGTCCCTAATTTTAATTACTGTGTTTTTTACTTCTTCTCATCAAGAACTAAAAACCCAGGGACTAAGTCAGGGAAATAGGGTTATCAGGGAGTTCCTTCCCATGTGATCCAGTGCCAGCTGGAGCTGGGAGGACTAGAAAGGTGAAGGCTCCCTGAAATCAGGAAGGCCTATCTAACTCTGGGAAGAGCCTTAGATCTGGAGATGACCTAAGAGACAGCTTTGTGGTCATGGGAACTATTTCAAGAAAAGAGACAGATTGCCTGGCCTGTGTGGTTCAGTGGTTGAACTCCCACCCATGAACCAGGAGGTCATGGTTCAATTCCAAGTCAGGACACATGCCCAGGTCTCAGGCTCCATCCCCAATAGGGGGCGTGCAGGAGGCAGGCAATCAATGTTTGTCTCTCATCATTGTTACTATCTCTCTATCCCTCTCCCTTCCTCTCTCTCTAAAATCAATAAAAATATTAAAAAAGAAAGTTTGTTTTTTTTTAAGAGAGAAGAGGATGAGATTTCCTAGCCTTGAGTTGCAGGTCCTAAAGGGAATCTGAAAAGCCAAGGACAGGGAAAAAGAAGAGACCTGGCATTGGAGAGAGAGTAGAGGGTTATGGGTGAAGTTCCTCCCAGTTCTGGAAGCAGACAGCCCTGGATTTGGATGGGGGTCCCTCAGCCCAGCCTATGCCATTTCACAATCCGGGACCCCTTGGATAGGGACCTGGCTCGTGATCAGGGCTTCTCAGGGCTTTCCTTCCCCGCCCCCCCCCCCCCGCCCCCTTGCCGGCAGCTGGTCCTGCCCCCACTGCTGCCACTGCTTGCCATCTGTGCCACACTGCCCCCACTACCAGTCATCCCCCTCTGCAGGCAACAGGTGTGGGGTACAGTAGCTGACCGGCCCACAATATCACTGGCATGTGGCCTGGGCTTCCCTCTGCAGGGCGATTGTGGGGCGATGGCAGGGCCCCTTCTCTCTCCCCCTCCCCCCCCCCCCCCGGACTAATCGCATCGCACCTGCCTTGGCTGGCCTGGCGACAGTGCGTGTCATAGTATGGTCATCTGGAAGGTCATCTGGACGGTCGTTCTGCTGTTCAGTTGTTCAATTGATTTGCATATTATGCTTTTATTGTTATAGATTGTATACTACAGTAGTCCCCACTTTTATCTCTGGTTTTGTATTCCATGGTTTCAGTTACCCACAGTCAAACATGGTCCAAAAATATTCAATGCAAAATTCCAGAAATAAACAATTCATAAGTTTTAAATTGTGTACTATTCTCAGTATCGTGAAGAAATCTCACACCGTCCCACTCCATCCCACCTGGAATGTGAATCATCCCTTTGTCCAGTGTATCACATTGCATACACTGACTACCTCATTCGTCACTCAGTAGCCATCTTGGTTATCACATATTTTGGGAGAGAGAGACCACATTCACGTAACACGTATTGCAAAATACTGTTATAATTCTTCTGTTATTAGTTATTGTTGCTAATCTTTTACCATGTCTAATTTATAAATTAAACTTTATCGTAGGTATGTATGTATGGGGGAAAATAGTATATATAGGTTCCATACTATCTGTGGTTTCAGGCATCAACTGGGGGTCTTGGAAACTCCTTGGATAAGGTGGGGGATTACTGTATTAATATTCTATTTTGGTCAGTAATATGGGCATAGCATGAATTGATAATTGAATAAATGGATGAATCCATAGGCACTTCAACAGGGGTTCTCTAGGAAGCTTGGAGCTAAGAGTCCCAGGCCAAGAAAATGTGCAGTTATATATGACCAGGAGTTGTGAGTTGTGTGTGTGAGTCATTTTCGCAGAGCTACAGATTTAGGCAGAATTAGAAGTTTATGTGTATCCCTAAGCTATAGATTTCCAAGCAGGTCATTAAAAGAAAGAGAGGTGCAAAAGGGTTTTTATGCAAAGTTCCCAATGGCCAGACATAGGAGACCCGAGGTCCTTGGAACCTTAAGCCCTAAGGAAGTTGTGTTGAGACACTGTCAGATGCAGGGCTCACTTGAAATCCAGATCCCTAGAATTCTGGAGCTCTCCTTCTATACATGCTTATTCCCAGCCTCTCTGTTTCCTGTGCTGGGAGTTGGCTGTGCCCACTGGGAATTTGAAGGGAAGGAACCATGATAAGATATAATAACTGATCCTAGAAATAGCAGCTAATGTTTACTGAGGACTCACTGTATGCTATGGTCTCACTTAATCTATAGCAGCCATGCCAGGTAGGAATGATTCTGAGCCCCACTTTACAGATAGAGAAAGTAGAGCTCAGTGAAGTGATTACATTTGCCCAGAGTCCCATGGTCATTAAGTGGGAGAGAAGGGGGCCTAAGCTATGCATCTCTGCCTTTTCTTTCTTTATCTTCACCCAAGGATATTTTTTTTCCATTGATTTATTTTTAAAGAGGGAGTGGAGGAGAGGGAGGTAGGGAAGAGAAAGAGAAATATTGATGTGAGAGAGACACATCGATTGGCTGCCTCCCGTTTGCACTGTGATTGGGGCCAGGGATCAAGCATGCAACTGCAGTACGTGCACTTGACCGGGAATTGAACCTCTGACCTTTTGGTCTGCAGGCAACACTCTAACCACTGAGACAAACTGGCCAGGGCTGCCTTTTCTTTTTCATGACTCACCCAACTCGAGTGCTAGCTCTGTTGGTTAGAGCCAACTTCTTTGCCCCTTTCCAGGACCTTACCAGTAGCCCAGTAGCTCATCTCAGAACATACATGTTTCTAGTCAGGATCATATCTTGTTAGATATTTGCAAATTGTTGCCTTGACTGCAGGTATTAGCTCAATTGCTCAAGAGTGAGGGCAGAGTTGGCCCCAGTCCTTGATCATTATCTCTTTACTCAGGTATTGGTATTCTTAGTCCTTTTTTTTTTTTCTTCCCTGTCAGCATTACACTCCATCCTCTACTCTTTTGAGCTAGTCATGGAAGGGGTAACAGGGCTTTCTTTTTTTTTCTTCTTTAAATTTTTTTTTTTTTCAGAGAGGAAGGGAGAGGGAGAGAGAGATAGAAACATCAATGATGAGCCCTAGCCGGTTTGGCTCAGTGGATAGAGCGTCAGCCTGTGGACTGAAAGGTCCCAGGTTCAATTCTGGTCAAGAGCATGCACCTTGGTTGCGGGCACATCCCCAGTAGGGAGTGTGCAGGAGGCAGCTGATCGATGTTTCTCTCTCATCGATGTTTCTGGCTCTCTATCCCTCTTCCTTGTTCTCTGTAAAAAATATCAATAAAATATATTTAAAAAAATAAAAAGAAACATCAATGATGAGAGAACCATTGATGGGGCTGCCTCTTGCACGCCTCCCACTGGGGACCTAACCTGCAATTTGGGCATGTGCCCTGACCAGGAATCTAACTGAGACCTCCTGGTTCATAGATCAATGCTCAACCATTGAGCTACACTTGCTGGGCTGGGTAACAGGGTTTTCAAGGAAGATAGGCAGACCTGTAACAGTTCCTCCCAAAGCCTCTTTTCATAGCCAGGCTGGGGCCTTATCCTTAGGGAGCTCTCTTCTGGGTCAAGAGGGGAAACCTGGCTCATCTCCACAAGACAGACTCAGGCCTTTAGATTGTGGGGTTGGGAGGAAACATCACTAGATCACTATGGCATGGAGTAACAAGGAGAGACTTCTCAGAGGAAGGTAGGTTTTGGCAGTTATAAAAGACATAGAATTTGGATAGGAGGAAAGAGACTGTTGTAGGCTAAATCCTTGAATCTTAGCTTGAGTGGGAGCTTAGATGATGTGGCCTGGAGAAAGGCCCAGCGAAGATGGGGATATCCTGAGTTAAGTCTTTATCTGGAGTGATAAGAGGTAAGGAGTGTCCTGGAAATGATGGTGATGTTGGGCTAGGAGTTCTTGAATTTTAGTCTGTTGGTGCTGGTTACCATTGTAACCTCCTGGTCAGGAACATGACATCCTGGTGTGCTTTAGGAAGATAAATAATCCATCTGGGTTTGTGGGACAGGTTGGAGGGGGGAAATGTAGAGGCTGGGACCAGTTAAACAGTGAGAATTTATTAAATACTAGAAGCCTGGTGCATGCATTCATGCATCAGTGGGGTCCCTCAGTCTGGCCTGCAGGGATTGGGCCGAAATCAGCTCTCCAATATCCCCCAAGGGGTCCTGGCTTGCGAGAGGGTACAGGCCAGGCCGAGGGACCCCACCAGTGCACGAATCTGTGCACTAGGCATATAAGATCTTTGGTTAATCTCTTCCGCCCCCCTCCTCCCTCCCCTCTGAGATTCATCAGTTGTTCCATGTTTCCATGCCTGTGGTTTCCGCTCCTGCATTGAGCATCTGTCCCCTGGCAGTCAGTGCACGTCATAGCTACCGGTCAGATGGTCGCTTAGGCTTTTATATATATAGATGTTCTGTATCCCAGGCCACTTTCTATTATTTATTAACTCATTAAGTCTCAAAACAACACTGTGAATTGGGTACTGTAATTGTCTCCAAGATTTTTTAGGTGAGGAAATCAGTGTTAGTGAGGTTTAAGGTGACATGCCCAAGGTCTAGCTAGTAAGTTTGGGGGGGTTATACTATATGATTCTAGACTCCACTCTTTTATTTATTTTTTTTTTAATAAATCTTTATTCGGATTATTACAGGTGTTCCTCTTTTTTTTCCCCCATAGCTCCCCTCCACCTGATTCCCCACCCCAACCCATGCCCTTACCCCCCGCCACTGTCTTCATCCATAGGAGTAAGATTTTTGTCCAATCTTTTCCCGCACCCCTCACACTTGCTTCCCCTGAGAATCGTCAGTCCACTCCCTTTCTATGTCCCTGATTCTATTATATTCACCAGTCCATTCTGTTCTTCAGATTTTTTATTCACTTGATTTTTAGATTCACTTGTTGGTAGGTATGTATTTGATGTGATTTTGTTGTTCATAATTTTTATCTTTACCTTTTTCTTCTTCTTCTTCTTCTTAAAGAATACCCTTCAGCATTTCATGTAATCCTGGTTTGGTGGCGATGAACTCCTTTAGCTTTTTCTTGTCTGTGAAGCTCTTTATCTGACCTTCAACTCTGAATGATAGCTTTGCTGGGTAGAGTAATCTTGGTTGTAGGTTCTTGCTGTTCATCACTTTGAATATTTCTTGCCACTCCCTTCTGGCCTGCATAGTTTCTGTTGAGAAATCAGCTGACAGTCGTATGGGTACTCCCTTGTAGGTAATTAACTGTTTTTCTCTTGCTGCTTTTAATATTCTCTCTTTGTCTTTTGCCCTTGGCATTTTAATTATGATGTGTCTTGGTGTGGTCCTCTTTGGATTCCTCTTGTATGGGGTTCTGTGCGCTTCCTGAACTTGTACGTCTATTTCTTTCACCAGGTAGGGAAAGTTTTCTGTCATTATTTCTTCTAATAGGTTTTCAATATTTTGCTCTCTCCCTTCTTCTGGCACCCCAAAAATTCGGATGTTGGTTCGCTTAAAGTTGCCCAGAGGCTCCTTACACTATCTTCATATTTTTGGATTCTTTTTTCTTTTTGTTTTTCTGGTTGGATGTTTTTTGTTTCCACATATTTCAGATCTTTGGTTTGATTCTTGGGGTACGTTGATCTACAGTTGAGTGTCTGTATATTCTTTATTTCAGACAGTGTATGCTTCATTTCTGACTGATCCTTTTCCATTTTTTTGGCATTCTCATTAAGCTCCTTGAAGGTCTCATCAAGTTTCTCAGCGGTTTTAAGAAGATTCTTGAGTAACCTTATAAATGTGGTTCTGAACTCTATGTCATCCAGTAGTTTGCTTTCCTCTGTTTCTTTCATTCGTGACATGTTTCTTTGTCTCCACATTTTGGCTGCTTCCCTGTGTTGATGGAGTAGCTTTGTGTGGTAGGTGATCTATAGGGGGCAGTAGCTCAGCCTCCTCAATTACACGAGGTGGATGCTCTTGGTACACCCCTTTGTGGGCTGAGTGCAAAGTCTTGGTGTAGTTAAGCCTTGATTGCCGTTGGTACACTGGGAGGAATTGACCTCCAGGCCAATTAGCTGTGAGCACTCGCTGTGTCTATAATGGAGGAACTGCTGCGCTGAAGACACGCTTATGGGGCAGGACTTGTTTCAGTGGGGCTTTGGTGCTCACTGAGTCTGCCTCTTGAATGTGTCACTTATGGATGTGAGGAGTTGAAATCTGCTTTCTCACACTGACCACTAGGTACACTGGCTTCTGGATCTCCAATGGGGTGCAGGTCAGCTACTGTCTGAGGCCACTCAGCAGGAGCTACAGTGAGAGCTGCAGTTTTCTCCTCTTTGCTTGGGGTTTGGAGGTTTTGGAGCTGTCTGACCCAGGCTGCAAGTTTGCTAGGTTAAGCTGCGATAGGGCAGGGCTTTCTTATGCAAAAGCCGCTGCTTAGAGCTTGGGTGGGTTTGTAGGTTGTGCAGGGCGGGGCCTCAGAGTGTCACTAGGCTAGGGTGTGGCAAACAGCAATGGCTGCTAGTTAGCTGGCTCTGAGTCCCTGTCGGCAGTCCCGTGCCCCAGTGCAGTAAACAATTATTCCTGCGTGCAGCTCTGCAAGCAAGCCACCCTCACTGGCAGACAGTCCAGCTTCTCCCCGTAGGAGTTTGGGTCCCCCGCGTCTCTCCAGAAACTGTATTTCAGAGTAATCGGGGGCTTGTCTCCCTTCGGGTTGAAAAAAGCAACGCCCGCCGCCAGCCCGGATCACGCGCCTCCCGTACCTCAGCTTTTCAGCACTCGTGCACGTCTCAATGCTCTTTTCTCTTTCCTTCTAGTTGTAGAACTTCCGCTCAGCCAGCTTTCCCGTGGTTCTGGGTGATAGACGTTTTTTCTTTTAGTTGTATTTTTGAAATTGTTGCGGGAGGCAGCAGTTTAGGTGTTTACCTATGCCGCCATCTTGGATTCTCTCTAGACTCCACTCTTTTAATCACTGTGTCCTCTCTCTTTTTTTTAAATATGTTTTTTATTGATTTTAGAGAAAGAGGGGGAGAGCGGTAGAAACATCAGTGATGAGAGAGAATCATCGATCAGCTGCCTCTATATGCTGCCCACTGGATCTAAAGCCTGCAACCCAGGCATGTGCCCTGACCAGGAACCATGACTTGCTGCTTCATGGGTTGAAGCATAACCACTGAACTACATCGGCCAGGCGATCACTGTCCTAATCAGGAAAGAGGCTGTTTTGATAGGAAAAGTGGGTAGAGACCCTGAAGATAAAGAGTAAGAAGAGTAGCCCTAGCCAGGTTGGCTCAGTAGATAGAACATCCACCCACGGACTGAAGGGTCCTGGATTCCATTCTGGTCAAGTGCACGTACCTGGATTGCAGGTTCGATCTCCAACCCTAGTCAGGACACATGTGGGAGGCAACCAATTGATGTGTTCCTCTCACATCAATGTTTCTCTCTTTGTTCTCTCCCCTCTCCCTTCTACTCTCTCTAAAAGCAGTAGAAAAATATCCTCAAGTAAGGATTAACAACAACAAAAAAGAGTAGGCCTTGGAGATAGGGATCTCAGATCAAATTCTAGAGTAGCAAATTTGATTGGGAGCTACAGCAGGTTTTTTTAGAGTAGGAGTGATGGAACCAGGAAAAATTACTCTGGTAGCAGGGTGCATGTGTTTGATCTCACCTATATAAGGATCAAGGTTGGGGTCATGAAAGAAGGGAGAAGAGATTGGAGCTGAGGGAGCATGCTATAGGTCCCTCTCCTGGGTTTATAGGAGTTCCCTCCCCTAAAATTCTCTCGTCTCCTTTGCAGCCATCGTCAGCCAGTGGCAGCAGGAGTCCAAAGAGAAGGTAGTGTCTCTCCTGCTGTCTCATCTGCCCCTCCTTCAGCCACGCAACACGGAGGCCAAGTCGGAGTACATGAGGCTGCTGCAGAAAGTGCTGGCCTACTCGATCGAGAGCAATGCCTTCATCGAGGAAAGCCGCCAGCTGCTCTCTTATGCCCTCATCCACCCGGCCACCACACTGGAGGACCGCAACTCACTGGCCCTCTGGCTGAGCCACCTGGAAGAGAGGCTGGCTAGTGGCTTCCGCACCCGGCCCGAGCCCACTTACCACTCTCGCCAGAGCTCAGATGAGTGGGGGGGGCCTGCAGAGCTGAGCCCTAGGGAGGCAGGGTCAGGCTGGCAGGACAAGCCACCCCGGGAAAATGGACACGTTCCCTTCCACTCACCCAGCTCTGTGCCGCCAGTCATCAACAGTATTGGGAGCAACGCAAATGCAGGTGATGGGGTAGTGAGTCCCAGGAGGTCATGCCTACTTGAAAAGGGACAGACTGGGCTATCTCTTTACTTGCTCTGTGGCGCTGGGAAAGTCACATAACCTCTCTGGGCCTCACCTTATGAGGGAGTGCAGAGGTGGTGAACTGGCATTCCCAGAGCCATAGCTCACCTACAGATATGTTTTGTTGAGCTCAGACTCAACACAACTCTGGTTTTATTTGTTATGTTTTTAAATAAATTTGGTAATATAAGAAATCAGGAATTTTTCCCTAAAATTCCACATTCTAGCTTTTCTTGAAAAGTCAAAAGATCTGGCAGCTTAAGGTCTGTATTTCTGGTGGCAACAGTAAGGTGGAATTTAACATTGGTCATTCCTTTTACACCCTACACATGTGCCCCAGTCAGCCTCTCCCTCCTCCACTATCCCTCTTTGGTTATATCTGACATCTGTCTGGCCTCTGAAGGTATTAAATTAATGACATAATATGAGGTCCCTTCTAGTTCACACATTCTGGATTTTTGTATCAGGCCTCAGATTAATGTGTTGTGTCTAAGAAATCTGTTTCCAAGCCTGTTCATTTAAGCTGTAACTCATGCTGCTGTGCATTAGTAATAGTAAGTAACATTGTTGAGTATTGACTATACTTGATATTTTCATACATGATCTCATTTCATCCTCATTACAACCATATCATTATCACCATTTACAGATGAGGACACAGACTCAGGAAGTAAAAGTTCAAGTTCACACATAGAACAAATGGTGGAACTGGCCAAGGCTCAGACCAGGCATTCTGCCACCAGAGCCTGCCTCTGATCATTGCACTGGCCTCCAACTAAGTGGTTTTGAAAGGGCTCTCTTAGACTAGGGTGAGCAGGAGGAACAGGTGTTCCAATGAGTTTTTTAAATGAACAGGATAAGAGAGGGGTATTTTCAAGGATTGGTAAAGTAACATGACCTGACTCAAAGCAAGAGGTTTCTAAGATCCTCATTGTGGCGGGCACTGGTTAAAGTGGGCCAGGAAAGAGTGGCAGTGACATGTCACCCGTGCCAGTGGATGGGGTGAACCCTGTGTCTCTGGTGCCCAGCTGTATGGCACCTAGCACACAACAGTTACCCCCTGAGCCTCTTTCTTCTCCTCTTAAATATGTATGTCCTGGTAGCCTCCCTCCCTCCCAGGTGCGAGTGAGAATCATAGAAGATAGAGGGGAGGGATAGGAGCCATTTCTAGGAAATACAGCAAACCAAGGTGTTTTCCAATCTCAGAGTATGACAATTTCTGGGTCTAGGTTGGGAGGATATATTAATAATGATAATTCTAGTTAAAATATATTATGTGTGTAGTCTTTGCCAAGAGTTGTTCTGAGAACTTTATACCTATACATTCATTGGTTGTCACAGGAAAGTCATTTGTCCAAGGTGGTATAGCCAGAATTTATTATTATTTTGTTGTTGTTGTTAATCCTTACCTGAGGATTTTCCCCATTGATTTTCAGAGAGTGGAAAGGAGAGGGAGAGACAGACAGAAACATCCGTGTGAGAGAGACACATCACTTGGTCCCCTCTGCATAGTCTGGGACCAGGGCCCAAATGGAGCCTGCAACCAAGATACATGCCCTTGATCAGAATCGAAGCTGGGATCCTTCAGTCTGCTGGCTGATGCTCCATCCACTGAGCCAAACCAGCCATGGTGTGGCCAAAATTTAAGTCTAAACAGATTGGCTCCATAGCTCATACTTTTTATTTTTTTTTACATATTTTTTTATTATTTCAGAGAGGAAGGGAGAGAGAGAGAAACAACAATGATGAGAAAGAATCGTTGATCGGCTGCCTCCTGCACACCCCCCCACTGGGGATTGAACCCGGGACCCTTCAATCCACAGGCCAACACTATATCCACTAAGCCAAACCAGCTAGGGCCATAGCTCATACTCTTAACTACTGTGCTACAATGTCTCCACCTAAAAGTGATCTCCTGAAGATCCTCAGACCTCATCAAGAGGAGGGTGCCCATACATTTCTTCTCCCCATGATGGGGACCGCAGCTGCTGCAGGACCAAGCTGGAACAATATTGGATGGGGTTTAAGCCAGAAGAGAGAAAGGAATTGGGCATTCCAAATTAAGAGCACAGCATGATTTGAAGGCATGGGGGTGGCAGATTGGAGGAGACAGTATGAAGACAGGTCTGGCAGAGCTTGAGAGGTGCAAGGATTTAAATGAGTGATGGCAGCAAACATACATGTTTACCATGTGCCTGCCAAGGGCTTCATACAGAAATGGAGGTGGAGGGCAAATGAAGTGACTTGCCTGGGATCATGCAGTTAATAGGTGGCCAAGCCAGGATTAAACTCAGGTCTGTCTTGACTCCCAAATCTTAGCATGTTAGGGCCACATTGGGGGGCAGGGGAGCCTTGAAGGACAGGATGAAACTTCAAGCAGTTGCAGGAAACCATTTAAATATTTTTGAGTAGGAAGCAAGGATTGGCCTGTAAGAGCAGGCACAGTAGGTTTGGGATGCTGCCAAGGACAAACCAGGGTTTCTTGGAGAGAGTGAGGCCCTGGAACTCTGGCCAGCATTCCTGTTTTTATAGTTTTCATGCTGTGGTCAGTCTCCACCCTATTGTAGGGCCAAGCAGGGCTCCTCAGAAACTGCACAGTCATTCTAATCAGGATAATTTCCTGCCCTCTCAGTCTTCCCTGCCTTCTTCTTGCTTAAGAAGGGAGGAAGGAAGAGGCCAAAGGGATCAAAACAGGTGTAAAATAGCCTATATTGAGGGTTCCCCAGTCCACCAGGGCCCAAAGTATGCTGTTTTCTTCTGGGAGTTCAGAGGTTTGGAAGGAGCCCTGAGCAGAGGACCTTAGAGATTATGGGCAGGGGTAGAGCTGGCTTAGGGAGTGGGTCAGTACACTGCCCTCTGCCTCAGGTGACTTCCTGGCTAGAAGCATAGATACTGTCACAGAAGGGGGAAGGTGCTTTGGGGCCTGTACCGGGCTGATCCTCCTTTCTGGGCTGCTGTCAGTGGAATGCTGGCAGGAATCCCAGCCTTTCATCTTATGCCTTTGCCGCCCAACTCTGGAAACTGAGGCAAAGGGCTTCAGTTCCCTGGGCTTTGATATTCTCACTTACCTAGGGTGAGACATTTCGCTTTGTTTCCTTTTAATTGTATTTAGGATACTCCAGATTCCCTGTGTCGAGCTCAGAGGCCATGTTCCCACCCTTAGGATCATGGGTGCCCTCCTTTTGGCCTTTAGGAAACTTTGAAGGCTCCTGTGTATTGTGCCCTTGCTCCTGATCCTGGGGGTGCAGAAATGATTGGGCAGGGTTGCCATCCCATATGAGCCCAGAGTCCAGCGCGAGAGAGACAGGCTAGTGAAGTGGGCATAAGTGCAGGGCTTGAGGCAGCAACAGCTCAGAGGTCCAAAGAGTACAGAGGGCCTCAACCTATGAACCAGGAGGTCACATTCGATTCCCAGTCAGGGCACATGCCCAGGTTATGGGCTTGATCCCTAGTGGGTAGCATGCAGGAGGCAGCCAGTCAATGATTCTCATTGATGTTTCTATCTCTTTCTCTTCCTCTCTGAAATCAATAAAAATATATATATTGGGGCGGGGGGATGCAGAGGAAGGACTCCCAGAAAAAGGAATTCAGAGGAAAGAGTGAAGGCTGAAATGGCTGACAAATAAGGGTGGATAAGTGGTGAGCTAGACAGAGGGGATAGCATGTGTAAAGGTCTGGAAGCTGTGGGAATCTACCCTATCCTGAGAATGGTAAAAAGTCAAGTTGGATTCTTCTTCCTACCTCAAAAATGGAATGGATAGATGGAGTGTTTGCAACATCATTGTAAGAGGGCCTGGATGCACTGTGATTTGGGCGTAGTCCAAGAAAAATCTGTAGGAGCTGGGGAAGCCCAAGGATAGGGCTGTTGAGCATGTAGTTTATGTACTTCATTCGTTTACTTTACAAGTACTTCTGAAGAAACTCCTCTGCTCTAGGCCCCACTGTAATTACTGAGTATGCAATGCTATCTAGGACAGGATAGATCCCTGCTATCACAGGTTATTGCATCAGGGGCATATAGTTAATAAGCAAGTAAACAAATAACTAGATAAGATCATTTCAGATTGTGATAGGTAGTGTAAGAAAGATAAGACAGAGTAATATGATAGAGTAACCAGAATTGGTGGGGACAACTACTTCATATTGAGGGTTCAGAGAAGGCTTTAGAAGATATGACACTTGCCAAGATGAGACCTGAGGGAAGACAAGAAGAAAGAGCAAGTGCAAAAGTATTGAGGCTGGAACAAGCTTGAATGTTTTAGGAACAAATGGGGGTTTGGGGGCAAAAACTAGAAAGACTTGATCCAAAGGGTGAGTAGGAGATAAGAGATCAGAGATGAGAAGGGCCTTGTAATGGTGTGTGTGGAAGAGTTTAAATTTTATTTTTAGCATGAAGGGAAGCCATCAGGATTTTAAGCAGGGACTGACTTGGTCAGATTTGTATTTTTAGAAAGACCATTGTGCTGCTGTGAGATGAATAGGAGGCAAGAAACCAGTCAGGACGCCCTAGCCAGTTTGGCTCAGTGGCTAGAGCATTGGCCTGCGGACTGAAGGGTCCTGGGTTTGATTCCGGCCAAAGGCACATGCCTGGGTTGCAGGCTTGATCCTCAGTAGGGGTCGTGCAGGAAGCATCCCATCAATGATTCTCTCTCACCATTAATGTTTCTTTTCTTTCTTTTTTTATTGATTTCAGAGAAGAAGGGAGAGGGAGAGAAACATCAATGATGAGAGAGAACCATTAATCTGCTGCTTCCTGCACGCCCCCCACTGGGGATCGAGCCCAAAACCCGGGCATGTGCCCTTGACCTGGGACCCTTTAGTCTGCAGGCTGATGCTCTAGCTACTGAGCCAAACCAGCTAGGGCTCATCATTGATGTTTCTTTCTATCTCTCCCTCTCCCATCCTCTCTGAAATCAATCAAGAATTTTTTTTTTTTTTTAAAGGGAAAGAAACCAGTGAGGAGACTGTGGCAATAATTCCAGTTAGGGATGCCATTGACTCAGACCAGGGTGCCAACAGAGGAAGTGGAGTTCAAAGAAGTAGCTCATAGCTTGCTGATGGGTTAAAGTATGAAGGGTGAGGGGATGAGTAGTATCTGATAGGTGGTTCCCCACAGATGCCAGGGCCCCTTCTCCTTATTGGAGTCTGGGGCTGAGCCGCCATTCATGGCACTGACCGGGGTGGCATGGTCTACTGTGGTCAGATCCCCAAGCCTGACCTTTTGCCTCTCTTCCTTTCTGGCCAGGTCTCCCCTGCCAAATCCACCCCAGCCCTCTGAAGCGCTCCATGTCACTCGTTCCCACGAGCCCTCAGGCCCCTGGTGAGTGGCCAAGTCCAGAGGAGCTCGGGGCTCGGGCTGCTTTCACCACGCCCGACCACGCACCCCTCTCGCCCCAGAGCAGCGTGGCCTCCTCTGGCAGTGAACAGACAGAGGAGCAGGGCTCCAGCCGCAACACTTTCCAGGAGGATGGCAGTGGCATGAAAGGTATAACAGGGGAGGGCAGTGCTAGGACCATCCAAAGGCTTCTGCAGAGCTTAATGGACAGAAAGGAGCTTGTAGCTGCCACCCTGCCTATCCTGTTCCCCCAACCTTCAACTTCCCCTTCCTTCCAGAGAAGGGAGAAGTCCGAGGGGAGTAGAAGTCCTTGCCCTTTGGGTTCAGACTGATCTGAGAGACCCCCACAAACCCTGGTCTGATGGGGGAGAAGCCCCTGCCCTCAGACACCCCAGTCTGATAAGAAAGCCAGAACACAGAGGTAACTGATGGAACAGACTCCTGACCTTATGCCCTCCCTCCTTTTCCAACAGATGTGCCCTCATGGCTCAAGAGCCTCCGCTTGCACAAGTACGCAGCCCTTTTCTCACAGATGAGCTACGAGGAGATGATGACACTGACTGAACAGCATCTGGAGTCTCAGGTAAAGCTCAGGGGACCATCAGGGTAGATTTGGGGTACTATTTTACCACTACTGTTGTGACCTGAGCCTCCTCCAGCTCTTTGAGCTTTGTTGGAGCACCCTAAGTACCTTGACCTCCCATTTCCAGCTTCCTGTCCCCTTCTGCCCTACCACAGAATGTCACCAAAGGTGCCCGCCACAAGATAGCCCTGAGCATCCAGAAGCTGCGTGAGAGGCAGAGCGTCCTCAAGTCCCTGGAGAAGGTGAGGACTGGTATTCCCCATCTCCAAGGTTAGTTGGCTGCCCAGGGGTACCAATAGACAGAAGGCTCTGGGGCATCCTTGCTACCCATGTGACCTCTCCTCAGGACCTCCCCAGCCTCGGGTCTGATCTGCAGTAGCCTCAGCCTTAGAGAGCCAGACTCTGGGGACCAAGTATAAGTTGGATGACAGGGCTCACTTGCCTATGGCTAAGAGGCTCCCCTCCCTGTGTGTCCTGGTGTGTGTCCCCAGACTGCCTGTTAACAACCTCTTCTCTTCTTTCACTCCCATTTCTGACTGGTCTTTCTGGTAGAGCAGAGCGTCTCCCTGGGTACATGATCTCTCCATTTGATTTGTTTCTCATCTCCTCATTGCTTCCATATCTGCCTCAATTGCATTTCTTTTATCCTTTCCTTGCCACTTGCCTTCTGGTTTTACCCCCCTCAGTTCACAGTCCAGATTTCTACATCCGAGTCTGGTTCCACCTTTGCTGGGACCCGAAGGCCCCACGATTAGACCACCTTCTCCTAAGCTCCCTAGGACTCCATCTTGAAGGGGGAAGAGGGAATGTGTGGTACAAATGTGTACGTATATATGTGGGCTTGTGGTACTTTTACTTTCCTTGTCTATGTGCTAGAACCCAGGGTCCTGTCAAGCACTCTCCAAGCCCTGTATGACCGCAATTGTGCAGTCCTTCTACATAGATGTGGGGTCGGCATGTGACCCTAGCCATGTCCTCCCATGCAGGACGTGCTGGAAGGAGGAAACCTGCGAAACGCTCTGCAGGAGCTGCAGCAGGTCATCGTCACCCCGATCAAGGCCTACAGTGTTCTCCAGGCCACTGTGGCCACCACCTCCACCACCTCCACCTCGACTGCCAGGGATGCGGGCCAGGGGGAGCCACTGCTGCCAGGTGCTGAGTCTCCCCTGGCTCATCCCAGCACAGACAAGGGCACTGAGGCCAAGGATCCTCCAGCTGCAGAGAGCTACCCCCCTTCACCAGCTCCAGTTCCCACTGATGGCAGCGAGCCAGCCCCGGCTCCCGTTGCTGACGGAGACATTCCCAGCCAGTTTACACGGGTGATGGGCAAAGGTGAGACCACCCAGGCCCAGCAGGAAGTTCTGGGGCAGAGAGCCAAGTGAACCTAGGCGTTAGGGGTCAAATTCAAGTTAAATAGTGGAAGCAGAACTTTTTAAAGAACCCTGGGGACTAGAACACCATAGAGAGTGACTTGAGACTGAGGTGGCAAGGCCCCTGCCCTCAGGTGTGTCCTGGCTGGTGGTAGGAGACAATGCTCACACTCAAAGCATCTCCAGCCTGAGAAGAAGAGGACAGTATGTCAGTGGAAACCACATACAGTACAGAGTGAACAAATAAAGAGAATTGGTTAGTTCTCTCAGAGGTGACTGAAATCCATAGATGAGTATGATAAAGCTCTCAAAGGGCAGCATGGCATAGCAAACTTTACACTTGGGTCTAGATCCCTTTATCTGTGTGACCTGGGACACACTCAACCTCTCTGAGCCTCAAGGTTCCTCATGCTAAAAATGCCGATTGATGAGATTCTTGTAAGAGTTAAAAGGAAAAAAAGGTATCATTGACCTCATATCTGCCTTATGCCAAGCACTATGCTGGGTGTTTTATGTATCTTCATAAGTCAGGTATCATGCTTGACACATAACTAGTACTCATCCAGCCTGAGTTTCCTGTCCCTCTTTCTGTGGCAGAAAGCATGCTGGGGTCTAACCTCCTACCCTTTCCTATGTCCCCAGTGTGCACCCAGCTGCTGGTGTCTCGACCAGATGAGGAGAACATCACCAGTTACCTCCAGCTCATCGAAAAGTGCCTAACTCATGAGGTGAGACCTTCCCTAGAACTCCCAAGAAGGGCAAGGTGACCCCATCACTCAGCCAACATTCTTTATGTGGCCAAGGGGCACTACCTGGCTGGCTCCTGCCAACCTCTCCAGCCCTCATCTTAACACCTACTGGCACCTTAACTCCCAATTCAAACATTTGTACCTCAGGGACACCTTCACTGGCCTTCACTCATACTAGATCAAGTTTCTTGTGCCTTCTGTGTTTCTCCCTCACAGCACTCATCACTCATCTCCCCAACTACACAGTAAGCTTCATGTGCGCGGGTAATCTCTGCGTCCCAGCATTGCCACCCAAGTGGCACAGGGCAGGCAGTAGATAAATATTCGAGCAAATGAACAGAAGGCAGATCTGAAAGAAACACCCCCTCCCTGCTTAACTTCCCTAATTGTATCTAGGCTTTCACGGAGACACAGAAGAAACGGCTGCTGTCCTGGAAACAGCAAGTGCTAAAGCTCCTCCGAACCTTCCCGCGCAAAGCTGCACTAGAGATGCAGAACTACCGGCAGCAGAAAGGGTAGGCAGGCAGCTGAGCATGCAGGCCATCCTTCCCTAGGCCCTTGCTGGTGGACAGCTAGGCTTAGGGGGGTGATTGCATTCTGGGCTGGGAATCCAATGCACTGGGTGACTTATACACATCACCCAGTGAAGACTTTTCCAGAAGAAAATCAGGATCTTCTTATTGCTAAAATAGGGTGGTAAGCAGGCAAAACCAGATCATGTCCTGATAGCAGACTCCTTGCCTGTCCCTGTTCTCTTCATCTTGTGTGAAGAGGGTTCTGAAGTCCCTTCTCACTCCCAAACAAATAACAGGAATATCACACATGTGTATTGAAGTTAGGAGAACTGCTTTGCTTGGAGATGAGGAACATTTCCTGTCTCTATCTTGGGGGAACCCATTGGTCAGGAGGAGACAGAATGTGTGGTGCAGGAACTTGGACAGGGAATCTTTGCTCAGAGCAGGTCTGTGCTGTGTCCTACCCATTGGGATTGTACGGGGACGTGAGGAGGGGTGGAGAGATGGGCCCCATCCACCTAAACTGACACCCTGCCTTCTGCTCTCTCACAGCTGGGCGTTTGGCTCCAACTCACTCCCCATAGCTGGCTCTGTGGGGATGGGGGTGGCCCGGCGGACCCAGCGGCAGTTCCCAATGCCTCCCCGGGCCCTTCCACCCGGCAGAATGGGCCTTCTAAGCCCCTCGGGCATTGGGGGCATTTCCCCCAGACATGCCCTCACCAGCCCCAACCTTGGGGGCCAGGGCCGACAGGTGAGCGGCTAGATACAGAGGGCCTGGTGCTTCTGGGGTTGAGGTGGGTGGTGGTGTCTGGGATGTGTGTGTCTGTATCTTTGATCTGGGCCTGGATTTGAGGGGAGGGGCTCCTTTGCCAGTTCCACTACTCCTGGGCCTGGGTCTCCACCACTCACCCACTTTGTCTTTTCCCATGCCCTTTGTAGAACTTATGGTTTGCCAACCCTGGAGGCAGCAACAGCATGCCCAGCCAGAGCCGTAGCTCTGTGCAGCGCACGCACTCGCTCCCAGTCCACTCCTCGCCGCAGGCCATTCTCATGTTCCCTCCAGGTAAAGTGCCCTAGCCCTTGGGATTCTTCCTCCACAACACTCTTAGCTGGCCTTTATCTTTTCTCCTATTTTTTTTACACTCGAGCACCTCTCCCCATCCTTCCAACCTCCTCTCGTCGTGGGTGGGTTTTCTTGTACTCTTCCCTGCCCCCATTTCAATTTTATCTCTCAGATCCTTCCTTTCTCTCTTGGTTTTAAATAGGCATTTCATCCTTGTGCAGGAGTCATACTAATCTTCTCTGTATCATTCTAGTTTTATTACATGTGCTGCCAAAGCCAGCACTGCCTTCCTTTATCTTTCTTCTCTCACCCCTTACTTCCACGCCCGCATGTCCACATCTCTCCCTCCTTATGTCATAATTTTAGTATCCATGTCAGCCTCTGTCACCATCTTTTTAAAGGATCATTAAATACTCAGTTTGGAAGGGGTTGAGGGGATGAGAGTCAAAGCAATGAGGTTTCTTTGGAAGTGTCTATCAATCCATTGGCATTCTTTCAGAAGCCAGATAACCAGGTGGGAACCATTTAGCTCTTGGATCAGATTTTTCTTGGATCAAACACCTAAAGGGGCTGTTTTTCCTGTGCTCACAGACCAGCCAGAGATAGGAGATCAGAATGAGGGTGAAGACGACAGAAGGGTATAGAAGTGTTAGCCCTACCTTGCTCAACAAGTGAGGATGACTCCTCCTGTGCCAAGCCTGTTGCTGGGCACCGAGGCTGCCGAGGCAGATAAGGCTACTCTGGAATGGCTGCTGGAGAGACCTTAGACATGCAGGTGACCCTAAACTCTTCCTGTCATAAACTGCCAAATCAGTAGGGATTCTTAATTTATAAGATAATATGGATTGCCATCTGTTGAAGGCAAGAGACCCTGTCAGTTGTGTTCATCCTAGCACAGGACGTAGCACCTGTAAATGATGTTATAAGTGCATGAACTGCAGGAACAACAAAAAAGAACAATTCTTTTTACTGGTATGCTATATGCCGGGCTTTTGTCAGTTTTACTGCACTGTTTAACCAAACCCTCCCAACTGCAAGTGAGGGCACTGATTTCATTCCTATCTGATCAGTCACAAATCTGAGACACAAAGAGATAACTTGCCCAAGGGAAGAGATGACTCCAAAGGGAAGACAATTAGGTGGTCTGACATGGCCTGAGCTCAGGGTTCAGAGGGGACATGATGAAAGGTGAAGCTGGAGGTGAGAGCAGGGTCTTTTAAACCCAGTTAAAAAGCTCAGATGTAAGGAGCCAGGAAGGGTTTTAAGCAGTGTGGAGTGGGTCTCAGTTATCCCAGTGAAGGGGGCTGTCTCCCAGACTCCAGAAGAGGAAGCCCTTTTGAGAGGTGGTTTGAGGATATAAGCCCCGTGGCTGCTGCCCTGGTTTGCCCCATTTGTGTGGCCTGCCCGGATCGAATCCATCTCAGAGGAGAAAGTCCAAGAAAGGATGGGAGGAGTTCTAATTAAGCTTCTGAATAAAGTATAGAGCAGGTCATTCGTCAGGGAACACAGGGGCTGCCCAGCACCCACAGCAGATACCCAGACTGTGCCCAAGAAGACAATGTATAGTATGTGTCCAAAATAGTCAGTCTGTATGGCCTCCAGGAAGCTCCACATTCCTCTGTCTGCAGTCAGGCTTTCTGTTTGTTGGCCAAGCCTCTGCCCTTGCCACCTCTACCTGCTTTGTGATACACCCTTGCCACCTCTACCTGCTTTGTGATACACCCTGGCCTGTCTTTGTCCTTCATGTCTGCCTAGTTACACCTTCCATCCTAGTGTGTGCCTGTCTCATGTGCTCTGTCTCTCTCTCCCCCTCCCTCCTTTCTCCCCTTGTCTCTCCTAGCCTCTCCCCATTGCCAGCCTATCCTGTCCTTTGTCTTCCCAGCTTTACTCTCCACCTAAGTCCAGTCCTTACCACCTCCACTCTTCTCTGTCCCATACAGACTGTCCGGTCCCTGGGCCTGACCTGGAGATCAACCCCACTCTGGAGTCTCTGTGTCTGAGCATGACAGAACACGCCTTGGGTGGTGAGCATTTCCTCTTTCCCTGACCCAGCTTCCACCTACCCAGCAGCGTCTCCACCTCTGAACTGAGCAATTCATAGTCATCCTTGAGGGGGCCCTAGGGGAGGCTGTACTTCAGGGAGGACCTGACTGGGATGGCAGGCTACCTGAGCATCTTTTCTCAAGCTTCCCACCAGCTCCTGATCTTCCTCCCTTTCTTACCACAGATGGGACAGACAAAACCTCCACCATCTGACGGGACCCACAGCCCAGCGCACCCATAGGCTCCCTGGGCGGCGGGAGGGGGCCAACCCCCAACGGGCTTCTCTGCGACAGCGAGAGGGTGGGCTGGCTCAGCTATACATTCTAATATTTTTCTACTCTCTCATCCTTTTAACTTTTGTTTAACATTGGCACATGCCTTGCTCACTCTCAGTCCCATTGAGGGATCTCTGCCGAGGCCCGGGGAGGTAGGGGGTAGCCAGAATAAAGGAGGCAGGAACTTGCCTGCCCCCCTTTCCTTCCTTATCCAATCTGGCCCCATCCCACCCCTGCTTCCTCCAGAATGTTCACCTTCTGCCCCTCCTGAGGGAGCAGCCCCCTTCTCCCCTAAGACTCACTGACCCACTATCTTATGGGGCCTGCTCAGAACCATCAGACATTTGGGGAGAGACAAGCAGGGTAGATAACCTGCTCTCCTGAATATTATTTTGAGGCGCTAAGGAGAAGGCAGGTGAGGAGAGGAACCTTTCTCCTCGCCACCTTCTTCTCCTTCCCAATTGCCATCATTCCCCGAGGATAGGAGCCATCCTCTTCTCACTCACCTCCTTTTGCCCTGTTTATCAGAGGTTCTCTACAATTAATTTCTTAGGCCTATTTAAGATACATATTTATATAGTTCTTAACGGTTTTTCTGATCATTCCCTCTCATTTTTAGAATCCCCAGGCCTCTCTCTGAGCCAAGAAAATGGCAGGGGGAACCTGAATTTTATGAGGGGAAGAGGGGCAGAGCCCCTTCCTTCAGACCCCCTAGCCCTTCCCCACTTCCCCCCAGCCTTGGCTCCCCAGATGCAGAAGTTGAAGGTGGGGAGCCAGGACAGCCAATGAGGTCAGGAAGTCTGTTGCCTTAACATCCCCTTCCCCCATCAACATACTCTTCACTCCCAGGTCTGGTTGCTGAAAGACTTGGGGGTAAGGAATAAGGGAAAGGGGATTGTTTGGTTTTGGTTTCTTTCCCCACCCCCTTTTCTCTCATCCTTCCCCCACTCCCCATTATGTCATGACCTCATTAAGTGGAACACTATATCATAACCCAGAGATTCCCCCAGCCTGGAGTCATACAGAGCCTCCTCTGGTCCCTGTTCCTACTGCTGGGTTGTGCTGGGGCCCAGGTAGAGGGAGGGGATTTGAGGGTTCAGGTTGTGGGGAAGCCAGGGTCCCCTATTCCAACCCCCTCCCCCCTCAACCCTCCCATACACACTGGGACATTCTCAAGCTTTTCACACCGAAAGGGAAAAAAATGTTATTTTTAGATACATTTTATGAATAACTTTTGTTATGAATATGGCTGGTAACCATTGTGTATGTTATTAAAGATGTTGGGAAAAAACAAAAAACCAAAAAATTTTAAAACCACCACCCTCCCAGCACTCTCACCCCATTCCCCTATTTTTGTCCCTGCCCTCCAGGTCTGGACCTCCCTCAACTGAGCCCAGGGAGAGGGAGAAAGCCTGGGGGAGAGGGGGTGTAGCCCTGGGGACCTGCTCCAGGTCCCCACCTCCTCTCTCAGTGCCGGGCTGAGTGGGGTGTCAGGTTTATTTATGTACCTCTTGCACACTCATCAACCTATGCAAGTCCCCCACCCCGGCCCCTCCATGTTTCTGTGCCTTTGCTCATTCCCCTCAAACTCCCAGGGCTTCCCCAATTCCCCTCCCACTAGCCCAGGGAAGTGGGATGGACAGGGGCCACCTCGTTTGGAATCTGCAGGGTGTCCCTCTTACAGGACCCTCACCTCCTCCCAGCCAGTCCCATCTTGTTCACTATTCATCAGAGTGAGCTGGCTCTGCCTGGCACTGGGAGGTGGTGAGGGACACCACGCCCCCGCCCCTCGCCAACACACACACACAATGGGAGGCAATGCTGCCTTCCTCCCCCAACCTGACCAGAGTGTGCAGGACGCTGGCGGCCTCACTCTGATGGGCAGGACCCTGACCCTCTCCAGCTCCAGCCCCCAGTCCCCCTTCCCACCCCCCACCATGATTTCACCTTCCCTTTTATCTCCAACCCCACTGGCAGAATCAGCTTTGAGTAACTGTACAATTTTTCTCGCTGTTGGAGATTTATTTGTTGGAGTTTCACTTGTTTAATGGTCTGGGCTTATTTTGGAAAAAAAAAAAATAACAAAAAAAGGATTCTGATCTTTGTTATGCTACATTTCATTGAAAACCTGTGGCTTTTGCTTCTATGCCATTAAGCTGAGGTCACTGAATACCTGGGGTAGGGATGGAGAAGGTGATGCAGTGGGAGGGGGAGATGTAGGCAGAAGGATACCATAAGGACTGGGAAGGGGAGAAACTGGTTTTATTAATAGCAAAGGTTTGGAGGAGGGAAGGGAAACAGTGAAAGGCTCACAAATACACCACAGAAAAGTGCCTTCCTGTGCATAATAATCATGTCGGCGCCAGCCCTGAATTCAGTCACTGTCACTGTCTGCTTCGCTGGAATCAGAAGCTGCGGCTTCACTGCCATCCTCCTGGGCTGAGTGCTCACTGCCACTGGGGAAGGGACTGGCGCTGCCACTGGGGCTACGGCTGCGGCTGGGACTGGGGCTCCGCTGGTCACCTCCATCGCTGCCACTCTCTGAATCATTGTCACTGCCATGGGCCTGTCCTCTGTCCTCGTCATCAGAGTCGGCGTCCTCTGAATCCGCATCACTGCCGAAGATCTCCTCTTTGTCCCGGGCAGCTCGGGCCTCATCCTCACTGCTCTCCTCACCACTACCACTCTTGTCACTTGCTTCATCCCTGTCACCCTCTTCCCGCTCACTCTCACTGCCTGAGCGCTCATCTTCACTGCCTTCTTTCTCACTGCTGCTGTCCTTCTCTTGCTCTTCATCTGTGAGAGAAGAGAAGTGAGACCCAGTTTCCCACCCTCCCAGGATTTCCAGGGGTTAGCCCATGCAGCTTTACCTGAGCCCCCAGCTTCTTTCTCTTCTGTCTCCATTTCCTCTTCCTCCTCTTCCTCAGGTTCATGGTTCTCCAACTGGGCCTTCCGTGCCTCCTGGGAAGCAGCAGGGGAGAAGGGAAAGTATTCTATCAGGTTTCTGTGTCCCTTTTACCCACCACCACACTCCCCTTGGGTGCCCTGAACCAGTGGTAATTGTTACCTGGGCTTCTAATTCCTTCTCATTCATGTCCCGGTGTTTGACCACAAGCAGGGCATTGGTACCCGACTGAACCCCAGCCTTGGCCCTGCGCTTACTTAGGCGGACCCTGCAGTGGGCAAGTTGGGGAGGGGTTTGGAAGATGCAGTTAAAAACCCCCAGTGAGGGGTGTGGTTCAACTTGGTTCTCAGAACAGATGAGAATAAATACAGATTTAATAAGGGAGATTAAACTCTGGTTTGGGGCAGGTGAGGGGAAGGATGATTGCTCCCAAGATACCAGTTTGGTTGCTCTGCACTTCATAAAGTGTGTGTATAGATTTTAATGTGAATTAGTTACCAACACTTAAAAACATAGATCCTAGATCTCTGGTTTAGGGAAAATATGAATCTATGGCCCCACCAGGCCTTTTTGCTTCCTATAACTTATCAGCAATGGGCTGGAATCTTTTGTTGAGCTGGGTTGTGGTGCCCCTTGGAGAATGCCAAGAGCTCTAGGTCACCCAGATCCCACCAGCCCATTGTGCCTTCTTTCACATTTCCTGCTTGGCTTACAGGATCAGAATTTGTAATCTCTACTTAAAATTCAAGGTCACACTTTTTCCCAACCCTTACACCAGTAGTCGGCAAACTGCAGCTCACGAGCCACATGCGGTTCTTTGGCCCCTTGAGTGTGGCTTTTCCACAAAAATACCACATGCGGGCGCGCACATACAGTGCGATTGAAGCTTCGTGGCCCATGCGCAGAAGTGGTGTCCGGTTCTCAAAAGAAATTTCAATCATTGTACTGTTGATATTTGGCTCTGTTGACTAATGAGTTTGCCGACCACCGCCTTACACCAAAGGCCTCAGCCAAAAACAAACTTTTAGCCACCAGGGAAGAGTTTTGGGGTCACATTTTTTAACTTGGGTATCCAGGATTTCATTTTAAATATGCTAATTTTATGTATAATCCAATACTTTAGCTATGTTTATTTTCACATGAAGCCTCTTAATATCGGGAAATCTGGCTGTCTACCCTACACAAAAGGTCTAAATAGCTCGTGTTTATATAACAATTTTCTCTGTGGGTTACTGTGTTAGAAACAGATCTAGCCCACATGCATGAGCAGGCTTCTGCTACTTACAAATGCATGTGACAAATCCTTAGGTACAAATGACCTCCAAGATGGCATATCCTAGGGTCTTGACCCTGAAGCACAGGCCCAGGCTAATCTGAGGTAGAAATATGTGCTGAGTACCTGGTCTCCAACTCATTGTAGTAAACTCCATCACCCTCTCGGAAGATGAAGAAGTAGTTTTCCTCATAACCCTTGCTAGCTTTGTTCTTCACATTCCAGTTGTATTCCCGAGCAATCTTGTAGTCATATCTAAGGATGAGGGGGACAGGGTTAGGCCCATTTCTTCCCTATGAGGGAGAAAGGGAGCCACACTTCTCGATCCCCAGCCCACGCACACATCATCCGGTGCATAATCCATCTCCTCCTCCTGGTCCCGCTTTCGTTTCTTCAATGTCTCTTCCACAGGCAGGAAGTAGGCCACAAACTGGTTCCCTTCCTCATCCATCATGCCCCTGGTTGGGAGAAGAAGAAGAGCAGTGATAAATGAGAACAAAGGGCAATGAGAAATAGGCCAAGGTTGGCAGCAGTGCCACTTACCTGATCATGGCTTGAGACATCATCTCCAATGCAGCTGCACCACTCGTGTCCTTGGGGGCTGGGTCTGAGTCAAAGATTACCTGAGCACATGGATTAATCCACATCTGTTGGATAGAGGACACTGGAGTTAGAAGTGAGACGTGCAGAGATGACACATCTCTGCCTCCTGTACCAAATCTGACCTTAAAGTCTGGGAAAACGGGCATGACCTCCACCGGTGTCACTCGGGGCTTGCTGTAATGTTGGGAGATCTGGTAGGGACAAAAACAGGGTGAGAAGGAGGATGAAGAGCTTTGAAGCCACCTCTTTTTTCTGCCTCCCCATCTTAGTCCCTCAGTTACCGACTTCTGGGCATCCTCAAAAGTCTTCTCAATGGCTGTTATCTGGCTATCCCTGTCTTTGTAAATTTCTTCCTCAGTGAACTGCTGCTTTACAGAAACCCCAATCCTAGGGGTGAAGAGAAAGAAAGGCCTTTAGGGGCCACTGGACACACCTGAAATTTCCACCTTCCCTCCCTACCTACCACAACTTACTTGACCTCAGGCTTCTCATTGGAGATGCCATAACGGTTAAACTCAGTGGAAATATACTCTGTCTTCCGCATCCATGGCACCACCTTCGCATGCTGCTGAGACCTAAGGTGGAGGATCAGGCACTTCAGGACCTCGCCACACTCCTTCCATTGGAGCCAGTCCCCAGTCCCCATTCAGCATCCTATCCCATTACCTCTTTGAGCTAGTGGGGGCCTGAATCTCCTCTTCCAGAAGCTTCTCATCAGCTGGATCTAAGAGTACTAGAGGAGAGCAAGGGAGTAAGAAACCATGATAGAGGTCCAGGCCTGGCCTTTGCTAGCCTAAAGCAGGCCCTCCCTGCCTCCCTACATACCATTGGGGTCAATGCGGTAGGTGTCAGGGTTGATGAGGTCGATGGTGACCCCCAGGTCTGGCTCAGTCAGGAGGTCATGTTTGTGCTGTTTTTCCAAGGAAGTCGCTTTATACTGAACGAATCTGGGTAGGGAAACATGCCCATTATGGTTTCCTGACTCAGCTTTACCCCTCAAATCCTGGCTTCACAGAGGCTAAATTTCTAAAGGGAGGAACTCCGAGTGGAGTGTTCCCCCATGTTCAAGTCCAAACACTGGCTCTCCAATGGAAAGAAACTTGGACACTGCTTGCTCATTAACAAATATTTATCAGGCACCTACTACTATAGTATTTGCAGGGTACTGTTCTAGGCCCAGAGGAGAGAACAATCAACAACAGAAGCAGTCCTTGACTGCAAGGAGCTCATACTCTTGAGTTGTTTCCCATTCCCAATCTTAAATCTCACCTGTTCTGGTCGAAAGGGTAGGTAATAAACTTGGGGTCGAAGGGGATGTCAGGGAGGCTATTGCAGTACTTGACTCGGCAGACCACTCCAGATCTAGGAATAGAACGGCTCCTTTAAAAAGCTACTATGAAGGCCAAAAGAAAAAGTATCAAACGCAACTCAAACTACAGTAAGTAGAGAGGAGATGACACAAAAAAGACCTAAAACGTAACATCAGTAACATAAAATGTGGAGGGGGTGTAAAAATGTAATCCTTCTAGAATACATTTGAATTTAAATGCCTAGTAGCTTAAAATAAACTGCTAGTGATAGCCATAAACCTCAAAAGCTATACAAAACCTACGAAAGTTATACAAAAAAGAAGGAACCCAAAAAAATACTAGAGAAAGCCAGCAAACCACAAGAAGAAAGGAACAAAGGAGAGCTATAAAAATGACCAAAAAACAATGAACAAAATGGCAGTAAGTGCATACTCATCAATAATTACTTTAAATGTAAATGGATTAAATACTCCAATAAAAAGAGAGAGGGTGGCTGAATGGATTAAAAAACATGACCCTAATTTGATGAACAAGAATAGATCCAGAGATAAATGGCAGGGGAGGTGGGTGGGTGGGGGAGTAAGAGAGCAACCAAAGGACTTGTATGCATGCATATTAGCATAACCCATGGACACCGACACTGGGGCAGTGGGGGTTGCCCTGGGTAGGAATGGCTGGGGGCGGGGGGTGTCAATCTGGGAAAAAGGAGACATGTAAAACTTTAAAAAAAAACACACAAAAAAAATCATGACCCAACAAGGGCAGTGGTGGCAGCAATGGCAAAAAAAAAATGACACATCTACATGTTGCTTTCAAGAGACTCACTTCAAATTGAAAGACATATACAGACTAATGCCTAGCCAGTGTGGCTCAGTGGTTGAGCGTTGACCCATGCACCAAGAGGACACAGGTTCAATTCCAGTCAGGGCACATGCCTGGGTGGCAAACCAGATCCCCAGTAGGGGGCATGCAGGAGGCAGGCAGGCAATGTTCTCTCTCATTGATGTTTCTATCTCTCCTCTCCCTAAAATCAATAAAAAAATATTATTTTAAAAATACATATACCGTCCCAGCTGACGTGGTTCAGTAGTTGACTGTCGACCTATGAACCAGGAGGTCATGGTTAGATTCCCAATCAGGGCACATGTTCGGGTTGCAGGCTCGATCCCCAGTAGATCAATGATTCTTTCTCATCACTGATGTTTCTATCTACCTCCCTCTCCCTTCCTCTCTGAAATAAAAAAATACATTAAAAAAAAAGACATATACCGGTTGAAAGTGAAAGGATGGAAAAAAGATATCCCATATAAATAGAAACAAAAGGAAACCTGGAACCCTGGCCAGGTAGTTCAATTGGTTAGAATTAGACTGCACATTGTTCTAATATGCCAAGGTTGCAAATTCAATCCCCAATCAGGGCACATCAACCAATGAATGCAAAAATAAGTGGAACAACAAATCAATGTTTCTCTCCAAAAATCAGTAAATATAAATGATCTTTTTTTTTTTTAAGTATGTTTTTATTTGTAGATAGGAAGGGAGAGGAAGAGATAGAAATATCTATGAGAGCAAATATCGATCAGTTGCCTCCTGCACGTCCCCTACTGAGGATCAGGCCTGCAACCGAGTCATGTGCCCTGAACTGGGAATCGAACCCGGGACCTCTTGGTCTATGGGTTGATGCTTAATCCACTGAGCCACATCAGCCAGGCTATAATAAATTTTTAATAAAAATAAAAAAACTGCTGTAGCCATGGCAACAGCTGAGACTGGTGGGCTAGGTACCATATCCGTGAAGCGAAAAGAGAAACTACCTGCCAACTTCAGCCTGGGCTGCCGTGTGCCACCGCTGCAGGGTCAGAAGCTATGGACAAGGACATCCTGGGTGAAGCAGGGCTACACTTTGATGAACTGAACAAGCTGCGGGTGTTGAGCGTTGACCCGTGCACCAAGAGGACACGGGTTCAATTCCAGTCAGGGCACATGCCTGGGTTACCCAGACCATAGAGCTCAAGGAAGAGTGCAAGGGCTTTATGGACAAAATTGGCCCATTTCAGAAAATAGTTGGTTTACTTGAGCTTGTTGACCAACTTGCAAAAGAAAAAGAAAATGAGAAGATGAAGGCCTTGGTGCTCAGAATTTGCTCAATCTATAGCAAAGCAGAGAGAAGCCCAAAGCAACAACTCCAAGCACTAATAACAAGAAAATGCAGCTTGAAAGGTATCAGATTGAATATGAAGCTTTGTGTAAAGTAGAAGCAGAACAAAATGAATTCATTGGCCAATTTATTTTTCAGAAATAAACTAAAAATTTCATTATATAGCAAGAGGGCAGAAAAACAAAAAAACCTCTGTTCCATTCCATTGACTTTGATTAATGACCCAAGTATATCAAGTGAGATGGTGTGAAGGATGCATCATCTCTGAAGGCAATAAAACAAATCTAGGGGGGCCTTGTTTCAGATGCCAGTGCATATCTGGTAAACACCCCGTGACCACGGTGGCCCAAGTTCTCACCTCTTGCATTCTTAATCTGAAATAAGCAGTCTGTAAACTTTTGATTTTTTTTTGGTAAATTCACAAAGCTTCGGAGGAAAAAGCAATAAATTATTGTTTTCAAATGGCAAAAAAATGTACTTTAAAACAAAAAATGTAAAGACAAGGACATTACATAATTACAGAGGGTAAATCCAAGAAGAGAATAAAACAATTATAAATATCTACAAACCCAACATAGGAGCACCTAAATATATAAAGCAAATATTAATGGACATAAAGGGAGAAATCCACAGTAATAAAATATAGTAGGTAACTTTAATACCCCATTCACATCAATGGATAAGTTCATCGAGACACAAAATAAATAGGGAAATATGGCCTTAAATGTTACATTAGACCAGATGGATTTAATGGACATTTATAGACTGTTTCATCCCAAAAGCTGCAGAATGCACATTTTTTAAATGTACATGGCACACCCTCCAGACTAGGACCACAAAACAAGCCTCAAATTCAAAAAGATTGAAATCATTATCAAGCATCTTTTTTTAACCTTGATATCATCAACTAGTAATCAACTATAGGAAGAAAACTGGGGAAAAAAATACGTGGAGACTGAACAACATGAATGGATCAAAAAGGAAATCAAGAACTATCTTGAAAGAAAACTCTTCAAGATTTATTGAATGCAGTAAAAGCAGTTATAAGAAGCAAGTTCATAGTTATACAGGCCTACCTCAAAAAAATGAGAAAAATCCCAATAGCCCTGGCCAGTATGGCTCACTTGGTTGAATATCATCCTGGGCACCAAAAGATTGCTGGTTCAATTCCCAGTCAGGGCACATGTCCTGGCAGCAGGCATACAGGAAGCAGCCAATTGATGTTTTGCTCTCACATCTATGTTTCTCTCCCTTTAAAAATAAATTCTTGTCACCGGTTTGGCTCAGTGTATAGAGCATTGGCCTGCAGACTGAAGGGACCAGGGTTCTATTCTGGTCAAGGGCACATGCCCGGGTTGCAGACTGGATCCCTAGTATGGGTGTGTGCAGAAGGCAGCCAATCAATGATTCTCATCACATGTTTCTCCCTCCCTCTCCCTTGCTCTTTGAAATCAATAAAAATATATATTTTTTAAAAGTCAATTCTTAAAAATCTTCTAAAACGGAAAATCCAAATGAACAATCTAACTCTATACCTAAAGGAACTAGAAAAGAACAAATAAAACCCAAAGTAAACAGAAGGAAGGAAATAGTTAAGATCAGAATAGAAATTTTAAAAACAATAGAAAAGATCAATTAGACTAAAAGCCGATTCCTTGAAAAGATAAACAAAATTAACAAACCTTTAGTAAAGAAGGCTCAAATAAAATCATAAATGAAAGTGAAGGTACATCCAACACCACAGATAAACACTCAAAAAATACAATTACATGCCAACAGATTTGACAATCTAGAAGAAATGGATGAACTTCTAGAAATAACATAACCTCCTTAAACTGAACCAGATTGAAATAGAAAATCTAAAAATACCAATTACTGGCAATGAAATTGAAGTAGTAATAAAACTCTCAACAAATAAAAGTCCAGGACCAAATGGCTTCATAGGTGAATTCCACCAAACATTCAATGAGTTAACATCAATCCTTAAAACTATCACCAAAAACTGAAGAGGAAGGAACACTTCCAAATTCATTCTACAAAGACAGCATTACCTTAATACTGAAACCAAAGACATTACAAAAAAAGGAAGCACTTGAGATCTTGCTCTCTTGCATGTTAGCTTGGCTCAAATAAACTCTTATAAAAAGTAAAAAAAAAGAACCCTATGCAGGTTGGCTCAGTGGATAGAGTTATCAGTCTGGGGTCTAAAGGGTCTCGGGTTCGATTCCAGTCAAGGGCATATACCTCGGTTGCAGGCTCCTCCTCAGCCCAAGCCCTGGTTGGAGCTCATGCAGGAGACAATTAATAGATGTGTTTCTCTCACATCCATGTTTCTCTCTCTCTTTCCCTCTCTCTTCCACTTTCCCTAAAAATTAATGGGAAAAAAATCCTCAGGTGAAGATTAACAACAAAAATAATAAAAAAAAAAATTACTAGCTAATATCCTTGATGAACATAGATGCAAACAAAATATTAGCAAACTGGACTCAACTATGTAGGATTTATCCCACTGATATAAAGATGGTTCAGTAAATCAATGTGACACATCAAGTTTTTTAAAAAAAGGGTAAAAACCATTGATCATCTCAACAGATGCAGAGAAAGTGTTTGATAAAATTAAGCATTTTGGTGGATCAGTGGTCGAGCATCGATCCATGAATCAAGAGGTCACCAGTTCAATTCCCAGTGAAGGCACGTGCCCAGGTTGTGGGCTAATCTACACCAAAGGAGACAAGGATATATAATAAATCCTAGCCACAGCAATCAGGCAGGGGTGTGCAGGAGGCAGCCAATAAATGTTTCTCTCTTATTGATGTTTCCATCCTTCTCCCTTCCTCTCTCTCTAAAATAAATAACAATTTTTAAAAATTAAGAATCATTTTATGATAAAAACTCTCAACAAAGTGCATATGGAAGGAACATAACATAATAAAGGCTTATATATGCCAAACCCAAAGCTAATATACTCAATGGTGAAAAGCTGAAAGCTTTTCCTCTAAGATCAGAAATAAGACAAGGATGCTCATTATCACTACTTCTATTCAATGTAGTATTGGAAATCCTAGCCACAGCAATCAGACAAGAAAAAGAAAAAAAAGGCATCCAAATCAGAAAGGAAGAAGTAAAACTCTCATTTGCAGAAGACATACAATATGTAAAAACCCCTAAATAATCCCGCCAAAAAGAAATTGGAATAAATGAATTCAGTAAAGTTGCAGGATACAGAATCAATATATAGAAATCTGTTGCATTTCTACATACTAATAACAAATGATAAGGAGAAATTAAGAAAATCCCATTTACAATTGCATCAAAAAGCATAAAACACCTAGGAATAAATTTAACCAAAGGCGTAAAAGACCTGTACTCAGAAAACTGTAAGACATTGAAGAAATAAATTGAAAATGTGAACAAATGGAAGACATACCTTGCTCATGGATTGGAAGGATTAATATTGTTAAAATGTCCTTACTACCTAAAGCAAATTACAGAGTCCATGTTATCCCTATTAAAACACCAATGGCATTCCTCTCAGAACTACAACTAATCCTAAAACTTCTATGGAACCACAAAAGACTCCAAAGAGCCAAAGAAATTTTGAGAAAGAACAAAGTGGAAGGATGTTCCATACTCCCTGATAATCTATGGTATAAAGCTACAATAATCAAAACAGTATGGTACTAGCATAAAAACATATATAGATCACCCAGCCAGTGTTGCCCAGTGGTTGGGTGTCAATCTATGATCCGGGAGGTGGAGGTTCCATTCCCCGTCAGGGCACATGCCTGAGTTGTGGGCTTAGTCCCCAAATGGGAGGCGTGCAAGGGCTGCCGATCAATGATTATCATCACTGATGGCGCTCTCTCTCTCTCTCTCTCTCTCTTTCTCTCTCTCTCTCCCTTCCTTTCTGAAATCAATAAAAATATATTTTAAAAAGCCAAAACATAGCTCTAGCTGGTTTGGCTCAGTGGATAGAGCATTGGCCTGCAGACTGAAGGATTCCAGGTTCAATTCTGGTCAAGGGCACATGTCCAGGTTGCAGGCTCGATCCCCAGTAAGGGGTGTACCAATGATTCCCTCTCATTGATGTTTCTATCTCTCTCCCTCTCCCTTCCTCTCTGAAATCAATAAAATATATTGAGAAATAATAATAAATTTTTAAAATAAATAAAAATAAACAAATGGGACTACATCAAACTAAAAAGCTTTTGCACAACAACAGAAACCATCTACAAAATGAAAATACAACCTACTGAGAGAAGACATTCACAAATGATATATCCAATAATGGGTTAATATCCAAAATACATCAGGAACTCATACAACTTAACATCAAACACACACACACAAACGATCCATTTATAAATAGGGAGAGGACCTGAATAGACATTTTCCAAAGAGGATGAACAGATGGCCAACAGACATATGAAAAGATGCTCAACATCATCAGGGAAATGCAAATTAAAACCACTATGATTGTCACCACCTGTCAGAATGAACAAATAAGTGCTGGTGAAGATGTAGAGAAAAGGGAACTCTCATACACTGTTAGTAGGATTGTAAATTAGTGAGGCCGCTATGGAAAACAGTACAAAGATTCCTCAAAAAATTAAACCCTGTTTATTGCAGCATTATTAGTAATAGCCAAGACACAGAAGCAACCTAGATGTCCATCAATAACTGAGTGGATAAAGAAGACTCAATATATATATATTGAAATATTATTCAGCAATAAAAAAGAATAAAAATTTGCCATTTGCGACAACAGGGGTGTGCCCAGACGGTATTATGCTAAATGAAATAGAGAAACAAATACCACATGATTCCACTAACACAAAACAAATGAATAAACGAAACAAAATAGAAACAGTCCCACAGATAGAACAAGCTAATGGCTGCCAAAGAGGAGGAGGATGGGGGTTTGGGAATAAAAAAATAAAAACCGCTGATACGTTGGGTGTGGAAACTGGCCCTTGCTGCCCACCTGTGTTTCCCAACCCCCACTGGCCCAGCCCTCTTAGGAAAACAGAATGGGGCTCACCTCTCAGGCAGAGTCCGATGAGAATTGGGCCTGGTGGGTAAGAGAGAGAGACATTGGTAGAAAGATGGAGAAGACGAGATTGACAGGAGCGTGAAGGGGCACCTCCAAGTTTTTAAAAGAGGATTGCCTTTCTGAATAAAATCTCCAATAGTTTAATTCTCGAACTCCACTGGGGGGAAAGGGATAACACCCCATCCTTAAAGAAACCCCTCTCTTCTGAGTGCTCCGTGACGTCACGGACAGACCTGGGGGGCTAGCGACTTTATAAAGGAGACTCTGAACCCGACCACCCCCCCCCGCCTCGCCAAAACCTGGACAGACGATAAAGCTAAAGGTGAAGCGTCTACCTGTGGCCATCTTCCCGCTGTGCCTGGGTCTGGATGGTGGGAGCCATGGCGACGAGGCGACAGCCGTCCGGACCTTGCCGAGCCGCGGAGATACAAGGTGGGGCGTGCCGACTTCGACGGACACCTAATCCGAGGCAGCGCTCGGGTTGGCGCCCCCGTCCGTGAGGTTAGCGTCGGGATGAGGTAGGTAGGCTAATGAGAAGAGCTCCAGTGGAGACTCAGATAAACGCGCAGCCTCCGGCTATCAGCTACTGATCCACCAACTGCCATCAGGAGAATAGGCACGGACAATCTGAAGCCGCGAAGTCTTCTGGGAAATAGAGTCCGGGTTAAACCTACACCGGATTGGTCAGCAGCTGGGTAAGGGGCGGAGCTAGAGAATAGGCTTTTGTGACTGGTGAATAGGAATCTTAGTCTGGGACGAAGGATTTGAGAATCAAGTGTTGGAAGCTCCTTCTTTCCTCCCATTGGCTGAATTGTTAGAGTGGCGCTAACTAGCAAACCGGGCCTAGAGCGGAAGACGCTAAAAGGAAACCTGGAAGACGCACTTCCGGCGCGCTAAGTGAGGAAGATGGCTGCATCTCAGCCACAGGTTCCAGCGGCTTCTTCCTCTGCTGGTGTGTCGGGTCCAGGTTCGGCTGGTGGCCTGGGTACCCAGCAACAACCGCAACCACCTACACAACTGGTAGGGTCTGCCCAGAGCGGGCTCTTGCAGCAACAGCAACAAGACTTCGATCCTGTGCAGCGGTATAAGATGCTCATCCCACAGCTGAAGGAGAGTCTTCAGGTGATCCGCCTAGAGCTGCTAGAAGCTAGCGGGGTTTGGTTCTCTAACAAAGGAGGCAGACGGAAGTGCTGCTTAGGCAAGCAGCGAGCAGAAGGAGAGTTAGGCAAGGGAAAAGGAGTGAGACTTAGTCTTCGTGGGAGCAATGCGAGTGTTGAGCCTGGGATTGGCCAGAACTCGAGTGGGAGGGAGTTTAAAGGAGAAGCCGGGCTCTGGTCGTTAAAGTCTGAGGAAATGACGGCTTGTACAGAGAGATTCTGATTGTGATTGGTGGGTGAGGGAGGACCCTAAGGTATGTCGGGAGGCCATTGACGAGAGCGGGCCGCTGGGGAAATACAGGTGTTTATTACTATTGAAATGGAGACAGGAGTTACTCTGGAGTTACAGGAGGAGAAGTGGCAAGTGAAGAGGAGGCCTGAGATTGGATCTGAGAAATGTAGAGTACCACAAGTGTTCCCTTCTGTTTCTCCACCTCCCGCATCTTTTTTTTTAAAACTAGACTTTGATGAAGGTTGCAGCCCAGAACTTGATTCAGAACACTAACATAGACAACGGACAGTAAGTGTATTCCCATTTCCCAGGATCTCCACCTATGTCCACCCCATTCTTAGAAACTCATTCCCCAAGCCCCGCCCACTCACCCTCCTTCCCTCCTATTTTCAAGCCCGGTTCCCTAGCTCCTGGCCTTGCTCTTTCTGCCTCTGCTACTACTGCCAATCCCCTAGTGCCTGCCTCCGGGAACCTGTGCCTTTACCTGATATCCTGATGGATACTTGATTGCGTAGACACTGATGTCCCAGAGACTGAAAATCATTCCTCCGTCTCCTCCTTTTCCCGGGCTATAGAAAAAGCAGTGACGGACCCATCCAGCGCTTTGACAAGTGTCTGGAGGAGTTCTACGCCCTCTGTGACCAGCTGGAGCTCTGCCTGGTAAGGGGCTTCCTAGACGGGGTGACCACAACCCTAACTCAATCCCTGGGTCTTCAGGAATTCTCAGTCATAACACAACACACAGTGAGCACCTCTTGGGCCAAACCTGTGCTTCAGTTGATGTTGGGCACCCGGTGTTGCTCTGATCTTAGCCCGCACAGAGCTTCCAGTTCAGTGAGGTGACACACGTCCCCAAATAATAATGACTCAGAGTACTAAGAGCTGTGATGGGAGAAGCCTAGGTTTCAGAGTTCAGGGCTCAGATGGGGGTGGGGACACAGAGAGGTCAGAATTAAAATCAGGGAGGCTCAGGGGGCTGTGGAAGCCCAGAGAAGGCATGTAACCCTGCGTGGGGTGGTTCCAGGCAGAGAGTGACTCAGGGAAGGCTGTTGGTAGCACATCAATTTTTGCTGTAACAAAAATTGAAGAAGGGCAGGAATTGAGAAGAGGGCAAGTAGCAAAGAGCACAGCATCTGAAATCAGATGGACCTCCAACCTCTACTTCTGAGCCATGGGTTCCTCCCTAGGAAAATGGATTTTCAGGAGAAACTCAGCAAGCTCATGCATGAACTAGGCCAGTGGTCAGCAAACTCATTAGTCAACAGAGCCAAATATCAACAGTACAACGACTGAAATTTCTTTTGAGAGCCAAATTTTTTAAACTTCTTCTAATGCCACTTCTTCAAAATAGACTCGCCTAGGCTGTGGTATTTTATAGAAGAGCCACACTCAAGAGGCCAAAGAGCCACATGTGGCTTGCGAGCCACGGTTTGCCAACCACTGTACTAGACACATGGCAAATGTTTCCTGTAGTATTGTATTGTCATCTTTGTTTTTGTAGTATCATTGTAATCATTATTTTGAATTAGGTTTTAAAGTCAGAGTTTGAGAAGACTGGTAGTGGTAGAAAGGTATTCCATCCAGAAGGAACAGCTTCTGCTTTAGGAATGTCATGAAATACAGTCTGACTGAGGTGTATTTGGCATTGGGGTTTGTTGAATTATTTTAAGTGCTAGTGGCAAGATTTATTAGAGCGAAAATAAAGGAAGGGCTTAGGATAAAAGAGGCAAGATCATAGCAATGGGAGTAAACCTAGTCTAGGATGCCTAGACTCAGAAAGGAAAGTTAAGAGGCAAAAGGAGAGTTTTTAAAGCCCACTGCACCCCTAGTAGCAAGGCTCATGGGGACCCTTAGAGTTTAGGAGAGAAGAAAGCAAAATATGGCCCCAGCGGGGAGGAGGGAGGGAGGGGAGACTGGAGCAGGTAGGAAGAGGTTAATGGGGGAAAAGGAGGACCTATGTAATACTTTCAGTTATAAAGACTTAAAAACATATGTGTGTGTATATATATATGTATATATATATATATATATATATATAGCCTGAGAAAAGGAAGGGGAGGTTGCTCCAATGTTGTTGAATTTTGAAAACAGCCCTAAGGGTGCTGGGAAGCCACCCAGGGTTTCAAGCATGGAAGAACATGGACCCATTGCTTTTTGTTGTTTTTTTTAATCCTCACCCAAGGATTTTTTTTTTTCCCATTGATTTTTAGAGAGAGTAGATGGGAGGGGGAGAGACAAAGAGAAATCAATGTGAGAGGGACACATCGATTGTTTGCCTCCCGCACACACCGGACCAGGGATTGAGCCTGCAACAGAGGCACTGGTCCTTGACCGGGAATTGAACCCAGGCACTCTATCCACTGAGCAAAACTGGCCAGGGCATTTTATTTTATGTTTTTATTTCTCTTTAGATAAAGAGAAAGGGAGAGAGAGAAACATTGATCAGCTGCCTTCTGCATGCACCTTCCTGGGGATTGAGCCCGCAACCTGGGCATGTGCCCTGACTGGGAATCAAACCTGCAGCCTCTCAGAACATGATCCATTGCTCTTTTTTTTTTTTTTTTTTTTTTTTTTTTACAGAGAGGAAGAGAGAGGAATAGAAAGCTAGAAACATCCATGAGAGACATCAATCAGCTGCCTCTTGCACGCCCCCTATTGGGGATGTGCCCGCAACCCAGGTACATGCCCTTGACCGGAATCGAACCTGGGACCCTTCAGTCCGCAGGCTGACGCTCTATCCACTGAACCAAACCGGTTAGGGCGATCCATTGCTTTTTTTTTTTTTTTTGATCCATTCATTGCTTTTTAAAAAATATTCCTCTGGCTTCCAAATGAGGGTGGATTAAAGGGGCCAAGGGTGGAGGCTGGGATTTCAGGGAGACAGCTATGGCAGGATTTAATGGGAAAGGCTCTGGCGAAGGGCAAATGAGAGACTCAGAGGTTTTATACAGGCATAGAACTGAAGGGTTGTGAGAGGAGGCACCTCCAAGATGCAGCCCAGGGCTCTAGTTGGAGTGGTTGGGTCATTTTTTAGACAGAGACCCAAAAAGAGGAGCAGTTTGGGGTTGGGGGGAGAGCGTCAGAGCTCTGGAATTTCAGGGGAGGCTGGGGACATACATGTACATACATCATCAGTGCAGAGGTGGGCACTGAGGAGTGTGTGGGGATGAGATAGCCCCAAGAGGGCATAAGAATGAGAGGAGGAGATAGGCCATGCAAAATGCTGCATTTAAGGCTTGGGTAGAGGAAGTACATAAGAGTTCAGAAGCTTGCATGCTACCCCAGGCTGGTTCTTGGGGCAGGGTTGGGAGTACCCAGAATGAGGCTGATGCTGCACCTTGCCTGCCTGTCCACAGCGCCTGGCACATGAGTGCCTGTCACAGAGTTGCGACAGTGCCAAGCACTCTCCCACGCTGGTGCCCACAGCAACCAAGCCAGATGCAGTACAGCCTGACAGCCTACCCTATCCTCAGTACCTGGCAGTGATCAAAGCCCAGATTGCCTGTGCCAAGGACATTCACACCGCTCTGCTAGACTGTGCCAACAAGGTTACTGGGAAGACTTCTGCACCACCTACTGGCTCTGGGGGTACCTTGTGAGCTGGCAGGGCTGGGAGTGGGCAAGTTGTGGGGGACAGGGACAGGGAGGGAATGAAGAGTGGCCTCAAAGCAGCTTTGTCTTTGACTTTTCTTCCCACCTGAACTCTTGGGTGGCAGCCAGCAGGGGGCAGCAAAGGCCAGCAGAGAGTGCATGGGGAAGAGGGGGTGGGTAGCCACTCTGTGGGTGGCCTGCTCTCCAAGGGAGTGTGACTTGGTCTGTGCCTGTGGAAAACCCCTTCCTGGGATGCTTCCACTGTTTGCCCTAGGTGTGAAACCCTAACTGGGCCCCTGTCCCTCTGTCCTCACTTGATTCTGTCCCAGTATGGGTGTGGTCTCTATGCTCCTTGTTCTAGCTGTTCCTTTATGTGTCTCTGCTGCATGTATCTATTGTCTCTCTCCTTCAGCCTTTTTGTCCATGTGTCTGTCTCTCTGCCTCTGTGGTTCTGTGTCTCCCTATCTCTAACCATCTTTCTCTCAGTCCCCCTTTGCTGGCCTCTGCCCCCAACTCCTCACTGGAACTCTGTGTCTATGAAGGAGACCAGATTCTGGGAGCCAGAACCTCTGGGATACCGAAGGTGAGGGGAGGGAGCTTCATTTACAGGAGCTAGCTAACAGCCAAGCCCAGGGATCCCAGGCACCTCCCATGTCAGCCCAGCCCCCAGGATCCTTAGCCCAGGAAAGGGGAAGTAATGGGGTCCAAGCCCTGACCTCAGCATGCCTGGTTGGGGAACAACTCAGACACCCACCCGTACCCAAGGTCTACGTCAGCATCATTTAAACAGGGGCATTGTGCAATCTGTGGTGAAGCCTTGGCCCAGCTGGATGCCTGGGTCACCATATTTTTAGGCCCAAAGGAGAAGTGAAAAGGCCTCAGAAGGGGTGAATCGTCTGTCCTGGGGAAGAACCCAGGTAACTTGCCTGTGTCCCAGCTCTGAGAAGCAGGCCTTGGGGAGGGGCCTTCAAGGAGGGAGTGCCCTACCAGGCTCCTCACTTCTCTGAGAGGCAGATTTGGAGAGTTCAGCCATGGCCTTCAGGCCTGGGCAAGTGTAGGGTGGAGCTGCCAGCCCAGGCTTAGTTGGAGGGGTGTGAAAGGCTCCAGTGACTCAGCCTGGTTGGGGAACTGCCCCACCCAACACCTTCTGTGCCCTGATTCCATGTTACTGCCCAGAGGCCTCTTGTTCTGGACCCCGCACCTACAAGGAAAGCCCAGGAACATGAAGACCCATGCTTTACCCAAAGCCCAAGTTCCCACACTGGAATCCTTGGAAATGGCCAGCCGTGTGGGTGTCGGGCAGGTAGGACATGCCTTCGGGAAGGGCAGCAAATCACTGGGTCACTAGCTGAAGCTGCTGTCCACAGGTAGAATTTCTTCCACAGGGAAGCCACATTTCTGCCCATTTATTTGACTGAATCAACTCCCCACATCTGACTCCCCAGATCACCTAGGATAGTTTCCTTAAAGTGAAGTGATTATAAACTTTAATCACATGTACAAAATTCACAGCATCATCTAGATTAGTGTTTGAAAAACAGGGGACTGTTTGACATGTAAAACTGACAGTCGGTAATCTAGTCTTTGTCAATTTGGCACCCATACACATCTAATTAACCATAGTTAATCTCTAATTAAATACAAGAACAAAGTCATCTTCCCACCTAACATGATGCAATTATCTGTGTACAACCAGAAATGCACTCTTTACCCCAAAGAGCCCCCTGGCTCCCAGCCTGGGATACATGATGTATATTAGTGGGAGATGTTGGTCACAGCACACAAGTTCAGGAGACATGCACAACTGTCCTGTGAGGTGGAGTCAGCACAAGAAACTTAAGAAAATCATAAGGAATGAAAAATATAGTATTTATTGGAAAAAAGTCCACATGTAAGTGGACCTGCCCAGTTCATGGGTCAGCAGTATGTGAAATAGAAGTTCCAAGAAGAAAAAGCAGAAAACGGATCAAAAGTGGAGAGAGAATTTTGATAGGAGGGGAAAAAAAGTAGGAATTAACACAAATGCAAGATTTGCATGTGAATTGCTACTTTATTGAGAAATAAAGGTTGAGAGCTTAGGTTGGGTAGTGGTTCATGGGTATTCATTATCATGGTCTGTAAATAGATATTCCATGTATTATTTAAGTAGATAGCAAGATTTTTTAAATCTTTGACAGGATATGAAGGCCTCACAAGACTGACTTGAAGGAGAGAGAAGAAGTTATGAAAATAAGGGCACTGAGGGAAGCAGCATTCCAGGAAGAGGGAATGGAATGGCAAAAGCAAAGGCCCTGAGGCAGGAATGTTTATTGATTTTCTTACAGAGAGGAAGGGAGAGGGATAGAGAGCTAGAAACATCCATCAGCTGCCTCCTGTACACCCCCTACTGGGGATGTGCCCACAACCAAGGTACATGTCCTTGACTGGAATCGAACCTGGGACCCTTCAGTCTGCAGGCTGACACTATCCACTGAGCCAAACCAGTTAGGGCCCAAGGCAGGAATGTGATAGTGTGTCTATGGAATAATGTGGAGGCCTGGGCCATAGGGAAGGAGCCGGAATAGAAGCCAAGACAGGTTATAGAGGACCTTGGTTTAGATCTTTACTGGATTATTCAACCCAGAGGGAGATTGTACAGCTAGTACACAACCACACACTTCAGGGAAGGTAGATGAATTGCACAGCCACACAGCAAAACATCAGAGGACATAGGGACTTCACTCACCCCATCCAGCAGGGAACAGCATAACCCGCCATCCTATAATCATGGTGTACTCATGGTCTTAGCACAAGCCCACAAACAGACGAAAGGAACAAGTCAACCATGTAAATATATAAACAACCCTCTAACCACCACTTAATCTGCTATCTCTCACCCCATCACAGACTTTGCCCATGACAGGCTGAGTCAGCCCTGCCCTCAGTCAACATTATCAAAAGCAGCCTTAGCTGGGGGGAGAGAGCTTCCCAGGTGGCAGTGTGTGTGTGTGCCTGTGTGTCTGATTTGTCTGGTGGCAGAGGCCACCAGAATCAGCAAAATAAAGTGGGGTGTGCACCAGCTGCCCTCCCCATCGTCATGTTCACTCTAGACGTCATGAACCAAACAAAGTTCACCAGTTTCACTGCCTTGTGACAGGAACCAGATCCACACAGTGGCCTCATGTCCTCAGCAACACCCCCCAAATAAGGACACAGACACATAACATTATTCACTACACACAGCTGCAAGAGCCTTGCACACAGCTACAACTGCCTATAATCTCAGATACTTGAAAATAAACAGATTTTAATCTCACAGATGCTTACACACTCAACATTGAAGTGTGCACAGATCTTCATTGTCATACCCTCACTAGGCTCCCTCAAGGGGTTACATTTAGTCCAGATCCCACAGTGGTTCAGAGCTATACATAAGTGTGCAGTGGGTAAGTCACATATTGTCATGAATGCCACCTCAAAGGCAATTAGGGAATTAGGGTTGAGTAAATACTCAAGATGGTTAAAGTAACATAGTGGAATCAATCACACAGGTCCAGGTGGTTTCACACATTTATTCACAGGCATGTCGAGTGGGATTGGAAGACAAGCCTCACACAGTAAAGTGGACCGCAGGCACCCCAGGTCTCACAAACCCAGTCAAGCCAGGGTGCACACCTTCACACCTGCAGCGCCCACACTTCACACGGCGACAGATATACACACACCAGTGGCCCCGCGCTTTTGCACACAGCCCACCGCTCCTGCTCACGCCCAGTCAATCAAGCCAGGCGCACACCCAGCCCGGACACACGTGCCTCGAGTACAGGGCCCCGCTCGCCCGCGCACTCACTCTGGCTCTCACACCCCCGCGTTTCCCGTCCCCGCTTGTTTTTCTGGAAACTGCTCTCCATTCCCCTCCCCCTAGGCCGGAAGTGCTCGCTGTATTTTTAGCCTCTCTGGTTTCCGCCCCTTTTCCCCTTCGGCCTTCCTAAGACTTGCCCCCAGTGCCCCGCGGGTACCCCGGCCATCCCCTTCCCCACCCTAATTCCAGAGGGGATTCCCGGCCGCTGGCGGGGCTACGGATTTTCCCGCTGGCTACGTGGGGAGGAGTCCTGCCCTGAACTTCCTCCTCAGGCCAGGACTCAAGTTGGAGGGGGGATAGGAGCCAAGCTGCTAAGTCCGAGTAAAAAGGGGCTGGGGGCTCGGACTCGGGTCTGACGGACTAGGCTAGGGGCCGGCTTTCCTGGGTCTGAGAGTGGAGGTGGCTTGGAGACCTGGACCTCTAGATCTGGGCAAGGAGAGGCCGAGGCCTGGGCTTCTGGGCCCACCCGCTGGTGTTTCGGTAGGCGGCCGGTCCTTGCCGGTGCAAAGCCCCGCACCCGCCTCCAGCCTCTTGGAGAGTTACCCTGTCCTTAGCGTCCAGGTTGTCGTTGACTCAGCACATGGAAGAGAGGAGGGGGTCAGCCTGACTCAGGGCTGGGAAATGCTCCCAGTCTCCAGGGAAACGAAACTGGAATCCCTCCCCCAGGATCGCCACGGGAGCCAAGCCGGGCTCTGAGGACCCCAAAATGTCCCCCACCTCCTGCTTTCCCGCGCCTTCACCCTACTGCGGCAGAGGGATTTGGAGCTTAGCCCGGAGGCGGGTGCCAGACACCTCCCCTTTCAACTTTTTCCCGTTGTCCTCGAGCCTCTGTTTACAGGCGACAGAAGCCCTGGTTACAGAGAGGAACCCGGGCGTCACGGCTTCCAGGAAGCCCCCTTCCCCCGCCCCTTGCGAGTGAGTCACGGGAGGCTGCAACCGTGCGGAGCCGCCCGAAGCGGCCCAACTCACGGGACCGGCCGGGAAGGCCTGTCGGTCGCCCCAGAAGGCGCCGCACCAGGGATTCCCCTGAACTCTGTCCGACGAAGCAGTTCTGCGTGCTTGACTGAATCTCCCACCTCAACACAAGCCAGCAGTCACAGTCTGCAATAATGAACTTTGCACCATTTGTACCTGCACTCCGTGGCAATGATTTCTGCCCCCGTATTTTCACTCAGGGAAGCCAGCTCACCAGACTCCCTTAAGAAATGAGTTTTCTTCCCAGATCATAATAAAGTTCTCACACAGGGCAACCCTTTGACAATAACGACTTGCAAATGTGAGAAAGGTTCCTGGCAAGTTTAGAATTCCCTCAAGGCACACCTCTCTCTAAGAACCATTAGACCATCAGTTGGGGATGACCCATTTCTTCCATCTCAAAACAGCTTTTAATCAAGGTAAACCTCCACCATAATAAAAGATCTTACCCTTTCCAATCTTGAGTTTTCCCAAAGAGCAAACTCTTAACATGATTTAATGCCCTCGTATTAGGCTGCTGACATTTACTAAATAGGAGAGTAACTTGACCTCTATTCCTGGGTTTCCTCGTGTGTAAAATGAACACAATAACCCCTCCTTGGGTTAACGAACTTAAAACACTTTCATATGACGGCACCTAGCCCAGAGAAAGCCATCAGGTTACAGCGGCTCTGGAATTGGGAAAGGAGACCCCTTTCCAATCTTGCCAGATACCAGGGCCCCCACTCCTCGCGAGCGAGGGTGGAGAGGGCCGAGGTCGGGGATCTGGGCTGTTTAAGGGTGAGACCAAGGCAGGCGGGTATGTCTCACAAGAGAATTCTCTGCCAGGCCTTTGGTCTCTTCTCTGTTTTACTCCTGCAGATTTTTGGCTTGTGGGTTGTTTTTCCCTTTTATTTCCTCCCTCTTTTTATTTGACTTCCCCTCTAGCTTTTCGCTCAGAATTTGTCCCCGGGACTGTCTCTTCATGTTTTTTCTGCCTGTCTCCCCACCTCTCCTTACCCTGTTTTTTCCCTCTCTTCGTATACCTCCCTGTGTGACTCTCCCTCCCTCCCTCTGTTGTGTATCTCTCTGTGTTTCTCTTTGCGTCTCTCCATTTCTTGGTCTCTAGCTCTCCCCGCGCCTCTCCCCACCGGCGTCAGTCTTTCTCCCACACGCACGCCCACTGCCTCGGCCTCTCCCCTTGTCAATTTCCCCTAGCACCCTGCCCCCATCTCCGTCCCAGTTCCCTTCCCGGAGCCTCAGTCTCCAACCTTGAAAACTGGGCCGACACCCCCATCCCACGCACTCCCCGCAGGGTCGCGGCCGCTGGTGGGCCCAGCTCCCTCGCGTCCCGGCCGGGGGCGGGGCGGAAGAGAACCAGTCCCGGCCCGGCGGGCTGCGCTGGGGGGTGCGCGTCCGGGAAGCGCCCCTCCTGGCCCCGCCCCCCACCCGGTGTCTATAAAATCAGCCGCTCCACCATCCAACCGTATCTTGGCTCCCGCGCTCCCACTTTCTGCCGGGCTTTCCACAGATCTGCCTTCTGCGTCGCCATGGATCTCAGCGCCCTCTACGAGGTGAGTCCCCGCCGACCGGGACCTTGAGGTCCCCATGCCCAGCTGACTCCCTTCTCAAACTAGGGCTCTCTGGCATCGCAAACTCCGGCCCGGGACCCCTGGCGCTCTACTCAAACTGGAGCTCCTTAGCGCCGCCCGCTGCGGCCCGGGGTCCTGCCTCCCTTCTCAGTGTGATTCCCTGGAGGTGAAAAATGGAGCCTGCGACTTTCGGGTCTCGGCCCAAACATGGATAAGGTGTCCCTTGGAGATGGAAAGCTGGAGTTGTTTTCTCAAACTAGGACTGTCTAGAGGCGGAAATGGCCCCACACCTGGCTTCCCCCAAGTAGTTTCTTAGGGTGCGGTTCTACGCAGAGACGTTTTTGGGGGCTGGTATCTTGGGGTGAAAAAGGCGATTTATGAGCCAGAGGACTCTGGGATTCCAAAACCGAAGAGAACACACTCCTGGGTTAACTTTGCCGGCCCCGCCCGTTGTGAAATTGGAGAACACGAAGCGCTGGGGTCAGAGACCCAGAGGCTCAAAATTGGTGAACAGTGGTGTGCCCTGAGTGGGGGAGCCGGGATTCCTGGGCCCCTCGAGATAGGCTTCTGTCCCGAAAAAACTCAGAACTTCTAATTTGGGGTCCCCACAATCTCAAACCCATGGGTTTCTGCGGGCGGGTGGAGCTCAGACCAGCAACCCACAAACTAGACTGGCAAGCTCTGAGGTGCCCGGCAGCTGGGGAGGGGCGCCACTTGCATTTTTGGTGTTATAACCCATCCTTGTTCCCACAGAGCCTCCTGTCGCTGAGCCCTGATCTGCCATCCAACCAAGGAGATACTGAGTCCAGCCCCGGCTGGGCCTCTGGACTCTGGAGCCTCAGCTCATCAGACTCCAGTCCTGCTGGGGTTGCTGCCCGCCTGCCTGGCCGTTCCACCAGCCTGGTAGAGGGTCGAAGCTGTGGCTGGGTGCCCCCACCCCCGGGCTTTGCACCCCTGGCTCCCTGCCCAGGCACTGAGCTGTCTCCCTCACCTACTTCCATCCCCACCACCTCATCCCGATACAAGACTGAGCTGTGTCGAACCTTCTCAGAGAGTGGGCGCTGCCGTTATGGGGCTAAGTGCCAGTTTGCCCATGGCCTGGGCGAGTTGCGCCAAGCCAGTCGCCACCCCAAGTACAAGACGGAACTCTGCCACAAGTTCTACCTCCAGGGCCGCTGCCCCTACGGCTCACGCTGCCATTTCATCCACAACCCCAGTGAAGACCTGGCCTCCCCTGGCCACCCTCATGTGCTGCGACAGAGCATCAGCTTCTCAGGCCTGCCCTCTGCCAGAAGATCCTCGCCACCACCAGCAGGCCTGGCAGGCCCTTCCTTGTCCTCATGCTCCTTCTCGCCCTCCAGCTCCCCACCACCACCACATGGGGACCTTCCACTTTCACCCTCTGCCTTCTCTGCTGCCCCTGGGACTCCTGTGGCTCTAAAGGATCCCACACCACCCTGTTGTCCCTCCTGCCGAAGGGCCAACCCTAGCAGCCTTTGGGGACCTGTGGGTGGCCTGGCTCGGAGCCCCTCTGCACATTCCCTGGGATCTGATCCCGATGATTATGCCAGCAGCGGCAGCAGCCTGGGAGGGTCTGACTCACCTGTCTTCGAGGCTGGAGTTTTTGGGCCACCCCAACCTATAGCTCCTCGGCGACTCCCCATCTTCAATCGAATCTCAGTGTCTGAGTGACAAGTGCCTGCCCAGTCCAGATCAGCTGGATCTCAAAGGGGGCCATTTCTCTTGTGCTATGGGCTCCACAGAAGCCCTGGGGCTGTGGGGAACTGGGGAACTCAATCAAGTAGCCTCACTGCCTTCCAAATGCATTAACCTACTCCCCTGACCCTAATCTGGGGCAGGTCCTCAGTGGGGCAAGCTCAGTGTTCCTGGTGTTGGAGGAAGGGAGTGTATTCTGGAGTCTTTTTTTTTTTTTTAAGATGTAGCAAATTTGAGGGTAGCAGTGAGCCCTCTCGACCCCACCTCCCCTTCCCAATGCTGTGAATAATAGGCCCCTACTCCCCGCTCCTAGACCCCTGAGGTTCTGGTGTGACTGGTGGTGACTGGAGCCTTCCCCCTGAGGGTCAATCCTGGTGCTCAAATTTCCCTCCAAAAGCAAGTAGCCAAAGTCATTGCCAATCCCCTCGCCCCAGCCATTGGGCCCTTTATTTATGACGACTTTATTTATTCTAATAGATTTTATAGTATTTATATATATTGGGTCGTCTGCTTCCCTTATATTTTTCTTCCTCTTTTTTGTAATGTTGGAAACAATGGAGTAATTATTATAAGTATGCTATAATATATTAATATATATTGTTAAAGTTTATTTTTGTGTTTTTTGAAATTTTTAAATAAAAGTCATTTGTGTGTAAAATCCAATCCTGGCTCTTCTGCGGTCTAGAGGCAGTGAGGAGTGGGGAGGATGGTGTGGCCCTGTTTTGAATCGGGGAGAGTCCGTCCATAGTTACTCCAAACCTTTCCTGAGCAGAACTGCCCTCCGCTCTTACCTGGCAGGAAGTGATGTCACCTGGACCAGCAGTTCACCTGAGAGGGAGGGGCCAGGTGAGGTCATCAGATAGAAACCGGGAGAGCCAGTTCCCAGGGCGTGGGGGACCCGGGCGCTCCCGTCTGGTCCGGCTCTTTGACCCAGCTCTCAGCCGGGGGCGGGTAGAGATGGAATGTTTCCGTCCAGGCTGGCGGAGTAGGGAGGGTGGGGCTGCGCTGGGAGAACGGAATGTGCCGGAGAGCTGGCGGGGGCGGGGCGGGGGGCACTGATGTCTGGGGGTCCACCACCAAGCTTCCCAGGACCTAAGGAGCTGGGGGACTCCGACTCTCGCGATCTTGTGGGAGGCAGCATTAAATCTCAGGACTCCAGAATCACAGCTGTGGATGAAAAGGGGCCACATGCTAAATATGACGAGCTCAGGGGAGGCCTGCATGGCAAACCTTACAAACACAGAGGCCTAAAGAAACCACATAGGATGGTCTGAAATTAGGATAGTCCTACGCTCCATTCACTGAGCCAAACTGGCTAGGGCCTCCTTTTTTTTAATTTAAATTCCTTATTGTTTAAAGTATTACATAAGTTTCCTTTTTCCCCCTTTGACCTCTCCCCGGCCGCTCCCACCCTCCTACTTCTCCTCCTTTGATTGTAATGTGTAAGATGCAAATCTGCCGTTCTCTGGAGCATTTTCTCAGTCAGTTGAGATTTTCCTTCCCAGCAATTGTCAGTTTGGCTCAAATAAACAAGAATTCTCACAAGTTAAGTGAAATAAGCCAAACTGAGAGAGACAAATATCACATGATCTCACTTATTTGTGGACTCTAAAGGACAAAGTGAATTGACCAACAAAATAAGACCCGGAACAAGGAGGCACGGACCAGCCTGACATACCTCCAGGTGGGGTTGCGGAGAAGAGAAGAGATAAACCAAAGAATTTATATACTGATATGTATAGCCCAAGGACACGGGCAACAGGGTGGTGAGGACCTGGGGGCGGGGGTAGGGCCTGGGGGGGGGGGAAGGAGGGTAAATGGGAGATACCTGTAATACTAATACTATCAATAATAAGAATATTTTTTTTTAATTCTTACAGGTTTGGACGTTTCTTATGTGGACATAACATTTTGGAATCTCACAGGTAGTCTCCAGCCACTTAGAACTCTAGGCCTGGCGTCTCGGCGCCTACACAAATGGCGGACTTGTAGCTTCTGGCTTTCGCGATCCTAGAGCTTCGGGGGCACCGCGTCTCGGCTGCCCGGGAGTTGAGAAGTTTGGGCTCCAACGGCGAAGCGCCATGCCTGGGTGTAGGGGTCACATGCGCGTGGGGACGGGGCACCCTCTGACCATACAAGGCAAGAGGCGGCGGCGGCGGCGGCGGGACCCACCCTGCGGTAGGGAGCCCGGAAGACGCTCCGCGTCAGGGCCACGCCCCCCTTCCGCCGGGGCCCCGCCCTCTCGACCCCCTTCCTCTCTCCACCCTCTCCCCTCCCCCACCCCACTCCACTTCCCTCTGCTCTCCTCTCCCCACCCTCACCCCTTCCTCCTCCCTCTCAGTCCTTCCTCTCCTTACCGACCAGTTCCGCCTTCCCTTCCTAGAGCCTCTAGTCTTCCCGCACCATCTCAACTGTCCTCTCTCGCCTCCTTTTCCCCTTTTAATATAGCCTTTCCTTCCAGCTCCAAGTCCTTGTCCCTTACCCCCTTTTTTTCCTTCGAGTTCTCTCCTTTCCCCCCTACCCTCTCCACTCTTTCCCTCCCTCCCTGCTCTCCTCAGCTCCACCGCCCTTCCCCACTCCCTCCCTCAGCCCTTCCCTCTCCCTCCTTCCCTTCCCCCCAACCCCGTAGTGTTCTTCCTCTCCTCCTCTCCTCCAACTCCTCCCCTCCCCTCCTCTTGCTTCCTAGCCCTCTCACCCCTCCCCTCCTTGGCCCTCTTCCCTTCCACATAGACAGGCTCTGACCTTTGATCTTCTCTTCCTGGACTTTGTGGTGGGAAAGGGCTCTGGCCCACCATGCATTAAAAAAAAGCATTCTCCTTCTCCCTTCCTCTTTGAAATCAATTTAAAAAAAAAATTTTTTTAAGTGTTGCCCTGGCCGGTGTATGAGCGTCCTCATCCTCCCTATGCATGGAAAGATCCCTGGTTCCATACTCTGTCAGGTTACATACCCAGGTTGCAGGTTCAATACCTGGTCGGGTTACACAGAGGAGGCGACAGATAGATGTTTCTCTCACATAGATATTTTTCTCTCTCTCCTTCTCTCAAAAAAAAAAAAAACAATTTAAAAAAATTTTAAAAAGGGGATTGGGAAAGATAGAAACCCAGAAACCTAAAGACATAGGGGAGGCAGAGAGGAAGAGCAGCAAGGTTTGCAAAGACATTTACAAACACTGAAAGAATAAGAAACATATCTTTGTTCAGTTCTGCCCCTTCTCAAAAAAGAAATCATTTAAGAAAATGACACCTATCCCTGGCTGGTATTCTCAGTGGTTAGAGCGTTGGCCTGCGCACTGGACGATCCAGGATAGGTTCAGTCAAGGGCAAGTACCTGGGTTGCAGGTCCCATCCCAGTCCCCGTTGGGAGTGCATGTGGGAGGTGGCCAATTGGTGTGTCAAACTGATGTTTCTCTCCTCTTCCTCCCCACCCCACTTGCTCTATAAATCAATGGAAAAAATATCCTCACTACTCAGGTGAGGATAAAAAAAAAAAGGTACCAGTGCCAAACACCTGGTCATCCCCTTGACTTTTCTCTCAAACCCACGTCCCAGTCCAAAGAGCAATCCTCTTTGATTCACCTAAATCTATAATCCATCCTCCTGGCTCTTCCTCTGTTCTCATCCTGGTTCTATCCAGCATCATCTCCCACCTGAACATCACTGCAGCCCCTCCCTAGTTTCCTGCCTCAGACCTCTGCCCTCAGTCTCTCTCCACTACCCCTACTAGACAACCAAAGGGAACCTGTCAGGACACCTGAGTCAGATCACATAAAAGCCAAAGTCCTAAATTCTTAACCAGCTTCCATGGACTGAATCTGTCTTTGGTCAGTCTTGCTACAGCCACACTGGCTTCTTAACTGCTCCACCAATAAGTAGTATATTTGACATGCTTCAGCCACCGGGCCTTTGTGCTGTTTGTGCCCTCTGCCTGGAATACTGCTCTGGGTATTCATATGCTCACTCCCAACTTTCAGGTCTCTGCTCAGTGAGAGGTCCCTGACTACTCTTACTGTAACCCACACCCCACCTCCCATTCCACCATCCTCCTTATCTTGCTCAACTTTTCCATGACATTTACCACCACCTAACATAAGAAATGTATTTAGTTCCTTTGTTTATAGGAATCTGCCTTCCCCGATAGAATGTCAAGTCCTCAGGGACAGGGATTTTGCCTTGTTCACTGCAGTATCACTCATGTCTAAATCCTAAATAGGAGTTGGCCACATAGTGGATGTTTGGTATTTGTTGAGAAAAAAAGCAAATCGATTCAGAAATGGGGAGAGGAAAAGAGTTAAAACTTCAAGACACAAGAAAAAAAATGATGTAAACTAAAGTTATCATGATAATCATTTCACATTTTATACAGAATTATGTTGTAGACCTTGGCCAATGTTATATGGTAATTGTATCTAAGTGAAACTGGAAAAATACAAGACAGAGAAAGTCAGGGAAAGAGGGAGTGCCATATACTTACCTAGTTTGCGGGAGGTCCCACAGCCTGATACATAGGTCTTAACGGAGATCTGCAGATCCTATGAAATGTGCAGGCATCTAAAAGGCGACACCACCCTCTAGTGGCCAATAAAAACGGCACCTCCCCATGCTGCCAAACACTCCTTAACCGATGATCACCAGAATCCCTGGAGTTTTTCCAGCCCGAAAATCGAAATGTTCATTCCTCTAAGTGATACAGATTTATAAAATGTTTTAAGATTTATAGAAAGCTGAGGAGGGAAAACCAAAACTGCTCCAGGTGAGGATCGAACTCACAACCTCGGCATCGCTCGCTTCGCACTGTCTTATAAGTACCGCGCGCTAACCGATTGCGCCACTGGAGCCCCGGCCGCACCCTCTTGCTGTGGGGTCCTTCAGTTATTCTCGGCCATATGTCCTCCCTGAATAGCTATGTTTTGTATTGTATATGCAAATATAAATGTTTTGGTTGGTCAATAGGAGAAAGCGTGTGACCAGCTCCTGATTCTCACGCCTGGAAGGTCCTTGCAGAAAAGAGGAAAAGTCCGAGAGGCGTTTGGAATGTGGAAGAGAATGTAGCCTGCTTTGGACTCGCCTTCTCATGAATATTCAGAACCTACAGAGAAGGTGTTTTAACCCTTCCCCGGCAGGCCGACCGGAAGCCGGCCCCTCCGCCACTCCCCTCCCCCGCAGGCGGGAACAGGATGTGAGTCCAGGCGGCTAGGGGGAGGGGAAGCCCAAGGCGACCATCCCCAGCCCCACAGCTGGGACCAGAGTCTCCTACTACAGAAGTGACGCTGCCCCTTAGGCTCCAGAATCGCGAGCTCGGGCGTCCCTAGTCACTGCACCGGATCTAGAGAGGCTACGAAGCACAGGCTTCCGCGTAAAGGTTAGAGGACTCCAGATAGCCAGGCGCTCAGCGCCTCCTCCCTGGAGGAGCCAAGAGTCCGGGACATCAGCCTCCGCGACCCTGGAGGACGAGCTTCTTGCATCCCAGTTTGAAGAATTTAGTATCCCTGATCGGAGATTCCGCCCCGGGGTTCCCAGAAACCTGAGCCCAATACTCCCGAGGTTGGAAGAACTTGGGTTATGGACTGCTAGCGCCCCAACCAGTTTGTTTTGGGCACTACTTCAAGGGCACCCAGGAATTTGGGACTCGCCTGCACTCCAGCCTGGAGGTGGTTTAATTCCTGCTACTAGAGTTAGGGAAACTCAGGAATCCGTCCCATCCACCGCCCCATCTAGAAGTCTCAGGAATTTGGGTCCCTAGCATCCCCTTATGAGACTCAAGATTCAGGCTCCCAGCATCCTCCATTTAGAGGATCAAGAAATTCGGACCTCGGCACCCCATTTTACAAGAGACCTTGGATTCTGGTTCCCGGAGCCTGAGAGCCCGAAGTTTACACCCCTGACTTGCAGAGAGATCCAGGGACCCCGGAGTCGGCTCTGCGCCTCCCCAGGGACCATGCTAGGGGTCAGATAGGAGCTGGGCTGCCTCGGTTCAGGGCTGGAGACTCCCTGGGAGGTGAAGGGGGAAGGCGAGAGGCCCCGAAGGGCTGGGGGAGGGGCGGTGCCTCTGCAGCTAAACAATGAGGGGGCGTGCCGGCGAGGCGCGAGCGGAGGCGCCGGTGGGAGTTGGGGGCTGGCGGGGTGTGGGAAGGCATAGGGTTCAGAGAGCAGATCGCCGAGTGACTGGCCGGAGGGGTGGGGGTTGGGGGAAGCCAGGCCTCAGGGCCTGCGCCCCAGCTCGCCGCTCTCGGTGGGGGAGGGAGCCGTCTGCTGGACCCTGGCATCCGGTCCCTCGGCCTTCTCCGCCCTCCCCTGGGATCCCGCGGCCTCCCGCCCACGGCTTTTCCCAGCCCTGCCCCTCGCCCTCCGCTGCAGCCAGAGCCCAACCGTTCCCAGGATCCCTGAGCCTCCGGCCCCAGACAGACCAGACTCCTAGCTTCAGCGACTCTTTTGCTATCTTCACTCTTCTTTGTCTTTGCCTTTCCATCTTTTTCTCTATGTTATCTCTCCTTGTCCCCCTCTTTCTATCATTTTGCCTCTGTCTGCCCCATGAGTTACTACTCCCAGGGGCCCCTCCCTGGATTTAGACCCACACTCCTAATTCTCAGCCCCCAAACTGCGAGTGTGGGCCATTGGAGGCCTATGACGTCTTGATATCAAAGAAGGGGTTTTTCCGCAGAAGCCGCTGAGCCACGCAGCCATGCCAGAGGGAGCCCGTGGACTGAGCCTGTCCAAACCCAGCCCTCGCCTTAGCCCCCGCCACAAAGGTGAAGTGTGTGACTGTGCAACTGTGTGTGAGACTCAGACAGGTGAGCATGCAAGGGAGGGGGCAGAGCCTGCTGGGCATTCATTCCTTTATTCCAGACATAGTGAAGCCCTCTGGCTGGCCGAATGTTGGGCAATGCTGGCAACACAGGGTGACCAGAATAGCCCCAGTCCTGCCCGCACAGAGCTCCAAGTCTGGTGGGGAAGATGGACCGATCCTTACATAGTGACAGTCCATAGTGGGTATCTCAGGACAGAGTGATCACAGCCAGCATGGCGGGGGAGGGCCCAAAGGACTGTGGGAACCGAGTCTGGGAAGTCAGAGGAGGCTTCTGGAGGAGGAAACATCTAAACTGAGAATAGAAAGATTAGGAGGCATGAGCTGGGAAAGGCAAGGAAGAGTATTCCATGCAGAGGGAGCCATGTGTACAAAGGCCCAGAGGTAAGAGGAGGCTGCTTATTTAAGAAACTGAAAGAAGCTGCCTGTGGCTGGAATCTGGAGTGTGAGAAGTGGCCTGGCTGTGGCAAAAGAGCAGACTGGAATGGTCTCTAATGGCCACCTTGCATAGGGTCCTTTGGATCTGAGGAGTTTGGACTTTATCCTGAGGGCACGAAGGGGTTGTACTCATGGGAGTGCCTGGGTCAGACAGCAAATTGATAAGAGACATCCAGGCTGATACTTGCAAGTGGATTAGAGAAGTGGAGGCCAGAAGCCCAGAGAGGACCCTGACGGGAGACAGGAATGAATGAAGGCAGCACAATGGAAAGAGGAGAAGAGAGCCTTGGGAAAGACAATGACTAAACGTGTGGGAGTATGAGGGCTGAGAGCACTCACTCAGTTGGGGAGACACCCTAACCTGTTCCACACCCCCAGCAGCCTCCGCAACCTCTGCCATGGCCTCCCTTCGAGGTTCTGGGAGCTCCACATCCTTGAGCACAGTGGGCTCTGAGGGGGACCTGGCCCCAGGGCCCACCCCTACCTGCTTAGCCTCCAGACCCGAGCCCCTTCCAGGGCCCCCCATCCGCCTGCATCTGTCGCCAGTGGGGACTCCTGGTTTGGCGAAACCCTCAATGCTGGAGCGTGTGGCCCGTGAGATCGTGGAGACAGAGCGGGCCTATGTCCGGGACCTCCGCAGCATTGTGGAGGTGAGGCAGGAGGGCACCTGAGGTCAGTGGGGACTCAGCCCAGCCCTTTGCCCTAGTAATCCCAGTCATCCCCACAGGACTACCTGGGCCCCCTGCTGGATGGCAGGGTCCTGGGGCTGAGCACCGAGCAGGTGGGCACGCTGTTTGCAAACATTGAGGACATCTACGAGTTCAGCAGGTCAGGGGCTGATGGGCCAGGAGAGGGGGGCTAGGTGTCGAAATTGGGCAGGGATCTTGATGGGGAGGGAGCCTGAGCATCCGGATGAGGTTCCAGTCCAAATAAGGGGACAGGTCCAGGCATCTGGATGGATCTTAGCAATGTGTCAGACTTGGGAGAACGCTATCTAAGGCCCAGGTGGAGGCTGGAGATCATGACATTTGTGTCCTGGGAACCTCTCAGTCCCAGACAAACCAGGATGGTTGGTCTCCAGTGAGGAGGACACTAGATTTCAAGAATCAGGAGATCATGTGGTTATTACTTTTTAAATTGAGAGAGAGAGAGAGAAATACCTATTTGTTGTTCCATTTACTTATGCATTCATTGGTTGCTTCTTGTATGTACCCCAACCGGGGATTAAACCGAATGCTCTAACCAACTGCAATATTCGGCCAGAGCTGAGATCATAACATTATTGCAGGAGGTCTGAGAGTCATGACAAGATCTCAGAATCCCAATGGAATCTTAAAATTATCACAGCTCTGAATGTTATGACACTGTTCTCCTTGGGTCATGACATGAGACACCCAGGCTCCAGCCAGCTGTGACAAGATTTCAGGCTGAGGAATGTGATTCAGTCCAAGGAAGTCTGAGCAGGTTGTGATGTTCCATGTAGGGATCAGAGGGCTCTTCCTCTGGACATGACATCCCCTGGAGAGATCCTGGCCGCACCAAGCCCCCACAAGCCTCGTGGAGTCCTTCTTTGGGAGAGCCTGGGGGCAGGGCGGTCTCATCCTTCCCTCTCCCCACAGCCAGCTCCTGGAAGACCTGGAGGGCAGCAGCAGTGCAGTGGGCATTGCAGAGTGCTTCGTGCAGAGGGTGAGTCGGGGTGCCAGGGCTCAATCTGGACTGGTGCCTGGGTAAGTGAGGAGCAAGCCTGTGCTAGGGGGATCATGGGGAGTCTGAGGTGCTAATTCCCCTGTCACCCGCAGAGTGAAGATTTTGACATCTACACGTTGTACTGCATGAACTACCCGAGGTGAGGGGTCCCAGGTTGTGCCCAGGAGCTGTTGTGCCAACCAACCTCCCTCCACTCAGCCCATCTAACTCCTACCCCTGACAGACCGTGACAGTAACTGAACTCTCCCTAACCTGCCCTTGACCCCTGCCTGCCCCCACCCCTCCCACCTCTGCCTCCCAGAGATGCCCTCCCTTGACCTGTTCTGTGCCCTCAGCTCACTAGCCCTGCTCCGGGAGCTGTCGCTGTCTCCACCAGCAGCCCTCTGGCTGCAGGAGCGCCAGGCCCAGCTCCACCACTCACTGCCCCTGCAGAGCTTCCTGCTGAAACCTGTTCAGCGCATCCTCAAGTACCATCTGTTGCTACAGGTTCGCTGTGGCCCTTGAGGGTCTGCTTTGGGGGGCCAGGTCCTGCCCATGGACCACTGGGTGCATCTAGAGGGACGAACTGGGCAAGGCCTGGGGAGGCATTTGATCCCTACAGACTGTGCCAGTGCTTGGGGTAGGGTCTTGTTGGCAATGGGGACTGGCATCAGCTGATTCCACTTTCTGTCTCTTCCTGTTTGTCTCTCTTCACCTCTGGCTCTCCATCTCTGCCCCTACCTTTATATATCTCTCTGTCTCTATTATTATCATTCTTTCTGTTTCTCTGTTACTATTCCCCTCCCTGGGTACCCGGTTACTGCCTTGCAGGAGCTGGGCAAGCACTGGGTTGAGGGCCCGGTCACTGGGGGCCGCGAGATGGTCGAGGAGGCTATTGTGTCCATGACAGCAGTTGCCTGGTACATTAACGACATGAAGCGCAAGCAGGAGCACGCTGCACGCCTCCAGGTGACTCCAGGGGTGGGCTGGATGGGAGGAGTGGCCTTCGTGGGGATGGTCAGTGCTTCACAAGTGGCCTCAGAAGGTTGTTTAACCCCTCTGTGCTGGCATGTGTGTGCCTCCCATGATGTGTTTCTGTGTCCTGTGTACCTTGTGGGGTCCTGGCAGGAAGTGCAGCGACATCTGGGTGGCTGGACCGGCCCGGAGCTCAGTGCTTTCGGGGAGCTGGTGCTGGAAGGTTCCTTCCGAGGTGGCGGAGGGGGCGGCCCCCGACTTCGAGGGGGTGAGCGGCTGCTCTTTCTATTCTCACGGATGCTGCTCGTGGCCAAACGCCGGGGGCCAGAATACACCTACAAGGGTCACATCTTTGTGAGTTACCTGCAAACTATATTCTATATACTGATATCTGTATCCCTAAAGTGGTGACCGGGGCAGAGTCTACAAGGAGGGACAACCAGGGCCACGTTTTCTTGAGTGTGAGGGTGGGGGCAGGTGTAATAAGGATGGGTGAGGCCAGCAGAATGCAGAGGGGGATGGCCTGGGTTTGCACCAGACAAGTGTCTTCACAGGGGAAGCACGTCTTGATCCAGATGAGGGTAAGGAGGGCTGGTGAGGGAAAGCAGAGCCCAGCCTGGAGGAGAGGATCAACAGGGGAAGGGGGACCCCATACAACCATACAGGGCACATATTTCTAGGGGGTAGGAACCCAAATGCAAGGGCCACATTGCTGGGTCCAAGGGCTCTGAGCCTGCCACCCTCTCTGCTCCCCTATTCAGTGCTGCAACCTGAGTGTGAGCGAGAGTCCTCGTGACCCTCTAGGGTTCAAGGTGGCCGATTTGACCATTCCCAAGCACAGGCACCTGCTCCAGGTGAGGAGAATGGAACTGGGTGGGCAGGGTTCCCTCCAGCTCATAGACCTTGCACCTGACTTCCCACTCCACCCCCACCTACCGCCAGGCCAAGAACCAAGAAGAGAAGAGACTGTGGATTCACTGTCTCCAGCGTCTCTTCTTTGAGAACCACCCTGCCTCTATCCCAGCCAAGGTACAGCTCCTGCCACAGCTGGGGGCTGTCAGAGTGCCAGAGACCCTGGCCCCCTGTGGTTCTGGAAGACACTGAGTGCAGGGGACTCTCTTAAAACGTTATGGTTAAATGACAGACAGGCTGCCTGGGTTTGAATTTCAGCTCCACCGTGTCCCAGCTTTGTGACTTTGGGCAACCTCTCTGACCTCAGTTTCCTTACCAGGAGGAATAATAGCACCAACCTCATAGGGTTGTGGTGAGGAATGATTGTCATCAGTCATGTCATGTAGCAGTACTCACTAAAGGGACTACGACTCGGGGGCTCAAGAGACCGGCCCCTCAACCCTCATCCTTGTGTCTTTCAGGCAAAACAAGTTCTTCTTGAAAACAGCCTGCACTGTGAGTTGGGGCCTTGGGTTGGTAGGTTTGGAAGTGGAGGGATTACTTCCAAGAAAAAGTAGATTCTTAGCCCCAGATCTCTCCCCACAGGTGCTCCTAAAAGTAAGCCTATCCCAGAGCCTGTGACTCCCCTACTTGGGTCTCCCCAACCTCGAGATGCTAGAAGTTTCACCCCTGGACGAAGGAACACAGGTAAAGAAGAGTTCCACCTCCTTCTCCCCCAGGACTCAGGAATGTACCCCAGCCCTTTCTCTCCTAGAAACCTGGGGTTGGGCTCATATCGAGTTTCTAATCTGCCTCTCCCACAGCTCCGTCTCCAGGCCCCTCCACTGACCGCCGCGGCCGTAGACAGTCTGGTGAGTTGATTCCACTGAAAGGTTAACTAGGGATCAGGGTGGGAGTTAGGCTCCTGACATCAGTGTGTCCTCTCCCCAGAGCCAGTGAAGCACCCTTATGTCATGTTCCCACAGAATGGTAAGTGATTAGGTCCAGCCCTGTCTGTCTGTCTCTTCCCATGGGATGGCCAGTGTTTACGGGGGAGGGATGATAGGGGCAGCTCATCAATTATAAGGAATAAACTTATCCCTACACCTCACTTTTTTTCTCATTTCTCCTTTCCCAGCTAAACCTAGGCTCAAGGTAAGAAATCTCTTGGGATGGAGTCTAGGGACCCAGAATCAATCTGATGGAGGAAGGAGCTTGAGTTATCAACTGGGTCTGAATAAGAAGGGGACTGGGAAGAAGGGGTGCTGAGGGCTCTGGGTGCCTGCCCTCCATTCTTTCCTTCCTCATAGCATGCTGGCAGTGAGGGGGAGCTCTACTCCCCTTTAGAGCCTCAGCCATCGGGTCCAGCTTCTGGACCCCCTGAGGACTTGGAAGACACTGGACCCCCCACGCTGGACCCCTCTGGGACCTCAATCACTGAAGAAATCCTGGAACTGCTGAACCAAAGAGGCCTCCGGGATGCAGGGGTGAGCCGGGCATCCCATCAGAGTGTCCTTGGGGCTCTCCGCTTGGGCAGGCACAGACTGGGCACCGGGGCAGCCAACATACCTTGATACCATTGGTCTCTTCCCCAGTGCCCACTACAGCCACCTCCCCACGACATTCCCAAGTTCCCTGGAGACTCCCAAGTGCCACGTGATGGTGCAAGTCACACATTCCCAGCCCTGGCCAGCCGGGACTCTTCAGAAGAGGAGGACGAAGAGCTGGAGATGGACGAACGGAGCCCTTCTCCGCTCCACGTCCTAGAGGGACTAGAAAGTTCTGGTGCAGCTGAAGTTCCCGACATTCCTGGCCTTACCAAAAATCCTGCCATGCCCACCCTCCCTGAAATGTCTAGTCTTTCTGAAATCCCTCCAATTCCCTGCCTTCCCAGTCTCTCTGACATTTCCAGTGTTTTTGAAATGCCCTGCCTTCCAGTCATACCTAGTGTCCCCGACATTCCTGGTCTTTCCAGCCCTCCCACCCTTCCCTGTGACTCTTGGCTGCCCGGCCCTCTCCAGGAGCCAGATGAGGCTCTAGCCACCAGGAGAGAACTGTTCTCTAGAGACCGTGCTGGGAAACTGGGAGAGCCCTCTCCAGACGGCAGGGCAGGGCAGGCAAGGGAGGAGGAGGATGGGGTGTCATTTCCAGATTTCCAGCCCCAGGATGGCACCCATGATCACGGATTCCAGGATGAGCTGGGATTCCGCTCTTGCTCAGAAATCCGGAGTGCCTGGCAGGCTCTGGAGCAGGGGCAGTTGGCCCGGCCAGGTTTCCCAGAACCGCTGCTGATTCTGGAAGATTCAGATCTGCGTAGAGGGAGTGGGAGTGGAAAGCTTGGAGCCCCCAGTACAGAGCGGGCCGCATCCCGAGTGCGAGAGTTGGCCCGGCTTTACAGTGAACGGATCCAGCAGATGCAGCGGGCTGAGACTCGGGCGTCGGCCAATGCTCCCCGGCGTAGGCCACGGCCTCTAGCCAAACTCCAACTGTCCCACTGCCTGCCCCATGAGCAGGCTGAGCCAGGTGAGGTCCAGGTATGTGGTGCAGAGGTAGCCCATGCTGGAATGCAGTACCTGACGCAGTCCTTTCTTTTGATACAGGGCCCCTGCCTGCATTTGGACACGTGCTGGTATGTGAACTGGCCTTCCCGCTGACTTTGGCCCAGGAATCTGTCCCTCTGGGCCCCGCTGCCCAGGTTCAAGCTGCTGCACCCCTGTCTAAGCCGGGAGGCTGCCTGGGTGGCCAGGGTCTAGATGTTTCCAGTTTGCCTGAGCAAGACCTCTGGAACATCGAGATTCCAGCCACCACACCTTTTCCCAAGCAGGAAGGCCCAGGTGTCCAGGTTCCAGTTATTACATCTCTACCTGATCAAGAAGGCCACCTGGAAATGCAAGTTTCATTGACCACTCCTTTGCCTGCGCATAGAGACCACAGGAATATACAGCTTCCGGCTACCACTTTTCTCCCTCAGCAAGAAGGTCAGATGGACATCCAAGTTCCAACCACCCCAGCTTTGCTGAAGCAGGGAAGTTGTTCTCACGTCACAGGTTTAGCCATTTCTCCTATGCCCAAGCAAGAAGACCACCAAGATTGCCAAAGTCCAGCCAACACCCCATTAACTAAGCAGGAAGGTTTCAGGGATGTTCGGTCCCCAGCCACTGTCTGCAGCCAAGCCATTGACCCTTTGCTTCTGCATGGAAGCAGCCTGGACCATCAGATCCCAGCCAACACCCCACTGCCCTTGGAACCCAAACTACCAGACATTCAGGTTCTGGATACCTCACCTTTGCCTATATATGGAAGCCACCTAGACCATCAAATCCCAGCCAATGCTCCATTGTCTTTGCCCCAGGGTCTCCAAGACATTCAGGCTCCAGCTGCCATAACCATGCCCCAGCTACAAGGCCTCATGGATGCACGGGTCCAAGCACTCCCTCCTTTGCCCAAGCAGGGAGACCTGCCAGACATCCAGGGTGCCACTGCTGTACCTTTGCTCCAGGAGCAAAGCTTCACAGACCTCCAGGTCCCAAAACCTACACCTTTGTTAGAGCAAAAGAGCCTCACAGACATCCATTTTATAGGTGCCACTCCTCTGCCTGAGCAAGGAGGCTCATGGGACATTCAGGGCCTGTCACCCACCCCAGTTCAGACCACTGTGGCTTTGTCAAAACCAGATGGCCACCCTGTTTCTCCTGTTGCCAGGTCAGAGTCTTCAGGCTTGACTCCACCCCACAGTCCCTCACCCCCAACTCGTCAGCTCCTGGGTCCCAACACAGCTGCTCTCTCAAGATACCTGGCAGCCTCATACATCAGCCAGAGCCTAGCTCGGAGGCAGGGGCCTGGGGGAGAGGCCCCCCAAGCTCTCCGGGGTTCCTGGTCCTCTTCTGCCCCCACATCACGGGCACCTTCACCACCGCCCCAGCCCCAACCCCCACCACCTCCAGCCAAGAGGCTCAGCTATGCCACCACAGTCAACATCCATGTCGGGGGTGGTGGGCGGCTACGGCCAGCCAAGGCCCAGGTCAGGTTGAACCACCCTGCTCTATTAGCTTCCACCCAGGAATCTGCAGGCTTCCGCAGAGCCCAGGGGGCTCCTGATGCCCCTTTCCACATGTGAGCCAGGATATCAGGCTTCTTAAAAAGCAAGGACTTCAACCAAATGCCACAGACTCTCAGGACTTCACCTAGAAGTCCAGACACTGAGACAAGTCTGAAATCACTGCGGCTTTCCGACTTCCCGACTTCCGGGTCTGTTTTGGCAAGTGGTCCTTGTTACTTATCTTGATTAACTCAGCAGGGATGGGGATAGGGATTTTGTTAATATTCTGTTCATTAATATTATGAAATTATGTCTCTTTTCCCATTCTGGAGATAGTGGGGGATAACAGAAGATGATGATGAGTGGGAAGGTCTGTCATAGTACAACTCAGTGGTTCTGAAAATTTGGGGAATCTCAAACTCTTTCAAGAATTACTGGAACCTGGACTCATTACAATTTGGTGTGTGATTTCACAGGGTTTATGAACTGTTTTATGGCCATCCAGAAAAGCCAAGAAGCTTTGTTCCAAGTACAAATTCATTCCCTTAGCAGTTTATCCAGTCTGTGTGTCCCATCATCACCCACTTATCTCATCTGCTCGGCCACCTTTACATCTATCCATGCAGCTGTCTCCATTTATTTCACCCATCTTTCAATACATCATCCCACCCATATGCCTTGATTTATTCAACCATCTCTGTTCATCATCCTACCCACCCATCTAGCATTCATTCTTCCATTAGTCCATTGATCCGTCTGTCATCCTACCTGCTCATCTTTTCCACCCAACCCTCTCCATATTTCCATCTCTCTCTGTTCAACCATACATCTTATTCACATAACCATCTCTGAACTCATCAACCATCTCAACCACTATCCATCCTTCATTGGATTCTGCTGGGTCTTGGTACTATAGAACTGCTAACACCAAGTTGGATCAGGTTTGAGATTCTGAGAAAAGTTTGTCCCCCATCTGTCCGATTTCTCCTGGCAAACACTCCCACCTTCATGAATATTCTGGTTCTTGTGCTCACCCACACATAGTCACACCCCTTTCCCCCCTTCTCTAGTTTGAGACCTCTACAGTGCCTTAGTGTGCCCCCTCACCCCCCAAAAAATTCAGGTTATGGAGACAAAGGTTTTTTTCAAAAAAAGAATTGATTGATTGATTTTAGAGAGGAAGGGGAAGAGAGAGTGAAACATCAATTTGTTGTTCCACTTATTTATGCATTAATTGGTTGATTCTTGTATGTGCCCTGACGGGATGGAACCTGCAACCTGTCCTTTGGCCCTCCCAGCTGCAGCATGCCCTGTGAGAAGCATAACCTAATCAATTGTTGGTAACATTAGCTTTTTTAATTGAACATTTACCCTCTTGTGCTTTTGCACATCTTATTTAACCTTTCTTGTAATTTCTGAGGCACCAGTGTCAATGTAATCTCTCTGAGCCTGGGTTTTCTCATGTATAATGAGGACAATAGTATCCCGTCTTGTAGGGTCATTGTAAAGATTCTGTGAAGGAGCCCTGGCCAGTGTGATGCACTGGTTAGACTTAGAGCATCAGCCTGCCCACTGAAGGATCACAGGTTTGATTCCTGGTCAAGGGCACATACCTGGATTGCAGGTTCGATCCCCGGATCCCTGGCCCCAGTTGGGGTGCATGAGGGAGACAACCAATTAATTGATGTTTCTCTCCTCCCCTCCTCCTCTTGTTCCCTTCCACTCTTTCTAAAAATGGAAAAAATAACTTGAGGTGAGGACTAACAACAACAAAAAAGGTTCCGTGAAGGTATCTTCAATCCCCAAGTGTGTTTGAGCCTCTGACTCATGGGTATATTATTCAAATTACAGATGTCCCAGGATCTAGTCCCAGCCTATAGAATCAGAACCTCCAGGACAAGAGCCTAGGAATCTGAAGTTTCAGCAATCAACAGCAAAAAAGGCTGAGATTTATCGAATCTTAATGGCATACCATGGGCATTAGTCACTTCATATGAACTCATTCACTGTGAGTCCTCACAATAGCCCTAAAAGGCAAGCAAGGACTTTAATCCCCACTTTAGAGATGAGGATAAAGAGGCAGATTAAATGAGGAAACTTGCCCCGTCGAACAGGCAAGGGGCAGAGCTGGGACTCCCATTTCCTGCAGCTCAAATGAGTTCATACTCTCGAGTACCTATCCTGTGCCAGACAAGGTTTTTGCCACTGAGAGCACAATAAGGAACGCTCTTCCTCCGCCCCCCCCTCCCCCCACACACACACCCAACTTGAGGCACAGCCCGGTACTCCAAGGGTCCTAGGTGATAAGGTAGCCAGGACAAGGCCTGGCTTAATAAATGTTAGCTGCTGGCTGCTATTCAGTTGAGCCATTACCATGCCCTCCACCAGGCCCTGGGCCTGCTCTGCTGCACCCTCCCCGAGGTCAGGACAGAGGCTGGCCCTCCTCTCAGCCCCAGCTGCACATTCCCAGCTGAAGGAAAGTTCACAGCCTGACTTGGGCTCCCAGCAGCGCTGGAATTCCCGGTATTTGCGGAGGCGTCAGGGAGGGAGAAAAGGGTGTCTACTCTTAGGCCTGGCACAGGGAGAGGCAAGTGACTTCAGTTTCTCCAGATGCATCCCAGCTGTGCCTCTGGGAGGCAGCCAGGAGCTTCAATGAGGTGGAGTGAGGGGGGTAAATCTGGATCCTGTGGGAAAACCAGGGTACTAGGCTTGCCTTAGTCCCTCCTGGTCCCTGCCCCTAAATTCCATTCCTCCCGCCTGCCCAATTTTATTTGCTTCATAGCTCAGTTCTAAAGCCTCAGGAATATAGTTTGCCTATTGTAAGCCGATTTTAGAGCTGCAAAACCAGGCTCAAAAAGGGAAGGGCGGGGGTTTGGCTGGTTTGGCTCAGTGGTTGAGCATCAACCTACCAATCAGGAGGTCACGATTCAATTCCCAGTCCAGGCACATGTCTGTGATGCGGCTCCATCCCCAGTGTGGGGTGTATAGGAAGCAGCTGATCAATGATTCTCTCATCGTTGATGTTTCTTATTTCTCCCTCTCTGAAATCAATACAAATATATTTTTTAAAAAAGGGAAAGGTGGGGGCTAGTCAGTTTGGCTCAGTGGGTAGAGCAGTGCCCTTCGGACTGAAGGGTCCCCCTCCCCTCCCACTCTAAAAATCAGTGGAAAAATACCCTCTGGTGAGGATTAACAAGAAACAAAGGAGTGGGGTTTGGCTGCTGCTTTCCTCAGGATACTGCTGTCTTCCTTGGGAGCATTAGGTTAATGCCAGTCAACTGAAATTAACCCAAGTGAACTCCAGCTGCCATGCAAAAAGCTTGCTGAGCTGCCTTTTGCCACTGGGCTCATTTTCTCATCTGTGATACAGTGCAATGCATTTCTCAAATACCAAATTCGAATTGCCTAGTCTTCCGTAATGTGCTGTATAGGTTTACAGCCTAGGAGCTGTAGGGGGAACAGAAATTGCCACCTCACAATATGCCTATTTGGCATGAGGATTATTTTAGGCTGGCTAATTTTAAGAAAAAGCAGACATGGGAGAAGCTCTGAAAATCAAGTAGAGGTTACCCTTTGTAGGACATTTACTTGTGTAAATGGGAAATCTCCATTGGTAACAGGTCTCCCTCACTGTACCAAAAGGATGATGACCTTACCTGGAAACTCAAGATAAGGACTTAACACCCTTACCCTTGTTCACTGTGCTTTTCCTGGTGATCTAGAACTGATCCCTCCCGCCCCACGTCTTTGATCTTCAGCTGAAGGGATCTAAGGTTGGCTTCAACTATATTACAAGGACTACCTCATAAGCAACAGAATTTTATAGGACCACCAACTTAGTGGGGTTGAGCACCAATTAGGTGCCAGGCTAAACATCTTCACAACCATTTTGAATTGTTTTCCTGGGCCTCTTTTTTACCCCCTCCTATTATTATTATGGCGATGTGTCAGCCAAGAACCCAAAAGGGTAGAGGAAAAATTATTTTTCCTTCCCTACAGAATAGGCTGTGTAGTGGGCTGTACCACCTAAGTTTGTGTCAAGTACAGTTTGCACAACGAAAACACCTACCAATGCATTTCTCAGAGCGTATCCCCATGGTTAAGGGGTGCATGACTGTATTCATTCCCTATCAGCTGTGCATATACATGCACCATCCCACAGAATTTTCTTTTTAACAATGGAAATGTTCTATCACGTTGTAGCCCAATGGTAGGAAATTACTACTGAGAGTAACTGGGACTTACTTTTCCCTAGGAGGCAGTATTGACATCAAGATGAAGCCCCTGTGGGGTTTAGGGCACTTGCCCCCAGGTCACAATCTTATCTAAGCTACAGATATTAAAATCCCTGCCCTATCTGACTTGGCTCAGTGGATAGAGCATTGGCCTTTTGACAGATCGGTTCCTGTCAAGGGCACATGCCCAGGTTGTGGGCTTGATCCCCAGTTGGGGGTGTGCAGGAGGCAGCTCATCAATGATTCTCTCTCCCTCTCTAAAATCAATAAAAATATATTAAAATTCTTTTCCCAGTCCAGCCATGCACTTAGTTGCTGACTTCAGACTCCACCCAGGCCATCTTTCTTTGTATTCAAGATTATTGAAGTATATATTTCCCCTGCTCTTTCCTGAGGTGCTAACCAGCAGCAAAAGAATTGAAATAAAGACAAACTCATGACACCCTACACAACCAATGGCCCCAAACCTCCCCATCTCAGCTGTGTCTGAACACTCCACTGGGGTGCAGGTAAAGAGGCCAGGTCTGCTCCCCACCCATCCACATCAGAATGGTGGCTTATGGAAGAGCTTAAAAATCCAGACTGGCAGTGGGCTTGGGGTGTTTCCTGTATTTCTTTTAGCCAAAGACTACCACAAAAGATAGCACAATCCTTGAAACCTTAAATCCCACGACCATTGTTTATTATAAAGGTGAACCCAGATGAGCTCATCGGTAAGATTTCTGGTAGCGAGCACGGGCACCAGGACCACCAAACTTTTTGGATTCACAGCGACGGGGATCAGCTACCAGCAGGGTTCGGTCATACTGGATAAGGATGTCTTTGATTTCCTTCTTGGAAGCTTCATCCACATCTGGGAATAAGAAGTGGGATAAAGATTTAGATGACCATGGAAGCACACACCTACTCTCTGGAGCTAAATGCCAGAGCTGGTACTTGACTTGCACCCATCCCCATGCTGATGGGAAGGACCCAGTCACTCACATTTCTGGTAGTAGGCCACCAGGGCTTTGGAAATGGACTGACGGATTGCTGTGAGAAAAACACACAAAATAAGGTACATTCGTTTTAAGAAGACCCAGGAGTACGACTGCTCTCAGAGCCACCTCCCACCCATGTTGCCCACGTCCTGGGATTTACCATAAATCTGGGCCACATGACCACCACCCTTCACACGGACTCGGATGTCCACACCAGCAAATCGCTCCTTCCCAAGAAGCAGAACAGGTTCCAGCAGCTGGAGGAACAGGGGGGCATGATAGATTTTAGACCACAATCTGGGCAACTGAGCCACCTCATTGAGCATCCTTCTCTCTTTTCAAGTAGCTTATACCAACACTGGCCTCAAAGTACTAGTGGGGCGAGGGAGGGTTGAGCTATCACCACACAGCCAGGAGCAGGGAGGAATGGAAGACCAATGAGATTGTTCAAAGCAGTTTGTCGACCACTGGTTCAAAGCAACCTTAGCAGGCAACCTCCCTGCATCTCAAATACTCCATCTCAGACTTCTGACTTTTAGCTCAATAATAAGGAAACCTTTACAGCTACCAAAGCTGCCTCAAATAGCAAAAGGCACCCTTGGGCTACATCAAGTGCCTTTTCTGGGTTCCCCACCTGAGTTTTCCATCCTCCCTTTGAGTCCTACAGATTCCCAGAGAAATTACCACCACACTATAACCTGTGCCACCCCCTCACTTTGCCAGGTGTAAGTCTGTTGCATGTGCTTGGACACATTTATTTTACCTACTTTATGTCTGAGATCACAGATCTCCCTTCAAACCACCCCCATCCTGCCCTGACCCACTCAGATGCCAGAATCCTTGCCTGGGTTCCCCCATCCCAGCTCCAAATACTCTGGTAGTATCTGGTATTAGGTCCATTCTGTTTCCCCCAGTAGACTGGCAGCTCTTTGAGGGCACAGCCTGGGGCCTTCTGGATCACTGTTATCCCCAGCACTCACAGGCTGTGCATAAAAAGTCTTCAAATAAACTGACAGTCAAAAAGAGTAAACCACAATATGTAATGTCTACTATATCAAGGATCTTAGACCCTACCCTCTAAATTCTAACCCCGAAATGTGGATGTTATTGTTTACATTTAAAAGTAATAAGACTTTATGGGAGATATTCTAATTTATCCTCACAACAGCCCTTGAAGGTAGAAATTATCCCCATTTTACAGATGATGAACTCAACCAAGGAAGAGAAGGTATTTGCCTCAACATAGGCTATCAGAGACAGAAATCACACGCCAACCTCAAAGAAACCGAGGACCAAACAAAGAGAAGTCCCTTCTGAGCCAAGCAAAATAAACCCAAATTCCATTCCTGTTCTTTTAAATCTTACTGAGTTCCTACAAAATCCAGGAGTGGAAACTGTTTTCCCTCATTAACTAATTGCAAGAAATCAGACCGAAAAAACTCTGGTAATGCTCTTGTCTCTTGTCCCCAATTGAGTGGGCTTCCAAATATCCGTTTTCAAAGCATCTTCTCAATCTTCAACATTCACTTTTTCATTGAATTTATTGGGGCAATATCGGTTAATAAAATTGTTTCAGGTATACAATTCTATAATGTGCCATCTCTACATTATATTTTGTGTTCACCACCCCACGTCAGGTCTCCTTCCATCACTATTTATTCTCCCTCCCCCTCTAAACATTCATGTTTTCACTCACTTTAAGCTTTTACATCTTCTGTGCCCTCAAAACCCACCACCATCGCCAAATACCCCATTTTTCTGATCCCAATTCAGATTCAGCTTCTAAACATCCCTGTTGATACCAGATTCCTCAGCTTCCAAGATCATCGAACTCCAGGAACCTTATTTCAATATCTCTGTCCCACAGTCCTCCAACCCAAATGCCCGTCTTCAGTGCCAGCACCTTGTATTGAAGCGTGCGCGGCTCGATCATCTCCAGGGGCCGTCCGTTCACCTTTATGAGGCCGTTGCCGCGTTTGCAGTGCGCCACGGCTGTGGCCGTCTTCTACAGAAAGCGAGGGAGAGACGAGGGCCACGTGAGACCAGGGTTCCGACTCCCATGTAGGCCCCAGAAACCTGCCCATCGATCTCTTCCAGACCCCGGCTTCCCCCGACCCCTCTCATCCGGCGCCCAGCTCACCTTGCGTCCGAAGACCTGCACAGACTGCAGAGGACCCTTGGATGGCATGACTGCGGGAGTACAACAGAGATGCTCACAGCGCGGCCCCGACACCGGAAAAGGGAAACACAAGGCCACACCGGTGGCTTTACAGGGTGTGCGCAGGCGCTTTGAGCACAGCGTCGCGACGAGAAGAAGCTTTACGGCTGCTGAGGTAGCCAGAGGGCAAGACTTCCGCTTGGCGGCAGGATGGCGGATCCCAAGACTGACGGGCGGGATTGGAAGGGGCGGGGCCTGAAGGGTGTAGTGCGGCCAAAGAAGGGTGCGGGGCACACGCCGTTCTCCACATCTTCAGCCCTCATTGGTCACAGCCGGTTCTCATTTGCATCCGGTCTTTACTAACCTCTTTCCTACCCCAGCTAACACCGATCCTAAGCCCCCAATAAAGAGGCCTTTCTTAACCCCTCATCACCCGCTGACTTGCTCCCAAAGCCTCCTACCCCAGAATCTTTCCTCCGGAACCGACAAGTCAGGCAGGATTCCCAGATTCAGGATTCAGAGTCCTCCTACGCCCTGGAGCCCACCTTCTTGGAGAGTCCTCTCCCTGAGTCCTTTTCCTCCTAGAGTCCCCTCCCCTGGAACCCACCTTTCACCAGGGTCTTCCCTTTCCAGAATCCTCTCAGAAGTCCACTCCCGTGTCTGCCTCTTGGGGTCCCTCACTCTGGATTCCTTTCCCTTAATCTCCCTCCACTCAAGGGCTTTCTCCCCAATCGTTCCCCCCACAATCTTCTCAGAACCAACTACCGCTAGCACCCCCTCCTCCGGAATCTCCCTTTCTCCCTAATACACCTTTTCTAGAACCACCCCCCTAGAATCTCCTTTCACAAAAACCTTCCTTCTTTCGGAGCCCTCTCCCTCAAAATCGACCATCCTTAAGAATTTATTTCCCTTCAGAGCCTCCTTTCCCCAACAACTGATGTCCTTGGGATTCCTCTGCCAGAATCCTCCATTCCTTAGAGACCTGCCTCCAGAATCTCCCTCTCAGGCTCCTTACCTGGAATCCCTACTGTATCCCCTTTGATCATCTCTGCATTCTCTGCCCCCAGGCCCCTCTCCGCAGAATGCCTCCCTGCCCCCACCCCATCCCATCTGAGCTACCTCAGGAGTGCCTTGTTCCCCCCACTCAGGATGCTCCCTTCCCAGCCAGGAGGCTCCTCTTTAGGCCATAGGGAGGGAGCCCACTGTTGCCTCAGTTTCTCTGGCAGCTCTGGGTCTGGGGTCCAAGGTTCAAAGGGGTGTGGTAATTCACCTTTTGCCTGGAGGCCTGAAATGAGGAGGAAGTTGGTGGGCCTAGAGTCCAGCTCCAAAAGGGTGAGAGAGCCAGAGGGAAAGGGGGAGGGAGGAAGGGAGCGCCCACAGCATGACCTGGAGGGACACAGACATAACAGCCCAAGAGAGAGACAGGCACAAGTGGAGCAGAAAGACAAAGGGGCCAAGGGAGAAGAGGAGAAAGGAGAGACACCAGTCAGAAAATACAAGCGATGGAGATTCAGAGACAGAGGCCAAACCCTCAGAGAAAGAGACAGACAGAGACAGGCAGGCACAGAGATCTAAGATATATGGGACAAGTAGAAGTGGAAAGGAGAGCAAAGACCCCCGTTATGCACCTTCAGACACTGATAAGGCCTAGCACAGTGTCGCTTAATGAGAAGACGGGCCACAGGCTGCACACACACCACATGCTATTATCTTATGGGCCCGTTTGGGAGAGGAGGAGGCTTCCAAACTCTCCAGGCGGATCCTCATGCACTAATCAAGCCTGTCTGCCTGGGGGCCGGGGTCAGTAAGCCCCTGACTTAGGCCCTCTCTACTCTAGAGTCACAATCTTCCCTTCCTCTTGGAGAGCATTCCCTGAATATCTGTGGATTGAGTGGAGCTGTACAGGGAGGGAATGGGGCCATTCCCTTCACCCCATCCAGTCTTCCAACTTGCTCCCTCTCTCTGTACCTCTTGCTTCCAGGACCCTGGGCCACTGGGCCAAGGGACCAGAGAAAGCCTGGGGGTAGGCAGCGTGCCCATGTGGCCTCTTGGATCATTCTCCTGCTGGTAAGGCCTTCAGGGGGCTCAGGACCACCTCTCTGTCCTCAGGAGCCTTTCTACTTCCTGGTTACCATCATGAAGATGCTGGTGAGGAGCAGGAGGGGAGAGTCAGCAGACAAGGGCAGGGAGAGGAAGCAGGGGCATGTTTGAGGAAGGTTAGGCTCTCCCACTCCAAGATCTGATTCTCCTTCCTATCTCAAAATTGTAGGGAAACAAAAATGATGGCGGGCTCTACACCCCAGATGATCTCTTGGTGAGTATTTCATTAGCTTCTTAGTGAAGTTGGAAGTTTAGGAAGAATCCACTAGGCTTGGGAGACATGACTGTTAGTGGCAGAGGCACTGGCACTAGTGTTCTGGGTGTCCAGTCCATGACCCAGCCCCAGTCTTGACAAGTATATTTTGTTTACTGCTGTCTCTGAAGTCTAGAACGATGATGGCACATAACAACAACAAATGATGATGATGATTATAGCTACATGTAAATAGTGTTTACTCTGGGCCAGATACTAGTCTAAATGCTTTAGTTTATTTACTCTTCAAACTGATCCTCTGAGGTGGACATGGCCATTGTGTGTGTGTGTTTGGATGTGAAGGTTGTACACTGCACAAGGATCCCACATATTCAAGGACAGTATTCACATCCTGGACATAGTAGTCAATTTTCAGTAGTTATTTCGGTAGTAAATATCTTTTTTCTAACAAAATAGCACTTGGAAATGTTTTAAGGAATGAATGTCCTTTTCTAACTTACAGAAGTACAATATGGGCTAGTGTCAGCCCTCAAAATAGCGATTATTGTCCATCTGGCAGAGCTCAGTGGTTGAGTGTTGACCTATGAACCACGAGGCCACAGTTTAATTCCTGGTCAGGACACATGCCCAGGTTGTGGGCTTGACCCCCAGTGTGGGGCGTGCAGGAGGCAGCCAATTAGAGACTCTATCTCATCACTGATATTTCTCTCTCTCTCTCTCTTCTTCCTCTCTGAAATAAATAAAACTGTATATATATTTTTAAAATAGGGATTATTCAGAGCTCCCTTTCACATATGAGAAAACTGATTACCCAAAGAGGTGAAATGGATTTGTCCCAGGCCAGAAGTCAGAAACCTTGGGGGTGGGAATTTGGGATCAGGCCCTTGCCCAGAGATACCAAGTCACTCTGTCCCCACAGGTGAGTCCTGCTGAGACTGTAAGCTGCTTCAGCTGGAGCTGTCTGTGATTGGGTTTGAGGAGGGCCCATCCGTGGGGACTGCTGTGTTCAGGCTATAGCAGCTGCTGGATGCCCTGGGTTCCAGCTGTAGGTGACAGCCCAGGGCCCTTGTCCACCTTGTGAAGAATATCCTCAGAGACCAGTCCCTCTTTTCCTGGCCAAACTCTTGGAGTTATTACAAGAAGTTTGTGCTCAGCACCTGTCCTCAGATAAGCCTTGAAAGACAGACTCCCTGGTACCAAACCCTAAGCCTTCTTCTTCTAGACCAGAGATGCCCCTGGAGCCCTAGAACCCAAGGGGGAGAGGAGAGAAGATGGAAAATATGGTGAGATCTGAAGCCTGAAGCTTCTGACCTACTGGAGCAGGAGGTTGGATAACTGTCCCCTTTTCCCCCCAGCAGCTGCTGTTCTGCCTCTTTCAGATAGATATTCCCTCCTCTCTCCTCTTCCAGGAAGGGACAGAACTCTGCACAGGTGCCTCTTAACCTCATCCCCACCCCGAGCACAGGGAGAGTCTTGTGGTTCACACCCCTGGCTGCAAATAATTATTCTTGTGGGTCCTGGATATCTATATTTTTAAAAACTAACTTTAGCCCTGGCTGCTGTGGCTCAGTTGGTTGGAGCATTGTCCTGTGCAGGTTCCATTCCCAGTCAGGGCACATCCTCAGGTTGCGGGTTTGATCCCTGGTCGGGGTGGATGTGGAAGCAACCAATCGATGTTTCTCAAATCAACATTTTTTCTCTCTCTCCCTTACTCTCTAAAATCAATTAAAAGTATTTTGTTAAAAATCAACTTTATTGAGATATAATTTCTATAGAGTGAAAGGCACCTGCTTTAAGTGTATGTTTCAGTGTGTTTTGTTTTGTTTTAATCCTCACCCAAGGATATTTTTTCATTGATCTTTATTTTATTTTATTATTATTAGAAAATATATTTTATTGGGGGGGTTGGGAAGGTAATGGGGGGATGAGGACAAATATGTAATACCTCAATCAATAAAGAAATTAAAATGAAAAAAATTTTATTGATTTTTTACAGAGAGGAAGAAACATCAATCAGCTGCCTCCTACACACCCCCCATTGGGGATGCGCCCGCAATCAAAGTACATGCCCTTGACCTGGATCGAACCTGCGACCCTTCAGTCTGCAGGCTGACGCTCTATCCACTGAGCCAAACCGGTTAGGGCTATTTTATTATTTTTTAAAAATATATTTCTTTATTGATCTCAGAGAGGAAAAGAGAGGTCGAGAGAGATAGAAACATCAATGATGAGAGAGTATCATTGATTGGCTGCCTCCTGCACGCCCCCTACTGGGGATCGAGCCTGCAACCCGGGTATATGCCCTTGTCCAGAATCGAACCTGGACTCTTCAGTCCGCAGCCCGAGGTTCTATCCATTGAGCCAAACCAGCCAGGGCTCAGTGTGTTCTGACAAACTTTTTTTTTTAAAATATATTTTATTGATTTTTTTACAGAGAGGAAGGGAGAAGGATAGAGAGCTAGAAACATTGATGGGAGAAAAACATCAATCAGCTGCCTCCTGCACGCCCCCCACTGGGGATGTGCCTGCAACCAAGGTACATGCCCTTGACCGGAATCGAACCTGGGACTTTTCAGTCCGCAGGCCCATGCTCCATCCACTGAGCCAAACTGGTCAGGGCCGTTCTGACAAACTTACAACAGGTGGCCACATTTCCATCACCCCAAAGCATCTCTCATGTTCCTTTGAAGTAAGTCTCCACCTCCAGTCCCAGGCACTGACTAAGCTACTTTCTTTCTTTTTTTAAAAAATATATTTTATTGACTTTGCACAGCGAGGAAGGGAGAGGGATAGAGAGTTAGAAACATCGATGAGAGAGAAACATTGGTCAGCCGCCTCCTGCACATCCCCCACTGGGGATGTGCCCGCAACCAAGGTACATGGCCTTGACCAGAATCGAACCCGGGACCCTTCAGTCCGCAGGCCGACGCTCTATCCACTGAGCTGCTTTCTGTCTGTATTTTGTTTCCTCTAGAATTTCATATGAATGGAATCATATCTACATATCCTAGTGCTGGCTTCTTTCACTCAGCATAGTGCTTCTGAAATGTATTCAAGTGTGTATTAGTAGCTTGTTATTACTGAACTGCATTGATGTGCAGCAACTATTTATCCATTCTCCTAACAATGGATATTGGTTGTTTCCAGTTTGGGGCTATCATGCATCTCTCTCTTTCTCTCTCTAATATTTTTATGTATTCTGATATGCTGCTAGGGTTGAGAGTTGAGAACCACAGATAAACCAGGGAAGAATTCTCCACAGGGAGAAAATGAGTGTTCCTTTTCTTTCTCACAGTAAATGTCTTTCTGCAGAAGTGTCAATAGGCATTTTATACGTGAAATCTTATTTTTTTATTTTTTAAAAATATGTCTTTATTGATATCAGAGAGGAAGGGAGAAGGAGAGAGAGAAAGAAATATCAGTGATGTGAAAGAATCATGGATCAGCTGCCTCCTGCACGTCCCATACTGGGGATTGAGCCCACAACCTAGGCATGTACCCTGACCGGGAATCAAACCCAGGACCCTTCAGTCCACAGGCCGACGCTGTGCACTGAGTCAAATGAGCCAGGGCATGAAATCTTATTTTAATCCTCACCCAAGGATATGTTTTTATTGATTTTTTTTTTTTTTTTTTTTTTTAGAGAGAAGAAGGGGGAGGAGCGAGAGAGGGAGAGAAAGAGAGAGGAAGAGAGAGAAAGAAAGGAAGGAAGCATGAAATATAATTTTAAAGAGCTACTGTGTGAAGGAAGCAAGCTTACAGAAAGGGTATCATTTCTTTAGGGTGCCGAGACCCTTCCCAATCTGTCTTGGGTTCAATTTGGGGGATTGCTGGATTGGGGAGTTTGTACTTATGCAGAGATACATCCAGGTATTTTGACTCTGGTAATTGCCGTGTGTGCCTGCTGCCAGTCCAGCAGCACTACATTCCCCTGTAACTAACTAGATGTACAGTAAGTTTCTGTAAATTGAATCCATGCATATGAATTAGCAATGTGTTCTGAAAGCTTCAAACTTTTTTTGCCATCAGGTTAATTTTTCATATCTCTCCCTCATGCCTGGTTCTCTTTGACACCTCTCTGATGAATAATTATTGGACTAATAAATAAATTCACACTTAATCAACTTAGGGACATTGCAAACAAAAACACGGGCTTTGAAGTCACCCAAACTTGGGGAGGAATCTTGGGTCTGCCACTTTCCAGTTAATTTTTCTGACTTCAGTTTTCTTGTCTGCAAAATGGGGCTACCTACCTCCGAGGAATGTTTTAGAGGGTCCATGAGATAAAGTATACTTTATTTGATAATTTGCTATTATTTTTTGCTAATTCCCTGCCTTCTTACACATGGCACGCCGCGTTAGTGGTCTGTCCCAGAAGGAATAATTGACCTCCCATTTGACTCTCCCAAGATGTCGGCTCCAGCTTCCACATTAAGGCAGCTGTGCCACTCTCAAGATGGCATACAGGAAGTGCATCATTAGGAATGAGCCCCAGAAATTTCGCGTTGGCGAAGCCAACGAGTAGATTCTCGCGAGAGGTTACGTCAGTCCCATCCAGACGTCGTGTGAACTGCAGCTGGTTCCGAAGGCGGAGGTGGGACTGGAGGGGTGTGGGGTAGGTTGGACGGCGACAAAGCAGCCCAGGGGTCGCCGGGAGCTAGGGAGATATAGAGGCCGGATTCAGGGGACTCTGGAGGTGTAGCAGGTGGTGTAAGAAGGTTCCCTTTCGGGTTCACGGTTGCCAGAATGAGGCTGCCGGAAGTGCGCTAAGAGGCTTTTTTTTTCTTCTCTCGGGGGAAACAGGCTCAAGGTGGGGTTCGGGATTAGGGGGTACGCTGAGCCCGCCGTCTTTTCCCTGCAAGAACAGAATATGTCGGACAGCGAGGACAGCAATTTTTCTGAGGAGGAGGACAGCGAGCGCAGCAGTGACGGCGAGGAGGCCGAGGTATGTGGCTGTGACGCTGGGGGAGGCATTGAGGCCGGGGACAGGACCTGGGCAGAAAGCCCCCTGTGGGAGATCAGAGGGGATCAAAATGAGCTCTGGTTTATGGGAGCTTTCAGGTTGTTGGGGGAGAGAGAGAGAGAGAGAGAGTTGGCAAGCCCAAGTCAAGCAGAGGGACAGATGCTGAAGGCCAGGGATGCTCCAGGTACGGTGAGATAACAAAACCTGGCATAAAGTAAGCGCTCATTATTAGTTTTTATTTTTAGGCATGCCCAGTCATTCCGGAAAAACATTTTTAGTGTCTATTATGTGTTAAGCACAATTCTTTGTCCTGGGACTACACCAGTAAACAAAACAGATTTTAAAAATCTTTGTCCAACTTTGGCCTTGTGAATGTAAGTAAATATAATTGATGAGTAAATCATTTAGTAAGCTAGAAGGTGTTCTGAAGTAGAGAGGAGGGGAATAGGAATCCTAGTTGCACTTTGAATAGGGTGGTCAGGGTGAGTATGAGTGGGTGACTTTTGACAAAAGACTTACTTGTTGGAGTGGAGGTAGTAAGTCATGTCACACGGAAGAGTGTTCCACTAAGGAGAAACAGCAAGTGCAAAGTTGGGAGCACTTCTGTGGTGTTCAAGAAGCAACAAGAAGGCCAGTGGGCAGAATCAGTGAGTTCAACAATAAGAGAAATAAGAAGAATCAGATGGTATAGGATCTTGAAGGCTGTGGTGAGGAACTTGTCCTTAACTGAGTGAGACAGAGCCATGATAGTTTTGAGCAAAGGAGGGATGTGATCTAATGTTTTGAAAGGATCAATCTGTTTTTTGGGTCTGTTGACTGTCCCGTTTCAGGAACTGTTAAACATTTTCTGGGACATAACTGATTTCAGATATTCTCTTATGTTATTCTCTTTTATTTTGCTTATTTCTGATTTACTCAATTTGTTGAACAAATAAATGTTTGAATATTTACACTGTTCCAGATACATCCTAGGTGTTGGAGAGAGAGTGGAACAAGGCAAATCTTTGCTTTCATGGAGTTTAGTAGGCAACAGTTACAAACTAATAAAGAAGATGACATGATGATTATAGAGATCTCATTTGACCTACAGAAATTTATTTTGTAAGTTAGTTACTAACACTTGGGCGATTTCAGTAAAAAAATCAAGATTTCCTGCTTTCTGGGAAAATGGGAGGAGCCAGCAACCTGAGACTCAGGATTGTTCTGCACAGTAGCTCTTTGCTCAAGAAGTGGCAGCCCTCTTTAGAGCAGGGAATTTTCTCTAGTTCCCAGGATATATCAGTTGCCATTTAACTTCATGCCTGTCTTGTGGCAGATTTAAAGAAAAGGAAAGATTTCTTATACCTGTTGATGAAACCCTGGGTTTCCCTTGAGCTGTCCCACTTATTTATATTGTCTGTTTGTCCTCTGTAGACGTTTGATTGTCAATCCCTGTGCCCTTTGGAAAGTCCTTAGCTTCCACTGAAGAGTTGGAGGAATTGGGATATCATGGTAGGGGCGGGGCAAGAGGGAAAGTGCCAGGAAGGGCCTTTGCTCCAAGTTGTAGTGCTGGGTCATGGCTTCAGGATACTTTGCTTGTGGTTAAAGCCTGATGGTAATGAGACCAGGATCCTCCGTTCCTTTCCTAGCTGGGGTAGTCTGGTTTGTCCTGTGCAGGTCTCACTTCCCTAACACCACACTAGGCTGGCTCGTCTGCTGTCACCAGGTGAGGCGGAAGGGTAGTGTCTTACTGCCAGAGATAGGACTGGATTGGCTTTTCAGACAGCCAAATGTTGGCATGGTCCTTGAAGGACTGGGTCCTGTGGATAGACATGCAGGGTTGGTAAATAATGGGCCACTTATTGGAGGGATCAGTTGGTTCACTATGCTCAGCTTCAGTAACTTGCTCAGTCGTTCAACAAGTGTTCCTTGAGTTCCTATCATGTTTGGATCACAGCCTTCCTCATGGAGTCCTCTGTTTTGGGGTAGAGAGTTTCATAAACGGGGATGGTTGCTGAGGGGGATGCTTAGAACAGATGGTGTAAGAGCATGTTCAAGTCCTGAGGTAACACAAAGATAGTAAGTAGTGGGGGCTCTCTCCTCAGGAAAGAAGGCTTTGCTGGGACTGTGCCAAGGGGATGATGACATGGTTTCTAGAAATTATGCTGTGATTCTTGTAGTTTGAGTTGTTGAAATGTGGGGCTTTGCCCTAGCCGGTGTGGCTTGGTTGGAGCATTGTCCCGTACATTAGAAGGTGGGGGGTTCCATTCCAGTAAGGGCACATTCCAAGTTGTGGGTTCAGTCCCCGTCTGGGCGTGTGCTGGAGGCAACTGATCAATGTTTCTCTCCTCCATCCTCTCTCTCTCAAAAAAAGTGGGGCTTTGTGGGCTAGTTAGGATTATGTGTTAAGCAAATATTTGTGTGTTTTTTTTGTGAGGGAGGCTGATTGAATTCAACAAATATTTATCGAGTGCCCATTATGCGCTAGATATTGTTCCAGATACTTGGGACACAGCAGAGAACAAAACAAAGGTCCCTGCCCTCATGGAATTTACAGTCTAGGCTTTATGACCACTTTGCCTGCACGCTGTCTGTGACCCTGGGCAAGTCTCTTCTTAGCTATCCAATGTGGGAAGAAGCTGGCCTGGACCAGACATGGGTAAGGTATCTGGTGCACTGTAGATGCCAAACAGATACCACTTCCAACCTACTACCCGAAAATAGGTCAGGTTGGAAGTTGACTTTTAATAATAAAATACAAGGGGGGCTGAAACCGTTTTGGCTCAGTGGATAGAGCATCAGCCTGCGGACTGAAAGGTCCCAGGTTCAATTCAGGTCAAGGGCATGTACCTGGGTTGTAGGCACATCCCCAGTAGGGGGCGTGCAGGAGGCAGCTGATCAATGTTTCTGTTTCATCGATGTTTCTAACTCTCTATCCCTCTCCCTTCCTCTCTGTAAAAAATCAATAAAATATATTTTTAAAAAAATACAAGGGGGGAGGGCTGAGGGAGTGCAGCCGGGTGGTCTGGTGTGCTGCTGTTCAGTGTCTGGGCTGTCTACACAAACTGCTGCTGCTGCTTGGTGGCTGCCTTACTGTCAAGGTCCTTGGCCTTCTCTGTAGCTGCCAGTGTTGTCTGTCTCCTTTGCCTTCTCCTTGCCTGTCTCAGCAAAGGTTTTGGAAGGGGCCTCACCTTGCAGTTTGGCCAAGATGTATTTAAAACCCTTTATTGTCTTGGTCACATTGCTTTTGAATGGGTCGAGACCATATTCTGGAGACGCCAAATAAGCTAGAGGAGACCCAAGCTTCCTGGTGGATTTCGGTCCAGCCACTATTATCAAGAGTTCACACAGTAAACAAATCGTTCCTCCACAACCATCAGCCGGGCGTGGTTGATGTTCTAGATGAAGGTGGTCGTGGTCTGGTTCTGTGGTCCACATTAGAATCTTCCGGGATGTACAATGAGTGAGCAACATTGGCAGGAAATACTCACTTGGCCCAGTGGGCATCCTGTTGGTCTTGGTCAGGAATCTCTGGGATAGGAGCTTCTGGTTAGGGGTCACCTCCCGGTGCACTGTGTCTTCAGTCAGGACATGTTTGCTATAGGGATCTGGGCACTGCTGCCAGAAGGCAGCGAACACTTGGTCCCAGGAACTCCAGAGCATGCTCCGGCTCAGGAAATACTTCATCATTGTCCCGGTGGGGCAGGATCAGCACCCGAGCAGTATCAGAGCCCTGGGGGCACACAGCGGCCAAGCCAGGGCTTGGGGCATGTCTGACAGGCACATAGCTCAGTCATCACCCCACTGTGCCCCACCAGCTGCCACTGCTATGAGCTGTCAGGCGCAAATATTTCTAAAGTTGTTTTCTGCCCCAGGCCTGGGCTAGGTGATGTTGGGCACTCGGTGGTGCCTGAGATAGCCTGGGTCCTGCTCTCAGTAGTCAAGGCCTTGATGGAGGAAGCCCAGAGGATGTGCCTTTACTTAGGGTGTGAGGGGGAGAGGGCAGGCATGACTTCCTGGAAAGGTGGTGGGTATTATTATTTTTAAATATATTTTTATTGATTTCAGAGAGGAAGGAAGAGAGAGAAACATCAGTGATGAGAGAGAATCATTGATTGGCTGCCTCCTTCATGCCCTCCACTGGGGATCGAGCCTGCAACCTGGGCATTTGCCCTTGATCAGAATCAAACCTGGGACCCTTCAGTCTGCAGGCCGACGCTCTATCCACTGAGCCAAACGAGCTAGGGTGGCGGTGGGTATTTTTATTGAAGTAAGAATGAGAGGCAGAGGAGAATGGTGGTGTTTTTTAAATCAATTTTTATTGATTTCAGAGAGGAAGGGAGAGGGAGAGAAATATAAATGTCAATGATGAGAGAATCATCAATCAGCTGCCTCCTGCATGCCCCCTACTGGGGATTGAGCCCACAACCCTGGCCTGTGCCCTGACCGCAATAGAACCATGATCTCCTGATCCATACATAGGTCAATGCTCAACAACTGAACTACACCTGTAGGCTAAAATTATTATTTTTAATCCTCATCAAGGATATGTTTTTATTTGTTTTTATTGATTTTAGAGAGGGAGAAACATCGATTGGTTGCCTCTTGAACGCGCCCGGACCGTAGATCAATCCTGCAACCTTTTTGGTGTATGGGATGATGCTCCAACCGACTGAACCATCTGGCCAGGGCTGGGGGCTTATTCTTTATATGAGGTTTGAGGGGAGCTATGGCCATCTTATAAGCAGTGGACCAAATGATCAAATTCATGTTTTAGATCATAGTTTCCCAAGACTATAGATGCATTCCAGGTTGGGGGTGGTGGTGAAGAAGAAATGCTATAGGTGAAATAAGGACAAGACCTTCAGCCACATGGAATCATTTAGTGAAGAAGCTTTTTGTTGTGTGTTTTCTTTTTTCAGTTTAGTTTATGTCCTGTCTTTGATTGGGTCATGGAAGTTGGACATAGAAAAAGTTTCACTTTGGTGCTACTATACCTCTGGCAACCTTTCTGAAATTTCTTAGTCTCTGTTTATCAGGGAGAACAGGCCTTTGGCTTAGAGTCTACAGCAGGCAAAGTATCCTGCTGAGACTTAACATTGTTTTGCTCATATCTTTATGGCTACTTTCTATTTATGACAAGATAGCCTTCAAAAATTTTTTATTACTTATGAACTATTTTAAAACATAGAAACATTTCTCTTGTAAAGTAAGTAAAAATGTGAGTGAATTTAAAGAAAATATCAGACAAATGGGTTTTACTGATGTGGACATGGCAGGAAGTTATAACATTAATGAGGAAAATATTACAGTCGGGGAACGCTGTTTTGTATGGATCACTGCCTTCTATGACTGGTATGGGAAGAAGGATTATAGGCCAAGAGACCAGAAAAAAGGCTGGGCAGGGATCCAAATTTTAGAGGGCAATGTTCTGGACTAGAATAGGGGCTGTGGGGATGAGGAAGAAGGGATGCATTGGGGAGAAGAGGTTCAAAAAGCAGAAGGGTCATGAATTTGATGCCTAATGGGAACTAGAAGACCAGCACCAGTCTTGGGGAAGACATGAAGGATTTAATGTGAAGGGCTCATTCTGGGGAGGCATCCAGGAAGCTGCTGGAATATGGTGGTTTTTAGTTCTGGAAAAAAGGGGGACTGGAGACAGATGGGGTGTCATTTGCAGAGAGAGGAACTGAAGTTGTGGAAGGTAAAATGGCCAGGGAGGGAGTGTATAGCGTGAGAAACAAAGTGGGCCCTTGAGGGTTGAACAGAGTAAGAGGACCTGCAGAGGGGCAGTCAAAGAGTTTGGGGAAAAGCCAGGAGAGCATAATGTGACATGCCAAGGGAAGAGCATATTGTTAGGGAGGGAGTGGTGTGAGATGTCTTGTAGGTACCAACCAAAAAGTGTGTACAGAATTAGCAGCAAGAGGTGGTTAATTTGAGCACTGTGGCCTGGAAACAGAGATATGGGAGTTCTTGGCACAGAGATGTCTTTCACAGCCAAGAGAATGGGTGAGATGGCACAGGGAGTTGTAGAGTACAGAGAGCCAAGAACCAAACCTCATGGAGCTAACAAATTTAAAGGCCTGGGCTAGCAAGGAGGTCTAGTGGAGGGAGGAGTTCAGGTCAGCTCCCAGATATTGGTCAGATAGATGGTGATGCTATCACTGAGAGGATGGTTACCAGAGAGACCTGGCCAGAGTGGGAGGGTATGCACACAGAGCAGAGTGGGCTGAAGTCACATTTGCGGGTAGGGAGATTGGTGTTTGGATTTTGGGTTAAAGAACTCTGGTGTTCCATTCCTTCTGACTCTGCAGGTAGAGGAGGAGCGGCGGAGTGCAGCAGGCAGTGAGAAGGAGGAAGAGCCCGAGGAAGAAGAAGAGGAGGAAGAGGAGGAAGAATATGATGAGGAAGAAGAGGAAGAAGACGATGACCGACCTCCCAAGAAACCCCGCCATGGTGGCTTCATTCTGGATGAGGCTGGTATGTCCCAGGGCTGGCGAATGCTGAGCAGAGGCTGGATTTCCACTTCAGTTCTATTTCTTGAATGTACTTAAAAAAACAACATTTGGTAAATGTCAAACACAATAGTAGGATGGTATGTGGAGCCCCCATGTTCCATCATCTTGTGTCAACAGTTAACAGCTTAGCCCAGCCAGTGTAGCTCTGTGGTTGAGGGCCGACCTATGAACCAGGAGGTTATGGTTCGATTCCAGGTTGGCACACATGCCTGGGTTGCAGGCTCAGTCCCTGGTGAGGAGCGTGCAGGAGGCAGTCGATTGATGATTCTCTTGCATCATTGATGTTTCTATCTCTTTCCCTCTTCCTTCCTCTCTGAAATCGATAAATAAGTATTTTTATTTATTTTTAAAATATATTTTATTGATTTTTACAGAGAGGAAGGGAGAGGGATAGAGAGTTCGAAACATCGATGAGAGAGAAACATCGATCAGCTGCCTCCTGCACAACTCCTACTGGAGATGTGCCTGCAACCAAGGTACATGCCCTTGATCAGAATCGAACCTGGGACCTTTCAGTCTGCAGGCCGACGCTCTATCCACTGAGCCAAACCGGTTGGGGCAATAAATAAGTATTTTTAAAAAACTAAATATGGCCCTAACCGATTTGGCTCAGTGGATAGAGCATCAGCCTGCGGACTCAAGGGTCCCAGGTTCGATTCTGGTCAAGGGCATATACCTTGGTTGCGGGCACATCCCCGGTGGGGAGTGTGCAGGAGGCAGCTAATCGATGTTTCTCTCTGATCGATGTTTCTAACTCTCTATCCCTCTCCCTTCCTCTCTGTAAAAAATCAATAAAATATATTTAAAAAAACAAAAAAATCAAATACGCCCTGGCCAGTTTGGCACAGTGGATAGAACGTCGGCCCGAGATAGGGTCCTGGGTTTGATTCTGGTCAAGGTCACATACCTTGGTTGCAGGCTCAAACCCCGGCCCTGGTCGGGGAGCCATGCAGAAGGCAGCCAATTGATGTATCTCTCTCTGTCTTTCCCCCTTTCTTCCACTCACTCTAAAAATCAATGGAAAAATATCCTCAGGTGAGGATTAACAACAATAAAAACAAACAAAAAAACAGGTAACAGCTTAGTACCAGCTTGTTTTACTTATTCCTCCTCCACTTACTGCTGGATGATGTTGAAACAAATCTCAAATACATAATTTACCCCCAAATATTTCTGTATGTATATATTCCTAAAAGATAGGTCCTATTATTGTATTAAAATTTCTTTTTTAAAAAAATATTTTTATTGATTTTAGAGAAACATCAACATCTATCTGCCTCCTGCATCCCCCTCTCCTCCGTGGGGATTGAGCCTGAAACCTGGGCATGTGTTTTAACTGGGAATCAAACTGGGGAACTCTTGGTGCATGGGTTGATGCTCAATCAGTGACCCCCACCAGCCAGGCTTAATTTCTTTTTAAAATGAATTGTTTTAAAATATTTTTTAATGTTTTTAGAGAGAGACATTGATTTGTTGCTCCACTTATTTATGCATTCGTTGGTTGATTCTTTTAAAAAAATGCAAACTTTCCTTATCAACTTGAGAGAGAGAAACATTGATTTGTTGTTCCACTTATCTATGCATTCATTAATTGTTTTTTGTATGTGCTCTGACGGGATTGAACCCGCAACCTTGGCATATGATTATAACACTGTAGCAAATTGAGCTACCTAGCCAGGGCAAGATAGGTCCTTTAAAAACACACAATCACGTCCTAACTGGTTTGGTTCAGTGGATAGAGCGTCAGCCTACGGACTTAAGAGTCCCAGGTTTGATTCCTATAAAGGACCATGTACCTTGGTTGTGGGCACATCCCCAGTAGGGGGTGTTCAGGAGGCAGCTGATTGGTGTTTCTCTCTCATAAATGTTTCTAATTCTGTCCCTCTCCCTTCCTCTCTTTAAAAAAATCAATAAGATATATTTAAAAAATAAAACACACAGTCACAATACCATTATTACCCTTTAAAAAACTGACAATACTCTGCTTGTCATGGAAAGCTCAGATGATCTAGAGATAGACAACAGGACAGGGTAGTAAAGGCCAACAGATCTTGGTCCCTCCTGGCCTGGCTTTGCTTTTTTCTCCATGTGATTCTGGGCAAGTCGCTATATGTCTCTCTCAGCCTCTTGTCCCCTACAGGTGACAAACAGTTCTTCCTACTTCAGCAGGGATAATTTGTGGATTTGGGAGACCATTCATATAAAACACTTAAGGCTGATGGCAACCCAAAGTGTACTGCCCAGCCTAGAATGGGCCCTTAGACAACAGCGTGGTTTTTTATTTGCGATTATTTAGGCCCACATTATATATGCTGTTCTATAAACTGCTTTTCTCACTCAATGCTTGTGGCGGTGGATATAACCTAAATAATTTAGGTTAAAAAGTTAATTGGTGTTCAAGTTTTCTAAACAACCTGTGGCACCCAAGTGCTCAATATACATTAACTACTATCATTATCACTGAAATAGCTATTTTTTCCGCTGGCTGCATAGTGTTTCATAATGTGTTTTATTTATTAAACAGTCTCTTGTTAGACATTGAAGTTTATATTTATCAGTATTTTAAGTAGCACTGCTGTGAGTATCTTTTTTTTAAAAAATATATTTTATTGATTTTTTACAGAGAGGAAGGGAGAGGGAGAGAGTTAGAAACATCGATGAGAGAGAAACATCGATCAGCTGCCTCCTGCACACCCCCTACTGGGGATGTGCCCGCAACCAAGGTACATGCCCTTGACCGGAATCGAACCTGGGACCTTTCAGTCTGCAGGCCTATGCTCTATCCACTGAGCCAAACCGGTTAGGGCTGCTGTGAGTATCTTCACGTATTTTGACACATATGCAAATTATTGTCTAGATCAGGATTCTTTTTTTGTGTGTGTGGTCTCTTTTGCAGTCTGATAAAGTCTATGGATCTGTTCTTAGAGTTACGTTTTGAAATGTGTAAAACAAAATACATAGATTTTCAAAGAGAACAACTATATATATATATATTTTTAATATATTTTATTGATTTTTTACAGAGAGGAAGCGAGAGAGATAGTTAACATTGATCAGCTGCCTCCTGCACGCCCCCCACTGGGGATGTGCCCACAACCCAGGTACATGGCCCTTGACCGGAATCGAACCCGGGACCCTTCAGTCTGCAGGCTGACACTCTATCCACTGAGCCAAACCGGTTTCGGTGAGAACAACTATATTAAAACACAGTGTCAAACTGTTAAAGGAACATCATAAACACATTTAATTAGCTACGTTTAGTGGAGGGAGGGTCTGGTAAGAGTCTAATTTTGAAGTAGCAATGAGTGAATGATTTTGATATAACTGTAACTGTAATACCAGATTTCACTGCCAATACTGCTGTGGTTTGTTGTCATTATTCATAATTGATGGGAAATTTAGTGGAAATGATTTTTTTCATCTAACACATACCTCACAGATTTTTATATGGTAAATCCCTACAAGTCAAATTGCTAGGCAAAAAGGAGGCATATGTTTTTAAAGCTTTTGATATCTGTGGCCAAATATCAGCCCCTGAAAAGGTCACACTAGTTGATGCTCCCACCAGCCATACATGAAAATACTTGATTTCCCCACACCCATATAAAGGGGAGTGACTTGGAACACAACCCTCCATTTTCTGGGGACTCTCTTACCCCAGGGGAAAACAGAGCAGAGGGGCAGAAGATGCTCTAGGTGTTCCTGTTCTCAGAGAGCTTTGGTCCCTTCTCAAAGGCTGAGGGGCAGGGAGTCCTTGCTTAGAGAAAAGGTCTAAGATAGCAGATGGGCGCAAATCAAGAGAAAAGAATGGATAATATGCCATATGACCAAGATGTGGGCCACTAGGAATACTTATGCGTTGGTGATGGGAGTGTTTGGGTTACTGCCCCCCCCCCTTTTTAAATATATTTTTATTGATTTCAGAGAGGAAGGGAGAGGGAGAGAAAGATTGAAACATCAATGACAGAGATTCATTGATCGGCTGCCTCCTGAACGTCCCCTACTGGGGATCAAGCCCGCAACTGGGAATCGAACCTGGGACACTTCAATTTGCAAGCTGATGCTCTATCTACTAAACCAAACTGGCTAGGGTGGTCACTGCCTATTAAAATGCTGCGTATGTGGCTGTACCCATTAATGCTTAACATGCGGGGGCCCTTGGATCCAGCAATTCCTTTTTAGAAATTTACCCCACAGTTAAACTCACAGAGGTACATAAAAACATAAAGACAAAGACACTTGCTGCAATCCTCTTTGCAATTGCAAATGTTTGGTGACCTAAATGTTCGTTGATGATAAGGGCCTGGAAAAACAAATTATGGAGCAGAAATCAGACAGCATATGCATATGAGGCACGTGCTGCTATGCAAGAGCTCCAAGCTAGTGTTATTGCTCAGAAAAAGGAAGGTACAGAACAGTGTTTAAAAAAATTGTGTGTGTGTGTGAGAGAGAGAGAGAGCGAGAATAGTGATGTGGGTTTCTTATATATGCACAAATTATCTCTGGACAAGAAATGTTTCAGAGTTACCTCTGAAAAAGAAGACTGAGATGGTGGGGGTTAGAAATGGGAGGGAGAATCGCTGTACACTTAACGTCATCTGTACACTTTGGGTTTTTTCATCATGTGCTAGTATCTTTATTGTTTAAGTTTTTAGTGTAATATTTGATGCATACAGAAGAGTATTTGTAATGTATTGAAGTGCATAGAACCTGAAGCTAGGCTGCCTCTTGGGTACCAGTTGAGAGTGGGCAAGTTAGATAAACTCTCTGGGTCTCAGAGCCCGTATAAAATTGGAACAATGATGAAAACTCTTAGGGTTTCCAGGAAGATTTAGTGAGAAATCTAGCAAGTATGCAGAACAGGGCAGGGCACATATTGAATACAATCTCAATAAGTGGTAGCCATTACAAATGTAAGAGCATAATAATAAAACCAATCAACCATGAATTCTGTCTTTAAAAAACAACAACCATATACCTGTCTTCCCTTGATAGTTGAGAGGAAACTTTTCTGCTTGCTTACTTAGATCTTTCTTTTTAAGATGGATCTGAGGGTGGGATTGAGGCGAGGAGTGGTTTAGAGCCAGGGGGATTTGCACAGGAGACCTGACCCTGCTGCTTGGAGCAGCCCTATGGCTTCAGGTGAGTACCTCACCTGTCTGAGCCTCAGTGTCCTGACCTGGAAGATGAGAGTTTGTTGTACCCATCTCCCAAAGGAGTTTTCCTGGAAGCTGTTGTCATGAGGTACCCTTTGCTGCCCCTGACCACTTGGCATTGTTTCAGATGTGGACGATGAGTATGAGGATGAGGACCAATGGGAAGATGGAGCAGAGGACATCCTAGAGAAAGGTGTGTGTGGGCCCGCCTCTAGAAGACCACTAGGGGATGTGACCCAGAGGGTTTTGAGAGCCCATCCTGCACCCCCATGCCCTGCACCATCCCAACCCCCACCCTCCTCACCTCGCTTCTTTCTGTCCTTGCCAGAGAGATCAGCCAGCTCCGTACCCTTGTCCTTTGAGGCCCATGAGTTGGGGGGCGGGGGCTGTAGAGTGGTAGGTGTTGTGGGGAGAGGACTCTGGGATCCCAGGGCCCCAGTAAATCCTTTCTGGGGGTTATAGGGTGGGTGGACCCTATCCCAAGATACCCCCCACTTCCTGGGCCAGTGCCCCCCTTCCCTGTTATTTTCCGTTTTGTGCGCCTCATACATTTCGGCTTCTCCCCCAACCACCTGGTGGCTGGCCTTTACTTTTGATTTTCAACCTTCTGTGCCCCTCCCTTCCCCTCCCCCCAACCCATTGGTTGATTTTGCTGCTATAATTTGGCTCATACTTTGTCTGCCCTCGCCCACCACCACCACCACCACCACTACCACTACCACCACCACCTCCTCTTCCTCCAAGTAGAAGAGATTGAAGGTAAGAATTTGAAAAGTGTGATTCCTCAACCCTCCTCCCATCTCCTGACATCTCCTCTTTCCTGCCCTTGGCACCCTCCCTCATCCCTGATCCCTGTTCGCCCCTGGGGTCTTTCACTCATGTTAGCGTCCAGAGTAAGGGGGTTCTGGGTCCGGCCCCTAGCCATGATTGGCCTGGGAAAGTGGGTGTATATTTGTGTATGAGTATTGTAGGAGGTAGGGATGCAGGGATGGGTGGCGTGGGATGGAATTCAGGATGTGTTCAGTCAGTGGCTGTAAGATGGGGAACAGCTGGACAGTCTTTTCATGAGAAGCAGAAACCTGAGCAGGATTTGGGTGAGAATTGGGGGTTTCCTCAGTGAGGTGTGTTCTCCCCAAGGCCCACCTCTGGCCCTCTTAGCCCCACTACTTTCTCCAGGCCCTTGCTCTTCACCTTCTCTTACTCACCCCATCTGGCCATTTTTCTGCAGCTTCCAATATTGATAATGTTGTCCTGGACGAAGACCGTTCTGGGGCTCGCCGCCTACAGAACCTCTGGAGGTAAGCAGGGAGGGGGAAAGTGGTGAAATTGGCTCCCACGGGAAGTTTTGGGGGTGGGTCAGTCCATATTTTCTCCTTAATTTTCCATTCATGTTTATCCCTCCCCCCCTCCCACATGCACCCCAGGGACCAGCGAGAAGAAGAATTAGGCGAGTATTACATGAAGAAATATGCCAAGTCATCTGTGGGAGAGACGTAAGAGCGTGGGATGGGGGTTTGGGGGGCCAGGAGAGGTGGTCCCTTGTAGGAAGGGTCGGGGTCTGACAGAGCTTCACCTCTTCTTCCCAACTGCCCTTTTCTCTCCAGGGTGTATGGAGGGTCTGATGAGCTCTCTGATGACATCACTCAGCAGCAGCTGCTCCCAGGAGTCAAGTAAGGGGGTGGGACAGGAGGGCTGAGGTGGAACTCTTGTACTGTACTTGGGTGATGTGCCCATACAAGTCATTCCTAAAATAAATCAGGACACAGTCACACAGGCAGTGGTGGATGAGAGGAGGAAGGAGGGAGGAGTGAGATGGCACCTTTCTCTCTCCTTCTTATGTATAGAAGAATGGAGAAAGGAGAGGGTGTGAAGCAAGAGGAAGGATGGGTGTGATTTTTTGTATGTTTCATGATGAGACAATTTCACTAAAGGGCTTTCTTTCCCTCTCCTGTCTAGGGATCCAAATCTGTGGACTGTCAAATGTAAGGTGTGTGCTCTGGCATCATGGCTTAGGGGAGACAGGGAAATGAGGGAGGTGGCTTTGTCTGGGAGAACTGTCCATGTGTCTATCTTGAATTTCCTTGGCCTGATTGCCTTTCCTTCCTTCTCTCTTCTCTCTCCCATCCACCTCACTGTCTCCTACCTTTGTCTTTCATGCTGTTCATCACTCGCACTCTGTATTTCTCCATCTCTCATGTTCCTCTCTCTCCTACTTTTTCTTGCCTGATGACTCTTACTGTTATCTCCTGTCCCTTTTCCCATATCTTGCCCTCCAACTCATCTTGTCTCATAAGTCTGCCTCTCTTCCAGATTGGGGAGGAACGGGCCACAGCCATTTCCTTGATGCGCAAGTTCATTGCTTACCAGTTCACAGACACGGTATGTGTAGGCAGGCAGCTTTGGGGGTGGGGGGTGGAGGGAGGGAGAGTGTAGATTCAAGGGTACCACTGCATGTTAAGTGAGCTGCTTCAGCTAGGAAAAAACCACTCCCTAAATTGAAGCGTTCTGTGTGCCCTGTCTTCTCTCTTTCTGCATTTCTGGCTGGGTTCCTAAGCCCCTGTAGCCCTCTGGAAGTCAGCCATTTAGCTTCCTGAGCTGTTTCTACCTGAGAGTGCGTTTTGCCTGTTCACCAACCCTGTTGGGTAGCTGTCTTCTCTTTATTGTTTCAGAGTCTTATAGTGGGACAGTTTGACTAAGGGGGTCAGGGAACAGGTCTGTCTTTAGGAAAATTCCTTCCTTTCACACAGTCATCAAACATTTGCTGAACTTTTCCTCTGGGCTGGTCCTTGCACTGGGAGATGCTGAGGATACAGTGGTGACCATGCCAGAGCTGGTCCCTGCCTTTTCAGGGCTCACTCAGCACACAAAACATGAAGTAGTACCCTCTGCATGCAAGGCAGCAAATGCTGTATTAAGGGCACAGATCTTTCTTCAGACTGCCAGGGTTTGAATCCTGTCCCTGCCACTTCCTATCTTTGTGACCTTGATCAAACCACTTCCCCTCTCTGGGCCCTGCAAGGGCCTCAGCATCATTAGGATTGAATAGCTGGGGACATGTCCAGCAGCTTGTGTTCAATAAATGTAGTTGTTGTCAGAGATATAATTCTCAGTTTTGGAACCAGGAAAAAGGAAGAGTGTCCTCAAAATTTGTGAAACATGGGGTTACTGGTAACTGCATATGGTGTAGTAACTTTCTTACTTAATATGCTTTGTTTTGGCTGAGTGCATTGCTTTTACCTGCTGAAGCAATGGGTGTGCATTAGTGGGGCCAAGTGGATAGTTGCAGGATTTGCAGATTATGATTTTAAGTGTGCACAAACCTCAACATTGTGCCCTGGGCAAAATTCTAGTGGCCCTATTTGAGTTATGACTCTGATTATTATTTTTGTTTTTATTTATTTATTTTTTTTATTGATTTCAGAGAGAGGAAGGGAGAGGGAGAGAGAGAGAGAAACATCAGTGATGAGAGAGAATCATTAATTGGCTGCCTTCTGCATGCCCCCTACTGGGGATTGAGCCTGCAACCTAGGCACGTGACCTTTACTGGAATTGAACCTGGGTCCCTTCAGTCCGCAGGCTGATGCTCTATCCACCGAGCCAAACCAGTTAGGACTGTATTTGTTTTTAATGAGCAAAATAGTACACAGATATTATAAAAGCTCAGATCTCTCCATATCTGAGTCCCATTTGTCACAAGTAATTACTGTTGATTTGTATGTCTTTCCAGACCATTTTCTCTGCATGTTGAAAATTATGTCTTGCTTTTTAAAAAAACACAAAGTGATGTTTTATTGTACACATAATTCTGCAGCAAGCCTTTTGTCAGTGCCATAATTATCTTTCCATGCCCAGTAAATATAAGGTTGTTCCCATTTTTCACTGTCACAACCGATGCTGAAATTAATTGTATGTTTTTTGTTGTTGTTATGAATCCTCACCCGAGGATATTCTTTCCACTGATTTCTAGAGGAAATGGGAAGGAGAGAGGGAGGGAGAGTGAGAAAGAAAGATCACGGTGAGAGAGACATAACGATTGGTTGCCTCCCGTACCCACCCTGGCCAGGGCTGGGGATCGAACCTGCAACTCAGGCACATGCCCTTGACAGTAATTGAACCCGTGACCCCTTGGTTCTTGGGCCAACACTCTAACCACTGTCCCAAAATGGCCAGGGCTAATTGTGTGTTTTTTTTTTAAATTGAGATGTATCCTAGCCGGTATACTCAGTTGTTGAGCACTGACCCATGAACGAAGAGGTCACCCGTTCAATTCCCTGTCGAGTTGTGGGCTCTATCTCCAGTTGGGGGCATGCAGGAGGCAGTTGATGGATGTTTTTCTCATCGATGTTTCTATCCCTCTCCTTCCTCTAAAATCAATAAAAACATTTTAAAAAAATTGAGATATAATTCACATTCCATAAAAATTACAGTCATGGTGGATGATCCTTTTTATTTATTGCTGGATTTGGTGTTCTATTTTATTAAAGATGTTTGCATTTATGTTCATAAGGGATATTGGGATATTGTAGTTTTTTTATGATGATCTCAATGTAATACTGAATCATAGGATGAATTGAGAAATGCTTCCTTCTCTAAAGAGTTTCCTGAAGGATTGATATTAATTATTTAAATGTTTGGTAGAATTACCAGCGAAGTCATCTAGTTCTGGGCTTTCTGTGTGTATGTGGAAGTTTTTTTTTTTAATTAATTCAATATCTTTGCTTCTTGCAGGCCTATTCAGATTTTCTATTTCTTTTTCCATTAGTTTTGGTAGTTTGTCTTTCTATGGAAAACGTTCATTTCATTTAGGTTATCTAATTTGTTGGCAGGCAGTTAGTTGTCCATGGTATTGCCTTGTTATTTCTTTCATTTCTGAATTTAGTCATTTGAGCCTTCTCTTTTTTTTTTTCTTGATCATTCTTGTTAAAGGTTTGTCAAAGCTTTTGATCTTTTCAAAGAAGCAACATTTGGTTGTAGGGGCTTTGTTGTTGTTTTTCTTAAAATTTTTAAAAATTGATTTGAGAGAGAGAAACATTAACTTGTTGTCCCACTTATTTATGCATTCATTGGCTGATTCTTATATCTGGGCTGACTGGGGATTGAACCCACTACCTAGGCATATTGGGATGATACCAACCAACTGAACTCCCTGACCAGGGTGCTATTGTTTTTTTATTCTCTATTTCATTTGTTTCCATTCTAGTCTTTTCTTTTTCCGCATTTTTTTTTTAAATAGGTTTATTTGCATTACACTTATTTATTTCTTATATTTTTATTGATTTCAGAGAGGAAGGGAGAGGGAAAGAAAACATCAATGATGAGAGAGAACCACCGATTGGCTGCCTCCTGCATGCCCCCTACTGGGGATTGAGTCTGCAACCCGGCATGTGCCCTTCACCAGAATTGAACCCGGGACCTTTTAGTCCACAGGCCGATGGCTCTATCCACCGAGCCAAACTGGCAGGGCTATTTTCCTTTTTTTAAGTTGGCATTTACAGCTGTAAACTTCTGAGCATTGTTGTCTTCACATTCTAATAAGTTTTTAGTATATATGTTTTGTTCCCCGTCTTGTTTGTTTGCTATAATATACAACTGCAGTGAACATCTTCGTATCCATGTCATTGGGCCAACATGTTTCTGTGATATAAATTCCTGGAAGAGTGACTGCTTAGGTGACAGTTGTTATTAGCAGTTGTGTCTCACTGTTTTCTTCCATGGGCTCGGCCTTGTAGCCCTTGCAGATTAAATCGGTAGTGGCACCAGAGCACGTGAAGGGCTACATCTACGTGGAGGCCTATAAGCAGACCCACGTGAAGCAGGCCATTGAGGGCGTGGGCAACCTGCGGCTTGGCTACTGGAACCAGCAGATGGTGCCCATCAAGGAGATGACAGATGTGCTCAAAGTGGTGAAGGAGGTGGCCAACCTGAAACCAAAATCCTGGGTCCGCCTCAAGCGAGGCATCTATAAGGATGACATCGCACAGGTGCCTCTGCATGGGGTTGGGTGGCCAAGGGGGTCAGGACTCATGTTCACACTTCTGCTCCTCTGTTCTCCCCTCCTCTCCACTCCAGCCCCTTTCCTAGTGCAGAGAGCAGCACCCCACTCAGATTAGGTGAAGTAGAGCCTAGGTTTTGTCCTGAGGAGATGGATGACAATTCTGTGCATGATGAAAGCATGTTGAGTAAAGATCTGAAGGAGGTGAGGGAATGAGGCATGTGGAATTATTGGGGAAATGTATTGGGACATGAATTAGGACCTTCTCTTGCTGAAGCAGTGTGGCAGGTCATGAGCTCAGGGAGGCCTATCATTGGGCTTTGGCTTTTTTTTATTTTTAAATATATTTTATTGATTTTTTTTACAGAGAGGAAGGGAGAGGGATAGAGAGTTAGAAACATCGAAGAGAGAGAAACATCTATCAGCTGCCTCCTGCACACCCCCAACTGGGGATGTGCCCACAACCAAGGTACATGTCCTTGACTGGAATCAAACCTGGGACCCTTCAGTCCGCAGGTCAACGCTCCATCCACTGAGCCAAACCAGTTAGGGCTGGGCTTTGGCTTTTATTGGAGTAAGATGGGAGGGCGCTAAGGAATGCAGTGTGACTTTGATTTTAATAGGATTACTCAGGTGACTGGTTCTCAAGCTGGGGGGACATTGCCCCCAGGGGATATTTTAGCAATGTATGGAGACATTTGTGGTTATTTCAATTGCACAGTTGATTCTGGCATCTAGTGGATAGATGCCAGGAATTCTGCTAACATTCTACAATGCATGGAACAGCCCCCCACAATAAAGATTACCTTTCAGTAAATTAAAAAAAAATATTTACCTGGCTGAGAAACCCTTGAATAGAGTATATGGAACCACAGAAGCAGGGAGACAGTGAGGAGACTAGTGATTCCGTGGTGGAGGTAGCCATGATGGTGGTTCAGGACTAAGGTTAGAGTAGTAGAGGAGGGGAAAGAGGTCAGAGTTTTTGAAGTCAGAGCTGACAGGATTTGCGACAGATTGGATATGGAGAAAGAAAGGAGTTAAAAATTACTTCCTAGTGCCTGAGCAGAAGGAAGGATGAAATGGGAGGAGAGTGGGAGATGAGCAGGTTTGGGGGAAATCAGGAGGTCAGTTTTCATTGTGCTAGGTTTGAGGGATCTTTTTAGCCATCTAAGTGGAGGTGTCAAGCAAGCATAGTCTATTTCAGAGTTGAGGGGAGACAGGCTGAGAGAGACTTTGGGAATTGTCAGGAATCTGGTTTCCCATCACCCTCTATCCCTAACCTTCCTGATATCTCTTTTTTTTCCTGTGTCTAGGGTCAGGGAGGGAGGGCTGGGCCCTTCCTGATCACTCACCTGTCCTCCTCAGGTGGATTATGTGGAGCCCAGCCAAAATACCATCTCTCTGAAGATGATCCCACGTATCGACTATGACCGCATCAAGGCCCGCATGAGTTTGGTACCCTGGGGATGTGATGCCTCTAGGGGAGGGGGAATACTTTATCCCAGCTGGTGGCCAAGCCCTCCTACCTTACCTTCCCACCCATGCCCCTTTTCTTCCACAGAAAGACTGGATTGCTAAAAGGAAGAAGTTTAAACGGCCTCCACAGAGGCTGTTTGATGCTGAGAAGATTAGGTGAGTGTCCTTGGGGACTGTCTGGGTTGGGTCCTCAGAGCTGTGGTGCAGGATGTGCCTTTGCAGTTTCCCTCACAGGGATGGACCCCTGACAGGTGGTTAGCTGTAAGTATAGCCTCAGCCAAGTCACTTAACATCCTCATGCCTCAGTTTCCTCTGCTTACAAACATTAATAATGTTTGGATTGTAGGGAGAATTAAATGAATTAATATGCATGTGTGCCCAGAGTATCACTTTGCATTGTAATAAGCATGATTAATGGTATCATATATTGAAATGGGATTTATCCACACGCCAGGTTTTATAAAGTCTCTCTCCCTGATATCCTGACGCCCAGGCAAACAAGATGAGGGTATAGAGCTCCTACCCCTCAGGGTGTCTTCCTCCCCTCCCCCTCCCCAGCTGGATGGAACTCAGAGCAGCTCAGGGATTCCAGCATTCCAGATCTAGCAAGATTTCCAACAGGAAGGGCAGGAGAGGAGGATATAGAGAAACAAGAGCTGCCAGTGACACTTTTCCCTCTGTTCTTGTTCTGGAACCTGTTGTGAGTCAGGCAGACAGTTTTTCATCATCTACATTTTAGAATGTGTCTTTTGATCTGGATCCAAGGACCTGGCTAATACCTCCCATGACTGAATTTGACCCATTTACACCACTGGTCTCCACCCTACTGAACCTTCCTTTACTGTGTAGGAGAGAGCAAACCAGAGTCACCCCTCCCTGCCCCCCAGCGAGCTGAGGCAACAGTGCCCTGACATAGCCAGCAGAACATGCTTGTCCCTCTCCCAAATGCACCATGTGAATGAAAGATGTTTGAGTGAATGGCAGGGGAAGCTCAGCCTGCTCTTCCATACATTTCCCATTTGGGGAATGGGAGAGGCTTTCCCTCTCCACATCAGAAGCATGGAACAGGAACTAAGTGTCTCTCCCACCCCACATGCAGGGCCAGTAGAATTAAGGAACAAGCTTTGCTCCCCCTCCCCCTGCATTTGAATCCAGACTCAGGCTCACGGCTGGGCCATGTGGTAGGCCTCTCCGAGCCTCATTTCCTCATTTCCCTGGAAAATGAAGAGCATATTACTGATGTCACAGGCTTTGGGAGGAGTCAGTGAGGTAGTGTGTGTCCAGACGAGGCACGGGCTGAGTGCTCCATGAATGTTAACTGAAATTTTGTCCAACTGGTATTTACTGTGTGTCTGTGATATGCAGATACTTAGAGGGGAAAAAGAGGAGTCCCTGCCCCTCTGGAGCTGCCATTCTGGTTAGGAAGATTAATCACACAGTAGTTCATCAGTGCATGATGCGCTGTGGTGACAGACAAAGCAAGGAAGGGGCAGTGGAGTGCAGGAAGGTGGGGGCTGTGTGGCTGCCCCTGTCTGTGAGAGATACTCCAAGAGGGTATGTGTTGGGATGGCATGGGATGGTCATCCTGAAGTCTTCTCTTGCCAGTGGAGGAGACAGGTACAGCAGATTCTCTCTTTTTCTTAACCTTTATTGTTGAAAGTATTACATGTGTCCCCTTTTAGCAGATACTCTTCTTAACCTTCCCTTCCAATCTTCTCTCCCTCACAAAATCCCAGGTCCCTGGGGGGCGATGTTGCCTCTGATGGTGACTTCCTCATCTTCGAGGGGAACCGTTACAGCCGGAAGGGCTTTCTGTTTAAGAGCTTCGCCATGTCTGCTGTGGTGAGGGTCCTAAAGAGTGTCGTGCTAATGGCAGTGGGGAGTGGGGAGGCCAAGCTTTCTCTCCTGCAGCCCATGTCCTGGAGCAGTGGGTTATCTAGGTCTTTCCAGGTAACCCTCAAGTCAGGAGTGTCTCTAGGGGAATAATTCTGTCTTTAGCCCACTCAGCTGGTCTGTGACACTGGCTTACATCCTCTTCTTCCCCTTGTCTCTTGGGGCTCAGATCACAGAGGGTGTGAAGCCCACACTCTCTGAGCTGGAGAAGTTTGAGGACCAGCCGGAGGGCATTGACCTGGAGGTGGTGACTGAGAGCACAGGTATTTGCTTTTGTCTGTAACTTAGGCCAAGGAGAAGCAGGTGGCTCATGCCAGGTAGCCCCCATGTCAGCCCCATGTCTGCCCCTGCAGGGAAGGAAAGGGAGCACAACTTCCAACCTGGGGACAATGTGGAGGTATGTGAGGGTGAGCTCATCAACCTGCAGGGCAAGATTCTCAGTGTGGACGGCAACAAGATCACCATTATGCCCAAGCATGAGGACCTCAAGGTGGGTATCCTACTGACCACATGTATATACTGGGATGAGGACATGACATTGTAACCATGAGTAATGTGAGGTGGGTGCTGGGTTTAGTTTGCATAGGAGTGTGTATGTGTGTGTGTGTGTGTCTCTGTGAGTCCGAGGGCTTGTCTAGGCTAGCATGGTGGGTCTAGGGTGAGGCTGTCTCCAGGTGGGTTTGAAATAGTGTCGAGTCTGGTGTCATGTCTGGGGACAGGTTGGCTCCATTGGATAAAGGGTTGTCTAGGCTGATACCCTCTCTGAGTTCAGCTGTCTCTGGGGTGGTTTGAGGGTTGTCCCGGTGGCCTAAGGTAGTCTGGTGTGAGCCTGGAGTAAGTCTTGGCTAGGGTCTTTTCCAGAACTTGAATGGATACTGAAGATGGGTGGGGCAGGTGATTTGTTGTGGCTTTACCTGCTCATTGTCCCCACACCCAATCCCCAGGACATGTTAGAGTTCCCAGCCCAGGAACTTAGGAAATATTTCAAGATGGGGGATCATGTGAAGGTGATTGCTGGCCGATTCGAGGGTGACACAGGCCTCATTGTGCGAGTAGAGGAGAACTTTGTCATCCTCTTCTCCGATCTCACCATGCATGAGGTAGGTTAGAAGGGTGGGAGCTGGCTGGATGTGCTCTGAGAAGACCCAGGCAAGGCAGGCCAGCCATTTGGGCCCTGTTTCACTCCTCCCTCTCTTGGCAGCTGAAAGTGCTCCCCCGGGACCTGCAGCTCTGCTCAGAGACGGCATCAGGTGTGGATGTTGGGGGCCAGCACGAATGGGGGGAGCTGGTGCAGCTGGACCCTCAGACCGTGGGTGTCATCGTGCGACTAGAGCGGGAGACCTTCCAGGTGTGTGTGCTGTACTCATTGGCAGGACTTACTTTTAGGAGGTTTCCTCTCTTTTTCTCTTTTCATCCTGGGAGGTGGCAGAGTATGGCAGGTAAGAACCCAGACTGCTGTGTGTTGCAGACCTGCCTCTGTCACCCATAGCTGGCTATGTGAGATTAGGCAAGTGGCAAGTCAGTTACCCTTTCTGTGTTTCAGCTTCCCACCTATAAAATAGAGATAGTGGCAGCATCTACTTAATTAGTTGTGAATGAATTTCTGAGGTCAGATATGCACTCTGGTATTCAGTCCTTGTTAAAGTAAGGGATGTTGCAGGTTCCCTCTTCCCCTTCACCCATCCTCATGGATGTGGGAGCCACACAGAATAGTGCTTAGAACCCTGCAGTCTGGATTCACATCTCAGCTCTGTTACTTTGGTGCTGGTTTACCCTGGGCTCTGACTTGCCCTCTCTTGGCCTGAGACATGCCCTGTGTAAGATAGGAATCAAGATGGAAGTTTTGAAGCTTCAGTAAAATCTTATATGAAGAATTTAGCATGGGGCCTGCCTGGTACAGAGTGACAGGTAAACATTAGCTATTATGTTAATATCTACTCCTCTGCCCATCTCTCCAGTTCCTGGTGTTCAATCAAGGGGGTGGAGTCTGATTGGGAACATTTTTGGTTGACCCAGTGCCTAGGGGCTGGCGCTCTGACATTTTGGTTGACCCAGAGCCAGGGAGCCTAGAGGTCCTGCAGTCTCCCACAAGGAAGGATCATCCCACTTAAGGGAAGCCTTACTCCAGGTCACCATTTCCACTTTCACCCCTCAGTATCCCCCCTCCCCCTCCATAGGTGCTTAATATGTATGGGAAGGTGGTGACTGTCAGGCACCAGGCTGTGACTCGGAAGAAGGACAACCGATTTGCTGTGGCCCTGGACTCGGAACAAAACAACATCCATGTAAAAGACATCGTCAAGGTCATTGATGGCCCCCACTCAGTAAGTATGAGCTCCTGCCCATCAGCTGCGTCTGAAAGAGTAGGAGTGGGGCACAGCCATGAGTGACCATTCTTTTTCCTCCAGGGCCGGGAGGGTGAGATTCGCCATCTCTTCCGCAGCTTTGCCTTCCTGCATTGCAAAAAACTGGTGGAGAATGGGGGCATGTTTGTCTGCAAGACACGTCACCTGGTGCTGGCTGGGGGCTCGAAGGTAAGGTGGGCATGGTGGCACCTTGTGTAATGGGTACCTGGCTTGGCTCTCCAGCCTTCCCTGACCCCAGGAGAGACAAAGAATGGGCTTGTAGAGAATTAGAGGGGCAGATGTCAGTGTCAGGTCCTCAGCAAAGTATGAAGAAAAAGGTTTATTGGGTTTCTGAGCTGTTTACTAAATCATTCATTCATTTAGTTTTATTGAGCACCTGTTAAGTGCCAGACATGAGAAAAGTAGTGGATAAGAAGCAAACCTGTCCTCTTTTTAAGTACATACATGGCACAACATGCAATGTGGGGTGATGACAAGCACTAGGAAGAAAAATAAAACAGGAAAAGGAGATAGAGAATGATGGGGGGAGTGCTGCTTTATTTTTATTTTATTTTTAAATTTTATCTTTATTATGTTTTAGAGATATACCATTACACATTTTTTTTTTTTTTTGAGAGAGAGAGAAACATCAATTTGTTGTTCCACTTACTTATGCATTCATTAATATGTTCTGATCGAATCCGCAACCATGGTGTATTGGGATGAAGCTCTAACCAACTGAGCTATCCCACCAAGGCTCAAGATATACCTCACTTTTAATTCTCCTTAGTAAATGTGATAATTTTGTGTTTTGCCTGCTGCCTTAATAAGGAAGGTTTTTAAAATCTAATCATTTTATTACTGTTTTTTTAAAAAATATATTTTATTGATTTTTTACAGAGAGGAAGGGAGAGGGAGAAAGAGTTAGAAACATCGATGAGAGAGAAACATCGATCAGCTGCCTCCTGCACACTCCCCACTGGGGATGTGCCTGCAACCAAGGTACACATCCTTGACCGGAATGGAACCCGGACCCTTGAGTCCGCAGGTCGAGACTCCATCCACTGAGCCAAACCCGTTAGGGCTATTACTGTGTTTTTTTTAAAAATAAATCTTTATTGTTCAGATTATTACAGGTGTTCCTCTTTTTTTCCCCCCATAGCTCCCCTCCACCTGATTCCCCACCCCACCCCATGCCCTTACCCCCCACCACTGTCTTCATCCATAGGAGTAAGATTTTTATCCAATCTCTTCCCGCACCCCTCACACCTGCTTCCCCTGAGAATCGTCAGTCCACTCCCTTTCTATGTCCCTGATTCTATTATATTCACCAGTCCATTCTGTTCTTCAGATTTTTTATTCACTTGATTTTTAGATTCACTTGTTGGTAGGTATGTATTTGATGTCATTTTGTTATTCATAATTTTTATCTTTACCTTTTTCTTCTTCTTCCTCTTCTTAAAGAATACCCTTCAGCATTTCATGTAATCCTGGTTTGGTGGTGATGAACTCCTTTAGCTTTTTCTTGTCTGTGAAGCTCTTTATCTGACCTTCAACTCTGAATGATAGCTTTGCTGAGTAGAGTAATCTTGGTTGTAGGTTCTTGCTGTTCATCACTTTGAATATTTCTTGCCACTCCCGTCTGGCCTGCATAGTTTCTGTTGAGAAATCAGCTGACAGTCGTATGGGTACTCCCTTGTAGGTACTTAACTGTTTTTCTCTTGCTGCTTTTAATATTCTTTGTCTTTTGCCCTTGGCATTTTAATTATGATGTGTCTTGGTGTGGTCCTCTTTGGATTCTTCTTGTATGGGGTTCTGTGCACTTCCTGAACTTGTAAGTCTATTTCTTTCACCAAATAGGGAAAGTTTTCTGTCATTATTTCTTCTAATAGGTTTTCAATATTTTGCTCTCTCCCTTCTTCTGGCACCCCAAAAATTCGGATGTTGGTTCGCTTGAAGTTGTCCCAGAGGCTCCTTACACTATCTTCATATTTTTGGATTCTTTTTTTCTTTTGTTTTTCTGGTTGGATGTTTTTTGTTTCCACATATTTCAGATCTTTGGTTTGATTCTTGGGGTACGTTGATCTACAGTTGAGTTTCTGTATATTCTTTATTTCAGACAGTGTATGCTTCATTTCTAACTGATCCTTTTCCATTTTTTTGGCATTCTCATTAAGCTCCTTGAAGGTCTCATCAAGTTTCTCAGCAGTTTTAAGAAGATTCTTGAGTAACCTTATAAATGTGGTTCTGAACTCTATGTCATCCAGTAGTTTGCTTTCCTCCGTTTCTTTCATTCGTGACATGTTTCTTTGTCTCCACATTTTGGCTGCTTCCCTGTGTTGATGGAGTAGCTTTGTGTGGTAGGTGATCTATAGGGGGCAGTAGCTCAGCCTCCTCAGTTACATGAGGTGGATGCTCTTGGTACACTCCTTTGTGGGCTAAGTGCAAAGTCTTGGTGTAGTTAAGCCTTAATTGCCGTTGGTACACTGGGAGGAATTGACCTCCAGGCCAATTAGCTGTGAGCACTCGCTGTGTCTATAATGGAAGAACTGCTGCGCTGGAGACACGCTTATGGGGCAGGACTTGTTTCAGTGGGGCTTTGGTGCTCACTGAGTCTGCCTCTTGAATGTGTCACTTATGGATGTGAGGAGTTGAAATCTGGTGTCTCACACTGACCACTAGGTACACTGGCTTCTGGATCTCCAATGGGGTGCAGGTCAGCTACTGTCTGAGGCCACCCAGCAGGAGCTACAGTGAGAGCTACAGTTTTCTCCTCTTTGCTTGGGGTTTGGAGGTTTTGGAGCTGTCTGACCCAGGCTGCAAGTTTGCTAGGTTAAGCTGCGATAGGGCAGGGCTTTCTTATGTAAAAGCCACTGCTTAGAGCTTGGGTGGGTTTGCAGGTTGTGCAGGGCGGGGCCTCAGGGTGTCACTAGGCTAGGGCGTGGCAAACAGCAATGGCTGCTAGTTAGCCAGCTCTGAGTCCCTGTGGGCAGTCCCGTGCCCCAGTGCAGTAAACAATTATTCCTGCGCTCAGCTCTGCAAGCAAGCCACCCTCACTGGCAGACAGTCCAGCTTCTCCCCGTAGGAGTTTGGGTCCCCCGTGTCTCCCCAGAAACTGTATTTCAGAGTAATCAGGGGCTTCTCTCCCTTCGGGTTGAAAAAAGCAACGCCCACCGCCAGCCCGGATCCCACACCTTCATACCTCAGCTTTTCAGCGCTCGTGCACGTTTCAATGATCTTTTCTCTTTCCTTCTAGTTGTAGAACTTCCACTCAGCCAGCTTTCCCGTGGTTCTGGGTGATAGACGTTTTTTCTTTTAGTTGTATTTTTGAAATTGTTGCGGGAGGCAGCAGTTTAGGTGTTTACCTACGCCGCCATCTTGGATTCTCCTCGCTATTACTGTGTTTTTAAAAAATATGTTTTTATTGATTCAGAGAGGAAGGGAGAGGGAGGGAGAGATAGAAACATCAATAATGAGCCCTGGCTGGTTTGGCTCAGTGGATAGAACGTCGGCCTGGGGACTCAAGGGTCCCAGGTTCGATTCTGGTCAAGGGCACGTACCTTGGTTGCGGGCACATCCCCTGTAGGGGGTTTGCAAGAGGCACCTGATCAATGTTTCTCTCTCACTGATGTTTCTAACTCTCTATCCCTCTCCCTTCCTCTATGTAAAAAAAATCAATAAAATATATTTTTAAAAAAACATCAATAATGAGAGAGCATCATTGATTGGCATTCTCATGTATGACCCCCACAGGGCATGTGCCCTGACCAGGAATCAAACCATGACCTCCTGGTTCATAGGTCAACACTCAACCACTGAACGACACAGGGCCAGGCTTAATTCTTTGTTTTAAAGAAGGATTGGTTCAGAAAGGGAGAGGAGACAGATAAGCTGGTTTATACTTTTCATTAATCTGGTCAGTGATACTATACATTCACCTAATGGGAGGCTCTTAGGATTTCATTGAATAAGAGATATATCTAAATACCTCTTGTTTTTTTTTTTTTTAAATACCTCTTGTTTTAAGATGATCAAACATAGACATATTCAAATATAAGTATTTGATTTTGTTCCACAGTCTATATAGTTGCTATTTGTGACTGCTATAGAACATTCCTCTTACTACAATAGTCTTTACTCTGGGTGTGTGGCTGAGGTTACAGTATGAGTTTTGATGGTGCTATTGATAAAGCCTGCTTCATTTCCTTTGACTCCATTACTCTAATTTGCTTTCTTTAAGTGAATTTTATCCTGGGTCAATATGATAATACACATTTAGAATACTATTTTGTTTACAAATGTTGTAAAGTGATTCAAAATAGTTTTGGGGCAACATAATATCTATTTTAAATTTCAGAAAATCTGGTTACCAAAACTAGTTATCTAAAAGTAGTTCATCTTTGCCCTGCTGGTGTGACTCAGTGGTTGAGCATCGACCTATGAACCAGGAGGTCATGGTTCAGATTCCCAGTCAGGGCATATGCCTGGGTTGTGGTTGTGGGCTTGATTTCCAATAGGGTCCGTGCAAGAGGCAGCCACTCAGTGATTCTCTTCATTAATGTTTCTCTATCTTTCTCCCTCTCTCCCTGTCCCTTCCTCTTTGAAGTAAAAAAAATAAATAAATAAAATTAAAAAACAAAGAAAAAACCTTAAGAAAAAACAAAAGTAGTTCAACTTTGTTGTAGTTGTCCTTGTCAATGGAACAGAGCATTCTTCCTTAGCAGAGAGTTATCATATGTGCTGTTTAGGTTAACTTGCATATTTTCTGCTAGAGCTGTGTATATGCTGCCCCTGTGGGAGGCAGGAAGGAAGGGAAGGTGGACTACAAAGGAGAGGACTCTCTCTGCCAGAGGTGTGGTTATTATTTATTTATTTATTTATTTAAAATATATTTTTATTGATTTCAGAGAGGGAGAGAAAGGGATAGAGAGATAGAAACATCAGTGATGACAGAGAATCATTGATTGGCTGCCTCCTGCATGCCCCCCACTGGGGATTGAGCCCGCAACCTGGGCATGTACCCTTGACCGGAATAGAACTTGGGACCTTTCAGTCCATAGGCCGACGCTCTAGCCACTGAGGCAAACTGGCTAGGGCAAGGTGTGTTTATTTTAAAAGTAATACAAAATTGCATGATGGAATTTGAAGTTTAAATTTATTCTGCTGCTCTAATCCATTAACAAATGAAAAATGGTTCTGATTTTTTAAAAGCCCGTAAGTTTTAAAGGCGAAATATTACTGGTAACATGCACATTAATAACATTGTTAACATGATATATTTCATTTTCATCTTACATTACTTTCTTTGTGTTTGTGAGAAACTCGAAGTTTATTGGCATTGAAGAGAAAAATGTCTAATAGACATTTATAATGAAAGTTTTCCTAGCTTTTTTTTTTTAAACTACTATGGTCTATAAACGATAAGGATAGGAGATAGAGAATGATGGGGGCTGCTGCTTTAGATAGAGGAGGTTAAGGAAAGGCCTTAGGTGATATTTGAGCAGAACCTGAATATATGTGTGGAGAGCCACATGAATATCTCAGGGACACAGCAAGTGCAAAGGCCCTGAGGTGGTATTTGCAGGAAGGCTCTGTAGAACCAGGTGCCAGAAAGAAAATCAGGCCTGGGATCTGGGTAGCTGGGACTAGGAGGTGGTTTCCTTAAGGCCCTGCAAATGGGATGATGAAGTCCGTGGCATGCAGTTTTTGTGTCACTAGGGATTTAAATTCCTGACTACCACATTTCAATTCCACTCCTCGACTAGGGCCTCTTGATTAACAGGCCCACGATGGCATAGGGGTGGAGGCAGTTTCCCCAAAGGGAAATTGAGGTATTGTCACCAGGAGGAGGTGGGGATGGTGGCCGGAAGGTTCAAGTAGGAACTGTTCTCAAATGCAGGCAGGCAGTTTGGCAAGGGGGTTGAGGGTCAGTCACCCAGACCCTGCCTGTCAGTTCACTTCTTGTTCCTCCTTTAGCCACGAGATGTGACCAACTTCACCTTGGGTGGCTTTGCCCCAATGAGTCCCCGGATCAGCAGCCCCATGCACCCCAGTGCTGGAGGTGAGGGGGAGTCATCATGGGGCTGTGTCTGGGTTTTGGGGAGGGAGGTTCAGCCCACAGTCACTGAGTGCCTACTCTAGGCTGGCTCAGCCAGATGGGGCTCACAGCCGACTAGAGACCAGGCCCCACCCCATAGTGACAGCCTAGGGTGGTCAGGGCTGTGATGGGAACCCCAGAGAAGGCTTCTAACCCAACAGGGGAAGAGGAGAGTCAAACTGGTGAAGAGAGGGTTTGTGAGTACCCTAGCTAGGCACAGAATGTGAGGGGAAGGCATGGCCCTGGGACTGGTGATGCTCTTTTCCTTCCTCAGGTCAGCGTGGTGGCTTTGGTAGCCCAGGTGGCAGCAGTGGTGGCATGAGCAGGGGTCGGGGGCGAAGAGACAATGAGCTCATCGGCCAGACTGTGCGCATCTCCCAGGGACCCTATAAAGGTGATCTTTGAAGGCCATGTGGAGGCCTGGGGAGGGGGCATGGTGAAGGAGAGCCCCACCCAGTCTGACCTCCTACTCCCCACCAGGCTACATTGGTGTGGTGAAGGATGCCACGGAGTCTACGGCCCGAGTGGAGCTGCATTCTACCTGCCAGACCATCTCTGTAGACCGTCAGCGGCTCACTACAGTGTACGGGCTGGGCCAGGGCAGGGCTGGGAGTGGGTTATCAGGTGATGAGAAGGCCTACTCACCCCACTAGTTGTCTCTGTCCACAGGGGCTCACGGCGCCCAGGTGGCATGAACTCAACCTATGGGCGGACACCCATGTATGGCTCCCAGACACCCATGTATGGTTCTGGCTCCCGCACACCGATGTATGGCTCTCAGACACCTCTTCAGGATGGTGAGTGCTCCCTAGGGGACAGGGAGGAGGGGTGATGGGGGAAGTGGAGAACTGGAGATAGGACAGAGCTGAAGGACACATCTCTCCTGTTACAGGCAGCCGCACCCCGCATTATGGCTCGCAGACACCCCTGCATGATGGCAGCCGTACTCCTGCCCAGAGTGGGGCCTGGGATCCCAACAACCCTAACACGCCATCACGGTGAGGACCAGTTGCTGAGGGCACAAGGTTTGCTGAGCTACTGGGAATGTGTGCCGTGTGTGAGTTATGCTGGGTGTCTGGGGAGTAGAGGCTCACCATGAATTCTCTGCTTCCAGCCCTGGCTGGTCTGTGAAGGAGTAGGCATGGCTGGGGCAAAATAATCTTTCTGACCCAATAGCACACTGGTTAAAACCTGCGTTTGGTGATAGTGTGTGTGACTTTGGGCATGTGACAGGTTGTGTGACTCTGGGCAGCCTAATCTCTGACTCTAGTCTCCTCAGCTGTGAAATGGAGGCTTCCAGGTGAGGCTCTTGTAAGGGTGAAGTTGTCTCAGTTTGTCTGGTTACAGTGCTGTTGTGGAAGCATTTGCTACATTGTTATGATCACCGTTTTAAACAGACTTCTTTCTCCAACAGGGCTGAGGAAGAATATGAATACGCCTTCGACGATGAGCCCACTCCATCCCCACAGGCCTACGGGGGTACCCCCAATCCCCAAACACCTGGCTACCCAGACCCCTCATCTCCACAGGTTAACCCACAGTACAACCCACAGACACCAGGGACGCCAGCCATGTGAGTCCACTGGGGTAGCCCTAATTAACTCCTGCCCAAACTCTCCACAATGCCACCACTTCTGCTTCCCTTCCCCCAACAAATGGCCCCTTCGCTCCTTGTCTCTGCAGGTACAACACAGACCAGTTTTCCCCCTATGCTGCCCCCTCTCCACAAGGCTCCTACCAGCCCAGCCCTAGTCCCCAGAGCTACCACCAGGTGGCACCAAGCCCAGCTGGCTATCAGAACACCCACTCTCCGGCCAGCTACCATCCCACACCCTCGCCCATGGCCTATCAGGTGCTGGTTAGCTGGCATGTCTCTTGAGGGTGGTGGCCTAGGGTGGATCTCAGGCCTTTAAGTACAACCAGCTCAGATGACCTATTCCCAACAGTACTGCCCCTCTTTCTCCTACAGGCCAGCCCCAGTCCAAGCCCTGTTGGCTACAGTCCGATGACACCTGGAGCCCCCTCCCCTGGTGGCTACAACCCACATACACCAGGCTCAGGCATTGAGCAGAACTCTAGTGATTGGGTAACCACTGACATCCAGGTGAAAGTGCGGGACACCTATCTGGATACGCAAGTGGTGGGGCAGACGGGGGTCATCCGCAGTGTCATGGTAAGTGGGGCCCAGGCTGGTGGGTAGGCAGGTATCCTTTCCTTTGGGTGTTCCATAAAGTCTGTTGTGTTCATGACTGGGGTTCCCGCTACCTGGAATAATGATTGACACCCATAAGTATGGCTACTTTGTGATGTACTCAGTTCTGAGATCAGTTCAGTAACATGGATTGAGTGCTCTATTGTGCCAGCTTCACCCACAGTGCTAGGCACCCACAGCCCCTGGGTTCCCTGCTCCAGCACTACTGGCCTCTCCATTTTTTAGTCACCGAGTTCCCTCTAGCTTCAGGACCTTTGCTCATCACTTTCTTCTGTCTAGAACTCTCTTCCTTCCATTCTTTGTCTAGTTAACTTCTCTTTATCTTCAGGAAAGCACCCAGGCTATTTCAGGTCCATATCTTATAGGTCCACATAATTCTTTCTCATGGACCTCTGCCTAAAAGCTTTAAGTGTGCCCTGATGATTCTTTGATTACTAATCCTGTGCTTTATTCCTAAGTAGTCCCACTTCTTAGTTGAAGAACTGGCACCTTGTTTGGCTCACCAGTAAATAGTGAATTAATTAAACATCAGAGACCAAGCAAGACAGCTCCAGGCTCTGCCCTCACAGATTTCATATTCTAGTGGGACATGTTACCAGACATGCCCCCGACACTGTCCGAGTGGCCAGAACTGGAATATGGGAAGCCCAGAGGGCAAGGGGAGCTATGCAGACTCGGAGAAGGCACCTTACCAACTTTGGAGGGGGTCAGGGAGGGCTTCCTAGAGGAGACATCTGCACTGAGACCTGAAGAATGAATAGGAGTAAATGGCTGGAGAAAGGGTTAAGTATGTTCCAGACAGAGGACTCACAAAGGCCTAGAGGTGAGGGAAAGCCTGGCACATTTTGGGGAGTTGAAGTATGTTCATCATGTCTGGAACATAAAGAACCAAGCCAGAGAGGTGTCTGGGGCCAGGTCACGTGTCAGCCTGGGGAATGTGGACTGTGTCCTGAGGACTCGGAGGTCATGGGAGAATCTAAGCAGGGATCAGATATGTTTTTTGGGATTAATTCACTATGTTGCTCTATCAAGGTTATGGGTGGTGAGCCTGGGGACTGGAAGCTGGGGGGAGGTCAGGCTGCACTACAAGGCCTGCGGAAGAGGGGGGTTAGGAGGAGAGGAGGGAAACACCTTCAGGAGGCTGAATGGATAGGCCTCAGAACTGGAGGTTGTCAGTGAAGAAGCCAAGACAAGGTTCAGAGTCTGGCTGGGGACTGAGGGATTATAGGGCCATCCCTGAGATAGCGCCCAGGCGGAGCAAATGTGTGGAAAAATCTGAAGCCATTTTAGGATGAAGAGTTAAGTGCCTGAGAAGCAGTGTCCCTTTTGGCCTAAGGTGGCTTCATTCTGATGCTTCTCTTGCTGATCTGGTCACCTTGCCCCTACATACCAGACTCCAGGCCTTGGAACCTGGCCCAGCTTGGCCTTTCCTGCCGTGTCACCTTGGAAAAGTGACTTCTTAGAATGAGCACCGAGCCCGAGTCCCCTGCATGTGCATCAATTCTATGTTGGGAGCAGGTCAGGCTAACCAGGTTGTCCCCACCCCCAGGGAGGCATGTGTTCTGTGTACCTGAAGGACAGTGAGAAGGTTGTCAGCATCTCTAGTGAGCACTTGGAGCCCATCACCCCCACCAAGAACAACAAGGTAAGGAGGGACATGGCTGTGAGCATTGGGCTTCAGGCACTGGGCTGTTGGCATGGACCTGACACGCCCACTCTGCAGGTGAAGGTCATCCTGGGCGAGGATCGGGAAGCCACAGGGGTCCTGCTGAGCATCGATGGTGAGGATGGCATCGTCCACATGGACCTCGATGAACAGTTCAAGATCCTCAACCTCCGCTTCCTGGGGAAGCTCCTGGAGGCTTGAGGGGCTGGTGAACTTTGGCAGACATGTGGCAAATAGAGGGTGTCCCTTCTTCCTTCCCTAGTCCTTGGTTCTGACATAGGATCCAGGTGTGGAGCAGACCCTAGCCTGGTTGTTCAGTATTTCCTTTGTTTTCTTTTCAGGATTCCCATCTTTCTCCTTGATGTTTATGGGAATCAGAGTAGAGTCTGGGGGAGGGTCCCCCATCTTCTTGTATCCCCCCTTCCTCAGCTTGCTTTTATGTTAGGGTCTTACAATAAAAAGCTGTCAAAAGTCCTGCGTGTGTATGTGTGTGCTAACGTAAAAACATTCAAACTTGTAAAGAATATTTGTGAGTTTATTTGAGCCAAACTGTCAACAATTGCCAGGAAGCAGAATCTCAACAGATTGGGATAATGCTCTGGAGAATGGCAGTTCTTCACCTGGTTTTATACATTGTAATCAAAGGAGATGTAAGTGGGTTACATGAAATCCACTGGTGATAGATTTGAGAGGCGGGAGAAAAGGGGGGTAGGGAGAACCTCTGGGGATTGGATAAAGTAAAATGATTAAAAAAATGTTAGACACATACTTCTTTTACTTAGGTGGGTGCAGGATAGTTAACAGTTAATAATTAACAATAACAGTGAAGGCATTTATGGTCTCTGTCCTGACACCCAGGGGCATTTGGTTGTGCCCTAAGGGGTCCTGAAAAAAGGGAAGGTACAAGTAACCTTGACATTGCTAAGATATGTTATCAAAGATGCAAAAAGGCAATGGGCTCAGTTAAGGTAAAGAGGGACTTTGTCAGGGAAGACACTGGTCTAGGACATGACTACCCACCATACCTGTTTTTAGTTAAAAGTCTTAATTTCAGACCATCCTTTGTGGTTACTTTATGTCTTTGAGTTTGCAAAACCGTCATGCAGGCTTTCCCTGAACTTGTCAGGTTACCATGTGGCCTTTTTTTTTTAATTCGTGCACGGCTGTGGGGGGGGGGGGGAGGGGGGGAAAGGCTGTTGCTCAGCCCAGTCTGCACCCTCTTCAATCTGGGACATCCCTCTCACAATCCAGGACTGCTGGCTCCCAACCGCTCCCCTGCCTGATTGCCCCTAACCGCTTCTACATGCCAGACTGATCAACGCCTAAATGTTACCCTGCCAGCCCGATTTCCCCTAACTGCCCTCCCCTGCTTGTGTTTGTAAGTGGGGTAATTTTTAGACCCCACTTGCTTCCATGGTGTGTGGTCTTGGGCAAATAACTCGGTCCTACCTAAGCCTCAGTTTCCTCATGTAGAAAATGATACTGCCTACCCCAGGGGGCACTTGAGAGGAATGTCTGAGAAAACATGATAAAGAGGTTAGAACAAAACCTGCCATGTGATTGATGAAGTTACGTCTTACTCATGTTTGAGTTATGTGAAAATCAGTCAATATCCTGACTCAGGAAACCTAAGTTCCTCCCGTTGTGCTGTCCTTTCTCTTGAGCCTACATAGTGGTGACCTCAGAATTGCTGTAGCTTGTCTGATGGCATGGGGGAGTAGACAATGGAGCCTATGACCTTCCTTCACCTTCCTCATTTGATATTCATGTCCTTTTACAAATGTAACAATCCTATATAATAAAGAGGTAATATGCAAACTGACCAAACACAAGATGGCCACCCCCATGTGGACACAAGATGGCCGCCACAAGATTGCCAGCAGGGAGGGCAGTTGGGGGCAACCAGGCCTGCAGGGGAGGGCAGTTGGGTGGGATCAGGCCTGCAGGGGATGGCAGTTAGGTGCAATTGGGCCGGTGGGGGGCAGGGGGGGGCAGTTAGGGGCAACCAGGCTGGCAAGGAAGGGAAGTTAGGGGTGACAGGGCCAGCAGGGGAGGGCAGTTGGGGATGACCAGGCCTGCAAGGGAGGGACAGTTAAGGGTGACAAGGTCGACAGGGGAGGGCAGTTAGGGGAAATCGGGCCAGCAGGGGAACATTTAGGCATCGATCAGACTGGCAGGAGAGTGGTTAGGGGGTGATCAGGCTGGCATGTAGAAGCGGTTAGGGGCAATCAGGCAGGCAGGTAGGGGAGCAGTTGGGAGCCAGCAGTCCTGGATTGTAAGAGGGATGTCCCAGATTGAAGAGGGTGCAGGCTGGGCTGAGGAACAGCCTCCTCCCCACCCCCACCCCCGCCATGCACAAATTTCATGCACTGGGCCTCTCGTGTATTATAAAATATTTCAAAAAGATATACCAGGAACAACTGTGTCCCCACCACCCAGTTTAGGAAACAATATGTACCAAATAGCACCCACTTGAGCAGCACCCACAGTCCATTCCCCCTCATAGGTATCCACAATTCTTAATTGCATTTGTCTTTTGTTTTGTTAATCCTCACCTGAGAATATTTTTCCATTGCTTTTTAGAGAGTGTGTGTGTGTGTGGGGGGGGGGGGGGTGCAGAAAAAAAACATGATGTGAGAGACATGGATTGATTGCCTCCATCACGCTCCAGACCGTGTGGGGTGGGCGGGGAGTGAATCCAGGTACATGTGCTTGTGCGCTTGACCAGGAATGGAACCCGCCACCCTTCTGTGGGCAGTCTGATGCTCTAACCATTGCGCAACATCGGCCAGGGCCCATTTGTCTTTTGACTTGGTACTTTTACCACCAGAGTATTTACCCCTAAATGTTATATGGTCGTTTTACATGTTTTTAAAGTTCACATAAATACTATCAGACTCCCCCGCCCCCAAACAAATTTGGAGATGCATTGTGGCTACTAATTCGTTGATTTCCCACACTCCCGACACCGCCCGACGCGGCCGCTGTTACTTTGGCAGGTTCCCATGAAATGGTTGGCCTACCCACCTGGGAGGAAGGGCGAGAGAGGGGTCTGAGAACAGGAGCGAAGTCAGATGGCCTCCACGTTGAGGAAGCGAGTTTGTGAGGGCTGGCAGCCTTAGGGTTTCAGTATGGGCTCAACTTTACCTCTGAGCAGCTACTGCAGCCGGGGCGGTGGAGGGCCCTACAGCCCCAGCGGCGCGTGGAGCAGGCTGACTCTCGATCCCTTTGGGCGCCCGGGGGCAGGCGGAAGGGCCACTTCAGGCGAGCAAGGCCGCAGCTGGACGCCCGAAGCCCGTTGTCTCTCTCGGGCTGCCGTCCACCCGTCCCGCCCCTGCGTCCCCATTGGCCAGAGCCCCGCCCGGGACAAGAGGGAAGAGGGGCGAGTGGGCGGAGGCCGCGTGACGTCAGCGCAAGATGGCGGCCTCGGCGGCGCTGGCCCTTCGCTGGCGGAGCGGGCTCTCGCTCGGCGCGCGGGGATTGTGCGCGAGGCTGGTGACGCTGCCCCCCCGGGCCTCGGACCAGGTGAGCGGGACGGTGGTGGGCTCCGGGTGCAAAGGCCCCTTCCTGGATTTCCGGACGGATCGCCGCTCCAGGGTTCTGGGACGCAGCACCTCAGGGTGCTGAGTGGAACGCCGCCTGCGTTTCGGCTTTTCCCAGCCTCCCGGGGAGTCGGTCACCGACACTTGCTCCCCAGGGGTGGGGTGGGTGCTAGGGGCTCCAGGACATCCTCTGCACTCCACTTCCTTTGGACACCACGTGGGTGCTGCGGGAGGAGGGTCACCTGTTCCTTAACTCAATGGCCGTTCAGGGAATAACTTGAGGGGAAGGGATTCGGGACGCTGGAATCGCTGCCTGGCCTTGTGGATATTTTCCCCGCGGTAGTGATGGTGGTGAAGTAGATGTGCCGGCTTTTGATTCGACCTGCCTCCATGTTGACTGAGAACCAGCCTTTTGACCTCCAGGTCCATCACTTCCGTGCCCTATTCCCCAATCCCCAGACAAGCGATAGCAACTCCACACCCGCAGCTCCCCATCCCGGCTCGCAACCCTTTCCCTCTATAAGCTGAGCTCCAGACATCAGGATGCCTTAACTCCCTGTTCTATCCCCCTGTGTGCCCTCCATTGCTTTGCTCCTGGCATCCCAACGTTCAGCCAGGCTCCTCATCTCATTTCCCCCCTCTGCTTTTCTGGGCTCCAGGTTCTCCAGTCCTTTGCCTGCAGTATCCTGGGTACCAGGCCTGTCAACTCTTGAATCTCTCAGACAGTATTTCTTGACCCCTCTGAGAGACCCAGTCAAACTCCTGGCTGCCCCTCCAGGGACATAATCCCAGAGGCTATGTGGGTGTCTGCTTCCTGCCTCCGGACCTTGATTCTTATCTGACCAGGGTGTAGGAACCGTCCTGACTATCTCTCTCTTCTCATTTGGCTAACAAACCCTTTCTCAATTGTAGGCCAAAGAGATCGGGAGCCGCCCAAGCACTAAGGCCCAGGCCCAGGGGTCACAGCAGCAGCAGGGCACGGAGGGTCCCAGCTATGCCAAAAAAGTCGCACTCTGGCTTGCTGGGCTGCTTGGGGCTGGTGGAACCGTGAGTGTCGTCTATATCTTCGGTGAGGGACATATTCCTGTCCTGCAGTTTTGTTCTGTTGGCTCTTTATTCTCCTGCAGAAGCTTCCCCTCTTTACCTTAAGGGCTTTACCCATCATCATTCCATGGCTCCTCCTACAATAGGAAGTCAACTAGAACAGCAGTTGCCAACCGGTGGTCCGCGGAGGTCCAAAAGGTTGGCGACTGCTGAACTAGAACATCTACCTTGGAAAGTGGGAAATCTCCTTTCTTCTCTCTTCTATCCCCTGTGCTCAAGGTTCCACTGTTTCTAGTTGGTTTTGTACTAGTCTACAGGGAATAAGTTGGAAGAGGGGAAAATGGGGAAGGATAGGCCTGGATTGGCCTCCTAAATTGCCTCTTTCCTCTGCACCCAAAACTCCAGCCCTCCACTAGTCCCTTTATCACTCAGAGACCCAGGAGATCTGGCTCCATTCCCTCGTTTCTTAGAGACTCAGGCATCCTGGCTGTAAGCCCCCTCCTCTCAGTTTTAGGAGACCATGTTTCAAGCCCTTTTCTCTTACACCCAAGAATCCAGGCCCTCTGCTTTTTTTCCTCCCTCAAGACCCAAGAGATGGGGTCCCAGTTCCTCTGGTTCATCTCTGTCTTCCTTGCAGGAAACAACTCTGTGGATGAAACTGGTGCCAAGGTAAGGGGGAAAGATACCCAGAGGCCTTGCTAGGGGCCTCATCCTGTGGATGCCACACACCCCCTACTCCCCTTTGGTCAATTCAGGCTCATTTCTGGTCTAGAGTGAGTCTCTCCCTCCCGGGCACCTTTGCCTACTCCTTCCAGGGCCCTGGAGATGATTCCTTTTCTGGGTATGATGGGGTTTTGCCTCTGCTATCTCAAACCCTCTGTTTTCCTCTCTATCTCATAGATTCCCGATGAATTCGACAATGGTGAGTAAACAAGCATAAAATCTGTGGTCCCCTGACCCTCCCTACTCTGCCATTTGTAGGGATCTTGCTCTGCCCATATGGTGCCCCTCCTCCTTATCCTGGGGTTAGGGGAGTCAGTAGCTGGATGACTTTTGGGGGAAGGGCATTACAAAGCCCCAGTCCCCTTCTCTGGCCCCTCAGCTCAGGAGCAGATGGTCAGGGACAGATGGGGGAGGGGAGTATGGGATGGGAGTGCATCGGGAGAAGGTGCTGTCTATTGCCAGACACACATGGCTTCCTGTGCCTTAGATCTGATCATATGCAGCTCCTAAGTCCCTCCACTTTATAACAGCCTCTTCCCCGCCCCAAGCCTCTACCCCATCGAGCTCCTCATTTCCAAAACAATGCCTCCTTCCTCCCTACCCCTTTTAGTTAGCTTTTGGTGGGGAGTTTCTGACAGATTGGACAGTAGAGAGTAGTTGTCAGGTTTGTTTGTTTTGAAAGAATATATCATTTTCATGGTTTTATTTTTTGTTTTTCTGTTTCTTTTTTCATAATATATATTTTTTATTGATTTCAGAGAGGAAGGGAGAGGGAGAGATAGAAACATCAGTGATGTGAGAGAATGATGGATCGGCTGCCTCCTGCACGTCCCCTACTGGGGATCGAGCCCACAATCCGGGCATGTGCCCTGACAGGAATCGAACCCAGGGCCCTTCAGTCCACAGGTGGACGTTCTATCCACTGAGCCAAACTGGCTAGAGCAGTTGTCAGTTTTGTCACACCTGGCCCTTCCCAGGAGAAAAATAAAGTTGGTAGGTGCAGAAAGCTACTGTTAGTGTTTGGAAGTTTGCACCTGGGATGTTGATACATTGTTTATTTTAAACTGGGCAGGTGGGTAAATATAATGTCTTAACTGGGTAGAAACAGAATCATACTGGTTTAAACAAATCAGTATACTGATTTTCACTGGTTAGGTAAACAAGCAGATTTAAAATATGTGGTTACCCCTGGCTAGTGTGGCTCAGTGGTTGAGTGTCAGCCTATGAACCTGGGGTCAAGGTTCAGTTCCCAGTCAGGGCACATGCCCGGGTTGCGGGCTCTATCCCCAGAGTGGGCCATGCAGGAGGAAGCCGCTCAATGATTCTCTCTCATCATTGATGTTTCTCTCTCTCTCTCACCCTCTCCCCCACCCCCCTAAAGTCAATAATAAGTGTATTTTAAAAAATAAAATTTGTATTTACTAACTTAATTGGTTCCAATGTTTTGGTTTTTAAAACAAAAAATACTGTGTTGAAGTAGGCAGTTATGTAAGTTTGTACTTTTAATTTGATTCAGTAAATTAACTTAAACCAGGATTTTTCATTCTTGGCCCTATTGTTATTTTGGATCAGATAATTCTTTGTTGTGGGGGAGTGTACTGTGCATTGTATGATGTTTAGCAGCTTCCTGGGCCTCAACATACTAGATGCTACTATCTTGATAATCAGAAATGTTTCCAGGCATTACCAAATTTTCTGGAGGGGGGGAGACAAAATTGCTCCTAGTTGAGAACCACTGGTTTAAAGTACACAAATGTGTGTATATGCCATCATTAAAAAAAATGTTTTTATTAATTTCAGAGAGGAAGAGGGATAGAAACACCAACGATGAGAGAGAATCATGGATTGGCTGCCTCCTGCATGCCCTACACTGGGGATCAAGCCTGCAACCCGGGCATGTGCCCCAACTGGGAATTGAACTGTGACCTCCTGATTCATGGGTCCCCGCTCAACCACTGGGCCACACCGGCTGGACTGTCCCATCATTTTTTAACTAGACTCAGCATACTGGCTTAAAGCAGGCAGATCTGGAAGCCTAGTGTTTCCAAATGAACTAAATATAGTGGCATCATGTCAGCAGAGTTATAGGTGGACTTCAAGTGGGCAGATGTATAAACATTCTATTTTATACCTGGGGTGGTGTGTGGATGAAGTATTTGAGTTAAAATTGGGCAGGTGAATAAATATATTTGTTCCTGTCTGGTTGTTATGTCATTGCCTTCTACCTTTGGACTTAGAGATGAGCTGGTTCAAAACGGGTAGACCTGTTTGTATCTGGTACATAAGTAAAGCCATGGTTTGTCCAGAGGTTGAACAGTGGCTTATCTTGGAATCCCTTTGTGCTCTGGTGTTCTAGATCCAATTCTGGTACAGCAGTTGCGCCGGACATACAAATATTTCAAAGATTATAGACAGGTGAGCAGGAGCCCTGGGCCCAGTCCCTATCCCTATCCCTCCATTCCCCAGCCCCCTGCTCCTTGTCTGAATGCCCCATTCTGTCCCTGTACCACAGATGATCATCGAGCCCACTAGCCCCTGCCTTCTCCCAGACCCTCTGCGAGAGCCGTACTATCAGCCGCCCTACACATTGGTCTTGGAGCTCACCGGCGTCCTCTTGCACCCTGAGTGGTCGGTGTGTCCTGGGGAAGGCAGCGAGTTGGGGACACTGGATAGACCTGGGTGGCCAGATCATGATGATGTGGTTAGGAGCATAGCCTGGAGCCAGTCTGGGATTTAGCCCAAGCTCCACTGTGTGATCTTGGGGAGGAGGTGTCACTCTCACTGCCTCTTTCCTCAACTGTGATGCTCCCCACCATGAACCCCTCAAGTGCCATAAAGACAGGGGAAGAGCAGGCTGGTTCTGGGAATCCCTCAGGCTGGATCTTGGTTCTTTTGGGGACTCTGGGGACCTCTAGGTCTCAGTGCTTTACTCTTCTCACTCTCCCCAGCTGGCCACTGGCTGGAGGTTTAAGAAGCGTCCAGGCATAGAGACCTTATTCCAACAGCTTGCCCCTTTGTATGAAATCGTCATCTTTACATCAGAGACTGGCATGGTGAGGCCCTGGAGAAGGGAGGGATGGTCTACGTGGGGGACATGTGAGAGAGCTGCAGGGCCAGGGCTCAGCCTGACTTTGTTCTTCCTCCATTGTACTCCAGACTGCATTTCCACTCATCGATAGTGTGGACCCCCACGGCTTCATCTCCTACCGCCTCTTCCGGGATGCTACACGATACATGGATGGGCACCATGTTAAGGTGCCATGTCGGGGCCATGGGTGAATCTCTGGGATTGGGGGTTGGGGGTTGGCACTTTGTGAGGGAAAGAGTACCCAGCTTTGACCTTAGTGTCAGTCCTGCTTCTGGGTCTGTTCTAGGTCGGATCCTGTCCCCAGTCTGGACTGGGCCTCTGGGCCCTCTCCCTTCCTCAGAATCTGGCAATGGAAGTGGGGGGGAATGGGGTCTTCCTGAAGAGGGGCAAGGGGTAGGGAAAAGGAGGCTGTTTTTATTTCTCTGTGTCTGGAACTGAGTGTTTCTGGGACTGTGTAATTATAGTATCTTATCTGAGACCCTGTTGGGGTTTGTTTGACCTGGGGTCTGTTGCTGCCACCAGCAACATACCCATGGAAACAGGAGTTCATGGGTCTCTGTGAGTCTAGGTCCAAGTTCCCGTATGTTTAGGTGTCTGTTGGCTTTCTCACTGTATGTTGGTGGATCTGTGTAGTTCTTCAAGGTTCAGAAGGATGTGAACTGTGATTGAGGGTTTGAAGGGTCTGTGTCTGGGTACCTGACTTTGAGTGAGTCCCAATGTAGCTATAGATCTGTCTGTGTTTCTTTTTGTTGTTGTTGTTGTTAATCCTCACCTAATTGATTTTTAGAGAGTGGGAGGAAGGGGGAGAGTTACACAGAGAGAAACATTGATGGGAGAGAGACACATCGATTGGTTGCCTCCTGCAAATTGCCCCGACCAGGGCAAGGGATGGAGCCTGCATCCGAGGTACGTGCCCTTGACCGGAATTAAACCCGGGACTCTTCAGTCCGCAGGCTTATGCTCTATCCACTGAGCCAAACCGACTAGGGCGGTCTGCACTTTTTTATCTGGGTGAGAGGTTCACAAACTTTCACCTTGTCACAGTCACTTGGGACAGTGGTTGAACACACAAGTGCTTGGCTTCCTCCCCAGGGAACCTCCAAATCAACCTGTCTGTGTACCAGGCCCTGGGTCCAGGAATCTGTGTGATTAGTTCCCAGGGGAATTTGATGCCATCATCCTAGCTTGGTCTTTGGGAGGCTCCATCATGATGATCCTGGTGTGCAATGGTGTGTGTGTGTGTGTGTCTCTCCTTTTGTGGGTTCTTTGTGGGAAGGAAGGGGCATAGGCTTTAACCTACTTATTCCCGACTTCTAGGACATTTCCTGTCTGAATCGGGACCCAGCCCGTGTGGTGGTTGTGGACTGCAAGAAGGAAGCCTTCCGCCTACAGCCCTACAATGGTGTCGCACTGCGGCCCTGGGACGGCAACTCCGATGACCGGGTCTTGTTGGACCTGTCTGCCTTCCTCAAGAGTGAGGCTGACCCCTGACCTGACTTCTGACCCTAGAGCAGTGGTCTGTTGACTAATGAGTTTGCTGACCACTGCCCTAGAGCTTTTGACCTTCAAGAGGAATTACAGTCACTTGATTTTGGCTTGTTTTTCATGTAAAACTGGGTACTTGAGATGTGGAAGGTTTATGAGCATCTTGCAATCTTTAGAAGCTTAGCATTTTGGGTTGCTCCTCAGGAATGTTTAGGGGAGCCCTTTTAAATTGTTGAAAAATGTTCCAGGTAGCACTGATCCCCTAGTATTTGACCTTTATTCTTTGGGTCTGCCTGCCTCTGGCCTTCAGCCTGGCTGACTCCTGCCTGGTGTGTCCCCAGCTATTGCATTGAATGGTGTGGAGGATGTCCGGACCGTGCTGGAACACTATGCCCTGGAGGATGACCCGCTGGAGGCTTTCAAACAACGCCAAAGCCGGCTAGAGCAGGTGGGTGCTCAGATCCCAGCCCAGGTGGGGGACATCGCAGCAGTTCTCTAGGGTGCTGAAGGCGGAGCCCTGGGGCAGCCTGGCTCTGCTGTGGACTTTGTGACCTTAAGCAGATAGCTACCTTCTCTTCCACACCACCTGTCCTGTAGGGCTCTTGTAATGACGGGCAAATTGATTCTGCACCTGCTCTGAAAAAAGGAAGCAGAAAACACAAAGCATTTGAGATAGATCTGGGAAAGGAGTTGTCCTTGGTGGTCTTGAGCTGGTCTGGGGGCCCTAGTGTTTTGTGGACCATGGGTTGGATCAGGTCTGGAAAGAGGGATCCCATGAATATTTGGCCCCAGGGTCTGGGGAATGAGTTCTGGTGGTCTATTGTGATCTTGGTGACTTGGAAGTACGACTAAGTATGGATTGTCCTAGCTGGTCTGGTTCAGTGGATAGAATGTCCACCTGTGGACTGAAGGGTCCTGGGTTCAATCCCTGTCAAAGGCACATGACCGGGTTGTAGGCTTGATCCCCAGTAGGGGGTGTGCAGGAGGCAGCCGATCAATGATTCTCATCATTGATGTTGCTATCTCCTTCTCCCTTCCTCTCTGAAATCAATAAAAATATGTATTTTTAAAAAGTATAGATTGAGTCTGGGAAAGAGGTTCCCTGGTATCTAGACTGAGGTTGATTAGATTCTGCATTGGGTCCTTGGAGTAGGGCCAGAATTCCTGGGAGATTTGAGCCTGGGATCCCCCCACCATCCACACACAAGTCATAGGGCTCCATCCTGAGCAATGGGAGACCAGGGAACGGAACAGTGCAGTCAGGTAAAGGGTTTTGAGTCTCGCCAGCATCCATTCACAGGTAAATAGGTTCCAGGGCCCCCAGGGAGCTGGGGAAGGTGATCATGAGGGTACTGGGATTTGAATCTGGGCTCCTATGACTCACAGCTGGTTCATGCCAGTGTCTGGTCTCAGTACTGGGCTGTTTTGGGGGTTTGGGGAAAGGGGTCTGGACTGTGCAGAGGCTTAAGAAAGGTGGCTTCTGGGCTGAGAACTGGGGACCTGGGAGTCTGGGAGGAGGCTCTACTCACCCTGCTGATCCTCTCCTCTTTGCCCTGCCCCAGGAAGAGCAGCAACGCCTGGCCGAGCTCTCCAGATCCAGCAAGCAGACCCTCTTCTTCAGCTCTCTTACCAGCCGCCTGTGGCCTCGCTCCAAACAGCCCTGACCTCTGGGCCTCCTCAAACTTAGTGCCTGGGTCCTGGACCCCAGGCTGCAGTGCTCCCAGACCACGGCTTGGGCAGCCACATGTCCAATAAAGTCCATCCCAGACGCCATACTCCTGTGTCCAGAGAGTCTCCAGATGGGGGCATTGGGGTGAGGTCTGAGTGGCTGATTAGCTGCCAAGCACAGAGTGGTTGCTTTGGTGGATCAGGGCTGGTTTTTAACCCAGGCCTGGTGATCTGAAAACCTGGGTCCTTACTCTGGCTGAGTCTTCTGTGTCCTGTGTGATCTGCAAAAAGTGCAGCTCCCTTTTTGGCTGCAGATTCCCCATCTGGAAAAGAGAAGAGAGGACTTCCCTGGGGGTTTAAAGACAGGTAGCTGCTTAGGCTGCTGTGTAAATATGTGAACCGTGGGCTCAGTGGATTCTGGTGGACCGATCGCCCGATCCCGAGAGGCAGCTGCTGCTCAGTTCTGCCAGCTATGGCCCCATGGAAAGGTGGGGATAGAGTTGCTTCATCTTCTGATTTTTTAAAAATATATTTTTATTGATTTTAGACAGAGAGAGAGAGACATCAATAATGAGAGAATCATTGATCGGCTGCCTCCTGCACGCCCCACACTGGAGATCAAGCCTGCAAACCCGGGCATGTGCCCTGACTGGGAATTGAGCCATGACCTCCTGGTTCATAGCTCAACACCCAACCACTGAGCCATGCTGGCCAGGCTGATCTTCTGATTGTTAATGGAAGCCAGAAATTGGGATTTTTATATTAATAATAAATCTCCCAATATTTAAATGTTGGCTTCTAATTAAAACAGGCAGACTGTGTATCAGCACTCTCAGTGGAACTTTCTACAATGTTTATACTGTTCTGTATCTGCACCGTCCAGTGGCCATGGGCTATTAAGTACTTCCAATGTGGCTAGGGAAACTGAGGGATGAAATTTCTAATTTTGTATTATTTTAATTAATTTAAATGTAAATAGCTACATGTGCCTCCTGGGCCCTGAATTGGACAGCATTTGTTATTTAAGATATAAATTCCTGACTGTCCGAGTTCAAATCCCAGCTCTACCACTTCCTGTGTGATGTTGAGCAAGTTACTTCATTCTCAGTGCCTCAGTTTCCACATTTATAAAAGAATAATAATAGTACCTACACCACAGTAGGTTTGAGGGCTGAATTAGGCACTCAAATAGCAGCTGTGAATTTTGGGCAAGGCACCTTTCTGCCTCGGTTTCCTCATCTGTAAAATGGAGGTGATGATAGTACCTATCTTACTTGAGTGGTTATGTGGGCTAAATGGGACAGTTCCTATTCAACCTATATGTATACTCACATGGGGCTTGTTACCAGGCCATACTGGTTATTCACAGATTGAAATAACCTATACAGTTTGGCAGCCTCTCCAGCCAGCATTTAATGCTAGTACCTCGGGTGGTATTTATAGTAATTAAAATGTATTTGAAACTGTGTGGGCCAGGTTGAACTTCTGAACTCTAGATTTTTAAAGAAGCACACGGATGTCTACAAAGAATTAAGATATGCAACCCCCAACCCTAAGTATACTGTTTATAATGGTAGGGAATGGTTTGTTGATATCCCTAGAACTCCCTAGGACCTCTGCGGGATTGAGGGAGGGGCTGCATGCAGGGTTTTGGGTGTTTTTTTTTGGTTTTTTTTTGCACATATCTTTGAGAATTGGAGACTGTCTTAACGAAAAGCAAAGGTAGAGACTGAGGCTTATGTGTTTGGGCAATGTGATCTGGAGAGTGAGTGGAGGATAAAGGAAGAGCCACAAGTGTGTGCTTGCCTACCACATGGGTGACACAGTCCCACAGAACCTGAGAGCCTTTTGAAATGTAAATCAGATCTGTCTGCCCACATGGCATGAAAGAAGGAAGTGTGTTTGCCAATTGGCCCCTGTCCCCCAATAGTCCAGTAGCCCTGGGGATTAAGGCTCTGGCACTGGCTGGCGCATGCTTCAGTGCCCATTGGGCCTCCCAGGCCTCCCCCAATCTTGGTGCTGGCTGAGGGATGGTGCTGTCTGTCAGGCTACACCTGCTTGAGGCTGGAGGGCAAGGGGAAGAGAGGTGTAGACTTAGGCACAGGTGGCTTCTGAGACTGCTTATATTACATGGCCTAGGACAGTGGTTGGCGGTTTGCCACTCTGTTGACTAATGAGTTTGCCGACCACTGGCCTAGGATGTTTTCCTTAAGTGCTCTAGGGCTGTATCATGGCATCATCTGAAGGGGCAGGATTGGGCTAATTAGTGTTAAGGCATAATCCCAACAGGGTCTGAATTCCCATGTCATATCATTCGCAAGCCTATGGTCCTGGACAAGGTCTCAGGCTTCTCACTTTCCTCATAAGAGGTTAATAATGCCTCCGTCATTCATTCAATCAATGTTTCCTAAGCACCAACTGCCAGGCTTCATTCCAGGAGCTAGAGTGCATCAGTGAACAAATTTTAAAAATTCTGACCTGGTGGGACTGATAATCTCATGGAGAAGACAGACAATGGTTAGATGTTTCTTGGAGTAATAAATGGATTAAGAAAAACAGCCCTGGCTGGTGTGGCTCAGTTGGTTGGGTGTTGTCCCAAGCTTAGAAGGGTTGCCAGTTCAATTCCCCGTCAGAGCACATGCCTGGGTTGCAGGCTCAATCTCTGGTAGGGGGGCATTCAGGAGGCAGCCAATCAGTGTTTCACTCTCCCATCAATGTTTCTTCCTCTCCATCTCTAAAAATTAAGTGACTCAAAAATATGGTGAAAAGGAATGTTTTGGGGTCTTGGGGTGCTTTTTTACATGGGATACAATAGTTAGGGAAGGACTTGGGATGGTGTATTTGAGCTGAGACCAAAATGAGGAAAGCCGTGGAGATATCTTGAGTGTGCCAGGCATGGCCACCTCAGGTCTTTGCACTTGCTATTCTCTCTGCCATGAATGCTTCCCCCCCAGATCCATATGGCTTACTCCCCTCCTTTAGATCTTCGCTCACATGTCACCTCAGCATGACATTCTGTGGGCATATAAGGAAAGTCCTTAATGGCCAAAAAGATGCTTAGAAATCCCTTAAAGTGCTTCACACAGAGACGTGGGAGGATTCACATCCAACACTTCCAACTGGCACAGACCTCAGTAAAGGCTGGCTATTTTTACAATCTGAAAATTGGGAGAAATCAGACCTGAAATCTGTTACCCTCCCAAGTTATATCCAGGGCAGGTATTTGCCTTCTCTCACTGCTGATTCTAATGGTTATCCAAATTCCACTTGAAAGTCTCATGATGGGAAGCTCCCTCCAGCTACCCTAGTACAGGGCCCAGTTTGCTTCCCAATAATTGGTCCATGAGGCCTGGCACTACATTTTGGGGCTGCAGAACCTGTTTGAGTAGTGGGGATGTGGAAAGGAGGGCCTCAAATGTCAATCTTAGAATCTTGAAGTATTTTAAAGGCACTGGGGAGCCATGGAAGAGTCTATGCAGGAGAGTGACAGGGTGCGTGCTAAGAAAGGCCCCAGAGATCAGGATTGGGATAGAGGAATTACAGGAAGCTGGGAACTCAGAGGAGGTGCCTCCCACAGGAGGTAGTTTGGTGACACTATAACAAAGGGAAGGAAAACCTGTGCAGAGGAACCTAGGATATTCTGTACAATTTGACTATGGCTATCGACTCAAAACTCAAGTCCTCAGGATTAAAAAAAACCTCTTTGGGTTGAATTATTTCATTCATTAAAAATTATTAAGAACTTATTATCTGCCTGACTGCTGGGCTATGCTTCTTCATTTTAAAAGAAATTATATATATGTATGTGTATATATATATTGAACCTGTATTTTCTACTATAATTATTAGCCTCTAAGTATTAAAATTTTTATTCTGGGGGAGAAAAGTTAACTTCACCTAAAGGGCTTTGCTCAGCATCTGGCACAGAGTGAGTGGGCTGGAATACCTGCTCCTAACTTTCCTTTCTGGAGGGCCCTGAGGTCCGTCCCCGGTCCCTCTCCCCCCCCCCCCCCCCCCCCCCCCCCCGCCTCCTCCATTCATCCTGGAGGAGGGATAGGGCCTTTGATGTGAAGATGGAATTTCCTGCCCATTTGCTCCTCACACCTTCCCAAGGCCAAACGGGCAACCCAGCTGTAGCCCAAAGGGGGAGGGGCGCAGGGCCAGCAGATGGTGGCATTTACATACAGCTGGGAGTCCCCTCAGACCAGGGCTCCTTGCCCTGGCGTCTGCTGCATCCATGATGTGTGTTTGGGAGGATGGCTTTGTCTTGGGGAGGGGAAAACACAGCCACAAAGAACTCCGAATCTTCATCCTATCTACATGAGGCTATACCCATGGACCTCCCACATTCAAGTCTCCCACCCCCTCCACACGCCGGCCTATAGGCACCTGCACAGACCACAAGTTCATATCCACAACACCCAGTGGTTCAGTATCTCATATATACTCTTACACATGCACAGAGGAGCAGCCACACATTCTCAGTGACACAATCATGAAGTCACATACATCTCCATTCTCTTCTTATGTAGATGCTGGCGCGAGTGCCTGTGCACACACACACTGAATCTTAGAATTATTTACAGCCTCACAAATAGGCTTAACATACAATTTGAGACACACGTAGAGCCACATAAATCTCACCTAGACACACTATCACAAAGTCATGTATACCCTCCAGTAGCTCTTGTTCATATCACACACATTCACATTCACATAACCTTATCATATACAACCCCTTAAACCTACCCATCCTTAGCCACACACATACAGCCTCACTACATTGCCTGTATCCATCCACCAGACAAACTTACGGTTGTTCCAGCATGCTCCCCTTCCCCTCGAACTCCTCCCCTAGGGCCCCTCGAGCCCCATAGCACTTGAAGGGGCGGAGCCGTCTCCTCAAATATAAGGCTCCGGAGCCAGCAGCTGCGGCTCCTCAGACCTCCAAAAGGCCATGGTCTCCCTGTGGATGCCTCAACTCCTGTCCTGGGCGGCGATCCTGGCGCTATTTTTCCTTCCCCAGGTCAGAGCGGAGTGGAAAGGGATGGATGGGACGGGGCGAGAACCGGAGGTCTTGGGGAAGGGGTGCAGGGCGAACAGGACACCCGGGTACCCGCGGTCCCGTCACCCTGTGCTCCTTAACGCTCCAGGCATGGCCGGCAGGCGTTTTCGAGCTTCAGATTCACTCTTTCCGGCCGGGATCAGGTCCAGGGGCCCCCAGGTCTCCCTGCAGTGCCGGGGCCCCCTGCCGCCTCTTCTTCAGAGTCTGCCTGAAGCCAGGGATCCCAGAGGAGGCCGCGGAGTCTCCGTGCGCTGTGGGTGCGGCGCTGAGTGCGCGTGGACCGGTCTACACCAAACAGTCCTGGGCTCCAGCTCCTGACCTGCCGCTGCCCGACAGCCTGATGCGCCTGCCCTTCCGGGACGCCTGGCCGGTGAGACCCGGCCCTGGGGCATCTTCGTGCTGGAGTCCTTACCCAAACCTTGACCCTTTTCTATCCTCCAACTTCCAAGGCCCCAACCCTCCCCCTCATTCCAAATTCCCAGACCAGTAAGTCTACCACCTGGAAAACCCCTTTCTCAGACTCATAAACCCTACTGACTAACGACCCAACTTTTCTGACTCCAATTTGCCCTCTAGGTACCCAAAATGTTATGATCCCAGCCCTGCATGCTTGGGACCCCAAATTCCCGACCCCCCCTCCCCCCCCCACACACAACACAACCTCTGGAAAGAATAAATTCACAGAACTCTCCTCTGTTCCCTGGGGATCTCTAAATACTGGGATTCTTATCTTTATTTCCAAGTCTCCAAGTTTCCTTGCACCTAGGGACCCTCTCACACCTTGCTTTGGGGATCCCCCAATCTCCTCTCACTTTGTCCTTTCTCAGATCTTCCAATTGGGGCCTGTATTCATGACTCTTTCACCTCCAAAATCCTCTCTTCCATCCCACAACCCGAAAAGCACAGAGGTGAACAAACCTGTATTTGAAGTCTAAGACCCTTGTTCTTTTGGGCAAGTGACTTTCCTTTTCTAGCCTCAGTTTCCTCATCTGTAAAATGGGGACATCATGGTACCTCACAAGTGTCCCTGTTGAGGGATTCCACCAGGTTATCTTGAATATAGTCCTCACCACTTACTAAATGCTCAGTAAAGGAAGCCAAAACTGCCATTCCTTCCCTGAGCCAGCCCCTCTGGAAGCTGTACCTTGCATGCCTGGTGCCAGGAATGGTCATTACCCCCAAACCCTGTCCTTCATCAAGTACTCGCCCTGACCACTGTTTTTCATTCTTTCCTCTCACCCTTCCAGGGAACCTTCTCTCTCATCATTGAAACCTGGAGAGAAGAGTTAGGAGAGCAGGTTGGAGGTGAGTGTCTTCAGTCTTGGGACTACTGTGTAGAATGTAGGAGTTGGGGCCCAACATGAGTGACATGGGCTGTCTGCAGGGTTGGTTTCACAGGATTGCTGGACCCATGATGTCATCATAGCTCCTGGAGGGTGGTGCTGGGTGTTGACAGCTCCAGGGCTCTTGCCATGTCCATACAGAAATGTCCTGGTACTGGATATAGGAGTCTGTGGTCCCAATAGTAAGTGATAGATAGGAACACTTACTATCTTGGAATTAAAGCCACCCAGAGCAGGATACAGCAGCTCACAGTGACCGTAATGCTCTGCCACCATTTGATTTTGAGAACCAAGGATACATTACTTTTGGTTCTTGTACACAAAGCTCTGTCATTGTGTCCATATAGAGGTCTCAGGGAGCATGGGATGCTGCGGTTTTATCAGAGAGAATATTGAGCAAAGGTTTCAGGGAGGGATATGAGGTGATCTTATCCTTAATTCGGGGGAATTTGATGTCATGTAAAGCCCACGTGGGTGTTGTCATCATTTAAAAAATGTACTTTTTTTTATTGATTTCAGAGGGGAAGGGAGAGGGAGAGACAGATAGAAACAACAATGATGATGAGAGAGAGTGATTGATCGGCTGCCTCCTGCATGTCCTCTACTGGGGATCAAGCCCACAACCCAGGCATGTGCCGTTGACCAGAATGGAACCCGGGATCCTTCAGTCTGCAGGCCAATGTTCTAGCCACTGAGCCAAACCGGCTAGGGTGGTGTTGTCATCATTTTGATATAGAAAGCTGTGGCCCAATATTGGAGTGTGACAACTTTGATGAGGGGAAACTGCTCCTCTCCCAGTATTTCCAAGGCCTCAAACAATAAGGGTAATTTATGATTTAGTAATTGGGGTCTCTGTCACCATTTTCATATAGGAAGGTCCCCAGGCACAATTTGGGAATATTATGACCTAACTTCCAAAAGACCCGTTATTTTCCCTTGGCCATATAGAGATAGCAAATGTCACAGGGTGTTAGAGGTCTCATCACTAAAATACAAAGATTGTGGGGCAGCCCTAGCCGGTTTGGCTCAGTGGACAGAACGTTGACTTACACACCAAAGGGTCCCGGGTTCGATTCTGGTCAAGGGCACATGCCCCGGTTGCAGGGTCCTCCTCAGCCCACGCCCTGGTCAGGGTGCATGCAGGAGGCTACCAATCAATGTGTTTCTCTCACATCAATTTTTCTCTGTTTTTCCCTCTCTCTTCCACTCTTTCTAAAAAACAACAACAAACCAACTCAATGGGAAGAAAAATAGGTGAGGATTAACTACAAACAAACAACACACACACACACACACACACACACACACACACACCCCAAGATTGTGGTGCAAAACATTGGGGTATTTTGGCTTCTATGGAAGAGCTGTGATCATAGTGATGGTCACTGGATACTAGATGGGATTGTGACATCAAAGGTCTCAGGGCGCAGTAGCGGGGTTCACCGCGCTGCTAAGGGGGTAACTACCATTCTCAGGGTTGAAAAGGGTGTTTCGGCCTTGCTAAGAGGGGCCAGGAAGAGTGCGAGCAGGCGCGCTACAGCTATGTGACTAGACTGCGCAGCAATCTAGCCGTACGTTCCAGCGTCGCTCCCTTCTGCAGGGTCCGCCTGGAGTCTGCTGGCGCGTATGGCCGGCCGGCGCCGCCTGGCGGCCGGGGGCCCGTGGGCTCGGGACGTACAGCGCGCCGGCGCCTGGGAGCTGCGCTTCTCTTACCGAGCGCGCTGCGAGCCTCCGGCCGTCGGGGCCGCGTGTGCGCGCCTCTGCCCCTCGCGCAGTGCCTCCTCGCGGTGCAGTCCGGGACTGCGCCCCTGTGCGCCGGTGGAGGACGAGTGCAAGGCGCAGCGTGAGTCCTGAGTTCTGCCCCAACTCTTTTCCGGCCCTTCTTTAGCTCCACTCACCGCCCCTGGGTACCTTTTGCAACCCAGTTGCCTTCTTCAGGGAATTAGGGACTGGAGAACCCTCACCAGATACCCTAGAACCCCACTGCAGGAAACTAGGGAATGTCACTGACTGCTGCCCATGTACCTCAGGCCCCACTCATGGGCCTTAGCTCCCTCCCATGATCCAGCTACCCACTTCAGGAAAACTGAGGACCTAAACTATTCTTCAGCCCTGCCTTGGCACTCCAGCCCCCTTTCCTCTTCCTAGCATTCTTTTTGCCCCAAATAGAAATCCCATACCCATTTCCCATGCTGGTATCCCCCCTTCCTCCCCTAACCCACACCCATTTCCAGATGCTAGGACCAACAGAGCTCTCCTAATTCTGGGGCCCTCCCTACCCCCACCCAGAAGCTTTGGAAACTCCTCGGAGTTTCCCTTCGCCCCTAAAGGATCCTTCATCCTCCCTCCCTGCAAATGTAGACCAGACCCCTTTGTCTTCTAAAGCTTGGGATCCCCAACCTCCATCCTGGGAATCCTCAGACAGCTCCTCAAATGTCTTGAGCCCCACCAAAGCTCCTAGGACTCCTAGGCTAATCCAGATCTTCCCAGACCTGCCCTAATCCAAGACCCTCCCATCTCCCATAAAAAGCCAGCGTCCCTCCCCAACCCCCAGATGCCTTTCCCTCATTCTCCCCTTTCCAAGCTCAGACCTGTGAGCTCCAACATTCTTCATCCACCAGCACAGACACTGGAGCCCAGTGGCCTGGGTTCTACTCCTCACTCCTTTGCTTTCTAGCTGGGCGAGTCATTCCACCTCCCTAGGCCTCAGTTTCCCTGTCTGTTAACTGGGGGTTACAATACCATCTAGCCCAGAGGGTTGTCTATCAAAAGGATGAAACAAGGTGGTGTACAGAAAGCACTAAAAACAACTCTGCCCTCATTAATATTCCTTTCCCTTCTGCCTCTCTGTCCCCCATAGCGGCATGTCGAGCCGGCTGCAGCCTAGAGCATGGCTTCTGTGAGCAGCCTGATGAATGTCAATGCCTGGTAGGCTGGACTGGGCCCCTCTGCACAGTCCCTGTCTCCACCAGCACCTGTCTCAGCTCCAGGGGCCCATTCTCTGCTGTCACTGGATGCCTCATGCCTGGTCCTGGGCCTTGTGATGGGAACCCATGTGCCAACGGGGGCAGCTGTAGTGTTAGTATCACCCCCTCCCACCTCTTCCTGATAAGTAGTATTTTACCCTGGGAGTTCCCACCATCCCCTGACAACAGCCTGGGGAAGGCTGGGGTAGCTGTCGGGGGAGGGCTTCCTAGAGCTGTCCAGTCTGCATCTAGGATGGGATGCTAGGAATGGGATTGGGGATAGTAGACCCAATAGGTGGCACCTAAGTGTGTAGTGTGGGAATGATGAGCCCAAGGGGCCACAAACTGTCCTTCCTGTGGGGATTTGGGGTGGGGGCATATCAGAGAGGACTTCCTGGAGATGGGCCTAGGGCTGGGGCTTCTGAAATCCAATTTGGCTGAGGGGAGGTGACTGCAGAGGGTAGACCAGGTAAGTGGCCTGGGGAAAGCAAAGGTGTGGCTCTGGTGTGTACTGGGATAATGTGGACCCCCCTGGACACTGCTAGCATGGAACAGGGAGACATACTCAGGGTTCAAGATGGGGGAAGGGCCTTTGAAGGAGAGATCTAAGGAAGGATCCATGGAAGAGGGTGGCTCAGAGCTAGGAGCTCAAGATTGGCTATGCAGACAGAATTGGGGAAGGCAGACTAGGCAGGCAGCATTTGATGGGCAAAGGAGTAGAGGTGGGAATGGGCTCTCTCAGGGCCTTCAGAGCCTCTTCCCTGTGGGGTGGATGGGCAGACCCAGAAACACAGAGTAGAGGGAGGGGTTGCCTTGGGAGGGCTTTCTAGGTGAGGCCCCTGCATGCTGGGAGGTGAGTCCTGACAAGGAGCAGCCCCCAGGGTCAAGACTAAGGAAGGGGATGGGATTTTGCTCCAAGGAGACCTCAATCTAAAGTCTTCTTTCCCCTGCCCAGGAGACACCCGGATCCTTCGAATGTGCCTGTCCCCGTGGGTTTTATGGGCTGCAATGTGAGGTGAGTGGGGTGACATGTGCGGATGAACCTTGTTTCAATGGTGGCTTGTGTGTGGGAGGTACAGACCCGGATTCTGCCTACATCTGCCACTGCCCACCTGGTTTCCAAGGCTCCAACTGTGAGAAGAGGGTTGACCGGTGCAGCCTGCAGCCATGCCAAAACGGTGAGGTGGGGAGACCAGAACATCAGGGATGAGGGTGAGGGTCACTGCATGGTCAGTGTGCAAGAGCAGGGCTTGGTTCAGATAGTCCTGGGTGACAACCCTGCCTTTGCCTCCTTTAGCCCCAGGGCCTGGAGAAGTGCCCCTCTTCCCAGCCTCAGTTTGTTCTTTTATCAAATGGTGAGGTAATATTCCTATCTCATAAATATTTACTGAGCATCTACAATGTGCTAGACTTTGTTCTAGGCACTGGGAATGAAACCAAAGCCCCTATCCTCCTAGAGCTGATGGGGCAGATAACCAATAAATAAGATAAATAAGTAAATGTGTGGGAGGTTAGATGGTGATAAAAATAAGAAAAATAAAGCCAGAAAGGGAATGGGGAGTATATATGGGATGGAGGCAGGTTGACATTTTAGCTAGAATGGTTAGGGAAGACCTTGCTGAAGGTAGTGAGGGAGGGAGCAATGTGGGATTATGTTCCAGGCAGAGGGCACAGCAAGTTGTCAAGGCCCTGAGTTAGGAATGTGCCAGGTGTGTTGAGGATCTCAGGGAAGCCAGTGTGATTGAAGCAGTGAGTGAGAGATGAGGTCAGGAGGTCACCAGGACAGATCCTATGGAACTTCATGGGCCATGGGGGAGGATTCTGGTTTTATGCAGGGAAAGTTGGATAGATCTGATTTGAACTAGGTGCTAAACGTTTTGATATTAATGTAAAGAGCTTGGTGCATTTTTATTATAACGAATTCTCACCAAAACACTGAGTATTCACTCTGAGCTGTGGGATACTAGGGACACAGCAGTGACCAGGACAGCTCTGGGCCCTGCCTTCAAGGGGGTATCAGCCCAAAGGGGAAGACAGAGTAGAGTCATCCTCAGCTACAGCCCAGAGTAGTCATGGGGAGTGCAGGACTGGGATGGAGGGAGATTCCCGGCGGGCATCCTGGAGGAGGGGACATCTGAGCAGAGACCTGAAGGTAGAGCTCTGGAGGAGAAACCTGAAAAGAAGGGAGAAAAGAAGGAAGGGAAAAGGGAGAAGGTTCAGACCCGTCGTTCTGGCCGATAGAAAAAGAGAGACACAGGCAGCCGACAAAGTGAGGCTGAGTTAATCCAAGATTTCATCAGAGGGCAAGAAACTCCAAGCACTCCCAGAGGCTGGTCCTGGAGTTAGATGGAGTTTCACAGAGGGAAACCAGAGAAAAGGTGAGGGTGGGGCTGACTGAGCTGAGAAACTACCGGGGGCGGATTTGGGGAGACCCTCTTCAGGCGCCCCTGACGCCCCTCCTCCACAGGAGGGCTCTGCCTGGACCTAGGCCACGCCCTGCGCTGCAGCTGCCGCGCCGGCTTCGCGGGGCCACGCTGCGAGCACGACTTGGACGACTGCGCGGGCCGCGCCTGCGCCAACGGCGGCACGTGCCTGGAGGGCGGCGGCGCGCGCCGCTGCTCCTGCGCGCTCGGCTTTGGCGGTCGCGACTGCCGCGAGCGCGCCGACCCTTGCGCCGCGCGGCCCTGCGCCCACGGCGGCCGCTGCTACGCCCACTTCTCCGGCCTGGTCTGCGCCTGCGCGCCCGGCTACATGGGCGCCCGCTGTGAGTTTCCCGTTCACTCCGACGGCGCGGACGACGACGACAGCGTAGGCGCATTGCCCGCGGCCTCACCGGGCCTAAGGCAGGGTGGCCCACAGCGCTTCCTTTTGCCGCCGGCCTTGGGTCTGCTGGTGGCTGCAGGTTTGGCCGGCGCTGCGCTCTTGCTGGTCCATGTGCGACGCTGTGGCCCTGGCCGAGGAGCTGGGTCTCGCTTGCTGGCGAGTACCCCGGATCCATTGGTCTTGGCGCTCCCTGATGCACTCAACAACCTGAGGACGCAGGAGAGATCCGGGGATGACCCGAGGTGAGGGGCTGAGCCACAAAGGTATGCCTTGTTCCTCTGGGCTGCTTGCGTCAATCTCCATTGTGCAATTGGCTTAATTCCTTGATGGGCCTTCCCGACTCCAGCCTTTTTCCTCTCACAGTTCCCCTAGCTGGCTTTGGGTTCCCCTCCGTGGTGGGTGAGGAAAACAAGATCTGAGAATTTAAAGAGCCTGGGTCTTTTTTTTCCTTTTTTCCTGGCAGCCCATCCGTAGATTGGAATCGCCCTGAAGATGGAGACTCTAGTGAGATTTACGTCATATCTGCTCCTTCGGTCTATGCTCGGGAGGTAGCTACCCCCCTCTACTCCCTTTGCAAACATTGCACACGCTGGGTGGAGGCAGCCACAGTTTGCTTGTAGCTCTCCATATCTATAAAATAAGGGGAGAGTCCTTGGAAGGTCCGTAACCCGCTTTTCCATTCTGACTCAGTTTAGTTCTTGCTGCACTTCTGAGCTGCTTCCTTCTCTTTGGAAGATCTGTGGGCTTGAAGAGGTCACAATGGGGAGCCTCAGGCAGACTTCACCACTGATTTCCCCTCACTGGGGAGAGGGAGAGGAGTAGGACAACCCTTTCTAGTGCCTCATACTAATTTTGTTTCTAGGCCTGACCTGCTCCTTCTCCATCGGCGCCTGGAGACAGAGCTTGGATATTTTTGTATTTACTTGATGGTGCCCAACCAATCTCTGCCTGACACTTTGGAGTTCAACCTGGAAGGGGTGGCTGGGAGAATTTTACAGTTGGAAGTACATGATGGTTATTTATATCATTGAATTTTTTTCTTTCCACTTCTCCAGAGACTTCTATACTGACTCTTATTTTGATCAGCTTTGATTCATCAGGCTGTTGCTTTGTATCTGGTGTTGGGGCTGCTCCACTTTGTTTTCACTCTGGGGCTGAGGCAGCCTCTCTCTCCCACGCATTTCTGGGCACTATGGGAAAGGGAATAGTAAGCCATGTGCTCAGGCTCTTGACACTTCAGCTCACATTTTATTGAGTGAAGTAAGTCACATGGTTAAGTTGGGTATCTATGGGGCTGTAAGTAAATCCTCTTGTAAGGGAGGGAAGTGAATAGTTTGGATGGAATAGAGTCTGCCACAGATATATACCCAGGAGAGACATTGCCTGGTTATAGGGCACAGCTACCAATTTCACCAAGTACTGACAGATTGCTTCCTCAGTGCACACTCCCACCATGATGTACAAGAACTCCTGGGGAGACTGCCTTTTCTCCGTGTATACCTTTGCTCTATTCTATTTAAAAAGTTTTTCCATGTGTACATATTATTGTTTTGAAAAATCTCAGAAAGGATCCCCTGTGACATCACCAGTTAACTTTTTCTTTCTTACTGGTATCAGAAAGAATAGCAGACTGATTCCTTCTGTTGTCCCTAAGGGAGGTGCACTAAGATTTGCTCAGATTAAAAATTTTGGATATTGGCAATTTGATACCATTCAACTGAATACTAATTAACAGGAAATTCAGGGCATACAGGATGTTATATGATACAATGGGGATGAGTAAAATCCAGACTGGGGATTCTATGGGATACATGGTTGGCTTCTTCAAGAAATAATTAGCATTTTACTTCCTATCCATTAGAATGACTGTAATCACAACGACAGACAAAACAAGTGTTGGCAAGGATTTGGAAAAATGGAGACTGTCAGACTCTGCTGGTGGAATGTAAAATGGTGAAGCCCCTTTGGAAAACAGTTTGGCAGTTAAAAAAAAAAAACGTAGCCCTAGCTGGTTTGGGTCCATGGATAGAGCGTCAGCCTGCAGACTGGGGTTTGATTCTGGTCAAGGGCAGGTACCTCAGTTGCAGGCTCCTCCCCAGTCCGGGCCCTGGTCAGGGCACATGCAGGAGGTAACCAATCAATGTATTTCTTTCACGTTGATCTCTCTCTCTGTTTCCCACTCTCTGCCACTCTCTCTAAAAATCAATGGAAAAATATCCTTGGGTGAGGATTGAAAAAAAAATTAAACATAGAATTACCGTATTACCCAGCACCTCTACTTCTAGGCATCTACCCAAGAGAAAATAAAATATACATACAAAAACTTGGATGTACATGTTCACAGCAGCATTATTCAGAATTGCCAAAATGTGGAAACCACCCAAGTAGCTATCAACTGGAGAGCGGATAAACAGAATATGGTCTATCTCTACAGTGGAATATTCAGCCATAAAAAAGGAGTGAAGTACCATACATGCTATCTCATGCAAGCACATTAAATGAAAGGTGCTGGTCACATGATTCCATTTATTTTTTTGTTTTTTCAAATATATTTTTTATTGATTTCAGAGAGGAAGGGAGAAGAACAGAGAGCTAGAAACATCAACGATACGAGAGAATCATTGATCATCTGCTTCTTGCACGCCCCCTACTGGAGATTGAGCTCGCAACCTGGGCAGAATCGGACCTGGGACCCTTCAGTCCACAGGCCAACGCTCTATCTACTGAGCAAAATGGGCTAGGGCACATGATTCCGTTGATAGGAAATGTGCAAATCTATAAAGAGGCAAATCTATAGGGACAGGAAGTAGATTAGTGGTTGGGAGAGGGACTGGAGATTAAATAGGAAGGAGGGATCTTACTGGGATGATAGAAATATTTTAAAAAACTATGGTGGTGATGGTGCACGACTTGGTCGATTTACTTAAAATCTTTGAGCTATACACTTAAAACAGGTTAATTTTATGGCCTGTAAATTATACCTCAATAAAGTTGTTTTATATAAAAAAAAAAGAAAAACAGCCCAGCTGGTGTGGCTTAGTGGTTGAGCGTCGATCTATGAACCAGGATGTCATGGTTTGATTCCCAGTCAGTGCACATGCCTGGTTTGCGGGCTTGATCCCCAGTGTAGGATGTGCAGGAGGCAGCCGATCAATGATTCTCTCTCATCATTGGTGTTTCTCTCCTTGTCCCTTTCTCTCTGAAATCAATAAAATTATATTAAAAAGCAAATAATTGCATGGGCCAGTGTGGTTCAGTTGATTGGAGCATCATTCCATGCACGGAAGGGTCTTGGGGTCAATTCCTGGTTGGGACCATGCGGGAGGCAACCAATCAATGTTTCTCACATTGATGTTTCTTTCTGTACCTCTCTCAAACAAAATCAATAATTTTAAAAAAGCAATTAATTATCAAGGGAGGAAAAGGAATGAAGGGTAAATCTATAAATGAAAAGAATCAAAAGATAAACAGGAAAAGCCCTGGATGGTATGACTCAGTGGTTAGAGTTTTGGCCTGCATACCAAAGGGTTGTGGGTTTGATTCCTGGTCAAGGGTACATATCTGGGTTGTGGGTTTCCTCCCCAATCCCGATTTGCCTGCTGGAGGCAACCAGTTCATGTGTCTGTCTTTGATATTTCTCTCTCCCCCTCCCTCCCTTCCAGTCTCTGAAAATGGAAAAAATATCAGGTGAGGATTAACAACAAAAAAAGATAAACAGGAAAACTAAGACAAGTAACTGCACCCTGGTCCATGTGGCTCTCAGTTGGTTGAGGGTCGTCCCACATACCAAGAGGTTACTGGCACATGCCTGGGTTGCAGGCCTGATACCCAGTAGGGGACGTGCATGGGGCAGCTGATAGATGTTTCTATCCCCTCTTTCTAAAATAAGTAAAAACATTTAGGAAAAAAAACAAACAAGTAACAATGTGATTACCATAAAAGTCAGCATAATGTTGACATGGTCGGGTAACATGAGAAATTTTGGGAGGGTGTGTGCAGAAGGATTAAAGGAAGTATCTGTCTTTTTAAAAAATTTCTTAAAAAAAAATTTTTTTTGTTATAGTGTTACAGTTATCTCCCATCCCCCCTCCCCCCCCCCCCCCGCTTTACTCCGCTCCTCCCAGCCAGTTGTTCACTACCCTATTGCACATACTCTTTTTAAAAAAAAATAAATCTTTATTGTTCAAATTATTACAGGTGTTCCTCCTTTTTTTCCCCCCATAGCTCCCCTCCACCTGATTCCCCACCCCACCCCACCCCATGCCCTAACCCCCCCGCCACTGTCTTCATCCATAGGTGTAAGATGTTTGTCCAAACTCTTCCTGCGCCCCTCACACCCTCTTCCCCCTGAGAATTGTCAGTCCACTCCCATTCTATGTTCCTGATTCTCTTATATTCACCAGTCCATTCTGTTCTTCAGATTTTTTATTCACTTGATTTTTAGATTCACTTGTTGGTAGGTATGTATTTGATGTCATTTTGTTGTTCATAATTTTTATCTTTACCTTTTTCTTCTTCCTCTTCTTAAAGAATACCCTTCAGCATTTCATGTAATCCTGGTTTGATGGTGATGAATTCCTTTAGCTTTTTCTTGTCTGTGAAGCTCTTTATCTGACCTTCAACTCTGAATGATAGCTTTGGTGGGTAGAGTAATCCTGGTTGTAGGTTCTTGCTGTTCATCACTTTGAATATTTCTTGCCACTCCCGTCTGGCCTGCATAGTTTCTGTTGAGAAATCAGCTGACAGTCGTATGGGTACTCCCTTGTAGGTAACTAACCGTTTTTCTCTTGCTGCTTTCAAGATTCTCTCTTTGTCTTTTTCCCTTGGCATTTTCATTATGATGTATCTTGGTGTGGTCCTCTTTGGATTCCTCTTGTATGGGGTTCTGTGCGCTTCCTGAACTTGTAAGTCTATTTCTTTCACCAGGTAGGGAAAGTTTCCTGTCATTATTTCTTCTAATAGGTTTTCAATATTTTGCTCTCTCTCTTCTTCTGGCACCCGAAAAATTTGGATGTTGGTATGCTTAAAGTTGTCCCAGAGGCTCCTTACACTATCTTAATATTTTTGGATTCTTTTTTCTTTTTGTTTTTCTGGTTGGCTATTTTTTGTTTCCTCATATTTCAGATCTTTGGTTTGATTCTTGGGGTACATTGATCTACAGTTGAGTTTCTGTATGTTCTTTATTTTAGACAGTTGTATGCTTAATTTCTGACTGGTCCTTTTCCATTTTTTTTTTTTTTGGCATTCTCATTAAGATCCTTAAAGGTCTCACTAAGTTCCTCAGAGGTTTTTAGAAGATTCTTGAGTAACCTTATAAATGTGGTTCTGAACTCTATGTCGTCCAGTAGTTTGCTTTCCTCCGTTTCTTTCATTCGTGACATGTTTCTTTGTCTCCACATTTTGGCTGCTTCCCTGTGTTGATGGAGTGGCTTTGTGTGGTAGGTGACCTATAGGGGGCAGTAACTCAGCCTCCCCAATCACCTGAGGTGGACGCTCTTGGTACACCCCTTTGTGGGCTGAATGCAAAGTCTTGGTGTAGTTAAGCCTTGATTGCTGTTGGTACACTGGGAGGAATGGACCTCCAGGCCAATTGGCTGTGAGGACCCGCTGTGTCTATAATGGAAGAACTGCTGTGCTGGAGACACACTTATGGTGCAGGACTTGTTTCAGTGAGGCTTTGGTACTCACTGAGTCTACCTCTTGAATGTGTCACTTATGGATGTGAGTAGTTGAAATCTGGTGTCTCACACTGACCACTAGGTACACTGGCTTCTGGATCTCCAATGGGGTGCAGGTCAGCTGCTGTCTGAGGCCACCCAGCAGGAGCTATAGCGAGAGCTACAGTTTTCTCCTCTTTGCTTGGGGTTTGGAGGTTTTGGAGATGTCTGACCCGGGCTGCAAGTTTGCTGGGTTAAGCTGCGATAGGGCAGGCCATTCATATGCTAAAGCTGCTGCTTGGAGCTTGGGTGGATTTGTAGGTTGTGTGGGGCAGGGTCTCAGGGCATCACTAGGGTAGGGCGTGGCAAACAGTGATGGCTGCCAGTTAGCCAGCTCTGCATCTCCGACCACATCCCCGTGCCGTGCCCCAGCGCAGTAAACAATTATTCCTGTGTGCAGCTCTGCAAGCAAGCCACCCTCACTTTCTGACCCGATGGCAGACAGTCCAGCTTCTCCCCGTAGGAGTTTGGGTCCCCCGCATCTCCCCAGAAACTGGATTTCAGAGTAATCGGGGGATTGTCTCCCTTTGGGTTGAAAAAAGCAACGCCTGCCGCCAGCCCCGATTGTGTGCCTCCATACCTCAGCTTTTCAGCGCTTGTGCACGTCTCAATGCTCTTTTCTCTTTCCTTCTAGTTGTAGAACTTCCACTCAGCCAGCTTTCCCGTGGTTCTGGGTGATAGACGTTTTGTCTGTTAGTTGTAGTTTTGAAATTGTTGTGCGAGGCAGCAGTTTAGGTGTTTACCTACACCGCCATCTTGGATTCTCTCCTATACTCTTATATAATAAAGAGGTAATATGCAAATTGACTGAATTGACTGTCACTCCAACACACAAGATGGCCGTCCCCATGTGGACACAAGATGGCCACCACAAAATGACCAGCAGGGGAGGCCAGTTGAGGGCAACCAGGCCTGCAGGGGAGGGCAGTTGGGGGGGGACCAGCCTGCAGGGGAGGGCAGTTGGGGGAGACCGGGCCAGCAGGGGAGGGCAGTTAGAGGTGACCAGGCTGGCAGGGGAGGGCAGTTAGGGGCAATCGGCCTGGTAGGGGAGCAATTAGGCATCAATCAGGCTGGCAGGGGAGTGTTTAGGGGGTGATCAGGCTGGCAGGCAGAAGCAGTTAGGGGCAATCAGGCTGGCAAGCAGGTGAGCGGTTGGGAGCCAGCAGTCCTGGATTGTGAGAGGGATTTCCAACTGCCTGTTTAGGCCTGATCCCTCAAGCAGTTCCAGATTGGAGAGGGTGCAGGCTGGGCTGAAGGACACACACACCCCCCCTCCCCCCACACAAATTTTGTGCACTGGGCCTCTAGTCTATACCAGTAATAGACTAGGGCCACCACGAGCAGACGGACGACTGGTCCAGGCAGGATCTCTGTGCAGGTGTACTGGGCCGACCTCCAGGCATGGGAAAGCGGAGTCTGGGTGGGAGCTCCACACAGGTGCACTGGGCCCACCACCAGGTGTGGGAAAGTGGAGTCTGGGTGGGAGGAGCCCGAGCGCGTGTGGCCAGGTGGCCTCAGGGGCTGTGCAGATGGATGGACGGACCACGCTGGATGGCGCCGGTGGGCTGCGTGGAGGGCCGCAGTGGTATGGAACTGTTAGGGTAGTGGTCCGTGGGGTCAGCAAGGCTGGGATGCCAGGGAGGCCCTAGTTCCTCGGGCGCTGCTGGGGAAGCATGGCCATCCAGAGTGGGAGAAAAAGCCCTTCTTTCTGGAAGAACGCAGATGGTTTAAATGTGCATAGAGAAACTGCGGCAGTACCAATATGGCTATATCAGTTCCCTGAGCTGCCTGTCGGTGCCCGACCGCAGGCTTCACTGTGGGGCATAGGCCTGGACGTGGGCCAGGAGTGGTCTTGGCAGCTGGACTCACCTCCAGCGTCGCCTCATTGTCACGACTTCACAACATCATCTGCAAGTGGCCATCGCTGCTGGTCTGTGGGTCCTGGTGAGCCGGCACTGTGCATGCTCAGGGCAGCGCTCTGTGTTTCCGTTGAAAGGACACCATACGTGATGGGTGCTATTGATTCCTTAAGGTTGAAATGGGGCAGCCTGAACTTGCTTACGATGCGATTTTTTCTTCGAATTTTTAAAAAATATATATTTTATTGATTTTTTACAGAGAGGAAGGGAGAGGGATAGAGAGCTAGAACATTGATGAGAGAGAAACATCGATCAGCTGCCTCCTGCACACTCCCCACTGGGTATGTGCCCGCAACCAAGGTACATGCCCTTGACCGGAATCGAACCTGGGACCCTTGAGTCTGCAGGCCGACACCCTATCCACTGAACCAAACTGGTTAGGGCTTTTCTCCGTATTTTACCACACAGTCTTCTCAGGCTCAGGGAACCAGCAGCCACTGGAGCGCCAGCTTGGCCATCCCACACAGCCAGACGCTACCAGGAAGCACAGAAATGCCAAAGCCCCAATGGAACCTGTCTCGAAACAGACCCCAGTTCACATACTGGAGCAGAAACAAGAAAACAGTGGCACCTGTGCCCGTGGGTCTGTCTGCAGGGTTCCTGCACCCTGGCCATGGCCCAGTGGCGGAGGAAGCTCTGCAAGCCTTGATTCTGGAGTTATGGATCTTTGCAAGTAGGCAGGTGCACAAAGGTGGAGTTGAAAATAGCAAGGTTAGACTGTGTGTGCATTTATACACATACTGGAGGCCTGGTGCATGGATTCCTGCACCTGTGGGGTCCTTTGGCCTAGCCTGCAGGGATTAGGCTGAAACCCGCTCTCCAATATCCCTTGAGGGGTCCCGGATTGCGAGAGGGCAGTTTTTGGGTGATGCAGCCTGGAATCTGGCTCCCTTCTCTCTGGTTCTGGGTGAGTCACCTGAAAAGCGCAGCTGCCAACTCACCGCAGCTTGGCAGCTCCTACATTGAGCATCTGCCCCCTGGTGGTCATTGCATGTCATAGCTACCAGTCAAACAGTCGAATCGCCAGATGGTCACTTAAGCATATATATATATATATATATATATATATATATATATATATATATATATATATAGTTATGCCCATTTCCCCCAGTCTTTTTCTGAGCTGTTTGAGAGCATACTCTACACATGACAGGATGCCCGGGAAATACTCTACACATGACAGGATTTGGGGAAATACTCCCTTGTATTTCCCCAAAGCAGACACTCCTACCTAACAATTCTCTGCCCAACCATGTGAGGAAATCTTCATTCAAATGGTATTAAGGTTCAATCCACAGAGCCCATTTGAATTCTGACAACTGTGTCAGCAATGTTCCCCACTCCCTACTCCCAGGATCCCACCCACCTAGGATGGGTCCTCTGTCATTCCTGTCCCTGACAGTTTCTCAGTTTTAATAAAAAATCATAGACTTTTTCCCTAAAAACAAAATAAAATAAATAAAAATAAAGACTTGCTGGTGCTGTTATGCCTAGATTTTGTGATCCCCAAAGACCACCAGGGAGCCGAGTCCGATGCAATAGCAAAGAGCCTTTATTCCAGCTAGCCAGGTGACTGCTCTGCCATTCTCCACTCAGGGAGTCCGGAGAGCAGCCGCCCCGACCCTTTGTGCAGGACCACTTTTAAGCACATTAACCACATCCTGTTCTTGCAGAGCAAGTGACCCAAGACAAACAGTTTTTCCCAAGCAACGTCAGAGTCATGCCATTGATGACCATGTTGTTCACAGGGTCATCCTGTTCTTCAGAAAGCTGACAGTGTTCTATGAAAGAAGTCCTACGTGCTGGGAAGGGGCCATGAGACCGTATCTCAAGGCCTGGCCTGGTGTCAGCACTGACAACTCTATCTGGGGCATAGTCCACGGCCTCAGTAGTGCTCAAAAATTCCCACTCTCTAACATTCCCCACTGGTTTTATGTACTTGAGTCAAATCATTGACTCTTTTGGGTCATTGTTGGTGAGGGAGTTATATTGACCCATGGGGACTATAAGCTTGATAGAATTAATTCTCTGCTGAATAAAGTCAGTGGGTCCGCTCACAAGACAAGGGCCCGGAATGAGGGCCAGGATCAATCCCCAGAGAGTCCGAAGAGTCCCGGACTCTATTTTGCCTGGGCTGTCTTAAGCCAGGTGTGATGAAGCCACATTGCGATCCTGTCGACCTTGACTGCCGTGGAGGTGGTCCTTTCCAGGTAGGAGTCAGTCCTTGCGTGGCAAATTTCTTTATCCAAACGGTAACCAGGGTGGAAGGATGGACCGGATCAGACATGCTTCTGGACTTTCTGGGCGGACTGTAAAGCCTGTAAGAACTTGAGTAAATATTGGTTATGTATTTCAGCTTTTCTAGATTGGGTTTCCATGTAAACTGGTGAGGTGGGTAGGTCAGGTCACTAGAATCTGTAGAGGCCACACTGGGCAGCCTCCCGGGCTGCTTTATCTGCACCCTCGTTCCCTCTTGCTTCTTGGGAGTCCCCTGGTCTTACATAGGTAGAGATGGAAAGACTTAATTATATCTGGTAGCTCTAGTTGGCCCATCGTCCTTGCTCTGCTCATATCTATCTAACTGCCTAATATTTTACCTCAAGGATCCTGGCTCTGAATTCTTTTAGGGAAAATGGACATCGGTGGGCTCTTCTAGCTACTTCCTGCTGAGGCGGGTCAGAAGTTTCTCTCAGAACCAAGAGATCCTTGCTGTCTGTCAGAGGGACAATGAGGCCTGGGCACAGAAGGAGGTAGGCTTGTAACTTGGCGGAGACAAACTGTAAATTATTTCCTCTTCCTGGCTTACTGGCCTGTATTATTTGATCCATTTCCTTACAACATTTCTCTTCTCCTTCTTTATTGTATGCGCAATCCTTCTTAATTTTATACTTCTAAATTAGCCTTTAAACCTTCTTTCTATGTCCTTTAAAAATGTATAACCATGCCTCAGACCTTCTATTCAGTATTCCTTATTCTTTGAAACTTCAGTCCTTTAAACAGCCAGAATTTCTATCCACTGTGTTCTGCCAGCATAGTTCAGATAAGTAAGAAACCAAGGATGCCAGCAGAGTGGGTTGTACCCAGCAAAATCAACAAAAACCTATCTCTCCCTGCTCTCCCTGCTGACACGCCCCCCTTTTCTGCATAAACCATTTACTCTGTCCTTAGCAGGGGACATAAGGCAAGCTGTCTGAGATCCTGTATAACCAAGCTTTTTACACTTAAGGAACAGCTGCTCTCCCTCCCAGATTTCCCTTCTTTACTCCAAGGCCCCAGAAGATCTCAACCTTCACCACTTCTGATCTCTCCAACCATCTCCCTGTCCCCCAGCCTAGGGCTTCTCTTTTTCAGCAGGCTAAGAGTGAATTCTACCGCTTTTACCTTTTCACATACCTGCTCTGGAGCAGTTTTTGGCTCTCTTCCTCCCCCAGAGAGAGACCCACTGTAAACCTATCAGGAAGGGCAGGCAAGCTCGCAGTTCTCAGGAACACATGATTCTCTGTTTGCTAGGAGGGCTGAAAAAGGCAGCCTACAAAGCAGTTAATTATGACTAATCTTAACCTAATAAGCCTTTGTTTAAACTTCTCTGGATTGGCAACCTTTACAAATTAACCCTAGAATTGCAAAATTTTAAACTAACACAGCAAAATTATAAATTAAGGAAAAGCAATTAAAAGTTCTCTACTATCTTCCCTCTAAAGCAGGGAGGTGCACTGTCTTTAAACAAATTAAACAACAGAAAGAGATAACAAATACTAATTATGCCAAGACAGACAAACATCCATACTCACACTCTCTCAGTAGACTAGCCCAAACTGGAGCTGAGCAGATAAACGAAACAATGCCCAACTCTCAGATAGGCATGGGGGCACTCCCAGCACCCATGCCCCAGAACAGAATTCTCAACCAACATCTTGGTGAGAACCTACTGGAGGAGTTAAGACTGCGTCCAGTAAGTCCACAGAATAAAACAGAAAAACACAGACAAACAAAGGCACCCAAGAACAGCCTTCCGACCCCGCGGAAGCAAAACCAAAAGCTGGACGATGGCCGTGCGCCAACCAGCGGGAGCAACCCGCCTCGTCCCAGAGTTTCGAGGGGGACCACTCCCCTCGTGACGGGTTTTCACGCCCCTCCAGACGGGGGTTTTTACGCCCCTCCAGACGGGGGTTTTTACGCCCCTCCAGATGGAGGGTCGGAGTGTCCTCCGACTCCCCCCGCCCGAGGTACTCCAGTGTGTCCACCTAGACCATTTCGGGCACTACAGATTTCAGAAATGAGCTCACACAAAAGAGAGACAGAGAACAAGCAGACACCTACCGTGGCCAGTCAGGCTCTCCGGGTCGGGGTCCCACATGGGTCTTGGGGATCCCGGAGGAGCCCCCAAATGTTATGCCCAGATTTCGTGATCCCCGAAGACCACCAGGGAGCCGAGTCCGATGCAATAGCAAAGAGCCTTTATTCCAGCTAGCCAGGTGACTGCTCTGCCATTCTCCACTCAGGGAGTCCGGAGAGCAGCCGCCCCGACCCTTTGTGCAGGACCACTTTTAAGCACATTAACCACATCCTGTTCTTGCAGAGCAAGTGACCCAAGACAAACAGTTTTTCCCAAGCAACGTCAGAGTCATGCCATTGATGACCATGTTGTTCACAGGGTCATCCTGTTCTTCAGAAAGCTGACAGTGTTCTATGAAAGAAGTCCTACGTGCTGGGAAGGGGCCATGAGACCGTATCTCAAGGCCTGGCCTGGTGTCAGCACTGACAACTCTATCTGGGGCATAGTCCACGGCCTCGTAGTGCTCAAAAATTCCCACTCTCTAACAGTGCTCTGAGTTAGGAGCCAGCAGTCCTGGATTGTGAGAGGGATGGCCGACTGCCGGTTTAGGCTCGATCCTGCAATCGGACATCCTCTGATGGGTCCCAGATTGGAGAGGGTGCAGGCCAGGCTGAGGGACCGTCCCCCCGCCCCCCGTGTATGAATTTTGTGCACCGGGCCACTAGTGTATATATGAGTCCTTTGGTCTATCTCTTCTCATCCCTCCCAACTCCATATCAAGGTATGTCAGTCTGGTCCATGCCTCCATGCTTCGAGACTTATTTTGTTGGTCAATTCATTTTGTTCATTAGATTCCACAAGTAAGTGAGATCATGTGATATTTGTCTTTCTCAGATTGGCTTATTTCACTTAGCATAATATTTTCCAGGTCCATTCATGCTGTCCCAAAGGGTAAGAGATCTCTCTTTTTACAGCTGCATAGTATTTCATAGTGTAAATATCCTATAGCTTTTAAAAAAATATTTTTATTGATTTCAGAGAGGAAGGGAGAGAGAGAAAAAGATAGCAACATCAATGATGAGAGAGAATCATTGATCGACTGCCTCCTGCACACCTCCACTGGGGATCAAGCCTGCAAACCAGGCATGTGTCCTTGACTGGAATCGAATCTGGGACCCTTTAGTCTGCAGGCCGATTCTCTATCCACTAAGCCAAACTGGCTAGGGCTCCCACAGCTTTTTTATCCACTCATCTACTGATGGGCACTTGGGCTCTTTACAAATCTTAGCTATTGTAAATATCGCTGCTATGAGCATAGGAGTGCACATATTCTTTCTGATGGGTGTTTTGGGGTTTCTTAGGATATATTCCTAGAAGTAGGATCCCTAGGTCAAATGGAAGTTCTGTTTTTAATTTTTTGAGGAAACTCCATACTGTTGTTCATAATGGCTACACCAGTTTGCATTCCCACTGGCAGTGAACTAGTGTTCCCTTTTCTCCACATCCTCGCCAGCATTTGTCATTTGTTGATTTGTTGATGGTAGCCGTTCTGACAGGTGTGAGGTGATACCTCATACCAATAGTCATTTTAATTTGTATCTCTGATGATCAGTGGCTTTGAGCATTTTTACATATGTCTGTTGGCCATCTTTATGTCCTCTTTGGAGAAGTATCTTTTTAGGTCCTTTGCCTGATTGTCTTCCTTTTATTGAGTTGTATGAGTACTTTATATATTTTGGATAATAACCCCTTATCAGATACATTGTTGGCAAATATGTTCTCTCCTACAGTGGGTTTCTTTTCATTTTGATGGTGGTTTCTTTTGCTGTGAAGCTTTTTATTTAGTTCCATTTGTTTATTTTCTCCTTAGTTTCTTTTGCCCTAGGAGCTGTTTCTGTAAACATATTGCTATGTGAGATGTCTGAGACTTTACTGCCTATGTTCTCTAAGATTTTTATGGGTTCATGCCTTACATTTAACTCTTTTATCTACCTTGAGTTTCTTCTTGTGTATGGTGTAAGTTGGTCTAGTTTCATCTTTTTGCATGTATCTGTCCAGTTTTCCCAGCACCATTTGTTGAAGAGACTGTCTTTACTTCACTGTATGTTCTTGTCTCCTTTGTCAGTTATTAATTGACTGTAATGGTGTGGGTCAATTTCTGGAGTCTCTATTATGATCCATTGGTCTATTTGCCTGTTCTTGTGCCAGTACCAGGCTGTTTTGGTTATAATGGCTTTGTAATGTAGTTTGATAATATCTGTCTTCTGATATAGGTAGTAGTTACAGGGATATTTGCCTAATGTTATATAAATTGTTTTATGCAGTTTTCTGTGTTTGTGTTACATTTAACAAAAATGCTTTTTAAAAAATATGACCAGTGCTCTAGCTGGTTTGGCTCAGTGGGTAGAGCAACGGCCTGCGGATTGAAGGGTCCCAGGTTCCATTTTGCTCAAGGGCACATGCCTGGGTTGCAGGCTCGATCTCCAGTAGGGGGCGTACAGGAGGCAGCCGATCAATGATTCTCTCTCATCATTGATGTTTCTACCTCTCTCTCTCTCTCTCTCTCTCTCTCTCCCTCTCCCTTCCTCTCTGAAATCAATAAAAACATATTTAAAAATATGGCCAATTGTATCAGTTATCTGTTGTCCTGATAATGCTGCATAAGCTCAGTGGCATAAAACACTAAACAATTATTTTTGGGGCCCCTTTTACAGGTTGGCTGGGGTTCTGTTGCCCTGTGCTGTGTTGTACTGTGCTGATCTGGGAGAGGCTCACGAATGTGGGTGTAGTAAGCTCAGGGGCAGGCTGGGGGCTGGCTGTGCTGCTTGCTCTGCTCCACCTGGCTTTTCATCCTCCAGAAGGCTGGCCCTGGCTTATTCTCATGACTGAGGCAGGGGTCCTAGAGAGAGTGGATGGCATTGAACATGTCACTTCCCCCTCATTGTATTGGTTAAAGCAAGTCACAAGGCCAGCCCAGGTTTTGGGAGTGGGGAAATGGACTCCATCTCTTTTTTTCTTTTAATATATTTTTATTGATTTTAGAGAGAGAGGAAGGGGGTGGGGGGGGAAGTGAGAGAGAGAGAGAGAGAGAGAGAGAGAGAGAGAGAAGGAAGAAGGAGAGAGAGATCGTAGTGAGAAACAAATCTATGAGAATTTCAGAAACAATGACTGGTTGCCTCCCGTATGCACCCCCACTGGGGATTGAACCCGCAACCTGGATATGTGCCCTGACCAGGAATGGAACTGGTGACCTTTATTTATTTAAATATTTATTCAGATTATTACAATTGTTTCTCCTCCCTCCCCTCCCATAGCTCCCCTCCACCCGGTTCCCACCCCACCCTCTGCCCTTACCTCCCCTGCACTGTCCTCATCCATAGGTGTATGATTTTTGTCCAGTCTCTTCCTGCACCCCCCCATACCCCTTTCCCCCTGAGAATTATCAGTCCACTCCCTTTCTATGCCCCTGATTCTATTATATTCACCAGTTTATACTGTTCCTCAGGTTTTTAATTCACTTGATTTTTAGGTTCACTTGTTGATAGATATGTATTTGTTGTTCATAATTTTTATCTTTACTTTTTTCTTCTTCCTCTTCTTAAAGAATACCTTTCAGCATTTCATACAATACTGGTTTGGTGGTGATGAACTCCTTTAGCTTTTTCTTATCTGTGAAGCTCTTTATTTGCCCTTCAATTCTGAATGATAGCTTTGCTGGGTAGAGTAATCTTGGTTGTAGGTTCTTGCTGTTCATCACTTTGTAGATTTCTTGCCACTCCCGTCTGGCCTGCATAGTTTCTGTTGAGAAATCAGCTGACAATCATATGGGTGCTCCGTTGTAGGTAACTAACTGTTTTTCTCTTGCTGCTTTTAATATTCTCTCTTTGTCTTTTGCTCTTGGCATTTTAATTATGATGTGTCTTGGTGTGGTCCTCTTTGGATTCCTTTTGTTTGGGGTTCTGTGCGCTTCCTGAACTTGTAAGTCTATTTCTTTCACCAGGTGGGGGAAGTTTTCTGTCATTATTTCTTCTAATAGGTTTTCAGTATCTTGCTCTCTCTCTTCTTCTGGCACCCCCATAATTCTGATGTTGGTACGCTTGAAGTTGTCCCAGAGGCTTCTTACATTATCTTCAACTTTTTGGATTCTATTTTCTTTTTGCTTTTCTGGTTGAGTGTTTTTTGCTTCTCTGTATTTCAATTCTTTGACTTGAATCTTGCGTCCCTCAAGTCTGTTGTTGGGTCTCTGTATAATATTTTTAATTTCAGTCAGTGTATGTTTAATTTCTAGTTGGTCCTTTTTCATATCTTCGAGGGTCTCGTTGAATTTATCGGCCTTTTCTAGGATATTCTTGAAAAGCCTTATAACCGTGGTTTTAAATTCTATATCCAGTCGTTTGTTTTCCTCCATTTCTTTCATTTGTGATCTGTTTCTTTGTCACCGCATTTTCGCTGCTTCCCTGAGTTGGTAGAATAGCTTTGTGTGCTAGGTTTCCTATATGGCCCAGTGGGTCGGCCTCCTAGTTACCTGAGGTGGACACTCTTGGTGCACCCCTTTGTGGATTGTGTTTACAGCCGTGTTGTAGTTAAGTCTTGATTGTTGTTGGTATCACTGGGAGGAATTGACCTCCAGGCCAGTTGGCTGTGAGGATCAGCTGTGTCTACACTGTGAGAAGTTTGGTGCTGGAGACAGCCTTATGGGATTAGACTTGCCAAATTGCAAAAGCCTCTGTGTTCAGCTTGGATGGGGTGGAGTCTCAGGGTGGAGCAGACAGTCTTGGCTTCCCATCAGCCCTGCCCTTGTGCGCGCGCCTCCAGACCTCTGCCTTCCCCGGCTCCTGAGCCTCCACCCGAGAGTCCAGATTTCCCCCGCAAGAGCATGGGTTCCCAGGGGCTCGCCTGGAACTGGGGTTCAGTGCAGTCAGAACTGGGGTTCAGTGAAGTCAGGAGCTTCCGACTCCCTTCTGCTAGGGAAAGCCTGTGGCAACCTCCTCAGTCTTTGTGCGCACTGGCGCGTGCACCTCCAGACCCCCTCCCCCGGGTTTCTGAGTCTCCGAGTGCCTTTCTCTCTACCTGACATTCCAGACTCCCCCTGTATGAGCCTGGGTCCACGGGGTTTCGCCCGGAACTGAGGTTCAGTGCAGTCGGAACTGGGGTTCAGTGCAGTCGGAACTGGGGTTCAGTGCAGTCGGGGGCTTCCTTCCCCCTCCTGCCAGAGAAAGTCAGCCAGGCTCTCAGCCGCCCTTCCTCTCTGTGCGCACAAAGACCCTTTGCTGTACCTCAACCCTTTGCCGTTCCTCCGATTCTCCATGAGCTTTTCTCTTTCCTTCTAGTTGTAGAATTTCCACTCAGCCAGCTTTCCTGTGGTTCTGGATGATGTCCGTTCTGTCTTTTAGTTGTAGTTTTGAAATTGTTGTGCGAGGCAGTGGTTTAGGTGCTTACCTATGCCACCATCTTGGTTTCCTCCCCTTTGGAACTGGTGACCTTTAGGTGCATGCTCAACTAACTGAGCCACTCAACCTCTTGATGGGGGAAGGAATATAGTCCCATTCAAGGGTGTGGGTGGGGGAAGGTTGGGGTATTTTGCAATCAGTCTCCAACACTGAAGTACCTTCTTCCTTTGGAAGGTAAACTATCCAGGCTATTGGATACAGACACACCCTTCTTTTGATGTCAATTTACTGAAAAAACAACAAACAAACAAACAAAAAACCCAAATAGGATGGGTCATGGGTGTCACTCAGATGAAGAATCCATTCCTTGAAAATGGTAGGAAGCAGGACTGGCAGTGATTGAATGTTGATGGTACTATTTTGGATGTGGAATAACGTGACACACAAGTGCTTTGACTTGCCTCTGCCTCTCCAGGTCTTCAAATTTCCTTCCATATGAGATGGAACAAGGCTAAGTAAGATCCAACGGGGGGGGGGGGGGGGGCGGATTTTCCTGAATTTTGGGAATATCCTAAGACAGTTATACATTTCTATTACTACTACTATTACTACACTGAAAAATAACTAGCCTACATCAGCCAATTTCTGCCAATCCTCCTTCCTCATATTGTTTAGCAGGTAGTAGGCATGGACTTTTAGAAATGAGCAAAATTATAGGAACTGAAGAAGTAAGAACAGAAAAAAATAACAAGTGGAATACAGCATCAAATGAAGGAGTCATTTTATTAGAACATCAGCCAAGAGATCTGCTTATTCTCCTAATTCAGTCAGCAGATACCATAGATTGAATAAATACCTATAAATTCAAGTTTCCCTATATTGAATTTCTGTGTCATAAGGAATAACTATCATTAAAGGACTAATGGACAATAAAACAAAATCCTATTATAAAATACTATCTAAATTGAGATTAAAAACAGACATCAACACCAGCCCATGGTTCCTTCTAAGACCACTCTCGAAGTTCAGAGGCAGAGTCATTGCTGCCATGAACAGCCTGCTGAGAGCAGAACTCAATTTAAAAGCAAAGCTGGGAAGATGTACTTTCTCATCTTGGATGGGAAGAACTCTTTTTGTTTAAGATCAGTGATTGCATACAAACTGAAGGCAGGCAGTTGAGTCCCATGGATTCCCCCTTTGATATACTTCCTGGTCTAAAGGATACCTCACCCATGGCAGAGTCTTGGCACTGTCACCATACAAATCCATTGGTCATCACAGGAGCAGAGCTGGCTGGATTATCAAATAGGAATGACCAAAGTTCCCTGATTTGCCATCATAAGGGAAGAGTCCTTACCCAAGTCAGCAGGCCTGCTCTATGGCTTTGCCTGGCAGGCTCCTAAGGTTTAACCTAAAGTAGAGTAGCAGCTTCCACAGCAAGGAAGACCATCTTAGATTATTAGAGCACACAGGGAAGGAAAAGTTATTCTGGTCCAAATTCCTCACTTTACAGTTAAAGGAAGCAGAGCCCCAGAGGACTAAGGTAGAAGGCATTCCACACCAAGGGGCAACTTCTAATTTTTTTCTTTTTTAGCCAAACTTTAAGGCTAAAACTTATTGCATTCAGCACAATGCAGTGGCAATAGTACATAAAGTAACCTGAATGATTACTCAAAAAGAAAAAAAGTAAAATTAAAAGCCTACAAAAGCACAGGAGTCAGACTGCCTGGGTTCAGATTTTGGTTATACCACTTATTCAAGCAAGTCATTTCACCCCTCTGTGCTTCAGTGTCCTTACTGGTAAAGTGAGAATGATGGCAATCTGCTTCAGAAAGTTGTATTTAATAATAGTGCAAAGCATTTATAACAAGTTGACAAGTAATAGGTACTCAGTAAATGTTAGTTTTCAATATTACCTAGAAGAAAGTCCATTTCACAGAGGGTCAAACTGAAGTCCAGAGATGGGTAGAGACTTGCTTAGCATCACAGAAAATTGGGTGTGCTTCCTGATCTTCCTTGGACACAGGAAAGGCTCAGGGATGGGGAAACACGGTGGATCAGGACTCCTGTTTGAAGCCCTGCTGTGAATCTGAATAAAGTCTGTACCTGACCTCATAATATGGGACCAATGTCAACATCCTGGTATTACATCCTGTGGTTACATAAGATGCTATTATGTATACGTGAAAGTTACACAGGAAGCCTCTCTGCTGTTTTTTTCTACATCGTGTGTTAAGTTGAACTAATTTAAAATAAAAGGACAAATATTTATTGGGCACCTACTGTGCCAGGCTTTGTTCTAGGAGTGAGGACTCAGCAGAGAACAAGACAAAATCCCACCCTGGAGGAGCTCACAGTGTAATAGAGTTCTTCCTCTTCACTTGGACTTGGGAGTCCCATAGCTTCCGTTTGAATCCTGGCTCTGCCACTTACTAGCTGTGGCACGTGTGTAGCACTTAGCATTATATAATTGTAAAATCTGTTATTGTTATTATTTTCTACAGGTTTCTCAGTTGCCCCCCTTCTAGGGAGCCATGTCTGATGGCCCCAGACTGGTCCTAGCAACTCTTCTGGCATCCTACAGGTCCCAGTGCTTCCCTCCCCATATCTCTGACCCCTCTGCCTGTGCCGCCCCCACCTCAGGCCTGACCACAACGGGATGTCAAAATTTAGTGATGGGTATGTCTCCTCTACTGGACTGGGAGCCTGATGACTGGGCCAGGGCTTTCCTCATCGGGGCTCTGTCCCCAGAATCAGCCAGCATACGACCGGCAGTCAATACACATATACTGAACACGTGAATATTAACGACAGTGAGGGGAACACAGGGCAGTGGGCGTGTTCCTTACCGTGGTGGTGGTTGGGGGCATAAGGGGATGGGAGCGATTACGCGAAATCTGAAGGTCCGCCTTTCCCCTGGCCCAGAGCAATAGAACCTGCCCGTGAGTGGAACCCGGTGTAACAGTGCCCCTTGTGGTCGCGCTCCGTGTGGAACCTGGTGCTCTCCGCCCAAGGAAGGAGGGCGGGTGGGATCCCACCCGGGCTGCCCCGGGCCCCCCTGCCGCCGGGCCCCCATGAACAACCAGGCGCGGGCCTCAGACCCCTTCCCATCCCGGACCCCCGCCTCGGTCCGGGCTTCGATTCCGGTCAGACCCTCGAACCCGACTCTGGTCCCAGCCTTGGCCACGGTCTCTGCCTCGGCCCCAGTCCGGACCTCGATTCCGGTCCCGGCCTCGACTGCAGCCCAAACCCCGACTCTGGTCCGGACTCCGATTCCGTTCCAGGCTGTGAGCCCAGTCCGGACCTCGACTCCAGTCCCTGCCTCGACACCGCTCCAGACACCAACTCGGGTCCCTGCCTCTGCCCTGGTCCGGGCCTCCACTCGGTTCCCTGCCTCAGTCCCTGCCTCGGCCCTGGTCCAGACCTCGACTCGGTACCCTGCCTCAGTCAGGACTTCGATTCCTGTCCCGGCCCCGGCCCGGACCTTGGTTCCGGTCCCTGCCCCAGCCCCGGTCCAGACCTCGGTTCCGGTCCCTGCCTCAGTCCCTGCCTCGGCCCCAGTCCGGACGTCGGTTCCGGTCGCTGCCCCGGCCCCGGTCCGGACATCGGCTCCAGTCGCTGCCCCGGCTCCGGTCCGGACGTCGGCTCCGGTTGCTGCCCCGGCCCCGGTCCGGACATCAGCTGCAGTCGCTGCCCCGGCCCCGGTCCGGACATCAGCTGCAGTCGCTGCCCCGGCCCCGGTCCGGACATCGGCTCCGGTCGCTGCCCCGGCCGCGGTCCGGACAACGGCTCCGGTCGCTGCCCCGGCCCCGGTCCGGACAACGGCTCCGGTCGCTGCCCCGGCCCCGGTCCGGACGTCGGCTCCGGTCGCTGCCCCGGCCCCGGTCCGGACGTCGGCTCCGGTCGCTGCCCCGGCCCCGGTCCGGACATCGGCTCCAGTCGCTGCCCCGGCTCCGGTCCGGACGTCAGCTCCGGTTGCTGCCCCGGCCCCGGTCCGGACATCAGCTGCAGTCGCTGCCCCGGCCCCGGTCCGGACGTCGGCTCCGGTCCCTGCCCCGGCCCGGACCTCGGTTCCAGTCCCTGCCCCGGCCCCGGTCCAGACCTCGGTTCCGGTCCCTGCCTCAGTCCCTGCCTCGGCCCTGGTCCGGACTTACACTCGGTTCCCTGCCTCAGTCCAGACTTCGACTCCGGTCCCGGCCTCGACTATGGTCCGAACCCTGACCCCGGCCCCGGTCTGGACCTCGACTCCAGTCCCTGCCTCGGTCCCTACTTCGGCCCCGGGCCAGACCTCAGCTCGGTTCCCTGCCCCGGTCCGGACTTCGACTCCGGTCCCTGCCTCGACTACGGTCCGAACCCCGACTCTGGTCCGGACCCCGATTCCAACCCGGGCCCTGAATCCGGTTCCAACCTCAACAACCCCAGCCCCCTCTTCGGTCCCGGTCTCGGCTGAGGTTCCTGACTCGGAGTCCTTCCTGAGCTCGGCTCTACCTGTGGATCTGCCCCCAGAGCCCACTTTGCCGCGTGATAAGGATCCGGCAGCGACGCCCAGGGTGGACCACCGCCCCTCAGTCACCGATGAATCCGGGCCCACCCAAGAGCTCCTTCCTGCTCTCAGTGTGTTGGCCTCTGATTTATTGGGGCCCACTCTCAGGTCCACCCCAACGGCAGACCCAGCGGCCACCAAGTTGACCGATTCTATGGCTGGACCCATCTCCATGCCTATCCTGGGGACCTCCCCGTTCGCCACTTTCTTACCTATTTCTACAAACACATTCGCCTCCACCAGCGAGTACTTTCAAGTGGACAGCAAGATTGTGATTCGAGTGATCTATTGGTGAGGGGCTGTCCCTACCCACACCTGCCTTCCTCCCTTGGGGAAAGGGTGGGAAGGGTAAGTGCTGGGGCTTTGGGGAATTGAAAGTAAGGCAAGGGGAGCGAGTCCCAGTTCCCAGGAGGGAAACTTGGCTCTCCCTATCATCTCTTTGGGGCTAGAGAGCACTGTGTTCAAATTTCTGCTCTGCCCCACAGAGGTGAATCCTGGCTCCAAGCTTCATTCATGGACTCAAACTTCTCCCTCCCTCCCCTCTCCCCCTTTCCCTCCCTCCCCCCTCCCTCCCTCCTTCTCTTCCTTCCTTATTTTGGAGTGTCCTGCCCACCATGGGCCAGGCCTGAGCTGGGGATGGAGTGCTGAGCAGAGCCACCTGCTTTCCTCCTCAGGGGAGACAGGATAAAGTGTGCCCTGAGGGACAAGGGGTAGGGAATTTCAGATTGGGTGGTCAGGGATAGTCTTTCTCAGGAGATGGCATCTTAGTGATGAGAAGGAGGCTGCCAAGTGGAGAGCTGGGGGTCGTGACAATGAAGGTAGCATGGAGGAGGAAAGCAGCAAGTGCAAAGCCAGAGGGGGTTGGCCCCAGGTCTGGAGTGTCTATTATGTCAAGGACAACAGTAACAGCAATGACTTCCTTGACCTTCCTGAGACCCAGGACTGGATGCCTCTGTGGGAGGGGTTTTATCTTCCATTCAATCCCCATACCTCTCTTCTGTTCTAGAGGTTCTCTCCCCTTATGGCTCCCACTTTTTTCTCTCTTCTGTCTCTGCCAGGGGCTCTCTCTCTCTCTCCCCAGCTTACTATCTCTCTCCTTTCCCCATGTTGTATGTGTGTATTTCTCTTTCTCCCTGTTTCCTCATCTCCCCCTGTCTCTTTCTCTTCCCATCTCCTCCTTTCTATATCTTTCTCTGACTCCATGGATTCATTATTTCATTAATTCAACAACTATTTATTAAGCACCTCCCATGTGCCAGACCCATTAGGGATACACAGCGAATAAAACAGAGATTCATGTCCTTGTGGTGCTGACATTTTGGTGTGGAATAAGTATGACTCAGAGCAAATTATTTAATATCTTACTTAGAAGGTGATCAGTGCTATGAACAAAAAACATCTGGGGGGGGTCACAATTTTAACTGGGGTGGTCAGGAAGGCATCACTGAGAAGGTGACTTATGAGCAAAGACCTGAAGGAGGGGAGAGAAGGAGCCATGTAGATACGAGAAACTGCATTCTGTAGGAGGAACAGCCAGCGCAAAGGCTCTGAGCAAGGCATGCTTGGAGGTAGGAAGGAAGGCTAGGCGGTCCCTGTGGCTGGGGCAGAGTGGGCAAGGAGGAGAGTAGGAAGAGATGGGGCAAAGTGGGAAGAGTGGGGACTTAGGGAAGTGGTTTTCTGCCCTGAATGAGATGGCACTATGGGACAGTTCTGAGCTGGGGAAGGATGTGATCTGACTTGAGTGTTCACAGGGTCCCTCTGGACTTGGGGAGAGACTGATGTGGTATCTTCTGTCTCTCTCTCTCTGCCCTTGGCTTTCAGTGGCCTCTGAAGCTATAACCTCCGGGTGAGTAGTTTTTGGCTTTGGAAATGGGGAGAATGTGGGACATGAAGTCTGGAAGGAGTTCCTGTTTCCCATTTCTGCAAGACCTGTGACCCTGTGACAGCATGATTTCATTTACTTCCTGCAGTATATTCTACTGAAAAAGAGTCTGGAGCAACAATTTCCAAATTGTTTACACTTTGTGAGTGTGCTGGTTACCAAGGGAGTGGGGGTAGTCAGTGCTTCAAGAGCCCCAGGGGCTTGGAAGGAGCTCTTAGCCTTCCCCCACCCCCAACATTCTCTCCTCAGGAGGAGGACATATCTGCACAGGCTACTGGGGAGTTTGAAGTGTTTGTGGATGGGAAACTGGTTCATTCCAAGAAGGTGATTCTGAGTAAGGGTCCCAGACAGGGCAGGAGGGTGGTGCTGGGGACCTGGATTGTGGGAGACACACATGTCTGTGCTCTCTCCTCTCTGTGTCCAGAAAGGTGATGGCTTTGTGGATGAGGCCAAAATGCAGAAAATTGTGAACATTATTGATGAGGAGATCAGGAAAAGTTAACAGGCAACTGGTGAGCTGGAGGTGAGGTGAGGGAGGTGAGGTGGGAGGGAGCTGGGCTGAGGGTGAGTAGGTGGGTAGGACAAAGACACCCCACCCCAATCCTAGCTCAGCCAGTCCTCACTGTTATAACCAGGCATCTACAACCTTTATAAGCCTCATTTTTAAAATTTGTGAAATGGGGATGTTGGGATGATCTGTGAGATGCCTCATATCCTATATAATAAAGAGAGAATATGCAAATTGACCATCACTCCAACACACAAGATGGCCACCCCCATGTGGTCAAAGATGGCCACCACAAGATGGCCAGCAGGGGAGGGCAGTTGGGAGCGACCAGGCCAGCAGGGGAGAGCAGTTGTGGGGTGGCCAGGCCTGCAGGGAAGGGCAGTTGGGGGTGACCAGGCCTGCAGGGAAGGGCAGTTGGGGGTGACCAGGCTGGCAAAGGAGGGCAGTTGGGGGTGACCAGGCCTGCAGGGGAGGGCAGTTGGGGGTGACCAGGCCTGCAGGGGAGGGCAGTTGAGGCAATCAGGCCAGCAGGGAAGCAGTTAGGCATCGATCAGGCTGGCAGGGGAGTGCTTAGGGGGTGATCAGGCTGGCAGGCAGAAGCAGTTAGGGGCAATCAGGCAGGCAGGCAGGCAAGCGGTTGGGAGCCAGCAGTCCTGAATTGTGAGAGGGATTTCCCGGTGGGATCGGGCCTAAACAGGCAGTCAGACATCCCTCAAGGGGTCCCAGATTGGAGAGGATGCAGGCTGTGCTGAGGGACACATACCCTCCTCCCCCTGTGCATGAATTTCATGCACTGGGCCTCTAGTAAGATAATAAATAGTGCACAGCTCAGAGTAGGGCTCAGTGTGTGCCACTTATAAATTTATTTTATTGTTATTTTTAAAAATCTGTTTGAAGAAGTAAGCACAGAAAACTTCCTTAACTTGCGGAAAGAACAAGGTCACACAAGTTCAAGAAGCAAAGAGAGTCCCAACCAAAATGAACCCAATGAGATCCACACCAAGATACATAATAATTAAAATGTCCAAGGTTGCCAGGGCCAGTGTGGCTCAGTTAGTTGGGCATCATCTCATGGACCAAAAGGTTACCAGTTCTATTCCCAGTCAGGGCAAATGCCCAAGTTGTGGTCTCAATCCCCAGTAGTGGGCATGCAGGAGATAGCTGTTTTGCTCTCACATCAATGTTTCTTCCTCCCTATTTGTTCCTCTCTCTAAAAATCAATAAAAAATACTTTAAAAAATGGCCAAGGTTAAAGACAAAGAGGGAATTTTTTTGTTAATCCTCACCCAAGAATATTTCTCCATTAAAAAATATATATTTCCTTCTTTTAAAAAAATACTTTTATTGATTTCAGAGAGGAAGGGAGAGGGAACAAGAAACAGAAACATCAATGATAAGAGAGAATCATTTATGGGCTGCCTCATGCACACCCCCTACTGGGGATCAAGCTCAAAACCTGGGCATGTGCCCTGACCGGGAATCAAATCATGACCTCCTGATTCATAGGTCGACACTCAACCACTGAGCCACACCGGCCAGGCTCCATTAATTTTTAGAGAGAGTGTAAAGGAGGGTCAGGTGGATGGGGAGAGAGAAACATCAATGTGAGAGATACCCATGAATTGTCTGCCTTTGCATGTTCCCTGACCGGGGCCAAGGATTAAACCTTCAACCTAGATATGTGCCCTTGACTGGGAATCAAACCTGTGACCCTTCAGTGAACTGGCTCATGCTCTAACTACTGAGTCACACCAGCCAGGGCCAATAATATTAAAGATATAATATTAGAGGTAACAAGAGAGAAACAGTTAGCTACAAGGGAGCTCCTATAAAGCTGTCAGCAGATTTTGCAACAAAACAACTTCAGTTCAGAAGGGATTGGCATGAAGTATTCAAAGTAATGAAAAGCAAAAACCTGCAACCAAGACTGCTCTATCCAGCAAGGTTATCATTTAAAATCGAAGGCAAAATAAAAAGCTTCCCAGACAAAAGAAGGCAAAATTAGTTCAGTACCACCAAACCAAAACTGCAAGAAATGCTAAAAGGAACTGCTTTAAGAAGAAGAAACACAGAGAGAAAGGAATATAGGCATAAAGGAAAATAAAGCAATAAATACCTATCAATAATAAACTTAAGTGTAAATGGATTAAATGCTCTACTTGAAAGGTATATGGTAGTTGAATGGATAAGGAGCATAATCCACATATATGAAGTCTATAAAAGACCCACTTCAGAACAAAAGATTCACACAGGATGAAAGTGAAGGGATGGAAAAAAATATTCCATGCAAATGGAAATGAAAGAAAAGTGGGGTAGCAATACTTATTTTAGACAAAACAGACTTCAAAACAAAGTCCATAGAGGAGACAAAGAAGGTAATTATATAATACTAAAGGGATCGATCTAATAAGAATATATAACCCTTATAAAGTTATATGCACCCCACATAGGAGCATCTATATCTATATATATAAAAGCTTAAGCAACTGAACGATCTAATGACTGGTTGCTATGATACACACTGACCACCAGGGGCCAGATGCTCAATGCACATGACCGGGCTCCCTCCTGTCTGGATTGGGCCTGCAGGGATCAGGCTCCCTCCTGTCTGGATCAAGCCTGTGGGTATGGGGCCAAAACCAGCTATCCAACATCCCCCAAGGGGTCTCGGATGGTGAGAAGGCACGGGCCAGGCTGAAGGACCCTACCAGTGCACGAATCACCAGGCCTCTAGTGTATATATAAAAAAACTCTTGGTGGACTTTAAGTGAGAGATTGCACTGTCATCAATGGATAGATCTTCTAGACAAAAAATCAACAAGGAAACAGTAACCTTAGATGACACACTAGATCAAATGGATTGAATTGATGTTTACAGGACATGTCATCTCAAAGCACCAAAATATACATTCTTCTCAAGTACTCAAGAAACATTCTCAAAGGTAGGCCACATGTTAGGACACAGAATAAGGGTAAACAAATTCAAGAAGATTGAAATCATATCAAGCATCTTCTCGGATCACAATGGCAGGGAACTAGAAATCAACCATAATAAACTCAAAAACATTCAAACACATGGAGACTAAGTAGCATGTTATTAAGCAATGAATGGGTTACCAATGAGATCAAGGAAGAAATTAAAAATTACCTGGAAACAAATGAAAATGAACACACAACAAACCCAAGTCTATGGGACACAGTGAAAGCAGTCCTGAGAGGGAAATTCATAGTATTACAGGCCTACCTCAAGAAGCAAGAAAAAGCTGAAGTAAACAATATAACCCTACACCTAAAAGAATTAGAGAAAGAACAACAGGAAAAGCCCAGAGTAAATAGAAGGAAGGAAATAATAAGGATCAGAGCAGAAATAAATGATATAGAGACTAAAAAAAACCCAACAAAAACAAACAAAAGAAATGAAACCAAGAGCTGGTTCTTTGAAAGGTTAAACAAAATTGAAGAACCTTTAACCAGACTCAATAAATAAAGAAAGAGGACCCAAATAAACAAAATCAGAAATGAAAGAGGCGAAGTAATAACTAACATCACAGAAATACAAAGGATTTTAAGAAAATATTACGAACAATTATATGCCTACACATACGAAGTGGACAAATTCCTAGAAACACACAATCCTCTAAAACTCAATCAGGAAGAATCATAAAATCTGAATAGACCAATGACAACTAATGAAATAGAAACAGTAATAATAATTAAAAAAACCACAAACTCCCAGCAAACAAAAGTCCAGGACTGGATAGCTTCACAGGCTATTTTAACCAAACATTCATGTGTTAGAAGAACTAACACATACCTTTTTCAAACTATTCCAAAAAATTCAAGAGGAAAGACTTCCAAGCTCTTTTTATGAGACTAACACTATCTTAATTCCAAAACCAGATAAAAACACTACAAAGAAAGAAAATTACAGGCCAGTATCCCTGATGAACATAGATACTAAAATCCTCAATAAAATATTGGCAAATCAGGTCCAGCATTACATTAGAAAGATCAAGCACCACGATCAAATGGGTTTTATTCTGGGGATGCAAAGCTGGTATAATATTTTCAAAGCAATAAATGTGATATATCACATAAAATGAAAGATAAAAATCACATGATCATATCAATAGATGCAGAAAAAGCATTTGATAAAATTCAGCACCAATCTTATCTAATAAAGAGGGAATATGCTAATTAACCATTACTTCATCTCAAAGATGGCTGCACCCACAGCTGAGGCCAAGTTCCCATAAGGAGCCTTAACAAGCAATCAGCAGGGACCTGAGGCTACACCCTCCCCCGCCCCCATGGGGCTTGACGGGGGAACCTCAGGCAGGCAGGGCTTGACAGGGGACCTCAAGGTGCACTTTCCATTCTTTTTTTTTTTCTTTCTTTTTTTCTTATAAATCTTTATTGTTCAGATTATTACAGGTGTTCCACTTTCCCCCCCCCCCATAGCTCCCCTCCACCTCACCCCATGCCCTTTCCTCCATTTCTTTCACTTGTGATCTGTTTCTTTGTCTCTGCATTTTTGCCACTTTCCTGAGTTGGTAGGGTGGCTTTGTGTGCTAGGTTTCCTATATGGCCCAGTGGGTCGGCCTCCTAGTTACCTGAGGTGGACACTCTTGGTGCACCCCTTTGTGGACTGTGTGTACAGCCTTGTTGTAGTTAAGTCTTGATTGTTGTTGGTGTCACTGGGAAGAATTGACCTCCAGGCCAATTGGCTGTGAGGACCTGCTGTATCTATAATGGAAGAACTGCTGTGCTGGGGACATGCTTATGGGGCAGGACTTGTTTCAGTGGGGCTTTGGTGCTCACTGAGTCTGCCTCTTGAATGTGTCACTTATGGATGTGAGTAGTTGAAATCTGGTGTCGTCTCACACTGACCACTAGATACACTAGCTTCTGGATCTCCAATAGGGAGCAGGTCAGCTACTGTCTGAGGCCACCCTGCAGGAGCTACAGCAAGAACTACAGTTTTCTCCTCTTTGCTTGGGGTTTGAAGGTTTTGGAGTTGTCTGACCAGAGCTGCAGTTTGTTAGGTGAAGCTGCGATAGGGCAGGCCATTTAATATGCAAAAGCCGCTGTGTGGAGCTTGCATGGGTTTGTAAATTGTGAGGGGCGGGGTCTCAGGGAGTCACTAGGCTAGGGCATGGTAAAACAGTGATGGCTGCCAGTCAGCCATCTCTGCGTCTCCGCGTTTTCAAGTCCCTGTGTTCCGTGCCCCAGCGCAGTAAACAATGATTGCTGGGCGCACCTCTGCAAGAAAGTCACCCTCACTTTCCGACCTGATGGCAGACAGTCCAGCTTCTCCCCGTAGGAGTTTGGGTCCCCAGCGTCTCCCCAGAAACTGGAGTTCAGAGTAATTGGGAGCTTGTCTCCCTTCGGTTGAAAAAATCAGCGCACCTAGTCGCCTGCCGCCAGCCCGATTCACGCGCCTCCGTACCTCAGCTTTTCAGCACTTGTGCACGTTTCAGTGCTCTTTTCTCTTGCCTTCTAGTTGTAGAACTTCCACTCAGCCAGCTTTCCCGTGGTTCTTGTCTTTTAGTTGTAGTTTTGAAATTGTTGTGTGAGGCAGCAGTTTAGGTGTTTACCTTATGCCACCATCTTGGTTTCTCTCCACCACCATTTTTAATCTCTCATAAGTTTATTTTGTTAATTAGATTTCTTGTTCATTTACTTTGTTTTTTAGGTGCAATTGTTAATAGATATGTATTTATTACCTGATTCTTCTTTTCCTTCTCTTTCTTCCCCCCTCCTCCTCCTCCTTCTCCTTAAAGACTACCCTTCAACATTTCATGTAATACTGTTTTGGTGGTAATGAACTCCTTTAGCTTTTTCTTGTCTATGGAACTCTTCATCTGACCTTCAATTCTAAATGAAATCTTTGCTAGGTAGAGTAATCTTGGTTGTAGGTTCTTGCTATTCATCACTTTGAATATTTCTTGCCACTCCCTTCTGGTCTGCACATTTGCTGTTGAGAAATCAGCTGAGAGTCCTATGGGTGCTCCCTTGTAGGTAACTAACTGCTTTTCTCTTTTCTTTTTCTTTCTTTTTTTTTGGTTAATCCTCACCTGAGGGTATTTTTCCATTGACTTTTAGAGAGGGTGGAAGAGAGAAGGGAAAGACAGAGAGAAACATTGATGTGAGAGAAATCCATTGATTTGTTGCCTCCTGCATGCGCCAACCAGGGGGACAAACTTCACCTCGATCTCCAATAATGGCATATGACTCAAGACTGGCCAATTAGAACACTACATTCCCTTGGGCTTCAGTGATTTGTTTAGGGATGGACCTATGACCTAATCCAGGCCAATGGGAACCTTCTGTAGGAGGCAAAATAATATGAGGTCTGGAATATCTTTCTTTTTTTAACTTGTTGGCATTAGTTTTTTAAAAATATATTTTATTGATCCTTTACAGAGAGGAGGGGAGGGGGATAGAGAGTTAGAAACATTAATGAGAGAGAAACATCGATCAGCTGCCTCCTGCACACTCCCCACTGGTGATGTGCCCGCAACCAAGGCACATGCCCTTGACCAGAACTGAACCTGGGACCCTTCAGTCCGCAGGCTGACACTCTATCCACTGAGCCAAATTGGTTCAAGCAAATTGTTGACATTATTATAGATATCCCCTATTTCCCCCACTTTGCCTTCCTCCACCCAGACAATAAGGTGGTCTAGCCAACCACATTATTGTCTGCATTCATGGGCTATGTATATATGTTCTTTGGCTATTCTCTTCATCTTCTTTTATGCTGGTGTTTCAGGATTCTTAAGATATATCCCCAGAAGTGGGATTGCTGGATCAAAAGACATTTTCATTTTTAATTTTTTGAGGAAACTTCATACAATGACTGCACCAGTCTGCATTCCCACCAACAGTGCACTAGGATTTCCTTTTTTCCACATCCTCACCAAAACTTGTTGTTTGTTGATTTATTGATAGTAGCCATTCTGGAAGATGTGAGGTGATATCTCATCGTGGTTTTAATTTGCATGTCTCTGGAGATTAGTGACGTTGAGCATTTTTTTTCACATGTCTGTTGGCCATCTGTATGTCCCCTTTGGAGAAGTGTCTTTTCAGGTCTTTTGCCCATTTTTCTTTTAAAAAATATTTTTATTTATTCAGAGTAGAAGGGAAAGGGAGAGAGAGATAGAAATATCAATGATGAGAGAGAATCACTGATAGGCTGTCTCCTGCATGCCCCACACTGGGGATGGAGCCCACAATCTGGGCATGTGCCCTGACTGGGAATCGACCTGTGACCTCCTAGTTCAGTGGTCGGCAAACTGCGGCTCGCGAGCCACATGCAGCTCCTGAGCCGCTGTTTGCCACTCAGTTGACTAATGAGTTTGCCAACCACTGTCGTAGTTCATAGGTTGATGCTCAACCACTGAACCACGCTGACCAGGCCCTTTGCCCATTTTTCAATTGGATTGTTTGTCTTCCTGGTTTTGGGTTGTGTAAGTTCTTTATTATATTTTGGAAATTAAGCCTTATCAGATGTATCATTAATAAATATGTCCTCCCACACAGTGGGTTCCCTTTTCATTTTGTTGATGGATTCTCTCTCTCTTTTTTTTAAATCCTCACCTGAGGACAGGAATTTTCCATTGAATTTTTAGGAAGTGGAAGAGAGCACAGAGAGAAACATTGATGTGAAAGAAACACATTGATTGGTTGCCTGCTGCACGAGCCCTGACCAGGGCCAGGATCAGGGAGAAGCCTGCAATCAAGGCACGTGCCCTCAACTGGAATTGAACCTGGGACCCTTGGTCCGCAGGCTTATGCTCTATCCACTGAGCCAAACCGGCTAGGGCTGTTGATGGATTCTTTTGCTGTGCATAAGCTTTTTCATTTAATGTACCCCCATAGTTTTTTTTCTCCTTTCCCTTGCCCTAGGTCCTCACTGAGGGTATTTTTCCATTTACTTTTAGAGAGAGTGGAAGAGAGAAGGGAAAGACAGAGAGAAACATTGATGTGAGAGAAACCCAGTGGTCTGTTGACTAATGAGTTTGCTGACCACTGGGATAAGGACTTAATCACAAGGAACAACAGCCTGTAATTATTGGAATTGAGAGTCTAGGTCAGTGGTCGGCAAACTCATTAGTCAACAGAGTGGCAAACTGCCCTAGGAGATACATCATCAAAAATATTGCTACAAGACATAGCACAGAGTTTGGAATCTCGGAGGGAAGGTGGGGGAGGGTGGGTGGGAGGTAATCTATCAAAGAACGCGTATACATATGTGCATATCCCATGGACCCAGACAATAAGGTGGTGAAGGCCTGGGGAGGGGTGGTGGTGGTGGGCTGCAGGAGGTCAATGGGGCGGGGGGTGGGATGGGGTGGGGGAAAGGGGGCATATGTAATACTTTCAACAATAAAGAATTATTTTAAAAAATATATATTGCTACAGAGATGTCTGGGATTTTACTGCTTTATGTCTTCTAGGATTTTTATGGTTTTGTGACTTACATTTAAGTCTTTTATCCATTTTAAGTTTATTCTTATGTATGGTGTAAGTTGGTGGTCTAGTTTTATTTTCTTGCATGTACCTGTCCAATTTTACCAGCACTATTTGTTGAATAGGCTATCTTGACTCCATTGTATGTTCTTGCCACCTTTATCACGTATTGATTGAATGTAATGACTTGAGTTGATTTCTGGGGTCTCTGTTCTATTCCATTGGTCTATATGCCTGTTCTTGTGTTGCTTGGCTTTGCATCCCAACTCTGTTATTTACTGACTGGGGCAAATACCCCTAACCTCTCTGTGCCTCAGTTTCCTTGTCTGTAAAGCAGAAACTATGTATGATAGCTTTTACCTCATTGGATTTCATATTTTTAACAAATGTTTGCTGAGTACCTACTATGTGCTTGATTCTAGGCCTTAGGGATGAAACAGTAGTGCACAAAACAGATACAAAACCCTGCCTTAGTGGCACTGACATTCTCATAGGGCAGACAGACAATGAACAACACAGGCCAATGAAGGCATTCAGAAGGAGATAAGTGGTGAGAAGAAAAATAAAGCAGGAAAGGGGCATGGGGAGTGCTGGAAAGTTTTTCACCTCTAAATCTAGTGGTTAGGGAAGACCTCAGTAGGAAGGTGATGTGCCAGCACTTGAAAGAAGGGATCAAACCATGTGGGTAGAGAGAGCAGCATGTGCAAAGGCCCTGTGATGAGACTGTGTCTGGAAAATGGCAAGGAGACACGAGTGGGCATTGTAATCCATGGAAAGTATTAGAATGGTGCCTGACACACAGTAAGCCTGATTGAAATGCTTATGGAGTAGTTGTCATCATTATTGTTATTAAAAAATTTTTTTCTCTTCTCTTTCCATCTTAGGAACCTCAGCAGGATGACGAGAAGGGCTGAAATGTTGCCCTCAGGGTCAGGTCCTTTTCTGATGGTGGTTGGAGCTGGGGTGGGGTCAGGTGGGGAGAAGGGGAAAATACAGTCTGTCTCCCTGTATCCCTGTCTCCCAGTCTTCTGTTCTTACTGCGTCTTCGGTCACTGCATTCTGTCTTGAGGTCTGTTGAAGTTGCCTGCTGTAGGGGCTCACAGCATATCCAACGGTCAGCCCAGTCGGGGAGGGAAGGGCAGGGTGAGTATAAGGCCAGACCTTTTGCTCCCCAGCTTTGCTGCGGAAATCCAGGATACCAGGAATCCCTTTCCCTCACTGTCCTTCCAGACATGCCTGCCCTTTGTGGGTTCATGAACCCCTACCCATAGTTCACAGCCCAACCCTCTTGTATTCTTTACCAGGAAGCTTCCTGACCCTAGTGAGTGACCTTCCCTTCCCTGATGTCCTGTGAGCTTGGACCCTATTCTCTATCCCTTGGCTATGACAGGCAGCTCTGCCCTGACCGCTGTGCTCCCTGTGGGCAGGAACCACTTCATCCTCAGTCCTTATCCCAGTGCTCAGGACAGGGTCTGGCTAAGTGCATTTGCTAGATAAATGTTGGATAGAATTTGCAACAGAAATGTGACGTATGCAGAGGGCACTCTGTGGGCTAGGGCCTGGTGTCAGGAAACTGTATGTGGGGACAGGGGACAGTAGAGGGGGTAAGTACAGGAAGCTCCAAAGGACCAGGCCTGCCTGGGGCGTCTGGTTGGTAGCTTCCCCAGTCTGGGCAAATCTTCATCTCCATCCTGGGCAACCCCTGCAAGACAGCAATGGGGAAGCTCCAGGAGCTTTTAGGGGTTCATGAATTCCTATTTTTTTCCCAATGGCTAACAATTTATTACTGGAAGCATTATGTTTAAACATCCCCCTGTGTTTCTCTGAGCAGGTGTAGTCCACTACTTTTTTTTTTTTTTAATATATTTTATTGATTCTTTACAGAGAGGAAGGGAGAGAGATAGAGAGTTAGAAACATTGATGAGAGAGAAACATCCATCAGCTGCCTCCTGCACGCCCCCTACTGGGGATGTGCCCGCAACCCAGGTATATGCCCTTGACCGGAATCGAACCTGGGACCTTTCAGTCTACAGGCTACGCTCTATCCACTGAGCTAAACCGGTTTTGGCTAGTCCACTACTTTTTGAGAGCTGGACAGGACAGTCAGAATGGCTATCCCAGGCTGACTTCCACTCACAGTGCATGGGGTTCCTGAGTTTCCACGTTCCCACCAGCTTCCTGCATTTGCCAGTGTATTAGGTGTGAAGGACATCTCCTCGTTTTCATTTGCATTTCTTTGATTACTCATCCTATATATATTTTTAAAAATATTTTTTTATTGATTGCAGAGAGGAAGGGAGAGGGAGAAAGAGATAGAAACATCAATGATGACAGAGAATCATTGATCGGCTGCCTCCTACACATCCCACATTGGGGATCAAGCTGCAATCTGGGCATATGCTCTGATTGGGAATTGAACCATGACCTCTTGGTTCATAGGTTGATATGAACCCCACCGGTGGGGCTACTCATCCTATATTTGATGCTTTGTGTGTTTCTTCTGCAAATAGTTCACATTTTTTTCTTTTCTTTTTTTTGAAGTAAAATTTCCATTTTCCCCCCCAGAGAACTTTTCTTCACTCCTTAAAGACTTAGCTCCTCACATGGGCTTTGGTGGAGGTTGTGGGGCAGCACCCGCAGGTCTAACTAAATCAAGGTGGGGTGTGTTCGGTCCTTCTGGGCTTCCTGAGAATGGTTCCTGACTATCTTGCTGTGAATGGCACAGCTCACACAGTAATGCAGCTTCACATATGGCTTGGGAAGCACATAGGCATTGAAGACACTTGCTTCGGAGATGTCCCTAACGGCTGCGGCCTCTACTGTGTTTCGAATGACAAACTTCTTTTTTTTTTTTTGTAATAAACTATATTTTAATAGGAAACAAAAAGTGCCCACGTCAGCTCCTTTTGTCTAGGGTAGCTTAATAACTGCACTATGTGTTGTCAATTAACTGGGCCACTTGCAAAGGACATCTGAAAAATTAATTAGCTTCAAAATGAGGTTCCCAGAAAACCCATACTTGTCAAACCTGTAATGGTTAACGACAGAATGGTTGCTTGGGTGACATTTATTTTTTTTATTTTTATTTATTTTTCATTTTTTATTAAGGTATTACATGTGTACATATCTTACCATTGCCCCCCCCCCCCCATCCCATACATGCCCTCACCCCCCAATGTTTTGCATCCGTTGGTTATTCTTATATGCGTGCATATAAGTCCTTCGGTTGTTCTCTTATTTCCACCTCTCCCTAACCTTCCCGCTGTAATTTGACAGTCTGTTTGATGCTTTACTGCCTCTGTATCTATCTTTTTGTTCATCAGTTAATAATGTGTTTTTTATTATCCACAAATGAGTGAGATCATGTGGTATTTTTCTTTCATTGACTGGCTTATTTCACTTAGCATGATGTTCTCCAGTTCCATCCAGGTTGCTACAAATGGTAAGAATTCCTTCTTTTTTATGGCGGCATAGTATTCCATTGTATAGATGTACCATGGTTTTCTGATCCAGTCATCTGCTGACGGGCACCTAGGCTGTTTCCAAATCTTAGCTATTGTAAATTGTGCTGCTATAAACATAGGGGTGCACATATCCTTTCTGATTGGTGTTTCTAGTTTCTTAGGATATATTCCTAGGAGTGGGATTACTGGGTCAAATGGGATTTCCATTTTCAGTTTTTTGAGGAAACTCCATACTGTTCTCCACAGTGGCTGCACCAGTCTGCATTCCCACCAGCAGTGCACGAGGGTTCCTTTTTTTCCACATCCTTGCCAGCACTTGTCGTTTGTTGATTTGTTGATGATAGCCTCGAATGACAAACTTCTTAATGGTCTTGTCCTTGGACATGCACTGGGCGCAGTTGGTGCAAAGAATAGGCTGCATATACCTTGGCCTTTTTTGGCACGCCCATTATTCCTTCTTTTCTTTTTTTAAAAAAATATATTTTATTGATTTTTTACAGAGAGGAAGGGAGAGGGATAGAGAGTTAGAAACATCGATGAGAGAGAAACATTGATCAGCTGCCTCCTGCACACCTCCTACTGGGAAAGTGCCCGCAACCAAGGTACATGCCCTTGACCGGAATCGAACCTGGGACCCTTCAGTCCGCAGGCCGGTGCTCTAGCCACTGAGCCAAACCGGTTAGGGCTTCCTTCTTTTCTTGGTCATCTTGGAAACGAGGACCCTAGAGAGCCACATTTTTTTTCTTTAAATATATCTTTATTTACTTTTTAAATTGAGTTTTCGAGAGAGAGGAAGGGAGAGAGAGACATTGATGTGAGAGCGACTGGCTGCCTCTTGCATGCTCCCTATTGGGGGGTTGATCACCCAATGGGGGGGTAGTATGCCCTGACTAGGAATCAAACCAGCAACCATGGGACATTACCCAACCAACTGAACCACATTGGCCAGGGCAATTGTTCACATCTTGTGCTATTTTCTCTACAGGGATTTCTGTTTTGTCTTTGTTGATCTGCATGAGTTCTTTGTATTGTCTAGATATTAACCTTTCTTTTTAGATATTGCAAATACATTATTTTATCTGTCATCTATTAACATTGTCCTGTGGTGACCTTTGGTGAAGAGAAATCTTTTGTTCTTTTTTAAAAAATAATTTTTTATTGATTTCAGAGAGGAAGGGAGAGGCAGAGAGAGGGAAACCCCGACCAGGCTCTTTTCTTGTTATGTGAGAAAATTAGTCAGTTTTGGACTCATGGCTTTTACTTTTGAAACGGTATTTAAGATGCCCCTCTGTGCCCCTTAGTAATCAAGGTATTGTCCTCCATTAACTGAGGAATGCCATAAGGTCTGGCAGACATTTTCCCCCTGTTGAATCTTCCTCTGCTTACTTGTGAAACCCTAACTTCTATAAACCAACATAACTCACTTTTTTTTGTTTTATTAATCTTCACCTGAGAATATTTTTTCCATTGATTTATAGAGAGAGTGGAAGTGAGGGAGGGAGAGAAGGTGAGAGAGAGAAACATCCATGTGTGAGAGAAACACTGATTGGTTGCCTGGTGTCTGCACCCCTACTAGGGGTGTGGAGCGAACCCGCAATCCAGGAGCCTGCCTTTGACCAGGAATCAAACCCGCTACTCTTTGGTCCTCAGGCCGATGTTCAACCTCTGAGCAATACCGGCCAGGGCTAAAATGGTTGTCGTTTAAAGTCACCAGGTTTGGGGGTTGTGTGTTACACAGAAATAGATAACTTCTTGAGTTGTATCCTATATAGTAAAACTGTAATAATACTATTAGCATAGTACTTTTAGTTCTGTGAGCTTTTCAAGCGATTTGTTAAACCTGAGGGGGTTGTGGGAAGTCCTGAATTCATAGCCAGTTAGTCAGGAATGCCTTGACACGTGGCTGGCATCTAAGGTGCATGCAGTCTTGAGAACTGAGTCCTTAAACCAGTGGAGTCTGACGCTAACTCCAGAGTAGTGTCAGAATTGAATCAAAGTATATCACTTGGGGGTAGACATGGAACAGGTGGAACAAACCCTAAGAGAGCTGCTAACAGTAACTCAACACAACTGAGAATCTTCAGAGGCAAAGTGACAGCCCAATCTCAATGCAGAGTAATGCAGTTAAACTTCATAGAAAAGGTGGGAAGTCATTAATGGAAAAAGAAGGGACTTCATCCTAAGAGATGAAGCTACATGATGACAATGATGCTGACTGGGAAACTTTTCACTACTTACTTTAGAAGGACCAAAATAAACACAGAGGGTCTCCAGTTTCCCATTTGCACCCCCCCTCTCCCTTTTTTGTAATGAAGGAGTAATTATTTCCCTGACACCTTCAGGGTGTTCAGGTCTTATTCCAGTTCATCTCCGAAGCTCTCACAGAACAGCTGTGGTAACACCTCCCAGATTGTCTCTGCAGCCCCACAAGGACTGGTAGCTTTGAAGTTGGAGAACTGGTCTCTCTTCAAAGTAATATCATATCACAACTCAATTATCTTGACTGTCAACTTAGATACAAAGGGGACACAGTGAGAAGTGTTCACACACTATGAAGTTGCTTTGAGTTCTTAGATTTCTTTTTTATTCACACAGTGTTTACTCCAGATCCCCCGTAAGGCTTCATCAATCCTCTCAGAACCCTGGTTTCCCAAGAACCCTGGCTAGCGTAAGGTCTATAGGACATTGTAGGACAGCAGGGTGAGGACATCTTTAAACAGTTAGTGTAGAAAAGATGGACAAGTCAGTAACTGGTGTTGGGGTACCAGGTAGCCATAAAATTTTTTTTTAAATCTTAGTCTCATACTATATATCAGGATAAATTTCAAATGGTTCAAATATAAACAAAGAAACTATATAAACGCACCGAGAAAACGTTGAGGTTGGAAATCTTACAGTTTTAAAAGAAAATGGGAAACAAAAGCAAAAGCAAAAATCTCCATGTGGGGAGTGTGCAGGAGGCAGCTGATTGATGTTTCTCTCTCATCGATGCTTCTAACTCTCTATCCCTCTCCCTTCCTCTTTGTAAAAAATCAATAAAAGAGCAGGTCACTGTTTATTACCTGCTCTTGTATAGATTAGCAATGCACCAGCCCTTTTCCTTTGAGGAAAGAAAAATAAACTTCCTCTCTGCATCTATTCTTTTAGTTGTGAATTATTTCACAGCCCATTACACTGGCCAAACCCTAACAGATATCTTTCTATTGATTTTTAAATTTTATTATTATTATTTTAAATATATTTTTATTGATTTCAGAGAGGAAGGGAGAGGGAGAGAGAGATAGAAACATAAATGATGAGAGAGAATCATTGATTGGCTGCCTCCTGCATGCTCCCCACTGGGGATCAAGCTCGCACCCGGGCATGTGCCCTCGACCCGAATCAAACCTGGGACCTTTGAGTCCACAGGCTGACGCTCTATCCACTGAGCCAAGCCAGCTAGGGCTATTGATTTTTTTTTTAGAGAGAGAAGAAGGGAGAGGGGGAGAGAGGGCGAAAAATATCGATGAGAAACATCAATAGGTTGTCTTCTATATACACACCGACCAGGGATCAAACCCGTTAGGGTATGTGTGACCTTTTTGGTGTATGAGGTGACACTCCAACCAACTGAGCCACACTGGCCATGGATAAACCATACTGTTTTGATTATGACAACTTTGTGAAATAATCTAAAACTACTGTTTCAATGACTTCTTGTCACAAGAAAAACAATGAAAAATATTTGCCTCAGTACATCCCTTTGATGCCAACATGTACAATGAAGAGTGTATATTCATCCTGGAATGTAAGTGAGCAGCCCTTTTAAATAAAATCAAATCACATTGAAAACCAAGGAGATTCTTCTCAAACCACCCCAGTATACCTTTGTACCAGAAGCAGTGGAGGGTGTTCAAAAGTTATCTATAATATAGTAAAAAGTGCCACTATCATACTTTTTGTCTATTCTAACAAAAAAGTGTCTCTTATTCTCTTACATAGTGGATGCTCCATAAATATTTATTGAATCAGAGTGAAATCCACTCAGGATTTTAAGCTCTTCCTCCCCTTCAATTGGCTTTTACATACTAAGGTCTCCAAAATTATTTTTTCTCTCTCTCCAATATTCCTGAAGCTCCTCTGTAGCCTTGCAAATTCCAAAGACTGCATGAATGAAATAAAACCAATTGATATTCATTGAATAGGTTTAAAATATATTACTTCTTATCCAACAGGTATGCAAAGAAAACCGTTATTTTTCTTGGCTTTCACCTATATGTTTTTGCTTTTATTTGCTTCTTGTAAAAACCCTGAAGCTACCAAAGAAAATAACCCATACTGTTAATCTACTGTCTCAGACACAGCATCTCTGCAGGAAGTGACAGCACTCCAACCATGATGTCTGTTGTCAGGACATAGAGAAAATCACAAATGCCACACTTACTGTGACTTTGCCAATAATGGAGTTAGGATATTGATCAATCACAAGCCACTAATAAAATGACCCCAGGCTAGCATCTCAGAACTTCTCTTTGTCACAAAAAAAATGAAGTAGTGATCTCCTCCCCACCCACTGCCCCATAAGCAAAACCAGACTTGAGCCCAACAATTGGTTCTTCCTAACTATATCCCTTTATCCCCAACATTTTGGCATTGTACTGGAGATCCTGATAGAAAACCACAGGGACAAACATCTTCCATAGCCTACTGTAATTTTTTCTAAATGCAGAAGTTGCTATTCTAATTCATTACCTTCTTACTATATCTGCTGTTCTTATCAGAAAAAGGGATATAGACCCAGGAAAGACCTATCATTTATAAAGGACTTTAGTCTTACCCAGTCCTTACTTTAGAATTCAGTGACCAACCCAGAAAAGCTTAATATTAACAGTGCAATGGCCAAAACCCAGCACAGAACTTGCTCTCTGCCACCACATGGTTGATTTGAGGGTGGTTGGTGATTGTATTAGTTTGCTGAGGATGCCATAACAAATTACCACAAACTGGATGGCTTAAAACAATAGAAATCTATTCTCTCACAGTGCTGGAGGCCAGAAGTCTGAAATCAAGGTTTTAAACTGGGCCATGCTCCCTCCACAGATTCTAGAGGAGAAGTCATTCTTTACCTATGGTGGCTTCTGGTGGCTGTTGGCATTCCTTGACTTGTGGACACATCACTCCAATCTCTGCTTCTGTGGTCATATTGCTTCCTTCTCCCCTGTCTATAAATATTCCTGTGTGTCTCTTGTAAGAACACTTGTCATTGGATTCAGAGGATGATCTAATTTTGAGATCTTTAACTTAATTACATCTTCAAGGACACTTTTTTCCAAATGAGGTGACATTCATGGTTTCTGTGGATTAGGATGTGGACATATTTTTGGAGGGTTGTTGTATTGCAAATCAGCAAGCTGGACAATGCCCAGCTCCCTAGATGGATGTGGGGGCACTCTCGGCACCCACGCCCCAGAACAAAATTATCGACCAGCGTCTCGGTGAGAACCTACTGGAGTTATGACTGCATCCAGTCCCCCTTCTTGGTAGCAAATTGGCTAGTCTCACGCAAACAAACAAACAACAAAGTGAACTCATAATTCCTTAATCGAATTTGAATTCACTTACCTCTGGAGTTTTTTCCCCCCAATGACTCCAAAAGAATGCAAGGGCATGTCAGGTGTTCTCTGTCTGGCAGTCAAGAAGTGTCTCCAGAGCCCTGGAACTTCATCAGGTGGCACCTCCCCTAGAGATCCTCAGGGCCTGGTAGCCAGGCAGGGGAGGCCGTCCGTCCCAGGCATCCGAGACTAGGTGCGGGCAGGCACTTGTCTCTGATCTTGCTGAAGCCTCCAAATATTGTATTGCAAATCAGAGAACTGGACAGGATGCCTAATGAGCCAATTAGTTAGGAGTCATCTTTATTGTGCGCAGGTTCAGAGCAGATTACCTCTGTCAAATTCTGAACAAACACAGGAGGGAGTATTTCCTTTTTATATCCTTCTAGTTCTTTGTGTAAGACAGCTTGTAACCTTGAATACATATTATATCTAATCAAACACTTGTAATAACTATACAGACAACTTGTAACTTTGAGTACATATTATACCTAATCAAACACCTGTAACCTTGGGATGAACAAACACTTGGCAGAATATGTGAATTAATATAGTGTATCAGCCCCTTTAGATGGCTGGCTTGCAAGGTCAGACAGTTAAGTTTATCTTTTCTATTCAAGCAAAAAAACCCAAAAAACCAACAAAGTTATTTTACAGTCTAAAAAGAACAGAGTTGACCTAGGGAATAAGAGACTGTCTAAGAATAACAGAGTAGTGCAAACAGCAGTTTTTCCAAAGGAGAACCACTATGCTTCAGGGGTAGGCAGCATTCCTCCCGCACAGTAGCCCATCTTTTTCAGAAAGGAGGTAGAAGACCAGGGGCTCTGTTTAAGCTTTTTGCATGGGACAAAGACTCATTCCTCAACATGAAAATGACCAAATTAGTTACTGCCAGTAAAGATTATTTGTTTTCCAGTTTTTATTTAAGATTCTTTTCAGTATCTGGATTCACTTTAGAGGCAGCCAAGACAAAGATAGTCAAGGTGTAGTCAAGACAAAGGCAGGTTCTATTCAAGAGAGGTATAGTCCATCCAGAAACAAAGAATTGATGTCAAATGCAAGAACTTTTTGTGCATATGAAAATTTAATGCTGTTTCATTAAATATATTTTCTGTCATGCCACCCCTTGTCCTCAGGGATTTTAATGGTTTGATTAACTTTCAGCAGAATTGGACAACTCCAGAAGGCAGGTTGAATTCTGCTCATCATCAGGGCTAAGAGAGAAGACTCAGAATGCTTTCAGGAGCTTCCAGCATGATTTCTCCATGATTTGGATCTCAAGTTGGAAGTGGGTTGATGATTCTTCTTGGGGGGGGGGGGAGAGTCATGTCAGTAACAAGATAGTACTAATTTAACTTAAATAATTAACTTTGGCTCTAGGGCAGTGTTCAGCAAATTCGTTAGTCAACAGAGCCAAATATCAACAGTACAACAATTGAAATTTCTTTTGAGAGCCAAATTTTTTAAACTTAAACTTCTTATAACGCCACTTCTTCAAAATAGACTCCCCCAGGCCGTGGTATTTTGTGGAAGAGCCACACTCAAGGGGCCAAAGAGCTGCATGTGGTTCGCGAGCCACAGTTTGCCGACCACTGCTCTAGGGGATTCATATTCTTCTTCAGCAATTACAAATCAGACAAATGTGGTTGTGAGCCCCAGCTCTGATGGGTGAAGACCTTTGCTGGATAGAGTAATCTTGGTTGTAGGTTCTTGCTCTTCATCACATTGACTATTTCTTGCCACTCCCGTCTGGCCTGCATAGTTTCTGTTGAGAAATCAGCTGACAATCGTATGGGTGCTCCCTTGTAGGTAATTAACTGTTTTTCTCTTGCTGCTTTTAATTTTCTCTCTTTGTCTTTTGCCCTTGGAATTTTAATTATGATGTGTCTTGGTGTGGTCCTCTTTGGATTCCTCTAGTTTGGGGTTCTGTTCTGGGCGCTTCCTGGACTTGTAAGTCTATTTCTTTCACCAGGTGGGGGAAGTTTTCAGTCATTATTTCTTCAAATAGGTTTTCAGTATCTTGCTCTCTCTCTTCTTCTGGCACCCCCATAATTCTGATGTTGGTACACTTGAAGTTGTCCCAGAGGCTTCTTACACTATCTTCAACTTTTTGGATTCTTTTTTCTTTTTGCTTTTCTGGTTGAGTGTTTTTTGCTTCTTTGTATTTTAATTCTTTGACTTGATTCTTGTGTTCCTCTAGTCTGCTGTTGGGTCTCTGTATAATATTTTTTATTTCAGTCAGTGTATGTTTAATTTCTAGTTGGTCCCTTTTCATATCTTCAAGGATCTCGCAAAATTTATCAGCCTTTTCTAGGATATTCTTGAAAAATCTTATAACCATGGTTTTGAACTGTATATCCAGTTGTTTGTTTTCCTCCATTTCTTTCACTTGTGGTCTGTTTCTTTGTCTCCGCATTTTCGCTGCTTCTCTGAGTTGGTAGGGTAGCTTTGTGTGCTAGGTTTCGTACATGGCCCAGTGGGTCGGCCTCCTAGTTACCTGAGGTGGACACTCTTGGTGCACCCCTTTGTGGACTGTGTACAGCCTTGTTGTAGTTAAGTCTTGATTGTTGTTGGTGTCACTGGGAAGAATTGACGTCCAGGCCAATTGGCTGTGAGGACCCGCTGTATCTATAATGGAAGAACTGCTGTGCTGGAGACATGCTTATGGGGCAGGACTTGTTTCTGTGGGGCTTTGGTGCTCACTGAGTCTGCCTCTTGAATGTGTCACTTATGGATGTGAGTAGTTGAAATCTGGTGTCGTCTCACACTGACCATTAGTTACACTAGTTTTTGGATCTCCAATGGGGTGCAGGTCAGCTACTGTCTGAGGCCACCCAGCAGGAGCTACAGCGAGAACTACAGTTTTCTCCTCTTTGCTTGGGGTTTGGAGGTTTTGGAGCTGTCTGACTAGAGATGCAGTTTGTTAGGTTAAGCTGCAATAGGACAGACCATTAATATGCAAAAGCCGCTGCTTGGAGCTTGGGTGGGTTTGTAGATTGTGAGGGGCGGGGTCTCAGGGAGTCACTAGGCTAGGGCATGGCAAACAGTGATGGCTGCCAGTCTGCCATCTCTGTGTCTCCGCGTTTCCAAGTCCCTGTGTTCCGTGCCCCAGCGCAGTCAACAATGATTGCTGGGCGCACCCCTGCAAGAAAGTCACCCTCACTTTCCGACCTGATGGCAGACAGTCCAGCTTCTCCCCGTAGGAGTTTGGGTCCCCAGCATCTCCCCAGAAACTGGAGTTGAGAGTAATTGGGAGCTTGTTCCCCTTCGGGTTGAAAGCAGCAGCGCACCCAGTTGCCCACCGCCAGACCAATTCACGCTCCTCCTTACCTTAGCTTTTCAGCGCTTGTGCACATTTCAATGCTCTTTTCTCTTTCCTTCTAGTGTAGAACTTCCACTCAGCCAGCTTTCCCATGGTTCTGGGTGATAGACGTTTTGTCTTTTAATTGTAGTTTTGAAATTGTTGTGCAAGGTAGCAGTTTAGGTGTTTACCTATGCCGCCATCTTGGTTTCTTCCCTTATGTAATACTTTAAACAATAAAAAATTTTAAAAAATCTCTGTGATGTTAATTCTGATATATTATCTTTATTCCTTATTATCCCTAGCCCACCCATAATAAAGACCAACTTATTAATTATCGGTAAATATTTCAATGCATTGATACTATGGGCCACCATTTTTCTCCTAGAGCACTGCTAATAGTGTCTGGTACATATAAAATGTTTAATACATGTTTATTGAATGAAATAATTTTTTTCACAGACCAAATTTTTCTAGCATGACACAACCTCTTTATTCTTTCTAATTCTAAAAAATTATTCTGATTACATTGAGCTTCTGACAAATTAACAATCATTTGTTAGATTGATGACCTTCTCTTGGTTCTTCTTCAAAAGGGGTATTTAATAAAAGATGGTTATTTTGCTTTAATTTCTAGTGAACAAAGGCTAGCTCAAAAATTTTTATTCTTTTTTAAAAAATTGATTGGCTGCCTCCTGCATGCCCCCTACTGGGGATGGATCCCACAGCCCAGGCATGTGCCCTTTTCCTGAATCGAACATGGGACCCTTAGGTTTGCAGGCTGATGGTCTATCAACTGAGCCAAACCGGTTTGGGTGACACAAAGTTTTCTTTAATTATTGTTTGGGGGGAAGGGACACCACACTTCCTCTCAATCAAGGGAAACAATTTTATCAGCACAGAAGTCTTTTTTATTTTTTCCCACTTATCATGCCATGAATTCATAGGGAATGGGGTCCAGCAGCTCAGGCTCCTTTCCATTGGTTCTCACAAAGTGTGCTTCTCTGGGTGGAGCAGGCTGACACTACAGTTGAACCCAAGTGCCTTTCTCTTTGGCTTCCTTCTTTTTCTGGTCATTTTCCTTCACATGTTTCAGGAAGCTATCTCGCCTCTCAGAGTGCTTAATATACTCAATACGCACATTCATTCTCTTGGCAAGAATCTTGCCCTTAACTTGCTTGTTCACAACAATGTCCACTGCATGCTGGGTGACACTGTAGACTCCTCCAGTTTTGCCATGGTAACATTTGTGGGGCCTTCCCTTTTGAACAGTGCCCATTCCATTGATGTCCACAATATCACCTTCTTGTAGATTCGCATGTATGTGGCCAAAGGAACAACTCCATGTTTTCTAAAAGGCCTAGAGAACATAATAGCGGGTGCCTCTCCTCTTTCCCTTTGTGTTAGTCATTATGGCAAATTATTGGAAGATGGCAGTTCTGGCTGAAAGGCTAGTTCAAATTTTTGGTAGTGTTCTCCTGCTGTCCAAGTTTAATATTTTCCTTGCTTTCCTTTCCCCTAAGTCACTACTATGAAGAGACCTTGGAAAGATGCATCCTATATAGTAAAGAGGTAATATGCAAAGTGACCCTCATGCGTAATACCGTCACAAGATGGTTGTGCCCATAGTGGAGGCAGGGTTCCCATAACAAGCCATAACGAGCTATCAGCAGGGACCTGAGGCTGCATAGTACAAGGCCAGGGGGTGGGTGGGATCCTGAGTTCATGCCCCCTGCCCGGTGGGGCTTGATGGGTGACCTCAGGCTTCGCCTTTCTGCTCAGCAGGGCTTGTTGGGGGATGTCAAGGAGCGCCCCCCCCCACCCTGGTGCTGGGCTGGGGGACCTCGGGCCACACCCCCAGCCTGGAAGGGCAGACGGGGTACCTCAGGATGCTCCCCCTGCCCAGCGGGTCTTGACGGGGGACCTGAGGCTGTGCCCCCCGCTCCGGCGCCAGGCCGGGGGACCTCAGGCTGTGCCCCCTGCCCAGCGGGGCTTAACGGGGGATCTCAAGGCATGCTGTCCACCCTGGCCCAGGCCCAGGGGACTTCAGGCCATGCCCCTCGCCCTGTCACCGGGCTGGGGGATCTCAGGGCATGCCAGGGGAACTGAGGCTGCATCCCCCACCCTGTGGGGCTTGATGAGGGACCTGAGACAGCACCTTCCGCCTGGTTCTGGGCCAGGGGGCCTGAGGCTGTGCTCCCCGCCTGGTGGGGCTTGACGGCGTGAGGCTGGCCGTGTCTGGATCTTGCCCAGTGGGGGTGGGACCGGCTAGGTCTGGGTCTCTTGCGTTTTCAAGGAGCGCGATTGTGTGAAGACTTGACTCTGTGACCTGCAGCGCGCCCCAGACTCTGACAGGAGGAAGATTTTAATATACATATTACTAATTTTCTTGCATTGCTGACACTTCTATTTTAGAGAATGGGAAATAGCAGTATTAAAATATTTCCTCTAATTAATTCCCTTTTAATGTGCATGAATTTTGTGCAACGGGCCACTGGTTTTTATATAAACCTCTAAACAAAGTTTAGTATTCAGTGGATCTTGGACATGGTCAGAATCCACATGCCATTAAGGACCACTAGGCAAAGAAAAGCTGACCACTAGAGGGCAGGCAAATCAAATTATTATTCTTTTCAATTTTAAAGCAGCCACTGTTTATTAACTGACCAGATTACAACAATAACCATGGTAGCTACCTTCATTCATCCTTCTGATAAGCCGGGTGGTCTGGTCTTCCCTGTTACCAGCATCTCCACCTTCTGCAAAATGGGTGGTTTTTTCCTTCATTCTACTTCTTAGAGAAGACATTTTGAAGGCCCATAGGAAGTTGTTGGCTTCTGTGAAGCATTTTCCAACAGTATAGATATTATAGATTCTCCATGCAGATAATGCTATATTTATCAAGAGATCGAGCAATCAATATGTTATCTGTCAAGGAAATTCGGGTTTTGTTGAATTTGTATTTTGCCATAACCACACTTGTAGATCAATTCATTTACTGACTTCAGGTTTGGGTACCCCACCCAATATGGTTCCACAATCCTCAGCATGTTAATCAAAGACTTGTTAAACAACAACAAACAAACAAAAACAAAAAAAGCCCCCCAAAAACAAAGACTTGTTGAAGTTAACAAAGGTGCCATTGAAGATCTGGTGAAGGCAAAGAGCTGCAGCACCTTTTGGACCTTTGCGCTCTGTCAGGAACCCAGTTCCTTCATCCTGCTCCACTACGCCAACTGTCCGGACCAAGCCCCTCTGCTAGGGGCTGGACCTTCTTGGACGCTGGGTGGTAGACAGAGAAGCCGTGAGAAGTTGTAGGTGTATGAGAGACTATTGTAGGAGCCAGTGGCCAAGTAACCATTGCTAACGAGGAGTACCAGAGAAAACAGTTCTTCAAAGCAAAGTCCCATACAGCAGGTACCTGCACACCGGCTAGGTAACAATAAGGTAGCTGCACATCAGCTAGGCAACAATACATCTTTCCTACATAGTTGCCTCCATCATAGAAGCTATACAAGAGCCATCCTTAGAGCTACAGCCTCTCTAAGCATCTGTGCTGGCTGGTCAGTAACAACTTTATACTACTCAGACAAGAGAGGCTTCATTCCAAATAGTGACATCAGTCATTTGGGTTATAGAAGGGCACACTTGCACAGTACGTAGATTATCGCATCCTTGTACCTGTGCATGGCATCTTAGCCTGGAACACCCTGATTAAGATTCCCATGCTCAGAGTGGCCTTGAACATCTGGCATACTCTGAATAGAGCCTTCATACTGTAATTGGCCTTGAGCAACTGGCGTACTCTAGACAGGGCCCCACATGCTCACACCATTGATACCTCCCATCCTGATGACAAATGTCAATTTGGGTTTTGCAGGTACATAGAAATTTCCAGCTTTTCTTACTATCCTAGTCATTTGAATCTCAGTTCTGTACATCTTCCTATATTCCTTATAATAGCGCTTAGCTTTCATAGATAAGCTTCCTCCTTGCCTTTTGAAGCATCTTTTGGGTAAACGTCTTTCTCAGGTGCTTGGTCTTCAGCTCTGTGAAATTTCTTTTATTAAGGGTATATGGCACAACAGAAACCTTCTTCTTTGTCTCTTCAGCACCCTCCAAGGTTCCAGTGGGAAAAGAGCCATGCAAATTCTTGAGAAAAACAGGGCTTGATAGAACCAAGTTCTAAGGGACTTTTCCAGATTGTTGAAGCGGAAAGAAAATTCTATGCAAGGTGTCATGCACTGCTCACTTCTTCCTGTGAGTGTTGTTTGGGTTCATGTCAGTTTATTTAGTGCTTCTCTATCATTAAATTGTGGAGTGGGTCTCCTCTGAAATTTTGCATGTATTTTGAGATGGACTATTTCTTGAAGAACCCTCAGAAGTAGAACTAAGGTTCCCCATTCAAAATCTATTGGTGCCCTGACTTTCTTTTTCCCCTTGAGTTTTTTTTTTAACTTAATAAATCTTTATTCAGAATATTACAATTGTTTATCCTTTTCCCCCCCATAGCTCCCCTCCACCTGGTTCCCACCCCACCCTCTGCCCTTACCTCCCAACCACTGTCCTCATCCATAGGTGTACAACTTTTGTCCAGTCTCTTCCTGCACCCCCCTATACCCCTTTCCTGCTGAGAATTATCAGTCCACTCCCTTTCTATGCTCCTGATTCTATTATATTCGCCAGTTTATTCTGTTCCTCAGGTTTTTAATTCACTTGATTTTTAGGTTCACTTTTTGATAGATATGTATTTGTTGTTCATAATTATTATCTTTACTTTTTTCTTCTTCCTATTCTTAAAGAATACCTTTCAGCATTTCATATAATACTGGTTTGGTGGTGATGAACTCCTTTAGCTTTTTCTTGTCTGTGAAGCTCTTTATCTGCCCTTCAATTCTGAATGATAGCTTTGCTGGGTAGAGTAATCTTGGTTGTAGGTTCTTGCTGTTCATCACTTTGAATATTTCTTGCCACTCTCATCTGGCCTGCATAGTTTCTGTTGAGAAATCAGCTGACAATCATATAGGTGCTCTCTTGTAGGTAATTAACTGTTTTTTTCTTGCTGTTTTTAATATTCTCTCTTTGTCTTTTGCCCTTGGCATTTTAATTATGATGTGTCTTGGTGTGGTCCTCTTTGGATTCCTTTTGTTTGGGGTTCTGTGCGCTTCCTGGACTTGTAAGTCTATTTCTTTCACCAGGTGGGGGAAGTTTTCTGTCATTATTTCTTCAAATAGGTTTTCAGTATCTTGCTCTTTCTCTTCTTGTGGCACCCCCATAATTTGGATGTTGGTACGCTTGAAGTTGTCCCAGAGGCTTCTTACACTATCTTCATATTTTTCGATTGTTTTTCTTTTTCTTTTCCGATTGAGTGTTTTTGCTTCTTTGTATTTCAATTCTTTGACTTGATTCTTGTGTTCCTCTAGTCTGCTGTTGGGTCTCTGTATAATATTTTTAATTTCAGTCAGTGTATGTTTAATTTCTAGTTGGTCCTTTTTCATATCTTCAAGAGTGTTGTTGAATTTATTGGCCTTTTCTAGGATATTCTTGAAAAGCCTTATAAATAATGGTTTTGAATTATATATCCAGTCATTTGTTTTCCTCCATTTCTTTCACTTGTGGTCTGTTTCTTTGTCTCTGCATTTTCGCTGCTTCCCTGAGTTGGTAGGGTAGCTTTGTGTGCTAGGTTTCCTATATGGCCCAGTGGGTCAGCCTTCCCAGTTAACCTGAGGTGGACACTCGTGGTGCACCCCTTTGTGGACTGTGTGTACAGCCTTGTTGTAGTTAAGTCTTGATTGTTGTTGGTGTCACTGGGAGAAATTGACCTCCAGGCCAATTGGCTGTGAGGATCAGCTGTGTCTACACTGGGAGAAGTTCAGTGCTGGAGACAGCCTTATAGGATTTTGCCAAATTGCAAAAGCCTCTGTGCTCAGCTTGGATGGGGCGGAGTCTCAGGGCGGATCAGACAGTCTTGGCTTCCCGTCAGCCCTGCCCTTGTGCGCATGCCTCCAGACCTCTGCCTTCTGCAGCTCCCAAGTTTCCGCCTGACAGTCCAGATTCCCCCCGTAAGAGCGTGGGTTCCCAGGGGCTCGCCTGGAACTGGTGATCAGTGCAGTCAGAAGTGGGGTTCAGTGAAGTCAGGAGCTTCTGACTCCCTTCTGCTAGGAAAAGCCTGTGGCAACCACCGCAGTCTTTGTGCGCACTCACACGTGCGCCTCCAGACCCCTGCCCGCTGCGGCTCCCCCGAGTCTCCTAGTCTCCGTGTGCCTTTCTCTCTACCTGACAGTCTAGACTCCCCCTGTATAAGCTTGGGTCCACAGGGTTTCACCTGGAACTGGGGTTCAGTGCAGTCGGAACTGGGTTCAGTGTAGTTGGGGGCTTCCTTCCCCCTCCCAGCAGAGAAAGTCAGCCAGGCTCTTAGTTGCCCTTCCTCTCTGCACGCGTATCTCCATACCTCAACCCTTTGCCGTTCCTCCAATTCTCCGTGAGCTTTTCTCTTTCCTTCTAGTTGTAGAATTTCCACCCAGCCAGCTTTCCTGTGGTTCTGGATGGTGTCCGTTCTGTCTTTTAGTTGTAGTTTTGAAATTGTTGTGCGAGGCAGCAGTCTAGGTGCTTATCTATGCCGCCATCTTGGTTTCTCCTCCGGTGCCCTGATTTTAATACACAAAAAATTCCGTGAAACATTCTTGTCTCTGTACCTTCCCCCCCTTTATGTTTCACTAAAGGAAATGAAGTGGAAGCTGGGCTTATTCATTTTGCGGGGCCAGTTAAAATTAAGTTACACTCAAATAAGTATTTTCCCAAACCTCTTTAGCACATCTTGTAAAGGCTATTACTATGCTCCACATCAAGACATCAATCTTGCAAAAATTATTCTAATCCACTGATGCGTTGTCAATTCTGCTTGCACAGTGGGGACCTTTTGGTGCACAGGACAATGCTCAACCCACTGAGCCACATTGGGCTAGGGCCCTGTCTGATTATTTTTTACTAGAGGCCGGGTGCATGGATTTGTTCACCTGTGGGGTCCCTTGGGCTGGCCTGTGGGCATCAGGCCGAAACCAGCAGTCAGACAACCCCTGAGGGATGTAGTAGTGCGTGAAGCAGCAGATGGCCAGGGAGGAGCAGCCCGAGCCTGGGCAGCCTGTGCACCGCTCCCACTCATTTCCCACACTCATCCAGCCCCGCTGCATCTGCTGCCCCCCGCTCAGTAGGCTTGCTACACTCTACTGCGGTCTCCGCGCACCATCCTAGAGTGATACTGGTGCACCCATGACTGAGATGTGGCCATGGGCTCAAGCCCAGTCAGTCTGATTCCAGTCCGATTCTGGTCCTGGTCCAGATGGGGGAAGGGCATGCAGGGGAGTGTCTGCAGGAGAGACTTGCACTGCAGCAGCTGCGCTCGCCAGCTGTGAGCCCAGCATCTGGAGCCCATTGGTCAGCAGAGCAGTGCTCCTGCAGTTGAGCACCTGCTCCCTGGTGGTCAGTGTGCATCATAGCTACTGGTCAAATGCTTGAATGGTCGTTTAGGTTTTTATATATATAAACTAGAGGCCCTTTGCATGAAATTAGTGCATGGGGGGTGCATGTCCCTCAGCCCAGCTTCCACTGCTCCAATCTGGAAGCTCTTGAGAGATGTCCGACTGCCCGTTTAGGCCCAATCCCGGTATCGGGCCTAAATGGGCAGTCAGACATCCCTCTCACAATCCAGGACTGCTCGTTCCCAACCACTTGCCTGCCTGCCTGCCTGATTGTCCCTAACCACTTCTGCCTGCCAGCCTGATGACCCCCTAACCACTCCTCTGCCAGCCTGATTGACACCTAACTGCCCTCTCTAGCCTGCCTGGTCACCCCCAACTGCCCTCTCCTGCTGGCCTGGTCCCTCCCAACTGCCCTCCTCTACAGGCCTGATCGCCCACAACTACCCTCCCCTGCCGGCCATCTTGTGGCAGCCATCTTGTGTCCACATGGGGGTGGCCATCTTTGACCACATGAGGGCGGCCATCTTGTATGTTGGCATGATGGTCAATTTGCATATTACCTATTTATTATATAGGATGTTTCCTATGTCCGTTTTCATGCTGTCGAAGTTCTCACTAAGTTTCTTTGAGGATCCCTGTAACCATTGCTTTGAACTATGTATTGGTAGCTTGCTTGCCTCTATTTCATTTAGTGTTTCTTTTCCTCTGAGGATGTCTCCTGTTCACTCATTTAGAGCATGTATTTGTTTCTGTGCATTAGGAAGAGCTGCTATGCTTTCCAGACTTAGTATGGTGGCCTTATGTGGTAGGTGTCTTGTGGGGCTCAGTGGCACAGACTGCCTGATCACCTGAACTTTTTCTCCAAGAATGTCCTTTGGGTGGGTTATGTGAACCCTCTTATTGTAGTTGACTTTTTTGTTTGTTTGTTTGTTCTGTTTTTCTTAATCCTCACTTGAGGATATTATTTTCATTGCTTTTTTAAAGAGAATGGAGGGGAGGAAGGGGGTGAGAGAGAACCAGAGAGAAAGAGAGAGAGAGAGAGAGAGAGAGAGAGAGAGAGAGAGAGAGAGAGAGAGAGAGAGATCAATGTGAGAAAGACACATTGACTGATTGCCTCCTACATGCACCCCAATCAGGGGCAGGGAGCGAACCTGCACCCCAGGTATGTGCCTTTGACTGGGAATCGAACCAACAACCCTTTGGTATGTGGACCCATGCTCTAACCACTGAAAAACACTGGCCAGGGCTAGTTGAGACTTTAAAAAATATGTTTTTTTAAAGCTGATTTTTTTAGAGAGAGAGGGAGAGGGAGAGAAAAAACAATCAATTGGCTGTTTCCTGCAGACCTCACAGGGGATTGAGCCCACAACCCAGTCATGGGTCATGATCAGGAATCAAACTAGCCACCTTTAGGTGCATGGGACAACACTCAGCCAACTGAGCCACACAGGCCAAGCTTTTAGTTGCGTTTTGATTGCTATTGGCCTGTCCGGGCGTTGCCTGTCTGGCTATGAAGATAGACTTTGACTGCATTGTAGGAATTTCTGTGCAGGGCTTGACCCCACAAAGCTGAATTAACCTTACAGGGTCTAGTGTCTGCTGAGACCTCTCTTTGTGTGTGCCGCTTGTGGAGCTAATTGGGGCATGCTCTGATGTTGTCAGAATCCTGCCACTGGCTGTAATGGGTCGGGGGCCATTTGGGAGGGACTCCAGTGCAGGTTAATATTAGGCACTGCCTGTAACTAGCTCTGCGCCAGCTATTTGAATCTACAAGGCAATCCACAGTTTTTGCAGCTACCTCTGCTGGGCCTGGGTATGTGTCAGAGAGGCCAAGCTGTGTACCAAGGCCAGTTTCCACCTGCACCAAACCCAGGGGAGGTCAGAAAAAGACCCAAGCCTTCCCGAGACCCACCTCCACCTGCAAGCTGCCTGTTAGGTTCAGTCACTGAATGAGCCTCTGGTGATATGCTAGTTCTGTGAGGTAGGTTCCCAGTGATTCACAACATGGGGCAAGCGGTGTTCATCAGATTGATCCAGATTTACACTCAGTGCCAGAGTCAGCGCTGAGGCAACTCAGCAACAATCTCATGGTGCACCCAGGTCAGCCACCACTCGCTGTGTGCAGATCTTTATGGTTGGGCAGGCTCTCAGGGAGTTTTCAGGGTGAGGCCAGCAGAGTTCATCAGGCCCAAACAGGCCAAGATTTGGCCTTGTGAAGGGATGGCTCTGCACAGGAATGTTAGTGCCCTTTGGCCTGTGAGAAAGAAATGAGAACTTCCAAAAGCCAGATAACTCAGTTTTCCTTAGAGTCTGCCTGGACATTCTGGAGATTTTTCTGCACCACAGGAGCGGGCTGGCCACAGCCTGCTGACAGTACTGCAGAGTGCAAGCTAAGCAGGGCTAGGTCGCAGGCAGTGAGAGAGATGAAGCTAGTGGTTCTCCCATTGCGGGGGCAGGGCTCCACTGCTCTGGCACATTGGGGTCCAGGCCCTCTGCTCTAGCTCTTCAGGGTAGGCCATGGCTGCTCTGGCCTGTGGGGCCACGGTTTTGGCCTGCAGGAGGCAGGGTGTTGCTGCTTTAGCCAGCTGGGTTGCAGCTGTGGCCCATGGAAAGCAGGGCTCTGTTGCTCTGTTAAGTGGTGTGAGGGAGTGGAAATGGACTTTGCCTCAGAGACATACAACTCAATCTCTGACTCTCTCTGAGTTTGCCCTCAAGATCCCTTCAAGAAAGTCTACTTTGCAGGCCCAGGCAACAGCCTCCTCAGCAGAGTGTGAGCTCCGCAGGGAGTGTGGGGCTAGTGCAGTGTTTTGTCTGATGTAGCTTGAAGGGGAGTGCTCCATGGTGTCTGTGGGTGGTGCAGGAAAGTGACTCAGCATAGGGACCCTGGTGGCTGTTCCTTCAGCCTTCTCCCCAGGGCCACACAACCCAGTCTACCCTTGAAAGACTCTGCTGAAGCCTAGGGTGAATGGCTGCAAATGAGGTTTTGTGTGCTGGCTCTTTAAGAGGGCACCTGAGTTTCTAGCAGACTCTTCCTGGCATATAGAATCCCTGCTGATTTTCACAGCCAGAAGGTATTTGGCTGCCTCTTTGCAGTTCTGGTGCTCTGTAATGAAGGGTCCAGTGTGGGGTTGAGACTCCACGGTTTCAGAGGAGAACTATGCAGCTGAGACATCCACCCACATTTTCTGCTGTTGTATGTGAGTGTACGGCCAGGCCCTTTCGAGTCTCCCCACTTTCTACCAGTGTTGATGTGGCTTCTTCTGTAAATCCTTGCCCATAAGACTAGTCTTCGTTGGTTATTGAGGTTAATTGTTCTATAGTTTAATTATAATTCCAGTTGGGACCTGGGAGGAGGTGAGTGTAACTTCCACCTACTTCACTGCCATCTTCTTTTCTGGTCACATTTTTTAAAAAAATGCATTTGTAGCATGTGATTAAGATTTTAAATTAATGTATGAAACAATTCCTTATCTCTTCACCAAATGTTTTAGTTCCCCTCTCTTCAATGGAGGTAAATTACCTCCAGTCAGATGTTCAAGACATGAAGTCTGCCATTTTTCTGATTTCTCTCTTTACTCATCCTCAGTTAAAATCCAGCAAATAGTCCTCTAAGTCTTAATACAAATTTGCCTGACTTTGGTAATTTTCTCTTAACTTTCCACATACTTTCTTTGCCTCAAATGAGGTGAGCTATATGATCACTTAAATTTTGATTGATTCTTCAAAAATCCACTTGAGAAGCCTGTGCTAATTATCACACCCACCTTATATGAAAATACCCAATAACTACTCAAAGAGAGTCAGGAGGCTTTGCCTAGAAAGAAGTGAAAAACATTTATTCAAGAACCAGAGGGCTTGCAAATGAGAAATATAACTAGGCAATGCCCAGAGTGTTCTGAAGAAGAAAAAGAGATGAGTTTTTGTAGTAAAAGCTACATTCTTGAAAAGAATCAGACCTGCCCTGGCCAGGAGGCTCGGTTACTTGGAGCATCCTCCTGTACACCAAAATGTTGCGGGTTTGATTCCAGGCCAGGGCACATCCTAGGCTGCAGGTTCAATCCCCAGTCAGGGTGTATGTGGGAGGAATCCGATCGATGCTTTTCTCACACATCCATGTTCATCTCTGTCTCTCCCTCCCTCCCTCCCTCCCTCCCTCCCTCCCTCCCTCCTCTCTCTCTCTGAAATCAATGACAACATATTCTAGGATGAGGATAAAAGAAATTGGTCTGAGATGGTAATTCTTAAAAGAGCAGTGCTTTGAAGACTGGTTGTTAGTTGGTCTGGATACTTGAACATTCTTTCTTTAGTCCTTCAGGGACTAATCACATGGCTGTCTGGAGGTTTGCTGTACATCTACATATTAATGCAGGACTGGAAAGGTCAAGAGATGATGTTCCCAGGCTAATTACAACAAGAATAGAATCATTTTCTCATGACACCATTTTCTTTATTTTTGTAATGTAGCAGCTTGACTATAGTGATTCCATTGTATTTCTTTAAAAATATATATTTTTATTGATTTCAGAGGGAAAGGGAGAGGGATGGAAACATTAATGATGAGAGAAAATCATGGATTGGCTGCCCTCAGCATACCCCACACTGGGGATTTCCCCACACTGGGGATCAAATCCACAACCTGGGCATATGCCTTGACAGGGATTCAAACCGTGATGCTCAACCACAGAGCCACGCCAGCCAGGCCCATTTTATTTGCTTACCCTAATCCTCACATAATATATTAGTCACTTCTCTGGAAAATGAGGTAATCATCATCACTGTTATTATTTGTAATTTAGGCTTCACTAGTGAGAGTAAGCATACTTTCACAGTTGACAGAATTCTTCATTCTGCAAACTGCTCTACCTATGTATTTTGCTAATTTTTCTCTTGCACCGTAATTTTATAATTTAGTTAAAAAGCTTTGTGTATTACACATTATTTTTTAATGTGGTTTGAAAACATTTTCTCTTGACTTGGCATTACAACAAAGGTTGGCACAGCTGCTAAATACAGTTTACATTAAGAACTACTAAGATAGCCCTAGTCGGCTTGGCTCAGTGGATAGAGCGTCAGCCTGTGGACTGAAGGGTCCTAGGTTTGATTCTGGCCAAGGGCACATGCCTGGGTTGTGGGCTCAAAGCCCAGTAGAGGGTTTGCAGGGGGTGGTCAATCAATGATTCCCTGTCAACCTTGATGTTTCTATCTCTCTCTCCTTCTTCCTTCCTCTCTGAAATCGATAAAGAAATGATTAAAAAAAAACAAACTACTAAGATATTCATAGCATGTGTTCACCAGAACTTTTACTTCCTTAGGCTGAATAAAAATTTACTAGTAAACACATCTTGAGGTATTTTTCTATTTTCTTCCTTCTATAGGTCATAAAATCATACAGAGATTCTGAAGTAATACTTAACTGAGATTTATCATGTACTAAAAATCAATGCTGACTAATGAGAATTGCTACACCATTTTTTATTTTAAAACAAGGAAGAGAAGACATTAAACAAATGGTCATAAAATCATTATAAAGTATAGACAATAAGCAAGGCATGGGAATGCAACAGTATATACATTAGATAAAATCCCTGTCCTGAAACTAATATAATGTTATGCCTCAATTATCCTTAGAAAAGGAAAGAAAGAAGAAGAGAAAGAAAGAAAGACTAAGGAAAAGACAGGAAACCATTATAAACGTAAATATTTTCCCTTGTGGGTAGGCCTTGTTAAGGAGCACAGAGAGCTTGCAGCATATTTTACCATGATCACTTTTCCCTCCCTGTGTTGGAAGCACAAGGGGATTTTCTGTGATCTCCATAGTGAAAACCCAGTAGCATTATGGAAGTAGAAACATCCCCCAAGCAAACAGCTCTAAATCCAAATCTTCTGATTTTCATCTCATTTGAAAATCTTCCTGAAATTGTTAGAAAGAAGGCGAACCCCAAAACCAGGGGTGGTGGCAGAACACAAAGGATACTCAGGCGCCCACAGCAAGGCAAATACCTTTACTCCTGTAGGAGGGTGAGCACGCACAGGGTCTGGGAGCATGCACACATTATGGGTGGTCCGCTCAGGGTTTTATCCCTGATGCATGCCATCTGTCCCTCACTGTTGATTGGTCAGAACTTAGGCTCACATTCTTGTGTGACTGGCTAATTTAAAGGTAAAAGGAAGGGGTTGACCTTTGTGGTTGCCTAAACTCCCTTCTTTGACATAAAAGATGACTTGTTCATTCTCACAATTCCCCCTTTTCTTTGTTTTTCATACAATATATGCTTATTACAATGTAATATATAATGATTTTTATTATGTTGCACAAGTTTAACATTTTAGCTCTCTTACATTGTTCTTTTTAAAAATTTATTTTTTTTATTTTTAAAAAGTATATATCATCAAAAATTAATTTGTATGCATGCTTTAAACAAACAGTTATAGTTCAAGAATGAGAGGGTCTAAACAAATGGTATGACCAGCACCAGCATTTAAGTTTCTGATTTTAGTATTAGTCTGACATAGCACTAGTAACCATTCTGCATTGAAACATTAATGGTACAATCTGAACCGTGATTTGTTAAATATTGTACTCCAGACCCCCAGAATATTTAAGCTGGTCATGAAGTTAACATTGTGTAGGTAAGTATATAAGCATAAATACTTATGGACAGCCTCTTGTATAAATTGCTATTTAGCAATACACAAACTGCCTCAAAGATTTATGCTTACAGGTAGATGTTCAGTTGTACCAATAAAACAGCATGTCCTGAAAATATGGGCACATTTTAAGACAATTTTGTTAACCATTAATAGTATTACTGAGTAATAATAAGAACCTACTTTAAAAGCAAAAAATTTGGATCAGTATATTGCTTGATTGATTCAACATAGTTCCCAGGGAAAAGACCAGTCACTCAATGGCAGACTCCTTCATACCAGCCATCATTATTCTTCTTTATTACATAAACTAGAAGCCTGGCGCACAAAATTCATGTATGGGTATGGTCCCTAGGCCTGGGCCAATGGGCTGCCGGCTGGGGCCTTCCTTCATTCCACGCTGCCCCCTCATGGTCAGAGCACATTATAGCAAGTGATCGAACTCCAGGTCTCCTGCTCCAACTCCAGAGGGGACACTTTGCATATTAGCCTTTTATATATATATAGATGATTGCACCCTCCATAAATGACTGCTCATCATCCTTGTCTTTTGTATAATCATATATTGCCACAACTTTCTCAATATAATTTTTAGAGGCTGAAGCAGGATCCCCATCTGCATATGGGTCATTATACTGAACTACTGCAGCCTCCTCATCTTCATAGTCCACTGGCGGTGGTGGTAGAGGTGGAGAGTCATCAAATATGAGAATGTCATCTGGTGGAGGTGGTGGTGGTGGAGTTGGACTATCAGCAACTGATCCAATAGTGGGTGGTGAAGGTTTTGGCATGGCCATGGGAATGCCAATACTGCTGCTTCCACTGTTTTCTCGACTTCCACTTCCCCCACTACTTCCACTGTGTGTCCTCGGTCTCTGATTTAAAGAAGCTGTCCTCCTGGGCTATGCTGACTTCCAAGCCTAGCAGGACTGGTCATGTAGTCATTAGGAGCTGTTGGAGGTTTAACAGGTTCCAGGGCTTTGTAAGGGATATTCTGTCCCAATGTTTCCCGGCCTGACATGGTGATCTAGTTTCTTTTTTTTTTTTTTTTTTTTGCATTTATCTGACCACATTTCCCAGCACCACTTATTGAAGAGACTGTCTTGACTCCATTGTATGCTCTTGCCTCCTTTGTCAAATATTAATTGAGCATAATGGCTTGGGTCAATATCTGGGTTCTCACTTCTGTTCCCTTGGTCTATTCTATATATCTGTTCTTGTGCCAGTACCAGGAAGTTTTGAGAACAGTCATATAGCTTGATATCTGATATTGTGATCCCTACTCTTTTCTTCAAACTCGGCTACATTCATTGACTTCCATGCTCTGCAGTGTCTAGGGAGAAGGAGATTATTTTGCTGTTTGGTCAATGTGGTTTCAATTAACCTTTGGATAAGATCCCATACATCCCATTACTGTAACTTTTAACTCGATCATCAAAGAGATGAATATAGATACCATCATTCTTTTCCATTTTCCGAACCATTGCTGAAGTAAATTGGAGAAAGGATCCTCAATTCCAGGATTCTAAGCTAACTCATTAGTTAGAGTTGTTAATCCTTGTGGGGCCTTAGTGATAGTTCCATCTGGAGCTGTGTTGTCAGAGATGAATGTACAACACTGGCCCCCCAACATTACACATATTCCTCCTTTTTCTGCCAGAATCATATCCAAGGGCAACCTATTCTCTCATGTCATCCTGCTATTGGCATCTAGTTGTTCAGCTATTCCTTTGACTGCATCTTGTGTATATTTAACCATCCTTTGTTGGTTATAGTAAATATAATTAATCCAACCTCCATTCTTGTTTAGAGTGGGCGACCAGAATAGGACAGATTCAAACCCGGCAGCAATCTGATTTTTAGCCTTAAACTCTTTTGGCATTCCTCCTGGAACCCCAATGGAATCTATGTAAATATGATGATCAAAGGAGCCCCTGGACTCTCTATCCTCTTCTTAGTCTGTCTGTCCATTGAAAAAGGTTCACAATATGCCAAAGTGAAAGGGATAGAGCAAGTTCCAGTCTAATTGCTGGGCAAGGACACAGGTAATGGCCCCCTGCATTATCACCAGACATCAGCACAGGGTATCGACAGTGCAGAATAATTGGCTTCTGAGGATACATGGTCATTTATGCATCTGGATAAATTTCCCATAAACTCTGAGTACTGTCCCCCCCCCCCACCTTGAGAGGCAGGAGGTGTAATTTATGTCAGAAGTTGCCGGCTGGATTGTTTTAGGGGACCTTGATCTTTACCACTGTTGGATGGGAACAACAGGGAGAGAGTCTTAAAGGAAGCATTTCCCCACGTGGTTTCCTCCTGTTACAGGGTAAGCACACATTCCATCCCATTACTTTCTGAGGTCCATCTAAATGGGACCACTTGGCTCTCTAGCCTTCCTGGCATGCAAGCATAACAGTCACTTTTATGTAGGGTGCTTACAGAATATTTACTCCATTCTACCCAGGCATATGTTTCCTTATATCCTGCCTCCTTTTGCATCATGGTGGCCTCCTTGATGGGGCTAATAGTCTCAGAGCAAACCTCTATAGGAGATCTTGTCCTGTGACATCTACTCCTAAATCTAGTCCTAGTAAATCTCTTGGCCTAAATGCTGAAATATCCAAGTCATTGAAGTTTTCTATATTTAAGAATGAGCAATTACACTGTAAGTTCTGGCAAGCATAGGGAGGGGTACCTCTATATAGATGTATTCTAGTCTTTAGGTGACTAAACTTTTTATCTCCTGGTCAGGGTACAGTTGCCTAGGCCTGGTATTGGGTGGTGTACAATACATCATTCCAGGCAGGACAAGGGATAGGCCATTCACTCACAGTGAGGTATCAGGACACATGTAATGGAGTAGGCCTATACCTGCTTTTGATGGTTTAACTTGGCAGGTATAACTTGGTTTATGATGGTTTAACATGGTATAACTTGGCAGGCATCAAATTGAAGGGAAATGGGCTTATCACCCTTGGTTGCGTCAACCAACCACTTAACTGGGTAAGCATGATCTGGATTGTACACATTTCCCCAGCCCACATTGCAAGCCCCTGAAATTTCCCAGAACCCTAAAGCAAATAGACAGTTTATAGTTTCTTTAGTGTTAGTTTCAAGGGACTATGTCCTGATATGGCTGTCCAACTTGAGGTGTCGCCACCCAGAGAGGCTGGTTTATGCCCGCAACCTGAGTGTGATGGGTTCAACCTCGTTCTGCAATCTGAACAGCCATCTCAGAGGTAAGCAAGACAAGGTAGGGTTCTTCCCAGGAGGGTTCAAACTTGTTTTCCCTCCATGTCTTGACCAGAATGTAGTCTTCCAATTGAAGGCAATGAGCCGGGAACTCAAGAGGAGGGCTTTGGGCCAGGAGGCCTTCTCACCTGAAAGAGATTAAAGTAGAAGAGGAACCCAGTACATAGTTCTTAAGAAATTGGTTCCTAGTCTCCATTGTAGGAAGATCTTGAGGCATTCCAGGGCCTATTGGATTCACCTAAAGCCAATTCTAGGTCAAGAAAAACTTTATTTATTCTTCAGTGTGGTCAACAAATGACACTAACTGGATTTCTGCTACCTGTCTTCCTGAGTACATTGATAAAAGCTATTTACCCTCTGATTAGGGAGGCAAATGCAAACCATTTACTCTTAAGTTTTCTTGGTTTAGGGAAGATGGGATTTACTATATAGCTCCAAATTAGTGTTTAACCAACTTAGGTTTCCTATTCTACTTGTCCTGGATTTCTGGCCTGTGTCATTTATATAACTAACTTTTAATATTTCTCTTTACAGACATTCCACAACTTTCACAAACCCTTCCTTGCAAACCTTACTACTTTCAGAACCCACTTTCTTTTTCCTTCAAAATGACACCAAAACCAAAATTTCTTTCCAATTAGTTAGAATTCTTAACCCTTAGAAACCTTAATTTTTAGGTGACATGTAAGTAATTAAATCTCAGATTAGCAATACATTCACAAATTTAAGAGATATTTAAAATATCCGATTCAAATTCATCCTTTAGATTCTCAATACAAGGCAAAGTCAGATTAATATTTTATTGTTTGGGGCAAAAACAGAACATTGGGGACTAGCTATGGTTATGGGAAATATTAATGATGCTCTGTCAACCACGATTGCCTTGTGTTGCCCAAAAACAGGACAGACCAAGGTGACTGGGAGTTGTACACCCCCAGGACCTGGGAGTCAACCTTAGAATGTGGTCCATTTTCATTCAAGAACTGCCTATTATCATGGAAACATTATGCTTGTTGCCTAAACAGTGGATTCACACGCCATACAAGCTGCTGACTTATGTGGGGCTACAGAGCAGAATTTTGTGGATGACCTGCTACTTACTCATATATGTTTCAACTCTGTCTCTGCTCAATTGGCTCAAGTAGTGACAGGCAGCACGGACCCATTGATTATCTGGTTACACTAGGATCTTATCTCATACTAACCCAGCACAGCAAATGCTTTTGGTTCTGAGTTGTGCAAAACCCAAACAGCGGAGACAGAGGATTCCCTATGTTCATAAACAAGCGAAGAGCAAACTAAGTCCCCAAAAGATAGAAAGCAAGCAAAGTAAATCAGTAACCAAAATTACACTACAGGCACAGAGACAAGAACTCTCACTCGTTAAGTTTCTGGTGGTTGATGCCCTGAGAAGGAAAGCAGGAAAAGTGCCCAAGATTAAGAATTCTTGTCAGCTGCTGGAACGTTCCTGCAATCTCTGCCACGTGGTCAGCCTTGCCACAAATAGCTGCCCACCCCCACAATGTGGGACATGCCCCATCTTTAAACAAATTAAACCAAGCAACAAGGAGACACAAAACATCAATAGAAACACTTATATACAATATTTATAGGCACACACAACCCACAGGTAAAGCTTCACACCATGTTCCTTGTCTGTTCAGCCACAGACACCACAGAGTGCCCTGCATAAAAAACCATTGAAGCAAAGCAATGGGGACTGTCCACAGACACCACAGAGTGCCCTGCATAAAAAAGACAATTGAAGCAAAGCATGTCCCCTGTCCCTGGTTTGGGGACTGTCCCCCCTTCAGAACCTCAGAATTCTTTCCAATGGACTGTATGGGGGTATGTTTTTTTTGGGGCCTAGAATTTTTGTTTCCAATCCTTGGTAGGTACCTTGTGACTATTCTATGCTCTCAACCCCCCATACTGGAGATTTCTTGCACCCCCTGAGATCTGCTTTATCCCTCTCTAGCCATTTCCCTCGCAAGAGAATGGAACCGCAGATCAGAACTCTGCACTCGCTTTGTGTCCAAGACACATCCCAGTCACATATACTCGACCTCCAAGGATACCCAACCACCAAGGCAGTATTTATGGTCTGATTTCCTACCTTGGCTCATGCATGAGGTTTGCCTGGTTGCCATGGTGCTTGCTTGGGTCCTTCCCATGTTGCTGGCTGACTCACAATCCTGAGCTTATAGTTGGCCCGGGGATAATGGTCATCTCTCCTCATTGAGGCCACCACAACGTTGCAGTGGGATGTGTCTCCTCAGGAGAGGGGTCCAATACCCCTCTCCCCCTCTCCCCCCCAGCAATCAATGGAATCCTGGACCAGCCCTCAAAATTTTTAGAAGAAGGCAAGCCAAAAACCAGAGGTCCTGGTAGAACACAAAGGATACTGGGGAGCTAGGCAGCAAGGCAAGTATCTTTCCTTCTGAAGATGGGTGCGCATGCACAGGGTCTGGCAAGCAAACACACTGAGTGGGTCATCCACTCGGGGTTTTTCTGTCCTTCACTCTTGATTGGTCAGAGTTTAGGCTCACATTCTTGCGCGATTGGCTAATTTATAGGAAAAAGGGAGGGGTTTCCCTTTGCCGTTTCAAAATGGTGGTTGCCTAAACTCCCTTTTTTGACTGAAAATATTACTTTTTTATTCTCACATATAGGATTCAACCCTGTCTCTGCTTAATTGGCTCAAGTAGTGACAGGTAGCATAGACCCATTGATTGTCTGGTTACAGAAAAAAGGAGGGAAGGAAGGAAGGAAGGAAGGAAGGAAGGAAGGAAGGAAGGAAGGACAGACCAGCCCATCTCAAATGATTGTCTCTATGCTAGAAACAAAATTTTCAGAAAAAAATTGATAAACAATTACATTTACATTTTTTAAATTCAGAAAAATTGAAATCTAAAGCTTCTTTTCCTAAAGGAACCATGCTGATGGTTTTTCATATATATATTTCCAGATTTAAAGTAAGGTTATTTAATCCCAATAAAGTGTGATAAATGTTACTACATATTTTCATAAGCTACTTTAAAAAATAACAAAACTCATTTTACCACTTGGGAATCTTAATTTTGGAAAACATTCTGATTTAATTTTTTATTTATTCTTTTATAAAATTTAACTTTTCGAAATGACTCTTTTTAAAAAATATATATATTTTATTGATTTTTTACAGAGAGGAAGGGAGAAGGATAGAGAGTTAGAAACATAGATGAGAGAGAAACATTGATCAGCTGCCTCCTGCACACCCCCCACTGGGGATGTGCCCACAACCAAGGTATATGCCCTTGACTGGAATTGAACCTGGGACCCTTTAGTTCACAGGCCGACGCTCTATCCACTGAGCCAAACTGGTTAGGGCTAAAATGACTCTTAAATGTGTTATTAATTGAATGAGCTATAACTTATTGAAAAGTTTATCATGATTAAATTATAACTTACTGAAGTTTCATTATTATAAATAATTTTTCATTTTAATGTCCCATGTTGATTGATGTATGTTGGAAGTTGACCATGGGGGTGAAGCTTAAAGGCTAAAACTGTTTTTCCAAAAGGTATTTGTATCTTACATTTGGTTTCATTTCCTTAGTCAATCTGAAGACAAGAATCCCCACACCCATGTTTCTTTGCTTTGCTGTGACAATGGGAGGGGTCAAAAGAAAGAATTTTATGGCTTTTCTAGTCAGGTTTCAATTTGCTATGGGAAAAGTGATTTCAACTGTGAGCATGTCCCAGCTTTGACTATGGTGTCTAAAAGATGGGTGAAGCATCCCCACCCCTCTTACCTGTCATGATTTATTCATGGGAGACTGCAAAACCTCACCCTCCAAAAAACCCCCACAAATCTGAGATTTAACAACGACAAAGGACAATCAGTTGAAACTTCCTTATAATGACTTGCAACTTGTATTTACTTAGAGCGATTCTCTCTTTCAGTTCCAAAACTCCCACAAATACCAGATGAGGCCACATTTGGCAGAGTAAGACTGAAGAACAGCCTTTTTTACAGTGTCTTTCACAGGTTATAGCCTTATATTGCTTCCATAACTTGATCCCCCATCTAAATAAATACACAAATAGAACACATACAAGCAAGTGCCTTATGGTTATCACATATACACCAACCCTCTTGAGGATTTTCAGGGGCACAAGCATCTTTGAGAATAAACTCACAGAGGATGCTCAGGGACAGCTGCTATGCAGAAATCCCTAGTGGCTGGGAATGACCCCATTTGGTGCCCCACATGGCAAAAAGACCTCTATTCGCTATCTCTTCAGAGCCGCAGGGAGAAAGAAGCCTCACTGGATGAAATGAACTTTTGAGTGTGCAGGCAATGAAAACACGATTCTGTGTCAATGATGATTACATTGAATCTCTCCCTGCTTTAAATTCCTATTTCAGGCTTTGAACTTGAAAAGGGTCCTCAGTCCTCCACCCCAGGTAAAGAATGAAATGTGGCTGAAGTCCCATCACCTATTCTTGTGCCTGTTCTCAGACAGGCCTAGGAACCAAAGAACACAGAAGTCAGAGTAGTATTTAAGGTACTCACAGTTTTCTCTGAATCTAAAGGAGAATCAGGGACTCATTTGGATTCACATGGATGCCCAGGGAGACGTGAGAAGGTGTGGCTGGGTTCCAGGTGTGTGAGAGAACAATGCACTATTGGCATGGGCAGAGGCAAGGGTCCTACTGGGGAGTGGAGGTGACACAAAGACTTTCTCTACCTCTATCTCCAAGTCTGCTGAGGATCAATGTTCATGCTCTCCCCAGACCTCTGGAAAGCAGTCCTTACCTCCAGGAAGACCAATTCTTTGCCATTGTTCCAGTAAGAAGAATGTGTATCTTTTGGGTGGGTTCCACGCTATTGTATACATACTTAGTGAGAGGCATGTAAGCTGGCCTTTACACCCACTCACACACTCACTACATCACCCTTATTTGTGCATTTTTCCTGCTACTCCTTCCTCACCCACAATTTGCTCACTGAAGTTTCTACTGCATCACAAACACATCCTGCTCAAGGACAGGTCCAGACACATGTAGTGATTGATTCTATTTGTGATGCTTCACCCCTTCTCATGCTGGAAATCTTTCTAGAAGAGATAGAAACATCAATGATGAGAGAAACTGGGATGAATCCAGAGGGTGGGGCTTCCAGGGATTATTTATAATCTGCCACTCGCAGAGCTCACGCACACAACTAGACACAGTTAGGAAGAGCTGCCCAACAGAAGACGCAACAATGGCAGTGGTACCGGTGAGTTGAAATGACACAGACTTCAGTGATCCCAGGTCCCGTGAAGGAAGGAGGAAAGAGTGCAAGATCATTTAAGATGAAAATATTTGGGGCATTTAGCAGTTGTGAATGTGTGGGAGAGAGACCCTGGGCATATGATGATGGAATCCTTATGGGGAATAGTGTGTTGACCGTGAGCCAGTGTGATCCAATGCCAGCATTTGGTGGTGTCTGACTGAGTGTGAACTCTGTTGAGACACTGTGACTTTATGTGGGAAGTAGAGAGCTGACTGGGATGAAAGACTGTGTGTATGGTGCAAGGGGTAAGATGACACATTTGTCTTCATGACTGTGTGTGTGTGTGTGTGTGTGTGTGTGTGAGTGCAGCTGGGGCAGAGGTTGAGCAACTGTGCATGTCATTTGGGAGTGTTGACAGGTATGTGATATAGTGAGTCCCATGTCTCTGTGTTACTCTGTGTGATTCTCTGTGTGTGATAATTTGTGACTGCGTGTTGAACTGTGAATATTTGTGGCTGTGTCTGCATGTGACTGTTCTCCCCTACATGGTAGTGACTTTTAGTAACTGTATGTCTTTCCATATGTATCATTGTGGCTCCTGGTGGGCAGAACTGGTGGTTTTGGGGAGAGTGGGTTTCCCAGGACTCCTCCCTGAGCATTACTGAGAGCAGAATGAGTCAGTCCTCAGATACCTGTTCTCAAGAAGCCTGGGGGAAGGTGAACTCTGACTGTGGGGCACTGGATCTCCTGTCTAGGTCAGCACACAGTGACCCCTGCTCCTGCCTCAGGTCTCCTCCCCAAGCCAGTCCTTCCTTTGTCCTAACAACAACAACAAAAGGTGAACCAGATCCTGGCTCTCTGGGGAAAGTGATTGTGGCCATTGGTTTCAGAGAATGAAATCAACCTCAGTCCAGACAAAGCTAACAGTAGATACCAATGGACAATGTGTAGATTTCTTTAATTATTTTCTTCAATTACTGCCCCTGACCCTGTGTGCAGGTACTGGCTGTGTCCTCAGTGACTTGTGCACGTTCCTGAAAGAACATGCATGTCCTTGAAAATTCTGATGCATAAATAGCCCACACACAGGCGTCTCCTTTTCCATTATCATTGCCCTCTCTTTTAACAAATGTTTTTCATTGGAGTGAATTTTTATATTTTTATAGTTTTGTCTTGTCTTTACAGTTTCAGAAAATGATCAGAGGGTGGTAATTCAGAAAGGGCCCTTCCCTTCTGCTAGGTCATCCCTGTTTAGACCCTCTACATACCAGTGATCAGATTAAAGGTTTTACATCTATTAGCTCATGTGTTACTGAGAGCTCCCTCTGAAGTAGGGATTTCTGATAATCCTCCTTCTACTGAGGAGATGAAGGCAAGAAGAATTCAAGTAATCGACCTCCGGTCTCACAGCTAGTAAAAGGCAAAATTGGAATCCAGGAAGCCTGGTTCTTGAAAGCTTGCTTTCAATGACAATTCTCTCATTTCTTCATGGACACAGGGTTCTGACTGTGATGAGGTAGGAAGAAGGGGGCCCTCAGAGTTTGTCCTTAGATGTTTATCGTGCTTTGCCACTGGGTGTTGTAGGAGGCGGGACCACACCTGGCTTTGTCCCTCTCATCCACTCTCTTCTCCCATGGCAGGTCCCATACACAAAACTTTCATCCTTGAACATTGGTTCTTCAGTGACAATCAAAGGGACACCTGCCATGTCTTTCATGTGAGTACTCTGTAGCCTATGGTGGGAAAATGAAGAAGTGAGGTTATGGTACCTTTGGAGGTCACTTCATGCATGAGTGATACTGAAATGTATAATTAGCATAATGGTAGCACAATGCAGTTACAGTTCCTGGAGACCCATGTGGTGCCAGGATTAAACCTACAGGTGCATGTCTGTGGGTAAGTGTTGAAGATGGGGGCTGGGGTCACTCAGACATTGGAGCTGAGGTTTATCATCAAGGGACACAGCAGTATTTCCAGGGCATGAAAAGTAGCCCCAGGCCAGTGACTGCTGTGCGGTGTGAGACCTGGGCTAAGGAGATGAGGCATCTCCCCACCCTGGGCAGGACAGGCTGAAGCAGCCCCACAGGGACAAGTACTGCAGTATCACTCAGGAAGGCCTTCCTTCCACCAGCAGGAGTTGGGAAAAGGTATATATATGTGTGTGTCGAATGTGGGCCCCCATGAGGAAGGGTCCTGCTCCACATGCTGCGTGCTTTGCCTTCAGCATGAACCCAGAACTGCAGGTGGATTTCCACACTGGAACTCAAGAGGACTCAGACATCGCCTTCTATTTCCGAGTGTACTTTGGCAACTGTGTGGTGATGAACAGCCGTCAGTTTGGGGACTGGAAATCAGAGGAGAAATACGATGGTATGCCTTTTGTGGATGGCCAACCATTTGAGCTGTGCATCTCGGTGCTTCAAAATGAGTACCAGGTGAGTGTACCCAGGAACATCCACTACTTGGGCTCTAAGGGCTCTCAGAGGAGGACACAGCTCTCCCTGGCCTGGCCCCCAGAGTCACTTGTGGTTAACCTCCTGCCCCTCTCATCACAGAGCACCCTCTGTTTGTACTGCCAAGCTCAGGTCAAGATCAGCACACATGCCTTATTCTCCACGGTGGAAAATTTCCTCCATCTTCACTTGCAGCCATGTTTTCTACCTGTGCTGTCATTCTTTCAGTTTTCATGTAGGAGATTGTTAAAATATGCATGTAAATAATTATAGTTAGTTTAAAATTGAGTGTTTTTACATTCCTAAATCCAGTCCCTCTCTCCAGAGCAACAGTTACTAGTCCTTTTGTGCTCTTTACAGAGATGTATGCTTGTACAAGTCTATCATCTATCTATCTCTCTTATCTATCATCTATCATCATGTATCTGTATCTGCTTTTGTTTCTTTTAAAATAAATGATGTTACAAGTATTACTAGTAATCACACATTGAGGACTAGAATTTATTTGTTGTAAAAAAAATGTATACTAGATGCTCTAGCTGGTTTGGCTCAGTGGATAGAGCATCGGCCTGCAGACCAAAGGATTCTGGATTTTATTCTGGTCATGGGCACATATCTAGGTTGCAGGCTGCTCCCTGGGCAGGCCCTGGTCAGGGCTCATCAACCAATCGATGGGTTTCTCTCACATTGATATTTCTCTCTGTCTTTCCCTCTCTCTTCCACTCTCTTAAAAATTGATGGAAACATATCCTTGGGTGAGGATTAAAAATATATATATAATAAAAATTAAGAAATAATAAAAAATGTATGTTAGAGAAATCATTCTGCCTGTGATGTCCCCACATTATTTATGTTCACCTAATATCCCAATAGAAGCCTTCTCAGAACGATTTAACTTGACCCTTATTCATGCACATTTAGGTGGTTTCTCATGAGTGAAGCTGCTTTCTATAGAACATGTTTGTCATTATCAACCTCCCAATGCTTATATGAAAGGACAAATTCAGAGAAATGGAGTAGCTGGTTGAAAAAGTGTGTGCAATTTCAATCTGAAAAACTAAGACCTTACAAAGTTGACTTTTTTCCCATAGCCGTGGTAATAAAGTGTACATTTAAAAATTCTGACCTTTCTAAATGGAGAAGCAAAAAATTAACATCTTATTATGATTGAAGCCAGGTATCTTTTCATATGCTTGTAAGCTGATGTAAATTATCCTCATTTAAAATCATATGTACAATTCTACCTCTTTAAGAACACTCAAGACCTAGCTCAGTAGATAGAGCATCAGGCCTCAGACTAAAGGGTCCTGGGTTCAATTCTAGTCAAGGCCACATATCTGGGTTGCAAGTACGATCCCTGGCCCTGATGTCTCTCTCTCACATCGATGTTTCTCTCTCTGTCCCTCCCCCTTCCACTCTGTCTAAAAAGCAATGGAAATAAATATCCTCGGGTGAGGATTAAAAAACACAAAAAACAAAAAGAAAGGATACAGACACTCAGGATTCATGAGACACAGTTCCTGGCCATGAGAATCTTCTAAGCTAGAGGGAAAGCCTGGCAGACATAGACAATGCAACAGAAAGTGGCAGCACTTCAGTGGAAGAATAAGAGAATCACAGAAAATAGAGTGAACAACTGTCCGAAATAGTCGCAAAATATAGGTTATAAAAAGAAGCATGTCTATTGGCTTTTGAAGTGTGACGGAGAGTTTCTGGGTGGATGGTGTGTCTATAGGGCAGAAGTAGAAAGAAAGACAGTAAGTTTGTTTGGTGGCATACTGTATTTATGATACATTTTCCTTTCCAGATAAAGATAAATGGCCGTCAATGTTACACATTTTCCCATCGACTCCCGCCAAATAGTGTGAAGATGATCCAGGTGTGGAGAGATGTTTCCCTGACTTCAGTGAGTGTCCAGTAGAGAAGGATGTGACCAGAATCCCCACTTGTCAAGGAGATCCCTCCACCTAAGTGACGCTGTGATTCCCAGAGCTCGCTAACAACATGGGTTCTCCTCACCCTTCCCCCACACTTGGTCATTAAAACTCCTGAGAACTTAAAAAGATTTGCTTCGTGCTTCTCAGGGAATGAAGAGAAAAAAGATTAAGTGCTCAACACTAAGAGGGGCATGAGAGTATTGTGGGAGAGGTCAAGGAATCAAAGAGGATAAATATTTCTCAGACACAGGAGTGAGGGACAGGGTCATGAGATGTCTGAGAAGACATTGGTGACAATATCCTTATGTAGTACTTACGATATGTCAGACACTCTGAAGCAAAATCCTTCCCCAATTCCAGACAACTAAGCCAAGATATTAGGTATCTGACTCAAGCCACAAAGCTATAATGGGTAGTTTGGGGAAGTAACTTTGTATTTGGAAGACAATCAGGTGAGATTTCTTAAATCTTCTTTTATTCCAAGGATGTTTAATATGTATTATCACTGTGCCTGGCTTTGTGTGAGATGCACTGGGAAAATTAAAATGGCAAGGCCAGCACTTAAAAAGTTTTCATCCAAGAAATAGTTGGAAAACCAAGAAGACTTACCTCAAAGAATCTCTTTTTTCTATTGCTCAAACAATTGCAAGATTTTTTTGAAGTTATGTGGGCAGAAGCCTGGGATACGTTTGGTAATGAACTGTTATGACTGTAGACCAGGGAGGATAAAATTATTGTTAAAACAAGAACAATTTATACACATGACGCAGTGACCTGACTGTGGTTGTGGTGGCCCACAGAATCATTGCAGAATAACCAACCTCTCCAAAATATGTTGTTGTAAAACAGTAATTTATTATTATGTCTCCCAGGTTTGCAGGTGTCCTGCACTCATATGGGTAGTGTATTTTGTGGCCTTAATCCGATTGTAGTGGGAAGTAGAGTTTTCTGATGGGTGCTTTCCTCATGTCTCACACTTCACTTGAGCTGGATGAAAGAGCTGGGAGCTGGCTGGTTGTTTCTCTTTACACAACCGTCATAGCTGTCTTAGACTTCATCAACTCACTTAGGTTTCATGGCTGCCATAGTGATCCCTTGAAAAGGCCCAAGCAGGAGGTGCAAGGTATAATAGGACCTAGCTCTAGAAGCCATGCAGTGCCACTCCCTTCACATCCTAGTGTTCAAAGGTGAGTCAGAGAGACGGCCATAATCATGTGGAGGAGACTACACTAGGGCAGGGGTATGTTGACTTGTGTTTCATAGAAATCATCCTAAGAGACTAGCTAGTGCTCCACCCTCAGGCCCCAGAGACATTCACACTTCCCACATACCCAAAACACTGACCACTTTCTAAGGAATTTCCAAATGTAATACGATTACAGGAATGTAGAAACCCCTTTCACGTCCCACGTGATCCAGGGTTCCGGTTCAGGGTTCAGGTTCTGGAGAAGGCCACACACAAATGAAAGAGACTTAGAAACGTATTAATTTGGGAAATGGGGGGCCAGGTGGTAGTCCAACTCTAGTGGGACAACTACTACCCACTCTGGCTTCGCCATCCCTTTTATTAAGATTACGGGATACACCCAAGAAACTCCAGTAGAAGCCAATCATTGAATTTAGGACTAACAGGTGGGGGCTTCAATTAAGGTTGACCAGCACTCTGAATTCCCTGTCCACAGCTTTCTACAATGATCGGCTTCCGGCACAGGAACAAGCTTGCGACAGAAGTCCAGCACCTCACCATCAAAACCAGGCCCAGTGCTCCTGAAGTGAACTGGGTATAACTCCTCTTAATATGTGCACTAAAGGGACAAAATGCCTGTCTCATACATGCCAGACATACATGCTGAAACAAACGTAAAAATGCAATCCACAATTCTATTTTAACAGGCAGCCATAGGAGATGTATAGCAGCCACTGCTTTGTTTCATATCTGAAAACCAGCCAGGCTCATATCTACCTTTTTCTTTGGAATTGTTACTTTGCATCAATAGCATCTACCCTCCTTTCTCAGCTTCTTTGAGTTCCTGCCCAGATGTCAGAATGACTATTCTAGGGGCTCTGATAATCAGCCTCTTAGCAAGTCTGGAGAACAACTTAGGAGACATACTTAGAAGAGATTATTAATAAAAATAGACCATGGCAGATTTAAGAAAGTCTTCTGGAAATAGTCTCTTTCTCCACTAGGACTACCTTGGGCATCAATCACATGATCTCTCACCATGTTCATTGCCAAAGCTCCTTCTTCAGCTCCAACCTTCTTAACTGAAATGCTACTTTCCTTAGTCTTCCTCCAACCTAACATCCAGAAACCTTGAAGTGGCAACACATTGCTAATGGCACTGTTCAGGCCTTTCTTCTGGGTTTCATTTCATACTGGAATGACATTTTCCCCTCACTATCTGTAAATTCTTGAGTTTTGATTAGGCACAATCTTCTCCTTTCATTCTTCCTGTCTCCATCTTGGTCATTTCTGCATTTTGATAATGGATCCTAGGGCCTCATCACTAGCCTGTAATTTATTTTTTAGGGAATTAGCTAATTCTTGCCCTAAGTGGATGAAAACTACCCTGGGGCCCTTGGCTTGGTCACCAGAGCATAAGTTAGATTTCATATCTACTTTCCCCTTGGCTGGTGGTCATCTTATTGGAATAGTCTAGCCAACCCTGCCTGGTGGCCCTGCTAAACAAACTCAAAATAATTGCCCTCTCTTTGAATGATATTGGTCAACTCAGTCCACTTCCCATGGATTATTACATTCACCTTTATCTTTTGTGTTCATGGTGCCAGTAGAGATGTCTCAGATACTAAGATATGACATAGTCCAGGGATCAGTGTTCCTCAAGAAATCTTTGAAGTGCCTGTGGGAAATTCTGATCCCATTTTTCTCAATCCTCCTAAATTCAAACCTCCCAGCAATTAAGGCATATCTCAAAAATAGAAAGACATTCCTAGAGCCTCCCTTTCCCTCCCCTCCCCTCTCCGTCCATGACTGATATGACACCTTCAAAACAGTCAGTTCTGTTTTAATACTGTCCTTGACAACCAACTCTGCAAAAGCTTTCCTCTCTGCGGAACTGCCTGTGGTGCTGACTAATGTGAGGCTAATGGAGGTTACCACTCTTTCCAAGGGAAGGGCAGGACAGACAGAATAAGAGGATTTTTTTTTTTTTTTTAATAAATGAGTCAGAGCTCCAAATCCCTTTGATGGATGAAGCATAAATTTACTTTAGATTTTCTCACCAAAATTTCTGAATTATTTCAGATTTTTCTAACAGGAATTCATATGCAACAGAGTGTGAGCCTAGAGAAGTACTCAATTTTCATCAGTATTTCATATACAGACCATGCAATAATTATTAAAATAGTTTAACAGTGTTTCTCCAAAGGAACCAAGATACTATAAATGCTGCTCAGAAACTGCAATATATTATTATTATTTAAAAAATATTTTTCTTGATTTCAGAGCAGAAGGGAGAGGGAGAGATGGATCGAAACATTAATTATGAGAGAGAATTATTGATTGGCTGCTTCCTGCACACCCCACCCTGGGGATGGAGCCTGAAACTTGGGCAGATGCCCTTGACCACAGTCTAACCTGGGACCTTTCAGTCCTCAGACTGAGCCAAACTAGCTAGGGCACTAAATATTATTTTCATATTTATAAAACTGCAATTGTAAAACAGACCTACACTACACTCAATGGTCTCGTGAACTATAAAGATGGATGGGAATTTCCTTACTCTTCCTTCACAAAGTAGGCACGACATTTATATAGTGATAATTGAACAAGAGCTATCTATTATTCTGAATCTTAAAACATTAATATTTTAATCAATAATGGGTTGAAGTGGAAATTAAGCAGAAGGTGCAGCATAATAAAGCAAACAGGTGAGATATCCACAGCATGTTTTTGGTACTACAGCAACATTTTATATTTAGGGTCCAAAAGATGAGTTAAGTGAGTATCTGGAAAATATTAAGGAAACATGATCCTTATCAAAGAGGCTTTGAGAGCCCAAATAAGAGGCTTGTGCTTTAAAACTCTTACTTGGGCTCTCAAAGCCTCTTTGTGCTTTAAGGACTTTTGTGAGCCTTGGGAATCTATAAAGCAGAAGAGCAATAAGGTCATTTTCTGGCACCAGAAACTATTCATAGAGAGCTCAGATATACTAGTAGCTACCATGTTAACTAGCCAGTGTGCTGGGAAAGAAGCTCAGAGGTAGTTACTATGTGAGGCTACGGAGACCAGCCTGTGTGCTGGGCAGGGAAGACAAGAGAAGCTGCTGAGCCAGGAAGGCCAGAGAAGCTGCTGAGGCAGAGAGCTTAGGTACCGCTACAATGTGAGGCAGTGAATTTAGGAGACAGCATGGGGCTTCTCAGATAATAGCTATGGGTACAGAGACTAATGCTGCTTTGTGGGAAAGATGTACATGTTAACCAGCCAGTGTCTGGCTGGTTGCCTCTATGGACTTTGCTGTAAAGAACTGTTTTGTCTGACGGCTATGTGGCCACTGGCTTCTACAATAAAGACTCATTCTCATACACCCACAGCTTCTCATGGTTTCTTTGTCAAAGACCTGGTGTAATAGGAGGTCCAGTCCCTAGGTAGCGGTCTCAGACCCAACACCTCTAACTAGGAGCAGAAGATAAAGGAGGAACTTGGACTATGTTGCCAACAGTTACTACAGTGGGCAGGGTTTGAGGAAGAGCCAACCCTGGTGTAGTCGGGAAGAATTTTAGATGAATATATGGACTCAGAACAACTCAGAGCAGCAGTGCTGAGCAGTGCTCTTGCTGACTCTGAGAGGCATATATACACTGAGTGACCAGATTATTATGATCTCTGAACGCATAATAATCTGGCCACTCAGTGTATATCCTATATAATAAAAGGCTAATATGCAAATTGTTCCCTTGACCAGGAGTTCGACCAGCAGGCAGGCCAGCCAACTGCCCATGTCCCCTCCCCCTGGCCAGGCTGGCCGGACCCCACCCATGCATGAATTCATGCACCAGGCCTCATATACACACACACACACTGAGTGGCCAGATTATTATGCATTCAGAGATCATAATAATCTGGCCATTCAGTGTATGTAATTGTAAATGTTGTGATTGAGAAGAACCTAAAATTAAACAGGAACAGACCCAAAAGTGAGTATCTGAGATACAGTCTCAAAAGGTCTGCTGTACTACTGTGGGTCTGCAGTCTGAAGGACCTGGGTTCAAATTCGGCCTCTTGTGGTCATAATCCTTGGAAGACGTTCCTCCCTGTGACCTTTAGTGTTTCTCAATAAAATGGATGGTCACGAGAATAAAAATATAAAATGCTTAACACCTGTCCTGACACATGCCATTTATTCATAAATAATTACATTATAAATAGAGATTCTATGATGGTTAAAAGTGTGTGTAAAGCTTTCCTTTTTCTTACCTTGGCAGCATTATTGAGAGAAAAAGAATAAAACCTCAGAAAATTCAAATTCGGACTGACACTTTACTTACATTAAATGACTTCCAAAAATTATTAGGAGATATTAACTGGGTTCGACCTGCTTTAAAATTAACCACTGCTGACTTAAGACCTTTATTTCATATACTAAGGGGAGATTAATCTCCGCCATCCCCATGCTGCTTGACAGAGGAAGCCAAGACAGCCTTACATAAAGTTGAGGATGCCTTAAGTTCAGCACAACTTACTAGAAGTGATTACTCCCTTCCCCCCAGGTTTTAATTTTCCCTATGACACATACACCCACTGGGGTCATTTGGCAAGCTCCTGGGGTTGTTTAATGGTTATATTTGGCTCATTCTCCAACTAAGGTATTAACTCCTTTCCATGATTCGGTTTCCCAGCTAATAGCTCGAGCCCACCTTCAAACAGGCCAATTAGAGGGCCAAGACCCTGACCTTATTGTAGTGCCATTTACAGCTATACACAAGACTGGCTCTGGCAACGATCAACAAACTGGCAAGTTGCACTTGCTAATTTCTCCGGACAGGTTGGTAACCATTACCCAGCAAATAAGGTTTTACAATTTCTCTCAGTTACTACCTTTACCTTCCCAAAGATAGTGAAGTCACAACCTATACCTCAGGCACTAGCCATTTTTACAGATGGGTCCAGTTCTGGAAAAGCTGGATACTACTGCAGCAGAGGTGCAAAGGTCCTTCAAACTCCTTATATTTCAGCACAACGGGTAGAAATACAAGCTCTTATCTATGCCTTGACAGATTTTGCTACGGAGCCCATTAACCTATATAGTGATAGTGCCTATGTGGTAAGTATGGCCAAACTAATTGAAACGGCTACTATAGGGCACACTAATTCAGAGGAACTCTTTCATTTGTTTTTCAACCTTCATAAAGTCATTAGAGAACAACAGGTTCCCTGCTTTATTGGTCATATCTGATCTCATTCAGGTCTCCCTGGTCCATTAGCTATAGGCAATGATGCTATTGATCACCTCCTTGCTGTAATGCAAGAGGCTACCCCCTTTTCTCTTGCCCAGTCCTCCCATGCTTCGCATCATCAAAATGCTGCTGCCTTACACAAACAATTCCATATTTCTAGGGTGCAAGCTCGCCAAATTGTTAAGCAGTGCTCTCAGTGTGTAATTCATTGCCCTGTAATTTATTAGGGGTTAATCCTAGGGGTCTTAAGCATAATCAAATTTGGCAAATGGATGTCACCCACATACCAGAATTTGGTAAGCATAGATGGGTACATGTTAATGTAGATACCTGCTTCTGCTTTATCTTTGCGACTCCCCAAACGGGAGAGAGTACCAAGCATGTGATTAATCATTGCCTAGCTGCCTTTGTGGTACTAGGTCCTCCCTTAGAGCTAAAGACAGACAATGGTCCCGCATACACTAGTTCTGCTTTTCAACATTTTTGTCAGCAATATCAAATTTGTCATAAAACTGGTATCCCTTACAACCCTCAAGGTCAAACAATAGTGGAAAGAGCAAATTGTACTCTTAAAATGCCATTACTAAAACAGAAAGGGGGAGATGGATGTTATGTGTCACCTCAAAACAAACTCAGTCATGTTCTTTATACTTTAAAGTTTTTGAATTGCGATGCAGAGGGTCATACAGCAGCTGAAAGGCATCGGGCCTCCTGTACAATAGCCTCTGTGGGGTTAGCCTGATGGAAGGATACACAAACTGGACAATGGTTTGGACCAGATCCAGTAATGATGTGGGGAAGAGGTTGTGTTTGTTTCTTTCCAGAAGGAGCAGCACAGCCAATTTGGGTGCCAGAGCGTTACATACATCACCACAATGGACCCAGAGAAGCTCCTTGTCCCATCATTCAAAAGACTGAGAGTTGCTCCTATGACAGCAAAGCGGAAAAGGAAGATGACAAAGGCTATACAAAAGACTAAGGTGCCAACATGGGGTCAGCTGAAGAAGTTAACAACTGAGGCCCAGCAGACGGCAGAAAAGCAAGAAGTGGAAGCTACTCCCTCAATCATGTTTCTGGCCATGCTAGCATTGGTTAGTTGCCAGTCTTCTGCAAACTCTTGCACAGCCAAGTCTGAGGACTCTTGAGTAAATCAGCAAAAGAAACTTTCATTTAGTAGAAAAATGTTACTGTAGTTTGATTTCTCTATTATTGTAGTGTTGCATTGGCATTGTTTTATTAATAACCATGTCTGGGTTTTGCATTGGCATTGTTTTGTTAATATTTTAATAGTCAGAACTTTGTTCTTGATGTTTAAGTTTTACTTCTATTATTAGTAGCTTAAAATTAAAAGAAGGGCAAGATGTAGGGAGCGGTTATAGGGTTAAGCCTTGGACTGACTTGCTGGCAAAGCTGCAAACAAGTCCCAGCTTAGAGGGCACATCCCTCTTAGCATAATTAAGCTTGATCTTGTGACTGCTCCTTAGATCTTTCCTGGGTAGCTAATGGGCTGTGGGAGGTGCAGCAAGTGCTGCCAAAACAAGTGAAACTTACAAGAACATTGTAAATTACCTTGTTTACCTCTGACTATAAAATAAAGCATCAACTTGCAGTCTGGATCCGTTCTGTGGTCTCAGTCACGCACAGAAGATCCAACCAGCTTATTCTCTTTGTCTGTCTTTTCTTCATTCTTCACCAGCCTTCCCTCAGGCTCGCCGAACCCTTGGCTGTGCTAGCGTGACACATCATAATACTGAATGTTATCTGTAATTAAAAACAAAAATTAAACAACTTTTGAGTAACTATATATATAGTAAGTATGTTAACAAAACATTACACACACACACACACACACACACACACACACACACACACCTGGTATCCAAAGGTCTTACTTTGAGGCAAACTCAAATGAACCCAAGGCCAATATCATGCCTCTCTGTTATGCCATCGGACAGATAATCTTTTCTCCCACTATCTAGTTCCTTTTCCTAGACTTTGGGATTCCCATACATTACTCTAAAGCAAGTGGATAATTACTTGCCTTCAAAACAAACTTGAATCATTTTCAAGAGGAAAAACTAAATTTCAGATAAACAGAAAGTTGCCTCCAGGTTGCTAGAAGACAAAATGATGTCCAAAGTCATGGAGAGGTTGATTTCTCTTTTCCAGGGCCTATAGAGTGAGACTACATACAAAATGCTGTCCCCATTTATGGTTTAAAGTGTGTCCTACTCAGTGGAAGCTGGTGCTAATTTTCTGTTGGTGTAGAACAATCCCTCCAAGATGGTGGGAAGTGGGTCTCATGAGTCAACTTCCTATTCCAAGCTCAAGTAAGACCTTTGGATACCAGGTGTGTGTGTGTGTGTGTGTGTGTGTGTGTGTGTGTGTGTGTGTGTATAATGTTTTGTTAATATATGCTAACAAATATATTTACTTTATATAGTAGAGGCCTGGTGCATGAATTCATGCATAGGTGGGGTCCTTCAGCCTGGCTGGCAATCGGGGCAATCAGGGCCATCTCCCCAAGTCCCAATAGGGACCATTCAGGGCTGGCTGGCCATGGGAGGTTGTCTGTGGGAGCACACTGACCACCAGGGGGGCAGCTCCTGCATTAAGCATCTGCCCCTGGTGGTCAGTGGGCATCACAGTGACTGGTCGACCGGTTGTTCGGTCGACCGGTCGTAACAGTCGCTTAGGCTTTTATATATAGAGTTAGTTAATCAGAAGTTGTTTAATTTTTGTTTTTAATTACAGATAACATTCAGTATTTTGAGTTTCAGGTGTACAGAATAGTGATTAGATATTTATATAACTTACAAAGTGATCCCCTCAATAGGTATAGTCATTACCTGGCATCATACATAGTTATTAAAATATTATTTAGTATATTTTTAATGCTGTACTTTACATTTCTGTGGATATATTTTTATGAAAGCCTTTTGTCTCTTTTCTTTGCAGAAAAGCCAAAGTCTGCTCACTGGTACCACACAAACTTTAGTCTGGAACAGCTGAGAATACTGAAAGACACATTTGAAAAAACCATGTACCCCAATTGGAATACCCTGGCAGAGCTTGCTTCACCCACTCAACTTGATGAGCTAGTATTACAGGTGGGTCCCTAAGTGTGTCTCTAGATAGCACACCTAGTCTGAAGCTTTACACACACTTTTAACCATCATAGAATCTCTATTTATAATGTAATTATTTATGAATAACTGGCATGTGTCAGGACAGGTGTTAAGCATTTTATATTTTTATTCTCATGACCATCCATTTTATTGAGAAACACTAAAGGTCACAGGGAGGAACGTCTTCCAAGGATTATGACCACAAGAGGCCGAATTTGAACCCAGGTCCTTCAGACTGCAGACCCACAGTAGTACAGCAGACCTTTTGAGACTGTATCTCAGATACTCACTTTTGGGTCTGTTCCTGTTTAATTTTAGGTTCTTCTCAATCACGACATTTGCAATTACATATGAATGCCTCAAAAATAACTTCCCACAGACGATTCAGGTTATAAAAATCCCGGGATGAGAGCTGAAGGTACCCCAAGTTAGATTCCTGCTCCATACACTCAGAATTAACAATCCTCTCTCAGAAAACCCAGAGCATCCAGCAAGACAGAGCCCCTTTCCTTAATACTTTCTAATCTAGAGTGCTGTGTCCTATTCTATGTATGTTTAGCACAATCCTACATTTCCTTTGCCCTCCGAACCCTGTGGCAGCAGAAGGACATCCCTTGTTCAGCTAAATATGAAGATATGTGAGGCTAGCTTTTGCACACCAAAACAACCTAACTCTTGAGGAACATGTAGGATTCTCCTCTGGATCCATCCCCCTTTATTAACCTGCTTACCTGCTCCTTCCCCAGACTTGGTTCAAGAACCAGCGTGTCAGAAGGAGGAAACAACTGCTACAGAATTGGTCAACTTTGGCACTAGAAGCACCAAAACAAACCATTTCAGCCAAGGAAGAGGAGACTCCTTTATCTGTACCCTCTATAAACACTCATCCCCTGAGTCCCAGTGTTATGAATGCTTATGGCCATGAACCACCTAAGACTTCTAGTATCGAGCAATCTGGAGGGACTGGTGCCTCTGTGTAGAATGTATCATGGGATTCTCAGCCTCATGATCTCCAACAGATATGTCTGGATGTGTCTTAACCTCCTTGGTTCTCCAATCCCTATGACATAGATCAATTTATACAAATATATTCCTTTCCTGGGGATGATCACTCCAGCAGTCTGGATCAGTACCTCTTCCCCAAGTGACCTGATTGAGGGGATATGGCTGGGATTGATCTTCAGTGTGATGGCTGATTCATCCACAGCTCTTGAGAACAGTTTCCAATCCAAATCTTGTCACACTGAGAGACATTTCCAAATACATTAATGGGTCAACTCCATTCTAAACAGACCAGTTATTTATCTTTTTCTATTGTGGGGAAGCACGGGAGTTGGTTGGAAAGCCTGTAAGGAGGATTCTCCGAAAGGTCGGGGGCCTTTAGGGGGACCTTGCCGAAGGTGGCAGATCCTGCCTTAACTTTTCCAAACAAGTCTGAGCCCCTGGGTGTTTTGCTAGAATCTCTGTTTAGTCTTTAGACCCGACCTTGTAGAAGCATGTGCTTTCTCAAGGACACTTACCTGCTGATTGTATCTAGAGGTTAATTTTAGTTCAAGATGTTGTTATAATAAAAGCCCAAGGAGCAGGCGAATAGGGCTCTTTGGTCCCTATAGCCAAGCAGTGTCTTAGCCCTCTTTCACAGAAACGTGCGTCAGAGTAACCCATTCAAATGTTGCTCAGGGTCTGTTTGTCAACCCCGGCATTCTATAAGAAGAAATTCTTCTACCTTTTTTTTTTTTTTTTTAATCCTCACCTAAGGATATTTTTCTATTGATTTTTAGAGAGAGTGGAAGGGAGGGAGAGAGATACACAGAGAAAGGAACATTGATGTGAGAGACACATCAATGGGTTACCTCCCGTATGTGCCCTGGATCAAGCCTGCAACCCAGGCACATGCCCTTGACAGGAATCTAACTTGGGGTCCTTCAGTTCACAGGCTGATGCTCTATCCATTGACAAAATAGACTAAGGTGAAAATCTATCTGTCATCATTGCCTAAACTGTCTGTCTTCTGAGTCTCCTTAGCCAAATGTCAGTATGAAGAACAGTCATTGTTGCCTTTGGAGGAATCAGAATCAGCTAGTTTTCCTTGTATCCATACCCCTCCCAGTTGAGCTTAGCAGCATGAAAGCAGACAAGCTAAAGTCAATACCATTTAAAAATTCCTGTTCCCCAAGAACTATCATTATTTCTTACGCAACAAAAGAAAGAAACAGCAAACATTTTGGAGTGTAACATCAGCAAGGTTGATGGACTAGGAGGTCTCAGCACTTGTACCTTCAGAAAAACCACTACTTACTGATGAAAATGGCTCTGACGGAGCTCTGGAGTACAATGCAGGGGCTACTGCAACTCAGTGGAACACAGATTATCAAAGATGGCCACATAGAAAATCATAGACAACATTTTACCTGTTTCAGCCCATCTCCCAGTCCTGTATAACTTGCCATCAACAGTGATCCCCTCAGCTGTAACCTCTCCTTTTGGAAGAAACGGAGAACTGAAGACTCTAGCTAACTTCACCATCAAGAACCCAAGCAGGCCTCGTGGCTGTTCGGAACCCCCAAAGCTATTGCTACTAAGGACTCCCTCAGTCTTTGCCTGTGTTAATCTTAGATAATAAAGCTGCCCAAGAATTTATGCCACTGAACCATCCAGAGAAGGAGCCCATGCTCAGACCCCAACCATAGTGGCCCTCAATGGTTAGATATGAACAAAACGGACATTGAAGGGATTCAAAGGTTTGAATACACTACTACCCAAGGTGGTGCAGGTCAAAAGGAACCCCTATTGAACCCCCAAACAAATCTACTCTATTATTGTCCTGGTTCAAAGATTATAATGAGAAATCTAACCTGGAATTGCTTCGAGCAATGTTTAGGGAGATGAATCAAGATGAAGGCTGACAAAAAACCCTGAGTGTCTTTGATTCGACCCCTCACTAGGGAACCTAAGCCTTTGCACCAGAGTGGGTAAAACAGTCAGCAGGTAGAGAAGAGAAGTTTCTGGACTCCTTGACATGGGAGCCTCACAAACTGTGGTACCAAAACCCATTTGTGAAGCCCTGATTTGGGCTACAATTAGATTGAGAGAACATAAAGGTTGCTGTCCCAACAAAAGGTTTGATGGGATTGTGAATGTTGGTATTTTAAACAGGCTTACACAAATAATTTGTATCTTTTTTACCAGAATGTTTTATGGGAATGGATATTCTGTCGGTCTGAAGAATGCTTATCCTACCAAGTGTTGTAAAACCAAAACTGTTAAAGTCAGAATGGAGGCTGTGGTTAAGAATGTAAGAGGTGATTGAATGAAGGTGAAAGTTTGGAGGGTATCACTTATGTTTCCACAGACTTTTAGCAAAGTGGTTGCACATTTTTTACCTGATTGCATTGTGAAGTAAACTTTTTGTCTTAATGGGGAGTGTTTCTCCTGTCTAGTCTTGGAAAGCAGAAGGCATGTAAAAATCCACCCTGCATAGTATTATTTGGACATGCTGAATTGGAATCAGTAAGACTGCATGAGCCCATACAGTTTAGAAGCCAGAGCACTGGTGGGGACAAATTCTCTGTGTGGAGTGTAGACTGGGGTGAGAGGCAAGCTTGCTGTTTCTATTAGCTTGCTATTGGGCACTAATGGAAACTGTCTCTATGCCTAGAACATGAAATAATCTTGGGCTCCATGGTACATCTTTGTAGCAGTTATCACATAACCATGCGTTTCTGTGACCTATTAATGGTTCTCTCCCTAAAAAGGTCTGAGATTCCAGATTGCCAGTATTTTGTTTAGAGTAGAGTCCACGAGGCCAGGTGACATTTTTTATATGAAGCAGGTACTCTGCAATACTTCAAAAAAATCACATTATTAAAATATTATCAATTAATTGTGTATGTATGACTGTCATACTGCATACACCACAACCAAGTGGGATTTATTCCAGGCATGAAAGGCTGGTTCAACATTCAAGAATCAATGAATGTAATCATCACATCAACAAATTAATGAAGAAAAATCATTTGATTATGTCCATAGATGCAGAAAAATATTTATTTTTTGTTTGTTTTTATTTCAAGAAAAACGATTTTAAATATAATAATGTTACATGCAATAAACCTTAATATTTCAAGAAAAACAATCTTTAATGTTACCTTCAATAAACATTAATATTTCAAGAAAAATGATTTTAAATATGATGTTACATACAATAAACACCAATTATTCAAGAAAAATGATCTTATGTATAATAATATTACATGAAATAAATGTTAATATTTCAAGAATAAAAGGATTTTAAGTATAATAATATTACCAAAACTGTACTAACATAGTATGATATCACAAAAGTTGTAGGAATTATTAAAAATCTGCAAATAACAGGATTACTTCTGTTACATTCTAGAATATTTTTCCCCCTCTGGCTCTATTTTTGTTCATCAGTTTATGTTGTTCATTATATTCCACAAATGAGTGAGATCATATGATATTTATCTTTCTCTGACTTGCTTATTTTGCTTAGCATGCTTTTAAAGTCTATTTTGTCGGATATGAGTATTGCTACTCCAGCTTTTTCTTATCTTTCCCATTTGCATGGAAAATTTTTTTCCATCCCTTCACTTTTATCCTGTGTGTGTCTTTTGTTTTGAGGTGGGTCTCTTGTAGATATCATATAGTTTGGTCATTGTATCCATTCAGCTACCCTAAACCTTTTGATTGGGGCATTTAATCCATTTACATTTAGGGTTATTTTTGAGAGGCAGTTATTTATAGCCATTTTAATTCTGTATGGCTAGTTTTCTCTCTCTGTTTCTTCTTCTCAGCAATCCCTTACAGCAATTCATTTAGTATTTCTTGTAATGCTGGCTTGGGGGTGATGAACTCCTTTAGCCTTTTTTTTTTTTTTTTTTGGTCTGGGAAGCTCTTTATTTGACCATCTATTTTGAATGATAGTCATCTTGGTCTCAGATCCTTGTTTTCCATTACCTTGAGTACTTCATGCCATTGCCTTCTGGCCTGTAGAGTTTCTGATGAAAAATCAGGTTTCAGCCTTATGGGAGCTCTTTTGTAGGTAACAGTTTTCTTTTCTCTTGCTGCCTTTTAGATTCTCTCTTTGTAATTTTGGGCATTTTAATTATGATGTGTCTGGGCATGGGTCTGTTTGGATTCTTCTTGTTTGGGGTTCTCTGTGCCTCCTGAACTTGGGTGACTTTTTCCTTTACGAGGTTAGGGAAGTTTTCTACCATTATTTCTTTAAACACCTTCTCTATTCCTTTCTCCCTTTCTGCCTCTTCTGGCACACCTACTATTCTAATATTGTTATATTTCACATTGTCCCATAGCTCCCTTAAGCTGTCCTCCTGTTTTTTTTTCTTTTTGGTTCTCTAATTGAGTGATATTTTCAACTCTATCTTCTAATTCACTGATTTGATCTTTAGCTTCCCCTAATCTGCTGTGTATTTATTCCAATATGTTCTTTATTTGTGTTATGTCATTCTTTATCTCAGACTGTTCTTTTTTCATAGTTACTATATCTTTTTTCATACTGTTGATCATTTTTAACATCATTACTCTGAACTCTGTTTCAGATAAATTTCTTATCTCTGCTCCATTTATCTCTTCTCCTGGAGAATTCACTAGTTCTCTCATTTGGGGGTTATTACTGTGTCTCTTCATTTTGCCTTTCTGTTTGGGTTTGTGACTATGTTTTATGTAGATCCTCTACTCAATCTCTAGTGCAGGACAGGGTTAAAGGCTGTTTCTGACCAATTAGATCAGACAAAGACTCAAAGCCTCCAGAGACTGCCTCTGTCTATAGACTAATGGGATTTTGACTTGAATTGCCCCAGGCAATTGTTCTCAGGTGTGCTGAGAGCTTTTTCAACTGTCCCAAGGGTGGGACAGTTGCTTCTGCCTGGAGGCTAAATGTTACTTTTAATCTCTTAAGTGGCCCCAGGGAAAGATGTTTTCCAATAGGGTGTGTCAACTGTCTTCCCCCCAGGCAAGGCAGATGTCTACATGAGAAAGATGTTCTCCACTGTGTGAAGGAATTACTCAGCCCAGGAAACTTGGGGTGTCTGCCTTCTGAGCTCTATTCCCTGGGTCCCCAGCCCTGGGTTCTGCGCTCATAGCTGCAGTCCACTTCACCCTCCCTCTGCCAGAGCACAAGGTGGGTGGCTCCACAGGGAATTTTTGTGCATTGGCCCTTCAAGAAGGTGCCCAAACTTTCAGCTACCACTCCCTGACAGATAGCACCCCACTGCTTTTCACAGCTAGATGTTATGTGGGGTACACTCTTCAGTTTGGTGCTTTCTGCTGGGGAGCCCACCTTGGGGATTAGAACCCAGAGTTCTAATCCACAAATGAAGTCCTCTAGGACTTCATTTGCTGTCTGTGGGTGCCTGGCCAGCCCTTTTGCACCTCCACCTCTCCTACCAGTCTCTTTGCGGTCTCCACTTTCGGTCCTCAGGTATCAGGGCGTTTCCTCAGAAAACTAAAAATGGAACTCCCATTTGATCCAGTAATCCCACTTCTAGGACTATATCCCAAGAAAACAGAAACACCAATCAGAAAGGATATATGCACCCCTATGTTCATAGCAGCACAATTTACAATAGCTAACATTTGGAAATAGCCTAAGTGCCCATCAGCAGATGAGTGGATTAAAAAATGGTGGTACATCTACACAATGGAATACTACACTGCTATAAAAAAGAAGGAACTTTTACCATTTGCAACAGCATGGATGGAACTGGAGAGCATTATGCTAAGTGTAATAAGCCAGTCGGAGAAAATAAATATCACATGATCTCACTCATATGTGGGATATAATGATCAACAAAAACTGATGAACAAAAATAGATCCAGAGAGAAGGGGTAGGGAATGGGGGGGGGTGTGTGTTAGAGAACAACCAAAGGACTTCTATGTATACATATTAGTATAACCAATGGACAGACACTGGGGCAGTGGGGGCTTGCCCTCAGGGGTGGGAGTGGCCGGTGGGGGTCAATTGGGGGAAAAGGAGACAGATGTAATACTTTAAACAATAAAAAAAAAGCTGTGGTACTTTCTTTAAAAATCCTATGAGGTACTTCATTTTTTAAATTTATCTTTATTGTTGAATGTATTACAGATGTCCCCCCTCCCCCCATAGGCTATAGTACATTTATATAAAAGAAGGAACTCTTATCCTTTTTTTAAAAAATATATCTTTATTGTTCAGATTATTACAGGTGTTCCTCTTTTTTTTCCCCCCATAGCTCCCCTCCACCTGATTCCCCACCCCACCCCATGCCCTTACCCCCTGCCACTGTCTTCATCCATAGGAGTAAGATTTTTGTCCAATCTCTTCCCGCACCCCTCACACCTGCTTCCCCTGAGAGTCGTCAGTCCACTCCCTTTCTGTGTCCCTGATTCTATTATATTCACCAGTCCATTCTGTTCTTCAGATTTTTTATTCACTTGATTTTTAGATTTATTTGTTGGTAGGTATGTATTTGATGTCATTTTGTTGTTCATAATTTTTATCTTTACCTTTTTCTTCTTCTTCCTCTTCTTAAAGAATACCCTTCAGCATTTCATGTAATCCTGGTTTGGTGGTGATGAACTCCTTTAGCTTTTTCTTGTCTGTGAAGCTCTTTATCTGACCTTCAACTCTGAATGATAGCTTTGCTGGGTAGAGTAATCTTGGTTGTAGGTTCTTGCTGTTCATCACTTTGAATATTTCTTGCCACTCCCTTCTGGCCTGCATAGTTTCTGCTAAGAAATCAGCTGACAGTCGTATGGGTACTCCCTTGTAGGTAACTAATCGTTTTTCTCTTGCTGCTTTCAAGATTCTCTCTTTGTCTTTTGCCCTTGGCATTTTAATTGTGATGTGTCTTGGTGTGGTCCTCTTTGGATTCCTTTTGTTTGGGGTTCTGTGCGCTTCCTGGACTTGTAAGTCTATTTCTTTCACCAGGTAGGGAAAGTTTTCTGTCATTATTTCTTCTAATAGGTTTTCAGTATTTTGCTCTCTCTCTTCTTCTGGCACCCCAAAAATTCGGATGTTGGTTCACTTGAAGTTGTCCCAGAGGCTCCTTACACTATCTTCATATTTTTGGATTCTTTTTTCCTTTTGTTTTTCTGGTTGGGTGATTTTTGTTTCCTCATATCTTTGGTTTGATTCTTGGGGTACGTTGATCTACAGTTGAGTTTCTGTATATTCTTTATTTTAGACAGTGTATGCTTCATTTCTGACTGGTCCTTTTCCATTTTTTTTGGCATTCTCATTAAGGTCCTTGAAGGTCTCACTAAGCTCCTCAGAAGTGTCATCAAGTTTTTCGTTGGTTTTTAGAAGATTCTTGAGTAACCTTATAAATGTGGTTCTGAACTCTATGTCGTCCAGTAGTTTGCTTTCCTCCGTTTCTTTCATTCGTGATATGTTTCTTTGTTTCCGCATTTTGGCTGCTTCCCTGTGTTGATGGAGTGGCTTTGTGTGGTAGGTGACCTATAGAGGGCAGTAGCTCAGCCTCCCCAATCACCTGATGTGGACGCTCTTGGTACACCCCTTTGTGGGCTGAGTGCAAAGTCTTGGTGTAGTTAAGGCTTAATTGCTATTGGTACACTGGGAGGAATTGACCTCCAGGCCAGTTGGCTGTAAGGACTCGCTGTGTCTATAAGAACTGCTGTGCTGGAGACACGCTTATGGTGCAGGACTTGTTTCAGTGGGGCTTTGGTGCTCGCTGAGTCTGCCTCTTGAATGTGTCACTTATGGATGTGAGGAGTTGAAATCTGGTTTCTCACACTGTCCACTAGGTATACTGGCTTCTGGATCTCCAATGGGGTGCAGGTCAGCTTTTGTCTGAGTCCACCCAGCAGGAGCTACAGTGAGAGCTACAGTTTTCTCCTCTTTGCTTGGGGTTTGGAGGTTTTGGAGCTGTCTGATCCGGGCTGCAAGTTTGTTAGGTTAAGCTGCTATCGATAGGGCAGGCTTTTCTTATGCTAACTCGGTTGCTTGGAGCTTGGGTGGGTTTGTAGGTTGTGTGGGGCGGGGTCTCAGGGCGTCACTAGGCTAGGGCATGGCAAACAGCAATGGCTGCTAGTTAGCCGGCTCTGTGTCTCCGACTGTGTCCAGCCCCGTGCCCCAGCGCAGATAAACAATTATTCCTGTGTGCAGCTCTACAAGCAGGCCCCCCTCACTTTCTGCCCCGGTAGCAGACAATCCAGCTTCTCCCCATAGGAGTTTGGGTCCCCTGCGTCTCCCCAGAAACTGTATTTCAGAGTAATCGGGGGCTTGTTTCCCTTTGGGTTGAAAAAAGCAACGCCTGCCGCCAGCCCAGATCCCGCGCCTCCGTACCTCAGCTTTTCAGCGCTTGTGCACGTCTCAGTGCTCTTTTCTCTTTCCTTCTAGTTGTAGAACTTCCACTCAGCCAGCTTTCCCGTAGTTCTGGGTGATAGACGTTTTGTCTTTTAGTTGCAGTTTAAATTGTTGTGCGAGGCAGCAGTTTAGGTGTTTACCTATGCCACCATCTTGGATTCTCTCCTCTTATCCTTTTTAACAGCATGGATGAACTTGTAGATTATTATGCTAAGCAAAATAAGCTAATCAGAGAAAGACAAATGCCATGTGATCTCATTTACATGTGAAATGGAAAGAACAAAATAAACTGATGAACAAAATAGGACCAGAGGCATGGATACATGGAACAGACTGAGATCTCAGAGGGGAGGGTAGTAGAGGGACTGGAAGAGATTAGCCAAAGAACATGTATGCACATAGCCCGGGACACAGACATCAATGTGGTGAAGGCCAAGGTGAGAAGGGAGAGCTGGCAGGGTTGGGTGGAATAGGGGACATGGAGAGGGGGCAATAGGGACATCTGTAATACTATAAATAGTAAAAAAACACACAACACACGTGGTTATACATTAACTTTCTAATATGTTCCTACAACTGAAAGGCTTGTTTTGAAAACTCCCAGAGAACCAGAACCCTTTCCCAAGACCGTTACTGTGATTGAGTTCCACAAAAACAGTCTGTCTTGTTCACTTCAATATCCCTGGCCACTGAGCTGGATGTGAACGTTTATAGACCCAAACTTTACAGTATGTATCGTTATTCTCCAGTCAAAAAGTTTACTTCAGTACAACAAAAAGGTAAAATTCTCAAAGCTGAAGGACATCAGAGAAGAGTGAGGATAGAATGAAGGGGCATAAAATGTAGGCCACCTCTCTCTTTTCTTTACCCCTCCTCATCCTCTCTCATTTTCCCTTTTTTTCACATTTTATCCCCTCCTTCTTCATGCCTCCTTCCCTTCCTTTTTCCCCTCCTTGACCTCCTTCTTCAGTCTTAAGTCTCTGGCAGACATCTCTCCTTACCCTACTGTTGTAAGTCCTCAAATTCTAGCCCAGATGGCTTGCAACTTCCAGGGGACCTGTCGTCCAGGCTCACTTGTAATGCCACCTCTATGCTTGGGTCTGTTTCTGGGCCCTCTGTTCTCTGGTTAATGAATTTGCTTATCTGCAACAGTGCAGATTGTCTTACTATAGTTATATCATACACTTTAATGAGGTATTTATTGACATCTGGTGAGGTTGAGTCAGTGTGAGAATTTGTATAAAAATTCTATTAGGATTCTGTTTAGAAACTGATAACTTCTTAGGTTTAGAGGAGAACTGGAATCTTATTTATTTGCTAGAGGCCCAGTGCATGAAATTCATGCATTTGGGGGTGTCCTCTCACAGTCTGGGAGCCCTCAGGGGATGTCCGACTGATGGCTTAGGCCCGCTCCCCACCATGGAGGTGGGAAAGGCTCCCACCACCACTGCTGTGCTCACAAGCCGTGAGCCTGGCTTCTGGCTGAGTGGTGCTCACCCAGTGGGAGCGCACTGACCACCAGGGGCAGCTCCTGCATTGAGCATCTGCCCCCTGGTGGTCAGTGCACATCATAGCAACTGGTCATTCTACCTTTTGGTCAATTTGCATATTAGCCTTTTATTATATAGGATTTTAAAAATTATTATTATTTTAAATCCTCACCTGAGGATATTTTCCATTGTTTTTTAGGGAGGCTAGAAGAGAGATGGAAACAAGAGATATATTGATGTGAGAGAAACACATTGATTGGTTGCCTCCTGCATGAGACCTGGGAGCATCCTGCAACCAAAGTACGTTCCCTTGGCTGGAATTGAAGCTGGGACCCTTTGGTTCACAGTCTGATGCTCTATCCACAGAGTGAAACCAGCTAGGGTGATAACTTGAATCTTTTAAAAATGATTCTCCATTGAGCATTATGTTAAGCAAAATAAGCCAGTCAAAGAAAGGTGTCACATGATCTCACTCATATGTGGAATCTAATGAACAATATAAACTGATAAACAAAAATAGACCCAGAGGCAGAACCATGGAACAGACTGTCTAACCTCAGAAGGAAGGCTGGGGATGGGGGAGAAGAGATCAACCAATTAACTCATATGCATATATGCATAATCCATGGACACAGACAATAGGGTGGTGAAGGCCTGGGTTGAGGGGTGGGGGCCGAGTGGGAGAGGTCAATAGGAGAAAAAGGGGACATATTTAATACTTTCAACAATAAAGATTTTTTTTAAAAAGTGATTCTCCATTAATAAGGTATATGTGTCCACGTAGTCAGGTATTCTATTAAATTATATGTTTTATAGTTTTCTTGATAATTATTTTGCACATATAGATTATAAAACCATGAATAAAAACAATGAATGATAAACAAATTCAGAATGTGGTTTGCTTGGGAAGGTGAGGACGTGGGAAGATATGGGGGAGGGGACATCTATTTTTGATATTGAAATTATTTCCAGTTTGGGGGTATTATGAATGATATTGCAATGAACATCAACAAAAATTCAGCCTAGAACTGAGGCACACTCAGTCACTCATTTACTCCTGCACTCCCTCTTCACATCTATTTAAGTAGGTTCTGTGTGCAAGGTCCCACAAAATTAACACCCACAATTCCTAAACCAGGCTTTCTTTCCATGTGACAGCTATCACAGTAGGGATCCTGGGAATGGGACAATTTCAGATGTGATAGACCCCTGGTTTTCATTAAATAGTTTCTGGTGCCAGAAAATGACCTTATTGCTCTTCTGCTTTATAGATTCCCAAGGCTCACAAAAGTCCTTAAAGCACAAAGAGGCTTTGAGAGCCCAAGTAAGAGTTTTAAAGCACAAGCCTCTTATTTGGGCTCTCAAAGCCTCTTTGATAAGGATCATGTTTCCTTAATATTTTCCAAATACTCACTTAACTCATCTTTTGGACCCTAAATATAAAATATTGCTGTAGTACCATAAACATGCTGTGGATATCTCACCTGTTTGCTTTATTATGCTGCACCTTCTGCTTAATTCTCACTTCAACCCATTATTGATAAAATATTAATGTTTTAAGATTCAGAATGATAGCTCTTGCTTTATTATCCCTATATAAATGTTGTGTCTACTTTGTGAAGAAAGAGTAAGGAAATTCCCATCCATCTTAATATACAGTTCATGAGACCATTGAGTGTAGTGTAGGTCTGTTTTACAATTGCAGTTTTATAAATATGAAAATAATATTGTGCACCCTAGCTGGTTAGGTTCATGGATAGAGTGTTGGCCTTGGGAGTGAAAGATCCCAGGTTCAAATTTGGTCAAGGGCACATGCCCAGGTTTCAAGCTCAATCCCCAGTGTGGGGTGTGCAGGAGGCAGCCCATCTCCCTTCCTCTCTAAAATTAAAAAAAAAGTACTTAAAATAATATTTTGCAGGTTCTGAACAACATTAATAGCATATTGGTTTCTTTGGAAAAAAAAACTCTGGTAAAGTATTTTAATAATTATTGCATGGTCTGTAAATGAAATACTGATGAAAATTGAGTACTTCTCCAGGCTCACACTTAGTTGCATATGAATTCCTGTTAGAAAAATCTGAAATAATTCAGAAATTTTGGTGAGAAAATCTAAAGTAAATTTATGCTTCATCCATCGAAGGGATTTGGAGCTCTGACTCATTTATTAAAAAAAAAAAAAAATCCTCTTATTCTGTCTGTCCTGCCCTTCCCTTGGAAAGAGTGGTAACCTCCATTAGCCTCACATTAGTCAGCACCACAGGCAGTTCCGCAGAGAGGAAAGCTTTTGCAGAGTTGGTTGTCAAGGACAGTATTAAAACAGAACTGACTGCTTTGAAGGTGTCATATCAGTCATGGACGGAGAGGGGAGGGGAGGGAAGGGGAGGCTCTAGGAATGTCTTTCTATTTTTGAGATATGCCTTAATTGCTGGGAGGTTTGAATTTAGGAGGATTGAGAAAAATGGGATCAGAATTTCCCACAGGCACTTCAAAGATTTCTTGAGGAACACTGATCCCTGGACTATGTCATATCTTAGTATCTGAGACATCTCTACTGGCACCATGAACACAAAAGATAAAGGTGAATGTAATAATCCATGGGAAGTGGACTGAGTTGACCAATATCATTCAAAGAGAGGGCAATTATTTTGAGTTTGTTTAGCAGGGCCACCAGGCAGGGTTGGCTAGACTATTCCAATAAGATGACCACCAGCCAAGGGGAAAGTAGATATGAAATCTAACTTATGCTCTGGTGACCAAGCCAAGGGCCCCAGGGTAGTTTTCATCCACTTAGGGCAAGAATTAGCTAATTCCCTAAAAAATAAATTACAGGCTAGTGATGAGGCCCTAGGATCCATTATCAAAATGCAGAAATGACCAAGATGGAGACAGGAAGAATGAAAGGAGAAGATTGTGCCTAATCAAAACTCAAGAATTTACAGATAGTGAGGGGAAAATGTCATTCCAGTATGAAATGAAACCCAGAAGAAAGGCCTGAACAGTGCCATTAGCAATGTGTTGCCACTTCAAGGTTTCTGGATGTTAGGTTGGAGGAAGACTAAGGAAAGTAGCATTTCAGTTAAGAAGGTTGGAGCTGAAGAAGGAGCTTTGGCAATGAACATGGTGAGAGATCATGTGATTGATGCCCAAGGTAGTCCTAGTGGAGAAAGAGACTATTTCCAGAAGACTTTCTTAAATCTGCCATGGTCTATTTTTATTAATAATCTCTTCTAAGTATGTCTCCTAAGTTGTTCTCCAGACTTGCTAAGAGGCTGATTATCAGAGCCCCTAGAATAGTCATTCTGACATCTGGGCAGGAACTCAAAGAAGCTGAGAAAGGAGGGTAGATGCTATTGATGCAAAGTAACAATTCCAAAGAAAAAGGTAGATATGAGCCTGGCTGGTTTTCAGATATGAAACAAAGCAGTGGCTGCTATACATCTCCTATGGCTGCCTGTTAAAATAGAATTGTGGATTGCATTTTTATGTTTGTTTCAGCATGTATGTCTGGCATGTATGAGACAGGCATTTTGTCCCTTTAGTGCACATATTAAGAGGAGTTATACCCAGTTCACTTCAGGAGCACTGGGCCTGGTTTTGATGGTGAGGTGCTGGACTTCTGTCGCAAGCTTGTTCCTGTGCCGGAAGCCGATCATTGTAGAAAGCTGTGGACAGGGAATTCAGAGTGCTGGTCAACCTTAATTGAAGCCCCCACCTGTTAGTCCTAAATTCAATGATTGGCTTCTACTGGAGTTTCTTGGGTGTATCCCGTAATCTTAATAAAAGGGATGGCGAAGCCAGAGTGGGTAGTAGTTGTCCCACTAGAGTTGGACTACCACCTGGCCCCCCATTTCCCAAATTAATACGTTTCTAAGTCTCTTTCATTTGTGTGTGGCCTTCTCCAGAACCTGAACCCTGAACCGGAACCCTGGATCACGTGGGACGTGAAAGGGGTTTCTACATTCCTGTAATCGTATTACATTTGGAAATTCCTTAGAAAGTGGTCAGTGTTTTGGGTATGTGGGAAGTGTGAATGTCTCTGGGGCCTGAGGGTGGAGCACTAGCTAGTCTCTTAGGATGATTTCTATGAAACACAAGTCAACATACCCCTGCCCTAGTGTAGTCTCCTCCACATGATTATGGCCGTCTCTCTGACTCACCTTTGAACACTAGGATGTGAAGGGAGTGGCACTGCATGGCTTCTAGAGCTAGGTCCTATTATACCTTGCACCTCCTGCTTGGGCCTTTTCAAGGGATCACTATGGCAGCCATGAAACCTAAGTGAGTTGATGAAGTCTAAGACAGCTATGACGGTTGTGTAAAGAGAAACAACCAGCCAGCTCCCAGCTCTTTCATCCAGCTCAAGTGAAGTGTGAGACATGAGGAAAGCACCCATCAGAAAACTCTACTTCCCACTACAATCGGATTAAGGCCACAAAATACACTACCCATATGAGTGCAGGACACCTGCAAACCTGGGAGACATAATAATAAATTACTGTTTTACAACAACATATTTTGGAGAGGTTGGTTATTCTGCAATGATTCTGTGGGCCACCACAACCACAGTCAGGTCACTGCGTCATGTGTATAAATTGTTCTTGTTTTAACAATAATTTTATCCTCCCTGGTCTACAGTCATAACAGTTCATTACCAAACGTATCCCAGGCTTCTGCCCACATAACTTCAAAAAAATCTTGCAATTGTTTGAGCAATAGAAAAAAGAGATTCTTTGAGGTAAGTCTTCTTGGTTTTCCAACTATTTCTTGGATGAAAACTTTTTAAGTGCTGGCCTTGCCATTTTAATTTTCCCAGTGCATCTCACACAAAGCCAGGCACAGTGATAATACATATTAAACATCCTTGGAATAAAAGAAGATTTAAGAAATCTCACCTGATTGTCTTCCAAATACAAAGTTACTTCCCCAAACTACCCATTATAGCTTTGTGGCTTGAGTCAGATACCTAATATCTTGGCTTAGTTGTCTGGAATTGGGGAAGGATTTTGCTTCAGAGTGTCTGACATATCGTAAGTACTACATAAGGATATTGTCACCAATGTCTTCTCAGACATCTCATGACCCTGTCCCTCACTCCTGTGTCTGAGAAATATTTATCCTCTTTGATTCCTTGACCTCTCCCACAATACTCTCATGCCCCTCTTAGTGTTGAGCACTTAATCTTTTTTCTCTTCATTCCCTGAGAAGCACGAAGCAAATCTTTTTAAGTTCTCAGGAGTTTTAATGACCAAGTGTGGGGGAAGGGTGAGGAGAACCCATGTTGTTAGCGAGCTCTGGGAATCACAGCGTCACTTAGGTGGAGGGATCTCCTTGACAAGTGGGGATTCTGGTCACATCCTTCTCTACTGGACACTCACTGAAGTCAGGGAAACATCTCTCCACACCTGGATCATCTTCACACTATTTGGCGGGAGTCGATGGGAAAATGTGTAACATTGACGGCCATTTATCTTTATCTGGAAAGGAAAATGTATCATAAATACAGTATGCCACCAAACAAACTTACTGTCTTTCTTTCTACTTCTGCCCTATAGACACACCATCCACCCAGAAACTCTCCGTCACACTTCAAAAGCCAATAGACATGCTTCTTTTTATAACCTATATTTTGCGACTATTTCGGACAGTTGTTCACTCTATTTTCTGTGATTCTCTTATTCTTCCACTGAAGTGCTGCCACTTTCTGTTGCATTGTCTATGTCTGCCAGGCTTTCCCTCTAGCTTAGAAGATTCTCATGGCCAGGAACTGTGTCTCATGAATCCTGAGTGTCTGTATCCTTTCTTTTTGTTTTTTGTGTTTTTTAATCCTCACCCGAGGATATTTATTTCCATTGCTTTTTAGACAGAGTGGAAGGGGGAGGGACAGAGAGAGAAACATCGATGTGAGAGAGAGACATCAGGGCCAGGGATCGTACTTGCAACCCAGATATGTGGCCTTGACTAGAATTGAACCCAGGACCCTTTAGTCTGAGGCCTGATGCTCTATCTACTGAGCTAGGTCTTGAGTGTTCTTAAAGAGGTAGAATTGTACATATGATTTTAAATGAGGATAATTTACATCAGCTTACAAGCATATGAAAAGATACCTGGCTTCAATCATAATAAGATGTTAATTTTTTGCTTCTCCATTTAGAAAGGTCAGAATTTTTAAATGTACACTTTATTACCACGGCTATGGGAAAAAAGTCAACTTTGTAAGGTCTTAGTTTTTCAGATTGAAATTGCACACACTTTTTCAACCAGCTACTCCATTTCTCTGAATTTGTCCTTTCATATAAGCATTGGGAGGTTGATAATGACAAACATGTTCTATAGAAAGCAGCTTCACTCATGAGAAACCACCTAAATGTGCATGAATAAGGGTCAAGTTAAATCGTTCTGAGAAGGCTTCTATTGGGATATTAGGTGAACATAAATAATGTGGGGACATCACAGGCAGAATGATTTCTCTAACATACATTTTTTATTATTTCTTAATTTTTATTATATATATTTTTTAATCCTCACCCAAGGATATGTTTCCATCAATTTTTAAGAGAGTGGAAGAGAGAGGGAAAGACAGAGAGAAATATCAATGTGAGAGAAACCCATCGATTGGTTGATGAGCCCTGACCAGGGCCTGCCCAGGGAGCAGCCTGCAACCTAGATATGTGCCCATGACCAGAATAAAATCCAGAATCCTTTGGTCTGCAGGCCGATGCTCTATCCACTGAGCCAAACCAGCTAGAGCATCTAGTATACATTTTTTTTACAACAAATAAATTCTAGTCCTCAATGTGTGATTACTAGTAATACTTGTAACATCATTTATTTTAAAAGAAACAAAAGCAGATACAGATACATGATGATAGATGATAGATAGAGAGATAGATAGATGATAGACTTGTACAAGCATACATCTCTGTAAAGAGCACAAAAGGACTAGTAACTGTTGCTCTGGAGAGAGGGACTGGATTTAGGAATGTAAAAACACTCAATTTTAAACTAACTATAATTATTTACATGCATATTTTAACAATCTCCTACATGAAAACTGAAAGAATGACAGCACAGGTAGAAAACATGGCTGCAAGTGAAGATGGAGGAAATTTTCCACCGTGGAGAATAAGGCATGTGTGCTGATCTTGACCTGAGCTTGGCAGTACAAACAGAGGGTGCTCTGTGATGAGAGGGGCAGGAGGTTAACCACAAGTGACTCTGGGGGCCAGGCCAGGGAGAGCTGTGTCCTCCTCTGAGAGCCCTTAGAGCCCAAGTAGTGGATGTTCCTGGGTACACTCACCTGGTACTCATTTTGAAGCACCGAGATGCACAGCTCAAATGGTTGGCCATCCACAAAAGGCATACCATCGTATTTCTCCTCTGATTTCCAGTCCCCAAACTGACGGCTGTTCATCACCACACAGTTGCCAAAGTACACTCGGAAATAGAAGGCGATGTCTGAGTCCTCTTGAGTTCCAGTGTGGAAATCCACCTGCAGTTCTGGGTTCATGCTGAAGGCAAAGCACGCAGCATGTGGAGCAGGACCCTTCCTCATGGGGGCCCACATTCGACACACACATATATATACCTTTTCCCAACTCCTGCTGGTGGAAGGAAGGCCTTCCTGAGTGATACTGCAGTACTTGTCCCTGTGGGGCTGCTTCAGCCTGTCCTGCCCAGGGTGGGGAGATGCCTCATCTCCTTAGCCCAGGTCTCACACCGCACAGCAGTCACTGGCCTGGGGCTACTTTTCATGCCCTGGAAATACTGCTGTGTCCCTTGATGATAAACCTCAGCTCCAATGTCTGAGTGACCCCAGCCCCCATCTTCAACACTTACCCACAGACATGCACCTGTAGGTTTAATCCTGGCACCACATGGGTCTCCAGGAACTGTAACTGCATTGTGCTACCATTATGCTAATTATACATTTCAGTATCACTCATGCATGAAGTGACCTCCAAAGGTACCATAACCTCACTTCTTCATTTTCCCACCATAGGCTACAGAGTACTCACATGAAAGACATGGCAGGTGTCCCTTTGATTGTCACTGAAGAACCAATGTTCAAGGATGAAAGTTTTGTGTATGGGACCTGCCATGGGAGAAGAGAGTGGATGAGAGGGACAAAGCCAGGTGTGGTCCCGCCTCCTACAACACCCAGTGGCAAAGCACGATAAACATCTAAGGACAAACTCTGAGGGCCCCCTTCTTCCTACCTCATCACAGTCAGAACCCTGTGTCCATGAAGAAATGAGAGAATTGTCATTGAAAGCAAGCTTTCAAGAACCAGGCTTCCTGGATTCCAATTTTGCCTTTTACTAGCTGTGAGACCGGAGGTCGATTACTTGAATTCTTCTTGCCTTCATCTCCTCAGTAGAAGGAGGATTATCAGAAATCCCTACTTCAGAGGGAGCTCTCAGTAACACATGAGCTAATAGATGTAAAACCTTTAATCTGATCACTGGTATGTAGAGGGTCTAAACAGGGATGACCTAGCAGAAGGGAAGGGCCCTTTCTGAATTACCACCCTCTGATCATTTTCTGAAACTGTAAAGACAAGACAAAACTATAAAAATATAAAAATTCACTCCAATGAAAAACATTTGTTAAAAGAGAGGGCAATGATAATGGAAAAGGAGACGCCTGTGTGTGGGCTATTTATGCATCAGAATTTTCAAGGACATGCATGTTCTTTCAGGAACGTGCACAAGTCACTGAGGACACAGCCAGTACCTGCACACAGGGTCAGGGGCAGTAATTGAAGAAAATAATTAAAGAAATCTACACATTGTCCATTGGTATCTACTGTTAGCTTTGTCTGGACTGAGGTTGATTTCATTCTCTGAAACCAATGGCCACAATCACTTTCCCCAGAGAGCCAGGATCTGGTTCACCTTTTGTTGTTGTTGTTAGGACAAAGGAAGGACTGGCTTGGGGAGGAGACCTGAGGCAGGAGCAGGGGTCACTGTGTGCTGACCTAGACAGGAGATCCAGTGCCCCACAGTCAGAGTTCACCTTCCCCCAGGCTTCTTGAGAACAGGTATCTGAGGACTGACTCATTCTGCTCTCAGTAATGCTCAGGGAGGAGTCCTGGGAAACCCACTCTCCCCAAAACCACCAGTTCTGCCCACCAGGAGCCACAATGATACACCTGGAAAGAGAAAGAGTTACTTAAACAGTCACTATCTGTTAAGCACTGCTTTTGCTGTATCCCTTACGTTTTAGTATGTCTTCATTTCTATTTTCTCTCAAAGTATTTCCTAATTTCTCTTTTTAATTTCTTCTTTGGTCCATTGGTACTGAAGAGAGTGCCAATAGATCATACTTTCCACATACCTGTGAATTCCCTAAATTACTCTGTTGTTATTTAAATTCATTCCGTTGTCATCAGAGAACATATATTGCATTCTCTCTATCCTTTTAAATTATCAAGGTTTATTTTATGGCATAGCATATGGTTTACCCTGGACAATGTTCCATATGCACTTGAGAATGTATATTCTGGCGTTCTAATTATATCTGTTAGATCTATTTGGTTTATAGTGTTGTTCAAGTCTTCTACTTCCTTGTTGACCTGTGCCTAATTTTTCTATCCATTATTGAAAGTTTCAAAATATTATTGTGGAACAATGTGCACGGATGCATGCACATTGAAAGGAAATTCATTAGAAAGAGTCATGCAGTAATTAAGTCACTGCAAAAAACTGCATGTCAAAATAGTATATATAATATAGTATTATAAAATTAAAACACGCGTGTGAAAAAAACACACATGTGTGATTGGCACTAGCGAGAGCTTTATATGTATCGTGCATCCGCGAGTCAAGGTTTACTTTTAAACCAGAGGCCCAGTGCACAAAATTCATGCACTGGGGTGGTGGTGGTGGTGGTGGTGTCCTTCAGCCCAGATTGCAAGAGGGCATAGGCCAGGTCAAGGGACACCACCAGTGATGATCGGGGCCCAGGAGGGACGCAGGAGGTTGGTCAGCCGGGGAGGGACCGTGGGAGGGCTCCAGGGCATGTCCGGCCCATCTCACTCAGTCCCGATCAGCTGGACCCCAGCAGCAAGCTAACCTACTGGTCAGAGCGTCTGCCCCCCGGTGGTCAGTGCATGTCATAGTGAGCGGTTGAGTGGCCTTAACATATCATTAGTATATTACACTTTGATTGGTTGAACGGATAACTGGATGACCGGACATTTAGCATATTAGACTTTTATTATATAGGATTATATAAGATTGTCAGTGTGCATCATATGTACTGGCTGGTCAGTCGATGGGACAGTTGATGAATAAATCGCGATGTGGTTCACATTGAATGTCAATAAAAATGACCAAATTCACTACTGACAATGACAGATCGAAACACACACGTGCGATTGGCGCCAGCAAGAGCTTTATATATATCGTGCACGCGCAAGTCATCAGTTTATTTCTACTTGCCAGTGTGTGTCATATGTACCGGCCAGTTGGTTGGACTGTCAGTCACTTAGCCTTTTATATATGTAGACTGTGTATTTTCCCCTTCAATTCTGTCAGTAGTTGGTTCATGTATTTTGGGGCCCTTTGGTTATGTGCATGTGTGCTTGTAATTATCTGATAAAATGATCCTATTATAAAATGTCTCTAGTTACTTTTAGTAACACTTTTTGCTTTAAAATCTATTTTGTCTGATATGAGTATAGCTACTAGAGCTTTTTTGTGGTTGCCATTTGCATAATATATCTTTTTCACTTTATCACTTTCAATCTACCCATATCTCCTATAGATAAAAATGAGTAAAGCATGTCTCCTGTAGACAGCATATTATTGAATCTTGAGGGTTTTTGTTTTCTGACAATCTTTGCCTTTTGATTGGACTGTTTAATCCATTCACTTTTAACGTTAGTATTGATATATTTAGATTTACATCATTTCACTTATTTTCTATGTGTCTCATGCTTTTTTTGCACCTCTATTTTTCCTTTACTGCTTTCTTTTACAGTGAATATTTTCCAAAGTAGCATTTAAATTTCCTTACTCATTTTATTTCATTTTTTGTTATTTCCTTAGGGCTTATCATATACATCTTAACTAATCAGAATGACCTTCAGATTTATACTAACTTAATTCCAGAGAATACAGAAAAATTGCTCCTATATAGATAGACTACCTTACCTATTTTGTTGTATTATTGTAATACACATTAAATCTATAAATATTACCATGAATTCATTGTTATAATTATTACTTTGTATATTTTATGTCTTTTAAAGTGGCTGACAGAAAAAACAAGAGAATATATACTTACAGCTTTTGTTATATTAACGTTATCACTTCTGGTTTTCTTTGTTTGTTCTAGTTTCAAGTTACCCTCTGGAGTCATCTCCGTAGCTAGATACAGCTTTGCTCCAACATACTTTCTTTATGCTATTAGTGGTAATTATACTACAATTCTGTATGTTATAGGCCCAACAAAATGTATATGTATGTTTGCATACATTTATTTATTTAATCCTCACCAGAGGACATGCTTAGAGAGAAAGGAGAGAGAGAAACATTGATGTGAGAGAGAAACATCCATAGGTTACCTTCCATACATGCCCCAACCAGAGATCGAACCCGCAACCCAGGTATGGGCCCTGACTAGGAATCGAAACAGCAACCTTTCGATGCACAGGACAACACTCAACCAATTGAGCCACTCCGGCCAGGCAATACCATTGTTTCTTAAAATAATTTTTTGGCTTCTTTCTTGTTCCTCTCCTTTTGGCATTCCCATCACATGTATGTTGTTTTTCTTAATGGTGTCCTGCATTTCTCTGGGGCTCTGTTCATTTGTGTCTATTAATTTCCTTTCCATTCTTTAGATTACATAATATCTATTGACAAGTGTGCTAATTCTTTCTTCTGTCAGTTCAAATCTACTACTGAGCCTCTCTAGTGAATTTCTCATTTCAGTTATGGTACATTCCAGCTCCAGATTTCATTTGCTTCTATTTTATAATGCCTAACTTCTTATTGACATTTGCAATTTGACAAGTCATTATTATAGCTTTCTTTTATTTTTAAATCATTATTACTTTTAGTTGTTTGAACATATTTATAGTGACTACTTTGAAAGCTGTTTGTTGCCTTCTTTTTTCCAGTGTAGGGGTGATACTTTCCTGCCTTACTGAACCCATACCACGTCTCCTTCATAACCAGCACTGTCCAATAGAACATTTGAAAGTTCTATTGAAAGTTCTAGATAGACATGTACTATTTCTGCACTGTCTAATATGATAGACAGTAGCCAAATGTGGCTATTGAGCACTTAAAATGTGGCTGGCGCAACTGTGGAACTACATTTTAAACTGTTATTTTAATTAATTTAAATTTAAGCCGAAACAGGCTTGGCTCAGTGGATAGAGCGTCAGCCTGCGGACTGAAGGGTCCCAGGTTCGATTCCGGTCAAGGGCATGTACCTGGATTGCGGGCACATCCCCAGTAGGGGGCGTGCAGGAGGCAGCTGATCGATGTTTCTCTCTCATCGATGTTTCTAACTATCTCTCTCCTTTCCTCTCTGTAAAAAATCAATAAAATATATTAAGAAAATAAATTTAAGTAGCCACATGTGATTAATGGCCATCTTCTTGGACAGTGCTGTTCTAGATCAAGCTCAGAGAACCCAGCTCTCTAGAATCCCCTATTTAAGTGTTCCTGAACCTGCTTCCAGTTAACTGTGTGGGTCTCTCCCCAGTCAATCTTGCACCCTATAAGCAAAGTAGGTCATGCTGGTGTGTATACCTGTAGGCCCAAGGAGTGGACAATTAATGATTTTGGGAGATGGATCAAGCTCCAACATGCAAATTAGTGTGTTCACATATATGCATGGATGACTCCTAAAGGGTTCAATATGTAGATAAAAATGGGAAGAGAAGGGTATGGTCCAGGACCCACAAGTGTAGGAATGGTTTGACTGGCAAATCCATTTCTTACTGATGTGGTGGCTACATGTGTGTGATTTAAAATTTTCCCACTATCAGGATAGAGTCCAATCTCTGCTCATGACATAGAAAGTCTTGTACAGTCTTCTATCTCTCTGACATAATCTCCTGCCATCCTCTGTCTCAATGTCAGCTCCAGCCATATTGACCTTGTTGCTTGAGCTAGCAGGCCAAGTTGCAGAGGAGTATGTTGGAGGGGGCTTGATTTGCCCTGCATTTAAAGCCATTTTTATTAACAAATTACAGAAATGCCTGTGATGGGGAAGTGAGTGGAGTGATGGGGGTTGGAGTGAATAGCTAGTATCAGAAACGATAAGGCAACTGCAGCCTCCCAGAAATAAGGAGGGAAGTGTCTGCTTATATAAGAAAGCTGAAGGCAGTTCTGAAGAGTTGTAGTTGAAGGAACCATCAATCAGGTACCCTGAACAGGTGGAAGCTGGGGCTACTCTCTGAGGAAGGCTGTGCTCAGAGCTCCAGTTACCAGCACAGAGAATTCATCTATCAAAGATGATGCCAGAGGGCAGGGAGCGGAGAAGGCAGAGGCCTGAGTCAGCGGAAAAAGTGATTCCAGAGCACCTGAGGTGACTGCAGAGCCACTAGAAGGGGAGCTAGAGAGCAGTAGTAATATCTAACTCAGTGGTTGTCAAAGTGGGGTCCCCTAGACTAGCAGCATCAGCTTGACCGTGGAACTTGTTAGAAATTCAGATTCCCAGCTTTCCTTCATGATAAGCAGAAATGGGGGGTGGGGGGAGGTCCCAGAGGTGATTCTAAGGTTATTCTAATATCCAGCAAAGGTTGGGAAGCCTGGATCTAACTTTAATGAACATGGACCATGTGCCACACATTATTTTGAGTGATTCACCTTGCTAAAGTCATTGGTCCAAATATCATAGAAAATACATCATTTTACAGATGTGAAATATTAAGCAGGATAATTTAAGCAACTTACCTAAAATCAGAGAGCCAGACGGAGGTAGACATGAAAAGTGAACCTCAAGCTTGTGCTCTTATCTGCTGCAGTGATGCTCCGACTTTAGCACATAGCCCAGCAACGCTTCTTAAAACACACTTGCTGGGTAAGTGGCCTTGTTCTCCACCTTTTTCGTTTGGTCCTGCTGACGCTACCCAGCTCTCGTCAGCCTCCGGCCGGAGCACCATGCCTTCAATTAAATTGCAGAGTTCTGATGGAGAGATATTTGAAGTTGATGTTGAAATTGCCAAACAATCTGTGACTATCAAGACCATGTTAGAAGATTTGGGAATGGATGATGAAGGCGATGATGACCCAGTTCCTCTACCAAATGTTAATGCAGCAATATTAAAAAAGGTCATTCAGTGGTGCACCCACCACAAGGATGACCCTCCTCCTCCTGAGGATGATGAGAACAAAGAAAAGAGAACAGATGATATTCCTGTTTGGGACCAAGAATTCCTCAAAGTTGACCAAGGAACACTATTTGAACTAATTCTGGCTGCAAACTATTTAGACATCAAAGGTTTGCTTGATGTTACATGCAAGACTGTTGCCAATATGATCAAGGGGAAAACCCCTGAAGAGATTCGCAAGACCTTCAATATAAAAAATGACTTTACTGAAGAAGAGGAAGCCCAGGTACGCAAAGAGAACCAGTGGTGTGAAGAGAAGTGAAAAGTTGTGCCTGACACTGTAACACTGTAAGGATTGTTCCAAATACTAGTTGCACTGCTCTGTTTATAATTGTTAATATTAGACAAACAGTAGACAAATGCAGCAGCAAATCAATTGTATTAGCAGAATATTGTCTTCATTGCATGTGTAGTTTGTGTACAGATTCCAAACCTATGGCTGAGTTTCTTCCAGTATGATCAAAAGTATCTTTTTTCTTTGCTCTGAATAAAACTGAATTGTGGGTTCTCTATAGAAAGTGGCATTTTGGGCTTTCCCTCTTTTTGCAAAGCGATTTCTACCTAGTTTATTGTCTAGTTAACTTTAGTGACTTTTTAAAAGTTGGCATTGTAAATAAAACAACTTGCAAAAGTTTTCTGAAATAGAATTAACAATTATCTTTATTCATGCGTTGGGAGCTGGAAAAGGCTACTTGAGGTAAATGTTCTGAGTGGGATTATTAGGATGTCTTCCAGCTTCCTGGAGTCAAGAAATACCACTGATATTGATTAGCCCATATGTACCAGGGCTTTCTTAATTGAATCTGAGGGCTTGTCTTTGCATTTTTAATCCTATGTTGGTTAGAGACTCAGTTACTACTCAGTTTGTGGTTTTGGGGGAAATAGAACTATGCAGTTGTTAGCTTTTCAATTAAAAAAGACAACCCTTGTGGTATGTCATCTTTTTATAATCAGTGATCCCATATGGGCAAAACTATTTACACTACTTGCATGTAAAAAACACACAAAATTTAACCTTTAACATTAAAATGTGTGACAAAACCCAGAAAGCATCCAGAATGAATGCAAGATACTTTCAATAAAAAGTAAGTTACATAAAAAAAAACACACACACAAAAACACACACACACTTGCTGGAACCTATTCTGAATTTGCGATTCACTAAAGCGGGGTCCAGGAATTTGCATTTCTCACAAGGCCCCAGGCGATGCTGATGTTCCTGGTCCTGATTCCACATATGAGAACCGCTGTACTATGTTATACTGTCTTTTCCACATGAGGAATTAGTCCAGCAAATGGGAATGTTGATGGGTCTGGGTTTTTCTGTTTTGTTTGTTTTTTGAGAAAGTCCATGTGTATAGACATCCTCTAGCTGCAAATGACAGAAAACCCAACTGAAACGGACTTTAGGGAAAGATATATTTGTAAGCTCATCTGTTGAAACAGGTAAGTTTCTCTTCAGGCATAGCTGGACCCAGGGTTGAGGAGGTAGAAGGAATTCTTTTAGTCTCTTCATTTCTCAACTCTGCCTTCCTTTCTGTATTGTTTTCGTTGTCAGGCAAGCTTGCCCCTCACGGTAGTGCCTTAGCAGGTTTGACATTAGGTTCTACCCTTCCTTACTATCTCAGCATAAGTCCCCCCCGCCCCGCCCCCCGCGGGCTCTCATTGGCCAGGCCCCTTGGGTCACAGTATCATTTCTGAACAATGATTGTGGTCAGTGAGATGGAAGATTCTCATTAGTTAGCCCTGGGTTATGGGTAATCCCTAGAGAGTCAGCAGGTGGATTCAGACCAACACACAGACCAAAAGTGTGTGTGTGTGAGAGGGGAGGTGGGGGGAGGATTGGAATGCTATAACCAATAAATGGAATAGATGTTGGAAAGGCCAATAAAACCCATGTTCACTATACCACCCTCAAAGGACAGAGCTCCAGAAACCAAAATGTATACCCACTCATTAAAATCGCATAAGATCTAACAGCAAGACGGCCATTAAAAACACACATGGTGTCTAAATAAGACAAAGGAAAATTGTTTGAACAAAAATAAAAAGGATCCCAAATCAATTATATAGAAAAGATTCCTTTATTAACTTGTGGTCGAGAATACATTTGTATATTTTCAGAAAACAACCCCAAGACCAGATGGATTCCTGCAACAGAGAGGAATTGACAGGTGTGCTCCAACCACTAAGACAAGAGGAAAAAACAGTCCAGAGATGGAAGATGCTGACAACGCCTTGCCATGCGAGCAGTCAGCAGCTGTGCACCGCTGCAGGTTACCTAGGACCAAACCAGAGAGGGTCGGACCTGCATTGCCAACATGTGCCCACCATCCAGATATCATTGCTGACATGTATACATAAGGAACTGTTAGACATTGAAACGGGGACTCAGAACTGTTGGACATTGAAATTGGGACTCAAACATTTTTTATTGTTGTTGTTTTGTTATTATATGTTTATTTCTAGTCTGCAAAGGCAAAACTTTTTAAAGGAAAGAAATGGTGGGAAAAAGATACAGAGGCAAAGAAGCATTGAACAGATTGTCAAACTACATTGGGAAGACAGGGGAGGTTGGGCGAGGGGGGCTGTAAGAGACCAACCGAAGGACTTGTACGCATGCATATAAGCACAACCAATGGATACAAGACACTGGGGTGGCGGGGGGGCGGGCAGGTGAAGGCATGTACTGGGGGGTAGGGGAGGTCGGGGGGAGATCAATGGGGGAAAAAAAGGAGACATATGTACTACTATTTGTAATACTTAAAACAATAAAAAAAATGGTAAAAAAAAAATCGCATAAGATGAGCCCAAGAATAGCAATCATGGTAAAAGAAAAACCTAGAGGTTGATGTATTTTATTATCTCCTTTACATACAGTAAAGAATCAGGCAAAAATAATCAATGTGCTAGCAGTTAGCATGGTGGTTACCCCTGGAGTATGGGGTGTACTAGTATCTATTGCAGCATAAGAAGCCTCTCTAAATTTACTGACATATAACAATAACTATGCTGTAGCCAGTTTGGCTTAGTGGATAGAGCGTTGGCCTGGTGACTGAAGGGCACATGCCGGGGTTGCAGGCTCAATCCCCAGTAGGGGGCATGCAGGAGGCAGCCGAACAATGATTCTTTCTTATCATTGATGTTTCTCTCTCTCTCTCCCTCTCCCTTCCTCTCTGAAATCAATAAAAATATATTAAATAAATAAAACAATGATAATTAAACACTATTATCACTCAAGTTTCTGGAATTTGGGTGAGCTCAGACAGATGATTTCCTCTTGGACTTTCTCATGCAGTTAGATCAGATGGTGGCTGGAGCTGGGGTCATCTTGAAGGCTTCCCTCAGTCACATCTGGCAGTTGATTCTGGCTATTGGGCAAAATGCTCATCCATTAACTATCCACATGGTCAGGGCTTCCTCACAGCACAGCAGCTGAGTTCCAAAGGTGAGCATTTCCAGGAAAAACAGGCAGAAGCCATATTGTCTTTTGTGACTCAGCTTCAGATGTCACTTTTGCCATACTGCCTGGGATCAAGAGGAGTGGTCACAAACTCCCATCTTTTTTTTTTTTTTTTTTAATCCTCACCCCAGGATATTTTTTTCATTGATTTTTAGAGTAGAAGGGAGGGGTGAGGGGGAGGGAGAAAGGAGAGAAAAACATGGATGTGAGAGAAACACATCTTGGTTGCCTCCACACACACCCCGACCAGGGATGGGGAATAAACCCTCAACCCCAGTACATGCCTTTGAATGGAAGCCAAACCCCAGACTCTTGGTTGGGTGGGCCAACACTCTAATCACTGAGCCACACCAGCCAGGGACAGACTCCATCTTTTGATGTGAGAGTGCCATGAAGAAGAGCATGTGGAATGGGAGACAGTCATTTTTGGAAACTATAATATGCCACAGGGAGGTAATGACTAGGATGGGGCATGAAGAGGACTTTGGGGCTACTAATGCTCTGTTTCTTTATCCTGATGCTGCTTACAACCAGTTGCACAATGTTTTAAACCATTCCACAATGTCATTTCTGGGATCTCTGTACACGCAAGCCCAGATTTATTTATCCTTCACATCTTAGCTTTACTATTCTCTCTTCCAGAAAACCACTCATTACACCCCACACTCCCTCAGGACCTTGAGGAAGGCACACTGTCCTGTTTATGAACCCCCCACCACTCCAGATCAGAAGTCCTCAAACCTTTTTGACCACATATACCATACTATATATATAAAACCCTAATATGCAAATAGACTGAACGGCGGAACAACCGAACACCCGGTTGCTATGATGTGCACTGACCAACAGGGGGCACGCGTGGAACATGGCAGGTGTCAGCAGCAGCAGGATGGTGGAGCAGGTGAGTGGGGGTGCCAGACCAAGGCGGGGTGCAGGTTGCTGTCATTGGGGCAAGCCAATGGTGATTACTGAAAATTCTTTGCTCCCGTGCACCATGGTCCTGCCCAGCACTCGCACCCGCAGCCAGCACCAGAGCTGCTGCTCACACCCACTGCCAGCACCCATTGTCAGTCCCGATCGCTTGGCGCCATCAGCAGGTGTGAGTGGCAGCTGCCAGTCCTGATCGCCCCTGAGGGCTTCTCCACCTCTCCCCCTGCTCCTGAGGGGTGATTGGGGCAGCAGCTGCCACTCGCACCTGATGCTGGCGCTGGTCCCAATCGCTCTGCACTGTCAGCAGGTGAAAGCGGGGCCAGTGCTGTCAGTGCATGGGGCTGTGGCGGGGGGGTGGGCATAACAGGAAGGGCCAGGTGGGGGCGCAGAGGATGGACCAAGACCCGCCCCTGTGCCTACTGCAGCCTCATGGTCCCACAGTTCCTTTCAAGGTGCACAAATTTGTGCACTGGGCCATCAGTCCTATATAATAAAAACCTAATATGCTAAGTGCCCAGTAGGCTGTTCAACCAATCAAAGTGTAATATACTAATGATATGCTAAGGCCGCTGAACTGCTTACTATAACGTGCACTGACCACCAGGGGGCAGATGCTCTGACCAGTAGGTTAGCTTGCTGCTGGGGTCCAGCCAATCGGGACTGAGTGAGACGGGCCAGACACACCCTGGAGCCCTCCCACGGTCCCACCCCGGCTAGCCAACCTCCCGCATCCCTCCCCGGCCCCGATCATGCACCAGTGGAGTCCCTTGGCCTGGCCTGTGCCCTCTTGCAATCTGGGACCCCTTGGGGGATGTCAGAGAGCCGGTTTTGGCCCGATCCCACAGGCCAGGCTGAGGGACTCCAATGGTGCATGAATTTGTGCACTGGGCCTCTAGTAATTTTATAAGTGCACATCTTCAGTATATGCAGAGGTGCATGTAATTGATGAGTTGCACTGTATTAATATGTACGATATAAAAATGCACAAAAAATAGAAATGCTTAAAAGATTATATAAAAGTGGTTATATATCAACTTTCTTCTTTTATTCTTGACACTAGTACAGATATTCCCTATTTCCCCCCTTTTACCCACCTTCATCCAGCCCCCACCCCCTTCCCTCTGGCCATCACCACACTGTGTTTGTGGGCTATACATGTATGTTCTTTGGCTATCTTTTCCTACACCTGAAGGATTTGTCTTGAAAACCTTTAGAGAAACAGAACCCTATTATTGGACCATAACTGTGACTGTGAGTTCCGCAAAAAAAAGTGACAAGCTCTTTTCAGTGATAGGTCACTGAGCTGGATGTGAATATTTATTCACCTAAACATAAGATTTCTGCACTTTACAGCATGTATTATGCTCCAGTAAAAAAGTTTACATAATAAAAAGGTAAACTTTTCAAAGCTGAAGGACATTGGAAAAAGTCAGGCTAGAGTGAAGGGGTATGAAACGTAAGCCACCTCTGGCCCTTCCAACAGAAGACTTTATGCCAGATGAAGGTTCCAACTGAGAGGCCTGGAGAGTGGGTGGCACCACGAAGAGAAGGGGAAGCAAGAAAAGAAGGGGCTTGATGCCAGGCAGTTCTTGGTGATGAGGCATAACTGACAGTAAAAGTCCATGTAAATAGACACTTGGAATGGCACACATGCTGCTCCTCCCTTCAAGGGATGATTGGCTTGCCCTCTCCTTGAATCTAGGTCAGCCTTGTGATTTACTTGACCAAACAGAATGCAGAAAAAGTGGCGTTCTAGGGATTCTGAAGCTTGGACGCTCTCTCTCAAAACCCAGCCACCATGCTGAGAGAAGCCCAAGGCCACAGCCAGTATCAACTGCCAGTCATGTGAGCAAGCCATCTTGACACCAAGCCAGTCGGGCCTCAGACTGAAGACCCAGCTGATATCCAACTGCAATGGCATGAGAGTCCTTAAGCAAGAACTTGCCAGCTGAGCCCCATCATCCATAGAACCACAAGAAATAGTAAGTTGCTGTTTTAAGCCACTAAGATTGGGGGTGACTTATTATGTAGCAGTAGATAACAGCCACCATAGGATGCCTTCAATGGCTTCTTAAGGTGAATCTACAAAACTTTTCGCTTGATCTTACATGTGACTGCAATGTTGGAATTCCTTGAAGGTGATGGGTGGACACAGAAGTGTGTCTCAACCCAGGAGGCATCTGTGGTAGCAGGATCAAATACGACGATCTGGGGTCACTCAATTAAACAGAGGATCTCAAACTACCTCACATTGATGTTGTGAAGATTGAAAGAAGGGCCTAGCAGATAGTGGGTTCTCCCTAAAACAGTTAGTGGTAACTCACCATGTGGGTCACCAGTTAAGATGTGTTTGGCTGCACATAAGAGGACTCAAATCAAAAGGGCTTGAATAGAGAGAGAAACCAAAATGGTGGCATAGGTAAACACCTAAACTGCTGCCTCGCACAACAATTTCAAAACTACAACTAAAAGACAAAACAGACATCATCCAGAACCACAGGAAGGCTGGCTGAGTGGAAATTCTACCACTAGAAGGAAAGAGAAAAGCACACTGAGACTCAGAGGAGCTGCAGGAGGCAGAGGTACTGTGATGCATGCGCGGAGAGGACTGGCAACTGAGCGCGTGGCTGGCTTTCTCAAGCGGGAGGGAGACAAAAGCTCCCGACTGCGCTGAACTCCAGTTCCAGGCAAGACTCTGGGGACCCAGACTCATTCGGGGAGAAACTGGATTGTCTGGCAGTGGGCGGAACTCGAGGGCGGCTTTCTCTCAGAGGTGCTTGCAGCGATTACCATGGGACACTGAGACACAGGGGCCTATTAGGGCAGGGCTGATGGGAAACCAATGCTGTTTGCTCCACCCTGAGACTCCACCCTATCCAAGCTGAGCACAGAGGCTTTTGCAGGTCTTGTCTCATAAGGGTGTCTCCAGAACAGAAGTTCTCCCATTGTAGACACAGCTGATCCTCACAGCCAGTTGGCCTGGAGGTCAATTCCTCCCAGTGATACCAACATCAACCAAGGCTTCACTACAACAAGACTGTGCACACAGCCCACAAAGGGGTGCACCAAGAGTGTCCACCTCAAGTAACTGGGGAGGATGAGCCACTGAGCCCTATAGGACACCTAGCACACAAAGCCACTCTATCAACACAGGGAAGCAGCGAAAATGTGGAGACAAAGAAACAGATCACAAATGAAAGAAATGGAGGAAAGCAAACAACTGGATATAGAGTTCAAAACCACGGTTTTAAGGTTTTTCAATAATTTTCTAGAAAAGGCTGATAAATTTAGCGAGACCCTCGAGGATATGAATAAAGACCAACTAGAAATTAAGCATACACTGACTGAAATAAAAAATAATATACAGAGATCCAACAGCAGACTAGAGGATCGCAAGAATCAAGTCAAAGATCTGAATTACAAAGAAGCAAAAAACACTCAACCAGAAAAGCAAAAAGCAAAAAGAATCCAAAAATACGAAAGTAGTGTAAGGAGCCTCTGGGACAACTTCAAGCGTACCAACATCTGAATTATTGGGGTGCCAGAAGAAGAGAGAGAGCAAGATATTGAAAACCTATTTGAAGAAATAATGACCAAAAACTTCCCCCACCTGGTGAAAGAAATAGACTTACAAGTCCAGGAAGCGCACAGAACCCCAAACAAAAGGAATCCAAAGAGGACCACACCAAGACACATCATAATTAAAATGCCAAGATCAAAAGACAAAGAGAGAATATTAAAAGCAGCAAAAGAAAAACAGTTAAGTTACCTACAAGGGATCACCCATATGACTGTCAGCTGATTTCTCAACAGAAACTATGCAGGTCAGAAGGGAGTGGCAAGAAATATTCAAAGTGATGAATAGCAAGAACCTACAACCAAGATTACTCTATCCAGCAAAGCTATCATTCAGAATTGAAGGGCAGATAAAGAGCTTCACAGATAAGAAAAAGCTAAAGGAGTTCATCACCACCAAACTAGTATTATATGAAATGCTGAAAGGTATTCTTTAAGAAGAGGAAGAAGAAGAAAAAGATAAAGATAAAAATTATGAACAACAAATACATGTCTATCAACAAGTGAATCTAAAAATCAAGTGAATAAAAAAATCTGATGAACAGAATAATCTGGTGAATATAATAGAATCAGGGGCATAGAAAGGGAGTGGACTGACAATTCTTGGGGGAAAAGCGGTGTGGGGGGTGTGGGAAGAGACTGGACAAAAATCGTACACCTATGGATGACGACAGTGGGGCGGGGGGGGGAGGGGGAAGGGCAGAAGGTGGGGTGGGAATGGGGTGGAGGGAAGGTATGGGAGAAAAAAGAGGTATATTTGTAATAATCTGAATAAAGATTTATTAAATTTAAAGAAAGGGCTTGAATAAAAAGGAAATGCATTATTTTCCAGGGTTGTTAAATTCAAACAATGAAATAGTAAGGCCCCGGTCGGCAGCTGGCAGCTGGCAGCTGGGGAAGGCAGGCCCCAGCTGGCAGCCAAAGGCCCTGATCGGACCTGATTGCCAGCTAGGCGTAGGGACCCTACCCATGCACAAATTTTGTACACTGGGCCTCTAGTATTCAATAAAAGTTTTCTTAAAAATACATATACTTATTGAGTGCCAACTAATTGTCAGGCACAGTTCTAGGATCTGGAGATATAGCAAAGAAAGCAAAGTCCTGTAGGTGGCCCAGTGACATCAAGAATTTACGTCCTTTTCCTTTTCTGCCCTATCATCCTCAGCATGACAGCTGAGTCACCAAATGGTGGCTCTGCCCCCAGTGTTACCTCCTTAACAGCATATCCAGAGGCAGAACAAGTTTGTTCTGGCCCAACTCTCTCTGTTAATTCAGCTTATAATTTACATGCAATAAAATATACCCATTTGAAGTGTACAGTCAATGAATCCCAAAAGGTTCCCTTACCCGTTGGTATTTTAAGGTATAATTTTATCACATCTGTTTGCATGCCTAAACAATGTTTGCTTGTGCTTGGTTTTGAGCTTTATAAAGGGTATCATCCTATATGGAGTCTTCTGAAAAAGGGAAATCTCAGAATGAGAATAATATCAAAATCTGTGTTGGACTAACAACAGATGATATAAATTATCCAAAAAACAAACAAACAAACAAAACCCCTTCAGAAATGTGCCATTGGCAGAAGACAAATCCCAAGAAGAGTAAGTGCACTCAGAGACTGGTAAGATCCACAACATGCCTGCTGCACACCCAGTGAAACAGTTAAAGCAGTTTCAAATGCTACAATGGTGTCTGGGCTCATCAAAACAAGCCTAGAGGTGAGGCTGGCTTCATAGTCCATGCCAAGTGCTGTAAAATGTGCAGGACCCACATCTTCATCATCATTTCTTAATTCAGTTAGCAAACACTGACTCTTTGCCAAGATCTAGAGATAGTGATGACCAAAACAGACTTTGTCCCCATCCTCATGCGTTTATCCATCTAAAGAGAGAGACAGACATACAGATGCTGACACCACAGATGGTCAGGGCTGAGAAGAGGGAAACCCAAAGACTGTTGGAAGCCCAGAACAAACACTTGACACACCCTGGGGGATCAAGAAGGGCTTCCTGGAGAACAAGGCATCTTAACTGAGACCTGAAAGAGGTGTGAAATTATGTGTGAGGAGGAAGTTGTGAGAAAGAGGGGTACTCCAAAAAGAGGGAAAAGTATGTGCAAATGCTCGGAGGTAAAAAGGAGTCTGGAGTGTTCTAGACCAGCACTAGCCAATAGAAATAAGAGAGCCACCAATGTAATTTTGAATTTTCTAGTAAACACATGAAAAAAACACACACGTTAATTTTACTAATGTTTTATTTAATTCGATATATCCAAAATATTGCCATATTAACATGTGATCAATATAAAAATTGAGATAATTTTACATTCTTTTTTGTAGTAGTCTTTGAAAGCCGATGGGTATGTCACACTTGAAGTACATCTCAATTCACACTAGCCACATTTCAAGTGCTCAACAGTCACATGTGACTGGTTGCTGGACTACTGAACAGCACAGCAAGACCCTTGCTGCTCCAAACACTGGTATGACTTGGGAGCTTTATTAGAAATGCAGAATCTCAGGCCACTCTCCAGGCCCACTGACTCACAATATGCAGTTTAGCAAGATCCCAGGGAATTTGTATGCACATTCGTTTGAAAAAAAAAAAAAATGGGTCCAGTTCTGCCTAAAACATTCTGTGGCTTCCTATTTCCCTCATGACAAAAGCTCAGTTATTGACCTTGGCAATCACTCATTCATTCATCACTGTTACTGAGCACCTAGTGAGTGCCAGGCCCTGCACTGGGTGATGCTGGGGACATAGGAGGGATGAAGACAGACCTGATACCTACCCTCATGGAGCTCTCAGGCAATTAATATAGGTGAGTATCCAAATCTCTATTTCATTCTGACCATCATAAACATAATGTAAAGTGTGTGAGGAGTATTACAGGTTTTGAGTGGAGGGGGCATCCCCAAAATAACCCAAATACATAAAGAGAACATGATTAGGGCAAAAAGCCATGAGCAGATTAAATGTCCCACTACAGGGGAGGAGCCTGCCAAGCAACACCAGCTTGTCCATGGTCACTGAGAAGGATCCTTTTCAGGCTTCAGAGCAACGGGGATAAATGCTTGAAGGATAGGGTTCCCGGAAACAAGCCAGGGACAGAGCCAGGTGATAGTATCACACAGATCTGTCTGCATTTGGAAAATGAGGAGAGGGAAAGCGGTCAATTGCCCAGCACAGGGAGGACTTGGGGCAAGGAATTGTAGGTTTCCTTTCTCTAAAGAAAATGTCTTTTAATAAAACATAAGTGAATTTGCATTAAAATAATTGAGCAGAGGAGAAAAAGTGTGCAGTATATAAGTGGAACAAGAATTGCCATATGCTGGTAATTGTCAAAGCTGGGTGATGGGGACATAGGCCTTCATTAGACTTCTCTCTGCTTTTGTGTGGTTTTGAAATTTTCCCTAAAAAAATAGTTAAAAGTGTTTTTCTTTACAAATAATTGGGGATGTTGAAAAGAGATTTTTAGCAGCTGGAGAAGTAAGCTCTTCTTCCCCAAAGAAGAAACTGCAATATCAGAAATGTGAACATCTCCTGTAAGAATGGCATCCAGAAGGAAGGCAGTTAAAGGCACAGACAATGGAACCAACCAAGACTCTTGGGTTCTAGTCCTAGGACTGCCACTTACTAGCTATGGAACCTGAAGCATTTGATTTAAGCTCTAAATGCCTCTCACGAAACACTGGGAAAGGAATAGTAGCTGCCTCGTAAAGCCTGTATGAGGATTACTGAATTAATCCATGGAAAGGGCTTGGAACAGGCCTGGCATGAAAAAGGCGTCAGGTAGATATTGGCAGTTATCATTAAAGCACATGCTAGCCAGATTTAAAGCCACAAAATGTCTCAAAGTGGGTGCATTCACAGTTAGTTGCCTTACCCTAAATTCACTGTCCCAATAGTCACTGACATCATAGCAGAAGACAAAGATTCTCCCAACACCAAAGATTCCTCTACATATACAAAATCCTTTTATATAACTCAGTTGTTCCCACTGCTTGTAAGACACCATTTAGACAAATTACACAAGTCACATTTACAATGATAATTATGAAAATTCATGGCAGAAAATCCCCTCAGTGGATGTGACTCAAAAGGAAGCTTACAAGCGCTCCTTCAAAGTACATTCCAGCGCTTTCACCTTCTAGCACTCTGTTACAGTGTCTACAGACAACAAACCTCTACACTCTTCTTGCCTCTGTAGAATTTTTAAATAAAATGATTCCTAAAAGTTTTTTTCTCTTAAACTGAAACACATGACATTTTTTTTTCTTATTTAAATTTTCTCCCACAATAGCTATTGGTGTTATATTAGTATTCAATGAAAACATGTTCATTGAGGGGAATACTGTCAGCAATAAGTAAAAACATGTTCATTGCAAAAATTGTTTTAAAGTAAAGCTACCCCACACACCAACTTCCAACACTCAGTAATTAACCACTGGTTACACTGTATTCATCATCCTTACAGATGGCGATGTCTGGGGACTGTTTCAAAATAACATGAGTGGGAAGAAAGTGGGTGGGCAGGGCTGGTTGAGCTGAAGACTGTTGGGGCTGGGTGAAGACCTATATAGAGACCTAGGTGAGCACATTGGTCATGTTCAAGAAAACAAAGAAGTTCAGTGGGTCTAGCAGGGGTCCTCAAACTTTTTAAACAGGGGGCCAGTTCACTGTCCCTCAGACTGTTGAAGGGCTGGACTATAGTTTAAAAAAAAACTATGAACAAATTCCTATGCACACTGCAGGCTCGGGACGAGTCGGCTGCTAAGCAGGACAGGGACCGGCACCCGGTGGGCCGGATAAATGTCTTCGGCGGGCCGCATGTGGCCCGTGTGCCGTAGTTTGAGGACTCCTGCTCTAGAGCTTAGGCAGTCAGGGAGACAGGGTGATGGTTAGGGGCCAGATCACACCAAGCCTTCAGTACCAGGAAGTAGGACCTTATCCTAAGGATACTGGAGAAACATGGAACGTATTGAAGCAGGAGGGCATGATTAGATTTGTGTTTCACAAATATCCCTCTCACTGCCAAGTGGGGGTGGGTTACTGGGAGAGATGGGAAGCCAGAGGCCAAGGAGGAGGACAGGCAGAGACAAGGTGGGAGAGGACAGGATTTGGCCAAGGTGGGACCATGATGGCAAGAAGGGGCAGATGGGAGCCATCCAGGAGTCATAGTGGACAATCTGTGGAGGCTGATGGGTAGGGCTGGCGGGGGGGGGGGGGGAGGGGTGGTTAATGGGGAAGGAGGCATCAAAGATGAAGCCCAGTGCTGAGAGCCTGGGGTAATCCCTGAGATAGAGACTGAGAGGAGTAGATTTGCAATTTGGGATATAGTGCGTGTTAAGGACCCAGAGATCACCCAGGCTGAAGGGGAAAGGGAATGGTGCCCTCATGAGGCCACTTACATCTGGGGCCCAGGGAAGATGCAGGGGTTTAGGGCAGAGTGGGCATCGCCAGCACAGAGACAGCAAACCAACCATAAAAGAGATTAAGATGGCCCAGGAGTGGGAGTTGAGAAGAGCCCCCCCCCCCCCCCCCACATTTAAGGGATCAGTGAAAACAGAACTTCTTATAAAGAAGCAAGACAAAGGAAGAAAATCAGGGGAAAGCAGTGTCAGAGAAACCAAAGGGAGAGTGTTTTGTAGAAGGGAATGGCTAACACTGCCAGTTTTGCCAAGATGGTCAATAAGTGAGCCAAAAAAGGTACCCACTGAGCCAAGTTTCTTATTGTCAGAGAAAGAAGTTACAAAGAAAGCAAGGAGGGAAGGTGAGAATGAATCTTTTAGACTAGATTAGAGTCAGAAATATCAGTATTGCCCTAGCCGGTTTGGCTCAGTGGACTGAAGGGTTCAGAGTTTGTTTCCGGTCAAGGGCATGTACTTTGGTTGCAGGCTTGATCCTCTGTTTGGAGCACAGAGGGGAGGCAACCAATCGATGTGTCTCTCTCACACCAATATTTCTCTCTGTCTCTCCCCCTCCCTTCCATTCTCTCTGAAAATCAATAGAAAAAAGTCCTCAGGTGAAGATTAACCAAATATATATATAATCAGTACTGGCTCATGTTTATTTTTATACACAGATAGCTATATCTATCTATACATACACACACAGAAATACAGATGTGTGTGCATACCTGGGTTTGTACACATACGTATATTTCCTTGCTCTGTCAGGTAAGAGGGACTAGAAACAGTGACACCCCAGTAGCAATGACCGTACTCAGCGCCCAGACCTTGGTTTCTAATACCTTTCTCCAATAAAAGGAACCTGGGCTCCCTGGAGAAATGGCTGATTCCAGGGCTGGGGCAGGGAAAATGCAAGATAAGCCTGAATCATCTTACAATGCCAGAGAGTAAGGAGGTAGGTACTCAAGAAAAAATAAAGAACACAGGAACCAACCTGAAAGAGCCCCTATGGCCAAAACGGAAATAACTGGAGTGAAAAAATTAATTATGATAGTACTGGATTATACACAAAGAATAAAATAAATATCCATGAGTCCATACTGATAAAAATGAGTGATTATACAAATAAAATAAATGGGGTAGAAGAGACAAACCTTCCTACAGAAGAATTCTAAATAGTAAATGTAGAAGAAATGAGGGAAGTAGAAAATGAACACTAGAATACCACAGTAATAATTGTCTCAGGCAAGATCCATGATGAATGCTAAAAAAAGTGGGTGGAACTTTGAGGAGAATTAGGACATTTGCACAGTCTCAAAGTATATTCCCATACTTATTATGACAAATTCTTTTATATTTTTCCCTACTAGAACTGGAACTTTATTCTCCTCCTTTTGAGTGTGGGCTGGATTTTGTTACTTGCTTCTAACAGAGTAAGAAAAGGGAAAACCATAACATTATAGTTAAGAAACCTGATAGACACCACCTTAAAGTAGTGATCCAGGTAAATGTCAGTTGAATGGCATTCTTCCCCAAACCTATAATCCCACTCTAACCATGAGAAAAATATTATAGAAACCTAGACTGAGGGGCAGTACACCTCAAAAGTGTCAAGGTTATGAAAACCAAGGAAAGACTGAGAAACTGTCACAAACTGGATGAGACCAAGGAGACATGGCGAATAAATGCAACATGGTGTCCTGGATTGGATCCTGGGACAGAAAAAGGAAAACGGGTAGGATATGAATAAAGTCTGGAGTTTAGTTAGAATACTAATCAACATTAATTTCCTACTTTTGAAAAATGTACCATAAATATGTAAGATGTTAACTTTAGAGGGAGTTGGGTGCAGGCTATTGCAGGGTATATGGGAAATCTTTTGTATTTTCTTTGCAACTTTTCTGTAAATCTAAAATTATTTAATATAAAAAATTATTTAAGTATTTACTGACTTGGTTAAAAGCCGTCACATGTAGAGACCCAAACTCCATTCATCTGACTCTTCAAATCTCACCTCATGTGTTCTCTACTCCAGGAAGTCCTTCCTGATACCTTAGACTAGATCAAGTACTTCCTCTGGGCTCCAACAGCACCCTGTAACTCCCGCTATCCTGGCTCTCCCTGATCCCCGTCTGGTGAGGGGGTGTCTCCCCCACTTGATGGGTGCTCTCAAAGGGCAGGGTGGAGGCTGTCTCAGTCATTGCTGTGTCTCTCTCAAGTAAGGAGTGAAGAGTGTCTGTCTTCCTGACTACTATGGCAGGCAGAAACTATGTTGGATCTCCATCACTTCTAACGTAACCCTAACCCTTCTGGGCTCAGAGCCTGCCAGAGCCCAACTTCCTCATCTCTCCTACCACATTCACCCATCTGAGGCTACATAAATAATGTCTCACCTACCCACTTACCAAAACATCCACACACACACTCCTGCCCCCAATACACCAACTGTCAGAAACACTCTGTGACTATTTGAGGTGCCCAGTCCACAGCCCTTCCCAGCAGACAGACACCCTGGCAGAAACCCCTCACCCCCCATCTATAGCAGGTTGAGCAGAGCTTGAAAGCCAACCCCAGCAATCTGATTCTTGTCCGGGGAATTTGGAATGGGGACAGAGGAGCTGTGGGCACTGCACTGGAATGTCACATGGAGTCAGGGCAAGAGTGACCCAGGGCCAGCCCAGCTGCCTGCAAACAGAGGAAGCAGCAGATGCAGAGAGGCAAGACCACAGTGCCAGGACCAGGAGGAAAGAAGAGTCACTGCCCCATGTTCTGACTCTATCCTGTTCTCATGAGGCCCTTGTCTATTTCTTTCCATCATCATCCACAACCAATCCACTGTCAGTTGTTTTCAAAATGTATCCAGCCTAGCTGGTTTGGCTCAGTGGACAGAGCATTGGCCTGCGGACCAAAGGGTCCCGGGTTTGATCCCGGTCAAGGGCACGTACCTTGATTGCAGTCTCCTCTCTGGCTCAGGTCTTGGTCGGGGCTCATGCAGGAGGCAACCAGTTGATGTATTTCTCTCACATGGATGTTTCTCTCTGTCTTTCCCACTCTCTAAAAATCAAAGAAAAAATGTCCTCGAGTGAGGATTAACAAGAACAAGAACAACAAATGTATCCAGATGACTGTTCACTACTGTCCCTGCCCTCGTCCAGGCCACCATCATCTCTTAGATTATGGCAGCAACCTCCTCATGGACCTCCCTGTCCTAACTCCCAGACCTTGTTTCCATCTATATTCCCTACCTTAGTGACCTCATTTGGGCCTTCATACCACAAAAATGCCAATGACTGCACAAATTACATCTCCAGTCCAGATTTCACCCCTGAATGCCAGATTCCTAGATTCCACTGCTTGCTCAGCAAGTCCACTGGGATGCTTACTATATCCACATCCACAGCCTCTCTTAGTCTTCCTCTTATAGTTACTGGCATTCCCTCCTTCCTCTGCTAAGGCTAAAACCCTTGGTTGTTGATTCCTTTTTTTTTACCCCACACCTACACCCCAAATCCTACCTACTCATCCTTCAAATCATATCCAAAATACCACCATATCTCCCACCTCCACTACTACTACTCAAGCTAAGCCACCAGCATCTCTGGCTGGATTAGTGCAGTAGCCTCCTCAATGGAGTCCACTTCTATTTTTGTGTCCACATGGCAACCAGAGGAATTGTATTAGTATCACATCATTCTTCAGCTCTAAATGCTCTCATTTTTTCCCATCTCACTGAGAGTCAAATTCAAATCAGGATGGCTCATCCCTACTCCACACGTTGTCAGCTGGGTGCTGGGCTAGATGGCATCACTCATGTCTAGCACATCAGCTAAAACAGGAGGAACAGCTAGGAGCTGGCTGGGCCTCTTTCCACATTTCTCTCCAGCAGCATAGCTAGATTTCTTTATACAGAAGCCCAGGGCTCCAATAGAGCAAAAGCACAAGCTGCCAGGCCTCTTAAAGGCCCAGGCCTCCCCAACTGCATCACTTTCACTACATTCTATTGGTAAAAGCAGTCACAGGTCAGACCCAATTAAAGGAGGAGGAGACTTCACCTTCTAATGGAAAAAAACAGCAAAGAATGGGTGGCTTTCTTTAGCAGCAGCTATTTTAATCTCATAGTAACAGCCTCATCACTGGCGTCTACTTCAATCTGTAATCCCCTATTGTCAAATCCCCACACAACAGCCTAAGGGATCTGTTAACATATATAACTGACCATGCCTCTTTCCACTATTTAAAATTCTTGCCCTGGTCAGTGTGGCTCAGTTGGTTGGGCATCATCCTATGTACCAAAGGTTGCCATTTGATTCTGGATCAGGGCATATGCCACAGTTGAGGGCTTGATCCCCGATAGGGGGCATGCAGGAGGCAGCTGATCGATGTCTCACTCTTACATGGAAGTTTCTCTCTTACACTGCCTCTCCCTTCTCTCTCCAAAAATCAGTTAAAAATTTAAAAAAATAAAATTCTTTTACAGCTTCCCACTACACATGGGGTAAGGACACACACTCCTTACAGGATCCACGTGGTCTTGCTCCCTGTCAGCTTTTAAATTCCAACCATGTTACACACACACACACACACCCCAGATTTAATGGAGTTAATGCATACTCCTTCAAATCACCTCAAACCTCTTCTAGAGTCCAGATTAGATTTCCTGTCAAGTGTTCTTATAGCACTTTCTACCTTTCTCTGTAATTTCATATTGTGTGATTAGTTGATGAGTTGAACCCCCCCACCCAAGACTGTGAGCTCTTTGGGGGCAGAGAAACTATTTTGTTCTCTGCTGTCTTTCCAATGCTGAGCATAAAGCTGAGGCAAGATGAAAACATTTGTTGAATGTCTGAGACCTCAGAAAAATTTTAAGGCAGCTCCTTAAAGTTCTGTGAAAAGGGAATTGACAGAGTCTCTAGGATGCTGGGATCAGGATCTGAGCTCTGAAATCATCCACCCATCCATCCTATATAATAAAAGCCTAATATGCTAAATGTCCAGTCATCCATTCAAACAATCAAAGTGTAATATGCTAATGATATGCTAAGGATGCTCAACCGCTCGCTATGACATGCACTGACCACCAGGGGGTAGATCCAACCGGTAGGTTAGCTTGTTGCTGGGGTCCAGCCGACCAGGACTGAGTGAGACGTGCTGGACACACCCTGGAGCCCTCCTGTGGCCCCTCCCCCCGGCCAGCCCCACCCCTGATCGGCCACCAACACTCCGATTGGGGACGGGGCCAACCACCCATGGCCCCTCCCTCTGGCTGGCCCCACCCCCAATGGGTCCCCATCGGGGTGGGCCGGCCAGACCCCACCTGTGCACAAATTCGTGCACCGGGCCCCTAGTTCATTCAATAAAGAATTATTAAATCCCTACTATATGTCAAGGGCTCTTCTAAGTGTTGGAGATAAAGCATGAAATAGACAAAAGCTCCTGCCCTCATGAAGTATATGATCTGGTGGGGATAGGGGAAGGGGGGACAGACAATCCTTCCTAATAATAGAGGAACATGCAAATTAACCATTACTCTGCTACGCCCACAGCCAATCAGAGTGAGTATGCAAATTAACCCAACAAAGATAGAGGTTAATTTGCATATGCAGGTCCACAGAGTGGTGTGAAGCCTGCTATGAGGGGAAAGGGGGTGGCGGAGGGAGCTACTGGAGTGGTGCTCCACACAGAAGTGAGGACGTGCAGGCTCCAGGCGGCCCGGGACTTGTCAGCTCCCGGCGGGAGCAGGGACTTGCCAGCTCCCTGGTGGCTGGGAGTGAAGCCAGGGGACTGTTCTTGCATGAATATCATGCAATGGGCCTCTAGTCCTATATAATAAAAGCCTAATATGCTAAGTGTCCTGGTATCCAGTTGGCTGTTCAACCAATCAAGGAATAACATGCTAATGCCACTCAACTGCTTGCTATTATGCGCACTGACCACCAGGGGGCAGATGCTCAACTCAGGAGCTGCCCCCTGGTAGTCAGTGCGCTCCCACAGGGGGAGTGCTACTCAGCCAGAAGCCCTGAGCCAGGCTCATGGCTGGCAAGCGCAACGGTGGTGGCGGGAGCCTCTCCTGCCTTTGCAGCAGTGCTTAGGATGTCCAACAGATGGCTCCCAGATTGCAAGAGGGCACAGACCAGGCTGAATACTCCCCCCCCCCAGTGCACGAATTTCGTGCACCAGGCCTCTAGTAAGAAATTATATGTGTTAAAGAGTGATATGATTAATGCTAAGGAAAGTTAACATACAAATGTTAGTGGTACAATTCTAGAAGGGTGGACAGGAAGTTCTCAAGGAGAAGGTGACATCTGAGTAAAGACTTAAAGGAGGTGAAGGTGAGCCTTCACTATCTGGGGAAGTGTCCCAGGTAAAGAGAACAGGTGGTACATTTATACCATGGAATACTATGCAGATGTGAAAAAGAAGGATCTCACACCCTTTGAGACAACATGAAGAGACCTGGAGAGTATTCTGCTAAGCAAAATAAGCCAGGATCTCACTTATCTGTGGAATCTAATGAACAAATGAAATTGACAAACAAAACAGATCCAGAGACATGGAAGCTTGCAACAGATTAACAATTCTCAGAGGGAAGTGGGGAGGGTATGATGGGAAAAGAAAGAACTAGAGGCCCGATGCACCGTGCAAGAGTAGGCCTTCCTTCCCCCAGCTGCTGGCACCAGCTTCCCTCTGGCACCCAGGACCCGAGCTTCCCTCACAGTCCCGGCTTTATCCGGAAGGTCGTCCGGAAGAACATCCGGTCTAATTAGCACATTATGCTTTTATTATTATAGATAGGCATAACCCATGGACACAGACAATAGTGCAGTGAAGGCCTGGGGAGGAGGGGGTTAATGGGGAGAAAGGGTAACACCTGTAATACTCTCAACAATAAAGATAAACAAAACAGCAAGTACCAAGGCTCTGAGGCCAGTGTGGCTGTAGCAGAGTGAGCAAGGAGGGATGAATAAACGATGTCAGAGTAGTAACATGGACAGGTCATGCAGGGCTTTGCAGGTCATGGCGAAAACTTTGGCATTTACTTTCTGTGAGATGGAGGCACGGGAGGGTACTGAGCAGGAGAGGAACGTGACCTGACCCAGGTGTTCACAGTGTCACTCTGGGTGCATGTGAGGAACAGACTGTGGGGAGCAGGGAGACCATTGAGAAGGCTGCCATGATGATCTAGGCCAGTGGTTGGCAAACTGCGGCTCGCGAGCCATGGTTTACCGCTCTGTTGACTAATGAGTTTGCCGACCACTGATCTAGGCAGATGATGAGAGTGGACAGGACTAGGGTGACAGCAATGGAGGTGGGAAGAAATATAAAACAGAGAGGGGACTCAAGAACAACTCCAAAGCTTTGGGTCTGAGCAACTACAAGGATGGAGGTAACATTTACTGAGAACAACCTTGGAAGAACAGATTTTTCGGGAAAAACCAGGAGTTCAATTTGGCCAAGATTTCTCTCAAGATATCCAAGAGGCGATATCATGTAGGCAGTCAGCAGTCACAGGAGAGGTTCTGAGCTGGAGATAGAAATTTGAGATGTTTCCATGCTTATCCATCCCAAATTCCTTACAGAATCCACATGATTTGGCTCCTGCTAGTGACTAGAGGCTCACCTTGCACCTGGCTAAGTCAATGGGTGACATACACACAAATACTGAGCCCTCAACTTCCCAACTATGTGATCTTCTTGGACAAGTTACTTAACTTTCCCTGCCTTCAACAACCTCATTAGCAAAAGGGAGATCATACTAGTATTGGCCTCCTAGGACTATTCATTAAAAAAAAAAAATTAACTAAGCATCTAAAATATGCAGCCACTTGTCCTACATGCTAGAGATATTCCTTCCCCGCCCCTGTCCACAATCTGTAAACCACACATCCAGCCTGTCAACCCACACTCTTCCTCCGCTCCCTACCAAGACCCTTTCCTTGGTTCATCCCGGATGATCCTGCCTAGGATCCTGCCACAGACACCATCCTGGGCTGCCAGACCCAAGTCTCTTTCCCGTCAATTTACTGCCAGATGACAGCAAATAGGGCCTTCCCTTCTAGAATCCTCCCATGGCTCCTCATTGCCTTCAGAAAATCCCTAAATAGCCAACAAAATCTTCTACGACCTAATTCATACAGAACTTTCAATAAGATCTCCAAAACCAGATCACCAGGCCGTTTCTCATTGCTGCCTTTGTGAAAGCCATTCCACCGCACCGCAAGTACCCCTTCCCTTCCCCCAACCCTATCATTAGGTCTCAGCTCATGCAGCTTCTCCACTCCAGAAGTTTCCCTACCCGTGCTTCATCTGGGTTCCCTCGCGTTCAACGTTGCCACCATTAGCGAATACACGCAGGTAAGTAACGGAGCCCTTGATCACTCTTTACTGACGGGGTCTTTCCCACGTGATGGGGCCCGCTTCAGGCCTCTGCGCCTACCTCCTGCTCCAACTACGAACGTTTTACCTTCACGTTTTCCACGGTAAGCCTTCGGGAACCTGCCGCACGCCTCAACAGAAATCAACACCTGCGCAGAGCACGGCCAAAAACACCCAATCACGGCCCTTTCCTTCTTCCTTTTGAGCTAGCGACGAGCATCCAGCTGTCTGACTGCTGATTGGCCGCCTGACATCCCGCCCCTAAACACGTGAGCGAAAAGAACTCTGGTCTTTGTAGTTCCCCGACGAAAAGTGGGACAGATGCTGATGCTAAGTAGAGCTCCATTTCCCAGGAAGTGCCAGCATCCCTGAGGTGGAAGATGATACCCTTTGCAACAGGAGGTTCTTGACTGGCCATTTGGGAGACAAGTTTCCAAAATGCCAAGGAAACAGGCCCACTTACCTGGAACCCCCGGGATATTTTTTTGGCCTGAAAATCTCAAAACGTCTCCTCCACAATTGCACCAAAGGGTAAGACCAGACGTCAGGGGAGGGGGATAGGTCTGTACCCATTGTCTGCCTGTCAATCTCCAGATGGCACTAAGAAGTCCTATTACACGTATTCAGCACCTACTGGATGCTTGCCTGGCAAAAGGAACCACTCCTGCATAGACTCTGTGGAAACCCTGGCTTACTAAGACAAACTTGTTTCTCAGAAACAGGCCAGAGGTGGGCCTTTACTCTTCCAGAGTCTCAATTTACCCTGGAAAAGGCAAATGTGGGCTACAATCCAATTCAGGATCTCTGTCTAGGATTCCTTAGGCCCAGACCTCCTGCAGCCCCATGTCTGTACCAATAGCTATAACTTCCCTATGGGTATAACCGACAAGACAAAGCTCTTCCAGCACCCCCTCCCCAAACACATTCCGCACCATGCCTCTGAGGGCTGGGTGAAGGGAGCCAGGGCCCTGCAAACGCTCAGGCGGGCATGTGAGAAAGCTCTTTACTGGGGGGTACAGCAAGGAGGAGCAATGCCATCTCCCCCTACCTGCCCCCACCCCTTCCTAGGGCCCTGGGGTGAAGGGGGTCTCCCAACCACTGGACCACCACTGTCTTTGGTACAATAAATAGAAAACAAGGGGAGAGAGGGGGCCAAGGGTCCAGTCCTTAGTGTGGGGGCACGCCTAAACCCCTCTCCTTGACCCCCAACCCCAGGCCCCAATCAGTGCAGGCCTCACCCACCCCCGCTGGGTAGCAGCAATTCCAGTCAAGGGGAGAGATGAGGATGGGAGCCCAGGGCCCCCAGATGGGGGGAGGGGTATGGCTTCAGGAGGGGCCCCAGGGAAGGGGCAGGGTCATGAGCTGGCTGCCGTGCTCTGGGGTACACCACGAAGGCCCAAGCGAGGCCCCAGAGTGGCAGGGTCATCAGGGGGTGGGAGGGGTGGACGACCTCCTGTCATCCGAGTCCGGAGGGCTGAGGCAGCCGAGTGCTGGGGGGCAGGCGCTGGGTGGAGTGGGGAGCAGTCAGGAGGGCCGCCCACCAGGCTCACATCCATCAGCTCCGGAGGTGGTGGTGAGGTTGGTGATGGAGGACGGCCAAGGCATCGGGGTTGGGGGGGTAACTGGGTGCCAGCCCCTGGCAGTGATGATGCAGAGGCAGGGGCTTGATGTGTCTTGTGGGGCACATCGCCGCCTGCCCAGGGGCGTATTGGCTGGGAGAGTGGGACCTAAAGGAGCAAAGGAACAGTGGGTGATGGAGGCCCAAGTACCGGAGTCCCAGATACCCCACCACCCACCTCCAAAGGCCCTAAAGCCCCATACCTTGGGGCTGTTCATCTCACAGTCAGTGATGGAGGGCCCAGGGCCCCCACAATATCGGTTGCTGTAGCGGTAGGTCCGGTTGTCATTGGAGGAGCCACTGGAGCCTCCTGGAAGTACCAGGGGAGGAGAGAAGAGGCCTTAAGTAACGAGAGGTGGTGGCAGGGTTTTCAGGTGGCTGAATCTGATTCATGACCCAGGCCCAGGTTTGGGCTTTGGGTTCTGTGTTCATGTGAAACAGTCAGGCCCACTTTAGAGATTAGGGTTCAGTTTTGGGTGTTGGGAGTCAGAACCAATTAGAGGTCTGAGCACAAACTCAGTTTCAGAGATCAGGTCAGGGCCAGTTGGAGCTCTCCTACCCTAACCTTTGGAGTTCAGGATCATGCAGTTTCAAAGCTCTAGGTGATGGCCCAATGACAAGGTCCCCAAGGTCAGGCCAAACCAGAGCTTCCCCCACAACTGTCCTACCCTATGGGGAACTGGGCACCCACCAGAGCTGGAGATGGAGCTGGCGGTGCTGGAGGAGGGGCAGGTGTCGAGGGGGGCGGGCGAGGTGGAGGCACTGCTGCCTGCCGGGCCCGTGTTGGTGGCCTCATCTGCCGTGCGGCGAAAGAAGCCATGCTGCAGAGCCCCAAGTGGGCTGATGCGGGCGGCGGGCTCATACTCCAGCATGCGCAGCACCAGGTCCTGGAAGCGGAGGTAGTCGGCGGGGCTGTGGCCCGGCTCCCCCGCCCGCCGGCCCCCGGGCCCGCCCGTCTGCACGCCCAGCACCTCCTGCAGCCGCCGTGTCCCAGGGCCCTGGTAATCCTGGCAGGGAGGGGGTGGGAGGGGGGGCAAGAGAGTGGCCGTCAGTGGGCAGGAGGGGCAGGGAGACACACACGGGGAAACAGAGGCACCAGAGAGAAAGTGGAAAAAGAAGCTAAGAAGAGTTGTGGGGTGGGTAGGAGAGAGAGGGTAGATTGGGGAGGAAGGAAAAGACAGACAAGGGGGAGCGAAAGGAAGGGAAAGACACGAGGGAGAGCGGGGAGAGAGGGAGCCCCAAGTGTGAGAGAGTGAGGGGCCACCAGGGTAGGAGGAGCGGCAAAGGGCAGGGGCCGCACCTTCCTGAGTTCCTTTGTCCTCCGTAGGGTCCAGCCACCCCCAGGCAGCCGTTCAAAGTACTTGCGAGCCTTGGGTGCCTGGTCTAGCATGGGAGCTGGTGGGATGCCCAACACCTCCACAATCCGATTCATTTGGTCCACCTGTGAGCATGTGGGCAGTCAGGGTCATCAGGCCAGCCTGGCCTACACCCCCTCCAATACAACCCCTCCTCAGGATCACACCTCATTGGAGCCACTAAAAAGGGGCTCTCCAGTGTGCATCTCCACCAGGATGCAGCCCAGGGACCACATGTCAATGGCCAGGTCATAGGGCGTGCCCAGGAGCACCTCGGGTGACCGGTAGAAGCGGCTCTGGATGTACTGGTAAATCTGAGGGAGGACAGAGGGCAATAGTTACCCCTACTGGCACCCCCAAAACTACAACAAGCCTTCTGCCCTCAAACTGGGGATGTGGTTGCTACAAACCCTGATGTTATCAGCACCAATTTTACAGGAGCCACTACCTCCACTTTACTCATTGGCCTCAAAAGTCTGCCGGCTTAGTCTGATCCTGATCTCCATCTGTAGGCCTGACTCTGGGCCCCTCTTAGTCAGAGTTTGGCAGTCTGCAAACCTAGGCCCTTCCTACCACCCCAATCCAGACCCTTTTCATGCCACCACCATCATGAATTCAAATGACTGCTTATAGGAAGTTGCATAGCTGAAGCACCTTTCCCAACCTTCCATCCCAGCTTTAAGAAGACTGGGTAAACAATACTTAGCTAAGTGCCAACTAGGCTCAAAGCCAACCCAATTTCCCCTACCTTCATCTGGCAGCCTCAAAACTGGCCCCACCCCCAGCCTTCACTCTTCCTTTTCTGACTGGGCAGTATATATATCCTGTGGCCCTCTTCTTTACCTACACTGGCCCTTTGTCGCACACTGGCCCCACCCTTCGTACCCATCCTAAGCACTATCCCTTAGGCATCAGCTCCTTCACTACCCCATCCAGCCTATCTCGCTCGGCCCCTTCATCTCTGGCCACCAGCTGGCCCCGCCCGGTCCCAGCCACACCCATACCCACACCACTAGTCCCACCCCTAGGGCGGGGCCAGGCCCTACCCGCTGTCCAAGCTGGCAGGAACTGCCAAAGTCCACGATCTTGATGGCACTGCGCTTGGGGTTGCAGAGCAGGATGTTCTCAGGCTTGAGGTCGCAGTGAATGATGCTAAGCTCGGGGGTGGCCAGGAAGAGAAGCGCTGTGCAGAGCTGCTGCGCCAACTTCCGCGTCAGGTTCAGTGAGACACCCCGGAAATGCGTGTTGCGCAGGAGGTCATACAGGTTGTAGGAAAGCAGTTCAAACACCAGGCACAGGTGGTTCCGGAACATGAAGTGCCGCTTCAGGTGCACTGCCGGGAAGGGGACCAAATATGTGGGTGGGGAAAAAAACTGAGGCTCAGAGAAGCCAGTGGTGGCCTACGGTACGCAGGAATCAAGGAGAGGGCCAGAGCAGATATGTGTCTCTGCTTCTTGAGCACTGGCCAAAGTGTGGTGTGCCCACAAGTACCAGCTGCTAGTCCGGTATTTTCATATGGTCTATAATTTGGATCATACCAAGAAAAAGACTGATTTTCTTAAGAAAAGTGAATTCTTCCCAAGTCTCTTGTCAAACTGTCAAGATTAAACCAAAGAGAGAGTTTCTATTTGGTACTGACAGGTCTGTACAGGGACTGAATGAAGAGGGAGACAGGCCAGGCACCACTGTTTTCCTCCAGCTAAGGAGGCTCACCAGTGGTGTCTAACATGATTCTAAACTGCCTCATTTAATTTTATAACATTATTTTAGTCTCAGTTCTTTTTTGTGTGTGTGGCAGAGGTTACTCATTTTCCACTTATTGTGAGGATTTATATTTAAAGAAACATACTCTTTAAGTCCTCTTGCTTTTTCTAAGAGGAACCAGTATAAACAAGAGGGAAAAGGCTGGCATAGTTGTTAAAAGTAAAGGCTCTGGAGTCTACTGCCTGGTCAAATTACAGCTCTACTGAGTACACACTCTGTGACCTTATGCAATAATAGCATCTGAATGCCTTGTTTCTTCATCTCTAGGCTGTGGGCAATGATGCCCCTTCCATGGCACTGTGGTGAGGCAGACAAGAGCTTATTTATGTAAAGTGATTATAACAGAGCATGACCCTAAGCACCTAAGAAACTCTGACCAGCATTATCTTGTGAATAGGACAAAAATCATAAAAAGTGGCAGAAGAGTCACCAATGTCATGTCCTGAGGACACCAACCCCATCCTATAGCAGGGGTGACCTGTCCCTAAGCAACTCGTGTTGCCTCAGGGCTCACCTATGTAGTACTTCATCTCGGTGTCATGCTGGTTCATCAGCTCCAGCAGCCGCAGCTCAATCTGGGCCTGGTTCAGGAAGGCCTTTTTGTTCTTGATGATCTTGATGGCCACCAGTTCCTGGGTCTGATGATCATAGGCTTTCACCACCTGCAGGGGCAGGGTATGTCACAAAGTGAGGGAAATAGGAGATGAGGGAGGAGACAGCGCCAGGTACTACTGTTTTGCCTCCAGCTAAGGAGGTTCACCAATATCATTATCAATATTACTAACAGAAATTCAAAATTGAGTGCTCACCACAGTCAGGCACTAGTATGAACACTGGACATGAAATAATACAACCACCTCATGTGCAGAGTCCTATTAATTGCAGTTTTTTTAAAGAAAATGAAACAGGCACAGGGAAAACCAAGTGACTGGGCTGAGTTGAATGGCCCAGCATAGAACTTGAAACCACTGAACCACTGACTGTGTGAATCAATATCAGTGGGTGCCCATATCCCCCAATCTCTGGATCTGGGTGGGTAGGGGCATCCCGCACCTGGCCAAAGGAGCCTTTGCCAATGAGGGAGTCAATCTCATAACGCTCCAGCCAGCGCTCGCCACTGCGCACTATGTAGTCATGGTTGTCATCGTCATAACCGTGGTTCAGGACCTTCTTCTCCTTCTTGGTGCTTGAGTCCTGAGGAGGAGCCTGCTGGGCCCGCCGCTTCTTCTTTGCATAGTAGACCTGCCCAGCCGGCCAGCCAGGAGATGAGGACTGGTGAGTGACCTGTGCCAGCAGCCAGGACCCCTCAGCACCCAGCCGGGTCCCCCACCCCCTGCCTACCTCATTGATGTGCTTGTAGGTCTTGATGAGGTCCACGGAGAGCTTGCGCAATGGGGCTGTGGTCACATCCCGGAAGGCCAGAGGAAGCCTCCTCGGCAAGAGCCGCACATTAGGCAATACCTGCTGGGCGGGGTGAGAGGTGGGCACTGAGGACAGACCTTTACCTCCAACCTCAAGGGGAAGAACTAATGGGTGGCTGGCTCATCACTACTGTGTGCCTATTTATTTGGTCATTGTCTGACAACCCCACTAGCAGAGAAAGTCACCAAGGGCAGAGGCTATGTCTTATTCTTGCTGTATATCTTCAGTGCCTGGAGCAAGGCCTGGCATGTAGTGGATAATAATAATAATTATTTTAAAAATACATTTTTATTGATTTCAGAGAAGAAAGGAGAGGGGGAGAGAGATAGAAACACCAATGATGAGAGAGAATCATTGACTGGCTGCCTCCTGCATGCCCCCAACTGGGGATTGAGCCTGCAACCCAGGCATGCGCCCTTGACCAGAATCGAACTGGGGACCCTTCAGGCCAAAGGCTGACGCTCTATCCACTGAGAGAAACCAGCTAGGGCTATAGTGGGTCATTGTTAAAAGATTAGCTGAGTGTTCATTTCTGAACCTCAGTGGAAGAGATCATACAAAAAACTTAGGCTCTGCCCGACCCAACCCTTCGCCTGAGACCATCCATCTGGGTATCCCATCTTAAGGATTCCCATCTTGCTTTACCCTTATCCCTTAGAGCAGTGGTCAGCAAACTGCGGCTTCGAGTTTGCCGCTCTGTTGCCGACCACTGCTGTAAGGCATTACCCTTACCTAGAAGTTTTGGTTTCAGGTTAAAGACATTAGTACATTATTAAAATGTTTTTTAAGTGTTTTTCCCTAAGGCAGTGGTTGGCAAATTCTTAGTCAACAGAGCCGCAGTTTGCCGACCACTGCCTTAGAGCCTTTCCAATGCTCACATGCCCACCCCTCTCCCCACCCCCCTCCCCCAATCTGAGCATCTTTGTCCAGTTATTTCACTTCAAGAGTCCTGGATCTGGATCCAGCACCCTGGATCTCCCACTCTAAGCTCTACATTTCAGAACCTTAACTGTCTCTATCCCTGGAGATCTATACCCTGTACCCTTGGCCCTGCTAGCTCCAAGACCCTTCAGGTTCAACTTTCCTCTCCTTACACCCCCTCCAGATCTTTCACTCTGGACTTCTTAGTGAACATTTATTGCTTACTATGTGCCAAGCACTGTCCTCAGCATTTTACATGTATTTCATTAACTGGTTTAATCCTCACAACAACCCTGTGAGGTAAATATTATTATTGGCCCCATTTTACAGAATAGAATACTGAAGCATGAAGAACCTAAGTAATTTTACCTATTTTAACCCAGGCCCTCAAAACTCTGACTCTGCCAGCAACTTTTCTATTATATTCAACTTCCATGGGGCTCTTCATGCCCCTGAGACTGTCCTGGACAACCACACTATCTTTGGCCCCAAGATCCTTCTATTCCCAGCCTCTCTCTAGCCCAGGCAGGCGAGGACCCAGCTGACGACATACCTGTGTGTGTTCCTGGGGCCCTGGGAAGCCAGAGAAGGGACCATGGCCCGGTGGGACGGCCATGGTGGGCTCAGAGGGCCGCAGGGGAGCGAGGCCTGGAGCGGGAGCCCGGCCGGGGGGCGCCTTCTCGCATCCTGCACTTCGGCTGCCACCGCCGCTGAGATCTGAGAGCAGGCGGGAGACAGGGGAACAACATGGAAGGGGATGTGTGGGATAATGCCAGGCAGGAAAGAGGTGGACATCAGAGAGAAGGCAAGGGTGGAGGAAAAGTGCAACAGAGCAACAGGTGGGAATGAAGAGGGGACAGACAGAAGTGGTGAGGGGGAGGGGAAAGAAGGCATAGCAGAGTCCCTCAACAAATGATTACCAAATAAATGAGGTAAGCAGCACAAACAGGGGCACATGTGAAAGAGAGTGATCAGGAGTCAGGCAAGAATATGGGCCAGGACAGAAAAGGACAGAAAGACACCAATAATTGGAAGAAGGAAGAAAACAGAAATCACAGACAGTATGGGGAGTAGGGTTCACTCTTTTCTTCCCATTTCCACTTGTAACCCTCCCCAGGCTGCCCTCACACAAGATCCTGTCCTCCTGTACTCTCCCCTGAATATTGGGATCTCATCAAAGTAAGGTTCATCTGTTTCAAGATCTACCCTTCCCAGCAGATCCCCCAATCCAGAAGTCTAGGATTCCCCAAACCACATTAGAGTCCTCTAGGCTCCCACCAAACTATAGCAAAGTCCTCTGTAGGCCTCTAAAACCATATCAGTGTCTTTGGGTACCTCCTGATCACAGTTATCTGAAAACTACTATATAACAGAGTCCTACTCCTCTGGTCCACCAGGGCACACCCTTCCCCTGGGACCCTCCCCATATTATGCCAAGACCTCTTCCTTATATTATATTCTCCCACCTCAGGAAACTACCCCTCTAGCTAGTTTCTCCATACCATATCCCAACTCCCCGATATTATGCCAAGGTACCCCTTCCAATCAAGGCCCACTCCTCCTGATGGAAGCAAAGGGGATGTGTCTCTTCTCACGATTTATAGTGATCGTCCTTCTCTTGCCTACATTGGAGTCTACCCAATTCCTCCCAATCAATATTCCTACCAGGGCCCTTTCTCCAGGGACTCTTCTGTCCACTGGTCAATCCACAACTGTGCCCATTCCTAGAAGGCCCCATAGCCAAATCCCCCAAATATCACAGAATTCTTCCCACACCAAAATCCTCTCCCTGCGGGCCTTCCCTCATATCAGTCCCTTTCTCCTATGCCAAGCCTTGCTACCCCACGACCCCTCCTCTCTTGGAGCTCCCCCCCCCCCCCCCCCACACACACCAAACTCTTTCCTGGGGTCTCTCCCACACCAGAATCGTCTCTCCCAGCCACCACCCCCTACCCGGGTCAGGGCTGGTGCGGGGCCAACGGGAGGCTGGGGCGCGGTGGGGCCCCCAGTGGGGTGGGCGAGCAGCCAGCATGGCGGCGGTGGCGGTGGTGAGGAGACAGCCGCCTGTCCCGGGCCGGCGGGCCCCGGCAAGCCCGTCGGCGGGGAGGGCAAGCGGGACAGGAGGCCGGGTGGGTGACAACAGCAGCCGCTACGGGGGGAGGGGGGGTAGGAGGGGACAGGGACGAGGGTCAACCCGGGGCACACAGGGAAGGAAAAGGCAGGTGGATGGGGGAGGGGCGGGTTAACCCTCGACCCGCCGGCCCCGCCCCACACAGCCACCGGCCCCCAGGGACACAGGCTGGCCTCCCATTTTGGAGGGCTGCCAGGGCCAGCGGGCAGGCCTGAACTTGGCAGTCCACACCTGCCATGGCAACAACCGTGCCATTGGTCGCTGGGCCCAAGAGCTCAACCAATCACAGCTCGGGGCGGTTGTTGCTAGGCGACAATGATGCAGCAGGCAGAGCCGAGCCCAAACAAAGGGCGGGAGCGGGACCCCGGTACCCCTTCCCAGGACAACTCTCTCGGGCTATGCCCTTCCAGAAATCCAACTATGAATAATTAGGCATGTCCTGCACCTGCCCGCCGCCCCACTCCTCTCCTCCCTGCGCCTCCTAAGTCTCCCGGCGACAGGGGGAGGGCAGAGCGCGAGCCGCGCCCCATCTGTAGCCACTTCGTTACCTGAGAACGCAGGCAAGGGGACTCAAACTGCTCGGGAAGCCCGAGCTCAGGCCTGCCCACTGGCTGAAGATATCCGGTGGACGCAGCGAAGCAGGGCCCCGATTACCCAGTAATGCAACCAGCAAAATGGCAACCACAACAAACCGGCCCCCCCCTCCCCACAGGCTTTGGGCTCCGCCCCCACACCCCCCCAATCCACTCCCCCTCACGTGACTCTCTCGGCAATACACTACGCCTGCTCAGCGGAGCCCAGCACACATGCGCAGTGAGCTCCGCCCAAGCGCCAAAATCCAGGCTTGGGTGGCGCAAGAGGCAGCTAAGAAAGGAGCATGCGCTGTGTGGTCGGATGAGAATGTCCACCCCCAACAACCACCACCACGCAAGTTAACTAAGGACACTAAGGACGCATTCCGCCCTGTTGTCAATGTAAGTCGCCAAGCAATCAGCAGCAGACCCAGACCGGAAGGAAGGATGAGTCTTTTAATAGAAAAACACACGTGTAACAGTAGCAACACAATCTCTAGCAATCCAGATCAAGAGCCAACCTTCAGTTCTTCACCTTGGGGGGCGGCCTGTGAGAGGAAGATGAGGGGCATCAGAGCTTGTCACCACTTTAGGGGCACTCCTAACAAGTATTGAACCATGTGGCTCTGGGGTGCAGGGGCCAGAGACATCTGTCTTGTTGGAATACTGGGCCCCCTGCTCACCTGTATACACCCACGACCACGGCGTGGTCTCTTTCATATGGCTCTAGAGTCAACTGCTCCTGGGGTTTCATGTTTTCCTGTTGCATTTTTTTCACTTCAGAGGCAAACACTGCCTCGGCAGATGCTGTGGAGTCAATGCAGTTAGCCTGCAGAGGAGAGAGGATTTGAAGTCTGCAGCAAGGCTTTGAGCCATTTGCCCTTTTCTGTGCTCTTTAAATTAGAAGTACTTGATTTTACTGGAAATGGTGAAACTCAAGTTTTGGAAATTTTCAATTTAGTCCGGATTTGGAACAGGTAGCCTTCAACAAAGTCCTATTATCTAAAAGCCAGTGTTTAAATTTTACACTCAGGGCTTCCCCCCCCCCCCCCCCCTTCTGCTTCCCCTTTAACAATAATAATGCAGCTAAGAATATGAAAATAAATGTAGCAAAAGGCTAACAAAATGGTGAATCTGGTTGAAAGGCAAATGGCAGAATTCTCTGTATTTCAAACTAAAATGTTTTTTAAAATGCAACTAGCATTTATCTAGTATTTATTCTACACCAGGCTGTTCTAAACACTTCACGTATATTAATTTAATCCTTATATAGACACTAAAAAATTGGACTAATATTTCTATTTTACATATACAGGATTTTCATTTTACAAGCACACAGATTAAGTAACCTGATCAGACATACAGCGAGCTGGAATTCAAACTCAAATTGTCAGAGTCAGGGATCATGCACTTGACCACTACATTCTATTGCCTCTTTAAAACCAGAGCTGCTAGTTTTGCAGACATTATTCATCATGTGATATTTGACTCAGGCCAGGGAATGGCTTGTAGGGAGCTGTGTGGAGATAAAGGCTGAGAATAGACTGACTGGATTAGGGGGGATGAAGGCTCCCTTGTTTTGACTGGTTACTTGGCAGTTAATGATAGAGAAGATACTTAGACTCCTCCAAGACCCGCACCTTAATAGAAATCACAAAGTGTCCTCCATTACGTAGGAATGTGTGGGCATTCAGGGCTACAATCCGGGTTTGGTCTGGCTGGGCCACATCGGCAAAGATCACATCCACCATTGCTAGGGAGAAAGTGGCAGTTAAAAGCTGGGTCCACTGATCTTCCCAGCTCTTCCCAGGGGGCCTGCAGAATCCTGGCAGTCTTCCCTGCTTCCAGTCCCACTTCCCCCCACTGATCCCCCTTCCCTCCATGGTGCCCCCAAGATGGGTCCAAACCCAGTAACATCATTCATTCAGACCTCTTGTAACCCATGGTTGCCACCTACTCTGTGCCCAGCCCCGGGCCGGGCGTGGGGGACAGAGAGACGAGTCAAACCCGGACCCTGCCCTCGAGACGCTCCCGGGTCTGGGTGTGAGACAGACACATCATCCAAAGACAAATAAAGGTGAGTACTTACAGGCAAGAGTGTCTGCAGGATTGTCAGATGAAAACAAGTTGCAGGACAAGGGGTATGGTATAAGTACATGGGAAAAAAACTCACAGGAACCAGCAGAATGCAAAATAATATTTTTAAGGCAGTATGATTAAAAAAAAAACAAAAAACTTAATATGGGGAGATGTTGTAATGAAACTAACTTTTTAAAATTGGAAAAAGCAGACATCAAATTGTTCATATGTTACCTCAGAGGGTGATTTCTAAAGAATTTCATTTTTACATCTTGCTTCTGAGTATTTTTTTAAAAATTGAAGTAATTGATATTTACAATGGACTCCTCTGGGCCAGGCCACACTCAGTTTGTGCTTCCTGGTTATGATCTCACCAGAGGACAAGGAGGACCTCTGAAGGAGGCTTTGTTGCTGTTGTTGTTGTTCTTACTCCTCACCCAAGGATACTTTTTCCATTGATGTTTTTTTACAGAGCGTGGGAGGGAGGGGGCTGAGAAAGAGAAACATCGATTGGTTGCCTCCCTGCACCTGCCTGAGCATTGAAACTGCAACTCAAGTACGTGCCCTTGATTGGGAATTGAACCCATGACCTTTCAGTGTGTGGGCCAATGCTGTAACCACTGAGAAACACCAGGTAGAGCTGAAGGAGGCTTGTCTATATAAGCCAGGGGGCAGTGTAAAAGTACCATATTTTAGAGGGAGGAAGAAAGTATGGGGCAGCCGAGGCCTAGGGAGAGGGGCACGAGATCAGAGGAGAGGAGGCTGGCATCTAAAGGTGCCAGAAACCCTGAAGCAGGTCTACCATCTTCACAACCTCACCTGGCTCCCCCAACCCTTTTCATTCCTGCAGACGCAAGAGGCCTGCTCATCCATTCCAATTCCATCCAAAGTAGGGCCCTGGCCTCTTCTAGGAAACCTGGAGTGGCCTATCCTACCCCACCTGGGCCAATCACTGATCCCTCACCAATGAGCATGCGGTATTTGTGCGGGTGCCGAGCATCTTCAATGACAGGAATAATGTTAGTCCTCTTCTTGGCCAAGTTAATGAGGTCACGGCCAGAGCGGTGGGAGAACTCAACTGCATAGACCAGACCATCCTAAAATAAATCAAATAACAATAATGATACTAGTTCTCAAGTATGGAGCACCTACTTTGGGCCCATACACTGCATGCAGCATATCTTCAAATCCCCAAATCTAAACTCTACCACTTAACAACTATTATTATTATGTTCATTTTACAGATGAATTAATTGAGGTCCAGAGACATGAAGTCGCTGGCCAAAGTTTATTCCCTCCCGCTTTGCCTGATCTGAAAACCCAAGCTCCCAATACAGGCTTAAAACCAGGAAGCTAGTGCACAGAGATGAAGTCTTAACAGCTAAGAATATCTGCAATAGACCAGGCATTGCTCTAAGTACTTTATAGGAATTAACTAATTTATCTTCACAATAACCCTATTTTCCAGAGGGGTAAACTGAGGCCCAAAGAGATTAAATAACTTGTGAAAGTTATGTCACTGTTAAATGCCTGCACCAGAGCCTGGGTTTTATAGGCTCTGTAATGTAGATGAGCATGAAATGACATGCACAGGTACCCTGTAAACAGGGAGCTTGTACAGCCACACTGAAATGCAGGCCCAGAAAATGAGATTTGTTCTTTCAAGAGAAACTAGAAGATCAGATTTTGGGGGCATACATTTTTTAAAAGAGCAACTAAATCAAGTAGTCTGGTATATACTCAGTAGTCTGGTGTATACTCAGTTCTGGGCCTGGCTAACAATGGTGATCCAATGTCCATGCCCCTTTCCTCTGGGCCAAGAACTCAGAAATGAAGTTGAATGAGGCTTTGGAGAGCAGATAGTTCAAGCTGCTTCTTTTACTCACAGGCACTCTAGCAGGGAAAGGCCTAGCTCCATGCCATGCAATGTAGGGAAGGATCTAGGGCCTCTGACTCCAGGTTGGCAGAGCGGCAGCCTTCCTCTCCCTCCTACCTCACCACCAGCCCTTACTCATATCCATCCCCATAACTTCATCCACTCACCGGGCCTACGATGTCAGAGACATGAGAGACGGTGGTGCCCGAGGCAGCCCCAAGGTAGAGCACCTTGGCCCCTGGCTTGATGTGGATTTGGTCCACACCGCCCAGGATCGCTGCTGCCAGCTTGGAGCGGAAGGGGTTCCAGGCACGGTACTCGATTTTGTCATCTCCCTCCTAGGCCAGGAGAGATGGAATAGTATTCAGTGCCAGACTCTTCTGCAAGCCCCCACTGCCCTTAACCCCAGGGCCCTCAAACAAAAACATTTGCTGTGCCAGGACATACTGTGTGCAGACCCTATATTAGGCATTGGGGATACATAGTTACCGAGACAAAGACCCGTGCCCTGAAAGGGTAAGTATGTAATGAACTGACTAACACACACAGTTGACATAGTAGCCAGTAACAGGCACTAAGGAGAAAAGATCAAGCCAGAAAAGTAGATATGGAGTATGGGGAGCAGGGCAAGAGACAGGTGAAAATGAGAAAGGGTGGCCAGGGAAGAGCCAAGAAGCAGACTTGAAGAAGGTGAGGGGCCCATTCAAGTTATCTTGGGAGGGGGAGCTCATTTCAGGCGCCAGGAAACACAGCAGAAAAGCCCTGAGGCAGGAATGTGCCTGGCCATAAAGAAAATGACATGGGATAATAGGGAAAAGGGCCCTGGCCTGTGTGGCTTGGTTGGTTGGGCTTGAGTCTCCTACACAGAAAGGTTGCCAATTCAATTCCTGGTCAGGGCATATTCCCAGGTTTTTGGCTCAACACCCAGTAGGCGTGTGCAGGAGGCAGCCAATAGATGCTTTGTTCTCACATCAATGTTTCTCCCTCTCCCTTCCTCTCTCTCTTAAAATCAATTTTAAAAAACCTTTGAAAAATAGGACGCCCTAGCCCAGTGGTCGGCAAATTGCCAGTTTGCCGACTACTGCCCTGGCCAGTTTGGCTCTGTGGATAGAGTGTTGGCCTGTGGACCAAAGGGTCCCGGATTCTATTCCAGTTAAGGGTTTGATTCACGTACCTCGGTTGCAGGCTCCTTCCTGGCCTAGGCCCTGGTCAGGGCTCGTGCAGGAGGCAACCAATCAATGTGTTTCTCTCACATCGATGTTTCTCTGTCTTTCCCTCTCTCTTCCACTCTCCCTAAAAATCAATCAATGGAAAAATATCCTCAGGTGAGCATTAACCAAGAAAATAAAAATAGGGCAAGAGATAGGTGGCGAGGGCTGTTTTTGACAGACAGGGTAGTGCAAGGTGGCCTTTGAGAAAGACAAGGTGACACTGACCAGACACGCTGGTGTAAGAGGGAACTAGTCATACATAGAGCTGGGAGACGAGTACTCCAGGCAGGGGAACAGCAAGGTCAGTGGGTTAGAAGATACTTAGTCAGGGAGACAGTGGGAGGAGGTGAGGCCAGGGAGTGGCAGGGGAAACAGGAATGTGAAGGGCCTTCCAGGCCATACCTGGAACATTAACCTGAAGGCAATGGGAGTCATAGAAGGCGTGTGGGGAAGGAAGTGCACGATCTGACTTATGTATTAAGACAGTGCCCTCGCTGTCCCATTTAAGACACATGGTGGAGGCAGGGAGACCAGTAAAACATCAGTTGGTGCTCTGGTGGCTTTGAGACGGGCCTATGTCTCACCGAAATTGAGACTCTCTTTTCTCCATAAACTGATTCTCCAGGGACCAGATTCTTGGTGACTAGGGCATCTTCCTTTCCACGACAAATGAAGACACCTAAATGAGGGGATCAGAACAGCAGTAAGGACTCTGGGCCCCGCCCCACCCCACCCCACCCTCAGCAGGTTCCTTGCTTTCTTCACTCACCTTCATGCCGGTGAGGTTCCACCATCACATTTTTCCCTGACTGATTTCCTCTTTTTCCTCCCCTACCACGACCCCGGTTGCCACCAGACTGGAACCCGCCACCTAAAAGGGAGAGACCCAGTGAGAGAGGGAGACCCCACATTTATTCCTATACCACCCCCCAAGCTCAGGGAAAGCTTCCTCCATCACCTCTCCCAATCTCACTCACCTCTTCCTCCTCCTCCTCCTCCTCCTCCTCGTCCACGGCCTCTGAAGCCTCCACCACGACCTCGGCCCCCACCAAAGCCGCCTCGGCCCCCACCAAAGCCACCTCGGCCTCCACCTCGACCCCCACGGTCACCAAAGCCCCCTCGGCCACCCCCACGGGGGCTGAAACCTGTAATGGAAACAGAAATAGGAATCAGGGCAAGGAAGCTGGAAAAGTTACTCCTACACCTCACAATTCTACTCAAGAGAGAACATGGAGAAACATGTACCAGGCAGCATGTACACGGATGTCCACAACAGCAGAAAAATCAGGACTAACTCAAATGTCCACAGGCACAATGGACAAAAAAAAGGAAATATTTACAATAAAAATTAAAAGGACCTATAGTTACCCGCCAAAGATAGATAAATCTTAGAATCAAAATGTTAAGTGATAAAGCAAGTCTAAGGAAACCACATCTACACTAATAAAAGAGAAAGATGCAAATTGACCGTATCTCCGCGCCGCCCACCAGCCAACCAGGAGTATGCAAATCAACCCAACAAAATGGTGGGTTAATTTGCATACACAGGCATGGAGTGAAGAACGAAGGCTCCGCTGCAGCCCAGGTCCTGGAGGAAAACTGGTGCCAGCAGCCAGGGGAAGGAAGGCCTATTGCATGAATCTTCGTGCAATGGGCCTCTAGTTCAATATAATATCCTTTCTATAAAGTTCAGCAACTGAAGTGAAACAATGCTATGCTGTGGTGACATATGTGATAATCCATGTCCCACCTCCATTCCACAAGAGTCAAGGGATGATAATGCAAAACCCATGATACTGGGTAATGGGAGGGAGAAATTATGGGGTTAGGATAGGGGAGGGGAACATAGGTTGATGTAGCTTAACTGTCAATATTCTGTTCCTGGAATGGTAGAGTCACAGAATTCATTCTCTATTCAATTAGAGGACCAATGCACAAAATTTGTGCACTTGGAGGGGGTGGTCCCTCAGCTCAGCCTGTGCCCTCTGGCAGTCCAGGAGCCCTTGGGGAATGCCACGGAGGCGGGAGAGGCTCCTGCCACTGCCACTATGCTCACCCAGCTTCTGGCTCACTGACCACCAGGGGGCAGCTCCTGCATTGAGCATATAACCCCTAGTGGTCAGTGCACGTCATAGCAACCAGTCGTTTTGCAAATTAGCCTTTTATTATATAGGATAGTAATTAGTCTGTAGAACACTGCGCACGTGTGTGTGCGCGTTAGTGTATGCACACTTGCTTGTGCTCCCTGGGGTGGTAGGGTCATCCAGATCCTGGAAACATCTTCCTATGCCTACCCTTGTATCTGGAACAATAGTGCCAACACCCAAACAGAGGGGAGCTCGGTGTGATGCCTCTCCTGCTAATTGATCTCCTGTTTCCAAGACTGCAGAAGTCTCTACCAGCTCAGAAAAAAATAGAAAAAAGAAAAACAAATTGTGCTTTATGGATGGGCAACAGTTTATAAGCAGTTTAGGGCTTATCAACAAGATTGAAAGTTTAAGAAAAAAAAAATAGGTTCAGGGACTTAATTTTCATCATTCACAACAGTGCAAATGTTCTTCACCAAGCACAAAACAATGTTTGCAGCAGACAGACTTCTGGTGCTAACAGATTCAATATGTGACTTTTGGCAACTTCAAAAGCTCTTTAGTGACAATCAGAAAAATCACAAATTATAAAAAGTAGTGTAAAGATTAATGTTGATTTAAAATAATCTGACTTGAGCCCTGGCCGGGGTATCTCAGTGGTTAGTGTGTCAGCCATGCACTGAAGGGTCTTGGGTTTGATTCCCTGCCTCCCTCCTCTTCCACTCTCTAAAAATCAGCCCACCCTTGTGGCTCAGTGGTTGAGCGTCGACCTATGAACCAGGAGGTCATGGTCAGGACACATACCTGGGTTGCAGCTTGATCCCCAGTACAGGGGATGCAGAAGGCAACTGATCAATGGCGCTCTCTCTCTTCATTGGTGTTTCTCTCTCTCTCTCCCTCTCCCTTCCATTCTGAAATCAATAAAAATATATTAAAGATATAAAAATCAATGGGAAAAATATCCTTGAATGAGGATTAAGAAAAAAATTAAAAATAAATAAATAATCTGACTTGATATAAACTATTCAATAGCAAACTTGCTAACGTTTTTGTAAAGGTATATTATATTACCTTTCTACGAAAGCTTCATGCATCTTAATGGCACTAAGATGAACATGTACAACTCCTTAATAGCTATTCCTAGTAAATCGTTAAAAATTAACGGTTTCAAAACTCCTACACATAACCAAGAATTGTTAACCTTCTTTCTTACCCTCTCTCTCAGACTACTGTCCATGTGGTAGCTAGTGATGCCCTTTTTAAAACAGGCATCAGATCTCATCAGTACCGTTCTCAAATCTCTTCAGTGATTTTCCATCACATTCAAATGAAATCAAAATTCCTTTCTCTGTCTTTTTTTCCCCTGCCGCCACAGAGCTGCGCGGAGGCTTGGGTGCGTTAAAGATTTGGCTCTACCCATAACCCATCACCATGGCCGAGGAAGGCATTGCTGCTGGAAGTGTAATGGACGTTAATACTACTTTGCAAGAGGTGCTGAAGACCGCCCTCATCCAAGATGGCCTAGCGTGCAGAATTCGCAAAGCTGCCAAAGCCTTAGACAAGCGCCAAGCTCACCTTTGTGTACTTGCATCCAACTGTGATAAGCATATGTATGTCAAGTTGGTGGAGGCTCTTTGTGCTGAATACCAATTCAACTTAATTAAGGTTGACTGACAACAAGAAACTAGGGGAATGGGTAGGCCTCTGTAAAATCAACAGAGAGGGAAAACCCCTTAAAGTGGTAGGTTGCAGTTGTGTGGTGGTTAAGGACTATGGCAAAGAGTCTCAGGCAAAGGATGTCATCGAGGAGTACTTCAAATGCAAGAAATACAAATAAACTTGGCTTTTGTTTATATATATAAAAAAAATTCCTTTTTCTGGTTCCAAACGTCCTTAAAGCAGTGGGTCTCACCTTTGGCTAATCCCTGAAACCTAGACATTCTAATTGTCTTGGGTGAGAGCCTGGGTATGGGAGCTTTGTTTTTTGTTTGTTTGTTTTAAATATATCTACTGATTTCAGAGAGGAAGGGAAAGAGAGATAGAAACATCAAATGATGAGAATCATCAATTGGCTGCCTACTGCACTCCCCCTACGGGGATCAAGCCCACAACCCAGGCCTGTGCCTTTAACCAGAATCGAACCCAGAACCCTTTAGTCCACAGGCCGATGCTTTATCCACTCAGCCAAACCAGCTAGGGCCTGGGTATGGGAGCTTTTTAAAGTTGTCCATGTTATCTTAATATGCAGCCCAAATTGAGACCCAACATAACAGGCCCTGCCTTCTGCTGAGTTTTCTGACCTCACTCTCTTCATGCTGGGCACTCTGTTCTTCCTCCCCAAGAACAAACTCACTTTCCAGCTTTTCAACCTTTAACATCTGCTGTTTCCACTGCCTGGATCCTGTGAATATTTGCTTGGTTCACCCACTCCTTCACTGTACTCAGGTCCCTGATTAAATTTTCCTTCTCTGGTTTCTTTCTTTCTTTTTAATATATTTTTATTTATTTCAGAGAGGATGGGAGGAGAGAGAGATAGAAACATCAATGATGAGAATCATTGATCGACTGCCTCCTGCATGCCCCACACTGGGGATTGAGCCTGCAACCTGTACATATGGCCTGACTAGGAATTGAACCGTGACCTCCTGGTCCATAGGTCGATGCTCAACCACTGAGCCTTGTTGGCCCTTTACCCCACTTTTTTTTTTCCCCCCCTAACCATTACCATCCACAGCATTTTTTTTTTTTAATTGACTGATTTGAGAGAGAGAGAGAGAGAAAGGAAGGGAGGGAGGGAATAAGGGAGAAGATGGGGAGGCGGGGAGATGGATATATTATTTACATATTCATTGTTTGATTCTTGTATGTGCCCTCACTGGGGATTGAAGCCACAACCTTGGTTTATCAGGATGATGCTCTAACCAGCTGAGCTACCCAGCCAGGGCCTCATCCATGGCATTTTTAACATTATTAATGCCTGCCTCCCCCATTAGAACCAAGTCCAAAAGAACAGGGATATTTAATTGTTTTGGTCACCACTGCATCCCCAGCACCCTGCATAACATCTGGCACAAAGTATGGGCTTAAGAAGTATTAGGTACACCATCTGCTGATGACTCTTAAGCCTCTGGGTTCTGCTTCATGGAGAAAGCAGCCACTCTGTTCAATCAAGAAGCAGGGGATCAGATGGTGGTCAGAGCCCTGGTTCCTCTCCTCAAGCAGTTCATGTATCCCACACAGGGAGATGGCCACACCATTTGCAATCCTAGAGAGTAGAGAAGGTTCCTGGAAGCCTTGAAAACATCTCTAAAACAGATATGGAGATAATGCAGTGCCCTCTTCATAGACTTGAAAAGATTAAATGACAATACACATAAAACACTCAGTATACTGCCTAGCACACAGTGTGAATATTATTCAAACTTAAGGCAATGAGTCCTCCCTCCTACTTGGAGAAACCATTAGGTCTAAGAGACTCTCTACTCAGGCCTGACAGAACAGAGGCCTGGAAAGTAGGGGCATGGCATGGAGTACAATGGGCATGAGAGTAAACTTTTCGTCCCAGACTCGCAAAACCTATCTTGATCCATTTCAAATCCTGGAGCTCTTATAAAAAATGTACTGAAATTACACACTCCTCAACAAAACACTAGTTTGCACACACTTCTTCTAGAAGTTTTGGGTAGGGGATCCACAGACACCTCCCCCTTACTGGTTTAAAATTGTTCTCCTCCCACAGCCTGACCCATCTCAAAAATGGCAACTCTATCCCCCTTCCAGTCACACAGGCCAAAACCTTTGGTTATCCTTGACTCCTCTCTCACACTCCTCTCTCTCATACAAGCTGTTGATTTTGTCTTTAAAATCTATTACCAACAGTAACAATTTGTCGCCAGGTTGATTGTTACTGACTGCCCTGGTCCAAGTCACATCATCTTGTAGATTACAGCACCCAACTTCCTACTGATGTGCCTGTTTCCACTCTTGCTTCCCTAAAGTCTTTTTACAGAGGATCCTTTAAAAAAACAAGTGTCAATCAAGTCTGACTGACATCAGGTACTGGCTCAGAATCTCCCAAAAGCTTCCTCTCTTATTCAGACTAAAATCCCCACTGAAGAGCTGACTCCTGACAACTTCTACAACTTCATATCCAAACATAATGAGGGGAAGGGTTGGGAGAATGTGTAGCCTCCATTCCTGGGAGAATCAGATCACAGGATGCCTGCGGCAATGCCAGGGTCTCAGTGGAAGATACACATCCTAGCACTTCCCACCCCACTCCATCAGCAGATCCCCAAACCCGGAAGAGAAAGAGAACTTTGAAGGGGAGATGGATCCACAAATCCCCCCTCACCATGTGACCCAATCTCTCCACAGGCTGCACGGGGGTGGGGGGAGTGTCTGTAGCAGAAAACTGGCCCTTTTGGTCACAAGTGGGGAGACTTCCCCAACTCCAGTGGAGCAAGTTGGAGGGATGGGCGCAGGCTGATTGAGGAAGAGATGAGATACCAGGAATAAGGATCCTAATGTTGTTCCCTTTGAGAAAAAATATAAACATAAACTGGAGCCAACACTATTATATCTCAAGCACTGTGCTATTTTTATCAGCTTTACTGAAATATAATTGACACATAACATTGTGTAAGTTTAAAGTGTACAACTTTTGATCTGATACACTTATATACTGCAAAATGATTACCACCCAGTGCTATTTTTTATTAACAAGATCTTACTAAATTGTAACTGGGCGCCATTTTCTTGATGAGAAAACTGAGGCACAAAGAGGTAAAACCACACAATAAGTTAGAAGCAGAGCCAGGATGGAAACTTGGAACTGGAGCCTTTCTGCTGTCAAAGCCCAGGGCTCTCAGCATTCCACCATGAGGGTGGTGGGGTGGGATCATCATAATCTGGAGAAAAAATCGGATAAATAAAAGCACTCCCGCCCTGTGACTATCTCCCTCCTCGACCCGCTAATCCTACCCTGGACTTGTAAAGTTTCCTCACCGTGTACTTGAGAATCACTAGGCCCACGATCTCCACTCCATCCTCAGGGACCCGCCCCCTTGGGAAGAAGTAGAGTGGGAAAGTGGGCCAGAGGGAGACATACAATCAAGCCGGGAGACCTCATCGTCTCTGGCCCCTTCCGAGAAGAGTGTGAGTGGGGGGCCGAGGGGACGGAGGTAGCGGCGGCAACCGGGGGGCCTCCTAGACTCAGCTCTCGAAGATTACACCTCCGAACCAAGAGATTTCCAAAACCGAAGCCCGGAGCTCCGACCCCAGACGCCTGGACCCAAACTCTAGGGTCACTAACACCGGCTGCTGCCCGGATCCAATATCCAAGAACCTAATCAAGACCTCAATGAGACGAGTGTCAGTTCAGGACGCCCAGGCCAAAGACTCTCGACACACGACCGTGACCTCCGAAGCCAGTCACAAACTCCCACACCTGAACCCTGGGCTCAGAATTGACCACAGCGCGGAACCAAGACCCTCTCTCACACGACACGGAACCAGGAGTCCCTCCCCGCCGCGGACCAGGGCCTCAGAACCCCTGCCTCCAGGCCAAGGCCCCGAACCCCATTCCCGCCGGGCTCCAGTCCCTGACCTCCAACTCCAGCCCCGCCCCGCACCTGGCTTCATGGCGAGAGCAGAGCGGCGGGCGTCAGGCTTCTGCGGCGTCCAGAACCCCACGAGTGAGGGGCTTTTGCACGTGGAAAGGAGCGCACGCGCGTGGCGACGTACGGCGTGTGACGCAATCACGTAATCCCGCCCCTTGGGGCCCCAGCCCCGCCCAGACCCTGAGCTCTGTGGGCGGGGATGCCTGAGCTCAGGGCTTCCGGATTCCCGGGGTGTTATCTCTGCTTGAGCAAAGACCCTGTTCCATGCTTCCCCCTTCACTGGTTTGAGCACTTCAGTAATCAGGGCTCATCCCTAAACCTTCGCGTGGGCTGTCTCCTCTGCCCCTCTTCTCTAGTCCTAGTTAACTCTCTAAGGTCCCCTTTACACCCAAACCCTTTCCCTGACCCATTTCCATCCTCAAGAATGTGGACCGACTCTGGACTCCCATTAATACATTAGAAAAGCATTAACTTTGCGCCTGTCTGTACCAGAAACTTTTCTAGGTGCTGGGAATACAGTGGTAAACAGGACACTCAAACCCCCACTCTCGTGGAATTCATTTTCTTTCCTGGGCGCACCTGCTCCCCCCCCCCCCGCCCCGCCCTCTCCCCGTCTGCAGCCCTGCGTTTCCCTCCCTTTTCCATTCCTGCGTCTTTTTCTTGTTCCCTTTCTAAATTTCTGTTTCTCCTTTTGGCCTGTCTGCATGCAGGCCTGCCTTCCTCTCCATTTCCTTTCTTATCCCCTCCTATCGTATTCTATCCTACCCCAGGCCTTGCAGCTGCCTGAGCAGAGGGCAGGGACGCAGCCTGCTGATCCGGTGGTGACATGACGCTGTAATGAATAATTTGCATATTTATTATTAGTATAGATTAGTATAGATAATTGATTTTGGGGGGAGGGAGAAAGAAAAACATCCATGTGTGAAACATCTAAGGCTGCCTCCTGCATGCCCCCTACTGGGGAATCAGCCCAAAACCCACACACGTGCTCCCCCACCAGAATGAACTACGAGCTTTTGGTTCAGGGGAGGACGCTCAACCAACTGAGCCACACCAGCCAGGCCTGGAACTCATTTTCTAATGGGGAAAGAGACACCAAACATGTTGATTGTTATAAGCAATACGGGTGCTTTGGAGAAAATAACAGCAGGGTGGAGGATAGGGACTGTTGAAGAAGGAGTGAAATTTCTCATGGGATGTCCAACAAGCAAAGAGCTAAATGTGGTGAGGAGTGAGGCAAGCTCTTGCCTGGGGGAAGAGCGTTCCAGGCAAAGAGGATTGCAGGTGCATAGGCCCTGACGTAGGAAAGCGAAAGAGGGTTGGAGAAACAGCAGTGTGATTGGGGAAGAGTGAGTAGGGATGAGTGGGAGGAGATGAAGGTAGAGAGGTAACAGACATTGTGTGCAGCCTCCTGGATCATGGTGAGAACTTTGGCTTTTACTCTGGGTGAGATGGACCTATGGGAGTGTCCTGAATACAGCATAAATATGATCTGACATGGGGGTCACTCTGGCTGCATATAGGAGTGTGGGAGTAGGGGTAAGTATTGAGAATTTTGTGCTTTGTAGTATTAGAATATTAATATTCATGCTGAAATTCATTCCACAAATCCAAACAGTGCTCCTATGAGAACTTACAAATAACCTCCAGGAGAATCCACTGATCTTTCATTGCTGCTTAACTCGTACCCAGAACAGGGCCTAGCACAGAGTGAGTGGGTGTTCAGTGGTGTTTTGAGTTCTCTGGGAAGGGTGTTCCAGAGCACAGAATCATTCCTGAAAATTTATTAAGATGGAAAATCTGCTGAGTCTATTCTAGATTTCTAGGAATGGTGTTATAATTCAAATGGCTCTGATCCAGGATAATAGTCCATACTTATGAATTTTACTGTTTGCCTTCCAATTAAAACTTTTTTTTTCCTTAAAGGACAAAAATACTCAGAGTACAGTGCAGATTTAAGGTTGCCAGGATTCTGGAATCCTGGCACTATCTCCTGGCTTGGAGGTATTTCACCTGCCAACGTGCTTCTCAGACCTGAAATTAGCACTCTCGGTGAGTAATTAGTGGGCCTTCTGGTTTTGTGCTGGGGACACAATGTTGACTAAAATAGTCTTAGGCCTGCCCTCCTGGAGCTGCCAGTCCAGTGGGGGAGACAGACCGGTCCCCAGACAGTATCAGCCCAGAGTGGTCAGGACTGGAATGGGGGAGATACAGGCAGAATGGTTAAGGCTGGGATGGGGGAGGCACTGAGGGCTTTTCCAAATATCTCTCCATATCCTTAATTCCTCTGAACCCTCCTTTGCCTTCCTTCTCTCAACCTTAAATCTGCACTGTAGCTCTCTCCTGAAGACATGTCTTTCATGCAGCCCTTCTAAGCAGGGGCTGTTTATCTCCTCAACTCTCATGCCCAACGGGCTTTAGATGGGATAAGATCCTCCTCGATCCTCATTGCCACTTCTAAACCATTCACTCTCTCTTTTCTCTAACTCCCTAACTTTGAAGCTTATACACACTATAGCACCTTTTCCGATTCTTTTCGCCTGCTTTATCACCTCCCAAGTCACGTCATTATTTAAACTCCAGGCTCACTGCCACTCAAGCTGCTCCTATTATAATTCTTGGTGATTTCTAAATATCCTTGACTATTCTGGCCTCTTGGTGCCTTGACTTCCTCTCCTCTAGAGATCTTGTCATGCACCCAACCCTTCCTTCTCACAGTCACACCTGGCCTTTGTGTGGGGGACTCAGTGGTGACTGTGGCAGCCCAGAGGTCCCAACCAGGTTGGGGAGAAAGACCCATTCTCAGACAAAAATGGTGCCCCTATGGAATTTTAATTACATGTATCTCACTGTCTGCCCTTCACTCCTGTCTTTCCAGCTAACTCCCTCTAAAGCTATTGTTCCAACAATCACAGTCCCAACAATACATTAGGCTAACCATCTTTTCCCCGGCCCTCACCCCCTCATGACCACACTACCCAGCCTGGCTCCCACCACCCAGCCTGGCTCCCACCCATCATCATCACCACTCCTTTGCTCACACAACATATTCTTTTCTAACTTGGTCTTTTTCACCCTACGAAGTCAACTCTCTTCTGTACCTGCACCCTGGTAGCTGAATGTGGATGGAGAAAAACACACCCATTCTGACTGGTCTCACCTTGTATTCATGACCACAAACCCAAATGGGCCCTAATGCTGCCCAGCCTTTCCAACACATGTCCCTAATCCATTCATTCTCCCATATTATTTCCCCCCTATTAGTTGTATTGGTAACCTGTGTTAATTTTTTTTTTTTTTTAGCAGGCAGTGAGTTTATTGCATTAGAAAAAACATCAAAGAAAACCAGCAAACACCTCCGTACTAAACACAGTTATTAGTTTGATTTCAAGGGCAAAAAAATCTCAAAGGTACAAGCTTTTTTCTGGAAGGGGTGGCGGTCTCATCCCACCTCCTTCTGTCCCTTTAAACCAGCGGACTGCTATGGAGGGGTCCACTGTGCACCACAATCACACACATGGCTCACTTGTCACTCTGGTCACCCGTGCACGCCCGTGTGGAGCTAGCTGGGCACAATGGACACGCTCCTGAGGTGCTGGGGGACAGAGAAATGTGAGGGGGTCCGAGTCTGAGCCTGGGCTTCCGAAGTTAGCGCCGGTAGGACTTGGGTCGGGGAGGGAGAGCTTGCTTTCCTGCAGGGCTCTGATCCTTCTGTCTCTCCCTAGGGCTCAGGCATTGACACAAATGGCTGCTGGGCATGAAGGGGCCTTTCAATGGACCAAGTGACTCAAAGTCTCTTAGGGGAGCCATTTTTTAGGATAGCCCTGGGTCTGAAGGTGACTGTGGGAGGAAAAACCAGTTAGGCCTGGAGATGGAGGAGAGAGGAGAGGAGGAGCTGTGATGCTCAGCGCCTTCTGGCTGGAGCTGTGTGTGGAGAGGTTTGAGGAAGAGCCTGGTAGAGAGGGAGGGCTGGCCCAGGCAGCTGGGAGAGGAGACACCCAGGCGGGAAGGAACCAACGTGCTGCCTTCCTGGGAGAAAGCCATTTCCCGTGGTCCATTCTGCCAGTCAGTGAACATTAAGTAAGGGTCCCTGCCAGTTTCTGCTCTAATGTATCACTGCCATGCATTCTGGCAAACCAGTGGGTCTTGAGAAGAATTAAATGCTCATTTGCTTGGCCTCCCATCATAAAAGTTCCAAAATGTCACTTGACATCACAGCTGGTCAGGTCACATGCAAACACTAAGGCAGACTGACATCTTTTCTTTGAGCCGAGACCCTGATGCCAACTGCTCTGTGGATGGCACAGCCAGGAGAGGGGCCAGAGGGGAGCAGCAGCTTTTTGGAAAAGAAAGGCACCTGCTGCAGGCCAGACCCCAGGAAAGACAACATAATTCAAGTCTAAGAAGTGGCAGGAGGAGGGGCAAGAGGGGCAATGCCAGAGCTGGGCCTCAGGTACCTGGCAGCCGAATCCTCTCTCCACCTTCGCTTCTCCAAAAGCTAACTTGAGGGGAGGCGCAAGTGAAAAAAGGGAATCTGAAAGCCTCTGAGGATAAGAAACTTCCAGACTGTTCCCTGCCTATAAGCTCTCAGCAGCAGCTCATAGGAAAATAGCCAGGCACCCCCTACCATGCTTCCTTAAAGTCAAAATGACGACAGGACGGAAACAACATGTGTCTTCACAACACATTTAGGATAATGTACACATTCCTATCAGAAACAACTAAATTTCTTGCCACGTTGACTCTGCATTATTATTCTTCCTACATTTCCTGGGGCAGGGAATCATGCGCCTCGGTCCCAGCTGAATACTGCATACGGTCTGGGTGGGGTGGGGACGGTGACTGTAATAACCTACGTTGTTACGTACAGACAGGGGCCTGGGACTCTGCTGCTCCAGCCGGACCCTCGTCAATGAAGACAGGTCAGCTATGCTGAGGAGAGCAGCCTGCAGGCAGCAAGGTTCTCCAAAATTGATGTTTGAGGATTGGCAATCAGTCTAGGAGGAAGGAGGAATGGCTTTATCCTGTTTTCTCTGCCTGACACTTACTGTCGCTCTCCCTCGGTCCTGAGGCTTCTGGCGGCTCCAGCTCTGGCCCCATGGCCTGCTCGGGGTAGAGGAGGGAAGGTGACAGCTGTGGCTAAAGAGTTCACTTAGGCTGGGTGAGCCATCCTGACGCTGGGTCCACGTGCACCAACTCCTTGGGTTCGTTTAACACTAGAGAGGAGCTGCTTCCAGGTCATGGCTGTTGTAACACTCACCTGGGTCCCCACAGGAGGTGGCCACCTGGGCAGAGCATGGGTGTTTTCTGGAAAGAGGTTCTAGGCTGGGCTCCCCCAAACTGTGCTTTCTGCTTAAACAAACCCCCTCCTTTCCTTGAGCGTGGAGGACGCTTAGGAAACAGCGTCAAGTGAACGCACAGACAAGACAGCCTTAATAAATTAGTGTAATACTATTCAAAGGGATGGCATTTTGTTCTGTTTCTTAGCAGCATTGTCCTACATGCAGCCTGATGATCTCCTTCCCTGGGAAATTGAAAAAGCTGTCCCCTGGTTGTTAGCTCTGATGTAAAATTATAAAATAGAAATCTGGTCGGGTTTGTTTTGTTTAAAATGGAAAAGCCCTGGGAGGCAGGGTGGTCCCATGCAGTCCTGTTAGCTCTGACCGTTGGGTCGGCCCATGGTGCTCCCTCTAGGAGGCTGGATCTGGATGGAGTCCAGGAGGAGCTGCAGGGCCTGTCTGAAGGGGGTTGAGAGAACTTCAGAGGGAAGGTCCGTGATGTAAGAAGGGATCTTTCTCCCAGTCAGGAACTGTGCCACTTCATTGCTGAAGGTGTTATAGTTGTGTTCAAAGAGGTTGTAGGCCTCACCTCTTGGTTTTGATTTTCAGCACAAAATACTTGGCCAGTGTAGCTGAGAACAGGACTTGCTGAAATAGCAGCAGCTGATTTCATCAGGAAGAAACCTGTGTTAATTTTTAAGCACTTGATTAAGATACAATTTACATGTCATAAAACCCACCTGTTTCAAAAGTACAGTTCAGTGAATTTTAATGAATTTATACAGTTGTGCAACCATCACCACAATTCCATTCAGGACACTTCCATCATCCCATTTTGTACAAATGGAATCATACAATATGTAGCATCCTGTGTCCAGTTTTTGTCCTTTTTATGTTCCATGTTGTTAAGTGTATCAGTAGTTCATTCCTTTTTATTGCTGAGGATTCCATTGTATGGATCTATCACATTTTGTATATCTGTTCATCTGTTGCTGGGCATTCAAGTTGTTTCCAGTTTGGGGATTATTGTGAATAATGCTGCTACGAACATTCATGTATCCTCCTATCTAATAAAAGAGTAATATGCAACTTAACCATCACTTTGACACAGAGATGGCAGCACCCATAGCCACAAGATGGAAGCACCCAGTCCTCTCAACCCCACTGGAGTCCTCCAGTCCCAGGGGGCGGTCGCTGAGAGCAGGGCCTGCTTGTCCATCACCCACGGCAACCCGGGAGTGGCCAGGTGGGCCCCACACAAAGCAGAGAACCATGGGGAGCAGGCCTAAGCTGTCAGTAGGACATCCCCTGAGGGCTCCCGGATTGGAGAGGGTGCAGGTTGGGCTGAGGGACCCCTCCCTTGCCCCCATGCACGGATTTCGTGCACCCAGCCTCTAGTACAAATATACATGTGGACATAAGCTTTGATTGTTCTTGAGAAGAGTCCCAGGAATCAAATGGCTGAGTCCTGGGGTAAAAGTATGTTCAACTTTTTAAGAAACTGACAAACTGTTTTCCAAAGTGGTTGGGCCTATTTCTTGAAAGATTATTTTGCACTTTCTCCTCTTTCAAAAACCTTCTCCTGCCCTGGCTGAGTGGCTCAGTTAGGTGAAACATTGTCCCGTACACCAAAAAGGTTGTGGGTTCCATTCCCAGTCAGGGCACATACCTAGGTTGTAGGTTTGATCCCCAGTCGGGTGTGCATGGGAGGCAACTGATAGATGTTTCTCTCTCTCTCTCTAAAAAAAGTCAATTAAAAAAAATCCTCATGTAAGGATTAAAACAAAACAAAACAAAACAAAACAAAACAAAACAAAACAAAACATCTTGGCCCAGCCAGTGTGGCTAAGTGGTTGAGCATTGATCCATGCACTGAGAAGTTGTTGGCTCGACTCCCGGTCAGGGCACATGCTCTGGTTGCAGGCTTGATCCCCAGTAGGGGGTGTGCAGGAGGCAGCCATCAATGATTCTTTCTCATCATTGATATTTCTATTTCTCCCTCTCCCTTCCTCTCTCTCTCTAAAAAATTACACAAAACAATAAAAACATATTTTCAAAAAGCAACCTTCCCCTCCTCTGTTACTCCTTATCTGTTGACCTTGCTTCCTACTTGAATGAGAAGGTAGAAGCAATCACAAGAGAACTTCAGTATCCTCCTATTTCCATATCTACCAGCCAACTGCACCTATTACCTTATATGCTATAAAAGAAAACTCTTTCTGTCTTCATACATTTCACTATGACACCAAATGTGAGAGTTTTCCACACCAAGCAATTTTCCAAGTCTCTTCAGACTCCAACTGGCGTCCTACTATTCAATTCCACCTAGACATTAACTACCCGAACTAGCATTAGTTCTTACAGTTTGAAGGCTCAGTCCCTTAAGACTGCCCCACTTCAAACAACAATGGCAAGTCCAAGTCACCCGTACTTCTGACCAGCTGGCTGTAAATCAGTTTTCACAACCCTCTCCTCTGTTTGGTAATTTGCTAGAACAGTTAATAAGACACAGGAAAATGATTTACATACTTTTACTGGTTTCTTATAAATGATACAACTCAGGAACAGCTAAATGAAAGAGATGCACAGGGCAAGGTGTGGAGGAAGCAGCGTGGAGCTTCCATGCCTTTTCCAGGAGTGTCACCCTACTAGCACCTCAATGTGGTCACCAACCTAGAAGCTCTCCAAAGCTCATTTTATGTAATGAAACATGGGAACAATTGGTTCAATCACTGACCATTAGTGATTAACTTACCCTCTTTCCCTTTGCCAGATGTGGCAGGTGATGTAAGTTTCAGCTCTCTAATCATGATTGGTCTTTCTGGAGAATTTTTCAACCTAACGCAAGACATCTCAAATTGAACACAGAGTAGGTGCTCAGACATATTTATTGAATGAAGAAATGGCCATAGCAGAGTCCTAAGGGTCAATGTTGCATACACATTTCAGTGAAAAACTAAATGAGGACCAAGTATTCAGAACTCTTCAGAGGCTACTATGACTGGGACCTTCACAACCTGATTAAAAATATTTTAGTGCCCTATCAGTTTGGCTCAGTGGATAGAGCATCAGCCTGCAGACTGAAGGGTCTGGGTTTGATTCCAGTCAAAGGCACATGCCCAGGTTGTGGGCTCGATCTCCAGTAGGGGGCGTGCATGAAGCAACCAATCAATGATTTTCTCTCATCATTGATGTTTCTATTTCTCCCTCTCCCTTTTATTCTGAAATATATATATATATATATATATATATATATATATATATATATATATATTACATATAAATCCATGCACAGGGGTGTGGGGGATGTCCCTCAGCCCAGCCTGTGCCCTCTCATAGTCCAGGATCCCTCTCATAGGTCAGGACTGCTTGCTCCTTACCGCCTGCCTGCTCACTGCTCCTTGCCACTCAGCTTGCTGCTCCTTAGTGCTTCCACAGAGGTGGTAAAGGCTCCCGCCACCACCGCTGCACTCTCCAGCCGTGAGCCCGGCTTCTGGCTGAGCGAAGATCCCCCTGTGGGAGTGCACTGACCACCAGGGGGAAGCTCCTGCGTTGAGCATCAGCCCCGTGGTGGTCAGTGTGCATCATAGCGACCACATTGTTCCACTGTTCGGTTGATTTGCATATTATGATATTATAAAATATCATAATAGGTATGATATTTTAGCTCCACCAGCATGGCTCAGTGATTGACCTATGAACCAGGAAGTCATGGTTTGATTCCTGGTCAGGGTGTATACCCAGGTTGCAGGCTCAATCCCCAATGGGGGGCATGCAGGAGACAGCTGACGAATGATTCTCATTGATGTTTTTGTCTCCCTCTCCCTTCCTCTATGAAATCAATAAAAATATTTTTAAAAAATATTTTAAGCAAAATTTTAAATCCTACACAAAAGTAGAGAACATAAGAAACCTCCACTTATGCATCACACAACCCTAACAATTATCAATAATTTGTCAGCCTTATCTATTGCACCATCTTTTTTATTTTTGGCTAGAGTATTTTAAAGCAAATACCAATATGATGCCAGTTTACCCCATATACTTAACTATGCATCTCTTTAAAAAAAAAACACATTTTCTTAGATTATCACACTTAACAAAATTAACAAGAAATTCTTTTAATAATCTGGTAACGTCTACATTCCTCTTTTCTCAATGGTCTAAAAATATGATTTTAAAAAATTGCTGCTTGTTCAAATCAGGTTCTTAACTACCCGTCATTTGCATTCTCTCTCTCTCTCTCTCTCTCTCTCTCTCTCTCTCTCTCTCTCTCTCATTTCTTTGGCTAAGAATCTTCAGACATTATAACTGAGATTAAAATTTATTGATTTTAAAACTTTTTTTGAGTTACAACATGCTTACAGAAAATGCATGTAACTGTGCAGCTTTATGAGTCATCGCAAAGGAAACAACTCACAAAACCATCTCCCAGGTCAACAAAGAGGACAATACTCCAGCCCTTTACTCCTTCTCTTAGGTCTCTTTTATTAGGTACACTGTTCTAACCTTGCTTTCTTCACCTCACAATATATCTTGGAGATAATGACAGAACAGTGTCTAGAGATCTTTTATGGTTTTCATTTATCTGCATAGTTGTCCATCATGTAGATGAAATGTAGTTTAATCAACCAGTACCCTACAATGGACACCTGAGTTGTTTTGGTCTTTTTCCATTATAAAGAGCAATGCAATGAATAGCCTTGGGCTTACATCCTTTTACTGCCACTGTATTTTTGGGTTAGATTTCTAGTGGTGAGAGTGCTGGGTAAAGAAAAAAATGCATCTATCATTTTGCTAGCTACTGCCACATTTTGCTGCAATATTTCTAGTGGTAACATGACAATATTCTTTTCCTCATATGTTTCTCAATAAATATAATGTTGAGTTTTTATATTTTTGCCTATCTGATAGGTGAGAGGTGGTGTCTTGGGGTCATTTAATTTGCATTTCTCCTAATATGGACAGGGTCAAGCATTTTTTATCTTTAAGGAGCATTTGTATTTCTTTTTCTATGAACGGTTCAGATCTTTGCCCACTTTTCTATTGAATTGCTGCTTCTTCTTTTTAAAAATCTTTATTGTTCAGATTATTACAGATGTTCCTCTTTTTCCCCCCCATAGCCCCCCTCCACCTGGCTCCCACCCCACTCCAGGCCTCCCCTGCCCCCCGCCGCACTGACCTTGTCCATAGGTGTAAGCTCTTTGTCCAATCTCTTCCCGAACCCCCACAACCCCTTCTCCCCGAGAATTGTCAGTCTGCTCCCCTTCCATGCCCCTGATTCTATTACATTCACCAGTCTGTTCTGTTCATCAGGTTTCTTATTCATTTGATTTTTAGGTTCACTTGTTGATAGATATATATTTGTTGTCACTTGGTTGTTCATAATTTTTTATCTTTATCTTTTTCTTCTTCTTCCTCTTCTTAGAGAATACACTTCAGCATCCTATCTAATAAAGAGGTAATATGCAAATTGACTGTCACTTCAACACACAAGATGGCCTCCCCCATGTGGACACAAGATGGCCAATACAAGATGGCCAGCAGGGGAGGGCAGTTGGGGGCAATCAGGTCTGGAGGGCAGTTGGGGGGAACCAGGCCAGCAGGGGAGAGCAGTGAGGGGTGACCAGGTTGGCAGGGGAGGACAGTTAGGGGTGACCAGGCCTGCAGGGGAGGGAAGTTGGGGACGACCAGGCCTGCAGGGGAGGACAGTTAGGGGTGACCAGGCTGGCAAGGGAGGGCAGTTAGGGTGACCACGTTGGAAAGGGAGGGCAGTTGGGGGCAACCAGGCCTGCAGAGGAGGACAGTAGGGGTGACCAGGCCGGCAAGGGAGGGCAGTTAGGGGCAACCAGGCTGGCAAGGGAGGGCTGTTAGGGTGACAGGGCCAGCAGGGAAGGGCAGTTGGGGGTGACTAGGCCTGCAGGGGAGGACAGTAGGGGTGACCAGGCAGACAGGGGAGGGAAGTTAGGGATTCCCAGGACGGCAGGGGAGGGCAGTTAGGGGCAATCGGGCTGACAGGGGATCAGTTAGGTGTTGATCAGGCTGGCAGGGGAGTGGTTAGGGGGTGATCAGGCTGGCAGGCAGAAGCGGTTAAGGGCAATCAGGCAGACAGGCAGGCGAGTGGTTAGGAGCCAGCAGTGCTGGATTGTGAGAGGGATGTCCCAGATTGGAGAGGGTGCAGGCTGGGCTGAGGGACACACACCCCTCCCCGCCATGCACGAATTTCATACACTGGGCCTCTAGTTTCATATAATAATGGTTTGGTGGTGATGAAGTCCTTTAGCTTTTTTTTTGTCTGTGGAACTCTTTATCTGACCTTCAATTCTGAATGATAGCTTTGCTGGGTAGAGTAATCTTGGTTGTAGGTTCTTGCTATTCATCACTTTGAATATTTCTTGCCACTCCTGTCTGGCCTGCATAGTTTCTGTTGAGAAATCAGCTGACAATCATATGGGTACACCCTTGTAGGTAACTAACTGTTTTTCTCTTGCTGCTTTTAATATTCTCTCTTTGTCTTTTGCTTTTGGCATTTTAATTATGATGTGTCTTGGTGTGGTCCTCTTTGGATTCCTTTTGTTTGGGGTTCTCTGTGCTTCCTGGACTTGTAAGTCTATTTCTTTCACTGGGTAGGGGAAATTTTCTGTCATTATTTTTTCAAATAGGTTTTCAGTATCTTGCTCTCTCTCTTCTTCTGGCACTCCCATAATTCAGATGTTGGTACACTTGAAGTTGTCCCAGAGGCTCCTTACACTATCTTCATATTTTTGAATTCTTTTTTCTTTTCCAGTTGGGTGTTTTTTGCTTCTTCGTATTTCAAATCTTTGACTTGATTCTTGGCATTCTCTAGTCTGCTGTTGGATCTCTGTATATTATTCTTTATTTCAGTCAGTGTATGCTTAATTTCTGTTTGGTCCCTTTTCATGTCCTCGAGGGTCTCACTAAATTTCTTGGAGGTTTCTAGAAAATTATTGAAAAACCTTATAACTGTGGTTTTGAACTCTGTATCCAGTCATTTGCTTTCCTCCATTTCTTTAATTTGTGACCTGTTTCTTTGTCTCCACATTTTGGCTCCTTCCCTGTGTTGATAGAGTGGCCTTGTGTGCTAGGTTTCCTACAGGGCCCAGTGGCTCAGCCTCCCCAATTACCTATGGTGGACACTCATGGTGAACCCCTTTGTGGGCTGTTTGCACAGTCTTGTTGTAGGTAAGCCTTGTTTGCTGTTGGTATCACTGGGAGGAATTGACCTTCAGGCCAATTGTCTGTGAGGACCAGCTGTGTCTACAATGGGAGAACTGCTGTGCTGGAGACACCCTTATGTGGCAGGACTTGCTTCAGTGAGGTTTTGGTGCTCACTGAGTCTGCCCCTTGAGTGTGTCGCTTATGGATGTGAAGAGTTGTAATCTGGTAAGGTCTCACACTGACCACTGGGTACACTGTTTCTTGGATCTCCAAGGAGGTGCAGAGTTAGCCACTACCTGAGGCCACCCAGCAGGAGCTACAGAGAGATCTGCAGATTCCTCCTCTTTGGGTTTTGGAAGTGCCCAGATGAGGCCCAGCTGTGAAGCAATGCAGGCTGCTACTGCAGGCCTCAGGCCTTCTTTTGGAATCTTTGGAACTCTCTGACTCAGCTGCAGTTTGTTAGGTTTTAGGTTGCAAAAGGACAGGCCATTCATATGCAAATCCGCTGCACACAGCTTGGGTGGGGTTGTAAATTGGGTGGGACGGGGTCTCAGGGAATCACCAGGGAGGAGCAAACAGCAATGACTGCCAGTCAGCCCTGCACCTGAGAGGTCCCTGGGTCTCTGTGTCCTACGGCTCCTTGCAGGACAATGATCACTATGAGCACCTCTGAGAGAAAGCTGCCCTCATGTTCCGACCCAATGCAAGACAGTCCAGTTTCGCCCCAAATGAGTCTGGGTCCCCAGAGTTTTGCCCAGAACTGGAGTTCAGAACAATCGGGAGCTTGTATCTCCCTCCCAATAGAAAAAAACAACAGCGCACCCAGGTGCCAGCCCATGTCATGTGTACCTCCGCACCTCCGAATCTCTGCACCTCCACACCTCCTACCAGTCTCAATGCACTTTTTCTTTCCTTCTAGTTGTAGAACTTCCACTCAGCCAGCTTTCCCGTGGTTCTGAATAATATTTGTTTTGTCTCTTAGTTGTAGTTTTGATGTGGTTGTGAGAGGCAATAAGTATAGGTGTTTACTTATGCCGCCATCTTGGTTGTTCTGCCTATATTGCTTTGACCATTTTTGTTATGCTGGTAATGGTAGGCTCCCTTAATGTAGAAGTGACCCGGCTGGCTTGTAGCATGCTAAGAGCCTGAATGCCACTTCCAGGGATATACAGAGGATAAATCAAGAGCTGAGCCAGGTCAGGGAAAATCTGGCAGCAATAAATTTGCTGTTGCAACATAACCATGGTTGTGAGGAATTTAAAGGAATGTGCTGTTTTAATCTTTCTGACAATTCTCTGTTGATAGAAAACATATCCAAGATCCTGCATTTGGTGTATCCCATGCCTGGGAACTATTTTCAAGGCAGAAGCAAATGCAGTTCAGCAGGCTGAGACTTTAAAAAATACTTTATTGATTTCAGAGAGGAAGAGAGAGGAAGAAAGAGATAGAAACACCAATGATGAGAGAGAATAATTATTTGCTGCCTTCTGCATGCCCCCTCCTGCATGGGGAATCAAGCCCAGAACCCAAGTATGTGCCCTTGACCAGAATCGAACCCGGGACCCTTCAGTCCACAGGCTGATGCTCTACCCACTGAGCCAAACTAGCTAGGACAGGATGAGACTTTTTCATCTAAAACTAACCTCATAGATATGAGATGATAGAAATAGCAGTGGGGAAGTGTTAGGGGAAAAAATAGAATACTGGGAACTAGCTATGGTTATGGGAAATAGTAATCATGCTTTGTTAACCATGATTGCCTTGTGTTGGTTAAAGAAAGGACATTCCGACCTCGCTGGGAGTTGTATGCCCCCAGGATCTGGGAGTCAACCTTGGACCTGGGAATCAACCTTTAAACCATTCCATTCAAGAACTGCCTATTGCCCAGCTGGCATGGCTCGGTGGTTGAGCTTTGACCTATGAACCAGGAGGTCACAGTTTGATTCCTGGTCAGTGCACATGCCCGAATTGCAGGCTTGATCCCCAATGGGGGGCATGCAGGAGGCAGCCAAACAATGATTCTTTCTCATCATTGATGTTTCTCTCTTTCCTTTTCCCTTCCTCTCTGAAATAAATAAAAATATTTTTAAAAAGAACTGCTTATTATCATTGAAAGATTAACAACCTTGTTGCCCAAACAATGGAGTCCCACCCGAGCCTCCTACTTTCCCATGCCTGTAATCCCTATTTCCCCATGTAATCTTTGTTTTACCCTATATAAGCAGCTGGTTTATGGGGGGCTGCAGACCAGATTTTTGTGGCTGACCTACTGCTCTCCCATACTGCCAGCAGTATTGGAATAAATGTGCATATATGATTCAACCCGTCTCTGCTTAATTGGCTCAAGTAGTGACAGGCAACATGGACCTATTGATTGTCTGGTTACAATTAGGGTGGCACCTTCATGAGTGACATTAGTGCCTTTATAAGAGGCCCCAGATAATTCCCTTGTCCTTCTGCCTTGTGAGCACACACAAGAAGATAGCCATCTATGAACCAGGAAGCAGGCTTTCACCAGAACTGAATCTGCTGGTGCCTTGGTCTGGACTTCCCAGCCTCCAGAGTTCTGAAGTAAATTTGTTGTTTATAACCCCCCTCCCCTATTATATGGTACTAGAGGCCCGCTGCATGAAAATTCATGCACTGACAGGGGGGTCCCTCAGCCTGGCCTGCCCCCTCTCACAGTCTGGGAGCCCTCAGGGGTGGGAGGTGACTCAGTGATCAGGGGAAGGCGATACCCCATCACACCTTTGCTTCTGCCACTGCCGGCAGTGTAAGCCTCGGGTGGCCCTGGTTACCTGAGCCTTGGGTGGCCCTGGGTGACTGGGCAGCCGCCATCCGAGGCTTGCCTGTGCCTCAGGCCGGCCCTGGATGGCTGGGGGGCTGAGGGGACTGGGCGCCACCATCTTGTGGCTGTGGGTGCCGCCATCTTTGAGGGTGGGGCAATTAGCGTATTCCCTCCTTATTGGCTGTGGGCACCACCACCTTTGAGGGTGGGGCAGTCGATTAACATATTCCCTCCTTATTGATTGTAGGTGCTGCCATCTTTGAGGGTGGGGCAGTCAATTAGCACATTCCCTCCTTATTGGCTGTGGGCGCCACCATCTTTGCAAGAGCATGAGGGTCAATTAGCATATTCCCTCTTTATTAGATAGGATTTTGTTACAGCAGCCTGAATGGACTAAGACATATGAGGAAACTAATTGACAGAGAAATTAACTTGCTAGGGTTAGAAATGATAAAGCTGACTGGCTGGCATGGCTCAGTGGTTTAGCATCAACCTATGAACCAAGAGGTCATGATTCGATTCCTGGTCAGGGCACATGCCCGGGTTGCAAGGCTTGATCCTCATTGTGGGGTGTGCAGGAGGCAGCCGATCAATGATTCTCTCTCATCACTGATGTTTCCCTCTCCCTTTCTCTCTGAAACCAATAAAAATATATATAGTTTTAAAAAGAAATGATAAAGTTAGATCTATTGATCTCTCTTTCCATTTTCTACTCCTGCCCTCCATCCAATAATTCATCTTTTTATCCACCCATTCTTCTAATACATTTCCCCATCTCCTCATTCCCTCATCCATCCCTCTCCCAATCCACCCACCTATATTGCCACTCATCCATCCATCCATCCTTTCACCCACCAATAAATATTTATCATTTGCCAGATACTCCAAGCATCTGACCCTACTATGCAGGCAGGAAGTCAGGAATAAAACACATGGGTGCCCATCTGGTGTGGCTCAGTGGTTGAACATCTACCTATGAACCAGGAGGTCTGGTTTGATTCCCAGTCAGGGCACATGCCTGGGTTGTGGGCTCAGTCCCCCGTGGCGGGTGTGCAGGAGGCAGCTGGCCAATGGATTCTTATCATTGATATTTCTATCTTTCTCACCCTCCCTTCCTCTCTGTAGTCAATAAAATATATATGTACTAGTTATATTTTTAAAAAGACACATGGGCATGCAGCTTAGCTTAAGATATTTATTCAGTGCTCTCACAGTCAGCCTCAGCAGCTCAGCAGAGGGGGAGAGCAGGGAAGGTATACATAGCGACACAGTGCATCCTTGAATTAATGCAGCCTCCAGAGGGATCAGGTCCTGAAGTCCTCATTTCCAGTGGATAACTGATCAGTCATGACTGCAAGAGATAGACACTTAGCACTTCCTCTTACAGACTGAGCACCCACCCAACTGCTTCCTTCCCATGAAGACTCAGGTGCCCTGGCCCCAAGTAACCTGGCTTCCATGCTACATCCTCACCATGGGGAGAAATCCTGTGCTTTCCAGTGCTCCATTGTATTTCCCTGTGAGTTATGCCCATCATTGGTCTGGTCCCCGTCAAAGTTTCCACAGGCACCACACAGCATCCCAGCATGGTCAGTGCTGACCATCACAGTCAGCTGCCCATTGGTGCCCAGCTGTACCCGGATCCCTGCCTTCTGCTGGACTAGCACGGAGCCATCCGGATTCCGATTCACAGACACAGATGTTAACACTTCAGCTGGGAGATCTACTTGGACTCGGAGACCATTCACCTGTTTGTTTTGTTGTTTTTTGGGGGGCAAAGGAAGACACAGAAGTTAGGCTAGAGCCACAGAAGTTCTGGGATGTTACCAGGATAGACACCCCATGCAAGATAACAAGTTCAAAGAGCAAAAGCAGAGAAGTAGATGCAGAAACAGATGAAGACCTGAAAGTATGGAGAGATGGATACATAAGATAGTTTGAGGTTTAGGGGGAGAAACCAAGATGGCAGCAAAGGTAAACACCTGAACTTACCGTCTCGCACAACAACTTCAAAACTACAACTAAAAGACAAAACGGACATTATCTAGAACCACAGGAAGACTGGCTGAGTGGAAATTCTACAACTAGAAGGGAAGAGAAAAGCACACTGAGACTCAGAGGAGGTGTGGAAGGCAGAGGTACGGAGGCATGCGCACGGAGAGGGCTGGCAACTGAGTAGGCAGCTGGCTTTTTCAAGCTGGAGGGAGACACAAGCTCCCGACTGCTCTGAACTCCAGTTCCGGAAGAGACTCTGGGGACCCAGACTCATATGGGGAGAAACTGGACTGTCTGGCATCGGGGGCGGCTTTCTCTCAGGGGTGCTTGCAGCAATTACCGAGGGACACTGAGACCCGGGGGACACTGACGGGAAGCCATTGCTGTTTGCTCCGCCCTGAGACTCCGCCCCATCCAATCTGTGCGCAGAAGCTTTTGCATTTGAATGGCCTGGTCCTCTGAAATCTAAACTTACCTATCAAACTGCAGCTGAGTCAGAGAGATCCAGAACATCCAAAAGAAGGCCCAAGGCCCCACAGCAGCCTGCACTGCTTCACAGCTGGGCCTCACTGGGCACCTCCAAACCCCAAACAAAGAAGGGGAATCTGCAGATCTCTCTGTAGCTCCTGCTGGGTGGCCTCAGGCAGAGGCTAAGATAGCACCTCCTTGGAGATCCAAGAGCCAGTGTACCCAGGGGTCAGAGTAGGACCATCCAGATTACAACTCATCAGATCCATAAAGGATACACTCAGGGGGAAGACTCAGTGAGCACCAAAGCCACTGAAGCAATTTTTGCCTCATAAGGGTGTCTCCAGCACAGAAGTTCTCCCATTGTAAACACAGCTGATCCTCACAGCCAATTGGCCTGGAGGTCAATTCCTCCCAGTGATACCAACAACAATCAAAGCTTAACTACAACAAGACTGTGAACACAGCCCACAAAGGGGTGCACCAAGAGTGTCCACCTCAGGTAACTGTGGAGGCTGAGCCACTGGGCCCTATAGGACACCTACAATACAAAGCCAGTCTGTCAACTCAGGGAAGCAGCCAAAATGTGGAGACAAAGAAACAGGTCACAAATTAAAGAAATGGAGGAAAGCAAATGACTGGATATAGAGTTCAAAACCACGGTTATAAGGTTTTTCAATAATTTTCTAGAAAAGGCCGATAAATTTAGTGAGACCCTCAAGAATATGAAAAAGGACCAACTAGATATTAAGCATACACTGACTGAAATAAAGAATAATATACAGAGCAGACTAGAGGATCACAAGAATCAAGTCAAAGATTTGAAATACAAAGAAGCAAAAACAAAACAAAAGAAAACAACCCAACTAGAAAAGCAAAAAGAAAAAAGAATCCAAAAATATGAAGGTAGTGTAAGGAGCCTCTGGGACAACTTCAAGCGTACCAATATTTGAATTATGGGAGTGCCAGAAGAAGAGAGAGAGCAAGATACTGAAAACCTATTTGAAGAAATAATGACAGAAAATTTCCCCCACCTGGTGGAAGAAATAGACTTACAAGTCTGGGAAGCACAGAGAACCCCAAACAAAAGGAATCCAAAGAGGACCACACCAAGACACATCATAATTAAAATGCCAAAAGCAAAAGACAAAGAGAGAATATTAAAAGCAGCAAGAGAAAAACAGTTAATTACCTACAAGGGAGCACCATAAGACTGTCATCTGATTTCTCAACAGAAACTATGCAGGCCAGATGGGAGTGGCAAGAAATATTCAAAGTGATGAATAGCAAGAACTTACAACCAAGATTACTCTACCCAGCAAAATTATCATTCAGAATTGAAGATCAGATAAAGAGCTTCACAGATAAGAAAAGCTAAAGGAGTTCATCACCGCCAAACCAGTATTATATGAAATGCTGAAAGGTATTCTTTAAGAAGAGGAAGAAGAAGAAAAAGGTAAAGATAAAAATTATGAACAACAAATACATGTCTATCAACAAGTGAATCTAAAAATCAAGTGAATAAATAATCTGATGAACAGAATAATCTGGTGAATATAATAGAATCAGGGGCATAGAAATGGAGTGGACTGACAATCCTCAGGGGGAGAGGGGTGTGGGGGGTTCTGGAAGAGCCTGGACAAAAATCATACACCTATGGATGAGGACAAGTGGGGGGGGGGTAAGGGCATGGGGTAGGGTCGGAACTGGGTGGAGGGGAGTTATGGGGGGGGGGGGAGAGGAACAACTGTAATAACTGAACAATAAAAATTTTTTTAGAAAAGTAGGTAAGGTGGGCACCTATCTCCCAGGGCTTTGGTGAGAGGGCTGTAAGACAACTGAAAAAATATATACATATATAGGTCTCTACCTCCAGTTCCTGGCACAGAGCTCCTAAAACCTTTGCAATTTCCTAAGTGATCAGAGTACCAGGAGCATCTCTTGTTCTAATGAGGCAACTCTGGGTGGGCTCCTGGTTGGGGGCTGGTCACCAGTAACCAGTAAGGCTAAGCCACTAATAGAAGCTTAGAATTTTGAGTCCTACCTCCCCCATCCTCGGCAGGGGGGATGAAAATGGAGCTCATAATTGATCGTATCTACGTGAGGAAGCCTCTATAAAATTCAAAAGTATAGGATTTGGAGAGCTTCCAGGCTGGTGAACACATCTACACCAGGTGATGATATACCCAATTCATGGGAACAGAAACTCCTTTGCTTGGGACACTCCCAGACCTTGCCCTGTCTCTCCTTCATCTGGCTGTTCATCTGTATCCTTTACCTTGTCCTTTAATAAACTAGTAAATGTAAGTTAAAAAAAAAAAAGATAGTTGGAGGTTTGGATGGATGGAGAGAAGATTAGAGAGTGGATTAATGCAGAGATGGATCAACAGATCAATAGGCACACACACAACATTCCAAAGGAGGCAGGGGGTGAGGGGTTACTTTGTACCAGATAGACAATCAATCAAACCCCAGTGTCATCCTGTGTACATAGTTCTAGTTTTCAAAATAGAAGAACCCTTGAGCATGTCTTATAAATTAGTGGTTCCCTAACAAAAGTAACTTCACCTCTTATTTTTTTCAAAGCTGATATCTGAAGCCAAGTAATAACCTAGAAAGTATAATGATCATATGAGAAAATTACTGTTTCTCTATCATAGGCTGTGTACTCAGTTAACTTGGTAATCTTGTGAGTTTTTTTCCTTTATATAACTATTGTCTCTTTTCATTGATGAGTTAATCCTTCTAAAGTTAGACTCCCTAGAGAACTTTGAATGAAAGTTCTTTTTTCTAAATGTTTTAGTATCTGAGTCTTCCTCTGCCATATGATTGAAGAGAGATGTAGACAGATAGAAAAGATAGATAGATGGATCTGAAAAAATGGATAGATGAATGGATGGATGCATGGATGGAGAAATAGACAGTTGGAAGAAAGGAAGGAAGAAATGGAGAGAGGGACAGGAGGAAGGGAAGAAGAGAGAGAGAGATGAAAAATGGAAATAGAGGTGGGAGAAGAGATGGCTAGAAGGAGGGGGAGAAGAAGAAGGGATGGATGCAGCGAAGGAGAACTGGAGAGGTGAATGGAAAGTTTAACCAGGCTGCAAGCTTTAAAAGTATAAGGACTGGATCTGAGCCATCTGTGTTACCCAGCACATGGCCTGATGCAGAGGGAACAGGGCTGAATGTAGTCACAAAACCAAACTTTTCCTGGGTACCCCCTAGGTTCCAGGCTCTGATGTGGGTACTGGCGACAAAGTAATGACCAAGATGGACAGGATCCCTGCCCATCTAAGGATCATATCTAGTGATGAAGGAAGGCGGCAAACACAAACAAAGAAATAACGGATAACTTCAGATAGTGATAAGAGCCTTGAAGAGAATAAAAGAGAGTAATAGCATTGAGATTGGGATGAAGCGTGAGAGTGTCTGCAGGTATTCAGGAAAGATCTCTCTGTAGGAGCAATGGTGGGACTCAGACCTGAAGGATGAGAAGGAGCCAACTCTTAGAGTCTCTGGGAGAAGAGCACTGCTGCAGTGGGAACAACAAATGAGAAGGCCCAAGGTGGGAACAAGTTTGGCTTTCTATACAAATAGCATAAAGGCCAGTTTGGCGTGTTATTAGCATCATGAGGCAGGGAATGAGGCTGGAGAGGCCAGGAGTTGTTCTCTCAAGGGCTTGTAGGGCATGGAAGGGAGGTGGCTTGAGTTTGGAACGCTGTTCTGAGAGAGCCACTGCAGTGTTCTAAAGAGCAGAATGACCTGATCCGTTTTGTAATTTTAGAACGGATCTATTGGCTGTGTAGAGAATCGTTTCTTGAAAGAGGAGGTGTCCGTTAACCTGAATTATGAATCAAGCAGATGGTCAGAGAAAAGGACTGATTGGTACAGAGTACACTAAAGAGAGAACTCCCACCTGGCCAGTGTGGCTCCATGGTTGAGTGTCAACATATGAACCAGGGGGTCATGGTTTGATTCTTGGTCAGGGCACATGCCCAGGTTGTGGGCTCTATCCCTTGATTGCAGGAGACAGCCGATCAATGATTCTCTTTCATCATTGATGTTTCTATCTCTCTCTCCCTCTCCCTCTCCCTTGTTTTCTGAAATCAATAAAAATATATTTAGCCCTAGCCAGTTTAGCTCAATGGGTAGAGCATCAGCCTGCAGACCGAAGGGTCCCAGGTTCGATTCAGGTCAAGGGCACATCCCTCGGTTGTAGGTGCCTCCCAGGTCAGGGCTCTTGCAGCAGGCAACCAACTGATGTGTTTCTCTCACATCAATATTTCTCTCTGTCTTTACCTCTCTCTTACACTCTCTCTAAATCAATGGAAAAATATCCTCAGTTGAGGATTTAATTTTATATATATATATATATATATATATATATATATATATATATATATATGTATATATGTATATATTTTTTTTTTTAAAGAGAGAACTCCAGCCATGCTTTGGTGGAAGGATGTAAACCATCCATTGGGGGAGGAGTGTGTGGAGCATGGGCTTTATCTCCCGACTAGACCTGGAAGACACCAGTGGATATCTCTGCAGTCAATAAACAGGTTGTGGAAATAGAGATGTGCTCATCTGAGAACTTTAGTACAGTGGTCGGCAAACTGCGGCTCGCGATCCACGGTTTGCCGCTCTGTTGACTAATGAGTTTGCCAACCACTGACCTAGACTCTTGATTTCAATAATTACAGGCTGTTGTTGTTCCTTGTGATGAAGCCCCTATTCCAGTGGTTGGCAAACTCATTAGTCAACAGAGCGGCAAACCGCGGCTCGCAAGTCGTAGTTTGCCGACCACTGTTTTAGTGTAACCTGACATCTATGTTTGGGTCGTGGACTCTATCATATGAACTATAAAATGAGGAGACTATGAGTCAGCATCAGTCCCATTAAGCTAAACAGATTCTCTCTTTAAGAAATCTGGAGTTGGGGTGATGAGAACCATGAGTTTAGCAAATAAAAGGCAGTTGTAAGTGACAGGAAGTCAAGGGGCAGAATGGAGGAGGCATGTGGGCCTGGAGTGGACTCTTGATGCAAACAATGGGCCTGAGGGGTCCCTAAGAGAAAGCAGAAGGATCAAGTGGCTTGTGATTGACAGTGTCAGTGTAAATTCCCACTGAGCACTGTAGTTGGAATCCATCTTGGTTCCTATATCTACACACTTACCACCAGTGCCCTGTTCCCATCAAAGTGGTTAAGAGCATGGGTGCTGGTGGGTTCAAGCCTGGGTCTCCCAGGCATTCTCTGAGTGACTTGAGTACATGACTTTACCTTTTCGGGCTCTATTTTCCCCTGTGTATAAATGAGGATAATAATGGTTCCTGTGTCATGGGGATATTGTAAAGAGTCACAGAAAATGAAGATGATTTGGAAAACAGCAAGTCTAAAAGATGAAGGTACAAATCCAGACAATACTGCCAGGGCACCTGGATCCAGCTTCTCCTGAGGCTCTTCCCCTGGATTTTCTAATTATGAGGGCCAATGAATTCATTTTGCTCAAGGAAATTTGAATTTGGTTTTCTGTCATTTGCAACCAAGAGTCAAAACTAACATCAAAACTAGTAAGTGGCCCTGGCCAGGTAGCTCATTTGGTTAGACCCAAACTGTAGAGATCTAGATAAAGAAAACAGATAGCAAGATAGACAGGCAGCCAGGAATGGAGGGACATTGCATCAGGAAGACAAAGCCCAAGGGAGACATGCCCTTGTGCCAAGGCTTACCCACACGCCCTTGTTTAGGGTCACAGTCACCAGCCCATCCTGGAAGAAGATGTGAACCTGACCCACAGCTTCAACTCTGTCATGGCAAGAGTGGACATCAGCGAGCACACGGAACCAGGGGATGGTCTTCTGTATTCCTGGGCAGCGGGAAGAGAGCTCGTAGATGCCAGGGATGCTGACAGCACTCTGGGCTCCATCAAAGGTGGTGAGATTGGTGCCCATAAAAAGAGAACAGAGACCGGGGGGAACCCAGCAGTCCCGGGTCCCGGCTTCAACATCGCATACGCGACCCAGAGGGCAGCCAGTTGCCTGGCACGTCAGGCCAGTGCTTGAGGAACAGGAACAGCGCTCACTGCAGTCTGAGCTCAGCAGGGAGGAGTTCATCTGTGCACAAAAAGGGGCCAGGTTACCGTGGTGTGGTCGATTGCAACAATGACCACAATCCTTCAACCTTCTGGACGCATGCAGATCACTTTGCAACAAGTCCCATTAAGAAATGTAGTTTATTTCCCTTCCCCCACAAATCCAGATTGGCTTTAAGACTATGCTTTGATTTTCACAATGCAGCAGAAGCAGTGCTGTGCCAGGTTCAAGCTAGGACCTCAAGACATTACAGCTTCTCTCCCACTCTCATTCCAGGCCACCATGAAAACAAGCCTGGGTCTGCCAGAGGACAAGAGACCCTGTGCAAGAGAGACAACAATCCCCACTGATGATACTCTAAACTAGCTCCAAGCTAACCTATTGAGGGACTAGAGTTATATGAGCGAGCCTAGAGGACAACAGAAGAACCATCCAGATGAGCCCAGCCCAAATTGCAGGGTTGCAGAACTGTGAACTAAATAAATAGCTGTTTTAAGCCACTAAGTTCTGGGGTAGTTTGTAACCCAGCAAAAGCTGACAGACACAGGTAGGGGCAAGCAGGAGACATCTGTGAGTCCTGGCACCCACAGCCCAGAATATAGGGCCCTGGAAATCCAGTTCCAGGAAACTACTTTCTCCTGTGTTTTCCCCCCTACCTAACCAACTGCTCTTTCTTCACGCATTTTCAAGTTCCTCCCAAATCCTTAATGCTTCCTTGCCCAAGGTTCAGCCCTTAGATCTTTTTTTCTTTCTATTTATGTTTACTATCTGGTGATTTCAACAAATAAACTGATGAACAAAATAGATCCAGAGACATAGAAACATGGAATAGACTGATGAATCTCAGGTGGGGAGAGAAAGAATTTATATGCATATGCATAACCCATGGACACAGACAATAGTGTGGTGAAGGCCTGGAAGGTGGTGGTGGAGAGGGTCCATGGGTAAATAAGGGGGACATCTGTAATACTTTCAACAATAAAGATAATTATTTTTTTTTAATCTCATGAAAACTAAAAGTAGTGTCTTCTTCTTAATTGGATCTGATCCTGGGGATGGGTGATTGTTATAAAGGACATTATGGGGACAAATGGAGAAATTAGAACTAGATTAATAATAGTATTGAATCAGTGTTAATTGCCTGATTTTGAATTGTACTGTGGTGATATTAAACAAATGTCCTTATTCTTAGAAAACCCATGCTAAAGAACTTGAAGGTAAAGGGGCACGGTGTCTGTAACATATTCTCAATGGTTCAAAAAATGTATATATATTTATTAGAGAGGATGGCAAAGCATAATGGCAAATGGGCAACGGTTGAGTTCTTTGTACTATTCTTGCAAGTATTCTTTAGTTTGAATTCTTTAAAAATGAAAGTTTAAAAACTTTAAAAGAAATGAATAAATGAAATAAAACAAATAAATACCACCTCTAAATTGATGACTCCCACATTTGTATCTCCACCCCAGATTTACAAATCCAAAAAACCCTTCAGCAAAGACAGGGGGCTGTGGGAGTCCAGAGGTGCCAAAACCAGCCTAGGGGGTCAACGAGGGTTTCTTATTGGCTGTGAGACCTGAAGAAGCAGAAGTTTGGAATATCTCTTTCTCCAGAAGTCCTGCACATCCAGACCCTCTCGTCCACCTTTCTGCCATTAGTAGAACTAGGATGAATGAGAATGAATGTGGTTACCCACCTTTCTTTTATTTAATAAATATGCTTTTGAAGAAGTAGGATGCCTAGTAGTTCAGAGGGTGAGCCCAGGCTGCTGGGTGCACTTCCCAGCATCGCCACGTTCTAGTAGATAGCCTTGGGCTGACTTCTCTTTATGCAATTTCTGCATCAGTCAAATGTCTCATAGGATATTATGATTATTAAATGAATTAACATTTGTAACAAACTTGGTACAGAGTAATGAGGCAGGTAAGTAAGAAACTAGGAAAATTCCCTGGCAAGTGGAATGAGAAAACTGAGACCAATGGTTGAACAAATGGCTAGAATGGCTGAACAATTAATAGCAAGCTAATAAATCACAAAATCCTCCCCTCCCTAATTGGAGATGCCTAAGAGAAAATGGTTTAAATCACCATAGTCATAGCGTTAGATGACAAAACCCAGTTAGCTCCAGACTAATTCAAGACAGAGGTAAAACTGACCAGACTCCATTATATGCCCACTTAAAAATATCAGCATACTAAATAACACACCCAGAAATCTAATGAATACTCTGTTGAGATCCTCCCCTACCACCTCCCCTAAAATTCTTGCTTATAGAAAATAGATAAAACCCCTCAGGACAAAGTACTCCAGCTAGCACATTTCTTTGAGCATGCCTGCGCTCCTTTCCTCAGGTGTGCACTTTTGCTTTCGTTATCCTAAACTCTAAGAGTTCTGATGAGACTCGCAACCAGGAAAGCAGTGGCAGTGGCAGCTCATCTCAGGTTTACCTCCTGATCCTATCTCCAAGGATCTTCTTTTGCCTCACTGTCCTAAGCTTTAATAACTCACTTTCACTTTCACCTGAACTTTATCTTGAATTTTTTCCTGCACAAGTCAAGAACCTGGAAGACACCTGACATGCAAAAGGTCCCAAACCCAGAATCAGTCTGGTAACAAGAGTAAGAGCTCAAAAAACATAAATAATAAAAATAAATCAACTATAATAAAAATAAATTAACTTTCAACTTACATTATCAAACTGTTTTTAGATGTACTATCTACTGCACTGTTGTACATTTTACTGAGCAGTGGAGGGGAAGGTCCAATGCTCAGTGGGTGCCTTTCATGTGCAAATTGCACCCAATCCTCAGACATTTATGGCTCAAGGATGATGATAAACCCCATTTTACAGATGAAAAAATGAGGCTCAAGGAGGGGACTGTAGTAGGTGAATAACAGCCATAGAGCCCCCTAAAGATATCAAGTCCTAATGCCTGGAACCAGTAAATGTTACCTTATATGGGAAAAGAGTATTTGCAGATGTGATTACATTAAGGATCTTGAGATTGAGAGATTACCTGGCTAGGCCTCAAATGCAATCATGTATATCCTTCTAAGAGAGAGGCAGAGGGAATTTTTATGTTACACACAGAAGAGGGGTATGACACAGAAACAAAAACTGCAGTGATGTGACCATAAACCAAGGAATGCCTGCAGCCAACAAAAGCTGGGAGAGGCAAGCAGTGGATTCTCCTTTAGAGTCTCTGGAGAGGGTGCTGCCCTGAGCACAGCTTGACTTTGACCCAGTGATCTAATTTGATTCATGGCCTCCAGAACTGTGGGAGGATAATTCTCTTGTTTTAAGCTACCAAATTTATGGTCTTTTTGTCACCACAGCCACAGGAAACTAATACAGGATGTCACAGCTGGGAAATGTGGATGGCTCCTCTGTCCCCATCCTTGAGTAGGTCAGCATAGAAGTTCTGAGTCTCCCTCAAGCCCCTCCACCCTCCCTGCCACCTCAAGCCCCTACTCACTGGCAAGTATCGGCCATCATGGGTGCAGCCGCAGTGCTGGACAGGGACACAGATGCCCTGGGAGAGCAGGAAGCGATCATCACACTCACAGCCCTCAAAGCAGTGGGAAGTGCAGCCCATGAGGCCCGAGAGGGCTGCACAGGAGCCTTGGCAGGAATGTGTACAGATGGAGTAGTGGCTGTGGGCTGGGCACTTGAGTGCTGCAGAGAGAAAAGGCAGGGAGGGGTCATACCTGCACACTGAGCCCTGGAGACACAGGCCCTGCACTGGAGATCACATCAGTGGGATAAATAGTGCTGGCCCAGCGTGATCAGAGCTGCATTGGGGAAGTATGGCAGAGTGGTCAGGGTGAGGATGGGGCAAAAACAGGGAGCTGAGGACCCAGGGGAAGCATTTGGGGTGGGGCCCAAAGTTTTGGCTGAGCAACTGGTGGATGGTATGGCTGCCCTGAGATGAGTACCAGGGTCGGGAAATAAGAAGATCAAGTTTGGGATGAAATGATGATGTCACATGGAAACACAGCAGGTAGGAAGAACCCTAAGGACACCCAAGAGGAAGTGTCCAGGAGGCCACTGGACCCCTGAGGCTAGCAGTCAGGAGAGAGGTCAGGGCTAGAGACAGTGTCCATGCTCAGCACTGAAGACAAATCTAAGGCCACGGAGATGGATAATGGCCCTGAAAGTAGGTCATGCCTTGAGGAGAACGAAGGAGACACAGCCCTGCCATAGAGGCATGAGGGGCCACTGCCTTGTCCTAGAGAGTGGGAGGGGACACAGCCCTGTCCTGGGGATCTGAAGGAAGCAGATACCCCCTCACTGGGGGGATCTGAGAGGTAGAGTCCTGGGGATCTGAGGGGGCTGCAGCCTTGTCCTGGGGGATGTGAGGGGATATGTTCCATACTGTGGGGTCTGGGTGAGTTGCAGACTCAGGCTTTATTGTGTGTCCTAAAGACCTGCCAACCCATCTTCCAGGTCACCACAGAAAGGGTCCAGGATGAGACCTAAGGAGAACTGCATCTGAGGTTTTGGAGAATGGGACCCTGAAGGAGTCTGAGAAGGGCCAGTCAGCGAGTTAGCCAGAGAGAAGCCAGTAGGGTGTACTGAGGGAGAAGCTAGAGTGGAGGTCCTTCAACAGGGAGGGACTGCTCCTAAGATGCAGGCAGGAATGGGAGCAGATCAGGGGGCATCCTCAAGCCTGGTCTGGAGTCCTTTGGGGAGCCCTATGGGCACTTACGGCAGAAGCTGTCTGTCCTCCAGGGCTTCACGGCCTTGCCGGCCGCCTGGCAGGCCGCTGTGTAGGCAGCCAGACTACGGCAGAGGAAGGTGCTGTTGCCCTTCTGGGCACATAGGTCAAACACGCACTGGCGGAAGTACTCAGAGGGGCTCAGCACCGGGTGGCAGGCTGCGAAGGGGCCCTGGGGGTCCCGGAGCTGCCCGCAGACCTTGATGCTCTCATATGGTGCTGTCTCCTCTGCTGAGCACACAGGCCAGCCCTGGGGCCCAAAACCCTCGCCACATCCTTGGGAGGAGCTGGGTGCCCGCCATGCAGCTCCAAAGGCATCCACGCTGGGGGCCACAGTGCCACTGGGCAGAACAAAGTCGTCACTCCAGTTGCCATTGAAGTTTCCACAGAGGCCACAGATTCGGCCATGGAAGGGGCTGGGGACAGATATGAGGACGTGGGCCTCACCATCAAAGAGGAGCTTCAGCCCCTTGGTTGTCTGCAGAACCATGTTCCGGCCCTCAGCAGTCACCTGTACATGGCCCACAGCTACAGGCAGGGCTACAGCCTCGCCGTCCACAGTGACCTGGGTGGAAGGATCAGGTGGGTCAGGGACTCATAGAACCACAGATAAGGCAGGATAAGGCAGTTCCCTTAGACTCCCAGGGTGGAGCTGTGTCCCTCTTGGTCCCTTTGGGGTGGGGCAGTGTCCTCAGACCCCTAGGGGGAACCATGTCTCCCACAAACTTCCCAGGGCAGGATCCTATCCCCTTAGTGTCCCCAGGGCAGGGCCATGCCCCTTTCAGATTCCCAGGGCAAGACTATGTATCCTTACCTGCAGGCCACGAGCCAGGCCTACAACCTGGCCAGCCACAGTAACCACCAGGCGTTGGGGATCTCCAGCCGCATTCTTTTCAAGCACAATGGCAAAGTCCTCATCTCCAGGCTGTGGGCGGCAGACTCGGGCCAAGACATAGGAGCAGGAGCCATGCAGATCATAGACACGTCCATCAAGAGTATTGTAGTGGATGCCCCCACTGGCCACACAATGGCCACAGCCTTTAGGGTAACAGGCCTGGACACCGTCCTTTATTCGGCACTCTTCATAGGGCTGGCAGGCTGTGCCCCCCTGGCAGCTGACTTGGCCACCTGGCCCACACTCACAGCGCCGCTCACACTCAGGGCCTGGGTAGAAGGCTTCGCCCAAGGGGTAGTAGTGGCCCTCGTGGAGGCAGCCACACTGGCCCACAGGCACACAGGTGTCACCACTGAGCACAAAGCCGGCATCGCAGACGCAACCCTCCCGGCAGGCTGGCTCACAGCCTTCTGGCGCCGAGAGGCTGGGGCAGCTCACAGGGCATGAGTCACCACAGAGCTCGTAGTGGCTGTGGGCAGGGCACTGGAAGGCTGTGGGGACAAGAGGGGAACGGTCCAGGGTGGCAGCACCTGCCCACATGGATCTGCATGCTCTACCTGCATTTTTCATGAGTGAATCTGTCCAGGGATCTGAGCAGGTGTCAGATCCAGCACATCCAACTGGGAAATTCAGTGTGGGGCTCCGGGGACCAGGTCTCTCTGACCACATTGTGTGCCAACCTGATCAATTTGACCATGCATATCTATGCAGGTCTAAACCAGGTGTCAGTATTCAGGATGTGAATCTGACTAGGGTGTGGGGCCAGATGTATCTTGGGGTGTGAATCCGTGTGAATCTGTACCTATCTGCCTAGGGCTACATCAGGGTCATGATTCCACCTGGGTGTATCTGACCAGTGTCTCTAACCAGAGTCCCTGTCTGATGTTATTGGACCAATTCCTGTGTATTTCAGTGTCTGAAACAGTGCAGGGGCATCTGACCACGTGTAATTTTCAAGGTCTCTGTGACCAGGGGTACCTGGGAGAATCTACTTGACCAGGTATATCGCGCTGTGTAACTCTGACGGGGGTCAGCCAACCCACTTTATCTGCCTAAGATATCTGAGCGAATGTTCCCCGAGAGTCTGCTGGACGCAGGTTTTCTGACCAGGTGTATCAGAGTCTCTCCCATTGCAGTATGTGACCTGGTGTATTTAGGGAGTGAATGCCAAGATGTTTCTCTGACAGGAGCTAGCTGGCTCGGGGAGAGGCAGCGTGGTGCCTAAGTCCCACGTTGGAGGGGACGGCTCTTGTCTGGGAGCCCTGTGAAGGGTGGAAGCGGGGAGACCCCTATTCTGTGGCCCATGCATGGATGAGTACTCACGACAGAAGTCCGGCCGCCTCCAATCGCCGAGCTGGGCCCCAGCGGCCTGGCAAGCTGCCACATAGGCGGCCACGGCCGGGCAGAGGCCTCCGGGATGGCCCTGGGCCTGGCAGGCATCCAGCAAGCAGGCCTGGAAGTACTGCGTGGGCGGCAAGAGGCCATGGCAGGGCGCCAGCGGGCCGTTCGGGGCCAAGATCACGCCGCAGGCATCCGGGCCACTGAAGGGCTTCTGCTGCTCCGGCGTGCAGGGCGCGGGGCACAGCCCGGGCACGCACTCCCCGCAGCCCGCGGCCCCGCCCACCTGCCAGCGGCCGGGGTCTCCGCCCACCGCCGTCAGGTCGTCGGAGGGGTCCCGGTTGTAGTTCCCGCACAGGCCGCAAAGGGCGCCCGCGTACGCCGCCGGCACGCGCAGGCGCACGTTGCTGTTCCCATCGAAAGCCAGGGAGAGCCCTGTGGCCGCGGTCACCACCACGTCGGTGCCGCTCAGGTGCGCGCGCAGGCGCGAGTCCAGCTGGAAGGGCAGCGCCACGAGCTTGCCGTCCACCTGCGGGCGTTTGGTGTAGGTGGAGGCAGTGAACGGCCAGGACTCAGATTGGAATCCTGTCTCCTACCTCCTGGATGTGTGGGGTGGGAGGGGGCAGGAAGGGGCGTGGGAACCCTGAGCATGTGACCTCCCTCCTTTTAATAATAGCAACAATAGTAATACTCTTTAGTCACGATGTCACTGGCTCCTCATACTACCCTCTGAAGCAGATACTTTTCTTAGAGGAATAAAGGAAAGCTCAGAGGTGGGGAAGCCACTGCTCCAAGCCATCTGGCTCGAGGCCTATACTCTGAACCTGTGCATGGTAATCAGGGCAATGGCAGACCACTAACTCCCAGGCAACTTCAGGGTTGGCATGTGCACCTGTCTGATCCACAGACCCCTTACCTGCAGCTGTCGGGGCCAGCGGGCGCTGAGGGTCAGGTTGTGGTTGTAGATGTGCAGGGTGACGCTGCGGGTGTAGCTGACGGCCTGGCTGCCCCGGTGCTCGTTGGCAACAGTGACGGTGAAGTTCTCAACCCCAGAGGGTGGTGCATGGCAGGGTGCACTCAACAGGTACTCACAGGTACCTTGGAAGTCGAATTGGTGCCCGTCCAGGGTGATGTAATGGGGGTCACCCCATGCCTGACATTCAGCCGTACTAACAGGATGGCAGCCATACTGGCCTGAGGGCAGCAGGGCACACACTTCACCGAGCCCACACCTGGCAGGCTTACAGATCAGCGAGCCACCCCCAGGTCCGCAGTGGCACCTCTGGGAGCAGGTGGTACCAGCCCAAAACTCACTGCCTGCCTCGTGGTAAGTGTTGTTGGCCCAGCAGCCGCAGCCCCCATCCAGAGGAACACAGCGGTCTACACTCAACACAAAGCCCGCATCACACTGGCAGCCCTCAGCGCAGGGGCCCTCACATGGGGCTGGGATCGTGGGGGGCGCAGGGTATGGGCAGCTGGCAGGGCATGGTGGACCACAGAGCTCATAATGGCTGTTGTTGGGGCAGGAGATCTCTGCAGGTGGATTAAGGAGAGGGGGGAGGAGAAAGAGAGAGAATGGTGTTAGAAGATGGGATCTGAGGATAGGGTGGGAGGAGACTAAGATAGAGACACGGAGGGATGGACAGAGAGATAGACAGAGCAAGAGACACACACAAAGAGAGAAGAAGACACCCAAACAGAGACAGGAGAGAGAGAATGAACAATAGAGACCGAGAGATAATCATAGGAAGGTGCAGAAAAAGCACCAAGAGACAAAAATAAAGAGGAAGAAACAAAAAGACCCAGAAGGACTGGAGTGAAACCAAACCAGCCCTGCAGAGACAGGACCCGCACCCCCAAGTGCCCTGTTCACCCCAGCACTCACCACAGCCGGCCTGTGCCCTCCAGTCCTTGATGACAATGCCAGCAGCCTGGCAGGCAGCAGCATAGGTAGCCAGAGCCTGGCATAGTACGTCATGGGCCCCACCGCCCAGGCAGACATCCAGAACACAGCCCTTGAAGAAGCTCTCAGGTGCCACATGGGCATGGCAGGCAGCAAAGGGGCCTCTTGCATCAGCGGCCAGGGGTCCACAGAAACCAGGGCCCTTATACTCCTCCAGCTTGTCCTCAGGGCATGTTGGGCAGGACCCCTGACATTCATCCCAGCACAGTAGGTCCCAGCCTGGAGCTCGCCAGCTTCCACCCCAGATGGGTACAGAAGGAGCCAGTGTGCGGTTAGGGAAGACTTGGTCATTGTTGGGGTTGCGATCCATGTTCCCACAGAGCCCACACACAGCACCATGATAGCTACTGGGCAGCGTCACCTCCACTCGCCAGTTCCAGTCATAGCTGACCCGCAGCCCGAAGTCGGCTGCCAGCATTGCTTTTGATGCGCCCTGAGTCACTGAAAGCCGCCCACCAGCCACAGAGATAGGCAACGCTGTCAGCACACCATTCACCTGGGGGAAAAGGGGACCGGGAGGTAAAGAGAGGTCACTCGAGGTGTGGAGGCCCATCCTGGCCTCTGCCTCCGTCACTTGGCCTGCATGGCTGGAGTGTGCCAAGGCCTTCTCACAACTGATGCTTGCATAGTCATTTGACAGACATGGACATCTGCTGTAGTTCAGGTCCGGGGAGTGAAGCCTGCCTCTTCATCTTTTTCTGGATCTTTTGTGATTACCATCTCCCTCCCTTCCTTTCCCTATTGTCTCTCTACCGCTAGATCTGTCTCTCTTTCTGGATTTTTCTGAGTGTGTGTGTGTGTGTGTGTGTGTACTTTCTCTGGGTCTCTCTTTATCTGGTCCTTCTCTCTGGGTCTTTATCTGGGTCTCTCACACACTTGCTCCCTCCCTCCTGATTTCCTGAGCACCTCTGTGTGTCTGGGCATCTCTTCCACTCACCATCATTTGTTGAGTGCCTATCCTGCTCCACACCTCACTCCCCCCCACCCCCAGCCCCATGAGCTGCCATTAATATGCATTTCCATTACCCTGGGTAGAAAGGGTGACCCATCTCTCTCTCTCTCTAGTTCCTTGAATGTTGCTCCACATTGGCGTCTCTAGGCCTCTCATTTGTTCCCTCACAAACATTCATGGTGGCTTCCTGGGGTCAGACCCTCAGCTGAGCACATGATGTGTACCCCCTCACTGTGGGGCAGGGCCTGCTATGATCCCCCTTCCTAAGATGAGGAAACTGAGACCCACCAAGTAATCACTTGCCCAATTTCACACAGCTCATATGGAGAGCCTGGATACAAAGCCAGTTATGGGAAAAGGTAAAATGCTGAAGTCCTACATTAAAGCCCTTTACAAAGGAGTGAGCTCACTGAATTCCCAACAGAGAACTAATGTTGTTGCTTTGCTTCCATTTTGTTCAGGCCTAGGTGAAGAGAGCACTGAGCTCCTAACTGTGGCCGGCAGGACCCCTCCTGCCCAATTGGGGGCTCAGAAGACCCTCCTGTGGGACTTACCCGGACTTTGCCAACTTCTCCTTTGTGAATGGAGATGTTGATGTTGAGGGCAGTCACAGTGACAAGCCTCACATAAGACACAGCAGGGTTGCCCCGATTCTCATTCTTGGTGGTGATAGTGAAGGGTGTCAGGCTCTGGAAGTTGACCCCTGGGCAGCTGGTTGTCGCCAGCACGTAGTTACAGGTGCCCTGGAAGTCAAAGTCCCAGCCGTCGAAGGAGTGGTAGTGGGGGTCACCCCACAGCCAGCATGTGGCCTCATAGTTGGGCACGCACACACCATGGCCATCCTTTTCCTGGCACGTCTCCTGTGGCCGACACGTCACACCATGGCACAGTTCTGGGGGCAGGTGAGAGAGAACCTTGAGGGGCTGCCTGGCATGAGGCTGGCTGCTCCCCAACATCTACTCCCATCTGTGCAGGATACTGACTCTGGGGGCCAGGGGCATTGGCCAGAGGCATGTGGCACCCCACTCAGTGGGCATTTTCCTGCTCGCCAGCTCTAGCTTGCACAACCTCTCTGGCCATCCAGTGGGCTACAGTCACACCTTCCAATGAGACGTGCTTCTCAGCCTTGAGGTGGGGGCCCTCTTCCCATGTCCTCCCTTCCCCGGGAGCTCTGCTTTAGCCTCAGGGGCAAGGGCTGTATCTGCTTTGTGTTCCTTAGTGTCCATCCTCATTACAAGTAAAGAATTCTTTCTATCCAACTTTCCCTATTCAAGCTCCTGTGTGGTTTCTGTCTCCTGATTAGGTTTTGACCAATATACCCCTCATCCCTAGGAGTCCCTGTTATCCTGCCCATCAGCCCTGAGGTCTCAGTCTTTTCTGGAGGTTCCATATCCTTATCCTCAGAAATAAGGCAATTATTCTCTGCCCTTCACCCTAAGAAACCAGTCCTGGGGGTGGCTCTGTATCTTAGATTTAATGTGGGAGGTCCCCATGTATGAGATGGTGTCTCTAAAAATCTTGATCCTCCACTCAATGGGGCCCTGTATCCAAGACTCAAGCCTTGGTGGGGTCTCTGCTTGAGACCTCAGGACTCTGTCCCTGTCCACATGGGGCCAGTCTCTCAAACCCCTTGGGGATGGTGTCTGAAGCCCCAAGACTAATCCCACATATCAGTAGTCAGCAAACTGTGACACCACCAGCTACCTGTTTTTGTAAGTAATGTTTTATTGGAGCTACACCTCCTATTACATAGTCTGTGGCTGATTTCATGCCATGATGGCAGAGTTGAGTTGTGACTGAAACCGTATGGCCTGCGAGTTTAAATATTTACCAGCTGGACCTTTATTTTATTTTTTAAAGTCTTTTATTTTTTCAATTTCTCACCCAAGGACGTTTTTTTAAATTGATTGTAGATAGAGGAGAAAGAGAGAGAGAGAGAGAGAGAGAGAGAGAGAGAGAGAGAGAGAGAAAAGGAAACATCAAATTGTGAGAGGAACATCAATTGGTTGCCTCCTGTAAGTGCCCTCCCTGACTGGCAATCGAACCCACAACCTTTTTGGTGTGTGGGACTATGTTCAACCAACTGGCCAGGAACCATCTGGCCCTTTAGAGAAAATGTTTGCCTGTCCCTCCCTTATGCTGAGGGTCTCTGACATCTGCCCAGCTCTGAGGGCTCCAACAGCCTGGACTCCAGCAGGAGAGTCCCTGCCTCCCAGCCTGGGGGACCTCTGCCCATAGCCCTGGGAACCCCAGCCCAGGGGTCCCAGGTCTGAGACCTCAATCCTTAGTCCTCTGTGCCTGCCACCATAAAGAGCCAGGTCACCCATCCTCAGCTTCAGAGTCGCTGTGCTCTGTTCCAAGTCACAATGGCCCCAGCCCTAGCCCATCACCTTTGACACAGCTCAGGATGCCTGCCAAGGACTGGCACACGTGCCCCACTTCACAGCTGTAGTTCTGGCACACCAGGCCTTTCCCAGCATGGCACACACACCGCTGCCGGCAGCTGTCGATGAGTACCGTCTGCTCCGGCTGTGGGGACAGAGGGCACAGCCATCATTGTGGGATCTGAGCCCTCTGACTCCAGCATCTCTGGTGATCTGGGCACAGAGGGATCCCGGGGACAGGAAAGGGACATCTTTCATCAGGGTGGTCCCTTGTGTGGGAAACTAAGGCACCACCTGGCCTTGGGGTTCAATTCATTCATTCACTCACTTTCATTCATTTACTCATCTGTTTATTACAAAACAGCCACTAAATATCTGCTGTCTAGGATAAATGGTATACCAGAGTGACGGTAACAGAGTGACAAGAAGCAAAGGCTCTGGGGCAGACTGCCTGAGTCTGAAGCCTGTTTTTGCTCTGCTCCAATCACATCATTTGGTGCAAGTTACTCAACTTCTTTATGCCTCAGTTTCCACATCTGTAAGTTGCAGATAATAGTTACACCTACCTATGAAAGTATAACTGAGTTAGTAATACATATAAAGCACAGGTGAAATGAGAAGGATTTCCTTGAAGTCATACAGATTGGAGAGAAAACGGGTAGAGATGAAACAAGATTGGGAAAATGTTGATTTTTTTTAAAGCTGAGTGATGGGTCTGTGAAGATTTATTACAGTTCTCTTTTGCATATTTGAAAAATTTCATAATGAAAAATTTATATATCATAGTGTAGTATAATACACATACCACACTTAACACAATAACTGGTACATAGTAAGCACCATCTGCCTATGTGCTATTATTATTATTCATATGAGGAGAACATAAGGGAGGGCCCTCCCTTCATGGTGCTCACAGTTCTTTGAGGGAGACAGACTTTAGACAAACATATTCAAATCAAAAGAAAAGCAGTAGCTATGAGAGTGGGAGACAGACATTAGAAAAACACATTCAAGTCAAAAGAAAAGGAGTAGCTGTGAGAGTGGGAGGAGGGAAGCAGAGGGATTTCACCACTGGTGTAACAGAGACAAAATCTAGACCCAGATACAAAGCCAAAACTTGACCTGGGGAGCCAGGTCATATTTACAAAGGTCTTTCCCATCCCCATGGGGAGAACTGGGAGGAGTCAGACAAGAAGGGACGAACTGGATCACAGTGGGGCCATGGGCTGTGGAAGAGGGGTGGGTGGGAGGGACATGAAGGATGCCAAGTGGACAGGCTGAGAGGTTGATAGGCAGTGGGAAGCGCAGGTCTAGGATGAGGCCCCAGATCTGCTCAGGATGACCAGTTCCTACCTCATAGTAGACACCATTGTGGTAGCAGCCACATTTCTGGATGGGCACGCAGGCTTGGCCGTCATTGAGGAAACCGGGGTCACACTGGCAGCCCTCTGCACAGTTATCCGGGCACTGTGGGGTGGCACTGAGTGCAGAGCAGCTCAGGGAGCAGGTGTCTGCGCAGAGCTCATAGTGGCTGTTGGGGGGGCACTTCATTGCTGCAAAGAGTGGGTGTGGTTCAGAGCCCCTGGGAAGGAGGGGCTGCAGGGCCCAAGGTCTTCCCCATCTGTGCCTCAACCTCCCCCTCTCTGTCCTTTGGTCTCTGCCTTCTCTGCCCCTTACTCACGACAGAAAGATTCATTCCTCCAGGGTTTGACGTAGCCTCCAAGCGCCTGGCAAGCACTCACATAGGCATGAATGTTACTGCAGAGAATGCTCTGGTGTCCATCACCCACGCAGAGGTCAAAGACACAATCATGCAAGGGACCCTGGGGATCAAGCAGCTTGTGGCAGGTGGCCAGTGGCCCCGTGGGGCTGGTGAGGAGCCCACAGAACTGCTCCTGCTGGTACTTTTTCTGCAGCTCAGGTCCACACTCTGGAGGGTTGCAGTCTTCGCCGGGCTTGCAGGTGGGTGGCAGCAGGCAGGGAGAGCCGGGCACGGCCTCCTCCCAGGAGTTGCCAAACTCATTGGGGCTGCCTGCCTGTGAGCCATCAGGCTTCTGGAAGTCATCCTTGGGGTCACCATTGTAGTTCCCGCACAAACCACATAACTGCTGGTAGTAGTTGCCTGGAACCGTGACCCGCACATTGTACATGAGGTCGTAGGCCACACGCAGGCCAAAGTCAGTCTGGATCACAATGTCTGAGCCGTGCTGGGAGGCACGGACCCGACCCTGGGCCAGCATCACAGGTAGCTTCCTGTCCACACCATTCACCTGGGAGGTAGGAGATGCCATGCTTCAGAGGGTACACTTGGAGAAGGCAGACCCTAGCCAAGCCCCTGCCTGACACTGAAGATCTGTATGACCTTAGTTTCCATATTTGTAAACTTGGTATAATAATAGAGTCTTAGAGTGGGTTGAATGGTGGTCCCCAAAAGATACGTCCACCCAGGACTTCAGAATATGACCTTATTCTAAATAAGAGTTTTTGCAAATGTAATTAGGATAATGATCTTGAGATAGGATCATCCTGGATTAGGGTGAGCCCTCTGTCCAATGGCAAATGTCCTTATAAGAGCCAGAAGAAAAGACACAGAACTACCAGAGAAGGCCAGTGGAGATGAATACAAGGATTGGAGTGGGGAGATGCAGTTAGAAGCCAAGGAATTCCCGGAACCTCTGAGAGCTGGAAGGGATGAGGAGGGATTCTCCCCTGGAGCCTTGGGAGGGGGTGCAGCCCCTGCCATCACCATGATTGTGGACTTCTGACCTTCACAACTATGAGAAAATAAATTTCTGTGGTTTGAAGCCACAAGAAACTAATACAGGTCTCAGTGGAATAAAACCTTACCAGTCACTGTTTAATCACCACTTACTGCGGTGACTGACTCCAGAGACACCTGCCTTACAGTCTTCCTGTGACTGTGGGCAGGAGAGTCACCTCTCTGTTTCTGCTTCTTCATCTACTGAGTGGGAATGAGGTACTTACCCCATAGTGTTGCCAGGATTTGATATATTAATATTTGCCAAGTGCTAAGAAGCGTATCTGGCACAGAATGGGTGTTCCTTCAGAATGGGTGTTCTAGGAACATTTGCTATTATTACTAGCTATGACTGGAAGTTTTTATTTTGAAGAGTAAATGGGAGCTAAGGGTTTTTGCCTTAAGCATCAGTGAGAGGAAAGTCAGGTTAAATTTCTAGGGAAATGACTTCAAGTCCATGAACCAAAAATCATTTGTTTCAGTGTAAGGCTGTTGGACACCAACAAAGCCTTGTAAATCCAGCTCTGGTTAACGTGCTTGCTTGGCCTTCTAAAACACAGACACAGTGAACATTAGGTTGTTTTGAAAGTGTGAGGAATCAGAGGAGAAGGCAGGGGAAAGACATTCTCCGGACCGAGTCTCCTAAATAGAGTCAACCACCATACTTCCCAAGCAGGGATGGGCAGTGGTTAAGGACAGGTGACTTACTTCCTACCCCCGTGCCTCAGTTTCCTCATCTGTATAGTGGAAATATTAATAGTTTTTACCTCATGGCCAAGCTGCGGGATTCAGTGAGATGAAAATAACACCAACAACTCATGCATTTTGAGCCAAGAATATGCCAGGTGCTATTCTAGGAGCTTGCTTATATCAGGGACTATATTTAAACATCAAATCTGTGAGCACACGAAATAGTCAGCTATTCATCAGCATCCTCATCATCAATATTGCTACTAGTACAACAGCCATGTGCCTGAATTGTAGTGGGATCTCTGGGGAAAACCCTCTAGTGTAAGTGAAATGCAGTTCCTATTTGAGACCAAATCCTTGATCAGAAAAGCCCCAAAGCACCCAGGACCCAGCATGCTGTCTCCTGGCACACCATTTTGGGTTTAAGTCCTGCTTTTGCTGGGGCCTTTGAGCCAGTGATGAGACCTCCCCTCAAAAAAATAAAATAAAATAAAGCAAATCATGGCACTCCAGCTACTGCTGGGAGGATCAAATGACACTGTTGGTATGAAGTGCTTAGCCGCCAATGCTGGAGTCAGCTGTATAAAACCATAATTCTGTTGTTGTGGTTGTGGCTGTTAAGGAGTGATGGAGTTATCCACACCTTTCCCATCCTTGACCCCTTTCCCATCCTTGAACTTTACCAACCTCTGACTGCATCATGTTCTGCCATGGGCTGGGAGACTAGGGAAGTGGCTGGAGCAGGGACCAGGATGGAGGGGAAGATGGAGAGCAAGGGAAGAGAGTGTGGGAGAGATATTCAGAGTGGGGTATAGTCAAAGGGCAGAGAGGGGGAAGACTGAGCCACATGAAAACAGGTCTCATGTCCCTTGGCTCCCCACTCTGGGCTCTGATTGGCAAGCCCTCGCTTGGGAGCCCCACGCCTCCCACATTCACTCTGAGCCCTAGTCTCCCACCCACAGATCACGTTCTATCCCAGATCCCCACCCCCTTCAGGTTCCATCCCTGCTCTCACCTTGATCTTCCACTGATTCTGTTCCAGCCGCAGGGTGAAGTTAGCCACCTGGACAGTGACCACCCGGGTCACACTGACTTTCCTATTGTTCCACTCCATATTCTCCTGCAGGACAGCAAACTGGTCCAGGCCAGGCCGGGCCCCACACGTCTGAGCCAGCACGTACACACAGGTGCCCATGAAATCAAACCGGCGGCCGTCGAAGGTGGTGTAGTGAGGGTCTCCCGACGCCTGGCAGGTGGCGGAGCCCACAGCCACACAGCCCAGCATACCACCAGACGGCTGGCAGGCCTCATGCGGGCCGCAGGTGGAGGGCTTACAGGACACCAGGCCGCCCTCCTGGCAGTGGCAAAGGGAATCGCACCCCGGTCCAGGATAGAAGGTCTTGCCCGGTGGGTGATAGATGCCCTGGTACAAGCAGCCGCAAGAGGACAGGGGCACGCAGGACTCACCATTGAGCGCAAAGCCCTCATCACACACGCAGCCCTCATGGCAGTCAGAGCCACAGCCCCCGGGCACTGGGAGGTCTCCACAGGACAGTGGGCAGCCACGGGAACACAACTCGTAGTGACTGTGGGGCGGGCAGTTCAGTGCTGCAGGGAAAGTGACTGTCAGAATTGAGAATCCCTGACTCCGGTGACACAGTTGACCTGCTGACACACATGCATGTGCACACACACACACACACACACACACACACACAAGCACACACAAGCACATTCGCACATAAGTGGTCCAGCTGCAAAGACTCCCTCTGTTGAGTGGGGCCTGGGGAAACAGATTATACCACAGTTAATCTGATACTGATAATTAGGATTCTTTTCTTATTTAACTGTGGTTTGGATCATCTGTAATGTTTTCAGTGACCTTATTCAAATTGGTAACATGTGCATATCTGGTACATATTTTAAACATACGTATACATGTACATAGTGAGTGTGTGTGTGATCTATGCAGTGTATTTGTGAATGCAGTGCTCTTAGCTTCTTTATTCTATAGTAGGAGCAGTAATTCTATAGATTAAAACATTTGGCTGTGTTGTAAAGAAAAAAGAAAAAATCCCTGTTCCTCTCTCCAAACCCCACTCACTCCAGATTATAGGAACGGCAGTTTCCTAAACAACAACAATGAAAAACTGAAACTGAACCCAGTCAGAGTCCTCTACTGTGCAGCTCAATACCACAGCCACTGTGGCCATTTAAGTGTAATGCAAGTCAAATGGAATAAAATCGAAGATTTAGTTCCTTGGTCACAATAGCCCCATTTCAAGTGCTCAATAGCCACATGTGATAGTGGCAACTATATGAGACAACTCGCATGTAGAACATCTCCATTATCACTGAAGTTCTATGGAACAACCCTGTTCTAGATCTAATATCCAGTTTACAAGAACATCCAGCTAGACCAACCTTTTTTTGGCCATGCCCCCTTAAGCAACTCTAAAATCCTGATGTCCCCCATCCCCGCCCATGACATATAATTCTTATTATTCAAAAAGTGAACTCCTAGTCCTAGCTGATTTGAATCAGCCTGTGGACTGAACGGTCCCGGGTTCTATTCTGGTCAAGGGCACATGCCTGGGTTGCGGGCTCAATCCCCAGTAGGGGGCATGCAGGAGGCAGCCAGTCAATGATTCTCATCATTGATGTTTCCATCTCTCTCTCCCTCTCCCTTTCTCTCTGAAATCAATAAAAATATATATTTTTAAAAAGTAAACTCCTATTCTTGTAGATGAAGCCTAAAAGGTGATTAACTTGGTCTAAACAAGTTTCCAAAGAACATGGCATCCATGAAAGAGAAAAATAAAAGAACAAAAGGACAGTTGAAGTACTGAGGAAGAAATCTAAGAAAACTAAGAAAACTAAGAAATTGATAAAAAAATAATATGAAGGTGATATGAAAAAATAGCAAATAAAGTTTCAAAACATATAATAGAGAACTGAAATGCATAAATATGTCACGATATACTAGTATACTTATATGCTGTATATGAGGCCCCTAGAACCATAAGAAATGCAAAAAGCTCACCGTTAATAACTCATTCTCAAATTGCCCCCCTTAAAAATCAAATTGCCCCCCTGTGGGGTGTGTGCCCCACGTTGGGAACCACTGGGCTAAACAAAGGGACAAATTAAATAACACTATAATGAAGGGACTAGTCAAGTCCAGATAATAGGAAATCCTGAGGCAAATGACCTGTTATTTTCCAATAAATAAGTGGCATGAACAAAAGGGAGGGTGGATAGAGGGATAGGTATGTGACAAAGAAAGTATAATAAAATATTGACTGTAGAATCTTGATGGTAAGTGTAAAATTCTTTCTTTTTTTTCCTTTTTCTTTTTTAATCTTCACTTGAGGATATTTTTCCATTGATTTTTTGAGAGAGTGGAAGAGAGAAGGAAAGACAGAGAGAAATATCGATGTGAGAGAAATACATCGATTGGTTGCCTCCTACACATGCCCTGACCAGGGCCCAGGCCAGGGAGGAGCCGGTGACCAAGGTATGCGCCCTTGACCGGAATTGAACCCAGGATCCTTTGGTCCACAGGCCATGCTCTATCCACTGAGCCAAACCAGCTAGGGCTAAAATTCTTTCAACTTTTCTGTATGTTTGAAAAATTTCATAATAGTATGTTAGGGGAGAAGGGAGGAGACTGTTACAGGATAAAAGTGACTTAAGAAAAATCAACCTAATGCATTGTGTGGGCTTAGTCTGAATTCAGATTCAAATAAACTGGAAAACAAACAAACAAAAACAACAATAAAAAACACACACATTTTTCTTAGAGAATTGGGGAAACTGGAACCCAGGTTGGGTTTTGGATGATGTCAAGGAACTGGTGACATAGTTTTTAGTTACAACAGTATTTAACCTATTGTAACATAGTTATATACACCGAAGTCTCTTTTTTGGTCAGTTTTTTTTTTTGCATCAGTTAGTTTTTGCTGGGTAACAAATATCCCCAAAGCTTAGTGAATTAAAACAACAGGTACTTATTATTTCTCATTATTCTGTGGAATGAAAACTATAGATGTAAACTTGCACTTATATTAAGTTTAGGAACTTTAGATGTTGGAATAGTGGTTACCTCTTGGGTTATAGGGCCAGGAAGAAAGAGGGCATGAAGGGGCTTCTGAGGCAGTGGAGGGGCCTTGTATATTCTTTTTTATGATTCTTGGGACAGGTTATGCAAATTTGTTCTCTTGCTGAAAAATGGTTAAGCTGCTACTTATGTATATTTAAACGTGTTTTATATTTCAACAATAAATTTTAAAATGTAAAAATCAGGTGAAGGGATGCATGGCTTTGTGAACTTCTCTAATAGGCAAGCAAAAATGTGTGAAGACCATTCCTGCAGCCACATCAGATGCAAGAGTCTCAAATTGACTACCCAAGGGGCCAGGCAGATGTTGTACATGAGTGAAGTAGACCAGATGGGGACCAAGAAGAACTGAAGAGGGAACTGGGCTCCTTCTAAAGGCAGGACCACTGCTCATCTCTGAATGACAACTGCTACATGGCAACCAGACCCAGGGCCACCAGATGTATCCAGTCATCTTACAATTATTTACTGCATCTGTGATTTCCTAGCTGTCATGATCCTGGGCATGTTACTGATCCTTTCTGAGCTTCAGATTCTTCATCTGTTAAATGGGTAAAACCACAGTTCCTTCCTCATATGGCTATTATAAGAATTAAATGAATTAATGGTATTTGTATGTTAATGAATACACACAAGACAGACCCCAGTTTTCACTACTGGTACTCACGGCAAAGCTTCTCACTCCTCCAGGGGTGCACAGTGACCCCAGTGGCCTGGCATGCATCAGCATAGGCGGCTAATGCGTCACACAGTGGCCCAGACTGGCCTGGTAGCAGGCAGAGGTCGTAGACACAGTCGTGCACAGCACCCTGTGGGTCCAGCTTGCGGTGGCACTCCCGGAAGGGCCCTTTAGGGTCAGCAAGGATCCCACACTCCTTCTTGCTCTGCAGCTGCTGGGCCACCAGGGAATCCAGCTTGGGACAGTCACCTGGCTTGGTTGCTTCACAACCTGGCCTTGTCTCCTCCTGCCAGCTCTTCCCAAAATCCAGTGCATTGTCAGCTTGGCCCCCACCCCGCAGAGCTAGATCGTCATCTGGGTTCCCATTGAAGTTCCCGCAGAGCCCGCACAGGGCCCCAGCATAGCTTCCAGGCACCTTGGCAGTCACACGGGCATTCCAGTCATAGGTGACAGTCAGGCCAAAGTCTGTGCGCATGACTGCATCTTGGCCCTGGCGGAACACCTGGACCTGCCCATCTGCTGCCTGGAAAGGCAGGTACTGAAGGATGCCATCCACCTAGGTAGAGATGCAGGAGAGCCAAGGGGTCAGGTTACATTCATGGCTCTGTAGCCCAACCCTCATTGAGTCAGTTCCAGCTAGTCTCAGCTTCTTGCTATTCCCTTGAGTACATTATGCTTGGTCCCACCTCAGAGCCTTTGCACTTGCTGTTCCCTCTGCCTAGCACACCATTCACCTCTCTTCATACTTGAAGCATCAACTTAAATCTAAATCCCTAACTCATGGGCTTCAAAGCCTTCAGACTGTCTCCCCATGACCTCCCTGACCTCACTTCTTCACACCCTCCCCCTCACTCATTCTGCTCCAGCGACACTGGCTTTTTTGATATTCCTTTAACTCTCCCAGTTTAGTCTAACTTTAGGGCCTTTTCACTTTGCCAAGAACGTCAGCTAGTACTTTTGTCCTGGCTGCTTTCCCTTCATCCTTCAGTACTTGGCTTAAATCCAAGTCCCTACTCTAGAAGATCCTGCTTAACCTTAGCTCTCTCCACCTTTGTGCCTACATCACTCGCTTAGCCTCCTTGATGTCTCCCTGAACATATCAAGTACATTCCCACCTCAGGGCCTTTGCACTTGCTTTGCCCTCTTCCTAGAATACCACCCATCACTCTTCACTTGGCCACCTTTACTTCACCTTTTAGGTGTCAGCTTTGCTCCAAACCCCTTACAATGGCCTAAAAAGCCCTAGATGATCTGAGCCCCACTACTCTTCAATTTACTGATCCCATTCCCCACCCCTGAAACTTTACTCATGCAGGCATTTTGATATTCTCCTGAACTCACCCAGTTCAGCCCAGCCACAGGGCCTTTGCACTTGCTGTACCCTTCTCTGCCACATTTCTACCCTCTTCCTCATCCCTCTTCTTTGCCTGGCCTCTTTCACCTCTCAGCTTAAAATAGAACCCTTCTACCCACCAGACCCTGCTTGTCCCCACTTTTCTGATCTCATCTCCTAGCAGCCTCAGTATTTCATCTTCCCAATCTCACTCTCTCAGAGGCAACCTCATTGGCCCCATGCTCTTCAAGCTCAGTCCAGCCTCAGCCTTTGCACCTATTGTTCCCCCTGCCTAGGAATAACTACTTTTCACCTGGTGGTCTCTTCCTCATCTTTTAGTTTTTAGCTTAAATCAAATGCCTCTATCATAGCAATCCCTTCCATTATCCCCTACCTCGCTCATTCCTCCCTCTCTCTTTCTATCCTAGCCCCAATGGCCTCCATGCTCTTCCTCTACCTCTCATGTCTGTTCCTCCCTCAAAGTCTTTGCACTTGCTGTTCTTTCTAGCAGGAACCCCTTTCCATCCACTTATCTCTCTGCCTGTTCCATCTCTTTCTTTAGGAGAGGCAACAGAAGATAGTGTTTGAGAGTATGGACTCTAGAGAAGCTTGGCTTCAAATCCTGGCTCTGCCACTCATTGACTGTGTACCCTTGAGTAAGTAGTCACTTAACCTGTCTATGCCTCAGTTTCTTCATCTAACAAGATTAGCTATTTCACAAGGTAGTTGTAGAAATTTATTGAGCTACTGTAGGTCAAGCATTTAATACATAGAAGTAAGAATATATGTTGGCTATTATTATCCAAGCCTCCGCTTAAATGTCATTTCAGAGAGGCGAGAACACAAATATTGGCATTTATGTCCTCTGCTTATCAAGGGGCTTCTCTATGTCAAACACTAGGCTTTATGGGCAGAATTTCCTTTACTCCAACATCTTTGGATTTACAGGATTAAGAGCTAAGGCCTGTAAAGTGTTTGGCACAGTGCCTGGCACATGGAAAATTCCCTTGGTTTTCCATTTCCCACTCATCTTCCCCCTGAAAGCCTGGGACACTGCCTCAACCTTCTTGATAATAATTATTAACTGTTGTGAATCTTACCACAACCCCACCTCTCGACTTTTATCTTGACTTCTGCGGGGAGGTGGACCATCTGAGAGCCCTCTGCCCAGAAGCATGCTGCTCTTTGGACTCTCCCCTCTCCCCCCACCCCCTGTTCTCCCCCTAATGCACACACCTCTAGTTCCCAACCTTTTACAGGTCACCTTACCTTCTGAAAATCAACCATAAAATGCACAAATCTATAACTTTGGAGGGTTCACATCAACACAATATTAAGTTAACATGTATTGAACTTCTGCTGGGCCTCAAGGGTCTTGTAAACACTCTAGTAATATTAACTGGGCAAATTCTCACAACCACCTTGTGAAGCGGCTTCTACTCACAGCACACCTTCTTATTATCTCATTTGACAAAGGACAAAACTAAGGCCTGGAGAGCCAAAGTCACACAGTCAGGCCGAGGCAGCAGTGCCTGCTTGGGGACCCTGGCTTTCATCACTGACCACAGGCCTCCTAACAGCCCCACCCACTCTTTGGGAGAAATGCCCGTCCCTCCACCTCCACCGGGCCCTGGGTGCTTGCTGCTCACCAGCACTTGCCCGGGATGCTCCCGGCGCACCACCACCGTCACGCCACGGGCCTCCAGGCGCACAGCACGCGTGTAGCTAACAGTCTGGCTACCCCGATGCTCATTTTCCACCAGCACCCGAAAGGCGGGCAGAGCCGCGTTCTGGCCGCAGGACCCGGCCAGCAGGTAGGTGCAGGTGCCCATGAAGTCGAAGCGCCGGCCATCGAAGCTCACGTAGTGCGGATCCCCCGACGCCTGGCAACTCCCGAAGCGGTCCGGATAGCAACCCAGGAGGCCATTCTGGACACGGCAGCGCTCGCCGGCGGGACAGCCCTGCGTGTCGCTGCAGCTCACCTCCTGGGTGGCGCCGTTGCAGGTGCAGCGCTGCCTGCACCGATCGTCTGCCCACACCTGCTGGCCGGGAGCCAGCGGGCGGCCCTGGTAGATGCAGCCGCAGGACGAGGCCGCCACACATGCGCCGCCGCTGGCCACGAAGCCTGGGAGGCACACACAGCCCTCCACGCATGGGCGCCCCGAGCAGTTGGCGGGAGCAGCAGTGGGGTTGCAGGAGGCGGGACAGGCGGGGCCACAGAGCTCGTAGCGACTGTTGGCAGGGCAGGTCAGGGCTGCGGGGAGACAGGGATATGGGGTCAGGCCAACGCAGTGGGGCCCTCAAGGGACTCTCAGTCGGGAAAGTGCCAGGACTTCCCTCCCCAAAGAGCCCTGATCCTCCCCCAGCGCTCCCCATCCTTCAGGCGCTCAGGCCTCAAACCTCAGAGACAGAGTGGACCCCTTCTCCCTTCATTCGCTGGACAACCAACCGGTCAGCAAATCCTGTGAGCTCCATATTCAAAGTCTACCCAGAATCTGCCCCCTTCTCCTATCATCACCGTCCCCACCCCCTCCTATCCGCTCCAGCAGCCTCCTGCTGGCTCCCCTCTGCCCCCACCATGCCCCACAGTCTGTCCCTCACATGCAGCCACAGGGATCCTGTGAACACCTGAGTCAGAGGACATCTGTCTTCTGCTCAGAGCCCATTTGTGGCTCTATCCTGTTCAGAGTGAAGGCCAGAGTCCTCCTAGTGGCCCACGAGGCCCCACACCATCTGGCCTCATCACCTCTTATCCTCTCCTCTCATTCTGTCTCTGGCTCACTCTGCCCTAGCCACAGTGGCCTCCTCACAGATCCTCGCACTCTCAGCTCCAATCTATGCCTGTGTTGGACTTTCCTCGGAAGGCAGTACAGCATGTTATTAAGAGAAGGCTACTGAAGCCCAGATGTGCTGGGTTCAAATCCTGGCTCTCCCTTCTTAGCTGTGTGGTCATGAGCAAATGATTCCAACTGCCCTGTGTCTCAGTTTCCCCCTCAGTAAAATGGGGTAATAATAGTGCTGACCTCACAGGTTGTTGTGAGGAGTACATGAGCTCAACTGTGTAGAGACACCCCAAAAGAATCATTGATATTACTTAGCTGACTCTGTTGCCTTATCCTTATCTTTAGTCTGTTGCCTTATCTTTAGCCCCAATGTCACCTCCTTAGAAAGGTGTTCTCTAAACACCTTCTTCATGATCCTCCCATTTGCTCTTATTACATAAACTTTATTCCTTTTGCTCTCTGGAGATATTCCATAGTTTATTGCTTACTGGCTGTCTTCCTGATAGGACATAAGTTCTGTGAGAGTGGGGACCAGGTCTGCCCAATCACAGCTGAATCCTCAGCACCAAGGACAGGGCCTGGCCCAGTGGATGAGTGAACTCCCTGGTTCCTCTTCTGCACTAGGCATTAGGGAACTCTGCAAAGGGGAGTGAGAACTGGGCAGCGAGGACACAACAATGACCAAGACAAACCCCAAACAGCCTCAGTATCTACTCCAGACTTACTCTTCCTCCAGAGTGTCTCGAGCCTTGGGCCTGGGCCTGGATGCCTCTTCCCTCCCTCCCTTCTAGCCTTTTTGCCTCCTGAACATTTCTCTGAGAACCTCACAGGGGTAGGGGCAGGTGGGTGTACATCACCAGCTCGGAGACGGGAATGGATAAGGACTTGGGGAATGCTTGATGAATGAATGAGTAAATGAGTGAAAGGATGATTAAGGGGATGGACAACTGACTAAGGAGCGTGGACTTTATCCAGAGGACATCGAGGTGTCATGGAAAGGCTATAAGGAAGTGTTCACATTTCTGCTTTGGGAGTCTGAGGATGACCTCTCATGCCAAGCTTAGCATGTGCTCTTCCTTCAGCCTGGAACTCCCTTCCTGTTCCCCTTTTCCTAGCTAGTTCCTAGTCCTCCTATGGGTTGTTGACTGGGCATCCTTTTCTCTAATAAATCTGCCTTAATCCCCCAGACTGAGTCTGAAAGCTTCTCTAGTCTCCCATAGACTCCTTGAAATTCCACCATCCTTGCCCTGACCACTCTGTCTATGCCTCCCCCAACCTAGCTATGACTGTTTTGGACTATCACTGTCAAGTGATATGTCTGCCTCCACCTTGGGCTCACTGTGGACACAGCCTGGCCATCTTGGCCATCTCCATGTCCCTGACATGATCCAGCTCCAGGCTGAACCACACCAAGTGTTCAGGTGTTGAGCAGATGTAAGGGGTCCCCTGGCTCTCTCCATGTGTTCCCAGCCCCGACCAGGACATCACTCACGGCAGTTGGCTGGTGACCTCCAGTCCTTGATAGAGACGCCAAGCTCCCGACAGGCCTGGGCATAGACACTGAGGCCACGGCACAGACTGGAGCGGTCCCCATTGAGCACACACAGGTCATATACACACTCCTTCAGGAAGGGCCAGGGGCTCAGGGTATCATGGCAGGCGGCAAAGGGGCCGTTAGGCTTGGTCAGCATGCCACACAGACGGTCGCCCTCATAGTGCTGGGCCTGGCCTGGGGTGCAGGAGGGACAGTTGCTTTGGCAGCTGTCCTCACATAAGAAGTCCCCGTCATCCAGCTTCCAGCTATTGGCAAACTCCACAAGGTTAGGAGCCTGATCCCCGTAAGGTGTGAGGAAGTCATCAGTGGCATTGCCGTTATAGTTGCCACACAGTCCGTACACCTGGCCTTGGAAGCGTGCGGGCAGGCTCAGTGCCAGTTGGCAGTCCCAGTCGTAGGAGACCACCAGCCCAAAGTCCAGCTCCACTATGGCCCGTGTCCCACTCTGGTACACACGAAAGCCACCCTCGGCCAGGGAAGCAGGCAGGCGTGAGCGCTGGTTGTCAATCTGCGGAAGGATGAGGAGGGAGGGGAGTGGTCACATCATGTGGTCCGGCCTTCAGACCCTCATCTCCTCCTACTGGCTTCCCTGCTCCAGCTTGCAGTGGGATTCCTCCCTCCTATTACTGCTACCAATCAAGCCTCAGGATCTTTGCTGTTGCTATCCCTGTGGAATGAAATGTTCTTCCCCTACATACACACATAGCTCACTTCCTCACCTCTTATAAAAGCTTTCCTCAAATGTCACCATCTCAACAAGGCCATCCTTGACCATCCTATTTTATATGGCAACTCTTTCCTGCCCTATTTTGTTCTCATAGTTTCTAACCTTCTAATATATCATTTGCATGTATCATCTGTCTAACTCCAGAGACTGCCAGGTGTCCACAAAGACAGGGATCTTTGTCTGCTTTGATCCCTACTTCATTCCCAGTGCCTAGAACAGTGCCTGGTAGAACAGCAGGCACTCAGTGAGTGAATGAGGGCACTGCTGTGTCAAATAAACACTCACTTGGCACTCTCTTTGCCTAGCCTGTGCTGGGAAGTCATGGAGATCCAGTGATGACCAAGACAACTGACCCTACTCTCATGGGGGTCCCAGTCCAATAGTAAAGACAGACCTTTCACTAGAAAGGTCAGAATGGGCAGGGCTGGGGTGGAGGCACAAGAGGCTGTGGGAACCTAAAAAAGGGCCAGACCCAACCTTGCAGGTCAGGGGAGGCTTCCTGGAGGAAGTGACAGCTGACCTGAGCTGTAAAAGATTAGTAAGAGAGTGCCATGAAATAGGGACTAGGAAGAGTATTCCTTTGCAAATGTCCCAGTGGAGAGAGTCTGCCAGAAGATAAGGAGTATGTCCTCTGTCCCTTGGACCCATTTCCTCTTCCTGAGCATCTCTTTTTTATGCTTTCTCCATATATTCTCATCTTAGACAAGAGTATGGGGTATAAAAATGAAGTAACAGGCAGAAGGAACAGCATGAGTGGTGGTCTGAAGATATGATAAACCATTCATTCATTCAGTTAATCAGCAAAGCCTCTAAGAGTCCTACTGTGTGTCCAGGTCTGTGCTATGCAGTGCTGTGGACATAGTAGTGACTAAGACAGCCTGGGGCTCCACACTTATAGGCTCTCAGTCCAGGGATCACTGTTCAAATCTATTGCTCTGCAAGAGCAGTGATCTCCATTTTTAAATAATACAAAGTAATATTTGTTCATTACAGAAAACTTCCAAAATGTGTATGAGCAAAACAGAAAAGACAAATCACCCATATTGCTATAGGCACACACACACAGCATTTATAAATTCTGAAATATTTTTGCCTTCTACCTTTAAATACATTTATATTTTTCTAAAAACAATGAGACCATGCTAACGTCATCATTTCATGAACTCCTTTGTTCTCCTAACATCTTGTGGACATCCTGCCATGATTCTACCAAGAGCTTTACACCTGTGTCAGGTCACTGATAAAAACAATGGATCCCCTTCCTGAATTTTGCACACAGCATGTGCAAAATTCTGCACATAATTTCAAGGGATTTGAAGCCCCCCTTAGCTTGTGCTCAATCCCCCTAGATCTCAAGAACACCAACTTTAATTGACCTGGCTATTAATCTCTCAGATCCACCTGCACACTCATAAGATGAGGGAGGTCTGAGAATATTCACTGCAGTACCATTTGCCATCAAGAGCAAAGTGTCCATCCACGGGGAACTGAGTTCAATGAACTATGATGCACCCATGCGATGGAGAAGGTGCAGTTGTAAGAAAGGAAGGGAAGGCTCTCTAGCCATTGATATGGAAACAGAATGTATGGTTCAGTGCGAAAAGCGAAGTGCAGAACAGAGCACACAGTACAGCGTACTTTCTAAGACAGGGGAGAGGTAAGAATGTATGCTTATGGTTGTTTGTATTGGCATAAAGAAACCCCAGATGGACACCCAAGGAATGAATAAAGGTGTTACCTGTGGGGAGTGGGAGAAGATCAGATGAAGATAGGCTGAAAGCAAGACCTCTCACAATATGCTCTTTCTTTGTTTTGAGCTATGCGAAGGCTTTATCTATTAAAAAATTAATTGCAGTAACATGGGAGAACCTCAAATTATTATGCTGAGCAAATGAAGCCTTACACAAAAGGCTCCTGAGACTGGATGATTCCATTAATATGAAGTTCTTGAACAGACAAAACTAATCTATGGAGGAAAAAAATCAAAACTGTGATTGCACCTAGGGTGGGTTGGGATTTTTTGGGAAGGGGCATAAGGAAATGTTCCAGAGTGATGAACATAGCCTGTATCTTAATGCAGGTTTGAGTTGCACATTTGCCAAAACTCAGTAACTGTACACTTCAAATGTGTGGCTTTTATTAGGTATACACTTAATTTCAAAAGTAAGCAATAAGAAATAATGTATTCCAGTTATGATATGGATGTTGAAGTCTTTAGGGGTGAAATATACTGGTGTCTGGAACTTAGTTTGAAGTGCATAAAAATAAGATGGATTGTTGAATGGGCAGAGAGATGAGCAGATGATACATGTGTGATAAATCAGGAAGAGTAAAATATTTAGAATCTAGATTAGAGGTGGGGAACCTTTTTTCTGCCAAGGGCCATTTAGATATTTATAACATCATTCTTGAGCCATACAGAATTATCAACTTAAAAATTAGCCTGCTATATTTGGCCAAACATTTAATTAACTCACCCCTAATGACCTGGCAGGGCCAGACCAAATAATTTCGGGGGCCTTCTATGGCCCTCAGACCAGACGTTCCCTACCCGTGATCTAGATGATTGGCATACGAGTGTTCACTGCACAGTGATTTTAACTTTTCAGATGTTTGAACATTTTCATAACAACATGGTGGAGGGAAATGAATAATTGCTGTAGGCTGTTACTGTATTGATCCATTTACCAGAGGCAAAAGGACTGGAAGTTAAAAATAGGGACGTGTGAGCCAGCCTACCTGTGTTCTCAGCTCCATCTCCTATAGCTCTAAGACTATCGGAAGTCACACATCTCTCTGAACCTCAGTTTCCTCATCTAAAAGCATTGATGATAATAATAATGCCTATCCTACAAACTGCTGTGAGTATTAAGTGCATTAAAACCTGGAAAATGCGAAGAAACAAATCTGGCACTTGTGCTCACTAAAGTTAGTGTTCGGTCACTTAAGAAATTCCCCATTTTGGGACATTTTGTTTTCTTTTCCCCTACCATTATTGTTGTTGTTGTTATTGCTATTACAAACCATATTGGCATAAACTTTTTCCCCTAACCATATCTCTGGGCATCCTTAAAATTTTTAGAAGTACATTGCTGGACAAAAGGGGTTTAAGATTCTGCCACAGATTTTCAAATCTCTCCTTCCCAGCCCCCATATCCTGGGCCCACTTCTTATACCCTCCACTAGGATTGGGGGGCTCCACACCCAGGCTTTGCCTCCTCCTTCTAATTGATGGGCATTATAACCCTGAAGACGCAGGATTCCTTACCCGGGCGAAACCAACTTCCCCGCGGGCCAGCGACACAGAGTGGCTGTAGGCGTGCACGGTGACGAAACCCACGTAGGAGACCCTGCGGCTGCCACGGTGCTCGTTCTTGGCCTCCACGCTGAAGGCTGGCAGTGTCTGGTCCTCGCTGTTCAGCTCCACCATCATGTACGAGCACGTGCCCATCATGTCATAGCGACGGCCATCGAAGGTGGTGTAATGGGGGTCACCCTGGGCTCGGCAGACGGCCACGGAGCCTGGCATGCACTTGGCATGCCCGTCCACCACCTGGCAGAGCTGCGAGGGAGCGCACTGCACATCTTCGCAGGAGGTCTTCTCCGCAGACAATAGGGCTGGGGAGGGAGGAGGGGTGGCGAGGGAGAAGTTAGGAATGTCCACGTGGGTGGGAATTCTGGCGCAATCCCGCTGCAGGGAGTTTGGGCGGTGTGCTCACAACTACCCATTTTAGAAGTGGGGAAACTGAGGTCTGGAATCGCACAGGGAGAGAACTGCTCAGGCCTAACCTGAGCCCAGGTTTCCTGATTGCCTAGTTTAACACAGCTCAGCCCAGAAGGACTGGAAGGTAGCGGAAAAGGACCGGTAGGAACAATCATGGCAGACCTAACTTGTTAATTTCCTCTCCCTGTTTCCTCCTCTCCTACCCTCTCACTCAGGTCAAAATGCTAAGGCAGAAGATGGAAGACAGAGACTGTTCAGCAGAATGGAAATGACAATGGAGTCAGGCTGCCCAGGTTAGAATACCGGCTCAACCAATTAGCTATGTGACACTGGACAAGGAATGTTAAACTCTCTGTGCCTCACTTTCCTCACTGGTGACATTGATGACAATGATACCTTCTTCACAGGGATTTTTGGGGAGGGGGTGCTGCCAGGTTTAAAAAAAGCTAAAACTAAGGAGGGCTGGGAACTGCCCCAGGTGTTATAATTAGTCACCTACCACTTCCCCATTCTACTATTGAAGCCAAAAGTGGCCCTTTGAAATAGAGTGGGTTTTATGTCATGGAGGGGCGGAGAGAGGGACATTTTTGCCAGTATTGGGAACCCTAGTGCCTAGGTCCTAGCTTAAGGGGGTAGGGGTTCCAAATAAGGAGAAACAGTTTCTGCTTCTCTGCTTCCTAGTCTTCTGAAGCTCTTGCCTTCTGTCTACTCATAATCGCAGCTTACCCTTCCGTAACCCTACTCACTTGCCAGGTACCCCCAAAGTGATTTACAAATGTTTACTCATTATATCTGTGAAGGGGGTGCTGTTATTATCCCCATTTCACAGAAGTGGAAACTGAGGCCCCCAGAGGTGAAGTCATATGCCCCAGGTCACACAAGCAGAGGTAGTATTTGAACCCCAGAAACCTGGCTCTCCCATCTGTTCCATCAAGCGCTGCCCTGCCTGGAAGCAGTTTTTCAATGTGCTGAGCCTGAGATTATATATAGGGCCAGGTCCTAGAGATGAACTACGTTAACGCGTGCGAGGCACGCGTTATATATTGAGAGAGAAATACCCCAGCATGGAGGCATCATTATTATTATACTTTTAGGCCTCCTGAGTTTGGGCATAAACATTCCAAAGCAGGTGTGGGAGAGTATCAGTTAGCAACTGATATAGCTGTGTATCAGTTGCTAAAACATAAAAATATTTACAAACAAATTGGTAAAAGGCTGCTAACCCATCCCTGTCCCCCTCCCTCCAAATATTCCTCTCTCTCACACATTGGCTCTCCCCTAAAACCTCTTCCCCAACTTCTCCCCAAAAGCAACAGACCAAGGGCTAATGCCAGATACCATGGGGGCTTCTAGGACCCTGCTTCATGTGCTGGTATCTCTTCAGACTGGTTGGGACCCTGGACCACACCTGTTGCTAAACATTTAGAGTAGAGTATTGCTTGGTGGGGGCGGATATAGAGAGGGGCTGGGAAGCCTTAAGGAAAGAAATGATGACAGAGAGGATGGAGGTGTGTGTGTGTGTGTGTATAGAAAAGGGCTGGGAAGCCTTAAGGAAAGGAATGATGACAGAGAGGATGGAGGTGTGTATGTGTGTGTGTGTGTGTGTGTGTGTGTGTGTGCGGCAGGGGGAACAGCCTAGCTGAGCCAGGAAGCCACAGGAGAGCAGGTGGGTAGGAAAAGGGGAAAGGCAAGAGAGCCCACAAAGGGGACACCTGATGGACAGGGTGTCGTTTCCCATTACTCACTCTGGCTGCAGGCAGCTGCTGTCCCGTAGCCCCCAGACTGGGTCAGCCAAAAGGTGAGCAGCCCAAAGCTTGTATTGGCCATGGTCATGTGGATTATGTTAGTACTGTTGATGTCCACTTCAGCATATGAGAACTCACTGCCTGGAACAGTTACCCAGGTGAGCCTAGTCCCCAGCCTGTGTCCATCAATGGTCAGCTTGTCAGCATCCTTCGTCTGTGCCACCACCAGGGCCACACCCTTAGTGCCTGGGAAGTTATTGACCACATAGGCAGGGCAGTAGGCCTCCACATCTGGGATCAGGACCAAGTAGGGGTCATAGGTCACTTTGTCCCTTGTGCCACCCGCGCCAAACAACAGGACTTGGATGCCCACATCTGCAGATAGGAAGAGTGGCCAGGATGGCCGGACCTCAAACTCAATCAAGTCACCCTCCTGGAGTCCCCTGGAGCCGATGACATTCCCGTGGTTGTAGGTCAGCTTCGTGGGCTGGCTGGCCACAGCATAGACCAGATCATAGCGGGTCTGGGAGGCCAGAGGGGGCACCACATAGTGGGTGCCCCAGGCAGACGTGGGTAACAGCTGCTCCACCACATGGTTGCAGCTTGTGTGTTTTTGGGCACAGCTGTGGCCGGAAAGGACAACCACAGGGCTACTGGCTGTGACCTTTGACCCTGAGAGATCAGCCGTGCTCTGTACCTGGGCCACTTGGTAGGACTTGAGAGTCACAGTTAGGACACTGCCCCCTGGGTAGAAGTTGCCCAGGAATGTCACTGCCCCCTTCAGCTGCACACTGATCGTGGCACCCTTTGCACCAGCCACCACAGCAAACTCCTTGACATTCTTAGCCGAGGCACTAGGGGGTGTGAACACAAAGTACTTTGTTCCCAAGGCACCGATAGGCCGCAGCAGCGTCAGCTCCTCCGTATTTGGCTTTGTGTTTATGGCCTGCACAGAGATGTTGCGATCAGAGTGGACCAATACCGCATGCTGGAAGAGATTGCTGCCGATCATCTCAGCCTTGGTGCCGATGTTGACCATGACCGACTGCCCAGGCTTCACTGTGACATTTTGTGAGGTGCCATCTGCCTGGCTGAGGATGGCAACTGAAGCAGGGCTGTCTGACAGACTGGTGAGGAGGAGGTGGAGCTTGCCCTTGATGTACCCAGGCTGGTAGTTCTGCAGGAAGGCTGTGAGGAACTCCTTCCCTCCAGCATTGTTGGGGTCCACTGAAGCCTCCTGGGTCAACCCTGGGGTGAGAAAATGCACTCATGGGTCTACTTATTCATCAGAGAAGTAACCCCTAGCCCTGTGCCTGGATAACCTGTTAAATATTAACTTGGGCTTTCCCCCCTCTTTTCTCTTCCCTTTCTCCTTTTTCTTGCAGCATTTACCTACCAGCCTTTCTGACTTTGTCTTCCAAAAGCCTGAATGCTTTGGACAGAGAGCTCAAATTCAAGTGTGAGGCAAGTAACGTAAATATTGGGTGGTGATTGTGCAAATGGACCATTCAGACACGTCAAAAGTGGGGTGTTGCTACTAGCTTTAGCCTGTTGTTATTTTGACAGCTTATTGGCTCTTTTTTCCTTTTTTATGCCAGTTTTTACTTTTTTCTTTTTTGCGAGAAACTGGCTCTCTGAATTTCCATGTGAAATCTCCAACCCGAAATTGTTTTAAGCACTATGGGGTTCAAAGTGGCTGGATTCAGTTTCCAATTTGTGATAATAGAACTGGAGGTGGGGTGGGAAGTGTGAAGTGGGTAAAGGGAAGAAAGGAGTTATGGAGTGTGAGTAAAATGTCTCCAAGAAATAGAGAGCAGTTGGTACTTTACAACACCCCCAAAAAGAAAGAGATTCTCCGGGGGGCAGGGAGGCGAGAGAGAGAGAGAGAGAGAGAGAGAGAGAGAGAGAGAGAGAGAGAGAGAGAGAGAGAGAGAGAGAAGGGGGGAGAAGGAGAGAGGAGAGGAGAGGAGAGGAGAGGAGAGGAGAGGAGAGGAGAGGGAGAGGGAGAGGGAGAGAAGGAAGGGTCTATATGGGGTCTTGAGAAGAGTGTGGGGTTATAGAAGGAGTCCCTGCTGAACGAGGGGGCCCTTGAAGGTTATCCTAGTGTCCATGGGGCCAAGGAATCAGGTGTCCCATCCTCCCCCCAGTCCTTTGGTTTACTTAAGACTCCATTCCTGGACCCTGGAGAACTGGGCACCAAGTCCGCCAAGAATGACTTTAGTGGAATTCTCCATTAACTCAGCAGAATGATTGTTAGGGTCTAAACTTTGCTTGAGTTGCAGAAAATCAAGGGAGTGGTTGTTCTTGCATCTTGAATTGGGCACTAAGGTGTTCACCTCAATTCCATCACATTTCTCTGCAGAGCCCAAGGGCCCTCTCTCCCACTGCAGCTAGGCCTAGGGTGACATTGGGAGATGGGTTTGTGGAGAGGACATAAGTGGAGGGTGCTGACCCAGGCAGGCAGAGTCAAGAACAAGAACAGGGATCAAGACTGGAACAAGAACAGGGATGGGATTTTGGTCTTACTTACCCCACAGGAGGGTTGCTCCAGCCCAGAGTGTCCACCAGCTCCACAGGAAACCCATGTCTGCAGTGAGGAAATAGAGGGAGGTCATAGGAAGCTGGTCTGCCCCTCCTGATGGAGGCCATCTCAGAAAGAACAGAAGGGCCCAGTCTCGGGACAATGGCCACCTGGACAGCAGGAAGGCTTGAGTGGGCTGGATCCAAGGGCAAGTGTGTATAGGGTAGTTGGATGTCTAGTTGATCTGGGGGTGGGATGGGGAGGGCAGGACAGGGGCAAGAATAGGGAGTTGAATGTCCATTGGGTCTGGGGGTGGGGTGGGGAAGCCTGGAGTCAGGGGCAAGAGTAGGAGACCTGATGTCCTATTGCCAAAGGAGACCCAGCTTCTCTCACCTGCAGGTCCCTGGAGCTTCAGGATTAGCCCCTGGGCTGGGCTATATAATGGAGTTTCTGGGCTCCTTAGGCCACACCCTGGGTCACCTGCCAGGCAGATGGTTTCAACTTCCGGGAGGAGGCTCCTGATCCCAGGGCCAGGTGGAACAGGGATCTTGAAGGCCTGTGAAGGGTGGAGGACAAGCCTGGATGCCTGGGGCCTGAGGATATGAGAACAGCTGGTGGCTGTGCCCTGAGAGCCTGCTGGGAACTTCAGTCTTAGAAGGGTGGTGGTCTTGAGGGAAACAGCTGGGGAGCAGGGTGCTCAGACCCTAGGTCCCCAGGGGGTTGGGAGCTGGATGGAAGATGATATTTGATCTTGTTTGCTGACCAGAAGCTGCCTGCAGATTTTTTCTTTGGCTTCTGCCAGGTACAATAGCAAAAGACCTGCATCCGGGTCCTGGCTGCTCCCCAGTTTCTATAAGCTGATCCCTGGTCCCCAGCCACCCACATGCTGTTTCCAGGCACCACTACGGGAGTGTGTGTGATGGGGAGGTATCTGAATATCTTACTCAGGCCTATGCAGTGAGGCACAATATCTCCACCCCCAGTCCAAGGGCCTTCTACGAAATGGGGACTTCAAAACTAACCTCACTGGGATTATTTCTCTTCCAGAGGGTGCTCTGCAAACTCTCAAAGACTGTAGGTGGGAGGCAGGCACCTCTGTGTGGCAACTGGAGCTGTGTGCAAAGAGAGACAGAGGCCTCTATTTCCTAGTTCCCCACAGACCAGGTTCCACTTCCTGGAGAATTGTTTTCTGGCCCTGAAAGGGGGCTGATTGAACAGATTGTGAGTGCCCTTCATCACTCCAGAACCTGCCTGGGATGGGAGATGGGTCTAGGTCGCACACAGAGAGAAGAGACCACTGAAAGGTGGTGTGGGCTTTCTCAGGTGGAGTCTGTTCCTCCTGGGGCCTGGCCTGACCCACGCCCTGCTCCCATCCTCTTGACCTAGGACTCATTGTTTGCTGGGGAGTCTCCCATGGAAACAACAGCTGCAAAGCCTGGGTGTCCTGTCACACAACACCCAGCAGCTGCTGCCCCCAGGACTCCTCCTCTCTTATCACCAACACCTGGGCCTCTGTGAAGCCAGGGTGGGTGGGGCTCTGACACCCCCCACCCAGGGCAGGTTCCCAGAGGGAGAGATAAAGGCTCAGAGTCAACCAGGGGCCCAAAGTCAACCAGGAAAATGAAGTGAGTACACAGGAGACTGGATAAAAGCCAGAGCTGTTGAGAAATAGGAAGGGGGGGGCTACAAGGGGTGTGAGCTTTGGGGAGAGGGGTGCCTGGGTCCCTGAAGAGTCTGGGGGTGGATAGAGGGGTCATCTGAGTTGCCAAGGGAAAAAGGGAGGGGGCTTCTGGGATTCCTAAGGAGGAAGCAGCTATTGCAAACCAAGATGTCAAAATCTATGTCAGATACTTCTCTTATAGTCTGAGGCACTCAGAGAAATGAGGAGGGGAGGGTGACAGACAATTAGGGTAAGTATCAGGGGGTGATTTTACACCCTCCGCCCAATCTCCTGCAAGCTTGACTCCAGAGAGAAACCTTCCCCCTTCAAAATTTGCCATTGCTTTCTGCAGACAGAGTCCCCAGAAATGCGGTGGGGATGGCAAATATTTTATATTTTGGATTTGAAACCCCTGGGACCTTTTTGGTCTTTTTAGGGTGTGTGTGTGAGGGGAGTGTATAGTGTGCTGGACCCTGTGCCTTACTCCATAACATATCTATTCTCAGATAATCCACTGATGGGGTAAAGATAACCTGTGGGGACACTTTCTTATGGTCGGAGATGTAGGGAGTGGCTCTAGGGCCAAGCCTTGGGCTGACCTGTGGCAGGGCCACAAACAAGTCCCAGCCTGAAGGGCAGAGCTCTCCTAGCATAATTAAGCCTGACCTTGTAGCCCTCCCTAATTCCTTCCTAATGGGCTGTGGGAGGTGCAGCAAGTGTTGACAAAACAAGAACATTTGTATACATGTTAATCTACCCTTGTTTTAACCAGACTATAAAAAAAGCATCAGCTTGCAGGCTGGGTCTTTTATGTCCTCATCCAGGCAAGGGAGAGCCACCAAGCCCCATCTGTATTCTCGTCTGTCTTTTCTTCAATCCTTCACCGGCCCCCCTCAGGTTCATCCTTGGTTGTGCTGGTGTGGCACATGGAGAAACCACCTCTATCCTACCACTGGCAGCCCAAACTAGGGGTGGTTGTGCATCTGAGCCTTCTGACCTCTCCCTGCAGGCAGGATCTGGAACCCTCTGGCTTATCTGGGCTTTACAGCCCCAGGGCACACAGCTGGAGAGAGTTTACTCTCTGCAACTAAATTCAGATTTGCCAGCAATTTCTAACTTCCTTCTTACATGCCCTGGATTCCACAAGGGGGTCTCTTTACTCCTTTGGGGGAACTCCTAACCCCCCTAAGGCTCAACCGTGATCTTGTTTCTCTTCTGCTCAAGAGCATCCCATGCTTCCCTGTCCCTGTGAATGCAAATCCACTCTGTTGGCAGGAGGATCCCACGTCCTGGTGCTCTGTTTCCTGCACTGTCCACCTCACCATTGCTGTGCAGTTCTTTCCTCTTGGTGCAACTTCCCCACAACCTACCTGCTGACTCCTTATCTGGAATCCAAACATCATTACTTTCTGCATGAGTCATTTGCCGAGAACCCAAGCTGAGGCTAATCTCTTTAATTCCTCTTATATGACACTGGCTATCTGCTCCTGTACTTAATAGAAATCCCCCTTGTTTTGTTTTAGCCACTTAGAACTGAGAGTTCTGCTACATCTATGTTCTGTTCTATACCTCCCCATCAATCTCTCCTCCACCCACCACAATCTGACCTCCATGTGCATTAAAACTGTTTTGCTAAAAGAATGGCCCTTGGAGCTTAGGAGAGAGAAAGACAAAGGTAATGCACTGGGGAGGAGAGAGAGAAGGGAAAGGCAAGGCATGCTTCTGAGAGGGAGAGTGCCTTGTTTACCATTTTAGGAAAAAACCAACATGTTTTTCAAAGTGGTTGCTCCATTTTACATTCGTTCCAGCAGTGTATTAGTTGAAAGACAGTCTTCCATGGGTCTTTGGCATTCCTGCGTATTTTGCTGGGTATGCCAAGAGTGCAAGGCCTGACTGCCTTTACCCAGGTCATTTCTCAGGAATGTACTTGCAGTGAACAATATTTTTTTTCTTTTCTGTGGACAATCTTGAAGGATGACATAATGTCACCCTCTGGAACAAAAACCAGGCTTGCTTACTACTTGCTATAAAATAGAAGATTCCTTAAGCTCAGGATTCCTCTCCTATAATGCAAGCCACCTCAAAGATAGGCATCCATCTGGGGCCCCCAAGGTACTTGTGGAACACATGTGAACAAGCCTCATGTTGCTTGCTGTGCAGTGAGCAGTGAAGTACTTTCTTTGTTTGGGTGTTTTGTTTTTAAAAACTGTCTTGCTAGCCTGGCCACAGTGGCTCAGTGGTTGAGCATCGACCTGTGAACCAGGAGGTTACTGTTCGGTTCCCGGTCAGGGCTCAGTCTCCAGTGTGGGTGTGCAGGAGGTAGCCAATCAATGATTCTCTCATCATTGGTGTTTCTATCTCTCTCTCTTCCTCTCCCTCCCTCTCTGAAATCAATTAAAAATATTTTTAAAAACTGTCTTGCTAAACTCTCTAATGACCTCTTATTTGCCAATTGATTCTAGCTCCCTCTGTAACATTTGATGTGAACCCTTCCTCCTTGAAAACTTCTAATGCCTACCAAAATAAAATAAAGAGAAAATAAAGAAATAAAACAAAAAAAAGATACAGAAAATTTCTAATGCTTTGGCTCCCATGACATCACTTTCTTCTGGATCTTGTGTTGCTTTGTGTTTCTTATAGTAACCCCTTTTACGCTGTGGTTCTTAGAATCTTTCTCTGCTTCTTTCTCTAATGACCTCTTTCTCTAGGAGATTTTTTTCTATGTCCATCTACATGTGCTGTCTAATGGAACTTTCTGTGATGATAAAAAATTTCTATATTTGCTATTGTCCATTGTGGTAGGCAATAGCTACACATTGAGCTCTTGAAATATAATGGAAAGAACTGAATTTTCTATGTAATTTAATTTTAATCAAATATTTTGCAGCCAAGAAAGTAAGGGTTCATTAGTTGAGGAGATAGTGCACCCCTGGAGTCACAGGTAAGCTAGTCAAAGACTTGGTTCCTGATGGCTTTCAGGGGATGGATTACATAGGGGGAAAATCACCAGTCATGGTGTCTAAGGGAATTAGAGTTGTGGTCAGGGCTGTGGCTTCTACTGATTGGTCAGTGCTAGGGTAGGGGGAGAAGATTATTACATCTGGTCCTCATGTCAGCTATAGCATTGCTTTGTAGGGTTTTCTTTCCTTAATTGAATTTATTGGGGTGACATTGGTTAATAAAATTATATAGGTTTCAGGTGTACAATCTATAATTCATTTATATTGTATTGTGTGTTCACTACCCCAAGTCTCCTTCCATCGCCTTTTATCCCCCCTCTACCCTACTCTACCACCCCCATCCTGCTTTCCCTATGGAAATCACCATACAGTTGTCTATGTCTAAATTTTTTGTTTTTTGCTTAATCCCTTCACCTTTTTCACCCAGCCCCATAATCACCCTCCCCTCTGATAGCTGTCAGTCTGTTTTCTAACAATGAGTCTGTTTCTATTTTGTTTGTTAGTTTATTTTGTTCATTAGATTTTGCATATGGTATTTATCTTCCTCTGACTGGCTTGTTTCACTTAACCTAATCTTGGCTATCTACTATATATATATATATATATATATATATATATGTATATGTATGTATATGTGTATATATATATATATATATATATATATATATATATATATGCCTAAGTGACCCTTATGACTGAATGACCAGAACGACCAGTCAACCAGTTGCTATGATGTGCACTGACCACTAGGGGGCAGATGCTCAAGGAAGAAGCTGCCCCCTGGTAGTCAGTGTGCTCCCACAGCCAACCTTCACCGGACAGCCAACTTCCCCCATTCCCTCTCCCCAGCCGTCAGGCCCCAGCCAGTCTGGCCCTGATCGGGACTGGGCGAGACAGCCCTAATAGGCCCTGATCGCCGGCCAGGCCTAGGAACCCCACCTATGCACGAATTTCATGCACTGGGCCTCTAGTTGTAAATAATGGTGCAATGAACATAGGAATGCATATATTCCTCCAAATTAGTGTCTTGGGTTTATTCGGATATATTCCCAGAAGTGGGATCTCAGGTTCATAAGTTCCATTTTTAATTTTTTGAGGTAACTCCATACTGCTTTCCACAGTGGCTGCACCAATCTGCATTTCCACCAGCAGTGCACGAGGGTTATCTTTTTTTCACATACTCGCCAACATTTGTTGTTTATCGATGGTAGCTATTCTGACAGGTGTAAGATGATATCTCATTGTGGTTTTAATTTGCATTTCTAATGATTAGTGACATTGAGCATCTTTTCATATGTCTATTAACCATCTGTGTGTTCTCTTTAGATAAGTGTCTATTCCAATCCTTGCCCATTTGTTTTTAATTTTACAATTTTTAAATTGATATTTAGAAAGAGAGGAAGGAAGGAGGGAGAGAGGGAGAAACATTAGTGTGAGAGTGAAACATCAATCAGCTGCCTCCTGCATATACCTCTACCGGAGGTCCAACCCATAACCCAGCCATTTGCTCTGCCCAGGAATTGAACCCTCGACCTTTCAGTGCACGGGATAACACCCAATCAACTGAGCCACACCAGCAGGGCCTTTGCCCATTTTTCAATTGGATTCTTTGTGGGTGGATTTTGGTGTGTGTGTGTGTGTGTTTGTGTGGTGTGTGTTTTGTTTTTTTTGGTGTTGAGTTTTATAAGTTCTTTATAAATTTTGGATATTAACCCCTTATCAGATATATCATTGGTGAATGTGTTGTCCCATTCAGTGTCTTGTCTTTTCATTTTGTTGATGGTTTCCTTTGCTATGCAAAGAATTTTTAGTTTGATATAGTTCCATTTGTTTATTTTTTCTTTTGTTTCCCTTGCCCGAGGAGATATATCAGAAAAAATATTGCTACGAGAAATGTATGAGATTTTACTGCATATGTTTGCTTCTAGGATTTTTATGGTTTCTAGTATAACATTTCAGTCTTTAATCCATTTTCAGTTTATCCTTGTGTATGGTGTAAGAAGGTGGTCTAATTTTATTTTTTTGCACATGTCTGTCCTATTTTCCCAACACCATTTATTAAATAGACTGTCTTTCCTCCATTGTATGTTTTTGCCTCCTTTGCCAAATATTAGTTGACCATAAAGGCATTGGTTTATTTCTGGGCTCTCTGTTCTGTTCCATTGATCTACTAGTATATGTCTGTTTTTATGCCAGTACCATGATGTTTTGATTGCTATAGCCTTGTAGTAGAGTTTAATATCAGCAAGTGTAATTCCTCCAACTTTGTTCTTCTTTTTCCAGATTGCTGTGGCTTTTTGGGGTCTTTGTGGTTCCATATTAATTTTTGGAATATTTGTACTAGTTCTGTGAAATACACATAGGTACCCTAATAGGAATTGTGTTGGATCTATATACTGCTTTGGGTTGTATGGACATTTAAATTATGTTAATTCTTCCTACCCACTTATTTGTATCTTCTTCAATTTCTTTCTTCTGTGTCTTAAAGTTTTTTGAGTACAGATCTTTTACAACCTTGGTTAAGTTTCTTACTAGGTAATAAATTTATTGTTAACCTTGGTTAAATTTATTATTTATTTTTTGAAGCAATTGTGAATAGGATTGTTTTCTCAGTTTCCCTTTCTGATAGTTCCATATTGGTGTATAAAAATGCAACTGATTTTTGGTTATTTATTTTGTATCCTGTCACATTACTGAATTCATTTAATCAGTTCTAGTAGTTTTTTGGTGGAAACTTTAGGGTTCTCTATATACAGTATCATGTTATCTGTGTATAATGACAGTTTTAGTTCTTCCTTTCCAGTTTGGCTTTTTATTTCCTCTTCTTGTCTGATTGCTGTGGCTAGGACTTTCAGTACTATGTTAAATAAGAGTGGTCAAAGTGGGCATCCCTGTCTTGTTCCCAATCTTAAGGGAAACACTTGTAGATTTTGCTTATTGAGTATTATGTTGGCTGTGGGTTTGCCATATATGGCCTTTATTACATTAAGGTATGACCCCTCTATTCCCACTTTGCTGAGAGTTTTTATCATAAATGGATGTTGGATTTTATCAAATGCTTTTTCTGCATCTATTGGTATGATCATGTGGTTTTTATCCTTTATTTTGTTTATTGATTTGTGGATATTGTACCATCCTTGCACCTCTGGAATAAATCCCACTTGATCATGGCATGTGATTTTCTTTATGTATTGCTGGATCCATTTTACTAATATTTTGTTGAAGTTTTATCACCTATGTTTATCAGGGATACTGGCCTATAATATTCTTTTTTTCTAGTGTCTTTGTCTGGTTTTGGAATTAGTTTAATGCTGCCCATATAAAATCAGCTTGGGACTCTTCCCTTCACTTGAATTTTTTGGAATAGTTTGAGAAGTAGAGGTGTTAGTTCTTTGAATTCTTGGTAAAATTCACTTGTGAAGCCATTGAGTCCATGGCTTCTGTTTTTTGGGTGGTTTTTATTATTATTATTTCTGCTTCAATTTCACTAGTTGTGATGTGTCTGTTCAGATTCTCTGATTCTTTCTGATTCTGTTTTAGTAGGTTGTATGTTTCTCAGAATGTATCCATTTCATCCAGATTGTCCAATTTGTTGGCATATAGTTGTTTGTAATATTTTCTTAAAATCTTTTGTATTTCTTTGGTGTCAGTTGCCACTTCTCCTCTTTCATTACTGATTTTATTTATTTGAGTCCTTCTCTTTTTTTCTTTTTGTTCAGATTATTACAATTGTTCCTCTTTTTTCCCCCCATAGCTCCCCTCTACCCGGTTCCCCCCCCCCCCCGCCACCTTCTGCCCTCCCCCCCCACCACACTGTCCTCATCCATAGGTGTACAATTTTTGTCCAGTCTCTTCCCTTACCCCCCCACACTCTTTTCCCCCAGAGGATTGTCAGTCCACTCCCTTTCTATGCCCCTGATTCTATTATATTCACCAGTTTATTCTGTTCATCAGATTTTTTATTCACTTGATTTTTAGATTCACTTTTTGATAGATATGTATTTGTTGTTCATAATTTTTATCTTTACCTTTTTCTTCTTCTTCCTCTTCTTAAAGAATACCTTTCAGCATACTATATAATAAAGAGGGAATATGCAAATTGACCATCACTCCATCACAAAGATGGCTGCACTCACAGCTGAGGCCAAGTTCCCATAAGGAGCCTTAACGAGCAATCAGCAGGGACCTGAGGCTACGCCCTCCCCTGCCCCCGAGGGTCTTGATAGAGGATCTCAGGCCACGCCCCCACCCAGCAGGGCTTGACGGGGACCTCAAGGTGCACCCCCAGTGCTGGGCTGAGGGACCTGAGGCTGTGCTGCCCCCCTCCCCCTTGCCTGGCAGGGCTTGACAGGGGACCTCAGGCCATGACCCTCATCCAGCAGGGCTTGACAGGGGATCTCATTCCGTGTCCCTCACCTGGCGGGGCTTGACAGAGGACCGAAAGGCACGCCCCCTGCCCTGGTCTGGGCTGGGGTTCCTCAGCAGAGCTTGACAAGGGTGGGACTGGCTGGGTCTGGATCTAGCCCAATGGCGGGGGGGGGGGGGGGTGGCGGCTGAGTCTGGGTCTCACGTGATTTTGAGGTGCATGTGGGTGGGCGGAGACTTGACTCTGGGTCATGTGGTGAGCCCCAGACTCTGACAGGAGGAAGGTTTTCATATACATTTTACTAATTTTCTTTCATCTCTGACATTTCTATTATAGAGAAAGGCCAAATAGCAATATTAAATTATTTCCTCTAATAAATCCCCTTTTAATGTGCATGAATTTCATGCACTGGATCACTAGTCCTATCTAATAAAGAGGGGATATGCTAATTGACCATCACTCTGTCACAAAGATGGTTGAACCCACAACTGAGGCCAAGTTCCCATAAGGTCAGGGGACCTTAGGCCATGCCCCCCGCCTGGCAGGCTTGATGGGGGACCTCAAGGTGTGCTTCCCATCTTGGTGCTGGGCTAGGGGACCTCAGGCTGCTACCCTGTCCCAGTGCCAGGCCGGGGGATCTCAGGCCACACCCCCTACCAGGTGGGGCATGACAGGGGATTTCAGGCTGCGTGCCCTCCCCAGTGGGGCTTGACAGGGAACCTCAAGGTGCACCCCAGTGCTAGGTTGGGAGAACTCAGGCCGTGCCCCCCACCCCAGCCCAGGCCAGGGGACCTCAGACCACACCCCCACCTGGCAGGGCTTGATGGGGGACCTCAGGCCATGCCCCCCCAACCAGTGGGGCTTGACAGGGGACCTCAAGGTGCACCCCCATTGCTGCATCAGGATAACTCAGGCTGTGTCCCCTGCCCAGCAGGGCTTGATGGGGGACCTGAGGCTGCACCCCCCCTCCCAGTGCTGGGCCAGGGGACCTGAGGCTGCACCCCCAACCCCTGCCTGGCAGAGCTTGATGGAGGACCTCAGGCCATGCCCCCCACTCAGTGGGGCTTGACAGGGGACCTCAAGGCACTCCCCCCGCCCTGGTCTGGGCTGGGGGACCTCAGGCCACACCCCCATCCTGGTGCCTGGCCAGGGGACCTGAGGCTATACCCCCTGCCCAGCGGGGCTTGACAAGGGTGGGATTGACTGGGTCTGGATATAGACCAATGGGGGTGGGGGGCGTCCGGGGATCTGGGTCTCACGTGATTTTGAGGCACATGTGGGTGGGTAGAGACTTGACTCTGGGTCCCATGGTGCACCCCAGACTCTGACAGAAGGAAGGTTTTCATATACATTTTACTAATTTTCTTTCATCTCTAATACTTCTATTATAGAAAAAGGGCAAATAGCAATATTAAATTATTTCCTCTAATTAATCCCCTTTTAATGTGCATGGATTTCCTGCACCAGTCCACTAGTTTCATATAATACAGGTTTGGTGGTGATGAACTCCTTTAGCTTTTTCTTATCTGTGAAGCTCTTTATCTGACCTTCTGAATGATAAAGATTCTGAATGATAGCTTTGCTGGGTAAAGTAATCTTGGTTGTAGGTTCTTGCTATTCATCACTTTGAATATTTCTTGCCACTCCAGTCTGGCCTGCATAGTTTCTGTTGAGAAATCAGCTGACAATTGTATGGGTCCTCCCTTGTAGGTAACTAACTGTTTTTCTCTTGCTGCTTTTAAGATTCTCTCTGTCTTTTGCTCTTGGCATTTTCATTATGATGTGTCTTGGTGTGGTCCTCTTTGGATTCCTCTTGTTTGGGGTTTTCTGAGCTTCCTGGACTTGTAAGTCTATTTCTTTCACCAGGTAGGGGAAGTTTTCAGTCATTATTTCTTCAAATAGGTTTTCAATATCTTCCTCTCTCTCTTCTTCTGGCACCCCCATAATTTTGATGTTGGTACACTTGAAGTTGTCCTAGAGGCTCCTTACACTATCTTCATATTTTTGGATTCTTTTTGCTTTGTGCTTTTCTGGTTGGGTGTTTTTTGCTTCTTTGCATTTCAAATCTTTGACTTGATTCTGCTGTTGGTTCTCTGTATATTGTTTTTTATTTCAGTCAGTGTATGCTTAATTTCTAGTTGGTCCTTTTTCTTAACCTCGGGGGTCTCACTAAATTTCATCAGTGGTTTCCAGAAAATTTTTGAAAAACCTTATAACTGTGGTTTTGAAGTCTATATCCAGTTGTTTGCTTTCCTCCATTTCTTTCATTTGTGATCTGTTTCTTTGTCTCTGCATTTTGGCTCCTTCCCTGTGTTGATAGAGTGGCTTTGTGTGCTAAGGTGTCCTATAGGGCACAGTGGCTCAGCCTCCCCAGTTACCTGAGGTGGACACTCTTGGTGCACCCCTTTGTGGGCTGTGTGCACAATCTTGTTGTAGTTAAGCCTTGATTGTTGTTGGTATCACTGGGAGGAATTGACCTCCAGGCCAATTGGCTGTGAGGATCAGCTGTGTCTACAATGGGAGAACTTCTGTGCTGGAGACACCTTTATGAGGCAAGACTTGTTTCAGTGGAGCTTTGGTGCTCCACTATGTGTCCCTTATGGATCTGAGGAGTTGTAATCTGGATGGTCCCACTCTGACCACTGGGTACACTGGCTCTTGGAGGTCTAAGGAGGTTCTAATTTAACCTCTGCCTGAGGCCACCCAGCAGGAGCTATGAGAGATATGTAGTTACCTCTTCTTTGTTTGGGGTTTGGAGGTGCCCAGGTAAGGCCCAGCTGTGAAGCAATGGAAGCTGCTGTGGGGCCTTGGGCCTTCTTCTGGATGTTCTGGGTCTCTCTGACTCAGCTACAGTTTGATAGGTAAGTTTAGAATGCAATGGGCCAGGCCATTCATATGCAAAGGCCTCTGCACACAGCTTGGGTGGGGCAGGGTCTCAGGGAATCAGCAGGGTGGAGCAAACAGCTATGACTGATCCTCAGCCTGCCCTAAGAGACCAGGATCTCATTGTCCGTGGTAATTGCTGCAAGCACCACTGAGAGAAAGCTGCCCTCGAGTTCCTCCTGCTGCCAGACAATCCAGTTTCTCCCCGTATGAGTCTGGGTCCGCAGAGTCTCGCCGGAACTGGAGTTCAGAGCAGTCGGGAGCTTTTGTCTCCCTCCCGATTGAAAAAGGCAACCGCGTACTCAGTTGCCAGCTCCGTACCTCTGCACTTTACTTCCGCACCTCCTCTGAGTCTCAGTGTGCTTTTCTCTTTTCTTCTAGTTGTAGTATTTCCACTCAATCAGCCTTCCTGTGGTTCTGGATGATGTCCGTTTTGTCTTTTAGTTGTAGTTTTGAAGTAGTTGTGCGAGGCAGCAAGTTCAGGTGTTTACCTATGCCACCATCTTGGTTTCTCCTCTCTTTTTTTCTTGATGAATCTGGTTAAAGGTTTATCAAACTTGTTTATATTTTCAAAGAATCAGCGCTTGGTTTCACTGATTTTTTGCATTGGGTTTTTAAATTTAATTTTATTTATTTCTGCTGTGATGTTTATTATTTTCCTTCCTTCTCCTCACTTTGTTCCTTTATATGTAAAGTTAAGTTGTTTATTTGATGTTTTTCTTGTTTCTTGAGATAGGCCTGTAATGCTACAAATTTCTCTATGAAGACTGCTTTTGTTTGTACCATAGAATTTGGATTATTGTGTTTTCATATCATTTGTTTCAGATACCTTTTTATTTTTTCTTTGATCTCACTGCAACCCATTCATTGTTTGATAGCATATTATTTAGCCTCCATGGATTTGTGTGTTTTTCAGTTTTCCTTGTGATTAATTTCCAGTTTCATGTCATATGGTTAGAAAAGATAGTTGATATAATTTTAATATTCTTAAATTTATTGAGACTCGTTTTGCCTCCTAACATATGGTCTATCTTAGAAAATGTTCCATGTGCACTTGAAAAGAGTGTATATTCTGCTGCTTTGGGCTGAAATGCTCTTAAGATATCAAGTAAATTAATCTGATCTAGTATGTCATTTAAGCCCACCATTTCTGTGTTGATTTTTTGTCTGGAAGATCCATCCATTGATGTTAATGGGGTGTTAAAATCCCCTACTATTATTGTATTTCTGTCAATTTCTCCTTTTATGTCCATCAAGATTTGCTTACATATTTAGGTGCTCCTATGTTGGGTGCATAAATGTTTACAAGGGTTATATCCTCTTGTTGAATTGACCTCTTTATCATTAAGTAGTGTCCTTCTTTGTCTCATACATAGCCTTTGTTTTAAAGTCTATTTTGCTGCTTACACCATTTGGGGCTCAGTCCATCTGGTTTCCAGATGATCTAATACATTTATAATTCTTTACCAAAAATTAAAAATAAAGTCTATTTTGTCAGCTGTAAGTATTGCTGCCCCAGCTGTTTTTTCTTCCAATTTGCATGAAATATCTTTTTTCATCCCTTTACTTTTAGTCTGTGTGTATCTTTCATTCTGAGGTGGGTCTCTTGTAGACATATATATGGGTCTTGTTTTCTTATCTATTCAGCTCCCTTATGTCTTTTAATTACAGTATTTAAAACATTTACATTTAAAGTGATGTCAGAGAATGGTGGCATGAGAGAATCCCTTGGTCTCCTCACTAAAGTTTCAACCATTTAAAAAGCTATAACTCAACAAAAGAGTCCTTTCTTAATGCACAAACACACCTGAGAGGCCCACATATTGAAACATCTAAAGGTGGGCAGGTGGTATGGAACCTGAGACAAGCCAAGGATGCAGTCCTGCAGCTGGGAGCTCACCATGGGGCTCAGCCTGGGGAGGGGAAGAATCATTTTGTGGCTGGCACTCACTTCATCCTAGAGGAACAAAGAAATCCACTGGCCATTCTTGCAGAAGTAGGCAATACAAACTGCTGCTGAGCCCAGAGACTTGGGCAAAGACACAGCACTGAGGTGTAACCATGGTGGTTGAGGCAATTTGCATTCCAGATAGAGAAATAAAACCAGAGGCCCTGCCTACCCCATAACCTCCTAGAGTTTGCCTTCCTTTGCTCTTAGTATTGGGTTGTAGACTACATTGTCTGCAAACCCAAGAACTGGAACTACAGAATCACTCTTTTCCCTGAGCAAAAGGTGCACCCTATGACTGGTCCTGGAGTCAGGGCACAGGGGAATCTCTCAGAGTTCTGAGGTTACCTTTACCTGGATGGTGAAACAACAAAGAAGTCATCCAGGTTCCTCCAGCCCACCTTACCCCCACATATCACTGCTAAACTGACAGTAGTGTATGACTGGGATTTCACAGATTTGGAGCCCCATCACCCACCACATTTCCCTGTGGACTTGGTCCCCTTGGACCAAGGAAAGGAGGGCACAGGAGAGGAAACCACCTACCCAGAGAACCACCATCCCACAGAGATCTGAATAACTTGCCTCGCTTACTGGAAAATAATAGAAAGAATTCTTCATATTAATTTGCTAGACAAGTGCCACTCATACATAGATGTCTAGACAGAGAAGGAATCCATCAAATAACATGAATAACCAAAGTAGTGAGGTAGCTCAGAAAGAAAAAAGAAATCGCCAGAAAACAAACTTAAAGGACAGGTAAATATGTAATATAAATGACAGAGAATTCAAGATTGCAGTTCTGAAAAAATTCAATGTGGTGCAAGAAAATACAGACAGGCAATTTAGTGAGCTAAGAGGACAAATCAATGAACAAAATGAATACTTTACCAAAGAGATTAAAACTTTAAAGTAAAACCAGACAGAAATTCTGAAGATGAAGAACTCAATAAAAGAAATCAAGGATGAATTAGCAAGAATAGGAAATAAGACCAGATGGAGGAAATGATTAGTGATATCAAAAGTAGAAATCCAGAAATGATGTGGAGAGAAAAAGAGAGATACTAGAGAATAAAAAAGTGAAAGAACTCTGTAAGAACTGTTTGACTACATAAAAAAGTGCAATTCTATATAATAAAACGCTAATATGCAAATAGACTGAAAGGTGGAAAGACAGGTCTCTATGACATGAACTGACCACCAGGGGGCAGATGCTCAACACTGGAGCTTCCCCCAATGGTCAGTTCACTCCCACAGGGGGAGCACCACTCAGCCAGAAGCCGGGCTCAAGGCTGGCGAGTGCAGCAGTGGTGGTGGGAGCTTCTCCTGCCTCTGCTGCAGGTGGGCGGTAAGGAGTGAGGGGTCCCGGACTGCTACAGCCCCGGACTGCAAGAGGACTGTCTGACTGGTGGCGGCAGGCGGACATCCCCCAAGGGGTCTTGGACTGTGAGAGGGCACAGGCTGGGCTGAAGGACCCCCTCCAGTGCATGAATGTCGTGCACTGGGCCTCTAGTATAAGAATAATAGTCATACCAGAAGAAGGATAGAGAAGGGAATGGAGACTCTGTTCAAATAAATAGTTGATGAAAACTTCCCTAACCTATGGAAAGTGCTAGATCCTCAAATCCAAGAAGCATATAGAACACCTAGGTGCCTCAATCCAAAAAGACATTCTCCAAGTCACATTGTATTAAAACTGTCAATAATTAATGACAAAGAATTCTTAAGGCAGCCAAGGAAAATAAGAAAGTAACCTATTGTCCTAGCTGGTTTGGCTCAGTGGATAGAGCATCAGCCTGTGGACTGAAGGGTCCCAGGTTTGATTCCAGTCAGGGGCATATGCCTGGGTTGCGGGCTCAATCCCCAGTGGGGGGCAGCAGGAGGCAGCTAACCAATGATTCTCTCTCATCACTGATGTTTCTATTTCTCTCTCCCTCTCCCTTCCTTTCTGAAATCAATAAAAATATATTTTAAGAAAGTAACCTATAAAGGAAAGCCCATTAGGTTATCATTAGACTTCTCAGCAGAAACTCTACAAGCTAGGAGAGAGTGGAACCAAATATTCAGACTACTAAAAGAGAGAAATTACCAGTCAAGAATAATATATTTAGAAAAGTTGTCTTTAGATATGAAGGAGAAATAAAGACTTTTCCACAGATACAGAAGCTGAGGGAATTTATCACCAGAAGACCTCTATTGCAAGAAATACTCAAGGGGGTAATCTACTTGAAACAAGAACCAAATGTCACAAAACTATGAGTAAGACCACCAACAAAATTACAGCACAAACAGGGATAATTTGGCAACAAAAACATGAAAAGGGAGGGGATAAATGTCTGAATTTGCAAAGGAGACTGGAGATCAGATGCATTCAAAAGAGAAAGGACTACTGGATTTATGAAGATTTCTTTTTCATAAACCTAATGGTTACCACCCCCCCCCCCCCAAAAAAAAATCCCACACAATACTGAGACACATAGCTTTAAAAGTGGAAACAAGTATGGAATGTTACCAAACAAAAATAACAGACAAAAAAAAAAAAGGACCATGGCCAGTTTGACTCAGTGGTTAGAGTGTCAGCCCTAGAACCGAAGTGTCTTGGGTTTGATTCCTAGTCAAGAGCCCATACCTCGGGTTCAAGTTCAAGCCCCAGCCCTGGTTGGGGTTCATGCAGGAGGCAACCAATCGATGTGTCTACCTCACATTACTGTTTCTCTCTGTCCCCCTCCTTCCTCCCTTCTACTCTCTCTCTCTAGAAATCAATGGAAATAATATCCTTGGGTGAGGATTTAAAAACACACAAATGAAAACAACCAATGGCCGCACAGAGCTACCAGAAAACACAAAATAAAATGGCTATAGGAAGCCCTCAAACATCAATATTTACCCTAAATGTAAATGGACTTAATTCACCAATAAAGAGGCACAGAGAGACAGAATGGATCAAAAAACAAAACCCAAAGACAAAGACAAAATTAGACTCAAACTGAAAGGATGGAAAATGATCCGCCAACCAAATATCCACAGAAAAACACGTATAATCACACTTGAAATCTGACAAAATATATTTTAAGATAATGAAAGCAACAAGAGATAAAGATGGACATTTTATAATGATTAGAAGGAAACTACATCAAGACATAACACTTTTTAATATATATACATCCAGTGAGGAAGCACCAAAATATAGAAAGGAACTACTAACAGAACTAAAGACAGAAAGACAAAACAAACAAAAAAAAAAACAGTCATGGTTGGGGACCTTAATACTCCATTGATAGCTCTAGATAGATCATTCAAACAGAAAACCAATAAAGAAATACTGGCCTCAAATGACAAAGTGGACATCATTGACATTTACAGAGCATTTTACCCCAGAACATCAGAGTACACATTCTTTTCGAGTGCACATAAAATATTCTGAAGGACAGATCATATGTTGGGTCAAAAAACTAGCCTCAACAATTCAAGCATATTCTCTGACCACAATGGTTTGAAATTAGAACACACTGTTAAAAGGAAGCAAAGGAACCCACAAATATGTGGAGATTGAACAGCCTACTACTTAAAAATGACTGGGTCAAAGAAGAAATAAAAGGTGAGATTAAAATACGTATAGAGACAAATGAGAATGACAATATGACATACCAAAACTTCTAGGATACGACAAAAGCAGTAATAAGAGGAAAGTTTATATTGTTATAGGCCTATCTCAAGAAACAAGAGAAAACCCAAGTAAGCAACTTGACATTGTATGATGAAGAACTAGAAAAAGAACAAAAGCAACTCAAAGTCAGCAGAAGAAAGGAAATAATAAAAATTAAAGAATTGAGTGAAATAGAGAATAAAAAGACTATACAAAATATTAATACAACAAAGAACTGATTCTCTGAGCACATCAATAAAGTTGACAAACCTCTGGCTACACTCAGTAAAGAAAGAAGAAAACAGTCATATAAACAAAATTAGAAATGAAAGAGAAGTTACCACAGGCATCACAAATATATGAAGGATCACACTAGAATACTATGAAAGACTATATGCCACCTAATTCAATAACCTAGAAGAAATGCATAAGTTCCTAGAAATATATAACCTTCTTAGAGTGGATCATGAAGAATTGGGAAATCTAAATGGATTGATCAACAGTGAAGAATTTGAAATAACCATCTAAAACCTCCCCAAAAATATAAGTCCAGAACCAGATGGCTTCACTAAGTGAATTCTACCAAACATTCAAAGAAGAGTTTATAATCTATCCTTCTCAAACCCTTCCAAAAAATTGAAAAGGAGGCAATACTTCCTAACACATTATGTGAGGGCAACATAACCCTGATACCAATGCCTGGCAAGGATAACACACAAAAAGAAAACTACAGAGCAATATCTCTGATGACTACAGATGCAAAAATTCTAAACAAAATTGAATACATTATATTAAAAAAGTAATACTTCATGATAAAGTGGGGTTCATTCCAGGGGTACAAGGATGGTTAAACATACTCAAATTGATCAATGCAATACACCACATTAACTAAACAAAGGATTAAAAGATCACATGATTTTATCAATAGAAGCAGAAAAGGGATTTGATAAGATACAACCTCTATTTATAATTAAAACACTCAATAGAATGGGTATAAAAGGAAGTACCTCAACTTAATTAAGGCCATATGTGACAAACCCTCAGCCAATATCATACTCAATAGTGAAAAATTGAAAGCTTTTCCTATCGGGAACAAGACAAGGATGCCCACTCGCACTACTCTTGTCAGCATAGCACTGGAAGTCCTAGTCAGAGCAATCAAGCAAGACAAAAGAAATAAAAGGCATCCAAATTGGGAAGGAAGAAGTTAAAATGTCAACTCTTTGTAGATGATATGATTCTATGCATAGAAAGCCCTAAAGACTTCACCAAAAATTAATATAAACAATAAATAAATGCAGCCAAGTTGCAGGATACAAAATCAATGTGCAAAAATCCATTGCCTTCCTGTATACTAATAACAAAACTTCAGAAAAATGAAAAAAAAAATTCCTTTTGCAATTGCAACCAAAAGAATAAAGTACTTAGGAATAAACTTAACAAAGAACATGAAAGACCTATATACTGAAAATTGTAAAGCATTATTAAAAGAGATTGAAAAAGATGCATATGGTAATTTTTTACAAAAGAGCCAGAAACACACAATGGAGTAAAGATAGTCACTCCAATAAGTGGTGCTGGGAAAACTGGAAAGCCACATGCAAAGTGTCCTGAGATAAAGAAGATGTGGTATATATACACAATGGAATACTATTCAAATATAAAAAAGGATGAAATAGTACCATTTACAACAATATGGATGAACCTTGAGAACATTATGCTAAGGGAAATAAGTAAGAAAGAGCTAAGAACCATATGATATCACTCATATCCTATCTAATAAAGACGGAATATGCAAATTGACCTTAACTCCATGACAAAGATGGCAGTGCCCACAGCTAATAAGGAGGGAATATGCAAATTGACAAGGCAAGAGGCAGAAGGCGGATCTGGCCAGAGCAAAGGCAGAAAGGTGGCCAGGGGAAGGAAGGTCTATTCTTGCATGAATCTTCGTGCATCGGGCCTCTAGTATGGAATATAAACTGAAACTCATGAACACAAACAGCAGTGTGGTGGTTGCCAGAGGGAAGGGGTTGGGGAAGGTAGGGGGTACTAATATATAGTGACAGGAGAAGATTTGACTTTGAGTGGTGGGCGCATGGTGCAATATACAGACCTTATAACATGGAAACCCACAACAGAAACCTATATGTTCATGTTGACCAATGACACCCCATAAATTTAATTTTTTAAAAAGGATACAAAATTAATGTATAAAATCCACTGCATTCCTATATACTAAAAAATGAAACTTCAGAAAAAGAAAAAAAAACATTTATTTTTTAATTGCAACCAAATGAATAAAACACCTAGGAATAACCTTAGGAATAAATATGAAGGACCTATATGCTAAAAATTACAAAGCATCATTAAAAGAGATAGAAAAAGACACAATGAAATGAAAATATATTTCATGTTCATGGATTGGAAGAATCAACATAGTTAAAATGGCCATATTACCCAAAACAATATACAGATTTAATACAATCCCCATCAAAATACCAATGCCATTTTTTTAAATAAATAGAAAAAACAGTCAGATTTGTATGGAAACACAAAAGACTCCAAATAACCAAAGTAATCCTGAGCAGGGAAAAAAAGCAAAGCGAGAGTTATCACACTACCTGACTTCAAATTATAGTACAGAGCTATAATAATCAAAACAGTATGGTATTGGCAAAAAAATAGACACACAGGCCAATGGAACAGAACTGAGAGTCCAGAAATAAAACCACATGTATATGGGCAAATAATTTTTGGCAAAGGAGCCAAAAATACACAATGGAGAAAAGAAAGCCTCTTCAATAAATGTTACCAGGAAAATTGGAAAACCACATGCAAAAGAATGAAACTAAGTTAGTTTGCCCCATGTACAAAAATCAATTCAAAATGGAACAAAAACCTAAATATAAAATCTGAAACAATAAATTACAAAGAAGAAAATATAGGCACAAACTTATGGACCATTGTCATAGAGAACATTTTATGAATTTGACCTCAAAGGCAAGAGAAGTAAAGGCAAAAATAAATGAATGGGACTATATCAAACTAAAAAGCTTCTACATAGCAAAAGAATCTGATTGCAAATAAAAAAGGCAACCAACTGAATAGGAAATAATATTTGCAAATAACAGTTCTGACAAAGGGTTAATATCCAAAATGTATAAAGAACTCATACAACTCAACACCAAACAAACAATCCAATTAAAAAATGGGCAGAGGACCTGAATAGACACTTCTTCCAAGAAGACATACAAATTGCCAATAGATATATGAAAATAAGCTCAACTTCACTAGTTATTAGGGAAATGCAAATCAAAACTACAATGAGATAGCTGTTGTGATGGCTATTATCAATAAACCAGCCTAGGTAATAACAAATGTTGGAGAGGTTGTGGAGAAAAAAGGAACCCTCAGTCACTACTGATGAGAATGTAAACTGCTATAGCGACTATGGAAAACAGTGTGGAGGTTCCTCGAAAATTAAGAATAGCCCTGGCTGGGTGGAATGTCATCCCATACACAAAAAATTAAGAATAGCCCAGTTGGTTGCAGGCTTGATTCATGCACAGGGCACATATTTAGGTGCCATATGGAAGGCAGCTAATTGATGTTTCTCCCACATCTCTCTCTCTCTTTCCCTCCCCCTTCCTCTCTCTCTAACATCAATAAACATATCCTCAAGTGAGCATAAAAAAATTAAGAATAGAGTTATCATATGATCTAGCAATCTTTCTTCTTGGTATCCACCTGGAAAACTTGAAAACATTTATTCACAAAGATATCTGCACCTCTATGTTCATTGCAGCATTATTCACAGTGGCCAAGACACAGATATAACCAAAGTGTCCTTCAGTAGAGGTTTGGATAAAGAAGATGTGGTACATATATACAATGGAATACTACTCAGCCATAAGAAAAGATGAAATAGGGGAGAACCAAGATGGTGGCATAGGTAAACACCTATACTTGCTGCCTCTCACAACCACATCAAAATTACAACTAAAAGGCAGAACAACTACCACCCAGAACCACGAGAAAGCTGGTTGAGTGGAAGTTCCACAACTAGAGAGGTGAAGAAAGCACATTAAGACTGGTAGAGGTGCAGAGGCGTGGAAAGTGCTGGCACCTGAATGTGCTGCTCTTTTAATCGGGAGGGAGATAAAAGCTCCTGCTTGCTCTGAGCTCCAGTTCTGGGTGGGACTCTGGGGGGCCCAGACACATATGGGGAGAAACTGGACTGCCTGGCATCAGGACAGGAATGCGAGGACGGCTTTCTCTCAGAGGTGCTCGCAGTGATCATTGTTCCTGCACGGGGCCGTGGGACGCGGAGACCCAGGGACCTCTCCAGTGCAGGACTGACTGGTAGCCATTGCTGTTTGCTCTGCCCTGGTGATTCCCAGAGACTCCGCCTCACCCAATTTACAACCCCACCCAAGCTGTGTGCATCGGCTTTTGCATATGAATGGCCTGTCCCTTTTCCACCTAAAACCTGTAAAAGTGCAGCTGGGTCAGAGAGCCCCAGAGCTTCCAAAAGAAGGCCCAAGGCCCAGCAGCAGCAGCCTGCCTTGCTTCACAGTTGGGCCTTGTCTGGGCACTTCCAAACCCCATACAAAGAGGAGGAATCTGCAGATCTCTCTGTATGTCCTGGTGGGCGGCCCCAGACAGTGGCTGACCTTGCACCTCCTTGGAGATCTAAGAGCCAGTGTATCCAGTGGTCAGTGTAAGATCATACCAGATTACAGCTCTTCACATCCATAAGCGACACACTCAAGGGGCAGACTCAGTAAGCACCAAAGCCCCACTGAAGCAAATCCTGCCCCATAGGGTGTCTCCTGTGCAACAGATCTTCCAGTATAGACACAGCTGGTTATCACAGCCAGTTGGCCTGGAGGTCAGTTCCTCCCAGTGATACCAACAGCAATCAAGGCTTAACTACAACAAGACTGTGCACACAGCCCACAAAGGGGTGCACCAAGAGAGTCCACCTCAAGTGACTGGCGAGGCTGAGCCACTGGGCCCTGTAGGACAAGGCCACTGGGCCCTACCACACAAGGTCACTCTATCAACTCAAAGAGACTTAGCAGCTATCCAGTACATAGAAACAAACACAGGGAAGCAGCAAAAATGCAGAGGCAAAGAAACAGGTCACAAATGAAAGAAATGGATGAAAGCAAAATACTGGATATAGAGTTCAAAACCTTGGTTATAAGGTTTTTCAAGAATCTTCTAGAAACCTCGGAGAAATTTAGTGAGACCCTCAAGGATATGAAAAAGGACCAACCAGAAATTAAGCATACACTGACTGAAATAAAGAATAATATACAGAGATCCAACAGCCGACTAGAGAATTCCAAGAATCAAGTCAAAGATTTGAAATACAAAGAAGCAAAAAACACCCAACCAGAAAAGCAAAAAGAAAAAAGAATCCAAAAATATGAAGATAGTGTAAGGAGCCTCTGGGACAACTTCAAGTGTACCAACATCTGCATTATGGGGGTGCCAGAAGAAGAGAGAGAGCAAGATATTGAAAACCTATTTGAAGAAATATTGACAGAAAACTTCCCCTACCTGGCGAAAGAAATAGACTTATAAGTCCAGGAGGCGCAGAGAACCCCAAACAAGAAGAATCCAAAGAGGACCACACCAAGACACATCATAATTAAAATGCCAAGGGCAAAAGACAAAGAGAGAATCTTAAAAGCAGCAAGAGAAAAACAGTTACCTATAAGGGAGTACCCATATGACTGTCAGCTGATTTCTCAACAGAAACTATGATGAGGGCATGAGACAGGGGGTAGGGGAGGCTGGGGGAAGGTAAATGGGGAAAAAAAAGGAGATATATGTACTACTATATGTAATAGTTTAAACAATAAAATAAAAATTTAAAAATAATAATAATAAAAAAGAAACTATGCAGGGCAGAAGGGAGTGGCAAGAAATATTCAAAGTGATGAATAGCAAGAACCTACAACCAAGATTACTCTACCCAGCAAAGCTATCATTTAGAATTGAAGGTCAGATAAAGAGCTTCACAGACAAGAAAAAGCTAAAGGAGTTCATCACAAACAAACTAGTATTATAAGAAACGCTGAAGGGTAATCTTTAGGAAGAGGAAGAAGAAGAAAAAGGTAAAGATAAAAAATCATGAACAACAAAGTGACAACAAATACATATCGACAAGTGAATCTAAAAATCAAATGAATAAAAAATCTGATGAACAGACTAAACTGGTGAATGTAATAGAATCAGGGGCATGGAAATGGAGCAGACTGACAATTCTTGGGGGGAAGGGAGTGGGGGTGGTGCGGGAAGAGACTGGACAAAGATCTTATATGCACGTATGCAGTATCTATGGATACGAACAGTGGGGTGGCAAGGGCCTGGGGTTTGGTGGGAACCGGGTAGAGGGGAGCTATGGGGGAAAAAAATAGGGACATCTGTAATAATTTGAACAATAAAGATTTTTAAAAATAAAAATAAATTAAAAAAAATTTTTTAAAGAAATAACATGAATTCTAAAAACTTTTCCAGAAAATAAATAGGAACACTTTCTAACTCACTTTATGATAATAGTATTGCCTTGATACAGAAGCCAGACAAAGACATTACAAAAAAGAAAACTAGCCCTAGCCACTTTGGCTCAGTGGATAGAGTGTCAGCCTGTGGACTGAAAGGTCCCAGGTTCGATTCCGGTCAAGGGCATGTACCTTGGTTGCGGGCACATCCCCAGTGGGAGATGTGCAGGAGGCTGCTGATCGATGTTTCTCTCTCATTGATGTTTCTGACTCTCTATCCCTCCCCCTTCCTCTCTGAAAAAAAAATCAATAAAATATATTAAAGAAAAAAAGAAAACTATATTACCCTAGACAATTTGGCTCAGTGGATAGAACATAGGCCTGGGGACCGAAGGGTCCCAGATTTGATTCCAGTCAAGGGCACATGCCTGAGTTGCAAGCTCATTCTCCAGCAGGAGGCATGCAGGAGGCAGCCAATCAATGATTCTCTCTCATCATTGATGTTTCTATCTCTCTCTCCCTCTCCTTTCTTCTCTGAAATCAATAAAAACATATTTTTTAAAAAGAAAGAAAACTATAAATCAGTTTCCCCCATGAATACAGACACAAAAATCCTTAAAAAAATATCAACAAACTAAATCCAACAATATATAATAGTAAAAAGGGTAATACATCACAGTCAAGTAGGGTTTATCCTGGAAATAAAAAGTTCCTTTTACATTCAAAAAGCACGCAATGAAGTTCATCATATTAACAGAATAAAGATTAAACACTGCAATAGATGGAGAAAATATTCGACATACAGATGGCCAACAGACACATCAAAAGATGCTCAACAACACTAATAATCAGTGAAATATGAATCAAAACCATAATGAGATGTTGCTTCAAACCTGTCAGAATGGCTATTATAAAAAAGACAACAAAGAATAACCGAGGATGGGGAGAAAAGGGAACCCTTGTGCACTGATGAATGGAATGTAAATTGATGCAGCCACTATGGAAAATAATATGGGGGTTCAAAATGACCATATTTACCATATGACCATATTCCACTTCTGGGTATTTATCCAAAGATATGGAACACTAATTTGAAAAGATATATGTATTTCTATATTCATTGCAGCGTTATTTACAATAGCCAAGATATGGAAGCAACTTTATCTGTGGATAGCTGTCATGGCTGAAGTTGAGCTGCTCTCTAGACTTAAGGAATAGGTTTTCTATCAGCCCAGTTGGCTTTAGTTACTTATTTGCCAGCTTCTGTGTGCACTCGGGGTTCTTAAGACCGAGATTTGAGAACACCCTCACTCAAAACAAGAGCTGCATTAGACAAGAGCTGCATAGGGCTTCTTTTGGAAGTCAATGTAGTTGACAAGAAAGCCCTGAGCTTAAATAAGGAGAGAGAAACATATTCAACTGGGCTGGTCCTGGCTCTATTTAAATGACCATGCAATTAAATACCCATCTGTTATGTGACCTATATGGCTAGTTCTTAACTAAAGGATGGAAGGGAAGGTCAAAATGATAGGGTGCAGGTAAAGATGGGTCTAACTTGATAAAACTGCCTAAGTGATTTGATATCCACTTCCTTGAGAATGATTAGCTTACCTGTCAAAGATCATCAAATCTAAATAATAATTATTACATGAGGTTAAGAGCTCAGGCTCTGGATTTGAATCCCAACTCTATCATTTACTTGCTGCATGATCTTGGGCAAGTGACTTTACCTCTCTGAGCCTCGTTTCTCATGTAGGACCTGAAAAGTAGGAAAACAAGATTCCCCTCTTCAAATCCCACTTTAATCTGAGATTAAGTTAGGATACCCTGTCATAAGGTAAGGACCCTGTATAAATGTTGATTACTTTTACTATCCACTTCCAAAGGTGATTGTATTAAATGAGATGATGAACCAGGTATATAGCCAGTGTTTCGGAAATGGTTATTTATTATTATTTTCACAGGAAGTCCAGAGGGATACATTGATTTGTCACTGCCAAAGGGGGAAGAGAGAACTTGGTGATGATTTGACTGGGCTTTGTTGCAATAAAGGCAAACCTCTCACATAGGTTTGAGTCTGAAGCCTGGAAACTGGAAAGATGAGGAATGGGAGGCAAGGAGGAAAATGATGGATTCCTTGTGAAGTGATAGGTCTAAACCTGAAGTAGAAATCTGAGATGCCTTTTGGGTAGAGACCTGGAAGACAGAACTAAGAGCTCTCAATGCGAAAACAAAAGAGTTCTCAATGCAGAGAGAAAAAAGGAAGCATTTGTTTTTATTGTTGTTTTCCTTTTTTGTGGAAATAAAATACTAGGACCTTAAACAATGAAGGCAGGAATCAGATCTAATTAATCTTTGAGTTCCCTCAGCATAGGGCTGGCACTGAGTAGGAGCCACCAATTGTCTTTGTGACTTAGTAGAAAATACTTTGCTCTGTCTGAGCCTTAATTTCCTTATCTGAAAAATAAGAAAAAGCATACCTACTTCTGAGAGTGTTTTAAGAATTCAGAAATCATGGTTTGGAAATTGCCTGGCTAGAAGTAAATGGTGCCTGGTGTGACAACTCACAATACATTCACCAGAATGGAAAAAATATTTTAAGACAGACAATATTAAATGTATGCACAACTGGGTGATAGTGTAAGTTAGTATAGTTTGACAGTATCCACTAAAGCTAAACACATACCTGCCTTATGACCAGCAATCTTGAATATATTCCCATATGCTCATCAAAGAAATGTACTAGAATATTTATAGCACCAGGATAACTCCAAACTGGAAATTATTCCATTTTAGGCATATTTTGTATGGAAACCAGACATAAATGAAAATGAAAGAACTATTCCTATACACAATATGAATTTTGGAAACATAATAGTAAGTAAAGGAAGCCAGATATACAATATACACTATACAGGCCTATAGGGAATTCAAAACAGACCCAAGTAATCCCTGCCGTTAGAAATCAGGTAAGTGATAGCTTTCAGAGGAGATGGGTGGCAGAAAGAGCATGTGCAGGAATTCTGGGGGCTAATGTTTCGTGTCTTGATCTGAGTACTGACTGTATTCACCTTGTGTGAATCATTGAACTATAAACTACAAATTGTACATGTCTCTATTTACACTTCAATACAGTTTACAGGTACACCTCATTTTTATTGTGCTTTGGTGCTTTGGTTTACTGTGTCTCACAGATATTGCTTTTTTTTTTTTTTTTTTTGAGGTCACAATGTCTATTCCCCACACATTACTCTTCTCACCATGGCTAGCACTCAAGAGTTAGGGCCACCTTGCCATCCAAGTGATGACTGCAGTGGCGGGTGGTGGCCCTTCTTCCTACTAGTTTCCTATGACACACGGCACTGGGTCAACTTTGCAGACTACCAGGAAGCCTCCAACACTGCTGCCAGCATAGGGTCTCAGCAGATTCACCCGGAGACCCTGCCCAAGCAGGGAATGCAGGGGTGTCCATGGTGAACTTGCACCTTAGGCAGGCTACCCATCCCTGGCTTGTGTGTTTGCCCTCCCTGGAGGCAGCTCTTGCCTGCTTGGCAATTGCAGGCTGAGGAGGGGGACACCAAGGGCCCCAGAACAGGAGGGGGAGTCTGCTGGGAGTCCAATGGCCAGAACACACAGGCAGGTTGGGACAGATATTGCTTTTTTAAGTTGTGGCAACCTTGTGGAGCAAGTCAATCAGCACCATTTCTCCAACAGCATTTGCTCACTTGTGTCTCTGTCACATTTGGTAATTCTCTCGATATTTCCAACTTTTTCATTATTATTATATTTATGGTAATCTGTAATTGGTGATTTTTGACATTAGTATTGTAATTGTTTTGAGGCACCATAAACTGCGCCCATATAGATGGTGAACTTAAGTGATAAATGTGTGTGTTCTGATAAATGTTGTGTATGTTCTGATTGCTTCACCAACCAGCTGTTCCCCAACCTCTCTATCTGTCCTTGAACCTCCCCATACCCGGATACAACAATATTAAAATTAGGTCAATTAATAACTGTACAATAGCTTCTAAATGTTTAAGTGAAAGGAAAAGTTGCATATCTACAGCTGGTGAAGATGAAATGAAAATTGTTGAAGACAACAAAGGATTTAGAATATTATATAAATTTAGTTGACAAAACAGTGATAGGATTTGAAAGGATTGACTCCAATTTTGAAAGTTCTACTGTGGATAAAATACTATTACACGATATGGCATGTTACAGAGACATAATCTGTGAAGAGTCGATTGATGTGGCAAACTGCATTGTTGTCTTATTTTAAGAAATTGCCACAGCTACCCCAACCTTCAGCAACCAACCCCCTGATCAGTATCAGCCTTTAACATGGAGGCAACACCTCCACCAGCAAAAAGATTAGGACTTGAGGAAGGCTAATGATGGTTAGCATTTTTAGTAATATTGTTTTAATTATGTATGTACATTTCTTAGACATAATGCTATTGTACCCTTAGACTACAGTATAGTTAAATATAACTTTTATAGGCACTGGGAAACAGACAAGCAAACAAAAATCATGTTACTTGCTTTATTTCAATATTTGCTTTATTGTGGTGGTCTAGAACCAAACCCACAGTGTCTCGCAGGTATACCTGGACTTAACAATAATTGTAGCTGGTGTGACGACGACAGTGTATCCCTGGAACCAGAAGCACAGATTTGGGGCCCCATGATCTGGCCTTTGTGACTGGCAAGTGGCTTCAGGGCTCTAAGTCTGTTTTCTTCTTTGTAAAACAGGAAACAATGTCAAAATTCAATTAGTTGATGCTCAGCATGTAACAGGAAAATCAATGGGTTCTGCCTGTCACAGCTTGAGCCAATTAAGCAGAGACAGGGTTGAATCATATATGAGTGTTTATTCCAATGCTGCCTGCAGTATGGGAGAGCAGCAGGTCATCTACAAAAATCTGCTCTGCAGCACAAACCAATTGCTTATATGGGGTAGGACAAGGATTACACGGGGAAAGTAGGGATTACAGGCATGGGGAAGTGGGCTATGCAGGCTGGGGCAGGACTCCATTGTTTGGGCAACAAGTTGTTAATGTTTCCATGATAATAGGCCATTCTTGAATGAGAATGGTTCCAAGGTTGATTCCCAGGTCCAAGGTTGACTCCCAGGTCGTGGGGGTGTACAACTCCTAGCCAGGTCAGAATGTCCTTTTTTTTTTTTTTCTTAAACACAAGGCAATCGTGGTTAACAAAGCATGATAATATTTCCCATAACCATAGCTAGTCCCCAGTATTCTATGCTCTAACAATAAGACTTAAGTACAGGGCCTAGCATAGGGCTGCAGTTCCCAAGGTAAAGAACAAAACTCAACCCAGTAAATTTGTTTATCTAATTGGCTTTATTAGCGATTTGTGAATTGGGCAGCATCCCTTCTAGCAACTAGAAGGGCACTCAGGTGAGGTGTAAGGTTTTAATAGGCAGAGAGAGGGTGGGACTAAGAAGTTAAAAGAGCAGACTCTTTCAGGCCAGGATACCTTCCCGTTTGGAAGTGGGCAGAGGGTCCTAGGGAGATACCTCCGTAGTGTGGATCAGGAAATTAGACTGGTTTAAATTCCACTCCTGGGAGAGGCTAAAACTGCAATTAGGTTAGCTACTAAGTTTTGGCTTCGTAACTGGTCTAGCAAAAACGACTCCGTTTTGGACCCTTGCTTCCTCTTTCTGAAGCATGGTAGCAATCACGGGTAAAAATTGCTGTTTAATATTTTAACCTTGCTGTTTTGGGTTCTGTACTCATTTAAAAGTTATTTTGATTTTCTGAACTTATGTATGATTGAATACTCCATTGATGATGGTTTGAATATTCCATTGATTGTGATCTCACTGGTCATCGAAGCACATTCCTCTGGGACCCAGGACAGATAGTGATCCTAGATTGTCTCAGCAGCTACAGATAACTGAGTTTCGGTTGACTCAGTGATCTCAGAATCTGGACAGCACAATTATTCTAAAATTGCCCAGGTGGTCCCAGATAATGTGTTTCTGTTGACTCAGTGATTCATAGATATTTTAGTTAACTAAGTTGCTCAAATTCTGCTTCTGTAAAAATGCTTTTTCGCAAAACAGGTTCCTCATTCCAGACCCAAAGATGTAATCAATACTTTTGTGATATTCTGCATATAAGCCAGAAGTGGCTAGCTGTTTGGGGCTGCAAGGTCTAGAGCGCTTTTGCTCCCTCGAATGCCGTGGCTTTTAATAAATGACTCCATAATTCGACCTTTTTTGAGGCGTCCTTTTTAAGATGGGGGTTACATCACAACATTTTCCTCCTTCCTTCCGTCCTTCCTATTTTAACACCTGTGCGACCCAACTCCTGGGACCCGCTGCCTCGTTTTCCCCAGCCCTCACACGCCTGGGGCACACTCGATTCACCGCTAACGCTAACCAGCGTTTGCGCCCCTGTGCACACCAAGGGCGAGCCAGGCCTTCTCGCCCCTCCGCGGACAAGCCTCCCGCGCAGCCCACTTGGAGCTCCCCTGAAAGAAGCCCGTCTCACCAGCCCCGCCACCAAACCCCGGGCAGATTTCTGATCAGCTCTTCAACCCAAAGAGCGACAGGGACGCTGGCCAGATGGCGCCATGCAGGCTGCTGCGCACGCGCACCACCCAGCCATCAGCCAGCGCCTCAGGTTCGGAGAGCGCCCGGCGCGCCTTGGGGCGGAGCCCAGGGCGAGGCCCTCCTTTCCTTCCGTCCAACCCCGCCCGACGACGTCTTAAACTACATTTCCCACAATCTACCTAGGCCCGCCCCTTCCTGTGGCGGCAGCGGAAGCGGTGACTGGGTCAGGCCGGATCACACACGGGCGGGCTTGGTCACTATGGAGGAGATAGGCATCCTGGTGGAGAAAGCTCAGGTCCGGTGGGGTATGGCTCGCGGGGACAGGGCGACAATGATCTGAGTGGGGTGCTGAGTGACTGCAGGGATCCAGCCCTGGTCGGGGTGATTTCGGAGCCCTCAGTGGCAAGTTTTGTGCCATTCCGAGGCCTGGGTGGCCCAGCGATGTTAGTTAGCAGGGGAGTAAGGCTCGAAGCGGCGCTAGGTGAATGAGTGCGTTAGAAGTTCTTCGGAACTGAATGATTTAGAGATCTAGCTGGCAGTGCCTAGTGGCATCCGGGGCCCGGCGGGGTTGCAGATGGGTCAGGTGGTGAGTGATGTGTGGGACTCGGCTGTGAGGCTAAATGATGCCTGAAGCTGGACTGGGTTGCTGAGTGATGTTCGGGCTTGACTGGTGGTGGAGGGCTAATTAATAACTGCGGTCTGGCCCACGGACATTTGGGGCCTACCGGGGGAGCTGGATGACATGAGAGCCTAATTAAAGTGAGTTGGGGTTCTGTGACATGAGGGATCTTTTGGGGGTAACGGTAATTCCAGAACTATTTGAAGGCATGGTGACTTAGCCTATATGAGAGCCATGTGACCTTAGGAACCTGTTGAGGCGGGCTGGAGGGCGTTTGAGTCTGATAAGGAGTTGGTGAGACATGTAGGCCCTAGTTGGGTGACACAGGGGACACGTTACAAGTGGCATATGGTAGCAAAATATCTGTTTGGAAGGCTAGTTGACATAAGGGTCCTACAAAGGGGCTGGAAGTTTCCAGGGTCTATTTAGCGGGGCTGAATGATGCCAGAAGCCTGCTAGGGAATGAGAGACTTCATGGTTAAATCAGATTTTTTCATGCGGGGACTCTTCTTCCAACCTGTGTTTCCCACCGTGGTCTAGGATGAGATCCCAGCACTGTCAGTGACCCGGCCCCAGACTGCCCTGTCCTTCCTGGGGCCTGAGCCTGAGGACCTGGAGGACCTGTACAGCCGCTACAAGGTACATTCAACCCCAACCCAGACCCTGCACAGGGCCCAATGTCCGATACTCCCGCCACCTTCCACTACTCCCTGGCTCAGCAAGGCCTAGAGCCATCCCCTCCTCTCCTCTCCCCTTTCTGCTCACAGAAGCTGCAACAAGAGCTGGAGTTCCTGGAAGTGCAGGAAGAGTACATCAAGGATGAGCAAAAGAACCTGAAGAAGGAATTCCTCCATGCCCAGGAGGAGGTGAAGCGAATCCAGAGCATCCCACTGGTTATCGGGCAGTTTCTGGAGGCTGTGGATCAGAATACAGCCATCGTGGGCTCCACCACAGGTATGGGAGGGCGGGGAGCACTTCATTCACTGGCATGTGCCCGGAACTGTGCTAGGGTTGTACAACAGAAAACAAGGCAAGACAGTGTAATGGTGTTTTTCAGGGTATTTTGAGTCTGATGCAAAAATGGAATAGATTTTACATTCTTTCCCTCTGTTTGTATATGTGTAATTTATATAGTAAAAGTTTGACCAAATGATACATAGCCTTACAATGAGTGACATACTCTAATTGCCTTTCCATTCTGTTCTAGTCTTTTATTTTAAACCATGTTCTGGTCATGACTCTCTAAATTGATTTTATGACAACTTCTGGGTTAGGACCTGCACTTTGAAACCATGGGTGAAATGTTAAGAGATTGGGTTCTGGTAAAGTACTCAGTATACATTAGCTGCTGTTATTAACACAGGTCCAGGCCTTGCCTTCGTAATGGTCATTGTCTCTGTATCTTTATCTGGCTTTCTTGCTTCTGGCCTCTGCTCCTCTGGACCAAGCCATGTTCTTGTAAAGGTTGTAGGGAAAAGTGTGTGATTGGGCCTGGAATTGGACTGATGGGTTGATAGTGAGGTAGTGAAGGGAGTGAGAGATCCGTAATGTGTCTTTGACCTCTGGGGGACAGTGAGGCTATCCCTGAAGTGGCAACATGGTCAGAGGAGTGGATTTAGAAGGAGACAGTAAGTACAGTCTAGGTTATCACAGGGAGGGCCTGGGTGGCTACTGGACAGCCAAGTCTGAAGGTCAGGATAGAGGTTGAGCCTGGAAAGAGATGTATTACATCACCATCAATGTACAAAGTGAGATAAGTCTGAGTGAGCAAGAAAGAGTGGTACAGAGATCTAGATGGGAGGACTGAAACAGGGCAGGACCCGGGGGAAAGAGAAGAGAGATGGGTAGAGGGTCATAGTGACTGATGGGCTATGGAGGGAAGAGGAGAAAAGTCCAGGATGAAGCTTGGGGCTCTTGTTGGTAACTAGGGACGGGGGCCTGCCTGAGACAGATCCAGGAGGAGAAGGACAGTTTGGGGGGGATCTGTGAACACACAGGGACACAGAAGGTGAGAGATATACAAAGGAAATCCGGGGTGGGACGGGTGGGCGGGAGGGGGGTGGATTCCAGGAGGTTGCTGGTCACCAGGTCTGTGTGAACATCGGGGGCAGACTAGAGGAGGCAGGCTAGAGGTGGGAGAGCAGCCTGGGTATGAGTGAGAGATCCTGGTGGCCTGGATAGCACAACTGTGAGGTCATGGGGAGAGGACAGTTCTGGCACTTCTCTTTTTCCCTTCTCCCTTTTTGTCTTCTTCCCAAAGGCTCTAATTACTATGTGCGCATCCTGAGCACCATTGATCGGGAGCTGCTCAAGCCCAATGCCTCGGTGGCCCTCCACAAGCACAGCAACGCCCTGGTGGATGTGCTGCCCCCTGAAGCAGACAGCAGTATCATGATGCTCACTTCAGGTGATGGGGGGAGCCTGGGGTCAGGGAGGCCTGAGAGGACCCTGTGCACCAGGCTGGGAGTCCCAGCTCTGCTCTCCCACCAGACCAGAAGCCAGATGTGATGTATGCAGACATCGGGGGCATGGACATCCAGAAGCAGGAGGTGCGGGAGGCTGTGGAGCTCCCGCTTACACACTTTGAGCTCTACAAGCAGGTGAGGAACTGGAGGTGTCAGGGAAGGAAGAGGCCCTACTGACTATCATGTTAGTGACAGGGATTCCCTGGCTCATCCTTCTTTCTCCACTTCTGCATTTCAGATTGGTATCGATCCTCCCCGAGGCGTCCTTATGTACGGCCCACCCGGCTGCGGGAAGACTATGTTGGCAAAGGCCGTGGCTCATCATACCACTGGTGAGCTGCTAGTCCCTCCCTCAAGCTCTGACTTTCTGGGCTTTTCCCATCTGTCTCTCTGCTCTCTCATCCTCCCCAGGAAATGGCACAGCACAATGATTTAGAGCACGCGTTATGGGGTCAAAGCCCCATTGTGCTTCTTAGTCATTGGCTGTGCAGTCTTGGACAGGTGACTTTACCACATGCCTCAATTTCCTCATCTAATAGAAAACTCCACAGCATTATTGTGAAAATTAATAAAATAAGCCAGTGTTTTATTATAGTGGGTTGTGACCCATTAGGAATTAGGAATTCCAATTCTTGGGTTGCAACCAGCATTTTAAACAATGAAACAGAACAGAAAATATAAGAGTTTATCCCATACTAGTGGCCCGGTGCATGAAATTCGTAATCCCTAAGCCGGCCTGTACCTTCTCCAATCTGGGACCCTTCCAGGCATGTCCGACTGCCGGTTAAGGCCTGATCCCATTGGGCCTTAACCAGCAGTTGGACATCCATCTCGCAATCTGGGACCTCTGGCTCCTAACCACTCACCTGCCTGCCTGCCTGATCGTCCCTAACCACTCTGCCTGCCGGCTTGATCACCCCAACTGCCCCCCCTTCTGGCCTGATCACCTGTAATTCCTTCCCCCCCGCCCCCCACCAACCTGATCGCCCCCAAATATCTCCCCTGCTGGCCTGATAACCTTCAACTACCCCTCCTGCCAGCCTGCTCACCCCCAAGTGCCCCCGTCCCCCACCAGCCTGATTGCTCCTAACAGCCTCTGTCTCAGCCCCACCACCATGGTTTTGTCCAGAAGGATGTCTGGAAGGTCTCCTGGTCTAATTAGCATATTACTCTTTTATTAGTATAGATAGGGGATGTCATACTGTTTTGAAAAACTTGTTTCACACACATGTGTACACACACATATATATAGGGTGTCCCCCAAAAATGTATGCACAGTTTGAATGATTATGAAGTCATTGTTTATTAACATACAGTTCATTTACAAAATTGAAAAGAATCTATTTAAATGCATAATTTTTTTTGGTCAATGTCCTGTTTTCAAATTCACGACCATTCTGGTCTAGGCACTGCTGATAATGTGAACATCAAGAATCATTTCATTCAATATTTGTGCGCCCGCAGTTCGTTGACTGTTGTTGGTTTTGTACCATAAATTTTATCTTTTATGTATCCCCATAAAAATTAAAAAACAAAACAAAACACAGTATAGTGGCACCTTAGGATAAATTTTCTTTGTTCAAAGCTTAGTTTGGCTTCACCCATTATTTCAAATCAGTTAAACCTGAAAAGGAGTGAAAATTAAATGAATTGTCAGCTGCTAAGGTGTGTATAAATTTTTTTGGACACCTTATATATTGTGGTTGTTTACAAATGTATTCTTGTAGGTTCCAGGCAGAATGTCTGGAAATCAATGTATTGCTATTTATAAAGCCTAAAGACAGGGCTCAGCACATTTTAAAATCTTCATACATGTGAGGCAGGGAGCAGTAGAGAGCAGTGGTTTAGCAGTGGGTATTTTGGACCAGACTGCTGGGTTTGAAATATGGCTTCCCTACAGCTACTTATGTAAGCTAGTTTATGTAACTACTCAGTAAGTTAACCTCTTTGTGACTCCCGTTTCCTATTTTCCTGGGTTGTTCAGAGGATGAAGTCAATATAAAGCTTCTAGAAGCTTACCTTACTATATGCAGGCAGTGAATGTTAGCCATTACCTTACTATATGCAGGCAGTGAATGTTAGCCATTGTCAAGATTATTCATTTGCTTAGCAGTTCCTTTGACTTCTGCTCTCCAATGCCCTGTGCTGGGATACAAAAATGAGTGAAACTTATCCCCTGCCTTAGAGAAGCTCCCAGCCTTGCTGGAGAAAAAGAACTAAACACTTACAACTTAATCATTTAGTTAATATTTACTGAGCACCTAATATGTGCTAAGCTGAGCTGTAGGTGCTGGAAACATGGCAGTCAACAGAGTAGATTCTCCATTCCTCATGGTCATGGAGGTGGTATCTTAGTTGGGGAAACTCTTGAACAAATAAGTGAATATTATGTCACGTGGTGCTAAATTCATGAAGAGAACAGCTAACAGAATAAGGGACAGAGAATAATAGGGGCTGCAACTTCACATGTTAAACTATAAGAAACAAATTAAAAAGAAGGGGTCCAGAACAAACCTGTTTTCAACCCCGTTGCTAGTTGTCGATTATGTCAGAAAATGTGCCTGTGGGCCCTTATTGCAAAGGGGAAGTCGGAGCCCATGGTGAGGTAGTATGATACCTTTGTGTATGGCAACCTATCTGTTTTCTTACTGATTTTTCAAGTGCTCTAGAAATCAGATTTTTTTTCTGTATCTTGATCCATGAATGTCTCTAGCTCTTCTCCACAGATATATTGAGGCACAGATGCATTCGTTTTTTGTTTGTTTTTATAATGTCCTGATAGTTAAAAGTTGGACAAAAAAACAACACATCTGTGCACAGGGTTCATGCCTTGTTGGTGGGTTGTTATGGGATGCAAGCAGATGGCTGGTCCTTGATGCTGGATCTGGGACCCAGTCCAGGGTGTAAGAGAATAACCTGACTACTTGGGGTGGGCATCCAAAGGAGGGGCTGTCCTCAGGAAATTCCCAATTTCAGTTAAAGCAGAATGGCCCTACAGGAGGACCATCAGCATCTAACCGTTGTCATCCTACTATCAGCTGCATTTATCCGGGTCGTGGGCTCCGAGTTTGTACAGAAGTACCTGGGTGAGGGCCCCCGCATGGTCCGGGATGTGTTCCGCTTGGCCAAGGAGAATGCACCTGCCATCATCTTTATAGATGAGATTGATGCCATCGCCACCAAAAGATTTGATGCCCAGACAGGGGGTGAGTGTTACCCAAATAGGGTCTGGGGTCTTGGACAGGCCTGTCGTACATAATGCCCTGGACTAACTGTGTTGCATACTCCAGCTGACAGGGAGGTTCAGAGAATCCTGCTGGAGCTGCTAAATCAAATGGATGGATTCGACCAGAACGTCAATGTCAAGGTTCAGGGTTTGGGATGGACAAGGGGAGGTGCTGTTATGAGAATCGGGAATGTAGGGCTGGCATGTGAGGGGGCAGTTATGGTGGGAAGGAGGGTGTAGTGGGGAGAGAGGTCTGAGCCAGCCTGTTTCCAATGCCAGGTAATCATGGCAACGAACAGAGCAGACACCCTGGATCCTGCCCTGTTGCGGCCAGGACGCCTTGACCGTAAAATCGAATTCCCACTCCCTGACCGCCGCCAGAAGAGATTGATTTTCTCCACTATCACCAGCAAGATGAATCTCTCTGAGGAGGTTGACTTGGAAGATTGTATCCTGCTCTGGAAGTGAGGGGAGGGCCACAGTTGGGAATGGGAATTGGATCTTCGCCTCCACCTCTGCCTTTACCATGACCCAGATTGTACCGGCCGGGGGTGGGGGTGGGGTGGGGGGAGGGCGGTACCAAAGTCCTGGAAGGGGTGGTGGTGACAAAGACAGTCCAAGGATGACTTCCTGCTCCAGGCATTCACCCCGTCATGCAGGGAATGGTTTCCTTAACTCACCCGCTGCAGATGTGGCCAGGCCAGATAAGATTTCAGGAGCAGATATCAATTCTATATGTCAGGAGGTGAGTGATGGTTTTTCTCTGGATCCAGGCTGGGAGGGGGTGAAGATCCTTCCTCTTTCTGATCACTCTGTTGCAATCCTGTCCCTCGTTGCCTCCCTGGGGTAGTGGGCCCTGCAGTCCTGGGGTGAGGAGTGTGGGGAGTACATTTTAACTCTCTTCCCTTACAGAGTGGAATGCTAGCTGTCCGAGAGAACCGTTACATTGTTCTGGCAAAGGACTTCGAGAAGGCATACAAGACAGTCATCAAGAAAGATGAGCAGGAGCATGAGTTTTACAAGTGACCCCTCCCTTAACCACAGGACCCAGGGACTTCCTTCACCTCTCCAACCTCTGTCCCCAAACCTAGTTCTCTTTTCTCTTTACCCAGGGTTGATTTATTCAATAAATACACAAGTTGAGTCAATCTAGCTTCTTCTTAGAAGTTTAACTCCTTGAGTATCCTGGACCTTGAATAGGATCCTCTGTGCCCCTCCTGTTCTTCTGACAGATGAGTGGGTGAGGTACATGCCCTGGGCTATAGCTTAAGAAGCAAAGAACTCAAAATGACTTCAGGAACTTGGGGAAAGGGAAGGAAAGTGAACTTAAGATCACAGCCTTGACCACAAAGTAAGCCCCTGTACATCTTCCACCCCCATTTCCTTTGAGTCTTTGGTGAGCCCTGCTTTCTTCACATTGAGGGAATACCAATGAAAGAGACAAACCCACAGAGTTTCCCTGAGCAGGGACGGGAGGATATAAGAGGGGAGGTTGATTACCCAGGATCTGTGACTGTCTCTGGTTCTTTTCCATATTGTCTTGTCAGGGCATAGATGCATTTGGTTGGACCAATTCAGATACCTCTCTCTCTGGGCAGCCTTCCCTGGTGCCCCAATTTGGGAAGGAGTTCTTCCTCTGTAAATCCCTGGCACCATGCAAGTACTCTGCTTGGCTAGACTTGCTCATGTGCTTGCCTGTCCCCCAGACTGAAAGCCTCCTGAATAGTAGTCAGGGATTATAGCTTGACCACAATTCAAGTCTCAGCACATAACACATAGTAGACATTCAGTTTATTGAACAAATATATGAATGTCACTGTATACTTAGGAGCAGGATGGGAAGAAGGTGTATGGGGAATCATGAATCATTGGACAGGTGATCCCTCCATTAATGGGCAGAGCAGAGAAAATTCTCCCTCCTTCCTGAAACCTCACTAAAAGGAGACTCACAAGGACACAGCAGAGAGGAGATGGTAGCAGTGCAATTTTGGAAAGAGGCAGATACCTGCTCATGTTGTGGCAGGTCTGGGGAGGCATGAACCTGAACTAAAGGAAAGCACAGAAACAGATTCCCATTTCAGAAATCAGAGGTGCCAGGTTCTGAAGGGGGCTGGAAACAGGACTACCTGACAGGTTATATAAGAACCCGAATTCATACATCCAGTGTGATTAGAACCTGGTGTGTACTAAGTAAACAAGCTGTGTTATTCCAGGCCCATGACCCTTCTCCAGCCTGGCTGAAGACTTCAAGTTTATTCGGAAAAGGCTGACCCAGTGGGCCTGGAGCATGGGTGAAAGTGGGTTCCATGCTGAAGACAGGATTAAGTGAGAGACCAGGCAGGCAATTGAAAGCCCTTCTGAGGAAATGGCAGCATGAGAGGAAAGTGAGCTAGTAAGACACCCGAAGTCTTCATCTTTCACATTCAGTAGCCATTAATACCTAAAACTAGTGAGTTCACAAAAGCATATAATTTAGCAACACGGGACTAAATTTCCAAAGAAATAGGAGGATGGGAAGTCATCGCCTCTTGGAAGCAGGGAAGTAAGGGGTGAGGGTGCCATGGGAATGCTTTTTGTTTGTTTTGTTCTGTATTTTCTACAATATTTGACCTTTTTATTTTTTAAATATATTTTTATTGATTTCAGAGAGGAAGGGAGAGGGAGAGAGAGAGAAACATCAATGATGAGAATCATTGATTGGCTAGCTCCTGCAACCCAGGAACGTGCCCTGACTGAAATTGAAACCTGATCTCCTTGTTCATAGGTCAACACTCAACCACTGAGCCATGCTGACCTGGCAATATTTGACCTTTTAAATAAGGCACTTAAAAATCACAGGAAAAAGAAAAGGATCTTACAAGCCAGTAGATAGTTGGAAGGAGAAAGATAAAGAGAGAAATTGCTCAAGTGACAAAACATCCTAACAGGGAAGGGTAGAGATTGGGAAAAGAGAACAAAGCCATGTGTCCCAGAAATGACAGCAAAGAAAATAATGCAGGGGTTAGGATATTGCCACAACCTGAACAGAACATCCTTTTTGGAGTTAGGATTGTGGTGCAACTTGAAGCATCTGCCTTAAGCTCTGTCAGTCAGAGTCTTCATCAGTTAATGGCATAGTTCTCAAGTCCCAGGGACAGCGAGCAGAGTACATGACATAACACACAATGTAAACAGCATAAAGTACTAGAAAGTGAGAGGGAAAACCCAAGTCCTTCCCAAAAGCTGTGAAGAGCTCTATTCTTGCAAGCAAGAGGAATTTTATTATGATTAGGCACTGCAATAAATCTTATCCTATCTAATAAAAGAGTAATATGCAAATTGACCATCACTTGAACACACAAGATGGCTGCCCCCATGTGGACACAAGATGGCCACCACAAGATGGCCAGCAGGGGAGGGCAGTTGGGAGGGACCAGGCCTGCAAGGGAGGGCAGTTAGGGGCAAACAGGCTGGCAGGGGAGCAGTTAGGCATCAATCAGGCTGGCAGGGGAGTGGTTAGGGGGTGATCAGGCTGGCAGGCAGAAGCAGTTAGGGACAATCAGAAAGGCAGGCAGGTGAGCAGTTGGGAGCCAGCAGTCCTGGATTGTGAGAGGGGTCCCAGATTGGAGAGGGTGCAGGCTGGGCTGAGGGACACACACCCTCGTGCATGAATTTTGTGCACCGGGCCTCTAGTCTATAATGAAGACAGACCAGAGTGAGGTGAAAGCTGTAATTGGTAAGAGGTAGCAGCCACTCATTAGCTGGGAGAATGGATATTGGGTTCTGACACACTATTTCTATGTTTCCAACACCCCTATTTGGGCTCCAACACCCAAGTTTCTGAAATCCTTACACTCCTCAGGTTGATACCCCCATGCTGGTCCATTCCACCACTTGGAATGCCCTCTAGGAGGCTTCCACCCTGCACCAAACCACCCCCTGCATAAACATCCACCTCATCCTGCTCAGGCTCCAAAATCCTGCTCTGAGCCAATCTTAAGGCTTTGGGACTAAACTGTTCAGAAAAAAAGAAGAGGAAGAGCAATATGTGTTATAATTTGAAATAAAGCAAGTCGTTCTCTGATGGACTTTGCATGGTCTTAAACATGTTCTTTGCCTTTATGAGCCAAGGTTTTCTCTTCAGAAAGTAGGACTAAAGTCTGACCCACAATCCAGAACAACTGATCAATTGTAAGCTCACTATTCTTTGGCACACTGCCTTTCCAAGCATAAAATCATTTCCTCAGTCCAAGACTCCCACATTTATCTGCCAAAGACTCCTAACAGCACCGAGAGATTCATTTCATATTTTTAAAAATATATATATTTTATTGATTTTTTACAGAGAGAAAGAGAGGATAGAGTTAGAAATATCGATGAGAGACATGGATCAGCTGCCTCCTGCACGCCCCCTACTGGGGATGTGCCCGCAACACAAGCACATGCCCTCGACTGGAATTGAACCTGGGACCCTTCAGTCTGCAGGCCGACGCTCTATCCACTAAGCCAAACCGGTTAGGGCTCATTTCATATTTTTAAAAAGATTATGATTTGCATTTTTCTTTATGAAAAAATTCAGTTAACTCTATATTTAAAAATTATTTGGCAGGCAAATTGCAAATCTTTGGTCCAAATCTTTAAATAAAGCTGATGCTGCAAGAAGATGCAACATATTCTTTATTCCACAGAACAGGTGGGTGGTGGCATAAGAACATAAACATAGTCACGATTCCACTGGTACCCATTATGTCCCACATCTCCAGATACTCAGAATCACATATACCCATCTTCATACAGCCTGGCTTGCACCCAGACACCCCACAATCCCAGTCACACAGTGACCCACACATCCACACCATCCAGCACATGTTACGACAGGCACAGTCACAGTCTCCCACCAAATCTGTCACCTCACTGCTTACAGTCACCAATCAGGCTCCCAAGCTTTCTGTGACCAACAGCAGAGAGGTGAGATTGGTCCCGTAACTCTCACGGTGACACACATGCACACGTTCACAAGGCCAGATACAAAGAGCCACACACACACATTCTTTAAAATACACATATAAAGCTCATGCTGTGTACTACCGCTGGGAAAGAAACTGACAAAACCCGCCTCCCAGTTCCTGTACGCATCGGCGTCACGGTTGCACCCACAGATGCATTCGGCGGCCCAGCACTGTGGCAGTCGGCGAAGTCTGCACAGCCCAGATGCACCCGAGTGTGAGTTCCCCTGGGCTTACCCAGCGCCTCGCGGGACCCGCTGTAGCCTTCCAGTCAGCGCGCATCTGTGCTTGCGCCAGTGCATTCCCTGCCCAAGCCCACCGGCTCCCGGCTGTGGACTACATTTCCCAGAAACCCCAAGGGCAGTGTTAGCTGCCACTCAGGGCCCTCTGTGGTGCGTTAGGTGATTCAGGCATCGCCGGTGAAATTTGTCGCAGCGGGAGAGGGCAGGGGGCGGCGAGTAAGCGGGCCTAAGTGAGACGGAGAGGCCTCCTTGGAGTAGGAGTGGGATTGGGGCTGCAGCCCAAAGTAAGGAGTCTGGGGTGCGGACGGGGTGCATCGTGCCGGGAGCCTTGGGCCCGTGCGTGTGTGAGGAGCACAGGAGGGGAACCATATGATTGAGTGGGACACGTGGTGTGTGTGCACGTGCGCGCGCAGTGCCTGCCTGTCTGGACCAGGTGGGGCTTCCGTGACTGTGCCTGTGATTGTGAGGCTGGCCTGGGTGCTTAATCCTCCCTCTCCTCACAGCCCACAGAACAGTGTCCCCAAAGAGGAAAGTTAGAAACCGTATTAAGCCCTAAGATGAGGGTTCCCAGCTACAAGGCACAATCCTGGACTTGGGATGGGACTTTTGAAGCTAGAAGTGTCCCTAAGACTGACTTCTGGGATGAATGAGGGGAGAGTCCCTACATTTTCCAGAACCACAGCATTTCCGTACCTCCAACCCTAGGATTCTCCTGTAAATTCAGACAGATTCCAGCCTCCCTCTCCCATCTCGTTACATGTGAGATTAGAGCAGATGTGGCCTGGAGGAGACTTTCTCGGTCTCTCTGTGGTGCCTCATGAGTTTCTTCTTCCCCAGTCCTGCCATTCTCCCAAACAAGGCTCCTAAGGAAGATGGAGTTGTTGCACATCTGAAATTCCAGATCCCATGAGTTGGTATTTCCTCTTTGTTCGTACCTGCATTTTTGCGCCAGGCTGGTGTGGCTCAATGGTTGCGCATCGACCTATGAACCAGGAGGTCAGGGTTCAATTCCCAGACTGGGCACATGTGCAGGTTGCGGCTGGATCCCTAGTGGGGGTCGTGTAGGAGGCAGCTGACTTAAGATTCTCTCTCATCATCCATGTTTCTCTCACTCTTTCCCTCTCCCTTCGTCTCTAAAATCAATAAAAATATTAAAAAAAAGAAAAAGAAAATGGAAACAATGCTTTTATTTTCCTGAAATGTCCAGTGGCCTATTCTAGGCCTTTTTTTCCCCAGTGGCTGATGGCCATGAAGATCCTCTCCTCATTGGCCCTCACATGCTCCCTCCTCATTTTCAACTCATTCCTTTGCACTCACTTTTGTTGTTGTTGATATTGTTGTGTTAATCCTCACCCGAGGACATTTTCCCATTGATTTTTAGAGAAAGTGGAAGAGAGGGGGAGAAATAGAGAGAGAGAAACATTGATGTGTGAGAGACACATCAATTTGTTTCCTCCAGCATGTGCCCCGACCATGGCCAGGGAATCAGCCTGCAACCAAGGTACTCACTTTTTTTTATAACAGTAAGTTGCACTCACTTTTTTTTATAACAGTAAGAAATGCTTATTCTAGACTCTAAAGGCAAAGATTTGTTTTACTGAGATTAGCGTGGAATCACATCGTTGACCCCCAAAAACTCAGTTTTAAAAGTAAGGCAAGATCAGCCCTACTTGGTTTGGCTCAGTGGATAGAGCATTGGCCTGCGGACCAAAGGGTCCCAGGTTTGATTCCAGTCAAGGGCACATACCTTGGTTGCAGGCTCCTCCCTGGCCTGAGTCCAAGCTCATGCAGGAGGCAACTAATCAATGTGTTTCTCTCATATCAATATTTCTCTTTCCCTCTCCCACTCTCTTCCACTCTCGGGTGAGGATTTAAAAAAAAATAAAAGTAAGCAAGATCAAAGGTGGTTTAACTAGTGTCAGTAAGTGACATGAACATCTGCTTTTTAAGGCTCTGGGGAGCAGGAATGTGATTGGAAGTCTGAGCATGGAAATCTCTGTCATCATGGGCAGGGGTTTTCCTAAGGAATCAATGGGTTGAGATTTATTTCTGTTTATAAAAAGTTTGTCATTAAAAAGGTACACAGGGAGAGAATCCAAGATGGCGGCGTAGGTAAACACCTAAACTGCTGCCTCCCGCAACAATTTCAAAAATACAACTAAAGGAGAAAACGTCTATCACCCAGAACCACGGGAAAGCTGGCTGAGTGGAAGTTCTACAACTAGAAGGAAAGAGAAAAGAACATTGAGACATGCACGAGTGCTGAAAAGCTGAGGTACAGAGGCGTGTGATCCGGGCTGGCGGCAGGCATTGCTTTTTTCAACCCAAAGGGAGACAAGGCCCCGATTACTCTGAAATCCAGTCTCTGGGGAGACACGGGGGACCCAAACTCCTACGGGGAGAAGCTGGACTGTCTGCCAGTGAGGGTGGCTTGCTTGCAGAGCTGAGCACAGGAATAATTGTTTACTGCACTGGGGCATGGGACTTGCGGATGCCATCGGGGACGCAGAGCCGGCTAACTAGCAGCCATTGCTGTTTGCCACGCCCTAGCCTAGTGACACCCTGAGACCTGCCTTGCACAACCTACAAACCCACCCAAGCTCCAAGCAGCGGATTTAGCATAAGAAAGGCCTGCCCTATCGCTGCTTAACCTAGCAAACTTGCAGCCCAGGTCAGACAGCTCCAAAACCTCCAAACTCCAAGCAAAGAGGAGAAAACTGTAGCTCTCACTGTAGCTCCTGCTGGGTGGCCTCAGACAGTAGTTGACCTGCACCCCATTGGAGATCCAGAAGCCAGTGTACCTAGTGGTCAGAGTGAGACACCAGATTTCAACTCCTCACATCCATAAGTGACACATTCAAGAGGCAGACTCAGTGAGCACCAAAGCCCCACTGAAACAAGTCCTGCCCCTTAAACGTGTCTTCAGCGCAGCAGTTCTTCCATTATAGACACAACGAGTGCTCACAGCCAATTGGCCTGGAGGTCAATTCCTCCCAGTGTACCAACGGCAATTAAGGCTTAACTACACCAAGACTTTGCACTCAGCCCACAAAGGGGTGTACCAAGAGCATCCATCTCATGTAATTGAGGAGGCTGAGCTACTGCCCCCTATAGATCACCTACCACACAAAGCTACTCCATCAACACAGGGAAGCAGCCAAAATGTGGGGACAAAGAAACATGTCACGAATGAAAGAAACAGAGGAAAGCAAACTACTGGATGACATAGAGTTCAGAACCACATGTATAAGGTTACTCAAGAATCTTCTTAAAACCGCTGAGAAACTTGATGAGACCTTCAAGGAGCTTAATGAGAATGCCAAAAAAATGGAAAAGGATCAGTCAGAAATGAAGCACACACTGTCTGAAATAAAGAATATACAGAAACACAACTGTAGATCAACGTACCCCAAGAATCAAACCAAAGATCTGAAATATGTGGAAACAAAAAACATCCAACCAGAAAAACAAAAAGAAAAAAGAATCCAAAAATATGAAGATAGTGTAAGGAGCCTCTGGGACAACTTTAAGCAAACCAACATCCGAATTTTTGGGGTGCCAGAAGAAGGGAGAGAACAAAATATTGAAAACCTATTAGAAGAAATAATGACAGAAAACTTTCCCTACCTGGTGAAAGAAATAGACTTACAAGTTCAGGAAGCGCACAGAACCCCATACAAGAGGAATCCAAAGAGGACCACACCAAGACACATCATAATTAAAATGCCAAGGGCAAAAGACAAAGAGAGAATATTAAAAGCAGCAAGAGAAAAACAGTTAATTACCTACAAGGGAGTACCCATATGACTGTCAGCTGATTTCTCAACAGAAACTATGCAGGCCAGAAGGGAGTGGCAAGAAATATTCAAAGTGATGAACAGCAAGAACCTACAACCAAGATTACTCTACCCAGCAAAGCTATCATTCAGAGTTGAAGGTTAGATAAAGAGCTTCGCAGACAAGAAAAAGCTAAAGGAGTTCATCGCCACCAAACCAGGATTACATGAAGTGCTGAAGGGTATTCTTTAAGAAGAAGAAGAAGAAGAAAAAGGTAAAGATAAAAATTATGAACAACAAAATGACATCAAATACATACCTACCAACAAGTGAATCTAAAAATCAAGTGAATAAAAAATCTGAAGAACAGGATGGACTGGTGAATATAATAGAATCAGGGACATAGAAAGGGAGTGGACTGACGATTCTCAGGGGAAGCAAGTGTGAGGGGTGCGGGAAGAGATTGGACAAAAATCTTACTCCTATGGATGAAGACAGTGGCGGGGGGTAAGGGCATGGGGTGGGGTGGGGAATCAGGTGGAGGGGAGCTATGGGGGAAAAAAAAGAGGAACACCTGTAATAATCTGAACAATAAAGATTTATTAAAAAAAAAAACTCGAAAAAAAAAAAAAAGTACACATACCCTGGCTGCTGGCTCAGTTGGTTGGAGCATGGTCCCATACACCAAAAAGTTTGTGGGTTCGATTTTTTATGTTTTTATTGATTTCAGAGAGTGAAAGAGGGAGAGAGAGATAGAAATATGAATGATGAGAGAGAATCATTAATTGGCTGCCTCCTGCACGCCCCCTACTGGGCATGGAGCCCAAAACCCAGTATGTGCCCTGACTGGGAATTGAACCCTGACCTCCTGGTTCATAGGTTAACACTCAACCACTGAGTCATACCGGCCAGGCATGAGTTTGATTCTTGGTCATGGTGCATACCTAGGTTGCGGGTTCAATCCCTGGTCTAGGCACCTTTGGGAGGCAACCTATCAAAGTTTCTCACATCGATATTTCTCTCTCAAATCAGTAAACATATCCTCGGTGAGAATATTTTTAAAAAAGTACATGTGAATAAAGTAATTCTATCTAATAAAGAGGGAATATGCAAACTGTGTCACACCATCACAAAGGTGGTGGCACCCACAGCAGAGGTGGGGTTTCCATTACATAAGATGGCTGCTCCCACAGCGGAGGCCGACTTCCCATAATGAGCCTTAAGGAGCAATCAGCAGGGACCTGAGGCTGTGTGGTGCTGGGCTGGGGCAGGGGACCTGAGCCTGCGCCTCCCTCCTGGTGGGGCTTGACAGGAGACCTCAGTCCACACCCTCCGCCCCAGTGTCACACCAGGGGACCTCAGGCCACACCCCCCACCCAGCAGGGCTTGATGGGGAACCTGAGGCTGCACCCCCCACTAGGCAGGGCTTGATGGGGGCCCTGTGGCTTCACCGCCTGCCCTGGCAGCAGGCCAAGGGACTTCAGGCCATGCCCCCCACCCCTGTGCCAGGCTGGGGGACCTGAGGCTGCGTCCCCTGCCTGGCGGGGCTTGACAGTGGTGGGGCTGGCCAGGTCTGGATCTTGCCCAATGCAGGTGGGACCAGCCAGGTCTGGTCTTGTGTGATTTTGAGGTGCTGCGGGTGGGCAGGGACTTGACTCTGAGTCCCGCGGCGCACACCAGACTCTGACAGGAGAGAGATTTTCATATACATTTTACTAATTTTCTTTCATTTCTGACACTTCTATTATAGAGAGAGGGCAAAATTAAAATATTTCCTCTAATCCGCTTTTAATGTGCATGAATTTCATACATTGGGCTACTAGTATTGTATAGTTAAGAGTATGGAATTAATGTTCATTTTTTTCAAAAAGAATCATTTATTAAGTTATATTACATGAAGGACTTATGAAGAAAGTTAAAATAGCCCCAGCATCAGTGTTAATATTTAGGGAAGGTATATTTTACTATTTTATTTTTATTTTTTGTTGTTTAAAGTATTACACATAGTAGTACATATAAGGGAAGGTATATTTTAGCAAAATTTTTCTGTCCACCTGTTAGTGTGTGTGTGTGTGTGTGTGTGTGTGTGTGTGTTTCTGCAGAACAGAAATTGTACTCATTGAACATTCAAAGGACACAGTGACTCTGCCCTGGCTAGTATGGCTCAGTTGGTTGAGTGTTGTCCTTTGCATCAGAAGGTCACAGGTTCGGTTCCCAGTTGGGACACATGCCTGGGTTGCGGGCTTGATCCCCAGCAGGAGACAGCCAATGGATGTATCTCTTTCAGATCAGCGTTTCTTTCTTTTTCTCTTTAAAATCAATAAAACAAACAAACAAAAACAAAGGACACAGAGATTCTCTATCTCCTGTTTAGAAAAACTGATTATATTTAACCATAGATTTCTTACACTTTCACTAGAGGCCTGAAGCACAAAATTTGTGCAAGAGGCTCGCTAGAGGCCCAAAGCACAAAATTTGTGCAAGAGGCTCAGCCCTCACAGCCCTGGCTGCCTTGGCCCTCACAGCCCCAGTTTCGTCCAGGAGGGTTGTCCAACGGTCGGTCGTTCCACTGTTTGGCCTTTCAGTCAATTTGCATATTGTGCTTTTATTATTATAGGTTATTGTAGATGAATATAGGAAAAAGAGGAAAGTGGTAGTGAACCCCTTAGTTTGATTAACCTTCTAGGTAACACCTTTTAGGGTTATATAAATCAATTAAGAGTAATTATTATAGCACAATTTATGAAATAAGGTAGACCTTCAGGATTACCCAGTTTTTTAGATTTTAAGGTTGCTTTCATAGGCTATAGCAATACCCTCTCCTATCGAAGTATCTTTATATATATATAGAGAGATTTATTTCAGAGAGGAAGGGGGAAGGAAAGAGAGAGAAAAATATCAGTGATGAGAGAGAATCATTAATTGGGTGCCTTCTGCACTCCCCCTACCAGGGACCAAGCCCTCAACCTGGGCATGTGCCCTGCCTGGAATCCAACCATGACCTTCTGGTTCATAGGTCGACACTCAACCACTGGGTCACACCGGCCAAGCCCAAGTATCTTTTAAAGCCTAGTATGCAAATAATATTTTGTAGGACAGATTAATAATAGTAGAAAGCAAAATAAGATGGTAATAACTATAAATATTTATATAAACCTTTACGTAGGACATGAGAATAAGATTGAACTTCTTATTAAAGTTTTCCATTTAATGCCTTATTAGGTTCTTCTGGTAAGTTTTATGTTGAATAACTAGAGACCTGGTGCACAAAATTCGTGCACAGGTAGGGTCCCTAGGCCTGGCCAACGATCAGGGCCAATTGGGGCCTTCTGGCTGCTGGCCGGGGCCTTCCTTAATTCTGCACTGCTCCCTGGTGGTCAGTGCACGTCATAGCGAGCAATTGAACTTGGTCGAATTCCTAAGTGGACACTTTGCATATTAGCCTTTTACATATATAGATGGTATCTCCTCTTTGGTAGTTGTAGGGACAAGAGTAGACTTCTTAAAATATTTAAAATGGGGAGAAACCAAGATGGTGGCATAGGTAAACATCTAAACTGCTGCCTCGCACAACAATATCAAAACTACAACTAAAAGAGAAAACGGACACCATCCAGAACCACAGGAAAGCAGGCTGAGTGGAAATTCTACGACTAGAAGGAAAGAGAAAAGCACATTGAGAGTCAGAGGAGCTGCAAAAGGCTGAGGTCCGGAGACACATGAGTGCATGGAGAGGATGGGTGGCTGAGTGCATGGGCGGCTGAGTGCGTGGCTGGCTTTCTAAAGTGGGAGGGAGACGGAAGCTCCCGACTGTGCTGAACTTCAGTACCAGGAGAGTTTCTGGAACCCAAATTCATTTCGGGAGAAACTGGACTATCAGAAAAAGAGAAAGCACACTGAGACTCAGGGGAGCTGCGGAGGCAGAGGTCCGGAGGCATGTGCGCATAGAGAGGACTGGCTGCTGAATGAACAGGTGGCTGAGTGCACGGCTGGCTTTTTCAACCAGGAGGGAGACAAAAGCTCCCGACTGTGCTGAACCCCAGTTTCAGGCGAGTTACTGGAAACCCAGACTCATTCGGGGAGAAACTGGATTGTCTGGCAGCGGATGAAACTCGAGGGCGGCTTTCTCTCAGAGGTCCTTACAGCAATTACTGAGGGACACTGAGGCCCAGGGGCCTCATAGGGCAGGGCGGATGGGAAGCCAAGGCTATCTGCTCCATCCTGAAACTCCACCCCATCCAAGCTGAGCACAGAGGCTTTGCAATTTTGCAAGTCTTATTTCATAAGGGTGTCTCCAGCACAGAAGTTCTCCCAGCATAGACACAGCTGATCCTCACAGCCCATTGGCCTGGAGGTCAATTCCTCCCAGTGATACCAACAACAATCAGGACTTAACTACAACAAGGCTGAGCACACAGTCCACAAAGGGGTACACCAAGAATGTCCACCTCAGGTAACTGGGGAGGCTGATCCACTGTGCCCTAGAGGACACCTAGCACACAAAGCTACTCTACCAACTCAGGGAAGCAGCCAAAATGTGGAGACAAAGAAACCTATCACAAATGAAAGAAATGGAGGAAAAGCAAACAAGTGGATATAGAGTTCAAAACCATGGTTATAAGGTTTTTCAAGAGTTTCCTAGAAAAGGCCAATAAATTTAGCGAGACCCTCAAGGATATGAAAAAGGACCAACTAGAAATTAAACATACACTGACTGAAATAAAAAATATTATACAGAGACCTAACAGCAGACTAGAGGACCGCAAGAATCAAGTCAAGGAGTTGAAATACAAAGAAGCAAAAAACACTCAGCCGGAAAAGCAAAAAGAAAAAAGAATACAAAAATTTGAAGATAGTGTAAGGAGCCTCTGGGACAACTTCAAGCGTACCAACATCCGAATTATTGGGGTGTCAGAAGAAGAGAGAGAGCAAGATACTGAAAACTTAGTTGAAGAAATAATGACTGAAAACTTCCCCCACCTGGTGAAAGAAATAGACTTACAAGTCCAGGAGGCGCAGAGAACCCCAAAAAAAGGAATCCAAAGAGGACCACACCAAGACACATCATAATTAAAATGCCAAGAGCAAAAGACAAAGAGAGAATCTTAAAAGCAGCAAGAGAAAAACAGTTAGTTACCTACAAGGGAGCACCCATATGGTTGACAGCTGATTTCTCAACAGAAACTATGCAGGCCAGACGGGAGTGGCAAGAAATATTCAAAGTGATGAACAGCAAGAACCTACAACCAAGATTACTCTACCCAGCAAAGCTATCATTCAGAGTTGAAGGTCAGATAAAGAGCTTCACAGATAAGAAAAAGCTAAAGGAGTTCATCACCACCAAACCAGGATTACATGAAATGCTGAAGGGTATTCTTTAAGAAGAGGAAGAAGAAGAAAAAGGTAAAGTTAAAAATTATGAACAACAAATACATATCTATCAACAAGTGGATCTAAAAATCAAGTGAATTAAAAATCTGATGAACAGAATAAAATGGTGAATTTAATAGAATCAGGGGCATAGAAAGGGAATGGACTGACAATTCTCAGTGGGGAAGGGGTTTGAGGGGTGCAGGAAGAGACTGGACAAAAATCGTACAACTATGCATGAGGACAGTTTGGGGGGATATTAGGGCAGAGGGTGGGTGGGAACTGGGTGGAGGGGAGCTATGGGGGAAAAAAAAGGGGAACAATTGTAATAATCTGAACAATAAAGATTTATTAAATTAAAATAAATAAATAAATAAATAAATAAATAAATAAATAAATAAAAATAAATAAAATAAAGTTGAGGTCCTGTTTAAACACTCAAAAAATATTTAAAATGTCATTATGAAAAAAGGAATGGGCATGAGACTCAAATTTTACTATTAAAAAACGGTAGAAAATAATTTTATCTATTACTAATAGAATAAAGGACATGTAATATATTTTATTTTAATAATAGCAACTTTTATTAAGTAATTTTATGTCATTAAATGGTATATATGCACTATCTCAATCTTCATGACAACTTTGTGATGTATGTGCTCTTCTTATCCCTAGTTTATTAATAAACTAAGATTCACATTCTAGAAGTCTGGCAACATTATATTCCTCCCATAGTTTTACATACTTCTTTAAGTTGCCTGTATCAATCAGTAATTTATCATGAATGTATTTCTTCTAACAATATGGGCCAATATAATCAGTATTAAGGCCTTAGTGTGCCATCATAATTGACTGTAGTTGCCTCCTGTAGCTATTTATATTTACAATATTTGGTTACTCTAAATTGTTTATTAATAAACATCTTATGCATATCTCTTAATGTTCTTTCATAGCCATTTTTTATTGGTGTCAGGGAGGAAGCGAGAGGGAAAGAGGGATAGAAACATCAATGATGAGAGATAATATTGATCAGCTGCCTCCTGTACGCCCCCTACTGGGGATGGAGACCACAACCCAGGCATATGCCCTCTCCCTTCCCTCTCTCTTCCCCTCTTTCTCTCCCTCCTCTTCTTAAAGAATGCCCTTCAACATTTCATGTAATAGTGCTTTGGTGGTGATGAACTCCTTCACTTTTTCTTGGTTGTGAAGCTCTTTATCTGACCTTCAGTTCTAAATGATAGCTTTGCTGGGTAGAGTAACCTTGGCTGTAGGTCCTTACTATTCATCACTTTGAATATTTCTTGCCACTCCCTCTGGCCTGCAAAGTCTCTGTTGAGAAATTAACTGACAGTCATTTGGGTACTCCCTTGTAGGTAAATAACTGCTATCCTCTTGCTGCTTTTAAGATTGTCTTTAACCCTTGGCATTTTAATTGTGATGTATCTTGGTGTGGTCCTCTTTGGGTTCTTCTTGTTTGGAACTCTCTGTGCTTGCTGGACTTGTAATATATTGTAAGTCTATTTGTTTCACTAGGTAGGGGAAGTTTTTTGTCATTATTTTTTTCAAATGGGTTTTCAATATCTTGCTCTCTCTCATCTCCTTCTGGCACCCCAATAATGCAAATGTTGGTACACTTGAAGTTGTCCCAGATGATCCTTGCACTATCTTCATTTTTTTGGATTCATTTTTCTTTTTGCTCTTCTGATTGGGTGTGTTTTGCTTTCTCATATTCCAAATCGTTGATTTGATTCTCAGACTCCTCTACTCTAATGTTGAATCCCTGTAAATTATTCTTTATTTCAGTTGTTAGTGTATGCTTAATTTCTGACTTGTCCTTTTTCATGTCTTTGACATTCTCACTAAGATCCTTGAAAGTCTCATGAAGATCCTTGAGTAACCTTATAGCCATGGTTTTGAACTCTGTATTCAGTAGTTTGCTTGCATCCATTTTTTTCATTTGTGACATGTTTCTTTGTTTCCACATTTTGGCTGTTTCCTTGTGTTTGCTTCTATGTATTAGGTAGAGCTGGTATGTCTCCTGGAATTGGTAGTCTCCTGTAGGGCCCAGGGACTCAGCCACCCCAGTCCTCTGAGCTGGGCACTCTAGGTACATCCCTATGTGGACTCTGTACAGTGTTGTAGCTGAGCCTTGGTTGCTATTGGCATCATTGGGATGAATTGACCTCCAGGCCAAGTGGCTGTGAGGACCAGCTGCGGCTACAGTGGGAGAGCTGCTATGCAGGAAACACCCCTATGGAACAGTGGAACTTTGGTGCTCACTGAGTCTGCCCCTTGAGTGTGTCACTTGTGGATTTGTAGAGTTGTAATCTGCTATGGTCTGAAGTTATCCACTGGGTTCACTGGCTCTATGGCCTCCAGGAAGATGCAAAGTCAGCCACTTCCTGGGACCACCTAGCAGGAGCTACAGAGGGATCTGAAGATGGCTGCTCTTTGCTACTTGTATTGGATTTAGAGGTACCCAGGCAAGGCTCAGCTGTGAAGCAAGGTAGGCTTGTGCTAGTGCTGGGTCTTGGGCCTTTTATTGATAGGTTTGGGGCACGCTGTCCCCAGCTGTAGCTTGTTTGAGAGATTTTAGCAAAGAACAGGCCATTAATATGGAAAAGCTGCTGCAAACAGCTTGGGTGGGGCTGCAAATTGGATGGGGTGAGGTCTCAGGGAATCCCCAGGGTGGAGCAAACAGTGTGCTCCAGGCTGATGGAGACTCAGATATGACTGCCAGTGAGCCCTGTGACAGGGGAGGTCCCAGCACAGGGATAGTAATCTCTGCAAGCACCCCCATCTGGGAGAAAGCTGCCCCCAGGTTCCTGCCCTGATGCCAGACAATCCAGTTCCTCCCCATATGTGTCTTGTCCTCCAACCCTGGAGTTTAGAAGAAGTAGGACAATGTAAGTTTGTGCATGGGCCCTTTAAGAGGAACATGTGGGATTCCAGCAGCCTCCTTGTCACTCAGCTACAATCCCCACTGGTTTTTACATCTCATAGTTGCGGGGACTTCTCTTCCCAGCTCTGGAACCCCAGGCTCAGAGTCTGGTGTGGGGCTGTGACCCCTTTCCCCTCATGAGTGGCCTTCACAGAGATAATCTCCCTCCCATTTGAAAAAATGGCCCATGTGGGTGTTGGACTAGTTGATTCCACCCCCTGCCCCTCCTACCATGCTCAGTGTGCTTTCTTCTTTACTTCTCTAGTTGTAGGACGTCCATTCAGCCAGCTTTAGGCAGTTCTAAATGATGGTTGTTTTGTATTTTAGTTGTAACTTTTATGTGGTTGTGGGAGTACAGGCGTTCGTTTACCTACACTGCCATCTTGATTCTTCCAACAGCTGTTTTTAGATTATCTTGAGCTTTTTCTCCAAGTTCAAGACAATTGGTTTAAAAAGGAAGAGATTTCTCTTGTGAAAATGAAATAATTACATGTTGATGTATATATTTTATACTGCTCTTGAAAGTGGTGGGTTATACTTGAGCAAAAAGAATATAAAAAATATGTCATGAAGATCAGCAGTTTTGACTTTTGGATAGATACTTTTCTGGAAGTTTTTTGTCTTAATTTCCACCTGTCTTTCATTCTTTCTTTCTTTCTGTGTGTGTGTATTTTTTACAAATGTGATCATATTGTACCTTCTGGTTTTAACCTGATTTTTCTATTTATAATATCCTAAATATTTTCCACATCCTTTAAATATTTTTTTCCAATTTAGTACAGTACTTAATATCTATACTATATTCCATTACACAGATTATTTATAATTTACTTAACCAGTCAACTATTGCTGGAATTAGAATGCTGACTGAACACTGCCTTCCCTGTATACATCTTTTTAAAAAATAAATCTTTATTGTTTAGATTATTACAATTGTTTCCCTTTTTTCCCCCATAGCTGCCCTCCACCCGGTTCCCACCCCACTCTCTGCCCTTACCGCCCCGCCCCCCACTGTCCTCATCCATAGGTATACGATTTTTGTCCAGTCTCTTCCTGCACCCCCACACTCCTTTCCCCCTGAAAATTGTCAGTCCACTCCCTTTCTATGCCCCTGATTCTATTATATTCACCAGTTTATTCTGTTCATCAGATTTTTAATTCACTTGATTTTTAGATCCACTTGTTGATAGATATGTATTTGTTGTTCATAATTTTTATCTTTACCTTTTTCTTCTTCTTCCTCTTCTTAAAGAATACCTTTCAGCATTTCATATAATACTGGTTTGGTGGTGATGAACTCCTTTAGCTTTTTCTTATCTGTGAAGCTCTTTATCTGACCTTCAATTCTGAATGATAGCTTTGCTGGGTAGAGTAATCTTGGTTGTAGGTTCTTGCTATTCATCACTTTGAATATTTCTTGCCACTCCCGTCTGGCCTGCATAGTTTCTGTTGAGAAATCAGCTGACAACCGTATGGGTGCTCCCTTGTAGGTAACTAACTGTTTTTCTCTTGCTGCTTTTAAGATTCTCTCTTGGCATTTTAATTATGATGTGTCTTGGTGTGGTCCTCTTTGGATTCCTTTTTTTGGGGTTCTCTGCGCCTCCTGGACTTGTAAGTCTATTTCTTTCACCAGGTGGGGGAAGTTTTCAGTCATTATTTCTTCAAATAGGTTTTCAGTATCTTGCTCTCTCTCTTCTTCTGGCACCCCAATAATTTGGATGTTGGTATGCTTGAAGTTGTCCCAGAGGCTTCTTACGCTATCTTCAACTTTTTGGATTCTTTTTTCTTTTTGCTTTTCCTGTTGGTTTTTTTTTTTTTTTTTTTTTTTTTACTTCTTTGTATTTCAAATCTTTGACTTGATTCTTGTGATCCTCTAGTCTGCTGTTGGATCTCTGTATATTATTTTTTATTTCAGTCACTGTATGTTTAATTTCTAGTTGGTCCTTTTTCATATCCTTGAGGGTCTCGCTAAATTTATTGGCCTTTTCTAGAAAATTCTTGCAAAACCTTATAACCGTGATTTTGAACTCTATATCCACTTGTTTGCTTTTCCTCCATTTCTTTCATTTGTGACCTGTGTCTTTGTCTCTGCATTTTGGCTGCTTCCCTGCGTTGATAGAGTGGCTTTGTGTGCTAGGTGTCCTCTAGGGCACAGTGGCTCAGCCTCCCCAGTTACCTGAGGTGGACACTCTTGGTGTACCCCTTTGTGGGCTGTGTGCAGTCTTATTGTAGGTAAACCTTGATTGTTGTTGGTATCACTGGGAGGAATTGACCTCCAGGCCAATTGGCTGTGAGAATCAGCTGTGTCTACGCTGGGAGAACTTCTGTGCTGGAGACACCCTTATGAGACAATACTTGCAAAAGCCTCTGTGCTCACCTTGGATGGGGTAGATTCTCAGGGTGGAGCAGACAGCAATGGCTTTCCATCAGCCCTGCCCTAAGAGGCCCCTGGGTCTCAGTGTCCCTCGGTAATCGCTGTAAGCACCTCTGAGAGAAATCCACCCTTGAGTTCTGCCCACTGCCAGACAGTCCAGTTTCTACCTGAATGAGTCGGGGTCCCCAGAGTCTTGCCTGGAACTGGAGTTCAGAGCTGTAGGGAGCTTTTGTCTCCCTCCTGGTTGAGAAAGCCAGCCGCATACTCAGTTGCCAGCCCTGTCTGCTTGCGCGCGTGCCTCAGTACCTCTGCCTTCTGCAGTTCCTCTGAGTCTCAGTGTGCTTTTCTCTTTCCTGATAGTCCAGTTTCTCTCCGAATGTGTCTGGATCCCCAGAGTCTCACCCAGAACTGGAGTTCAGAGCCATCGGGAGCTTTTGTCTCCCTCCTGGTTGAGAAAGACAGCCACTTACTCAGTTGCCAGCCCTCTCCACATACACGCCTTGGTACCTCTGCCTTCTGCAGTTCCTCTGAGTCTCAGTGTGCTTTTATCTTTCCTTCTAGTTGTAGAATTTCCACTCAGCCAGCCTTCCTGTGGTTCTGGATGATGTCCGTTTTGTCTTTTAGTTGTAGTTTTGAAATTGTTGTGTGAGGCAGCAGTTTAGGTGCCTCCATCTTGGTTTCTCCCTCCCTGTATACATCTTAATACATATTTACAATCATATTTACAATCATTTCCTTAGGACAAAGTATGTTAAAGTAGGTTTGTGTGGTCAAAATTTTTTCACATTCTTCTACATTCCCTATTTAAAGGTTATACAAATCCATAGCATCTACAAAATATCCATTTCCCCATGGCCTTGCTCATATGACATGCCATCAGTCTTTTCAGTTTGACAATCTAATAAATGTCAATTGGTATTTCCTTATTTCTTTAACAATGTTTCCTTAATTGTATTGAAATTTAATTACTTTGGTGGATGGTATGTTGTTTTTTTTTAGTGAATTGCCTATGCTCAAGTTTCATTCAAAGGAAGCTATCCTAGGGTACAGAGAAAAAAGCCAGAGTTGAAAGAGAATTGGCTTTATATTTAGAGAAACATGGATTCAAAACACAGCTTTTCCTCTAACCGAATTTGAACAAGGAACTTTACTTTGAGCTTCTATTACCTCATCTATTGAATGGACATAACTACATTGCATGTTTAAATGTTAATATGATAAAGCACCCATCACATAGAAGATACTAAAAATATCTATTTTTTTGTCACCTCCAGACCATGATCATGAATTCACACCACACAGCTTTGATATTGAAAGGTTGGGCTAATCACTGCCTGTATTGACTTCCTGCAGAAAAGTAGTATTGAGATACCTGATTTTATTGAAATTGAGGTTGGTTGCAGAGGATTCTGGGAGCTATAGTTCTGGGTGGGGAAGGACTCCACCTGATTAAATGCATTTTGCAGTGCAAAAGACTGCCTGCTATTTTCTGCCTGTATGTCTGCTGAGTCCAGATACCCTGAGCCCTAAAAGGTTATTTCTGTTTGAATGAAGCAGCCCCTTCTCAGCTCTAGAAGGTGGACATGGATGGAAGAGGATCTGCTCAGGGTAAAACTCAACAGTTTGGTCTCAGTTACAGATAAGCATCATCAGGAATTGGGGTGGGCCAGAGACCGTTCTGCTGGAGTGCCAGGTCTGGCTTTATGCAGAAGTCCTATGCTCTGAATTTACACTTAACAGGTGGTTCTCATGGCATAGGGAGAGTTTGGCTTTACCCCAACTCCCTCTTGTCTCTCCTGATTTGTATGTGGGCATTGTGGAGATGGAAGTAGAAAGAAGGCAAAACATGACCATTCTAACTTAAGTCATTTTGGGATTTCTGAGACACATTTGGCCTTAAAAGCCTCCTGCTTCTTTCCCAACCCTGGCTTCTCTGTACTCTGTGTTTCTCCAGTGGGGAAAGCCCAAAGAGGACTGACAAGTTCTTGTCCATGGCCCATGTAAGTTCACAGTTCTCCCCCTTGAAATATTGTGGTTTTGAATTCATGAGATAGTTTTTATTTTTTGAGACTTCCTTCCTAACACAAACTTATTACTGAACCTGCTACTCAGTTACTCAGATCACAATGAGTGAAGGTGCCACACAACTTAGTGTCCTACTCATTTGCCTCTTTTCCTTTTTTTATTTTTTTTATTTTGAGAGTCAATTTATTAAATCTGGGGACAGTGAAACAAAGAAAGGGCTTAGGGTAGAAGAAGCAACAGGAGAGAGAGTCTAGGCAGTGCTCTGCTTTGGATCCCTAGAAACTTTATGGGTAAGAAGTGAGCCAAGGTAGGGCTGCTGTTAGCTCACTGAAAAGTGAGAGGAAAGGGGGCCTTAGAAACAGATTCAAGGGCTTAGCCTGGGATGAGGTGCCACTGCCTGCGGCTCCCCTGCTTGCAAGTTTCATGGAGACCCTTAGAGTTTAGAATAGAAAAGTAAAGATGCAGCCTAAGAGGGAAGAAAGGCATGGTCATGCTCCACAGAGTCTACTGCCTATGTTCTCTCTTGCCTGTATTTATCTCTGCATCACCTCTCCATGTGCCCAGTCTCTCAGGAGCATTGACAGAGCAGCGAAAGATGAAGTCTTATAAGGGAAATATTTGAACTTCCCTTATTAGAGTCATAATTCCATGACACAGAGATGATGGTCCCATCTGACTCCACAGACCTGAGTTCTGCAGGTTGATAAGATGGAATTTAGTGTTGAATGTTCTGCATGTGGTGAGATCTCATACCTTAAGAATCTTATAGGACTGGATTGGAGTGCATGTTGGGATCTCAGGGATCTAGCCAGGGGGTCTCTGGAGGGAAAAACTACAGGAGAAAGGTCATTTCATGCTTGAGGAAGTTGTGCTGGTCTCCAATGGCATCAGCATCCTCTAGCTCAGGTTTAAGACAGACAATCATGAAGGAGGGTGGTGGTAGCCAAAAGGAAGAGCCTCCATATCCCTAATAGGGGGTGAAATAGCATCATAGGATTGGGGAAGATTTAAATGCCTAAATTTAAAAGAAGGATTAGTCTGATCCTATATAATTAAAGGCTAATATGATCCTATATAATAAAAGGCTAAATCGAACAAACAGCAGAATGACTGGTCGCTATGGCATGCACTGACCACCAGGGGGCAGGCGCTCAACGCAGGAGCTGCCTCCTGGTGGTCAGTGTGCTCCCACAGAGGGAGTGCCGCTCAGCCAGAAGCCCTGAGCTGGCTTATGACTGGCTAGTGCAGTGGCAATGGCGGGAGCCTCTCCTGCCTCTGTGGCAGCACTAAAGATGTCTGACTGCTGGCTTAGGCCCACTTGGGCCTAAACTGTCAGTTGGACATACCCTGACGGCTCCCAGATTGCAAGAGGGTGCAGGCTGAGCTGAGGGGACCCCCCACCCCCCACCCCACATGAATTTCATGCACCAGGCCTTCAGTATATCTATAAAATTAATGATTAGCCAGCCAATAAATAATTTCATTAAAGACTTTGACATTTGTTACAAGGAAAAATGCTTGTGACATTATCTTGCATAATGATGAGCCTGAGTTTCAATGAAATCAAATGTCAATCAAGTGCTGTTTTCTGAGATATTTTTAGATAACTTTTACGGAAAACAATTCATTCTTTATTTTTTTTTCATTCCTTGAAGGGAAAAGAGAATGGAACTCACATTTATTCAGAACTTAAAATACAAGTACATGATAGGCAGTGTGCTTATTTATATGATTTAATTTCATTGGGAAACTTTGACTTTAATTCCTCGACCCTTGGATAATTATGTTATCTCTTTATATACAGGATATTTTATATAGGTACGCTATTTTTGAAATACTAATTTCCTTATTTTTTCCTACATGATACAGGCTTGAACCCCAGTTTACTTGCTGCTATGTTGCCTCATTCTTAAAAGCAGTTTTCCCTCTTGAAAATACATTCAAAACAATGGGTCTCTCATTTCAGATGTCTGTGGTATTCATAACGTGGCCATAGACCTCTCCTAGGAGGAATGGGAATGCCTGAACCCTGTTCAGAGGGCCTTGTACAGAGATGTGATGTTGGAGAACTACAGCAACTTGGTCTCATTGGGTAAGGATGTGTGTGCAAATAATTTACAATCTATTTTGTGTAATATTCGTTTTATCCACTGTTGGATTTCAAAGCTGTGTTTAAGAAATCAATTGACTTTCTGCTCCCTATTTCAAAATAAATGGTTTGAATGCTGTTGGATTGAAAATGAATACTTTCATTAAAAGCCTTCTTCTTCCCATCCATCAGTGACCTTCACTCCTCCCTCTGGCCCTTCCTGCAACTACCTGTTTTTCTAAATTATTCCCAAATTGGTTTCTACAACATTTTCAGAAAAGCCAGCTTTCATGTAATATGTATGCTTAGAATTCCTGTACCTGCCCTGTGTTAATGTCTGGACCACTCGCAAAAAAACAGCTAGTCTCTAGGGTTCTGTTTTTCTTTGATCATCAAAAGAGCTTCTACATTATATAGTGGTGGATTGGGTTATGATATTCATTTAAAATTTAATCAAATGCATCCCTAGAAAAGAAGTCCTAGAAGAGGGGTCTCTTTAACATACGTTGTGATTGAAAGTTACAGTCTGTGAATTTTGCATTTTTCCATTGAAAGAATATCTGAGGAAGAACTTGGAAGAGTTTTAGGAAACTTAATGTTTTTCTTTTAACAACATAACAAGAATAGGCCAAGCCTCTGATGGTACAGAAAAACTGAGTCTTCAAGAGGGCAGATGGCGAGCTTCCAGTCACGATGGTAGTGTAGGTAAATGCAGTACTCTCATTCTCCTGCAACCACATCAAAACTAAAACTAAACTACAGAACAACCACCATTCAGAGCCACCTGAAATCTATCTGAACAGAAGTCCTACAACTAAAGATATAAAGAAGAAGCCACATCAAGACTGGTAGGAGGGACAGAGATGCAGAAGGGGCTGGTCCCACACCCATGTGTGTCAGATAAAAATCGGGAGGGGTTAGTCAGCTGTAGAGGTCCACCCTAAAGAGTGAGGGGTCTCAGCCCCACACCAGGCCCCTCACCCCAGAAGTTAAGTTCTGGCTGTAAAAACCAACAGGGATTGTGACTGAGTGAGATGGAAGGCTGCTAGAATCCCAGATGTTCCTTTTTTCTTCTTCTTCTTTTCTTTTTTTAAAGAGAGAGAGAAAGGAAGAGAGAGAGAGAAACATCAATTTGTTTTTCCACTTATTCATGCATCCATTAGTTGATTCTTGTATGTGCCCTGACCAAGAATTGAGCCCACAAATTTGGCGTATTGGAACGATGATCTAACCAACTGAGCCACCTGACCAGGGCCCCAAGTGTTCCTCTTAAAGGGCCTACACACAGACTTACTCAGTGTCACTGGCTCTGAGCTCCAGCACTGGGGCAGCAGCTCAAAAAGGGCCAGGGACCTATGAGAAGGAACTGAATTCTCTGGCATCCAGGCAAGAGCTGGAGAAGAAGCTTCTTTTCAAACAGAAATGCTGACAGAGGCCATTGTTCCTTTTCTGAGCCCTCCCCCAACAGCCAGCAGGTGGGCACCATATCTAAGTCTCCATCAACCTGGCTATCACTGTTCACCATGCCCGCCCCACCCAACTGTGGACCCACTCAAGCTGTTTTTAATGGCTTTTCCATACAACCGGCCTGTGTTGGCTCATACTGCAAAATTTTCTAAAATCTCTCAAATGAGTAGCATCTGGCCTGACTATGTGGCCCCAAGCCCATCACTAGCAACAGCCAGACTTGGTTTGCAGCTTGACCTCTCCTGGGCAACTCCAAGCCCAGCACAAGTAGCAGCCATCTGCAGATTACTTTGTAGCTCATGCTTGGTGGCCTCAGGCAGAATACAGGTGGCAGCTGAACTTGGCCTGTACCTTCCTGGAGGCCCCAGAGCCAGCACACTCAGTGGACAGTTTTAGACCATGATGAAGCACCACCCAACCACCTCCACAGTAACACACTCAAGGGTTGGACAGTGGTCACCAGAGCCCCACAGAAGTAAGTCTGCTCTCTGGGGTGGGCCCCTGTCCAGCTGATCCGCCACAATGGTCACAACTAGTCCTTCCAGCCAATAGGACTGGGGGTAAATCCCTCCTGTTGACATGTCAACAGCAATCAAGGCCCAACTACAATAGGAGGGTGCACAAAGCCCACACAGGGGCACACTTGGAGTGCCCAGCTCTGGTGAACAGGATGATTGTGTCACTGGACCCTACGAAATACCTACTATAATGCCTGGAGACATGGCAGCTCTATCTAATACATAGAAACAAACACAGGGAGGCTGTCAATGAGGAGACAAACATATCCCAAATGAAAGAACAGAAAAAAACTCCAGAAAAAGAACTAAACAATCTACCAGGTACAGAGTTCAAAACACTGGTTACAAAGATGATCAATGAACTTAGTGAAAGAGTAGAGGAACTTAGTGAGAACTTCAAGGGAGAGGTGGAAAATACAAAAATGAATATAGAAAACATAAAAAAGAACCAGTCAGAAATGAAGAATAGGGCCCCACTCCCACCCACGTGCGGATCTACCCCGGGCTCCACTCCTGATCTCGCGACACCTCGGCACTGCCACCGCAAGGAGGCTGAGGTGGAGACCTAGAAGCAGTGGTGGCAGCAGTAACCTGACGTAGCAGCCGCCAGCTCCTTCCCATCCTCACCCCAACCCGACCTGGAGCAGCTGGGACCATAAGGGGCTACATGGCTCAGACCCAAGTGCTGTGTGGTGTATGTTGACCACTGCAGGAGAAGTGGAGGAGGAGGAGGAGAAGGAGGACGGCGACGCAGAGGAGACCTTGGATTCTGAGGATGCTGAGGAAGAGAAGGGGGAGAGGTTGAGGATGACTGCGATTATCTGGAGGAGATGGAAGAGGACGACATGGCCAGTGACTGCAGGGAAAGCAGCTTCATAGGCACAGCACCTACAGCAGCTCTCCAGACTTCTCAGCAAAAAAAATTTGAAAGCATGACACAAGGATTCATTTGAAGGCCTGCTATTCCTCAAGTATTTGTCAGCTACTTTTCCTGGAAGCAGTATGGCCACTGGGAGGAAGACTCTCTCAGATTTCAGCTTTGAAGAGGAGCTCAGATTGCCAGACTGGACTAGCTCTTCTGAATTTCCTGAGATGCCAGGCCCTGTGGCTTTCTTGGAAAGCTCTTCAATGCTCCCCAATTCCCCACCTTCTTTTACACCCCCTTCCCACATCACACTATACCTGAGCTCTGGGGCCACCCAAATGTGCAGACCAAATCCTGCCTCACTGTGAGTGGGGACGGGAGACCCAGAGGGAGATAGTTATCTTTTGTGCATGTGAAAGGAACCACTTGGTCCCTGGTGATTCTGGGGAAAAGGCTCACTCTTCTATAGTCACTTCAGCCCAAGAATAATAAAGATTAGAACCTGAGATGGGGGAGGGGTGCTTGGTTGCTAAGGAGCACATGCATGACAGGGCTGCCAATTGTGACATAGCTGCCAATTGTTGGGCTCCTGCTCAGCGCATGGTACTTGCATCCCACTTGTCTGGGTTGCTTGTATGTGCCCCAGTATTTATTTTGGATTGCTCGTTGTGCTCCAGTCTCCTGGGTCACTGGTTGTGCCCCATTCTTTTGGATCGCTTGTTGTGCCCCAGTATCCTGGGTCACTCTCCTTGCCCCATTTGCCTTGGTGGCTCACTGTGCCCCAGACCTCTGCCTGTCACAGTTTCTGTTCCTGTGGCAGCTGTTTTGGCTGCAGGTCCAGGCAGCTCCCCTTCCAGAGTTGGCCATGGACTCTATCCTGCTGACCTCCACCCTCCTGGGGCCCACTAAGCCCTGGTCTTGGAATCAGCAAAATCCTTTGCAAACCTTGAACTTCCTTCACTCAACTATGATGCCTCAGCTGTACTTACAGAGGCCCCTGAGAAAATGGAACTTTCTCCAAACCCTCAGGAGGCTTTAGCTCAGCTTCCACACAACAAGAAGCCTCAACTCAGTTTACAGTGTTCTCTGAGCCATTGAAATTTTTGTTCAACCACCACGGAGTTCAAGATAAGCATCATCCCTGTCCTGAATATGTTCAATCTTCAAAGAGCTCAGTTCTACCTCCCCTGCCTCTTGCCGATATACAAACTTCTCAAATCCATCTAAAAGGTCGACGTCAACCTCCAAAATTCTCTTTGGATGTTGAAACTCAACCTTCATCACAAGGCAACAGACTCACTTCCAGATTGGCATGAAGTTCAGCATCGACTCTTGCCTATTGGTGTTAAAGATGTGGACCTGGGGGTTTTGATAAATTCCGAGCCCACTAAGAAGATTGCACCATCTGCTACTAGCAAAGTCTCAGCTCATCATGCAAAGTCTACCAAAGAACAACCTACATCCCAGCAGGAGTCCCCAACTCTATTTCGGAGGCTGATGCTACAGCCCTGCAGCAGACTGCAGCTCCTCCAAAGCACCCTGAGGTGACATTTCCACTTCAAGAGCTTGTTCAGCCTCAGTGGCCAACCATTCCACCTGTGGACCTGGGATTCTCCATCATTCTTGAACATACTTTGGGGGCTGAGGGCTGCTGCCACAGCCCTGCAGCAGACTGAAGCTCCTCCACTAAACCCTGGGGTGACATATCCACTTCCAGAGCCTAATCAGGCTCAGCAGACAACCTTTCCACCATTGGAACTGGATTCCCCATCATCCCAGAACCTACTTTGGAGGCTGGAGCTACAGCCCTACAGCAGAATGCAGCTCCTGCAAAGCACCCTGTGGTGACACTTCTACGTTCAGAGACTGTTCAGGCTCATCAGCCAACCTTTCCACCTTTAGACCTGGAGCTCACCATCACTCCAGAATCTACTTTGGAGACTGGTACTACACCCCTGCAACAGACTACAGCTCCTGCAAAGCACCCTGAGGTGACACTTCCACCACCAGAGACTGTTCAGGCTCAGCAACCAACCTTTCCACCTTCAGACCTGGAGCTCACCATCACTCCAGAATCAACTTTGGAGACTGATGCTACAGTCCTGCAGCAGACTATTGCTCCTCTAAAGCACCCTGAAGTGACACTTCAACATCCAGAACTTGTTCAGGTTCAGCAGCCAAGTTTTTCTGAAGTCACAGCCACAGTTCTATCATTTGACCTGGAAGTTATAATAACTCAGCAACCAGAGTCATCAGACACAGTTCCTCCAATGACTGAACAGAATGCCACCATGAACATATGTGAGCTCTGTTCCTGCAATAATGGGACACTGTCATGTATTTGGTTTTGACTCAAAGCAGAGGCTCAACAGAGTGCCAGTACCAGAGTGTCAGGGACCAGCCCTGATGGTTGAACCGGGCTGAGGTAGGGAGGTGGGAATTGAGAAAAGTAAGAAAGACAGGACAGTGGGGTCAAGAGGGCGGCAAGTCTTCAAGAGACTGCAGCAAGTTTACTGACTACGCAATGCCTTTTATACACAAATAATGAATAGGAGGTCAACAAAGAGGAATGTAGTCTCTGTTCTTCTTAATCTCTAAGATAAAGCAGAAAGCCAAATTCTCGGTAAATATTTACAGACTTCTGATAAGCTATGAATGGTCGCTCTCATTCTACTCATCTGCTGACAATAGGAATGTGCCATCAAAGCAAGTTAGATCAAAACAAGTCAGATCAAAACAAGTCAGGGGACACTGCGTGGGAAGGGACCAATTCTTCTTGGTCCCTTCGGGTGCAAGGACCATGTCCGCTTACACCCGGTCTCCAACACCAGAGCCCAGCACCTACAATGGCACCTTCACCATCTTAAACTTGCAGGGAAATGCTATTTCTTACATTGGTAAAGATACATGGAGGAGAAACCAAGATGGCAGCATAAGGTAAACACCTAAACTGCTGCCTCGCACAATAATTTCAAAACTACAACTAAAAGATAAAACATCTATCAGCCAGAACCATGGGAAAGCTGGCTGAGTAGAAGTTCTACAACTAGAAGGAAAGAGCAGTGAGACGTGCACAAGCGCTGAAAAGCTGAGGTACGGAGGCGCATGAATAGAGCTGGTGGCGGGTGACTGGGTGCACTGCTTTTTTCAACCCAAAGGGAAACAAGCTCCTGATTACTCCAAACTCCAGTTTCTGGGGAGACGCTGGGGACCCAAACTCCTATGGGGAGAAGCTGGACTGTCTGCCATCGGGTTGGAAAGTGAGGGCGACTTTCTTGCAGAGGTGCGCCCAGCAATCATTGTTTACTGTGCTGGGGCGCGGGAAGCGGGGACTTGGAAACATGGAGATGCAGAGATGGCTGACTGGCAGCCATCGCTGTTTGCCACGCCCTAGCCTAGTGACTCCCTGAGACCCCACCCTGCACAATCTACAAACCCACCCAAGCTCCACACAGCAGCTTTTGCATATAAATGGCCTGCCCTATCACAGCTTAACCTAACAAACTGCAGCTCTGGTCAGATAGCTCCAAAACCTCCAAACCCCAAGCAAAGAGGAGAAAACTGTAGTCCTCACTGTAGCTCCTACTGGGTGGCCTCAGAAAGTAGCTGACCTGCACCCCATTGGAGATCCAGAAGCTAGTGTATCTAGTGGTCAGTGTGAGACGGCTCCAGATTTCAACTATTCACATCCATAAGTGACACATTCAAGAGGCAGACTCAGTGAGCATCAAAGCCCCACTGAAGCAAGTCCTGCCCCCTAAGTGTGTCTCCAGTGCAGCAGTTCTTCCTTTATAGACACAGGGGGTCCTCACAGCCAATAGGCCTGGAGGTCAATTCCTCCCAGTGACACCAGCAACAATCAAGACTACAACAAGGCCATACACACAGTCCACAAAAGGGTGCACCAAGAGTGTCCACCTCAGGTAACTGGGAGGCCGACCCACTGGCCCATATAGGACACCCAGCACACAAAGCCACCCTACCAACTCAGGGAAGCAGCAAAAATGCGAAGACAAAGAAACAGATCACAAACGAAAGAAATGGAGGAAAACCAATGACTGGATATAGAATTCAAAACCACGGTTATAAGGTTTTTCAAGAGTTTCCTAGAAAAGGCCGATAAATTCAACAAGACCCTCGAAGATATGAAAAAAGACCAACTAGAAATTAAGCATACACTGACTGAAATAAAAAATATTATACAGAGACCCAACAGCAGACTAGAGGAATGCAAGAATCAAGTCAAAGATTTGAAATACAAAGAAGCAAAAAACACTCAACTGGAAAAGCAAAAAGAAAAAAGAATCCAAAAAGTTGAAGATAGTGTAAGAAGCCTCTGGGACAACTTCAAGCGTACCAACATCAGAATTATGGGGGTGCCAGAAGAAGAGAAAGAGCAAGATACTGAAAACCTATTTGAAGAAATAATGACTGAAAACTTCCCCAACCTGGTGAAAGAAATAGACTTACAAGTCCAGGAAGCACAGAGAACCCCAAACAGGAGGAATCCAAAGAGGACCACACCAAGACACATCATAATTAAAATGCCAAGGGCAAAAGACAAAGAGAGAATCTTAAAAGCAGCAAGAGAAAAACAATTAATTACCTACAAGGAAGCACCCATAGGATTGTCAGCTGATTTCTCAACAGAAACTATGCAGGCCAGATGGGAGTGGCAAGAAATATTCAAAGTGATGAATAGCAAGAACCTACAACCAAGATTACTCTACCCAGCAAAGTTATCATTCAGAATTGAAGGTCAGATAAAGAGCTTCATGGACAAGAAAAAGCTAAAGGAGTTCATCACCACAAAACCAGGATTACATGAAATGCTGAAAGGTATTCTTTAATAAGATGAAGAAGAAGAAAGTAAAGATAAAAATTATGAACAACAAATACATATCTATCAACAAGTGAACCTAAAAATCAAGTGAATTAAAAACCTGAGGAACAGAATAAACTGGTGAATATAATAGAATCAGGGGCATAGAATGGGAGTGGATTGATAATTCTTAGGGGGAAAAGGGTGTGGGGGTGCAGGAAGAGACTGGACAAAAATTGTACACCTATGGATGAGGACAGTGGGGGGGGGAGGTAAGGGCAGAGGGTGGGGTGGGAACTGGGTGGAGGGGAGCTGTGGGGGGATAAAGGAGAAACAATTGTAATAATCTGAACAATAAAGATTCATTAAATTTAAAAAAAACTAAAAAAAGAATAATAAAAAAAAGATACATGGAAGTCATACCATTTGGTTGTGAAACTAAATCTCAGTGGAAATAATTTGAGAGAATTATGTAAAGATTCATTTGAAGGCCTGCTTTCCCTTCAGTATTTGGACTTGTTCTGCAATAAAATAGAATTTATTGAAAAGAATGCATTTGAATCATTACCTCTTTTACAATATATAAATCTTTGTTGTAATTTAATCACACAAGTGAACTTTGGAACATTTCAGACCTGGCATGGAATGCAGTTATTACACAATTTAATTCTCCATCATAATCCTCTCATCGCTGTTCAAGATCCATATCTTTTTAATTTGCCAGCGTTGAAAGATTTAGACATGGAAACAACACAAGTGACATTTACAACAGTTGATAACATTCCCATGATGACTCCTGAATTAGAAAAACTTATCTTACCTAACCATTTGGCCTGCTGCCTCTGCCAATTTAAAAATAATATTGAGCCTGTCGTCAAGACAGTCAAACTGCATTGTGATACTGCGTGTCTGACCAGTACACCTTGTGATGAAGAACTCTTAATAGAAGGACCGCCCATGAAAATATTCCAAGGCCAGCAGAACACCAGCACTGAGCTGACAATTGAGCCAGAGAGGTCATCCTCAAAAAAAAAAAAAAAAAAAAATAGCGACACTTCCTCATCCCTTAGGAGCCTTCTGATAATACTGCTCACTGAGCAGCAGGAAGTAAAGATTCCAATGCAGAGTGGGATGCAGAACAATGAAAAAATGAGAGGATGCAAGCCCTCGGGGAGCAGGAAGAGAAGGAGTCAAATGAGATTTATCAGAGGAAGGTACATAAAAGAGGAAGCTCCAGTGGCTCTTTCTCAAATTTCCTGAGTAATAAATCCTCATCAGCCCAGAATATTGAGGATGGTGGTTTCTGGAAAAGGTGGCCGCTTTGGCTGAAGGATATGTATGGTGGCAAGAAACACAAGAAGGGGAAGCCTACTGCTGAGGAGGAACTTTTCCTAAAAATGGAGCAGAGTAAATCCTCCCCTTCCTCAACAGGGATTGATGCCTCAGACTCTGCTGCTGAGACAGGAGCGGAAAGTACTTTATAAACCATCCACAGAGTGACCCCCTTCCTCCCCCCCCAAAGAAAAGAAAAGAAAAGAAAAGAAATGAAAGATATGTTGTAAGGAGTGGTTATAGAGTAACCACTGACTGACCTGCCTCCGACTGACCTGCTGGCAAACTCGCAAACAAGTCCCAGCTTGGAGGGCACAGTCCTCTAAGCATAATTAAGCTTGATCTTGTGACTGCTCCCTAGATCTTTCCTGGGTAGCTAATGGGCTGTGGGAGGGGCAGCAAGTGCTGCCAAAACAAGTGAAACTTACAAGAACATTGTAAATTACCTTGTTTAGCCCTGACTATAAAAAAAGCATCAGCTTTGCAGTCTGAATCTGTTCTGTGGCCTCAGCAAGGCACAGAAGATCCATCTAGACCCAGCTTATTCTCTTGTCTGTCTTTTTCTTCATCCTTCACCAGCCCTCCCTCAGGCTCGCCGAACCCTTGGCTGTGCTGGCGTGGCACAATACATTATCTGACATGAAGAATGCATTATAGGGAATCAACATTAGAGTGGATGAAGCAGAGGATCCAGTCAGCGATTTGGAAAATAAGGAAGCAGAAAATACCAAATCAGAATAGCAAAAATTTTTTAAAAATCAAAAAAAAAAATGAGAGTATAAGGAGCCTCTAGGACAACTTCAAGTGTACAACATTTGCATCATAGGTATGCCAGAGGAGAAAAGAGAGAGCAAGGGATTGAAAGCCTATGTAAAAAAAAAAAAAGATGGAAAACTTCCCTAACCTGGTGAAGGAAATAGATTACAAGTCCAGGAAGTGCAAGAGTCCCAGACAAGATGAACCCAAAGAGGCCCACACCAAGACATATTATAATTAAAATGCCAAAGGTTAAAGAGAGATTTTTAAAAGCAGCAAGAGAAAAGCAGTTAGTTACCTACAAGGCTGCTCCCATAAGACTATCAGCTGATTTCTCAGCAGAAATTTTGCAGGCCAGAGGGAGTGGCAAGGAATATTCAAAGTGATGAAAAAAAGGACCTACAATCAGGATTACTTTACCTAGCAAAGCTACTAATATCATTCAGAATCAAAGGACATATAAGGAGTTTCTGAGACAAGAAAAAGCTAAAGGAATTCATCACCATCAAACCAGTATTATGTGAAATGTTAAATGGTCTTCCTTATAAAGAAGGGGGGGGGAGGTAAAAAAATATGAATAATAAAATGGCAATGAATGCATATTGTATCAACAATTAAATATAAAAAATAAAATAAGCAAACAAGCAGAACAGAAACAGATTCATAGAAACAGAGAACATTTTGATGGTTGCCAGATGGGAACAGGGTTGGGAGATGGGTGAAAAAGGTGAAGGGATTAAGAAGTACAATGGTAGCCTGGCCAGTGTGGCTCAGTGGTTGAGTGTTGACCCATGAACCCCATTTTTCATTTGATAAAAGTACAACACATGGAGGGAAAGTAACTTTTCAAGGTCACAGCTGGTAGGTGGGAGAGGATTTGAAACCAGGCTATAGGGCTCCAGTCTGTGTTCTCAGCCCTTCTCTATATGCCTTTAAAAGCAGAGTAGACCTTTCCCCTTCTCTATCTGACCTCTTTAGTTCTATGATCATAGGTCCATTTATTTATTTTATTTTTTAATGATTCTTTATTTTTGCAAGTATTACATATGTCCCCTTTTTCCTTCTTTAACTCCCTCCAGGAACCCCCCCCCCCCCCACTCCCCCGCCTTCACCACCCTATTGTCTGTGCATAGGTCCATTTAAATGTCAATGTTCTTCAATGGCCTTTTTCATTTTATCAAGTACCATTTTGACCTACAGTTTAATATAAATATAACCAAATCTGAATTAAGTCACTGTGAGCTTATGGGATTTTATTTGTTTGTTTGTTCTTTTTAAATCAAATGGGATTTCTTTCTTGTGAGCAGGATGTTCCATTCCTAAGCCAGAGGTGATTGTTTTATTGGAGCAAGAGAAAGAGCCCTGGGTGACTATGAGGAAAGGGACAAGGAGCTGGTACACAGGGGAGTGATGGCAAATCAGGGAGGGAGATGCCATCCCAAGTTATTGCACTCTGGATCAGTGAGAGGCACACCCCAGAGGTGTTGTTTGGAAAGTTCCTTCCAAAGGCCCAAGGCCAGTGGAGAAAAGTCCTGACACCTGGGAAAGCATTATCATCCTCTCAACATGAGCTACCCACGGACATTTATTTTTACCCCCATTTGCCACGCTCCTTGTTTCTCTTCTATTTCCCTCCTTCCATTTCAAAGAGGGGACTGTTTTCTTTCTTCCCCATTGACAACCATTTTACCTATGTTTCCAAGGCTTCTTCTGTGGATACACTTATATTCATTTCTCCATGGCCTAAAATTGTTTCATTCAACACCTGTTTCCTATTTACTTAAAACCAGGCACTGTGCTCAAGTCTAGACACTATTGATGTCAACTGTTGTGGAGATGTCCCTCTCTTTTTCTTAAATCTTTATTGTTGAAAGTATTACTTATGACCATTTTTTTCTCCGATTAAATCCCTCCAGCCCACCTTTGCCCACCCCCAACCCCCTATCCGAGGCCCTCACCACCCCACTGTCTGCGTCCAAGGATTATGTATATACTAGTATGCATACAAGATCTTTGGTTGACTACCTCCCACCCACTCTCCCCTGCCTTCCCTCCAAGATTCCCCACTCTGTTTCATGCTTCCATGTCTCTAGATCCACTCTGTTCATCAGCTTATTTTGTTACTTAGATCCCACCTATGAGTGAGATCATGTGATACTTGTCTTTCTCTGACTGGTTTATTTCACTTAGCATGATACTTTCCAGGTTCCTCCATGCTGTCTCAAAGGGTAAGAGATTCTCCTTTTTTACTGCTGCATAGAATTCCATGGTATAAATGTACCACAGCTTCTCTATCCAATGGGAACTTGGGCTGTTTCCAGATTTTAGCTGTTGTAAATTGTGCTGCTATGAACATAGGAAAGCATACATTATTTCTGATTGGTGTTTCAGGTTTCTTAGGATATAGTCCCAAAACTGGAACACTGGGTTCAATGGCAGCTCCATATTTAATTTTTTGAGGAAACTCCATACTGTTTCCATAGTGGCTGCAACAGTCTGCATTCCCACCAGCAGTGCACTAGAGTTCCCTTTTCTCCACATCCTTGTCAGAACTTGTCATTTGTTGATTTGTTGATGGTAGCCATTCTGACAGGTATGAAGTGATACTGCATTGTCATTTTAATTTGCATCTCTCTGATAATCAGTGACTTTGAGCATTTTTTCATATATCTCTTGGCCACCTGTATGTCCACTTTGGAGAAGTGTCTATTTTAGATCCTTTGTCCATTTTTTAATTGGATTGTTTTCCTTTTTTAAAGTTGTATGAATTCCTTGATATTAACCCTTTATCAAATGTAACTTTGCCAAATATGTTCTCCCATACAGTGGTCTCCCTTTGTGTATTGTTGATGGTTTCTTTTGCTGTGCAGAAGCTTTTTATTTTGATGTAGTCCCATTTAAAAGAATTTCTCCTTAGTTTCTTTTGCCTAGAAAATGTATCTGTAAACAATGATTTTATTATTGCTACAAGAGATGGCTGAGATTTTACTATCTATGGGATCATCTAGGATTTTTATGGTTTCCTGACTTGCATTTATGTCTTTTATCCATTTTGAGTTTATTCTTGTGTATGGTGTGAGTGGTGGTCTAGTTTCATTTTTTTTGCAAGTATCTGTCCAATTTTCCCAACACCATTTATTGAAGAGACTGTCGTGACTCCATGGTATGCTCTTGCCTCCTTTGTCAAATATTATTGAGCGTTATGTCTTGGGTTGATATCTGGGGTCTCTGTTCTGTTCCATTGACCTATATGCCTGTTCTTGTGCCAGTATCAGGCTGTTTTGATTACATTGGCTTTGTAGTATAACTTGATATCTGGCATTGTGATTCCTCCAACTCAAGATTGTTGCAGCTATTATGGGTCTTTTCTGGTTCCCTATAAATTTCGGAGTACTTGTTCTAATTCTGTGAAATATGTCATTGATATTTTAATAGGGATTGAATTGAATCTGTAGATTGCCTTGGATACTATGGACATTTTAATGATGTTGATTCTACTAATCCATGAACACGGAATATTCCTTCACTTGTTTATATCTTCTTCTACCTCTTTTCTCAATGTCCTGTAATTTTCCAAGTACAAGTCTTTTGCCTCCTTAGTTAAGTTTATTCCTTAGTATCTTAAATTTTTTGTTGCAATGGTAAATGGGATTGTTTGTTTAGTTTCTCTTTTTGAGAATTCATTATTGGTGTATAAAAAAGCCATTGATTTCTGGGTGTTGATTTTGTATCTTGCTACATTGCCAAATTCATTTTTAAACCTAGTAGTTTTTTGTTGGGGTCTTTAGGGTCTTCTATGTACAATATCATGTCATCTTCAAATAATGAGAGCTTTACTTCCTCCTTTCCAATTTGAATGCCTTTTATTTCTGCTTGTCTGATTGCTGTGGCTAAGACTTTTGTTGAATAAGAGTGTTGAAAGCAGATATCCTTGTCTTGTTCCTGTTCTTAGAGGAAATGGTTTTAGTTTTTGCCCATGAGTATAAGGTTTGCTGTAGGTTTGTCATATATGGCCTTTATCATGTTGAGATATGCTCCATCTATTCCCACTTTGCTGAGAGTTTTTATGAAAAATGGGTGTTGGATTTTGTGGAATGCTTTTTCTGCATCTATTGATATGATCATGTGATTTTTATCTTTCAATTTGTTTATGTGATGTATCACATTTATTGAGTTGTAAATATTGTACCAGCCTTACATCCCTGGAATAAATCCCACTTGTTCATGGTGTATGATCTTTTTAATATATTGTTGGATCTGATTTGGTAATATTTTGTGGAGGATTTTATGTTCATAAGTGATACATTGGCCTGTAATTCTTTCTTTGTAGTGTCTTTATATAGTTTTGGAATTAGAATAATGCTGGCCTCATAAAAAGAGGTTGGAAAGTTCCTTCCTCTCAGTTCTTTTGGAATAGTTTGAGGATTATAGGTGTTAGCTGTTCTTTGAATGTTTGGTAAACCCTCACCCTCATCCCTCCATGAAGCCATTCAGACCAGGGCTCTTGTTTGCTGGGAGTATTTTGATTACTGCTTATATGCCACCAGTTGTTATTGGCCTATTCAGGTTTTCTGATTCTTCCTGGTTCCATTTTGGGAGATTGTATTTTTCAAGGAATTTTTCCATTTCATCCACATTGTCCAGTTTGTTGGCATATAGTTATTCATAGTATTTTATTATAATCCTTTATATTTCTGTGATGTCAGTTGTTACTTCACCACTTCTGTTTCTGATTTTATTTATCTGGTTCCTCTCTCTTTGTTTCTTGATGAGTCTGGCTAATAGCTTATCAATCTTGTTTATCCTTTCAAAGAACGAACTTTTGGTTTTATTGATTTATTGTGGTTTTTAAAAAAATTTAATACCCAGCTCAGATCGGGACCCAGGTAACAGACAAGAGACTTGGCCGACAGCAGCTGCCCGATATCTAAATTCAGCCTAGCATCTGGAATGCTCAGGGCCCACTCAAGAATGCAAATAATCCTTCCCACTAATATTGACAGGGTAAACTAAGATTGTTGGTAGAGTATTAAATTTGACAGTAAAATAGTAATCAAGTTTTCAGATTAATTTAAATAGCCTAATTGAAATAAGTGAATATTCAGGTAAAGTTAATTGTACTGGACAAAAAGCTGTTCTTAAAGTAATAACTAAAATTTCTATTGGTAGTTCATCTCATGGTAAAATTCCTGAATATGCAATGAACCTAAAGCAGTCATATGTGTGGGGGGAAAAAAAATTTAAATGTAAAGTTATCAAGACTGCATTATAAAATTTACAAAAACCTCCATTAATAAAAAAAAAAGGGGGGGATAGTAGGGCAATAACATGTAAGGAAAAATATGCTATAAGTAAATTACATCTAGAAAATTTTTACTTTACCAAATTAAGTTTCATTTGCAATGCTAACAGCAAGACAGCCATTAAAAACACACATGGTGTCTAAATAAGACAAAGGAAAATCGTTTGAACAAAAATAAAAAGGATCCCAAATCAATTGTATAGAAAAGATTCCTTTATTAACTTGTGGTCGAGAATATATTTGTATATTTTCAGAAAACAACCCCAAGACCAGATGGATTCCTACAACAGAGAGGAATTGACAGGAGTGCTCCAACCACGAAGACAAGAGGAAAAAACAGTCCAGAGATGGAAGACGCTGACAACGCCTTGCCATGCGAGCAGTCAGCAGCTGTGCACCGCTGCAGGTTACCTAGGACCAAACCAGAGAGGTTCGGATGTGCATTACCAACATGTGCCCACCATCCAGATATCATTGCTGACATGTACACACAAGGAACTGTTAGACATTGAAACGAGGACTCAGAACTGTTGAACATTGAAATTGGGACTCAAACATTTTTTTGTTTTGTCTTGTTTTGTTATTATATGTTTATTTCTAGTCTGCAAAGGCAAAACTTTTTAAAGGAAAGAAATGGTGGGAAAAAGATACAGAGGCAAAGAAGCATTGAACAGACTGTCAAACTACATTGGGAAGACAGAAGAGGTTGGGCGAGGGGGGCTGTAAGAGACCAACCGAAGGACTTGTACGCATGCATATAAGCATAACCAATGGATATAAGACACTGGGGCGGGGGGGGGGGGGGGAGGGCGGGCAGGTGAAGGCATGTCTGGGGGGTAGGGGAAGTCAGGGGGAGATCAATGGGAGAAAAAAAGGAGACATATGTACTACTATTTGTAATACTTAAAACAATAAAAAAATTTAAAAAATCTTTATTGTTCAGATTATTACAATTGTTCCTCTTTTCCCCCCCCTAGTTCCCCTCCACCTGGTTCCCACCCCACCCTCTGCCCTTACCTCCCCCCCACTGTCCTCCAGTCTCTTCTTCCACATCCCACACCCCTTTCCCCCTGAGAATTGTCAGTCCACTCCCTTTCTATGCCCCTGGTTCAATTATATTCACCAGTTTATTCTGTTCATCAGATTTTTAATTCACTTGATTTTTAGATTCACTTGTTGATAGACATGTATTTGTTGTTCATAACTTTTATCTTTACCTTTTTCTTCTTCTTCCTCTTCTTAAAGAATACCTTTCAGCATTTCATATAATACTGGTTTGGCGGTGATGAACTCCTTTAGCTTTTTCTTGTCTGTGAAGCTCTTTATCTGCCCTTCAATTCTGAATGGATAGCTTTGCTGGGTAGAGTAATCTTGGTTGTAGGTTCTTGCTATTCATCACTTTGAATATTTCTTGCCACTCCCATCTGGCCTGCATAGTTTCTGTTGAGAAATCAGCTGACAATCCTATGGGTGCTCCCTTGTAGGTAATTAACTGTTTTTCTCTTGCTGCTTTTAAGATTCTCTCTTTGTCTTTTGCTCTTGGTATTTTAATTATTATGTGTCTTGGTGTGGTCCTCTTTGGATTCCTCCTGTTTGGGGTTCTCTGCACTTCCTGGACTTGTAAGTCTGTTTCTTTCACCAGGTTGGACAAGTTTTCAGTCATTATTTCTTCAAATAGGTTTTCAGTATCTTGCTCTCTCTCTTCTCCTGGCACACCCATAATTTGGATGTTGGTACGCTTGAGATTGTCCCAGAGGCTCCTTACACTATCTTCAAATTTTTGTATTCTTTTTTCTTTTTGCTTTTCTGGCTATTTTTTACTTCTTTGTATTTCAACTCCTTGACTTGATTCTTGTGGTCCTCTAGTCTGCTGTTAGGTCTCTGTATAATATTTTTTATTTCAGTCAGTGTATGTTTAATTTCTAGTTGGTCCTTTTTCATATCCTCGAGGGTCTTGCTAAATTTATCGGCCTTTTCTAGGAAACTCTTGAAAAACCTTATAACCGTGGTTTTGAACTCTATAGCCAGTCATTTGTTTTCCTCCATTTCTTTCATTTGTGATCTGTTTCTTTGTCTCCACATTTTGGCTGCTTCCCTGAGTTGGTAGAGTAGCTTTGTGTGCTAGGTGTCCTATAGGGCCCAGTGGCTCAGCCTCCCCAGTTACCTGAGGTGGACACGCTTGGTGCACCCCTTTGTGGACTGTATGCTCAGCCTTGTTGTAGTTAAGTCCTGATTGTTGTTGGCATCACTGGGAGGAATTGACCTCCCGGCCAATTGGCTGTAAGGATCAGCTGTGTTTATGCTGGGAGAACTTCTGTGCTGGAGACACTCTTAAGGCATAAGACTTGCAAAATTGCAAAAGCCTCTTTGCTCAGCTTGGATGGGGCGGAGTTTCAGGGTGGAGCAGACAGCCTTGGTTTCCCGTCAGCCCTGTCCTATGAGGCCCCTGGGTCTCAGTGTCCCTCAGTAATCACTGCAAGCACCTCTGAGAGAAAACTGCCTTCGAGTTTCGCCCACTGCCAGACAGTCCAGTTTATCCCCGAATGAGTCGGGGTTCCCAGAAACTTTCCCAGAACTGGAGTTCAGCACAGTCAGGAGCTTTTGTCTCCCTCCTGCTTTAGAAAGCCAGCCACGTACTCATCCTCCTGATCGTTCAGCTGTCAGTCCTCTCTGCACACGTGCGTGCGCCTCCATACCTCTGCCTTCTGCAGCTCCCGAGTCTCAGTGTGCTTTCTTTTTCCGGACAGTCCAGATTCCCCCTGAATGAGTCTGTTTTCCCAGTGTCTCACCAGGAACTGGAGTTCAGTGCAGTCAGGAGTTTCCTTCTCCTTCCCACTTTAGAAAGCCAGCCACGCACTCAGCCGCCCGTTCTCTCTGCGTGCAAGTCTCCATACCTCAGCCTTTTGTAGCTCCTCTGAGTCTCAATGTGCTTTCCTCTTTTCTTCTAGTTGTAGAATTTCCAATCAGCCAGCTTTCCTGTGGTTCTGGATGGTGTCCATTTTGTCTTTTAGTTGTAGTTTTGATATTGTTGTGCGAGGCAGCAGTTTCGGTGTTTACGTATGCCGCCATCTTGGTTTCTCCTTTTTTTTGTTTTTGGTTTTTGATTTAGTTTCTATGTCATTTATTTCTGCTCTAATCTTTATTATTTCCTTCTTTCTATTAATCTGGGATTTTCTGGTTGTTCTCTTTCTAGTTCTTTAAGTTGTAGAGTTAAAGAGTTTATTATTAATTTTTTTTTTTTTAGGTAGGCCTGTAGTGCTATGAACTTTCCTCTCAGAGCTGCTTTTGCTGTGTCCCAGAGATTTTGCGTTGTTGTGTGTCCATTTTCATTTGTTTCCAGGAAGTTTTTTATTTCTTTCTTGATCTCATTGGTAACCCATTCATTGTTTAATAACATGTTATTCAGCCTCTATGAGTTTGATTTTGTTTTGGGGTTTGTTTTTTTTTACTGTAGTTGATATCTAATTACATGCCATTGTGATCTGGGAAGATGCTTGATATGACTTAAATCTTCTTGATTTGTAGAGACTTGTTTTGTGTCCTAACATTTGCTCTATCTTTATGAATGATCCATATGAACTTGAAAAGAATGTATATTCTGCAGCTTTGTGGTGAAATGGTCTATAAATGCCAATTAAATACATCTCATCCAATGTGTCATTTAGAGTCATTGTTTCCTTGCTAATTTTTTTGTCTGGAAGCCCTATCCAGTTAGATCAGTGGGGTGTTGAAGTCCTCTACAATGACTGTATTTTTGTCAATCTCTCCCTTAAAGTCCTCTAGAAGTTTTGTTATATATTTAGGTGCTCCTATATTGGGTGCATATATGTTTAACAGAGTAATATTTTCTTGTTGGACTGATCCCTTTAGTATTTGTAGTGACCTTTGTTGTCTCTTGTGATGGCTTTCATTTTGAAATCTATTTTGTCAGATATGAGTATTGCTACTTTTTTTTCTTTTCCATTTGTGTAGAAAAATTTTTTCCATCACTTCACTCTCATCTTGTGTGAGTCTTTTGTTCTGAGGTGGATCTCTTGTGGACAGCATATGGTTGGGTCATATTTTTGTATGTATTCAGCTACCCTATGTCTTTTGATTGGAGCATTTAATCCATTTACATTTAAGGTATTGATAGGTACTTATTTATCTCCATTTTAATTCTGTATGCCTAGTTTTCTCTTTCTATTTCTTCTTTTCATTACAGCAGTCCCTTTAGCATTTCTTGTAATGCTGGTTTGGTGATGATGTACTCCTTTAGCCTTTTTTTTTTTTTTTTTTTTTTTTTTTGGTCTGGAAAGCTCTTTATTTCACTATCTATTTTGAATGATAGCCTTGCTGGATATAGTAATCTTGGTTTCAGATTCTTGCTTTCCATTACCTTAAGTATTTTATGTCATTCTCTTCTGGCTTGTAGAGTTTCTGATGAGAAATCAGGTTCAGACTTATGTGAGCTCCTTTGTAACAATTTGCTTTATTCTTGCTGCCTTTAAGATTCTCTCTTTGTCTATGATTTTTGGCATTTTAATTATGATGTGTCTGGGTGTGGGCCTGTTTGGGTTCTTCTTGCTTGGGACTCTCTGTGCCTCTCGAGTTCAGTTGTGTGATTTTTTTCCTTTACAAGGTTAGGGAAGTGTTCTGCCATTATTTCTTCAAATAAATTCTCTATCCCTTTCTCCCTTTCACCTCTTCTTGCACATGTACTATTCAAATATTGTTATGTTTCATGTTGTCCCACAGCTCCCTTTACCTGTCCTCCCATTTTTAATTATTTTTTCTTTTTTTTTCTCTGATTGTGTGATGTTTTTTCAGCCTATCTTCTATTTCACTTTTGAGCCTTGCCTTCCCCTAATCTGCTGTGTATTCCTTCCAATGTGTTCTTTATTTGTGCTATGTCATTCTTTATTTCTGTTTTCATAGTTACTATATCTTTTCTCATGTTGTTGAGCATCATTATTCTGAACTCTATATCAGATAAATTTCTTATCTCATTTCATTTATCTCTGCTTCTGGAGAATTCTCTTGTTCTTTCATTTGGGGGTTGTTTGTCTCCCCATTTTGGCTGTATGTTTAGGTTTGTGACTATGTATTAGGTAGATCCTCTATGACTCTCAGTCTCTATTGCAGGACAGTGTCAAATGTTGTTTCTGACTAATTAGACCAGGCAAAGACTTAAAGCCTCCAGAGACCACCTCTAACTATAGAGTGATAGGATTCCATCTTGAATAGCCCTCGAGGGTGGGGCAATTGCTCCTGCCTGGAGGCTAATTGTTATTCTCAGTCTCCTCAGAAATTCTGCACTGTGGGGCATGGTGTTTTCCAATAGGGTGGGTCAACTGCCTTCCCCTCATGTAAAGTCTTCTGTATAGCAAATGTGTGGGTGAGAAAGATGACCTCTGCAACGTGAGAGAATGACTCAGCACAGGAGACCGGGGTGTCTGCCTTCTGAGCTCTAACCCTAGAGCTCCCAATCCTGGCTTCTGCTCACATGCTCCAGTCCACTCTGCCCTCCCTCTGCTGGAGCACAAGTTGAGTTGCTCCACAGGGAGATTTATGTATTGGCTCTTTTGAGGTTGCCTGCATTTCCAGCCATCTCTCCCTGGCAGATAGCAACCCCGTTGTTTTTCCCAGCTAGATGTTACATGGGTACCCTTTTAAGTTCTAGTGCTGTCTGCTGGGGGGCCCAGCTTGTGGATTAGATCCCATGGTTCTCTTTGGCAACCACTACAGCTAAAATATTGCTCCAGAACTTCAGTTGCTATCCATGGGAGTCTGGCCAGCCCTTTCATACCTCTGCCCCTCTTACCAGTCTCTATGCAGCATCCATTTTCTGTCTTCAGTTATCAGGGTTCTCTCCAATAAGTCTTCCTTGATTATTCAGGAAGTTTTTCTGTATTTCAGCTGTAATTCCAGTTTGGTCCTGGGAGTGTGTCCATGTAGCATCCACTTATTTTGCTGCCGTTTTAAATCTCAAGGTGTTGCTCTTATAAAAAGAGAGACATGTAGTAAAGAGATAAGATAATATCAGGTTGTTATATGCTTTGTGAAGAAAATTAAGCAAGGCAAGGAGACAGCATGTTGGAAGTTTACCACGGCTAGTTTAGATAATATATCAACAAAGGCCAATCTGAGGTGATAACCTTTGAACAGAGATATGAAGATCTCAGGCTCTGTGACTGCAAAGGAAGAATAGTTTCAGTAGAGGAGATAGCAAATTCAAAGGTTCTGATATTAAGCATCATCTGTGTTTATTCCCAAACCAGGTGACGCCCACTGATTTGAATATTTTGTACAATTATTTGTGTGTTCCTATGTTTTCATTTCTCTTGACAATATATAGCTACATGAATGCTGAGTCATGGGACAGATATATTTTCTTAATCATATATATTGAAATATAATTTAAATATTATAAAATCAATCCATTGTGTCATGTTCTGTAACTTTTTAAAACATTTTCATTGATGTATAATTGCCATCAATAAACTGAACATATTTAAAGTGTACAGTTTGATAAATTGACAGATGTATGACTAATTAGATCAGGCAAAGACTCAAATCCTTCAGAGACCACCCCCAAAAGTAATCTCTTCCTCATACTACTCTCCACCCCTCCCCATACAACCACTGATCTGCTTTCTGTCACTATAGATTAATTTGCATTATCTAGAATTTTGTGTAAATGGAAACATACAGTGTTTTATTTAGCTTCATTCAGTCAGCATAATTATTTGTTGTAACACTTATTTATGCATTTATTAGTTGACTCTTGTATGTGCCCTGACCTGTGATCTAACCTGCAACCTTAGAATATCAGGACAACACTCCAACCAACTGAGCTACCCAGCCAGGGCAGTACCATGATGTTTTGATTTCTATGGCCTTGTAGTAGAGTTTGATATCAGCAAGTGTGATTCCTCCAACTTTGTCCTTTCTCAAGATTGCTGTGTCTATTTGGGGTCTTTTGTGGTTTCATGTAAACTTTTGGAATATTTGTTCTAGTTCTGTGAAATACACCAATGATATCTTGACAGGAATTGGATTGAGTTTATAGATTGCTTTGGGTAGTATGGACATTTTAATTATGTTAATTATTCCTGTCCATGAACACAGCATATACTTCCACTTATTTATTTCTTCTTCATTTTCTTTCTTTGGTGTCTTATAATTTTCTGAGTACAGGTCTTTAACATCCTTGGTTAAATTTATTCCTAGGTATTTTTTAAAGTTTTTTTTTTAAATACTTGTTTGTTTTAATACACACACACACACACACACACACACACACACACACACATTAACCATTGATTTTTAAAATATATATATATATATTTTATTGATTTTTTTTTTTTACAGAGAGGAAGGGAGAGGGATAGAGAGTTAGAAACATCAAGAAGAGAGAAATATCGATCAGCTGCCTCCTGCACACCCCCTATTGGGGATGTGCCCACAACCAAGGTACATGCCCTTGACTGGAATTGAACCTGGGACCCTCACTCCGCAGGCTGATGCTCTATCCACTGAGCCAAACTAGTTAGGGCCCTAGGTATTTTAAATAAGGTTTATTCTTTTTGTTGTTGTTAACCTCACCCAAGCATATTTTCCATTGATTTTTAGAAAGAGAGGAAAGGAGGGGGAGAGACAGAGAGAAACACCAATGTGAAAGCAACACATGGATTGGTTGCCTCTCACATGCTCCCTGATTGGTGTGGGGCTCGAGCCTGCAAACAAATATTTGCCCTTGACCATGGGCTGACACTTTATCCATTGAACCAAACCAGCTAGGGCCTAGGCATTTTTTGAAGCAGTTGTAAACGGTTTTGTTTTCTTAGTTTCCCTTTATGATAGTTCATTATTGGTGTATAAAAAAACAACTGATTTCTGGAAATTAATTTTGTATCCTGTTACTTTACTGAATTCATTTATCAGTTCTAGTAGTTTTTGTGAAATCTTTAGGGCTCTCTATACACAGTATTATGTCATCTGAAAATAATAACAGTTTTACTTCTTCCTTCCCAATTTGAATGCCTTTTATTTCTTCTTCTTGTCTGATTGCTTTGGCTAGACTTTCAGTACTATGTTGAATTACAGTGGTGACAGCAGACGTCTCTGTCTTGTTCCCAGCCTTAAGGGAAAAGCTTAAGTTTATGATGTTGGCTGTGGGTTTGTCATATATGTCCTTTATTACACTGAGATATGTTCCCTCTATTCTCGTTTTGCTAAGAGATTTTATTATAAACTAGAAGCCCAGTGCACGAAATTCGTGCACTTGGGGGGGGTACCCAGCCTGGCCTGTGTCCTCTCACCGTGTGGGAGCATCAATCACCCCAAAGAGATAGGCCCCACCCACCCATCTGGGGCTCCTTGCTGGATTGCCCCAAAGAGGCAGGCCGGAGCTGGAGGTTCCACCTCAGCACTGCATGGGGCCATGGGAACCCCAGGCCTCACTGCATGGTGAGCTGCCAGGCCACGCCTCCTCTGCACTGCATGAGGCTGTAGGACCCCCAGGCCTGGCTGCACGGAGTAGCCACAGGGCCTCACCTCCACATCATGCACATATTGTCAAGTCCCCGCACACCTGCGTGCACCCTCTGTTCATTCAGCCTTCTGGTGATGGATTGTGGGATTGTGATGGCATGAGGTCATAATGGTGTGAGGGCATGATGACCACCTAAGCTATTATTAGTATAGATGGATGCCAGATTTTATTAAATGCTTTTTATGCATCTATTGATATGATAATGTATTTTTATCCTTCATTTTGTTTATGTGGTGTCAAATTTATTGATTTGTGGATATTATACCAACCTTGCATCCCAGAATAGACCCCACTTGATCATGGTGTATGACCTTTTTAATGTATTGCTAGATCTGGCTTGCTAATATTTTGTTGAGGATTTTAATATCTATGTTTATCAGGGATATTGGGCTATAATTGTATTTCTTTGTAGTATCTTTATCTGGTTTTGGAATTAGGATAATATTGGCCTCATAAAATGAGCCTGGAAGTCTTCCCTCCTCTTGAATTGTTTGCAATAATTTGAGAAGGATATATGTTAGTTCTTCTTTGAATGTTTGGTAAAACTCACCTGTGAAAGCATCTGGTCCAGAAAAGTCAGATCATTTTCTGAGATCTCATACCTTCTTTCAAATTGTATTAAAATAATTTAGAGTTCTCTAAACCAGGATCCAGCAAACTGTAACCCATGGGCCAAGTAACTCACCATCTGCTTTTATATGGCTCACAGGCTAAAACTGGTTTTTACATTTTTACATAGTCAAAAAAATCAAAAGTTGAATATTTTGTGACACAGAGTTTTTATGAAATTCACATTTCAATGTTTATAAATAAAGTGTTATTACTTCACAGCAACACACATTCAACTACATTATTTGTTGCTGCCTTTGCATTATAAGAAGGAAGCTGTGTAATTGTTTCAAAGACCATATGCCCTACAAAGACTAAATTTTTTACTATCTAGCTCTTCACAGAAAAAGGTGGCTGACCCTTGCTCTAAACCTTTAATTCTAATATGTGTTATTCTTAATTTATCTTTTACTTCTATTCTGAAGTGCAATCCTTCACTTCCAAGACAGAAAAATCACATTATAGCATTTGTTTCCTTTTTTTCTCTTCAGATTTGGAGTCCAAGCATGTCACCAAGAAGTTATTTCCAGAAAAGGATATTTGTGAAATGTATTTCTCTCATTTGAAGGCAGTGCAAAAGAGTAAAAGCTTCATCCATGAGGACGCCATTTTCAGAAATGATTTGCAGAGTAAACATGAATTTGAGAGGCAAGAATGCATGCGATGGGATGTGTTCGTCAAATGATAATACAAAAATATATATCTCTTCCTCTGCATCAGAAAATTCATGCTAAAGAGAAATCATATGAATGTAAAGAATGTAGGAAGGCTTTTCGGCAACAGTCATACCTTATTCAACATAAAAGAATTAATTCCGGTGAGAAACCCTGTAAATGTAAGGAATGTGAGAAGGCCTTTTGACATGTGGGAGATCTTAGAGTGCATCAGACAATTCATGCTGGGGGGAGATCCTATGAATACAATGATTGTGAGAGACCTTTAGACTTCATTATCACCTTACCGAACATCAGAGAATACATTCTAGTACGAAACCCTACAAGTGTAAGGAATGTGGGAAGGACTTTAGTTGTGTTAGAGACCTTAGAGTACATCAGACAATTCATGCTGGGGAGAGACTCCATGAATGTAAAGAATGTGGGAAGGCCTTTAGACTTCATTATCAGCTTACTAAACATCAAAGAATTCATACTGGTGAGAGGCCTTATGAATGTAAAATTTGTGGAAAGACCTTTAGGCTACAATGACATATTATTAGTCAACATAAAAAAATTCATACTGGTGTATGAACCCTATATATGTAATAATGTGGGAAAGCCTTTAGTCATGGTTCATAACTTGTTCAACATAAAAAGAATTCATACTGGTGAAAAATCCAATGAATGTAAAGAATGTGGTAAGTCCTTTAGTTTTCATGCAGAACTTACTCAACATCATAGAATTCATACTGGTGAGAAACCCTATGAATGTAAAGAATGTGGGAAAGCCTTTCATCTGCAAACAGAACTTACTTGGCATCAGAGACTTCATACTGGAGAGAAACCTTATGAATGTAAGGAGTGTGGAAGGCCTTTATTTGTGGCTATCAACTTACTTTATAGCTGAGAACTCATACCTGTGAGATTCCCTATGAATGTAAGGAATGTGGGAAAACCTTCAGTAGTTGCTATCACCTTACTCAACATTATAGAATTCATACTGGTGAGAAGCCTTATGAATGTTAAGAATGTGGGAAAGCCTTTCATCTTCAATCAGAAATTACCCGACATCATAGAATTCATAATTGTGAGAAACCCTATAAGTGTAAGGAATGTGGGAAGGCCTTTATTTGTAACAATCAACTTATTTCATACCAAGGAATTCACACCAATGAGAATACCTATGAATATAAGGCATGTGGGAAGATTTTTAGTCATTGCTATAATGTTACTCAACATTATAAAATTCATACTGGTGAAAAACCCTATAAATGTAAAGAATGTGAAAAGTCTTTTCACTTTCAAGCCTCTGCTGTGGCTTGGGCAGGGCCCCCAAGGACTTACTCAGCATCACAGAATTCATACTGGTGAAAAACCCTATAAATGCCAGGAATGTGGGAAGGCCTTTTTTCTTTGCAATCATCTTACTCAACATCACAGAATTCATACTGGTAAGAAACCCTACAAATGTAAAGAATGTGGAAAGCCTTTATTCATAGCGATCAACTTACTTTACATCAGAGAAATCATGTAAGTGAGGAAACCCTATGTAAGAAAGATACATTGGCCTTTAGAAAATGCCTTTTTAACAGCAAAGAACTGATAATTTAAAAAAAATTTTAGTTGTTAGCCAACATATGGGAATTCTTCTTGTTAAGATCATGCTCAAAACTTAACAGAAATTGTTTTATACTATATATTGATTTCAAAAGTTGAAAAATTGTAGCATCACCCAGTCTTGGTTAAACTTTAGCAGACTGATACTGCTGCAGTGCATCTCATAACAAAGTGAAGGGCTCTCCCACTCCCAAACTTTTGACCAATCTACACTAATAAAAGAGAAAGATGCAAATTGAGCATACCTCCACGACACCCACCAGCCAGTCAGGAGTGGGTATGCAAATTAACCTGATAAAGATGGAAGGTTAATTTGCATACATAGGCACCCAGCGGCCTGGGTCCCAGGAACATCCCTGGGACCCAGGCTGCTCTGAGCCTGTATGCCCTGAGCAGCCAGAGTCCCAGAATGCCCCCAGCCACTCCTGGCCCATGGGCCTTGGCGCCGAGCAGCCAGAGGCAGGGTGGCAGAAGCTTCATCAGGGCCAGAGTGAGCCAGGGGGCCCTGCCCAAGCTGTAGCACAGGGTTGATCACAGCAGGGGGGTGGGGGGCCCTGCCCAAGCCACAGCAGAGTCTTGAGCAAGGCCTGAGTGGAGCCGGGGGACCCTGCCCAAACCACAGCAGAGGCTTGATTGGAGCCAGGGCCCCTGCCCAAGCCACAGCAGAGGCTTGAGCAGGGCCTGAGTGGACCCAGGGGGCCCTGCCCAAGCCATGGCAGAGACTTTATCAGAGCCTGGGGGGGGTGGGGCCTGCCCAAACCACAGCGGAGGTTTGGGCAGGGCCTGAGCAGAACTGGGGGGCCCTGCCAAAGCCATGGCAGAGACTTGATCAGAGCCAGGGGGGGCCTGCCCAAGCCACAGTGGAGGCTGGAGCAGGGCCTGAGCGGAGCCAGGGGGCCTTGCCCAAGCCATGAAGGAGGCTTGAGCAGGCCTGGAGACAGGGTTGGTGTGCCGGCCTCAGCTTGCAGGCAGTCCTGCCTCTGTGCGTGAGCTGCAGAGGAAACACCTTTTCTGACCACTCATTGGCTAAGCTACCTGTATGCCACTGGTAATTTTCTTGGTAACTTGGGTAATAAGAATCCAAAGAGGTGATTGAGGGTTTTCCCCCAATACTCCTGGAGGAAAAAACAAAGGTCCGCTGCTGAAGGGCTAAGAAATGTCATATCCTTCCCTAGCCAATTTGGCTCAGTGGATAATGCCTTGGTCTGCCAACTGCAGGGTCCAGGTTCGATTCTGATCAAGGTCATGTACCTAGGTTTCAGGCTCCTCCCTGGCTGAGGCCCAAATCAGGGCTCATGCAGGAGGCAACCAATCAAAGTGTCTCTCTCACATTAATGTTTCTTTCTGTCTTTCCCTCTCTTCCACACTCTCTAAAAATCAATGGAAACATATCCTCAGGTGAGGATAAGAAAGAAAGAAAGAAAGAAAGAAAGAAAGAAAGAAAGAAAGAAAGAAAGAAATGTCATATCCTTTGAAAGACACATCTTGAAAATGCCTAAAGAAAGTTATCATTTTTTTCATGGTGAAGGGACTGGAGTCCGTGTTGATGAAACACCTTGGCAGCTGCAGTGGCTGGCAGTGGCTGCAACAGCGGGGTGATGGGGCTAGTGCCTTCCCCTGATCAGCCCGGTTGCTTCCTGCAGAGGGAGGTCAGACTGCGGCTTATGCCCACAGGCCTAAGCCATCAGTAGGACAGCCCCTGAGGGCTCCCAGTCTGTGAGAGGGGGCAGGCTGGGCTGAGGGACACCCCCTAGTGCACAAATTTTGTGCACCGGGTCCCTAGTACTTTTATAAAATGCATAAAATTAGACTACCAGAAAAAATGAAATGGGAAGAAAAACACAAAATTAAAGTCCCCAAGTTCATATGAGTGTAAGGAATTTGTAAAGCTTTCAATCACCTTTTACTCCTTACTTAAATTGAGGTAATTGTGTATAAAGTTCAGTAAAATAAACTTTCATTTCTAAAATCAGAATTCATCTATGAAAAATAATGTGATAAAAACATCTCTAGAGTTGATGAGTATGCAGTTTATGCAAGTGAAGTTTTGAAGAATAAGGGAAAGCTGTAATGCCTTTTCTTTTCATAATCCAAAAAACAGATGTTACAATCTACTTTTTCTGCTCAAAATTCATAAATTAAAACTAACAAGCAAAATAATTTTGGAGAGAAAAATTTAAATAGTACACTGGTATGTCCTTTCAAGATCTAATAATTATTAATATATTGTCATCTTTGGTTTGCATCTATATAATTTTTATATACTATTTTTGCTATGTGTTTGAATATAATTGTGGACATCGTGGCATTTCACCTGTCTATATAATCATGCAACTCACAAGAGTAAAGGTTGCCTCTTACTTACGTTACTTCACACCTAAGGAAATTAATAATTCTATAATCTCTAATGTTACAGATAGATACCTTTGCCTTAACCTAACATATCTGAAAGATTGTCTCTGGGAACAGTACTATCTAATGGTATGTGAAAAATGTTCTGTGGTCACACAGGCTGATGAGGTTTTAAAGACTAAATCTCTTCTAAGGAAAAAAATGTTTATTATCAGGCTACCGAAAGATTTAAGAGTTCTACACTAAAGATAATTTGCCTAACTTTGTTTATCTCAGTGTATCTTAAACTTTACTAAGGCAGTCCCATGAGTGGTAATTAATATCTTTGAGGTGTGAACCCACACTGGAAATGCTGCCACAACAAAAAAGAGTGACTCTAAGGATGGACTATTCAGTTAAAATGGCAGGTGCTTAGCTATGTTGATAAATGAAACACGTGGTATACTTCTCTGCTGCTCACATCTTTCTCTGCAATCAATTGCATGCCCTCTGAATATAGGGCCAATACTTTTCTACAAAATTAAAAACCCATTTGGCCCAGTTTGTATATGAATATTAGAGGCCCAGTGCATGAAAATTCATGCACTGGAGGCGGGTCCCTCAGCCCGGCCTGCCCCCTCTCCCAGTCCGGGAGCCCTTAGGGGTGAGAGGCAACCTGATGATCAGGGGAAGGTGACGCCCCATCACACCTCTGCTGCTGCCACTGCCTGCAGCGCAAGCCTCAGCCAGCCCTGGTTACCTGAGCCTCAGGCTGCCCTGGGAGGCTGGGCAGCCTCCATCTGAGGCTTGTCTGTGCCTTGGGCTGGCCCTGGATGGCTGGGGGGCTGAGGGGACTGGGGGACTCTGGAGGCAGGCGTGTGGCGTGCCTGCCGCCCAGGCGGGGCTGAGGGGACTGGGTGCCGCCATCTTGTGGCTATGGGTGCCACCATCTTTGAGGGCATGGCAGTCAATTAGCATATTCCCTCATTGCTTTGGATGCTGCCATCTTTGAAAGAGTGGCAGTCAATTAGCAAATTCCCTCCTTATTGGCTGTGGGCACCGCCATCTTTGTGATGGCATGAGGGTTAATTAGCATATTCCCTCTTTATTAGCTAGGATTCCATAATTTATTTAAACTTATTGTTTAGGTTTCAGCAGTTTTTCACTATTTCAGATATACTTCAGTGACTATCTTTGTCTGTTATCACTGGTTTAACATGTTAAACACGCAGCCTGTTTTGTCTTCTGGATGGAAAGTATAGTGTCAGTCACTGGTGACTGACTGACTAGGCACTTAATGTGTTAAGTAAGCTGGAATTTCTTTTTGTTTTTAAAATATATATTTTTATTGATTTCAGAGAGGAAAGGAGAAGGAGAGTGAGATAGAAACAACAATAATGAGAGAGAATCATTGATCTGTCTCCTGCATGCCCCCTACTGGGGATCGAGCCCACAACCTAGGCATGTGCCATGACTGGGAATCAAACCATGACCTCCTGGATCATAGGTCGATGCTCAACCGCTGAGCCACACTGGCCAGGCAAGCTGAAATTTCTTTATATGTGGAGGTAGGATTGATCATAGGTTATATACACTCCCAATCATACCAGATATTGTCAGATTGTTCTTAGACTCCTGTCAATATTCAATTTGACAGGAATACTATTACATTGAGTATTCCTGTAGCTTCACTCTAAATATATGTTTTAATAAATTGCAATTTCAGTTAGAATTTTTTCAAATATATTTCTTGGCTAATCATTTCTTTGACTTTCCTATTCTTGACTTTCTCCATTATTTTTGTTGTGTGTTTTTTTTTCAACTGACATGGATATCATTTTGGATACTTCATTTGCTATATTAATACAATTATTTTCTTCTACATTAAATATAACATTATTTATCTATCTCCCAAATACTCATTCTATTTTTATGAGACAGATTTCTAGGTTATAAAATGTATAATCTGAAAATAAAAATTTTTTTCCTACTAAAATACAGAACTGCCATTCAGAACCACCTGAAAGCTGGCTGAATGGAAGTCCTACAACTAGGGAAGTAAAGAAGAAAGCACATTGAGACTAATAGGAGGGACAGAGGTGTAGAACAGGCTGACCTGACACCCATGTGTGCCATTTTTTTTTAATTGGGAAGGAGATCATCTCTGTGAAGGCTACCTGTGAGGGGCAAGGGGTCCCAGACTCACACCAGACCCCCAGCCTGGGGTTCCAGAGCTGGGAAGAGAAATCCCCCAACTATGGGCTGTAAAAACCAGTGGAGATTGTGGCTGAGTGACAAGGAGGCTGCTGGAATCCCATGTGTTCCTCTTAAAGGGCCTATGCACAAACTTACATGGTCCGACTTCTTCCAAGCTCCAGGGCTGGGGACATATGTGGGAGAAACTGGATTGTCTGCCTTGGGACCAGGAACTCAGGGGCAGCTTTCTCCCAGATGGAAGTGCTCACAGGGGTTATTGTCCCTGTGCTGGGATCTCCCCTGTTGCAGGGCTGACTGGCAGCCATATCTGAGTCTCCATTAGCCTGGAGCACACTGTTTGCTCCACCCTGGTGATTCCCAGAGACCCCACCTCATCCAATTTGCAGTTCCACCCAAGCTCTTTGCAGCAGTTTTTCCATATGAATGGCCTTTCCTGACTCAGGCTTCAGACTCTAGTAAAATCTTTCAAACAAGCTACAGCTGGTGACAGCGTGCCCCAAACCTATCAATAAAAGGCCCAAGACCCAGCACTAGCAACAACCTGCCCTGCTTCATAGCTGGGCCTCACCTGGACAATACAAATAGCAAATAGCAGTCATCTGCAGATCCCTCAGTAGCTCCTGTTTGGTGGCCCCAGGCAGTGGTTCTCAACCTTTCTAATGCCGCAACCCTTTAATACAGTTCCTCATGTTGTGGTGATCCCCAGCCATAAAATTATTTTCGTTTGTACTTCATAACTGTAATTTTGCTACTGTTAATGAATTGTAATGTAAATATCTGTTTTCCGGTGGTCTTAGGCTCTACAGCAGCGGTTCTCAACCTGTGGGTCGCGACCCACAGGTTGAGAACTGCTAGCAGCGTCGCCGAAGACCATCAGAAAACACAGATATTTACATTATGATTCATAACAGTAGCAAAATTAGAGTTATGAAGTAGCAACGAAAATAATTTTATGGCTGGGGATCACCACAACATGAGGAACTGTATTAAAGGGTCATGGCATTAGAAAGGTTGAGAACCACTGCGGGCCTAGAGCCAGTGGATAGCTACAGACTATAGCAGATCACAACTCTACACATCCACAAGTGACACACTCAAGGGTAGACTCAGAGAGCACCAAAGCCCCACTGGAGCAAGTCCTATTCCATAGGCATGTTTCCTGCACAGCAGTTCTTCCATTGTAGACACAGCTGGTCCTCGCAACCAATTGGCCTGGAGGTCAGCTCCTCCCAGTGATGCCAACAGCAATCAAAGCTCAACTACAAGACTGTGCAAACAACTCACACAGGGGGACACCTAGAGAGCCCAGCTCAGGTGACTGGGGAGACTGAGCCAATGGGCCCTACAGGACACCTACTACTCAAGGCCATTTATCAATTCCAAGACACCTACTATACAAGGCCACTTACCAATTCCAGCTCTATCTAATGCATAGAAACAGACACAAGGAAGCAGCCAAAATGTGGAAACAAAGAAATGTCACAAATGAAAAAAAATGGACAGAAGCAAACTACTGAATACAGAGTTCAAAATCATGGCTTATAAGGTTACTCAAGGATGTTCATGAGACTTTCAAGGATCTTAGTGAGAATATCAAAGACATGAAAAAGGACGAGTCAGAAATTAAGCATACACTAACTGAAATAAAGAATAATTTAAAGGGACTCAACAATAAAGTAGAGGAGTCTGAGAATCAAATCAATGATTTGGAATATGAGGAAGCAAAACACACCCAATGAGAAGAGCAAAAAGAATACTAAAAAATGAAGATAGTGTAAGGAGCCTCTGGGACAACTTCAAGCATACCGACATGTGCATTATGGGAGTGCCAGAAGGAGATGAGAGAGAGCAAGATACTGAAAACCCATTTGAAGAAATAATGACAAAAAACTTCCCCTACCCAGTGGAAGAAATAGACTTACAAGTCCAGGAAGCACAGAGAGTTCCAAACAAGAGGAACCCAAGAAGCCACACCAAGCCACAATATAATTAAAATGCTAAGGGCTAAAGACAAAAAGAGAACCTTAAAATCAGCAAGAGAAAAGCAATTATAGTTACCTACAAGGGAGTGCCCATATGACTGTCAGCTGATTTCTCAACAGAAACTTTGCAGGCCAGAGGGAGTGGCAAGAAATATTCAAAGTGATGGAATAGCAAGGAGCTACAACCAAGATTACTCTACCCAGCAAAGCTCTCATTTAGAGTTGAAAGTCAGATAAAGAGCCTCACAGACAAAAACTAAAGGAACTCATCACCACCCAACCAATATCACATGAAATGTGGAAGGGTATTTGATGTAGAAGAGGAAGAAGAAGAAGAAGAAGAAGGAGAATAAGAAGAAGAGGAAGAAGAAGAAGAAGAAGAAGAAGAAGAAGAAGAAGAAGAAGAAGAAGAAGCAGAAGAAGAAGAAAAAGAGAAGGAGGAGGAGGAGGAGGAGGATGAGGAGGAGGAGGAGGGCCACTCAGCCGATGTAGGTCAGTGATTGAGCATTGAAGGTCAGTGGTTGAGCATTGACCTATGAACCAGGGGGTCACAGTTCGATTCCCAGTCAGGGCACTTGCCCACAACTTGATCCCCAGTGTGTGGCATGCAGAAGGCAGCCGATAAATGATTATTTCTCATTATTGATGTTTCTATCTCTCTCTCTCCCTCTCCCTTCATCTCTGAAATCAATTAATATATATATATATATGTGTGTATATATATATATATATTTAAAAAGAAGATGGGGAGATAAAAATATGAACAATAAAATAGCAACAAATGCATATCTATCAACAATTGAATCTAAAAATTGAAATAAACAAACAAATTATAATAAAAAAATAAACTAGTGAATAAAATAGCAACAGAGGCATGGAAGCATGGAACAGACTGCTGAATCTCAGAGGAAAGGGGGGAATGGAGGTAGGTGGGAAGAGATAAACCAAAGATCTTACCTATGGATATAGACAGTAGGGTGGTGAAGGCCTGGGATAGGTTGGGAACCAGTGGGGGTGGGGGACACATCTGTAATACTCTCAACAATAAAGATTTTAAAATTAAAAAAAATTATCTAATTGTAAGATTCTGTTGAGCCAGATTTCAGGCAGTTATTAATGATGGTTGTTCTGTGATTTAGTTGTAATTTTTATGTGATTGTCCTCTACCATTTTAATGTCTCCTAAGAATACATTCATATACCAATAGTGTAACTAAAATTAATCACTATAGTGGTAAGTGCTATATAAAATTCATTCCTATATTCATTTAAAAATATTTGCCCAATTGGCATGGCTCAGTGGTTGAGCATCAACCTATGAACCAGGAGGTCACATTTGATTCCTGGTTGGGGCACATGCCCGGGCTATGGTCTCGATCCCCAGTGGGTACATGCAGGAGGCAGCCGATCAATAATTCTCTGTCATCATTGATGTTTCTCTCTCTCTCTCTCTCTCCCTCCTTCCCTCCCTCTCCCTCTCCTTCTCCCTTCTTCTCTGAAATCAATAAAAATATATTTAAACAAAATAAATAAGTAATAAAAATATTTATTGATCACCCATTATGTGCCAGGTACTATTCTAACCCTATGGATGCAGCAAAAATAAAAGGGATAAAATGCCCTGACCTTGTGTATATTACACATCTGGTGGGGAGCCAGATAGTAAACAAAAGGAATAAGTAAATTATATTGGATGGTGATAAATGCAATGGAGAAATACATGCCAAGAATATACAGAGTATAGAGGCAGGAGTTGCAAGTTTTAAAAGATCCTCCCTCACTAAGAAGGCAACTTTTTGTTGCTAACTTTTTAAAAATATGTTTTTATTGATTATTAGAGGGAGAGATAGGAACATCAATGAGAGATAAATATCAATCGGCTGCCTCCTGCACATCCCCTACTGGGGACTGAGCCCATGACCCAGGCATGTGCTCTGACCAGGAATTGAACCAGTGATCACCTGGTCCATGGGACAATGCTCAACCAACTGAGTCACTCCAGTTGAGAAAAAGGTAACTTTTGAAAGAGGGAGCCATGGGAGTCCTGGGGGAATGGGGGGAGGGAGATGTGGGGGATTGGAAATAGAGTGGAGTGAGCAAGGAGGAAGAGAATAGATTAAGTCAGGGTTATTGGGGAGGGGGGAATGTCTTGCCAGTCTTCGTAGGCCATTGAAAGGAATTTGGAATTACCATACTCTTAGTGAAGCCACTGAAGGTAATAGCAGAGAAGGGACATGATCTGGTTTGTATTTCAACAAGGGAATAACTCAGAGTGGAAGCACAGCCACGAGTCATTCTCCTCAGAGAAGAAGTGATGTATATTTTAGTCCAGAGTGTTCACCTTCAGGATATTTCACAAATCAAGTCAACGAGATTTGGGGACAGATCAGATGTGATATAAGGAAGCAAGAGAGGAGTCCATCGAAGATGATTACAAAGATTTTTGACCTGAGCAACAGGCCCAAAGGAGTTGCTATTAACTGAGACCGAAAGCCCTCAGGATGAGCAGGTTTGGGAGGAAGATCAGGAACTTAGCTTTGGACACAGTGCAGGTGTTGGATATAGATAGTCTAGAATTCAAGGTTGAGGTTTGCACTGGGGATGGAAGTTTGGAAATACAGATCTCCTTTCAAGGCAGGACTTGCCACTCCAGCCCTGGGATGCTGTCAGCTCCTTCAAGGCCGGCCTTGGTTGCAGTGAACCACTCTGCTCAAATCTGGGCCCTTCCCGGGAGGCTCACATCAGTGACTGGAATCAGGGATATGAAGCCCAGGAGTTTGAGCCACAGAGGGGACAGCTCTAATGGGCTCTCCATGCTCCGACTCTTTGTGGGGTCAACCAAGGCCAATGCAGTGCCTGATTCACAGTTCAAATTCTCCACCCACCCAACCCTGGCATTATGGTTCCTCCCTCTCTTTTCCACGGATGTCAATCCCTAGTAAATATCCTGCATTTCAAACTGCATCTCAGTGTCTGTCTACTTCCAGGGAAGTTAATTTGCAACAGGAGTCATGAGTATCTAGATGGTATACAAAGACTGGAAATTGCATTTAGTGTACATTCAGGCCCACTTCCTAAGACACAGACTCATATCCCTGCCCTGAACCTGACATCCCCTGAGAGACAAGAGGAGAATAAAAAGTAGCTGCTACACGCATTTCAGAGAGGCCATGACAGGAAAGGCCACAGATGCCCAACTTCAATAGTATTCAGAAACATTCTAGCTAAAACCACAAAGCAAGCCATTTCACATCCATCAGACTGTCAAAAATTTAAAAGTCTATCAATATCATATTTTAACCCATAGACTAAAACAAATATCCATGAGTCTATACTGATCTAAGTGAATGATCAAATAACCAAGTAACTGGGGGAAAGAGATAGCTCTGTCTTTCAATAGAATTCCTTAATAAATATTACTAAACATAGAAGGAAAAGAGAACATGAAAAATCACCATTAGGCAAATGCCCAGTAATAACTGTTTCAGAAAAGATCTACCACTGGTAGTTAAAATTAGTGGGCAAAAGTTTGAGGAGAAACAAAATATGTATAGTCTCAGAGAAATCCCCTAAGATATTTATTAAGTACAAGGAGGAAGACAAAACTTTACAGTGGAGAAGTGCAGCTATAGCACTATAACCAAGTGGTCAAGGTCAACCTCACCAGCAACATATGAACATTATGAAACCCCTAATAGAATGTATTGTGTGGTATTCTTGGCAAAAATGCATAACTTCATACATTTCAATCATGATAAACATCAGACAAACCCAAACAAGGGACATTCTATAAAAGAGCTGCTCAGCACTCTTCAAGGGTGTCAAGGCCGTTAAAAACAAAGAAATACAGAGGAATTGTCCACAGACTATAGGAGGCCAAAGATACAGGACCATTAAATACAACGTGGGATCCGGATTTAATCCTGGAACAGAAAAAAAGACATTGGTAAAAATTTGTTAAAATTCAAATAGGTTAGTAGTTTAGTTAATATGGCACCAATGTTTGTTCCTGGGTTTTGATCATTGTATTATATTGTTAAACATTAGGGGGAGCAGGGGAAGAGATATGTGAGTACTCTCAGTACTATCTGCAACTTTCCTGAGTATAAAATCATCTAGCATTGCAGCTCCCCCATCACTCTCTCTGGATCCACTTTGCGCCAGGGAATCCAGGTGTTTATCATGAGAATACTATGAAGAGGGCCACATGGTAAGAAACTGAGACTTTTGCCAACAGCTAGCACTGACTTCCAGGTGTGTGAATGAACCACCTGCAAAGGGATCCCTACCTCCACCCCCATCAAGTTTTCTGATGACTGCAGTCCTGGCCAATGTCCTTTTTTTTAAAATTTTTTATTTAAACTTTATTGTTGAAAGTATTGTATATCTCCCCTTTTTTCCCCCATTGACCCCCTCCAACCCCCCCCCATTATCTGCCCCAGGCCCTCACCACCCCCTGTCTGTGTCCATGGGTTATGCACACAAGGTCTTTGGTTGATTACTTCCCAATCACCCACCCTACCCTGCCTTCCCTCTGAGATTACCCATTCTGTTCCATGCTTCCATGTCTCTGAGTCCATTCTGTTCATCAGTTTATTTTGTCAATTAGATTCCAAATATGAGTGAGATCATGTGATACTTGTCTTTCTCTGACTGACTTATTTCACTTAGCATGATGCTCTCCAGGTCCCTTCAGGCTGTCTCAAAGGGTGAGAGATTCTTCTTTTTTTGTTTTTTATCACAAGTTGCCAATAGCACTTTATTTTTTCTTTTCAACATCCTGTTCTGCAGCTTCTTTGGCTCTTTTTGCCCGGATGCCAAAGAGCCGGGCATTGGCACGGGCCATTCGAAGACTGGCAAAAGCCTTGAAGTTCTTCTCCTCCTCTGTGATGACCCTGGCTTTCTCCTTCTTGTAGACATTCCGTATGGGCATGACTGGTCCGGTCAGCTGTGTGGCCAATTTGAATTCTTCAGCAGAACTGTCTCCCTTCTTGGGGGCCGAAGGCTTTCTGGGGAAGAGTATGAGCTTGGAGCGGTACTCCTTCAGCCGCTGCACGTTGGCCTGCAGGGACTCGGTGGACTTGTTCCGCCGCCTCGGATCCACCGAGATCCCAATGGTCCGGGCCACCTTTTTGTGGATGCCAGCCACCCGTAACTCTTCCAAGCTGAAGCCCCTGCCGGCTGGCACTTTGGTGTGGTCCCTCACGGTGGGGCATCTCACTATGGGTCTGATGGGTCCAGACGCAGGGCGAGGGGCGATGCGTCGCGCTTTGGCTTGCCGGGCCTTGCGTCTGCGGATCTTCCGCGCCGGCTGGTTAAACCACGTGGCAACGCGCCGCTGCCAGTCCTTGTGGAAGTGGGGTTTTAGGATCATGCCATTTCGACTGGGCGCCATGGCTGCTGCCTACGGGCCTTCTCTGAAGAATGGCCAGCGGAAAGCAAGAGATTCTTCTTTTTTACTGCAGCATAGTATTCAATGGTGTAAATGTACCACAGCTATTTTATCCACTCATCTACTGATGGGCACTTGGGCTGTTTCCAGATCTTAGCTGTTGTAAATTGTGCTGCTATGAACATAGGGGCGCATACATTCTTTCTGATCGGTGCTTCAGGTTTCTTAGGACACATTCCTAGAGATGGGGTCACTGGGTCAAATGGCAGTTCCATATTTAATTTTTTGAGGAAACTCCATACTGTTTTCCACAGTGGCTGTACCAGTCTGCATTCCCACCAGCAGTGTTCCTTTTCTCCACATCCTCGCCAGCACTTGCCATTTGTTGATTTGTTGATGGTAGCCATTCTGACAGGTATGAATTGATACCACATTGTCCTTTTAATTTGCATCTCTCTAATGATCAGTGACTTTGAGCATTTTTTCATGTCTCTTGGCCACCTGTATGTCCGCTTTGGAGAACTGTCTATTTAGATCCTTTGCCCATTTTTTAATTGGACTGTTTGTCTTCATTTTTTTAAGTTGTATGAATTCCTTATATATTTTGGTTATTAACCCTTTATCAGTTGTATCTTTGCCAAATATGTTCTCCCATGCAGTGGACTTCCTTTTCATTTGGTTGATGGTTTCTTTTGCTGTGCATAAGCTTTTTATTTTGATGTAGTCCATTTGTTTACTTTCTCCTTAGTTTCCTTTGCCCTAGGACAGTGGTCGGTAAACTGCAGCTCGCAAGCCACATGCGGCTCTTTGGCCCCTTGAGTGTGGCTCTTCCACAAAATACCATGGCCTGGGCGAGTCTATTTTGAAGAAGTGGCATTAGAAGAAGTTTAAGTTTAAAAAATTTGGCTCTCAAAAGAAATTTCAATCGTTGTACTGTTGATATTTGGCTCTGTTGACTAGTGAGTTTGCCCACTGTTAGAGCATTGTCCTGATATGTCAAAGTTGCAGGTTGGATTCCCTGTCAGGGCACATATACTAGTAAGAACCAACCAATGAATGTTCATTCTCTAAAAAAAAAAAAAAAAATCAATAATTAAAAATAAATAAATAAAATAATAGTAAAAGTGCTATCAGTCACATTCTGAGGTCCTAAGGGTTTGGGCTTTAACATATGAATCTTGGCGGGGACACAATTCAGCCCATAACAATATCATGAAGGCTCAACAAGTTAATGGAAGACGCTTTGGCTGAAATTAACAAGAATATCTGCTGAACTCCTGAAAATGTGCATTCATCTTGGACATCATGCATCTGTTGGGTCCTGGATAGCTCAGAAGCTCACCTGAGTCATCTCGTCAGGATCCATTCCATCCGACACATTGCCATCTTCAGAGAGGTGGTTTCTCAGGGCTTATTGAGTTTTGCTTAATGAATGCCTTCACTCCAGGAACCGTCCTGACATAGTAATATGCAAAAGCAGGGATATAGGTGGGGACAAAAGAGGCATTTTCTTTTCACATCTCTCTCCTTTAAAGCTAAAGGAAAATCTTTCCCAGAAGCCCTGATTTTCTTTCTTAGTCTCATTGGCTAAACTGTGTCACATGATCATCCCAGGCCAAGCCCTGGTGAGGAGGAACTGGAGTGCCCTGATTTCCTTAAATCAGGAGTCTCTTCTGGGGGCAGCAGGTTGTCACCTGAATGATATCAGGATTCCATTACCAAGGGAAAAAGGAGAGAATGGCTTGGGATAGGCAACCTACAGGCAGTACAGTATTCATGCATTCTCACATTCATTCATATTCAACATATATTTACTGAGTATCTACTACATGCTGTAAATACAGCAGCAAATAAAACACTAATTCTGTGCCTACTTAAAATTCACACCGACTACCCGCCACGTTCTATGGATACAAAGGTGATCCATGAGACTCAGTCTCTGCCTTTTGGGGCTCCCGTTAGGTTCTTTTTGTTTGGGGCCGAGTTTGCACATCCCAAAGGACATGAATTTCCCAGAGGGGTTAGGGTCTGCCTTCGTGTTGACCCTCCATCCTTCCCCTTTATAAACAGAGATAACAAGCAGCAGCTGCTCTTCCCCAAGAAGCTCTGGCACTGCTCCGAGCCCGAGGAAGCCTGATCACTGCTTTGAGGTATTTACTAACATGGAAGAGTAGGACATGGGACTTGTTAGTCTCCTGGCCCATCCTCTAGCCTCTGATAAATGCCATTCACTGGACACTTGACATGTACCAAGTACCATGCTAAGCATCTTATTAGCAGTCTTTTCTTTAATCCCTATCCATCCCTGCAAGGGAATCATTAGCAATCTTACTTTTATAGACTCAGAGATGCGGAGGATCAAGGTCAAGAGCTGGTCAGTGCATAGTCTTTCCCATTACACAGTAGTGCCTCCCACCTTTTGAAGATCCTGGTTGAGTAGATATGAGAGCAAAAGTGGCTGTTCCACAGACAATTTTTATAGAATGCATTCGCTGCCTTCACATGGGATGAAAACTGGCTAGTGCATAAGAGATCAGGGCAATGGGCACGTGAAGGGAAGTAACTCATCTTATAGATGGTTTCATTCGGCCTCCGGAGAGTCTGAGTTGCTCACTGAGTGAGCTGAAGGCTTTGTCTCTTCCCTTCAGGAGGGAGAAGGAAGAGTGTTCACCCATGGGTGCCCCCTGCTCTGGATTTGCACACACCATATCTTCTAATCCTGGAACAGGCCTGGCAGGCAGTTACTAACCCCTTTGTATCGAGGAAGCAACTGGAGCTTGGTGAGGTTGTGCCCCTAGGCCAGAGATCACACAACATGTGGCAGGGTGGAAGATTTGAACTGTGGCATCCTCTTACTTCATAGATTGGGAGAAGGATTCGGGAAGAGGAGGCTACTCTTCCCTGAGGCCACTTATTCCATGTATGCGTGGTGTCCATAAAACAGTCATGAGGTAAAAAAGTGAAAGCTGAATTCAAAAAGAAACATTTTTGTGCTATAAAAAACAGCAGTCTTATTTTGCAATTCTGTAGCTCCTATTACAAAGTTATTGCCTAAAGTGAGTTAATATTTCCCTTTCAGAGATAATGTTATCATAACTAAATTACTTTGCAGTTTTTCAATTAAGTTAGCTTCTAAACGGTACCTTTAATTAGCCAGGGTGATGAGCTGAGCAGATAATGTGGAAATCTTAGATAGCAAGGTTCAAGGTGACAGGCAAAGTCCCAGCAAAGATGCAGCTGCCTCTCTGAGGGAGAAGCACTGGAGGTGAGCTCTGGAAAACCCCAGCTCTCTGCAGGCCTGTTCAGGAGGGAGGGAGTAGTGGGAGAGCCACCTGGGACTCTTGGAGTGAACACTTCACCGCTAAAGGAAAGACCACACATTAGGCAATTAACACTTAAGAGCAATCATTAGCCATGACTGGTCTGGCTCAGTGGATAGAGCATCGACCTGCAGACTCAAAGGTCCCAGGTTCGATTCCAGTCAAGGGCATGTACCTTGGTTGTGGGCACATACCCAGTGGGGTGTGTGCAGGAGGTGGCTGATTGATGTTTCTTTCTCATCGATGTTTCTAACTCTCTATCCCTCTCCCTTCCTTTCTGTAAAAAATCAATAAAATATATTTTTAAAAAAGATACTAGTGTCATATTAGGTATTAGAGATTTTTTAAAAAGGTGGGGGCAGTGATCATAGCTCCTTGACTTCAATGAACTCAGAGACTAACAAGGGAGAAAGGAATACAAATAGTAGTAGTAATAATAAACCACTCTTGGGAGGTAGAATTGATGAGATTGAAATACAATGGGTATTGTGTTAGCAAAAGAAGTGCTTTCTAATGAATGAGCGGGAAGACTTACATTTTCCACCATGTACTCAGGCCCAATCAGTGGACAAAAAATTCAATTTAAATAATAACTCCTAGGTTATAGCCTGGATTGTAGTTCTGACATTTCTACTTCTTAAATAACCTTTCAGATTCTTCCTCTCTCCTCCAGCTCCCCAGCCACTGTCCTCACTACCATGTGCCTCTTGGGAGCAGCCTCCTCACGGGTCTCCCTGACTTCAGTCCTAACCCCTCCAATCGACCTCCCTTGCAGCCACCAGGTGACCTGGCTGAAATCCACACCCAATCCTGTCACTCTCCCATTTGAAATCCAGAGTTGAGCACAGTGCCTGGCACCTGGCCTCACTGTGCTGCATCATGTTGTAGAGTTTCCTGGGGCTGCCATAACAAAGAACCACGAACTCAGTGGGAACAGACCTGTCCAAGCGTGGGCTCTCCCAGAAGCTGACCCCAAGGCGGGGATTCAAATGCAAGTGGTTTACTTGGGAGGTGAACCTGGGAAAGGCCAGCAGCTGATGGGGAAGTAAAACAGGGAGAGAAGACACTAGGTACATTGTCAAGGTCGTTGCCATCATGGACACTGAAGCTGTCTGGCTGGGGGACTCGGAGATGCTGTGAACCTGCCTCAGAGTGATTTTGAAGGAGATGGGGGACTGGTCCACCAGTGCCAGTCAGTCAAGGGTGAGAGTTTCCCCTGCGAGACGTTAACTTCCAGGCACTTCCATCCTGTCCTATGTATGCAGAGGAAGGCAAAGAGCCATGGGTGCAAAGAGCATTTAGAAGCCTTACATGGTAAGTGTGATGGGTTAAGGTGGGACATTGACAGTGTCTATGACAACCCTCAGGAGAGAACTCAGCCCAGGCTGAAGAGTAAATGCAAAAAGATGTCCAGTGTTGACTAAAATAGCAAAACTGAACAGATGGCAAACAAATGATGAAAACCACACAAAATATCTAGCAATGTGGGGATGGTTTAGTGATGTCCATTTAAAGAAAGGAGGCACAGCTACCACCATGCCGCTTTCAAAGCCCTTGAGCAGCATAGCAAAGACTCACCATCAGATGCTAAGTGGGAAGTGGAGGATGCAATGTGAATTAATGATAGGTATACTATGGTTGTGCATAGGTAAATATCCATCTTCAAGCAAGAAGCATTCAAGGGAACCACAAAGAATTGGAAATGTATTAGGGTGATGGGACCAGGAGAATTCTTTTGCCAAGTTGTCTTTTCAACCAAGTGGAGGGCAAAGATTTACTATGACTAATTAAAAACACCAATTCACAGAGATCAATGTACTCTCCACACTCCCCTGCCACTGTTTCCTGCTGGTGCTTAAATTCTTGTCTCAGTTAGCTTTTGGGAGAGCCCAAACTAAAATTGGTCTATTCCCAGGACTGGGGTATCTGGGCCATTGGGCATGAACATCTTTAGGGTTCTTTTCATGGTTCAATTTAAACTAAACTCCTTCTCTTTCTGTTTTCATTTGCTAATCCCCCAAATCAGCATTTGGCAGCTCAGACAGCTGCTTCAGATCATTGGAAACATGCTCACATGTGTTCAGTCATGTCCTGCTTCCTTTCTTCATGTACATAGAGGCTGAGGAACTTTGGGAGTTGACATCATCAAGACAGATTCGGTGCCCAGGAGTCTGCAATTTATCAGAATGTAAAGAATGTGAAAATGGAATTTAGCCTGCAGATTGTGTTCCTTATCAAATGTCTCCAAGCATGTTCCAAGAGCGACATAAATTAAGCCTTTACCCAGAAGATACATTACCTCTGTGTGAGGCCTTCCACATAGTTTTCTAATGGAAGTCATTGGAAGCTTGGCTCCCACAGATAAGCGACCAGTTCTGCCCAGCCTGTGAGTTAGTAATGACATCAAATCCTGCCTTGGGACACACACTGAGGGTGAAGGGATGGAAAAAGGTTTTTCAGGCGAATGGAAATGAGAAAAAAACTGTACTGAGAATCCAAGATGGTAGGTAAACACCTAAACTGCTGCCTCCTACAACAATTTAAACTGCAACTAAAAGACAAAACGTCTATCACCCAGAACCACGGGAAAGCTGGCTGAGTGGAAGTTCTGCAACTAGAAGGAAAGAGAAAAGAGCATTGAGACGTGCACGAGCACTGAAAAGCTGAGGTACGGAGGCGCGTGATCTGGGCTGGCTGCGGGCGACTGGGTGCGTTGCTTTTTTCAACCCGAAGGGAGACAAGCCCCCGATTACTCTGAAATCCAGTCTCTGGGGAGATGCAGGGGACCCAAACTCCTACGGGGAGAAGCTGGACTGTCTGCCAGAGAGGGTGGCTTGCTTGCAGAGCTGCGCGCAGGAATAATTGTTTACGGCACTGGGGCACGGGACTCGCGGATGCCATTGGAGACTCAGAGCCGGCTAACTAGCAGCCATTGCTGTTTGCAATGCCCTAACCTAGTGACACCCTGAGGCCCCGCCCTACAAAACCACCCAAGCTCCAAGCAGCTCAATTAGCATAAGAAAGGCCTGCCCTATCACAGCTTAACCTAGCAAACTTGCAGCCTGGGTCAGACAGCTCCAAAACCTCCAAACCCCAAGCAAAGAGGAGAAAACTGCAGCTCTCACTGTAGCTCCTGCTGAGTGGCCTCAGACAGTAGCTGACCTGCACCCCATTGGAGATCCAGAAGCCAGTGTACCTAGTGGTCAGTGTGAGACACCAGATTTCAACTCCTCACATCCATAAGTGACACATTCAAGAGGCAGACTCAGTGAGCACCAAAGCCTCACTGAAACAAGTCCTGCACCATAAGCGTGTCTTCAGCACAGCAGTTCTTCCATTATAGACACAGGGAGTGCTCACAGCTAATTGGCTTGGAGGTCAATTCCTCTCAGCGTAACAACAGCAATTAAGGCTTAACTGCACCAAGACTTTGCACTCAGCCCACAAAGGGGTGTACCAAGAGCGTCCACATCAGGAGATTGGGGAGGCTGAGCTACTGCCCCCTATAGGTCACCTACCACACAAAGCCACTCCATCAACACAGGGAAGCAGCCAAAATGCAGAAACAAAGAAACATGTCACGAATGAAAGAAACGGAGGAAAGCAAACTACTGGATGACATAGAGTTCAGAACCACATGTATAAGGTTACTCAAGAATCTTCTAAAAACCGCTGAGAAACTTGATAACACTTCTGAGGAGCTTAGTGAGACCTTCAAGGACCTTAATGAGAATGCCAAAAAAATGGAAAAGGACCAGTCAGAAATGAAGCATACACTGTCTAAAATAAATATACAGAAACTCAACTGTAGAACAATGTACCCCAAGAATCAAACCAAAGATCTGAAATATGTGGAAACAAAAAACATCCAACCAGAAAAACAAAAAGAAAAAAGAATCCAAAAATATGAAGATAGTGTAAGGAGCCTCTGGGACAACTTCAAGAGAACCAACATCCGAATTTTTGGGGTGCCAGAAGAAGGGAGAGAGCAAAATATTGAAAACCTATTAGAAGAAATAATGACAGAAAACTTTCCCTACCTGGTGAAAGAAATAGACTTACAAGTTCAGGAAGCGCACAGAACCCCATACAAGAGGAATCCAAAGAGGACCACACCAAGACACATCATAATTAAAATGCCAAGGGCAAAAGACAAAGAGAGAATATTAAAAGCAGCAAGAGAAAAACAGTTAATTACCTACAAGGGAGTACCCATACGACTGTCAGCTGATTTCTCAACAGAAACTATGCAGGCCAGAAGGGAGTGGCAAGAAATATTCAAAGTGATGAACAGCAAGAACCTACAACCAAGATTACTCTACCCAGCAAAGCTATCATTCAGAGTTGAAGGTCAGATAAAGAGCTTCACAGACAAGAGAAAGCTAAAGGAGTTCATCACCACCAAATCAGGATTACATGAAATGCTGAAGGGTATCCTTTAAGAAGAGGAAGAAGAAGAAAAAGATAAAGACAAAAATTATGAACAACAAAATGACATCAAACACATACCTACCAACAAGTGAATCTAAAAATCAAGTGAATGAAAAATCTGAAGAACAGAATGGACTGGTGAATATAATAGAATCAGGGACACAGAAAGGGAGTGGACTGACGATTCTCAGGGGAAGCAGGTGTGAGGGGTGCGGGAAGAGATTGGACAAAAATCTTACTCCTAAAGATGAAGACAGTGGTGGGGGGTAAGGGCATGGGATGGGGTGGGGAATCAGGTGGAGGGGAGCTATGGGGAAAAATAAAAGAGGAACACCTGTAATAATCTGAACAATAAAGATTTATTAAAAATAAATCCTCCCTTGGGCACTGTCTAGCAGGGCTTGCAAGGGCTTCTGGGAAACCAAAGGGGGACAAGATTCAGCCCCAGGGACCTGGGTGACAAATGTTCATTGAGTCCTACTATGTGCCAGCTATGGGATAGATAGTTTAAGAGACATTATTTCTTCCCATCAAAAAACTCACATAATAAGACAACTCAAATGTCCATCAATGGAAGAATGGATGAACAAAATGTGGTTTACTCATATAATAGGATATTATCCAGTCATAAAAAGAATGAAGCACTGACACAGGCTACAAGATGGGATGAACTTTGGAGACACTGTGCTACAGTTAAAGAAGCGGGTCACAACAAAGTTATCATCATATTGTATGATGCCACGTACATGAAATGTCTGGAATAGGCAAATCCAGAGACAGAAAGTAGATGAGTGTTTCTCTGATGCTGGTGGGGGAAGGAGGAATTAGGGTGAGAATGCTAATAGATTTCCTTTTGGTGGATGAAAATGTTCTAACACAACCTCGTGAATATACTAAAAAACATAGACTTGCCTTAGCCAGTTGTTCAGTGGTTAGAGCATAATCCCATGCACTGAAGTGTTGAGGGTTCAATTCCGGTCAAGGGAACCTCTGTTGTAGGCTCAATCCTCGTGTATGTGGGAGGCAACCAGTCAGTTTGACTCTCTCACATCAATGTTTCTCTCTCTCTGTCTCTCCCACTCCCTTCTACTCTCTCTAAAAAAAACAAATCAATGGAAAAAATATCCTTGGGTGAAGATTAACAAAAAAACAAAAAATATGAAACATTGACTTGTATTGTTTAAATGGGTGAATTGTATGGCATGTGAATTATATCTTAGTAAAGCTTTTATTGAAAAAAAGAGAAAAACATTCAGAGGAGAGAAGCATATTATATGAAGCAAGTTCTACAAAGTTCACAAAGGAAGTGAGATTTGAGCTGAATCTTGAAGGTGATCAGGGAAGGACTAGGGAGAAAGTGGCTCCTGGACGAGGGGACAGCACAGGAGCACACAGTGTGAGGAAAGGTCTCCAGCAATTGATTAAGATAGTTAGAAAGAGCTGTGACTCTGAGCTTGTGGAGGATGGGGTGGAGGATATTTTCCCATTGATTTTTAGGGAGAAGGAAAGAGAGAGGAAAGACAGAGAGAAACATCAATGTGAGAGAAACACATTGATTGGTTGCTTTCTGCACGTGCCCCGACCAGGGTCTAGGCCAGGGAGGAGCCTACAACCGAGGTACCTGCCCTTGACCGGAATCGAACCCTTGACCAGAATTGAACCCGGGACCCTTTGGTCCATAGGCCTACACTCTATCCACTGAGCCAAACCAGCTAGGACCATATTGTTTTTATGTAAATGCATTAGACTATCAACAATGTCTCATACTTTGCTTTTAATAGTAACAAAAATATTAGATATCATTCCAAATTTGTATACAATGAATTTGTTCATTTTTTAATGGGTATGTAAGATGTACCACATTTTGATCACCAATTTCCTATCAATGGACATTTAGGTTGTTTCCAATTTTTCCTTCTTAAAAAAATCTGCAATAAATAATCTTATACATATTACATTTCACTTAAGTATGAATTTATCTGTAGGTGAAATTCCTAGAAGTGGAACTGCTACATTACAGAGCTTGTGCTTTTTAATTTTGTTTTCAGAGTTCAGCTTTCTACTGACCGTGTTACAAAAGAAGTGTAGTCACATAGATCAAAGCCCGTGTCAACATCAGACTCCGAAGAGTCTTCTTTCTTTGCCTCCACTTTCTTCTCCTCAGCTGGGCCAGCAGTGGCAGAGGGGGAAGGACCATTGGCTGGTGTAGCACCAGCTACTGGGGCAGGTCCGATAGCCCCTACATTCCAGATGAGGTTCTTGATATTGACGTTGGTCAGAGTTTTTGCAAACAAGCTGGACCAGAAGGGTTCAACTTTTACACCAGCTACTTTAATGAGGGCCCTGATCTTATCCTCTGTGACCATCACTTCATCGTTTTGCAGGATGAGGTCTGAGTAGATGCAGGTAAGCTCTGAGACCGAGGCCATGGTGTGGGTGGGCACAGGGTGAGTGCTGCCAGCCATGGTGCTAGTTGCTGGATGGAGTGAGGGCCTCACCCCAACTCGGCCTTAGCTTCGTAGGAAGAACCCAGCATCTTACCAGCAGCTGGGGAGAGGGACTTAAATTTTGACAGATATTGTAACACTGTCCACAATAGAGGTTCTACCAATTTATTCTTCCATTGGCAATGGGTAAAAGAGCCTGGTTCCCCACCTTTTGGGGGGTATGTTTGGAAATATTGTCAATCAGTTCATAGAGAGCCTTGTATACTAAGCAAAGAAGTTTGAACTTGATCCATACTCCATGGACACCCACTGGAGGATTTAAACACTGGATGAGGATGAATAGGTTTGAAGTTTTTAAAGCTTATTTGCATGATAACATCAAATAAATGTTGTAGGAAATTTTTATTCTCTAACAGGCAATGAGTGATAATGTGACTAATCAGAGAGGGGGGAATCTCCATTAGGATTTAAGCCATGCTGGAGAGAATGTGATTATCATTTAGGTACAACAGCCATTCTAGACAATAAGATTGGATATGAGTGCAATCTGTTTTTTTACAATCCCATAACTCTAACTTTCCTGCCATTTTTCTTTTATCACATCCTTCCCACATGTTGATGGCTTCTAATGAAGCATTTGGCCTTTAAGGGTGACGACATAAAACCAATAGCCAGGAATTTTTATTGGAAGCTAACAGTGGAGCAAAAGACAAGAAGACAGGTATATAGCAGCTTTATCTTTCTCTAGAAGAAGATTCTGCAAATTAACTGTATTTGGAACTGGCATTAAACAAAGAGCTGGGGAAAACAAAACAGCAGACACATTCATCCTGAGTCATTGTTTCTTAAACAACAGGTAATCGGTATTATTTGATACAAAGTGAAAAGGAAGATGGATGGCAGATGGCTGCGAAGGGAACAGCATAGGAAGGACTGACAGTCAGCTCCATCCAGACTCGCCAGCTGGTTCAAGGATGAGTGCAGCAGGCCTGGTCCTCCTGGGGCTTGCTCTGAGGTTTATGGCCACTCCTGCTAAGCCAGAGGAGGGCAGCGTTTGCTCTAAGAGCCAAGTGGCTTTCAGAGACTCTTGCTATGAATTTGTGCCTTTTGGCCGCTCTTTCTATGGTGCCCAGAACTGGTGTGAGGATCAAGGAGGCCATTTGGTCTTTATTCATGATGAAGGCACCCAGCAGTTTCTGCAGAAGCACATCTCTCAGGACAGAGAATGGTGGATTGGACTCATAGGGAACTTGACTCAGAATGGAACCGCAGAAGGTAGGTGCTGTGATAACTATGTTTTATGGGAGCTAGTGGCTGCACTTCTCACATTGTTTTCTACCCAGAGCTCCATAAAATAAATTAATATGTCCTATTCTCATGGTAAGCAAACCCTCCTCTTTGGTTGTTTTGTGGATAAAATAATTCATGCACAGTATTTAGCACAGTACCTGGCACAGAGCTGACACCAGAAACGTGCATTGCTTTGCATATGCCTAATATTCATAATATCTATGAATTCTTTGGCTCTTGTTAGAATAGTGTCCAGCACTCTCCTGAGTGAGTCATGTCCATTATCATGTTGAATCCTTACAATAACTGATAATATAGTTATTATTGCTGTCTGTATTTTACAAGTGAGAAAACTGAGCCTCGGGAAATAATTACTACGCTATTCTCAAAGCACTTCCACATGTCTTCCTCCCTGAGACTGAAGCAGGTCAAGTGCTTAGCATGGTTCAGTTCATATGGGATAGTCTCATGTTAATAGTTCTCCCAGGACTCTCACTTATCCTTTCTCTGGGAGGGCTCCTTCCTCCAACCCCAGCACAACCAGTTGAGTCCTTCTCTATGCACCTGTAGGACCCTTTTGGCATGACTTTAGTTATTTAGGTGTCTTCCCTCATAGATAATAAGCTCTTTAAGGGAAGGAAACATATTCTGGCCAATCCCTCCCACCCCCAGTGTCCATACATATCTAAGAATGGACACTTAAACCTTCGTATTTAACCCTTACACCGGTCCCATGAGGTAGGCTTTGCAACTCTTATTTTATGGGTGAGGAAAATGAAGTCCACTGCCTTGCTCAAGAAGACACATCTAGGGAAGGGCAGTGAGGTCTTGAGCCAGTGTCCCGCCATCTCAAACTGCTCTGTGGAAGCTACTGGGTTTTAGAAAAGAAAAATGTGGTCTGTGCTAAGTACCTAGAGTAATATACCAGAGTGGATGGAAATGCTTTAATAAAGGGGCAGGTGGGAAGCTCATTTGAGGAAGCTCACAGCCAAAGGGATGCAATTTCTGCAATGTGTCTTCAGCCAATAACTCTTGAATGGTTTTTTGTGTTGTAGATGCAGCAATTTGCAGATTTCCATTTGTATGCACTTAAAGGAGTTGGGTCTATTTAAAATATGCAGGGGATACTGCATGGCTTTACAGAAAATGAAGTAGATCTGAGTAGGCGGATATGTAACAGCTTTCAATGTGTAATGTTATTTGAGAGGCAAGAGACAGTGCTATGTGCAACATGATGGCATTTGTGTAAATAGATTTCAAGCACTCATGGGGGCCGCTACATGGATAAAATGCAGCGTGGAAAAACTTGCAGGAAACAACGATAATGGGAGTGGTCCATAGGTTGGGAAAGGGGAGATTCATTTCACTCCCTTTTTACTCTTTAAAAAATTTTAACCATTTGTATGGATTTATTTTCTTTAAAAAATTAATAAATAGCCCAGCCAGCATAGCTCAGTGGTTGAGCACTGGTCTATGAACCAGGAGGTCACTGCTTCGAGTCCGGATAAGGGCACATGTCCAGCTTGCAAACTCAGTCCCCAGTAGGGGGTTTGCAGAAGGCAGTCAATCAATGATTCTCTCTCATCTCATTGATGTTTCTCTCTCTCTCTCTCTCTCTCTCTCTCTCTCTCTCTCTCTCTCTCTCTCTCACACACACACACACACACACACACACACACACACACACACACGTAACATCCTTGGGTTCAAGGCTCTGAAGAGTCCTGAAGTAAGGAAAACTGTGTCTGCTTTAGTTCAGCAGTGCCCATTTCTATTTGTCAAGGGCCCCGTTTCTATGTGAAATTCCTTTTAACACCCCAGGGCACACTTCTGTGCTCTTCTTTAGGTTACGGTTAGATAGAGCTGAAAGCATCATTTATTCAGTCAAACCAACTTCTACAGGCTCTCCAACTTGGGTTCCCAGTGTTTAGGTCAGTTCTTATGTTTGAGTGTCAGAAGATAATGGGTAGAAAATGCTCCATTGCTGGCATGGGAGAGGCCTTCAGCACTGATTGAGCACCTACTGCACACAAAGAGCTGAGCTGGGACAAGCCTTGTACATAAAAAGAATCAGAAAAAGTACTCGTGGTTGTGTTCCCTCCCAGGCCCGGGGATCTGGCTGGATACCTCAAATGTGAACTATAGCCACTGGCACGGAGGGCAGGCCTCTCCTGCTTCCGACACCTGCAGCGATATCGGGAGAGACCCTTCTGCCAGGTGGGCTGCCTCAGACAACTGCGCACAGCTGTTCACCTTTATCTGCGAGTTTGGTGAGCCTCTGTTGTAGAATCTAGTTCCTTTGCCCCGTCTCTTCCTGTCTCTGTTTCCTTGTTTTCCTGTGTGTCTCTCTAATTCTATCTCTGTCTCTCTGTTTCTCTCTGAGTGTCTCTCTAAATACCCACTTGTCTCTGTGTGATGCTCCATGTCTCCCTATCTCTATCTCTGCTGTCTATCCTGTGTCTTTATCTCTCAGTCTCTGTCTCTCTGTGTGTCTCTCTAAATGCCCACCTGCCTCTGTTTATGTGCTCAGTCTCTCTGTGTGTCCCTCCGTCTCCCTAGCTCACATCCTCACTCTCCCTGTCCATTTACCTGCCTATTAGTCTTGCTTGTCTCTCTCTGTCTTTCTTCCCCATATATCTGCATCTAGGGGGAAATGCTACTCACCCTTAACTCCTGCTCTTTGGCCAGCCTGAGTCTGAGCCCCCCATACCCACATCCCTCCAGCTCCCAACTGTTATTCTCTTGTGCCCTTTCTGGCTGCTACCCATGCCCAACTCCCAATGTAGATGCTGGGGACTGTGTATAAGAAATGCTGCCGGAGTGGGATGTGGCCACACACCAGGCCCTGCCTGACTACTTCTGAAAATGTGGAAGCTCCTGTGAAGCCCTCCCTGGTCTGTGCATTATGCAACTTCCCTCTTTCTATTACAGCCTCCCCAAGTCCCTGCCCCCTCCGCCACCCCAACTTCAAGTCTGTCTCTCAGACTCTGTCAGCCCCAGGGTCTTCCAGTCCTGGCATGAGGTCATGCTATAAAGAACTAATGAGTATTGAGCAAAAGTTCCAGCACTGAGCCAGACACTCCATGTACATTTATTCACCATAATAGAAGTCCGTCCACCATTCTATTGTAGGCCTATTATAAAGCTAAAAAACATGAGAGTCAGAAAGGATAAGTTCCAAGGCCAGAGAGCTGGGAAGTGACAGAGATGAGACCTAAAGCAGTTTTGCCGAGAGAGAGAGAGAGAGAGAGAGAGAGAGAGAGAGAGAGAGAGAGAGACTGGCTTTGGAGATGGAAGAGGGGGCCACAATCCAAGGAATGCTGACAGCCTGTATAAACTGGATAAGGCAGGAAACAGATTTCCCTCTAGAGCCTTCAGAAAGAACCTTGATATTAGTCCAGTGATACCTATTTGTGGACTTCTGACCTTCATAACTATAATATTATAAATGTGTGATAATTTGTTACAGCAGACATAGAAAATGAACACAGATTTGGTCTCTCCTACTCTGTGGACTTCCCACCAAGCAAACAGGCCTAAGTGTGAACTCAGCATTTCCCACTTTCTGGCTGTGCACACCTGAGCCAGGTCATTCTTTTGCAACAAATGTTTACTGAGCAGGCTGGTGTGGGGGTCTTGGCACAGTGACCCCACTGAGCCCCATATTCCTAATGAAGAGAATAATAGCTCAGCTCATAGGATTGGAATCACTCATTCATTCAACAAAAGCTTGTTTAGCATCTATCATGTACCAGACATTGTTTTTAAATAAGGCTCAAGGAAGGTACTTGAAATAGATAGAATAATAATTGCTACTTGAATAGCCCATACTCCGAGTGTACAAACTCATTTAATCCTCCTAATGACCCTATGGAGTATGGGATAGACTCCCCCCTATACAGAGGAGGCATAGAGAAGCTAAGTAATTTGCAGAGGTCACATAGTCACTGGGTGGCTAGGCTAGATCTGCCCTTGGTCAGTCTGGCTCCAGAGTTACTCTCACCCCTGCTGAGTCTGCTTCTGCTATGTCCTTGCAGCTCACAGTCCTGACCCTGGAGACTCTCCCACTTCCCATCCATCAGGCACTTGCCCATCCATGACCATAGGCCTCCTATGTATCACCTTACCTTTGTACAGGTGTCGGCCAGAGTCTGGCCTGCGAGGGCCATGATGCCACCACGCACTGTGGCTCAGGGGAGGTCATTCAGATCCAGGATGCTTTCTATGGGCTCCAGACTCCCCATTATTGCACCCAGGACGCTGGGAGCCCCTTGGACCTGGGGGAGGAATGCAGCTGGGTCAGCATCAAGGACGAAGTGGCAGGTAGGGCCCAAGGGCTCCACAGCTCTGGCTGTGAGCTCAGGGCAGTTCCTGGTGTCTGGAAGGCTCCACCAATCCTCATATATGACCTTGAGCCTCCAACATTGGGAAAACTAGCCAGTCTCTGGCACAGCACTGAGCTGGGAAGCAAGGGAGCTACAGCTCACCCCTTCACTTTTGCTCCCCACCCAACTTGAATGCAAGAAACATCACTTTCCTTTTTTAACTTAATTTAAAAAAATTTTTTAATACTTGAAATACATAGACAAGAATAAACAATACTTCAATGAACTCCCATAGACCCACTACCCAATTTTGTCAAAATTCCCTCATGAAGGAATCAAACACCACATTGGATATACAGCCAACACTTCTGTGAAGCCCTCCCTGGTTTGCTCCTGTCACAAGCCAGCACTTGTTAATCACATTGGTGGTTTTGTATTGCTGCCTTCTATGTATGCAACCCTAAGCAATATGTAGTATTGCTTTGCAGGTTTTTAGTGTTTATAAAAATTGTATCATATCGTATGTCATTCTGTGATGTGCTTTTTTTCTCTTTTCCTTCTTTATTTTATTTTTTGTTCAAAGTATTATCCATCTTGATACATGCTATGTTAGCTTATCTGTTTCATCTGTTGTATGTGCCAGAATTTGTCTCTTCCTCTGTTAAGAGTGTATGGGTTGGGTCTTAATCCTTGGTATTGTGAATAATGCTAAACAAGTGTTTCTGGTGGCATCTCTTGTTCACATGGGAGAATTTCTCTAGGACCTGTTTTACAAAATTAGATTAAATCTGCCTCTAAGCTGCCTTTGCCCCCTGGCAATGATTCGCTTTAGGCCATTTGACTAAATGCCACTGGACCAGTGGTTCTCAAAGTGGGGTTCCTGGGCCAGCAGTGTTAACATTACCTTGTTAGAAGGAAATTCTCAAGCTGCCCTTCACATCTATTGAGTCAAAGCCCTCCAGGGAATTCTAGCACAATCCACAGTTTGAGAACCACTGGGATGGACTCTGACCTACTTTGAGGATGGGAACCCTACTTCTCTCTCCCCCAGTACCTAGCACAGTGCCTAGTCTTCAGAAGACACCAATTGATATTTGTTGGGTGGATGGTGGGTGAATGAATGAATTTGAGGTTATTCATCTGTCTGAACCTATCCCTTTATGTCCTTCACACCATTTCTGCTTCTTCTGGGCTTTGGGTGCTTCCCAGGACAGTGCCAGGGCCTGCAGGCATGCCAGGTGGCAGCAAATGGGACCTTCTTTGGAGACCTTGTGCCCCACCTGGGGCAGCTACCTCTGGGTGCAGTACCAGTGTCAGGAAGGTGAGACTCCAGCTTGCCTTGGTGTGGGAATTCCCTTCCTATTTTCACAACAGGCCCAGCCCCCTCAGAGCAGAGAGAGCAGCTACCCTGGGGTTAATCTACTGTGTGCTAAGAGACTTCCTAACTCAAAACTGCTGTCCTGTGGCCTGGTTTAACCTGAGGATAAAGTATCTGAGGGTCCTGTTGCAGAAAGGAACTGACAAGCCAGAAATTTTTAAAAAAAGTGTTTTGTGTGTGTGTGTGGTTTTGTTGTTGTGGTGGTGGTTTTTTTGTGTTTTTTTTAATCCCCAGAACCCTTCAATTTAAATTTCATGGGGTGGCCCAATAAACATAACAGACAAACCCAAGATTACTTGGTTGAAAGGAATCAAAAGATCTCTCCCACATGCCATTCCATTCAACCACTAACCTTCCCATAGGCTGTCATTTGAGTACACATAGGAACTTATAAAAAATAAAAATCTTGAAAGCCATAAAAATAACCCACATTACCACAATTTACAAAAGTTGATAAATCAAGAAGGAAGAATCCCTCCCTTTAGCTTTACACTCCTATTCCCCATAACGAAAACACTGTTAACTATTTAGAATAAATTCTTTCCCAATTTTAAAAATGTATTCATAGAATGGCTGTGTATAACTTTATATTTGAATATTTTAATAAAAATATAATCTCATAAAATATATTATTCTACAACTCATTTTTCCATATATATATATATATATATATATATATATATATATATATATGACATCTCTCCAAGTCACTAGTTTATTCTTTTAATAACTGCATAATATCCTAGTATAAGATTATGTCAAAATGTATTTAATCAGTTCCCCTGTTGATAAACATTTAAGTTGCTTCTGGTCTTTTGTTGTTACATATCACTCTGCAGTGCTTTCTTGTACATTCTTGTGCATATATCTTGACATGTGCCTGGGATTATTTCTAAAGGAGAGATCCCTAGTAGTGGAAATGCTGTGTCACAGGGTCTGTGCATTTTATTTTAAATTTATCTTTCTTGTTAAAAGTATTACAGAAGACCACCCTAACCCTCCCGCCATTGATCCCCCTCTACCCTACTTCTACCCCTTCCCCAGGCCTTCACCACACTATTGTCTGCGTCCATGGGGAGTCTGTGCACTTTAAATGTTAATAGATACTGCCCAATTACCCTTCAAAATCACTGTATTGATTTATATTTTGACTAACAGTGCATGAGGGTGCCAGCATCCCCTACGGCTGTGAAACCACATTATGCCATTTTCTAACACATTAATCGGTCAGAGCAGCTACTCCTATTGAGGACGTGTGTAATGATGCAAGGACCTCTGAAGGGAAAAGATGAGTCAGTGAATGTTGGGGTTCCCAGGGGCCATCCAGGAGAGCAGGGTCCGTAGGTATAGGAAAAGGGAGGACCACATGGAGGAGAGTGTACAGAAATAGGAGGGTAGCATGGAAGACACATTCTACCAGAGACGTTAGTCTGCTGGACATGCTTGGGTAGAAAAACAGTGAGCAAGGTGTCTCAATTCTATTTCTGGGAAGAGGAGGCCACATGTTTTGGCAACACGTTCCACTTGGTGGTTTTGCTAATGGACAGAGTGCCCTTTGATCTGCCAGGCCCAGTGCTGCTGTCATTGGACAAATGTGTAGCTTGGAGCATGGGGCAAGCTGGATCTAGCAACTACATGGTCCAGATTTTCTGCCCCAACTTTGTTTCAAATACCCTGTCCCCTGTGAATCAGTGTGTTCTGATCACTATCAGGTTCTGATTTGTGAAAGGGGGAGCTTTATCCAGACATCCCACCCTGACTGTGCCCAGTTGCATGTGACTTTCCTCAGGTAGCTGAGAATCAGGACCTCCTAAAAGTCCTTTTTATTTGCAGTCAGTCTCTTTTCCCTTCCCATTTGTGCTCAGAAAAAAAAGATTATGCTGCAAAATTATCCCAGAGCTATGTGAAGACCCAGCAAATTCTGCCCTTCACCCCATCCTCCATGCCAACTTCTGAAGCTCAATGTTTTGTAAAATTTAATGTGCATTAAATGGCTTACAATGAATCATCGGCCACCTTAGCCAAGTAGATTTTCTTAAAGGTGCTTAGTCTTTTGTCTTTTTAAACATTATAAAATGCATTTTGACAATCAATAAAATCCTGGCAAATAAATTATGGTATATGTGTAGTTATTAAAAAGAACAGGGCAGCTCTAACTGAATTTTTATAGAACAATCTCCAAGATATACTAAGTGAAAAAAATGAAGGTGTCAAATAATGAATATAGTATGCACCATTCGTATAAATAGAAAAGTATGTAAGGGTTGTGAATATCTCTAGAAGTTGAAATGGGATATGGATAACAGTGGTTGCCTCTGGTGAGCAGATTGGGGGGGGGCTGAGATATGGCAGTGGAAGGGGGTTGTACATTTCAAATTATTGGTCATATATTACCTAATGACAAAAAATAAAATTCAAAAGAACTTTAAAAAGTAAAACTAAAATTTTGAAAACTTTAAAAATCCCACCTAAAGATGCAGGACAGGTGGATAGAAGAGAGTCAGTTTTAAGCATGCAATTTTGCTCTGCAATGGCACACAGCCCTTTGTGTTTTCACCTGCAGGCCTGCAGCTGATGGTGTCCGATGAGAGTTTCATCTTCGATAATGTCACCATCTCCCTGATGTGGCTCCTCTCTCCCTACACTGGAAACCTGTCCTGTATCATTATCACAGGGGATGGCCACACTTTTGATCCCTATTACCCCCACCCCCCACCCCTCAGGTAAGAGGAACCTCTGAGCCTTGATTCAGGATGTTATCAGTCAATTTTTGCTGCATAACAAAACATCCCAAAACTTATAATAGTATTTATTATTTGGCATGGTTCTTTAAATCAGCTAGGTGGATTTTCTTGTCAGATAGGTTCAGCTGGGGCTGGATGGCCTCACTCATGTGTCCAGTGGTCAGCTTATTGTCAGCTAGGAGCATGTGTTGCTCATCATCCAATAAGCCAGCCCAGGCTCACTCGGGTGGTGGCAGAAGAGTTTCTAGCAGCAAGTGAGAGCAAGGCCCAATGTGCAAGCATATTTCAAATCTACTTGTGTCACATGTTTTAATGACCCATTGGCCAAAGCAAGTTTCATGGCCATGCCCAGATTCAACAGGTAGAAAAACAGACTATACCTGTTGATTGAAGAAATGGCAGAGCCAGAGGGGAGAAAAATGGCGGCAGAATAGACAGACGTGTTCCGAGCCTTGTCCTGGAGCAGAAAGAAAGAACAGCTGAGGGTCACACGAGGAGTGTTTGTTGGCCAGTTAAGGGACAGCCAAATTCCAGGAGAAGGCGGGGGACTGCTAGATGGGGTTCCCCTGACTGGGCAGCCCCCACTGCGGCTGGGTCCCGTCCCGGAGCCATGGGCTCGGACTAGGAGACCGCACCATCTTGATAGGGAAAGTGGAGCTTATCGGAAGCCTGAAAATCCACAACTGCAGCAACCACCAAACAGCTGCGAGCCCCAGAACACTGGTCCCCAATTGGCGCAAACTCGTGGATTCAAAGGAGCTCTTCATTCCACCACAGAAATGTCAGATTTCGCCTGGGATAAGGTGAAGTCTCTGGTCCCAGAAGGAGAGAGAAACGCACGTTTTGCAGGAGCTGGAGGACCAGGGAAGTCTGTGCCTAGAAAAATCCGTGGCTGGTGGGGCTGGCGTGATCCGTGAATGTTAAAGGGGGTCCTAAGAGCTGCTAACAGAAGGGATCCCTAAAAAGCAACCCATTTTGATCTGATGTGCAGGGACAGCCTAAGAATTTCAAACGTGTGCTGGCTGCTTAGACTTGTGCACAGACCCATTGTTTGTGCACGTGGGCTTTTCCCTCTTCAAATCCTTGCTTCTGATTACTAAGCCCAATACAGAGGATCATCCAGTTGGGGACACCCTGGGAGAATGCAGGGAAAAGTTGTTTTTCTGGAACCTGGGGGTCAGAGCGGGGAGTAACCATCGGAGAGCCAGCTCTGAGGCAGCTCACTCCCACAAACCGGTATTGAGTGCCACAGGGATAAACATAGGCTAGAGAGGCCATAAATAGACCCAGAAGTCAATCCAGAAACACTGCCACCCAGGGGCTGAATCACAAATTGACTCTTGTGTAATCAAAAATAAAGGAATATGAGAAATTAAGATACCGCCTGCTTAAAAATCAGGACTGGCTTACAACACTGAGGAACAGTAGAACGCAAGGAACTGCAATACTTTCCGGACTGAGAAACAGCTGTGCCAAACAGAACAATAGAGGAAGTGAATGACCTTCACTATTGCACATTATATATTTTTTTATTTTTTTGCATCTTTTACTTAAGAAACGATTTTTTTCTTTTTTTCTCACTTGATTTTACCTTTTTAATTATTACATTTTTATTTTTAATCAGTATTATTATTACTACTATTTTACCTTTTTTTTTTAAAGTGTCATTTTATTTTCTCTTTATTTTACTTTGGGACTAGTGCTCTACACTCTATTTTCATCTTTCCTTTAGCATCATTTTACTCTATCTCAACTCTACCTTTATGCCATCACTCTCTTCCTAACTTCTCCCCTTTTGGTGTCCTGTTTATCTTACCCCTTTCCTGCTTTAGATTTTCCCTATTCTTTCTGTTTACCCACTGTTAAAATTTCACCCTACATATATAAATATATAATTTCCAATCCCCTGCTCCAAGTCCATACACACCTCTCTCTTCGCTGTCTTAACTACCCAAAAAATTGTTTTTCTCTCTGTCCTTTAGTTGTTGTTTGCTTGAATGTTGATTATATCGAATTTTTATGCTTTTTTGTGAGATTGTTTTGCTTATTCTTTTTTTTTGTTTCTTTGTTTTTGTTTGTTTTTTGCTTCTGTTTTCCCTTGCCTTGCTTGATATTAGTTGGTGTTGTAGTTTATATTAATCCCCAGGTACCTGTGGCTGGCATTTGCTGGGATTAGTGGTTGCTCTATTGGATTTTTCTCCCCATATATATAGTTTGTTCCCCTTTTCTCTCTTAGTCTCTTTCTTGTCTCTCTTATTTTTTTGTCTTTCTTTTCCCAATTTCATTTTGACACTCCTTTTTTTCTTTCTTTCTTTTTCCTCTTCTTCTTTCTCTCCTACCCCCTAATTTGCCTTTCTCTGGTGTCACCTTTATTGGAGGTTATTAATATCGTGAATACATTCCTGTTCAGTGCCTTGTGTTTTGTACCTGGTTGTGTTGTATTTTGTGCCTTTAAATCAACGTAGGAGAGAGAGAATTACATAACCAGGCATCCAGAGAAGAGAGAACATGGGGAGATGAAGAAACAACCCGCATATGAAAGAAAAGCAGGCATCACCAGAAAAGGAAGTAAACAAAATAGAGGCAAGCAACCTGCCAGAGAAAGAATTCAGAGAAATGGTCATAAGGTGGCTGAAAAGAATGGAAGACAAATTCGACAATATGAGTAAGAACCAAGAGGAAATGAAGAAGAACCAAGAAGAAATGAAAAATGACATTGCTGCTGTAAAGAACTCAATAGAAAGCATCAAGAGTAGACTAGAAGAAGCAGAGGACCACATCAGTGAGCTAGAAGACAAAATTGAAAAAAATACCCAAATAAAGCAGCTTCTAGAAAAAAAAAAAAAGCAGGAAGAGAGCTTAAGGGAACTTTGGGACAACACAAAACAAAACAACACCCGCATAATAGGGGTTCCAGAAGGAAAGGAAACTGAGCAAGGAATAGAAAACCTGTTTGAAGAAATAATGACAGAAAACTTCCCTGATATAGGGAAGAAAAAAACCCACACAAATCCAAGAAGCTCAGAGTCCCAAGCAAAATGAACCCCAAAAGACCAACGCCGAGGCACATTATAATTAAATTGGCAAACACCAACGACAAAGTAAGAATCTTAAAAGCGGCCAGAGAGAGACAGAAAGTTACAAATAAAGGAACCCCCATCAGACTAGCAACTGATTTCTCAACAGAAACTCATCAGGCCAGAAGGGAATGGAATTAAATATACAAAGTCATGCAAAGGAAGGGTCTGAATCCAAGAATACTGTACCCAGCAAGGCTATCAATCAAGATTGAAGGTGAAATCAGGAGTTTCACAGACAAAAAAGGACTAAGGGAATTTATTACCACTAAACCAGGAATGTAAGAAATGCTAAAGGGTCTGCTGTAAAAAAAAAAAAAAGAAAAGAAAGAAAGAAATAGGAAGCGAAGAAGGAACACAAGGGTAAAGAATAAAAATGGTGACAAATAAGCACCTATCAATAATAACTTTAAGTGTAAATGAATTAAATGCCCCAGTCAAAAGACATAGGGTAACTGACTGGATAAGAAAACATGACCCATATATCTGCTGTCTACAAGAAACCCACCTCAGAAAAAAAGACACACACAGATTGAGGGTGAAGGGATGGAAAAGGTTTTCCAGGCGAATAGAAATGAAAAAAAAAAAAAAGCTGGGGTAGCAATACTTATATCTGACAAATTAGATCTCAAAGTGAAAGACATAACAAGAGATAAGAAAGGGGCCACTTCATAATACTAAAGGGAGCAATCCAACAAGAAGAAATAACTCTGGTAAACATATATGCACCCAATACAGGAGCTCCCAAATACATAAAAAAAACTCCTGGAGGATATCAAGGGAGAGATTAACAGCAATACAATCATGGTAGGAGACTTTAATACCCCACTCTCACCATTGGACAAATCCTCTAAACAAAAAATCAGTAAAGAAACATCAATCCTAAATGACTCACTAGACCAGATGGAATTAATAGACATCTTCAAGACATTTCACCCCAAAGCCACAGAATATACATTCCTCTCAAGTGCACATGGCTCATTTTCAAAGATAGACCACATGTTGGGACATAGGCAAAGTCTCTTCAAATTCAAGAAGATAGAAATCATATCAAGCATCTTCTCAGACCACAGTGGCATAAAACTGGAAATCAACTACAATAAAAACAATCCAAAGAAGTCAAACACATGGAGACTAAACAGCATGCTATTAAACAATGTACCAGAGAGATCAAGGAAGAAATAAAAAACATCATGGCAACAAATGACAATGAAAACACAACAATCCAAAATATATGGGACACAGCGAAAGCAGTCTTGAGAGGGAAGTTCACATAGCTCTACAAGCATACTGCAAAAAACAAGAAACAATGGTAATAAATTACCTAACCCTACAATTCAAAGAGTTAGAAAAAGAGCAACAAGAAAAGCCCAGCGTAAGCAGAAGGAAGGAAATAATAAAGATCAGAGTGGAGATAAACAACATTGAGACCAAAGAAACAATACAAAAGATAAACGAAACCAAGAGCTGGTTCTTTGAAAGGATAAACAAGATTGATGATCCTCTAGCCAGGCTCACCAAGAAGCAAAGAGAGAGGACCCAAATAAACAAAATCAGAAATGAAAGAGGTGAAATAACAACAGATCCCACCAAAGTACAAAGGATTGTTAAAAAATACTACGAACAACTCTATTCCAACAAACTGGACAACCTGGAGGAAATGGACATATTCCTAGAAAAATATAACTTTCTAAAACTCAATCAGGAAGAATCTAAACAGCTCAATATGCCAGTAACTATGGAAGAAATTGAAGCAGTCATCAAAAGGCTTCCAGCAAACAAAAGCCCGGGGCCAGATGGCTTCACAGGAGAGTTTTACCGAATATTCAAGGAAGAAGTAAAACCTATCCTCCTCAGACTATTCCAAAAAATTCAAGAGGAAGGAACCCTTCCAAGCTCCTTCTATGAAGCCAGCATCATCCTAATACCAAAACCAGATAAAGACAACACAATGAAAGAGAATTACAGGCCAATATCCCTCATGAATGTAGATGCCAAAATCCTCAACAAAATTCTAGCAAATCGGATCCAGCAGTACATCAGAAAGATCATACACCATGACCAAGTAGGATTTATTCCAGGAATGCAAGGATGGTACAATATCTGCAAATCAATAAATGTGATACATCACATAAACAAATTGAGAGATAAAAACCACATAGTCATATCAATTGATGCAGAAAAAGCATTTGACAGAGGCAATCCAAGATGGCGGTGTAGGTAAACACCTAAACTGCTGCCTCGCACAACAATTTCAAAACTACAACTAAAAGACAAAACATCTATCACCCAGAACCACGGGAAAGCTGGCTGAGTGGAAGTTCTACAACTAGAAGGAAAGAGAAAAGAGCATTGAGACATGCACGAGTGCTGAAAAGCTGAGGTACAGAGGCGCGTGATCCGGGCTGGCGGCAGGCATTGCTTTTTTCAACCCAAAGGGAGACAAGGCCCCGATTACTCTGAAATCCAGTCTCTGGGGAGACACGGGGGACCCAAACTCCTACGGGGAGAAGCTGGACTGTCTGCCAGTGAGGGTGGCTTGTTTGCAGAGCTGAGCACAGGAATAATTGTTTACTGCACTGGGGCATGGGACTTGAGGATGCCATCAGGGACGCAGAGCCGGCTAACTAGCAGCCATTGCTGTTTGCCACGCCCTAGCCTAGTGACACCCTGAGACCTGCCTTGCACAACCTACAAACCCACCCAAGCTCCAAGCAGCGGATTTAGCATAAGAAAGGCCTGCCCTATCGCTGCTTAACCTAGCAAACTTGCAGCCCAGGTCAGACAGCTCCAAAACCTCCAAACCTCAAGCAAAGAGGAGAAAACTGTAGCTCTCACTGTAGCTCCTGCTGGGTGGCCTCACACAGTAGTTGACCTGCACCCCATTGGAGATCCAGAAGCCAGTGTACCTAGTGGTCAGTGTGAGACACCAGATTTCAACTCCTCACTTCCATAAGTGACACATTCAAGAGGCAGACTCAGTGACACCAAAGCCCCACTGAAACAAGTCCTGCCCCTTAAACGTGTCTTCAGCGCAGCAGTTCTTCCATTATAGACACAGCGAGTGCTCACAGCCAATTGGCCTGGAGGTCAATTCCTCCCAGTGTACCAACAGCAATTAAGGCTTAACTACACCAAGACTTTGCACTCAGGCCACAAAGGGGTGTACCAAGAGCATCCACCTCATGTGATTGAGGAGGCTGAGCTACTGCCCCCTATAGATCACCTACCACACAAAGCTACTCCATCAACACAGGGAGGCAGCCAAAATGTGGAGACAAAGAAACATGTCACGAATGAAAGAAACGGAGGAAAGCAAACTATTGGATGACACAGAGTTCAGAACCACATTTATAAGGTTACTCAAGAATCTTCTTAAAACCGCTGAGAAACTTGATGAGACCTTTAAGGATATTAATGAGAATGCCAAAATAAATGGAAAAGGACCAGTCAGAAATGAAGCATACACTGTCTGAAATAAAGAATATACAGAAACTCAACTGTAGATCAACGTACCCCAAGAATCAAACCAAAGATCTGAAATATGTGGAAACAAAAAACATCCAACCAGAAAAACAAAAAGAAAAAAGAATCCAAAAATATGAAGATAGTGTAAGGAGCCTCTGGGACAACTTTAAGCGTACCAACATCCAAATTTTTGGGGTGCCAGAAGAAGGGAGAGAGCAAAATATTGAAAACCTATTAGAAGAAATAATGACAGAAAACTTTCCCTACCTGGTGAAAGAAATAGACTTACAAGTTCAGGAAGCGCACAGAACCCCATACAAGAGGAATCCAAAGAGGACCACACCAAGACACATCATAATTAAAATGCCAAGGGCAAAAGACAAAGAGAGAATATTAAAAGCAGCAAGAGAAAAACAGTTAATTACCTACAAGGGAGTACCCATATGACTGTCAGCTGATTTCTCAACAGAAACTATGCAGGCCAGAAGAGAGTGGCAAGAAATATTCAAAGTGATGAACAGCAAGAACCTACAACCAAGATTACTCTACCCAGCAAAGCTATCATTCAGAGTTGAAGGTCAGATAAAGAGCTTCACAGACAAGAAAAAGCTAAAGGAGTTCATTACCACCAAACCAGGATTACATGAAATGCTGAAGGGTATCCTTTAAGAAGAGGAAGAAGAAGAAAAAGGAAAAGATAAAAATTATGAACAACAAAATGACATCAAATACATACCTACCAACAAGTGAATCTAAAAATCAAGTGAATAAAAAATCTGAAGAACAGGATGGACTGGTGAATATAATAGAATCAGGGACATAGAAAGGGAGTGGACTGACGATTCTCAGGGGAAGCAGGTGTGAGGGGTGCGGGAAGAGATTGGAGAAAAATCTTACTCCTATGGATGAAGACAGTGGCGGGGGGTAAGGGCATGGGGTGGGGTGGGGAATCAGGTGGAGGGGAGCTATGGGAAAAAAAAAAGAGGAACACCTGTAATAATCTGAACAATAAAGATTTATTTTAAAAAAGAAGAAAAAAGAAAAAGCATTTGACAAAATCCAACACCCTTTCTTGATAAAAACTCTCAACAAGGTGGGAATAGAAGGATCATACCTCAACATAATAAAAGCTACATATGATACACCCACAGCTAACATCACACTCAATGGGCAAAAGCTAAAACCATTTCCCCTAAGAACAGGAACAAGACAGAGATGCCCACTCTTACCACTCCTGTTCAACATAGTACTGGAAGTATTAGCCATTGCAATTAGACAACAAGAAGAAATAAAAGGCATCCAAACTGAAAAAGAAGAAATAAAGCTGTCCTTATTTGCAGATGACATGATATTGCACATAAAAAACCCAAAAGACTCCATCAAAAAACTAACAGACTTAATAAATGAATTCGGCAATGTAGCAGGATACAAAATTAATGCCAAGAAATCTATGGCATTTCTATACAACAATAATGAACTTACAGAAAGAGAGACTAAAAAAGCAATCCCATTTACCATCACACCAAAAAAATTAAGATACCTAGGAATAAACTTAACTAAGGAGGTAAAAGACCTATATGCAGAAAACTACAGGACACTGAAAAAAGATATAGAGGAAGATGTAAACAGATGGAAGAACATACCATGTTCATGGATTGGTAGAATCAACATCATCAAAATGTCCATACTACCCAAAGCAATCTATAAATTCAATGCACTCCTCATTAAAATACCAAAGGCATATTTCACAGATCTAGAAAGAACTCTTCAAAAATTCATCTGGAATAAAAAAAAAAGAGCCTGAATAGCCACAGCAATCCTGAGAAAGAAGAATAAAGTAGGAGGGATCTCAATACCAGATTTCAAGCTGTATTACAAAGCCACTGTTCTCAAAACAGCCTGGTACTGGCACAAGAACAGACATATAGATAAATGGAATAGAATAGAGAATCCAGATGTCAATCCAAACCACTATGCTCAATTAATATTTGACAAAGGAGGCATGAACATTCAATGGAGTCAAGACAGTCTCTTCAATAAGCTGTGTTGGGAAAATTGGACAGATAGATGAAAAAAAATGAAACTAGATCACCAACTTATACCATATACAAAAATAAACTCAAAATGGATACAGGACTTAAACATAAGATGGGAAACCATAAAAATACTAGAGGAATCCACAGGCAGCAAAATCTCAGACATATGCCGAAAGAACCTCTTCACTGATTCTACCCTTAGGGCAATGGAAGCTAAAGAGAAAATAAACAAATGGGACTACATCAAAATAAAAAGCTTTTTCCACAGCAAAAGAAACCATCAATAAAACAAGAAACCCCACTGTATGGGAGAACATATTTGCAAATGTTATCACTGATAAAGGTTTAATCTCCAACATTTATAGGCAGCTTATACAACTTAATAAAAGGAAGATAAATGATCCAATAAAAAAATGGGCTATGGACCTAAATAGAATCTTTTTGAAAGAAGACAGAAGGAAGGCCAAGAGACACATGAAAACATGCTCAAAGTCACTAATTATCAGAGAGATGCAAATCAAAACAACAATGCGGTACCATCTCACACCTGTCAGAATGACTATCATCAACAAATCAACAAACAACAAGTGCTGGCAAGGATGTGGAGAAAAAGGAACCCTCATGCACTGCTGGTGGGAATGCAGACTGGTGCAGCCACTGTGGAGAACAGTATGGAGTTTCCTCAAAAAACTGAAAATGGAAATCCCATTTGACCCAGTAATCCCACTCCTAGGAATATATCCTAAGAAACTAGAAACACCAATCAGAAAGGATATATGCACCCCTATGTTCATAGCAGCACAATTTATATTAGCTAAGATCTGGAAACAGCCTAGGTGCCCGTCAGCAGATGACTGGATGAGAAAACTATGGTACATCCACACAATGGACTACTATACTGCCATAAAAAAGAAGGAATTCTTACCATTTGTAGCAACCTGGATGGAATTGGAGAACATTATGCTAAGTGAAATAAGCCAGTCAATGAAAGAAAAATACCACATGATCTCACTCATTTGTGGATAATAAAAAACACATTATAAACTGATGAATAAAAAGATAGATACAGAGGCAGTAAAGCATCAAACAGAGTGTCAAATTACAGCGGGAAGGTTAGGGAGAGGTGGGGGAAATAAGAGATCAACCGAAGGACTAGTATGCATGCATATAAGAATAACGATCGGATGCAAAACATTGGGAGGTGAGGGCATGTATGGGAGTGGGGTGGGGGGGGGGACAATGGTAAGATATGTACACATATAATACCTTAATAAAAAAAATGGGGAAAAAAAAGAAATGGCAGAGCCATAGAACAAAGGGGTATACATATGGGAGTGGGAGAAATGGATGCTCACCTGTTTCTCATTATGGAAGCCACATGAACAGGCGCGGAGAGCTGGTCCTTTTGGCTTGGCGCTATGTAGAATCTCTCCAGGGTCACTGTCTGAGGAGTCGGTAATGGCGTAAAGAAGATGCTATTGGTAAGGATTATAAAAATAACAGTAACAATATTAATAATAGTCCAGCCAGGCAGCTTTTACACATAATCTCACTAGGGCTGTGCTGTCTAATGTAACAGCCACTCACCATGTGAGCTACTGAGCACTTGAAATGTGGCTGTTCTCAGTTAAGATATGCTGTACATGTAAAGTACACATGGAATTTTTAAGACTGAGTCCCCCATCCCCCCCAAAAGAATGTAAATATCTCACTAAAAATTTTTTTTCTCACTAATAATTTTTATATTGATTACACATTGAAATGATAGTACTTTGGATATATTGGGTTAAAGAAAATAAATTAAAATTAATTTCACCTGTTTCTTACCTTTTTCAGTGTAGCTATTAGAAAATTTAAAATTACACATGTGGCTCATACTATTTGCATTGGCTGATGCTGAGCTAGATAATCATTATCTTGTTTTAACAAAGGTACAGTGGTGTTGACCAAGCCACACAACGCTGTAATGCAATCAGGACTGTCTAGCCTTGAAGGGAGCTCAGCCTCTGAGGTCCCTGGTGGGTTATACAGTGCATAGTATCTGGGCCTGAGAGCACTACCCCCCACCCTCCCAAATCATCCCCCCCCACACACATCCTCCAGGAAACAGTACCTCCCCAACCTGATAGTAGCTAGACCCAACTCATAGTATTTCAAAGTCCTACCTGGTAAGCTCCGATGTCCCAGCAGGAGGGTGCCCCAGACTGTTTCAGAAAATCTAAGTGCTCTTTGGATTCTGAGGCTCCTTACAGGGACCCCAGTTCAACATGGATTCCCTGGGAAAGCACAGAGGCCCAAACGCCTCTCTTCTAATCCCCAATTCTGGCCCAGCATTCCCAAAAGCACTGGTTGCGGTGAGGCAAATAGGGGACCAGCCTTGTCCACAGCCCAAAGCTGCTCCAGTGAGTGCAGGTCTCAAATTCAGCAATGCTTTGAGGTCTCAGGCATTGTGCCAAACACACTGGTGTCCGAGGCTGGGGTTCTAATTCCAGGCACTGCTAATGTGTCAGACCCAGAAACAATCCCCAGCCTTGGGTTTCTGTTTCCTTTACTGTCATATATACATACTAGAGGCCCGGTGCATGAAATTCGTGCATAGGTAGGGTCCCTAGGCCTGGCTGACAATCAGGGCAGATTGGGGCCTTCGAGCTGCTGGCTGGGGCCTTCCTTCGTTCTGCGCCGCCCCCTGGTGGTCAATGCACGTCACAGCGAGTGATCAAACTCCCAGTCTCCCAGTCGAACTCCCGAGGGGACACTTTGCATATTAGCCTTTTATATATAGAGTTATCGCTATATATAAAAAGCCAGCAACTAGAATGCCAAAATGACCGGAATGACTGGAATGACCAGTCGCTATGATGCCCACTGTGGCCGGCCAACCTCCCGCAGTGCCCCCTGCCAGCCTTTCCCCTGATCAGCCCCCCAATCGGGGGTGGGGCCGCTCAACCTCCTGTGGTCACCCCTCCAGCTGGCTCAGCCTCCAATCAGGCCCCAATTGGGAACCTCCCGCAGCCCCTCCCCGCCACCGGCCCGGCTCCCATTGGCCCCCATTGGGGCAGGTTGGCTGGACCCCACCCATGGATGAATTCGTGCACCAGGCCTCTAGTATATATACTATATATGACAGAAAAAGGAACAAATCAAGATAACAATTAAAATGGGTAGTATAAAAAGAACACAGGTTGTAAAACCAGAAAAATCTGAATTTTAATTCCTGCTTCATTGAATACCCACTGTATAACCCTCCATTCTCACTCGCTCTTACAATATCTATTTCCAAACATATAGGATTAAATATAAAAATATGTTTGCGCTATCCACAAGATAAATAAGGGTGCATGAAGTTAAATAGCTCCAAATCCCTTAGTAATATCACAACCAGGAGGGGGATTAGATTGGTTTTACTATAAAGTCTATGCTCTTTCCATTATTCTAAAGCTACAATGAATAAAACGACAAAAAAGGAAATGTTTACATGAAAAATACACAAATCTAAGTGGACCCTACAGATCACCTGGACACTGTTTAAAGTGTCCCGGTATTTACCTTTTGTTTCACTCACTAAACATTTATTGGACAACTACTATAATCCAAACGTTGTGTCAAATAGTAACAGGTGACTGTCTATGGTGGAATCCCATGACTGTCTGGCCTTGAACGGACCTCAGTTCAGCTACATGAAAGAAAGGAAGGAATCCAGGATCAGTTTTGTTTTGTTTTGTTTTAAGGGTGGTCACAGAAATGGCACATAAAAAGGAATGCCCACTCTGCGATTAGAGGTGATGGCACTGGAAATGAAGACTTCAATAAAATAAGAAAGGTTATGTCACATTTATATTGATGGCTGCCTTAATTGGAGTACAATGAAAAATTACATGTGAAAATGCTTAGGGAAAAAATGTTTAAGTAATACAAATACCATGGTATTTTCTGTAGGTTTCTTTCCATTTGCTACTATTTCATCAATGAATGAACAAATGCTAAGTTATACATTCCTAATCCCCACATTTTATAGAACTCGAATTTGGCATAAGTCAAAATGCACTGTCTGTAGCCCTGCTAAGACTTTCAGTTACACAAGGAATAAACAAACAGTAGTTAAAAACTGGAGCAAATGGAACAAAATGCAAATATCTGTCTACTCTGGATGGTGAGTCCAAGGGTGTTTGTCATACTACTCACTGAATTCTGTGTGTGATTAAATTTTTTCATAATCGAAGTCAAACAACAATAAGTGATGCTTTACATTTGCAATCCCTTGGGCATTAACTCTAAGTGAAAACGACTGTCATTTTTTTCCCCTTTCAAAAGAAATTGATGGTAATATCCTCTGCCATCACCCCACCCAAATACTCAAATTTCCTCTTCTTTAAAGATTTGTTAGACCTTGAAACTACTCACCACCTTCTTCTATTCTTTTTATTAAGATTGGGAAATATATTTCTGGAACTTTCTAATCAGTCTTAGCAGCCTCAGAACTCAATTTACAATGAAAAATGGCATGAGTTTTAAGTCACATATTTTGTGTAGATGTGACTGTGTTTTTCTTTTATGTGTTTGTATAGACTCCTACTTCTGCTTAAAATGGAGGCTCCATTTCCATCGTAGAGAAATAACATGAGCCAATGGGAGAATACAGCCTCCAATAGAAAAGGCATAATGGAAGTCAAACAATTGCTCCTTGAGAAGCTCCTTCTCGCCTTGTACTCCCCATGTCTTGTGAACATTTGCATGGCAGGCTCTTTTGTTTCTCTGTAATGGAAAACTTTCTACATTTCTGAAATTATGTTCCTTATGGAACAATTTGCATAAGGCGAAATTTGTCCAAGTCTAGCTTTAGATAACTTAGCGCCACCTACTGACAGATCTAAGGATTGCCGTTATTCTTAGTCTATTCAGAGCCACACAGCCAAGTCTGGAGGGGGATGTCCCTGGAAATGGATTATTCACAAGCCAGGATCAGCCTTAGAGTGTCTGGAATGTACACAGGCTGTTGGGAGGCGCAGAAGAGCGGACTCTGTGAAAGCCTGGTCAGAAAGGACTGTAGAGCCGAAGTCCTTGCTGGGGGACCAGAAATAGGAGGCAGAAGCAGAGAATGTAAAGCAAGGGAAGTCATGGATTTGGAGGGTAACTGTGAGCACCTCACTATACTGGGAGTTCAGGGGTACGTGGGAAAAATGAAAGATGGAGAACTCAAAGAGGTCTGGTGATAAAGAGCCTTGATACCTGCCAGTATAAAGACATTGATTGTAGGAGCGTGTGCAGGTTAAGCACCAGGACACAGGCTCTGATTTGGAGTGCAGGTTTCCTGGGGGATACTAAGACGGGGCAGGGTGAGATGCAGTAACAGCACAGGCCCCACTAACATTGAACAGCCACTGGATTCAGGATGTCCCTGGGGAGGGGATGTCACCTTGGGACAGGCGGCTCACTTTGGCTAAGAATTCCTGGAGGTGGTTCAGCTGTGAGTTCTCAGCTGCTGTCACGCCAGGATGCTGGGCAGGGATGGTGGTGGTGCAGGCCTCGTTCTTGAAAGGTGGAATCTGGGTGACACGCCACCACATCCACTACAAAGGATACACAGGAATCTTTAGGCCAATAATCACAAGCTCTGTGATTATTAGTATTTCCAGTGTCAACTAATACTCACTGGGTAACTTTAAGGAGTAAATGGGATTACAAAGAATAACTGGTACAGAGTTGATTCTAAAAAGCAGGTAATTGTTACTATTATATTAATATTACATGAAAGTATATACTAATTTTATTTAATAGGCTAAGTGCATAAATGTCATCCTATTATATAAAAAGCTACAATATATGAGACAATTACATGCCAGATACTTATTCAGCCATGGCCTCATTTTAACTTTACAACCCAGCCAGGAATAGCTCTCACCTCATTTATGGACAAGGGCACTGAGGCTCAGAGAGGTTAATTGAGTCATTAGATTTTATAGGTAACCCTAGGAGCCCTAGGAGATCTCATTTCTAGTTTCCTACCCTTTCCATTCCATCACACTGCCCGATTTGGTCAGATGGCCTCATCCACCAAGCTGGCTGGCAATTTGTGAGTGACATAAATAAAATGACACAGATCATGGTGTTCTTAACAGTTGGAAATTATAAGAAAAGACCAAAAATGTGAGCTTTCGTCTCCACTTTCTTTTTAAGTTGCAGCCCGTTAACATCAACCATCAAAGCAGTATATACAAATCAGTGAATGTCAGAGTCTTGAACCAATTTTTAAACATTCTATTTAAGCATAATACATGTACAGGAAAGTGCCCCAAAAGATATTGAACAATTAATTTTTACACAATGAACCAGAACCTATATCAAAAAACAAAACACGGCCAGTCTCCCAGAAACCGCCCCGCCCCCCACCCCCATGCCCTCCAAGGATTCTAACATCATCGAATAGTGTGACCTGTATTTGAAACTTATATAAATGGAATCTTATAAAGATTCTATATTCTCTTTTGTGTCTGACTTCAGTTCAGTAGTGTGTTTTTGATATTTATCCTTACTGTTGTGTGTAGTTAGGATTTCTTTTTTATTACTGCTGGATAGCATCTCATTGTGTGAATATATTTCAATTTACCTGTCCATTCTAGCACTGGTAGGCATTTTGAGTGATTTCCCACTTGGGGTATTATAAATTGTGCAGCCATGAACATTAGTAGTGCTTGTCTTTGATGCACATCAAACACATTCTGTTGGGTTTATACCTAAGAGTGGCATTGCACAAAGCTATAGGGTTATAACACAAATTTTTGAGTTGTTGTCTCCCGCTCTTTGTCCAAGCATATCTTCCATATGCTGGCAGCACTTTCTAAAACCACTTTGTAGGGTTCTCCTTTAGGTGAGATCACTGGGAGAGAAATCAGAAAAAAAATCAATTTCTCTGTTTTTAGTCCTGGACAATTTCAGTTGGTACCAGATTTTTCCAGACAGATCACTGAAAAACTGGCTGGATTTTGCTATTCAAAACCATCCTTCACATATCCACAAAGAGTTAGCATTTTCTTGTTCTAAAATCTGCATTATCTGATATTAACAATGCCCGCAGCATTCTTCTGATTAGTGTTGGCTGGTAGAGCTTTCTTCCATCCTTTTATTTTTTTAACCTATCTATATCATTATATTTATAGTGGGTTTTTTTATAGACAGTATATGACTGAATCTTGGTTTTTTAATATCCCAAATGGTATGTTTAGAGCATTTACAATTAATGTAATTATTGATTTAGTTTAATTTAGATCTATTATTTTGGTATTTGTTTTCTGTTTGCTCCCTCTGTTTATTTCCCACCCCTGGTTCCTCTCCTTTCTTGACTGCTTTTTGATTACTGAATATTTTTAGTATTCCATTTTAACTTAACTACTGGTTGTTTGTGTTTTTGTTTTGTTTTCTGTTATATCTCTTTGTATTATTTTTTTTAGTAGATACTTTGGGAATTTCTGGATCCATGTCTAACCTTTCACAGTCTACTTAGAGTTACTATTATACCACTTCAAGTAAAATGTTGAAGACTTACAAGCATATAGGTCCATTTGCCTGCCTAAGTTTACATTATAATTGTCATACATTGAAACCCCTTTCAACAATCATACATATTTTAAAGAACTTAGGAGGAAAAAAGTCTATGCATTTACCAAGATGGCCATTCCTTGTGCTCTCCCTTCATTCCTGAAGTCCCAAGTTTCCCTGGTACAATTTCCTTTCAACTGGAAAAAAGTTTTTGTTGTTGTTGTTAATCCTCAACTGAAGATATTTTTTCTTCACCATTCTTTTAAGTCAATTTCCTGGCAACAAATTCTTAGAGCGTTTCTTTACTGCTGAGAATATCTTTATTTTGCTTTAATTCCTGGAAGATATTTTTGCTGAATATAGAATTATGTGTTGACAATTCTTTTCTTTTAACACTCTAAAGATATTTTTCACTGTCTTCTGACCTCCGTGGTTTCTGAGGAGAAAGCTATAGTCGTTTAAATCATCAGTTTCTCCATATGTAATGTTCAAGCTGATTTTAAGATTTTTTTATTTTAAGCAGTTTGGTTATTATGTGTGTGGGTATGGTTTTATTTTTATTCTTTTAAAAGATTGATTTCAGAGAGGAAGGGAGAGGGAAAGAGAAATAGAAACATCAATGACGAGAATCATTGATTGGCTGCCTCCTGCACGTCCCCTACTGGGGATCAAGCCTGCAACCCAAGCATGTGTCCTTGACTGGAATCAAACCCAGGACCCTTCAGTCCACAGGCTGACACTATCCACTGAGCCAAGCCACCTAGGGCTGGGTATGGTTTTAATGAGTTTTGTTTTGTTTTTCCCTTTTAGAGAATCACAGTGCTTTTTTAATCTCTATGTGTTTTGCCACATTTGGGAAATTTTCAGTTATTATTTCTTCAAATACATTTTTCTACACCAATCTCCCTTCTCAGTAGTGCTCAAATGACACGCTTTCCATTTTTATATTATTACACAGATTATTGATGCTCTGTTCATTTTAAAATTTTAATCTTTTTCCTCTCTGTTCTTCAGATTGGATTTCCTTTGCTCTGTCATCAGGTTCACAGACTTTTTCCTCTGTGGTTTCTATTCTGCTACGAATTTTTTAGTGGGATTTAGATGTCTGCATCACCCCACATGGTATGTGTAGCTTCAAGAGAGCAGAGCCTGGTGAAGGGCCAGGAGAAAAAAATAAAAGAGAAACAGCACAAAACAAAAATGGGTATTTCCTCTGTATTCTCAGGCTCACTGACTGGATCCCTTTTCTTGGTTCTCTGTCTAAACAGAGGGGATTTCTTTTGGGGTTTTTGTTTTATTCACTTACTGTGCAGTTCCATGACTCAGGCTACTACTCTGGGGACAAAGCCAAGAGATAAAGGAGATTTTTTTTAAAAAAAGACACAAAACAGCAAACTCCCATCTTCATGGGAGAAACGCCAATCTGCCTGCTATTTCTGTTTGTTTTTTTACTTTTTTAGTTCTGTCCAGGTATTTAGTTGTGATCAATAGAGGAAATATGCTATGGTGGGCTTACTCCATTTTTGCTGGCACCAAGAATCATGTTACTGTTTTCTAAGCTTTTTCACAAATACACTCATTTGTCAACAATTTCTCAAGCACTAACTATGTGCTAGGTGCCAGGTGTATAACAGAGAGCTAGACAGACACTGTGCTAACAGCCTAGCAAGGAAGAATGACAGGAATAAGCAAGCACACAAGGCATGAGTATCACTTAGGAGAAGCAGCAAAGCTATGGCAGTAAAGGGAACCTAAGGAAGGCTTCCCTGAGGAAGTGATGTTTAAACTGAGAACCAAAGGAGGAACAGGAGTGTGAGCAAAACCAGTGCACTTGCAGGCCTTGAGATGAGCAAGAGGTGGCGTATTCTAGAAATTGAAAAGGCGGTCTCAGTGAACAAAAGTTAGAGGAGTGTGACAGAAGATGGGGAGATGGTCATGAGAGGAGGTCATGTGCATTTTTGCAGACTATCTTCGAGATTTTTAATTAGTCCTCTTGGGAAAATGAGAAGCAAAACAAAACCATAATTTTGAAATGTTTGGAATCTGACCCCATTTCACAGATGGGGAAAATAAGGCTCAGAAAGGTAGGCTAGGGCATGGTATTTTACAGATGAAGCAAGAAGACCCAGAAAAGAGATTTATGTAAGCCACAGAAGGAATAAATGGCAGAAAACTGACTTGTAGCCAAATTTTCAACTCCCTGGTTGGACAGTGCTATTTCTTCCACTCTCACTTCCTCCAGGATGTCTCCTTGTCACCTTTGCAAGCACTGAGAGCTTGGTTTGTAGCATCTTTTTCTTCACCTGTTTATCTTTGCAGTGCAGAAAAAGTGCAGCTGTGCACACATGTGTGAATGCATGTGTTTGCATATTCCCAACACTGGTAACATTTCTGTTTCCAGCAGTTTGTCCAGCAAAGTGATCCACCAATTCACATCCCCTGGGGAATTCACTGTGTTTGCTGAGTGCACAACTAGTGAGTGGCATGTGACAGCTCAGAAGCAAGTGACAATTTGAGAAAGGAGGAAGAGACTCAGTGTGACTGGGTGCTCTGGCCTGTCCAAATCAGGAGCCAGCCCTCTCTGCTAGGTTGTCTTCTGGGATGTGGATTCAAGTGGAGCTCGATGGAGGTGAGTCAGCAGAAATGGTCAAGGTCAAGGCAATCTTGATATCCCCCAAATTTATCCATCCAACTCCCAAGCTTTAATAAATACTAACAGCAATCACTTATCAGTTAGTTATTTAATTATTCATTTGTTTAGCACCTCATGTGTGTCAGGAACTGATCTAAGTATTTTACATATACTGGCCCACCCAGTATACTATTATTATCTCCATTTTACAGATGAAGAAATGGAGGAAAGGTTCAGAATCAAAGGTTCAAAGTCTCAGGCTATTAAGCTAGTGAGAGCTTCCAGTTTTCTAAAGGTCCTTCTTTGCATGCCCATAGTCCCATCTCAAGAATTGAACTTATAAGACACTCCTTGCTGGACTGGGACCGGGAGTGGTTCCAACTGGTCCCGAGCCCATCTCAATGCAGCCAGCATTGACCAATTTGGTCCAATTATGTTGCACCAAGTCAGGGCTCATATTCGGCTGCACACACTGCTACAGCCATAACAGCTGTTGTGACTGGTGTCCATTTTCATTGGTCACAGTTTCTTTTCTGATTGGTCACAGAGGCCATTCTAATCATGTCCATTCTGATTAGTCAAAGTGTCCATTCTGATTGGTCATAGCAACATTTCTCATTAGTCATAATGTCCATTCTGATTGGTCACAGCATCCATACTGATTGGTCACAGTGTTCATTGTGACTGGTAACAGTATCTAATCTATTCTAATTGGTCACAGTACCCATTCTGATTTATCAGAACACCCATTCAAATTGGTTCGTACCCATGCAAGTTTCAGTGTTAAATATTTTGAAAACCACCCCTTCTCTCAGTAGAGACCCTCCCAACTAAGATCCATCCTCACCCAAGCCAGCATCTTTCCTCAAGGCACAGGTCCAATTTGAGATCTAGATAGAAGCTTGTTAATGTAAACTGTGCAGCACAGAGCTGTAGAGATGAAGGCATGACCTCACGTGACTTCACACTACCTGAAGCCTCATTCAGATCAGTGACTTACAGGAACTCTAACCAAGCTTTACATACAGTACTTGTCCTTGGGACTCCTTTTTGTGTGGTGTGTTTGTTGGCTGAAGATGGTGGCTGTATGTAACTGGAGAAGCTTAAAATAATCCTTCATGTATTTATTCATTCTACAAATATAACTGAGAGCATACTCTTTGCCAGGTACGGGAAAGGCAGCAGTAAACCTGAACATCAGGATTCCTGCTCTTGAGGGCTCACATCATCATCATTGTCATCGTTGTCATCTTTATCATTATCATCATCATCATCACTCAAACAAGAAACACACTAGCCTCATTTCTTTTGGAAAGAATCCTAATTTGTTGGTTTATATCCTATTTTAAGAGTCAACCACAATATTTATCAATCAGTAAGGACAACCAGCCCCAACCTGTAAGGGAGCACCATCGCGATGTCAATAAGCTGAGTTCTCCTGTGGACAGGGTTTCTGGCAGTTAGCTGTGGGAGTAGAAGGAAATGGCTTCACCTGCTCCTTCCTGAAACAAGACTTGAGGCTAATCCTAATGCATATACATCAGCTATGCCCTTAGCCTTCCCTTTTTAGCCTTCCTCCCTACAAAAATATGTCAACAAATAACCTAATACTTTTATTACAAACTTTTAAGTTTTTAGGTAACACATGCATAGTATAAATAAATTAGAATATACAAATGAGCAGAGAGGACCCCAAACTCATGAATCCAATACTCAGAGATAATCACTGTTAGTATTCAGGGGCAGGGTATATCCTTAATTATGTCTTTATAACTATATCCATGGGTACTGTGACCAATCAGAATTGATTAGATGCTGTTATCCATGTCGATTCCCAGAATCTCACTTCAGAGCTTGAGTCTGAACTATCTTAGTATAATCAACTACATGGTTGTTATCACATTCCTAAATGTTTTTTGCCCTACCCAGAAATGGAGGTGACTTACACTGTGCTATTAGATAACACAACCCTGGCTGAGTCCACCACACAGTGGGCCCTGCTACCCTACAACCTCACCCTGGACAGAACAGCCCAGCAGGAGATGGGCCTAGGGATGCACCACCTGGAGATCTGAGCCACCAGCAACACCACCACCTCTGCACCCTCCACAAACATCATGATCCACTTCATGAAACCTCTGCCAGGGCTACAGGCCTTCTGGGCTTCTGACCACTTGGAGCTTGGACAGAATCTACTGGTCAACATCTCAGTGGCTCATGGCATCCCAGAAGATCTGAACTTTGAGGTAGCAAGACTCAATGCATCCTTCTCCCATGAGGAAGAGAGCCTTGGGTGGCCATCTGGGATTTACCATGTGGTAGTTCCTCTTGAAGGTACTTGGGATTGGTAGCTCCCTTCCAAATCTCCCTCCTCTTCCCTTTCTAACTTAGAATCCAGGCTCCTGTCAGCCAGTTTCCAGGGTGTCCTGGACACAAACATGGTTAAGAGCATCCAACCTAAGTCACAAAATAAGACAGAGACAGATATTATCTGTCCCCATGGAGTGTATTGTCACAGGGGTTATCAACTTTGGCACTTCCGACATTTTGGACTGGATCATTCTTTGTTGTGGAGGCTGTTCTTTGCATTATGGGAAATTTAGTAGCATCTCTGGCTTCTATCCCTTAGATGCCAGCAGCACCAGCCTCCCAAGTCTTGGCAACCAAAAACATCTCCAGACAAAGCCAACTGTCCCCTGGGGAACAAAATCACCCTCATTGAGAACCATTGGGGGAGAGCAGGAGTATTCCAATTTCTTCCATCATTTCTAGAAAATAGTGTGTCTGGGAAACTGCAGCCCATGCGCTTAGGGGCAAGAGAGGTAAAAGCTGAAGAGTGGGAAGAGAAAAGAGAGGGACAAGAGAAGAAGTGTCATAATTCTTATGGAATAGAGACAGGGCAACTGACTGGCTAGGGGACAGACTGGCTGGCACCAGCCAGGGGAGGAGACCACACATACATTTGCATTTAATATAAAAAGAACAGAGTCCTTGAGGGCAATGTAGTCAGGTTAGCAGTGAGGAATGTGATGAGGTTCCAGAGTCTCCGGCTCACCCAGGACCCTGCCTACAGCACCCTCTGCCCTCAGTCTCAGAAGTGTGCAAAATAGAGAGTAATACTATGCAGGTGTAGGCCTACCTTGCTGTCAGTAAAGGATTTGGTAAAAGAGATGACAGAAAGGACAATAGATTCAAGAAGAAAAACATAGGAACTTTGCCAGATAACAAAAGTCCAGTTTGGAACAGGAAGAAGCCAAAATGAAATGAAATGATGATGGTAACTATACATAATATATAGACTATAATTCAAATGCAAATTAATTTTTGTCTACTATAAAAGTTACTCAGGTAATAAGAGATAAAATTTCAGCATGCCCTGTGACTTTATGGGTTACTCTTAGCTCAGGGGTGGGGAATACCCAGCCTGTTGGCCATATAAGGCCCGCAAAATCATTTGGTCTGGCCCTGCCAAGGCATTAGGGGTGAGCTAATTAAATGTTCGACCAAAGATAGCAGGCTAATTTTGTTGTTGTTGTTGTTGTTTTTAATCCTTGTCCGAGGATATTTTCCCATTGATTCTTAGAGAGAGTGGAAGAGAGGGAGAGGAACAGAGAGAGAGAAACATCTATGTGAGAGAGACACATTGATTAGTTGCCTCCTGCATGCACCCTGACTGGGACTGGATATCAAGCCTGGAACTCCAGGTACGTGCCCTTGACCGGAATCAAATCTGGGACTCTTCAATTCACAAGCTGTCACTCTATCCAGTGAGCCAAACCAGCTAGGGCAGCAGGCTAATTTTTAAGTTGATAATTTTGTATGGCTCACAAATAATGTTATAAATATCCAATGGTAGTAAAAAAGGTTCCCCACCTCTGTCTTAGATGGTAAGCAGTCTTCTCCCCACAAGAAAAATAAGACTCCAGTGATGAAGGGGATGAGGAGGAAGGCAAGGGAACAGGTAGGACAAGAAGGCTCTCACTTGGAGGGGCTGGCCCGGTCCTGGCTGGCCTTGGTCTCAGGCCCCAGCACATATTTGCATTTATCTCTGTAAGAGCTTCTCTGGCCTCTGAAGGCCCTGGGCTGGGCCCCTCTGCTCCAGGGATAGGTGCCACCTCTCCTTCAGCTGGCCACATCCTCCCACATGCCTCTTTCTTTACTACCAAAGAGGTGTCTTTAGTCCACTGGTAAACATAATAGTTTGCTTTTGACCATTTCCCTATGACCTGAATGTTTGCCATGTTCCCTAAACCATTTCTAAAGACAGGCAGATTCCCTGGGATCTTCAGCATACCTTGTGACTTAGTCCTTTGGCAACTTTATCAATACCACCAAAGTCTGACACCTGTTCCCACTGTGTTCACAGCTCTTTCCAGTCTCCAAGAACCATCTGGAACAAATGCTGAGGAAAAGAATGTGAGTGTTTTTTAAAACTCTTAACCTCACAAGAAAAAGATATCCAAGAACTCTGGGTGGTTTTTTGTTTGTTTATTTGGTTCTGGTTTTTCAGAACACTAAGAATCACCGATATTTCTTCTGCCTGAAGAGAGACCCAGATGGATTGAAATTAAACAAAATATGCTCTCTATTTGTGTTATAAATCAATAATAAGATATCTATGATACATACATATCTTTTAGCCATCTTGGAAATTAAAATCACACTTGTAAAAAAATATTAATGGGTAAAAGAAAAAAATCACAAGGGAAACTTAAATCTATTTCTAAGTGATAATGACAATACAACCTACCCAAATTTGTGGGATGCAACCAAGGCAGTGCTCAGAGGCAAATTTATTTCTTTTAATATGTATATCAGAAAATAGGCTTGCTTCTTACAGGGCTGTGATATTTCATCTCCAGTTAACACTTTGAGATTAGACCTGCCTCTCTTTTCTCATTAGCTATTATAATTAAAGTACTACTGGTTGGTCCCAATTCCATGATGAAAGTGCATATATGAGCAGTGTGATGGTTTTTATAGCAAGACTAAGTCTTCAACTCCCTGCTGTTGACATTGCTCATGCATGCATTTATTCAATAACAAAGACTTATTTTGTATCTACAATGTTCAAGGCTTAGTATTAGGGGCTGGGGATACAATGGTGAATAAAAAGACATGATCCCTGCCTTCATGAACCTTACTGGGTCAGATTAACAAACAAATTAGTATATAATTAGGAATTTTGATATGTCTAACTAGAATCAATAGGGTGCAATGAAAGCAACAGAGGGTGATCTAGCAAATGTGATCAGATAAGAACTTTTTAAAAAATTCTTTATTGTTTAAAATATTACAGATGTCTCCTTTTCCCCCCAGATAAGGAGTCTTAAGAGGTGACATATAAGGGGGAACCTGCTGGAAAGTAGAACAAGAGCTTTCTGGACACATGGATTAGAGAGCTCTGAGGCCTATGTGGAGGAGGGGGAGGATGTAGGAGATAACAGAGATGGACAGAGGTCAGATCACATGGGGTCTAAGGTGCCAAGGCAAGAGGGTTTGGGTTTTATTATAAGGCCATGGGAGACCACTGGGGTTGAATTCTGCCGTAGCCTCATGTTATTCCAGGTCAAGCCCTATGAGCATGAGCTGTTTAACAGGTCCTTCCAGAATTGACTCCAGGAACACATTGCATGCTGACAGATCCCTCTTCCTAGAATCCACATGCTCTTGATTGTTGCCAGCTCACCTTCACTCCTCTTCACAGTAGTTCTCTTTGGGGACTAGTCCTCTGGGGAAGCTTGCCCTGATGCTAGCTGTCTGCTTTGTAGAGGTAACAGCTCAGTGCCCTCCTCTGCACTAGACAAAAGAGGAAACACATCAGTAGTTTCTCTCATTTGATCCACAGCAATCCCGGGAATCAAATGCTATCAAACCCTTGGGGGGACAGAAGTTGAGAGGCTTTAGATACTGGCCAGAGGTCCCAGGGCCAATGATCCAGTCTGCGATCTGGCTGCCGCAAGGCCTACATTCTTAACTTAATGCCCCCCTCTCCTACATTCTCATAATCTCGTGGACCCCCTCTCCTCTAGCAGTTAGCACTCTGTGTTTTAATCATTGGTTTCCTTGTCTGTCTTCCCTACTAAATGGAAGGACAGAGGCCTGGTTTATATTCTGTTTGTCTAGGCATCAAGCGCAGGGCCTGGCTAGAGCAGGTTCTGATAATGCAGTTAAACACATGGTGGACCTTTAGCACTGAGCCCACATTGCAACTAAAGTTACTTATCTAGTGATCATCCCAAGGGGAACCAAGCAGATTGGACAAGGTGTCTCCATTCCACACCTTGGCACAATTTCTCTGAGGTAGAGGGTGGGATGCTTACTGTGGAGAAGTGTCTTACAAACCAGCTGCTTTTTCTGCAGAGAGATAAAGGGGATGTGGAGGTATACGTGGAACTTGGTCAGTATGTGGATTCTTTCACGACAGTGACTCTGGGCTGGCCGGATAGTGACAAGGATTTACACTTTCACTGGCCATGTGGTAGGTGGCTTAGAGCTCTGGAGCTGTTCTATCTCATCACAAAGTGATGGATAGTGGTTAGCTTTGCTGTTCTTTTTCTTAACCTTCACACCCGCATACTCATGCCTGACATTTTGTGTACATTGTATATGCCAAAGACTGCAAGTTCCAATGAAATGGGAGGTAACAGTGAAAAACCAAGGTGGGGGTGGTCCTGGAGGCAGGCAACAAGGAGATGCATTATCTGTAGAGAATTTAAGAACTATAACAAACCTGAAAGTTAGTCTGCTTTTGTATTATCACTACAAACAATGTCAGTGGTAAAATACTCCTCCCTCTTAGATGGATCCTTCCTTTCACCTCCATGCCTTAGAAGGAGAAACTGATGAGGCATTTTCTGGAAAACCAAAATTGTATCATTAGTGCTTATTTTTAAGAAATGGTTTCCCTGGTTCTGGCTGGGTATCTCCATTGGTTAGAGCACCATCCAGTCTGCTAAGATTGCAGGTTTTATCCCTGGTCAGGGCACATACAAAAATCAATCAATGAATACATAAATGAGTGAACAACAAATCAATGTGTTTTTTTCCCTCTCCCTCTCTTTCTTTCCTCCCTCCTTCTCTCTCTCTAAAAATAAATAATTTTTTAAGTTACAACAACAAAAGAAATAGTTGTCCTCCTTTTCATAAGGGTATATCCTAGCTACATACACATTTTTCAGAAAGCAAATGAATATCATTCATACTGTACATATTTCATTTGCTACCCTTCTTTTTATTGAACAATATATCCTGCATACTTTACTGTCACAGTATCTTTGTCTCCAACTTGATATTCATAGTAGTTGCATAATAGACTGTCAATTGATGCATGATCATTTATCTACCATTGCCTTCTTTTTGGACATTTTGGACATTTTCAAATTATTTGCCTTTATAAACACTGTAATGTTTATAAAGGCAAATAATTTGGGCCATTTTAGTCATTTTCAAATTATTTGCCTTTATAAACATCTTTATAGTTCAATCTTTATCTGCATCTGTGATTACTTTCATAAATACATTTCTAGAAATACAATAACTGGGTCAAAGTCATATAAAATTTGAAGGTTTTTTTTTTTGTTGGTGTTGTTAATCCTCACCCGAGGATATCTTTTCCATTAATTTTTAGAGAGAGTGGAAGGGAGGGGGAGAGTCAGAGAGACAGAAACACCTATGTGAGAGAGACACATTGATTGGTTGCCTCCTGAGTTACATGTCCTTGACCAGAATCGAAACTGTGACCCTTCAGTCTGCGGGCCGAGGCTCTAACCATTGAGCAACTGGCTAGGACTAAAATTTAAAGGCTTTTGACACTAATTATTAAGTGGTCAGAAAGTCCTTTTGAGTATTAGTTCTTGTTATCTGAATGAATGAAGGATACCATGCAGAGTTTAGGTGATTGAGCTGATGGCCTGGCCCCTGGACATGTCTTTGGAATGACTGTCATATTGGGGGCAGGGGATAAACATCAATAAACAAATTTGAAGGGCAAAGAATACAGAGACTTACTAAGATGGTTTCATAAAGCAGGAGGTGACACTGCAGCCTCCCAGATGGAGGGATAGCTCCCCAGATCCCCAGTGCACCCCACAGCGACATACAGCTGTGGACAATCACTTCCACATGGAGTGAGAATTACACCAGTGACAAAAAAGCTGCCCTGGACATTCTCCCAGGCGGGGCACCTCTCGTTATATGCCAGCCTGCTCACCAGCGCAAGTCACTGGTACAAAACAAGCCAACATATTCTGCAGGTTTGCTCAGAGTCTGGGTGAAGCACAGGTCATTTTTTAAAAAAATATATTTTATTGGTTTTTTACAGAGAGGAAGGGAGAGAGATAGAGAGTTAGAAACATCGATCAGCTGCCTCTTGCACACCTCCTACTGGGGATGTGCCCGTAACCCAGGTACATGCCCTTGACCGGAATAGAACCTGGGACCTCTCAGTCCACAGGCCAACGCTCTATCCAAACCGGTTAGGGCGGCACAGGTCATTTTATCAGAAGTATCCTTCTTCAGTACCGTTCCTGCAACCTGCAAGTGAAAATTTAAAAAATACATCAAAATCTCTATTCAAAGCTGATTTTCTTTTCTTCTAAGAACCCCAAACCAGAAGGTAGCCATATGTGTGAGGTTCAGAGTTCCTGGATGGACAGTGTTTGCCTCATCTCTGTTTCTCAGGCTGTTGCTGGGCTCAGTGGAGAGACTGTGTTGAGAGGCAGCTATATCGCACAGACGAGAGGGAGCTGGTGGTTCCGCCGTCCTGCCCACCACCACCCGATTCTGCAGTCACCCTGCATCTGGCCATCTGGAGAGGCCAGGAGCTGGAGAAGCAGGAGGAGCCGTGCCTCTATGTGACCGCCCCCCTGGAACTCAAGCCTCGAGTCAGGTAGGGCCGAGAGAGTGAATTTCTGCAGTAATGAATTCATTCATCATTCAGGCACCATTTACTGAGAACCATTCGTCTGGCATTGACTTAGAGCAGGGCTTACAGTGGTGGTCAAAACCAGACCCGGTCTCAGTTCTTATAGGGTTGCTACCTTGTGGTCAGTTCTTATAGGGTTACTACCTTGTGGTCAGCAATGATTTGGAAATGAATGAAAGAAGAGAACATACTTCTATGACAATTTTCCCAACTTGGGGTCAAGGAAGGCTTCCCTCAGCAGAGATGAGAAGCGTGAAGAGGAATGAAATTGGCCAGGGAAAAAGGGACTGGGAAGAGAACAGAGTGATAAAGGAGAGCTCACAGAATAACCTGGATGTGAAAGAGGCTGGTGTGGGAAAGAGAGAGGCACGAAGAAATTGAAGAGTAGGCAGGGCCTTGCAGTCATGTCGAAGACAGGATTTTGGTTTTTATCCTAAGAGTTTGGGAAAGCCATGCAAGAGTTTTAAGCAGGCTCAGGAAATGATCACGTTTTGCTTCAAAATGCTCTGGTTGCAGGGTGGAGGAGGGCAAGAGAGAATTCAGGGAGATTGCTTAGGCTCTTGCAGGAATCTAGGTGAGAGCTCAAGATAGCTTGGTCTATCACTCAGGTCCCTGCAGGAAGCAGATGGCTCACTCAGAGCAGGAGTTGATGAGAGCTGGATGAGAGTGGACAGAAATGAGGGAACAACCTGGGGATGACAATGCAGAACTACAACCGGGGAAAGCCATTATCTCTCTTAGGAATGCAGAAGTAAGGGAGTGGGGGATGGCGTTACTAGAAACCTCGAGGATCTGCAGCTTGGGAGAGGTGCCCCCCAACAGGAGCTGTAGTCTTGGCTGGAGGAACACAGCCTCTGCCAGCTGCCGCCCATCAGGGGAAGTTGTAAGTAAATAAATATCTTAGCTTTGTTATGCCCAGATTTCGTGATCCCCAAAGACCACCAGGGAGCCGAGTCCGATGCAATAGCAAAGAGCTTTTATTCGAGCTAGCCAGGTGACTGCTCTGCCATTCTCCACTCAGGGAGTCCAGAGAGCAGCCACCCCCCCTTTGTGCAGGACCGCCTTTTAAGCACATTAACCACATCCTGTTTTTGCAGAGCAGGCAATTTAAGACAAAACAGTTTTTCCCAAGCAACGTCAGGATCATGCCATTGACGACCATGTTATTCACAGGGTCATCCTGCTCCTCAGAAAGCTGACAGTGTTCTATGAAAGAAGGCCTACGTGCTGGGAAGGGGCCATGAGACCGTATCTCAAGGCCTGGCCTGGTGTCAGCACTGACAACTCTATCTGGGGCATAGTCCACGGCCTTTCTGGAATGGGCAAAAATTCCCACTCTCTAACAAGCCTCTGTCCTCACACTCCCAAACTCCAGCCAATGCTTCCCATTGGCTGAGCCCAACCAGAAGCCAGAGGGTGCAGGAGACCAGGTGATGCAGTCTACAGGGATCAGTCTCCTAGTACACAGAGCCTTGGAGTTGATGGACAGTGGGCTGCAAGGTAATGTCTGCATGGAGAATGTCTGGCACACTTATCCTACGATAGACATGAAGACAGGAGTAGGGAGATTTAAAGAGCTGTTTTCAAGTTATAATGAAAGGACCTGGGAATGGATTGAACACACAGCAAGTACCAAAGTAGTTCCCACTGGCTCAAGGGAGGGGGCATTATAGAGAAAGCCCAGGATTCAAATTAAGACAAGTTGGTTCACATTCCATCCCCCTACTTAGGAGTATGTCACTGAAACAAATCATATATAAGTTCCCCAACCGTTTGCTGGTCTGTGATATGGGAATTCTAATATGACACTCACAGGGTGTGGTAAGCATTGAATAAGCTAACAATAAAAGTCATGTATAAACTGTGGCATGAAGGCTATAAAATCAGAGCATTCATTTATTATTATTAGAACTAGGAAGAATCACAGACAATGCCTGCTCTAATCCCTCACAAGGAAACTGAGGCTCAGAGAGATCATGCAAGGCGACCATTCCAAAGTGTCAGGGACAGAATTCAAGGCCAGTGTCCTATCTCAGCCTTACACACTTTCCATATCATTACCCTGGGCAGTGCATGAAATGGGAATTCAGTCAGGCACAAATGACTCCACCTTCATGGCCAAAGCTATTTCCCAGTTTTGGTTGGGGTGGGGGTTGCTTTTATTCAATCTTTCACTTGAAAAAAGGCCCTTTCTCACCTTCTCAAAGGACTGAGAACAACTGGACAAAAGACCAAGCAGGTAGGTGGCCACGATGCCTGAATGAGCTTCCTCACTCTGTTCTCTGTCTCCCTCTCAGCTGTGAGAAGAACTGCGGGCCAGTGAATGCCAGCGAAGACGTTATGCTCAGGGTCTCCATGGGGACGACTCCCCAACAGCCATGTTCAGCTGGTATTTAGATGACACTCCGCTAGAGAAGGTGAGGACACTGGCAGCCACTCAAAAATGGGGAAGTTTCCCCACTTTGACTTCTCATATACCCAGGACAAAGCTGGGGTGGGTCAATCCACTCAGAGCTGGTGGAGGGGGATAAAGGGGTGGGCGCATTCCCCAAAGGAAAACCAGGGCATTGGTCAGAGAAAGAATGGGTGCCTGGGAGCAAAAACAATGGGGAAACACCACTGCAGGTGCTGTTGGTACTCCTGCCCTGTGGCCAGTAACTGTGCAGCTTATGTGCTCCAGAGCTCCCTGTGGGATCAGGCTGAGGCTGGACACCCCCTGAGGCTGAGACCACTTCTTTGCCTAGTTTCGTTCTCCACCCTATTCTGCTTCCCTCCCTCCTCTACTGGTTTTCCCTAAGAGCCCTCCCTCAATAAACCATCTGCAGGTGAATCCTTATCCCCGGCTGTGCTTCTAGGGAACCTGACCTAGGCCAATACCCTAACCAGGCTGGAGACTGCACATCTGGGCTGACCTCAGGAAGCACACAGTGCCTGCTTTGTATTCTTAAAGGTGACCCACCTATCATTGGAATCCTTGTCATGGATTCGGTCTGTTGCAGAAAATGAGCCAAGACAAACCCAAAAGCCTGACATATAGAACATCAAGCTCCGGTGTGAATCCCATCAACCACCGCTTTCTAGCTTGGAGGCTTTAAACAAGGGATTTAACCTCTCTGTGCCTCAGTTTCCACACATGTAAAGCAGGTGTACTAAAATCACCTGCCTCCTAATTGTATGGTGCAAGGGTAGATGAGACAGCACCTGCGGAGCAAGCAGATCATCCTGGGGTCATGCAGCCTGCATGTCTTGCCAGGATGATTCAGCACTTTTTAGTTAAAACAAGCCCAGTGCACAGGGCAATGTAGATTCTCAAAAAGATAAATACTGAAGGTGAGAATTCTTTTTCTGGATGGATTCCTTTGACTCAGCATTTCTCAAAGTGGCTCACAGACCACCCACACTGGGATAACCTGGGGTACTAATATAGAATGCACACTCCTGAGTTTATCCCAAACCTTCTAAATTAAGTCTAGGCTGGTTTATCCCAAACCTTCTGAATTAAGTCTAGGCCAAGGAATGAGTTTTAACTAAGATTTTCTTTATGCCCAGTTCTTGCAGATGCATACTCCTTTTGAAAAACCAGGAGAGTATGCCAGGTGATGTGGGATGTTGGTGCAGCAGGTCAACTGGGGGGCAGGGGAGGTTTTGCTATTCTCGGTGCTGTGGGGCCTGGAAAGAACACAGTCTCAGGTGGGATCAGCCTGTTTCCAGATCCTGGCTGTGGCCCTACCTAGCTGAATGAGCTTGAGCAAGTCATTGCTCCCAGTATACTCCCTCCTCACCAAACTCTGAGGAAGCTCCATTTACAGCTCCATTTTACAGATGAGGAACTGACTCTCAAAAGCTTAAGTCCAAGGTCACATGGCTAGTAAATGGCAGAACTGGGATCAAGCTTAGGTCTGTCTGAATCTGTTCTTCCATTTCTGCCCAATTTCTCAAAGTGAGATGCTGGGATGTCCTGCATCGGGGCAGTTGTTAGATTTACAGATTTCTGGGCCCATCCCAGAACCTCCAGAGAGGTCTGAGGCTCAGGGTCCAGAGAGGGACTTGGGAATCTGCATTTTCAGCAAGTTCCCCAGATGATTCCAAAGCATGGTGGAGTCAGTGTGACCCACACAGCCCCTAAGCACCCTTTGTCTTCACTCCCCAGCAATGACCAGGCACGTCTACGGGGAGGACACCTGTTATCAGCTCTCTGCCTCCCCCCGAGGTGCCCACCTGCATCATTACCCCGGAGGAGGGCACCGTTCTAAAAAGCTTCATCATCTTCTGCAACACCTCCGTGGTCCTGGGCCCCCTGGAGTACTGCTTCTGTCTGGAATCAAGTACTGGCCAAGGCTAGGCTCCTTCCTCAGCACTCGGGCTCCTCCTCTCCCAGAACAGGGCCTGTCTCTCTCTGGAAGCTGCAAAGAATATGTTCCATGTATGAGAGATGTTTGCAAGATGAAAACTCATATATATATATGAGTGTATATATATATATATATATATATATATATATATATACACACACTCATATATATATATATATATATATATATATATATATATATTTTTTAAAGAGAGAAAGGAGGGGGAGAGACAGAAACATCAATGATGAGAATCATTGACTGGCTGTATCTGCACATCCCACACTGGGGATCAAGCCCACAACCCAGGCATGTGCCCTGACTAGGAATCGAACCGTGACCTCCTGGTTCATAGGTAGATGCTCAACCACTGAGCCACGCCAGCTGGGCAACTCCCCTAAATCTGAACCCAACACTCCCAGGCACACTGATCCAACCACATACCTCAGAGAGATGAGAGCAGGTCCCTCTCCTCTCTCTGGAGTATCTTCTCCACAACAATGGAGGTCAAACTGACCTCTCTCCTGGCAGAAGGGATGCGAAGAAACTTAAGTGGATGAGTATACACAGAAGCAAGACCATGGGGGACCACTACTAGGACTCCACCCCCAGCACTCACTCCATGACCCCCTTGGAAGTCTGGAGCTATTCAGATAGAGGTGGGTCTGGTTCACAGAACTGCCAACAATTTTATTGAGCCCCACATCAGGGAACTAAAAAAGGAGACAGTTTTGCAAAGGTTTACAGGGGATGAAGCATGCAGAACCATCCTCACTGCACAATACCCTGCACAGTATCCTGTCACCACAACCGAACCCAGGTCAGCAGTAGAGCATTAGCAGGAGAGATGGGGTGAGCAGCCACACTGCATCTGTTCTCCAGTTTAGGGATGGTTGATCCTTGGAGAGCTCATCTGCATCCTTGTCTCCTCCCAGTGGGTTTTGGCATTTGGGGACCCTCCCATGAGCTCTGAAAATATTCTGAAAACTTTCTTCCAAACCAAAACATCAGGAGTGATGCTGGGGCACTCTCCAATATTCAGCATTGAACACTTATAAAGATATAAATTGAATGCCTTGACTAGGGAAAGGTGGACATAAGCGAACCTGTGAGTGTGGTTTTCATGGGGTGTCCCATCATATAGATGTAGAACACAGGGCTTATGAAGAAGGTGTGATTGGGTCTCAGCATGGAGAAAAACAATTCCAGGAAAGAAGTAGATTTGATTCCAAACCTGTGTCCCTCTAAATGGAGAGGCTAGCTGCTCCAATTCTGATTCTGATATTCCTCTGTAGTGCTTCCCCCTGCCTCACACAGGTGAGCAAGGGGGCATGTAACCATATAAAAATGAGTTGTCAGTTGCAATTAAATAACTTCATGATTATCTGAACATTACATTGAATAGTGATTCCAATGATAGGTGGGTCACCTTTAAGAATACAAAGGATTGCCCTACACGGTTTGGCTGAGTGGATAGAGCATCAATCTGTGAACTGAATAGTTGAGGGTTTGATTCCGGTCAAGGGTATATACTTGGGTTGCAGGTTTGATCCCCAGACCCAGTTGAGGCGTGTGTGGGAGGCAACAAATCAATGTATCTCTCTCACATCAATGTTTCTCTCTGTCTGTCTCTCCTCCTTCGTTCCACTGTCTCTAAAAATCAGTGGAAAAAATATCCTCGGGTGAGAATTAACAAACCAACAAAAAAAGAATACAAAGGATAGCCCTGGCCAGTGTTGCTAAGAGGTTAGAGCAACAGCCTGCACACCCAGAGGGTCACCAGTTTGATTCCCGGTCAGGGGCAAATACCTAGCCCTTACAGGTTCGATCCTGGCCCTGGTCGGGTGTCTCTCTCACATCAATGTTTCTCTCTTCCCCTCCCTCCCTTCCACTTTCCCTAAAAAATAAAAAGAAAATCAATGGAAAAAATATCCTTGGGTGAGGATTAACAACAACAAAATTCTTCTGTTGAATACGAAAGTTATTTATTCATTCACTTTTACAATCAATATGTTTTGAATGTCAGGCTTTGTTCTAAGTGCTAGGTGTAGACAACAAAACAGCAGCCCCTGGCCTCAATGTGTTTACAATTAGTGATGGAGACAACTGGTAAACAATGACATCTGACAGGGGTGCTATTTTAGGTAGAGCAGCCAGGGAAGGCCTTTGTACAGAAAGTAACATTTGAGTGAGCTTGGATAAGTTTTGAGCTAAATGTTAAGACCTCTTTCTCCTCCTCCTCATCCTCTTCTTCCTCCTCCTCCATTTTGTAGTCTGGTTTACAATCTTAAACTTAAAAAAAAACTTGTAAATGGGAAAATTTTCATGGATTTCAGTAAAATTAATCCAAGGTGACAGCAGCACGCAATGACCTGGAGAGGACAGTGTTCTCACGAGTACATTTTCAGTATAAATGTCTGTCTTCTCCCTGAAAATATGGAGTCCCCGAGTCCCTATCATGCCTTCATGAGCTGAGGCTTTTGTGTCCTTGTCATCAGGTTCTACTTTGGTGGGTTATAGTCTCCCTGGAGCCTGGAGATGCTCCCGATTGTCTACTTTCCATTTGCCAGGTTTCTGCCTACATTGTGGCCCTCAACCTGCCCTCCCGTCAGTTCATCTGCCACTTGGGAAAGAAAACAATGACTTTGTGCTGACAGTGGTCATTTCTGTTTCCAATCTTGCGGGGCACAGACGGCAGACCCATGCAGCAGTTAAGGTGGGTAGTGGCTATTGTTTCTTTATGAGGAAACTTGACCTGTCAGAACCTCACAAAGAGGGTGGCTGGCTATTGAAAGTTAGCCCTGGATACAAGGATTTGAAGAAAGAAAAGAAAGGAGGGAGGGAGGGAGGGAGGAAGGGAGGGAGGGAGGGAGGAAGGGAGGGAGGGAGGGAAAGAAAGGAAAAAATGGGGTGGCTGGGTTGAAAGGAACCAAGGGCATGGCCAGATGAGTCACTGATTCATCCATTCCTTCAACAAATATTTACAAAGCACCTACAATGTGCCAGGCCCTGGGGATACAGCTGTGGACAAAACAGACATAGTGCCCAGAATAAGGGCAGGGACCTAGGGCTTGGAGCAGGGGACCTGAGGTGGTTGGAGCAGAAGGGCCCATGGATGAGTTAGACCAGTGCATTTGGAGTCCAGAGGAAGGAGGACTAAGATGAGTTAACAGGGCTACAAGGCAGAGGCTGGATAGAATGCCAAGGGTCAGAAGCCAGTGGATTGGGAAGGGACTGAGAGTGCCATGAGGAGGACAGTGAAGGGTGCAGTGATGACTTGCCTAAGGTTTGCTTTTGTTGGTCGTCAGCTGCCTGGTGCAAGCAGTAGGGCTGCCCTCAAGCCTCAGAGGTTTCCAGGCCCAGAGGTTTCCAGGCTTGCTCTGCTTTTCCACATGATCTGTGACACCAGGCTCTTGTTCTTGAACAAGAACCAATGAGTTGAGGCCTTCCCTGTACAAGGCATGTTTCTGATTTCCCATTAGGTAGGCCTTGGAGACACTCATGTTGGGGGTGTGGCATTCCAGACTGCAGTGTTGAAGAACATTACTGCTGCTCTACAAGGCCAGCAGGGCCCAGAGCGACTCCTCCAACTGGCCAGGTCCCTGTCACCCATGCTGGACCAGGAGGACCAGGGGCTGGGATCCAGGCAGCCCCAGAGAATGGACGCCAGACAGAAGATACTTGAGATGGGCTCCTTTATGCCTTCCCCTCGCACCCCCAGACTCTGTATGTAGCCATTCAGGGTGGGGAGTGGGATTCAGAGATTCATGAAGAAGGCTTGGATGTCTCCTAAGCTGTTGAGATCCCCTCCCTCTTCTGGTCCTTTCAGTAAGTGACATAAAATAGGCTATCTCTGCTCAGCTTCATGGAGTCACAGGCTTCTAGGGTAAGAGGGAATTTAGAATAATGCTCCAGTCCTTCCCATTAAAGATGGTGAAACCAAGGACAGAGGAGAACAGTGACATGCTTCGGTCATATGGTTTGGAATTGGACTTGGATGTTGTCCCAGCTCTGTAACTTCCCATATCTATTGTCACAGGCTGGTGACTAAACCTCTCTATGCCTCAGTTTCCCAATCTGGAAGATGGGGATAGCAGTATTTTACTAATAAGATTATGGTGAAAGTTACATAAAAATTACATTCACTGTAACTATAGGTCAAACCATATGAAATTGCCCACATTCAACCAGTTTTAATTCACAAAATGGCCATTTCATGTGTTATAACCTAATATTGTAAATAACTATTATAGAACGTATGATTACTTCCACCCCTAGTGACATGTCCAGGTAGACATGAATGTGAATAGAGTACATGAATATGAATATGCACTCCCAGGCATGCTACATGTCTGCACCACACACAGCATCACACACACATGCTGGGTCTGGAGAAGAGAGGGAGGACTTCTCTGGTCCTCTGAAGGGTTTTCATGAACGTACTTGGCATGGTGCAGGACACATAGTGCTTTTAATATAAAGAAGTGGTGGTTGCAAAGCAACTGAGTACATAGAAGTAACTAACATTTATTGAGCACCTATTATGTGTCATCAGGCCCCAAATTAGGACTTTAAGGATGTGTAATCCCCATTAAAACCCTACAAGGTAAATGGCAGATCCCCATCTATGCTATAGAAGAGGAGACAGGGTAAGAGAATGTAATAGCTTGTGTAGGTCCACATTTGTAGTAGATGATGAAGACAGGGTTCAAACCCAGGTTGGCTCTTTCCCCATCCACCTCCAACCCTCCCAGCCCTTTGTTTCACATTAGAGCCCCCGTACACATACACCTCCCACCTGAATATTACCTATGGCACGCCTCCCTCTGGATGTCCTGTGGTCCCTGAGCACACAGATGATCGATCAGGACCACAGCAGCTGGGCCTGAAGTGACCAGAATCCAAAGGGGGCAGCTGTGTGTGAAGGGGGCTCCCTGGTAAGAGTGGTAGCTTTTGAAGAATGAGGCAGTCAACTCACAGTGACCTGCCAGGGAGGGCCCTGGAACGACAGCTTCTAGCTCTCTCTCTTCTGCCCTCCCATCTCCCCTGAGTGAATGCACTGGCCAGATGATCAGGGGCCAGTGACATGTCCAGGTAGACAGCCTCCAAGGGGGTGACAAGGATGGTGGGAAGATCTGCAGAGGCAAGCATGAGATTAACCATTATTTGAATTTTCCTTCCAGAACATTCGGGCAGGAATCTGCTCATATATTGGCCTTTTCTTTCCTCCAATCAAGCCACACTCCGTATACACCCTGAGCTGATGGCAGACAAGCACAAATCTGCAGCTGCCATGAAAGACCATTTGATGGTTAGACTAGCAGGCTGCGAGAAGAACTGTTCATTTCTATCTCTGTTATTCCAAATGTTGCCACTAGCCATGTCTAGCTACTTATATGTAAATTAAAATGAAATAAAGTTAAAAATTCAGTTTCCGGTTGCACTGGCCACATTTCAAGGGCTTACCCATCACATCTGGTGAGTGGCTACTTGATTGGACAGCACAGAGGAGAGGATCTTTCCTTCAATGCAGAAAGGTCTATGGGGCAGTGCTGAAATTAGTTGTAGTTCCCCTGTGCTGCTGCCAGAGCCAGTCCCTCGCCAGCCCCTCATGTGGGCTCTGTGGCTTGGAGAGCACATTGCTCAGAAGCCCAGGAGGTCTGGCTTGAGGTGGGAGTCAGGAGATAAGAAGGGGGGTCCTTGGTCCCAATCACTCCAAAGGCACACAGGGACCCAAGCCTGCAACAGGATCTGCCATCCACACTGGACTAACTAAGTAACCTGATTTCTGAACGTCATGCCATTCTGGGCACAAGTGCCACCCCGAAGCATGACTTATTTTTAAATGATGCCAAATTTTACAGATTTAATTTGAAGATTTGGAAAAAGCAGAGACAACTTGTATTAGTTTCCTATGGCTGCTGTAACAAGTTACCACAAATTTAGTGGCTTGAAACAAGACAAGTGCATTATCTTCCAGTTCTGGAGGTCAGACGTTTGAAAGGAGTCTCACCCAAGTCAAGGTATTGACAGGGCTGGAGGCTCTTTTCCAGCTTCTAGAAGTTGCCTACATTCCTCTCACCATCTTCAAAGCCAGAAGTTTAATCTCTTCAAATCCTTCCCCTACTCCCTCCCCTCCTTCTCGCTCCCACTACCTCTGCCTCTATCATCAGTTCCCCTCCTCTGCCTCTGACCCCCTCTCCCTCCCACTGTGATGACATTGGTTTCACCTGGTTAATCTGGAACATCCATTTCAGAACCCTTAACTTAAATCTCCAAAGTGATTTGCTGGTCCCTTTTGCCATATGAGGCAACATATTCACAGGTTTTGGGGATTAGGATGTAGACACCTTTGAGAAGCCATTATTCTGTCTACCACACATCCTATGAGAAAAACAAAGGTCTTTGGGCTTTGAAAAACCCCAAAGGAGCCTGGTCACTTGCTCTGACCCTAAATCTTTCTAAAATGGTTTCATCAAGCCACTGGAATTACATTTCCTCTCCTTACCTTCTTTCCTCTGTGCCAAGGTTAGAGAGCGTGTGCTGCGGTCTGCAATCACCACCACCCTGGGGGACATGCAGAGGGTGCAGGGGCCAAGGCGCTGAGAGTGGTGACCCATCGCAGTGAGGAGCTCACGCCCTTGGCCCAGGTGAGTAGTTCTCCCCTATTGAGCCAGCCATGGGACACATACCTCCACAGTGGGTGGCTGACAACTCACCCCAGCACAGGTCAAAGGTTCCTCAGTCACAGGGCTGCTAAGACGTACACCATCTTTTCCCAAAAGTCCTACACAGGTGATACCAGGGGAGGAAAGGTGCCTTCCCATAGCAGTGTCTCCTTCTGAGTGTGATGGCCTGTGTGCTTACACACCACACCCCCCACTGAATTTAACCAATTATTGGGTGGTTTAAGTGTGTTTCCAGATGCTGCTGCTGACCACTCATGTCTCCCACTTCAGTGCACCCCAGCCTGATGTCCAGCTGCCAGCTCCAGCCTTTCTTTCATTTCTGACACCTGCAACCCCTACTCCCACCTCCCCCACCCCCTACTCTGCCTGCCCACATGGCTGCTTGGACATGTCAAGGGATCGATGCAATGCTCAGTGACGAATGTGCTGATCCCCCAGCTTCCCTGCCCCTCTTGGTGATAACGCCTATCCACCTATTCATCCATCCATCCATCTGTCCATCGGCCCATCTGTCCAGTCAGTGAATGTTTACTGAATGCCTACTATGTTTGGTCATTGTGCAAGGCACTTTGGGAAGGATTTGGAGATGGACTAGGCTACTCTACTAAAGGAATTTAGAGCATTTGGGGAGGGAATACTTGGCCTCAAGTCAGAGATATAGGCAGCTGGTCCAGATTTTCCCTAGTTTGTGTCCCCACCTTGCTCCCCTCCATTCTAGCCCTCATCCCTTGAATGGTACGGGAGATGGTCTATCCCAGCAGGGGCTCATACTGTTTTTCTTCTCCTTGGGGCGAACCCAGCGGGAGGCCAGCTGGGCTCTGCAGCATGCCAGTGAGGCCCTGTTGGCAGTGAGTGCCAAGGCCCATCCTGAGGACCAGAGGCGCCAGGCAGCCACCAGGGACCTGTTTGAGGCTGTGGGCAGTGTGTTAAAAGCTTCCCTGAGGGACAAACTAGAAGAGCTTTCGGAGGCCAATGGCAGCCAGGTAGGTGTCCCAGTCCAGATGAAGACCTCACACCTACCACATGCCCAACTCACACCAGCTTTTCTAGGTGGATCTTTCACCACATCTTGAAGATGAGGAAACTGAGCCTGAAAGAAAGGTTCCAGAGACCATAACTTCTGAGAGGCAGTATGGTGTAGCGGGCCAAGAGCAGGCTCTGGAAGGAGGCAGACTGACTTCGAATTCTGCCTCTGTTGCTTACACGCACCTCCCACACAGAGTTAGTTGTCTAAAGATGAAAAGGGTTCATATAAGTCAAGTGTTAGAAGCTTTATAAGTGCTTACTCTTTGTTCCCTCAATTAATGGCGTCCCATCACGGTCTCTGACTCACTCCTCCACCCTCTTTCAGTCCCTGCTGAAGGTCCCACACTAGCCTGGTGACAGTAATCAAATGTGGCATATGGAAACAGGTCTCTCTCCTTTCTCCTCTCTCTTCTCTTTGTCCTTTCTCTCCCCTCCCTCTCCATCTCTCCTCTCTCTCTCCTTTCTACACAGTCCTGCTTTCTTTTCTAGGAGGCCACAGTGCCTCAGCTGCTCAAAGTTGTGGAGCGTGTACAGGACACCCTCCTGCTTGGGGAGACTGCCCAGGGGCCTTCCAGCCACACTGGCCACCCCCTCCATCTTTGTTGGTACACCAATAGGTAACCAACTGCACTGCAGGTCCCCAAGAAAGCCCATCCTGTGACCTGGCTCATTCCACACCCACATCCCAAGACCGTGTAGCAGGCAGAGCCTAGGAGACCAGCCTTGGAAGTGGGAGAAGTGACAGGACCTAGAAGTGAGAAGGGCTTCTCACTGAGAGATGGTCCTGGTGTTGGGTTGTCCTCTTGGATCCCAGAACAGTTTCCCAAAGCAATATCCTGATCACATACAAAGTCAAAGGCTATAAAGATGAGGCTGGGAGCACATAACATCAGAAGTCAAGTGGATAGGGAAGATAAGCCTGGAGAAATGTCCACATCACAGTTCACTTATCCATTCAACAAAGTATGTATTGACCATCAGCATGATCCAGACACTGCTTTAGGCACTGGGGGTATAACAGTAAACGAAGCTGGCTAAAGCCCTGTCCTCATGGAGCCTCCAACCCAATGTAGGGGTATTGGCTGCCTTTTATGCTGTTGCCACTGACACAAACATGCAGAACAATATAAGGGGATTGAAACAGAGCAGCCTATACTGATGGTAACGCAGGCCTCCCTGTAGTGCAAGAGATTATAGCTCTTCTTCTGACACAGGCTCTCTCCTCTCTCCCAGCACCTCTGCTCTCACCTTATGGCCAGAATTCAGTCCTGGAGCTGGCAAGACTCCTCTGTGCACATTGCTGCTGCCAACTCTGCAACCTTCACCCTGCCTGCTGCCTCCTCCCTTGGCTTCACGCAGGACAGTCAGGAGCCTGTGGACATATGGATAACATCAGTAATAACCTTCTTGGGAACAACCCTTTACAATTTGCAAAGCACTTTCACAACATCTGCTCAGTTATGTTGCTTGATCACAGCCCTGTCAATTACCCAGTATTATGATGCCCATTTTACAGATGAGATTCAATGACTTGCCTAAGGCCACGAGCAAAGTGGCAGAGCTGGGATTCAGACCCAGGCCTTCTGATTCCCAAATCCAACTTTTCCCACTGTGTTCTGGAATTTCTCCAGCAGCCTTGGCTCAATTAGTCATTGGAAATGGAGCTCTTCTGACTTCATTCCATAATTAGGAAATGGCAAACCAGGGCTCTTTTCCATTCCCAAATTGGTACGTACCTGACTCTTTGCTCCTTGAGCCCCATTGAAAGAGAACCAACTTCTTTCTCTCAGAGACTTGTTAGCTTTGCCAGAAGAAAGGTTCAGATTGTTGTACAGTGTAGTAACTGTTCAGCTATAGCAAATCTGGTGGGGTTGTCTGGGCCCAGCTTTCTGAGTCTACAGCCTGAAGGGTAGACACACACCAGGAAAACCAGCAGCAGGTAAAGGCAGGGACCCCATTTGCCCCTAAGGTTGAGGGCCCCTTGTCCATCCCATCTTAGGATACCTCATAATTCCCATAAGGATCTTATCACCTTCCAGCCTTTGGGGGCCTGGGCCAACACTCTTTGTTCTTGCTTCCAGATGATGAGTTTCCCAAAAAGCCCTTTCCCAGCCCAAAGTCACTTTGATGTCAGCAGAACTGTTGGGGGCCTCTCTCTAACCAGCCCTAGTGGACAGCTCATATCCATGAAGAATCTGTCGGAGAATATCGAGGTAGACATTCGGGGTGCTGTCAGAAGTCAGATAGTACTTCTGCCTTTTTCAACTTGGTTAGTTGGTTGGCTATGGAAAAAATATATTAGAGAGGAAATCATTAAAAGTATCTTACCCAGCCCGGCCAGTGTGGCTCAGTGGTTGAATGTTGACCCATGAACCAGGAGGTCACATGTTCTATTGATGATAAGAAACTTAGGTTCAGAGTGGTTTGTTGATTGGTTGGAGGTCCTAGAGCTGCTATAGGGCAGACCTCTCTGCCTCTACGGCCTGTGCTACTAACTTGATTGACACTTTCATCAACACTACCACTAGTTCACAGGGCACCTTCGTGTAAATTAGAAAAAGTCTCCTCTTTCTGTGCAGAAGCAGCTCTGAGCTGGGGTGCACAGCTTCATGACCATGGTAAGCTGAATAAAGACCCCAAGATGTCCATGTTCTCATCCCTGATCCTGTGAATATGTCACCTAACATAGCGAAAGGGACTTTTGCAGATGTGACTTAAGTTAAAGATCTTGAGATGATCCTGGATTATCTGGATGGGCTCAATATTATCACAGGTCCTTATAAAAGGGAGGCAGAGGAAGAGATGATTACAGAAGAAGAAAAGGCAATTTGATTACAGAAGCAAAAAGGCAGGTGATGGGAGGAAGGAGTTATGAGTCAAGGGGTGTAGGCAGCCTGCAGAAGTGGGAAAAAGCAAAGAAGTGGATTCTGCCAGAGAGCCTCTGGAAGGAACCAGCCCTGCCAACATTAGCTCTGTGAAACGGATTTTGGACTTCTGGCCTCCAGGACTAGAAGATAACAAATTGTGTTATCTTAAGCCACCAAGTTTGTGGTCATTTGTTATAGCAGCTCTAGGAAACTAATTGAACAAGCAAAGCACAGACTGGATTTCAGTTTCCCCCAGTGCTTGCCTTGTCCAGCTCTGCCCATCAGCCCTGATGCTCACTGGCATTCCCACCCTGGCTCACCCCTGATTTGGTTGTTTCCGATGACAGATCCTGTTGCCTCGGCTTTCAGAAGGACATAGTGAGCCAACCGTGTTGAATCTGACCAATCCTGAAGCTCTGCAGTGAATTTGACTTCAGGGGATGCAGTTTTGGGGATCCAGCTGCACTGGAGACCTAACATCCTACTCATACTCAGCCTGGGCTATGGCGACCACCCCAACAAGACCAGCTACGATGCCAAAGCTCACCTTCCACCAGTGGCTGCTCCAGGTAGTCACATCATCAGACCAGTTTCTCAAGCTGCTTCCTGGGAGTGTGACCAGTTCAAAACTTGAGCATCAGAAGCCAAAGGGGAAAAAAGGAAAAGAAAAATACACTTGCTACATTAAGTGCTTATTTTTGTTATTGGTATTATTATTATTATTATTATTGTTATTATTGAGCAATATTAGCTGAGCACTTACTATCTGCCCTGAAAAGGCTGACAAGCACTCTCAGAACTGACCTCATTGCAATCCTCACAACTCTCAGGAACAGGGGCTATTGAAATCTCCACTTTCCAGGTAAGAGCAGAGAGGTTAAGCAACTGGTCCAAAGTCACCTATCCAAGAAGGACAGAGTCAGAATTTGAACTCTTGTCTATTTGACTTGACAGCCATGCTCTGCACACTAACTGGGAGTGCCTCATTTAAGCTCCTGGTCTCAGGAGAAGAGGGTACTGCTAGCTCATTGGGGAGACTATCAGGATCAGTTTTCCTGGCAAATTAACTCAGTCCCCCTTTTCTATGATGTTAGCCATGTCTCCACAAGACTTCAGGCTGACCCTAAGCCCCATTTCCTGCAGATGGGCTGTCCACATGGATCCTGAGCCCACAGGACCTGCACTTTGGAGAAAGTGTCTACTATCTGACTGTGATACCTGAGTCTGATCTGGAGCTGACCCCTGGCAGAGACCTCATAGTTGGAATCACCACCTTCCTTTCCCATTGTGTGTTTTGGGATGAGATCCAGGAACCTTGGGACAATTCTGGCTGCCAGGTAAGGAGGAGGAAGTGAAGAAGACAGAACAGCTTGGTGGGGTGTGTCCTGCTCCTTTAGAGTCCTGTTTTAGTGCCTCTGGTATACCATCAGTCCCTCTTTGGGTCCTCTGCATGTGTGCCTGGGAACGTGCCCCGAACCCCCATTCAGTGAAGTTAACTCCTCCACCTGAAATGTTACTTCCTCCAGAAACTTCGCAATGCCCTGGTTAGCTCAGATTTCCTACTGTGAACACTCAGAGCACACAGGCCCATCTCTTCCAGACTAAGCAGAGCAGTAGTTCACATCCTCGCAGATCACTGAGCGATGTCTGTACCCTCAGTGCACCGGGAGTCACAGGAGACAGGTACATGTGCTTTGCTCACTGTTAGGAACAAATGACCACTGAACGAATGGACAAATGGCTGGGAAGCCCTGCTGACTTGGTTGCGGAAAGAGGCCAGAGTGTCATGTCCAAGGAGTCCTTTATTCTATGCCATGGTGCTGTGTTCCATGTTTTCTTGTGTTATCACATCAAATCTTCACAATAACCCTCTAAAACAGTTGGTATTCACATTCTACAGATGGTAAAACAAAGGCTCAGGAAATTCAACTAACTAGCCCCAAATCTCTCACCTAGTAGGTAAAAGAGCTGGGACTCAAACTCAGGTATGTCTCCCTCCAGAGAATAAGCCTTAGTGATATGAGGCACTGTTTCTCCGGAGACCAGGCCAGTCTCACTAAGCCCCTGGGTGGCATGTGGCTCTATTAACTGCAATTAAATCCCTGTCTCGGGTCTATTCAGCTCTGCTCCCAAGGAGGCAAGTGTGCTGGTAGCAGATATTGACTTTGATGCCATCAGAAGCATTGCTGTGGTATCAGTATCCCTCTTCCCCCTTCTATGCTATTGTATATGCTGTTCTCTTCCCTGGAATGCCCTTCTTACCTACAGTACCTATTCACCCTTCAATCTCCCACTCCACTGCCACCTTCTTCAAGGAGCTTCTCAGATGTCTGAGTCTCCCTCTGTTGGATTTCCATAGCACTTCATACTTTCCCCAAGAACAGCAGCCTCCATTTCTAGCTCAAATTTATCACACATCTGTCTCCACCTATGAGACCATAAATGCCTTATTTCATTTATTCTACAAATAGTTACCATGTGCCTGGCCAACTGGTGGGGATATAATGGTGAGAAAAACCAGTGAGCTTTCAGTTTAGCAGAGGACACAGACAAGAAACCTATGGCACATGCCATGTCAAATGACGCCAGTTACAAGTAGTGTAAGAAGTCAGGTTGCAATAGAGTCACAGAAGGGGACTCAGAGCGAGCTCCTTCCAGGTCCTTTTCTGCTGCCATGTCAACTCCTGCCCTGGCTTCCAGCTGCCACACATGGGGAGTTCCCAGAGCATCAGGAAGAGATGAGGGGGCACTGAGATGTCCAAGGCACAGCAGGTCCCCCCACTTGCAGCACAGGCCTTTGTTCCGTATGAACAATACCCTGGTTGTTTTGTGACCTCCTAGAGTCCTTGCTCCCAGAGGCTGTTTGATCCCCATGTTGAGGGCACAGAGTGCCCACTACAGGCTGCCCTCAGATGCCCGAGGCTCAGAAAGTGTAGGGGCTGGCAGCAAGGGCTACATCATTAGACAGACTTGGGTCCAATCCCACTTCATCAATTCTAGCAAGGTGACCTGCAACGAGTCACCCCGCCTCTTTGAGCTTTCCCATCTGGAAATAAGCAAAAAGATACTTGTAGTTGGAGGCAGGAACCTAGATGAGATTATGGGTATAAAGTACTTAGTGTGGTGTCTGGCACACAGTGAGGGCTCCATAGATTAAAGAGATGGCTATGTTAGCCAATCTGAATATAGAGAAGACAAAACTGTACATAAAATAGAAATCAAGGAGACAATGAACATGGGATTCAGCATGGTGGGTAGGTGGGGAGAAGCATGAGAACAGGTTGGGAAAGGACCACTTCACTAAAAGTAAGTTATTGGGAAGTTCCTAGCTTTTGAGTTGTGGGTGCTTGGGTGCTTATTGTGTTATTAAAAATATACACTTACTGCCCTAGCTGGTTTGGCTCTGTGGATAGAGCGAATGAAGGGTCTCAGGTTCGATTCTGGTCTCAGGTTCGATTCTGGTCAAGGGCACATGCCTGGGTTTCAGGTTCGATCCCCAGCGTCGGGAGTGTAGGAGGCAGCCGATCAATGATTCTCTCTCATCGTTGATGTTTCTATCTCTCTCTCCCTCTCCCTTCCTCTCTGAAATCAATAAAAAATAGTTATATACACTTACTAATGCATACATACATGAATGTGGATATACAAAGGCCATACATGAAAGTGTGTCACAGACCAAAAATACCCAATATTGTGTACTTGCTGCTCATTATAGATATATATAAATACAGATACAGATATGTCGAGGTCAATGAGGACCATAAATAAGTAAATGGGATCATCAAGTTTGCATGGAAAACCACCAATGAATCCTCTAAATAGCTAAAGAAGGTTCCAAATCTATGGACTACAGACCTTGTCATGGGGTAAAGGCAGAAATATTGCAAGGGGTCTGAGAGCCATACTAAAGGCGCAACTACTGTTGCAAGGGGATGCACAGATTAATTTCAAATTTTCAAAGAGGTTCTCATGCTGGAAAAGGTTGAGAAAGCGGCTTTTTATTCCTCTCCCCGGAAGTCTTGTGAAAACCCAGAAGGGCAAAGATCTTAGACATAAATCAGATCTGGTCCCAGGGCTCCCAGCACTGAGATGGTCTTGTTACTGGCACCTGCTTGGGTTTCTTCTCTGAAACTAGCCCCACCCCTTCTGGGTGTGCCAAGTGTTCCCATAAGCCTCACAGCTGTATGTCAAATGCTCTGGCCAGAATTGGAAAACAGTGAGAAAAACAACAGAACACACAAGGGACTAAGACCCATGTGAAATCCATCAATGAACAGTTGATGCCATGCCTTTGCTGGGTGGCTCATTTAAGGAAAAGGGGACATGTTTGGGATATGGCAGATTCTTCCTTACCAGGCATTGAGCAGAGTACTTTCCACATGCCAGTGTTTCCTGCTTCCTCCTTCCTTCACCTTGTGGTGGACCCTGAAAAAAGGGTGGTTCTGGGTTGTGGGGTTGAATTAAATCCTCTTTACCCACCAAATGGCCCTGAGGGGAGAGTTCAAACTGGTCGAGGGCTTTAGGGAAGGCCTGCTTCTAAGTGCAAAGTATACATTAAGAGCACAGCTGGGTCCCTGCCCTCGCCCATTCCTGTCTCCCTGTCCCCAAGCTCATTGTCCCATACCACATGGGACATCATGCCAAGCTCCATGCACATGCCCCGCCTACTCAGGCTGATGATCCTGAGGAATAGTCAATGAGGGCCCTAGAAGCAGGGAATTCTGAGGTTCCAGGTCCCCAAGCCTCAGTTTAAAAGTGAAAGGATAGGATAAGTCAAGTGAGGCACCAGGAGAGCAAAATTTAGGGAGGACTCATTCTCAGGGTCACCCAAAGCCTTGCCCTAGTCCTAGCTGGGTGGTATGTGCTGTGGTGGGAATGTCTCCTCAGCCCCAACACCTCATCCTGTGTAGAGGGGCATAGCCCAAGGACAGCTAGAATGGGACCCTTCTAAGGAGAAGCCTAGGACAAGGGCTCCAGGTGCCTAGAGCTAAGGAGGGGGGTCAAATTTAGGGAATACTTTCCTGGTGCTGAGACACCAGCTTAGAATGAAATATTTGCCCTTCCCTTTTCCTAGCATGGTTCCCCCAGTCTTGGTCTTCCTTTGCTGTTCAGTGTAAGATGGCCAACTTAAGATGTTCAGTTTGAAAAGCAGGGAAGTCCCTAGCATTGGTCACCCTGGATATCCTCTCAGCACCTAGCCCATTGCCTGGCCTAGAATTAGCATTCAACAAATATCTGTAGAATGAATGAGCATCAGGTGAGAGAATGGACTAGAATGATGCACACTGAAGTGTGATAATGGTTGGTTGTGGAGGGTGAGGGACAGAGGGGTCTTCAGCTTGTCCTGCAATACTTATCTACAAAAGGCAAAGCAGACTGACAATGTGGACAGTTGCCCATTGAGAGAGATGGATACAAAGATGTTTGTTAAAGGTAATATTCTCCTCATTTTAAAATTATTTTGTAATTAAAATTTTAAAAACCCAAACAGAATCCTGAAACTGGTCTCCCAACAGGCTCCCCAGCCCCTCCCCAGGACAGTGTCCACTTCTCATCGCTTTCTCTTGGGCTCGAGCCATTCAGGGATGTACTCACATTGCTACCAGGGCCTCTTTGCAGTTGCAGGTGGGGCCACTAACCACTGCCTCCCAGACACACTGCCTCTGCAACCATCTTACCTTCTTTGGAAGCACATTCTTGGTGATGTCCAGTGCCATTGATGTCCTCCAGACCAGAGAGAGCTCTCTGCCACCTTTGAGGACAATCCAGTGGTTGTAACTACTGTGGGCTGTCTCTTCATGGCCTACGTGCTGGTGGTGATCTGGGCAAGGAGGAAGGATGCTCAGAATCCGGCCAAGGTGAGATTGTATGGTCCTGGGGAATGGGAGGGAGAAGCATGTGTGAACCCTTGCAGGAGCTCCAGGGAATGAAGCCCAGATGGGAAACCAAGAGCCTAGATGCAAATCTAGGCCTTGACCCCTGTAATCATCTCAGGCAAGCCAGCCCCCAGCCTCTTTATCTGTAAAAATGTTCTTTTTCATAAAATTATCACAAGGATTATGATAATGATCATTTATTGAGGATTTACTATATGCTAGGCATTACCTCACAATAGCCCTAAGAAGAAAGTACCTTGTGAAGGGTCCCCAAGACCACCCTCAAGTTCAATGATTTGCTAGTAGGATTCACAGAACCTCAGAAAAGCTGTTATAATCCAATTGCCCTCAGCTGTTACCTGAGCTTTCTGTTCATGCTGAGCTTGAAGCCTCGTGGGGGCTGGTACCATGGATCTGTCTCACACCCAATTGTGTGAGCTGGGCCCTCACTGGAGAAGAAACCCGAGTTCCCCGAGATATGTGATCAGCACCAGGACCCTGCCAGCAGGCCAGGGGTTCCCAAGGCAGGCGCTGGGTGTGGAGGCCACGGGGTCATAGGCTACCAAGGAGACAGAACTGAACCTCACAGCACCTTGCTTGGCCCCGGAGGATGGCTGGTTAGCCAGAGACGGGTAAGATTCCTCAAGGAAGGAACAACCTAAGACAGGTACAGTCGCAGAGGGGCCATCAGGAGAGAACTTGGGGGGCAACAGAAGTGGGGCACAGACCCTCACCCCCCCAACATTGCAGGGGCTTGAACCCTCACCCCCTTCTAAAGGAGGTCTCCTGCCCCCATGGCTGCTTCGCGCTTCCCACACCCAGCTCAGATCGGGACCCCGGCAACAAAAAGAGACCTGGCCCAGCTCACATCGAGATACAGGGGACAGACAGAGACTTGGCCCAGCTCAGATCGGGACCCAGGTAACAGACAAGAGACTTGGCCAACAGCAGTTGCCCTATATCTAAATTCAGCGAGCATTTGGAATGCTCAGGGCCCACTCAAGAATGCAAATAATCCTTCCCACTAATATTTACAGGGTAAACTAAGATTGTTGGTAGAGTATTAAATTTGACAGTAAAATAGTAATCGAGTTTTCAGATTAATTTAAATAGCCTAATTGAAATAAGTGAATATTCAAGTACTGGACAAAAAGCTGTTCTTAAAGTAATAACTAAAATTTCTATTGGTAGTTCATCTCATGGTAAAATTCCTGAAAAAGGGGGGGGGGGGGGGATAGTAGGGCAATATCATGTAAGGAAAAATATCCTATAAGTAAGTTACATCTAGAAAATTTTTACTTTACCAAATTAAGTTTCATTTGCAATGCTAACAGCAAGACGGCCATTAAAAACACACATGGTGTCTAAATAAGACAAAGGAAAATCGTTTGAACAAAAATAAAAAGGATCCCAAATCAATTATATAGAAAAGATTCCTTTATTAACTTGTGGTCGAGAATATATTTGTATATTTTCAGAAAACAACCCTAAGACCAGATGGATTCCTGCAACAGAGAGGAATTGACAGGAGTGCTCCAACCACGAAGACAAGAGGAAAAAACAGTCCAGAGCTGGAAGATGCTGACAACGCCTTGCCATGGGAGCAGTCAGCAGCTGTGCACCGCTGCAGGTTGCCTAGGACCAAACCAGAGAGGGTCGGACCTGCATTGCCACCATGTGCCCACCATCCAGATATCAATGCTGACATGTACACATAAGGAACTGTTGGACATTGAAATTGGAACTCATTTTTTTGTTTTGTCTTGTTTTGTTATTATATGTTTATTTCCAGTCTGCAAAGGCAAAACTTTTTAAAGGAAAGAAATGGTGGGAAAAAGATACAGAGGCAAAGAAGCATTGAACAGACTGTCAAACTACATTGGGAAGACAGGGGAGGTTGGGCGAGGAGGGCTGTAAGAGACCAACCGAAGGACTTGTACGCATGCATATAAGCACAACCAATGGATATAAGACACTGGGGCGGGGGGGCAGGTTGGGCAGGTGAAGGGGGCAGGTGTCCTGGGGGGTAGGGGAGGTCGGGGGAAGATCAATGGGGGAAAAAAAAGGAGACATATGTACTACTATTTGTAATACTTAAAACAATAAAAATAAAATAAAATTTAAAAAAAAGAAAAAAGAAAAAAAAAAAGAAAAGCTGTTATACTCATGATTATGTGTATACAGTGAAAAGATACAGATTAAAACCAGTAAAGGGAAGGGGTCCATGGGAGATCAGGCGAGAGCTTCCAGTTGCCCTCTCCCAATGGAATTGTGTGGACAGACTTAATTCTCCTAGCAAAGTATTACCATCAAGAAAAGCTCTCCTAAACTTTGATGTCTAGGGTTTAATTGGGGGTCAGTCACATAGGTATGGAGTGCGCACATGACTGACTTTCCTTATATAGTCTCCAACAAACCACCCCACTCCTGCCCAGGGTCAAATTGATACAGTATGGCTCAAAGCCCACACCATAAGTCACATTGTTAGCATAGACTACCTGCTGTGGCCCACAGCCCCAGGTATTTCAAGGACATACTTATAATACTGGACTTCTGGGGAGTTACAGATTATCTTTCAGGATCTGGACAAGAGCCAGTCATTTCTTTGAAATGTGCAGGGTTTGGACAACCCAAGCTTGCTGAGTTCACCCTTTACTGCACAATACCTCTATCATCCTACAGAGGAGGCAACCAAGGATCAGAGAGCACAATTAACTGGTCAAGAGCCACCCTCCTGGGAGGCAGAATTCAAACCTTGAACTCTGATAATAAGACAGGTTTGAGGATAGAAACAAGATCAAACAACAAATTGTGTAACAAATTACAACAACGAAGTTCTGATTATTTTTCCAATATATGCTCCATGTCTGACACATAGTGAGTCTCCAATAAATATCTGTGAGTGAGTGAGCCCATAAATGAACGCTAGTATGCAGGCGCAAAGCTCTGAAACATTTTCATTCTCTGCCCTCTCCCCACATAGCAACACCTCTTGGGTGTTAAGATGATATGGCACTTAAAATAAATAGCTGCAGCGTTTATACTGCTGTCTTTGACTCACTCAAGGGATTAAACATTAATACTTTAAGTGCTTAGCTGTAGGTTGATTCCCACAAGGCAGAATCTGAGATGGAGTTTAGCATGCAGGGTGTTTATTAATGAATGCCCGGGATCAGCCCATGGTAAGGCAGGGAAGGAGACAGGATGAGTAAAGGGAGAAGCTGAGCTGAAATTCAGCCCAATGACTGCCCCGCCAACCCAGAGAGAACTCCAGAGCTCTCCAGAATTGGGTTGAGATGCCCGAGTCTTGATCACACCCAGGCACTACATCAATCTGCCATTGGATGCTGGCCTCCCCAGGGGGTGCATGACCTTAACAGAGGTGGCTCTTGCATCCCTGACAATAGCATCTCAGCAACTGGGGCAACAAGCCCTCCCTTGACAGATGTGAGCGGCTCATCACAGCTTTTGAAAATATTTTTATTTTTTGCTTAACCACCTTAACATTCATTCCTTTTAAAATCCCTCAAAGGCACAATATGGTTATCAAATGCTACAACAAATTATACATAAACAGAATTTGTATCATTCACCAGATCAAACATTCTTAGCTTAATAATACCAAGTTCATTTCCAATCTGACTACTTTGGGTCATATTTAATAACAAATGCATTTTGTGTTTTTTATTTTAAAAGTGTTTGTTTTTCCCTGTTCTCACCTGATGGAATAGGTAAATAGCATACATAATTTTGCTTCCCCTCTTTAATTGTCATGAATGCCCAGCTCACTGTTGGCTGCTGGGGAGTGGAAAAACCCACTTAGCAGAGTCCTGACTTAATCCTTCTGTCCAAGTGAAGGTCACAGTGCTAGAAGTCAATGATCTCTTTGCCCAGTACCACTACCTGGTGACAGTCTACACTGGACATCGGAGAGGGGCAGCTACTTCCTCAAAGGTATCTGACCATTTAAGGTTGCTCAGTCAATCAGCATGTGCCACTCAGCAAAGTGCTTGCCAGTCCATTGTTGGGTTACATTAGCAGAGTGGATTTGGTACTGTAGGGTGTGTTATTTTTTATCTCTTGCTTTTTGTTTTTTATAGGAATCTTTTTGTCAAATAAAATATCACCCCAAGCCCCAATATTTAAAAAGAAAAAGGAGGAGTTGGTTAACGGAGAGTTGGAGTCTAGCAAAGTGCCACTGGTCATCTTTCTTATCCCTATCAAGGAATAACTCAGTTAGTTGGTTACCTGCATGCAAATTTGCTCACATATGAAAAAGAACAGTCAATAAAATGATCAATGAATACAGGGAAAAGAGAATTTGCCAGAGATAGGGGAGAAAGGAAAGAGAAAAATGCCCACCATTTGAAAACAATGAGTCTTAAATTATATTTTTTAGGTAAACTGATTAACTGGCATCTAGCTAAGAGGTCAAACTGAGCCTTGAGGTCCTTGAACAGGCTGACTGAAGGTAGTAAAGAAGCTATTTCACTTATTTATAGATTCTCTGAAATGCTTGAACATTTAGCTGTGGGGCATACACCAGATTGTCTCTGATGTCTCAGCATCTTTAGTTAGCTCTGCCCTCCCTACACCATATCCCTCATCAGATACATTATCCCTTGCAGCAGCCTCCAAGGTTCCTTTACCAAAACTGAGGGCTCCAAAGAACACAGGTTGAGAATCATTGGCATTTTTATTCTGTCTTTATTTTATCAAAATTGACATTAGGCTTCATTAATGTAGGGCATTTGTTTACTTTTTATTTTTTAATCTTATTATTTTTATTTATTTTTAATTGTTTTATTTTTATTTATTTCTGTGTCTTAGGTCTTCAACCAGCAGTCTAAAACAGAGTAAGTGCTCAGTAACTGTCTGTTAAATTAATGTAGGATTCTAAAACAAAACAAAAAATGTAAGATTCAATTTTATCCATCTCATGAAATAACCGTCTCATTTTGTTGACACTGAAGAGTCCTTAATAGGAAGTAAAACCTGTGATGCACAGGCCATTTCTCTTCGTGGAGAGTTGCAGTCACATTTCAATCTGGTATAGTTTTAGTCTGATTTCCCCTAGCACAGAAAATTACTCATGCCCATCAGCATCACTTGGATAGCTTTAGAAAAACACAGATTCCTGGGCCCTATCCCTAATATTCCTACGTGGTAGGTATGCAGCAAGGCCTGGGTATTTTCAATGTAGGGGGCACTCATTCATTCATGTCTCAATGCCAGGCCCTCTGGGAGACACTGGGAATATGTTACTGGGGAAACCAGTTCCTGCTCTATAGCCCTTACAAATAAATATATGAGAAGTTTGGAAAGGCCACCAGACATGAATATAGATAGCATCTCCCCAAATCTTCATACAACTAAAAAATAACCAGGCAGGTCCAACATGGGAGGAGAAGAGAGGATGAAAGGGCCATACTTGCTGGTTTTCCTTGTGTTTGTTTGTTTGTTTTTTACATTTCCAATGAAATACTGCCAGTAGGGCTTGGTTACCATGTGAAGCTGCCACTGCGGTCTCTGGATTTCAGGTGACTATAACCCTATGTGGCCTGGATGGAGAGAGTGAGCCCCACCACCCGTCAGACACTGACATTCCAGTTTTTGAATGAGGAGGAGTGAATGTCTTCTTACTCTCCACCCTGTTCCCCCTGGGGGAACTGAGGAGCCTGCGGCTGTGGCATGACAACTCAGGGGACCTGAGCACTACGTATTTGCTGCCTTGCTGATCTTCACAGGCCTCTGAAAGACACATGGAATGGATTCCTATTTCACAGATAAGGAAACTGAGGGTCAGAAAGGACCACCAGAAGATTAACAATCCAATCAAAAAATGCGCAAAGGACCTAAATAGACACACAAAAGGCTGAGAGATGCAAATCAAAACACAATTAGTAACAAAGTCACTAATCATCTGAGAAATGCAAATCAAAACACAGTGGGGTACCATCTCACACCTGTCAGAATAGCTATCATCAACAAATCAACAAATGACAATTGCTGGAGAGGATGTGGAGAAAAAGGAACCCTCCTTCACTGCTGGTGGGAATGCAGACTGGTGCAGCCACTGTGGAAAACAGTATGGAGTTTCCTCAAAAAGTTAAAAATGGAACTCCCATTTGACCCAGTAATCCCACTTCAAGGAATATATCCCAATTGTACCCCTATGTTCATAGCAGCACAATTTACAATAGCTAAGATTTGGAAACAGCCAACTAGTAAGTGCCCATCAGTAGATGAGTGGATTAAAAGACTGTGGTACATCTACATAATGGAATACTACCCTGTTATAAAAAAGGACATTTTACCATTTGCAATAGCATGGATGGAACTAGAGAGCATTATGCTAAGTGAAATAATCCAGTCGGAGAAAGATAAATACCACATGATCTCACTCATATGTGGGACATAATGATCAACATAAACTGATGAACAAAAATAGATCCAGAGACAGGGTAGCACGGAACAGACCGTCCAACCTCAGAGTGAAGGCGGGGAAGTGCAGATTAGAGATCAACCAAAAGACTTGTATGCATGCCTATTAGCATAACCAATGGACACAGACACTGGGGCAGTGGGGGCTTGCCCTTGGGAGTGGGAGTGGTGGTGGTGGGGTCAATGGGGGGGAGGGGAAGGAGACATGTAATACTTTAACCAATAGAAAGGAAGGAAGGAAGAAATCCCAAGATGGCGGCATAGGTAAGCACCTAAACTGCTGCCTCGCACAACAATTTCAAAACTACAACTAAAAGACAGAATGGACACCATCCAGAACCACAGGAAAGCTGGCTGAGTGGAAATTCTACAAGTAGAAGGAAAGAGAAAAGCTCACGGAGAATCAGAGGAGCTGCAAAGGGCTGAGTTACGGAGACAAGCACGCAGAGAGGAAGGATGGCTGAGTGCCTGGCTGGCTTTCAATGGCGGGAGGGGCAAGGAAGCCCCTGACTGCACTGAACCCCAGTTCTGACTGCACTGAACCACAGTTCCGGGCGAAAGCCCATGGACCCAGGCTCATACAGGGGGAGCCTGGACTGTCAGGTAGAGAGAAAGGCACATGGAGACTCGGAGACTCGGGGGAGACGCAGTGGGCAAGGGTTGGGAGGTGTGCAGGAGCCAATGCACACAGAGAAGACTGACTGCGGAGGTTGCTGCAGGCTTTCCCTAGCGCAGTGGTCGACAAACGGCAGCTCGTGAGCCATATGCGGCTCTTTGGCCCCTTGAGTGTGGCTCTTCCACAAAATACCACGGCCTGGGTGAGTCTATTTTGAAGAAGTGGCATTAGAAGAAGTTTAAGTTTAAAAAATTTGGCTCTTAAAAGAAATTTCAGTCATTGTACTGTTGATATTTAGCTCTGTTGACTAATGAGTTTGCTGACCACTGCCCTAGTGGAAGGAAGCTCCTGACTGCACTGAACGCTAGTTCCAACTGCATTGAATCCCAGTTCCAGGTGAGCCCCTGGGGACCCATGCTCTTACGGGAGGAATCTGGACTGTCAGGCAGAAACTCAGGGGAGCCATGGAAGGCAGAGGTCTGGAGGTGTGCGCGCGCAAAGGCAGGGCTGATGGGAAGCCAAGACTGTCTGCTCAGCCCTGAGATTCTGCCCCATCCAAGCTGAGCACAGAGGCTTTTGCAATTTTGCGAGTCTGGTCCTATAAGGCTGTCTCCAGCACAGGTCTCCTGGCATAGACACAGCTGATACCCACAGCCAATTGGCCTGGTGGTCAATTCCTCCCAGTGATACCAACAACAATTAAGACTTAACTACAACAAGGCTGTACACACAGTCCACAAAGGGGTGCACCAAGAGTGTCCACCTCAGGTAACTGGGGAGGCCGACCCACTGGGCCATATAGGAAACCTAGCACACAAAGCTACCCTACCAACTCAGGGAAGCAGCAAAAATGTGGAGACAAAGAAACAGATCACAAACGAAAGAAATGGAGGAAAAGAAACGACTGGATATAGAGTTCAAAACCATGGTTATAAGGTTTTTCAAGAATTTTCTAGAAAAGGCCTATAAATTTAGCAAGACCCTCGAAGATATGAAAAAGGATCAACTAGAAATTAAGCATACACTGACTGAAATAAAAAATATTATACAGAGACCCAACAGCAGACTAGAGGAATGCAAGAATCAAGTCAAAGATTTGAAATACAAAGAAGCAAAAACACTCAACCGGAAAAGCAAAAAGAAAAAAGAATCCAAAAAGTTGAAGATAGTGTAAGAAGCCTCTGGGACAACTTCAAGCGTACCAACATCAGAATTCTGGGGGCGCCAGAAGAAGAGAGAGAGCAAGATACTGAAAACCTATTTGAAGAAATAATGACTGAAAACTTCCCCCACCTGGTGAAAGAAATAGACTTACAAGTAAAGGAAGCACACAGAACCCCAACAAAAGAAATCCAAAGAGGACCACACCAAGACACACCATAATTAAAATGCCAAGAGCAAAAACAAATTGAGAATATTAAAAGCAGCAAGAGAAAAATAGTTAGTTACCTACAAGGGAGCACCCATACGATTGTCAGCTGATTTTTCAACAGAAACAATGCAGGCCATACAGGAATGGCAAGAAATATTCAAAGTGATGAATAGCAAGAACCTATAACCAAGATTACTCTACCCAGCCAAGTTATCATTCAGAATGGAAAGTCAGATAAAGAGCTTCACAGATAAGAAAAAGCTAAAGGAGTTCATCACCACAAAACCGGGATTACATGAAATGCTGAAAGGTATTCTTTAATAAGAGGAAGAAGAAAAAAGTAAAGATAAAAATTATGAACAACAAATACATATCTATCAACAAGTGAATCTAAAAATCAAGTGAATTAAAAATCTGAGGAACAGAATAAACTGGTGAATATAATAGAATCAGGGGCATAGAAAGGGAGTGGACTGATAATTCTCAGGGGGAAATGGGTATGGGGGGGTGCAGGAAGAGACTGGACAAAAATCCTATACCTATGGATGAGGACAGTGAGGGGGAGGTAAGGGCAGAGGGTGGGCGGGGGAGGGAGCCGGGTGGAGGGGGATATGGGGGGAAAAAGGAGAAACAATTGTAATAATCTGAACAATAAAGATTTATTAAATTTAAAAAAAAGGAAAGAAGGAAGGGAGGAAAGGAGGGAGGGAGGGAGAGAGGGAAGGAGAGAGGGAGGAAGGGAGGAAGGAAGGAAGGAAGGAAGGAAGGAAGGAAGGAAGGAAGGAAGGAAGGAAGGAAGGAAGGAAAGAAGGGCCACCAGTCCAGAAGCCACAGAGATTGAATCAGTATCTAAGAGAGAAACTAGAACTTGCAGCCCTGGGGTCCAGTGCTAGCTTCACCCTTAGCACTTTTGCAGCATCAACCTATCATTTAGCTCTTTGTTTCAGCATCTGTAAAATGGGGACAGATGCCAAATCATGAAGACAAACCCTGCCAAATTGAGCTGATTCTCTGCCGCTGCCGCTGCTGAGCACTAAACTAAGGTCATATTCACAGTGACCCTGAGGGACAAGTACTGTTAATATCCTCATTTTACAGGAGGAAAACATAAGCTCAGGGAAGATAACTGACTTGCCCAAAGTCACACAGCTGGCAAGTTCAAGGCCAAGACGCCTCCCCATTCTGTCTGAGGTCAAAGCTAGTGATCAAAATGAGTGGTTTCCAGCCTGACCACCCATCCGCAGCTGGCAGCTTTAGAAAAACACAGCATTTATATTGCTGCCTTTGATTTACCTAAGGGATTAAAAGTTAATACTTTAAGTGCTTCAGTTGTAGTTGGTTCCCATGAAGCAGACTCTGAGACGGAGTTGAACATGCATGGTGTTTATTAAGGAGTATCTGGGGTCACCTCTGGGAAGGAAGGGAAGAAAGCAGGATGAGCACAGAGAGGAGTTTCCATGCAGCCCCAAAACAGCCCGGTTGACCCCCTCACTCCCCTCCATCCCCCAGGGAACTCTGGAGTTGTCCTGACTTGTGTTGAGATGCTTAGTTCTTGATCATGCCCAGGCACTGCATCCACCAGTCACTGGATGTCAGCTTCCCCAGCAGGCTGTGTGACCTCAACAGACGTGGCTCTGGCATGCCTGACAGAGCTGTCCTCCCAGAAATTACAAAATGCATGTAAAGAACTTCTTAGTTTAACTGGCCAGCGTGGCTTAGTGTTTGAGCATCAACCTATCGACCTGGAGGTCATGGTTTGATTCTTGGTCAGGCACATGCCCAGGGTTGCAGGCTCCATCTCCTGCAGAAGGCAGTCGATCGATGATTCTCTCTCATCATTGATGTTTTTAGTTCTCTCTCCTTCTCTCTTTCTCTCTGAAATCAATAAAAATAAAATCTTTTTTTAAAAAAAAGAACTTCTTAGTTTAGTCTCCATTATGCAGTGAATGCTCAGTAAAGAGTGGCTACTGATATTATTACTATTCTTATTGATTGTAAGGCAACAGAGAAATTGGCTGCTGCTGGATCTGACATTCCAGCAGAGGTGAGATGATTTCATTTCTTCTAACTCAGGTTAGATGATACTTGTAAAGTCCTGCGTCCAAGATAGATAGTAGGCTCATTCTCTGGGTGGAAGGAAGCCTGTGGGAGGATCAAATTTTGTGTCTGCACCTCCCTGAATACACACATTTAGATAACCTGTCTTTCCTTTTTCACTTGTTCTTGCTGCCTTGTGTTGAGGTTAACTGTTTCTAGCATCATAACTGTGAAAATATGGCAGCCTTCAACAGCTGGCTCCCTACCCTAGCTGAATTCCCCACGTGAGGCCAAATTCACCTACTGATAGGGGCATTTTGATCAAGGCATTGAGAACAGTGAAGAAAAAAATAAAATCTCTCTTTACAGGAGCTCTTGTTCTTGGGCTCAGGTTTGCAAAGGTGTTCAAAGAAGTCTCACCCCCCTGACCTTGTCCTCAAAAGTGTGGGTCCTTTCTCCAGGTACGTGAGCCGGGTGCTGGTGCATGACCTGGCAATGGGCAGGAAGTGGTATTTCCTCTGCAACTCGTGGCTGTCCATCGATGTTGGAGGCTGTGTCCTTGACAAAGTATTTCCAGTGGCCTCAGAGCAGGACAGGAAACAATTCAGGTACTTTCTTTTTCCTTTTTAAGCACATGCTCTTTACTTTTTCTTTCATTTCTAGGGAACTTGCATCATAATCCAGGAGCAGCCAAATAAAAGCACATTTCAGCTATCAGAAGTGGGTGGTTTTGAGTGTGTAACATTAATGACCAATCAGTTTTCCTTGTTGGGAATAAAAGGCCCTGGAGGGACAAGGACCCTTCAAGACAGAGTTATCTTCAAAGTGATGGAAATAGTTAAGGTTGAAACAGTTATGCATATTTCCTTATGAATGTCACAGAATAATATTTTATGAGGAAACAGACTGATTTGAATGGTGACTCAATGTCTGTTCATTTAGGGCTTCTTCTACATGTTATTTTTACACCAGCATTTGTCTCACTTTGCTTTACTTCCTTCCTTCCACATCTATCTCCAAACACATAAAAGCAAATTAAAAAGTACACATACATATAACACCATAGAATGTTGTTTATCTTATCTCTTTTAAAATGGTGTTACTCAAAATGATACAACAGTATGTTTAGGTCAAACTTTTCCTTATCAGCTGCATAATGTTCCGTAGAATGAATGCCCCAAACTCATTCAACCATTCTCTTATCAGTGAACATTAAGTCTGTTTCCAATATTTAAAAATCAAGAGACTTCACAAAAAATGGCAAGTATGGGAATGCCAAAGCAGCATTCCTGCATGACACCAATGTGCTGGAGCTCAGTCTCAGCCTTCCTCTTACAGGGACCATATGCTCTCCAGTTTACCACAGTCCTCACACTCCCTATTACACTACTTCCAACCCACTTCACTCATTTATTTGACTTATTTACATCTACCTGGGCCCCTTTAAGCACTTGGGTTTGTGACCTGTACTTGAAATGGCTTTTTAAAAAAATCTCACCCCAGAATATTTTTCCATTGCTTCCCCACCTCCCTTTTTTAGAGAGAGTGGGAGGGAGGAAGGGATGGGGGAGAGAGAGAGAAACATCCATGTGAGAGAGACTTATCAATTGGTTGTCTCCCCCATGCACCTGACCAGGGCCAAGGATCAGCCCACAACCCAGATACGTGCCCTTGATCAGGAATTGAACCTGAGACACTTCAGTGCGCAGGCTGACACTAACTACTGATCTACACTGGCCAGGGCTTAAATGTCTTTGAGTTAGGTTTGTTGTTGTTTTTTTAAAGTCTGTTTCCAGTGCATTTACTGAAATGTGACTTTTCCTCTCAGCTGCCACTGTGAGCAGCAGCTCAGCCTCCAAGGGGGAAAAAGTCTGAATTAGAGAGACTTGGACCCCAAACGAGGTATAACAAGACATGGGATGGACCACAAAGTCCCACATGCCTGCTGTTGACTTGCTGCATGACCTTGAATAAGTCCCTCACCTCTTCAGGTCTCAGTTTCCACATCTGAAAAATTAGTTGTTCAATGTACCTACCCCAAAAGGGACCTGTGCAGGTCCCATGAAATGAAGTAGGTACAAGGCTTAGCACAGTGCAGTGGCTCAGAGTAAGTTCCCAATTGCAGGAGCAGATACTATCCTCCAATTGTATCAAAACATGTGATGCCTAAAAACTAGACAAGGAGCTTTCTACAGGCAAGAGCGTGTCATTAGTCCACGAATCCTTGTTGCTCAGTGGAGCACTGGCCCACAGTGCTAGGATCACCAAATATTTGTTGAATGAGTAAAACAACCATTTGGAAAATTGCTGTTGTTGGCAACTGACCTCTTTCTTTATACACCTTTACTCTGAGTCCAAGCCACCCACACACCCCAGGGTGGCATCCAAGTATTATACAACCCTGGAGGGTGCTGGCATTGACCAATAAGAACACAGCCAGCTGAGAATATCAGCTCTGCACACTCTCAAGAGAATCTGGGCCCTTGAGAGCTTCTGTGGTTAAACTACATTGTATTCACAGAGAAATAATACGAATTAAGGGGAATGTGGTACCATTTTCAGAGACTCTATCTGTCAATTTTAATTCCCTCAAACTGAGTCTGAATTCAGAGCCTGGAATTTTAGCTGATATCTTTTAATGCTCTAATTATAACAAATCCAATAATATTATAGTTCTATTATTACCTTAAAATTATAACAAAAGTAATAATTGTTAACACTGATGAACATTCACCTATATGCCAGCTACTTTGCTAAATGCTTTATAAGAATTATCACTGTTAACCCTTTCGACAATCTGGTGAGGCAGGTTCTGTTATTACCCTCATTTTACAGATGAGAGAGTTGAGGTGCAAAGAGTAAAGCGACCTGCCAGAGGTCACACAGCTAGTAGGAGGGCAGTCTAGGATTCCAGCCCACTCGGTCCAGAGTCCCCATCATTAACTCTAAATGATGCTGCCAGGTTGATGTATTTCTTTTACAATAGAAAAATAGGTGATAAATCTTAGAAACAAACCCCACCATCTCATCCCAAGATTATTCCAGAGAGACCAGTCTTTTCCCATCCCATCTCCTTAAGTGGCTGTCCCTCTCTCCCTGCCTGTCCACAGCCACCTGTCTTCATGAAGACCTCCGTGGGCTTCCAGGACAGACACATTTGGTATTCCATCTTCAGCTGCTCAGCTCGGAGCAACTTCACCCGCGTCCAGAGGGTGTCCTGCTGCTTCTCCCTGCTCCTCTGCACTATGCTGACCAGCATCATGTTTTGAGGTGTTTCCAAGGACCCAGCTGAGCAAAAAATGGACTTGGGTAATTCCCACTGTCATGGCAGTCAGGTGAAGATGAGTGGCTGGTGAAGATGAGCTGTCACTGCTCCAGAAATGCCACACAGTTCCAGAGCTCCCAAGACCACCTCAGTTCCAATAATTCTCTAGAAGGACTCACAGAAGTCAGAAATACTGTACAATTATACTCATACTTACTACAGAGAAAAAAAACACCAATTAAAACCAGGAAAGGGAAGAGGCACATGGTGCAGGGTCCAGGAGACACCAACCGGGGAGCTTCTAGTTGTTTCCTCCCAGTGGAGTTGTGAACAGTGCTCATTCCTCCTGATAATGACATGTGACAATACACATAGAGTACTGCCAACCAGGACACTCACCCACGCCTTGCTGAGTTTTTATCGGGGCTTGTTCATATAGGCGTGGCTGCTCCCCTGCATGACTAGCCTTATCCTCCAGTTCCTCCAGAGGCTGAGGAAATACCATGTGGCCAAGGTCCCCACCATAAATCACACTGTTAGCATAAACTATCCAGTGTGACCCAAGACCCCAGGTAAACAAAGGTGTACCTACAAGGCAGGACATCCCAAGGGCTTAAGAGGTCACCTCGTAGGAGCCACTCAGGGGCCAGACCCCTCCTTGGGCAAGTTTAATCCTTACTGCATGGCCACCTCCTGGAAGAGGAAGAGATACTCCCACTGACCTTTTCCCTTCCTCTGCCTCAGGTAAAATTGAATTTACTTGGCAAGAAGTGATGATTGGGCTGGAGAGCTCTCTCCTCATGTTCCCCATCAACCTCCTGATTGTTCAGATCTTTCGAAACACCGACCTTGTGTCACTAAGGAGCAGAACACTGGGAAATGTGACAGGGGGTCTCCCAGTCCAACCCCCTCACCACAGCCCCTGGAGGATGGCCTTCTGACACTTGAAATGTTGAACAAGGTATGTTCTCAGCCTTGATGGTGTGGGAGGTGCTCCAGCCTGGGCAGAAGTAGGGGTGTAAACTCAGCATTAGGGCCTGACAACCTCATGCTTTCTGACAGCAACAATCATCAAGATTCATCAAGTGCATGCACACATGTGCATACACATACGCACAACACATGTGCACCATACAAAGAAACACACATACCTACAAACATACATGCATACAGATATACACAAATACATACATCTACACACATACATGTGCATGCACACATACACAAATTTATAAATGTTTATACACATGCACACATATACAAACAAACACCTACATATACACACATGCGTACACACACATTTCTGGGGTAACTACTGTGTACAAAATATTGCACCTTCATCATAGGTCAGACTGGAAGCCCATAGAAAGGACTCCCTCTGCACTCATGCACTCAGTAAGTAAGCACTTGTTGAGTGCCTACAAAGTTCTACACTTTGAGGAATACAGCCTGGAATGCACCAGTTCAAATCCTAGAAGAGAGATTTTATAGGTGACAAATGGAAGCGCAGGGTGATCCAACATCATGTCTCAGCGTGCAGAGCTGGGATTCAAACCCACATTTTCAGCCCCAGGGAGAATGCTTTTGACCACTTGGCTGCCCATTTAACCTTAGCTAACACCCCTTATCCTACCTGGTCTGACCTGCAGGATATGTGGAGACTTGTCAGCTCCCTGTTTCAAGTTCTGAAAATGCCATCCCCTGCCTCAGGTTGGGACTCGGCAAACTTGATGGACATCAACCAACCGTTGGCCTTGCTGGAAGACGTCATCTGTCTGCAGAACATGGCAGGGCAGATGTTCTGGGAAGAAGCCAAACAGAGAGAGGACCCGTTAACACTCACTCTTGGGACAGAGCAAGTGAGAGGTAGGCCCTGATGTTTCTTGCTGACATGGGGCATGTTGGATCCAGGTGGAGACAGGACTGAGGGCATGTCTATTCACTAAGGGGTCAAGAAGTCCTTCCAGAGTCTCCCTCACCAGCCTTCACTCCAACCACTTGCCACTGCCTTAATCTCAGTACCACAGTCACCCTGCTCTCTTCACAATGCCAAACTGCCTTCCCACTAAAGGCCTTCACACAGCCTCGTCTTTTAATCTAGAATATTCTTTCTCCTTTCCTCACTTGGCTAACTCCTAGTAAGCCTATGGTCTGTATTTAAGCATCCTTTCCTCAGGGGAGTCCACAAAAGGGTCTCCAGGCACATGCTCTTTAGTCTTGAAGCTTCTCTTACACTGTTTTCACACTGCTTGTTGCCAAATCATGAATTGTGTGGAGAGTTGTTTAAAGTCTGCACTGTCCTTCCTGGAACATGAGCATTGTGAGATGGGACACACCTGACCATCTTGTCTCTGTTGATTCCCTAGTACCTGGCCCCAAGCAACATATACAAAGCATGTAACAAACATGCACAAGACAACCTCAGCATAGGAGGTCATTATGGAATGCACAAAGCAAAAGCCATTTTCTTCTGTATTTAGCTAAGAATAGCACTGGCCAGCCTTGTAGCTTGGGCCACTCAGAAGAACCATGTCTGGGTACTGGCTCTGCCATTAATGGGCTGTGTAACCTTCGACAAGATACTTCAGTTCTCTGTGCCTCCATTTCTTTTTCCTGTAAAGTATTTGGGGGATGCAAAGTCAAAACAGATCCATTTCCAAATGTGTGGGACAGGACACAGATGATGGATAAGACAGTAAAAAAACATTAAAGAACATTGAATCGCAGAGTGAAAAAGGTTCCTCTCCATTCTCTTCCAATCTGTCTAATTAAGTCAAGAAAAAGGTCTTAGTTTGGTACTACTGTGTCGACGCCTCTTTAACACTTGCTAATCTCTGTTTAGCAGATAGATAGCAATCCTCAAAACTAGAGCCTTTTGAGACAATATTCTGCTAGAATTTTGTAACATGGTTTCATTTTTATTAAGTTCTATGTGAGATGCATTATTCTGGTTTAAATTAGTCTCTCCCCTCTTGCCCCTTTCCTGTCCATCTTCCGCCCAGATCCACGCTGCCAGTGTTTAGACAAGGCTGCCCAACAGAACTTCCCACAGTTCTGTATCTGCACTGTCCAATATGACAGCCACTTTCCACATATGGTTGTTTAAATTAAAATAATGGAAGTATGCTCCACCTAGCTCCTTGGCTTGTTGCAAAGATTGACTTAAATCATAAGACACATGCAACACTTAGGCTCCAGCCTGACACAAAGCAGGTATTCAGTAATGGGTCTTCTGATTGGGAGTGATGGCATCTTTCAGAAATATTGCCAGAACGCTTGCAACAGGAAGGCTGTTGATACTGGAACCTTAGCTGAAGCTTCAATGAGGGAGTCACAGGTCAGAAGGGTTTGGGAGGAGGCTTGAGTCAGAGGGAAGAGGAGCTGATGTTGCCCTAGGCCTTTACCAACATCTAGTCTGAACCAGCCATAGCCTTTTCCACATTCACTTCTCACTGGTGACTGGATAAGGATCATGGGACAGGGATGCTTCAGGGCCCCTATTGCCTTAAGAAAACATGCCCGTGGGCGCCAGCCTCCCAGCTCAGGGTCCAGGGACCCAGGCCTAGTTCCATGTAATGAGGTCAAGTTTCCCTTACAATGCACATGAAATAATAGAAATGTTCAAAAAAATTTTTTTTCTTGTGTGGGCAAAAAGAGGCCACATATTAAATCTGACAAGCTCAAGAAGGTGGGGGGCCTTGCGTGGTGGCTTTACAAACTCAGAGACCTAAAATAACCACAAAGGATGGTCTGAAATTAAAAAAATTTTAACTAAGAGCAGTTTATGATGGGTAGTCATGTCCTAGGCTAGAAATCTTCCCTGATAAAGGTCAATTTCACCTTAACTAAGCCTATCTGTTGTCTTTTTGCATCTATGATAACATACCTTCGGAATATCAAAGTAATTTTCTTTTTTCAAACCTCTCAAAGCACAAGGATCACTCTGTGGAGACCACAAATTCCCTCATTGTTATTGAGTTCATTGTTGACTAACTATCCTCTACCCACCAATGTAAAAGAAATATGTCTATCATTTTACTTTTTAAAAAAATATGTTTTTATTGATTTCATAGAGGACGGGAGAGGGAGAGAGAGGTAGAAAAATCAATGATAAGAGAAAATCATTGATCAGCTGCCTCCTGCACAATTGGGATTGAGCTCGCAACCCGGGCAAGTGCCCCGACCAGGAATCAAACCATTACCTCCCGTTTCATAGGTTGATGTTCAACCACTGAGTCATACCAGCCGAGCTATCATTTTACTTTTTATCCAATCCCAGAGATTCACCCCCCGACCCTTTGCTTTCTCCTGCCTCCCTAATCTATCACCAATAGATTTCATGTAACCCAGTCATGTCTTCTCTTTTGATTGGAATGTAGAAAATAAGGTGCAAAACTACCATTCTCTAGACTCTAGTCTAGAGCATTATCTCAATTCACTGAGGTTTTGCTTCCTGGCAATTGTCAACAGTTTGACTCAAACAAACTAAAAAAATTATTTATAGGTTTGAATGTTTCTATGTTGACACTTGCAATAAATGTGTATTACCTGTTTAAAGCAAAATACCATTTTAAAAAAATTAGGAAGCTAAAATTTGAACAAACCAACTATAGAGCCCTAGCAGGTTTGGCTCAGTGGATAGAGCACCAGCGCATGGACTGAAGGGTTGTATGTTTGATTCCAGTCAAGGGCATGTACCGGGGTTGCAGGCTGGATCCCCAGCTGCAAGCTCCATCCCCATCCCCAGTCAGGGCAGGTGGGGTTGGCAACCAATCAATGGTCTCTCTCATATCAATGTTTCTCTCTCTCTCTCTCTCTCTCTCTCTCTCTCTCTCTCTCTCTCTCTCTCTCCCCCTCCCTCCCTCTCTCCCTCCCTTCCACTCTTTCTAGAAATCTATGGGAAAATATCTTCAGGTGAGGATTAACAACAACAAAACACATACAAGAAAATACACTAGATAATGGGGGGAGGGGAGAAAACTTGACCACTCATTGGATATTTGATGCTATCAAGGGATTATCATTAATTCTTCTAAAGATTGATAACGACATTCTGGTTTTGTTTTTAAAAAGAGACCTTATCTTCTATAGAAGCATCTTTATATATAAAAGGCTAATATGCTTAGTGTCTCTCCTACCTTCCAACCAACCGATTACTATGATGCACACTGACCACCAGGGGGCAGGCGCTCAACGCAGGAGCTGCTGAGCTGCAATAACTTGGCAGCAGCGGTTCTCAGAAACCAGAGAGGAGGGAGCCCTACTCTTCATGGGGCCATGCGATTCCACCTTTGGCCGTGGGTTATGTTGTTGCTGGGGCATTGTCGGCCCCCAATCTGGTTTACTGCACTCTTGCGTTTGCGTTCCACACCCTGTATGACAGCAACTCTGCAGAGTGCCCTCTTGCACTCCTGGACCCTTCAGGGGATGTTAGAGAGCTGGTTTTGGCCAATCCCCTCAGGCCAGGCCAAGGGACCCCCACCTGCCAGAGGGACCTGGCTCACTCAGCAGACGCTGGGGAGGGACCGCGGGAGGTTGGCTCCAGGGTGTGTCCAGTCCATCTCACCCAGTCCCACCCCACCAGCCACCTTCTAATTAATTTCCTTTCAATGTGCATTAATCTGTGCACTGGGTCACTAGTATTATAATATTTATTGATGTGACATGAAGCTTGGAATTTGCTTCTAAATAATACACAAGAAGAGAGTGGGTGAAGTACAGATGAAACAGGAATGGCCACGAGTTGATTTTGAGCAGTGGGTATGAGCAGTTCATCTTATCATTCTCTCTTTTATAAGTTTAAAATTTTTCATAATTAAAAAAGTTATTAAAGACAAAAGATTAAGACTGACCATCTTTGACATCAGGTGAACCTGGGTTCAAATTCAAATCTTGTGCATATTAGAGTATTTGCAGATGAGGTAACATTATGTCTGGGATTTTCTTTAAAGTACTCCAGAGAAAGGAAACGTTGAGGGCAGAGTGAAACAAATTAGAAAAATGTTGGTCACTGTTATGGCAGGGTGATAGTTATATGTATTCTTCTCTTCTGTCTATGTGTAAGGAAATTTTGAAAATGCCCTTGATAAAACACTGAAAGGAGGAACATTCAAATCCTAACTGGCTGAGTGAGGCTGTTACCTTGCCCCACCTTTCTGGCCTCAGATTTCTCCTGGTTTGGCACAATAAGTACGCGATGCAAAAAAGCTGATACTAATACTATTGTTTTTATTGACAGTCTGCTCTGTCCTTCAACACCAGGGCATGCTTTTTCTCTCCCTTGTCTTCCAGAAAAAATTCCATGCCTGCATACATGAGGTGGGCGCAAGTGACCCATGGAAGAACAGTGTGTACAGGCAGTGTCTCTACCTTCACTGGAGCATGTGGAACAAGAACTGTGGCTGGTGGGGCCCCAAGGCTTCTCCGACGGCCAGAACCAGGCCCGGGCCCTCAGACAGTTGCAGACCCTAAAGGGCTGCCTCATGGGACAGCTGTCACCTACCTCCAGCACACACCAGGTAATACACTCCCTTGGGTGCTGAGTGGGTATCTGACCCAGCCTGGGGCCTTCGGGGGAAGGGCATCCCAAGCAACTCTGTAAGAATGCTCACCCAGATCTCCCCAGCAGAAAAAATTCAGGATTCCTGCACAAATTCTGGAAAGGGGGTTTTGAACAAGAAGGCATTTATTGCCATTTGTACAGCATTTTGCAGATCATAACCATTTTTAAATGGGATGTTTCCTAGCTGTTAGCCCTTGGACAAGTCCTTCAACATCTCTGAGCCACATCTGTAAAATGGGAATGATAATGTCTATCTCCTAAATTGAACTTCAATCAAAATACATTTTTAAAGATAACTAGTGAAATTTGTGTCAGGGATATTAGAATGCTCTTACTAATAAATGGTGTCGCAGGAATGAGTCAGACACTCGAAAATGGCTCAGCGAGGCAATTTTACTTCTGCAGAAGGGTGTGTAGCCAACCAAAAAAATATCTGGTGGGCAAGCACATGGAGAGGGAAGTCCGTTCTCCTTTTATCCCTGACGCATTGCTGCACCGTGTGCTGATTGGTAAGACTGTGGTTGCACAAGCTGACGTGAATGGCTAATTCAAACAGGACAGTACAAAGGGGTGGGGTTGACTTTTGCTGTTTAACTGCCTACCAGGAAATGCCGTGAAACTAGGCCTTTGTCTCATAGGGAAGTGAAGCTCAAAAGGGAGTTGATCTAGATTCTAGTTTAAGCTACAAAATGGAGGTTTATACACAAAGGAAATGGAGTTAGTAACTCTACCTTTGACAGAAAAGACTTTTTGATTCTCACAGGGTGAAAAAATTTTACTCTACCCTTCAAAGTTCTTCTGGCTGGTCTAATAATCAAATTGACATGAGACAGGTTAGCAGGGGGGAAACAAATTAAGATTTAATAACATGCAAATCTGTATACATCAGAGAAACCCAACAAAACTGAGTAACTCACCAAAACGGCAGAAGCCATCACTTATAAATATCACCTTCAGATTAAAACAAAAGATGATGTTGGGGGTGGGGAGTCAGCTATGGGGGATTACCAGGAAGAACACAGTAAATAAGGGTAATATTTGGTCTTGCCTGTGTGTCTCAGTGGTTGAGTATGGATCCATGAACCAGGACATCAGAGTTGGATTCCCATTCAGGGCACATGCCTGGATTGCAGGCTTGATCCCCAGTAGAAGGAGTGCAGGAAGCAGCTGATGAATATTTCTTTCTCTCCCTCTCCTATTCCCTCTCTGAAATCAATAAAAACATATATTAAAAAAAAGTGGGATAGATGAAATAAGGTGGTGATGGTTGTTACAAGTAGTTGATGGGGATTCCTTATGCTCACTGATGTTTGTATGAAAGAATTTTCATAATAAAAACTTCTAAAAAATTATACAGCACCAGTCTTCTAAGCTTGCCATAAGGAATAATGGAGCAGATCTGTGTAAAGCACTTCACTTGGGGACTGGCCCTTAGTAGCACTGAATAAATGTGACTTCAATAGAATATATTGAATACTGTGTATACTAGAGGCCCGATGCATGAAATTCATGCAAGGGGCTCGGCCCTCACAGCCCCAGCTGCCTCGGACCTTGCAGCCCTGACTTGGTCTGGAAGGTCATCCGGACAGTCTTCTGGATGGTCATTCTGCTGTTTGGTTTAATTAGCATATTAGCTCTTTATTATATAGGATAGTGTTAACCCAAAAATAAAAGGCTAAGGTGAGAAGTAACAAGCCTTTATATGAGATCCAAAAGAATAGCTACTCAGGAAGCAATGATTCAGGCAGAAACACAAATAGTGTTCAGATTAGGAGGTGAAGGCAAGAGGTATTTATAAGAAAGGTAAGCGCAAAAATTACATGACTAGAAGGAATTTCTATGGATGTTAATAAGCTAAGAAAGGCATTTGTATAAAGGCAGATAAGCTAACACAGTGCTACTAATTCTAAAGAATGTCTTTAATTTTCCTGCCAATAACCATAATGTCTGCTTTCCTGTTTGCTTTGCAAACAGTTGCTTGGAATACAGTGTTGCTTTAGGCCTAATCCAAAGGTTATTTTGCCCTGTTTTAACATTCCAAAGGGTAGAGGAGTAGGATGTGCAAGGCAGTTCCTCTGGGATGGTACTCTGACTCAATTTTGAAGTGGTTCTGGTTATATTATTTTTACAATATGTATACTGGATAGAATATAGAATAGCCCTTTGAAGCAGGTACAAGATATAGAGAAAATTGAGGGTCTAAGAAGTCAGGGAGCTTGGCTAAGGTCAACAAGCTTGGCCAAGGTCACTCAGCTGATGGGGTGGAGTTAGATTTTAACTTGAACCCCAGTGGGTTGTGTCACCCTGACTATATCCACTTTCCATTACAGCTCCCTGAGATCAAGCAAGTCCCCTCGAGGCCTGCCCTGGTGGTGTGTCCTGGTGGGCTGGCTCCTGGTGGCCGCCACCAGCAGTGTGGCAGCCTTCTTCACCATGCTATATGGCTTGCACTACGGGAGGACTAGCTCCCTCTAGTGGCTCATCTCCATGGCCATCTCCTTTGTAGAGAGTGTGTTTGTCACCCAGCCCCTGAAGGTCAGGACCCCTTACTTTCTCTCCTGCCAGCTGCCTTGTCCTAACTTCATCTGTTCCTTCATCTATTTGTTCAATAAAACTGCATGGAACACCACCTCTGTACAGGTCCCAGGGCAGGAACAATAATGAAGATGAGTACCATGATGACCCAAGCTTTTGGCCACTCTAGGCCAGGCTTAGTGGTTTACTGAGATGTTGGCATTTCATCATCACAATCACCCTCAGGAAGGACCTTGCCTCCATTTTATAGATGAGAAAACCTGAAGTTAAGAAGTTAAGGTCAGCCCTAGCTGGTTTGGCTCAGTGGATAGAGCATCGGCCTGCAGACCAAAAGGTCCCAGGTTCAATTCCAGTCAAGGGCATGTACCTTGGTTGCAGGCTCCTCCCTGGCCCAGGCCCTAGTCAGGGCTCATGCAGGAGGCAACCAATCAATCAATGTGTTTCTCTCACATCGATGTTTCTCTCTCTTTCCCTCTTTTCCACTCACCCTAAAAATCAATGGAAAAATATCTTCAGGTGAGGATTAACAAAAAGAAAAACATAAAATATTATAGAAAGGATATTTTAAAAAAGAGAAGAAGGTAAGGTCACCCAGCCACCGTGGCTCAATGTTTAAGTGTCAACCTATGAACCTAGAGATCATGGTTTGATTCCCAGTCAAGGCACAAGCCTAGGTTGTGGGCTCAATCTCCAGTTGGGGGTGGGGGGTACAGGAGGCAGCCGATCAATGATTCTCTCTCATTGAAGTTTCTATCTCTCCCTCTCCTTTCCTCTCTGTGAAATCATAAAAGCACTAAAAAAGACAAAGAAGAAGAAAAAGAAGAAGTAGTTTAGGTCATAAGCATCCTGCCCTAGACTACACATATAAATAGGAATAACACCAAATTTCCTCAATTCTAAGATGCTTTTAATTGTAAGACAGGCCAGCAATTTAGAGGAATTTGACCTTCAAATAAAACCCCCAAGTCATTAAATGTGTACAACTATTGGAAGATGCAATCCTATTTCTGAAATGTAAAGTTACTGTCAGAGTAGAAGAAATATTGAGCCCTGGCCTGGAGTCCGAGGTCACAGCTCTTTCCCTGGAAAAAAATCAGGTGGTAGGAGTACTGTGTGTGGGGGTTAGGGGAAGCTAAAGAAAGGAGGAGACATTTTCAGTGAATATTTATGCCTATGAGACTCACCAAATCTGCTACCCCCATTTCTTCCCTTTGGCCCTCTGCCTTGTCATGAACAGCCTTTGTCAGAAGATTTCAACTGACATCTCCCCCAACGTAGTCTGAGAATTTTAAGAACAGAGTCCTGGGCCTTTCTCTTCCCAATCAAACCACAGAATCCTATTATACTTGTGTACTATAGGTACTGTTGGGAAGGAATAAACTTTCCTCTACCCTCAAGATTCTTTCAGCTGGTCTAATAGTTAAGTCTACATGAGACAGAGTAACAAGAGGAAATAACCATATTTAATACACACATATGAATGAGAACCTGATATAGATGAAGGAGTCAGAGAACCCACATACATGAGAGGTTCAAAGACAGAGAAGGAAAATGAGATATATATGACACTCTGAGCTAAGAATCACCTTGGGGCTTCAGAGGGGAGGAAGGTCATTGCAGGATGATAACAGCAGGTGTTCAGCAATTAGAAGTTTACCCTGCCCTACAAATAGGTCATAAAAACTGTAATAACTCTTACTATAGGCAAGGTCCCTAATTTAAGTTACTTAAGAGAGAGGTAAAAATTGCTCATGAGCTTCCAGGGCCTTGATTCCCTCAACTCAAAACAATTCACATGCCAAAGAAACTTATTGGAGAGGCCTATTCTGAACCCTTACATCAGAGAAAGTATAAGGGCTAACCACTTAATACAGGAAGAAAGGGAGGAGGGAAGCTTAACTCACCACACACTGGAGTATAAGCCAGGTGCATGCAAGCCCTGGCCCTCACCCTTCATAAACGTGCTCTCTCTACAGAGGATGGGCTAGTTCCTACCTGACTTATCCAGAGTATTTTGGCTCCTGAGACAAGGACATAAAAGTGGCCCCAGTCACACCCTCTCTCAGACCAGTAGTTGATAGTTTCCAACTTGGGTTTGGTGTTCAACATGGGCATTTTCCAGGTGCAGGGGTTTGCTGCCTTCTTTGCACTGGTCTTAAAGAGTGCGGAGGACGAAGAGGAACCTATGGCCTCTCTCCCGGAACACTTGTCCAGCCCAGGTAATGGTGGGGGCAGGGGCCTGGAATCTGACAAAGCTGAGAAAGCCCTAGAGAGCCCAACCACTGGGTGAGTGGTCTAGACCTCAGATTTTTGCTCCCCATCTGCTCTTTATCCCTGACTGGTGAACCAACCAGAATAAGTGACTCCATTGTCACTTGAACAATCTTACTCCTTCTCTACTGGGCCTTTCTATCTGACACCTAAGCATGACTCCTTGGCCATGAGAGGCACCTCTGGGGCCATCTTCTGTGCTATCATTCTCTGGCCCTCACCCTTGATTGTAATTTCAATCAAGCAGTTTTCTTCTCCAAGGCACGTGCGCACACACACACAAAAGCATGTGGGTGGGCTGCAAAGATTGCTGTAAGTTAGAGTTCTAGGAAAAGGATCTGCAAACTATAGCCAGGGGCCCGAATCTAGCCCAATGCCTATTTTTGTAGTTTTACTAGAACATAGTCAAGATGAGCCCTGTTGGAGGAGCCCCATGACCAGACCCCTTCCCCCAACCTGATTTCTCACTTCCCAATAGAAACTCCTGAGGGTGCTGACAATAAAAGAATTACAAAAGCAAACAAGCAAACAGAACAGAATCAACACTCTTATAGTCTATGCACTTATCTTGAGTTTCAGGGAAAATACAAAAGCCCATGTATCTACATCAGTATGCAGTGTAGTTCTTACCCACACAGGCCTGTATTCTTCCATTATAAATTAGGGTTTTGGCTTTGCAAATCCAAAGGTCCATTAAAATCTTCTTCCTCAGACAAGAGTAATTTTTCTCCAAGGAGAGGCCACCCTCCAGACTAATTAAATATTCATTAAGTCATTCCTTTGGCAATTATTCAGGGAGTACTTGCTGTGTGCCAGACAGTGCGGTGGCCTGGAAACATAATTTATATGAAATCTACTCGTAATGTACAATTCATTGATTGTAGTAATTCATAGAGTTGTGCAACCATAACCACAGTTAAGACTTGGAAAAGCTTCATCACCCCAGATTACCTCTTGCCCATTTGAAGTCCATCTCTGCTCCCACCCCAGTCCCAGGGAACACAGCATTGACAAGATGGAACAGGTTGCTGCCCTCGCAATGAACAGCCCATGTGGAGAGGCACATTAAATAATTAAATGCACAAGTAGACATATAAGTGTGAATTGTGATGAGAACTAGGTGTGGGAGAATAAGAGAGTGCAGGCCTCTCCACTGAGGTGGTACCTAAGCTGGCTCCTAGAGGATGGGGTCAAGGAGGGATTACACACTGGAAATGTGCAAAGGCCCTGAGGTCATATGCAGCTTGTCATTTTATAGCAATTACTGACAGTGTGGATGAATCATTTGGGATTGGGGGTAGGGTGGAGAATGGTTCAAGATGAGGGCAGAGAGGTGAGTGGGGAGCAGGTCATGCAAGGGCCTTGTCGGATCTGGGTCAATGTTAGGGTTTCAAAGTGTTTTAAATAGGAGAGCAGCATGGCCTATTTGTGATTTTAGAAAGATTACTGTGGCTACTCTTGGAGAACAGAGGTATTATGTTAAAAGTGGAAGTGGGGAGGCCAGTAGGAAGAATATCAAAATGGTCTAGACAAGAGATGACATGTGCTGGCAGTGAGGGTGAACAGAAGGGAATGGATTAAAAAAAAAAAAAAAAGTTGGGCTAATACACTCCTACCAGAATGGCTAAAGTGAAAAAAAGTGGTAGAACCAAAGGCTGACAAGGATGAAGAGAAACTGGAGCATTCATACATTGCTGGTGGTAATATAAAATGGTACAGCCACTCTGGAAAACAGTTTGGCAGTTCCTTTAAAATCTAAAAACAGACTTACCATATGCTCCAGCAATTGGACTCTTAGGCATTTACCCCAGAGAAACGAAGACTTATATTCACATAGGAACCTGTGCCCAAATGTTCATAGCAGCTTCATTTGAAATAGCCAAAAGATATTTGGCCACTCCTAAGAATCTACCCAAGAAAAAATGAAAATATATGTCCACACAAACACCTGTACTTGAATGTTCATAGCAGCATTATTCATATAGCCAAAACTAGAAACAATCTAAATATCCATCAATGGGTGAATGGAAAAACAAAGGTAGTATATCCATACAATGCAATACTACTCAACAATAAAAATAAACTAACTACTAATATACAACAACATGGATGAACTCCAAAACATGCTAATTGAAAGATGCCAGATACAAGAAACTATGTACATATGATTCCATTTATGTGAAATATCTTGAAAAGGAAAAGCTATAGAAGCAGAAAGCAAAGTAATGGGGCAGAGGGTGGGAATAGACTGAAAGTGGGGACTGACTTCAATGGGACATGAGAGAACCTTCTGAGGGTGATGAAAATGTTCTAAAATTGGATTTTTTAAAATCTACTAAAGTCATTGAATTGTAGACTTCCAATGGGCGAATTTATGAAAATTATATCTCAACTAGAGGCCTGGTGCATGAAATTCATGCACTTGGGGGGTGGAGGTCCCTCAGCCCAGCCTGTGCCCTTTTGCAGTTCAGGATCCCTCAGGGGATGTCCGACTGCCCCGGGAGAGGCTCCTGCCATCGTGGCTGTGCTCGCCAGCTGTGAGCCTGGCTTCTGGCTGAGCAGCACTCCCCCTGTGGGAGCACACTGACCACCAGAGGGCAGCTCCTGCATTGAGCGTCTGCCCCCTGGTGGTCAGCACACATCAGAGTGACCGGTTGTTCTGCTGTCCAGTCAATTTGCATATTAGCCTTTTATTATATAGGATAATGTGGTCTGAAAAAGAAGATACTGGAATTAGACATGACAGGACTTTGAAATACTATTTACCCTCATTCTTCCATCCTTTTGAAAGTATTGGAATCCATCTTAGAATCCAGGAGTGCAAGGAAGACAGCATCCAGGAGTGAGTAACCCTTCAGGGAGGGGACGGTATTCATTTTCAGTATCAGGACAATTCCCCACATGAAGAAAAAGGGATGGAGTTCTGGGCACTGGAATAGCGTGGGCAGAGCATGGAGGGCAGTGTTGGGTAATGGCTCCCACAAGGGAGGAACTGTGAATCCTAGCTGTACCTGGTTGCAAATGTAAAGCCTGATTCCACTGCCCATGGGGGAACTATCCTTGTGTTCTTGCTTTCACAGACCCCTCTGCCCTGTTCCGAGTACAAAGAAACAGCAGAAAGGATGTCTACCAGCGGCCTCTGGCTGCCAACATTGAGAAGATGAAAACCACACACCTCAAGGAACAAAAAGCATTTGCTCTAATCAGAGAAATCTTGGGTAGGCAGCCAAGATTACCCATGAGCAATCTTCCCACTTGGCTGGTTCTCAACACAGACTTGAAAAGGAACTGTGCAACCTCTGATGAGGCCCACACTGCATCTTGGAAATTTTTCCAAGATTTTAGCTCACTCCAGCTTCTGCCTGACACTTAAATTTTTTCAATGGCCCTTTGGATCAAACTCCCTACTGTGGCTCCATCCACAGCAGGTCACCTCTCTCGGTCCCTTGTACCCTGAGCTCCAGTGACACAGGATTCTACAGCTCTTGGAACACCGTGCCCACTCCCAACCCCAGGCCTTTGCCCAGGCTGTTCCATCTAGTCTGCTGGAATGTGCTTATCTCTCTTCCCTACCTTTTCATCTGGATAAGTCCTCTTATTCTTTCATTTTCAGCCCAAAGACTATTATATTTTCAGATAGGCTTCCTCTGACCAAAAGCTTTAAATCCTATGTATATCTTAATCTGGGTTCCCTACAAGCAGATTTGGGTACATATAGTTGGTTTGGGAGGTGATCATAGGGAACATTGGTAGGGAAGGGGAAAGTGCAGGGGGAGAGAAGAAAGCCAATGGAAAGTGGGGTGATGAGTGGTTTCCATGTGGATAACTGGGGCTCAGTCCTGCTGGGGACCTTGGTGGGAGCATGTGTAGTACACACCCTCAAGTTGTCACCCACAAGATCAGTGGTGAAGATGGTCCTGAGGAAAACATGGACCTTGCAGCACTCCTGGCCTGCCTTCCCACTGGCTGACCATGATCCTGGCCAAAGTAGAGAGCAGGAAGGCTTGTGCAGGAGAAGTAGCATGTGCAGAGTGGAGAGTTCAGAGGTGTGTGGGCAAAAGCCCTGGGAAGTCATCCCAGGAAGAGGTTTCTATAATGCAGATTCCCAGTCCCTGACCCAGAGATTCTGATTCAGTAAGGCTCCTAATTCCCCACATGATTCTGATATCTGGCCTCCTAAACTAAATCTTTGTACGTTCTTTGGCCCTTTCATCACACTCACCGGTCTCCTACAAGAAAGGTGAGTTCCATGAAGGCAGGGAACACATCTGTCATCTTCATCACTCTATCCCCAGCATTACAGCATGGCAGATGCCCTATTTTTAAAAAATTCTATTTAGGAAACACTTACATAACATGAACTTGAGCAGGCACTATTTTAAGTGCTTCATAAATATTAATTTCTTAACTTCTTCATCACAACCCTGTATAATATAATTATTATCCCCATATCATAGATGAGGAAAGTGAGGTACAGAGGGTTAAAACACTTGGAAAGGACATATAGATAGAAAGTGACAGAGCCAGGATTTGAACCTAGCAGATTCACGTCTGTGGACTCTTTCTTTCTGTTGTCTCTATAAAAATCAGTTCCATTGTCACCAGAGAGGTGAATAATTGGTCTACAAAACCTCAATTGTTCTGATCCCATGTGCTATTCTGTTTCCTTCCTGGGCTTGGTGGGAGTGGGGACTCTGCCTGACTAGGGGCTATGCTTCCTTTTCCAGCATACCTGGGCTTCCTGTGGATGCTGCTGCTGGTGGCCTATGGACAGAGGGACCTCAGTGCCTACCACTTCAACAGACACCTTAAGCATAGCTTCACCCAAGGCTTTTCAGCTGTCCTGAGTTTCCAGGAGTTCTTCATGTGGGCCAACACCACCCTTGTAAAAAACCTGTATAGTCATCACCCAGGTATCCCCTTGTCCCAGGACCTGTGTCAGCCACCTGGTGCACTGTTCTTTCTAGGAACAGGTGTGGGTCTCTGTCAACATCAGCCTTATAGAGAACCATTAACTATAGACCATATGCTTTAAAGGAGAAACACTCCGAAGACTGTGTGTACACAGAGAAGGGCCCTAACCCTCTCTTGATGCAGAGTGGAGAACTTCCTAAATGAGAAGTAACTGAGCATGAATCTGCTAGGTGGAAATGGTGTACCAGGCAGAAGGAACATGAGAAAATATGAGGCGTGGCACATTCTCAGAACTACAAAGTGTTGTGTGGCTGCAGTGTAGGGTAGGAATTGAGTACCAGTGAGAAGCAAAGCAGAAGTGAAAATGGACCAGATCAGGAAAGGTCTCCAAGTCCATATTTTATGCTCAAGGAAATGAGGAGCATTGATGGTTTCGACCTGAAGGAGTAACATAATCAAACTTGTAGTATAATCAAAGTTCCAGAAGGATCATTCTGGAAATGTAGAATTTGGAGCACAGGGTGGGTAAGTTAGTATGCTGGGGAGAAATAATGTGGCTGATTCAGGGCTAAGGGACAGGAGAGATGGAGAGACAGGATGGATGAAGACAACAGTGAAGAGGTAGAATTGACAGCCTTGTTGACCATTAGGATAAGGATGTTGAGGGAAAAGGTACGGATGGTCTCTGGATTGATGAGTGGGTTGTGAGGGTACCATTCCCTAAGAGAAATTATGCAGGAAGTAGACCATGTCCTGGGTGGGGAGATGGTGGAGCCTGTGGTTTGCCATGAACTTCTCTTGGCTGTCTCTACATTGGGTACACTGAAACTTACATTAGCATCCAAGCCAGGGAGCTTGGAATGTGCTAAGATAATTTTGCTTACTTGATTTACTCATTTGCTTACTTAATTAACTTATTGTTGATTTTCAGGTTTCATCACTGATGGGAACTTCAAACTGGTTGGCAGTGCTCAGATTCGCCAAGTGAGAGTCTGGGAAAACTCTTGCCCTCTTGCCCCCAGGTTGTGGACTTCTCTCAATGGGTGCCATGAACATATTCCCTGAATGTTGAAGACCTGTCAGACTATGGGGAACGCTGGAATGCCTCCAACCTCAATAGCGGCAATGGCTTTTCTTAGGGTTGGTAGTATCAGAGCCAGAGGCAGCACCAAGGGTATCCCATCTGGAGCAAACTCACTGTGTACCGGGGAGGAGGTTATGTGGTCCCCTTGGGCACCAACTGCCAAAGTGCAGCAACGTAAGGCTAACATGATTCATGTGCAGCTGAGGAAAGCCATTTGCTGGAGTCCAGCTCTGACTGGCTTGTGCAGGTTTCAAAACAGAGCTGAGCCAAGGTCATTTATGTCATTGTGGGGGATTGAGAATCATTCAGGTCATATTTTTTAGGACTCTGGAAACTGCAGTCTCGGAGTTGGAAGGGAATTGCCCCTTCAGCATTCTCAGCCTGGTGATCTCAGTCTAGGGCAGAAATGGGCAGCTCACACTCACACAGAGCTGTCCACCAAACAAGTGAGAAGTACAAAGAATCATATAGGGTCTGTATGCTAATGAGCTAGGCTATTAATGTTTCATGGATGTTGGCAGAAGACATGAGACTCCTGGGTTAGAAACAAAGGACTTTATTACAGCAAAAGCTGTAGCAGAGCTTCATGGTGGTTTGAGTCAGTTCCCTGCTGTGTTTGTGAAGTTTACTGTCTACAACGTCAACGTCAACCTGTTCTGCATCATCACTCTGACACTGGAGACCAGTGCCCTGGGTGGGCATTTGCCTGTGAACCCATCTGCAGTGTTCCAGAAGATAAACCCTCCCCTTCCTCTGGGCTAGGGTCCAGCGCCCCAGTGCCAGAGCTCCAGGGCAAATGGTGGTCTGGGAAATTCAGGGATGGGTCTTGGTTCTCCCTGGGCACCAAAAGCAAGGCTTTAGGGTTGCTCCAGCCTTATTCCTAGCTGTCCCACACTCTCCTCTTTGGTCTTCTCTCTCATGTTATCCTAAGAGAACCGGCTGTGATTTGAAAGCAGCTCATATCCCTGAGTTTCCCACTCTACTGGTGATGGGGGCTGGCAGTGAGGGGCTAGGGAGGGGGTGATCTGGTAACAGATACCTTCACCTTAAACAATATTTTACTTGTACCTCGATCTACAGAGTGAAATACATTTTACATCATAATTCAACACACACAAATATACACAAAAGAAATAACAGCTTCAAAAAGATTTCCCTTAACTACATGATACACTGATATTTTGCATTCTGTTCCGCTTTCTATTCTAATTCTTTCTCCCCATCCCCCCACCTTTTACACTCTTTAATGCTAATCACAATTTATTGAAAACATTGACCTCAGGTCTCTTCAGCTAATCATCAATTTTCCTAAATGTCAACCACCTTTCCTTTGAAAAGGAAACATTTTTAAAACATGTATTACTTTTATAAAACATTGTAATGTTTGTAGATTTTTTTTAATTTTCAGAACTTTGAAAACACCTTCCTTTATCATTATCATATCAATTTCCATTACCATTTCCCATTGTCAAAAATTTATTTCAAATCCTTATTTGGAGCTTATTTATATCTCATATTTTCCTATTTATTTTTTGTCATCTTTTTGGCTTTTAAAAAAATATGTTTTTATTGAATTTAGAGAGAGAAAGGGGGAGGGAGAGAGAGAGAAACATTGATGGATGAGAGAGAACCGTTGATCAATCAATGGTCTGCCTTCTGCACACCCTTACCAAAGATGGAGACTGCATGTGCCCTGATCAAACCAGCGACCTCCCAATGCATGGAACCATGCACACCGCCAGAGCCATCTTTTTGGCTTTTTCAGGACCTCTTAAACAACTTATCCCCAAATACACCTGATTCAATTATGTATTTCTACAAATAGAAAGTGTGGGACAGATGTCAGATCTGATTGATGCAACAGGCCACTGTGTCAGTAAGGACTCAGGCTATTTGCATCTTTCCATCTGCCATTCTTGGGGTCAGCTTTGCTTTTTTTTTTTTTTTTTTAATCCTTACCCCAGGACATGTTTATTGACTTTTAGAGAGAGGGGAAGAGAGAGAGAGAGAGAGAGAGAGAGAGAGAGAGAGAGAGAGAGAGAGAGAGAGAGAGAGAGGAACATCGATGTGAGAGAGAAGCATCAATTAGTTGCCCAATCAGGCTAGGGATTGAACCTGAAATCAGGTATGTGCCCTGACCAGGAATCAAACCCATGACCTTTCAGTGTATGGGACGATGCTCCTATGAATCCAGCCAGGATGGCTCCTGGCCACCCAGCCAGGGCTTGGCTTTGTTTTTGTAGGCAGTAGCCTTATTAGTCAACTTAGTTAAAAAAATCATTTTAATTTTAAAAAAAAGGGAAAAAACACAAATAGATAAGAGACGATTTGAAAGAAGGTTGAAGTTTAGGCATATTGGTCAATAGATGAATGGATTCTCAGTGAACTGTATTTAGATGAAATGTCTTTAAATGGGCCACTGTGAAGTAAACTGATGTTAAGTGGCTGGGTATGCTTTGGCTGAAGATGACTGAGTGCACACACGACAAGCACCAAATGCAGAGGGTAAGCGGGAAAGTCTTCCACTGAGCTACCTTTGTCCTTTATGATCTGTCCATTATCTTTGGCATCATTAATTGTCCCCATTCAGTCCCTTGGGTTTGTGGGTCTAAAGGACCTCTATCTTCTCTTTTGCCCCCAGCCAGCCGCCAGAAAGGCTTGATTTTGAGTCAGCCCACTGATGATTGACTTCTGGTTAGAAACAATGGCTCTGATTGGGAGCGGAGGGTGGGAATGGGGGCCGTTGCAGGGTGTTGGTGGTGAAAGAAATGCACTCTGCTTCTCAGGAACCTTTTTTACACGCACAGACCTACAGAATCTGTGCCTGTATCCCTTCACCGATGACTGGCACCACTTTGTGGTGGCGGCAGAGGTCATCTACCTTCTATTCCTCCTCTACTACATGGTCGTGCAGGTGAGGGGTGGACTTGTAGCTCCATGGGCAAGAGAAGGAGATGGCAGTGTGCCCGTTCCCTCTCCCAACCCTACCCTCTTCCCTGGGGTGGGGTCTGAAGGAGGGGGAAGAAAAGGTTATGCTTACCTGTTTGTCAAGGTAACCTTTGGGGACCCTTCTGCTGGTCCTGAGGGCTGACCCAGTTCAGGAACCCAACTTTGGCACCTCAGAGGAACTAAGAACTCAGAGGGTGATCCTTCCTGGGTGAGGAAGAATTGGAGCAAGGTTCCCATTTCTGCTGAACTGAAACTTTCCAAAATGCTGGAGGTGGATATTCTCCATAGCTGGGGCTTCTCTGAACTTATATTGTGAGAGTTCTTAGCACTTTTGTTCTCACTGTGATCCCTGAGAAATAAGAAACATTCCCCTTGCTATCTTTACCACCATGTTGCACAATGAAGTACAAAAATTGATAATGACAATGGGAACATATCCAAAGCATATTAGATGTTCTTTTCCAAAAATGGAAACCACATACCTAAAAGGGGCATTTTAGCTCCCCAATTTCCTGCTCCAACCACCACAGCAACCACTTTTTTAAAAATAAATCTTTATTGTTCAGATTATTACAGGTGTTCCTCTTTTTTCCCCCCCATACCTCCCCTCCACCTGATTCCCCACCCCACCTCATGCCCTTACCCCCCACCACTGTCTTCATCCATAAGTGTAAGACTTTTGTCCAATCTCTACCCGCACCCCTCCCACCCCCTTCCCTCTGAGAATTGTCAGTCCACTCCCTTTCTATGTCCCTGATTCTATTATATTCACCAGTCCATTCTGTTCTTCAGATTTTTTATTCAACAAGATTCACTTGTTGGTAGGTATGTATTTGATGTCATTTTGTTTTTCAGAGTTTTTATCTTTACCTTTTTCTTCTTCTTCCTCTTCTTAAAGAATACGCTTCAGCATTTCAAGTAATCCTGGTTTGGTGATGATGAACTCCTTTAGCTTTTTCTTATCTGCGAAACTCTTTATCTGACCTTGAACTCTGAATGATAGCTTTGCTGGGTAGAGTAATCTTGGTTGTAGGTTCTTGCTGTGCATCACTTTGAATATTTCTTGCCACTCCCTTCTGGCCTGCATAGTTTCTGCTGAGAAATCAGCTAACAGTCATATGGGTACTCCCTTATAGGTAACTAACCGTTTTTCTCTTGCTGCTTTCAAGATTCTCTCTTTGTCTTTTGCTCTTGGCATTTTAATTATGATGTGTCTTGGTGTGGTCCTCTTTGGATTCCTCTTGTATGGGGTTCTGTGCGCTTCCTGAACTTGTAAGTCTATTTCTTTCACCAGGTAGGGAAAGTTTTCAGTCATTATTTCTTCTAATAGGTTTTCAACATTTTGCTCTCTCTCTTCTTCTGGCACCCCAAAAATTCGGATGTTGGTACACTTGAAGTTGTCCCAGAGGTTCCTTACACTATCTTCATATTTTTGGATTCTTTTTTCTTTTTGTTTTTCTGGTTGGATGTTTTTTGTTTCCTCATATTTCAGATCTTTGATTTGATTCTTGGGGTATGTTGATCTACAGTTGAGTTTCTGTATATTCTTTATTTTAGACAGTGTATGCTTCATTTCTGACTGGTCCTTTTCCATTTTTTTTTTTGGCTTTCTCATTAAGATCTTAAAGGTCTCACTAAGTTCCTCAGAGGTTTTTACAAGATTCTTGAGTAACCTTATAAATGTGGTTCTGAACTCTATGTCATCCAGTAGTTTGCTTTCCTCTGTTTCTTTCATTCGTGACATGTTTCTTTGTCCCCACATTTTGGCTGCTTCCCTGTGTTGATGGAGTGGCTTTGTGTGGTAGGTGACCTATAGGGGCCAGTAGCTCAGCCTCCCCAACTACCTGAGGTGGACGCTCTTGGTACACCCCTTTGTGGGCTGAGTGCAAAGTCTTGGTATAGTTAAGCCTTGATTGCTGTTGGTACACTGGGAGGAATTGACCTCCAGGCCAATTGGCTGTGAGGACTTGCTGTGTCTATAGTGGAAGAACTGCTGCGCTGGAGACACACTTACGGTGCAGGACTTGTTTCAGTGGGGCTTTGGTGCTCACTGAGCCTGCCTCTTGAATGTGTCACTTATGGATGTGAGGAGTTGAAATCTGGTGTCTCACTCTGACCACTAGGTACACTGGCTTCTGGATCTCCAATGGGGTGCAGGTCAGCTACTGTCTGAGGCCACCCAGCAGGAGCTACAGTGAGAGCTACAGTTTTCTCCTCTTTGCTTGGGGTTTGGAGGTTTTGGAGCTGTCTAACCCGGGCTGCAAGTTTGCTAGGTTAAGCTGCTATAGGGCAGGCCATTCATATGCTAAAGCCGCTGCTTGGAGCTTGGGTGGGTTTGTAGGTGCGGGGTGGGGTCTCAGGGCATCACTAGGCTAGGGCGTGGCAAACAGTGATGGCTGCCAATTAGCCAGCTCTGCATCTCCAACCGCATCCCCATGTCCCGCGCCCCAGTGCAGTAAACAATTATTCCTGTGCTCAGCTCTGCAAGCAAGCTACCCTCACTGGCAGACAGTCCAGCTTCTCCCCGTAGGAGTTTGGGTCCCCCGCGTCTCCCCAGAAACTGATTTTCAGAGTAATAGGGTGCTTGTCTCCCTTCAGGTTGAAAAAAGCAATGCCTGCCACCAGCCCAGATCACGCGCCTCCTTACCTCAGCTTTTCAGCGCTTGTGCATGTCTCAATGCTCTTTTCTCTTTCCTTCTAGTTGTAGAACTTCCACTCAGCCAGCTTTCCCGTGATTCTGGGTGATAGACGTTTTGTCTTTTAGTTGTAGTTTTGAAATTGTTGTACGAGGCAGCAGTTTAGGTGTTTACCTGTGGCGCCATCTTGGATTCCCAATCCCACAGCAACCACTTTAAGAAATATACTTTGAGTGCTTACTGAGAGGCAGGGATTTTGCTAAGAACCTTATGTGGATTTTCTCCTTTAACAACACTAGGAGAAAGGTCTTATGGATCCATTTCAGAGTAGGAAGTCCAGATGTGAAGTAATTCATCCAAGTTCAGAATTGAATCCTGATGATCTGACCCCAGGTCTTGACACTCAACCCCTATGCCACACCATCAGCCTCAAAACTGGCAACACACATGCTCTCTGAGATCCATTTCAAAGTCACCAGTCAACAGTCATCAAATAGCAACTTATGTCCTAGCATTTCTCTAAGAACATCAAAGGAGGCCTATTTACCATGCCTCTGAGCTTCACTCCTCTCCTCTCGATTGCCCTCACACTCTGCCTGTGGCTGTTTCAGAAAGCTTCTTTCAAAACCCTTAAATTTTTCTCAAAATGCTATTTGAGCAGGTTTTGTTTTGTTTTTTTTTAATTTCCCCCTTGCTCCATCCCTTTAGATTGGAGGAAAACTTAGTCTCTTGTGGGAACCCCTTTCACATCCCGCGTGGTTCAGGGTCCTGGTTCAGGGTTTGGGTTCTGGAGAAGGCTACACACAAATGAAAAGAGACTAGGAAAGTTAATACTTTGGGAATATTGGGGGCCAGGCGGAAGCCAACCTCTAGTGGGAAGACCACCACCTGCTCTGGCCTTGCTATCCCTTTTATTGAGACTATGGGATACACCCACAACCTTTAGGCAGGAAATTCCAATAACAGAAATTTACATGAGACAAACAGAAGTAGAGGCTGCTTCCACTAACAATGTTTCAACTAAACAGTGAGTGATTAGCTTCGACCTTTCAGAGTAAGTAAGGTTGAAGGCCTTCCGGATTTCCTTTCCACATCTCTCTATTAGTGGGACAAAGATTGGTTTCCCACAGTCTCTTACCAGCAAATACTAGTCCTTCCTACATAAGAGTAGGTAGGGGAGAGAAATGGAACAGAGAATAAAAGATTCTCTTTTTTTGTGGTTGTTTGTGTGTTTTTTAAATTGATTTCAGAGAGGAAAGAAGAAGGCGATAAAGATAGAAACATCAATGATGAGAGAGAATCATTGATCGGCTGCCTCCTGCATGCCCCTTACTGGGGACTGAGTCCGAAACCTGGGCATGTGCCCTGACTAGGAATCGAACCATGACCTCCTGGTTCATAGATCAACACTCAACCACTGAGCCATGCCAGCTCGGCTTTTGTTGTTGTTGTTAACCCTCACCCAAGGATATTTTCCCATTGATTTTTAGGGAGAGTGGAAGAGAAAGAGAAAGAGAGAAACACCAATGTGAGAGAAAAACATTGATTGGTTGCCTCCTGCATGACCCCTGAACAAGGCCCAGGCGAGGGAGAAACCTGCAACGGAGGTACATGTCCTTGACCAGAATCAATCCTGGGACTCTTTGGTCCACAGACCAACGCTCTACCATTGAGCCAAACCGGCTAGGGTTAGAAGATTCTCTTGAATGGAAGGGGAAAGAAGGAATGGGAAGGAGGATGAGAACATGCACAGAATTATTCTTTTTAAAAAAATATATTGTTATTGATTTCAGAGAGAAAGGGAGAGGTAGAGAGCGATAGAAACATCAGTGATGAGATAGAATCATTGACTGGTTGCCTCCTGTACACCCCCCACTAGGGATCAAGCCCACAACTCGGGCATATGCCCTGACCAGGAATCAAACTGTAACACTCAACCAGTGAGTCACTCTAGCCAGGCAGGATTATTCTTTTTGACCCGTGACACCTATTGGGGAAATAACACTAGAAACAATCTCCTGCCAATCCAGGAAACCTCTCCACAAAGGTAGAACAAAAAACTACTTAAAATTATTTCTTTTAAATCGTTGTAAATATATGCAACTATCACCACCATCCATCTCCAGAACCTTTCTCCCCTTTCTCCTCTTGAAACTGTACCCATTCAATAATAACTCCCACCTTCCCGCTAAGAAAACAACTTTTATTATTGAAAAAGCATTAAACCAGAATGTGATGTGCAGCCCAGGCAATCCACTAAAGAGATAAAGAAACCTTACCCTTGGACATCACCAAGCAGATACAATCCATTATGTACATATACATTCTGAAAATACACGCTAATTAATCCTCAAGAAGACTTATAGCACCATTTGTTCCATTAGTCCATCCTAAATTCGCCTGGTAATTGGGGTGGCCACCTGAGTTTGCTAACTGGCTTTATGAAAAGGAAAAATAAACTTCATGAGTGTTGACAACAGGAGGTAGTTTTGAGACTTGGAGCCAGGTGCCCGCCCCTTAGGCTCCTACCCACGCAAGAAAACTGAGAAGCAGGGATGCTATCTTCCTTGATGATTAAATTTCAAGGAGATGGCCACCAGGTCCTTGAGAAAAACTGACAAGAGCCTTGTTTAGCTTTTTAAAAGATTTGCATACATCTCAGAAGTGCAGAGAAAGAATTCACAATGACAAGTTTTCTTCAGTAAATGCTCTATGGTGGGGGGATGTCTTTCCTCTCCCTCCTTTTTTTGCATTACAGAGAGTTAAATGTTTGTCTTATTAGATGCTATATTTACTCTTATACACCTCCAAATCCTGCAGCTCAGATTAAAGACTGGGGAGAGGCCCCTAGCACTCTGCATGTAGGGCCAGGGCTTTGAGAAACCTCCAAGGATCCAGTAATCCTCCTCCAGAGGGTCATTCTGGATGGTGCAGGGAACCACCTTGGAAGTAAAGACAAGCACAGTTCTGGCCATAGCCTTTGATAGAACCTCTGGTTCCTTTCTCAGAGCAAGCTTATGAGGAAGGAGAAGTGGCGCTATTTTCACAGCAAGTGGAACCTTCTGATGCCCAGCAAGTGGAACCTTCTGATGCCCAGCTCCTCTGAGTCTCAGCACACTGAGACTCAGAGGAGCTGGGCATCATCCTGGCCAGTTGGAGTGCCATGGCAGTGTTTGTGAAGAGGGCCACCCTAGCGGAGTAGACATGCAGCGATATCGGAAACAAGGGGAGAAGTAAGTGGTTCTGCCTCAGCCCTAGGTCCCACCTCTGGCCCTGCTTCCTCCAGCTTTGTGTGGCTCAGGGTTGAAAGGGGGCCTTTAAAATCTTGTTGACCCTCAGAGGATAAAGAGCTACTCTAAAAATTAGCTATGGCTATTGCTTAGATTTATATTTGTGGTCTGAAGACTCTAAGACAAAATAAAGCAGGCTCTTTTGCAAATCTTACTAAACAGAGGACCAAGTGACTCTGTTAAGATCCTTCCCAGCCTGCTAGGCAGGGTTTTTGCAAGTATTTGTGTCATCAACCTACATCTGCTACCATTTACCAAGTGTCCACTCTGTGCTAGGCAGGATGCCCTAACCCAGTGGTTGGCAAACTCATTAGTCAACAGAGCCAAATATCAACAGTACAATGATTGAAATTTCTTTTGAGAGCCAACTTTTTTAAACTTAAACTTCTTCTAACACCACTTCAAAATAGACTCGCCCAGGCTGTGGTATTTTGTGGAAGAGTCCCACTCAAGGGGCCAAAAAGCCGCATGTGGCTCACGAGCTACAGTTTGCCGACTACGGCCCTAACCAATCAGTTCCTTATGAGAACTGATGGAGGTAAATGTTATCATTACCCCATCCTATTTAATAAAGAGGGAATATGCTAATTGACCATCACACCTTCACAAAGATGGCGGCACCCACCGCCAATAAGGAGGGAATATGCTAATTGACTGCCACGCCCTCAAAGATGGAGGCACCCAGTCCCCTCAGCCCCACCAGGATGGCAGGCGCACAGCACAGCCAGGCCTGCCCCCAGGTGGGTACGGCCACTCCACATGTCTGCCTCCAGAGTCCCCTAGTCCCTTCAGCCCCCCAGCCACCCAGGGATGGCCTGAGACATAAGCAAGCCTCGGATGGCGGCTGCCCAGCCACCCAGGGCCAGCCTGAGGCACAGGCAAGCCTGGGATGGCACCTGCCCAGCTGCCCAAGGCTGCCCGAAGCTCAGGTAACCAGTTCCGGCTGAGGCTTGCGCTGCCGGCAGTGGCAGCAACAGAGGTGTGATGGGGGCGTCACCTATCCCTAATTGTCGGGTCGCCTCCCACCTTTGAGGGCTCCCTGACTGTGAGAGGCGGCAGGCTGGGCTGAGGCCCCCCACCCTCCAGTGCATGAATTTTCATGCACCAGGCCCCTAGTTTTATAAATAAATAACTTAAAATTCAGAGAGATAATATGACTTCCCCAAGGTCACACAGCTAAAAAGTGGCAGAGAAGTAATTTAAACCTAGCTTGTATATCTCCAGGATCCTAGTTTTCACTTTGAACCATTGTGTTTCTTGACTCACTAATTTTATAGGTAGAGCTAACATTTATTGAGTTATTGTTGGATGCTGTACACAGTCATAAAGACACCACTTTATTTTTTAAAATATATTTCTTTATTGATTTCAGAGAAGAAGGTAGAGGGAGAGAGAGATAGAAACATCAATGATGAGAAAGAATCATTGATTGGCTGCCTTCTGCACGCCCCCTACTGGGGATCAAGCCCACAATCCAGGCATGTGCCCTTGGCTGGAATCAAACCCAGACCCTTCAGTCCACAGGTCTATCCACTGAGCCAAACCGGCTAGGGCTAAAGACACCACTTTAAAATCATCTACTTTCACCTTTCTGAAACTTCTGAGATATTATCATCATCCCTTTTTCACAGATGAGAAAACTGAGGCTCAGAGAGTTTAAGTTGTCTGTGCAAAGTCACACAACAAGGAAACTCAAGGAGAAACCAAGATGGCAGCATAGGTAAACACCTAAACTGCTGCCTCGCACAACAATTTCAAAACTATAACTAAAAGACAAAACGGACATCATCCAGAACCACAGGAAGGCCAGCTGAGTGGAAATTCTACAACTAGACGGATAGAGAAAAGCACACTGAGACTCAGAGGAGCTGCAGGAGACAGAGGTATTGAGACGTGCGTGCAGAGAGGACTGGCAACTGAGTGTGTGGCTGGCTTTCTCAAGCGGGAGGGAGACAAAAGCTCCTGACTGCACTGAACTCCAGTTCTGGGCGAGACTCTGGGGACCCAGACTCATTTGGGGAGAAATTGGACTGTCTGGCAGCAGGCGGAACTCGAGGGCAGCTTTCTCTCAGATGTGCTTGCAGCGATTATTACGGAACACTGAGACACAGGGGCCTATTAGGGCAGGGCTGATGGGAAACCAAACCAATGCTGTCTGCTCTGCCCTGAGACTCTGCCCTATCCAAGCTGAGCACAGAGGCTTTTGCAAGTCTTGTCTCATAAGGGTGTCTCCAGCACAGAAGTTCTCCCAGCGTAGACACAGCTATCCTTACAGCCAATTGGCCTGGTGGTCAATTCCTCCCAGTGATACCAACAACAATCAAAGCTTAACTACAACAAGGCTGTGCACACAGCCCACAAAGGGGTGCACCAAGAGTGTCCACCTCAGGTAACTGGGGAGGCTGAGCCACTGGGCCCTATAGGACACCTACCACACAAAGCCACTCTATCAACTCAGGGAAGCAGCCAAAATGCAGAGACAAAGAAACAGATCACAAATGAAAGAAATGGAGGAAAGCAAACGACTGGATATAGAGTTCAAAATCACAGTTTTAAGGTTTTTCAAGAATTTTCTAGAAAAGGCCGATAAATTTAGTGAGACCCTCAAGGATATGAAAAAGGACCAACTAGAAATTAAGCATACACTGACTGAAATAAAAAATATTATACAGAGATCTAACTAGAGGATCGCAAGAATCAAGTCAAAGATTTGAAATACAAAGAAGCAAAGACACTCAACCGGAAAAACAAAAAGAAAAAAGAATCCAAAAAGTTGAAGATAGTGTAAGGAGCCTCTGGGACAACTTCAAGCGTACCAACATCAGAATTATGGGGGTGCCAGAAGAAGAGAGAGAGGAAGATAATGAAGACCTATTTGAAGAAATAATGACCGAAAACTTCCCCCACCTGGTGAAAGAAATAGACTTACAAGTAAAGGAAGCACACAGAACCCTAAGCAAAAGGAATCCAAAGAGGACCACACCAAGACACATCATAATGAAAATGCCAAGAGCAAAAGACAAAGAGAGAATATTAAAAGCAGCAAGAGAAAAACAGTTAATTACCTACAAGGGAGCACCATAAGACTGTCAGCTGATTTCTCAACAGAAACTATGCAGGCCAGATGGGAGTGGCAAGAAATATTCAAAGTGATGAATAGCAAGAACCTACAACCAAGATTACTCTACCCAGCAAAGCTATCATTCAAAATTGAAAGGCAGATAAAGAGCTTCACGGACAAGAAAAAGCTAAAGGAGTTCATCACTGCCAAACTAGTATTATATGAAATGCTGAAAGGTATTCTTTAAGAAGAGGAAGAAGAAGAAAAAAGTAAAGATAAAAATTATGAACAACAAATAAATATCTATCAACAAGTGAATCTAAAAATCAAGTGAATAAAAAAATCTGATGAACAGGATAATAGAATCAGGGGCATAGAAAGGGAGTGGACTGACAATTCTCAGGGGGGAAAGGGGTGTGGGGGTGCAAGAAGAGACTGGACAAAAATCATACACCTATGGATGAGGACAGTGGGGTGGGGGGGGGATAAGGGCAGAGGGTGGGGTGGGAACTGGGTGGAGGGGAATTACGGGGGGGAAAAGAGGAACAATTGTAATAATCTGAACAATAAAGATTTATTTAATTTTTTAAAATAAATCTTTATTGTTCAGATTATTACAGGTGTTCCTCTTTTATTTTTCCCCATAGCTCCCCTCCACCTGATTCCTCACCCCACCCCATGCCCTTACCCCCCGCCACTGTCTTCATCTTTAGGAGTAAGATTTTTGTACAATCTCTTCCTGCACCCCTCACACCTGCTTCCCCTGAGAATCGTCAGTCCACTCCCTTTCTATGTCCCTGATTCTATTATATTCACCAGTCCATTCTGTTCTTCAGATTTTTCATTCACTTGATTTTTAGATTCACTTGTTGGTAGGTATGTGTTTGATGTCATTTTATTGTTCATAATTTTTGTCTTTATCTTTTTCTTCTTCTTCCTCTTCTTAAAGGATACCCTTCAGCATTTCGTGTAATCCTGGTTTGGTGGTGATGAACTCCTTTAGCTTTCTCTTGTCTGTGAAGCTCTTTATCTGACCTTCAACTCTGAATGATAGCTTTGCTGGGTAGAGTAATCTTGGTTGTAGGTTCTTGCTGTTCATCACTTTGAATATTTCTTGCCACTCTCTTCTGGCCTGCATAGTTTCTGTTGAGAAATCAGCTGACAGTCATATGGGTACTCCCTTGTAGGTAATTAACTGTTTTTCTCTTGCTGCTTTTAATATTCTCTCTTTGTCTTTTGCCCTTGGCATTTTAATTATGATGTGTCTTGGTGTGGTCCTCTTTGGATTCCTCTTGTATGGGATTCTGTGCGCTTCCTGGACTTGTACATCTATTTCTTTCACCAGGCAGGGAAAGTTTTCTGTCATTATTTCTTCTAATAGGTTTTCAATATTTTGCTCTCTCCCTTCTTCTGGCACCCCAAAAATTCGGATGTTGGTTCACTTGAAGTTGTCCCAGAGGCTCCTTACACTATCTTCATATTTTTGGATTCTTTTTTCTTTTTGTTTTTCTGGTTGGATGTTTTTTGTTTCCACATATTTCAGATCTTTGGTTTGATTCCTGGGGTATGTTGATCTACAGTTGAGTTTCTTTATATTTATTTTAGACAGTGTATGCTTCATTTCTGACTGGTCCTTTTCCATTTTTTTGGCATTCTCATTAAGGTCCTTGAAGGTCTCACTAAGCTCCTCAGAAGTGTTATCAAGTTTCTCAGCGGTTTTTAGAAGATTCTTGAGTAACCTTATACATGTGGTTCTGAACTCTATGTCATCCAGTAGTTTGCTTTCCTCCGTTTCTTTCATTCGTGACATGTTTCTTTGTTTCTGCATTTTGGCTGCTTCCCTGTGTTGATGGAGTGGCTTTGTGTGGTAGGTGACCTATAGGGGGCAGTAGCTCAACCTCCCCAATCTCCTGATGTGGACGCTCTTGGTACACCCCTTTGTGGGCTGAGTGCAAAGTCTTGGTGCAGTTAAGCCTTAATTGCTGTTGTTTCGCTGGGAGGAATTGACCTCCAGGCCAATTAGCTGTGAGCACTCCCTGTGTCTATAATGGAAGAACTGCTGTGCTGAAGACAGGCTTATGGGGCAGGACTTGTTTCAGTGGGGCTTTGGTGCTCACTGAGTCTGCCTCTTGAATGTGTCACTTATGGATGTGAGGAGTTGAAATCTGGTGTCTCACACTGACCACTTGGTACACTGGCTTCTGGATCTCCAATGGGGTGCAGGTCAGCTACTGTCTGAGGCCACTCAGCAGGAGCTACAGTGAGAGCTGCAGTTTTCTCCTCTTTGCTTGGGGTTTGGAGGTTTTGGAGCTGTCTGACCCAGGCTGCAAGTTTGCTAGGTTAAGCTGTGATAGGGCAGGCCTTTCTTATGCTAATTGAGCTGTTTGGAGCTTGGGTGGGTTTGTAGGGCGGGGCCTCAGGGTGTCACTAGGTTAGGGCGTTGCAAACAGCAATGGCTGCTAGTTAGCCGGCTCTGAGTCTCCAATGGCATCCGCGAGTCCCGTGCCCCAGTGCCGTAAACAATTATTCCTGCACGCAGCTCTGCAAGCAAGCCACCCTCTCTGGCAGACAGTCCAGCTTCTCCCCGTAGGAGTTTGGGTCCCCCGCGTCTCCCCAGAGCCTGGATTTCAGAGTAATCAGGGGCTTGTCTCCGTTGGGGTTGAAAAAAGCAACGCACCCAGTCGCCTGCAGCCAGCCCAGATCACGAGCCTCCGTACCTCAGCTTTTCAGCGCTCGTGCACGTCTCATTGCTCTTTTCTCTTTCCTTCTAGTTGTAGAACTTCCACTCAGCCAGCTTTCCCGTGGTTCTGGGTGATAGACGTTTTGTCATTTAGTTGCAGTTTAAATTGTTGTAGGAGGCAGCAGTTTAGGTGTTTACCTACGTCGCCATCTTGGATTCTCCCAAGATTTATTTAATTTTTGAAAAGTTAATAAAGTAATCTTTTCTGTAAAGTTGACTTGGGATCCTTTTTCATTTTTTGCCCAAACAATTTTCCTTTGGCTTGTTTTGACACCATGTGTGTTTTTCATGCGTGTCTTGCCGTTAGTGTTAGAAATGAAAGTTAATTTTTTAAAAGATTCCTTTATTAACTTTTGCTCGAGAATATGTTTGTATATTTTCAGAAAACAACTCCAAGACCATGTGGATTCCTGCAACAGAGAGGAATTAACAGGACTGCTCCAGCCATGAAGACAGAAGAGAAACAGTCCAGAGATGGAAGATGCTGACGACGCCTTGCCATACTAGCAGTCAGCAGCTGTGCATTGCTGCAGGTTGCCTAGGACCAAACCAGAGAGGGTCAGAGCTGCATTACCACCATTTGTCCACCATCCAGAACTGAGAAATATCATTGCTGACATGTACACATAAGTAACTGTTTCACATTGAAATTGGGACTCAAAAGAACAGTTGGCCCAGAAAGAAACTCACTACAGACTGATTCATTTGCCTCTCGGCATAACCATTATTGCTTGTCTCATTTTCGGTTCTTATAAGTGTATTTCTAGTGTCACATGATCTCATTCATCTGGGGGAAATAATGAACAGCATAAGCTGATGAACAAAAACAGACCCGGAGACAGGGAAGCATCAATCAGACTGTCAAACCTCAGAGGGAAGGTAGGGGAGGGTGGGGGTAAGGGAGAAGATCAACCAAAGGACTTGTATGCATGCATATAAGCCTAACCAGTGGTCACGGACAACAGGGGGGGTGGGGACAGGCTTGGGGAGGGGTTTGGGATGGGAATGGGGGGATGAGGACAAATATGTGATACCTTAATCAATAAAGAAATTTTTAAAAAAAGAAACTCAAGGCCTAGAATTTGAACTCTACACTCTTAACTTCCACTCTACAATGTCTCACTCATTCAACAAATCCAAATTGAGTTCTACTTTGTGCCACACCCATGTTGCCACACCAAATATATGACAAAAACTCTACCCTCTCTAAAAGCCCCTGTCCATAAAAATGTCTCAGTATCAATAGAATTATTTGAGCTCAAAAATTATCAGAAGTACTTTTGTTTTAATTTAAGTTGATTGTAAACCTTATGCAGAATAGTTATTTTGAAAACTTAAAGATGCTTTAGCTCTTGAAGGGGTCTGCAAAAGATGACAAGGGAGCTAAATCCAGCCCTCCACCTGTTTTTGTAAGTTAAGTTTATTGGGACACTATCTCACTCATTCCTTTATGTGTTATCTATGGCCACTTTCCTGCTAAACTGGGTTAAGTCACTGGGACGGAAACTGGCCCATAAGGCCTCAAATATGTGCTAAATGGCCCTTTACATTAAAATTCTGTCTACTCATGCTTAGAGAACAAAGCCTGAGATCTAGGAAGGGACAATGGTGAGTCTGTTTTAGGTCACACATGACTGAGATCATTGGCAGCCAGTGTGATTGTTGTACCAACACTGTCCCCACACTAGCCATGCTTTATGATTCCTTACAATGATCTAAACATATTCTTTTGTTGACATTCACACAGACTGGTTTCTTGCTTAGATGGATTATAGAACAATTTTACAGCAAGAGAGTACTCTTTTTATATTGAGTGTCAGAAAACAAAAGAAATATGCCACTTTTGATAGAAACCTGAGTATACTTATGTTTGGCATTACAGGGTACCCTCAGTTGTATTTTGATTAGTCAAATAACCAAAGTTTGTGTTTATTTCAGAAACTTGCAAATTTTGTTTTCTTGTTGAAATAGATAAACCATTTTGTAGTTAGGTCCTCAATTTTAAAAGTACTTTTTAAGACCAAATTATATGCTTCATATTTATAGTCTCCCTTTAACCCAATGGTTCTCAGGCCTAGCTCCTCAGCAGAATCACTCAGGGGGATGATTCAACCTGATGTCCAGGCCTACTAAATCAGGATGTCCGGGGACAGAGCCCCATCACCAGTATTTTTAATGTTTTCCTGTTTTTTTCTAAGATGTAGATGAGTTTGAGCTCACTGCTTTAATTAGAGCTAATTGCCATCATAAAGGAAGGCTTACATGGTTATTATTTCCACATATATGAACAATTAGATGACATGAGAGAAGGTTGGGTATTTTCAAAGGGGGCGGGGGGGGGGCAACAAGGTGCTGCAGGAGCCAAAGGAGGAAGCCACCATCCATACAAGCCACCCCAGTCTGCTCAAAAAAGGGAGGAAAGTTCTAGAAGGCAAAAGATTAGGTGAAAGGAAGACTTTCACTAGGGCATTATATAAGTATATTAAATGCTTTTAAAAACTTGAGATCATATAATATTTTCTATAGACTGTCATTAAATATAGATCTCTGCCATTTTTAATGGCACACCAACATTAAGACTGAATTTAGAGTGCAAAGGCATGAGAGAGAAATGAACAGCAGGGTGGGATAGGGGAAGAACCTGGATTTTGGAATCAGACACCCCTAGATTCCAACTGTCATTCTTCCACCACCAGTTATGCCACTAATTATGTCACTTAGCTGTGTGACCTTATGCCAATTCTCTGTCCTTACCTGTAAATGGAGACAGCATACTCCCTCATCCGGTGATTTTCAGTCAAATGACACAATGCCATTAAAGTTCATTAGGCCCTCACTTAGCACAGCAACTGGATGGTACTTCCATTCCTCTTTTAAATGTAAGGGCAGTAGGGACATTCTCTCAGACAGGATAAAGTGGCATCTAGTGACCCCGAACCAGGAGGGGAGGTTCATAGTACTCCCTCATCTTTGTCCTTTTGACCCTGGGAGGATCCCTCCTTTGTCATTCCTCCATAGCTCTGCAGCCATTAACCAAGACTGCTAGGTAATAACCTCACAAACTAACTGCTGAGGCCCCATGACCACCATCACCATCACTATCCCTATCATAATTATCCTCATCATCCTCATCATCACTGTCATCTCTATCTCCATCATCATCATCATTATCACTATCATCCTCACTATCACCATCTCATCATTACCTGGCTGGGGGGATTGGGACAGCTCTGTCTCCCAGACCTGTTGTAGAGACAAGTCTAATCCTGGGGTGAACTGAGTCCAAATGAACTCTGGCTGAGCTGTATACAGTCTCTGAGACCCAATCTTCCTTCTTGGTTCCAAAGGGGGATCAGTTTCAGTGAGACAGTCGCAGCTGACACTGCCCTTGGCATCATTGCCTTCCTAGTACTGCTGTCCATGGTGAAACTTTGGCATCTGCTCAGGCTAAACCCCAAAATGAACATGATCACATCAGCTCTACACCGTGCCTGGGGAGACATTTCAGGCTTTGTCATCATCAGCCTTATCATGCTCCTGGCTTACTCCACTGTGGTGAGTGGCTCCTTTCGGAAAACCTCAGGGCTGGTCTCCTTGGAAGCAAAGGCTTCTCAGTGCTAGAGGATTGGGAATTAGGGTAAGGGAAACTGTGGGAACCCGAAGGTGATGGTGGGTCTTCTGAACCTAGGGCCTTTTATCTGGGAGCTCATGAACCGGTCACTCCAAACGGAGACCTCAGTTGGGTTAGAGTGAGGAGGTACAGTCTCAAGACTGAAAGGGCCAACTATCTCCAGCGAAGGATTCCTTTCTGCATCCAGACCCTGCCTGGATGTGCCAGTTCTCCCAACTTTCCCAATTGCTCAAACATGCACAAAGTGCTCCTTCTGTGTCAGGGGATGTGGAAATGAATTGGGCAGTCCTATCCTTGAGCTGGGGCAGAGATGGGGAAGTGAGGATGGATGTATCTACAGGCCATGTCAATGCTTGATGCCCTACACATAAGGCATGAACTTAGTAGGGCCAACACCATTTTATTCAGCCCCTTAACACTAAGAGCATTTTTAAAAATCACATTTCTTTTGTGACTGAAAAAAAAATTAAACTATCAACTCTTTTTTTATATCAAGAAATGTGAGAAACAAAGACCCTCTAATACATCCTGATCTCCATCTAAATATGCTCCCGATCCTCTCCAAGTCCATGATTCTCATCATAACCCTGGCTCCTACTCCTGACACTATTCACTCAATCTTGACTCACTCCTCACCCTAACCCCTTTCTGAATTATTCTGGCTGCATCCAATCTCTCACGTTCCACCATCCCCTGATCTCCATACCATCCAACAATCTATCTTATCCTAGTCCCCACTCACCTCTAACTCTCTTCCCATTCCTGATCCTTTCGCTGACTATCACCTTAACCCTGATCCCCAACTCCATCTCTGACCTCACTTCATCTTCCTTTCTCACCCTCAAAAATAGGGTGAAATGCATTGATGGAGTGTATATGCTGAAAAGCTGGAGTCTGCTTTTGTCAAAAGTACCCCATCCAACTTTTTAGTTCATGTGGATTTATTCAGTCCTCCATACCCAATGCACAGACTGCAGGGAATTGCAGTGTCCTCTGGGAATAGAAGTCACTGACTCAGAGCCAATGGAGTGCGGGGCTTCCCCCTGACACAACCCCCTGTGGAAACCTTTGGGGTGGAGAATGTGGTAGTGAGGGAAATGTATGGTGGGGAGAAGGTCCTGTCCAGGCAGAAGAAGCCTATTGTCCATCCACCCCAGCTCCCCCTACGCAAAAAGGATTGGGCCTCAGAGAGCCCAGTTTCATTACTGAATTTTAGAACAGCCATCTGAGTGAATACAGTAGGAGCCTAGCGGGTGGTGTGTGAGCCCCAGAAGTGCACATGCATCCATGCAAAACTGGGTGTGTACTTCTACCAACTTTCATGCCTCAGTAAGTACCAGTAGCTTAGCCAGGCCAGGCCAAGGATGTGGCTGACTCAGACCACTGACTCTGTCGAACAGCAGGCTTTAGGGAACTGCATGTTTTCTTTCACTGCTCATGAGGACTCTTTCCATAATAGTCAAACTTGATATTTGGTTGGAAACTCCGTTCCTACAAAACCCTCTTTGATGCAGCAGAAACGATGATCAGCCTTCAGCTTGGAATCTTCAACTATGAGGAGGTAATGGGGTAGGGTAAGAACATGGACACTGCTATCTACACCAAGCCTTTACAAAAATTAGAAAAAGTAATCCCCTCAAATGCCTTCCCAGTGGATATCACCCCTGTGTCCATGGCCTGGCAAGTGCATGGTAACTATCTACACTAATAAAAGAGAAACATGCAAATTTACCATCACTCTGCTACACCCACCAGCCAATCAGGAGCAAGTATGCAAATTAACTCAACACAGATGATGGCCACAAAGCTGGAGCGAGCAGGAGGCTTGGGTTGCCCCCGGTGATGGAGGAAGCCAAGCTTCCCACCCACCCTGGCTGGCCCTGGCCTCCACTCAAGGCTACCAAGTTTCAATTATAGAAGATAAATAAATCCCAGATACCTGCTTCCAGCCAGCCCTGGCCTCCACCCAAGGAGGCGCTGAAAAAAAAAAAAAAAGAAAAAAAGGAGGGGCTGGGAGCTTGGGTTGCTGGGAGGTGTGGCCAGCCTGAAAACAGCCATCAGCCCCTCACCCAGACTCACCAGACGCCCAGCAGAGACCCCCACCCTGACGGGGGTGTGGCCAGCCTGTAAACAGCTCTCAGCCTCTCACCCAGGCTGGCCACACCCCCATGGCCCAATCCCTGTAAACGGGCAGTCAAACATCCCTCGAGGGGTCCCAGATTGGAGAGGGTGCAGGCTGGACTGAGGGACACCCCCCACCCCCCGTGCACAAATTTCGTGCACCGGGCCTCTAGTGGAAAAATAAAAAGGCTCCCCTTCCTCCAGGCAGACGGCCCCACACTACAGCCCACAGTTCACCCTGGGGACCCCAGCTTACAGAAGAACATCAGGTACTGGCTACTCAGGAGAGGGCTGTGCTAGGGAGTCCTGGAAGGGAATGCTCCTGACCCTAGCCAGAAATGGTGCCCAAAATTGGAAATAGCAGCAGTAAGGAGTAGGGATGCTGCCCTCTCACTCTCCTGGCAGCTCTTGAGAGCACTGCCCATACTGCCATCCCCCAGGCAAAAAGGGCCCTTCTGGCTCAAGGCTCTGCCTAACTCTGAGGACCAATTTTCCTTTTGAGGGTACCTGGTGGGGGAGGTGGCCAATAGGACACAGGACCCTCAGGGATGACTCTGTATTTCTTCCTAACAGGTCCTGGACCACAGCCTAGTGCTCGGCTTCTTCCTAATTGGGTCCTGCATTGTTTTCATGACATTTATTGTGCTGAATCTATCTCTGTCATCTTGGTGGCCTTCAACAAAGAGCAAAAATACTATCAGGTGAATCCCTTTGGCCTATTCTTCAATAGTCATTGACCTTGAAATAGAAAAAAGGTTGGCTGAGCAGCATTAGCCATTAAGGGAACTTGAGAGACCATTGTAGTTTAAAACCTTCATTTCATGAGAGGGGAAACTGAGGACCAGAAGAAGAAAATTACTTCACCAAGATCATAAGCAAATGATCTTGAATTTGCTAGAATTGGGTTGACTGCCTTACATCGGTGATTCTCAGCTGTGATTGTACATTATAATCACCGGGGGGCTTTTGGAAACTACTGTTGTACCTGAGACCACTAAAAACAGAATCCCTGGGTGAATGATGCAAGCATGGGTATTTCTGAAATCTCCCTGTGTGATTTTAATATTCAGCCAAGGTTGAGAACCCATCTATAATAATAAAAGTATAATATGCAAATCAACCAAACAGCAGAATGACTGTCTGGACAACCTTCCAGGGCTGCAAGGGCCAAGGCAGCCGGGGCTGTGAAGGCCTACTCTTGCACGAATTTCATGCATCGAGCTTCTAGTTATAAATAATCAAAGAAAATTTAGGTGATACAAACTGAAAGATGAGACAGAGGGCCGGAGACCAGGACACAGGCTTTATTAGAGGAGAAGACCCCTGCCAGGCTACCTTCCAAATGGAGAAACAGCACATGTGCAAGGGTGAAGGAACCTTTTGAGGGGAGGAAAGGGAAGGGATGGAGCTTAGGGTACTTGGAACACACTGATTGGTGGTTTCATATAAGGCACATAATTAGGGACTTAGGAATAGGGGGCTTAGGGTATTTGGCAGGTGCTGATTGGTGGTTCAATGTACAGTCCATATAAGGTGCCTAGTTAGGTGTTCAGGAATGTTTGGGCTGCAGGTGGAGTTTATGTCATTCTCCGTCCATCACTTGGGGGAAGGGAGGATGTATCATTCCAGGCTTCTGGTAATATTAAAAAAAAATTGAGAGTCCAGGCAAGGTCAGGGGGTGAAGGTCCACCTTCCGTAGCTACTTCCAGCTGAGAGGGGGCGTCATTAGGGGCGTCTACCCGGGGTCTCAAGGATTCTGGTGTTAGGTTCTGAATTCAATGCCAGATAGATCTCTTCCACCTTCTGGTTGGCGAACGCCTGCATTCTGTTCTGTAAGAAACTAGTGAAACAGCGCATGAAACAGGGGCCAAAGAGCAAAATTAAAAGAATAAATACCAGTGGGTCTAATAGTGGGAGGAGCCATGGGGTAAGTGAGCGAAAAACAGGTAGTGTTTTCCGTGCTGGACGAGGGGTACAGCAGCATGATTTCCCCAAGAGACTGGTTGGTGAAGTCTGGAGAGCGATTCTGTTGAGTCACTTGGGAGGTAAAAGCTGGTCCTGAGGCTGCCACAGCATCACTTGTCTGGTTTTGCTGCTTTTCTGGGCCTGGAGCTGAAATACAACTGAGACCTAGATGTTATTTTTAGGGTGAAAAGAGTAGGAGTCTCAGTTGCCCCACTAGTAATATGAAAGGGGAGAATAAGTTACCCTGGGGGTAAGGTTCTTGTTTTCCCAGTTTTGCCCCTTGCTGGGCATCCACATGTTTCTTGTAGGTCCTGAGACAGGGTTTCAAAGTATGGGTAGAGTGGTTAAACTCCCTATGGCAGTTCCAACTCCTGCTGTGATGCCAAGGGTTAGGAGGAGAGGGATTATCTGGACTGCCCTTTTGTGTCAGATATGGTGGGTTATGGGGACAGATAAAGACTGATCATTGGGGGCTACATCTACATTGGGTGAGAGATAGACGAGAGTACAGGTTCCTGTCCAGCTGATGGGGAGACAGATGTATGTGTTTTCCCCACAGAGGAAGAAAAATCCCTGATCACAGAGACAAGCTGATAGGTATAAGAAGAGGTGGACTAAAGGGTATGAGATTCCTTTTTCTAGTTCTGCACTCCAAGCTGAGAGGGTAGTCATCATGGCACTACCAATAAGGGGTGACAGATGAGTGTTTGAGATTGTATTGTTGTGAAAGTGGGAGGGAATGTTAGAATGGGCTGTTATCCAAGGGAAAAGAGAAAGGGAAGAAAAGGAGCAGTGGAAGATGAGGCTGGAGAAAAGGCAGGGGGAGGAGGGAGTAGGCCACAAAGCCTGTTTCCAGGCCTCTAGCTGCCTGAATCCCAAACCGCCGCATTTTTTCCTAGAGATAATGATCATAGAGGAGATAAGGAGATAAGGCGTTTACAGTCCAAGGAATGGCTAGGCCTTGTGGGGTGAGAGAGTGAAACTGGGGTAGGCGACTGTGGTTTGGGACAACTGGGTTTTATGAGGGGATGCATGGTAGCCCTGGCCGGGCACCAAGGTAGAATGAGAAAAGAGTGAATGGGGGAATTTAGTAAGATGCAGTGTAGACGTGAGGTGGCTAATGGCTGTGAGACTAATCCGTCAACCCCCATAATAGAGACTGAGGAGTGGACAAGGGTCCCAACGAATTCGGAGAGGGCAGAATAAGTGGCCCCAGTGTCAATTAAAAGGAGATCGGCTTACCTGCCACCACAGTCGTTACCCGAGGCTCTGTCCTGGCGATGTAGGTCTGTGGTGCCCTGTCAGGGCCTGGGCAGCTTCTTCAGTGGCCAGTCCCAGGAGGCCTCGGAGCTCCAAACCGGATCCAGAGGGCGACCATGCTGGACAGGCTGAGGCCAGAACCGGAGGGCCAGACCACAGTCTGATTTCCAGTGGCCTTCCCTTCCGCACCTTGGGCAGGGCCCAGGCGGGGGTCTCGGGTTTGAGCAGGACTTGGCTCAGTGTCTTTCCTTGCTGCATCTGAAGCATGGGCCCAGAGGAGGCTTAGCCCCTGACTTACCCGCGGTTGGAGGACTGGCACTTCGTTTGGGGTTTGAAAGCAGTGGCTAGGAGCCGGAAGACCTCCTACTGGGTCTCAGCCTTGGCCTGATATCGCCTTTGACTTTGGATTTGGGTCTCCTTGTCTCTATTATTAAAGACCGTAAAGGTCAGGTTAACGAGATCTTTTTGAGGGGTTTGTGGACCTGTATCTATTTTTTGAAGTTTGCAGCGTATGTCGGGGAGTAAAGGTGGTCAGGTCAGTGGAAAAAGAAACCTGAGATGCCTCTCAATCTGTGAGGCTGGACAGAGAGAATGGGACGTGGACTCAGACTCTGCCCTCAGTTACTACTGCCTCCCCCAGGGGTAGAATGGATATGGGAATAGAAGAAGCTGCTGTGGAAGGCAGTCTTTGGGTGGCCTGAGAATGAGTGTTAGATGGGAAAGGCTGTTTTGGAGCTCACGTTCTCAGGATTTGGGCTCTCAGGAAGATCAGAAAGTGAGAAGGGAATGGCCAGCCACCTGTGAATTTGGTTGCTGGCGGTCATGGGGGCAGAGATTAGGCAGAGAGTACAGGGGAAGGTGGACGGTTAGAGTTCTCAGAGTTAGAGTGTGCAGTGTGGATTCTGCGGCAGGGTTGTAACGAGGTGGCCGGAGTGAGACACATGGAGAGGAATGATCCGCTGGGTCAAAAGAGCATTCAGGAGACAGAGAAAGGGGCTGAAGACAGGTTTGAGAGGGCAAAGAGGACTTCATGAGGAGGATCTGATGGGTGGAACATGAGAAGCAAGGGGCGAGAGTGGGGGGTGGGGGAGCATGGAGCCTGTTTGTAGGGATCTCTGAGGCCTCCCTGTCCAGTGGCAAAAATTATCTAGGTCTTGGAGGATACTGGAATCGAAAGTGCCGTTTTCAGGCCACAGAGAGCCATTGTCAAGTTTATATTGTGGCCAGGTAGAGCTTCTTTGGTTTATGTAGCCGGAAAGACTAAGGGTTGAGAGATTGGCAAGGAGACACCCTAAAGGTGTGTTACGAAGGGGTTTGGAATGAGAGGTTCCCATGCCCAGAGGGAAGGGCCAACGAGAAGTTGGGGAGGAAAGAAGAAGCGTCCTCCTTTTTCCTCAGCCAACCTGTAGAGAAAGAGAGAGATGAGAGAAGTTTCCAAGGTCGTCACCCCGAGACCTTCCCCATGGAGTAGAGCAGAGTTTTCCCGGCCAGGTACCTGGGCTTTCGTAGAACGTAGAATGTGTAGCCGAGTAGACGGTAAAACTCTGAGGCCCTTCCAGGTCAAGGGAACGATGGGGGGGTTGGGGGAGGGGGTCGGGAAAGTCCCTGAAGCCTACCGATAAGAAAGCGATGAGATTCCCACATGTCCTGTTACGGCAGGGTTCGAGAAGTGCTCTGAGTGGGCCAATCAACTCAGAACCATGCCACGAGCAGAGCCAGAGCAGGAGTCAGAAGCTCGGGGCTAGGTCCGAGGATCGTCCACACTCACCCAGGTTTTTGGCACCAGATGAAAGATGAGACAGAGGGTCAGAGACCAGGACACAGGCTTTATTAGAGGAGAAGACCCCTGCCAGGCTATCTTCCAGATGGAGAAAGAGCACATGTGCAGGGGTGAAGGTGCCTTTTGAGGGGAGGAAAGGGAAGGGATGGGGCTTAGGGTACTCGGCACATGCTGATTGGTGGTTTCATATAAGGCACATAACTAGGGACTTAGAAATTGGGGCTTAGGGTATTTGGCAGGTGCTGATTGGTGGTTCAATGTACAGTCCATATAAGGTGCCTGGTTAGGTGTTCAGGAATGTTCAGGCTGCAGGTGGAGTTTATGTCATTCTCCGTCCATCAGTTGGGGGAAGGGAGGATCTATCACAAACAAACTTTAATACTTCATGAAGTGATCAGTGTCCATTCAGAGAACTGCAAGGTAGGGTGGAAGGCAAAGCTTTTATAGGATAAAGAATAAAAAATAAAAATAAAAAACAAGGAAGAGAAAAATGAGAAATATCGATTGGCTGGGGCCACAAGTCAACCTGTTTGGGGTGAGAACTAAAAAGAAATAGATAGAGCCCAGAGTTGTGTTGGTGTTTGGGGACTGGCTGACTGAAGTACTGCATTTCTGTCAAGAGGAGCATTTACCAGGACAGAAATGTTATCTAAATTTCGGGTTGTTTTTTTTTTTCTTTTTTTTTTTAATTTTATTTTTATTGTTTTAAGTATTACAAATAGTAGTACATATGTCTCCTTTTTTTTTCCCCTTTGATCTCCCCCCGACCTCCCCTACCCCCCAGGACATGCCTTCACCTGCCCACCCTCCCCCCCCACCCCAGTGTCTTATATCCATTGGTTGTGCTTATATGCATGTGTACAAGTCCTTCGGTTGGTCTCTTACAGCCCTCCTCGCCCAACCACCCCTGTCTTCCCAATGTAGTTTGACAGTCTGTTCAATGCTTCTTTGCCTCTGTATCTTTTTCCCACCATTTCTTTCCTTTAAAAAGTTTTGCCTTTGCAGACTGGAAATAAACATATAATAACAAAACAAAACAAAACAAAAAAAATGTTTGAGTCCCAATTTCAATGTCCAACAGTTCTGAGTCCCCGTTTCAATGTCTAACAGTTCCTTATGTGTACATGTCAGCAGTGATATCTGGATGGTGGGCACATGGTGGCAATGCAGGTCCGACCCTCTCTGGTTTGGTCCTAGGTAACCTGCAGCGGTGCACAGCTGCTGACTGCTCCCATGGCAAGGCGTTGTCAGCGTCTTCCATCTCTGGACTGTTTTTTCCTCTTGTTTTCGTGGTTGGAGCACTCCTGTCAATTCCTCTCTGTTGCAGGAATCCATCTGGTCTTGGGGTTGTTTTCTGAAAATATACAAATATATTCTCGACCACAAGTTAATAAAGGAATCTTTTCTATATAATTGATTTGGGATCCTTTTTATTTTTGTTCAAACGATTTCCTTTGTCTTATTTAGACACCATGTGTGTTTTTAATGGCCGTCTTGCTGTTAGCATTGCAAATGAACCTTAATTTGGTAAAGTAAAAATTTTCTAGATGTAATTTACTTATAGGATATTTTTCCCTACATGATATTGCCCTACTATCCCCCCCCTTTTTTTTTTAATGGAGGTTTTTGTAAATTTTATAATGCAGTCTTGATAACTTTAAATTTAAAAAAAATTTTTTTTTCCCCCACACATATGACTGCTTTAGGTTCATTGCATATTCAGGAATTTTACCATGAGATGAACTACCAATAGAAATTTTAGTTATTACTTTAAGAATAGCTTTTTGTCCAGTACTTGAATATTCACTTATTTCAATGAGCCTATTTAAATTAATCTGAAAACTCGATTACTATTTTACTGTCAAATTTAATACTCTACCAACAATCTTAGTTTACCCTGTAAATATTAGTGGGAAGGATTATTTGCATTTTTGAGTGGGCCCTGAGCATTCCAAATGCTCAGCTGAATTTAGATATAGGGCAACTGCTGTCGGCCAAGTCTCTTGTCTGTTACCTGGGTCCCGATCTGAGCTGGGCCAAGTCTCTGTCTGTCCCCTGTATCTCGATGTGAGCTGGGCCAGGTCTCTTTTTGTTGCCGGGGTCCCGATCTGAGCTGGGTGTGGGAAGCGCGAAGCAGCCATGGGGGCAGGAGACCTCCTTTAGAAGGGGGTGAGGGTTCAAGCCCCTGCAATGTAACATGGCACCCTGGGCAGGATCAGCTCCACTCTGGGACTAGAAATTTATTTCAATAAGTCATATGGTGACTTTGGTTTAAATTTTGAGAAACTGCCTATCTGTTTTCCAAAGCAGTGGCACCATTTCCCATTAACAGGAGCAATATATGAGAGGCTTTGTACATATATTCCTAATCACCTCTGATGGGAGGGTAGGGTGGGGGTGGAGAAATTCTGTCATTTTCATCAGAGGGGAAGAAGAAACCGCCGCCCCTCCACCCCTCCGGGATAAAGCGGGGAGAACACAACCTTGAGATTCCCTGAAAGAGATGAATACCTGGATTCACAAAAACAAGTCTAAAAATCAAAGTGACTCTGGCAGGGACCAAGTTACACAAGAAAACCATAGTCTCCCCTTAGAAAGAAAAGCCCTCAAAGAGAATGTTTCTATATATGTTGTATGGTTCTTTCTCCCTCTGCAGTTGTCGGAGGGAGAGATTGTCGATTTGCTGCTGATGAAAATACTCAGTTTTCTGGGTGTTAAATGTAAAAGACAGGAGCCTGGAAACTGCAGTGAGCAGCCCAAGTTGCTGTCAGAGGCCCAGTCCCCTCAACCTGCACCAGCTGCGCCCCAGGTTTAAGCTATTCGTCTACACACGATCATCTGTAGAGTCAGCAGAAGGCCAGAGACTCGGGCCTACACTTACCATTGATTTTGTAATCTCTCCAAGTCAATATTTTCTCTGTCCATGGATAAGTTACCAAGAGTGGCATGTAAAAAAGTTAATAAAAAATGTATATACATATACATACAATTGCCACTACTGTGATATACTGTTCAAATATATTTCCTTCTAGAAGTAAAAATAGTGTGGACTTCAAGGAGAAAAAACTCTTTACAGACTAATTATTTCATTAGTCCTTTATAGACTAATAATTATTAATTATTTTCTTAGTCAGGGTTGCCTTTGAATGGTTCTAGTTCAGGGTTTCTCAAACTGTGTCTGAGAGATGCTGATGGATGGCATTAGTTTGCTAGGGCAGCTGGAACAAAGTACCACAAACTGGGTATTAAAACAACAGAAATTTATTGTCTCAGAATTCTGGAGGATAGAAGCTCAAAATCAAGATGTCAACAGGGCCACACTCCCTCTTAAGGCTCTCCAGAGGCGTCTTCTCTTTTAGCTTCCCGCATCTGCCAGCAATGCTCGGTGTTCCTTGGTTTGTAGATGCCTCTGCCATCATTTGATCTTCTCTCCTGTGTCTTTCTCTTTGTCTCTTTTCCTCTTCTTATAAGACACTAGTCGAAGATGGCGGCATAGGTAAACAACTAAACTGCTGCCTCGCACAACAATTTCAAAACTACAACTAAAAGACAAAATGTCTCTCACCCAGAACCATGGGAAAGCTGGCTGAGTGGAAGTTCTACAACTAGAAGGAAAAAGAAAAGAGCAGTGAGACGTGCACAAGCGCTGAAAAGCTGAGGTACGGAGGCGCGTGAAGCAGGCTGGTGACGGGTGTCTGGGTGCGCTGCTGCTTTCAACCTGAAGGGAAACAAGCTACCAATTACTCTGAACTCCAGTTTCTGGGGAGACGCTGGGGACCCAAACTCCTAGGGGGAAAAGCTGGACTGTCTACCATTGGGTCAGAAAGTGAGGGTGACTTTCTTGCAGAGATGTGTCCAGCAATCACTGTTTACTGCACTGGGGAGTGGGACGCGGGGACTTGGAAACATGGAGATGCAGAGATGGCTGACTGGCAGCCATCACTGTTTGACACTCCCTAGCCTAGTGACTCCCTGAGACTCTGCCTCGCACAATCTACAAATCCACCCAAGCTCCACATATAAATGGCCTGTCCTATTGAAGCTTAACCAAACAAACTGCAACTCTGGTCAGATAGCTCCAAAACCTCCAAACCCCAAGCAAAGAGGAGAAAACTGTACTTCTCACTGTATCTCCTGCTGAGTGGCCTCAGTCAGTAGCTGACCAGCACCCCATTGGAGATCCAGAAGCTAGTGTATCTAGGGGTCAGTGTGAGACAACACCAGATTTCAACTACTCACATTCATAAGTGACTCTGTGGGCTTTGCATGTGGTGAACCTCCCTCACCTTTTTCTCGGTGAATTTTCCACACCTTTTCTTGCTGTAATTTTTTCCTTCCTTCGCTCTTAGGCGAAAAATATCTTCTTCTCCAGATGTCCCGCGGTCAGGCGCCAGATGTGGGAACCCCTTTCACGTCCCGCGTGGTTCAGGGTTCCAGTTCAGGGTTCAAGTTCTGGAGAAGGCCGCACACAAATGAAAAGAGACTAGAAAAGTATTAATTTGGAAATATTGGGGGCCAGGTGGGAGCCCACCTCTAGTGGGAGGACTGCCACCCGCTCTGGCTTTGCTATCTCTTTTATTAAGGTTATGGGATACACTCATTGCCCTTAGGCAGGTAATTCCAGTAACAGGCAGATTATCTTATTCAGTAAGGATTCACATGATTATTTGGTGGGGAAGTTGCTTCAGCTACCATTGTCTCAATTAGACAGGGAGTGGTTGGCTCTGACCTTTCAGAGCTTCAAGGTTGACCAGCCTTCCGGGTTCCTTGTCTACACCTTTCTAATTAGTGAGACAATGATTGGTTTCCGGCACCCAGGCACATAGCAAGGGTTTAAAAAAAAAAAAAGACTATTATTTGCTCAGCATGACAGCCCCTGCAAGGGCAAGGCACTGAACAGAACTGTGGACAATCCCAACTTAATGAGGCAGAAGCTCGGTGCACACTTCAAGGTTCTTTAAGTGTTTCCACCTCAGTGTTTCTTTCCTGATTCATGCCCACGCCATAAAATTTGTCTTTCCCAGAACAATTATTTTCTATCTTCTTGAATGGAGACATGACCTCTGCTTTTCTCAGAAGAATTTGGTTACTGGGCTCACTGCTTAAGCAAGAAACAGACCATGCTAGGTCTCAATTCTCTGCCTTTTTTCTTTCTTCTTCTCCTTCTTCTTCAGATGGAGAAAGATCAAGAGAGATATGGAGAGAGATGGAGAGGGAGAATGATGGAGAGAGATAGAGAGAGGCAGAGGGATACAGGGAGAGCGGAGAGAGCAGAGGGAGAGAAAGAGAGCAAGAGAGTTAGAAGAGAAAAGAGAAAAAGATGGAGAGGAAAGAAAGGAAGTGAGAGAGAGAGAAATGAGACTAGGAGATAGATAGAGAGAGGAAGAGGGAAAGGGAAGTTGAGAGGGAAAGACTAGAAGAGAAAGGAAGAGAAAGTTGGAGAAGGAGAGTGAGAGAAAGGTGGGGGATAGGAAATGAGAGGAGAATAAGGGGGGAAAAGGGAGAAAGAGGGGATGAAAGGGAAAGAGAGGGAGAGGGAAGAGGAGAGGGGAGAGAGTGAGAGGAAGAGAAAGAGAGCCTGAGAGGAAGAGGAGAATGGGAGAAGGAGAGGGAGAGTGAGGGAAAGAGGAGAGGAAGGAGCACAGTGAGGAAAGAGAGGGAGAGAGAGTTGAGGGAGAGAAAGTAGAGAGAAAGAGGGAGAAAAATACAAATGGGAGGAGAGGGAGTGAGGGAGGAGTTAAGGAGCGAGTGGGAGAGGAAGGAGAGAGAGAGATGGAGAGGGTGGAAGAATGAGGGAGATAGGGAGATGAAAAGGGAGGAATGGGGAGAAACAGGGAGAAGAAGAGCAAGGAAGAGAGAGATAGAGGGAGAGATGGGAGACTGAGAAGAAGAAAGTGAGAGGGAGTGAAAGAGGCAGAGGAAAATAGGGAGAGTGGAAAAGAAAAAATAGGGAGAAAGACAGAGAGGGAGAAAATGGGAATGGAAGACAGTGGGAGAGATAGGGAGAATGAGATAGAGAGGGAGATGAGGGAGAAAGAGAGAGAGACCTGGGAAGAAGAGGAAAAGCCAGGGGGAGAGGAAGGGAGTAAAAGAGAGTATGGGAAGGAGGAGATGGTGTGGGAGAGAAATAGGCAGAGACATGAAGAGGGAGAGAGGGAAAGTGAGAATTAGTATAAAGGGAGAGGGAAAGGGAATTAGAGCAAGAAAAAGGAAAAGGGAGAGGGAGAATGACAGAGAGGGGGACAAGAAATGGAAGTGGGAGGGAGAGAGGGAGATGGACTAAGAGGAAGAAAGGAAGAAGAAGGAAGCAGTTTGAGAGCAGAGAAAAGGACAGGAAGAGAGAGTGAGAGGAAGAGGTGTTAGGTGTAAGAAACATTAATCATGCTCTGTTAACCTTGATTGTTTTTTTTTTTTATTCTCTGCAGAGAGTTCATTTAAAATAATTTTTTAAACTTTCATTTGCATTTATTTTATGCTAAATTTATTCCCATGCGATTAGTTTTTGTTTCTTCAATTTTTTTTAAATAAATCTTTATTGTTCAGATTATTACAGGTGTTCCTCTATTTTTTCCCCCATAGCTCCCCTCCACCTGATTCCCCACCCCACCCCATGCCCTTACCCCCCCAACCCCCCGCCACTGTCTTCATCCATAGGAGTAAGATTTTTGTCCAATCTCTTCCCGCACCCCTCACACCTGCTTCCCCTGAGAATCGTCAGTTCACTCCCTTTCTATGTCCCTGATTCTATTATATTCACCAGTCCATTCTGTTCTTCAGATTTTTTATTCACTTGATTTTTAGATTCACTTGTTGGTAGGTATGTATTTGATGTCATTTTGTTGTTCATAATTTTTATCTTTACCTTTTTCTTCTTCTTCTTCTTCTTAAAGAATACCCTTCAGCATTTCATGTAATCCTGGTTTGGTGGTGATGAACTCCTTTAGCTTTTTCTTGTCTGTGAAGCTCTTTATCTGACCTTCAACTCTGAATGATAGCTTTGCTGGGTAGAGTAATCTTGGCTGTAGGTTCTTGCTGTTCATCGCTTTGAATATTTCTTGCCACTCCCTTCTGGCCTGCATAGTTTCTGTTGAGAAATCAGCTGACAGTCGTATGGGTACTCCCTTGTAGGTAATTAACTGTTTTTCTCTTGCTGCTTTTAATATTCTCTCTTTGTCTTTTGCCCTTGGCATTTTAATTATGATGTGTCTTGGTGTGGTCCTCTTTGGATTCCTCTTGTATGGGATTCTGTGCCCTTCCTGGACTTGTACATCTATTTCTTTCACCAGGCAGGGAAAGTTTTCTGTCATTATTTCTTCTAATAGGTTTTCAATATTTTGCTCTCTCCCTTCTCCTGGCACCCCAAAAATTCGGATGTTGGTTCGCTTAAAGTTGTCCCAGAGGCTCCTTACACTATCTTCATATTTTTTGATTCTTTTTTCTTTTTGTTTTTCTGGTTGGATGTTTTTTGTTTCCACATATTTCAGATCTTTGGTTTGATTCTTGGGGTACATTGATCTACAGTTGAGTTTCTGTATATTCTTTATTTCAGACAGTGTATGCTTCATTTCTGACTGATCCTTTTCCATTTTTTTGGCATTCTAATTAAGCTCCTTGAAGGTCTCATCAAGTTTCTCAGTGGTTTTAAGAAGATTCTTGAGTAACCTTATACATGTGGTTCTGAACTCTATGTCATCCAGTAGTTTGCTTTCCTCTGTTTCTTTCATTTGTGACATGTTTCTTTGTCTCCACATTTTGGCTGCTTCCCTGTGTTGATGGAGTAGCTTTGTGTGGTAGGTGATCTATAGTGGGCAGTAGCTCAGCCTCCTCAATTGCATGAGGTGGATGCTCTTGGTACACCCCTTTGTGGGCTGAGTGCAAAGTCTTGGTGTAGTTAAGCCTTAATTGCCGTTGGTACACTGGGAGGAATTGACCTCCAGGCCAATTAGCTGTGAGCACTTGCTGTGTCTATAATGGAAGAACTGCTGCGCTGAAGACACACTTATGGGGCAGGACTTGTTTCAGTGGGGCTTTGGTGCTCACTGAGTCTGCCTTTGAATGTGTCACTTATGGATGTGAGGAGTTGAAATCTGGTGTCTCACACTGACCACTAGGTACACTGGCTTCTGGATCTCCAATGGGGTGCGGGTCAGCTACTGTCTGAGGCCACCCAGCAGGAGCTACAGTGAGAGCTACAGTTTTCTCCTCTTTGCTTGGGGTTTGGAGGTTTTGGAGCTGTCTGACCCAGGCTGCAAGTTTGCTAGGTTAAGCTGCGATAGGGCGGGGCTTTCTTCTGCTAACGCTGCTGCTTGGAGCTTGGGTGGGTTTGTAGGTTGTGCAGGGCGGGGTCTCAGGGTGTCACTAGGCTAGGGCGTGGCAAACAGCAATGGCTGCTAGTTAGCCGGCTCTGTGTCCCCAAGGGCGTCCCGGAGTCCCATGCCCCAGTGCCATAAACAATTATTCCTGCGCGCAGCTCTGCAAGTAAGCCCCCCTCACTGGCAGACAGTCCAGCTTCTCCCCGTAGGAGTTTGGGTCCCCCGCATCTCCCCAGAAACTGGATTTCAGAGTAATCGGGGGCTTGCCTCCTTTTGGGTTGAAAAAAGCAACGCCCGCCGCCAGGCCGGATCACGCGCCTCCGTACCTCAGCTTTTCAGCGCTCGTGCACGTCTCGATGCTCTTTTCTCTTTCCTTCTAGTTGTAGAACTTCCACTCAGCCAGCTTTCCCGTGGTTCTGGGTGATAGACGTTTTGTCTTTTAGTTGAATTTTTGAAATTGTTGCGCGAGGCAGCAGTTTAGGTGTTTACCTACGCCGCCATCTTGGATTCTCTCAACCTTGATTGTTTTGTTCTAATTAAAGAAAGCATTTTCTAACCTGGCTGGGAGTTGTAGCCCCCCAACCTGGGAGTCAACCTTGCCCCCAGGACGTTGGAGTCTTCTCTTTTTGATTGTAATGTACAAAACAAGGTGAAAAACCTCTATTTTCAGGAGCATCGCCTCAATGCTTTGAGATTTTGCTTCTTGGCAATTGTTGACAGTTTGGCTCAAACAAAAATTCTTTACAGGTTTGAATGTTTCTTATGTTAACCCTTGATTACTTTAAAAAGTCATCTTCTTAATTGGGGGAACTAAAGTTTTACTAGCCTATGTTTGTTTAATATCTTTTTGTCACTTTGAATGAATAGTGTAATACTCTTTTATAATAATAGTAATGATATATGATCTTTTGGTAAAATAAGTTGGACAATCTTGCCAGGGTTTGAATTTTAAGAAACTTTTTCTTTTCTTTTAAATATATTTTTTAATGATTTCAAAGAGGAAGAGAGAGATAGAAGCATCAATGATGTACCGGAGGCTAAAGCAAAGAGCAATTAGCATAAAAGTGCAGAAGAGACATTGGAAGGTCAATGGACTTTGATATTCAGGAGAGCTGAATATCAGCATGACCAAATACATCCCTGGAAATGGGGGCAGGCTGCCAGGAAATTCCAGCAACAGACAGGCTGGGCTGTCACAGAACAGTGCGGGAGGGAGAGGGAGAGTCTTGAAGAAAAAGGGTTGTGTTGACCACAAGTCTGAGCAACTGATTGGGCACAGCTGACAAACAGCTGTGACTAGAAATTGGGGGGGGGGGGGGTGGTAGGGAGAGGGGAAGGTCCCCTCAGCCCGCCTGCATCCTCTTGCAGCCTGGGAGCCCTCAGGGGATGTCCAACATCCTTAGTGCTGCTGTGGAGGCAGGAGAGTCTCACCGCTTCTGGCTGCGTGGGGCTCCCCCAGTGGGAGCGCACTGACCACCAGGGGGCAGCTTCTGCATTGAGCTTCTGACCTCTGGTGGTAAGGGCACATCATAGCAACCAGTCATTTGCCATTCAGTTAATTTGCATATTAGCCTTTTATTATATAGGATACCCTTGAAACCTATATGATCTTATTAACCAATGTCACTCCAATAAATTTAATTTAAAAACTGTAGTTATGTCAGCATGCCCTTGGCCAATGCCCAAAAACCATCTTCCCCTGGAATGACTCTGTTTGGACTTGACTGAATCCAACTCTGCCTGCCCTCGAACCTGCATAAGGAGGGCAGGACCGCATCCTTTAACAGGACTGAGAGTACCCTGCCTTCTCTGGGACTCTTGGGCCCAAAGGCTAGGGAATGCCTACAACCCACCTATCCGCCCAGGCTCCAGGCGAGTTGCGGGGAAAGGGATTTGCTGATCCATCACTTTAACTCAGCCTGGAAGCACGGTACAGAGGTGTAGCCCCACCCCTCCTGGCTTGGCCCAGCTACACAGACCAGCAGCCCAGCTGGTCCCCGCCCGTCGCACTAGTCCTCTTCCTTCTCCTGCAGCCCCTTCCGGGCTTGAGGACCTTCAACAAGTTCACGCCCCTCGCGTCGCCCTATCCAAACCCCGCCTCCTGCACTTCCAGGCTCCGCCCCCGCGTGCGGGCCACCTTAGCTCCAGGGCTGCCCCAGTTCCCGCCTCCACCCGCCAGGGCGGCCTTGGAGCAGTGCCGCAACTCCTCCAGCGAACATGGCGCTCCGAGCCGCACGGATCGTGCGGGCCGCGGCCTGCAGCCTGCGCACCGCGTGGGCGCCCGCTACGCCCTGCCCGCAGCGGCCCTGGGGCCTGAGGGCGGGCGCCATCCGGACGCTGCGTACTGGTCCCAATCTGCTGTTGGGTAAGCACGAGTGGGCACGTGGGTTAAGCTGGGCTGCCTCGGGGTGGGGGTGAGCTGGGATGCCTCCCTCCTCGCCCTGATCCTTACCTGAAGTCCCGGGTGCTGATCGCCCGGGTCAAGCCGTGCTACTCACACTTCTTTTATTGTCGGGATCTCTAATTGTGCAGCCCCTCCTCCCCTCTCTAAGTGGCGTGACCGACACCGCAGCCTTTGTCCTGCAGGTTAAGGAGTGTGAGGGGGGGCGGGGTGCTGGAGCAAGCTCGATCGCCCTGTCCCAGGCAGGAGTCTGCCGCTGGCTCCTGGAGAATCCGGCCAGTGCCCCTAAGCTTCTTCGTGACCTTAGGTTATCTCTCATTTGTGGACCCTAAAAGTGGAGACAAATAATAGGCTGTTAGTTTGCTCCACGGATCATATCAATGAGAACTCTAAGTAAAAGCAAAGCAAGAGCACTTATTGAAGTGAATGCATTGGATCTAGATTTTTACTAGTAAGCAAGCAAAACTTTGACTCAGTTTCCCTCTTCAGGAAAATGGAAATGATAGTCTTACCTCACAGAGTTGTTAGGAGGGTGAAATGTAACTGTTGTACATAATGTAACTGTTGTACATAATGCCTGGCACATAGTAAGTATTTGATGTTATTAAATTTTAGTTCATAGAATCAAACAGCAAAAAATGGACCGATATTAAAATATTTTGTCTGCCTAGTGACTTTGAAAGAAGGGAAATACAAACCTTACATAGATTACTCAAAACGCCTAATTTTCTGAGGCTCAAAGCTCAGTAAGAAAGTAATTATTTACATAATCTCCTGTCCACTTTTTTCCTGTTGTGCCAAGGGTTAAAGAATTGTACTAATCACTGAACCTAAATAGCCTGGCCTAGAAAAAAGGCTTAAATGGACTTAAAGTCAAGTGGACCTTGGCACATTTAGCTTAGCAATGTGGCTGCCTCTTCCTCTAAACTTTTGCTTGTTCCGTTGCTAAATTGAATGTGAGAGCCATCTTATTCCTAAGATTATCTTTACAATTAGGTAAGATGGCAAGGCCAAAATCAGGACAGTGGTCTCAGAGAAGCCATATTTATAGTTCTCCAGCCTTTTAAAAAGTATGTTAGTTTTAAACAACCCGTTCTAGAGTTGTAAGAGAATGATAGGGAGAATTCAGTGTTGTAGCCAAAAAATTATATACTAGATATTTTGCTCAGAATCCCTTTTACTTAAACTTTTAAAAATTACTTAACTCCAACTTTTAAGAGTTTATTAAATTGTTTAGAAATGGGAATACAAATAAAATAAACTCTGCACTTAACTTGCTTGGTACTTATAGTCTACCTTCCTGGGAAAAATTGGTAAGTGGGCTATATCTGTAGTATGTTAAGTTCTATGAGTGTGTTTGGGGTTATGGTGGGAGGAGAATAGTGCAGAGTGCTATGGGAATGTGCTGGATGGGCCCAGGAACCCAGTCTTGAAGGGCTAGACTAGGCTTGTGGCAGGAAAGAGCTTCTAAACTGAACTATGAAATAGTCAAGAAAAAGTGAAAAGTCAGGACAGTGTTGCAGTCAGAATGTCAAGTATAAACCTTAAACTTTTTTTAAATCCTCACTGAAGGAATGAAGATATTTTTTCCATTGATTTTTACAGAGAGTGGAAGGGATGGCAGGGAGAGAGACACACACATCGATTGGCTGCCTCCCAAACTCAAGCCCCCACTGGGACCAGGGATTGAACCTGCAACTGAGGTACGTGCCCTTAACTGGCAATCGAACCCAGGACCCTTCAATCAGTGTGCCAATGCTCTAACTACCTAGCAACATCAGTGAGGCCAAATCTTAAGCTTTTTGATAGAAGGATTAAATTGATCTGAAGCATTCAGTTATTTGAAGTGGAACAAAGCAAAGCAAATTCCTTTGTCACAGATTTTGCAACTTTTTCCACTGAAGAATATAAAATTAAAGTTTTATAATGCTAAGGGGAAAAGAAAGGAATAAGCTATACTCTATTTACATATTATTGCGCATCAGAGCTGTGTAATCAAAGCAATTTAATGCTGTTTTAAGTACAAATATCTTTGGGTAAGGGAGAAGAGTGAACCAGCAAAGCTTACTTTAAAACAGTATTGGAATTAATGAACCATTTCCCAATTCACTTCTGATGCACTATTTTTGGAAAAAATACTTCATTTTGGAAAGTAATATATAAGATAGTATATACTTTTTAAAAAAATACTTATTTCTTAAAGCAAGTACTTTTAACATTAAATCCTAAATAATTTTTTTCATATCTCTTAAATTTTGGTCAGTCTTTCTTCCAGGAATTGTTGAATATTTGACCATATCTTTTTTTAAATAAACTTTTTTTATTGATTTCAGAGAGGAATAGAGAGATGGAAACATCAATGATGAGAATCATTGATTGGCTGCCTTCTGCACCCCTACACTGGGGACCGAGCCTGCAACCCCAGCATGTGCCCTTGACCAGAATCAAACACAGTACCCTTCAGTCCACAGGCCAACACTCTATCCACTGAGCCAAACCGGCTAGGGCGACCGTATCTTTGAAGAGAAACTCATAAAGAAAGCCAAGCCCTAAACAGTTTGGCTCAGTGCATTAGAGCGTCAGCCTGTGGACTGAATGGTCTCAGGTTTGATTCCGGTCAAGGGCACATGCCTGGGTTTTGGGCTTGGTCCCCAGTGGGGGGCATGCAGGAGGCAGCCAATCATTGATTCTCTCTCATCATTGATGTTTCCATCTCTCTCTCGCGCTCCCTTCCTCTCTGAAATAAAAAAAAAATAATAAAAAATAAAAAGCCAAGGGCTAACCTGTCCAATGAAAGATCAATAGAACTTGACTTTCCACCTGTTCAAGGCTTAGCTCTGAGGTAACTGTTGAGTTATCTTGTAGTTTGCTTCTTTAAATTATGGTAGCCTATTCCTTCCACACAGGCCTGAATTCCATTAAAATGGAATTTTAAGAACTTATTTAAGTTGTAATTTACTAGGTCAATTTCATTCCTGTAAGATTCCACTTTGCCTGCAAGCAACCAAGTTGAGGGAAGCTGTCTTAGGTCAGCTCTAAAAAGGCACGTTATTTTTTAGCTTAAATAATTTATGAGCAGTCTGTGCTCATTCCAAAACTTCATCACTCCAAATCTGTCTTCAGAGAGACAGATTTTTCTGCAAAACAGACCAATTCGTAGATGATTATATATTTGAAATATTCTCAAATTTTTGTGTGTATGATTTAGACTAAGGTTAGATAATCAAATCTCCAAAAGATGTGCAAGGTGTTCACATCAAGCCATCTTTGTCTAAGTCAGTGGTTCTCAACCTTTCTAATGCCGCGACCCTTTAATACAGTTCCTCATGTTGTGGTGACCCCCAACCATAAAGTTATTTTCGTTGCTACTTCATAACTGTAATTTTGCTACTGTTAATGAATCGCAATGTAAATATCTGTGTTTTCCGATGGTCTTAGGCGACCCTGCTAGCGATTCTTAACCTGTGGGTCGCAACCCACAGGTTGAGAACCACTGCTGTAGAGCCTCCTAAGAGGCTGGTCTAAGTGATAGCACTGTTAAGATGTACCATCTAGTAGTGATCATTTTTTCCAGGGCATGTACTATTGAAAGGCAATATCAATAAGTCAGACCAAATACTGGGAAAGTTTTGTCTTTTGACAGCATTGATATAAAAAATGCATTATAAGAAGTGATGCTACTGCTTTTCTGAAATATTGGTCTTCTATTTTAGTGCGTAAATTCACAGAGAAACATGAATGGATAACAACAGAAAATGGTATTGGAACAGTGGGAATCAGCAATTTTGCACAGGTATTGAATTGTCTCAAAATAGTTAAAATAGTCTGCTGTCACCTAAATTGGGTTGGCTCTGTCTTTTAAAATTTGTTTAATCTGCCCTTAGTATTTTGGGCCCTTTACAGGTCCGTAGAGAAACATCAATCATAAGTGAAACAAGTGAAAAACATAATCTGGTTAGGGGAGTATGTAGTGTTAGAGATATTGAAAGATTAACATTTAAAATTGAAGGTAGGAAACAAACCTTATTCAAGACAGGAATGCGTTTGTTTCATATTGGGGTAGTTAAGGAAAGAAGCAGCAAAAGGGTAGAGTGTTGATAGTGTTTTGTGGATACAGTGAAACAAATGACCAGGGGAGATGAAGAGGGAAAAACCTAGATTGGAACAGATTACACAGAGGGAAACCTTTTATTTAGCCTATCTATTTCTCTATTAACTCTCCTATTCCCACTGATCCCATATTTGAAATATTGTGTAAAAGAAAACATTAAGTCAAATGGCAGCACCAGTTAATAATTTTAAACTGGATCTCTGGGAGGTGGGGCACTATGGGGAAAGGGGATGATAACTGATGGAAATATAAAATATTTTATAGAAATGTTGGAATATCAGGTATTGAAAGTTAAGGACAACTATATCTTCATTGGTATATCTGTGTACCTACTGAAGCCCAGGACAGGGTGTTTATGAAATATTGTGTAGTGTCCATACCTCCTGGAATTTATCAGTGTAATAACCTACATGGAAAACGACATACAAAACATTACAAGATGGATAACCTGAGTGGTACAGTGGGTAGTAACCTGATGGAGAGATAATTTCTTATTGGAGTCAAGGTCTTCAAAGGCATGTGACTATGAGTTGAAGAATTAATGGGTAAGGCATGTGACGATGAGTTGAAGAATTAATGGGTAAGATTTAAGCAAATGCTGAGGAAGACATGGCTGCAGAAGTGAAAAAACACCAAGTGTGATTCTTCTCAGAGGAGATAGTAATCTTTTGGAGGACAAACGATTTGTAACCGGTCACTACGGCTTGTGGGAAGTCCAGCTAGTGGCCTATTTCCTTGCAGGTCCTGAGCCAAGAATAGTTTTGTGTTTTAAAGGGTTGTAAGAAAAAACACACAAAAATGTGACCCATCAAATGTAAAATTTGTACTACTATCTGAAATTCCAGGGGATTCGGTGTTTGGCTTGCTCCTATTTAATAGGAGGTTTAATTTTATTTCTTAAGAGTTTTTTTTGTTTGTTTTTAGGAAGCATTGGGAGATGTTGTCTACTGTAGTCTGCCTGAAATTGGGACAAAACTGAACAAGCAAGGTGAGTATTTTTCTTACCTTGGTTTGACATCATTCATGCCATGAATTTTCTTTACCTAACCTTTACCTTGAATAATAACTTCTTTTTTTTAATCCTCACCAGAGGATGTTTCCACTTATTTCAGAGAGATAGGAAAGAGGGGAAGGGAGGGGGGAGAGAGAGACAGAGAGAAAGGGATTGATCGGTTGCCTCTGGTACGCACCACTGACCAGGGCTTGAATACCAACAAAACCACACTGACCATGGCTAGGGATTTATATCTTATACTAATACAAATAGTCTGGACATAGGTGAAGAGAGGATTGGTTGAGTGGCTCAGTGAAGGACATGACCTCTTTTAGTACTTTTTTGCCTCAGTGTGTCAGAGTTCACAACATGGCAGCAAAATCTTAGGCATTGTCACATTCTCAAATGACAATGTCCAAAAGCAGGAAGAGATGGACAGGCTTTCATTTTTATTCTCTTACATCTCATTAGCCAGATATGGGTTATATTTGCCACCCCTAGTTGTAAGGATGATGGCAAAGAGAAGAATGAGCATTTTTTAGACATTATAATGGAAGGTAGGAAGAAGTAGAGGGAAACCGGTGTTAGCCTCTTTGCTCTCCACTTCACATATTCATATTGAGACCTATTAAGTTTAAAAAGTAAAATCTGCTTTGAGGTAGTAAAGCATATGAGCTAAAAGGGGTCAGAACCTGGTTTTCAAGCCTCGTCTCACAACATATTAGCTGTGTGATTTTGAGGAACATACATAATCTAGGTCTCATCTATAAGTTAGGATAATAATAATAGTTATCTACTTCATAGAGTTATAAGGATTAAATGAAATTTAGCATAATGTGTCTTTGACAGTACTGGCCATCTCTTTTTCTGCTTAAACTTTCCCCATCATTTATCTTATTTGATATTTTTCTGCTTCCTGTCTCTCAACATTCTGGTTGGTCACATCCCTCTTTTTAAAGGTCTTCCTAGAAACCATTTCTGATGTCATAATAAAACCCTGTGTGATTAATAATCTTTTTTTCTATACATCAGCGCACAGTTCTCATTTTCTTAAGTTCTTTTATTTACTGTGTACCTACTCTGCTACTCAAGTAGAAGTAAGTTTCTGAACATCTTTTTATAATGAGTGTCATGAGACTTTTTGTGCATTAAAAAATTCTATTAATATAAATATGCTGGTAATATCCTTAAACTTAAAAATGCCTTTTTAAAACTTTGTACAAAATATATTTTTAAATTGACACATATAATGAAAATACATAGATCTTAAGTATACAATCCAATGACATACTGCGTGAATCTTCCCAATTGAAACCCTTCTCAATAGACAACCTCTTCTGATTTATGTCCCCATAGGTAAGTTTTGCCCATTCTTCAACTTTTAAAAGGAATCACACAATATTTATTATGTTTGATTTCTTTTTATCCAATGTCATGATTTTTTATATTCCTCTTGATCATTTTTTTTTTTTTTATTGATTTCAGAGAGGAAGGGGGAGAGAGAGAGAGAAACGTCAATGATGAGAATCATTGATCGGCTGCCTCCTGTGCACCGCCCACTGGGGATCAAGCCCTCAACATGGCATGTGCCCTGACCGGGAATTGAACAGTAACCTTCTGGTTCAAAGGTTGACACTCAACTACTGTGCCATGCTGGGAGTTTTCTGATTACTGCTTCTATTTCATCAGTTGTTATTGGCCTATTCACATTTTCTGATTCTTTTTGATTCGGTTTTGGAAGACTTTTTTTAGGAATTTGTCTATGTCATCCACATTGTCCAATTTGTTGGCATATAGTTGTTCATAGTATTTTCTTACAATCCTTTGTATTTCTATGGTGCCAGTTGTTACTTCACTGCTTTCATTTCTGATTTTACTCATTTGGGTCCTCTCTGTTTCTTGATGAGCCTGGCTAAAGGTACATCAATCTTGTATATCTTTTCAAAGAACCAGCTCTTGGTTTCATTGATCTTTTGTATTGTTTTTCTATTCTCTATTCCATTTATTTCTGCTCTAATCTTTATTATTTCCTTCCTTCTACTTTGGGCTTTTCTGGTTGTTCTCTTTCTAATTCTTTAAGCGTAGATAGTTTATTATTAATTTTTCTTGTTTTTTGAAGTAGACCTAATAATGCTATGAACTTCCCTCTCAGAACTGCTTTTGCTATGTCCCAGAAATGTTGGGTTGTTATACATTGTTTTCATTTGTTTCCAGGAAATTTTTAATTTCTTTCTTGATCTCATTGGTATCCCATTCATTATTTAATAAATGTTATTTAGCCTCCATGTATTTGAATGTTTTTGCTGTAGTTGATTTCTAATTTCATTCCATTATGATCTGAGAAGATGCTTGATGTGATTTTAATCTTCTTGAATTTGTATAGACTTGTGTCCTAACATGTGGTCTATCTTTGAGAATGTGCATGACCCATGTGCACTTGAGTAGAATGTATATTCTGCAGTTTTAGGGTGAAATATTCTATAAATGTTAATTAAATCCATCTGATCCAGTGTGTTCTTTAAAGTTACTATTTCCTTAATTTTTTTGTCTGGAAGATATATCCAGTAAAGTCAGTGGGATGTGAAAGTCCCCTACTATGACTGTATTGCTGTTGATCTCTTCCTTAAAGTCTTCCAGAAGTTTTTTTTAATGTATTTAGATGTTCCTATATTGGGTGCATATATGTTTACCATGGTTATATTCTCTTATTGGATCAATACCTTTAGTTTTAAGTAGTGACTTATATAGTCTCTTTTAATGGCCTGCTCATTTCTATTTGCATGGAAAATTTCTATCCCTTCACTCTCATCCAGAGTCTATTGTTTTGAGGTGGGTCTCTTGTAGACAGGATATAATTGGGTCATGTTTTCGTATCCATTCAGCTATCCTATGTCTTTTGATTGGAGCTTTCAATCCATTTACATTTAAGGTTATTATTGACTAGAGGCCTGGTGCATGGAAAAGAAATTAATTAGAAGGTGGACATTGAAAAGAAATTAATTAGAAGGTGGCCGGCAGCGCGGGACTGGGTGAGACGGGCCTGACACACCCTGAAGCCAACCTCCTGCGGTCCCTCCCTGGCCGGCAACACCTGGGGTGGCGCTGGGGCTCGAAGGGCATCTGCGGAGTGAGCAGGGTTCCTCTGGCAAGTGGGGTCTCTCAGCCTGGTCTGCAGGGATCAGGCCAAAACTGGCAGTCCGACATCTCCCGAGGGGTCCTGGAGTGCGCGAGGGCACTCTGCAAAGTTGCTGTCGCTCAGCAGCTCCTACATTGAGCATCTGCCCCCACATGGTCAGTGTGTGTCATAGCTACCAGTTGGAGCTTCTTTCTTCTGGTGGTCACTGTGCATCAAGTCTACCGGTCAGACAGTCACTTCGGCTTTTATATATATAGATGGGTACTTATTTGTTGCCATTTTAATTAATTTTGCCTATGTTTCACTTTCTCTTTATTCTTCTCATTACAGCAGTCCCTTTAGCATTTCATGCAGTGCTGGTTTGGTGGTAATAAACTCCTATTGCCTTTTTTTGTCTGGGAAGCTCTTTATTTCACCATCTTTTTTTTTTTTTAGTATATTTTTATTGATTTCAGAGAGGAAGGAAGAGGGAGAGAGAGATAGAAACATCCATGATGCAGAGAATCATGGATTGGCTGCCTCCTTCAAGTCCCCCACTGGGGATCGAGCCCACAACCCAGGCATGTACCCTTGACGAAAATTGAACCTGGGACCTTTCAGTTTGCAGGCCAACACTCTATCCACTGAGCCAAACCAGCTAGGGCATCACCATCTATTTTGAATGATAGCCTTGCTGGATATAGTAATCTTGGTTTCAAATCCTTGCTTTCCATTACCTTGAATACTTCATGCCATTCCCTTCTGGCCTGTAGTTTCATGAGAAAACATCTGACAGCCTTATGGTTGCTTTTCTTTTGCTGTCTTTAAGATTATCTCTTTTTTTTTAATTTTTGGCATTTTAATTATGATGTTTGGGCATGGGCCTGTTGGGGTTCCTCTTGTTTGGGACTCTCTGTGCCTCTTGAACTTGTATGACTTTTTCCTTCACCAAGTTAGGGAAGTTTTCTACCATGATTTCTTCAAACATGTTTTCTAGCCCTTGCTCCCTGTCTTCCCCTTCTAACACATCTATTATGTGGTTATTGTTACATATGATGTTGTCCCACAGCTCACTTAAGATGTCCTGTTCTTTACTTTTTGGTTCTCTGATTTTTTTCTACTGTTTTCTAATTTACTGATCCAATCCTCAGCTTCCCCTAATCAACTGTGTGTTCCTTCCCTGTTCTTTATTAGTGCTATGTCATTCTTCATATGTTTTCTCATGCTGTTAAGCATCTTTGCCATCATTATTCTCAACTCTATGTCTGATAAATTTCTTTTCTCCATTTCACTTAGCTCTTCTTCTGGAGAATTCTCTTATTCTTTCATTTGGGGCTTCTTCTTTTTTTTGGTCTCCCTATTTTGGCTGCCTGTTTGGGTTTGTGACTATGTATTAGGTAGATCTGTTATGCCTCCCAATCTTCAGTGCTGGACAGTGTATAATGCTGTTTCTGACTAATTCAATTAGGCAAAGACTCAAAGCTTCCAGAGACCCACCTCTGCCTGCAGACTGATTTAACAGTCAAGTTGTACTTTTTAAACAAAAGCTAAAGACATTAATCTTCTAAGCACCATTTTAGCTATCCTATATAATAAAAGGCTAATATGTAAATTGTCCCCTCAGGAATTTGACCGACCAGGAGTTCGACTGCTTGCTATGATGTGCACTGACCACCAGGGGGGTGGTGCAGAAGGAAGGAAGGAAGGCCCCATCCAGCAGCCGGGGAAAGGAAGACCCCAGCCAGCAGCCAGAAGGCCCCGACTGGCCCTGATCGCTGGCCAGGCCTAGAACCCTACCCGTGCATGAATTGCATGCACCAGGCCTCTAGTATCCCAAATATTTTAGTATGCTCTATTCTCATCATTTACTTCAGACCACTGGATATTGTCTTATAGGTGACTAACGCTCTACTAACTTTTCAGCCTTTTTTAAAGAATATATTTTTATTGATTTCAGAGAGGAAGGTAGAAGGAGAGAGAGATTGAAACATCAATGATGAGAATCATTGATTGGCTGCCTCTTGCATGCCCCTACTGGAGATCAACCTTGCAACCTGGGCACGGGCCCTTCATAGGAATGGAACTCTGTACCCTTCAGTCTTTATCCATTGAGCCATACCAGCTAGAGCCAGCTTTTTTTTTTTTAACTGTTCTTTAGATTGGTTAATTTCAGATTATCATTCTTCATGTTCACTGATCCTTTGTTTTACTATATCCAGTCTGCTGTTTATACCATTCAGGGAATATTTTGTCTTACGTAGTTTACTTTCAGTTCTAAAAAGTCCATTTTAAAATTTATATTTATTTACAAGTATTCCTCCCTATGTTCACTTATTAGGATGATCTTTTTTAAAAAAAGTCTTTTAATATGCTTATAATAGCTATTTGAAGGTTCTCTGGTAATTCCATCAGGTAGGACTGTAGGTCATTTGGGGATCTTTCTGCTGACTACTTTTTCTCATTTTCCATCCACCTTAGCAGCCCCATACTTCATCCTTTGACCCTTCAAATAAATAAGATTGGTTTTCTACTTGTGTTCTAATTACACTGTGGTCTTTGGATAGCATGGTGTTATCAGTGTATGCATTGTATAAAAGAAGATCTCGGTTTTGAGTCCCTTTTTCCGCCCCAATCATTGACTCTCCTTTTGGTTATCCTACAGATCCTTCACATAATTGTTCGTTTTTTTTGGTGTATCTGTAGAAAGGTTGGTCTGAGGTATTTTACTGCTACTGGAATCTTGAAAGAAGGTTGAGTTTTAGTGAATTCAAGCACTTCTGGTATTCGGATACATCACCATTTGTTTACTCTGTCTAAAAGAAATAGGTCTGCTTTATTGAGGATATTTATACCCTTCTCATAGGTGATACAAACATGACAAAACCTATGATTTTATTTTTAAATAAAGATACTTGGCATTTTATCATGATTGTACTTGAAGTGACCAATTTTCTATATTGGCATTTTCAGGTCATTAACTTTTGACATTTAATATTTTCTTTCATTTTTTTAATTTAGATGAGTTTGGTGCTTTGGAAAGTGTGAAAGCTGCTAGTGAACTCTATTCGCCTCTGTCAGGAGAAGTAACTGAAATTAATACAGCTCTTGTAGAAAATCCAGGACTTGTCAACAAATCTTGTTATGAAGATGGTAAGTTGTTAATCTAGAGTTAAAAGCAAAATTTAGCCGATTGTGACTTTATCTCTTTACACTTTTTGGTACTAAATAGAGATGTTCTGCTTTTAATAAAGAAAGCACAGATTAGCTGAATATCTAAGGTTATGTTTATTAAGATCTTTGATGATAAATTAAAGCATGGCCTTATTTTACAGGGTTCTTAGTATCAAACACAAAGTATTTACTTCTTCAAACATAAAGCATCTATATTGTGATGTAGGTAATAACAGAATAATACTTAATCCATTAATTTTCAGTTTTCTCACCTACTCATCTTTACAGTTACCCAGTGAGGTAGGCTAGTAGCAATTTTCTCCATTTTGTAGATGAAATGAAGCCCAGAAAGGATTTATCTATTAAGGTCACACATCCATAAATGGTAAAGTTAGGATTAGGTTGTAGTTCTCTGTTGCCTGTTACCAAGCCCTTCTAATTCTCTACTTTCTATGTCCTTCACATCAGTAGTTAACAGTGTTGGTGTTCCTCTTGTTAATAAAATATATACCTGGTCTCTTGTATACTTGGATCCCTATGTAAAGTATTCAGTGTCATTTGTTGATACTTATTACAATCTAACAATTCTTAATCCATTATAGTGGTATCTATTCTAGTTGTAATCTCTTCAATAATGATATGCAAGGATATTAATTTCATTCGTAATGCTAAAACTTAAAATTCCTTGAACAAATGAGTCATTGAGGTAAATAATACTACATTAATTTTGAGGCACTAAATGATTTATTTTAAAACAAGTGTTGGTAAGGATGTGGAGAAATGGGAATCTTATTGCAGTGTTTGTGGGAATACAGATTGGTGCAGCCACCGTGGAAAACACTATGGGCGTTCCTCAAAAAATTAAAAATGTAACTACCTTATACCCAATTGCACTTCTGGGTATATAGCTGAAGAAACCCAAAATACTAATTCAAAAAAATATATGCACCCCTATGTTCATTGTACATTATTTACACAAATGCCCATCAATAGATGAGTGGATAAAAAAGCTGTGGTACACATATATAATACTCTGCCATAAAAAAAGAATGAAATCTTATTATTTGTGACAGCATGGACAGACCTAGAGGGTATTATGTTAAGTGAAATAAATCAGGCAAAAAAAGACAGATACTATCTGATTTTACTTACATGTAGAATCTAACAAATAAAATAAATGAACAAACAAATAAAAGCCAACTCATATAAACAGAGAACAGACTGATGAGGAGAGGCATTTGGAGAGTTGGGTGAGAAAGTCAAGAGAAGAAGAAGTACTAATTATTAGTTATAAAATAGTCAACATAGGAAATGTAGTGAATCAATAATACTGTAATAACTGTGTATATGTTAGGTGGGTACTCAAAACATCAGGGGAGAGATCACTGTATAAAGCATATGATTGTCTAACCACTATGCTGTGCATCTGAAACAAATACAAAATAATATTAAATATAAGCTAATTTAAAATAAAACTATTTTACATTTTTTAATGAATTTGACTTTAACTCTTTAAAAAGGTAATTTGGAATATAAGATACTTTTCTTTGGTTGCAGGTTGGCTGATCAAGATGACACTGAGTAATCCTTCAGAACTAGATGAACTAATGAGTGAAGAAGCATATGAGAAATACATAAAATCTATTGAGGAGTGAAAATGGAACCCACCTAAATAAAGTAGTCTGAAACAACTTATCTAGCATAGTTGTCTTAAATTAGTGCTGGATAAAATATTTAATAATTCCATTGAAAAAAGAAACTACAACAATGCTACTGGGCGAAAATAGCCCTTAACCATCTAATGATGGCAGATAAACACAATGTGCATCTTTTCCACAACACCCTATGTTTTTTAGAGTAGGCTACAGTTATAATATTCAGAATTCCTGAAATTATCTATGGTAAAATCTAGTAGTAAAAATTATATATTTCAAAGATAATATTGTTATCTTAAGCCTTAATAATACTATAACTTGCTTACATCAGTCTTTGGATTTGGATCAAAATACTTAATGATCTTTCCATTGGAAATAACAGGCATTAGAGAAAAGTTTTTGTTGTTATGGTGTCAGATGATGAGCAGTACTGTCTTAATTTAGCAATATACTGAGTTTGCTGGTGCTATTTCTATACACTGAAGTAGCAGCCTCACAGGAAGATAAGAAAGGTTAATAATAAAACATTCAACTTCATTAATGTTTTTTGTTTTGCTGTTAATATATCATTTAGTGACTATGCTAGTATTTGAGAAGATGTGAATTTTAACTTACTGAAAGTATTTTATGTTTTAAGGTAATTGAAGCCATAACAATGAAAGGTTCCAAGAAAATGTTTCCTTTTAGTCATTCATAAATGTGATTTTTCTTAAGCAAAAATCTAATTGCCTGATAATATTAAGTACGTACCTTTTGGTCACTTTTAATATCATGAAAAAGAAACCACGGATACTGTTTTTCTGTCATGCTCAGTTAAAGAAGAGGAAAAACAAGGAAAGGTGAACATTTGATCAGTAAGGCACATGGATGACATCCTTAAGAAAGTTAAATCATTCAGGTTTTCACTTACGTAATCAGAATAGAAGTGAAACTTTTTGAGCTCAGACACGGACTTAGACAGTGAATGTGCTTTAAAGTTTAAGCATATTTACAGTCCCAAATTATATTTTAATTCAGCCAACTGTAATATGTGGATATTTCTGGGAGAGATATTACATACACAAAGGTAAATATAAATACTAGGTGTACCAGTTTATAATGCGGACTTTTTTCAATAGGTAGAGTTACACATATGTTGATATATATGCGATTTGATATGTATGTTATTTTGTTGTTTTGACAACAAGCTTCAAAACTTCATATGTCAAATTTGCTGGAGGTGTTAACATTATAGATATTTTTATGCTTAAAAATGTCGAATTTCGTGCCAAAAAAAAGCATTTACGGAAAATTTTAATTCATTATTTTGAAGAGAAGTGCTGCTGAATACTTCAGGAAGTTTATGGTGAACATGCTCCATCTCAAGATACTTGTGAACACTGGTTTAAACACTTTAAAAGTGGTGATTTTGATGTGAAAGACAAAATAATGTCCAGGTCAACCGAAAAAGTTTGAAGACCAATAATTACAAGTGTTACTGGATGAAGATGCTTGTCAAACTCAAAAACGACTTGCAGAAAGATTAAACATTGCTCAGCAAACAATTTCTGATCGTTTACAAGCAATGGGAAAAGATTTTAAAGGAAGGAAAATGGATGCCACATCAACTGAATGAAAGACAAATGGAAAACCGAAAAGTCATCAGTAAAATGTTGCTTTAACGGCACGAAAGAAAGTCTTTTTTTGCATTGAATTGTGACTGGTGATGAAAAGTGGATTTATTTTGAGAATCCCAAATGCACAAAATCATAGGTTGATCCAGGTCAACCATCAACATCAACTTGCAAGGCCAAATCGCTTCGGAATGAAGACAATGCTCTGTGTTTGTCAGGAAGGTGTGGTGTATTATGAGCTTCTAAAACCAGGTGAATTCGTTAATAATGATAGCTACCGACAACAAATAATCAATATGAACCACACTTTGATTGTGAAAGGACCAGACTATGCTAGAAGACATGGCAAAGTAATTTTGCTTCATGATGATGCACCATCACACACTTCAAAACCAGTTAAAGACACATTAAAAGATCTTGCCTGGGAAGTATTAACCAACCCTCTATATTCACCAGACCTTGCTCCTTCAGATTACCACTTGTTCCAATCGATGGCACATGCACTTTCTGAGAAGCACTTCAAAACATACGAAGAATAAGAAAATTTGGTCTCTGAATGGTTTGCCTCAAAACAAGAAAAGTTCTATTGGGATGGTATCCACAAATTATCTGAAAGGTGGGGGAAATGTGTAGCTAGCGATGAACATTACTTTGAATAAAGCACTTTTGATGTTTCTCTTGAAATTTATCGTGTTTTCTTTGATTACAAAAATCTGCATTATTAACCGGTACACCTGGTATATATATGTACTCACACAGCAAGAGCACACAGACTCCTCCATCATTGTCCTTGTTACTAGAGGAAAAGGAAAGTATTCTGACTAACACCTTCTGATGGTGAATAAACAGCAAATAAGACTCCAGAGGGAGAAGGAAAATAAATAACAAATCTTTCCTGCTCCTCAGCAGACAGAAACCATTCTTTCCAAGACTGTGCCAATGGCCATCTCACTGTGGCGCTGTATCATCGCACCCTTAGCAAGAAGGTATCCGAGATACCCAGGATGATTGTCTTCCTATTTGTGTAATTAATATTCAGGGTAATTAATTTGACTATCTGCTTTGGAAATAAAAAGGTAATTATATACATTTTACTTTTTTGTTTTGAAGGTGCTCTCATATATTACCTTCTTTAATGCTCACAATAATAACCAGAGGTAGATAGCTACCACCATTTTACAGATAAAGTGATGGAGAGAATAAGAGATTGTTAAAAACCTGGGCAGTCATGGTTAGGATTTTCACATTTTCTGGTTCAGTTTTTTAGCAAATGTTACTATTAAAAAAATACTTAAATGGGAATGGGGGGGTGAATGTTCTAAAGGTGGGAAACAGAAATGGCCTTTCTAAAGTGAAAGTACATCAGTGATTGTAGTCTGAAAGAGATGGGCAGTTTTATTTCATCTCCCACTATTTTTTGTTTGTTTGTTAATCCTCACCCAAGGATCTTTTTCCATTGATTTCTAAAGAGAATAGAAGGGAGGGGAAGAGACACAGAGAGAAACATCAGTGAGAGAGAGACACATTGATTGGTTGCCTCCCACAGGCACCCCAACCAGGGGTGGGGATCCAGCCTGCAACCCAGTACATGCCCTTGACCAAAATCAAACCCAGGACCCTTCAGTCCCTGGGCAGACATTCCATCCACTGAGCCAAATGTCTAGGGCTAGTTGACAGTATTTTAAATGTAAAACCACTAGGGGGCTCTGCATAGGCATGCTAATGTGAAAATGAAGCTGGTATTTCAGATTAACTCAGCAAATTAGAAATTTTGTATTTTTCTAAGTTTCCCCAATTTTGGGGGGGAAGGGTGCTGATAAGATGTACTGCTTACCTTCAGTTTAAAGACAATCATGCTAACTATAACTGCCTTCATTATTGCTCTACAATATATTATTTCAGACTCAATCACACATTTCCCTTCCTCAGAAAAGGCCCTCACTTTATATCAAGATTAAAATATTTTTCCTGCAACATGGCTTTAGTACTGACCACCTACCCTTATCAGGATTTTTCCCCCTCTAAATAGACTTAATTTTTTAAGAGCAGATTTAGGCTCAAAATTGAGCACAAAGTATAGTTTCCATATACCTTCTGACCCCATCTTTCTCTGTTTTGGAAACGTCCCTTTGCCAACTCTGATACTGTACTAGAACTGCTGATATCTTGATCCAGTCAATATTAGCTTTTTATAAACAACTAGCCAAACACACATCCCTTAATGTTTCTACTCAATCATGCTAGCAGGCTTTTACCTGCTAGATTTCATTAGTGATTACTAGTACATTTAAAACATGCAGGCCTGATTAGTGTGAAGGAAATCAGTTACCAGATATTCCAACTTTCACATACTTATGAAAATGTACTTTCAGTCAAGAAGTTTAATTAATCATTTAGTGACTCTTAGTTAAGACTGGTATACTCAGAAATTGAGAAGGTAGGTTTAATGAGTGGATAACATTCTCTAAACAGATGTTTTCAAATTTTCTGTTTTTAATAGATCTGAAGGAGGACCCAACCCAACTGTCAGCTGATAGATCATTAAGTTTTTTCTTCTTGATCACTGTGATTTCTGGTATGAAAAGGAGTTTTTAAAAAAGTTAAGAGACTGCTATAACAAAACCGCGTTCATGTGCATTTAAATATGAACAAGATATCTCAGCTTACATCTATGAAAAATCTGGCTATTAGAATAAAATTCTGTGGAGGAAGCATAATAAAAATAAAACAATGAACTTAAAGAGAAAAAGCAAAAGAAAAATTTCCATCTTTTAGTTTATTCATGTATTTTCAAATTTTGATAGGTATCAAATTATCATTAAATTTAGATTTCTGTCAATACTATTAAAAGAGTAATGTAGCATTTAAGAATGTGTGCTTTCGTGATATTCTGCATGTTACATCCTTGGCTACTATTTATATTTAAGATTAAAATTTTATGTTTTAACAAAAAAATTTGCAATGGGGTATGAGTTTTGTCTACAATTCTTTTTAGGAGCGTGCAGGCATACCATTCCTTCCAGGTTGTGAAAGCCAAATTATCCAAATATGTATATTTTAGGTAAAGAAATTATAACTTAAAAAGTCAGATTCTATAAAAGTACTTTGTTCTAACATTGTAGAATATTGTGATACTCGAAGACATTATATAAAATGTCTTTTGCATGAACTTTTAAAAAAGCAGGAGTAGCTAGCTATCTTTTTAAAAATATATTTTTATTGATTTCAGAGAGGAAGGGTAAGGAAGATAAAAACATCAATGATGAGAATCATTAATTGGCTGCCTCCTGCATGCCCCCTACTGGGGATCAAGCCCGCAAATCAGCATGTGACCTTGACTGGAATCAAATCCGGGACCCTTCAGTCTGCAGGCCCACGCTCTATCCACTGAACCAAACCAGCAAGGGCAAGAGTAGCTACTTTTCCAAATGGCTTTTAACCAGTGCTCTAAAGGACTTACATTCTATTATTTTTCGACAGCAGAAATATTCACATTTCTAAAACCAGAATCAAACCTGCGTTGGGTTGACGCTCTACCCTAATGCCTGGACATAGGTTCCCACCCCTGGCTGCATCTCTGGGTGTTCAAATGCACCAGCACCAAAGGTGGGCGGGCATAAGGGAGAGCCTTGCACTGTCTTCAGAGTTCCTCAGTTGATTTAAGGGCGAGGCTACTTTTCTTCATTTGTTAAAAATCTCCCAATGCCCACTTCACAGAGCTGTACTGCTACACAAGTTCAAAAAGCGTTGGTTGTACTGCCAATGGACTCAACCTAGTACTGCCTAGGCACGTAAGCAGGCGCCGAAAAGTTAAAGACCAATGGATCATACTATTACGTTTCTGGCCTACATCACCCTAGCACCAACGTTCTCATGGGGGGGCGGGGGGGGGGGAGAGACTAGTGGTCAGCTGGCAAAGTTGAGGACATTTTGGATGCTACCTAACCATCCTGCAATGAACACGGCGGCCTCACCTCAGAAAAATTGGGCCCCAGAGCGACCGTCTGGTGAGAGGCCCTGGGTCTCTGGGCCTGTCGAAAGGACCCTCGCTTTCTAACTCCAGGGTCCTGCGGGCATCCAGCCCCTCGCTTACTTCCCTGACTGGCGTTTAAGGCTACACCATACCGCGCAACGCCACCTCAGGCTCTACCAGCGGGACAGGCATCCGTGCAGCTTCTTGGAGGGTGTGCGGCCGCGCAGAGCCGGCTGGGAGCACGTGCTCACAGTGACAGCCAGCGTTGCCTCACGATCTCAGTTTTGTTGAGCGAGACGGGCCTGCGTCACTTCCGCTATGAACCCCCGCGGGCCCGCCCACCACCACCCCCTCTAGTGCGTTGTAACCCAGGGCAACTGTCGCCCTCGCCCGCCGCCGGCTAATACTAAGCTGCCGGGGCTTTCCACCGCACTGGCCCCACATGTTAGGGTGTGAGTGGCGGCGGCCGCTTCCCCGCCCCGAGAGCGAGGCCCCATCCCACTTCACGCATAGCAGAGCAAGAGCACTGCCCAGTAAGAGAAGAAGCTGCCCTCTGAGACAGGGATGCAAAAGGTAGAGGTACCAGCACTGGGTTAAGGGCGGGGCCTGGGGAGCAGCCGCACGGTGTGGGTGGAGAAATGGGAGGGGCCGTAGAAAGGGCGGGTCCCTATGAGGGAGGAGCCAGTTGAGGAAGGGGTGGGGCTTGGTGCGGCAAATGGGGAAGTTTTGCTGGAGTGGGTAGCTCTGGAAAGAAGAGAAGGTGTCTTGTGTGGCTGGGTAGGAGCTGCTGTTGGAAGGGGTGGAGGTAGATGAGGAAGAAGGAAGGGTGCCTGAGGGAAGGAAGGGTGCCTGAGGGAAGGAAGGGACTATAAAGGAAAGGGAAGAGCCTTTCCTTTTGGAGAGATAGGTTGGGTCTGTGTTTGATGACTTGTATTTTCAGGTAGACTGTAAGCTGTATGAGAGCTGGGCATTGCTTCACGCTTTATCCCCGGTCTTAGGCATCTAATAGGCTCTGAGTGAGTGAATGGAAAAAGTGGAAGAGTTGGAGATTGTAATTGGAAGAAAAATGGTATGATCCGAGTTCAGATCATTGTAGGAACTGCACTCCCGTCTGTGAACAATCAAAGCTGCTGTGTTCTGTAGGCACATAATAAACATAAGGCACAAATAATTAACATAGGGATATAAGATTTATACTCTTAAAAGTGTAAACAATTTACTCAAATTGGGTGGCGCATATGCTTAACTTTGAGGCAAAATTTCAACTCCTTACAGAATTGTTTCAAAATTATAAATCAGATTGAAGTAACAATGACAGTTTCCTTTGGAAACTATATTACAGTGATCAGCATGTCCAGACCAGTCTTCAAGACCAGTTCATATAGGTGAAGCTTAACTCTGTATTAAGAAACTTAACTAGCCCTGGCTGGTTTTCTCAGTGGTTAGAACATCAGCTGTAGATTGAAGGGTCCCAGCTTTGATTTCAGCCAAGGGTATGTACCTTGATTGCAGGCTCAATTCCCAGATACCTGGCCCTGGTTGGGGCTCGTGTGGGAGGCAACCAATTGATATTTCTCTCTTTGTTTCTCTCTCTCCTTTCCACTCTCTCTCTAAAAAAGAAAAAAAAAAAAAAAAAAAACAAACCTCAATGAAAAATATCCTCAGGTGAGGATTAACAAAAGGAAGGAAGGAAGGAAGGAAGGAAGGAAGGAAGGAAGGAAGGAAGGAAGGAAGGAAGGAAGGAAGGGAGGGAGGGAGGGAGGGAGGGAGGGAGGGAGGGAGGGAGGGAGGGAGGGAGGGAGGGAGGGAAGGAGGGAGGAGGGAGGGAGGGAGGAAGGGAGGGAGGGAGGAAAACAACTCCCACCATGGCTGTTTCTATTTATTGATTTCTTCAACACATAATGATAAGATCCACAGGAACATCCATTTAGAATTCCAAGTGAAACTGCCAGAAACCCATCTTTCCCTGGCTGAAATTCTGACATGGATTCAAGATTCTTTTAAACCTGAAACTTCTAGGAAGATGGGGGTAGGTGTGGAGACATGGTGTAGAGCCAGGGAAGTGGTAAGGAGTTTTGAGGGATTACAGCCTGCTTTTGACTTAAAAATCATGGGCTTTTCACTTCTGACCTATCAACATTACCCCTACTGTTAATTGATTAGGAATGTGTCAACCAGGTGTAGGAATCTAGGGTAACACATTTGTAGTCTGACTATGTAGACAGGCAATGGCAAATATGTGGTAAATGTGCTACCACTGCCCTTATTTGTTCTCTGACAGACTTCATTATTCAATCACAGAACTCTTTCTCATAGTGGCCAAGTCTTATGATCCTTCTCAACACAACACCCTAGGTAGCCACTACTTATTTGAAACTGATCATTTGGAACATATTCTTCATACCTACATTTATGTAGATAATAAATGTAAAAAATTTAATGAACATCAATGTAAATGTAAATTTCCTTAACTCTTGTTAAGATTCCTTTTTGTTTTTAGTGGGGTTACCTAAATAGATGGATCAGGAATCCTGTAGCATGTAGAAATGTAGGCCAGATAATTGTGTATGAGGTTGGATAATTAGTAAATGCCCAATACCATGGATATCCATAGGACATTGTCCTTTATCCTCTCCTCAACAGTTATATCAATGATTTAGATGAAGTCACAGAAGGTATGTCTATTGAATTAATGAAGTTTTAAAGTAGGAATTGGAATAAATGATTCAGAATGATCTAAGCAGGTTGGGGTGATGATCCAAAACCGAGAAAAAAAATGGTTAGAAGAATCTGATAAATTTGAATGTCTACATCTAGCCAACTAGAAGAAAAAAGAAAAAAATTTAAAGAAAGTCAACAGCATGGGCATGAAGTCAAGAAGACAGGGATTATTAACAATTCATGTGAGAAAATCTAGAAGTTGTAGTTGACCTTAAGCTCAGTGTTATTCAGGATTGAGAAATAGGCCCTGGCCGGGTAGCTCAGTTGGTTAGAGCATTGTCCTGACATGCCAAGTTTGCGGGTTCCATCCCAGGTCATGGCACAAGAATCAACCAATGGCCTGGCCTGGTTTGGCTCACTGTTCTATTTCTCGTCAGGGCACATGCTTGGGTTGCAGGCCCCATACCCCATTGAGGCAGCCAAACAATGATTCTCTTTCATCTTTGATATTTCTCTCTCTCTCCTTCTTCCTTCTTCTCTGAAATCAATTTTTTAAAAAAAGAGAGTTAACCAAGCCAATGAAAGCATAAATAATTGGAACAACAAATCTCTATCTCTATCTCTCCCTCTCTTAAAAAAAAAAAAAAAAGATTGGGATATAGCATTTAAAATATATAGCAATTTTTGTTGAATTAATAGGTGTAGATTAAAGGGATTCGGGTTTCAAAACAGATACTTCTCCACAAACCAAATTCAAAGTACTGTCCTAATTTCCAGATACTACATTTTAAAGACTTGATAAGTGACTGTGCATTCTTAAGATGAGGGAATTTGACATTCTTGTCTGAAGAAATGAGAACTGTCTTCAGATATTTTCAGCATTGTCATGTGTTGCTTTTGGGAGGAATGCCAGGAACTGAGAAGCAAAATTTTCAGGCTTGCAGATGTCTTGATTTGAGAACATTCCAATTAAAAAAAAATTATCTTTATTTTTGAAAGTATTACAGATATCCCCTTCGTTTGTGTGTTTGTTTGTTTCCCATTGACCCCCGTCACCCCGACCCTGCCCCTCCCAGGCCTTTACCACTTTATAGATATGCATGGGCTATGCATATCTATAATAATAAAAGCATAATATACTAATTAGACCAGACATCCTTCTGGATGTCCTTCCTTCTGGACAAAGCCGCAGCGGGCAGGGGCCATGGCAGGGGTGGCAGAGGCCCCTGGCCGTGGTGGCAGTGGCGGGCAGGGGCCAGGGCCAAGGCCCTTGCACGAATTTCATGCATCAGGCCTCTAGTATACATATAAGTTCCTCAGGTAATTACTCCCACCCCCCCATTCCTCCACCCCTGCCTTCCCTCGGAAATTCATCAGTCTGTTCCATACTTCTATGTCTCTGGATCTATTTTGTTCACCAGTTTATTTTGGAGAACATTCCAATTTTAAAGTTGCCACTGGAATGGAAAAAGTAGCTTGTAAAATAATGAGCTCTCAGTTATTAAAATTATTTAAGCATATCTAAGAACAGTGCCTTACCCCAGGTCAAGAAGATTTTGTTTGTTTTTTGAAACTTTGTACTTTTTAATGTAGGAAAATCATTCATGTTAACAAACAAAATTGTGAGGACCAATCATAAAAGCTGTATTTTTGGCACTGGGACTGTGTGTTTGTTTGTTTTATAGTTTTACATCGTTTTATGATTTTTATTTAGGACTATGATCCATTTTGAGTTAAATTTTTTCTTTCTTTTTTTGGATGGCCAGAGGTTGCCACATGCCACACTATATTTGGAAAGACTATCCTGTATGCATTTCACTATTTTGGCATTTTGTCAAAAATCAATTGGCCTGTTTGTGTGGGTATATTTCTGGACTCCCTATTCTGGCCCATTGCTCTATGTGTCTTTCCATTCACCAATATCATACTATTCCTATAGCTTTATGTTGATGTTTTTAATTGGGTAGTATGATTCTTCCACCTTATATTTTGTTTTCATAATTGTTATAGCTATTATAGTTCCTTTGCATTTCCTATTAAAATTTAAAGCCAGCTTGTCAATATCAATAATAAATCCTGTATTAGATTCATATCTTAATATTCAGCCACCTTTTTAAGAATTGTCAATTCTTAGGCCTATATATTTTTATATACATTTTAAAATCCAAAAAATTGAAAAACGTTTTAAGAAAAGGATTATAATGCCATAGGCACATAGTCTTATCTTCCCAAGATCTAGGACTTCCCATTCCCAAGGGTCCTGGACTCTTTTCAAGGACCATAAATGTACACATTTCAGGTGGTGACATTCTTAGTACATAAGGACCATCTGCTTTATATGTCACATCAGAAAATATCTACCAGTGTGATACCAAGACATTATTACTGGTCGCCAAAATCTGGCTTCCTTTTCCTTCTGGAGATTTAGGAGGAAGTATAATCCCCACTTTTACTAGAAGTTAGGCATTACCTTCTGACTTGTTCCCGCTAATGACATGGGAACTGAAGTCATCTTACTTCCAGGCAGAAGCATCTAAGAGTCAGTGTGTGATTCCCCATGTTTGCTGTCATAGTTGGCTATGGTTTTCCATTATAGTGTCTCCATTAGTTCAATTCCAGAGTGAGGATAATGTGGAGCAGAGTCTACAGTATCAGACAATGGACATGTCACATGTGTTAGAAATAAAGTTTTATTGTTTTTTATCACTGAGGAGGGAAATTAGGATTGCTTGTTATTAACAGCATAACCTTGCCCACCTAGACTAATACTAGGTAGCTCTAGCTAACAGACACTGACCATGCCAAACTGACCTGTACACTAGTAAGGCGGCCAGGGCAACCTTTTCCAAAAAGAACCTGGCAGAGCCCTAGCCAATTTGGCTTAGTGGATAGAGCATTGGCCTGTGGACTGAAAGGTCCCAGGTTCGATTTCAGACAAGGAAACATGCCTGGGTTGTGGGCTTGATTCCCAGTGTGGGGTGTGAAGGAGGCAGCAAATCAATCATTCATTCTCATCATTGATGTTTCTATCTCTCTATCCCTCTCCCTTCCTCTCTGAAATCAATAAAAATATATTTAAAAAGAAAAAAAAAAGAACCTGGCAGGATGAGCCTTATCTGAGACAAAGTAAAAACAAAACAAAATCCCCAAATTCAGTTTTATGGATATTTTAAATATAAATTTTTAACTTCACTTTTATTAAGATGAATTAAGCACATTATCACCTTCTCCATCAAAGAAATACATAGTCCCTTTCTATACTAATATGACATCCTTCTCACCTTGTGTCTTCTGCTCCTTAGTTTCTCTTCAGCTATTAGCCTTTGGAAATTTCTTTATGTTCTTGGTCGGGTGGCCTCTGCTTCACATAGTTTTTTCTTTACTTATTTGTAAATAGCAGATATGGTCATTGTTCTCAGTTTACATTGATTTCTATCCTTTGTACTCCATTTTAACTTAATATATATATATATATATATATATATATATATATATATAATTAATTTCAGAGAGGAAGCCAGAGGGGAAGAGAGATGGAAACATCAATGATGAGAGAGGATTATGGATTGGATCAGCTGCCTCCTGCATGCCCCGCACTGGGAATGGAACTCACAACCCTGCCTTGACCTCCTGGTTCATAGGTTGACACTCAATCACTGAGTATACCAGCTGGACTTAATTTTTTTATTATTATGGGAAAGTTCACACATATAAAAGTAGAAAGAAATAGCCCTGGCTGGATAGCTCAGTTGGTTAGAACATTGTCCTGATATGCCAAGGTTGTGGTTTCGATCCCCTGGTAAGGGCAACCAATGAATGCATAAATAAATAACAAAATCAATCTTTTTCTCTCTTTCTCGCTCCCTCTCTCTAAAATCAATCAATAAAATTTTTTTAAAGTTAAGTAAATAGAGAGAATGCAGTTAACTTCTATGTCTCATACCCATCTATAATAAACAGAGCTTATGACCAAATAAACATAATTTATTTTATCATATTCTCTCTAACCACAACCACCACATACCCCTCACCTCCCACACCCCTTGCACAATTATTGTGAAGCAAATCAAAATGGCTTATCTTTAATTGATAAAATACACTATGTTACAGTTTTTTTGCTGATCATTTGCTTTCCACTTCTGTCTTTAAATGCTACTAGAGCCCTGGCTGGGTGGCTAAGTTGGTTGGAGCATCGTCCTATACAATAAAAGGTTGCTGGTTTGATTCCCTGTCAGGGCACATACCTAGGTTGGTGTTTCGATCCTCAGTCAGGCGTATATGGGAGTCCATCGATTGATGTTTCTCTCACATCTATATTTCTCGCTCCCCCTTTCTCTCTCAAATCAATAAAATCATAACCTTGGATGAGATTTTTTTTTTTAAAAAAAAAAGCTACTAGAAAAGGTATTTTCTAGATCATAGTCAATTTCCTTCTCTGGTTCTTAGATTTTCATTCATCTTTATTTCATTTCCTAATATCTTAAGTTCCTTGATCAGTTTTTCTTCATATTTATTCATGTTTATCCAAGCATGTACTTTGGGAGCTTGGACCTCAGTCAACATTTTCTTCTTTGTACATTTTGGTTTGAGTCACTTCAATAGTGTATGTCATGGAATTTAATACCTTCTGGCCTACATCTGTGAGCCTTCCTACTTTGTACTCCAAATCCAATTTTTAGTTGCATCTGCAAATGCATTTTCCCATGGTAGCATTTTAAACTATGATCTTTGTGCTTTCTTAATGTGATTTTCTTGGAAAAAAACAAAACATTAATAAACGGACTTTGATGTTTGCTTTATACCAGTGATTCTCAAACAGAATCAGATTGTTAAGCCCACTGGAAGTCAACAAGCAGAATAGCATGAACTTTTGATTGACTTCAAATCTGTAAAGTAGGCATAATTTTACTATCAAAAAGTATGAGTATTATATTAGTGCAGATTTCTGTATTCCAACATAAAAATAAAACTGCATAGAATTGTAAGAAGTACATTTCTATTTGTCATCTCTTACAAGTCCTAGAAGACAAGAATGGACAGTGAAACTTGAAGGCACATTTATAGACAGAAAGCTTAAAATTAAGACTATGCTTTCCACTAACTGATTTTTTTTTTCTGATTAGGAAAAGACCACCAATATTGTTTTAGTTGTGGAATATCTTGATCCAGCTTGCTTGAAGATACCAGGGTTCTGGAGGAGCAATCCGGTATGTAGTAATCTGACCATTTCACTAAGAATACTATGTTTACCAACAGAAATGATTCTTAGTTTTTAGTCATAAGGAGTCAATATAGTTCTCATGATCCCCCATTAAATGAGTAAAGTACTTATAAAAATGTACTCTTTATAACAAATATGTAAAGTGCTTATATTTGCAGATAGTAATAGTTATATTATAGTAAGTTTTATTATTAAGTTATTATTGTTACCTGGCTTTCTTTTGACACTTTGTAGTATAATGTTACTGGATCCTTTTCTGGTGGCCTCATTGGGTCCAATTCTGCTGACTCCAATATACAGGCTTATCCAATATTGCATCCTTGGCCTCTGCTATTATTCTCTCTAGATATATAGAGATAACGATATAGTCTTCCCCTCAGATTTCACATATGCTCATAGCATGTGAGAAATAGTTGAAGGCACTGGAGATGGTTAACCTGAAAGAGAGAAGAATGCATGAGCTTTTTCAAAGGACTGTTGGGAGGCTGGGGCAGTGGACAATCTCTGTACAAATTATTCTCCAACCTTTTGTAGTAGCAGACTGCTTTGTAACTCAGATGCAGGCCCTTCTCTGAAAAAACTCATTGAGCATCTTCAGAGGCATCATAGACTTTCGATTTTTAAAGATATGTTTTTATTTATATTTTAGAGAGAGGGGAAGGGAGAGGGATAGAGAGATGGATGAGAGAGAAACATGGATCAGCTGCCTCCTGCACGCCCCCTACTGGGGATCGAGCCTGCATCCTGGGCATGTGCCCTGACTGGGAATTGAACCAGGGACCTCTTTGTTCATGGGTCAGTGCTCAACCACTGAGCGACACTGGCCAGGCTTTCTTTCTTTCTTTCTTCCTTTCTTCCTTTCTTCCTTTCTTCCTTTCTTCCTTTCTTTCTTTCTTTCTTTCTTTCTTTCTTTCTTTCTTTCTTTCTTTCTTCCTTCCTTCCTTCCTTCCTTCCTTCCTTCCTTCCTTCCTTCCTTCCTTCCTTCCTTCCTTCCTTTCTTTCTTTCTTTCTTTCTTTCTTTCTTTCTTTCTTTTAAAATATATTTTTGTTGATTTCAGAGAGGAAGGGAGAGGGAGAGATAGAAACATCAGTAATGAGAAAGAATCATTGATCAGCTGTCTCCTGCATGCTTCCTACTGGGGATTGAGCCCAACTTGGGCATGTGCCCTTGACTGGAATTGAACCCAGGACCTTTCAGTCTGAAGGCTGACGCTAACATAGACTTTCTTTTTTTTTTTTTTTAAAGATATATTTTATTAATTTTTTACAGAGAGAAACAGAGAGGGATAGAGAGTTAGAAACATCGATGAGAGAGAAACATCTATCAGTTGCCTCCTGCACACTCCCTACTGGGAGTGCATTTCCTGCACACAACCAAGGTACATGCCCTTGACCAGAATCGAACCTGGGATCCTTGAGTCTGCAGGCCGACGCTCTATCCACTGAGCCAAACAGGTTAGGGCTAACATAGACTTTCTTAACCCCATCCAAGAATGGGAAGGTTTCCTATCACAGAGCCTTGCTCTGGAGGGCAAAGCTAGGACCAGGGAGCGAAGCAGGAAATGCAGTGTTGGTTCAATATAAAAAAGAGCTTTTTAACAGAGCACTGGTTCTCCAATTTTGCTGGATTTTAGAATCATCTCAGGTGATTTAAGAAATCCTGCCTGGCCGGAAGTGGTTCAGTGGTTGAGCGTTGATCTAGGAATCAGGAGGTCACGGTTCAGTTCCTGATCAGGGCACATTCCTGGGCTTACTGGCTCCATCCCTGGTAGAGGGTGTGCAGGGGGCATCTGATCAATGATTCTCTCTCATCATTGATGTTTCTATCTCTCTCTCCCTCTATCTCCCTTTCTCTCTGAAATCAACAAAAATATATTTTAAAAATAATTCACATTAAAAAAAAATCCTGATGGATAAGTTGTGCCCAGTCCAATTGTAATCAGAATCTCTGCGGGTGGGGTCTGGGCATTTTTATTTTATATAAAGCTCCCCAGATGATTCCAAGGTGCAGCCAAGTTTGAGAACCAGTAAATTACTTTGCCATTTGAGAAGACTCTCTAAGTAGTGAATGCGTTGTCAGTGGAGATATCTTAAGCAAAAATAAACATTCTTCTTATTGATTCAAACATTCTAGCACTACTTAATCTCTCCTAAACAATATCTATTTCTTTGCTATAATAGCCTCAAGTTTATTTTATTATGTAATAAATGGCTTTTCTTTTGATTCTCTGCTTCTTTCCTTTTGAACTGTACACTTGATAAATCTAAGGGTTTCTCTGGTACAAATGTATTTGTAATTTAGAAGAGAACAAGGTCAGAATGTATTTATAGGAGCTACTTTGGCCTGGACAGTGACTGAAGTGGAATTTCACGATATGAGAGGATCCGGCAGGTTTGCACAACCTGCCAGGTCCTCAGTCATGCTGTTTGTAAATAAAATAGCACTTGTAGTTTTTAGTCACTTGTAATATAAGTTTTTTTCTTTCAGATCTCATTCATTTCCTCTGGTGTCATACTGGAAAGATTAGGATGTCCAAAGATATTTGACCTTTCATCGGTAAATGGAATTTTATTGCCATCTAAATGTCACGCTAAGCCTAAGTAAATAAGCTGAAATGGTAATTGAACAGATAGTGTTACAAGAAGTTACTTGTCTCTACCTCAACAGAAAAGGAAAACAATGTGGGTTTTTGGCAGGGATCATGTTGGGGTGAGAGAAAGCAAGGTGTGTGGTCACCAGTGGACTTTATTTCATTACAAGCAAGGACTTCCTCAAGAAGGCACTGACTGTTCATTAGCACTCAGCTGGATCATTGGTGGCCACTGCTTAGGCATTAAGAGTTCATCGATGCAGCTTGTGCAGGCTCCAGGAGGAACATCTGTCTGTGGGAAAGTGTTGTAATCATGCCCTTTTCATATGAGCAAACAGACCCAGAAAGGTAACTTATCTAAGCCTTATACAGCTAGTAAATAAAATTGGAACCCTGCCTGTTTGGCACTCAAGTCTGTGCTCATAATTAGGATATAAATTTTCTAACCCTTTGACTGGATTATAAATGCCAAGTCCCATTTTCAACTTGGGAAAAGCATCAATTAAGGATAGATAGCATCATCATCATCATCACTTCCACCACCATCACACTATCACCATCATCTACTGTATTAGTTTTCTAAGGCTGCCACCCAAAAGGGCCACAGACTGGGTGGCATAAACAACAGAGCCTGACCGTTCTAGAGGCTTGATGTCCAAAATCAAGGCGTTGGCAGGGCTGATTCCTTCTGAAGAATGTGAGGAAGGATCTGATCCGGGCCACTCTCCTCGCTAGTAGATGGCCATCTTCTCCCTGTGTCTCTTCATATTATCTTCCCTCTATGCACATCTGTGTCCAAATTTCCCCTTTTAATAAAGACACCAGTCGTATACAGTGGATGAGGGTAAACTGATTGACTAGCTTAGGCCATATGCTCTACCAGTTTCCTCAGAAGCCTAAGGATCCCCAAGCTGATATCCAGAGTTGTTGGGAAGAGAAAGAGGAGAAGGCCTGTGTGCATAAGCCACACACATCCACTACAGTTTTCTTGTTATTAGCACAATATCATCTGGGCATTTTTGGAGCGGAGGGTAGTGAGGCTACATTGCTTACTGCAGTCTGTACTCCATCATGAGGGATAGAGCCTTGTTACATATATTCCTCTCCTCTTTTCTTCACTCTCAGCTTTGGTCTTTACATCCATTCGTCTCTAATTAAAATTATACTTATCTTTTATTTTGTCAATAGTTGGCAATGGATGGCTTTGTAATATTTCTTCTGAGTTTATTCCTGAATGTGTTGAAAATGTTTCACCTGAGTTACTAGTATGCTTTAAAAAGAAAATTAAAACTGAGTTCAATCTGCATTTCAAACTATAGGAAGAAGATGTTAAAAACTTTAAGCAACCATCAGAGTAATCACAGTAATGGATCTCTGTCAGAAAAATGAGACAGAGTTAGAAAATAGTGAAAATAATGAAATTCCAAGCACAGAAGAAACGGAATTAAAGTGTACTTATTCAGATGAAAGAAGGGAAAAGAATCATGTTTGTTGTCTTCTCAATATCAGTGACATCACGCTTGAACAAGATGAAAAAGCCAACAAGTTTGTTATCGGAACTGGATGGGAAGAAGCAGTAAGTATCTTCTTGAGTTAGGTCTCTTGCACATTAGTGTTTTGGTTGTTGTTTTATAAAGTTTTTTATTTTTATTGATGAGAGAGAGAGAAGGAGAGAGAAACATCAATTTGTTGCTCCACTCATTTATGCAGTCATTGGTTCATTCTTGTATGTGCCCTGACTAGGGATCGAACCCACAACCTTGGTATATCAGGATGACATACTAACCAACTGAGCTACTCCTCCAGGGCTTGAATATCAGTGTTCGGATGCAAGCCTTTTTACTTTTTTCAAAAATAGTTACTATTACCAAAAATGTGTAAACAGTTAAATATAGAAATATTTGGAACAGAGGTAAATATTAATGATGAGGATAGCAGTACCCTTTATTGAGTATTTATGTCACTCTGTATTGGCAACCACAGTATTAAATGCTTCTTTCGACCTCACACTAGTCCTATGTGGCAGGTATTATGAACAGCCTCACTTTTTGGACAAGGATACTAAGGCACCCAACGGGTGAAATAATGTGCTGAAGATCATCCAGCCAGTGGCCAAGTTCTTCTGGACTCGAGAACCTGAGCTCCTTAACTACTGTATTAACTTCCCCCAAGAGACCTGAGATTTCTGTCCCAGTGATGCTATTCAGAACCCCGTGGGTTTAACCGTAAAGTATTCTTAGAATCAAGAATAGCATCCTAAATTTAGAACTAAAAAGAAATTTGATCTACTGTTTCTCAGGCGACACTTGGTAATGTCGCAACAAGGGATGAGGGAAGGAGATGCTACTGGCCTCTGATGGGTGGAGGCCAGGAGTGCTGCTCCTACCATCCTACCAGGCCCGGGACAGCACCCTGGCAAGGAATAATCCAGCCCTGTATGGTTCAGACTGCAATACCTGAACACCATAGACAGGGTGGCTTAAGAAACAGAGTTATTTCTCCCAGTTCTAGAGGGTGGACGTTTAAGATCAGGTGCCAGCATGGTTGGGTTCTTGGTGAGGGCCCTTTTCCTGGTTTGCCCTCACATGGCCACCTTTGTTGTGTACAAACAGAGAGAGAGAGAGAGAGAGAGAGGAGATCCCTTGACTCCTCCTTTTCTTATAAGGACACTGATCCCATCATGAGGGCCCCATCCTTTTGACCTCATCTAATCACCTAAAATGCTGCACCTCCAAATACCATCACATGGGAGATTAGGTTTAAACATGGGACTTTAGGAGAGACACAAAGATACAGTTCGTAACAAGCCCCAAATATTAGTCGTGCCAAGGTTGAGAATCCCCAATCTACTTGGTTTATTTTATAAATGTGGAAACTGAGGGTAAGACAAGGCAGAGTGATTCACTCAAGTCCATTTGACAGTTGAAAGAATCATGTCTTCAAGAGCCCTCTTCTAATACTCTCTCTACTGTACTGCCCCACCGCATTTACGACCTTCCAAACACACGTTCCCATGCCAGATAAGTCAGGGCTATAGGCTGTCCTGTTTATGAATTTAAAACTTTCTAAGTTTAGATGGTTCAGTTTACTTACTATTGAAGGTAACTGCTTTGAAATATACATCCAAGGACTGTTGGCATGGACCTGCCTCTGCTCATCCTCCCTCTCTCCAGCCACCCCCCATACAGCAGTCTCCTTGGGTATGGTAAACAGAGCCTGGAAGGACAAGAAAGCCTGGCAGGGGGGACAAGGACAAATAGTTTTGAACTGATTTTTATTTAATGTAGATCTGAAAAACTATATAGTCAGCACATCAAGGTGGGCAATTACAGATACTATTGCTTAGTATTTTAAAAATCCTATTGCTAGTATTTCAGATTTTAAAATTATATGAGGCTAAATTAGGTATTGAAAGTTAAAAAAAAAAGACATCTGTGTAAAGAAAAATATTAGTTCAAATGGCCAAAATGGGAATGGGACCAAAATTGAGGAGGCCAATCAGCTGAGAGTAATATGCTGCTTTATTTTCAGGTTCGAGGTTGGGGAAAGACTTCTCCAACTGCTTGCATTTGGCCCAGAAAGAAACGTAAAAAGGCGAAGGTGGGAGAAAGTGTCAGAGGCTGCTTACTCTGTGTCAGTCTCTCCCAAGTCATCTCCGAGACCGGGCCTCAGACTGAGGCTGGAAGGTTGGAGTCAAGGGCTCTGGCTGAGGGGGGCTCAAAGGAGGATCGAGGTGGCCCCTCCCAGACTCAGAGCCCCACTGGCTGCCCCACTACTGCCTCCAGGAATATTAGCAAGATGTGCTCTCCCTCCCACAGTCAGGGAGATAAAAAAGGTCTGCAAATAAAGGAGTTTCTTTGGTGCATGGAAGAGTGGGCCGTCCCCGAGACTGTTAGGGGCCAAGACTCCAACAGCGGTACTGACCAAGGTCCCTCCATCTCAAACTCAATGAATTCCAAGGCCCTTTTAGTTCTCCCTCCTCTGAATTCTTCAGCCCCAAATGGCTTGGATGTTCAGGGTAAGAAGAGTAAGAGGTTTCTCTTGCCGCCAGAAGAGAAGGTGCTGAGTGTGGAAAAGGATGAGTGTGTGGCTTGTGCATATGGATTGAAAATAGTTGAAGGGAAAGATGGAAAGAGACCCTTTGAGCTGGCCAAGCACCTTAAGGTCAACTGCATGCAGCCTTTTCCTCCACCAATGGTTGGGACATCCCTGCTGGCCAATCCAGAGCTGGGCTGCCTGCACTGGTCCCTCCTGCCTAAGAAAAACCTGATGTGTCCTCCCAATCCCAATAGTGTTCACTGTCTCACCACTGTGCAGCTTTTGCAAAAACAGAGAGAGCAAAGCTACAAAGCCAAATTCAAAGCCAGGGAGCTGAGGCCTCCCATGAACACCCAAAAGTGCATTCTCAAGGAGGCCAAGCAGGAAAACAGGCCCCATCCATTGGAGACCAATGTGTTCCCAAGACCTTTCTTGCCATCCCTTAAAGTGAGCAGAGTTGTTATTCCCGTCTCCACTCACAGATTCCTCTGAATTGCCACAATATAATTTCCTGGGAATAAACACCTTTGGAAACTCATTCATTCTTTCTCTCCCCTGCCCTCACCCCATTCTTTTCTTGTTTCTTCCTTTCCCACCCCTCCCTTCCCCTTTTCTTTTCCATCCTTTTCTCTCCCTCCTTGCCTTCTTCTCTGTCCATTTTTTTTTTTTGGTAGTAGAACCAGAGGAAATAAACTCATTGTATGGATTTTGATTTATTCTTAAAACACCCAAATTTATGTGTTACCTGCTTCAGTTGCTTAGTCATTTATAAAATGCAAACTAGTAATGCCAGTCTCAGCCTCTGCTTGCATTATATCTCTCTCCCACTGGAAGCCAAGTGGATGGTGGGGAATCTGAAGAAGGTCTCTCTTGGTGATGCCGCAATATAACCCTTGAACCCACTGGAAAGGGCTCTTTCTGCTCTACCCTAGTGCCTGAAGCTAAGTGTACTGGCCTTTTTTTGGACCAAATTATTTCTTGTCTTTGTAATTTGAAGATTTTTTTTAAGATTTGAAAATTGATTTTTGTAGGGGGAGAGAGAGAGAGATTGATGTGAGAGGGAAACACCGATCTGCCTCCCACACGGCCCTCCCCCCCCCCCCCCCCCCCCGCACACACACACACAGGGATCGAGCCTGCAACCTGGGCATATACCCTGACTGGGAATCAAACTGGCAACCCTTCGGTGCATGGGACTATGCCCAACCAACTGAGCCACACTGGCCAGGGTTTCCTGATATTTTATAACAGGAAGATATCTGTCTATTGCCTCATTTTTTCTTGCAACAAAGATTTGAAACATTGTTTCAATAGAAAACTCCATCCTGTGTCTAAATGAATATACTTGTGTTCAGGTGACATATCCTGGTATTATATTCATGAGGATACCATACCCAAAGTGACATAAATCCATGAGTTTACCATATTTATTGTATCCCGTGTGTCCAAAGTGATATATCTTTGTATTGTAGCCTCATGCTAGTCTCTGTGTCTGGGAAATTTTATCCACAGTTCTACAAAATCTGCTTGTAAAGTAGGCTAAGAATCGTTAACTGAGAAAAAAAAAGTCACTGTGATTATTGTCACCCCACATGCTTCCTCCTGCCTTACTTTGCATCAATTTTTGGGAACTCTACAACTTCCGACAGACACTTACAGAATGGGACTATTACATTCTCCCTTCTAATCCTTCTCCCCACTCATTTTACTCCAATGCATGTTTCCTGAAGTTGTATATAAATTAAATATTGTTTGTAAATGAGTTCTATTTTAAATGCCAAGTGACAATGCTAAGTAGAGAAATGCTCTGGGGAAAAAAAACACACTTTGTAATATGACTAACCATTTAGCTGCTCTGTAATTACAGTTTGAATTTGCTTTAAGTAGGTTGTACTTGAACTCTATACTTTGCATTCCCTAAATGATGACTGCATTTGTAAACATCTGCTTTCCATAATTGCTCTTTAGTTTAGGGTTTTGTTTTGTTTTGTTGGTTTGTTTTTTTGAAACACCAGAATGCAGGAATGGTATATTTTGCCTATTTAAGTTGGACACGTCTTTAAAGTCTTGAAGCAATTTGTAGGTTCCATCCATCCCTTCTTCCCTGAATGAAGGAAACATCTGGATTCCATCGTCAAGAAAAGACCCAGATTTCCTACTGTTTCTTGACAGTAGGGGTGTTGGAGCTGGTACTATTTGAGGACAATCTATCAATGGCAGCCTGCCCACCTAAGTCAGTGGTTTTCAAGCCCCCTTTACAAACAGCAGAATAATAAGCTCAATATGTAAAAGAGTCAAAAGTATTTGATTGGGAGGGAAGGGTATGGACCAGCATGAGTGAGCAATGGGAGCCCAACCTACTTAGCCTAGATATATTTACTTTTGAGATATTTTTAAAAACGTATGTTTTTATTGATTTCGGGGAAAGGGAGAGGGGAGACAGAGAAACATCGATATGAGAGAGAAACATCCATCAGTTGCCTCTTGCATGCAACCCAACTAGGGACTGAACTCACAACTTGGGCATGTCCCCTGACTGGGAATTGAACTGGTGACCTTTCAGTGCATGAGGCAATGCTCAAACAACTGAACCACACTGGCCCAACTACTTTTGAGTTCTTGAGGCAGTTTAAAAACACTGATATAAGTTACAACTTAATATTTCTTTCTTATGAAAAATTCTTTTGATGAGATGGAGTTATAAATTCTACAGATTTGGGGGTAAACATCCTATCCTATATAATAAAAGGCTAATATGCAAATAGACCGAACGGCAGAACAACTGAATAACTGGTTGCTATGATGTGTGCTGACCACCAGGAGTGTCAGCAGGTGTGAGCAGGGCCCGGTGCCATCAGCACATGGGAACGGCAGCGGTGGGTGCAGGAGGGCTACTGGAAGACAGGAAATGGGGGTTGCAGCAGGGAGGGCTGGGCAGGGGCACAGAGGATGGGCCAGGACCCATCCCTGTGCCCACCGCAGCCTCATGACCCACAGTTCCTTTCAAGGTGCACAAATTCATGCACTGGGCCCCAAGTATAGGAATAATTTAGAGTTTACAGGAAGGCCAGTCTGAACAAAAAATGGACCAATATACTGAAGATTCATAGTATCCTTCTTTTTGGGCAAATAATTAATTTGGTCAACAAAATATTGAGTAGAACATTCCTCTGTGAATATATAAAAATGTTCTTTTGGCATCCCTTTGTTAGGCAATTATTCATGTACCTGATGAAGTCCCTTTAGGGATACGATTTGCATTGGCCCAGGTTTAGTTTGTTTCTCTGTGGATAAAGTCATTGTAGACCTTGTCCCAATTTCCATTCAGAAAATCGGGATGCCTAAACTGGTCTTTGATGTCCAAGACTAGATAAAGGCTAAATGTTTACTGGAATGCAGTCCCCATCAGCATTCTAGGTCACTAAAAACTCACAGGGGAAATAAGGAGTCAAGCATGTTATAACACAGGTCCCAATGGTCTTCTTCCTATCTCAAGGAGATGATCTCAATTAGGTTTTGGTTCCTTTAGTCCTTTCCAAACCAAGCATGAAGAGCTCTGTGTTTCATTCCTCATTCTATTATTTTTGGATGTCTCATGACTAAACTTTACAAACTCCCATTTTTCTTGTAAACTTAAAAATCACGAAGTGGAATTGTGGTAGCGTCCGACACAGGGCCTGAGGTCACCTACTGGGTGAGGCTGGATTGAGGTCTGGGTGAGGGTCTAGGTGAGGCAAAGGAAGGGCCAGAGGGGTAGGAGATGTTGGAATGTCAACCTGACAGATGAGGGGGTGACATGCTTGAAGGGCAAGGGGGCGATTTTAAATCTATTCTGATTCTAGACCTGGCTACATACATTTGGACAAGTACATAGGACTTTGGCTACTCAGGGAGACTTTCCCTAATTTTTAGCTTTACTCTCTTTTTATTCTGGACTTTGCCTCTATTGTGGAATTTACCTGTACTTCAAAGATCATGCTATAAAATGATTTGAATCCAAAATCAAATTTGCTTTCAATCTCCCCCTCTAAGTATAGGAGCCTCAGGACCCAGAGAGACCACAGAAGCCCAGCCCATCTCCTCGTGGGCAACCCTACCTGGCCAAGCAGGCCAAGCTGCACAGCTGGAGGCCTCACATCTGGGGCTTTTTGGGGTGTCTGGACTTTGGGTCCACTTGGTGCTATAGTTTAGGGGCTCCTGAGAAGCAAGGTGGGGAAGGAAGAAAACAGAGGGGCTCCTGTGGCCATGACAGAGGACAGACCAACACAGTTGCTGGTCCCACAGAGAACACTTTTCTGCTGTCTGCTAGGCTAACTGGGAGCCATGAGAGGCTCAAGGTTATGCTCTTGCTGCCCAGGTTAATCTATTAGCTAGTCACACCATACAACAATTTCACTTGTTTTCAAGGCATTGTTGTTTCTACAAGTTCAAACCTCCTTTGGAGCATTATCTCTTTTTTATTCTGAGCATATACATGTGCATCAGGGATCATTTTCTTCTGTAATCCAAGGAGAATCCAATCAGAGAGATTTGCGTTTAGTCAGGCCAGGTAAGGTCTGGAGGCTCCAATATGTCTCCCAGCTGGGGGACAGTTGGAGCGCTGGGTGGAAAATACCACATAAGGCAGGAAGGAGGGCTGGAGAATGTCATTCCTTCCTGTAAGATGAGAACAATTTCACACACAGGATGTGGTGAAGATGATGAGGTATGTAAAACAACAACAGAGATTTGTGGTTTTCCTGAATGTACCAATCAGATCAAATATAAATAGCTGGATCATTTATTTCCCTTAATGGATAACTGATTTCAAAGTTGTATAGAAATCCTGTGGGCATGGTGAGTTGTTTTTTGGACCTTGAAGGGTCTTCAATCTTTAATAGTCCTCACAACTCAGCTTTGTAACTTGTTGAACTAAGGCCCTTGCTTGGGACTCTGTTAATCAATCCATGGGCTATCTTCATTCCCTGGTTCTTTTCTTCATCCTGTTTTGCCTGAATTTTCCCTGCACCAGTCTAAACACCAGCATTCTGGTGCCTGGCTGTAGTGGCTCAGTGGATTGAGCGTCGTCCCATAGATCAAGAGGTCCCGGGTTCGATTCCCAGTCAGGGCACATACCCGGATTGTGGGCTCCATCCCCAGTAGGAAGCATGCAGGAGGCAGCTGATCAATGATTCTCTCTCATCACTGATGTTTCTCTCTCCCTTCCTCTCTGAAATCAATAGAAATATTTTTAAAAATTAATAAAATAAACACAACCACTCTATAGAGTACATGCTTCCTATACTGATTTTGTATCATCTGCTGAGGTGTTACAGAAAAAATTTACTTGTCAAGTTCAATCTCCCAGATCAAAGCTGCTGTATATCTTCTTGTCTTGAGTTAATTCCAGTGTCCAGTGAAATAAGTAAAAATAGAACATCTTCCCTTTTTTCCTAGGAGCTAAGAATAAGGCATTAGGAGACTTGCTTTTTATTACTATTGATTTTTTTAGAGAAAGAGAAACATTGATTTGTTGTTTCACTTATGTATGCATTCATTGGTTGATTCTTATATGTGCTCTGACCGGGGATCAAACCTACAACCTTCCTGTAAAGGGATAATGTTCTAACCAACTCAGCTACCCAATGAGGCCTTTTTCTTTTTCAATACTCCAGCTTTGCCACTGGGCATTGCCCTATGAAACAGGGGAATTAATCCTAATCTGTCATTTTAGCCCAATTAACTTGCCTACAACCATTACAAGAGACTCAAAATGTCGAATAATTCCTTCTGTCACAGATTTGCGATCATGTTTGCTCTGGATCCTGATCTTTGTATTATGAAATTTAAAAGAAAAAAATCTAAGCGAGTTTCAATTTGTGTATTTCAAAAATTACTGATAGTAAAAATCCTAGAGATTAAAAAAAATTTTTTATATAAGACTATGAGGACTCAACCTTCTCTATTAACACATACTTAAAACAAATAAAAACATGCTTCTTAAAGAACCAATAGCCCAGCTTGACATTGCATCTATCGCAATGCCTAAAGTTCCACCTCACCAACTGACCTACCCCTGGGGTAGGGCTTTCCAACCTTGGAACTGTTGGCATTTAGGGCTGGGTAATTCTTTGTGGTGGGGGCAGTTTTGTGCATGGTGGGATGCTTAGCAATATGCCTGTCTCTACCCACTAGATGCCAATAGTAACACCAGTTATGACCATCAAGAATGTCTCCAGATGTTCCCAAGTGCCAGGAGAGCAAAATTGGCCCAGTTGAGAACCACTGTTTAGGGATTTAATAATTCTAGAAACCAAGCCTTTGTTTGCAGCTTCTCTGACAGCTTTACTTACAGAGCAAGCAGAAACCTTGGCACAGAGGTGAAAGAAATGTGAGAGATCTGCTTGTTTCATCCTGGAAAGCACAGGTACTCCTGGTCCTTCAGGGTCTTCTGGTGCCACCTGCCCAGGTCCCCTTCTAAAGAAGGCGATGACAAGCCTGCTTTTCTATGAGACAATCTCTCATAACAACATAGGGCATATGTAGCCAGCACCAGGAAGAGCTGTTGGCATCCACTCATCCCTCTTTCAGGAGAATGTGCATCATTATTAATGTATTTCCATTTAATGCCATTATTAGGAAATCTCTACTGTTTAAACATCGGTACTTCACAAATACAAATGAAAATGACCTTTTCTCTCAGTTAGTACAAACCATAGACCTTTCTTTCCTGTTTTTCTGCAGATCACAGTTCCATCCCCAGTCAGGGCACATGCCCGGGTTGCAGGCTCAACCCTCAGCAGGGGGCGAGCAGGTGGCAGCCGATCAATGATTCTCTCTCGACATTGTTGTTTCTATATCTCTCTCCCTCTCTCTCTCTCCCCTCATCTCTGAAATCAATAATTTTAAAAAACAGAAAACTTGAAAATATTCTATAAACTAGTCTTATTTTCAGCACCACAGGAGGGTTATGACTATTAACCAAGTCCTCAATGTGAAGGGCTGTTAGCAATTTCATTTGTTTTAATCTGCATGTTGCTGTGAAGAAAATTCGTAATCTCTGAATAAAACATTTAACTCAGGACAAATACTGCTGGTCCAATTACTTTTCACTTGTGAAGGTGCAATTTCTGTAGTAATTCACCCAAATCCCCTTGACTGATTCCTGTAATGTAATTTCAGGAAAATGGAATGTTAGAGAGACATTGTCATTATGGTAGCTATTTAGAGAACTGTAAATCTAAAGACCTACTAGTCAGGTATATATCTTGTTAGAGAATAGTGATTTAAGTGGTTTAAAAATATACCAAATCTTAACCAAAACAGGTGAAAAAGAGAAATAATTGATACTAGCTTATAATTCATTAATAGTACTGGACTTCAGTAGAGCTAAACAAAAATTATTATCATGAACTGAAATAGACAATATAAATAATTCCTAAAGTATAAGTTGCCAAAGTTTAGATGGTTTCTCAAATGAGTAATATAAAATCTTAATTTCTGAAGGCTCACTTTTTAAATAGGGATACATTTTTGAGAAGCATTTTAAGGGTAAATATTCTTTTGTGATAAGTTAATTCAGATTCACAGACTTCTGCCACATTTTTATTGCAGCATGAACTCTAGATTTTCTGAAGTCACTTAATTTCTCATTATAGCACATGAAAAAGGAGATAAAGTAGGAGAGGGATCAGTAACAAATTCAGCCCTAAGCAGCATGTTTGAGATGTAATCATAAAACCAAGTATTTCACCCAGGGCATGGAAAATGCAGTGGATCATCAGAAAGCAAAGAGTAAAAAGCCGCAAGCAGAAGCAGTAAGAAGATGCCAAGCCTGGAACAAGGTCATACTGACACATACCATGTAATTAAGCTCACTCCTTTAGGGAAAAAAGTCTGTTGTTCACATTGAGATAACATACATACTTTTGAAAATAACAAAGTTGCCATGGAGATACATTTTTTCATTTTCTGAAATTTTACTGATAAGCTGAAAATCACTTGTTTCAATTTTGTTAATTATTTTTCCAGCCTTATGTTCTGTAATATTAACTTGCTTGAGAGTAAAGTATCAACAATTAATAGAAGAGCATTGGCAATAGTTTTTCCTATGCTTGCTCACCTTCACTATTTTTGAAATTGTGGATTTAGAATAAAATTACAAATGTACTTATTAGTAAGATAAAATTTGGAGTTCTTGAAAAGTTGGTTGAAAGAACTGAATGAATATTGATACTCTTCCAGTTCAAGAATGATAGAAAATGCTTTTATTCATTCACATCATTTGAGCACTTGCTCCTTTAAATATATATATATATATATATATATATATATATATATATATATATATAGTTAATTCTCATCCAAGGATATTTTCCCATTGATTTTTAAAGAGAGTGGACGAGAGGAGGAGGGAAAGAGAAAGGTGGGGGGAGGGAGAAAGAAACATAGATGTGAGACACATTGCACACACTCCAACATGGGCTGGAGTTCCAACCTGCAACTCAGATACCTGCCCTTGACTGGGAATTGAACCCGGGACCCTTGGGTGTTGCTCAGTAATTACAGCATGTGGGCCAATGCTCTAATTACTGAGCAACACCAACCAGGTCAAACATGCACGTTTTTAAATGTAGTACCCACATTTACTAATGTTTTAGAACACTGACAACCTAAGAATCCTTTCCATTTGCTCTTTAGTCTGCCTCTCGATAGGTAAATAATATATCAGTGTATCTGCTAATAAATACAGTTCACATGACTGATTCCTTTGGATGTAAACATTGCAAAACAATAGTATTTAGCAGACTACGGCCATAAGAACATTACAATACTACTAGAAGTACTAGCCTTAGCTATCAGATAAGAAGAAATAAAAGGCATCCAAATTGGAAAAGAAGTAAAACTGTCCTTATTCGCAGATGACATGATACTTACTATACATAGAAAACCCCAAAGACTCCATCAAAAAACTGCTAGACCTAATAAATTATTTTGGCAATGTAACAGAATACAAAATTAACACCCAGAAATCTATGGCCTTCTTATATGCCAATAATGAACTCACAGAAAGAAAAATGAAAAAAAAAATCCCATTTACTATCGCACCAAAAAAAATTAAGATACCTAGCAATAAACTTAACTAAGGATGTAAAAGACCTGTACTGGGAAAACTACAGAACATTGAAAAAAGAGACAGAGGAAGATATAAACAAATGGAAGAACATACCATGTTCATGGATTGGTAAAATCAACATCATTAAAATGTCCATACTACCTAAAGCAATCTATAGATTCAATGCAATACCTATTAAAATATCAATGGCATATTTCAAATATCTAGAACAAACTCTCCAAACATTCATCTGGAATAAAAAAAAAGACCCCAAATAGCCACAGCTATCCTCAGAAAGAAGAACAAAGTTGGAGGGATCACAATACCAGATATCAAGCTATATTACCAAGCCACGGTTCTCAAAACTGCCTGGTACTGGACAAGAACAGACATATAGACCAATGGAACAGAATAGAGAACCCAGAAATTGACCCAAGCCATTATACTCAATTAATATTTGACAAAGGAGGTAAGAGCATACAATGGAGTCAAACAGTCTCTTTAATAAATGGTGCTGGGAAATTTGGTCAGATACATGCAAAAAAATGAAACTAGATCACCAACTTACACCATACACAAAAACAAACTCAAAATGGCTTAAGGACTTGAATGTAAGACAGGAAACCATAAAAATCCTATGTCCTTTGTTAAGTTTACTCCTAGGCAGCAAAATTGCAGACATATGTCATAGAAATATCTTTACAGACACAGATCCTAGGGCAAGAGAGACTAAGGAGAAAATAAACAAATGGGACTACATCAAAATAAAAAGGTTCTGCACAGCAAAAGAAACCATCAACAAAACAATAAGAAAGCCAACTGCATGGGAGAACATATTTGCCAATGTTATCTCTGATAAGGGTTTAATCTCTAACATTTACAGGGAACTCATACAATTTAACAAAAGGAAGATAAACAATCCAATCAAAAAATGGGCAAAGGACCTAAATAGACACTTTTCGAAAGAGGACATTCAGAAAGCCAAGAGACATATGAAAACATGCTCAAAGTCACTAATCATCAGAAAGATGCAAATCAAAACAACAATGAGGTACCATCCTACACTTGTCAGAATGGCTATCATCAACAAATCAACAAATGACAAGTGCTGGAGAGATTGCGGAGAAAAAGGAACCCTCCTTCACTGCTGGTGGGAATGCAGACTGGTGCAGCCATTGTGGAAAACAGTATGGCGTTTCCTCAAAAAATTAAAAATGGAACTGCCATCTGACCCAGTGATCCCACTTCTAGGACTAGATCCCAAGAAAACAGAAACACCAATCAGAAAGGATATATGCACCCCTATGTTCATAGCAGCACAATTTACAATAGCTTAGATTTGGAAACAGCCTAAATGCCCATCAGCAGATGAGTGGATTAAAAAACAGTGGTACATCTACACAATGGAATACTACACTGCGGTAAAAAAGAAGGCGTTCTTACCATTTGCAGCAGCATGGATGGAACTGGAGAGCATTATGCTAAGTGAAATAAGCCAGTCAGTGGAAAAAAAAACAACCAAATGATCTCACTCATTTATGGATAATAAAGAACATTATAACCTGATGAACAAAAAGATACAGAGGTAGAGAAGCATCAAACAGACTGTCAAATTACAGCGGGAAGGCTGGGGAGGGTTGTGGGAGGGGAAGTAAGAGGTCATCCGAAGGACTTGAATGTATATAAGCATAACCAATGGGTACAAGACACTGTGGGGGGGGGGGGGGCAGGCATGTGCCGGGTGGGTAGGAAGGGAAGGCCAGGGGAAGGTCAATGGGGAAAAAAATGAGACATATGTACTACTATTTGTAATACTTTAAACAATAAAATTAAATTAAAAGAAAAAAGAACATTATAACAACCAACATCTTGCTTAAGTAACTGGATTAAAATTCATGTCATTGTACAAAGTATTTTAGATGCTGGATTATGTATAAACCAAAGGTAGACATGTCCTCTTCCATGTCAAATCTAATCAGTGGTAGTTTAACACATTTCAGATGAGAAAACACACACATATACTGTGAAATATAAGGAAAATGAACTGTATAATACTTGGGACTTCAAAGGCTTCATCCCCAAACCCACTCCCTCCCCCCAAATTACTTGAGCCTTCTGAGGACAAGTTTGAGAAGCACTAATCTAAAAATACTAGATAGTAAGTTCTTTTCACAGTCACTATTAGATGACAGGCTATGAGGTTCAGTTTTCTATTGGAATTAAGATAGACATCCTAAAATTAAGGCTATAGGCCTTGGCCCGTGTACTCAGTTGTTAGAGCGCCATCCTGTGCACCGAAGCATTGTGGATTTGATTCCTGTTACAGTCAGGGCACATACCCATGTGTGCATAAGGTAGCCAATTGATGTTTCTCTCTCATATTGATGTTTCTCTCTCTCTCCCCCTCTCTGCCCACCTCCCTCTAGAATCAATGAAAAAAACATATCCTCCGGTGAGGATTAAAAATTAATTAAATTAAGGCCATAAAGGATGACATGTAAATATCAACCTATCATTTGCCACTATAAATAAAATAACACAACTTCACAACTAGATTGGCACTGATACATTTTCTTCCCATCAAAAGTAGCTTCAAACCTTACATGGCATCTTTCAGGTAAATCTACAAAATTTTTCTACCTTATATTTCCTTTATGTCAAGGAAATTAAAAGCAGTGATTTGATTTTCCTGTAAATTAGTGGCCAAGCAAAGAACTACTTATATTCTAACCCCTTTTTTTGCTCTTAAGCCAGAACCACATTATTTACAAAAAGTCGTCACAGTATAAAATGGTCACATTTGACAAATGTACTAATTGAAGTGATTTCCTTTGAATAAATTTCCCAAAAGCTTATAAGGTGTATAGTTTTTATCAAAATGAAAACTTTACATCAAAATAGAAACTGTAGAATGGAGTGTCTTTTCATTTTCTATTAGGAAAACTGTTAGCATGTGTTTATGATCAGAAGTAAAATAATGAAAATAACTAGGCACAATCATTTTATCATGTGACTTTCAGAAGACAACAACTTTGAAAAATTAAGGCAACAACGTAAGTCACATTATGAGTAGGTCGAAGAATTCACAGAAAAAAAGGGAGAATTCTTACTTCTGTTTAATCACTGAATTTGAGTTTTTACAAATAATTCTTATAACAAGTCAGGTAACTAAGGTTTTGGGGCAATAGTGCTTACTTACACATGAACTATTACATGCTCCATTTTCTATAAATAACTCTATTGGCTGGATTAACAAATACTGTCTCAGAAACAAACAAACAAAAAATTTAAAGCCATAGATCATTGCATTTATATTTACAAAAGCCATAAACAAACATGCATTTCTCCTTTACTAGGACTTAAATAGGTGTTTGAACATTAAGGCAGTGATGATTCTAAAACAGTGAAATGTTAATTAAGGCTTATGTTTGTTTTAAAATCCATATTCATAGGCAACTGTGACCAAAGCAAACTTTTATCTACCAGGTGTGGAGTTCAAGATATGTTCTTTATCCATGACGAACAAAAATTCTATGAAAGAGGAATTAGCAACACAACTTGTTAGTCCCCTCCTTAGGTTTTGAGGATTTAACTTTCAGCAGCACAAGCATATGCCACAGAAGGAAGTTAGAAAACCTACAGGCTGCACTGATTTTTATTTGCCTGAAAGTTGGACAACAATCAAGAATTCAAGATCTCCTAAATATAGAAAATCCCTAAAGCATCCTTGACCATGCTCCCATCTCAAAATAGATGATTATTGAAGCAATCAGTCTTCAACTCAGTTTTCTTTGAAGACTGGCTGGTATTACCTTTTCTAAACAAATAAAGCAACAAAATGCAGAAGCTGGATCTATTATGTAATTGCTATCCTCAAGGCACAAATAATACCTGCTAGATCAATGTCTTTCCTTCTTCAAGGAAAAGATGAGAGGTGAAGAGTCACTTTAATATAATTGTTGATTGCACTCTTCTCTTTCAAGATGCTATGAATTGAAATTTAGGGGGAATGTTTTATATATATATATATAAATGTTTAGAGTGACAAAACTCAGATCCAGCCTGTGCACTTTGACAAAGAGCCAAACAGCTCTGGAACACCACCCTGGCCTACTGTAGAGAATGGGAGGGGATGTTTGTAGGGCACACTTGGTATGGGCTAATAGGCATGATTCCATGATTAAAAGGATCATTATTTACACTAAGTACTTGCCACTACTACTTTAAGCAGTAATTTTACAACACGTCTGTAGTATCAATAGTAGTTCATGTAGAGAAGGGATGACAATGACTACATGAAAACTGTCTGAAAAGCTAAAGGCAGATGTAGTTTTCTTTTGTGTCTACAATTCAGAAAAGAGATATATGTCAAGCAGCTGAAGCTGCAGACAGTAGGAGTCTCAAACCACTTATGCATAGGTGTTTAAAGCTGACGGTACAGCATCGAATTTCTTTAGGTATTATCAGGAAAAGGAATTTCTAGCAAGCATTGTCAAAAATATTTTAGATGAGATTTAAGCAAGTCACACTTTGACTAAAATATTTTGGAGATTTGAAAAGTCTGTACCCTGGTACCTGGTAAGCTTGGCTTTAGCTAAATGACTTGATGGGTTTTACAGGTGTGAAATCCCTCCCCACCCTCCAGCCCCTTTTTTAAGATGGAAAGACTAGCTGTGAAAGGGCAAATGTAGGCAACACAATACAATCCTTTTTAGGTCAACAGCTTCACTTTATAATACACTCACATTTATACACAAATTTCATGTTTACAAGTACAAAAGGCAAAGAACCTCAAAGAACGGAAGAACTGCATATTAACTACATTCAATAGAGTTAATACTGTTGTCTCTACTCATTTTCTAAATCAAGGAAATTGTAAATGCCATTCCACACATGGACTTGACTTTTAGAAGTTGGAGACTGTGTGTGGTTCTGCACATGTCTGGGTTTCTACAGAGCTGAACTGAGATTCCATCGTGTTCCAGGCCAAATCGGCAAGAAGAAAGTCATCCATTGCTGTTTGAGTTTCATTGCTGGTGAAGAACAAGCTCCCCAGGGTTTCAAAGCCAGAATGCATGGTCTGTGTTTCTGTACTATTTAACTGAACCTTGCTTTCTAGAGCACATATGTTTTTAGCAGCAGAGATCCCTTCAGTTTGGGTCTCGGTATCAGATGAATCAGTACTCATGGAAAAGCTGGAGTGTTTCAGAATACTTCCCAGAGGCAGATGAGGGCTACTGTCTAAAAAGAAATTTAAATCTGTCTGTGTCTGCGTGTCAAACATTTCAAGGCCTAAGAAATTAGAATTTCCCCTATAACTGTAGGGCTGGGCAGAGGTGTCTGCAAGTAGGAAGTCAGTTTGGGTCTCTATGTCCAGTGATTCTAAGACTGGCTCAGTGGTCATGCTGCTAAGCCCACTCTCTTCAGTTTGAGTCTGAATATTTGAGGCCGAAAAGAACTCTTCAATATCAAAATCAATTGCGGGATTCTGGGTTGAACCAGATGGGAGCTGGCTATCAGGTCCAGTGTTTGTGTCAGACAGAAGACTTCGATTGTCTAGTGTCTGACCAGGCAGATTACTAGACAAGATGTTTTCTAAATCACTTAATAAATCTATAGTTTGGGTCTGATTATCTGTCATGTTCTGTGAAGGAAGCATACTGTTCTGTGCACTAAAGGTTGTAACTGGTGCAGATTTCTCAGTATCTTGACTTAAAGTCTTAGAGTGGTTCTGAGGTAACAAACCATGAGTGACAGTCTCTCCTACTAAGCTGCTGCTTATAATATTGTCTGTAGCAATACCGTATGACGAATGGACACTCTCAAAAATATCTCTGCACATTACAGCTTGGTCCATTTGTACTCGGTCATCTGTTGGACTTCCCATTCCACTGGTTTGAGTTTCTCTGGAGATTCCACCTGCCTGGAAAGAGGCATCTAAAAACGCATCAGTCTGAGCAGCTCTAGATGAAGTCACCTTAGAACTGGGCAAAAATGTCTGAGTATGAACACTAATGGGAAGGGAAACTTGAGAACCAAAAGTCAAATCAGTTTGAGAACAAGACGATACAGAGGAATCAGGGCTGACCCACTGTGCAGAAGGTATCAAGTGTTGTGTGGCATAAGACAGATCTGTCTGTACATTGATTGAAGAAATGCTGTTCTTTTGACATGCATTCCCTAGTTCTTGTGAAGGACTAGATGAATTTTTACTCAAGTTCACTTGAACACCTGTACTAATTGGCTCAACAGCAACAGGATTTATAATTTTTGAAAGAGGAAGGCTCTCCTTGAGAGAGCAGGCTTCTGAATCAAGGCCAAGAATCAGAGTTCCTACTGACAAGGGCAGTAAGTGCACAGCACCGGAGGCAGAGCCCTGATGATTAACACCTAACACTACAGGCTGGGCCGAGGAGTCAGCGGTAGGCACAAAGACAGGCATAGGAGAAAACTGCATAACAGGTAGTTTAACCAAAGCCACTTTGGGCTTTGGTAAAAGCAATTTCTGAGGATATTTTGGAGCTGTTGCAAGAGTCTGCTTTCTGGCATTAGAGCCACAAGAGTCTTCAAAAGAAGCAACTAGCTTTATTTCTGAAGTTTCTAATTCTTGAGTGTCTGGTCTCGGGGTTGGTTGGTTGCTCAAGGATTCAATGGTCTTATTGGACAACTTCTGGTTGTGCAGGAAGTTTTCCATTTTTCTTTTCTTACCAGGTGGGTCCCTAAAAATGACAGAGTAAAAAGAGGTCAGAATCAACCCAGTGAAGAGAAATCCCTTCTTTTACACCTCTTTGAGAACCTAGTCTGCTGTATGGCAGGCAGAAGTTCAGAAACATGCAAACAGGGAAGGAGAAAGCGTACTTTTTTTTGTGGAGGGCGGAGGAGACACAGCTCTAAGTACTAGAATTTAAATTAGATTTGTAAGCATAAGGACGCTAACAGATTAAATAATGCAACTTTTATCATTTCTAAAGTAGGAAGCTTATACCCCAAATATAAATTTGGCTTTTAAAATGAAGTATAGCCATGGCTGGATGGCTCGGTTGGTTGGAGTATCTTCCTACAGGCTGCAGGGTTTGATTCCCAGTCAGGGCACATAGTTAGGTTGTGGGTGCAATCCCCAGTCGGAGTGCATACAGGAGGCAACCGATTGATGTTTCTCTCTCTCCCTTTCTCTCTCTGGAATCAATGAATAAATCACTGAGTGAGCATAAAAAAAAAAAAAAAAGTAAATAAATAAAATGAAGTGTAATTTCATGTTAAGGGAGGGACCCTCAAAAGGAGTTGGCAGAAAGAATAAGGTTAAGTAGACATGGATCCTTTGTTAGTACTGCTAACCATTTCTGAAAGTTCCCTTCTTCCATGTCTTACCTTTTTTCCATTATTCCTCCTTTCTTCCTACACTAACAGCTTTCCAGGAAGTTTCATTTGAAACTCTTCCCACAGCTATTGACTTTTGGGCCACCATTTCTTTCCCTTTACCTGTGCTCCGCAGGAATCTCATGGCCAGTTCGGTAGATGTGGGACTGTAATGCAGTTCTACTTGCATAGGGACAGCCACACGTGCACTGGAAGGTCTTGCCACAATCCTCTGCATGTCTTTTCAAGTCCCATTTAGTGCCATATGAATTGCTGCACTTACTACATTTATGCTTCTTTTCAGCGTGCATTTTCATAAAGTGCTAGGAAGAATAAAAGGAACCAGAATGAAAAACTGCAACTGCTCAAAACATTTCAAAAACCATCAACATACCCAAATTAACAATGATTTTACACGATAAAACATAGCAGTTCAAATCAAAGAATGTAGAAGCTGGCAAATTGCAGTTTATCATATGCCTCTTCTCCCCATCATTTCTATTTTGTGAAAAGTGTGGAGACAGTTTTGGAAACAACTCATATTACCCAGCATTTAGGTTCTGATCTACAAATAAGTGCTGCAGGCAGAATAAAAAGTCTTTGCAATACTTTTTATAGGACCCCCTCCAGCAAACCCTTTGGGAAGTATTTCAGCTGCCAATTTCTTCCAGTCCTGAATCACCTCCTTTCCCAGTTGCTGGGCCTCCTCCCTCCCCTTAAGATAGCCGTTTCTGAAATTCTGCCTTATCTTACTCCTTTGGGAGAACATTTTCTTTGTGCCTTTGCCTGTCTAACCTTGGAGACACAGATTCACACAAGAGATACGAAGTACACATGTTCTCATTCTTTGAATTGGCCATTTTCTCTTTCTCTCTGAATCCACTTCTGGACATATTTCCTTCCAGAACAAGGCACGTCTCCTTCACTTGCATTATACATTACTCACCTTTTCCAACTGGAATACTTTTGGGTGGATATCCTCACACAACTTTCTGCTCAATTCTCTAGTTATGTTTGGTTAAGTAATTAGAATGCACACTAGGTTTATACCATTTGCATTTATTTCATCCTCAGAGAAGTATACTTAAGTAAATACCTGTTTTACGAGAGAAAATTGAGAAAATGGCCTGTCAGGGCCTCTAGGACATCCTTCAATTGGACAACAGTAGAATTTTGGTACAGTTTTCAAATCTTTTCTTATTGTTGGATTTACTATGCCATCCTGAAAAAGAAAAATTATTTTAAATAATTAGTTTGAAAAAATCAATACAACAGACTGGGAGTAAAAACAAGGAATGACTAAAGATAGGAACAAGGGATCTTATTTGGGAGATTAAAATATTCTAAAACTGAATTGTGATAGCTGCACAATGCTAAAATAAATGAATTATTCATTTAACTTAGGTAAACTTTATGATGTATGAACTACACCTCAAACCATGTTGTTTCAAATTCTATCTATTCCTTTAAACTATCCATTCTAAACCTACAATTTCTTCTTCCCTTTGTGGATGAAAAAGGGGTTCTGTAACAAATCTAACAAAGTAATTTCCCAGGGTGATCTGATTATACATTCCTAACTGGGCAGGTCATGGTGGATAGTCATGCCTCAGGTCAATAACTTCCCTAGTAGAAGTTTCTCTTTGCAAGCCCTGTGCATTGTTTTTGTGCATCTAGGTTAATATCCCTGTGAAATGCTGCTTTTCATCCCTCAGATCCAATCATAAATATTTCCCTGCCTTACATTCTCCCATTTTCATGTAATCTTCTTTACTTCCCTCCTTAATTCCAAATGTATAAAAGAAATTGCAAACTGTCATTCTGGTAAACATTTTCCTCTGTTGAGATTTTGCTTCTAGGCATGTCTTCTGTTTGGGGCACATAAACTCTTAAAAACTCATAAAAATTTTCTACAGGTTCTTCAAGTCAACAACTTGAAGCCATCTATTCTATTTGCAAAGTGGTATATTTACAGTTTATCAGGCTCAAGATTTCTATATCATCCTTAAGTCTTCCTTTCCCTTTTATCTCATTCCCAGCGTCTTAATATGAACTCCTAAAAAAGCCTCCCTTGACTATGATGTTGGCCTTCCTGATAAAAAGCACCGTGACTTTCTCTGATTATCACACTGCCCCTAAAGTAGCTAAAACTAGTTGACACAACTTTTATATAGCATGCTATGTTTGAAATTTAATGATTATTATAAAGGCCAGTACTAACAAAGCTTTTACTAGTGTTAGGCACTCTTATAAGCACTTTATATATATTAACTCGTACATAATTTTAATAATCCCTCATTATTAAATGTGATTGACTTTTGGGTTAAAAGTTTTCAAAGTCAAACCTCAGTTCTCGAATGTCTCCCATCTCGAACAATTAGGTTCTTGACCAAATTTTTCATGAAAAAATGTCTCAACTGTTGAACAAAACTTCGGTTCTCAACAACCCTTTCATGCTGATACCTGTATCATCAGTCATGGGTCTCTCAGGCGACAAAGGAGAGAACGTGCAAGTATGAGTCAGTTTACTGCTAAACCTCAAGTTGTTAACATCTCAGGAAATTTTGATGTGAATATTTTCTAATGGGAATAAATAATGAGAGAATCATTGATTGGCTGCCCCCTGCACGCCCCTACTGGGGATCGAGCCCACAACCCGGGCATGTGTCCTGAACAGGAATCAAACCAGTGATCTTTTGGTTCCTGGGTCAACCACTGAGCCACACCAGCCAGGCCTCTAAGTCATGTTTTAAAAATATAAATGTTGCTGGATAAAAGGTTCTCTAAGGGTTCTCCTGTCCTTTACACTGCTTTCAATCACAATGAATAAAAGAATTTCTAAAAAACAAGAAATGCCCATTTACTCCTACTATTCCTTTCCCTGAATCACCAGCTTTCATTTCTACATGGATCCCTGTAGGCAAGGCTGAACTAGGATATTTCCATATTTTCTTATAGGATATGAAATATAGACATATATCTTAAGAACCCACATAAAACCAAAATGCAGCAGGTACCCTTTACCTTACAATCCCACTCTTATCCATCATCTTTCAGAAGGGTTTGCTAATCATTTATGTTAAGGAATATTTGGTTAGGGGCAGGGTATTCTATGAAGAAAGATTAGAATAGAATTGGAACCATATAGCAACTAACAGAGAAAGGAATAAAAATTATCATAATTTGAAAAAATAAAAATTAGGAGGAACTAGTAATATGCAAGTAGCTGTAACCAAGAGAATGAAAGGGAAAATTTCCACTGAATGTTATGCAAAGTGCCAACCAAATATACTCAAGATTAGCTTCAGAACAGAATTTGGCTGGTAGTGGAGTTTCTGGTCTAAACACAGACTGCTTTTAAAACCATGGAGAACTCCCAGTCAGCCCTTATCAGGCCTTCTCCTTCCAATACTTTGAGAACATCAAGTGTCAAAAGTAATGTTTGAATTCAGGAGCCTCTATTACTGATCCAGATTAAGAATACAGACTTGCCTCTCTGAGGCATTACCATATGGATATGGTTATTTTGTCACATAGGTCACTTTCATTAAAGAAAGTGGACCTCCTCCCCAAGACATCAGATGCTTAGAGGCTGCTGTGTACCATGGTTAGAAAGGCAGAATAAGTCAGGAAAGTGAGCCTGTTTGACAAGAAAAAAACGAATGATGGTTCTCAGCGACGTTTCTTTAATTCCTACTGGAACAGGTCTCCCTAGTGACTTTGGAAGGAAACTCAGAAAAGCCCATTTTCATTGTTCAACATTTTTAATTTAGAAAGGGATCTTGAGTGCTGTCTTCAGAAAAACCTGAAAAATGAGTCTGACTAGAACTGAAGAATGACAGTACACATGTTCTAAGCAAGGGAGGAGATGTATACTCTGAAAGGCTGAAGTCCAAGTAAACATCTGTCAAAGTTTGCATTTTCCTTAAACATATTCCTCCTCCTTAGGTCTATTATATCTTCTGTATTGGTATCTTCACAATTCTGAACTTTACATATTTTAAAAACATAATTAGAAATAATCCTATTGTATACATACTATCAATATCCTGGAGAGTAAGTGCTATCTTCATGCTAAACAGATGCTTCATAAAGTCTTGAGAGATGTAGAGCTCCAGACAGCAATTCCAAAGAAAAGAACAATATAAAGTGTTAAGACGTGCTTCTAGAGTGCTGTTCAGCCAACACAAGGACGGTCCTCCTTAGACTGGCAGCTTCATTTGTGCTCAGAGATGTAATGTCTGCCTTAGCTATGGGATGAAAGTGGGTGATGGCGATTGTATATGAGCTAAAGAGAACCAAGGGATTAGGCTGTAGAATTCCTACAAATGTATACTCATCCACTGAAGTTAAAATACAGTTAAGGAAAATAAATACGGTTAAGAAAAGGAAGGATTTAGTTAAAAGTTAGCATGAAAGAGCACATTCCCAGAGTTACTTCACTTGTGTTCTGGAGGAAACCCCAAACTCCTCTGAGGAGAATTACAGCCCCACCTGCAGGTTCTCCTCAGCACACCTCCCTGTACATTTCCTGTTTGGGGTTCCTAATCGTCCTATGTGAAGGCAGTTGCATTTCTGTTCAGTTAGTGCCTATTAAAAGATTACTCTTCATGGGCAACACATCTGCCATAGCTATTAGACCTTCTGCTGTTAAATTCTTATCAGAAGCCCGATTCTAAGGACGTTTCCAAGGAGAAACATGCAATATACCAGGTAATTTAAGCTTTCTCCTTAACCAATTCAGACTGTCAAAAGCTACATACTCACAAAACTGCTTTCAGTGACTTAAGGTTTCAAATTATGTTACTGTTGGCCAAGAAGGGCTCTAAATGGTGGAAGGAAACCTCCAATTATAATGACTGAGAAATTATGATTTAATAGGTCTGGGTGGGACTGAACATCTGGATTTTTAATAAGCCTTCCACAGATGTGCATTAAAGATTGAAAATCACCGCCCTATTTTATATAAGGTGGAAGGGATGTTCAGACGGGAGACATTCCCTTTAGCTCTCAAACTGGTCATTGCCGGCGCTCCCTCTAACCCACGGGGCAGGACCAAGGCCCGACGGAGGTATTGTGGGCGTGGTGGAAAGCACACGGGTTTCAGGACCAGAGACCAGGTTTAAATCCCAGCACTACTTAGGTTCCGTAACCTGTTTCTCATCAATGGAATGAGACCAGTAGGCCCGAAGTTGCTGAGAGAACTACCGAGATCAACGCCCGGGCCGCGAAGTTAGAGGCCGGTAGTCCCGGCTCGTCCGACCGGCATGACACAGTGTTTTCCAATCATTACGCGTTCCCGCTTCCTCGCTCCCTCCTTCCCCAACCGGGACGCCCCCCTCGGTTAGGCCCGTCTTATGTACTTGGAAGCCCCCTCTGATGCAGGCCGGCGGCGGCTAGACTCACACGCGCATTCCAGACCCCGGGCCGCACCGCTCTGGGGGCAGGACCCGCGCCCACGCCCCCGAGTGAGGCGCTATGTCGGCGCCAGGCCTGAGGAGGCGCCTTCAGGCGGCGGGCTCACCTGCAGGCGGTGGCTCTTGACCAGGTGCATGTTGAGCGCGGGGCTGTTGGGTAGGATCTTGCCGCACCCGCGCACAGTGCACAGGATGTTGGTCCGCCCGGCCCGGGACAGCTCGCTCACCGACGGCTGAATCAATTCCCCGGCCGGCGGGGCCAAACCCGCGGGCTGCTGCTTTGCCGCCGCGGGCCGAGGCCGGCTGCCCCTCAGCCGTCCGGGTGGACTCCACAAGTCCGAGGCGGCGGCGGCCCCCCTCGCGGCCGCCGGGACGGCCGGGGCGCCCGAGGCCAGAGCCGCGGGTCCCCCCGCCGCAGCCGCCGCCGCCTCAGAGGCCGCCATGGCTCCCGCACAGCAGTCGGGCCCAGCTCGCAGGCCCCGCCTCTTAACACTGCACTTCCGGCAGGGGGCGGGGCCTCCAGGCTTATTAGCATCCGGTCAGGTTGGGCTGGACGCGGCGACCCCTTCAGGTCAGCGGGGAGCTGCTGCCAGGTGAGGCGGGAGGGTTGCAAAACTTCACTAGGATTCCTATGAATAGGTAGAAGGTATTGGTTGTGCTTTCAAGAAACTTGACATCAGGCAATAATTGGAGAAGAAAAAGTGAGGCGTTCAGAAGTTTTACTTCCCAAATATTAGAAACAACTCAAGTGTTCAACGGGACAGGCAACTATATGTTAATTACAGGTGTATTTCATTTACTGTTTACCATGTGCCAGACATTGGAGAAAGCACTTGTCATTTAGTGTCCTCAAAACAGCCATAGTGGGTATGCACTTTAAGTTTTGCAGAGAAGTAACTAATTAGCCCTATATCACATTATACAAACAAAAGGATTGTTATAATTGACAGAATTAATCATTTTAGGGAGGCTGGATTTACTGGCTTGTATTTTAAAGGGTAAGATTCAACTACTATTTGGGAGACAGTAGAGCTCAGGGCAGTGTTCTAAAACCGGACTAGGCAGGTCATGTAGATGAGACTAGTAGGTCAGGTATAGACAAAAGGGAGGGGTAAGGACTGCAATGAAATGGAGAAATAAATCCTTTGTTTAAAGGGGAGCAACTGCATCTCTGATATCACTAGATTTGTTTTTCAATATATTTATGTGAAAACATTCAACATTTATATATTAGCATATGTATTAGTTTTCTATGCTGCAATAACAAATTTCCACAAACTAGTGGCTTAAAACACAGATTTGTTATTGTTGAAGAAACTCAAAAAGAGCCTGGAGGCGTTGGCTGGAAATAAATGAAAGGACTTATTCAAGGGTCTTGGAGTTTGCAAGCTAGGAACACAGCTAGGCAAAAATGTGTTCCAAAGCAGAAAGAAAAGTTAAGTTCTTATAATAAAAAGTACATTCTTGAGAATTATCAGTCCTGCATTCTTAGCCTTACAACTGATCCAGGATGATTATCAGTCATATGTCAGGACAGTCAGGGTGATGGATGCTAGGAGGTTTGGTCACATCCTTTGGTCTGGATAATGGATGTCAAGTGGATGTATATGTGAGACCTTTAGGGGATAAACAGAGGGTTATCTAGAAGTCCATTTGTAAATCCAAGCATTGACACAGGACTGGAAAGTTAAAAAAAAAATTTATGTTCCCAGGTTAGTTAGAACAAGAATGGAATCTTTCATGCCTCAAACTTCATGTTAATTTTTAGCAGCTTAGTTAAAATGACTCCATCTTATATATTCCCCATCTTTACTCTTTCTACATTATCTTACAGTTCTAGAGATTACAAGTCTAGAATGATCCTAGCTACCAGACTAGGATCAAGGAGTTGGCAGGGTTGCATTTCTTCTGGAGGCTCTGTGGAAGTAGCTGTTTACTTGCCTCTTCCAGCTTCTCAAAGTCAGTAATGGTGAGCTGAGTCGTCATGTCACTCTGATTTCTTCAGTAGTCATAGCGCCTTTTGCTCTCTTCTCTTCCATTTTTGAGTATCCTAATAATTACATTGGGTCCATTCAGGAACTCTCCTCATTTGCAAAGTTCCTTTGCTTGTAAGGTAACATACAGACTCCAGGGCATCTTTGAACAGGGGGTATTATTCTGCCCACCAAAGGAATTATGATTTAAAAAGTATCGTGGGCCAAAAAACGAGTATCTATGTGTGGGACAGGATCCATGGACAATAGCTCTTTTCAGCGTGGAGTCTAAGAGTACAGGCTCTGAGGTCTGACTGCCTGTAGTTAACTAGTAATGTGGGCTCAGCCACTAGCTAGACTAAGCTTTGTTATTCACTTAAGTAGAATAAGACTAGTAATGCTGCCTGCCTTAAAGGATTGTTATGAAAATAAAACAATGCATATAAAATACTTAGCAGTGTTTGCCATATATTTAAGAGTTTAACTAATGTTAGCTAGTATTCATTTTTAGAGATTCTACCTAATGTAAAATTAAATAAATTCCTAATTAGAAACAATTCAAAAATCCCACTGCATTATTCTGCAGCAATTTCTTTTCCCTAATTTTACATTAGGCAGTAAATACCTTGGCTATAGAGGTCCTTGGATGTATATTTACTGCTCCATCTGTTCTCAAGACTACATTTGAATACAGTATGTGTGTCTGGACCATCAAGCACATAATAGGTTAGAGTTCCTTGTATTCTCATTTCCTTAAGCAGGTACCTCTGTCTGGGAGGGCCTCAGTGTACAGCCTCAAGTGATTCGACTATAGACTGGATAATATGATGAGCATCTTCTCATTCAGGTCCCAGTTGCACACCCTTGCTAAGAACCAAGGAGGGCTGTAAGCTGTGAGAAGCCAAACCAGGAACATGCAGCACCTCTGTGCAGACCTAACACAGCCATTCAGGCACTGAGCAGAAGTGCCTGTCCTTTGTGCACAGATGCTTTAAATCACAACAGTAATCCATAAGGAAATTAGCATTAAGTCCTTGCAGACTCAGTGCCTCACTCTGAGATAACCGAAGTGTCTTTGCTATTGCTAATTAAATCTAAAAACATATTTTCTACATAAAATACCTACAGTCTGTAGAAAATACCATTGTATTATAAAGCATACTTTAACTCCTTTTTCTGATTGTATTTATGTATCTGTACAATAAGCCTCTTTTCTATTTTCATCAAAAGTAACCTATGTATCAGTTTTTAAATACCTTTATTCACAAATCAGTATAAAGTTGATCAGTTTGAATGTCACATGTATGATAAAATAGATTATGAAAAGTATATTTACAATGAAACCATTATTTTATATAACTAAATCATCTGATATACTACCTCCTGCAATAGTAACTTAATGGACCCAAGTCCATCCTCTGAATGTACCAAGTTTATGATTATCCTAGAAAGTTTTGAGTTGGGTATAGTTTCTTGGCATTTCTTTATGTGATCCAAATCTTAAGAGAAAATTCCTAAAAACCAGCAATTGGAACCAGACCTCTCTAAGACAGAAGAGAGACAGGTGTGAGAAAAAGGACATCCTGTCACTTAAAGACCCACAACTGCTATGCTTTGCAGGATACGAGGAAGAGGGAGCACACAGTGGAAGAGGAAATAATCATTCCCAACAATTATATTGAACATTTAAAAATTGTCAATATTAAGGGTTCATGTCTAAAACAGCTAGCCATGAAGTGAAATTGTATGCAATATAGTCAGGGAGATGTGATGCTTACAAACCATGTATGTCTCATTTATCTTTAACTTTAAAATAATTCATTCTCTTTTGGGGTATGCAAGTGAGCAATGGAGAAAGCGGTGCATCTGCAATACCTGAAATTAAAAAAAGAAAAAGAAGAGACAATAAAAATAATCACAGGGCAAAGATTTGAGTCAGTTTAAAATGGGCAAGATCATGGGCCCCCATTATGTGCGCAAGCAGAATATGCAATATAGGGTATGATGGGATACCAGACTGGGCATGAGAAAGCTAGAGGTAATTAGTCAGCAAAGAGAGGTTTCAGTGTAGTATGCTGTTAATTGTTCTAGCTTGCAAGATAAACTGACTACTTACCTGCTGGTGCTAAGGATTTCAATGCTTCCAGAAGATTCGGGCTAGAGAACTTTACTAGGCACCGGAGAGGTTTTTTTCTTTCAGCCAAGATGCCCCTATTTAAGTCACTTTTGAATTTTGTTTCAAGCTGTCAACAAATATATTTATAAATGACTATTAAATACATCAGTTGGAATGGCAACATGTAACAAAATTGGATTACTCATTTCATTAATTATTATCATCAAGAAAGACAGGGATTAATGGATGAGAGCAGCATTAATTTACTAACTGAAAATGTAGAGGGCAACCAGCATATCAAACGATAGAACACAAAAAATGCTAAGTGTGTACAGTGCCTGACACACAGGAGATTTTGGATGGCAGTTTCGCCCACAGGTGTCCTATTTTGCACTCTTTTTAAAAAATATATATTTTTATTGATGTCAGAGAGGAAAAGAGAGGGAGAGATAGAAACATCAATGATGAGAAAGAATCATTGATTGGCTGCCTCTTGCACGCCCCCGTACTGGGGATTGAGTCCGCAACCCAGGCATGTGTCTGGCTGGGACCCTTCAGTCTGTATGCCGACGCTCTATCCACTGAGCAAAACCAGCTAGGGCCTATTTTGCATTCTTAATGGAAAATTAGCACTATCTTTGGTAACCTGTTATTTCAATATAAAAAATGTTATGTCTTTTGAATTACTACCATGATTTCTTTTTTACTTCTCATTATGGAAGATTAAAAAACAAACACAAAAGCAAGGCGCACAGTATAATGAGTCCCATGTGCATATCACCGAGCTAAAACAATGATCAACTAGTGGTCAGTATTTTTTCATTTATTACCTTTCTTCCCATTCCCTACAGCCCACCCACACTGGATTATTCTGAAGCAAATCCAGGACATTATAGTATTCCATCTGTAAATATTTCAATATGTATCTAAAAATACCTAAAAAGGACGCTTTTCACCCCCTAACATTACCACACATAAAAAAATTAGTATTATCAAATATCCAAGAATTGCTAATCAATAGGTACTTGGCTCTTAGATCCTAATTTCAAATTTTTTAAAAAACTTAAAGTGATCCTTCGCATTTAGAGGCAGTATGCTGAAATAGCTGAAGAGTGAGTAATGCCTGCAACTAACTCAAATGGTTCAGCATAAAGAAAGAAAGCAACTGTGGCAAAATGTTAACAATTGGTGAAATGAAGCAAAGGGGACATGGATATTCACTGTAATATTCTTGCAAGTTTTCTGAAGGTTTGACATTTTTCAAAATAGGAAGTGGGGGAAAATTAGTAGCAGGTATGCATCAGTGCACCTTGACTTATAGAATAGAGTCATTCTAAGATATATGTAAAGGGAAATTTTGTAGATTAAATCTTCTGTATACTCCTTCAATGGATCTCTAACTTTAGTGTGCAAAATTAGCTAGAGGGCTTGTAAAACCAGATGGCACCTCCAGAATTCTGATCCAGGAGAACTAAAGTGGGGCAGAGAATCCGCATTTCTTATCTATTCCCAGGAGATGCTGGTACCGCTGGTCCAGGGACCACACTTTGAGAACCAGTGTCCCACAATACGAGCTTTCTAAAGGAACTGAATTAAAACCTGCTATTCAGGGGACCAAACTTGAAAGGTGCTAATCAGCTGTTCAAACCAAATAAACATTAGGCCTAAATGAGCAGATCTATGGCAGATTTGAAGTGTGGCCTGTAGCTATAGGCACACTAAGCAGAAAGAATTTCAATGAGGTGTTTAAGGGAAGGAGAGGGTTCATGAGCATGAGTATGACATTAGTGATCATAACAAAACCTTGAATTCTTGTAATGGTGGCAATGGTCTTCTTGGTGGGCAGTGGTACACTTCTGGGATGAGCTAGGTTTACAAAACTCAGTAGGCTACTGGTTTTTTTCTCCATGTGCTACCAACTGGACTATAGAATGCCTTATTTATTCACTCTTTTATTCAACAAGACTTTATGAGCACCCACTGCATTGTAAGTATTGTTCTAGGTGTGGATGGATTAGAAAGGTATAGCCTACAATTTTTCCCCTCAAAAATATAGATCACAGCCAGTTGTATATAATTGAATTAATATGAAAGATGAAATGAAAAGGCAAATTCAGAATTTCCAAAGGTCTTCTTTATTAATAGAGGAACTTACTAAATATTATAGAGAAGTCTATTTTAACTCATAAATTGATTATACAAAATTAAAGTGACAAATGAATAAGAAAGTTTCTTAGAACCAGTTCACTTAGATGTTTTGTTCTCTTAAGAAAATATTGATAACTGTAGATAGTATACAGTAATGTCCTACCTTATATTGTGCAAATTCTAGTCTTGGTTGAGGATAGTCTCCGAAAATTTCTTGAGTCACTCTTTGTACTCTGTCTTTTTCTATTATGTTTTCATGAATGATCCTTGAATCCACTATAGATGGAAGATTTCAAATAAAAGAGCTGTTAGGAATATATTTCATCCTTAAATTATCCCCTTTTAATTCCTAACCTTTCAACTTGCTTGTATAATTTAAAGATAATGTTTATTGGTTCTTCTCTTGATTGTAATATTTTCTTATTGTAGAAAAATTGGAAAGCACTGATAAAAAAGAAAATAAAACCCCTCATAATTCTACCACACAGAAATAAGCAGTTATCATTTTATATATTCGTGTGTAGCCCTATTTTAGAGAATAAAAAGTATATTTTTAAAACTGGGATTATAAAATACAATTTTCTATCCTGCTTTCTTTACTTAACATGAAATCAATAGCAGTTCCTATGCCATTGGAAAGCCATAAAAATGTTTCAGAATGGCTGTACCATTTCATTTTATTGTCAACTCATTGCTACGAGATAGGAAAATTTTCATTTTTAAAAGTATACTTTCAAATTTCAGTTTTTATTCTAAAACACGCATACTGTTTATATCTAGCCCAAGGTTTCTTTCTTGTAGAGGTGTAGCAGCGGTGTGAGTTTCAAAAGTCTAGGGAAAAAAAAAAGAAAAAGTGAATGTTTTCCTGATTTTAACATCTTGAAGTACAGCTATTACTTGTTTTAGTACATAAAAGTACGTCAAGTTTTATCTATTTTTTTGGTAAATCCTCACCCAGGGATTTTCCCCCCCAGTGATTTTTAAAGAGAGTAGAAGGAACAGAAAGGGAGAGAAAGAGAAACACCAATGTGAGAGAGACACATCGATTGGTTGTCTCCTGTACACACCCTGACTGGGGCCAGGAACGAACCTGCAAGCCAGGTATGTGCCCCTGACTGGGAATTGAACCTGAGACGCTTTGTTGCTTGGGCCAATGCTCTACCAGTGAGCCACACCAGCTAGGGCTCAAATTTTATATTTATTTTTTCAAACAAGAAGAGATTTAAGGCCCTATCCAGGCTGAGTGGAGCATTTCTCCTAGAGCAGGATATTGGCAGAGACATCTAGGGCCAGCAACATGGCTGTTTTGCCTGAGGAACTCGCTCTATACTTTGTTATCATAAAAATGGACCTGGAAGGAATAGGTGGTGAGAACAAAAGCTAGAGAAATCAGGGCAGAATTTGCAATATGAAGTTTTAGCTTTATGCTATGTCTTAAAACTCCCCAAAACTCAGAGATTCCTCTTGTAAAAATAATTTTCCTACTGAAAGTCTGAATTTCTCAAATCCCTTCTCTGACCTTCCCCCACTAAAGCCACTGTTTTTATAATTAAGTATTTGACAATGTGTATTTTCCTAGGAATGCAACTGTCAGAACAGAACAGTTGATAGCAATTTGATGGGAATTTGGCTGGTAAGAGGGGAGGGGGCTGCTATGGGAGAAAAATCATTACCTAATTTCTTTATGTTAGATTTGTTTTCCTCAGAAGGCTTGCAGAGCCATCACTTCGTTCTATGTAGAACAGATGAAATATATAAGTATAGGGTAGGGCAAAAGTAGGTTTACAATTGTATTAAAACACAAGAGTTTAGTCTTGTATTATTTATTAATCATTGTATTATTTTCCATGTTAACAACTGTAAACCTACTTTTGTCCCACCCGGTGTAATATATCTAAGAACTCAAAGATATACATAGGGCATTAATGACCCACCTACAGGAGTCTGAACATAGGAGCACACAGATACCATGCACAGGAGCAAATAACCTTGAACCTGTGAGTACGGCCAGATCCATTCTTATAATTAAAAGGGAACAATGCATTTAAATAATTTTAACAAATAAATATATTGCGGGACTTAATAAACCAATGCTTTTTCCTTTACTTCTAACCCCTGTATCACCTACTGGAGTGATGGGACAAAAAATTAATTCTACTTCTCTCTTGCATAATAGAAGAGAGTAGTAGAATTACTTTTTTGCAATTAGCTTAAAAAGGCAGTAAGTTATTCTAAAGAGAAAATAAACTCTAATTAGAATAGCTGATCTGGAAACTGGGATCTATCAGACTCTAGTAACTAATGAGCAGTATAAAACACAAAATATGATTATAAAAAGGTGATAGTGAAGCATTTCATTATTTTGTTTCCTTTAATGTTAACTAACTGCAAGTTTTCTCTGCTTCAGTAGTACCTGAAGGGATCTTCTTTTGATGTAGGTGAACTTTCCCACCTGCTCAGTGGCTTGTAAAAAGAAAATAGAGACTTAATTTTAAACAGTCACTGATGGGCTCACCTGATTATACTGTTTAAAAACAATAGCCTTAAGAGAGTCCAGATATCGGCTTCTAAAGTTCATTTTCACAATCCGATGGTATTTGCTAGCAACTGTCAGTGCCTTAAAGTGAAAATTAGAAGGAATATTAGGATTACTGTGTCTATTCCTGTATTTACAATATTTGTCAAAGTAAAATTAAGAGTGGCAATAAGTGAATACTTTCTACTCTAGAGTGAAAAGAAACCCAGAAAAATATAATCTCATGTCCTGTTACTCAGCTTTTTTAAAAGACAAAAATAAAAGGCTAATGGCATAAAAATATTTTCTCATAAATACAAAATCTTTTGTACCATTTTTAGAACTGTGTTCCTATTTAAAGTTAGGATTTATAATAAATTAAGTTCAGACTTAGGAATAAACAATGAATACTCAAATGTTATCATTTTAGAATACCAGCCATCTAATATTACAATGATACTGTGCAATTTATAAAAGCTTCCCATTATCTGGGGAAACAAGTTAGAAGACAGAAACAGGATTAATAAAATACTTACCTGGAACTAGAGGGTAGAGATAAGTTTGCCTTAAGATTCACAATGGAAATGAACATTAGCTTGTGGGGCAGTGTTTAAACTAGCTGTGGCAGGGTGGACTCACCTGACTGTAAGTGGATGAACAACTGTTATATATTAAGGAGGAAAAGATTCCAAATATAAAGAAGCAGAGTTGTAATAAAGGAAAGTGGAAGCATGCAGCAGTAGAAATCCTTCTGCCATTTCAGTAAACAGCCAAGGAATTTAAATGACAAGCAAGTCTGCCCATTAGGATCCTATAGTTCTTAGTTCCATACTGTGGGGTGCTCACTTTACTAAGGATGATGGAGCCTGGATGGTGGAGCTGCTCACCTACAACCAGCTTAAATGGTAGCTCTGGCACCACTGAGGTGCCACTGTAGATGTGAATATTAATAGAGAGTGAAAACAGCAGCAGTTGCCAGGCCTATGTAGGAATGGCTTATTTAGGGGAAAGATGCGAGGAAGACAGAAATATAATAAGAAGCAGGCTGTGGCAGAGGCTCCTTCTTGTGCACAGAATGTAAGAAAAATGATTACAAATGAAAATAATGTTCATTAATAGGCAAATTATGCAGTCAGAAAAAAGTTGTGAGGTGTATCATATGGAAACAAATGGAAATGTTAAAAAAGCAAATGACAGATGCTATGCTACTCTGGTTATTGTAATAAAACATCTGAAAGGAAATAAAAAAACTGTTAACAGTAATAATTTTGGGTAAATAGGATTGGGAAAAAGGATATGAAGTTTTTTTTTTTAAAAATAAATACTTATTCAAATTATTACAATTGTTTCTCCTTTTTCCCCCCATAGCTCCCCTCCACCCGGTTCCCACCCCACCTTCTGCCCTTACCTCCCCCCCCAGCCCCCACTGTCCTCATCCATAGATGTACGATTTTTGTCCAGTCTCTTCCTGCACTCCCCATACCCCTCTCCCCCTGAGAATTATCAGTCCACTCCCTTTCTATGCCCCTGATTCTATTATATTCACCAGTTTATTCTGTTCCTCAGGTTTTTAATTCACTTGATTTTTAGGTTCACTTGTTGATAGATATGTATTTGTTGTTCATCATTTTTATCTTTACTTTTTTCTTCTTCCTCTTCTTAAAGAATACCTTTCAGCATTTCATATAATACTGGTTTGGTGATGATGAACTCCTTTAGCTTTTTCTTATCTGTGAAGCTCTTTATCTGCCCTTCAATTCTGAATGATAGCTTTGCTGGGTAGAGTAATCTTGGTTGTAGGTTCTTGCTATTCATCACTTTGAAAGTTTCTTGCCATTCCCTTCTGGCCTGCATAGTTTCTGTTGAGAAATCAGCTGACAATCTTATGGGTGCTCCCTTGTAGGTAATTAACTGTTTTTGTCTTGCTGCTTTTAATATTCTCTCTTTGTCTTTTGCTCTTGGCATTTTAATTATGATGTGTCTTGGTGTGGTCCTCTCTGGATTCCTTTTGTTTGGGGTTTTGTGCGCTTCCTGGACTTGTAAGTTTATTTCTTTCACCAGGTGGGGGAAGTTTTTGGTCATTATTTCTTCGAATAGGTCTTCAGTATCTTGCTATCTCTCTTCTTCTGGCACCCCCATAATTCTGATGTTGGTATGCTTGAAGTTGTCCCAGAGGCTTCTTACACTATCTTCAACTTTCTGGATTTTTTTTTTCTTTTTGCTTCTTTGTATTTCAATTCTTTGACTTGATTCTTGCGTTCCTCTAGTCTGTTGTTGGGTCTCTATATAATAGTTTTTATTTCAGTCAGTGTATGTTTAATTTCTAGTTGGTCCTTTTTCATATCTTCGAGGGTCTCGTTATATTTATTGGCCTTTTCTAGGATATTCTTGAAAAGCCTTATAACTGTGGTTCTGAATTCTATATCCAGTCATTTGTTTTCCTCCATTTCTTTCGTTTGTGATCTGTTTCTTTGTCGCCGTGTTTTCACTGCTTCCCTGAGTTGGTATGGTAGCTTTGTGTGCTAGGTTTCCTTTATGGCCCAGTGGGTCAGCTTCCCCAGTTAACCTGAGGTGGACACTCTTGGTGCACCCCTTTGTGGACTGTGTGTACAGCCTTGCTGTAGTTAAGTCTTGATTGTTGCCGGTATCACTGGGAGGAACTGACTTCCAGACCAGTTGGCTGTGAGGATCAGCTGTGTCTACGCTGGGAGAAGTTCAGTGCTGGAGACAGCCTTATAGGATTAGACTTGCCAAATTGCAAAAGCTTCTGTGCTCAGCTTGAATGGGGTGGAGTCCCAGGGCAAAGCAGACAGTCTTGACTTCCAGTCAGCCCTGCCCTTGCGTGCGCGTGGGCCTCCAGACCTCTGGCTTCCCCGCCTCCGAAGCCTCTGCCCCAGAGTCCAGATTTCCCCCGCAAGAGTGTGGGTCCCCAGGGGCTCGCCTGGAACTGGGGTTCAGTGCAGTCAAGAGCTTCCGACTCCCTTCTGCTAGGGAAAGCCTGTGGCAACCTCCGCAGTCTTTGTGCACACTGGCGCGTGTGCCTCCAGACCCCTGCCCGCCGGGGCTTCCCCGGGTCTCCGAGTCTCTGAGTGCCTTTCTTTCTACCTGACAGTCCAGACTCCCCCTGTATGAGCCTGGGTCCACAGGCTTTTGCCCGGAACTGGGGTTCAGTGCAGTTGGGGGCTTCCTTCCCCCTCCCGCCAGAGAAAGTCATCCAGGCTCTCAGCCGCCCTTCCTCTCTGCGTGCACACAAAGACCCTTTGCCGTACCTCAACACTTTGCCGTTCCTCCAATTCTCTGTGAGCTTTTCTCTTTCCTTCTAGTTGTAGAATTTCCACTCAGCCAGCTTTCCTGTGGTTCTGGATGGTGTCTGTTCTGTCTTTTAGTTGGAGTTTTGAAATTATTGTGCGAGGCAGCAGTTTAGGTGCTCACCTATGTTGCCATCTTGGTTTCTCCTCAGGATATGAAGTTTTAAAAGACTAAGGGCTGATCTTTAAAGACCTCTGTGTTGGTTGAATTTTTTACATTAAATATGCATTACTTCTAGATTAAAAGACAATAAAGAAGAACTCCGAACCAATGCTTATACCACTTTCCCATATGCAGAAGAATCACACTTCCTCATTTTAGGAAATCAAAAATTATATGTGGCATTTTACATATAGTGCTTAACCCTACATAGACCTTTGAGATAGGATAATACAATTTTATAGCTATAGTAACTGGTTCCATACCTGACCCAGAAGGGGAATGCTGCTCCTCAGCCTGGAAGAAGAAATGAAGGCATACGGAGTCTGGGAATAGTACACCACGTAAGTAGGTTTGTACTGGTTTGGCTTTTTATACTGTGTTCCCCAGGCAATTCGAATCCATACTGCATTCTCCTCAGCGTCCCTGAAGGTGACTGATACCTTATTAAAAAAGAAAATTTAAGTTTCCTAAGTAAAATCTTGTAGCACCAACATGTGCTTTCTAGGGGTGAAGGATGTCACTGTAATCTTCCACACAGTTTTTTCTTCTACTTTTCATTACAGTGTTTTGGGAATCTTTGAGAAAATATTTTGTGCTTGATTTGCAGACACATATATTGCTTTGCAAAGTCTTTTGGAAGAAAAAATTAAAAACCTACAATCACGGTGTGTTATCAGAATTTTTCAATAATTTCTTGGGCTTGTCCTGAAAAACTGTTCCTCTACCTGTAAGAGTTTATGAAGGCAGCCTTACAAATGACTTATCTGTTATAAAATGGAGCCTGTTTTTGCATAGAACATAGACCTAGGGTGCACTATTAAATTTAATAGCAACATTAAAATATATACTAATATATATAGGCTTAAAAATATATTAATCCTAATGCTTTTATGCATTTAGCTGAGATGCCACAAATTACTCTAAAGGAAAGTTATGTGGTGAGAATAGGAAATTCTATTTGGTTTCCATTTCATGAATAAAATGTAGATCTTCCTAAACTTTTAAATATGACTATCAGTTCATCTGGAATTCAGTAGCCTACTCTTAGATTATTAGCTTCCCTTTGACTCAGCTTTCCCTTGGAGTTCAGACTCTCAAAGGCAGTACTTGAGACAGGTGTACTTGGCTGGCCCATGTCTCTTTATTCCCACCCTCTTATACCTTACTCCAGTAATCTGGTTGTAACTTGACTGCTGGCATTAAGAAGGCAGTTGCTTTGATTCTGCCCACTCTTTATTTGGCTGCTTTTCCACATCCTCTTGGTGCATGAGACAAAGAACCCTCCCCAGTCCTGGGCGTGGAGGGTAACTGTCTGACCTTCTCTGAGTGAGCAGCACAGCGATTGGTCCCAACAAGGGGACCACTACTGCCTTGAGTGGAAGATAGGATCTTATTCTCAATAGCCTCTTTGTGTCATATTACCAAAGTAAAAACACCTGTAAAATCAAGACTAAATAAAATATATGGAGGGCACACTTTAACGAGAGAAAACTGGTAGCACTCAACATATCCAAGTAGTCTCTCTAGCCCAGAATGAGAATCTTTTAAATGAGGGCTCCAAGAGGCTATGACCTCCCTGAATTGGATGCACAGTCAGGTATATATATGTAAGTGTATGTTTTCTGGAGAGACATGCTGTATCAAGTATCAAAATTTTCATAAGGGTCTATATACGATCCAAAAAAGGTTAAAAAAATCAATGGGTTAAGAAAAAAAGATGCCCACAGAATCAGTATAATTCTGAACAACTGGCCTCCAGGTGTTCCATCTCACATTATTATAGCAAGATCCTCAGATACCTGAAGAGATGGGGCCCAAATATACACCTATATTGGTGGTCAGCAAACTGCGGCTCGTGAGCCACATGCGGCTCTTTGGCCCCTTGAGTTTTTAGCAAAGGCCAGCTTAGGAGTACCCTAATTAAGTTAATAACAAAGTACCTACCTATATAGTTTAAGTTTTAAAAAATTTGGCTCTCAAAAGAAATTTCAATTATTGTATTGTTGATATTTGGCTCTGTTGACTAATGAGTTTGCCGACCACTGACCTATATTATTTCACAAAGTAAATATCTCAATAGTTATCATCCTGTTATAGCCAGGATAAAGCATTTTTCACAAATGATAGCTCAGATTAATAATGCTCAAGCTTAACTAGGTAACTAATCCCACCATGGTTCCTAAGTGGTTTGGCTAACCTGAGAAGTACCCTCTAAACTGTCAGTTACTGGCTACCACCTGCAAGCTCCTGAACATCTATACTAATAAAAGGGTAATCGCTAATTACACTGGGTCGACTGGACATCTTTTGGACGTCCAACTTCCTTCCGGACAAAGCCACGGTGGCGGGGGCCAAGGCAGAGGTGGTTAGGGGTGATCAGGCCAGCACGGGGGAGCAAGCAGTTAGGGGGTGATCAGGCCGGCAGGGGAGGCCAGTTAGGGGGCGATTAGGCCAGCAGGGGAGGGCAATAGTGAGTGATCAGGCCGGCAGGGGAGGGCAGTTGGGAGCCAATCAGGCCAATCAGGCTGGCAGGGGAGGGCAGTTAGGCAGTGATCAGGCCAGCAGGCAGAGGTGGTTAGGGGCAATCAGGCAGGCAGGCAGAGGCCGTTAGGGGTGACCAGGCAGGCAGGCAGAGGCGGTTAGGGGCAATCAGGAAGGCAGGCAGGTGAGCAAGCAGTTAGGAGCCAGCGGTACCAGATTGTGAGAGGGATGTCCAACTGCCTGCAGGGATCGGGCCTAAACCGGCAGTCGGACATCCCCCAGGGGGTCCCAGATTGCCGAGGGTACAGGTCAGGCTGAAGGACACCCCCCATGCACGATTTCATGCACCGGGCCTCTAGTCCTACATAATAAAACCCTAATATGCAAATCGACTGAACAGCAGAACCAACAGTCGCTATGACCACCAGAGGCAGACACTTAATGCAAGAGCTGCCCCTAAGTGGTCAGTGCATTCCCACAGCTGAAGCCCTGCTCAGCCATAGGTTGGGCTCATAGCTTGTGAGCACAGCAGTGGCAGAAGCCTCTCCTGCCTCTGAGGCAGTGTTAAGGAGCAGTGAGCCCAGCTTCTGGCTGAGCGGAGCTCCCCCTGTGGGGGTGCACTGACCACCAAGGGGCAGCTCCTGCGCTGCTCAGCCAGAAGCTGAGCTCACAGCTGGTGAGTGCAGCAGTGGTGGAGGGAGCCTCTCCCGCCTCCACTGCAGGTGGGTGGCAAGGAGCAAGGGGTCCCGGACTGCGAGAGCACTAGACTGCGAGAGGGATGTCTGCCTGCCAGCTTAGGCCCGACCGAGGGGTCCCAGACTGCGAGAGGGTGCTGGGCCTCTAGTATTATAATAAACTTTAATATACAAATCAAATGAAGGTTACAATACAGAATTCCTACATATTTAACACAGATTATTACACATGATATAGAAGCATAAAAAAAGAATAAATGTGTTTATAACGGAAACATTTGTTTGTCTCTTTTTTGTAAGTTTTTCAAGAATTATATTTTTGAATAGTTTTCTCTCTCTCTCTCTGTCTCTCTTTCTCTCTGGGTCTGGATTGAATCCCTGAACTACAGGCTCAGTCCATCACTCCCCAGTTAGCGTTCCTGTGCCTTCTCACACCAGCTTTTCTACCCAATTGATTCAAGGACAGGAATTCTTAACTTGAAGTCCATAGTTAGAATTCAGGGCATCTATGAATTTGGTGAGGGGCGGGGCAGGGGGGGGGATTATATCTTTATTTGCACTAATTTCAACGGAAAATTATCATCTTCAATTGTGAAGGCAGGCAACAAAACAGTAGAATTTTAGAACAACAGTCACTTTGTTGTTCACAGAAATTCCAAATTTTTTTTTTATCACATTACAATTATTGCAGATGCCTCAAAAAATATCATTTACACCCATTACTACTTTGAAACTATTTGTTTGTAGGCCCACCATGAGACTATTTGTGTTAATAAAGGAACACATACAGTACTATATCACAATTTAGTATTTTAATACCTTAATAACTGTATGTTAATATAATTGGCTTCCCTTGTAATTCTATGTATTTTATATCATTTAAAAACACTCTCCTGAGAAGTGGTCTGTAAGCTTTACTAATGGCCAAAGGGGGTCCCTGGCACAATAAGGGTTAAGATACCTGTCCTAGAGCAGCAAGTGAATCACTCCTCAATCCTGAGTACTAGGAGATGCTCCTTGGCATGACATTACCATCATCAGCCTTTGGGAAGTGGGCTTATCCATTCGCTGGCTAAGTTAGGAGGATGAGAGTGAAGACCAGCTGGAAGTTCTTGGTCAATTGAGAAAAGTGGTTAGGATGTGTCACCCAGCTCAGAGCAGGGGAACAATGGATAAGATGACACAGGAGCTTTACTTGTACATCCCTCTCATCTAAAACTGTCATGTACGCAGCACATCAGTCTCTAGCTGACCTTTCATATGTCCCATAATAAAGCTCCTTTGTTCCCCTAGCCTCTCCTGCTAGTCTATCTGAGGTGCATTCAGGAGGTAAAAGCTTTTGGAATATGGCAGGGATAAAAAGAGAAGAAATCTAACAACTGAAATACGCGGGCTTTAAAGTAGGAGGAAATATAAGCGTTTCGACACTTTTCTCCTGGAATGGTGGGGGCAGGAGGCATGGGGTTCAGAGAACAGAAGTTCTTAAAAGAGGCCTTGAATGAGGAAAGGGTACTGTAAAGGAAGCAGATAAATTCTGAACCGACGCCAAGAGAGAAGGCCCCTGGGCTGTTTCTTGTTTTGGGTGAAGTAGTGTGGGAACGCTGCCAAGAGTGGTTCTCAAAAACAAGTTAGCCAGTCATGTTCAGCTTCACAAAAAGGCTGGTTCCAGGAGGGTCCCAACCATAAATACACAACATTTATGGAGAGCTGACCAGGGACTCTGTGCCAATAAGGCTTTGTATAAAAACAATGCTGTGTGGGCCACACCCAAATAGGACTCTCACCTCTGAAAAGTTTATAATTTCATGGTAAGAATATTTTTCAAATAATATAGTAAAACATAACAACTTATGGACAAGGTAGAAAATAGTACTTATTCATAAAAGAGGGGGGAAAAAGGACATACCTTCTCTTGGCTCACAATTATCCTCGAATTAATTTATAAATTAAATGGATGACCCCTCCCCCAGTCAAAATGCTTAAGATTTTGTTTGTTTTATAAATCTGATATTATGATTCTAAGGTTCATCTTGAAGAACGATCAGGATGTTTTTGATAAAGAGTAATTGGGGATGGGGCAAGGTGGACTTGCCTTAATAGTTACTACAATATTTAAAAAACTATAGCAATAAAAGGAATGGGGGAGTTTGCAAAGAACATGCCCAATTCATTTATTCCCCAGCCTTTGTTAATCCTCACCCAAGGATATTTAAAAATTTTTTTTTTCTTTAAGCGAGAGTGGATAGGAAAGGGGGGAGAGAAACTTCAATGTGAAAGAGACACATCAATTGGTTGCCTCCTGCATACACCCCAACCAGGGCCAGGTATCGAACCTGCAAGCCAGGTACATGCCCTTGACTGGGAATTGAACCCTTGACCCTTTGGTACGTGGGCTGATGCTCTATCCACTGAACAACACTGGCCAGGGCTCCCCCAGCATTTGTTCAGCTCTTGTCTGTGTCAGTGGGGAGCAGGATGGTCAGAGTTCTGCTCTCAGGGGGCCTACAGGTTGGGAGGAAAACTAACAGTTAAACCAGAAAATGGGAAGATTATGGTGACAGTAGCACAGGACAGGGGAGCAACCTGTCCAGGCAGGGAAGCACCATTTAAGTGGAGGTCAGAGGGACAGGGAAGAATGAGCTGTGCAAAAGCCAGGTGGTGGAGGTTGTTCCAAGGAGAGGGAACATCCTATGGTAAGTCCAAGAACTCATAGAAGATTAGTTCAGTGTGGCTGGAGTGTAGAGTACAGGTGATGACACCTGAGAGGCAGGCAATGGATCCAGGAGAGCATAAGGAGAATCATATCAAGGAGCAGAATAGACTGTAAAAGTATGAATGAATCTGAAGATTCCAATGATGACAAACCAGTGGAAAAAGCTGAATTAGTCAACAACTGGTGTTGGGACAAGTCATTAGATTCTGAAAGGGAAATGATGAACAACTCTATTCCTACCTCCCTCCTTTCTCCCACTGAAGAAAATTCCTATAGTGTAACCTCATTGGTGGAGGGCTGAATGAAGAACCTTGTGGGGTCCTCTAGTGAAGGGCAGAAGGAAAGGAAAGGAGTCATGGAGATGGCACACGAGTTTAGGATGAGTGGAAGACAACCAGGAGAAGACAGATGTTCAAGAACAAGAGGGTTCAACTGGTTGAGAGTGTGACCTTGAGCACAGAAAATGGATGTTGTGCATCTTTTTAGCCCCAACATCTGGGCCTTGGCCAAGAGTAAGGTGAGAAAGCCTGCCCAGTGTAGATATGAAGAGGTTGGCTTGGAAGCCACCTGCCTAGGTTTAAACCCTGGCTCTGCAATTTTCAGCTGTGTAACCCACCCAGGTGGATGCAATGATTTAGTAATTGGGAAGGGCTTAGAATAGAGCCCAGCACATATAGGTATTTGCAATCAGCATGACTGTTCAAATAGGCTGCGGAATCCTATATAATAAAAGAGTAATATGCAAATTAACCACCAGTCCACTACACCCACCAGCCAATCGGGAGCGAGTATGCAAATTAACCCAACCAAGATGGCTGTGGCCATGGAGAGAGCAGGAGGGAGGCTTGGGTTTCCCTGGTGATGGAGGAAGCCAAGCTTTCCGCACACCCTGGCCGGCCCAGGCCTGCACTCCAGGCTACAAAGTTTCAATTATAGAAGATAAATAAATCCCAACAAAATAGCAGCAGCCACGGAGCTGGAGAGAGCAGGAGGCTAGGGTTGCCCCCAGTGATGGAGGAAACCAAGCTTCTGAAGCCCTGGCCTGCCTTGGCCTCCGCTTACCGCTACAAAGTTTCAATTATAGAAGATAAATAAATCCCAACAGATATGGCTGCCCACCAGCAGAAGGCTTGGCTCCACTCCAGGCTACAAAGTTTCAAATGTAGAAGATAAATATATCCTAGATACCAGGGCCTCCTCTTGGGTCTCTGGGGGGCGTGGCCAGCCTGCAAACCACCACAGGTCCCTCGCCCAAGCCGCCCATGCCCCAAGGGAACCCCATCCTTGATCTGGGACACCCTTCAGGGCAAACCAGCTGACCCCACCTATGCACCAGGCCTCTATCCTGCCTAATAAAAGAGTAATATGCACATTGACCATCACTCCAACACACAAGATGGCTGCCCCCATGTGGTCAAAGATGGCTGCTCCCATGTGGACACAAGATGGCCACCACAAGATGGCCAGCAGGGGAGGGCAGTTGGGAGGGACCAGGCCTGCAAGGGAGGGCAGTTGTGGGCGATCAGGCCAGCAGGGGAAGGCAGTTAGGAGGGACCAGGCCTGCAAGGGAGGGCAGTTGTGGGCAATCAAGCCTGCAGGGGAGGGCAGTTTGGGGTGATCAAGCCTGCAGGGGAGGGCAGTTAGGGGTGACCAGGCTGGCAGAGGGAAGTTGGGGGTGACTGGGCCTGCAGGGAAGGGCAGTTGCGGGGGACCCAGGCCTGCAGGGGAGAACAGTTGGGGGGGACCAGGCCTGCAGGGGAGGGCAGTTAGGGGTGACCAGGCCTGCAGGGGAGGGCAGTTAGGGGTGACCAGGCCTGCAGAGGAGGGAAGTTAGGGGCAAACAGGCTGGCAGGGGAACAGTTAGGCATCAATCAGGCTGGCAGGGGAGTGGTTAGGGGGTGAACAGGCTGGCAGGCAGAAGCGGTTAGGGGCAATCAGGAAGGCAGGAAGGTGAGTAGTTGGGAGCCAGCAGTCCTGTATTGTGAGAGGGATGTCCGACTGCCCGTTTAGGCCCGATCCCACCAGGATCGGGCCTAAACGGGCAGTCGGACATCCCTCAAGGGGTCCCAGATTGGAGAGGGTGCAGGCTGGGCTGAGGCACACTCCCCCTCCCCTATGCACAAATTTTGTGCACCGGGCCTCTAGTTTTGTTATATCACTGGCACCCTTCAACAGGGAGGTTCTCAAACTTCATTGGGCATCAGCATCACCTAGAGGGCTTGGGCTCACCCCCACAGTGTCTGAGTCTGTAGGTCTGGGATGGAGCCCAAGTAGCTGCATGTCTAACACATTCCCAGACAATGCTGATTCTGCTGGTCTGGGATCACATTGTAAGAACCACTGCCCTTCAAAACTCAGTCCCAGAGCTCTCCCTGCGGGTAGCACACCCCCACTTTTCTTCCCTCTTAGGCATGCAGCTCTTAAACTCTAAGGGACCCCATGAAACTTGCAACCAAGGGAGCAAAGGGCAGCGGCAGCCCATCCTGGGCTAACCTCCTGAACCTGTCCCCAAGGCCCCTTTTTCTCTGCCTTTTCAGAGAGCCAAAGCAGCCCTGTCTAAGCTCTCCTGTTGCTTCTTCTATTCTAAGCCCTTCTTTGGTTCGCTGTCCCCAGCTTTAATGCACTCTCAGAAACAACAACAAAAGCAAAACAAAATAACTCAGTTTTAAACTGGCATTGAGGGCAGTAGCCAGAGACCAAAGGGGCTTAAGCATGAAGCCAGTGAGGGGAACAATATCCTTCTGGAACAACTAAGAAATAAGGCAAAAGAGTTGCAGGTGGCCAGCATATAACTCCTATTACCAAGAAACTCATATGACTGGCTCATATCTGCAGACAAGTGGCCCTCTGGACAATAAAACCCACATGGCCGCTGGCAGAATCACTCTGGGTGGCCGCCCTTGTAGGAGCAGAGCCAGGCCCTGGAGCCACAGACCAGAACAGGTGCCCCTGTAGGCTGCTGCTCTCATTCAGGTTAAGTCAGTGCTCCTGTTGGAGAAAAATGAAGGGGTGGTGATGAAGGGACTCCTACATGAGGGACAAGAAATATTTCCTTCCAAGAGTTTTATGCTTAAGGATGAGCATGAGAATGGATGTACTTTTACTAGGACGTGGGCATGTTTATAAGCATTAGAGTAGGCATCAGTAGTTGAAGGGGTTGAGAATGTGAAAGAATAGAGAAAAACCAAGATGTAGGACCTATGTAGGAGATGGGTTCAAAGCACACAAAGAAGGGTCATTTTAAGAAAGGAGAAAATATGTTCACTGACAAGTGGATACATAGAAAGAATGACAAGTTACAAAGGATGAGGTAAAGAGATGGAAAAATAAAAGAATTGTGTATGAAAAAAGAGGGAACACTACTACTCTAAGGAGGACAGCCATAGCATGGCAAATGTGATTTTTTGGCATGTTTTTATATGTAAGGAGGACTAAGACAGAATAATGAGGAAAGAGAATGAAGGAGAGATTGCCCAAACCTACGACAATAAGGTGGTGCTTGTGGAAATGGAATGGCAGAAAGATTCCGTGGGTGCTTTTGAGCTGCACTGACCATTACAGAAGCGACTAAGCACCCATGGCTATTTAAGTAAAATTTGCTGCAGTTAAATAAGATCAATTAATTTTAGGTCCTCAGTCACACCAGCCACATTTCAAGTGCTTAGTAGCCACATGTGGCTATTGGCTTGTATATTAGACAGTGCCAACATACAACATTCCCATCATTGCAGAGTTCTATTGGATGGGGCTGCTCCTAAGAAAAAAGCACTTGCCCTTGAAGTGAGAGGTGAGGGGAGCCCAGCCCATGTGGCTCAGCAGTTGGGCGTCGACCTATGAACCAGGTGGTCACTGTTCAATTCCCGGTCAGAGCACATGTCCGGGTTGTGGGCTGATCCCCAGGGTGAGGCATGCAGGAGGCAGCCAATCAATGATTCTCTCTCATCACTGATATTTCTATATCACTCTCCTTCTTAAGTCCTCTCTCTAAAATCAATTAAAAAATTTTTTTAAAGAGAGGTGAGTGGAAAGGAAAGTTTTCATAATAAAAAGTGTTTTTGTTATGGACTAGAATAGTATGGAATATTATTAATTGAAATTCTTACAAATAAAAAAAGGTAGTAGCACAGATGCATGGAATTAAATTTCATTGAAGTTCAGAAAGATTTTAATCTTACATTTTTTAATGCTCTCTGAAGAATTTTCTTAAATGAACTTTTGAATTGTTTCATATCAAAAAGGTCAATATCTTCACCTGTCAAAGTGAAAAGGAAAATTAAGGGAGCTACAATGTCTTCAATAAATACATTTCAAAGACCCTGAGGCAAGCATTTGTATAACCTCAAAGAGCAATAATATTCAGATCACAGAGATGCTGCTGGTACTCTGACACAGCATTGCCAAATATATTTTTCATTTTCCCATAAATGAGTAATAATCACCTCATTTTGAAAAAAAAGTGATTTAAGAGGAACAGACTGCTATTCATTTTTAAATAGCCAAAATATCAAATGTAAATGTTCACTTACTATTTTTTAAAATCTTTATTGTTGAAAGTATTAAATATGTCCTCCTTTTTCCCCAATGAACTCCTCCGACCCGCTAAATGTTTACTTTACAAGGGAAAATGTTACCTGGTTCTTTAGTCATCTGAAAAACATCCCAAACTTTCTGGTGCTGATGAAATTGAGTATCTGAGAGAGGGAGGAAGAAATTATTGCTATTATATCATAGAACTTTTATGTACTATGCTTATGAATACATATTTTTAATAACATGAAGGTGGAGAAAATAGTAATTTATAAATTCAGTTATACATTTTTATTCAAATATAAATTTTACATGGATGAAATTTACTCCAGACAAATAAAACACGTTATAATGAAATACTCAATCTAGTAGAGCTTTAGCATTTACTCTTAAGTCAGATCATTTATTCTATTTCCACACAGAATGCAGCATTTATTGAGCATGCCAGGAATGGCGTGCTCCCCATAACTGGTGTGTGTACTAGCTGTCTGTTCCTTTGTCTGGAGCATTCTTCTTCTAGCTTGTTGCACACTTCATTCCTGCACCTCATCTAGTCTCTAATGAAATGCCACCTGCAGTGGCCTACCCTGATCACTGTACCCAAACTGCCCCCCACCCCACCATGCTTTAGTTTACTTCATAGCACTTATCATTATCCTACATCACATCATATATTTAGACAGTCATTTGTATACTGATTGTCTCCCCAACTAGAATCCTGTGGAATACAGGACTTTGTCTTGTGCACTGTTGTATTCAGTGTCTAGACACTGGCTGGCACTCTGTATTATATCTGATGAATGAATGAATGTTTGATATAGAAGATACCCTTCAGGAGTTATAAACTTGAGTGTCTTGGAGTAAAAATGGACCTAGGAAGTTATAAAGTTCAATCCCACCACATTATCATCCTAGCTTTACTCTGTCCCTGTACTGACCTCCATCTGCATCCCTGTGTCTTTGCACCTAGGATCAAGGTACTCTGCACCCCATAAAAAGGGGCTGTTGACCCGAACACACAAGGGCACCAACTTACTGTGCTTTTTGTACTTTCTGTCCTTCCTACAGTTTAGTGGGGGATTTTTGTTTTATATTTATTGTCTGGTGTCCCCAGATCTCTCTCTCACCCCATTTATAGCAATGGCCTGACAATTCTTGATTCCCTAAGTTTTGTCTAAAACAGGTGTAAACTGGTACAATGTGATGCCTGCCCAAGAGACAGCATCTGAAGCATTTTTGTTCCTTTCTGGTATTTTCTTCTCAGTTCTGTATTTCAGAGTTAAGATAGCCTGCTAACTGATCTCTGAATAAGGTTGTTATAATAATAATAGAAATTAAAATTTTTGTTGTAATAATTCCATTAAACATCACGCAAAAGTTCATGGTAAGTGGCAAGGACTTAAACACATGAAGACATTTCCTCAAACAGAACACGTCCCAGGCTAACCCATGATCTTTGTGGTCCACCTCTACTGTTCCCTATCTTACTTAGCAAGGGACTCCACTGTCCTTCTAGTTGTACCTATAGACCCTGGAGCCATGTGTGCTCCTCCCACTCAGTCCCCCAGACCAGTGGTCACCAACCGGTGGTCCACGGACCACTGGTGGTCCCTGAGGTCTGAAAGGTTGGCGACCACTGCCCTAGACCACACCATGTGCAAAGTCCAGTTAGTTTTAATCCTTACATCCCTTACAAGATGCATTATAAGAAGAACAAATTTTCAAAAATATATTTTCAATTCTATTAATATGTACTTATATATGCCAGTCATTGTGCTAAAAACCTTTCAAGCATGATCTCATTTAACCCTCACAGTGATCCTGTGCTATATTATTATAATGTTATTATATGAATAGGTGCTATTATTATTTCTATTTAGTAGAAGTCAGGGGCCTAGAAAGGCAATGTGATTTGGCAAAGGACACAGGACTGGTAAGCGATAGAGCTGGGATTTTACACACCAGGTCAACTTGAGCCCTTATCTACAATATTTCCTCTCTGATGAAACTGCATTGGTTCAATATAAATACAAACCACCAGAACTTACAAATAATGTCTAAAAGGGCAGCATCATTGACACTCGCATGCTTTTCCTGAAAGAAAAGATAAAATATTCAGTAAACATGGCTATCGGTTTGATTCTACCCTAGAATCACAGCACATTTTAGAATTGCTTAGGACGGACTATGAGCACCCTCTCAATACTTTACTAACAACCTGTCTCCGATCTACACTCTCCTGTTAAGTAACAAATACACCTTCTGATTCATGATTCATTAGTACAGGTACTCACACCTGTTCTCCCACAATCTACTCCTCATTCATCACTTTTAATTTTTGGTTTTCTCAACTTCCTCTACAACAGGGTTTCTTAACTAGGCACTACTGACATTTTTGTGTCAGATGTTGTGGAGAGCTGTTAAGACATTAAGAAACGTCCCTGGCCTCTATCCACTAGAATCCAATAGCACCCCACTCCTATAGTTTTGACAACCAAAAATGTCTCCAGACATTGTACCCTCCGGAAGACAAAATTCATCCCAGCTGAGAACCATTATTCTATACATTATATATTTATATGTATGCATAGCATATAGTTTCTTTCAATGTGCAAACTTCTAATTTTCTAATGGCTGAATAATATTTTATATGGAGTATAATCATCTTCTATGTATAGTTGTTTGTATGCAATTTTTTGTTTTTATAAACAATGCTAGTTAACGTCTTTATTTATAAATATTTACACATTTATAACTACATACATGTTTATCAATTATATTTATATATTTCTTTATTTTTTATGATTTTACCCACATTAATTTCCAGAAGTGGAACTGCTGGGTCATAAAGTATATTTATTTAAAAGTGACTAAAGGAAGGGTATACTGAAATACGGGAATTCTTTGTACTAGCAAATTTTCTGAGTCTGAAATCTTTTAAAGCAGAAAGTAAATAAATACATGTGAAAGAGTGTCTCTTTCTACACAACTTGACCAGCACATCTGAGTATTATCATCTTTTCACCTTTGGCAATCTGATAGGTATAAATAAAAAGAATACTGCTCATTACTTGTATTGATTGTCTGTTTTTTTCTCTCATGGTATTCACTTTTTTCTTAGTGATTTGTAAGCAGTTTTGGTAAGCTGAAAAGCCAATTAAAAATTAGTGTCTTCTCCACTATAGTGGTCTCCACTAGAGAAGATAAGGGGGCAGAGAAGAACATAACCTCATCACTTCACAGCTTAGCAGCTGCCTGAAATCTCTTTTGGACAAAGGGAACAAAGAAAAAAACAAAGCATAAAGTTCAAGGTTAACCATTTTGAACATTGTTACCTCACAAAGCATAACCAAGTCATGAACAAGAGATTCCTTTCTCTTCCGGAAGTTTACAGTCTGCAGTTGATTTTCAGACAAAAAATCCCAGGCTTTCAGGATTGTTATCATTTCAGCCATTGGGATTTTCAAGATGGTCCTTTTGATAAACTCGGCAACAATTTCATCCATTTCTTTGGCACCTTAATAAAACAAAACAGCACAAGTTTAACTTAACAGTTAATTTTTTTAAACACCATATTTTTAGCCTGAGATTTTGATTTGTAGGTCAAAGACCCAAATGTTTATTTTACTGTTTCTCAGGCAATCTGCAAAGTGTTTTCACAAGAGGATTTAATAACTTTCTCCTTAAGCTGTATATTTAAATGTGTTTTAGAGTTTTAAAAAATTAGTGCACTCTTTCCTGTCTTGGCTAGAGTATTTTGAACTTTTGATGGCAATAATATGGAAATCATTCATTCGTTTACTAATTCATGTAACAAATGAAGGAGCGCTTATGCATGCTAGACACTTTTCTAGACACTGAGGATAAATACATCTTAACCAAAAAGACACAAATCCCTGCCAGTATGGAGTGTTGTTTCTACTTAGGAGAGCCAGGCAACAGGAAAATCACAAAATGTGTTAAAAGTAGTAAGTGCTGCCCAGCCGGGGTGGTTCACTTGGTTGAGCTTCGTCCTTTGCACCAAAAGGTTGCCAGTTTGGTTCCCACTCAAAGCATGTACCTAGGTTTTGGTTCAATCCCTGGTTGGGACAACTGATCGATGTTTCTCTCTCTCTCTCACTCTCTCTCTCTCTCTCCCCCTTCCTCTCTCTAAGCATGTCCTTGGGTGAGGATAAAAAATAAAAGTGGTAAGTGCTGGAGAGCAAATGGAGTAGTGTTAGGAAACCAGTACTAGTGAAAATGGAGCAGGTTGGGAGTGAGGTGGAGGTGGGGGATGACAGAGTAGGTCCCACAAGAGGGTGACATTTGAGCCAATCCTTGGAGGAAAGTGAGCCATGTGGCCAGTTATTGGAAGAGCTTTCCAGGCAGAGGGAACAGCAAGTGTAAAAAAGCCTTGGGGCCTTCTAGGAAAAAGAAGGCTTCCAGGGAGGACAGAGAGAGGCGCACAGAGGAGGAGGTGAGGTCAGAGATCATGGCCTTTTACTCTGTCAGAAATCAGCTGCCAGAAGGTTTTGAGAAAAGGCAGAATATGCTCTCTCTTAGTTTTTCTACCAGAAGGTTTTGAGAAAAGGCAGAATATGCTCTCTCTTAGTTTTTCTACCAGGATCAATCTGGCTACTGTACTGAGAATGTAATCTAGGAGGAACGGAGGAAGCAGGAGGCCAGCTAGGAGACTACCTCAATAATGTACGTTACAGATGATGGTGGACCAAAGAAGTGGTGAGACAAGGTCAGATTCTGGATACACTTTTAAGAGAGAGTCCTATGGATCAGATGTAAGGTGTAGGAGATACCAAGGAAACTGAAAGAATAGAAAAGCTATTCCCCTGAGATGGGGAAGACTCGTAGGGGCAGTAAGGGGCAGAGGAGAAAGCAAAAGCTCAAGAATTCTGTCTAGAATATGTAAATTTTAAGGTTAATTAGACTCTAAGGGAAGAAACTGAATAAACAGCTGGATTTTTGAGCTTACAAAACAGAGCTGGAAGTGGAGAGGATGGAGGTCTCTTTCTCCTTTAATGCACTGCCAATTAACATAGAGCCATTACCTCACTTTTCCTGCTTCTTGCCTGAAGGTGAGGTTCTCCAACTGCCCAAAAGGTCCTGAGCCCCAAATCCAGTGTAGCTCCCTCAGCAACAGACAAGGTAATGATCTTCCCGGGCATACTCAGTGTCTCTCTTAAAGCCGTGGCATAAGGAAGGAGGATTCTGAGCCCTTTTTTTCAGTGCAGAAACTATAGGCCAGGGTGACAGCTGACTTCAACTGTTACCTCAGTTGGGGATACTAATGGGCGTCTCTCTCTCTCTCTCTCTCTCAAAATACATAAAAGGCAAGAAAACATGATTTCTAAACAAAGGTTATGTAGGACATCCACTAGTGTAGGAACTATATGTTTGTCTTATTCAGGGCTATCACCCTAAATGACAAATACTTGTGGAATTAAGTACTACTTTCCCTAAGCAGTGTGCTGAAGAGATAAACAACCTGGGAAGGACTAGGGTCCAACAGTCAGTGAAACACCAAAAATAATGGAAGGGGGTGGGTGGGCTTGTTAAAATGCAGACTCCTGGGCCCTTTCGCTTTAAACTGGGCGGGGGGGGGGTGTCACCAAGTAGGGCTTGAGATTCTGCATTTTAGAGTGTCTCCGAAGATTCTAAATTTTGGGTAAAGTTTGTAGAATGCCATTCTGAAGAATTTTGGTAGAACGAGCGCACTTAATCTCACTAACAAAGTTGGAAAAATCTTGAGTAAACTCTGATTCCCTGTGATGACCTAATTTCTTACTTCCTAGCATGTAGATCAGTGCCTGGCTTATAGAAGGTGCTCAAGATATATTTGTCGAATGAACACATGACAAAAAACAGCCCTTTTAAATAATCTTCCTGTAGAACTACACCGCTGAAGAGTTGCAACAAGGAGCATAAGTAACGCGGGAGGCTGCATGGACCTAAGAAGACGGAGGCCAAGGTTAACTGAAAAATCAAAACACCCAACACTGGGAAAAATAGCAATCTAAAGCTGGGATAGCACGTGACCATTCGGAGCGACTCAGCTCTGACGTCCGCCTTCGTAAGTCCCGCCCCGACAGGGGCGGATGTGAGGTCAGGACCAAGCGTAATAGTCCTCTCCAGCCTCAACCGTAGTTTCAGCCCTTCTGCCTCCAGCCGAGAGCAAGCGCCAGTCCCTCGCCTGGGAACGTGTGGCAGACACAAAAAGTTGCCCCAGAGGCTTGGCATGTGGGTTCTCAGGCCTCCCCCACCCTGTGGGGCCCGATTCCATGCCGTTAGGGGGTCTCTTACCGTTCACATTGCCAGCCGCCTCACTTCTTACAGCTATTCCCGCCCGCTGCGCCTTCAAAGCCACCAATGGCAGTTCCCGCCGCCCTGGAGCCCCGCCCACCGGGGGAGCGCAAACTTTGGACTGTATCCCCAGCGGAGGGGGCCGCGTGGGGAAAGCGGCAGAAGTGGAACTCGGCGAGTCTTCACGTCGTTTTTCTCAGCAGAGAATATTGTTTAAAAGCAGTTAATATCAGTCACGACATCTGACTTGTTGGCTCAGCTTGCTCTTTAGGCTTCACCGTGCCTCTGTGGGCTGGCTCCTCCTTCAATTCCCCAAAAATGGGCCCGTCCAGGCCGGGCGGCGCATGCGCCTCAGAGGTGGCGAGCGGCTGGGGCTGGCCTAACGGGTCAGCTGTGGAGGGTGCAGGAGCGTTCTCCTTGCGGAGCTGACCGGCTCTAGCGCCCTGGCAGGCGGACTTGGGGTGAGGCGTGTTCGCTGGTGAATTCCGCTTTAGCTCGTCGGGTGTGGCCGCGAGGCGGGTGAGTCTTGGGAGTCGGAGGGTTCAGAGGAGCGCGCTCTTTCCGACCGCGGCGCCCGGGGAGGCCGCGGGTCACTCACCTGTCCCGGCTCTCGAGCGCCCCTCTCTGTCGCGTCCTGTCGGGACTCTGTTGCCATGGAGGTTAGGACCGGGAAGGCCGGGTCCTCGGGGCGGCCGTCGCCTTGCGCCCGCGATTTTGTCAGAGTGGCTACAAGTGAGTCCTGAGCTGTCCGCCCGTGGGTTCTTGCTGAGGACCTGCTAGTAGCTGAGGGCAGGCGTGGCCTCGAGCTTTCACTCTCCTGCAGCCTCTCCCGTCGTTCTGGAGCCTTATGACCCAGGGCGGGCTTCTCCCTTCCCTGAGCATCTGCGTCCACGCCTGAAAAATGGGTATAAACCCATTGCATCGATTGTGAGAAGGGAAATCCTTAGCACAGTGTTTGACACGGTGAGCGCTCAATACATTGCATGATTATTGCTATTGATTATGTAGCTTAGAATTTGCATGTAAAAGATAAAAGCCAGCCAAGGCGCATCTCAGCTGCAGTGAACGTTGGCACCAATCCTTCTTGCGATGGGACAGTCCCGTAAGACCCCCAACAGTACATTTTTCAAGGAATGTAGCCGATTATATCCCTTTTATTAGGTTTAAAGATGACCGTGCCTGTGGTTTCACAATAGGTGCTGTAAGTAAATCCGAGTTCTGGAAACCTTTACTTAAAATTTTAAATGGATAAAAGAAGTTTGTGCTGGTAAAGGAATTTTGTTGTGACACCCTCCCCCCCTTTGTATCTCCTTTCCTATACATACAGGCTTTTGCACTTGTTTAGTTGATTTTAAATGAGCCTTGTTTCCATCCTTAAAAAACAACACCACCACGATGTTGAGGTCTGAACCAGTTTTCAAATCTATGATAATCCTAAACTCAGCATTCAGCAAACAGTTATTGAGCATTTACTATGTGCAGTTATAAGGATATTCCCTCATTAGCCTGTGTGTTCTTTGAGGTGTATGGACTAAATCCCCCCACTTCTCCCCGGAAATTCACCTGATGTGGCAGAGTGCTCAGCATCTAGTAAGTGCTGATAAGTGTTCAGGGGAAGCTACAACTTGACCCATTCCTTAAGAAAGGATGTGAGGAAGTTAGAGTACTGCAGTCCTCCCTGCAGCCCAGGGGTTGCTCTCAGTAGCAGTGGGGCAAGGTCTGTACTTTGGGCATTACCAGTCACTTAATAGCATTTGTTCAGATTTGGTCACTTTGCAGCTGTGACAAGTATAAGTAGGTAGGGTAGGTGGTCTACTGTTATCTGCTATGTCTGCTACCTCTGCTAAATATGGTGCATTATTTAAAATGATAGTTGGAGAAGTACTAATTTAACTAATTCCAGTGCTTTCTGAAATGTGGACTTTAAAAATTACGTTTTAGAAAGCTTTAAATACTGGTTTACAGGTTTTTCTGAAGAACAGATTTTTCAGAGACTTGTGGTCCTGCTTTCTGCTTGTTTTAAAATGACATTAGAAATTTCAACTGTAGTGTAAATTTATTTTTGGTGCAGCCACACAATAGCAAAATCCAAAGAAAACAAAAGTGGCATTAAAATAAAGGGTTTTCAAACTCCTTGTAATTATAGATCTGCTAAATGGTGTGATTAGGAGGCTTACTCCCTTTTCTTTATTAGTTATGTATAGCTTACTCTTGGTTTATTTATTTCCTGAAATTGTGCCACCTAGTGGTTGAAATCTTCTGTCATCGAATACTTATTAGGAATATTTTACCTCAAAAGTCTTGGTAAAATAAGGTAAAGGAGTACATATAATATGACTAATTTTTATATGGTCAGTGAGAGTACCCTACTGCTTCTGCCCGCCCAGGTTATCCCCAAATAAAACTTAAAGTTGCTTTTTATGGGCCTACTAGCCAGTTATCAAAATATCAAATTGTCACAGCTGAACAATTTAAAAAATTTCAGCTGACTATTTTGGTATCAATGTTTGCAAAGTTAAGGAGGTGAGTGGAGTTGGCATGGGGAGTGAAGTTTTGTAATTGTGACAAGTTTAACCTTTCTGATGTTTCTAAATTCGAGTGGGACTGATTTTGTTCTTTAAATGAATAATAATGAACTTTATCCCCCTCTTTCTCACTGCAGACATCCACGCATGAAGGCTTATCACAAATGAATATTCCATTCCCCTTTCTTTCAGTGGTGCAGCTGATGTTCATAAGTATCTTGACACTACCCTTTTGAAATTGTTTTTTGTATTCCTAGTAGTAACAGGTGTTTATTATTTGAGTGTGAATTTTGTTTTTGGAATTGGCTTAAACTCATTTAATTGTGAGCTTAGATTTGAGAAGAAACTTAAGAATGTAATGCCAGAATATACTCTATGGCATCCTTAATTGATGTAGCCAGTCTCTTTTGGGCATGTTTGGACAATAACCAAGAGCTTCACATAGCATCCCGTTTCATTGTTGGACAGCTCCACGAAGATGACTGCCTCTGTAATTTCCACCTTTTGGTTTATAGTCCTGTTCTTGGAAACACCTCAGAGTACATTCAATTCAACCTTTTTATTATGTGACAGAGCATTTCAGATATACAAATAATACTTTACATATGTCACACACACTGTTCATGTTTCAGAGAGTCTCGTATATGTCATTTTAAACCTCATGACAACACGGAGGTATAGGTTACGAGTTAATTCTCTTTTAAGAAAGAAGGGACTTAGGTCTCATATCAAGTAAACAAAGTGATATAACTTGTGAATAACTGAGTCCACAATTTTTGCTTTCAAACCATTTTCTCCCATCAAATCCATTGTTTGTCCAACTTAACCAAGTTGTACCTTTTATCCGTCTCCTCTATTGGGGGCTCCCCTACATTGGTAAATATTGCCAATTTCATTCATGGTTTCCTGTTTAAATCTAGTGTCAGAACCATCACCATCCTGAGCACTCTCCCCAGGAATATTCAAATTGTAAATATTTTGGACATAGCTGATGAGGATAAGTATAGTACTGCTCTTTTTCTTGTTGTAGACAGACCCTCTATTTCTAATAATACAGGATAATATTACCAATATATTGACTTCTTTGGAAACTAGGTCCAGAATTAGTGCCTGTTGAACTTCTAGCCAAAAGGCTATTTGGGAAATAGTAGTTTTTCTAACTGACTTTATTTCATTCACAAACTACTGGGAAGGTATATCTTTTCTATTTTGAATGTGAGAAAAATATGTTGTGATAAGAGGTTAACTGCTACTTACTTTGTAACTGGGGCTTAGTTTTGCCATGGAAATGTGGGTAATGTATATTTTGACTTACAAAAAGGCAATTTCTTATGATTCAACTGAATTTTAAAAGGTACTTCCTATAGTTATTGGGAGGATTATTAGACTTGTGCTTAGCACATAGTGTTTTTGTTTTTTTAAATATATTTTATTGATTTTTTTACAAAGAGGAAGGGAGAGGGATAGAGAGTTAGAAACATCGATCAGCTGCCTCCTTTATACCCCCTACTGGGAATGTGCCCGCAACCAAGGTACATGCCCTTGCCCGGAATCAAACCTGGGACCTTTCAGTCCACAGGCTGCCGCTCTCCACTAAGCCAAACCGGTTAGGGCAGCACAAAGTGTTTTAACAAATTATTTTGTACATTAATAATGTAGATATGCGCTTATGGCTTTGAAGAAACTTCAAAAATAAGCATTGGCATATATGTTTAGCTTTTCTTTAGTTTATAAAATTACTTCGAGTTATACTAGTTTATTAGAATGGGCTTTAGAAAAATTTTTTGAGAGAGAGGGAGGGAGGGAGGGAGGGAGAGGGAGGGAGAGATGGGAGAATGAAACATTGATTGCCACCTCCCGAAACCCAGGTATGTGCCCTGATGGAATCGAACCAGATCTTTCGGTGTACAGGACGATGCTCTAACTAACAGATCCACACCAGCCAGGGCTAGAATAGGCTTTTAAAGATAACTAGTGAAAGGTATCAACACTCATTTAAGTGTGTTCTAAGAATAATGGCATTGTTTTATAGTTAAATATTTCATGATATTCATTTGTGCTTATGTACAACATGCATGCATGTTTTTATCTCCACAGCCAAGTGTCTTCTCAGGTGTTTACTACTGTCAGTTAAAAAAGTCATTTTAGTAAATCATAAGTTTGTTTCTGAACTGTAAAAGCACAAATTTGAGGGCTGATTGATAGATATATGCAAAAATACTTTTTCAAATATATTTATAAAATAAAACATTGAAGACATTTGCTAGGTGACTAAACTATGTATAGCTTCCTTCAGAAGAAATAAGTGAAGCAGAAATCAGATAACTGATTCTATACATAACAGTGTAGTGTTTTGAATCTGGCTTTTTTTCATTTAACTTAGTGCTTTTGAGGTTCATCCACGTTGGCACATGTGTCAGTTTATTTATTTTAATTGAGAAATAGTATTCCATTGTGTAAATATACTACATTTGTTTATCCAGTTACTTGGTTGTTGGACATTTGGATTGTTTCTAGTCTTGGCTATTATAAATAATGTTGTGAACATGCACATACATATCTTTGTGTGGATATACAGGGTGGGGCAAATACACATATAATATACAGGGTGGGGCAAATAAACAGTTGTATTCTAATAAATAATATAAAATTACAGTTGTATTCTAATAAATAATATAAGAATAAACTTTCATGTACTCACAACTGTAAACCTACTTTTGCCCCACCCTGTACATTGTGTTTTCATTTCTTTTGAATAGATTCTTAGGAATGTATTATACTAATAAATTAGGAGCAGTACTATACTAATTTCCAGGTCATATCGTAAGTTTGTGTTTAACTTCTTAAGACACTGCCAATTATCTTCCAAATTGTCTGTATTACTTTACATTCTCCAGACTCAGCAGAGGTCCTCAAACTTTTTAAACAGGGGGCCAGTTCACTGTCCCTCAGACTGTTGGAGGGCTGGACTATAGTTTAAAAAAAAAAAAGATGAACAAATTCCTATGCGCACTGCGGGCCCGGGACAAGTCGGCTGCTAAGCAGGACAGGCAGCGGCACCCGGAGGGCTGGATAAATGTCCTCGGCGGGCCGCATGTGGCCCGTGTGCCGTAGTTTGAGGAACCCTGCTCCAGAGCAATGCATGAGATCCATTTTTTCCACATTCTAACCAATGCTTGGTATTGTCTTTTTGATGTAGATATTCTGGTAGATATATAGTGATATTTCATTTTGGTTTTAGTTTGCCTTTCTCTAATGACTAATGAATGGTGTTCAGCATCTTTTCATGAGCTTAATTAACTAGTCCTATACCACCTTCAGTGAAATACCTATTCAAATCTTGTTTCCATTTATTGGGCCCATTTAAAACATTGGGTTATTTGTAAGTGTTCTTTATTTTATTCTAGATATAAGTTCTTTATCATAAATGATTTGCAAATATTTTTTCTTAGTCTGTTGCTTGTAGTAGATTTTATTTTTTAGAGCAGTTTTAGGTTGGCAGCCAAATTGAGCAAAAGTAGAGAGGTCCCATATACTTTTTGCCTCCACACACTCACAACTTCCCTCACTATCAACATGTGGCCTAAAGTTTATATGTTTACTACAATTGATGAATCTAAATTGTGGCATGTTTTTTAATTTTCTTAATGGTGTTTTTGAATTGAGAAACTTTTTAATTTTGATGAGTTTTTACCAATTTTTTTCTTTTATGGATTGTGCTTTTTATGTATGTAAGAGCTCTTTGCCCAATCTAAGGTCATAATTTTCTCTTATGTTTTCTTTCTTAGAACTTTTAAAAGATTAAAGCAATTAATTGGTTCTTCCTTTTGGTAATCTTTTCTGAGTTAAAAAGAATTGGTTTAAAGACAATAGGTGTATAGTGATACATAACTGTAGTACACCTCAATATAATGCATTTCCTTTGACTGTGGCTGCTAGTTTTCTTTGTGAATGAACCAGTTAAACCAATTTCAGAGATTTCAGCTTCTTGTTTTCATGGTAATAATAGCATTTTATGAGTATATATGCTAAATTTAAAAAATTTATCTCCCATCTGCTTGTTGTTTCTTTTCATTGGTTAGTTAGATTTTCCTAGCCAGATGTTAGGAAGAAAGCAGTCTATATTAATTCACACTAATGTGAGATGACTGATTTCCCCTTTAACACTCTCAGAGGAATACACATTTTTAAAGGATTAATAAGCCAGTTCTCTTAATTGGTAGAATTTCATCTGAACAGAATGAATTGTAATCAGTTTCAGGAATGTGGGGCTTATTAACATAGGCAAGCTGTTTCTGCTTGAGTGCTTATTTCCAGGATCGGGTTTGAGGAGTCCTGCTTTTTTTCTGAACCTGCATGTTCTCTCAACACTCCTGATCAATTACTGAATCTGTTAAACCTTTGGATAAGGAACTTGAGGCTCAAGTTTAATAATTTGCCTAAGGTCAACATTCTTTTCTGATAAAGGTTCTTACTAAAAATGTGAAAATAGTTGTAGGTCACATTAACAAATAAAATCACAGACATTGAAGACACTCTTGTATCCACAGGTTGCTCTGCTGTCCTCCATCACCTTCTCCTAAAGATGCATCCTGACTTATCTCCACACTTGCACACTGAAGAATGCAACGTCTTGATTAACTTACTTAAGGAATGTCACAAAAATGTAAGAGTTCGGAAAAAATACCATAAAGTAAATATGAAGCTTAGGTACAACACACTCGTAATTTAAATGTTAAGTCCACTAATGGAAGGGAACAATAATGTCTTAGCAATCACTTTTATGATTAGTAAAAATCAAGGATGAAAGTTTCTTAGGGATCTTTTGAAATGATATGTATTAGTTAGAATCCATATTCTTACAATAAAATACTTTTCCTAATTACAGGGCACTAGAACAATATGTTCAGCTCTGATTCTTCTGATTATAATGTAATTAATCTAATATTTTCTGTTCCTTGATGTATATCATTCTGTGTTTAAAGGAAATTGAAACATTTTTATAATTAGATATTAATTTAAATTATGATTGGCCTAATTTGACAGATTTACTTGTTAGTGGAATGGAAGTAAAATTCCATGGTTAAAACCAAAATAGAAAAAAGCCCATTTTTGGAATGCATTAAGTTGAGCTGATATTTTTACAGATGTTGAATATGTAGTTTTTCCATATATCTGATGCATGAGATAGTTATCAGGGTTATTTGTGCTATTCTTTAACTTTGCATGATGCATTATTTTCCTCATGATATTCTTAAACTATAGACATACCAAATTATAATAGTAGTAAGTGTGATTTAAATGAGCAAAATTTTAAGACTGAAAGTAAGGTAGTAAGTAAAACCTGTGAAGTTATGTATTTTTACTCATTCAAAGAATGTTGTTGATGATAATAGGCAAACTATTTTTGGCATACATTTAAATCAAGAATTGATATTGTAAGTCTTAACTTTAGCTATTGTATGGATATGTGGTAGTAGTATTTCATTTGGTTTTAAATGATATTTCCCTAATGGCTGATGATTTTGAGTATCTTTTCATGTGCTTATTAGCCATTTATATAAGTCTTTACCAATATTTTAAAAAATTGAGTTCTTTGTCTTATTATTGAGTTGCCAGAGTTACTTTTATCATTGGGCATACAAGTCTTTTGTCTGGTAAGTGTATTGTGAATATTTTCTCCCAGTCTATGGCATCCTTTTTCATTTTTTTAAGAGTGTGTTTCTAGGAGAAATTTGTAAATTTGATGAAGTCTAATTTACCAGTTTTTTCTTTTGTTTGTGTTTTTTTATGTTTTATCCATCTTGTATATTTCCTGGTCGCAAAGATTTTCTGTTTTTTCTTTTGGAAGTTTTACATTTAGGTTTGTGATTGATATCATGCTTTAATCTTTGTGTATGGTGTGAAGTATGAGTCAGTTTCTTTCTCTATGGATACCCAATTATTCCAGCATAACTTATTTATTTATTTATTTATTTATTCATTCATTCATTCTTTCCCCACTAAATTACCTTGGTGCCTTTGTAAAAAATCAACCGACCACTTGTGAGTGGGTCTATTTCTGCCTCTCTGGTCTGTTCCACTGAGTTATACGTATGTATCCATGCTTAACACCAGTTAATTCCAAAGTTATCTTAATGAGGCCGAGTGGTCCCTGGACTCGTTTGTACTCTTCTCTGTCTTAATTCACTTTCCACACTGCATCTAGCATGATCTCTCAAATATAAGTTTAATCATTATTCTACTTTAAAGGCTCCCTTTGTCTGTAGAATAAAATCTTCCTTTCTTACTTTGTATTGCAAGATTTTCATGAAACTGGCCCCTACTTATCTTGTGGGCTTCACCACTGTCTTATACCTCTCTTCTCCCCCTCATTCCTATGTGGTCTTTCTGCAGTTGTACTGGAGCATGTTTCTGTCTTGTAAGCCTTTGCACTTGCTTTTTCCTTTGCTTGACTAAGAATCTTTCTTACAATCTTCACTTCCCATTTGCTATACCACTTGTCATCTTCTAGGTTTTATTCAGATTAATTTATCATTTCCTCCTCCTTTTCTTCTTTCCTGGCTTCTCTTGGGATAATCACTCTGCACTCCAATAACACCATACATAATACATTTCCTACTTTATGGTAGTTGTTCTCACACTTTTTGGTCTCAGGACTCCTTTACACTTTGGTTATTGAGGACCACAAAAAACTTTGTTTATATGGACTATATCTATCAAATTAATTTAGAAATTAAAAAATAATTTATTTAAAAATGATAATAAACTCATGTTAAGATAATTAATTTTCATAAAAAGCTCTTAGTTTCCAAAAAAAAAAAAGAGTGACATTGCTTTTGCATTTTTACAATTCTTTTTAATGTCTGACTTAATAGAATACAGCTGGAGTCTCATACCTGCTTCTACATTCAATCTGTGATGAAGTTACATTTCATGTAGTCTCTGGAAAATTGCACTGTACCCTTGGTAGAGAATGAAAGTGAACAAAACAAATAAGATCTTTCATTATTAGGAAAATAGTTTTTACCTTATGCATCTCCCAGAAAGGTCTTGGGAACTCCTGGATATCCCTGGACTATACTTTGTAAACCATTGCTTTATAGCAATCACTTCATTATTTGTCTCCTCCCTTTGACTGTGTGCAATGAGAGTAGGGCCTAGGTTCACCTTGCTTACTGACATATCCTTCTAGTGCCTGGGACATTGTCTTCCAGACATTGATTGATTGATTGATTTATTGATTGATTCACTTATTCAATCAATTGCTTAGCCAGTTTAGTTCTCTAGAAATAGACGTCAGACACTAGTGGCATATGCTATGTGTATACAAGAGAATTGTACATGGACATGTCTTTTACCAATTCCACTGGGCATTTTGGTTTTTTCACATAATGTCACAAGAGTATAATTCTTATTTGGGCTCAATATTGAGGTAAAAACAAAAATATAAATTAGTTTTTTTCCTTGGATTTTTAAAATAAGATGTATGTATATGGGGTGGAATAAATGTAAGCTGAGCTATGAAATACTGCCTTGCATTCTAAAAGTCTAATCCTGTTATTTCTATTTGACCAGAGGGGTGTGAAGCTGCATTGTCCCTACTTATTTGTATTTAAGTATTTAGGAAAAATACACAGGAAATATTTATTCTGAAGGGGTCATTAGGTAGCCAGTAGGAGCTCTTAGCCTATCTTAAATGCTTGCCAGAAAGACTGACCGTTTTCCAATGTGGACCAGAAGAGCACATTTAAGTGGTAATGAATTAGGAAAAAAAGTAATAGCATGAGGCATAGCTTACTAATTATGAGTTGCCTGGTTTTCATGAAAGTCTTAATTAGAAAGAAAAGGAAAAGATGTCCTTATTATTACAACTACATGTTCAGCTTTTATGGCATTATTATAGGAAATCACCATGCTCTCCAATCTACCCTTAAAAATTGTGACATGCAAACACACTAGATATGGCCCTACTAAAATTCAGCTTCTTGACTTCAGTCTTCATCTTAATCTGCTTTGGAACATACTTTTTGCCATGATAATAGTTATAGGACTTGAATCCACTAGGAGATATTTATTTTTGCTTTTCTAACCAAGCAGACTGAACTTCAGACATAGATTTCCTTATATGTATTGTGAATTAGTGGCTTATTTATGTGGCTCACATAGGCCATCTAATAACTGTTTTGTGTTTCGGATTTGGTAACATTTTGAATGGAGTCAAATGAGGAAATGACTTTGGCACCAAGCATTTATTTAGTAGCTCTTCTACAGGACAGCGTGTTTGCTAGTGAAGGAAATTCATTGTGTTAATATGGCCACACTGCTCTTTGACATTGCTCCCTGTAATGGAGAATGGATTATGCTGTGATTTTAACATGCCTTTAAAGAAGGAGGTATTAGGAAATAAAATTGTTTACACACTGTCACTATGAGATTTTGGCAAGTAAATAGACTTCCCGTTTATCAAGGAAAAGTTTTTTTATTTTTTATTTCTAACTGTACAACATTTATTCCTCTTTCTTAGAAAGGCCAGGATAAACCTGTTTATTTGTATATTTTATACTTGGGATTTAATTATTTGATTATTAACAAGGTGATACATTAAACCCATGCTCTAAGAATAAGCATTTAAATTCTATGTGCCAGAGAACATAGCATATTATGGGATGAAATATTTTACCTCTTTTCTTCCTTTTAGCACAGCATTCTGAAATTTTTTGGTCATTGCAATGATCTTGATCGGGAGATGAGAAAATGCTTGAAGAATGAGGTAAGAAAAATGTTAAAAGGATGGAAATCGTTCAACAATAGAACAAAACATTTTAAAACAGTATTATATATTACTGCTGTTATTAACTCCTCCCCAATCCTCCTATCTAATAAAAGAGTAATGTGGAAATTAACCATCACTACACTACACCCACAAGCCACGCCCACCAGCCAATCAGGAGCGAGTATGCAAATCAACCCAACTAAGATGGCTGCAGCCACGGAGTGAGCAGGAGGCTTGGGTTTCCCCGGCAATGGAGGAAGCCAAGCTTTCCGCACACCCTGGCCAGCCCAGGCCTCCACTCAAGGCTACAAAGTTTCAATTATAGAAGACAAATAAATCCCAACAAAAATGGCGGCAGCCATGGAGCTGGAGAGAGCAGGAGGCTTGAGTTGCCCATGGTGATGGAGGAAGCCAAGCTTCCGCAGCCCTGGCCTGCCTACAAAGTTTCAATTATAGAAGATAAATAAATCCCAACAAAAATGCCTGCAGCCACAGAGCAAGCAGGAGGCTTGGCTCCGCTCAAGGCTACAAAGTTTCAATTATAGAAGATAAATAAATCCCAGATCCCCAGGCCTCCGCTTGGGTCTCTGGGGGGCGTGGCCAGCCTGCAAACCACCACAGGCCCCTTGCCCAGGCTGCCCCACGCCCCAAGGGAACCCCCACTCTGATCCAGGACACCCTTCAGGGCAAACCAGCTGGCCCCCACCCGTGCACCAGGCCTCTATCCTACCTAATAAAAGAGTAATATGCAAATTGATCATCACTCCAACACACAAGATGGCTGCCCCCATGTGGACACAAGATGGCCGCCGCAAGATGGCCAGCAGGGGAGGGCAGTTGGGAGGGACCAATGACTGCAAGGGAGGGCAGTTGGGGTTGACCAGGCCAGCAAGGAGGGCAGTTAGGGTTGACCAGGCCAGCAGAGGAGGGCAATTGGGGGCGACATGGCCTGCAGGGAAGGGCAGTTGGGGGGGACCCAGTCCTGCAGGGGAGGGCAGTTAGGGGTGACCAGGCTGCAGGGGAGGGCAGTTAGGGGCAAACAGGCTGGCAGGGGAGCAGTTAGGCATCAATCAGGCTGTTAGGGGAGTGGTTAGGAGATGATCAGGCTGGCAGGCAGAAGTGGTTAGGGGCAATCAGGGAAGGTAGGCAGGCAGGCAGGTGAGCAGTTGGGAGCCAGCAGTCCTGGATTGTGAGAGGGATGTCCAACTGCCCTATTGGGATCGGGCCTAAACGGGCATTTGGACATCCCTCGAGGGGTCCCAGATTGGAGAGGGTGCAGGCTGGGCTGAGGGACACACACCCCTGTGCACGAATTTTGTGCACCGGGCCTCTAGTTTTAGTATAACAGAGTAAAATAGACTTTATATGTATATCTATAACCTAGGGCAGAAATGGAAGCCTCTTGGGACAATTTTAGAATACCGCTGTTGTTTGGCATGCATATAAATGAAACAGCTTCTTTTCTATAATCCTTGTAATTCCTCTGGATGAATTTTAAAGTTTGGGAAGTTGACTTTGTACACTATATGATTGTCTAACCACTATGCTATATACCTGAAACTAATAAAAAAATAATATTGAATATGAACTGTAATTGAAAGAAAAAGATGCAATGGTAAGAGAGGATTCTCTTCATTGGAATTTGATCTATAATTTTCTTTGTTTAATTTTTTAAGAGTTTGGGAAATTGAATCTCTTTTTAACAAAAAAGACATGTCAGTCAGCTATTGGCTTCAGCAGGTAACTAAAACTCTCTGGACCTCAGTTTCCTTTATAACATGGTGAGGCTGGACTTAGGCTCTTGACAGCTTTAAATTTTTTAATTTCTTTATAATTATGGCATATATAAACCATAGGGATCTAGTTTGACTTATTTGGAAAGACTAATTTTCTGAACCCAATTTTAGGCTAAGATTTGAACTTGGGCACATAGTCAAAATACCTAATTCATTGTTTTTTTACAGGCACTACTAACCAAGCAAAGTGCATTTTAAATCTTTGAAAATAAATTTAATGTCATTTTTGTTTTGTACATCAGATATTTTATGTCTAGAACCTTTAAAAATCTATAACTACTAAAAATCTGCCTTCCAGTTTTCTCTATCTTTGAACTTTTCCCCCCATTAGCCTTATAATAAAAGGCTAATCTGCAAATTGTCCCCTCGGGAGTTTGATCACTCACTATGACATGTGCTGACCACCAGGGGGCGGCACGGAATGAAGTGAGGCCCCAGCCAGCAGCTGGGCGAAGGAAGGCCCTGTAGCATCCTCTTTTGTCCCTCTTACCTGTGTTTTGTTTGGATTTTGGTTAATTGACCTTCCATTCTATCTGTGTTATTCAGTCGAGTTTTGTGAATAACATTATATTCATCCTTTTCTCTCGTCTTTTATTCAGGGGCCATTTTGACTCCCTTTGGAAATAATCTTAATATATATTTTAATGTAGACTATAATTTAATTTGCTCTATGCTTATTTTATTGGTTTGCTACAAAGTATTATCTTCAGAAGACTCACTCTTAAGACCCTCCTCCCAGCCTAATTGTTGGAGGCAACATGTGATTAAAAATATCAAGCATTTTTCTCAGAGCATATATCTATCTATCCATGTTCTGGAGGCTTTTTTCCCCCCTAAATTTATCTGTCTGTCTATCTATCTGTCTGTCTGTCTGTCTATCTATCTGTCTATCTATCTATGTATCTATATATTTTGATCTCAGGAAGGGAGAGGGAGAGACAGACAGAAACACCTGTGAGGAGAGAGAATCACCTATTGGCTGTCCCCCTGCCCCCCACTCACATGCTCCACACTAGGGATCGAGCCTGAAGGCCAGGCATGCTCCCCGACTGGGAATCGAACTGTGACCTCTTGGTTCATAGGTCGACACCCAACCACTGAGCCATGCCAGCCAAGACCCTTAAATTTTTTAAAGCAATAAAACACTTTTCCCTTAACAATCTTAAGAGGAAAATTAATGTATGGCAGGTAAAAGGAATGGTTTTCGTTAAAGGGACCTGGTGCTTCACCTATAATTTGAAGAGGCCCTTTGATGGGGAAGAAAAATAAAAGTTTGAAAACTATCACTCCAGGAGATATGTTAGAACCCTTCAATCAAAACTATAGACTTAGAAAACTTCTTAAAGGTTATCTAACCCAACTCCTTATGTTTGAGGTTACTGGACCAGAAGATAAAGTAACTCAACATCAGGAATCACCACACCAGGAGTCGGGAGGGGATCCAATCAAGTACTTGGTTAACTCTGTCACTAATCATTTGTTTCTGTGACCTCTTTCCATATCTATGTTTCCTAAAAGATTTTGATGTCCAACAGTTCACATATACTCAGTTTTCTCCCCTCTGTCTAGGTATTCTTCATTCACCTTTAAAATACGTCTGTATTAGTATATCCTATCTAAAGAGGGAATATGCTAATTGACCATCACACCCTCACAAAGATGGTGTTGCCCATAGCCAATAAAGAGGGATTATGCTAATTAACTGCCACGCCCTCAAAGATGGCGGCACCCACAGCCACAAGGTGGCAGCGCCCAGTCCACTCAGCCCTGCTGGGGCGGCAGGCGCGCGGTATGGCTGGGCCCGCCACCAGGTGGATCTGGCTGCTCCATGCGCCTGCCTCCAGAGTATCCCAGTCCCCTCAGCCCTCTAGCCGCCTAGGGCCGCCTGAGGCTCAGGTAACCAGGGCCAGCCGAGGCTTGCGCTGCTGGCAGTGGCAGCAGCAGAGGTGTGATGGGCACATCGCCTTCCCCTGATCACCGGTTTGCCTCCTACTCCTGAGGGCTCCTGGACCGTGAAAGGGGACAGGCTGGGCTGAGGGACCCCCCTCCAGTGCATGAATTTTCATGCACCGGGCCTTTAGTATATTAAAAGCCTCTGCATATATACATATAAGAACACTTAAATTCAAGTTTCTCTGCTTTAAATAAATGCTTTTTAAAGTGCCATGCTCTGTATTTCCTGTTATTTATAACCTACTAGCCAGATCAGAATACTAGGTTGAAAACATTTAAGGTTAAAAGTGCATTTAGATCCACCTGATTACAGAAACATAGAATTTGGGGAGATTTGATTCAATGACTATTCATGATGAAAAAATCCTGGGAAGTTCAGCTGACTATAAGTTTCTATTTGAATCAATAGGATAATATGGTTGCTAAGAACCAGTTACTCTTTAAAAAATATATATGTTTTTTGTTTATTGATTTCAGAGAGGAAGGGAGAGGGAGAAAGAGATAGAAACATCAATGATGAGGGAGAATCATTGACCAGCTGCCTCCTGCATGCCCCCCATTGGGGATTGAGTCCACAACCTGGGCATATGCCCTGACCGGGAATTGAACTGTGACCTCCTGGTTCATAGGTTGATGCTCAACCACTGAGCCACACCAGCTGGGTGAGTTGGTTACTCTTGGTAATATTTATAGAAATGTAATATGTTCAGGTCATAAGAACTAGTAGGCCCATTGCAGTCCACATCTGTCAGACTACTTCTAGAGCACTGTATTTAATTCTGGTTGTGATACTTTTTTAAAGGACTATTGATATTAAAGTACTTCATAAAAGATGCTTTATAGAGAAGATATTAGAAGACAGAAGCCATGTTCTGTGAACAGTTGTAGAAAACAGTGATATTCAGCCTGCAAAAGAGATTGTGAATGGGTTATCTGTAATCAGGTATTTGAAAGACTATAACAGGCAAGAAGAAATAGAGGACAGTGGGATAATTTACTGGGAAACATTTACTGGTTCAACATAAAAAACTTTGGAACAGTTATTCGAACAATAGTTAAGTAGATAGTGAGCTCCTTATAACTAGAAGTGTTCAATTAGAGGTTGGGTAATTAGATTGTGAGCTCCTGGAGAACAGGGACAAAATCCATTCATCTTAAATATTTACTGAATTCATATTTTGGGAGGAAATTAATTCAGTAAAGACTTAAGCATCTGTTAGGATGTGGATACTGTACTGTATTGAATGAACTTGTACTAGATATCCTCTAAAGTCACTGTTTCAATCTCAGATTCAGGGAAATAAAAGAGTTTTGTCAGCAAAAACATTATTTTTATTCTGCAAATATTTTATGTAATTTATATAAATGGTAATGTAATCTACTATTTTCTCCCCCTTCCTTTTATTTTCCAGTACATGGAAAAGAGGACCAAGAGCAGGGAGCTTGGCAATGCGATGCGAAAGAGACTTTCAAATCCTCCAGAGGAATCTGAAACATAAATTATATTATCACTGGATACCTTGTCTGAGAGAAGATCTGAAGACTCTTGGTTGATAAAACCAAAAGAATCCTATCTCATTTGGTCTCCAAAATCTTTTGAATAGCAAGTGATCCATGAGAAATCGAGGCATGGAGAAATACAGAAGTGCTGGGTTCAGAATATTTGTTGGGCAGAGCCTTTAGTACTCTGATTCCTTTACCAACACACCTGACTTTTAATATATTTCTTTCCTTTGCCTACAGCCATTTAACATTTGAATAATTTGTCACCCTCAATAAAATAATTGACTTTAGTCATATTTTCTCTGTTCTCTTAGACTCTCCTGGAATTAGGGAGAAATGGTCCCATTAGACTTGCCCTTTTGACAACATGGCAATTCTAGAGCTTTGAAGATACATTGAAGATACAAGCTATGGCTCAGTGGTTGAGCGTCAACCTGTATATCAGAAGTCACGGTTTGATTCCAGGTCCGGGCATATGCCTGGGTTTTGGGCTCGATCCCCAGTAGGAGGGGGCATGCAGGAGGCAGCCAATAGATGTTTCCCTCTCATTAATGTTTCTATTTCTCCCTCTTCCTTCCTCTTTCTGAAATAAATAAAAACATCAAATAAAAAAGATACAAGCTAAGGCAAAAAGAGTTTGAGGAAATTCCCAGCTGTGTTAACTATATGAAAATGTTGTGACTTTATTGTTCTTAAAAGAGCTATTTTCTAAAAGGTTAAGTGTTTAACATTGATAAAAGTACTTCTAGTTAGGATTGAAGTCTTGGTGGACTTTGGTTCTTGTTTGGTTGGATGTGCTCACCCTGGATGCCAGTTAACTCCTGGGCATTAACCTTAGGCCAGCATGCCTACTCTTGCTGGGTACAGGACTCTTCTTCCCATACTCACTTTTTAGCAGCATTCTTTCTGCCTGGTGTTTCTGAGACCTGTGAGAATCTGAAAGTCAACAGCGTCCAGCCACATGACAGCATGGCTTGATCTTCTTACCAGATAAATTGTCAACAGACTGTGACCCAAAATCTTTGCGTGTGTTCAGCATGAGGCCTTGTTAGTGTCAGTGCTGAATAAGTGATTTCCGTATCACAAGAGGTGTTCAAGAGGCTAGACATTCATTCACTTAGTGAGGTGGTTATGTGGAAGGTAGTTACACAGACATGAGCAGAGCAAGGATGATGGGCCAGGTACAGAAGATCACCAGGATGGAAAGCCCCAAGTGCCTAGCAACTGACAATTGTAGGGTGGGTCCTCACCCCCAGGGGGACTTTTCTTCCCCTAGCATATCTCTCTGATCATGAGGTTTGGACCCCCTGACCTTTCCTCCCTAGAAATAATATCTAGGCCTCAGCAATATTCCAGCAAAATCAGACCAGTGACCTCATGGCTGATCTCAGGACCACTGCATTGAATAATGACCCCCTGCCCTGGTGCCAGCCATTCAATCAAAGGAGACCACAACCCTGAAAGGACACACCTGGAAAATTGCTGAATATTCTATTGAGATCTTCCCCTGGAACCTCCCCTAAAATTTCCACCCTTAAAACCCTTAGGATGTAGGACCCAGTTCGCTCACGCCTTTCCTCCAAGGGCCCTTCCTTTACCTCTATAATTTGTTTCCTAAGTCCGTTGCTTTTAGGAATTGCTTCTTCTACCTCTAACTTACCAATAAATGTTCTTTTATCATTTGGGTCTTGGCTCTGAATTCTTTCCTAGCCAGAACCCAAGTACCAAGGTTGCTGAACCCAGGATAGTTCTGACCCCTTCCAGTCAGACACCTGGTGCTGTTATGCCGCCTACAGCAGTTACACAGATAACATATTTGTTGAAGGGTTGGAAGAAGAAGCAGAAGTAATTCTGAGGTCGCTTTCAAGACAGAGGTTTACAAATATTCAGTCATGTTTTTCCTTTGCCCTCCCTCCATGTCGGGCAGTACAGGAAGAGAAATGAGACATTTTGTCCTTAGAAGCTTGTAGTACTGACAAGTTGACTATTACAGTAGTGTAGTAAGTGACATGATTAGGTAGGTGTCAGAGAAAACGGCATCCATGCCCAGCCCTCAGGAAGAAAGAGCTAAGCCAAGAAAGCTACTTAGCACAGGTGACCTTTGACAAATGAAGTGAAAATGGAATACATTCGGGGGAACATCAAGTTCTTAGGCATGACTGGAATATGAGAACTCTTGGTGGAAGAAGATCAGAAATGGCTTTTAATTTTGGAGTTTTTTCTTCCATGCTGTGATGACCAGTTGCAAATTTTAATATGGTGATTTTGATTTGTAGAGGGGGCGTAGGAGAGGGATATGTTTCAATTTGTATTTTTAGTAAGATTTTCTGGTTGTAGTTTTGTAACTGGACATTCACTGGGTCTGTGCTGCCTGTCACTACTTGAGCTAATTCAGCAGAGACAGGGTTGAATCATATATGAGCATTTATTCCAATAATGTTGGCAGTATGGGAGAGCAGCAGGTCATCCACAGAAACCTGCTCTGCAGCTCCCCCATAAGCCAGCTGCTTTTATAGAGTAGCACAAAGATTACATGGGGAATAGGCAATGTGGGCTGGGGTGGGATTCCATTGTTTGGGAAACAAGTTTGTTAATCTTTCCATGATAATAGGCACTTCTTGTATGAGAATGGACCACATTCCAAGGTTGACTCCCAGGGCCCTGGGGTCGTACAACTGCCAGCGAGGTTAGAATGTCTTTTCTTTAACCAATGCAAGGCAATCATGGTTAATAGAGCATGATTAATATTTCCCATAACCATAGCTAGTCCCCAATATTCTATTATTGCTCCTAACAGTTTGGAGTTTACACCCATGGAGACCAATTAGATTTTACCCTAATTTAGGTGAAAAATGAGGGCATGAATTAAAAGAAGTGTCTTGGGGATCAAGAGCAGTGACTAGTTGAGGTGAATCTATCTATCTATCTATCTATCTATCTATCTATCTATCTATCTATCTATCTATCTATCTATCTATCTAATGCCAGCAACTGTACGCAGTAATGACCTGAATGACCAGTTGCTATGACGCCCACTGTGGCCAGTGAACCAGCCCAATTGGGGTGGGGCTGGCTGGCCAAACTCCCGTGGCCCCTTCCCCTAGCTACTCCACCCCTGATCGGCCTCTCCCACCCTGATCAATGGGTGAGGCCAGCTGGCCAACCTCCCCCAGCAGGCCCTGATTCTCCCCTACCCCAATAGGGGGTGGAGCCAGCCGGGGGGAGGGGCTGCAGGAAGTTGGCCGACCAACCCCACCCCTGATGGACCCCCACGACCCCGATAGGCCCTGGCCCCTCCCCCCTGCCAGCTCTGCCCACAATCAGCCCCCACACTCCCAGCAGGGGCAGGGCCGGCCGGCCAACCACCTATGGCCCCTCCCCAAGGCTGCTGGCCCCCAATCAGTCCCCCCACCCCATTCGGGGGTGGGGCCAGCTGGCCCACTGCTCACAGCCTCTTTCCACGGCTGGCCTCACCCCCGATCAGCCCCCACCACACCAATCAAGGATGGGGCTGGCCAACTAACCTCCCACGGCCCCTCTCCCAGCTGCTGACCCCCAATCAACTCCCCCACCCCATTCGGAGGTGAAACTACCCACAGCCCCTCCCCACAGCCAGCCCTGCCTCCATTCGGCCCCCCCCACCCCAATTGGGGTGGGGCCCACCAGCCAATCACCCACAGCCCCTCCCCCCAGCCGACCTGACCCTGATTGGGCTCCAATTGGGGCAGGCTGGCTGCCCAACCTCCCAACAGGCCCGGCCCTGATCCACCCCAATTGGGGCTGGGCTGGCCGGACCCCACCTGTGCATGAATTCATGCACTGGGCCTATAGTCTCTATATATAAAGGGCAAATAGGCTAAGTGTCCTTCCCTCTGTTTGGGTAATGACGTCATGTAGCAAAGCCTGGCTTTCTCTCCTTAGCGATGACTAGCCTCCTTGCAGTTTCTTTAGCCCAGGAACACGCTTTATAGCCAGTGGAAACACTTAACACTGTAACCAAATGTCTGTGAAGCAATTTCCTATGCCTCATCTCATTTGATCCTCACAAAAGTCCTGGAGTAGGTAGATAGGAGACTCGATGGAATCCTATTTTCTTTTCATTAGCTGGAAAACAGATTTAGAAAGCTTAGAAACTTGACCTGACTGAAAAGAAGTAAGAAATGGTGGACCTTGAAAATGACCTCAGTTCTTCTCACTGCGCAGAATATAGTCAAACACTGCTTCATTTAAATATCTTACCCTTTGTTCTCCCTGTGTGATCTACAATAATAATCTGCTTTGTATTGATATTTACTGCTGTGTCTGCTTTGTATTGATATTTACTGCTGTGTTGCTGACAGTTACCTGAAAGAGGTTGGGTTGCTTCACTGGGCTGAAAAAAGTTTAGCTAAATCAGAAAGCAGGTCTAATTAAGCAAGTTTATTCTATATATATATAAAAGGCTAAGTTGACTCGTGCATGCGTGATACATATAAAGCTCTTGGCTGGCGCCAATTGCACACGTGTGTTTCAATCTGTCATTGTCGATCATGAATTTGGTTGACATTTCTTCCAAAGAGAAAGGGCGAATAGTGATCTTAAAATATTTCTTGTAATTAATTTCCTTTGAATGTGCACAAATCTGTGCATCGGGCCATTAGTTGGAATATAAAATCAGCATGATTGAGAAGGTATGGGGTGTAAGAAAAGTCTAGGAGATCTCAGGCATTTGATTTGTGCTTTCCTGCTGCTGATGCCCTGCTCTGCCCTGATGGGAGCGGGTACAGGAGAGGTGTGATGTGAAGTGCTGAGTTTGAGGTGTGTGGATGACCTGGGTGGAGATGGCTTTTATTCTTTTGAGTACTCAGAGGTGGAGCTTATTAGAGCCCCCTGAATTGGAACAGACTTGGGAAACAGCAGCATGCAGATCAGAGCTAACAGCCCTTAGCCAGTGTCATTAATGGTTCGTGAGAGTTTTGTAGAGCAGAATGAAGTTTTTGGGTCACTTGATTTTTAAAATTATATAAGTACTACATTTTTATGGAAAAGTCAAACAATTTATAAGATTTATAGAGCAAAAGTTATCCTTCTTTATATCCCAGTATCATGATTTCCCAGAAGTATCTATAATTGACAGTTGGGTGGGGCTTCTAGGCATTTACATTAATATATCAGGAGAGGGAGCCCCATGTACAGAGAAGGAGCAGACATAGAGGTAGAATGCAAACCATAGTGAATGGTGCCACATTACCAAGGGGGTTACAGAGGAAGGAGTGTCACTGCATCAGAGCTGAAGTGGCAGTTGATTGGCCTCTATCTTCTCTGACCTTAGAGCCCTTCGGTGATGTAAGGAGTGGGTGGGAGCTGAAGTGGAGCTGGAGGATATAAGCACATTTGAAAAGGCTTGGCTCTGAAGGGAGGGACAGTGCAGGATTGAGAGAAGGTCTAACAAAATCAAAAGAAAATGGTGCGTGCCACTTGGAAATGGCCATATTTTGAAAGAATGTCAGGAAAGAGGGAGGGATTAATTTATGGAGTGAAAACTTTGAGGATGCAGAAATGGATGATATTCAGGGCCCATTGTGACAGTGATAATGCTTTTGCTAGAAAACAGAAACTGAAAACTTGAAGCACTGTAGGACATGCAGAATATTCTTTTCAGAGAGCAGTAAATGCCTATTTGTGCAGGATGTAATCCTGTTTATTCTACAAAGAGCAAGGCTTTCTTTCTGCTCTCTGAGGACCAAAATCTCAGATACACTGTGTTCACCAGTGATATGCCAGTCAATGTTTAATGACTGGCTCTCAAAAACAAAGGCACTAATTTGTAGCATTTGCCATTTTTTAAAAATTGATTTTTAGAGAGGAAGGGAGAGAGAAAAACATCTCTATCAGAGTAGAACATCAATCAGCTGGCTCCCGCATGTTCCCCACCGGGGATCAAGCCTGCAACCCTGGCAAGTGCCATGACCTGAAATCAACCAGCAACCCTTTGATTCACAGGACGACGCCCAACCAACTGAACCACACAGGCCAGGGTGCATTTGCCATTTTCTGTTGTAAATATTCCTTCCATGGCAGACTTCAAGCTACCAAGCTTCTGTCACTGAAGGTGTAGTTGGGAAGAGGTGCCTTAGTAGGCAGCTGACTCCAGCCTCCCATGGCACACCACTGCTGTGCAGAAGGAACTGCAAAGAATCATCAAATCAATTGCCCACTGATGATCACCTTTCCCACCTCTAATGTTTTGTCAGTTGAAAGCACCTGTAATACAAGATGTACACTAGAGAAATACTGTTGTGACTCGTGTGACAGAGCAGCTGTAGTTGAGGACTCCTGGAATTCAAAGAGCCTCCAGGGGTATGTCATTTTGTGGAGGAGTGTATAACCATATGCCAGGTGGATTAGGAAAGAAATGACACCTGCCTGTGCCATTATGGATGGTTGGAATTGTGCCCTGGCAGCAGGGTTCAAGAGCTCAGACACCCCCAACCCTCTTCTTTATAATCACATTACCTTGATAGCCATCTCAAGACTGTTGGGACCTGCAAAAATGGGACTGGGTTGTCTGTAAGTTGTTACCTAGCTGTATGACTTCTGACAGGGTGCTCAGTCTGGATTTCAACTCTTATTTTTAAAATAAGATTGTTGGACTACTTTACTGTTTTGTTTACCACTGAATCCTTGTTATCTCAGTCCTAAGCTCTAAATCAGTGGTTGGCAAACCGCAGCTTGTGAGCCACATGAGGCTCTTTGGCCCCTTGAGTGTGGCTCTTCCACAAAATACCATGGCCTGGGCAAGTCTATTTTGAAGAAGTGGTGTTAGAAGTTTAAGTTTAAAAAATTTGGCTCTCAAAAGAAATTTCAATCATTGTACTGTTGATATTTGGCTCTGTTGACTGATGAGTTTGCCGACCACTGCCCTAGGAGTTTTACAGCTTTGGGTCTTTAAGTTTTAATTTGTTTTGTGTTCATTTTTGTGAGTGGTGCTAGAATAAGAGACTAAAATACATAAGAACCAAATGCAATGTATGAATCTTGTTGGATTCTGTTGGGAATAAACCAACTGAAAAAAAGACATTTGGGGTAGTTGGAGCAATTTGAGTATGATTGGATTTCAGATGATGTTAAGAGATTACTGTAATTGCTGAAACCGGTTTGGCTCAGTGGATAGAGCGTTGGCCTGCGGACTGAAGGGTCCCGGGTTCAGTTCTGGTCAGGGGCATGTATCTTGGTTGCGGGCACACCCCTGGTGGAGAGTGTGCGGGAGGCAGCTGATTGATGTTTCTAACTCTCTATCCCTCTCCCTTCCTCTCTGTAAAAAAATCAATAAAATTTTTTTTTTTAAAGGGAAGCAATTTCATATAGAAATATGACTTGTCATGAACATGTACTCTTCTAAGAAGAGGACTCAGGACTGTTGGTTGTTTTATTTCTAAATGCTTAATGTTTATTTTGATCTTTGTGACTCTAAAGGGCTCTGGGTTCTTCTGCTAAAGACAAAGGGCAGCCTTTCTTAAAAAATGAATGTTGATAATAGAAAAGCTGGGAGCAGAATAGGAATATGTTCAAAATATGATATATATGCCCACATTAAAGCTTACTCACAACTGCTTTGAAGGCTTTTTTTTTTCACCCTAGGTTCCTTATTTTCCATAACAAATTCATATAAATCCAAAATGACTATTTTAGATTTTGTTGAGAGTCAGAATACTAGCATGGTCAGGAGTTTGGAATCAGACAGACTTATATTCAAATATCCCAACATTGTCACCTGTGAACTCTGGTGATGGAGGATTTACTTAAATTTACTTAAACTCTCAGAACCTAAATTTCTTCAACTGTGAGGGGCTAATTATAGTACCCATTTCATAGAGTTATGGTTAGAATTAAATGGTTACATTCACATTTGGTGAGATTTAAATTATGTTCTTGGGATACTGTGAATATCCATAGAATCCTGTGTACGTGTGTTAGAAAACCACTAGAAACTTAAGAATATGGCCATATAAAGACAAATGCCTCTTGTCTACCTTTAAAACCCCCTCTCAATAATGATATATAACCACCTTTGTCAGAATAAGGAATTCGGTCCTCTGAAGTGAATTTTACAAAATTCCTATATTTCTGGAGTTGAGAATTCCAAATATTTGTCTTGTTTCCTTTGAACTTAATTTGTCTTCTCAGCCTCCCCACTAGAGAAGAGAGTGAGATGTGAGAACCAGGCTTTTAAGGACTATTTGATTGAGTGAGGATAGTACTGCTAGATATCACCTAGGCTACACAGATGAGCAAGACTCAGCCGGTATCCTTAAGAAGGCCTGAGACATATGTGTATATCTTCAGAGAAGAAGAAAGAAGAGGTGATGTTAAGAAAGGCCTTTTTTAAATATAAATCTTTATTGTTCAGATTATTACAGTTGTTCCTCTCCCCCCCCCATAGCTCCCCTCCACCCGGTTCCCACCCCACCCCATGCCCTTACCCCCCCCCCCCGCACTGTCCTCATCCATAGGTGTATGATTTTTGTCCAGTCTCTTCCTGCACCCCCCACATCCCTATCCCCCCGAGAATTGTCAGTCCACTCCCTTTCTATGCCCCTGATTCTATTATATTCACCAGTTTATTTTGTTCATCAGATTTTTTATTCACTTAATTTTTAGATTCACTTGTTGATAGATATGTATTTGTTGTTCATAATTTTTATCTTTACCTTTTTCTTCTTCCTCTTCTTAAAGAATACCTTTCAGCATTTCATATAATACCGGTTTGGTGGTGATGAACTCCTTTAGCTTTTTCTTATCTGTGAAGCTCTTTATCTGCCCTTCAATTCTGAATGATAGCTTTGCTGAGTAATCTTGGTTGTAGGTTCTTGCTATTCATCACTTTGAATGTTTCTTGCCACTCCCGTCTGGCCTGCATAGTTTCTATTAAGAAATCAGCTAACAATCATATGGATGTATTATACTCCCTTGAAGGTAATTAACTGTTTTTGTCTTGCTGCTTTTAATATTCTCTCTTTGTCTTTTGCTCTTGGCATTTTAATTATGATGTGTCTTGGTGTGGTCCTCTTTGGATTCCTTTTGCTTGGGGTTCTGTGCGCTTCCTGGACTTGTAAGTCTATTTCTTTCACCAGGTGGGGGAAATTTTCTGTCATTATTTCTTCAAATAGGTTTTCAATATCTTGCTCTCTCTCTTCTTCTGGCACACGCATAATTCGGATATTGATACGCTTGAAGTTGTCCCAGAGGCTCCTTACACTATCTTCATATTTTTGGATTCTTTTTGCTTTTCTGGTTGGGTGTTTTTTGCTTCTTCGTATTTCAAATTTTTGACTTGATTCTTGTGATCCTCTAGTCTGCTGTTGGATCTCTGTAAATTATTTTTTATCTCAGTCAGTGTATGCTTAATTTCTAGTTGGTCCTTTTTCATATACTCGAGGGTCTCACTAAATTTATCAGCAGTTTCTAGAAAATTCTTGGAAAACCTTATAACCATGGTTTTGAACTCTATATTTAGTAATTTGCTTTCCTCCATTTCTTTCATTTGTGACCTGTTTCTTTGTCTCCTCATTTTGGCTGCTTCTCTGAGTTGATAGAGTGGCTTTGTGTGCTAGGTGTCCTATAGGGCCCAGTGGCTCAGCCTCCCCAGTTACCTGAGATGGACACTCTTGGTGCATCCCTTTGTGGGCTGTGTGCACAGTCTTGTTGTAGTTAAGCCTTGATTGTTGTTGGTATCACTGGGAGGAATTGACCTTCAGGCCATTTGGCTGTGAGGATCAGCTGTGTCTACGATGGGAGAACTTCTTTGCTGGAGACACCCTTATGAGGCAAGACTTGCTTCAGTGGGGCTTTGATGCTCACTAAGTCTACTTCCTGAGTGTGTCCCTTATGGATCTGAGGAGTTGTAATCTGGATGGTCCCACTCTGACCACTGGGTACACTGGCTCTTGGATCTCTAAGGAGGTGCTAATTTAGCCTCTGCCTGAGGCCACCCAGCAGGAGCTATGAAGAGATCTGCAGATTCCTCTTCTTTGTTTGGATTTTGGAGGTGCCCAGATGAGACCCAGCTGTGAAGCAATGCAAGCTGCTGTGGGGCCTTGGGCCTTCTTTTGGATGTTCTGGGTCTCTCTGACTCAGCTGCAGTTTGTTAGGTAATTTTAGATTTCAAAGGACCAGGCCATTCATATGCAAAAGCCTCTGTGACAGCTTGGGTGGGGTGGGATCTCAGGGCAGAGCAAACAGCAATGGCTTCCCATCAGCCATGCCCTAAGAGGCCCCCTTGTCTCAGTGTCCCGTAGTAATCGCTGCAAGCACCTCTCAGAGAAAGCCGCCCTCAAGTTCCGTCTGAAGCCAGACAGTCCAGTTTCTCCCTGTATGAGTCTGGGTCCCCGGCGTCTCACCCGGAACTGGAGTCCAGAGCAGTTGGGAGCTTGTGTCTCCCTCTCGTTTGAAAAAGACAACCACTTCCTCAGTTGCCAGGCCTCTCCGCATGTGCGCCTCCGTACCGCTGCCTTTACTTCTACAGCTCCTCTGAGTCTCAGTGTGCTACTTCTAGTTGTAGAATTTCCACTCAGCCAGCCTTCCTGTGGTTCTGGATGATGTCTTTTAGTTGTAGTTTTGAAGTGGTTGTGCGAGGCAGCAAGTTCAGTTATTTACCTATGCCACCATCTTGGTTTCTCTCAAGAAAGACAACTTTTAAAGTCAGAATTTTTCATTGGAATCTTGGTTTCCCTTCTTATCTTTGGCAAACCTTACTTCTTTGAATTTCATTTTTCTCAGTTGTAAAATGGGTATCTTTGTTTTACCAGTTGTGTGGATCAAAGGAGACCCCATGACATTACTTTTGAACTATAAAGAGCCATACAGACATTAGTTGATATTTTATAGAAAGGGACTTTCAGACTTCTCTTGGTATCCCAAGAGGCATCAGAACAAGCTGAATGTCCTATAGACTCTTGGAGGCTGGGTCTGGGGAGGGCCTGAAAGAAGGTGTTAGCCTCCTTTCTCTTGTTCTTTCATCCCCCCTGCACCCCCCCTCGCTTCCCCCATTCTCTCCCCCCCCCCCCCCCATGCTGCTCTTGGGCCCAGACAAGGAAGCTTCCCAGCATTGGGTCCAGTACTGTCCAGTAGAACTTTCTATTATGGAAATGTTCATGTATCTGTGCTGTGTGATTCAGTAGCCACTAGACACGTGTTGGGTTCTTGAAATGTGGTTGTGTGATGGAGGGACTGAATTTTAAATTTTGTTTTATTAAAAATATTTTTTTTAAGATTGTATTTTTATTGCTTTCAGAGAGGTAGGGAGAAGGCGAGAGATAGAAACATCAATGATGAGAGAAAATAATTGATTGGGTGCTTTATGTACTCCCCCGACTTGGGATCAAGCCCACAAGCTGGGCATGTGCCCTGACCAGGAATCAAACCGTGACCGCCTGCTTTATAGGTAGACTCTCAATCATTGAACCACCCCGTTTGGACTGAACTTTAAATTAAGTCAAATTAAATTATTTAAAATCCTCATCCAAGGATATGCTTCTATTGATTTTAGAGAGAGAAGGAAGGAGAGAGAGAGAAAAACATTGATGCGAGAAAGAAACATCAATTGATAGCATCCTCTATAAGCCCTGACTGGGGATCAAGCCCACAAGCTGGGCATGTACTCTGACCAGGAATCGAACATGCAACCTTTTGGTGTATGGGATGACACTACAACCAACTGAGCCACCTGGCCAGGGCTAAATTTAACTTAATTGAAATTAATTTAAAATAGCCACATGTGGCTAGTAACTACTATATTAGACAGCACTGGAAACATTCTGAGAAAATTAGAAAGGGTACCTAAGCTGGCCAGAGACATGACTTCCCTTCGTAAGAAAGAGCTGTGAGGCTCAGAAGACCTGGTCCTGGCTCTGCCTCCCACTGTGCGTGTGGATTTATGGCATCTGGCCTCCCCTCTGTTTAGCTTCCTGATCTGTAAAGGGAACAGAAGGAAGAGTGTATTAAATTCTTTCTAGTGCTACATTCTTGACTCTATTGTGATTTGCCTTTTATTTGTGTAAATATTACTTCACATAGTAATATTTAATGGTGGGTTTGCTTCAAATAGCATACTCTGGCTGTGTAATTGGATGTGTGAAATTTGTTGTCTGCCCACATGCTCTCCTAGGGAAATTTTTCTCAGCTTTCTGAATGGGGACTTGAGTTTTATAAAAAATAATTCTTGAATTTCTTGCTCCCACTCTGATTTATTTATGCCAGACTATCTTTACTAAATAAGTGATTAACTCATGAATGTGCCCCAGTTTATAAACTACCAATATTGAAATACTCCCCATATCACCCCCAGTCTCTAAAACGTGTGTAAGAGAGCTTTGACTGGGATTTGAGTCAGGAAAACCCAAACTGTATTGCATGTGATTGAGAGGAGAGAGCATTTGTTGGATCAGCTGGGTAAGGGATGTTTCTCAAGTAGCATACTCATAAATTTGAAAATATAAAGAATTGGCCTACCACAGCCTAAGAACAGCTTGTAACTCTGTTTTGGAATGTCATATTTTACTGTTACTTAATTAAATCTGAGAGCAGTGATTGGGGAAGTGGGTTTTGTAAATATTGCTCTGAAGCTTTCACATTTCAACAGAAAACAGATGCCAAGTATTTTCATGATTATCGATGTTCAATTATTGGGATAAAACACAAATCTAATCCTTGGTATAGCAAAATGCCAGCTGTGGCCTGGGATGATGAGGGTGGGGGAATAAAAATGAATTTGTCAAGTTTGAGTGAGGAATAAGTTGGCTAGGAAGACCTTTTTCTCCCCCTTTCAAAAGAGGCCTAAAAATGAAATATTTATCAGCAGAAGAATATAGAAACACAATTATAATTTAATGTGAGTCATAACACTGTGTTGTTCAACCAGGGAACAAAATAAGTTAGAGGCAGAATAAAATTACTTTATTTGTGTCTCTGAAGAACATGATGTTCTGTTTGTCTGTGTGTCCTTGGGTTAAATGTCTGAGTGTCTATTCTTGCTCCCCAAGTGGTCAGTAGCTTTATTACTGGCCATTTGTCTGGAGTTGCTTTTCAAATAATTAATAATGATAAGTGTTTATTAAGTACCAGATTCTATGCTTTATGCTTTAGTTGCATCAGCTCATTTAATCTTTACATTACCCTATAGGGTGAATATCATCATCCTCATTTTATAGATGAAGAAACTGAGGTATGGAGAAGTTTGGCAACTTACCCAAAGTCTAGGTATCTAGTCTACTAGGTGTCACAGCTGAGGTTTGAACCCATGACCTCTGACCTAGAGCTCAGCTCTTAGTCACTTGCCCACTCCTCTCCTAGTAACATGGGCTTGAGAGCTCCCTTCACTTCCTCTCTGGCAAATTTTGCCTGCCGTGTTCATTCATGGTCACTGTCATTAGGGAGGATTAAAGTGCAGAAGGTTTTGGCTGCTTTGTGATATCTGAGCATTTCTGTGTTTTGTTTTGTTTTTTACTCTGACTATATTCTTCAGCCCCACTTAGATCCCTAAGTGGGAGATGATGCAGGATTCAATATCTTCTCAGGGATAGAGAACAAAATCTTTTCCCTGCACCTAAAGAAAATTTCACGTCTAGCCAGGGAGGATATTTTTTCTTCAGATTTTTGAGTCTGTTTCTGACTGATGAGTTAACACCCTGGTTTTCAAAGTATGCTTGTAGCAGGCACTTGAGTTCTGTGAGCTGGTGCCACAGAATACTGCGTTCACACATGCCTTATTTCACTCTCCACGTATTTAGGGAGCTTCCACTCTGTACCAGGCCCTGTGCTAGGTGTTGGGGACATACTTGTGAACGTCACAGGCCTCACTCTCTGCCTCCCAGCATCCACAGTGTTTTTAATGAAGGCACTATTGACATTTTAAGCCTCACTGTGTGGGTCTGTCCTGCTCATTGCAGGCTATGCAACATCCCTGGCCTGAACTCAATAAATTCCCAAGCAGGATGCCTATAATGCCAGCACTCATTTCCATATGCCGCCAGAGGGCGCTGCTTTCCCTGGTTGAGAACCACTGCGGGGAAGACAGATTTGGAACAAGCAGAAGTTTGAATGCATCCCCCATCGTGTGGGTGTGGTAATAAGAAATTTAGCTCATACTAAGGACAGTAGAAGGAGGCATTTGCAAAAGCAGAGGGAAAACCAAATCCATTTCTCAGTCTCCTGCACTGAGAAGTTGGTGTGTTTATATGTTCCCCACTGAGGTGGGACCAGGAAGGCTGCGTTCCTTCTCTTTTTCATCCCCTTCTCCTTGCTCACCCACCTACTTCACTACCACTCCCTACCTCCAATCTCTACCAAAGGGTAAACCAGATAGACCTGAATGACAGCCTGAGCCAGAGGCTGAGGAAAATCCTGGACAAGAGGCATAGTGAGGGGTTAAGTGATAAGTGACCAGGAGTACTGTGGGGAAAAGGAGAGAATAGAGCAAGCACTCCTTGATAAGACCAATAGGCAGCTTGAGGACAAAGGTAGACGACACCTTTCCCATCCTCTAGACCCTGTGTGTGGGCTAATTCAGCTAATAGCAAGATTTTCCCTACACACTCCCTCCTTCTTACTGTTAACAACATAAATGTGATGGAATCTAATTTACCAGTTTTCTTCTTTTATTGTTTATGCTTTTTTGTGTTCTAAGGATCTTTGTATATTTACTGTTCACAAAGGTTTTCTCCTATTTTTTTTTCCTGGAAATTATATATATAGTTTCAGCTTTTACATTTAGGTCTGTGACTCATTTCAAGTTAATTTTTGTGTATGGTGTGAGGTATGAGTCAAGATTCCTTTCTTTCCCTATGAATACCCAGATTTTCCAACGTCATTTGTTGAAGAGACTATTCTTTCCCCATTAAATTACCTTACCTTGGTGCCTTTGTCAAAAATCAGTCGACCATTTGTGAGTGAGTCTATTGCCAGGCTCTCTGGTCTGTTTCAGTGATTTAGATGCCTAATCTTTTTTTTTTAAATCCTCACCCAAGGATATTTTTCCATTGATTTTTTTTTTTTTTTTTAGAGAGAGTGGAAGGGAGGGGGAGAGAGGGAGGGGTGGGAGAGAGAGAAAAACTTTGAGAGAAACATCGATGTGAAAGATGTGAGAGAGACACATCGATTGGTTGCCTCCTGTATGTACCCCAACCAGGGCTTGAGATCAAGCCTGCAACCGAAGTATGTACCCTTGACTGGAACAGAACCCGGGACCCTTTAGTCTTCGGGCCAATGCTCTATCCACTGAGCCAAACCGGCCAGGGCATAGATGCCTCTTCTTAAGACCAGTTAGTTCCAAGGTTATCTTACTGGGGCCACCTGGCCCCCTGACCTTTTTTACTGTTAACAACATAGTGAATGATTTATGCAGAGAAGAAGAGTGAGGCTGGGGCCTTGCCCTCCCTGGTGAAACCTGTCAAGTGTTAAGCATTGTGTGGGGCTGGGAATGAATGAAGCAAACGCAGTCTTTACCCACATGGAGTTTGGAGACTAGCAAGAGCAACATATCATTTAAGGAAGAAAAAAGCCTAACAGCCCAAGTACCCATCAGTAGAGGAGTGGATAAAAAAGCTGTGGTACATTCATGCAGTGGAATACTATGCAGCTGTAAAAAATAAGGATCTCTTACCCTTTGCAATAGCATGGATAGACCTGGAGATTAGGTATGGGTGCATGGAACAGACTGACATATCTCAGAGGGGAGAGGGGTGGGGGATGGAAAGAGGTTAATCAAAGAACTTATATGCACGTACACAGACAACAGTGTGGGGTGGGCAGGGGCTGGGTGGAGGGGGAGTTGGTGGGGAAATGGGGGACATCTATAATACTGTCAACAATAAAGTTTTGAAAAGCCTAACAAATTTTAAAATTGGGCTCAGATTATGTTGGCAAGGGTGTGGAGATGTAACTTGGTATTGCTTCTATTGAGAAAAACAAAAGTTAAAGATGTACACACCTTATAAGTTAATAATGCCACTTCTATTTATATACCCAAAAGAAACTCTCCTAGGAATACACAGAGTTATGTATTGAGAATGGTCACAGCAGCTTTTTGTTAGTATTTACAGAAAAAAAAATTAACCTAAATGTTCACGAACAGGAGGAGGAATGAATACATTCATACATTGGGAGGCATCTGTGAAAAGGTGTGAACTGGAACCTCACATATTGCTGCGGATGTGTCTCACAAACCTGATGATGAACAATAAAAGCAAATTGCAGAATAGTGTATGTACAATAGGATCCCATTGTATTAAGTCCAAAAACATACAAAAGAATGCAATATACTGCATAGGCATACAAATATAGTAAAAATAGAATCAAATGCATGGGAATGATAAGCCCTGGATTTAAATTAGCAGGAACTCTTAGGAGGAGGAAGGGAATGTAATTGTGCAGAGGAATGCAGATATCTTCAACCATGGCTGTATTTTTATTTAAAGGTAAAGGGGATGGTGGGCACATTGGTATTGTTGTATTGTCATTTACATACAATACCTACCCACCATCTGTTCCCCTCCTTGTCCTTCCTGACAGAACCTCTGTTTTGTTGACTTATCTACCCCCCATTCTATGCATACTGTGATGCTAAAAAAAGCTGACCCACCCTCATTAGTTTGAGGATGACCCATCATGCTTACCAGTAATTGGTTCAAATAGGACATGTGTTTCAATTTGGGCTAATGAACATGGAGAGGTTTTGCTGAAGTCTTTTGGGAAGCACCTTCTCTAAGATAAGAGCGGCAGGGAGCCTCTGTCTCTGTCTCTGTTTCTGTCTTTCATTCTCTGACTCTTCCTGGACCTAAACGAGGAAGCATGGAGCCCTGCTTGCCTATGGCAGCCTTCCAACAATGAGGGGGGCAGCCTTAAGAAGTTACCAACACTGAAGAGATGATTCAACCTGTTGACTGTAATGCCCCTGCTCTGAAGCCCAGCCCACCTTTGCTCTTCCAGAATGTGAGCCAGTAAATGTTCTGGAGGCTTAAGTTCCTTTGGATTGGATTTTCCATCGTCTTGCAGCATTCTAACTGTACTACATAGGTTGCTATGGAAGCACACAGCAATCATTTGCTAATCAGCTGGAAACTTAACTGTTTCTTAATTTACTCAATTTTAAGTTTTCCTCCAATTTTTACTTAAACAATTGTAGCCCAGCCCTGATGGTTGGCTATCAGTACTAGCAAGGAAACCCAACAAACAAGGAAACCAAATATTAATGGGGAAAATCTCAGGTCAGTGTGGGTAGTGTCAGATTGTCTTTTTCTGAGAACACGTGTATTTGTTTTCTGCGTCTGCTGTAACAAGTTACTACAAACCAGGTGTCTCAAAGCAGCAAAAATTTATTCTCCTATAGTTCTGGGGCCAGAAGTCTGAAATCAAGGTGGTGTTAGGGCTGTGTTCTCTCTAAAGGCTGTAATTGGGATTCTGTTCCGTGTCTTCCAGCTTCTGGTGGCTGTTGGCATCGCTCAGTTCTCTTTACATAGTTTCCTTTTTGTGGTTCTGTGTCTCCACTTCTGCCTCTTATAAGGACACTTGTCATTGGGTTTAGTGGCACCTGGATATTCAGAATGGTCTCATCTTAAAATCCTCAATTTAATTATATCTGCAAAGCCTGGTTTCCCCAATAAGGTCACATTCACAGGTTCTGGGATTAGAATGTAGATACATCTTTTTTGGGATGCCAACATTCAAGCCACTACCACAAGTTGCTCTTCGTTGTGATTTGATAGTGCAAACAGGTAACATGGTTCTATTTTCAACCTAAAAATGGTTCCTAATTCATAAAAATAGGAATAAATTGGTTGGTATTTACTGGTGTTCCACAGAAAACATTGTCTTATCCAAGTTGGATAATCGCTTAGGTAACACTTGAGAGGTGGTTTTGAAAAAATGTTTTAAACAAAGAAGATGAAGGTGTGGTGATGTAAATGTTGGACAACATGTTCTTGACAGTGTAAGTTCCGGGCTCCCGGGAGACAGGCGATGCTCAGGCTCAGATATGTCCTAAGGCAAATGTGGACAAAGAAGCCCAGCAGCAGATACAGGTTTGCTGGAAAAGAAAAGTATGAATAAAATTAGCAGAGAGCAGATGGGTGTGAGAAGGGAAAAACTAGTCACGTTTTGGGGCCATTCACTCTCCTCTGAGAGGTGGTAGAGATCCCAGAAAGACAGCTGTGGACCTTGGAAAGGAAAGAAAGGATATTGGACTTGGAATCTGAGAGACCAACTCATGTTTCTGACATATTTCCATATGATTCCTGGATCTGTTTACCTCCCTAAATTTTAGGAAAATTGTACTTCCTGACACAAGTTTATTTCATTAAGAAACAGGGATGATAATACCTACCTCTCAGGGTTGTTATGAGGATAAACTGCTTTGTCCTCCATGATGGAGGCACAGGACGTGTCTGTTGATTGGGAATCTGAAATGTCTTCAGTGAGTGACAGGTGGGGAACACCTATTGTGTGGACATGTCATCATAATTCTTCAGATTCATCAAATTCTACAGGGCTCCAACTAGAAATAGAAAGACCAAGATAAACACATTGGACTTCAGTTTCTAGCCTTGATGTAGTAACTGGTATAGATTAATTAATCCTTCTGCCAGAAACAACTATGAACTTGACAGAATATACGGAGAAACTTAAGTCAGACAGTGGAAACAAGGATAGCAAGACTGTAATCCCTGAGAGATGGGGAAGGCCAAGAGTTGGGTCCCATAATTGTCCAGCTCCTTGCCTGGGGACAGTATTCCAATTATGGCAGGAAGATCTGGAATTTGAGCAGAGCACAGACTGAAGGAGGCAGAGATCAGAGCTCAGGGCAAGTGAAGAAGCTAGAATCCACAGACAGGATATCAGAGAGCAGGGAGCTATGTGTGGAGGTATCTTCTGAGCCTGTGGCTGAGACACATGTGCGAACAAGACCACCAGAGAGCAGCTGCTATAGAGTTGAGAGCACAGTATGAGGCACCAGAGGATGAGCAGGGCAGAGGCTCAGTAGACTTTCATCCCTGCCATAGTGGAGATATGTCATTAATGGTGAGCTAATACCCCTGTGGTGTCTGGCTGAAATGCTAGAAAGACCACACGTTAGGAGGAAGGATTATGATCTAGAGCAAGGTTTCTCAATTTTCATCCATTTTGGATGGGAGAGTTCTTTGTTGTGAGGGTCTGTCCTGTGCATTGTAGCCTATTTAGTGGCATCTTTGGCCTCCACCCATAGGTACCAGTATTGCCCCACCACCAACTTGTGACAGCCATTGTCAGGCATCCCCTAGGGGCAGAATTGCCCCTGTTGATAACTGCCCTAGGATAAGTCCTACTTTGGACCTTCCCTAAGAAAACCAAAAATGAAGTCATGACAACATTTTCAGTAGAGGCAGAGTTTGGAACTTGAGTTCTACCAAGTTGGAGGGTCTTGGGAAACACCTTGGGCACTAACAAATCATAAAACTGAACCTACGTTCGTTTAAAATGACTTGCCTTGTAACTAAACTTCAGAATCAATATCTTTCAGGAGAAGATAACAAAATGGAGATATGTATATAATAATAATAATATGTACCTTACTATATGTTAATCACAATACCCAGTTTTTTCAATCAAGAAAACTAGACATATAAAGAAACAGAAAAATGTGATCTTTAGTAAAGATAAAAGCAGGCAATAAAAACTAAACCCAAGATGGCCTAGATATTGGACTTTGAAAATGAAAGGTTTAAAGCAGCGATTATAAATATGTTCAGAGAATTAAAGGCATAAACAGGTAATTTTGGCAAAGAAATAGAGACCACAAAAAAGAACAAATGGAAATTCTAGAAGTGGAAGTAAAAACAAATGAATAATACCTGAAATTATTTAGCAGCAGATTTCAGATAGCAGAAGACAGGGTCAAGGAACTTGAAGACATGAGTAATAATGATCCAATCTGTAGAACAGAGTGAAGAGATTTAAAAAATGAACTGAGCCTCAGGGACTTGTGAGATAATATCAAATAGTTTTAAATATATGTCAGTAGAGTCCAGAAGGAGAGGGAGGCTAAGAGAATTTACCTCCAGCAGACCTGGATCACAAAAAGTGCTAAAGGATATCATTCAGGCATAAAGGAAATGATACTGAAATATATAGACCAATGTAGGGACCATGTACTATTAAAGCAACAGCCAACAAAAATTGTGTAGTCAAAGCAAAAGAAGTTCTAAGCCTCCCATGTTGACCCCAATAATATTCAAGAGACTCAATATCACAATCCACAGCAACACTCCCTTAAGTCCTATCAGTGGTTTTTAAATATGTCCACAGGTTCTTTGACACTATCCCCTCCCAAAGGTGGAGTCCTATCCCCTTCCCCTGTAGTGTGGGCCGGACTTAGTGACTCACTATAGAATATAGTGGAAGTGATGATGAGTGAGTTCCAAGGCTGGTTCACAAAGGCCTTGCCGTTTCCTCTTTGTTCTCTCTTCTGGAGCACTCACTCTGGAGAAGTCAGCTGCCATATTATGAAGACACCTGGGCAACCCTCTGGAGAGTCCTTGTGGTGAGAAACTGAGGCCTGCCCACAGCCACATGAGTGAGCCATCTTGAGAGGAGGTCTTCCTGTCTATCAGGCTTCAGATGATGGCCCTGGCTAATATCATCCTCATGAGTGACCATGGGTTAGAATAAACCCAGCTAAGTTTCTCCCAAATCCCTGACCCACAGAAACAGATAATACATCTTTATTGTTTTGAGCTGTTAAATTTTGGGGTAATTTATTATGCAGGAATAGATAATGAATTCAATTCCTTTCCTTGGTATATTTCAGTTACCACCTCTCACACTATGCAACAGCTCAAAAATATCTCATCCTGTTTTCTATTTTCTACTCTTCAAAACTTTCACATAGACCCCCACTGTTGAGGCCCACTTCTCTTCCTTCTGCTACTCCCTCACTCTCTTGTTAATTGTTTCCTTGGTTTGTGTGTGTGTGTGTGTGTTTGTTTTGTTGTTGTTTCATTTAGCCCTTTCCATTGCAAACCCCTATCCCCATTTCTCTGATCTTCTTCCACTGTTCAGTGCATTTCTCCAGAAAGACCCCAAAGTAGAGGACAGCATGGCAGGAGGGACAGAAGGAAGAAACTCTGACCAAGTGATTCCAGCTTTTCTTTAATAGGAAATGAAGGGGAAAAGCTACAAACACACATATATCAATCATTTTTTGTCCCTATTACATTAGTATCTATAACTAAAATTTGTTATTTGCATACTATATATAGTCAATACTGTGTTAGGAGCTTTGGATGTGTGTATTTAATCCTAAAATCTACCTCAATGAGGTAGATGCTACTATGATCCCATTTTTCAAGAAGAAAATTGAGGCACAGAGAAATTAAATTGCTTGCCCACAGTCCATGCCAAGTGACATGACCAATGTTTAAAGGTTTGTATAACTCCAAAGCCCTGGCTGGGTCCCTGTACATATTGCATCAAATTGGGCTCAAATGGGCCCAAACTCATTTTAACTTTTACAAAACCACAGGGCTGACTTCTCACAGATTCAATTTCAGCTAAGGCATTTTATTTTTTTTAGTATTTATTTATTTATTTTTAAATTTCTTTATTGATTAAGGTATTACATATGTGTCCTTATTGCCCCATTACTCCCCACCTCCCATTCATGCCCCCACCCCCCTGTTGTCTGTGTCCATTGATTAGACTTATATGCTTGCATATAAGTCCTTTGGTTGATCTCTCTCCCTTACCCCCACTGTCCCCTACCTTTCCTGAGGTTTGACATTCTGATTGATGTTTCTCTGTCTCTGGATCTATTTTTGTTCAGTTTATGTTGTTCATTATATTCCACAAATGAGTGAGATCATGTGATATTTATCTTTCTCTGCCTGGCTTATTTCACTTTATCTCCATCCATGTTGTTGCAAATGGTAAGAACTCCTTCTTTACCGCAGCATAGTATTTCATTGTGTAGATGTACCATAGTTTTTTAATCCACTCATCTGCTGATGGGCATTTAGGCTGTTTCCAAATCTTGGCTATGGTGAATTGTGCTGTTATGAACATAGGGGTGCATATACCCTTTCTGATTCGTGTTTCCAGTTTCTTGGGATATATTCCCAGAAGTGGGATCACTGGGTCAAATGGGAGTTCCATTTTTAGTTTTTTGAGGATACTCCAAACTGTTCTCCACAATGGCTGCACCAGGCTGCATTCCCACCAGCAGTGCACGAGGGTTCCTTTTTCTCCACATCCTCGCCAGCACTTGTCATTTGTTGACTTGTTGATAATAGCCATTCTGACAGGTGTGAGATGGTACCGCATTGTTGTTTTGATGTGCATCTCTGATGATTAGTGACTTTGAGCAGGTTTTCATATGTCTCTTGGCCTTCCTTCTGTCTTCTTTCAAAAAGTGTTTAGATCAGTTGCCCATTTTTGATTGGGTTGTTTATCTTCTTTTTGTTAAGCTGCATGAGTTCCCTGTAAATGTTGGAGATTAAACCCTTATTGTTGATATCATTGGCAAATATGTTCTCCCATGCAGTGGGCTTTCTTGTTGTTTTATTGATGGTCTCCTTTGCTGTGCAACAGCTTTTTATTTTGATGTAGTCCCATTTGTTTATTTTCTCTTTAGTTTCCATTGCCCTAGGAGCAGTATCAGTGAAGAAATTGCTCTGGCATATGTCAGAGATTTTTCTGCCTGTGGATTCCTCTAGTATTTTTATGGTTTCCCGTCATATGTTTAAGTCCTTGATCCATTTTGAGTTTATTTTTATGTATGGTGTAAATTGGTGGTCTAGTTTCATTTTTTTGCATGTATCTGTCCAATTTTCCCAACACCATTTATTGAAGAGACTGTCTTGACTCCATTGTATGTTCATGCCTCCTTTGTCAAATATTAATTGAGCACAATGATTTGGGTCAATTTCTGGGTTCTCTATTCTATTCCATTGATCTATATGTCTGTTCTTAGGCCAATACAAGGCAGTTTTGAGAACAGTGGCTTTGTAATACAGCTTGATATCTGGCATTGAGATCCCACCTACTTTGTTCTTCTTTCTCAGTATTGCTGTAGCTATTTGGAGTCTTTTTTTATTCTAGATGAATTTTTGGAGAGTTTGTTCTAGGTCTGTGAAATATGCCGTTGGTATTTTAATGGGAAGTGCATTGAATTTATAGATTGCTTTGGGTAGTATGGACATTTTGATGATGTTGATTCTACCAATTCATGAACATGGTATGTTCTTCCATCTGTTTACATCTTCCTCTATCTCTTTTTTCAGTGTCGTGTAGTTTTCCTCGTATAGGTCTTTTACCTCCTTAGTTAAGTTTATTCCTAGGTACCTTAATTTTTTTGGTGCAATGGTAAATGGGATTGCTTTTTTAGTCTCTCTTTCTGTAAGTTCACTATTGGTGTATAGAAATGCCATAGATTTCTTGGCATTAATTTTGTATCCTGCTACATTGCCAAATTCATTTATTAATTCTAATAATTTTTTTATGGAGTCTTTAGGGTTTTCTATGTACAGTATCATGTCATCTGCAAATAAGGGTAGTTTTACTTCTTCTTTTCCAATTTGTATGTCTTTTATTTCTTCTTCTTGTCTGATTGCAATGGCTAGCACTTTCAGCACTATGTTGAGCAAGAGTGGTGAGAGTAGGCATCCCTGTCTTGTTCCTGATTTTAGGGGAAATGGTTTTAGTTTTTGCCCATTGAGAATGATGTTGGCTGTGCATTTGTCATATATGGCTTTTATTATGTTGAGGTATGATCCTTCTATTCCCACTTTGTTGGGAGTTTTTGTTTTTTTTTTATCAAGAAAGGGTGTTGGATTTTGTCAAATGCTTTTTCTGCATCAATTTATGACTATGTGATTTTTATCTCTCAATTTGTTTATGTGATGTATCACGTTTATTGATTTGCAAATATTGTACCATCCTTGCATCCTCAGAATAAATCCTACTCGGTTATGGTGTGTGATCTTTCTGATGTACTGCTGGATCCGATTTGCTAGAAGTTTGTTGAGGATTTTGGCATCTATGTTCATGAGGGATATTGGTCTGTAATTCTCTTTCATTGTGTTATCTTTATCTAGTTTTGGTATTAGGGTGATGCTGGCTTCACAGAAGAAGCTTGGAAGTGTTCCTTCCTCTTGAATTTTCTGGAATAGTCTGAGGAGGATAGGTTTTAGTTCTTCCTTGAATGTTTGATAAAACTCTCCTGTGAAGCCATCTGGCCCCGGGCTTTTGTTTGCTGGAAGCTTTTTGATGACTGCTTCAATTTCTTCCATAGTTATCAGCCTATTGAGATTTTTAGTATCTTCCTGAGTAAGTTTTGGAAGGTTGTATTTTTCTAGCAATGTGTCTATTTCCTCCAGTTTGTCTTGTTTGTTAGAATGCAGTTGTTCATAGTATTTTTTAATAATCCTTTGTATTTCGGTGGGGTCTGTTGTTATTTCACCTTTTTCATTTCTGATTTTGTTTATTTGGGTCCTCTCTCTTTGCTTCTTGGTGAGCCTGGCTAGAGGTTCATCAATCTTGTTTATCCTTTCAGAGAACCAGCTCTTGGTTTTGTTGATCTTTTGTATTGTTTTTTTTGGCCTCTATGTCATTCATTTCTGCTCTGATCTTTAATATTTCCTTCCCAGCTAAGACATTTTTTAAAACCTAAGTTGCCTAATCTTCCTTTTTGTGCCAGAAAGAAATCCAGGTTCTCCAACTTATACTGAACTCATAGTGGCCTTTTTCTGTCTTCAACCTCAGATGGGACCTGTGAGTGGAAAATTCCTGGAATGTCTAGGTTTTGGGAGTGAAGTCCAGTTTGTTCACACAGACAACCTGAGGGAAGACATTATGCTGATCACCTTTCCACGTGTCAGTCATTGCAGTAGGGGGCAGGACCATTTCCCCCACAGACTGAAATTTAACACCCTTGGTGTGTCATCAACATATAAACCTTCTGTAACATTGTGAGTTTTGGCATTGAAAAGCAGTTGTCTCTGCTGCCCATGCTGTTTAAGGTTCAGGAAGGGCATGTCTTTTAAAACAAATGCTTATTTTTTTTATAATTAAGAAAGTAACACAAGCCCTGGCCCAGTGGCTCAGTTGTCTGGAGCATTGTCCTATACACCAAAAGGTCACGGGTTTGATTCCCGGTCAGGGCACATATCCAGGTTGTGGATTTGATCCCCAATTGGGGCTACCGATCGATGTTTGTCTCTCACATCAGTGTTTCTCTCTCTCTCTCTCTCCTTTTTTCTTTCTCTAAAAGTAATGGAAACATATCCTTGGGTGAGGATTAAAAAAATAAAAGAAAGTAGCACAGTAACACAATAGAAAACAGAAGGGGAAATTATTCACAACCCAATGCTCTGAGAAAATGATTATTCTTATGACGCACCCATTGGGCATCCTGTTGGGCTATTGTATTCTGGCCTTTTGTTAGGTCCCTGTTTGGGCTCCAGATGTTGAAGGTTTTAGCTCTCAAGACTTTCTGTTTTGCCTTTGAAACCTGGCCTGTCTGTAGCTGAAACTCTGTCTTTGCTCAATTCAGAAAAGCTGGGAGCTTTGCTCTCTTCCATCAGGCCTGTTGGAGGGTTGCCTGGGATGAAAGGTAGATTTGTCATATGTTCCATTGTTCCAGCGCATGCTTGTTTGTTGGTATAATTGATTGTGTTATTGTTTGCAACTATCTTTCTCTCTGTGAAGGTATCATGCATTTGCATCCTGAGCCACGTGATTTCCAGGAGTGATTCCAGTGAGAGGAATACATATTTTTTTAAGGAGTTATTCCAGTAGGTGGAAATATTGTCAGACTTGACTATGTGACTTACTTTGGCCAATGGAATGTAAGTGGACATGATTTACGCTATGTCCGAGGAGAAGCTTTCCATGAGATTGCATAGTTTGGCTTTCTTGCCTTCTGCCATAAGCTTCTCTTGTCCCAGATGGTGGCTGCTCATGCAGCCTGAGTCCTAGAGTGAGAAGACATGTGGAGTAGAGCTGAGCAGAGATGCAACTGAGCCACAAATCTGAGTGCAAGAAAGAAATCTTGTTGTTGTAAGTCACTGTGATTTTTGGAGTTGTTTGTGATAGCAAAATACTAACTAATACCTTGGTTCTCTAGGTAAGCTAGGAATCATTCATTTTCTGGGACAAATATTCCTCACTGGAAGTATTTAAACTACTTCCAGATCCCTCCCCCAACTGAGGCATAGCATCTCTGCTTTTACTGATAGGATTCAAAATTGGCATGCACTTTCATTATGTTGATGGAAAGCAATATAACATGGTGATTGAGTTAGAGCCCTGGCATCCTAAGTTCTGCTCTGTCACTCACCTGTGTGTGACTTTAGGGCATTTGCTTAACCACTTTGCTCCTTATTACTCTCATTTTAATAAAAAGACTAGAACCTATCTTAAAGTGTTCATGTGAAGAATAAATGCAATGAAAGGTATCTATGAAGTTTAATGTTTTTGCACTTTCACCCACTGACTGTTGGTCTAGGCTGTTATGAGAGAAGTAAAGAACTTTTGGAGCTGGAAGCTCCTGTTACCCATCTCTCATCTCTTCTGGTTTCTGATTGACTTTATTATCTCTTCTTGAAGATGAGTTTTCTCCAAGACTCAAGAGGTGAAGGGCTTCTTTGCTGTCTCTATTTATACAATCCAGGGAAGAACTCTGATGGTCCTGACTTGGGTCATGTTTCTATCCCTAAATCAATCTCTCTGTCCATGGGATATCCCAGGGAGCTGTGCCTAGATTCACATACCCTTGGCCAGGGGCAGAGACAGGGTTCAATGCTAAAACCATGTGGAAGAGGTACCAAGACCGTAGCACCATAACCAAAATTAGCACCAAGACCAATGTGCGATTATCACTTGGATGTGGTTTGTGGTAGTTGTTGGCAGCATGAAAAACACAAGGTCTTGGCAGCTCTGTTACCTTGAGGAAATTTTTTAACCTCTATAAATCTTGGTTTCCTTCTATAAAAATGGGGATAATAATTACTCTCTCGCAGGTTTGTCATGATTAAATGAGATAACATGAAAGCATCTGGAAGATGATAAAAAATACTAATTACTATTCCCCAAGTTCTGTTATATTTGCATTGGGGCTGCCTAGGACAATGCACTCCCTCCTTTCTCTGATGTCCCCATTTCTCACTTCACAAGGAGAAGCACAGCTCTCAGTGGAGCCATGTGCCCCTATCAGTTGCTCTCTAGAAGCAAGCCACATGGGTTAGCTGATTATCAGAGGGTAGTGTCCTGAGAACAAGACTGGAATATACAAAAGAATTTGGGTGCCTGAAACACTTTCACTTACTACATGAGCAAATCTTGACCTACTTAGCGTAACAAACCCCTCTAAGACTTGGATTGAAACTTTGGACACTCTTCTGTTCAAGATGCGCCATCGCACATACAATTTCAGGAGGTTCACAGGGCTCCAGGAAGCTCAGCCATAGGACCCTGGTTCAGAACCCCGACCCCAGATGGGGAATCCTGCCGAGGAAACTCTGAAACCTGGATGGTGCTTGGATGGGCACTGCCAACTTTTTCTCCACTACCCTTCTTTGTCCAGGCACCCATGTCTGACCAAACCTCCTTGTGGTGGACACTTTCTATGTCAGGTCTTAGAGCCCAGGCACAATGTGTACCTTCAATGAGTCTTTGTTCAGTTAGGTTGCAGTCAAGTCTTGCCAGCCACAGGGCCATTCTGTCTCCAAGTTAATCCTATACTTTTATCTTGGTGCATGGCATATGGGATTTAAAGTTTTTCTCCCCAGGGGTATTCTTACTTCAATGTTCTTTAAGGATATTGGGATTTTTTTTGTTTTTTTTTTTTTGCTTGCCATAGATGGAAAATTCATGTTCAAAATGGCTTAGGCAAAAAGTGGGAATGGCTTACACAACTGAAAAATTCGAGTCATGTCTGACTTCTGGCACAGCTGCATCTAGGGGCTCAAATGTCACCATGGGAACTTGGTTTCATTCTATGTACAAACTCTGTCTTTCTTTGTCTGAGGTCCATTTCCAGGCAGTATTTTCCTCCTTGGCAGCATGGCTGCCCATAGTTCCAGGCTTGCATTTTATTAACTCTCAGAAATGTAAACAAGCCCACATCAGACCAGCTTCCCATTGGAAAAAAGCAAATCTAGGACTATCTCCTTTCCCATCTCCCACCAGAATGTACTCATTCACTCATCCTATTCTGTTTGAGATGGTGGCAGATAGAGGGAACGGATTGAGACATGACTTGCAGAATAAATGCAAAACAGTAAAATATGTGCTTAGTAGAATTGGGGAATCGGTGAAATGGGAGCTCAGAAGAAAAAATGGTAAATTTCTGTCTGTGAGGGTCAGCAAAGGCCTCCCAAATAGAGGGGGTATTTGAGCTTTGTCTTAAAGCATAAGAACAAGTTTTCTAGGTAGAGAAGAGGGTGAAAGGCACTCAAAGCAGAGGAAAAGCATGCAGGAAAAGACATGGAGACTCAAAGAAGCAAAGACTGTCCAGGAATCAGTGCAGAATTTCATGTAGCTAGAGGAAGGAGCTTGGGTAGGATGTTGAGAGATAAGAAGAAATGGGACAGAGTCACATGAGACACAAGAACTTGTTTATCATGATAAGGAATCTGGGTTTTGCTGAGAGGCAAGAGGCAGGGTATTGAAGAGATTCAAGCTGCTGACATAGCCAGATGTAAGATTTTAGAAAGAACTCCCTATAACATGGAAGATAGGTTGGAGGAGAGAGGCCTAGAGGCAGGAGGCATCTTCCTAGAGGTAATTTCCCCAAAAGAAATTAAGCTGGTATTAACTATAAAAAGGAGAAATGGATGCCATGTGACTCCCAAATGACAAATGTCCACTTATAACCCCACTGCTTATTTTGGTCTCAGTTTCCCTCCTGAGACTCAGTTTGCTGCTGGGAGGCTAAGAGAGTTACTTCATCTAAAGCTCTGGCAGCCTCCATCTGCACCAAAGCAATTGCTTTTTAAGTGTTCATTATTATTTTATACCAATAATCCAAAGCAGTTCTTTAGGTAGTGGGCACGGGGCCAGACTATTTCACAGGAAATATTTCAGAAAAGAGGCATTTCCCCAAGCACTTGGTTACTTCATGTCTCAGGGCATAAGTAACTTTGATGACATAAATCATTCCTGACCAGGTGTGGTTGGAGTGGAGTTGGCCAGTGCCTGGAGCCATCAACTGGCACCCCCTATAAAGCAGCTTCCTCATAAATGGAGAAACTAACATTTATATTAAGCCTCCACCAGGAGCCAGGAGCACACAGCATGTTTTCGCTGCCGCTTGAGGCACTTCACACACGTTTATTTTATTTAATTCTCACCCTGATCATGAGATATAGATGGCATTTTCTCCATCTTAAAAACAAGAAATATGGGAGACAAGGACACGGGGTGGAGAATGGCAGAGCCAAGCTGACAACCTGTGCCTGTTGGCCTGCCAGTCAGGGGCAGATTCTGGGAGGCTGACTTGGACCAGGAAGAATGTGTGTGTGTGTGTGTGTCCATGTGGGCATCCAGCGGCCTGGAGGGACCTGGAGGGGACGTTGGTGAAGAGGCGAGGGTCCCAGAGCACCAGGGGTCTAGTTCTCTCCCAGGATGAAGGGAGCCTGGTCTCTGGCCATAGATCCCATGGGGCTCCTGGGATTAACTAAGGAAACCGGCTGAACTCCTGGAGAAGGCAGTCCCCGGAGTCTGAAGGGATTCCACCTTCCTCAGGGGAGCCAGAGTGGATGAAACTGACAACTCCCGCGTGCGGAGGAGGTAGCAGTAGCAGGATCCTCCCGAGTCCATGCGTCTAACCCTGGCAGCGGCTGTCTCAACAGTAGCTTTGGCAGCAAACAGATCGACCCAAGAAAAGTAGGTCAGCACGCTGCCAGGCTTTTTCCTTGGCCAGGCAGCGCTGCCGACTTCTCCCTGCGCCCTGAGGCCCTCCCCTTCTCGTAGGGTCCTTCCTCCGCACCCTCCCCTTTCTTTTCCCAGTTCTCTCCTCTTTTCGGCTCTTCCTCTTGGTGCGCTGTCTCCCTCGTCTGGTCTCCCTGTGCGTCCCCTTCCCTGATCCCTCCTTTGTCAGGTCCCCTCCTCCTTTCTCTCTGTTCTCTCTATCCCTGACTCCCTCCCCTCCTTCCTCTCTCCTTTAACGTCTTGGCACAGTCGATTCTGGTGTAAGTATTTAATAATACAACCCATCTAGTGTCTTTTTAAAGAGACAAAGTGCTTGCTTTTAAAGAGATCAAAAGGTGGAGAAAAGTTCAGAGGATAAAAGAAAAAATCCCACCACTCAGAAACAACCATCCTGCACACTGGCTGAGCACTGCCCCAGTATATTTTTATTATGTACTGCTGTGTTATGTATATGTATACAGGTAGAGGATAGCTGTAAATATGAACTGTAAAAATGAGATGCTGTTTTTATTAAAAAGTACTCCATTTAATAACTTACTTTTATTTGAATTCAATACAAGACATTATAATGAAATGGAAAGAATTGTTGAATTTTAAATAAATGTGTCTTTACCAGGAGATACAATAAAATATTCCTTTAAGAAGAGAGGAAAGAAAGGGGAGGGAATGGGAAAGGAAGGGAGAATGAGAACTAAGATTTTTAAAAACTACATGTTTCAGTTTTTAGCTAGTATAATTTTTTTCTTCCTCCCCCATAATTAATTCTTGCTAAGATGAGAACATTAACATTTATGCATTTTCTCCTATCACTTCTTTGTTTCCTGATTTTTAAAAGTTACACAGTGATTATTTTGAATTTTCCAGGTATATAACATTCACATTTAGTTATAGAAATATATTTCCCATAGTTCTTTACTCTTGATTCTATATTTAAATAAACTCAATGTTCATCACCAACCCCTTTTCCATTTTTTTTACATTCCTGAATTATTTATTTAAGGTCATCTCTCAATTGTCTGGATTTCATTTTGAAGTCATTGTTTCAAGAATGACTTACAGTTCCTGTATTGCTTGGACAATATTATGGGCTGAGTATAATATTCTTAAGATACACTTTCTTTTATTTAGAACTTTGTAAACATTATTCCATTGTCTTCTGGCATTGTTTGAAAATAGCTATATATATTTTTCTTCCTTGTAGGCAACTTATTTTTGTTCTTGGATGTTGGAAGAATACTTGATCTATATCATCCCAGCTTAACTGGGATATATTTGGTATTAAGCATTCTGAATAAAATTTTCCTGCAATGGATTCTGTGCCCTTTACTGTAGAGTTGAAAAGTCATTCAGATTTTTATTTCAGGAAAATTATTTGTATTATATTTTTAAGTATATCTTCTTAAATCTTTGTTAGATTATCAATTTAAGGAATCAAATATCCATATGTTGGATAACTTTTGTCTTCCATATCTGTTAGCTTCTGTCCAACAGTGTTAAGATGTTTGTCATTTTACTTGCATTGCAAGGCTTTCATTTCAATAATTCAGTTTCAGATCTATCCATTCTTTGCTGTCCTGAATTATTTACTTGTTCCATAATTCTGTTGTTTTGGTCCTCAATTTATTTCCTTAGTTCTTCGGTCTCCATTTAGAAAATCTCACACTGTTGTTGTATTATCTTGTTCAGAGCTCTTGTTTTATTGAGACTCATATTCTTATTTGTTGCTGTACAGCATGAAGTAGTTATAAGGGATTTCCTTCTCTTTTTTGGGTCATGCTTTCTTTTTGGTTGAGTTCTTTGTTTTACATTTTCTTCTTTCCTCCCTCCCTCCCTCCCTCCCTTTTCTTTCTTCCATTCCTTTCCCTCCCTCTATCCCTTTCCCTTCCCTACCTGCATCCTTCCCTTCCTTCCTACTCTACTGTCTTTTTTCCCCTCTCTGAGTCTGCATAGTTTCTGTGACATTTCTTTTCATCCTGCTTATGCGGGACAGCTCTGAGCAGACATTCTACTTGCAATTAAATAGTATAAATGACTTTTTTACTTTCTTTCTATCCTATCTGAAACCAGATTGTTTTCTCTACAAGCTATATATTGAGGGCTAGATATTTTGTGTTCCATCCACGCATCTGAACCTGGGAGAATGATGGAGGGAGGGAGAAAGAACAGCCAGCAAAAATACTTTCTGTTAGAATTGCCTGGGCTCTATTCTCTCTTCTAAATGATGCCAAACATCCTGGATCAATGTTCTCTACTTGGGTGAGGTGTGTGGGGGGGGGGGGGGGGGGGGAGAGTGTATACCCATTTTTCTAGGGATTGGGATATCCTAGTGTTTTGTTTTCCAATTTAGTATGTAGGTTGGAGCCTGCCTTTCTATCTGATCACTTTTCTCCATTGTTTCCTTCCTCTACTTCTTCCCAGAAGCACTTTCCCCTAGTTCTATATTAAAAGAAAAAGGTAAGCATTGGGGAATTAAGTAAAACTTCCCTAGATTTTGTTGATTTGTAGTTATAACTAATGGAGGATGAGGGTAGCTTGAGAGCCATGCCATGTTATACCTTTTGCTTTGCTCATTTTTTCTTTCCTTAATTGATCTCTCATTAGTTTATCCTTTTGATTACTTTTTTTTTCTGGTTTAACTATTTTGCTTATTATGTTAGATGTTAAGGCTGGAAAAATTTGAGATGTAATTTCAATCACCATCTTAACCCTTTAACCTGGAATTTCTGTGGTTGTGTTCTGTCCATGACACTCAGTTGGCTAAAGTTCCATCACTTTGATTAAAAAAAAAGTTCTCACTGGACCTTGTCCATATTTATTCATTAGATCCTTCATTCACTCGTTCAACAAACATTTATGTTCAAGACACTGTGATAATTATACTATTTCTTTACTATTGTTTCTAAATTGCACGTAGTGTATGTCCCCATATCAAATTTACCCTAAGTTTAACTGAATTGAGAGTATTGTCACATCATGTAATGGAATGGAAAAATGGAAAATTGAAGAAAAATTTTTTAAGTTGTTAAAAGGTAGCTTGGGGAAATAAATTAAGCTATAAACACATTCTTTCAATTTTAAAAACATTTTCAGCCCTGGCCGGGTGGCTCAGTTGGTTGGAACTTCGTCCCGTGCACCAAAAAGGTTGTGGGTTCTATACCACTTGGAGCGAGTATGGGAGGCAACTGATCAATGTTTCTCTCTCTCTCTCTCTCTCTCATCAATGAACATATCCTCGTGTGAAGATTAAAAACACACACATTTCCAGTAAGGGTTACTTTAAAATCGGTTCATACACACACACACTGAAATTATTTAAAACGTTATCATCAGCCTTATTCTTTCAACTTCTTGTTGAAACATTACCTTAGTCTTTGCTATTTCCTGGCAATTGAACATTTTGTTTATGTGGTATACTATAATTTAGAAACTGTTTTCCCTTACTTTTTTTTAACTTTACCTCAATTTACAAATGAAGGAACCAAAGTGTAGAAGGTATGATTTTCCTATGTAGCTGGGAAGGGAGAGGAAGCAGAAGAGAAATGGAAATTCAACACAACCCCTATACTTGTTTTCCAAATACTAGTATTATTTGCTCCTGCTATCTTGAAGTATTTGGGATGTTTTTGTTAATTGGGAATAAAATTTAGTTCTTGCTTATGGTGAAAAATTATTGTACATATAATTTTTTATCTTTGTTTAGCCTATTACTACACTGTTAGCATTTTAAATTCTCCGCAGTGTTCCAGATGTCATTTGTAGTGGATATGTCATAATTAACAATGCTCTTCTCTAGTATTAGACAGTATTAGTTTCTAGTTCTTATTTTCCTATAGTAGTTGAGAAAGTAATAAACATATTTGTGACATATAGCTTTTTACTTTTGTTGAATTTTTTTTTCTTGGGATAAGTTTCCAAGAATGAAGTTATTGGGAATGTTTTATAACATATGTTGCTTTTCAAAGAGGTCATCTTAATTTATAATGGCACCCATAATGAATGAGTTTCTAGTTTCACTCCAACTTGGCCCACATTACCTATTGTTTATTTTGTGAAATTTTGCCAAATTGAATTTTGCATCACAGAGATGCAAAATTCAGACTTTGAACCCTGAAGGCCAGCAGCAGCCCTCTATTCCGAATGCAATACATCAGTATTCCAAGGATTTTCATTCGATTAAGATAGATGTACTCAGATGAAATGCCTAAAATAAGTCTTTAAAATGTTAAAAGTAGGCAAAATAACAAACGACATTTAAAAGGAAGCAAAAACACTCTGAAGGGACAAAAGGCAACATATCATGGAAAAATGAATGGATTTTGACCACTGCTTGTTACGAATATGTAATTAAGGTGGATATGACCTTGGAAGAATTGAAAGTGCTCAAGAGTGGAAGCAGGGACATGACTCCCAGGCATGTGTGCTGTGCATGGCCATTTGAGTGTTCTATTTATTCCATATGGTCCTTAAACATGAGGTATTGCCCACCCCAGCTGTGGATAGGTGGCTCCTGCAAAAAGGAAAACATTCTTTCCCAGTTCAGTCACCTGGTGTGAGGGGGGTCTTCAGACAGGAAAAGGGGAGCTGGAAGTTTTATCTCAGATGGGGAGAAAGAGCACCCTGTTTGATCCTGGGGTCTTATTCTTTGCATCTACACTTCAAGGAACTGAAATGTCTGGGAAGCACCTTCCTCTGCTTCCTCCTCCCATCCAATCATTCTCTACACAAATGTTTGTTCTGGTTTCCTAATGCTGCATAACACATTCTTCACGACTTAGTGGTGTCAGATAAGTATTTTTAAAATGTATGGATTTTGTGGGAGAAGAATTCAAGCAGGATACAATGGGGATGGCTTGCCTCTGCCCTCCAGTGTTGGGACCCCAGCTGGGGCAGCTCCTCAAGACTGGTGGCTAGAGTCATCTGAAGGCTTCTTGACTCATCTGACTGGCACTTGATGTCAGCTGTTGGCTGGGGGCCTGAGTTCCTCTCCATGTGGTTCTCTACCAGGGCTCCTTTGGTCTTCCTCACAACATGATGCTAGTGTCTCCAGAGCAAGCATCCTGAAAGGGACTAGCCAGGCAGAGCTATGTCCTTTGGATAACCTGTCTTCCAAAGTCACATTGGACCACCATCATGGGGAGGGGTCCCAGCCTCTGCCCTACTCAGGGGTGGGAACATAGAGCTTACCTCTCAGTGGGAGCTTGTCCAAATCACACTGGAAGAGCATGTGGGATGGCAGATCTTGTTGCCATCATTTAGAAACTCCCCTGCTTCAGTACCATTGCATTACAAGCCTGGGATAAAGCCCAAATTCCATGTCATATGTCCAGGCCCCCCACTCTCTTGTTCCCTGAGCAGCCCCTGGGGCCTGCTTTTTGGTTCTCTAACACATCAAGGTCCTGGTCTACTCAGAGCCTTCAACAGGCTCTCCCCTTTTCTGGTACCATCTTTGTTCCATCTGTGCAAGGCTGGCTGCTCTTCTTCAAGTTTAAGATTAAAGATTATCCTTCAAAGAGCTCTTTCCTGGCCACCCTAAATCATCTCTTATATTCTCTACTAGAGGCCCTGGTGCACGAAATTCATGCACAGGGGTGTGTGTCTCTCAGCCCAGCCTGCACCCTCTCCAATCTGGGACCCCTCGAGGGATGTCCAACTGCCTGTTTGGGCCCAATCCCAGTGGCAGTCGGATCGGGCAGTTGGACATCCCTCTCACAATCCAGGATTGCTGGCTCCTAACTGCTCCCTTGCCTGCCTTCCTGATTGCCCCTAACTGCTTCTGCCTGCCAGCCTGATCACTCCCTAACCATTCTCCTGCCAGCCTGATTGATGCCTAACTGCTCCCCTGCCAGCCTGTTTGCCCCTAACTGCCCTCCCCTGCTGGCCTGGGTCCCCCCCAACTGCCCTTCCCTGCAGGCCCGGTCGCCCCCAACTTCCCTCCTTTGCTGGCCTGGTCACCCCTAACTGCCCTCCCCTGCAGACTTGATTGCCCCAACTGCCCTCCCTTGCAGGCCTGGTCCCTCCCAACTGCTCTCCCCTATTGGCCTGATCGCCCACAACTGCCCTCCCTTGCAGGCCTGGTCTCTCCCAACTGCCCTCTCCTGCTGGCCATCTTGTGGTGGCCATCTTGTCTCCATATGGGGACAGCCATCTTGTGTGTTGGAGTGATGGTCAACCTGCATATTACTCTTTTATTAGGTAGGATAGAGGCCTGGTGCACAGGTGGGGGCCAGCTGGTTTGCCTTGAAGGGTGTCCCGGATCAGGGTGGGGATTCCCTTGGGGCGTGGGGCCACCTGGGCGAGGGGCCTGTGGTAGTTTGCCAGCCAGCCACACCCCCTGGTAACCCAAACAGAGGCCCTGGTATCTGGGATTTATTTACCTTCTATAATTGAAACTTTGTAGCCTTGAGCGGAGCCAAGCCTCCTGCTTGCTCTGTGTCAGCAGCCATTTTTGTTGAGATTTATTTATCTTCTGTAATTGAAACTTTGTAGCCTTAAGTGGAGGCTAAGGCAGGCCAGGGTGTGCAGAAAGCTTGGCTTCCTCCATTGCCAGGGGCAATCCAAGCCTCCTGGTCTCTCCAGCTCCATGGCTGCCGCCATTTTTGTTGGGATTTATTTATTTTCTATAATTGAAACTTTATAGCCTGGAATGGAGGCCTGGACTGGCCAGGGTGTGCGGAAAGCTTGGCTTCCTCCATCGCCGGGGGCAACCCAAGCCTCCTGTTCGCTCCATGGCCGCAGCCATCTTGGTTGGGTTAATTTGCATACTCGCTCCTGATTGGCTGGTAGGCGTGGCTGGTGGTGTAATAGAGTGATGGTTAATTTGCATATTACTCTTTTATTAGATAGGATTACTTCACCCTCTTCATTTCTTTTACTGGCCCATTCCATTATGGGATTATGTATTGATTTCTTGGTTAAGTATAAGATCCTTGCCTATTTTTTTTTTTTTTTTCGGGTAAAATTTTTTTTTTTTTCTTAATTAAATCTTTATTGTTCAGATTATTACAGGTGTTCCACTTTTTTTCCCCCCATAGCTCCCCTCCACCTGATTCCCCACCCCACCCCATGCCCTTACCCCCCGCCACTGTCTTCATCCATAGGAGTAAGATTTTTGTCCAATCTCTTCCCACAACCCTCACACTTGCTTCCCCTGAGAATCGTCAGTCCACTCCCTTTCTATGTCCCTGATTCTATTATATTCACCAGTCCATTCTGTTCTTCAGATTTTTTATTCACTTGATTTTTAGATTCACTTGTTGGTAGGTATGTATTTGATGTCATTTTGTTGTTCATAATTTTTATCTTTTTCTTCTTCTTCTTCTTCTTAAAGAATACCCTTCAGCATTTCATGTAATCCTGGTTTGGTGGCGATGAACTCCTTGAGCTTTTTCTTGTCTGTGAAGCTCTTTATCTGACCTTCAACTCTGAATGATAGCTTTGCTGGGTAGAGTAATCTTGGTTGTAGGTTCTTGCTGTTCATCACTTTGAATATTTCTTGCCACTCCCTTCTGGCCTGCATAGTTTCTGCTGAGAAATCAGCTGACAGTCGTATGGGTACTCCCTTGTAGGTAATTAACTGTTTTTCTCTTGCTGCTTTTAATATTCTCTCTTTGTCTTTTGCCCTTGGCATTTTAATTATGATGTGTCTTGGTGTGGTCCTCTTTGGGTTCCTCTTGTATGGGGTTCTGTGCGCTTCCTGAACTTGTAAGTCTATTTCTTTCACCAGGTAGGGAAAGTTTTCTGTCATTATTTCTTCTAATAGGTTTTCAATATTTTGCTCTCTCCCTTCTTCTGGCACCCCAAAAATTCGGATGTTGTTTCGCTTAAAGTTGTCCCAGAGGCTCCTTACATTATCTTCAGATTTTTGGATTCTTTTTTCTTTTTGTTTTTCTGGTTGGATGTTTTTTGTTTCCACATATTTCAGATCTTTGGTTTGATTCTTGGGGTATGTTGATCTACAGTTGAGTTTCTGTATATTCTTTATTTCAGACAGTGTATGCTTCATTTCTGACTGGTCCTTTTCCATTTTTTTGGCATTCTCATTAAGGTCCTTGAAGGTCTCACTAAGCTCCTCAGAAGTGTCATCAAGTTTCTCGGCAGTTTTTAGAAGATTCTTGAGTAACCTTATAAATGTGATTCTGAACTCTATGTCATCCAGTAGTTTGCTTTCCTCCGTTTCTTTCATTCGTGACATGTTTCTTTGTTTCTGCATTTTGGCTTCTTCCCTGTGTTGATGGAGTGGCTTTGTGTGGTAGGTGACCTATAGGGGGCAGTAGCTCAGCCTCCCCAATCACCTGATGTGGATGCTCTTGGTACACCCCTTTGTGGGCTGAGTGCAAAGTCTTGGTGTAGTTAAGCCTGAATTGCTGTTGGTACGCTGGGAGGAATTGACCTCCAGGCCAATTAGCTGTGAGCACTCCCTGTGTCTATAATGGAAGAAGTGCTGCGCTTATGGGGCAGGACTTGTTTCAGTGGGGCTTTGGTGCTCACTGAGTCTGCCTCTTGAATGTGTCACTTATGGATGTGAGGAGTTGAAATCTGTTGTCTCACACTGACCACTAGGTACACTGGCTTCTGGATCTCCAATGGGGTGCAGGTCAGCTACTGTCTGAGGCCACTCAGCAGGAGCTACAGTGAGAGCTGCAGTTTTCTCCTCTTTGCTTGGGGTTTGGAGGTTTTGGAGCTGTCTGACCCGGGCTGCAAGTTTTCTAGGTTAAGCTGCAATAGGGCAGGTTTTCTTATGCTAATTGAGCTGCTTGGAGCTTGGGTGGGTTTGTAGGTTGTGTGGGGCGGGGTCTCAGGGCGTCACTAGGTTAGGGCATGGCAAACAGCAATGGCTGCTAGTAAGCCCGCTCTGTGTCCCGACCGTGTCCTGGAATCCTGTGCCCCAGTGCCGTAAACAGTTATTCCTGCGCGCAGCTCTGCTAGCAAGCCACTCTCACTGGCAGACAGTCCAGCTTCTCCCCGTAGGAGTTTGGGTCCCCCGCGTCTCCCCAGAGACTGGATTTCAGAGTAGTCGGGGGCTTGTCTCCCTTCGGGTTGAAAAAAGCAACGCACCCAGTCGCCCGCCGCCAGCCCGGATCCCACGCCTCCGTACCTCAGCTTTTCAGCGCTCGTGCACGTCTCAATGCTCTTTTCTCTTTCCTTCTAGTTGTAGAACTTCCACTCAGCCAGCTTTCCCGTGGTTCTGGGTGATAGACGTTTTGTCATTTAGTTGCAGTTTAAATTGTTGTCGGAGGCAGCAGTTTAGGTGTTTACCTATGCCGCCATCTTGGATTCCCCCCTCGGGTAAAATTTCTCCTTGCCTATTTTATTAAAAATATTTTCCCATTGCCTAGCACAGTGCCTGGCACACAGTATTCACCCAATAGCAATGTGTGAGGTGCAGAAATAAATGCTATAAGGTACCTACCTCAGAGAGGCTGGCTACGAACTGGATTCTAGGGCTGACCTAGAGCCCCAGATGATCACATTTCCAATGGGTGCTGTGTTTAGTTACCCTTTGCTCTCCCCAGTGTTTGCAAAATCTCACTGCATGGCTCAGCCTTGACCTCTCTGTGTTAAGGGGCATTAAAGAAGCCCTGTGGTTCCTCATCAAGGCTTGGATGATGTTAAGTGGGAAGCAACGCCCCTTAATGATAAGCATGTTGGTGGCACTGACAAATCCCAAAAGGAAGACAAGTCTCTGGGAACAATAGAGATTCAGCTGCCCCTTCTCACGTGGAAGTCACTGAGAATCTCATTTATTCACTCACTCATTTATTCATTCACTCATTCATTCATTCGTTTGTTTTCCAGTTTCACCCTTGAAGAATTTGGGTTTTATTGGTATTAATGAAGGTTGCTTTTGATTACAATTGGCAATATAGGGAAAAACCCCATCACACAAATATGCTTATAAAGGGTTTTTGTGTCATGTATAAATGTTGTAATGATTAAAAACGTGAGTAGCCGTCACTAGGTGAATTGTCTTAGAGCAGTTATGACTTACCACTGGTTTATAAATTCCATTAATAAAAATCACATAACTATATCCTGACCTCATTGCTAATCCTCTTCCCTTCACACACTTTGCTAATCTTCAAACCCATGCAGATTGTCCCTGTCTAAAGGCCTTTGTTCTTGCTCTTCTCTGCCTCAAGTACTCTTGTTCCAGGACTTTTCATAGCTCACCTCTTCAGCTCCTTTAAGTCTTTGCTCAAAGAACATCTTCTCCATGAGGCCTTCTCTGACAATCCTATTGAAAATTGCAGCCTCCCTGCCAAGGAGGTCACCATATACATTCCCAAAAAACAGCTCCTTGTCTAAGATGGGGATAAAAAATACCCACTCTATTGGTTTACTGTATAAAGGTAAAATTAATTGAGACAATGTGTATGAAGTTACTGCCACATAGTAGGTATTTATCCTTTGCCTCTTGCCTCCCACCTCCATTAGTCTGGACTTTTGTTGTTGTTGTTATTGGAGGATTTCACAGTAGCAATCCACAGTAGTTTAAGGAAAAATAAAAACTCCATGGTTTCATGGAGTTTATCAAAGACTTGTCCATACCTGCTGCCTCCAGATTTCTCTCATCCCACTCATTCTTGAAACCACCATCATCAGGTTTTTATACTTCAACCTCACTGAAACTGCACCTCTCCAGGTTTCCAATGACCTCCTTGAGGCTAAACCCAATGGTCCTTTCTCAGCCCTTATCTGACATGCCTTATCAGTAGTTAACACAGTTGATTGAATTCTCTTGACTTGCTTTATTCTCTCAGCTTCTGGGATAATCTCCTCTCCTGGTCCTCCTCCCATATCTTCTTTGCTGAGTGTTGATCATCTCTTAGCTCTCTAAAGGTTGAAGTCCCCTAGAGCTCAGGCCTTGGACTCTTCCCTTTTCTACCCATATTCTTCCTATGTGATCTCATCCACCTTCTGAGTTCTAATCCCCAGCCTGGGCCACTCCCCTGAACTCCACTCTGGAATACCCGCCTGCCTTCAAAGTGTCTCCCCTTAGATGCCTAGTAGGTTTCTCACATGTAGCCTGTCTAAACAGAACTCCTGATATCTCCCAGGCACACCAAATCCTGCTCTGCCACAATTTTTTCCATCTTGATTCATGACAGTACCATCATTCATGTAATTCAGGCCCCAAACCCTGGATTCCTTTGATGCCCATCCTTCTCTTGTACCCCATGTTCAGTCAGCAGCAAGTCTTACTGGTGCTACTTTCTGGATTTATCCAGAATGCAGTTCTCACTATTCCATGTAGGTTACCATTAACTGTTGCTTGGATTTTGCAGTGGCCTCCTAAATGCTTATACTTTTGTTTTCCCTGCAGGTAATTTCTACACAGCAATCAGAGAAACCTGTCTTAACATGTAAATCAGGTCATGTAACTGCAATGTCCCAAATCCTTCAATACACATGTTTCTATTGCCTCTCTGTATTAGTGTCTTAAAGATGCAGTAACAAAGTGCCAGAAACTAGGTAGCTTAAAACAACAGAATTTTATTGTTTCACAGTTTTGGAGGCCAGAACAATGTGTCGGCAAGATCAAGCTGCCTCAGAAGCCTCTGAGGGAGAAACTCTCCCAATCATCTATCCCAGTGGTTGGCAAACTGCGGCTCGCTGCTCTGTTGACTAATGAGTTTGCCAACCACTGTCATATACTACCCTTTACCTCTTTGCACACAATATGCCACAATTGCCTAATCCTCACAGTTTCCAACCATACGGTAACATTTAGTCTAGTCCAGTGGTCGGCAAAGTCATTAGTCAACAGAGTGGCAAATTGCGGCTCGTGAGCCACATGTGGATTGTGAGCCGCGGTTTGCCGACCACTGATCTATTCTAACTTCCAGAGATTGTGGCAATCGTTGGCTTGTTGGAGACAGAGACTGAAATAGGGCAGCCACAAGCCAACGATTGCCACAATCGTTGCCACAATCGTTACACGGTCTTCTGGTCTTCTGCTCTGTGTGTCTCCCTGTGTGTCTCTTCCCTTCTTACAATGACTCCAGTCATTGTATTTAGGGTCCACCCTAATCCAGTATGGCCTCATTTTAACTAATTACATTTACAAAGACACGATTTCTAAATGTATTGATGTTCTGAAGTTCTGGGTGGACATGCAAGTTGGGGGGTGGGGCACTATTCACCCCAGTACATTCCTGCTACTCTGTCCTCCTTTTGGCTTTATCCACCATATCCTTCTCACAGTTCCTTGAACATGCCATGCTCAATCTCATCTCAGGGCCTTTGCATTTTCTGTTCCCTTTGCCTAGACTGCTGACTCACTAAGTTCTTTCTAAAATGTTACTTCCTGTAAGATCTTCCCTGATCACCCTATCTAAAAATCTAACATCTTCCATCAAATTTCAAGTTCATCCCACCCCTATTTTATATTGTTCTCTTTAGCATTTATTACTTTCCAACATACTATATATTTTAATTATTATCTTTGTTTGTTTTGTTTAGTTCACTGTTCCATTCTCAGCACCTAAAATATTGGCCGGTACATAGTAGGTGCTCGAAAAAACTTTGTTGGAAATTTTTTGCCAATAGCTCTAGGTTTACGTCTTACCAGCTTGACAAGAATCTAGTCAGCCATTGCCATAATCATAATGCATAACAAAATACCCTCAAACTCTGTGGCTTACCACAATAAACACTTATTTTTCTGGCTCACAGGACTGCTCATTAGAGATTGCCTGGATTTGGGTCTAGGCTGCTATTTGGATTTGGGTCCACCCTATATAAACTTTTTTTTTTTAATTTAATAAATCTTTATTCAGATTATTACAATTGTTTCTCCTTTTTACCCCATAGCTCCCCTCCACCTGGTTCCCACCCCACCTTCTGCCCTTACCTCCCCCCCACTGTCCTCATCCATAGGTATACGATTTTTGTCCAGTCTCTTCCTGCATCCCCCCATATCCTTTGCCCCCTGAGAATTATCAGTCCACTCCCTTTCTATGCCCCTGATTCTATTATATTCACCAGTTTATTCTGTTCCTCAGGTTTCTAATTCACTTGATTTTTAGGTTCACTTGTTGATAGATATGTATTTGTTGTTCATAATTTTTTCTCTCTTTATTACACTGTATTTATTTATTTATTTACTTAAATAAATCTTTATTGTTCAGATTACAGGTGTTCCTCTTTTTGTTTTCCCCCTATAGCTCCCCTCCACCTGATTCCCCACCCCACCCTACCCCATGCCCTTACCCCCTGCCACTGTCTTCATCCATAGGAGTAAGATTTTTGTCCAATCTCTTCCTGCACCACTCACACCCGCTTCCCCCTGAGAATTGTCAGTCCACTCCCTTTCTATGTCCCTGATTCTATTATATTCACCAGTCCATTCTGTTCTTCAAATTTTTTATTTACTTGATTTTTAGATTCACTTGTTGGTATGTATGTATTTGATGTCATTTTGTTGTTCATAATTTTTATCTTTACTTTTTTCTTCTTCCTCTTCTTAAAGAATACCTTTCAGCATTTCAAATAATACTGGTTTGGTGGTGATGAACTCCTTTAGCTTTTTCTTATCTGTGAAGCTCTTTATCTAACCTTCAATTTTGAACGATAACTTTGCTGGGTAGAGTAATCTTGGTTGTAGGTTCTTGCTATTCATCACTTTGAAAATTTCTTGCCACTCCCGTTTGGCCTGCATAGTTTCTGTTGAGAAATCAGCTGACAATCATATGGGTGCTCCCTTGTAGGTAATTAACTGTTTTTGTCTTGCTGCTTTTAATATTCTCTCTTTGTCTTTTGCCCTTGGCATTTTAATTATGATGTGTCTTGGTGTGGTCCTCTTTGGATTCCTTTTGTTTGGGGTTTTGTGTGCTTCCTGAACTTGTAAGTCTTTTTCTTTCACCAGGTGGGGGAAGTTTTCAGTTATTATTTCTTCAAATAGGTTTCAGTATCTTGCTCTCTCTCTTCTTCTGGCACCCCCATAATTCTGATGTTGGTACACTTGAAGTTGTCCCAGAGGCTTCTTACACTATCTTCAACTTTTTGGATTCTTTTTTCTTTTTGCTTTTTTGGTTGAGTGTTTTTTGCTTCTTTGTATTTCAATTCTTTGACTTGATTCTTGCATTCCTCTAGTCTGTTGTTGGGTCTCTGTATAATATTTTTTATTTCAGTCAGTGTATGTTTAATTTCTAGTTGGTCCTTTTTCATATCTTTGAGGATCTCGTTATATTTATTGGCCTTTTCTAGGATACTCTTGAAAAGCCTTATAACCGTGGTTTTGAATTCTATATCTAGTCGTTTGTTTTCTTCCATTTCTTTCGCTTGTGATCTGTTTCTTTGTCGCCGCATTTTCACTGCTTCCCTGAGTTGGTAGGGTAGCTTTGTGTGCTAGGTTTCCTATATGGCCCAGTAGGTCGGCCTCCCAGTTACCTGAGGTGGACACTCTTGGTGTACCCCTTTGTGGACTGTGTGTACAGCCTTGTTGTAGTTAAGTCTTGATTGTTGTTGGTATCACTGGGAGGAATTGACCTCCAGACCAGTTGGCTGTGAGGATCAGCTGTGTCTACACTGGGAGAAGTTCGGTGTTAGAGAGAGCCTTATAGGATTAGACTTGCCAAATTGCAAAAGCTGTGCTCAGCTTGGATGGGGTGGAGTCTCAGGGCAGAACAGACAGTCTTGGCTTCCCTTCAGCCCTGCCCTTGCGTGTGCATGAGCACCTCCAGACCTCTGGCTTCCCTGCCTCCCGAGCCTCCGCCCCAGAGTCCAGATTCCCCCCGCAAGAGCGTGGGTCCCCAGGGGCTTGCCTGGAACTGGGGTTCAGTGCATTCAGGAGCTTCCGACTCCCTTCTTCTAGGGAAAGCCTATGGCAACCTCCACAGTCTTTGTGCGCACTGGTGTGCACGCGCCTCCAGATCCCTGCCCGCTGCCCCTGCCCGCCTGGGCTCCCCCTGGATCTCTGAGTCTCCGAGTGCCTTGCTCTCTACCTGACAGTCCAGACTCCCCCTGTATGAGCCTGGGTCCATGGGGTTTCGCCCGGAACTGGGGTTCAGTGCAGTCGGAACTGGGGTTCAGTGCAATCAGGGGCTTCCTTCCCCTTCCCGCCAGAGAAAGTCATCCAGGCTCTCAGCCGCCCTTCCTCTCTGCACGCACAAAGACCCTTTGCTGTTCCTCCAGTTCTCCCTGAGCTTTCCTCTTTCCTTCTAGTTGTAGAATTTCCACTCAGCCAGCTGTCCTGTGGTTCTGGATGGTGTCCGTTCTGTCTTTTAGTTGTAGTTTTGAAATTGTTGTGCAAGGCAGCAGTTTAGGTGCTTACCTATGCCGCCATCTTGGTTTTCTCCCACCCTATATAAACTTCATTAGTAAATGTAACCGGAAAATCTGGGTGTTTCAGATGACTGAATCTAAAGGCTCAAGAGATATTGCAGAGCACATCTCTTTATCAACTTGGCTTCTCTTCAAATATTGGCTTAATTAACACCATCCGGCAATCTGCTGAGGGCCTATGGTTCCATATTCCAGCCTGGTAATCTAATCAGGGAAGGGAATTCTCTCTCCAGTGACCAGGAACTTATTCAGAAAGATTCCTAATTGGTCCTTGTTGGATCTCAAGCCTATTTCTGAACCAATTACTGCTCCTACAAGATAGGGTAATGTATTATTTTCCTATTGCTGCTATAACAAACTACCACATTCTTGGCGACTTACAACACTACACATTTATCTTTTGGTTCTGTAGTTGAAAATCTGACACAGGTGCCACCAGGCTAGATACCTTTGATGCCCATCCTTCTTTTATACCCCATGTTCAGTCAGCAGCAAGTCTTATTGTTGCTACTTTCTGGATTTATCCAGAATCCAGTTCTCACCATTCCATGTAGGTTATCATTAACTACTGCTTGGATTTTGCAGTGGCCTCCTAAATGCTTATACTCTTGTTTTCCCTGCAGGTAATTTCTACACAGCAATCAGAGAAACCTGTCTTAACTTGTAAATCAGGTCATGTAAAGGAGTCGGCTAACCTATGTTCCTTCTGGAACTCTAGTGGAGAATCTATATCCTGGCCTTATCCAGCTTCTAGAGGCTGCACACATGCCTTGGCTCGTGGCCCCCTTTCACTTGAAAGCCAGCAGTGAAGCATCTCTCTGACCCTGCTTCCATCCTCACATCTCTTTCTCTAACTGCCTATCTCTTCCATTTTTAAGAACCCTTGTGATTACATTGAGCCCACCTGGTTTTGCAGTGGCCTCCTAAATGCAGGTCAGCTAATTAGCAACCCTAGTGCCATCTGCAACCTTAATTCCTCCTTGCCATGTAAAGTAACATAGTCACAGATTCCAGGGCTTAACATGTGGACAATTTTGGAATATTCTGTCTACCACAGGTAGAAAATATAGTTGGCCCAACCTGGTTCACATGCTTTCAGTAGATAAGTTGGGTAGGCCTCCATGACTGGCAAAGCAACAAGCCCCAGGGGATGGGGGAAGAACCGTTTCCTAGAGATACAGTGAGTGGGAAGGCAAGAAGAGCACCTGTCTACTTCCTGTTTCTTGGGAGAGTCCAGGCATGCTCTAGTAAGCATCTGTTGATGCTGAACAAGACTTTCCTAAGCCCCGTAGAGGCTGTTTTCAATTAATAGACTTTGATTCCCTCCTTGTGATGGTTAATTTTATGTGTTTCTGTCTTTCTGGAGAGCCCTGACTAATACACTCTGGAAAGAGCACTGGGCTGAGAGTCAGGAGTACTAGTCCTGCCTATGTCCCTGGTTAGAAATGATGTTGAAGGATCTGTCCAGCCTAGGCATTCTAGAATCTTTAGACCTCACTTGGTTGGCATTGTAGAGAAATAATCCCAGAGGGTAGAATGAGCATGAGAAACTTCTGACTGGCTTTTCACTTGGGGGCAGCGGATTCTCCTGTGTTGGAGGCAATTCTCACTGTAACAAAAGAAAGTGATGGGTCAGAATCCTTCACAGCAGTGCCTTTTATCTATTGTGGGCAAGAAGCAAAGAAGATGACGTAGATGTTGGCTGGGAGCCCAGTGCCGCCTAAGGCTTTGCAGAAGAGGCAGACGCTGCAGCTTCCCCAGAATTCTTTTTTGGCCTGATCTGCACTGGCTCCAAGCTCTAAGCATATCTGTGTCCCCAGCCTCATTTGCCCAGGCAGGCACCTGAGAACTTTGGGCTCATGATACTACTTAGATGTGGAGACAGAGCTGGGCTTTGGATTCCAGGCTAAGATTAGGTCCTTGGAGCACAGGTAGAAAGACACTGCTGCAATGGACTGAATGTTGGCATCGCTTCAAAATCCTAATCTCTATTTGATGATATTTGGAGGTGGGCCTTTGAGAGGTGATTATGCCATGAGAATGGAGCCTTCATGAATGGGATTAGTGTCTACAGAAGAAGAGACCAGAGAACTAGCTAGATCTTTTTCTGCTATGTGAGGATACAAGGAGAAGACAGCTGTCTATGAACCAGGAAGCAGGTCCTCAGCAAACACTGGATCTGCCAGCACCTTGATCTTGTATTCCCCAGCCTCCAAAACTGTGAGAAATAAACTGTTGTTTAGACCATCCAATCTATGGTATATTTGTTATATCAGCTTGACTAAGACAATGCCCTTGATAGTTTTCCAGAGCCTGGCAGTCTGACTTCTATACTAACCAGCAAGGGCAACTTCAGCTCCCATTTCTGAGGTTTGAAGCTGGTTAGAGTCCACATATTAGAGGTTATATATAGCTGTGTTAAGATTTCCTCCCTCTCTTTTGTCTAAACCCTGCAGGAAGAATAACCATGGAAATTAGAAGTAAACATGGAATATTTTTTTTTGAGAGGCTGAAAACAAGTACCAAAATCCCCTTGAGTTATTTATAGAGAGAAAAATTTGACTAGAGCTCTTTAAAAAGTGGTTGATGGAACATTACCTTCAAGATGAAGAACAAGATGTACACAAGCTTGAGAATATTCTCAAGCTTCTGGGTGGCTCATGAAGGGAAATTGTATCTGCTAAGTCTTTGGAAAACAAAAATAGGCTAGACCAATGAATGGCTAGTTAGAAAGGTGGCTGACCATTGAACACAGATATTCTATATCTTGAAATTTTGTCCTGAATTCTGTTTATCTTGGTAAGGATTCTTTTGTTTTGATAAAACATGAAGAGCTTATAACTGTTTCTTTGAAACCTTTCTATTTCTTCATTTCTCCTCTCTTTCACCCTAACAATCCCATTTCTCTATTTTCTGTGGTCTGTGGGCATGCTATAGTTCCCAAATGGCTCAGTTGAGATGGACACAGTAGTTTAAATACATGTATATCCAGCTAATGTACATCAAGGAGATACCACCTCACATAAGGGCAGTGGATATAAGCTACAAGATTAGAAATGGTTTCACTTTGTTGGTTTAATGGAAGAGAAATTTAGTGTAAAAATTGTACTGAAACTATCTCTGTAAGTTGTTTAAACCAGGATTTCCAAAGGGTCACATATATATATATATATATATATATATATATATATATATATATATATATATATGTAGCCACCGGGGTAACAATAAAATACAGATGCCTGGGTTTTACCCATAGAGATTCTAATTTAGTGGCCCATGGGTAAGGCAGCAGAAGGTCTGACTTTCAGGGCTCTCCAGAATGACAGAAATACATAAAATTAACCATCACAACGAGGGAATCTGTGAGGATCTGTGTTTTTAAAACCCTTCTTCAGGTGAATTGGCTGCCCTTGGCTTGAGGACTATAGATTTACACAGCCTGCTATCATCCAGGCAGCACATCTGCCTGAAGGAAATTCACAGCAACACCACAGGAAGAGGAACCAGGAGGGAAGCCACGGCATCCTGGGCTTTAGCCCCATGGAGCCACATCTCTAAAATGTCAGGAATGTTCCAGATGGAAATTGGTAATGTGGGAAAAAGAACAATGGATGAAGGGAGATTCCATGTGGGAGGTGATGAGGGATTTGTGGATCATCCAGGTGGACATGAGCAATGGGCAGGTGCAGACAGAAGTCTGAGCTTCTAGAGTCTTGAACTCACAGATGATGTGTGATGAAGTGAGAGGCAGGATGAGATTAGCCCTTTAGGGGCCCAAATGTATAAGGAACTGAGGAGAAGTGGAGGCAAGACACAGGGGAAGTTCCACATCTCAGAGTCAAAAGGTAGAGGAGAAGTCGCTAGGGGAGACAGAGACATGGGGACTGAGAAATAGGATGTCCTGAGTGACCTTCAGAGGGGAATCTCCAGAAGCTTTCAGAGAGGAGAAACCAGATTCAGAGATATCTCATGCTCCCGTGTGCAGACCATTTGTTTAAGAAGGTTAGTGGGGTAAGGAAGGAAGAAATACAATGGTGTTGGCAGGGGATTGAAAGAAGGTCATTTTAGGTTTGGGCTCAATGTAGTCATAAGAGTCCTTGTCAGTTAAAGAGGAAGGCAGGAGAGGAATAGTCAGAGATGGAGTTTTGATGATGGAAGTAGCAAAGAGCTAAGGAATGCCAGTGGCCTCTAGAATTTGGAAGAGATAAGCTCTCCCCCACCCTGCCCCCGACCCCCGAACCTCGAGAGGAGCCAGACCTGCTGACACTTTGATCCATAAGCCTCATTTTGGACTTCTGACCTCTAGAACCATAAGAGAATATGCCAGTGAAAATTTGTGGTCATTTGTTACAGGGGCAATAGGATGTGAATTCAGAAGGGACCCCTGGTGATGCAGTCCATAGAAGTTAGCTTCCAGGGGCACCCAGCAGGACAGAGAGGGTGAAGAATGGAATGGAAGGAGCAAATGGAATAAGAATAGATGTCAACATCTAGATATTAGATTTATCTGGGAAGTTACATTCCTTTTGCTGATGGTTAGTGTGAAAAGCAGAGGGACAAGTGGACAAGGAAGATATTTTAAAGTGTACTAGTAAAGGAGGATACAGTACAAATATTAAGTGGATAGCCTTGATTTTGAGTATAGTTAGATGAGCCAAAGTTGGAGTGAAGCTGGAATGAGAAGCCAAGGTAAGTCCTGGTGAGAGGACCTCCCTGTGCCTGTCTAGAGGGAATTCTCAGCATCATTTCTCCACAATAGTCCCTGATTTTTTGAGGGGGAAGGGGAAGGCTTCATGTCTTCCCGCATCTCACTAGCCATCTTTCTTCTTCCAGTAATTGGAAAATCTTAGTCCTCCACCAAGTTGCCTATCTCTGTCCTCCTGCCAAATGATTGCTTGAAGGATGAGCATTTGTCCCAAGTTGGTCCAATCAGAGTGAAGTCCAGGACTTGCCCAGGAGATACCTGGAAGATAATTTCTCTCTTTTCTATTGGACTTGAACCTGGAAAGATATGAGGGCAAAGCCTGTCTGAGTTGTAGCCAACAGAGCAGAAGTAAAAGTTGGAGAGAAGCTGGTGACATTGTTCAAGTCCCAGAATCCAGCCATGGCCTCAATCTGCTATTGCCCTGGCCTATTAAACTGTTTCATGTCAATGAATTTCCCTTTCAGCTTAACCAGTTTGAATTGTCTCTAATTGGGATGCTGCCCTCCTGACACCAGGCCTATGCTCTGGATTTTCCCTTGGCCTCTTTTGATCCCATTGTGTATTGAACATTTGCTCCCCTGTGGTTTCCACACCTGTTTAACTTACCAAAGAGGACTGTAGACAAGGTGACAGGTCATTGACGACAGGTTTTCTGAGTGGAGGAAACTGTCCCTAAAATAGGATACTTTGTGTTCTTTCATTTGAAATGGTTTCACTGTCAAGTCACAAAGAGAGGTTTTGTCCCTTACGTTTGTAGGTATGTAAGATCCCAACAAAGACCCAAGAAGCAATTTCCCTTTTGGGGGATGAGTAAATATAGAATAGCCACTGCCAGAAACCAATGTGCTAGATAAATGTATTCTTATAAGAGAATGATTTTCCTTATAATTGTATGGAATTAACAAGCATTTTATAGCTCAGTATCCTTTGCATTCTCACATGTCACCTGATTGAACCAACCCAGCTTAAAACCACCCCCAGAGGTGGGTATTATAATCCCCATTTTATGGATCTGGATATTGAGGCTCAATGAGGTTAAAACAGGTCACCCAGTTTCTCTAGCTAATGAGGATCCTGTATGGAATCAGAGCCCAGGTCTCGGTGATTTCAAAATCCCATGTAGTTTACACCACATTGTGCTGGCAGAATGAGAAAATTCATGGCAGTGTAAGGTGGATTTTGGCTTGGAGTCCATTTTACAATCTTTGCTGCCAAGGCAATATCCATGACTTCCTTGGACCATTGAATAAGGTTCACAGAAAAATCAGTATGTCCTTAATGGAAAGCAGTGCCAAGAGTTAAGAGATTACTAACTTGGTCTTCTTCCTCATCTTTCACCAAGTCCTATTGATTTTGCTCCTTAAATAGCACTCAGATCTATCTATTTACTTTACCTCCACGCACCGCCTTTGGTTGCCTGGACCACAGCTATTGCCTCCTCACAGGTCTCTATTTCCACTCTTGTCAACTTTAACCCATTCTCCAAACTGCATGAGAGTGAAAGAAATTCACAAGTCAAATTACTATGTCCTTTCTCTCTTAAGATCTTTCAATGATTCCATCTTCTCATAGGATACATATCAAACACCTTAAAAAGGCTTGGGGGACCATGCTTAGTCTGGCCTGTCACCCCACTAGCCCTATAACTCACATCTTCCTCCCTCATTTCTGAGCTCCAGCCACACTGGCCCTCTCCCAGCACCTTTCAGTGTCATGGTCCTTTTAGTCCCACAGCCTGTTCCTTGTTTTGGGTGCTCTAACCAATCCTCTCTCTGTCTTCCACATACAATCTCCTTTCTCCTAGTTTATCTTGCTCACCCTTTCATCTCAGCCTGCTGAGACGATAGTCTTCCAATTATCTGTCCCAATAGCACCCATTTCATTTATTTTCCTTGTAGCACTTACCACAGTTTGTAATGAAATGTTTGCACAGTCATGAATTCCTCTCACGTCAGATAGATTGTAAGCTCCGTGAAGTCAGGAAATGTGTTTGTTGGCTGCTTCTCGGGGATACTGGTTGCTGCTTTTCCCATTTCCCTTACCCCCTTTCCCTTCCTAAGAGCATCTTTCCTTTGAGGAATCAACTCTACCCTGTGGTATAATAAATATGACAAAACAAAAATTTGAGGGGGAGCTGGCAATGTACCATAATAATTGGTACTTGGAGGAGAGTAATGCAACCCAAACTAGTCCACACATGTCATCTTCCTGCCCACATTTGGTTTGTCTTTTCAATGGGCAACTTTGGGGGAGTGTCTTCTGATCTGCCTGCAGCCATCTTGCTATCTTGAAGGTGACTTGCCTGAGGACAGGTACAAAGCTGACACTCAGAAGGGAGGGCTGCAAGCATTGCAGAGAAACCAAGAGAGAGGGAATTCTTATCCCTTAATGAGGTTACATTAAAGATAACTCCCCCAATTCAAAGCCTTCTCTAGTTCAGGTAATTTCTGAGTGGAAGTGCTTTTTACAGGTGCCAGACTAAATCACTCTTCTTTCTCTTGAGTTGCGTTGTCCTCATATGACCCTTGTCTATCTTTATTGCTAAAGTCTGGGTGGGGGATTCTTCCCTCCTTCCTGCATCCATACCTTTGAAGTGGCTTCATCATGGGTGGAGGCTATTTCCCCAACCCTTCACCATGTGACTTGCACTGGCCAGTGGTACATGTATGGAAGTGACCTAAGGGTTTCACACTTTTCCACTTGCTATCTTGCTTTTTGCCATTGCCATGAAAGGAACATGGCCTGGCTAACCAGATAGTTTGAAGAAGATGAGAAATATAGGAACCAGAGGTGCCTACAGCTCCTTAGCAGAGTCCCGCCTAAAGCAGCCAACCCCTACCTTACTTGTAGACATTTAAGTGATGATATATAATTGTTTGAGATAATAAATGTTTGGGGGTTTTGAGGTTATTTGTTATATAGCAATAGATAATTGATACAATTTTCTACGAAAACAGTGTCCCACTGGGCATAGCCATTTCTGATGGCCTTGGTCTGTGGCCAGCTGTGTGTGTGACTATCCTTTTCCCCAAATCTCTACCACATTTGTTCGTGTGGACCCCATTAGTAGGATTGCTATGCTCAACTTCTCAGTCTTTCATGACTACAGCTCCTTCAGCTCTATCCATTTCCCCACCTTCTATGTAGGCTCAAAACCAGGTTCTTGGGCTGCCATCCCACCTACCAGCCTGCTCTTCCCAGCTCCCAAACCCAAGATCCCATTATCCTCTTTCATAAAAATAAATTTTAAAAGCAACAGGGGCATCCTTGCATTGACTGGCATACACAACCAAGAAAACACCTGTCTGTAGGCGGTTCGATTTTACAAACTGCCAGAGTCTGTGTGATAGACTGGGTCTCTAAGAAGCAGACATTAAGATGAGATAAGGCAAGCAAAAGATTTATTGGGGGACTGGCCTGTGAAAGGCATTACAAGGAGGAGGAGTCAGGAGAGGCTGGATGAGCCTTGAGATTAGATCCAAGTCTGACACCTGGGAAGGAAGAAGGATCTGACAGGGAGAATCTCAGATCACAACACAGGTCTACATTTTGGCTAGGCCGATAAGGCAATCCTCAAGCTAAACTCATCCTTTATATAACTCTTATGTCCTGCGGGAGAGGGCTGGCACTGTTAGGTGTTGTGCTCAATCACTGAGTATAGAATAGCCTGTGAGAAGCAAAACCTCAGTGTGAACATAGTGCATCCAGATGGGTGGCAGCTGGAGCTGTCAGTCAACTGTATTCCTTCAGCAGGAGATCTGAGCAAAGCATTTTCATGACTGTCATATTCTTAATCCCAGATTGGCCCTCACTTGCCCTGGATAGAGAAATATATTTAAATAAAGTGTTGAGAGAATGGGTGGTTGGGTAAGGGAAGAAATCAGATCTCTCCAAGGAGAGAGTTTGGCCTTTTTAAAAGATATTTATATGGAGGAGACTCAGAGACAGGTACCCAAGACCAGGTGTCTGTATTTGTCTAAATATGGAACACTACCCAGATGGCTTTGAAGCAGGTGGCAGATCTTGTGGTTGTTCACCAAAATGGTGTTGGTTGTCAAAGGACACATGGTACAGGACCAGAATATGGGGATCACTTCTGCACTTTCCCCTTCAAAATCCTGGAGACCTGCTTTTGTAGCCAGAGTTCAGGCACAGGAGAGAAGGTTCAGGGTCAGAATGGCCATTCATTCAACAAATTTTGATTTCACACTTGAGCTCAGAACTGTGTTTGATGCTAGGGGAATGCTCCAGACAGCCTCCAATTCCCCCTCAGATCTACTATCCACCTTTTCCCACCTTGGTCTGGCTCCAGAAGACTGACTTGTTTGGGCAGCATCAGACTCCAGTGCCCTCTGGCTGGGCTTGTTCAACAGAGGGTCCTGGCAGGAGATCTGGAAGAGGAAAAAGAGTGGAGTCATGCACTTTTTCCTCTGGCTCCCTCCCAGTGTGGTCACCTGCATCTCCATGACTGGCAATCACTGCTGCTCTCAAGGGGGCTGATTTGACACAGCTCTATCCTTTGTGGCTTCCTTTCAAGCCTAGTGTGGTAAGTTCTGGGTTATTGCCTCTATACCCACCCCTTTTTGTAAATAAACCCTCTTCCCCTTATTCAATTCAGGTGTGTCATCACCTTGTGAGGTCTAGGAGAGATAAAGGAACAATAACAGGACAGCCTTGGTCTTTCTGGGGCAACAGATGTTGTCTTAATCAACTCTGACTGCCATAAGAAAATACTATAGACATTTATTTCTCATAGTTCTGGAGTATGGAAGTCCAAGATCAAGATTCAGTTTCTGGTTAGAGCTCACTTCCTGGTTTGCAACACTCTCTTGCTGGGCCCTCATGATAGATAGATAGATAGATAGATAGATAGATAGATAGATAGATAGATAGAAACTTCTCTGGTCTCTAATTATAAGGATACTGTTCCCATCAAGGGGCCCTTACCCTCATGACCTCATCTAAACCTAATTACCTTCCCCAAACCCCATTTCCAAATAGCATTACATTGGATTTTGTAATTTGTGAATTTGCGGGGGACATGATTTAGCCCATAGCAGGCATCAAACAAATAATTTCACAAGCATTTAAAATTATCTATATATATAAAAGTCTAGCCCTTACTGGTTTGGCTCAGTGGATAGAGCATCGGCCTGTGGACTGAAGGGTCCCAGGTTCAATTCCGGTCAAGAGCATGTACCTTGGTTGCAGGCACATCCCCGTAGGGGGTGTGCAGGAGGCAGCTGATTGATGTTTCTCTCTCATTGATGTTTCTAACTCTCTATCCCTCTCTCTTCCTCTCTGTAAAAAATTAATAAAATATATTTTAAAATAAAATAAAAGCCTAAGCAACTGAACAACAGAACAACCAGTCGACTGGTTGCTATGACGTGCACTGATCACCAGGGGGCAGACACTCAATGCAGGAACTGCCCCCCTGGTGGTTAGTGTGCTCCCACAGCCAACCTCCCACAGTTCCTCCCCCTGGCCAGCCCTGATGGCCCCAATCAGAACCTCCCGCAGCCCCTCCCCCTGGCCGCCCCGATGGCTCAGATTGGCCGGCTGGTCAACCTCCCCTGGTCTCTCCCCAAGCCAGCCAACCTCCTGTGGCCCCATCCCCCGATGGCCAACCTCCCGTGGCCCTGATCGGCCCCAATTGCCGGCCAGTCCAAGGGACCCCACCTGTGCATGAATTCATGCACTGGGCCTCTAGTAATATAATAAAATCTACAGTGGAAAAGTACTTAATGCTCCTTGTTGGGGTCAGGTTATGGGATGGGGATCAGAAGGGGCTCCCCTGAGAAGGTGATATTTCAGGCAGAGTGATGGCACACATGAAAGCCAGAGGTGGAAAGGAGTTGGGGGAGTTCCAGGGATTGAAGGAAGGCTCAGGGGTGGTGGGCAGGAGCCCAGTGAGTAGCAGAGTGGAGGCTCTGAAGGTGGTTGTGGGCCACAGGGGGCGTTCTTCCAGGAGGTGGGCAAGGCATATGCATGGAAAGAGAAGTTCAGCCTTGCGACTCCCTTTGTCCTAGCCCCTCAGTGGGATATGCTATCTACATCTGTCTATTCTCTATCCCTGGCTATTCTACTTGAGTCCTGTGATTCCAGGTTTATTGAAGTTCTTTTTCAATTCATGTTTGATCAGTTTCTCTCTCTCTCTCTCTCTCTCTCTCTCTCTCTCTCTCTCTCTCTCTCTCTCTCCCCCTCCCTCCCTCCCTCCCTCCCTCCCTCCCTCTCTCTCTCCCTCTCTCCAGAAAATCAGCTTCAAAGAGTTTTCCAGCCCAAGGTCACCTGCTGATCTTGAGAAGGACATGGGGTCAGAGACCCCTGACTGAGCCAAGGGAAAAATTCCCAGGTTCAAAATTCAGAGTAAAGGTTGGGCTGTTGCTTTCTAATCTTTTCATTTTCCTTTGGATTGCAGGATGGATGGGAGGATTAACTCCTTATAATCCAAGTGGCAAGTCGGTCTAAATGGCTCAACTGGCCTAATGTGTAGAGGGCTGGTTATGAAACGTTCCCAGATGCCAGGGCACGCAAGACAGAGTGCACTTGACAGGAAACTGTGGAATCTCGTTTATTGGATCCATTATCTGAATTAGGAACAATTTGGAATTAGGACCACAAGGTAGAAATAAGAGTGTTTGCGATCATTCTCACCCCTGCTTGTTTGTGTTGTGGGCATTGTGGGGGCCTCTCCTACCTTTCCTCATGTTTCAAATCACTTAATTAAATTTAATGAGTTCTTCTGGATCCCAGGAATGGAAGGTAGCCAGCATTTGCTATGTGCTGGGCACCTCATTAAGCATTTTGATCCTAGAAACCACACAGTACTTTAGTTTCTCACTCAATCTTCCCAGCAGCCCTACATAGAAGGTATTTTTATCCACATTCTATAGGTGGGGTTATGCTGAAGCTTAGAAAGATTGGATAACCTAATTGTAGTCCATTTGTCCATCTGTCCATCTACCTATTCATCAGGCCATCTGTCAGTTCATCCATATATCTAACCATCCATTTATCTTCCATCCACTTATCCATCCATCCGTCCATCCACCACTTATTGCTTTATTTTATATGCTTTCTGCTGAGCACTAGGGATCATTGGGGAAGGAGACACTAGGTCTTCTGCCCTCGTGGAGCTCACAGTCTAGTGGGATGGGTGCTTAGACTTTCTCAGGTCCCTTGGGTGGGATGTCTGAAAGACCTTCTTATCCATAGCTCCATTCCGAGATTCCAAGTCTAGGTCTGGACTTGGGTGTCTGGAAAAACTTAGGGCTTTTCCGTGGCACATGTCTTACCTTAGCCCTCAAAGAGAATGTGTTTTGGGTGGGTACCTGACTGAGGGATGTCCCAGGATGTGGGACTTTCAGTGCTAAAATCAGAGAGTCCTGGGCAAACTTGGATGATGGGTTAGTGGTTCTCAATAGGGGGGTGATTTTGCCCCTCCACTCCACCCCAGGAAATTTTGTCATATCTGGAGACACAGCTAGGTTGGGAGCTGTCCTGACATCTAGTCAATAGAGGCCAAGAATGCTGCTCAACATCCTACAGTGCCCAGGGCAATTTCCTTCGCAAAAAAAAATTTGTAAAATGTCACTAGGGCCCCAAGTACAGGGAACAGGCTAGAAGTGCTGAGGAGTTAGTTACTAATGCCAGGAGCAGCAGTCAGCCAATCGTGGGAGGGAGTTGGAGGGTACATGCCCCAGTTCCTTTGCCTGTTATGTTGGAAAACTCTGATGCATTTTCTATGTGGTCTCCACAGCTTTCTCAGGGGAATCAAGCCCCTGCATTGCCCATGGTGGTTTACCTGCTCAGTAACACACCCCTTCATTAACTGCTTTTTATTCTCTGACTAGAAGCTCAATGCACAAAATTTATGCAAGGGGCTCGGCCCCTGCTGGGGGCATCTGTGGTCTCTGCCTCCTCTGCCTCAGCCCCCACCACCACGGCTTTGTCCAGGAGGTTGTCCAGGAGGACGTCTGGAAGGACATCCAGTCTAATTAGCATATTATGCTTATATTATTATATATTATTATAGATAGATTACTTCCCCCACTCCCTGGCTGACACTACCCTAAAACTACTTGAACTCAGGTTTTTAACTGAAGGTCTGCTTTTGCTAGAACCCAATTATCTTTATATATATATATATATATATAATTATTATTTTTTAATTACAGGTGATGTACAATATTATATTAGCTTCAAGTGTACAACTAGTGATTAGATGTTTATATGGCTTACAAAGTGATCACCTTGATAATTCTAGTACCCATCTGACACCATACATAGTTATTACAATACTACTGACTATATTCCTTAGGCCACACATTATGTCCCCATGACTATTCTATAACTACCAATTTGTACTTCTTCTTTTTCTTAATTTAATAAATCTTTATTGTTCAGATTATTACAATTGTTCCTCTTTTTTCCTCCCATAGCACCCCTCCACCAGGTTCCTACCCCACCCTCTGCCCTTACCTCCCCCTGACTGTCCTCATCCATAGGTGTACGCTTTTTGTCCAGTCTCTTCTCGCACCCCCCACTCCCCTTTTCCCCCAAGAATTGTTAGTCCACTACCTTTCTATGTCCCTGATTCTATTATATTCACCAGTTAATACTGTTCATCAAATTTTTTATTCCCTTGGTTTTTAGATTCACTTGTTAATAGATACGTATTTGTTGTTCATAATTTTTATCTTTATCTTTTTCTTCTTCTTCCTCTTCTTAAAGAATACCTTTAAGCATTTCATATAATTCTGGTTTGGTGATGATGAACTCTTTTAGCTTTTTCTTATCTGTGAAGCTCTTTATCTGCCCTTCAATTCTGAATGACAGCTTTGCTGGGTAGAGTAATCTTGGTTGTAGGTTCTTGCTATTCATCACTTTGAATATTTCTTGCCATTCCCGTCTGGCCTGCATAGTTTCTGTTGAGAAATCAGCTGACAGTTGTATGGGTGCTCCCTTATAGGTAACTAACTGTTTTTGTCTTGCTGCTTTTAATATTCTCTCTTTGTCTTTTGCTCTTGGCATTTTAATTATGATGTGTCTTGGTGTGGTCCTCTTTGGATTCCTTTTGTTTGATGTTCTGTGCGCTTCCTGGACTTGTAAGTCTATTTCTTTCACCAGGTGGAGGAAGTTTTCGGTCACTATTTCTTCAAAGAGGTTTTCAATATCTTGCTCTCTCTCTTCTTCTGGCACCCCCATAATTCTGATGTTGGTACGCTTGAAGTTATCCTAGAGGCTTCTTACACTATCTTCAACTTTTTGGATTCTTTTTTCTTTTCCAGTTGAGTGTTTTTTGCTTCTTTGTATTTCATATCTTTGACTTGGTTCTTGCAGTCCTCTAGTCTGCTTTTAGGTCTCTGTATAATATTTTTTATTTCAGTCAGTATATGCTTAATTTCTAGTTGGTCCTTTTTCATATACTTGAGGGTCTCATTAAATGTATCGGCCTTTTCTAGAAAATTCTTGAAAAACCTTATAACTGTGGTTTTGAACTCTATATCCAGTCGTTTACTTTCCTCCATTTCCTTCATTTGTGACCTGCCTCTATGTCTCCACATTTTGGCTGCTTCCCTGAGTTGATGGAGTGGCTTTGTGTGCTAGGTGTCCTATAGGGCCCAGTGGCTCAGCCTCCCCAGTTACCTGAGGTGGACACTCTTGGTGCACCCCTTTGTGGACTGTGTGCACAGCCTTGTTGTAGTTAAGCCTAGATTGTTGTTAGTATCACTGGGGGGAGTTGACCTCCAGGCCAATTGGCTCTGAGGATCAGCTGTGTCTCCCTGGGAGGGCTTCTGTGCTCAGCTTGGATGGGGCAGAGTCTCAGGGTAAACAGACAGCCTTGGTTTCCCGTCAGCCCCGCCTTACGAGGCCCATGTCTCAGTGTCCCGTGGCAATGGCTGCACACACCTCTGAGAGAAGGCTGCCCTCGAGTTTCGCCCACTTGCAGACAGTCCAGTTTCTCCCTGAATGAGTGTGGGTACCCAAAAGTCTCACCCGGAACTGGATTTCAGTGCAGTCGGGAGGTTTTGTTTCCCTCCTGAATAAGACCGCTAGCTTGCTGCCCGCCCTCTCTGCACGCTGCAAGTAAGCCAGCCACAGTATTTAGCCTCCCGCCCTAACCATGCACGTGCGAGCGCGGGTCTCCACACCTCTGTCCTCCACAGGTCCTCTGGGTCTCAGTGTCCTTTTATCTTTCCTTCTAGTTGTAGAATTTCCACTCAGCCAGCTTTCCGGTGGTTCTGGACGATGTCCGCTCTGTCTTCCAGTTGCAGTTTTGAAACTGTTGTGCGAGGCAGCAGTATAGGTGTTTACCTATGCCACCATCTTGGTCTCTCCCCCCCAATTATCTTTATTAATAGAAAATCAAACAGGCCCAATCTTATTAAAAAATAACAGTGTGTGTCCACTTTGAAAACCTGCCTCTCCCATTTCTGGTATGTATTATGCCTGGCATGCCATATGGTATAAATATATATGGAAATGATAATATTGGTGTGTGTATTCACACATACTACCTATGATTTGTGTGTGTTTATCGAATTTTGAAGTTTACATGTTCTTATAGAGCCTAGAAAATGTGGCCAGCTGGAGAGAATCCAAGATGGTGGCGTAGGTAAACACCTAAACTGCTGCCTCGCACAACAATTTCAAAACTTACAACTGAAAGACAAAATGTCTATCACTCAGACCCACGGGAAAGCTGGCTGAGTGGAAGTTCTACAACTAGAAGGAAAGAGAAAAGAGCATTGAGAAATGCACAAGCGCTGAAAAGCTGAGGTACGGAGGCGCGTGATCTGGGCTGGCGGCAGGCGTTGCTTTTTTCAACCCAAAGGGAAACAAGCCCCCGATTACTCTGAAATACAGTTTCTGGGAGATGCGGGGGACCCAAACTCCTACGGGGAGAAGCTGGATTGTATAACACTGGGTTGGAAATTGAGGGGGGCCTGCTTGCAGAGCTCCGTGCAAGAATAATTGTTTACTGCGCTGGGGCACAGGACACAGTTGAAGACACAGAGCCGGCTAACTAGCAGCCATTGTTGTTTGCCACGCCCTAGCCTAGTGATGCCCTGAGACCCCGCCCCACACAACCTACAAACCCACCCAAGCTCCAAGAAGGAGCGTTAGCATAAGAAAGGCCTGCCCTATTGCAGCTTAACCTAGCAAACTTGCAGCCCGGGTCAGACAGCTCCAAAACCTCCAAACCCCAAGCAAAGAGGAGAAAACTGTAGCTCTCGCTGTAGCTCCTGCTGGGTGGACTCAGACAATAGCTGACCTGCACCCCATTGGAGATCCAGAAGCCAGTGTACCTAGTGGTCAGTGTGAGAAACCAGATCTCAACTCCTCACATCCATAAGTGACACATTCAAGAGGCAGACTCAGCGAGCACCAAAGCCCCACTGAAACAAGTACTGCACCATAAGCGTGTCTCCAGCACAGCAGTTCTTATAGACACAGTGAGTCCTCACAGCCGATTGGCCTGGAGGTCAATTCCTCCTAGTGTACCAACAGCAATTAAGGCTTAACTACACCAAGACTTTGCACTCAGCCCACAAAGGGGTGTACTAAGAGTGTCCACATCAGGTGATTGGGGAGGCTGAGTTACTGCCCCCTATAGGTCACCTACCACACAAAGCCACTCCATCAACACAGGGAAGCAGCCAAAATGCGGAGACAAAGAAACATGTCACGAATGAAAGAAACAGAGGAAAGCAAACTACTGGACGACATAGAGTTCAGAACCACATTTATAAGGTTACTCAAGAATCTTCTAAAAACTGCCGAGAAACTTGATGACACTTCTGAGGAGCTTAGTAAAACCTTCGAGGACCTTAATGAGAATGCCAAAAAAAATGGAAAAGGACCAGTCAGAAATGAAGCATACACTGTCTAAAATAAAGAATATACAGAAACTCAACTGTAGATCAATGTACCCCAAGAATCAAACCAAAGATCTGAAATATGAGGAAACAAAAAACACCCAACCAGAAAAACAAAAAGAAAAAAGAATCCAAAAATATGAAGATAGTGTAAGGAGCCTCTGGGACAACTTCAAGCATACCAACATCCAAATTTTTGGGGTGCCAGAAGAAGAAAGAGAGCAAAATACTGAAAACCTATTAGAAGAAATAATGACAAAAAACTTTCCCTACCTGGTGAAAGAAATAGACTTACAAGTTCAGGAAGCGCACAGAACCCCAAACAAAAGGAATCCAAATAGGACCACACCAAGGCACATCATAATTAAAATGCCAAGGACAAAAGACAAAGAGAGAATCTTGAAAGCAGCAAGAGAAAAACGGTTAGTTACCTACAAGGGAGTACCCATACGACTGTCAGCTGATTTCTCGGCAGAAACTATGCAGGCCAGAAGGGAGTGGCAAGAAATATTCAAAGTGATGAACAGCAAGAACCTACAACCAAGATTACTCTACCCAGCAAAGCTATCATTCAGAGTTGAAGGTCAGATAAAGAGCTTCACAGACAAGAAAAAGCTAAAGGAGTTCATCGCCACCAAACCAGGATTACATGAAATGCTGAAGGGTATTCTTTAAGAAGAGGAAGAAGAAAAAGGTAAAGATAAAAATTATGAACAACACAATGACATCAAATACATACCTACCAACAAGTGAACCTAAAAATCAAGTAAATAAAAAATCTGAAGAACAGAATGGACTGGTGAATATAATAGAATCAGGGACATAGAAAGGGAGTGGACTGACAATTCTCAGGGGGAAGCGGGTGTGAGTGGTGCGGGAAGAGATTGGACAAAAATCTTACTCCTATGGATGAAGACAGTGGCGGGGGGTAAGGGCATGGGGTCGGGTGGGGTGGGGAACCAGGTGGAGGGGAGCTATAGGGGGAAAACAAAAAGAGGAACACCTGTAATCTGAACAATAAAGATTTATTTAAAAAAAAAAATAAAACGTGGCCAGCTGATGCTTCAATGCATATATCTGCAGAGAGATAAGATTCATGAATACAGGATAAAGATTTGTTTTCTTTTTTTATTTTATTAATTTCTTTATTGATTAAGGTATCACATATTTGTCCTCATACCCCCATTCCCATTCCAAACCCCTCCCCACGCATACCTCCACCCCCCTGTGTCCATGACCACTTGCATGCATACAAGTCCTTTGGTTGATCTCTCCCCCTGCCCCCACCCTCCCCTACCTTCCCTCTGAGGTTTGACAGTCTGATCTATGCTTCCCTGTCTCTGGGTCTGTTTTTGTTCATCAGTTTATGTTGTTCATTATTTCTCCTAGATGGGTGAGATCATGTGATACTAGAAATACACTTATAAGAACCGAAAATGAGACAAGCAATAATGGTTATGCCGAGAGGCAAATGAATCAGTCTGTAGTGAGTTTCTTTCTGGGCCAACTGTTCTTTTGAGTCCCAATTTCAATGTGAAACAGTTCCTTATGTGTACATGTCAGCAATGATATTTCAGTTCTGGATGGTGGACAAATGGTGGTAATGCAGGTCCGACCCTCTCTGGTTTGGTCCTGGGCAACCTGTAGTGACGCACAGGTGCTGACTGCTAGTATGGCAAGACATCATCAGCATCTTCCATCTCTGGACTGTTTCTCTTCTGTCTTCATGGCTGGAGAAGTCCTGTTAATTCCTCTCTGTTGCAGGAATCCACATGGTCTTGGAGTTGTTTTCTGAAAACATACAAACATATTCTTGAGCAAAAGTTAATAAAGGAAACTTTTCTATAAATTTGACTTGGGATCTTTTTTCATTTTTTGCCCAAACAATTTTCTTTTGACTTGTTTTGACACCATGTGTGTTTTTCATGGGTGTCTTGCTGTTAGCATTACAAATAAAAGTTAATTTTCTAAAGTAAAAATTTTCTAGATATAATTCACTTACAGGATATTTTTCCTTACATGATATTCTTCTACTATCCCCCCTTTTTGATTTAAATATTAGGAGGCTTTTGGAAATTTTAAGATCTGTTTTCTTTAACAAAATTGTTTCCATATTAAAATTTTCAAATCTACACAAAACATTGTTTTAGTGAACTCCCTAATATCCATTACCCAACTTTAGCAATTATCACCAATCTTGTTTTAGCTATCTATCTATTCTCCTAACATTTTTTTTCTGGAGTATTTCAAAGCAAACTCCAGGCAACAAGACATTTCAGCTGTCATCTTCAGTTTCCAATGTAACGGATTAAGCCTCCTGCTTCCTCACACCAGGCTGAAGACACTAAAGGACTGGCCTCTGCCCTGCCTGCTTCCCACGGCCCCGGGGACTGACTTCCTTGCCTTCCACATGTGTGCTCTTTCCTCCCAGGCCGTTGTTTGGAGTGATGGTTTTGAGGTCATATCTCATTTATACTCAGATTCCTGCTGCCTGCTTCTCTAGACTAAGCCTGCGGATCTCACATTGGAAGCCACTGCTGCCTTCACATTTCACAATAAATATCTTTTTAAATGGCCTGGTGTTCAGGCTCATTTCTCATTTCCAAGGAAGTTTTTGACTGATGACCTAAAGAATTGCTTCCCCGTGACTGACAGGGTAATACAGTATCACAGCCTTCCTTCTCTATTCTCTCCCTCCAGGAGGCTGGAGAGAGCCACTGACTTCAAGTGCCACAGGCTGTTTCCCACAGAGGCATTTACCCCAGCTGCACATGCTTGTTTCCCTCTGCCCCCAGGGGCTGCTGGTAGTCAGCCAGTAAGTCAGGTCCATCTTGGGGGTGTGTCAGGGGGATGCATTTTCACAGGAAATCACTGTGAAATGCCTCTAAGGGGCAGGTGAATTAGGGCTTCCTGTCCACCAGGCTCTGTGAATGTCCTTGCTTGATTCTGCAGGCATCCCACAAAGGAATGGTTACTGGAGACCTTGAATTACACTGAATTCAAAGACTCAATGAGGAAGGGAGATGTGGTTAGAATTCTCTCTTGACATGGAACCCCAAGCTTCAAAGGCTGGTTAGTTGAAGATCTCCTGAGGCCCTAGGCACTCTTACCTTGGGAAGCCCCTTCTTATTTCACATTAATCATAATAAAATGTACCAAATCCCCACATGAAATATAAATTCATTTATAGATGTCAAGTTGCCACTGCCAAGAGGCATGGAACCAATTCTTTCCTAGAGCCTTCAGTGAGGGCATGGCCCTGTTTGTGCTACCAGTGAAAGTGAAGCGGCCTAGAAAATGATGGTTCTTATCTTTTTAACTCAGTATATGGAATCATGAAGGGCCTCAAGAAATCACTTAAATTTTTCGGTTATGCTTTTCGGTGTCTTATGGAGACTATATTGCCCAGGTTTGGAGTTTTGTGATATAAAAACTAAGCTTGAAATTCCAGGTAACTAACTACAGCGGCAAAGGGAACCTAACCTGCTTTCTAGATGTCCTGAGAAGGTTTTTACTAGGTGTACCGGTTAATAATGCAAATTTGGTAATCAAAGAAAACACAGTAATTGCAAGAGAAACATCAGAAGTGCTTTATTCAAAGTAATGTCCATCCCTAGCTACACATTTCCCCATCTTTCAGGAAATTTGTGGATAACGTCCCAATAGAATTTTCTTGTTTTTGTTTTTGTTTTTAAATATATTTTATTGATTTCTTACAGAGAGGAAGGGAGACGGATAGAGTTAGAAACATCGATCAGCTGCTCCTGCACACCCCCCACTGGGGATGTGCCCGCAACCAAGGTACATGCTCTTGACCGGAATCGAACCTGGGACCTTTCAGTCCGAAGGCTGATGCTCCATCCACTGAGCCAAACCAGCCAGGGCAGAACTTTTCTTGTTTTGAGGCAAACCATTCAGAGACTCAATTTTCCACTTCTTTGTACGTTTTGAAGTGCTGTTCAGAAAGTGCGTGTGCCATCGATTGGAACAAGTGGTAATCTGAAGGAGCAAGGTCTGGTGAATACAGCGGGTGGGTTAATACTTCCCAGGCAAGATCTTCTGACATGTCTTTAACTGATTTTGAAGTGTGTGATGGTGCATCATCATGGAAGCAAAATTACGTTGCTGTGTCTTCTGGAACATTCTGGTCATTTCACGATCAAAGCGTGGTTCAAATTGATTATTTGTTGTCGGTAGCGATCAGTAGTAGCGGTTTCACCTGGTTTTAGAAGCTCACCATACACCATACCCTCCTGATCCCACCAAACACAGAGCATTGTCTTTTTTCCGAAGCGATTTGGCCTTGCAGTCGATGTTGATGTTGACCTGGATCAATCCATGATTTTGTGCATTTGAGATTCTCAAAATAAATTCACTTTTCATCTCCAGTCAAAATTTGATGCAAAAAAGACTTTTTTTCATGCCACTGAAGCAACGTTTTACTGATGACTTTTCAGTTTTCCATTTGTCTTTCATTCAGTTGATGTGGCACCCATTTTCCTTCCTTTAAAATCTTTCCCATTGCTTGTAAATGATCAGAAATTGTTTGCTGAGCAATGTTGAATCTTTCTGCAAGTCGTTTTTGAGTTTGACAAGCATCTTCATCCAATAATGCTTGTAATTGTTGTTCTTCAAACTTTTTCGGTTGACCTGGATGTTATTTTGTCTTTCACATCGAAATCATCACTTTTAAAGCATTTAAACCAGCGTTCACAAGTATCTTGAGATGGAGCATGTTCACCATAAGCTTCCTGAAGTATTCAGCAGCACTTTTCTTCAAAATAAAATAATGAATTAAAACTTCCCACAAATGCTCTTTTTTTTGGCACGAAATTCGACATTTTTAAGTGTAAAAATATCTATGATGTTAACACCTTCAACAAATTTGACATATGAAGTTTTGAAGCTTGTTGTCAATACAACACAATAGCATACATATCAAATCGCATATATATCAACATATGTGTAAATCCATCTATTGAAAAAAAATCTGCCTTATTAACCGGTACACCTAGTAATCTTCTTAGATGTAAATGGAATCCTGTTTGGAGTGACCATTCTGCTTAATGGTTGATGATGCTTCGAGGCTCCTATCCGACTCCATCTCAGGAGTCAGTCCATAAAAAATAAAAGTGTTATAAAGGAGAAGGGTCTGAGGAGCATAGTTGCCTAAGGCCATAGGAGGCTGTTGAGTGGCTCTGTCTTCTCCACTCTGAGATTCATCACCAGGTCTTCTGCCCAGGTTTGGAGTTCACTGACAGTTTGGCTCTGACAGTAGCCTTTTGTTATGGGCTCAATTCCATCCTCCCACCTAATTCATATGATGAAGTCCTAACCCCCAACACTTCGAACTGTGACTGTTTGGAGATATGGTCTTTAAAGAGGTAATTAAGTTAAAAAAAATGAGCCCATTAGGGTAAGCCTTAATCCGATCTGATTGCTGTTCCTATAAGAAGACATACCCAGAAGGAAGACAATGTGAGGGCATGGGAAAAAGGTGTTCATCTAAAAGCCAAGGAAAAGAGGCCTCAGGAGAAACAAATCCCGCTGATACCTTGATGTTGGAGTTCCAGCCTCCAGAACTGTGAGAAAATAATTTCTATTGTTCAAAGCACCCAGTCTGTGGTACTTTGTTATGGCAGCCCTAGAAACCAATATAGCCTTAGTTCTGATAATGGATTTCTCTGCCTTAATCTCTTTCTCTAGAATCCCCCTCCTTTTCCCTCACCCCAGTCCAATCTTTCCGATGCCCCTCCCAGGGGCTGGGGTCTGAACTCCATCTGTGATTAGGGCTTGGTTCTCTGCACACATTTTTCTGAAGCCAGCTCTCCAGATTTATGAATATCATGGCCCTGGATTCCTTGCTGAGGTGATGCATCTTTTGCTTGCCCATCACCCTTCTTTTGGGAAACCTTCCTTCTCCTATTGCATGTGTTTTGTATAGAACTGTCAGTCATAGCACCTGCCTTCTCTCCACCGAACCATCTATCTGGCTCACTACATGAACCATTATTCTTGACTAAGAATCATTTCAGAAGGAGCATCTAATGGTTTTGGTGGTCAACTGGATATAGGGAGAGAGAGGAGGTAATATTTGCATTGACATCTGTATTGATGCCTCTGGCTTGGGCATCTGGGTGGAACATGGAAGGAAGAGCAAATTTGGGTGAAAATAATGAACTTTGCCTGTCAATAGTTGATGAAAGTGATGTTTTAGGAAGGCTCATTTAGGATTGAAAGGGAGAATCTGGTGGTTGGGAGGCCAGAGATAGAGAGATAGAGAAATAAGGTTATTAATCCACCACTTCTGTATGCTAAGGATCGTGGCAAATGTGGGAGTCAGCTTAGCACTCTTTTCAAAAGTCAGCCTGAAGATGTGTTTGGGAAGTGGAATCCAGGGAGAGCCCATTATTTTTCAGTACGGAAGGGAATTCGAAGTTCTCAAGAGTAAAACCAAGAAGTGAGGGGGTGAGAAAGAAAGATGAAAGGAGGAAGACAGAAGGAGGGAAGAAGAGCCAGAGATCTGTCTCAGACTGTGGGTCCATGTGAAGTAAAGTGACCTGAGAAGAGTTCCTGCTGATGGAGAGGCAAAGGAATCTTGAGCACAAGTTATCCAACATTCAATGTTAAATTCTTTGCTCTGCTCCACCTCACTTACACTTTCAGTTGTGTCTCCTATGCACACAAACTTCTTAGCACTGTTTGGTTTTATGTTCAAAAGGAAATCAAGGGAAGGGTCCAAGTATGGATATTTGCAGCAAAGCGAGAGTGTTTAGGATGTGATACAATATACCCTCTAAGGGGCTTCAGTTGACAGAGGGGTTTCACTTGTACTGTTCATTATCTGCCTTCAGTCTAAACTCACAGACCCATTAGGAAGCCTCCTTCCAGATTGTTGCATTCCATCGCATACTGGAGGTGCTCGGCAACATCTGTTGATTGACTAACTGCCTCAAAAAGATTCTTCCATAAGAAGTCCCTGAATGACCCAGTTCTCCAATGGCCTGGCCTTGAGACTGTTACTCCAAAGATAGTGCAGAAATTGCCCATTGCCACTTTGGGGTCACAGTACAGGAACTGGTTGCACATACAAAGGCCAGGTTCACTCAGCAACTTCAAAAATGTTTTCTTTTTCCCCCCAGCCAAGTTTCTGTTCTGCTAGCAGTTCTTGCTTGTGACCTAGAAGCAGCCAGTGCCCCAGGGAATGGTGCTGTCTAAACTTCCTCCCATTACTGGCCTCCCTTCCCCCTCCCATCACCACTGGCCATTTATGGCTCCCAGCAACCTTTGCAGGCCAGTCTTTCCTGCACCCCTCCTCCAACCACAGCCCTGCTCAAAATCCTCATCCTATCAAATGCAGGCCCACAGCTGGATGGCAGCCAATAGCAGCCATGAATGTTGGCACTGGGCTTAAATCCACACTGGCCTCTCTCCTGCCTGCAGTGGGTCCAGTCTGGTCTTCCCATTCTAACTTCTCTCTCTGCTGTGGCCAAAGTGCATGTGCATAGTTTCTTTGTCCAGATCAATCATACTCGAACATCTGGAATTTGTGTTATTACATGCATTCTGAGCTTTGTGGATATATACTCTGAAAATGTCTGTAAATTAATTTTTCTTTTGTCCATGGGCTTGTTTGATTCATTAACATGTGCACTCCCCACCTGAAGAAATCCCAGAGGCGCCCCCCCCCCCCCCTTCCTTGTCTTTGAACGGAAGTGATTACTTGTCTTGTTGCCCAGATCTGGCTGGGAACAGGGCCAAGAACCCCTCTTATACACACTACTCAGTGCCCACACGCATTTAAAATCCTCTCAAAGAAAATGACTCATCCTCTTTATCTCTATCATTCGTTCATTTACAAAAGAATTGAAACCTACTATGTGCTAGGGACTGTGCTGGTTGCTAAGGGCACAATGCTGAAGAAAATAACAATGGCTCTGCCGTCTTGGAGCTTGGAGTCTAGTGGGGGATATAAATAAGTAAACATTTAAGTCATTGATGTAATAGGAAAGGACTTGGAAATTCAGGGAAAGTTTCAGGAGGAAATGCCATATGCATGGGACCTACAAAGTATTGACATTAGGCAGGGAGGACTGCTTGCTGTTGGCATTAACCTTGGCCTTAAGCCACGTTGTGCATCTATCATTCAGGCAGATGCCATAATAGCACCAGATGTAAGTAAACAGGGAAAAACACCGACTGTGGTTTTTCCATTTCTAATTCAAAGTATCTTCATGGGAAGCCTCTAAAAATGAAATTGTAGTGAACTGCTTGTCACTTTTTCACTTGTGGATTCTACTTTGTAGAGTCAAGACTTTTGACTTTGTGGAGTCAAGACTGTTCAGCGTTCTTACTACCCAACAGTAAATCTCCAATTAGACTCCATCCCACCTCCCACCCAGGTCATTCTCAACCCTAAGATCCACTTTCTGAACACTGGCCACCCCCTTCCCATTGGATGAGTGCCTTAAAACTATGTGCTGATGGTGGGCTGATGGGGAAAAGAGCACCTATAATTTTATGTATAAGAAACCAAATTAGCTAGTAACTTTGGAAACGAACTTATTTCAAGCGAGTAAGACTAGATAACATTTGTTGAGTGCTTGCTATGTGCCACTTGATAAGTACAACCTCATTTTGTTCTCATAAGCATCCTGGGGAGCAGGCACTATGAGGTAGGCCTCCAGTGTAGAGATGCGGAAAATGAGGCACAGCCAGCTTGAGTAACTTGCCTCGTGTTTCATGGTCGATGGCCAGGCGAGGGTGAGAACTCTGGGTACCTTCCTTTGACCCATGGGATCCTGACCATGTTGACTGGAAAGTCCTGCTTGCTCTTTGGTTTCTCATACACAGAACTAAGCTCCCTTCGAAGGTTCCTTGTTTGATTCTTCAATTTGCAGAATGTTTGGGAACCTGGGGTATTTGAACATGAGAAGAGAGGGGAGAGAGATAGGAAGTGTGAACTGGGACATGGATGAGACTGCAGACCCATTCTTACAGCTTCTATACTCCCTCAGGGCCAACCCAGAGTGTGTGGGTTGGTGGGAGCTGAAATCCAGCACAGCTTCCCTTGTCAAGCCCAAAGGGGGCGCCCTTTCCACTTCTGCAAAGGTGCTATCAGGGCTGGCCCTGGCCTGCTCCCCTGCACACCAGCGGTGCAGCAACCCCCTCTTCCTCCTAGATGCACCACCCCGTTGTGCCTGGCCTGAGGTGCAAACCCAGCTCTTCAGAGCCTATTTTTGCCTTCAATCTGTGGTGCCAACATGGTTCTTCTTGCCCCACATCCTGAAGCTCTGGGCATGCCCCACCCCAGGCTCACATTCAGCTGCCAGAATCTGACACCAGGAGGTGGTTTCAGGTTTCTGATTTTCCTGGTAAAGAGATTCCAATTAAAGCAGACCATGAAGGAAGAAGGAAGAACGGGAAAGGGAAGAAAAGAGAGGAAGAAATAGCGTGGATGATACACTTGAGGTCACCAATTGAAGCCTTAGGAGAAAGGGACCTCACGTCTCAGGCCAGATATAAACTCTACTCTCCCCGTGGGAGATAAGATTGACTAATGGGATCAGCAGTCATTTACAAACAGATTGAGAGCATTTGGGTTTTCAATTTCTCCCAAGTTACCGGTAAGAAATATTAAATGACAGATATGAAACCAAAGAAATATATCCTTGGAACGCTACCTTCTCTGGCCAGATAAGAAATAAGATGCCATTTGTCTCTTTTAAAAAGATTCTCATGTTTCCACAGTAAAAGAGATCTGTGTCTGTGTTTGTGTATATGCCTTTAGTTGTGCCTGCTTACAGGTGCCCATGCTGGCATGTGATTGTGTGTGTTTGCATGTGTGGGTGCATGTGGGACTCTGCCTGCCGCATTAATGAAGTATGATGTCACTGTTGCTTTGGAAACAGCATTCTTGCCCTGGCATAGCTGGGGACAAGAGGCGTGGCAGACTGTGACATGATTCTGGGTGGCTTCTGACTCTCTCAGGGATGTGGAGGGTCTCCGGCCATGGGTTCCTTCTCTCTCATGCATGAATACACATGGCCATGTGGGATAACAGGTGCGGGAGGCCTCCATCAAGGAAGTTATAAAACCCTCATTTGGAGATAAATCTGGGAAAGAAAGCCAACTGGCTGTGGGGACATGCTCTTGGATTCCTGTTTCCTATTCCCTTCATGAAGTCTCTTCCAGAGGCGGCAGGTATTGGTGGTGACCCTTTCTGACCACTCGGGACATGGTTTAGGACACCCTGTATGCACACTGTGTTTGGGGACAGAGAATTGTTGATTCCTGCTGGGCAATGGACACCGACCAACGTGGAAACACCCGAGTAAATTGATAGCTTTTTGAGGAAGCTTGTGAGCACAAATGTAGATTTATAACGAGTGTGCTGGTGTGCTTTTTAATAAGTTGCTTGTTCTCATACTTTCAGAAATACTATCATGCCAGAACCGGTTTGGCTCAGTGGATGGAGCATCGGCCTGCGGACTGAGGGGTCCCAGGTTCGATTCTGGTCAAGGGCATGTACCTTGGTTGCGGGCACATCCCCAGTAGGGGATGTGCAGGAGGCAGCTGATCGATGTTTCTTTCTCATCAATGTTTCTAACTCTCTATCCCTCTCCCTTCCTCCCTGTAAAAAATCAATGAAATTTATTTTTAAAAAAGGAAATACTATCATTAAGTTATTTAAGCAACCTAGGAGCTAGATTGCTGGATGTAGGGAGGAAAGTTCCAGTCCTTGCTCTGAAGGAGTTCGCAGAGAGTGGAGAACCTGTTTCATTCCAGACATCATTGCAACAAAGTATGATTTGTGTTAACAAAGAAGGACCAGCTGTGGAGCCCACAGGACTCAGAGGTGCTGCAGGTTGGCAAGCTTTCCCTGCTGCTCCACAAGCCAGTTCTTTCCTCATTCATTCGGCCTGGGGACTTGTGGTTTTTTACCAGTGAGTCTCTGGAGAGGAGAATGGTAATGAGTAAAGGAAAGTCAATGTCAGTGTTGCTTGGGGGGAGAAACACCTCACACCAGCAGACTCTGCTGGATTGCATCTGACAGATAAAAGCACTGATTGCAAATTGGTCTGGCAGTTAGTGAATATTAAAGTGACTTCACAAGTGACCACTGAATGGGAGTGAGAGCATACAAGCGTGCTAATGATCATGACATGAACGGCTGTCTGTTGATTATTTGATCTGCTGGATGGCAGGCATTGTGGGAAGAACTGTGCTTCCCTTGTCTCCCTGAGTCTCCACTCATTTTGGTGTCTAGCATTTAATTGATAAAAATACACCTCAAAGAGGTTAATAGGTGGTGAAGCTTCAGGTCTTTTATGTCTCCAAGGCTTGAGCCATTTCCACTCTCCCCAACAGCCACGACAGATAGACAGTCTATGCACATACAGTTGCATTGGGCCTTTTGGAGGGTGATCAAAAGTTTATCTCATTCTCCCTCTTTCCACTCCTACCCATGTGATAGGACAAGTTCTTCTCTTGCCCCTGGTGGAAGCTTAGATGGTCTTTTCAGCCTCTCTCAGATAATACACAATATGTTCACTTTATGTCCCAAAGGGGTCTCATTTCAGTATTCGGTATGTTTCATACATTGCAAGGAACCAAACTCCAGACCTCCTTAACAGTAAGACGTCTGCCCTGCCCTCCCTCAGCCAGAGGGGAAACAGTCAGCTTCACCCTGTTTCTCTGCCTTTTGTCTCCCCCTGCTTGATAAGCAGTTTCTGATCCCTCCAGGGTTCCGTCTTGAATTTGCTGCCATATCATTATATTGCATGAAGAGAATACAATTTCATTATCTGTGTTTTCTTCTATGTAATTTATTGTTTCAGGTTTTATTGGGTCTAATTCATTTTGAGTTAATTTTTGCATATAGTGATAAATAGCAGTCTAGTTTCATTTTTTTTACATGTAGCTTTCAAATTTTACCAGTACCATTTATTGAGGAAGCTTCTTTTGGGTATGTTTTTGGCTTCTTTGTAAAAAGTTATTTGCCTATATACATTGAGTTTATTTCTGGGCTCTCAATTCTTTTCCATTGGGCTGTGTGTCTGTTTTCCTGAAAATACCATGCTGCTTTGATTATTGTCGTCTTTTACTATAATTTGAAGTCAGGGAGTATGAGACTTCTGGTTTTGTTTTGTTTTTCTCAGGATTGCTTTGGCTATTATCAGTCTTTTGTGGTTCTATACAAATCTGATGACTTTTTTGGTTCTATTTCTTTAAAAAGATGCCATTAAGATTTTGATGGGGATTGCATCCAATCTGTATATTGCTTTGGGTAATATGGCCATCTGTAATAATAAAAGCATAATATGCTAATTAGACCAGACGTCCTTCCAGATGAAGCTGGGGCTATGAGGGAAGCCCAGGTCTGGGTGCCAGAGGGAAGCCAGTGCCAACAGCGAGTGTGGGAAGGAAGGCCTACTTTTGCACGAATTTCATGCATCTGGCCTCTACTTTTACTATACTGATTATTCCAATCCATGAGCATGGAATATCCTTCCATTTATTTGTATCTTCAGTGGTTACCAGAGGGAAAGGAGGTGGGGGGAGGTGGTAAAGGGTTAAGGGGGTCAAATATATGGTAAAGGGAGGTGATTTTGACTTTGGGTGGTAAACACATGATGCAATATATAGATGATGTATTATAGGATTGTGCACTTGAAACTTATGAATGAATGAATGAATATCAGCCCAATAAATTTAATTTAATAAATCTAAAAAGGAGAATATTAATTTAATTAAAAGAAATGGCAGATTTGTTTAATTATTGAGGAAAGGGATTACTGGGAAATAATAATGGTTAAAACTAACTAAGCCTCCTTTTCTGTTCTGTGCAAACACATACACTACCTTTCCCCATTTTATTGTTAGGGAAATGGAGGCTCTGAAAAATGAGTAATTGTCAAGTTTATATAGCTTGTTAAGTGGGAGACTGGGTTTTGGACCCAGAGAGTTTAGAAATGGTTTCTTAACCACTCTGCTATCTGGATATCTATCAGGAGAGGAATTTATTATTCCATTCCAAGTTGGCAATTTGCCTTCTTTCTTATTCTAGAAAATATTACCAGACTGGGCAGTGTTTCCTTTTAATAGCTGGTATTGAGGCAAATCTAATGGAAATGTGTAGCCTGAAAAAACATACTCTCTGACATTGGGGGTATGTAAAGAATTAGGAAAACGAAACAAATTTTTTGTTGTAAGAAATAAGACACTCTTCCACCAGCTTGTGGCCTGTAGGGAGAGAAGAATATATCACTGATAATGGTTTTCCCATGTAAAGCTGTTATTTTAGTTGTTGCAATTTGTTCCTCTCTCAGTGCATTTTGTTGAGTTGGTACTCACCGAAGCATTGAAACACTTTCTACATATTATAATTCTCCAAAGCATCTTTAGTTCATTTTTTTAAGATATTGGAGTATTTGGGGTAGAAGTGGGCATTTGGGCAAATATGCCAATCCTCACCCCTTTGTCAAGCCATTCCCTCTGCATAGTCTATCCTTACTGTCTCTACTTGTTGAACTCCTACTTACCATGCAAGGCCCACATAGATTGTCATCTCTTCAAGGAAGCCTTCCTGATTGCCACGACCAGAGGGGCTGCCTGCTTTTGTTAGACCATAGAGAAGTTTTATCATTTGTATTTGTAACATTTCTCCTTGTATGAGATTTGCCTATCTTTCTGTTATTGTCCTAATGAGAGAGTTCTCAGTAGGTAACATAATCCAGCTCTATGGCCCATGGACCATATTTAGCCCATTGCCTGTTTTTATATAACTCTTGGGATAAGAATGGTTTTTATATTTTTAAATGGTTGGAAAAAATTCGAAAGAAGAATGATATTTTGTGACATGTGAAAATGATATAAAGTTCAGATTTCATTGTCCGTAATTAAAGTTTTATTGGAACATAGACATGTTAATTTGCTTATGTATTGTCTATGGCTACTTTTGTACTAATCTAGCAGAGTTGAATAGTTGTGACATAGACCATCTGGTCCGCAAAGTCTAAAATATTTTCTATCTAGCCCTTTACAGAAAATGTTGACTTCTGCTCTTGAGCAGGTGTTCTCAAATTTTAGTGTGTGTCAGAATGACTCAGAGGGCTTGTTAAAATACAGATTATTGGAGTCCACTCCTATTATTTCAGAAGGTCTGAGGTGGGTCCTGAGCATTTGCATTTCTTACAAGTTCCCAGGTGGTATTGCTGCTGGTGGTTGGGACCCACACTTTGAGAACCAATGGTCTAGAGATAAAGAATGGTCTTTGAGATCACAGATACATCTTTAACTAATTTGTTATTTATCAAGCAGTTGATGTCTCTGAATCTCAGTTTCTTCATCTGAAAAATGGGGCTCATGACCACCTGGTCAGGTTAGTTGAAGATTCAGGAGATGAAATCTGTGAAAGTTCCTAGAACAAGCAGAGGGATTTAATACACAGTCATTTCTTTCTCTCTCTCTCTCCCTCCCTGCCTGCCTCCTTCTGTTCTCTCTCCCCACATCTTCCATCTGAGAAGGAAATATAGATGTTTATTTTCTCACTGACTCTGAATTGCCCTTCTTCATGAGGCTGCTTGGGCATTTTATAGCAGTATGCAACTCAAGATGTGTCTCCCTCCAATATGGTGCTTGTCGTGTAATCCAAGAAAGCAGACTGGGAAAACCATTTTTACTGAAGTTATTTGAGTTCATATTGTGTACAAGTTTCTGTACTAAGGAAGGAAATTGAGTACTATGAAAGAGATTGTTTGTCTTCCTTTCAGAAGACTTCATGATAAAGGCAGAGGCCAGGGTTTCAAAAATTAATGGTTGCCCTTTAGTTGTAATTAGGTGGGTTTGTCGTTTTCCCCCCCAGGAAGAATGATAAAGGGCGAATGCTTGAGAAACAAAACTGCTGAAAAATTTTAAGGAACCTGATATGAGTGCACTCAAAAGAAATATAGGTGATTTGAAAGAAGCATTTTACTTAAGCCTGGTTAAATTAAGCACACAAAAATCCAAGTTTTCCCTAGGAGTTTTTTTTTTTTTTCTTTAAAACTCAGTCATATCTGTCTCATAAAATTGTTATGAGAATCAAACGGGATAATTAATATAATTGTATCTGAACATTATAAAGTACTGTTTAAATACAAGGGAAATCAGATTTACCACATTAAGTCACAATCTAATTAGAGGAGAAAGAATGTAATTTTTTGGAAGAATGGCAGAGGATGCAGAGTTAGGTAGATGCTGGAGGACCTCATTGCTTTCCATGTTAGCCCCTGGGAATATATGCACCTTAATTTATCTGTTAAGCTAATTATAGAGAAGACCTTTTTAACCTTCTTGCTCTCAAATTTCTTACTTTCTTTTTCTTCTTGTGGCAGAATTAACCTCATACAGTTTCCCTCCACACAGGGCACAAAACATTAGCTATTTACTCCTCCTTAGTCCTGGTTAGGAAAAGGTGTTTTTCACTTTAGCTTTGCATTTTTGCTTTAGTGCTCCCCTCCCATTAGCCTGTTGACTTCTTCAGCTGTAACTACATTTGCAAATTATTATTTTTAAAAAATATATCTTATTAATTATTTTACAGAGAGGAAAGGAGAGGGATAGAGAGTTAGAAACATTGATGAGAGAGAAACATCGATTCAGCTATCTCCTGCATACCCCCTACTGGGGATGTGCCTGCAACCAAGGTACATGCCCTTGACCGGAATCGAACCTGGGACCCTTGAGTCTGCAGGCTGACGCTCTATCCACTGAGCCAAACCAGTTAGGGCCGCAAATTATTTTTGTTAGTAATCTTCTACTGAGGAAAAAATGTTTTTAGGTAGTGGGTGCTGGTACATGTTTAATAATAAGCTCTCTGGAAAATGATGCATATATATGTATATAATTTATTTATTAATATTACTATATAAAAGGTATGTAGCACACAATTCACAAATAATGACAAAATATGCAATCATCTTCATTGTAAATTCCATATAGTTGATTGATTTACATGGGATGATTTGGTGAATTGTGTTGAATTTTTGTGTCCATAGCCAACCTATGGTTGCAATTGACTACTAAAGGTAGTGCTGACACAAATGTGAATTTATATTTTCCTTTATGTTAATTAGTAAGATGATAGTGAAACAGACAAAGGCATATGTAGGGATGTTTGTCCATGACGTGAATAAATCCTTTGCTGATTAGATAATAGCTTTTGAATACTGGAAGAATCTTTTCCTTAAATTTTTTGGTGCAATTATGACTATGAACACAACACACATTTAATTAAATTAATCAATTATAATGTAAATTATTTTTATTGATTTTATTGGGGTGACATTGGTTGATAAAATTACATAGGCTTCAGGGGTGCAATTTTATATTACATCATCTGTTTATTGTATTGTGTGTTCACTACCCCAAGCCAAGTCTCCTTCCATCACCATTTATTCCCGCTTTACCCTCTTCTACTTCCCCCACCCCCTTTCCCTCTGGTAATCACCATACTGTTGTCTGTTTATGAGTTGTTGGTGGTTTTTTCCAGATAAACTAACCAACAAAATGGAAACAGACTCATAAATACAGAGAACAGACTGACAACACAATTTTAATTTAAATCTGCTTTATTAACATATTTCTCCATCAGTTTCTTAGGCCTAGATGACCAACCAAACAATAATACAAGCCCTGATTTATAACGTTTGTCAATGTAAGTGGTGTAAATATTCTATTTCTTTGTACTTAGGCCACTCCACTGAGTTGGGACTTAGACCATTGTCCACCAGTGTGGTAAATGGGCCTCAAGATGGGGTAGTCCATGGCTCTCCCAGGGTTGCCCTTATTTCTTTACCCTCCAGGTTGGGAGTATCAGCTATATGTTTAATATTCACTACATATTCTTTGCTAATTTTACTTCTTTTGGCTTATTCCCTTCAACTTTAGGATTGGGATTTTGGGATATTTGGCTTGCAGTTATCATTCTTGGGGTTTTTTCAAGTTTTAAACGTTGTAGAGAATTTTGAACATTGTATACGGAAAGAAAATAAAAAATAGTCATAAGCCAATTTCTTGAGATTTTGATGTAGTTCAATCAGCTCACATATACAATCTCACACTTCCTTCAACCAATTTAGAGCCATACTAAACATTCATTATTTTTTTAATCAAAAGTATGGTATATTATTTTAAAAATATGTTTTAATTGATTTTTTTAGAGAGAGAGAGGGAGGGGGAGGGATAGAGAGATAAAAACATTGATGATAGAGAAACAACATTGATTAGTTGTCTCCTGCATGCCCCCTACTGAGGATTGAGCCCATAATCTGGGCAAGTGCCCTGACAGGGATCGAATGGTAACCTCTTGGTTCCTAGGTTGACACCATTGAGCTACACTGGCTGGGCTAATGTTATTTTTTAATCAAAAGTATATACATATGTACTGAAAAGTGCAGAAACCAATGAATTATGATGAAATGAAATTGACATGTAACCATCACCCATGCTAAGTAATGAAGTATTACTAGACCTCTGAAACACCTCCCTTAAGCCTCCTACAAATTTGTACCTTCTCCCTTTTCTCCAGAGTTAAAGGCTATCCTATTATCAATCATAACTCAATACACCTTTTTGTGTCTAATTGCTCTTTCTCAGCATTATGTTTGCGAAAATCATCCCTGTGGTTGTGTATAGGAGTAATTTATGCATTTGCACTGAGGATTTTTCCCATTCTATGAACCTGCTATCATTTATTTATCCACTCTACTTTTGATGGATGTTTGGGTTTTTCTAGGTTGGGCATATTTCAAATAATGCTATTGTGAACATTCTTTTAATGTGTTTTTCAATGCCCATGCACCCTTATTTCCATTGCTGGGAGTGAAGTTTCTTATCACACATCATAAGTACCTACAACTTTAGGAGACAATGCTGACCACTTACACTCGTATGCGTGGAGTAGAACACTTCCTGTTACCTCACATTCTCACCAACACTTGGCACTGTACTTTAGTTCTTAAACTTTTATTTAACACTAAAAACACATTGTTAACATTTTCACTTGTTATTAATGTTATTTGTTTTATTATCAATAGCTGTAGACAGCTTATTGTATAGAGCAGGGGCCAGCAAATTTTTTCTGGAAAGTAAATATTTTCAGCTTTGTAGGTGACACAATCTCTATTGAGTAGTTACCCAACTCTTCCATTGTAGCACAAGGCATCATTTGTGTGGGTGGCTATGTCTCAATAAAATTTTATTTATAAAAACAGGTGGTCGGACAGGTTTGACTCATAGGCCATAATTTGCCAATATGGTATATATTAAATTCCCTGATTATAATACTACTTTGAAAACTTGTTTTTAATCAGGATAAAGATACTTAAACCCATGACAAACACCATCTATTTGTTGAATACTATGAACCAAGCACTGTACTTAGTTTTGGGAATCTGGTTGCATATTCCTTACAGATAGAGTCTTCATGGATCTTACATACCTCCTCCCCTGACCCAAAAAAGTGAATCTTACCTGGAACTCAATATGTAAAAAAAAAATAAAAGCAGATCTGTTTGACATAGACATATAGAAATCATATCACAACTTGAAAACCATGACATAACTATCAACTATTGGGTGTTGACAGTCTTTCTTTGTTTTGTTTTAAATTATTTATTGTTTAAAGTATTACATATAGTATTACATATGTCTCCTTTTCCCTGCCCATTGATCTCTCCCAGGCTATGTCCCACATATGCCCTCACCCCCCTAGTGTCTGTGTCCATTGGTTATGCTTATATGCATGCATACAAATTCTTTGTTTTTAACAGCTTGAACTAAGAAATCTAATTTGGGTTCTTCAGAGAAACAGAATTATAAAGCTATACACACACACACACACACACACACACACACACACACGTATATATATTTAGACTTCTTTTATCTTTTAATCTAGATTGTAGAAATATGCATGCATAACCATTATAAAAAGCAAGGCTTTGAGAGAATCCAAGATGGCAGCATAGGTAAACACCTAAACTGCTGCCTCGTGCAACAATGTCAAAAATACAACTAAAAGACAAAACGTCTATCACCCAGAACCACGGGAAAGCTGGCTGAGTGGAAGTTCTACAACTAGAAGGAAAGAGAAAAGAGCATTGAGACGTGCACGAGCCCTGAAAAGCTGAGGTAAGGAGGCGCGTGATCCGGGCTGGCGGTGGGCGTTGCTTTTTTCAACCCAAAGGGACACAAGCCCCCTATTACTCTGAAATACAGTTTCTGGGGAGACGCGGGGGACCCAAACTCCTACGGGGAGAAGCTGGACTGTCTGCCAGTGAGGGTGGCTTGCTTGCAGAGCTGGGTGCAGGAATTGTTTATGGCACTGGGGCACAGGACTCGCGGATGCCGATGGGACACAGAGTCGGCTAACTAGCAGCCATTGCTGTTTGCCACGCCCTAGCCTAGTGACACCCTGAGACCCTGCCCTGCGCAACCTACAAACCCACCCAAGCTCCAAGCAGTGGCTTTAGCATAAGAAAGGCCTGCCCTATCGCAGCTTAACCTAGCAAACTTGCAGCCCGGGTCAGACAGCTCCAAAACCTCCAAACCCCAAGCAAAGAGGAGAAAACTGTAGCTCTCACTGTAGCTCCTGCTGGGTGGCCTCAGACAGTAGGTGACCTGCACCCCACTGGAGATCCAGAAGCCAGTGTACCTAGTGGTCAGTGTGAGACACCAGATTTCAACTCCTCACGTCCATAAGTGACACATTCAAGAGGCAGACTCAGTGAGCACCAAAGCCCCACTGAAACAAGTCCTGCCCCATAAGCGTGTCTTCAGCGCAGCAGTTCTTCCATTATAGACACAGCGAGTGCTCATAGCTAATTGACCTGGAGGTCAATTCCTCCCAGTGTACCAACAGCAATTAAGGCTTAACTACACCAAGACTTTGCACTCAGCCCACAAAGGGGTGTACCAAGAGCATCCACCTCAAGTGATTGAGGAGGCTGAGTTACTGCCCCCTATAGATCACCTACCACACAAAGCTACTCCATCAACACAGGGAAGCAGCCAAAATGTGGAGACAAAGAAACATGTCACGAATGAAAGAAACAGAGGAAAGCAAACTACTGGATGACATAGAGTTCAGAACCACATTTATAAGGTTACTCAAGAATCTTCTAAAAACCGCCGAGAAACTTGATGACACTTCTGAGGAGCTTAGTGAGACCTTCAAGGACCTTAATGAGAATGCCAAAAAAATGGAAAAGGACCAGTCAGAAATGAAGCATACACTGTCTGAAATAAAGAATATACAGAAACTCAACCGTAGATCAACGTACCCCAAGAATCAACCAAAGATCTGAAATATGTGGAAACAAAAAACATCCAACCAGAAAAACAAAAAGAAAAAAGAATCCAAAAATATGAAGATAGTGTAAGGAGCCTCCGGGACAACTTTAAGCGAACCAACATCCGAATTTTTGGGGTGCCAGAAGAAGGGAGAGAGCAAAATATTGAAAACCTATTAGAAGAAATAATGACAGAAAACTTTCCCTACCTGGTGAAAGAAATAGACTTACAAGTTCAGGAAGCACAAAGAACCCCATACAAGAGGAATCCAAAGAGGACCACACCAAGACACATCATAATTAAAATGCCAAGGGCAAAAGACAAAGAGAGAATATTAAAAGCAGCAAGAGAAAAACAGTTAATTACCTACAAGGGAGCACCCATACCACTGTCAGCTGATTTCTCAGCAGAAACTATGCAGGCCAGAAGGGAGTGGCAAGAAATATTCAAAGTGATGAACAGCAAGAACCTACAACCAAGATTACTCTACCCAGCAAAGCTATCATTCAGAGTTGAAGGTCAGATAAAGAGCTTCACAGACAAGAAAAAGCTAAAGGAGTTCATCACCACCAAACCAGGATTACATGAAATGCTGAAGGGTATTCTTTAAGAAGAGGAAGAAGAAGAAAAAGGTAAAGATAAAAATTATGAACAACAAAATGACATCAAATACATACCTACCAACAAGTGAATCTAAAAATCAAGTGAATAAAAAATCTGAAGAACAGAATGGACTGGTGAATATAATAGAATCAGGGACATAGAAAAGGAGTGGACTGACGGTTCTCAGGGGAAGGAGGTGTGAGGGGTGCGGGAAGAGATTGGACAAAAATCTTACTCCTATGGATGAAGACAGTGGCGGGGGGTAAGGGCATGGGGTGGGGTGGGAAATCAGGTGGAGGGGAACTATGGGGGGAAAAAAGAGGAACACCTGTAATAATCTGAACAATAAAGATTAAAAAAAAATAAAAAAATAAAAATAAAAATAAGGTAGTTCAATTAAAAAAAAAAAAAAGCAAGGCTTTGTGTTTCTCTACATCTTTACTTCCCAAGTAAGCAAAATAAAGTTGTTTTCCAAATGCAATGAAGATAATTTGCTCTTCTCATTCCCATGAATTTTCTAGAGTTTCAGCAATAGTCAGGTCATTTATTTCTTCCTCTCTCCCTTCCTTTCCTTCCTTCCTTCTTCTCTCCTTTCCTTTCCTTTCCTTCCTTCCTCCCTCCCTCTCTACCTCCCTCCCTTTCTTCTTTTTTTTTTTGTTAATCCTCACCTGAGGATATTTTTTTTCATTGATTTTTTTTTTTTTTTTAGAGAGAGTGGAAGGGAGAGGAAGAGACAGAGAGAGAAACATTGATGTGAGAGAGACACATCAATTGGTTGCCTCCTGCATCAGCCCCAACCAAGCCTGCAATTGAGGTATGAGGTACATGTTGTCTATTGGAATCAAATCTGTGTGCAACCCTTTAGTTTTCAGACTGGTGCTCTAACCACTGAGCAACCAGCCAGATCCATTTATTTCTTTTTTAAAAAATATATTTTATTGATTTTTTACAGAGAGGAAGGGAGAGGGATAGAGAGTTAGAAAGATCGATGAAAGAGAAACATCAATCAGCTGCCTCCTGCACACCCTCTACTGGGGATGTGCCCGCAACCAAGGTACATGCCTTGGACTGGAATCGAACCTGGGACCTTTCAGTCCACAGGCCAACGCTGTATCCACTGAGCCAAACTGGTTAGGGACAGATCCATTTATTTCTTACTAGAACATAATTGAAGTCAACTGCTGCCTACATCATACATCACTTGAAAATATGCCAAACACACCTCCTGAACTACCTGGAGTCCCTTCTGCCAACAGTGAATCATTGTACAACATCCAAACCAAATAATAGCACTACAAACAACTTGAGATCCCTTGATGGATTTGTTTAGACAATAGCAGGTCCAGTGACCTCCTCTACTCCTAGGTTTGTGATCAGTTCTGTTTTTAATAGAGTTTTATTTGGCTACTTGGCATAATCTTTGGTCCTGAGTCGTCTTCTGGATGTATATAAAAAGAGGTTGCAAACTCACTGCTCTCATCATGCTGATAAGAATTAGATTGCAGGTTTGCTACAAGAAGACATAACTCAGAACAGCCAGATGGAAGAGATGCAAGGTTTGGAAAAAGGGTGAAAAGCCTCCATGCTCTGGTCTGGTCACTCCAATCTCTATCAACAAAATAAATTTTCTATATATTTCTAGATATTCATAGATTTATTAAAATGTATTAGCTTATAATAAAAATCTAAGAAAGAGTGAATCCAACCTTCCTCCACTTTTTTGTTCTCTTCATGCTCATAACAGATTGTTTGATTCCCACACACATTAGGGAGGCCCATCTGCTTTCCCATAGTCTCTGCGCACGCTCACCCTGCACCTGAGCCATTCTGCCTGGTTAATTGCTGCTCTCCTTCAGAGTTCTCAAGTGTCCTCAGGGAAGCCTCGCCTGACCTCTGAGGTTAGGTCAGAGCTCCTGTTCTGTGGACTTCTCTGGCATCATCACAAAAGTAATTAACCGATTGTGCAAGTCAACCTTTGATGTCTGCCTAACAGTTGCCATGTCAATTAAGGTAGAGATAAATGGAAGGCAGAATCAGAGCAATTTTATTGGCCACATGCCACACCTCACACCATACCTGTTAGATAACATCCCAGGCTAAGCACTGAGGAAGAGAGAGAGAGAGGGAAGGAGGAAGAGAGGTAGAGAGGGGCTGTGGGAGAGGAGAGGGAGAGAGAAGGGGGGAGAGAGAGAGAGAGAGAGAGAGAACGACTTATGTATATATTTTTAAGCTGAATCTCTCTTCTCTCATTGATCCGGACCCTGATGGAGAAAATGTTATCAAAGGTGGCAAGATAAATGATCATTGTGGCTGCCTTTGCCCTCTGTTCTGGGAGATCCCCTCCACCTTCTTGTGAACTTCTGGCTCTTTTTCTTCTACCCTGAATTGTGGGAGAAGCTGGGTTTTACACCTCCTACTGCTTGATTAGCTCCTCACTCACTAGTATTTCCAAAAAGTAAGCAGGAAAGCACCTGAAGTTTACCATCACCAAGGGAAAGGTAAAAAGCAAAGGGTTATCACATGGTGATTCCGTTCACCAGATTTAAAAAAAAATAAAGCAAGGTGGAAAGAGAGGCATTACCTGATCCTTTCCCAATTCCACTGAAGTTAGCAGCACAAATCATTGGATCACAACTAGGCTGTAACCCCCTTGAGTGTGGGAATTCCTGGGGGTCTTGTTCTCTGCTCTGTCCTAGCGTTCTATCTCATAGTAATTTAGCTCATAAATTTGTATTTGGTAGACATTTGTTAAATGTATGGAGGAAGTAAACTCGGTAATCCATTTAGAATTCATTTTAGTGTATGTTATGATTGGAGAATTAACTTAATTTCCCCCCCAAATGACAAGTCTAACTTCAGTGGCTAATGTTGAATAATTTATCCTTTTCCTATTGACTGAAAACACTATACTTACTATATATTAAAATTACATCTATAATAATAAAAGCGTAATATGCTAATTAGACGAGACGTCCTTCCAGATGATCTTCTGGACAAAGCCAAGGTGGTGGGGGCCGAGCCCCTTGCACACATTTCGTGCATCGGGCCTCTAGTATACATACACACACACACACACACACACACACTGAGTGGCCAGATTATTATGATCTCTGAATGCATAATAATCTGGCCACTCAGTATATATATATATTAGAGGCCCAGTGCAGGAATTTGTGCATGGGTGGGGTCCGGCCAGCCTGGCCAGGGGGAGGGGATGTGGGCGGTCGGCCGGCCTGCCTGCTGGTCAAACTCCTGGTCGAGGGGACAATTTGCATATTAGTCTTTTATTATATAGGATATACACTGAGTGGCCAGATTATTATGCGTTCAGAGATCATAATAATCTGGCCACTCAGTGTATATTTTTTGAGATATATATTTGTGTTTTATGGATATAAAGATAAGTCTGTCTCCTTTTAAATAGATGCCTCATTTTTCTTGTATTATTGCATTGGCACATAGACCTTCCACCGTAATCTTAAGTAGCAGAAGTGATGTTGTCATGCTTATTTTTATGCCCTTAGTATTTTTTAAAATGATAGGTATGATGCTACTTGCTGTTTTACTATTTGATATTGATACTCTTTATTAAATTATAGAAATATATTTCAACTCCTATTATATTGGGGAGATTTTTATTGTTATTATTTTTATTTTTTTTATTCTCACCTGAGGATGTTTATTGGTTTGAGAGAGAGAGAGAGAGAGACATCTATGTGAGAGAGAAACATCTATCGGTTGCCTTCTATATGCATCCAACCAGATTAAACCTGTAATCTAGGTATGTGCCCCAACCAGGAATTGAACCCACAACCCTTTGGTGTATGGGATGACACTCCAACTAACTGAGCCACCTCACCTGGCCATGGCTGGGAGATTTTTTTTAGTAATCAGGGATGGTTATTTTACTTTAGAAAATACTGTGCTATCTTTATTGAAATGGACAAAGTATTTAGACCTATTGATTTGGACCCATCTTTGCATTCTTAAATTTTATTTTGTTGTGGCTATGGGTCTTTTATGTGCTGTTTGGTTGGGCTTGTTTAAATGTTATTTGGATTTTTATGGCTATACTTAGAAGTGAGATTTTTGAAAGAAATTTTATTTTTCATCGTAAAGTTTTCTACTTGCATTTCTGTCTCTTACTTCTTTTTTTCTTATTAAACTTGTTAAATTTTATCCTGTGCTTAATTGGCCATTTCAAAGAAATAGTTCTCAGATATATCAGTTCTACTATATTTTTCAGTGTATTAATTTCTCCATTTTGTAAATATTTACTTCCTTTCCTATAGGTTTATATCTGCCTATATTGAATGTTTGTTTTTATTACTTCTTTTTAAATAATAAGAGCATTCAAGACTATGACTATTCCTCCTGATACAGCTTTTACTGCATTCTGTGAAGTGTGCTATTTATTGTTCTTGGAGCAATTTTCTAAATTGTCTCAATATATAGGTTTTATTTCCAATGTGGCCCCAAAGCTACTTTATAAAAATATAATTTTTTCTGGTGATATAATAATGAGAACACATGGTCTATACAAGTTTTATTTTTATGAAAAATTTTTGAGATTTTTTTATAGACAGATAGATAATGGATATATATTTTGGTATCTATATTTATATACTTGTTTTATTTTAAAAAATCAAGTGTTTTAGTTTACTTTCTTTTTGCCAGTTTCTTTCTTGAAAATTTTATAGCAATTGCTTTATGTATTTTGATGCCAGTAAATAATAGGTCTTGACCACTGTTCATTTATTCATTCTGCCTTTACCAGGCGTTTGCATGTCATGAAATGTAAGTTAGTGTTCCTGAAGACTTTGCAAATCCAAGACTGACTTTCTCATTAGAATGATTGTAAAGTGTGAGAGGGCATTCCTGGTGTGCATAAATCTTCAGCCACTACATTTTATTTTTGCTTTAATGATTCTTTACATCTCAGTATTACTCTTAGATTTTTTTCAAAGGGCATAGTATATCATTTTTTAACTCTTTTTATAATGTTGTATCATATCTGACTTCTATTTTAAAGTAATTTTGGGGTTACCATTTCTGCAATAATAGTTGTAATTATTTAGTAAATATTCTTATAAATATATAAATAGTTTATATTTTAAATTAAAAAATTACCTTTTATTATAAACTATTATTTTTACTGTATACTATAGTAAAGTAACAAATACCCACTAAAATCATCTGCAGACGTTCTAGCATTTAACGGTAATATGGTTGCCAGTATATTGACAAAGGATCGTGGATATATTTGTTTTCTGCTAGTATGATGCCATCATGTGGCAACATCAGTCATTATCATCACCATCATCATTGTCATAACAAACACTATGTAATATTAGCACATGGCAGGCTGTGTTCTAAGTGCTTTGACTATATTTACTAATTTAATACTTGTAATATCATATAAGCTCATTATTATTATTCCCATTTTTATAATAGAAGAAACCAAGGCAAAGAGAGGTAAAGCAGCTTGTCAATGGTTACACAGCTTATAAATGGTACAGCTTGTAAATGCAGAATTTAAACGCAGATGACCTGGCTGTTGAGTCCAAACTTCTTACTGTCATGCTATACTGGCTCTCTACAGTTTATAATTTACTTGCTATGTTTTTCAAGTTTTAAAAATGCTGAGCTTTGCATTATTTTAAATGTTGCATATAAAGTACTATTTTCCTAAGATGTTTATATCATACCGTTAAATTTAGTTAATTCAAAATTATACAAAATGTAACTGTTATTTTCTTAAATCACATTACAGAAAGTTTGCATGAGTTTATATCTATATTGAAATCTTACTAGAAGAAATATTTGTCAACATAGGAAAATGTAAAATGATCTATTGTTTTAATTTGTATCTTTTTATTGAATTAAAAATGAATTTATTGACCATTAGTATCTCTTCTGTAGATTTTCTGCTAATGTTAATTTTTCTTCTGGGGATTTAGTATTTTGTTCTTTGATTTCTGAAAATTCTATTTTAAAGATATCATCAATCCTTCAAATGTAAAAAGCATTTTGACAAAATAGTGTAGTTGCATTTTGCATGATTTTGAATTATATTTGTTGTACTATCTTTAGTTGTCTTTGTCTCTGAATTTTTTTCTGACTTTTTATTTGGTTAATAGAAAATTTACATTTTAATATTGTCAAATCAGTTGCTATTTCCCTTTATAATTTATTACATAGGTATTTCTTCTCCCTCAAGAGGTTGATAAATATTTACTAATATTGGTTCTATTTTTTATGATACAATTTTGTTTTATTTAACCTTGATTCCAGCTGGGATTCTGTATATATATGATAAAAGGGGAAATTCTTAATTGAAAGTGAATCTTTGACACTACCAACTAAGCTATTGAAGAGTGCACTAGATGATATTATACTAAGTGAAATAAGTCAGACAGAGAAAGACAAATGCCATATGATTTCACTTATATGTGGAATCTGAAGAACAAAATAAAGAGACAAACAAAATAGAAACTGACTCATAGGTACAGAGAACAGACTGACAGTTGACAGAGGGAATGCGGGTTGAGGACTGAGTGAAAAAGGTGAAGGGATTAAGAAGTACAAATTGGTAGTTGCAGAATAGTTGCAGAGATGTAAATTATAGTCTAGGGCAGTGGTTGGCAAACTCATTAGTCAACAGAGACAAATATCAATAGTACAACGACTGAAATTTCTTTTGAGAGCCAAATTTTTTAAACTTAAATTTCTTCTAATGCCACTTCTTCAAAATAGACTCACCCAGGCCATGGTATTTTGTGGAAGAGCCACATTCAAGGGGCCAAAGAGCCACATGTGGCTCGTGAGCCACAGATTGTTGACCACTGGTCTAGGGAATATAGTCAATGACACTGTAATAACTATGTATGGTACTTGACATATTGGGGAGACCACTCTGTAAAGTACATGATTTTCTAACCACTTCGCTGTACAACTGAAAGTAATCTATAATAATAAAAGGCTAATATGCAAATGGCCATCACACCCTCACACTGTAATGACTGATTAGTAGGAGGCTGTGTCTCTGCCCGGTGCTGGCTGGGGACGTGATTGACGCTGTGTCCCCGCCTGGCACTGGCTGGGGACATGATGTGACAGTGGGGCTTGACGGGGGTGGGGCGAGCTGGGTCTGAGTCTTGCGCGATTTTGAGGTGCATGCAGGTGGGTGGGACTTAATTCTGGGTCCCACGGTGCACCCCAAACTCTGACTGGAGGGAGGAGGGAGCCAGATACCCACACCCAGGACCCACACAGCAGGGCGGTGGCAGTTAGGGGCGATCAGGAAGGCAGACAGGCTAGCATTTAGGAGCCAGTAATCCCTGATTGTGAGAGGGATGTCCAAATGCCAGTTTAGGCCTGATCTCACAGGGATCCCGGATTGGAGAGGGTGCAGGCTGGGCTGAGGGACCAACCCCCAACCCTGTGCATGAATTTCGTCCACCAGGCCTCTAGTACAGGATAAGATAGAATGTAAAACACACACACACACACACACACACACACACACACACACGTAAAAAGAAAGTGAATCTTTACACTCCCCTTGGGTTAGCCTGTTGTGCTAGAACAATTTTAAAATATCTGTCTCTGATTTTGGATACACCTTTAACTAAATGAACATATACAGTACATTCTGTTTCTCAATGATTGGTTTTGTTCTACCACTTCCCTTTATCCTTTCTTGTATACGATCACACTGTTTACTGCACCCTAAGCTAGCTGCTAGGGCTAGTCTGCCTTTGGTGTTACTTGACATCTTCCTGTTTCATTTTAAAGGACAAGTTTCAGAGCATGGGCTCTGGAGCTAGACTTGCCAAATTTATATCCTGCCTAAAACCTTGGGCAGTTTGCTTCATTTGAGAATAATAGTTGTATCTTCTATGAGAATAATAGTAGCATATTCTTCATGGGGCAGTGGTGAGGATTAACAGAGTTAAAACACATATAGCACATAGATTAATATCTGGCACAGAGTAAATTCTAAATAATACTTGCTATTATCACAGTTTTGTCAAGTTCAAAAATCATCCCATTGGGAGATTGATTGGAACCATATTAAACAAAACCTATGCATTGGTTTGGAGAGATTGATAACTCCCTCTTCAGGAACATAGCTTGCTTTATTTAAGCCATATTGTACATTTTATCAATTGTACTTTTACCCACATGTAGTGTTACAGTTGGAGTCTTTGTTAACTAGAGCTAGAGCATTTAAAATCTGGTTTGAGAGGAGGAATTCGGACCATCCCAAAGCCACCCGTCTGGGAACCACTGAACCGAATACTCCTCACTAATCTCTTGAAAGGATGAGACCCATTTATTGAGTGGGGTGAATAACTAGGATAGAAGTTGCGTCAACCAAACCTCTCCTTGATAAGAGAGTCTTGGCCCACATGAAGACACTCTTTTCTTCGGATGAGATGTGGCTGACAGCAGTGGCAAAGTGGACTGGGCTCTACCTCTAGGTACCACCAACAGGCATTTCGGTGAGAAGTCAAGGGTTGAGCACCTCTGCCTTCCCACCTGGGTCAGGCTCCAGACCTTGTTAGAGCTGCATCTCTGCTCCAGTGAGATGCAGGATCCCTCAACTCGCCATTTCATCAGAAACAGGGATTAATTTGTACAGTCTGTTTACTCCCGGCATCCACCTACTGACTCATATCCTTTATTTTCCTCAGCTCATCAAAGTTTGACAGGTTAGAAACTACTGCATTCTTACGCTTCAGCACTCAGAGACCAGCACAATGTAGTTACTTTTGCTTCCTTATCAAGCACATGCCGTTCATGAAGAAATTCTGAGCTTGCTCTCCTTTCCTTATCTCTTCAGGCTAGATAATTATAGAACTTACTCAATAAATATTTGTTTTCTTCATATGCGATCCATAGTTGTTTTCATTAGACATTGTATAGATATTGTGATTCTTTTGTTATTATTATGAATTAGGTTACTTTAAAAATGTTTTCTAATTCATTATTACTAAAGTTAAAGGAAAGTTATGACTTTTTGAGTGTTTATGTTTTAGTAAGCCACTTTACTCTTTTTTTCTTCCATAACTCCTATCGAATTAATTAAGTTTTCCTTATTATCATCACTCTTCTCTTTCTCTGGTTTACAAATTATTCATTCTTTTTCTATTCTTCTAGTATCTTCCTTAAATTTTTAATGACATATTTTACCTAAAGTTTGAAGTTAATGTCCTCTTCAAGCATATGAAGACTTAAAAATGATTTAATTCTGATCTCCCTTGCCATCTTCCATACTGTTATTATTTATAGTTTCATCTTGGTTCTTAAAAATATATTATTTTAAAATAATCATAGATTCATAGGAAGTTGCAAAGATGGCATAGAGAAGTTCCTGTATCTTCCACCCAGTCAGTTCCTTCTAAAAGTAACATTTTATGTAACTACTAGAGGCCCAGTGCAGATATTCATGCAGGGGGGGTAGGGAGAGCCCTCAGCCTGGCCTGCGCCCTCTTGCAGTCCAGGACCCCATAGGGGATAGCCAACAGTCAGACATCCCTCTTGCAGTCTGAGGCTCTTGCAGTCCGGGACCCCTCGCTACTTACTGCCCACCTGCAACCGAGGTGGGAGAGGCTCCCACCACTATTGTTGCACTCACCAGCCGTGAGCCCAGCTTCTGGCTGAGTGGTGCTCCCCCTGTGGGAGTGCACAGACCACTAGGGGGAAGCTCCTGCATTGAGCGTCTGCCCCCTGGTGGTCAGTGCACATCATAGCAACTGGTTGGTCCACCATTTGGTCAATTTGCATATTAGCCTTTTATTATATAGGAGAGTGTAATATCAAACCCAGGAAATTGACATTGGTCCAATGTCTGTTTACAGTTCTATGTAATTTTATAACATGTGCAGATTTGTGTGACCACTACTGCAATCAAGATACAAAATTGATCCACCACCATAAAGATCTCCCTTGTGATATTCCTTTAGAGTCTCACCCTCACCCTTGTTCTCCCACATCATCAACTCCTGGCAATCTCTGTTCTGTTCTCCAACTCATAACTTTACCATTTCAAGAATATCATATAGACCCTGGCTGGGTAGCTCAATTGGTTAGAGCATTGTTCCAATATGCCAAGATTGCAGGTTCAGTCTCTGGTTAGGGAACATATAATAATCAACCAATGAATGCATGAATAAGTGAAACAACAAATCTCTCTCTCTCTCAAATCAATAAATAAAAATGTTTAAAAAGTCACATAAATGGGATCATACAGTATGTAACCTTTTGAGATGGGCTTTTTCCAAGAGAGTATAATGTCCTTGAGATCTATCCAAGTTGTTGAGTGTATCTATAGTTTGTTCTTGTTTATTATTAAGCAGTATACCACCATTTTTTTTATTTCCTAAAAAATGTTTTATTGTTATTACTCCTAGATTTATTGATATATTTACCAGTGTCTCTACTTGCATCACTCTACTTCCTTCTGAGTTCAAATTCTTACTTCCTAAAAGTACTATAAGCTTTAGTAATTCATTCAGTGAAAGTTTGTTAGTGCTAAGTTCTTTCTGCCTCTGTTTATCCAAAATTATCCTTTCCCCCCTTACTTTGAATGTGGATAGACATATCTAAATTCAACTTTGTATTGTCACAAAACTCTTTAGATATACTCTTATCTTCTAAGTTCTGTTGTTATTGTAGTTGAGAAGTCCCATCAATGTAATGTTCATTTTCAGCTAATCTTTAGACTCTCCTCTGCTGAGTACCTACATTTTTATTTAATTTTGACCTCACAACACATTAACAAAATAAAGACTTATGACTTTCTTTAAGGCACGGAAAATTCTTAGCCAACATATCTGCAATGTTTTCCTCTTCCTTATGTTGTTCTTCTAAAATCAGGATTATTGAAGAACAATTACATATAGTATAATTCACCTTATTTAGACATACTGTTTGGTGGATTTTGACATAATAATCATGTAACCATCACTACAATCAGAATATTTTCATCACCCAATAAAGTTTCCTTGTCTCCTTTATAGTTGATCTCCTATTTTCACCTCAGCCCCTGACAACCATTCATTTGATTTATGTCTATATTTTATCTTTTCCAGATTGTCAGATGAATGGAATCATACAATGTATAACCTTTGTGTCTGGCTTTTTTCATTTAGCACAATGCACTCGAGTTTTGTTGATATTGTTGCATGGACACAGTTTCCTTCCTTCTCATTCCAATGTAGTATTTCATTGTAAGACTATAAGAACACAATCAATGTGTTCATTATTAATGGACACTTGGGTTGTTTCCTGATTTGGGTGATTATGAACAGGGCTTCTCTAAACATTCATGTTCAGGCCTTTAAGGTACATTTTTCATGGGTAAATATTTAGGATTGGCATTGTTGAGTCATATGGTAACTTTATGTGTAACTTTATAAGAAACTGTCAAACTATTTTCTAAAGTGGCTGTATGTAGCATTTGCATTCCCACCACCTATGTATAAAGATCTATTTGCTCCCTATTCCCACCAACACTTAGTATTGACAGTTTTAAAAAATTATTTGCCATTCTAATAAGAGTGTATTGATATTTCATTGTGCTTTTCATTTTCAGTTCCCTAATGTCCAAATTATATTAAGCATATTTTCATGTGCCTATTTTGCCATCTATATGTCTTATTTGGTGAAGTGTTTGCTCAATTTTTAAATTAAGTTTTTTTATTATAATATTTTGAGTGTTCTTTGAATGTCCTGAATATAAGTTCTAGGTGAGATATATGTTTTGCAAATATTTTATCCCAGTTTGTGGCTCATCTTTTTCTTTTTTCAAATAATGTCTTTTGAGAAGCAGATGTTTTTAATTTTGATGGAGTCTGTACTTTTCATATCCCAAGTAAGAAATATCGTCCTTCCCATGATCATAAAGATTTTCCTAATGATTTCTTGTAAAAGTTTTATAGTTTAGATTTATATTTAAGTCTGATGTATTTTTTTGCATTTGTAAGTGTTGAAGTTTCTTTCCCTGCTTTCCACAAATTTTGTCATGTTGTCTTTTTATTTCCATTCAGACAAAGTACCTTATAATTTCCCTAATTTCTTCTTGAGCCATGGATTATTTTAGAAGTGTCTTATTTAGTTTTCACATATTTGGCATATTTTATAGAGATTTTTTCTGTTATGGATTTCTAATATAATTTCTTTGTGGTCAGAGAACATATTTTATATAAAATGAATAGTTTAAATTAATTGAACCTTATTTCATGAGTAAGAATATGACCTATTTTGTAAATGTTCCATTTGTATTTAAAAATAATGTGTAAGTGCTCTATAAATTCCAATTATATCAAGTTGATTTATATTGTTCAAATCTTCTGTGCATTTAATGATTTTCCCTTTGTTCTATAAATTATTGAGGTGGGTTTTGAAATAAATCCTAATTGTGGATTTATCTATTTCTCCTTATAGTTCAAACAGCTTTTGAATTTTGAAGATCAGTAATTAGGTACATAATACTCATCAATTGACCCCTTTATCACATGAAATTATTTCATTTATTCTTGGTAATATGCGTTCCTCTGAAATTTACTTTTTCTTTTTAAAAAAATATTTTTATTGATTTAAAAGAAGAAGGGAGAAGGAGAGAGAGATAGAAACATCAACGATGAGAGAGAATCATCAATCAGCTGCCTCATACACATCCCCTACAGGGGATCAAGCCTGAAACCTTGATCGGGAATCAAACCTTGACCTTGTGGTTTATAGGTGAATGCTCAGCCACTGAGCCACAATAGCCAGGCTGTTCTCTTAGTTTTATTTTTGGATTATTTATTACAAATATACAGAAATACAATCAGCATTTGTATCCTGATCTTAGATCATGTTACCTTGCTAAACTTGTTTATTAGTTATGCTATTATATATTATACTAGAGGCCCAGTGCACAAAATTCATGCATGGGGGGCCCTCAGCCCAGCCTGCACCCTCAGGTGATGTCTGACTGTAGGTTTAGGCTCGATCATTCTGGATTGGGCCTAAACTGACAGTCAGACATCCCTCTCGCAATCTGGCATGCTGCATGCACCAGCGACCATACTTTTCATACAAGTGACAGGCATCTTGCTGGTGTATGGGCAGCTACATTTTTTTGCCCTGATTATAGAAAGTAGTACATAACATGATCCTGCTGAGGCAGTAATACCATTTTCCCCATCTTATGGTGGAAAGACTGAAGCAGAGAGAAGTTAAGTAACTGGCTTTGTCACACAGTTATTAATGTTAGAATCAGGGCTGACCACAAAATGTGCAAGCCAAAGTCCATGCATGTCATCACTGCATCATCCTGTTTTTTCAGTGTTAGAGTAGCCTTGCTAGGTTTTAATTTTTAAATCTAAGAGACTGTTAGATTGGGCCGGTTCGCCACCACAGTGTGTGTCATAGCAACCGGTCATTCAGGTCATTCCAGTTGTGCCAGTTGTTCCAGTCGTTCTGTCATTCTGGTCACTTGGCTTTTATATATACAGATTATAATATTAGGGTTGCTTTTTATTCCGTGGAATTTTCTACATATAGTATCATATCATCTATAATAATAAAAGTGTAATATGCTAATTGGACTGGACAGCTGAACGACCTTCCACACGTCCTTCTGGACAAAGCCAGGGCTGTGAGGGCCAAGGCAAGCTGCTGTGGCTGCAAGGACCGAGCCCCTTGCACGAATTTTGTGCATTGGGCCTCTAGTCTGTCAATAAAAGCAGTTGTATTTCTTTCTTTCTAATTTGGATGCCTTTAATTCCTTTTCTTTTCTTTATTTTATTTTTTGGCTTTACTTTATTGTCTAGACCAGTGGTCAGTAAACCGTGACTCATGAGCCACATATGGCTCTTTGGCCCCTTGAGTGTGGCTCTTCCACAAAATACCACGGCCTGGGCAAGTCTATTTTGAAGAAGTGGTGTTAGAAGAAGTTTAAGTTTAAAAAATTTGGCTCTCAAAAGAAATTTCAATCGTTGTACTGTTGATATTTGGCTCCGTAGACTAATGAGTTTGCCAACCACTGGTCTAGATCATCCTGTATGATGTTTAATAAATTTATTGAAAACAGACATTCATGCCTAGTTCCTGATATTCAGAGGAAATCAGTCTTTCACCCTTATGATACAAACTATATATTTTTTCAATGTGATAATCTTTTCCTTTTGATTGCAGCATTTAAACTATTCATGTTTATGAAATTATTCATATGAATGGATTTACATTGGTCATTCTATATTTGTTTTCTGTATTTCCTGCCTCTTTTATTTCTCAGTTCTTGATTTAATACCTTTAGTGTGTTGCACAAATATTTTAAATTTTTATTTTAATACTTGCTGATGTTTTTTAACTATATTTTTAGTGGTTGTTATAGATTATTATATGCATTTCAATTTATTACAATCTACTTTAGATTCATACACTCTCAATTTTATATAAAATATAGAAACTTGGCTTCAATATGACTCTACTCTTATCCCCTCTTTTTCCTACTGTTGTAATATATATTACATCAATATATATGCTAAAATGCAACATACGATGTTATAATCATTGCTTTATGCAATATAATGTCTTTTAAAACAAGAGAAGACACAATATGCTTACATAAATCTTAACCTACATGTTTACTATTTCCAGTGATTTTTATTTCTTCTCTGTATTCAAATAGCTGTCTATTGTCATTTCTTTTCAGTCTGAAAGATTCCTTAATTATTACTTATTTGTTGTCTGCTATCAACAAATTCTCTCAATCTTTGTTTATCTTGGAATGGCATTATTTTACATTCATTTTTGGATAGTGTTGCTGAATACAAAATTATTGGCTGACAATCTTTTCTTTTAGCACTTCCAATGTCATCCCATTGCCTTCTAGCCTCCATTGTTTCTGATGAGAAATCTGTTGTTAATTTTATTGTGGTGGTTGTGAGACAACTACTTTTGCAGTGGCATAGGGCTGTGGCCAGGGTGATTCTGCCATCACTGCCAACCTCTAAGAACTCTGCCTCAAGCATTGTCTTTAAACATTATCCAAGGCTGGTGATGGCGGAAGCTTGGAGAAATGATATAAAAGTGAGCAAATGGTACATGTAACCAACATGACTGTGACCAGGATTGGATGGGTCTGTGTCACCAGACCAGTGACAACACATCTCTGGCTGGACACCTGGCCTTGTCTTGTTCTCCCTTGGAGTTTATGTCATTTTTCTCTTGCTTCTTTCAAGATTTCCTCTTTGTCTGTGGTTTTCTATAGGTTGACTATGATGTTTCTAGGTGTATATGTCTTTATTTTAAACATAGAGTTTTTTTCAGGCTTCTTGGGTGTGTAGATTAGTGTTTTTATAAAAATTGGGAAAGTGTTCAATCATTATTTCTTCAAAAGATCATCTACCTCTCTCTCTCCCATTACATATGTGTTAGTGTGCTTGTTTCCCTATGTATTTTTGAGGCTCCATTTATTTATTTATTTTCCTCTAGTTTTCAGATTGGATAATTTCTATTGATCTATATTCAAGTTCACTGCATATTCCTAATACATTCTATATGTTTGGACAAATATATAATGATATGTATCCATTATTTTAGTATCATACAAAGTATTTTCTCTGACCTAAAAATCCTCTGTGCTCTGCCTATTTATCCATTCTGCCTTCTAAGCCCTGGCAACCACTCATCTTTTTTTTTTTTTTTTTTTTTAATATATTTTTATTGATTTCAGAGAGTAAAGGGGAGAGAGAGAGAGAGAGAGATAGAAATATCAATGATAACGGAGAATTATTGATTGGCTGCCTCCTGCACGTCCCCCACTGAGGATCAAGCCCGCTACCCAGGCATGTACTCTGATCAGGAATTGAATCGTGACCTCCTGGTTCATAGGTTGACGCTCAACTACTGAGCCACTCTGGCTGGGCACCACTGATCTTTTTATTGTCTCTATAGTTCTGCCTTTTCCAGTATGTCATAATTGGAATTATATAGTATGTAGCCTTTTTAGTTTGGCTCCTTTCACTTAAGTTTCCTCCATGTTTCTTAATGACTTGATAGTTCATTTTTTTTTAGTGCTGAGTAGTATTCCATTTTTTAGATGCATCATATTTTATTTATCCACTCACTTGTTGAAGGATATTTTGGTTGATTCCAAGTTTTGGCAATCCTATATAATAAAAGCCTAATATATAAATTGACTGAACAGTGGAATGACCAGCAGAATGACTGGTCACTATGACATGCATTGACCACCAGGGGGCAGATGCTCAACATAGGAGCTGCCCCCAGCCACAGGCCCCAGGCCAGTCAAGGTGGGTGTAAGTGGGGGCCCCCCTGATCACCCTGCCGGTCACCCTGCAGAGGGAGGTGACCAGCGGCAGCAGTGGGGGGCGGGGCTGATGAGCGGGCAGCACCAGGCTGGCCAAGGCGGGGGGCCCTGATCACTGGCCAGGCCTAGGGACCCTACCCATGCAGGAATTTCGTTCACCAGGCCTCTAGTTATAAATAAAGCTACTATCAACATCCATGTGCAGGTTTTTGTCTGGACATGTTTTCAACTCCTTTGGGTAAATATGAAGGAGCATGATTGTGAATCATATGGTAAGAAGCTGCCAAACTGTCTTCCAATGTAGCAGTACCATTTTGCATTCTCACCAGCAATGAATGAGAGTTCTTTATCTACAGCCTCACCAGCATTTGGAATGGTCAGTTTCCCAGATTTTGGCCATTCTGGTAGATGTGTAGTGGTATCTCCTTGTTTTAATTTGCATTTTTCTGGTGATCTATGATGTGGAGTAATATCTTTTCATGTGCTTATTTGCCATTGGTATATTTTCTTAGGTGAGGTATCTGTTAAGGTCTATAAATTGCTTTCTGGCTAGATTAATTTAACCCAACTAAGGAAGAAAGAGAAGCTTTCCTGATGAAGCACTTACTCAAAAGCTGCCAAACTTGAATAATTCAGAGTGATAGGTTGTAGAGAGACAGGAAGTGGGAGGGAAAGAAAAGTGTATAGACAAAGAGAAAATTATATGCCAATGCAAGTAGTTAAGAAACAGGTGCCACATTTAAGGGAGACTGGGAAATAATCAAGCACAAGGAGAATGATACCTAAGTATGCAGGTATAAGAGTTCTATAAGATTATTTGAAATTTGAGACATTTTTCTAACAGAAGAACCCAAATGAAACGTTTTAAATAGCTATAGGTGGTGGGTTTGAGTAGGTAACATAATTATCTTTATACTAGAGGCCCGTTGCATGAAGACTCGTGCAATAGCCTTCCTTCACCTGGCTGCCAGTACCAGTTTTCCTGTGGCACTCGGGACCCAGGCCTTCGCTCTGGCCGCCGCCTTCCGCCTTCACTCTGGCCAGAGTCTTTGCTCCGGCCAAAGTCTTCGCAGGCTTCACTGACTCTGGCCGGAGTCTGCAGGCTTCGCTCCAGCTGGAGCACTGCTCCTGTAGCTCCCTCCGCCCCCCCCCCCCCCATAGCTGGTGTCCTGCCCCACCCAGCCGCTCTGCGCCTGGAGCGGCTGGGGGGCAAGACCGCCACCATCTTTGTCCTGCTAATTTGCATATTCCCTCCTGATTGGCTGGTGGGTCTCATGGAGGTATGGCCAATTTACATATTTCTCTTTTATTAGTATAGATTTTGGAAAGATATTTCTGTTGAATTATTAATGGACTTAGGTATGGGACACTATATTGGTTGCTAGGAAGCCAGATTTGAGACTACTATAGGAACCTAGTTGAAAGATAATTGTAGTTTAACTATTGTGCCCATAGTAGGAATGGGGAGAGATATACAGATGTGAAAAATGCTTAACATGTTAAATCAACAGGACTAGTTCTTTAACTGTAAGCAAGATGGGGGGGGGGGGGAGGAGAGAGAGAGGAGAGAATGTTGATATTTCTGGCTTGAGGAACAGAATAGATGATGGTGCCATTTATGAAGATAGGAAACACAAGCACAGGAATAAGTCTTGGAGAGGAAGGGAGAAAAATTAGGAGATCAAGTGTAGCCATATCCAGGAAATAAAATATATGGATCTGGAGGTCCAGGGAAAGGTTTGAATTAGGGATATGGATTTGAGAGTTGTTGGCATATCTGTGGTAATGGAAGTTGGGAAGAAGATAGGGTTGCACATAGGAGCTGTGTGGATGGAGTCAGAAAGAAAGACAGAACTTAGAAGACTGACTAATGTTAAGGATGGATAAAAGGTAGATTCAAGAAAAGAGAATGAATAAAAATACTTAGAAAAGGTGGAGGGAAACCAGAAGAGTTTGGCACCCTTGCAATCAAGGAAAAGGACGTTTCTCAAAAAGAGTAGTCAGGGGTGTCAAATGTTGCAGGCAGGTCAAACAAGATGAGGGCTTCAAAGTCTTTTGGATTTAATCACAAAAAGGCATTGATTTTTCCTGGTGAGAGAAGTTTCTGTGGAACAGGTGGCAGTTATAATAAGTTGGATGAGGACTAAGTTGGTGGTAAAGAAATGAAGGTTGTGTAAATTGACCACTTTTTAAAGAAGTTTGACTCTTAACCTTGACTTCTGGGTTGCCTAATTTAAAGGCTGCTTCCAGTCCTATACAAATGATCTCTGACTTATGACGGTTTCACTTTCAGTTTTTCAACCTTATGATGGTACAAAAACAAGCCGCATTTAGTAGACATCAAATATTGAATTTTGAGTTTTGATCTTTTTTTAAAAAATTTTATCTCTATTGTTGAAAGTATTACAGATGTCCCTCCCCCCCCCCCTCATTTGACCCTCATCCCCCTACCTCTCACCCTGCCAGGCCTTCACCAAATGATTACCTGTGTCCATGACCTATGCATGTATGATCTTTTCATGGGCTAGTGATATGCAGTATAATGCTCCCTTGTGATGCTGGGCAGTGGTAGAGAGCCACAGCTCCCAGTCAAGCACATCATCAACATGGTAAACAATATACGGTATACTCTACAGTGTGTTCATTGTGTTAGATGATTCTGCCCAACTGTAAGTTAATGTTAGTGTTCTGAGCACTTTTGAGGTAGGCCAGGCTAAGCTATGTTGTTTGGTAGGTTAGATGTATTAAATGCATTTTTTACTTCTTAGAATATTTTAAACTTATGATGGGTTTATCAAAATGTAACTCCACTGTAAGCCAAGGAGCATCTGTGTTTTTCTTTGAAAATCTGACAATTAGGTGTCTTGGGAAGGATGTTTATTTGTCAGTTTTGCCTGAAATATAGTTATTTCATTCTCAGAAGTTAAAAATGCTTAGATTGTATAAATTTTCTCTTATTACACTTTTGATTATTGCTTTGATCTATTTGCTCTGTCGTTTTCTACCAAAACATACACTAATTAGTTGAATCTTAGTAATCTATCCAATTTATCTGCCAACTCATGTAATATTTTCATTTCATTTAGTACTGAATTGATAATTGATTTGTAAAATTCTGTTAGTGTTTCTTAAATTTATTCTGTGTCATTTAATCATTTTTTTTTTTTTTGGCAGCTGTAAGTCTACCATTTCCCATGCAACTGTTTTTCTTTTTTGAAAATAATTTATCTTTATTGTTGAAAGTATTATAGATACTTCCCCTCCCCTTCCCCCGTCCCCCATTGATCCCTTCTACCTCACACCAGCCACCCCCAACCCCAAGCTTTTACTGCACTATTGTCTGTGTCCATGGATTATGCATGTAAGTTCTTTGGTTAATCACTCCCCACTCCTGTTTTTTTTTTCCTTATTACAATTTTTTATACTTATTGTTGGTTTAGGTCGGATTGTTCTTATTTCGTAGAAAATATATCCCTGTATCTTATTGAACACTAGAGGCCCGGTGCACGAAATTCTTGAATGGGGGGATGTGTCCCTCAGCCCAGCCTGCACCCTCTCCAATCTGGGACCCCTCTCACAATCCAGGACTGCTGGTTCCCCACTGCTCGCCTGCCTGCCTTCCTGATTGCCCCTAACCACTTCTGCCTGCCAGCCTGATCACCCCCTAACCACTCCCCTGCTAGCCTGATTGATGCCTAACTGCTCCACTGCCAGCCTGATTGCCCCTAACTGCCCTTCCCTGCCAGCCTGGTCACCCCTAACTGCCCTCCCCTGCATGCCTGGGTCCCCCCCCCCCAACTTCCCTTCCCTGCAGGCCTGGTCACCCCCAACTTCCCTCCTCTGCTGGCCTGGTCACCCCTAACCACCCTTCCCTGCAGGCTTGATCACCCCCAACTGCCTTCCTTGCAGGCCTGGTCCCTCCCAACTCCTCTACCCTGCTGGCCATCTTATGGTGGCCATCTTGTGTCCACATGGGGGCAGCCATCATTGACCACATGAGGGCAGCCATCTTGTGTGTTGGAGTGATGGTCAATTTGCATATTACTCTTTTATTAGACAGGATAGAGGCATGGTGCATGGATGGGGACCAGCTGGTTTGCTCTGAAGGATGTCCTGGATCAGGGTGGGGGTTCCCTGGGGGTGTGGGGCGGCCTGGGCCAGGGGCCTGTGGTGGTTTGCAGGCAGGCCATGGCCCCCAGTGACCCAAGAGGAGGCCCTGGTATCTGGGATTTATTTATCTTCTATAATTGAAACTTTGTAGCCTTGAGTGGAGGCCAGGGCAGGCCAGGGCAGGTGGGAAGCTTGGTTTCCTCCATTGCTGGGGCAACCCAAGCTTCCTGCTTGCTCCAGCTGTGTGGCCAGCTGCCATCTTGGTTGGGTTAATTTGCATACTTGCTCCTGATTGGTTGGTGGGTGTGGCTTGGTTTAGCAGAGTGATGGTTAATTTGCATGTTACTCTTTTATTAGTGTAGATAAGAGGTAGATATTTTATGAAATATTATTTCATGAACTTCAGTAGAAGGTCATTTATCCAGAACATAAGAGTATATAATGGAATTATATTACATAGTCATTTTTTTAAAAGAAAAAATGATTGCCTACTTAAAATATCATTTATTATAATAATTGAAGAATAATTTTCTGAAGCTCATGGTTCATTCTGATGGTGAGCACCACTGAACTGGGTTTGTGGTGGTGAGAGTTGTAATGGATGAATGAATAATGCCTTTATACAATGAGATTTTATACTGTGAAAGCTCATACATTTCATGGGACAGACATCATTTATTACTGAACTGGAGATGGCTCAGATATAGAGGCTGGAAGAGAAAACTGAAAAAGAAAAGCAGAGGAAGGAAAAGTAGATGATGGATCTTGTCACCAATGCTTTGGCACTGTTCCAGCTCCAGTTTCTGTGCTGACATTACATCAAATCCTGTTGATAAGGAATCCTTGCCACATCTCTCTGTTCAGATCAACAAGGATTTCCTGGGAAATAAAACTTCACTTAAAAAACTCATTTGTCATTTTTTTATGTATTTGTCATTTTTCAAGAAAATATTTACTGTGTTTCTATTATTAAATATTTAGATACATGTTATTTTTTTCCATTTTCAACTTAACCCAGTTTTTCATGGACACAGAAAGATGACTTATGTTTAACACATTCTTCAGTTAGCTTGCATGAATACATTTATGTTAGATGAAACTCTTCTAGGATATAAAATAGATTTAAAACTAGTTTATTTTTTTTTTACTGTGTGATAGGTACCACACAATATTTTCAAATGCTTTAAAAATTACTTTGCTCACTTGAAGCTAAGACATCTAAATCTGAAAATATTACATTATTCTGTGTGAGGTCAAATTATGGATATTATGGCTAAATAAGCTTCCATTGTATAACTATTTTACTGGAAAATCTTCTTTGAACTTTACTTAGAACTTCACCTCTTTCTCTTGAACTTCAAAACATTTTATTATCTCTTGATTTCTTATCATAACATCGCCAGGTGGACTCTGTCATTTTGGCGTGGTAAAAAATAGGAAGAATGATTGTTTGTCACCTCAGTAGCTGGCCTCACCAGTCAACATTCAGAAATTGTCAGACAAGTAATTTCATTACCTTATTATCTATATCTTTCTTCACACAGTCCAGCTTTTACGCAGTGTAGCTGGTTTCATGCTTGCAAGCTTAAAGATGGAAAAAGATGGCAGGATGATACCACACTGAGTTGCTCTCAAGCATGTAGTCTCAGTGTATCCTTGTTACTCATCCAGAAAGCAGTTTATCTGTCAGCTGCAGAAGCTCCTCTCAAAATGTACCACACTTTCCAAGTTCTCTTCTTCATTTACAATTACAATCTTTATCGGGTCCATAGGCTGAAGCGGTTTTCTAACCAAGACATGATTTTTTAAAAAAAACTGAGATGTTTGTTTAATTCTAATTCAATCATTCTCTTTCAATTATTGCTATATTGTATTCCAAATAATCCCATACACTCATCACCATATACCAAACCTCATACAAAGTCCACGTTCAGGTGTTCTAGTTAATCAGACCAAATGTCTTCCTATTTAATATACTATTTTCATTCTTGATCCTTATGACCGAGCAGACACTTGGTTTTTATTTTCTGTCTACTCTTTCTTGAATGTACCATAATATCAATATCCAGTGTAGAAGAACAATTACTATTGTTCTCAATTCTTTCCTAAGGATGCAGATGCTGATGGATACCCTCTTCCATATCTGAGTTTGATGGTAGCTTTTTGTGTCTATCTGTTACTGGTACGGTGCAAAAATTTAATGAAAGTTCCCAAACTTCAAAACAATCTAGGCAAGATTAAAGGCCTTTATAAATAGTGTTATGTTTTAGGAATTGAAGAAGTGTAAGGCCCATGGCTTTTCTTTTTTATTTTTTAATAATTCTTTATTGTTGGAAGTATTACATATGTCCCATTTTCTCCCCATTGACCCCCTCCAGTCCACCTCTGCTCCCTGCCCCAGGCCCTCACCAGCCATTGTCTGTGTCCATGGGACATGCATATATGCATACAAAGTCTTTGGTTGATTACTTCCCCCACAGCCACCCTCCCACACCTCCCCTCTGAGATTCTGCACTCTGTTCCATGCTCCCATGAGACCAATGGCTTTAAAAACTGATGGTGAGATTATTGAGGTCCCAGGCTCAAAAGAGGAGGAAGTTTCAGACTCAAGAATTTTGCCTCCTTGCTTGTTCAACTGCTGAATATAGATATGGCCATAGACATTTTTTGCTTCTTGTCCAAGATGGTGGACTTACTGTATTCATTATTTTACAGACATCATAGAATGTCTATTAGTGGCAGACACTGTGCTAATTTCTGTGCATAACAGGAGTGGCTGTGACATGACACTGCCCTCAGGAGTTTTGCTATCTGGTGAACGAATGGAGAATTGGGAAAAGAGCAGACATACCAACAGGTGACTATGGCATGGTGTAGTATAGAATGCTATGGGATGCAAAAATGTTCACAGCAGCTTATTTCTGATAGCCAAAAAGTGGAAACAATCCAAATGTCCATCAACTGATGAATTGAAGAAAATAGAGATGATTTGGCAATGAAATGTAGTAATTAAGTGCTAATGGTACCACATGGATGAGCCTGGAAAGCATTATGCTAAGTGGTAGAAGTCAGACACAAAGGACCATATATTGGACAATTCTATGTACATGAAATGTCTAGAATAAGCCAATCTATAGAGATAGAAAGTAGATTAGTGGTTGCCTAGGGCTAGGAGTTGGGGGAGGGAGGATGAAGGGGTGATGGCTAATGAGAGCAGGCTCCTTTTGGGAATAATGAAAATGTTCTTATATTGATTGAATGTTATTATATTGTGGTGATGGATGCACAACTCTCAATATACTAAAAGCCATTGAGTTACACACTTAATTATTATTTTCTAAAATAAAGTTTTATTGGAACACAACCACCCCCATGGCTGCTTTCCCCCTACTATGGCAAAGTTGAATAGTTGTGACAGAGACCATGTAGCCTGCAAAGCCCAAAATATTTACTATTTGGCTCTTTACAGGAGCATTTTGCAGACCCCTGATCTTGGCAGATATAATTAATAGTGTATTACATTAGTGTGATCTTTTAAAAAAATAATTTAAAATATTTTTCAATTACAATTGACATATATTATATTAGTTTCAACTGTACAACCAGCAATTAGACAATTTATGTAACTTATGAAGCAATACCCTAATAAATCTAGTACCCATCTGATACCACACATAGTTATTACAATATTACTGACTCTATTCCCTATGCTACATTTTATATACCTATGACTATTCTGTAACTACTATTTTGTACTTCTTAATCCCTTTACCTTTTTTACCCATTCCCTCAAGTTACACCCTTTGAATAGGTAAATTGTATATGTGAGTGACATATCAATAAAACTGTTATAAATGCTATGAAAGCAAAGGAAATACACAGACCCCTGCCAATGTCATGAGGATGAGAACTAGCATTTATAGAATGCATAATCCCCATGAGAGCCTGCGATGTGAATGCCATAATCTCTATTTTCAGAGAATGGATATACCTTTTCCTTGGTCACAGGGCAGAGCCAGAATGTAGGCCCCAGTCTGTAAGACTTCAGTCCACACTGTTTCTTACTGAGCACACATCCTCACAGAGGAGGTGATGTCTGCTTTATTCCTTCAAGTATCAGCAGGAGGTCATGAGGCAGAGATGGCCAGAGGGAGGCATGTAGGCAGAGAGAAGCACATGGTCAAGGTCTTAGCAGGAAACAGATGGCACATGTAGTCTGGATCATTTGAAGAGAAAACAATATAGTGACTATTTATGAAGACATGGGCAGAGTTCAAGGGAACTGAACTGGGGACAATGACAACCTGAGGCATTACCATCTGGACCTGAAAGGTTAAGGTGAGGAGTCCATTATGGGAACACCGTTGGGAAGCTATAAACATGGGTCTACTTCTACAGAGGGACACAGCAACAGCAGCAATCAGGTATGGAGCCCAGGGAATAACTGCCCTGACTCATTCTCCTCCCTCTCTCCAATCTCTGCTGATCCTTTTCATTGGCTGCACCCAACAAGAAGCCAGAGAGCAAGAGAACCCATTGATGCAATCCACACTGGTCAGCCTCATGGCACAGTGAAAGGCATGGAGGGTAAACCTAGAGGGGCAGCACAAATGTGGAAGAGGGAATAATGGCATGTTCTAAGATTGGTAATTATTTCAAAATTATTTATTTAATGAGTATTTCTTTTTTAAACCTATTTTTTTCTGATCTCATTAGATTGCTGTTCATTGTATTTTTCATTGTTTTTCCCCTTGCTATTTGGGTGTTCTATTGAACATTTCTGTTTTATTCTGTTTCCTTCTCTTGTATTTGTTAATAAGATATCTATACATTATTATTTGCAAACAAGAGTTCAACTATTTCCTCAAGAAAGGCACACTGGCCCTGGTGGCATGGCTCAGTGGTTGAGCGTCGACCTATTAACCAGGTGGTCATGGTTCAATTCCTGGTCAGGGCACATCCCCAGGTTGTGGGTCCGATCCCCAAGAGGCAGCTGATCAATGATTCTCTCTCATCACTGATGTTTCTATCTCTCTCTCCCTCTCCCTTCCTCTCAAAAAGAAAATAAAAAAGGCACACTGTTCACTCACTATGCTGTTCTGCTCCCTGTACATCTCAATCCTGAGGAAAATGAAACAACTAGAACAGCAATTTTTAATCTTTTTCATCTCATGGCACACATAAACTACTTACTAAAATTCTGCAACACACCAAAAAATACATTATGTTTTTGCCAATCCAATACAAAAAATAGGTATAATCTATATTCATTCACACTGGATGTCTATTGTTGTGTTGGCTGTTGTCATTTTTTGTTTGACAATCTAAAGGAAAGGAGGTCAGTGTCCCTGACTAAATAGTTGGGTGTTGCATGTTTTTAAAATTCTTGTGGTGTACAATTTGAAAATTGCTGCCATAGAAAGTTTCATTTTCCTCCTTTCTTCACATCACCCCTTTCCTTCCCTTAAAAGTGAGATTTTTGGGATATTTTACTTTTTCACTCCCTCTCTACCTCTAATGCCTGAGCTTCTCCAGGACATCAGTTCTGGGTAATTATTTAAGTTTCTCTTGCCATATGTTCCTTCTGTTTCCAAAGACCTTAAGTAACATTTAAATCATACGGTGCCCAACAGTCCATTAATATCCATTTACCTTTACTTGTCTATGCTGGGTTCATTGTTCATCACTGCTTTCTCTCCTCCTCATCTTCCTATATCTTAAATTCTTTAATCAAATTCTTTCTTTTTAAACTTTTGACTATTTTCCTCAAAGAGGAATTGTGGGGGATATACTCTCCAAATTTTTTTCATGTTTACAATTCTCATTTCACCTTGGCCATGATGGTCATCTCAACTAGGCAAAGGATTCCTGATGGTTTTCAGCTTGGTCATTGGCAAATGCTATTCCATTATCTTATATCTTCCAGTGTTGCCAATAATAAGTCAGATGCCAACAGCATGCTTTTCTGTTTGCAGGTAATTTGTTATTTCTGTTTGGAAGCTTGTCAGATTTTTGTTTTGTAATTTCATTCAGGAAATTTATCAGGACTTACCCACATGAATGTTTTTATCAATCAAGTCTAGAACTCTGGGGGTCTTTTCAGTTTCCAAACACTGGGTCTCTTCAGCTGAGGAAGAAAGTTCCTTTATTGCACACTTTAAAATTATTTTCTCTCCTGTGTTTCCTTTTGCTCTTGGAATCCATATTATTGCTAATAGTGTGCCTCCTGTATCCAGCCTCGAGTCTCATCTTTTCTCTCATTGGTTCACCTCTTTGCTTGTTCTGTGCAGTGAGAGTTTTTCTGTGTGCTTCCCAGTCACTAGTTCATTTATCTTCAATGACCAAATTTCTTTTCAATTCATCCACTGAGTTCAACTGTAGGGCTGCCAGATAAATATAGGACAACCAGTTAAATTTGAATTTCAAAGAAACAATAATCTTTTAGTATAAGTATGTTGAAATATTGCATGGGTCATAATACACTAAACTCATTTATTGTTTATGTGAAATTCAGATTTTTAAAATCCTCACCCGAGGACATTTTTATTGATTTAGAAAGAGAGACAGAGAGAGAAGAGAGAGAGAGAGAGAAAGAGAGAGAGAGAGAGAGAGAGAGAGAGAGAGAGAGAGAGAGAGAGAGAGAGAGAGAGACGTGATAAACATAGGTTGCCTCTCATACACACACTGACCAGGAATCCAACCTGCAACTTAGGTATGTGCCCTGACTGGAAATCAAACCCACAACCTTTTGGTGTGTGGAATGACACTCCAATCAAGTGAGCCACCCAGACAGGGTGTGAAATTCAGATTTAATGGTTTCCCTGTGTGTGCTAAATTTGGAAACCCCATTCAATGAAGAAATTATATTTTTTTTCCTGAGGTCCAGACATCCTTTTTGTGTGCTGAATTTTAAAAAAAATATATTTTATTGATTTTTTACAGAGAGGAAGGAAGAGGGATAGAGAGTTAGAAACATCGATGAAAGAGAAACATTGATCAGCTGCCTCCTGCACACCTCCCACTGGGGATGTGCCTGCAACCAAGGTACATGCCCTTGACCGGAATCAAACCTGGGACCATTCAGTCCGCAGGCTGACGCTCTATCCACTGAGCCAAACTGGTCAGGGTTTGTGTGCTGAATTTTAATCTCCTTAACTGCCCTTGTTATTTGCTTGTTCAGGTTGTCCTTTGTTGTTTCTAGAAGCTCTATTTCCCTGGCCAAATGTTTTGTATGTTCTGATTGGCCTTTCTTTATCTAACTGCTGTGTTTCCTTTAATACATTTTATATTTTAAAAGCAGCCATAGGTCAGCTTGTTACAGGATTCCAAATAGAGGCTGATCTCTGACTAGTGGAAGATAAAGGAATTTCTACTATAATGGGAAGCTGGGGGTGGCAGAAGGTGGGCAGCAGACCCTTGCTGAGGGCCTGAGAAGGAACATCTCACTGCCAGGGGTCTTTGAGTCCATTTATCATCAAAGATCTGTTTAATATCACCATGGCCTCTTAGGAGCCATGCATACCATAATCCTCAGACAGAACTGATGCTGTCTCTCACCTCAGGAGTCCTTGTATCCCTACGGAGCACACTCTTTCTGGGATCTGTCATTTACAACCTCTGCCTCAAGGTTTTCAGATGCTGGCCTCAGCGCTCTTCCCCAGCTCAGAGTAAGGAATTTCTACAGAATCTTTGCCTATTGGAACTGATCCCATCCCACCCCTAGTCTGTATGTACAAGAAGCTGACCATCTCAAAAAAGGAACCAGGTAGGAATGGAAAAGGGAGTTAGGTGTTCAATGCATCAAAGGACCTACAAAATGCAAGTTACTATAGAAAATGTTGATCAGATGAGGTGTGAATGAAAAAAAAAATTTGATCTATGACCGCTTTTTTAAAAAATATATTTTTATTGATTTTTTACAGAAAAGGAAGGAGAGAGATAGAGAGTTAGAAATATCAATGAGAGAGAAACATCGATCAGCTGCCTCCTGCATACCTCTTACTGGGGATGTGCCCGCAACCAAGGTACATGCCCTTGACTGGAATCGAACCTGGGACCTTTCAGTCTGCAGGCCAACCCTCTATCCACTGAGCCAAACGGGTCAGGGCTATGACCACTTTTCTATTACAAAAAAATTAACCTTTCATCTGTAAACCATTATAAAACAATATTAAAATTTAAAAGGATACTACTCTCAGAATGTGTCACAATTGTCTAAGTTCTCACTTCATTTTGAAGAAATTGGGACTGAAAATCAAAGAGGAGGCATAAGGGTGTGGTTTAATAGAAAAGATAACAGAGGATTCTTATCATGTGCTGCCCAACATAGCACACAGGTGTAGCTGTAGCCACGTGTATCTAATGATAGCTGCATTAGGACAAGTATAGAACATTCCCATACTCACAGAGAGTTCTACACCGGACAATACTGCAGTCAGTTGTCTATGTTCACAGAAAAGTCCTTGCCTCTCCATTGCAAACATTGGTTAACCAATGTGCCTGTGTATATTTTATATGTTTACTGTATGTATTGCTTAATGGCACACTGTTTTTTAACTGACTTTAAAAATTTTAAGCCACTCAATGGTTAGCCCACCCCCACTCTCCTCCTTCCCCCATTGGGCTGTACTTTCTATGTCGTACTTAGTCCTGTTTCTCTTTTACTTGTAATTTTCTCTCACCACTGTAAGTTCCAGGAGAGCAAGAACCATGACTGTTCTTTATCACCTTTGTATCCTTGGTACCTAGCAAATAACAGGACATCAATTGAATGGAGCCCTGGCTGGTATTGCTCAGTGGTTAGATACAGGCCCCTGCACCAAAGGGTTGGGGGTTCAATTCCCGGTCAAGGAGATGTACCTGGGTTGTGGGTTCGATCCCTGGCCCTGATCAGGGTGCATGCGGGAGGCAACCAATCTATGTGTCTCTTTCACAGTGATGTTTCTCTCTACCTCTCTCTCTTTTATTCTCTCTCTCCCCCTTCCTCCCTCCCTTCCACTCTCTCTAAGAATCAATGGAAAAATATCCCCAGATGAGGATTAACAACAACAACTAAAAATTAGTTTAATGGAAAATTAAATTAACAAAAAACTAAGAGCTTGTTGTTTATAGGTGTGTAGAAATCGGCTTTATTCTTTCAAGGAATAAGAAGTTGGCCCCTGAAGGCAAGAACATTTTTCATTTACATTTATATATTTGCCCCTCCCCCCCCCCCCCAATGTCACCAAATTTTACAACTCATTTCAAATAGTGTCTGGGAAAGAATACAGACTCATAAATAACCTGGAAAGTTAAGGCTAAAAAACGCCCCCACCAAAACACAGTTGAGGAATCCGATGCTTGTTTTAACAAAGCCATTTCACAATGAATTTTCTTTTTCTTATCAAAGAATCAGGGAGCTCAATGTCCATAAATCTTTAGCATAAGCATCCTCCTTCAAAATGAGGACAAGCTTTTAAATCTCTTTGTTAACCAATCTCTTCATGAAAGTTTATGGTGAATAGGGAATAAAGTGTGCTAATTTAAAGGGGATGCACAGGGAAAGAAGAACACTGCAAAAGAAAAAACTAACCTCAATTTTACTTAATCTTGAATTATAACCAAAGCTTATACAAGAAATAATAAGGATCTCCAAAAATATAAGCAGTCTTTTATATTTCCTTTGACAGCTTAACTGTGTGCCTTAGCCATCAGAAAGAGGTGTTAAAGTTCATTTTCAAGGACTTGAAATAAAAAGGTAAATAGCCACGCATATGCCAAAACAGGCAGTTTGTGAATAAGTTCCTATCTTGGGACTCTCAAAGCCTTTGTGGAAGAAATATCAATATCAAATATCAAGAAGCCTTCTTCTTGAATAAATAAGCTGAAGAAAGCACCTTGATTTTTAGAACTGATAGGATTTCAAAACAGGAAAGTCTTCAAAGCAGATGCATTTTATTTTTAAAAGAACAAAATATTTCTTCCCAAGGCAACATTCAAGCTCTAGAAATAGCCCAGTAATCTCCCTGTTGACCTTTCCACTTGTTATGAAAGCTTTAATGGTGACTTGGGTGTCATTTTCTCATCATGGAGTTGAGTAAATGTGGTGCCCTGAGTTTCAACTAAATAAAACTCTATATTCTTTATAAATTCTCCGCCTTGGGTATGAAATATGCATCTAAATTGTAAGGAGGAACGAGCATGACAGCTTTGCATTTTTATAATTTGTGGAGATGAAAGAATCCTTACAACACCAATTATAGGTTTCCTCTGCAAAACCCTTGTGATTCTTCTGTAGACTGTCCTTTCCTGAAAGACTGAAAGCTATGTACACATAACATATTAGTTGTTGGAAACAGAATAGCTCCTTGTCTTCTCCCTTATCTTATCACTGTTGGGCTGTGAACATTTGTAAACATGGCCACCTTAAAACAGTTGTGGGTTGGGCACAAGAATTGTAATGTAGCAGTTAAGCCTTCTGGCTTGTGTAGGAACTCGCTCTTCTGTCCCCAGGCCTTTTCTCGACCTTCTTCACCTTGGTGTTGACTTCTTTCCTTTGACACAGCTGATGTGTGACTTCATCCTCCTTCCTGTTGGAGAAGAGCCTATACAGGTTCTTCCAATGGTCACCCTTCTGGGTTCTCAAGTAGAATTACTTGGAGACCTTGGTCCAAGGGCAATACTCCCGAGGACAGGGGTGATTATGTGACAGTCCTAGTGCCATCTTACAGAGGGCTTTCTCTAGGATGACTTTCTTCTTCGTCCTCTCTTATAGGATGGTTTACCATTCTCTTTTGAGTGTCAACACCACACTCCCTGAGATTTATGTTCCAGCACCTCAGCACACTTGACTTCAATTACCCATCTATTTTTCTGACCTCTCCTCTTTCCCTGATACACATTTGATCTTGAACTTTCTGAGAATAGTGTTAAGAAATATCATTATTACCATCATCATCATCTCTAACATTTCTAGATCATTGACTGTTCCAAGGCCTGTGCTAGTGTATATTGTTGTATCATTTAAATTTTATAATTATTTTACAAAAGAATAAATGGAAGCTGGGAAGGGTAAATAACTTACACAAATCGTTAAGTGGCAAACAGCTAGGATTAGAACCCAAATATACCTGTTTCTCGGACCTGAGTTCTTCATCATGATATTCTGCTTCCTCAAGACTTATTCATCCTGCCAAAACCGGTTTGGCTCAGTGGATAGAGCATCAGCCTGTGGACTGAAAGGTCCCAGGTTCGGTTCCAGTCAAGGGCATGTACCTGGGTTGCGGGCACATCCCCAGTAGGGGGCGTGCAGGAGGCAGCTGATCGATGTCTCTCTCATCGATGTTTCTAACTCTCTATCTCTCTCCCTTCCTCTCTGTAAAAAAATCAATAAAATATATATATATTTTTAAAAAAGACGTATTCATCCTTACAGCTCCAGCCACTAATACAGGTCATAGCCCAAAGTAGTCCTTGGCCAACATTTACTGAATGGATGAATGAATCAGAGTCTGGAGAATTGAAAGAAGCAGCCCAGGCAAGTGAATAAAGAAAAGCAGGGCTGCTCTTGGCCAAGAAGGAGGCCAAGGTTTTCCCTTGCCCCCCTTAAAGAATGTCTCCATCTAATATTCTACTTGACTATCTAGGTCTTCTCATTTTCCTTTCTAGCCAAGCTTATTTTTATAAAGGATGGGATCAATTTATTGAGGTGGTCATTAGTTAGCCAAAGAACTGAGTCTAGGACATCACCATATGTTGACACCACTATCATCAAATGTTGCCACCAATTGAAAACATTCGAATGACCTGATTTAACTTCCGGATATATATATATTTTTCTTTAAAGCATCATGTCAGTGTCCTGTGGAGAGAAGTGAATTTGTTAATGGTGTTTGTCTTGATATATCTTGATAGGATCATGAGGCAGCATTAGTTAAAGAGTTTCAAGTTTCTGCCTTTGAGGGGAAGAACAGCATGAACATCAGAGGTGAAATGGCTCTTTGATGGAGTAAAATACTTTGATGGACTGTGTGGTTGAGAAAGAGGAGCTTCTGTCTTGCTTTTTTGCTAACTTGCAGGCAAAGCCTGGACTTGTGAGGGTAAGTGAGAAAGCTCAACTGCTTCCACTAAGAAAGTAAGGATTGTGAGTGTTGGCAGGCAGTTCAACTTGGTGGGTTTGAGGGACCCAGAGTATGAGAAGAGTGTCCCAGTCATATGGTAGTAGGCAGCACCTTGGGGAAAATCATGGCAGTGAGAAATTCCCTATGGAGGAGGAAATATGGGGAACTGTGCAAAAATGAATGCAGTCTTCCTGAAACACCAAGCCTCTATCATTGCATTGCAGTTATACTGTCCCATGGATGTTGCAGTGCCAAGAAAAGAGTTGGAGCAAGGGAAAGTGAGGGTTATGAAGATGCCACGTGGAAACTGGCTGGGCTGGCTCATTGGCAGCCTGAGGGGAACCCCAAATGCTTAGAAGTGAAACCTGGTGGGGGGATCAGCTTTGGCTGGATTTCACAATGCATTTCCCTTTTCTTTTCCCCTCCCCTCCCCTCCCCTCCCCTCCCCTCCCCTCCCCTTCCTTCCTTCCTTCCTTGGTGTGAAAAGACTAGCTGAATTAAACTTGCTGATGATAGATGATTTATGTTCATTAAGTATCACAGTTGCTTTAACTATGAACGGTCAAAAACAATGACACTCAAGTTTTATTGTAATTTTCTTTCATATGGTGAAGACTATTTGGGGGCAGGTGTTGCTCTTTTATTTTTTTATTTTTGATACTATTACAAGATGTCCCTCATTTCCCCCTTCCGTTGCTCACCTCCACCCAACTCCTGCCTCTCTCGCCCTCGGCCTTCACCACACTGTTGTCTGTGTCCATGGGTATGTACATATGTTCTTTGGCTAATCTCTTCACCTCTTTCATACATGAAATCGGTGCATTGTAACTGCAATGCACTGATTTCATGTATCCATGCCTCTGTTTTTATTTTGTTCATCAATTTCATTTGTTCATTAGATTCCACATATTAGTGAGATCATATGGTATTTGTCTTTCTCTGACTGGCTTATTTCACTTAGTATAATAATTTCCAGGTCTATCCATGCTGTTACAAAGGGTCAGAGTTCCTTCTTTTTTTACATCTGCATAGTATTCTCCAAATGTACCACAGCTTTTGGGGATGGGGCATAAGTTGACTTCTATACAACATTCCTTTACATCTCTCTCAAGCTGTTGTTAACTGTGGCTTTGGGTGGCCTGGGCTTGGCAATGGAGGATGATTTCCAAAAGAGAGAAATGGTAGAGCAGCAGTATTCCTTGACTCACCTGATCATAACCCCTCTCTCTCCCTGGGGCACTTGGGGGAAATAGATTTCCTCGTCCTGGTGTACCACTTCTCAAATTTAATGGGAACAAGAGTTGCCTGGGACTCCTCCCAAATGCAGATTTTAATTCTACAGGTCTGGGGTGGGGAAGGGCAGGAGAAAAGGGTAGAAGGGAAGAGGAGACATGCTGCTTCATGGAGAGCAAGCTGATCTGCTCGCTTTTCCTTAGGGTCCTGTGTGAAGGAGGTCGCTATTCCTAAAGCAAGATTTGAAGACACTGCCTAGAACATGTATGTCAAACTCATGGCCCACGGGATGCATGTGGCCCACAATGAATATTTCTGTGGCCCAGCTAATATAATGGTAAGAAACATTTTAACAAAAAATTCGTAATTTAATTTTTATAATATCCTGTTATACATAATTATTCTTAACAAACTACAACTCTCGCTAATGACTGATTACTATAATCGTGTGTTGCATTCATTTCCCTTATGCGCCTTATGCACAGGCACACCATTTCTCTCCACTAATACTAGCAGCGAATATTTTAGCAGTCGATTGTCACGTCATTAGTCTTGGACTGACTTGTTTGGTGTGTGCAACAGGAAATATTTTGCTTTCGGAGAACAAGAAAAATAGGTTTACTGGCGTTACACTTATTAATATGTGCAGTTATTCAGTGTCTGGTAAGTTAATGTTCAAGAAAAAATATTAATTTTCATTAAAATGTTCTATTACTTTATGTTAAGGATTACTCATTTATTTCAGCCCTTTGTATTCAGCATATCTCTATTGAAATAAACCTACATTTTTATGAAAATTGAAGTTTTTTTTTGCGGCCCACATAAATTTAAACCTTGTTTATTTGGCCTGTATTAGTCTTTGAGCTTGGCCTAGAATATGCCTCACTTTGCTGTTCTGCCCAGATCCCTGTTTACCCCTTCTTAACATTGTAAACTAGTCCACCTTTAACATCCAGCTCTACTTGAATCTGTTATTTTTTTCTGGTTGTGAAAACGTGATTTTGAAGAAACCACTTCTATTATCTTTAAAAGCCTCAGTAAAACCCTGATTGGGTGCCTCAGTCAGTTGGAGCATCATGCAATGCACCAAAAGGTTGTGGTTTGATTTCTGGTCAGGGTACATATCTAGGTTGCAGGTTCGATCCCCCATTAGGGTATGTCCTAGAGGCAACTGATGGATGTTTCTCAGATTGCTTCTGTCCTTCTCTCCCCCCACTTTCCCTCTCTCTAAAAAATTAATTAATAAACATATTCTCAGGTGAGGATTAAAAAAGAGTCTCAGTAAAAATTAATCATACACAAGAGCCTTGTTGTTGTTTGGGGGAAGGAGGAAGGAAGGTGAGTGGGATTCAGAAAAGGAAGGAAAAGGCATGAGCAGTAGAAATATAAGCTTTATCCTATTCATTTCTCTTCATCATTCTCACTCTCTCAGATACTAGGAAGGTCACAGGACTTCTTTTAGTACTGCGATGGGGGCTAGAGCCATGTTATCTATATAATAAAAGCCTAAGCAACCAGCAGAACAACCAGTTGCTATGATATGCAACAGGGAGCAGATGCTCAATGCAGGATCTGGGCTCATGGCTGGCGAGCACAGCAGTGGTGGTGGGAGCTCTCCCACCTCCGTGGCAGCTCTAAGAAGCAGTGAGCAGGCAGCTGGTAGGGAGTGAGGGGTCCCAGACTGTGAAAGGGATATCCGCCTGCCAGCTTAGGCCCACTCCCTGTGAGGAACAGGCCTAAACCAGCAGGTGGACATACCCAAAGGGGTCCAGGACTGCGAGAAGGCACAGGCAGGGCTAAGGGACCCCCTCCAGTGCACTAATTTCATGCACTAGGCCTCTAGTTTGGATAATAAAAGAATATTTGCCTTTAGCAAGCTAGACAGTGCTGAGGACATCTGGTTTACAGAACTGAGTCAATGAGAATTGTCAATCAATGGTGAAATCTGCCAGATCTTCAAAGCAGGACCTGTGCTTTCACGAGTCTTCTTGGGAAAATGTTTCCTATGCAGATATCTAGGAATTTTCTCATAGTTTTCTTAAGGCTTTTTGGTGACACATGCAGCCTGAAGCTCTCCAAAGCAGCTGTAGTCTAATCCTTCTTGTGCAACCTGGCTACAGGAAAGAGGGGAAGGGAGGTGTGACAGGAATGGCTCTGAGATGGGCCAGCCTGGGGTTGCATGGGTGGAGGCCAGGCTTTCTGATGGCATCACTAGCTTCAGATGATGGATGAATTCTACATTGTCTTCTAGAGCCTGCCCCCTGAAGATCTCTTGGATTTGCTGCATTGCAAAGATCACATCTGCTGTGTCTCCCTGCAGTTCTGGAAGTGCCCAGCTGCCAAACACAGAACAAGAGGCTGCTGAAGAAGCTGTTTGCCAAAGGTGAAAAGTTGGAGATGCGAAGGCATTTGCTGCAGTCATTATTCTTGCCCAATCTTTGTCATCTTCCATTAATCAGTAGTACTAATGAACAGTTACAGAGGGTCCAAATGACAGTAATTCACCTTTCCCCTCAGTGCTACCAAGGCTGTTTACATTCAGCTATAGAAACTGTAATGTTTGTGTGTTATTGTTGTGCTTTGGGTCCCATAAACTTCTCTCTCCCTTGGAGATTTGCTCATTAAATCAGCCCTAACACTCCTCCTCCTCCTCCTCCTCCTCCTTTTCCTCTTTCTCCACCACCAAACCACTTTTTTCTTCTTCTCCTTCTTTTCTTTCCTCGGCTTTCCACTGAATCTTGCCCCTAAATCTTCACTTCATTGATTCCCTCATTGCTCATATTACTTCAAATGCTATCTCCCTGCAGAGACCTTCACTGACCACCCAGTCTAGAGTATTGCTCTCCTACCTCTATGCCATTCTATGGTAGTTTTTTAAATAGTACTTATCACCACTGTATTGGCTTGTTTAATTCTTTCTTGGTTACTGTCTTTTTCCTACTAGAATATAAGCACTGTGAATACTAGGATCTCATCTAATATGTTCACCACTGTAGCCCCACTATTGCAATTGTGTTCTGCATGTAACAGGTTCTCAGTAAATGTTCATTTAGCAAATGAACAAATGAATGAATAAGTGAAACCACTCTTTAAAATGAATAGATTTCACTTTGAAATTCTTTTTCTGGGAAATAAAAAGTCAGTCATGGGTGTGGCTGCATTCTCTAGTGGGATGAGTGTGGAGCAAAGATGTGGATGGTCAAAGATTGAGTTCTGTATTGCACCCACAGCAAGATGGAAAAGCCTTAGAGAGAAGGTATCCAGAGAGGGTATGAAGCAGACCAGTGCAGTGGTGTGGAGAGCTGGGGCCAGTGTGGGTGGCTGCAGAAGATGAGATTAGAGGTATGGGAAGGCAGCCTTGGAATGTCATCCATAACATCCTGGAATGCCATCCCAGGAACGTGGTGTATCATTTGTTCTAAACTATTTAGGGTCATGGATCCTTAGTGGGTTGAATAGTGTCCCCCCCAAATTCACATCCACCCCAAACTTCAGAATTTTACTTCATACGGAAATAGTCTTTGTAGATGTAATTAAGAGTGGGGAGGAGATCAGGCTGGATTAGGGTGAGCCCTAAACCCAATGAGTGTTTTTATAACAGACATAAAAGGACATAGAGAGACTCAGGAAAGAAGGCTGTGTATTTGAATGATGTGACCACAAAGGAATGCCAGAAGCCACCAGAAGGTGGAAGAAGCAAGGAAGAATTCTCCCCTAGAGCCTTTAGAGAGAATGTGTTCCTTAAATTTGGACTTCTAGCCTCCAGAACTGTGAGAGAATGAAACTGTTCTTTTAAGCCATCAGTTTTTAAATAATTTGTTATTACTTTAGGAAACTAATCCAATTTCTTAGAGGATTTGATGAAATCTATGGATCTTCTCTCCAGAAAAAGACATTATGTATGCATACTCATCTACAATTTTGGATGTTCTGAAGACCATTTGTGAGTGCTAAAGTTAAGAACTCTTCCTCTAGGTAATCATAGATGCAATTGGGTCAGAACAGTTCTCATGGAAGCAACATAGAGATAAATAGGATCTAAGAGAGATTTTAAATACTGGGAAAGAATTATAGTGCAGTCACTTCCCTTTTCACACATTTGTAAAATACTGCATTATTTTACTCAAAATATTTAAATACAAAAGAAAATTATTAAGTTTGCTTACCATGTGACCCAAGGCAGGATTTTTAATGAAACAAAAAGGAACAATTTTTAATTTCTGCAATGTACTTGAAAATGATGAAATCTCATTCATATGTGGAATCTAATGAACAAAATAAACAGATGAACAAAATAGACCCAGAGACATAGAAGCATGGAACAGACTGCCAGATCTCAGAGGGAAGGTGGGGGAGGATGGGTGGGTGAGAAGAGATCAACCAAAGAACGTATATGCATACTAGAGGACCAGTGCACAGGATTCGAGCACTAGTGGAGGGCGTGGCCTGCGGGGATTGGCCCAATGTGGGAGTGCTGCTCATCCTGGTCAGCTGAGTGGCACTTCCACTGTGGGAGTGCACTGACCACCAGAGGGCAGTTCCTGTGTTGAGTGTTTACCCCCTGGTGGTCAGTGTGCATCATAGCGACTGGTCAACTGGTCATTCTGGTAGTTCTGCTGTTCGGTTGCTGGGCTTTTTAAAAAATTAAATTTAATAAATCTTTATTGTTCAGATTATTACAGTTGTTCCTCCTTTTTTCCCCCACAGCTCCCCTCCACCCAGTTCCCACTCCACCCCATGCTCTTACCCCCTCCCCGCTCCAACTGTCCTCATCCATAGGTGTATGATTTTTGTCCAGTCTCTTCCCGCACCACCCCCACTCCCTTCCCCCCAAGAATTGTCAGTCCACTCCCTTTCTATGTCCCTGATTCTATTATATTCACCAGTTTATTCTGTTCATCAGATTTTTTTATTCACTTGGTTTTTAGATTCACTTGTTGATAGACATGTATTTGTTGTTCATAATTTTTATCTTTACCTTTTTCTTCTTCTTCCTCTTCTTAAAGAATACCTTTCAGCATTTCATATAATATTGGTTTGGTGGTGATGAACTCCTTTAGCTTTTTCTTATCTGTGAAGCTCTTTATCTGCCCTTCAATTCTGAATGATAGCTTTGCTGGGTAGAGTAATATTGGTTGTAGGTTCTTGCTGTTCATCACTTTGAATATTTCTTGCCATTCCCATCTGGCCTGCATAGTTTCTGTTGAGAAATCAGCTGACAGTTGTATGGGTGCTCCCTTGTAGGTAACTAACTGTTTTTCTCTTGCTGCTTTTAATATTCTCTCTTTGTCTTTTGCCCTTGGCATTTTAATTATGATGTGTCTTGGTGTGGTCCTCTTTGGATTCCTTTTGTTTGGGGTTCTGTGCGCTTCCTGGACTTGTAAGTCTATTTTTTTCACCAGGTCAGGGGAGTTTTTGGTCATTATTTCTTCAAATAGGTTTTCAGTATCTTATTCTTTCTCTTCTTCTGGCACCCCCATAATTCAGGGTTTTCAGTATCTTATTCTTTCTCTTCTTCTGGCACCCCCATAATTCAGATGTTGGTATGCTTGAAGTTGTCCCAGAGGCTCCTTACACTATCTTCAAAATTTTGGATTCTTTTTTCTTTTTGCTTTTCCAGTTGAGTGTCTTTGCTTCTTTGTATTTCAAATCTTTGACTTGATTCTTGCGTTCCTCTAGTCTGCTGTTAAGTGTCTGTATAATATTTTTTATTTCAGTCAGTGTATGTTTAATTTCCAGTTGGTCCTTTTTCATATCCTCGAGGGTCTCACTAAATTTATCGGTCTTTTCTTGAAAATTCTTGAAAAACCTTATAACCATGGTTTTGAACTCTATATCCAGTACTTTGCTTTCCTCCATTTCTTTAATTTGTGATCTTTTTCTTTGTTTCCACATTTGGCTGCTTCTCTGAGTTGATAGAGTGGCTTTGTGTGGTAGGTGTCCTATAGGGCCCAGTGGCTCAGCCTCCCCAGTTACCTGAGGTGGACACTATTGGTGCATCCCTTTGTGGGATGTGTCCAGTCTTATTGTAGGTAAGCCTTGATTGTTGTTGATATCACTGGGAGGAATTGACCTCCAGGCCAATTGGCTGTGAGGATCAGCTGTGTCTATGCTGGGAGAACTTCTGTGCTGGAGACACCCTTATGAGACAAGACTTGCAAAAGCCTCTGTGCTCAGCTTGGATGGGGCGGAGTCTCAGGGCAGAGGAGACAGCCTTGGCTTCCCGTCAGTCCTGCCCTAATAGGCCTGTGTCTCAGTGTCTCCTGATAATTGCTCCAAGCACCTCTGAGAGAAAGCTGTCCTTGAGTTCCGCCCACTGCCAGTCAGTCCAGTTTCTCCCCAAATGAGTCTGGGTCCCAAGAGTCTCATCTGGAACTGGAGTTCAGTACAATTGGGAGCTTTTCTCTCCCTCCTGCTTGAGAAAGCCAGCCGTATACTCAGTTGCCCGCCCTTTCTGCATGCGCGCCTCGGTATATCTGCCTTCTGCAGTTCCTCTGAGTCTCAGTGTGCTTTTCTCTTTCCTTCTAGTTGTAGAATTTCCACTCAGCCAGCCTTCCTATGGTTCTGGATGATGTTTGTTTTGTCTTTTAGTTGTAGTTTTGAGATTGTTGTGCGAGACAGCAGTTTAGGTGTTTACCTATGCCACCATCTTGGTTTCTCCCTCTAGGCTTTTATTATATAGGATATGCATAACCCATGGACACAGACAATAGTGTGGTGAAGGCCTGGGGTAGGGGGTGGGGGCTGGCTAGAAGAGATTAATGGGGGAAAAAAGGGGACATATGTAATACTTTCAACAATGAAGAATTAAACAAAATAAAATGATGGTACCAATGTGAAGAAGAAAAACACCCCAAAGAAAATAGTGTCTTGTCCCAGTTCACTGGAATTAGGTGGAGAGGTAAGGGAGAGGTGGATAGGTTGGTTAAATGTTGTGACTTCTGGGACCAGAAACGAAGCTGCTGCTGAAATTTCAATGCGTGGGGCAAGGCAGGTACCTGATGAGGTTTGTGGCCTTGACTGAGCAGCTCTGACAAGAGGCAGGAAGAGTGATGTTAGCCTTAGGGCTATAAAGAAGGAACAGCACACTGAGTGGGGCTTCCACCTCTTGGGATCCCACCTTCCCTCCAGCTCTTTGGCAATAGCCACTCTGCTTTTACAAATTAGAGCAAAGATAAAGATACTACTTCTTGGAAGATTCTTTGTATACTCAGGAAATAGCTTAACCCCTAATGCTTGGGCATATTTTCTAGAGATGAGTGGTGTGGTTTCACTATCATTGCATAGTCATGGAGAAAGGAAGATCAGTAGGTTCAAATCCAAATTTAGTTTCATGTGCATTTGGATAAGTCACATATCTGAGCCTCAGTTTCCCTATTAGAATTAAAAAAGTTATTTTCGTTAGGATTAAATGAAACAACATGTGCATGGCAGACATCGTTTGTGGCCTACTCAGCAGCCATCTTTATTTATATACTAGAGGCCCAGTGCACAAAATTCTTGCATGGGTAGGGTCCCTAGGCCTGGCCAGCGATCAGGGCCAATCAGGGTCTTCCTTCCCCTGGCTGCTGGCTTCCTTTGTTCCATGCTGCCCCCTGGTGGTCAGCACATGTCATAGTGAGCGATCAAACTCCTGGTTGGTCAAACTCTTAGTCAGTTGAACTCCCAGTTGGTCTAACTGCCGGTCGGTTGAACTCCCGAGGGGATAATTTGCGTATTAGCCTTTTATTATATAGGATAGATTGCTGACAGCATTCTAATTTATTTCAGGATAATAGAATCTTATCTCAGCCTGGGGTTCTGTGACCTAGATCTAGATAAGGAAGTGAAAAGAGTTTGCCAAAGAAGGCTGATATTCCAAATAAAAAGACAAAGTCTCACAGGAATAGTCTTGGGCCCTTCCTCTTTATTCTGCTCTGAATATTGGATGTGATGTCTGGGGCTGCAACAGCCAACCTGTAATAACAAGGATATAGGCCATTTGTGATTGATGGCAGAGCAGAAAGAGAAAGAGCCCAAGCCACCGATGGTATCACTGAGAAGCTGAACAAAAGGCAGCTATCACTAGTTGCTAGGCTTTTTGTTATATAAGTTAAATAAATTCCCGTTTTCTACTGCAGACAAATGCAGTCCTAACTGTGAATCTTAAGTGTGAAACAGCATGTAATCATCCTAGTACTTGGCAATAGTGAAAGGCAGTAAATGCCAAGACCTTTTTCCCTTCCCTCCTCTCTTCTGGTTTGGTGTAAGTTTTGCTTTTCCAGTGTCATTTCCCAAGGACCCCATTTCTTTTTTTTATACATCTCTTTATTACACTTTTGATTTTATCAAATAACATCTTATTTGACCGAAAGTCACCTATCAAAAAAACCCTACCTTTTTCAACATAGTTGAGAATCTAGGAAAAACAACAATTAATGGCAATTGTGTAGAAAATTAGATGCAGGAACATAATATTCTATAAGTAGTATAAATCTAAAAGTAGATAGAATTTAATCAGAGCACCTCTCAGCTTTTATCATAGACTAGAGGCCCGGTGCACACGCCTGGGTAAGTCCCTAGGCCTGACCGGCAAGCAGGGCCGATCAGGTCCTCTGCCTCCCTGCCTCCCCATCCCCCTGCGTCCTTCTTCCCTCACTCCCTCAGCACTCCGCCACTGCTGGTCACCATGTTCTGGGCTGCCCTCTGGTGGTCAGCACACATCATAGTAAGCAATCAAACTCCCATTCTCCCGGTCGAACTCCCAAAGGGACACTTTGCATATTAGCCTTTTATATATACAGACTAGAGGCCCAATGCACGAAATTTGTGCAAGAGTAGGCCTTTCTTCCGCCAGCTGCCGGCACCGGCTTTCCTCTGGCAACCGGGACCTGAGCTTCCCTTGCAGCCCTGGCTTCCCTCACAGCCCCAGCTTCGTCTGGAAGGTTGTCCAGAAGGATGTCTGGTCTAATGAGCATATTATGCTTTTATTACTATGGATTATATATTCTTATTTTGAATACAATTTTTATCAAAACTTGGCTAAATGGTTGGAATCCTGCTTAAAGCAAGAAAGTGATGACAACATAGGAGGAGACAAAAAAACAACACATGATTAAAAGCAAAAATATGAAGTGAGCATTGTAGTAGCTCTCATTTAGTATAGCTGCAGGCACCCTAAAATCCCTAAGGGGATCCCTATATCACAACACAGTGTCAAAGTTGACATTCCTACCTATCTAGAGATGTATAGAAAAGGTTAATCTATGCTCCACATATTCTGCCTAAGGCAGGGAAATGTTTCAGCTTCTTTTAAAAAATTTCCATTTTTTAAAGCTTTTCCTTGAAAACAGCTTCCCATTTCTGCAGCATTCCTCCTTAAATATTTGGATTAACAGATTATCTTGTTGCCTAGACATTTCACATGTTTAAAGATTATCATCCTAAATTCTTCTTACTCTGTATCTCTGCTAAGACCATTACAGAGGTCAAATAAAAGCTTATTGATTTGACTTACCTTTACTTGTTGAAGCTGTTGGGTGTTATAACTTCATTCATTTAATCTTTCAGTTTAGAAGGAATTCAAGTGCCAGCAGTTGTGGTTGGCTGGGTGATCTCAGGAGCCTTTGGAATGCCTTGTCTGTGAAGGAAATCAGTACATTTTCAGAGCCCCACATTACAGAGTATGAATTGGCTAGATAATGACCCCGGGGGCTAATGCTGTGCCAGCCTTGGCAGTTGGAGGGAGGTGATGGGTTTCCAGTTTGGAACTCAACCATCACTATCCTTCAGGTAGAGGGAGAAGCATAGAGCCTCCTTCACTCCCTTTGAGAGAATAAGATGGGGAGAAAACAGAGCAGGCAAAATGGACACAGATGTAGGACAAAATTCAGGTGAGAAAGGTAAAACATCACTCAGCCTGGATAAAGAAGTAGAGACTCAGTATGGGCTTCAGTTTGAGGAACCTCAAACTCAGGAAAATCATACCAGAACAGAATATAGCATGTTTCTTTATTTCTTTTGGCCATCCCGGTTAAGTTGAATTCACCTATTCCTTTGGGAGGATAGGCAGTCAGATCAAGAAGTCTGTCTATACTTCCTAGTAAGATGTTCCTAACGATGAAGGATAGACGAAGTCTTCTCATGACATAACTTGGAACCATTCATTGTCAAAACATGCTTGTCATCTTAATAAAACACTAAGTTAAACAACTTCACCTTTTGTTCATTATACACTAGAGGCCTGGTGCACAAAATTCGTCTGGGGAGGGGGGTGGGTGTCCCTCAGCCAAGTCTGCACCCTCTCCAATCTGGGACATCCCTCTCACAATCCAGACTGCTGGCTCCCAACCACTCACTTGCCTGCCTGCTTGATTACCCCTAACCACTTCTGTCTGCCACCCTGATCAGCTCCTAACCACTCCCCTGCCAGCCTGATCGATGCCTAACTGCTCCCCTGCCGGCCCGACTGTCCCTAACTGCCCTCCCCTGCTGGCCCAGTCACCCCCAACTTCCCTCTCCTGCTGGCCTGGGTCCTCCCCAACTGCCCTCCCCTGCTGGCTTGATTGCCCACAACTGCCCACCCCTGCTGGCCATCTTGTGGCAGCCATCTTGTGTCCACATGGGGGCAGCCATCTTTGACCACATGGGTTCAGCCATCTTGTGTGTTGGAGTGATGGTCAATTTGCACATTACTCTTTTATTAGATAGGATACTTGGACTGAATGGTCATGACATCCAGAATAGACAGAAATTGGGTGTACAGTATTTCTATGTCCAGGGTTTTCATCTAGATGTCCATGGGTTTATATTTAAGAGGAATGAGAAGTCACTGGAAATCCATACAAAATTCTGTGTCTAGCTGTAAATGTGCATTGTCAAGGCCAGCCAATCAATAGCTTTCAATATATCCTCAGAGATTTCTGACCCTAACGGGACTTAAGCAACACAATCTGTTAGGATACTCCTTTAAAATTTTATTCTTTTCTAATACATAAATAATACATTGTTGAAGATTTTGAAACTGCATACGAAAAAATACACACCAAAGACTAATTATTTAGCTATTCCTCAAGTTTTAGATATTAAAAATTATATATGTTTACAAATATGAACACACAATTAAAATATACACATGTAAATATTAGTTATAAAATAATTGGAAGTAACCAAATGTTTTTAAATTGTTTCTTCACTTTTTATGTGCATATCTTTTCTTATAAATATATATTTACATAATCAGCCTTAATGGTTGTATAGTATCCTATTGTATAAGTGTATCATAATTTACTTAACCACATAAGATATTTAAAGGTATTTTCCTATTATAAATGGCACTGAGCTGTATGTACATTTTTGCTCATTTGTCCAATATTTTTAAAGATAAATTCCAGACAGTAGACTTTTCGAGTCACTTTTAAGTCTGCTAATATTTTGCCCAATTGCTTTCCAAAAAATTGACACTTTAAAGATCAGCACAGAAGAGCGACTCTTTCCCTATTCCTTTCCCAACACTGGGTATGATCATACATTTTATTTCTGCTAATAAGATAGTTAAGAAGGAAATCTCAATATTTTTTAGCACTTATTTGGTAATTTGTGAGGTCAAATATGTTTTAACACTTGTTCTTATTTAAATCCTTTCTTTTGAGAATTGACTTTTATTAATACCCTTGGCTCCTTAGAACATTAATCCTTTTTGCACATGTAAGAACTTTATATATATGAATCCTTTGACAGATATGTTGCACATAAAATTTCCAGTTTTTTTATTGGCCGAGTATTTTGTACAAAAGAAATTTCTTTTTAATTTAATAAATCTTTATTGTTCAGATTATTACAGTTGTTCCTCTTTTTTCCCCCACAGCTCCCCTCCACCCGGTTCCCACCCCACCCCAATCCCTTACCTCCCCCGCACTGTCCTCATCCATAGGTGTACGATTTTTGTCCAGTCTCTTCCTGCACCCCCCCACACCCCTTTCCACCTGAGAATTGTCAGTCCACTCCCTTTCTATGTCCCTGATTCTATTATATTCACCAGTTTATTCTGTTCATCAGATTTTTTTATTCACTTGATTTTTAGATTCACTTGTTGATAGACATGTATTTGTTGTTCATAATTTTTATCTTTACCTTTTTCTTCTTCTTCCTCTTCTTAAAGAATACCTTTCAGCATTTCATATAATACTAGTTTGGTGGTGATGAACTCCTTTAGCTTTTTCTTATCTGTGAAGCTCTTTATCTGCCCTTCAATTCTGAATGATAGCTTTGCTGGGTAGAGTAATCTTGGTTGTAGGTTCTTGCTGTTCATCACTTTGAATACTTCTTGCCACTCCTGTCTGGCCTGCATTGTTCTGTTGAGAAATCAGCTGACCGTTGTATGGGTGCTCCCTTGTAGGTAACTAACTGTTTTGCTCTTGCTGCTTTTAATATTCTCTCTTTGTCTTTTGTTCTTGGCATTTTAATTATGATGTGTCTTGGTGTGGTCCTCTTTGGATTCCTTTTGTTTGGGGTTTTGTGTGCTTCCTGGACTTGTAAGTCTATTTCTTTCACCAGGTGGGGGAAGTTTTCTGTCATTATTTCTTCAAATAGGTTTTCAGTATCTTGCTCTCTCTCTTCTTTTGACACCCCCATAATTCAGATGTTGGTATGCTTGAAGTTGTCCCAGAGGCTCCTTACACTATCTTCAAATTTTTGGATTCTTTTTTTCTTTTTGATTTTCCGGTTGAGTGTCTTTGCTTCTTTGTATTTCAAATCATTGAGTTAATTCTTGCGTTCCTCTAGTCTGCTGTTAAGTGTCTGCATAATAATTTTTATTTCAGTCAGTGTCCTTTTTTTATTTCTAGTTGGTCCTTTTTTATATCCTCGAGGGTCTCGCTAAATTTATCAGCCTTTTCTTGAAAATTCTTGAAAAACCTTATAACTGTGGTTTTGAACTCTATATGCAGTTGTTTGCTTTCCTCCATTTCTTTCATTTGTGATCTGTTTCTTTTTTTAAAATATATTTTATTGATTTTTTACACAGAGGAAGAGGGATAGAGAGCTAGAAACATCGATGAGAGAGAAACATCGATCAGCTGCCCCCTGCACACCCCCCACTGGAGATGTGCCCGCAACCAAGGTACATGCCCCTGACCGGAATCGAACCCGGGACCCTTCAGTCCCCAGGCTGACACTCTATCCACCAAGCCAAACCGGTTTTGGCTGTGATCTGTTTCTTTGTCTCCACGTTTTCACTGCTTCCCTGAGTTGGTAGAGTAGCTTTGTGTGGTAGGTGTCCTATATGGCCCAGTGGCTCAGCCTCCTCCAGTTACCTGAGGTGGACACTTTTGGTGTACCCCTTTGTGGACTGTGTGCACAGCCTTGTTGTAATTAAGTCTTGATTGTTGTTGGTATCACTGGGAAGAATTGACCTCCAGGCCAATTGGCTGTGAGGATCAGCTGTGTCCACGCTGGGAGAACCTCTGTGCTGTAGACACCCTTATGGGAGAAGACTTGCAAAAGCCTCTGTGCTCAGTTTGGATGGGGCGCAGTCTCAGGGTGGAGCAGACAGCCTTGGCTTCCTGTCAGACCTGCTCTATGAGGCCCCTGTGTCTCAGTGTCCTTCAGTAATCGCTGTAAGCACCTCTGAGAGAAAACCACCCTCAAGTTTTGCCTGCTGCCTGACAGTCCAGTTTCTCCCTGAATGAGTCTGGTTTCTTAGAAACTCGCCCGGAACTGGAGTTCAGCAAAATCAGGAGCATCAGTCTCCCTCCCGCTTTAGAAAGCTAGCTGCGCACTCAGCCGCCCATGCACTCAGCAGTCAATCCCCTCTGTGTGCATGCACCTCTGGACCTCTGCCTTCCACAGCTCCTGAGTCTCAGTGTGCTTTCTCTTTTCCTGACAGTCCAGATTCCCCCCGAATGAGTTTGGGTTCCCAGAGTCTCGCCTGGGACTGGAGTTCAGCGCAGTTGGGAGCTTCTGTCTCCCTCCCGCTTTAGAAAGCCAGCTGCACACTCAGCCACCCATGCAGTCACCTGCCCATCCTCTCCGCATGCTTCTCTGTACCTCAGCCTTTTGTAGCTCCTCTGAGTCTCAATGTGCTTTCCTCTTTCCTTCTAGTTGTAGAATTTCCACCCAGCCAGTTTTCCTGTGGTTCTGGATGGTGTCCGTTTTGTCTTTTAGTTGTAGTTTTGATATTGTGTGAAGCAGCAGTTTAGGTGTTTACCTATGCTGCCATCTTGGTTTCTCTCCTGTACAAAATAAATTTTAGCTTTAAATGTAGCTAAAGCTTTAAATTATTTATTTAAATGTTGTTCCTCCATATTATCTTTACCTAGACATAAGATTATATAAACATTCATCAGTATTTTCCTCTAGAGACATCATGGTTTCTTTTTTACACTTCATCTTTCTATTTCTGTATCATCCAACTTTTCTTTAGGTTGTTCATGGTAACAACTGACCCCAAGATTTCAGTGGCTTAAAAAAATGCATACTTATTTCTCACTCACTTTCCATATTGGCTGCAGGCTAGTTTTGGTCCTGTCCCAGGTACACCTCATTCTGGGACCCAGCCTCAAGGAGCAGCCTCTATCCCTGTCACCTGCCAGAGGAATAAAGAATGATGATGGAACCATGCAATGGCACATTGAATTCTAGGATTCACTTCTTTTCACATTCATTGGCCAAATCAAGTCACATGGCTAAGTCAGCATCAGTGGGGCACGGATGTATGATCTGATAGGAAAGACAGTGGATAATTCAGAACTACTAGTAAGTACCATTTACAATATGTTTGTATAGAGTCTAACTTTATATTTTCCAAGTACTTCACCAATTGTTTCAATACCATTTATTAATAGTCTTATTCTCCATGCTGCTTTGTGATGCCATGTTCTTATACTTTCTTCTTATAGTTCCTGGATATTCTACTGGGTTTCCTTGATCTATTTTTCTAGTCCTGTACCAGGACTGGTTGTATTTTTAAATTCAGGGAAAGGCCCACTTTATTTCTCTTCATTTAAAAAGTGTCTGTGTTTGTTATTCCAGCTGAATTTTGGAAAATCTGTATTTCCAAAAAGCAGTCCTATTGAGATATTGGTTGGATTGCATTAAATGTTTGGGTTAATTTGGGGGGAGAGTGGGGGACTGATTTGTTTGTAATAGTAAGTCATCCATGAACATAGTTACTTTAATTGTCCAAACTATTTTTCGTTTTCTTTAAATATATTTTATTGATTTTTTACAGAGAGGAAAGGAGAAGTATAGAGAGTTAGAAACATCGATGAGAGAGAAACACCGATTCAGCTGCCTCCTGCACACTCCCCACTGGGGATGTGCCTGCAACCAAGGCACATGCCCCTGACCGGAATCGAACCCGGGACCCCTGAGTCCGCAGGCTGACACTCCATCCACTGAGCCAAACCGGCCAGGGCCTATTTTTATTTTTCTTAGAGTGTTGTAGATTTTAAAAATGTCTTAAACTTAAAATTTATTTCAAAAAATGTCAGAGTTTTTGATAATTCTGTGAAATAATTTCCCCCATAATATTTTGTCAATAATTATAATTAGTATATGGGAAAGCCATTGTTGTTTCATATTTATTTTAAAATAAAGTTAGAACTATGATCTCATTTATTTATTTAATAATTTTTAGTAACTTCTCTTTGCTTTAGGCCAAATAGTTATATATCCTTCTGTAATTTACATATCATTTGTTCTAACTTGTTGCACTGATCAAAAATTCCAAGACAATACTGAATAATAGTGTGTTTTTTTAGGTATTTTCTTACTCCTATTTTTTAGAAGAAGAAGTCTTAATTGATGTTTATGAGCAATTCGTCTAATCTTAGTGTAATAGGATTTTTAATCTGGCATATAGTTGAACTTTATTAAAGTATTTTATTTTTATTCTTCAAGATCTTCACAAGGTTTCTCTTTTGATCTATTACAATGGTGAATTAGATGGGTGATTTAATCTTATTGAACTATCCTTGCATATCTAGAAATAATGCTAACTGAACACACTCTGATATTATTTGAATATATGGTTTTATTTAACATGATATGCTTTTTAAAATGACTTTTGAATCCATGTCTAATATTTTAATTTGCCTTTAAATTTCCTTTTTTGGGGGGACTTGTTAGATTTTTAATGGTATCAGAGTTATACTAATTTTACATAATTAGAGAGTCACCTTCTTTTTGCACATTTTGGAACAATTTCAAGAGTATGGGAATGAATCCCCTCCCTGCCCCCCCCCCCCCTTTTTTTAAAAAAAAAAAATAATCCCTTTCTTAAAAGTACTCACTGCCTGGTCCTAAAACATGTTGGGGGAAACTTAAAAAAAATTTTTTTTTTTACTACTTGCATCGTGACATGTTAGCTTTTTATAATTTAAAAAAATATATATTTCTTTATTGATTTCAGGGAAGAGGGGAGAAGGAGAGAGAGATAGAAATATCAATGATGAGAGAGAATCACGGATAGGCTGCTCCCTGCACACCCCCCACTGGGGATCAAGCCCGCAATCCAGGCATGTGCCCCTGGCCGGAATGGAACCTGGGACCCTTCAGTCTGCAGGCTGATGCTCCATCCACTGAGCCAAGCTGGCCAGGGTGCTTTTTATAATTTTTAACACATTTTTACATTTAATCAAATTTTTAAGTCAACGGACATAACATCTAAAGTATCTTGTATCATTTAAAATACTTCAGAAGTTGTAAGTGTAAAACAACTTTGAAATTTTAATTTCAATTTACAAGATTTGGTAAATATGAACAAAACCAGTGCAGAGATGTCAGTTCTGTCTGCCACCAACAGATGGCGATAGCAGTCACTTTATTTATTTATTTATTTTTAAATTTATCTTTATTGTTGAAAGTATTACAGATGTCCCCTTTTTTATTTGTTTTTTCCCATCGACCCCCTTCATCCCACACCAGCCCCTCTCAGGCCTTCACCACTCTATTGTCTGTGTCCATGGGCTATGCATATCTATATATATAAAAGCCTAAGCGACTGTGCTACTGTTCTACCGGTAGAACGCACTGACCATTAGGTGGCAGATGCTCAATGCACAGGCATGGAAACATGGAACAGAATGATGAATTTCTGAGGGAAAGGAAGAGGGCAGAAAGAGATTAACCAAAGATCTTATATGCATACTAGAGGCCTGGTGCACAGATTTGTGCATCAGTGGGGTCCCTCAGCCTGGCCTGTGGGGACCAGGCTGAAATTGGCAGTCTGACATCCCCTGAGGGGTCCTGGGTTGTGATAGGGCACAGGCCAGGCCAAGGGACCCCACCGGTGCACAGGGTATGCATATAAGTTCCTTGATTAATCACTCCCCACCCCTACCTTCCCTCTCAAATCCATCAGTCTGTTCCTTGCTTCTATGTCTCTGGATCTATTTTGTTCATCAATTTTTTTTTGTTCATTAGATTTCCACATCTGAGTGAAATAATGTGAAACTTATCTTTCCAGGTCCATCCATGCTGTTGCAAATGGTAAGAGTTCTTTCTTTTTTATAGCTGCATAGTATTCCAGTGTGTAAATGTACTACAGCTTTTTTATCCACTCATCTGCTGATGGGCACTTGGGCTGTTTCCAAATCTTAGCTATTGTAAATTGTGCTGCTATGAACATAGGGGTGCATATATTCTTTCTGATAGGTATTTCTTGTTTCTTATGATATATTCCTAGAAGTGGGCTCACTGGGTCAAATGGGATAAAGGCAATCTCTTCAATAAATGGTGTCGGGAAAATTGGACAGGTACATGCAAAAAAATGAAACTAGACCACCAACTTACACCATACACAAGAATAAACTAAAAATGAATGAAAGACTTAAATGTAAGTCGTGAAACCATAAATCTTAGAAGATTTTAGGCAGCAAAATCTCAGTCATCTTTTTTAATATATTTTTATTGATTTCAGAGAGGAAGGGAGAGGGAGAGAGATATAGAAACATCAATGATGAGAGAGAATCATTGATCGGCTGCCTCCTACACCCCACCACACGGGATCAAGCCCATAACCCAGGCACGTGCCCTGACTGAGAATCGAACTGTGACCTCCTGGTTCAGAGGCTGATGCTCAATCACTGAGCCATGCCGGCCGAGCGTAAAACCAGGGTCTTTACCTGTCCATTTGGTCTCTTTGTCCAGTTACTCCCAGCTGACTGTTGGATGTTTTCCTGACAAAACAAAGCAAACACATTATATTTGATTTAAAAAAAGTCTATACAGTTTCGTAAGGTTGAAGGTGATGTTGGAAAACTGCTGGAATCACCCAAATTTCTTTGGCAAATAAGGATCTGGCATAATTCAAATGAAAGAAAAGGAAAAATCTACATGATATCATGATGGCTTCTGAGGAGAAATAGCTAAATAGGAAACTGAGAAAAGTTTTAATTTTTTTTCCAGAAAATTACTCTATTATTCAAACTTGAAGTATATTATATCATGAGATCCCAACTTTTGTCTGAACAAATATGCCAGAATCAACATTTTTGTTCTTTAATTTTATTAATTATGCAATAAAGTAAATATATCTTAATAATTTTGTTTCATTTTTCAAGATAAAGTTCCACTCCAACTTTTCTTCAGTGGTCATTGTAAAATTTTGAACTTCCTTTTAAGGAGGTTTACTTTACATAGATTATTCTCAGAATCAATTATCCTTAGTTAATGTCAGTTACTAATATATAATTGTATTGAACTGTTGCATTTTATTGTTATGTGTTCTATGTTTGTAAATTTTCCATAATTACTGGGAAAATGTACTTTCTCTTTACCGCACTTAAGTTAATTTATGATTTAGATCCTTTATATCTTTATTTTTTGGCTTATTTATGTACCCAAAACAATAATGGTATTTGATGTTTTACAAAATTACAGTGTTTGGGTCAGTTTTTCCAACTGTTTTTACTTTATATATTTAAATGGGATATTGTAAAGAAAATAAACATAAAAAAGTTATATCTTATTTTAAATTTTAGTAGCTAGCATTAAATGCTTCACATGCATTTTTTATTCCTGAAAAGCTATAGGAATTGATGTGTTTGCTGAATATTGTACCATGTCTTCATTTTGAATTATATTCCTTATTACTATAAAATGTCCCTTTTTGTCTTATTTAGTGTTTTTGCCTAGATTTCTTTTTCATCTAATATTCATTTTACATTTATACCATGTCTTCTCATATTCTTTTGTTTGTTAAGTGTGTTATATCACTTTTATCTATATTTATGTTTGTGAAAAACATGTAGCTTTTAGCTTAACATTATATTGTGTGGTCTAATTTAAGATTCTTTGCCTTTATCATGGGCATTTATCCCATTTACTTTTGTAATTACAGTAAACTAGAGGCCTGTTGTGTGATATTCGTGCAAGAATAGGCCTTCCTTCCCCTGGCTTCACTCCCAGCCACCCGGGGGGCCCGCAGCACTGCTCCTGTAGCTCCCTCCGCCACCCCCCTTCTCCTCATAGCAGGCTTCCCATGCCTGCATCTGCAAATTAACCTCCATCTTTGGTGGGTTAATTTGCATACTCACTCTGATTGGCTGTGGGCATAGTGGAGTGATGGTTAATTTACATGTTTCTCTTTTATTAGGTAAGATATTACCCTGTCATCTTAACTCATGTTTTCTGTTTTTTTTTGTGTGTGTGTGTTTTTTGCTATCTCCTTTATTTCCTATCTTATGCTATGTGGGTTATATTGACTTTGCTTTTAGATTTGTCTGTGTTTTAGGGTCTAATACTGGTATATCATGTAAATTTTAGTAGTGGTTATTGTTAGGGTTTTAGTACCAGATATTTGTACATTGTTACTTTTACATTCACTTTCAGTTTTAAAATTAGATTTACAACAATTATTTAGACTAAGTATTCTTTCTAATTTTAGTATTTATTGATGGTTTCTTTATGATTGTTCTATTTCTAAGGATTTTATTTTTAGTGAAGAAAATAGTAAGGTAATTTTTTAAAACAAAAGTGCATTTTCTGAGTTCTTGTTCATGTGAGAATGTTATTGCATTGCCTTTACATATAAACTACTGCTTTGTATAAAATTGTTAACATTTTAAATTTTTATAAAGTGGTAAGACTTTAGCTCATAGCTGTTTTCTTCTATATTTTCAGATTTTGTTTTATTTTTTTCTCTTCTTCAGTTGTACTTTTTAAAAATCACATTCTTGTTCCTCAACCTCCATCTCCCATGATTGTTATATTTTCTCTCTTCAACTTAATATTGTTGTCCTTTTATTTTAAATTCTGGGAGGTATTCTTACATTAGCTGTTCACATCACATACTGTCATTTATTCTCTTTAATGTTGACTTTAATTCTGCTACTTCATTTTAAGTTTTCTGTCACTCATCTTCCCTTTTTCCTTTTTTGCCTATCTAACTCTATATTTAAAAAAATGTTTTTTTATTGATTTCAGAGAGGAATGGAGGAGAGATAGAAACATCAATGATGAGAGAGAATTATTGATCAGCCGCCTTCTGCATGTTCACACGGGGGTTGAGTCTATTACCTGGCTAGTGCCCTGATGGGGAATCAAACTATGACCTCCTGGTTCATAGGTAGATGCTCAACCACTGAGCCTTGCTGGCAGGCTACCTCTATTTTTTTCTTATGACACTTTTATCAGTATTTTTGTAACCTATTATTTTTTGTCCTTTTTTTTGAGAATCCCAACCAGGTTTTAAAAAGTTTCTTCTGCCTTTTGGAGTAGCTCACCTTCAGAGGCAGGTTTTTCCCCTAGATTCTTCCTGTTTCCAGGCTTCTTATTGTCTTGGTCTGCCTTTTTCTCAGATAAATTCAGTTATCACTTTTACTTTGTGATAAAGATAAGTGAAATTATAGTTGCCATCTATACCTTCAGAAAAAAAGTGCCATTTTACCCTTCTATTAATGAAGAGAAAAAAATATTCTTCCTCTTTATGTGGATCTTTAGCCATGCTGTTTTGAAATCAATACAATAATTTTCTCTAGGAAAAAACATACACCTTGCCTTTAGGTTATCTCCTACCTATCCTGTAGAGATGATGTCTGAGAATGCTTTTCATTATATTTTGTTTCAGACTCTTGTTTTTTAAAAAATAAAGTTTATATTTTAAAATAGTTTTTCATTTACAAAAAATTGAAAGATAGTATAGAGAATTTCCATATACTTTTCATTCAGTTTCCTTTATTATTAATACTTTACAAAAGTATGGTACATTTATCACAATTAGCTACCAATACTGATACATTATTATTAAGTAAAGGCCATACTTTATTCACATTACCTTAATTTTTGCCTAATATCCTTTTTCTGTTCCAGGATCCCCTCAAGGATACCACCTTACATTTAATCATCATGCTACCTTAGACTGCTCTTGGCTTTGACAATTTGTCAGACTTTCCTTGTTTGTGATGAGCACTAGTTGGATATTTTGTAGATTATCCCTCAGTTGGTATTTATCTGATTATTTTCTATTGCTTACACTGGGATTATGGGGTTTTGAGAGGAAGACCATAAGTATAAAGTGCAATTTTCATACTATAAGCATGACTTATCATTGTTGGTCGTGGCCTTTTATGAACAAAACTAATTATACTAGATATGCTATTTTATAATTTGACTTTTCCACTCAACAATGTATAATGAGCTTCCCCCATGTCATGAACTATTCTTTTTTAAAAAAAATATATATTTCATTGATTTTTTTTTACAGTGAGGAAGGGAGATGGATAAAGAGTCGGAAACATCGATGGGAGAGAAACATCGATCAGCTGCCTCTTGCACACCTCCTACTGGGGATGTGCCCGCAACCAAGGTACATGCCCTTGACCGGAATCGAACCTGGGACCCTTCAGTCCTCAGGCCGATGCTCTATCCACTGAGCCAAACTGGTCAGGGCACATTAACTATTCTTGAAGATCATGATTTTAATTACCTGCTGAATATTAACCTTTCGGACATTTACATTTTAATGATATTTAGTATTATAATAAATACTCCTAAACAGAAGTCATTATGTACATATCTGATTTTTTATTCAGAATATTTTGTGGTAGTAAATTACTAGGCCCTAGGGAAATGATAAATTGTCAAATTTCCTTCCACAAAAGACAGCATTAACATAGCTCCTGACCAAAATTGTATATGTGCTATTTTCTTTACATCTTTAGCAATACTAGGTATTGGAATAATTTTTAAAAATCATCGCCCTAGCCACTTTGGCTCAGTGGTTAGAGCATTGACTCGTGGACTGAAGGGTCTTGGGTTCAATTCCTGGTCAAGGACACATACGTCTGTTGCAGGCTCTATCCCTGGCCCCAGTCAGGGCATATGCCAGAGGCAACCAATTGATGTGTCTCACATGGATGTTTTTCTCTCTCTGTCTCTCCCCCTCCCTTCCACTCTCTCTAGAAAAATCAATGGAAAAAATATCCTCTGGTGAGGATTAACAAAAAGAAAATAATAATAAATAAATAAATCATCAATTAATTAATTAAAATGGCAGCTTGCTATTGTTTTACATTGGATTTTTAAAAATTACTTATTTATTTATTATTTATTTTGCATTGGATTTCTCTTATTGCAAGTGTGTTTGAGTACTCTTTTTATAAGTTCTTGCTCATTCATATTTTTTCATTTCTATATTGCCTATGAATGTCCTTGCCTATTTTTGTTTATCTTAATATAACGTTTTAATTTCATAATAAACCTATACTCAATATGGGAAAAATTTAAAAACAATGAGAAAAATTACTCAGGACTTTATAACCTGTTCTGATTTCATTGCTATCATTTTCATTTTGATGTGTCTATTTACACACCATAAATAAAAATATTTTACATTGTATATATGGTTAATTAGAAAAATGAACTCCTTGTTTTAAAGCCTGCTTATTAATCACTTAATTTTATATCATTAATATTCCTCAGCCAATACACAACAGTCCTTTTCTACTTAAATGGAAAGACCTCTTGAGAATAAGTGTCTATGTGTCTATGCCTCTTTTCTGTGGCCTTTCATCATCAGGGAGTCTGACTCCACTCAACAAGATGATAAGGAACTGAATTTGGACCATCTCTTAGTTCCATGGCACCATTCTCTGTGCCACAAGAATTTCTACAGGCTTAGTCTTCACCCATTCTCTGGAACTGTGAGCCACTACCTTCTCTTGAGCTGCTGCTGCTGCCTCTCTCTGAGCTTTGGGGCAGGGCATAAGGAAGGACAGCTACTCTGTGCTTTATCGCTGCATTCCAATCATATATACAGGTTTGTCTCTGAATTTTCCCACTGGACAACTGAGATGCCACTGTCATGATTTACAAAACTTGTCTAAAGAACTTGAGATAAAATAAGAGAAACTGAGCACAGAGAATGTTAAAACAAATTACTGGATTGTTCTCTGAGACCACAGGTCCACGTGCCAGGGCCACTTCCTAGACTGGGTAATTCTGGGGAGGTCCACTTCATTCGCCTGTATTCTCCAATGGCTTCATCTACCACCTTTCTCTTTCATGGAGACTCAGGTTCCCTCCCTAAATAAGAACGCCTCTGTCATCTCCATATTGATTTCCTGCCATGATGATTGACAGTTTCAGCGGCCACTCCTCTCAGAAATAAAAGTAATGCTAGTGCCTTACCCACAGGGGTGGGGCTTACTTTTGAACACCCTGTCTTCTAGCAGATTGTAATGATCAGTACATTTTCTGAAGTCCAATTATTCAGCATAAAATTGAAACCCTCCTATAGGCTAGCATAAATTCAAAAAGACAAAGCTAATCATTGCAGTACTATCTGTAACTACAAACGGTTGTCCATCAACAGGATGAATAAACTATGATACTGCTATATCATGGAGCATTATGCAGCTATAAGAAGAATAATTCTAAATAATACTAAATTATTTCCAGGGTATGTTTAGTGACCAAAAAAAGTATGCATGATATACTTAAATTTACCTTAAAAAAGGGAATATGTATATATTTGTTTATATTAAAAATGCAATCATAAACCGTGAAATAAAATGGTTGCCTACAGGGGAGAGAGGGAACAGAGTGGAAGAAAAATTTTAGAAGCTAGACCTACCTATATATACTCCATCTGTAGATTAAACTTTGGAAACATGTAAATATTTACACAATTAAAAAACTAAATAAAAATAAAAATGCAATCCCTAAAAATCAAATTCAAAATGAAAACAAATGAATCTAAATGTGTAGTGAGTTGGTGACTTAACCAATCATAGAAAACCTATTTCAAGCGACTCTAAAGCAAAGGAATGTGATTGGACATTCCTTGTGAGATACTCTAAGAATTAAAATGCCTACAAAACATTTCTAGCTTTGTCCAGTCTAGAAATAATGACCAACCTATAGCCACCAGCTGGTGTTCACTTTATGGTATCTTAATGCCATTTCTCAGTAAAAAACAAACACAGGGATCTTTGGTGAAATGATGGATAGCAGGTCTAGTATAGGAAGCAGTCAAGATGTCCAAGCATCTTCTCACAACAGAAAGCAAGGATGCATTCAAAGACTCAAGAACCAACTGGAAGAGGCTCTGCTGACCAAAATAGGAGCTATTTGAAGCCACAAGAAGAGGAACAATGGTAATGGGATGAAACATATTAAATATATTAACATTCATGAGTTTATAATGACACTAAAACAAATACCTCATGATCTTTTGGAGATGTTAGAGAACCAACTCATGATTTAAAAAAACTTACAAATAAAAGGAAAGAAAGAAACATTTAGCCAGCTTTTTATTTTTATTTTTGTACAAATATGTCTTAGGGCAACCAAAGAGTTGCACAGGGAAGATTTCATAGAAGTATGCAGTTGATAAATAAGGAAGGAATGACAGTCACCACTTTACAACCCCAGTGAAATGGATCTAGGCAAAAATCATCATTTGCTACTAAAATCACAAAAAGAAAGACAAGCAGACACGTGCCTTGTGGTGGAAGTGTACCTATTACCAACTATGAAATATTTTTGCCCCCAAATAAGTCCTAATCTAGATCTAGCTACCAACACATAGAAAATACTGGGTACAGAAGCTTATGCTAAATGACACTGATGACAAATGATCTAATTTCTCTAGCTAATAAATTGCAAGAAAAACAAAACAGGAAGAGTGTGGGAGGAGGGAGATACCTAAAGATTTAAGGGAGATTGTAAACAAATGCAAGGTATGGATGTTTGGATCCTGATTTATACAAACCAAATTTCAAAAAGTATTTATGAGACAACTGGGGAAATTTGGACATCAATTGAGTATTTGATGACTTCATGAAATTAATATTAATTTGTGTGATGGTGGTGTTGTGGTTACATTTAAGAGACCAGTACTTATATTATGGAGATCCATACTGACATGTTTCAGATGAAATGGTGTGATGTTTGAGACTTGCGCCAAAATAATCTAGTTTGTGGGGTGATGAAATGAGGTGGTAGAGATAAAATAAGAATGGCGTTGGACTGGTGAGTTTTGTAACTGGGTAATGGACATATGCAGGCTCACTGCATTTTTCTCTCTACTTTTGCATAGGTTTGGAATTTTTAAAAAAAGTTAAATGAAAGAAGGAGAAGGAGAAGGAATAGGAGGATGAGGTGGAGGAGAATCCCCCCTCTAGGGTTTCACCAATACATTTAGCTGTGTTTCTTTGAGATTCCTCCAGAAGTTTGTGGTAAAGAAGGATGTGCTCAGGTCCTGTGCAGGGAACTCTGGGCATCTATTCCCCGCTCCTCTGGGGGAACCTGTATGAATAAGAACATGCACTCACCTCCCAAGATGTAAGAACAATGCAGTCTAAGTCTACTTAGAAAGTAAACATTTTCATATAACCATCGAAGATGCAATTTTAGGCACAACAAAGAGCCTTTTACGTGATTCTGTGGAGCTGCAATTTTCAGAGTGGTTCAGGCAACCTCATGGCCCCTGAAACCATTTCAGGGATCCACATAGTCCAAACAATTTTCATAATAATGCTGAGATGTTTTTGCCTTTTTCACTCTCATTCTTTCACCAACGTGCAAAGGACTTTTCTAGAAGTTACATGACTCCAGATAACTTTATCCCTCTGGTAACTAACGGAGTGTGTGTTTGTGTGCTATTTTTATGTGCATAAATTCCATGTTTAAAATTCTTTCAAATACACTGACTATCAATAGATACACCCCACATAAACCAAACTCTTTGTAGTTACTATTTATCATGAGTGTCAATGGGTCCTGAGATAAAAGAAAAATGAGAACCTCTGGTACACAGGGCAGTGTAGTCATTTGAAACCACATTGATAGGTACATAGGTTTCACAATAATGTCACTGATTTTCTATGTAGAAATAAAAATTGTATTTGATCTTTCTAGACAAAGGAGTGTTGGGCCAAAAAAATTAAGTTCCTTCTTCTTACCACACACACACACACACACACACACACACACACACACACACACACTCCCCTAAGAAAAGATAGTTTGCTTTCCAGAATCCACCCTTCTCCTACCCTGAGATTTCAAAGTCACGGGATCAATTCTTAGTCAAAGTTCAAGGCCAAACACTTGGGTTTTCTTTCTCCCCTGGTGGTCTCTGCAAGAAATAATTTTTTGCCAAGCACATAGCCCAGAGGGAGTCTGGGCCAACTTAACATAACAGAAGCTCTACCTGCCACTTCAAAAGCATATGCTAGGTGCCATGGCCTTTTCTTCTTACATCTGTAAAATGAAGCCAATGGTTCTTACCTTGTTGAAAAGATAAAATGATACAACATGCATATAATAATTGAGTTCTGCCTACAATGTCAACAAGGAATAGCAGGTTCACTCTATTAAAAATCATTGGACCCATAAACATCTCAACACATTTCATTACTTTTCCTTCAGTTGAGGTCAAAGAATATTTCTGTTGGGTTTCCAGGAGGTCCTTCCTTTTTGCTCTCCTGTTCTTACTTAGCAGCCCCTCTTCCAGTTCCAATATCTAGTTTTTTTCCACACCCCAGTCTTCACCTCAAATTCACCCTCCATTCTTAACACCTTCAAGGGTCTGAACATTGATCCTGCCTTTCCTGCTGGGACAATGGCAGGTCCTTGCAGTGCGAGTAGGGTAAGCAACAAGGAGTTGAAGGACACAAAAAATAATCACATGTGCAAAGCATGGAGACCAAGGTAGTTGCTACTGAATAGGGGCATCTTACTAACTGCATATTTCAAGAGTCCTTCTTACTCTAATAATATTTGCTCCAATTCATTGATCAACAATTTTGCTTGTATCACCTCTACCCCAGTCCCCATGTCATCACGCTTCTCTTTAGCTTAGATTGAGCCACCATCATGCTATCATTATAATCACTTCCTTACATATATTCCTAACTCCCTTTTCCCTCTTCTTCCATTGAACTGATATAGCAAATCCTGCCCTGGGCTAAACCCGGTGCTCAGCTTGTTCTCTGAACAACTGGATGTAATTGGATCAATCGCAACCATGCTTACTGGTCTGACTGGTCTGATTAACTTATGACCACACATTTCCAGTGGACTTTCAGTACCTCCCAGCAAGGCCATTATATTTTTCTAGTCAATCCCTTCTTCTCTGAGTTGACTTATCTTATTTTTAAATCTGTTCTCAAATATCTATAAACTTAAAAAAAATACATTTAATGTCTAAATCTAGATATCCTTGGGAATGAAAGGGGCTGCTATTAATAGATTTGGGGGACAACAGGCTAAACCAATATTGCTTCAGGCAAATCATATTCCCCTGATACCTTTCCTTTCTCCTCACGTTCACCTGATGATTTAATGGCGTATTTCACAGAAAACATAGAAATAATAGAAGAGATTTCCAAATCTGCCAGCGACTTCATCTGCAGCCTTGTACTTGGCCTTCCTTCTTCTTCCAGTGGATGGTGTATTAGTTTTCTGTGCCACAATCCTATCTAACAAAGAGGGAATATACTAATTGACCATCACTCCATCACAAAGATGGCTGCATCCACAGCTGAGGCCACATTCCCATAAGGAGCCTTAACAAGCAATCAGCAGGGACCTGAGGCTACGCCCTCACCCACCCCCATGGGGCTTGACAGGGGACCTCAGGCCATGCCCCTCACCCCAGCACCAGGCCGAGGGACCTCGGACTGTACCCCCTGCCCACTGGGCCTTCACAGGGGACCTCAGGCTGCGCCCCCCGCCCCATCACCGGGCCAGGAGACCTGAGGCTGTGCCCCCCTGCCTGGCTGGCCTTGACAGGGGCCTCAGGCTGTGCCCCCCCACCCAGCAGGGCTTGACAGGGGACCTCAAGGTGCACCCCCAGTGCTGGGTTGGGGGAACTCAGGCCACGCCCCCACCCAGCGGGGCTTGATGGGGGACCTGAGGCTGCTACCCCCTACCTGGCGGGGCTTGATGGGGGACCTCAGGCCTTGACCCCCACCCAGTGGGGCTTGACAGGGAATCTCAGGCTGTGTCCCCCACCTGGTGGGGCTTGATGGAGGACCTCAAGGCACACCCCCTGCCCCGGTCTGGGCTGGGGGACTTCAGGCCATGCCCCCCTTCCTGGCCCCAGACAAGGGGACCTGAGGCTACGCCCCCTGCCCAGCAGGACTTGACAAGGGTGGGACTGGCTGGGTCTGGATCTAGCCCAATGTGGGGGGGGAGGATGGGGGTTGGCAGCTGGGTCTGGGTCTCATGCGATTTTGAGGTGCATGTGGGTAGGTGGGGACTTGACTCTGGGTCCTGTGGTGTGCCCCAGACTCTGACAGGAGGAAGGTTTTCATATACATTTTACTAATTTTCTTTCATCTCTGACACTTCTATTATAGAGAAAGGGCAAAAGGCAATATTAAATTATTTCCTCTAATTAATCCCCTTTTAATGTGCACAAATTCTGTGCACCAGGTCACTAGTAGTTTACTATAAACATGTTGGCTTAAAAATAACAAAAATGTATTCTCTCACAGTTCTGGAGGGTAGAAGTCTGAAATCTAGGTGTTGGCAAGGCCACATTCCCTCTAATGGCTGTGGGAAAGATTCTTCCTTCCTAGTTTCTGGTGATTGCTGACAATCCTTGGCATTACTTGGCTTGTCGACACATTGCTCCAATCTTGTTTCCATCATCACATGAAATTCTCCCTTTGTGTGTCTGCCTCTATTTTCTCTCCTTATGAGGACATCAGTTACTGTATTAGGGCCAGTCTTAATACTATATGATCTCATTTTAACTAATCACATCTGCAAATAAAGTCACATTCTGGTTCCACGTGGACATGGATTTTAAGGATACACCATTCAACCCAGTATAGGTAGACTCTGTGCTCCTAACTCCACTTTGGACTTCTTTGTCCCCTCCCCCTCGGGAGAGAGAACTGTTTCTGCAGTTCTTTCTCCTCTGTACTCCATGGCCATTTCCTCCTCGTTATTGTGTTATTCTTATAATTCTATAGCCATGCTGTCATATCATCTATTTAAAAAACCCTTCCTGCATCCAACGCCCCCTCCACCTACTGACCCATTTCTCTGCTCTTGATAGCAAAAGGCCTGGAATGAGTCACCTGCACTTGCCATCTGCACTTCCTCTCTGCCCAAACTCCCTTTAACTCCCTTCAGTCTAGCTTCCAACTTTACTGCTCCACTGAAACTGGTCCTGTCAAAGATTTCCACCTTGCCAAATCCCGTGGGCAATCTGTCTTTTTCTTACCCAACCCTCCACTGGTATTTTTCAGTCCTCGGTCTCTCACTTGGATTTGGGACACAACACTCTCTTGTTTTCCTCAAACTTCAGCCACCTCTTCTCAGACTCCTCTGCTGTCTTCTCACTCTCTTTCTGACCTTTAAATGCTCAACTGCCTTAGGGCTCCATCCTAGGTCCTCTTCTTTTTTAGGTCTGTGCCCACTCCATCGGTGATCATAACTGGTCCCTTTCCTTACTATTAATGTGCTGATCCTTCCCAGTATGTCCAGTTTGAGTTTCTGATTTGTATATTGAATACACCCTCATCTTTACTTAAATGTCTAACACACATCTCAAAATTAGCATATCCTAAAACTGTATTATTGATTTGCCCTCACCCAGACCTAATACCACCTGCCAAATATGCTGCTCCCCTCAGCCCCATTTTCCCACCTGAGTAGATGGCAACTCCATTCATCCAGACATTCAGATCAAAATTTTAGGATTATTCTAGTTTCCTTGTATCTTATATACCCTCCCGTATACCCCCAATGTAACCACTCCTCTTTGTCTTGACACCTTCTTCCTTAGTCCACAACACTAGGGTCTTACACCTGGATTCTGTTATGGCGTTCAGTATTCCTCTTGTCCATCTTCATTCCATTCTCTACCCGGGAGCCAAGTGATCCAATCATCTTATTCCCTTGTTCAATGTTATTCCAATGACCGCTCATATCACTTAAAGTCCCAATTCTTTGCCCTCTCATATCACTACAAGTCCCTACAAATACCTGGACTTTGCATAGCTTTTGATTTACCTTTTCCCATGCACTCTCAAGCTCAGTTTCAATCCCACCTGCTTAATTGCTGGACCTTGAACATACCAAGCTCCTTCAGCCTCAGGGTGTTTCCCTTGCTGTTTTCCTGACATTCTCTGCCTTCTGATTTAATTTGTGCTCTCCATCACTTTATTTGGGTTTCAGCACAAATGTTACCAACTTGGTGACATCTTGCCTAAACACCTTATCTAAATTAGTACCTGGCCCAGGCATAGTTACTGTGCCTTTTTACTCAGTTGATTTTTTGTTCCAATCAATACCTAAAATAATTCATTCTCTCTCTCTCTCTCTCTCTCTCTCTCTCTCTCTCTCTCTCTCTCTCTCTCTCTCTCTCTCTCTCTCTCTCTCTCTCCTTGTTGTATCCTCTGTCTCCTCCACTGTATTATAAGCCCCATGAAGGCAGGGCATTCTTTGATTCTTTGTTTTGTTCAATGAGAATAATATCTAGCATTTTATAGACATTGAATAAGTACAACTTCTATTACTTTTATAAAATAAAGTTAATTAGTAATAAAAGTTTCTATGTGGCTTGAGAACAATATTCATTTTGAAGGTTTTATTTGATTTAATGCATTTCAATATTAATCTTAACTATTCAAGGTTATTAGTGACACATATCAACTTTGAAACTGGTAATAGTAGTAGTTGGTATAGTAATTATAGCAGATGCAATTATTCAGCTGTTATTAGTGGCAGTTGTTGCCTTGCATGGATTATCCTACCTAATTCATAAATGATACTATGGGCTATCTATCATCTCAATTTACGGATGTGGTGTGACGGTTTTAAAATATGTTCACAATCGCCTGGCTGGTGTGGCTCAGTGGTTGAGTGTCGACCTATGAAACAGGAGGTCATGGTTTGATTCCAGGTCAGGGCACATGCCCAGGTTATGGGCTCGATCCCCAGTGGGGGGGGGGTGTAGGAAGCAGCTGATCAATGATTCTCTCTCATCATTGATGTTTCCATCTCTCTCTCCCTCTCCCTTCCTTTCTGAAATCTATAAAAATATATTAAAAAAATAAAATATGTCCACAATTTCTTTGACAGCCTTCCCTTTAAAAGGTGGGAACTAATTTATCTCCCTTTGAGTGTGATGTAGGCTTAGAGGCTCAGTTCTAAAGAATAGAATATAGTAGAAGTGACAGTGGTTGGCTTTCAAGCTTAGATGGTCAAAGGCATTGTGACTTCCTCCTTGCTCTCTCTCTCCTGGTTCACCCAATCTGAGTTTTAGTCTTTTTCTTTTTTAAAGTGAGGGATGTGGCATCTCCAGTCATTTAGTCTGACATGCTGCAGATCACCTCTGTATCAAATAGCCTTCTTAGTATGGACTAAGACATCAGATTAATTAAAAAGTTGAAGCTTTGACAATTTTGCTTTATTTAGGGAGACCAGATGAGAATGACAAGAGGACACTCAAGTAACCCTGTAAAGAGGCTCACATGGCTAGGAGCTGAAGCCTCCTGCTAACAGCCATGTGTGGGCACTATCTTGGAGGTAGATCCTCTAGCCTCAGTTAACTCTTCAAATAACTGCAGTCCTAGCCAACATTTTGCCTGAAATCCCATAAAAAACTGTAATCCAGAACCACTCAGTTAAGCTGCTCCTGATTCCCTAACCCACAGAAACTGTGAGATAAGAAATACCTTTTATTTTACGTCACAAAGTTTTACAGATAGCTTATTGTATAGCAAAAAGAAAAAAACACACAACTAGAAATGGAAAGATAGGTTAAGCCAAGAACCCCATAGCATATAGCAATGATAATGCAAGAATTGGCTCAGGCAATCTGACTCTAGAGCCCATATATTCAACCACCACATTATACAGGAGGTCAAGATCTTGTCTCAAGTAATGCTAGGAGAATATTGTCACATTCTAATGCCACCGTCAGGGCAGAGGATACAACCTTTCCTTGGATATTAAGCTAGCACCATTGCAAGGTCTAGGCAGCCACTGCCCTTGCTTCTAAGTTTCCTATCTGCCCCAGGCTTGATCCAGGATATAGTGGATGCTTATCTTACCAGTATCCCTTCACCCATTCCTTTGGGCTTGTGCTCATCCCCACTTGCAATGATGTAATTCTGGTAAAGCTGCCAGTCATTGTGCTCTTCCTGTCCTATAGGTGGGCGTATGACAAGTTAGATAATCATAGAGTACTATCAGTGATTGACTACAGTAATTGGTTCAAAACCAGTGCACATGAGGTACATCAGCCAAGAAGAGCCCTTCTCTGGGATTTAGAAATACTGTATGAGTGAGGTCTCTAAACCAGATGATTTGAGATGCATGGAGGAAGCTGGTCTTCAACAGGAAAGATGTCAGCATGCAGAAAAAGGCAGAGAGTGAGAGAGGCCACTTTATATCCTTTGAGAACTTGAATACAGCCAATCCTGAGAGCAATTCCATCCTTCCTAGTCTCTGTGAGTTAATAAATTCTCTCTTTGTTTTAAATTAGTTTGGGTTGAGTTTCTATTGCTTGCCCTTTGTATGAAGAGTCTATTCTAGTTTGTGGAACGTTTGTAGGAACCTTCCATTCTCCATGAGCAACAGTGGTCCTATGTCATCAGAAGAACCTGGAGAACAGTCCATTGATTGGGCTGACCTTCCCACAGAGGGTGAAGATCCTTCACTTCATTCTTCAGGAATCATCTGGCTTTTCTGGAAGCCAGTGATGGTCTGAGGGTAAGCAAAATAAAACAGTGTAATGATGGATGGGTAGCTCAGTCATTTCATTTAAAACCTTAGTCATTTCTCTATTCTTTCTTTCCTTAGTTGCTCACCCCAGTTCTTAGCATACACACAGACATCCTGTTAGTCACTGAGTCCTGTTGATTTGGATCAAAAGCTTTATGGAAGTGGGTGGAGTAACTATAATGAAAGTTGGTGGCCAGCAGACTCTTCCTCTGGACATCTTGCCAATCCAGTTTTTCTTCATCATTTCTACGGCCACCACCGTGGACCATTGCAATTGCTCCCCTTGCCTCTAACCTCACCCTCTGTAGTCCATTTCTCATATTTCTTCTAGAATTTGTTTTCTAATGCACACTTTTGATGGCCACATGCTTTTGATAAAGTAAAAAGTCTTCAGTTTTCCACTGCTGACACACTAAAAATTTCTTAACTTGGTGTTTACAACTCTTCATGAACGGACCCGCATTTGCTATACAGTGATCAGTGACATCCACAAATCAACTTTCCAATCTTCTCACACCCTCCCATTGCAGCACAGTTTACCATCTACCCTTATCTCTTTCCTCAAATTATAACACTCCTTTTATACGAATCTTCAAGATCCATTTCAATCCATTATTCCATAAAATACTTCCTTAGCATGCCAATCCACAGTGAACACCCCTTTCTGTGAACTCTGTAAACAACTATTGTCTAGACTAGAATTTTACAAACTGTGCTCACATTTCTAGGGAGTATTTGGCCAGCACAAGTCAAGCCTTTGGTGTTTTTGTAAAACTACTGATTATATATTCATTGGCTGAGCATATTATTTCCAAACCCAGTTTTTTTCTTGTCTTCTACTTCCAAATGATATCCTCATGCTATGGTGGTGCATGTATTCCCAAGTATAAATTAAGGATCATTAAAATTTGTTTTCCAACGTACAGATAGAGAACAGATTATTAATGTTATTATTTAAAACCATGACCATTGGGAAAACAGTATTAGAAAGAGAACTGCTATAATATTTTCCATAGTTTCTAAAACAAATACACTGTTATTTAGTTTTCCACACCTCACCTTTGTTCCCCCCTCTCACCATTTTAATATGGGATTTAAAACTAGAAATTGGTATAAACTTTGTTGTGTTGGAATAGTTGGAACAACATTTATTGTGTATCTACTCTCTGGCAGGAATAGTGATAGATGGTTGTGATACAAAGATAAACCCGTGCCAGAAGATGAAGAGTTTTCCAGTTAGATTCAATGTACAAAGACATTCTAGGCAGAGGGAATAGCATATACAAACTCATGGATCCTAGAATGAGCCAGACATGAAAATTTTGTGGTCCAGATTCTGTGGAATTTTTAAATTGAAAATTTGGTGACTTTTAAGTTTGACATCCTCTGGATTGAATTAAGCCTTTTCCCTTTGTCAGACATACCCCTTTGCCATCTTGCTCTTCACAAGGTCAGTTTAGGGACTAGATCCAGACGCAAATAATCTTTATTGAGATCTGCTGGTATAGTTCATCTCATATATACATAGATCCTCTAATTTTCACACCATTTTAGGTGTTTACACTATCCCCAGTTTAGACATGAAGGAATCAAGGTTCAGATGGATAAAATGACTTGTGCAAGGTGTTACAAGTGGGAAATAATGGAGGGATGATGTAACATCCAACTCTGGAGAAACTAACCAGCGGGACATTTTTGGGACTGGGATGAGGAGGATCGTTCCTCCCATTTCAGAACACCTTGCCTTCTCAGGTTCTGAGTTAACTATATCTTTTATAGAGAGAAGCCTTTAAATAGAAGGGTGACCAGATATTCATGATATTAGAAAGAGGTGACTTTAGGAGTTTGGATTTTAGGAAGCTTCTCCAGTCCCTCCTGCTCTGGCGCTGGCACATAGTAGGAACTCCTTTTTGTTGAAGGATTTAATCCTCACGTGCTGTGGTTAGTCTCTCTTTTTGGATTCAAAGTCCCTTGTGGGCAGGGTCCCAATTGTGTCCTTCCAGGAACACTGTGCAGTTTGGGTAGACTTTGGAAACCATTAGTTGAATAATGGATGAGTGAATTTTGAGGTGATGGTGGGGGTGTTGAGGGAAGGCCAAGCCAGGCTCTAAAGAGTTTCTAGGGTTTGTGGGACGCTGTCCTAGCTCTCCCTGGCGCCTCTGGATGAGCTATTTCTTCCCTCCTCTCTGTGGCCTCCACATCTTACAAACCAGCCTGGAGGAAGGGGTTATGCAGCCAAGGTCCGGCGGTGCAGCCCCGAGGAGCCAGGTCTTCTGGGGCGGCGCCCACTCCCTTTCTGGGGAAGAGGTGAGGACCTGGGACTCCCTGGGCCCCCCTGGGGCCCTTGCCCTGCGACCTGCCACCATAGCCCTCTACCTGTCTCCTGGCCGCCCCTTCGCAGCCTGGGCCCAGGTTCGAAGGGCGAGCACCTGGCCCGTCACCCCTGGGGGGCTCCACCGGCCGCCTCGAGAGCCGGCCCGGGGCGGCGGGGCGGCCCCTAGCGTTCCCCTACACCGGACCGGTCCCCCGGGGCGCGGCCCCGCAATCGCCCCCGCCCCCCTCCCGCCCCGGGGGCCGGGCCGGGTTCCCGGGGGGCGGGGACTCGCCCAGTGGCAGCAGCGTCCGGGCCGGCGGCGGGCGCGGGGCGGCTTCCTGCAGGCGGCGCCAGGGCGAGCCGTTGCCCGCTGCAGCCACCGCCGCCGGGTCGCGGGGGCCGCGGCGCTCGGGCCGCGTTGGTGCCACCCGGGCGCGCTGCGCGGCCGTCGCTGCTGCCCGCGCTAGTGCCGCCGCCGCCGCTGCCGGTTACGCCAGCTCCGCCGCCGCCCGCTCTGATTCTGCGCATAGGCAGCCCCCAAGCCTGTCATTCTGCAAAAACACAGTTTACTCAACACACCACACACACACTCGCACACACACGCGCGCACACACGCGCACCCTAGCCCCCCGCGCACACGCACGGAGGGCGCGAGCGAGGAGCCGACGCGCACACCCGGCGAGCCAAGTTCCGCAGCCTGGCATGGCTTCTGGGGACCTTTACGAGGTACGGGGACGCGGGGGCTCGGGCGGCCCCAGCCCGTGGGCGGCGGCGGGCGGCGGGGACCGGGCCGGAGCCGGGGCCGGGCGCGAGCCGGAGTTGCCGAGCTCGCGGCAGCGGCGGCTGGAGGGCGGCAGGGGCCGGGCGCGCCTCCCTCCCGCCCGCCCTCCCGCGGCGCCCGCGCCCGCTCCCTCTTTCTCTTTCTCTCGCACACACACTCTTACTCCATCTACTTTGCGGCCTTGGAGGGGAAGGAGGAAGCCGGGCGGAGCCGGGGCGGGGGAGGTAGCGGTCCCGGGGAGGTGTTTCTCGCCCGACGAGCCGCCTCGAGTACAGAAAGTACAGGTAAAAGTCAGAGCCGGACGTGCCGGGAATGCGGGGGGCCGCATCGCGGCCAGAGCGGGTGCGGGGCGGGAGGTGCGTGGCCCGGGGTGGGCCGGGGGCGCGGAAGAGGGGGGCGGGCGGTGGGAGCGGAGCCCAGTCCGGGCGAAGCGCGGTCCTGGTGGGGGAGGTGCGGAGGAGGCGGCAGGGTGGGGGTTCGGGAGACGCCCCGTCAAACCGCTCTCCCGGGCCACCAGGCCAGCGCCCCCTCCCCCCACCTGCTGCCCCAGACAGGGCGAGAAGCCCTCCAGGCCGGGGCGTGGGGGGCGGTCCTTGCAGGTGTGGTGCTCACTGGGGGCGGAAGGGGGCGCTGCAGATGGCCCTCGGTGGAAGGAAGAGAACCTGGAAGGTGGGTGCTAACACGTTGCTAGAAGACATGGGATGTGAGCAGTGCTCCCAACACTCTGTCATCTTCAGTGGATACCTGTCTCCAGGTACACACGGGTAGTGACCCGCATCTGATACTTCGAAAGCGTCTCAAAAGTGGTCAAGATGTACATTAATCTGTCATCTTTGAAACAGTAAACAGCCATGGCCTGTGGGAAGCTAGGTTCTAGCTAGCTCTGGACACAACTGTTAATGTGTTTGGATTCCCCACAAGTGGACAAAATAAGAACAACTTCTCCTTGGGGAGAGTGCCCCGGAAGAGGTATTGGTCCCCAAGAGGAGGTTCAGGATGAGGAAGCTAAGAGACCAGCCATCTTCAGCCCTAAGGTCCTCCAAGAAACAAGCGTCATCAGTCAGCTTGGACCTTGACTCCATTAACACTCACCCTGGTTCTCGAGGCTTTTGGTAAAAGTTTTTGGTAAAATTCTGGAAAGGTAGGATTAGCCTCGTGGGTAAGAGACTGCAAGGGTGATTCACCCAGAAGAGAATGCAGGGGTGATTCACCTTCAATGAGCTTTTTTCTCTGGCCCCCTGAACAGCTGAAGTTTTTTCAAGATGGTGGATTTGCTGGCTGGGTGAGAAGAACGGAGAACAAGAAAGTTAGCATCTTGGCTTCTTGTGCCACTAGGGTCTTTTAATGATTCTGGACTTGGTGAGGCCTAGTCATGGACCACTAGCAGGTGGGCTCAGGTGGGATGGATGGGTTATCTTAGCACTCACTGAGAGAATGATGCAAGTTGACCTCTTCTCTACTGCCTTCCTTATCCCTATGCTAATAAGGAAGATGAAGATGGGTAGAAACTTGGTGAAAAATTCTGTCAGATTATGGCCAGTGGGTCACCAAGGAAGCACTCTGGTCTGTGTTAAGATGGCAGAACAATTTCTGAAATCAAAAGTTGAAGCACAGTAAAGTGGGAGGTTTGATTGAGCTTTTTGAAGTATAACTAGCCCTATTTGTGCATTGGACAAAAGTAGTATTGTTCAGGGGCAAAACTCATCTCGTTGGGAGTGTGGATTTTTCTAGCCATTGTTATTGATTCATTTTAGAGCTGCTGACCATGCCTGAGTAAAAAGTTACATCATGAAGATGTTAAGAGAACATATTAGGAACTGTCAGTACTTACCCATGTAAAGTTTGGAACTTATGAATCTTCAGGGGATAATTTCTTGTTTAATGTTCATCTGAAACTGCCCTCCTTAACATTGGTAATTATAGTTGCCAGATGAGTCTGTTAAAAGGGGAGTTTTCACACTGTCTTTAGAACTGTCTTAGCACCTCAAGAGTTCTTATTGAAATTCAGTAAACAGGACAATAATAATAATTACTTCTGTGATAGTAGGTAATTTTACTAGATGTAAAATAATTTTCCTGTGGCAGTTTTTTTTTTTTTTTTTTGCATAGACATTACTTAAAAGGCTAAATTGAATTATGAGACTATAACCAATGTCAACATTTTTATAGCTCGTGTCTACACCACTTAACATATACTGAAGAATTTAAATTGTCGTCCAAATTGAGCGTTGAAAACAATTAAGAAGTGCTAATTGTACATTAACATATGTAGCTTTAACTGTAAATTTGTTGTGTGTGTAAAAAATAGGATGTTTACTTAAGGATAACACTTGGATTTAGTACTTTGATTGACCTTGAAAGAAAAAAGAGAAGGAAACTGATCTAATGCTCAATATTGGTATTACATTAAATACATATTTGAGTATTTATAAAATGGCTTCTTGTAACCTCTAACCAAGAAACCGCATTTTGAATGGGCTAAGAACTATTACATTTGTAATTGATATATTTCACTTGTGTATCTACTGACATTATTTTTGACCCTTTCTGGTGAAGATGTGATTTGAGTTACAGAGATTCTTCATCTTCTCGTTGGTATTTCAGATAACTAAATCGTAAAGTGTAAACCTCCCCCAAATAGTAGATTTTAGGTCAGAAAATGAAAACTTTGATTATATAATAGCACTCTTCAATCATAATGAAGAAATATGGACTCAAGCTCAGTTTTCAAAATTTTGGATCTTGGTAGATTGTTCTACTTTGTTTTTTCCTATAGTAGGGTTCTTATCATTTGTTGTATTATAGCCATCACTTACAGAAAAATGATCTTAAATATTGGTTGATTTTAGCATCAGATATCTGTTTGGATACAAAAGGAAATCTCTTATCCAGGTGCTCTGGTCTACATTCTGCTAAACATAAGGGTCATAAAGTGGTAGTCTATGAACCAGGTCTAGGCTACCTATGTATGTTGCTTTACCTCAAAGGTAAGTAAGAAAAATGGATTTAAGTAACTTTAGAGGGAGCATGTGATCTCTAGTTTGTCCTTGTCCCACACTCCCTATTACCATGTGCCTATTCTCCTTCATTCTTACATTGCTTATCAGGCTTCAGGAAGCATTAGAGCTTGCAATACCAGGATTCTAGCCAATCATTTGTTAAGATGTTTGAGTATCAGGAACCCAGTTCTCTTGTCTTGTCCATCTCTGTGTCCCTAACTCCTTGCACATTCAGATACTTGTTGACCTAATCAGCGAACAGAAGACTGAATTAAGCATATATAAAGTACATCGGGTGACCTTGTTATCCTTGTGGTGTTACTCCTTGTTCTCTTTTCTTCCCTGGCTCATGGTCTCTTAGTGGTGTTAACACCATATGTAGGGGTGGCTGTCAGTTCCTTCTGGAAGGAAGTGAGTGAATCCCTTTCCAGAGAACTACACTGTTACTCATTAGAAGGATTGCATGCATCTAAGCTTCAACCATGTGGCTTTTCATGCGGATTTTGGGCAGTATTTTACACCCCCTCCCTTGCGTTAGCTAGTATTGTGGAGGAGGTCTGCACTTGGCTAAAATGTTCAAAGGGAATGCTGTATTTCTATAGAGTAAGTCAGCAGTGGCCAATTTATAGAGATGGGCTTGACAGTGATAGTTCCTTGTATATTTGTCAACATTCAGTTTATTTATACTTCCCAAAGTCTATTTTAAAAGGATGAAATGTACCATATATCTTTATGGGGAGTGATGCATGCGTTGATATTTATTTAACATATATATGTGCATGTGATTGTGTGTGTGTGTGTGTGTGTGTGTGTGTGTGTATGTGCGTATGAAAATACTGCTTTAATTTCATTCTAAAAACACACAAAACAAATAACAATAATAATAGGATAATTTTAGTTTTGTTTAAAGAAATTTAGTTAAAAATCGACTTTGCTGCTGGGATGAACATAGGGATTTCTGCTATAGTGATATATATACACCTTGTGTTTTGAAAAATCATGCACTAAAAAATAGCAGGGCTTATTCGCAAAAATGGATTGAGGCAGACTGTTGAAATCTATTGAACTTTCTAACTAAAATCAAACCCAAAAACAAATCTAATGAAAATACAGTTTGCTTGAGTCTCCTCCTGGCTAGTGTTTGCCCTTAACAGGTCAGTCTATCTCTTACAGCCTTGTGCTTAGGCATTGTTACTATTGAAAATCATATGTATTGGAGACATACATTTAGATTCTAAAGATATGGATTATTCTGCATCTTTTGGATGGTGAGGAAAGGTATAGATGTAGTTGAATTCATAGCACCATCACAATTTATTTCACTTAATAGAACACCAAATATATGCCAAGCACTAGAGGGTTGATGACATTATGCTCTCAATGAGCCTATGGTTTGGTGGGAGATAGCATCAAAGCAATTTACATCCTGGCCAGTGGGGCTTAGTTGTCTGGGTGTGGTCCCATGCACTGAAAGGTTGTTGGTTTGATTTCCAGAAATGGACAATGGATTAGTTTGAAAGAAGACTAGAAGCAGGGTACCAGTTAATATGCTGTTTCAGTAATTGAAACAAGCAGTGTTGGTGGATTGAACTAAGGGAGTGGTAGTGGACATGGAGATACCTGGATGGAATTGAAAGATTTTAAAAGAACACAATTTCTGTATCAGTCAGTATATGTTTGAATGCGTATAATAGAAAATATACAGTAACTTAAACAAGATTTTTTTTCAAATGTGAATTGAAATAAGCATGGAGTTCCAGCTTGGTGTTATGCTCTATGAAGTTCTCAGGGTACCAGGCTCCCTCTGTCTCTTTCATCTTCAGCTGTGGCCTCTGTCCTCAAGGTCACTACTTGTTCTAGGATGGTCATGGAGCCCTAGCCATCTTTTTCATTAAGGGAAGGAAGAAGCAAGAAGGAGGGAAGGGAAAAAGTTGAGTCATCCTCTGTAAACAGCTGTTTAGAAGTTCCATACAATCCTGCTTTCAGCTCATTGGCCAGAACCTAATAATATGGTCATCTAGCTACAAAGGAGGCTAGAAAGTGTGATTTTCAGCTGCATTCTCCCCTCTCCCTTTCAAATAAAACCTTATTGACAGTATGTAGGGATTGGTTTCTATTTCAGTCCATTAGGTGTCTGGTGAGACCAGTCATGGAAATAAAGAACCTAGGAAGACACATTGATTGAAGGCAGCGGAAAGAACAATGAATTCAGAGTGTTTGTGGGACATCCAGATACAGATGTCCATAGTGGCAGGTCATGTGAGTCTGAAGCTCAGACACATTATTTAGCATGAAGATAGAGATTGGTAATCATTTATGTATAGATTATAATAAAAGCCAATGACAGTGTATAAACATGAGGAAGGTCCAATGATGGAGTACTGGAGAAAATGGACATTTAAAGAATGGAAGAAGAGAAAGATCAGATATACAAAGACTAGCAAGAGAGGAAGAGGAAAAACAAGAGGCTTTGTTGTTATGGAAGGCAGTGAAAAATTACATTTCAAGAAAGAAGATATGGTCAACAACCAGTGTCTTTTGGATTTCATAACCAGTAAGTCATTGGTCACCTGGGGGAACATCTGTTCCATACAGTGTATTGGCATCTGGGGGAGGACTTGATTGTAGTGTGATGATGAGTGGGGGTGTGTGAGGAATGTGCATGTAAAGACTCCTTATTTGGGTGACACTTAAGAATCTTGGGTGTGATAGCGAGGAGTGAGTGAATGTGCTATCCAAGGATGGAGTGGGAGAATGGATCAGCCACCTCCATTCTCCTACTTCTACACATGCTCTGCTATTTTGTATGACTTGGATAATAAAATGTTGTAGTGTATATAGAGTTTGGGTTATTGGACCCTACATGCTTAGAAGAAGTAATTTTTCATAAACCTTACAAATTCTTCTCTTGCTGACCTATAACAGTCTGGTGTGTTCAGTGGCTTTACCTGGAGAAAAATAGTAGGACATGTATAATGTAGTCATAAGGAACCTTGCTGAGTAAAATTTGCTCAAGAAAGAGATCTTGCAAGTTGAGAACTAGAAGATAAAGTTCTTCCTTAAGGTTTTGCCACACTAGCATTCTTGTGAGAGGAGAGGTAGACTGGATGGAACACTACTGATAAATGAATGTGATGGTCAGTTTTATGTGTCAACTTGGTTAGCTCCAGTCCTCAGTTATTCATTCAAACACTAATCCAGGTGTTGTAAAGGTATTGTGTAGATATGATTAAAGTCCATAATCAGTTCACTTTACCAGGGGAGGTTGTCCTAGATTATCTTGGTGGACCTGATTCAAACAGTTGAAAGGTCTTAAGACTAGAACTGAGACTTCCCTGAAGAAGAAATTCCATCTGAGGACACCAGCTTCAGCCTGGAAGAGTTCCATCTTATCCTTCCTAATGGCCTGCCCTATGTACTTCAGACTTGCCTCGCCAGCATGACAACCATGTAAGACAATTCCTTGCAAAAAATTAATATATATATTCTAGTGGTACTGCTTCTCTGCATGAATCCTGATTGAAACAGTATTCCCATTTACACATCACCATTTGATAACATTGTGTGACCAGATAATTCTTTTAAAAAAATATATTTTTATTGATTTCAGAGAGGAAGGGAGAGGGAGAGAGAGATAGATCAATGATGAGAGAGAATCACTGATCAGCTGCCTCCTGCACGCCCCCTACTGGGGATCGAGGCCGCAACCCAGGCATGTGCCCTTGACTGGAATTGAACCCAGGATCTTTCAGTCCACAGACCAACACTCTATCCATTGAGCCAAACCAGCTATAGTCAGATAATTCTTTTAATCCTTTTGAATCTTGGTGGCCTCTGCTGTAAAAGGAGATCTCTTCTGTTTTTGAAAACTCCTGATTGAGTCTGTTACTTCTTCAATAAACACCTTATTTGTTAGTAGATGTCATCTTATTTGTATACATGTGTGAAGAGGGGTAAGCCTAGAGTTCCAAGAATCCTACTCAACCTTGGTATCAACTAGAATTGTTCCAGTGGAGCCATGTTTGGGATGGCAGGCATAGGTAGGTGCTAGACCTCTAGGGTAGCCCTCTCCTCGTTCTGCTTTGAGTCAGCCTTTGGCTCTGGTGGTTGAGTGAATGATGAAGAGTAGCTCCTCTTGTCCCAACCACTCCTTATTCCCCCTTCTTTTAGTGCATCATCTCCTTCTGACATTGCCCAGTTAGCCTTAGACAGTGCATAGAAGCTGCAGCTTCCAAAGGTCACATCACTCCAGTGAAAACCCCACCAGTTGACCAGGACTAATAAAGTAACTGGTTCCTGAGAAGACTTGGAGGGCCATTAGTTTGTCATTGTACACCCTGCTTTCTCTTACTATAAAGGATGCTGTTCCCAGTTACTCTCTCTTGACCCCATCTCTCTCAGAATTCCCAGCATTGACCCACCACTACATTGCTTTGTAAATGACTCAGGATTGTCAGCCTGGAAACTTTAAGGACACATCTGTGGGACTGGGGCTCAGGGCCACACTCTGCCATGCCAGGAATTCCCCTGCCAAAGATCACCACCATATTCTCAGATTCTCAATGAAGGAATTTTCCTCTTTGATTTTCATTTCTTTGTCTTCTAGTCCAGTGCTTTAAAAATTATGTCTCAATACTAACAAACCGTGAATTTTATACAAATGCTGGATTTTATTTTATTTAAAAACAGTCTTGTTCAATAATCCATCAACCAAATCTTTATTGTTTGTCAACTATGTGCCTAAAACTATGGTAAGTGCTGAGGCTGCAGCCATGAATGTCTTTTAAACTGTTGTTCAGATTGTGATTATTAAAAAACCCAACACCCACATGTAGCTATAGACCATATTTTTAACACGTTGGAATGTTCAGTGTGTTAAAATGACAGCCAGGTCAACTTTTTTTTTGTGAGCAGACCTCAGAATACAGCTTTTCACCCTTTTTTGATAAAAAATCTCAGCAAAGTGAGAATAAAGGGATAATACCTCAATGTAATAAAAGCCTTCTATGACAAACCTCTACAGCCAACATCATAGGGCAAAAACTAAAATCATCTCCCCTAAGAACAGGAACAAGACAGGGATAACCACTTTCACCACCCCTGTTTGACATAGTTTTGGAAGTGCTAGACATAGTGATCAGACAAGAAGAAATAAAAGATATCCAAATTGGAAAAGAAGTAAAACTGTCATTTTTCTCAGATGATGTGATATTGTACATTGAAAACCCTAAAGACTCCATCAATAAACTATTAGATTTAATAAATGAATTCAGCAATGTAACAGGATAAAAAATTAACACTCAGAAATCGATGGCATTTTTATATACCAATAATTAACTTACAGAAAGAGAAACTAAACAAACATTCCTATTTACCATTGCAACAAAAAAAATTAAGATATTTAGGAATAAACTTAACCATGGAGGCAAAAGATTTGTACTCAGAAAACTATAGGACATTGAAAAAAGAGATAGAGGAAGTTATAAACAAGTGGAAGAATATACCGTGTTCATGGATTGGTAGAATCAACATCATTAAAATGTCCATACTACCCAAAGCAATCTATAGATTCAATGCAATCCCCATTAAAATACCAATAGCATATTTCACAGACCTAGAACAAACTGTCCAAAATTTTATACAGAATAGTAAACCCAAATAGCCACAGCAATCCTGAGAAAGAAGAAAAAGTTGTAGGGATCACAATACCAGATATCAAACTATGTTACAAAGCCACTGTTTTTCAAAACTGCCTGGTACTGGTGCAAGAACAGACATATAGAACAATGGAACAGAATATAGAACCGAGAAATAGATCCAAGCAATTATGCTCAATTAATATTTGACAAAGGCAAGAGCATACAATGGAGTCAAGACAGTCTCTTCAATAAATGGTGTTGGGAAAATTGGACAGATACATGCAAAAAAATAAAAATAAAAATGAAACCAGACCAGCAACTTAACACCATACACAAAAATAAACTCAAAATGGATAAATGACTTAAATGTAAGACAGGAAACTAAAAATCTTAAAAAAATCCATAGGCAACAAAATATCAGACATAACTCGTACCCATATCTTTACTGACACATCTCCTAGGATAATGGAAACTAAGGAGAAAATAAACAAATGGGACTACATCAAAGTAAATATGCTCTCCCATACAGTGGGCTTTCTTATTGTTTTGTTGGTTTCTTTTGTGGTGCTTGAGACAATAACAATAAGAAAGCCCACTGTATGAGAGAGCATATTTACCAGTGTTACATCCGATAAAGGTTTAATCTCCAAAATTTATAGGGAACTCCTACAACTCAACAAAAGGAAGATAAATAATCCAATAAAAAATGGGCAAAAGACCTAAATAGACACTTTTCGAAAGTGGGCATACAGAAAGCCAAGAGAGATATTAAAAAAATGCCCCAAGTCACTAATCATCTGAGAGATGCAAATCAAAACGACAGTGAGGTACCATCTCACACCTGTCAGAATGGCTACCATCAACAAATCAACAAATGACAAGTGCTAGTGAGGATGTGGAGAAAAAGGAACTGCTGCTGGGATTGCAGACTAATGCAGGCACTGTTGAAAACTACCGAGTTTCCTCAAAAAATTAAAAATTGAACTCCCATTTGACCTAGTCATCCCACTTTTAGGAATATATCCAAAGAAATCCAAAACACCAATTAGAATATATGCACCCCTATGTGTATAGCAGCACAATTTACAATAGCTAAGATTTGGAAACATCTTAAGTGCCCATCAGCAGATGAGTGGATTAAAAAACTGTGGTACATCTACACAATGGAATATTATGCTGCTGTGAAAAAGAAAGAACTCTTTACCATTTGCAGCAGCATGGATGGTCCTGGTGAGCATTAATGCTAAGCGAAATAAGTCAGAGAAAGAATAATATCAGATGATCTCACTAGTTTGTGGAATATAATGAACAACATAAACTGATGAACAAAAATAAAGACACAGAAGCATTGAACTGGCTGTTAAACCTCAGAGGGAAGGCAGGAGTGGGTGGGGAGTGGGGGTTAAGAGATTAACCAAAGAACTTGTATGCATACATATAAGCATAACCAATGGACACAGCAGGGGGTGAGAGCATGTGCTGGGGGGTGGGAGTGGGCAGGGAGAAGTCAATGGGGGAAAAAGAAGACATAATAATTTCATCAAAATTTTAAAAAAAGAATACAGCTTTTCCTGCTATGTCTGGACCTATATTTTAACTTCTGGTATATACATTGTTTTAGCAATGTTATAGGTCTACAATGGTCTTAAAAAATTCAGGCCTGTTCATATCACCTCACACAAAATGTACAAGCAAACATGTTTTATAGCACAATGCATTTAATTGGTCGTTTCTAGTTAAAAATGACTGGAGGTTCAGGTTGTGGTGGTTGGTGAATGTTCTAAATGTGGTGTAATAGTGATAATGACTAAATGTCTAACACCTTGTATTCTTATATGCTATAAAAATGTAATGTTGGGCTTACTGAGAGTTCTAGGTCCTTCTGCCCTGACTTTTAAATTTGAGAGAAGGAATGTGAGCACTTATTCTATGTTAGAGGTTCAACCATGGAACAGACATTTCCTTCATCTCTTCTTTTAGACTTCAGGATCCGTTAGAATGCAGAATGCTCTGAGATTGCAAAACAGGATGATCAAACCAAACCAAACCTGCTGCCTCTTAGAGCCATGTTTCAGAGAAAATCAAGATCATTTTCTTATTGGAAAACTAACCAAATGCAGATACACTTTTCCCAGGCTGTTCTAGGAAGACAGCTAACCTCCTCGGACCTCATTTAAAAATGGTGCTATTAATGAAAATAGTTTTTACTGAGCTCCTGAGTTAACTCTGTGATAAAAAAAGTGTCATAAGTTAAATTTACAAACTACATCTGCACTAAGAAATTACCACATGCTTCTGATTTTATGTTAGGTTTCCTAGAAACATTTTGATTGGGGAAAGGCTTGCATTGCTGAGCTCCAACATTTTCTGCTAGACTCTAAGCTTTGTAAGGGTAGGGACCATGTCTGCATTATATATTTTTTAATTTCTTCATTGATTAAGATATTTACATATGTATCCTTATTCCCCCATTACTCCCCAACTCCCATTCATGACCCAACCCCCCTGTTGTCTGTGTCCATTGATTAGGCTTATATGAATACATTTAAGTCCTTTGGTTGATCTCTCCCCTTTACCCCCACTGTCTCCTACCTTCCCTGAGGTTTGACGTTCTGATTGATGTTTCTCTGTCTCTGGATCTATTTTTGTTCATCAATTTATGTTGTTCATTATATTCCACAAATGAGTAAGATCATGTGATATTTATCTTTCTCTGCCTGGCTTATTTCACTTAGCATAATGCTCTCCATCTACATCCATGTTGCTGCAAATGGTAAGAACTCCTTTTTTACCGCAGCGTAGTATTCCATTGTGTAGATGTACCATAGTTTTCTGATCCAGTCATCTGCTGATGGGCACTTAGGCTGTTTCCAAATCTTAGCTATGGTGAATTGTGCTGATATGAACATAGGGGTGCATATTTCCTTTCTGATTCGTGTTTCTAGGTTCTTGGGATATATTCCTAGAAGTGGGATCACTGGGTCAAATGGGAGTTCCATTTTTAGTTTTTTGAGGAAACTCCATACTGTTCTCCACAGTGGCTGCACCAGTCTGCTTTCCCACCAGCAGTGCACGATGGTTCCTTTTTCTCCACATCCTCGCCAGCACTTGTCGTTTGTTGATTTGTTGATAATAGCCATTCTGACAGGTGTGAGATGGTACCGCATTGTTGTTTTGATTTGCATCTCTCTGATGATTAGTGACTTTGAGAAGGTTTTCATATGTCTCTTGGCCTTCCTTCTGTCTTCTTTCGAAAAGTGTTTATTTAGATCAGTTGCCCATTTTTTGATTGGGTTGTTTATCTTCTTTTTGTTAAGCTGCATGAGTTCCCTGTAAATGTTGGAGATTAAACCCTTATCGTTGATATCATTGGCAAATATGTTCTCCCATGCAGTGGGCTTTCTTGTTGTTTTATTGATGGTCTCCTTTGCTGTGCAACAGCTTTTTATTTTGATGTAGTCCCATTTGTTTATTTTCTCTTTAGTTTCCATTGCCCTAGGAGCAGTATCAGTGAAGAAATTGCTTTGGCATATGTCAGAGATTTTTCTGCCTGTGGATTCCTCTAGTATTTTTATGGTTTCCCGTCATATGTTTAAGTCCTTGATCCATTTTGAGTTTATTTTTATGTATGGTGTAAATTGGTGGTCTAGTTTCATTTTTTTGCATGTATCTGTCCAATTTTCCTAACACCCATTTATTGAAGAGACTGTCTTGACTCCATTGTATGTTCATGCCTCCTTTGTCAAATATTAATTGAGCATAAGTGATTTGGGTTGATTTCTGGGTTCTCTATTCTATTCCATTGATCTATATGTCTGTTCTTGTGCCAGTACCAGGCAGTTTTGAGAACAGTGGCTTTGTAATGCAGCTTGAAATCTGGTATTGAGATTCCACCTACTTCGTTCTTCTTTCTTAGGATTTCTGTGGCTGTTCGGGGTCTTTTTTTATTCCAGATGAATTGGAGAGTTCTTTCTAGGTCTGTGAAATATGCTGTTGGTATTTTAATGGGTAGTGCACTGAATCTATAGATTGCTTTGGGTAGTATGGACATTTTAATGATGTAGATTCTCCCAATCCATGAACATGGTATGTTCTTCCATCTGTTTATGTCTTCCTCTATCTCTTTTTTCAGTGTCCTGTGGTTTTCCACGTATAGGTCTTTTTGGTGCTATGGTAAATGGGATTGCTTTTTTAGCCTCTCTTTCTGTAAGTTCACTATTGGTGTATAGAAATGCCATAGATTTCTTGGCATTCATTTTGTATCCTGCTACATTGCCGAATTCATTTATTAAGTCTAATAGTTTTTTGATGGAGTCTTTCGGGTTTTTTATGTACAATATCATGTCATCTGCAAATAAGGATAGCTTTACTTCTTTTCCAATTTGGATGCCTTTTATTTCTTCTTCTTGTCTAATTGCAATGGCTAATACTTCCAGTACTGTGTCGAACAGGAGTGGTGAGAGTGGGCATCCCTGTCTTGTTCCTGTTTTTAGGGGAAATGGTTTTAGTTTTTGCCCATTGAGTATGATGTTAGCTGTGGGTTTATCATATATAGCTTTTATTATGTTGAGGTATGATCCTTCTATTCCCACCTTGTTGAGAGTTTTTATCAAGAAAGGGTGTTGGATTTTGACAAATGCTTTTTCTGCATCAATTGATAAGACTGTGATTTTTATCTCTCAGTTTGTTTATGTGATGTATCACGTTTATTGATTTGTGGATATTGTACCATCCTTGCATTCCTGGGATAAATCCTACTTGGTCATGGTGTATGAGCTTTCTGATGTACTGCTGGATCCGATTTGTTAGAATTTTGTTGAGGATTTTGGCATCTATGTTCATGAGGGATATTGGCCTGTAATTCTCTTTCATTGTGTTGTCTTTATCTGGTTTTGGTATTAGGGTGATGCTGGCTTCATAGAAGTTGCTTGGAGGTGTTCCTTCCTCCTGAATTTTTTGGAATAGTCTGAGGAGGATAGGTTTTAGTTCTTCCTTGAATGGTTGGTAAAACTCCCCTGTGAAGCCGTCTGGCCCTGGGTTTTGTTTGCTGGAAGCTTTTTGATGACTGCTTCAATTTCTTTCAGAGTTACTGGCCTATATAGATGTTTAGATTCTTCCTGATTGAGTTTTGGAAGGTTATATTTTTCTAGGAATATGTACATTTCCTCCAGGTTGTTCAGTTTTTTGAAATAGACTTGTTCATTGTATTTTTTAAACAATTCTTTGTATTTCTGTGGGGTCTGTTGTTATTTCACCTCTTTCATTTCTGATTTTGTTTATTTGGGTCCTCTCTCTTTTCTTCTTGGTGAGCCTGGCTAGAGGTTCATCAATCTTGTTTATCCTTTCAAAGAACCAGCTCTTGGTTTTGTTGATCTTTTGTATTGTTTTTTTGGTCAATGTCGTTTATCTCCGCTCTGATCTTTATTATTTCCTTCCTTCTGCTTATACTGGGCTTTTCTTGTTGCTCTTTTTCTAACTTTTTGAGTTGTAGGGTTAGGCAATTTATTACCATTGTTCCTTGTTTTTTGCAATATGCTTGTGGAGCTATGAACTTCCCTCTCAAGACTGCTTTTGCTGTGTCCCATAGATTTTGGATTGTTGTGTTTTCATTGTCATTTGTTGCCGTGATGTTTTTTATTTCTTCCTTGATCTCTCTGGTAACTCAGTCATTGTTTAATAGCATGCTGTTTAGTCTCCATGTGTTTGATTTCTTTGGATTGTTTTTATTGTAGTTGATTTCCAGTTTTATGCCACTGTGATCTGAGAAGATGCTTGATATGATTTCTATCTTCTTGAATTTGAAGAGACTTTGCCTATGACCCAACATATGGTCTATCTTTGAAAATGACCATTGTGCACTTGAGAAGAATGTATACTCTGTGGCTTTGGGGTGAAATGTTCTGAAGATGTCAATTAATTGCATCTGGTCTAGTGAGTCATTTAGGATTGATGTTTCTGTGCTGATTTTTTGTTTAGAGGATTTGTCCATTGGTGATAGTGGGGTATTAAAGTCGCCTACTATGATTGTATTGCTGTCAATCTCTCCTTTGTTATCCTCCAGGAGTTTTTTTTATATATTTTGGTGCTCCTGTATTGGTTGCGTATATGTTTACCAGAATTATTTCTTCTTGTTTGATTGCTCCTTTTAGTATTATGAAGTGGCCTTCCTTATCTCATGTTATGTCCTTCACTTTGAGATCTAATTTGTCAGATATAAGTATTGCTACCCCAGCCTTTTTTTCATTTCCATTCGCCTGAAAAACCTTTTTCCTTCCCTTCACCCTCAGTCTGTGTGCGTCTTTTTTTCTGAGGTGGGTTTCTTGTAGATAGCAGATATATGGGTCTTTTTTTCTTATACAATCCATTACCCTATGTCTTTTGATTGGGGCATTTAATCCATTTATATTTAAAGCTATTGTTGATAGGTACTTATTTGTCGACATTTTTATTCTTTACCCCGTGTTCCTTCTTCGCTTCTCCTTCCTTCCTTCTTTCCTTCCTTCCTTCCTTCCTTCCTTCCTTCCTTCCTTCCTTCCTTCCTTCCTTTCCTCCCCCCTTCCTCCCTTCCTTCCTTCTTTCCTTCCTTCCTCACCTCCCCTCCCCTCCCCTCCCCTCCCCTCCCTTCTTTCCTTCCTTTTCTTTAGCAGACCCTTTAGCATTTCTTGCATTGCTGGTTTGGTGGTAATAAATTCCCTTAGTCCTTTTTTGTCTGTGAAGCTCCTGATTTCACCTTCAATTTTGATTGATAGCCTTGCTGGGTATAGTATTCTTGGATTCAGACCCTTCCTTTGCATGACTTTGTATATTTCATTCCATTCCCTTCTGGCCTGGTGTGTTTCTGTTGAGAAATCACTTGATATTCTAATAGGAGATCCCTTATAGGTAACTTTCTGTCTCTCTCTGGCAGCCTTCAAGATTCTTACTTTGTCGTTGGTGTTTGTGAATTTAATTATAATGTGCCTTGGCATTGGTCTTTTGGGGTTCATTTTGCTTGGGACTCTGTGAGCTTCTTGGATTTGTGTGGGTTTTTTCTTCCCTATATCAGAGAAGTTTTCTGTCATTATTTCTTCAAACAGGTTTTCTATTCCTTGTTCAGTTTCCTGTCCTTCTGGAACCCCTATTATGTGGATGTTGTTTTGTTTTGTGTTGTCCCAAAGTTCCCTTAGGCTCTCCTCCTGCTGTTTAATTTTTTTTTTTCTAGAAGCTGCTCTACTTGAGTACCTTGTCTTCTAGCTCACTGATGTGGTCCTCTGCTTTTTCTAGTCTACTCTTGATGCTTTCTATTGATTCTTTATAGCAGTGATGTCATTTTTTATTTCTTCTTGGTTCTTCTTCATTTTCTCTTGGTTCTTACTAATATTGTCAAATTTGTCTTCCATTCTTTTCATCCACCTTATGACCATTTCTCTGGATTCTTTCTCTGGCAGGTTGCTTGCCTCTATTTTGTTTACTTCCTTTTCTGGTGATGCCTGCTTTTCTTTCATATCGGGGCTGTTTCTTTGTCTCTCCATGTTCTGTCTTCTCTGTCTGGTTATGTAGTTCTCTCTCTCCTGCGTTGACTTAAATGCACAAAGTACAACACAACCAGGTACAACACACAAGGCACTGAAGAGAAATGTATTCACGATATTAAGAACCGCAAATAAAGGTGACCGCCAGAGAAAGCAAATTAGGGGATAGGAGAGAAAGAAGAAGAGGAAAAATAAAAAGAAAGGAGTGTCAAACTGAAATTGGGAAAAGGAAAAAAAAAAGAAAAAGTAAGAGAGAAAAGAAAGAGATTAAAAAAGAAAAGGGGAACAAACTATATATATGGGGAGAAAACTCCAATAGAGCAGCCACTAATTCCAGCAACAAGTACCTGGAGATGAATACAAACTACAAACAACAACTAATATCAAGTGAGGTGAGGGAAAACAGAAGCAAAAGACAAACAAAAACAAAGCAAACAAAAAAAGCAAAGCAAAGCAACAAAAAAGAATAAGCAAAACAATCTTACAAACAAGCATAAAAATGGATATAATCAACATTCAAGCAAACAACAACAAAAGGACAGAGAGAAAAACAATTTTTTGGATAGTGAAGACAGAGAAGAGGGAGGTGTGTATGAACTTGGAGCAGGGGATTGGAAATTAGATATATAAGTAGGGTGAAATTTTAACAGGGGGTAAAAAGAAAGAATAGGGAGAATCTAAAGCAGGAGAAGGGTAAGAGAAACAGGACAACAAAAGGGGAAAAGTTAGGAAGAGTGTGATGACATAAAGGTAGCTTTGAGATAGAGTAGAATGATGCTAAAGGAAAGATGAAGATAGAATGTAGAACACTAATCTCAAAGTCAAATAAAGAGAAAATGATACTTTTTTTTAAAAAAAAGGTAAAATAGTAGTAGTAATAATACTGATTGAAAATAAAAGTGTAATAATTAAAGTGGTAAAATCAAGTGAGGAAAAAAGAAAAAAAATTAGTGTCTTAAGTAAAAGGTGAAAAAAATAAAAATAAAATGTGCAGTAGTGAAGGTCATTCACTTCCTCTATTGTTCTGTTTGGCACTCCTGTTTACCAGTCAGGACAGTATTGCAGTTCCCTGTGTTCCACTGCTCCTCATTGTTGTAAGCCAGTCCTGATTTTTAAGCAGGCAGTGTGTCTTACTCTCTTGTATTCCTTTATTTGTGATTATACAAGAGTCAATTTGTGATTCAACCCCTGGGTGGCAGTGTTTCTGGATTGACGTCTGGGTCTATGGATCCTCTCTAGTCTGTGCTTAGATTCTGCTTTCCCTGTTTTCCCTGTGACACTCAATACCAGTTTGTGGGAGTGGGTTGCCCCAGAGCTGGTTCTCCGATAGTCACTCCCCGCTCCAATCCCCAGGTTCCAGAAAAACTACTTTTCCCTGCAGTCTCCTAGGGTTCCCCCAACTGGGTGATCCCATGCACTGGGTTCAGCAATCAGAAGCAAGGATTTAAAGAGGTGAAAGTGCAAGTGTGCACAGTCCTTCCTCCCCCTCCGTGTCTAAGCAGCCAGCACACTTTTAAAATTTTTAGGCTGTCCTTCTGTGTCAGATCAAAGTGGGTTGCTTTTTAGAGATCCCCTCTGTTAGCAGCTCTGAGGACCCTCTTCCACATTCACAGATCATGCCAGCCCAAACAGCCATGGATTTTTCTAGGCGCAGACTTCCCCCGGTCCTCCAGCTCCCGCAGTGAGTGCGTTTCTCTCTCCTGCCGGGACCAGAGACCTCACCTTATTCCAGGCGAAATCTGACCTTTCCGTGGTGGGTTGTAGAGCTCCTCTGAATCCATGTGTTTACACCAATTGGGGACTGGTGTTCTGGGGTTCGCAGCTGTTCAGTGGGTGCTGTAGTTACAGATTTTCAGGCTTCCTATAACATCCACTTTCCCCTTCAAGATGGCGCAGTCTCTGCGTCTGAGCTGGTGGCTCTGGGAGGGAATTCAGCAACAGTGGGGGCTGCCCAGTCAGGGGAGCCCTGTCCAGCAGTCCTCCACCTTCTCCTGGAGTATAGCTGTCGCTTAACTCACCAATAGACACTCCCTGTGCGACCCTCAGCTGTTCTTTCTATCTGCTCCAGGACAAGGCTCGGGACACGTCTGTCTATTCTGCCGCCATTTTTTTTTCCATGTCTGTATTATTAATGATAGTATTCCCATCTCGTGGCACTTGGCTGGGCACATTGTAGCATTTTAACAAATACTTGTTGAGTGACTCATTGAAAATGATCAAGCCTATGCTTCCAGAACACCTTGGCCTTCTCGTGATTGAACTTCCTTTAAGGCAGCGGTCGGCAAACTGCGGCTCGCGAGCCACGGTTTGCCGCTCTGTTGACTAATGAGTTTGCTGACCACTGCTTTAAGGCTTCCTGTTGGGTGTTACTCTCTCCCTTTTCTAAGAGGATTCCTTCAAATTGTCCTTGAACTTCAAGTTTCCATTTTGCCTTCTAGCAGATCTTGTATAGATTTATTAGGTAATAACAGTCCCATAAAATGAATGGAAACATTCAAGCCATTGTCCCTCATCACAGTTGATGACTAGATGGAGAGTAACCCATTTCTGTGAAGTCCTGCATGTGACAGAGTCCCTTTCATGCCGACATACACAAAGACTGCTGTAAGGTTTACAGCTGCCTCTGCATTGGCAACTCTGCCTCTTTTAGCCTCAGTGGCTTGGCCCAGTTTGATGTACACCATTCTTTTTACATTGGGTTGCCTGGAAATGGACTCTGAAATGAAGAATTGTATTTAGAGAATGCTCTCTAGAGATACACCTGTAAGGAAGTGAGGAAAGTAGGATTGGACAGATGGTGAAACTGACCTGCAGTGAGGTTACTGCTAAGATCTCATCTGATCCTATGGGCAGCTCTGAAGCTGGGATGGCCCTTCAGAAATGTCCCAGATCAAGGCAAGGGAACTGGTCCTCCAATCCCTGCATCAGCCAGTCACTGCTGGGAGGCAGCCTCTGGGAGGGAGTATGTTCTTGAGCAGGGATGGTTCCTGGGGTGGAAGACAGTTCCCTTTGTAGGTCATATCTGTGAACCTTGAGCAGTAGAATATTTCTAGAAGCTGAGGGCATGGGCACATCGACCCTGAAGGGGACCTGGGTGGAATATCACATGATCCTGGGGGGAATATCACCATCAATTGTTGCCATTCACTCATTGGTGAGTCTCTCTGCCCTGGATCCTCCAGAATACACATGTCACCTTGGTTATATTTTAGGTTATCAGTGCCTACTTTGAAGACATACATTTGTCATTTGACAGCCTCTTTGGTCATATTGGGTCTTGAGTACTGACAGACAACCATGTGTTGGGTGATGGTGGTGGTTGTCCAGTGTTTTAAAAATTATGTTTCAACAGATCTAGAACTATGGTAGGTACTCACAAAGATCTTTCTAACTCCATCTTATCATGTCTCTCTTATGATTCTCTTGTTTCTCCATATATCATGTAGCACAAGACCACTTGTAGGAGCACATTTCAGAGGCTGTTGGGTCCTTGCCCCTTATTCTTTAAAAATTTTTCTTTCATTAATTTTTCAGTTACACTTGATATTCAATCAATATTCGTTTCAGGTGTATAGCATAGTAGTTAGACATTTATATAACTTACAAAGTGGTCACCTGGTAAGTCTTGCACCTACCTGACCAGCCCCTTATTATTGAGACATTTTCCCCAAATGTTTCTTCTGATCATCAGTTGCCTTTGTGTCTTCATCTTCTGTTGCCTGTTCCTTACATTTTGGAGCTTCTTATGGTTTTGACCCAGGGCTCTTCTGTTCTCTCCTTGTGCTACATTGATTGTATGGATGATTTCCTAGACTCTGACACTTGTCTGGATTTTTCTCCTGAACTCCAGAGCTATCTATCCAACTCCACTTGTTCTCTCATAAAACTCAAAATATCCAAAGTTGTACCTAGGATCTTCCTATGTAAAATGTGCTTTTCCTTCTGGGTTCCTAGATCAGCCATCTACCTGTTCCTTAGCTAGAAGTATGGCCTCCTTTTTGACCCAGAAACAGTGTATGTTCTGTTGAATCAGCATCCTGCATATTTAATCATCTTTTTTCTTCATGTTCACTCTCCCCACTTTAATTTAAGAGACAACTCCCATTGTTTTGGTCACTTCAGCACCTCTCAGGTGATACCTCTGCATGTAGTCCAATTTTTCTCCTTAACAAGGATCTTGTTAAACCCGCCATGTTATCATGTCTCTCTCTTGATGAAATATCTTTAAGTAATTTAGGTGCTTTGTTATTTGACATCTTCTCACATCCTACTAAGTTCTCCACTTAGCATATAGTTTATCTGGGGAGACCTGTCCTCCGTTCCTTGTGTGCCAGGTGTCTACTTTAATCCTCTTCCAAATGACTGGAGCACTCTCCGTTATCAGCCCTGCCACATTTTTGCTTGATTAATTTCTATTTATCCTTTGAGTCTCAGCTTTAATCTCTTGGCAAAAATTCCCTGACTCATCAGGGTTTTCTTTGGGCTCCAGTGGAACCGTGTTCTCTCATTATAGCACTCAGATATGTTTTAATTTATTATCTTAATTTCTAAATCTCCCACCAGATTGTAAGTTTTCTGAGGGCAGTGAATCTTTGTGTCTTGTTCCGTCTTTAGCTTAGCATAGTGCAAGACTCAAAAAACAGTCTGTTGAATGAAAGAATTAACATAGTCAGGCTGAAATTGTCTTCAATATCACTACAAACTGTTTTGTATGAAACTTGAAGGCATTTTCAACATTTCAGTTTTCCTACAGGCTTATAACTCTTTGAGTCTTTCTATGTTTTTATTGGTGAATTAATCAGTGGAATTGATTTCTTATAAGCAAAACTCACTGACAGCATCCAGCTTTGTATTATCAATAATGCTAATGCAGTCTTGTATTCAGAGGGTTGCTGAAACTTGGAGTTGAATGGGAGTTTTGAAGTCATCATTTTAGTCTTCACTAACATCTCCAGCAAGTGATTAAAAGTGGCCTATGTGGCTTAGTTGGTTGAGTGACATCCTGTGTACCTCAAGGTTGCTGGTTCGATTCCTGATCAGAACATATGCCCAGGTTATGGACTCGTTTTCTCTCTTTCTCTCTCTCTTTCAAAAAAAAAAAAAAAAACACACCAAAAAACCCACATGTATTTTTTAAAAAAGTGTTGGCCTCTTCTCCACATCAAAAAGCAAACAATCCTGAATAGACACTTCTCTAAAGATGACATACAGATGGCCCATAGATAGATGAAAAGATGCTCAATATCACTAATAATTAGAGAAATGCAAATTAAAACCACAATAAAATACCACCTCACACCTGTCAGAATGCCTATCATCAATAAATCAACAAACAAGTCTTGGTGAGGAAGTGAAGAAAAGGGAACCCTCGTGCCCTGCTGGTGGGAATGCAGACTGGTGCAGCTATTGTGGAAAGCAGTATGGAGTTACCTCAAAAAATTAAAAATGGAACTGCTTTATGACCCAGCAATTCCACTTCTTGGAATATATCCAAAGAAACCCAAAACACCATTTCAAGAGTATATGTACCCCTATGTTCATTGCAGTGTTATTTACAGTAGCCAAAATTTGGAAGCAGCCCAAGTGCCCATCAATAGATGAGTGGGTAAAAAAGCTGTGGTACATTTACACAATGGAATACTATGCAGCTATAAAAAAGAAAGATCTCTTACCCTTTACGAGAGCAGGAGAGCATTATGTTACATGAAATAAACCAGTCAGAGAAAGACAAGTACCATATGATCTCACTTATATGTGGAATCCATTGAACAAATTGAACCAACAAGCAAAATAGTGACAGACTCGTGGATAGAGAGCAAGCTGACAGCTTTTGTTGGTTGGGGGTTGGGACTGGAGGAATTGGAGGGATTGAGAAAAAATACACAAAATTCATGGGCAGGGATAACAGTGTGGTGACTGCTGTGGGAGTGGATGGGGGAGGCGAGGAGGGTATAGGGGGGATAAATGGTGATGGACAGAGACTTGACTTGGGGTGGTGAACACACAATACAGTGTATAGATTATGTGGAATTGTGCACATGAAACCTGTATATTTTTGTTAACCAGTGTCACCCCAATACATTCAATAACAAGGAAAAAAATAAAGATAAAAAAGTGTTGGCATCTTTAAAAAAATATTTTTATTGACTTTAAAGAGAGAGGGAGAGAGAGATAGAAGTATTGATTGGAGAGAAACATTGATTGACTGCCTCCTGCATGCCCCCTACTGGGGATCGAGCCTGCAATCTGGGCATGTGCCCTGACCTGGAATCAAACCAGTGACTTCTTGGTGCATGGAATGATGCTCAATTAACTGAGGCACACCAACTAGTGCAAGTGTTGGCCTCTTTTACTCTATTAAAGTATACGAATGCTGACTTTTGCCTTTACTGAAATCATTCATGAGACAGAGACAATATCTTCCTGGGCTATTCTGTAGAGTCGCCTTGAAAATCTTGACATCATTATTGCTTTCTTATGCAAGACTTAGTAAAGGAGGCCAGTGAAGCTCAGCACAGCCTTGAACCTTATTTAATTCTCTTGTTGATGGACAGTGGGGTCGGGACCTGCCTCGATTGAATGACATCACAGGCCTTGCCATTATGGGGATCACTCCATATCTTAACTTTTCTTGGAAATCCAAACTCATTTACGAACTGTTGGATGTCAGATCAAGTAATGAAATCCAAAGCACCTGCTGCAGTAAAAAATGAAGGGGTAAAACTTTTTGTGTCCTGATATTTACATTGCTAGATTTGCTTGTCTGTGTTGCCACATTCATGTCGAAGAATATGGTACACATAGATCCCTATGAAACAACTTTGTTAAGGGTCTTGTCTTTAATAGAATGTGGAAGGGAACTACACAATGGCTGCCTTTGGGATGCAAGGACTTTCTTTCAACTATAGAACTAATTTTACCTCTGAATTGCTATATGGTTTGGTACTATGTAGAAATTCATTGATTGTTTTCTTACCTTGGTTATCAAGCATGGCAAAGATGGCAAAATGTTTGATATGGTGAGGCACTTCTGTGTTTTATTATTTGCCCAGTCTTGCGTGGCAATGTCTACAATATTGACTTTTGGGGGAAGCTGATGCAAATACCATTAGTTTTTGACTTAATGAATTGATATGCCTTTTGAAGAAATCTCTCTGATTCTGGTTGTTGAATAAAGAGGTTATTGAAGTGCAACTTGCTATGATTCTTGTATAACATAATCTTAACAATAATAGGAAAAACAGTAATAATAGCATTTAATGAGTGTTTATTGGGTGCCAGACATTGTCTAAATTCTTCATGTACATGATCTCATTTAGTTCTTCCTGCAAGATGGGTACTAGTAGCATCCCCATTTTATGATTTAGAAGCTGTTGGTTGAGCCAAGATTTAAACTGTGAAACTACTCATCTTTCCCTTCTAACTTTCCTCCTTTTGTTGGTAGGTGGTACTTCTACCTTTACACTCTCTTGCCTCTGTTTTACACTGAATCCCAGGTATAGGTCAGTGAGGGCTGCACTAAGAAGAAAAGGGACAAGGAAATCTTGCTTCTCTATGTTTATAGCATGAACACACAGTTGTGTATGTCATATCATTCATTCAAGAGAGGGATTGCATAGGCCATTCCATGTGCTGGTATGTGGAGTGCCTGTGAAATGAATTATTGGAATGGGAAAGCCCCCCTTTGAGTCTGTCTGAGTAGATATTTGTCAACCATGCTTTAACTCATATTGTTTTAGTAATTACCAAGAGGTGCTTGTGGAGGAACCAGTTTCAGGGGTCTTGGTGTTGGTTGACATTTTTTAAAAAAATGTTTTTATTGATTTTAGAGAGAGAGGAAGGGGGGGGAGAGGGAGAGAGAGAGAGAGAGAGAAACATTCATATTAGAGAGACATATCGATTGGTTGCCTCCCGCATGTGCTGGGGCTGGGGATCAAACCTGTGACCCTTTGGTCCAAGGCCTATGCTCTAACCACTTAGCAACACCAGTCAGGTCTGTGTTGATTCACCTGCACTCAGACTTTAGTATTGAGGAGAACACTGGCTTTGAAGGCAGTTAGTAACATTTCTTAGTCTCATTGTTTTCAGTATATTTCGGAGCCTGGTACATTTTTCCATGTGCTTCCCTCCCCCCACCCCCCCTTTTGGTTGGCATGGTGTTTGTATCCCTTTGTGGTTGAAAATGGCAGGATAGTGTGTTTGAAAATCTCTTTACTACCATATACTGTACTTACAGTTTGGTGCCTGGTGGACAATAGTGTCTTATATGGATTTGTGCTCAAAACAACTTGGTTTCCTATTGGTGAAGCAAATAATCTCAGATTCTATCGAATGGATCTGCTCACTGGGCTTTAAAAAGTATTGGCAGAGCATACACATTATTGATATTTACTAAAATTAAGATAAAATACACAAATGAGTAGAAACATTTACACCAATACATAAAGAAATACAAGGAACCAGAAAGAGCTATACTAGTATAATACTATTTTTTCACCATCTGCATGATAAGCTGTAAAGTACTGATGGTAATTTATCAGTGCATTTTTCTGTACAAAACTAAGCTTGAATAGAGAGGAAAACAGAAATGTAAGATAATTCATATACATACATAAACAGACATGATTTATTTCTTTCCTAGGTGTTTTACATTGAGTTGTCCAGATGGCCTGACATTTATATTGATTTTAGCAAAGAGTCTTAGAGGTTGGAATATCTTAGATGTCATTTAGTTTTAATTCTTTACCCAGCACATACATCCTTCACATATGATCACCTATCCTCCTGGGAAACTTTCCAAGAAAATAGGGTGCTCTGTCTTGAAGGGCAGAATCTTTTATTTTCGCATAGGGTGTTAGCTGTCGGAAAATGCTTTGTGAACCAAAGTCTGCCTTCTTGAGCAATTTCTACCTGTTGGTAAGCGTGATTAATTCAGTCACCGAAAACTATCAGTTTCATTTCCTACGTAGCGCCATTTCCCCTGCTGCCATCCAAGTCCATGCTACTCCTTTCTCCCTCTGGAAGAAACAATAGCCTTCTTAACTGGACTCCCCAACATTTCCTCTTTGCTACTGTCTGTTCTCATACCATATCTAAAGTGATTGATTGAAAAGGTAATTCTGAACATATCACTCTCTTTCCAAAGTCTTCATTGGCCTTCCATCACTCTTGGGCAAATGTCCCAAATACTTAACAAGATATAATACCTGCCTGCCTTTCCAGGCTCAGCTAACACCATGCTCCCTTTGCTTCCCAGTGTACCACACTCATTGCCTCTTCTCAGGTCATTCAAACCTCCTTTGCCTCAGGACATTTCCTCATGCTGTTTCTCCTGTCTGAAGGCCCCTGACTCTGCCTGGTCTGCTCGTCCCTCACTTTTCAGCTCTAAAGTTGATTCATTGAGGGTGCCTTCCCTGACCCCAGATCAGGGTAGACCTCCCTGTTATGTATTCTCTGAGAACCCTGTGCTTATCCTTCACAACATTGGTGCTTGTAATCAGTCCATTATTTTTGTACTTATTTAAGGACTGTCTTCTTGAAGGCAGGGTCACCTCTGCTTCAGTGATTTATCTATAGCACCTAGAGCCTAACAGGTGCTTGTGGAAGTTTTTCAAGTATTCCAGAAAGTTCTGGGCTACTAGAAACTAGGACTCTTTTCTCCTCCAGAGTAAGTATCCCTATCTTTTTTTTCTTCCTGCTTTTATCAGCTATGTTTCCTAGTCCTTCACCCTCCTGGTTGTTCTCTCATGGATATCTCTAATCTGTTTAATGCCCTACTTTGAATGTATTGCCTAGAATAGTTCTTGCTTTATCAGCAAAGTTCACTTCTTGTAATTTGGACTTTTAAAAAATTAATTTAATCTCAGGAAAAACCAGAACCTGAATTTCAGAATAAATATTTTAAAAATAACATGAATGAAAACAATAGTCTTGGAACTTCTGTGCGATTGGTAAATTGATGGTTTGAGGAACATTTATAATAAACACATTGGAATAAAAACAAAAAGGAATAAACTAATTGCTCATCTCAAAAAGTTACAAAAAGAATAACAAATGAAAGGAAGGAATAAATATAAATAAAAGCAAAAGAGGTTAATAAAGTATAAAAGATAAAAATAGTAGAGTAAGTGTAGTAAAAGTTGTATTAGCTTTTTATGACAAAGTTTTACATACATATGTATACTTTTTTTTTTAATTGTGGTAAAATATAACCTAAAATTTGCCATTTTAAACATTTTTAAGTGTACAGTTCAGTGGCATTTAATATTTTTACAATGTTGTGCAACTGTCACCACTATCTTATTCCAAAACACTTTTTTAGCACACCAGGAGGAAACCTCATGTCCAATAAGTACTCATTCCCCATTTCTGCTTCTCATGGCAACCACTACTCTACTCTCTGTCTTTATGGATTTACCTGTTTTGGAAATCCTATCTAATAAAAGAGTAATATGCAAATTGGCCATCATTCCAACACACAAGATGACTGCCCCCATGTGGTCAAAGATGGCTGCCCCCATGTGGACACAAGATGGCTGTCACAAGATGACCAGCAGGGGAGGGCAGTTGGGAGGGACCAGGCCTGCAAGGGAGGGCAGTTGTGGGTGATCAGGCCTGCAGGGGAGGGCAGTTAGGGGTGACCAGGCCGCAGAGGAGGGAAGTTGGAAGTGACTGGGCCTGCACAGGAGGGCAGTTGCGGGGAGGGGGGTGGGGGACCCAGGCCTTCAGGGGAGAGCAGTTGGAGGGGACCAGGCCTGCAGGGGAGGGCAGTTAGGGGTGACCAGGCCTGTAGGGGAGGGCAGTTAGGGGCAATCAGGCTGGCAGGGGAGCAGTTAGGCATCAATCAGGCTGGCAGGGGGTTGGTTAGGGGGTGATCAGGCTGGCAGGCAGAAGCGGTTAGGGGCAATCAGGAAGGTAGGCAGGCGAGCAGTTGGGAGCCAGCAGTCCTCGATTGTGAAAGGGACATCCCTCGAGGGGTCCCAGATTGGAGAGGGTGCCGGCTGGGCTGAGGGACACACCCCCCACCCCCCATGCACGAATTTTGTGTACTGGGCCTCTAGTTTCATATAAATAGGATCATGCAATATATGGCCTTTGTATCTGGATTTGTTTGACTTACCATAGTGTTTTTAAGGTTTATGCATGTTGTGGCACGCAATCAGAATTTCCTTTTTATGACTGAATAATATATCCTAGTATATATGTACACCACATTTTGTTTATCTGTTCATCTGTTGATGGGCACTTGGGTTTGTTTTTTTACTTTTTGGCTATTGTGAACAATGCTGCTATGAACTTGGCTTGCAAGTATCTGTTTGAGTACCCATTTTCTATTCTTTTGGATATATGGTATACCCAAAGAGTGGAATTGTTGGGTTATATTGTAATTCTATCTTTAACTTTTTGAAAAAACTGGCTGTTAACTACATCTACACCATCTTACATTCTCACCAGCAATGCACTGAGGGTTCCAGTTTATGCACAACTTCACTAATACTTGTTACTTTTCATTTACCAATGAAGCCACCTGATCCTGGCCTTTTTATATATATATATTTCTTATTTCAGAGAGGAAGGGAGAGGGAGAGAGAAAGAGAGAGAAAAAAAAAATCAAGGATCAGAGAGAATCATTGATCGGCTGCCTCCTGCATACCGCCCACTGGGGGATTGAGTCCACAATCCAGGTATGTGACCTGACAAGGAATCAAATTGCGACCCCTGGTTCATAGGTTGGTGCTCAACCACTGAGTCACGCTGGCTGGGTGTGGCCATTTTTGTTAGGAAGTTTTGATTACTGATTCCACCTTCTTGTCGGTCTATACCGATTATTTATGTATTTATTCTTGAGTCAGTTTTGGTAGTTTCATTTTTTAAAAAAAATTGTAGCCATCTTGATAGTTAAGAAATAGTATCTCTTGGTTTTGATTTATATTTCCTTAATTGACTAATGATGTTGAACATGTTTTCATGTGAACATTCCTTCAAAGAAGATACAAATTATTGGCATTTGAATCTTCTTTGAAGAAATGTCTATTCATGTGCTTTGTCCATTTTTATATTGGGTTGTTTTTCTATTGTTGAGTTGTAGGAGTTCTTTACATATTATGGATATTAAGTTCTTATCAGATATATGATTTGAAAATATATCCTCGAATTCTATGGGTTGTCTTTTCACTCTCTTGATGTTCTTTGATGTGCAAAAGTTGTGATTTTAATTCAGTATCTATTTTTTCTTTCATTGCCCATGGTTTTGGTGTTAGATTTGGAGTAGCAATTCAGTTTGAATAGAAGGGGAGAAAGCAGACATTGCAGTCTTGTTCTTGAGTTTAGGAGAAAAACTTTCAACCTTTAACCATTGAGTAAGATGTTGGCTGTGGATTTTCCATAAATGCTCTTTATCATGTTGAGAAAGTTACCTTATGTATCTAGTTTTCTGGATGTTTTTTATTATGAAAGGATGTTGAATATTGTCAAATGCCTTTTCTGTGTCACTTGAAATAGTCATGTGTTTCTTCATTCTATTAATGTAGTGTATTACATTTATTGGTTTTTATATGTTGAACCACTCTTGCATCTCCTTGTTATAGGTCTATACAAATTTTTTATTCTTTTTTCAAAGAACAATATTTTAATTTATTTATGTTTCAGATTAGTACAAAAATGTACTCATCAGATATTTTGGAAGAAAATACATGTAAACAACTTTAGAGAGTAAATGATAACTATGTAAATGTGGTAGTTCAGGATTATATGTACCTTTGAAAGTACACTAATAAAGATTATTGTTAAAAAAGTACCTTGTGCCCAGCGGTGTGGCTTAGGGGTTGAGCGTCAACCTATGAACCAGGAGGTCATGGTTTGATGCCCAGTCAGTGCATATGCCTGGGTCACGGGCTTGATCCCCAGTGTGGTGGTGTGCAGGAGGCAGCCTATTAATGGTTCTCTCTCATCATTGATTTTTTCTGTCTCTCTCTCCCTCTCTTTCCTCTCTCAAATCAATAAAATATATATATTTTTAAAATCACATTGTTATATTCCATTTTTATTATTCATTAATTAAATATATATATTTATTGTTGACTAGAGGCCTGGTGCACAAAATTCATGCACGGGGTTGTGTGTCCCTCAGCCCAGTCTGCACCCTCTCCAATCTGGGACCCCTCGAGGGATGTCCGACTGCCTACTGGGATCGGGTCTAAACGGGCAGTCGGATATCCATCTCACAATCCAGGACTGCTGGCTCCCAACTGCTCGCCTGCCTGCCTTCCTGATTACCCCTAACTGCTTCTGCCTGCCAGCCTGATCACCCATAACCACTCCCTGCCAGCCTGATTGATGCCTAACTGCTCCCCTGTCAGCCTGATTGCCCCTAACTGCCCTCCCCTGCAGGCCTGGTCCCCCCCAACTGCCCTTCCCTACCGGTCGCCCCCAACTTCCCTCCTCTGTCGGCCTGGTCATCCCTAACTGCCCTCACCTGTAGGCTTGATTGCCCCCAACTGCCCTCCCTTGCAGGCTTGGTCCCTCCCAATTGCCCTCTCCTGCTGGCCTGATTGCCCACAACTGCCCTCCCTTGCAGGCCTGGTCCCTCCCAACTTCTCTTCCCTGCTGGCCATCTTCTGGCAGCCATCTTGTGTCCACATGGGGGCAACCATCTTTGACCACATGGGGGCAGCCATCTTGTGTGTTGGAGTCATGGTCAATTTGCATATTACTCTTTTATTAGATAGGATAGAGTTCTGGTGCAGGGGTGGGGGCCGGCTGGTTTGCCCTGAAGGGTGTCCCGGATCAGGGTGGGGGTTCCCTTGGGGCGTGGGATAGCCTGGGGGAGAGGTCTGTGGTGGTTTGCAGGCGGGCCACACCCCCCGGCGACCTAACCGGAGGCCCTGGTATCTGGGGTTTATTTATCTTCTATAATTGAAACTTTGTAGCCTTGAGCAGAGGCCAGGGCCGGCCAGGAAGCTTGGCTTCCTTTATCACCTGGGAAACCCAAACGTCCTGCTCGCTCCGTGGCTGCAGCCATCTTGGTTGGGTTAATTTGCATACTCACTCCTGATTGGCTTGTGGGCGTGGCTTGTGAGTATAGTGGAGGTATGGTTAATTTGCATGTTTCTCTTTTATTAGTGTAGATAGTATTACAGATGTCTCTTATTTCCCCCGATACCTCTCTACTCCCAGCCCCTACCAACCCCTCTAGGTCTTCACCACCCTATTGCCCATGACCATGGGCTATGCATATAACTATATACATTCTTTGGTTTAGCTTGTCTCGTCCCCCCATTGCCACATTAAGGTATGTCAGTCTGTTCTATGCCTCCATGCTCTGGGTCTTATTTTGTTGTTTAATTCATTTTGTTCATTAGATTCCACAAATTAGTGACATCATGTGATATGTCTTTCTCAGATTGGCTTATTTCACTTAGCATAATATTCTACAGGTCCATCCATGCTGTTCCAAAGGGTAAGAGATCTCTCTCTCTCTCTTTTTTACAGCTGCTTAGTATTCCATTGTATAAATGTCCCAAGCTTTTTTATCCATTCATCTACTGATGGGCACTTGGGCCGTTTCCAAATCTTAGTTATTGTAAATAACACAGGAGTGCATATATTCTTTTTGATTGGTGTTTCGGAGTTTTTAGGATATATTCCTGGAAGTGGGATTGCTGGATCAAACGGAAGTTCCATTTTTAATTTTTTGAGGAAACTCCATGCTCTTCTCCACAGTGGCTGCACCAGTCTGCATTCCCACCAGCAGTGAACTACTGTTTCCTTTTCTTCACATCCTCGCCAGCACTTGTTTGTTGATTTTTTTGATGATAGCCATTCTGACAGCTATGAGATATCTCATTGTGATTTTAATTTGCATTTATCTGTTGATTAGTGGCTTTGAGCATTTTTTCATATGTCTCTTGGCCATTTATGTGTCCTCTTTGGGGAAATGTCTATTCAGGTCCTCTGCCCATTTAAAAAAATATATATTTTTATTGATTTCAGAGAGGTAGGAAGAGGGAGAGAGAAAAATATCAATGATGAGAGAGTCATTGATCAGCTGCCTCCTGCATGCCCCACACTGGGAATTGAGCCCACAACCCCGGACATGTGCCCCAACCGGGAATCGAACCGTGACCTCCTAGTTCATAGGTAGACAGTCAACCACTAAGCCACTCTGGCTGGGCTTCTGTCCATTTTTAAATTGGATTGTTTGTCTTTTGTTGAGTTGAATGAGTACTTTATATATTTTGGATATTAACCCTTATCAGATGTACCATTGGCGAATATGTTCTCCCATATAGTGGGTTTCCTTTTAATTTTTATGGTGGTTTCTTTTGCTGTGCAGAAGCTTTTTATTTGGATGTAGTCCCATTTGTCTCCTTAGTTTCTTTTGCCCTAGGAGATGTATTGGCAAAAATTCTGCTAGGTGAGATATCAGACAAAATAGACTTCAAAACCAAGGCCATAACGAGACAAAGAAGGCCACTATATAATATTAAAAGGAATGATTCAGTAAGAAAATATAACTCTTGTAAACATTTATGCCCCACTATAGGACACCCTAAGAACATAAAAAAAAAAAATCTTTATGGACTTTAAGGGAGAGATTGACAGCAATACAGTAAAGTAGGGGATTTTAACACCCCACTAACATCACTGGGTAGATCTTCTAGACAAAAAATCAACAAGGAAACAGAGGCCGTAAATGACACACTAGATCAGATGGGTCTAACTGATATTTACAGAACATTTCACCCCAAAGCAACAGAATATACATTCTTCTCAAGTGCACATGGAACATTCTCAGAGATAGATGACATGTTAGGACACAAAACAAATCTATACAAATTTCAAGAAGACTGATATAATACCAAGTGTCTTCTCAGATCACAATGGCATGAAGTTAGAAATAAAAACTATAATAAAAAAAATTAAAAAAAACACCACTCAAATACATGGTGTCTGTTTATTCTTGAGTCAGTCTGGATAGTTTCTAGGAATTTTTCCATTTCATGTAGGTTATTTAATTTTTTCATGTAAGTAGGTATCCAAAAAATTGTATAACATACATGAACAATGCTATTTTCTTTATAGCATTTGTTCATAATTCTCTTTTATTTCTGTAAGGTCTGTAGTAATGTCATGTAATTTCTGATTTTAGCAATTTAAGTCTCTTTTTTTCTTAGTCTAGGTAAAGGTTTGGCAATTTTTTTTGATATTTTCAAAGTTCCAACTTTTGGTTTTGTTAATTTTTCCTATTTTTTAATTCAAATCTTTAGCCTTTATTTATTTAAATTTATTTTTTGTACTTTTCTTTTTGTTGTTGTTGACACTATTACATATATCCCTATCCCCCAACCCCGTTTTGCCCACATTCACCCAGCTCCTGCCCCCCTTCCTACTGGCCATCACCATACTGTTGTTTGTGTTTATGGGTTATGCCTATATGTTCTTTGGCTAATCCCTTCACCTTATTTCATCTAGTCCCCTCCACCCTCCTTCCTTCTGAAAGCTGTCAGTCTGTTCCATGTATCCATGCCTCTGTGTCTATTTTGTTTGTCAATTTATTTTGTTCATTAGATTCCACATGTAAATGAGATGATTTATCTTTTTTTATTCTCTATTTTGTTTGTTTTCACTCTCATTTTTATTATTTCCTTCCTTCTGCTTTGGACTTCATTTTCTCTTTTCCCCCCCTACTTCCTTAAGGTAAATAGTTAGGTTATTGGTTTGTAATCTTTATTCTTTTTTCATGTAGGTGTTTATAGTTATAAATTTCCCTCTGAGTCCTATTTTCATTGCATCTCATAAGTTTTGATATGTTTTGTTTTTGCTTTAAAATATTTTCTAATTTTCCCTTTGATTGTTTTTCTTTGACTGATTAGTTGTTTGAGTGCTGTTTAATTTTCATGTATTTGTGAGTTTTCCAATTTCCCTATTATTGATTCCTAACTTTATTCCATTGTGGTCAGAAAAGAGACATTGTGTCATTTAAATCTTTTAAAATTTATTAAAACTTATTTTGTGGCTTAACAATTGGTCTGTTTTGGAGAATGTCCCATGTGCACTTGAGAAGAATGTACTGTATATTCAGCTGTTGAGAATTCTGTTATGTGTATGTTTGGTATAATTGGTTTATAGTGTTCTTCAAATCGTCTGTTCCATTATTGATCTCTGTGTTTTATTCCTTATTAAGTGTGGGTTATTGAAGTCTTCAGCTATTGTAGAACTGTGCACTTCTCCCTTCCATTCTGTCGTTTTGCTTCATATACATATTTTGGGGCTGCGTTGTTAGGTGAACATATATATACAATCATTATATCTTCTTGATGGATTGAACAGAATGGGCATTTTTAAAATGCCATTTTGTTGTGTGATATGAATCTTGAGGTCATTGAAAAACTTCTAAATTTTTTTTTTTAACACAAACAGTTCCCAGTATAATGGATCTAGAGCCTGTTCTTCTCTTTTGGTTCTCTAACCTAAATATGTATATTACAATTATTTCTGTTAATGAGCACCTTGCCACTTTTCTGCTTTTTGAAATTATTTTGAAAATTGATTGGATATTATCTCCTATTTGTATTATTATTATTATTTTTATTTCTGGGCTTTAACACAGATAAAATAGAGAAGTGTTTTGGACAAGTCAGTACCAGGCATGAAATAGGGCAAGTTAAAACATCACAGAGCTTTTCTTACTGAAATTAAGATATGTTTCTTGAATAAATACTCCTAGGATTGCTGCAAGCCTTTGGTTAATTTCCAGGGATCTGAAAAAGTTGGTTCTGATAATTTTTGCAAGTATTCTTATTGCTTTTATGGAGGAGAGAATTTTTGGAGGTCCTTAGTTTACTATTTTTTTTTACTGACACTACCTTTGTGTTAGTAACATTTTTCAGTCTTAATCTAAATAATATTGAAAATTTTGTCATATGCTTTGTTGCTTTTAAGATATCATACATCTGCATCATTTTCCTTGTGTCAACTATGTGAATCCTATTAAAGGAGGAAATGAGATTGGTATGAGGGTCTTGCTTGTTATAGTGGTTCAGTGTTATCTAATAAGGAGGGAATATGCTAATTGACCCTCATGCCATTGCAAAGATGGTGGTGCCCACAGCCAATAACGAGGGAATATGCTAATTGACCCTCACGCCATTGCGAAGATGGTGGCTCCCACAGCCAATAAGGAGGGAAAATGCTAATTGACTGTCCTGCTCTCAAAGATGGCGGAGCCTACAGCCAATAAGGAGGGAATATGCTAATTGACTGCCCCGCCCTAAAAGATGGCAGCACACAGACCCGTCAGCCCTGCTGGTGCGCCTGCCTTCCGAGTCCCCCAGTCTCCTCAGCTCCCCAGCCACCCAGGGCTGGCCTGAGGCGCAGGTAACCAGTCCGACTGAGGCTTGTGCTATCGGTGGTGGCAGCAGCAGAGGTGTGATGTGGCATCGCCTTCCCCTGATAGCTGGGTCGCCTCCTGCCCATGAAGGCTCCCAGACTGTGAGAGGGGGCAGGCCTGGCTGAGGTACCCCCGCCTCCAGTGCATGAATTTTCATGCACCAGGCCTCTAGTTGATAAATAATTCCATACTTTCATATAGACCTATAAACTGACTTTTCAAAAATGCATTTTAGTATTTTTACCAAGAATTTACAGAAAGTTACTGAGTTAGCACTTTGTAGAATAGGAAAAGCAGGGTGTGTAACTCTTCTTCATGCAATTGTTATTTTTCAGGATTAAAAAAAAATTGCCAGTCATTGTTCTAAAACTTCCTTTACAAGATTGTTGTCAGGTCCTCAGATTATAGTAAGTTTGGGTCTGTAGGGTTGAAATTAGCTACAGTAATAGGTGTTCAGATGTCTTCTTCTCAACTATCTTAACTCAGTTCCTTTTCCCTTTTTCATGTTTTCTAAATACATTTTAAAAATCAGATTATAAAGCAAATACATATTTCCTGTCAAAATTTTTAAAAATAGAAAAAAAAGAAAAGGAAAAAAAAAAACCAGTTCTCTTATTTAGTAGTATACATTTGTTAACATAGATGTATATCCATCTAATCTCTTTTTCTACTTACATAAGGGATATCTAAATGCATACGTAATAGCTATATAATACAAAATTATGACCATACTATGCAAAATAGCTTGTAACTCTTTTTAGTGATATTTTATGTTTTCCTTACTTTATTTAGTAGTGCCTATGACATAATTTCAATGTGCTATACCAGTGGTCGGCAAACTCATTAGTCAACAGAGCCAAATATCAGCAGTACAACGATTGAAATTTCTTTTGAGAGCCAATTTTTTTAAACTTAAACTATATAGGTAGGTACATTGTTATTAACTTAATTAGGATACTCCTAAGCTGGCCTTTGCTAAAAACTCAAGGGGCCAAAGAGCCGCATGTGGCTCGCGAGCCACAGTTTGCTGACCACTGTGCTATCTCATATAATTTATCACCTTGTTGTAGTATATTAGATTATTTACTTAGTTTGTTTTGATATTTTCATTACATATTTTAAATGGTAGTGTAACAATTTTTTTAGGAATCTTGGTACATGTTGCTTTTATTTCTTTATGATTAGTTTCTAGATGTGAAATATCAATGAGTATACCCTTTTTATTTATAAAGACTTTTGCTAGTGCCAAATTGTTCTCCAGAAGGTATTTGCTTGCCATCCAGAACAGATATTGCCAGTGGTGATTGGTATGTTTATTTCACTAGGCTCTCAGCACTACTGGTAGTAATTTGAGAGGTATTTTCATTTCTTATTGATATGTAAAGACTCAAAAAACTATTAATGAGTTTAATCCTTGTCTATAGCACACATTAACACAAATATTTTTTTCTGATTAGCTGTGAATTTTGCCTATTGGGTTTTTTAAATATGGAAAGTAACTTAAATTTTATACCAGATTAAATATATGCGTATTTATGATTACTTCTCATTTGTCTGTCCTCCCTCTCTCCATCCCTCCCTCCCTTCCTTCCTTCTTTCCTCTCTTCCTTCTTTTCTTCCTAATTTCTTTCCTTGAAGTAGGGAGAAAGTCTTCCTTATGCCAAAGTACTTAACCATTCATTTTTAATCTTTTATTTCTTTTGTGGCACAATTTTTATACATTAAAGTGCACATTTAATATAGCTGTAATTTGTTTTGCTTGTATGGTGTGAAGTAGGGATATGGTCACTGCCTTTGTTAATCTATTGTTTCAGCCTATTTATTGAATAATTATTTTCCTCTGATTTTAAATATCATATCTAGTATTGATGGGATTATTTCATATATTACTATGATTTTGTTTATGGACATTCCACTGTCTTTCACAGTTTGAATTATTGTTCTTTTAAAAATTTTTTATTTGGTAATTCAAGTTCACTTTCATAATTCTTTTCTCAAAGTACTTTTGATTATTTCTGTTGATAAAGTTTCAAAATAAAATTCCAATGAGATTGTTCTTTTAATTGCACTAGAGTTACAGATCACTTTGGGGAAAGTTGACATCTTTGTGATTTGAGTCTTCTCATTCAATAAAACATTTCTCCCTAGTAAAACTTCTTTTAAGTGTGTTAGTAAAGTTTTCGAGATTCAGATCCTAAGGTTATTACTAGGTAGTTTAAAAATGTGTTGCTCGTATGAGTATGTTTTTATGTGTAATTCATTATTGTTTATACCATAGTCCCCTCTTAGCCACAGGGTCTACATTCCAGAACCCCCCAATAGATGCCTGAAATCACGAATAATATCAGACCCTATATATAATGTTTGTTTTTTGCTATATATGCAGGGTGGGGTAAAAGTAGGTTTATGGTTATGAGTACGTGAAACACAGAGTCTATCCTTTATAATTATTTATTATTTATTTTATTATTTTCCATACAAACAACCAAACCTACTTTTGTCTTACCCTGTACATACCTATGATAAAGTTTAATTTACAAATTAGCACAGTAACATATTAACAACAATAACTAATAATAAAATAGAACAACTCTCACAATATACTATAATAAAACTTATGTGAGTTTGGTCTCTCTTAAAATATCTTATTGTTCTCATGATGATGTGAGATGATATAGTACCTATGTGATGAGATGAAGTGAGGGAGAATTTTCCATTTAATATTTTCAGACCTCGGTTGACTGTGGGTAACTGAAACCACAGAAAGCAAAACCTTGGATACAGAGAGACTACTGTATATTAGAAGAGTACTTTTTTTTGGATATTTGTATTTAACTATTCACCTTCTGAATTCTTATCAATCTAATATATTTCATTCAGCTCTTTTGGAATTTTATGTGGTCACATCATCCTCAGATTATATTACCTCACCCATCTTTATACACTTGTATATTTTTCTACTCTTATTTTATTAGCCATAATTTTCAGAAAGCACTATATAGTAGTGTGATAGCCAGCATTTGTGTCTTATACTTTGTTTCTGATTTAATAAAACTGCCTTTTATTTCATCATTAATTAAGGCAGTGGTTACTGATAAAAGGCAGATGTATTTTCTGTTAAAGTTCCTATACCTCATTTACTATTTTTCTTTTTAACAAGGAATGGCTGTTACATATTTTTTCATACTTACTGGGGTGATCATATAATCTTCCTCCTTATAAAATAATTTAGTAACCAACTTTCTAAGGCTAACTTTCCTTATTTTGAAATAAGTACATGTGGTGATAATGCAGTTTTTATTTTAGTACTAGAGGCCCGGTGCACGATATTTGTGTAGTGTGGGAGAGGCGGGTCCCTCAGCCCGGCCTGTGCCCTCTTGCAATCTGGGACCCCTTGGGGGATGTTTACCTTGTGGCTTAGGCCTGATCCTCTTGGGGAGTCAGACATCCCTCTCACAGTCCAGGGCTCTCACAGTCCGGGACCCCTAGCTTCTTATCGCCTGCCTGCAGCGGAGGCGGGAGGGGCTCCTGCCACCACCACTGTGTTTGCCAGCCATGAGCCCAGCTTCTGGCTGAGTGGTGCTCCCCCTGTGGGAGCGCACTGACCACCAGGGGGCAGCTCCTGCATTGAGCTTCTGCCCCTTGGTGGTCAGTGTGCATCACAGCAACCGGTCGTTCTGCAATTCAGTTGATTTGCATATTAGGCTTTTATTATATAGGATTGTTAAGTTCAGCTAGCTGCTGTGTGTGTTTAGAATTTTAGTATTGATACTGATAAATGTGTGTGTGCTAATTGAGTCAAATTGTTAATGTCAGGATAATGCTGGTTTTAGGAAAGGAATTGATTAACTTTTATTTTTATCTGTTTTTAGAAATAATTTATACAACATGTCAATTAAGCTTTCTTTTGAATGTATTTGGAAACAAATAAGTTGGTTATGTTTTCTGTCTAGATTATTTTTCTGTGACAATTTTTGATCGCATTTTCAATGGCTGTTGAGTTTTTCACATTTCTCCTTGAGTAATTTTTGGTAATTTATATTTAGTCAGAGCACCATCTTATCCTTATTTTAACATTTTGTGCAAGGCGCAAATAGTTTAAAGCATCACCCAAGGATATGTTTATTGGTTTATTGGGTTTAACGCTTATTTATTGTTTTTATGACATGCTTATTCATTTTAGAAAGAGGGGGATAGGAGAGAGGGGAGGGAGAGAGAGAAAGATAGGAAAAGGGGGGAGAGAGAGAAAGAGAAAGATCGATGGGTTGCCTTCCCATATGCATCCCGACAGGGGATCAAACCCCAAACCTGGGCATATCCTGACTGGGAATAAAAGCCACACTCTTTGATATACTGGCCGATACTCCAATCATCTGAGCTATACTAGCCAGGGCTGTTTTTTTTTTTTTTTTAAGTTCTATTTCCGAAGGGAAATAATCATTATAATAATGTGGACAATTCCTTGTTACCAGACTGATGCTTTGCCCTTTTGCTTATCCTCTGGAGTAAGATATAAACAGGAGAACATTAAGGAATAATTTATGCAACATTTATTTAGTTTTTCTTGGTGTATCATAGGTATGGAACTAATTCAGGCATATTGTATGAGGAGCTAAATTCAACTCATTCCATATTACTAACCTAATTGTCCCAGGTCTATTTATTTACTAAACTCCTTTCCCACAGATGAAGATGACTCCTACAGCATATATCAAAGACCATTTATCTCACTGGTGTCTCACTACAGTGCATGAATGCTCACTAGTAAGCTTTCAATCTCTATTATTTTCTATAGCTCTGTCTGTTCTTGTCTCAGCAACATACCCTTTTATTCATTATAAATATTTTGGTATTGATAATACTTGTCTCTTTTAATTATTCTTATAGGAAAATATTTTTTTCTATTCTCCCATTAGAATGAGGATTGGAATTGCATCATTCTTAAAATGTAATTTGGGGAGATTTTGAGCCTTTTTTCTCTTTGTCTTCCTCTTGGGAATAAGATACCTAACTCCATTGTTCTAAATCTCTTTTTACATCTCTCAGAACAGTTTTGCAGTTGTCATGGGTATTTCTTAAGGCCAGTCTTAGGTTGTATACAGCTTTTGAAGCTACTGAGTAGAGAATATTTTGTTTTAAAATTGTGTTTGATAGAGGCTACTAGAGGCCCAGTGCATGGAATTCGTACACGGGTAGGGTACCTAGCGACTGCTGGCTGCCTGACCAGGGCCTTCCTTCATTCTGTGCTGCTTCCTGGTGGTCAGCGCATGTCATAGCGAGCGATTGAACTCCAGGTTGTTCGAACTCCAGAGAGGACGCTTTGCATATTAGGCTTTTATCCATATAGACTGCTGGAATATGAGAACGTAAGTGATTTTTATATTCAGCAGGTCCTCAAATAATGTTGTTTTTTTCAGCATCATTTCCTTATAATGTTGATGAGATTACATAGGAACTTAACTCTTGTTTATATCAACTAGCCTGTGGTGAAATTTGTTTCTTTATGCATCGTTTTGCTTAAAGTTGTAGAAGCTACTGATGACACTGAGGACTTACTATATTATATACAATAAATGCTTGTTTTTATTAGATACTTATATTTCACACACTTTTAAACATATTAAATCATACCACATTAAAGACTACTTTTTGTCTTGTCCTTTTCAATATTTAGGAGTCGTTTCTTTTACATTTCTTATTTCTCTCTGCTTTTCCTGGGTACCCTATTTCATTTTCAACACTCCTTTCTCACTTGATACCCCCTGCTCTATTTTTCCCTTTCTCCTAGTTTTTAACACTCATTGAAATACCATATATTTTCTTTAACCTTATTTAAAAAGTAAGTTTTTAAATAGTGTAATGTAAGCTCCCCAAGGATAGAGATTTTTGTTCCTCTTCACCACTGTATCCATACGGCACCTGCCTTTATGTTTCAGTAAATATTTGTTGAATGGAAGAATCTGCATAATTTTGGAACTCGAGATTGTAATTAATCTGAGCTCAGAGGTCTGAAACTTTTAAAGTGGATTGGTGCTCCCTTACTCTGACTTTGTTTCACTCAGGGTCCTAGTCTTTGTTGGAGATGATGGAAGCAAATCAGGTTTTGAGTGGCTACAGTTGGTTTTCAATATTTGCAGTTCTTCTTAGTCATAGTCAGGTTCTTTATAAAGTCATTGCGAACATGCAATTAGCCGATACTGAATCATTTCCCTGGAGGAAATACATGGTTTTGTTCTTGCGAGTCTCTGGTCATATTTTTGTCAACTGATCAATACATAACCTTGTTTTATCTGTGTTTCTGTTCAAGGACACCTTATTTAATACACATATGTGATTCATTACCATTGAACTCATGCCTGAAGAAAGCTCATGTAACTCATGTATTTTCACTGTCTTGCTCTTGCAGACACTAGATAGCATTTCAACATTGCACCTGGGGGCTGTTTTAAACAGTGAAATTACCAACAAAAAGCACAAAAATGCAAAGAACATGGCACTAAATAGACAGAAGAAGGACACTTGTTTACAGTATGAGAGCTGAACTGTGAAGGCAGATGTTGCCTAATTCAACCTCCGCTGAAAACACGTGCATGTTGGACGACTCAAACATTTTCCTGCTCTTTGCACATCCTTGAATGACCACAAAATCCCTTGGGTATTGATTTGGGGGGGTGAGAAATAAATTTTATCTAGTAAACAAATTTACAAATACAGAGTCTGCGAATAATAGTTTCATTTGGTGTGACTAGTGCCTTTTCTAAGTAGTGGAGGGGCATTCCTTATATTACCCTGTGGTCTGAAATGACTTGATACTAACAGGCTGATAGTTGTCAGCTCCTTTTGGGTCTTAGCGTTGCCTACTGGTTTTGACCGTAGTTCTACTCAGCTTCTTCTGCCTTTGGTTCATGTCCCTTTGGAGCCCAAGCTCACCTCCTTGCACAGTCACATTCTTCCTCAGGTAACTTTTCTTCCCTTTTCTTTCTTGGGATCATCTGCACTTGCATCGTCAGAATTTCACTCTGGGGGCTCTTCTGAAGTTCTTTGAATCATCTTTCTTCTTAGCATCCCTGGACAATGGACATAGCCTTTGAATCTCAAAGTGATTTGAGTCTGCTTTCCTAAAGTTTGGGTTCTCAAATGGAGGTGCACATCTAAGTCACCTGTGGGGTTTTTAAAACACAGTGGCATTAGCTTAGCCTAGCCTAGCCCTAAACCAACCTAGTCAATAATTGCAAGGGGTGTAGTCTTTGTATAGATGTGTTTAAAAACTTTTCACAGGTGATTTTGATCTGTGGGTGGGGAGGGGCTTGTGAGCCAGTTGTATTGAGAGCTGTGGTAAGGTTGACAATGATTAAATAATAACCATCAAAACTACCACCATCAACATTTATGGTACCTTTACCAGGTGTCAGGTTCCTTATTAAGCTGTTTGTGTGTTTAATACAACCCCTGGGCATAGATACATGCTTTGATGAACCCAAATTTACAGATGAGGAAACAAGAGCTCATAGTGGCTAAGTAACTTTTCCAAAGCCACGTAGCCTTAGGAGATGGATTGGAATTAAGATTTCTACGGTTTCGTATTCAGTGATTTCGAGAATACAGCCCTGGATAACTGGTCACCTCTGAGTCTTCTTGCTCTCATTTCATTCTTCCTGCATTAAATACTCAGTGTTGTTGTTAGTGATATATTTACTTTTATAGGTTTTTTTTATCCTCTCACCAATAATAGAAGCCTAGGTGAGAAGATGCTTGCAAGGAATTCAACTATTTTGACAGTGTTTTTAATATATCAGGTGCAATGGACTTTTTTGGATATATATATAGCAGGATGCTTTTTTAGGGGCAATTGCTATTGACATTAAGTTCTTGCCTACCCCAGGTGCCTGGACAATTGATGAGTGCATCACCAATTTGCATAATATTGTAATTGCAGGAGGGCATTCTGCTGTCTTTAAACCATCTTTGTATAGTGAATAGTGACATTGAATTTGTAAATGTAGATTTTCATCTTTTCCTTAAAATGAAAGCACTGATCTCTAAATAGAGTCTTTGTGCCTCTACAGTTAATTTACCCTAAGACAATAATTGTAATAACTCTATTAATAAATTTCAAAACAGTCTGAGTCCATTTTCTTAGAATTTAGGACAAGACCTCATAGAAAAAAAATATAGCTCAAGGCTTTCCACATGTTTCAGGGAATCTTAGAATTCCCCCGTGAGTTTCCTGGTCTTAGGGAAACTTGTGCAAGTGTGGTTAGACTTGAAGTGGTTGGTGCAATCCCTGAATTTGTTATTACTATTAGTTTTTCTTTTTCAGTGCAGTTTTACCTATGCAACTGTGTCTTTATATTATGCATTTACTTCCAGGTATCGTCTTACACTCTTAAGTGGGGTCTGTTTTGCTACCTTCAAGGCCAGGGGAGGTTGTAACGCCCTCTTCTTATCCACATAAGCAGTAACCACTATCCAAAGCCTAAAAGGCTCTGGCTGGTGTGGCTCAATTAGTTGAGCATCATCCCATGAATTAAAAGGTCGCCAATCTGTTTGCCATTCACGGCACGTGCCTGGGTTGTGTGTTGGATCCCTAGTCAGAGTGCCTGCAAGAGGCAACAGATTGATGTTTCTCTCTCTCTCCCTCTCCCTTCTGTCTCTTAAATCAATAAAAAAGAATGATTTGATTGCTGTGCTCATAGCCATCATCACAAAAGTACTCCAATATTTAAAATGATTGTAATTTATTATTTTTGCCTCGTTATTTTTTTAGCAAGGTGTTTATTCTTTTAGCATGTTATTTTTAAATGAGATAATATTCAGTTGGTATATAGGTCATGGCTCTAATCAGTAGTTAGAATCATTCAGTTACCTGAGTGTTCTAGAACACATGAGAGGCCAGCTCATATTGAAGGGCTTGCCAAATAAATAAATAAATAAATAAATAAATCATACTACTTAGGACTACACTTTCTATTTAACATATATAATAATTTTATTCTTGTACTTCAAAATTTTATTGCCAAGTTATATTCCATATGGATTTGTGGAATCAATTTCAAGTAAAATAAAATCTTAGTAGCTGAGATTGGAATGGTGTTTAATTTATTGTTAAACTTGGGAAAAACTGACATATTTATAATAGACCAATTGGCTTTTCTCTCTAATTTGCCCAGGTCTCATTTATATCCTTCAATAATTTTTTTTATTTCCTCATTGGATTTTATATATTTCTTGTTATATTCCCTCCCCCCAGGCATATTGTTCTGTTCAGTTTTGTTTTTATTACTGAGAATACATCTTTCCCTATTATATTTTTAAAAATTAATTTTATAGGGCAAATTGCTGGTTATTGAATATTTATTTTTATAACCTGCAGTGTTTTGATTCTCTTATTAATTATTATAGTCTTCTGCTTAATTCTCCAGTTTTATCTTAAGTAAATAATGGTCAGTTTTCCTGCCCTTCCTGACAATGGGAGCTCATGTCTTTTACTTGATTTGTTTACCAGTGTTAAATACTTTTAGGTTTATTTATCAGTATTAAATACTAGTTGTGATAGGATACTGACCCATGATTTTAATGGAAATGCTTGTATTATATCAGCTTAAGTTTGATGCTGGCTATTAGTTTAAGGCTAAGAATGTTCCTCTGGCCCTGGTTTGATATTTTTTAAAAATGGGGAATGGTATTAGATGCCTTTAAAAAATTATTAAAGTCATGTGATTTTTTTAAACTAATGGATATGATGATTATATTAATTTATTATATTTTTCTAGGACAAATTCTTGCTAATAGATGTTTATTTCCTTTTATTAATAATAGTGGATTTCAAAAATATTTTATTTAGAGTTCTTTTCATGTATATTTATAAGTGATACTGGGCTGTGGTTCTACTGTGTGTGTGTGTGAGATTTTTCTGTCAAGGTCACTAAATGTCATAAAATGAATGGGGAAACGTTCCTTTTTTACTCTGCTGGGAACATTTTATGAAGATTCAGAGAGCATTCTTTAGCAACCTTTTAAAATTCATCTATAGCTTTTGCTTAATTTGATGTTCTTATTTCTTATTAAGTAAATTGTGTTCTTTTGTATTTATCCAGAAAATCTTACATTTTATTGAGCATTTTCAAATTTATTAAATTTTAAATAATTTCCCCTCACAAAAAATAATTTTGTGAGTTGCTGTCATATTTTTTTGTTAAATACTATTTTTTCATTCTTTAGTGTGTCTCTTTGTGTTTTTCATTATGGTTTTCATTAGACTAGATAGAAGTTTGCCTGTTAGTGGTAGTTTTTGTTTATAGTAGTGTTTTTCAGAGAACCAGCTCTTGAATTCTGCTTTTTAGTTTTTAATGAATCCATTCCTGCTTTTAACCTTAATAATACCTTGATTATCTTTTTTCTTAGGTTTTATTTTGTTGTTCTCTTTCTAACTCCTTGAATTGGATTATTGCTGCATTATTTTTTTACTTTCTTTTTAAATAATAAAATTAGTTAATAATTTTCTTAGGATTATAGTTTTTGCCATATCTCTCTTCTAGATTATTACATGCTATATTATCACTATTGCTATTTTATAATTAATTTATAATTTTGTTTCTTTATCCATTGGCCCAATAATTATTTAAGAGAGTCTTTCCTACATGGTAGAGGCTTTTGTTTATATGTTTAAAATTTCTTTATAGCTCTGTGATGAATATTCTGCATTTTTCTGTGTCTAAAATTATTCTCTTAGGATAGGTTTCCAGAAGCAGGATTAGCAGGTCAAAGGGTAAGAATATTTTCCAGGCTTCTGCTTTCTATGGCCAGATCCTTTATTGGCTCTTTTGGTCATCAAGGACAGCTATGCCTTTTCTTGGTGTAGGTATTAAAAGCCTTTTCCCACAGATGCCAGTTCTCTGTAGACAAAGGGTGAAGTGCTGAGCATGGGCTCTGGTTCCTCACAGCTTTCCCCTCTTCCTGAGGAGGGCTCTGGGGTGAGGGGGTTGGGAAGCCTTCCTATTTATTCATCCTCACATAGATCTGAGATACCTAGACTCCTTGGTAGATTAAGGGGAAGAATTCACAGTTATCTTTGCTCTCCAATTGCAAGCAGTCTCCACACATTCCTGCTGACACACAGAAGTGTACTGACACTAGCTGAGCAAACAGGATATCTCAGGCATTTAACATATTTTGCCATCTTAAAAAAACACACATTAAGTAGAATGTGGATGAGAAGACAGACTTTGAGAATGGAAGTGAGGTAGGCAGCCAGTAAGAGTTTGAGCCCCTTACCAACCAACCTCTTTTCTTCCTACTCATGAAGTGCAGGTTGTGTTGGTGGGCCACTGCCCAAGTGCAGGAGTGAAGTTCTGAGGCTGCCTCCCTCCCCCACCACCCACCAATCAGCAGGTCATTAATCTTTGGAAGGACAGAGGCTAAATCCCATCACACTCACAAATAAACGTTAAAACCCCAACATAGTAATTTATTGAGCTCCTACTGTATGCCAGGGCTCCATGTGGCTTCTCCTGCTGAGTCCTCTCTGATGGAGGGCTGTTATCTTCTCCATTGTACAGATAAGGAAAGTAAGGCTTAGAATGACAAATTGACTTGTCCAGAGTCACACCACAGACAGGCCATGTAGACACCTGGGCTGACATTGGACTGCCCTTCCCACAGTATTAATCTTGGCCACATGAGGCCACCTTTTATGGATCATGTGGGATGTGACAGCTCTCAGATTCTGGCGTATTTTCCAAGCCACACGAAGTTCCTTTGCAGAACATCCTTTTCACTAATGGCAGTGTCTTCTAATATCTGATAGTGGGGTGGCCTTAGCTCCTGGCTTAATCTCCATTTGTCCTGAATCACAGACTCTTGTCTACATAGCCCTCAGAAAGCCATATAATCTAAATTTAATATAGTCTACCCATATATTGGTTGCAGCCCCTTTGCCCAGGTGGACCTGTGATATAGTCACCTCCTTCCTTATATATAACAGATTGGCAAGGATTGGTTACAGTTTGTGTCTAGCCAAGCATCTCAGTGGTGGTTGCTCTTGGGTGCATTTTGGAGACTAGGATTGTGCCAGGCCTATAAAACGAATAAAAAAATGCGCTTACCTCAAAGGATTATTGTGAAGATTAAATATGATGATGTATAAGACATGCCTTTATCATCATTATTTCACTATAACCCCCTCTCCTGTGACTGTTCTTCTCAAAACCCTGGCCTTTGATCAAGTGGATTATATATTTTGGAAACAAATCCTTTGTCAGAAATATGTGTTCTGCATATCTTCCCATGATCTATGGATTACCTTTTTATTCTCTTAATTGTCCCTTTTGATAAGTACAAGTTCTTGGTTTTAATTCAGTTGATCAGCCTTTTTGTTTATATTGTTCCTTTATGCTTTTTGGGTCCTAGTTTAAGATGTTTTTCTACCTGAAGGTTATGAAGATGTTCTCCTATGTTATCTTCTAGAAGTTTTATTGTTTTACCAATTGCATTTAGGTAGGTGATGGATCTGGATTGATGTTTTTGTATATGGTGTGAGGTAGGGTCAACATTTTTTTTAAAATTGGGAATCTACTATTTCTTGAAAAGGCCATTCTTTCCCTATTGCAGTGTTCCCTTTTTAATAAACTAGTGGCCCGGTGCACAAAATTCATGCATGTTAAAGGGAATTAATTAAAGGAAATATTTTAATATTGCTATTTGCCCTTTCTCTATAATAGTAGTGTCAGAGATGAAAGAAAATTAGTAAAATGTATATGAAAATCTTCCTCTTGTCAGAATCTGGGGCACGCCGTGGGACCCAGAGTCAAGTCCCTGCCCACCTGCTCACGCCTAGAAATTGTGTGAGACCCAGACCCGGCCAGCCCCACCCTCTTTGGGCGAGATCCAGACCTGGTCGGCCCCAACGCTGTCAAGCCCTGCCAGGTGCGGTGCACAGCCTCACGTCCCCTGGCCTGGTGCCAGGTGGGGGGCGCAGTCTCAGGTCCCCTGGCCTGGCACTGGGCGATGGGCACAGCCTCAGGTCCCCCGTCAAGCCCCGCCAGGTGGGGGGCACAGCCTCAGGTCCCTAGTCAAGTCCTGCTGGGCGGGGGTTCAGCCTCAGGTCCCCTGGTGCATGCCAGGTGGGGGGTGCAGCCCCAGGTCCCCCGGCACTGGGGCGGGGGACACAGCCTGAAGTCCCCCAGCATGGGGCGAAGGGTACGGCCTGGGGTCCCCCGTCAAGCCCTGCCAGGCAGAGAGCATGGCCTGAGGTCCCTCATCAAGCCCCACCAGACTGGGCAACCTACTGATTGCTTGTTATGGGAACCCTGCTTTTACTGTGGGTGCAGCCATCTTGTGTTACGGGAACCCCTGCCTCTGCTGTGGGTGCAGCCACATCTTGTGATGGTGTGAGGGTTAATTTGAATATTACCTCTTTATTATATAGGATTATTACATAGGCTTGATTGACCTTTGACTTATTAAAGACTAATGTAAATGAGAATTTTACCACTACCTAGACCTTAGAAAACATTGACTCCATTTACCCCATTTCTTCTTCTTTTGTTAATATTGTCATACTTTTAATTCTATTTATTTTAAAGACCACATGCCATTCTTATTGTTTTATACAATGAATATTAATTTATATTTACTCCCAATATTTATTTTTTTCTGTTGATTTTCATTATTTCTTACATTTCCAAATTTCAGAAATTCTCTTCTTTCTAAATAACTTTCAAATTCTCTTGGTAACAATGGTGTGCTTCTGAGATCTGATTGTGCACATCTCTTTCCAACTCTACATTCAGTGATGTCACATTGGCAGCTTAAAATCAGGGATGGTGGGTGTATTTATGTCACAGAAATCGGAAACTGAAAATCAGTACTTTCTTTTTTGATCCATTTCTACTTGTCTTTGTTCTCTGTTCCCATCTGAATATTTTCTTCTAATATATTTACTGATTCAATCTGTGTTTTATATGCTCTTAAACTCACTTATTGAATTCTTATTTTTTAAATTGTCAACTGAGGACATTTAGAGTGAGGAAGGGGGATAGAGAGGGAAGGAGGGAGGGAGGAAGGCAGAAGGAGAGAGAGAAACATTGATCAATTGCCTTCCACATGCACCCTGACCAGGGATTGAACTGCAACCCAGGCATGTGTTCTGACCAGGAATCAAACTGGCAATCCTTTGGTGCACTGGATGACGCCCAATAAACTGAGCCACTCCAGCCAGGCTGAATTCTTAATTTCATTTACTGTTTTTTAGTTTTAGATTAATTCTGCTCTGGTTAAATTCTCCACATGCTTATTTTGGGGGGCAGATATTTTAAAGGCTGTGTTTGGTAACTCCAGTATTTGTATCCTCCGTGGCTCTACTTTGGGTCCTACTTCTTGGTGTGCCGGAATGCTGGACTGCTATTCAGGGCCTGGATGATGTGCCCTTCTTGCAAAGAGGATTCATTCACCCAGCCTGTCTTCTGAGAGGATTTACCCTGTCCTCCATCGGGCAGAGAAGCATCAGATAACCTCACTTTGATCAGAAACTGAGGCTGGTTTGCAGTCTTTGTGAGGCTTGGCTACTTCTGATGACCCGCCTCTCCCTGAGAGCCTTGGTGTTTATTTCTGCCTTAGTAGGTCCTGAACTCCAAAGAGAATTTCCCCAGCACCACAAGCCTCCTGAAAGTTAAGCTCAGCTATTCAGCTTCTTTTTGCTTAGCACTTTAGTCCCTCATTTTTAAACATGTTTTATTAGGAATCATCAACTGCTTTGAAAGGAAAGCAGGTACAGAGTATAGGCATGCTTCTTTCTGCCTCCCTTTTATCCCATCTTCTGGACCCACAAGTCTTGATTGGCCTCTCAAACCCTTGCTAGGTGCTAATAACTATATTTTTTTGGTCTTCCTAGCCCCGTTAGACTGTGGGAAGCTCCCTTTCGCTTCAATGTGCTTTCCTGTATTTTGTGTGTGTGTTTCCGCCAAGCTTTGCAGCATCTAATCCCACCTGTTAACGACTGGCAAATAACCCAAGGGGGCGGCAGGAATGCAGAATGTCAGGCACACCTCCATGAATTTTCTTCTCTGAGGTTGTGGTGCTTCAAATCCTGGCTGCTTCGGCAGCACTGAATGTCTCAGGTGATGTATCTTAGCAGCTTTCCTAGTTGTTCTTGGCAGAGACGTTGGTTTCCAAAAAGTTGCTCTGTGTTGGCTGGAATAGGAGTTTAAAGTCTTTCTGTGTTTGGTTTTGTTTTTCTTGCATTGTCTATGTTGATTTTGGAACCAGAATTATGATTCCAAAATACATTGGGGGATTCCCATATTTTTCTATAATCTAAATCCTATTGACTAGCTTTTACATTATCCTTGGAAAGTTTGAATTTATTAACATAGTCACTTGGTCATGGCTCATCTTCCCCCAGCTCCACTTGTTCATTGGCACCTTTTCCTAATGTCTTTCTTGGTTATTAGTTTAGTCAGGTCTTTTGAAAATTGATGTTTTAAAAAATATATAATCATTACTTTCTTCTGTATTTCCCATTTTATTGGTTGCAGAGGAAATAAAATAGTTTAGAATCTCTCTGTGTTTATAGCCTATTTCTCATAAATAGTGTTTTGGGTTTTGAGTTTCTCTTGTTTGGTTTGCTAGAGGTTTATATTTTTTACCAGCACCTTTGAAAGGCACTAATAGTTAAATTTTTTTGGCCCAGTTTACCCTTTTTACTGTTTATTTCTCTTAATATTTTGTACTTAAAAATTAATCCCTTTCTCTTGCTTTGATTAGGATCTTTTTTTGTTGTTGTTTTCAGCTTTTTGTACTAAGTACGTCCCAAATTTTCATTCATTCTTGTTTTATTAAACAAATTCATGTAAGGCTAATTTTTTCCCCTCTGAGATCAGCTTTGGCGAAATCCTGTACATTTTGGTGTATGTTGGAGCTGTTACCATAATTTGTTTGGATTACCTTCCTTAGCCAAAGCATAATTATCGGGGTGTTCTGAGGTTTGCTTATTTTTTAGCTGTTGGTTTTGCTTTTTTATTGCTTTGTGGACAGAATTTAATTTCTGGGTTTTGGTATTTATTGGGTATTTCTGGTGGACTAATACTTGATCAATATTTTTTGTAAATGTTCCATGGACATTTATTTACAAAGACTACGTTTTGCATTTATTATTGTGAATGGTCTGAGACTACTATAGACAGATCATCAATTGCTTTATATATTTTTAATAATTTACTTTTTCAACAATTGATTAATCAATTACTTGCTCTAAATAAAACACTGCTAGGAATTTGATAGAGTTTTAACTTTTTAATCATAAAATAAAATGTGATTACTAGAGAAAATTTGGAAAACAAAAGTATAAATAATAAATATTAGGGACCCATAATCATTCTCCACTTTCAACATTTGGGCAAGTTTCTTTGGATCTGTGTTGCTTTACATATTTTACACAATTGGGACCACATTGTACATACAGCTTTGCATGCACTTTATATCTGAAGCCTATATCTTAAATGTTCTTTATGCACAGAGAGAACATACAGTTAGCTCCCTTCTGTGACATTCCCCTCTTTGATGGATGTCTTTATGTCAGGGTGGGCTTATAGGGAACCCATGGCCACATTATGTTCCTCAGAGCTCTCAGTGCAGAGGTGGAGGTTAGGAGAGTGAGAGACGGGACAGTTCAAGTTCAGGGACCACAAGTTAAGTTGGGGATGGGGAAAGGAGGGATTTGTTCTTGGTGGTTGTGGTGCTGGATCTGATAGTGGTTGGTGGTTGCTGATAACAATGCACTTTGTTGTTTTGCTAATGTCATCTGTTCTTCACAAAGATCCTTCACGTTAACCCAGCCTTCCATTTGTGCGAACCAGGACTCTGAGGATTAAGTGGACTGGCTCAGGGTTACCCTGAGTTTAAATGGCAGAGCCAGGAGACAGCTCTGGCTCCTGAACCCGCATCTTTCCTTTATACTCGGCTGTCTTTCCAGAATCACCTAGTGGTGTGAACAGCTCTGGGGCTGAGCTTGGGTGCTGTGTACACTCTGTGCTGGGCACTGGCCTGGGGCTGGGGTCACAGAGCTGACTCTGCCTTGCTTTTAAGGGTCCCATGGTCTAGGTGGGGCGATGAACAGATATAAAATTGGATTTGGGATTCAGGAATCTTGACTGAGAATTCAGGAAAGGCTTTTAGGTGCTGATGTCTGACCAGAGTCTAAATGGAGTAAGGGCCTGCCAGGTGGGCAGAGTTGGGAAGGGTGTTGTTCCTTTCAGATGGAGCAGGAGAGGCCAGATAAAAGGTGTACATGCAGGAAACAAAGATGAAGCTGCAAGGCAAAGAAACTGGGGGCATGCTCAGTGGTCTAGTGGAGTCTGTGTGGGGAGCCCTGGGGTGTGACCATGATTCTTTTGAGTGGCGCATGCTTCTCCAGCCTTAAAAGTTAGGAGGGGGCAAGCCCATGCCTGATGGAAGAAGGGACTCCACTGGAAAACTTCCACCTGCTCCCACCAGCTCCCAGGCCACCTCATTGCTGCTTCTGACAACATCAATAACAAGGACTGCCAGCGTTTATTGAGCACTTACTGGGTCCCAGGCCCCGTGTCTAGCACTTCGTATGCATTATCTTTTTAAATCCTTTCCCAAGCCCTGTGGAGCCTAGGTACTTTAATACTGAGGAACCCAAGGCTTGGAGAGTTAAGCACATACCCACGGTCCCACCACTGAGAAGTTGCCTAGCCAGGATTTGGTCCCAGGCCCCTCTGACAGGAGATGTTAGGCTCTTCCCCAGGGGGTCCAGGCTGGCAGTACAAATGAGGAAAATGCCCTGTGGTGGACCGTTTCCCAGTTTTCTTGAAATGTGGCTTTTTTGTGTAGCTTTTGTTTTATTAGTATTTTTTTGATGCCATAAGTATTTCGATGCCATAAATATATTGCCAAGTCCACATTTGATAATAGACAGTGACTGACCCTCAGCTTTGGGACACATTAGGCAGCAGTAGGGATTGTGGCACACCCAGGAAGCGTCATGGTTGTTAAAATCCAGCCAGTTGTCGGAATGTAGACATAGGGCTTTCAGTTCTTTCTTTCTCCTATTATTATTTTTATTTTAAAAGAGAAGCTGGGAATCTGGATTTTAAGTGAAGTCAACCAGTTTTTAAATGTTCAGTGTTAAGAGGACCCCGAGTCGACAGTGTTACGGTTGTGAAGAAAAGCCTGTCTCCCAGCTGTGCCCTTCTGCAGAGACCCTCCTGCAACCGCACAGGTCTCCTTCCCATCCTGGAGAGGACACCTGCTGACCTGCGAGGTGTGGTTCTTCCCTGGCAGGTCTGGTGCCATGTGAAGATCCTGTCTGGACCGAGCCAGGCATATTTCTCAGTCTGTCTTGGGCACTTCATTTCCTGTGCCCTACATTCTTGGGGTTGCTTTTCCTGTCTTCAACACCAATTCTGAACAGTCAGAAGATTCCAGAACATTTGAGAGGATGCAAGGAAAATTGTCTAGAATCCGCACTTTAAAAATCTGGCTTTGAGAAGAAAACAAGTGGCCACTATTGGAGTCAGTGCCAAATGGAACGTTGTGAGCACGTTTCAAGAAGCCCTTTTCTTCCTGGAGCACAATTCACTGCTGAGTTCAGAGAACTTGGGATCAAGTCAGATCTGCCTGGTCAGCGGAGTAGCATAATTTGTGTCAATTTGTTACACTCTCAGCCCATGCCTCCACTCAGACAGGGTGCAATTTCAGACTCCCGCCATTTGCAGTCTTCATGATGGTGGGAGTGATAATTGCCCTTCATTTTCACCCCGGTGCAGCCTAACACCCTGCTGGAGAGGTGCCCATCCCCAGAGCCAAAGGTAGAAGGAGGCCTTGGGAACAGGCTTAGTCTTGTGTATTTCATCCCCTTTCCCCTCTACTCTTCAGATTCCAAGGAATGGGGTAGGGGTAGAGCTGACTCGGCTCAGTGGCAGGCATGCTGCTCAACTGTAGGAAGGGATTCAGGAATCTTGACTTGAGAATTCAGGAAAGGCTTCCTCACAGTATCCTCACACCTGAAGGGCTATATAACCAGGTGGAGGCAACATGCTAGTTGCTCTGGGGAAGCCAATGGTGTCATTGGTCCTCCCTGCCCTCCCCAGTCCTCTGAGGCAAGAGGGCAGCATGAATGAAAGGTCAGTGCAGAAACGTTTCTAAGCGAATAAGGACACCTCAGTGTTTGATGTGAAAACCAGTGTTTGGTATGGGGTTGATTTTTTTTTTTTTTAATCCTCACCTGAGGATATTTTTTTCCATTGTTTTTTGTTTTTTGTTTTTAGACAGAGAATGGAGGACAGGGAAGGAAAAAGAGAAAAATGTCGACATGAGGGATATACATCGATTGGTTGCCTTCTGCCCAGGCAGGCCAGGGATCGAGCCTGCAACCCAGGTATATGCCCTTGACTGGGAATCGAACCCATGACCCTTCAGTCCTTGGGCTGATGCTCTAACCACTGAGCCAAACCAGTCAGGGCTGGGGTTGATTTCAAATTCCTCATAGGCGCCCTAGCTGGTGTTGCTCAGTGGATAGTGTCGGCCTGTGTACTAAAGAGTCCCGGGTTCAATTCTGGTCAAGGGTGTGTACTTTGGTTGCAGGCTCCATCCCAGGCCCTGGTTGTGGTGTGTGTGTGTGTGTGGGGGGGGGGGGTCGGGGGGAGAAGGAGGGAGGAGCAACCAATTGATGTGTCTTTCTTACATCCATGTTTCTCTCTCTGTCTCTCCCCCTCCCTTCTACTCTCTTTAAAAATCAGTGGAAGAATATCCTCCGGTGAGGATTAATAACAACAAAAAATCCCCCACAGACATTACTGAGTAATGTTACAATTGTGTTGTTTTGCTCCCGAAAGTCAAATCTACAGCAATATCACCTACTGTTATAAACTGGTAACTTGCGCACTGTCATCGGTTTGTAACAATAGTAATAATTATAGTTGCTAACATATATTGATTTACTGAGTACTTATAGTAACATTATTTGAAGTGTATTGTAGTTGTTAGCTCATTTAATCTTCAGACCAACTTAATAGGTGCTTGCTGTTATTATTCTCCTTTTATGGGTGAGAAACTCAAAGCCCGGAGAGGCAAAGTGGCGTTTCCAAGGTCACACAACTAGTTAGTGATTGGCTGGGGTTATGCACCCCAGGCACTCTTGATTCTACTGCCGACTGCCTTTCGCTTTGGGGGTTTTGAGTATTTGAGACAGGGTTTCCTCTGACTCCTGGCTGCAGAGTCACTAATGTCATAAGAAGTGGACATCTGGCTTTCAGATGCTCAGTTCATATGAAAGAGGTTCCCTGGTGTCATGCACAAACCATGGGACTTGGAATCAGAGGGTCTTGGGTAAAAATCCCAGACCCCTACATTGAAGCCGTGGGTCCTGGGCCAGGTTGCTTGAACTTCTTTCCTCTGTTGATTTGTTGAATGGGCAAGATTGCTAGCAACACCTGGCTCTTGAGATACTTGTGCAGGTGAAGGAAACAAGTTCTGGGAAAGCATGTCATCAGCTGGAGGGCCTCTAGCAGTGGTGTTTTTAGTATTCCATGTCCATCGCCCACCCTGTAGGGCTTTGCATGTGCATGGCACCACAGGGCCTCTGGGGGTGCCTGTCTGCAGAGCTTTTCTGAGGGGAGAGGGGCAGGTGGCTAAGTGCCACTGCTTCCTTCTGTTGGGCTTTTATAACTTATAGCAGGAGGGTGGGTAGTGGTCCAAGGTTGTCACCTTTCTGATCACGAGTGAGTATGCTGCTGGTGGTCACAGGACAAAGTCACTGCTTCTTCACCCTGTCAACTGGGAGAGAGCCTGTGGGGCTTACTTAACTAGAAAGTCCCTTGCTGTGTTGACACATGCTGTCAAAACCTTAGTTTGGTTGAGACCCCCATGTGGCCTTTCACTGCAGGTCTTGGTAAGCTACTGTGATACCTATCACTTGGGCAAATGGCTCAGCCTCCTGGAGCCTCAGTTTCTTCACCTCTAAGTTGGAGACTGTGACATTTTCTTGAAAGGCTGTTGGGAGAATTAAATAAAATGATGGATGTGAAGTACTTAGTGTAGGGTGCTCCTACATGGTAATTTCTTTCTCCTTTTTGGTCATTACCTTGTTGCCTTCTGAGATCAGGACTACAGAATTGGGGCTCCTGTGGGAAAGATATTTTCACGATGTCCACTGTGAAGTGGGCGTTAAAGGATTCAGCATGTGGAGGGGAGGAAGAGTCCTCGACAACTGTCTGCAGCTCTGTTGTGGTTTACTAGAGTTGCTCAGGGAATGGGGATGTGGAAACATCGGGCAGGAAAGGGAAGCATGGAGAACAGGGTAACATCTGCCCACATGTGCTAACCGCTTCCTGGAGCGAGTTTCCCAGGGCACTGGCCTTTTCTGCATCTCTGTACTTAGAAGCATGCTGGTTTGATTTGAATCTCTTGTTGCCTTAAGGGTGTGACTTTGATAAGTTGCTTTAATTTCCCTATGCCTCAGTTTCTTTATTTTTCAAATGGGAATAATAATACCTAACTTCTGGGTTTGAAGTATTAAATGATTTATTAAGTGAGTCAGTGGGTGTGAAGCATTTACATGCTCACTCAAGTAGAATATTCCCTGTTCCTTTAGAGCCGTGGTCGGCAAACCGTGGCTTGCGAGCCACCTGCGGCTCTTTGGCCCCTTGAGTGTGGCTCTTCCACAAAATACCACGGCCTGGGCGAGTTTATTTTGAAGAAGCGGCATTAGAAGAAGTTTAAGTTTTAAAAATTTGGCTCTCAAAAGAAATTTCAATGGTTGTACTATTGATATTTGGCTCTGTTGACTAATGAGTTTGCCGACCACTGCCTTAGAGGTATCAGGGAAACCAGTATGAAAAGCATAGTTCCACCACCGCTCCAACCACTAACTCTGATTTATTGAGCACTTAGTAGGTACCACTCATGTGTTGAGGCACTTTATATTTCTTTTGGTTTCTTCTGGGCACCAGGATGTTGCCTTCAGTTGCCTGTGTTCATACTTAATTGTATTTGAAGGGGTTAAATGTTTTTAAAAATAAATATTAAAAAGTTTCAACCTAATATAATTTTTTGTTATAGAAAATCATCTTCCCTTTATTTAGATAACAACAAATAATGTGCATAGAGCTCACAATGCCATACGGTTTTGGGGCTTAATGCTGCTCCTCCTCACTGGGGTGTAGGTGAGACCTGGGGGAGAGCAGGATGTCGGGCACATCTCTCTTGGTTTGATCCGAATCCTCTTATCTTGTCCTCACTTTTACAGTGTCCTTGGAACTCTTCTGTATCCCACACACTCCGTCCTCACCGGGGTGCTGCCTCCTTCTATCAGCCCTATTGTATCAATGTAGACAGTTGTTGGGATCTCAGTTTGTTTTTTGTTTTAAGACCCAGACTTTAAATAAAGACTTTCACAGTTTGTGACTTTCTTTGAACTTTCCCTATTTTATGAAACAAAGAGTTTTTAAGAACTTTGGAAAGAACACCTTCTGGTCCCAGGTCTTCCTCACAATGTCTGTACCCACCCTTTACTCCTAGGAGCAGAAGCCTTGGGTTTTACTGTTTGTCTCTTGCCTGTTTTGGTTAGGGTTAAAATGGTACCTGAAACTTGCCTGCCATGAAGTTAATGTTCAATACATAGAAGTGGCAATAAAAATAAGTTAATGTTCAATACATAGAAGTGGCAATAAAAATAAAAAAAAAAAGTGACATCTCACAGTTTTTCTTTAATAAATCCATTTAGGCCATCCATTCATCGATCCATCCATCCTATTATGTGCACATGCCAGAATATATTTAATCATTCCCCTATTGTTTGACATTAGGTAATGTAAACATTTTGCTGTTGATATTGATGCGTCCCCAATGATGTCTTTGTGTTTAAGAGTCTGGGATTAGGCAGTCAGCCACAATGCCTGGGTTTGAATATCGGCTTTATTAGTACCAGATAGTAGTTTTGTGACCTTGGATGTTTTTCTTCATCTCTCCATCCTTCAGCTTCCTCATCTGTAAAAATGAAGATGACATCAGGATCTAGATATTATTTTCTTAAGATTAAATTACACGATCCATTTAGAGCATAGAACTGTGCCTAATAAGTAAGTGCACATGGTGCCCATAACATGTGATGATGATGTTGAAACTTTGCACATAGTTGTGCTGTTTCCTTAGCTTATTTTCTAAAAGTGGAATTACTGACCAGAAGATGTGACTATTTCAAAGGGTTTTCTTTTTTTATGGATATTGCAAAAAAAAAAAAAAATTGCCCTTCAGGAATGTTGTAAATTAACCTTCCCAATAATATGTAAGGGTGCCCATTGAGTCAAATAACTGCCACTGGTCAGTTATTTTAACTTTTGCCAATTTTGCGGGGAGAAAAAAAGCCAATTCATTGTTTTGTTTTTCCAACTTTTATTACTGGTGAGTTTAAATATTTTTTGTTTGTTTCCTGGTCATTTCACATTTCTTTACCCTCCCACATTTCTTTTTTCTTTTCCATAAATGTGTTCATCTGTGTCTTACTGAATCATAAGATTCATTTCAATATTAGAAATAAATGTTTATTTACAATTTATGTAATTCATCTTTACTTTAGAATGTTTTTTAAATTTAGATTATGACACTGATATATAAAAATTTAAAATCTTTATGTAATAAATGCTTTTAAGCTTAGAAAGACCTTTCTTTATCCCATATATGTGTATATATTTTTTACATTTAATTCCTTAATTAAACTGTACTTATGTTGATTGATAATATAACTTAGGCATCTCACAGTTTTTCTTTAAATAGTTAACCAGTTATCCAGACCCACGTTGTTTTTTTCTGAATCTAGAATCTAAAATGCCATTTTTATTATATTCAAAATTCTAATCATGTAAATGCCTATATATCAGTCCATTTCTGGGCTTTCTGTGCAATTTTATTTTTTTGTGCTTATACTAGTTACTACTTTATTGTAGCTTTATGTCTTAATAAATAGTGATGCAAGTTGTGAATTCATTTTTCTATTTGTTTAAAAAATTTCTGGGCTATTACTGTTTCTTATTTACTTAAAATAAATTTGTCAGGTTTAAAATATCCAGATGGGATTCTGATGGAAATTACTTTAAATGCAAAGTTAATTTTAAAAAAATTAACATGTTTATAGTAATGAAACGTCCCATCCACAAATATAGAAGTGTCTCTACTTGATGAAATCATTTCTTTATGTATCGCAGTTGTTTTATGGATTTCTTCATTTAATCTTGCACATTTTTTGTTAAATTTATTTCTAGGCATTTTATTTTATTTTTTACCTCTATAAATAGGATTTTTTGCCTACTATATTTTCTAACTAGTTATTGCTGAATGTTGATTATATCTTTATTTTGTAACTAGATGTCTTTTGAATTTTCTTATACATTTAAAATTTAGATTTATGATGATGTATGAAAATAATATTTTTAGGTTATTTCCTATAGATTACCTCTATATTTTTGTTTCCTGCCTTATTGCATTGGCTAGAGTTTCTAAAATAATATTTAAAATAATGGTTTTGGACATCAGGACTACATTTTTTAAAAAAATATATTTTATTGATTTTTTTACAGAGAGGAAGGAAGAGGGATAGAGAGCTAGAAACATTGATGAGAGAGAAACATTGATCAGCTGCCTCCTGCACAACCCCCCACTGAGGATGTGCCTGCAACCAAGGTACATGCCCTTGACTGGAATCGAACTCGGGACCCTTCAGTCCGCAGGCCCACGCTCTATCCACTGAGCCAAACCGGTTTCGGCAGGACTACGTTTTTAATGGTGGAGTTTCATGCATTATAGAACTTGAAAGGGTGGGTGTCATAGTGTACCTCTGGATTAGGCCTTCCAAGTACTTCCCAGATACATATGTCCATGCTTATGTCTGGCTGTTTTTGTACTCCCTTCTTCCTTCCCCCAACCTCTACCACTTTAGAAGATAAAGGTAAAAAATGAGAATATATATATATATATATATATATATATATATATATATATATATATGATCTTGGGCCTTTAAGTGACGGAGGTTGCAGTAGGGAACATAAGGGCCAAATTTCAGGCACCTGTTTTTTTTTATTCTGCATCTTCCCGGACATGCTTATTCTTCAGGCTATACCAGAGTGACAAGGGACACTAAAGGGACAAACTGGGATGGGACTGTGGTTGCCATTTCTGCCTAATTTAGTCAGTCTCTTTTTTTCTGAGTTAGAGTCCTATAAACAACGCTCTTGTCTTCTGTAATTTCTCCCCAGCACCCTCCTGTACCCACACCTGGCATGGCCACTTAGGGGGAAATCTAACAAAGGAAAACCATAAATAATGCCAAAGCCTTATCTTCCTGAACATTCATGTAACTCGACTTCACTCTCAGCAGATTTGAGCTGTTCTGTTGGTATTATCCAGATCAACATTTCTGGATCATTGGACTTGTAGGGCCTCTGTGTGGCTAGGACGACCCAGATGTGGGGCTTCTGTTTCTGGGGAGTGTCCTTGACTGGCAGGGAGTCAGTCTGTCTGACAACAGAGCTCTAGTGACTCACTCCTGCTCCCATGCCCCCAAGCTCTCAGCTGGTACTTCGTGCTCTGTGGCCTGGTGCTAGGTGGAGAGTGGGGAGGAGGGAGAGCACTTGGAAGGCAGCACCGGGGTCTGTCTGGTGTGCTGGCTCTGTCCTGGGACTGCTGGCGCTGAGGAGCTCCGTCAGTCTGCTTTGCTTTGTGTCCTATGAAGCCTTCTCCACGTTCCTCCCTCCACCCCACAATGATCCCTTTCCGCAGCTCTTATATTCCCCCACTTTCTACATTTTTAAAAATTGTGATAAAATACATATAACATGAAGTTTACCATCTTAGCCTTTTTTAAGTGTACAGTTCGGTGATGCTGAGTTCATTCACATGGTTGCATGACCATCAACACTCTCCATCTCCAGAGGTCTTTCCATTTTGCAAAACTGAATTGTGTTCTCATTTAAACACTGACTTCCCATTTCCCCTCTCTCAGCCCTTGGGAACCACCTTCAACTTTCTGACCCTATGAATTTGACTCTCTAAGCACCTCATGTAAGTGGAATCATACAGTATTTGTCTTTTTGTGACTGGCTTATTTCAATGAGCGCAATGTCCTCAAGTTTCATCCATGATGTAGCGTATTGTAAGATTTCCTTCCTTTTTAAGGCTGAATAATTTTTGATTATATGTATATACCTTACTTTATCCATTTATCCCTTGATGGACACTGGGTAGCTTCCACCTTTTGCCTATTATGAATGATTCCCTGATCTTTCATAGCTGATAATAATAGTGGTTAAAGTAGGGAGTAGTTTTAATGAAGTTATTCAACTCTGACTTTTCATAATAATTAAAAACTTACCACTATCATTATCTCCATTTTACAGATGAAGAAACTGAGGCCTCGAGAATTTAATATATTTTCCCAAAGTCACTTTATTTAAAAAATACCTTTATTGAGATATAATTCACCCACCACAAAGTCTATACAGACTTGCACAACCATCATCAGAGTCAATTTTAGAACATTTTTATCACCTCAAAAAGGAACTCATACCCATTAGTAGTCACTCCCCTTTTCCCTCTTACCCCAACCCCTGGCAACTACAAATCTGCTTTCTGTCTCTAGGGATTTTGCTTATTCTGGACTTTTCATATAGATGAAATCATATAAAACATGGTCTTTTGTTTCTTGCTTCTTTCACTTGCCAGAATGTAGCAAGTATCAGTACTTTTTCCTTTTTAGGGCCCAGGGTTACTTTTTCAGTGCATGAAATCTGAACCCAGTCCCAGCTTTGAGCCACACTGCTACTCTGCCTCCCCTCAACACACAGGTTCACGCTGGCTGTGTTGTCCAGCTGTATCTTCCCAGCTCCTCCTCATAACACTAGATGGTGATTCAGTTTGTTCTGTTTTCCACTGATATTGTGGCACATAGTAAGCATTTAGTAAAGTAACAGTGTGTGCTTAATTTGTTGAATGCTGTGTTTTGGACAGTTTTGCAAACTAAACTCACTCAAGGGGTTATTTGTATTTGTATTTGTATTCTGTGCATGACCGTTAAGTGTCATATTTTGCCATTAGAAACAAGAACAGACAAATGAGAAAATGTTCATTAAAGGCCTGGAAACAATGTGGGTTATAAGCGTATTGATGATGGGGATGTGTCACCATTTGCACTCAGATTTAGGAGCCACCGAATGGCCCAAAAGTTTACACACATTGCCCCTGGGCCTGTGGCCAGCAGTCACAGCTGGGTGTTCCACAGTCTCAAGGTCACTGTCCTGTGCCATAAAGGGCTGGCGACTGAGAGCAGGCTGGGAAGGAGACCTTTAGTCCAGAGGCCAGAGCTGGCTGAGGTTGGGAGTGGTTATTTACCTGCCAAGGCCCCTGAGCTGGTATATACAGACCCAGGCTCGGTGATTCCAAAGTTCCCGCTTTTTCACTACTTTCTCTAGACTCTGTTATGGACAGGCAGTGTTGGAGGTAGTGAGAGACAAATACCTTGTCCAAAAGTAGGAGCTGATTAAAGCTCCCTGACTGGCTTAGGTTTTTTTTGGAGACTGTTCAGATGGAAGGAGCAGACGGAAAGCAGTGCACTTGCAGAGCGCTCTGTAGAGAGGCCCCTGAGAAAAATTATTTCTGTGATGTCTATGAGCAAAAATACTGGGGTCGCAGTTGGAAACCAGACCAAGTCCCCAGAGCTCTGCTTGGAATCTGCAGCAATGGGGTCTGTGCTGCCTTTGAGAATTCCTGTCAGCCCCTCCCCCCCCCCCCTCGGGCCTTTGGAACCTTATGATATTAGCCATGGTGATAATGGTAATCACCCCCATACAGTAAGGGTATATACTGTGCCAGGCACAGAGCTAAGTGGTTATATGAATTAGGCCAGTTAGTTCTGACAGTGAATGGGTCATTCTTAACCCCATTGTACAGATGAGGAAACTGATGCTTAGAGGCGGGGGAAACTTGCTGAATTCTGTAAGGACTACATTTTGTTTAGAATTGTCCTGTGCAACACCGTTTCATCTCAGATATTTTAAATTTATGTACACATCTGTTACAATGCAGAAGAGTACAATCAGTGTAATTTTCTTCATGGCTTATTGGCAAGTTCAGTAGCTTGGGCACCATAATCTCTTTGGCTGCTGGGGTCTAGCATATTCGCTTTTTTTCCTGATATCATTTCATGCTCTTTTGAAGAGTTCTTGCCCTTGATGGCAGAGAGAGGGCAAACAAGTGGCATGATTAGAGGAACCAACCAGGTACCAAGAAAGAGGCTGTAGCTTGGAGAGAAATGCAAGTTTTGTGGTGACTGGCGGCAGGTGCACTTAGGCAAGATAGGTGGAGGAGACAGGATGAGCTCAGCACCTGGGGATTGCTGGAAAGCCTCTGAATGGAAGGACATGCACAGTATCACAGCCTTAGATGTCCAGTGATTATCAGTAGCTGGAACATACTATGGTGGAAGATCTATCATGACTTCCTGCACCTTAAATTGAAGAAACTGGGGACCAGCTCTGGAGGGCATGTGCATGTGGCAATGAGTCATTCAGTACCTGTTTCCTGGAATTTATGTCCATATCCCCAAGGCCCAGCACAGCGTCTTTTATATAGTAGGTACTAATGAAATAAAACTTGTTGAAGGAATGAGTCCAAACCCCATACCTCTAATTGACAAACAGATTGACTTCCTCTTATCCCATTTCCCAAGCTGACTTCCCTTTCCGAGTTTCTGTTCAGTTGCTTTCTTCCTAGATGTCCTGTCTGTTCACAGTATGTCTGGTTTCCAACTGCGACTTCACCCCCAGTACTTCTGGCATTCTCTTGTCTTCTTGGCCTACATTCCAACCATTATAACCTCGTGCCCTGGTAAAATGTCCCCCCAAAACTACATGCTACAAACATGTAAGTGGTTTTGACCCAAAGTTCTACTCTGTGTAGCCTGGCTACCGTGGTTCTACCTTGAAAGTTCCCCCCAGCCCCACCATTAGATTCAATAAGACATACACATTGGCTAAATAAAGTCTCAAAGCAACACTCTTGAAATACCACATCTTGCATGATGGCATTTCCTAATATAGTCTATGAGAAGATAACTGTTACGAAATGTCCACCCAGGTAGCTAAATAAATTTTGATGGTTTGGTACTAAGTTCACTGAATATACCTTTTTTATATGCTAATTTATCTGTTGTCTTTATTTCTGGCCATAATTACTTAGCAGAGCCAGTCTCCCATTCAGAATAATGGGAGACCTTGTCTGTCTTGCCATCAGGAATGGACTCAATCCTATTGGGGAGCCATTGCAGTTATATATTTTAGAAAGCCCAGCCTGGTGTCTGCGTGGCAATGAGATTGGAAGAAGGGGACTATAGGTAGAAGATCAGTTAGTAGTTCTGGTCACAGGTAATCATTGTGTTTGTGATCTGTTATGGGAGCATCTAAAATCCCAGTATCACTACTGCATCACTATCCTCAGGGTAGTGGGATTATTTTCTTTCTCATTTTTTTGTGGTGACAACTGCTTTACTTGCGTTTTTTGACAAAGCACTGGGGAAGAGGCACTTCCAAGACACTCCATTTCCTCTTGTTCAGACAGGCATTTCTCCATCTTGGCATAGTGGTGATGTCCCCAGAGGGAGTTTAGAAACTGCCACATCCTACTGATTATGAAGAGAGGTCACATATGCCTTCCAGGAAGCTGCCATAAACCTGTCCAGGGAGCCTTGGAGAATGTCCAGAATTTTCAGAATGTTGGAATAGGGTGAGGCCACTGCTTAGCCAAAATGGCATTATGAAACTATTCCGAGTGCTTCCAGCACATAAAGAAATTGGCTTCCTACTCATTTCATCTCACTCGCCAACCAGGCTGCAGCTATGGCCCCTTTGATATTCTCAGGGTAACTTAAAATATATGCAGCAGAGATTCTGGAATAATATCAAAAGCTTTATATATTTTTGACAACTGATTTTATGAATTCAGCTTCCTCAGTGTCCTCCTAACTCCATACCCTCCCAGTAAACGACCTTAACCCTTCCTACAAGAGATGCCAGTGCTGTGGGGGGTGGGTGGAAGTGGTTGTGGGAATAACATTATCGGGAGACATGGGATACATTGGCTTGTTGCTACAGTCTTCACCCTTTTCTAAAGATGTATTTGAGTCTGTTTTGTTCAATGGCCTTTTCATGTCTTTTGATAGACCAGTGGGCTTGGTCCTTGGATGGTCAGGATGATTTCCATTGGCAGAGCAGAGGAGAGGGCTCAGGCATAGAGGGACCAAGTGTCATGACCCATCCTGCTGTAGGAAAAAGGCCTCTTCCCTGCCAAGGACAGCAGAAGCGCTCTAAATCCATCCTCCACGCCCCTGTGTGTCACAGTACGCATTTCAGGCACATGCTCAGGCCTACCATTTGCCTCCAAGTACATTTAGGTGTGTGGTATAGGTCCAGGAATTCCTGGAAAGAGAAAAAGCAACCCCGGGGAGCCATCTTGTAGGGAACATCCTGTATTTCATTGACTCTAAAATGCTGTCAATGATAATGATTGACCACTAAGACAGAAAATATGCAGCCAGTTAAACCACCACTCTCCCTCAATTGTAAGATATATCTTGACTTCAGAGATGTTAAAGTGTGAAAAAAGTGATGTCAGCATTAGTGAAATATGGTACTTTATTTTCTCATCATTCAGTGCCATTCGTACACTTGTTATCGTTATGGATCTCATCAATAATAAGTGATGGCTATGTCTGGTGTCAGGTGGGTACTGGGAATATTGGGGGGAATACTTTATAAAGTATATGATTATCTGACCACTATGCTGTACTCCTGAAACTAATACAAAATAAAATTGAGTGTAAACTATAGTTGAAAAATAAAATTTTAAAAGTGATGGCTCAAGTGACTTTCATTATGCCTGTTTATTCTGGAGAGAAAGGGGCCCTAGAGCCTTGTGCTGTTGTTGGCCAAAAATAATGCCACACCTGCTCCAGTCTGAATTGATTTCCCTCAAGGTCTAGTGCACAGCTGTCATCCTGAGTCCCTTCACTATCAGTTTGGAGAGTCTCTGCCTTTTTAACTGTGATGCATCTTGTATGTGTTCTCTTTCTTAATTTACACCCTTGTTATGGTGGAGCATATTCTCAAAAGGATTCTTGAGAAAAGATGAATGGGAAGTTAATTTTTTGAGATTGTCCACTTATAAAAATGCCTTTATTCTGTTCTACCACTTGATTGTTGCTTTGGCTTAGTATAGAATTCTAGGTTGGAAATCTTTTTCCTTAAGATTTTAAAAGTATTGCTCTCTTGCTTCTGGTGTTCAGGGTTGCTCTTGAGAAATCTGAAGCTATTCTGGTTCCTAGTCCTTTGGATGCAAACCTTTATTTTCCTGTTTGAAAGATTCCAGAATTTATCTGTGAAATTCAGTTCTTGGGTTAGCCTGCTTTTGGTCATTGTATGGGATACCTAGTGGGCTCTGTGAGTCTGGAAACTTTATATTATTTGTTGTGGAATTTTTCAGAATTATCGTATTGATTTCTTCCCTTTTAATTTTTCTGTTTTTTTTCTTTCATTTCTTTTTTTTTAATCCTCACCCTAAGATATTTTTCCCCGTTGAGTTTTAGAGAGAGCAGAAGGGAGGGAGAAAGGAAGGGAGGGTGAGAGAAAGACACAGAGAGAGAAACAAACACACCAATTAGTTGCCTTCTGCACGTACCCCAACCAGAGCTACAGAGCTGGGGATTGAACCCACAACCCAGGTACATGCCTTTGACCAGGAATTGGACCTGTGACCCTTTAGTGTGCAGCTGATTCTCTAACCCCTGAGCAACACTAGCCAGGGCTGTTTTTACTTTCTTCAACTCCTGTTTGTTTGTTTGTTTATTTGCTTATTTATTAACATATTTTTATTGATTTCAGAGAGGCAGGGAGAGGGAGAGATAGAAACATCAGTGATGAGAGAGAATCATTGACCAGCTGTCTCCTGCACGCCCCCATCTGGGGATTAGCCCACAACCCAGGCATATGCCCTGGCCGGAATTGAACCCAGACCCTTCAGTTCGCAGGCCGACACTCTAGCCACTGTGTCAAATCAGCCAGGGCATGAACTCCTGTTTTTTAGATGCTGGATTTCCTGGTTCTCTAATTTTTCTCAACAGTATTTTGTAGTTTTCAGTGTATAAGTTTTGACATCTTTTATCCAATTTATCTTTAAGTATTTCACATATTTTGATGCTATTGTGAATGGTATTTAAAAACATTTTTCAACTTCTGGTTCATAACTAGCATGTAGAAATATGTTTGATATTTATATATTCATCTTGTATCATGCAGAGTGATGAAACTTATTAGTTCTAGATTTTTTTAAAGATTCAATTCGATTATCTACCTAGACAATGTTTTCTGGGAATAAAACCAGTTCTGCTTCTTTGTTTCAACCTGGGTGCCATTTCTTTCTTTTTCTTGCTTGATTGCTCTGGATAGAACCTCTACTAAATCCTTGACTTGTTCATGGTGTAAGGGGGAAAGCATTCAGTCTTTCAGCATTAGGTGTGGTGATAGCTAACTGTAGGTGTTTTTTGTTTTGTTTTTGTAGATGCATTTCATCAAGTAGAGGAAATCTCCTTCTGTCCCTAGTTTACTGAAATTTTAAAATCAAGAATGGATATTAGATTTTGTCAAATGTTTTTTTTTCTGTATCTTAGTTATTTGTATGGCTTTTATTGTTTTGTTTGTCAGTATGCTGAATTCCATTGATTTTCTTTTTGAATGTTAAATCAACTTTACATTCTGGGGGGGGGGGATTCCACTTGGTTATGATATATAATCCTTTTTATATATTTTTGGATTTTGTTTGCTAAAATTGTAGAAATTTTGCATTTATGTGCATGGTAGATATTGGTTTGTAGTTTGATATCTTTTCTTGTAATATATTTATATGATATTGGTGGCAGAATAATGTTGCCCTGATCAAATGAGTTCCTTCAGTTTTCTGGAAGAGTTTGTGTTGAATTGGAGCTGTTGTTGTTGTTATTATTAGTGGTAGTATATATTTGGTAAATAATAGAGTTTCTACTGTGAAAATATTTTAAACTACAAAATAAATTCCTCCCTGTTATCTATTTCCTCTCGAATCCAAGTGTCTTATCTTTGTGTCTTTCCAAGAATTTTTTCATTTCATAAAGTTGCCAAATTTATTGGAAAAAAAGTTAAAAGGATAACATTCTCTGATTATTCTTTTCATATTTATAGAATCTGTGGTGATGTTACCTCTCTCATAATTAATGTTATTAATTTGTAGTTTCTCTCCTTTTCTGATCCATTTGGATAGAGGTTTATCAATGTTATTGATTTTTCTCATTGAACCAGCTTTAGGTTTCACTGATTTTTTGCTATCATTTTTCTGTTTTCCGTTTCATTATTTTCTCCTCTTTATTATTTCCTTTATTTTGCTTTGGGTTAATTGTTTTAAATTTATTTTTATTTTTTAGTTCTGAAGGTAGAATCTTAAGTAATTGACTTGAGGCCTTACTGTTTTGCTAATGTAGGTTTAACAGCATACCACAAATTTGATATGCTTTATTTTTAATTTTATTCAGTTTAAAATACTTTCTAATTTTCTTTTGATTTCTTCTTTGACCTATAGATTATTTAGAAGTACATTGTTTAATTTCCACACATTTAGGGATTTTTCTGATATCCTTCTGTTATTAATTTCTAATTTAATGCCACATTCCACTTTGGTCAGAGAACATACTTTGTATGACTTCAGTCCTCCTAACCTTATTGAGACTTGTTTTATAACTCTGTCTGTGAGCTATATTGGCAAATATGCTATATGCATTTGGAAATAATGTTCATTCTACTGTTACTGCACATGTTAGTGTGTACATGTCACCTAGGAATTGCTAGTAATGATGGAGTGCCAACTAGGTCAAATTGGTTGATAGTAGTGTTCAGATTTTTTTTTATATTCTGATTTTATATATGTACTGATTTCCTGTGTTCTTATTTCACTATTTTTTGAGAGGTATATTTAACCTTTTAAATAATTGTGGGCTTGTCTCCTTCCACTTCTATTACTTTTTATATTTGGAGGCTCTATTATTAGATGCATAAATGTTAAATTTATGTCCTTTTGATGAATTGACCCTTTTCTCATTATGGGATGTCTTTCCTTTTCTTTTCTGTGAAATCAATTTTGACATTAATATGGCCTCTGGCTTTGAGTGTTAGCATTGACATATCTTTTCACACCCTTTTACATTTAACCAATTTATGTATCTGTATTTAAATTGTATTCTATGTAGCCAAAATATAGTTGGTTCTTGCTTTTTTTCCAATTTGATTAGGGTCTTTAGACCATTTATATGTAATATTATTGTTGATTTGGTTAGGCTTAGTTCTTTCATCATAACGTTTGTTTTCTATTTGTCCTATATGTACGTTGTTTCTTTCACTCTCTTTTCTACCTTCTTTTGTATTAATTGAATAATTTTAAAAAAAGTAAATCTCCATTGTTTGAGTATTAGCTATACATTGTTGTTTGTTATTTTATTTAGCTCTACAACAAATGCTTAGTTTTTGTTTATCTTGGGATGTCTTTACTTTGCCTTAATTTTTGAAAGTTATTTCTGCTAGATATTGGCTTCATGGTTGACAACATTTATCTTTTGGTACTTTGAATATGTTGCCCCACTGTTCTCTGGTCTCCATTGTTTCTGATGATAAGTTACCTGTTAATCTTGTAGTTCCCGGGTATGTGATGAGTCATTTTTCTCTTACTGCTTTAAAGATTTTCTCCTTATCTTTGGCTTTCAGTATTTGACTATGATATGTCTGGGTGTGATATTTTTGTGTTTATTCTACTTAGAGTTCATTGAGCTCCTTGGAAGTGTAGATTAGAGTTTCTCATCAAATTTGAGACACATTCAGCTATTATTTCTTTTAATATATTTTCTCTTTATCTCCTTCTGGTACTTCCATTATGTATATGTTGGTATGCTTAATGGTGTCTCACATTTTTCTAAGGCTTTGTTCATTTTTATTATTTTTTTCTGTTCTTCAGATTACATAATCTCTACTTATTTACCTTCAAGTTAACTGATCCTTTTTTTTTTTTTTATCAACTCAAATGAGCCTTGTTAATGATATATTTAATTTGGTTATTGTATTTTTCAACTTCAGGATTTCCATTTTGTTCTTTGTTAAAAAAATTCCATCTTATTGATATATTCTATTTGATGTGTCATAGTCATAATACTTTCCTTTAATTCTTCAAATATGGTTTCATTTAGTTCTTGGGACATCTTTAGAACAGCTGTTTTAAAGTCTCAGTCTACTATGTCTAACATCTGTGCCCTCTCAAAGACAGTTTCATTGTCTGCTTTCACCTCCTCTCCCAGTGCACTCATGTTTCTTTGCATGTCTCATAATGTTTTGTTGAAAACTGATCATTTTAGATAATGCATGTAGCAAATATGGATACTGATTTTCCCTCTCCACCCCCAACCAGGGTCTGTTTTGTTTATATGTAGTCATTTATATGTGTTTAATGACTAGGCTGCACTAATTCTGTGAAGTCTCTTTTTTTTGCAGTATGCAGTTTAAGTCTCAGCTCCACTTTTCCCTCTTGTTTTTAATCTATGAGCTTGGCTTCCTAGGTCAACATAAGCCACTTATTGGTCAAAAGTTGTGCTTATGCTCTTTCAGCCAGTTAGATTTTCACTCTTTACTGTTGGAATTTGCCTGTGGCTTAGAGACCATTCTCACAGTTCAGAGGGTTTACAATTTTGTCCTATGCTGGTGACTGGTATCTGGGATATTTACTCTCTGGTCACTCCTGAGAGGATGCAGCCCTGGGCATGTGCACAGTCTTCCAGACCAGCAGAGAGGAATGTGATTTTAAGCCTAGCTTCCTAGGATCATTGTAGTTTATTATTCAGTCAATGTTTGGTTTGAGGTTATGCTTAAACTCCTACAACCTGTAAGGCCCTTTGCTGATGGGTTCATGCGGGGGGAATGCATTTAAGAATGCTCCACATCTAGCTTTGATTCTTCCCAGTGGGTGTTGCCTAACACATGCACCAGGGTTCTGGATTCCCAAGGATGAGTGTGATTCCAGGAGGGCCCTTCCTCATTGCCCCTTTCCTGACTCTCTCTATTCAACTTAAGAATCGTGTGCCATTTTGCGTGTTGCTACTAGTTTCATGGACTTACCAGTCCTCTCTTAATTGCTTGCCACCAAGTTCTTCATTGTTTTGAACAATGTCCTTAGTCATGATTTTCTCCATGCTCTGTTCTAGACAACATTAGTTCTCTGATGGCCTCTCTCCCCTTGGGGAGAACCTTTCCACCACTGCACCAAGGTTGGAGGTGGGGACAGAAGCTCACATTTCCCAGAGCTACACCTCCACTCTGTGCATGGGCACTGGGGAAAGAATGGTAGCCCCTGGTCTTCTCAGTTTTCCTCTCCATGCATGGTAGCCTCTATTGTGCAAGCAATGTGAATTGGAGGGAGGTGATTGAAGCCCAATTTTTCTTGACCCCTGTCAAGTATTTGTAGAGCCCTCATCCTATTAGTAGGACCTGTGTTAGGGAAGGAATTCCTAGTCCCTCACTTGTACCTGAGTTTCTTCAACACGGAGCTGGTAGAGAGGTGGGGCAGGAAGGGAAGATGAAGACTTTGGGAGCTTGCCCCACCTAGGGAAGAATTGTAGCTCTAGACTGGGAGCTGGGGAGACCTCCTTCTTGTAGTAGAGCTTCTGTAACTTAGAACTGGGCAGGTCATGGATCAAGTGCCACAGACTCCCGCTATTGTTATTGAGATTTAGTAGATATTATTTTATAAATGTTTCTATTTTTTCTGTATGCACCTAGGACAATTTCCAGAGATGTTAAATGTTATTTTTTCTTCTATAATTTTTACCAGTTAAGTGGTTATTTTTTGGGGTGAGAGAATTTGCTGTGCTCACACAGCTATTACAGAAGTTCTGCCTCTTCTTATCATTCTTTAACTTTAAATATACCTTTTTACTCTTTGCTTAAGCTTTAACTTTTAAATATAGTTTTAGAATAGTTTTAGATTCATGGAAAATCTACAGAAATACTACAGAGAGTGTCTCTATACTCCTCACCCAGTTTTCTCTATTGCTGACATCTTAGATTACTATGGTATGTTGGTCACAGTCATCCAGAGGCTTTGGTAAGGGGCTACTACTCAGAAGGGGGGAGGACAAAAGAAATCCCGGGGAGGACGAAGGACTGGACAGGGGCCTTATGTGTCTAGGTCAGTGGTCGGCAAACTCGTTAGTCCACAGAGCGGCAAAACGTGGCTCGCGAGCCGCAGTTTGCCGACCACTGGTCTAGGTGATGTTGCTCAGCAGCTAGTGGAAGGTCTGGTTCTGAGAGCTGTGAAAGGCAGCAGGGGCTTGGGGTCTTTGTAGCTATGGAGTTAATCTAACCTATGAGTGGCAGATGTTAGGTGCAGTTTTGGGAGTATGCAAAGCAAGCAAGTTCTAAGTGGCTAAAAATCTGCTCATTTGGGCTATGTTTAAAATAATAGGGTATGTGCAATTTTGAGTTTTGTGTCGGTAAGCTTCACAACCTGCTATGAAGTAAACAACTTAGGGGCCAATCTATAGGGGGCATCTGTGGCTCATTTCTAGAACACAGGATTCCATTCGGAACGACACATCACACTTAGTCATGTCTTCTTGGCCATGTATCATCTATGAAAATTTCTCAGACTCTCAAGTCACTGCCCTTGACAGGTTTGAAAAGTAACAGGCAGGTATTTTGTAGAATGTCTCTCAATTTAGGGTTGTCCAATGTTTTTCTCTTGATGGGATTGGGTTATAGGTTTTTACAAGAATACCCCAGAGGTAAAGTGCCATTCTCATCATATTAAAAGGGTACATGACTTAATCACTGTTGATGTTGACCTTGACCACCTGACTGAAGTCATGTCTGTTCAATTTCTCCACTGTAAAGGTACTCACCTTCCTCTTTTCATACTCTGTTCTTTGAAAGCAAGTGACAAACTCAGCCCATACTTCAGAGTGAAGAGTTAAGCTCTACCTTCTTATGGGGAAATCTACATTTGAAATTTTATTTGGAATTCTGTATGGGAGCTTTGTCTTGTCTTCCTAATTTATTTATTTAATCACAAATTTACATAATCAGACTAATAGATATTTATTTTATAAATTGGGTGCTACATGTTTTATTTTGTTTGCTCAAATTATTCCAGCTTTAGCTGTTGGAAGCTTTTTCATGTTGGCTCCTGTGTGCCTTTGACATGCCTGCGTTTACAAAAATATTATTTTAATGTCACTTTCTTATATTGCCATTATAAGATGCTCCAGGCTCATTTTGTATATCCTTGCCCCAACACCCTAGAATCAGTTATTTCTCCAAGGAGCCCTTTTTGCTTTTATTAGAGAATGATATCAGAACCAAGATATGAACCCTAGGCATTATTAATCTCCTTTTTCTCTTTGCTTAAGCTAAATATAGTTGTAGTTTAATTGGGAAAGCTGTCTCAGCTGGTCTTTCATTCAGTAAATACATATTGAATGCTAAGCTCTGTACTTAGGTTCATGTTTTCACTTATTTAAAACTTCTTCTAAGTGGAATTTAACTTTTTACACATAGTAATTAGAAATTCATTCACAATTTAATGTTATTTTAGTAAAGAGTTATTATTAAATTGGAGATAGGGTCATACAATTATTGTTTGCTGGGCTAAAATCATTCTCTTTATTTTATGTACTCCTTCATTTACCGATTATAATAACAAATGCTTATTATTGGGAGCAAAAATGTGGATGAATATTGATTTGAGTCACTAAATGCTCATCAAATAATTTTTCAGTGTTCACATGGAAAATGTCAAACATATACAAAAATAGACTATTATAAGAACCCTTTATCCAGCTTCAACAGCTTGAACTCATGTCCAATCTTAATTCATCTGAACCTGACATTTTTTTTTCTTGATTAGCAAATAATTTTTGAACTTGAAATCGATTTCATTGCTTTTTGTGTGACTCAGATACACATAATGGAGGAAGCTTAAATAAATGCTAAGGAACATTTCATAAGTGGCCCTTTTAAAGGCCAATGAGTGACTAATTGTCTTTCTACTTCAGAAGATGAAGGATACATGCCCCAGAATATTAGAAGCCTGTGGGTAGAATGACACCAAGAATGTGTGTGACAAGTGAGAATAAAAGAAAAATGGGGGTTCACTAATCCAGGCTATAGAACTCAGATCCCACTTTTGAATAGCAGCACATGCTCGTCTTAAAAGCATGCCCACTCACACTGGGGCTGGCAGGCTTTCAGGAGCCAAATATGTCAATTATTTTCGAATTCTGTCTGGGTTCTGGTTTTTCAGATCAGTCAAAAATACCCATTGCCAGAATTTCTTGTGAATGTCTCAAAATTCTGCATCTGGTTTAGGCCATAGTGACTGACGTGATGATGGAACTTTGAAATTTGTAGACTGAGATTTGCAGACTGTGGGATGAGATGTGTGGACTCAGTCATTCAATGAATGTTTCTTAAGCACCTACTGTGGGCCAGGGGGTTGCTATGGACACAGTGTTGGATGGGATACACATAGATCCTGCTACATGGGGCTTGCAATGGAAGGGTAAAAGGGAATAGTTACTATGAATCACACAAATTGCTAATTACAATTAAGATGATGTTTTAAGGGATAGAAAAGGGTGCTGAAAATTTAGGCATTCCTGATTTTGTCTAGGGTGTCAGGGGAGATGCGCAGAGGAAGTGATATTAAAGTAGGACCTATAGGATAAATTGGAGTTGGTGAAGCAAGGCTTGTGTGTTGTGTGTGTGTGTGTGTGAGTGTGTGTGCGCGCGCACGTGCGTTGGGGGTGGGTGTATGGGCACTGGGACTATCCAAGTCCAGTATATCATCAATATATTTGGTTAATATATTAATTTAACTTAAGATCAATTCAATCCCAGTATTCAAGGGGATGCTACTCACAAATGTTCTGTGATGGGAATAAGCCGAACATGTCTGAAATGTGGTATAGGAGCGAGGCAGGCAGGCAGGCTTCAGACCATGGTTCAGCTCTAGGCTGAAGTAAGAAGCCTGGATTTTATTCTTAACGTGGAGGGAAACCCCACAAGGCTTCAGAACAGGGTTTTTCAGAGTTGGTCACCATGTGTAAGCCCATTGGTAGAGGTCAAGACTGAAGCAGGAAGACCAGGTGGGGCTTACAGGGAAGGCTCAGATGAGAGGCTTTGTGACTTGGTGATGCAGAGAAGTGGGTAGATTTGAGATTAAATCCATAGAATTTTAGTCCAGTGGCTTTTGAAAATTTTTGACTGCTACCTAGTGAAAGAAATATAATTTGCATCGTGGGCTCAGTGCACAAATGTGTGTGTGTGTATACGTGTAGGAAATGTTACACAGTGCTGCATTTACTATTGGCAAGGCACACTGGTCTATTTCATGCCATGTCATGCCATTCTATGTGTGCTTGTCATGTGGTTGAGGTTGGCAGAGACTGTTTTGCGATTTTATGAACCATGCTAAGGAATCAGGATCTTTGTCCTATACAAAATGGAGTATCTCCAAAGTTTTGAAGCAGATTTATTCTTTGAGAGAAAAAAAAAAGCATAGAAAAAGAGCTCTGTTTCCTGGCCAGGTAGCTCAGTTGGTTAGAGTGTTGTCTGGATATGTCAAGGTGCAGGTTTGATCCTTAGTCAAGGCACATACAGACAACCCTGCATCAATAAATGGAACAACAAATCAATGTTTCTCTCTCTCTCTCTCTCTCTCTCTCTCTCTCTCTCTCTCTCTCTCTCTCTCTCTCATCAATTACAAAATAAAAGAGCTCTTTGACAGGGAACATAAGACAAATAATTTCTCCAGGTCTTTCCTTTTTCCTCCTTTTCTTACTTGTTTTTGGCAAGTAAGAAAAGGGGTTGGCAACCTTCTTTAAAAAATGTAATCCTTTGTTTGTTTTCATCTTTATTTTTCCTTGCATATAGTAAAGCAGACACTTCTTATGAAAATAAATGTATTTCAAAAATATGAAATGAAGAATGTGAAAGTGCCCAATATTTCATCTCTCACTCCATTCTTTTAACAACTAGATCAATGCTAAATTTATTAGTGTGCTGAAAACTTTAATGATCCTTACCTCAGCACATATGTGTTTAGTAAGATGGGCAATAAAAGTACTCATAAAATTCTCTTGTAAAATTTTCAAAGTAGATTAAAGTGACTTATTGAATTTGAATCCCAGATTTTTTTGTGTTTATTAAAAAGGTTATTTACATATTTATTTTTACTTTCCTGGTAAAACAGATTGGCAACCAATTATATTCAGCATTAAAAGTGTCATTTTTGTTGTCCTAGTTCAACTCAGTATGTCTTCTCTTACCTTTTAACCTATATTTACACCTTGTGTGTGTGTGTGTTTGTGTGTGTGTGTGTGTTTTACTATCCCTGGAGTGTAACAGTTATTATGGGCTAATTTATGCTGCGGTTAACAACTTCAACTCTCAGTGGACTGAATTAAAAAAGGTCAATTTCTCATTCACTCTACATGTCTAGCACCGGTTTCAGGGGCATTGTTTCTTGTGAGGGGAAAGTAACCTCATAGAGACAATATGTAAATAAATGTGCATGACTGTGTTATCGATAAAACTTTATTTAAAAAAACAGATGGTGGGCCAGATTTGCAGGCTGTGGTTTGCCAACCCCTGTTTTGAGGAACAGAGGAGAATAACCCATTGTGGGATCAGCAAGAAAGGAGGAGGGCTTGTTGAAATAAAGTCAGTGTGCTGGGGGATGGTGTTTGTCCCACCAGGGTTTCCAATGAGGTCACAGCACTGGAGTGTGGTGGCCCTTCCCAAGGGAGACCCATTGGGACCAAGGTGCACTTAGCACTTGGAGGTTTTGCATCTGGAGAGTCTGGGGTGCGGAGACATTTGGAGTTAAGGTCCTTACTTAGAGATGTATCATCTTCCAGCCTCAGATTTATCCACAGGCAGAATGCAGATTGTAAGATGTTCAGTTCAGTTCCTCAGGGCTGTGAGGCGGAAGCTGGACTTGATACCAGGTCAGCGATTAATTACTACAACCCTTCTGGGCAAAGCTCCCTGCTCTTAGGTTCACACTTTGGGGAATGCAGCCTTTGTGCCCAGAGAAACAGCTCCTAAAAGGAGATGGTGTGAGATGGCTCCCCGGGGTTGCTTTTTCTCTTTCCAGGAATTCCTGGACCTATACCACACACCTAAATGCACTTGGAGGCAAATGGTAGGCCTGAGCATGTGCCTGAAATGCGTACTGTGACACACAGGGGCGTGGAGGATGGATTTAGAGCGCTTCTGCTGTCCTTGGCAGGGAAGAGGCCTTTTTCCTACAGCAGGATGGGTCATGACACTTGGTCCCTCTATGCCTGAGCCCTCTCCTCTGCTCTGCCAATGGAAATCATCCTGACCATCCAAGGACCAAGCCCACTGGTCTTCTCTATTGAGACTGACTCTTCCAGTCAAGAATATTTTCCCCTCTTGTGGACCTCCTCAGCCCTTTGTACTTGGAGAGCTCAAGGCAGCTTGTATGACAATGACTAGGGTACCAGTCTGCCTCCTGGAGTGCATTATAAATTCTTAGAACATATGGTGATTTATCCATCCTTAGATTCTAGCTCCTGGAGGGAACACAATATATTGGCCAGCCGGCCTGATGTTTTGCAAAGGATATATGTTTTGGAGGTCTGCCAATGACTTCCTCTGTAACCTTGGGTAAGTTATTGGACTGATTTGAGCCTCAATAACCTCATCTATAAAATGGGCCTAGTAAAACTAGTCATAGGTATCTCCTAATAATTACAGATAAAATAGACATGAAGCTTCTGCTATTGTTGGCAGCTTGAGCATTGCTGACTTGATAAAGTATCTCATTAAAAGGAGCTGGGGCATATTTGGGGGATGTGGTTGAGTTCACTGGACAAATTCTGAAAGTTCAGCATTGATTTGTTTTCTGTAACCTGAAACACCATTAGTGCTAAGGTTCTCTCTTCTTTTATGTACCTCTAAACCTTAGAATCTCCAGGAGAGCTTTCACACATCTCGATTTCCAGGCCATACCCCAGACCAATTACACCAATAAGTTGGGATTTAAGCATGGGCTTTATTCATACATTCATTTTCCCATTCATTCATTTCCCACCTTATGTATTTTTTATCAGTATTAAAAAACCCCAAACTTCTCAGATGAAGCCAGTGTGTAGTCAAAATTGAGAACCACTGCACTAAAAGAAATACTGCTCCATTCATTATATGATGATTCATTGCATCCTTATCACTGGCATTTTTTTTTGTTTATAGAGCCCTTTTAGAAGTTCTCTTAACTCCTGAGTCGTTCCCCACCCACCTCTTCATCAGAAGGGTCTCTATAGGGCCCCTGGTGCAGCTGGGAGATGTCAGATTTCTGCCTTGCCCTGCCCGGTACACAGTCCCCAAGCATGTATTCGGTGGCTCCTGTACTCAGGTTCAATGGTAAGGAGGGGACATGACAGCTGAGTCTGGCCTGGGGGTGCTTCTCAGCTCAGTCCTGGAGAGGCAGAAGGTTGGCCTTGATTTCACTCCTGATAGCTGAGATGATCTAATGGAGAATGGTGTGCTTTTTAGAATCACTGAAATATGGCATATTATATGCTAGATGATAAATCGGCTTCGAAGGAGGTGGTCACCGGTGTCTCAGCTGGGCAGCAGGTGCCAGGGCTGTGTTTGACTCCAACAGACAAGGAAGAACTCGCAGCTCTAGGAGCAGCGTCACCGTTATCCAATATTCCTGATGGAAGGACTTCCTGAGGGGCAATGTTTTCTCTGCTCAGACTTGCTTGTGCCTTGGGAAAGAGCCCAGGCTTCTGAGTCAGTTATGGCTTTGAATCTTGGCTCCAGCATGTTTTAGCTATGAGTTGAAGCAGACCCCTTAGTGTTTCAGAGCCTCAGTTTGCTCACCTGTCAAATGGGAAAGATAGCAGTAGGTACCCCCGAGGATTGTTGTGCAGAGTCAGCAAGTTACCGCAGGTGAAGTGGTTCACAGGAGTCAGGCACATGGGGACAGCCAGCCAATGGCAGTGATGGCTTTTCTTAGTGCTCTTGTACTATGGGGGTTGTTCTCGTTGTGATTTGTTGTGCTCCTTGTTTGGAACAGGTATTGGGGACACTGAAGAGGAAGCCCATACCGCCTGGGAGGAGGTGACATTTCCCCCTGGGGTCTTAGAGAAACTGTGTTCCCTGTGTTTAGAGTCTCTTCAGAATGAGCACATCTCTGTAGCCACTTCCTTCTAATGATATAATGTGGGTTCTCATTGGTTATTTTAGTCTGTTCTCTTAAGAAAAGATATCACCCTGGCTGGTTTGGCTCAGTGGATAGACCGTCGGCCTGTGGACCAAAGGGTCCCAAGTTTGATTCTGGTCAAGGGCACATGCCTGGGTTGCAGGCTCAATCTACAGTGGGGGGTGTGCAGGAGGCAGCCCATCAATGATTCTCACTCATCATTGATGTTTCTATCTTTCCCTCTCCATTCCTCTCTGAAATCAATAATAAAAAAATGTTACCCCACTGATGACTCTAAAGAAAGCCTTTCAGGAACCACACAGGCTCAATTTCTGAAGTGGTTGGGCTCTCAAGATTTAAACTTATACTAGAAATAGTATTCCAAGGTGTATTCCCAGGCCAACTGAGGTCTTCACTCACTGCAGAATAATAGTGCTAATAGTATGGGCTGCAGCCTACCATTGTTTGTATGTTGGCCCAAGAGGAAGATGCATCTCAGATCCCAGGTAGAAATGCCAGGGATATGCGTTCCCAGCAGCAACAACTCCCTCAGAGGTCATGTTGAGGGGATGGGTAGATAGTCCCGAGCAAAGTGCCCTTAACATTTGAAGACATCAGCAGAGCACCGAGTTCCTTTCTCTGGTAGAAGAGCGTGTACTCATTGCCAGAGTATTTCCTGTTGGAGCAAATGAAAGCAACCACCAAGTTCCTTGGAGGCATTGATATGCATGGGTTGTTTTTGCACTGCTTGGTCCTAAATAGTGACTGTCCACAAAGGTGGCACGAATTAGCATCAAATCTGCATGGGCAAACCTGGTCCCTAGTTTTTGTTTCCTGCTACATTGGTTTCCTGGCACTTAGAAGTCAGGTGACCTTCAGTGAATACCAGGTTCCAGCATGAAATCTGGGTGTCCACAGGGAGGGGAGTGGTTAAGGGAAGTGGAGGGAGCTCCCTGAACTAGCTGAGAGCCTTCACCTCCTTAGTCTGCACAGTTTCAGGGCCCTCGAGAAACCCATATTTTCTCTCCTCCCACCTTCATTTGTGACCTGCCCGTTTCTACCTAAATGTCCTTTTGCTGTATAATTAGAGGCCAGTAGCTTTACAGTGTGAGGCATGGGAGACAGGGACATTTTTGCGAAAGAATTCAGCTCAGGTAATATGGATGATGCTTTTGAAACTCTCTCAATTAACAGGGCTGAGAGGCAGAGATGCCAGGGGAGGGCTGGGTGGGAAAGAAGGTGACGAAGGCAGACCTTGGCCATTTCTTGGTTTCCCCTTGGGCTGATTCTGCTGTTATAATCTCTGCAAAGACAGAAACAAGCTATGAGCAAGGTGCTTCCTGTCCTCCATGACTGCACAGCGTGAAGCTCATCTGGATGGCCTCCTTGTTTCCTGTTGTTATGTCTAGGCGGGGGTGGTGGTGGTGGTTCAGAATTGGGGTCCCAGATGACCATATGTTAGTCCAGGCAGCCTGGATACAGATGCTTGTTTGTCTTAATTCTGAGTTATTGGCTGGTTCCTATGCTGGAAAAGCAGAAACTGCCTGTAGAGCTAAAACAATGCAGGGTTCTCAAAATTTAGTGCGTGCCAATGATTCCTGGTCTTGTTGAAATGAAGACTCATAGAGACCCTATTCCTAGATGATGATCCAGCAAATTAAAATGAAGATCATTATGATCTTGGCTTGTGTCAAATCCCTATCACGTGCTGGGTATAATCATTTAATATAGCTACCCTGAACCAGTCTTATTCCTAGTCCTATTTACAAATGGGGAAACTGAGGCTCTGAGAAGTCCAGGCTCCTGTTCCTAACTTCCTTCAGCAGCTCTGGTGCAGGGCCCAAGAATCTGCATTTTTATCAACACCCCCTCCCTCCCCCCCAGAGGGTCCTCAGCTGCTGGCTTCAGAGACGTTGCCCTGGACCTGAAACTCAAGGTTGGGTGGACAGGGCAGGAGTGTGTCTGTCATGTTCTAAGCTGTATCTCCAGGGTCCCACCTTGGCCAGGAACCTAACAGGTGCTCAGTCAATACTCACTTAAGGAACGAAAAATTGTTGTTCTCTTCAAAGGAGTCCCTTGGGGGTTCCTTATGTCATCAAGCCCAGAAAAATTTTGCTCTGACAATTTTGGTGTCATTGCCAAGAATAATTCTGTCTGGTTTCCTGGTTTTGCTCCTGGAACCTGCATTGTTTCCTGGCCCGAATCCTTGCCTCCTTTGTACCCTCCCCATTTCTTTAGATACCAGGCCCTCCCTTGCTCTGTCAGTACCTTTCTTAGGTCCTGGGCTTCTGTCTCCAACACAGGCCTGGCTACTGGGACTCTCTTACTTGGGCAGCCTTTACTGATGACGCCTGCAGGCCCACTATTCTGGGTTCCCCATCCTGCCAGGCAGCACCACCTACCATCTGCTGCTGGGGCCTTGGGTGTTAGGCTGTACTAGCTAGACTGGATGCCCGGTTCCTTCAGATGTATCCTTTCTCCAGAGAGGCCAATTCTACACCTGAGCCTGGCCACCTTTCCAGCCTGCCTTGCCTCAGAGCAGTAAGTCACCTCTGTTCAAGGTGGTTAGGTGATCTTAAGTGCTGGAGTGGTTCAACTCTTAGCCCTTAAATAAGCACTTTAACTCTTAAATCCTCTGTTTCCACATCTGTAAATTAGGTATGATGGTCCTAACCTCGCCTTTAGTGGGGAGATGTGAAGAGTAGGTGGAATTGTGCATATAAGGTGCTTTTATTTCCCTTCTCTCTTCCCCTAATTAACATCTACCCATTCCTTTGATGCAAGAAGTGGTTTCTGAGCCACCTTAGTGTCAAGGTGGCCATGAGTTTATCACTGTTTGTCACTTATGTGACAGTTTGCCATCTATCTTTAAACAAGTTGTGAGCTTTAGTTACAGATTATCTTGACAATTACTATTGTAAATTAACATTTCATTTTAAATTAGGCCCCTCATTTTGTGCAAAGACAAAACAAAACCCACTTCTCACTCCTCCTGTCGCCCAGTACAGCAGTAAGAGCATGGACTTAGGAGGTAAGTGTTGGGTTTCACTCTGGTTCAGCCATGTGACCAACTAATTGAGCCTCAATTGCTACATCTGTTAAGGGGGATAATTGCCTTTCCTGGGTTTGTCAGGGTGCCAGTGTCTGGGAAGGCACCCCACATGAGCCAGACAGCTGAGGCACATTGCACATGCAGGGAGAGCTGGGCACCTCTGCACCTCTCTATGAGGGCCTTATAGCACTGTTTGGCATTTCAAGTGAGAAGCTTATTAGCAGCGGACCTGCTCAGTGCACCTCTGGTTTGCCTCCACAAAACCACATGGGATAACTCTTTTAAGAGCCATGTCACATTCTACATGTCAGGGATTTCTAGTATATGACAGAGACTTCCCTGGCCCCCATATTTACTTGCTTGCTTTGTACCTCACAAACTTGCAATTAACTAATCCTTTATTTTAATTATTTTCTGTGTTCCATGTATCCCAGTAACCCCCAAGGGACCTCGTCTCTCTTCTTCACTGCTCCACATTCCCAGCAGTTCTCATGAATACTTCTTGTACCCCTGAGAGTGGAGGAGACCCGAGAAGGGATCTGGCTCAATCTCCAGTTTGCCACAGGGTTTTCTTTTCATCTCTCCAAAGGAGGTAAATCAGCCTCCTTTGAAGCTGCCCTGGTGGAATCTTGGACAAGGGCTGGGGGCTCTTGATCACCCCGTCTCAGGATACCACTGTCTTCACTGACCTTCCTTTGCTGCAGTGGCCGTGTTCAGTGCATCGTCATTGGAGTGTCTTACTCTATTGCTATCAGGAAATTCATCTTCCTCTGGCCCTATTGCTGTCTTTCTATAATAGGGAGCCCATCAAAAACAGTGAGGTGGGAAAGATAATTGATGATACTCAGGGTCATCATAGAAGATACACAGACAGTCCAGGGCTGTGGTAGCTCATGAAGGTGAAGCTTCTGGGCATAATGTTGGATAGTGAGAGTGGCTAGCCTCTGCATTCTGTGTCATCTGGGCTGTCTTTATATTCATCCTTCCCTGCATCTATCTGTCCCTTTGTCCATCCACCCATGCATTCGTCCATCCATCCATCCATCCATCCATCCATCCATCCATCCATCTATCCATTCAACCTTCCATTCATTCACCCATCCATCCACCCACCCACCCACCCACTGATCACTCCATTCATGTGGTTTTAATTTGAATACCTACTGTATGCCAGGAGCCATACTAAGAACTGACGTATAATGTGAGCAAAACCAGACACATACCCTGCTCTTGTGACCAGTGGCACTAATAAAATAGTCCCACTAAAGTTATGAGGCACTAAATGCTTTGAAGGAAAGCATTTAATGGATAAATCTTAGTGTGTGGGGCCACAGAGGAAGCTTCTCTCTGTGGAAGTGACATTTCAGCTGGAATAAAAATAAGGGGCTTATAGTTACCTAGTGATTTTGATGTGTTAGGCGCACTTATGATCATTTTAACTTAATTTATATATGTTAATTCTTTATCTTCAGAGGGACCCCACGAAGTAGGAATGATTATTTATCCCACCCAAGATGCCTAGAGTTTTAGCTCTCTGCAAGTCATTGACAGGGCTGGAATTTGAACCCAGGAAGTCTGCTTCAGAACTCCCCCATCCCCCTTTCTTTTTGTGCATCTAAGAAGTGGGTAGCAGTTAATTAGGAGAAGAAGGATGGAAAATGAAAGAACCTTTCAAGGCATCAGGCAGGCCCTGAGGTGAGGATTGGGGGCATAGATGGTTCCAGAAAGTGGTTGGAGGGTAGAGAGCGTGTGGAGGCTGAGTGTGTGTGTTTATCAGGGGAAGGTGTATGACTGAGTAGGAGATGTAGGCAGATGCCAAACTGTGCAATGCCTTAAAGACCATATTAAGGATTTTGCATTTTCTCCTTTGAGCGGTGGGACTCCATCAAAGAGTTTTAAGAAGGGCTGTGTGTGTGTGTGTGTGTGTGTGTGTGTGTGTGTGTGTGTGTGTGTGTGACATGATTATATTTCACTATGAAAAAATCTGGAGGTAGTGTGGAGAACCGAGGGTTTTCCACTTGGAGGCTCCTGTGAGCTGCCTGATGGATTGCCCTAGGGCAGTACCAGTTGAGAACTGTAAATGTCTTGGGAAGAAATTGAGGAAGTAAAATAGTAGGTCTTGGATATGGGAGGCAAGGAGAAAAACCTTCTGGTTGTCAAAATAACTTCTCCTCTTGGATGGCTGGCTTATTGGATGGTTGGTGGTACTTATGGTCTTCCAAAGCCGTCAGTCACTGTTGATTTTGGAAGGGTCATAACTTGAGGTTCCACAAGGTTTCCTGTATCCTCAGGCCATTGCCAAGATACAGGAGTGCAATATGTCCTCTCCAGCTTCTCCTTCTTTGGGGCTTGAGCCATACATTTCTTCCTCTCGTTACTGCTCTGGTTCTTGCAGCCACAGTCAAGTTCATGGCTAAGACCGAGGCCCTAGTTGTGTTTGTGTGTCATACTTCAGTTATACTTACTTGGGATCTCTTCTCAGTTGCTCCTCTGGGTGAGTAAGTTGTGTCACTGATTTGCATAACCTTAACCACCTCCTCTGTGTCTACTGATGTTTCTGCCTGGGGATTATGTCTCTGATCCTGAGTGATACCAGGGGCTCTGAGTATGCTTTGAGGCTCTGGTTATGTCCCACTTGGCAGGATGGATTGAAACATCATATTGATGCAGTTCTGTGGAATCTGCCTGTCCACTAAGGAGATTTATAAATGCTTACCTTTCCATTTATATCTAAAAATGGAGCTTTTGATCAGATATGACAATAACATATTTTTGCAGTAATTTACCTTTCACTGCCAAGCCTCAGGTGAGCCTCGGAGTTAGATTGAAAGTGGATTGTGGAGGTGATATTTCCTTTTTAGGGTTCCCAGGTTAGCATATGTGTGAAGTATGCTGGATTTTATGGAGAACAATTGGAGAAGCAAAGAGAGCTGGGGTCAGGGATAGAGTAACTGACTTTACTGAAGTGGCCAGAACTTATGGCAAATACAAAGAAGTCCGACCTAATGCATGAGACACAGGAACAAATGTATGTATGAAAAATGGGCAGTAAACCAGGTGAGCAGCAGCTTCTAGATTTATTTATTTTATTGGTGTTAGATAGTAAGACCTTAACAGATATCTAAAGGTATAGGAGGAAAGGGCCACCTCTGCCACTTTGGAGCCAACAGGATGGAGGCTCAGTGTCAAGGCTCCAGCTAAGTGGCGTGGATTTGGGGACAGTGTTTCAGTTTTAGTGTTCCAATTAACGTTGCTGCCAAATAAGCCACCTCATAAATTACTGGTGGAAAACATGAATGCTCGTGGGTCAGGAATTCAGGCAGGGAACACGAGAATGGTTTGTCTCTGTTCCACAGTGTCTAGGGCCTCCACCATGAAGGCCTGAAGGCTGGGGTGATTTGATGGCTGGGCTGGAATCATCTCGAAGCATCTTTACTTGCATGTCTGGTGGTTGGTCCTGGCTGTTGCCTGGGACTTGAGCTGTGCTGTCAGCTGGAACACCTACATGTGTTCTTCCCATCTGGGCTCTCTTGGGCTTCCTCACAGCATGGCTGCTGGGTTCCAAGAATGAGTGTCCCAAGAGAGCATGGTGTAAATGAATGACTACAATCTAGCCATACAGGGTCACTTTCGTAAATCTGTTGATAGAGGCAGGATGGTAGGACAAATGTCAAGGTCTTGGTCATCCTTAGATGTCTATTGAATCTCTGATTGAAGCTAATCAAAGGTTCAGAGGGATCTTTTGAGTTCTGGACTAAGCATCAATATTCCAGTAGAACCTCTTGAACAGTAGCCCAGGCTGTTGTTACAGTGCATCTCAATGGCCATTTGATTTAATTAAAATGCTGCCAATCTTCTGAATGTTTGTCTACAAATAGCAGATGGCAATCTGATTGTCACCTGAATGATTTTAGAATTTCCCTTTCAATGCACTGAACTCACAGCTCCTCGTAGCTTGTTTAAAAACTTCATCCAGCTACCCCTCCATGTATTCATCCATGCTTCTGCCTACACATGCACCTAACCACCCATCCACCTAGCCCTTATTAAGTGCCTATAGTGTGCCAGGCATTGCATGAGGTGGTATGAGAAGGAGGAGAATACGGAGCTCAGTAGATCAGGGACCATGTGCTCAAGGAATGTAATGTCTTAAAGAATTACTCCTGTACAAGTAAGTAGCATTGCTGGGGGCCATGGACAGGCTCTTGTTTGCATCTAAACACTTTATTAATGAAGCCACACACCCCTGGACAATGTTGCCCTTGGCTTGCAATATCCGGTGGCCTCCTCCTCTTGTCCTTTTCTGTTAGGTATCAGCAGAAAGCACTCATTTGCTACTAAGGAGGGCAGTGCCCCTTTGGGCTGGGTGTTACTTATCTAGTGACAGCCAGTGGGTATACCAAAGTGACAGAGCCAGCTATGCATACTACATAAATCAGATGAAGGGAAATGTGTTTCTTAGCAATTGCATTTTCTTTTAGCCACTATATTTCCCTTTCATCTCAGAGCTCTTGCTTTGCATCTCCATATACACCCAGGAGGTGGGGGGTGCGGCCTTATGATTTTTTTCCTAAGCACTCTGCTCAGACCTACTGAGTTCTCCTAGCAGTAGCCCACCTGTTCTCGCACAGTGGAGGGAGGCGATATGGCTGCCCTTGGGCTGCTGTTTGGGAGGGGATCCTATCTGTGAGTATTCAATTTCTTGCTGCTGCAGAGAGATGTGAGGGGCTAGCTGCCATGTAGCAGAGCCAGCAACCAGCATCATTATGATGCTGAGAAATGAATCAGAGAGAATTTCAAGGGCAGACAAAGGACACCAGGCAGTGATAATTTACACCAATGGTTACAGGAACAGATTCCAGATGATAAAGTGATTTAAAAATTTTTAAAAATTAAATTCATTGGGGTGACATTGCTTAATAAAATTACATGGGTTTCAAGTATACAATTCTATAATATATCATCTATATATTGCATTGTGTGTCCACCACCCAAAGTAAAATATCTTTCTGTCACCATATATTTGACTCCCTTTACCCTTTACTACCTCCCCTTTCCCTCTGGTAGCCACCATACTGTTACTGAATCTGTGAGTTTCTATTCGTCTTGTTTGATCATTTGTTGCTTTCAGTTTTATATCCCACATATGATTGAAATCATACAGTTTTTGACTTTTTTTCATCTTATTTTACTTAGCATGGTATTATCAAGATCCATCCATGTTGTTGCAAATGGCAATATTTCATCTTTTCTTACAGCTGAAAAATATTTCATAGTATATATGTATCTCATGTTCTTTATCCAATAATTTAACAAAAGACACTTTGATCATTTTCATGTCTTGGCCACTCTGAATAATGCTACAGTGAATGTAGGAGTGCATATATCTTGTTTAAAAAAAATTTGGGGGTAGATACTCAGAACAGGAGTTACTGGATATGTTAATTTTTTGAGGAATCTTTATACTGTTTTCCATAGTGGCTGCACCAATTTACAATCTCACCAGCAATGAATGTGGGTTCCATTTTCTCTCCAACCTCTCCAACATCAAGTGATTATTTTTGAGGGGCTTTTGAATATTACTTTAAAACAGGCACAAATGTAACTGCATTCATTTGAATCACAATGAGCAGTGGTATGGATTCTTTCTTTTTTTTTAAGTGTGACAAACAATTCTTAATATTCACTGTTCCTCTTGCCTTCTACCCTCACCATCCTCACACATGCATCTTGGAATGCTGGTGTGGGAAGCTGGTTGTCCTAATCCAGTTTTTGGTTGGATAATGGATAATTTTGTATCCTGTTGGAGTTTATATCCCTGGTGCCACACTGAGCTGGGTCAGCCAGGCCATTATGTTCTTTCTGGAGACATCAAGCATGGATGAAGTCAAGGTTGGGAGGAGAGGAAGTAGGAATATTTTAAAATATTAAACTTGAGATTTAATGAGGATTTATTAAGCCCCTCTCAGGACCAGGTATGTTGCTTTTTAAAAGACTCCTCAGAACAAACATTTGAGAGATACTTTTATTCCTGCATTTTTTAGAGGAAAGGGAGGCCCAGAGAGGTAAAGTCATTTGTTGACAATCACACAAAAAATTGTTTAAATTAAATCCCAGGGCTGTTAAGATCCAAAGTTGGAACATTCTTTCCTACTCTGCATCCCAGATCTTCAGAGGAGGAGATAACTTTTTGGTATGGGAAAGCCAACAAAAACAGGATTTTCTGTTAAACATTCAAAGTAATCCATTTTGAGAGGATTAAAATGACGGCAGAGTAAGTGGATGCAACACTGATACTCTCCCAAGACCAAACTGGAAATACAACTAAAATATAGAAAAAAACACCCTGAAAAATCAACTGAAGACTAGCTGGAAAGAACCTTGATAATGAAGGACAGAAAGTGGAGACCGCATGGAGACTGGTAGGAAATATGGAGGTGTGAAAGTGCTGGCTGGGCTCCCACAGACAGCAGCTGAGTTTATGGAGAGATACCTCAGCTGTGAGGGGTTCCCACTGAGAACCTGGGGTCTAAACCCTAAGCTGGGCCCCCCAACCTAGATCACCAGAACTGAGAAAGGTGCCCACATAACTTCTGCCTGTGAAAAGCAGCACAATTACTATCTTCCAGTGAGAAATGGCTAGAAATGCAGGTACACTTTTAAAGGGCCAACACACAAAATTTTGTGTGTAGCCACTCACCTTGGGCTCCAGCAGAGAGAGGGCAGAGTGGACTGGAGTTGTATGAGCAGAAGCCAAGTTTGAGGACTTTGGGGTTGGAGCTCCAAGAGCAGCCACTCCGGTTTCCTATGCGCAGTCATTTCCTCACACTGCAGAGGACATCTTTTCTGGCAGACCTTTGCTAGCCATGTAGTTTTTGCCGGGGGAGTGGGAGGGGGGGAGAGGGGGATGGAGGCAGTTGCCCCATCCTATTGGAAGACCTCTTGCCCCACTCTGTGGTTGATAGTCTGAGGCATATCAAAACTGAAGGTCAGTGGGATTGCAGGCAGAGGCAGGCCTCTGGAGTCTTGCCTGATCTAATCCTGGGCCCGGGGGGTAGGATAAGAAGACCCTGGTGCACATCTTGGTCCTATCCAAAGGCACTAAGCCAACCAGAGGGAGCCACAAACTGTGGATTGCTGGTAGCTCTAAACAGGGTACTCAGGACCAGTCACAAATAGCATCCTACACTGTCCTGCACTAGAGATTGGGAGTCAGAGTAGATCTACCTAACACAGAGACACAAACCCAAACAGGCAGCCAAAATGGGGAGATAAAAAAAAGTCCCAAATGAAAAAACAAGAGAATTCTTCAGAAGAAGAGCTAAATGAAATGAAGAGAATAAATTTATCAGACATAGAGTTCAGAATAATGATGGCAAAGATACTCAACAGCATGAGAAAAGATATAGTAACTATGAGGAATGACATAGCACTAATAAAGAACATAGTGGAAGGAAAACACAGCAGTTAGGAGAAGCCAAGGATCAAATCAGGGAATTAGAAGACAGGGCAGAAAAAAAAATCACTCAATCAGAGAACCAAAAAGAAAAAACAAAAATCAGGAGGACAGCTTAAGGAAGTTGCAGGACAACATAAAATGCAACAATATTCACATAATAGGAGTGCCAGAAGGGGCAGAAAGTGAGCAAGGGATAGAGAACATGTTTGAAGAAATAATGGCAGAAAACTTCCCTAACCTGGTAAAGGAAAAAGTCACACAAATTCAGGAGGTACAGAGAGTTCCAAGCAAGAAGAACCCAAACAGGCCCCTGCCCAGAGATACTTTTATTCCTGCATTTAAAATGCCAAAAATTAAAGACAAGCAAGAGAAAAGTAAGTGTTACCTGCAAAGGAGCTCCAATAAGGCTGTTAGCCGATTTGTCATCAGAAACTCTACAGGCCAAAAGGTAATGGCATGAAGTATCAAGGTAATGAAAAGCAAGGATCTGAAACCAAGATTACTATATCCAGCAAGGCTATCATTCAAAATAGATGGTGAAATAAAGCACTTCCCAGACCAAAAAAAAAAAAAAAAAAAAAAGGCTAAAGCAGTTTATCACCACCAAACCAGCACTGCAAGAAATGTTAAAGGGATTGTTGTAATGAGAAGAAGAAATAGAGAAACATAGGCATAAAGAATTAACATGGCAGTATATAAGTACCTATCAATAATAACATTAAATGTAAATGGATTAAATGCTCCAATCAAAAGACATAGTGTAGCTGAATGGATATGAAAAGATGACACAATTATATGCTGTCTACAAGAGATCCATCTCAGAACCAAAGACTCACACAGGATCAGAGTGAAGGGTTGGAAATTTTTTTTCCATGCAAATGGAAACAAAGAAAAAGCTGGGGTGGCAATACTCATATTTGACAAAATGGACTTCAAAATGAAGGCCATCACAAGAGACGAACAAAGGTCACTACATAATACTAAAGGGATCGCTGCAACAAGTGGGTATAACCCTGGTAAATACATATGCCCCCAATATAGGAGCACCTAAATATATACATAAAACTTCTAGAGGACTTTAAGGGAGTGATTGACAACAATACAGTCGTAGTAGGAGACTTTAACACCCTGCTGATTTCACTGGCTAAATCCTTCAGACAAAAAATTAACAAGGAAACACTTGACTCTAAATGACACACTGGATCAGATGGATTTAATTGACATTTATAGAACATTTCACTCCAAAGCTGCAGAGTATATATTCTTCTCAAATGCAAATGGGTCATTTTCAAAGATACACCACATGTTAGGACACAAAACAAGTTTCTGCAAGTTCAAGAAGATTGAAATCATATCTAGTATCTTCTCAGATCACAATGGAATGAAATTAGAAATCAACTAAAACACAGTAAAAACACTCAAAAATTCGAAGTAATCCCATCTTTATCCCCTTGGGTGTGTCTGCCCAACCCAAGACCCCACATGCACTGTCAATGTCTGGCTCCTGCATAAGAGTTTGGGCAGATTTGGAGACTCTGATGTAGACTCTATATTTTTCACTCTATATATTTTGGGCGGTTCCTTCTGTGCTAAACATGAAAATGCCCCACTTCCTGTTGACCATCTGGTGTGTCCAGAAAGTAGCCTTCCTGGCAATGGCCTTGCTTGCATCAAACTCTACCACCTCTTTTCCTCTCATTAACACAATCAGTGTGCAAGCAACAGCTTACGTGTTGTTCAGTAAAACCTTTACTTTCTGTTGGTATGCTTTGCCCTGTGTGTTTGCATGTTGCAAAGGGACAATTGTTTCCATATTTACAGCAAGCAGCAGAGCTGCAAATTAGTTTTAGTGACAAATGAAGATAACCAGCTGTAGTTGAGAATTCAGATTTGTACTGTTACAAAAATATGTATTCGTGAAACTAAAATTTCAAATCACTTCCTTCAAATCTAGAAATAGTGTGCTGGGTATGTGATCTGCAGTGAAGAACTATTTCTGATTTTTTAAAAAGATGGAAAATTAGCATATTAAAAACCCTTCTGGGTGACTTAGCTTTAAAATATTTTTAAAACACAACACTCTATATATGTGTGTATAAACAAATATTTTTTTCTCTGTTTTCATACTATTAATCGGTTTATATACTCCCCCCTCCTTTTTCACCTAATGTATAATATAGCATTTCATTTACTATTTGGTTACATAATATTTATAAATTTTAAAGTTTGGTGGCTTTACACACACACACACACACACACACACACACACACACACACATCAATGTCACAATGAACATCTTAATGCATTCATCTCATTTCTTTTTTCCTATTGAATTATGTCTATAATCCCTGTTGAATTATGTCTTGTGTTTCCTAGAATGGGGTTACTATGGACATAGCTTGGTCAATGTAGACTGGGGCAAAAGTAGGGTTACAATTGTTCATATGAAAATAATACAATAATTAGTAAATGATAATATAGAAATAATCTGTTTCACTTACTTACAACTGTAAACCTGCTTTCACACCACCTTGTATTGTCACCTGACTGCTAGAAGGATGTACCAATTAATAATGCTATGTATTTCCTTTTTCAAAATTTAATCAACTGTGGGAGAACAGTAAGTTCTGCTGTCCTGGGACTTGGGTGTTCCTAAAATTCACTGTGCTATCCAGAATCATGCAATTAAAAAAACCCACAGGGCTTATGGGGAAATTGGGGTTAGGGCACAAAATTAAAAAATGTTACCAGTGACACAGTAATAAAAAAGTAGGTAGCACTGTTCTGCACAGGCTAAGTGGTTAAGGAACAAACACATACATGCTACAATTAATGTGACTGGAAGTCGGCCTGTGCAAGTGAGTGTGAGAAGGATTGCAGCTTCTGAGTGATTGTGTCATCAGGAAGGATGGTTGTCTGAGTCGAGGAAAGATGTGCATAGGTGTGGCTCAGAACAACGTGGTAAACATGTGAGGTGTGTGCACATTTTGGGTACCCTACGTGGCTCATTCGGCTGAGTGTTTGTCTCTGCATTCACCTAGTGTTTCTGATGGACGAAAATCATGCACAAGCCAGTGCAGAATCTGTGCTAGGCTCAGATTGTTCCCGTACATCAATTGCGTTACAATAAATTTGTGTTTTCAAAACAAGTTACAGGAGAGCTCACCATGCTTTCTATTTATATTGCCTTTTGTTTGACTGGCATCTTACGCTCCTGTTCAATTTGCAAACAGGAGCTGTGTTGCTAAGAGCATTTTTTCTTCGTATTTAAAAATATGAAGATAGATAATTGCTTCACTTTGCTTTATAATAAATAAGGATTGCATCAGTTTTTATGTATGATAAAGATTCCATCATTATCAAATTCCCATCTGTTCTGTTTTCTTAGTTGGGGACTGAGAACAATTTGAACTACACAGTGGGCTTCTAGTACTTTCCATTCCTAAATAACAACCCATTCATTTATTCATTCCTTTAAAAATGGAAGTCTGACTACCGGCTAATATTTATTGATTACTTCTTGGGTAAAGTGAGGCTCTTTACAGTCTCATGGGACAAATTGAGTTTTTTTCCTTGATAGGAATCCTCTCTGAACTGCATCTTCAAAATGGGATGGTGTTGGCATCCTCATAAGGGATATGGAGGGTATACTGAGGTAATAGGTACAACTTCCCTAATTCCAGTTGAGGAAATGACAGTTTCCTTTTATTCTTCCACTAGAGGCCCAGTGCATGAAATTAGTGCATGGGGAGGGTCCCCTCAGCCAGCCTGCACCCTCACCAATCCGGGACCCCTTAGGGGATGTCCAACTGCCGTTTTAGGCCCAATCTCACAAACTAATCTCAATCTGGGACCACTGGCTCCTAACTGCTCACCTGCCTGCCTGGTCACTCCCAACTGCCTCCCCCTGCCAGCCTGGTCACCCCCAACTGCCTCTACCCTCTGGCCTGGTTGCCCCTAACTCTCCCCTCCCCCCGCCGTCCTGGTCGATCCTCACTGCCCCCCTCTGCTGACCTGGTCAGCCCTCACTGCCCCCCCCCCCCCCCCGATGGCCTGGTTGCCCCATGCAGCCTTCTGCTCAGTCATTTGGTCGGCCCTCACTTAACCCCCCTGCCAGCCTACTCACCCCACACAGCCTGTTCGGTCGTCCAGTTATTTCAGTTGTGATGGTTGCTTAGGCTTTTATATATATACTAGGGGCCCGGTGCATGAAATTCGTGCACTGGGGGGTGCTCCCTCAGCCCAACCTGTCCCCTCTCACATACTGGGAGCCCCCAGGGGAAGTCCTACTGAGGCAACTGGGCTGATCAGGGGAAGGCACCAGCCACATCACCCTGCTGTTGCAGCCACTGCCAGTCACCGCAGCCACCAAGGTGTTTTCATCAACACGGATTTCAGTCCCTTCACCATGAAAAAGTGACAACTTTCTTTAGGCATTTTCAAGATGTCTCTTTCATAGGATATGACATTTCTTTCTTTCTTTTCTTTTTTTATCCTCACCTGAGGATAAGTTTCCGTTGATTTTTAGAGAATGTGGAAGAGAAAGGGAAAGACAGAGAGAAACATCTAAGTGAGGGGAACACTTTGATTGGTTGCCTCCTGCATGAGCTCTGACGTGGGCCCCATCCAGGGAGGAGCCTGCAACCTAGGTACATTCCCTTGATCTGAATCGAACCGGACCCTGCGGTTAGCAAGCCTAGGCATTATCCACTGAGCCAAACTGGCTAGGGCAGGATATGACATTTCTTAGCCCTCCAGCAGCAGATCTTCCTTTTTTCCTCCAGGAGTGTGGTGGAAAAACCCTAGATCACCTTTTTGGATTCTTATACTCAAGTTACTAAGAATATTACCAGTGGCAAACAGGGAGCTTAGCCAGTGAGCGGTCAGAAAAGGTATTTTCTCTGTAGTTCACACCAATCGCCTCTGATCTCTGGCTATGCCCCTGCCAAGGCCGAAAGCCTCCCGGCCTGGGCAGGGGCCCCCCAGCTCCCTCCCATCACCAGCTCCACCCCTGCCAAGGTCTAAAGGCTCGGGGCCTGGGCAGGGGCCCCCCAGCTCCCTCCAATCACCCAGCTCTGCCCCTGCCCAGGCCCCAAATCTCTGGCTAGGGCTTGGGGCCTGGACAGGGGACCCCCAGCTCCATCAGATCGCCCGGTCACCCGGCCCCGTCCCTGCCCAGGAGCCCCCTGGCTCAGGCCCTTCCCAGGTTGCTCTGGACCCACAGGAGCCTACCTTGGAGTGACCTAGGCTGAGAAAGTTCCCGGGATCCAGGCTACTGGGCGCCTACATATGAAAATTAACCTCCATCTTTGTTGGGTCAATTTGCACACTCACTCTGATTGGCTGTGGGCATAGTGGAGGTACGGTCAATTTACATGTTTGTCTATTATTAGGTACTAGAGGCCTGGTGCACAAAATTCGTGCACGGGGAGGGGGTGTCCCTCAGCCCAGCCTGCACCCTCTCCAATATGCGATCCCTCTCACAATCCAGGACTGCTGGCTCCCAACTGCTCACCTGCCTGCCTGATTTCCCCTAACTGCTTCTGCCTGCCAGCCTGATCACCCCCTAACTACTCCCCTGCCAGCCTGATTGATGCCTAACTGCTCCCCTTCCAGCCTGATTGCCCCTAACTGCCCTCCCTGCAGGCCTGATCACCCCTAACTGCCCTCCCCTGCAGGCCTGGTTCCCCCCAACTGCTCTCCCCTGCAGTCCTGGGTCCCCCTCCCCCCAAACTGCCCTTCCCTGCAGGCCTGGTCACCCTTAACTGCCCTCCCTTGCCAGCCTGATCACCTCTAACTGCCCTCCCCTGCCAGCCCAATTGCCCCTAACTGCCTTCCCCTGCAGGCCTGGTCACTCTTAACTGCCCTCCCCTGCTGGCCATCTTATGGCAGCCATCTTGTATCCACATGGGGGTGGCCATCTTTGACCACATGGGGGCGGCTATCTTGTGTGTTGGAGTGATGGTCAATTTGCATATTACCTCTTTATTATATAGGATTCCATTCTGGTTTTTCTGTTGACTAACATCCTCCACAACCTTCTCAAGAGACAAGAGGGAGGGAAGGGCACCATCTTTGCTCCAGCAGTGAGAGTGCTGTCCTCTCAGTCCTGCTGCTGAGAGAAGAATGATTTATAAGGCCATCTAGCCCTCCTCAGAACCCCAATACCCTACTGGAGAGAAAATACTTGTGGTCTAAGACTGTGCTAGCCAACTGGTGGTCCATGGACTGCTGGTGGTCTGTGAGTTCCGAAAGGTTGGCGACCGCTGGTCTAAGAATATTAATAGTCTCTTACTGGAATGTTTCCAGTGAATGGCAGTGAGACAGTTGTGCCTTGTGTAATAGCGCCCTTGAAGTACCAACCTTTGATTTGTGCCAAGGTTCAGATAAACTGCATTCTCCTAACTTTATGGGGTGCCAGTCTGGAGTACTGGATTTGACCATTCTGTTACAAACAGGGATTTTTTTTGGTACAAACATTAATTCTGTTAAAACCTAGGAAAGGGTTATGACTTCAGCTTTGGGTCTGGTTATCAGAATGATACCACTAAAGTGTCTGGAGTTTAGAGATGCCAACCTGAAGAATCTTTGCGTTCTGGTCTCTTTGAGGTTGTTTCCCCTAACAAGGCATTTAAAATTATAGAACTGGAAGGAAACTTGTGGAAGGCTCCTTGAACAAGGATCATTTTGTTCAAGGCGTTTCACATTTATTTTCATTGTCTAAAAATGTTCTTTTTAGCACCAAATGCCAGGCAATTTCCCGATATCTATACCCAAGCAGAGTGGCTGGCTCTGAGTGAAGGGAGTTGAAAGTGAGGAGTTTAGTAGCCCTCTCTGCTCTGAGTTGACTTCGTGGGACACCTCCATCCATTTGTAGGGCTTTCTAGAACACAGGTGGAAAACCTGTGACAGCTGCAGTTCAGACCATCACTGTCAGCCAGAAGATGAATCTGAAGGTGTGATTCATCTAAGTCCCTCACAGAGCCAGCTTTTCCAACATTCACCTCTGCTCCCATGAATCAGAGCCCGGATCCAGGCTTAGGTTGATCTTGTTTTGAGCTTGAGCCCTGCACCACCAGCTTTGAGAGGATGGGTCCAGCTTTGCTGTCTGATTTGTGAACTCATGCTCTGGTGAGAGGGTGGAGGGGCATTTGCTTTTCATAAACCCTTTGAAAGTTCTTGGGAGTTTGCTAGGCCTTTGGCTCAGGGGCAACTAGTATGAGTAAAACAAGTTTTTATTAGCTTTTGATTTGGGTATTTGATCTTTGGTAGCTGAGTGTGTGTGTGATCCTGAGGGAAAGATACGGAGTAGACAAGAATGAACACTTTTCCACGAAGCTGGAAGCAAGAAAGCGCCTACCTAGAGTATAAGCATATCTGACCTGGGCCAGGGAAAATGGCCCTGCACCTTTTCCAGCTCCCTTATTTGTCACACCCTGGAGTGGCTTCTCTTGCTCTTAGGATAACTACAAGGTCAGAGTTCTTAACATGCCCTTGAAGACCTGGCAGTGTTTGGCTCCTGCCAACCTCTCAGTCTCATTTATCAACCTACCCCGCCCCCTCTCCTCACTTTAGGCAACCACCTCTCTATTCCTCAAATTGACCACACTCCTACTAGGCTCAGAGCCTTTGCACATTCTGTTCCCTCTTGACTGAAACTCTCTTCCCTCTGTGCCCCTCCCCCACACTCCCTTTTAGTTAAAGACATTTTATTGCCCCTCTTTCCATTCTCAGCTAGAGTGTTGCTTTTTCAGAGGAGCCTTTCCTGACCTCCAAGAAGAGGTCCGCTACCATTGAACATCATCCTTTTGTGTAGGGCAGTTATCTCATTTTGCATTATGTATTGATTGGTGACATTATTGATTTGGATCTGCCTCCCACCAGCTCCCACCCAGATTTTTTGTTCCATGAGAGTAAGGACCACACTTGTTTTTACTTACCATTGCACCTTTGGTGTCTACTACAGTGCGTGGTGTGATACGCATTCAGTATCTATTTAGTCGAATGAACGAATGAATGAGTTCCTTCTTTTATATCTTCTGAAAGAGTAGCTGTGGCTGTCTAGAGTATTATATTAAAAAATAAGAATTTACCAAGTGTTTCTGTGTACTGGGTCCTATGCTGAGCATCTTGGGTTGGTCTGGACTGATTGAGGCAAGTGCTGTGATTGACTAGCAGTGTCTGGCTTAGATGAGGGAAGTGTAAGAAAGGAAAGGAAAGAAGGGAGTTGGTGAATATTCAGAGAGTGTCCCTGATGTATCTCACTGATCCCGAGCACAAACATTTTGCTATTTTTTCTACCTTATTTTGACTTAAAATATTTTTAAAAATTCAGCATTTCTCGTGATTTTAAAAATCTGTATAATTATTTATCTCTTGTTTATTTTTAAAACTAATTGTCCTAAAGCATACTTTACATATCTATACTCGGTGTACCGTCTTATAACTTATACTGCTTCACATATAACTTAACATCCTTGCAACAGTATATTCTCATTTCCCTCCTGCCTTTGTCCTATTGTTGTCGTTCATGTTACCTTTGCATATGCCACGAACACACAATACATTGCTGCTCTTTTTGTTGAAGATAGGCATTGAACTTTAGAGCATTTAAAAGTAAGAAAAAAATAGTTTATTTTTACCTTCATTTATCCCAATTTCGGTGCTCTTTATTTCTTTGTGTAGACCCAAGTTTCTGTCTGGTATTATATTCCTTCTGTCTGAAGAATTTCCTTTAACGTTTTGTATAGAGTATGTCTGCTGGAGATTAATTCCCCTAGTTTTTGCCTGAGGAATTTTTTCTTTTTCATAAAAAAAAAGTTTTTGTTAGCTATCAAGTTATCGATTGAGAATATTTTCTTTCATCACTTTCAATTAATTTCTGATGCAAATATGTGTCATATTTACCAGATTGGCCATCATCTTTGTATAATTCAGATCATTTATATCCATATTTTCTATCTTCTTGATCTGTCTCAGACTGAAAGTATTGAGTTTAAATCTTCAGATTGTTTCCATTTTCTGTTGAATTTTTTAAAGTTAATTTTTTATCTATTCAGTGCAGAAAAGTTCATGACTATTATGTATTTAGGTTTGTATTTTTAATTTAAAAAATCTCCCTTTCTAATTGAATGCATTCTGCTCCTCAAATTTACTTTGATGTTCTTTACAAAATTTGATCCTGCCTAATACATTTTTGCTCTTTCTTTTAACTCTTATCACTAAGTGAGTATGTAATGAATTCTTACAATTGTTAGGTTTTATGATTGTTGTAGCTATTATTCAGATGCTTTTACAATAAAAAGTTGTAGTACAACCCATAGTTGTACTTTTTAAAACACTTGAACTAATTATGTATTTTTCAGAAGAGTTACATAGTACACAAGAGTAGAGATAAAGTTAATTGACTTTCAACCTCTGCTTTTTCCACCACAGAGATCTTTTTTTGACAGACAGACTCAAGATACAGAGATTTCTTCTATACACCTTCTTAGTGTTCTTGTTCCATTTTGATTTTTCCCTCTGCTAGACTTATATTGGCAGAGTGTCTATTAACTTTTCTTGATATCTATTCTCATTTTCCTTAATGTTTTCTTTAAAAATCTGTGTTCTTCTGCATTCTTGGAGAGCTTTTCAAGTATGTTGTTTATCTTACTGATTTGATTCTCAGCATTTGAATTCTGTCCTTTCCTGGTTTCAATGGACATTTTATTTCTTCACTTGCATTTTTTCCCTGTGGTTTCCTTTCATCCTTTCTTATGTAAATGAGTCTTCTTTTATTTCCGTTTCTTTATCTACCTGTTAGTTTTATTTCATCACTTATCCTTTTTTGCCTCTTTCAAAAACAGAGCTCATATTTTCTGCAGTATTTGAAAAGATGACACAAATATTATCATTAAATGTATAATAATACTTTTCTTAGATTTTATTGAGAATTTTTAGTTAGGATCATATTCTTATATGCTTTAGGAGTTTTTATAAATATGACCTGCAATGAGATTACTATTACCAGTATTTAATCTGTGTGTTTTTGATCAAAGAAAGGTCTCTCTGGTTTTGCATTTTCCAGTAGAGTGGGTGTGGGGATTCTTCTTGGCCCCTCATTATTTGGATGCCACTGAGTTCCCCATTCAGACTTTCACCCAGAGGTGTTTGAACTACATGGCACGGAGCTGAGTGTCTTGGTCTGTTTTCCTGGTGTAGTTTTGCTGGATGGAACAGGAAGCGCCACCTCTTTGTACTGCCTTCTCTAACTAGAAAATCTGAAGCAATCAGTCTTCTAGACCTGACACAGCCCATACCTGTTGCTCCCCAAAATTCTCTTATCTTTATTTTCCCCAAGGACTTCAAGCATCAAGTTGTAATGATGTGGTGCCTATACCTTTCTACCCCCAAGGGAGCCATCCCAGGGTGCTGAAAGGATACACAAAGAGAGGTCTGGTGGATGTGTGGCTTGAGATCTAGAATCAGGGATTGTCTAGGGATGGCTGCTCTGGTATATGTCTGAGCAGACAGTAGGCATGGTCATCTTCCTTTATTCTTTCTCCCCTCCTTTCCTCCCTCCCTCCCTTCCTCCCTTTCTTATTTATTTTTTGTTAATTCTCACCCGAGGGTATTTTTCCCATTGCTTTTTAGAGAGAGTGGAAAGAAAGGAAGAAGGGGGAGAGAGAAACATTGATGTGAAAGAGACATCAGTTGGTTTCTTCCCACACATGCCGTGACCAGGGCCAGGGCTCAAACCTGCAATCCCAAGTACATGCCCTTGACCGGGAATCGAACCCATGACCCTTTGGTGCCTGGGCCATTTTCCTTTATTCTTTTTTTTTTAATTGTTTGAAGTATTACAAATAGTAGTACATATGTCTCCTTTTTTTCCCCCATTGACCTACCCCCAGCTCCCCCTACCCCCTAGTACATGCCTTCACCTGCCCACCCTTCCCACCGCGCCCCCCCCCCCCCCCCCCAGTGTCTTGTATCCATTGGTTATGCTTATATGCATGCATACAAGTCCTTTGGTTGATCTCTTACAGCCCCCTCGCCCAACATCCCCTGTCTTCCCAATGTAGTTTGACAGTCTGTTCAATACTTCTTTGCCGCTGTATCTATTTCCCCCCCATTTCTTTCCTTTAAAAAATTTTGCCTCTGCAGACTAGAAATGAACATATAATAACAAAAAAAAATAATAATAGTAAAAAGTGTTTGAGTCCCAATTTCAATGTCCAACAGTTCTGAGTCCCTGTTTCAATGTCTAACAGTTCCTTATGTGTACATGTCAGCAATGATATCTGGATGGTGGGCACATGGTGGCAATGCAGGCCTGACCCTCTCTGGTTTGGTCCTAGGCAACCTGCAGTAGTGCACAGCTGCTGACTGCTTGGGTGGCAAGGCGTTGTCAGCGTCTTCCATCTCTGGACTGTTTTTCCTCTTGTCTTCGTGGTTGGAGCAGACCTGTCAATTCCTCTCTGTTGCAGGAATCCACATGGTCTTGGAGGTGTTTTCTGAAGATATATAAACATATTCTCGACCACAAGTTAATAAAGGAATCCTTTCTATATAATTGATTTGGGATCCTTTTTATTTTTGCCCAAACGATTTTCTTTTGTCTTATTTAGACACCATCTGTGTTTTTCATGGGTGTCTTGCTGTTAACATTACAAATGAAAATTAATGTTGTAAAGTAAAAATTTTCTAGATGCAATTTACTTACAGGATGTTTTTCCTTACATGATATTACCCTACTATCCCCCCTCTTTTTTTTTTTGATTAATGGAGGTTTTTGTAAATTTTATAATGCAGTCTTGATAACTTTAAATTTAATTTTTTTTTTTTTGCCCAAAAATATTACTGCTTTAGGTTCATTGCATGTTCAGGAATTTTACCATGAAATGAACTACCCATAGAAATTTTAGTTACTACTTTAAGAACAACTTTTTGTCCAGTACAATTAAATTTACTTGAATATTCACTTATTTCAATTAGTCTGTTTAAATTAATCTGAAAACTTGATTACTATTTTACTGTCAAATTTAATACTCTACCAACAATCTTAGTTTACCCTGTAAATATTAGTGGGAAGGATTATTTGCATTCTTGAGTAGGCCCTGAGCATTCCTGATGCTAGGCTGAATTTAGATATAGGACAGCTGCTGTCGGCCAAGTCTCTTATCTGTTACCTGGGTCCTGATCTGAGCTGGGCCAAGTCTCTTTCTGTTGCCTGGGTCCCGATCTGAGTTGGGTGTGGGAAGTGCGAAGCAGCCATGGGGGCAGGAGACCTCCTTCAGAAGGGGTGAGGGTTCAAGCCCCTGCAATGTTGGGCGGTGAGGGTCTGTGCCCCACTTCTGTTGCCCCCCAAGTTCTCTTCTGATGGCCTCTCTGCGACTGTGCCTGTCTTAGGTTGTTCCTTCACTGAGGAATCTTACCCGTCTCTGGCTAACCAGCCATCCTCCGGGGCCAAGCAGGGTGATGTGAGGTTCAGTTCTGTCTCCTTGGTAGCCTATGCCCCCGTAGCCTCCATGCCCAGCTCCTGTCTTGGGAACGCCTGGCCTGCTGGCGGAGTCCCAGTGCTGATCACATATCTCGGGGAACTCGGGTTTCTTCTCCAGTGAGGGCCCAGCTCACCCGATTGGGCGTGAAATAGATCCATGGTACCAGCCACCAAGAGGCTTCAAGCTCAGCATGAACAGAAAGCTCAGGCAACAGCTGAGGACAACTGGATTATAAGAAGAGGGTCCCTCTTGGCACAAAAGGCAAGAGGGGCCAATATAGGATGCTCAAGTGCCTTCTCAGTGCCTTAATTCCTTCTGAAAGGGATTAAATCCTTTCATGTCCTTTTTTTTTTTTTTAAATTACTTCCAACCATTCAAAGAATTCGTTTGTAAGTTTGTTTGGGATAATTGTACAATATGCTGTTGTAAAATATCTAAAATTATAATGACATTGTAGAATAATATCATGTAAGGATATTCTTTGCTCTAGGCCCTGGCAATTCCATTTCAAACTGGCTGTCAATTTCTTTTTGTAACTTTATATAAACTTTGTCAGGGAGGCAAAAACACAAATTACTTATTTTAGTTCAAGAGGCCCAATATATTGACTTTCAGTTACAATCCTTATGACTTTTGAAGGAAACTTCTCTTTGTTTCCTTCCAAAATAATTTTCAGTCTACAGAGAGTTTCATTTAAAAATCTTTGTCACATGAAACAATTTCTCTTAAGGTTATGGTGACCACCAGTATGGTTTAGATTTAGTATTTTATAATTTTTTAAATTAATTTTTATTTTTTACGTGTGTCCTTATTCCCCCATAACACCCCCCTCCCCACTTATGCCCTGCCCCCTTGTTGTCTGTGTCCATTGATTAGGTACATATGCATGCATACAAGTCCCTTGGTTGATCTCTCCACCTTTCCCCCCACCCTCCCCTACCTTACCTGAGGTATGATGTTCTGATCGACGTTTCTCAGCCTCTGGATCTGTTCTTGTTCATCAGTCTATGCCGTTCATTATATTCCACAAATGAGTGAGATCATGTGATATTTATCTTTCTCTGCTTATTTCACGTAACATAATATTCTCCATCTCCATCCATATTGTTGCAAATGGTAGGAACAACTTCTTTTTTACCGCAGTGTAGTATTCCATTGTGTAGATATACCACAGTTTTTTAATCCACTCATCTGTTGATGGGCATTTAGGCTGTTTCCAAATCTTGGCTATGGTGAATTGTGCTGCTATGAACATGGAGGTGCATATTTCCTTTCTGATTCGTGTTTCTAGGTTCTTGGGATATATTCCTAGAAGTGGGATCACTGGGTCAAATGGGAGTTCCATTTTTAGTTTTTTGAGGAAACTCCATACTGTTCTCCACAGTGGCTGCACCAGTCTGCATTCCCACCAGCAGTGCAGAAGAGTTCCTTTTTCTCCGCATCCTCGCCAACACTTGTCATTTGTTGATTTGTTGATAATAGCCATTCTGACAGGTGTGAGATGATACCTCATTGTTGTTTTGATTTGCATCTCTCTGATGATTAGTGACTGTGAGCAGGTTTTCATATGTCTCTTGGCCTTCCTTCTGTCTTCTTTCGAAAAGTATCTATTTAGATCAGTTGCCCATTTTATGATTGGGTTGTTTATCTTCTTTTTGTTAAGTTGTATGAGTTCGCTGTATATGTTGGAGATTAAACCCTTATCATTGATATCATTGGCAAATATGTTCTCCCATGCAGTGGAATTTCTTGTTGTTTTATTGATGGTTTTCTTTGCTGTGCAAAAGCTTTTTATTTTGATGTAGTCCCATTTGTTTATTTTCTCTTTAGCTTCCATTGCCCTAAGGGTAGCATCATTGAAGAAGTTCTTTCAGCATATGTCCGAGATTTTGCTGCCTGTGGATTCCTCTAGTATTTTCATGGTTTCTTATGTTTAAGTCCTGTATCCATTTTGAGTTTATTTTTGTGAATGGTGTGGGTTGGTGATCTAGCTTCATTTTTTTGCATGTATCTGTCCAATTTTCCCAACACCATTTGTTGAAGAGACTGTCTTGACTCCATTGTATGTTCGTGCCTCCTTTGTCAAATATTAATTGAGCATATTGATTTGGGTCAATTTCTGGGTTCTCTAATCTATTCCATTGATCTATATGTCTGTTCTTGAGCCAGTACTAGGCTGTTTTAAGAACAGTGACTTTGTAATACAGCTTGATATCTGGTATTGAGATCCCACCTACTTTGTTCTTCTTTCTCAGGATTGCTGTAGCTATTTGGGTTCTTTTTTTATTCCAGATAAATTTTTGGAAAGTTCGTTCTAGGTCTGTGAAATAGGTCGTTGGTATTTTAATGGGCAGTGCATTGAATGTATAGATTGCTTTGGGTAGTATGGACATTTTGATGATGTTGATTCTACCAATCCATGAACATGGTATGTTCTTCCATCTGTTTATGTCTTCCTCTATCTCTTTTTTCAGTGTCGTGTAGTTTTCTACGTATAGGTCTTTTACTTCTTTAGTTAAGTTTATTCCTAGGTATCTTAATTTTTTTGGTGCGATGGTAAATGGGATTGCTTTTTCAGTCTCTCTTTCTGTAAGTTCATTATTGGTGTATAGAACTGCCATAGATTTTTTGGCATTAATTTTGTATCCTGCTACATTACCGAATTCATTTATTAAGTCTAATAATTTTTTTATAGAGTCTTTGGGGTTTTCTATGTACAGTATCATGTCATCTGCGAATAAGGACAGTTTTACTTCTTCTTTTCCAATTTGGATGCCCTTTATTTCTTCTTCTTGTCTGATCGCAATGGCTAGTACTTCTAGCACTATATTGAACAGGAGTGGTGAGAGTGGGTATCCCTGTCTGGTTCCTGTTCTTAGGGGAAATGGTTTTAGTTTTTGCCCAATTGAGTATGATTTTGGCTGTGGGTTTGTCATATATGGCTTTTATTATGTTGAGGTATGATCCTTCTCTTCCTACCTTGCTGAGAGTTTTTATCAAGAAAGGGTGTTGGATTTTGTCAAATGCTTTTTCTGCATCAGTTGATATGGCTATGTGATTTTTATCTCTCAATTTGTTTATGTGATGTATCACGTTTATTGATTTGCGAATATTGTACCATCCTTGCATCCCCAGAATAAATCCTACTTGGTCAAGGTGTATGATTTCTGATGTACTGCTGTATTCGATTTGCTAGAATTTTGTTGAGGATTTTGGCATCTATGTTCATGAGGGATATTGGCCTGTAATTCTCTTTCATTGTGTTGTCTTTATCTGGTTTTGGTATTAGGGTGATGCTGGCCTCATAGCAGGAGCTTGAAAGTGTTCCTTCTTCTTGAATTTTCTGGAATAGTCTGAGGAGGATAGGTTTTAGTTTTTCCTTGAATGATTGGTAAAACTCCCCTGTGAAGCCATCTGGTCCCGGGCTTTTGTTTGCTGGAAGCTTTTTGATGACTGCTTCAATTTCTTCCATAGTTATTGGCCTATTGAGATTTTTAGAATCTTCCTGAGTGAGTTTTGGAAGGTTGTATTTTTCTAGGAATGTGTCCCTTTCCTCCAGATTGTGCAGTTTGTTAGAATAGAATTGTTCATAGTACTTTTTAACAATCCTTTGTATTTCTGTGGGGGTCTGTTGTTATTTCACCTCTTTCATTTCTGATTTTGTTTATTTGGGTCCTCTCTCTTTGCTTCTTGGTGAGCCTGGCTAAAGGTTCGTCAATCTTGTTTATCCTTTCGAAGAACCAGCTCTTGGTTTTGTTGATCCTTTGTTTTTTTGGTCTCTATGTCATTCATTTCTGCTCTGATATTTATTATGTCCTTCCTTCTGCTCACTGTGGGCTTTTCTTGTTGCTCTCTTTCTAATTCTTTGAGTTGTTGAGTTAGAAGATTTATTACCATTTTTTCTTGTTTTTGAGGTAGGCCTGTAGAGCTATAAACTTCCCTCTCAGGACTGCTTCCATTGTGTCCCATAGCATTCGCATTGTTGTGTTTTTATTGTCATTATTCTCCAGGATGTTTTTAATTTCTTCTTTGATCTCGTTGATCACCCAATCATTGTTTAATAGCATGCTATTCAGTTTCCAAGTGTTTGAATTTTTTGGAATGTTTTTATTATAGTTTATTTCTAATATTATGCCATTGTTGTCTGAGAAAATGCTTGATATGATTTAAATCTTTTTGAATTTATGGATGCTTTGCTTGTGACCCAATATGTGGTCTATTTTTGAAAATGTCCCATGTTCACTTGAGAAGAATGTATATTCTGAGGCTTTGGGGTGAATTGCTCTGAAGATGTCGATTAAGTCCATCTAATCTATTGCATCATTTAGAATTGCTGTTTTTTTTTCTGATTTTTTGTCTAGAGGATTTATCCAGTGATGTCAGTGGTGTATTAAAGTCTCCTACTATGATTGTATTGTTGTCAATCTCTCCCTTGATATATTCCAGGAGTTTTTTTATGTATTTGGGTGCTCCTGTGTTGGGTGCATATATGTTTACCAGAGTTATATCTTCTTGTTGAATTGCTCCCTTTAGTATTATGTAGTGGCCTTCCTTATCTCTTGTTATGGCTTTTACTTTGAGGTCTATTTTATCAGATATAAGTATCGCTACCCCAGCTTTTTCCTCATTTCCATTTGCCTCAAAAATATTTTTCCATCTCTTCACTCTCAGTCTGTATGAATCTTTTGCTCTGAGGTGGGTCTCTTGTAGACAGGAAATATGTGGGTCATATTTTCTTATCCATTCAGCTACCCTATGTCTTTAGATTGGTGCATTTAATCCATTTACATTTAATGTTATTATTGACAAGTACATGTTTGTTGTCATATTTTTCCTTAGTGTTTGTGTTTCTTTTTGCCTTTCTCTTCTTTTTACAGCAGTCCCTTTAGCATTTCTTGCATTGCTGGCTTAGTAGTGATAACCTCTCTTAGCCCTTTTTTGTCTGTGAAGCTCCTGATTCCACCTTCAATTTTGAATGATAGCCTTGCTGGGTATAGTATTCTTGGATTCAGTCCCTTGCTTTGCATCACTTCGTATATTTCATTCCATTCCCTTCTGGCCTGGTGTGTTTCTGTTGAGAAATCAGTTGATATTCTAATAGGAGATCCCTTTTAGGTAACTTTCTGTCTCTCTCTGGCAGCCTTTAAGATTCTTACTTTGTCATTGGTGTTCACCAATTTAATTATGATGTGTCTTGGTGTCGGTCTTTTGGGGTTCAACTTGTTTGGGACTCTATGTACTTCTTGGACTTGCATAGTTTTTTTCTTGCCAATATCAGGGAAGTTTTCTGTCATTATTTCTTCAAACAGGTTTTCTATTCCTTGCTTCTCTTCCTCTCCTTCTGGTATCCCTATTATTCGAATATTGTTTCATTTTGTGTTGTCCCAAAGCTCCCTTAGGCTCTCCTCTTGCTTTTTAAGTCTTCTTTCCAGTTGCTGCTGTGTTTGTGTGTTTTTCCTACCTTGTCTTCTAATTCGCTGATGCGGTCCTCAGCCTCTTCTAGTCTACTGTTTAAGCCTTCCAATGTGTTCTTTATTGCAGCTATGTCGTTCTTCATCTCCTCTTGGTTTCTTTTCATGTTGGTGACATTTTCATTCAGCTCCTTATAGTTCTCATTGAGTTTGTGTATTTGTCATTGAGTTGTGTGTATTTGTCATCCATCCGTTTAAACATCCTTATAATCATTACTCTGAATTCTCTCTCTGTTAAGCTGCTAGCCTCAATTTTATTTAACTCCCTTTCTGGTGATTCCTCTTTTTCTTTCCTTTGGGTATTGCTTTTTTGTCTCCCCATGTTTTCCTGTAATGTTTTAATTGTAGATCCAATTGCTTTGCTACCCAGGTTCTCTTGGTGATGGTGATACTGGTGAAATCTCTCAGTTCTCCTGGGCTTAGTAATCTAGTGTAGCTCCCTACTTGAGCTATTTGGGTTCTCTTGATGTAGGCCTGCGAGCTTGAGAGGCACAACTGTGGTGTATAGAAGTCAGCAGCTGTGGACGGGAGTGTCCCACTTTTTGCTGTCTTACACCCTTAATTGAAATCACGTGTGCCCAGTGGGGGCTCACAGTGGCACCAAGTAACCATCTGTCAGAGTTATGTGGCTCAGGGGACTACACTTTTGAAAGGGGTAACTGTGTTGCCCAGAGTTCTATAGTTGTGGGGTGGGCAGACTCAACTTTTGCTGCTGTGTCTGTAGTGGATAGGTGCTTTCTCCCAGTGGCAGCTCACAGGAGCACCCATGGTAAGTTTGCCAGCGAGGCACACTGAAGCACTCTGAAGGGCCCTGGCAATGTAGCTGCGTAATTGAGGTACCTAGCTTCTAAAGATTTCTCTCTAGAGTAGATCCTATGGCCTCAGGGAGTATTCAGATTCCATGGTGTTAATCAGGGTGGAATCTGGGTGTGGTTATATTGGTTTCCTGGAGACTGGAGGGAGGAGTTATCAGGAGAAAATGGCTTCTGGTGACTCAGCGCCAGACTGGCTACCACCTCTCCTGGACCGTCTGCTGCCTACTCTTCCCAGATTCCACAACTCCACCCCTTCTCCAGCACCTCAGCCACAGGTAAGTGTCTGTCTCCAAAAGGTCCCACGAACTAGGTTCAGTGGGGAAAGGTGCAGGCCCAAGCGTGAGGAAGGACCATGTCTCTGCAAGTTTCTCTCTTGCTGGCACTGAGTGGTCTGACAGCTCTTTAGGGCTGCCTTTGAGCTCAGATCCCAGATCCAGACTCCAAGGTCTAAAATCCACTACCTCCCGCAGTCCCGTTGATGCTTTTTTTTTTTTAGTCAGACACCTTGCCTGTCCTCAGAGACGCGGCTTGGTGCTGTGTAGTTTCTCCCTGACCTTCTGGGCACAGAAGACCGAAAGATTCTACTGCGTAGATCTTTGATTTTACCTTTTTCGGGGGGATCCCTGCCCTTCCCGGCTGCAAACTGTCTCACCAGCTGTGCCTCCTTCGCCAATTTGGGCTGGATTCCACTCGTTTCAGCTGCTCCCTCTATTTGCTCCGGGACAAGGCTCAGGACACGTCCTTCTATTCTGCCGCCATTTTGTCTCTCCTTTCCTTTATTCTTTATTGGCCTTGCTCTTTGCATTCAGAGGTTCAGACATGTACTTGTAACCCAAAGTTTCTCAACCCAACCTCATTTGGTGTGGGGCATTCCTTCAAGTCTGGAAAATCTTTGGTATCTTGGGCTCCTGAGTTATTATAATTTTATATGCTGTTTCTGGGATAGGAAATATGATTGACGATTTGTCTGTTTCCATTTGGGCCAATGGAGAGTTGGAGAAGAAGGTGAAGGAGACACAAGGCATGCTCCTCAGGAGAGTCAAGCTCAGGAGGCCACTCCTAGGCCATGTAAAGGTGCAGTAGGTTTTCTGTGACCTTGGCAGGGGTTAAAGGTGAGTATCTGAAGCTGCAGATATGCTGCCAGCCTCTATCAGGTTGGGCCCACTGGACAGGATTACATATAGTGAAGTCATTGAAAGCATGGCTCTGGAGCCAAGATGCCTTGGATCAAGTCTTACTTAGGTCTCTGCTGATTGTTAGAGACAGGGCCTTGGCCAAGGCTCTTCACCTCTGGTGCCTCAATTTTATCATTTATAAAAAAAGAGAATACAATTACTTGCCTTGTCGGGTTATTCTGAAGATCACATGAGTTCATGTGTGTAACAAATAGTTGATATGCAGGGATCACATACAAGTGGCTGGCACTTCGTATATGTGGAATACATGTTAGGTGGTGGAGGTGGTGTTTGGTTAGTTTACCAGTGGGAAACTGAGGAGGAAGGTGGGGAGTGACCCTCTCTGCTTGATCAGGCCTCTCATTGGTCCAAATTTGCTCCATCTCTGAAGGCCCAGTTTGGTCTCAGCTTAAATTGTTTTTTTCTTAGAGGAACCTTCCTGCCCATCCTATCTGAGGTAGCTCTGTCCCCAATGCCATTCTTTCTCACAGCACCTTTCTCTTCACCATCAGAGCACTTTCCATCCTTTGTTAGTATATGGTATTTTGTGATCATTCATTTAAGGGCTGTGTCCCCTACCAGCCTGATGGTTTCCCACTGATGCAGTGTGGCCAGGTGGCTAAGAGCTTGGGCTGAGGAATCAGACGAACTAGGGTTCCAATCTTGGCTAACCACCTACTGACTGTGTGATCCAGGGAAAGTTACCTACCTTCTTGGAGCCTCAATTTCCTCACCTGTCAAATGATGTTAGAATAATAATATCTAGGTTAAAGCCTGGGTGTGGAGGCAAAATCTAACACCTTGTAGGTAAGTGCTTAGCACAGTTCCTGGAATTTAGTAGGTATGTATGTATGTATCTATCTAATCTATATAAAGAGGTAATATGCAAATTGTCCAGGACGCCGTAATGTCACAACCGCTCAGGAGGAGGCTGCGCACACAGGTGGATGGGAGGGAACTGTGTGCGAGGTAAGGCAAGCCACGGATGGCGCAGACCTGGAATGGAGACAGGGGAAGGCTGTGGTGCACCAGCAGTCCTGCCTCTGTGCATGAGCTGCAGAGGAAACACCTTTCTGACCATTCATTGCTAAGCTCCCGGTACGCCACTCGCAGAGTTCTTGGTAACTTGAGTAATAAGAATCCAACGCAGTGATCTAGGGTTTTTCCACCTCTCTCTTGGAGGAAAAAATGAAGGTCTGCTGCTGGAGGATAAGAAATGTCATATCCTGCCCTAGCTGGTTTGGCTCAGTGGATAGAGCCTTAGCCTGCCAACTGCAGGGTCCAGGTTTGATTCTGATCAAGGGCATGTGCCTAGGTTGCAGGCTCCTCCCTGGATGGGGCCCACGTCAGGGCTCATGCAGGAGGCAACCAATCAAAGTGTTCCTCTCACTTTGATGTTTCTCTCTGTCTTTCCCTTTCTCTTCCACATTCTCTAAAAATCAATGGAAACATATCCTCAGGTGAGGATAAAAAAAGAAAGAAAGAAAGAAATGTCATGTCCTATGAAAGAGACCTCTTGAAAATGCCTAAAGAAAGTTGTCATTTTTTCATGGTGAAGAAACTGGAATCCATGTTGATGAAAACACCTTGGCAGCTGTGGCAGCTGGCAATGGTAGTAGCAGGGTGATGGGGGTGGTGTCTTCCTCTGATCAGTCCGGTTTCCTCCTGCAGAGAGAGGCCAGACTGTGGCTTAGGCCCGTTCCACATGGGGAGCAGGCCTAAGCTGTCAATAGGACATCCCCTGAGGGCTCCTGGACTGTGAGAGGGGGCAGGCTGGGCTGAGGGAACCCCCCCCCACAATGCATGAATTTTGTGCACCGGGCTTCTAGTCCTATCTAATAAAAGAGTAATATGCAAATTGACTGTACCTCAGCTACACCCACAAGCCATGCCCACCAGCCAATCAGGAGCGAGTATGCAAATTAACCCAACCAAGATGGCTGCGGCACAAAGTGAGCAGGAAGCTTGGGTTTCCCCGGCAATGGAGGAAGCCAAGCTTCCTGCACACCCTGGCAGGCCCTGGACTCCACTCAAGGCTACAAAGTTTCTATTATAGAAGAGAAATAAATCCCAACAAAAATGGCAGCAGCTACGGATCTGGAGAGAGCAGGAGGCTTGGGTTGCCCCTGGTGATGGAGGAAGCCAAGCTTCCTGGCTTGCCTTGGACTCTGCTCAAGGCTACAAAGTTTCAATTATAGAAGATAAATAAATCCCCCCCAAAAATGGCTGTAGCCACAGAGCAAGCAGGAGGCTTGGGTTGCCCCTGGTGATGGAGGAAGCCAAGTTTCCTGGCTGGCACTTGCCTCTGCTCAAGGCTACAAAGTTTCAATTATAGAAGATAAATAAATCCCAGATACCAGGGCCTCCACTTGGGTCATTGGGGGGCGTGGCCAGCCTGTAAACCACCACAGGCCCCTCGCCCAGGCCACCCCATGTCCCAAGGGAACTCCAGCCCTGATCCAGGACACTCTTCAGGGCAAACCAGCCAGCCCCCACCTGTGCACCAGGCCTCTATCCTATCTAATAAAAGAGTAATATGCAAATTGACCATCACTCCAACACACAAGATGGCTGCCTCAAGATGGCCAGCAGGATAGGGCAGTTGAAACGGACCAGGCCTGCAAGGGAGGGCAGTTGGGGGCAATCAAGCCTACAGGGGAGGGCAGTTAGGGGTGGCCAGGCCTGCAGGGGAGGGGAGTTAGGGGCAATCAGGCTGGCAGGGGAGCAGTTAGGCATCAATCAGGCTGGCAGGGGAGTGCTTAGGGTGTGATCAGGTTAGCAGGCAGAAGCAATTAGGGGCAATCAGAGGGATGTCTAATTAGGGGCAGTCGGACATCCCTTGAGGGGTCCCAGATTGGAGAGGATGCAGGCTGGGCTGAGGGAAACACACCCCTGTACACGAATTTCATGTACCGGGCCTCTAGTTTATATATAAAAGGCTAATATGCTAAGTGTCCTTCCAACCATCTGACTGGTCGCTATGATGTGTTACTGACTACAACGGGGCAGATGCTCAACACAGGAGCTGCCATGACGCACACTGGCCATTGATAAAGAAACGACACTGTGGACCTAGCACCGACAAAAGAATACTTGGCTTCCCCCAAATGGGACACAGGCCCCACCACCACCCTGGAGCAACACCTCACCAAATCGCACCCAATGCTGCCAGACCCCATGGCGCAAAATGTGGCCCACAGCCCAGCCCAGCCCAAAATGGTCGCTGTGGGTGCCAGGTAATGACTTCACGTAGCAATGCCTGGCTTCCTCTCCCTAGTGACTAGCCTCCTTGGAGTTTCTTCAGCCTGGGGACATGACTTGCTTTATAGCCAGGTGCAAACATTTTATACTTTAACCAAATGTTTGTGAAGCATTTTCCTGTGCCTCATCTCGTTTGATCATCACAGAAGTCCTGGAGTAGGTAGATAGGAGACTTGGTAGGTAGAATCCTATTTTCTTTTCATTAGCTGAAAAATGGAGATTTAGGAAGTTTAGAAACTTGACCTGACTGAAAAGAAGTAAGAAATGATGGACCTTGAAAATGACTGAAGGTTTTCTCACTGTGCAGAATATAGTCAAACACTGCTTCAATTAAATATTTTACCATTTGTTCTCCCTGCATGATCTACAGTAATAATCTGCATCATGTTGATATTTACTGCTCAGTTGCTGACAATTACCTGAAATAGAAGTTGGGGTGCTTCTCTGAGCTGGAAAAAGTTCAGTTAAATCAGAAAGCAGGTCTAATTAAGCGAGTTTATTCTGTATATTAAAAAGGCTAATTTGACTCACGCAATCGCGATACATATAAAGCTCTTGCTGGCATCAGTCACATGCATGTTTTGATCCGTCATTGTCGATGGTGAATTTGGTTGACACTTCTATTATAGAGAAAGGGTGCATAGCGATATTAAAATATTTATTCTAATTAACTTCTTTTCAATGTGATGAATCCATGCACCAGACCACTAGTATTCTAATAATGGTGATTGCCATCATTATTTTTCCTAATGAGATACTATCCATTCATCATTGTGGCACCACTAATAATGTATCAGAATTCTCCTGCAATTACAGAGAGTAAATGTTATTAATGATTTGATTGAACTCTAAGGAATAGTCCATAGTCTCAGATTGTTTGTCTTTGAAAAGAGAAGCTGGCGGGTGTGTGTGAGCACAAAGTTTTAAAATATCACCCACATGGTGGTTATCAAGTGCATGGAAAAGGGAAGGGGATTGATGGGGTTGTTACAATGTGAAGGGTGGAGGGGGTCCTTTGCAGGTAGGGAGTGGGGGCATCAGGAGCCAGTCCCTAGCACCTGGAGGCCCAGGTCTCTGTTGTCAGCAGGTGCGTGGAATTAGGGGATAGTGGTGGAGATTGGGGGAGCTTAAGAGGAAGAAAGAATTTCTTGGACAGAGAAGGTTGCAATCCTTCACAAGATCACATCATGAATAACATGGGCCTTTGTTAGCAACAGAACAAATTAGAATTCTGATTCTATTTGTGATGCTCCTGAGAACACAAGGAGAAGAGGGTCAGGAAACTTACATGGTATGTGCGGGAGGAGATTAAGTCCTAGCAGATGGGGTATGATGGGGTATGAACTCCTTGTGGGCATTTTGATCTTTCAGAAAAAAACAATTGTTTTTCTAAACCTGAAAAAAAAACTTTAAAAAATGTTTAAAGTGTGCAGGAAATAATGTATATACCAGCACTTTTGTCTTCTGAAGTTTCATATGTATTAGAGCAATTCCACTCACCTCCTTGTGCTCTGTAGTGTTCAAGACACTTTACTCTCCCCATTGTATTCCTTTCTTTCTTCCAATAATCTTTCAGGTAGCGGCTGCCATTGCTGTTATTATTGTTGTTGTTATTATTGCTATTACTATTTTACAGATGGGGACACTGAGGGCCAGAGAGGTTGGGCAATTTGCCCAGGGTCATGTGGGTAGAAAGAGGTGGAACCCACAGTTTTTCCTCCCCACACATCAGACTATTAGGGACAATCCTGTTAATAGGGTTCATTGTTGTCATTGGGTTAATTTGAGTAGAAATGGTGGTCAAGCCATGCAGTGGATTTGTGGATGGGACCAGAGGTGAAAGCAGTGACCTTTCTGTCACCTATAAAGCCACTTGTGACTCTGTGACTCAAGCCTACAGTAATGTGGAGGGGGAAAAACCAAGCTGCCCCTCCCTCCATCTTTGTTGTGGTTCCAATTAGGGGTGTTGACACTGCACCCTTGCTGACTCCCCAGGCTTCTCCAGCAACCCTGCTCTGAGAGCCATCTAAGTGGTGGACTTTGTCTTCTCCCCAGGGAGGCATTACATATTCTAAGAGGGTCATATTCTGCAGGATAGGGAAACAATCTGTCTTTAGATTACCATCAAGGTTTGTATTCACAGGAGGATTTGCAAGATTAAGTGACCTTTACTTTGGAATGCAAAACTACTTATTTGTATACTCTCCACAACTACCCCCTATGACGTACTGTTATTTCCCCTTTGCTAGATGAGTCATCTGAGGCCCAAAGAGGTTTAGTAACTTGCTCAAGAACACATGATAGAAGGCTTCGCAGGAGATTGAAGCCAGATAGTCTTGCTCCATGGCCCATGCTCTTAATACTGTACCACACTCATTTGGATGAATGAGTGCTATCCAGCCACCATTTATTCCAGAATTCACTTCTCTACTCACCCTTTTACCCGTCACCCATCCATCCAGTCATCAGTCCATTTACCCATCCTTTTATTCATCCCTGATTCTACTATCCTCCCACCTGTTTATTCTTCCACAAGCCATCCATTTTTCCATTCACCTGTCCACCTACCCATCCACCTACAAACCTATTCATTGTGTTGACTCTTTGTCTAGCGTGGTTTTCTGCTTCATCTGGGAAAGAAGTTTCTCCATCCTGGGGGCCAAGCGTATGCTTTCTGAAGCTGGAGACCCTCTTGTCAACACGAATTCCTTAGCTCCTAAGACATATCTGGGCTTGCTCCTGACTCTCGTAGGTTGGTGTTCTCAGGAATGCTGCTGATTGCTTGTTCAGTTTCCTCCCTCTGTCAACCTGTGGAGGTCTTCCCCCTTCAACATCCTCCAAATGTGCAAATGGCAGGCTCTTCTAGAAACACTCTTGACTTCTTGAACATTATCATAAATGAATGCTTAGCTAGTCCCATGCCCTGACCCAAAGATTGGAAGTTATATTAGTTTTGTATGATTTTACTTTTTAAAACTTAGACTTTGTATTATACTGCTAAAATTTATTTACTAAATTTAAAACAGATGTTCACAGGGCGTTTTATAAGGAAAGAAATTTTAATAGAAGTAAGCCTATTTGATTGAAGATTAATCAATTAAGGAGACAATTAAAATTGTCTACGAAGAAGTAGTATTATGAAGAAGCAGTATGTCTTAGCTATTTGCTTATTTATTTAGTGCAAAGCAATGAAAGTCATTTAATTATTTTTCATAGCCTCAGTTGTGGTACAAAAATCTCAGTGTTCAAAATTTTCTTATTTTTTATTATGGAAAAAATTAAACATAAAAATTTAAACATGTTAACAGTCATATAATGAACCTCCACATACCCATTCCCCACCTTCAACAATTATCAACTATATATACCCACTTTCCCCCCTCATAATATTTTTTTATAAATTTCTAGGTTATTACTTAATGTCAAATTTCTATTCTAGAAAAGTATATTATGTTGACATTGAAATATAATAAATGTTTGAATGTAATTTTTTAATCCTTAAAATCCTTTTGCTTGTTGGGGGTAGAGCATTAAAATTTTCTGTCAGTTTTTTAAATTAAAAAATTCAAATCTATAGCAAAGTTGAAAGGTTAGTAAATGACCCTCACATACCCTTCACCTAGATACACTGGTTATTAGCGTTAGGACTGGCATTTTCCTAAGTGTGTTTTTCCATGGGATTACTTGAAGACAGAGGAGATTATCTTACATTTGAAGGTATGAAGACAGTAGCACATGGCTTTACAGCCAAATGGATTTCGGTTCAGATCTCACCCCTCTTAGCAACGGAATTGTAGGAGAATGGCCCCATCCTCAATCCCTTCTTCTATCAAATGGGAGTAATAGCATGAATACACTCATGGGTTATACAAGGTACATAATAGGGTCTTTGCAAATATTACCTATCACCTAGCCTCAGTTTCACCTCCTGTGTTGCAGCATGGGACTCTGAATGGGGGGAATTGGGCTTTGGCAAATCAATTCATTTTTATCAATATGGAAGATTTTTGTTATTGAGCGTTGGTATGGCATAATGATTAAGAAAATACATCTTGGGGGAGTGTGGTTCCAATCCCAGCCCTGCCTTTACCAGATTGGAATTTGGTGAGTGATTTCATCTCTCTGAGCCCAAGTTTCCTCACTGTAAAATGGGGTTAGAAAGAATATCTACCACATTGGGTTGTTGTCAGGACAAAAGGAAATGGGGACATCCATGCCCAGCATTTAGTGTAATGTCTGCCTCATCTGTGCCCAATGCATGTTACTAATCAATAGTATTATAAGTAAGGATACATCCGCATAGTAGTGCCTACCATATAAATGCTTAATAAGTATTACGTATTATTATTAATATTATTATTATTAGTAGTAGTAGTAGTAGCAGTAGCAGCAGTAGTAGGGGTGAAAAACCAACAGCAAATTGGCCTTTAAAAGTCTGATTTTACTTTGGTGCAATGAAAAGAATAAAGATCTTTAATGAAAATTTGCAGTGTGATTTCAAGCAAGAATAAGCCTTGGATGGATGGACAGACAGATGCCACCAGCCAGGCATAGCATCAGTAAATCATGGGAAATGACCATGTACCTTGGGTTCCATTCAGTGATGTCCTAAAATAAACCAGCCACCTTGAATGCCCCTGAAAGTGTCAGGGTTGTTGTCCCCAGGACATAGCCTAAGTCCTGAGGGCTTTGTGCTGTTCTTGCTGTCTGGGACTGATTTTTCCCTTTCTCTCTTTCCTGGCTCTCATCTTGTATACCAGGTCGAAAGGATTGTAGACAAGAGGAAGAACAAGAAAGGAAAATGGGAGTACCTCATCCGATGGAAAGGCTATGGGAGCACAGAGGACACATGGGAGCCAGAGCACCATCTGCTGCACTGTGAGGAGTTTATTGATGAATTCAATGGGCTGCATGTGTCCAAGGACAAGAGGATCAAGTCAGGGAAGCAGGCCAGCGCCTCCAAGCTCCTGCGCGACAGCCGAGGCCCATCGGTGGAGAAACTCTCCAATAGACCTTCAGAATCTGGGAAGAGCAAGGGGACTTCTCATAAACGGAAGCGAATCAACCCTTCCCTGTCCAAGCCGAAGAAAGGGTATCCAGCCAAGCCCCCTGCGTCAGGCGACAGGGCCGCCAAGACGGTGTCTTACAGGACTACCCCCAGTGGATTGCAAATAATGCCCCTGAAAAAGGCTCAAAATGGAATGGAAAACGGGGACACTGGATCCGAGAAGGACGAGAGGCACTTTGGAAATGGGTCCCACCAGCCCGGCTTGGATTTAAATGACATTGGTGAGCAAGACCTGGGCGAGTGTGATATCACCCATGCGGCACTGGCAGAGAACGGGCTCGGTATGTGGCTTGTCTTTCTCCTGCATTTGGCTCCAGCCATGGCGGGTGGGGGCTTTGCATGTACACACAAGACCCCCATCTTCCCCTGACTTTTAGCTAGGCAGTAATTCTCCCTTGGTCTCTCTCACCTAGGGCCATGTGGACTTGGCCATGAGCTCACATTGGTTACAGACACCCATGCATATAGGGGAGGGCAGGCCAGTGGTACTCCAGCTAAGGGCTGGAATGGGTCCAAAATTCCTGACTGCACTTGAAGACACCCGAGGCCATGGTAACCATCCTAGATGTTCTCCTGTGAGGGTATTTCAAAGTCCTGACCTAGCAGGATCTGAGGCTCATGTCCCCTGAGGGCCAGTGCCTTTTCAGGGTGGCACACGCCTCTCAGAGCCCTTGCTTTCAATCTCCTGGGGTGCCTAGCAGTGTAGCCTACAGAGGTGAGGTCTGGTTGGAGTCTGGTCCTCCTCAGACCCAGTTTGGACTTGGGTTTTGCTAACTCATATGTGAGCTGGAGCCTCTTACCCCTCCTCTATAGCTAACATGCATGACCTTTCCCCATTTCTGAGTTACATCTTACATGCTGCCCTGTCCCATCCTTTGCACATTCTTTTGGTTGGCCCTTAACTTCTTACTCCATCCTGGAAGTAATAGCAAAGATGATAGAATTCCTCCCCTTACCGAGTTCCCAAAGGCAAACTTAAAGACAGAGGAGGCAATAACCCAGGTAATTCAAACTCTCAAGCCGGACATTTCTCTAATAGTCAAATTGCTCCCAGACTGAGTCCTTAAGGCCAAGTCTTCCAGGTTAGCTGTGTGTACCTTCTATGTGCACTCCCCCAGTTCTTGGATATCTGTGTGCCTATGTGGTGGCATTTTTTCCCTTTGCTGCCAGAACCCTGAGCCTTGGGATGTCAGGAAATCCTGCACAAGTGTGGAGTGCCTGTGCCCCACAGAGTAGGGCCCTCAATGGCCTGGGTGGAACCAGGGTGTGAGTGGGAATGGGTGCATGGTCACTGGTGGGAAGAGCTCCTGGAGGGATGGGTGGTGGTGCTTTCAGAGTTCCGAGTGCTCAGCGTGTCCTGCTGGGGAGAGTGTGATATCTTTAGGGACTCTTGCCGGGGAATCTGAGCAATTGCTTGCAGATTCCTCCTTCTCCAGAGAGGAGTTTCACCCAGTCAGGATTTATTTAGCAGTCTCTGCCCCAGATTGATTCCTGTTTCCGTCTGGGGATTCCTGATGCTGACATGACTCTGCCTGCTACCATATGTAAACGCTGTTTGCTTAAAAAATTCATCTTTCCAGGAGGAGTGGGCTCGTGTAAATGAGGCCTGGCACAAACATCCATATTTGATGCTCCTATGACAACTGCTGGCAGTAAAGGAATTCCCTGTCTTGGGGAGGGTGGCTGGTGAGGGGAGTTTCTGAGGTTCCTGGGATGCAGACAGAAGAAACCTGGGCATGATTCCTCATACCCTGGCTGGTAGAAGTGCCCTGTCCTGTCTCAAAATGTGGCTGCAGAGAGATGGGAGAAGTATGAGGGAGGATAGTTTGCTCACTTAAGCTGCCAAACTGCAGCATGAAGGAGAGAAGGCAGTGGAGAAGTCTAGATGAAGGTATACTTCTTGTTCCCTGCAACTTTCCCAAGTGGGGCAGAGTGCTAGCCATTTGTTCTCCATCCTTTGGCCTAGTCATTGCCCCCTGATTAATGATCTGATGATGGGCATGCTATCCCACAGTGGGGGAAATAGGTAAGGACAAGCCTGCTGGGATCAGAGGTGGCCTTGTTCATGTCCAACCTGAGCTCCAGAATGCTTCTTCAGATCTTTCTCACCTCGGGTGTCTTGTTGGCCCCATTTTTTCCTGTGTTCTGTACTCCACTGGGGCCCATCCTTGGTAGAGAGGAGGAAGCTGCCTGCCTCTGTTGTGTTCTGCTTTGAGTGTTCCCAAAGGGCCCTGTTGTTTAATTACATCCCATAGTGTTAGTGTCCTGGAGATTCCCCAGAAGGTGAAGGCAGTGGTTCTCAGATTGCACATGTGTAAGATTGGCTGGCACCTTGTTAAGAATGCAGGTCCCAGAGAGTCTGATTTACTATGTCTGGGGTGGAGCCCAGAAGATGGGCTTTTATTTGTATTTGTTTATTTAAATATATTTTTATTGTGTGTTTTTTTTTTTTTAGAGAGATAGAGGGAGACGGGGAGAGAGAGAAACATAGATCAGCTGCCTCCTGCATGCTCCCCACTGGTGGTTGAGCCCACATCCCAAGCATGTGCCCTGACTGGGAATCAAACTGGAAACCTCATGGTGCACAGGATGACACCCAACCAACGGAGCCACAGTGGCCAGGGAGAAGATGGTTTTTTCACGAGTACCCTGGGTAACTCTAATGCACTATGGCAATATGAGGGTGGCAATTAAATTTTATATCCGATGTCAATGTAAGTCAATTCAATACTTATTTTTTGAAAACTTCCGAAGGGCTAGTCACTATTTAGCTGCTTGGAGTAGCATAATAAAAAGATAGATAAGGACTAATCCCTCTGAAACTTACAATATATGCTCCAATAAGTTCAAAGTGGATTTCTCTAGCTCAGTCTAGAACTAGTTGAGAACTAGTTGAGAGCTCCTGAGGTTGGCTCATTAGGAGTAATACATATGTTATATACATGGTATGCCTTTGCCATGCCCACCGTGACATCTTTTGTGGTTGCTGGGGTGATAAATGCTCCAACCACTGTCAGCCTTTAACACTCTGGTGAGAACTAGCTTATTGTTTAGGTCTTGGGGTAACAGGAGAGGAAAAGACTGGGAATCCTTGCTAGAGAGAGAGGGTGGTTTGGGGTTCTTGGACAAGTTCCAAGGCAGAAGGTGTGTTATGGTTCCAGAACTTTCCAGCAACGGTCAGAGGTATACTCAAGTACATGTTTCCACTTACATTTTCAACAAGAGGGTAGCCTTGATGATGTCATGTCAGTGCTCATGTAGAACAAATGTCCTCTTCCTCCTCCTCTTTCACCCCCCTACTCCCGCCCTTCCTGGCCACCTTTACCAAAGGGCCCAGTTCCCAGTGGCACAAGGGCAAGCTGATGGAGTTTTCAGCACCAAGGAGGACTCATCTTTGTCTAGCAGAAGGTGGCTGGGGAGATCCTGGCTACGCTTCCCCAGCATTTGTTTTGGGGGTGGGCTGTTGCTTTTTATATGATTTTAACTTCTCTTTGGTGGATTAAGGTTCTGCATACAGAAAAGCAAATTATGTAACACGTTACTCATTTACTGCTGACTTCCCTGATCTGTGCTGTGGGAACAAGTGCTAAATCGGGGCTTTGGAGGGTGGTGTTTTGGTTTCAGGCTGCATTTTCCCCAGCAGTGTTTGTGAAGTGACTCGGTACGACTCTTGATTCCAATTTTTCTTCCATAATGGCTAGCCTCCCTGTGATCCGGAGACCATCTGCCTCAGTGTCCCTTAGGGAGCTTGTTAAAAATGGGCTCCACCCCAGTTGAATGAATCGGGATCTCAGGAGATAGGGTGGGGGTTCTGCATTTTAAATGCTGAATTTTAATGGCCTGGGTATGTATGTCCATTAGTTCCTGTAGATGCGTTTGGTTGTAAGTGATGGTTTATCGATCCATTGGGGTAGATCCAAAGATAATGGTTGGATTTTCACTTTGTAAATGGGAATGTGATTTGGTCCTTCAAAGTTTAAAACCTGACATAATTTCTCCTTGCTGATGCACTTCCTACCAGGCATCTCTTTTTACTCTAAAACAGAGCAGTTCAATCTGTATGGAAAAACTTTTGGTTAGCTAATTCCCGTGGTCTGGTCCAGGAAGACTGGTTCGTGCTCTCTGGCCTACTAGTAAATAGGCTAGAGCAGTTTGCCGACCACACTAGAGCATCGACACTTTACAGATTCAGGTGAGCCTTTCACCTGTGGAAATATCCCTAACTAGGAGCCAACCTGTCACTCTAAACCCCAGCACAACACACAGATGCCCAGCATTCTCCGGACTCCCATGAAGCCAGTGAGTGTCCACTCTTGATGCTGAGGCTGTGGCCCTGTGTTCACACTTCTACGAATTTGAGATCATTTCTCCTGTGTCCTGAGACTGTTGTCTGTCGCGCAGGCACTGCATCCCAGACACTCTGCTTGATTCGTGTTTTCAGCATTGTTCCTATCATCGAGTGAGTCATCCCACACCAACGTGCAGCATTTGTCACGTTCTCTCCATTGATCTTTAAAATTATCTCAGCTTTCACTGGTATAATGTTTATGTATCTCTTCCTACTCTTTCAACATGATTATAGTTTTTTCCTTTGTTGAACATAATGGAGTTTAACAGCACTTCAGAACTGAGCATGAGCATGGGACATGCCCTGGGACTTTCAAGAATATAGGGCTCTGGAACATCAAACCAGTATCAGATCCTGGGGGAGGGGGACATTAAAACACAGATTACTAAAATTGAGAAAACAAATAAGAAAACAAACAAAAACCCCCACTGAGACTGCTGTGCCAACCCCAGAGTTTCTAATTTAGTAGGTTTGGGGAGAGGGACTGAGAATCTGCATTTCTAGCAAGTTCGCAGATACTGCTGCAGGGCCAGGGACCCAGATTCAGAACCACTGCTCCAGACAAATAAGCACCAAGATGGCTGAGATGAAAATGACAGACAGTGATTGAGAATACTGGTTGGTGATAACAGACTCACAGATACATTGAACAGTGACAGCTGTCAGAGGGGAGGGGGTTCGGGAGCTGGGTGAAAAAGGTAAAGGGATTAAGCAAAAAAACCCCCACAAAAAACCTCATAGAAACAGACAACAGTATGGTGATTATCAGAGGGAAAGGATGGAGAGGGGAGGTAGAAGAGGGTAAAGGGCGGGGGATAAATGGTGATGGAAGGAGACTTGACTTGGGGTGGTAAACACACAACACAATATACAGATGATGTATTACAGAATTGTACACCTGAAACCTGTATAATTTTATTAACCAAGGTCACCCCAATAAATTCAAGAAAAACAAGGAGAATACCAGTTGGTGGCACTGGGGAGATTTGAAGCGCCTTTGGCCTGGACCTTAAGTTTGCATTTTTTGAGAATTTATAAATTGAAAGTTTGAGAGTATGGGAATGATGAGGCCTTGGAGTTTACAAAGTACTTTTCGTGATCCTTATAGCAGTCCTAAGTGGTAGCTGTTGATGTACCCACTCTGTCGAGGAGACTGAGGTTACAAATGTTCAGGTTAGGATTAGAAGAGAAACCCAGGCAGAGCTGGCCCCCAGATCACTGCCCAGCCAGTTCCGCACACGTCCCTTGAATGGGGCTGAGAGTGCTGGTGGGGCAGGAGCCACTTCTTGGGCTCACCCTTTTGCTTTTTCCCTGGATGCATATAATCCTTCCAAGCCTGAGATACTATGATTAACTCTATGTCATTCAGTTTGAAAACCTGGATAAAATGGTCAGTAGAAAAATACAACTAACGAAACAGACACAAGGAGGACTAGAAAACCTGAATAAAGCAGTAACTATTGAAGAAGTCATTAACTCAGCCACTATAGACCTCTCATAAAAAAGCAGAGGAGAAGGCACAGAAGGCACAGAAGGCCCAACGGTTTTACAGGCAAGTCTACCAAATATTCTAGAACAGATAATCCCTCTCTTATCCAAATGGTTGCAGAGAACAGAAAAAGAGAAAGCACTCCAACTCCATTGATGAGGCCAGTATAACCTGGATTTCCAGACCAGATGGGAGGAGGAGCAAGGAAAATTATAGGTCAGTTTCACTTGAAGATATAGTTGTCAAAGTCCTGAATAACCCTCCTGGGCCTACTACCATCTCCTCAGTACTTCCTCAAAATCATGACTGTGCCAGAAACTTCTCACTCTGTGCCCTGAACTGGACCCCAGCTCATGACCTTTAGAATCACCACTGCTTCTGAAGGTGCCCAGCTTATCCCTGGAAGAGGCCTAGGGGAAGCTGGCTCAGGGCAGCCCATGTGTTATGGGCAGCGGCCCCAAGACATCTAATAAATCACAGAAAGTCCACAGAGGGTGTCCATGCTGCAGCCTCTGTTAACACAGGTATTTATTTCCCTGGGCACAGCTGTTCTTTTAACACAGTTCAAACACCCACTCCCAAGCCAATAGACTTTGACCAACCTTTTTCTTTTTCAAAAGTGGGTCATTTTCCAAACCAATAACAACAACAAAAACCTAAGGTGTTCTTATGTTTTGTCTTTCAATGTGTGGCAAGTAAGTGACTTGTGCTAATGAAACCCTTTTATGTGGTAATGTGAAGACCGGTCCAACTTGGCCACTGCCTCTGTGTGGAAAGTGCCAGGCTGTGATGGAAAATCTGACTGCGAACTTGACCCATGGCAGGTCCAAGGGGGGAAATCCATGCTCCCAATTGGTTCCCTGATCCTGGTTTTGATTTTGGCATCCAAAAGAGGCGGATGGAATCTTGACCACTGTTAAGATTCGGAAATGGACTAAATACTTTCCCTGCCAGCTCAGATACTGTTTTCTTCTCTCAACCACACACACACACAAAAAAAAAAAAAAAAAAAAAAGAAAAAGAAAGAAAGAAAGAAAGCACACCAAAAAACAAAACACCTTAGGAGCTGTTTCCAAGTTGTCATTCATCAGTGGTAAATCAAAGTAAGTGGGGTGGGGAGTAGAAGTCCACCCCCAGGTGCTAGCAGTAAGAGTCTGCAGAGGGTTGCAAAACAATACTAAAACTCAGGTTGCCACCATTAGTGAAAAGCTTCTCCTTTCCATTGGGGTGAAACCTCAGACTCACAAATTGTCCCCCATCCCCACCCCCACACCGATGATTATGGTGATGCTGAACTCCTTCCAAAGTCTAAGCCTCGTTCTTTGTGTCTGCTGTCCAGATACTACGTCCTCTCCTCAGTGGTTTTCGGATTTAACAACTTAACTACATAGCATCATAACAGGGTTAACTACAAATGGTCTTGCTTCTAGATGGGGAAACTGAGGCTCAGAGTTGACAAAGAACACCGAGGGGAGGAGTTGGGATGTGGTGTCAGGTCTGGTGATGCTGAAGCTGTGAACCATTTTATATAGGAAAAAGGGCACTTCTGGGATTTAGGTTCAAATCAGCACACCTTTCCCTGGGTCCTGAGGAAGTTCTGGCAGCCTTCCTTTGAAACATCTTCCATGGTTCCAGAGATGCTGACTTGGCATTCCAGGGAGGTGGACCCTCCGGTCCTGAGTGATTTTTCTCTGGGCCTTAGATGAAAAGACATACATACACATGTGCACAGGTAAGAAGCCAAGGCCTCCACTGAGATGACATCTGAGTGAAGGTCAGAGATGGTGAGAACATCTTGCTTTAAACTCAGAAACCTGTCTGTCAGGCATGTGGATCTGCTTCCCCCGCTTTAGTGGCCCAGGGTTTTATAGTGTGCAGGTAAATGGTTCTCTCTCTGATGGGCATTTAGGCTGCCTCCAAGGATGCACACTGTTGCCAGCCCTGGCATTGCCAGTCATTGTCATGCTTCCCCAGCCTCTGCTGTTTTGATTTTAGTTTGCAGACGAGGGTGGCATCTTCTCATGTTCCTGCCACTGTGTTTCTTTCCCTGAGAGTGGCCCAAGCATAGTTGGGCCAAGTGTAGAGAAGGTGACACTCAGTATGATATGTGGACAAGGGCATTTGGACATATTGCTTCAGGCAAATTGCTTAGCTTCTCTGGGCCAAATTGTTCATTCATAAGATGCAGATATATTCATACCTCATGGAATTGGGGTAAAGTATAAGTGATTTCATTCATAAAAAGCCCCTAGCATATTACCTGGCATATGGTAGACATTTGATAAATATTAGCTATTGTTATTTCAGTCCTTCGCCCATTTTTCTACCTGGGTCTTTGTAGTTTCCTATTTGATTTTTAGAGCACGTTACATATTGTGCATATTATCCCTTGTTATATATGTTAACTCAACCAGTACTCACCGGGCAACTGCTGTATACCAGACACTGTTCAGACAAATCATTGAAATACCTTATGCCATCATGGAAATATGCAGAAGACACTGAGGGAACTGTAGGCAGAGTCCTAAGCCACCTTGGGAGGGGAGTTAGGAATGGGCTCCTTGGAGGAAGTGATATGCAAGCTGAGTCTGATAGAATGAGCCAGAATGAATGAGGAAAGAGGCAGGGGTGGTGGGATGACAGATGACAGCATGCACCGGGCCACAGGGCCTGGGTCAGCTTGTGGGTGTGTGACACCAGATCACAAAGACTATGGGAGCCCAGCCAGTTCCTGACCACCCCCGGGGAATTCTCTGTGCATCAGGTTTGGCCGAAGAACCAGACAGATGGAGCCAGGATGGTGTTTTAGATTCTTTCTGGAAGGGGTAAGGAAGCCCTCATGCAGCCCGCACTCTCCAGGTCTGCCTCCCACCCTTCCCCACACCGTTTCGCTGTGTTCCCCTCCCCTCCAGCTCACTTGTGAGTACTTCCCCTTTTCATCCTTCATGGCCGCTCACACAGTGGAAACCTTCCCTGACCCTCCTTGTAGGTCAGCCTCTAGTTTCGTTGGCACACGTAGAACCGTGTTACTTCACTGACAGCACTTACCCCCATTTGAAATGGTCACAACCTGATTACCTGGATAATCTCTGCCTCCCTCACTAGGCCATGAGCTCCACTGGGGCAGGCATGGTCTCTATTTTCCCTCACAGTTTGTATCTCCTGCACCCAACAGTACCAGGCATAGAGTAGGTGCTGAAGAAATACCTGCCAAATGATGGAGTGAATGAATGAATGGACAAAAGAGGAAGCAAGAATCATATCCTGCTTCAGATGTGGGTCCTGAGGCCCCACTCTGAATTCTCCTCATACCTGCTAAATGCTGCCCTCACTGTCTCGGTATCACCCCTCCCACCTGGGCTTGTCTTGCCATCTCACGTTGCGCTCCTGCTCCTGTAGTGTGTCATGGAGAGCTAGTGTTTTGTCAGGGCTCTTTGCAGCAGCTGAAGGATTCCCTTTCCCCTGTCTCATCTGAGAGTTGTTTTCACCATCTGCCATGAAGGCCCGACTTGCTACGCTTCTCCACCCTTAATATTCACACAGTCTCGCCAGCTCTTAATTAAGCTCCTGGGTTCATTCCACCCCCCTCCACTTTCTCCCCTCCCCCCCCCGCCCCCCCCCCCCACACACACATACTGCGCTCCATCAAGGGTTATGCGGGATCATGTGCAGCAGAGTGCATTTCATTTGGGTGGTTTTTCTGTTCTTAGTGTAGCCCCTCACGATAGAAGAGGAAATGCAGTGGATTTCTTAGTAGAAGTCCTAGCTACAGAAAGGATTTTGAGATTTCTCTTTAAAACTTGCTGTGAAAATAAAAACAAAAAGAAACTTGCTGAGAACTTTGGAGGCAGCATGGTGAGGAAGAAACTGGAAGGTCTGAGTGTGGGCTTTGAATTCAAGTGCAAACTGTCTCTGGCTGAGTCACTGACTGGGCAGGTCTCACCAGCTCTGGAGCCTCAGCTTTTCCCTCTGTACTATGGGAATAACAGTACTTACCACAAGGGATTAAATGACGGGTCCTGGCTCATGTGAGTGTTGAGAGAATGTTAATTTCTTTCCCCCCTTCTTAGACCGCGCTGCTTATGGAGCCCCTTGCTTTCCTCAGAGGCATGCTTTCTTACCCTACCACCATATGCCCTGTTGCTTTGTCATCAACACTAGGATATTAATTCTTATTCTGCTTAAGTAAACCAGCAAAGTGAATTCAAGAGGCCCCACTTCTGGGCAGCGGGACGACTAACCCTGTCACTTCTGTCCTCCACGGAACTCAGTCTTGAGTCTTCCCATCTGCCGTCTTGGTGACAGTGACCCTGGGTTGGAGGTCTCCAAGTTAATTCTTAATTCTTCTGTAAAAAAGAAGTCAGGTGGTGTTCCCACCTTTGGCTTCTTTCTCAATTCTCTCGCACTTCTTCACACTGGTGAGGAGTGGATCTGTGCTGATCTGCTGGAGTTTAAATGCGACGTCCCATTGCTGGTCTGGCTTCCCACCAGTGACTCCTCCTGGCACTTGGTGGTGAAAGAGAAACAATTGGCCACAGGTTTACTGAGTACCCACCCATGTGTGCCAGGTATGGTGTTGGGTGCTGAGGCCATGGACATGTGTAAGAGATGGTTGCTGTCCTTGCCCAGCTCACACGCTATTGGGAAAACCTGAGAAGTGGCTGACCTTTATAACACAATGTGATGTCCGTGCGAGTGCCCTGCATGAGTGCAGAACCCACTGGAATTAGGAGGTTAGAGAAAGGACTTCCAGGTGGTAGGCCCACATCTAACCTGAGGCCTGAAAGATGAGAAGAGTTTGGTCAGGCAAAGAGAAGGGGAAATGTTCTGGATGGCAAGAACTGTATTAAGAATATTTATATAAAATATGTGACATCACCAATAAACTCGATTTATGCTTTCTTTATCAAACATTGAGTGACTGCTAGAAGTCAGCACTGTGCATCTAGAAGTGAGTCACTGTGTGCCTTGCTCTGGGAATATAACCATGAATGAGAAGATGCTCACAATTTAGGGAAGAAAGCAAATAAGGAAAAGACAAACAAATAAACAATTTCCATATCATGTCAGAAAAAGCCAACATTTATTTATTGAGCCTGTTCCAGGAGCCATGCCCTGTTCTAAGCACAGTAACTTAGTTTGTCCTGGGAGGTAGGGTCTCTTTCTTTATTTTACAGATAAGGAAACTGAGGCATATGGAGGCAAGTAACCCATCTGTGCGGTGGTCTGTCAGTTGGTAGGTGACTATTCCAGGATTCAGATCTAGTGGTCTAGCTCCAGGCCCATATTTTTACCTGCTGCTATTACCTGCATGTGCAGAGGAGAGCCGCCTCATGGTTGGAGGCTCTCTTAGCCTTTTGAGATCATTTCTGCCACCACCCCCATCCCTGCCCCTTACAATACAGTCAAGAAGGCATTGACTTTGCTCCCACTGGGTGCTGGCAACTGGGGATAGAGAGAGGACTAGCCTCTCTTCCAAAGAACTTGAAGCTCATTAAATTAATTAAGGGATCAGATGGTCCCAATGACCAGCTGCAGAGCTGAGTGTGCTGAGAACTCCGGAAGGGCCTGGACAGACTGCCTCAGGGGCCCAGGGGTGCCCCATTCCTGGGCACTTGGAGAGAAAGAGACAGCTGTCTGAAAGAGAAGCAATGCAGGTGGCCCTGAGGATTTGATGTGTGAAGGTAGATGGCAATAGCATTCTAGGCCCAGGGGACAGCTGAAGCAAAAGGTCCAGAAGCAGGAAAGTACAGAGTGTTTAGAGAACCTGGAACAGCCCTGGAAATAAGGGTATTTCAGGGTCAGGAGAGGGAGTTCAGTTTGGAGAACAGGATAAGGCCAGAGATAGAATTTGTGAGTAGAGGAGTAGCAAGAAGAGATGAGAAAATGAATTTTCAATAGGGTCGCTTTATACTTTGAAGACCCTAGGGCAGTGGTCAGCAAACTCATTAGTCAACAGAGACAAATATCAACAGTAAAATGATTGAAATTTCTTTTGAGAGCCAAATTTTTTAAACTTAGAACTTCTAACACCACTTCTTCAAAATATACTCGCCCAGGCCATGGTATTTTGTGGAAGAGCCACACTCAAGGGGCCAAAGAGCTGCATGTGGCTCGGGAGCTGCAGTTCGCCGACCACGGCCCTAGGGGATCTTTCTCTGTGAGCCAAGGATTCTGGCCTAGGAGTGCTTTGAGGGTTGGCATGGCCTTGGAGGGTTATAACACAGGAGACATTTAACCCATGGAAAACGGTCCTTTTAATCAGTCTCTTTTGCATTTTAAATTCATGCTTTGCTCTGCTGTTTATAAACATCATAAGATGTATGATCGTCACTCTTAGCAATTCTAAATAATCCTTAAACCTAAACTTCCTTGAAATTTGTAGTTTGTGAATTATCAAGAAGGCATAATTATAACATGCTAGATGATGGCTAATATGGATAAGTAAGATTTTAAAAATCTACCTGCAAATTTGAGCTTTGCTGTTGAATTCATCCCCGAGATCAGGGATTCATATATGGTGACAGTTAAGGTCTGGACAATGAGCAGCCATGAAACACAGAGTTCAGGTGCAGGTTAGGCACTTTGAACTCTCATGACATAAGTAGGTGGAGTGACTGTTGTTTTTTTCCCAACTTCTATTCCCTTCTCCAACCTCTAAAGATCCTGACCACCCAGCTGGCTCCTGTTGAAAGAAGCTGCTGTCCCAGCTGCTGAATCTGGTATGCTGAGACAGAAAAAGGGCCTTGTTTTTAAAATATATGTTTTTTCAAATTGATTTCAGAGAGACGAAGGGAGAGGGAGAGAGAGCTAGAAAGAAACATCAAAGATGAGAGAGAATCATTGATCGGCTGCATCCTGCTTTTCCCCCACTCCTCACGGGATTGAGCCCGCAACCTGGGCATGTGCCCTGACTGGGAATCAAACCCATAACCTCCTGGTTCATGAGTCATCACTCAATCACTGAGCCACACCAGCTAGGCCAGAAAAATGGTCTTGACATGTAAACGTTACACCCTCTCACTTCCCCTCTTGGTACACCCCCAGAACGGTTGGCCATGCTTTAGGCATCTTTGGTGAGTCAACCACAGTCTAGGGAACGGTTCTCAGGCACAAGAGCTATCACTCCCTCTTCTAAGAACTGCAGCTGGAAAACCCTTACCCCAATGGGTCTTCTCTTGCTTTTTTAAGCTCGCCCTTCACCCAACCCTCAGGGTGGTCCCAGTCCCCACTTCTGTCTGCGAATTCTATCTGCTTCCTAAGAGAGTGATCAGGACTGGAAAGATGAGGAGAATGGACAGGAAGGGAAACACCTGGCTTGTGGTCTTTTTATGGGGCTGGGAGCCAATTCATTGCATTTTTCTTACCCTGCTTTCCAGCTTCTCTCTCTCACGTGGCCTTTTCTGGCCAGGAGGTAGAAACCTCTGGAGGGCCCTCCATTATACATGTAGCACTTATTTGTTTATCTGCTCACTTATTTATTCAGCAGTGATGGAGCCCCTTCTGTGTGCTGGGCTGTGCTGTTTCTGAAGATAGAGGAATGACCAACATAGCCCGGCTTTTAAGAATCTCTGAGGGTGAGGAGGGAGTCAGACATGTGAGAAAAGGTATGTCAGGATTTGCAAGATAATTATTTTGCAGAATGATTACTTGTAGTGTAAAGACTGTTAGGAGGATGTACAAACAGCCACAAGAAGAGGGGTGAGCTGTTCTGGAAGAATTCCTAAGCAGGTAACAGCGGGGCTGCAGTGAGGAGGATGAGGGCAAGAGAGGAAGAGCGTTCCCAGGAGAGAGAATGTTTCTGGGATCTTGACTTCTCCCTTTTGTGTTCTAATAGCTCAAACCACCAAAGGTGTTACTATTTTCTTCTCAAGGGAAGGAAACTCCATAGCACTCACACTGTGTTCTCTCCTGGGGCATCTCTGAGAGGTGAGATCTCACTCAGCTATTGTGAGGCAGGAGAGCCAGGTGTGATATGAGTACAGCATCATCTAGGTGTGAGATCAACCTGATTTAGAAAACCAGTGTTTTCATACATATAACCAATACAAAGGTTTGGAAGTGTGATCAACACATTGAGAAATGAATACAGAATGGCCAACCTCAGGAAAGTTAATTATGAGGTTGGTACAAAGTACAATAAGGTTGTATACAGTATGTGTTGCATAAGTTAGTTTTCTCCATTAAAAAACTATTTTTATTGATTTGAGAGAGAAAGGAAGGGAGAGGGGGAGAAACATCAATCAGTTGCCTTCCACACAAACCCTGACCAGGGGCAGAACCCAAAACCTGGGCATGTGCTCTGACTGGGAATTGAACTGGTGACCTTTTGGTGCATAGGACAATGCTCAACCAACTGAGTCACACCAGTCATGGCAGTTTCCTCCATTTGTTATTCGCCTATTCATTCACTTGATGAACGGTGTGTTGAGTAGTTTCTATCTTCTGGGCACTGAGCTCAGTGCTTCAGATACAAAAATGAATAACTCTCAGTCTTGTCCCCAAAGAGCCCACTATCTAGTGGGGGCATCAGGCAGGTGTATAGATGATGATAATGCCGGGAAATGAGTGTGGCTTGGTAATAGTATCATGTGACACCAGAGCCAGGTGTAATGACTAAATTTTCTTTCATTCTTTTTTAGCAAAGATTGGGATCTTTGGAAGAAAAGCGAAAGATCCCTCAGAGCCAACACCAGGGGGATGGCCTGAGACCAGGTTAGGTTTCAGAGTCTTGATGCTTGAGTCAAGTTAACATCAAGTTTAGAGATGCTGTGTGGACCCTTCCCTGGCACTTTCTAGTGGCATGACTTTGAGTTTTGCTTTTCTTTTTTGTAAAATTGGGATAAAATAGTGCCTTACAGGGTTTTTATTAGGGTTGAATGAGGTAAGCAATGTGAATCACACAGTAAGCACTCAACACAATAGAATTGTTGCATTATGGTGAGCAATTGAGAGAAAAGACTTTGAGATTGATGCTGTACCGGCCCTGGAAGTCACCATTTTGGATTATTCTGGGCATGTGTAGATGGCTCCTAGCCCAGTTGCCCATGATAATGAAAGAAAGACTTTGTACATGTGGAACCAGCAGGATAACACATCTCTCAACTGGGGATAGCATCCTCTGTCTAAGCTTTTTCTCCCTTCTTCCCTGTCCAGAGGAAACTTGATGCTCTTCTATGCCTGGGGGTGTGACATGCTCTTGGTGGTACATGAGCACAGACTCTGAGCCTTGTTAGAATGGCTGTGTCTCCTGAAACTGATGTTGCATGGCAGAAGTGTCCTGTGATCTGTCCCTTGTCTGTCCAGTCCTCTGTGGTTTCCTTCAGCCCTTTACCTTCTGCCTTCCTAATCTCAGGGCAGCTTCCCATTGTCTTTTAGATAACAGGTTTGTTTTTGTGCTTGTGTATCCTACCAACTGCAGTGTATTTCCTCACACAGATTTTCTTGCTGCACATTGACAGCCATATACCATTTCTCAACAATTTTGGAGTCATTCTGCCATTTCTTGGTGCATTGGGCAGGTGTCTTTCCCTCACTGCCTGAGTTAAGATGCCTTTTTCTGTCTTTAAGAGTCTCTCCTTAGGGAATCTTCAACACACCTGGATCCTTTATTATTTTGTCCAATCTTATCTCTATCTTTTAATAAATGAGTTTAATCTATTCAGATTAATTATTTATTAATATACTATTTTGATTTTTCTCTCCTATTTTGCATTTTATTTTTATCATTTTATTTCCCTGCTCCCTCTCCCATCCCTATCCCCTGACCTTTTTATGCTTTTTTATTGTGTTGATATGTTTTATATATTCCCTCTCCCTGAGCTGTTTTGAAAGCTGGGTATAGATTGTATTTTGATTCTTAACTTTTAGCGTACATACTTAACTGTAATTTTTTCTAATAAATATAATGTCCTCCTATTGAATATAGCAAGGAGGATTTTTTTTTTTTACTTTAACTTCTCTCTGTACATCTTGATTTTGTTTTGTCTTCCCAATGTTGTTTAAACACCAAACATTATTTTTATTATCTTTTGCAGCCAGTAATTATATTTACTACATTTGTAAAAATTATTTTTTTCTTTTAACTTGTCTTTCTGTGAATCAATTTTTTGATTTGCTGAAGTTTTTCTTTATAATTCTTTTAGAGGCTGCAGTAAATAAATTCTCATAGTGGTGGGATATCTGAAAATGCCCATTTACGTAGACCTTTAAATGCTGTTTTAGTTGGGTATGATATTTTTGGTTGAAGAATTTTATAGTTATTTTCTCTCAGCATTTTTATGATAGTTCATTTTTTAGCACTCTGTTATTGCTTTTGCTATTAGTCTGTCATTCCTTTTAGATAATTTTTTCTCTCCATGCTATATTTTAAGATCTTTTCTTTTCCCCATGACATTGTGCAGCTTTATTATCATTTATCTTTTATCCTGCTTCATGCTCAAAGTGCTCTTTCAAGCTAAGAACCTGTCTTTTTTTCTAAGTCCTGGAAAATATTCAGCTGTTACCTCTTTAAATATTCCTTTCCTAGAATTATCCCTTGTATTGAATTTTAATTTGATTCTTATTTGCAGAATATTTGTTTTTAAATCTATTTAACCTTTTGCTTTGAAATAATTTCAAATTTACAGAAAACATTGTAAAGAAATCCTTTTCAGATCTACAGTTTTTAATGTTATACCATGTTTGCTCTCTTTTTGTGTGTGCATATGTACGTGTGTGTGTAAATATACTCATACATATATAAATACTCATATTTTATATACAAATTATTATACAAATGATTATTCTCTTTCTGAACCATTTGATTATACAAGTTATTGTTTTCTTAACCATTTGAGTGTAGATTGTGTATGTCATCCATCTTTATCCCTTAATACTTAGTAAGGGTATTTTCTAAGAAAAAGAATATTCTCATAACTCAACATAGTACAGTTATGAACTTCAAGAAATTAGCATTGATGAATACTTTTATTTAATCTGTGGTCCATATTTCAATTTTTTCTATTATCTCAATAATGTCCTTTAGATAATTTTCTCCTCCAATATAGAGTTCAGTCCAGAATCCTGTGATCACTTTAGTTGTCAAGTCTCTAGTCTCCTTTAATCTGGAACAATTTTTCAGTCTTCCATTGTCTTTAATGACTCTGACATTTTTGAAGACTACAAGTCAGTTATTTTACATAGTGTTCCTCACTTTGGATTTGTCTGATGTTGTCTGAAGATTAAAGTTATTCATCTTCACTGAAATACTTAATATGATATTGCTCTCACTTATCCATTCATCATTTGTCAGTCTGTCTGTCTGTCTGTCATTGCAGACTTGAGGATTCTTTTTTTTTTCTTATAAATCTTTATTGTTCAGATTATTACAGGTGTTCCACTTTCCCCCCCCCCCCCATAGCTCCCCTCCACCTGATTCCCCACCCCATCCCATGCCCTTACCCCCCGCCACTGTCTTCATCCATAGGAGTAAGATTTTTGTCCAAACTCTTCCCGCACCCCTCACACTTGCTTCCCCTGAGAATCGTCAGTCCACTCCCTTTCTATGTCCCTGATTCTATTATATTCACCAGTCCATTCTGTTCTTCAGATTTTTTATTCACTTGATTTTTAGATTCACTTGTTGGTAGGTATGTATTTGATGTCATTTTGTTGTTCATAATTTTTATCTTTATTTTTTTCTTCTTCTTCCTCTTCTTAAAGAATACCCTTCAGCATTTCATGTAATCCTGGTTTGGTGGCGATGAACTCCTTTAGCTTTTTCTTGTCTGTGAAGCTCTTTATCTGACCTTCAACTCTGAATGATAGCTTTGCTGGGTAGAGTAATCTTGGTTTTAGGTTCTTGGTGTTCATCACTTTGAATATTTCTTGCCACTCCCTTCTGGCCTGCATAGTTTCTGTTGAGAAATCAGCTGACAGTCGTATGGGTACTCCCTTGTAGGTAATTAACTGTTTTTGTCTTGCTGCTTTTAATATTTTCTCTTTGTCTTTTGCCCTTGGCATTTTAATTATGATGTGTCTTGGTGTGGTCCTCTTTGGGTTCCTCTTGTATGGGGTTCTGTGTGCTTCCTGAACTTGTAAGTCTATTTCTTTCACCAGGTAGGGAAAGTTTTCTGTCATTATTTCTTCTAATAGGTTTTCAATATTTTGCTCTCTCCCTTCTTCTGGCACCCCAAAAATTCGGATGTTGGTTCGCTTGAAGTTGTCCCAGAGGCTCCTTACACTATCTTCATATTTTTGGATTCTTTTTTCTTTTTGTTTTTCTGGTTGGATGTTTTTTGTTTCCACATATTTCAGATCTTTGGTTTGATTCTTGGGGTTCGTTGATCTACAGTTGAGTTTCTGTATATTTTTTATTTCAGACAGTGTATGCTTCATTTCTGACTGATCCTTTTCCATTTTTTTGGCATTCTCATTAAGGTCCTTGAAGGTCTTACTAAGCTCCTCAGAAGTGTCATCAAGTTTCTCAGCGGTTTTTAGAAGATTCTTGAGTAACCTTATACATGTGGTTCTGAACTCCATGTCATCCAGTAGTTTGCTTTCCTCCGTTTCTTTCATTCGTGACATGTTTCTTTGTTTCTGCATTTTGGCTGCTTCCCTGTGTTGATGGAGTGGCTTTGTGTGGTAGGTGACCTATAGGGGGCAGTAGCTCAGCCTCCCCAATCACCTGATGTGGATGCTCTTGGTACACCCCTTTGTGGGCTGAGTGCAAAGTCTTGGTGTAGTTAAGCCTGAATTGCTGTTGGTACGCTGGGAGGAATTGACCTCCAGGCCAATTAGCTGTGAGCACTCCCTGTGTCTATAATGGAAGAACTGCTGTGCTGAAGACACGCAGGACTTGTTTCAGTGGGGCTTCGGTGCTCACTGAGTTTGCCTCTTGAATGTGTTACTTATGGATGTGAGGAGTTGAAATCTGGTGTCTCACACTGACCACTAGGTACACTGGCTTCTGGATCTCCAATGGGGTGCAGGTCAGCTACTGTCTGAGGCCACTCAGCAGGAGCTACAGTGAGAGCTGCAGTTTTCTCCTCTTTGCTTGGGGTTTGGAGGTTTTGGAACTGTCTGACCCGGGCTGCAAGTTTGCTAGGTTAAGCTGCGATAGGGCAGGCTTTTCTTATGCTAACTCGGTTGCTTGGAGCTTGGGTGGGTTTGTAGGTTGTGCAGGGCGGGGCCTCAGGGCGTCACTAGGTTAGGGCGTGGCAAACAGCAATGGCTGCTAGTTAGCCGGCTCTGTGTCCCCAAAGGCATCCGCGAGTCCTGTGCCCCAGTGCAGTAAACAATTATTCCTGCCCGCAGCTCTGCAAGCAAGCCACCCTCGCTGGCAGACAGTCCAGCTTCTCCCCATAGGAGTTTGGGTCCCCTGCGTCTCCCCAGAGACTGGATTTCAGAGTAATCGGGGGCTTGTCTCCGTTCGGGTTGAAAAAAGCAATGCACCCAGTAGCCCGCAGCCAGCCTGGACCACGCGCCTCCGTACCTCAGCTTTTCAGCGCTCGTGCACGTCTCAAAGCTCTTTTCTCTTTCCTTCTAGTTGTAGAACTTCCACTCAGCCAGCTTTCCCGTGGTTCTGGGTGATAGACGTTTTGTCTTTTAGTTGCAGTTTAAATTGTTGTGGGAGGCAGCAGTTTAGGTGTTTACCTACGCCGCCATCTTGGATTCTCCTCCGAGGATTCTTATTTTATGCAATAGTTTATGATCCATTTACTGCCCTTACTTATTTTTATGTTCAAATTATCCCAGAGTTTGCTAGTGGGAGCCCCTTGGAGCTGCCTCTTAATGTCCTTTTGACTGGTTATTCTTTTGATCACTTCCTTCTCCCCCTCCCATATTTTGCAGCGTAAATTATGCACACGTATATTTTATACTGCTAGAAGCATATTATCATGTTAAAATTCTAGAAGTGGGATTGCTGGGTTGAGAATAAGTACATAGCAGTTTTGTTAAATACTGCCAAATTTCCTTCCTTAGCAGTTGTACCATTTTGCATTCTACCCACAATTAAGAGAATGCCTGACTCCCCACATCCTCTATAGATGAGTATTGTGTCAAGATTTTGAACTTTTGCCAAGTTGATGAGTAAAATGGTATCTCAGTATAGTTTTAATCTTTATTTCTTTTCCTATGATTTTTAATTTGCATTATTAAGTGAAGTTGAAATCTTTTCTTTTAAAAAATATATTTTATTGATTTTTTACAGAGAGGAAGGGAGAGGGAGAGTTAGAAACATTGATGAGAGATAAGCAACAATCAGCTGCCTCTTGCACACCCCCTACTGGGGATGTGCCTGCAACCAAGGTACATGTCCTTGACCGGAATCGAACCTGGGACCCTTGAGTCCACAGGCTGATGCTCTATCCACTGAGCCAAACCGGCTAGGGCTGAAATCTTTTCCTATGTTTAATAAGAATGTCTGTTCATTTTTTCTTGGAGGACATTTTGGTCCTTTTGTCTTCAGTGTTTATACTTTTACAATTTGGGGATCTTTGTCTTTTATCTGTGATATGCAAATTTTTTTGCCCCATTTGTTTGGTTTTTAATTAATTCTTTACCTTACCCTGTTCTTTCTGTCTGTATTTATTTGAGAATTTCTTATTTATCTTAAATGAATATTTTCCTTGCATCTATCATTTTGAGCATTCTAAACATTCCTGTGTTAAAGTCCTTGTCAGATTGTTTTATGATATTCATTTTATTTTATTTGGAATAATTCATGTCACAAGTGTTGATTTTGTGGGCTAGATTTCTAAGCATTAGATAGCTTCATGTTTTGGAATTTTGGAGTACAGGCTTATTTCAAGAAGGAAATGTTTTATTTTTCTTTGCTTTATCTTCTTTTCCCTCTCTTTTTCTCTAATAGTTGTATTTGCCTCCACCTGGTCCAGATAAAGCCTTAGCCTTGGGCAGCACATGGTTTGGTATCGTGGTTGTGCTTTCATGGCAAGGCCTCATGCCACCCCCCCCGTGTCAGGCCGTGGGCCTGGGTCCCCTCTGCTGATCTTTCATGGGAAATTTGCTTTCTGCTGCCCCTGAATCTACCCCCTGCCTACCACTCCAGCTCTCAGCCTCACTTCCTACTTTGTGTTGATGTTCTCCCTCTCATACACACAGACTATGATCTTGTTGGTGAGCCCAGTATTTACTTGTGTATTTGGAGCAGAGGGTCTGTGTCAGAGCCTGATGTTATGGAGCCTTCTTTTTTTTTTTTTAGCCTTCTTAATGGCAAATAGTCCTTTGTATTCTGAAGGAAGGCATGTGAGAAGGTTCGAAGGAAATAGAAGGAAGGAGGGAGCATGATGGAGGGTTTCCTGTGTCCCAGAAATTCAGCGCACATCATTCCTTTTATTTTACAACAATTCTGTGAGGCAGGAATGGTTTCTGCCATTCCACACGTGGGAAGTGGGGGGCACAGAGTGGATACTGAGCCACCAGCCTTACAGCTTACGAGAGGGAATGGGGAGGCCTGGACGCTGGCCTCTCACTGGGTTCACCCTCACTTCCAGCTCAGCAGGGCGGTCAGTTCCCTGTGCCTGGAATGCCCCATCGCATGGCCTGGGTCTGTGCCTGGGGCTTAGAGGGAGGGTGTGGTCTGGGAACAGGCATGTCAGGCTTTGAGGACTCACCAGTTAATTCCTCTTTTGTGAAATGACTTAGTGTCCTTCAGCTAATACTTATGGAGTGCCTGGGATGAGCTGGGCACTTGTTAAATCCCATATCAGTTCTTTAATAGAAATATCTCAACAACCCTGAAAAGCAGGTACTATTGACCCCATCTAATAATCAAGGACACGGATGCTCAAGAAGCTCATGTGACTTCTTTATAGCTTCTCCTAATTAGCAAATGTAGAGCTGGGCTTCTTACACTGTCTGGCTGCAAAACCCTAGACTTCCATGCTTCTGGAATGTTCTATTTCCCATGGTGTCTTCCCTGCCAGCTTGCTGCAGTCTTTTCGAAGGTTCAATGCCCCAGAAGGGGAGAGGCTTGAGGGCAGCTCTGTGTGAAGTTAGTTTGTTGGGCACTGGGGTGACTTTCTTCTGGGTCTCCTAAAACAGGGCCCGTTGTAGCCACTTACAATCAGAAACAGGATCTAATGCAGTATTAATATACTTTTTTACTTTTCACTGCCCCCACCAAGCAAGTTCCGTGAGGGTAGGGATCTTATTTTTTCAGTTATTTTTTGCATCTCCATCATCTAGTATGATAGCCCATAGGGAGGTGATAATAGATTTTGAGTGAATGAATGAATCCAATGAGAGACAGCTGTCTCTTACCCTGGCTTTACCTCTGTGGCTTCCAGCGCATTATTCACTTTTCCTTATCTGCAAAATGGACTCGCCGTGGTGATTTCATCAGACTGCTGAGAAATTTAGAGACAACATATAGAGCTCAACACAGGTAACCCTTCCATCCTCCTCGTTGATATAACTGTTAATTAGCAACTCAGTTTGGTTGGGGCACGGGAGGATTTTATTCAGGCCCTTCCCAGCCCTGGAAAGCATTGATGTACCAGTGCCCTGAGGTTCTGACTTTTCCCCAGGCTGTAATGCGCTCACCTCTGCCCCCAGGACCGCCCGTGGATCCGGATCCGCCTGGACTGCTACAGAAACTGTGGTCAGCCCCAATTAGAAAGCCCCTCCTAGGAGTTGAAGGTTTTGAGGTTACCCTGAAGACACAGCTCCCTTATACAAGCCTTTTAATTAAATGCTCAAGTTTACTTTCCAGAGTTCATTGAATCACTTTACCGACATTGTGGTGTTTGACAAAGCCCAGTTGCTTCGAGTGATGGAAAAGTACAAGATTAGGCAACTTTGGGGCAGCGGGGAGGACACAGGCACCGCTGCCTCTGTGCCCCTTCCAGGCTGGGCGCTCACCTGGTGGGGGACCCAGCATTCCTGAGGCGGGGTCGGGTGAAGCACTTTCCTGGTCTCTGCCTTTGGCTTGGTTCTTGAGCTTCCAGGACCCGCAATGCTAGTTAAGGATCTGAGTCCACCCAGGGGCGGACCCAGGGCTCCAGAGGCCAAGGAACAATTCCTGTGGACTTCCGGTGCACAGGTGATATGCTGGCCTGCGTTGTGTGTGACAGTGGCCCTGCCCTCAAGATGCTTACAGTGTTGTTGGAGAGAGAGGATTATTGAAATACTTTTATGTTGAGCCGGGCTATGATGATTAGAAAACAAAAGCTACCATTTATTCCTTTGTTTACTTATATCATGGGTCCTTTAAATACGTATGTCATTCGATCCTGCTCTCTGAGGATAAGCTGCCAGGATGAGTCTACTCTGTAGATTTTCCTAAGAGGGCCAGGTTTGGCCTCAGGGGACCAGCTCCTGGTTGGGATGCAGCATTGCCGTCTCCATCGTGACTTCGTTCCCTTCCTTGCCAAAAACGAAATGAAAGGTCCAGTAATGCTTAGCACAGAGTAAATCCTTCTCTTTGTTTCCTTGTAGTCTTCCTCCCACATCACTGCAGCCTAGTGAGGTTGTTTTTGAGATGGGGCTCCATCCCGTGCCCCCAGCAGAAATGCTGAACTCAAGATTTTCAGGCCTTCATCACTGTTCAAGTCTAGGGCTTGAGGGAGACTTCTCACGCCTGGGGGTGGGGAAGTGCCTGGTGATGGAGGATACCTGCGTTGTGTGGACCCTGCTTCTCAAAGCCTGGTCTTGGGAGTGATGGCAGCACTGTGGGATGGGCCCGGCAGGCTGGGTTTTCTCCAGGGGGTCCTGATCCCTGCTCAAGTGTAAGAGCTACTGGGCCACGACAAACTTGCCTGCATGTCAGAATCACCCGAGAAGCGTGTTGTGGTTTTCAGATATTTATTATTAACTTACTGTTGAAATGTGCTCATTATAATATACTTCCCCTTTTGTTGTTAGTCCTCACCCAAGGATATTTTTTTTCCATTGCTTTATAGAGAGGGGGTGGTGAGCGGGGAGAGAGAAGGGGAGAGAGAGAGAGAGAGGAAGAGAGAGAGAGAGAGAGAGAGAGCAAGAGAGAGAGAGAGAAACACAGATGTGAGAGAGAGACACATCACTTGGTTGCCTCCCACATGTGCCCATGTGCTCCAACCGGGCTGGGGATTGAACCTGTAACCCAGGTACATGCCCTTGACCAGGAATCAAACCCTTGACTCTTCAGTGCGTGGGCCAACACTCTAGCCACTGGGCAACACTGGCCAGGGCAAATAAACTTCACTTTTTAAACTGGCTCAGGTTTACAGAGAAATTTGGAAGCTAATACAAAGAGTTTCTATATACCCACACTCAGCCTCTCCTATTATTAATACCTTGCATTTGTGTGGTGCATTTGTTACAGTTGATGAACCAGTATTGATGCATTATTATTAACTAAAGTCCATACATCAGTCAGGTTTTCTTAGATCCCACATTACTTTTCATCCTCACATCTCCTTTGGTCCCTCCTGGCTGTGACAGTTTCTCACACTTTCCTGGTTTTCTAGTCATCATGGCCCAGTTCAGACTTTCCTTCACAGCTTTGAAGTGTACTGATTAAGTACTTTGCCCAATGCCCCTCAATCTGCATTTGTTTGACAATGACCTCATGATGTGGGTTACTGAGAGGAAGACCACAGAGGTGAAGTGCCACTCTCTTCCCATCATAATCAAGGGTACATGCTGTTCACCTTGACTTATCACTGTGGATGTTGACCTTGATCATCTGACTTAGGTGGCCTTGGCTTCTCCAACTGTCCATCAGGGTTCTCTACTGTCAGTTACCCACCTCCCCCCCTCCCCCAACTTTCCATATTGTACTGTTTGGAAGGAGTCAATGTGTGCAGCCCACACTTAGGAAGTGTGATGTTATGCTCCTCCCCCTTGAAGGCAGTGTCTGCACAAACTTTCGAGTTCTTGTGCATGGGAGAATTGTCTCTTCTCTCCCATTTATCCACTTACTCCATCATTTATTTATACCAGTGTGGACGCGTGGATCTTGGTTTTACCCTTTCTGTTATAATGCAATACTACTTGATTTTGTTGCTCAGATTGCTCCATCCTTGGCCATCATGAGCTCTTTAATTGCTCTGTGTCCTTTTGGAAAACCCCATCATTGTAAGGTAATTTAAAAAAATTTTAGTGCTTCCTTTCTTTCAGCCATGACAAGCCTATCTGATGTGTTTCCTAGAATCAGCCATTTCTCCAGGGAGCCCTGCTTCCTTTTCTTGAGAACGGTATTAGAAATCGAGATATGGGGCCTGGGTGTGCTTGCTGCTATTGGCATGTCATTGATTCTCTCAGCTGACAGAATAAGGAAATACCTGCATATATATTAACGTGTGTACATACATTTATCTATAAATATTTCTGTATGTAGTCATCTGTAACTGTATTAAGCTAATAAAGCTGAGCTCACGTTGATGTCTTTAATTCTAATCCGTCATCATATGGATCATTCTAACCTCCTTCCCTTGCTTATCTGTAAGTCTCACTCTGACAGTGAGAAAACTTGTTCCTGTCATCTGCTTCACTGTCTACTTAGCTGTTCATTTCTAGCACACATGTATCATGGTATCAAAAATTTTAACTCCTACCTACTTCCGTGGGAATCAACTTTGTCAATTAGAGTACCCGCTTCTGTACAGGTTATTTCGCCTGTAGTTTTACAGACTCCTCTCATTCCTAGGCTTCCCTAGGTCAGCACCTTTTCCCCACCCCCATCAGCGAGGTTGTTTCCTACATGTGTAAAACAGTTACATTCTTTGATCACATGCTGCATTCCATCCTGGGAATCTCCCAGTTTCTTCATTTTTTAAAAATTTGCGTACTGTAAGGTACACTGTCTGTGTTATAAAGTTCTTTGGGATTAAACAAATGTGTAATGTCTTGTATTCACCATTATGGTGTCATACAGAACAGTTTCACTGCCCTAAAAAAAAAAAATCCCCCGAGCTTCACCTATCCACCTCTTCTCATTCCACCCGAACTCCTGGCAACCACTGACCTTTTCACAGTTTCTACACTGCCTTTTCTGGAATGTTATATAATTGGATTCAGGCAATGTGTAGCCTTTTCAGACCAGCTTCTTTAGCTTAGTCTTCATTTAAGATTCGTTCCTGTATTTTTGTGATTTGATAGCTAACTTAGTTTTATTGTAGAATGATATTTCATTGTCTGAATGGACCATTGTTTGTTTATCCATGCACCTGGTAAAGGACATACTGGTTGCTCCCAATCTTTGATGGTTACAAATAGAGCTGCAAGTCTTTTGTTTTGTCTTGTGGCCATACGCTTTCAAAGCAGTGGTTCTTTTTTGCTAAAAGGCATTCAAGCAGAAGCAGGCCTATGTGTGGGAGAGGGGAATCAAGGAATCAAGGATCACATGGGGTCCTTCTCAGAGAGCCCTCTCTATCCTCTTCTGAATTTGGAGATATAGTAAGTGTGGCCTAGGCCCTACACCACCCAGAACAGAGGCTGCTTCTGGGGGTCCCAGCCGCATCTGACCCATCCAATGACAATCTGAATGCTCTCTGAGCTTGCTTTTGCACGATGGTCCCTGTCTTAGTGTCTCACTTGGTTTATCTGATTTTGGAAGGCTCTGCTCTGACCAACGGGGGATTAAACATGCACAGCTCGGTGAAGAGGAAACTGGATACGGAGAAGGACTACGTCTTTGACAAGAGGCTCAGGTACAGCGTCCGCCAGAATGAAAGCAACTGTCGGTTTCGGGACATTGTCGTGCGGAAGGAAGAGGGGTTCACACACATCCTGCTGTCCAGTCAGACCTCAGACAACAACGCGCTGACCCCCGAGGTGAGGGGGCAGGACCAGAGGGGAGGGTCAGGTTGGGGAGGGCCTCTCATACATCAGATTGGGGTGCTGGCTTCTCTTTGTTCCTTCAGGGAGCCTCTGATGGAAGTAGCCAGCGTGCACACAGACACTTGATGGCAGGACACAATTTGCTAATCACTTTCGTGCATTTTCCATTTGATCTTTCTGACTAGGTAACGTTATTGTCTCATTTTACAGATGAAGATGCTGGTAAATGGAGAGATTCAGTCAGCTGGTCAGAACTTAGTCAGAGGAGGCCTCAGGCTGCATTATAATAAGCAAGTCCAATTTCATTGTTACAGATGGAATGATATTTACTCAGCTCACTTAAATTTTTTGACATATAATTCATATACCATAAATTTCACCCTTTTAAAATGAATAATTCAGAGATGTTTTTAATATATTTACAAAGTTGCACAACCATCACCACTAATTCCAGAATATTTCCATCACTCCAAATGGAAACCCCATACTCATTAGCAGTCACTGCCATTCTCTCTCCCTCCAGCCCCTGGCAACCACTGGTCTACTTCCTGTCTCTGTAGATTTGTCTGTTCTGGGCATTTCATAGAAATGGATCATATAGTAGGTGGCCTTCCATGACAGGCTTTCCCTCAGCATCACGTTTTCACGGTTTACCCATGCTGCAGCGTGTGCCAGGGCTTCGCATGAAAATATTCATGGCATGGATATTTTCCATTTAGTGAATTAGTTCTTCAGCTGAAGGAGATTTGGGTTGGTTCCACTTTGACAATTATGAATAATATCGCTATGAACATTTGTGTACAAGTTGAACATACGTTGTTTTTTTTAATGTTTAAAATATATTTTATTGATTTTTTACAGAGAGGAGGGGAGAGGGATAGAGAGTTAGAAACATCGATGAGAGAGAAACATCGATCAGCTGCCTCCTCCACACCCCCTACTGGGGATGTGCCCGCAACCAAGGTACATGCCCTTGACCGGAATCGAACCTGGGACCTTTCAGTCCTCAGGCTGACGCTCTATCTACTGATCCAAACTGGTTAGGGCTAAACACACATTTTTAGTTTTCTTGGGTATATGCTAATTGTGGAATTGCTGAGTAGCTAAGTTTACCTTTCAGAGGAACTGCCAAACTATTTTTCACAGGTACTCACCGTTTTACATTTGTACCAACAGTGTGTGAGGATTCTAATTTTCCCACATCCTCTCTGACACTTGTACTTCTGATTTCTCCACATCCTCCCTGACACTTGTTGTATCTTTTTATTGTTGTGAATCCTCACCTGAGGATATTTTTTCCATTGATTTCTAGAGGGATGGAGAGAAAAAGAGAGAGAGAAACATTGATGTGAGAGACATTGATTGGTTGCCTCTGATGCTCGCCCCAACCAGAGCTAGGGATTGAGCCTGCAACCCAGATACATGCCCTTGACCGGGAATTGAACCCATGACCCTTCAGTGCGCAGGCCGATGCTCAAACCACTGAGTCACATTGGCCAGGGCTATTGTATCTTTTTAATTAGTCATGCTAGGTAATTAGGTTTTATTAGTTGTGAGGTGGTATCTTGTGATTTTAATTTGCATTTTCCTGATGGGAATCTTTCCATGTGTTTATTGGCCATTTGTCTGTCTTCTTTGGAGAAATTTCTATTCCAATCCTTTGCCTATTTTTATTTTTGTTTATTTTTAAATTTTGTTTATGTTGACACTATTACAGATGTCCCCCAATCTCTCCTTTACCCCCTCCATGTAGCCCCCACCCACTCTCAAGCCTTCACCCCAATACTTTTTTTTAAAAATTGGTGTTTTGTATTATTGTGTCTTTATTGTTCTTTATACTTTATTCTAGATACTATACCCTTATCTGGTATATGAATTGAAAGTACTCCCACCCATTCTGTGGGTTGTCATTTTACTCTCTATATAGTGTCCTTGGACATACAAGTTCTGAAATTGTGATGAAGTCCAATTTATTTTTTCTAGGTAACTTTTTTAATGCTATTTATTTTGACATCCCAGGTGAATAGAACAGGGAAACAATGATGACTTAATGCAGTTAGGGAGACAACATCATTCAAAATAAGGGGTACTTAGGAGGAACAAAGAAGATATATATATTTTTGAGAGACTGTTAGTGGTGCAGCTGTGGGAAGCACTCAGCCAAGCAGTCCTCTCTAGCTCCACTGTCCTCTCTAGCTCTGGGGCAGCAGAGTGGTAAAGGACAAAAACCAGGGCTGTTCCAGCTAGCTGTGAGTCTTCAGGCCTTGTATTTGCTCTTTATCCCATTCCATCTCACCAGTACCCTTCTGATGTAGGGTAATTGTGACCACATCTTCACAGATGAGAAAACAGGCTTAGAGAAATTCACAGGCCCAGGCTCACACAGCTTAGCTTCAGAAGGTTAGGACTTGTCAGGTTTGCCCCCATTTCATTTCTCGCACTTAGCATGGTATCTTCTTGTCCCTGCAGTATCCTGCACTCTTATATCCATAGTAGCAATGAAGACATGGAGGGTTAACATAGGGGTGTGTTTGAGGGGGCACAGTCACGGGTCAAGGAGTGGCTGACCACCCAGACTGGGATTGGTAGAATGGTCTGGCATTGCCCACTGTATCCAGTACACTTAGGGAGGCCCAGGTGGGGTGGGGGGGAATTGCTGAGTCCTTGACCTTGCAATCACATGTCTTATTGTAGACTAGGGCTGTTTTATGGGATTGTGGGTGTGACCCTCAGGAATGATGCCAAGTGTAAGAGAAGGGATGTGGCTAAAGTCTGTGCAGTTTGTGGGGTTCGTGGCTGCTTGTTGCCCCTCCTTTAAGCATGATGGTCTAGGCTCTCTCCCTCCTCCACCTTCAGGAACCATCTGGGGGTTTTGTGCTGGGCAGACCTCTGTGTTGGCTTCAGAGAAGTCCAGAGCATGGCTTACCTCGAAGGCTGCTCTGTACAAGTTTATACACCTGCAAACCTTGTTATTTTTAAGCTCATCATAAAGCATCCAACTGAGACCAATTCTTGGATTTTTTTCTACTTCACTGCTTTTTAAAAGCATGCTTTAAAAGATACAGCATTTTTCCTTCGATTAATCGAGTAAGTGCGAAGTCTCCCAGTTCATCCTGTCCCTTTGGAGTAGTCTTGTGTGTTAACTGTTACTCATCATGGAAAATGTGTTGCCTCTGACTGATGTAAGGTGCATCGGTTCTTACCTCCTGTGGGCTTGGTTAATTAGAGGTCCATTTCTAATTGGTGTCTGTTGGTAACAGAATGGTAGAAAAATGGACAAACAACAACACATTGATCTGTTGTTTTTAGCTGTCTCCACAACCAGTGTGGATTGACTACGGATAAACGGGCAACTGGGTAAAGTCCTGTTGAAATGAAGAGGTAGTGTTAGTGGAGGAATACAGACTTTGGAGTCTATCCATCCTGGGTGTTGAGTCCTGCCTGCACCAACTCACCACCTCTGTTACCTTAGGAAGTTACTTTGCCTCCAGGGGCTCCCTCATTTATAGAAGTTATACAGTGTCTTGTTTGTCTGCAAAGAGGCTCACAAAGTACCTGGCACATAGGTATTCAATGGGTGTTCCTATCATAGAGGAAACAGAGGCAATGTAATGGCCACCAGCAGACTCGGTCTTGCTCACTCTTGGAGGAACTGGGAGGGCCACCTTCACAGTCATAATTGAATTTCTTTTTCTAATTGACAGTGGCTTCATGGGCAAAAATTCATACATTACTAGGTTTGTTAACTAGATTCTGAGGCTAGTGGGTATGTTGTAATAATTCTCCTCTCTGGAATAAAGCAAAGAACCAGGAACATAATGGAATGCTCCTTAAGGAAAGAGCCAGCAACATAGATTGCCCAGCGTCTTAGTGATTCAAAGCTCATCTGCTTCCCCATTAGGAGAGGATCCCAAGCCCTCACTCAACTCCTGGTTTTCGCCAGTGCTCAGAGACACACACCAGCATCCATGGGCACACCTACATGTGGGAGTCAACTCTCGGCCCTCTTGATCATACCCCATATCCACGCATCCCCAAGGCCTGTTAACTTGAATATCTTGAATAGCTCTCAAATATGTTTCCTCTCATTTTCCTTTGTAACCCTTATAGTCCAGACCACTAGGCTATCTTTTCTGAACTATTGTAATAAACTGCTAACAAGTCTGCCCCCTTTCACGTGTCCTGCCTTTTAATCCATTCACCACAGGGTAGGCAGAGTGATCAGCTGGAAGAGCTAATCTGATCAAGTTACACTTTCTATACACACACACACACACACACACACACACACACACACACACACGTACACACATCAGTGGCTTCTGATCGCTCTTATTAAGAATCAAAAACTGTAATGTGGCCTGGGGGGCTGATGCATTCTGACCCTGCCCATCTCTCCAATTCCATCTCTTATCACACATCACTCTTCTCTCCTCTTGCATTCCAGTTACTCTGGCCTTTTTCCATGCTCACATCTGCCCTAGCACCTTTGTATAAACTTGTCTTTCTGACTGAAAAATTTTTCTTTTCCTTCTAACTTAGCAGACCATTGCTCTTCATTCAGATCTCAGCTTAGCCATCACTTCCACCAGAGAGTCTTCCCTCACCTCCCTGACTGGATCAGGTCTTTCATATGCCTTCCTAGCACTGTACACCCCGGCCTACCAAAACTTATTGCAGCTGTTAGTGTACATGTAATTGTGTGATAATTTGTTAAATGTTTCATTCCTCCCATTAACCTATAAACTTTTTGAAGGTTGGATACTGTGCCATTCACCAATTTAATAAATGTTTATTAAATTCTAGTATGTGCAAATTTCTGGACAAGGTGTTACAAGGGTTATTCAGATGAATAGAATACTATTTCAGCTCTTAAGGGATTATATTAATATGTTACTGCATGACAAAGTGCCCTAAACTTAGCATCTTAAGACAACAAACATTTATTATCTCACAGTTTCTGTGGGTCGGGAATCCAGTCGTGGCTTAGCTGATGCTTCTGGCTCAGGGTCTCTCACACGCCTGCTGTCAAGGTGTTGGTTGGGGCTGCAACCTCAACCAATGGCTCAACAGAGGAGGATCCACTTCCAAGCTTCCCCAGTGTCGGCAGGTCTCAGGTCCTCACTGGCCAGAGACATTAGTGCCTTGCTATGTGGCTACTCCACGTGGACTGTGAGTAACTGCTCCATGAGCTACTCACTAGCTGGCTACTTGCTTCCCCCAGACTGAGAGCTCGAAGAAAGGGAGTCAGCAGGAGAAAAGAGCCAGGACAAGCTATCATCTTTTTGTATCCAAATCTTCTTGTGAAAGGGACATCCCATCACTTTGCTGTATTCTCGTGGCTAGAAGTGAGTCACTGGGTCCAGTCTACACTCCAGGGTTGGGGATTACACAGGGGCATGAATACCAGAGGAAAGGATCATTGAGGGCCATCACTGAGGCTGCCCAAACAGGAATTTAAATTAGGTGGGAGGCAGGATTAGCTAAGGATGCACACATTCGACAAGGGAGAGTGTCAGAGTGGGGAGTTTAAATACTTGGGCTGTCAGAAGAAAGAGTGTGCATTTACTTGGGTATATGTGGGAAGGCCTTCAAGAAGGTAGTTGCAGTGGAGGTGGCCCTTTGTGACTGAGCTCAGCAAGTAAAGATGAAGTGGACAGGGGGACCCTGATTTCCTACCATTTCACACCCATTGCATTTGATTACCTGGTTCCAAACCACCGGAAGGTCAGAAGCTACAAGTAGCGGGAGGAGGGTGCTTTCTCTAATGGACACTAACCGCAGGAGCGAGTGGCAAGGGGAATAATTCTCACAAACAGATTTAGGGCTTTAATATGTAGAGAGGTCTGGGAGCATTTGTTCTAGAGGCAAACCCAGGAGCCCCTGAGGGGACCTGTCTATTTCAGGCCAGCAAGTGGCCACCGAGTAGTGACAGGGGGCAGTGTATTCTGTGTAAGAAGGTAAAGGAGGGTGATGCTTTTAACACATTCTACTTTAAACAAACCAGTTACATTATAAAAGTCAGGTCCTTCAAGAAGGTCCCCAACCATCAGTCCAAATTGGATTGTCAACATGAGATAGGCAAAGGCATAGATAGTATATTCACTAGACACAATTTTTTTAAAATTAAGAAATGTAGTTTGTACATTTGTTGCATCAACAAAACACAAATTTTACTTTCCATTTAATTCACAGAGGAAGTGGCTGCTTCATTTGATTTTGTGTTTTTACTAATTGACAAGCAAGTGTGACCTCAGAGAGACACTACTCTCTGAATCATGAGTAGAATCACGCCTTACAGCAGATTCACTTGTGGGCCAGACTGTCTGCTTTTGGAGCCAGATACATGAAAAGACCCACAAGATAGAGGCCTGTTACCTTTTTTGATGTTCAAAATGGGTACCTGTTGCTTACACCCTGTGAGAGTGGAAAGTGCTTCTCCTGTCCCTCTCACAGAGCATGCATAGGCTGGCAGATGCTGATTCAGATGGACGTCTAGCTCTGTTTATTCACTCAAATCTATCCATTTATTTAAGTCATTCTAAAGTGTGGAGCAGTAGAAAGAGAAGGGGTGTTGGGGTGAGATTTGCATCATGGTTCTGCCTGTTACTGGACAACATCACTTCTCTGAGCTTTCCTTGCTCTACCTACAAAATCAGGATGCCATTCCCTTTCTTCCAGGATTTCTGTTTGGAATAAATATTGTGTGGAAATTACACTGGTACCTCTAAGTGCTTAACAAATGGGGGTTCCCTAAAAAGTATATTTAAAAAACAATACTTTCGGAACATTTCAACACTGTATCCTATGATTATGCCTATTGAAAAATCAATAATGATTCTTTAAAAACCTATTCATGCCCTGGTTGGTGTGGCTCAGTTGATTGGGTGTCATCCCATATTCTGAAAGGTTGCTGGTTCAATTCCCAGTCAGGGCACATACCTGGGTTGTGGACTCGATCCCTTATAGGAGGCAATGTTCCTCTATCACACAGATGTTTCTCTCTCCCTCTCCTTTCCCTCTCGCTAAAAATCAATAAAAATCTTTAAAATAAAATAAAAGCCTATTCACTTATTGTCTCCCCCAAGGCACTCTCAGCTTTACCCAGGAAAGTGCATGCCTTGTTTTCTCTTACCATACTCTTTCTCAGCTTATTTTTTCTTTTCCCGTAACTCCTGTTGGATTGAGGGATTGGGCTTTCTTTATATACTTTTAAGAAGTTATCCATAAGTTATGTTCACATAGTAAAACCTAAATGTAATCGTTACCTGCCCATCTCTCCCAGATACATAACCTAGGTATGCTTTAACTCTGATCACCCCTTCTCTCATCTGACACAGTATTAGTGCCCAGGACCAAAGATCTACCTTGTGCACCCCCATTAGTCAATATCAGTATGGTGATTTTTATCATCAGTTCTTATATTGATTTAGCACACTTTCACCAGTTTCTTTGGCAGCTTTGTTCCTTGAATGTCAGGTTTTTTTTTTTTTCTTTCTCTTCTGAATATAGTTTTCTTCTTGAAGTGCATCATTTTTTAGTTCTTTCAGTGAGAGTCTAAGCATGGAAACATTCTCTTACTCAAAATGCCTACTTTTTACCCTTGATTTTGAATGATAGTTTAGCTAGATACAGAATTTATGTTGGATGGTTATTTTCCTGGTACCTTGAACATTTTATGGGTCTGATGCAAAGCCCACTTCCCATCCATAAGCTGTGTAAGGGTCTTTGTTGAATTAAGGATGAGCAAGAGTATAGAATTAATTTGGCTTTTTAGAGATGGCTTATATAGCTCACCTGCTCTGTGCAGGAATCTTCCCCCTCGCCTTGAAAAGGGCTAACCAAGCAAATACTGGAAGATTTGCAGAGTTACCAGGGATTAAAGGACTCCAAGCCAGGCTTCCAAGTCTGCAGCCAGTGACCCTTCTGCCACCTCTTTAGCCTTTTGTGCCTGCTTCAAGGAGGGTGTAGGGGAGCTCTGGTTTTGCTGTTTCTTTGCGAGGTCTGGACATGGCTCATAATCAGGGGAGGCTCCCTGCTCAAACAGAGCAGATTTACTCACCTCTGCCCCGGCTTCCAGACAGACATTTAACATCTCCGCAAATCCATATCTGCCCACAGATCATGAAGGAGGTCCGGCGAGCTCTCTGCAACGCGGCCACAGATGACAGCAAACTGCTACTCCTCAGTGCTGTGGGCAGCGTGTTCTGCAGCGGCCTGGATTACTCCTACTTAATTGGCCGGTTGTCCAGTGACCGGCGAAAGGAGAGTACCCGCATTGCAGAATCCATCAGGTGAGCTCTGCTCCTGTTCAGATACTAGGGGACCTGCCTAGCATTGCCAAATTGAGCACATAAAAGTATAGGCTGCTCAGTTAAACTCTTCAAACAACAAATAATGTTGTTGTTGTTGTTTTTTAGCATAAGTATGTCCCATGCAACATTTGGGATATACTTATAGTAAAAAATATTTGTTGTTTATATGAATTTGGAGTTTGATTGGACGTCCCATATTTTCTTGCCCAAATTAGGGACACCTTTACTCCATAAGATTGCATTTTATTCTCTTGATCCCCCAAATATTTTATTTTCTTATATTCAGCCCAGCATCTGGTAATGCCCATCATTATCTGCACTTCTCCTGCCCTCTGTCTGATGGTGAAATCTTTGACTTTCTGGGCATTTCTGTTCCTGGAGCTGACATGGCTCAGCACCGGGGAGGAGGATGGATGGGTTCTCTGGGCGGTGTGGGGAGTATTTTCCCCTCTTTTGTTGCCTTTGGGGCAAAAGTTGGGATCCTAGGGTGATATCTGATCCCAACAATCAGTATCTCTTTTGAGATACTAATGGGTAGTTATGTCCCCCTTCTTCAGAGATTTATCAAAAGCAAGTGAGCTCGTGTGATTTCCAACAAGGGCTGCCAGAGTGCACCCACACTCACTGCTCACCTCAGACAGGAGTCACAGTTCAGTAATGGTGCCTGGTCTCTTGAGAAGGAACACTTATTCCACAGGCTGTCAGGGAGCCTTGGGCCACAGGTTAGGGATTTTCTGGACCCTCCAGCTTCACTGTGTTGTGACATCATCACACGGAGGCTGATTTCCATGAGGCTGTGGGAGGCTTTCAGGGTATGCAGAGTTTCCAAGAGATGGCACGGGGATGGCCTCACATGCACGTGGGGTTTTGAGTCCCAATCAGGGTGATGCACTCACTGGAGGGTATGCTCCAAACACCAGTGTGCTTCCTGCTGCAGAACTCATGTCTCCCCCAAAAGAGACACGACAATCCCAAGTGATGTTATTAGAAAAAGTATGTGGTTTCATGCAGCTCCCAGGTTCTCCAGTTGCAGACAGGCCTGGCCATAGCCACAGGGGTTTGTTCTCTGCTCCTGTCAGGTGGCAGGGGAGCAGCAGGGTCCCCAGTAAGCCTCCTTCCTCATTTATGGGACCATTGGAGATGGGGAGCCCATCTCTATAGCTGAGGAGCACCTTGGCTGTAGCCTTCGTCTGGTTCAGTGGTTGGCAAACCGCGGCTCACGAGCCACATGCGGCTCTTTGGCCCCTTGAGTGTGGCTCTTCCACAAAATACCATGTGCGGGCACGCACGTACAGTGCGATTGAAACTTCGTGGCCCGTGCGCAGAAATCGGTTTTCAGCTCTCAAAAGAAATTTCAGTCGTTGTACTGTTGATATTTGGCTCTGTTGACTAATGAGTTTGCCGACCACTGGTCTGGTTTATGGATTTCTGCGGAGGCATTAGCTGATTTCTAGAGGTCCCAATTTTGAGAAGATGCTGAGCACATTAGCTCACCACTGGAGAAAGGCAGCCAGTGGTATTCAAACATTTGCCTTCTCATCGGGAAGGTGAGTTTCTCTTAGGCAGAGTGGAGGGAGAGAAGGCTGCGGGAATTCTTCCCAGTGTGTCAAAGGGAGCAGAAGCTCGAAATGCATGAACCACCAGGGACACGGGAGGGATGAGGAATGGGGTGTCCCCTAGGCCACGGGATCTCAGCCCCAGCAGCACAGAGACTCCCCAGGGAGCTTTTCAAAACCCAGCTGCTTGGCATCACCCCAGGAGATCCTGAGTTAATGAGCATGGGGTGGGTCCAGCATATCTTTGGTTTTAAAGTTCCCTCTGTGGTTCGAATGTGCAGCCAGGGTTGAGAACCCCTGCTCCATCCCAACCAAGAGGGTAATATGAGAGAACCAGTGACTGAGAGCACTAAAAGCTGTAGAAACAAAAAGGTCCCTATTTTTATGCAAGAGAAGAAAGTTGGCTGTAAGAGAAGAAGGTGAAGAGGAAGGTGATGGAAGGGACAAGAAGGGTGAGTAGTCTCAAGAAGGGACTGGTGGAGTGCAGACTATACGCCTAGTAGAGAAGGGTGTCTCTGGGTCAGAAAGTGACCGTGGCTTGCTATTCAACACCACACACCTCCAGGGAGGCCCAGCTCCACTGACTTTGCAGTGCTCCCTCCAGCAGCCACACTCCAGAGTTGGGGACATGATGTGGCAGAGATACATTTCCCAGAGAATGATATTCAGATTTCCAGAGGAGCATCGTGAGCAAAGGGCACTGTCTTAACTGAGTTTGGGCCATGCTAGAAGTTCTGTCCCCGCTCACACAGACTTCCCAGGCACGTTAACATATTTACAATCTGAGAAGTTTCTTGGGAAAGAATATTGTTCAAATTCGAGCATGGCTGAGACATATTTTAGCCATAGAACCTATAATCTATTGAGATGCCTCGCAATTCTCTTGGGACGTGCATGCGCTGGGCTGTGCTGGGGCTGCGCTGACCTGCAGGATCTTGAGCATGCTACACGGCCACAGCCATTGCTCCCCCAGCAGTGTTCCTACACACGACCCGCTGCACTGCGCTCACTCTGCAGATGTTTGTTGAATGAATTAGCAGATGTGGGGAGAGCTGGGATGATTCATTCTGCAGAAGCCTCTCCCCGAGCCCCAAACAAAGCAGTCTGCCCCATCTTGGAAGAGGCTGCCCACACCTGAACTCCTCACAGGTGATGCGGTGGCCTGCTGGCAGGGTGCTAGGACGAAGAGCAATCAGATGACCCACATGAAATACTTGGCCTGTTCCTGTACATAATAAGTGCAGGAAGAGTTTAAAGAATTATTTTCATGTTATTCCCAGTTTTAGCTAAGCCTGAGTCTGACGATGGAGTGCGCTCCTAAAGTGCAGGTATATCAGGAGCTCATAGGCTCTGAACCAGCAGACTTGGCAGTGGGAGGGCTGCACCCCGTGGCTCTGGTCAAAAGGAATGAATAACTGGCTCACAAAAGAAATGCCAGTTGCTCTTGGCAAAATCCAGACACCCCTGTGAGCAGAATTTTGCTTCTGAGTCTCTTTTAGACTGGAGGGTGGCTCACAGACCACTGAATGTGGAAGGAAAGCTGTGTCCATGCTCCACAGCAGTGATCAAGGGTGCCCCCCGTGTCAGGCGCTGTGCTGGTGCCCTGGGTGGTGCCTCATGCAATTCTCATTTGGCCTGTGGGGATGCACCAATGGCTTTCCCATTTTCCCAGTAGGAAAATGAGGCTGCAGAGACTGTGTAACTCATCCAACATCTCACCCCTACTTAGAGGCTCAGTTGAGACTTGACCACAAGTCTTTCAGTTCCCAAAGTTTTTGCTCCTTCTGCTGCCTCTGAACAGCCCAGCAGCTCAGGTAAGCAAAAGCCACATGACTCAGGTTGAGTGGAGGAAGCTTCAAGGGCCAGTGTAAGCGTGGCAGACATGGCTGCTGGGGAAGACGGGGAGTCATCTCCCTAGTGCAGCCCCACTATCCAGAATCAGATATCTGAGCAGTGTCTGTAATGCAATATCCTGTTTGCTATATGGCTTCTACACCCTCTGGGCCCTTGTGATAGAGATCTGCTTGAGGTGAGAGGAGAAGGATGGGGAGATGGTCTGTGCATCATCTTTTTATGTCAAGGAAATGAACTGCTTGGACTGCAGGAGGGGTTGGGGGGAGCCATGCACATTTAGTCCCCTTAGCCCTTCTCTGGGGCCCTTGATGCCCCTGCATGGAGCTCATGTTGGAAACCAAAGAGTAAAAGGCTCTGGGATCTGGAAGGGAAAGCTTATGGAAGGTCGCGAGAGTGGAGCTGAATTCCTGAAGGACTGTCATGTGGATGATGGAGCAGAGTGAATGCAAGTATCAGAGAGACCACATGAAGTCACAATAGGAAGGCGTCTTGATAGGGAAGGACCCTCTTGTTTGAAAATGTCCAACAGAGGCCAGAGGATGCAACCTCAGGATGCTGTGGGGAGAATTATGTACCAAGTGGAAGATTTGTCTCAATGACTCTTGAAGTCCTTCCCACTCTGAGATCCAGGATCCTGTAATTGAGCGAGTATCTTTAGGAATGGAATGTCTGTCAAAAATCACCCAAATCCTGTGGGTCCAAAGATCCTGCAAACAAACCCTATATCCCTGCAGACTCCAAATTGCATTTGATAAAAAGCACTTGTTAAAACCAGTGACTGAGACCATCAGGTTGAGAAATCAAGCCAGGAAGTGGGCCTGGAAAACCAGAAATCAGAAGGCCGTGGTGACAATACTCTTCTTTGTGGCAGTGTCCTTTTGGGGTCAGCTGCAGTGGGGCCAGAAGTGGCTGGGATAACTCCATCATCTACTCCAGAATTGTACAAGTCAGGAAATGTGATGCCTCAAGCATGGGTCAAGGGTACATTCTTTCATGAAAACATATGGGTCATAAGGCACCCTCAACCCCAGCAGAATATTAAGAAGTCTTTTCACAATTGAATTAAGTCCCAACATATCACCATGGTAACAACATATTTTGATAAGAATTGGGGAGGATGGTAACCATTGAGCAGGGATGAATCAGGTTTACATTTAGTTGCTGTAACAAATAAACCCAAATATATATGATGGCTCAGTTGTTACAGAAATTTACTTCCAGCATATGTGAACCTAAAATAGATGTTACTGATGAGCCCATGGCTTGCCTCAAAGTGATGACTCAGGAACCCATACTTCTTCTATCTTGTGGCTCAATAAGATTGCCATGCCCGTCAAGATGAAAAGGTGAGAAGTTTCCACAAACCAGGCTTAGAAGTATGTATATGGTTTCCACTCATTTTCTTTTGGCTAGCACTAGGTTACTTGGCCACAGCCAATTTCAAGGGAGACTGGGAAATGTGTTCTAGCAGTAGACTCAGGAAGAAGAGGGAAAGGGAAGCGGGGGTGATAAAGTCTGGTGAAGAAATAGTATGTTACTGCCATACATCTGCAGTCTTTGCTCTCATTCTGGGAGAATCCTGTATCTGTTCAACAGCTATTTACTGAGTGTTAATTTCAATATGTATGAAACCAAGCAGTGCACAAGGCAGACTTATGGATTTTTTTTATGAAGCTGGAGGGGAGAAGAATTTAAAAACTAAGCAAGCAAGTGATTAAGATAATTGCAAATTGTAATAATGCTGTTTTCCAAGAACTCTCAGAAGGCCTGTGTAGCTCATGCACAGAGAGCAGGGGTGCATAGACATGAGATAAGCCCAGAGACCTAAGCAGAGGTAGACCAAGGTCACGGTTGAGAGTTTGAATTTTATTCTTGTGAGTTCTTGATAGTTTCCAGAGAATAATGTATCACCAGAGAATAATGAAGGATGCAGATTTTCTAGACACCTTGGATCTTTCCTCCATGTCAGATTGAATATTAACATTTTATAGGACTTACATAGCAAGTAGCAGGGAGGCAAAAAGTGTCTAAGGTAAAGGAAATATAGGTTATTTTGGGTGGCTTTGCATAATGGATAAAGATGCAGGCTGTAACCTTGCTCAATGCAGAAGGTCATGGAGATAAAATATTTCCTAATCCTGTAGCCATTACTCCAGATGCCTCATGCCTCCAGGGGAGTCCAGCATCTTTCCTCAATTTTCGTCACCCTAACATATAGACCCACGTCAGCATTCTAGAACTACCCTTGAGAATCTGGCATCCCTTTAGGTAATTCAGAATCTTTCCTGGAATTGAATGACATCTTAGATGTCACCAATCCCTACCCATGCCCACCATCTGAAGCTTGAATTCTCTATAATTTCACCTAAAGTTATCATCGAGCCAAGGTTATCTCTGATAATGAGGAGTTCACATCTCCTGGAGCCATCACCCCACCTTCAGCCAGTGCTGTTGGAACATTCCTTGTCTCCTTGAGTTCAAATATGCCTCTTTGAAACACCCTCTTTTTGGTTCGAGTTCTGGTTCTGAATCTTAACATTCAGGTTGTCTTTCTAGGGATATGTACAGTTTTTGTCAGTGTGTAGGGAGTGGAAGGGCAGTGTTGGCTCAATGGGCATAACTTGGGGCCATCTGGGCAGACCCAGACATGTGGTCACCCATTAGGTCCCTTCTGGGAATCTGGCACCAACCTCAGAGGATGGCAGGCCTGTGACTGCAGCTCAGTGGCCCAGCGTCTGGGAGAATGAGACCCTGGCCTGGCACCCGCTCTTCTCTGAGGACCTACAGGTGCTTCACTGCACCTGGGGAAGCTTATTTCAGCTTCACTACAATCAAGGGCGTCACATGGTCTCAGCAAGCCTGGCCACCTGTTAAAGAGGGTCTTCTCTTTTCCCCAGGGACTTTGTGAAGGCCTTTATCCAGTTTAAGAAGCCCATCGTGGTGGCAATCAACGGGCCCGCCCTGGGCCTGGGTGCCTCCATCCTGCCCCTCTGCGACATCGTGTGGGCCAGCGAGAAGGCCTGGTTTCAGACCCCCTATGCCACCATCCGCCTCACGCCCGCCGGCTGCTCCTCGTACACCTTCCCCCAGATCCTGGGTGTCGCGCTGGTAAGCCTCCTCATAAGCAGGCAGAATGGTGTTCAAGCAAGGTCATAGAACCCACTGTAGGCTGTGATCAGACTCTACACCAGCAGCCAGAAGCAAGTCTGGGCAGGGGTGAGTCATAACAGCTCAGAGAGCACTCACTGGGGCTAGTGCTTGACAGCCATTAACTCAGTTTATCCTCAAGACACACCTGTAAGGTAGGACTACTGTTATCCCCACTTGACAGATGTGGAGACTGAGAATCAGAGAGGTTAAGTGAGTTGTCTCAGGTCTCACAGTAGCAATGGAAGTTGTGGAATATGAACACAGAGCTCTTAATCAGTATGCTATAAAATGGAACCCGTCTCTGATGAGTGAGTCTACGACTAGCACCACTAGGACATAGGAAGGGTTCAGAAAGTGGTTCGTCTACTCGGTTTGAGAGATAGCATTTTGAGATGGATTCGATGTGGTGCAGGCTTCACCACGGTCTGCTTTGGCCCCCCAGGACTGCTTGGGAGCATTCTGCCTGCAGTAGAAAACTACCAAAGAATCATGATTCAGATGACAGGGCCAAACCCCACAGGGGCAGGTGAGGAGGCTCCCAGCAGGGGCACTGCTTGAATGAGTCTAGAAGGATGCAAGCCCACCTCCCACCACTTCTGTGTGGGCTGTCTCTCTTCGATGGTAGCATGAAGCAGGAATAGCAACCAAGAGACCAGCAGAAGTTACCCTCAGCCCTCAAACCCACCAGCACCATGTCTATGCAGCAGGGCCTACAGTGGGGACAGATAAGGCCATTTGGATTCAGCAGTGCCCTGAGGTCTGCTCTAGGCTGCTCAGTCTCGTGGGTGGCAGAAAAATGAGGCAGGCAGGGAGCCCAGGAAGCAACACTTTCCCTTTTGATTTCAGCCACTGTGTTCTGCCCCAGCTCACTGCCACTCCAGTTCCTCCCCGTCCTCTGTGGTCACAGAAATGTTAACTTTGTACAGTCTTATCTCTTTTTCTCCTTCATTGCAATCATTTCTGAAACTCCAAGAATGTGGCTGTTTGACACATGTTCTTCTTGTGGACTGCATCCCGTTTGGCTCCTTCTACTGAGTTACTTTCATTTCTCCAGAGACTGAGGTGTTCCTAAATAAGTATAATGACATATATATTTGTCTTCCAACCTATAACCAAATGCATTCTATGGACTTGTGACCTGATCAAGTTTTCCACTCTGGCATGAAAAATTGTCCTTTGGGTCATCATGACCCATCAGTGACAACCAGAACAAAGGGGGAAGCTGGGCATGGAAGCAGAGGTTCAGGGAGCTTGACATTTCCATGTCTATCATGGAGCAGCTAAGCATATGGGGCAGGAAGGAAGAAGGGGAGGCAGGTGGAAGGCCAATTAGGGAGGGGTTGTCTGCCCTGTGAAGGAGGTAGGAACTCATCCTGAAAGAGATAAGGACCCTGTCACATGGCTATGACCATCACGCCCTAATTATCAGTACGAGAGTCACCTGTTGGTAAATTACAGCAGTGACAGCACTATGCTCTGTTTGTGCCCAGGACCTTATTCACGGAGGTCTTCCCAGGTCTTCTATGACAGCTGTGAACTCAAAGCAAAAGGAAATTCTTTGGGGAGTGGGGTGCAGAGGAGTCCTCAGAAGGCAGGGGTTACTTTCCACCTTTCAAGACTGGGCAGTGTCTGTGCACAGCCCTTGGCCACCAGGAGAAACACTGTTCTGTGTTGGTGTTAGTTACACAAGACCTTTTGGCTGCCCATGATGAAAACACTTTGCCTTAAGGGTAGCAGGGGGAAGAAGAATGATTGCCATAACTGACAAGTCCTTAAGTGGAATGCCCCTGGTGGGTGATGAATCCAGGAATTCAAATACAGTCAGTTCTTTTGTTCCCCATTCTTTCCTTCATTGTGGACCTGCCTCTCCACAGAGTGGGGACACAGCAGTTGGTGGCCTGGGCTCAATGACCTTTGCTGGCAACCAAAGAAGGAGAAAGATTCTTCCCCAGGGCCTTCAGCTTGGAAACCCCATAGAGAGCTTGATTATCTAGGGTGGATCATCTGGTCAACCCCAGGCCAGTCACCATGCAGCACAGAAATGCACCCAGTTGGAGGTGTGTGCCTACTTCTGTGGGTCTGCTGCCAAACATATAGGTGGGGGGTAATTAGGCAAACAAAGCTACAGTAGGTACATAGCTTCTTTGGGAATTTAATGAAATCCGTGGACCCTTTGCTCAGAAAGATGCACATAGACACAGTGTTTGATTATAGTTTCCAAAGCTTATTGGACCTGATTGAGACTCCGGCCTTCCAGACCTGGAACACTGACAGCCAGCGTGTGCATCACTAGCAGACACGAGAGGTGCTCCGGGCTCTCAGCCTTCCCCTGCCTTTGCTTTTTCAGGCCAATGAGATGCTCTTCTGTGGGCGGAAGCTCACTGCCCAGGAGGCTTGCAGCAGAGGACTGGTCTCCCAGGTCTTCTGGCCAACCACGTTCAGCCAGGAGGTCATGCTGCGGGTCAAGGAGATGGCATCCTGCAGTGCACTGGTGAGTCCTGTGTCTATTGTGTTCTTGTCAGTGCAAGAGCCCAGCCGGTGTAGGTCAGTGGTTGAGCATCGATCTGTGAAGCAGGAGGTCGTGGTTTGATTCCTGGTCAAGGCACATGCCCACGTTGTGGGTTTGATCCCCAATAGGGGGCGTGCAGGAGGCAGCCAATCAATGATTCTCTCTCATCATTGATGTTTCTCTCTCCCCCTTCCTCTCTGAAGTCATTACAAAAACAAAGAGATCCATTTTGCAGATGAAAGCAATGAGCTGACAGGGACTAATGGACTTGCTTACATGCTATGCAGGGAGTACTTGAGAAGCCCTGTGTAATTTACCAGATGCCTTATCTCAGTGTTGAGAGCTTAAATCTGGAGGGAGACGGCCAACATTATTAGTATTCCCCATCATCTCCAATTTGAAAAACCTCACAGAAGAGATTTATACTCTGGGGAAGAAGGTGTTGCCTTAAAAGAAAGTCCTCAACACTCCCCAGACACAAAACATCTATAGTTTTCAAAGAAACAGTAAACAAAGGCAAATAAGGGCAAAGTGTATGAAACCAGCCGAGGGACGAGAGGAAGCAGCCCACACGGTCCTTGTATTTCCCTGTCCACTGAGCACTTGGCACATTCAAGCATTGCCGCTGGACTCTGAAGACACACTGAGAAAAACAGATAAATAAATGACATCTCCTCAGAGGCGCCGATTTTTAATTAAGTGTTGATTTTATCTCATAAAAGTGACTCTGAGCACCATGTGGAAATATCCTGTTGAGAGGTGGAGGAAAGGCCACCCCTACAACCACAGGGCTGCTCAGGAAATGAGAAAGAAGCTTTGAAGAATAAGGCCAGGGGACGCTTTCTATGCTGGGTTTATGGGACCAGACCTGTGACCCTCCCGCCCTTCTCCCTGCCTATCCTGAACCCCCACTGAGCTTCTGTGTGCTCCTGATTTGACTCACCAGCCTTTATTGGGCACCTACTGTATGTAAACTCTGCTCCCTGGAAGCCTGACTATGCCAGTGGTGATAATGGGTGGTAATAGTCCTGAATTGCTCATGATCACTTATCATGGATTCTCTTTATATGGATTCTCTTTAAATCTTCCCGAGGATTATGGTGACCAACTGTGCCCATTTGTCTAGGACTCTCCTGGTTTTAACACTGAAAACCCCTTGTTCCCAGGAAACCCCCTGGTCCTGAGCAAATAGGGATGGTTGATGACCCTAGAGTAACCTGCATAGGCAGGTAGATATTTTAAAGAATATTTTTGTTAAAGTATAGTTGACATACAATATTATAGTAGTTTCGGGTGTACAACATAGTGATTCTACATTTATATACCTTACAAAGTGATCACCCTAATAAGTCTAGTACCCCATCTGTCAGCATACAAAGTTATTACAATATTCTTAATTCTTCTCTGTGCTGTACATTAATTACATCCCCCTGGCTTATTTATTTTATAACTGGAAGTTTGTACCTCATATCTCCTTCACTTTTTTCACCGATCTCCCTGCCCTATTCCTCTGGGCAACCATCAATTTGTTCTCTGTATTTGAGTCTGTTGTTATTGTGTTTTGTTTATTCTTTTGTTTATTTTTTATTTGTGTTTTTAATTAGTTTTGACATTCAGCGTTATTTAATACTAGAGTCTCGTTGCATGAAGATTCATGCAAGAATAGGCCTTCCTTCCCCTGGCTTCGCTCCTGGCCGCCCAGGAGCCTGCAAGTCCTCACTCCTGGCCACAGTGCTGCTCCTGTAGCTCCCTCTGCCCCCCGCCCTACCCCTTATAGCAGGCGCTTGTGTATGCAAATTAACCCATCATCTTTGTTGGGTTAATTTGCATGCTCACTACTGATTGGCTGATGGGCGTCACGGAGGTATGGTCAATTTGCATATTTCTCTTTAATTAGTGTAGATTAGTAATGCATAGTGGTTAGACATTTATGTAATTCATGTAGAGATTCCCCTGATAATTACTTGCCATCATACATAGTTATTATACTACTAGAGGCCTGATGCACGAAATTCATGTAAAGGGGCCCAGCCCTCGCAGCCCTGGCTTTCTCCAGAAGGACATCCGGAAGGACCGCTGTCCAGTCTCATTAGCATATTATGCTATTATTATTATAGATTATTGACTGTATTCCCTATGCTATACTTTATATCCCTGTGACTATTTTGTGAGTACCAATTTGTACTTCTTAATCTTTTTACCTTTTTCACCCAGTCCCTCAACCCTCCTCCCATCTGCCAACCATCAGTTCTCTGTATCTACGAGTCTGTTTCTGTTTTGTTTATTTTGTTCTTTAGATTCCACATATAAGTGAAGTCATATGGTATTTATCTTTCTCTGATTTATTTCACTTAGCATAGATACCCTCTAAGTCCATCTATATTGTTGCAAATGGTAATATTTCATCCTATTTATTGCTGAATATTATTTCATTATGTGTGTATGTGTGTGTATGTGTAAAATCTTCATTATCCATTCATCTACTGATGGAATCCTGGGTTGTTTAATATCTTGGCTATTTAAATAATGCTTCAGTGAACATAGGGCTGCATATATCTTTTAGAATCAGTGTTTTCTTTAAATAGATACCCAGAAGTGGAATTGCTGGGTTGTATGGCATTCTATATTTAAATTTTTTGAGGAATCTCCGTACCACTTTCTACAGTGGCTACACAAATTTATAACCTCACCAACAATGCATGAGGGTTCCCATTTCATCATATCCTCACTAACACTTATTGGCTTTTTAAAAATAGCAATTCTAACAGGTGTGAAGTGATATCTCATTGTAGTTTTGATTTGTATTTCCCTGATGATTAGTGATGTTGAGCATTTTTCCATGTGTCTTTTTGCCATCTGTATGTCCTCTATGGAGAAATATCTATTTAGGTTCTCTGTTCATTTTTTAATTGGATTGTTTGTAGGGTCTTTTCTGTGTGTGTGTGTTAAACTGTGAGTTCCTTATATATTTTGAATATTTACCCCTTATCAGATGTAGCATTTGTAAATATTTTCTTCCATTTAGTGGGTTGTCTTTTTATTTATGGTTTCCTTCTCTGTGCAAAAGGTTTTTAGTTTGATGTAATTTCATTTTTTTACTTTTGCTTTTGTTGCCTTTGCTCAGGGAGACATATCCAAAAAATATCTCTAAGACTGATGTCAGAAAGTTTACTGCCCAAGTTTTTTCCTAGGAGTTTTATGGTATTGAGTTTATTTTTGTGTATGGAGGAAGAAGGTGGTCGATATTCATTTTATGCATGTATCCAGTTTCCCCAACACCATTTATTGAAAAAACTGTCATTTCTTCATTATATATTCTTGCCTCCCTTGTTGTAGATTAATTGACCATAGAATTGTGGGTCTATTTCTGACTCTCTGTTCTGTTCCATTGAACTATTTCTTTTTGTGCCATTGCTATACTATTTTGATTACTATAACTTTATAGTATAATTTGAAACCAGGGAAGATGATACCTCCAACTTTGTTCTTACTCCTCCAGATTGTCTTGGTAATTTGGGGTCTTTTGTGGTTTTATATAAAGGTTAGGATTATTGCCCTAGCTGGTGTGGCTTGATTGGTTGGGCATTGTCCTGTGCACTGTAGGGTTGTTGTTTGATTCCTGGTCTGGACACATGCCCAGATTGCAGGCTGAAGACACGGTAGGGGAGGCAGCCGATGTTTTACTCTTATATTGATGTTTCTCCCTCCCTCTCTCTGTCTTTCTCTCTCTTCACTCTCTGAAAATCAATAAAAATATTTTTAAAAGTTCTTTTAGGATTATTGTTCTAATTCTATGGAAAATGTCATTGGCATTTTTATAGGGATTGCATTAAATCTGTAGATTGCCTTGGATAGTATGGGCATTTTAAAAATGTTAATCCTTCCAAACCATGAGCATGGTCTATCCTTCCATTTATTTGTGTCATCTTCAGTTTCTTTCATCAATGTCTTAAGAGTTTTCTGAGTAAAGGTGTTTAATCTCCTTGGTTATATTTATTCCTATGTATTTTATTCATTTTGATGCAATTGTAAATGGGATTGTTTTTAAACTTATAGAAATGCAACATATTTCTGAATATTAATTTTGTATTCTACAACCTAACTGAATTCACTTATTAGATCTAACAGTTTTATAGTGGAGTCTTTATGGTTTTTCATATATAATATCAGGCCATCCACATATAATGACAATTTTACTTCTGTTCCAATTTGGAGAGGCAGGTAGAAATTCTAAGAAGCAGAAGCAGCATGAGTTAGAGCACATGAGTTCCAAACCTATGGGGAGGTTAGGTAGCAACTCATGGTGGTGTGAGCAGGTGCCCAGGGCAATCAAGGGACAAAGTAAGAAAAGGAAGGTGGGAGAAAGGCCTCCAAGCCTCACTGAGGAGTTGGGTCTTTGGGCAGTTGAGGTTTTCAGGTGAAACCAGCTGTTAAATACGGCAAGGAAATCTCTCCTATTAATGTTTATGAATTCAGGAGCTTTGGGTTGATTTCCCCAAGAAAGGAATCTACCCACAACCTCTGGGAGATGGTGTTCTTTAGAGGAATTCTTGGGAGGAAAGAGGCAGTCTTGGTTTGCCAGCCCATCCTCACTGCCTGTTAGCCTCTAGCCCAGGCTGAAGAATAAGATCACAGCCCCATCCCAGTCTGCTTGAGCAAGGGAGCTCTTGTCTTGCTTTTTTCTATGTGAACACGCTTTTGGAGAATGGGAACTGGAGTTCTGACATCAGCAGAGGATGGTGGAGGCTGAAGGAGGGATGCTGGGGTGCTGTACTTCCCAGCAGAGCCTCTGCCAGAACGAGGCAGCAGTGCAGCCTGTTAGAGAATCAGCCAGATGTTTGCAGCCATGTCCATCAGGCAACTCTGGCAACTTCACTTATTGAGTGTAGGTCCTTCATCTACCCTGTGAAGACTACTTAATCATGGAGCTCTCCTGAGCAAGAAATGACAGAATGAAGGAAAAGTACTGCTCAAAGACCTTATTGATTATTGTTTAAAAAACTTCTGTGGAAGTTTTTTTAAACATAGACCTTAATGGTGATTGTAGTGGCATTGGTATTACTAATACTATGACGACTATAATTGTTACTATTCATTACTATGATTATTGTTACTATTATTACCACTGCATTACTAATATCATTACTGTAATTACTGCTATCATGCTATAGTATTGTTAGTATCATCACCATTATCACTACTATATTACTGACATTACTACTATTGCTCCTTTAACAACATTACTACTATTATTACTTCTATAATACTACAGTTTCACTACTATTTTTATTCTCACTATTCTCACTCATTACTACAATTATACTCATTATACTCATTATTACAGTGATTGCTACCATTATTACCATTGCTCTTACTACTAAGCTTGAAGGAGAGGCATTGCTGTTGAGGTGGCTCAGATGGATGCTTGGACAACCTTAGTTCATATCATTACCTTACTCTATGATCCCAGCCATCCTTGAGTTAGGTATCATTACTGCCCTCTCACAGATAATGAGAATGAAGCCGAAGGAGGTGAAAGTAGTGTTTTCTAAACTTTTTAATGACACCATAGAAAGTGATACTGAGTTTATGTTGCTCTTGGGTAAAAGTCAAAGCTCTTGGGGTTGGGGATGATGTGGGCTCCACTCAGTCATCCCAGGGACTGTGGGCTCAACATAATAGCACACTTGGAACCCATTCCTGGCATTCTGGGGCCACGGGCCTGGGAAACCCAGACTGCAGTAGGCAGCCTCCTCTGCCTTTGGGCATCAGGAGGTTGACTGGTGCCTCACAGGCCAAGTGTGTTCTTTTGGAGCAGAGTCCCTGGTGCCTGGATAACGAGGCCTGTGCCTTTCCCTTCAGGTGCTGGAGGAGTCGAAATGCCTTGTCCGCAGCTTCCTGAAATCGGTGCTTGAAGATGTGAATGAGAAAGAATGCCTCATGCTGAAGCAGCTCTGGAGTTCCTCCAAAGGCCTGGATTCCCTGTTCAGCTACCTGCAGGACAAAATTTACGAAGTCTGAAGGGCCCCAGCTCACTTGCCGCAATGATCAAGGCCACTTAACTTCCAGCTTTGCCCTGTGTTTCAGAAATTGGAGCTCAGTGTAAGCCCGCCAAGGAGTTTGTCAAGGTGTCTCTATACCTAGGGTTGTGTTAATTTCTTTGTTTGTGTTGGTTGTTCTTCATTGGTTTGACTTTGTGTAACAGATGGGAAATGCAGTGTACTTGGCCTCCCCAATGTCCCTGCCCTGCCCCCCCCACCCCCCCCCCACCCCCGCCCCGGCTAGAGAGCTATGAGGGCTATATCTTCCCAGGCCTCTGCCAGGTACTGTTCTGTCCCCACTTGTTGAAATCCACCATCCAAGTCCAGAAAGGGGAAGACCAGTTTCCCCATTTTTCTGACTCAGACTGCGTCTGCACAGTGCCTCTTCTGGAGACTGGGCCAGCATGCTCGTTCCGGTTAAGTGCAGATCAGGGGAAGGGAGACGGTCCATCTTAGAGAATTTCCAGACTGAAGAGCAAAACAATTGTGTAGAGCCAGCCTCAGTCTCCTCTCTGATGCAAATCTGTATAACTTTTAGGGCTTGGTCTTAAAACCCACCTGAGTGATTTACAAAACCAGATATTGTACATTTAGGAATGTTTTGTTAAATATATATATTTTTAAAACAATGTAAGTGAAAATTCTGATAATTTATGTGTATTATATGTAAAGCTAGTTTTGCAAAAACATAAACTCCTAGGAAAATGTGTTTTTTTCTTTAATCAGACTTATTTAATTTATTTATTTTTGTTTATATATTATGATATCTGTCTTCACACAGATACTATTTTCATACTGCCCTGGACCAAATCCCATGTGAGGTTTATGCTGTTTGGTGCACTGTAGCAAGGAACCATGTAGAAATAAAATTCAGAGAGAGAAAAGTGGGAGGATGTCTGTGGCTGAAAGGAATCACTCTGTGCCAGGTCCTCGGCTTGTAAAATGGTTCTTGGTCTAATGAGGGAATCCTTGTTCTTAGCAGAAACCAGGGATGAGCTTTATCTTCACTCTGTAGCCCCTGAGTGTCCTCAGAGGCTCTTTACTCACTTGTCTTCTCTCTTCCTATGTTAGTCACCCATCTCTCATGACCCTTCCTTGGAGAGTTGAGTGAAGCAGCGAGAGTTGGGCATAGTTGGGGGAAGGGAGGTGGGCTAAGCAAAGGAGAGTCATTGCTACGGTTGGTTATGTACCTCTGTCTGGTCCTTTTTCTTTCTGGAAGGTGACCAGATGCAATGGGCCAGGCAGATAGAGAGGCTCATGGCTCTGAGCTTTGTGTTTCAGAGACACGTTGAGTGTCTACTCTATGACTAGAGACATGGTCCTGTAGACAGTGAATCTGAGGTTTATCTGGACTCTTGTTCCTTAAGATGGCCTTGGTTCCCTCTGTAGAAAGCCTCTCTGCTTTTGAGCTTCTCCATGACTTCATGAATCTCCTTATCTTCTACCTTTCTCCATCTAGGCTGTCTTGGCCATGGGGAGCCGACAGGGGACAGTCACCTTGGATGAGTCTAGCCGGAGGAAGATCAAATTGAAGTCCTATGTGCCCTTCCCTTTGTCCACATGGGATCCTATAGGAACTGCAGACCTAGAATATACGGATTTATTCTAGAGAAATACCTGCTTTTGCCTAAATGCCTATTATCACATTTCTACTTGGTTTTATCTCTTCCTTTGAGAAAGCAAATGTATGCTTCTCCGAAGCCCCTAGACAAACCTCATTCTTCTGTGTTGTGTCAGATAATCTGTGTATCATTGCTAAATCCTCTAAAGAAAGAGACCCTTGCTTTCTGTTTACCTTCTAGGGGCAGATGTGTTTACCATAGAAGCAGTGTCTAGGGGCAGACGTGTTTACCATAGAAGCAGTGTCTAGGGGCAGACGTGTTTACCATAGAAGCAGTATTCTTGTTGGAGATGGAAGGGAATGTTTGGAAATTTCTTTCAATCAGTGTCCATCTTTGTTCCTTGCTGAAAACACCAGAAATATTTTAGCTTCAGACATATCACAAATCCAAACTTATAAACATTTCAAGGATCTCTGGTGATAAGGTAGGAATGTGAAACCATTACTAAGGTGGAATTCCCGTTAATTTCTAGGTACTGGTTACAAATGATGGTCTGTGTTTGGTTGTTTCCATATTGTCAATTCAAGAAGGATGTTCCACAAATTGGGCAAAAGTTGGTTAAATTTGTTTAGACTGAAGCTCTGGATTTTTTCACTTTCTGGGTAGTTGTTTTGATCAAGTATAGGTGAAATCAAGGTAACATATAGCAAATTGACTTGGGATGGAAAATATCAGACCTGTGGGTATGTCGGGGTTTGTCCTAATAGCTTTCTTGAAATAGGGCTTAGGTTTCCACTTGTTATCTTTTATTCCAGAACCCTCTCTTTACCCATAGGGTCCTTTTCTTCACTCTCTACCCTGCTTTGCCTGTATCCCACCCTGCCCCAACTTACCCCACCCTGTGTCTGCAATTCTTGGGCAAGTCTTTGAGGAATTGTGCCTTGATTTGGTAGCCGCATTCCAGAATTACCTGTGGGGTTGGAAAAACAGCTGTGGGTGGGAAGTTAAGGGTACCTCTTTAGTCAAGGAACCTTCTAGGCAACCCACTGCTTGCCATCTTGTTAGCCATGCATTAGAACTCTTCTTCTCTGCTCCAGTCCCTGGAGATTGGTATCAGCAATCAACACTTGAGTTAACAGCCACATTCCAAGAGGCCTTTTGTAGAAGGTGGTCAGAGCTCCTCACCATTTGGAAGCCACTGACTAATGCTGATGTACCCACGTGTCTCTTCTGTTTTTGTCCGTGGGCAAAAAACATCAAAAATTACCCTTTAAGGATGAAATTGGATAACTATGAGAAGGTAGTAGAGAAATGATTTAAAATGTATTCTTGTTCAGTTTAGATTAAATTAGGAAATGTTCTCTCTGAATCATGAAAATATGTTTTTTTTCATATAAAGTTTAGTATGAGGATGGAAAAGTAATAATCACAATAGACTTGCTCAATGCAACTGTATCTCTGAATTTCCACATTTAAAAATAGCCTTGACTGAAGGTTTAATTGCATTTCCCATTATTAACTGTTGGCTTAAAAATTTGTAAACTTTTTAAAATTTGAAATTTAGTTACATTCATGCAGTTTTACAATCTAGTTTCTGTGGAAGTTTTTTTTAAACAAAGAGAAACACATACAAACATCTTCAAATGTTCCTAAGTGAATATTTAAAATGCAGACTTGCTTCTCCTTTGTGTTTCTATATTCAGATACTTAGGTCTGTTGTATATATTAGTTTAGACACTCTCACTAATATACACAGTATTTAAGACTCTAAATGAGATTTCTTAAGTATTTTATTTTATTCTCTGTAAATGGTTTTGTATAATCTTTAAAAATCTACACTTTGCCTTTGTAGATATTTAAGGGAAACCATTTGGGGGTTGTCTTGCATGTATATTTTTGTTATAGATAAGTGTCTCTTAGTTATTTCTGCAAATTTTGGTTGAAATGCTTACAAACTTTAATACAGTATATATTTTCAGAATATAAACTTTTATATTTCTGTGGTAAGTTAGAATATGCGTTTTAGGCAATCTTTTTCATTAGTATCACTTGTTCTTTCAAAAAATAGCATACTGGTTTGGTGCCAATGGTTTTGTGTTTTTTTCCCCATTAGACTCTAATGCTCTTATATTGTTAGAGAGCAGGTTAATTATTTTTTCTTGAAGTGTAATTTGAAAATGTATTGCATTTGTGAATAAGCCTTACCATTAGGATCAGTAAAATTTCCAACCTTTACAACTACATATGTAGTTTAAGATCTCCCCATAAATTCTCACTGTGTGGCAGTTGGTGGAGTTTGTGAACAGAGCCTTAAGCTTGTTGCAAAAAAAAAAAAAGGGTAATACGGGTTGTTTCTTCCAAGCAATGTAAGTCATGTTGATGGACGCCATGCAGTCTGTAAGTTATGGCTTATCTGAAGAGTTTGGTTGAGTTGATGGCTGCAAGGGCCAGATAGGCACCTTGGTGATTGTCTTTGGCCATATACATGAACCAAGGACAGGTTTTCTGGAGCCACCTTTGTACTATTCACATGATTTAGACAGGGTCACAGGAAGGGCTCCTGGTCCATCATTTGTTCTGAACAAATGGCGTTTCCTGCTCCTGACCTTGGTGGTTGACCCCAGGTTCCTTGTGGGTGACTTGGAAACGTCCAACCTGGCTGAGATCAGCATTCCTTGAGAGATGTTAATAAAGTTTACATGTGAGTCTTGTGTAGACAATCTGAAGTTCATTTCAGTTATACAATCAGCATTCCCATGTGTCCTGAGCGTCTTATCAATGAACTGTGTGTGTTAAGCCATACGAAACCCATGTTTAGCAGGGCAAAGGCAAACTAGATGCAGAACATACACATTGGCTGAGTCCATCCAACCCAGGCTGTTTTAATGGAGCACAGGTCATGGAGCTCATTGGTGGTGTGTGTCCACTGTGCTTGGGACCTAGTAAAACCAACTAAAAATTGGACTTAAATTCCCATAAAATTATGATTCCTTTCAGTTGGTCACAGTACTAACTGATTCTCCTTACCTAGGCTTTAAAGAAGTTTTTGAGACCAAGACTACAGCATGGCTAAAGTCAAGTTACTATTTGGTTCATCTTGAATAGTATTCATAAAGTCAACTTATCTACCACTGGGATTGGAGATATGCTTCATATGTTTGCAGTATGAAAAGTTGACATCTAGTTTTAAGCTTCAGCTCTGGCCTCTGTTGGCTTGACCATGCCTCATTAGCCCCACACCTGATCTGATGCTGGAGCTCAGCAGATTCTGGGAAGTTTGGAGAGTGTAGAGTTTTCCATCTAGTGTTTAATTTGTCCCTGCGCCATTAGTCCCAGCTTGAAGTCATTTGCTGATGCCCATGTTGACAGGATTGTGAAAATATTGCCTTTCATAAAACCAAGGACCAAAGAATTTCATTATTTCAACAAAGCATGAGTTTCATAGATCATAGGCACATCTAGACAGAGGTGTCCATGCTTCAAGGCACAAAGAAACTGCTCGCTTCCACCAACTGCATGCTCCCCCAGGCTGGCCATACAGAGGGGTGTGTTGTCACCTGGAGAAGGCTCTGAAAGATGAGTTTCTCAGATGGAAACTCGCTATCTCAGGTGGGTGTTTTTGCTGTGCAGTCCCAGCCTTTATTCATTACAATCAAAAGTGGAGGTCTGGCATTCTTCCAGGTTCTCTGGCCAGTGTGGACGGCTCCATCTGAATAATAACCCCTGCAGCGAGTTTTTCAGATGTGACTACACTGAACAGCCATCCTGCAGTTGCCAAATTTCCACTTCCTTGTGTTCTACATTGACCCATTCCAGTCCCTGATGACGTGAGAAGAATTTTCTTTCTATTCTCACCCCAGGTGATGCTCTCCATTCTCATTCATGATGAAATCATTGATCCTTTAACTGGTTGAGAAATGCTTGATGCTGAAGAAGTGGTATTCTAGTGGTAAGGCTTATTACCAAACTTCTGATAATGAAGCAGGCTACCAAAAACTTATCCAACCCACCCTAGGAGTGTTTGGGTTTGATCCTGGATGTAGCACACACACCAAAATCCAAGGAGACCTTTGCAAATTAGGCTACTCGTTTTCTTTTGTCATGGGAGAGTCTTGAACTAGTTCTGAATATTGTAAGTATGAGTACTTCATAGAATTATCAAGCAGGTACAGCTGACCCTTTCTCACCATGTTGTAAATATTTCCTGAGACTGGGTGCAGTAGTGGGGGATAATAATCTGATTTATCAAATGCTGACTGTCTAGAGCAAATTGTACACTCTCTTTGTGAATGGTCCTGTAACGTGTATGAACACATTTCTGGGTGCCTTAGAAGTTGTATTTTCATGTGTGCTAATATGCAGTATTTATACATTGTGAAAAGCTGCTTTGAATAAAAAGGTTGAAACTTCGTCTGCATTTGCCTGTCTCTCCCCCCTCTCCCCCCCTTTGCAGCCTGTGCATGAAATTCACAAACAGGTTCTGTGGTTTCTGAACAGAGAAGTTTCTGGGGCCTCCAGGGGGTTGAGGCCTCTCATGCTTCTAGTTGTGTCTGGGTTCCTGGGTAGCACAGGCCTGCCCACCCACATCTGGCTTGAGGCTTTACTTACTCAGGCAACTAGTCACTGGGCAGCACCAGCTTGATTCCGGAAGACCTTAGAAGAGGAGTACAGGATTATTTTTTAGGGGGTTGAAATGAGCACTCACCTCTTCCCTGGTATGCCTAGAAAGTTTCCTTGCATAGGAGTCCCTTCATGGAGTTCCATCTCGTACAACCCAAACTGCCACACATGGCTAACAGTAATATTTGTCACTGTGGGCTTATGCAAAGTCCTTCCACCGGCACTATCTCATCGCCTGGACCATCACAGCATGGCTCTTATGAGAGGCACACTACTGAGGGCCCCTGGCTTCCCAAGACTTTGCAGGGGCTGCAGGAAAGAGGAGGAGGGGTCTTTCAGGGGTTCATGGCAATGAATAATCCTGGGAGAGGGATTTGCATAAGGTCATTGTCTGCTCTACCATCCATCCAGCAGCCATAGTCAGCCCACTGCTCTATCTTGGGTGCTGCACAGCTGCAGAAAGGCACGGATTACTCAGATAGTCTCTGTTGTGAAGAATCTTGGGGTCCGGGAAGGTGAGAAGGCAGGTAATCCTGTCCTGATTCTTGAACTGCCCTCAGGAGAGAACACCTTATACACAGGCACAAACACCCTCAGGGTCTAGAATATGGTGCACCATTCATTGTTCATTTCTCTTTCAGTCTGTGGGCTGGCCTTGGTTGACCCAGGACCTTCCCTCTGCTGGCCTCCCTTTCCTTTTATTTCTGTTATTCTTGGTGTCATTGTGGTTGCCATAGTTGTCATTTAGTGTGCCTCTTTGCTCTTTCTCCAGGGTCCTGGTTCCATCCTGAGTAGTCAAGGTCACACCTGGAAAGTCCTTTGCTCCTGACTGCTTCTGGTACTTTCAGTAGACTGGATGAGGCCTTGGGGATGTTTCAGAGTGGAACAACTGTAAGACAAAACCACATTCCTTTGTCTCTCGAGGCTAACTGGTGTGATATCATGCTAGAAGGACCCTTGCCCAACAGCGAGAAGAAAATAAAGAGTGAAGTGAGTTGAAATCTAGCCCATCTAGTCAGATACATTAACAACTAAGTGATTTACCACTATGCTGAACAATGGTGAATATAATTCCAAAAGCAACTTTATTTTTCTCTCTCTATCCCAGGAAGTCTGCTTAATGGAATAGCCCTCTCCTAACGCTAGATGACAAGACATGTAGGCGGCAGGACCTTTTTGGTAAATAATACTTCCTTAAAGTTGCAAACACAGCTTCAATTCAAAAATCAAAAATGGTCATGTTCTATTTAAATATCAATGCTTCCAACTGCATTCAGGTGAAGGCTCCACTCATTCTTGCTGACCCTAGATGCCTTTTCTGGTTTGATTGAGGGAAGCAAGAAAAATTGATTTTATAAGGACCAAATGTTGTTGTTGGCAGATGGGCATTTTCATTCTCTGGGCCTCATAGATGTCTCTGTCTCTGTTTTTCAACTTGTATGGGTTTCTTGGCAACTTCCCTCAGTTGATGGTGGCCAATCTCAGAATTGCCAAATGAACTCTGTAAGCCCATTACTCCCTCTTCAGCCCCTAGGAGTCTAGTAGTCCACTGCTAATTTCTCCAATTGAGGTCTATTGGTCCCTTTAGGGCAAGACAATCAATCCTCACGCCAGCTCTTTGCCATGCCTTGGACCACATGTGGCTCATCACACCTCAGCCCAAACAGATGACTTCTGAACAGCAGCGATTGCCTCACTAGTGGAGTGCAGTCTGCCTCCCTGTCTTGTCCAGTGCATTTCTCAGGCATGAGTCAGATGCCAACCCACAATGTCCCCTACTTTTTAGGGGGTACACACAAATCTCTACTGAAGTCCCCTTTTCCTTTGACTTCAGATGAAAGGGAGGCCTCCTCATATACTTTCCAGGTGTGTGTGTAATGTGGGTAGCATAGTTCTCTTCAAAGAAATTCTTACCGACTCTTCTTAATAAATCTTAGATATGTAAATTACACCTAGAAAACTATTCAGGCTCTTGAAGGCAGTGATGTCAACATGTTGGCGAGTCTTCACATATGCTGTAGGGCCTGTGGGTGAGGTGGGCGTCCGTGGAGGATGTGCAAAAGCGTGGCCTCATTAACTTGCGCTTTAATAGGTTTGCTCTATGACAAAAGGTGAGAGCAGGGTGAGGAGACTAATAGGAGGTTCTCCCACTTGTCCATCTGCCCTCTACAGAGGTTTGAATCGGGGAGGGGATGGCAAAGTGGTAAGGAGTGAAGTCCTGAGTGTACTTTGAAGGCAGACCAAGATCTGCTGGTGGATTGGTTGTGGAGTCAGAGGAAGTCAAAGGTGGTGATGGGACTTGGGGCCCGGGCAGCTGGAAAGCTGGAATTGTCCCCAACTGAGGCAGGGACAGCTCTGGACTTTGGGGGAGCAAATCTGAGTCGGGGTGACAGGAGCTCAGCTGAGACCTCGTATCACATCCATGGTATCACCTCCCTCAGCCTTTGGGGTTACAACTGTGTCTGCCTCATAGGGAATTTTTAGATAATTAAACAAGATTTACACACACACACACACACACACACACACACACACACACACACAGAAACATCGTTTCTCGAATGTCTCCCATCTCGAACAATTCTATTCTCAACCTGACAACCCTTTCATGCTGATCCCTGTATGATGAGTCACACATCTCTCAGGTGACAAAAAAGGAGAGAATATGAGTCAGTTTACCACTGTTAAAATCTCAGGATACTGTGCTCTGAATATTTTCATGTGTTTTTGCTTTTGTTGCTGCTTATGATTTTTGTTAAATTTTCATTGTTACTGTACATTTCCTTTCCTTTTTGTTAAATTTTCATTTACATTTCATATCCTTTTTGTTTTTAAAGTGTCTGTTTCTAAACACTACAATAGATATTTACTGTATATAAGAAAGGGTAAAAAGGAATCCTTTGGGGGTTTGGAACAGATTAATTCAATTTATATTATTTCTAATGGGAAGAATTAAGTTTGGGAAATGAGGTTTCACTGTATATACAGGGTATTCCCAAAAATGTATATACACTTTGAATAATTATTAATGTCATTGGGTTAAATCTGAAAAGAAAGAAACATTAATTGAGCAAGCTGTTAAAGTGTGTATACGTTTTGGGGGGGGGACTCCCTGTATATAACTGTGTATGTATATATGAGATTTCTATAATTATATAAATGACTTTAATATATTAAATTAAATTCTATGTATAATATTTCAAACAGTTTTTGGCATATAGCCTTTTAATGGTTAAATGGGATTTGCAGCAAGATATATATATATATATATATATATATATATATATATATATGAAATGTTATATATTGTTTTTAGAACAGTTGATAACATATAGTCACTATTAATGATTAAATGAGATTTTTTATGTATATGCATAAATTTATATATATAAGATTTATATAAATGAGATTTTATTATTATATGTAATCTTTTTCTTGGATGTTTTTTGATAAAAACTTTTTTTTTCTGTTTTATTTTTTTAAAGTTATCTTTATTGTTGAAAGTATTACAGATGTCCCCTTTTTTCCCCCATTGACCCATTCTAGCCCACACCCACTCCCCGCCCCAGGCCTTCACCATACTATTGTCTGTGTCCATGGGTTAGGCATATATGCATGCAAGTTCTTTGGTTGTTGTTCTCTTCCCTCCCTCCCACCCACCCCACCTTCCCTCTGAGATTTGACAGCCTGTTCTATGCTTCTATGTCTCTGCATCTGTTTTTGTTCATTAGTTTATTTTGTTAACTAGATTCCACATATGAGTGAGATCATGTGATACTTGTCTTTCTCTGGCTGACTTATTTCACTTAGCATAATACTCTCCAGGTTCCTCATGCTGTCTCAAAAGGTAAGAGATCCTTCTTTTTTACTGCTGCATAGTATTCCATGGTGTAAATGTACCACAGTTTTTTTATCCATTCGTCTACTGATGGGTACTTGGACTGTTTCTAGATCTTAGCTATTGTAAATTGTGCTACTATGAACATAGGGGTGCAAACATTCTTTCTGATTGGTGTTTCAGTTTTCTATATGTAATCTTGCGGCAGATAGTAACTGTTTAATGATTTAATGTGATTTCTACATATGTGTATATATATGTGAGATTTTAAATGATATATACAAATCTATGAAAGATATATAAATGTTATTTTATCTACATATGAAATGTTTAGAACACTTGTGAGCACATCATCACTCTTTAGTGATGAAATGAACTTTACATATATGTATGAGATTATATGTGTAGACTTATTGAAAATATGGAATTAGATGGTTACCTACATACACACATATGTGTGTGCACTTGTACACACACACACACACACACACACACACACACACACTCACACATCTTTAGTACCAGTATTGGCACAGCATTGCTGTTGCATCAATAGTAACCATATTAGTACTTTAATGCTGGCAAATGTCATGGGCAGAGGCTGGGACATGCCAATCAAGGGACTCTACACTGTCAAGGTGTGTTTTGGTGTGAGCACATGCAAGCCTGTGTTCAGGAGAAAGTTGGGCAGGATACGGTCAAGTCTCTCTGGTCTCAGATGAGAACCCGTCTCTGCTGGTAGCCAACTGGAGCGTCATCCCCAGAGAAGCTCCCTGGCCGGGCCGCCTTGACATGTCCTCCTCTCCTCTTTGCTGGCCTCCATGTCCTGCCTGCATGTGGGCTCACACTGCCTCTCTCAGGGTGACCGTGCGGGTTAACTGTGTGTGTCTGAGACCTGGAGCACTTCCCCTTGGGGATTCCATAAATCAGTCCCATCAGCTCTGAGTTCTGAGGTCTCCACTGATGTCTACACTTCTCCATCCTCCAGAATCCTTCCCGGAGATGTAGATGTGGTGGCACTGGACCAGGATAGAGTGGGAACCTCCCTCAGCTGGGCTGAGAATGAGAGCCCTTTGGGCACCGAGCCAAGTCAAGGTCAGCATCCAGGAGCAGAGGAACCTGGGTTACTAGCCAAGAGCCAGCACCCCGTGACAGAGTGGACAACAGGGACAAGGGCCACTGTCCGAGGTTCAGGATGGAGATGGCAGGGCTATTCTTTGCACTTTCAGAGGGCAGCTGCATCTTGTCTGAGGATGGGGAGAGGACTGTCCAGGGCACCAGGTTGGTGGGATGGGCCAAGGTGTGTAAGAATCAATGCTAATTCCTCCTCCAGGACTGTCACTTTGTAAGAAATGTGGGAGATTTTGCTGAGAGAAGCAACTGGAGAGATCGTGATGTGAAGTCAGACAACTTTGCATTTAAATCTCTGGTTTGGCTTCAATAAATGACATGATCTTGATTTCCTAATCTGTACAATGGGCACGCTAACTCCTACAACAGTTTATTATGAAGCTTTTGTGAGCTACTTTCAGAAAGTACCTAGAAGAGGGGCTGGCACGTGCCAGGTGTCCCATAAATGCTGGTTCCTGATATCCATCTCCTCGGCTTTCCCTTAAAAACAATGGAAACCTGGGGGAAGAGGGAGGGAACTGGGAGGAAGGAAGGGTCTCTTACACTGTCTTCAGAGACTGACATCCAAGCTGGTGTAATTCAAGTAGTGCCAGGAGACCCAACCCACGTGGGAGCTCCCCCAAGCCAGATGGTGACTTGTGGGGTGTAACTTAATAACCTCATGGATTAAGTGCCTTAAAAATGATCTGTGGCTGTAGGGTGGTTGGAGTCCCTAGGTTTAGCCACTGTGGGCAGAGGAACATGCTCTCAGGCACACATAATAGGACACTCAGGGACATGCCTGTTGGGCAAAGGTGGGGAAGGGTAGTCCTTGAGACTTTCCAGCTATTGTTGAACATGGAGCCCTTGGCTCTGCCAGGACAGATAGCAAATGGGCTGTCTTGAGGTGACCAGGGGACCCAATGGGTTTTAGCTTCATGGCACACTCACTGTCCCAGGATGCCACCTGTGCAGACACACTTGTTTACACTTTCACTTTCAAAGAGAGGCCGTGAGCTGCTCTCACAGCCATTTTTGATGGTGACAAGCAGTTACTGACAGAGGAGAAAATTCAGACCTGGTGGACCAATTTTTGGTGAAATAGATCTGTGGTTGACAATTCTTTTTAGAAGTCTTCTGGTTGTGTCTTTAAGATGGTATCTACTCTTGGCCACATTTCCTGTTTGATTGCGAGTCTTCTCTCCCAGAGTCTTGTGCTGTTCATCGTATTATCATCATAGCTACAGCCCTGGGGTAGCAGGAAGAGCATGGCATTTGGAATCAAATAGAGCTAGGTTCAAATTCTGCCTCCCTCACCTGTGATGTTTTGTGACGACACAGCTCCTCCTGGCTTCACATACCTCTTCTAGGGTTTTGTTTTGTTTTTTAGGATTAAGACATAACATGCAGCATTGAATATTGATTTCAGGCTAGTTTACTTACAAGGTATTTTTATGCCCAATTTCTTTTAATGCCTTCATGTAATAGAAGAGAAAATGGGCTCAAGAGGTGAAGTGACTTAACCCCAAGACACACAGTGGTAAGCAGTGAGCAGAAATTCCAGCTTAGTGTCTCTGTGTTTGTCTTTTCATTCCAAAATGAAGGTTATTTTATTTTATTTTTTTATTTAAGCTTTGCAGATTTACAAAAAAGTTGCAAAAATCCTACATACCCTTCACTGAGATCCCCCAAATGATGGCACAATTATAAAAATCAGGAAATTAGCATTAACAAAATATTATGATCCAATTATTTAGATTTTACTGGTCATCTCACAAATGTCCTTTTTCTTTCTGATCCAGAATCCAACCCAGGATCATGCCTCACATTTCTTTCTCTGTATTCTCCTTTAATCTGGAAGAGCGTCTTCACCTTTAGGAGATGTTCTTGACCTTGACAATTTGAAGAAATTATAATGGGCTAGTTATAGTGTGTAAAATGCCCCCAATTTGGATTTGAGTCACTTTTGCCCATTATTAAATTCAAGCTACATGTTTTGGCAAGAAAACCACAGAAGCGATGTTTATGTCTCTCCCAGCCTATCATATCAGAAGGCACATCATGTCCATTCATTCCCTGCTGGTGACATTCACTCAGTCATTTGGGCTTAGATTCTTTCAAGTACACCAGGCTACCCACATTCTGATTTCTGTATACTGTACTCACACTGCCAGAATGGATATTATCATTAAAGCATTTGGAAATAATATTAAATAGTATTGCAATTCAAAATGTTGCTTTTACACTGTGAGGTTACATGAGGGCAAAAACCGATTTTGAATCTTCAGCACTTTCATGCCTTCCACAGAGAAAAAGCTAAGGTGATGTCTGTTGAATGAATAAATATATAAAATAATGAACGCACGAATGAATGAGCTTCTCGGGAAAATATACCTTATTTGTCCCCTTATTTTCCATAGTGCCTGCAAATAGAGGTATTCAATGAAGTTGAAGTGAATGAAACTAAATCCTTCCTGTAGGAGGAAGGGAGAAATGGCTGTTTTATCTAAAAGAAAAAAAGTTTTTTAAAAATAACTATTTCTCTTTTCTAAATAAAAGTTAGGTCTGCTTTGATCCTGGGTGTGTAAAAATCAAGTGTGTGTGTGTGTGTGTGTGTGTGTGTGAATTATTAAGGCATTGTTGTAATGTTTTCATGAGATGATGACACTGTGGTTATGCTTTTTAAAAGTCTTTATATTTTAGGTGCCCTGGCTGGTGTGCTAAGTGGTTAGAGCATCGGCCCATGCACAGAGAGGATTTGGATTTGATTCCTGGCCAAGGACAAGTACCTGGGTTTCGGGTTAGATCCCCATCCCCCATTGGGCTAAATGGGAGGCAGCCAATGTCCTTCTCTCTTCCTCTCTCTTTCTCTCTCTCTCTCTCTCTCTCTCTCTCTCTCTCTCTCTCTCTCTCTCTCTTTCTCCCCTCTCATCCACTCTCTCTAAAAAAAAAAAAAAAACCAATGGAGAGAATATCCTCAGGTAAGGATTAACAAAGACAAAACAAACAAAAAGTTCTTACATTTTAGAAATATCTAAGTATTTCATTAATTTGTAAGTGCTTTATCTATCCTCTCTAATAAGAGAGTAATATGCAAATTGACCATCACTCCAACACACAAGATGGCTGCCCCCATGTAGACACAAGATGGCCACCACAAGATGGCCAGCAGAGGAGGGCAGTTGGGAGGGACCAGGCCTGCAAGGGAGGGCAGTTGGGGGCAATCAAGCCTGCAGGGGAGGGCAGTTGGGAGGGACCAGGTCAGCAGAGGAGGGAAGTTGGGGGCGACTGGGCCTGCAGGGAAGGGCAGTTGGGGGAGACCGAGGCCTGTAAGGGAGAGCAGTTGGGGGGAACCAGGCCTGCAGGGGAGGGCAGTTAGAGGTGACCAGGCCTGCAGGGGAGGGCAGTTAGGGGCAAACAAGCTGGCAGGGGAGCAGTTAGGCATCAATCAGGCTGTCAGGGGGTTGGTTAGGGGGTGATCAGGCTGGCAGGCAGAAGCGGTTAGAGGCAATCAGGAAGGCAGGCAGGAAAGCAGTTGGGAGCCAGCAGTCCTGGATTGTGAGAGGGGTCCCAGATTGGAGAGGTTGCAGGCTGGGCTGAGGGACACAACCCCCCGTGCATGAATTTTGTGCACCAGGCCTCTAGTATATATATATATATATATATATATATATATATATATATATATATATATATATGGCTAAGTGACCATCTAACCATCTGACCAATAGCTATGATGTGCAATTACCACCAGGGAGCAGACACTCCAACTGGTAGCTATGACATGCACTGACCACCAGGAGGCAGATGCTCAATGCAGGAGATGCCGAACTGTGGTGACTGAGTAGTGACAGTTCTCTGGTGATGTACCCCAGAACCAGAGAGGAGGGAGCCCAATTCCGGGGTGCATCACCTGAGAACTGCCCTCTTGCAGTCCAGGAACCCTCAGGGGATGTTGGAGAACTGGTTTCAACCCTATCCCCACAGGCCAGGCCGAGGGACCCCACCTGACGGAGGGACCCCACCCTTTGAGCCACGGCGCTGCCCCAGGTGTGGCCTTCCAGGAAGGAACTGTGGGAGGTTGGCTCCAGGGCTTGTTCAGCCTATTTCGCCCAGTCCTGCCTCGCTGGCCACCTTCCAATTAATTTCCTTTCAATGTGCACAAATCTGTGCACCGGGACACTAATTTTCATATAATTTCCTACATTTTGAAGGTTATTTTAATTTTATTTTTTTATTTAAGTTTAGTTGGTATACAATCTTATGTTGGTTATATTAGTTTCAGGTGTACAAAATAGTGATTTGACAATTTTAGACCTTACAATGTGGTTATCCCACTCATTCTAGTAATCATCTGTCACCATGTAAACTTATCATAGTATTACTGACTATATTTCTCTTCCCCTTCTTACTCATCCCCCAACCTTCCCCTCTGGTAACCATACCTTTGGTCTCTGTTTCTATAAGTCTGTTTCTGTTTTGTTTTTAGATTCCACATATAAGTTAAACCATATAGTAGTTGTCTTTCTCTGCCTGACTTATTTCACTTAGCATAATATCCTCTAGATCCATCCATGTCACAAATGGCAAGATTTTATTCCTTTTTATTGCTGTGTAATATTCCATTGTGTATATATACACCACATATTCTTTATCCACTCATCTATCCATGGACACCTAGGTTTCTCTCATATATTAGTTTTTATAATAAAGCTGTAATGGACACAGGGGTGCATATATCTTTTCAAATTAGTGTTTTTATTTTATTTAGATAAATACCCTGAAGTGGAATTTCTGGGTTGTATGGTATATCCATTTTTAGTTTTTTGAGAACACTCCATACTGTTTTCCATTGTGGCTGCACCAGTTTGCACTCCCACCAACAGTGCATAAGGGTTACCTTTTCTCCACATCCTCACCAACACATGTTATTTGTTGACTTTTTGATAATATATTACAAAGCTATAACAACTAAACAGTATGGTACTGGCACAAAAACAGACACATAGATCAAAGGAACATAATAGAGACCATAGAAATAAACCCTGGCTTATATGGTCAACTGATATACGACAAAGGTGGTAAGAACATACAATGAAGTAATGACCGTCTCTTCAACAAGTGGTGCTGGGAAAAATGGACTGATACATGCTAAAAAAAATGAAATGAAGCCACTCACTTGCACATATACTAGTACAAAAATAAACTCAAAATGGATTAAAAACTTAAATGTAAGACCTGAAGCCATAAAACTCCTAGAAGAAAACATAAGAAGTCAACTATTTGACATAAATCTGAGTAATATATTTTTGGATACATCCCCTCAAGTAAGGGAAAGCTTCTGCACAGCAAAGGAAACCAACAAAACAAACAGACAACCTAGTGAATGGAAGAGATCTTATCCAATAAGGGGTTAATATCCAAAATATATCAGAAACTCATATAACTCAATAATAAAAAAATAAACAATCCAATCAAAAAATGGGCAGAGCACATGAAAATACATTTCTCCAAAGAAGATATACAGTGGCCAACAGACATGAAAAGATGCTCAACATCACTAATCATCAGGGAACTGAAAACCAAAACTACAGTGAGATACCATCTCACACTAGTCAGAATGGCTATTATCAGAAAATCAGCATTTCCCCCCATTTTTTAAAATTTAAATTCTTTATTGTTAAAAATAGTACATGAGTCTCCTTCCCCCCCTCCCGAATTGACTTCTCATGGCCACTCTCACCCCCCAGCACATGCCCTCACCCCCACTACTGTGTGTCCATTGGTTATGCTCATATGCATGCATACAAGTCCTTTGGTTGATCTCCTACCCCCTGCTCTCTCCCCCCATTTTTTAAGATGAAATAAGAGAACCTAGAGAAGTAATTTGCCAAGTTCACACCTGGTGCATTGCAGAGCTGGGTCTGAAGGCAGCAGGTGGAGGGAGATTGTTCTACTTAGTTAGCTTAGTGTCATACCTCCACGGTCTCTGGTCAGTGTTTCCTGGGGTGGATACCCTTCAAACCGTGAGACAAGTGTGCAACTCATGGAATTTCAAGCTGTGGCTTTGGTAGGACGCAGCTTAGGGGTTTTTCTATGGAATTCCCTATATACAAGTTTGAAAAATACCCAGAAACAGTTCCATGCCAGGAAGGGAAATGCCAAAAGCAGTCTTATTAAGATTGAAACTCCAGATGTCACCAAATTTTCAAACATGTACAATTTTGTGGTGAGTACGAAGCAGTAGCCAGGGCTGCTGACTCATAAGCTGGGAGCCCACTGGCCCAGGTTGCTTCCTGCAAGAACACTTCATCAGCCAGTTGTCATCTTGGCAATGCTGTGTTTGTTAGTCTCAGAGGCCAGGCTGTTTTCACAGTTTATGGTGATCAGTCCACGCCGGGGGACACTTCTTCATTTCTAATATGTGCAGAGCTCAAGTACATCTTTAGAGTTCCTGGCTCAGAACCTCACCTTCCTTCCAAGTATTCCAGGCTGTTGGGACATGGAATTGGAGAGATGAAGTGGTGAGCCTGACCTCACATAAATCCTTTACCTTCCTGGTGAGCGCATGGCACATGAAGGAAAGTTAGTCTAGTTAGACTCTAAGTCATCAAGGACTTACAGAACAATCATCCTGAGCAGAGAAGCACTCCTAGTGCCAACCAGTTGCCTCAACAATACCTAGGGTTCCTCACAATAGCAGAGAGGGGCTCTGGATGAGGCATTATAAAACCAAGCTAATGCTGAGAAGCTAATCCAAAGACTTGAGCCTCGACATGGTTGGTCTGCAGCTAGATCTTTTGAGTGGAAGTCCCAGCTGGGCAGTGCAAACTGTTATGTTCATCCAGAAGTAAAAAATGTCTGGACAAGTCTAGAGGATGGTAGGGGACTCATGGACTTATTAGCTCAAGGTCTGTGGGAAAGAAACATTGAGGGAAGATTGAACCCAATCCAAGAAGCTTGGTCCATGCACAAGGGTCAGTATGTGAGGTGCACATGCCCGCTGAACTCCTCAGGCAATGCAACTACAACAAAACCTGCACACAAAATCAAGGACTGCTACACAATTAACTTGGGAAAGCCTTAAGTGCCCACAGTTACAGTGTTTTATACCCAGGGAAACAGGATGTAGCACAAATGGGGACAGGTACTTTCCCAGTTGGGGTGGCTGTTGGAGCACAGAGTGATGTCACGCTAGAGTGCAGGGCAACTAGTGACCCTCCCATAGAGAGATTAAACTGGAGCTGACCAGGAGAGGTACATGGCAGGCTCCATGCAGTATCCAAGAGGGGCATATTCTTTAGTTCCCCTGTGGGTCCAACTAGGAAGGTGAGGATTAAATGAGAGAATAAAATCATTGGTATTGATGCTTTATATTTTTTTGTTGTGTGAAATGAACCTTGGTTCTAATATATATATAAAATTGAATTGAATTAAATTATATAATTCATGTAAAACCTTTAACCCAAAGCACATAGTAAGTGCTTTTAACTATTATTATAATAATTATTAATGGAGGTAGTGGTGCTAGAATAGCGGGAAGTGTTTAAAGATGGGCTAGATTCTACTCAATGGCAGATGGGGTCAAGGATAGAAAAATACCTTTTGATTACAATGACCATGACCCCTGGTTTTATTCTTAGACTAAAAATAGAGCCTGAAACACATAAGTAATATTTAAATAAATGGGTTTAAGTTAGTAAAAAAGAAAAACATGAAGAAAGAGGCTCATAAAAGAGACTCATTAAAGGAACTTGCTGGTTCCATTTCACAATGTTCAGCCACCCAGTTTGGAGGCTCACCATTTGCCCCTGTGTTGGGCACTCTCTCCTTGCCATTGGATTCAGTCCTCACAGAATTTTTCTGAGGTGCAATTTCCCCCTCTGAAAGGTAGAGAAACTAAGGCTTATGGACTGAGAGATTCCCTTGCAAATTTTGTTCTTCCCTTGAAAAAGACAATGAAATGAAGTTGCTGGTCCAAGGTTCTATCACACTGCAAATGAGGTCACTGAGACGTAGGAAGCTTGAGACACTGGTCTAAGATGTTGGGCTGGTTCGAGTCAGTAGCCAGCTCCAACATTTGAACTCCCATCTCTGACTTCAGATCCCTTCCTATGGCCAGGTGCTGTCTCAGGTGTGAGTGATAAAGCCACGGAGGTCCTGGCACTCAGTTTGATGGAACAGAAATGGAAACAGCGTGGGTTGGGATCTGACTCCCATCTGTGTCCCTGGCTCTCAGAAGAACATCCTGGTCCAGCCATGGGGAGAGATGTCAGGTGAGCTGGAGGAATGGTTTGGCCGAACGTTCTAAATTTAGAAGGGGAGTTGGATGTGCCCTCTGTGGCTTCTGCTGGGTGCCTAAGCTTGGAATGTGTTGGTGTTTTTCCTCTTTGATTTCCCTGCGGGGGGGGGGGGGGGGGAGGGGGGAAGGGCGGGGCGGGCGCGAGCGGGGGGAGCTGCTCCCCTCTCAGGTTCCTGAGGGCTCAGTCACCAGTGCCAGGTTTATAAATACCCTCTCTCTTCCCTGGCGCTTCTGACCCCAGCTGGTTGTTGGTTGTCAGTAGTTTCAGAGTCTCTGCACCCCCAGTTCCAGGGAGGGTTTGTGTCAGAGGCATGGCATGACCCTGCAGAGCACAGCTCTCAGGAGCTGCTTCCCTCCTCACCACAGCTTTGCCAGGCAGTCAGAAGTTGTAGTGGGAAAAATTACACTTAGTTCCACTCAGATAAAGGGGTTTGGAGGTTAGTGCTGTGTGTCATTAAAGGGGTGGGGCACGGAGAAAAGGTGGTGGGGGGAGCATTTGTAGAGTACTGTGTGCCAGGCTTGTGCTAATGATTTGATGTTGGTAATGTGAGCTTATATTGAGTGTTTCATGTATGCCAGCTCCACGTGACACTTTTTACATGGACTGTTTTATATGCTCACCCATGTAATTCTACATAATCTGTACAATGACCCAGGGGCTGAAATTGTCCTGAGGATCCAAGAAATGAAGTGACTTCTCCAACTCGCACAGTTGGTGAAGTAGTTGGTGCATGGTAAACACCAAAATGTTCTCTTCCCACAGTGCCATGTTGAGAGCCTCTATCATATCTAATGTGTAGTTTAATGGGCAGTTAAACAATTTCACATGTTTTTAAATCATGTAGATTGGGGCTCAAATCACAGCACTACTGTAAGAACCTGAGAAAATTCTCTAAACTTATCTAAACCTCAGTCTTCTTATCTGTCAAATGGGAATGGGAGCCGAGTCAGTTTGAAGACTGAGATTGTTTAAGACATGAACTTGGGAAATAGTGTGCCCAGAATAAATGATAGTCAGTAATAATAAAAGCTAACATTTATTTACTCCCTCCTACATGTCAGGCTATGCGATGCACACTACATGTTTTATTTAATGCTCTCAGCTACCTTAAGGAGTCATGCTTTTATTAACTTTATTTTTCAAAGAGATATCTAAGGATTAAAGAGGCCAAAAGACTTGCCCATGATCTCATAGCTAATAGTAAATGGTGGAATATGGATGTGAATCCAGAGTGACTCCAAGTTCATATTCTTATCTCATCTATACTGCCTTTGTCAATAGCATCATCATTCATTATCACCTTCACCATCACCATTGCCATGATCACTACCATTAGATCCTCATTATTGTTATTCTTTAGCTGCTCCCATTAGCCCTTGAGCTCCTCCAGTATAGGGATGGTACCCACACCCAATTCGGGCCTGGGATACAGTAGGATTTCAACACATATGTGTGTGTGGATTGTTTGAATGACGTATGTCTGACTGGAAACATGAATGGTGGGATCCTCTATGAACTCAGCTCATCCAAGAGGCTTTCTCCCCCCTGTGCTCAGAAAAGTCAAGGGCTGGTCGATCTTTTTTTTTTTAATATATATTTTTTAATTGATTTTTTTACAGAGAGGAAGGGAGAGAAATAGAGAGTTAGAAACATCGATGAGAGAGAAACATTGATCAGCTGCCTCCTGCACACCCCCTACTGGGGATGTACCCACAACCCAGGTACACGCCCTTGACTGGAATCGAATCTGGGACCTTTCAGTCCACAGGCTGACGCTCTATCCACTGAGCCAAACAGGTTTCAGCGGACTGGTGAATCTTAAACCTGACATTTCTATGGAAGAGAGCTCTGGGAAGCACATGGTTGGCAAAAAGCCCAGAGATGAAGAGTCCTAAATTTTCCCTGCACTGTCCAATATGGATGCCATTAGCCATTTGTAAATATTTAAATTAAAAATGCAATTATTTAAAATGAAATAAAAGGAAAATTTCGGTTTGACAGGTACACTAGACATATTTCAAATAGACCATCCCCTGTGGCTAGTGACTACCATATTGGATAGCATCGATATAGAATATTTGTATCCCTGAAGAATACAAATAGAAAGTTCTATTGGTGCCATTCTAGAAGGTTCTGACTTTCAGTCATCTTGTGCCTTCTGAGTACACTAATCTTTTCAGACCAAGGGACTGGTCTGGAGCTTTGGAAATATGCTCACTGTGGCCAACACACACTAGTGGGATGGAGAGAGGATCCAAAGAGAAGCTTCTTGTGGGCCCATCAGTCTTATAACCATCTTGTAAAGTAGAGGCTCACTGGGCTTGAGGTGATGGGGTTAAAAGCATCAGCATTGGCATCTGGGCTCAGACCTCCATTTCCCAGCTGAGCAACTGTGGGCTAGTTAACAAACCTCTGTGGGCCTCAGTTTCCTCAGTTGTGCAATGGGGATGCTGCAACTTCACAGGGCCTTCTGGGAAAATTAGATAAGCTGAATCAAAAACTGAACAGGTTGTGAAGAAGTGTTCATTTTTCTTTCCCTCCACCGGAGAGAAGATCAGCCCAGAGAAGCTCTCCCACCCTCTCCTTAGCATACTCTTCTAGACCAAGTTGGTCCTGTTTAGAACCTTTTTTTTTTTTTTATAGGTTTTGGCATTTTGTGACAGAGCATCATACCTCCACCAGTAAACAAAATGTAACACTTTCCCCCAAGGAAGGAGTGCAGAGGGGAGTTAGAGGCAAGACTCTGGCCTTCATAGGAATGGACTCCCTCTACTCCCTCACCCCTCCTTCCCTTCTCACCCTTCACCCCTAGTTCCCCCTGTTTGCCCCACACTCTTCCACTTTCCCAATAAAAAGCAGCATCTCTGTGATTCTGAATTTCAAACTTAACAGTACCAATCACAATCATAGCTATTTTTTGTTGAGGTCCCTAATGCACTAGGCAGTGTTTGATGGTATTTATATGCGATGTTGGAAAAACCCTCTGGTGGGTCACACAATCATCCCACTTTACAAATGAGGAAACTGAGGCCCATAGAGTTTCACTAACATGTCCAAGGTTTCATGGCAGGTGAAAATGGCAGAGCAGGAAATTGAACTCCAGTCTATAGAAAGCCAAAGACCCTGCTTCTCCCAGCATTCCACACTCCCTTTGGGTCCAGAAGATGATTATGTGAGACTAACAGGCACAGTGTAGGGGATTACTAACTGTGGGCGATGGTCCAATGTGGTGGTGGAAGCTCAGGCTCTGTGGCATCAGTTTAGCATTGAAATCTGGCTCTGTGTTGACTAGCAGGGGGATCTTGAACAAGTTGTTTAAGAACTTTTACAAACCACTTTAAGTTTCGGTTTCCATATCTGTGAAAAGAGGATGATAATTAAACCTCATAAAAGATGTTTTGATGATTCAATGACTGAGGTCTATGTTTGACAAAGGGGCCCACAGTGGGTGTTCGGAGCACTTTAGAAACTTCTGCCTTGCAGCTGTCTCCTTACCCTAGAAAGGCGCTTCCCTGCCTCAGCGCAATTGACATCTGAGCTGACAGTTCTTTGTGGTGGGGCTGTCCTGTGTGCTGCAAATGTTTAGCAGAATCCTTGGCCTCTACCCACTAACTACCAGTTGGAACAACCAAAAATAATTGTCCCCTGGGGGTAAAACTTCCGCTCCACACCTCTGGGTGAGAAACCCTACTCCGCCACACTCATCCCCAGACTCACTGGAAGTGGCACAGGTGCAGTTCACGCCTGAGCGCTGTGTCCCTTCACCATGCAACAGACAAGACAGGGGTGTCCAGCGCATGGCTGGGCGGGGGGCTGCCATCAGCCTGGGGTAGCAGCGCCGGTGACTTTTGAGGATTGGCACCCAGCTCATGGTTTCAGCAGGCAATTATCTGAACAGAAGTGTTCTAATTGCCTCAGGATCAGGTTTCCTCTGGGGGGTCATTTTCTTTCAAGGACCCTGTTGCTGTTTATTTATACTCATCCCAATAAAAAGCATGGGCTCAGCTGCCTGGGGTATTAGAGATGGGAGGGTCGCTGCAGCCTTCCGGGGGAGACAGAAGGGGGAGGCACCTGCAAATCCACCCTCCAGGGGTTCCTTATTTGCTGGATCTACCTGGCAGGGCCTTGGAGGGGTGGAAGTGTATGTGTGTGTGTGTGTGTGTGTGTGTGTGTGAGAGAGAGAGAGAGAGAGAGAGAGAGAGAGAGAGAGAGAGAGAGAGAGAGAGAGAGAATCCATGCACTGAGAGTGGCCATTTGTTGCTTCTCTGAGTCAGCAATTGTAATGATATTTGGCCTCCCCCAAGGAAGTTTCTGCCCTCACATCTGGCCACCATATTGGGTCTCAGCCAGCCCAGACTTCCTGCACCCCATCACAGGCTCCTGTGGCTCAAATTGACTCTTGGGGCTTGCTGAGACCCAAAGCCATCCCAGCTAGCTGACCCCCTAGAAGGGAACTAATGACGTTAACGAGGATGCCACACACATGTGCAGGCTCTGCTGTGAACAAGCTTTCTCATGGTGATCCTCCTGATAAAGTTAGTATTAAATAAACAACCTTGGTTGAGCATGACTCTGCCCACCGCTGCACTGTTCATTCACTCATTCATTCATACATTCACACATAAACACAGACAAATATTGAGCACTGCTGAGGTCAGTCATCATTATAGTGCCAGAGCAGTGAGAAACCATTGGACAGCAATTAGACAGCTCCCACGGAGCTGACAGTTTTGGGGATAAAAAGGGGAGTAAAAAAAAAAAAGCAACCCTTCCCCCACAACCACACAATGGCAAGCAAAAAATAAATAAATGAACAAAAGCATTTCAGCTACTGATAAAGGCTAGGAAGAAAATAAAGTGGAGGAATATGGCAGAGATTTGCTATCGTGACAGGGGTTTCAATGTGAGAAGCCCTCACCCTGAACCCTAATGACAAGTGACGGAAGAATTCTTGGAAGAGAAATAGCAGAGCAAATGCTTTGAGGTGGCAATGAACTTGAATAACTCAAGGAACAGAAAGACATTCAGGGAGACTAGAGCCAAGAGAAGAAGGGGATCCCGGGCGGTCCCCAGGAGGGGCAGGTGGTCAGAGAGACTGGCAAAGGCCATGAAATTCTATTCTAAGTACAATGGAAGCCATTAAAGGGCATTATGTACAAATGAGGTGATCTGAGAGATGCTTTTTAAAGCCCATGTTGTCTGCTGTGTAGAGCAGACTGAAGGGAACAGAGGGAACCCAAGCAGACCAGTTAGATGAGGGTGGTGAGGAGGCAGATTGGGTTCCTCTTGCTTCTGTAACAACTTACCACAAACTTGGTGGCTTAAAACAGCTCAAATTTATTATCTTACAGACTGCAGGTCAGAAATGTGAAATGAGTTTCCCTGGGCTGAAATCAAGGTGTGGGCAGCGCTGGCTCCTTAGAGGTTCTAGCGGAGAATCCAGGCCTTGCCTTTCTTTCCAAATTCTAGAGGCCGTCAGCATTTGTTGGCTTGTGGCCCCTTCTGCATCCTGAAAGCTGGCTCTGTAGCATCTCCCAATCTCTCTCTGACCTCTGCTGCTACCGTCATGACTCTGAGCCTCCAGTCACAGGACTCTCCTGGTGACATTGGACCCACCCAAATAACCCAGGATGATCCCCCATCCCATGATCCTTAAGCACACCTGCAAAGTGCCTTTTGTCATGTCAGGTCACATGTGCACAGATTCCAGGGATTAGGACATGGGCACCTTTGGAGGCTATTATTCTGCTGACCGCAGGAAATGAGCATGATGGCAGGTTGGATGATGCCAGTGGGAATGCAGAGAAGTGAATGGTTTTGGAATTTATTTTTAGAGCCAGAACCAGTAGGACTTGCTGATCGGGGGTCTGTGGGCTATGAGGGGAACAGAGGACTTGAGGAGGGCCCTTTTCTAGATTGGAAGAGAGCAGACTTAGGGGTGGGGGTGCCAGTCAAGAGGTTTTCTTGGCCATGTTTATTTGAGAAGCCCACTAGACAGTCGAGTGGAACTATCAAGCAGGCAGCTGGGTGGATGAGTGTAAGGTTAGAGCAGAGGCCAGGGCAGGTGATATAAATGTGGGAGTCATCAGCCTGTGAATGAAATTTTAACTGTGGGACTCAATGAGGCCACTTAGGAAAAGTGTCAGGAGGAGCAGAGATGATGCACTTTAAAAATATATAATAATAAAAGGGTAATATGCTAATTAGACCAGACGTCTTCTGGACATCATTCCGGATGTCCTTTCTGATGAAGCGGGCCTGGAGGGAAGCCAGCCTGGGTCCCGGGTGCTGGAGGGAAGCAGGTGAGGCAGCCTAGGGGAAGGAAGGCCTACTCTTGAACAAATTTTTGTGCACCAGGCCTCTAAAAGCCCAATGACCAAATGGCAGAACAACCAGAATGACTGGTCGACCAGTCGCTATGACATGCACTGACCACCAGGGGGCAGATGCTCAAAGCAAGAGGGTGGGTCCACAGCCACTCGGCTGACTGGGATGAGTGGCTGCTCCTGCTGCAGCTGCTCTGCTGACCAGAATGAGAGAAACATCAATGATGAGAGAGAATCATTGATCAGCTGCCTCCTGCACGCACCACACTGAGGTTCGAGCCCTCAACCCGGCCATGTGCCCTGACCAGGAATCCAACTGTGACCTCCTGGTTCATAGGTTGACACTCAGCCACTGAGCCACATGGGCAGAGTGGTGATGCGCTTTTAAAGATGAAGCCGAGGAGGAGGAGCCATTGAAAGAATAATGCTCCTAGAACAGAGCTGACCATGCGCCCCACTCACCCCAGTTCTCTGAGACTTAGTTTCGGCATCTACACTTGGGAGCAGAGAGAACACTAACCCCGACAGGATGCTCGCTCCAGGCAAGGTGGAGTGCTAAGGGCTTTAGACACATTATTCCATTTCTCCCCACAAACAGTCTGCTGAGGACATATTATTATTTCCATTTACAGTTAGGAAAAGTGAGGCTGAGAAGGGGCGCTACCTGTTAGAGGCTTCGCAGCTGGAAGGCATGTCCCAGCTCCACGTCTGAGTGGCTCCAAAGCCTAAGCTCCTCATTCCTCCCTGGCCGGCATTTTGTGCAGCTTTGGTCTATTTACATGTACTTACCTTTTATTTAGAATGTTTTAATTGCTTGGTTATCATACAATATTTGACATATCTCTGCTCTGCCATTATGCAAGGCTCAGGAGGACAGTCATTTTGTTGCGTGCTCTGTTCCCAGTACCCTAGTTGAGGGACTGGTGCCCTGCCCTGCCAGGCCCCCAGGCTCCAGGCACACCCTGACTCAGATAGGAGTCAGTGCTGTGGCGCCACCATTGTGTGAGGTCGAAGGAGGATGGAGGTGTAATCCTGTCATCTCCTATAGCTGTTTAGAACTATGTCCCCACCTCACCTGCACCCTCACACCAGCTGTGGGGACACGTTCTCTGCTTTGGGGAAGGCTTCAAGGCCAGCTGATGCTCCCCAGTAAACTGGGGCCCCCAAGAGCTCAGGTCCTCACAGTGTCAGCTGCCCGGCTCCTCGGCAGGCCCTCAGAACCTCCCGGGGGCTGGTACTGAGGAAAGCAAAGCCACTGCCTCTTTTTTCCTTTTTAATATATTTTTATTGATTTCAGAGAGGAAGGGAGAGAAAGAGAGAGATAGAAACATCAATGATGAGAAAGAATCATTGATCGGCTGCCTCCTGCACGCCTCACACTGGTGATCAAATTCACAACCCAGGCATATGCCCTGACTGGGAATTGAACCATGACCTCCTGGTTCATAGGTCAATGCTCAACCACTGAGCCACACCGGCCAGGCAAAGCTACTGCTTCTTGATGTTGGAAATTGTGTCCTCCATATGCAGGCTGCTTGTTGGTCTTCCTCCCTTCCTTTCCCTGCTTCTCTCCCTGCCTGTCTCCCTCCTTCTCATTTTTCATCTCTCCTCCCTTCCTTTCTTCCAGACAGCATAAGCAGAGCTAGACATGGGCACAGTGGGGTAGGAAGCTGACCTGACTCTGCCATCATGAAGCTGAGAGTCAAGTCCTATGGTTCTTGTTCTTGGTGGAAAATACAGATAGATGTCCATGCCCCAGAGCAAGTGAATAGGATTTGGGGAGTCAGGCTTCTGCACTTTTTGAAATGTCTCTGGTTGATTCTAATGCTCAGTGGGACTGAGAAGTCCTGGTCTAGGAGGTTAACCCAGCAACTCTAAATAATATAACACGGCAACCCTGGCAAGTGCCATGGCGGTGGGGAGTGGAGTCCAGAGGGGATAGTTGAGGGGTGGACTTGGCTTGGGAAGTCAGGGAAGGCTTCTCAGAGGAAGTGACTTTGAGTTGAGATTTGAAGGACAGGCGGGTGCGAGTGAACCTGGTAAAGAGGTGTGGGAAAGCATGTGCAAAGACCCTGTGGCAAGAGGGAGCCCAAGGACACTCACAAGGCACCCAGGAGGAGAGGGCGTGGCTGGAGCCAGGAGAATAGGCTGGAGGGGAGGTGGGGAGGGGAAGGTAGAGGGAATGTGGGGAGGAGACAGAAGGAGAGGAGGGGGTGGAACAGGTGGGCAGGAGCTAAACCACCCAGACTTTGTTGGTTTGTCAGCCAAGATGGGAGCTTTGTCTTTATCCAGAGATCAAAGAGGCAGCGGGAAGGCACTGAGCCTGGGCTGGTCTGCCCACGCTTACAAACCTTGCCTCAGGCTGCATGAGGAATGTGTAAGGAGGGGCTTCCAGGGTGCATTTTAGGGAGACCCATCAGGAGACCATGACACGGTCCAGAGCAGGGTCAAGACATGGGACTATGGTGTTAGTTAAGAAAAGTTGGCCGGATGCCAGAGGCTAAGCCACTTGGCTGGGTTCACACAGCAGCAAGTTCAAACCCAGTTCAATTGTCTTGCAAAGCCCATGCACTAAGACACTGAATTCTAACTGCAGGTTCCACCTCATGGATTCTTGACATCATTTTTTGTGGGTCACAGCCAGCATTTGTAAAAAACAAACAACAAAAAACAGGGTCGGGGCGGGGGGGGCAGGATAGATAGAAGAAAATATAGCACTGAGTATTGTATGTAGAAAAGGTAAGGATAGCTGCAGGTAGATGTGTCCATTTCATAGGCATATCTATAGATGGGAGTCCCAGGTTGTGATTTAAAACCTGTTTCTTGTGGCTGGTCTTGGCCAAAGCAAGGTTGGAAACTGCTGCTCGGAGAGGCTGTGATCACCCTGTTCCCCCTCCCTCCTGCTGACTCCGGGTCCTGGAGTGAGTCCCAGGAGGCAGTCCCCCAGCCTCTGATGGTTTTTCATGGTGAAGTGGGGGGAAGGGTGGCAGAGCAGCAGGTCCACAGCCCGGCTGCCATGGCAGAGGTGCCCTCACTGAGGGGAAGGCCGTAAGAGTCCTCCACAGCTCAGGGGCCAGCCCAGTCCCGACCCCTCCTCCCTGACAGTGCCTCTGCCCCATCCAATGTGCTGTAATATTCAATACTGTCCCCGCCCCTCCTCGGGATAAGTCAGAGTCCCGGTAGCCCTGGCATTGTCACTCCATCCCTGGCTGCCAGGCAGGAGCGGGGCTGCAGACCTGAGAGGCCTTTAATTTGTTTGATGTAAGTCTTGCCGCCAGATGGTGTGCACTGTCAGCGAAGCCTGGCCTTTACACACACACGCGCGCACACACACACACACACACACACACACACACACACACACACACACACACAGGACAGAGCCTGAGGACAAGAGAATGAGGGGCTTCGCAAGTCTCCCTCCCATGCCATTCTCTCCTGGGCCCTGAGCATCCCAGAGGCCTGGCCCAGGGAGGATATGGAAAGACATTGAGCTTCTAAGTCCCCAAGAGTTGATGCTGAGCCTGAGCCACATAACTTCAGGCAGCTAAATCTCTCCAAACCTTTGTTTCCTCCTTTGCAGGCTCCTACCATTCTCTTATCGCTATTTTCACTCTTGGAAGGACATGAACATGAAAGTGCTTGAGTTCCAAGCAGAATCCCAGTTCAGTGGGAAAGAATGACAAGGGAGACCCTTCCTCCCTCAGATACTCCTAATCATCTGTTTATTTAGTCTCTTCTCCTCTGCCTAAATTCCCAGCACCTTTAGTAGCCTGCGCTAGCAAGTGAGATGTAGAGGTTCCTGGGAAAGGCTTCCCCCTCAACTAAAATCTGGCTCGGAGAAATCCATTGGCCTCTTCCTCCTGACATGGGCATGGTGTCCAGTCTTGAGACCATGAAGATGGGATAAAGGTGAAAGAACAGAACAGTAGAAGCACATTTGGGACATTGTGACACACACCTCAACTGCTCACCTTCAGACCTCTCGTCCATTTTAACACTGAAATTAGTTTATATTTTTTACTTGTAGGCAAGTACAATTTCTGATGTATATAGTGATCTATTCATGTGGGGCCTCACCCTTGAATTTATTCATTCAACAAACATTTATTGAGTCCATACCATGTGCTTGGCAGAGACACCAGAAAAATGAATCAGATTTTGACTCTGCCCTGAAAGAGCTTGAAGTTTAATGTGGGAGGTAAGAAATGTGGAATCCTCATAATGAAGGGGGTATCCCTGCCCCTAAGGTCTAGATTTGATCAGCTGAACACCTGTGAATTCCAAGGCAGTTTTATAACCTCGAGTTCAAATTTAGATCAGACTTCTGGCTTCTGTTAGGAAGTTCCTATCTCTAAATCTTATCTCTGTTGCTTTATATCTGCCAGTGTTGGTCCAAATGGGAGACACCTTTTTAATTCACCGGTCAACCAGCCTTTGCCAAAACTTTGCCCCCCAAGCTCCCACCTACCCAAGAACTTGGTCTGCATAGCAGATGTGGCTGGAGATTTGGGGAGGCATACCCCAGAAAGTTAGAAATTGAAAATTAAACACTCCTTAAAGTCATTTGTTATCTCCTACAGCTATTCCTCCCTCCTTCCTCCTTTTGCCTCCCCACTCCCCCTGCATTTCAGTTACTCTCATGGGATGTACATCCTTGTCTAAATATATGCAAGGAAGCTGAGGAGCTGAAAGGAGTAGGGCTTTGAAGTTGGAGGACCTAGATAACAATCACGTAGTTTCTCTGGGTTCACTCCTTTATCTATAAAAAGGAGATAATTATCCCTTCCCCCTCAAAGAATTGGGGAGAGGACTCAGTGGGGCAATGGTTAGCACAGGATCTAGGACATTTGGAGTATAATCAATATTTTAGTTCTATATTGCCTGCCCCACTATAGCCCCCAAAGGAGTTCATTAAAAAAAGTTTCCATGTCAAGTAGAAAACCATCACCACTGAGCTTCTGTTTCTATGATTCTGAGCAGAAATAATGGGAATGTGTATTTCATTGTGACCCAATAAGTAGAGGTGTGGAGAATTTTCAAAGAAAATGGGGTGTTTGGAACCACTTAAATATTTGGCCAACTGTGCTCCATTTCCCCAGGCCAACACATGCCTGCCAAATTGTGTTACCATCATGGGAAAACTGAGGGACTGTGCCTCTCCCATATACACCTGCCCAAGTGTCCATCACATTGCTTTTCTAAAGTTCTCTTTTTCCTGCAGATTTGAGGGGTCTGGATCCCTTTCTGAGGCTTTTTTTAAAATTGAGATATAATTTACACAATATAAAATTCACCCCCTTAAATTGTACAATTTGGCTGTACAACTACCATCCTTATCTAATTTCAGAATATTTTCTTGACTCACAAAGAAATCCTGCTCATATTAGGAGGCACCCCCATTCCCACATCTGCAGCCCACTCAGTCCCTAATCTAATTTCTGTCTCTACAGTCCCTCAGAAACTTCTGACACCAATATCTCAAGTCTGTGAGTCATGATCTCCATTTTTAACAGCTTTGGCCTTGACACCCCTAACTTACTTTTGCTCCTGGATAAAGTAGGTTTAATACTTCCTAAGAGCAATTTTTCATTATTTTCCCAACATTTGAACCTCCTTCCTGTATTTGTGGAATTCCTTAGTGTGTGGCTCACTAAGGATGTTGTCTCTCTCTATTAAAGCTAAAAAAGCTACATACATGTTTTCCCAGACTCCCTTGCAGCTATACCTCAGATATCTTAGCTAGGCTTAACCAAGGACTTAAAATCTGGAGTTAGGCCCCCAAAATCAGGTACAATGGGATAGCTGTGGTGACCTCAGAATGTCCAAGGTCTATGGGCTTTCATGATGATGAGTCCATGGTAGTGGGAAGTATGCCCAGTGGTGCCAGTGTTCTCATTGGGCTGGTTCTGATTCTGACTGTAGTCCTGACTATCTCTCAGATTCCTTTGTTTCTGCCAATTGTTTCAGCTGGGTCCTTCAGCCTTCCCAGCTGTTGGGTGAACTAGATCTTATTTTTAAAATGGGTTTCTTTTAGTTAAAATCATCCAGAGTTGAGTTCCATGCTTGCAGCTGAGAATGCTATCTCAGTTTAATAAGAAGGGTTTTTTTTCAAAGTAGAGTTTTAACCAGAATAGGTTCACAGAGGTTTTTGTCCTAGAATACTGCAATATATAAGGTACTACGTTTTAAAGATTGAAACCAGTGGTGAGCTGGCCTCTTCCTCTGAGGCCATCTGCTTTGTAGCAGGTGGACAAAGATGGAGATGGAGGTTCGAGATCAAAGGCACTGAAGTGCCCATCCCAGGGTTCCTCTGTCAGAAAGAAGACCAACCCCCTCCTCACTATCTCTGAATGTTCTTGTTTAAAAACTGAGTTTCTGGCTGCTTGTCCTCTGTTATGGATTGAATTGTGTTTCAAAAAAAACAAAAAACAACAACACCAAAAAAACCCAAAGAAAACAACAACAAAAATACCCCCAACACATTGAAGTCCTAACTCCCAACACCTAAGAATGTGACCTTATTTGGAAATAGGATAATTGAAGATATAATTAATTAGGATGAAGTCACACTGGAGTAGGGTGGGCCCTTCAGGTAGTGTGACTGGTGTTTTTATACTAGTAAGAAGGTAAGAAGACAGACAGAGGGAGGGGCACAGAGGGAAGATGGCCACGTGATGATATAGGCAGAGATTGGAGTGATACAGCTGCAAACCAAGGAATGCCAAGATTGCTGGCCACCAACTGAAGCTAGGGAGAAGCAAGGATGGATCTGAGCCTTCAGAACTGGAGGAGGTAATTTATGTCATCATAAGTCACCCAGTTTGTGGTCTGTTGTTACAACAGCCCTAGAAACTAAAACAGCTTTTGTACCCAACTCCCTGGCAATAGTTCTGCTTAAGGACCCATCCAGCCTTGGAGGCAGGTGGTCTGGGTGATTCTCAGCTCCATTACTGCCAGTGGCATGGTCAGGAGAAGTGATTTACCTTCTTGGAGTCTCCATTCCCTCATCTGTCAATCAAAGATAAACATACCTCCTTCAAAGACTGTTAGACATCTCAAGCAGTGCCTGGTGCACAAATGGCAACAATTAATATTCAACAACTGCTCCTTGTCAGTATCTGGCCCCCATGCTCCCTTCCTGTTTGGGGGAATCAGTCTAAAGCCTGCTCTTAGAATATGGATCAATGCCATGGATTATTAAAAAACAATGAATTTTCTTTTCAAAAGAGAGGATAATTTCACATGTGCTATGTCTCCCCCCCCCTCTTTTTAAGGTAGCTTTTTGCTCTTCTTAGCTTACGATGCAGGAAGATTTCCTTCCCAGGAAGAGTGGGCACCAACACACAGAGCTGCCACCTTGGACCAAGGACTGAGCCCGCTCCCCATCGGCCAGGGTAGGGTCCAGGGAGTTCAAATGCTGCTCAGAGCAGCCAGTAGAAAATCTGGCCTCTGATCTGGGAAGCTCAGCGCAGCCGGTGGCTTTAATATCCGCTCCCCACAGCTTCATCTCCACTCTAGATGGCTGTGCTGATTGTAGCGCAATAAAGCTGGGGTAATGGGGGTGTCTCTACTGTCCCTGGTTATTTCATTTAGAAGCTACTGTAATACTCTTCAGGGAGAGATGGGAGTGATTCAAGATAATTCAGGACTCCAGGCGTCCAAGACATTTATGGTCCCTTTGAACCCTGGGGATTTTATGATTCGGAGCCTCTGGCCACACAGCAAGGCCAGCCTGTGACTAACAGTGGGGAAGAGATTTAACAGGTGTGAGTTCCAACTGGGTGGTGGGAGGCTTCTCTACAATTATCTACGTATTCCCTAGAAGTGGGCCATGCTTGAGGATTCCTATGCATGGAACTATTTCAGGAAGATCTCCTGGGGGAACCCACAGGAGGCAGCGGGAGAGGAAGGAGTCCCGCAAGGTATCATTTCAGGCCAAGACCCGTGGAAGGGAGCTGCAGTTGGCTCCTGCAGGGGCTTCTGGAAGGCACACTGCACCTGCCCTGGGTGCAAGAGAGCTGGAATTACACACCTGGCACCCAGCACTTGCCCGACGAGGGCTTCCAGGGTGAGTGGGAGCAAACTTCTGGCACCTGTGGTCTCTCAGCATGCTTACAAAGTGGCTGTCACAACCCAAGGATGGGTGGGAGCAAAAAACCCCGAAGCCAGCAGCAGAGCACACAGAAATGATAAAAAGGATTTAAGGGGACTTTGGTGGAAGCCAACAGGTTTGCTATAGGAAGCCATCAAGATCTCCATTTTGCAGATAAAGAAACTGAGGCCCAAAGAGGGAAACAGCAGGCCTGGCTGGTGTTGCTCAGTAGTTGAGCATCAACCTATGAACCAGGAGGTCAGGATTCCATTACTGGTCGGGGCACATGCCCAGGTTGTGGGGGCTCGATCCCCACCCAGTAGGGCGTGTGCAGGAGGCAGCCGCTCAATGGTTTTCTCATCATTGATGTTTTAATCTCTCCTCCCTTTCTCTCTGAAATAAATAAAAATACACTTAAAAACAAACAAAAGAGTGAAACAGCACTCCTGGAAGAGTTGATGGCTAAGCCAGGATTTGAACCTGAGCTTTCAAAGCATATGTCCTTCCACTGTACAGTGATGGTTGGGCGGGCTCATTGGCATCTAGGAACCAGTGGCTGAAAGCATGGGCCTTTCTCCTTTCTTTTACCATTTCTCTGATCTACCCCAGCCCTTCTGTAGCGGGGACAGATCTGGCTTCACACTTCCTTCTATATAGACTGCCTCCTGCCACCAAAGAAGAAAAGTTTAAGTAAAATTTCTATGCTTAAACAAACAAAAATGGCAATGAGAATGAGTGATCTCCTACCCACACAATATGGATGAATTTCACCAGTGTACTGATGGTCAAAAGACGCTGGATACCAAAGAGTAAGATCCCACTTATACAAAGTACACAAAAAGGAAAGAAAACTAACTTCTGGTGACAAAAGCTAGGCTCTTGGTGACCCTAGGGTGGGCATTAGAGACCAGATGGAAGCCGAAGGGTCCTTCTTGGCGGCAGCTGTGTTTAGTCTCTTGATTTGGGTGCTGGTCACATGGTGTGTTCAGTTTGTGAAAAATCATTAAGATGTGTACTTAAGATATGTGTGCTTTTAATATTGATCTCATAGTTCAATAAAAATTCAAATTGCTGAAAAAAGTGAAAGAAACAGACCAGAAAGAAAGGCAAAAAGGAAAAAATAAAATTGAGCATAATCCTACTCACTCAGAAATATTTATTGTTAGTATCTTGGTATTGATTTAATTTTTTTTTTTTTTGCCTTGGCTGGGTGGCTCAGTTTGTTGGAGTGTCATCCTATACACTGAAAGGTCACAGGTTTGATTTCCGGTCAGGGCACATACCCAGGTTTTGGGTTCTAACCCAGGTTGGAGTACCTGCATGAGGCAACTGATTGATGTTTCTTCTCTCACATCAATGTTATTTTCTCTCTCCCTCTCCTTTCCTCTCTTTCTAAAATCAATGAAAACATATCCTTGGGCAAGGAACAAATAAATAAATACATAAATAAATAGATAAATAAATAAACTTTCCACATGTGTGCACACATGTACACACATATACAAACACATGTGACAGATTTCATGACTGTGTCGGAGCCAACCACCCTACTCTTGAGAGTGCATCAGCTTGTGCTAGAGTGATAAATTTGCCTTTATTTATTTAAAGCGTGTGCCTGTCTTTCTCCACCCCCCAAACTGGTGCTATGGGTTATACACACACAATTCATTTATTCTTCATCCAAGCTTTCTATGCTGAGTGTGGACTTGATACAGACTCTGAACAATGCATGGGAGGGGTGCAATGATAAAGAAGAATTGGTTTCTGTCCTTGAGGGTCTTTGAGGTGAGCAAGCAGCGTGACTCTGGGCAAGATAACCTCATGTGAACTTCATTTTCCTTATTAGGAAAGAGGAGATAATAAAGTCTACCTGAGGAGGTTTAATTTTCAACCAGTAGGGTAAGATCATAAAGAACCTGGAACACAGCTTGGGCTCCAGGACTGTATGTGACATTGAACAAGTCTGTAGAAGCTCCCCCGGGGGTCCAGGTGTGTCTAGCTGACAGGTAGGCTGGTGTGTCAGAAACCTGTTTACATGGGTGTTTTGGAGCCTCCTGAATGAGCACCACCCTCAGTGAAGGGGAAGTCAAGAGAAAACCTAGGATTAACCCAGTGAGACCTCACTTCTCTGAGTGGAAGACCCACCTGGTTAGAGAAGGGGGTCTGCACCCACGAAGGACATGGTATGTACAAATCGAGAGGGCGGCCTTCACAAGGAGCCAGAGCTGACAGGCTCCAGGAAGGAGAGGAAGAGCCCGAGCTGACAGACTCTCTTCTGCAGATCTCACTGGTGGCAGGTGTGCCTGGCATGGGAGGAAATGGTGCTGGCAGGTAAGGGGGCAGTGCCTCTACTATAGTGGTTCCCAGGGTGTCCGTGATCTTCTGAACCCAGTAGTTCTGGTAGGAGCAGCAGCGTCCTAGGGCGTGGCAGTGCCAAGGGGAGAGAGTTGGAGCTGGCGAAGGTGAAGGTCATGGAAATGCCACATGGAAATTGGCTGGACTGGTTCACTGGCAGCCAGAGGGGACCTCAATCCTGGTGGGGGGATCAGTTTTGGTTTGATTTCAGTGTGTCTCCTTTTTCTTTTAGTTTAGATTGGGATGCAGTTGCCTTCTATACAACAATCCTTTACATCGCTCCCTGCCTGTTGTTAACTGTGGCTTTGGGTGGCCTGGGCTTGGCAATGGAAGATGGTTTCCAGAAGAGAGAAATGATAGAGTGGCAGTATTTCTTAACTCAACTGATTATAACCCCTCTCTCTCCAACGGGCACTTGGGAAAAATAGATTTCCTCATCCTGGTGTAGCACTTCTCAATTTAATGGGAACAAGAGTCCCCTGGGGCTCCTCCCAAATGCAAATTCTGATTCCCCAGGTCTGGGGTGGGGACGGGCAGGAGTGGGTGGAAGGGAAGAGGAGACACCCTGCTTCATGGAGAGCAAGCCGCTCTGCTCACCTCTCCTCAGGGTTGTGTGTGAAGGAGGTCACTATTCCTAAAGCAAGGTTTGAAGACACTGCCTAGAATATGCCTCCTTTTGCCATCTTTTGCCCAGATCCCTGTTTCCCTCTTCTTAACATTGTAAACTAGTTCACCTTTAACATCCAGCTCAGGTATGCCTGCTTGAAAGCCTCCTGAACACCACGCCTTTATCAGTCCTTTATCTGCATTGCAGTTGCTCCATCCCTCACACATATGCCTTTGGTTGCTATTGTCTCACTATTTGAGAATGTATTCTTTGCACACCTATCTTCATTATTCACCATGAGCTCTGTGGTGCAGGGATGACATCACCCATGTCTGCCCCTGGGCACAGAATGTGCCTGGCCTGAATTAATTGTTGGTTAGATGCTTGCAGAATGAGATACCACCTGGTTAATGGTTCCCTGGTTAAGAAGCATACCTCCTTTCCTGTAAACTCTCAGAAGAAGCCAGTATTATTATTAATTTGAGATTTCAAAAATGGTTATTCATCTCTGCTTGCATCTCCCGGAAATTGCTGGGCTTGGCAAGAGCAGGTAAACTCATTAAGATGATATCCTCTGTCCTGTTCTGACATCACTGATGTTGGTGTGCTTTTTTTTTTCCTCCTAGAGACAGTAGACATTTACTTTCCCCTAGCTTCCCTTAGATATGATCAAATACCCAACCAAAAGTTTCAGAGTTTGTGAACAACCTAAAGTTCATGTTAGATGAAGGATCTGGCTGACAGCATCATTTGGGGCATTGTAATCTGATGGAGCTGGTGTCAGCCCAGTCCCCAGAGGTCTAGGACTAGCCGGGCTAGGTCTCCCATCCCTGCTCTACAAAGGGTGCAGCTGTGAGTGCTGGGACCTATTATGAGTGCTGGGCCTTCTGCTCTCTTGGCATTGATGGGGAGGCCCCAGATACTTCCTTGGGGCTATTCGGGAAGCAGAAAGTGTGCAGGAGCAGATGTGGAAGGAAGCCCATGGGAGTCAATGACCTGCCTTAATTCATTTTGCAACCTGAATTGAGAACTTAATTTTGCAATCTGAATTGAGAAGTGTCAAAGCTTATAATTGGTCAGAATCCTGTCTTCAATATTCTCGGGGTTGTAGCTAATTATGTCTACTTGAAAGGTGCACATTAACTCGGTGGACCCCTCTGCAACCAATCCCATAACAAAGGGAAATATTTCCAAAAGAGGGCCTGGTGGGAATAGAGATGTTGACTATTTACCACACAGACACTGTGCCAGATTCTCTGCCAGGTACTAGGCGGTAAGAATAAGACAGATTTTTGTCCATAAGCCTAACAGACTGTCTAATGCACAACTTTGCTTGATTGGAATTTTGAGTTAGAACAGACCAAAAATCAGTCCGATATGTTGAATTGACCCATCCAAATAGAAAGGCTGGTTCTATGTGTAGGCAGAGTGGGGAATGGGAAGGAAGGAATGGTTCAAACTGGTTACAACTGGGACAGAATGGGAATGGAATAAAGCATAGTACAAACTAGTTTTATGTGTAGAATCAATGGGAGGGGGAGAAAACATAGGCTTAGTGACACACGAAACAGTAGATGCTTTCTTTTTCTTTTTTTTTAAATTTTTATTTTTTAAATAAATCTTTATTCAGATTATTACAATTGTTTCTCCTTCCCCCCCCCCCATAGATCCCCTCCACCTGGTTCCCACCCCACCTTCTACCCTTACCTCCCCACACTGTCCTCATCCATAGGTGTACGATTTTTGTGCAGTCTCTTCCTGCACCCCCCTATACCCCTTTCCCCCTGAGAATCATCAGTCCACTCCTTTTCTATGCCTCTGATTCTATTATATTCACTAGTTTATTCTGTTCCTCAGGTTTTTAATTCGCTTGATTTTTAGATTCACTTGTTCAGATATGTATTTGTTGTTCATAATTTTTATCTTTACCTTTTTCTTCTTCTTCCTCCTCTTCTTAAAGAATACCTTTCAGCATTTCATATAATACTGGTTTGGTGGTGATGAACTCCTTTAGCTTTTCTTATCTGTGAAGCTCTTTATCTGCCCTTCAACTCTGAATGATAGCTTTGCTGGGTAGAGTAATCTTGGTTGTAGGTTCTTGCTATTCATCACTTTGTAGATTTCTTGCCACTCCCGTCTGGCCTGCATAGTTTCTGTTGAGAAATCAGCTGACAGTCGTATGGGTGCTCCCTTATAGGTAACTAATTGTTTTTCTCTTGCTGCTTTTAATATTCTCTCTTTGTCTTTTGCTCTTGGCATTTTAATTATGATGTGTCTTGGTATGGTCGTCTTTGGATTCCTTTTGTTTGGGGTTCTCTGCGCTTCCTGGAGTTGTAAGTCTATTTCTTTCACCAGGTGGGGGAAGTTTTCAGTCATTATTTCTTCAAATAGGTTTTCAGTATCTTGCTCTCTCTCTTCTTCTGGCACTCCCATAATTCAGATGTTGGTACACTTGAAGTTGTCCCAGAGGCTCCTTACACTATCTTCATATTTTTGGATTCTTTTTTCTTTTTTCTTTTCCAGTTGAGTGTTTTTTGCTTCTTTGTATTTCAAATCTTTGATTTGATTCTTGCGATCCTCTAGTCTGCTGTTAGATCTCTGTATAGTATTTTTTATTTCAGCCAGTGTATGCTTAATTTCTAGTTGGTCCTTTTTCATATCCTCGAGGGTCTCACTAGATTTATCAGCCTTTTCTAGAAAATTCTTGAAAAACTTTATAACCATGGTTTTGAACTCTATATCCAGTCGTTTGCTTTCCTCCATTTCTTTCATGTGTGACCTGTTTCTTTGTCTTCTTATTTTGGCTGCTTCCCTGAGTTGATAGAGTGGCTTTGGGTGCTAGGTGTCCTATAGGGCCCAGTGGATCAGCCTCCTCAGTTACCTGAGTTAGACACTTTTGGTGCACCCCTTTGTGGGCTGTGTGCACAATCTTGTTGTAGTTAAGCCTTGATTGTTGTTGGTATCATTGGGAGGAATTGACCTCCAGGCCAACTGGCTGTGAGGATCAGCTAAGTCTATGCTGGGAGAACTTTTGTGCTGGAGACACCCTTATAGACTAGACTTGCAAAAGCCTCTGTGCTCAGCTTGGATAGGGCAGAGTCTCAGGGCGGAGCAGACAGCATTGGTTTCCTGTCAGCCCTGCCCTAATAGGCCCCTGTGTCTCAGTGTCCTGTGGTAATAACTGCAAGCACCTCTGAGAGAAAGTCACCCTCAAGTTCCGCCCGCTGCCAGACAGTCCAGTTTCTCCCCGAATGAATCTGGGTCCTCAGAGTCTCGCCCAGAACTGGAGTTCAGCACAGTCAGGAGCTTTTGTCTCCCTCCTGCTTGAGAAAGCCAGCAGCACACTCAGTTGCCAGTCCTCTCCATGCGCCTCTCAGTACCTCTGCCTCCTGTAGCTCCTCTGAGTCTCAGTGTGCTTTTTTCTTTCCTTTTAGTTGTAGAATTTCCACTCAGCCAGCCTTCCTGTGGTTCTGGATGATGTCTGTTTTGTCTTTTAGTTGTAGTTTTGAAATTGTTGTGTGAGGCAGCAGTTTAAGTGTTTACCTATGCTGCGATCTTGGTTTATCCGGCAAGTTCCATTTTTTGCTGCCACCTTCACTGTCTCCAACAAAGGGTTACAGTTTCCTCTGGATGCAAAAGTGCAGGCAGGACCATAGCAGAATTCACTGCCCAGTGGGATGGAAGGGTTGTCTTCCCTAGCAGAACCCACCCGGAGCCCTAGCACTAGCGGTGTCCTTTGCATCTGCCAGAGATTTCCCAAGGCTGCATTGAAGATGGGGCTTGAAATTCTGGCTGGGCGAGGAGGAAGGAAGTGGCTTTCCCACTCAGCCATGCATCTGCCGATGAACTCTGGGTAGGCTGGGGAACTGTGGGGAAATGACATTTAGGTATTGGAATCAAATGTTACCTCTGGTACATTTTATAACAATGAGCTAATATATACTTCTTAAAATTTTTTTGGAAGGTATGGAAGGGGGTTCTCAAAAGAGCAGGAGCTCTGATAAGATCTGAAGCACCGGCTCATAGACATGACCAGTCCAATACAAAACCACATACCTGATTCCTGTGACACCTAGCCTTTAGCTCAGGTGAAATCTTCACCTGTAAAACCAAGGGGTTGGCTAGGTGATGTCTGTGGGACTTTCCCTCAATAATGCATTTCCTTGCTGTTTGTATTCCAATAAGATCTTGTTTATGTTGGAAACTGTCAGCAGATGCTAAGCTGTCCCTAGGAGAGTGGGTAGTATGGTAGCCAGACCTCCCTGGGTTGAAGCATGATGTTGGGTCCATGGTGATATCTGGTCTCTGAGTCAGGTGCAGAAGGAAGGTTAACACCTGTGACTAAGATCTGCTCTTCAGCTGAATTTCCTCTCCTTGAGGCTGCATTTGGGTCTAATCAGCAGGGGCTCAAGGGGAACGGGGAGCAGTGGCTCTGAGGACTCTGGGGAGAGCAAATACAAATTCTATACCACCTGGAGGTAAAGAAGAAAGAAAAACGGGGTCCTGAAAACAGCTAAAAATGAGACACGTAACAACCAAATGCAACATGTAACCCTTGTAGGATCCTGGATTAAAAACACACATAAAAGACATATTGGGGGGAATCTGAGTGACTCTATTAGGAGATATAAGTATTACATTTTTAAGTATATTATTGGGGTTATTGTTATAGATATATATACACAGAGAGAGAGAGGAAGCAAATGTAAAATATAAGAAGTTGGTGAATGTGGGCAAAGCTTATAAGGGTTTTCATTGTGCTATTTATTCTACTCTTCTGCAAGTCTGAAGTTTTAAAAAATAAAATGTTAGAAAATTGCTTGGAAGTAAGATATGTGCTATAGAATAGGTTCTCCATTCCTGTAATGTTTCCTTTGTGTTTATCCATCCCACACATTAAGAAGAACACACTCCGATTGTAATTTAAGCTCATTTCCTCATTTGTTCTGTTCTCTCTGGAGATAGTCAGCATCTTCCTTGTAAGTCTCAGGCTCAGCTGGCTGGGATGATATGGGAACCTCAAGGCTGTCCCTGGAACTCATATTTCTATGTGTCGTGGGCCACTCTCCTCACCACCCCAGTGAGAGCCACTGTTGAATTATACTGAAGGCAGCTTCTGCTAACACTTCTTGGCACTCGAGTGAGTGCTCTTTAGCTTGCACCAGCTCAGCTGATTCTCAACAACAAAACTTGCTTACAAATGGCAGAGCCAGAATGAGAAGAACCCAGGACCCGTGACTCCCAAAACTTTGTCCTTGACCACCAGTCAGCTGATCTCAGTCTGGAGGTCATTGCAATTAACTGGAGAGGATATTCCAAGTATATTTGTGTGGGGCCCCACCCCCAGCAGTACTGGATCAGACACCTGTTGCATGGACAGGTTTGGGTTCATTCTCTCTGAGCCTTGAGTGAGTTACATCTGTGATCTATCTCCTCTCCCATTTCCACTTGGAGAGTAAACCCCTTTATTTTATTTTATTTATTTATTTTCTCATTTTTAAAATTAAGGTATTATGTGTGTACGTATCTTACCATTGCCCCCCCCACCCCACGTCCATACATGCCCTCACCCCCCAATGTTTGCATCCGTTGGTTATTCTTATATGCATGCATATAAGTCCTTCGGTTGTTCTCTTATTTCCCCCACCTCTCCCTAACCTTCCTGCTGTAATTTGACAGTCTGATGCTTTACTGCCTCTGTATCTATCTTTTTGTTCATCAGTTCATAATGTGTTTTTTATTATTCACAAATGAGTGAGATCATGTGGTATTTTTCTTTCATTGACTGGCTTATTTCACTTAGCATAATGTTCTCCAATTCCATCCAGGTTGCTACAAATGGTAAGAATTCCTTCTTTTTTATGGCAGCGTAGTATTCCATTGTGTAGATGTACCATGGTTTTCTGATCCAGTCATCTGCTGACAGGCACCTAGGCTGTTTCCAAATCTTAGCTATTGTAAATTGTGCTGCTATGAACATAGGGGTGCATATATCTTTTCTGATTGGTGTTTCTAGTTTCTTAGGATATATTCCTAGGAGTGGGATTACTGGGTCAAATGGGATTTCCATTTTCAGTTTTTTGAGGAAACTCCATACTGTTCTCCACAGTGGCTGCACCAGTCTGCATTCCCACCAGCAGGGCACGAGGGTTCCTTTTTTCCACATCCTCTCCAGCACTTGTCATTTGTTGATTTGTTGATAATAGCCATTCTGACAGGAGTGAGATGGTACTGCATTGTCATTTTGATTTGCATCTCTCTGATAATTAGTGACTTTGAGCATGTTTTCATCTTGGCTTTCCTTCTCTCTTCTTTCAAAAAGATTCTATTTAGGTCCGTTGCCCATTTTTTTATTGGATCGTTTATCTTCCTTTTATTAAGTTGCATAAGCTGCCTATAGATGTTGGAGATTAAACCTTTATCAGGGATAACATTTGCAAATATGTTCTCCCATGTAGTGGGGTTTCTTGTTGTTTTGTTGATGGTTTCTTTTGCTATGAAAAAGCTTTTTATTTTGATGTAGTCCCATTTGTTTATTCTCTTTTTAGCTTCCATTGCCCTAGGGGTAGTATCAGTGAAGAAGTTCTTTCAGCATATGTCTGAGATTTTGCTGCCTGTGGATTCCTCTAGTACTTTTATGATTTACCGTCTTATGTTTAAGTCCTGTATCCATTTTGAGTTTATTTTTGTGTATGGTGTAAGTTGGTGATCTAGTTTCATTTTTTTGCATGTATCTGTCCAATTTTCCCAACACCATTTATTGAAGAGACTGTCTTGACTCCATTGTATGTTCATGCTTCCTTTGTCAAATATTAATTGAGCATAGTGGTTTGGGTCGATATATGGATTCTCTATTCTATTCCATTGATCTATATGTCTGTTCTTGTGCCAGTACCAGGTTGTTTTGAGAACAGTGGCTTTGTAATACAGCTTGAAATCTGGTATTGAGATCCCTCCTACTTTATTCTTCTTTCTCAGGATTGCTGTGGCTATTCGGGGTCTTTTTTTATTCCAGATGAATTTTTGGAGAGGTCTTTCTCGGTCTGTGAAATATGCCATTGGTATTTTAATGGAGAGTACATTGAATCTATAGATTGCTTTGGGTAGTATGGGCATTTTAATGATGTTGATTCTACCAATCCATGAACATGGTATGTTCTTCCATCTGTTTACGTCTTCCTCTATCTATTTTTTCAGTGTCCTGTAGTTTTCCGCGTGTAGGTCTTTTACCTCCTTGGTTAAGTTTATTCCTAGGTATCTTAATTTTTTTGGTGCGATGGTAAATGGGATTGGTTTTTTAGCCTCTCTTTCTGTAAGTTCACTATTAGTGTATAGAAATGCCATAGATTTCTTGGCGTTAATTTTGTATCCTGCTACATTGCTGAATTCATTTATTAAGTCTATTAGTTTTTTGATGGAGTTTTTCGGGTTTTTTATGTACAATATCATGTCATCTGCAAAAAGGACAGCTTTACTTCTTCTTTTCCAATTTGGATGCCTTTTATTTCTTCTTCTTGTCTAATTGTAATGGCTAATACTTCCAGTACTATGTCGAACAGGAATGGTGAGAGTGGGCATCCCTATTTGTTCCTGTTCCTACGGGAAATGGTTTTAGTTTTTGCCCATTGAGTATGATATTAGCTGTGGGTTTATCATATATAGCTTTTATTATGTTGAGGTATGATCCTTCTATTCCCACCTTGTTGAGAGTTGTTATCAAGAAAGGGTGTTGGATTTTGTCAAATGCTTTTTCTGCATCAATTGATATGACTATGTGATATTTATCTCTCAATTTGTATCACATTTATTGATTTGCGGATATTGTACCATCCTTGCATTCTTGGGATAAATCCTACTTGGTCATGGAATATGATCTTTCAGATGTACTGCTGGATCCAATTTGCTAGAATTTATTGAGGATTTTGGCGTCTATGTTCATGAGGGATATTGGCCTGTAATTCTCTTTTATTGTGTTGTTTTTATCTGGTTTTGGTATCAGGGTGATGCTGGCTTCATAGAATGAGCTTGGAAGTGTCCATTCCTCTTGAATTTTTTGTAATAGTCTGAGGAGGATAGGTTTTAGTTCTTCCTTGAATATTTGGTAAAATCTCCTGTGAAGCCGTCTGGCTCCGGGCTTTTGTTTTTGATGACTGCTTCAATTTCTTCCATAGTTACTGGCATATTGAGCTGTTTAGATTTTTCCTGATTGAGTTTTGGAAAATTATATTTTTCTAGGAATATGTCCATTTCCTCCAGGTTGTCCAGAATAGAGTTGTTCATAGTATTTTTTAACAATCCTTTGTATTTCAGCGGGATCTGTTGTTATTTCACCTCTTTCATTTCTGATTTTGTGTTTTTGGGTCCTCTCTCTTTGTGTCTTAGTGAGCCTGGCTAGAGGTTCATCAATCTTGTTTATCCTTTCAAAGAACCAGCTCTTGGTTTTGTTGATCTTTTGTATTGTTTCTTTGGTCTCAATGTCGTTTATCTCCACTCTAATCTTTATTATTTCCTTCCTTCTGCTTACGCTGGGCTTTTCTTGTTGCTCTTTTTCTAACTCTGAGTTGTAGGTTTAGGTAATTTATTACCATTGTTTCTTGTTTTTTTCGGTATGCTTGTAGAGCTATGAACTTCCCTCTCAAGACTGCTTTTGCTGTGTCCCATAGATTTTGGATTGTTGCGTTTTCATTGTCATTTGTTGCCATGATTTTTTTTTTTAATTTCTTCCTTGATCTCTCTGGTAACCCAATCATTGTTTATTAGCATGCTGTTTAGTCTCCATGTGTTTGATTTCTTTGGATTGTTTTTATTTTAGTTGATTTCCAGTTTTATGCCACTGTGATCTGAGAAGATGCTTGATATGATTTCTATCTTCTTGAATTTGAAGAGACTTTGCCTATGACCCAACATATGGTCTATCTTTGAAAATGATCCATGTGCACTTGAGAAGAATGTATATTCTGTGGCTTTGGGGTGAAATGTTCTGTAGATGTCAATTAATTCCATCTGGTCTAGGGAGTCATTTAGGATTGATGTTTCTTTGCTGATTTTTTGTTTAGAGGATTTGTCCAATGGTGATAGTGGGGCATTAAAGTCTCCTACTATGATTGTATTGCTGTTAATCTCTCCGTTGATATCTTCCAGGAGTTTTTTTATGTATTTGGATGCTCCTGTATTGGGTGCATATATGTTTACCAGAGTTATTTCTTCTTGTTGGTTTGCTCCCTTTAGTATTATGAAGTGGCCTTCCTTATCTCTTGTTATGTCCTTCACTTTGAGATCTAATTTGACAGATATAAGTATTGCTATCCCAGATTTTTTTTCATTTCTATTTGCCTGGAAAACCTTTTTCCATCCCTTCACCCTCAGTCTGTGTGCGTCTTTTTTTCTGAGGTGTGTTTCTTGTAGATAGCAGATATATGGGGCTTGTTTTCGCATCCAATACGTTACCCTATGTCTTTTGATTGGGGCATTTAATCCATTTACATTTAAAGTTATTATTGATAGGTACTTATTTGTCGACATTTTTCTTCTTTATCCCTGTGTTCCTTCTTCACTTCCTATTTCTTTTTTTTTTACAGCAGACCCTTTAGCATTTCTTGCTAGTTTGGTGCTAATAAATTCCCTTAGTCCTTTTTTGTCTGTGAAGCTCCTGATTTCACCTTCAATTTTGATTGATCGCCTTGCTGGGTACAGTATTCTTGGATTCAGACCCTCCCTTTGCATGACTTTGTATATTTCATTCCATTCCATTCTGGCCTGATGAGTTTCTGTTGGGAAATCAGTTGCTAGTCTGATGGGGATTCCTTTGTATGTAGCTTTCTGTCTCTCTGGCCACTTTTAAGATTCTTACTTTGTTGTTGGTGTTTCCCAATTTAATTATAATGTGCCTTGGCATTGTTATTTTGGGGTTCATTTTGCTTGGGACTCTGTGAGCTTCTTGGATTTGGATGGGTTTTTTCTTCCCTATATCAGGGAAGTTTTCTGTCATTATTTCTTCAAACAGGTTTTCTATTCTTTGCTCAGTTTCCTTTCCTTCTGGAACCCCTATTATGCAGATGTTGTTTTGTTTTGTGTTGTCACAAAGTTCCCTTAGGCTCTCCTCCTGCTTTTTAACTTTTTTTTCTAGAAGCTGCTCTGCTTGGGTATTTTTTTCCATCTTGTCTTCTAGCTTACTGATGTGGTCCTCTGCTTTTTCTCTACTGTTGATGCTTTCTATTGAGTTATTTACAGCAGCAATGTCATTTTTCATTTTTTTTTTTGGTTCTTCTTCATTTCCTCTTGGTTCTTACTCATATTGTCGAATTTGTCTTCCATTCTTTTCAGCCACCTTATGACCATTTCTCTGAATTCTTTCTCTGGCAGGTTGCTTGCTTCTATCTTCCTTTTCTGGTGATGCCTGCTTTTCTTTCATATGTGGGCTGTTTATTTGTCTCCCCATGTTCTCTCTTCTCTGGATGTCTGGTTATGTAGTTCTCTCTCTCCTGCATTGACTTAAAGGCATAAAATACAACACAACCAGGTACAACACACAAGGCACTGAACAGAAATGTATTCATGATATTAATAATCTCCAATAAATGTGACCACCAGAGAAAGGCAAATAGGGGATAGGAGTTAAAGAAGAAGAGGAAAAAGAAAGAAAGAAAAAAAAGGAGTGTCAAAATGAAATTGGGAAAAGAAAAAAATATAAAAGAGACAAGAAAGAGACTAAGAGAGAAAAGGGGAACAAACTATATATATGGGGAGAAAACTCCAATAGAACAACCACTAATCCCAGCAAATGTCAGCAACAAGTACGTGGGGATTAATACAAACTACAACAGCAATTAATATCAAGCGAGGCAAGGGAAAACAGAAGCAAAAAACAAAGCAAACAAAAACAAACAAACAAAAAGAATAAGCAAAACAATCTCACCAAAAAGCATAAAAATTTGATATAATCAACATTCAAGCAAACAACATCAAAAGGACAGAGAGAAAAACAATTTTTTGGGTAGTTAAGACAGCGAAGAGAGAGTTGTGTATGGACTTGGAGCAGGGGATTGGAAATTAGATATATAAGTAGGGTGAAATTTTAACAGGGGGTAAACAGAAAGAATAGGGAAAATCTGAAACAAGAAAGGGGTAAGATAAACAGGACACCAAAAGGGGAAAGATTGACTTCCGGCTCTATTGGCATCTGTAGCTGTATTTAGATCCTTCTTTCCCTATGGCACTCAATAGCGGTTTGTGGAAGTGGGCTGCCTCAGAACTGGTTCTCCGATGGTCACTCCCCACTCCGATCCCCAGGTTCCAGAAAAACAACTTTCCCCTGCAGTCTCCCAGGGTGTCCCCAACTGGGTGATCCTATGTATTGGGCTTAGTAATCAGAAGCAAGGATTTGAAGAGGAAAAATCCCAAGTGTGCGAACAATGGGTCTGCGCGCAAATCTAAGCAGCCGGCACACATTTGAAATTCTTAGGCTGTCCCTGCACATGAGAACAAAATGGGTTGCTTTTTAGAAATTGCTGCTGTTAGCAGCTCTGAGGACCCCCTTCCACATTCACGGGTCACGCTAGCCCCAACAGCCACGGATTTTTCTAGGCACAGACTTCCCTGGTCCTCCAGCTCACGCAAAATGCGTTTTTCTCTCTCCCGCCGGGACCAGAGAACTCACTTTATCCCAGGCGAAATCTGACATTTCTGTGGTGGAATGAAGAGCTCCTTTGAATCCATGTGTTTGCACCAATTGGGGACCGGTGTTCTGGGGCTCGCTGCTGTTCGGTGCTTGCTGCAGTTGTGGATTTTCAGGCTTCTGATAAGCTCCACTTTCCCTATCAAGATGGCACGAGCCGTAGTGGGGGCTGCCCGGTCAGGGGAACCCCGTCTAGCAGTCCCCCACCTTCTCCTGGAGTTTAGCTGTCCCTTAACTTGCCAACAAAAAATCCTTGTGTGACCCTCAGCTGTTCTTTCTTTCTGCTCCGGGACAAGGCTTGGAACACATCTGTCTATTCCGCCACCATTTTTTTCCTCCAAGAGTAAACCCCTTTAATCCAAGGGATTGGTTCTAGCTCTTCCTTTCTGCCCCAAACACTGTTTGCTTGGGTTACCATAGTGCCTCACAGGATGCAAGCTGGGGCCATGGGTTTACTTGAACTAGTAAAACTGCTGTGAACTGTTCCTCATGCTTGGTGTGCTGTGGAGGCATTTTGGGAACTCGGGTGTGGGCTCTTGTGGGCCCTGGTGGAGAGTGACTTGTGCCTCTGATAAGAACCCTCTGGGGGAGGAGAGGACAGAGGAACCAGAGGAGGAGCAGGCTTCGGCTGTATCTTCAATGTTTTATTTCTTATATTTTTGAATCAATCTCAAGGGAATTATGTTGAGCAAAAAAAGTCAATTCCAAAAGGCTATGCACTGTATTATTCCATTTCTATAATCTCCTTGATATGATAATGATAGAATTACAGCAATAGGGAAGGTTAGTGGTTACCAGGGGTCAGAGGCTGGTGAATTGCTGGTGAAGGGCACCATGAGAGGCGCTGGTGGTGATAGGAATAACCTGTATTCAGCCTGAATCAGCGTCAATTCCCTGCTTGCGCCATTGTACTGGGATTTAGAAAGATGTTGCTGTGGAGGAAAATGGTAAGGGTACACAGGATCTATATTATCTGTTACAATGTGATTTGAATCCTCAGTTATCTCAAAATAAAAAAGCTTAATTTAAAAAAAAGAGGACATAAGGCAAATAAGGCAAAATATTAATATCTGTTCTATATGGGTCTTAAAAATCTGTTATATCTGTGGTTTGATTTTCATTATTTTCTGAATGCTTGAAATATTTAGTAGAAACAAAACCCTCTGGGTTACCTAGTCAGCCTTTGAAGTGTGCATCCTTGCCCACACCTGCTCCTGGTCCCCAGGCTGGTGTGGCCAAAGTACAATCTTCAGGGGTTTTTTAAGGGATGGGAGGTGGTGCTTGGTGGTGCTGCTGGCCCAGCTGGGGACAACCCTTCTGATCTCTTACTGTCCTCCCTGAACTTGGGAAAGCACCCAATACTCCAGGAGGGCTGGGACTGCCTTGTAGCTCCTGCAGGGCCCCACTGCATCCCCCTGACATGTCAACAAAATGGGCAAAATTCTACTTTTCCACTGATTCTTGGTGACAGTTAACTTCTCGACTAAAAGCGCTATTATACTAGTAAGGAAGGCTGTCTTCTCACTAGACTCTTTTAGTTTGTGTATTATAAGAAAAGAGACATACATACCAGAATTTATTTATTATATAGCTAAATCACAACTTTACAATATATTCAAAAGGAATTAAATGAGACACGTACAATAGTTTAAATGTAAAAATAGAAAAGAATGTCAAAAAAAAGATCAGTTCTATTGGAATAGAATCTTAGTAATCATTAAAGAGTAAAGTGTTTTCAACCCAGTGTCACAGGATGGGCTTGGCCATACGTAGCGGGGCTATTCACATGGGTTCTGAATGACAATCAGAAGATATTCCTTATCTGTGGAAAGATATGGGCAGAATTAACCGACTCTAAAAATTAAATGTAATAAATGAATACATCAGCTAATCTGCTTTTTCTCTTTGAAACATCCCTTAGACCTTGTGTAGACCAATGGTTTTCCACCCTGGTTGCATCAGAATCATCTGTCTAGAACTTTCACAAAATACCATTACCTGGGGCCCAGCCCTGAGATTCTGGACTCATTGGTCTGGGGTGAAGTCCAGGCATCAATCATTATTTCTATAAAGCTCTCCAAGTGATTCTAATGTGCAGCCAGGGTGAGAAAAAGCTTTATTTAGTTTATGGGTAATTCTGATCATATGGGTGTACTACTATGGAGAATTTTATTCTAGACTAGATCTAGGAGCATAAGTCCTGTTTTACACTGGCATCTACCAACATTGGCAATGTAATTCCTTCAGGGAAAGAAGTATTTTGGTGGCTGCTGTCTTTAGGTAGGCCAGGTGAGTGTGAGCTCTCCACAGGGGGAGCTTAAGACTACAGGCCTGTGATCCACTCCTACTTTATCCCCTGGACAGGAGACATTTCTCCCGCTCTCCAGAAAATCAGCGTGCTAAGTTCACCTTAGCATGAGGCCTACAGCTCCTAAATTTTTTGATTACTACTAATAAGTGCAAGTGGGCAAAATTCAGCTTCTTCAGAGGTCAGATTCCTCACCAATGTCACAAAATTTTCAAGCTGAAAATTTCAGATTCAAACATGTCTTCATTTTGTAATTGAAGAACAATATGTGTCATATTGCATATTAGAATCTATACTCCTTGTTCTTTGAAACAAAGCTTTTTTACATGGTAAAGTAGGAAGATGCTTTAAATGTGAAATAAAATGCCAAATTACCTGGCGCCACCATGATTTCATGTTTCTTTGATCTGATCCTAAGAAAGGTAAGGTCGTTCTGAGGATCAATGTCACGAACTGTGCTCCTGGCTTTCATGGTCAGCTGATGAAGAAGACCTGCATACTGAACTGTTGTCGAATTGTCCAAGGTTGTTCGAATCGGAATGCCTGGTACAAGATTTAATTTGGGGTTAAATTTTTTTCTGTTTATAAAAGTAATATGAACATTGTAGAAATATGGAAACTACTTATAATTGTTAGGAGGAAGAAAAAGTGATGGCTGGTATTACCCACTGGTAATAATTTTAGTTTATTTTCTTCCAATCTTCTTGTTTCTACATAGATTTAAAAAAATACTTGGGTCAGCTCTGGCTGGGTGGCTCTGTTGGTTGGTGCGTTGTTTGCTACACCGAAAGGTTGCAGGTTGGATCCCTGGTCAGAGTGCATATGGGAGGCAACTGATCTATGTTTCTCACATCAATGTCTCCTCTCTCTCTCTCTCTCTCTCTCTCCCCCCCCTTCTTTCTTGCTCCCCTCCCCCCCATCTCTCTCCCTCTTCCCTCCCCCCTTCTCTAAATGTAACCTTGAGTGAAAATAAAAAAATACTTGGGTCAAACTATAATTACAAATTTGATAATTGTTTTTGTCTTCATTTAAATGACAGCATACAGGTTGTCCTTGTTGGTGACCATGTCATCAATATTTTTTTGAATGGCTGTACCCTTTACTATTATATGAATATATCATAATCAATCCCTACTGTTGGATTATTAGGTATCGTGTCTTTGTATTTGTAGCTAATGGTGTGATGGATGTTTTTGGGCACAGATCTTTTGGAAGCTAACTGAGTGTTTCAGTACTAGGTGAGCATATTACTAGACAAAATGAACTCCCCCAAGTGTCCAGTTTACAGAGCCTGCTTTGAAATGCGTGGTCTGTGATATGATGCTCATTTTCTCCCGAGGTCAGAGTTAGAAAGGGATATCACTGCATATGCTAGCCAGCATATCAAAAGGGATTTTTTCAAAAATTCTTTGTAACATTCAGTATTTAGAAAAACTAATTTTATATTAGAGAACACAGCAACAAAGACACTGTAGTTTTGCTGGGCATTTCATGGTTTGAACTCATTCTTGGGTTAAGCATTATTAAATTTGGCTACTTGTGTGCTCTACTGCTCCATGATACGTGTTTAAAACAGAACCTATTAATTTAACTGAAAATGTCTAGACAGACAAATATGCAAATATAATTCAATTCAGTTCAGATCAATCTAGCTTAATTCGGGTCACTCAGCGCTCAGCGCTTATTAAGCGCTCAGGTGCTGTGCTAGGTATTTGCATATATTGTATCTAATCAGAAATGGCCTTCTTATAATTTTGAGTGGACCAGAATTACAAACTTGGGATTTTACTAGTTTTTCATGAAAGCCTTTGAGAGCCTCAATTCTGAATTTGAAATAGATTAATTGCTTTCTCTTTTAAGGTAATGTTTCTCTCTAGAATGGGTCTAGCTAAACAATATCAGGACAATATTTACAGGAAAACCTACTCAATGAATCAGGTTTTATATACACTTGTTAATTTTTATATAATTATTTGTTGGCCACTTTCCCCCAGAAGTCAGTGTTGTCTTTCACACCTGATGAAACATCCCAAGGCACAAGCAGGAGAGTGGAATGTAGCAAGCACTCAACCTTGTAAGAGAACCTTCGAGAAACAGTTTTATTTTGCATCCTAAATAGTGACTACCTAAAGTCTGCACTGTTCAGTTTCAAAACAAGAAATAGAACCAGAATAAATTATTTAAAATGCAGATGACAAGATATGAATCAGATGCTCAGGTCTATTTAGTTAGTCTATTCATGATCCAAGGCGATAAATAAAACAGCTAGCCTTTCTGAATAGTAAGTGCACACTGTGGAAAGTCTTGGAGTTTTTCATATTTCCTATAGACACTTGAGAAAAATCAATCAACAAATATTTATGAAGCTCCTGCTTGGTACCATGCAAGGTAATTAAAAGATAATTTATTAAGAAGTAATTTTAGCACATGGTATGAATTCTCCCACTTCCCCTTCTGAGAGGTAGCCACTGCTCCCTGTTTCTTTGGGATCCTTCCAGAGGTCCTCTAAGCCTATTCAAGTAGGTTTGTGGTTATATTCTTTAACTAGAGGCCCGGTGCACAAAAATTTGTCGACTTGGGGGGGCGGTCCCTCAGCCCAGCCTGCACCCTCTCGCAGTCTGGGACCTCTCAGGGGATGTCCACCTGCCAGCTTAGGCCCGCTCCTTGGGGGATCGGGCCTAAGCTGGCAGTCAGTCAGACATCCCTTTGGCAGCCTGGGAGTCCTCGGGGGATGTCCGATTAACGGCTTAGGCCTGCTCTCCCAGGGGAGCAGTGCAGGGAGTGGCGTGGGAAGTGGGCCTAAGCCATTAATCAGACATCCTTAGGGCTGCAGCAGAGGTTGGAGAGGCTCCCGCCACTGCCACCGCCACCACCACTGCTGCTGCACTGGCCAGCAATGAGCCAGCTTCTGGCTGAGCGGCGCTCCCCCTGTGAAAGCACAGTGACCACCAGGGGGCAGCTCCTGCATTGAGCATCTGCCCCCTGATGGTCAGTGTGCATCATAGCGACTGCTCATTCTGCCGTTTGGCTGATTTGCATATTAGCCTTTTATTATATATGATTATATCATTCTCTATTCTGCACTTAAATTTTTTTCATCTAATGCACTTTGGAAACGGTTCCATTCAGTATGCATAAGGCTCATTTATTCATGTTAATGACTATGTAATATGACTGTCAAATGGATGCTTTGTAATATAACTAATACATCCTCCTGACAGGCATCTAGGCTGTTCCCAATCTTTGACTTCTATAAACAAAGCTACAGAGTATGTTTTTGTGCATGCCATTTCACATTTGCATATATGTGTAGTATAAATTCCTAAAATGGCACTACTTTAAAATGGTTCTTTCTGATCCCAATAAGCTGCTACTCTTCCGCTGTACATTTATAAAAGGAGTTGGCTGATGGCTGATAAAATCTAATAAAATTCAAAGGATAGATTGTTAGAACTGTCAAGAACATTTCAAATTAAGACGCTATAGAAATCAGGCTTATATCCATAAGAATATATGACGGATGTAACAGATATACATACATACAGCGTGTCCCAAAAGAACATATACACACTTTAACAGCTGATAGCTCAATTTTGAAAGTGAAGTGTACTTTAATAAACACTGTCTTTATAATTGTTGAAAGTGTGTGTATTCATTTTTGGGGATACCCTATATACACACAGGTGTATTCACTAGTATCTAATTCAATGATCAGTGCTGTAAGCTTGTAAATAATGAATGATTTTATAAATGGGAAATCAATGTTACCAAAGAATCTTTTCTAACAAAAAACTATACCATTCAGCATTGGACTAAAATGATAAGTCTACTTTATTGTCATGAATAAGAAGTATATGCTTCCATAACAGTGAAACCAAAAAACTATTTAATTTGGCATATGAAAAGATCTCAATGCATAAACACGGTAGAGGGCCTACGTAACCACCTGAAAGTACGTTAAAATGATTTGCCTAGACTTAGTGGACTAACGTCATTAGCAGAATACAAGACCACATAAACACCATATTAGTTAAATATTTTCAGAAGCAAATTTCATAGGACTTCTGAAAGCTACAACACTGCATTATAATAAATGACCCTTTCATCTAAAATTGAGTAGGTTGTTGAAATGGAGTATTTTTATTACATTCTGGTCATACAACTTATACCACATGCTATTAATAAATGCCCTTGTTATATTCTCTGTTATTAATAATATGACCATAAAAATAAGCCCCTATTTATATTTTTGGGTAAAAGGTTAATTTGGATTTCAGAAAAGTGCCCTGAATCCTAACACAACCTTATCATAATAGATGTTAATTAGAAGTTAATGGGTCTTAAAAATAATATTTTGTTGTCTGGATGAGAAAAGTTTTGAGAAACCCCAGGAAAATAACATAAAAGTCACCTTTAATTCCATCACTCAGAGATAATCACCATATCTCTGCCTTTTCTTCCATATTTATTTTAAGTGTATATGTGTGCCTGGCTATATTTTTGATTAGAAAATGCTGGGTACTGCTATGTTCCCTGAATTTTTTCATTTACTATTGTGATTAGTTTCCCATGACTCTAAATATTCTTCAACATTTTAAGTAGAGAAATACTTCATCAAGTAAATATTCATAATTAATTTTAAAATTTCCCTACTGTTGGGAGAGATCATCGATTTTCAACCTTTTTCATCTCATGGCACATATAAACAAATTACAAAAATTCTGCGGCACACCAAAAAATATATTTTTTGCCAATCTGACAAAAAATAGGTCTAATTTTGATTCATTCACACCAGATGGCTACTATTGTGTTGGCTGTTGTCATTTCTTTATTTGACAACCTAAGGGAAAAGAGCAGGTATTGCATGTTTTAAAAATTCTGAGGCACACTGTTGAAAATTGCTGGAATAGATTTATTTATGTGTTTATTTATTGGTGTTCTATATTAGGCCTCACTGATTATCCTTTGGACTTAATCTTTCCCTCATCACTTCTTAGGATAAATTCCTAGGAGTGGTATTACAGGTCAAAAGGTAGAATATTGTTCAGACATTTGATGCATATTGCCAGGATTGTGTACTTTAGACTAAGATCTTCCAAAGTAACACATAGGTGAATTGACCTGGATGTCACAGGTGAATGCACCTGTATTGAGCTGAATAGTGCCGCCCAGCCAATTCAGGTACACCCTAAACCTCCGAATGTGATCTTATTTGGAAATAGGGTATTTTTAGATGTGATTCATTAAGATAAGGTCACACTGAATTAAGGTGGAGCCTAATCCAATGTCCTTAGAAGAAGAGAAAAAGAGACATGGAGAGGATGATGGAGGCAAAGAATGGAGGGACGAGCCTACAAGCCAAGGAAGGCCAAGGATTGCTGGGAATCACCAGAAGCTGGGAGACAGGCAGGGAGGATGCTCTTGTAGAGCCTTCAAAGACAGCTTGGCCCTGCTGACACCTTGATTTAAACTTCTAGCCTTCCAAACTGAGGGAATAACTGTCTGTTTTTTTAAGCCACTAGGTGTGTGGTACTTTGTTATGGCAGCCAAAGGAAAGGAATACAGTACCTCTGTGGAGTGACAAAGATTAACCCATCTGAGGTGGCAGAGTTTGTGTAAATGGATGGACCTAAAATCATTTTAACCAGAACCATGCACTAGGGTTGGATTGCTTCCTGGAAATATTAGGCATGGATCTGGACCTTATCTTACCTGTAGGGCTGATATTAAATCCACTCCCTCCTGATCACTCTAGTTGAGTGTATTTATTATATTCATTTGATGTTATGTTTAATTTAACTTTATTTTGTGGAACACATCATATGTTTTATCTTTACAAATCAATTAAAAATTCCTGCATTCTCAGAACTATTTATTTATAACTAGAGGGCCAGTGCACGGATTCATGCACCAGTGGGGTCCCTTGGCCTGGCCTGTGAGGATTGGACTGAAACTGGCTCTCTGACATCCCCTGAGAAGTTTCGGATTGTGAGAGGGTGCAGGCCAGGGTGAGGGACTCCACCGGTGCATGACTGGGGCTGGGGAGGGACCGCAGGAGGGCTCCAGGGCATGTCCGGCCTGTCTCGCCCAGTCCCCATCAGCTGGACCCCAGCAGCATGCTAACCTACCAGTTGGAGTGTCTGCCCCCCTGGTGGTCAGTGCATGCCATAGTGACTGAATGGTTGAACAGTCGGATACTTAGCATATTAGGCTTTTATTATATAAGATTCTATTAAGTATTGGGTATTGTGGCAGGCACTTGACAGTTATTAATTCACTTACCACAACCATCAGTAAAGGGGGTCACTTTCCATTTTTAATAATAAGGGATTGAAGGTCAGAGTTTAAACAGATTTTTAGTTGTTTAAGTTTTAAAGCCACCAATAAATATTGATGATTTGCTCCAAAACAATGATTAGTTTTGAGATTCTGTTGCCAAGCACTGAGTTAGCAATGTGCCAATCCCATGGTTACATCATGAATTATATAAAGTAAATACTCTTATTTCAACTAATACTCTGGGATTTGTAGCACCTATTGCCCTTACAAATGCTTGAATTAGCAATGAAGTGAGCAAGAGCCTTTAAGAGGTAACACCATAGCTGAGCCTGAGGCAGGCAGTATGCTAGAGAAATGCTTTGTGGATTAATATGGACTGTGGGGTGAGAGCCGGTTTCTGGGATAAGTCTACAAATTTCATAGGTGGAAATGAAGTAGCCCTTCTTATACTATAACCATAAAGACTATACTAGAAATTACAACTAATTCTCAAAGATTTTATTAAATGTGGCAAAGGAGCAATTTCATTTAAAATGAATACTGAAACCCTGTACCCTCTATGATGTTAAAACAAAAACAAACTGCCAATAATGATACTCTCCCTATCTTCAACATAAAAGTTTTATTGGTATGCCTGAAATGTTAAAAGACATTTAACAAAGCTTTCACAATTAGACAAGGCAATAGTGTCTCTTAGCAATACGCAGGCGTTTTTAGACATGTCTTCTTCATATTTATATCTCTAGTTCTTAGCACAGTGCCGGGCATGTAATACTCAATAGATGTTTTATAAGTAACTGTTATAGCTAAAATATACAAAATGTGCTTTTGATTTCCAAATTCTAAGATGCCTTAGGCGTGGCATAACCAACAGGGGCTTGGCTGGCTTCTGCAAGTCAAGAAGGAAGCTCATCATATGTCTTTACCTTCTGCATTTACAACCATCGTTCCAATCACCCCTTTATGGCTCTGTATCCTCTTTAGGGTTTCTTCCACCTCTGCCTGGAAGAGATCAGGATAGAAATTAACCAAAAGATTCTTTGTGGTGACCCCAATCCTAAAGAGAATTAATATTTGGAAAGATCGCTCCCCACCACTCTCTTTAACTTAAGGTACTATATACTAATCTCAGACTTTTGGAAGAGAGCTTTGAAATTGTCAAGTCCCATATACAGGCCTATATAGGACCCCCGGCAGACAACCTTGACAAATCTCTTGGCTTGAACTCTTCTAGAGTCAGAAAGCTTATTGCCTCACAATAGCTCACTCCATGTGTATCTATTTACTGGCTAAGCATTCTTTACATTGGACAGAAATCTGCTCCTGACCATCTTTCACTCATTGGTCTTTCCATATTTGTATAAAAAATTCCCTTTCTACATTATAGTACTTTAATATTTATAGAGCTATATCACTGCCATTCTCTGTCTAAAAGTATCCCTTAATGAGAAATTTTATTCAGTCCTAAATGTTACCTATTTGGAAGTTCAGATGATTAAATTGAGGATAGTCTGTAAAAACATATTCCAAGATTTCAAGAATCTCTTGGTAACTATGGCCTGGTTCTCAGTGCAAGCTGAATGTTCAACCATGAATGATTACATTGGAACCACATTATTGGGTTTAAACTCAGGTTTTTGAATGAATTTTATGCATAAACTATATTGTAGTGGTTTTCTTTCTTTCTACAAATGCTAAAACCAAGAATGATCTTTTCCAAACCTGCATATTGTTCATAACTGAGTAATCACTGGATATTCTGAATTTAAATATCATTCTGCAGAGTCTCTTGATGAGATTTTGTGATATTTTTTCCCTCCCAACATCATACAAGTGAACATTATGTTACTTAGGCAAGACAGTTTCTTTTGCACCTAATGTGGGTAGGAAAACTTATTTCCTCTTTTGTTACCACTATATAGGTGTTTTCTGAATTTCAGTTATTTATGGACTAGATTCTCAATTTTTGACATTAGGGATACCATCTATGTTACTAACCTAGCACTTCTTTAAAATTATATTACTGCTAAAAGCTTAAATGAATGTATTTTCAAAGGAAACTATACATCACTACCAAATGGAAATCTGGTCATAAACAGAAATAACCAAGAAAAAAGGGGGCAAATATTATTATATTCTACCCTAATGAAACCTATGAGCCTGAGATCTATTCTTTAGTGAAAATTTGAAATTGTGAAATGATAGGGGCCTAATGACCTAATATTGTCAGAAACTTTCTCTTGGATATGGTCTAAAGGTTGAAAAGAAAATCAAATGAAAAAGAAATAGTCTTCTTAGATGTGATTTACTCTGTTATTTGGTGTTTCTGAGCCATCTCACACAGCAACAATGTTTGCATCTCACTTAGGGAAACACTGCATTTAAAGCTAACAGTTGTAGAGGGGATCAATAATTTATTACATTTTTGCCATCCCTAAGACAATGGTCACAGCCCCTTAAATCACCGCTCTCATTTTCCTTTTCTCTTTCATTTCTCTCCCTAACCCCTTTCTCTTTGCTTTCCCCAGGCTTCCAGATTTTCCTTCTTTTCTCAGTTTTCTACTTCCATGATTTCTGAGCCCTCTCGTTACAATCTTTTGATCCTCACCCCCTTTTCATTCCTCTCAAAACTCTGCTGTCACCTTGCTCTTCCTTCAAACTTTCCAGTTCCCTCCTTTCCCCCTCCTCCCCCTCTCTCCCTCTTTTCCTATTTATTCTCTCTCCTCCCTTTTCACTTTCCTTCTTTCTTTTTATTTAATTTTCTTTTCTCTCAATATCTCCTTCTCCCCTCTATCCATTGCCTTGCACTCCCTGTCCCCTCTCTTTCTTCCCTTTCAGGATGATTTTTCTCTCCATCTCGCTCCTTTTCACACTTTTCTCGAGGTCGAGATCTCTCATCCCACACAGGATCTTTCATCCACTCAGTATCTTCTCTTTCTCGATATCTCCCCTTATCAAGTATCACCTCCAGAAATCACCCCTCTAGATACCTATGCCCCAAGATATCTTTCCCGCCTCCATGGTCACCCTCTTATCTAGGGTTTCCCAGTCGCCCTTCCAAGAAGCTTCTGGACACCCGGCCTTCGCAGCGGCCCCGGCCCGGCCTGGATGGACCTCGGGAGCCGGAAGGCGAAGGCCCACTCGGGTCGGCGCCCCTTCAGCGCCGGGTCGTAGGCGGAGACCCCAGATTTACCATCGCACTGGCGGCGAAACGCTGGGCTCGGTCCTGTGCTCCCTCTGCCTGGGCTGTCAACAACGCTTTCAGACGTTGCTAGGAGACGGGGGAGGAAGTGACCTCCGGGAAGCGTCGGTGCCCACGCCTGCGTGCGCAAGGGTGGGGCATCAGCCAGAGGTGGCTTTTCCGCCCGGAACTGGCTGGCTCCTCCCGGCCGCCATAGGCGGAGTTTGCAGCTCCTGGCCTGGAGCGCTCACCCGCATTTCACCGACGCCCGCGGGGCGACGAGGGCGAGGAGCCGCATGGAGCCTTGGAGAGCGGCATAGGCCGGCTATGGATCATTCATTCATCCATTTATTCATTCGCTCCTTGAGGTATGCATAGTGTCACAGCCACTTTCTCAGTCAAGACCACCGACCACGTGCCAGGCTGTTCTCAGGGCCCTGGGTACATTCTGTCGGCAGGCAGACAAAATGCAACAACAGAAACTATACTCTCCAATGTGATACCTGCTCTGGAGCGAGCACGGGAGGGGTCCTCTGACGCTGGACCCCTTATCTAGACTATGATTGGGCCGCTTTAGACCCTTGGGAATATAGACTCAGCTGCCTCGTGACATTCTGCGTACTTCCTTGTGCAGCGCTGGTAACGTTTGTTCCCTTGCCCTGCAAGGATAAGTGTTAAAACAATGTTTTTATTAAAGAAGAAATATATCTCAGCATCGAATAGTACAATCATATATACATTTGGTAAGCACCATCTTACATCTTGGGTTGTCATCTAGTTGTAGCACTGCTTTTCACTCAGTTGATTTGCTGCTTATCAGTATTTTTGTTTAATCCATTAGGATCTTTCTTTTGTGGTCATTATTTGTCAACAGTTCTGAGTCGCTGAAAAATTGCAGGTGGCAGTGGTGGAAGTTCTACAAATTTCCATAGAACAGAGCATTGTACTGGGTATTTATGGAACTGATGGGGGGGAAACAAGTTAAAGATAAATCAAGGATAGTCAGAAGTCACTTGACCTTTGAAAGGCATTGATAATAACTTTGTAGCCTGGGAGGCAGGAACCAACTATTGTGTGAGGTACAGCAGGAAAATTTTGTGTCTGGAGTCAAAATCCTGGGATTTGAGAAGGCAAACATTGATTATAGATACAAGTTGTAGGTTGGGAATGCATCTCCAAAGGTACCAGGCTAATTATAACACTGATTCAGTCTGGGTTCTCCTTTTCTGAAAGCAGTCTCAGACCAAACAAGGTGTCTTTATTGCTAGGAATGTTATCTAGACTATGAATGGGCCCTTGTCAGAGATGTTCTGAAAGAGTTCTGAGCTTTTTGGTAATTTTGGATTAGAAGGTCCATTTGAAGCCGGAGTCTTTCATTTTATGGCATTAAGTTATATACAGAAACACCCTGAGAAACTCTAGTTCTGTTTCATTTCTCCCCCCCTCCCCCCACAGAGGAGGAGATTCTGATCACTGTCATCCCCCTTTTTTTTTCCTCCAAGAAACTCATGATGCTCAAAAATCCAGGTCACAATAGCTAACTAGGGTTCTTTTCACTCCTCACTTAGAAGTCCAACAAAGATGGGCAGTGAGGATTGTGAGGGAGGAGTCGTGTGTGTGTGTGTGTGTGTGAGAGAGATCTGGTTCTTGACTGATTGCCTATATCTACCTCTTTTGTTTTTTGTTTTTTGGTTAATCCTCATCTGAGGATATTTTTTCCATTGATTTTTAGAGAGAGTGGAAGGGAGGGAGGGGATAGAGAGAGAAACATTTGATGTGAGAGAAACTCATCAATTAATTGCCTCCTGCATATGCCCCAACCAGGCCAGGATCAAACCTGCAACCCAGATACGTGCCTTTTAATGGGAATCAGACCAGAGACCCTTCGGTGTGCAGGCTGACTAACCATTTAGCAACACCAGCCAGGGCTATATCTACAATTTTAAGTACTAAAAGTATAGATATTTACAGTGTTGACTGTATGATGACTGACTTTTGCGCTCTCTGGGTGTTCCTGATCAAGGAGAGCCCTACTTGATTGTGTAGCCATTTGTTTTGCTTATAAAAATCAGTGATAGTGCACCATTTCTGTTATGTCAATCAGCTTTAATGAAGGAACCTGACTTCATATGCATGAAGTGTGAATCCCCTCATTTCTGGAGTCAGGGTGTCAAACTCGTTCGATAGCTGACAGCTTTGATTAGAACAGAGAAAGATTCCAGCATGAGAGGCCCTGACAGGAGTGCCCAACTGCTGAAAAAGTAATAAGAAGTAGCCACACTGACTTCTAACCAACAGTCAAGTTTGACTCACTGTGCACAGGAAATCAATGAGGAGAATATGAGCCATTTTCTCCTTATTGATTTTCACTTCTAATTATTCCTGGGAGGTAGCTTGGTTTAATTTTTATGCCTTTTTGGGACTATAATGAATATCCAGAGCTGTGCTATATAATGTATCCTGGCAGTATCTGACCTATTCCCTACCCCATTCTTAATACATGTGAATTATCCCTTTCCCATCTCCTTTCCCCACCCTTTTTTTGGGCCCATGGTAATTGTTAAATACCTTTGAGTTTAAGTGAAATAACTAAAGAGTAATACTTTTTGAAAGTACTTTGAAATGACCCCCAAATTTGTGGTACATACAGATACGAAGTCCACAATTCTTCACATAATTGTGTCAAAATAAGATTATTTTCTTCTGAGGTCTCTCTCTGATAATTTGCTACTGCTCTCTACTTAGCCTGAAGAAATTTAGGGAACTTGATAATCTTCAGTTTTCTCTTGGAATTTTCTATACCACCCCATATATCTTTGGCATTCTTTCCTAGTTGGCAAATACTATAAACTGGGCAATGGAATATATTTTGTGCCCATTCTCTCATAAGGTAAGGTATTGTTTCTCAACTTAAACAGAACATCTCTTAATACTCTACTGGTTTCACTCCAGAAAGTACTAGATTCTTTGAAAATGTCCATTTATAATAGTAAGGCAGAATTAGATGATGTCAGTGATATCAGTAAGTTTCACATAATTGACCTGATGACATAGAATTATAGAGTATAGATTTAGGGATTCAGAAGATCAAAGATTTCCACTTCTTATAAGGACAAAGACACCTTCTAGGGTAATTTTTTCTAGAACTCAAGTATAACATAAGCATAAGGCATCCTCTCTTTCCTAGATCACAGAATTTGGAATTACATGCAGTTAGGGTTGATGTTTCTAGGTGTGTTTCTTTGAGCAAAATAAATTATCAGGGTTTTTGCTTACTCATTTATAAAATAGGAAAGATAATGTCTACTTTAAAGGGTTTATGTGATATCTAACTGATATTATATGGGTAAAATGCCTAGTTTGTATCAGGTGCCCAGTATGGATCATTTAAGCACATTTTTTTCTTATGTCTTCCTTTCCTTAGTTCATCCTTCCTTCTCCCCTTCCTTCCTCATCATCTTTCTATCTCTCTGGCCTTTTCCTTTCTATTTCTCTCACGTTTCTTTCCTCTCTCCCTTGTAACGACCTTCTCTTCAACCTCCTTTTCCTTCATGCCCTCCCTAGGAAAAATACCCAGAATTCGTATTGTTGATTTTCTCACTAAAGAACATCTTTCCCTTTCTTCTCTCATTCCTTTTGTCCTGCTATTCACTTAGAATTTTCACCTAATGTAACTTATTTCCCTCTAATCTCTTTTTTTTCAAAAGTCCCTTTTATAAACTTCTAGCTCCACAAGCAATTCCCATCTCAGTGCCTTGCATTAAATAGATATTCTCAGTATCTGAGCATTGGGAGCAAACTGTAAATATTTCTTCATCTATCAATTTTGTTCAAAGAAGGAAGGGCTGATGGGTGCAGTAAATCTCACCCATCACTTGATATACCCCTTCTTTTTTTCTGATAATCTAGTCCCAAGGTCCTTGATGTATTTTTTTCAAGCTTTTTGATCTATTTAGTTTTACTGGTATGTATAATACACACAAAATTTAGGTACACAAAATAAATGTAGGTTAGTGAGTTACTAACAAAAGTTAGGTGTATGAAACAAAATGCACAGTTGGGTGAGTTACAACAAAGTGAACTCCTGTGTAACCCCCAGCCAGTTCAAGAAATAGAATACTGCCCACATTCTAGAAGATTCCACATGGCAATTGCCAATCATTACTTTCACACTGTTTGGCTTGAAAAGCCAAAAATTTTATCACCTATCTGTTTCTTTTTATTGAATTTGTTGGGGTGATAATAGTTAACAAAAGTATACAGGATTCAGGTGCACAATTCTATAACATGTCATCTGTACACTGTATTGTATGTTCACCACCCCAAGTTAAGTCTCCGTCCATCACCATTTATCCCCACTCTTCCCTCTTTCATTGCTCCCTCCCCGCATCCTCCAGCAACCAACACACTGTTGTAAAAATATTTATCTGGCCCTTTACTGAAAAAAATAGCTGATGCTCATAATAGACTGTTCTTCTCTTTCATCTTCAAAATATGTTTAATGGTTGAAAGCAAGAAATATAACATTGTTCTGGGTTTTCCAAATATGCAAATGTTACATGTAACATTACTACAACGTAGAGGAGAGAGGGTAAAGAGACCTATATGAGGGTAAGCATCTTACATTCCACTTGAAATTCAAGTACTGATTCTAAATACACTGTGAAAAATGAGGTATGTAATCCCTAGAGTAACCAATAAGAAACTATACAGATAGAGTAAAACAGCAAATAGAAAAATTAAAATGGCATACTAAAAATTGTTTAAATAATATAAAAGGGAAAACAGTGAAATGGAAAGCAAATGGGAAAACCTGAAAACAAGTAATATAAATTAAATCTTGGTATATCATTTATTACATTAAATGCAAGTAGTCTAAGCACACATAAAAGACAGAGATTGTCAGCATTAATTTAAAAAATGATCAGTGGTTTCTGTTTCTGGAAAGATGAAGTAGATACACTTTTACCTAATTCTTTCACTATATATAACTGAAAATCTGGAAATAATATGAACACACGACTCTGAAAGATGGAGAGAATCAGTCTGATTGCCTAGGGAGCTTTGGACCCAAAGAATGACATGATTGTAAGTTACCTGGGTTTTCTTTTTTGCTTCATATATTCAAGCTGAAGAATCTGGTAACCCAGAAATGTTGGCAGGCACAGAAATTTCAAAAAGCCCCAACAAAAGCCTATTCTCTAACTAAAAGACCAGGAAAGGGATAGCCAACAAGATAGAAACTTAGAAAATAACCACTCTTCTCCCGCCAAATGCCACAGAGGCCAAGTGGGGAGTATAGACTTCCCCTCTCACCCTGCTAACTCATCCCATCCCCCACCAGGGTATTGTCAGAGAAGGCTGAGTAGGGAGTCAGTACTTTCATGCCACTGCATGTTATAGTTACCTTCCCCACTCCCTTCAGCAGTTTTAGTGAAGTCCAGGTGGAAAGCCTGGATTGCCACCCCCATTCTAGCATATAAATAGTTATATTAAATATCAACAGCCCAAATACACCAATGAAAAGACAGAGATCATCATAGTGGATGAAAAAACATGACCTAAATATATGCAGTGTATAAGTTACTAACTCCAAATACAATAAACACATGCATGTAGAAAATAAAAGGATAGAAAGAGGTATATCATGTAAATCTAAAGAAAGAAAGAGTGGTTATATTAGTATCAGATAAATAGACTCCAGATAAAAGAAAATTACTAGATACTGAGAAGAACATTATATAATTATAAAATGGTCACTCTACCAAGAAGGCATAGCACACCTAAAAATGTATGCATTAAACAGCAAAACTACAAATTATGTAAGGCAAAAAGTGATGGAATTGAAAGAAATAAATATAGTCTCAATGATAGTTGAAAATGTCAATGGCAGTTTATCACCAATTGATAGAAGAATCAGAAAGAAAATCATCAGAGATAGAGAACTCAGCATCATCAACTAACATAATCTAGTTGACATGGTACACTCCAGCCAACATCACAGAATTCATATTCTTTTCAAGTGCCTATAGAGCATATACTAAGATAGACCACATCCTGGGCCATAAGATAAACCTCAATAAATTTAAAAGAGTTGAAATCATGCAGAGTATGTTCTCCAGTTATAGTGGAGTCTGGCTAGAAATCAATAACAAAAACATGACAGGAAAATCTCCAAACACTTGGAAAATTAACAAGACATTTCTAATGAGTCACAGAGGAAACCTTAAGGGAAATAAAAACAATTACATTGAACTGAATGAAAATAAAAATATAACATATCAAAATTGTGAGCTACAATTAAAACAATGATGAGGGAAATTATAACACTAAGTGCTTACATTAGAAAAGATGAAACATCTTAATGTTAGCTTTCATATTAAGAAAGAAGAGCAAAATAACCCCAAAGTAATTTCATAAAGCAATACAATTGAATGGAATAAGAGCAGAGATAAAAAATTAAAACAGAAAAATAACATATAAAAATCAATGAAACAGAGTTGGTTCTTTGGAAAGATTGTTAAAATTGACAAACCTCTGGCAAGATGGACAAATACACAAATGGGGGAAAACAAATTAGTATCAGGAATGAAAGGTGGAATGCCATAGTACTCTGCAGATATAAAAAAGATAGGGAGCACTATGAACAACTCCACATATAATCGCTAAAACAATATTGAAAAAGAAGAATAAAGTTGGAGAAATCTCAGAACCCAATTTTAAGACATTGTCTTCATGGTATTAGTGGAGCGTAAACACACAGATCAATGCAGCAGAATAGAGGAACTTGAAATCATCCCACACAATTATATCTAACTGATTTTTGACAAAGGTGCAAAAGCTTGCAGTGGAGGAAGTACAGCTTTTTCAATAAATGGTGTTGGAGAAGTTCAACATCTGTAAACAAAACAAAAACAAAAAAATCCTTAAGGCTCACCCCTTACAGATGAACTCAAAATGGGGTACAAACTTACTAGTAAATGTAAAATGTAAAACTATAAAACTTGAAGAAAAACACATAAGAAAAATACATTCAAGGGTTAGGCAAAGTATTCTTAGACTTAGCAACAAAGCACAACACACACAAAAATGATAAATTAGACTTCATCTAAGTTAAAAACTTTGCTCTGTGAAGATGATGTTAAGAAAATGAAAGGCAAACTATAGACTGGGAGCAAATATTCGCACACCATGTATGATAAATGATATTTAAATATATTATTTAAATATCTAAATAATAACATAATTCTCAAACTCAACAATAAAAAGACAAATGATACAGTTAGAAAGTGGGCAGAAGACTTTCCACTGAAGCAGATACACAGGTGGCTCTACACACCTATCAGAATGGCTAAAATAAAAAACAGTGACACCACCAAATGCTGGTAAGGATGTGGAGAAACTGGATCACCCATACATTACAGTTCCATTTTGTGTGGTTTTCTTTGTATTTATCCTGCGAGGGATTAGTTGTACCTCCTGAAATTGGGACTCGGTGTCTTTTGTCAGTTTTGTAACATGCTCGTCTTTTATTTTGCCAGTTTCCAGTATTTAAATAATTTTTTTATGCATGAATAAAGACTTTATTTAAAGGAATTGGCTGAAAAATGTTTTCTTGTTGTACTGTGAATGTAGATTCCCATCTCCACAATTAAAAGTGTGAAACTAAGCAAAACAATACAGCTATATGTATTGCTTCCCCTTTATTGAACCTTAATGATTTCTAACTGGTTCTTAGTCTCAGGGTCTACATACTGGTTGTCACTTAATATATGTTAGAATAATTTTGCTATAAGTTTTATTCCCTAATTAAACTTCTGCCAGGATCTAATCAGTGAAATATCATCTAAATAATAAAATGATTAATAATAAATCCCTTTTAACAACTAAAGACAACAGCTATTAGATGAGGAACAGTTTGTGGCCCTTCTATTAACACTTAATAACCCCTCAGTGTTTATTAGCCAGGCATAGTTTGAACGCCTCTGATGTGTCCTGTCTCATTTGCTTTCACAATGGCTCCTTGAGCTTGGCAGACTTAGTTCCATTTTGCAGATGTAGTCTTTGAGGCAAAGAAGTCAAATGACAGAATAAGGACCCAGAGTGGTAAATCTCATTTCAAAACCAGTCTGGAACTTCTAGGATGGCTCTGACTCTGTATTTGAGTGCCTATTGTATACTCTTCAAGTTATGTTGATGGCCCTATACGCTTCTAGTTCCAAAAGATTATAGTTCTTCCATGGACGAAATAGACACAAAGTTGAACTCCTTTGTCCTCCTTCTGTACTGGTATGCCAACTGCATACCAGAGAAAAGAGCACTTTGTTACCTGTGTGGAAAGAGGAAGCGGTCTCATCTCCCTGCCAGTTGACTGCTGCTTCCTAATAGCACACAGCCATCCCAGAAAGATGCCTTCTCCAAAAATTTTGGGTGACTACTTCTCTTGCATCTGACTCAGGAATTGAGATGAGTTGTCTGTGGATCCTAGAATGAGTCCGGAGATGCTGAAGAGGTTGCCAAACAGAATTTGCCATAAACCTTGACTAGCAAGAAGCAGCTTTCCTTGTAGAATCATGGGCCTTTCTTCTGACCAGTTCAGGGATTAGGAGAACAAGGTAAGTGGGAAGCAAAATGGGAGTAATGAGGCGCATGTTTGGAAGGCACAGAAGTGGAGATTATGTATGGAACTTCAGAGTCCTTCCCAATTTAAGTTGTACTTAGAAAGGGCAAGCGTGCCTTCAGTAATACTGATAGAGTGTTTGAGCCAGAACCATGGAGATGCAGGGACTGTGAATAAGAAAGAAATATGCCCTGCTTTCATGGCTCCTGAGGGGGGGGGATATGGCTAATAAGTAATTACAAAACTACATCAGGGCTTCTTATGTTAGACATATAGGTTGCAATTGGGGCACATAGGAGCTCACCTTGACCCAGTGTCGGGGTCCTGGAAATGTTTCTGGAGTTAGTGATATCTTAGCTGAGCTATAAAGGGGAATCTGACACTCATTAGGTGAATACGTGTGGAGGTGGGATAGAGGGAAAGTATGTACAAAGAAAAAATGACATTCAAAGAATGAACATTATTACAGTTTGGTATGACTTTACCTATGGCTTTAGCATACAAAATGGGGAAGAGATTTCTCTAGGCAAAACCTAGTATTCCTTTGGTAAACTGGGTCCAAATACATTACCTAAAATTTAGAGAATTGCCATGAATGAGCTACTGTTCTCTCTCTCCTTCCCCACCCGCCTAAACTTTAACAGTGTGCTCAGGTAGGAACCATGACTTCAAAGTGCAGGTTAACTCAGATTTCTATATTTAATGCCTTGCCAGGCAAAATGCCAGTGAGTCCCACGTCACTGAGGCAGACAGCTCCCTCCTGTGGAAATAAAGATGAGTGCTTCTTGTGGGCCTTACTGGCCCCAGCCGTATTAAATGCATTGTTGCCATTCCCCTGGAAAGTGGTAGTCACCCCGCGTCAGCAAAGTCTGCTGAAATTCTGAGACCAAATAACACAAGAAGTGCTAGTTCTTATGCCTCCAAAGCAGTTTCCTGCTTGAGAAAAAATAATGGGAGATAGAATGAGAACTATTAAAAAAAAAAAAAAAGGAAATGTTTTGCTATTGCTCTTTCACACACCCTCCCACCCCCGAACATTGGTTCAGCTTTGGCCAGTGGAGGGGAATTGGTAAGTGGATGTGGTGTAAGCCATTTTAACAAAAAGTTGATTTCTTCTCCACTCCTCTAAATAAATGTTGGACAGTAGCTTTGGAATATGACTTTGAAGTGTTACCTGATGTCCAGTCAGCTTAGGCACTCATGTGCTTAGTTTGGATCAAGACAGAACAAGGAGGTATGTGTCGGGGTTGGGGGGGACAGCCATGGCTCAGGTCAGTATCACCTGCCCTTCCAGGAGGAGAATTGGAATCCTCTGCCCAATTGCACTGTGAGTTTGAGAATATTCAATTTCAATTAGCTATTTAAACATTTCAGGATTTAAGAAGATGCCAAATGATGTGGATAGAGTTAAAATGCTTTGAATGACCTAAGATGTTGAAACTCAGGAGTTACCTTTCTCTTCCTCTGAATAGGAAGAATGGCATGTTGGGGGGAATTGAACCTGTGTTACTTTTTAGAGTCCTCTAGGTGGTGCTGCTGCGATAGCTATGGGCTAGAAATAGCACTTAACCATCAAACCAAATATTTAACTTATTAAACGTCTATACTTATGGTTAATTGCTAGTGTGATACTATTGATAATTTATGCTATCACATTTACAGATATTCTCCCAAGACTGAGCCTATAGACATAAATTACACAACAGTAATTTTGAGAGTTGGAATACATGCACTTCTCTGGTTATTATTTAATAAAATGAAAGTTTTCAAGTGTGGGCTAATTCTGCCACACAATAAAACTGGCTGTAGGATCAGCTCGTCTTTACCTTATTAGTGTTGGTTAGTGCAGGACAGTGCCTTGTCCATAGTAGATGCTAAATTAATGTTTATAGAAAGAATTGATTCTATTGTTTTTCCCCTTTCATGACTGGAGACGAGATGACTAGCTGGATTAAGCTTTTTAAAACCCAAGTCAGACATTGCCACTTATCTTTGCTAATAAAAGGATTGGGAGGCCATTTTTCCTTTACTTTTGAAAATGGCCTGAGGTTTATATATATAAAAAAATCACTTATTTTAAAAGTAAATTGGTTTTCAGGTTGGTTCCATTTGAAATGCAGGAATGATATGAAAAATTGTGTTTGATAATTGCTCAAATCTTAACCAAGGTTTCATTAAAATCAATATTTGATCTGCTGCTCAATTTTAATTAAATTAAACCGTAGAGAAATGAGTAATAAATGAATTTGAAAATCAATCACGGGATAAGGTATGTTTCTTTTAATTAGTTTAACACATGAAATGTTGGGTTAAGGAATTACTGACCCCAAAAGGAACAACAATAAAAAAAAATCACCACTCCCATTTATGTGATATGAACAACTAATATCAATGAGCACATACTCTGTGCTAGGCACTGTGCTAAACACTGTCACTTAAGTCTCTTCATTTATTTTAACACAGAATCCTACGAGGTCTGTCTGTGTCCTGGGTGGATGATTCAGGCCTGGATTTGAGCCAGCATGGATGTCCCAGGTCAATCAGCCGGTAAATGGCCAAGATAGATTTTTAACACAATGGTCAAGCTTTTCCCACTACCGTAAAGTGTTCACAAATAGGAAAAAAAAAGAATACTTTGATTATGATTAATTTAAGAGAAGGGCATTGGAGGTAATTTTATTTAGAAAAGACTTGTTGATTTTATTGAGGCGTGATAGACGCGGGCAAACCCTAAATGAAAAGGTGTGACTGTTGATGTAGCAGCTGAGTCCCATGGACTGAAAAAAAAAACAGTTGTTTTTTTTTTTTTCTGGACACACACACAACACAGTTATTTACTGTATAATTTATGCTATCGAGAGTGGCAGAGATTTATGGTTTTAGTGAAAAAAAATTCTAATTGGGATTAGCTAATGAAAAAGAGGTGGAACTCGAGGGAGTGAGTAGGAAGCAGTGATTTCAGTTGAGGTGTTCCTTGTCTCCTGGGATGCTAACAAAAGGGCCAGTGTTGTGCACGGGTGGCAGGGCTCATACTTTTAATTAGGCCTTTCGAGTGAGTTTGTGCTGCGTTTTTAGTTCTAAGTGTTCTCAGTCACCCAAAGAATTGGCTCTAGGAAACTAATGCTATTCTGGCTAAATGCTATCGGCAATGAGAATGAAACTGCAGTTTTCTTAAAAATAATCCCCTTTGTTTTTTTCAGTGGGATGCAAATAAAAAATCAAAAGAAATCACAGCCACACAAATACAACTTCTCTATCCAAGGCTGAGAATCCTTTTTCTTTCAAGTCACTGTTTCCTAAACTACTGTCATTCATGTGTCCCATGCACGATTTTTAACATCCTCCCATACCTCTAGTGTTACTTAATATTTTCACTTAAAGTGGTGCATTAAAAAAATTAAAAAGAAATACCTTCATTTTAGAAGGAAGCTTTGTTTCATGGTCATGAATAGGAAACCAGAGTCACTTGCTCTAAGGATATGAGTGAAAAGAAATACAATTAAATCAAAACATTGTTATCAAATTTTAACTCCAGGAAAAAGTCTAGAGGTCATGAGGACATACTTGTACCAATGGAGACTTCCTCTTTTATTATATTTGAGGAGAAAAAAATTATTTGATAAAGGAATAATTTTTTTACTATGTAACCCAGTTTTCTCCAACAAAGTGTCCATATACCACCTAAAATCATGTTTCTCACCAGAAATGCATCCTCCAACCTTGGTGATCAACAGCCCATGTGTCTGTGTGCTGCTCATATGAACCTTTGGCCCCCTTTTACTTCCCCTCAATAGCATCCGAACATTACTTTCCACCCATCTGATTCCGCTTACCTTATTTCTAAACATTCAGAGAGTCCTGTTAAGCAAGCACACTTGGGATGAAGGGCAGCTTAAAAATAAATAGTTTTGATTGTTGGTTAACACAGCTTTTCTCTGTATTTGCTGTTGGAGATAGTTTTTCTCTAATCAGATGTGGCAAATTTCCAATAATAGTGAAGAAAGTATAGTGAATAATATATCTCTTTACCACCCCTGACCTTCATGCACCCAGTTTTCTCCACAGGCAACCACTGTTAGCATGCTTTTCCTGCTCTTCTGGAGATATTCTGTGTCTGCACAAGCTTACTAGAACCTGTAATTTTCACACCAATGGAAGCACACTCTATGTGTCATTCTACAATTCATCAATGAGAGAGAAACATTGATCAGCTGCCTCCTGCACTGTTCTCACCGGGGATTGAGCCCATAACCTGGACATGTGCCCTGACTGGGAATTGAACCAGCAGCCTCTTGGTGCATGGGACGACACTCAACCACTGTGCCACACTGGCCAGGCCCAATAACATTTTGTTGTTGTAGATTTATATTAGTACTAGAGGCCCGGTGCACAAATTTGTGCATGGGTGGGGTTCCTCGGCCTGGCTGGCAATCGGGGCTGATTGGGGCTGTCTCACCCAGTCCTAATTTAGGCCAATTGGGGCCGGCCAGCCAGGGAGAGGGACCGTGGGAGGTTGGCTGTGGGAGCGCACTGACCACCAGGGGGCAGATCCTGCATTGAGTGTCTGCCCCCTGGTGGTCAGTGCACATCATAGCGACCGGTCAACTGGTTGTTCGGTTGACTGGTGGTAATGGTTGACACACACACACATACATACATACTAGAGGCCCTGTGCACGAAATTCGTGCACGGGGGTAGGGGGTGTTCCTCAGCTCAGCCTGCACCCTCTCCAATCTGGGACCCCTTGAGGGATGTCCGATTGCCCATTTAGGCCGATCCCAGTGGGATCAGACCTAAATGGGCAGTCGGACATCCCTCTCACAATCCAGGACTGCTGGCTCCCAACTGCTCACCTGCCTGATTGCCCTTAACTACTTCTGCCTGCCAGCCTGATCACCCCCTAACCACTCCCCTGCCAGCCTGATCAACGCCTAACTGCTCCCCTGCTGGCCTGATTGCCCACAACTGCCCTCCCCTGCTGGCCCAGTCACCCCTAACTTCCCTCCCTTGCCAGCCTGGTCACTCCTAACTCCCCTCCCCTGCCAGCCCGATTGTCCCTAACTGCCCTCCCCTGCTTGCCTGGTCACCCCTAACTGCCCTCCCCTGCTGGTCTGGTTGCCCCCAACTGCCTTTCCCTACAGGCTTGGTCCCCCCAAACTGCCCTCCCCTGCTGGCCTGGTCACCCCCAACTGCCCTCCCCTGCAGGCCTGGTCACCCCTAACTGCTCTCCCTTGCTGGCCTGGTCACACCCAACTGCCCTCCCCTGCTGGCCTGGTCACCCCTAACTGATCTCCTCTGCCAGCCAGGTTGCCCCTAACTGCCCTCTTCTGCCTGCCTGGTCACCCCTAACTGCCCTCCTCTGCTGGCCTGGTTCCCCCCAACTGCCCTCACCTGCAGGCCTGGTCCCCCCCAACTGCCCTCCCCTGCAGGCCTGGTCCCCCCCAACTGCCCTCCCCTGCAGGCCTGGTTGCCCCCAACTGCCCTCCCCTACAGGCCTGGTCCCCCCCAACTGCCCTCCCCTGCAGGCCTGGTTCCCTGCAACTTCCCTCCCCTGCTGGCCATCTTGTGGCGGTCATCTTGTGTCCACATGGGGGCGGCCATCTTGTGTGTTGAAGTGACGGTCAATTTGCATATTACCTCTTTATTATATAGGACATATAGCCTTAGTCTGTCCTTTGGAATAGTGCATAGAAGTACTCTATGCATGTGACTAATCCCCTCTGGAAGGGCACTTGGATTAGTTCTTTTTCTACAAGCAATGCTGTAATATCTTTGCCTAATTCTCTTTGGCCTATGATGATAATTAAGAAATAAATCTGTTGCTGGATAGTACTTATTCCAATGAATGGAGTTCTAATTATAATAATGAGAGGGTGCAAACATGGTTATATTTTTTATGAGGATTGGCTTCCTCGCTCATGATATAAATTCATATTCATTGTGGTGTCCTGCAGAGGATGAAACATCCTGATTTGTACACAAAGTTGTAGGTTCTAAGTTATGTTTGTTGCATTTGTCTAATAGTATTTAATTCTTCCTTGTCGTGATCACAGCTGAAATTAGTCATGTAGTTTTGTGCTCAAGGCCTGTCTCTCTTGGTGGATGACAAGCTCCAGGGGGCCAGGGAGGGACCTGAGGTTGTTGAAATATCCTAAATGTCTCTGATCTTAGGAAAAATAACTGCCACATTGTTTTTATAGCAAATAGATACACATTCTTAGTAGAGTTTGAATGGGTAATATGGAGGGGGGAAAAAGGAAAGGAAAGTCCCTCATGAGAGTGGGGGTTGCTATTTCTGACCAAGTTAGGATTGGGAAATACCAGGAGTCTCATAGGAAATCTTATCTCATCGGAAGACCATTCTGTTCTCTTGGCCAAAGAATGGGTATGTATTTCTGTGTATATGAAACTCACAGACCCAGACAGAGGGCAGTCTACCTCTGGTTCAGCCTGCCATTTATTATCATTCACAAGGTGGTGTTAGATGTTCAGCTTTTAAAAGAACTGGCTTTTCAGCAGTATTTTTACTCTTGAGAGTATATATATAGAGAGAGCTCTGTGTTGTATATTAATCAGAGCTTTCACAACTCACTCTGAATGGTATTCGAAATGTGTCTGGGAGTGTGGTGAATGAACTATTCCCAAAGAGTGTTCTATTATTTATTCCTCAGGAGTCTTTCTATCTGAGACACAGACTGAAATTAAAGGAACCAAATGCCTACCTTTAATAACTCAACGCTCTTTCCAGTTCTGCTCCCTGTGCACCCCCACCCCTAAAAGGGTTCTGGGATTTGATGCTGTATAAGAGTCAGTTTGTATATAAAATTGTACTAACATTTATATTTTTACATTCTCTGCTCCTTCTGTAGATGTGTAGATCTCAGGGCACACATGCTATGAAACATTTAGTAAACATGCCCGGAAGATGTGCCTTCTAGAACCACTTTCCTCCCTTTTCCCACATGGGAAATCTTATTCATCCGACCAAACCAGGCTCGAATGTCACTTCCTGCTTGGCCCTCCCTCTCCTAGGCAGTGGGCCACCCCTTCTCTGCTGCCACCATCTTTTCTCTGTACCTTGGTCACATGCATTCTCAATGTGGGCAATATTGTCCCCAAGAGGCAAAAGTTAGAACAAAAAAATTATTCTTTTAATGTATAAACACAGATATACATATAATACATAGTCAGATATATAGTATATAAAATTTAATTGTGTGTGTGGGGGGGGAAGATTAGGAAAAAGATATCTTAAAAATGCTTGATTTTAGGGTGGTGATAATGAAAAATGGTTGAGAAACACTTTTTTCATAACACTTGTCCTTTGACAATCATTACTTTGTATTACACTGTGTATGTCTTATAAGTTGGAAGGAAAACCAGGTTTTGAAACTGTAGCCTCTGCATAGCACTTGACATATTTTGTCATTCACAAGTTATTTACTTGAAGGAATAGATCCGTGGTTGGCAAACTGCGGCTCATGAGCCACATGCGGCTCTTTGGCCCCTTGAGTGTGGCTCTTCCACAAAATACCACAGCCTGGGTGAGTCTATTTTGAAGAAGTGGCATTAGAAGAAGTTTAAGTTTAAAAAATTTGGCTCTCAAAAGAAATTTCAATTGTTGTACTGTTGATATTTGGCTCTGTTGACTAATGAGTTTGCCAACCACTGGAATAGATGATTGAGATTCTTGCTTCTAAGCATGACTGCTCCACACCAGAAACTCGTGCAAAAATCATTTTTCATACTAACTTGTAGTATCCACCTCCAGAAATTTTACCTTGGTGGATCTGGAGTAAGGCCTGGGATTATGTATTTTAAAATGCTACTCAGGTGATTGGATTTGAGAACTATTGCTTCAGCCCAAGAATCACTTTCCCTTTCTTCTAAAAATAACTATTTATAAAAACAAAAACAAAATCCAAAGTCGGTGCCATATACATCTGTTGATATTTTCTGTGCCCATCAGACCAGAGAGCACTGGTTTCCACTCAGGGTGTCATTTTGTAACAGGAATGTCGTCAGGCACTGGCACTTTAAGAAAAGTTCAATGAAGCACGCTTCTCTCTGTGGTGAGGACTGTAGACTTTAGGCCGATTTGATCGTGGCAGGCACTATGGCTTGGCTAGACCCCATGATGGCTCTGGGCAGGGTTTCTTTTGCTAGGCTCTGAACAAGATGGACGGATATGAAAGGTTAGGTGATTTGCAGACTGAATGAACATCTAGGGTGCTGGTTAATGGGAGTGTTGGAGAATGATTTTTAGTGGCATGACCTGACTTCCTTCTTTAGTGCTATCCTGGAAAAAAATTGTTTTGATAGTTTGAATGTCACAATAATGTGAATGGCAAAAATCTATGGATAACACCCACTAAAGAGGAATAACAAATGTATAGAGAAATAATTATTTAAGAACCACCCAGTAGGTTAGAACAGAGGTTCTCAACCCTCTCAGGCCAAATGCCCTCTTTATATGAAATATTTTGTAATCTCACTTTTATTATTGTGAAGTGAAGATCATAGGTAACATAACCTATGGAGTTCCTAACTCCATATGTAATGCCCTCAGTGTAATATAAAGGAGAAATAAAAGGAAAGTGATTTTGGAATAAAACAACACTAGGGACATAATGAAGTACAGTCAGTTCTGTTATCAGCCATACTTGTTTTTGAAAATGTGAATTTGTTCCAACGTGACTGATATATTAGGGAGCAACTTGAGCATTAGTATTTGCTTATGCATGATTTTTAAAATATATTTTTATTGATTTCAGGGAGGAGGGGAGAGGGAGAGAGAGAGAAACATCAGTAATGAGAGAGAATCATTGATCGGCTGTCTCCTGCACACCCCCTACGGGGGATTGAGCCCGCAACCCAGGTATGTGCCCTTGACCAGAATCAAACCTGGGTCCCTTCAGTCCACTGGCTGAGGCTCTATCCACTGAGCCAAACCAGTTAGGGCTGCTTATGCTTGATTTTATCCACAAGAAGCACAAGGTAAACACAGAAAACTACACCCAGGTGAGTTCAGCTTATAGAATATACAAAACTGGAGTATGCACATGACTCAACTATCATCCAGAGCCCTCTAATGGGAAGTCCCTCCTTTGCAATCTGCTGTTCCAACTTTCCTTCCCAGTTAGACATCCCTCTGCCTCCACTTCACAGTAATCCACAAGCTGCAGCCCTTCCATTTCCCCCACGTCTACAGCAAACGTCAGGTCTTTCCCATTCCTTGTAGTACTTACGTAAAACTGAGTAACCATTTTTACTAGGTTCTTTTTTTTTTAATGTGTCACTAGGAAAGTTTTTGCGTGTTGTGCCACTCATTCCACTTTCCTCACAGGTTCAGTGTGCAATTTTGTGTAGTGCAGTGACTTTTTAGGAACACATATATTGTGTTAGATCAGAACTGATTTTACTGTTGTTTGCCTCTGGTATCAATTAATTAGTTTGGATTTAAGAGAAGTAAGACTATCTTCAGCTGAAAAGTGTTGACACTTTTTATACTGGACTCAAACACCAGCAGCAGTGGCACTGTGATAAATGATGTGATTTTCTAGAATGGTGAACAGCTTTTCAAGTTTTGAAAAGACAAAGCACACCTCTCCTTTGATTTACACAGTAGTTACTTTCTTAGATAATTCATTTACATTAACCTCATGCAAAAAACTCCCCTGTATTTTTAACTAAAATAGAATTCAATCCTGGCTAGTTAGTCTAAACATATCTTTTCACCTATAGGAATGGCACGGGGGCGGGGGGAGTTCTATCTACTATTAGACGTGCAAACCCCGGCCCACTAAATAACATGCCCCTCCCAATCACATGACAACCCAAACTGCCCCCACAGATGTCCATCATGCCCTCTGATGAACCTTTGGCCTATGCCAGTGGTTGGCAAACTCATTAGTCAACAGAGCGACAAACCGTGGCTCGCGAGCCGCATGTGGCTCGCAAGCCGCAGTTTGCTGACCACTGGCCTATGCCATGGATTTAGGATAAGCTATAATTAGGATCAATGTAGTTCTTCACTTAGGTTGAGAAAATACCTGCAGAAAACAGAGTGGATATGTATTTTTTTATTCTTTCTTGTGGTTTAGCACAAGAAAGAATAAAAAAAGTTCAGAAATCTTTGTTGACAGAAAGTGAAATATGAGTACATAGTTTCATGTGACCTAATATCCTTAGGCCAATTGGAAGGAATGCACTAAATAGATCAGTGCTATAGAAATACAACGTGAGTACATATGTAATTTCAAATATTCTAGGGCCCACATTCCAAAAAATGGTAACAAGAAACAGATGAAATTAACTTAATGAATTTATTTTATTTAACCCAGCATGCCCCCAAATAATGTTTTTTTTTCAAGATGTAATCAAGATGAAGATATATTAATCAGGTACTTTATATGTTTGTATACTGTCTTTCTTATTCTGTGTTTTAGATGCAGAGCACATCTCACATTTCAAGTGTTCGAGAATTCTATATAGCTCCCAGCTAAGTCTTATTTGGTTATCACAGTGCTTAAAAATTAAAACTTGAATTCTGTATTTTTTCTTTTTTTTTAATGTTATCATGAGCATCTTCATTCAGAGAGAGAGAGAAAGAGAAACATCAATTTTTTGTTCCACTTATTTATGCATTCATTGGTTGATTCTTGTATGTACTCTGACCTGGGATTGAACCCACAACCTTGGTGTATTGGGATGATGCTCTACCCAAATGAGCTACCTGGCCAGTTTATTTATTTCCTAGGATGCTGTTGAGCAGTCCCCACTCAAACTGTCTTAAGTAGTGAGAGCACTTATTTTCTTACTTAAGAGTTAGGGTGTGCTCCAGGATTGGTTGGTTTAGTAGGCCATGCTGCCGTGGAGGGTGCAGGTTCTTGCTGTTCTTTCATCCTGACTTTATTGACTTGGGGCTCCCTCCACCCACAGTTGTAAGATAGCATCCAGTAGCAGATGGTGGCTCAGGCTTCCTTCCTTGTTTGTGTCCAAATGGATGATGAAGATGTCTTTTCCCTCAAACTTGAAATATCCATTCTTTCCTTCAGTCTTATTGGGCCCAAAAGCCATATCCCAATTGGCTTACACAAATTGTCTGGGTCAGACTACTGGATATTCTTTTGATGGATGCAAGAATGCGTTTGGGCATTTCCTTTTCATTTACTCACCACAAGAGACACCATTTCTTACTGCCTTATACTTGATTTCTTCCCTTGTTTACTATACCCCACTGTCCCTGGAATTGTTTTAGTTTGTGACCTCTTCATAAAACCTGCATTCCAATAATTTTTGGCCAAGCCACACATACAACATTGCATTTAATTCTGATTTAAGGAAGATATAAAAAAGAAGGAGTAGGTTTAAAGGATAGAGGTAAGGTGGCAAAGGGAATTGAAATCATATTATATGAGGAATGTTGAAGGGAATGGTGATGTGAACCCATGAGAGGTGGAGGGCTGCGGGGCAGGGATAGAGCATCTTACAGAAGATGGTATGTCTACTTGCAGCCATTCTCTGCTCCTGTCAGTTTATCTGCCTCTAATTTGTTCTGGAACTGAAAGCCAGATAATTAAGCCTACTAGAATAACATGCGCTATAAGAACAAATAGTCTGTGAATGAGAGGCAAAGATGCTATTTAAGCATCAGTCCATGAACTTGGCTACCCATCATTCACCTCTCTCATCTCATTCCTTTCCGATATGTTTGTGGCCTTGAGCTTAGTTCTGGGTAGGTAATAGGATTTTGTCATTTTCTAAGTATACTAACACATTTATGAAAGAGCACTATTAAATGATGATAATATTAGTTAATCTTTATTGATGCTCTGAGCTAACTTCAGAGCAGTTATAACAGCTACCACTGCCCGTGTGCTTACTGTGAGCTGTGCATTGTGCAGAGCAAGTCACACAAATTATTATTTTTCTTAATTACCACCACAAAATTCAAAAGGAGAATTCTTATTTCCATTCAACAGATGAGTACATTGAGGCCTGGAGGGGTCGAGTGACATTCTCAAGGTCATATGATAGTAAATGGCAGAGTGCTATTCAAACCCAAGCTGTGTGACTCCAAAGCCAAAACTTGACACTGTAATGAGTCTGGATTCTCTGAGGTTTAATTCAAGAAACCTAAGATTGTCCCCCTCCCACAAAACAATTGATGCCAGACAATGAAACACACAGCAAGGCTGAGACCCTATAGAGCCTAATCTCTCTGTAGCACAGGCCAGGTGTCACATACACCATAGACATCATGTTAATACATCATCTCAATATTCCGGTGTGAGATGTGCCATTGGGCAGCAAAAATCAGTTGTCAAGCAAATGGCTCTAGCAATTGTGCTAAGCCATCTCTACAAGGTAAAAATAAAAAAGAATGTGGAAAGACAGAAGTTTGCTAGCTGCAAGAGGCCAGCTGTAATTTCAAGAAAATGTTGATTGCGTGCTTTAGTATCTCTTTCACAAAGCCTTGCTTCAGTACAGCTTTTACTCATAAGGTAGCATGAAAAAAGATTTTTTATTTTTATTTGGTGTTTATTGTCTCTTCATCAGCAGCTGTTCTGACGTGGTGTTGATTATGCAGAGAAGAATTATTTTGATTATTGACAGTTGGCATTCTTCTCATAATTTGGAGTTCTTCATCTCAGAATTGTTTCCTCACCTCTCCTGTCTGCACATGAATAAAAATCTCAAAGCACTTGCCAGGATCCTTACCCAAGGCAGCTGTTAGGAGGAACGTAGAAAGTTCATGTGCTATTTGATGTTAAACTCTTCCTGCTGTGTGTTCCTTTCTCTGAGCATCAGTTCAGAGCAGTGGAGCTGGTGGGGTTCATCGAGAGTGTCCGAAAGGCCTCTCTGCAAGGAAGCCACACTCTCCTTTGTGGATTGCCTTCCCCCTGCGTCTTTGTCTGCTGGCTGGGGGCCCCATCTCTCCTTGCCATGGCCATTCAAAATGAAATCAACCGATTAGCAGTCAGGGTTGGCTATAAAATGAGTAGTCTGTGTTACTTTGTGTATGTTTTTTTTTCTTCTTAGAAAGAAAACACTGCTTAAAAAGAAAAGCTCATCTAAAGATCTTTCTTTTATATAATTTTTGCTCAGTGCATGTAACATATTCTTTTGGTATCTTGTGTCACACCCCTTTGCCTGCCTCTATTTCAGGCTCAGGTAAGACACACCTCAAATGGCAGAATCCCATCTCAAGTTCCTCTCCCTGAGGCAGGAGGTCAATACTCTGGGGTAACCCTCCATCAGGATCCCCTGGAAGGTGACCCTGCTTACCCTTCTTCAGGTGGGAGTTCTGGGAGGCGCTTTATCTGCTTCTCAGAACCCAATCTGTTATCTGCAGCAGTGACCCCAGTGCACTTCCTTATCTTGGCTGTTCTTGTTTCCCTGGATCACCTTCCCTGTATCTTGTACCCAAGTCCTCATCTCAGGCTCTGCTTTTAGGGAAACACAAAATAAAACAGTAAAAATAATTTTTTCCCACTGAATGTTTCTTTTTTTCTTCTTTCCTAGATCTTATCTATTTCTATTGTTTTTGAATATTAAAATCCATTCTTAAAAAATGTAGGAGTAATGTAGGTTCATTGAAAAACATTTCTTTCTCTCTGCATATACACATATATATGTACTAGAGGCCCGGTGCACAAAATTCGTGCATGGGAAGGGGGTCCCCTCAGCTCGGCCTGCACTCTCTCCGATATGGGACCTCTCAGGACCTCTGGCTCCTAACTGCTCACCTGCCTGCTGGCCTGATCCCCCTAACTGCTCTCCCCTGTTGGCCTGGTCCCCCTAACTGCTCTCCCCTGCCTGCCTGATTGCCTCTAAACTCCTCTGCCTTGGCCCCACCAACATGGCTTTGTCTGGAAGGTCGTCCAGAAGATGTTCAGTCTAATTAGCATATTACCCTTTTATTAGTATAGATGCCACCTTGTCCTAAAAATGCAGATTGTTCCCAGGTTTTCCTATCGTGGAAGGGGAGCCCACAGTAGCATCCTGCGTTCTGATCAGGGCTTATGCGCTCGTGCTTTATCTCAGCAGATGTGATTCCTAGAAGAAGACTCTTGGATGTACTTTGAACATTTCTATTGAATTTGCCAAATCATCCTCCCAAAATGTTGAATCACTTTAAGCTCCCACCAGCAACCATGCATGTGCCCTCTGTCCCACTTTGATGCCAATATCATTAATTTCTCCCTAGGAGCTTCCCTCCCATCAGCCAAGACTGCTTGGTACTTGAGCCAACCTCATTGTTCAGCTGGGGACTTGATTTCCCAAGATAGAATTATGGAGGAGGAAAAATAGTTTTCCTCTACCTTTCTGAGTTCTTAGCGGAGGCCCTTGTAGTGAAAGACAGATCACCAAGAGAAAAACAAAAGTTCATTAACATGTGTACCTCATGTATATGTGGGAGATCCCAGGGAAAAATGAGTAACTCCCCAAGGTGGCTTAGAATCCAGATTTAAATACCTTCTTCAGAGGGAAAGGGGATGGGAGATGTAGTCCACTTAGAGGAGAGTAAATGATTTTTAGGAAAGATGAATGGGAGTGGGGGAGATAGTTTATAACAAAGTTTGGGTGTGATGTCAACTTCTACTCTCCTGTCCTGTCAGGAGTCAGTCTTCTCTGCCTGATGACACTTCTCCTGTCAAGGGGACCTATAACATTTAAGCTCCTTTTGGGGGTGTCCGATTTTAGGCAGATCAGGAGATTTCAGTGAAAGCCTCTGCACACATTTGCTGTTTTTCAAGCATCTGCAGCTCAAGATCATCAATATAACAACACAGCATATGTTGGGGTGGCATGTTCTCTGACCTTCAGAATAAACCCAACAAAAGCTTGTTTCCTCTCTTAGATGATTTGCTACAGTAGTGTTATTCCCTGGAGACGATATTCTGACCAGACCTTCCTGGGAGTGGTCATAACATACCCTGTGCTCGTAGAAAGATGTGGACCACATCACTAAATAAACCATGATCAGTTTTCTCATCTTCTGGAAAGGGAGATAAAGTTATGATAGTTTATCTCCCTTTCCACAGGTTTCTTGCGGGTTTGTGTCTCCACTGCTTCCCCCCTCCCCTGCAGCAGCCTCAGTGCCTTGGCCGCGGGGCTTGGGGCTGCTGGGTGCCAGCCTCCCTGCGTGTTTCTGTCTCTGATCTGGCCCCAGCAGCCCCAGCACCGTGGTGGCGGGCCTGGGCGCTGCTGGGTGCCGGGACTGCGTGTTTGTGTCTCCAATCCAGCCCCCAGCATCCCCAGTGCTGCCTGGCTGCTATGGGCGTAACCATCTTTGTTGGGTTAATTTGCATACTCATTCCTGATTGGCTGGTAGTGTACTGGAGGTCATTTTGCATGTTTCTCTTTTATTCGTGCAGATACATATTTTATATATGTATATATATTTATATGTATAATGTATATGTACATACATATATATATATATATTTATACATATATATATTTATGTGAAAGTCATCTCTTTGTGGAGAAAGTACACCATGGGCAGAACTCAGTGTTGGGTCAGACAGACCTGGGGCAGAACTGTCCCATTCAAGTCTTATGAACGTGGGATTTACATTCCTAGGCCTCTGTTCCAGCTCCTATAAGATAGAATGAGCATTATACAGGGTTATGCATAATAATGGGCACTGTGAATGTAGCACACTGCATGGTTTTCAGCATTTAGCAAGAACTTGGCATATTTTGGTGATTACTATAAAAAACAAAATAAATGTCTCCGCTAGGCCATGCATACTCCCCTGACTCCCTGGGAAGGGATAGGGAGGGAAAGAAAACCACTGTGGCTGCTCTATATCTTTCTAGAAGTTTTTCTATGTTTATACAAACTTTCTAAAAAAGTGTGTATGTATATTCACTTTTCTAAACTTTTAATGTATGTGGGATCATAGTAAACATACTCTTCTGCAATTTGCTATTTAAAAAAATTAATAACATTACATGGACAGTCTCCTATGTCAGAATATATGCATTTATTATATTTTTAAAATGGCTGCACAGCATTCCTCTGCATGAATGAACTAATCTGTAACTGTTCATTTTATGTATCAACTTAACTGGGCCACAGGATGCCTGGATATTTGGTTAAAATATTATTTTGGATGTTTCTGTGAGGATGTTTTTATATGAGTTTAATACTTAAATAGATGGACTGAGTAAAGCAGATTGCTCTCCCTAATGTGGGTGGGCTTTGTCTAACCAGTTGAAGGTTTGAATGGAACAAAAAGTTGACCCTCCCTTGAGTAATGGGGAATTTCCTCCTGCCTGATTGCCTTCAAGTGTACATTGTTTTTTTTCCTGCCTTCAGACTTAGTTTTAAACAGTGGCTCTCCCTGGCCCTTAAGCCTGCTGGCCTTCAGACTGGAACCACACCACTGGCTCTTCTGGGTCCGCAGCTTACTGACTATGATCTTGGGACTTGTCAGCCTCCGTAACTACATGATCCAATTTCTTATACATTTCCCTCCTCCCTACTCATCTCTCTTGCTATTTCTCTCTATCTCTGTCTTTATCTCTATCTCTGTCTTTATCTCTTTACCTCTATCACAGAAACAGTTCTAGATATATGAATTAATGGGGAAACATTAATACATTATACACTAATAGGGGAAAGGGCAGAGCAATGGTGTATTAGTATGACTTCTTAGAAGAACAGAACCAATAGGAATAGATGTGTATTAGTGGAGCTGGTGAAATGTCTGTGGCCTGTCTTGGAGACTCTTTGGCTCTCTTAATTCACCAGAGACTTCCCCATTCCTACCACTACCTTTAAATAGATCAGCATAAGCCTTCTTGGATTCAGTTTTCCTTCTTGATTTCCAGACTCACAGCCTACCATTTAAGGACCTGGTCCCCAAGGATGTCATGGTGATGCAGGATAACATCCCAAGAGGATTAACAGTCCTGGATCCAAGCTGACCGGGGGAGCAGTTAGAATAGTGCTTTGTGGAAGTGCCCATGCCTTCTCTGTAGTTATTAGACAACTAAGAGTTAGACAAATTTGCATAACCTCTTAGCCATATCCAAGCCCTCCAACATAGTGTTTATGAAGGCTGTAGACAGACTACCCAAAGCTGAAACTCTTTGTATGTGATTTTACTTCAACATCTCTTTGTCCTGGCTATGTCTCATGCCTAGCATTCCCAAGAGCTCTGAACATGGAAACTATCCAGCTCCAAGGAAGGCAGAGCTTAAAAGGGTACCACATGATTTTAGGGTTTCCCAGCAACTCTCCTACCTGGAAATAAAAGGAGATTCTTGCTGTTGGGTGCTCTGAACTGAGGCTCTTCAGGGTGGAGGGGACTCTTCCTCTGCTGAGTGGCCCTGTTTTGATCTACAAAGCTCAGCATGAACTGCTGTGGCTGTCAGGGCCCAGTTATTAGACAGGCCCTTCCTCTTGAATTCCACCAGTAAAAGGAAATGATAACACACTGAAGCAAATCGGATGTCAGGCATCTGCTCTATTCCATTCTCCTTCGTTCTACTCTGTGCCATTCTACGCTATTATATTTAATTACTAGATGTTCTAGTCTATGCTGTCTCATTCCATTTGAACTTGTGACTTTTTGTTCTATATTATTCTGGTCCATTCTATTCCATTCCATTTCATTCTACAGCCTTGTATTGAGTTCTTGCTTAATGTAGGGTTTTTGCTAAATGCTACGAAAAAAGCTGTGTGTGTGTGTGTGTGTGTGTGTGTGTGTGTGTGTACCTGTGCCCCTGTATAGCATACACAATGAACGGATGTGTTTTGAGGTAGTTTTCAGGATAATTGACAAAAAGTCCATATTTCTTAAGCCCCTCTCTAGAAATACTCAGGTATTAGAATTCAAAAGTTTAAGCCCTTTGTGTTTCTTTGCTAGTATCTATTAGAGTCCATGTTTACAAACTGCATATTCTGTGGTAAATTAAAATAAGCTGAAACTCTATTTGAAAGTTGGAAGCCACCAAATAACAAAAAAGACTATAAGGGGAACAAAGGCAATATCTGCTTTCAGATTTATTTTTGAACCATTCTTTTTCAATATTGGCTGTGATGTGTACCTTGACATCTTTTTGTTTGTTTTTCTTCTGAGAGTCAGTTATTCTGGGAATAAATGTGTTTCCAAGAGCCAGTTTAGTGTCATGGTTAAGGTCATGGGCTCTATGGAGAGCTGAGTTAGAATGTCGGCTCTGCCATATCCAGCCTTGTGAACCTGGGTGTGTTCCTTAAGCACTTGGACAATAGTAGTATATCCTTTAAGTTGTCCTTAAACTTAAATGAGATAATGCACGTAGAGTGCTTATTGTCATACTTTCCAATATTAAATGGTCAATAAATGTTAGTTTTTTAAAAATATATTTTTATTGATTTCAGAGAGGAAGGGAAAGGGAGAGAGAGAAACATCAATGATGAGAGATAATCATTGATTGGCTGCCTCCTGCATGCCTCCCACTGGGGACTGAACCCGCAACACGTGCATGTGCCCTTGACCGAAATCAGTTCCCAAGCCGACCTTCTATCCACTGAATCAAACCAGCTTGGGCAATAAATGTTAGTTTTTATGTGGGAAATAGGGACAATATAATGCTCTTAGGGATGTTTTGAGGATTAGCTGAGATGTTTGTAAAGCATTTAGGTCACTACCTGATACATAGTAAGCACTCACCAAATGTTCAACATTGACATCAATGTTTTTGTTTTGTGTTATTTGTAAAATGTGGATAATGTCATTAACTAAATAAAGTGAATAATGTCATTAACTTTTAAAGACTGAGATAATGTGAGTGAAATCTTTAACACTGTGCCTAACATAGAGTGAGAACCAAGTAAACGTTAGGCTTCTGAAGGACATGAACTGTGTGATTTATACCATTTTATTGCTAGCACCCTGGCCCAATGCTTGGCACACAGATAGTATCCAGTGACTATTTTGTAAACAAATGAATGAAGTTCTATTCTGCCCCAAATGTAAAAGGAGTCATAGAAAAAAGCCCTGGTTTCCTTTAGAATCTGATGACCCCTGAAAAATGAGGAATAAAATAAACCCGAGGAGACAGGATGTTCCCAGACTCTGAGATCATGGTTATAATCCCCTACATTAGAAAGGTCTTTATGGTTCACAAAGAACTTCCAAATCCATTATGTCATTCAACATAAAAAAATAAAAAGAACAGGCAAGAAATGTCCTTAGGGTCAGCTTGGACAAGGAGCTCAATCTCTTACAAATGATTTAAAACCCACTCGGCCTTGCTACAGATATTGCTTATAGAAAACTTCAGGCGCAGCAATGCTGCCCAGCTTGATTTAGCTTAAAGAAACCTTTCATGACCTTATAAACAAACACAGCCCAGTGGGAACCAGAGTGGAATTTCAGAATTTTGAAGATGAGCTGAGAGAATTTGCTCAGAAATGGGACATATTAAAACAATCTCTACCAAAGGAGTGAAACAATAAAGAGATTGACTCAGAAGAGAACAAAAAGGCCAGTGCCACTTATTGGTGAGCAGTGAGCTCCTGACTCATTATAACTGTTGACTGCATAGCAATAATGTTTGGGAACATTGCAGTCTCGAAAGCGAGCTTATAATAATGTTCATCTGCTCATATGGATGGACGGCCTTACATAAACTCTGGTTGTTCACGGAAAAAGCCTCTTATCTTTAAAGCACACCATCCAAATGGGACTGAATACAGCTGATTAAAAGACATTTTTATGAATATAAATGTCAGCTTTTAAATGTCTGTCCTCTGATAAAAGGCTGTGTGTTCATGCATGTGTTGGGTGAATGTATTTTGACCTTATGTACCTTATGTCCTGAGAGAGTGGGTTAGGCTGATTGATTTCCTAAGTGAGTTATTGAAAGACAGAAGGGGCTGTGTTTGCTCAGGGTCCCAGCAAGAAACAGATGGTTCAACTGGAGTTTCAAATGGTTCATATGGAGGTACTTGTTTGTTCAAGATATGAGGCGGGGTTGCTCCTCAGTGATTCAAATTAAGGGGCTATAGGACTGACATATAGGCCTGGTTACTAAAATAGACCAGGAATGGTGAGTGAAGTCCTTAGAGACTAGCCATAATAGGAAGCTGTTTCAGCCCCTAGGGCGTCACAGCGTTATGGGAACCCAGTGGGATGGCAATATGGAGGATCCATCTGGGAGGAGCTGCGACCAGGGAGAGACACAGATACCTTAGGAGATGTGGTTAAACAAAGAAGAAATACTCTGGTCCCTCTCTCCTCCCACCCTCTGATTTCCTATATGTGCTTCCCATTGATCAAACACATCTGGATGCTCAATGCCAAGGGAAGCTGGGAATTGCAGTCTGCTAGAGCTTCCAGGCACAGAACAGGGCAGAAAAGGATGGATCTGGGTGTGGACCATACCATCTTTTCTGTAGCTACTGAACTCTACTATTGGAAGGTAAAAGCAGTCATAGATAATAAATAAGTCAGTGGGTGTGGCTGTGTGTCTGTAAAACTTTAAAAAAAAAAAAACAGGCAGTGGGCCAAATACATAGTCATAATTTGCTGACCCTTGGTCTCAAAAAATCATTTATGTGTTGGGTCTAGCATAAACACAGTAATTTATATTCTGGGTGGCAGCAGACGACAGCAGCAGTGGCCTCAAATCTTTTTGGTAAAGGCCTGCCTTCACTTGGTTTCTGCCCTGAGTGTCACATAAGTTAAAGCAATTGCCCCAATACAGGCTTAAAACACACCAGGGTAAACTTGGGTAGAAGCCTTTAGCACACTTGAAATAGGCCATAAATAATTGAATTGAATGAATAAATGATTCAAGCCAATACCAGAAGTGAGTGGGCCTGTGCACAAGTGTGTGTGTTGTGTTATATGTCATGAATGTAAGGGTTATGTGTGAATTATGTGTGGATCAGATGGACGCAGCCCAAAACCATGTAATTTGTGTCCTAGTTAAGCCAGTGGCCTTTGAGGTAGATGTGGGCACCAGGCAAATCTTTAGGCCATTTCAGATGGGAATGGAAATAAAACAATGACAATCTGAGTGAGAACAAACAGAAGACCAAATTGGCATTTGGCAGGAAGTCAAAGGCAGGCAGGGAAGAGGGGAAGTGTGATAGTGAAAAAGGGGAAGTGTCTGGTGTACCCTGTCTGGAGGCTGCTGGCCCAGGAAAGCTGGAGGTCGCCTAACTAGAAGTGGGACATCCTGTGTGGCTAGATTTGGGAGCATATTGGCGTTCTCTAGTTGGTCATGAACAGGAGAAGGAGGCAAACATTAGGGAAGTTGGGTGTTGTTGACCGAGTCCTGCCTGTGTTAGGTTGAGTGTCACAGAGGCTGTAGGTTGGCTTCCTGGGCTGGCTGCTGCAGAGGCTGTGGGTCAGAGGTCTATTGTCACATATAGTCTGGCCACTGGCCATTTGTATTTTCAGGCTCTCAAGTAATGCAGGTTACTATTGACTCACTGTCCTGGCTCTGCTGCCTCCCAAATGACGAATGACATTAAGACAGGAAGAGCAGGCAGCTGCTTCACTCTGGGCCAACTCACACAGGCCTTTTCCACTCATGCATACACACTGGTGACTTACAGACCTATAGCTACCTGAATATCGCAGTACTAACTTAACCAGTGTTACCAAGGGAAGCTACAGCCCGGTTGTCTGAGTTCTCTATAAAAGCAGCCTTAAGTCATCCCTTAAATATACATCTCAACATTTTCCCTGAATAACCTCATTCCTGGCAGCATAATCCCCTCCTAATGCCTTCCCAGATCTCCCCATTAGGTGGATCCAACCACATCATGTGTGGACTCTTTTCCAGTGATTCCTTATTTCATTTGTATGCAGTTTTTCTCATTTTACTGTCATCTCCAGAAGAGGCATCCTTGGACCAGGATGACCCAGCATGGATGTACCTAGCGAAGTCTCCATTCAGGCCCAAACAGATGAGATTCTGCTCCTTTTGTGTTCCAGGTTTCTCACTCACGGATGGTTAAAAGATTGCAAACTTTTCACAGGTCTGTTGTTTTTCTTTTTTGTTTTAGTTCTTCCTTCCTACAAGGTCTATCTTTGTCTCTTCAACATTTGACTGAATTGTTCAGTTTGTCATGAATTCGCTAAACTACTAATGCCTTTCTCTCCTAAAATAAAATCTATTACCTCCTGAATTTCATTTCTGATCAGTGCTTTTCCCTCAACAGACACGCCCCTCTCTGCTCTGAAGCAGACAAGCCCTGCAGGCAGTTCACTTGTGTGTGTGCAGTTGCTCACCTGAGTCAAGTGATAAAATTATTTTTTCATAGACTTGCAAATCCCTGGAGTAGGAAGGGATCTCAAAGGTCAGGGAGGCTAATATTCTCCAAATGTGATGCATAACCCACTGGGATATACATGATGACCTTAGCTAGCCATTAAAATAACTTTAGTTGTTTATTTAGTTTAATCCTATTAGAAAAATGTGTATAATTGGTACATTAAACTGTTATAAATACTACTGTCTAGAATGAGTTTAAAGCAGATGATGCCATAGAAACCATTGTCATCAGTATATATGAGTTGTAAGTGCTGACAGGAAATACTTAGATACGACAAAGATCATGAATGTCAAATTTTTGGAAGCACCCATGTGCTTCATCCTCCTCAGTACTACCCAAGAGGAAACTGAGTCTCTGGAAAGGGAAGAGGTTTGTCCAAGGATGCTCAGCTTGATAGCAGCAGGACCAGACTTAGGTCATGACTGCCCAGATTCCCAATGTTCTTTCATTCAGTTTGCAAAGACTCCTTCTTTGCAACCGTGAGTTCAGTTTCTAAACAGATACTTTGATCAGCAAAGGCGCCTTGGGATGAATTTGCAAAAACACAAGACGCTGGCCACAAGCCTGCTCTAATCACATGGTGAATTACCTGAACGAGTCCAAAAGCCTCATTTCAAAGACAGAAACTGGTCATCTATTGAGTCTAGAACAACTGAAACTTCATTGGATAACAAGGTAAATGAATGCATCGCAGCATTCACTGAAGTGGAGTCCCGCAAGCTGCTGGTTGCTCTGCGTAATGGGAGATTCGGAATGCAGTTAATGGGTTAGTGCAGTTTTTATTGTAAAAGCAAACTAAATTAAACTGATAGTTTTAATTAAATTTGAATTGGCTGTGATTTTACTTAGTTTTAAAGGCCACTTGAGACACTAGTGTTGCACTTAAAATCTAGTGTTGTAATTAGTGACATCTACATTTATTATAATGGTTACTGCACTTTATTGAATTTATTCAGGAGTAAACAAAAGCTCAGCACCTAAAGAGCTTGAATTCCAGGCTAGGCTGGGTTTGGGAGCCTGTTTTGATTCTGTTGGAATGTCAGGCGGTGATACCGATCTTGAAAAGTGTGGTTGCTGGTGTAACCTTCCAGCCACAAGCTTAGGATTTTGGGCTACCTCAAGCCAGGAGTGTCAGAACACTATAATTATGCCTTTGCTGTTCTCTTTAATCTGGAAAATGCAAATTTGAGCATCCTTCAGTCCCCCAGTGCCTTTTGGAGTTCAAGGTCTGTGAATCTAGATTTGGAGACCCCGTCCAAGCAACCATTAATTTGACCGGGAAATCAGAAGAGCTGTATGGCAGCTCCAGAAAAATGTTGGCCAGTGCCTTGTGACTCAGTATGATTGGCTGTCCCGGGCAAAACTGGACTCAGAAAGGGTGGTTCTCCTAACTTTGGTGTACGCAGAGTCACCGACAGGCTTGCTATAATGCAATCTCTGGGCCTCATCTGCGGGAATTCCGGTTTAGTAAGTACATGGGGAAAACCTCATTTTGAGCAAGTCTGCTCTAAAGTATTAATTCAGTTAAATGAAAGCCTCAAAAAGACCAACTTATAAACAGAAATAGGAGTATCTTTCCAGAAGATCACCATATTATATGGTGGAAAGTCTGCATGGCAATGGTCTCTTAAAAATAGTTTGAAATGAGTGAGATTAAAGAAAAGATTACATTTTAAGTATAAATTAATAAATGATCATAAAAATAATACAGAAATATATAACATAAAAGATGAAATACCTTTAGTCAATCAACCCCCTTCTCCAGGGGCAAATAGTTCACTGCGTGCTATGTTCCTTCCAGATTTGCCTCTTTATTTATAAGCAGAGAGATAACCAGATGCTTCCTTATTACAGTTTCCCTATATGTTACTTTGTTCTGTGTTCTGAAGGATTCCCTCTGCTTTGTCTTTTTATGTTCTTGGGTTATTCCCTCTATGTAACACCCTATTCTCATTTTATGGATATAAATACTTTCCCAGTGTTTTTGAATATGAATTTTTAGGTTTTGTTTTGTTTTTTTTGTACTACTTCTGTTTTTCTGTTATCACATTTGTTATTTGATCCTTTCCTGGCAAGGGGGTTCTCATTTATTCAGATGTGAGGAAGAGGCAATAAGATGGCTGGAAACTGGCTATGGAGGGACTGGTTGACTGTCAGGTGTCTCTTTTTGTACACTAGGCAAGAATCTGGACATTCTGCTTTGGAATTCCAAATGCCAGCATGTGGAGTGCTGTCCCATTGCATTCACCCTAGCCACATGGGTTTTCTCTGTTCATTCAGGGTTTTTTTTTTTTTTTTTTTTTTAGAGGAAGAGCCCACGTGTCTATTATTGCTGTTGTTTTTCCTGTGGTTGTTTTCACTGAGGCAAACACTTGGCTTTAGGACATCCTCAACGTTGAGATAGGAGAGTTGACTACTCTGTATGTAGAACTTTAATTAATCTCACTTTCTTCCCTATTCTCATTTATGTTCTGATGTTTCTGAGTTTCAATCCTTACTGCAGCTCTTTTTAAGAGAGAGTGGTTAAAATTCAGAATTTTTCAAGAGAGTGACACATATGCCTATTAAATGGGTATAAAATTCAAACAAGTTGAATATTAACATATGACAAATACTAGAAAACAGACCTGGGTATTTTAATAGGGAGCAATACCTGGGGCACTTCCACAGTATTCAGATTAAATTTAGGTTTAAATCTGTAGAAATTGTATCTGTAAAGAACAGTGAACCTTGATCAAAGATGAAACAAATCTGAATCATTTGCATATGATTCCTTCAATTTAAACTCATTGACTTGGAATCAGTATAACTAGAGGCTGTGTAGTAATGACCAATCAATCAATCAAACAGTAAAGAAAAATCCCAAACTCAATGATTTTGGGTGGGACAGGGAGAAAATAGGTGTAATTTCTCTTTTATATAGAGATCCAATTACTCTTACACCTGTTGTCAATGTAGACCTATGGAACATTGAACACCAATTTAAGAATTCAAAATTTTGTACACAAAAGCTATAATAGTGAACAAAATATTTTAGGTCTTGATAAGTCCTTATAGCTCAATTGAAACAAACTCCTAATGAAGTATGGTAGCAATCAACTAAGGTAGAAACTGCTGTTTGGCTTCTGTACTTTATGTTTGCTAAAACAATAGAAAGTCATTTTGATTTTTGAACTTATGTATGCTATCCCAATACTCCACTGATGATGGTTTGAATATCCCATTGATTGTGATCTCACTGGTTACTGAAGCACATTCTTCTGGGAACCAGGACAGCTCAATTATCCCAAATTGTCTCAGTAGCTACAGATAACTGAGCTTCGGTTGACTCAGTGGTCCTGAAACCAGGACAGCACAATTATTCTAAATTGCCCCGGTGGTCCCAGATAATGTGTTTCTGTTGATTCAGTGATCTGTAGACCCAAAACTATACTTTAGATCAATTTTGCTTCTGTAACTGCTTGTGCAAACAGATTCCTCATTCCAGACCCAAAGATGTAATCGATACCTTTGTGATATTCCGCCAATATAAGCCAGATGTGGCAAGCTGTTCGGGGCTGCGAGGTTTGGAGTGCTGAATGGCTCCCTCATATGCCGCTGACTTTTAATAAATGACTCCATAATTCGACTTCTTGAGGCTTCCTTTGTAAGATGGGGGTACACTACAACACTAATAGTATAGATTTTTTAAAATGTAGGAAGCCATATTGGGAGGAAATTAAACATTTGGTCTTCAGGCCTGGGTTCTCATCTGCCCTGGCCTGGAAGTAACTCTTTTTCTTTTGCTCACAGCCTACTGGTCAGAACTAATTAAATAGCCCTATCCTAACTGCAGGAGAATTTGAGAAATAAAGAGCCACACATAGACTATTTTGTGAGCTCTTTTTGACATATTGACTTGTCATCATTATCAAATCCGAGAGATGAAATATTGTTTATTTAATTTACAGAACCAGTGTTGTTAGAATTAGGATTTAGACATAAGAAATTCTGAGCCACAGTTGAGGACTCTATCCACAGGAGTATTTTATTTTACATATGGTTAAACTTAGGTTCCTAGAGGTTGAACAAATTTTTCAAGATGTGGGATGAATTAGGAACAGAATTTAATTTTGTTATTTCTATGTAATCATCCTGCCTCTCTCCTCCCAGAGCTATGGCCTGGGTCTCTGAATTCCTGGGTATTTCCACACTTATTTCTGTGACTTTTTTTCCTCCAAATGACTGAATTGTTTATTGTCACCTAGAAAGATTAAGTCTTTCAGTGAAATGTATGAGCATGTAAATTTTATGATAATGAGAAACATTTCTTTCTAAAAGTAGGATAGAGCATCTGGAAGCATAAAATGCACATTAAAATGCCCCCCCCCCCCATCAAAGTAATTAAAGTTTGGTTGAAAAGATTTGTGTTAAGATCAGGAAATGCTTTTGTAGGTTCTGTAATGGTGAAGTCTTGTCACAATGACAAAACGGTCTTCTAACATGTGGATGCCATCAATGCTTCATTGTTGAAGAACATTCTTCTAGAACTATGATTCTGAACTATGAGGTGTCAATAAAATTGTGTGAAGTAAGTGTACACTATCTCCCAGCTAGGTGGGACTTCTGTTTTGGTGGACTAAAAATGCCTGCAGATTCTTTCACTCACCTTCCAGTGAGAGATGGGGTCCCGTCTCTGTGGTTGCTTAGACCAATAGAATATGGTGGAAGTGACACTGTGCCAGTTTTAAGACCCAGGCTAAGGCAGCATTTCCTCTTTCATAAAATATTTCTTCTGGGATCCTTAAACTTCATGTGGACAGGCTCAAAACTATGTGGAGAGAGGGTGCTCCAGTTGTGCCCAGCTTCCCAGTCATTCCGGCTAAGGCACCAGACATGGAAAGAAGAAGCTATCTTGGAGATAGATTTCTCCAGCCCCAATGCCCACCCAAAGCTACATGGGTCAGAGACAAACTGCCTGGCTGAGGTGTTCCTGAATTTCTGACCAAAATAAAATGGCTGTTTTTAAGCTCTTTTAGAGAGCTTTGTTACGCAGCTGTTGATAAGTAGTCCATCTATCACTTATGATTCCTACTTAGTTATGAGTGTGCCCTCTGCATCTAGACTGCTTGGGTTTGAATCCCACCACCAAGACTTATTAGCCATGGGATCTCAAGCAAATTATTTTAATTCTCTCTGCCTCAGTTTTTTCATCTATAAAGTTAGGATACTGGAATTTATCTCATAAGGCAGTTATGAAGACTAAATTCATTAATTCACATAAAATATGTGAAGCAATGCTCAAGAAGTATTCATTCCACAAGTATTTTTTTAGAAGCTACTATGTGGCAAGTACTGTGCTAGGCTTTAGGGGCATATCTGTGATAAAAATTGGCAAAAAGTTCTTCCCTTATGACATTTATCTCCTTGTTAAGTATATTTTGCCAAATACATTAAAAATGAACAGATGAGAAAAAGTCAGAACTCATGGAATCGGGGCCTTTATAGACTCAGGATACATCAGTCACAGGTGTGCCCCCTTGCCATATTTCTGCACAGTCCCACTTTTATATATATACTAAGACCCGGTGCATGAAATTTGTGCATGGGGTAGGGGGTTGTCTCTCAGCCTAGCCTGCACCCTCTCCAATCTGGGAACCCAAGAGGGATGTCCGACTGCCTGTTTAGGCCCGATCCCAGTGTTGGGATCGGGCCTAAACAGGCAGTCGGACATCCCTCTCACAATCCAGGACTGCTGGCTCCCAACTGTTCACCTGCTTGCTCCTAACCGCTTCTGCCTGCCAGCCTGATCACCCCCTAACCACTCCCCTGCCAGCCTGATTGATGCCTAACTGCTCCCCTGCCAGCCTGTTTGCCCCTAACTGCCTTCCCATGCAGGCCTGGTCACCCCTAACTGCCCTCCCCTGCAGGCCTGGTACCCCCAACTTCCCTTCTCTGCCAGCCAGGTCACCCCTAACTGCCCTTCCTAGCAGGCTTGATTGCCTCCAACTGCCCTCCCTTGCAGGCCTGGTTCCTCCCAACTGCTCTCCCCTGCTGGCCTGATCACCCACAACTGCCCTCCCTTGCAGGCCTGGTTCCTCCCAACTGCCCTCCCCTGCTGGTCATCTTGTGGTGGCCATCTTGTGTCCACATGGGGCAGGATCTTTGACCACATGGGGGCAGCCATCTTGTGTGTTGGAGTGATGGTCAATCTGCATAGTATTCTTTTATTAGATAGGATAGAGGCCTGGTGCATGGGTGGGGGCCAGCTGGTTTGCCCTGAAGGGTGTCCCAGCTCAGGGTGGGGGTTCCCTTGGGGTGTGGGGCGGCCTGAGTGAGGGGCCTGTGGTGGTTTGCAGACTGGCTATGCCCCCTCCCCCCTCCCCCCCCCCCCCCCCCCGCAACCCAAGCAGAGGCCCTGGGATCTGGGATTTATTTATCTTCTATAATTGAAACTTTGTAGCATTGAGTGGAGGCTTGGGCCAGCAAGGGCAGGCAGAAAGCTTGGCTTCCTCCATTGCCAGGGAAACCCAAGCCTCCCTCCTGCTCTCTGTGGCTGCAGCCATCTTGGTTGGGTTTATTTGCATATTTCCTCCTGATTGGTGGGTGGGCGTGGCTGGTGGGTGTAGCGGAGGTATGGTCAATTTGCATATTACTCTTTTATTAGATAGGATATTGGTTTCAGAGAGGAAGGGAGAGGGAGAGAGGGATAGAAACATCAGATGAGAGAGAATCAGTGATCAGCTAGCTACCTTCTGCACACCCCTCCCTGCAATGAGGGATCGAGCCGGCAACCTGGGCATGTGCTCTGACCAGGAATCGAACTGTGACAACTTGTTTGATAGGTTGATGGTCAACCACTGAGCCACGCTGGCTGGACATGCACAGTCCCACTTTTTATGTGGATAATTTTTTATTATAGTGATGGTTAAATCACTTACAATAGTGATTATGGTGACTTATGGGGACCATCAAGAATAGCTTTCTAAAGGAAAACAGATGTGTAATTGGCCAAATTGAACCTTCTGAGTCAATTTTCTTACCTGTAAAATGGACCAATTACACTTAAGGAAATGTAAGGTTTCATCCATTCATTATAATTTGTGTGTCCATGACAAGAAGTGACAAGAGGTTAACAAGAAGATTGAGTGGAGAGGGAGAAAAGAGTGCGTTATATGTGGTCTGATATGTATAAGTACAATTTCAGGAAGACTAGGAAAGCATACTTAAAATGTGATTTGGAATAGGTAAGGATACAGGTGGCCTCCAGGCTGCAGCATTATCTGCAAGTAGGTTGCCATGAAGAGAATGTGTGTGCCAGCAGGAGGCACCTTCATTCTCACACTCAGGCATTCAGGAAACAACACCCTCTCTCCATTTATTTGTCAAACTCACATCCCTTTTATACCAGGGCAGTGGCCCTGATTTATTGATATTACTGATAACTTCCTACTGGATAGTTTCCTTTGGAGAACTTCTGCTTGGAGCTTCATGAGGTGGTAATCTCACCCCATTCATGTATTTTTTCACTACACATATGTGTTGTGCAGCCATTTAGTGCTACATATACATGTGCAACAGTTATGTTTTATGTTAATTGCATCAGTAGAGGTTTGCCTAGGGTTCAGTGAGAGCTGGAGAAAAATGCTTTCCGTCCAGCCAGAAGGCTCAGGACAAGTGGCAAGGACAACTGTTGTTTTTTTATCTTTCTGGTATCCCTTCTCCCTCTGTAGGTAATGGACCTCTTTCTTGTTAAGAAGAAATCCTGCATATTCTGAGTGGGACTGACTCAGCGAACTGTGCTGTGTGACCCAGACAAATAAGTGTCTCCCCTAGGAATTTTATGATACAACCATTGGCAGAGACTCATTTTGTTAACATTCTAATCTGATGGGGTATAAATTTGGGAAGGCCACTGGTTATCTTTCCTATCAATGGAGAAAGTCTACCTATCAATAGAACATATATTAAAACAGCTGACCCCCCCCCCCCGCCCACACACACACACACTCATCAATCTAAGGTAATTAAGGTAACTAGAATTTGGCTGCAAAGATTTATATACAAATTAGTAAATGCACCCTTAAATTTTAGAGTGCTGCTATCCTGTTACAGTGATGACAGTCTCTTGAACTGCTGGGCATCAAGAATGAAACCAAAGAACAGAGTAAAGCGGACCCAAGGGAAGGAGGGAAAGACAGAGCTCTAATGATATCATTCAAGCTCCTGGATCCAACCTTGTCTCAGCTAGGATTTAGTCCTGTACTTCTTGCAACATCACTCAGTGAATTACTACCCCCCTCTAAGCTAGTTCAAGGTAGACTTCTGTTGTCTACAAGTACAAGGCTTTCTGAAGTATATGCCTAATCTGAGTCTTAATGGATGAATGGGAATTTACCTGGTATCAGAGAAATGAAGCTGGTGACTGAGGTGGGTAAGATTTTTCAGGCAGAAGGAACATATGAACAAAGGCTCAGGGAGAAATTTTCTAAGGAAAATAATACAAAATAACTACAATGGGCATTGTCATTCATCCAGGCTCTTCAGTTGGAAAAATACTGCTGTGCAGTGGCCAGAAGGGCATGACTTTCTTAGTAAAATCCACAAAACAATAATAAGTTTGGAAAATACTAGCTCATAAGACCCACTTAACATGCTTCCAGGATGAAGTTACAACTGTAGTAGACACAGAAGAAATGACAGAAATCATACCTTTATTTTAATAAGAAGTTCTATTTAATCTATTAGGGCATACTCACAAAAGTTGGGAGAAGTCAATCACATTTACTGTCTGCTCTTGTTTATTTAGAATGACTGAAAAATAAGGTGTTTCTGAATAATTGCTATGAGGAATGGAATTGTTTTCACCTGAGCTATGCCATTTTATTTTTTTAAAATATATTTTTATTGATTTCAGAGAGGAAGTGAGAGGGATAGAGAGATAGAAACATCAATGATGAGAGAGAATCATTGATTGGCTGCCTCCTGCACACTACCTTCTGGGGCTCGAGCCCACAACCCGGGCATGTGCCCTTGACTGGAATCGAACCCGGAACCCTTCAATCTGAAGGCTGATGTGCTATCCATTGAGCAAACCCAGTTAGGGTAAGCTATGCCATTTTATAAAATACACACACTGAATTTATATAGTTGATAATTAAAATGAATCCTCTATATGGCTTATGTGGTGATAGTGAAGCATCCATCTTATATAAATACTGCTGTCTGAAATTTTAACCCTGCTATTTGGCTTCTGTAAATTCTTGCTTGCTAAGACTACTCCCACTTCAGAGAGGCCATTAAACCTTCCCCAGACAAGGTTATCACTGCTGGTGCCAGGGAAGGCCTCTGGTTGAGGTCTCAAGGCCCCAGCACATACGGGCTCTTTAAGAACTTGCAAAAGGGGCCAGAAACACCCCATATTTAGGAGACAAAGAAGGTAAAAACATATAAATAGGGAAAATCCCTGCATGTTGGGCCCAGAATTTGAGAGACATTTTCCTCTGGGGCGTAATAAAAGTAACTCCATCTCTCTAAGTATTGCTTTGTTCTTCTTCGGTTTTCTGTAACAATAGTAAAGCCAGAAACATTTTGTTTGAAACAAGCCTTGTCTCCTCCTCTCCCCTACCATCTAGATTTCCCGACTTTTAATGCCCATTTCAAATTCTATTCCTTTCAAATAGTTGTTCCTGAATACTATAACAGAATCAAGCCCATCCTCTTGATACTGACCTAGATACTATTTATTGTCTATTTATGAAATTAACTTGGATTACAACTTAACTTTGGGTTGGTGGTTGACTTGGAGGTAGCATCTGGGGCCAAAGGACTTTAATACCCATTCCTAATCTTTTGATTACAGTCTAGATTTTGTATATAACTTTTTAGCAGTCCTACCAGTATACCCCTGTCCCTTATGAAACATGTTCCCAGGAACTGTGGTTTCATGGGATACTAATACGTGTTATAAAAAATGGCTCTGTGATTAAATAAGTTTGGGTAGTTCATGTTTTAGATGAAATACTCTAAATTAAATATGTCTCTATTGCAGGACTTGTCAGAGCCTTTAATATGCTTCTATTCTTCAAAAGGGAGAATATAGTATGTAGTTTTGGTATATTATTTTAGTTGGTTTCTTCTTTTTGGTTCTCTGATTGAGTGATTTTTTTCTAACCTGTCTTCTAATTCACTGATCCAATCCTTGGCTTCTCCTATTCTGCTGTGCATTCCTCCCACTCTTCTTTATTAGTGCTATGTCATTCTTCATAGTTACTCTGTTTTCTGATGCTATTGAGCATCTTTGCCATTATTATTCTGACCTCTGTGTCTGATAAATTTCTTTTCTCCTTTTCATTTAGTTCTTCTTCTGGAGAATTCTTTCATTCTTTCCTTTGGGGCTTGCTTTTTTGTCTCCCCATTTTGGCTGCCTGTTTGGGTTTGTGACTGTGTACTAGGTAGATCTGCTATGCCTCACAATCTTTAGAGCAGGATGGTGTCAGATGTTGCTTATGATTGGCCCTGTGTACCCTGTATGGAGCTATCAGCAATCCATAGCTTCTGGCTCTCTCTACTGGGGCTGGGTGCCTTTGGAAAGGACCAAGATGTGCACCAGGGTCTGCTTTTCCTAGCCCCAGGCTGTAAAGTAGATCAGGCAAAGACTGAAAGCCTCCAGAGATCCACCTCTGCCTTCAGTTCCATGGACACTCAGCCTTGATTAGCCTCAGGCTACTGACCACAGGGGGTGGGGGGCGGCAACAGGTTTTCCAACAGGGTTGGGCAATTGCTTCTGTCTGTGGGCTGATTGTTATTCTCAGTCTCCCAATGGGCCTCTGAAATTTCACAGGGTAGAGCCTGGGAGTTTTCCAATAGGGTGGGGCAATAGCTTCTTCCCTAGGCAAAAATCACTTTGATAGCGAAAGTACATGGGCAAAGATGTTCTCCACAGTGTGAGGGAATGACTCAGCACAGGAAACCCGGGTGTCTGCCTTCCGAGGCCTAACCTTAGAGCCCCCAATACTGGTTTCTGCTCACACAGCTCCAGTCCACTCTGCCCTCCCTCTGCCAGAGCCCAAGGTGAGTGGCTGTACACGAAATTATGTGCATTGGTCCTTTAAAAGGGTGCCTGCCTTTCTAGCTGTCTCTTTCTGGCAGACAGCACCCCTGCTGCCTTTCACAGCCAGATGTTATGTGGGCACCTTTCTCAGTTCTGGTGCTCTGGGCTGAGAGCCCAGCTTGGGGTTTAGACCCCAGAGTTCTCAGTGGGAACCCACCACAGCTGAGATATCCCTTCATAACTTCAGTTTCTGTCTGTGGGTGCCTGGCCAGCACTTTTGCACCTCTGCACTTCCTACCAATTTCTATGTGGTCTCCACTTTCCATCCTCAATTATCAGGCTTCTCTCAAGCTAGTCTTCAGTTGATTATTCAGGATAATTTTTCTGTATTTTAGTTGTAATTCCAGATTGGTCCTGGGAGCGTGTCAGTGTAGAATCCACTTACTCTGCCGCCATCCCTATATCTTTACAGGGCCTTTTCTGTGTGTGTGCAAGGAGAGAGAGGGACGTTGATGTATTATTTTGATTGACTTGTTTTCCATAGCATGTATTCAGGAATACTGGACTCCTTGGCTTTTTAGGGGAAGATGATCTACTCTTCTGTTATTGCTTAGTAAGTGACTTCTAGAAACATCTTTTGTTAGATACTCATTTCATTTGGGAGGAAGAATATCTGAGACTTCTCATTTTACAATGAGAACCAAGCTTTTCTCTATATCCTCACCAACACTTGTTGTTTGTTGATTTTTTGATGATAGTTATCCTGACAGGTGTGAGGTGATATCTCGTGTTTTTAATTTGCATTTCTCTGATGATTAGTGACATTGAGCATATTTTTATATGTCTGTTGGCCATTTCCCATAAAGTAGGTTGTGTTGGCAAGGGTGTGGAGAAAATGAAACCCTTGTGCACTGTTGGTGGAAATGCAGATTGGTGCAGCCACTGTTAAAAGCAGTATGTATTTAGTAAAATAAAAAATGGAACTGCCTTATGACCCAGTGATTCCACTTCTGGGAATTTATTTCAAGAAAACTGAAACACTAATTTTGAAAGCATATATACACCCCTATGTTCATTACAGCATTATTTACAATAGCCAAGATTTGAATCAGTAGGTGAGTGGATAAAAAAGCTGTAGTACATTTGCATAATGGAATACTACTTGGCTGTAAAAAGGAAGGAAATCTTATTCTTTGTAACAGCATGCATAGGCATAGAGAACATTATGCTCAGTGAAATAAAGCAGTCAGAGATAAAATACCATATGATTTCACACATTTGTGGAATTTAATGAACACACTGAACTACCAAGCAAAATAGAGACAGACTTATAGATAGAGAGCAGGCAGACGGCTCTGGTGGGGTGGGAAGGTATTGGGGAAGGTGGAGGGATTGTGCAAAAAAGGAAGAAAAGAACTCATGGGCATGGACTACAGTGTGGTTTTGGGGGGTGGGAAAGGGGGGTGGGTGGAGGTGAAAGTAGGCATATGGGATAAATGGTGATGGGAAAAGTAAAATAAAATATATAAAAAAAGAACCAATCTTGACCCAAGTGACCATGAGGTGTGCTTTGCTGTCTTCCAGTTCTTACTCTTCCTCTAGGGTGAATCAGCAATTAACTTTACTTCATGAAATGCTGAATTTTATAATCTCTACTATCTACCAGAAGGATTCTTTCCCCTTCTCAAACTTTAGTTCAAAAGGAGACCAATTGTTTTGTCCTGCTGACCCCTTTCAATCATATTTGAATAAAAGGCCAATTGTAAGCATAGTAATTCACCACCCCTGTGTCCACTTCTCTTCATGTAAGAGTTGTACTTATTTTAAGCTGATTTCATGAAGTTATTCTTTCTTTACCAATGCCTGGAAAGAGTGCTTATTTCTTCTTTTTATCCTTAAGAATCGGTGTTTCTGGAATCATGAATGTAGAAAGAGGGTGGCTGTGAAGCAAACCAACTTGATTTTGAATACCTGCTCTATTTCTTACTAATTTCATGGGTTTGGGAAGGGATTTCACCTTTCTGAACCTTAGTTTTTCCATCTACAAAATTAGAAGGTTAATACCCCCCTACCTCGCTGGAAGGCTGTGACATTTCTTTCTCTGTCTTTGCAAGCTGAAATGGAAGATGATCCAAAGCCAAGTTATTACCCCAAATTCATCAATTGCTCACATTGTTTGCAATTGTGCCTCCTTTCTGTAGCTGAAATTTCTTTCCCCACACTGGCCTGCACTGTCACTTAAATAGCACACAGACCTTTCCTGGCTTCTTTTTTTTAATCCTCACCTGAGGCTATGTTTATTGATTTGAGAGAGAGAGGGAGGGAGAGAGAGAGAGAGAGAGAGAGAGAGAGAGAGAGAGAGAGAGAGAGACAGACAAACAGACATTGACATTGATGTGAGAGTGAAACATCAATTGGCTGCTTCTTGCACACCCCTGACCGGACATTGAGCCTGAAACCTGGTCATATGCCCAGATCAGGAATTGAACCCATAACCTTTTGGTGCATGGGACAATGCCCAATCAACAGAGCCACAACAGATAGGGCAAAGGTGATTTCTTCTATTTTAGAATCAATAGGGTTTATTGCAGTATGGATTTTGGACCAGATGGGAGAATCAGTAAGTTTATGACATTATCATTCTTCTCAGGAACTAAAAACAAGGAAAAAATCTCTCAAATAAGTACAAAATGTGCTACTGAGGACCAATAAGTATCCCCTAGTAGAAACATTTTTATCAAAATGTGACAGAAGTTCTTTCTTTAGAAAGGTGCCAAGTTAATTAGCACCTTATAAGACCTTGTTATAGCTCAGAACAACTTTCCATCTGCTGATAATTCAATCGTTACACGTGTGACACAGGGAAATCGGCTTCACATTCCATTACATAATGTAAATCGACAGTCAGTGAATGCTGCTCAATAGCTTGATGCCATTAATAAGGTTGTTTCTTAAATTCATAACAAATATCAAGTTATTTTCTCAGTAGGTTAAAAATATAGACCCAACACGTGTGACAGTTTTGAGATGTGAAACAGCCTGGCACATCTGCTGTGCTTCTGGAAGTTGTGGTCTGCAGATGGAAAAGATCATGTGGGCACTGATCTTTGAGGTCAAGAAGGTTCTAGAAGGACATCCTGCAGGGCAGGGCAAAGCATTGTTCAGCCATCCTTCTCCCAGGTTGTCTTTAGCTATTGACTGCTCCTGTTCTAGAGGGCTCTGCCCCGCCAGTGTGGAGGTGCAGCCAGGGCAATGCCATGTAGGGTTGAGGGCAGGAGAGCCTTGTGAATAGATGCCAGCAGACTGGCCTCCTGTCATGCTTCCACAGACTTTCAGAATTGAGTCCAGGGATCCTCTCTGGTTAGAGCATTCTGAGAGCCTGTTAGGTCCGGTATACCAGCACAACAGCCCAGGGAGTAGCCATACTTAGGGCGGCAGGAAACTCATCCCCAATCTGATCACCAGCCCTGCAGCTGGAGCAAGCACTGGAGCCAGCCTATGTGGTGGGCTCTGTGTTGCCTCTGGTGTGTGGGTGGGAGTGGGGGTGGGGGGTGGGGAGGCTTTCTCTCCTGCTTGACCCACAGTTCTGTTCTAATCCTCAATGTTGCCTCTCTCCACCCATGGCTTGATTACGGTTTTCCTCTCAAACATCCATTGTGGGCAAAGAAGGGAAACCTTTTCATCTCTTTCAGGTAGGGTAGTGTTATGTTCAGAGTTAAGACACAAAAGTAAAGCAAATAGACAAATTAAAAACAAAAAAACAATTCAACAACCTAACAAAGTCAAACAAAGAGGAGGCACAGCTTTGGGCAGCAACAAGGAAGACGACTGCAAAGGTCTGGGCTGGGTGGAGCAGCACGGCTGAGGGTTCTCTCGGCTGCTCAGGGAATGGCTCAGAGAGGCCAGGGTTCTTGACCACCTGGGGAAAGGATCTGCTGTACACAGGATTGGACTTGAAGAGGGGGTGTCTGAGCCCAGGCACCTTTCATTTTGGGAGAGCGGGGATTGGAGAAGCACCCACCCTCGTGGAGGGCAGGGGTCACCAATAAAGAAGTGTGTCCTCAGGGTGGTTTGTAAAGTGTGAAGAAAAAAACAAACCAGAAGTGGTGCATGGTATGCTCAGTGATTGAACTATGTAAAATAGACTCCAAATCTAGCTTGTTTTGTATTCTTGGCATAAGAAATAACCTAGCTTGAAATCCATGTGTGTTTTTTTTTCTTTTTAGTAAATAAGTACATGGTAATTATAGAAAATCAGAAAATTTAGGTAATGAAAATAAAGAAGATATAGATAAGCAATCCCCCCAAATATTCTATTACTAGAGGCTGGGTGCATGACATTTGTGCACTTGGGGGAAGGGTCCTTCAGCCCAGCCCTCGCAGTCCGGGACCCCTCGGGGGATGTCCGATTGCCGGCTTAGTGGGCCTAAGCCAGCAGTCAGACATCCCCCCAAGGGTCCTTAGCGCTGCCTCAGAGGTGGGAAAGGCTCCAGCTACACTGCTGTGCTTGCCAGCTGTGAGCAGCCCTCCCCCTATGGGAGCACACTGACAACCAGGGGACAGCTCTTCTGCATTGAGCATCTGCCCCCTGGTGGTCAGTGTGCATCATAGTGACCAGTCATTTGCCATTCGGTCAATTTGCATATTAAGGTTTTATTATATAGGATATAGAGATAAGTCACCATTATAAACTGATTTAGAGTCTTCCTCTTTTCCTCCTTCCCCCTTTCTTTATCTTCTCTCATATATGTGTGAATATATAAATAAAACATGTATTATAAAGGCTATATATAATATTTGTATCATAATCTCTCTCAATATTGAAGACACCTTTTCATATATTTACAACGTTAATTTTTATATTTATACTTTTATTGATTCCAGAGAGGAAAGGAGAGGGAGAGAGAGCTAGAAACATCAGTGATGAGAGAGAATCATTGATCAGCTGTCTCCTGCACACCCCCTACTGGGGATCAAGCCTGCAACATTATTTTTGATGGCTGAATAGTATTCCTCCATATGAAGGTATTCAATCTCATTGCCTAGAGATTGACATGCTGCTCTTATTGATATTTTCTTTTAGGGGATTCTATTCCCTGAGCTTCACCTCTAATAGTGAAATCCTAAGGTTTGCTGGGGAAGAAATGTGGAATGCTTCTAGAGTCATGGACTCTCAGGGTAGGAATAGAATTTAGCTGTGATTTTGGAAAACTTCACCTCATTTTATTCGGTGCCATTTATAGCCATCTCACCCCTTGGGTGATCCAGCTTGTATTTGACAGGAACTGGGAACTCCCTATGTCAGAAAGCCACTGATTTATGTATTAGATATTTCTTCATGAAATAACCCAGAATCTGCTTTAGAACATGGGGATCTGGAGTCAGGCTGAAACTAGAGTCTTGGCTCCCCCACCCATCTGCTGTGTGACTTTGGGAAAAAGGGTAAACCTCTCTGACCCTCAGTTTCATCCTATATGATAAAATAGAAGGTATCTCAAACAGTTGTTAGGAATGTTAAATGAGCTAAGGCACATGGAGTGCATAGTAAGAGCTCAATAAAAGTCAGACATGATTATGATACTGTCTGTGCATTATTATAGCAAAGAATGTATTTGGTCCCTGCTACTTGCTATGGTGATTTAAAGGTGCTGCATGTGTCATATCTCCTATCTCAGTCTTCTCTTCTTTTTCTTTAAAAAAATATTTTTATTGATTTTTAGAGGGTAAAGGAGAGGGAGAGAGAGAGAGAAACATCAATGATGAGAGAGAATCATTGATCAGCTGCCTCCTGCATGCCTCCTACTGTGGGCAAAGAAGGGAAACCTTTTCATCTCTTTCAGGTAGGGTAGTGTTATGTTCAGAGTTAACTGGGGATCGAGCCAGCAACCCTGGGCATGTGCCCTTGACTGAAATCAAACCCAGAACCCTTCAGTTTGCAGGCCAATGCTCTATCCACTGAGCCAAACCAGCTAGGGTTCAGTCTTCTCTTCTTGGCTCTGATTCCTTGTTCTTCATAGTATAGGAAGTCATGTCCCTTCACCCCATTCATCTCCCTCTCTCTCCTGAATAAGCTTCCATTTGTACCCATTTTGAATGGCTTTAGTTCTTCTCTTCATCCTCTCCCCACTTCCCTAAACAAAAACTTACCTTTGTGACTTGATACCCAATGGGTTCTCCTTTGAGTGCACAGGGGTCTTCATTTCCCAGAGCCTCTATTTGATTCCAGTTGCAGGAGACAGGGGCAGAGGGCCACTGCTGTGCAAGTGGATTCTGTTTGAAAAGGAGCAGAGGTGAAGCATGAACTGTTTGATACTCAATGTCACCTGCTTCCTGTGTCCTCTTAAGGGCAGATTTTGATGGAATTACCAGTATAAAAACATTCTGAATGTGGAAATAACACTGTGTACTTCTTGAGTCAGGGACCTTACATTGTTCTTTTTGTTCCCCTGGTTGATGGGCCCTGCTATTAACAGTCATTGTGCGTTGAGCACTTACTGGGTGCCAGCTCTGTAATTCTTCCAACAGCCTATCAAGGAAGTTATTCTACTACCCTCACTGTAACAGCTGTGGAACCTGGAATTCAGAGAGAGTCTGACAACATCCTAAGTCACACAACTGTTAAAATGGTGGGATTTTTTAGCAGGATCATAAATAACAACATTTCCTTGCTTTCATAAATTGATAGACATAGGAGTGAAAGACATAAATATGAAAATATCACCTTTAATGTTGTAAATCTGATGGGAAAAAGTGATTATTTATGGCGAATGGAGCTTGTTGATACCTTGTTCTCCTTATCCTATATAATAAAAGGCTAATATACAAATTGTCCCCTCAACTGGGAGTTTGACTGGGAGTTCAGTCAGAAGTTTGATCAGGGGATGGGACCGGCTGGGCCAACTGCCCACAGCCCTCCCCCCCAGCTGGCCCGGCCCAGTTGGCCCCAATTGGGCCAGGCTGGCCGGACCCCACTGGTGCACGAATTCGTGCACTGGGCCTCTAGTGAGTTAATATTTTGGGAGAGTCCATTCAAGGAAAAGTTAGGGATTGAAGAATAGTTTTCTGGGCCACACTGATAGAGAAAGGGGGAGAGGAAAACCTGCAGTAAAGTTTCTGAAGGGTCTTAAGTTGAAAGGAGCCTGATTGGATTTACAGTATGAAAGTCTTATCATGGCCTTTACAGCCCTATATCTGCCTAACCTCTGGTTTCTATACACAACCTGTACCCCCTCACTCTGCTCTCCAAGCCACTTGGACCTTTCCTCCATCCATTAAATGAGCCATGCTCCATTCTGCCATAGGGCCTTTGCATGTGCCAGTTCCTCCCCCTCATCCAAATCAATCTTCCCTTGTTTTCTTCCAAGGTAGATGTCAGGAACCTGATTTAGAGGCTATTAAAGTCACAGAACCTCACATGTAAAATATTTAACTTATGTTATTACAAGAAACACAATCTAGTGCTTTAAATAGATTGGTTTTACTTAATCATTGAACACAGACCAACAAGCTCCTGTAGATTTGAGTCACCTGTCTGTGGACAGAGCAAGAGAGAGTCTGCAAGCTCCTCCAGTGGAGACACAATTCTGGGGAAAGGAGGGCTCCTCTAATCCCCTATCTAGATTGGAATCCAGAACTCCCTGACTTCAGGTTGCTTATACCTTCCAATTGGCTTCCCCGCCCCTCAGTGGTTCATTTAATGAACAACTTTTTTAAAAATATATTTTTAAATTGATTTAGGAGAGGAAGAGAGAGAGAATCATTAATCAGCTGCCTCCTGCACGCTCCCTACTGGGGATTTTGCATGTGCCTGGGCATGTGCTCTGACCTGGAATTGAACTGTGACCTCCTGGTTCATAGGTCAATGCTCAACCAATGAGCTACGCTGGCTGGGCTGAAAAACTTTGATTTTCTACTATAATATCTTATGAGAAAAAAATTCTTTGTAGACTTTTTCATGCATCAGTATTTTTAAGAAAAATTAAATACACAGTGTAATTTTGGTTGGCAGAATTCCTGCTCTTGACACAATGGATAACTTTGCTTGTGCCAGCAAGCCAAACTATTTTGACAACGCATGTGACTGGAGCTGTTTGTTAACAGCCATTTTGTGACAAGAAGGTTGACAGATTTTTCAGGTCTTTCCACTCTGACCAGACATCTTATCCAGCCTGATGTCTCTTTCTCATTAGACTAGATCAGAGAGAATGGTATCTCACCTCTAATTAAATCCTCATCTTTGTCCAACTGTTTGAAAGGGCAACTGTCTTAAACCTTTGAACTTTATTTGTAATACAAAACTTCAATTAGATAAAGGACAATAATTAGCAGATATTTTATCTTTGGGCATAATTAAATCTTTAAGAAGGGACGTTTTAATCAATGAATTGTAATGACAAGTTCATAAATTAATTAATCCCACCAATGGAGGCTTGGCAGTAATCAATGGGTCTTTAAAGAGGCTCCGGGTGAGGGGACGTGGGAACATGGATGCTCCCTCAGTTCAGCGTGGTGTAAAGATTCTAATTTATTAAGGATTAGCTGGCTCCAAAGATTACCTATTTACTTAAGGGAAAATCATTGAAAATATTAACTTTTAATGGGATGAAAACCTTCTTCTTGCAAGGTTTTGCTTTTGAAACTTTCTTCTTAGAGTGCTCAATTCAGAACACAGCTGCTGACTTACATTTTACCCTTGTCCTGGAGCTGTTTGCCAGCTTACTGAATTGACAGCGGGCTTGAACAGAGAGAAAGCAAAGTGCAGGTTAACTACATTAGATATTTAAAGGGTTTTCTTCTAAAACAGTAGTCAGCAACCTCTGGCCCACTGCCTGTTTCTGTAAATAAAGTTTTATTGCAACACAGTCATGCCCATTTGTGTTTATATTGTCCATGACTATGTCACACTACAAAGGCATTTGTGTATCTCTCTCTCTCTTTATACACACACACACACACACACACACACACACACACACACACACACACTAGAGGCCAGTGCATGAATTCATGCACCAGTGGGGTCCCTCGGCCTGGCCTGTGGGATCGGGCCAAAACCAGCTCTCCGACATCCCCTGAGGGGTTCTGGATTGCAAGAGTGTGCAGGACACACTGAGGGACCCCACTGGTACATGATTGGGGCTGGGGAGGGATGTGGAAGGTTGGCCAGCCAGGGAGGGACCAAAGGAGGGCTTCAGGGCATGTCTGGCCTGTCTTGCTCAGTCCCAATCTGCTGGACCCAGCAGCAAGCTAACCTACCAGTTGAAGCGTCTGCCCCCTGGTGGTCAGTGCACATCATAGTGACCGGTTGACTGGTTGACTGTCTGCCCCCTGGTGGTCAGTGTACATCATAGTGAGCGGTTGAGCAGCCTTAGCATATCATTAGCATATTATGCTTTGATTGGTTGAACGGACAACCAAACAGCATATTAGGCTTGTATTATATAGGATATATATCTGACCCTTCTTACAGAAAAAGTTTCACAGCCCTTGTTTTCAAACTTTGTGTCCTTTTTACCAAACCTTGAGAGTTTTGATAATATTTAAACTCAGTACAGCACTAGATAGTGTTTAGAATAAGAATAAACTAAATATTTCAAATATAAGGTTCTGGCTTTAATAGCCTCCACACCAGGTTCTATCTGGAGGGAAAAACAAAAAATAACAAGGAAAGACTGATTTGGATGAGGGGGAGAGACTGGTACATGCAAAGGTCCTGTAGCAGAAGGGAGTGTGACTCATTCAAGGGATAGAGGGAAGGTCCAAGTGGCTTAGAGAACAGAGTGAGGGCGTACAGGTTGTGTGCAGAAGCTAGAGGTTAGGCAGATCAAGGGCCATAAAGGCCATGATAAGAATTTCATAATACAAATCCAATCAATTAAAAACCCTCCGAGGACTTCATATCACTCTAGGATAAAATCCTAAGGTCTTACCTAGAAACCAGATCAGGTTGTTTGGTGTGGGGACGGAGTCTTGGAGGTTGGAGGGTGGGAGGGAGGGGAACAGAAATGCTGGTGGAGTTAGCAGGGCTCCATCCTCTGAGTCCTTGGTCCTCTGGGACTCCCTGGAGAGACCAAGTGTATATTGGCTTGTAATGGTCTCTGTCCTGTGTTGTCCACAGAGCAACTCAAGCTTTTCCAGGGCAGGGACAAAGCCTGTAGCACCTAAGGTGGGGCCTGGTGCTCACTGGGTCCTTTGTTAGTGTCTCCTGTGGGAACCTGGAAGAGAAGGGTTTCAAGATTAACTTTTGCACCCCAGCTCTCTGGAGTGGGTTCTCCTCATCAGGAAGATGTGCTGGCCTCTACTAACTAGTCAGTGGTACCAGAACAGCCAGCGCTCACTCCTGCTATTGCTGCTGTTACTTCTGGTATTCCCATTACCACAAACTCCTTTATCGCCCTCCCTGGAGGTGTAGAAACAACTCCCATGTGAACAAGCTGGGAAAATGTGATTATTTATGGTGAATAGAGCTTGTTGATACCTTGTTCTCCTTATCTCTCTTCAGTATTACTTTTTAGAGGCCTTTTAGTTATGGAAGGGGAAGATGTTGCTGCAGCCTCCATTCTACACACCATCCCCAAAGAAGCTGAATTAGAAAGGAGAGAGGAAACATGGCCCTTTTGCCTTTGTTCATCCCTGCAGTCTATGCAAATTATTAAATCTTGATAGTATCTAGTTGGGGAATGGTTCTCCAGAGAAACAGGACACACACACACACACACACACACACACACACACACACACACACACCCTTCAGTTTACCCCTGAGATAAGGTGGGCAGAGAGGACCTATGCTGGAGCCTGAGGAGGAGGTGGAGCAACTAAGGGAAGTGTAGTTGTTGCTGGTGGGGGTGGGCGTTGGGTGGGAAGACAGTACATACACAAGCCCCAAGGTAGGAGCTTGGGGTGCTTCGCACACAGGAAGAAGGCCAAGGTTATAGTTATGAGTGGTGTAGCAAGGTTGGGTAAGGCATGAATGGAGGCTGGGGTTATTATCAGGGGCCAGATCAGAAGGCTGGACTCTATTCAAAGTGTGAACGGAAGCCACTGAAAGATTCTAAGTAGAGTTCTAAGGCTGTTACAAAAAATTACCACACACTTTATGGCTTAAAACAACAGAAATTCATTTTGTCACAATTCTAGAGGCCAGAAATCCGAATTCAAGGTGTCAGCAGGCCCAGCTCCCTCTGAAGGCTCTAGGGGAGGGTCCTTCCTGCTTCTTGCAGCTCCTGGTGGCTCCATGTGCTTCTTGGCTGGTGCCCTCATCACTCCAGTCTCTGCCTCTCTCTCCACATGGCCACTTCCTCTGTGTCTGTGGGTATCTATCTCCCTCTCCCTCTCTTATCAGGGCACAAGTGATTGAATTGAGGGCCCATCCTAAATCCAGGGTGATCTCATCTTGAGATCCTGAATTATATCTACAGAGATCCTTATTTCCAAATAAGGTCTCATTTTCAGACACAGGGGACTAGGACATGAACATATTCTTTGTTGTTGTTAATATTAAAAAAAAACTTTATTGTTGAAAGTATTACAGATGTCCCCTTTTATTCTCCATTGACCCCTTCTAGCCTGCCCCATTCCCTATCCCAGGCCATCACCACACTATTATCTGTGTCCATGGGTTGGTTATACATGCATACAAGTTCTTTGGTTAATCTCTTCCCACCCACCCATCCCAACCTTCCCTCTGAGATTTGACAGTCTATTCTATGCTTCTATGTCTCTGGAACTATTTTGTTCATCAGTTTATTCTGTTCTTTAGATGCCACATAAGAGTGAGATCATGTGATACTTGCCTTTCTGTTGTTGAATTTTGATGTAATTTAACCCACCATCTAGGGAGCAACATGATTTTGAATGTAAGACCATTGCTTGCTTTCTTGGGGCAGGAAATTGGATTGAAGAGGCACAAGTGTGACACCAGGAGGACCGGCTAAGAGGCCTCTGTGAGCTTCCAGATGGGAGATAAAAGCCACTCTCAGATGTGGTGTCCCTGTGATGGGGTGGGCTTGGGGAGGTGTTGTGAATGGAATACCTTGGTCAGGAAGCTATCCATGGTCTGGAGGAAGTTAATGAAGGTGGATCTTTTGCGAAGTCAGACAATTTTTTTTCTATCTTCCTCTGAGAGGCTGTGCAAAGAGAGAGGCCCAGAAGATCAAGGAGATACTAGTTCAAGGAAGGGTCTGATCCAGCACAAAGAGGACGCTAAATACACAACATATGCTGTGGAATAAGTGCAAGTAGAGGATTATTCCAGAAGCATTTTTCTCTGACTGTGTGTTGGCTTTGGGCAAGGATGCAGGTTTCCCCTTTGTAAGATGTTTTTAAAAATAACAAACTCATTTGAACAGGGCTTAAAGTTCCTTGGCAGGGAGACATTGGACACTTGGAAATATTACCATTATTTCTGGAGCCAATTTTAGCAAGGACGGCTCTGTCTTTAATTACTGGTTGATGCTGAGCTATACAGGCAAATAATTACATGCACAATTAGTTGTTCCCACAAGTAGCCAATTACGGGAACGATTATTTAAGAAAATTGTGGCTCCTGCTAAAGGGACTTTCATCGTTGCCTCAAAATAATTTCTGTATAAAAATTGCTTTTATTGCATGTATTTTCCCCCCCTATCTGCTGGGCTGATAAAGTGGCTCTTGCAGTCTGTTTGTGGGTAGAGAGAACTGTGGAAACCAGGTCTCTCTGGGGCATCACGAGATTCAAGAAAGAGTGGGGTTCAGAGTTGGAAGCTCTTCTAGGACCCGTCTTGCTCTGGAAACCACATCTTAGCCTAAAGATGGAACCTTAGGCCTGGTTGACAAGGGCCCATTTGGAGTCACGTGGAGCCCTACAGCTCAGCCACATGTCACAGTCAACTCACTCCTTGTGCCCATCAGCACAGTTCTCACTGCTTCCTGATGATTATGCTTGCTACCTTGGCCACCTTGCCACCTGAGCACTACATATCCTGTGATGTAGCCAAAGTAGTCATAAAACCATGGGCTCTCAGAATGAGAGGGATGTAAACATCATCTAGATCTGCCTCACTTCAGAGGCAGAGAGGTGAAGGACTCACCCAGTGGTCAGCAGTCCAGCTGAAATGTACCCAGCTTGCCTGGTTCCTCCTGCTCTTCCCATCATGCCATGCCAGCTGCTGAGGGCACCAACTAGGGGCTAATGCAACCATCAGCATGTTATGACCATTACAACTGAGGGGCAGCTTAATGGCTTCCCTCCGTGTCTGGTGCACACTGGGCACTATGCCAAGGAGAGTTGGAAGTGACTCCAGAGAACCTTCTAGGTTAGACCTCTCATTTTATGTCTGAGCGGAATTTGGAAAATGCAGTTATGTGAGATTCCTTTCTCTCTTGAAACCTCCATGATCAACCCTCACCTCACTTCTGAAGGAGAAACCACAAATCCAAATGCCAGTGTTTGGGTTGGTCCATATAAAACTGGTTCCTGCCCCCAAATAGAAAATGTGTTTTTGTGTTAGCTACTATTGATCAATAGTCATTTCCCCCCTTGTTTTTATAGTGACATCTATTATACCTTAATATGTTATAGTACATGTCTGGTCCCAATTTTTCAATACTCTGCACTAGTATTTTTTTTATTAACAATATATTTAATTTTACCCAACATATCCAAAATATTGTCATTTCAAAGAATAGTGTAAACCTTGTTGAGATATTTACATTTTGGGGGCTAAGTCTTCAAAGTTCAATGTATATTTTACACTTAGAGCACATCTCAGTTCGAACAGCCACATTCCCAGTGCTCAGTAGCCATGTGTGGTCTTACTGCACAGTCTGCCATGGTATTTTATATCCATATCCTTGCCAAGGCCTCATGGTGGCCAAAATGTACTTTCCTGCACCCTTGAATTTGAGTTTGAACGTGAGATTGGTTTTGGCTAAAGAGTTGCTAGTATATGTGACAAGAGGAGAGGTTTGAAAAATGCTTGCACATTGGGGCATGCCCTTCTATGAATAGGCTGTACCTTTAGCCACCACACTCCTTGGCCACCCTTCGAACATCTGGAGTGAAGAAATGAATGAGTAATTTGGACTTGGCAATGATTCACTCTTGTAGTCTCATTGCAGATGTCTTTTTGTATAAGAAAAGGACTCCTTTATGTTATATTGGAAAAGAACAAAAATACAATAGGTAGTTTTAAAAGGCAGCTGTCTTCTGCTCCCCCTCCCACCCTGAATTGAAAGAAACAGGCTAGCATCCTTTTATGGGTCACGACTGGCTGTCCAATGCCTACACCTCTGGTAAGATCTAATAGCATTTTTGTGTATCTTTCAAAGGTTGTGTGATGGCCTGTGCTAAGTAAGCTGGACGTAATAAATGGATCCGTTAACCACAAATTCCTCTCGTTGGCTACTCAGGGTTCTTTGCCTATTCTGGAATCAGGGTCAGTCTCTGAAAAGATGCTATCTTCACTTTATGAGATGCAAATCCGATTTGTTCTCTGGGGGACCATGGCTCAAGCCTCTTCTCCTAGGACCCAAAGCTTTTGGTTCTGGAGATAATGTCTTCCACAACCTTGGCACATTTGAAGAGCACCAGCCAGTTATTGTGTAGACTGCCCTTCAGTCTGGGTCTCTTGACCTTTGCTCAGGACTCCACTGAGGTTATGCATTTTTGGCAAGAATTTGCAGAAGTGACTCTGGGACTTCTCAGTACATCCTACTAGCAGGCTCATGGTGCAATGTGTCTCATTGCCAAGAAGTTAGTTTTAATTGTTTGGTTAAAGTAGTGTCTGCCAGGTCTCTCCACTTTAAAATTACTCCTTCCCCCTTTGTAATTAATAATTATCTCAAGGGGAGATTCTTTGAGATTATGCAAATATAATGTTTTTGCGTAATACCTTCAGCCCACTAATTTCATCTTCCCTTGTTGATCTTCCACCTGCCTTTTACGTTTGAGTTCCTTAGGGTGTGGTCCTAGGCCTTCCTGCCACCCTCTAACTCATCCCAGGAAATCTCATGCACCCACAGCTCCAGTGACCATCAGAATGCTGCTGGCTCCCAGGCTGCCTCTCCATGGCTGTATCACAGACATCTCCCCTAACCACCCCCACAACTCTTCTTTAGATTCCCGATGCACCCTGCCTCCCAACCTGCTCCTCGCCAGGTTTTCCAAGCTCATTACCGGTCATGACCTGCACCCAGTTAGAAGGCTGAGGGTTCCCTTTAACAATGTTGTCATCTTCATCTTTTACATTCCGCTAATCACCAATACCTGTTGATTCTTTCTCCTTAATCTTTCCAATCCTTTTCTTGACCATAGACAATACCACAAATTGAAACCACAGTCATCTCTCCCCAGGACTGCTTTGCCCTTGTAACGGGTCCCTTGGCTCTTAATAGTTCCCTTCTATGATGTTTCCTACATAGCCCCCAATACAAGGCTATTCACACCCTTTTCCCATTAGGGAGGGTGTTATGTCAATCTTGTGACTCACACTTTGAGATATTACACAGCTATTGCTAACTATGAGCTAGTTATATACCAGGGCCTCTGAATGAGTGAATGAATGAGTGGAAGAGAGGGAACAACTTTCTCTTTCCTTATGTTAATGGCTCCAATGGCACCTTCCCAGGGCTGGGACAAGGGGGAGACAAATGAGGCAAACACCTCAGGTGCACAATTTAAGGGTGACACAAACACTCAGTAAGGAAGATCATTTTTTTAAATGAGATATTAAAAAAACAAAATTAATGCAAAAATCCACAATGAACAAAATATAAAAATTTAAATATAGACAGTATTTTTATTTAAGGTCATCCTGCACCTAGCCTCGACCCTGGTCCTTCCATTGCTAATGGGGACATTTAACTCAGCAAATTGTAATTATTTAGAGCAGGAGTTCTCATGGGGAGGGACAGTGACTTTGACCCCTAAGAGACAGTTTACACTGTCTGGGGACACTTCTGGATGTCACACTGGGCTGAGGTGGGGTGCTACTGGCATCTAGGGTGTGGAGGTCATGGATGCTACTAAACATCCTACTGTGTTCTGGACAGCCCCCATCACAAAGAACGATCCGGCCCCAAATGTCAATAGTGCTGAGAGTGATAAATTCTGCCTTAGAGGTACTTAAAAAACAATTGTGTTCTTGTCTTTGAAAGCTCTGCATAACTAAAAAGAATATATCAAGGAGAGTTTGGCAGGGTGGTAAGCAATCTTAATGGGGATACACTTACCCTCTTCCCCCATGTTGGCAAAAGAGTCTGATTAGTCCACTCCCAGGGTGACTGAGGTTGAGAAACAGGCCCCTTCTAGTGGTCCCCTCCAAGGCCACTAGTTGACTCATTTCTTAGGAAACAGTGGTCTCTACTCTGAGGAAAGTAGGGTCGCTGGGCCTGGAAGCGGTTCTCCAAAGAGTCAGTGTCTGTCTCTCTCTCTCTCTCTCTCTCTCTCTCTCTCTCTCTCTCTCCCCCCTCCCCCCCCCTTGTTGTTGCTTGTTTGTTTTACCTCCTACCCTCTCCTTAGTCTGTAACACTGTTCCTACCCACTGGCTATGTTAGATTTCACCCTGTTGCCACTCCCTGGAGCACCCTCATTCTGTGCTTGTTATCTTGTCCCTTGCCCACACCTGGTAAGTCGTCTTTTCACTAAGGCCTTTGAAGGATCTGGAAGGGAATGTCCTTGCTTCTAGTACCCTGATAGCTAAACTCCGCTTCCAAGTGATGTTGACTCTTGGTGACCCCACAGTTTTCTGCTAGTTCATCTTACTTCCCCCTTCGGCTGGGCGTAGTTCTACATGTAATTAGTGTGGTGACCATGGGCAAGGCTCCTTGATTCCCACAGTCTTGGCTTTATCATATGTTTAACTGATAGCATAATTATCTGGCCTCCAGACCTCATAGGGCAATCCCCACCATCTAAAGAAATCATGTATGCTGAGAGCATTGTAAATTACACAGCACTACCCTAAGTGAAGCTGCTATTACCATTCTCATTTCCCCACATTCACACCACGTTATCACATCTGCTTGCAAAAGCCTTCCCCATGAATCCTTAGGATGTAGGAAGGAGGCCTGTTCTTAGGCATGGAAGAAAACAAACTCTAGTAAGCATCACCTAGAGGCTGGAAAAGAGACTAAATCATGGAAATTGCATGTGTGCGCCCTCAGTGCATCTCTTCCGAGGGACAGAGCAGTGCAGTATCCTGGTCATTTATTAATTTAACAGGCATCTACTAAGCATCTTGAATGAGACAGGATGGGGCTGTGTAGCCTAGTCTTAGTTTAGGCTGCCATGACACAATACCGTAGACTGGGTGGTTTAAAAGACAAAAATGTATTTGCTTATAGATCTGGAGTCTAGAAGTCCAAGATCAAGGTGCCAATGTGATGGGGTCCTGGTGAGAGCTCTGTCCATGGCCTGCAGATGGCCAGCCACCTTCTTGCTGTGTCCTCACGTAACACAGAGGGAAAACCCAGGTGTCTCTTCCTCTTCATATAAGGACACTAATCCCATCATAGGGCATAGCTGCATGGCCTCATCTAAACCTAATTCTCTCTCAAAGGTCTCATCCCCAGAGATCATCCCAATGGGGATTAGGGCTTAAACATTGGGGAGCACCAGTCACTCCACATTACCTATGTGTTGGTTATCCCATCACCTGGGAGACTTGTTAAAATACCAGTTCTCATGCCCTCCCCAGAGACTCTGCCTCCGTATGTCTGGGGTGGGGTCAAAGATTCGGTGCTTTAGCATGCAGCCCAGGTATGTCCAGAACAGGTGGCCTCTGGACCACCCTGTGAGAAACACCACCTTATGAACGTGAGATGTTTTAAATTCTGGCTCTGGTACTTGCTACTCGGGTGGCCTACCATAGAGTATTCTTTATCATTTCTGCCTCCGAGAGACTCAGTTTGTTCATCTGTAAAATGGACATAGTAATAGCGACTTGCTTCCTCTGGGTTTCTGTGAGGGTTAGTTTAAAATTATTGGTTAGTTGAATTATTATTAATTATTAATTAATTATTAACATTTGCAGAGAGCCTGACAGTCCTAAATGCTGTCGATTTGCTGCCATTGCCACCAGCATCATCAGGCTATTTTCTCTGCCTACTACAAGATGTTGTAATCTCTATCTTGTCCCCTTACAGTGTCTGAAAGGATCTTCTGAGCTTGGGTGGAGAGCAGGCCCCTCATAATGCCAAGCGAGGAATGCATTGCTGTTCGCAGGGGTGCCCATATTTAGTAGGACACCTTTCACAGCCATTTCTCCATCTCTTAGACACAAAACAGACAGACTGGGACTGGCTAGGTTTTGCCCCCTATGCATCAATAAAGGCGTGTTGACCTTTGTTTTCCAAGTGCTCCCCATGAATTTCCTCTTGCCTAAGTTAACTTTGTCCCTGCCTGAGACAATGGGCTGGAATATAGCTCATCTTTCATGCAGCCACCAGATGGCGGTGTTTCCCTTGTCATGGCCCAGAGACCCCACACCTCTTCCCCTGGTTTTAGTGCCTAAGCATCCTGTTCCAGGTGCGGGTTTCCCTGCTGACAGTCATGGTGTCCCATTGTCCACTACTGGGATGTAGGTAGGACAATTCCAACTTCTCTCAGTAGAATGTTATGCCCCTGTAGGCACAGAGCACATTCAGAGTTGGCCCAAGGAAAGCCGTCTATTTCTAGACGGGCAAGCCATTGTTACTGACAGTTTTGGTCTGTGGGCCCAGTGGCTTACAGGTGCTGCACACTCTATTCTCGGGCTTTAGTGGACTTTCATTTCTCTATTCCTTATCTAAGTGCTGTCATTAGTGGCTTTTGATAAATGAAACCTCAGCAATTAACCTACAAGCACGAATGCTAAACCACTTCCCACACTGTTTGAAGAGCAAAGAGCCCCCATTGGCCATGAGTGACTGAGAACAGAAAGAGACTGCAGGCAGAATCTTCTGATTTGATACTGAGAACGGGTGTTAGGAAGCACTCAACCTCAGCCACTTCAGAGGTAATTCCCCTTCCAAGTACCCGATACTGACCCAGGGCTGCGCTTTCCCTGCAGTGTGCCCAGGTGATTCGCAACAGGCAGCACAGTAGTTAACCTAACATTAGGCATCAGCCTTGTGGGTTTGAGTCCTGACAAAATCACTTACTTCTTTTGTGTTTTGGGTAAGTTACTTAATCACTTTGATCTGAAGTCACCTCATCATATGATGGGGATAATAACAATACATACAGGTTTAGGTTCTTGGGAGACATAGATGAGGTAATATAAGTGAGACACTCAGGACAATGTCTGCAGGCTTAACAGGAAACTGTATATCATATGACTTAGCCTCATCCAAAGATCCCCAGAAAGAAGGAACTTTAGGAAGGCGTGGAGGAGGCAGAGACCAGAGGTCTGAGTGGCACCCAGAATATGGACATAGACATCATTTAGAGTGATGGGGTGATAGCTTCATGAGGGCATCTGGATCAGGACCAGGAGGCTGGAACTGCTGGTCACTCAATCTGATCTTGACATCGCTGATGAACCATAGAAATTGACCCTATAATTCAGGGGTGGGGAACGTCCTGCCCATGGGCCGTATAAGGCCCAAGAGATCATTTGGTTTGGCCCTGCCAAGGCATTAGGAGTGAGTTAACTAAATGTTTGGCCAAATATAGCAGGCTGACTTTTTTAAGTTGATAATTCTGTATGGCCAGCAAATAATGTTATAAATATCCAAACGTCCCCCAGCAGAAAATGTAAGGGGTGTGTGTGTATGTGTGTGTGTATGGTTTTCTTATTCTCATTTCTACTATCTTTCATTCTCTGTTCTGGAAATTCATAATTACTAATCTTTCATCATACTTCCTTCCTTTTCCCCTACTACCCTCTCTCCCTAGTGCTCTTTACCTTTCTTCTCGGGTTCCCTCATCAAGGCCCAACTCAGCTGTCACTCTGTCCTGAAGTCTTTCCCAAGTGTCCCTTGATCCCTCAGTTCCATTTCCTCTTCTCTAGCCCAACCCTGTGCCTGTTCAACTTGCATCCTAGGTGCCTCCTCAATTTGACCCTAGTCCTAGCCCCATTGCACTTAGAGCACTTAACAATTACATTATATGGTAATAGGAATAGTATCTGTAAACACATTAAAACAAAATTAAACATTAAACATAAGGCTCAGCTTCTCTTTGACAGCCTTCCTCGCCCAATCTGGATCTCCACATCGATTTTTGGAGGCATCACTGTTACCCCTTTGAAATGTTTCATTCAGACTTTTTGCTATTACATTTGTTAGTGCACGTTTGCTTATCTCTAGGGCTTTCTACCTGCCCTGATGACAACAGTTACTGCAATAACATTGAATTTTTTTTTTCTATATCTGTCTCATTAAACAGGCTGCAGTCTATTAAAGGGCACCCACTGTGTATTAAACCTTTTATCTCCAGGACTCAGCACTGAGCCAGGCACACAGGGGTGTGTTTCCCTAGGTACCTGCCTAGCAAACAATGTGGCTGAGGGTGTGCACACTGGTGTGAGGTGGGGAAAAGGATAAGACAGGATGTGGAGGGGGAAATCAGGAGAAGATTTAATTGGAGTGTAACCTTCCCACGTTGACTAAAATTCCCAGGAGACGTCTGGGATCCCTACAGAAACTGCAAGAAAGGGTAAAGTTGGAGCAAGCCTCTAAGCAGAACAATGAGTTAAGTGCAGCCGCTGATCCCTGAAAGGTCCTGCTCAGCCAGGGAGAGAGGCTGACCAGAGCGGGAAGGATGTGTGTTGTCACATCAGCAAAACCTCCCAGACCTGTGGCTGGGGGTTAGGAATTGCTTGAGACTTAGCGGAGAGGAGCCGAGTTGCTCTTCCTCTGTTGTGAGGATGCCTGTTGAGAATAGACAGTGCAAGCTCAGATCTGGATGGTAGAAGGACTTGTGAATTATGTCTCAAAGCCTAGGGGAAAAGGTGGTGTGAAACGGCTTTTGTTGTTAGAAGTGTATTGTATTACCATCGTTTGCAGACTGGGAAGTGCTTTTGCCAGGATCCTCCCCACAGGTGGAGAAGGTTTTCTGTGTTTGCAGCCTGCCTCCTCCCCTATTCATCATCTGGAGTCTCCCCTCCTGTGCACATGTCACGGGCCTCGCTATTTGAAGACTTTATCGGTGTTTATCTTGTAGTCTTTAATAAATCATTTGCTGATGGTGTGTGGTCCAGGACATTTTACATGAGTGGAGCACCACCCTTTCCCACTTAACTCCGTTTCTTTGACATGTCTGAGTCATTTCTGTTTTGGCTGTCTCTCCCTGAGCTAGAAAATGGGGGTGAAAGTGGCTATCTCAAAATGCTTGTTTGGGGAGAGGGGGCATTTCTCTCAATCTAATTCTCTATAGTCATCAAAGGATGCACATTAAAGCAGAAACATTTGTTGAAATCGAGTAGTGCAGACCGCTGACAATGAAGTTTGCTTTTCATTGGGGCGGGGGGTGAACTTTAATCTACCCCCTCCTGAGTCTTTTCAGTTCATGGTATGTTCTAGACCAGGGGTGGGCAAATGATAGCCCTCAGGTCAAATCTGGCTCCCCTTCTGACTTTTAAATAAAACTTTATTAGAGCAGAACCATACCCATTTTTTTTACATATTGTCAAGGATTCCAAGAGGGCTGTGTGATAGGTGAGCACAGGGTGGCAGCTCCCTTGACACACAGAGAATGAGCATTTATAGTTATCTTTTTGGCATGAAAACAACAGACAACAATAAGATAAATATATGCACACATATATGAAATTATTTTTTCTCCATCTAGCCCCCTTTTCTGTATACCCTTCCTCTGGTTTGCTCTTTATGTATTATTATTATTTTGGTCAGAGTAATGAATATGGACGGTTTGAAGCAAACCAAATGATGCCTTTTGAGATAAATTAGTTCATTTTCTAATAGATTCAATGTTTTTGAGCACCTGTGATGTGACAGATAGAAGGAACCTTTATCCTAGACCACATCCTAAATCTCCCCTCCTCCCACACCATCAGGGCACCCAGGTTTGTCCTGTTCTCTCATGCTTTGTCCAAGTGTCTCCTTTCCTCCACTTGAGACTGCCATCCCCCTCTTCTCCCCAAAGATTTTGAATTATCATTCAACACCAAGTTCCAGGTTTTGGTGTCACCTCATCCCAGAGTCTGCCCTATAGACACCTGGATTGGGGAGAATGCCTCCCCCAAAATGAGCTCTCATGGCTTCCTCTGCATGCCCCACCCTAGAGCATAACATTTGGAGCCCTGATGATCATCTTTCTGCAGAAGCATGATTCCTGGACGGAGGGACAACTGAGTGTAGTTGTCTGCCTGGAAAAGGGAGAGAGAGTGAGCAGATCACGCTAGCCCTGTGTTAGGCTCTTCACCTGCACGTTCTGATTCAGTCAACGAAAGGAGCCTGAGATGAAGGCCTTGCTTTGACAGGCGGGGGAAGTTGCACAGATGTCAAGCCTTGTAGCCCAGAGTTGTAAATCGGGCTAAGGTTAGAACCAGCTCTGACTTCAAAGTGTTATGTCAGATTTTGTCTGATGTTTCACAGCGAGAGGGAGGGAGTAAGGAAGGCTGGAGGGCCTTGCCATGAAGACGTGGCAACGCAATGTGACTGTGTGCCATGCTAGAAGGACGAGGCACAGAAGTTACATTCAACTCGGCCCACCAGCACACGTGGGTAGAGATGGGGAACTTGGAAGAGGGAGACGTACAAACATAGAGGAATTCCTTGTACTTTGTTAAAAAGTTGAAAATGAAAAAGCAGTTCTTTTTAAATCTGGAAATTTACTGAGGAACAGAAATTGCCTTGGTGCCCCCAGCGCTGACCTCTGAGTCGCGGAGGCAGGCTGACGCTCCCTGTGCTGGCAGATGAATACCTACCCACTCCGTGCTGGTGTGAAGTCCAGGCTCCAATAAAGACCAGCTCCCCCTGCTCCCCTGCCATTTTCCAATTGAAACCACACTTAATACCGACAGGTTCTTGGCAGAGGCCAGGTCTTTACCAGGGTCAAGTCATTAAACAGAAGAGTCCTGTTCCAGCTTCAGGAGTTGAGCTCAGCTTCTCTTGGAAAGAACACCCGCCTCACCCTCCACCCACCTCTCCCCGAGGACTGGATGCTCTCCACCGAAATAGTCATCTCTTTATCACACCAGGGCGCTGGTGAGGCCATTATGTGGGATTTCTGGAATGAAGTCCTTGTTGGAAGCAGTGGCTTCCTCCCCTCTCCTCCCCCTCCAGGAACTTGCGGAATGCAATTTTCTGTGTGCGAATCTGCCTTTGGACAGAGTGGTTCTCTTTGCTGGCAACTGCATTTGGCCTGGTCTCCATTCAACTTTCTCAAGAAATCTACTGCTGTTGTTTTGGCTGTGGGGACGGGCAAACGGAGTTGTGAACTGAGCCAGTTGTCTGGAAAATGCGGGCTCCAAAGATTTCAGCTCGGTGTGTTAGGAGACAGAGCCAATAATGTTTGACCTGGGGGCTTGCTGCCATGTCCCTGACTCCACCATCCTCTCATGTGACAGAAAGGGATACTGAGGCCCAGAGAAGGGCAGGCACTTGATCAGGGTCTCACAGAACATTACTGGTAGATGCTATATTAGAATCCCAGCCTCACTATCCAAGTCCATTCCCACCCCATCACTTCTTCATGTGTCCCTGTATTACTCCTGCAGATATTTTAAATTCAGGTCTAAACTCAAGGAGTGGGATTACAGGGTACAGATATTCTGGGGTTTTGTGTTTTTCTGGCTAATTTGTGTGACATGAGGTTACATAGAATGCAGCAAAGCAGACCAGGCTCTAGGCCCCAGGCATGTTCAATGCTGGGTGAGGGAGTATGGGGTTGGGAGCCAGGGTCACCTGGGTGTGTCACCCGGTCACCTATGACTAGGGACTTGGGCCAAATAGATTCTTTTTTTCTGACATCTTGGTTTCTCATCAGTACATTGTGCCTAATGTCACCTTTCTCATGGGATAGTTGTGTAAATGAGATAATGTGGGAAGTGCTTGGTAACGTAGTGCTTGCTTGCTACACATTGGCTGCCTCTCCCCCCCCCCCCCTCCACCTCCTTCCCCCACTCCTCCTCCTCCTCTTCCTCTTCCTCTTCCTCCTCCTCTTCTTCCTCTTTTGTAGGTGGAAATGTATCACCTGAATTATATTAACTTTTGAGATTCCTGGAGTTTTGAAGGGTATAGTGAGACAGTAAAAAAAAAAAAGAGAAAAGGGAATATTTGTTGAGTATTGTGTGCTAAGCCATGTGCTTCTAGAACCATCTTATAATTAACTCTGGGATGTTCTTCACAGGACAACGGAGGAGTAGTAAAATCTTTCTCTGAAAGCTCTTATGTGTGGCCACTCATGTTTGCATATGGAGTTCAGGAGAATGCTAAACAGGCCACAAATTTGTCCACAGCAAATATTCCAACCCCAGCCCGATCCGAGGTGGGGGAGTTACAAGAGTGGCTGCTCAGTGACTTCACCTTATCCCCCCACCTGAGTGTGGAAAGCTTTGGATTCCCCACATGCCTTACCTCTCTTGCTCCTCTCCATCTGCCTCCATCTCAGCCCCCTGGTATGGGCCATCAGCTAACTAGGCTCTGAGGGCCGAGGGAAAGGGTGTGGGGCGGGGGGGGGGGGGGGGGCGGGGTGCAGGCAAGGTGAGAGAAGTGTGCAAGGCTCCCTTGTTCTTAGCAACTTCATGTGAGTTCTTGGGTCCAAAGAATTTCTCTTTTAGCCTTGAGCTGCAGCAGTGAAGACCAGTATGGGAGAGGGAAGGCAGTGAAAACAAAACCTGCCTCCATACTTTATGTTCTTGCATGTGAAAGAGAGAGCTGTCCAATGAGAGAGTGATGATTACTCCTCTGCAGACGGGGAAAGTGAGGCTGAGAGCTTATACACATTGCTCAAGGCCATACAGTGAGTGGAGTTGGGTTTTGAACATAGGTCTTTATGATCAGAACTGTATCTGCCTCTTAGCAACCCAACCTTAGCTCTGGGTTTTCACAGACCTGTGTTTGAGTGTCATAATGTAATTTTTAACAAGCTGAGTTTGTACAGGAATATCACCTCCAGGGAGAAGGCCTGTCTGCTTTAGATCTTTGTTTTAATCAGCTTAGGCTACTGTAACAAAATACCATAGACTTGGTGGCTTAAACAACAGAAATTTATTTTCTCATAGTTCTGGAGGCTAGAAGTGCAAGATCCAAGTTCTGGCAGGGTTGTTTCTGGAGAGAGCTCTCTTCCTGGCCTGCAGACTACAGTCTCTTGCTATCCTCATGTGTCAGGAAAGCACCAGCATCTCTTCCTATTCTTAAAAGGGCACCAGCTCTGTGGTGTCAGGGCACCACCCTTATGACCTCATTTAATCTTAGTCACCTTCTTAAAGGCCCCATCTCTAATAGAGTTTCACTGGGGTTAAGGCTTCAGCATATTATTTTGGATGAAACAATTCAGTTCATGACAGTCTCTATGTAGCAGGGTTTACAGAGTTTGTCATGATTTTAGATTAAGGATTCTTAAGAGTAATCAGGCCCAGCTATGAAAAGGGAGGATGATAGGGAGAGAGAGTTAGTGAAAGCATTTAGGAAAAGCAAGTCTTGTCCTCTCAATTTTATTTTACTACTAGAGGCCTGATGCATGCAAATTTGTGCAACAGTAGGCCTTCCTTTACCTGGCTGCCAGCACCGGCTTCCCTCTGGCACCTGGGACTCGGGATGGCTTCCCTTCAGCCCTGGCTTCATCAGGAAGGACGTCTGGAATGATGTTTGGTCTAATTAGCATATTACCCTTTTATTATTATATACTAGTGGCCCAGTGCACAAAATTCGTGCACGGGGTGGGGTGGGGTGGAGGGAAGGGTGTCCTTCAGCCTGGCCTGCATCCTCTCCAATCTGGGACCCCTCAGGGGATAACTGGCAGTCAGACATCCCTCTCACAATCCAGAATTGCTGGCTCCTAACCTCTCGCCTGCCTGCCTGATTGCCCCTAACTTCTTCTGCCTGCCAGCCTGATTGTCCCTAACTGCTCTCCTGCTGGCTTGATTGCCCCTAACCACCTCTGCCTCGGCCCTGCATCTGGGACCCAGGATTCCCTCCTCCAGCTGACCACAGGCACCCGGGATCCAGGCTTCCCCCCACTCTGATCAGCCATAGGTGCCCAGGCTGGCTGCAGCCACAGGGGATGGTGAGCAGGTGGCTTCACCTGGGCTGCAGCCGCAAGTGCTAGCATCTGGGACCGCAGGGTGGGCGGCTTCTCCATCTACCAGGCTATAGCCAGCCACAGGTGCTGGCGCCTGGACCGCAGGCTGGCAGTTTCTCTGTCTTCCCTGGGATGCAGTGTGGGAGACTTCTCCGGCTGGCTGTGGCCTAGGATCACAGGGCAGGTGGCTTCTTTGTCTCCTGGGCTGCACCCAGCCTCAGGCGCTGGGGCCCCATGTCTCCAACCCCCACAGGCCCAGAGCAGCAGGGAAGGGGGGCTGCCACTTGTTTTCAGGTTAATTTGCATACTCACTCTGATTGGCTGGTAGCATAGCAGCGTGACGGTAATTTGAATGTTTCTCTTTTATTAGTGTAGATAGGGAACCTCAGAGCACATATCTTGCTCAATTTACTTCTGGCTTTCTTTTTATCTTCCTGACTTGGTTTCCCCAAATTTTAGGTAAAGCAGTTAGCATTGTATTACTAGGTTATGTCAAATGCATGTGAATGTAAACTATCATAATTCTATGCTGTGGTAATTACTAGTGCAGTTATTCAAATATTTCCAGATCCCCCACCCCATCCCAGGAGCAATGTAGCTAGCATTTCTGTCCTCCCCCACCCCCAAGTTAGATGTAGTTCTGTAACTTGCTCTGGCCAATGGAATGGGAATGGAAGCTTTAAGAGCCAGTGCACAATTTAGCCACCCACCCTGCCCCTCTGTCATTATAACCAGCAAAGCTCCAGATGGTGATTGCTCTATCCATCTGGTCCTGGAGGGACAACAGAGTAGAGCAGTGCTCCAGCTGACCAGCCATAGACAAGAATCATGAGCAAGAAATAAACCTAGTTGTTTTAAGCCATCAAGACTCTGGGATGATTTATACTGTAGCATAACCTCGCTTATCCTGGCTGTTCTCTGCTGCAGACCCAACACTCCGTCCTGTCTACATCACAGGCCTTCAAACTATTCAGTTCTTGGGACTCCTGTGATGCCCACTCTCTTAGAGCTCTCCTGATAAGAAAATCTGCCAGTCATGGAGAACTCCTTGCTTACCAGATCCAGGTTTTGCACTTTGACTTCTAATCTCATTTAGTCAGAGAAGGACCCTGTGAACTAGGTGCCACCATCCCACTTTGCAGAAGAGGACATAAAGACTCATGGTGATAAAAGTACCTTGTAACAAGGGACACAACTAGGAAGTGAGTTAGGTCTCCAATCCAGATTTTTCCACCTCCCTGACACTGTATCGCATCTTTTTTTCTTAGGGGCATGCCGGCGTTTCAACCTCTGAAGCAGGGTCCAAGGTGTCAGCTAATCAAATAATATGAATTATCTAGTCCAGCAGTCAGCAAACTATTGGGGCAAATCTGGCCTGTTGCCTGCATTTATAAATAAAGCTTTATTGCAATATGGCCATGGCTATGTGGTGCTTTTGTGCTCCAAGTGCGGAATTGAATAGTTGTAACAGAGACCATCTGGCCCACAAGCTTAAGATATTTACTATGTGACTCTACACAGAGAAGGTTTGGTGGCCTTTAATCTGGACAGACTATGCTTCATTGGAAAAATTGGGAAACTGAGATCAGAGCAGTGGAGCATGCACTAAAATAGAAAATTATTTTTAGGCAGAGCTGTGCATAATAAACAATAAGGATGAGAAAATAATCTTCAGGGTCTATGTGCATAACGATTCTAAAATTATATAATTTTAACATATCATTCATTTCTCTCTCTGCATGAAAAATATATGGCTATGTTCTTGCTTTTCTTAAAAAAGTCTAATAAACTATTTTTTGATAACCTAATCAAAAAGAGATTAAACAGAAAAAAATCCACTTGAATTGATTTGAAATGAATTCTTATAATATTAGTTGATACCATATGTCATAGATGGTGTTGTCGCTATTTCAGTTTATTTGGCCTTATATCATGAGCATTTCCCATGTCATTAACATTTCACATAAATGTAATTACTGATGGTTGCATAACATTCTGCTACATAGCAATGCCATAATTTATATAATCATAAATATATATTTTAAGTTTTTCATTATACTGAATCTTTATACATAAATATTTGACCATATTTCTGATTTTTTTCTTGGCACAGATTCTTAGAAGTAGAATTCCTGGCCCAAGCATCTGAAGGTTTTAATGGTCTTGATTTTTATTACAAATTTCTTTTTGAAAGAATTGTCCAGTTTTTATATTTTACCTTGAGGATGAGGGTGTTTGTCTTACTACACTCCCTGAACCGTTGTTTATTGTTTAAGTCTTTCCTATGCTGATATGTAAAAATAGTATTTTACTTTTGTTTTAATCAGCATGTTCTGATCAACATTCAAGGTGAATGTTTTTTCCATATGATATCTATTTGCGCTTATGTTCTGAAAATACTCAATTCTAATTATATGCCCTTTTACTGGGAACTCAAAATACTTTTAGAACTTCCTTGATCTATGTATTAATCACTTTTATTGATTAGTTCTACTATTTTCACTTGTTAGTGTTTTTTAATTGGCTGTAAATGGCCCTTTCTGACCATAACCCCCATCCCTACTCCATCCTGTTCCTTCACTCCCCTCTGAGTGTGCTTTTTGTCAGCCTAATGAACTGCATTTCCTCATCTCAATCTTGTTCTCCTTGGCTACCAGTTTCCTTTGCAAATTGCAAGGCACTGTGCAAATGTTGATGATGTAATTGCTCAACTGTGACCTCATGGGTAGTCACTTCAGCATCACTGTTATTGGTGCATTGCCTTGACCTTCAGTTGCATCTACCTGGCTGATTCTAAATCCTTTACAAACCCATCTAATATTTAATGTGGGAGTGCTTCTTGAGCCTCAGAAGTGGAATCATTTAATGTATTTACTTGACACATACTCATTGAGCATCTACTATGTTTCAGGCACTGTCCTAAGTGTTTGGGATATGTCCATAAACAAAGACCACTGTCCTCAACTTGTACTCTATGGAGGAGACATACAGTAATCAATAAACAAAAGAAATACATAAACTAGTCATATGTGCTGTGGAAAAAGAAAAGCTAGAGAAGAGTAAAGGGGATTTGAGACTGGAGGGTGGTTGTAATTTCAAATGGCTTGGTCAGGTTAGCCTTTAATAAAAATGAGAGCTCAGCCAGGGTGCCTCAGTGATTGAGCATCAACCCATGAACCAAGAGGTCAAGGTTTTATTCAGGGCACATCCCCAGGTTGTGGGCTGGATCCCTAGTAGGGGGAATGCAGGATGTAGCCAATCAGTGATTCTCTCTCATCATTGATGTTTCTATCCCTCTCTCCCCATCCCTTTCTCTCTTTGAAATCAACAAAAATACTAAAAAAATAAAAAGGTGAAATTTGAGCAAGGACTTACAGCAGGTGAGGGAGATAGATGTGAAATATCTAGAGGAAGAACATGCCAGGCAAAGAACACAGCCCTCAAGGGGCCCTAAGGTGAGTGTGTACCTGATGTGTTAAAAGAACAGCATAGAGGACATTGGCTAGAGTGGAGCAGTAATGAAGAAAAATAGTAGGAGAGAAGGACAGAGAGGTTAAGAGAAAGTCCAGACTATGTAAGGTCATTCCAAGGAGTGTGGAGTTTACCCTGAGTGGGATGGAGGAGTGGGACCCCAGCAGTGTCTTGAATAGAGTGACTCGATTTAACTCAGGTTTGAAAGGGCCACTCAGGTTGCTGTAATGAGAAGCTTTTGCAGGGGCAAAGGTGGGAGTACTGGTACAGAGAGGATGGCTGCTTGGTTCAGGGGGCAGCAGTGGAGGTGGGGAGAGGTTATCGGATTCTAGACATATTTTGAAAGTACGGCCAGCCCTATTGACTGCTAGACTGGATTTGAGGTCTTAGAGAAAGAGGAAAGTAGGATAACTGCATGGTTTCTGGCATGAACAGTTGGTAGGATGGGCTGCCATCAGTTGAGATGAGGAAGGTTATGGGGAAGGCTTTGGGGTTGAAGACCACATTGCTTTTGGACTTTTTGTATGTGAGATACCTAATTAGAATTCCAGGGGGAGGGGAGGTACTGAGTAGGTACAGTAGGGCAGGTTATAGGAGAGAGGTCTGTGCTAGAAATATAAAATTGGGAGTAGCCAGGATATAGATGGTTTTTAAGCCATCAGTGTACACGATATCCCAGGGGAGCAAGTGCAGCTGGAGAATAACCAATTCCTTTGCATTCACTGTGCTCCTATACCAGCTGGACTCTGGGTGTAGACTGCTAGCTCTTTTGCTTTTTCCTTGACTTACTGGCTTTGTGCTTTTCAATCTGGGTGATGACTCCTGCCAAGAGTTACACAAAAGGTTATGTGGTATCATATGTACTGCAACTTTCTTGACTTCATATATAGTTTTAAAATCAGGAAAAGAAGATTCCATGAAAATGATGCTACTCCATAAAGTAGCACACAAGTGAATTATGTATGCTAGTAGCATACAAGTGAATTAGCATACATAATTCACTTGTGTGCTACTTTATGGAGTAGCATACAAGTGAATTATTTTTTTTTTTAAGAAACCACAATCTTTTAAAGAAAATTCATCCCTTTTCTAGGATTTATCTCATCCTTCTAATTTGGCCAAAGCCTGGAGGTATGTGTTTCCCAGAGTAGGAGTACAGTGTACTGTGGAAAATTAGGGAAGTAACCTCGTCAATTCCCCACTGCAGAAAAAGTCATTAACAACTTTATTTTTTTTTTTATCTCACTTGGCTTTAGAACTTGTGATTGTTTCTCAGACCAGATCTCTCTTCCTTTGTGAAAGTTGCTAAAGCATGCAACATAGATGCGGAAAAGATATTCCAAGGAGAGGATCAATGTAGTTTGGGTCACAGCAGCACCCTGATAATAAATGTGTGGCCTCCTATGGTGATGATTTTGTATTCAATACTCCTTGGATGTGTGACTCTTGGAACCATTTGTTGAAAATGCAGTTTCAGGACTTTGTACTTATATTTCATATAATTTGATTTACATCACAATTTTCACATTTGTATATGAATTAAAATTTTAGTCTCCCACACAGGATTAATACCAGCAAAGTAGGGGGGAATCCTAGGAATCCAGGAAATAGTGGATCCAGCTTAGAAGAGTAATGAAGGGATGCCCTGGGATGGAGCTGGGCTATTTCTTTCTACAACACTGTTTATTTAGATTGGATGGAAGTCTCCAGAAAAGATATATTTTGGGGATCAAGTCTCTGATCCTTTCTTGAGACACTAGAACTATTTAGCCATTTGACAATGACAAATAGTTGGAGAACAGAAAGGCAATTTAAAACTCCATGAAAAACAAAAAACTATACAAGCAGAGCAATATTATCATTGCACTTAACTTGGTTAATCACCCTCATAGAGAGAGCCTGGACTTGTATTTCAACATAGGGTAAGACCCTTTAGAGCAAAGTATATCCTTAGGAAAAACCCATATTTATTGAATACCTGTTACATGTTAGTGAATTCTTGAATGTAGTCACCTTTTAGGGCAACTTCACTGTGGGAAAAATATAGAAAAAAGAAGAAACTAACTTTAAGTCATGCAGCCACTTGGTAGCACATTTGGATTCAAACCTGATATGTTTGTTTTGAGAGCCTAAGTTCTCTTTTGCCCATCCTGCTCTCACCCAAGATTTAGGTAGAACAGTTGCAGAAATGAAATGACTGTCAGCCACCCCAAGCAATAGGTACAGTATGTTAATCATAAATACATGAGGTAGAAGTCTAAAATAAAGCTATCCCAAACTAAAGCACAATATTTATTCCCAGCCAATGCATATTAATTAATAATTAGCCAATTATTTTACCATAGTAACAATGAGGGTAGCATTTATTAGAGTCCTTAAATTAGTGGTTCTCAACCAGGGGTGATATTGCCCCCAGGGGACATTTGGCAAAGACTAGGGGAGGGGGGGTGCTCCTGGCATGTAGTGGATAGAGACCAGGAATGCTGTTAAACATCCCACAGAGCACAATATATCTCCGCTCCCACCTGAACAAAGAATTATCCAGACCAGACATCAGCAATGCCGAGGTTGAGACACCTGCCCTTAAAAAAGAGCATATGCAAAAAAAGGCAACAAATGCAATTGGATGAACATGTGGATTCTTTCTCCTTTTTTTTTTCCTCTAAAAAATAATTGAGGCTTTTTGAGTGAATATTTGTTTTCTGACATTTAGCTATGAAGGTGAAAACTAGCAGCTACCAATGATGTCCTGTCAAGGTCAAGGTTTTTAAAGTGCATTGGTTTGTGGAGCATACACTCTCTGTGTGAGGTAGGTGGTGTGTGTGTGTGTGTGTGTGTGTGTGTGTGTGTGTATGCGTGTGCATGTGTGCACTTGCTGGTTTTGATGGGAAGTATAAATTGGGTTTTGGAAAAAGATGCCCCTCCCCCCCCCAGCCCCGCAACTACCTCTAACTATAAGCCTTCACATCTTCCTATTAAGATTTCCCTTGCAACTTGGCCTCTTTTAAACTCCTATCTTGTGTATTCTCTCTTCTAATCTAATACCTCCGTGTACATATCTAAACATGATCAGTGACAGTTTTCGCTGTGGGGTGAGGCTTTCACTGACAAGGCCAGTGAGCGCTGATTTGAGACCAGCCATTGTGAGTGACTTCAGCTGTCTCTTCAAGTGACATCCAGCTACTTGAGAAAGGAGTGATGACGAAAGTTCTTTGGACAGAAAACTTTCACTGACAAGAAGGTGACAGGTCCTTGCACAGCTGGTCTCTGATATGCCTCGGAAGGGGCCCCAGGAGTGACTAATTTGAACTTTGCAGCAGCTGGGAGGAGGTGTGGGCCCATGCACTCCTAGGGCTTGGAGAAGGCTGGGAGACAGACTGGCAGTAGATGCAGGCTAGAGGAACCCATTGTTGGTGGGCAACAGGCCAGGAAACCCCACCTGGTTAGAACATGAGAACATCAAAAATATTCATAGTGAATGGATATCTGTTGTTTCTGCCTGCCCAGAATCCATTTAACATGGATGGTAACAATGCCTCATTTTTCCTGTAGCAAGCTGTCCACCTCTACTGTCATTTGGTTGCCCTCCACCCCCGGCTTCCTGGCTCCAGTGATTAGCTGATCCACAAATCCACATGCCCATTCCCTTCACCACAGTGACTGGTTCAAGGAAGGGCCAGTGGCCCAAGACAAGCAAACGAGACTCAGGTTGGTACTTTTTGCCCCAATTATTGGAAAAGAGATGCTCTGTCTCCCTGCAGATGGCAAGCTGTTGGTGGAAGCCTGGGATTTCTAGGAGTCACCATGTGGAAAAAGTTAGCTACAGGATGAACCAACTCAGAGAACAGAAGAGCTGAGAAATGGAGAGAAAGAGACAGTTCAGTCTTAATGAAATTTTTTGAGCCCCAAATTCAGCTGTGCCTCAAGGCCCCTCTATCCCAGACTTTCTATTACAGGAACCAATGAATTCTTCTTTCCCCCTTTGCTGATTTAAATTGATCACAGAAATATTTGTGATCAATACAAATAGCCACCATTTTTGCGTGCCTGCTATGTACTAGGCACTGCGAGGTGGCCATTTATCTGCACAGTAACCTGAAGGGTGGGAACTACTGGTGTCTCAGTTTAGAAATGAGAAAACCTGAGACTCCAAGAGATTGGTAATGCCCAAGGTGGCAGCTAAACGGGTGGCAAGTTCTCTGTCTTAAGAACATTGCCACTCCCTTTTCTGTGGAAAGCAAGTGTAACATTGTGGGTTTTAGAGCCAGGCTTTCTGGTTTTGAGTCTTTGTCTTAATGCTTCTTAGCTATATGCCATGTAGAGGAAACTTAGCTTTTCTGTACCTCGGTTTGCTCCTCTGTACAATGGAGATTATAAATAACTGTATCGACTTCAAGGTGGTTGCAAGAGTTAAGTGAGCGAAAGCATGTAAAGTACTTGGAACAATGCCTGGAACCCAATAAACACTTAAATTGCATGTTAGCTGTCATTATTTCCTGTGACTAGGAGTGGGCTGGGGTGGCGCTTCGGGGACATCTGTGCTCACTTAGAAAGGGCACCTCAAGAGCCCTGAACACTTATACTGACTGACTAGACCAAAAGTTAATTATCCTGTTGATGTGGGAGAAGTCTTAAAAAATAATGAGTGTCTTAAATAGGTAACACATCATGTTTCATTTATTTACGTGTTCCATAGTGTTTATGGAGTAACTGCCCAGTGTCAGATGTTGGGTTGGATACAGACATGAATAGACCAGAGTTCTTCTCTTCAGTAAAAGAAATTAAAGCACAAATGATTTTCACAGGATAGGGAAAGTGTGTATACCCTAAGAGAGAATAAGGAAAGCACTGTGGTGGCATGGGTGAGAGAGGATTTGAAAAAGAAAGGCACAAATGAAAGGTTTCAGGGAACAGATCTTGGGAAGGCAGGATTCCAAGGTGCAGAGTTAGGGTGTTTCAGGAGAGAGAAGAGTAAGCACCATGCCATGAGGAAGTACGGATGGCACGTTTATCTTTTCCTTAGAGGGAAGGAGCATTAATACGGATCACTGCCTCATGACAGAGGCAAGCCAAGCATGAGCTGGTGTAGAAAACTGCCTGGCTTAGGGAGCAGGGAGGCCGCAAGTGTGAGGAGTGGGGAGAGATGGGAAATGTGGCCAGAAAGGTCGGCACAGACCAAACCATCTGAACAACTTGAGGGATATGCTGACTGCCTTCGGGAGCCACGGAAGAGTCCTCTGTGGGGACATCCTGGGCAGACTTATATTACTCATCTTCAGGGCAATCGGTGGTGGCGGGGACTCTGATTGGTAGAAGACACTGATAACTTGTCCAGAACTGGTTTATTTCCTTCCTGTGGCTGCTGTAACAGATTACCACACTCTTCGTACCTTCAAACAACAGTTCTGCAGGCCAGAACTCCAAAATCAAGGTGTCCACAGGGCCATGTTCTCTCTGGAGGTTCTGGGAGAGAACCCTTCACCTGTTCCAGCTTCTGGCGGCATTAGGTGCTGTTTGGCTTGGGGCAGCACCCCACTAGCCTATGCCTGTGCTTCACATGGCCTTGTCCCTGTGCGTCTGCACTCCCCTCCACCTTTCTCTGGTAAGGACACCTGACATTGGGCTTAAGGCCCATCCTAAACCCAAGATGATCTCATCTTGAGACCCTTAACTTAATTGCATCTGCAAAGACCCTTTTTCCAAATGAGGTCACATTTACAGGTTTTGGGGCTTAGAACTAGGACATATCTTGGGTGCTACTATTCAACCTACCACAATAGATGATAAGAGTTTCAATAAAGACAGTGTAGTAACGATGGACATGAGAGAATATATTTGAGCAATATTTAAAAGATAATTGAGATTAACATTTAGAATGTATGATGTCCAAGATTTATTTCACAAAAACCCTAGAGCAGGGAGGAAGTGAGTGGTGTATAAATGAAAATTTCCCTAAGTCAGGAAACTATTGAACCTGATGTGTATATGGAGGTCATTATGCTATCCTCTTCACTTTTGTATCTGTTTGAAAATTTCCAAAGAAGATAATCAAGAATAGTCCATTTCCATGTTAATTACTTATTCATTACATTTCAATGTTGGTTAAGCAGCCACAGTGTGCCTGGCATCAGCTGAGTCCCTTGTTGATGGACTGTGGGATGTCCACTGATTTGTTTCTCCAGTGATATGACATTCTTGTATCACCTGACAAACAGGCCTAAAGATTTACTTTGTGTGCAGGCACCCACATCTGTGACAAGATTTAGTCTTAGGATAAATGCCCTTTCATCACAGGTGAATGGGAAATTCACGTCACCTTGACCCAACCCATAGCAGTCAAAACCTGTGACCATCCAGGACCTTGTTGCAAGGAAACAGTTTGTTTTTCTTAATCATCTTATGTCACTTACAAGTAGGAATGAATGATAGCAGTCCCTCCATGACTCCATAAACTAACTGTCATAGGGAAAGACGAACCTATTTAACTGCAGAAAAATGCTCAAATATTTTAATTGTCTTGTCTCCATAGCAGACTGTTGTTATCAGAGTGGAGGAGGGAGAAGCAGAACCCGATGAAATAATAAATCCAGACAAGAACAGATTAGGAAGCGTGATTCTGTAGTTTAATGCACTTTTTTTCCCCAGATCAGTTTGAGTTTCGTTGTAAAGTCTGGTATAAAAATGATGTCAGAAGAATGGTTTTTGCTGGGTTATTTAAAAGCCTGCATACACCATTGACAAGGTATGTTGTTGACAGTTAAAAATGACATATCTATTATTCATGGGGTCCCCCCTGACATGGAGGTTGCTTGAACTTGGCGGCCATAAATGAAAAAAGAGGAAAGTAATAGAGTTTGTAATATAAACCTTTGCTTAAATGTGTCTTGGACTATTTTGGGAGCTCAGTATTGCAATTTTCCAGAGGGACGACCAGCTTGGGGACATCTGAGTCTAATATAAGCACCACTTGATGAGGTTTTCTTCTCCCCTCCCTCCAACCGCTTATCTCAGTTTCCTTGCCATAATCTTCATCTGACTGCAGTGTTTAGGAGCACACCCTGGACTGAAATCTCAGCTATGCCAACTTCTAATTGCAGAGCCTGAGTTTGGCTGTTCAGCCCCTCTCAGGACTGGTTTCCCTGTGTTTAGAATGGACACATTTATTTCTAGCTGTTTCAGATAGCTGTTGAGAGAATTCAATGGTATGATGCATGTGATGTACTGAGCACAACGTTTGCCCTATATGAGTCACTTGATAAATGTTAGGTATTAGTTTGAGAATGAAGAGATGTACTGGGCCTCAAAACAGTGAGAGAACAGAATGAAATTCACATGCTGAAGTGTGGTTTGTAGACCTGCCACAGCAGCACCCCCAGAGAGCTTGTTAGAGATGCAGAACCTCAGGCTGCACCCTGGACCTACTACTGAATAAACATCTGCAGGTGAACACGATCCCCAGATAATTTGTATGCACGTTAATGACAAGTGCCATACTCACACCTGTTACGGGATGTCGGGAGGGAGGGTTTTCCTGTTGCACCAGAGCCGGAAACACAGGTGTGAAGGATCCCATTCATTTTAGAGAGCTGTCAGTAACTGGAGCTGGGTACTCTTCCGGACTCTGATCCCAGCCCAGCTTTCTGAGGGTCTGCAGAACTGACTCTCCAACTTAGCAGAAGCCTGGGGGTGGGGGCTCCCATGATCAGTCAGGAGTTGGCTTAGAGGACAGTAGATAAGTGAAGTTTTCCTTGTGCTCCCTGAAAGCCCAGCAATGGAGACTGGAGCGTCACCACTGGAGACTGAGGATGCTTTAAAGAAGCAGAAACAGGCATGTCGTATCCATGGGATGATGGCTGAGTTGGGACCCTTGAGACCCAGCCTGGTGATGTCATTTTACCAGAGAGGAACATGGTAAGGGCATTCTTGGGAGATATTAACATGTGTCCCCTGGAATTTGGGAGTATATATGAACATAAGGAGTAGAGACTAATTCTTTTTTTCTAGAGATTTCTGAAGTCAGGATGTGTTTGGGAAACAGCTGAGGAAACTATCCATCCCAGACTTTTTTGACCGTTTGACTCTCAGGAGCTCAGAAAGGGACCTCAGTGGTTCCGTGGCTCCATGTGAAAGAGCATGGAGTAAGAGGAGAATCAGGTCCCGTGATTCTGCCCCTCTCAGATGGGGTGAGTAGGGACATGTATGATTAGTGTGGCTGAATGAGAACAAAGCTTCCCATCTGCAGGGCCCTCAGTGATGGATGTGATTAGGGTGAAGTTGTCCACTGGCCCAGAAAACCATGGCTCCCCAGTGTGGACACTGCCATATTGACAAAGGCAATGGACAGCCATCAGGCAATGACAGAGTGACTATGCTGCTTCCTTACCATCAGGCAAGTGACCATTTTTGTTCTAGATCTCAATTCAGGGAGGAGATACCTTGGAACCAGCCTTGGATTTCCTGCCCTTCGAAGTGCTAGGAAGGGAGGAGTGAACGTGGGAACTGCTCCCCTCCAAGTTCCCTGAGCTACAGGCCCAGCTGGTTATGAGGAAAGGGAAGGGTTTCAAAGTGGATATGAGTTTGGAATTTCAAGGTGAGCTGGACTTTTAAAAACTTAACGTGACCACTATGTTTTGAATCTGCCCAGAAGCTTACAAAGAGAGTAGAGTTAGTTAGAAAGTCAACAGACTATAAGCAGTCCAAGGCAGTGAAAGGAGAGAAAAAATAACGTGTCTGATTTACATCTCTCTGAGTTATACCATTCTGAGCTGAAAACACAGGTTCCTTACTCTCGGATATTTAACATCCACAGTTTTGGCTTTCATGATTGGTAGTAACTTTCTGTTTTGCTCAAGGATGGATTTGAACCTGTTGCTTCTCTGAGATCGCAGAATGAACCTTTCCCATTCCATCAGCTCCCCCTTCTCAACCCTTGTCATCCTCTATTTGTTTTCATGTACACAGTGACACTTGTTGTGTTGTTTACTTATAAATACTGACAGTGGAAAAAACAACAACCCACAGGCTGATTTAAGTTAACAATAGGAAAAGGAAACTGGAGACCTCTAAAACAAGGAATGATTCAGAATCAGAAAGCAGAGATTTGGGAGAACATGGAGAGAAGGCTATCTGAAGCCAATGGGAAGGCAAAGCTTTGTCTCCATGCTTGGAACTAGTATTTGTTGAGTCCCTGCTATGTGTCAGTTTTCTCCAGCATGTGGTTGAACCAGAATTTGAACTCAACTCTGGCCCCTTTCAAAGTTAAGGCTCTTCCAGGTGAGAGTTCAAAGAATGAAATATATGGTTCCCTCCCCTTTCTTTGAAAAACCCAGCAATGGAGAAATCTGATCTCTAACCACCTCAAGTAGACACATGCACTCTTTCGTTTAGCCAGAGCCAAGAAGAGCAGCTGGGACCAGAGGTATCCAGGGGCTGGAAGCCAGGTGCGCAGGATTGGGGGCCTTTCTTTTGGTCCAGTAACTGAGGAGCACCACTCAGCCAGCCTGACCCCCCTCCTGTGGCTCTGAGATGGATATGAAGTGAGGCGAGTTGAGGTGTCTGCAGTCCTGACGTGTAAATAATTCCACAGAGATAAGTCTTATCTGTGGAGGTGTAATTCCCCACTTCACTCGGAGGCTGTGAGCAGTGGCAGTTGAATATTTGCCCTTGAGGGCAGTTTGAGGCCTTTCCCTGAGCTGGATTTCCAGGGTGGGACCAACTGGCAATGGAGCCGGCCTGGTGGATCTCAGGTTGGGGGCACTGGATTCATGTCTTCACTTTGAGCAGAATCCCAGAGCTAAGGAGAGATTTTTTTCAGGAAATGCTGTTAAGCTTCTCTGCCTATTTTTGGTTTAATTTTTGTGAAGTGCAATCTCTTCTTTTATAAAACTATGTCTTCAAAGTAGGTGGCCAGGACATTACAATAATTAATTTTGCATCTCTGGTAGCAGATTCACATGCCAGAGTAGTTTGTTCTTTTTGTGAAAACCCTTTCTACCTTTGAATGCACCATAAAGTGTTGAAGAGTGGCTCCCAAGGGAATGGGGCCACACTTAAGTCCCCCCAAGGGAATGCCAGTGGAATTGATGCTGCCTCTGCATTCAGGCTGCATATAATTAAAGTTGAACTGCCTAGAAAAATAGAGCATACATTTTGCCAGCCCAAGAATGCTTCTTGCTTTGGGTGGGAATTCCCTTTTCCTTTGTGCATGAGGGCTCCATCCATCACTGCCCTTCCTAGTCCAATTTCATTAACCTGAGCCTGTGTTCATCTTGTGGCAGCTTAATAACCTTTATTTGTGGAATCCCTCAAAGAAAGCCTTGGTTATAAATCCCACATCACAGAAATGAAGGCATAAATGCCAATCTGTGTCACTGCTTAATATTTATTATTTTAATTAAAGAAAATGGATAGTGACATTTATTAGGTCACAAGTTACTTGTTAATGGCAACAAATGCCAAAAAAATTACTGATTTTATGAGCAAATCTTGGAACGTTTCTCAATGATTATTCTGTTACGCTTTCAATGTGAGTCATGCTAACAATGCATTGGGCACATTTTTGGGAGCCAGCACTTGTTTGTGGTGAGGCACACGTCATGTAGAGGATATCATCACCTTACTGAGAAGTCCCCCTCTCAGGAGTCCGGAGTAACTGGTGAGGTCAGAGTTACTTCCCGTTCCCCCAGACCTCTTTACATGTAGTCTTCCTTTCTGAGATAATTGAGAGAGAGAAAGAGAAAGAGAAAGAGAAAGAGAAAGAGAAAGAGAAAGAGAAAGAGTATGTGGTAGGTTGCTTCCAAGGACGCTATAGAACAAATATGGTTTCAGGAATCAGGGATGCGTATCAGAATTTTGGTCAATATGTGAGGCATCCCCACTGAAGTAGCCATTCAGATTGGGAAATAAGTACAAGAGTGATTGATGTCTAATGGTCCAAAGGCTGGAGACTTACAGGGTGTTTGAACATAAATTATTTCACTTAATGCTCATACTGCTACCATGAGAAACATTTTAGTATCTTCATTTATTCATTTTGTCAACATGGATTATGGAGGTTAGTTATTTTAAGGGAGAGTTTATGACCGAGAAAACAAATGCACGATTGTTCAGTAACTTGTGCATGGGTTGACAGCCTGTAAATGACAGGGCTGGCTGATGGAGCCATTGTTTGCATAATTTCAAAACCCATGCTCTTGCCAGTTTTCCACTCTGCCCCTGAAAAAGTGTCTTCTAATGATGGGATTTTGACCATCATAGTGAGCTTTGAGGAGCTCATTGCAGCTAAGTTAATTTTTGTTAGTTGGTTTATCTACCTCATGGTCACAAGGCTGCCCCTTAAGGTTTCACACCCTTTTCCTATGTTCCAGAACCAGCCTTCCCCAAAGTCCGCGTTTCCTGGAGGCCAGGACCTAATAAAGTCAGCCAATGCCGGGTTAAAAGTGTAATGTGTAACCCCTTCTAGGGATATACCTATTTCAAAAACAGACAGCTGGAAGAAGCTTACACTTTTAATCAAAGAATGAAATCTAACAAAAACTCCCCCCCCCTCCCCGCCACCTTTGTCAGTGAGGTCTTCCTGGGCAGCCTCCTTCAGATGCCATGATTGTTTCAGACACCTCCCTTCTGTCTGAGCAAACTTTGCCGCCCCTGCCTCGTAGAATACTGAGTTCCCACCAAGCCCGTGACCTGAAAGCATGGTGATGTGCTGGGAGACTGTGAGCTGGGAGAGGGTGGGAATGGAAAGGAGGACAGGAGGTGATCCTAGACCCCACCGAACATCCCATCCAAATCCACCAATGCCCAGGATGAGTGCCAACAGGAAGCAGACAGGACCTTCTATAAAGTTCTGTTTCCGAGGTTTTTCCTCCTTTGGTTCGTGTACTTTCCTGAGTGAACAGGCTAAAGGACAGTGTTGAAAAATTAAGGCTGACTGGTTTCTTTAATTAAAAGTGTTAGCTTTTTATAAACATAACTGGCTGTCATATTTATTTTGATTTATATTTTATTTGCATCTTATTGGTGGGACAGTATTAAAATACAGGGATATATTTTTACTTCAGTATGCTAGTAATTTTTTTTATTATTTTTAAAAAATATATTTTTGTTGATTTCAGAGAGGAAGGGAGAGGAGAGAGAGAGAGGTAGAAACATCAATGATGATACTCATTGATCGGCTGCCTCCTGCAAGCCCTCTATTGGCGATTGAGCCCACAACCTGGGCATGTGCCCTGAATGGAATCGGCATCGAACTGTGACCTCTTGGTTCATAGGTTGATGCTCAACCACTGAACCATGCCAGCTGGGTTGTTTTATTCTTTTAGATTAATGACAACAAGAATAATTTTGTTTTAAAGACAGATACAGTCAATATTTATGAGGAGGGCTTAAGGATAAAGCCTCACAAAGACAGAAGCAAAAACGTGTATACTCTTTAACAGCTGATAGCTCAATTTTGAAAATGAAATGTATTTTCATAAACATGGCCTTTATAATTATTCAGAGTTTATGTATATATTTTTGGGGGATGCCCTATATTTTTTAAATGCGTTAGCCATTATGCTAGGCATTTTACATGCATTATAGCATTTAATCTTTTAAGATATTTTTCTACTTTACAAGTGGGAAAATCAGGCTCAAACTCATTCCACCAACCAAAGGCTGTAAGAGTAGTTGCACACAAATGGTGTGTATCCCCAATGAAGCCTCTGCTATCGGGGCACTGTTTCCTATAGCAATCAATTGTAGGACTTAAATGATAAAGAGTATTAGTATTAAGATATACACTCAACAATGAAGATTGTTGAATGTATATCTTCCTTCCTTTCTTCCTTCCTTTTTTTCTTTTTCTTTTTTTTTGTACCATAGTTATATTGGCCTCATAAAATGAATTGGGAAGTTATCCCCTCCTCCTCTATTTTCTGAAAGAGTTTTTGTAAACATGGTAATATTTATTCCTTAAATAGGTGATAGCATTCATCTGTGAAGCCATGTAGGCCTAGAATTTCCTTTGCAGAATAGTTTTTAATTATAATTTATTTTTTTTCAGCAGATATAGCAATATTCAGGTTTACCACTTCTTGTAAAGTTCTGGTCATTTGTATCTTTCTAGGAATTGTCCACTTCATCTGCATTGAATTTATTATTATACATTTTCATAATAGTCCCTTATCTTTTTAATGTAATTATATCCCCTCTTTCATTACTGATAATTTATGTTTTTCTTTTTTGATCAGATAGGCTAGTAGTGCTCTATATTAAAAATATTTTTAAAGAATCAACTTTTGTTTTTGTTCTTCATTTAATTAATTGATTTCCCCACATTATTATTTCCTCCCTTCAGTTACTTGATTTAAATCTATTTCCCTTTTCTAACTTCTTTCTAGCAATTGATCATTATTTTCTAATGTAAGTTTTTATTATTTATTCATTTATTTTTAAGTAAACAACTAAATTTTTATTTTTTAAATACACTTGACATTCAATATTATATTAGTTTCAGGTGTACAGTACAGTGATTATATAAGTTTTTAAAGCTATAAAAATTCCCTCTAAGTTTTGCATTAGATGCATCACCCATTTCTGATACGAGGTATTTTTCCTTATCCTTCAGCTAAAAATATTTTCTCATTTTCCTAGTATTTTTTTCTATGAACTATGGGATTATTTAGAAGCATGTTGTATATTTTGAAATATATTTAAGTATTATATCAATGTTTTTCTTTTATTTATTTCTTATGTAATCCTATTGTTTCACATTGACTTCTTTTAATGTTTTTCTCATAATATCTTTTTTAAGTTAAATGAAATTTAATTTTTAAAATTTTTAAAATCTTTATTGTTGAGAGTATATCTTAATACTCTTCATCATTTAAGTCCTACAATTGATTGATGTAGTAAACAATGCCACAATAAACATATTTGTGTGTGTATGTCTATGTTGTTGTCTTTGTGGTTTGCTTAAGACAGATTGTGAGAAGTGAAATGATAGATTTAAACAGTATGAAATTTTAAAAATAGTATTATATATCTAACTGTCTATCTAGCTAAGTTGTCTTTTGTGTATCTACCGCTCTTGCCTTATCTCACTGATCAGGATTCCCATCTCCCTGGAGTTTTGCTGCAGAGATTACTGTCTGCCTGGAACACAGAGTCAGCCAGTGCCTCCTGCAGTAGTACAATGTGGCTGCTTTGTGGAGCAACCAAAGTTTTATAAACCTTTAGATTCCACAATAGGCAAACAGCCTCTTCCATTTTCTGTCTCTAAATATACTTTCTTTTCAAACTTTAGGGCTATAAAAGCAATTTTGCTATTCAAAAATTCTGGTCATATCCTTCATATCTAGTCCACTTTTATTTTTTAAAGGAAGAATTTTCCGTTTTTAAAAAAATATTTCAGATCCCCACAGAGGGGCCTTACAGATTATTTTCTTGGCACATCTGATTTCTTGGTATCTATCTAGGGTTTTGGAGCAACCAAGACCCTCACAGGCTGAGTAACATTTTATTTCTTTCTGAACATCTTGCAGAACACTGCACCCACCCAGGGTCCTGAAATCAGGCCATAAGGTTTCTTTAGTATCAGCTTCTTTATAGCATAGTGGTATCCCCAGATCTCTGACAACCCATATCCTCTCCCAAGTTCCAATCTGTCTCCAAACAGTCATTGCATTTATAGTAAATATATCAATGCACTCCTATTCTAGGGCTAATAATGAGTCAATGGTGCAGATGTACACTGTGCTGGGATTTATAATAATTACAAATCTTTCAAATGTATGCTTAGTTTACACTGGCTTCTTCATCTTATTGGTGTAAACAAGGGTTCATTAACCATAATAACCCACACATAGTAATAACCTCCACATTATATTTGTGCAGGTGCACAGTATATGCAACTCACATCTACTGTCTAAATTTGTCTTGTTGAGTCTCACTGTGGTTTCTGCTGGATACAGCTGAATCTGCTGCCACTAAGGCCAACCCAGATTCAAAGAGAGGAGAATTAGATTTTCCCGTTCAATGGGAGGAGTAGCAAATACAGCCATATTTAATTTTCTACAAAATGGGGATAGGGAGGGAAAGTGATTGGTCAGGAAAACAGAGCCCCCAGATGTATTACGGGGAAATAAGTTCTCTATGTGAATCTGGCTTCTATAAATATGAAAGAAGTCCAGGTGTGGTTGTTTGGATGCCAGAATATCAGAGACACAGTCATTGATGACTGAGGCTTGACCCACTGGAGCAGATGGAGAGGTCATAGTCCCTGGGGAGGGGGAAGAGCCTCTACATCTAGCACCACCCTGCACAGTGGGAACTCACAGAGAAGTCTGAGAAGCTGCCACTTTTGGCTGCCACAGTGTCCCCAAAACAATGGACTCCACATCACTGCCACCTTCCAAATTTCCTATTAGTCTCTGTCACTGGGAAACTCTAAGCTGAATTCCTGTGAGAAAGGAGATTCTAGAAATGTAGAAAGGAGTGATGGCAGAGTCATCCTGACCACAGATGTTCCAGCACAGACTCTTTATATGCACCCTCATAATATCTAACACATACTCTGCACTGCACAGGAGTTCCATAAATACTGCCCTTCTCCCCACTTCAAAACTTACTCCTGCTCTCTGTAGATCTTGCACCATGCTGGGATGGGAAACTAGGGAATCAACCACAATTACACACCTAAACTCTCATAAATACATAACTCTTTAACATCATGGGGTATTAGACTAAAAAGGGCAGATCAGGGAGGAAGCAAACAAAGAGAGGCAAAGTGATCATAGAGCTGCAGAATAAAGTGTTGTGAACCAGCTTTAGAAGAAAAGGAAGTAGAAGCCTAAGATAAGTACTCTTTGGGATTTCAATGGAGTCTCCATCTGAAAATGGGGGCAAGCTCAGACTTCAGCTGAAGGGAGTGATGAAGCCTGGAAAAGGACAGGGACTAAAGTTATATGATTAATATGGGTGTTGAGAAATATGTTCTTGGAATATGAGGAGAGGCTGGCTGGGTTAATCATTTCCCTGTTTAAAGCACCTTAACTCCTCAGTAGGATCGGGGTTGGGGGGATGACTGAGGATAAAATATCCTTTTGTCTCTCTCTTAATTCAAGTCTCTTCTCCTTGACAGGAAACCAGCTTTCAGTCCTTGGACACGTCCTGCTCTGTCTTTTGGCACCAATCATTTACCCCGCAGTCTCTTTGCAATTAAAGAAGCAAATGCAGGGCCAGCTAGTCTAGCAGTTTAAAGGAGAGCTTGTCTTACTGAGACACAGTATCAAAGATTTCAACCATTAACATTTTCACATTTGTCATTTTCACATTTGTGTGCATTGTGCACCATTCCCCCCCACCCCCCGATAATTTACTCCTTTTTGGTGGCTTCAAATTGCCTTCATATAAGGAATAGTTTGTGACTAGGTCAATTACACTGTGCTATCAACTGAATGTGTCCCCTCAAAATTCATATGTTGAAGCCCTTACCCCCTAATGTGATGAAGTTTGGAGATGGGACCTTTGGGAGAGAGGTGATTGGGTCCTGAGGATATAGCCTTCATGATGGCATTAGTAGCCTTATGAGAAGAGGCTCTCTCTCTCTCTCTCTCTCTCTCTCTCTCTCTCTCCCCCATGTGGGCAAACAAGAAGACAGCCATCTACAAACCTGAAAGAGGCTCTCATTGGGGAAAAAAAGGCCAGTACCTTGATCTTGGACTTTCCATCCTCAGAACTTCGAGAAATAAGTCTCTGTTGTCTAAGCCACTCAATTATAATTTATTATAGTAGCCATAACTGACTAAGACACATTGTTATAACTGAAATTTTTGAAATCCTTGTGGGAATGGAAAAAGCCTTTTAAGTTAATTAATAAACAGTTGAGAATAATTTAATAATCATGGAAATAGTACACACTTTGAAGTCATACAGAGTTGGGACTGTGTCCCAGTTCTCACACACGAAGTAGGTGATTTTGGATAAATAACTTACTTTCTTTGAATGTCAGTTTCCTAATCAGAAAAATGGAAAAATTGCTCTGAAAGATTCAAACATGTAAAATGCTTAACAATGAGCTTGGTATATCATAAAACCTCAGCAGGAAGTAGCTATTATTTATGCCCACAAGAATGATTGACATTTTGCCTGACAACACCAATGGGGAGGCTGTGAAGCAATTAGAATACTCATACACTGCTGGTGAGTGTGTACATTGGTACAACCATTTTGGAAACTGTTTGGATGAGCAAAGCAGAACATATAACCAGCAATTTCATCCCAGGTATATACCCAACATAAGTGCATACCTATGTTACCCATAAGCCATGTATGTAATAATCATGGAAGCATCATTTACATTAGCCCAATTCCCAAACACCTCAAATGTTGGTCGATAGTAGATCAGGCAAAGAAAAAAATGAACTATTGCTACACAAAACAATTCAGATAAATTTCACAAGCATAACATTCAGTAAAGAAGCCAGACATAAAGGAATATACAAGGAATGGTCCATTTACATGAAGTTCAAAGGCAAGCAAATGTCAACTACGTGGTAGAAGTCAGAAAGTGATTACCTGTGAGGACAAAGTAGCTTCTGACTAGGGAATAACAAGAGGGTGGAAGGGGGTGGGTCATATTTTGCATGTTCTTAATCATTTTATGATCTGGTTACAAGAATGGGGGTACTTTGTAAGGATTCCTTGGGATGTATTTATGATTAGTGCACTTGTCTGTGTATTTTTCATGATTGATAAAAAATGTTTGAAGCCAAAGATGTTGTTTCTCTTTATTATTAGTGGTGTCTAGAGGGATTTGCTTTGACCCTCTTGCCTTTGGGCCCCTGCTCCGGCTGGAGTCCCTTGCTGTGAAGGCAAGTCCAGCGCTCTGGACTCTCCCTTGTCAGCTTTCTGCCAGTGCCCTGGGTCTTCTCAGAGACAGCATCATGAAATTGGACTTGACTCTCCCGTTCAACAAACTCTTCCCTGAGTAGGGAGGAGACAGCAGCCCTGTCCCTCAGGCATGATGTCTGCCAGCCCCTTGGAGCTCTTGGTTGATTAAACTCTACATGTTGCAGAGCTTGCAAAGTCTAGTATATTGTTGAGATCTAAGCCACTGGTGGGAGGCCTTGGTGGAAACGCTCACATTCTGAACCATAGAATTAAGGGGAGTTTTAACTGTGTGCTTGGGAACAAATGTATCTTTGGATTCTGGTATAAACTACACCATGGCTAGAGAGATATCTTTTCTTAAAAAAGGAGATTGGCTAACTAAAAGAGTCATTTGAAGCAGTAAGCAAAGTTGGTGGAAACTTCTATAGCCTCCATCTTTTCTATTCTCTCTGGGACCTATATCTTCCAAACAAAAATACTTGGGCACCTGGTACATACCAGACTTGGTGTTCTGTTTTTACATATACAGGGTGGGGCAAAAGTAGGTTCATATGGAAAATAATACAATCATTAATAAATAATGCAAGAATAAGCTCTGTGTTTCGTATACTCACAACTGTAAACCTACTTGAGCCCCACCCTGTATTATCTCAATTTGATCTTTAGGACAGCTCAATGATAAAGATAGTCCACCTAGGTAGCATTAGTCTACCCTCCAAATGAGGAAACTGAGTCTCAGAGAATTTAAATAAGTTGCCCATGGACACAAGATTATTAAGTAATCCACAAATAGCTGATTTTTAGGTGTATCTGCTTGATGGCTACAGCTGAGAATCACCAAGCTAACAAGTACAGTGAATTTCATACTTGAAGAACCGATGAAGTTGCACTAGGATTGTCTTCACAGATGGTCAGGGATAAATCTACAGGTGAGGAAAGCTCAGCAAGGAAGAGTAGAACAAGATAGGAGAAGGCCTCATTGACATCTATCCCATTACTTTCCTTAATTTTTGGGAGTCTCTTTATTCTGTCATACTATGACTTCATGGTTCAGGTAGCTAGTCTTGAATTACTGGCCAGACTTCAAGCTTCCCAGGGTGGGAATACATTCTTACTTGTCTCCAGTTCTTACACAGCATGTAGGCTAGGACTGTGCACTTGGTGATTCCCCGATGTACATTTGATAGTCAGACTTGGCCACTACCACATCTCAAATAGAAAAATGTGTACTTGGCCCTTGGTCCTTCTCTGTAACTTCTGATATGCCCAGAAAATGGAACTCTTCAGGACACGGAAGGTTTTCTTTTCTCAAACTGATGGGTAACTGACATTGCCACTCTGTCCATTCATTATGTCAGTCACTGCTCATCAGTAAACTCATTTCTGAAAAACTATTGATTAAAGATCAACCACCACAGTGACCCAAATGACTAGAGTTGCAATACCACATCTTGGGGCGCGCTGCCAATTCCTTGGACAGTTCTTCTTGCCCAATTAAACACCTTGCATCACCCTGACTGCCTCTGTGGTGACTTTGCTCTTCATTCACCTGTTATTGAGCATTAAAGGCAAACTCAATTTTAAGCAGATAAATAGAGTTTAGTGGTTATGTGCCGTATGGCCTTTGAAGTGACAAGATGACATTAATTTTTAGGGATTCTACCTTCGCAGGCTGTCACCGTGGAGCATGTAACTTGATAAGAAGTGGAGGTCTCTGCATTCTGAGGACGTACTTACAGTTTAACATGCTGTTTCAAATGTAAGGAAGCTCTCTCTTAAATTTTTTTTTCCACCAGCTTGACAGTTTTTCAAACATATTCACTGTCAGCCCTAACAACCTGTCAACAAATGCCATTATGTGAAAATTGCCAAGACTCGCTTGAGGACTGTGAAAAGTGACAGACATGCCACACGGATAAGTTTCTCAAAAACCCAGGGCTGAAACTTTTGAAAGACACTCTGGCCCTTCCAATGAAAAAATGAACAGTCAGATCTCGGGGAAAACAACAACAACATACCCTTGTCATATCAGATATCTGTTTCTGTCCCAGGCAAATTAAGGTGTATGTGAAAGAATAAAACATACAGAGGACAACAGCTGCGGAGATCCGAGGCTACGCTGTGTCTCCACTGTTACCTGTGAATCCAAGAAAGGAACAGAAAACCACTTTTTTTTCTTCCACTAGAGGATTTAAGGGGAGGACTCTTTCATTTTTAGAGTGAATATTTCTGGGGATAGAAGTGGGAAGAAAGAGTAAGATAGATAAACCAAAGTGGAGTCAACATGACCCTCAGACATATGAAAATTTAGAACTAATCTTCACATTGGGATGGAATACATATTCACAGTAAAATCTGAGGGAAGTAGTTTGGTATAGTACAAAGAGCCTTGGATTTGAACTCAGGAGACCTGGATTTGAAGCCTCACTCTGCTAGTTCAATGTTGTCTGGCTTTGGTCACTTTGATTGACAACCCTTACGCTCCTCCTGCCTCAGGTTCCTAATCTGTGTGCTGGGAATGGTAGCACTCATCCCAAAGTGTTGTCATGAGGATTATGAGTTAATTTATGAACAGGACCTTGCTCAAAAACTGGAGCTGAGTTCTGAGACTCAAACTGACTTAGCAAGAGAATGTCTCTGACCTCAAGGGTCACATATGTCATTTTAGATGTAACTTGGCTCTTCATTTATAACTAAGGTTTATATTTATCCAATTCAACTCAAGTGAGATGTTTTGTGTTTTGCATTAAATTTCAAACCCAAGGCAACCTATCGTTGAACACTGGTGGTGAAAGAGCAAGGCAGGTGACAGAGAAAAGAGGAAAGCCTACCTGGACCGCAGGTGTGTAGACCTTCCTGTCCAAATGACATCAGTCCTTACTTGATTTATTCACAGGCCTGGGGCTTCTAGATGTGCTTTTGTCTGACTGGTTTCCTCCTTTTTGTTTTAGACTCCAGAGCTTGCTTTCTGCTTCTCTCTTACATCTAACTTTCCCAAGATGATGAATTCTTCCCTAAAGAGGAGTTCATGTAGGAGACCCACAAAGGAACCAAGAGGACAATTTCCCAGGGCACTCTCCAAGGAGAGAAAGGGTTTGCTTCAAGTCCTGGGTATTTTGTCTTAAGGAAACATAGAAAGGAGATACCATGATGAAGCTTCCTGGGGACCGAGACTAGGAAGTCGAGTATGAGACCAGTGGGCATTTCAATGCTGGGTATACTTGTCTCTGTTACCCAGGGTTCTTCTGTCTATCACTTTCATAGCCACCTCCCCATCCTCAGATATATCTGGATGCCCTTTATAATCTTAGACTATCTTATATTTTCCTATTGTGACTAGGGGATCTTCCAAATGAGATAAACTCTTTTCTTTTACTCTTTGGACATTATGTTCTAGTATTGATGCTGAACTCCTGGTTTAGAGGAACTTTTTTATGCTACTCAAGAACTATTGAGCCAGCAGGATTTCTCAAATGCAGATTGGCTGGTATTAACCAAAGGACCTCAATATCCCAAAGAACAAATGCCTTCTGAACTGACTGAGTGCAAAATCCATATTTGTAGTTCATGACCCCATTCTTAGGATCTGCACTACTTATGGTCACATGTGGGGATTATTGTGATGATGCATGGAAGATGGAAAAGGCTGGGAAGACATGCACATGTGTCTGTGGATTTGGTCTGTGTAAAAGGTTTGTAAAAATCTTGACCTTGACCCTTGTTTATCAGATGTGACAAATGATGCTCTTTTTAACACAGTTTGGCTTCTCTGAGCCTCTGTTCCTGCCAACTGTGAAATGGGAATGATGTCTGTGTAAGAGGATGAAGTCCTCACTCTGTGACTACCTGTGGGGTCTGATTTAGGTGGTAGCCATTGTGGTCCTAGTCATTTGCAATGATTGTGCTTTTGGAAACCATTTGACTTCAGTTAGTATCTAAGTCTCTATTCTGTAAAAGTGATGAATTTACCATTAATTATAATGATGATGATAATGAAAATAATATGATGGTCACAGCTCACTTATATTCACTTTGTACAATGCCTTCTGCATGCATAATACCATGTAATCTCCCATATATAATCCATCATAACTGGATTAATTATATACCTCTATTAAACCCTTTCTAAAGATGAATAAACTGAGGTCTAATTGAGGTTAATAACTTTCTCAGGGCTATACAGCTTCTGAATGGAAGAGCTAGTCCCACTTTTGTCTGGGTCCAAGGCTAGAGACGAGCTCTCAAAGACAAATGAGTTTCATGAAGTCTAGCACTCAGATTCCTAGAGTCCTTTATGCAGCTGCAGAGTTCTTTCAATTTAAACTTTCCCTGTTCTTCTCTTTGCCATTGTGCCCTTAGGAGCAGAGCCTTCACCTTGATTTTGGCTGTAACTCCCATTAACTCTAATGGGCGCCTAGCACATCTCCCTCAGCATGTTGAGATGAGATTATTTCCCATCCAATTGTTTTAATGTTGTGGGTGTTGGGTGAGTCTACAAACATTTAACCTTTGGTTTTATTGTAAGGCTCAGAGCAGACAGGGTGTGAGCAGAAGATAAACCAGGGCACAGATGCCAAGAAAAAATGCATTGAAGATGGCTCTATGAGAGCACAGCATATGGGATAATAGAAAAATAATTACAAGTGCATTTGAGAAATGGATGGATCATTCTGTTTTGACTTTGAATGCTGGTAAATATTGCCAGAATGGAGAAGGGAAGATGCTAGGTAAAGGAAGAAAGATAGTGCATGTTATGTAAAATTTTGATAGAACAGCAGTTTATTTTTTCATTATTTAAATAATGTAATAATATTCCTGAGTTTGAAGCATGCATCAGGGTTTTGTATACACAATTCTTTTATCTTCAGGTCCTCATGATTATCTTGTATGGTTTGAAGGTTCAAGGGTCTGGCCTTTGGATGCCCTTGCTTTGAGTCCCAGTAACACCATTTATGGGTTTGTGACCTAGAGAAATATAATTAATCTTTATGATAACAATGACATATTTATACCTCATATATACTTCATTTAATATATATATACCTCATAGATTAAATATATATGAGGTATTTATACATATATGTATAAATACCTCATATTTATACATATATATATATCCTAATTGTAGGATATATATATATACACACACAAACATACACACACATATAAGTATATATATGTGTATATATATACATATAAATACAGCTATATATGAAAATATATATATTTCAAATAAGCATAGGGATGGGAAAAAGTAGGTTTATAGTTGTGCATATGGAAAATAATACAATAATTAATAAAAATACAAGAATAAACTCTGCTTTGTGTACCCTCATTGTAAATCTACTTTTGCCCATCCTGTATATGGAAATAATAAGTATATTATATATATGTAATATAATATATATTATATATATAATATTATATATACATATAATATTATATATATAATATATTAATTACCCTGTACAGGCTTGAAATTCATCAGGTGCTCACTGGATGTTGTTATGTTAAAACGATTATTTCCTTCATCCCACACCCTCCATTTAATAGGTGAGTAGCAGAGGCTCAGAAAGGAGACTTGAACCACGTGGTCACACAGCTCATTCAGGTCAGGGAGGGAGCATGAGGATAGGCTCTCCCAGTTCCCTTGGTGTCAATTTTTATTGGTTAAGGAGGATGAATAGTTTGAGAAATGTGATTTTCTGAATTCACTGCTGAAGTTTTCAGAAAGTCTTTCCCAATTCACTCTCAACTGGCTCAAGTTGTCTCTAAGAACATTTCCATACACAGCCAATATGCTATCTCTTTCTCCCTCCTCTCTTGGCTCATGGTGGCAGCTGCTCCTCTAGCCACTGTGTTTGATAGCCTCTTGCCTGTTCTTCTCCCACTGGGAATCCTGGTCCTGCAAAGCCAGGCTGGTTAGCTCTTTGGTTTCTTACAGCAACCTTAGCTCTTTCATTGAACAAAACCTCTTTTTATAATCCTCTTCTCTCTTCCCACCATCTCAGAACAGGTTCCCAAGTAATTGCAAGTTGCCATAAGCAGTAGCTCTCTCAACTTTCTGGCCTCAATGTTGGTCTCAGACTGCATTTATGACCTCAGGTGAATTCCACCTCAATATGATACATTTCCTGGGCATCACACAAGTCCTTGGACCTATCATCAATATTGATGGGAGTGGTTAATTTCAGTCCAAAGTGGCCTGTCCCTTAGGTTTTCAAAGAAATTGGGCCCCTTTCCTGATGCTCTCAGTCATGCACCTGCTAGATATATCTATCTGATGCTTCCTCAGAGCATTTATGCCTTGTCCTAAGAATCTTCCAGTAGTTGTGAGCATCGGACTGGCTTCTACATTAGGAGGCAAGTTATATATAGATATAGATATATAGATATATAGATATACCATAATATATTTATTATGTGATATATACACACACACACACACACACACACACACACACACACACACACATATATATTTCTAAAAATATTCAGTGTTTCATTCACTGCCACCATGAAGCTCTACTTAGATTTTGACATATACATAGTGCTTGGTAAATGTCACTTCTCTTGAGTTTAAAACTTTCAAAACTGGCAATAAAGGAGAAAGAATCTAAGGAAGCTCTTAGGGAAGGTTCACAAAATCAACTTTCCTAACATTTGGAGTCTAATATAGAAATTAGAACATATTCACTCTCTTACTCATTCTCAGAGGGCCTTTGGTTCCTCTTCCCAGTTTTGGGTAAGTATAATGGGGTCATTAATTATGGGTTTGAGCTGGGTATCAATTGTTATCTGATGGCTGTTTATCAGGCTTAATTGGAACCTGGCCTCCTATGAAAGGGTAATGGTAATGCTTGCAAAAACTTCAGGGCTGGTGTCTGAGCCTGTTCTAAAAAGGTTTTTCAAGTCTTCAGATGGATGCATGAGTGCTTCTATTAATGATTTTGTTCAGAGAGGGCAAGTTTCTGAGTTAACAGTTTGAATTTATCACATGGAGAGTAAGCCCTGCCCAATGCACATCTCACCATCCCTCTTTTTCTCAACACTGGAAAGTTCATGGTGGAAACTACATAACCCCTAATATTTGGAACTTCTCTCTCTGAGACAGAAAACTGAGATGACAGTTTCCTGGTTCTAATGAGCTCAGAAACATTTGTTCTGATGTCAATCTGATCACACTACGTACTGCTTTAAAAGTTTTCAACATTGCCCCCACTGCCTGTGAGATAAAGATCGTGGTCATTACAAGGAGAGCAAACTCTCATCAGACACCTGCGCTCCATACAACCTCCTCTGTGCACTTCTTTTCCTCCCGTGCCATATTTTAAGGTGTCTGTTTTAAAGGGATCTAGGATACGTTTTAAACAGTTTTAGTAAGACACAGAGACATGGAAATGACTGTCATGAGGAGAGAAGCTTAGCAAGGTGGGGATGAGTGAAAAGAGATATGAAAGTAAATTTGAAGGAATTATAGTCGTTTTCTTTTCTTTTTAAGTAGATATCTAAGAACTAACTTTATGCAATGACACTTGAAGTTATGGTGAAGTACCTTCAGGAAGCATACCACATTGAGAACTGGTCCTTGGACTCTCTACATTCCATATAATCACGTGGAACTATGCCACAAACTTATGAATTCAGTTGGGTTTTTATTTACTGTTATATGTGGATATTTTCAGGGACAATACCCTTCCCTCTCCTAAAATTGGTTTTTCTCCAATTCAAAGAACATTTGTTGAAAAATTGCATTTTTCAATTATGCTTTCACACCTTGTTGGTGATGTTGGTGTTCATTCTTATAGTGAAACACACATTCAGAGGGTAACTGACTTGCTTGAGGCCACACAGCCAGACTTCAAGCCCCAGTCTGCTCATTCTGAATTCTGATCTATCTCACCATTTAGCCAAGTATGGTTACCTAATAGGTCTTATTGTTGACTTTTTTGGGGGGTTCTATTCTTGGCTACAGAGTGACTCTTCCAATTAATCATCAAAAATTCCTTGAAGCTATTTGAAACCTGTAGTATCTCTGATGCAGACCATGCCTTGGTAAAAAAGGCACCCAACCATTCCTTTGAGATTTTATTTATTCATTCATGACATGACTATTGATTAAGCATTTACTCTGTCTCCCAGGATGTGCTGGGAGCTGGGGATGTAGTATTAAATATAGCTAATATTTAATGTCGGGAAGCTAATATTCTATTGGACGGGCACATAATAAACAAGTAAACAAATGAATAAACAAAGTAGGTAATTAAGATCCAGTGCTAAGGGCTTTGGAGGAAATAGGGAGCTGAGAGAGATTCCAGTGTGGCTAAGAACTCTGTTAAATGAGGGTGGACACAGAGAAGGACATTTAAGCCAAGATCTGGAGGATGAATGATTACTAGTTTATGGGCCAATGTGGGGAAAAGCATTCTAGCTACAGGAAGAGCACTAGAAAGGCCCAGAGGTCAGGATTTCTGTCTTAAGGAGTTTTGTTCTGTTAGCAAGATCTGACAAAGGAGTCCAGCAGGTGGTGTAGGCAGTGCCTTCCACCCAAGGGAGTCTGCTGGGCAGATAGTCTCCTAGTGACCAGAAAACTTCTAGAAGGCTAGTTTATTGTGAACCATGAGATTTATGCTCCTAGAGGGGTGGTGAAGCTGGCAAATGCCAAGAATTCTGCCTGTGTCTGGAAGCAGTGGAAGCTGAGGTCAGCCCCAGAGCACAGAGGCCTCTCTCTGTCTGCCTGGGGCGGAGGCAGACAGCATGAGTCCATCATTGCTGCTGCATTGCCAGCAGTAATTCGCAGCTGGTTGTTGCTAAATTGTGGGATTTGCTTCTTGGAGAAAAATAATTAACACTGGCAGGAGTTTGATTGCATTAATTCACAGAAAGAAACACCCAAATGATAAATCCATAGTGGGAGAACTGCCCATATGTTACAGATTGGCTTAACATGGTTGAGGCATTAAATAAAAGGAGTCTGGGAAGCAAAAACCTTTATCAGCTTTATGAGCATTGAACTCTGTGGCTTCCAGTGGGGCTGACACACTTAATTAAAGATGCTCTGGTCTAATTAGGTTGCACATCAAATATACAAATCCGAGCTTTTAAAAAGCCTAGCAATTGGAGTTTGGATTCTCTCTAGTGTGCATATTTACTTCACCAGAACCTTCTCCAGTGAGACATGGACACTGTCAGACAGGTCCACCCCTTCTAGAAGGAGTAGGCATGCTGTTCCTTTGTGCCAAACCTTTTTGCATCCAGAGACAGCTGGGGAAAACAAACTATGTCTTTCTTTCTTTATCGTAAGAAGAAGGTTGCATTTTGAAGAGTTCATCTGGAGAGCCGTTGGGCCATAGCTTTGATACAACATTTTTTGGCTTATTTATTTAGATCATCATCATTATCATTACAATCGTCACATTATTACTGAGAATCTACTTTATATTGGTTGCTATTTTATATTTACTTATACTGTCCTGGCTTTGGGCAAGTTACTTAACATCACTTGTCTGCGTTATCTACTGCTACATAACAAATACTCTCATTCTTTAGTGGCTAAAAGAACAGACATTAGTTATCTCACAATTTCTGTAAGTCAGGAATCTGCATGTGGCTTGGCTGAGTCTTCTGTTTCAGCTGTGGGCCAAGCCTCTGGTCTCATCTGAAGGCTTGGCTCAGGGAAGATCCACTTCCAAGTTCACTCACGTACTAGTAATTGGCAGGATACCTTTCCTCATGTGTTGTTGGAATGAGCACCTCTGTGCTTCATTGACTCTTGGCTAAAGGCCTTCTTTGGTCCCGCAGAAGATTCTGGAGACAGCTCAGAGGGAGCTGAGAATGACATCCATGATGGAAGCCATAGTGTGTTCATAGAATCATCTAGGAAGTGATAGTAAGTCCAGTCCATAGTCAAGTGGAAAGAGTTACACCAGAGTGTGTCTATCAGGATGCAGGATTGTGACTGCTGTCTTAGAGGTTGCCTACCACATCACTCTTCTTGGTTCTTTGGCTGTCAAATAAGGCAACAAGTACCTACCTTGGGAGTGGTTGTGACGATTAAACATAAGGGTTTTGAACAGTACCTGGTACATAGTAAGGGTAATGATAGCTGTCACTGATGTCATTCAATTCTTCAATCACAATATGTGTTAAACATAAATATTCCTTTTCTAAATATGGAGAAGCAGAAACTTTACAGGGTAACATGCCCGTCATCACAAAGGGTCTCCTGTACTATGCCTTGAAAATTCTCCACCTTCCTGAACTCTGATCTCTGTCTCCTCAACTCAGTGATACCACCAGGCTTTGGTACAGTTTCCCCAACCTATGCTGTAGTCCAGAGAGTGCCTCCAGTTAAAAGTCTGGGATAACTGTAGTTCCGACCTCATTTATTTCTTGTCTCTCTCAAGGTTCAAAGTCCTGTGACAGTTGTTCAGTGTCTGAATTCAGTCATTTCATATATCCTGTCTCATTTTCTAGTTGTGCATGGTATATAGAAAGACCAGGACTAGTTACTTCAACACAAAAGTGAATATTGCCCTCATTCACTCAATTAAGAATTATATGCAGTTATATATTTTGCATACTAATTTGCATTGTAACAAAGTGAGACTAAGTAAATCTGGCAGCATATCCATCGCCATGGAAAATGTTGACATTTGTGGCTTATTGAGCCCTTCCCTTCTCTTCCTCAGGTGGACTCTTCACTGATTTGTCAGCCAAATCTACTTGGGCCTATGATCACCTCTGCCCTCTAATACTTGCTTCATAGTTATGAGATACAAATGCTGAAATCTAGCTGTGTGGTCTAACTCTGGGGAAGGAAAGCCTGCAGAGAGTCTCAGGTGTCAGCGTGCCATCTCAGAGTACAGAACAAAGTATTTAGGAACTTTTTTTCTAGGAGAATATTTCTGAGGGCTTTAATAAGTCATGGACTCCACTAAAATGCTATTGTTTGGCTCAATTTTTAAGTATTAGTCTCTACCTGTTTTTAGTTTACCCGTTGCTTTTATGACTGACATCTCTCTGGTGTTCTGGCAGTGAATGTTATTTACCTTAATCAACAGGGGATAGAATTAAAGTGAAGGCTAGGTGCCCAGAACCGCTCTGTGGCAGTGATGTTGGAGGTTGTTGTATCCTTTGCCCAAGAATCAACTGAGTGGGGCATGAGGAATGGATGGTTCAATGGCCTCCCCACTCCAGTGTTCCAGGTTCCAGTGCAAGTTCCTGGCCACATTGGGAATCAAGAATAACTCTATATCCTTTCTGATTCATCCTTTCTTTTTAACACCCCCCACCACAACTTATTAATTCACATGAACCTGGGCATCCAAGAGTCCCCTGAAGATCCTTAACCAGAGCTGTCTTCTCAGGCCCATCTGAAGAATTATCTGAACCACATTCAAAATTGAGCTGTTCATTGTTTCATTCTCTCAGAGCCCTGGGAGCTGACGCCTATAAATTAGTGATTTTCTGTGTACTTGTTAGTTTAATGTCCATATTCTCTATTAGACTGTCAGCTCTATGAACATGTGGGATCCTGTTGGTCATTGTAGCCCCACTGCCCAGCACAGGATTTGGTACATAATGGGCAGCCAAGAATCATTTGTAATTTGAATAAAGAATGGAAAGATATGCTCAGCTATATTTCAGTCTTACATCAAGACCAACCTCAGGTTCAGAAGGCCTGGGATAAAATCACAGCTCATTAACTTGGGAAATTTTTAAAGTGCTTTACTTCTCAGAAGGTGTCCGACAGGAAAGAATGTCTGCCTCAATAATTGTTACAGATTTTGTTGCTGCTGTGAGTTTAGAAATGTGAACTGTCTAGTGGAGGGCTAGTTACTGGCATTTGGTCAATGTTTTGTAGAACCTGGAGAAGTTTTTATTCTTAAGTGCCCTATCTTGTTCTCTTAAAAAATTTTTAAAAAATATATTTTTATTGATTTCAGAGAGGAAGGGAGAAGGAGAGAGAGATAGAAACATCAATGTGAGAGAGAATCATTGATTGGCTGCCTCCTGCACCCTCCACACTGGGGATCCAGTTTGCAACCCTGGCATGTGCCCTGCCTGGGAATCAAACCTTGATCTTCTGGTTCATAGGTCGATGCTCAACCCCTGAGCCACACTGGCCGGGCTTCTCTTAAAAATTAACCATGATGTGTGGTATATGCTTAAGTGTCCTAAGTTTGAAATAAGTCAAAGTCTAGGTTAGTGTTCTGGCTCAGTCACTTACCAGCTTCATATCTTTGTTATTTACTACTTTGAGCTTGGTTCCCTCATCTGGAAAATGGGGTTAATATCTCCTATCTCATGGGGTTACAATGGAGTCTGTAGAGAATTAACAGTGCTCTGGTGTTCAGTGGGTGTCACTGAATGGTGGTTACTACTATAATGGATACTCTCAAATGCAACGGCCTCTGTAGAAGCTATGTGGTGATTCAAGATTAAAGCCGATGATATTAAAATGGTTTAGGATGTAGGAATGCCACATAGATTTCTTACTGGGTTCTAATTCTTACTGTGTAATAGTAGCTGCCCATAGATTTGTTTTGAGAGGGATTCTAAAATTGCCTGCATGCCCGAAGGAAAGGGTGCGGTAAAGGATTTGCAATCACTGACCTGGTAATAGTGGCAGCGGATACATTGGTAGTCTCTGAGTCATCTTCGTGAAACTGCTCTGGTTGTCTCTGTAGTTAAAGCTGAGGGATTTGAGAATTGCATAGGGGAAGGAATAAGCAGGGAGGTTGGGCAGGTCTCTTCTAGAAAATGCCTTGTCCCAGCCCATCTTGACTGTGTCTCCCCAGGATGGCTCACCAGGGTTGCCAAGTTCCTGCACAGTGGGGCGAGGGTCACATCCAATCTGTCTGTTTATCGATTCCCTCTTTGTTGCCCTGTGTTTGCCTCTAATACAGACTCTGAATTTGTTTGCTCAAAGTTTCAAGGTTCATTAGGTAAGCCAAGTTTGGCTTTCCCTAAAGTTTCTTTTTAGACGATGGTCAGCAACCTTTGCTTTGAGTTCTTTGATACGCCTCACCCCGGCTCCAGGCATCACTCTTCACTGGTTCTCAACTAAATGGAGGGTTTTCTTTTTCCTGGAGGTGGTTGATCTTTATGCCAGCCTTGCTGATGACCTGCAATTATTAACCAACCTAACAAAATGGTCATGGGGAAAGTGCACAAACAACCAGACACATTCTGTGGAAAGGACCCCAAAGTGGAACGGTTTTCAAAGGTTTGTCCCCATGAGGTGAAGTGAAATGATGCATGCAGACATGCTTGGGAAATTAAAAATTACCATGGCAATGCTGACTGTTCTGTTGTTTTTCACATAGGATTTAAAAAATGACTTTTCCTCCTGTTGACTTGCATGACAAACTTTAACTTTCAGATCTTATCTTAAATGTCACCACTTCACAGATGCCTTTCCTGACCACCCTAGTAATAGTAGCCCTTCACTTCTTCCTACTGCTTTAAGAGCCCATCAGCAGCTGAAATAATTGGTTATGGATTGTTTCATTGCCTATTTATTTATTTATTTAATTTGTTTCTACCACTTTAAGATTCATGAAGGTGGCCATATCTATCTGGTTCACCAGTCTACTCCCCCACCCCCATGTCTACGATATGCCTGGCACATATTAAATGCTCAATAAATAACTGTTGAATGAATATTTGGGAGAGAACATGATATAGCCACAGGATTGGTGTGGGGCTAAAATAAATGCAGTGATGGGTTTTATCCTGGTTTCAACTCTTACTATTTGTGTGATAAAAAGAGGGAAATTAGAGAGGAAGTAAGGGACGTAAATCATTGTGTGCAGTGATGATGACAGGATAAGCCTTTTAATAGATATAAGCTATTATTAAAATGATTGGATATATTTGTTTATTTTCAGAAAACAACTCCAAGACCATGTGGATTCCTGCAACAGAGAGGAATTGACAGGTCTGCTCCAACCATGAAGACAAGAGGAAAAACAGTCCAGAAATGGAAGACACTGACAACGCCTTGCCACGCGAGCAGTCAGCAGCTGTGCACCGCTGCAGGTTGCCTAGGACCAAACCAGAGAGGGTCGGACCTGCATTGCCACCATGTGCCCACCATCCAGATATCATTGCTGACATGTACACATAAGGAACTGTTAGACATTGAAACGGGGACTCAGAACTGTTGGACATTGAAATTGGGACTCAAACATTTTTTTTGGTTTGTTTGTTTTGTTATTATATGTTTATTTCTAGTCTGCAAAGGCAAAACTTTTTAAAGGAAAGAAATGGTGGGAAAAAGATACAGAGGCAAAGAAGCATTGAACAGACTGTCAAACTACATCGGGAAGACAGGGGAGGTTGGACGAGGGGGGCTGTAAGAGACCAACTGAAGGACTTGTACGCATGCATATAAGCATAACCAATGGATATAAGACACTGGGGGGCGGGGGGAGGGCGGGCAGGTGAAGGCATGTACTGGGGGTAGGGGAGGTCGGGGGGAGGTCAATGGGGGAAAAAAGGAGACATATGTACTACTATTTGTAATACTTAAAACAATAAAAAAAAACAAAAAAAATAAAATAAAATGATTGGATATGAATTCATTTCCTTACTCATCCAACAACAATTTACTGAGTATTTATTTATTATGTGCTAAACACTCTGATAGGGGGGTTTTCTTTAGGTGAGAACTGAGCAGCATACAGATGTGGTAGCTTTCGTTCTTGTTTTTTCTCTCATTCTGGGCCCAACCTACCTGGTTCAAGAGCAACTTTAGAATTTCCTCCCAGTGCAGAGTGGTCTCTTACTTGTTTCTTCTCCAATTAAGAGCTGCTGGATCAGAAAGAAAAATGGTTCCCAGTAGAAGACAAACAGTCCACACTGAGGAGATAGATATTACCTTGATAACTATGAGCATATGAGCTGAAAGTTCGGGTGTAGAAATAAGGGAAGGAAGAAAGTGATACTTGTGACTTGAAAGGTGCTAAGATTTAGACCCAGATAAAAAACTCATTTAAATGAGTGCCTACCATATGCCAGATACTTTGCACTCTGACTTTCTCATTTTTATATCAGATTCTTAAACCTCTGGTACCCTCTACCATCTTCTTTTAAAATCAAATGGATGCCAGTATTCTCTGCAGCTCCAAATCCTGCTTGTCTTTTGACCCCAGGTCAAAGCACCTGTCCTCCCCAATGCTGTCTTCTAACTCCCTTAGCATCTGTTGTCCCCCCTCTGGTAATTGATGGGATTTGGACTCTCAGCTCCTTGATTATGTTAAACAGGGAGATAGAGAGGAAGATGTGCTCTGTGAGATCTAGAAAGGGGGCAACACAAGGGTGAGGTTCTTTTAATTCAAGCTATCCCATCCCACAACTTCAATTTTACAGGTTTATCTGGAATTTGTACAGATGTCTTATGACCAAATTCATAATAGACTGTTATATAACAAGAGTCAATATATTGATTTACTGTGGGAAATTTCGTTGCCACAGGGGTAGGAGTACTTGGTTTAGGTGTTCAGGGCTATCTCTGGGACTCCTCCCTCCCTGGAACTTGTCACCTTATCCAGATGCCCCATTTCAACAAATGGCACCATTCTTCACACAACTGATCCAGCTTATAACAGGGGACTCTTTCTTGACATGTTTCTCTTCCTAGCTCCATAAATCAAAAGGATCACCAAGTCTCTATTTTGCTTCATAGTTCAGGTTGAGCATAAAAGAAAAAAGAATTAATGGACAGGGACAACAGTGTGGTGGCTGCAGGGAGAGGCGGAAGAAAGTATATGGGGGATAAATGGTACTGGAAAAAATAATAAAATAAAATAAAGGGAAAAAGAATGATCACCAAGTCTTACAAATTCAGTCTCCTGGATGTCTCTTGAGTTGGTTCACTTCCCCATCCTCATCTGCACTCCCCAAGTTCAGACGCCCACCATCTCCACAATAGCATTGCCTACTTCATTGGCCCACCACATCAGACTAGAGCAACTGCTTCAAAACTCAGTTTGAGAATTAAAACCAATCATCAACTTCTGTAAAGCCTCTGAAATAAGGTGTCCCCCCTCTGTCTGAAAGATGATTGTGCCTTGCTGAAGAGTCAAACATCAGACCTCATCTTTCTTTTCTCACGAAAAAAGGATCCTTCTAGTTTCCCTCCCAGGGATGCTCTTCTCTCTTTCCTCCTTAGCCACCACAATTCCTCCTGGACCCTAGCACCAGATATGCTCTTCCTGAATACTCTCTTAAGAGGCATCTTTCTGTCTGGTCTGCCTCTCTAATATGGCAGAAAAAAAATAAGTGTTCAAGATAGCTCATATTAGTGCCTGTGGGCTGAATCATAGTTGAGGAGGGTAACAGGAGGGCCTTCCTAGGGCCTCAGTTTCAGACAACTAGAAGAATATTTTCTAGCACATCAATAAGTTGTTTAAAACACAATACATTATATATATATATATATATATATATATATATATATATATATATATGTATTTTTTTTTTTTTTTTGGCAAGAATGCTTGGTGAAGACACCATGGGAAGGTTCCTTCTCAGGGGCAGTATTCCCTACCACACATCTGAGGAGCCTTAACCCCTCCCCTAGTATAAGGAGAAAAAATAACCTGTAAATGCATCTCCAATTACATGACACATTGCACAAATCTATGATTGCCTTACCACCTGGACCAAACTCTTACTGTTTTGATGTACACTCTTCCAAACATCATCTCTCTCATGCACCAATTCTGTGAAATTGCTATTGTTTACCCTATTTTAAAAATGATGGACTTGAGGTAAGAAAGATTAGGAAATGTTCAAAATTGTTTCCTTGTTAGTATCTGAATTAAGATTTGAACCTCAGTCTCTGTGTCTACAATACACTGTTTCTTTCTGTTGTATCACCCTGATTCCAAAATAAAACATTTAATTAGGCATTTAAAACAACTTTTAAACATGACCTTTAAATAACTTTCCTTCACTATGGGATGTTTACAAAGAGCATTTTCAACTTCTCAAGAGGAATTCAGAGACTATGTAGGAGACATTGACTCCATTCATCCACCAACACAGTGGGCCAGAGTCTGTTTCCAGGGGGAGAAAGGAGAATAAGAGGATAAGAATTCAGCACTGAAAGAACTTTAAAAGTTATGAAACAACACATGCTCATTGTATACATTTTAGATAAAGCAGAAAAGTATGAAAAAACAACAAACACCATATTTAATAACATGCTAAAATATAGTGGGCATCTACTCAGTCTCTCATCCTTAAATTCCCCCGCTGACTTAGGAAACCCCATCTTTATTTTTTTTCTGCTAATTTCTTTTTCTGTTCCAGCTTTATGGTTTCCACAGAAATTTCCATTTTGTTCCATGATTCTTTTACCCCTACTAATGCCCTCTAAACACCACAGATGACTGGTCCAGGAGGAGCACCTGACCCAAGACAAGCTAATTACAATCCTTCCCTTGCATTTCTAAATATGGGGCCAGAAAGAGCATCTGTTTTTCTCCAGTAGTGGAAAGTATGAGATGAAAAAAATATTAAAAATACACAATACTCATATTTCTTCAAGGTGGTGAAAATTAGTTTGTAGGGATCAGGAATAAATATGCCTGCCTGGGTTTCATTCCTTGTTTTCCTCTTCACCAGCTGTGTGCCTTAGTTTCCTCATGCATAAACTGATATTGTTCAGAGGATTAAATTAGTCAATAAATGTAAAGTGCTTAGCTCATGAATATGAACACAGTAGGCACTGTATAAATGTTCATTGCTGCTAGTCATAGTAGCAGGTGTAGTAGTTGTGGTAATAATGGTAATAGTATATGCAGAAAGGTGCAGACACAAGAGTGGGTGAGGGAATTCTAGTGGCATTCATGTTCTTGGTTCAAGTTTGTTTCTAAGATCTGCAAATGTATTCTTCCCAGTGATAAATCTTTTAAACTGTTCTTGGATTCTTTGAGTCAAAAGATTTCATTTCTATCTAAACTCATTGAATTGAGTTTCCTGTAAGAGTCCAATAACTAAATTTATTGGCACTTAATATGTTTGATGTAAATGAGTTAATTGTAATTAATTTAACAAATACTCCCATCTGCTAATTAAAAACAATACTGTTTATTATTTTGACATTTTGCTTCAGATTTTTATTTTTATAACTAGAGTCTCGGTGAACAAAATTTGTGCATGGGAGGGGGGGTGTCCTTCAGTCCAGCCTGCACCCTTTTCAATCTGGGACCCTTTGGGGTATCTGACTGCTGGTTTAGGCTCTATAACTGGCAGTTGGCCATCCCTCTCGCAACCCGGGACCCCTGGCTCCTAACCAAATCTGCCTGCCTGCCTGATGGCCCCTAACTGCCTCTGTCTGATGACCTGATCATCCCCAACTGCTCTCCCCTGCTGGCCTGATTTCCTCCTAACAGCTTGCTCCCCCACACCAGCCTGATCTTGCCCCTAACTGCTTGCTGCCCTGCTGGCCTGATCGCCCTAACCGCCTCTGCCTCGGCCCCTGCCACCATGGCTTTGACTGGAAGGAAGTCAGATGTCCGGTCGACCCGGTCTAATTAGTATATTAACCTTTTATTAGTATGGATTAGTTACATAAAATGTGATAGATATTATTCAGACTCCCTTGTAAACCTCACCAACTTTATTTCCCTTCCCCTCTCCCCAGAGAAAAGTTGGCAAATATCCTTCATTTCCCTAATTTTATACATTTACTGCATAAGCATGTATCAACAGATAATATATGTTATTGAAATGCATTAGTGGTATATTATGCAAGTGCTTATCTTTCTGCAACTTGCTTTTAAAATTCAACATACTTATTAATCAAGCTCTTTCATTTTGGGTATTGAATTTGAAATTATTTTTTAAATATTTTTTATTGTTTAAAGTATTACATATATTAGTACATTATCTCCTTCCCCCCCCCCCCTCATTGACCTTCCCCCAGCCTTCCCTACCCCCTGTCGCATGCCTTCCGCCCCCCCCCCCCCCCCCAACCAACAGTGTCTTGTGTCCATTGGTGTGCTTATATGCGTGCACACAAGTCCTTTGGTTGATCTATTTCGCTCCCTCCCCAACACTCCTCAGCCTTCCCACTGTAATTTGACAGTCTGTTCAGTGCTTTACTGCCTCTGTATCTATCTTTTCATTCATCAGGCTATAATGTTCTTTATTTTCCATAAATGAGTGAGATCATGTGGTATTTTTCTTTCATTGCCTGGCTTATTTCACTTAACATAATGCTCTCCAGGTCCATCCACGTTGCTGCAAATGATAAGATTTCCTTCTTTTTTATAGCAGCGTAGTATTCCATTGTGTAGATGTACCATAGTTTTCTAATCCACTCATCTGCTGATGGGCATTTAGGCTGTTTCCAAATCTTAGCTATGGTGAATTGTGCTGCTATGAACATAAGGGTGCATATATTCTTTCTGATTGGTGTTTCTTAGGATATATTCCTAGAAGTGGGATTACTGGGTCAAATGGGAGCTCCATTTTTAGTTTTTTGAGGAAACTCCATACTGTTCTCCACAGTGGCTGCACCAGTCTGCATTCCCACCAGCAGTGCACGAGGGTTCCTTTTCCTCCGCATCCTTGCCAGCACTTGTCTTTTGTTGATTGGTTGATGACAGCCATTCTGAGAGGTGTAAGATGGTACCGCATTGTCGTTTTGATTTGCATCTCTTGGATAATGAGTGACTTTGAGCATGTTTTCATATGTGTCTTGGCCTTCCTTTGTCTTCTTTTGAAAAGATTCTATTTAGGTCCGTTGCCCATTTTTTTATTGGATCATTTATCTTCCTTTTATTAAGTTGTATAAGTTCCCTGTAGATGTTGAAGATTAAACCTTTATCAGTGATAACATTTGCCAATATGTTCGTCCATACAGTGGGCTGTCTTGTTGTTGTTTTGTTAATATTTTTATTGATTTTTTTTTTCAGAGAGGAAGGGAGAGGGAGAGGGATAGAGATCTAGAAACATTGATGACAGAGAAACATCTATCAGCTGCCTCCTGTACACCCCCTACTGCCCGCAACCAAGGTACATGCCCTTGACTGGAATTGAACCTGAGACCTTTCAGTCCTCAGGCTGATGCTCTATCCACTGAGCCAAACTGGTTAGGACTTTCTTGATGTTTTGTTGATGGTTTCTTTTGCTGTGAAAAAGTTTTTTATTTTGATGTAGTACCGTTTGTTTATTTTCTCTTTAGCTTCCATTGCCCTAGGAGTGGCATTGGTGAAGAAATTGCTTCAGCATGTCTGATATTTCTCTGCCTGTGGATTCCTCTAGTATTTTTATGGTTTCCTGTCTTATGTTTAAGTCCTGTATCTATTTTGAGCTTATTTTTGTGTATGGTGTAAGTTGGTGGTCTAGTTTCATTTTTTTTTAATGTATCTGTCCAATTTTCCCAACACCATTTATTGAAGAGACTGCCTTGACTCCATTGTATGTTCATGCCTCCTTTGTCAAATATTAATTGAGCATAGTGGTTTGTGTCGATATCTGGATTCTCTATTCTATTCCATTGGTCTATATGTCTATCCTTGTGCCAGTACCAGGCTGTTTTGAGAACAGTGGCTTTGTAATACAGCTTGAAATCTGATATTGAGATCCCACCTATTTTGTCCTTCTTTCTCAGGATTGTTGTAGCTATTCAGGGTCTTTTTTTATTCCAGATGAATTTTTGGAGAGTTCTTTCTAGGTCTGTGAAATATGCCGTTGGTATTTTAACGGGGAGTGCATTGAATCTATAGATTGCTTTGGGTAGTATGGATATTTTAATGATGTTGATTCTACCAATCCATGAACATGGTATGTTCTTCCATCTGTTTACGTCTTCCTCTATCTATTTTTTCAGTGTCCTGTAGTTTTCCGCGTGTAGGTCTTTTACCTCCTTGGTTAAGTTTATTCCTAGGTATCTTAATTTTTTGGTGCGATGGTAAATGCGATTGCTTTTTCAGACTCCCTTTCTGTAAGTTCACTATTGGTGTATAGAAATGCCATAGATTTCTTGGTGTTAATTTTGTATCCTGCTACATTGCCGAATTCATTTATTAAGTCTATTAGTTTTTTTCTGGAGTCTTTCGGGTTTTTTATGTACAATATCATGTCATCTGCAAATAAGAACAGCTTTAGTTCTTTTCCAATTTGGATGCCTTTTATTTCTTCTTCTTGTTTAATTGCAATGGCTAATACTTCCAGTACTATGTTGAACAGGAATGGTGAGAGTGGGCATCCCTGTCTTGTTCCTGTTCTTAGGGGAAATGGTTTTAGTTTTTGCCCATTGTGTATGATGTTAGCTGTGGGTTTATCATATATAGCTTTTATTATGTTGAGGTATGATCCCTCTATTCCCACCTTGCTGAGAGTTTTTACCAAGAAAGGGTGTTGGATTTTGTCAAATGCTTTTTCTGCATCAATTGATATGACTATGTGATATTTATCTCTCAATTTGTATCACATTTATTGATTTGTGGATATTGTACCACCCTTGCATTCCTGGGATAAATCCTACTTGGTCATGGAATATGATCTTTCGGATGTACTGCTGGATCCAATTTGCTAGAATTTCATTGAGGCTTTTGGGGTCTATGTTCATGAGGGATATTGACCTGTAATTCTCTTTCATTGTGTTGTCTTTATCTGGTTTTGGTATTAGGGTGAAGCTGGCTTCATAGAAGGAGCTTGGAAGTGTTCTTTCCTCTTGAATTTTTTGAATAGTCTGAGGAGGATAGGTTTTAGTTCTTCTTTGAATGTTTGGTAAAACTCCCCTGTGAAGCCGTCTGGCCCCAGGCTTTTGTTTGCTGGAAGCTTTTTGATGACTGCATCAATTTCTTCCATACTTATTGGCCTATTGAGATGTTTAAATTCTTCCTGATTGAGTTTGGAAGGTTATATTTTTCTAGGAATATGTCCATTTCCTCCAGGTTGTCCAGTTTGTTGGAATAGAGTTGTTCATAGTATTTTTTAACAATCCTTTGTATTTCTGTGGCATCTGTTGTTATTTCACCTCTTTCATTTCTGATTTTGTTTATTTGGATCCTCTCTCTTTGCTTCTTGGTGAGCCTGGCTAGAGGTTCATTAATCTTGTTTATCCTTTCAAAGAACCAGCTCTTGGTTTTGTTGATCTTTTGTATTCTTTTTTTGGTCTCAATGTCGTTTATCTCCACTCTCATCTTTATTATTTCCTTCCTTCTGCTTACACTGAGGTTTTCTTGTTGCTCTGTTTCTAACTCTTTGAGTTGTAGGGTTAGGTAATTTATTACCATTGTTTCTTGTTTTCTGCAATATGCTTGTAGAGCTATGAACTTTCCTCTCAAGACTGCTTTCGCTGTGTCCCATAGATTTTGGATTGTTGTGTTTTCATTGTCATTTGTTGCCATGATGTTTTTTATTTCTTCTTTGATCTCTCTGGTAACCATGTCATTGTTTAATAGCATGCTGTTTAGTCTCCATGTGTTTGATTTCTTTGGATTGTTTTTATTATAGTTGATTTCCAGTTTTATGCCACTGTGATCTGAGAAGATGCTTGATATGACTTCTATCTTCTTATTTTGAAGAGACTTTGCCTATGACCCAACATGTGGTCTATCTTTGAAAATGACCATTGTGCACTTGAGAAGAATGTACATTCTGTGGCTTTGGGGTGAAATATTCTGTATATGTCAATTAATTCCATCTGGTCTAGTGAGTCATTTAGGATTGATGTTTCTTTGCTGATTTTTTTTGTTTAGAGGATTTGTCCAATGGTGATAGTGGGGTATTAAAGTCTCCTACTATGATTTTATTGCTGTCAATCTCTCCCTTGATATCCTCCAGGAGATTTTTTATGTATTTGGGTGTTCCTGTATTGGGTGCATATATGTTTACCAGAGTTAATTATTCTTGTTGGATTGCTCCCTTTAGTATTATGAAGTGGCCTTCCCTATCTCTTGTTATGTCCTTCACTTTGAGACCTAATTTGTCTGATATAAGTATTGCTGCCCCAGCTTTTTTTTCATTTCCATTCGCCTGTAAAACCTTTTTCCATCCCTTCACCCTCAGTCTGTGTGTGTATTTTTTTCTGAGGTGGGTTTCTTGTAGACAGCAGATATATGGGTGGTGTTTTCTTATCCAATCATTTACCTCATGTGTTTTTATTGGGGCATTTAATCCATTTACATTTAAAGTTATTATTGATAGGTACTTATTTTCACCATTTTCATTCTTTACACCTGTGTTCTTTCTTTCTTTCTTTCTTTCTTTCTTTCTTTCTTTCTTTCTTTCTTTCTTTCTTTCTTTCTTTCTTTCTTTCTTTCTTTCTTTCTTTCTTTCTTTCTTTCTTTCTTTCTTTCTTTCTTTCTTTCTTTCTTTCTTTCTTTCTTTCTTTCTTCTGTCCCTTTAGCATTTCTTGTATTGCTGGTTTGGTGATAAAAAATTCTCTTAGTCCTTTTTTGTCTGTGAAGCTCCTGATTTCACCTTCAATTTTGATTGATAGCCTTGATAGGTACAGTATTCTTGGATTCAGACCCTTCCTTTGCATGACTTTGTATATTTTATTCCATTCCCTTCTGGCCTGATGAGTTTCTGTTGAGAAATCGGTTGCTAGTCTGATTGGGGTTCCTTTGTAGGTGACTTTCTGTCTCTCTCTGGCTGCTTTTAAGATTCTTACTTTGTCCTTGGTGTTTGCCAATTTAATTATAATGTGCCTTGGTGCTGGTCTTTTGGGGTTCATTTTGCTTGGGACTCTATGAGCTTCTTGGATTTGTGTGGGTTTTTTCTTCCCTATATCAGGGAAGTTTTATGTTATTATTTCTTCAAACAGGTTTTCTATTCCTTGCTCAGTTTCCTCTCCTTCTGGAACTCCCATAATGTGGATGTTATTTTGTTTTGTGTTGTCCCAAAGTTCCCTTAGGCTCTCCTCCTGCTTTTTAATTTTTTTTTCCTAGAAGCTGCTCTACTTGGGTATTTTTTCCTACCTTGTCTTCTAGCTCACTGATGTGGTCCTCTGCTTCTTCTAGTCTACTCTTGATGCTTTCTATTGAGTTCTTTACAGCAGTGATGTCATTTTTCATTTCTTCTTGGTTCTTCATTTCTTCTTGGTTCTTACACATATTGTCAAGTATGTCTTCCATTCTTTTCAGCCACCTTATGATCATTTCTCTGAATTTTTTCTCTGACAGGTTGCTTGATTCCATTTTGTTTACTTCCTTTTCTGGTGATGTCTGCTTTTCTTTCTTATGCGGGCTGTTTCTTTGTCTCCCCATGGTCTCTCTTCTCTGGGTGTCTGATTATGTAGTTCTCTCTCTCCTGCATTGATTTAAAGGCACAAAATACAACACAACCAGGTACAACACACAAGGTACAACACACTGAACATCAATGTATTCATGATATTAATAACCCCAAATAAAGGTGACCACCAGAGAAAGGCAAGTTAGAGGATCGAAGAAGAGAGAGAAAAAAAAAAGAAAGGAGTGCAAAAATGAAAATGGGAAAAGGAAAAAAAAGTAAGAGAGAAAAGAAAGAGAATAAGAAAGAAGAGGGGAACAAACTATATATATGGGGAGAAAACTCCAATAGAACAACCACTAATCCCAACAAATGCCAGCAACAAGTACCTGGAGATGAATACAAACTACAAACAACAACTAATATCAAGCGAGGTGAGGGAAAACAGAAGCAAAAAACAAATAAAAACAAAACAAACAAACAAGAATAAGCAAAACAATCTCACAAACAAACATAAAAAATTGATATAATCAACAATCAAGCAAACAACAACAAAAGGACAGAGAGAAAAACAATTTTTTTGATAGTGAAGACAGAGAAGATAGAGCTGTGTATGGACTTAGAGCAGGGGATTGGAAATTAGATATATAAGTAGGGTGAAATTTTAACAGGGGTAAACAGAAAGAATAGGGAAAATCTAAAGCAGGAAAGGGTAAGAGAAACAGGACAACACGAGGGGAAAGGTTAGGAAGAGAGAGATGGCATAAAGGTAATGTTTAGATAGAGTAAAAGTATGCTAAAGGAAAGATAAAAATAGAATGTAGAACACTAATCCCAAAGTAAAATTAAGAGAAAATAAAATGACACTTTTTTAAAAAAAAGGTAAAATAGTAGTAGTAATAATACTGATTGAAAATAAAAATGTAATAATTAAAAAGGTAAAATCAAGTGAGGAAAAAAGAAAAAAATTAGTTTCTTAAGTAATAGATGAAAAAATAAAAAAATAAAAATGTGCAGTAGTGAAGGTCATTCACTTCCTCTACTGTTCTGTTTGGCGTGCCTGTTTCCTTGTCAGGACAGTATTGCAGATCCCTGCATTCCACTGCTCCTCAGTGTTGTAAGCCAGTCCTGATTTTTAAGCAGGCAGTATGTCTTAATTTCTTGTATTCCTTTATTTGTGTTTATGCAAGAGTCAATTTGTGATTTAACCCTTGGGTGGCAGTGTTTTTGGATTGATCTCTGGGTCTATAGGTCCTCCCTAGCCAGTGCTTAGATCCTGCTTTCCCTGTGGCACTCAATACCAGTTTGTGGGAGTGGGTTGCCCCAGACTGGTTCTCTGATGGTTATTCCCCGCTCTGATCCCCAGGTAACAGAAAAAAAACGTTCCCCTGCAGTCTCTTAGGGTGTCCCCATTTGGGCGATTCTATGTATTGGGCTTAGTAATCAGAAGCAAGGATTTAAAGGGGAGAAAGAAAAAAGAAAAAAAAAGAGCCAGTGTAAGTGTGTGAACTCTGGGGCTGTGCACAAGTCTGTGCAGTCTTTTTTTCCCCCTTGGGTCTAATCAGCCGGCACACTTATAAAATTTTTAGGCTGTCCTTTTGCGTCAGATAAAAATGGATTGCTTTTTAGAGTTCCCTTCGGTTAGTAGCTCTGAGGACCCCCTTCCACATTCATGGATCATGCCAGCCCCAACAGCCACAGATTTTTCTAGGCACAGACTTCCCCTGGTCCTCCAGCTCCCACAGTGTGCGCATTTCTCTCTCCTGCCGGGACCAGAGACCTCAACTTATCCCAGGCGAAATCTGACCTTTTTGTGGTGGACTGTAGAGCTCCCCTGAATCCACGCGTTTCCGCCAATTGGGGACCGGTGTTTTGGGGTTCGCAGCTGTTCGGTGGGTGCAGTGGTTGTAGATTTCCAGGCTTCTGATAACATCCACTTTCCCCTTCAAGATGACGCAGTCTCCGCATCTGAGCCGGTCACTCCGGGAAGGAATCCAGCAGCAGTGGGGGCTGCCTGGTCAGGGGAGCCCCGTTCAGCAGTTCCCCACTGTCTCCTGAAGTATAGCTGTCCCTCAACTTACCAACAAACACTCCCTGTGTGACCCTCAGCTGTTCTTTCTATCTGCTCTGGGACAAAACTCGGGACATGTCTGTCTATTCCGCCGCCATTTTTTGGCCCAGAATTTTTTATTATTTAAATATAACATAATTTATCTATTTCTTTCCTTATGAACACTTAGGTGTTTTTCTCTTATTCATTTATGCATTTATTTATTTTGTTCTCACAAGCCATTAAAACATCTATTAATTTCTTCTTGTACATGTGTGAGCATTTTTCTGAAGTACATATCTTAGTGAAATGGGGTCACTTTTTGGCAAGATTTGGCTGTCTTTAACATTACTACATCTGTCATGTTTCCAAAATTTATCAGTAAGTGTCCATGCCCCCCTGCCCCTTCTAATATTTGACATTGTCCTTTTAAAATGTGCCAAGCCTGATTGGTGTGGCTTAGTGTTTGAGCATCCATCAATGAATCAGGCTCCATCCCCAGTGGAGGGTGTGTGGAGGGAGCCAATCTATGACTCTCATCATTGATGTTTCTCTCTCTCTCTCCCTCCTCTTTGAAATCAATAAAAATGTATCTAAACATATGTGTCAATCTTTTGGGTGAAAGTATTTTGTAGTTGTTTCAACCACATTTTTTTTGACAAATAGGTAAGTTGAAAAAATTTCATGTATTTTATTTATCATTCATAGTTCCTTCTTATGACTTGAGTGCTTTTAGCTCTTTATAATATTTTTATTGAGTTATTTACCACCTCTGCCCTCCCCTGCTGATATTTAATAAATAATATTATTTATAAATAAATAATAAATAATATAACATAAAGAATATTTGTATTGCCCTAACCAGTTTGGCTCAGTGGATAGGGTGTCGGCCTGCGGACTGAAGGGTCCCAGGTTCGATTCCGGTCAAGGGCATGTACCTTGCTTGCGGGCACATCCCCAATAGGGGGAGTGCAGGAGGAGGCTGAATGGATGTTTCTCTCTCATCGATGTTTCTGACTCTCTGTACCTCTCCTTTACTTTCTGTATAAAATCAATAAAATATATTTTAAAAAAGAATATTTTTATTTAATATTCTTAAAGAATATTTTTATTTAATTTATTGTTGAATATTAAACCTTCTTTATATATTTTGAGTTGTATAAATTGTGACTTAGAGGCATTCTTCCAGCTTGGTACCTGTCTTTCATAGCTTAATGTTATCTTTGGTTGTACAGAAACTAAACATACTAGTATACTTTTAGTCAGAATTCACAATCTGTTTATTTGGTGCTTATGGATGTCTTATTTAAGAAATAATTTATATCACTGAGTTACAAATATATTACTTTATAGTTCCTTTTTGTTCAAGTGTTAATTTTATTTTTAGGTTTCATATATCTGTTTTACCTAGAATTTATTTTGTTTTTGTTTTGTATAAAGTAGGAATATAATTTTATTTTTATGCCTATATGAATATCTTTTGTAGCTGCACATTTTAATAAGTAGTTTATTACTTCCTTACCAATAGGTAATGTCAGCTCTTGTTATATTATGTGTCCAGGTCCATGTGACTTGGTTCTCCATTCCATTCCATTCCATTCCATTCCATTCCATTCCATTCCATTCCATTCCATTCCATTCCATTCCATTTCGTTGCACCCCATCCCATCCCATCCCATTCTATATCATCCTATCTAATCCTATCCCTTTCCATGTTTTTTTCTAGCTATCTCTGGGTCATTTTTAAAATGCTATAGTTTAAATATCATATCTTATGAGAACATACCTCTGGTGGTTTTAAAACTTATCTGTAAACTAGGGGCTAGGTGCATGAAAATTCATGCACTGGAGTGGGGGGGGGGGTCCCTCAACCTGGCCTGCTCCCTCTCACAGTTCGGGAGCCCTCAGGGGCAGGAGGAAACCCAGTGATCAGGGGAAGGCGATGCCCCATCACATCTCTGCTGCTGCCACTGCCAGCAGCACAAGCCTCGGCCAGCTCTGGTTACCTGAGCCTTGGGCGACCCTGGGCAGCTGGGCAACCTCCATACAAGGCTTGCCTGTGCCTTGGGTGTCAGCTGGGAAGCCGCCATCTGAGGCTTGCCTTCACCTTGGGCCAGCCCTGGGCAGCTTGGGGGCTGAAAGGACTGGGGGACTCCGGAGGCAGGCGCACAGAGCAGCTGGACCTCCCTGGGGTCAGGCCCAGCCATGCTGCCTGCCTGTCACCCTGGCGGGGCTGAGGGGACTGGGCGCTACCATCTTGTGGGTGTGGGTGCTGCCATATTTGAGGGCATGGCAGTCAGCATATTCCTTCCTTATTGGCTGTGGGTGCCGACACCTTTGTGATGGCGTGATGGTCAATTTGCATATTCCCTCTTTATTAGATAGCAATCTCTGACACTTCTCCCATCAAGCGGTAATTCCCCACCCCTAGATTCTGGAAAGGCTTTACTGATTATTCCTAACAGGATGTGGTGGAAGTGATGTTATATGGCTTTTACAGCTACGTTATAAAATGTGGTACAGCTTCCACCCAGCTATCTTGGGGCACTTGCTTTTGGAACCCATCCACCAAGCTGTGAGATAGCCAAGCAGCCATTCGGTGGGAGTATGTATAGGTGTTGTAGCCAACAGCCCAACCTAGTTTCCAGCTACCACTCAGCATCAACCACTATACAGGTGAGGGAATGAGCCTGCAGATTATTCCAGGCCTGACCAGTACTTCCATCTTCCCTTGCTGATGCCTTTTGGAGCAGAGATTAGTTTTCAACAAAGATCTTCCCAAATTGTAGATTTGTTAATAAAATGAATTGTTGTTTCAAACAATTTAAATTTGAGGTGGCTTATTACATAACAATGTATATTGGAACCGTTTTTTTCCTTATTTTTTTTCAGAATTGTTTTTTCAATTTCTGGATCTTCCTTCTTCAATATGAATTTTAGTATCTGTTTGTCAACTCCATGAAAAACCCTGTGAGGATTTTAATTGTAACTGTGTTGAATTTATAGATAGATTAATTTGGAGGGACTTGAATTTTTAATGGTATTTTCTCATTTATAAATGTAGTATGTTTCTCCTTTAATAAATTTTTATATCTTTCAATGACTTTTACATTTTCCCCACAAGTCAGGTACATGTTTTTTTTTGTTTTTGTTTTGTTTTTAATGTATATATATATTTTATTGACTTCAGAGAGGAAGGGAGAGGGAGAGGGAGATTGAAACATCAGTGATGAGAATCACTGATGGGCTGCCTCCTGCACATCCCCTACTGGGACCAAGCCTGCAACTTAGGCATGTGTGCTTGACTAGAATTAAATCCTGGACCCTTCAGTCCCCAGGCTGACACTCTATCCACTGAGCCAAACCAGCCAGGGCAGGTACATTTTAATAGCTTCATTCCTTAATAATAATTAGGTACCTTGCATTTTTTTCCACAGTAATTTTTAAATTGTTTAGTATTGATTTATGTTATTTATTTCTATTTTGAATTTTTATTTAGAAACCTTGTTAAATTATCCTTTTAGTTATAGTAGGTTTGTTTTCTGTGTAATTCTTAGAGTGCTATATAATTTGTATATAAAAGCAATATTTTCTTTTTATTTCTAATCTTTGTTTTCCATTTCTTGGCCTACTTTATGAACTAAGACCTCCAGAACAAATGGAATATAGGACATATTTGGCTTTTTCCTGACTTTAAAAAGTGCTTTTAATATTTTACAATTAACTATGGATTTTATAGTAGGTTTTTAGAAACCAGTTTGCATCAGGTTAAACATAATTTCTTTCTCGCCTGGCCAGTGTGGCTTAGTGGTTGAGGGTCCACATGTGAACCAGGGGGTCACGGTTCGATTCCTGGTCAGGGCACATGCTCCGGTTGTGGGGGTCAACCCCCAGTGGGGGGCATGTGGAGCCAGACAGTCAATGATTCTCTCTCATCATTGATGTTTCTATATCTCTCTACCTCTCCCTTCTCTGAAATCAATAAAAATATATTTAAAAAATTTTTCTTTCTAGTCCTAGTTCCCTTAAAATTTTTCATGAATGAGTATCCTATAAATAAAAGTCTAATATGCTAAATGTCCAGTTGCCCAGTCATCTGTTCAACCAAAGTGTAATATGCTAATGATATGCTAAGGATCCTCAATCGCTTACTATGACATTCACTGACCACCAGGGGCAGACACTCCGACCAGTAGGTGAGCTTGCTGCTGGGGTCTGGCCGATTGGGACTGGAGTCCTCCCATGATCCTTCCCTGGCTGGCCAACCTCCCGTGTCCCTCTCTGGCTGTGATCGTGCACCAGTGGGGGTTCCCTCAGCCTGGCCTGGCCCATCTCTTAATCTGGGACCTCTTGGGGGATGTCAGAGAGCTAGTTTTGGCCTGATCCCACAGCCAGGCTGAGGGACCCCACTTGTGCACAAATTTGTGCACTGGGCCTCTGGTTACATTATATAAAATCATTTTAAATGATTGTGTTTTTTTTTTATTATTGAGCCATCCTTGCATTTCTAGGATAAAAATCTGCTTAGTTATGGTACCTTTCCTGCTAGATAGGGTCATCAAAGCCATCAGAGGACTGGAAGTCTATAAAACCTGGGTTAGCTGGGATATATGTAACATTTGAGGAACCAATCACCAATGGCTTGCTGATTTTTTAAATTCTCTCTTTAAATATAAATATCATAGGTGGTGTTGAGTACTTTTATCAGGAGAGTCATAACACTTGCTTGTATCTATTTTTGTGGTGTTAAAATTTATCAGTGGGTTCACATGTGTTCAACTCACTTTATCCTTTTATAATATTCCCCACAAGCTTTGTACCTTGTAGCTTAATTGATCATTATTGCCCAAGTCCATTATTTTATTCTAGGTTGCGAAGTGGTGATGTTCTATCGTTTCTTTTTCCTTTTTTTCCTTGGAATTCTTTAGATAAGGGGAACTTTTTCCCCCCCACTCTTCTCTCTCTTTTCATTTCTTTAAAGTTTGTCCTGAGGTAGAATTTATATAGGAAAGGAGGGTAAATACTTGATTTTTCTTTATGTTTTAGTTTTCAAAATAATGAGTTTTCTAGCATCCTCCAGAGATGACTATCTTAGTCCTTTCTGGCTGCTATAACAAAATACCACAAACTGGGTGACTTATAAACAATAGGAATTTATTTCTCACAGTTATGAAAATTGGAAGTCTGAGATTAGGGTGCCAGTATGGTCGGTTGAAGGCCATCTTTTGGATCTTGGGCTTTTTGTTGCTTTCTCATGGAGTAGAAGGGTCTAGGGAGTTCTGTGGAGCCTCTTTTCTGAGCACACTTAATTTGATCAGGATGGCTCTCATCCTCATAACTTTAGCACCTTCTAATACCATCACATTGGGCATTAGGATTTCAATGTGTGAACTGGGGGGATGCAACTATTCAACCCTTAGCAATGACACTTTTAAAAGGAGAATAAATATCATTATAAACACATGATTGTTAACTGATTGATATGTTTCAATCATGTTAAATTATTGTTTATGCTCAAATTTCCTCATCTTTGTCCAATGGTGGTTTCTTCAAGTTGGTTTTTGAGTGCTTTTGATATGATCCCACAAGTCTTGGTGACACACTTTCTTGCTTGTTTCTGGCTTATCTTGTGTATTTCCTGCACTAGATCTGCAATCAGCCATTTCCCCAGGAGCATGTGCTTCTGATCGGTAAGAAAAGATATTTTGGGACCAGACTCTGGATATTGGGGGTGCTCTTTGTATTGGGATGGTTATTATGTGTAGTCCTTTCTGCAGACAGTGCTAGAAGAAACATGTTTTTTAAATTCATAATTCTTTTCTTTTCTTTTTTAGACGTTATTCTTGAAAGTATTACATGTATCCTCCTTTTCCCCCCATTGACCCATTCTAGCCTGCCCCCACCATGCCCCAGGCTTTCACCACTTTATTGTCTGTGTCCATGGGTTATACATATATGCATACAAGTTCTTTGGTTGATCTCTTCCCACCCACATAATGAGTTGATACTTACAATATAAATGCTCAAAACAAATATTTCTCTGTGGTTCTTTTTGACCTTAGGATATATCCATTTGCGACTCATGATCAAATGGTTGTATTTTAGTCACTTGAAATAATGTCTCTTGATGGTATCATATTACAGTGAGGTTCTTTATTTCACTTAGTTTTCAATTTTGAAGTGCTTCTTATTCTGATTTGAATTTGTAATACAACATGGTAAAATGTTCCAGAGGCCTGTCTGTAAAACAATATATATTCAGAGAAGTCTAGCTTTCACCCTCTATCCTCTTCTTTTCCTGTCCCTACATGTCACAGTTTTAAAAAGTACAGGCACTTTTGTGGCTGTATTTTTTAAAAATTGTATTTTATTGATTTTTTACAGAGAGGAAGGGAGAGGGAGAGAGAGTTAGAAACATCGATGAGAGAGAAACATCAATCAGCTGCCTTCTGCATACCCCGCACTGGGAATGTGCCCGCAACCAAGGTACATGTCCTTGACCAGAATTGAACCTGGGACCCTTGAGTCTGCTGGCCAACTCTCTATTCACTGAGCAAAACTGGTCAGGGCTGTGCCTGTATTTTTAATAATTATAAGCAAATTCACTCACACACCTTAATTCCTTTTTAAAATAAAAAATAATATACTCTGTATGCTTTTCTGCTTTTTACATTATTAAAATTAATATTTTCTGATAATAGTGCTGCATATAGATATATTTTATATATTTTCTATAGTGCTGCATATAGATATATTTTGTAACTTCATAGTATTTTACCCAATAAAACACATACTGATGGACATCTGTGTTTTTAACTTTTTGTTATTATAAATAGAACTTCAATGACTAGCTTGTTCAATATAATACATGCATGTGTATAAATATACAGTATATGTTGTCCAACTTCACAGGCATAGGATTGTTTAGCCATGAACATAATAAGTGTAAAATTCTATTTCACTCTATTTTTACTTTTGGTGTTTCTTTTCTTAGCAAGAGTGAGCACTTTTTAATAAGTTGAGTTCTTTTTCTTTTTAAAAAAAAATATATTTTATTGATTTTTTGATGAGGGAGAAACATCAATCAGCTGCCTCCTGCACATCCCCCATGGGGAATGTGCCACAACCAAGGTATATGCCCTTGACCGAAATTGAACCTGGTTCCCTTCGAGTCCGCAGGCTGATGCTCTATCCACTGAACCAAACCGGTTATGGCGAATTCTTTTTCTTTGAACTCCTATATTTCTTGTCCTTTTTCTATAGGATTGGTGGGCTGTTCTTTCCTTACTTATATAAACTTTATTGTATTACAGGTTGAGAATATTTTCCCTCGTTTGTCATTTGCTTTTTACTTTGCTTATATTTTTATTTTTTATTGCCATGTATTAAAAATTTTATTTTGCCACCTGTTCTTTAAATTGTTCCCCTCATCATTCCCTGACCACCCATCTGACTTCACCAAGCCCTGGCAAATGGACATTTTTTAAATGGTGAGTTCTTGCAAAGGCAGGGAAGGTTTATTTTTCCAGGGAGCTCTGATTGCCTTTGGGAGAGGGTCTCTTTGTGACCAAGATCTGTAGGTCCAGGAAGAAACCTACTTTCTAATGAATATTTCGGAGGGAACTCTGGAGAATCCAAGTTGCTGGAATTATCTGAGTTGTAGAAAGAACAGTGGCCTGATGCCAGAAGTTTTGGTATGAGTCAGCTTTTGTCACTTACTGGCTTGTGTGGCCTGGGTAAGCCAACTTATCATCATCAAACTTGTTTCACTTCCCTCATCAGGTTACGTCAATTAAAGTGGTAAAAGATGAAACAGCACCTTGCATTTAGTTAGTCTTGGCCAGTGTTCGGCAAACTCATTAGTCAACAGAGCGGCAAACCGCAGCTCGCGAGCCGCAGTTTGCCGATCACTGGTTTTGGCTGTTTGCTAGTTGAAAGTGAGTTAAGCCCCTTTTCCATAATATGCGAGGAGGAATATTGACTTTTACCTTTCCTGGTTATTTTTATTTTTATTTTTTTTCTGTTCATTGAGGGCAACCATTTAATTTCTCTTTCCTCAATGCCTGTGGTTCTTTTTAGCTGGCAAATTACTATTTTCTTATTTTTAAGCCTTTTACTCTCCATCAGTTCTCAGACCTCCCATGGGACACCACCCACAGTACCTGGGCCTTGATATTTCATGGCTGAGTTATAAATACCCTGATAGGATGGGAATGCCTGCACATCTTCTCTGCAGCTGATGGTCCCACGGTCTATTTCCTTCCAACTCTTAGATATTATGCCTGAAATTGTATGATTGGCCAGTTTTTGCCTTCAGGTTTAATATAAGACATATATATATATATATATATAATACAAATGGTAAATCAGAAAGTGAATATTTTTGGGACATTTTGCAGTGTGTGGCTGAGTCCATCTATCCTGTGTATATGTGGTCTGTACTGTTAGCCCCACATCTGAAATATGTCCTCCACGCAACCATTTCTCCTCATTGCCACTGTCTCCTCCTGCCTGTATTACTGCAAGAGCTTCCTAATTCCACTCACCTCTTGCTCACCTACAACCCAAACCCCTCCCAAAGCCAGCATGAAAATATCACCACCTGATTGGAAACAACCCAAAGTCTTCTATTGCACTAAGAAAGAAATCTAAACTTCTCATCGCATTTGCAAAGACTCGCGTGAACTGACCTACTTCTCTGACACCGTGAGCTTCTTTCCAGTCTCCAACTTGGACATTTATCTTATCCTTCCCATCCCCTCAACCAGCCAAGTTAATTTCTGCTGCAGGATCTGTGCACACCTGTTCTTCACAGAACAAACTCTTATGTACTGTCTTATCCCTGATTTTGCTACAATGTCAGCATCTCAGAGAGGATTTTCCTTACCACACTATCAAAAGCAACTTCCTGATTCTAGTCACTCTACCAAATGGCTCAGTTTTATTTCCTTCATGGTACTTATATCTGGCATCTTACTTAAATGTGGTGGCTTATTCATGGCACCTAAATTCTGCACAGCATGTCATAGATGCATGATAAATAGTTGTGGAATGAATGAATGAATGAATGAATGAATGAAAAGTGTACTGGTGTCCTTGGCGTGGACATACTCGGACATTCAGCATCAGAGGAGGCCCAGTAACAGCAGACATCTCTGTTGAGTGGGAATCTCACACATGGATGTAGTGGTCCATTCTGTTCACTTACCTCTGCATTTCCTGCTGGATCTGATCCTCACACGTGAGCTGTCCAGAACAGCAAGTGGGCAGTGGGCCTTCCATTGGACAGATGAGGACACTTTGCTAAATCATTTGCTACATGTTACACTGTGGCCGAGACAGGAGCGAGCTTCTCCTCTTGGCTTCCAGTGCAGTGTTTTTCTATAAATTCCTTTCCTCCTGATCTGAACTGCAGGCAGAGAAAGTGAAAATTAAACAAAATGAGTCCTTTTTGCAGAGCATATTTCCTAAGGAGTAAGTTTTCCAGAGGCTTAAAATAAAGTTAAATGCAAAGACCAAGTCCAAATTGAGATTGAAGCAGAAAAGAAAGCAAAAAGCTCCTTTCAGAGAAAGAGTCTATACATATTTATTTATTTTTAAAACACCACAGTTAGAAGAGGAAGGGGATAGGCTGCTAAGATTTGACACAACAGTATTTCCAGTGCTCCCTCCTGCAGCTCTGTATTTAACTTCAGCTGGTCAGGTTTTACGTGGTAATTGGGAGATGGGGTTGCAACGGTGTAGTAGGCTCTTGGGTTTTTGTTTGTTTGTTTCCCCCGCACTACTGTCAGTCATTTAAAGTTAAATGTAGGGCGAATCAGGGATTCTGGAGGTCTGTGCATTGATTCTGCGACTTCAGCTCATGCAGAATAAAGATGACAAGGCAGCTCATGGGAACCATTTCTGTTTTGAAAGGAAGGTTAGCAGGGTGCTGGCTTCCCAGAAACACAGACCCCTACTGGCCCCGCTTTAAAACATGTCTCAAGCCCCGTATCCTTTGTTCTAAACACCCTGGCTTCATCACAGCTGAACTGAGAAAACAACAGAAGCAAAACCCAACACTTAAATCTACATCCAACATACCTATGAACAATGAATATTTGGGAACAGAAATGTTAGAATTCAGTCAAACTGGTGGGTAAACATATGTCTTTGAAATTGCCAGTCAACTTCTCCGCTAAAAACATCTAGGTTCGCCTCTGTACTAGTAGACAGTGGAGTTGAAGAAACCCTTTTATGTTCACTTTATCATTTCATGATGTTCTTTTAAAAATGTTCATCTCGATAGCTTTGGAACTGGAAACAAAATCACTGATTCCTTCTCTACTCACACCCCCACCCCCAGGAGATAACTTCAGCTTTCAGATTTATTTTACTTTTAATAAAATATTGAATGCCATTTTCTCTAATTATTTCTTATTGAATGTACTCCTTAAGTCCCCCTTTTTCAAATAAAAAGAATAAAACGGAGCCTGTAATAGGACAATGGCTCCATCACTACTGATAATACATTTTGTTCTCATTGTAATTGCCCTGGTTTGAACTGTGCTTATTTTAGCAGAAAGCGTTCATTATTTTATCAACAACTGGCAGACCCCGCTGGTATTTACTGACTTTTCTTTAACCAAAACAAGGATTATAGCTCCTATCCATGGCTCAGCTGCTAAATCTTTGCTAAGAAATTTGGGAACCCCTTTTGAATGAAACACTGTACAAAGCTTTAAGCACTCTTTGCAACCGAGTTGTATTAAATGATAGACAAAAAAAGCCCTCTGAAGAATTGGTGCTTAATTACAACTTAATTAGCATAATTATGCATGCTAATAGCATCTCAAATGAATAGCAGTTGTCAGGAGGTTGGGACCATCTGTAAGAATGTCGGATTAATACATCATTTTTTATTTCTAACAACGCTGTAACTCTTTCCCTGAAAGTGATTTTCATTAATCAAGTTCATTTTTATTATATAGAAAATTTGGCATTTTTCATTATGGGCCATTATCTGTTTCCCCATGCAGCCCTAATACAACACTAATGAGCCCCCGTGTGGCTGGCCCACACTGACAATGGTGGTACAGGTGTATTATTATAATTGTTACAAACAGCACATTGTACCTCTGGAGGAGTGGAGTTCTAATCTCCCAGCACCGGCGTTTCCACTTGGTACCTCCCCAGGGCCTAATACAATTTTCAGAGCTTTATGAAAAACATACATGTTTGTGGTTACAAAGAAGCTATTTAAAGAGAAAGAAGCCCGTGATTACCTGTGACCAGGATGCTGTTTTGCTGAAAATCCCTTTTGTGGAAACAGAAAGCTTGGGGGTTGGGCAAGGAGGAGTCCCCCAGCCAGCTCTGGGGAGGAGGGAGGCGGAAGCTGCGAGGCCTGGGCATTCGCTGAGAATGTTTCTGTTCCACACAGCATCACTCATTGCTAAACACCGTCATAAAACCACAGGGGGGACGTGTGTCTTCATGGTTCTTAGCCCCAAGAAGCACCCCAAATGGCAGTCTTGAAATTCACATCTGGATCCACACACACGTGCTGCAGCAGGCCCCGTAAATCCCAGAGTCTGTCTGGTCTCTGAACTGCCTTTATTTTTAACTTGGGCTTTTGATAGTTTTAAGATGCTGCAGCTCTGCCTTCCGCCCCATCCCCTGCCCCCCGCCCCCTGCCCTCTGCCCCCTGCCAACATTTGCTCACCCTCTCCCCTATACACACATTGTACCTTGTACATCCACACAGGTCCTTTCTAGTTTATTTTCAGGGAGCCTCACTTGTTCCTGCACCCACAGCCCAGACTGAAGCCCAGGCTTGATGCTCAGGACTCTATGAGGAGGGGTGGAGGGTCCTTCATGCTATTCACCCATTTCCAAGCTCATAGGGAAGTGTCAGCCTCTTCCACTTGCTGCAAATGCAAATCAATGGCTGCAGCTTTATGCCAGACTTCAGCTCCAGGGGAGGAGAAATAAGTCTCTGGCCACCCAGATAAGCTCTCAGGTCCAGAGGTGAAGAAAGCACTCTCTCTTTAGCCTCACAAACTACATGGGGGCTGGGAGGGGACTCTGTGTGGGGATGGTGATGTGCGTTTATACCTTGTGCCCTCAGATGGGAAAAACTGGCATTAGAGAGGATGGGGAGGCTGTGGGCATCTCCCCCACTCAGGAGCCCTCTCATGGCGAGTCTGTCAGACACTGAGCTAGTCACACCTGCAGGGACGCGCACTGTGAGTGAAGCATGTTGCCGTGGAGTAGGAATATTGCATTGATAGTCTTATACTACAACAGTCACTGTCGTTTAGGTGTTTTTTGTCATTTGCTAAGTCTGGCAACCCTACTCCCATGCCAGACTGCCTGGCCTTGAACCTCAGGCCTCCCCTTACAAACTGTGTGACACTGGGCAGCTTACTAAATCCCTCTGTGCTTTGACTCACCTGTAAAATGAAGACAGTGCTACTGACTTCGGAAGGTTGTTGGGAGGATTAAGTGATTTTAAAAACGTCAAGCACCTAGAACCATAGGGAGCAATGAGCACTCACAAAGTGATGCCTGCCATCTCCTGGGAACCGCAGGCCCCTCAGTGGCCTCTGTCTCATCTCCAAGTTTATTTTGTTTCTGGTGGCCTGTTTCTTTAGATCTCTATACTGTTAGACACTGAACATTTTAAAACCAAACTGTTTCACAAGCCCTTAAGGCTGGCTGATGTTTGCTAAGGTCCCCAAATCAGGTACAAGATGCCGCTTGCGGTTTCCGTGTTTCAGGCTGGGGCCAGAGGTGGTGCTCATGGGGTCTTGGTTCTCTAGCCCCCCAGTTACTAGTTGCGGGATTTTGTTCAGGCTCTTTGAGGTGACCTCCTGGGTCCTCACTGGTAAATGGAGTTATTCATGGTGCCTGCCTCACGAGGCTGCTGGGAAGACCAGCTGAGGCATTGTGGATTGCTCAGAGCAGTGCCTGCTGTGTAGACAGACCCCTAGGCTAGTGGGAGGCGGCCCCAGGCTGGAGTCCTGCTCCACATCTGCTACATATTCACTGTGCAACTCTAAACAAGTTCCTCAAGCTCTGTGCCTCGCTTTCCTCCTCTGTAAATGCGGCAATGGTGGTGCTGACAGCCCTGGGTGGCCGTCAGCTGCACTCTTCTGTGCAGAGCACACAGGACCGTGCCTCGTGCTCAGTTAGTCCTCAGAGTAGGCTGTTGTGATGTCAGCAGCTGGGCTTCCTTGTCTCCCTTCCCTTGGAGGAGTAAGGTCCCGCTCAGCCAGAGTGACTTCCAGGCAGGCCGGCTGCACAGAGCTTGCCTGGCTTACAGCGAGCTGCCGCTGGGAGATGCACTGTGTCCATGACGCTCCAATCAGCCCCAAACAAAAGCACACCAGGCCGGCCTGCCAACAGCCTTTGCTGGGGGACACAGGGTTCTTCCAAAGGTCACTGGCTGTCTGCTCTTGTTATTTTTGTTGTTTATAGAATGGTGTGCTTTGTGCTCAGGTATGTGCAGACAGACACACACACACACAGCACACACCTCCCCCCATGCCAGTGACCTGGCAGGGTCCACGTCTGCTCTTTGCCCATCTCCCTCCATGCTCAAGAAGGAAGAGTGGCCCTGGCCAGTTTGGCTCAGTGGCAGACCACAGGGTCATGGTTTGATTCCCTTGCAAGGGCACATACCTCTGTGGTGGGTTCAATCCCCGGCCAGGTCTGGGTGCGGGCAGGAGGCAACCAATTGATGTGTCTCTTTCAGGTTGTTGTTTCTCTCTCTCTCTCTCCCTCTCTCCTCCCATTTCTCCCTCCCTCCCCACCCCCCCCCCCCCCCCGACTCTGTTTTGGAAAAGAATATCCTTAGGTGAGGGTTTTTAAAAAAAGAAAAAGAAGGGAGAGATCTCATATCTTTTTTTAAAAGGGTTGAAAGCAAAACTCATTTAAAAAACTCTTAGACCCTTATTAAGTGCTTGCTGTTCACTCCATTAATCTGTCTAGGCCATTGGTCGGCAAATTCATTAGTCAACAGAGCCAAATATCAACAGTACAACGATTGAAATTTCTTTTGAGAGCCACATTTTTTAAACTTAAACTTCTTCTAATGCCACTTCTTCAAAATAGACTTGCCCAGGCCATGGTATTTTGTGGAAGAGCCACACTCAAGGGGCCAAAGAGCCTCATGTGGCTCGCGAGCTGCAGTTTGCTGACCACTGGTCTAGGCAGCCGTGGATTCTTTTAGCAGACATTTAATGAATGGTGTTTCTCTGCAAAGGGAAGCAGGCTCATCTAGTGTGGTCCTCAGTGGAGCTTTTGGTCCAGTGGCGGAGACAGGACAGGAGTGCTATGGAGGCAGGCGGGAGGCTTAGGGCTGGAGGAAGCTGGAAAAAGAAACCAGGCTGAGGGGGAAACAGAGACTGAGGAGGTTTCTAGAGGCACTGTTGGGCTGCCTTAAAATCTGGTCTCTGATTTTTAAATGTCTATTGAGTACAAACCAGAACATTTGCTGGAGATTTATCCTCCAGACCTGTATATAAGATTGTTTGTCCAGCATGGATGTGAGAAACAAAAGTCTAGAAACCATGGGATGTTCATTCATAAGAGAATGGTAACTGAATGACTGTACATCGAAACCATGGGACATTATGAACCTGTGAAAAAAAGAACCTGTAGATCTCTATGTGGTGACATGGAAAGACCCCAAAGCTCTTTTGTTGATTGAAACTACCATTCCCCTCCATGGAAAGAAAGTGGAGATATATACCTAGACGGGGCCTGGGTTCAGCAGTGTGATGGGAACTTCGTTTCTTTGTATATACTATTGTTATGTTTCCATTTCCCCCCAAAATGTGTACACTAATTTTTCAGTTGAAGAAAGAGAAGGACAGAAAAAGAAATCCCTCCTCTGTGGGGAGGACGGAGAAGGCTGCAAGCCTGGGGTTGGGAGTAGGGGCACATTTACAGTCCTTGAGCCTGGAAGCATCCTTGCACATCCTTTTTGGAAGATTCTGTAACTTGTCACTGGTGGAACCACCTCCTTGCTAATTTCCTGATATCGTTTTGTCCCATGGGGATGTTGAGGGAGTGTTGTTTAAGTGAAATTTGTCTGTCTTGTTCCTGGCACTAAAGTAGAAGGAAGTGGATTAGTTCCTAAAAGAGCCACGTCCCTTAGAACCAAGATGCTCTAACTAGAAGAAATGAGCAGTGCATGCTCAGCTTGTGTGAGGAATAGCCCTTTCCTGTGTTGCCACCACTCTGCACCTGGACCCAGGAGCTCTGGATTGACTTGTGAATTGCCAAGAGGAGACGGGACTAAACTAGGAGCCCTGGGCTTCTGTCCCAGCCAGTTAACCTGTGTGCAGTTTGAGATGAGTCACCTTCCCCTCCAGCCTCAGCCTCCTCACTTGTGAAAGGCGAGGTGACTCTCATCCCTGCCGGTACCCCTCAGTTCTGACATCCCCTAGTTTTATGAAACTTAATGAAGGAACAAAGGCTCTCAAGAGAAAATTGTTCTAGCCCATGGATACTGAGATATTAACTGCTGACCCTTGCTGATGGTATCTATCTAGACCATTTTTTTTGTTTTTGTTTAAATATTAGGATAATTTAAAAAACAATGACACAGAATTCAAACAGCTTTTTTTAGTTATTTTGCTTCCCCATTGTTTGGAAATGCCTCCTTCCTGCCCCTGCCCCCCCGCACCCCCCCCACCCCGTGTTTATGGCCCATGGGGATATAGTAGTTCCAGAGACCTTGCCCCTGGTCCCCCTGCCCCTGTGGGATCGGATACTGGCTCTACGTCCTGCAGAGAAGCATTAACTTCCTTTGGAATCAATGACCACATTTTATTTTTCCCACAATGCTCTCTAGCCCCTGTCACCAGGACTCCCAAGGGTTACGCTCTTCTAATTCCAAAGCCAAAATGTTTTCTAGCTGATGTTTCCTAATTGTATATAATGTTACTAAGAAAGAAAGAAGGAAAGAAAAGAAGGAAGTGAAAAAAATTCTTTAAAATGTTTCTTAGCAAAGGAGGAAGGAGGGATGGGGGTGGGTGCGGGAGTGTCGGGTGCTATTCATTAGAATTCCTATAGAGTAATCAAGTCTTTTCATTCAAAGGGTGTTATTGACTGGGAATTAATATTAGATCTGATTTTGAAATAAGCCTAATGATGATGACTTTTAGGGGGGATATATATATATATATATATATATATATATATATATATTGCTGTATCTGCATAAAGCCCTTTTCTCAGCTTAGTATATGAAAGTAAAAAATATGAGTTCTGCCCTTGAAATTCTTTTTGGCTTCTTTTGGGTCAGAAAAGGTAATTATTCTCATGGACCACAGTTAGGGAGGCTAATATAATGTTCTTTGAAAGATTGCTTTTGAAATTAAATGGCCTTCCAGTTTCAAAGGCCGTGGGCTAGTCAGTGCTGGGAGGCTCGAAGCGCTGGCTGTCTAGATTGGGGCATTCCTGGAAGGCTGACTCTGGATGCAGCAGAGTGATCAGCTTGGCTTATGAACATATCCACAGGCCTTTCTCTCTTTCATGTCTTCTGTGCCACAGCGTCTTCTCTCATATCATCTGCATCCCCATCACTATTCACAGGAGGAAGATAGTAGCACACATACAATATGGTGTTTTAGCCTGTATTCATTAGTTATTGCTGTATAACAGAATGTAGTGACTTCAAATAACAAACGTTAATGATCTCAGTTTCTGTGGGTCAGGAATTTGGGAGTGGCTTCACTAGGGGGTTCTGGCTTAGGATCTCTCTTGAACCTCATTTTCATCCCTTTTTCATGGCACTCCATTTCCTGTCTTTTGGCAGTGCTTTTGCTCTGCCTTCCTTTATCAGGTGGCAAACTCCTATCCATCTTACAAAACCCTGATTAAGTAACCCATCCTCTTTTATTTTTCCCCTGCCTCTCCCTAGTAATTGGCTTCTCCCTTTAGGCTCTCATGGCATTTGGACATCCTTCAATTAAAATGAGGTCCTCTGAGTTTTTTCTGTGTGTGCATCTTGTCCAGACCTGATTGAATAATATGGTAGGTAAGTAGTCACATGTGGCTATTTCAATATACATTTAAATTAATTGAAATTTAAAGTCTAGTAATAAATTCAGTTCCTCAGTCACACAAAACACATTTCAAGAACGTGCTAGCTGTATGTGGCTGATGGCTATTGTATGGGACAGTGTAGGTAGAGACCCTTTCCATCATCATAGAAAGTTCTGTTGAACAGCGCTGGTTTAGCTTGCTAATTCTTTAAAATGTGGGGTCCTGTCCTCTTCATCCCCAAACATTTTTTTATGGTTTAAAATGGTGAATGTTTGACCTGTTCACCTCTGTAATGCTTGGGTTTGAAATAGTGTCGGGTTGAATAAACTGGGAAAGGAGTTTCTGAAGGGTTTCAGAAACTTATTTGACATACACTGAGTGGCCAGATTATTATGGTCTCTGAACGCATGATAATCTGTCCACTCAGTGTATTTGTATCTCAAATGGTTACCAAAAGTATTCTAGACTTTTGCTGGAGATCAACCACCTATTTTCCCTGAGCTTTCTATCAGCCAGTGCAAAGGAGAAAACTGATCAGGTGCATGATTTATAGTATCTTTGATATCAAATAAATGAGGTACTCAAGAGTAGTACACTGAGTGGCCAGATTATTATGCGTTCAGAGATCATAATAATCTGGCCATTCAGTGTATATTGAGTTCCTACTCTATCAGACACTGAATGTCTGGTCACTGGGACTGAATGAAAAAGAGAGAGTGTTCAGTGTTAATTTAATGGCCCAATCTCTGCAACACCCTTCTCAAGTGTCACCTTTTAGCCAGGAGTGGCAACATAACACAGTGGCCATTGGGAGATGTAGGTATAAGTGGGCTAGAGAGTTCTTTTGCTTTTCCAGTACCAGTGTTATCACAATGCTCTTTTCTGCCAGATGATAAAGTGTTTCCCTTCTTCTTTCTTAATGGAGTATAGGTACGATGGGATGGGTGGCGAGGAGGGCTGCAGCAGCCATTCTGAGTCTGAAGTATGGTAGCAACCATACTTGGGTAAAAATTTCTGTTTAATATTTTAACCTTGCTGTTTTGGGTTCTGTACTCATTTAAAAGTTATTTTGATTTTCTGAACTTATGTATGATTGAATACTCCATTGATGATGGTTTGAATATCCCATTGATTGTGATCTCACTGGTTACTGAAGCACATTCTTCTGGGAATCAGAAGAGCACAAATTATCCTAAATTGTCTCAGTAGCTACAGATAACTGAGTTTCGGTTGACTCAGTGGTCCCGGAATCTGGACAGCACAATTATTCTAAATTGTCCAGGTGGTCCCAGATAATGTGTTTCTGTTGATTCAGTGATTTGTAAATACTTTAGATAACTAACTTGCTCAATTTTTGCTTCTGTAAAGAATGCTTTTTGTGAAACAGGTTCCTCATTCCAGACCCAAAGATGTAACCGATACCTTTGTGATACTCTGCCAGTATAAGCCAGATGTGGCAAACTGTTCGGGTCTGTGAGGTCTGGAGCGCTTTTGCTCCCTTGTATGCCACCGGCTTTTAATAAATGACTCCATAATTTGACTTTTTGAGGCGTCCTTTGTAAGACGGGGGTTACGCTACAACATGTCCATGAGGTGATAAGTGGACGTACTGAAATGACAGAGCAAGACGGGGGTTACGCTACAACATGTCCATGAGGTGATAAGTGGACGTACTGAAATGACAGAGCAAATAAAGGTGGGGCATAGTGTTGGGGAGTCTCTGCACCAGCCCTGGACTACATTTCTCCAGGTCTCCTGTGTGAGGAAGAAGTACATTCCTGTTTTTGAAAGTATTATGGTTGGGTCTTATATTAGTTGCACCCAAATGCAATTCTAACTAACACAGATGGGATGAGTAGACTCCCTAATCCCTCCTGATGTAAAGATGAGGAGGTTTCTTCTTCTTCTCCAAAGCTTAAAGCTTAGGACCTCCAGTCACTCGGAACACAGTAACTGAAGGCAGTAACATTTCTAACCAGATCATCAAATAAATAATTGGAGACTGGACCACCAGAAGCACTGAACACAGTTCTGTTCAGGTTCACCTGGCATGGTGCTCCACCTGGTTGCTCTGTTTTTAAAACCTCCTGGGAGATTTTGGAGCTGAAGCTGTTTCCTGAAGGGTACCCCAGAGCACCTGTCCCTACGCTAAACAGTGGGACCTGGGAAAGGTCCCATTATCCAAGGGCCAGGCCACCTCTGGACACTGGGCAATCCTCTCTAATCCAGTTCTCTGGAGCTTAGAAATGAGTGGAGAAGGTTTTGGAATGACTTTGGAGTCTTTCATTTTGCACATTTCTCATATTATATTTTTGACCTCAAGCAGGTCAGAGATAATACTTTATTTTGGCTAAATGCATTGATGTTTATCAATGGGTGAGGTTTCCAAATATAACATTGCTTTTATCTTAACCAGATTTCCTGTGCATCATATTTTAATGTGTCAATTAAATATTTAAGTATCCTGAAGGAATGCTGTATAGTTTGCTGATCAACCACAGGAATAAAACCACTTGTTGATATTGAATGAAAAGGGTGAACCAAGCTGTAGCTATGAACTCCATTCTTAGCAACACACTCTAGTTTGGCCACTGGTTTGCAAGGCTTTGAGCCTTTAATTGGCCTATAACAGCAGAGTGACAGCAAGCTAGATTTCAATCAACATACTCATGATTTGCCAGTATTTTGAGCAATAAATTGCTAGTTAATAAATTTCCCAAAGCTTCCTTTGTAAATGCCAGCTAAAGGCCTAAACGTTCCATGTAGATTTAATTACACACTTAGTGTTCCTGTAATTTTGAATTAATTACATGCCAAACAGATTTATGTTCTATGTACTTAATAAACCTTGGTAAGTGCCCTTTTAGCAATCAATTGGTATTTAGGACTCGATTTGTTTTTAAAAATAATGGTTCACGTTGCTGGGTCTTATTGTTCCTTCCATATGTTTGGGTGTTGATAGAATTAGAGGCACCAGATGTTGATACTGAAATGAAAATAGAGTCACTGGTGGATAGCGGGGCTCGGGGTGTGGGGTGAGGAGGGGAGATGAGCTCATACTTGGACCTCAGAGAGCCCAATCATCAACTTTCATCAGCAGGTTCAGTTTTGGCATCTGTCTCAGATCCTGGTGTGGTGGAGCACAGATGCTGTGCTGTGGGAGCAGAGGTGTATTGTGGGGTGGGGTGCAAATGTTCTTACTATCTCCAGGTGGTTGGTACCCTGATGGCCACTAGAGATTTCGTTTCATTATTTTTTTTTCCTTAAGGTGCAGCTTCATACTGTATTCTTTCTCAGGACAATCTTGCTTCCAAGCTCATTGGCAAACTTGATTATATTTATTGAGCATTTACTCAATGCCCAGCTCTGTTTTAAATGTTTATGAGTCTTATTTTGATGATTTCTGATGACAGTCCTCTGTGGTGGGGATGTGGGGCTGGGAGAAAGTATTTGTGTTTAACAGACGAGGAAACTGAGGTCCAGAGAAGCAGGAATACTTCCTGAGTAAATAACATAATGCACAGATGTCTATAATTCTTAACTAAATTTTTTATCTTGAGTTTTGTTTGTTTTTTCCTCCTGTCTTAGTCTGCTCAGGCTGTTTTAACAATTTACCATAGACCGGAGCCTTAAAGAACAGACATTAATTACTTGTAGTTCTGGAGGCTGGAAGACTGAGACCAGGATGCCAGCATAGTTAGGTTGTGGTGAGAACTCTCCTCCTGGCTTGCAAATGGCCATCTTCTCACTGTGTGCTCACATAGTTGGGGGCAGGGGGAGAGGAAGAAAGAGAGAGAGAGAGAGAGAGAGAGAGAGAGAGAGAGAGAGAGAGAGAGAGAGAGAGAGAGAGAAGCTTCTCTAGGAGCTCTTCTAATAAGGGCACTGATCCCATTCCCATCATGGGGCCCCACCCTCATGACCTCCTATAAACCTCATTTCCTCCCAAAGGCCTCATTTCTAGATACCATCACACTGGGAATTAGGGATTCAATATATGGTTTGGGGGCACATAATTCAGTCCACAGCATCTCCTGAAATGGTTGATGGTAACTCAGACTTGGAGGAAAACCCCAGAAGCAGTGGCCCCTGGACCTCTCAGACATCCCACTAGCCAGCATTTCATCGTGTGCTGCCAAGCCAAGCCAGCCACTCTCGGCGAGAAAACAGCCACTGCTTCTCCTAAGAGCCTTCAGGAGAAATCCTCCTTTAGAGCCAAACTGGAAGAGGCAGGCTTTGCCATCTGTACAGGAGATAAAAGTGGATGGGCTGGGGAATCAAAGGCAGGTTGGGGTGAGAGAAAAGAGCAGCAGTGAAATGAAAAAGCAGCTCCTGGGGGTGGGGTTTGGGGTGGGAATTCAACATTAAACAGTTATGTAAGTTCTCCCTCCACAGTGCCAACGTCTGATTTCCCTTGTTGCCAGGGGTCAGGAGGCTGGTTCACAAGCCCGGGGTAAGGGATGCTGCACCATCTAAAGACATTCTTTTCCCACTTTGGGTGGCTCTTTCAGGCAGGTTGCGCCCACCTGAGATGCTTGCTCTGGCTCCTGAAGAAAAATGCTTGAAACAGCAGCTCCTGCCTCTGACCACCTCCCACACCCTGATGGCAAGTTCAAAGTTGAGTTGTGTTAAATAAAGGGAGGAACTTGCCGCTTTTGCCTGCATTCTCTGTTTACCTGGGAATGTCCTCGGGCCTGTGAAATTCAGCAGTAACAGAGCATGTGGCTATCATTAGTGTTAGATAATTGACTACATATCCCCAGCGAAACAAAGGTGGTTACAGGACAGTGAGGGCAATTATCATTTATTAATGGCAGTTACAGAGCATAGCAGAGCAATTTATACATTGCATTTTTAAATTGAACAGCTTTCTGTTTCTGTGTGTAAAGGCGGGAGGCAGATATATGGAATAAAGCATGTGACCTTTAGCTGGTGACATCATGCCCATGTTTCCGGAGATTCTTTTTAAATGAATTCTTCATTAGGTCACCTTTCGGATGCACCTTGTTTCTTTAAACAAAGGCTGCACCGTGTGCTGATTCTCTCCGATTTGGGTGAATGGATATAGCAATCATTAGTGTCTGGCTATGGCCACAATATGTGTTTTATCCACACACATATGTGTGTCTTCAATCATATAAGGGTACATGTAGAGATACATAAAAAGAGACAATCAAAACATCCAGGGAAGGCCAGGGAAGTGTGGGCTCATCTCATGAGGCCTCCTCCTCACTAAGGGTGCCGTTTTAACTGGTCCTGGAGTGGAAAGGGAGAGATTGCTAAAAACTAAGGGACAAGATCACTCATAGCAGAGCTGTGCTTTATCACAGGATGGGTTAGGCTCTGCTGACTTTTCAAGGCATTTTATCTTTAATAAAAGAATGTTTGACTTGACACTACTGATTACATACCATCACATAACCCCTGGTAGGCTGAATGAGTTTCTTCAAATTTTCCTTTAGTATGAAAAAGCTCCTTTCTAACACTTGAAATGAATAAGTGAACTTATAAGGTAACATCTGTGAGTTGAGAAGTATTTGGGCTCTTTCCATTCATTCGTGTTGTTGGCACACACCTCAGCAGTTGTGGGAGATCTTGTTTCTCCCATGATTTCATAACTCACGAGACTCCCATTAAGTTATATTCCAAGTCACACTTTCACCGACATGGCACCTTATGAGCTGAGCCAGAGGTGAAGGTGACCTCCAGGGGTTACTGTTCAACTTCCTTGTTTTGCTTGCGTTGTTGTTTTGTTTTTATCAACATGTGACTTAGCGGGTTCTCCCTAAACCTGCTGCGCTTCACAGAACTGCTTGAAAGACACAAAGCTGAGGGCTGTGCCTCATCTGACCCGCTGGCCCGAGTGGTTTATTCACAGCTATTTGTAGGCAGTACAAATCCATTTCCCTATTTCACCCCCTCCCCCAAATACCCTTTCTGTATCCTGATGCTTGGGACCCAGGAAGGCTTGATGTTTTACACAGACTTGCCTCATGCATGATGAATACAATGGGCGTTTGCACAGCTGGAATTCCCGCACACCCTCTGCTCAGCAAAGATCCCCTCCTGTCAGCTCCTCCTCTCTGCTATGAAACCAGCAATGAGCCCTTCCCTTTCTGTGTTTCCATTAATTTCGCCTTCAACACATCTGATTTCGATTGCAGGGTCTCTGGGTAGAGCCCTGATTAGCTCTTCTCTTGGAGTCAGTCCTTATATTGCTTGCAAAATGAGTGCAAATCATGAAAATGCTCCTAAACAAAATCCACTCGCTGGAAATAGAATGGGAAGAGAACATTGCGGTGGGTGATGCATATTTGAAAACTCGCTGAGTTGGAAGCTGTTTGCCAGAGATTCTGCATAAACAGTGGTGATTGTCGGGACTTATCTTCCTTGCGGTATTTCTGCTAAGAACTATTGGTCAGGCCATTCTGGAAGATTCCGTGTCTCTCTAAAAGAAAAAAAAAAGGACAGAAAATCCATCATTTCTCTGAGGCATCCCACTTCTAACTTTCCAGCCCACTCAGCATGGACTTGGAATTTGTGGCCCCAATCACAGCTTTTGTGCCTTTTTACATAATGGCCGGGCCCTGCTGCGGAGGGACAGGATGAGTGACAATTTTCTGCATTGTGTCTGAGTGTCACGACTGGGTCAATAGTACATCCCTTAGAATAGGAAAAATGGCTTATGGATGAAAACAAAACCATCCTTTAAAATCCCCACATAGTCGCCCCCACCAGCTGTGGATGGGCTGACATTTGGGAGACCAGTCTGTGGAGGAACAGTGCTGAAGGCGCACTCTGCTAGCATCATCGGGTCCAAGGGAACCTGATCCTCGCCCTCCTCCCCATTCCAGCCAAACTTCCTGCACTGGTTATAAATATTTAAAGCTATAGTCAACAAAGTTTAAAGACAGGGAAGTAAGGAAACCCAATCCTGTCTGCAATGCCTTCTGTGTCCTAGGGCCTGCCTCCTCTATTCTTCAGAATAAGGTCAATGGCACAGGGCTTGGGAGGAGCAGAATGTGAACCTTCTGAGCAGGTTCCCTTCCTAAAGAAAGCCATCAGCCCTAGGGAGTGGCACAGACCTTTCATCTTCGATTTTCAGTCTGCTGAGTGGGACAGTTTGCTAGAAATAAAGATTTTTGAAGCAGCTCACATTTTAGATCCCTGCTTTGGCTGCCTTTAGTTCAACAGGCACATTATGAGCACCCAGACTCTGCCAAGCTCTGAGATGGATTTGGGGGATGCAGAGCTTAAAAGGCACTAACCTTCTCCTCTAAGAATTCACTTTTATAGTAAAAGGTGATACAGCTCCAAATGGGGCACTGGGAGGCTTATCAAGATATGTACAAGGGGTGCTGTTGGGGCTTAAGAGACTGATTCATTCACTCAACTGACATGTATGAGCTAGGCCTACTATGTGCTAGGCATTGGGCTAGCCATGAGTCAATGATAAAGCTAGGATAAGAGTGGGGAGAAAGCCTCACATAAAGGGCTAATTTTGTAGGACCTTGAAGGATGGATAGGAGTTTTCCAGGTTTAAAAACGTGGATGATTGGGGAGAGGACATTCCTGGTGGAGAGAAGTCAAAGGTAAAGGTGTGCAAGTGGCCAGCGTGACCAAGAAATGGACATAAACCCCATGAGGAGTTCCCCCAAGTATATAGCTACTTTATAACCAAGAACACATAGTCCAAGGAAAATACTGGATCTTATCCGAGCTGGAGACTCTAGTCCAGGGTTGGTCACTCAGGGAATGAGGTGCATTTTTAAAGCTGTCCCACCCAGAGGGAACCCCTTTTTCTAAGTCTCACAATGCCCTGTATATTCCTCACTATCTAATTAAAACATTCAGCTCTGTTGCATCCCTAACCAGGAGGTAGAAGTCCTTAGAGGATGGGAGAGAGGAATGACCTCCTATCTTGCATTTGCTTTAGAGCCAACTTTGCTCGCCGGACTGTCTGGATAAGAGGTGCAAGGATTTTTCTGTCAGAGCGGATGCTGTCTGCATTCTCCAGGAGCGAGGCCCAGGAATGAAAGTTGCTTAGGTCCTTCCCTGGGTCAGCAAAACTGAATGCAATTGCAAGGTAGTGCATTGTAGATGTCTTCTTGTTAGATGCTATTGATGAAGGGCAGATTTCATAGTGAGAGTAAACCCTGACCCAGAAGTTGTCTCTAGCTGTCATGAATTGAACTGTCCTAATAGGGGGACAACTCCAATCTGTAATTTTTATTTTTGTTCATTTAATAAATCTTTATTGTTCAGATTATTACAATTGTTCCTCTTTTTCCCCCCATACCTCCCCTCCACCCAGTTCCCTCCCCACTTCATGCCCTTACCACCCCCCCACCACTGTCCTTATCCATAGGTGTATGATTTTTGTCCAGTCTCTTCCCACATCCCCTATACCCATTTTCCCCTGAGAATTGTCAGTCCACTCCCTTTCTATCCCCCTGATTCTATTATATTCACCAGTTTATTCTGTTCATCAGATTTTTTTCTTCACTTGATTTTTAGATTCACTTGTTGATAGATATGTATTTGTTGTTCATAATTTTTATCTTTACCTTTTTCTTCTTCTTCCTCTTCTTAAAAAATACCTTTCAGCATTTCATATAATACTGGTTTGGTGGTGATGAACTCCTTTAGCTTTTTCTTATCTGTGAAGCTCTTTATCTGCCCTTCAATTCTGAATGATAGTTTTGCTGGGTAGAGTAATCTTGGTTGTAGGTTCTTGCTATTCATCACTTCGAATATTTCTTGCCACTCCCATCTGGCCTGCATAGTTTCTGTTGAGAAATCAGTTGACAGTCATATGGGTGCTCCCTTGTAGGTAACTAACTGTTTTTATCTTGCTGCTTTCAATATTCTCTCTTTGTCTTTTGCTCTTGGCATTTTAATTATGATGTGTCTTGGTGTGGTCCTCTTTGGATTCCTTTTGTTTGGGGTTCTCTGCACTTCCTGGACTTGTAAGTCTATTTCTTTCACCAGGTGGGGGAAGTTTTCAGTCAATATTTCTTCAAATAGGTTTTCAGTATCTTGCTCTCTCTGTTCTTCTGGCACCCCCATAATTCAGATGTTGGTACGCTTGAAGTTGTCCCAGAGGCTCCTTACTATCTTCAACTTTTTGGATTCTTTTTTCTTTTTGCTTTTCCAGTTGAGTGTTTTTTGCTTCTCTGTATTTCAAATCTTTGACTGATCCTTGCGATCCTCTAGTCTGCTGTTAGATCCCTGTATAATATTTTTTATTTCAGTCAGTGTATGCTTAATTTCTAGTTGGTCCTTTTTCATATCCTTAAGGGTCTCACTAAATTTATCGGCCTTTTCTAGAAAATTCTTTGAAAACCTTATAACCGTGGTTTTGAACTCTATATCCAGTCATTTGCTTTCCTCCATTTCTTTCATTTGTGACCTGTTTCTTTATCTCCACATTTTGGCTGCTTCCCTGAGTTGATAGAGTGGCTTTGTGTGCTAGGTGTCCTATAGGGCCCAGTGGCTCAGCCTCCCCAGTTACCTGAGTTGGACACTCTTGGTGCACCCCTTTGTGGGCTGTGTACACAGTCTTGTTGTAGTTAAGCCTTTATTGTTGTTGGCATCACTGGGAGGAATTGACCTCCAGGCCAATTGGCTGTGAGGATCAGCTGTGTCTATGCTGGGAGAACTTCTGTGATGGAGACACCCTTATGAGACAAGACTTGCAAAAGCCTCTGTGCTCAACTTGGATGGGGCGGAATCTCAGGGCAAAGCAGACAGCAATGGCTTCCCATCAGCCCTGCCCTAATAGGCCCTTGTGTTTCAGTGTCCTGTGGTAATCGCTGCAAGCACCTCTGAGAGAAAGTCACCCTCGAGTTCCACCCACTGCCAGACAGTCCAGTTTATCCCCGTATGAGTCTGGGTCCCCAGAGTCTCACCCGGAACTGGAGTTCAGCTCAGTTGGGAGCTTTTGTCACCCTCTCACTTGAGAAAGCCAGCCACACACTCAGTTGTTAGTCTTCTCCGTGTGTGCATCTCAGTACCTCTGCCTCCTGCAGCTCTTCTGAGTCTCAGTGTTCTTTTCTCTTTCCTTCTAGTTGTAGAAGTTCCACTCAGCCAGCCTTCCTGTGGTTCTGGATGATGTCCGTTTTGTCTTTTAGGTGTAGTTTTGAAATTGTTGTGAGAGGCAGCAGTTTAGGTGTTTACCTATGCTGCCATCTTGGTTTCTCCTCTCCAAGCTGTAATTTTTAAAGACCTTTTTATTCAACTGCAACAAAACTTTCGTTGGGTAACATCAATCACTTTTTAATGAATGCCATGTGAGGTTGGTTTTGAAAATAATCTTTTTAATGTTACTTTTCCCTTGGTGAAAAATGTATAATTCTTCACATAGTCTAGGCCCATTATAGTTTACAAAGCATTGTCATATATGTATTCTTTACAAGAACTTCTGACGATCAGCAACAGAGATTCTTAAGCACATTATATGGGTGAGAAGACACAAGGTCAGAGAGATTCACGTGACTGACTTTGTTTCTGTTTTAACTGGTGTGGTTCCTTGAGGGTGTGGGATGGCCCTCAGGGTCTGTAAGAGGCCCTTTAGGGATGTGAACCCTGATTTCGAATCCTGATGCAAAATTTTATCGGATGCCTTGCCTGAGGTCAAAGGGCTGAAAGGGCTTCATTTGCTGCTGAGTAGCTGTGGCTTTGAAGGACACATTTGTACATTGAAACAGGTGTGTGACTTGGGTCCCAAGAGCTCCGAGGTGGCTCTGCGATTTGCCCACAATAAGACACACTACCGCTTTCTGCCTACAGCATGGTGTGTGGGGACACTCCCTTGGCTCAACAACAGTCCCCTGTGACAGTGAGGGACTCACACATGCCTGAACTCTCACCGTTTGGAGATGATCAATGGCAGCTTTGAGTTTGTTGCTGTGATTCAGCTTCATTCTTTGAAGTTACCTATAGAGACTGAATAGGGCCTAGAAGAGGCTCCTGAAGACTTTGGCAACTGGCTTCTTTGATTGGCGTCAGTATAATAGTCACCCAGACTTCCATACCATCTCTGCTCACTTGTTAATGACTTGCTTTGAAGTCTTTCCTATACATTGCTTTATTTTTTGTTCTCACCCAATGTTTCTGTTCACTGTTTACCCTTCTGAAATGCCGCACCATTGGGCACACATTGGGCTGACAGTGGTGCAGCTATATTTGGAAATCTGAGAAGATGAATTGTCCCCAGTTGTGGTCGTTCCTAAGGTTGAGTAAATACACATGTTCATTCAGTTTTTCACAAGGCATATCACTTTTGTGCCTGTTGTACCTATGTCCATAATGGAGAAGGGGTAAAAGGACATGGGGGCCTGGATTTTAACTCCTTTCTGAGACAGTGTTAAAGTTATAGTCTATGAGACCTCCATCAGTCCTGAGTGCCACTCTCTCTCTCTTTTTATCTCTCTTTCTCTCTCTCTCACTTTCTCTCTCCTTGCATCCTCTTACCTCTGTCTACAAATATGTAAGTGCTAGTATGATGCAAACTTCTGGAAGCTGTTGCAAAGTTGGGTCACCCACAGATTCCCATTATCAGTTTTGCCCTAAAATGGTAATGATTTTATTAGAAAGTGAGGAGACTAATCTGCTTACTAATACATTTCTGTAGGAGAGTAACTCCAAAGGAAGCTTGTTTCCTTTTTATCAGGAATCGTGAATCCCCAGTCTCTCCTGGGTGTGTTCTACCAGAATAGAAATTTTTCCTGAACTTCTTTTGGGTAAAGGCCGCTGGGGGTAGGAGGACAGGGTAGGGTGTGGAGTCCATACCCTTAGGAAGGGTTTCATGGAAAACAAGATGTGGTTCCCCAGATGAAAGCCCTTCAGAAGCAACTAACTTATTTACAGAGTGAGAAGAGTGACTCTTCTTAAGTGTGTGTGGATGGGAGATCAGATTCTGGGACTGAGGCCCATACTGGACACCATGCTTCCCTGGCCCACAGTCACTGCCAAGTGCAAACCTAATGCCCTGGGCGGGGGGGGGGGGGGTGGGGGGTGGGGTGGGGGGTGGATGATAAGATTCATTTTGGAGTTGTCTCTTATTTTTGTTTCTTTATAAAGATTTTCAAGTCATGGGCAAATTAGGAAAATAGTATAGCTTTAGTATGATCTGGCATCAGGGTGACTGGTTTCAATCCCAGTCTCACCTGTACTGGTTGCATGGCTTTGGGTGTGTGATTTCAACTTTCGTGCCTCAGTTTCCTTGTTCTGCAAAGTGGGAATAACAACATTACCTACTCATGATAGGTTGAAAAAATGGCCCCCAACAGATATCTATGTCCTCCTCCTTGGACCCTGCATATATTAGCTTATTTTGAAAAAGATGCTTTGCAGGTGTGATCTAGTTAAGGATCTTAAAATGGGGAGGTTATCCTGGATAATACAGTTGGGCCATTATCACCATCACAAGGATACTTATAAGAGGGAGGCAGAGAGAGTTCACAGACACACGAGAGGGGAATGTGAAGATGGAGATGGCATAGAGAGAGATTTGAATATACTGGCCTTAGAAATTGGGGTGATGTGGCCATAAGCCGAGGAATGCCAGCAACCACAAGAAACTGCAAGAGGCAATGAGCAGATTCTCCCTTGGAGCCTCCAGAAAGAACCAGCCCTGCTGATACCTTCATTTCAGCCAGTGAGACTGATTTTGGACTTCTGGCTTCCAGAGTGGTCAAAGAATAAACTTCTGTTGTTTGAAGACATTTGTGATGATTTGTTACAGCAGCCATATGAAACTAATACTTCATGATGTTATTGAGAGGATTACACAAGATAATGTGTATAAAACATTTTGCATAGTAAACTCTCAACAAGTATTAGCTTTGATTATTTTGAAGCCGGAGGAAGATTTGCACAGGACAATAAAAACTGGTTGAGGGGGTCAAAAAGGTGGATGGCACGTTCTGGTTGGGCCACTATCCCTTGCAAGCCGAGCTTGTTTTTCTCCCTTGGCAAAAGGAGGCGACTACATCCTGCCCTGCTCTCCTCCCCTGAATTGTGAGGATTAAATGAGTTAATGAACGTGAAAGTGCTTTGCATGTCACCCATGTAAACTGTTAAGCTGTGGTTACAAAGACCAGTACCAAACTGAGGCGACCTCGCAGAGGACTGGTGGGAGCTTTGTTCCTTTGGGGCAGTGAGATGAGATCATCTCTTTTGGCTTTTGTTCCTGCCTTTCTGAGCTCATTGCTAGTTTTACCCCAATCCTGGCCCCTTCTCCCCAATGGAGCTTTGGATGACAGAGCTCCAACAGTCCCAGCCAGTGTGAGCCTCCCTGGGGGCACATTTCTTCTTGTTTCCATTTCTAAGAGGCACAAATATAAATACAAACAAAAACCAAAATATGCTAATCTTAAAAAAGATTTGCAATGCTCACCATAGAGATTAGGTTGGTGGATTCCAATTAACTTTACTAGGAGTTTGAGATGTTTTCAATTCAGGCCAGAGACTCCGGAGACCCAGCAATGGGTGTCCACTTAGATGGGAACAAGTCAACCTTTGTTAAGTGCTTCAAAGTGGTGAATTCATCTGTAAAGATGCCCAGACTCCCAGGAACTGTGCTGCTTTAGCCAGAGTGGGCAAAGGAAAACACATTGGATGAAAACAAGCCACCTCTGCCTGTGATTTGCTTTGACTTTTGCTGGTATTTCCAGTATAATCTTCACACTCCCTAAGATGGCCAAAGATACGTGTTGTGAAGATAGCTTGTTGCTGAAGCACAATGGCAGATTCCTCCAGTTCATTGATTCCCATCTGCTCACCCACTGGAAAACACAGGACCCCATTCATATGTCAGCCTTCTTTTAACAGTTCTGTATGGAAAACCCACTATATTCCAGGCATAGTGCTAGGTACTGGGGAATGATACTCAACACAATGCATGTGGGCCTCTAGAGTTTAGACTTCAGAAGGGTGACGTTAACCAAATAGTGACAAGACGTTGACAAATGGCAACAATGCTTCAAAGGAGCACCAAGGAGTGGGGGTGTCTCCAACTGAGAGTTCTTCAAGTGGAGGCATCCAGGGATCAACTAAACCTAAAGGAAGGGGAACACATTAGATGCAAAGAGAATAGTGTGTGCAAAGCCCCCCAAATGGAACAAAACACATATAGGATGAATCCGGAGGAAGCCATGGTAGTAACGTGGTAGGAAGCCAAGGAAAGAGGAGTTTGGGGTGAGGCTGAAGGAGTGGTAGGGGCCACTTGGGGGTCTTGTTGGGCTTCTACTGTTTGGGGAAGGAAGAATTATCTCCTCAATTTCAGTGTCTTGGAGAGGCATAGGTGTGGGCCCTCATCTGTGGGCTCCCCAGGCCAGTCTAGTGTCTATGCTGATCTTGACCAAGGCAGGGCCATTAGAAAGTTGTACCTTAAAGGCAGATGCTTTGTAGCTCATAGTGCAACTGAACCTGGAATGTGGAGCCTGGAGAGCATAGCAGCCAAGCCCTTTCAGGGTCTCCTTTGGGTCTAGTTCAGATGCAAGGGTTTTTCTTCCATTTCTGGATCTTTATTCTGAACTCAGCAAGTCTCCCTTTGACCTTGAACCCCTCCCTCTCTCTAGTTTATCCATTCACTCAACAAGTAATTATTGAGTATTTATCATGTGCCAGGCACTGGAGATGCTGTGTTGAGTGAAAGAAGGCCTGTTCCACCCGGCTAGCGTGGCTTAGTGGTTGAGCACTGATTCCCTGTCAGGGCACATGCCTGGGTTGCAGGCTCAATCCCCAGTAGAGGACATGCAGAAAACAGCTGACCAATGATTCTCTTCATTGATGTTTCTCTCTCTCTCTTTCTCTCTCTCTCCCTCTCTTAAATCAATAAAAGTATATTTAAAAAAAAAGAATTAGATCCCCAAATGTCTATAGACATTAAAACAGAAAAAAAGAAAGAAAGAAGGCCCGTTTCCTATTCTAGAGAACCTTCAAGTCCAGCTTGGTGGTGATGTTTTGCGGGGGAGGGCAACAGCTTGGAGTCTACCCCATCAGATACTGCTTTCCTCTCTGCCCATTGTCCAAACCTCCTGCTGTCGTCCTCCATTGAATACCCACTGCTCACCTTCCACTTTCACAGGAGTGTGGAGGTTAGTTCCCGGTTTGGTCCCAGCTCTATTCTCTTGCCTCTTGGAGCCCCAGTTTCAGACACCAAAACATTTGTGTGAGACCGACCACCCTGCACTATGACTTCAGGTGCCCAGAAAGGCTCTCTTGTTATTTTCTTCTGGGTACAGGTCTTCTAAAAGTAGCCTAAGTACCTTGTAACAGCATATTCCCACTCGCCAGCAGTTAATGATCTGTTCCTGGGGATGGTTAATGCCCTGTGAAATCAGTCATTAATTGCAGAAACAACTGATTTCAGAGAGATCACAGCAAGTATGAGCCATTTATGATGGCAGAAGCACAACAAAACACACTGCCATGTTGCCCATCTTCACAAGGAGGGAAGGAACCTGCACTGTGACTTTGAAGTTGTCTTCTCACTGGGGGATGGTCATGGGCTGCCGAGCTCCCTGCAACCATACTGTGAACATCCTGGCTACAGAAACAAAAAGTTAGCAACTGTCACTTGGGAAATAAAAAGTTCACCTGCAAAAGGCTGGCTGAAGGAGGCAGCATCGGATAACGGATGAAGCTTCTCTCGGGGTGGTGGCCTTGCCTGGGCTGGTGGCTTCTGAGCTGTAGTCCCAGGGACTGTTGAGGGTCAGTGAAGGCCCTCCAGTGGTCCCTGGCTGGCCTCTGAAAGTGATGCTTCTGAGACTTACTCCTCATCCTTGCTGTTTCTGGAGAGAATTTAAAATAAGCTGGCCCTTGTTGGTAGTGCATCCAAAGCACCATCATTCATTTGTTCTTATGATACAGTTTCCCTCCTGGCAGTCAGAAACCAGTCCCCTTAATAGGAACATTAATAGTCACATTAATAGCCTTTCTCTGAGCTGCCCCTAACAACTCTGCTAAGAATTCAGCTTTCTGCCTTCATGTCTCCCAGCTATTCCCGGAGTCTCAGGGAATGTCTTGTGCTAACTCTTGAAGGAGTCCTGAAAGACCACTGTCCTGCTCTTGGCAATGGTACATCTTAGTCTCTGGTCCCACCCTCACAGCACTGAGTCTGCAGCAGATCCTGTCCCTTATACAGTCCAGAGAGAATGGCAACCACCACAGTTTCTGAAGCAGAATAGCAGGACTGTTACTCTATTTTACAAATAGCAACACGGTCATGATTGACTAATGATGCCAGTGTGTGCTCCCAGCAAGGTGGACTCTAATATTGAGGTATTGGAATGGGCCTATATGATCATCAACATAGGATTAGCATCATACAGTTTTGTACATGAATAAGGTGGAATCCTATGCAGCACTTAATATGATTATTAAAATCTATGCTTATCAACACTGAAAAAATGCCCACAGTAAATTATTGGGTGGGTAAAAGCAGGGACCAAATATGCATGATCCCATTTTATAGAAAATGTGCACCCATGTGGGTATATGCATGTGAAAGTGAATGGTATTTATTAACACACCCCAAAATGTTATCTGGTTATTCCAGGAGACTGAAGGTGACTTTTCAATTCCTCCTTATATGTTTGGATAGTATCAGAATATTTTTACAATGAGCATGTTGATTTTATAACAAGAAAAATGTGTGTTTTTTTATGTTTGAAACCTGTTCTGTTTTATTTATTGTAATGAAATGAAGTCTTAGGATTTCCTAAAGCTTTTATATTACTTGCCTTTACTGGCCAAATTAAGACAGAATACTATTAGAAATATAAAAAATTAAATTTAGAAAATAAAATCTCCAAGAAATGTTAAGGTATAAAAGTTGAAAAGTAAGTGGCATGCACATTTTATGGATTACATTATAAACTAGAGGCCTGGTGCATTAAAATTCATGCACTGGAGGGGATCCGTCAGCCCGGCCTGCCCCCTCTCACAGTCCGGGAGCCCTCAGGGGTGGGAGGCGACCTGGTGATCAGGGGACACTCCCATCATACCTCTGCTGCTGCCACTGCCAGCAGCACAAGACTGGGCTGGCCCTGGTTACCTGAGCCTTGGGTGGGCCTGGGTGGCTGGGCAGCCACCATCCGAGGCTTGCCTGTGCTTCAGGCCAGCCCTGGGTGGCTGGGGGGCTGAGGGGACTGGGGGACTCCAGAGGCAGGTGTCTGTGGGCACCGCCATATTTGAGGGTGTGGTAGTCAATTAGCATGTTCCCTCCTTATTGGTTGTGGGTGCCACCATCTTTGAGGGTGGGGCTGTCAATTAGCATATTCCCTCCTTATTGGCTGTGGGGGCCACCATCCTTGTGATGTCATGAGGGTCAATTAGCATATTCCCTCTTTATTAGATAGGATTAAAACCAAATATCAACTGGGGAGCATCAGACAGTATAGATAGGGGGTAGGGACTTGAAGCACAGATACATGTGGAGAGCTGGTAGCAGTATCCAAATGAAAGTAATATTTTTGTAATAATGGTGAGTGCAGATGACACATAAGTATGTGTTGTGGCCACAGAAGTGATTATTGGCCAAAATAAGTCTGAGAATTTGTGACATGACTAAGATTTTCATTCTGCCTTTAATTTTGATTTTTCTTCTATTTGTGCATAATTCCAAATTCAGCTGTGCCTTTTCCTTATAATCTTCTGTCCTATCTCTAAATGTTGGAGGACTTCTACTTGACCACCTGGCTGAGAATTGGCTGTCACAGGTATCCAAAGAAATGACCGTCACACCCATGTCTCCTTAAATGAAGGCTTTTTCTTGTTAAACATAATTGTGTGCAAACCTTATTTTAAAAAAATCTTTATTGTTGAGAATATTACACATGTCCCCCCTTTCTCCCACCATGACCCCCCTATACCCAGTCCCGTGCTGCCCCAGGTCTTCACCTCCCTATTGTCTGTGTCCATGGGTTATACATACATGCATATAAGATTGGGTCAATCTCTTATTGCCTTCCTCCCCTCTCCCCTTTGAGATTTGTCAGTCTGGTCCATGTTTCCAAGCCTCTGGGTCTATTTTATTCATTAGTTTATTTTGTTCTTTAGAATCCACATGTAAGTGAGATCGTATGCTATTTGTCTTTCTCTGACTGGCTTATTTAGCTTAGCATCATAATCTCCAGGTCCCTCCAGGTAGTGACAAAGGGTAATAGATACTTCTTTTTTACAGCTGCATAGTATTCTGTGCTATAAATGTACCACAGCTTTTTCATCCACTCATATATTGATGGGCACTTGGGTGCTCTCTTTGTCCAGATGAACCCAGATGTAAACCTTATTTTAAAATAATGAAGCATAGTTGGAATTTCAGCCAGCGATGTTTTCAAATCCCAATGCAAGAAGTTGTTTCTTTAATAAAATTTGATGCAGAGTGGAAAACCTGAAATCTGAAATTCATATTGCGAATCCAGGTTTTTGTAAGTTATGGAGCAGCTAGAAGGAGGGAGCAAGAATTCTTATGAAGAAGTTAAACAAAATTAAATATTTTTGAAAAGGTATCTTTGCAGCTGAATATAAACAACAACAAAAATAACAAGTGTACATTTGAAAGTGGCTTTGTAATCATGGTCAGAGGAGAATTTTGAAAAATATTCCACAGCATAATAAGCATCAATATCATTCTATTAAATGTTGAACAAAACAGTATTTCTTATACAAATCCTGCTTCTTGTTAGTTCTCTAGTTTTAGGAAAATATTTTATAAATAGAACTAGAGGCCCGGTGCACAAAGATTCATGTAACAATAGGCGTTCCTTCTCCTGGCTGCCAGAACCGGCTTCCCTCTGGCACTCAGGACCCAGGCCTTCGCTTTGGCCACCGCCTTCCACCTTTGCTCCAGCCAGAGCCACCTTCCGCCTTCACTCCAGCCCTACCACTCTCCTGTAGCTCCCTCCAACTTCGGAGTGATGGTCAATTTGCATATTCTGCCTTTATTAGATAGGACAATAAAGTGAAATCAATGCAAGACATTCTAATTGGAGATTCTGGGTCTGCTAACAAAAATGTTGTAAGATCCAGGTCAAAAAATAAAAAACCAGGGCACCCTCCAAATGACCCCTTTTTAGTGTGTCCCCCTTACCAATGGTGCAGCCACTGTGTTCTTTATGACCTGCACTCATGCAGCTCTAAAAGAAGGTTCTTCACTGGTTCATGTGTCTATATTTTGTTTCTCCAGCAAGATTTCATGCTCCTGAGGGCAAGGACCATTTGCACTTTATCTTCTGTTTCCCACTACTGTGCTTGTTAGGAGAGCTGGGAAGGTGACAGGAGCTTCATAATTATTCACTGGGCTAGAAAGAGTTGGAATCAGAAACAAATAGGTTTTATACAACGTGCTAACTCCAGTTGATTGACAATAGCTTCTTGGAGTCCCAAGTTAAGAAAGATTCTGAGGAAGAGTCTGGGCTCCACAGAAAGAATATTGTGGTTGATGGATAATATCTACCATGGGTACAAAAGTGATAGTACCTATGCTGTGTTCAGTCCCCCCAGAGCCACTGCACCTCTAGATTCTGTTATTTTACATAAACACATCTCTCAATTGCCTTTTATTATTTATAGGTAAAAGCATCTTATACAATCTCCTATTTACCAACTCCAAAATTTCAACAGGAACTTTTTGGACTCCTAAATGATGATTCCCCCCCCCCCCCCCCATTTAGGAATTAGATAGTCTCAAAGAGTAATAGATACTTCTTTAATGTTTTAATAACACACCACATAAGATTTAGGGTTGGAAAAGTTCTCAAATATTGATTATGCTACTTACTAGTTAAGTAGCTTCTGCTTAAGTTTTCTTAAAGCTCTCCAAGCCTCTGTTTTCTAACTTATAAAAGTGGGACAATGTATATCTCAGAGAATGACCATGAGTGGTCAGTAAGATAAGTCAAGCATGTGAACATGGCTATCACATATGCAAGCACATAGCAGGTGCACCACTCCACCAGGTCCCTTTCCTCCTCTGCATTCCTGAGGAAGTGCAACCTCAGCCATTTTGTTTTGTCACTTGAGCTCTGTCCTAACATCTCTTCACAGAAAGCTCTAGAAGCTCTGGAAGGAGAGAGTGGACTTTCCTTTTGGACTGATGGATTTCTTCATGACATTGCCTGGTGGTCCTGGCATCACATCCCCCTAGCTCTAGTATGGCCAAGAGGAAATCTAACCAGGAAAAGAAATTCAATGCTAACTAATACACATTTTGGAAACCATCTGAGAGTAGATGAATTTTACACTTTGGAAGACTGTGGTCTTATTTTATTACTGAGAAATTAAAGAGAGATGAGTTGTTCGTGGACCAAAGAAACCCTTACATTTATGTTAAAATTTAAATCTTTCCTATGTTCACCCTGTCAGACACACCGGGTACTGTCAGAAGGGGACTTGAGCAATGTGACATTGTTTTATATTTTTTCCTGTTCAAAAAGATTCTATTGACTTTTCTGCAATACTGTTAGTTTGTCACAAGGATGTTGTTCTCTATTATAAAGGAAAAAGCTGAAGATGTAGGGAGAATGACTTTGGCCAAATGGAACATTTTGTTGGCCAAAGCAATCTACAGGGTCACACACAGTCAAGGGGTAGGGGATTATGTTCCTTCCCCTCCATGCTCTTCCTCCCTTCTTCCTCCTCTTCCTCTTCTCTCTGTGTGCAATTTGAGGGGAAAAGGCCATGTTTTATTTACCTCTCTCCACCTTACACCTTGAAGGTACCTGATATATATTGACTTAACAAAGACCATAAGATGGTTTGCACTGGGCTCCTCTAAATGTGTGTGCTCATGCATGGACACACATGGACACACACACACACACACACACACACACACACACACCAAGTTTGAAAACATTGGACACTATTTGCTTATGAATAATAATAATAAAAAAATCCCCTGCCTTGTCAAATGCTTCAGGAGAGGAAATAAACATTTTCTCTTTTATGCCATCATTTGCTCAAAGGTGGACCCAGAGTGTTCATTCACATGTTTCTTCTCCCCTCATTACCTTGTACAAAGCTCTCCATTTGGGAATCGTTGCAGGTTTCCTTGTAGTTCTCCAGCTCTGGTTCATACAAAAATGGATCGTTCTTGAGGCAGACTTCAAAGCCAAAGAGTGCCCTAGGTTCTGAATGGTTCCGTCTTTTAATTGGAGCATAATCCTGTTAGAGACAGAGCTCTCAGGGCTGGGGAGTCCTTTTAGGGCTCTTTGATCAAGGGAGCACTTTTGAGTTCAGTGGCTTCAGCTGTACAAGCCCTAAAAATAACAGGGAACCCATTTAATATCTAGAAATGTCAATTTCTCTCATTTCTGCAGGAAGAAGTATGCTCTCAAGTGGACCAGTACTCATTTTTTAATTCAAGGGGGAAAGTGGGAAGCATAAATAGTATTGTGCTGTATTTCCAAACTGTGGGGGCTGTCTTGTTGGTATAACAACTAACTTAGGTGGCTTTAAATTATATCCTAGGGTATTTGGTACCTCTCATTCATGATCCATCTTTAAACCATTTTTTTTTCTGATTACATGAGACAAAAGTTTATGTTTGATTACCTGTCTTTCTCAAACTCTGTTTCACAGAGAGCAGTAGTCCGTCTTAGTAGCGTAGACTACAAGGCTTTCTATATTCTGCAGCCTCCACCTTCCCATCCCCCATGGTCCCCTGCTCATTTCCACCTTACTTATCTCACTCACTCTGGTTCAGTCACCTGGTTGATCTCCTTGCTGTGTGTGAGCACACCAAGCACATTCCCACCTTGGAAACTTGTCACAGCTCGTTCCCTCTGTTCTGTTCTTCTCTCAATCTATGTGGCTCAATCCCTCCCCTCTGTCTGATCTTTAATAAAATGCTGCCTTTTCCATAAGGCTGGCTCTGTCCACCCTATTTCAAATGGCATTCCCTGTCTCTTGGCTCTGCTTTATTTTATTTTCATAGCACTTTTCATCACCCATCATTTTATAGAGTTACTTACTTGTTTATTGCATGTCTTCCCCATGAGAAGATAAGCTTCATAAATACAGGAATTTTTGTCCATTTGGTTCACTGCCATATTCCCAGGACTTGGAACAGTGCCTGGCAAATAGAAGATGCTCATTAAAAATTTTGTTGAGTGGATGAATGAGAGAACTGTTTTTGACAATAGTGAGTGATAGTTATTTAGGTGACGTTTAGTAACACTGCTCTGGTTTTATTGTCATTATTTTTACCTGCACTTTCTATTGAAGACCAGTGACACTAACATCTGGGCCCACAGTTTGTGAACCAAAATTCCTTTAAAATTTCACATTCTGATTCCCCAATTATCTGTCAAGGTTCGGAGTTCATGGCAATATTTAATGCACTCTTGGGATCATCCACAGTCCAGATGAAATATGGATCGTGTTGGGATTTGAAACATATATTTTAAAGCCTTGTATTGATTTATGATTTTCATTTTTTTACCTGAGTTTTTCATGTACAGCCCACATTTTTCATGATCTGGAGAAGGAAATTTGTTGACAAGTGGACTATGTGCTCAGTTTTTTAGGCTTGCTTCAAGTGTAACTGAAGAATCCACCCCTCAGATTTAGATCTGAACTCTAACCCAAGTGCCATCTTGAAAGGTGGAGTTCAACAGTATACTTGACTTGCCTGAGCTCAAACATGTGAGGTTTGTCCAGACACACAGAGAATTTATTTGGAAAAAACACTGGCATCAGAGAAATGAAAATGGTGGGAAAAAATCTTTAGGGGGGCCAAAAAAATAAAAATCTGGGACCTGACCTTGACAATGATTTAAAGGAGGAAATCCATGACGCTAAACAAATCCACATGTACCTGAACTATCCATACCAACTGTGTGCAGGGACCCAATTAATTCATTAAGCAACAAATTTACTGAGCTCTTACTAAGTGCCAGGTACTGTGTTAAGTGCCTCCCAGGAATGAATAATCAGGTAAGATCCCTACATTTAGGGAGCTAAAGTCCTAGTGGGTGAGATGACATACAGGCCAATACACTCCAACAATTCAGCTTTGAACTAAAGGAGCATCTTTGAAGGAAAATTGCAGAGAGAAGTGGCAAACACTAGCAGTAGGTGTGACGGGCTCTGACTTAGCTTGGGCTGAAGGTCTGACCAGGCCACTTTGTGCCCCCCAACCTCTACCCACTTCTCTCTGCCCAGAAGTTCCTTCCTCCCCTTCTCTTACTCATTTTCTATTCCTAGGCCAGTGGTCGCCAAGCCTGACTGATGATTGCAATCTCCTAGGGAAATTATAAATGGACAACCCTGGGACCCTTCACAAATTTGGGGACTCTGAATCTCTAGGGATGGGTCCAGGGGGTCTACATTTTGAAAACGTACCTGAAAATTCCCCGGCCAGCTCAGCTTGTTTAACGATCCGTGAGAGCTTCTGAGGTCACCATGCCCTTCCTATTTTCACCAAATAACTCCCTGGATTATTTGACTTAAATGCCAGCCTCTGCATTCTGGATCCCAACACTAATGGACTGATTCATAGTCACCATTCACCTGCTCTTCTCCTTTACCTGTCCTGAGGCAGGAGTGAGATTTTCTTGTCTACACCCCAGCATGCAGCAAAGGGCCACTCACCATGAGACAGTAAATGAATTAAAACAACAGCCAGTATTTAGGTGGTGCTCACTCTTGCTTATGTGTTTGGCAGTGTCCTGTTACTTACATAGCTCCTTAAGTCCTCCTAAATTCCTAACTGAAGGAATGATTTCTGTGCCATTCCATCCCCATTTTATCCTTGAATAATCAATGCACAGTATGTTGGGGAAAGCCCTAGGGCCATAGAAGTCCTGCTCTCTGCTAACCCAAACCCTGTTTTGGTTCATCACCAGCTTTTGAAGATTTCATTACAAATTCCTTTGGGGCAGTCACTGGACAGAAAGTTTTGCAGGAAAATTTCCTAGTAAATAGCCCTGCTCCCCCTGCCCCAACATGACTCTTCTCATAAGTCACATTGTTAAGTTATCGATATGCGCTGTTGGATACCCAGTGTTGATATCCATGGTTATTCCATGGGGCTGGGGCAAGAACAGGGGAACTAATTATAGCTTTCCAAACCTGACGCATAGAGGCAGTCTCTGTGGACCTTTCCAGAAGCCCTAATGTGCCTGGGACCTTCTTTTGTATCATGTGCCAGATAAATAAGTTACAGTTATTATTTACTTAATACCTGTTGCATGCCAGGCATTGCACAGGTAACGTAACCTACCACCACTTAGCTCAGAGGGTACCTCCCCCAGAAGATTGGATGGCTCCACCCATCAGATGTTGCCAATCTCCTAATTCACTGGTTCTCATATTTTTGTCATATCAAGATCACCTGGAGCAGTGGTCAGCAAACCGAAGCTTGCAAGCCACATGTGGCTCTTTGGCCCCTTGAGTGTGGCTCTTCCACAAAATACCATGGCCTGGGTGAGTCTATTTTGAAGAAGTGGCTTTAGAAGAAGTTTAAGTTTAAAAAATTTGGCTCTCAAAAGAAATTTCAATCGTTGTACTGTTGATATTTGGCTCTGTTGACTTTTGCCGACCACTGAGTCCTGGAGAACCTGGCAAAAATACACAGTCCCAGATGCTGTTGTATTTCAAGGACCCTGACCTCTGCACTTCAGTAGCTTTCAAAGTGATTCTGATATACACTTACGTTTGAGATCCTCTGTACTAAGGCAGTGGTCCTCACACTTTAGGCGACATCAGGATTACTTAGGGGAGATTTTAGTGCTGCGAACGAGGGTGCCAGGTGGTTCTGATTCAGGATCACGCTTTGTGTTTCATTCCTCCCACCTGCTGCATGCTTGTGGTCATGGGAAGGCAGCAGGTTAATCGCTTCTCCTGGGTCCTCAGTACTCCAGCTCTCCCTTCCCTCCATCTCTTCCTTCTCCTGCAGGAGAGTCTGGAGGGACTCAGCACCCTAGGAGCAAAGCTCTGGAGTAGAGACTTTTGCTACGGTAAGGAGTCTTTTGACTTTTATTTCAAATGCAATGTATTTTGGCTCGTGGTGGCTTGGGTTCGGTTTGCTTGAAGACCTGCTTGATGTGGCTTACTAAAAGTTGTAGAGCCCAAGGCTAGATTTCTGTTTTGTGTGGGTTAAGGTAGGCCCTGTCTCTAGGGAAACCTGTGTCTGTGTTACATTTTCCTAAGCTCTTTCCACCAATCCACTCTTTTCCAATGCTCTCCAAATTTAGCAAGATTGGAGGGGCCTAGTTTACAAAAGAGGAGGCTGAGGCATAGAGAGATGAAGCACAGAGAGATGAAGGGCCCCTATGTTCCTTTCCCTTGAATGAATTTCATGGCTGGGGCAGTAACTGAGGGTATTGATGTCCAGGTGGTGATTGAAAGGCTGTGCCACCACTGATATGTTGACTCCCATGACCGCCAATGGTCCTTGATGTCTAGGAGCTGAAGGTGCAGGTTGGGAGAACTCTCCAAAAATCATACTTAACAAGGCTCTCACAAAGTGCAGTTTCTACCACACACCACGGTGACACTAGTTGGACTTAAGGCTCTGCTGATAAATTGGCATTAATGAAATCTCAGTATCTCCCCATGAAGAGAAAAACAAAAAATCCATAATGAGCTCTGATGGCCTGTTAGGTATTAAGAGAAACAATACAAATGCCAAACAGACCTAAGTGAGCCTCACCTAGCTCATGACAGTTCATAATGTCTCAAATTTTAACAAATACACACATCTGTTGGACCAGGAATAATAGTAAATAGGGTTAGGGAGTAGGACTGTAAAAGTTCATGACAGAGACCTTCACTCACCTACTAGAGGAATGGATTTGGATAAATTATTGAAACTCTGTGAGGTTCGCTTCCAATCTGTAAAATGGGAACAACCAGGCTCTTTTATAGGGTTGTTGAGAATCTGAAAAGAAGTCACGAAATCTCCTTATTTTAACTTGCATTTTCCTGCTTTCGAGGTTATTTGCATACCTTTTCCTATGTGGTTTTTGCTTGTTCTTTTGTGAATTGTCCATTTTCTGTGTGATGGGTATCAATCTTTCTGTCAGGTATGGCACAAATATTGTCCCCCTTTTAAAAAACAGTTGTATTGAGGTATAATTTACATACTATGAAATTCAACCATTGTAAGGGCACAGTTCAAAGATTTTTTTGGTAAATAAGTAGAGTTGTGCAGCCATCACCAAACTCCATTTCTGGGCCTTTTCCATCAACACAGAATTTCCCTTGTGCCCACTGGTGGTCCACGCTCCCGTTGCCCAGCCACGGCAACCACTGATCTGTTTTCTTTCTCAATACATTGGAGTTTTCTGGGCTTTTCCTAGCAAATGGAGTCATACGATATATAGTCTTCTCCATCTGGCTTCTTTCACTTTGAGTAATAGTTTTTAAGGTTTATCCATATGTAGTGTATGATGTTGGGACTTCATTTCTTTGTATTGTTGGATAGTATTCCACTGGAGGCATATGCCATGTTTGTGTCATTGCCAGTCTCTGCTGCGTGGGTGTGTGCAACCTCAGCCAGGAATATGCTGCCCCCAACCAACACCACACCTGTGTCATGTAGTGCCATTGGTTGTCACTGCCTCTATGATTGTCACTTCCACTGATAGCACCACTGTGCTTGGGCGTTGCCCTGTAGGTGTGTGGAGCTGCCACACTCCTCACATCTACACCCCCGCAGAACCTCTGCCAACCTAGCTAGCAGAAGGGCGACAACCCGTGCTGATGGTGATGGTGATGACCAACCCCGGATCACAAAGCTGCAGAATTCCGCTGTGCTTGTCTAAATCCAGCTGTTCTACAAACGTAAACGCTTTCAGGTTGTTGTGTGCCTTGCTGATCTCCAGGACACTGAAATGGTTGTTTTGTTAATTTTTTCCTGCTTTGCAGTTGCTTTTGGGGAAATGATTTGCCAATCTCCTCATTCAGCCATAGCTCGCCCAGTTTATCAATCTCTTGATTGTCTTTTAACTTAGCTGTGTGGTCTATTTTCATATAATGATTTTTCATTTTTGTGCAGGGTGTCAATATTTCTATTTTGGAATCTCTAATTTTTTGTCTTGTTTATGGAGATTTTTGTCCATCCTGAGATCATTAACAAATTCCCTCACACTTTCCTCTAATATTTTTACAGCTCTATGACTTATACTTAAAGGCTCCTGATTCATATAAAATTGCTTTTTGTATACACTTATTATTCTACCAAAAAAGTATCAGAATATTTTTTAAACTGTGTCTAAAAGTTGCATATATTTCCTCGCCATTGAAGTTGATTGTTTCTTAATTAGTTTGTTAATTTTGTTTTTTGAGTTCATGTTATTTGCCAAATATTTCTTATAAAGTCTTTATACACAGAAGACATTGAGCCCTCATTTATTGTATTGGATGTAAATATTTCACCAATATGCTGTTTGACTATTAATTAAATAACTTATTTTTCTGATAATATAATACAAAATAACTTTTTTTAAAAAATGAGAAAATAAACACAGAAGAAGAATTTTTAAAATACAGCTTTATGTACACCTTGATAGTTATGCTTTTCCTGGTTGGTGGATGTATATATACTCAAAAAGACCTGGCATATAATATTTTTTAAATCATTATATCATAAACTTCTCTCAGGGTCACTTCATCCTCAACATAATTTTAATTATTGAAAAGTGTTCTGTTGTATGGATATACTGTAACTTGTTTAATTTATTTCTTTTAGTTGGTCATTCAGGTTCTTTGCAATGTTTTCCTTTTATATATAACACTCTGAAGAACACCCCTGTAGTGAAACCATTATGGATGTCCTATTTATTTCCTACTATGTGTCATCAGAGAATATACCAATGTTTCAAGCTTTCCATACTTGTTGACAAATTGGCCTCCAGAAAACTTATGACAATTTATATTTCCTTTGGTTGTATATAACAGTAACTTTACTCCTAGGACAGCAAGAATTGCTATTTTAGAAAATCTGTGCTAATTTTGGAGTCAAAATTGTTTCTGTCCAACGTATTTAGAATACAATCATAAATTTATATATATTTACTAAAAGCATACATGAATATATGTATGTTCATATATTTGTATGTGTATATTTACATATGTATTTATGTGTATACATGTATTTTTTAATTGCAATTACTTAGTTATTAATAAGGTTAGACTTTTTTCAGGTTAAGCAACTACATTTCTTTATCAATTGCCTTGTCATGTCACTTGCCCAATTTTAAAGTGAGTATTTATCCTTTTCTTCTTTATTTATGTGTTTTTAATATATTCTTTTACAAATATGAGGCCTACTGTATTTTATAGTGTGCCTTGTTTAATTTCAACTATGTACTTAACACAATTCTATATCAATAGAATAAATTTTACATTAATTTCAAGAAGATGGAACCACCTTCTCTAAATATTTTCTTCCTAACTATGGTAGATTGCAAAATAAATAAATTAATTAATAAATATCAAAATGTCCCCAATTCTGTACTCTTCCTTGCACCTCTGCCCTTTCTGACTTTTCAGCTCCTCCCATCCAGAGATGGAGTCTTGATTCTTGAGACTTGCTTTGGCCTAACAGCATGAGGAGGAAGTGACAGTGTGCCATGTGAGGTGTTGCTTCTGTTCTCTCTCTTGCATTCCTGCTACTGTCCTTTGTACAAGCCTGGGCTAGCCTGCTGGATGATGAGAGACACATGACTATCACCCTATTTCCTTAGCAGACAACAAGCCAACTGCCAGACAGGGAAATAGGGCTGTTGTTGACCACCAGACCCTGCCAGCTGATCACAGATGCCTGAGCAGGTCTGGCTGAGATCAGCTCAGACAGCCCAGATCAAAAGAGCCTTCTCCTGGCATTGTCAGTAATAACACACAGTGGTGGCTTTAAACAACAGACATATGTAACATCAGATATATTTATTTTTAAGAAAGTGAGGTGGTGCAGAATCTGGAATTTCTTTTACTCTTCAGATGTTTGTCATTTTATATGCATTATATCTTTCAATGGTGATTTATATTTTATTGTATCTTATAACAATATGGAGATTTCAATATTCACCACTAATCATTTTATTGAATGTGCTAGTGTTTGAGTTCTTCATTTGGATTTATCTCTTATTCTTTTATTATGCATATTGGTGAGGAAAAATTCAAGATGCAGAGCTGTTTTAAATGTTTCTGTTATAGTTCCACTTACTGTTCCTATACCAAAAATTGTACAAGGTAGAAAAGAGGTATTTATTGTTGGTTTATTTCATTTGCTTCATAACTTCATGAGAATATGAACTGTTTTGAGGTTGGTGGCGATAATTACAATACAGGCCACTACAATAAAGTGAGTATAGCAATCAAGCAAGTTGCAATGTTTTTACCGGTGAAGAGTCTTGTCTTCAATTAAAAAAAAAAAAAAAAAAGCAGTACATTCACAATTGCTATGCTTGATGAGTAAACTAAAATTCAGTTCCCTGAAACAAAAACAATGAGTAAATAGAAATTCTCCATTATAAAAGAGTCATTATTGTCTCAAGCTTAACATTTTATAACAATAAACAATTGAAGTTAAAGTAGACTCTTACTTCAGAGCTACAGATAAATTAACCAAAATTTAATTTTTAAATGATAAAAACATATTTCTAACAAGAAATGACTTTTACCTCACACTGGCTAATATTTATATTTTTGGTATTTTTAAGGCATCTGGTTATTTTCCAATTTATACCTTTATCTATGCTATAGAATGTAATAGTCTGCAATGCATCTTAGTCTCACAGCTTTGTATCAATCAAAATTTCATAATTTCTCAAGTTTATTGGAGACCTGTTTTAAATTTTATTTTAATCAAGACTGAATTAAATGTGTGGGAGTTATAGTTTTACATCTTAATAATATTTTAATTTTCTCTACAAAAATCATAAATGAATGTTAAAATTTGTGTTGCTACTAAGAATATTATTTAATTTTCTTCAGATTCCCTGTCTATTAGGCTGGGTATAATATTCTCAGGTTACCCTTTTTTTTCTGTTTTCAAAACACCATTAACATGGACACTTCAGTTTGCTTCTGGCATGTACTGATGGAAAGTCAGCAGGATTTTTCTTCCTTTATAGGCAACCAGAGCTTTCTTTCTGAATTCTCTTAATAATCTTCTATTTTTTAATTTAAAAGCCAAAACAAACAACACGATAAACAGTTTATGTCTAGTCGTTGATTCCTTTATGTTGATTTTGCACTTACAAAGTAAGTATTCAGCTTCATTGTAGTTTTGCATTTTACTTTGTTCCTTTGTTTTGGTTTCCTGCAACATGGGTTATCCATATGTTGGAGTTGGATCTTTGCCATTTGTTTCTCTTACCTGCCACTTTCCCTCTCAACATCTCTTTCTCTTTTATTTGGTGTTCGGTGAGAAGCACACTAAGCTTATTCTCCACATTTTATTTCTATGTCAATTTTAGTCTTCACAGTTTTTAATGCATTTTATTTTTAATTCAGTTGTGGAATTACTTTGATTTTCTTAACATATGTCAGGAACCATTATAACACTCCAGGTTGTCCTATCCACATGTCTTATTTGAGTCCCCTCACCCCCCTGAAATAGATTCTGAGGTAGGACTCAATGCATGTACAGTTAAGAGAAGACAGACAGTAAGGATGAGGTACAGGCATAACTCAGAGATAGTGCGGGCTCAGTTCCAGGCCACTACAATAAAGTGAGTATAGCAATCAAGCAAGTTGCAATGTTTTTACCGGTGAAGAGTCTTGTCTTCAATTAAAAAAAAAAAAAAAAGCAACACCTGTGAAATGAAATAAAGCAAAGCACAATAAAATGGGACATGCCTGTATTAAGCTTCCTTCCACAGCTGGCAACCAAAACTAATCCCAAATGAAAACTCTGAGAAATGGTATAAAATGCATGTTCCAAATGATCCCATTTAAAGTATGAGGAATCAGGGGTATTTGTACCCCACTTCTGTCAGTCTGTGGTGAAAGGCTATCTGCAGGGGGATGTTGATTTCCCAGGAACCACCAGCTCACCATGTCCCTGGGCAAATTGGGTTCCAGTAGCCCAAGGGCAGAACTCCCAAAGAGATGCATGCATTGGCCCTTGTAAATGAGACCATGTGCATAGATACCGTAGGGAGGATTGAGGGACTATGGGAAGAGTGGTATTTTTCACTACATCACATGAAAAGAAAATTAGCAAACATGGATGCTGCCCTGAAAAACAGCTATGACAACAAAGATGTGATAGTGAGTAAGTAGAGGGGCTTTGCACTCTGAAGCCTGGATTTAAGTGTAATTCACTCCTGCCAGTTCTTGGCTGTGTCTGTTTAACATATCATCTCTAGGACCTCCATTTCCCCATGTGTAAATTAGGTATTATAGGGTAGTTTGAGGGTCAAATATTATAGTGCCTATTGGCTTCCAAGTGGAGGAAAGGGCCCTGAGCCAAGGAATGCAGGTGCCTCTAGAAGCTGGAGTAGGTAAGGGAATGATTCTCCCTGGAACCTCCAAAGGAAACAGACCTGCTGCTGCTTTGGTGTTAGCACCGTGAGGGTCATTTTGGACTTCTGACCTCCAGAACTGTAAGAAAATTTATGTTGTTTTAAGTCAGTGATCGGCAAACCGCGGCTCAATAGTAGCCGCGGTTTGCCACTCTATTGACTAATGAGTTTGCCGACCACTGTTTTAAGTCATTAGGTTTCTAGCAATTTGTTGAAGCAGCCATAGGGAACTGATATACGCTATAATGGTAACAGCTTTGCACACCTATATGTAAGCTCTAGCTATTTAGAAATTGCTTATCATTTTCCATGAAATGAACAGGACTAGGAAGGAGAGGCAGGGATGACAGCAGGCTCCTGCCAGCTAAGACTCCAGAGCTGGGAGCAAAAGCATGGAAAATCAGGAGCCTTTGACTGTGGGTTATAAGTGAGGCAGGCCTAGGGTACTACAGGAGAGGAATGAGAGTTCAGAAGAGGTCAAGGTGCAATTGGAGCAGTCTTTTTAAAATATATATATGTTTTATTGATTTTTTTTACAGAGAGGAAGGGAGAAGGATAGAGAGTTGGAAATATCGATGAGAGAGAAACATCTATCGGCTGCCTCCTGCATACTCCCTACTGGGGATGTGTCCGCAACTAAGGTACATGCCCTTGACCGGAATTGAACCCGGGACACTTCAGTCCACAGGCCAACACTCTATCCACTGAGCCGAACCAGTTAGGGCTGGAGCAGAGTCTTTAAGAATGACTATTATCCCAGGAGAGATGGGCAAAGTCTGCCCTGGGCAGAGTGAGGGAACCATACGTGCAAAGTGAGTTCGAGGAGTGCTCGGTGGGTCCGGGGGAGCATGATGGCAGGTGTGGCTGGGTAGGTAGATGCCTTTCCTCTAATCCCGGGCTCCTGATGGTCCTCAATGATGGCTGGCCACCGTGTCTATTTGACAAGGCACCTGTGGGCTGGCCTAGGTACCCTGGGCTGGGAGCTGTGTCCTCTGAGCAGAGAAAGGGAAGTCGGTCAGCATCTGTTGGCAGTTCTCCTGGCTCCAGAGGTACCCTCAGTCTTCTGATTCATAAGCACTGAATGTCAATAAAAATAATCAAAGGAAACCAGCAGCCCATAAACAATATTAACTCCAGGACTGGTAGGATACAAGAGGCTGGAGAATATTGGAGAAACCCATACTTACATACTTGGACTGAGGCCCAAGGTGAAATGTGTTTTCTATATTAGTAACAGATGCTAATCAAAAGATCAAGATGGTAATGCTTTAATTTTCTGTTTTGAGGGGAGACCATATTCTTTCCCCCTTTCCACACATCTTATCTTGGAGATGTCTCCTGTCCAGAATTCAGCCCTGAGCTCTTGCAGGCTTTGCAGGTGAGCTCTGGACCCATGCTGGGTTATAGGCTTGGGTGAATCTTTGACTGCAGAATTCAGATTCTCTTCTAGCCTGCCAGGCAGTGACATTCAAATAGCAAGCAAACATCCAACTCAGGTTAAAGAAAATCTCCGTTGACTTGTTTTGAACAATATTATGAAAGAGACTACCATCAATGTTGAAAAGGTAACAAAGGTGAGATACTAAGGTGGCACACTCAATGTTTCTTTTAGCATCACTTAACCTTGTTTAATTAACCCGGTTAACTGGTGGTAGCTTCCAATTCCCCCATTTCTTGTGTTGTATGGACAGAGCTTCACACCCACAGGCTCGTTGAACTAGATGGTCTGTGCTTATCTCCTCCCTGGTGTTCTCACAGGTCATCTCACTTCAGAATTTACATGGTATTTGTACAGCCAGGCACTATGTGCCAGGCATTTTTTCAAGCACTTAAAGATATGAATTAATTTGATCTTCATAACTACCTATGCGGCAGGGACTACTATTGTCCCAGTTTGAGTGATGAAAAAACCGAGGACCAGAGAGGTTAATTCATTTTCTCCAAAGCTAGAAGTGGCAGAGCTGGGGTTAAAATCCAGACAGGCTGCTTTAGTTCCAATGCTGCCACCTTGGGGCTGAGTGACCTGGTCGTGCTGTGGTCTCTTCCTGCTTGCCCACCTGCACTCCAGGTTAGCAGCCACACTCTCACACCCCTGGGTCTCCTGGCCTTCCTCATTCCAGCCCTGTGCTCTTTCAGAGAGTTGGGTTCTGTCTGCTTGCTTCCTTGCATCATCAAGAGGCCAGGAGCAAGGAGCAGGAAGTACCCCCACCCTGCTCCTCCTCACTTGCTAGAGCCACCAGGCCTTGAGCCAGCCCCCCTGTGCCCACCATTGTGCCCCACTCCCAGCAGCATAGCCAGGCCCTTTCTTGGAAGCTGACAAGGGGATGTCAGTGGAGAACAAGGTAAAACGTCCTACTCTGTCTACCCTGATGGCCACCTATCCCCATCAATCCCAGAGGTTAGCGCAGAAATACCCATGTTCTGTTCACAGCTCCCTTGAAGTCCTGTCATCATTCTGTGGGGCCATCTCTGGCACCCCAAGAGGTAACTGGAAACAAGGTTTGCAGGCCTGTCATTTCCGGATGGTGCCTGGTAAGGCACATTCCTTGTGTTGACTCCATGTCCCCCACAGACAGTGATTTGATTTTCTGAGGTCAGGGCGGCACTTGGACAATTCTCTCCTGTTTCTTGTTCATTCAGTCAACAGATGTAGACAAGCCAGGCAGGGCACAAGGCACAGGACATCCAGAAGCAAACAGGCCACAGTCCCTGCCTCCCTGAGCTCACAATCTCCAGGGGGAAGTAGATAAATGGTGTCATCCAGGGTGGGGAAATGCTTTGATAATAGCCACCAAAGTGGGAGGGACAGGTAGCTTGTCCAGAGGGTCCTCCCAGGAGCTCACCCTGCACTGGAGGGTGGTTGCCTGCCCAGAGAAAAAAGGGAGAGACTGTCAGGTATAGGGTGCGGCATAAGTAAAGGCACTTACAAGGAAGAAGACATTTCTGAGTGTCAGTGATAGGATTAAGGCTTGTCAACCAAATGGGTGCTCTTGTGTGAGAAGTGATGTCTGGCATTGCAGCAGCCGCCTTGTGATCACGAGGCTGAGCCTGAGGGTTTGAGACAACTCCCTTGGGATGTTTTGTAAAGTATTAAATGTTCTTAGGATCTGAGCCACACATAATTTTTTTGTGTGACTTTCAGCTTAAAAGAAATTAACTGACATAGCTATGGCAAGGAATTTGGTCTTTACTTTATGACAATGGGAAGATATAACATGTTGTTCTGCGAAGTCTGTTTTCTCTAGACATGTCAGACCCATGCTGTGTGTGTGTGTGTGTTTTTCCAACATCGCACATTCCCTGCTCTATCATCTAAGTAACAGTCCAAGTGGAGCAATGGACGAGGACACATCTCCATCCCATCTCATTTCCCTGAACACAATGCCTTGTGAACAGTTGACCCCATAACAAGCCACACTCAGGCCAATGTGCCCATGGAGGATGCCAGCTCTCCTCACACCTGCCCCATGGCCTTGGAAAACTTCTCAGGTTCATCATTATTTATAAAGTTAATACTTATAATGAAAAGGTTTCTCTTTGATGTGAGAGTGTTTTCGAAGCCTCAGTGACCTATATTGCCGATGCACTCTGTGTACGAGGTGAGGCAGGGACTGGCTGGGGAATTACCCGTGTTTAATGAACACTAAAATTAGAATTTGACTGAAATCCACAGAAATGGCTCGACAGCAAGTTCGAGATGCCCCTGGGGAGCTGTGGGCAGCTCAAATTTACCCGCAGGCGTTTTGAAAATGTTTTTTTTTTTTTTTTTTTGAATCAGCATAGTTGGCTCTTTTGAGCCGAGAATGCTGCTTGCACTCAAAGGATACCCCCGGCCCAGAGCCCTGACATGGATGCTTTGGGGACAGCTAAGCGCCTCTGTGGGCATTTGTCACACCCCTCGAGCACAGAGCGTGGGCCCTGGCAGTGGTCCGTTTCCCCTTTGCCAGTGGCCATGCTCCTTGTGGGAAGTTCTAAGAAAAATCACATCATCATGAATGAGCATCTGGTGGATGGAAAAGGATGCTAGATACCCTCCTGTCCCCAGCTCAGGGCCTCAGGTCGATGTTGGCATTCTAAAAGGCTTCATAGAAATTCTACATGTAATGAGAACAGAGCCCTGAGTGAATACATTATTTTAGTTTAGTAATTGTCTCTCCAAACCCAGGAACCATAAAGATAAGAAGCCACTTAAAAAATGGAGCACTGGATGGTACAGCTGTCTCCTCTCATGGGAGGGGAAGCAGCTAGGAATCGGGAGCAGAACCACCCAGAACACAAATCTCCTGGTGCTAAGGTCAGCGTGCTCTGTGCTGGGGTTCCTCACCCCAGTTTGCACGCTAAGGCTGCACTAGTTGCGTTGGAATTATCAGGAAGCATTTTTATGTGCTGTGTCACTGTAAACTTTCTTTCAGTCCTAAGTCATAAAAGCATCTATAAAAATGCATGTTTTAATAAGTAAAAACAAAAGAAAAAGAAAAATTTTATTGAAATGTAATAATTGCTCCCTACCCTTCTCCAGTCTGTACTCACTTGGAAACTGATGTTAATATTCAATATATGGTGTTCTATGGCTTTTCTGTTTTTATAGGAACATATAAATTATAGGCATGTTTGTCTATATATTTTTAATGAGATGCTACACTGTACCCAGCATCTTGCTTTTTTCACTTAATAGTACATCAGAAGTGTCTTTCCTCATGTGTACTATGCATTATCTAATTCTTAATAGTTCCATAATATTCTATAATAAGGATTTATCGAAGTTTATTCACCATTCCTTATTGATTCAAAATTCCTTACCTTTTCAAAATATATCTCTAAGCATCCTCTTCTCCCCCGTCACTACTACCCCGATTCCGTGCTTCTCAAACCTGAGAATGTACAGGAGTCACTGGAGATCTGACTGAAGCACAGACTCCTGGGCACTACCCTCCAAGTAATTGTAGGTGAGACTGGAAATTGCATTTCTAAAGGCCCTGGGTCTTGTGTGATTCTACTGGCTGAAAGCTAGCTAGAGTAGCTCTGCGCTAGTCTAAACTGACAATCTATTCTGATCTTCTCAACATTAAAACCTGCCCAAATGGATAAACATTGGGCGTGGAGATATTCCCCATGCCCAACCAAATCATGGTATTTAAAATGTTTAAATGGTTCTGTATTTCATTTAAAAATAAGCTGGGATCCCTCCCTCAGATTCCAACTTAAAAATTAAATCCTCAGAGGAATCATTTATGCGCCCCCACCCTCACCCACCTCAACTAGCTTAGGTTTCTCTGTCCATTATATCCTTTCAAAGTACTACATATCATCATTGTAATTAAATGCCCATGTGTTTAGTTGTTTAATGTTGTTCTCCCCCCCTGCACAGAAACTATGTTAGGGATGACATGGTTTCATTTAGGCTTTTTTTATTTGTCTGTTTTCTTCCCCTCTGTATCTTCAGTGCCTTGCACAGTCCTTGGCATATAGTAGGTGCTCATTAAATACCTTCTGTATGCCTGTGTGAATGATGGATGGAATCACAGTCTACCTTTCTCCTTTTCCAGTTTCTCCTTCACTGGCCCTTCATAGACAGATACAGAGTCGTGTTCCCTAGATAACACCAAGTTCTTTGAAAAGTCCCTGCCTTCTCATGACATTCTCCTTCCTCCAGAAATTCCATCTTCTTCCTCCTTTTCCCTTTGCAGCCTCAAAAGCCCCTCCCTATCAGCTGAAGCCTAACGCCATTGCCACGGACTTTGTGGTGGCTCCCAGGGTACGGAAGCCAGATTTTATCCCTCCCTGTGTCAAAGTAGGCCTCCAATTGTGTACGAAATGCACACTGGATTTGCATCATAATCATCTCTTAGTTAACATTGATAATCCACACCCAAAACTCAGACCCTGCTTAAAATGTTAAGTAGGGAACTATGTCCTGATATTTTAAATAGGAAAAATTACATGGTCTGACACAGCAACCCCAAACTCTTAAGTTTCTTAAATCATAACAGAAACTCAGTAAAACACCTGTATATGTAATAAGCTATTGTGTTAAAATGTAAAATGTTCAAAACTTTGCATTTGAACACCAACCAAATAATGTGGATGTTAACCAACCAGTGGCCTTGTCTGCAGCGGGGTTCAGTGTTTCTCAGTGTAGCCCAGCTGAGACAGGGCCCCGTTTGTGGGTGCTTGGCCAGCTCTTTAAAATATCTACATGTCATTATGAGATTCCACTGGTTGTATTTGGAAGGCCACTCAATTCTTTACTTGCACATTGCTTTAAAAATACATATATTGCACTGAGTATTGGGGGATATACTTGCCTCTTTTTCTTGGTCCATGTTGGTGGAATAGTGTTCTATGGAGAAATAATCGAATTCTATGAAGTTTAAATATTAAAAACCAGGGTATTCTGCTAAAAAATGTTAATGGTGGTGATGGGGGTGGGAGATGTTCTCTCTGAAAAAATACTGCAATTTCCCCTATACCTATCCTATCAATAGCACCGTCTGGAGAATGTTCTCTTTCAATTGACTTACAGGCTCCTCCCCCAGAGATGTAGATTCAATGGGTCTGGAGTTCTGGGGGCCTGAGGGCCTGAGGGCCTGAGAGCCTGAGAGTGGGGCCCTGGAATTGATCCCCTGCGATTTCACAAAAACAGCCAGGTTTAAGAATCACTGGTTTAGGTCATGGTCTTCGCCAACTAGGTCATGGATTTTCCAGGACTAGGAATTCTTGTGTGTGTTTATGCTGGGTGCCCATAAGGTGCCTGGAATGGAGCAGTGCTGTAACTGAGTGCAGAGCGCAGATGCAGTGCACAGGAGGCCTTCGTAATGCTTATTGCCCATAAGTATTTGTGTGGAGCCAGTTCCGGAAGATTGTGCCGGCTGCAGAGCCAGGAGCATAAGGAATCAGTCGATGGTATTTCTTAGTGATGGATCTCAAATAGTATTTTGTGTAAAACAGTCCCTTTGCCTTTCCAGAGTCAGGCGGGTTTGTTGTTTTGCAAGACTAAGAGTTTCTCAAAGCATCTGCAGCACTGAGTGAAGCCTGATCCTTATCATAAACATTGTTGTCATCTGGTTCTCATATCCTCCTGCCCACCCTGGGGCCAGGTCAAGCTGCCCCCTTCCTAAGCTCTTGCTTCCAATAAAGCTTCCTGCCCTTGACCTTGGGGTCCATCAGATTGCACTTCACTTTGCCTCTCCAGCAAATTCAGGGTTGCCTCTGGGGCTCTCACCTTTCATTTTATTTTCACTAAATCATTCTGGGGCTTCTATTTTTATCCTTGTGTTTGAGGTGTCCAGGCTGGTGAAGAGGCGGCCTTTGCTATGGTAGTAACTCTACTTGCACAGACGGAGACTGCCATCCCCATGAGGCCACCTTGTAGCACTTACCTGGACACATCAGCATGACTTCCTTTTCCAGTCCTCTTCCTCTTCATTGCTCACGTATAACAACGCAGGCATGCACTGCCATTTGTCAAGCAGGTAAGAAGAAGGAGGTTTGATTTGTAAATTTCTGAAGTTGCCTGTTCATTTCTGCATTGGTCACTTTCTCCTCTTACCCACAGCTCCTTTTTAGCGCTTATTATTTTATGACTAATATCAACAAATCACCTTTTATTCTGTAATATTCTGTCCTTGTGGCAAGACTTTTAAACTGTTTGAGATCAGGAGTTTGTCCCACCCATGTCTTTGCAGCACCCATGGCACCCAGGAGAGCTCAGTGACTGCAGCATGAAATATTGGGCCATTTCTGAAGACATGGGCATTGATGTAAAGCAGATTAAAACAATAATACACAAAATTCTAACAATATATTTTTGGAAATGTGCAAAATTTTATTCTAAGTTATAAAAGCATTTACTTGTTTTAAAAATTTTTTTTAAATACTTGTTTTAACAAGTAAACAGAAAAATTAAAACATAAATAATCACTCCTCGCCTTTCTCCAGTTTCTACACATTAGGGAACTGGTGTGAACATTTTGATGTATGGTATCTTCCCAGCTTTTTTCAATCTTACATAAACACATAAATATATAAATATATGTCTATATGTTTTAATGGGATTTTTAGTGGCTCACCATCTACAATCAAATGTAAGAAACCCCATCAGCATGACTTTTTCTCATGTTTAGAAAAGAGGTTGGTGAATGCGTCAGGACCCTGCCACACACACGTCATCTCCATGGTGATGATGACTCACTGTGTCTTCCTCCAGAGAAATGGAGAAGCCCATTTGCACAGAAACCTGATCACCCACGTCTGTATCTATACAGTAGCTCAGTCTTGTTTATCTTTAACATCTCTTTGACCCCCCACGCTTTAGTGCAGCCAGAAACACTATTTAGCTGTCCTCTTAACCTGATAAAGATCTGCAATCTTTCAGACTTCGGTTTCTATATCACCTCCTCTAAGCAGCTGATCCTGACTTCCCTGCCACATGTTATTGTGGCACCTGTTCTTCCCTCTTTTTGGTGTTGCCTTTGGAGATAAAAGGACCTCTTGCAATATTCCAGAGTAGTGGACATGGAGATGTACTGCTTAGATCCCCTTTGAGGAAGGACTTGGTGCCCTGGTTCAAGACAAGTCTGACAGCTGATCCTACCCCAGAATGCCACATCAGGTGAGGCCTTGTTGAATCTGCAACACAGCTCATTTTGTTTCTGAAAAACCCACCCTATGTCATCTCGTTAATTGTCTGCCTCAGTGAGGACAGAGAGAGTCTCTTTCACTATTGTATCCCCTGAACCTATTACATGGCAGAGAGTAACTATTTGCTGACGGACCTATTGAATGAATGAATGAATGAGTGAATGAGTGAATTTGGATAACTCCAAAGAAGGCTCAGATGCTAGTGTCCTCCTGACCTTAGCCAGATGCCCTGTCTCATCTCTGCCCATCACCCTGTAATCTGAGCCTGTCAAGTCTCTCTCCAGTGGGGAATTGTGTGTTCATTGTATCTCTTCCCTTTTGTTCTCATCCTTGCCTGTCCCTGGGAGAGGTGGGCAGGGGTGCTAAGCAGCCCACAACAGACAACCCCTTTTATTCCTTTTGACGGCCTCAGGGAAGTTTGATGGGGATATTTCCATAATCAATGAGGGAGCCCTGTCACCCCAAACATGGAGTCTTTAAAGAGAATAGGTTTATGCAAATTAGATATTGATGGAGTAATGATTAATTGGCCTTGAGCCTTTGTTAGTATGCAATTGTAGTAACAGAGATACATTTATAATTATTTTGGTTAATTGTTCAAACAAGCACTCAGGACTTAATTGCACAGAGTAATTGAAGAGCCTTGGTATTTGGGTTATTTCTTCCCAGAGAGAAATCGGAGTTGTTTAACTAGTTGGGTTCCTGTGCTGAGAGGGTAGGTGAAGCCTGCTTTTTTGAGGTCCTTTCATCTCCAAACATGAAGGACAGTCCTGTGTGTTCACAGGGTTAGGGACATGGGCTTTGAATTTGGACAGATACAGGTTCAAAGTGTCAACTTTGCCACTTCAATGGCTCTGTGGATTTGGGCAAGTTATTTAGCTCTTCTGAACTACAGTTTCCTGATCTGTGAAGTGAGAGGGGGGACACTTTACCATATGCAGAATGGGAAAAATAAGCAAGGCAGCCCATGCAGAGCCCTCAGCTCGGCACCGGGTGCATGGTGTGCAGTCCTGATGGGAGTGGGTGCCATGGAAATGACCAGCACCGCCCTTGGCGGAGGCAAGACTAATGAAAAGGAGTATGTGCCCCAAACACCTAAGAGCTCAGGAACAGGAAGCGTTGGGGGTAGGAGGGGCATAAAAGGCCTGGTTTAGTTTATTTAAAAACACAGAGATTGGAACAGATTGGAGGAACATGTGCAGGCTCTGCTACTGATGTGCAAAAGGTGATGACAGTGCTTTGCAGAGGGGCTGGTTTGGCTGCCCATCCTAAGGTGACCCACTTCTAAAGGATATTGCTATGAATTCCAGCTTTTTCTTATTTATCTTTGTTCAAACTCTCTCTCTCTCTCTCTCTCTCTCTCTCTCTCTCTCTCTCTCTCTCTCTCTCTCTCTCTCTCTCTCTCTCTCTCTATCGCGCGCGCGCACACACACACACCCCATTACAAATACTGTGAAGGGGAGAGGAATCTGATGTCTGGTAAGGATGCAGCTCTTTCCAGTGGTCCCTGTGTTACTCTCTGGCCTTTCCTGAAAGGATGCACTGGTCAAGGCTAAGATAGACCGCCTCAGCCCCTGAAATGTAGCCCCCGTGGGAGGGGAGAAGGCATATGGTGGTACTCAGAGCATGGGCTCTGAAGCCTGACCAATGTATTTGGCATTCCAGGCTTTGCTGCTTCCAAGTCTAAGACCTTGGACAAGTCTCCCAATTAGTATTTATTTCGCTCTTTTCCTATCTCAGAAGGCCGGAACTGGGAAGCAAAGGACTGCTTCCTATGGCAATTAGTAGTTTGGACCTCATAGAGCTAAAGGGAGGCATAAATGGAATTGTACAAGTGAAGTATTCCACACAGCATCTGACTACCTGTAAGCATTCAGCAGGCAGTGGTGATAGAATGAAGATCAAGGTCTTTGGAGTGCTCTGGCAGGGCTTCAGGACGTTTTACAAGTTATAGCAAGTACCTACCTCCACCTCTCCCCCGTCAGTCACTGCAACCATCAACAGAGACACCTGATGAGAAAAATGCCATGGCCAACCTATGTGGAATGGTTATTTCCCTGATCTCTTGGCTGGTAGGCCACTGTTAGGCTGGTAGGCCACTGTTAGGCTGGTAGGACAGCTAGTGATTTCATTGGCTGGGACCCTCCACTCAACAGGACTGATAAATATGTTTTTTCATCATTTCCAGCTAAAATTTCAAAAAGGAAGGAAGCAGCACAGGGACGTTCTTCACAGTAGGCAGATCATTGGGAACATGAGCTTACTGATTTGGTTACAACAAATTCTGTGCAATGAATAATCCTATGTAGTGATTGATTCCTCTCACCCCTATTGGCATGGGTCTCAATAAAGAAAAATGCCAAGGGTGTCTTATACAAACTCTGGACTTTTACAGGTTCATCTCATTGAGTTTCCTCATAAACCTATGAGGTAGGTATTTTCATTATTCCCATATTTCACATAAGCACAGAAAAGCAAAGAGAAATTTGTATGAAAGAGGCAAAATTTTCCATTTCCTGTACGCTGGGGAGTCCCTTTTCTTGAAACATTCTACAACCTACTCTGAGGTTCAGAATTTTGCCTTCAAAGCTCCATTAAAGGCTGCTGTCCCCTTTCAGGTAAACATTTTGGTGATAAGGTAGGGATGCATGTGGATTCATTTTGAAGCTATTCCAAGCAATGGATGCTCCTGGTCCACTGGTTTTGTCATTGGAGGGTGGTGTATCTGTGCATAGGGAGCTGAGTTTATCTCTAGGTTTGCCACTCAACCAACCCTTTCCCCTCTCTGAATGCTAGTTGCTTCATCTGTAACTAAAGGTGGACACCACGACTCTATCTCATCAGGACACAGTGAGAATTAAATTCATGAAGGACTTAGCACATTGAATGATACCACATAATGGTGTAATAAATCATGATGTTGTTTTGTTATTTTTGTATTGTTGTATTTTTTTTTTTTTTTTTTGAGAGCACAGAGGAAAGCTGTGCTGAGGAAGCTGGGTGACTGGGGACAGGAAAAAAGGGATTAAATGTTGAGAAGGGGATTGAACAGGATGGCTGGGGAGACCTACAATCTATTATTATATTAGGTGTCTACTCTGGTTTAAAATGTAAGGGGGAGGTGCATCCTAGATAACCTAATATTTTTTATAGTAGTTGCTTTATGTACCATAAGGCAAGGCTCACTTTCATCAGAGTAGTCATCATGTTCCTCATCCATTGTCTGGTGCATAGAAAATACTCAATTGAGTATATATTTACTACATTAATAAAGCAATGAGCTAATGAAGTCATGGCTCTGTACTCTTCTCTCTTTTCCTCTTTCTCTCTCTCATATCCTCCCCTGGCCCTCCCTTCTCTCCCTTCTCCTTCTGTGTCTTTCTCATAGTAGTGTAGGGGACCAGGACTTCCCCCCACCCTCCATATCTCACTGTCCCCTAGAAATGCTCTCTGAGACTAAGTGGAGAGAAACAGTAGAATCAAATCCAGGATATAGACAAGTACTTGCTCAAACGACATTTGCCAAGAGTTTCCAACTTTTCTTCTTCCATTGTATTTGTTATGAAGCATAAAGGCTGCTGCCCACCTGTCTGAATGAATGCAAGGAAGAAGGGATTGCCTGGTCCCCATTTCCGCTCCCCACCCCCCCGTAGGTGGTGTTTCTCCTTGACACTGCCATGTTTAAGGAAATAAACAAATCCCCACATAAGCAGCAATGACTCCTCGAGTTCATTTGCTTCCTTGTCTCTCCTGGCGGCTCCTCCATCCTATGGCCTTAGTCAGCTTTGGTGCTGCCAGGCCATTTGAAGGAGGCCAAATGCATAAGGACGTTTCTGAAAATGCTGCCTGCCCCCCTTACTGCCAGCTGCAGACTAGGATTCTGCTTGGGGTGCTGTCCCCATCTGCCCTGATCCAGCCTGTGGCATGGAGTCTGGACCCAGCCCACACACCCTTAGCAGCTTCTTCCCAAACCCCAGGTTCCCACCTCTCTGGCTGTCTCAGGCTTCCTAGAATCAGTGAATTTAAGAGCCTTATTTATATTCGCAACTCTTAATCCTTATTTATTTCGCTCTTTTCCTATCTCAGAAGGCCGGAACTGGGAAGCAAAGGACTGCTTCCTATGGCAAGTATCACCCAGGAATTTTGTACATAGCAGTGATTCTCAGTATCATTTCGCACCCCACCCAGACAGATTGGCTATCTTCTCATCCTTATTGAGACTCACTATAAAAGCAAATTTTCAATGTGGGAGTTAATCCTTAGGAATGAGCATATAGAATACAGGTATCTGAGTGTAGGGAAGTCAGTGTGATATATCAATTAGGGCTTTCTTATTGAAAAAGGGCAAAAGTTCGTCATTAAACCAGCTTAAGCCCAAAAGGGTGCTGAGAAGCCCAGAGGTTATGACTTCAGGCATGGCTGGATCCAGAGACTCAAATAATGCTCTCAAGGCTCTTCTCTCTGCTCAGCTGTTCTATATCTTGGCTACATTCTTAGAAGGCAGGATGACTGCCAATGCCGCCATTCCAGCTTCTCAGCCACCCCAGAAGGACACTATTTCCCTGATGGCTCAAAAAATGTTTTTAAGCCTCAGATCAAATCTTATTGACACTGAATGGAGCACACGTTGCTTGTCCCGGCCATACGTCAGCTCTGGTCAGACCATCTGGATGGAGGGTCTAGTAGGCCCTGTGAATGATAGTAGCCAACAGACAGATTTTTTGTTTGTTTGTTTTTGGAAGGAAAGACTTTTAGCTTTTTTTTCTTCCTGTGCCTTGAAGCTCTATTATTAGGCACACTTACATTTATGATTGCTATATCTTCTTGATGAATCTATCATCTTAATTTATTATGAAATACCCCTTTTGGTCTCTGAAAATATTGTCTCCAGGTCCACTTTGCCTGATTTTGCTTTAGCTGCAAGAGCTTTGATTTCCTGGGGTACTTTTTTTCTATCTATTTACCTTCAGCCTATTTATATCTTTATATTTAAGACACACCTCTTGTATACAACACGTAGTTGGGTCTGGATGCTTAAAACTAGGGGTGAGCAAACTATGGTCTTCAGGTTGAAACTGACCCATCACCTGCTTTTGTAAATAAAGTTTTATTAGAAAACAGCCACATGCACCTCTTTCATTGTCTCTGGCTATGAGTAGTTGTGACAAGGCCCCCCAAATGGCCTGTAGAACCTAAAATATTTATTATCTTCTGGCTTTTGACAGAGAGAGGTTGTCGACCCTTGCTTTAACTCATCACATCCTTTATAATAAAAGGCTAATATGCAAGTAAACAGAACAGCAGAACAACTGAACAGTCGGTCACTATGATGTGCGCTGACCATCAGGGTGGTGCATGGGGAACATAGTGGGCATCAGCCGAGGTGGAATGATGGAGCAGGTGAGCAGGGGTGCCAGACCAAGGCAGGGCACTGGTCGCTGTCATCGTGGCGAGCCTCAGGTGGTTACTGAAAATTCTTTGCTCCAGTGTGCCCCAGTCCTGCCCGGTGCTTGCACCCCCTGCCAGCACCCGGTGCAGGGGGTTCTGATCACTCGGTGCTGTCAGTGGGTGCAAGTGGTGGCTGCCATCCCCAATAACTCCTTAGGGATTCTCCAACTCCCCTTGCTCCTGGTGCCACCCCAATCGCTCTGTGCCATCAATAGGTGTGAGCAGGGCCTGTGATGTCAGTGCATGGGAGTGAGGGTGGTGGGAGTGAGGCTGCGGCAGACAGGGGGCTGGGGGCCACAGCAGGAGGGGCCAGGTAGGGGCATGGAGGATGGGCCGAGACCTGCCCCTGTGTCCACTGCAGCCTCGCAGCCCACAGTTCCTTTTAAGGTGCATGAATTCATGCACTGGGACCCTAGTACATTATAAAGAAATTAAGAAGGGAAAGCCTTTCACAGGTTCCCAGATGTTTACCACATGTGAGGCTCTTCTTTCCATCATGTATGTCCTGATCTCTATCTGGTGCTGTTCCCTTCTGCCTGCTCTTGTAGTTGCAGACCCTTTGCAGTGCCTTCTTCCAGGTGTGAGTGCCCCTCTAGAACCTGTCTGCACTGGGCCACTCTCCAAGGCAGAGTTGTCATTTGCAGTGTGTTTCTGTCTGGATGGACTGTGAGTTCCCAGAGTACATGAGCCAAGCCTTCCTTACTCAGAGCAACCTCCATAGGCCCACAGCCCTGCACTGTCCACAGGGTGTCCCTGAGCTCATGGGTGTTGAGAGGCAGGGCTGATGTAAGCTGTCTTGGGTAGGGAAGATATTCAAAGTAGAAAATGAGTTTGGTAGTTGAGGCAATTTAAAATGTTTTGTGCCATGTTTTCAGTTGTTATCTGCAGGAGGAATCTTTTTGACAGGAGTTATATTTCTCAGCTAGGAGTAGAAGCCCAACCTCTAACACGCTCAGATATAGTGAATTCTGTTATTGGACCTCTCCAATCATGGACTGTTAAAAGGAGTGACACACAAGACTTTGTGCATCAGCTTGCAGAGCAGGTTGTAGAGTGGGAACTGCATTAAATGCTATGGGTTTTCTGAGGTTTGTGAATAGTTGAAGGTGCTTGGGCAAGGAAATCCTGTTATTATTATGACTTTTACAATAATGGCTGACACTTTTTTTCTTGGATGACTAGATACCAGCCACTATGGTAAATGCTTTAAGTAGATTATCTCATTACATCTTTACAAAACCCCCTGACATGTATAGGATTAATGTCCCATTTCACCGATGAGGCACAGGGAGGTATGAGGGATGAGGGATGTGCTCAAGGTCACACATCCAATTATGTACTGATAGTCAAACCCAAGCAGTGGGACGGGAGAACTCATACCCTTGACCAAAGCTATGCTCAAGCCGTTGCTGAACTCTTCCTGCCTTGGGTTGTCACTTGCAGTGTGTTTCTGTCTGGATGGACCATGAGTTCCCAGAGTACATGAGCCAAGCCTTCCTTACTCAGGGCAACCTCCATAGGCCCACAGCCCCGCACTGTCCACAGAATATCCCTGAGCTCATGGGTGTTGAGAAGCAGGGCTGATGTAAGCTGTCTTGGGTAGGAATATATTCAAAGTAGAAAATGAGTTTAGTAGGTGAGAATCAGAAAACTGTGAGGGGATGAATGCTAGATCTTAGACTCAGTGGGGCCAGGGAGAGGAATGGGCTGGGTCTGGGAAGGGTGAAATATGGGAGACCTAAGCAATGAAGAACAGGGTCATCTGCAAGATGCAGAACTGACAGGAGACAGAAATCTGTACCCCAAAGAGGAAAGGGACAAGTTTTAGGGACAGGGTGGAGAGGTGGGCAATCAAGAGAAATGCCTGGATGATGTTACTTTAGAGGGTCTAGAATCTGCCACCCCTTCCCCAGCCAAATACATAAGAACATCTCTCTCTCTCTTTCTGAAAGTTTCCACTCCTGGAGTTTAGTGCACAATAAATCCTTGTTGAATTAAATTAAATTAAAATGTTTAAGGAGCCATTTTCTGAGCCAGGCCTTTCTCTGCTGTCAAGGAAGAATTTATTTAACAAGACCTCCACTTTGGCAAACAAATTCTACTTCTCTTGACTGGTCCATGGCCATGATTTAAGATGCTGATATTGCTGTCCACTGTTGGGAAATAGTTTCTTGGTTGGGGGAAGTGTGTGGCTTAAAAGTTTGGGAAGAAGGTAATTTAAAGAGGCTCTGAAAATGATGGTTGGTTTACACTCTGGTCTCACCACAGGACTCTAGATCCTTGAAGTATGTGCTTGGTAATTTTTGTGGTAGATGCAGTCTCTTCCGTCAGCTCAAACAACTCTAGATCATCTCTATGTAAGAGGCAGGGAAGGATATTAATAAAATCAGTGCAGTGTCTGGTGCAAATTTTCTTTCTTTCCCTCTTGTGGACACTGCCTGTTGCAAGCATCATCTTAAATATAATGAACATTTGCTATGAAAAGCTAGGTGCCTGGAGTAGCGATCAGCAATCAGAAGTGGTCCCTGGTTATCACATTCACCGTGGGTCTTTCTTCCTTCTATTTCATGTCCAACAGCAAAGCCTTTCCTTCCCTGAGCAGAAAAGGTGCTGCTCCTTTCTGGATGCCCAGAGCTAAGATGGAGTGTCCATGCCAGGACTTAATGATCGCCTGTTTCTCAAGAAGACAGTTACAGCAGCTAGAATAAGCCCTGTGATTCAGTGAGGTGAGAATGAAAGGAGACATTTTAATTTTACTGGACAAGTGCCGTGTGGCTGCTGGGAATCTGAGCACTCTGTCTTCACACCAGCACATGCCAGCTCTTGTCCCCAATTCCGATGGGTAGGCGAGCCAGGCCCTCCTTGCCAAGGACCTCACCAGGGGCCAGGAGGCAGGAGGCAAAGAAGCCGCTTGGATACTGACCCAGCCCCAGGGATTTCTCAGTCACAGGGCATTGTGGCCAAGTGCACAGGATGTTGTTAAGTCCTTCCAGATCTAGTACTTGCTCTCAGCTTGGGAGAAGGTTCACAGACAACACACAACTGTAACCTTCCTTATTGGTCTCTAGGTATAATTACCCGAGAGGTAGGCTTTGTCTGTTTAATTATAGAAGATTCACTACTAACCCCAAATGATTCCTCTTGCAAAGGTGATGTGAAAGATGGAACAAAGTTTCAAAGATGTCACTTAGGCAGATTTCAGAGTTCATTTTCCCTCCTATCTGCAAGTGCTGAAGTTAATGGAGTCAGATACTTCCTTTTAATTCAGCTTGAGTATTTGATGTGGAATCAAGACCACCATGTTCTGAGCACAGCCGTATGTTTCTGTTCAGTGTTATGTCAAAGCCCATTCCAGAAGCCATTTTTCTTCTTTTGGTGCTTCTTTCCAAGATATTACTATGGAGTATTTGAAATGAATAGGCAACACAAAATTAAAGACTTTAAAGATTGCGGATCTCTGACCCTACTACTAACTCATCATGATTTCATTTTAATCTCCATATTCCTACATAATTTACACATATAAAGCAACACTAAACCTACTCTTTTGTGTTTTATTTGTACTTCATTTTCCTCTGTGGGGCTACAAAGTCAATTTAATGATTCCTTAGTATTCAATCCTGCTTTACAAATATTTATTGAAATCATCCCCAAATATTGAACCTTTATGTTGTTTTCAAAGATTAACTTTTAGAGAAAATATGCACTAAATATCTCTATACATGTTATTTTATTTCCTTCTGTGTCTGTTGAATTATATCCTTAGATAAATTAATAGAAGCAGAATCATTATCTTAGGAATAGGGCTGTTTTCATGAATCTTGTTACAGAGTGCCATAGTGCTTTTGAACATGGTGTTTCAATTTACAAAGAGCAAATGAGTGACTATTGGACCCACTGAAAACTCACCAGGATTTGGGGCTATAATTTGTGAAATTTAGGTTTGAGAGAGTATCTCATTTTTGCTTAATTTTTATGTATTTTATTGCTCTCCAAGCTTTTTATCTTTCTAGCAAGAGAGACCTGGCTGTTCCCAATCTCATCAAAGGCATTGTGTACTTGGCTTTAAATCATACACAGTCATTTCTCTGAGTGCTAAGAATTCCTGTAACTTCTTTTATGAGCCAAACACAAAAGAGAGGGGATGAGTTAGCCAGCAACATGCTCAACCAGGGTTATCTTTCCCAAAACAGAAAATAAAATTTGATTATTTGTTTTCTCACATTTGAGACCAGATCTATTGTCTGTCATCAATCCAGTGGAAAGGTTTTAGTCTTCATCCTAGTAGACACTTGGCAGCCCCTGACCTTGGACCACTCTCTCCTTAAAACCATGTCTTCCTTTGGGGTCTGTGACCTTGTTTTCCCTTATTTCCTTCTGCTTCTTTAGCTGCTCTCTGGGGTCCTTTCTTGCCTTGGTCTCCTGCCACTTGGATTTTGAATGTGGATATTTCCTGGACTTCTCTTCTATGCTCCCTGGACAGTCTTCACACAGAGGTTTTCATTACCATCTTTATGCTGTGACTCCTAAATTCAAATCTTCCTTCCAAATCAGAGTGCCAGACACACAGATCTGAGCATGAACTAAGTATCCCCACTGATTCTTTTGAGTACAACGTGGTTGATTCTACTTCAGAGTTCTCCATTCTAGCATAAGGACCTCCTTTATTCGTTCAGGAACCAGGAACCAAGCAGCATCCATGATACCCTTTACCCTTCACTCTCTCATCTACACCAGCGTCAGGTCCTATTGACTTCCCCTCCTAAACTTCTCTCAACTCCATTCAGTTCTCACCATCTCCTTAGCCACCACCTATTATACATGAGCTGGTCTTCCAGCATCCACTCAATCCCACCTCTCCTAATGCCACTCAATTCTGTTCTCTTCACAAAAGCGAATTATTTCCATCGCTCAAAAACCTCTGGGGTTTCACATTTCTTTTTGAGGACAAAACTCTTATTATGGGCCATGAGGCCCCACATGCTCTCATCCTAGGCTGCTCTCCAGCTTGATCTCGTCCCATGCTTGTGTCTGCTCTCCATGCCCAGCCCTACGTGGGCCCTCTCTATATTGTCCACACACTATGCTCCTTCCTACCATAGGACCTTTGCATACATGTTCCCACATTTGGTATTTATTCCCTTCTCCTTTGTCAGCTCCTTTTAGGGATGCTGGGGAGTCACTGATCACTATTCCCACTTAAGCCTCCAAAACTTCTCTTGACTCTATTCATTCCCTAATGGCCAGGACTTGTCAGATGGCAGCCAAGTCTTTTCCCAGGTATTGTCCTGAACTGAAGGATCTGATTCACCCAAGATTACAACTGTTTGAGGTGGGTGTACAAAGTCCCAGGCCTCTTGACTCAACTGGGGATATTTCTGGTAAGCCTTCCTAGCTCCAAAGCTCCCTATGAGCCTGGCTGAGCCCTTTGTTGCTACTTTCCCTCTGTCTAGTGTAGCTTCCAGCACTCTCTTACAGGGGTCATTCCTGAGAGTGCTCTCCAGCAGTCCCTCTGCACTCAGAATTCCTTTCCTGTGGATCAGAGCTATAGACTTGCTATTTATCCTTTAGGTCTTAACTTTCTCTTCACCTCCTCATGGCACCTCTCCGACTCACCTGTTCATTCAGTAGTGTATTAACTAATGCATTATTCCTCCACTGGACTTTAAGCTCCTTGAAAGCAAGAAGCTCACCAAATATCCAGCTCTAGATATACTGCTTGGCACAAAAGAGGTGCTTATTAAACACAATCAATTATTCTCCATGGCCAGGTAGCTCAGTTGTTTAGAGTGTCAACCCACTATGCCAATTGTAGTTAGGGCACATATAAGAATCAACCAATGAATGAATAAATAAGTGGAACAACAAATTGATGTTTCTCTTTTTCTCCCTTTTCCTCTCTCCCCATCTCTCAAAAACCAATAAAACAGTTTAAACACAGTCAATTATTATTATTCATGGTAATTATGTTCTGTAACACTACTGTCAACACTGAATTAACCAACACTGAATCACTGTTCCTCCCATAAATATAGGGTTAGGTCCTGCAAGCCTCTAGTCACGATGTTTTCATCGGCTAATCAATATGTAACCTTGTTATATGTGTGTTTCTTTTTAAATACACCATAAGTAATTTATTTTGTTGATTCATTGACATAGAACTCACAGCCAACAGTGATATAACTCATGCCTGAAGGAAGCTTATCTAAATTGTTTTTTTCCATAAAGCACATCACAGCCTTCTTGAGCTTGGGAACACTAGACAGCACTTCAACGTCACCCTTTTAAACATCAGCATCACCAAAAATACATAAATAGGGGGAAAATGGTACTGAATAGATTGTAAGGATGATGCTTTTTCTGAAAGAAAGGGAGCATTGCTTTCTTTGATCTCAGATGTGCGTGAATGTGTGTGTCTGGTGACACTTTTTTCACCATTCTGTGCATTTCTGTGAATGGCCATGAAAGTGCTAAGAGTTGGTGTTTTGGGGTCACAGATAAATTTAATGAGTAGGCAAATTCACAAATATGGAATCTGCAAATCATGAAGACCAACTATATGTGTTTAATGAACAAATGTGATAAATTACAAAAAATCACAAATTATTCCTCTCCTTGGAGCATACCCTTTGGTAGTGATCTTATTACCAGCCCTGAGCTGGCCTCGGGCCTTGCTTTGGCCAGTGGGACTACAGCAGACACAACCTGGGCAGAGACTTGGGAAGTGCTTATGCCTCTGACTTGCTCTCAGTGTTTTCTGGAACCCTGCCAGCCACTACCACTGGAGAGAGCCCAGGCTCGCCTGCTGGATGATGGGACTTGTGGCTGAGTCATCCCATACCCTCTCCCCATCTGACATTGTACCAACTGCAGGCCATGCTAGGTCATCCCTCCCAGATGAGCTGGCCCACAGAAACATGAGGAATAAAGAAGGTGTGGAACAAATTGCTTTAACCTACGAAGTTAAAGGCTGACTATTCCTTGGGGCTACTTGCCAATTAAAACTGTGACCACCGGGGGCAACTCTGAAGGGCAAAAATTGATGTGAGTGTATAGATTGGGTTATGTCAATAGTTAAATAGAAAAATGTGCTAAGCTTATTCAACCAAGGCTTTTAAACCTAGTAAGTGGAGTCCTTACCTGCTCTATTCCAGGTGGAGGGGAGAGGGTAAAGCAGTGTGGGTTGGGGAAGAAATTATGCTAGACTACAGAGCATATGGACATCCAACTACAGAATTTCTTTGGAGGACAGTCATAAAACAACTCAACTTGTACTGACCCAGCGTGGCTGTGAGTCAGAGAGCAATGCTTCTTCCCATGTTTTTGTAACATCTGGCTCATCTATAGACTGACAAATCTCTTTCTAAGGCTGGCTACTTGCTGACACATTTGCCTTTGCTGTTCACAGTGTTCACGTTTAGATTTCTTAATGCCATGTTTAAAAGTACTTTCAAAAGCCCAGAATATCATTTATCTCGGCAGTAGTACATCTTTGGAAGAAAGAAATCTTTGCATCAAAAATCAGAGTAGCAATTAAAAGGCATAGGGGCATAGAGGGGGTAAATGTAAATTGAATTGGGAATAGGATGTACGACAAACTTTTAAAAAAACCAAGAAGTAATTATTCAGTAAGCCAAGAAAGTTATTTTTTAAAGCAGGCCCTTTCAACTGCTTCTACTTTATTTTTTTTAATGCTTCAGTGACTAAAAATGGCCAAAAAACATTTTATTTATGTAAAAAGAAATTACTTGTATGCAAAGTTGCAGCTGCTTCTTATAGGAATACAAAGGAATAAAAGCCTGGGAGCATGCGGCTTTTTCTGATTTTAATGGAAATCTTGATTCGCTCTTCAGTGTTGAGTTGAGAATCCTTCATTCAGTGGTATCTTGGAGTTTGGAGTGGATTGACGGCAAGAAATGAAATACTAGGAAGACATCCATATCCTGGTTGTATCTTATTCGATGCATTGGCTTTTGAAAAATGTGACTTTCTTGATTAAGCCATGTAAAAAAATGATGATGATGATGATGACAGTAATAATTAGTGCAATTTAAAATAAATCAAATTTTAAAGTTACATGATCTACTTTCCCCATTCCCACACACCCATTTAGGAAACATTCTTCTTTTCCCTAAACTGAACTAAATAATTCCCTGAGCTAAATAATGTTCAAAAATAGAATAATGACTTCCAACTTTTTCAGAGCAGCTACCAGAAAATATTCTGAACTTGAATTAACTCTGTTTTGGTGACTCAGAAGAAAAAAAGAGATCCATCATGACTACTGTAGACAAGAATGATACTTTTATAGAGAAGAGCAAAGAATCACTTATTTTTCAAAGCACCATCCAGGCTTGTTTATTTTTTGTCACTTAACTTCTCAGAGCCAGTTTTCATGACTGTATAATGAAGGCATTTCATTGCATTGTCTCCAAGGGTCTTTCATGTGCAAGTTCTATGCCTCTTAAAGAATGCATACATTTCTGCCTTGTTCCCAAAAGGATTTTAGGCAGCTGATCCTCTGATAAGCATTTGGTTTTCCTAGAGTTGCCTAGCACCTACGAAGAGTCTCCCTACATTTTATTGGATGGTTGCTTCTAACAAAACTCTGCAACAGTCAGCAGACTCTTCCTGAAGCATTTTCTTATTGTGCCTTCCACCACCCTGGAAGAGATTGGGGTGTTAACTTTGTCTTACAGCTGAACAAACTGAGCATCAGCTCAAGCTCACAACAATCGTAAGTGGTTGAGACAGTTGTGCCCAGATGGGCAATTCCAAACTTCATGTCCCCCATGTCTCCCACCAAACTTCCTGGGAAGTAGAAGCTTCAGGTAAATGTTCATAGGCCCTGTGCACCTGTCTTGGACAGTCAGTGCTACACAGCTTCATCAAATGGAACAGTGTATCTTGGAGAGAACCTTCCAGAGCCAGGTGAGTGAGCAGGACCATGCAGAGTAGGGAAGGTATCACTGCATGGTCCCTCCACACCGTGCACCCACGTAAATCAGGGCATGCACAGACTTTGTTTTGCGGGCTATTTACAGTGGATACAGTCAGAGCATATCTTCCTCCGAGTGTGCAGCTACCCACCTGCAAGCTACACACTGGACACCAGGATGGGTAGAGGTGGTGAAGGTGGTGGCCACTGTGGGCCCTGACAGCACCATTCAGAATTAGCATGGCAGCAGAGAGCTCAGTTCATTCAGGCCAGTTACAGGATGTGGCAAAGACAGAGGCTGGTCTGGGCACCTTTCACTTCCTGGAAGTGATTTTTCCATTCCCTCTTATCCAGCTGAAAATGAGTGCTGAGAGCCTTTCCAGGAATGAGTATGGGGCCTTTTGTTCATCACTGCAGGGAATTTCTTCTTCCCTTCACCTGATTTATCTAGCAATTCTGCCTCTGAGTTGCTATATGTAAGTCTCTGAGTTGGCCGTGGTTTCTTTGAGAGCAGGGATTGTGTCATATTTATCTGCATTTGATCAGCTTTGGAATAGTGCCTGGCATATACTAGACACTCAACATTTGTATGAGTGGCCACATGATGGGGATAAGACCCCCTGTAATAAGGGGCATTTCATAAGTCTTACTCTGCACCAGATGCCGTCCCAGGCATTTTCCATGGAGTCATTCATTCTGTCCTCAGACAGCCCTGGGAAGTAGAGACTGTGGTTATCCTGATTAATAGAAGTGGGAACTAAAGCCAGGAGAGGTTGCGGGACCTGACCAGGGTGCTGGAGCTCGGAGGTGTTGGAGCAGGATGGGAAGCCCAGAGGCCAGCCCAGAGCCTGCCCTTCTGTCAGGAACCAGGGTGTTGTAGGAGTTCTGAGGTCCATTAGCGCCTACAGTGTCTTAGTGACTCACCTTCGCCTGTTTGGTTCTGCCTGCATTCTCTCCTCGCTCCTTAAAGACATGTTTTCCTTTCATTTCACAAAGCTGCAGAACTTTATCCTCGATCTCCCACCCTGATTCTGACCCAGCCTAGCTGGGAGACAGCTCAGTCAGTGAACACACAGTGGGGTGTGTGTGTGTCCACCCTCCGATATATCCCCCTCCACACCCGTGGCCATTCTGTCCTTCTCAACACTAGCCATTCCCTGCCCCCAGGCCCTCAGCTATTAGGTAACGCCTCCATTTCCTGCATTTTTGACCTCTGTCATCTAATTCTTATCTGTGCACCTGACCACTTACAAGTAACCCCCAGAAGAAACAAATGAAAACCAAGCTCTGTCAGGACACTTTCCCTTGTGCTGCTTCCCGGGCTCCTGCACTCTGTCTCTGGGGTCTTCATTCAGACCCAAACTTCCAAGAGTGGCCTCACTCCCTGTCTCCCCTGATCCCCGTCACTCCATGCTCCACTGCAGCAGCAGATGTGTCTTTCTCCACTTGCCACCTGTTTATCGATTGCTGGTCTCCTTTTAGTAGAATATGAGCTCTTATGTTAAGCAATTTTTCCCGCCACAGCTCTTTCTCCAGTGCCTACAATAGTGGAGGCACTGTAGGTGCTTAGTAATATTTATAGATGTGGGAACTAAAGCCAGGAGAGTAAAAATGGTTTGGAATGAACGCATGGCATTTAATGAAACTTCTGAAGGTGGAAGGCCCCACCCCACATCTGGGTCTCACCTGGGTTGGGGAAAGTGGTTTTTCCAGGACCACAGGAAAGAGTAGCACTTAGATTTTTCAGCTCTTCAGTACAGTCAGTGCAGCTTTTCCCACTTTCTGCCTGGTCCTCCTTTAAATTCTTACACGTTTTTATCCCATTTGCCGTTGACGGTGCTCATAGGCCCGTCAACAATCAGTGCTACAGCAAGGCCCCTGGGTGTCAGGAAGCAGGGTCTGTCTCTCCTTCTGGCTTCAGCTTTTCTTCCACTCCATTTCATTCCAGGAAAGTCAGGTGTGAACCAACTTTGGGAATTCAAGATGCTGTGGGTGGAACTGTTTCTCCCCAAAGATATGTCCAGCCCAAGCCAGTACCTGTGAATGTGGTCTTTGTAGATGTAATCCAGTGGCGAAGTGGTCATGCTGGGTTAAGGTAGTTCCTGAAGCCAGTGACTTGGGGAAAGAGGAAATGTAGACATGGAGACATGAAGTCACACAAGGGGACTCCATGTGATGGTAGGGGCAGAGCTTAGAGTAACGTGTCTACAGGCCAAGGCATGCCAAGGGTTGTAGCGAGCACCAGAGCTGACAGACAGGCGTGGGACAGAGGCTGAAGAGGGTGTGGGCCCACTGGGACCTTGAGAACGGACTTCTGGACTCCAGACAGAGCAAAGAAACTTCTGTTGGTTTAAGCACCCCAGTCTGTGGTGACTTGTTACAGTAGCCCTAGGAAACTATATACCAGGCAAATAGTCTCGGAGTGGTCCTGTCCCTTCAGCCAGTCCTTGCAGCTCAGGGAATTCGTGACTGAAATGAACCCCAGGCACGAACCAGCTACTCAGCATTGCCACACAAAAAATGTCAGTGTGATGAGGCAGCGAATTCTTCACGCCCACGGAGAGGGGATGTGACAAGAGGTGGCTCTGGAGGCCATGGCTTGAGCCCTATGGGACCTGCATGGGACCTCGTGGCCTGGGGACCCTGGGGAGACCTGGAACCCAGGAAACTAGAAACCAGCTTCCGCCTTCGTCAAAGCCCCCTGAAATCATGAGCTGACTCAGATATGGTCCCGAAGGTACCAGGGCATCAGGGGTCTTTGTTTCTGTGAGGTCTGCGAAGTTAGAGCCATCATTCTGCCAGCTGGCAGAGGCTCCTGCAGCTTCTGCACGTGCCCTTTGGAAAGGAGTCCTCCTGGTAATAGCTTATGGAATATTCATCTGTTCTGGTAAACTCAAGCTTTATGCAGGCAAGGATAGTTCTTTTTTTCACTATTCTGTCCTCAGCATGCCACCCACTACCTGATACACAGTAGGCACCTCATGTAATTGGGTTGAATTCATGTGCAATTATATATGCTTAGGTAATTAAAAAAAGGAGTCAGTTATTGTTTATAAAATTTAAGGAGCCCTTAGGTGCTTAAAGGCAGAGGAAAAAAGCAATCTGAAACAAAACATCGCAAAACCCAGAGAACCGTACAACACAAGGTGTGAACCTTTACGTAAACTGTGGACGTTAGTTAATAGTAGTGCATTAATATTTGTTCACCAGTTGTAACACATACACCACACTAATGCCCGGTGCACAAAATTCATGCATCGTGGGTAGGGGGGGTGGTGGGGATACCTCAGCCCAGCCTGCACCCTCTCCAATCCAGGACCCTTTGGGGGATGTCTGACTGCCTCTTGTAATCCAGGACTGCTGGCTTCTAACCACTTGCCTGCCTGCCTGATCGCCCCTAACCCCTCTGCCTGCCTGCCTGATCGCCTCTAACCACCTCTGCCTGCCTGATCGCCCCTAACTGCTTCTGCCTTGCCCCGCACCTGGGACCCAGGATTCCTTCCTCCAGCTGGTTGCAGGCACCCAGGACCCAGGCTGGCTTTGCCCAGGCTGGTCGCAGCCACAGGGGACCGTGGGTGGGCGGCTTCACCTGGGCTGCAGTTGCAGGTGCCCGGGACCTCAGGGCGTGTGGCTTGTCCTTCTCCTGGGCCACAGCTGCAGTCACTCATGCCTAGGACCATGGGGCGGGCAGCTTGTCCCTCTCCTTGGCTGGGCTGCAGGCACAGGCACAGCCGCTGGCACCCAGGACCATGGTGCGTGTGGCTTGTCCCTCTCCTGGGCCACAGGCATAGGTGCAGCCACTAGTGCCTGGGACCACAGGGCAGGCAGCTTGTCCCTTTCCTGGGCCTCAGCCTAGCTGCTCCCCATTCCTCTCTCGCAAGCTCATTTGTGCCTGGCTAGTCCCCATTCCTCTCTCCCTAGTGTTAAGTGTCTGAGCCATTAAGGCATGAGGTTGTGGCAACTATTTGCATATTAGCTCTTTATTATATAGGATAGGTGAATGGGGGTAGCGGGGAGAGGAAAAGAAGGGAGGAGAGAATGTCTGTGGGAACTCAATGTACTTTCTGCTCAGTTTTTCTACAAAACTCAAAAGTGCTCTAAAAAGAAAGCCTGTTAATTAAAAAATATCTAAACACAAAAAATTCTTTATTTTATTTTATTTTCTGAAGACTTGAACTTACTTTCTAGGATTACTATCAAGACCAGGCAAACACACATACACATACACACGGGAGTTTATATGAAGTTGGCTATGGAGAAGGGTATGAGGAATGGCTTTGCTTGCCTCCCTCTATGCCCCATTTGGAGCCCCTGTGACAAGAAATTTTACCCATATTAGCCATAGATTAATTTTTATATGCAGAAGCCCAGGTATGAAAGGATCAAGATTAAACTAATAACACATTACATAACTAATGCCCCTGATCTTGTACCCTTTGTCATAAACTTAACCTCTTATAGAATTTCCAAATTGCCTTGACACAGGCTCTCGTATAATTTTTATCTAGTTAATTCAGAGCTTTATTTCAACTGGAAGACATGTTTTGAGCAGCACCATGGTCTGTATTTAGGTTCTTATTCCATTCCTCTGTCTTTGGGGGGAAATGCAGAAACTTAATTTGACAGGCATGATATGATACATATGATGTGAGTTTGTTCAGAGACACCCCTCCTCCATCAAACAGGAAGCTGTGGTCAGAAGCAGCAAGAGTTTCTCTGATTCAGGGAAACTCTAGACTTTGAGATGTAGGATAAGGTAATGAGTTGAACACAGAAAACAAGAGAGACCAGACTTTGAGGAACTCAGTGAGGAAGTCAAACAGAGCTACACAGAACCATAATAAATGGTGGGAGGAGAGAGAGTAGGAGAGCAGGCTTGGGAGAAAAGGGAAGATTTGGGGTAGGCTCATTAAATGAAAAGCTCTGGAGAATACAGGAAGTAGGATGAGGAGGAAAGGATAGGGGATTCAAGACAAGTTTTTGGTCAATGCAGGATGTCCTTTGGTGGGGGACGGGGGTCCTTCAGGTCACTACTGGCTCTTTAATTGTTGGCTTTTTAAAAAACATGATACTTCTCTGACGTGGAAATGCACATAGTATGTCTTCAGGATCTATTGAGGGTATGTGGGACCATGGGAAAATATTTTTGTGGGCCCCTTGTCTATATAAACAACTTAATTATAAATTTTATTCAAAGTTTATGGGCCCATGGGAGGCAAAGCTATTTACTGCTGAAGTTGTAAAACAATGGGCAGAGAGCATGACTTTGTTTATTGTCCTGTCTGGGTATGCAGAGGCCAGGGACCATTAATTCAGGTTTGGGGACCTTCTCTTTTTTATCTTGATTGTCAATAAGCCATTCCTGGTTGATTTCATATCTTTCATCGTGAGCAAAAGTGAGCAACACTGTTATTACTCATAATGCCATGGCTTTTCATAAGCACTTTGTAACAATACAGATAGCCTTGCCTCTGCAGCTCCCAATACCATGTTCTTAGCTCTGGTTCTGTCATTACTCATGAGGTTGCATCATCCTTCAGGTTACCTGTGAGTACTAGCTTTCAGTAATTCTCTCCTGACTTCTGCTTCATCGATGGTGACCACACATGCAATCTTAGCAAGAGTGTGCAGGAAAATGGGTATGACGAGTCATGGCCATGTTAAATATGTCATTTGGAATTTCTTTGTATCAACATAGAACATAGAATGACACATACTCCAACGATGTTTTCTTTCAACTCTTGGGGACATAATCACAGTGGGCCTCGTATGTGATCCCTTTCAGTGTTTCGGGATGCATAGGGGAAGACAGGCAAGGGGCCCCTGGTGGAGAAAGGTGAGCTGTTCATTTGTGTGGAGAGAAGCTCTTCTCCAGCCTGGCCTTGTCAGGCCCTGCTCCTGGACTGGGGCCTGCCCATGAGGCCTCAGGATGACCATAGGTATGAATGACCATAGGTATGAATCCCGGAGCTTTGAGGGACTTCAGTTTGACGCCAGGGGCTGAAGAGTGCTCCAAAAATGATAAAAGAAGATTGAGGTCTGTTTCAAGGAAGGCACTTACTTCATAGTGTGAGGTCACAGAGGCGTGGAGCTGGAATAGGGTACCTACTAATGTGGGCCAAAGGGCATACTACCAGTCTTCAGTAAGATGATAAATACACATCTTCACATGGTATCCCTCTGATGCTCTCCCCTTTGACCTCCACTCTGGCTCCTGTGTTCCACCAGCTCTGTGTTCCCCGATGTAATGCCCTGCCCGTGCCTCCATGTGGCAGATATTACAAGTGAATCTCCCCCGGAAAGCCTTTTTCACTCTTCTTATTCTGATGAGTACTTTTTATTCAAAAATCACGCTTATTTGTTACCCTTTTCTCTTTTTTATAAACCTTCTAGAACCTTTCCATCTTTCCAGTTCCCTACCCATCAGAACATCCATTCTTTTCCTTATCTAATCAATGAGAACTTTTTAGTGAGTACCTATTTTGTGCCAAATCCTGATCTGGGTATGATCAACAGTGAACAAAACAGACTTTACAAGCCAATTGTCATATAGACGCTCTCTGGACTCTACATATTTTTATTCCATTTATCTTGTCTTGAAATTACCTGTATTTGTTGACCTTTTCGGTAAAGGACCAGCTAGTAAATACTTTAGACTTTGAAGACATACACTGAGTGGCCAGATTATTATGATATCTGAATGCATAATAATGTGGCCACTCAGTGTGTGTGTGTGTGTGTGTGTGTGTGTGTATGAATTCGTGTGGGGTCCGGCCAGCCTGGCTAAGGGGAGGGAATATGGAAGGGAATATGGGCAGTTGGCCGGTCTGCCTGCTGGTAAAACTCCTGGTCGAGGGGACAATTTGCATATTAGCCTTTTATTATATAGAACAGTAGTCAGCAAACTCATTAGTCAACAGAGAGGCAAACTGCGGCTCGTGAACCACATGTGGCTCGCGAGCCACAGTTTGCCGACCACTGATATAGGATATACACTGAGTGGCAAGATTATTATGCATTCAGAGATCATAATAATCTGGCCACTCAGTGTATAGTCTCTGTTGTAGTACAAAAGCAGCCAGAGACAATATGCAAACAAATGGGTGCAGCTGTGTTCTAATAAAACTTTATTTTAAAAAAATATGTGGGGGGGCTGGATTTTGCCTATTGGTCATAGTTTGCTGATCCTTACAGTAGACCATTAACTCCATGAGAACAGATATTTTTCTTCTTCTTTTTTTTTTTTTTTTTTACTACTATCTCCTTCGTGCTTGGAGCAGTGCCTTGCACAGAGAAGGTACTTGACATGGATTTGTTAAACAAGAGAAATGAATGGATTATCTCCATTGTACTGGAGGTCCCCGAAAGGCAGGGCCCTGTGTACACTGTGTTGGCTCAGCAAACATGTTAGGTGAATATGTTGAGTAGATGAATGAATGATTAGAGCACCTTCCTCCTGTCCTCCGGAGACTTCCTCCTTGTCTTTGCCCCTTGTAGGTGGGCAGGAAGTGGTAGGTCCAGGCCAGTCTTATTATCGTGTCGGTATTGCAGCAGCCTCCTCAGCAGCCAGAGTTTTACATGAGAAACCAATAACAGAATTACAGGCAGGCTTCCCTATCCTACACCCACCCCTGGGCCAGTTCAGTGACAGCCGGCTGCAATGCTGTAAAGCAGCAGCCTGGGTCCAGGAAACTCGGCAGCGGAAATGGCCATTAAAGTTAAACATGACTGCCTGTCAGAGGGAAGTAGCAACAACACAAGCCCCAATCGCCACCATCAAACCGCCTGTCAGCGCCCAGCCCGCCTGGTTTCCCAGGGCCCACCTTCCTGAGGGCTAGCGGATTAGCCTGGACAGGCAGGGCCCTGGCATTTGGCAGGGCCTGTCAGCTGAAATCCAGAGTTGAAGCTGGTATCGCTTTGGAAACTGGGGCATGACAAGTATAGCCAGATAGAGACAAGAGCAGGAAGAAAGGGTGGGGGTGCTGAGCTGGGGGAGACGGGCCTCACCCAGAAAGAAAGCAGCTCCTCCTGCTTCATGTCAACTTTGCTGTCATTGGGTAGTCGGCGAGATTTCAAGCAGATAAACGCCCCTTTGGGAAGCCGGAATGCCTGGGCAGACGATTTTAGGCCTTGATTTGATTGATAAATTCGTTGTGACAAGAGGGGATGAAAGAGGCCCCCCAGTTTGCTCCATAGAAATAGGAAATTAGCTGGCAAAGTTGTCAAAGATAATTAACTTTCTGATTCTGTGGGTCTATTCAGGTTGACATCCTGAAATTATTTAGAAATGCACATGTCAATGCTCTGACAGAATTTGGGGCTGATCAGATAAACAGATTTGGAGATGTTTGATTGTGAGATGATGTAAATGCTTAGCTGGTGTTTTATCACTGCATGCTTCCGTTCGCTGCCACGGATGTCGTGGGGAAAGAGTTCGGTTGTATGGTGGGTTAGGGAAATAGGGAGGGTGTAGGAAGGGGAGATTGAATAGGATGCACAATGCACAGCACATTTGCCTCTTGTTTCTTTTACTCTCAGTGAGTTGAGAAATTCCTAACCGGCCATTCACCTGCAATTAACCTTGGACCCAACCCCAGGACTCCTCTCCAACCTCAATGTCCAGTAGGAAGGGGAACATTCTGAAGGATGCGGCAGCAGACACACTGTCTTTCTATCAAGCCCAGTCTTGGCCAAGTAAGATCAGTCTACCTAGAGTCACTGCTGTTTCTTATTTATCAGGACTTGGTGTGAATCACTGGGTCTGACACTCTCCTTCAGCATTGCCACTTGCTATTGGAAATAGCCTCTTGGAAAGCAGATCAGTTTGGAGCCAAATTCTTCCAGTGAAGAATCCCTCCAAGTGAATGAATATGGATGAGCACCTAACATTTACTGAGCACCTATTATGTGACAGCAGCCAAGCTGGACATAATATTGTGTCATTTGCTTACTTTAACCTTTGTAATTTCCATATGAGATATGTCTTTCTCATTTGGCTGGTGAGAAAACAGATCTCAGAGAGGGTGAATTAGCTACTGGAGGTAACCACACTATCAAAGAAGTCAAATTTGGGTTTGAACTCTGTCTTTCCTCCAAGACTGTTTTGTGGTTAATAGAATCAGAGACCCTTAGATGGAAGGGACTTTGGAGATCATCTAGTTCAGGGTTCAGCAACCAATGGCCCCCTGGCCACATCCAGCCTGCTGCCTGTTTTTGAATAGCCCATAAATTAAGGATGTTTTCACATTTTTAAGTGGCTGGCGGGGGGGGGGGGCAGGAATCAAAATGAAAATATTTCATGACATGTGAAAATGACATGAAATTCAAATTCAAATGTCCATAAATAAAGTTTTATTGGACATAGCCTCATTTATGTATTATAAATGAGTGCTTTTGTGCTGTAACAGCAGAGTGGCTACCAAGACTGAGTGGTTTTCAAAACTGAAAATATTTACTGGTTGGGCCTTTTACAAAAAAAAAAAACACACAAAACAAACAAACAAAAAAAAAACACAACACTTGCTGATCCCTAGTTTCATTGTGTCTCAGTGAGAGCTTATTGAGCTCTGAGTGTAACAAGCAAAGGTGAAACTCTCAACAGGCATTATCGAATTATCTTAACTGCCCAACATGGGTAAGTATTACTCAGGTGAAGAATTGAGGCTCATAGATTTCTGGGATCCAGTCAGTCTAACAAGGCAGAGTCAGGATTCATTGCCAGCCCACCTGATTTTATACTCAAAGCCCATGCCCTGAATTTCCTCCCTTTATTGCTGTTTCCCTCTAAATCCAAGTTTCCTGGATATGGCATTTCTGGGCTACGGTGCTTGAGACACAGTGGTGATTACCTCTGTGATGGGCAGAATAATGATGTCCAAAGATGTGCATGTCCTAATTCCCAGAACTGTGAACATGTTACCTTCCATGGCAAAATGTTCTTTGCAGATATTGTTAAGGGTCTTGAAATGCAAAGATGATTTTGGCTTATCCAGATGCGCATAAGGACAAGGGTACTTACAAGAGGGAGTCAAGAAGGTCAAAGAAGGAGAAAGAAAGAGGGGATGAAAGAAGAGGTTGAAGTGGTGTGGCTCTATGAGCCAAGGAATACCAGTGGCTTCCAGAATCAGCAAAAGACGAGTAAATAAGTTCACCGCTGACCTCCAGAACTGAAAAAGAATAAATCTGTATAGCTTTAAGAACCTGAGTTTGCCCTAACCGGCTTGGCTCAGTGGCTAGAGCATTGATTGACCTGCAGACTGAAAGGTCCTAGGTTCAATTCCAGTCAAGGGCATGTACCTTGGTTGCAGGCACATCTCCAGTAGGGCGTGTGCAGGAGGCAGCTGATCAATGTTTCTCTATCATTGATGTTTTTAACTCTCTATCCCTCTCCCTTCCTCTCTGTAAAAAAGTCAATAAAACATATTAAAAAAAAAAGAACCTGAGTTTATGTTAGTCATTTGTTACAGCAGCCATAGGAAACTAATACACACCCTCCAACTCATTGTCTTTAAGCTGCTCAAGGTGCTAACAGACTCAGCCATAAGCTGAAGGAAAACCTATGTTGCAAATGGGCATAAGGCTTCACCACAAAGACCTTCCTAAAGAAGAGATTAGAGAGCTAGCAAGTCTGTAGAGCCACACCTTAAAGGGAGTCCTTTCTTCATTCTAGTTTCTAGGGCTGGATCCTGGCATCTTCCAGGGTTGGCCACAGAACCTAAGAAAACCAAAGGCAGATTTCCTTCAAATCTGTCACGCTTTAGTCTCCGCAGCTTGCGCCACAGATTCAGGCTTCCTGGCACGTGACTGTGGCTGACATTGTTCTCCTCAGCGAGTTTGTTTCTGGTTATTGAGGAGCTGGGCTTTGCAAAAGGGAAATCACCAGCTTGCCTGCATTTTATTAGCATTGTGACCATTTGCAAATTAATTTGGAAGGCAATATAATTTACCTCTTGTATAGAATTCAGTTTTGATTACTGCCATGTTACTGAAGTTCCAGTTTTCATGAGAGCTCTTATGAGAAATTAAGATACCTTTCTCCCTCATCCAAATAAAATAAGCATACAGCAATGGGACACGATCGAATTAAAAAATACAATTTAATCCCAGGAAGATAATTATTTGAATGAAAGTGGAAAGGAAAAACTCCATCTAGGGTTTGAATGTTGACATGAAATTTTGAAGGCTATTTTCACTCATCACTGACTTTTAATAGCACTGTGTACAGAGTAAATTGCAGCATAAACCTTGTTAATGTGGTCTTGGTTATTTCAGAACCATGTCAGATTGTAGGCCAGAACCAGTCCCCAGACCACTGTTGAGGTGACCCAATGTGCTTGAATCGATGTATAGAGTGGTATTTAACCAAACATGCTGTGCATCTCATTCTTTATTTAGTGCTGACGAGAATGGCTTTGTTTTCTTTGATTAGGCTTTGTTCAAAATGTGATTTGAGAAGAGAGCAGAAAAGGTGGTGTACCACCCACGTACCCGCTCTGCTCATCATCTCTGGGACATATCTGTGTGTTCGGCAATGGTTTGTAGACTTGAGGGAGTGGCACTGGCTTTTAATGCTGGACTATGTGTGTGCCCTGAGTTTTGTTTCAACAATTAAGGTCACTATCATGTATGCCCTTGGAATTTAGGGCTTTGTGTAATACCCTGTCAGATTTGCAACTGCTAGCCCCTGTAATTTCTTGACTGCTTTCCCTGACCACTGAAGCCCACTAAGTCTGTGTGTTGAAGCAAGCTGAAAATGTTTAGGAATTAGTAGCTCAATCAGTAACTCATGTGAACTGGTGGAGAGACAGGGACATATTTCTCTGAGTGGGTGTGAGGCATGTCTGCTCTGCTCCTAGTGCCCCTAGGAAGAGCTCCAGTTGCCCATAGTAGTAACAAACACAAAAATCTACCATTTTCCCAGTTTCTGTCCCTTCCCTGTCTCACTCTCCTACTTCCTTTCAGTCTCTGCAGCTTTCTGTGGTGGTTGTTTTCAACCCCCCTGAAATTAGCTTCCAAATAAACCACTTGCACCCATATCCTTGTCCTGTGTCCTTTTGGAGGAAACCAAATCAAAATATGACACCAAGTTCATTCATTTGCCTATTCATTAAACACTTGCTGGGAGCCTGTTCAGAGCAGGGGCTGCTAAGTCCCCTGCTTGGAGGAGCACAGACCCCAGCAGGTAGACAGAAATTAAACAAGCAAACAGACATGGAAAGAATGGTTTCTGATTGTACATAAGAGTCCTGCCCGAAATAGACATGGGAGAGAGGGCCGGGAGAACATTTCTGTAGCACAGTCATGAAGTGTCCTTCTGGCGGCTCATGATCTGAAGCCTGCAGGAGGAGAAGGATAGACATGCAAAGACTTTGGCCTGCACTGAAGGGTTCAAGGAATGCAGAGCAGGATGTTTGAGTTCGGAGTGTTGAGCACGAGGAGTGATGGGATTTGACATGAGAACCAAGGTAGTAAAGGTAGGAAGGACCCAGGTTAACCAAGTTCTTAGGGGCTGTGTTAAGACCTTATATTTTATTTTAAGAGAGAGTAAAAACTCAAATTAAAAAAGACACATGAAGAAACTGGACCACTTGTACATGAACCAGCTGAAAAAATGATTAGACGAAATGATCATCACTGCTGATAAAGTCTAGATTCAGGGCTTGACAACAATAATGATGGGCAAGGATGTAATATTTGCTGAGAACGTCCTTAATGCCACCCATTAGGCAGAGTGCTTTATGCCTGGGAATATCCCATTTTAATACTTTCAACCTGGGAAGTGTCTCATCTCTGTTTACCAGATGAGAAAATGAAAGATCAGGGAGTTTGGCTAAGTTACCTGAAGCTAAGAAGGTTACAAGGGGTTCAGGTGAGATTTAAACCCGAATATCTCTGGCTCCTGAACTAATGATATTCCAATTATTAAACCATTCTGCCATCTTTGCTTTATCAAAACCGCTGTTTAAAATCATTAATAAGCAGTGAGTTACGGTTAGAAAATTAGTCTGCAATCTTTTGATTCAGTGAAGAAAATGAGAATTGGTTTATTAACTTAATTGCTAATTAACTCACTGTGTTTTCTGTTCAATAAAAGTATTAACACATTTGGATCATTCTGCCTTTTCAAGCTTGAGCCAAGCCTTTTTTCTGCTCTTCTTCTGATTGCTATACCTAAAGGCTCCATACCTGGGGTGTGTGCCTGTGGGTGGTACCTACAGATGTGGGGTGGACTGCATTTCGCATGTTCATAGGCAGAGGTCAAAACAGGTGAGAAAATGCTTATCTCAGTCCTGGCTCCCTGACATTAGAAATAAAAATCTTCCCTCTTCTGACATGTATCTCTAGGATTTGCTTAATTAGAGAGAAAAGCTTTGCCCATCAACTATAGTTGGTGAAAGTGGTTCAATAATCTCTTAACAACCCTTACAATTTGCCGATAGAAAGAGAAGGAAGGGGGGGTGAATGTAAATAGGAGAAATATATTTATTATGCTCTACCAATCCTCCCTCCCGCCCCCCCCCCCCGCCCCATACCTACTATTGATAAGAAACTTAGTCCCTTCTAAGCTTGTTTAGCTAAAGAAATGGCCACTGGCTCCCAAGGAAAGTCTTTGGCTGGAGTGATGGGGTGTAGTATGGAGTATTGGGTACAGTGGACAGTTCATTGAAGTATGGAATACTTGCTGCATTAATCTTAACAATTCTGTTTGGATTCACTTTGAATTTAATATTAACAATATTGACTTCTGTAGTGGAATCACATCAACCCAGCTGATTTTAATACTTTGATTGTTATGATCTATCGACTTATGTAAGAAATAATTATTGAATACCTACTAATGCTGAGAACAGGTGATCTGGCCATGGACGAAACATAGAAGGTCCCTACTCCGATGGGGCTCAGTCTAGTGGGGGTTTCAAGCAAATAAATAAACAAACTCCCAACATCAGACATGCACATGTGTTATAATGATGCTAAAACATGGCAATGTGATAGAGACTGGGGGGAGGGGGCCTTCAGAGAGGGTAGTCAGGGACTGTATCCAGAGGAGGTGCCAGTCGGCTGAAATCTGACACCATGCAAAGATGTGGGAGAAGGGCTTTTCAGAAAAGGGGAAGTGCAAACACATGGATTCCAAAAGGAAGGCAGGGTACGGATTGTATACTCAAATGTATTAGGAACTAACTAGACAGTTTTCATCAGACTCAGTGATATCATCTGATAGCCATTTTTTAAGAAGTCATTCTGGCTTCTTTAGAGAGCAAGACCAGCACCAAGAGCACCAATCAAGGAGCCACAGCAATTGGGAAGGAAAGAGTGGGGTCTGGCATCAGGCAGTGTGGATGTGGAGGGAGCGTGGATGGATTTGGGAGACGCTTTGGAGGCAATTCAGTAAGGCTTGCTGATGAATGAGATGCAGGAGGGAAAAGAGGGAATAAGGGTAGCTCATGGGAGGTGGGCCAGACTGACAGGGAAGTGTTGTTTCCTGGGAGGAAGACCACGGAAAGAAGAAGGCTTAAAAATAAAGTAATAGTTTTGTTTTAGCCTTGGTTTTTAGACGTTCAAGTGTAAAAGTCTTATGGGGAGTTTAACATTGTCGATAGGTTCTGGGACTTCAAGAGAAACGAGGTATAACAAAACCAATTTACTATGGGCTAATTGGAATAAATAAGAGTTAAGTTCCTAAGGCAGCTCATCAATGCTATAACAAAATGATGTTGAACGAAATGATATTTGAGGGCCTGCTGTATCATTTGAGACTAGTTGCTATTTTAGTCTAATAGGTTTTTTTTTTATACTTTATGTCATTTTTATTGAAAACATTAATTTATTTTATATTAATTAGAATTTTTAGCTCACAAATCATGATTTTTAGTGACAACTGAAAGTAAGCAATTAGTATTATTCAGATTGGGAAATTTATGAATACATTTTATAACTTCCAGAAACATAGGCTTTTTGACTTGCAAACATGTTTTATTATTTTTAGAAATGTGATTTCTCAACATAATACATTTTTACTAACAGACACAAATATTTTTACTTTTCGTGTATTAAGAAGCCAAGAAGTAGATAAACTTCATTGAGCAATTGTTTCAGTATTTCATATTATTTGTAAAGTATTTATATATTCAATTATTTTTATCTTTTATCTTAGTAAAACTCTATGGTTTCACATTTTGGCTAAAAGATTTTAGGAAACTATTTTTAAGCATACATATCATAAAACAATTATTGGTGAAATTTTCACACAAAAAACTCTATTTTACTTATATCTATTTATTTTATTGATTCTCAACAATTATTTTTAGGTTACTCATGAGAATATTATGAGACATTAGACAAAGTCAATTATCATTCCAAGCTCTTTTTCCTATTGTAACAGTGATAACATGAATTTAATATTTTTTTAAAACCCAGATTAAAAATAAAAATATTATAGTAAAAATTCATTTAAAGACATGTCTGTTTTAATAGTTTAAAGATTAAAAAAATTGAAACTCAAAGTAGTTAAAATGACTAAGTTTAACAAGGTCCAAATCCTTCCTTGTGTAATAATAATCTTTGAGTTTGCATCCAGAGTAAGACAAAATTCCATATATTTTCCCTATGGGATCAGGCCTAAACTGGCAGTCAGACATCCCTCTCATAATCTGGGACCGCTGGCTCTTAACTGCTCACCTGCCAGATTATCGCCCCTAACCACTCTGCCTGTTGGCCTGCTTGCCCCCAACTACTCCCCCCGCTGGCCAGATTACCCCAAACTGCCCTCCCCTCCTGGCCTGATGGTCCCTAACTGCCTTTGCCTTGGCCCCTCCACCATGGCTTTGTTAGGAAGGACGTCCAGAAAGTCTCCTCATCTAATTAGCATATTCCCCTTTTATTAATATAGATAATAAACTTTTGGTGAAGACTATCACTTGAAGGAGAATGTATGCACACGTGTGTGTGTGTGTGTGTGTGTGTGTGTGTGTGTGTGAGAAAAGATTATCATCCTGTATTCCTTCCAGGCACTTTGCATTCACATTGTCTATAAGTCTCACAGCAAACATATGAAGTTGGTACTTGTATCATTACAATTATATTTGGATTTACATGACAGAAAATTCTCCAAACACAAGGTTTATTCTCACAAGTAAAAGAATAACTGAAGCAAGGCAATTCAAGGTTGGTATGGCAGTTTCATGAAATCACCAGAGACACAGAGCAGCATGCTGCCTCATGGTCCAAAAGAGCTGCTTAAGCTCCAGCCATTACGTATACATACATTCCAGGTGACAAGAAAATAGAAGTGGAAGGCCATAACCCTTCTTAAAGGTCATTTTTGGAAGTTGGCTACCACATTTCTGTTTATAGCTCAATGTCCTATGGCTACACCTAGCTTCAAGGGAGGCTAGGGAAATTGTCCCTTAGCAGAGTAACATTTTCTAAGAGAGTAAGAGATACTGGACATAGGCAGGCATCCAGTGACCTGTGTCAGTCCTAGTGCACTTACTTTACTTGCCCAAGACCACATCACTTAAATGAGATAGGCAGGACCGAGACTCCACTTTTACTATTATTGTTTCTCTTTCTGACTTTCCTCGTCTCAGCTCTTCTATTATCTTCACAGTTGATAAAATGGCTAGTTTTTTTTCTCACACACTCTCTCAGAGCTATTTATTTTCCCATTTTTAGCACCAGGACCCTTCTCTGAGTTCTGCAAAGTGGTATGGGGAACACAAGAAAAGGGAGAGTACTGATTTCAACCTTGCGATGCAATTTCTCCCAGCTTCCATAAATCAGCAGGTTTTCAGGAGGCGGTAAGGGGAGCGCCATCTGATTTTTACACCTGCTTCACAATAAAATCTGCACAGGGGCTTCTGGGGTGCTTATTTTCCCAAAAGGCTGAGGCAGCATGAACCCATCTATTATGTCGGGGGAGAAGGATTCACCCGTTTAGAAGTAACTGGTGATGCTGGTGTAGAGCATTTTAACTTTCAACATCCATTTTTAATGCAACCTAGTGGGACAATCTTTGCATGTATCGTTGCACATATCCCAAGACACTCAATGAGGATCCTTCATGACTTTTCTGCTGTAAACTAAAGCTTCATTTAAAAAAAACACTAGAACACTGAGTGTCTGGACCTCAGATCTCTTTCATCAGCATGAGTGTGTGGCTGTGTGAGGTCCAAGAGCAGTAGAAGTCCAACAGGGCAGAGCTGAGTAGCTGTAATAGAGACAGTGATGGCCTGCAAAGCCTCAAATATTTACTTTGCCCTTTATAGAAAACATTGGCCTGCCTACCTGTGTTTTAGAGAGTGCTGAGAGGACGGGGGAGGGAGGGGCGGTGTGGCTAGACCTGCTGCCCTGGTTAGAGAGCCATTGAAGGATTTTAAAGATGACAGCAAACAGCCCTTTGGGGAGACAATGGCTCTGGCTGCAGTGTAGGGGTATGGAAATTATGAGCCAGAGTGGGGAACTTTTATAGCAATAGCCCAGAGGAGATATGCTAAGGGTTGAGCGAGGGCATTGGCTTGCCTGTGAGCTCTGCCCTGCCTCTCAGCACTCTCCAATTGGACAGAAGTGCAAGGGAGATGCCCCCAGCAGGTCTCGTCCACACTTGACCATGAGCTGCTGGGTTCCACAGATATTGTAAAGTCAGCCCCTCTAAGGCTCATTGCTGGCAATGCACAGAGCTCTAATCAGGAATTCACTGGTACGCTTTGCTTTGTGCTATACTGGATTTAAAAATATCTAAACCCAAAAATGGAAAAAAAATTCTAAAACCCGTGGGGTTCACAGAACGAGTCAAAAAGCAAGAGCATATTGCTGGCATTCCAAACCTCCGTTGCCTTTGAAATGGGAAGTCTTGACAGTTCTGTATCAGGACAAAATTGCAATGCACTGAGATCTAGCTACTCATGTTGGGAGGGAACAAGAAATAAAAGGAGAAGAGCAATGTGGACCCTCAGATCTGCTTCCCCAGGGAACCCCCTTTTGCCATTCACAATGTCAGGGTACAGGGACACATCTGTAGATGAGACAGTGGGTGAGTGTGCTCATCTTCATATTAACCTGCAATTTTTCACTCCACTTGGAAGGACTTGTGCTATCATTTGCCATAAACAATTTCTGAGGGGAAAGGCTGAGCCTCCTGCTGGGCAGCTGTAAGGTTTGAGGATGTTCTGGGGGATGACAAGGAGTGGGAAGAGCCATCAGGGAAACTGCACTGAGCGTGCTGTAATCCGGGTAAACCTGCAATGTGGGTGAACCTGCAATGTGGGTAAACCTCAAAAACACTGAGCTAAGTTGAAGAAGTCTGTCACCAAAGACCACAGATTTATGATTTCATTGATAGGAAATGTCCAGAATAGGCAAGTCCATAGAGACAGCAGATTAGTAGTTGCCAGTGGCTGGAGGGATGGGGAATAGGGAGCAAGCATTTAATGGATATGAAATGCTACTACTTTGGAGTGACGGAAATATTTTGGAACCAGATAGACTTGCAGAAGATGGTGAATATACTGAACTGTTCACTTTAAAATAGTTAACTTTGTGTTATAAGACTTTCACCTCAATAAATTATTCCAAAAAAAAAAAAAGAGGAGGAAGAAAAGGAAGAGGAATTAGAGGAGAAGGAGGAAGCACATGATCCTTGAAGGTCTGCACTTCTTTCTGTGGGATTCCAAGCAGCCATCTTCACCAAATGGCCAAATGGAACTTCTCTCCTTGCTCTGGTTGCTGAGCTGCCTACAGAAATTCACAGCCACACATACAGCCATGCATCCCAGAGTTGGCCCAGGACAATGCATATCCCTGTTTGCTAAGTTTTAGTCATGCAAATATTTGCATTCAAGTGTCCTACTGGGTGAAATGCCAGTCTTTGGTGGCACATTCCTTGTAAGCGCCAATAGTTCTTCTGAGTGTGGTCATAGTTATCTTTAGTGGGGCCGAGCCAGGCTCTGACTCCCTGCCCTGGAATGGACTCACTTCTTACACATGGTTCAGAGCTTGGTTGCTGCTAGCAACCTCTCCTTTATCATTCAGGTGTTATCCAGGAGACCTGAAGACAGAGGAGGCTTATATGGAGGCAGGAATCTGGCGACTGATTCTTTTGGATCACTTGACAAATAATGCGACTTTCTAAATATGCCAATAAAAACAAACTTCGCCTCTCCCTTCCTCCATTCCTTTGTTCTAATTCCAGTCTGGGACCCAGCTAAAAGGGAGCCTAGAGGCCTAAGTCTTGGCTGGGATGCTGTGAACATTGTTTGGTTTATCGATTCCTTGAATAAATGTTTATTTAGCACACAATCCATGCCAGGAATTATGCTAGGTGTTGGAGTATGAGGTGAAGCACCTAAAAATGGTCACCGCCCTTCCAAAGGTTATCATATATTAGAGATGAGCATTAAACAAGAAATCACTATCAGACAGTGTTGTGGGTATAGTGGTAGAAATGAGACTGCTACAGCAACCTAAATCAGAGGATCTCCGTGGTGAGGAGTGGTCTGGGAAGTCTTCCTGGAAGAGTTAACATATGAGTTGAGACCTGAAGAATGGAGAAGAATGAGCTGTGGGGGATACTATAGGCCCATGGAACGGCATGTGCAAAGGCTCAGAGGTGAGAGACAACAATTCGAGGAAGTGAAGGGGAATCAGTGTGGATGGAAAATCCTGTTGGATTAGAAGAAATGAGGAGGGAGGAGAAAAGTGAGAAACAAGACTGGAAAAAGTTGCTGGGCCTGGCATCCAGAGTGTCTCCCTGACCCTGGATCACCCAGAGAGGGACCTTTCTCTGCCAGATTATTAGTAGGGCTGGAATCATAGGCTACCTCTGAATTCTAGCTCCCCAACACTTAAGAGCAAGTCTCTACTACTCTGAACCTTGGTGTTTTGATCTACAAAGAGACCTGGTTGGCCTGGCCACACATGAAGATGGGAGGATTGGAGGTGGAGTGCCGGTTCACTGTTACCATGTGGTCAAGGCTTCCCTTGGAGATGCTGATGTTGTGGTTGTTGCCTGGGCCTGGATGTCAGCCCCTGGCTTTAGTTGGCAGAATAGAGCCTGAGAGGCCAGCCAGTGAGCAGGCAGGAGGAACATCTAGCTTCTCTCAGCCACAGACAGAACCTGCCATTTTTTCTGACTTCCTCAGTAGAGAAGAGGGCTTTGGCACCAAGAGATACAGATTTAGCTCTTTGTTCGTTTTCTTCACCCATTCACTCACCTTGATGTTGTCTGTTGTGTATGAGGATGTTTTCGGCACCAGGGAGACACCTAGGCATGGCAAGCCAGACAGATGTGCTCCTTGCCCTCAGGTATCTTACCGTGTAATTAGGAAGAAAGAAATTAAACAAAGAAATAGACAAATAATGGTCAGACTGTCAGAGGAACTAGACAGGACTAGTAGAGCATTATTAGGGCTCCTTAAGCATGATTCAGGTTTTCAGTGTGGATCTTGGCTCTACTGATTATCAGATGGGAAAGTTCCTGGACTCTTCTATGCCTTAGTTTCCTCATCTGCAAAATGTGAGGATTAGGGCTAACCCATGTGAGAAATAGTGGTTTTAAACTTTGCTACATCAGAATCACTTGGAGAAATTTTACGAATCCCAGTCCTGAGATTGTACGATACCAACTCAGTCAGGATCTCTAGGGGTGGGGCGCAGGCACTAAAATTTTCTTAGAGATTCCAGGTGACCCCAATGTGCAGCCAACTTTGGGAACCAGCGCTCCAGCCCAGTGCTTCTCACACATTAATGCACCGATGAATCAGCTAGTGTCTTGAAACATGCAGACTGTGACTCACCTGCTCTAGGATGGGCTGCAGTGTTTACATGCCTAATGGAGTCTTGGGTAGTGGTTCTCAGCTGGGGTGATTTTGCCCCCAGAGACATTTTTGGTTTTCAGAACTGGGGTGGATTGTGGTGCTATTAGCATCTGGTGGATGCAGGCCAGGGATGCTGCTCCCACAAAAAGTAATTTTCTGGCCCCAAATATCAACAGTGCCAAAGTTGAAAAACCCTGCTCCAGAATGAAACTGATGTTGTAGGCCCAAAAACTACACTCTGAGAAGCAATAGAATCCCTGTCTCTAGCTTAGTTATAATGACCCTGGGCTAAGCTATTTAAATGAAACTGAGGATTTGTCACAAAGTAAGCTGACATAATTAGCAAAGATCAGTTTTTATCCCTTGTTGGGGTGTTGGTGGAAGGCAGAAGGGATTTCAGCAGCCCCAAACACTGGCCTTAAAAAGGTGGCTGTTTGAATGTTTGTAAGGATGGGACATTCAGAAACCAAAGGAATGCTTCCACATTTCCACTGGGTTTAAGCAGTAAAGACAAAAGAACGGAAGAAAGGGAGCACATGAATTATTAACAGGCCTGGGTGTGAAAAGTGTAGTGCAAGCCTTTTTAACACTGTTTGAGATCAGGATGAGGAAAAATGGGCAGAGACTTAATTGTTTCATTGACTTTTGCTGAGGAAACCCAGAGTCATCAAATCCACACACACACAGGGCAGAGGAAGAATTCACGCGCAACACTTTCTCCCCTGGCTTTTTTTTTTTAAAGATTAATTTGTAATTTATAGCTCTAATGACCTGCCTGGTGATGGGGTTGAGATCTGGATATAGGATTCATAACACAGCCACCCTCACACAGCTCTTCAGAGCTTTCCCCACACCCCACCTCCTCTGCCCCACCTGAAACCCTCATCATTTCTCATCCAGATGAATGCACTGGGCTCCCAGTAGGTTTTCCTATGTTTACTCGTCAGACTTCCCTTCAAAACATCTCCACATTGTGGCCAGTGGAAGATTCCTTGAAAGAATACCTGATCACCCCATTCCAGGGGAAACTGTCCAGTGGTGCCTTGTTGCTGTGGTCAGTTAGGTTTCCTGGGACTGCACTGTTCCCTAGATCGATGGTCCTCACAGCATGATCCATGGACTCTAGTGGATCCCCCAGATTCTGTCAGGGAGTCTGCAAGGTGGAAACTGTTTTCACAGTCCTAAAACATTCTTTGCCTTTTTAGCTGTGTTGACAGTTGTCCTGATGGTGCAAAAGCTGTGATAGATGAACATTCATTAGCCTTTATAGGGATCAAAGCAGCAGCAGCCACTTGTACAAGTTGTCATTTTATTCTTCGCTACCAGGCCTTGCAATAAAAAACAAGCAAATAAAAAAAGCCAATTTTTCTTAAGAATGTCTTTGATAAAACAGTAAAAATTATTAATTTCATTAAATCCCCCCCCCCTCTTGAAGACACATTTCCTGATGTGTTGTGTGATGAAGGGGGAAGAACTCAGAAAGCACTTCTGCTGCTCAGCAAAGGACAGCATTGCCCCAAGGAGAAGCAGGTGTGAGATGGCTTGAGTTGTGAGCTCAACTAGCCATTTGTTTTCAGCCAGTGTCTTTTGTACTTGGACTTGCAACTGACAAATTAAAATTATTCAGACTAGGGTATTTGGCAGACACTTTCTTGCAAATGAGTAAGGTGAGCCTGTCACTTCAAGGAAAACAACTGACCGTATTTTGTTGCCAAAGCTAAAATTCAAGCTTTCAAGTGAAAATTAGAATTTTGGAAACTTGTGTGTCTAGCAGTGAGCTTGACAGCTTCCTAGTGCGTGAATACTTTTGGGATGAGATTGGTGGTATTAACATGTGTATTTTTAAAAATATCTTATCAATGAAATGTGAAAATATTCAGAAAAAAATCTGCCTAACTGAGGGAATCTATATTTTCAAAATGAATCATCCATCATGCATGGACTAAAGAACCATTCAAAATGCAAGATAGACCAATGGATTTTAATTGGACAGAATACAAAAAAAATTATTGATATGGTTGCAGATTCTACATTCCAACTAATTTTTAAGAAATACTTATTGTTGAGTTTTAGTGTAGTATCAAACAATAACTGATAATACTTCAATCCCAAAATAAATTATAACAGATTGGATATGGAAGTAGATGTGAGAATCTAGCTGTAGTCTATTAAGCAGGCATCAAAGGAATTTTCCAAAAAATGTTAAACAGTGCTACTCTTCTCACTAGATTGTTTTGTTTTTCTTGAAATCATGTATTCGCAAAGATATATGCACCCCCATGTTCACTGCAGCATTATTCAAGGTGGCCAAGACATGGAAATAACAAAATGTCCCACAATAGAGGGCTGGATGAAGAAGATGTGGTACATACAAACAATGGAGTACTACTTAGCCATAAGAAAGAATGAAAAAGCACCATTTGCCACAACATGGATGGACCTTGAGAACATTGTGCTAAGTGAAATAAGTCAGTCAGAAAAAGCTAAGAATCACATGATTCACTCGTATGTGGGATAGATATAAAACTGAAACTTGTGAACACAAACAGCAGAGGGCTGGTTGCCAGAGGGAGGGGTTGGGGAGAAAAGGAAGTCTTAATATAAGGTGACAGGAGAAGATTTGACTTTGGGTGGTGGGCACAGGGTGCAATATACAGATCTTGTAACATAGAAACCCACACCTGAAACCTCTATGCTAATGTTGACTACTGTCACCCAAATCAATTTAATAAATAAATATTAAAAATAAATAAAATTCTATTTAAGTAATTAAAAAAATAAAAAAATAAATTGTGTTTTTGTCTTGAAAACTATCGCTATTTTAAAATAAATCTTATTTATGTTGACATGTAATGGATTTAGTGTTGTTATTTAAGTGAGTGAATAGATAAGTCTTTAAAAGCTTTATCAGTTTGAATTTCTAAAATGTAAATTTCAAATGACATAACTCACATAAACAAAAGTTCTTTGGTGACCTCAAGAGTGTGTAAGTGTGTGAATGGTCCTTAAGACCCATATTTTGAGAACTGACATCCTAGACCTTCTCTGTCACCTCTTTGATCTTCTCTGTGCTCAGAGTGATGTGCTACTCTTGTTTTTAACCTGCAAATGTGCACCACCCCAGAGAGCATTGCATTTCAGAGAGTGATCACATTACATTATCAGCTGAGATTTTGCAGGGCTAAGGAATTTGGGATTTTGAAGGTTTAATGACTTGCAGCATGGAAAGCCATGCTGTGAAAAACAATACCAAGCAGCTGGTGAGAACCAAATGCCCATTGAGAGTTGCCCTTGGATGTGTCAATCTTTCATCCTGTACTCATAAAACCTGTAACTGTCAACCTTCCATTAAGGAAGACCTGGGCTGGGCCCATGTGGGTTATTTGCACAGTTCTCCTATAAAGGGCATTCATAAATGGTGAATTAGGTTCATGGGGTTGCCTCCTCAGACAGAGCTATATCTTGTTACTCTGAGATGATGCATTAGTTGCCCTCAAGACCCAAACAGACATGTTAACCTCTCATTTTGGTAGCCCATACAGGGATAGCCAGAAGGGAAGCCCCCTTTTCTCCCCTTTCATCCCCCAACCCCACTCCCAGACCCCTAGAGACTTTTTAGTCTCAGGGTCCAACACCAACCAAGTCCTTCAGGACTCCCAAGCAGCAGCAGGAGTGTGTTAATGTAAGAAACATTCAAACTTGTAAAAAATTTTTGTGAGTTTATTTGAGCCAAACTGTGGACAAATGCCTGGAACTAGAATCTCAAGGTATTGAGATAATGTGCTGGAGAATGGCTGTTTTTCCCTTAGTTTTATAAATTATCATCCAAAGAGGAGATGTTATTGGGTTACATGAAATCCTTTGGTGGTAAATTAGGGAGGTGGGATAAAGCAAAGTAGGGAAACCTCTGGGATTGGATCAAAAAGTAAAATTATAGACCATGTGCTTCTTTTACATAGGTGGGCACAGGATAATTCAACAATTAACAGATAACAATAACAATGAGGGAATCAAAGGTCTCCCCCCTGGTGCCCTGGCACATTGGTTGTGCCCTGAGGGGTCTGGAAAAAAGGGAAGTTACAAGTTACCCTGACATTCCTAGATGCAAAAAGACAATAGACTTAGTTAAGATCAAAGTTGATCTTTGTGGGGGAATATATAGGTCTAGAACATGACTACCTACCATAGATTGCTTTTTAATTGTAAAAGTTTTAATTTCAGGCAATCCTTTGTGGTTACTTTAGGTCTCCGAGTTTGCAAGACCCTTCACGCAGGCCTTGCCTGAGCTATCCAGGCTAGGATATGGACCCTTTTCATTCACAAGTGCCAGACCACCAGACCCTCTTGATTTCTACTTGGCGGGTGAGTCACTTTATTTTGGGGAAGAGGGAATGAGGACCAAGATTCTCAGCTCCCCATGGGGCCACCAAAATGAAAGGTTAATATGGGTGGTGCACTTGGGTAGGCTAAATAGCCATCAGATGGTGGATATAGAAAAATTGAATTTATTTAAGGGAAGAGAATGGGAAATGGAATATCCAAATGAAAGGGCTGCACAGTCCTGAGCCAAGGGGACATTGGGTCGATGATGGCAACACCCAGAAGCTGGAGTTTCATCCTTATATGCAGTCACTAGTGGGAAGCATTTATGATCAATGGGTCTGGGATTAAGGTGGTGAGCTTGGAATGTGGATGGAATGCAGGTGTATGATCAGGTGTCTTTAAGACAGTTTCAATTCCTTACATGGTCTGACTTCTGGTGTCCAACAAGTTTTTCCTGGCCTTTGTCCTCCTGAGGCTGCAAGGTTACAAATGACCATCAAAGATTATATTTCCCTACAGTCCTAACACTTCCCTCTATTCATCTTGTGTTTTCCAATCATTTTTACTGGTAAAGATGTTTTGGTCCTTTGTTTCCAACCAATAAAAGTAAGGTTGTTGGATCTCTAAACGTAACACCTTCCATCATTAGATACAGGGAAGGTATTTATTGACTTGAATCCATCCCACCTCCATGGAGATAGCATTGTGATGTCATGGATAAAGGCTACACTGCTGATTGTAACCTGGACAGTCTTTACAAGTATCAGTTTCACCAAACAATAAAATAAGGACCTCAAAGGAGATTGGTAAGAGATTGTTGTCCAAAGACATGTTAGAGATCCATCAATTACAACCCCTTTACCTCCACTTACTAAAATCTTCAGCAAATCACTTTATGACCCTCAGCCTTAGTTTTTAACCTGTAAAATATAAGTATATGTACATTAGAAAGCATTCATAAATATAAGGGTCATATATAATGACAGAACCATGGAAGGGCCCAGAAAAGAGACTACCAAATCTCTGTGGGTTCAATTTTAAATAATAGTTTTATTGACATATTACCCATAAAATTCACCATTTCAAACTAGATTTTATTTTTTAGAGTAGTTTTGGGTTCATAGTAAAATTGGGCAGAAGCTACAAAGATGTCGTGTACAGCCTCATCCCCATACATGTACAACCTCCCCTTCATCAAGAGCTCCTATCAGATTGATGCACTTGCTACAATCCATGAACCTACACTAACACATCATAACTACCCAGTGTCCATAGTACACATTAGGGCTCACAATTAATGTGTATTCTGTGGGTTTGGACAAATGTATAATGGCATGTAACCACCACTACAATATCATACAAAATAGTTTCACTGCTCTAAAAATCCTCTGTGTTCAAATTCACCATTTTAAAGTGTCTATTTTAGTGTTTGTTTTTTGTTTTGTTTTGTTTTAGTTCATGAACACAGTTGTGCAACCATCACCACTATCTAATTCCAGAACATTTTTGTGATTCCCAAAGAGGAACTCCTTATCTCTAAGTAGTCACTCTCAGTTGTTTTCTCTTTAAGTCCTTGATAGTTGCTAATCTGCTTTCTATCTAATGCTTTTTCTATTCTGGACATTCCCTATAATACATGGCCTTTTGTGACTGGTTTATTTTATTTAATATAAAGTTTTCAAGATTCATCCATGTTGTGACATGTGTCAGTTTTTAAATTCTTTTTCATTGCCAAATAATATTCCATGGTATGGATATAGCACATTTTATTTATTCATTCATTAGTTAGATGTCTGAGGTTTTTACATTTTTTGGCTCTTATGAAGAATGATACGATGAACATTCATGTAAAGGTTTTTGAGTGGACATATATTTTCAGTTATCTTGGATATATACCTAGGAGTGGAATTGTTGGGTCATATGGTGACTCTGTGTTTAACATTTTAAAGATATACCAGACTGTTTTCCAAAGTGGCTTCACCATTTTACAATTTTACCATAATGTGTAAGGTTTCCACTTTTTCTGTCTACCCGTCAGCACTTGTTATTGTTGGTCTTTTTAATTCACCTATTCTTTCATTTATTTATTCACAAATTAATTATTGAGTACCAATGTGTGCTAAAGACTGCAGAGAAAATCACACAAGAAGCTTATTTAGTTTTGGCAGAGACAAATCATAATCAAATTATAATACAAATAAAAGTAAACATGCAATTGTGAGAAGAATTACAGAGGGGGAGGGAGTGGTGCATGATGCGACGAGATTGTATATTAGGCAGATTTGACTTTGTCCCGGGGTTCAGTGTGGGTTTCACTGAGGAGGCAGTGATTGAGTTGAGATGTGCAAGTTGAATGAGAGTTAAGTAGATATTTGATTATGAGCAGCAGTGTTAATGTACCCATACCTCAGTTCTTCCTTTATAATATAGAGTTAGTCAGATCCACATAACAGAGTACTTTGGGGAACTCTGTGAAAGCTATTGTTGGGTACAGATTAGATCTCTCAATTAACAGTTCTCTGGTTTCCAGTTGTCATCTTCTCCCACCCTCCCTCACTCTCCAGATGAGAGGGTCTCTAGACAAATGATGATGGGGTTGATGTTGGCTATGATTTAGTGGATGCCTTCTATGTGCTGGTACTGTGCTAAGTAGTTGAAAACATCTTAGTCATTCTTTAGACTTTATTCTTTATGCAATAGAGTCAGCATGTGATCAGAAAGGAGGAGAAAATAAAAAAAAACAATGGGGAGAAAAGGCACCACGTTTATATATGAAGGGTTTGGGATTATGGTTGAAGAAATAACTCTAAGGCAGAGATTTCAAAGTGTGTGTTCAGAAAGCACCTGAAATGGGTACTTTGTTTCAGAAAAAATATTTTTATGCAATTTAATTCTGTTTATACTTTGAAAGGTATTTCATGTCGTGAATATGGAATGTAATCTCTTTTACTTCAAATTACTTCTCTGGTATTAAACTAAATGGTTTAGCTTAATCACATATTACAAACCTCCCAGTATAAGGGCCTGGATCCCAAATCTTGCTACAAATTAGTTTCTAGCCCAGGCAATAAATGGATACCTGGAGCAAATTCAAAAAGGGAGACCACTTTAATTAGGTTTGAAAGTGTCTCCAATCCAGTTCCAGAATAGCTGCCACTGGATTGATGATGCACCTTCCAAATTGTAACTCTTCATATCCAGCTGAGGGGAGATGGCCCCAGAGAAAGTGAGTATGACTTCTTGAAATCTAAATATTTATCTCCCCAAGTAAGTGTCCCTAGAAAATAGGGGCAAGACTGACGGAAGAAAGCCAGCTCACCTCAGCCAAGCCTGCCAATTAGCCTCTGTCTTTGTTTCCACTTAATTGCAAGAGTTCTAGAAGAAGTAATCCAATCAAACCTGCTTTGGAACAATTCCGTAAGTGTAGCCTGACCCCACTTATCTGTCACTCAACAATGGCATTCACTTTCACAGTTATACCCAAATGACAGTAACGCAGGGCCTTCCCTGAGCCAGAGCTGGCACCCAGACTCAGGTTAAGTGACTTGCTGAATATCACTGAGTTCTGAAAGTCACAGAACCAGGATTCCAACCCAGTTCACTCCAATGCCAAGGGACATCCTCAAAAGAATATGTCAGCAATAGAAATTATGAGCGGTCATTCTGTACAGATGATTCACAGCTGTTTTGAAGTTGAGTCTCCTGTTAGTTTCTGTTGTATTCTCTTATCCTTATTTTCTCAGCCATAATACCGGAGTGTGACATGGATATGAGGGAATACACAGACAGCATGGCACAGTGGAGAAGGCAAGGGGTTTGGAGTTGGAAAAACACGCTAGAACCTGGCTTTCCACTTCTCAGCAGTGTGACTTTGGGCTCAACCACTCTGACCTCTGGGTAGAGAGTTGTAGTGGAGATGAAGGGAGAAAATGCCTTGAAATTCTAAATTGCCATCCATGTTAGCACCACTAAAATCTAAGAGTGTCGTTAAATCTGGCAAGAGAATTCTGCAAGGTGTTTCTGAGAGTTATTTGGAGATGCTCTATTGTGTCAGAAAGTCATGACACTTATCCTTGATCATTCGACAACTGGTTCCTTTCTTTTTGTGTGAACGGCATAGTAATTGTGAGGACGTTCAGACGTCAGGGTTAGAATTCTTCAGATGCCACAATGTGCTGGGCACTGTCCCAAAGGCTTTGTGAATATTATCTCATTGAAACCCAATAAATCTATATGATTGGTAGTGCCTATAACCCTCACTTCACAGATGGAAACCAAGAACAGATTGGTTCAATTTGATCAAGTTAGCCCTGCTAAATGATAACTTTCTTTCATCTCAACTTATTTTCCTTTCCATGTCCTTGTTATCATCAAAGTGGTTTGCCATTGGAGGTTAAACTCTTTCTCCTGTGTTGACTGTCGTGTGATTTGAACCTGATTGACTAGAAGATAGTATGATAAGCAGAACAATGCATCCCACCAAATATTCCACATTCTAATCTCAAGGCCTGTTACTACGTTACCTTCCATGGAAAAAGGGACTTTGCTGATATGATGACAGTAAAGACCTTGAGATGGGTTTTTATACTTTATAACATTATATTAGGTTATGTGGTTGGTCCCAGTGTAATGACAAGGGTCCAGTATAATCCAGAAGTCAGAGGAGGAGACAGAATGACAAAGCAGTGGCTGGAGTGATGTACTCTGCAGATGGAACAGGAGATCAGAGCCAAGGAATGCATGCAAGGGAAAGGCATGGAAATGGATTTTCTTGAAGAGCCTCCAGAGGAACCCAGTCTTGCTGACACTAATTTTAGTCCAGGAAGACCCACTGGGCTTCTGACCCTAGGAGCTGTAAGGCATTGGATGTTAAGCCACTAAGTTTGTATTATTTTAAGCCATATAGTTGATGGTAATTTGTTAAAGAAGCAATAGGAAACTAATACAAGGGTTCAGACCAAATGATTTTCCATGGCAAACAATCCAACGAAAACAGTATTATAAACATTTAAATAAATAGAGCTCTACTGTGTACTACGGAGAAACACTTAGCATGTGTATGGATTGTGAAGCCAGCTCCCCTGAAGTCAAGGCCACACAGCCAGGAAGTGCATTACTGCTGGGATCCAAAGCCACGTCTTTCTAACCATGTCTGTCTCCCTTCTTCATAAATAGGACCTGTGTAGGGATTCACTCCAGGGCACTCAGCTGATTACCAGCAGAACTGGGCTGGGATTTGGTCTTCATACTCAATAATTTTCTCAAAAGTAATAAAAGAGACTGGTTGTGAACACAGACTCATCATAGGATGGAGACTGGACCTGGTTCTCCTGCCTCTTCCACGTGACTTATTCCTGAAAGCACCTGAGTGTGGTGCTCATTCATCATTGTGACTAACCTGTCCACACTCATGGTCCTGTGTAAGTGATTAATTGGCATACAATAGAGCTCGATGTGAAGCAATCACTAATGAGGTAGTTAATGTTTGCTGAATGTCCTAGGACTGGACTTTGATTCGTTGTCACCACCACCCATCATTGAGGGAGAGTCCTGATAGAGGGATGTTTTTTGGTGTTAACAAGGGTCAGGTTTACTCACAGTTCAGGGCTTATCCTATAGAATATCATGTCCTCCCCATGCTGAGATTAAGATGCAGCTATATGGCTAAATTGTATTTATGGGGGAGGAAGGAAACTAAATATGGGTGTGCACCTGTGTGTATACTGAACTATACCTAGTGCTTTAATATTACTTCCTCCTTATAATGGCATTGTGAAGTGTTATGATTCCCTTTCCAAATGTGGAAACTGAGGCACAGATCCAATAGGGAACAGGACTAGAAGTGATGCTTGGAATCTTAGAAATGTGGGGTTTTGCAGTGAAAAAAACTAAAGTTGTAGTTCATACCCCTGGGCAATTGAAAGGTATTTAATGTCCTTTGCTTCCACCTATGAACAGGAGTCTTCAAATTCCATTACTGGCCAACACATAGCACGTGGTTTATTTTAATCTACATATGTCCTGAATAGAGCTGATCTAAATCTCTTTGTGTGGTGCTGACTGAGACATTGAGGGCTGATGCAAACTATACCAGCACAGGATTCAAAGACTTGAATTGTGGTTGAGCTATTATTTTTCTTTTATCTTGGGCAAATTATTTCCTCTCTCTGGACTTGCTTACCTGTTGAGGCAGCATAGTATAGGGAAGTAACACAGGTTTTGAAAACAGACAGACCTAGATTAAAATTCTGGTTTAGCCTGGTATTAACTGTGGCCTTAAGCAAGTCACTTAACCTCACTCACCCTCAGGTCCATCATTAGGAAAATGAGGATAATGATAGATAGTTTATAGAGCTCCTTATAAACTGTAACTAATAAATAACAAGCATCCAGAAAGCAAGTTGGTACACACATGGTGGTTCCCGATAAGTGGTAGGTCTACCAGGAAGGATGTTTGACTAAGAAATCTCTAGATCCCTTGCAAGTCTATAATTTTAGTTTTTCAAAACCTTTGACTGCTGTTTATGGGGAAATTACTGCACAGTAAGGTTAAATGCCAAGGATTATACTTGTGTTATCTCATTAAATATTCATCACAAGTTTAGGAGGTCCGTGCTATCAAAATCCTTGTAGATAAGGACACCTGGGCACAGAAAAGATAAATAAGATTTCCCCATCACACAAAATACTGATGGAGTCAAGATTTGAAACTATATATTACAGACTCCAGAACTCCCACTCTTAAAATTAAGCCCTTGTTAATATTATGTATCCTGAATATTATCACTTATGTAGAAAAGGCTGGACAGCAATTTCCTTCTCTTCCTGTAATGTAGGGAGACAGACCTCTTGAGACCTTGTGAGTCCCTGGGTGGCTTCTGGACAAGAAAAACCCAGTACATACCATACCAGTGCTTTCAATGGAAAGTTATAACTGGGCACAGTTGTCAAAACTATGAAGAAAGAAGCTCAGATGTTTGCCTATGTTCATAGCAAATGGAAGAGTTGCCACTCAAGGCAGATGGGAACCTATTTCTCTGAGAACCAATCAGGAATTGAAATGTTTGGGCAGGTGTCATCAGCCCAGATTTTGCTTCATTCCTCCATGCTGATTCTCAACCATTCTGGTGGGAAAGTAGATGACTGAATTCTGTAACTATCTCCAACTTACCAGAAAATTCACCTTTAATGAGCTTCTACAATATGTCATGCAGATTGCTAGCAACAAGAGTACAAGAAATATTAGGTCCTTGACCTTAAAAAAAAAGCTCTAATTTGTGGCATCTGCCAATTTCTGTGTTGTAAATGCTCCCACCAAAGCCAATTTCAACCTACAAATGTAATATCACTTATCATGAAGTTGGGAAGAGTTGGGCACATTTCGCTCTGGTGAACAGGTACATGCTGGCTCCAGCCCACCACTGGTCCCCCTGGGGTTTTAAATATGCCCTTTCCTGGGACACATGCTCCTCTTTTGTCTAGTTCAGTGGTCGGCAAACCACGGCTTGCAAGCCACATGTGGCTCTTTGGCCCCTTGAGTGTTCTAATGCCACTTCTTCAAAATAGAATCGCCCAGGCCAAAAACTGACTTTTGCGCATGGGCCACGAAGTTTCAGTTGCACCGTACGTGCACGCCCACACGTGGTATTTTGTGGAAGAGCCACACTCAAGGGGCCAAAGAGCCTCATGTGGCTCACGAGCTGTGGTTTGCCGACCACTGGTCTAGTTAATGCCCACTCATCCTTCAGATTGCCATTCAATTGTCACTCCCTTAGAACTTTCAACTGGACCCTTGTTGCAGATGAAAACCCTGAGAGTTTGAGAGACCTTGCCAGTCTTTTCCATTGTTTCACGAGAGACTAGTGATGGGCTCTGCACCCTAAAGCAATCTTTTGAGATGGGACCTTTCTGCCAAAATGGCCCTTGGAGCAAATCCTAAGTCCCAAGGAACTTTTGCATCAAACCAAACCCAATCTTCTCAAAAACAATTAAAAAGCATCAGACCAGCTAATATGTGCAGCACATAACACTGACATCTCCCACACTATGCATCTACTGTTGAATACTGGGATTGTAACATTCTTATTATTTTAAGCCATGTTAGGTTCTAACTTCCAGGGCAATTTGTATAGACATTTAGTCAAGGGTTTTGGGAATTAGTATAGCAGCACCCTTGCCATCTCTCGAGGGTGCTGAGCTGATTTGGATAAGATAAGAAATGACTTGACCCCTTAGCCTAGAACAAAATCAGGACAAAATTAAATGTTTGAACTTTAAAGGAGTTCACCCAACTTCTCCCCTATTGGTCTTGCTTGCCCCTGTCTTCGCCTCCTGATCACCACTGTGGCCAGCTGTGGAAATATCCTGCTAGAAGTTAGCTTTGTCGGGTGGTATTTATGGCCTCACCTAAAATGGGAAGAACCTAGAGTCTCCAGAGATCCTCATCTCCAGAGGTTTCCCATCGGACCCTGCAGTCCTGAGAGAGAGGAGCATTTGAAGACTTGGTGTCAGTGGCTGAACTTTTGCCCACTGATCGAACAAAAGGCAGCCACTGACTCTTCAGAGGGTCACATGTGACTGTTAGTCACCATTGACCAGGAAATCGATTTATTTCTCATGATCTGCTCTGACAGCAAAGAGCTAACTGGTGCCTTCTCTTGGGTCCAAGTGGCTTTTATTCAAAAGACCCAATAGGGACACTTTTATTGAATTCCTTATTTGCAAATAGAGTGAAACATGGTGATCATCTTTCCCTCTTTATCATTGCTGACAATCACAGAACTCCCACAATGAATCTGGTGTCATGGTGAGCATTTTACGTGCAGTATCTCATCTAATCCACACAATGGCCTTACACCTTTATGGTTTCCACTTTAAAGCTGGGCATTCCAGGGCTCAGAGAGGTTAGGAAAATCACCTAAGGTCACACAGCTAGTAAGTGGCAGAATCCAGGTTTGCTGACAAGCCCTGTATGCTATCAATATTTCACCCTAACAGAAACTGATGGAATGATACAATTTAGGAAATAATATACCTTTTTGAGAGGTTTATTTTTTTAAATTGATTTTAGAGAGAAGAAGGGAGGGAGGGGAGAGAGAGAGAGAGAGAGAGAGAGAGAGAGAGAGAGAGAGAGAGAGAGATATGGGGGGGGGGGAAGTGATATGAGAGAGATGTGAGAGAGAAAGAAACATCAGTTGGTTGCCTTCAACCAGGGACCAAATCGGCAACCCAGGAATGCGCTCTGACCGGGAATGGAACCCACCACCTTCTGCTGTATGGGATAAAGCGCCAACCAACTGAGCCATACTGGCCAGGGGAAAAATAACTTTTCAATAAATGGGTCACATAGAGGCTGTATTTCCTTGCTGTCACAAACTTACTCTCAAGGAAACTTGCAGACTATACCCTTACTATTGCCGACAGACAGAAGCAATGGGCATCCATGACTTGAGGCCTCTAGTCCAGGCATCTTTGGGATCAGTAGCAGATGCGGAATTTAACCCAAGGCCACCTTTCTTGGCCCCTTTCCTCCCATAAGGTCATAATTGGCTCCTCTTTCTATTTCTCCATAAAGAGCCAAGCCAGATGATAGGACACATATAAATAGTGAAAAAATGTTTTTAATAACTTTATTCCCATTGCACATACACATGCCTCATATTCAGCAACAGAAGATATTTGGATCTTTTGTGACTAATTTCAGCAATTTTTACTTTTCCACACATAATATCTGAAGGTCTTCCGTTTTCCATCGCCACATGGGCCACATGATACACATGTAGCACGAAGGTCACAAAGTTGGGAATTCCTGAATACCGTTAGAATGACAGATTCTGACTCAAGGTGGCCTTTTGCTGTTTGTCCTGGATGAATGATGCTCTAGATGCTGAGTGGGTTCTGCACTTAACATTCTGTGGTAAAATTGTATGGTAGGTAAAGACAGCAGGGCTTGCTGGTACCTCCGTGGGTCCTGGGAGGAGGAGAACGAGTTCAGGACAGCATTGATGGGCTTGCATTTGGACTAAGAAAGTGTAGTCACAGACCAGAGTGCTCTGTCCAAATGATGGTGCAGTGCTAGGGTGATTCTGGCACAGAAACTCAAATTTGGAGGGCAGTAGATGAATTTTCAAGTCAGGTAGAATGGGTCTACATCAGGAGACCTGACTATATCAGAAAGGATAAAGAAATGGGAGGGTTCCAGCTGGAGAGGGTTTACTTTGGGCCATGCTTTTCCCCACTCTGGATTAGATTTTATTTTTCATTTACAGTTGACAGTATTATTTTGTATTAGTTTCAGGTATAGAGCATAGTAGTTAGGCACTCATATTTATAAAGTGATCCCCTTGATAATTCTAGAACCCACGTGGCACCATACACAGTCATTGCAATATTATTGACTAGATTCCCAATACTGTACTTTACATCCCTCTGACTATGTTGTAACTACCATTTTGTACTTATTAGTTCCTTAACCCTTTTACATCCAGCAATCAACCCCTCTCCCATCTGCCAACCATCAACTCTCTGTACCTTATGAGTTTGTTTCTGTTTTGTTTGTTTATTTTGTAGTTTAGATTGCATATATAAGTGAAATTATATGGCATTTGTCTTTTTCTGTCTGACTTATTACACTTAACATAATGCCCTCTAGGTCCATTCATGTTACCTCAAATGAGAAGATTTCATTCTTTTTTTATGTCTGAGTAATATTTCATTGTATATATGTACCACATCTTCTTTATCCACTCTTCTATTGATGGGTAGCTGGGTTATTTTCATATCTTGGCTATTGTAAATAATGATGCAATGAAAATAAGGGTGCATATATCTTTTCAAATTAGAGGTTTGGATTTCTTCAGGTATATATCCAGGAGTGGAATTACTGGGTCATCAGGTAGTTCTATTTTTAATTTTTTAAGGATATGCCACACTGTTCCATAGTGACTGCACTGATTTGTAATCCCATCAAATGTATACAAAGGTTCCCTTTTCTTCACATCCTTGCCAACACTTGTTTGTTGAGCTATTGACCATTCTGACAGGTGTAAGGTAATATATCATTTTGGGTTTAATTTGCATTTATCTAATGATTATTGATGTTCAGCATCTTTACATATGTCTATTGGCCATCTGCGTGTCCTCTTTAGAGAAGTGTCTATTCAAGTCCTCTGCCTATTTCTTCATTGGATTTTTTGGTTTTGGTATTGAGTTATTTATAAATTTTGTATATTTACTCCTTATCGGATATATCGTTGGTGAATATATTTTTCCTTTGTTGTACAATTTCTTTTAGTTTGATGTAGCCCTGTTTATTTATTTTTTCTTTTGTTTCCTTTGCCCAAGGAGATATATCAAAAAAATATAATGAAGGGAAATGTAAGAGTTTATTGCTTGTGTTTTCTTCTAGGAGTTCTATGGGTTTGAGTCTTACATTTAAGTCTTTAATCCATTTTGTGTGCCATGCATTGTGCATATCTTATTTTAGTTTCATATGGGGCTATAGCATCAGATAGATGTAGGTTCTATTTCTGAACCATCCTGAGCTGGTCACTATAGCTAGTAAAATGGACTAAAATGATTGGACAGGCTGGTTCACCTGGTTAGTTCTTTCTCTTACCAGGGGTAATGAGTGAATGCATTCACCTAAATCCCATAGAATGGGTTCTCCACAGTAAGCAAGTATTTAGTTACTAGAAGCAAGGGGAATGAATATGGAGCAGCCAAAAGCAACAGGTACTCAGTTCAGTGATGAAGCCCAAAGTACCCTTTGATATTGGCCATGTCTGGTTTATCTCTGCACTGAAGGCAGACTGGGTCTCTTGGGAGAAGGGTCTGTCAGTGGTCTGGCTTCCAAGAACAGGGGAAGACGGTGATAAATTACAAAGCAGGATATTTTAACCTAATTAAATACTAATATCCTAGTTCTTAAGGAAGAACTAAAAGGTGATTATTCTTCTCAAACTGAAAATTTACACTGAGAACACTGACTCACCTGCTTTATTATGAATAAAGCATAATAAAAATGGTAAAGGAAAAAAGGGTTTCTAGTGCTGGGGAAAATAAACATGGCCATTTTCACAATCCTAGGTGTGAGCAGAGAAGGGAGGTATACAGCCTGTCTCGTCTCAATACCCTGAGAGCCCCACTGAGGGATGGCCCACCTTGAGCTGGTGGGAGAGGGGGACTGAGGCAGGTCCAATGGCAGTGGAGGTGGCACAGTCACTGTGGTGGCCATGAGAATATGCCCTACAGCGCCCAACTCCAGGGAGGGAGATGGATCAAGACCCCACTGCTGTGCTCTGAATCTTTCACAGTGTTTGTGCCAAGGTCACTGTTTCCTTGATTGCTCCCAGCCAATGACTTAGCGTGGCAGGCCCAGTCCTGAGAGACACAGGACTCCTCTGACAGGTAACGTTGGTTTGAGGACTCCCTGATGCCTCTGCCTAACTCTTCTTAGACCACAAAGTGGTCTAGGATGCTTGCTTTGCACATGTTGTTTGTCTAATGAATTCCCAGTAAATTCCTGTATGTCTGTATATTAGTTTCCTATTGTCACTATAACAAATTGCCACAAGCTTAATGACTTAAAACAACATAAAATTATTCTTTTACTCTCCTGCCTCCCTCTTATAAGGACACTTGTGATGACATGGGGCCTATCTGGATAGTCCAGAATAATCTCCCCACCTCAGTATTCTTAATTGCATCTGCAAGTCCCCTTTGCCAAGCAGGGCAAACATATTCACAGTTTCCAGTAATTAGGAGGTGGATGTCTTTGGGAGGCCTTCATTCTGTCTTTCACAATCTGTTGAAGCATTACCCAGAAACCAGCTCTTCTGTGAAGACCTCTTACTCTTGAGTCAAAAGCAACTAAAACCAACTATTCATTCTTACAAAATACATTATCTTAGTTTATTATATGATGTTAGATGATTGAATACACCACATTGCACTGCTCTTATTTCTTACTTACATCCCTGAACTAGGGGTCAGACCCTTGAGGTAAAGGATTATGTCTTATTCATGTCTGTAGCCCTAAACTGAGTGGAGTCTGGCTTAGGTTTCAGGAAATGTTTACCTGAACTGAAGGGCACACATTACGATGTGCAGATTACGTTTTGAATATTTCCAAGATGGGGCACTCCATGAAGAGATCATTTTTAGAGTGTCCAGTATGCAGCACTAACCAGACTGATGGCCCATGAAACAGGTAGACATTGGGGGAGATGATTTAAAATGTTGGGTGAAAGCACCAAGGCTAGGGGTTGTGTTCCAAAATACTGTCTCAGTCAGTAACAATCTATGGAAGTCCCTGAAACATAAAATTAGAGTAGGAGGAGAGCCTAAAGATGAGGCTGCAGGGAAGAAGTTTAAAATTGTGCCGATTCTTCTACATGCTACTAAGGAGTCGGGCTTTACTCTGTAGGCAATAGGGAGCCATTGTGAATTTCTAAGTTGGGTGATGTGATCACATTTGCATATCCTGAGGTTGAAGTATGGAGGGTAATGGAGAAGGCAAACTGAGTCAGGGGATTGGAATGGTCACATGTGGGGTATTGATGTTCTGATTTAAGGCAGTGAGAACCAGGATGGAGGGGCAGAGCCCTCTGTTAAACACCAAATTTAATGAAGGAGTGATTATGCCAATTTTTTGCCCAACATTTTGCCCTAGACCCTTTAAAGGGTCAGTGGACACTCAATAAATACATATCTGATGAATAAGTGACAAGTGATTTCTTGTGATGTTAAAAAGTAGGCTTGATGGAGCTCAGTGATTGGGAAAAATACAAATAAATATGTTACAACTGCCTGGAGAGCATAGGGAGGGTATGAGCTATGAGATTAGTGTTAATTGGATATCCTTTGGCTGTCAGATAACTGACTTGAAATGTGTGTGTGTGTGTGTGTGTTGGAGGTGGGCTTGGGAGGCAGCAATCCCTCCCTCCTGTTTTTCATAAACTAGATATTCCATGTTTCCTAGCCTTTGACCTTTGAGGTACCTTTCTCTCCCTGCACATCTTTCTGGACTATTTCTCAGCTACTCACGTTTCTAGTCCTGGCTTACCCTAAAGGGCATCGTGCATAGCATTCTTTCTCCAGTCTACTCAGGGATTCTTAAATGTGGCCTCATTTCCATACTCCCAGTATTTGCCAGCAAATTCATTTGGACTCATTTTTAATAAGCTCCTGGGCACTTGGCTCAGACCTTAAACATTTCACTTGACTTGTGTTTGAGAGGGAGGGAAAAACCACAAACAAACCAAAAGTGATGGTCCTATATAAAATGGCAAATATTTATTGTACTTTTCAAAATGCACCCAATACTTTTAAAGGCTTCTGGGAAAATATTAAATTAAAAACTGTCTGTGCATTAAACAACCTGTGAAATCAACCACCCTTGGTACATAAATCTCAATTTGCCCCATCGGTGTATGAGTTTGAACCATTTGGCTATCACTGTCTTTATAAACAGAGAGAAAATAGTGATCAAACATTACCTACATCTCAATGATTCTTCCTTGTGGGCCAATTAAAAAAATACCTCCCACCCACCACATTCTTTCCTCCCTCTTGGTTCAGTATGTGATTTTCCTCTCTGTAAGTCAATAGAATTAGAGAAATTGGTCTACAGAGAGATTTTTAAATCTATAATTTTACCACAGTTGGGAGAATATGAACAGCATAATTGACCAAATATAATTCTCATCTCTGAGGCTTACCATGATATGCCAATATTTCAGAAAGGAAAGAAACCAACATTTATTGAGCACCTACTATGTGGCAAGTATTGAGCTAAGTGCCTTTTTGATCCATTCACATTTCGACTTCATCTTTCCTGTAGCAAAAATATTATCACTGTCTGTAATTAGAGCAGTGATTCTCAACCTTTCTAATGCCGCGACCCTTTAATACAGTTCCTCATGTTGTGGTGACCCCCAACCATAAAATTATTTTCGTTGCTACTTCATAACTGTAATTTTGCTACTATTAATGAATCGTAGTGTAAATATCTGTGTTTTCCGATGGTCTTAGGCGACCCTGCTGTAGAGCCTAAGACCATCGGAAAACACAGATATTTACATTATGATTCACAACAGTAGCAAAATTACAGTTATGAAGTAGCAACGAAAATAATTTTATGGTTATTTTCATAACATGAGGAACCACAAAATGAGGGACTGTATTAAAGGGCCCCTTTAATACATTAGAAAGATTGAGAACCACTGCATTAGAGGAAGGCAGCTCAGGAAAGCTAAATGGTTAAACAAGAAGTGGGAAAAGCAGGATTCAGGTATTGAAGCTGATGCCTGTCACCTGCAGGACCAGTGGGTATAGGAGGAAGCATAGTGACAATCATCAAAGACCTCACTAGTATTGTTCCCTCTCTCTCCTTGTTTGCAGAGTAGCAGGCACTGCACATGCTGTGTAAGTGGATTCAGAGGTTTCCATGTGCATGAGTGGAAGGGGCCTTCTGTTCAGTAGGTTACACTCTCAGTTATTATTATCCTTGAGGAATTATTGCCTTGTTACCGAATTTAATGGGAAAGTTTTCAGTGTTTCACAGTTAAGTGTGCTGTTAACTTGTGGTTTAAGATGGTATATTCATTTCCTAGGGCTTCCCTAACAAAGTACCACACACTGGGTGGATTAACACATTAGAAATGTAATATACTAGCCATGCAGCTGTATGGGCAAAATAATAGGCTCAAAATATATAGAGCCAAAATAATTAAATATAGAATTAGACATTGACAACAAACACAGGAGATATGGATTTTCATGCCCAGCATTTGAAACTTTCTAATGGAGGAAAGAAATGACGGCAGGACAGAACTCAGTGCTCTTTCCATGTTTTACAAGAGGGACTGTTCATTCTGGATGCATTCTCTCTGAAGAAGCTGTTAGTGAGACAAGGGGACCCCAATGACAGGTTTCCCATGTCCTGGATTCTGTAGACATGCATTTTACTTCAGCACTTTGGGGTATGCACAACCAAAATGAAAATTGCTATCAGGACAAGCAGAAAATGCATGGCTACCATCTGTGTGTAAGCTGACCCTGGTGGCCACGTGTGATTTCTTTAGAATCCCCTCTGCCTCGGAAGACGTTTTTGGAAGAAATAAATAGTAAGTCATGGCACCTCACCACTCACTGTTCATTCATTAAACTTTTATTGAGACACTAATATGGCTATATGAGGAATCCAGCCCTGAAAATAGGAAGATGAAGAAAACAGACATGGCCCATTCACACCCTCCTGGGACAGAAAACCTGTCCCTCTGGAAGATAAATCAAGTAAAGCTGTGGTTGTAGGTCACTGGTTTCCAAGAATTATACTCTCATGGGGGCAGGATGTAGACATGGATTTCTAAGATTCCCTCACATCTTGGAGAAGACAGTACGGAGAGATGATTTTTGTGATGAGAAACTGCTGGCAAGAAAAGTGATGTGACAGAAAGTGTCATAGCCTTGGGCTAAGAGAAAATCAGCAATTAGCCAGAGAGAGATGTGCCCCCAACCCCCAAAAAATTGAAGATGGAGAAAAAGTTTCTTAATTTTTACACATATGCCAAGGAAAGGGGTGCTGTGGGGAGCGACCTCCTTGCCCTGGGTACAGACAAGGCTGTACTCCATCGACACATCCTGGCAGACGGAACTGAGAGCGCTGGGAAAGTCCTGAGGTTACATTTTTCTTTTTGAAGAATGCTGCCAAATTGCTAATTTGGACTCACGTTCTTTTTCTGCAACATAGCTTTCTCTGACCTCGAAGGAGCCAGGGTGTAGACAGCTAAGTATCTTAATGTTTGAGAATTGCCAACGCTGCTTCTCCTCCCATAGCTCTCGGGTGGATTGTTCCATAGGGTTAAATGGCTCATTCAGCAAAGTGGCTTTTGTGTGCAGTTAATGTTTGTTAATTTGGTTAAATGTCAAAGTATACATTATTTTTTTGAGGGGAAGTTCCTGGAATACAGCCTCTACCCCCAAACGCTTTCAATATTGAGGGCTGAGATGTTTTTCCCAAACAAATGCCAAGGCGATCATATTCAGGGTCTGCTTGAAAGTGAATGGACGATATCTTAGTTCAATGTCCCTCTTGGGAGAAGAGACAGTAATATCTCAGCACATCTGTGTTTAGAGCCATGGTTAAGGGGACAGTTGAGAAAACCCACTGCAAAATATTGCCATTATCACCTGGCCCCTAAAGAAAGAAGATGGGCTTTGACTCAATTATTGGTTGACTTGTTTTGATCCCCCAGTTTTTGTTCCCCTATATTTTAATATTTCTCCTTAATCTTTGTATCTTGTATGTTTTGGTTATTCCTTTCTAATGGCTGATGTGTCCATATCTATATATTATGGTTCTGTTTGTTAGGATGCTAAAGATTCAGATAGTTATTGAATTCTCTTTATAATGACCATGTTTATTAAAGGCTACCATGCATTTATGTAAACTATACACAGTAAAAGTGTAGACAGGTTAAAGCGCTTGATTCGTAAGCCTTGGTGTCCATCTGCCACTAAAGTAAACAAAACAAAAAAATGGTTGTCTTTTAAATCACAGGGGGAAAACAGATTTAAGGGTCTCAGTTTTAGAAGATCTATCATCTTTTATTCCTCTTAAGAGTTTGGTCCCTGCTATAGCCCTCTGCACTGGTTAAACTGCACTGCATTGCGTCTAAGCTGAGGGTAAAACGTTGGAGTGACTTGTGGCTCTCCTAGAGTTTTAAAATTCTGTGTCTTGTCCTCTTTTAAAAAACCATTCTCTTTGTACTGCTCCTCTCTTTTGCATCTCCCTGGTATGGGAGTGCAATGGTTTAGTTCTGTCTGCCCATTCCCTGCCTGCTCACCTGCTGAGTGGGGAGGTCAGGTCAGTTTCTTCCAAGCCTCAGTGATATGCTCTCTTCCTTTTGTTGTATCAGTTACCTTACACTCATCACTCCTTTCTTCCTAAAATCTCAAAGAGGAAAGTCCCCCCGCCCCCTCAGGTTCAAGATGTGGGGGTCTATGGAGACCTGCTTTAGATTGCTTCTAAGTTCAGAGGGATAAAGGCCATTATAGTGGCTCTTTCATGGCAGGGAAGGCCCCCCAAAACCGGCTGATCATAAAGAACATACATTTTCTCTATATGTCCACTCTTCAGATTATTCTCAGAATCTGTGACAATGGCTTATTGTTAGTTCTCAGTAGGGCCAGCTACGTGGGTCTGTGACCTGAGCAGTTGCCCAGGGGTCCATACTCAGAAGGACTCCCACTTTGTTGAATGCTCTGCTGTTGCCATCTTCAAAACTCTGAATAATCTTTGAACAAGAGTGTCCACATGTTGGTTTTGCACTGGGTCCCACAAATAATGGAGCCTGTCTTGATTCTCTACATAGAATTCTGACCATTTCTCTTTGCACATCATCAATGCAGCAAATGTTATTGGCAAATAAATGGAAGTTCCCATTGTCGTCATCTTGGGAGGGTCAGGGACACCTATGTACCTCCCTGGACCTGGGAAAACATGTTAATATTTCCCAGGGTTCAAGCGGGGAGAAGTGAGTTAAACAATGATTTAGCTTAAAGAGCCAAAGAATTTACAATTGCTTTGGGTGGTGAGCTTATTCACTGATAGCAGAATTTTTATGAATGGAGGGGAGCAAGGTCCAAGGTACTTTCCAGGTTTGTGGAAATCAGTCATGTCTTATCTGAGAAGCTCTCTGAATTTGTAATTTGGCCCCAGGATCCTTGGAGGTTATATCACTGTAGGTTTGGTAAGGAGTCCTATGTCCTACTTGACTTACGTAATCAATAATTTTCCTTTGGTTGTTGTTTCTCCCAATGTCCTCTAAAACTGTGCAGAAATGATCTGTGAATTTCCCCAATATTGTATCGATGCTTCTCATGGGATGTGCTATGTCCAAGGATTAGACTCTGGTAAACCAACAGAAAAATGTTTTCATTTCATTTTCCTCTACCTTTGTCCCAAACCATGAGTTGGACCTCCATTGCCTACTAGAAACAAAACAAAGAAAAACAACCACTTCCTCCTTGGCCAGGCATTGAAGATACATTTCAATCTGGTTATTAATCTGTTTCCGTAGATGTGCCTAACTTCAGGGGTAGGGATGACATTTTGCTAGAAATAAAGAAGATAGCTTACACATCTGAGGAGTGTGGCCAATGGGACTTCAGTTAAGAATGGACAGACAGGTTGGTGGAGAGACCTGACCATCTGGCTTTTCGTCCTGGAGGCATAGCCATCTCTTTCTGACTCTGCCTTTGATTTCCTTCTGTGTTGATGAGATTTTAATTGGGTTAATGAAGGAAAGGCAGGAAATTGTTCCCCTCCAGCAGAATGCTCCATTGTAGAATTCCTACTTAGTGGATAGAATTCTGAGCAGGATTGTGTTTACTTATTTCTTTGGTTTTCATCCAGTTCTTGATTTGGTGGAGGAATGAATTAAACAATTTATTTAAAAATTTTTAAACACCCACAGGGGTCTAGATTCACTGTCTGTCCTACCCAGGGCCTCGCTTTCAAGGAAATGGAAAGACTCTGGGGAATGGAATTGGGAAGTCAGATTTCAAGTTTAGCAGTATGAGTAGCGGTTCAACTTTTTGAGTCTTGTTTTCCCCATACTGAAGAAGATTGGGTGAAGGTCATGCACCACAGTGGCCGTGTTGGTTACAGGATACAGTCTGTGAAAACTCCCCAACCCAGTGTCTAGTGCATGACAGCTGTTCCAATTGCACTTAGCTGAACTAGAACAGAGGAGTAACTCTGTTGTTAGTGTTTTTATTGCTAGTTTTTTAGTGCTCATGTATCTAGTGTTTTTATTGTTGTTAAATGTCCCTTTGGAAGGAAGCTAGGGTTGACCAAAGTCTGCTTCATTTGCTCAAGTCAACTTCCTGTTGATTTTCTAAGGGAGATAGATATACAAAGGATTGTGACAAACCCCAAATTACAATAACTGACATTTGTGTCTGAACCTTAGTGCAGGCGAGTGAGTAAGGTGGAGCATGCAGAAATCCATTACACTAACATGGTTAGGCTTAACACATGTTCCGGACCAATATAACACACACACTAGGCCTGGGAGAATGTTACCAGATCGGGAAAGAACCGGCTTATTCATCCTGCAACTGAGAGTAGTCCTGGGTCTGCTTGACAAATGAATTGGAAAGGGCAAGGTGGCCACCCATCAGCCTCCAGTATGGGAGTGAGCCTGTCCTACAGAGACAAAGGAGAGGAGAGGGAGAGCCCAAGTATAATGAGAGGGAGCATAGACATAATGAGGCACTCAAAGGCACAGTGACCCTGACCCCCAACAAACAGGACTAAGTCAAATGCTCGTTCAGGTTCTGGCAAATCCAGAGTAGGTCTTCCTCCTGGGAAGGAGCATTCAAAGAGGAGGATTAGAAGAGCTTCACCTACCACCGCCCCCTCTCCCCCGCCCCCCACCAACCGCCCTCAGAGGCCACATCGTCTAGACTTGATTTGATGTCTCTCAAAGGAAACTTAGATTTTTATCCTCACGAGAGAATTCAACAACAGATTACACTCATTGGGGTCTTACTCGTTCCTCCTGAACAGAGGAGGGACACAGTTTACGCCTTCATGGAATTCCAAACTCAGATTCCAAGAAGAAAATTGCATTTGTTCATGTAATAAATAATAATGCATTTGGGCCTGGCAACCACGAGGTATGGCTGCAGAAGATATATAATACAATTAGCCCTTGCGGAGAGTTGCCAGCTGACAATGGGGCAAGATTTATGTGTTTGCTTTTTCCATAAGTACAATTTTATTTGATAAGTGCAGTCCGAAGATATAAAGAATTAATCCAGGGTCTGCATTGTGGGAAATTTCCTCTGTAATATTAAAATAAATATTACCCCTCTATCCAATTATATAAAATTATGTTAATAATATCTCCTTTGTTGTTGTTGTCTGCCTGTTTCATCTTGGTAGCCAAAGAGTTTATTAAAAGCAGTGACTGGCTTCCTTTCAGAAAGAGGTAGTTTTATTTATTTATTTATTTATTTATTTATTTATTTATTTATTTTTATCATCTTAGAAGAGGACAATTACTTCCTTTGTAAAGAGACATTCCTGAGTGGGGTGAAGGGTCTAGTTTTCATGAGACAACCTTTGCTCTAAACCCTCCCCTAACTGTAACTCCTCCCTGATGGTAAACTTGAACTTTTAGGAATAGCAGAGTCACACTCTGCTCTGAATATGTTTCTGCGATTGGGGGCACAGGCATACCTTGTTTTATTGCGAGACACTTCATTGTGCTTCACAGATGTTGCAATTTTGTTTACAAATTGAAGGTAAGACCCTCCACCAGCAAAGAGATTACAATTGACTTTATTTTTGTTCTTGTTTTATTCTGGGGGTCTGGAGCTGAACCTGCAGTATCTTCAAGGTATGCCTCTGAGAATGGGCGGGGCATTCGATCATTTTGAGGGATTCAATGCATAGCAATGAGAGAGAATAAAGGCTGCAATGTAAGAGGGTGGAGGTGAAGGTGTGTGGAGGAGTTATTTCCTCAAATTCCCACATTACACCCACACATTTAATGGCTTGCTGTGGCTACTTACTAACAGTTTATCCTTAGCCAGGGAGGTGTATACAGTCTCTGCCAAGCAGACTTAGAAGCTTGGAGAGAAAGCAAGAAGTGACAGAAAAATTCAAGTGTGCATTGGGCTCACACAGAAGTAACGAGGCCCACTCATTCACACAGGCATACACAGCAAACACACACTTGCCCACTACTTGTGTTAGCTGCCACTTCACTGCATATGTGGCCCATTGTCTGCACACTGATAGTTGCTGTCTATGGGGAAAAAAGCACAGAAATTGCTATTGCACATTTAGAAACTTTTATACCAATTGGATACTGTCATTTTGTCTGTGGAATCTAATAGAAATAGGAAGAGGAATAGGGATAAAAATTTGGCCTTATAGTTTGCATTTTATTGTTTTAAACATATCATTTGCTAGTAATTCAGTTTTTTTTCCATTGGGAATACAATGAATTGGAAAAGAAGATAAAATTGGGTTTTTCACCCAATGATTTGATAAAGTGCAGGTCTATACAGATAGAACTTTTTCCATCCACAGACCCCATTCCAAAAATTAGAAGACAGCAGAGCCCTAATAAATGTTGGCTGACTTGACATAGCTTTGAATATGACTCAAGCAACTACTTTACTCCCTAACTTTTAAAAAGGAAAAAAAATATATTGATTTCAGAGAGAAAGGGAGAGGGAGAGAGAAAGAAACATCAATGACGAGAGAGAATTATCGATTGACTGCCTCCTGCACACACCCCTACTGGGGATTGAGCCCAAAACCTGGCGCATGCCCCCTAACTGGGGATCAAACCATGGCCTCCTGGTTCATAGGTCGATACTCAACCATACCACTGAGCCACACCAGCTAAGCCATTGGGAGGGGATGAATAAGAAGAAACTAGGTTTTAGTGCAGTCTCCTCTGTCCCAAACATGCATAGATTGAGACCCCACAACAATCTGTTGCCGAAGTATAATGCAAACCATTTTACAGAGGAGCGACCCAGGACACACAGGTTCCACAGCTCAGAAGGGGTGGGACCAGGTTTCCATCCCAAGAGATGCTTCTTTCTTTTCCTTGCCTGGCCTGGACTATGCTGAGACACCCAGGGAGCTGGGGTGGCATGCCCACTCTGCTCCAGGTGTCCACCGTGTTAATGAAGCACACTCTAGATATTCTCTTAACCCCTCCTCCAGCCCTCAGACCCGAACTCTATCCAGATGATCAATCTGAGTCATGGAGATGTAGGCTCATTGATATTTATTTTTGTGTTGCAGATACAATATCCCACAATGCAGACCCCCAGTTAATTCTTTATATATTTGGGCTGCAGTTGTCAACTAAAATTGTACCTATGGAAAAAGGAAATACGAGACCAAGCAATGTCTGACATTGATTCTGTTCGGCGAGAGGCAATGTGGCTCAGAAGTTCATTTATTGAGTTTACTAGAGGCCTGATGCATGAAATTCGTGCAAGGGGCTTGGCCCTCGCAGCCCCGGCTTCATTGGGAAGGTCATTCAGCTGTCTGTTCTAATTAGAATATTACGCTTTTATTATTATAGATTATTAGAGTCCAATAAGCTGTACTCATATCCAGGTAACATAGGGGGAGGCACGGCTGCTATGTAAGGCTGTGTGAGCTGTGCACAGTGCAATGTCAAGGGACTCCACTTCCACCTTCACTTATGTAACGGAAGTTGTGCACTGCACACCTGTGTGCCTGAGTCAGTGGCCGGGCTGGGAAAGGCTGCTGAGCCCCAAACCTGCTGTCCAAACTGGTCTCAGATGCACTTTTCAGAAAACACACCAGCTTCGCCCCTGCTCTCAGCAGAGTCAATGACTCTACACACTCTGCTTGGTGCCCCCATTGTCCAGCCCCTGCGGTAGGTCACTGGTCAGGAACAAAGCAAGATGAGCTTGTGATACACCCTTTGTTGGCCCTTTCATCTCTGGCTCACTGCGCTTTTATGAAATGTGAAAGTAGATTATGGGTTGTAAAGCGCTATAGAACTCCGTTAGGTAATGATTAAAACATAGCAAATGCTTTCAATGATAATAAAGGAAGAATGAGGTCATAGGAAAACTTACTCACGTTTCAGCTATTCTCGTCGTTTCGGAAGGTCCAGATTCCCCAAGAAGAACAAAACAAGCATTTGTTCCTATTGCTATCTCTATTGGCCTCCCTTAGTAAGACTTGGCATGCAGTAGGCATTTCATAAATGCTGACCAGTGAAGGAAGGAAGGAAGAAAGGAAGGGAGTGTTAAATGAGTGGATAAATGAAGTTGTAGGGAGAGCAGACACTGGGAACTCGCTGCCTGGATGTAACATTTTCGGAGAGGTAGACTGGTGTCGACTATACAATGGTATCTCATTGGCTGTAAGTTACTTGTCATAGAAACAAGTGTTTATTGAGCCCCAACTATGTCAAGCCCTGTGTTAGGGGCTTCTCCACGTGCGAGTTCATTTCAGCACTCTTCAATCTCATGATATAATTACTATGTTTCCATCTTACAGGTTAAGTTACTGGCTTAGCTTCATGCTTATAAGTAACAAATACAGGATTTCAACATAGTCCCACATGCATCCAGAGCCTACACTTTTCTGTCCTATTTGTTAAGCCAAGCAAAACCACCCCTAATTTATGTAGAGATAAACTCCCTTTTTGGAATCGTGGGTTTTTCAAAGTGTCCCCCCCTCCTCCCCAGGCATGTTGTTAGGTTCTTGCCTTCCCTGAGAAATCCTTTCTTTCCCACATACCTGGCAAGGGCCGTGGCTCCAGGAGGGGGACACCAGGCATGGATCCTGGGATGCAGCTGGTCACCTCCAGGCTTTGTTCCAGCATCACGGTGCATATTCTTAGCTACAGTGCTGCGTTAATGGCTGAGAAGGGCTAATGAGAAGTCTAAGGGTATACGTCAGAAGTCCATAATGAAAGCTAAAGCAGGAAAAGAGGAAGGATGGAGGAAAAGAGAGAAAGAGAAGAACGGAAGGGAAGAAAGAGGAAAGAAAAGAGAAAGACTAAGATAATAAGGAAACCTTGCTAAATTGAGCATTGAATTATTGGATTCATCTTTTCCTTCAATGATCAGTGGTAGAAAACACTGGGGAAATTCAGATTCAGGGTAATAAAATTCCTTTGTTGTTCTGTCATTTGATGCCATTGGATACCAGAAGGGGCTGCACACTGCTGACTTGTTTTGTCGATGTTGTTAATTTCCCTTCCAGCCTCTGGAAGTCCTGGGAACAGGCCTGAGAGGAACGTTGTTGTGAGCAGGGAGGGAGTGCGAGGTGTGCAGGTCAAGTGTCAATGCCGCTCAGTCTTTCAACCTGTCAGTGTAGTGCTACTGCTTCTGCCAAGGCCTGGAGCTTTCCCTGTGGCCCACACGTCACCTCAAATCTTACTGTTGCTAGGGCATGGCTTGTTAGCCCCCTCCCCCTTCTCTCCTGCTTGGATGCTGACCCAGCATCAGTTCCTTTCACTGCCAGGGTGGCATGGTGGGGGCAGACCTCTCACATCCTTGAGGGCACCTGGTCCAGCCCACTAAGGGGTCCAGCTTGACACTCCTGGAGTGCTCCTCCTCCCTGCACTGCTGAAAGAGGGTGAGGCTTGGGCAGGGCATATTGCCAGTGGTGCTTATTCCTGCTACAGTAGATACTTCTAGGGTTTGAGTACAGTTAACAGAAAGTTGCAGGCATAGGGACTGGGCCTCTTGACACTGAACCTGCAGAGCCCGGAGAACTCCAGGTGTCTAATTTGCCATGTTCAGCGCTGGAAGGGGATTTGAACATAGTGCCCTCTGTTTAATTTCCTCTGTGTAGACTGCATTCTAAAGCTGTCTCTCAGAGCTTCGTCATGCTTAGCCACAGGGCGATGTCTTCTGGTGGCTTTCCTGCTTGCTCTGAATTCTGAATTCCCAAGGATTCCAGAGCAGCATGTAAATGTGCTCTGTATTCAAGGCTCATGCCGTGGCCAGGGCCTCCAGTGTGCTGCCTGCTGGTGGCTCCTGCAGAGCCCACTTTCTGTCACTGGCTTGGTGGGTGGGCACTGGGCAGGCTGTCATCCGAACCAACCCCTTTTTCTCCAACCAAACATTTGGGGCAAAAAAGAAAATCCTGTGATGGTTTGGAATCCTGCATCCAAATAATCCAGGATGTCTCGAGCCTTCCTATCTCTTGGATTTAATTCTCTGGAAACTTTCTGAATAAACTTGCAGTCATCCTTTCATGCAGCTGCTAACAGACCAGATGTTTATAGGCCGATTAGAAACTTTAAAACTCACATAGACTCTGGTTCATGGGACTTTAGGGTCATGTCCTTCACTCCTTTGATTTGGTGACCATGTTCCTAAGCACATTTGGGCTTGTGTGATTGGGGAGATTAAAGGTGGAATCTTATTTCCTCTCCCTTGAATCTGAGTGGCCTTAGTGACTTGCTTAATAATGCAACAGAAATGTTCAGGGACATCCACAGCCAGGCCATATAAAAGGCTTGCAGCCTCAGCCCAGACCTCTTACAGCCCTTGACCTTTGTATGTATCAGATGTGGATGAATAACCACCACTCATTTCAACCTCTCAATAAACAGCTTCCTCTGGGATGGGTGCCATTAATAATCAACATTTATAGGATTATTTAGAAATTATAAAGCTATTTTGCAGACAGTTTAATAATTTCAAAAACTGATGCTTATTATTAATATCACAGTTGTTATTAGTGCCATCATTACACTAATTTGAAATGCAGGAAAATATGCTTTGCTCTCCCATTTTAGAGATGGAAACAGACCCATCAACGCTGCGACGCATCACAGTAAGAGTTTTCAGAAATTGGCAGTGGATTGTCTCAGCATTCAACCTCAGCTCCAGCTCTGGGACATCTGTGCCAGTGTTATGATCAGGAATGTGAGGGGACATAACTTGTTAGCCAGCACTTTTAGTTGAAGGCTGGGGGGTCTATGGGGTTTGGCACACTCTTTCTATTTTGCTTTCCCATTATAAATTGAGTTGTGCAGAAAACCCAAAGTGTCTTTAGGTATGATCTGTCTCCTTTTGTAATTTCAGAATTTGATGCCAATGATTTTCATGAGCCCTTTTTGTAGAACTACATCTGGCTGGCTGTGAAAAAATGCCTTACCAAAGTTCAAAAGTGTTATCTCCAGGAGGTCAATGAGAAGGAAAACAACATCTTATCAGCTGGAGCCCAGTTAATGTTTCTCCATTTATGTGATGCCTTCGATTGGGGATCAGAGGGATTAAGGAGTACATGGGTCATGATAAGACCTTAGTATATAGCATGTGGCAGGCCACAGAGGAGCCTTCATTTATTTGGGAGCTAAAGGGACCTCGGCTTTGGGAATAACTTTAAGGGAAAAATCAGTTATGGGGCTCTGTCTAAGGGATATGGAGAGTTTGAGAATGTCACAAGCTTATCATCATATGAAATATGGAGGCCAACATCTCATGTTAGCTGGATGTGCTTCAGGGGCTTTGCATACATAATACTACTTAATCCTTCCACAAAGCCATGAGGAAAGGAAAGGAAACCAACAGCAAAAACTGGATGTACATGTTATTAATATGGTCTCTGGGTCTGCCTGACTTGGGATCCAATCATGACTCCATGATCCATATGTGATTAAGGCCAAGTAGACTAATATTTTTAAGCCTCAATTTCTTTACCTGAAATTTTAGAGGTGAGGCAAGTGAAGTACTTTGCTTAAAGTACATTATATAGTAAGAGGTCAATAATGGATAGCTAATCTTCCTCACCATCATCACCATTATGATTATTATCACGGTTATTACCACCATCACCATCATTATTATCATCACCATCATCTCCATCACATCACCATCATTATCACCACCATCATCACCATTATCACAATCACCATCATTATAATCATCACATCACTAGCATCACCATCATTATCACCATCACAATCATCACCACTATCACCATCTTCATCACCATCATTACAATCATTATCATCATCAATACTATCATCATCACCATCACCATCATATCGCCATCACTATCATCACCATCATTATCACCATTACAGTCATTACCATCATCATCACCATTGTCATGCTCACCACTATGATTATCTCCATTTTCTAGGAGACTTGGTGAGCTCAAGCTCGGTGTTATTTGGTTTGGGAAATATTTTTAAGTTGTGCTAATACTTTGCTTTATATAACTGTTTCTCATAGAGAGGAAGTTACTTCCTTTTCAACTACTTTTCAATCCTAATTATCTAAAGGGGAATGTCACCATTTGGTGCTAACAGAATTTTAATGCCTCTCAAAGGCTTAACAAAGTGAAAGCAGGTCTTAGGCTCAGACCTGTAGACAGATGTTATATAACTAGAGTTTAACAGTATGGCTTTTATTATAATTTCTTCACTGTCTTTCTTTTTATTTATAGCAAATAGTAATAGTTTTGCACTTAAAGTGCTGATAAAAGGTCTTATACAATGCTATTAAAGAAAAGGATAAAATATTGAGTAGATTAAAAGTAAGTAACAAATAGTACAGCATGTACATGGATATGACAGAAATGATGATGCTGGTACATGAATATTTGTAGACTGAAGTGTTGCCCCCCAAAAAAACAACAACAACAGCAACAAACAAACCTACAGTAATTTTGGTTCTAGGCTAAGAATTGTGCTTTTCTATCTATCTCTGATCTTCCTAAAAAGCCTAGTACAGTGTCCGCTGTGTCAGAACCGGCCAGGAAAACCTCATAAACATGCAGCTTATTGGCCTTGACCCAGTGGTGTCCTGGAATCAGCTCTGACCAGCTCACAAGAACCATTTGGGAACAGCTCTTCCCAACTCTGTTCAGTGACATATCAGTAGCTAAAATTGGCCATGGTGAGAAATTTAAACCAGGAAATTGGCATAAATCAATACGTTGTCCTTCCCTCCCCCACTGCTCCCCAAGAGCATTGTTTGCAAAATTTACCATCACTCCAACTGCCCCAACCCAAAACCTACTGAGTCAGAAACTCTAGGCCAGAACCCCAGGTATCCATGAAGCTGCCTGCCACCCAGGTGATTCTGCTGCTCAGTCTATGTTTTAATCACTACCTGAGAGCCTCCCAAACTGGACCTGCAACTTATGTTTTCTCTAAGCCACTCTCTATGCTAGCCTCCCCCCAACACCCACAGGCACACTCCCCCAGCCTCTGCGCATGAAGATTCAGTTATAGGGAGAGAAAATGCTGCTGAGGCTTCCCTATCCTATGAAGCAGAAAGACACTGGGCAGGGAAGGAGAAAGTCTCATTTAAACACAAATAGCTAAAATAATTGCTGAGCAAATCTAGAAAATGACTAGCTAAGTAAATTGCTTTTTTGTGTAAAGTTTCTTTAAGTTTGCCCCTGGTGGGGTCAGGGGGAGGGGAGAAAGTGACTCCCTGAGAGGCTTGGCTGACAGTTGAATCCCTGGCTGCACCACCCCTGAGTGACACAGGCATTTCCTACTGCTGTGCTGAGGCTGCCTGCAGGGCTGCTGAGCTTCCCTGGGAAGCTGGGAAGGATGGGAGGTATCCCTGCAGACACTGAAATACCGGTCTGGTGCTGCTGTGGCATTGGCTTCCTGAAGCTATGCCCTATTGTGATTGATGTGGAATCATCTGAAATGGTGTCTAATTGTGCAAATAAAAGGCTTAGGGACATTGCTACCCATTACTGGGCATCTAATATGTGTTGTTTATTCTGTTAAGGTGATTTTATTTGTAATAAATCATAACAGCTTGATGCAGGAAGAGGAAAGAGGTACTGTGTCCAGCCTCTTGGCACACATTTACTCACATGTACAACAACTCTGTGTGTTCCATAGTCTTATTCTGCACTGAGGAGCAGAGCTGGGATTCTGTGTGGCCAGGCTGTCCCTGGGCGCCAAACTCTTAACCAAGGGAGGTGAAGCTGCCTCTCTGGCCTGGGCATAGCCATTCCCTTTTAAGTCCTCCGAGGTGGGTAATGATTGTGGTTGTGTTGCTGAGGAAAGGAAAACTCAGACACTTGCCCAAGATCACACAGGAAATGAAAGAAAGTGCTAGAATGAAATCAAGAACTGAAACAGAATTAAGAACACAAGGATGTCACCATTTTGTATGCTGAGCTGCTGCTGCTCAAACCCACGGGAGGTGAAATCCTGGTCTTTCACAAAGCTTGAGACCAGGAGTGACCGAGTGGGGTCTGGGATAGAATAACTCGCCACTCAGTCAAGCTCTGGCTCTGCCCCCCTGACAAGACTGTTCTGCTCCTGTCAATGGGCCATTATAATATTATCTCAAGGTATCATCGCTCAGATTTTAATAAAGTAGCGTGCACAGCCCTCCTGGCAAAATTCTTGACAAAGCAGGGGGAAAAGTGTTCTTGTTATTATTTCAACCCAAAGGTGGATGCTTTTGTGAGTTAGCCTGCCTGTCCCCAAGGTTAGCCTGCCTGTCCCCAAGATTAGCACTAAACCCAATCAAATCAGGAATGCATGCCAGCATTAGAGAGAGAGGAGGGAGATGATTGACACAAGGTAGGAATGTCCTGGCCCTCCAGAGGCTGGCTAAACCCCCTGGGCTGGAAAGAGGGTCATGTATATGTTTTATCTTCCCAGAGGAACTCACTTATTTGTCACCACCTGGTCTGACCTTGAGGTTGACCCAGTTACCCTTCACACAGTGGCCATACCAATGCCGAGCCTGCTGGGGATCAATTTGATCTCAGAGTGGTCTGCTCAGTCCAAGAGTAAACTCCCCTTTCCTGTCTGTGAGTCAGAATGAAGGCTGCCTTGTCTCCCACTGGACTAGGTAGACATATTGGTTTCAATTTTTGATCTTAAGATGTCAACAGTTGCTCAGATGTAATGTAAGAAGCTGCCTGGGGCTTCTTTTCATTCTTGTTTATGTTTGAAAATACTTTCAAATATTATAAGATAATACTTGGTGATTGAAGACAACCTAGAAAATACAAATAAGCTAAAGTAAGAAAGAAAATTTAAAACCAGGAATCCCACCTTCCATCAATATAAAGTATACCTTAATATTCTTAATTCAATTCCAATTCGTTTAGAAACGAATGGAACAACTGCTTACCAAGCAATGGAATAAATAAATAACAATGAAATGTTAACTAGTTAAATAGTCTCAATTTTGATGCTTAAGAAAATTCACATGGATAAACATTTTGGACACTTGCCTTGAATTTTGAAAAGGAAAGAGCTGTCCCTGACCTCTTCTGGATAAAGGTTTCAGGAAGACACAGAATATTCATGGCCTTTGCCCCCCTCTGGAACCCCCAGGGATGTCATATTTCAGAGTCTGAAAGGAAGGGGGAAGGAGCATTTAGAAGCCCATTTCAAATTGACTGCCTTCTTAGAAATTCATAATATTGAGGACAAAGGTAGACTGGGGTCTGCCAGGCACGAAAGAATGCTTTCTCACTCACAATCCATCCTTTGGGCTTTCCAGGTCTGCATAGAGAGAGGAGGAGGAGAGAGAATGAGAGGGCGGGAGTAAGAGCTCCTGCATGTTCATAAGACTTGCGAGGGAGAGGGGAAACTGAATTGCAAGCCACCCATTGACAACATCCTGGTAAAATTATCATGATTCAAGGTCTAGTCCTCATCTTTGCAAGCCCAGGATTATCATTGCCTTGAAGATGGAAAGGTTTGTGTTGGCACAACCGGCCCAATTTCTCACCCTTGAATGGTTGTAGGAGAAGCCAAATCGCAACTAGAAGATTGCTTGGTGAAGGTGCCATAAGAACAAAGCAAGTGGGTAACTGAAGCAGCTGGTGTCTTCAACTTGTCCTTCCATCTCCACCATGAGTGAGGATGGCCAGGAAGTCTGGCAGTAAAGATGACCTGCGGTTAGATATTTTCTTTCCCAACTCTTCTGTTTACTGCTGTGTAGGATTTGGAGACAATAGACCCTATAAGTCACTTAAATCTTCACTGCTGTGTAGGATTTGGAGACAATAGACCCTATAAGTCACTTAAATCTTCCTTGCCTCAGTCTTATCACCTGTAAAGTGGGAATGATGCAGTATGTACATATGCTGGTTTATGTAAACCCTTCATTGCTGTTACCATGAGCCTTTTTTTCTTTCTTAAATTTCTTAGATCGGAGCCATTCTGTTCCATTAAAATGACACTCAGCCTTCAACTAAAAGTACTTGCTGACAATCTGTGGCCAGGACTCCACCATTTGGTTCCTGATTGTAAGACCCGTTCAGACTCCCCAGGGCTATAGGTGAAGGCTGACTAGTGGTATAATCCAGGAGAGGAGATAGGAGATTCACCCCGCCATCAGTGCTTGTAGGAAGAGTCAACATTCTGGGTACTTGGAGATTGGATATGTCTTGCTATCTTCATTCCTGTCATTCAGTGCTTATCCTCAGTCCCATTGTGTGGGCAAAAGACACCTGAATCTAAGAGACAATCTTAATGTCTGATTGGAGAGGCACCCCCATCATACCTAACAACATGATGCGCAACAGAACATAATCTTCTGAATCTCTCAGATTGCATATAGTTTATGAGAATGTTTTATTAGCAGGCATTAAGATTACAAGGAATTAATTTTAACCCAGAAAGGAGTAATTTTTCAGGCAAGCAGAAACACTTTAGAATTTTTTATTAACCTCAATTGACATCTTGGGATTTGATGGTTTTCTTAAAGAAGGCTGGTTTGAAAGCCCAGCCATTTATGTGTAAACTTTCCCCATTAGTCGGACTAATTGCTCGAGGACTTGCCTACTCATCTCCTGTTTTCTCCTTGCCTGCAGCCCCCTTTATGGTCCCCACAGGGATTTAGATTCTCTCCTGGTATGCAAAAGTTAGATCAATTGGTGTCTTCAAAAGCACAGATGCCAGTCTTGGCTGCAGAGAGCCCACTATGGTCTAAAAGCCTCTTCTCATTCTGCTTCCCTTCCATGATTTAAGGCAGTGTTTTATAGTCAGGGCCCTGCTCCCGGAGGGATCTTTCTGCTTTGCTGCCTTAGTTTAGTCATCACATAGACAAGGCATTAAATGATACCAGGACACATCAAAGGACAGTTATTTCCTTTTCAGTTTTCTTTCAGTGTTTCTGAAAGTGTCTAGGAGAAAAGGTCTAAATTGTCAGTCCCTTTCTAGGTTGCCAGTTTAGCAATAAAAATATAAACTACCCCTGTCAAATCTGAATTTTAGATGAATAATAAATACATTTTTAGTAGTATGTTCCAAGTAGTGCCTGGGACATACCTATACTAAAAAAGTACTTGTTTATCTGAACTTCAAATTTAACGGAGTATCCTGTACTTTATCAGGTAATTCCACCTCTTTGTGGTTACCACTAATGGCCCTTTTTAACTAAGATTGATTAGACTTCAGGCTCAGAACCTATCACTGGCAATAATATCTAATTAAAATTTAATATCAAGATTTTGTTTTCACGGTATTTATTTTTACATGTACCTTTTAACTTGGGGTAAATAGTACTGGTTGTGTATTTACATTAGTTCTTTTCAAAATAATGTTAATTTAAAATTTAATTAAAAACTAAAAGGAAAGGGTGATTTTAAAAACATTATTATAGAGTGAACTTGAATGTGGACCAAAATTACTGAGATTGGGACACCTTATTTCTTTTCTCTTTTCTCTCTTTCTGTAATTAGATATATGTTGCATATAAACCTGGGATAAATATAGAATACTTAGAGAGAAGTTTAAGGAATTCCACTGCTCTCCCTATGAATTCTTATAACATAGGAAGAGGGGATATGCCCAAATTGCTATCGATTTTTTTTTTTTTTTTGCCGAGGGGGAGGCGGGAGTATCACAGGACCCAATGAGACTGCCAACTGCCGAGTAAGAGATTCAGGTTTTCATGAGTCTGCTTTCTTGTTTGGAATTTACTTTTCCCTTTCATTGTTTGCACTTTCTTCCCAAGTTTACTTCACTCAGTGGTTTTCAAAATCTGGGCCAGAAACATTGAATTGTCTGGGAGTGGTTAGAAATGCAGAATTTTAGGCCCCACCTCAGAGCAGTCATCTCTCTTGATAAACCCTTGAAGTGATTCTGATGAATCTTAAACTTTGAAATCTACTGTCATAGTTCATGCATCAAGGCACAGCTACAAAGACCACCCCTTTTGCAAGAGCCTTTGTTTGTCTTAGCTGGAAATGTTCTCTTCCTTATCTGAATACCCACAACAGTTCATCTGAATTCTCTTATTATTCTTTGTAGGCGCTATAGTTATTTGCATTCAGGATCCGCTGTGATCACCATGAGCTCCCTGGGAAGAGGAACATTATAAATGTATATATAAAACTTACTGAAGAAATATCTGAACTCCTTATCTGACAGAAGGTTTTTAAAAGTTAATTTATAAGCGGTCTTGTACATGGGAATCATTAAGAAAACAAATCACCCAACTCTTAATAGCATCTTGGGCTAAAGATACAAGCAAGACAAGACATAGAAGAAAGAAATGCAAATAGCTACATATGCAAAAATATTCAGTTTTACTGGAAAGCAAATAAAAAGAAATTAGGATATGAATAAAGAAGTGCATTAGCTATAAAATTAGCAAAGATTTAAAAATGGTAATATTCAGTTTTGGCAAGAATGCAGGAAAATAAACATTCATATAAAGTGTTGGGGGTGGGGGTTTGGTAATCAATCAATATGGAAAGTAATTTGGCAGAATATATAGAGAGTCTAAGCAAAGTTCATGCCCTTTGACACAGTCATTTTTCTTCTTGGGGAAAAGTCAGAAATGAGCATGAATATTTATGCATAAATATATTCATTGCAACATTAGTTATAAATAGCAAAAATGTGGGAATGGAATGCATGTCAAAATGGTTAAGTAAATTATGTTAAGTAGAAATGATGGACTGTATGTAGCTATAAAAAATGTTTTCAAAAGATATGTAATGACATGGAAAATTTGCCTCTTATCATGTTAAGTTAAAAAAAAGACATCAAGATAAACATTTATATATATATATATATATATATATATATATATATATATATATATATATATATTACTATAAGAATTCTGTTAAAAACATATGCCTGTGTCCAAAAACAAAATAGACCCAAATGTTGGCAATGTTAGCCCTGTGTAGTAGAAAGTCCTATTACTATGAGATGTTGGGTTCCTTTATTTTCCTCTAGACTTTGTGGTATTGGGGCAAGGATAGATAGCTTGATCAATGGGAGAAAAGAATGTGCAGAAATAGATTCCCATATATCCAGTCAGCTGTTTTTTTTTTAAATATATTTTTATTATTGATTTTAGAGAGGGAGGGAGAGGAAAGGAGAGATTAAAACATCAATGATGAGAGAGAATCATTGATTGGCTGCCTCCAGCAGCGCCCCACACTGGGGATCTAGCCTGCAACCCAGGCATGTGCCCTGACCGGGAATGGAACCATGACCTCCTGGTTCATTATGTGGATGCTCTACCCCAAGCAACACTGGGGAGGCCAGTCACTTGTTTTTTGTGGAACATCAGTATAAGCAGATAGAAAAAAATAAACCTTGACCCCCTACCTCATTCCTTAGACAAAAATCAATTTAGATGGATCTGAGACTTACATGTAAAATTTAAAACTTTCTAGGATAAAACATAGGAGAATATCTTCATGAGTTGGAGGTAGGCCAAGACTCTTGGGGAGGAGGGGCAGTTTTGAGGAGTATCACTGAGTTAAAAATATCTGTCCCAAATTATTTCAAATTCCTTCACTAACCTTTCAAGTTAGTGTCAGGGATTTTGTCACTATTTCTATTTTTTTTAAAAAATTATCTTTATTGTTAAAAGTATTATGGATGTCCCCTTTGGTTCCCCCCCCCCCATTGACTCCCTCCACCCTCCCAGGTATTCTGTGTCCATGGGCTGTACATATATGCATATACATTTTCTGATTAATGCTCCCCACCCACCCCTGCCTTCCCTCTAAAATTTGTCAGTCTGCCTCATGCTTCTATGTCTCTGTATCTATTTTGTTCATTAGATTCCACATATGAATGAGATCATGTGATACTTATCTTTCTCTGACTGGCTTATTTCACTAAGCATAATACTCTCCAGGTTCATCTATGCCGTTGCAAATTGTAAGAGTTCCTTTTTTACAACCACATAGTATTCCATTGTGTAAATGTACCAATTTTCCCTTCCGCTAAAGGATGCATCTAATGGTGGATTATTTGAAAAGAACAGGGAAACATTACTCAGTAGCACAAAGACCCTGAGCTTTGGAGCTAGGCAGACCTGGGTTTAAGTGGGGGCTCCTCTTTTAACCACAAGAGCAAGTCACTCAACCTCAAAGCTTCACAGGGTTATTTTGACATTTAGGCCAAATAATGAACATAAAGTGGCCAGCACCTAATATATAGTGTTAGGCGTGTAATAGGTACTCAAATATTTGTTTCCTCTCCTTGTCTCCTTTATCCGGGAACCAAAGTTGCTATCTCCAGGAGGTAGTGGTTAGGGCACAGGTTCCGAGTTAGGCTCTTTGGATTGAAGTCACACATGCTCCCTGAGTAACTTGGATCAAATTTTATTTACTCTCTCTGTGCTTCAGTTTAATCATGTGTAAAATACTGAATTAACCCCTAAGCTTGTTGACTACTAGATCACCTGCATAAAGTGCATAAAGTGACAGAGCATATGTAAGAGATATTAGCTACAATTACTATGGAGAGACCATCTTCAGATGTCAAAAATTATTTCCTCTGTCCTACTGCAATGGTAGGACAGAAGAAATAAGTGTTTAGGACCTCAGAGGGCTGTCTGAGTCTTGGAGATGTCTCAACTCTTCAAGGTCATACTCTTTGTGTTCCAAGTGTCAATTAGATGCTGGAGCACATGCTTCATGGGACCTGAACAATTCCAAGGTCATTCTACTTAGCCCAAGTGACAGTTGAATTATGAACATTTCTCATGTCCTCATCTCCGGGTCAGAATAAATTACACTCCTTTTTTTCTTATTATTTTCATGGGGTCTGGGACAGTCTTTTGAAATCATGTGGTGATGAAACATTAAGACATGTAACATCTGTGGCGAAGGCCCACTATCAAACCAGATGCTGGGTGTTCTCAGTCTGCTTTCTTGTCTGTGCTGACGGGAAGAATTGTTGTAGAATATTCCTTGTTTATATCTATGTAATGATGACTTCGCTGGTTCTACAGGTTGAATTATTGAAAGGTATTTTGTCTTTTGAGTAGGTTTTTATACAAAGAAAAAGACATGGTGGATATCCAAAAATGAAAGCAAAATTTAGTTACAGCTTCCACCACTCAACAGGATGGTAAGAAGAGGGTTTCTGGTTCTGAGATAAACAATAGTTACAATATCAAAACTCCAGGCAGGGGGATGAAGGCACTGCCATTAAAGGTTGGGTATGTTGCATCTTGGCCACCTTGGGGTCTCTGAAAGTGCTGATTTCTGTTTGTCTGGTCTGGGGAGGGTCATAAGTTCAGCCAGCACCATCTAGTAGGCTCAGCTATGATGGCATGGCCCGGAGAAAGAGAGAGTGAGAGGGCTTTTTCCTTTGATGGTCTAGACTTATGCAGTCATAGATTTTATTGAGAGGGTCTGAGTGTTCATAGATCAGTCCACAAAAGCACAAATACATGTATGCTTTTAAAATATCTCTATTAGAGCCTATCAAATTAATTCAGACCTAGTATTTGTATCTGGTACCATGCCTAAGTAGAGTATAGATGCTCAATAATTGAGCATTCCCTTTAAATTTGCCCACGGGATGTAATATTGCCCCAGTGACCATACTTTCTATCATTCCTCTCATTCCATTTCTAGGAAGTTGGTTAGTTTGCAAGGCCCTGGGGAAAAAGTTGGGAAAAAGGAAATTATGAAGATCTCAATGGCCCTATAGAACAAGGTAGACATAATATCTTCTTAGTTAGGAGTCTTTTGGTTTTAAGCAACTAAAACCAGCTTTAACCAGAAGAAGTGGCAAGGGGGAAGTTTGTATTATAAGGCTATGGTGTATATTACGATATTCAAGGGCAGGGAAGGGGCCACCATGAAGATGGGACTTGAACTTTACATGTCATTAGGACTCTCTCTCCATCTCTTGTCTTTGCTCATTTTTATGTATCTGCTTTTCTTTCTTGCTGTAGTCTTTATCATTTCACAAGACTGAAAATGCCCACCATCTGTGTTCTACTCCATCTCAGCCAGGGGCCTACCTCTGTTGCCAAATGGACAGAGGGTCAGCAGGACAGCTCCCATCAGAGATGCCAAGAATACAGCCAAATTGGTGGCTCTTACATTAGTGATACTGATGTTTCAACATGGTTTTCTCCTTCCCTGCGAATGTCAGAAGGTTGAGAAAGAACTCAAATATTCCAATAAAGCATTGAGAATACACTGTTTTAAGAGACAAATGAAAGATGCTACTAAGAAAGGGGACTCAGGGCTTGACCTTGTGGCATAGATAATTCATTCATGGGGTCAGAACATCTCATCAGTTAATCCTTAAAATATGCCTTCTTGTTTATCCTCATGGCTATTGCCTTCTTTAAAGTCTTAATCCTCTCCTACTTCAAATACTCAGTGGCCCAATGATTTGGCCTTCCTATCTCATGGACTCCCTAGTCTCACTCCTGCCTATTACCTGTAGTGCTTTCAGAGACTGGGATTGCTGAAATTCAAATATTCCCATCTCATCTTCACTCTTGAAAAACATTAGTGGCTCCAAGTAGCCCTAAGAAGTTCATATGCTTTGCTTTGCTCTTCGGGGTTCCAGGCATTGGTTGTGGTCTCACTTCCTCATCATGCACTATCACTAGAGAAATTTTTTAGGTTGCCCAACTCATCTAACAGTAAAGGCAATGGGATCAGATCCTGAATTCAGGTCTCCCCTCCACTGCTGACTGGTTCTGTGACAGTGGACAAGGTACTCATCCTCTGAGGCTTTTGTTTCCTCCTCGATACAATAAAGTTAAAAATACCCACATGGAAGTTTGTGAGAAGAACTGAGTAAAATAATTCATGTGAAATGATTTAAAGTTTAAATGATGTCTAGAATGCAGTGAGTATGCAGTAAACACTACCTGTTACTGTCATTGTCTTCACCAATAAATCAACACCATGATCAAACAAATAGGCCACTGTTTTGATTCCTAGACCTCCGATTTTCTTAGATGCCAAATTTTTCTATCTCACTCATTTCTCTGAAGCCAACTTGAACACATTCCTTTACTAAATGGCCAAAAAGAAGTTGCGAAGTGTGGAAATTAATATAATGCTGCCTCTTTAATGAGCCTTTAAACACAACTCACCTCCCTCAGAGGCACCTAAACGATAAGAATAAATGTTTCTTAGAAATAATGTCTTTTTCTCCCAAGGAAGATGAATAAGACACTCCAGACCTCAACATTGGGCTTCCCGCGAGGTCTCTGGAATATGGGGTCTGAGCTGTAGGACGTTGCTTGTCACAGGGGGAAGATGTCGTAACCCATAATCCATGACCAGCTGGAAATAGAACATCATTGAAGAGATAAGGGCAACAATGGCTTTCTATCCAGTGATAAATTACTAACAGTTGCATTATTTTCCCTTATTTATATATGGGTCTTTTTATTGAATTTAGTGGGAGATAAATAAATGATCTGCCAAGCGTCTGGTTAATATTACTTCTCAGGGTCTCCTTTTTAGGCCTGAGTAGACTCCAACTGATACTATCTGTAAGCTTTTCAGGAGGGAGAGACATAACATTTGTTTCTGACAAGAACCCTCTGTTTGCCTTATCTGTTTCATTTGAGAGGCCATCGACCCCTAGCTTCGTTGGTTAAAACAAACTCTTTCCAACCATGGAGGGGTTCTTGAACTTGACTCTCACCACACAATGTGACTGGGTGACCTGGCTGCAAATCTGAGGACATCTGTCATGCACAGTCAGACTTAGCACTTCCTGTTGGCCACCAGGAGACAGTAGGGGACATGCTGCCAAATCTCTCTACTTCATGCATTAAGTTTTCAAATTTGAATATTTAATCCTGATCCAAATAGGATTTTTTTTCTTTTAATCATAACATTATTTTTTGTTAATTCAAGGAGATATCGATACACACTGGTTTAGAAACACTCAAGCTGGTCTATGGCAATGAAAATTAACCTTAAGCCACAATAAAAAAATAAATAACCCTAAGCTTCCACCAAGATATTGCAATAGAGCTGTGAACTCAGAGACCCTCCTTATATTCAGTATCCATCATTCCAATGCTCTGACTCTATGCACTGTATTGAAGGCATGTTTCTACACATGCCCGAGGAACTTGAACTTCTTCTGTACAAACCATTCCAGTGGTAACAGCCTCTGAAAACCTTTCTCTGATCCTAGATTTGTGTCTCCAAACAGCTAATTTCTCTGCCGGGCCTCGTGTTGCTGGCACTCGTTGCACTGAATTGCTGTGTCTCCAGGCGCCTTCCTGTCCTAGAGAGCAAGTTCATGGAGGACACACTACATTCTCTCTGTGTCCTCAGGGTTTAGAGGAGGGTTAGGCGTGGAGTAAGTGCTTAGTGATTTTCTCTAGGTCATTATAAAGTCTAAGGGGACTTTATAAAAGTGTTTCTTTTCCCTGAGAGCTGGTCTCAGTTTTTTCCTTCCTCTGGTTTATTTGCTATTTCAGAAATGTCTCCCCCCCCCTCTCTCTCTCTCTCTCTCTAATTTGTATGAGAGCAGAAATTGTGTATATATGGATCCACCATTTCCCCCAATGTCTAGCACAGTGCCTGACATATTTCCTAGTTGGCACTTAATATATGTTTAGTGAATAATGCGTGAATGAATAAAAGAAAGACATTAGGATGTGGGATTCAAAGCCCATACATATGGGGAAATGTCACAATATTTCATAGAAGAACATACATCTGAGTCAGGCCTGGTTCAAATTCCAATGGCCACACAACTGTGGGGAGAGGGGGAAAATGTAGCCCCTTGGGCCTCAATTTCAGCATCTGTAAAAAGTAAGAAAAATCTTAGAGATGTTAATAAGGATAAAGAACCAACGCATCTGAAAGCTCCTACTTCACTTTGAGGCACCATTTTGATATTAGGACTCTTTCTTTGACTCATGCCCTAGCCCTGACCACTTCTTTGAATGGTGGTCCATATGCAGTGAACTGGGCCCAGATGAGGTTCAGGAAGACGTTATGGACCTGGGTGATGCTCAGATTGCAGGAGCTACGGTACCAAATGAGAGAGAGTTGGGTGGGAAAAAGGCTGCATTGCTATGGCAACAAGGCCTGTCCTAGTCAACTCTGCATATTCCTCAATGGAGTCTTGAACGAGTCATCCTTGTTCTGACCATCAGTGGTTCTTTCTTCCTGGACCCTCATCACCTCATCCTACATGGCTCATTAATGTTCTCCCTCTCTATTTCTCTCTGACCTTGACTGCCCTTCTTTCATTCCTCAATTGAGCTGCGAGGCCATTTCCAGCTGCGATTGGGCAGAGTAAGAAAACCATTTTAAATCAAAGGTAAGAGGGAATAATTTGGAAATCTAGCTACTAGCTGTGTAGCAATAGACTATACATCATCCCCACAATTAGAGTGCTGAGTTGTGTCTAAACTTTTTTCTGTGTCTGCCCGCAGAGCACCCCCCTGAGCTGCCACCACCCAGCTTGCTTCAGGCTCTCCTCCTGGCTGTGAAATCACTGCAGGGCTCTGACCTACGAGGAGGCTCTGGCTAAAAGTTTAAATTCCGAAATCCTTTACACTGCTACCTACATTATTCTTTTAAAACCAAATTGGGAGCATTCAACTCCCTTTACTTCATTTATCAAAGGAGTTCCTAATTCTCCAAGTTAAATTTCACTTGCCTCATCCTGAGATTTAATGTTCTGGGTATCATGTGCCTTTAACTCAGCTCTCTAGCATCATTTCCCCCTGAATCCTAGAGAGCACCATCCCCTGACATCATTCCAGACCCCATTTGAGGCGGGGGGGGGGGGGGGGCGGGGGGCACGCAGTACTCCCTATATCTCTGTCCTTTTTAATCTGTATTTGTACTATTTTGTGTATATCATCCTTGGAATTTTCAAGTCATGATTATCTTTTAATAGCCACTCAATTATCACCTTCTTTAGGAAATTTTCCGAGTCCCATAGTTAAAATAAAATTTCCCTTTAACTTTACTCCTAGGGCAGTTTGCCTGTGGTGCCAGGTGGTCCATCAGAGCTTGTGTGGTCTCCAAGACTACAATTACAGTAGAGTCTCAGCTCAGGCTGCTATCGCAAACACCATAGACCGGGGGCTTAAACAACTAACACTTATTTCTCACAGTTCCGGTGGCTGGGAAGTCCAAGATCAAGATGCCAGCAGAATTGGTGTCTGGTGAGAGCTTTCTTCTTAGTTTGCAGATGGCCATTTTTTTTTTCTCATGGTGTAGAAAGGGGTGGGGAGGAATGGAGGGAGAGAGAGGGAGAGAGAGAGAGATCTGGATTTTGAAAGAGAGATCATCTTTCTCGTGGATTTTCTTATAAGGACACCAATCTCATTCATGAGGGTTCCACCCTCCTGAACCAATTACCTCACAAAGGCTCCATTTCCTCATGCTATCACATTGGATTTAGCCTCCAACATATAAACTTTGGAGGAACTCATACATTCAGACCTTAGCAAGTATCTCTCACTTCAACCAGGGAATGAGTTTCTTGAGGACAGTTTCTCGTTTCTACTTTCTACTGCTTAGTTCCCAGTCCAGGACACAGTGAATGCCCGTGTATTTATGGGAAATGAATTTTAATAGTTTTCCCATAGATATCCTTTTCCCCTTTTATTGCCAGTTTCTTTGAAAGAACTACTTATTATGGAAATGTTCAAAGTACACAAAAGTCGAGAGAATAGTTTGGCAAACCATCTATTTCTCATCCAGTTTCAAACATCATGTCCATTTTTTTATAAAAAATAAAATAAAATAAAAAGCAAGACTCTCCTGCAGACAAAACCTTTGGTGGCAAGGGGCATAAAGACACCATTCTGTGATGCCCAATTAATTCAAATCAAGTTTGGGCCAGTTTCTTCCCGCAGAATAACATCACTAGGACTCCCAGTGAAAGGACGCCTTCCAAAGGCAGTTCTGAAGACAAAAACGCAATATAAGAACACCCTTCCCCTAATGTGAAGATCTATGACTTGACTGGATAGAAATGTCCCCTTAATGCACTGTAAAAAAATAAAGATGTTTGGCTAGATTTATCAACCTGCTCCAGAAGCAGAATTAAGTATCCCTGTTACATTTTTTCTTCTTATTTATAAACACCTGAGTTGTTATATTGCTAGTCAGACAACCGCTTCATTATATAAAAATAATACATGTCTGCCTGGAAGATGTATGGTTTTAAAAGTAGGCTTCTGTGTCCTCAGACCTGTTGGGTAATGTGTAAATGACAATTCCTAAGAATACAGATGTGGGTGCAATTAGCTACATGCTAAAACTAGTTATTTCTTACTACAGATTTTAAATAGATCAGTAGGACTCTAAAAATATTCAGGGTACCAGAGGTCCTCACCTTGTTCCCACAAAATGAAATTAAAGCCAACTCCTAAAATCTTAAATTCCTCAGCCTGGACATTGAATGGCAAAGTGAGTTGGGGACAGAAATCTTCATTCTCAACAGAATGGGCCACCTCAGGACATTCATAGTCAGTGATAACGTGTGCATGTACATATTGACATGTCATCATATCATATTCTCAATTTTAGAATCCCACAAAGTTCATGGCCTAGAGTTTCAACAAACAGTAGGAGGAAGGGTTTTTCTCCCGTCTCTGTTCCATGCATTAGCTGTTCAGCAGTGTTGCCTGCAGCCTCTATTCCTGGCAATTTACAGGCCACGAGCTGAATGAAAGCAGTCCAAACTGGAGAGCTGAAACAGTGACCCTCATGGCCACGGACCTCCCCGAGGGAGAAAATGAATGAGCAAGGGGAAGGTTGGAGGAGGCTGGTGAGAAGATACAGCATTGTGAGGTTAAAAATGGATGGAGTTTTGTCATTTCTTAGAGCCACCTATAAATTCCATTTATGATGAAGCAGGAGACTTGGGCTCAACTGATCAAGTAGACTCTGACTTCTTTCTGTGAAGGCTTCCACAAACCCGAATTGGTGGAATATTAATTTGTTGGCTTTTTTATTTCCTCTTTTCTCTCTCAGTGGGAGCCCAAGAGAGAGCTGGAATATCATATTTCACTGGGAAAATCACTCCGAGCTCATCTTAACAGCTCCACCTCAACCAATAACCCTGTTTATGAACGTAGCACTGTGTAGATTCCTCATGAGCCTTCATCAACAGCTAATTGATTTACTTAAGTCTAAGTAATGGATGATCAGTCTCTGCTGGCCCTCTCTCCAGTTCTCACTCTTACCTGATCAGGCCTGACATATCAATGTAATGAGCTGCCTCCGTTCTCCTGTCTTCCAGCCACAGAAAACACCACAGCTTCCAATTAAATTCTACGTGATTTATGGAAACCCACGGACTCACTTGCCTTAATTCTTTCCTCTCCGGGCCATGTGATCCTATTAAATTTCGTCCTTAAAATCTAGTGCTCCATGGGTTGTTATACAGTGAGAAAGTTGGCAAAGGGAACAGGCTAGAGGAAGTCTGAAAAATAGTAATAGTTACCTACCACTTAGAGGGCAGGACAGTGTTCCAAAAAAGGCACAGGGCACTTTAGTAAGGAGTTTATTCATGCTTTTAATTAAATCATATAAATCTTTAAAATTCCCCCCCTTTAAGAGGAAGATACATACTTTCCCTATTTTATGCAAATAGGAAACTAAGACATGGAGAGATCTTGTGACTTTTCCAAGATCACATAGTGGCAGAGCGAGACAAGTGCCTGCCATGTAGTTGACAGACAATGGAGTCACTCATGATTATTCAGACAATCACTGTTACTGATGATTACTAATATTTTCCCAAGCTGAGGTTCGGTATCCATGATCTACATACTTCTAGAGGCCTGTAAAAGCATTATTGGAGTTTCTAAAGCCATCCTATATAATAAAAAGCTAATATGCAGATTGTCTCCTTGACTGGGAGTTCGAGCAGGAATTCAACCAAGGGGCGGGGCTAGCTGGCCAACTGCCAGTAGCCTCTCCCCTGCCCCCAATTGGCCCCTCCCCTTGGCCAGCCCTGCCCCCAATTGGCCCCCCTACCGCGATCAGGGGTGGAGCCAGCCAGCCAACTGCCTGAGGCCCCTTCACCAGTCAGCTTGGCTGGATCAGCCCCAATAAGGGCGGGCCAGCTGGACCCCATCAGTGCATGAATTCGTGCACCATGCCTCTAGTTATTAATATTTCAAACACAGAAATAACTCATGCACTTGCTGACGAAAGGTGGCACAGTCTAACAAAACATGTTAATTTTCTTTGTTTGGGCAGTGTTTTATTAACTCAGAGTAGTAATCTTGGTTCTTCATGCTGATCATAATCATAGCAAGAAAAATAAGTTTTTTCTTATTAAATGAAGTTTGACATTCAAACAAGCAAACAAAACAAGCAATCAATTAAACAAAAGTTTAAAATATGGGTTCATTAGGAAAAAGAATAACAATAACAACACAATATTAGGTCTTATGGTGAGGAGAACATTGCTTTGAAAAGATGGGATAGATTTACATGTAGTAACAGAGGGCAGATCCCAGAGCCACCTAGACCTATATGGAATGGTTTGGTCTACATGCTGCCTTACTTTGTATCTCCCCAAATATTCTGGATAACAGAATAGACTGAATATGTGTTTCCATGCAGAGAAACATAAACATATTAAAACAGCAACCTCCCTTAATTTATTATATTCAGGTAACAAGTGTGATTTGAATCAAGCACCGAACTAGATGCTGGTTGTAGAAGTGACAAAAGTCAAGAACTAGCACTCAAGGAGCTCAAGTCTAGTAAAGGAGGCAGCAACATCAATGAAACAGTTGACTGTGGAGTGATGGAGACTAAAATAGAAACACATACTCAGCAAGGCAGTGACATAAAAGAGGGAGTAAGACTTTCCTGACCTAACCAAGTGCAGTAAAACCTTTGCACTCCTTCTTGAAGGGTAACTGACTAACCTGGAGTTGACCAGGTAGGAGGGGAAAAATAAGGGAACCCAGTTATCATCCCTAGACATCACAATGGATATGAGTGTTCAGTGAATTCCACTCTGTTTTTAAATCATTTAATAATGAAACATTCTCCAATTGAATCCATGGAGGATATAACTTACAATTTCATAAACTGAGCTTCTTGAAGTCAGAACCTTGCCTTAGTATCTTTGCAAGCCATGCTCAATAAATGTTTGTTTAACTCTTGACATGTGATATAATAAATGACATAGAATATTTTGAAATGTATTGGCAATTCAAGAGTTAGAGGACAGTGATGGCAAAGAACTGATTACATTTGTGGGAAATAGGGATAGGCAGTGGTGATAAGTGTTGGTATGGTCACCAGTTGGCCCCAATGAAGAAAGAATATATATTGGGGCTGCAGGTTAGATGGTTGCAAAGAGCAAGGCACAAGAGTGTGTTATGGGATAATGTCCTGTTAAAAGAAACTTTCAAGAACAAGAAAAAGATGATTTGGATGTAGCTGGCATGGGTCTATGCAGAGACCTTCAGTAGAATAACAGGTAATTGTTCTTGTTTTGACTTGGCAGCCACTCTGCATAAACTGATTGTGACTTGATGATATTTTACTGCCTATGTCCTGTATAAATTTGTTTCTTGAACCTCATTTTCCCAGAGCGGGTTTTTACTGAGCATTGCATTCAGCAAAACCCAAACCACAGAAGCGCTTGATGGCTTCTTGCTTCTAACATGCATTCTTCTTGAAGTCATGCAAAACCATGAAAGAAGACACACTTATGACATTAACAACTTTCATGTGTACTCTGTTGTAAAGACCAAGGCATGTTTTTTTCTAAAGACGAACAGGTCTTTGGGGACATTAAGAAATGTTGAAATGATTAGTAGCTCAGTGGCAACTTCCCTTTCCCCAGTACGGGCTGGGGCATCACTTTGAAATGAAGCCAGGGAGCATCCTTATATCTGGCTTCATTAAAATGACTAATGTTTATATGAAGATGCAAAGGTTAATTGCACCATCTCAGAGGGCCATGCACATACATCTACAATCAAGAGAGTTTCAACAAAACACCACTATGAAATCTGAGGAATTATAGATTTCCATTTTCAAATCCGGTGCCTTCCTAGAATTTTCTGGATCCCACTGTGTTGCCCACTTGAGGACTAATGCTTGAATACTGACAGGTTTAATAGTTAAGATTTCTGAACTTTGAAGACCACCTCAACTTGGGCTCTTTGCTCATGGTGTTCTCTTTCTCTCTCATCCACCAATCCAAATCCTTGTGATTGTGTAAGTCTTGCCTCCTTCTGGAAGACATCCATTGTGCACCTTTTGCATTCCTTTAGCACTCAGAACCCAGCTTTGAATGAGAAGTGTCCTCTTTCTTACTCCATCATGTCTGTATAACCTGTGCTCTTTACTAGGTCACAAGCGTGCTATAACCAAAGGCATACCTTCTCCATCTTATGTATCCTCCAGCATCCCCATCCCAGAGCAGAACATGGAGGAAGCCCTCAGCAGGGACCAATGGTGAACCTGCCCATGCACAGTGACATAAAAGTGGAAAGGTTTAAAGGAAATAAGCATATACTAAATCCTTACTGTATGCTAGGTCTTGGGTGAGGATCTTGACATACATTATTAATTTTCTTTTACTTGGCAACCCTGAAAGACAGTATTCACATTTTAGAGACAGGAGAACAGAGTCAGAGAGTGTTAAGTGGATGAATCAGTATTTGAAGACAGGTCAGCCTGACACCAAGCCTCTGCTTTGCTCCTTAGCCCTATGCTGTTTCTTTATCCTGACCAGGGGCTATTTGAGCTCCTGATTGTGGCTAATATACTGCAGAGAGAGTGAATTTAAGGAATAAAGTATTAAATAAGTCTGTGCTTGACACTTATTCCCCTACTACCACTGCGCGTGAGTGGTATTGATATGAGGCCCAGGAAGCGAAGCTGGAGCGATAAATTATATGGCTTATTATAGAAGGTATAGTCAATAATTATTATGGGGCCCATTTTAAGCAGGATACTTGCTCTCACAGTCGTTGTACTGGTAACTTCTTCCAATTAAATTCGATCAATGAGGAAAAAGAACCAGAGGAGAGAAGACAGAAGGATTTGGTTTTTGTATGCTTAGTCACTGATTCCTAGGATTTTTTATTTTCTTTCTTCCGACTCCTAGGATTTTAATTGGCTCTTTGTTGCCAGGACATTGGAAAGAAATAATTTTTGGTGACTCCTGAGAGATCTGGCAGTAGTTGCTTTTTTAAACATTGATTTGAATATTTAAATATTTACTCAAACGTGCACTGAGAGAGGTTGGCCTTTGCCTGTGATGCTGACCACATATGCTGTGCCAGGCTCCCCTACCTTTGTCCAGGCTGTGCCTTTAGCCTGTGATGCCCTCCCTTCCACGCTACTTGCCAAGTGGAAACATCCTTTCTTCACAGTGTTGCTTAAACATCATCTTCCTTGTGAAGACTTTCCTGATCTTTCCCATGACCCTGTCAAGCACAGATGGGTTCTTCTACCTCTGAGATCCCAACTTCAGGAAGCTTCCTGAATCTATCTGTAATGTCAATTGAGGTATGGATCTCCATGAAGGGCATCTCATTATTGGAGGCAGCAATACCACATGGTGGTGCAGAAAGATATCCCATCGAGACTCAGTTTCCTTGTTGATAAAAGTGAGATATCTATCCTTTGGGTTGCCGGGAGAGTTGCAGAGATAGATGATCCTGGTAAAATGCTTAGTAGGTGCCCTCAAGTAGCATTATCTATTTATTGCTAGTGCCTCCCCATTTGACCTGTCAGACCCCCTTTGATCACCAACTCTGTGCTGAGGTTTGAGCTCAGGCTAATGTGAGTTGGAGCCCCAAGTTCACCACCTAAGGAGCCTGGTCTCTGTCTACTTGCATGTTCCCCGCTCTGTGCTGGACAAACACCATTTGTTGTGTTTGGCATGCTTTCCTCAGACTCTCTGTGGCATTCTGACCCTCATTTCCCGGATTGACCTCCTCCAAAGAATCTCAGCCCCATCCAGCCTCAGGGACTGAATGTCCACACCATTTATCTGGAATCATGAATTGTCAATTGCATCCTTTCTCACCTGTTTGTTTTTCAAGTATCTATCCTTAATCTCAGACTCATGGTGAGAGGCTTGAAGGCAGGGTCTACGCATATTCTTTTCAGAGCTTGGATACGAGTTGTCTCACACAGTCTTAGGGACTCAGTCAGCATAGCTTCCAGGCCAATCCTTCCACTGTGCTAGGCACTGAAGTACACTGTGAACAGAATAGTCAGGACCCCTCAACCTGTTTCACCCTAGCATCAGTTATAGTCAAATAAACAAATCAAGACATAAATGAAGGCAATAGTTCAGGATAGGGTTAAATCCTGCAGAGAAAACTCAATAGGGCGATGTCTTAGAGAATGACCAGGGGTGGCAGCCTACATCAGCCTTCTCTTTCCATTACTCAGCAATCAAATACAAAATGTCCTAAGGATGCTCTGTTGAAGAGCCACTGGGCCAGATGCTCAACTAAGGAAAAACGAGGGACCCATTGTCAAAAACAGCTGGAAAATACATCCTACTTGTTTATCCCCTGTTAGAGCTGCTCAATTTATATTAGTATATTAAAGCCATTAATACTTAGGTACTGCAGTAAAGACATTTTTATTTTGCTTAAGCTAGCATTTCCCAGGTTTTTTTTTAAATAGAACTTTTTGTCTATCTTTTAATATTTAGCACCCGTTAGCATTCCATGAAACCCATGTCTGTGGAATAAACTTTGGGATGTACTGATTGAACTGGATGATATTTATTCAGCAACATTCTTATCTACATCCCCTGTGGAGAAGTTGGTCCACATGTCACTGCTAAGCCATAAAAATTAGGCAAAGCAGAAGGAATTGCATTGAATGAGTTAATAATGAGCTTATTTTTTAAATTCAACTCATCCCACCTCTTTAATCATTACATTTTTGTCTGTTTTATATTCTGGTAAATGTTCTAGGTGCTGGGAATAGAGAAGAGGAAAATACAGTTGCTTCCACCATGGAGCCCTCCTTATGTCCTTCTAGATCTGTGGTCAGCAAACTGTGGCTTGCGAGCCACATGCGGCTCTTTGGCCCCTTGAGTGTGGCTTTTCCACAAAATACCAAGGCTTGGGCAAGACTATTTTGAAGAAGTGGCATTAGAAGAAGTTTAAGTTTAAAAAACTTGGCTCTCAAAAGAAATTTCAATCGTTGTACTGTTGATATTTGACTCTGTTGACTAATGAGTTTGCCGACCACTGTTCTAGATGACTGCAATAGCTTCCTTGCTGCTGGCCTTCCCTACAATTTATTCTCTGTAGAGCAACCAGAATGAGCCTTTACAGGCCTAGGCAGATCATAGCATAGCTTTGTTCAGCGTTGCCCATTGCTCTTCATGGCAAAAGCCAACATTATTATTATTTTTTTAATAAATTTTATTGAATTTTTTACAGAGAGGAAGGGAGAGAGAATGTTAGAAACATCGATGAGAGAGAAACATCGATCAGCTGCCTCCTGCACACCTCCTATTGGGGATGTGCCCGCAACCAAGGTACATGCCCTTGACTGGAATCGAACCTAGGACCTTTCAGTCTGCAGGCTGACGCTCTATCCACTGAGCCAAACTGGTTTTGGCAAAAAGCCAACATTATTTACAGTGGTCTGTAATGGAGCTGTCCTGAACTGCAGCCACTAGCCACATGTGGCTGCTTAAATTATTTAAGGTTAAATAGAATTAAAAATCCATAGTGTAAACTTCCTCTATTGTACTTCGAGTGGTCTACACGTTTGTATGCCTGGTGGCTACTGTAGCGGGCAACACCGGTTTAGAACATTTTCATCCTCACAGAAAGTTTGGTTGGTCACATAATGCCTATAAAATCTGGTCTCTGTTGCCATTCTGATCTCATCTACAACTGCTCTTGCCCTTAGCCCCTCTGTTCTCACCACAGTATCCCCTGGTAGTTATCACACACTCAAGGCACAGTCCTATCAACTTGTCTGTTTCTTCCTCTGTCTAGCATGGTCTTCCCCACAGGGACACCTGACATTTCCTTGCCTCTTATAGTTCTTTTCTCAAATGTCACTTTCTCAGTGGTACTTTCATGCCCCCCCACACCCAGTTAAAATTGCAATTCCCATTTCTTATCTTACTGTGTCCTATTCCTCACCCTCCTTTATTTTTTCCCTAAGTGTTAATCACCATCTGACATACATACCCTTTACACATTTATTTGTTTACTCTTTGTATATTTCACAAGTGTAGAAATTTTTGCCGGTTTTGTTCACTGCTGTATCCAGTACCTAGCATAGTGTCTGAGATACAGCAGGTGCTCAATAAACATTTTTGGATGAATGAAGGAGCTTTATGGAGAAAGACACAACAATAGCACAATAACAGAAACATAAACAGATATAGATTTATTATAATGTCGGGTAGTGATACTTGCTATGGAGAAGTGAAAATACACACACACACACATACACACACACACACACACACACACACAAACACAAACAGAAGCCACACTAAATGGAAAGTGTTTCATCTCCATTTTTTAGTAGTCAGGGAATTAAGGCTCAGGAAAGTTTAATGAATTGCCCATGATCATATTCACAGTGGGTCAGCCACAATTTTGGACCTACATCCAGTAAGATGTTGGTTAATGTTTGAAGGAAATATAAGTATAGGTTTGCAGTGTTTGCCTATTTCCATGGTGTAAATCCTCATACCACACCTGATTCAAGCTACTGATATGATGTCACTGACCACGGAGCTGGGAAGAGATGTGTGTACAATCTGCTCCCCTGAGCTGTGCAAGCTCCAGGGTTCCACTGCATCCGACCTTGAAGACCAAGACCAAGTGTACCATGTGGCCACTCCTGGAAAAAAGCAAACAGACCCTTCAAAAAAAATCCCTACTTTCTAGAGACCAGGTGACCACTACACTCTGGAACCCCTGGCTCTTGCTGATGCCCCCATCCCCCCAAACCAGTTGGGTTCACATTTGACTTGTTTGAATGATGGCATTTTCCTCCTAAGAGGATCATGCTTATTTGACTTGACAGGAAAAGTCACCCTCAGAGGAATCTCCTGTCTACGTTAGCCTTTGAGATGGCTGCCTAGATGGCATAGGTAATTCTGTTGGACCTTTGGGGCCTGGGCAGACTACTTTTTAATTGATAATTCATGTTTCTATAATAAGTGGCCTCCTTAATAATAGTCTGCCTCATCAGATGTGATGATTGCTAATTTAGGTTTTCAGGCTTCCTGGATGTAATGAGCTCTAATAAGCCCAAGACTTGTCACAGACTCAGGAAAGCCCGTTTCCCCCTTGAAGCAATGATTTCCCTCAATCCCTGGACACAATTGGGCATCCTCTTAAAATATTAGTAAGTGTGACTGGGATGTTCACCCCTTTCCAAATAAAACATAAAATCCTGTTTTCATTAAGCCAAGCTATTAAATTAAGAAAGTGTTTTTAATTATCTGAGCATTTCAGGGAGCTCATAAAACATTTAAGAACCTCACAGAGGTGCTGCTGACGCCCTTTCAGAGTGAATTAGAGCTTCAACTTCTGCGGCAGGATGGGGAGGGCTGGGCCACAGCTACCACCAATTCCATTTGGTCAGGAGCACATACCCCCCAGAGGGAAGCTGGTGCAGATCTTACTGTTTGGTGGTGATGGTGGTTGTGTGTGGGTGGGTGCATCTCTGTCTTAGCTGTGGGGGAAACCAGATCAATTTCTTATAGAAAAAAAAGGAAGAAAACCCAAAGTCTAACAAACAAAAAAGGATTTCCAGATTTCCTACCACCTCCCTTGGGCCTAGCTCTCCACTGGATGCTGAGATTTAAAATGATGCATGTGCTATGCACTCTTTTTATATGCTCTCATCCCATCCTTATAGAAGTCATGTGAGTTACCTGATATCGCCCCCGCTTGATAGGCAAGGAAACTGAGAATTAAAATTATCCATGATAGGCACCTAGTGAAGTCAGCCCCCCAGAAGACACCAATTCTGTCTGACCCAAGGTCCTTGTACCTTACACTGGTGAGCGAGCTGTAGCTCATGCACTAAGGCCATAAAATAACTAATTATTGTCATCCTATATAATAAAGCGCTAATATGCTAATTAGACCAAACAACAGAACGACTGTCTAGACGACCTTCCATGCGACCGTCGTATGACCTTCTGGATGAAGCTGGGGCTGCGAGGGCCAGCCGGGCTTTGAGGGCCGAGCTCCTTGCACGAATTTCGTGCATCACGCCTCTAGTGGAATAATAAAAGCCATTTATTTAGGTTGCCAGGCACAATGCTATGCACTTCACAGAGCTTATCTAATTTAATCCTCCAAACAACTATATGAAATTACTGTTCCTTATATTACAAATGGAGGAACTGAATCACAGAGAGAGGCCTAGTAACTTCTGTTTGGCTGCACAACTAGTGCTAGAAGAGGAATCTGTGCCAGGACTGTTGGATCCCAAATCTATGCTCTCATTCACTCTGACCCCCCTCCCACCCACCCTGGTCTGAGCCTACCTGGTCAGCTGCGCAGTCAGTATTTTGTTAAGCAGCGGAGTATTGGGTTGTACCTGAGCACACACAGCATGAGCGAGACATTACTCCTTAAAACCCAGACCCAAGATTCCTGTCCCATCTCCTTTTTCCTCCTGCATACTCATCACTTCAGCTCATACCTACCCCCAAATGTACCTGTGTTCCTTGGATGAAGGACCCATTTGTGAATGATAAAAGTGAACTAATAGCATACCATTCCTCCCCCCCACCCCCAACATAGTTTCCTCACTGCTATTACATACAGGTTGCAGAGACATTGAAACCTTGGCCAGCAGTCATCTGTGCCCAGGTATCCAGGTATCACGAGCAGCTTCATTTACATCTTCTGGTGTGCTGCTCAGTATCATTACATGCAAGCATCATTCTGGATGAATATTAAGTCTTTTGGCATTTCAAAATATCTAGTAGACTATGTATATAGATAGATAGATAGATAAAGAGAGAGCGAGCGCTTAACAGACTGACAAAAAAATAAAAGCAGTCTTTTAACAAGGTCATGGCAAATGGTTTCTTATGAGAATGCCACTTAAAGCCCCGAAGGAGGGCAATTTAGCAATATTTATCCAAATTGTAAGTGCATAATATTTCAGACCCACCTATTCCTCTTCTAGGATTTTGTCCTTTAACTAAACTTGTTCCCAATGTTATATGTCCATTATTATTTGCTGCAATATTGTTTAAACCCTAACATATGGCTTTGTGAATGGAGAATGGTATGGGACGTTCGCAGAGTGGAATACTATGCAGCTGTATAAACTGAGGCATCAGTTTGTGTACTGAAATGGGAGAATCTTAAGGTATATTGTTTAGTAAAAAGAAGAAGCAAGGCACAGACCTGTGTATATATTGTGCTACCGTTTGTGTCAAACTGGGTAGAAGATAATGTATGTGTGGATGTTCTTGAGTATGCTTTAGAAATCTCTTAACATATATGGAGGTGGGGACTGAGCATAGGAAGGGACCTGGGTGGACAGGGGGAAGAGTGTGGTGGAGAATTTAGTCTGTATAAAGTTTTAGGCTTTTGGTTTATGAATCAAATGTACTACCTATACAAAAATTACATGACGAATTGTGGCAGGAGGATGGCATGACAGAGAGCATTCCAGATGGAAGGGCTAACACGGGGAACAGAAGCCTGGTATTTTCAGGGAACCCAGAGGGGGTCAGTGACAAAGCAGAGGAGGGGTCCAGAGCATGCCTTCTAGGACTTTTTGAAGATTTCTAGATCATTATCCTCAGAGTAACTGCAGGGGTCTGAGCAGGCAGGGGTTGCCTTGGTCAGGTTTGCCTCTTGGAAGGGTCACTCTGGCTACATGGACAGCCTGCTGGGAAGAGGTCAGTGTGGGGCTGCTGCTTTTGCCCAGACAAGAAGCTGTAGGGTTGAATTAGAAAGGGTGTGGCCACAACAAAGAAGTGATAGAATGTATTAGAAACTTGCCCTGCCAGCTGGCCCAATGGTTGAGCATCGACCTATGCACTAGGAGTCATGGTTCAATTCTAGGTCAGGGCACATGCTCGTGCAGGATGCAGCCAATCAATGATTCTCTCTCATCATTGATGTTTCTCTCCCTCTCCCGTCCTCTCTAAAACCATTAAAAATATTTTTTAAAAAATGAAATAAAATGCACTAGAGACATTATTAGGAGGGAAATCGCTAGTCCCAGGGAAGGTCTGAATTTGGAGGCAGGGAAACAGGTGGCACAGGTGGTGAGGATTTTGTCCAAGGACCGGTTTACACAACAGACAGGTGGGGGTGAGGAGGGGACTGGAGTGTAATCTTAGGCACACTGAGTCCAAGTCCCTTTGATGCATCACAGAGGAGCTGGCAGGAAGGTAGGCAGAGGGAGAATTCTAAAATTGGGAGAAGTCTGGCCATCGTTGGGAGACATATATGTAGACAGAAACTGAGGGTGTGTACAGAGATGAAATTTCCTGGGACAAAACAAGTAATTATGCCCTCCTCCCAGAGTTGTGAGTGGAGGGAGCCTGGTTATTTATATGCAAACAGCGTCTATCTGCCTAACAAGTGCATCTTGGATGCCAGTCTAATCAGTTACAGGGGAGTGGTCAGCAACAGCAATTATGCAGGTTACTTGCTCTCTCTTCAGCTCCAAGCTGGGCAGCACCCTTCCTCCCCCAGCTCCTTGAGTCTTTCTTAGGACCAGTCTCTCACCTTGGCTGTGTCATTCCTGCAGCTTAGAGGTGAGCCAGGGTGATACTTCCCTCTCTCTGAGTACCTCCCAGCTTAGCAAGCAGCGGCGGTCTCCGGGAATAATTGATATTACAGAAAACACAGGGCTGAGCGCCAGCTTCACATTCTCCAAACATTTAATGAGTCAACCTTTTCAGTTTCATCAAAGCCAAGCTTGGAAACTCCCCGGTGGCCCACTGCTAACAAATAGCAGGGTGCCTGCTTTAGCATCGCTGCTCCTCAGGTGTCTGTGTGGCTGATGAGACCTTGGCTGGATGACAGCAGCCAGGTGGCCCCATCTGTGCCTTTGTGCCTACTCAGGGGCCTCAGGTTTGGCAAGCTCAGTGAACCCTCACTCTTGCAGAGGATCAGTCCTCTATGTTGGCTCGAACATCCAGAGGTTGGCATGGCCTTTTAAACTGTGTGTGTTTAAGCTATCAAGACAGGACACAGCTGTTTGTGACAGGAAAGAGGAAGCAAAGGGCAGGCCTCATGGCATTGTAGAAGCAAGAGGGGCTCTAGTTCAGGTAGGAAGTGTGGATAAATTAGGGAGGGGAAAGGGAGCAGGGAGATGGGGCAGAATGGGAAACTAAGAGAAGAGATGATAACAGACAAATAACACACTAGAGAGGCCTGGGAACAGGCAGTTAGAGACAAAGATATAGCTATGTACCTACACACACAGAGACACTAACACAGAAATTGGGAGGGCACAGCCAGCTGCTCAGACTTAAGGCCACCTACTGGGTTCAAAGGCATGGAAAGAGACACTTGGCTCTCATGGTTTGGTTTGGTTTGATTCTTGACCAAAGTGAGCCTTGTTGAATGCTGAGCCCCACTTGATATATTGTTGTGATTGTTTGTAGTAGCAGTAGTAGCAGCAACAGTGGTGATGGGAGTTGATGAGGTGGCATTATAACTTGTTTTTTTATAGAGCTTTACAGATTCCTCCAAGCCACTGTACAAGGTAGACTTTATAATCTCTGCTGAGAATTCAATAGTTGAAAAAACTCACACTCGGAGAAGTCAAATCACTTTTAGCACATCACCCAGTTGGTTAGGAACAGAGGTTCTGAGATTGTTCACTGCCCATTTTGTGTACTTCCTTTCACCTGTCTTTCTTTCCCACTCATTTCATGAGGCGAATGTCTTTTTAAAAGGTCCTCACTCAAGTATATCTGTATTGGTTTTTAGAGAGAGGAAGGGAGAGAGAGAGAAACATCGATGTGAGAGAGAAATGCCTCCTGTACGTGTCCTGACCAGGAATCAAACTTGCAACCATTTTTGGTGTAACAAGAGGACAATCTAACCAATGAATCACCCAGCTGGGACATGAATATCTTTCTTTGAAGGTGCAACAGACATGGGAAGGAAGCAAAATTTCAGTGGTGCCAGTGAGATTCCCCAGTCTCCTTCAGTAGTCAGGTTGTATAATTCACCCAGAACTCCTGTTTGGGAAACTCCGCCTCTCCATTCCATGTCATTTAGGAAGGGGGAGATTTTGCCTCTTGGGCTCATGACCAGGCTGGCCAATCAAAGTGCAACAGTATTCTTCTGCTCATCATGATTGGTTCAGCCATGATTGGGACAAGTCAGGCCAATCAGAGGCCTGCCTTGGCCTTGTGAGCCAGAACTATTATGAAAAACCATCTTCCTTAGGGTCTCTGAGTTATATGGGTGAGATGAGGCATTGCTGCTTGTGATCCATATGCCTTAGCATCCTTGAACGCCTTCTCAGTCAGGTTACCTATCACGTGCCTTATTTTTGGCTTATGTTGATTTGAGTTTGTTTTTCATTCTTTATAATTAGAGGAGTCCTGATAAATGCATATTTAATTATTTTCCTCTATTAATTGCTTAAATTAGCTCAACTTGTCTACTCCTCATATTCACACATATTTTCATTTCCATACTTATTCTCCTTTGACAATAGGAAATAAGACTGACCTTAAAACTGTTCCTGCTATTAGTTGCCTCTGGAGATCATTTCTTTTTTTTTTCCTTTTTTAAAAATGACATCATTAGTGTACAGTACTATACATATTTATTTATTTTTAACTAGAGGCCTGGTGCACGAATTCATGAACGGGTGGGGTCCCTCGGCCTGAGGGACTGTGGGAGCGCACTGACCACCAGGGAGCAGCTCCTGTGTTGAGCATCTGCCCCCTGGTGGTCAGTGCACATCATCATGACATATATATATATATATTTATTTATTTATTTTATTGATTTCAGCGAGATGGATAGAGAGGGAGAAATAGCAACATCAATAATGATAGAGAATCATCGATTGGCTGCCTCTTGCATGCCTCCTACTGGGGATTGAGCCAGCAATCTGGGCATATGCCCTGAACAGGAATCGAACCATGACCTCCTGGTTTATGCATCGATGTTCAACTACTGAGCCACACCAACTAGGCTGGAAATCGTTTCTTGACCCAAAGCAGCTTCTAAGTGACTTTAGGGACACCTGTGTCCCTAAAATGTGATCATTCTTGAAGGCAGGGTCTATTTCTATAGGTGTTTGTATTTCTTTGCCTGAACCATACCAACAGCCCACTCAGCATGAGCAGAGAACTCAAATGCAAAGAAGTTTTGTGTGTGAAAGAAATTAGGTATTCTTCAAACGGAAGCTGCTTCTACTTGCTGGCTTATAGCAGTTAATTATTGCTGCATAACGTACAACCTGGAACCCAGTGATTCAAAGTGATGAGCATTGAGTTAGCTCTGAATTTTGCACATGGTTGGGTAGGTGGTTCTATTGGATTGAGCTGGCTTGATATAACTCTCCCATTTCTCAGGTTTGTGTTGGTCAGGCAGCCTTGCTGACCTAGACTGCATCTTCCTACATGGTCAGGACTCTGCTTCATGTGGTTTCACACTTTCTCACACGCAAGTCCAGGCTTGTTCTCATGCTGAAGACGAAGGAATGAGAGAGAGGAAATGGAAGTAACTCTTCAAGCTTCTGCTTATGTTGAGTTTGTTTCTGTCCCATCTGCTAAAGTAAATTATGTGACCAAGTCCAGAGTCGATGTGGGAAGGCATCTCTAAAGGGCATAACTATATAAGTATATTCTGTCATTTCCAATGAACATTCATGAAGTTCAGAAGAGAACAGACTATAGTCATTGCGTTGGCAAATGTTAATTGCTGATGTGAGACCCTAAGAATTCAGAACTTCACATGGGAGTGGATGGATGGCTAAGGCATAGCAGTGGACCTTTCAGCCATACTTGTGGAGGAATTTAGGACCACATGTACTGTTATTCTTCTGTTGAAAATATTTCACACAGAGAATTATTCTTTCAGTCTTTTACAACTGCCTCTAATCTTTTTTTTCCCCAGTGTCAGGACCCTTTTCTTAGCTTTCCAGGAAAGAGGGTCCTCTAAGAACTTAGTTTAGAATGGGAGGAAGACAAATAATCAGAAAACTTCAAGTTTCAAATACAAGGGCTGAGGCAGGTATAAGCACAATATGCTGTGAGCTTCCAGAGGCACTGCACTTAGCCCAAGCAGGCGAACCATTTAGAGAAATCTATTCTAAATTGATTGTTTTATTTGCTGGATTTTATATTGACATGTTTTGCTTTGTTCTCAATGTGTTCTGGGACTGCAGCCTATTCATTTATTATTAAGAGAACAGTAATTATTTCCAGGAGCTCTTGAGAATACACTTTGCTTCTCCTTTGCCTGATCTCTGCTGATTCTGGTATAACCTTCATACCTCTGAGGACACCTGTGGCAGGAAGTGACAGCCCTTGTGTGCCTGGTGGAACACAGCAAAGCCCCTACTCTGGAAGGAAGGCTTGCAGACCACAGCTTCTCAAACTTTAATGAGCATGTGGGTCCCTGGAGGACTTGCCAAAATGCAGATTTTTTATTCAGTAGGTGTGAGGTGAGGTTTAAGATTCTGTTTTTCAACCAAGCTCCTATGTCATGCCGATGCTGCTGATCTGTGGACCACCTTTTGAGTAGGAAAATTATGAAAGATCAGCAGCCCTTCTACACTGTTGACTATTGTAGCCAGGCTGAACAGAGGCCTGCCTGTATCTTGTCTGTCTACCTTGCTGACCTGTAAACTCAAGTGCAGATAGCACCCGTTTCTTGCCTGCAATTCCATTCCCAGTGCCAGGCACATAGAAAAATCTCAATAAATATTTGTCAAAAGAATACCTCCTAATCCTCCACCCATTTTCCATGGATGTGTGCATATGGACATTTACCTAATGGTCTTCCAGTTTGGTACAACACATAGAGCTACATTTATCCCATGGGCTGCTATCTTGACCCCTCATCTAATTCAAGACAGCCTGCATGTCCAGGACTGGACCACGTGACCTTCAGCCTCTCCTAGATTTGAATAAACCTCATCTAAATGCTTGAGTACCTGTCTGATTTGAGGAACTCCTTTCATTGACTACCATACAGTTCCCCATGTCATGACCATGGACCAGATCCGCTGGATATGGATTCTAGTTAAATATTTCACTAGAGTTTCTTATATTCTCTTGGACTCAATGGTTGACACTGTTGACCTCTTCCTATTGTAGATGTTCCGGCTTGGTTAATTTTCTCCAAATCTTTTAGCACCTTCCTGCTTTTTTACTTAGAAATCCCAGCAAAGCTGCAAGGTTGGAGCTGGAATGAGGCCAGTGGTGACATAAAGGACTAACATTGAAATATAAGATCATCATCAGCATCTTAGTTTGAGTTCCCACCCAGAAACTTGGCACCCTCTCTTTAAATTGCATTTTTAAAAAGCCAAAAGCAATTAGTCATTATGCAAATGATTCAAACCTCAGTTTCTTAAGCTGCAAAAGAGGAATAGCTGTACAATCCTTGTGGAGTTTTATTTAAGATGAAATTGTGATATAATAGACATAAAATGCTTAACTCCAGATCCGACACATGGACAGTGCTCCATAAAGGGTAATTTTTTATTTGGACTACTAAAGGCTGGGTCCTAAAATCCAGGATCCCCCAGGGAAGGGCTTCAGTGAATCCAGGATCATATCTCTAACAGCTCATCGTGGAAGGGAGATGGTTGGGTTCAGTAAAGGACAAAGTAGGAATAGTGAAGACACAAGGCTGACACCCCACAAGGAACTTCTATGATGAGAGTAAATGGACCATGGATTGGGCAACAGAGTAGCTCAGATATCTATATTCCTGGGACTCCCCTGAACTCCTGCAATGCCTCTCAAGCCTCCTGGCTATGGGTATGCTTGTACCTGCACACACCACCCAACACTTGTCCAGAATTGGTTCCATCCTGATGCTAATATTTTCTAAGCAGTCTGGATCACCATGAATTTTATTCTTGTCTTCTGTGTTTTTATAATCATCATAGAATATGGTAAATTAATTTATTTCCTCTATGCCAGGCACTATCCTAGACCAAGACACATCCAAAGATATAGTGCTGAATAAGCCAAAGAAAGGGCCTGTTCTTAATGGAGTTTAAATGTACTTTATAAAAGGGATGTAGATTTTTTACTTAGTCAGGAATTAAGATGGTGCCCTGTGATAACTCCCCAGCTGAGTAGAGGTCCTAGTAGGAATGCATACACAGTAGATACTTATGTGCTTACTAATTGAATCAATGAATATATACTGTATTTGTGTATAAGATGTGCCCATGTATAAGATGCCCCCCCTCCTTTTCCAACCCAAAATTAAGAAATCAATATTTTAAACATAAAACAATACATTTTTATTTAGTAATTACTGCAGGTAATGTTTACATACTAATACTATGATATTACACAGCATATCACTTTTTCAGCCTCTATTGCATCACTGCTCTCTTCTTCATCACTATTAGTTCCAGAAATATCAATTTCTTCAACTTCTATTGCATCTCTGCTATTTTCTGAATCACTGTCTGTATGTGTGAGATCATCCTCATAAACTGGAGGCATTTTCTGAGCTAATTTTGTTTCATGTTCTCATGGCCAACCCTTCTCTCCTCATGAAATTGAAGTACCATTTTGCCTTTCATGTAAAATCAAAAATGTTCATTTCACTTGCAAACATTCTTACCTGACATTGAATAAGCTTGGTTGACACACATAAGCCACTCTGGCGATGCTCCATAATCCAAGTCTTAAGCCTTTGCTCCAAGTTTGCCCATTTTGTTGGTTTTTCCTCTTAAGGCCTTCTTCTTTTTTGGCATCCTAAGGAGTTGTTCTTCCTGTTTTCTCCACGTCTGATCAGACACTCAGTGGGAGGAGGTGCAAATTGTCTCTCTGCAGCTCTGCTATTATTTCCATGCTCTTTTGCATAGTTGATTACATTCAGTTTGAATGTTGCAGAGTAAGACAATCACTTACTGGTATTTATCTTTTTATTTCTTGACACCTGGTCCCTGTTGCATCTATGCACTTTCCACCTCCACCTCCAATTATGGCATCAGCTGATGTCAGTAACAATAAAGCTCGTGATTGGAAGAAGCCTCTTTGACAAGGTATGGGCAGCTATGCACCTAGCGGCTCCTTCCTTGGCTGACTTCCATGTACAAAACACCCTACAATTTTCAGTCTAATGATTTCAGAGAAAAATAGCATCTTATACATGGACAAATATGGTAATTTTGAGGGATAGAAAGAGAAATGGGAGAGAAGAGCAATGAGATGGGTGGATTCACCAGGAGCCATTGCAGTCATTTCCTCCTTTATGGAATGACCAAGAACAAAAGTATGAGACAGGCTTTGAGATTTGACCATGTGCTAGCTATCATCATTGGAAAGATGGATATTTCAATAAATAAGACAAATTCCTGCCTGCCCAGCTAAACATTCTTTCTCAGTTCTCCATGAGTCTGGATGAGCTCAGAGCCTTTTACCACATCATCTCACATGCTGGAAGGTCCATCTGATCCCAAGTTTCATTGAACATATTTGGGGGAGTGATGAGTTGACTTTTCAAAATTTTTTAAATCTTAAAATCCATTTTTAATTAAGCTGATAAATGAACAACCAACATTATTTTAACTTCAATTGACATAATGTTGCCCAGTCCATCTTAGATTGCATTTAATTACATTAAGCTAGGATTTCTCAACCTTGGCACTATTGAAATTTGGGGCCAGATGATTCTTCGTTGTGAGAGGCTTTCCTGTACATTGTAGGATGTTTAGCAGCATTCTTGTCTTCTACCTACTAGATGCCAGTGGCTTTCTCCCCAGTTGTGACAACCAAAACATGTCCCTGAGGAGAAAAATTATCCCACAGTATCTGACAAGGTTTCTTGTGCTAAAATTGATCTGGTGTTGAGTATTGGTACTGTTGCATGCAAGCTATATGACATTGGACGGGTCTAGCCTGAGAGTCAGCTTTGCCGTATGAACAGTGTCAGTACTGAGTCCTGATGTGGTGAGGTTTAAATGATGACATGTGTAAAGGACTTCCACAGTGCAGAAGCTCAGTGACTGTGATCACATCTTATTCTTTGGCTAATAGACTAATAAAGAACTCGCCTCTATGTGGCCCAAGGACTCCCCGGCAGAATGTGAGTGATATGGAGCAGTACCTAAGAGCACAGGTTTTGGAGTGAGACAGACCTAGATGCAACTCCCACATCCACCATCTACTTTCTATGTGATAATTTCGGTCAATTTGTGTAACCTCTATGCCTCAGTTTTCTTATCTGACAATGATAATAACAGTACCCATCTCATAGAATCATTATGTTATGAGGATGAAAGGAGATCATGAATGTGAGACACTGAGCACCATGCCTGTGGCCAAGTCAAGTTTGCTCAATTACTATTAGTTGTTGTTGCTATTACTATTGGTATTATTTCACCCTTGGTCCCTTCCTGGGGGAAACTTCAAAGCAGATAGTGGCCTCTTTCCAGAGACTTCCTATGGAGCCAGGGTAGTTCAGTCAACAACTTTCCTAATGAGCTCAAGACTCCATCAGCAGGACCCTTTGTTTTCCTAGTAACTCTCTGTCAACATGGTTTCTGTTCCTGCATCAACATTTTACCAATTGCATTTTCACTAGCCTGCATGGGACTCAAGACTATCAATTGCTAAGTGGAGTAAATGATATTCATTGTTAAAACCGGGTAAATGCCTGTTTCCTTTACACAGTGGAAGGAACTGTTATAGGCTATTAAGTAAATAACTATAAATAACACACTATAAAATGCTTTACATATGCCTTATCGCACTGAACTTCAACACTGAAGTAGCTGTTATGGCTGGGTAAATTATATGTGTTTTTAAACACTGTCCAAAATACATAGTTGCACGTACTTTAAATCCTACACTACACAGTCTCTATAGCAACCAGCAAAACACAAAAGCCTTATTAAGCATTCTTTGTAGTATTTTTAGGATTTTAATCATTAGGAGAAAACTCATAGGCCATGTAGACACCAGGGAACACGAAGAACAAAAGTCTTTATAGGAACAAAAGAATGAGGCTGGCTTTGAACCTGGTGGGAGAGGATTTTATTTTTTCAAACTAATAATCACCAAGGGCCTTCTCTTTGTGAAGGCAGTGCTATGTTTTGGGTACATCAGACACAATTTTGGAATTACAATCTGGTTTTTCAACAGAGAAGAGAATTCTTCAATTAACATATTCCATCGAAAGATCATTTTCAAACTTTTCTCTTTAGTCACACCAAGAAAAAATTTCCTTACTATTCAAAAGTGAAGTAATATTTATTGTTTGATGTCTGTGTTGAGACTGAGTCACATAATTCTTTGAAAGGAAATTCGAATGGTTTTATTGGGGTGGGGCCATACTGCATCATTTGAATACTGTATTTACCCAATTGTCTATGGTGCGCTACAATAACAACAAACCTTAGACAGATCAGTAACTTAACACTGTAAGTCTCTTGCTCGTGCTATGTGTGCTATGTGTCTAATGCCAGTTGGTGGAGTTTCTGCCCCATGCTGTCACTCAGGGATCCTGAGGAATTATATCATCTTGTAATGCCACCACTTTGCTTGCTTTCCAGGGTTCTGCATGAGGGCAAAAGAGAGCTAGGGATGGCTTGGTGGCCCAGAAGTGGCACACCTCATTTCCACTCATACCCCATTGGTTACAACTCAAATCATGTAGCTGCAACAAAAGGTAGAAAGATAGGGGAGCACATGGAATATTTAGTGAGCACTAAACATCTTTGAGAAAAATATTACTTATTTGTCAGAACTATGCCAGACACTTTATTCTGCTTGATTTTATCTTTAAAACAACTTTGTAATGCAAAATTTCCCCATTCACTGATGGGGAAACAGGTTCAGCAATCATAAATGACTTGTTTAAGGTAACTAAACCCAAAATTGGAAGGGTGAATTTAGATTTGGGTCAATCAATAGCTGAATATAGGATACTCTGTGACCCATCAGTTCCACTCTTTGGGAAAGTACTTTCCCAAAAGTGCACACATATGTTCACTAAAAAATATGTTAATAGAACGTTCATAGAAGTACTCTTTTTAAGTTCCCCAAACTGAAAACAATCCAAATCCACCAACAATGAAATAGAGAAATTGATTGTGATGTATTAACAATGGAATACACTGTAGCACTAAGAATGAATAAATGGTAGCTACGTACAAACATGAACAAATATCGCAAATACTACATCGACTAAGAAGGTCATATACAAAAGAGTTCATGCTGTCTGATTCCATATTGTATTATTCAAATGTAAGCACAATTAATCTATGGTGCTAGAGGTCAGGATAATGATTCCCGTGGAGTTTGGTGATGAAGAGGGTACATGAGCAGAGCCTCTGTGTGTGGGTAATGTCTGTTTATCTGGATACTAGTTATGTGGGAGTGTTCAGTATGTGCACATTCATTTAGCTGCACAATTATAATTTTGTGCATTGCTTGGGAATGCCTTAATGCCCCTGGTTAGCCAAACGTTGTTATATGTTATACTTCAATAAAAAATCTACTTGGAAAAAGCAACTTGCAAAAGTAGAAATTGTAGGTTCAGATCAAACTGATTTGAGAGCCCTGTCCTTTATCAGGTAGCATTCATTGCTTCCCTGACCATGGCAGCTCTTAAAAAGTCTAGCTTGATTTCTACTCTATTAACGCAGCCCATCTATGAAGATAGTTCCTTAGAATTGTGGTTAGATAGAAACTTACAGCAAATTTGAAAGAATTGCCAAAGTCAACTACAATTCACTCTAATAGTGACTTTTATAAGATACTTTTCTTTCTTAAAATCAACTATAAAGCTAGATATCCATAGGATGGAGGGAAAGACAATGGAACCATTTCTTCTGCAGGCCAACAGGTGGGGAACCTTTTTTTCTGCCAAGGGCCATTTGCGTGTTTATAACATCACTAGAGGCCCAGTGCATGAAATGTGTGCACTGGGGTTGGGGTCTCTCAGCCTGGCCTGCACCCTCTAGCAGTCTGGGACCCCTCAAGGAATGTCTGCCTGCCAGCTTTGGCCCGATCCCCTCACAGCCCTAACCACTTGCCTGCTTGCCTGATCACCCATAACCACCTTGATTGGGCATAAGCCGGCAGTCAGACATCCCTCTCACAGTCTGGGGCCCCTTGTTTATTATGGCTGCCTGCAGTGGAGGCAGGAGAGGCTCCCGCCACCGCCACTGCATTTGCCAGCCATGAGCCCGGCTTCTGCCTGAGTGGTGCTCCCTCTGTGGGAGTGCACTGACCACCCACCAGGGGGAAGCTCCTGCATTGAGCATCTGCCCCCTAGTGGTCAGTGCACGTCATAGAGACCAGTCGTTCCACCAGGCATTCTGCAGGTTCAGTTGATTTGCATATTAGGGTTTTATTATATAGGATTCCCAGGCCATATAAAATTATCAACTTAAAAATTAGCCTGCTATATTTGGTTAAACATTTCATTAACTCACCCCTAATGCCTTGGCAGAGCCAGACCAAATGATTTCCCAGACCTTATATGGCCAATCGGCTGGATGTTCCCTAACCCTGGCAGGAATGGACATGGTCAAGTGTAGAGAAGAGAATGAAACCTGTATTAAAACAAGACAAACCAAAACAGTAGAACAATGTAGACTGGGACTTGAGATGTTTACCTTCACTTCAATTGGAGCCATCATAAAACTCAAAAACCATGTACCTGACCAGCTAAAATGAACTGGCAAGTGAAAGATTAATCCTATTGTTTTTCTCTGCCCCTTCCCGATCCCCTTAACACACCCAACACCAAAACAGCAATTCGGTGGAATGCTGACTGCCAACAGACAATGTTGTCTTAGAGACAGTATTAATGGTAAATCCTCAAGCTGTTTTATAAGTACCTCCCAGGTTGGCAACAGAAGGCTAAACACAAAATTGCAAGATGAGCTTGAATTTAATTTTGAAGTTTTCATCTGTCATCGTGTTATGACAGTATGGTATTCTGGGCTTTGCAGAAGGTGCCAGGCAGGAGCATAACACTCCTACTGGGAAGGACCTCTCTCCCATCTGTTCCTGTCTTGGAAGCAGTGTTTGTGGGATCATGGTGTTCAAAGGTTTAGTGGGAGTTGCTAGTGGCCACTCTAAAGATCTGCTAGATTCTTAATCAATGGCACTCTTTCTCTGCATACTTTGTTCGTTCATTAATTTATTTGGCATGCTTTTACTAAGCGCCTATTTTGTTTTAGGTGCCATACCTGGCTCTAGGCATGCACTAGTGAGCAAAGAACACATACTCACCACCCTGGAGAAGCTTCTGATCCAGAGGGAGAAAAGACAAGTAAGTGGGAAGTTTTAAGAGATACCAATGAATGTTGCAAGTTGGATTAAATGGTGTGCAAATAGGAGGAGTGGCCACCACACCTTGAGGAATGAGATCACTTCTTGGAGATAATGATGTCTAGGCTAAGACAGGAGGTCTAGTGCAGCTGTATTGAATGCCCGCAACGTTGCAATCACTGTGCTTGGCTTTGGAAATGTGAGGGTGGCATAGAGTTTGATAAGGGATACAGATAATCAAATGGACTGTTTCAATAGCTTCATATTTAACTGGGTGTTTTGAGACCAGCTTGGTGGAGATGATGTCTAAATTAATTCTGGACAAATAAATTAGGGGGGAAACTCACAGAGAGAATATGGGGATGTTCTAAGTGAGGGAATAGCATTTGCAAAGCATATTCATGAAACAATGGACCTACAATGGGTTCTTTGTATATTGAAGGAGGGATGGGAGAGGGGTAGCAAGGAATCTGAAAAGTGCTCAATGTGGCAATTAGAGTGAGCCTTAGTAATTTTGGTGAATCACCAATTGGTGGTGGTGGTGACTCCATCACCCTATGTTTGATATCGATCACCCTAATAACAGTATGGGAGGAAGGCTAAAATTTGAAATCCAAGTTAACGTGACCACTATACGTGTTACCCACAAGCCTTATGCTTCCTGCCCTCTCTCACTCTTTGGGCTGTTAAAAACACGACATCCAAATCCAGAGAACAACCACTGGGAACAGAATAACCTGTTATCTCGAGTATCCCCTGTGGACACTCGGCCTTGGTGCGGATTTATACAACTGCATTTAGGGCTGATGATAGAATCATTGTTATTTTTATCCCTTCCATGACACGAACCAAGAAAAAAAATCATAATAAAATTTTACAAGTTAGCTGCCACTGAGAATAAACAAGAGAGCACTATACGAAATGAATCAGAGACTCTAACTGAATCTCGTCTCAGGACAATAACTCTAATGCAAAGCCAGGGTCTGAGGAGGTCGCAGTGCAAAACTCTCCTGGGGCAATTCTGGGGAGAAAGGAGATATTCTCCTCCTGTCATTTTCACTTCATGTCCTAATACCTCTGCGGATGTGCAGAGAAAACATAATCTTCGGCCCCTGCTCTGAATCAAGATTTGGCTAACGAGGGCCATTAAGGCATCCCCAAGGATCACAGAATTAACCCTCTGTGAACCTAGGGAAGCCACCAGAAGAAAGCTGCTTGATTCTAATCTCAACTGAATCAAAATGTCACTTGCCATTAAGTTCCATTGGTGTTTACCCCCCTTTTAAATTACACGATTACCTTTAAATTGTGTATAGTAGATCATAACCGCTGTCCATTGGAGGTAATGGGGAGTGATTTCATTTTACTCATGGACAGGCTGCCTTTTCTAGAGTCTTTGTGTTCATTCTCTGTCCATTTCAGGTTCCATTTAGGTATTAGTGAGAAATAAATTCTGTAGCACAGGAGACACTGCATGTTTGCTTTTGGAGTTAGCTGATGATTCTGTAGAGATTCTCCTGAAGCCTCTTTTGTGTGTGTGAGAGAGACAAATATGCACTCTGCATGTCTCCTGGGTGGTCTGGAGACACAGGACACTGCATTGAGCTGATCCCATTAATTCTAAAAAAAAAAAAAAAAGAATCATCAGTGGAAAGATAGGTCTAAACTTAGTCATCTTTTGTTGCTTTCGATTAACTTTAGTGTAACTGCTTATAGACCAAGTATTATTCATCCATCCCTCACTCATTCATTTGGCATGGTCCTTGTGCATCTGCTGTGTGCCAGACACTGAGCCTGGTCTTGGGTATGGTGGGGAGCTAGGAGCTTACAATGTAGTGGTGGTTAGGCAAATTAAACAAGCGGTTCCATTTAATTTGTTTGATTAGGAATATGAGAATAAGAGGCCCAATTTAGGTCCATTTATTACAGGGTTGAGGGCATAGGCAAGGCTCCTCAGAGGGAATTACCTCTGAGCTGAGACCTGAAGATTGAGAGCTTCACCAGCTGAAGGGTCTAGAGGTGGGAGGGGAGGGAGGCAGCTTAGAATGGAAAGCAGCTCAGGGGGCCAGGTTGAGAAGGATGTGGATGGAGAAAGACAAGGATCTTATTACAGGGAGCTTTGCAAGACCTGCTAATGAGTGTGGACTTTACCCTGAGGGTAAAGGAGAGGAGAGGAGAGAGGGGGCCGGATGTGCATTTTAGAAACATCACTATGGACATCCTATTCATAGTAGATGGCTGGTTCTATGGGGATCTGGTGCATTTGTAAACCTGATGAGATCTCACTTGCAATGTCCCTTTCCCCAGAGACAACCTCTAACCAGCTGCATCCTTTGATTTTGATCTTTTCCCTCAAGAACACCCTCTGGGCTCCATTTATTCCAATTCTGTGTGTAATGAATCCCAGGAAGCTCATCTAAAGAGGTTCACAGCCAAGAGTTGAAGTCATAACAAGGGTGTTAACACCCATAGCCCAAGATCCTATCCAGAGGCCACTTGTAAACAGAGGATGTCTTAGGGTTTGATGTGGCAAAATGACATAAATGGCTGTAATGTCAAGTTCTTCTACTTCACTGATAGAAAACATTTAAAAGTTATGAGCTATAACTTTTCTGACATCCGCCAGCATTATATTGGAGAGACCACTGGACTTAGAGTCTTCAGATACAAATTTTAAGTTCACTTATGTCATTTAATACCATAGGCATGGATTCAAGACTTTGTAGTCCCAATTTTTCATCTAAAAAGTGAATGTAACTCCTACAACCCAAGATGTCTTAAGGACTCATTGGACTCAGTGACATAGGCATAGCATATTAGAGATGTTTATTGACTGAATGGAAAGGAGATCTCGGAGAACGCTCTGGCTCTGAAGGCTATAGTCTCCTCATCTGTAAAATGAAAAGGTTGAGTTAGATGCTGTTGAATTCTTTCCAGCTCAAATCTGTAATTTCCTGATGCTTGCCTATTTTGGCAGCTTGTACTTAGCATGGTGTGCTAAGCAGAAGAAACTTTGGTTTGGTATCTTGTAAAGTCAAAAGGCAAGGAGTAAATGATTTCTGAGAGAAGAAGCCCTGGTGAGTACTCTGGTCTCCCTAGAATTACTCTTATCCCCAATGCCAGGTGATGAGAAAAGTTTCATTTGCTGCTGTCACTGGCTTCACTTGCCTTCTCTAGTGGAGACTTGGTCTTAGAGGATACAGCTGACCAGGTCTTCTGGAAGATCACTTTGCACCGTAGAAGAAAATTACTTTATCCTTTTATGTATCTCATGAAACTGTTGATGCATTGTTCATGCTAAACAACAACAACAAACTTTGTGTTTCTTCCTGAGAAAGGACTAGAAAGGAGATGATTTTGAGTGCAAAATATCTGATATCTGATAACGAATATATGTTCTTGCTGGCATCTGAAAGGTGATTTGATTTGGACTGTAAGCACCTCTGATAATTACCCCTTCTCTGCAGCACTTTTAATGTACATTTGTTCTCTCTTGCGGTATTTATGGAATTTATTCTTACTAGGTGGACATGGCTTTACTCACTTTTTAATGCCTCCACGATTGGCCTTTACTGCAGTGATATAGCTAAGAATAGCTCACGTGGAACTGTTCCAAAGACCTGGGAGTGGAAAGTTTGGGGGAACAAAAATCCTGCCAATTTAGGAATGTCTAAAATATGCCCTCATCACAGTTGAAATATCTCTTGGCTACGGTGGGTTATTTATCTCCTATACCGTTGGGACCTAGGGCCTGGAGTTTTCTGTATTATCTGAATGTTTTGGTGTTTCAGAGAATGCTGACTGTAATGGTGGTGATTGTGTAGGACCATCCAGATGCCTACCCAGAATGCAGCCCTCAAACCCTAGGAAACATAGCTGCAAATCTGTCATTTTGTTCTCTAACTTTGCCATGCTGTCACATTCATTCTGAGATCAGTCCTTTTAATTTTAGTCGTTCAAATGGTGTGTAATGGTATCTAATAGTTTTAATCTTCATTTCCCTTAATGGCTACTTATATTGGTCACCTTTTCAAATACTTGCTACCCATACATCTTTGTATTTAGTGTTTTTTTTTTTTTTCTTATTATTGGCTTTATTTTTTTTTATATAAGTCCTTTACCAAATACATGATTTGCAAATATTTTCTCTCAGTTTGTGGCTTGTCTTTTTATTCTCTTAAAAGTGTCCTTTGAAGGGTAAACATTTTAAATTTTTATCAAGTCCAATGTATCAACTTGTTCCTTCATGGATCATGCTTTTGATGTTATGTCTGAGTAATCTTTACCTAATCCAATGTAAAAAAGGTTTATTCCTATATTTTCTTCTTGAAGCCTTCTGGTTTTAGGTTTATATTCAGGCCTGTGATCCATTTTGAGTTAATATTATATACTAGAGCCCCGGTGCACAAAATTTGTGCACGGGGGGTGGTGTCCCTCAGCCTGGGACCCCTCCAGGGATGTCTGACTGCCCATTTAGGATGGGCAGTCGAACGTCCCTCTCACAATCCAGGACTGCTGGCTCCCAACTGCTCACCTGCTTGCCTTCCTGACTGCCCCTAACTGCTTTCGCCTGCCAGCCTGATCACCCCCTAACTACTCCCCTGACAACCTGATTGATGCCTAACTGCTCCTCTGCCAGCCTGTTTGCCCCTAACTGCTCTCCCCTGCAGGCCTGGGTCCCCCCCAACTGCCCTTCCCTGCAGACCCAGTCACCCCCAACTTCCCTCCTCTGCTGGCCAGGTCATCCCCAACTGCTCTCCCTTGTAGGCCTGGTTCCTCCCAACTGCCCTCCCCTGCTGGCCATCTTGTGGTGGCCATCTTGTGTTCACATGGGGGCAGGATCTTTGACCACATGGGGGCAGCCATCTTGTGTGTTGGAGTGACCGTCAATCTGCCACCATTTCTGTTGAGCTTTATGTATCTTCTATAATTGAAACTTTGTAGCATTGAGTGGAGGCCTGGGCTGGCAAGGGCAGGTGGAAAGTTTGGCTTCCTCTATTGCCAAGGAAACCCAAGCCCCCTCCTGCTCTCTGTGGCTGCAGCCATCTTGGTTGGGTTTATTTGCGTATTCCCTCCTGATCAGCTGGTGGGTGTGACTGGTGGGCATGGCTGGTGGGTGTAGTGAGGTATGATCAATTTACATATTACTCTTTTATTAGATAGGATTGTTCAAGGTATGGATAAAATTCCTAGCACCATTTGTTGTAAAGACTATAATTCATCTACTGAATTGTCTGTGCACCATGTAGAAAATCAGTTGTCTATGCATTAAGTTTTATCAAATATATTTTTATTGGTTTCAGAGATGAAGGAAAAGAGAGAGAGATAAAAACATTAATGATGAGAGAGAATTATTGATTGGCTGCCTCCTGCATGCCCCACATTGGGGATCGAACCCACAACCCAGACATTGTCCTGAGAATCAAACTGTGACCTCCTGGTTCATAGGTCAGGGCTCAATCACTGAGCCAAGTTGGCTGGGCTATGCATTGATTATTAAAGTTTTATTATAATTCTTGAAATCAGGGAGTGTTAGCACTACAGCTTTATTTTTTTAAAAGTTGTTTTGACTATTTTAGCTTTCCATGTGACTTTTATAATATTATCAGTTTCTACCATAAGAAGCCTACTGGGATTTTGCTTAGGGAAAATTAACATCTTACCCATATTGAGGCTTCTTACCAATGAACAGAGTATATCTTTCCATTTTTTATGTCTTTAATTTCTTCAGCAATATTTTGCAGATTTCAGTGTACAGGTCTTTCACATCTTTTGTTAGCTTTATTCCTACATATTTTATATTTTTTAATGATATTGTAAATGATATTTTAAGAGTTTTGATTTCCAAGTGTTTAATGATAGTGTATAGAAATGGATCTGATTTTGTATATTGATTTGGTATACTATAACTTGTTAAACTCATTTATTAGTTCCAGTATTCTTTTGGGGGATTCCACCAGATTGTCTACATAGAAGATCATGTCATACATGAATAAGGACAGCTTTAATTATTTCTTTCCAGTTGGGATCACTTTTATTTCTTTTACTTGCCTTATTGCACTGGCTAGAATGTCCAGCACAACACTGAATACTGGTGGTGTGAGTGGACATTGTTTTTTCTTTCACCTGAGTATAGAGGGAAAGAATCCAGCCTTCAAGTGTGAACTCAGAGCATTTGCAGACAGAGACCATCTGGGCTCTGCAGTTCATGGAAAGCCCCAAATGTATATATTTTCCCATTTCTGGTGAAGATTGCTGTGGAATGCGGAATATCATTACACAAAAATTAGAGTCAGCAGCTGTCACCAAAGCAGATGATGAAAACAGGATTTAAGTAGGATTAAGTACAGAAATAGTCTCCTCACAAGCAGACTAAGAGCCTAATGAGAAGGGCCTGCAAATTAATATCAGACCTGTGCTTTAGATTATTTACAACGTGATATTGTCGGGGTGACATTAAGTGAGAACCAGGGCTTTGCAGGTTGGTACAGCTGGCCTAGATTTGGCTTCCTGAGCTGCAATGGCTGGGGAAGAACTTCAAAACAGCCCCAGGTGTGTGCAGTGGGGCACTGGGCCCGCTCCCACAGGCTCTCCAGAGCCCAACATGGTGATCTCTGCCAAGGCTTACATTCCATGATGTCATCTTGATAGCTTGAAATGGACTATAGTAGGAGTACTTACATCATGAAAATTTGCCTAATGCTACAAATCAGGGACTTTTCCCCCAGAGAGCTGGTTGTTAAACCTTTATCAGCACACCACTATGTAACCAATACTCTGTATATAATTATTATTGATATGTTAATATGTTAACGTTAGTTATAATTTGTGCATTTAAGAGTAACACACAACAGGATTTTATGTAGAGCTAAGAAAGAAAAGTGCTATATCAATGATAATTTTGCAGTTCCATTGATAGAGGACACATCCAATTTCCAGCTGGGCTAAAATGTGAGAAAAACCTGAACTTTAGCATTGAAGAAATACAGCATCACTAATGTTCATTGTATAGGAAACACTATATGCACCTGTTACTCATATAAAATGCTTAGCTTCATATAAAGTGCTTACAAAGTCCTGTTTTAAAAAACAACAACAATGAACAAAGAAAACAAAAGTTTTTGAACTTTGAAGTATTGAAGTTGGTAAGCCCAGTTCATAATCCGAGTCAAGATTTTGAGACCTTGTGTAGACAAACCAAAGAAGCAGCCCTCTTTCTCCCACTCTCACATAGCACTTACTGCCTTTTATTGATATAATTTCTTTACTCAATTTTCTGCCTTTCTAGATAATAGCATGCTTGAGGGCAGAATCCCTGATTCTTATTACCCTGTATATTCCCAGTATTAAGATTGTTGTCCATATCACTGTAAGGGATCAAGAAATAGCAAGTGAAAAAACATCTAACCCGGCTGGTGTGGCTCAAGGGTTGAGTGTCAACCTATAACTGGGAGGTCATGGTTCAGTTCCCAGGTCGGGCACATACCTGGATTTCTGGCTCAATCCCCAGTGTGAGGTCTGCAGGAGGCAGGCAATTAATGATTCTCTGTCATCACTGACATTTCTATCTCTCTCTCTACCTTTCTGAAACCAATAAAAATATTAAAAACACACACACACACACAATCCATCTATCATAGTCTATTATCTATCTCACCCATCTGTGTATCTATATGTCTGTCTATCTATCTATCTATCTATCTATCTATCTATCTATCTATCTATCTCATCTGTATATCTATCATGAATCCTAAGGAAGGCATATCTATGTTTGGGAATACCATTAGACAACATGAAAGTGTTACTTTTACAGGCCTTTCATCATGACTTGGAAATCAGATACACATTTGAGTAACCTCTTTCCTCCTGACAGTATCACCAAAGAGCCCAGCACTCAGAGCTGGCCAAATAACCCAGTTGGTAGGGTCGGATATTTCTGAGATGTGAGTTAAGTATGAAGATGATCAATGCTTGATCATATCGAATGCATCACTGGCCTGCAAGCTGGCATTTGGGCGTTCTGACATCAGTAGGTTTGCCCATTCTTGTTCTTCCCTTAAGGGACTGAATACAGGGCAGTATCTTCAGCTGCTTAATAAGCATCCGAAACAAAGCCTCAGGCTGCTGTTCTGAGGCAGCGGGTTCAGTGTGTGAGGAGCTCACCCATTACTACCTGGTACCAGCCAAGCCCATCATTCTGATCCACTTGGACATGGTGGTTTCCTTCCTTTTCTTTTTTTCCCAGAGGCTGAAAATATCCCCTGATGGCTCAACAGAGAAGAATAAATTGTCCTCATGTATTTACACAGAGGAGGAGATTTTCCCCATTGTATTTGCAATTCCGTCTCATGCGATGACCTCCATTTTCATAATCCTTCATGGAGTATCATGATTTAAAAAGCTTTCTCTCCCTGCTGTTTCTGTTAAAAGGTTTTCTGGTGCGATTCTTGGAAAGTCAAATTCTGCATTTAAATGTTGTATTTTCGCAGATATAATATAAAAGAGGCCATACTTCTGGCATGTTTTTCTTCCTGGGAGAATAGCAAGCAATTCCATCCTCCTGCATATATTGTTAACCAGCCATGAGAGCATACAACAGCTTTAATAGCAAAGCAATTGTGATTACATCTTGCTTGTAATTACATTTATTTGCTCACATATGTCCAAAAAAAGCAAGCATTAGCCAGACCGTATGTGTATGGTGTATGTGTTTGTGCAAAGAAAATCATCCAGCAGATCGGCAGTGAGGAAAATAGCTTTCAGCCACTTAGGTCTCTCCCGTCACGGACACTCGCAAAGACTGTCAGAGCTCACTTAGTTTTTGCTTCCATGCTTCTAAAATCGATTGCATTTGGAAAGCAGGGGAATTTATTATGGGTGATGGATTTGCATCAAAATAATCAAAATATTAGGGGCTGCATATAACAAGATACATGTCTGTGATCCCATAGTGAAGAAAGTTGAGAAGTGCCACGGTTGAAAGTAGCTTTAGAAATGGCCACTGTCCCTTCCGAAGAAGGGATGTATGCAGCTTCTCAGGGAATTTAAGGAAAATAAGAGGGTTACGTGTGTGTGAAAGAATTTTAGATCTGCATTGTTGAGCTGTCCCTAAGGAAAATGAGAAAGTGGCGGAAATGGCATTGGTGTTAGTGAGACAGATGAGTTTGGATCCTGGCTGTGCCATTCATAACACCAAAGACTTTAGGGAAGTTACTTCACTCCTCTGTGCCTTCATTTTCTCACCACTACAATGGGGGTAGCAATACCAAGCTTACTGCGCTTTCTCATTTATTACTCATTCGACTATTACTTCCTGGCTGTTTGGGCCACTGCTGTACTCTTGGAACCTGACACAATCCCTGGATCATCATGCTTCCTAGGTTAACATATTTTTTAAAATAAATGAGTGAAAATTATTTCTTTACCAATCACAGCTATAGCCTCACTCTTGTCTGCCTTCCCTATAGATCAGATATTTTAAGATATACAATCATAGAATCATCCCAGCTTTCTCTCAGTATCCAATCTGTAGCAAACTCTTAGTTTCTTGAATCCACTTCAAAATCACCTAACACAAGCCCCAAATCCTATAGCTCCCTTCTAGGCTCTTACTGAGAAAATCCATGGCTTCCAATGGAATGGATTATCTCTTGTTCCAATAAGCCAAACTCTCTATGCTACAGTTGTGTCCTGGGTGTCTTTGGCTGATAGGCATTGTCAATCAAGAAACACAGATGTATGTAGCAGCCCCCACATACCCCAAATCCTGCTCTGTACTATGGAGCTGTTAAAGGCTTGATGGGGTCCTATCATGAAAGAGCAACATGAAACAGTTTGGTAATAAACTACAAAGAAGGGGCACTCAGAATGCCCAGAGACAGAAGTGTAGAGAGGGGGCCATACTACTTTGGGTTCAGTTTCTGACCATCATGTGCGACCTTGGCCAAGTTGCTTAATTTCTTTAATCCTGTTTTATTATTTTTAAAATGAACATGATAATATACCTACCTATAGAAGTGTGTAAATTAAATGAGAGACTCCATGAAAAGAGCCCAGCACAGGATCTGCCACATAATAAGCATAAGATAAATGTTGGTTCTGTATCTTACTAGGGGATGTGTGGTTACACAGGTATACACACTTATACAAACTCATTGAACCATGTGTTTAAGATCTGTGAATTTCACTATATGGAAATTACTCAATAAGGTAGTTCATAATTATAAAGCAAAAAAGAGCCCTAAAGGCAGGTTAAGACCAGGGAAGTCAATACAAATCAAGGAGGCACTTCAGGTTTCCAGAGCAGCATTAGGAATTCTCCATGATTGATAGGATAGAGAAGCATTCCTCTAGACCCACCCTCCAGCCAGTCCCCAGGCCCTTTCCCCCTCTCTATGAGCATGGCTAATCTTATAGACTGTGTTTCAAATGCCAGATGATTCTAGTGAAGCAACTGAGCCTTTTGAGAAGAAAAAGTCCTAAGTACATGAGAGATTATTGTGAGCTGAAGTTATTTAGTGGAAGCACACCAAAAATGCAATATGATTTTGGATAAAAAATACCTGGATTTAAATCATGACTTCTCTGATTTTGTGACACTGGCAATTTACTTCACCTTCCTATATTTTATTGTAATCTTTGGCAATAAAAAAAAAGACAGATATAATACCTATAATTTGGCATTGGCATTGTTGTATTGTTGAAAAAGAGAATGGTTGTGAAGTGTTTAGCATATTGGGCATATGAAAGCATTTTATAGCCCTTGTGATGGTTGAGGTGCTGGTGATGGTGATGATGGTGATGGTGGGGTTGGTGGAGGAAACAAGAAACTTATATAGCAATATGTACACTGACCCAGAGTCCCAAAATATAAATTGAATCATATTTTCATTCAATTGAGGATTGAGACGTTTATACTTTTATGCTCTTTAAGCTTCATCTTCTACTGACCTAGTGTTCTGTGCTGCCCACATCAGTAGAGAGATAGCAAAGGCTGGAGCCTCTGCCTGCCCTTTTATGAAACCAAACTGTTGGTACTGATATCAGTGTCTCTGGTCCTGCCTGAGATCTAGGCTCAGGCATTGTTTCTTATCCCATACAAGAGCCCTGTGACTTCGAGTGAAGGCATTTGCCTGTTTTTGAATCTTTTAAGAGTGCCTTCAGAGCTCCATTAGCTCTGAGCCTCTCCTCCTCCCCTCTTTCCCAGGCTGCACTTCAAGTGCTCCAGGGATGGAGCCCGTTCTTCTCTCATGAAGAGCCCTGGGTAAAGCCCATACTGGCACCACCTGAAACCACAGCATCAACCTAAGCATGAGCTGAACAAGGGTTTGCAACACATCCCAATGCTCATGTGCGATAGACCCCAACTTTATTCATGCAATGCAAAAGCAAGCCACATCCTGTGATCGGTCCTCTAACACCGCCCCCCCCCGCCAACCCAGAAAATAATAAATTAAACATAGTATAGAATGCAAAAAGGTTACATTGAGACATATACTATTTGAAGGTTTAATTCATTTTTCTAGTGTATAAGACACAAGGCTATTAAATTTTTAAAGCAGTGATCTCCTAAACTCTCTACTTTATGAGGGCTTTCTTCATAAAGATAAATGGTTTCCTTGCCAAATCAAATGCAGATTTGAAACAAATTAAGTTAATGTTCAGTGGTACAAGGTAGAATGGATGGGGGAGCTGTTTTATTTTGCATTGTAATAACCATACACACCTAAATCAATAGCTGTGGAAAAAGGCAATAATATCACATAACTGCAGGAAATGAAATATAGTGGCTGGGTGGGGGAACAGGCTGCAAACAGAAAGGGTTTGTGTTGGAATAATGACATTTCATTAAACAGGGAAGGAGCACTATTGAAGAGAAGTCCATAGCAGTAAATTCTATTTCTTATAATAACACTTGAGACGAGTTAAAGTTGGCTGGGTATTGTGATAAAGGATAATGCCGCCGTCCTTTCATGCATTGTGCTATAATTTTATGTTTAAAGGAAACCTGAGATATTAAAGGGGCAGTGCATCTTTTCACAGTGCGTCCTTATCCTCCTAGTCATTTGCCTAATTTGGTACAAGGTCCAATAATCTGTCCGTAAGTCAATAGTTTGATAAGGAAGGTGGCCCTAGTTTTTTTTTTTAAAAATGCTCTTGAATGAAAGCCAACAGGATTTCTTTTTCTCTTTTTATTTTTCTTTTGTTGGGGGCAGGGCAGGGACAGAGGGATTTGCTGTTAATGAAAAGGGCTTTTTCAGCTGTTATTAGAAACACATTCCCAGAGCTGGTATTTTCCAGCATATCCTTGCCACCTCTAGTCCATAGACTAGCTCCCTAGGTAGGACATATCCTAGGATATCATGAAGTGCAGGGGCCTAACTCAGGGATCTCTCTGTATCAAAACCACTTTGAGTCAACCATTGTCATCTTCTCAAGCTGACTCTAAAAAAGATTGTACAAGGACCACTATGTCCCTCTTCCAGCCACAACCTGAAATAGGATGTTCTTGGATCTGCCCAGTGCATTGAAATCAGTCTGCGGGGCCTGGAAGCTGGGGAGGAGCCACTACTTATTTGTTCCCAGTGGTCCTCCTTCTGTTCTCTTCACCTGAGGACACAGAAGCACCTTTCCCAACTTGCACCTACATGCCCGCCTGGAGCTGGGCCTACAGGGATGTTGTCAGGAAAAGCAAAATACTAGTTGGGTCACCTCCTCCAGGAAGGCTCCTCTGCTCTCCACAGTTAGATGCACTTTAAGTGTCCATTCACGGTGCTGCTGTGGAGAGGGAAGATGGCACACTATGCATTTTACTGTCTTGTCACAAGTAACCCTGGCTGCATAATGGGAAGCAGGTATCACAGTTACACACACAGGCTCTGGAAGACAAACCACCCAAGTACAAACTACGGTGGGTGACTCTAGAAGCTCTGGAATCTTGGACAGCTCCCTTAGCCCCTCAGTTTCCTCATCTGTGGAATAGTACCACCCCTCAGGGATTTTGTAAGAGCTCAGTGAAAGGATGCATGCGAAGCAGCATAGTACCTGGCCTGCAGAATGTTAGTTGTTGTTGGTACAGAATTAATATCATTGTCTCCATTATGCATCAGGTTGTTTACTGTATAAAACTGCAAGAATGCCTCAGGTGTCCCCACCCATGCAGGTGCCTTAATGCCTCTGTGTCGCAACCTCCCATTTACAGTAAGCCCATTTACCAAATGCTGCTCTAACGAGTAGGAAGTATTGCATGGACTTTAATAAAACAGCTCCTGTGAGACAACTGAGGGCACAGAGCAAGCAGAGTATGCAAAGTTACCCACAGGGCGTGGCTCCTGGAACTAAGTGAACGGTTCTGCTGATCTTAATACCAAGTCATTTCCTGCTCCCCAATGCTAGAGAACCACGGGAGCCTCCAGGCCAGAAAGGACTGGCAGGAGCCATCCTGGGGCCCAGTTGGGCCAGTAGGGAATATACAATAGGTGTTTGCCACCAACAAAAGTAGTAGAGGTTGCTCAGTCTAGTGCCAGGGGTTGAGTCAGGGCACGGGCACCCAGCGCCCAGAGCAGACACAGTGCAAGAAAGCCTGAGGGGTATGCGCTTCCAGGGACCACTATTCTCCATGATGGGAAGCACCACACATTCTGCAGTGGAATGTGGCCAGCGTGAGTGCCAGATTGATGTGTTACCTCCAGGCACCACTCATCCTGGCTTTCCTGCTGGCATGGGCAGGAGAGAAGACTGTCCCCTCCTGTCTGCGGATGGCACAGCTTGTGTCTGGGGTAGGCCGAGGTGATTCTCTGTACCTTCCTCAGCCTTCACACCTCAGCTCATTTATGTCTGCTGCCACATGGTTCTGCATGTAAACTCGAGACCCTACCTGGTGCCTGTCAAAATTCTCCCACTTCTAGCTGTTACTTTCTTCAGGAAAATAGCTTGGCCTCTCTGAACCTTCATTTCCTTTTAAATTAAATGCAAATCGTCATGGTGATGATCTGAGGATTAAGTTGGGCAACCCAAAAGAGCTAGTGTTGTGCCTGGCAGCTCACACATTTTTAATAGATACTAGTGATTATTAAACAATAACTAAAGATTGATCCATCAGATAAGCAAGAGGCAAAAATTCAGCCTGTGTGGGTGACTCAGGAGGGAACTTACCTTCACTCTCCTCAATATCTCTTATATTGAAGGTAAAGAATGCTGCTGCCTCCCTTGATAGCGTATAGCTTAGAGATTAGTATTTGAATTCTGAAGCCAGACATTCTGAGTTTGAATCTCAGTTCTTCCCTCTCTGCCGCCGACACCCTTTGTGCCTCTTTTTCATCATCTGTAAAATGGGGACAATAACAGAAACGTTCTCAAGGGTATGGGTGGGGATGAAGCAAGTACCCAAAATACAATGAAAACAAGTCCTGCTATTCGATACTTAGGACGCTAGGTGTGGGTGGTAAGAGTATCTCCATTGTAGAGAGAAAGAAACTAGGCTCAGAAATGAAACAAGGGATTTCCCCAAGGTCCCACACTGAGGAAGTGTCAGGCCATGTGAACCCTCCACAGTTTCTTCTTCAACAGCCACCTCTGCCACCCCTCATTCTCCCCTCACCATTTCACCCAGTTCTGTGTCCAAGCACTTTCCTGTGCCCGGGACACTTTCTCCTCTTTATCATCTGATTTGTCTCAGCCCGTCATTGCCCCCAGAAGCAGGCTGATCCCTCTCCCCCTGCCTCAGTCTCCATTAGGGGCCTTGCTATGTATGCCCCTCTGTAACAGCTCTTGTCACACAACACCTTCTACTCTTTCTGTGACTGTGTCCCCACTCCTCTGGGACCCCCTTGACTTCAGAGACCAGCCTGACAGCCATTCAGTCTTTGACGGCTTGACTGCTGAGCAGCTTGCAATAGTTTAGTTCCTGGAGGAAAGAACTAAGGAAAAAAGATTCCAAGGAACCTTGTGTGTTATCTTTGATTGGTGACATTTAAAGTAATATTGCTTTTCTTTAAAAATTTTTTTTCCTAAAATTTTAACAAAGACAATGTCATAATCACATACAAAATTAGTTAAGCAATAACTATTTGCAAAACTAAGGTTTATTCTCAAGTTTTCTGGTTAATGGGAAGATTTGTCACCAAAAGATGCTGGGTTTGAATCTTGGTTCAGCAAATTACTAACCTCTCAGTGTGCTCACTAGCAAAATAGGCATTCGACTTACCTCCCACATGGGAATTAGAAATCTGCTGTGGGAATGGCATGGTCCATGTAAGTTGCTCAATAAGTTATAGTGAGGTCATCGTCACCCTCACCAAAGTAGGCATCATTGCTGCTGTGTCTCTATTATTTTTATTAAGAGCAGAACTCGTTCTGTCCTGACAGTATATTCTTTAAGGAAAACACAGTCCCATCAACTTTGCGCTCTCTAATCAGCAAAAGGTCTTAAACAGGTGCCGGACCCTGCCTTGAACAGAGCTCTGATCTGTTTCTGTGCTCGATGGAGGAGTTTATTATCCTAAGTTAGGGAACTAGAAATGGAACTAGAAGTGAGGGCCAAAGAACCAGGATAAAGTCATCAGACAGTCTAAATTCTAAAGAAACAGGAGACAGGTGCCCCAGGAACGTGCATTGTCTGGCTTGCTGTGGCAGCTGTAACAAATGACCACACACTTGGGGGCCTAAAGCCACACATAACCTATCTAATAAAAGAGTAATATGCAAATTGACTGCACCTCTGCTACACCATCAAGCCACGCCCACCAGCCAATCAGGAGCAAGTATGCAAATTAACCCAACCAAGATGGCTGCAGCAGGAGAGATCAGGACGCTTGGGTTTACCCAGCAATGGAGGAAGCCAAGCTTTCCTCCTGCCCTGGCCTGCCTTGGCCTCCACTTAAGGCTACAAAGTTTCAATTATAGAAGAGAAATAAATCCCAGATACCAGGGCTTCCTCTTGGGTTGCCGGGGGGCATGGCCAGCCTGCAAACCACCATAGGCCCCTCACCCCGGCTGCCCCACGCCCCAAGGGAATCCCCATCCTGATCCGGAACACTCTTCAGGGCAAACCAGCTGGCCCCCACCCATGCACCAGGCCTCTATCCTATCTAACCCTATCTAATAAGAGAATAATATGCAAATTGACTGTCACTCCAACACACAAGATGGCTGCCCCAATGTGGTCAAAGATGACTGCCCCCATGTGGACACAAGATGGCCACCACAAGATGGCCAGCAAGGGGGGGGGGCAGTTGGGAGGGACCAGGCCTGTAAGGAAGGGCAGTTAGGGACAATCAAGCCTGCAGGCTTGACAGTTAGGGATGACCAGGCCGGCAGAGGAGGGAAGTTGGGGGAGACTGGGCCTGCAGGGAAGGGCAGTTGGGGGGCACCAGGCCTGCAGGGGAGGGCAGTTAGGGGTGACCAGGCCTGCAGGGGAGGGCAGTTAGGGGTGACCAGGCCTGCAGGGGAGGGCAGTTAGGGGTGGCCAGGCCTATAGGCAAGGGTAGTTAGGGGTAAACAGGCTGGCAGGGGAGCAGTTAGGCATCAATCAGGCTGGCAGGGAAAAGTGGTTAGGGGCAATCAGGAAAGCAGGCAGGCGAGCAGTTGGGAGCCAGCAGTCCTGGATTGTGAGAGGGATGTCTGACTGCCCGTTTAGACCCAATCCTACTAGGGCAGTCGGACATCCCTCGAGGGATCCCAGATTGGATAGGGTGCAGGCTGGGCTGAGGGACATCCCCCCCCCCCACCGGGCACGAATTTCATGCACCGGGCCTCTAGTTATTATATAAGGTTCTGGAGATCAGAGTCCAATATGGGTCTCACTGCACTAAAATCAGGATTTCAGCTGGGCTGCGTTCTTTCTGGAGGCTCTAGGGGAAGATCATTTCCTTGTCTTTTCCCATTTCTGGAGACACTTGCATTCCTTGGCTAGTGGCCTCTTCCTCAATCTTCAGTCAGCAACAGGGGTTTTCTTATGTTGTTTAACTCTGGCTCTGACTCTCCTGATTCCTTTTCACTTATTGGGCTGACTTGGGTCATCCAAGATATCTCCCCTTATCAGTATCCTGCAGATCACATGATCAAGATCACATCTGCAAAGTCCTTCCCGCCACATACGGAAACGTTCACAGATTCCAGGAACGAGTACACGGACATCTTTGGAATAGATGAGATCTCCCGCAAGGGATCTTAAGTGATGTTTTGCAGGAGCCCAGAGGTCTACTAGAGACTTTGGCAATTGGGGGCTTTCTGGGCATATTGGTAGGGAAAGATGTGGGAAAATGTTCCATTTGAGTTTATATTCCCACTTTTAATAAAGGACATTTCTATTTTAGGTAGGAAGTGATAACCAGGATGCTAGCTTCCTTGGTGGAATGTCCTCAGTGAGTCACTGTTTTACAAAATGCTGGACCACAGAAACTTATGTAGTCTTTATCATACACTGCAAAGCTTCACTACCACCCTAGTCAAGGACCTTCACTATTAGAGTGTGCAACTGCTATATGAATCCAAGTCAACCCCATGGAACACATAAGTTTCTGGAAAAGGATTTCTTACTTTTTCTACCAACTGGGCTACTGGTCAACTGTCTGTGTTTCCCAGTCAGATGTGGACAGATGCAAATGAGGGCAGGCAGCAGTCAAGCCTTTCTTGCTTGAACACCAGCGCAGTGGGGAGGTTGGGGCTGGCAAGAGCTCAGAGTCATCTCTCTTCTCACTGCCCTTCGCAAAGCAGGCCAATGAAGGGGAAAGGATTTCCCCTCCAGCCAGACATCAAAGGGTTCCAGTGAGGGTCTCCCTGAGCCAGGAGGCTGTTAGCTCGGGATATTAACCAAACACTCTTTACCCCTGTGTCTGTCGGGGTGGTTGTGTCTTTGACGCAGCCTCATTCCTGGGACTTAATTAAAACCCAGTTCCCTCTTTTATTCAATTTATGAGGCCTAGCCTGCAGGATTAAGCGATTACAGACAAAAAGCCCCATTTGTGAAACACTTCTAAACTCAAGCTGTTATGCTGCTTACTTGTACTACATTAAATTAATAAGGAATGAATCGGCTGATCCATTATGAATAAAGCAGTGGGGAGTCTCTGCCCGGGTTCATACTTCCTGCTCCCTCCTCAGAGAACATTTGTGCAAAATGATTATGTTCATATTCATTCAATTGGAATTCTCTAAAAGTGCAATGCATAAATTACTCTAAAGACGCAGAGTTTATCTTAGACATTAACTACGAAGGGTGAATTAATAAGACTATTATAAAACCATTAGCATTCAGTGTATTTACCTACAACCGCAGTATACCTAAACCAAATTCAACCCACAATCACCATTTGTGTTGGGTGATCATCTAGTTTATTTTAGCCTGCAGTTCATTCAAACTCATAACACATCCTTGAATGTCCAATGTTTCTATTAGCTTCTTTCTTTCAGGGGTTCTCTCCATTGGAAATTGACTTTGGTTATTTCCTGATTCAACCACAAATCTCTATCCAGCAATTATTATGCCCAAAGGTTTCCAATAATTGGTTGTTTAACTCTATAATATAGGAACCAAGAGGAAATGTGAGGTCACACATTGAGGTCCAGCAAAGTCAATTATCTGAGGAGCATGGGGGACATGATGAGAAAGAGGGGCATTCAAGGATTTTTAGTTCACCTCAAGCCCAGGTTGCTGTGGGAGCGCAAGAGATCTTTGTACCAGTCAAATCTCACATTGAGCCAGGGTTTTTCAGCCAAGAAGCCCTTGACCTCTGGGCCTGGGTCATTCCTTGTTGTGGTCTGTCTTGTCTTGTGTGTTGTAGAACATCTAGCAGCATCCTTAGTCCTGTCCACCTGATACAGGTGGCAGTACTTGCTCCATCCCAACAGCTGTGACAGTCAATATTGTTTCTAACTATTGCCAAGTATCTTTTGGGGATGAGAGGTTAAATAGCCCCTATTTGAGAACCACTGCCTTAATTTATCACTAGAAGTGAGGGGTCACATCATCTCTTTACAACTTGGTGTTATTAGTAAAATGAAAGAAGGTGGTTGATAAACAATTATTATGACCCTGTGTGCTATCAACCAGCTTGCCAATGGTTGCTTCTCTGTCCTTCATCTGGTGGGGACATAGTAGCTTAGAAAGATGAATCACTGCATGCTCTAAAATCAGTCTCCTCTCTTCTCCCCCATCCTTTTCCCTGGTCATAAATGAATTTCTCTTTTCAGCTTTGAGCGGAGAAATAGAAAGCATCAGGAGAGAATTTCCACTGGCTTCCAATCTACCTTCCCACCTGCATTTGAAGCCACACACTCTACCTTGCTCGTGCTAGCATAATGTGGAGTCAAGTGTAAATTCCTTCTAAGTTCTACATTCTTCATTGTCCCCTTTGCAGGAAATCCTTTCCAACAAGGGCTGAGGAGTTGCCTCTTCTCTGCTTAAGATTCCAACACACACACACACACACACACACACACACACACACACACACACACACACACCCCTCTTCTAAGACATTCCTGCTCTGCAGGTCCCACTGTCAGGAAGAAACTCAAATACCCTAACATCCAGCCAGTTTCAGCTTTGGAATGGTGAGTTCTCTCCCTTCTGTGACAACAAATTCCATACTGCCAACACACTCACATATTCCAGTTCCTGTTCCCATACCCTGGGGTCTTCAGAATCAGGCAGATGTGGTTCTCAGCTAAGCTAACAGGAGGAAGGTGGAGAGCAGGGGAGCTCACACAAGTGTGCAGGTTAACTTTAAGCATGTGGCATTCTCCGCTGACAGCTTCTGCTTCCCCTCTCAAGGCTGCCTGGAAATTCAGTCTGTCACCAGGCTGTGCTAGCCTTGTTTTGGGTACAGAAGATGAAGAGGGAGGCACAAGTCAGCTCACTCAATGACATGTACCTAGTGAGAGGTGAGAAGAGGTACAAGTCTCAATTGCCTGAAACCCAATCCATTGATTCTAACCTCAGCACACTGCCTTCTTATTCCCTTTAAATGACTGCAGTCACTGCAGCCTACCAAAGCCCAGCTCTTCACTGCCAGGACTGACCACTGCGTCATGAAGTGCATTTGGAAGTCCTCTTTATACCCGGAGTTTTGAGCTCTCACATTGCCTTTTTCTTCTTCTTCCTTTTCTTTTAAATAGTATAGTAAGCACTTTTGTCATGGATGGGCTGGTTTTCTCTTTAATTTCTAATTGTTTTTCCATCTCCTCTCTGAGTGAACTGCCACCATGCCCTGCACATCATCAGTGTTAAAGAAGAGAGAGAAGGAAGCCAGGGAGATAGGTGATCAGTGACATGGATTGTTTGTCACTGGCTGATTGGCAAAACACAGCACTTGGCATCATTTGGTTACAGAATGAACTACCTGTGTCCCTGCAACAGGGATTTTGCAATCGGGTAAGATAGGGTCATCTGACATCTTATTAGCTGCATGAACTTTGGCAACTTACTTAAAATCTAAGTCTCAATTTTCTCATCTGCCTAAAAAAATCCTAATCGGCCCCTCAGTGCTGCAGCGAGGATAAAGTGAGGCCACTTATTGAGATGCCTGTTAAGTGGTCCTGGCACACTCTTTACACATAGGACGAAAATCAGGGAGGTGCTCTCCTCCATGGGGCCCCTCAACTCCTCATCCCCAGTCCAGTGGGAAGGATTAATGCATTCTTTCTTGCAAGAACTTATATGTACATGTGGAATTGGCAAAAGTCTGGGTTCTTTGGCCCAATTCCAAGCAAAACTAATCATCAGAAACTTCATGCAGATTTACAATTACTCTTTCTATAACAGGGTTAGGCCCAAGCTGCTGAGACAGAATTAAAAAGGGGGCTGCTGCAAGCAGAGAGGGCTCAGGTCTTCACAAAGAAGCGTTTTCAAGCAGGGCACCTGATGTGGAACTCTGACTCCAGGTTGGCTGTAAACTCATATAAAATGGTAAAGCAGCCTCATTTCCTTTTCCTGCGATTGTTGTGATGGGACCTTGCAACTGGGCTACCAGCTTTCATTTAATGCTAATAGAGAGAGACACATAGGATCTTCTCAATATCGTGTGCTTATTCCAAGACATAATTGAATTCTATGATGGCTGGTTTATCTCAATTAAGCCAGATGTGTGCAAGGGAGGTCTTTCTCATTGTGGGTGGAGGAGCAATGTCATTGAGCTCTGAGCCCAGGTACCGGAACACATCTGGCCACATACAAACTGTGAGATCTAGAATGAGCCGTCTTCTCTCTCTGCTACCCTGTGTCTCTTTTATTAAATAGCTGATCGAGGACAGAATGGAGGATGCCAACTGCTGGCAGTCCACAGAAATAGTTAGCTACACACTGGCTACATATTCTTAAGAAACATTAAATTGATTACCAATACTAAAATATTGGCAGAATGTGCATAGAAAAAAAATGTGGATTTTTGGCCCCTCTTAGAAAACTGGGGAACTGGACAAAAAGATCTGCATTTCCAAATGGCAGCAGTTGGATAGGGCAGATCCATAGTCACTGCATTTTGCTTGGTCACATGTTGGATTTTCAGTTTGCTACTACCCCTACCACACCTTTTAGTGACATCTGGCCTCCACTATTCATTCATGTATTTCTAGTTTCTGTGTTATAGTCTGAAATCCCTGTGTTGCAAAAAATGCTTCTAGTTGAATGATTTTAGATTTTTGAGAATCAATGTGATCTGGAATTATCTGACTAAAAATACTTTTGTTTGGAAAATATTTTAGTAAGAAAATCTATTATTCTTCTAACAAATCTAAGATGATTTTATTCAATTTATTTAATAAGTCTATTTTGAAAGCCTACAATGTGAAAAGTGTTTGCTGACATATATTAGACATGCATAATATTTTTTTTAAATGAACATAAATTTGGTAAAAGAGAAGACAGAAAATAAGCAAACAGTGAAACCAATGTTCATGAAATTAACATTCAAGAGAATTCCAATGTCATAGAAGAACAGAGGTTTATGAAAACGAACCATCTAGGGAGAAGCTAGTTTTGACTGAGGGGGTTGCCATATAAGCTGAGACTAGAGATTCTAGAAGAAGTCAAATAAAGGCCAGTGTGACTGGACGTCAATGGGTAAGAGGAAGCTGGTGAGGTAGGCAGAGGCAGAGGAGGTGATTGAAAGTCCAGCTTAATTTTCCAAACCTTTTGGAAAAAATAGATGGAGCCATTAATGGATTCCTACTTTGACATGGATCAGAAGTCCCAGCCCAGGGAACCTACAGAGACAAAACAAATGTGTCCTCCTCACCCCCTCCATCCAAATTTCTGACCTTCCCTCTGGGTCCTTTCTCTAAATTATTGGTGCCCCAGTGGGTTGATGTCACTACAGATGTCATTTACAAGTGGAGGTTTCTTTTCTTGCGGAAAGAAAATGAGCACTTACTGAAAATGTTCTATGTGTCAGATGCTTTTCCATATAACTAAAGGAAACTTTGGCCCAGCCAGTGTTGCTCAGTGGTTAAGCTTCAACATATGCACCAGAAGGTCACAGTTCAATTCCCTGTCAGGGCATATGCCCAGGTTGTGATCTCCAGTATGGGATGTGCAGGAGGCAACCAATCAATGATTCTCTTTCATCATTGATGTTTCTATCTCTCTCTCCCTCTATGAAATCAATAAAAAATATATTAAAATTAATCTTTGTATTGAAGTATAAATTTGTGTGGAAGTTCACAGATCCTAAGTGTATAGGTTGATGGATTTCACAAAATCATCTCTTTGTGAACAGCAGCCAGATCAAGACATTGTGGCCAACACTCAAAGTACATCCTTGTACTCCCTTCTAACCACCATCCCCTACTGCTGTCAATGGTAACCACTATCCCACTTTTAACCCCATAGATCAGTTTTTGCTTTTTAAAAAATATATCTTTACTAGAAGCCCAGTGCACAAATTTGTGCATGGGTGGGGTCCGGCTGGCCCCGATGGGTGTCCATCGGGCTGGGCCAGCTGGGGCGGGGGGAGGGGCCACGCAGTGCACGTCATAGCCACCGGTCGTTCTGATCATCCCACCATTCCAGTCACTGGGCCTTTATATATATAGATTGATTTCAGAGAGGAAGGAAGTGGGAAAGAGAGATAGGAATATCAATGATGAGAGAGAATCATTGGTTGGCTGCCTCCTGCATGCCCCCTACTAGGGATAGAGCCTACAACCTAGGCATGTGCCCTTGACCAGAATTGAACCCTGGACCATTAAGTCCACAGGCTGATGCTCTATCCACTGAGTCAAACCAGCTAGGGCTGGTTTTTCAACTGTACATAAAGGAACCATATGGTATGTATTGGCTTCTTAGCTCAGCATTATATTTTTGTGAGATCCATTTTGTTGTTGCTTGTGGTTGTATCTTGTTCATTTTCGCTACTCTGTATGTGAGTGCGGCACACACTGTTATTTTAATGTCCATGGACATTTAGGTTATTTGGAGTTGTTACTCAAGGTGCTGCCATAGACGTTCTTGTACATGTCTCTTCATACACATGTGCATGCATTTCTGTTGGCTGTTTCCCCACAAGTCAAGTACTGCTTCAGTAGGTCCTGTCAAACTTAATGCCTTTTCTATCTCTACATCTTTTATGTACATCTATTCTTTGAGTTCTCAAGTCAATTTTTTGATGTAGATATTTTATCTCCTTTTAACAGATGAGAAAACAGGGGCTCAGAAAGGCACTGTCAGTTCCTCATGGTCACAGAGCCAGTGAGCAGCAGAGCCAGGGCATGAACTTAGATTTGTCTGGCTCCACTGTCCATGTGCCATCACATGGTGAGCCCCAGATGAGTCGAGCTGTGCTACCTCTCCATCAATCCTTCCCTGACACAGCCAGGAGGAGTTCATTGTGCTGCTTTCTGTTTCCCAGGCACCTTCTGGGTGTCCCTGTGGCCAGAGCCATGAATGATGTTACAGGTAGTGAAGGGACTGGCTCTGTCATCAGACAGACCTGGTTTGAGTGTTAACTCTGCCACTTGGTTCATGTGTATTCTAGGCAGGTTCAGTTTATTCATTGGTGAGTGAGGGTAATAACAATGGCGACCTCACAGGTATGGTGTGAAGGTAAATGGTGGGCATAAACCATGCTCCTGGCTAGGAAGACTTCTGAGAGGTCTCTAAGAAGTGCTTTGGAGCCAGCCTGCAATAAGGAAATAAGGAAGATGGAAGGGAACTCAGTGGGAAGCAAGGAAGCCAGAAGTGATGTGAATAAATGTGGCATCACCACAGCCAGGTGTCCCCTGCCTGAGTGGCTTTGCAATCCGAGAGATCTGGTCCACCTCCTGTTCCCATTACTTAGAGTGCTGGGTTGAATAGTGCCCTTCCAACATTTATGTACAACCAGAAACTCAGAATGTGACCTTATTTGGAAAGAGTCTTTGCAAATGTAAATAGTTAAGGGTCTGGAGATGAAATCACCCTGGATTTAGGATGGACAATAGATCCAATGACAAGTGTTTAAGTAGAGGAGAGGGCACAGAAACACAAGGGAAGAGGCTGTGTGAGGCTGTAGGCAGAGATCAGGGTTATGCTCTACAAGTCACAGAAGGACAAGGATGGCTGGTGACCAACAGAAGCAAGGCATGCGGTGGTTTCTCCCTTGGAGCCTCCAGAAGTAACCAACTTGAATCAGGACTTCTGGCCTCCTAAACTGTGGACGAATACATTTCTGTTGTTTTAAGTCACCCATGCTGTGGTGATTCGCATGGGAGCCCTAGGAAACACACCCTTACAGACTGTGTCCTCCCAGGGAAATCACTAATGTCTCAGAGCCTTAGGTTGTGCACATGAGAAATGGGTCTAATGAATGGTAACCACCTTGTGTAGTTCTGAAAATTGCAGCTAAAACACATAAACAACCTGCACATATTGGATAGGTATTACTTTTAGGACGTGGCATCAGGGCAGATGCTTGTGAAAACTACCAAGCCAAATTGTCCCTCCTGAGGGGACCCTCCCTGGGTCAGGTCACCCTTGAGCCTGTGGACAACACCAGTCCTCTCAACCAAGTTCCCAAAGGCAACGCCCATCAGCCCTGTTTCTGTGCTCTTAGGATTTTGTAGCAGCGTGTAGAGTCAGCACACCCTGTTGCTTTCAGTTGCAAGCACGTATCGCCAAAGACGCGTATCCCCCTTAGAACCATAAATGCTCTAATAGCAGTAATGGGGCAGCCTCGATCATGACCAAATGTGATTACATTCCACATAAAAATATAAAAGCTCATTTGAGCCGGGGCTCCCTCTGGACCCATTGCCTGCACTTTTATTGAAATCCCCACATTCCTGACTCCATGAGCACTGATGTAAGGGCCAGTGAGGCTGAATCTCAAGGACCCTAGTAAAGCCCCAAGGTGGCCTGTGGGCTGGATTCAACTGAAAATACCCATCTCTTAGCGCTCTGAGGCGCAGAGCCTCACACTTTGTCTGGTACCTCCTATCTGCTGGGAGCTTCTCAACGCCCACAGTACTAGCCCATGTGTTCTGCTTTGCTCCCCCCTAGAACATAAGGCTATGGAAACAGGGAACAGTCTCTCTTTTCCCTGCTGTATGCTCAAGGCCCAGCCCAGGTCAAGGTGCATGAATGAGCTGGCCTGGAAGACCCCCTGTCCTTCTCCATGCCCGGCCATCTTGGTCCTGCTTTATTCACCCCTGCTTCCCTCTGGTGTCTCACCTTTCCACCACACCCCACATCTGAGATCCAGCCGCAGTTAACCTCTGTCGGCTCCCCATGTGCCATGATGCTCACCTCCTAGCTTTCACTCATGTTTCTCCCTCTGCAGAAACTTCTGTCCTGCTCTCCATCGCTAAGTCCTACACATTCCTTAGGTGTCAGCTAGGACCTCACTTTTTCTCTTTCACATCTTTCTTGGACCAAAGTGTGCTCCCCCTCTCTGGTCCCCTGTGTCTCCTGGATCACCCTGACCAGCCAGAACCCCATCACCTGCTCACCTCTCTGGACATGTCTCCAGACTCTAAGCACCATGAGGCCATCGACAGTGTCTTCCTCACCCTTCCCTCCCAGGGCCTGGGAGCATGTCTAGCTCGTAATTGTGCTTGATAAGTGTTGGTTGAATTAATTAATATTTAAATTGCTGAGAGAACACATGTTCATAAAAGTAGATATAAAAGGAAGAAAAGAAGAGAAGACGGAAACAGTTTGTTCAGTCGGTATGATGACAAATACCATGAAAAGTGGTTTTATAAGTTTTGTCTCATTTTATTCTACGACACCAATCATGTGAGAGCTGCTATTCCCTCCCTCCTTCCCTTTCTTTTACACGTGAAGAAGTGGTCAGAGTCATTGGCTTGGGCTGTGTCAGATGCATGGTAAATTGGCAGGGCCAGGATTTCAATCTCGATTTCTTTGATAGTAAATCCCACACCTCAGCAAGGTCAGGAGAAATCCTAAGGAGCAAAATTCTAAAAAGTATTTTGAGAGTATGATTGTTGAAAAAGCACTGAAGTAGGAGTCAAGGCATCTACTTTGCCAGCACCTGTGTGGCACTTGGACAAAGCAGTCCCCCACTCAGGACCTCAGCTTCCTCATCTGAAATGAAGATCTGGAGATGTTTGGCCATTGATTTGGTGATTTTAATCCAGTTCCAAACATATTATGAACTATGCACAATTTATGAAAAAACATAGGTTTTGAAAATCAGTGATTGAGGCAACAGCTGTCAGCATGAGATTTTTGTGTTATGCCTTAAAAATAGATTATTGAGCAGTGTGTATGTGTGCATGTGTGTGTGCGTGCATGCATGCTCGTGCGCGCATGCGTGTATGTGTGTGTACACATTCATATGCCTCTGAGCCCAGGACGTGAACAATGGTAAGTGCTTTTCCTACTCAAAATCCTCAGCGCGGGGGGTGAGGGGGTTAGACTTGTTGATGCTGCCCTGGAATCAGACCAAGTACCGTGTGTACTGTCAACGTGTTTGTCTTGATTTCCCTGGATTCCTGTTCAAGAGGCATCTCTTCTCTAATTCATGGAGACAATCAGTTCAACATGCAAAGTTATGAGTTGTGAGGGGCAGGAGGTGATGCTGAACAAGCCTGGTGGAATTGCAAAGAAGTGAGGCCAGAGTCAAGGCAGGCACGTTGACAATACTCAGCAAGAAGGATGGCAGGTTTGTATATTAGTCCCACCTCAGTTTATACTTGGTGTACCATAAGGGCAATTATCGTTTCCATAAACATGTAGACAAAATAGATGCTTAGTTAGCTGTTTGTGTTTTTTTCTGCATGGTGATTTCTTTCTAATAGAGAAATTACATTGTTCATTCCTCTCTCTCTCTCTCTCTCCCCCTCCTTCTTCCCCCTGCCCCCTTCTCCAACAATGCACCAGATGCTGTACTTGGGAATTATGGGTAGTCCTTGCTATGATGAAGCTTACAAGGTAGTTGGGGAGTTTGGTAGACAGAATACTGGCTCCCAACAGTGTCCACATCCTGGTGTTTGGAGCCTATACCAGTACTTGTGTTACCTTGTGTGGTAAGAGAGACTTGGTAGATGGGGAAGGGTCTTGAGATGGAGAGATTATCCTGAGTTACCCAGATGAGCCAAATATAATCACAAGTGTCCTTAACATGGAGGAGGGAGGCAGAAGCGTTAGAAGGCTTTAGAATTGGGGGAAGGGGCCATGAGCCAAGGAATGCAGGCAGCCTCTAGAAACTCAAAAAGGTGAGGAAACAGATTCTCCCTTTGAACCTTCTGAAAGGAATGCAGTCCTGCTGACCCCTTGACTTTAGCCCAGTGAGATTAATTTTGGGCTTCTGACCTCCAGAACTGTAAGAGAATAAAAGGGTGCAGTTAAGCCTCTAAGTTTGTTAGGCAAACTTGTTAACATGTTAAGCAGCAAGAGAAAACTAACACTTTAATCAGGAACTCAGGAGACTAAATATAGAAATGTTCAGTGTGAGAAATGCCAGGAAGGAGAACAGGGTGATGTAAGAAAGTTCAATCCAAGTCCTGAAAACGATTGAGTGGAGAAGGCTTCCCTGAAGGGGAAGGACATTGGCACCCTGGGGGACCTGCAGGCGGGGAGAAAATTCCACTTACCGTATATGCCCTGTGGCAGGGCCCCAAGCAGGGGAGGGGTATGGCACAGACTAGGAAGTAAAGGGAGGCCAGAGGGCCTGGTACACAGAATGTGAGGAAGAAATGATGCAAACTCCACCTGAGAAAGATCTTCAGGAGCGGGATCATGCAGGGCCTTTGTAAACTGGATTAAGGATTTGGGTTCTTAAGCTAAAAGAAATGGTAATATTTGAATGGGTTTAAGCCACAGTGATATTTGGTTAGATTTATACTTCAGATCTGTGCTGTCCAATTCAGTAGCCACTGAATTGTGTGTGGCTATGTAAATTGAAGTTCATAAAAATCAAATAATTTTAAAACTTCTTAGTCACACTAGTCACATTTTTAGTGCTCAGTAGCCACATGAAGCCAGTACCTATCACACAGGACAGGTATGGAACACAGGACCGATGTAGATATAGAACATCAAGCATTAAAGAAAGTTCTAGCAGACAGCACTACTGTAGAAGAAACAGCCCAACTCCAGAGGGGAGCATGGATTAGAGGGAGATAAGGATAGGTGTGGACAGACAGGTAGGAAGAAACTCCCTAGTATTCCAGGTGGGATGTGATGATAGTTCAACCTGAGATGGAGGCCGTGGAAATGGACAAGGCAAGTAGATTTGAAATCTCCATAGGAGGCAACCATGGGCTTTGGTACTCAGATTTTGGGAAGTCTCTGCCTCACTTTGACTCTTCTTTAGAAATGTTACCTAAAATGAGTTGCTTAAGCTCTTGGAGCCTCAGTTTCCTCACCTGTGAATGGGGAATAATACCTACTTCAACAGGAATATCATAGTGTAAAATTCTTGATTGAACAGACATGAAGGGTATATCTCCAACTGCAACTTAAAATGGTCTTTTGAAAACAAACAATCAACACTCTCTCCCCACGAAAAGCCCATAGACACAGAACACGTTGATGCCAAGGCTGAGGCTGGGGGATAGGAAAAATGGGTGGAGGAAGTCAAAACGTACAAAATTCCAGTTATAACATAATTCATGGGGATGTCATGTACAGCATGGTGACTATAGTTAACAATACTGTATTGCATATTTGAAAGTTGCTACTAGAGTAAATCTTAAAAGTCTCATCAGAAGAGTAAAATGTTCTGTAACTATGTATGCTGGTGGGATTAACCAGACTTATTGTGGTGATCATTTTGCAATATATACAAATACGAAGCATTGCTATACACCGGGAACTAATATAATTTGCATGCCAATTATACCACAATTTAAAAAATGGCTTTTTGGGTATTAAGATCCAGGTGAAGTACTCTGGTATTATAAATACCTGCTGACCAGGTGAGCAGTCTCTCTTCAGAATGGAGCCTGATCAGAGTATCTCCCACCATCTGGACAAGGCTTTTACTCTAGAGTTGCCCTTGGCCACGAAGGTCACGGGGAGAGGTACAGAGGGAAAGAGCCATATGTAGAAAATGAGCAATTCTGTTCCCACCATGACGGCAGGGTGCCCAAATGGAGCTATTTTGTAGTCAGAATACCACGTAGGACCACACTAGGAGAGTGAGCTTGGGGGAGGCAAGGAGAAGAGTGTGCCATCCGTGTAGAGAAGATAATTGAATCCATGGGAGGTCGACTGGGGCTCATTTCACACAGAACCCACACAACAGCACATGGCTCGCTCAAAGACAATACGGGCCCTCAAAGAGAACCACTAAGGGAAGCGCATTTCTCTATTAAGGACACAACATCCTCTAAGTGAGACACATTGTTATGCCTCTTCTTCCCAGCCACAGCCTGGAAATAGCCATAAAAGAAATGAAGTATATTTGCCTTGTTAACACAGTTTGTATTACATATTCATAAACCATTTTGTGAAACTGCAAGGGAAATATTCAATTGTCTTGGAGGCTGATAATGGCCACACAGCCATAGAGAAAGCAGGCAGCATGTTATGGAATTAGCTGCACAATGAATGAAATGCAACGCTTATAATAAACCCATTCAGATATAAATTATGGCCGAATAGATGCAATGTTTGTTAAGCAATAAAGCTTGCCACCCTACATGGGAAATTGAATGAGATTTATCATAAAATATGGCGTCGAGTGCACTAAGATTCTGGCTCCCCAAACTGGGCTTAATCAAAACAATCGAGCAAGCAGGCTTCCAGGAACAGGAAACCACGAGAAAATGATAGTGGTGGGTTCAAAGGACATTGTGACATTGTGACCCCAAATACCCTGGGTCTCAGCCGTTCTGCCAAGGATATTTGCATTTTGAAAACAAATCTTTTTATTTTTCCTTTGAGAATTATCAAAATGCCTTGAGCTCTGGGAATACAAAATTTGACCAATAACTGGTTTCCTGGTTGGCTAGGGAAGTAATTGAATTCAGGGCTAGGGAACTGGTCCAAGTAACACTGAGTTCTTGGTTTCCCTTGGAAAGGGTTGAGGCACTTGGTCCCCTGGGAGGCAGCTGGCTCTCAGATCGCACTGTTGGGTCTATGGGGTCCTTGAAGGATGTGCAGCTCATTTTCTCAAAACATCTCCCTTGCTTCTTCCACGCACATTGCTGAACAAATACGAGGGCACGTTGTGTCTTATCTCCTGGAGCTAAAGCTAGGGTTTATCTCAATCTCCACTTTCTGGGGGAAAAACACACACAAAACCCAAGAATTAACCCAGCATGATGCAGGCTTTCTGGTATTGTTACTTGAAAATAACTGCAAATATTTTATGCCTTTACAAGTTAAAGTCAATGTTTTCAGTGTATTCAGAACAATGAAAAATACCTTAGGAATGTATTATAGTCCCAGAGTTAGATTAAGAGTGTTTGGAAGCCAAAAGGAATTTTCTGCCTGTTAACATTACCCTGAAATCTAATGAAATAATCTCCCTAAAGCCAACTTTATGGAATAAGCTGATTTCCCAGTTGCTGTTAAACATAAAACAAACAAATGTCTATTTGGTCAGCTCTTCACTCAGTCCAGATATCAGAGAGCAAAACTGGAGGTTTTACATGGGGTCAGTTACAAGATTTTAGAGCTAATGATTGTTCCAACCTTCAAAGAATTAACCACATAATCTGAATTTGACAACAAGCTTCAACACACTCCTGAAGAAGCTTTATAAAACACATACTTTGGAGTTGTTCCTGGTGACCAGCTCCACCATACTCACTGTGTCTTCACAGTGTGTGTGTACAAAAATATATATACACATACATATTTATGTATGTGTAGATATATGTATAATAAAGAAAGATATTAACACATATCAATATATATGTATGTGTGTATATACATATATAATTTGATATATATATATAAATGTATATATACATATGAACAATAAAAGCTAGGTAATAAAACGATTGGGAAAATCAGAAGACATTTTATTTCTAAAATATTGATAGCAAATCCTTCCTCTCCTTATCAAAACCCATTCTTCACACTCCTTCCTTTAACTCAGATTAAATAAGTGCCAAGTATTTGGAAAGATAATCAGAATAATAGGGTAATGATATAAAACATAAAGATAAAAATGTCCCCCCATATCTTATCTGGGAGCACAATGCTACCAGTCTGAATGACTATTTTTTATATATGTTTGATTTCAGAGAGGAAGAGAGAGATAGAAATATCAATGATTAGAGAGAATCATTGATTGGCTACCTCCTGCACGCCCCCCACTGGGGATCGAGCCAGAAACCTGGGCAGGTACCCTGACCGGGAATGCTACCATGACCTCCTGGTTCACAGGTCAACACTCAACCACTGAGCCACGCCAGCCAAGCTGTGACTCTTTTTTTTTCCTTGCTACCATCCCATTCACTTTTCATAAAAATCTCTGCAGAGCTGGATTCTGTCTCCATTTTACAGGTTAGGGAATCCAGGAAGTTCATATATCATTTAAAAAAAATCCATTCAGGAGCAAGGAGTAGACACCTGCACTGAAAGTGATGAAACAGAGGTAGCAAGAGGTCTGGAGGTGAGCCTTTCAAAATAGAATCTGCCAAGAAATCCCTAGATCCTTTCTCTCTCTCCTCACCATCATCCTGTGGACATCCAGAATGAAAAAAAGGTGAAGGGGGAAGGGGTGAACAGTCACACATGCCGAGTGTGTCCTCTTGTGTCGCATAATCAAAGCTTCCCCAGAGCTCTCTGCAGGCATCTCCACTTCCCTTTCTTTGATTAGAACCTTTTCTTGGCCACCCCTGGCTGGGCGGTGGCGAGAGAGATGAAGCTATGGAAAGGGATCAGGTCAGCCAACCAGTAGTGCCTGGCAGACTCTGAAATGCTCAATCATTTGTCCAAGTCCCTATCTTTAATAGTCAGAGAAAGAACAGGGGCACATGGACTCAGCTTTCAAAGCTGGTGTTTCTTTTCACTATATCCAGTGTTCTTAATTATAATAGCAGTATATCCCTTTCTTTGGCTTGCAAGTATATCTCTTAATTATACCTTTATTGAGGCAAAACTGTTCCAGAAGCTACGTAATATTATGTGTGAATTAAATGTAAGTCTGAGTTTGCCCAATTGGCACCTTCTGTATAATGGAGATTATACTGAACTTGATATGAACTGGACAGATGCACATGATGAAGATTTCCAAGTTCTGGTTTATGATTCTGAATTAGTTTAACCAATAAGGATAATTTAGCATAACTTCTGACCCATTTGGCCTTCATCGGGAGACTAGTTGAGGCAGCCATTAGGGCTGATTTCTAAAGCCTTGTAAGCACCAGGGACTCTACTTCTGGTTAAAAACTCTAATGTGCATTATAGTCCTTACCAAAATGAGCATTCTGTAGTCCACATTCTCGTGTGCATTACAGATCGAGAAACTGGTATCATAGTGAGTATGTAACTGGGATATCTGCTATTTTCCCTCACCTGGAGAATGATTAGAATTTGAGCAGAGAGTTTAAAAATCCACAGAAAGAAAGAGTATGCTTTCCCTTTAAAAACCCCTTTATCATCTTAGTTGGGCCAGCCAAACCTTGTCTTAATGATAGACACAACCAATTTGGTGTGGATGCCATTCAATTTCCATGATTCAGTGTGGCCATGTCCCATAGCACAATCTCTTCTATGCAACCTGCATTGGGAGGGAAGGAGAGAAAGGAACTTGAAAGCAAAACCTGCTACAGGCTACGCTTGCCTCTAAGGCAGCATCTGTCTCTAAGACAACCTTCAGGGAAGTGTCGGAACCAAGTGTACATCTCATTCTTGTCTCACCAGCGCTTATTCCAATGTGCAGGGTCTCTGCTTAATCAGGCTTGGCTGTGGTAGAAACTTTCTCAAAGGTTCAGTTATCTATTACTGAGCAAAAATTCATCTTAAAATTTAGTGGCCTAAAACAACACTCATGTATTGGCTTACCAGACTGCAGTTTCAGCAAGGTTGGGCGGGGATGGCTTGTTTCTGTTCCAGGTGATATTGCTGTCAGACTAGATTCGGGAATCTAGTCTGAGCTTTTTGACATGGTCTCTGGATCCTAAGAAAATGCATATGGAAATTTCCAGAGCTCTTAAGGACTAGATTTCAGAATTGGTGCATCACTCTGCCATGTTGCACTGGTCGTGGAAAGACACAGACCGACTCAGATTCCAGGGAAGGGGAAACACAATTCAACTCTTGATGCAAACATGGCAAGTGCTCATGGAGAAGGGAAGAGTTCTCAGTGGCTGTCTTTGCAGACAACCTACACACCCAGCAACAACTCTCTCTGAAGCTTTGTCGCTGCCTTCGAGGAATCATCCCTGCTCTCCCAGGAATCTATGCCTCTCTCACATGGAGCAGCAGTACAGTGTGGGGAATTTCCGAGCAAGTATTTCAAGTTGGATTCCTGGATTCTAAGCCTGGCTCTCCCACTTGCTCACAGTCAAATCCTGGTCAAGTTATTTAATGTCATTGGGCTTAAGTGTTCCTTTTAGTAAAACAAAGGTAATGACAGCATTCCTTCCATAGGCTGTTTGAAGTATTTTACAGACTTAATACATGTAAACCATGTAGGGTGGTTCCTGATGCATAATCCGGGCTCATCAAGTGGATTCATATCTGCCTCTCCTCTATCCTATGAGCTTCACTGTGCTTCCGGGGCCCTGTAAAGATTGGGATGTGGCGGGTGCTCAGTGAACATGTAATAAATGAATAGTGAACCTAGACTATCATTTTCTTTAAAATTATGGCCATCTGAAGGCAAATATTTATTCTCCAAAAAGTGTAGATTGGGGCAGCATATGTCATATGTGCCAGAGGTATTAGCACTCACTTATTTAGCAATATTACTGAGAACCTCCTATGAGCTAGAAAGTCCATTAGGTTCTGGAGATAACATAGTGAATAAGCCAAGCACAATTCCAACCCTCATGATAGTTATATTCTAGTGAGAGGAGAAAGTAAATGAACGCAAGCACAGAAATTAACAGAAATAGTAATATGTGTTTTGAATAATGTAGCTACTAGTATATGTTAATGTTTGATTGAACCAGGAGTGGGGCAAGATGCAGCTTTGGACTGGTGAAACTCCACCTTTTCTGAAAAACTGGAATATCAGCATAGACCAGTAAAGAGGAGAAAAAGGAAATCATTTAGAGGTTGTGGATAGAGTTTTCCAGAAAGAGAGATGAGCAAGAACAAAGGACTGTAGTGGTAATGAGTGTACAGGTTCAAAAACATGAAGAACAACATATGCCTGAATCTTGAGAAAAGGGGAGGAAAGTTAGGCACCTTTAATTCAAATTTTACTCTAAGTACAATAGAATACCATCAAAGGGTTTAAACATGAAAGGTAGAAATAGTTTTCCTTCCTTGTATTTCATTCTCAAATTATTATATTGCTGACAACCACCCAACACAGTCATCATCCTACATATATGGAAGTTAGGAAATCTTGTTCTTCTATGGTATGTACATGTTAGAGTACATGGTGATGGTGGGTCTAGGGTTGGTGAGGAGGCTCCTCTCCCGTCAACATTGGGAATACATTGATTTCCCAGAGCAAAATCCAGATGATCAAATTCTTTTTGCACCAAGGATGAAATGATGATGCATGGTAATGGCGGCCAATTATTTCACTTCCGTTTTAAAAAATATATATATTTTATTGATTTTATTACAGAGAGGAAGGGAGAGGGATATAGAGCTAGAAACATTGATGAGAGAGAAACATTGATCAGCTGCCTCCTGCACGCCCCCTACTGGGGATGTACCCGCAACCAAGGTACATGCCCTTGACCGGAATCGAACCTGGGACCTTTCAGTCCGCAGGCCAACACTCTATCCATGGAGCCAAACTGGCTAGGGCTTATTTCACTTCTTACTAGGTGCCAAGGTCTGTTAAGTGATTTACAAGCATCATCGGGTTTGAAATAGCTGCTCTTGGCACCTGGGTTTTACAGATGAACACACGAAGGGAAGTGCCTCTCTGAGGTTAAACCACTGGGGATTTAACCCAAGTCTCTGAACCTTCTCTTTCCAGCACATTTCAAAGTTCTGTTCATTTTCACCTCCTCCTCAAAAACCTCTTCATTCAGTCCAGATAGATAAGGGATGAAACACGATGATCAGTTACAAGATGTTCTCTAGAACTTGCAGAAATCATAGGGTGGGTGAGCTGCACTGGTTTTGCAACAATGATCCTAATGAGCAATTGAGCAATGAGTGGTGCACATGTGTGGGGGAGTCTGCAGCACAGCCTGCCTGTGGCACATATTGGTATCATTGTTTGGTGACTGCATATATCTTGAGATTTCTAAAATGTTATCTGAGGAAGCGGATGAATGGCATCTCTCTGATTTTACAGACTTGGGACTGAGGCAAGCTGAACACTGGCCTCATGTCACACTGAGATGATGAAAGTTTCAGAGGCCCAAATGGAGGAGCTATGCCCCACATACTTCCACCTCAATGTTAATGATTTGACCTTCACCTTAGGTCAGTATTTCCAGGAAAGGTCTGCTGGTCTTAATATATCAATTACTTTAGTTTATTCAACAAACCTTAAATGCTTACTAGGTCTGAAGCAGTCTGTTAGGCAAGAGAACTTCAGGGATGAATAGGACATGATCCCTCCTCTCAAAAAGTTGTCACCTGTTTCCACTTGGACATCTGCATCCTCCAAACTCAGGGTGTACCAACCCAAGCCAGTAGTGGTTAAGGTTGAGGGCTCTGATATAAGACTGCCTGGGTTTAAGTCCAGGCTTTACCTGATAGTGGACCAGTGCCTTAACCTTTTTGCCCCTCAGTGTTCTCACCTGTTCAATGTGAGATGAATAGTGTGTTTGTCAAAAATAGAGCTTCCTGGGCCTCTTCCTTGGAAATTCTGAGGTAGTGGCTTTGGGCTCAAGACCCTTTTTTTTTTTTTTTAAATAAATTGTTGTTGTTGTTGTCCTGATTCTCCAGGTGATAGTTGTCATCAGAATAATCTGGAAAACATTGATATAATGCATGGAATGCAATGATTCTCAACCTTAGTTGCATATTGTAGTTATTTGGAGAACTTTGGAAATACAGATTTCTGGGTCCCACTTCTGTTTTAATGGCTGGGATTGAGGTTGGGATGTTTCAAGGCTCCCCAAGAAATTCTAGTAGGCCACCAAGATTGAGAATACCTGCTATAAATCATTTAGTGCAGTGCCTGGCACAATGTAATGTGTCATAAGTGTGTCATCATTTTTATCACCCTTTTTATCTTTCCCAAAGGAAATGGGAAACACAATTAAGAAGAAAATGAAGAAAGACAATTTGTGTATAAGAGGAGTGAAAAGACTCATCCTAAACTCCTACAACATTAAATATTTCATTATGGCATTTAGACTCTCATGGTCTCCAAACTTTAAACATGTCTTTGTGTCTCTCCCCTTGTTGACTATAAGCTTTATGAGGAGAAAGATGATTTTCTTTTCTCTTTTTATAATTCCCCAAAGATTTACCCATTACCTTATATATCTAGTAGATGCTAAATAACTATTCATCAAATAAGATAAACGTGTCACTGGAAGAATAGCAGAGACAACATTCTATAGGAAAGGTGAGGAAGGAAAGGATTTCAGACTGTTGGACAATGTGTGAATTAACACTTGAAGAATGGTCTGAATTTTTTAAAGTAGAGTGGGAGAAGGCATTTCTGGCGGGAGAAATGGCTTGAGCAACTTTGAGGAAGAAAATGTATGATAAGGGGATAGGTATACTCAGGTTGAGATGGAGGAGATTCCACAGGGAGACCTACGCTACAAGGGCAGGTAGAAGAAGATGCTAGAGGGTTCAGAGCACTAGCTCCTGCTTACTTAACAATGAGGAAACTGAGGCACAGAGAGGTCGAGTCACTTTCCTGAGGCATACACGGCTGGATCCGGAACTTGCAGGTTGGCTCAGGCAGCGCCCACACTCTGAATCGCTCTGCCTGCCTGCCTCCCAGTGTCTTGAACGGCAGGGGATAATGAAGACTTCCTAGGCAGAAGCATGACAGCCTCAGACAGATATTGTAGAACAATCCTGCTGGCAGCTGTGAGGAGGGTTGATTGCAAAGGGTGAAACTGGAGATCAGTTCTTTCCAAAGCCTTTCCTTCTCAATAGGGTGAGTGACGTGCATGCTCGCAACAAACAGACAAACAAACAAAGCCAGCACTGAGGTCAGCACACTAAGTGCATAAATACACGTCACACATTCTAGTCTCCTGGATGGAAGAGGACCACTGATTTGGTTCTGAGTGTTCTGGCAGCAACACATACCTAATGGGTACATGACTCACAGAGGTTATAAAAGGAAAACCGAATGGTAACTCTGGAGATGTGCAGCCCTTACTGTTACTGACACCAGAGAGCAAGCCTCCCCCCTCGCCCCCCCTGCCCGCTGTGGTTCCCAAAGTGAGGGCCATGTGTAAGATACTGAACGTTTTCTCAGCAGTGAAAACAACAAAGTCCATGGCACTGCTTCCTGAGTGACCCTTCAGGCAGGAGGTAATGCCGATGGGCAACACCCCATCTAAACCCTGCAGTCTCTATTTTCAGGTTTTGGACATGCCAACTTAATATTTTCCTAGCATTTTTTATTATTGTTGCATACCACACCCTGTGCCCCCTCGCAAAAGTAATGGCTGCCTTTTTTAAGTTAATTAAATGGTTGATCAGTTCCTAATATATTTCACTTTATTTCCAGGGCTGAAAAATATAGGGCTTTTAAATATGTATATTGTAATTTCTTGCTATCTTATGTTGGGCATTTATAATGAAATGTCAATAGCTGCTGGGGTATATGAATGGGAATCTTCCTAATGACACATTAAACAGAACAGAGGCATCTCAGCCTTGCTCCCTGGATGGTTTTATGCTGTTTTAAAAACTTTGTGTACCCTGTTTGTGTATAACCAAGGGGTTCTTTTATTTCAAGTTGCCTGAAGCTTTTGCAGTCACTAATTCCTTTCTTTCCCCTTGCTACCACTTCCCAATTTCAAAATGTTGCAAAATCAGATTGAACATGGCTCCTCACACTCAAAATGTTAGCCCCATTACTGCTCCAGGACAAAAGCATTGGGGAGGTAGATTGGGAAAGGGAGGGAATAAATAAATAGTAATTTATCATCTGCTCTGAGTCCGGCACTTTGCACATTAGCTGTTTGAACTGGACAGTAACACTCAGTGACATGCATTCATCTCCCACTAAACAAGGTGGAGAAGTGAGTCTGACAGAAGCCAACAGCATGTCTAGGTTTGCACTACTAGTAAGTGTTGGAGAAAATCCTATCTCAGATCTGACTTCCATACCCAAGTCCTGTCCATGGTAATATACATCTCCAAGGATAAACCTGTAGACATAAGTGCAGTAGATCAGTCTCAATTCCAGGTAAATGATGTGTGCACCATTCCCCCAATCCTGACTCTTCCACTGAATGACACCGTGAAGCTCAGTAGAATGCCTCGAGAAGTATCTGAAGACTCTGGAAGCCACAGCAGCAGGCAGCTTGGGATGAAGAGCAGAATTCAGTATCCCTGAACCTCTACTGAGTTTACCATCTCTTTTCTTCCTCTATCCCACAGCTTGGTCGCAAGGCAGCTCACAACACAAAGTGGGCATCAACGCACCCAAAGAGAACTCCCAAAGAAGTCATCTGGCTCTGGCTCAAGGAGCAGGAAAGGGGACTCCCAAAGCTCGGAGAGAAGGGGGATAACCTCTATTCTGAAAAATACCTTTCTGGAGCCCCCATGCCCAGGTAGTCATCACACAGTGCCAATGATGAAAACTGGGCTCTTCAAGCTACTAAAACCCCTGAGGGAAAGGAACCTTCCTCTCTAGTTGGTCTCAGGAGGGTGTGGCATGTCTATTGTTCTGTTCCTCACCATCTCCTCACCACCTGGCTGTGGATGCAGTTGCAGTTGTGGGAAAGCTGCCGCAGAGCAGGGTAGCAATAGCCCCAGTTTTCTGGAGGAGGGACCAAAAAATGAGCCCCAAGAAAGTGGAAAGTATCAGAGAGATTATATCCAGAATAAATAAAGAACTCTCATGACTCAATAGTAAGAAAATAACTAACCTATTTCTTTTTTAAAAGGGCAAAAGACTTGAATGGATGCTTCACCAAAGAGAAGGCAAATTAGCACATGAAAATAAATTCAGTCATTAGCAATTAACTAAATGCAAAATAAAACTATAATGAGATACCACTATACACTTATTAGAATGGCAAGGAAATAAATACAATCCCAAGTGATGACTACTGAAGAAGGTCATCAAATCAAGTGACCGCTGGTTGACCTGTGAGCTGGATCCAGGCAACTGGAGGTTCCATATCCTCTCCCCTGTCCTGGGATGCATATTTAGCCCATGGTTCCCAGAGTGGGAGCCTTGAAAGAGTGGCGTATTGTCGAGACCATCTGGACAGTATATGTGACTGAACCCAGTTAGGCCTCTATATGAACTTTTAAGATTCTGGCAGATGGGTGTGAAAATCTACTCATCTTGTGGCCACCCAAGACAAGCCTCATATGTAAGTTCCCTTCTTATGACTTGCCGCCTGCCATTCTAGAGTTGGCCTTCCTCTGTTTTAGGTCTCTCCTTGCTCTCCCACTGTGGGGTCCAGTTTCAGATTTCACCCTGGGAACTCCTGTGGTTGTGACCCATGGAACAACTGTAACTCTCATATGTTTTTGGTGGTGATATAAAATGCTACAACCTCTTTGGAAAAACACTCTGATAGTGTCTCATAAAGTGAAATACACACTTATCATGTGATACAACAATCCCACTCTTGATCATTTACCCTAGAGAGGTAAAAACATATGTTCACACAAAAGCCTGACCATGAACATTTATAAAAGCTCTACTCATAACTGCTAAAAATAGGAAACAACCCAAATGTGCTTCAGTAGATGAATGGGTAAACCGAATGTGGTGCATCCACCCAATGGAATACTCTCAGTGATAAACAGGAATGAATTGTTGATATACACAGCCACTTATATGAACCTCAGAGACATTATACTGAGTAAGCTAAGCCAGTCTCAAAAGATTGCATTATCTTCCATTCCTATGACATTCTCAAAAACGTAAAAAGATAATGACAGCAACAAGGTCAGTCCAGGTGTTGGGGATGGGAGACAGGTGGCACAAAGGACTAGCAGGAGGGGTTTTGGTAGTAATAAATCTTGACTGTGGTAGTAGTTATATGAATCTATGCATGTGGTAACACACAACTATGTGAAGCTAAAAAATTAAAAACTAGGAACAGCAATTGTTTTTTAAAATATTTATTTTTTTCACTTTGTGTTTCCTAAATAAAACACTATTGCAAAAACAATAATTCGATGTATACAAAGACTGTAGCCATGTTGCCTAAAACTGCCAGTCTCACTTGCCTCCCCAGGGAACCTCTCCTATCAGGTCACATATGTCCTAAAGGAACAATCATGTCTAATGGTTGCAGTTTTACCTCAAAATTCAACTTTTAAATTAATAACTAAGTAAAATTAAACAAGAAAAGACATCCCAAATATATGAAAAAGATTGGCACAAAGTAGGTGTTAATGCTGCTGTTATGACATTGTCTAACATACAAACGTGTCTACATTCATTGAGCTTATTTTTAAAATTTTTATTTATTATCCACCACACACACTCACATCTCAACTCTGTCATTGTTGTGGGATGCTATTTATTTTATATGACTTATTTCATTCGTGTTAAATCTTCACATCAAAAATCTCTCCCATCAATCATGGACTACCACAAAATCAATTCTTAAGGTAGATGTTATGAACAAACACTCAACAGATGCAAAGTTACAGCAGAAACAAATCCCTCCTTCTTGTTCTGCGAGTTCCTTCTGCCTTCTCTTGGTCTTTGTGTCTTACATATTCTCCTGAAGTCTTCCACTAAACTCACTGAGTTCCCATGTTTCTGGTTTTAAACCTGAGCTCCGTTTTCCAGGTTCTGATTGTCTCTCTTGTTTTAGTGTAGAGTCATTCCAGACTGAGCTGGCAAGGACACCTGTTTGGCACACTTTTGGGGACACCCATATTATTCAGCGAATTACCCCCATGGACCCATTATCTGCTTATATAAAGCAAAGCGTGGGTCTGGACTCAAGCCTCAGGCATCGTCCACCTCTTTTCCCGTCCTACACAGCCTCATGCAGGAAGCTTTTTCCATTTTGCTCAGTCATGGATGGCATCTCTCTGCTGCCACTAACTCAACCATATTTTAATCACATTAGTTAATTCAATTGTCAAGAGGCAAAAAAGATTAGGAGCTTGACTAGTAAGCTGATAGAGTTATTTTATCATCACTGGTTGTAATGGTTCAGTGATGGTAAAGGGGTCAGACTGAATATTTACGACCCAATTGATTGAACAGAAATTGACCTAAAACAATTTGGTCTGAGCCAGACTTAGTTCATATTTTTAAACATTATCTTTCTCAATAGGATCTTAAGGCCATGCTCTATAATTATATGTTATAATTTGTGTCCTGATTTACATGAATTTTCTTTGATAAACACTGTTATGTAACAGCCATCATTATACCCAAAGACAAGATAATTAGCTATGTGGTTATCAGGGATATTTTCCTAGTTCCTCAAATTGCTGTGATATCCACTATATTGGTTTTTATAGCAATAACAACAACACAAACAGAACCCAAAGGGAGGCCAACTTTATGAGTGGATCTGTAAAGAGTGAAGCTTCCTGCATATTCACCCCAAAAGAAGATGCCTTCCCTCTCTTGTCTTCCTAACACCCAGGACAAGGACTGCATATACCTCATCAGGAAATGCAAAAGGTATGGCAAAAATTATGTGCAGGATGTCAGGCAGTGTGCTGCAAATTTTACTTCTGTGATCTTTAAAAAATTCCCACAGCAATACTGTGAAGTTCATGATTCTATTTCTATTTCAAAGGTGAGTAAACTGAGGCTTGGTGTCGGGGCAACCACAGCTTTGTGCAAATGGCACACGTTGAAGACACAGCTTCCTGACTTGGCTAGTGGGGCACAGGTGGGATTTCAGCCTTCACTTGCCCCCTCAGCTGTTAGCAACCTGTCTAGCTGTGCATGGTGGCCTTGCTCAGAAAAGCCAAGAAACTTACCCAAGGTCACAGTTTAGAAATAGAGGTTTAACTGACTCTGAAGTTTATGTTCCTGCTCTTTTAACAAACTACTTACTGGTAAATGAATAAAAATTCATACTGTCCTTACACTGAGAATATTCAGTGATCCAGACTCCAAAGCTTTCAAAGATTAGATGTAACAAAATACACAATACTAGTTTCTATAAGATCAGCTTAGATTGCCTTGGAATGAGAACTTCTTTATTCTTTGCATGTTGTAGTCCTCTTTAAATTCAACATAATCAAGCTCCAACCCTCAATCTCCCCCCCGCCCCACTACCACCACCACCTCTCCACCTCCCCAACTTCCAACTTCAAGAGCAAAGTTCGACAGTACCCTTGCTTTAGGTCATAGAAGAGGCCATGAAATATTGCCAGTGCCATCAGTGAAAGCCATCACAGCATTAGGAGAAATCAAAGAAACAGATTTTCTTTTAGTAGCTCAAATAGCCAACACTTTCCAAAAATATCTAAAGCCTTGGCCAATGCAGATTTATAACTAGACTCCTAATAAAGCTTTATTGTCCCCAAGTTGTGGTGTTTAAAATTCCCATGATGTAATACTGTTAACTAATGTTGCAAACAATTTATTTCTATTTAAGCCATTAAGCAGGGGAATCTGAAGAATAGCTTAATGGGAGTGATTCAGAATGATATTAAGCTTGAAGCAAAGCACAATAAAGTAATAATGAGCTGGATTTTCTGACCCAGGTTAGAGGTAAATTTTCCCTGACTCTTGCTCACCTCCTTGTTAATTTGTAATTCTGTGCCCCTCTGAACATCCCCTCTCATTCTACCCCACTGAGATTTGGGTCCACGATTCACTATTAGTGCCTTCAGGAGTTCTGTTTAGGGGAGTATATATCCACAATACATCTACTTTATTAGTAAACTAGAGGCCCAGTACACGAAATTCATGCACGGGGGGGTGGGGGGGGTGTCCCTCAGCCCAGCCTGCACCCTCTCCAATATGGAACCCCTTGAGGGATGTCTGACTGCCCGTTTAGGCCCGATCCCGGTAGGATCGGGCCTAAACGGGCAGTCAGACATCCCTCTCACAATCCAGGACTGCTGACTCCCAACTGCTCACCTGCCTACCTTCCTGATTGCCCCTAACCACTTGTGCCTGCCAGCCTGATCACCCCCTAATCACTCCCCTGACAGCCTTATTGATGCCTAACTGCTCCCCTGACAGCCTGATTGCCCCTAACTGCCCTTCCCTTCAGGCTTGGTCACCCCCAACTGCCCTCCCTTGCAGGCCTGGTCTCTCCCAACTGCCCTCCCCTGCTGGCCATCTTGTGGCAGCCATCTTGTGTCCACATGGGGGCAGGATCTTTGACCACCTAGGGGCAGCCATCTTGTGTGTTGGAGTGATGATCAATTTGCATATTACTCTTTTATTAGATAGGATAGAGGCCTGGTGCACGGGTGGGGGCCGGATGGTTTGCCCTGAAGGGTGTCCTGGACTAGGGTGGGGATTTCCTTGGGGTGTGGGGTGACCTGGGCGAGGGGCCTGTGGTAGTTTGCAGGCCGGCCACGTCCCCCGGCAACCCAAGTGGAGGCCCTGGGATCTGGGATTTACAATTGAAACTTTGTAGCCTTCAGCGGAGCCACGCCTCCTGCTTGATCCGTGGCCACAGCCATTTTTGTTGGGATTTATTTATCTTCTATAATTGAAACTTTGTAGCCTTGAGTGGAGGCCTGGGCCTGCCAGGGGAGGCGGAAAGCTTGGCTTCCTCCATTGTGGGGAAACCCAAGCCTCCTGCGCACTCCATGGCCACAGCCATCTTGGTTGGGTTAATTTGCATACCTGCTCCTGATGGGCTGGTGGGCGTGGCTTGTGGGTGTAGTGTAGTGATTGTTAATTTGCATATTACTCTTTTATTAGGATAGGCAAACATCTGGCATAGACAGGCTAACTTTCTGGTATAAAACAAATCTAAGAATATGTGGCCAACAGAAATGCTTACATACATTCACTGAAAGACTATAATACAGTGTTTATGGGGATTTTGGTCATAGCCTAAATCTGAAAACAACACAAGTGCCATAAACAGTAGGAAGTGCACTGGAGAGTTCAGGCAAGTGGCTGGTGCTCAGTATATCTTGTAGTCCCTTCCTTTCCTCCTCCATAGCTGATTACAAACTGAAGGCAGGCAAACCCTCTCTTTCAGTTGCTGTATTCCTGGCCTACTCATTGGGGGCTCCTGTCATCTACCCAGCAGTCTTGTGAATATCTAGAAGCATGCTGCCTCTGAGCCCTTGGTCAACTAGGTGAGCTGCAGAAGCCAACTCTGCTTGTAAATGAAGTAGCAGAGGCTGAATTTTCCTGCTCTGAGCCCTTAGGGGACACAATAAGGGGAAACACGGTATCTTGCTCTAGGGCTGCTTTGTTAAATGAAATGACACAAAGGAAGCCATAGGAACAAAATAACTGCTTGATAAATATTGGTCATTGCTTTTACTAGCTTTGAAAAGAAAGGAATCACATATAATGAAAACATCTTACTTCTTGATATTTCCTCAAAAGTTCAAATGAAAATCCATTTCTTTCATATCTTCAATGGTTTCCTAATGATGATAGAATACATCCTTCAGTAAGCTGTTTCAAAGCCAACACATTTTGTTGCCTTTTTCCTCTTAGATCAGACACTGGCAAGCTATGGTCCCCTCACGTGATTTTGTAAATAAAGTTTTATTGGGACCCAGCAGTATCTGTTTGCTTACATATTGCCCATGGCTGCTTTTGCCATTGAATAGCGATGGAGAGAATAATTGTGACAGAGACAGTATGGCCCACAACCCTAAAATATTTACTCTCTAGTTCTTTACAGAAAATGTTTGCTGGCCCCTTTCAACCTCATCTACTCTCTGGGTCTCATCCCTAAGAGGGTTTGCTACACCCCCAATCAGTATTGCTTCCCAGCCTCCTGCTCCTCCCTCACGTGGTCCCTTCCAGCCAGAGTCCCTTTCCCACTGTGGTTCTCTTTCAAAGCATACTCAGTTTTCTCCAGCTTTACTGAGATATAATTGACATATAACATTGTGTGAGATTAAGGTATACTACATGATGATTTATCCCCATATGTATTTCAAATTGATGACCACTCTAAGGTTAGTTAATACCTATCACCTCATATCACTACAATGTGTGTGTGTGTGTGTGTGTGTGTGTGTGTGTGTGTGTGTGTGTGGTGATAACATTTATGATTTACTGTTTTATCAACTTTCAAATATATAATGCAATGTTGCTAACTGTGATCACTATGCTGTACATTAACTCACCAGAAATTATTCATCTCATCACTGGAAATTTGTGCCCTGTAATTCCCCTTTGCCAGGCCCTGGAAACTATCATTCTTTCTGTTTCTATGAGTTTGAGTTTTTTAGATTCCACATATAAGTGAGATCATACAGTATTTGTCTTTCTCTGTATGACTTATTTCACTAAGCATAAAGCCCTCAAGGTCCATTCATGCTGTTGAAAATAGCAGAATTACCTTAATTTTTATGTCTGAATAATATTCCAAGATTTAGATGTATATTGCATTTTCTTCATTCATTAATGGACACTTAGGCTGTTTCCATATCTATATCTGTATATCTATATGTCTACTTCTATATCTATGTCTATGTCTATATCTATATCTACATCTATTATATATCTAATCTGTATCAATGTCATCTCTATCTCTCTACCTCTATCTCTACATCTATATATCTTGGCTATTATGAGAAATGCTGCAATGGATGGGTGCAGATATTGAGAAACTGATTTCATTTCCTTTGAATGTATACTAAGAAGTGGGATTGCAGTTCTTTTTAAAATATTTTGCGGAATCTATATACTCTTTTCCATTCTGGCTATCCAAATTGCATTCCCACCAATAGTGCACAAAGGTTTCTTCTTCTCCGTATGCTTGCCAACCCTTATCTCTTATCTTTTTTATAATAGCCATTTCAACAGGTGTGAGGTAATATCTCACTGTGGTTTTGATTTGAATTTCTATGATGATTAGTGATTTTAAGCATCTTTTCATGTACCTGTTGGCCATTTGTATGTCTTCTTTGGAAAAAGTGTTTTCTGCCTATTTTATATCAGATTGTTTGAGTTATATAAGTTCTTTATGTTTTGATATTAACTCCTTGTCTGATATATGGATTGTACATATTTTATGCCATTCTGTAGGTTGCCTCTTCATTTTGTTTATTGCTTCTTTGGCTGTGCAGGAGCTTTTAAGTTTATTGTAGACCCACTTGTTTACTTTTGATTTCATTGCTTGTGTATTTTCGTGCCATCTCTAAAAAATTATCATCAAGACCAATGTTAAGGAGCTTTTCCCCTATGTTTTCTTTTAGGAAGTTTACAGTTTCAGGACTTACTTTTAAATCTTTAATCCATTTGAAGTCAATTTTTGTGAGTGGTGTAAAATAGGGGTCGGATTTCTTTTCTTTCCTCCTCCTTGTCCTCCTCCTCCTCCTCCTTTGCTTGTGAATATCCAGTTTTCTCAGCGCCATTATTGAAAGGGCTATCCTTTTTTCACTGTATATTCTTGGATCCCTCATCAATTATTAGTTGACTCGATATGTATTTATTTCTAGGCTCTGAACTCTGTTCCATTGGTCTATGTGTCTGTGTATGCCACTCTGTTTTAATCACTATAGTTTTGTAATGTGGTTTAAAATCAAGAAATGTGACGACCAAAGTTTTGTCTTTTTTCTCAATATTGCTTTGGCTGTTCTGATTCTTTGGTGTTCCATCCAAATTTTAGGATTTTTTTCCCCATTTCTATGAAAAATGCCATTGAAATTTTGATAGAGATGGTCTTAATCTATAGATTAGCTAGAGGCTAGTTAATTTTGCTTATCTTTTAAAAATAGCAATGACCTTTTTATTATTATTCTCACACGAGGGTATTTTTTCCCTTGATTTGAGAGAGAGAGAGAGAGAGAGGGAGAGAGAGAGAGAGAGAGAGAGAAACATTGATGTTAGAAACATCAATTGGTTGCCTCCCCTATACTCCCCAACCAGGAATCAAACCCACAATGTAAGTATGTTTTTCAGTTGGGAATTGCACCCTCAACCTTTTTGGTGTGTGGGATAATGCTTCAACCAACTGAGCTACTCAGTCAGGGCCCAACTCTTAGTTTCATTCATTTTTTCTATTGTCTTTCTAGTCTTCATGTCATGTATTTTCACTGTAATATTTATTATTTCTGCTCTTCTGCTAAATTTGGGCTTGTTTATTCTTTTTCTGATACCTTGAGGGGTAAAGTTAGGTTATTTATTTGAGATCTTTCTTTCCTCTTAATGTAGGCATTCATTGCTACAAGTCTTTCCCTTGGAACTGTTCTTGCTGCATCTTAAGTTTTTTGTATGTTGTGTTTTCATTTTTGTTCATCTCCAGATATTTTATGGTTCACCTTTTGATTTCTTCATTGATTGTTCAGGTGTGTTATTCAGGTCTGCTACTTCCTTATTAATTTTTTGTCTGGATCAGCTATCCAATGTTGAAAGCACAGTATTGAAATCCCCTACTATTATTATATTGCTATTTCTCTTTTAAATTCTATTAATATTTGCTTTGAATATTTAGGTGCTCCAATGTAGGGTGGATATTCAGGGTGTCCTGAAACTGTATACACACTTTGGATAATTATTAATTCCAATGGGTTAAAGAAAGAAACATCAATTGAGCTATCAGCTGTAAAATGTGTATACATGTTTGGAACAACCTGTATATTTACAATTGTTATATTATCTTGAGGAATTGACCATTTTATTACTATTCTAGAGACTCAGTACACGAATTTGTGCACTGGTGGGGTCCCTTGCCCTGGCCTGCAGGGATCAGGCTGAAATCAGCCCAGTGCACAGATTTATCCTGGGCATGCCTGACCCATCTTGCCCAGTCCTGATGGGGGCTCAATGGGGACAGGGAGGGACCGCAGGAGGGCTCCAGGGTGTGTCCGGCCCATCTCACCCAGTCCCATTTGGACCCCAGCAACAAACTAACCTACAGGTCGGAGCGTATGCCCCCTGGTGGTCAGTGTGTGTCATAGGTACCAGTCAAAGGGTTGTTTAGGCTCTTATAAATATAGATAGTGAGTTTTTGTTGTTGTTGCTTGTGATTGATTTTGACTGAATATATATTTTATAAGATATAAGGATAGCCAACCCGGTTCTCTTTCGGTTACCATTTGCATGAAATATTTTTTCTATCTCTTCACTTTCAACCTATGTATGTCTTTGGAACTAAAGTGACTCTCTTGTAGGCAGTGCATTGTTGGTTCTCTGTGTCTTTTGTTGGGATAAATTAGACCATATTGTTTATTGTTTTCTTACTGTTATTTATTTATTTTTTTAGTTCCTTTCTTTCTGTGTGATTTATTTTTTGTAGTGGTATATTTTAATTATTTTTTCTTTGTATTTTTCTATTTACTGTTTATTTTGCTTTGTGGTTATCATGAGGCTTACATAAAACATATTACAGATATTATTCTATTAACTCACCTTCAATTGCATACGAAAACTCAACACTTATTTCTCCTTTCCCCATAACTTATTCTATTGATGTAAAACTTTGTTTTATATTGCATATCCACAATAACAAATTATTTAGTTATTGTTATTTTTAATATTATTGTTTTTTAAAGTTATAGTAGAGATAAATGTTATTTATACACCACCATTATATTATTTGGGAAATATGAATTTGAGTATATATTTACCTTTACCAGTAAGTATTAATTATACTTTTATATGGTTTTATGTTGTTACTTAGAGCCCTTTTATTTCAACTTGAAGAACTCCCTTTAGCATTTCTTGCAAGGCAGATCGTGTGGTGATGAACTCCCTCAGCTTTTATTTGTCTGGGAATGTCTTTTATTTCTCCATCATTTTGGAAGAACAGTATTGCTAGGTATAGTGCTACTTGGTCATGGTTTTTTGATGGGTGCCCTCCTCAAGAGCAAGGACCCTGGAAACTTAGCCCAGAATAGGTGCTCCACTTACAACAGTACAGTGAGTGAGTAAATGAATGAAAGAATGAATAAATGTACATGGGACTCAATGAACTCATGATGGCCCAGCCCTAAAATTCAGGCCTCAGATATCAAGAGACCGTCTGCTTTTAGGAATCATCTCCAAATTGAGGGATCCTTTACCACAGTGGCTCTGGCTCACTACCCTGGGCAACACAAGTGATTGGATTGGTAGAGACTCGATTTTCACTGGGGGTTGTAAAAGTCACACTCCCTAATGAGAAACAATGTGGGGACTAGATCCAGGAAACCAGCCCAGTTGGTAACACCCTTGTAAAAGGAGACTGATAAATAAATAAGCGATCCATCGAGCTTTTCTTCTCCTCAGCAAATGAGATGACACAGCTGGCCTTGGAAAGAAGCCCTGCGCTTTGCTAACTGGAAACAGATTAGCAAATTCAATTGGCTGACCGGTTTTTCAGTCTGTGGCCTTATAACATTTGAAAAAGGGAATTTTTGTTAAGAGTTTCTCTGACAAGGGCCAGGCAGCAAATGACACTAGCCTGGCCTGAATGTTTCATGCTAGTGGATAAAAATACTTTCTTTTTGGATTCTCATTTTTAACTTTCCTATGGGTCTTTGACAAAAACCCTAGGGAATTCTATAGAGTGCATGTTGTCAGTATTTTAATCAGCTTCAGCTGTCAAAACTCTTGTAACCCGCCTCTTCTGTTTAAAATGTGTCTTCTAGGCATAAAATAATTAAAGGTGCAGGGCCATACAGTAGGCTCAGAGCCATTGCAATGTGACAAAACCCTATGGATGAAAGGTATTATTTCAGGAAGTTTTAAATATAAATTTTGTTTTGTCAGAAGGCTGCAGGGCACACAATTTCTATACTGTCAAGCTTGATAGTAACAATATTTATATTTCAAATAAAAAGATTAAATTGCAGTCTTATGTGTTTCTGCTTTTCGTCAATTTTTTTATACTGGTTTATCATAGTGCTGCATTCTCAGTATGTCATCATACCTTTTTTTTTGCTGACGATACTTTTATTGTATTGAAATATTTTGGCTTTTACTGTCAATCTCAGGTTGAAGCAATGAAGATACCCATGCCACTTGGGTTTGGCTGTTTCACAAATGTCTTGTTTTACACCTTGTTGAGGGTTTTGTGAAGGACGTGCCAAACAACGAAAGCGATCCAAATAACAAACACCCTCGGACCAATGTGTTCGGCATGTGTGCTGGGGAAACTTTGAGCTCTTTACCTGGAGTCCTGTTCATGCCTTTCATCTCAGAAATGGAAAGCAAGCAAGGAAGCAGGCGTGGCCAGTGCGCCCTAGGAAGGAGCTTTCCTGGTGAATGGCTGCGCTGGCTGCTTTGTGTCAGAGCTTATTAGCTGCTGCAGCTCTGGTGTCTCCAAAGGGGCCAACGCAGCCAGGGGAGCTCTCTGAGCCCAGGAGCTGATGAGTGTCTGAGTCTCCCGGCTGGCTCAGTGGCAGTCCTTTAGGATTATACTTGACAGAGCCATTTGGAAGAAGTTAGCAGAGTGATTCCCACCTGTTGGAATAGAGCCTGACCATGGCTGGGGGCTTGGGGCTTGCTCATGTTGAAATAGAGGAAGCATTCTTGCTTTCAGATGGAGGCTTTCTCTCCATATGGCTGCTCCCTCTTCTTCCCACTTACTTTGCTCTGCAGAGGGAGGGTCAACTAGTTGATCAGAACCCTTCTTCCCACCCCTGGGTCTGTAGAGTTTGACCTTCTCAAGTTAACTAGGCCCAGGGCAGTACATTCATCTCTGAGATGACAGATCATGTATGTAACTAGTTTCTCACTACATGACTGTGGAGGACATCAATAATCAATCTTATCACTTTAACACTCAACCAGCTGCATCTTAGAATCCCATTCACCATCGTTTCCTAGGCAGTCACGACCAATCAGGCAACAGGCCATCTCTCACTCACCATCTCCCTCTGAGGGGCAGCAATCCAGGCATATATGTCCCTAGCCATCTCAAGACGCAAGCGATACTGTGATTTTAACGTTGTGGTTCACAGCCCCAACTAGATCATATTTTAAACATACTTCAATTCACAAAGTCCTTTCATGTCCTGGATTTTACATGGCACCTGAGAGATCTCCAAAGCCCAAAAGTGAAAGATGCAAGGCATAGAGTCACTTCTGCCCCACTCTGGGTGAAAGGGAAATACAAGACAGCCCAGATTCAGCATGATGGGTGACTGCATAGGCCATGGATACTGGCAGGCAGGTTTCATTGGAGGCTGTCCTTAATACCTGACTATTGCAGAAGGATTTTCTATTTCATTGGTTCAAAAGTGACCTTTCTGCTTTTGCATTTAAACCCATGTTCTTTTTAAAAAATATATATTTTTATTGATTTCAGAGAGAAAGGGAGAGGAAGAGAAAGACAGAAACAGCAATGATGAGAGAGAATCATTGATCAGCTGCCTCCAGCCCACAACCTCGGCATATGCCTTGACCAGAATTCGAACTGTGACCTCCTGGTTCATAGGTCGATGCTCAACCACTGAGATACACCAGCTGGGCTAACCCCATGTTCTGTAGCATTACTATCAAGGACTCTCACAATCTAGTTTGCCTGGTGACAAGCTGCAATACTCTTCCAATATATGAAATTATGTCTGTGAAACACTTATTTCTTCAATTTCCTCATCTTTGCCCACCCCATGTGATCACCTGGTTATTCTGGAATATCCAGTTCCAGTGGCCCTCACTCTTTACCTCTAGCAGAGCCAGAATGAGTTATTTCCTCCTCTGAACTCTTCTGGGACCATAGAAGGGAGGAGAAGGTGAGGAGGAAAAGGAACAAAAGGAGGTAGAGGTTGAATAATTTCCATGAAGAGTGGGCAAGAGGGAAGACCTGATACTGTGAACTGATGATTAGATGAGCATAGATTTGAAGATTCTGAAAAGATTTTTCATGGTGTGGACACACATGAACACGTAAGCACACACACAATGAAGTTAAAATTATAGAAACAGAATCAAACCTTATTTTTGAAGGGGGCTTTTTCCCCATGCCTAAACTATAGGACTACCCAGAAACTTATTGTTAATATCACCTAATTTAAACTTAAACCACCAGAACACAAATCCTGTTAGTTAAATGCATGTCACCTGCAACCTGTACATACAAAGGAAAACTAAAGTGTTGGTTGAATCGGAATCATTCACTGTCCTAGGCAGGTTAGATGCTTGTCTCCTTTTATCTTTATGTCTTAATGGTATTCAGTGGCAAAGAACAGTTTAAGCAAAAGCACAAGGGGGTTTAAGAAGAAAGAGAGCTAGGCCTTATGGAAGCCGAGGAGAGGAGGGGGAGTAAGCCTCACTAGGGATGATAACTGGGATCAGAATAGTGTCAATGGAAGCAAGGAAGCCCCCCGCTTCCCAGGGTCTCATCAGCTTTTGTGTTGAATTCTATGTAGGTTTTTCTCCACCTCTCTCTCTCTCTCTTTCTCTCTCTCTCTCTCTCTTTTTCTTTCTCTCTCTCGTTGCAAAACACGTTTCTTCACCTCATTGCATGTGGTTCAAACATGGCCATACCTTGAAAAACTTAACATTCTTCATGGCCACAAATTAAGACTCAGTATTTCTATGCCCCGATTCCACATTCCCAACAGGAAAAATCTGATAGTTCCAGCCAGCCACCATTTCTTTCTGGGACAAGTGGCCATTTTAAGTCCAAAAGGTCATGACCACTCTGGTTGGGAAAGGGGACTTTGCTTGTCATCATGTGGTTTTAGGGGCTTCTTCATGTATGTTGTGGGATGTCCGATGGGAAGAGATCCAAAAATGCTTGGTAAGTCTTCTAATTCCTATTTTATAGACAAGATAATCAGATTTCAAAGAGTTGACTTTTGAGGAGACAGACTCTTTGTCACACCTTACATTTAAAACAGAGACCATCTTAATAGGCCGTAATTCAGTATCTATGTCAGCCCAACTTCTGCACGATCTAGTCATTATTTCTTAATACCAGCCTTTTTTCTTTTTCTTGTTTTGTTTTAATCACGGAAGAGACCATCATCATGACACAGACCACAGCCTGTTTACTTTAGGGTTGGCAGATCAATGACATGCCCAGAGTGTAACATAAAAGGAAAGGCGCTCCCTAGACTCCTGGAGGGAACACCATTAACCCCAGTTTCATAACCAGAGTCACTAAGAAAAAAAGTGATTGTTTTCAAGTAGGTGATTAATAGTTTTCAAATAGGTGATTAATAGTTTTTGAATAGGTGATTAATAGGCCTGAAATTACTGGCAAAAGAGGATTTAGTTACCAGGGGCCCAGAGTCATTATTAAGCTTAAGCAGTAAGGTGTCACAGGGCGGCTTTAAATTTTTACTCCATTTAGAAAAGTATGACAGAGCTCATTTTACAGTTCACTCAGTCTATCAAATGACTTTCAGGGCTTCTGTGAGAAACTTAGTCTCTATTGTAAAACAAAGCAAAACCAATATTTGATTTTTTTATTTTAGCAAGAGAAGAAGGGGGGGAGAGAGGGAGAGAGGGAGGGAGAGAGAGAGAGAGAGATTGGTTGTCTTCCATATGTGCCCCGAGCAGGATTGAACCTGCAACCTAGGGATGTGCCCTGACTGGGAATCAAACCTACAACCTTTTGGTCTATGGGATGACACACCAACCAACTGAGCCACCTGGCCAGGGCACCAATATTCTAATTGTATAAAATCATTCAGTCAAGATTTATGTGAATCTCACATATTTAAAAGAAAAAAGATATAAGGAACTCCTCGAAACACAGAGAATATAGGACTATTTTTCTTTTCCTTTTCTTTCTAGGTTATGGGGGTGATATAAAGGGACATAACCCAGGAACAGCCAGATGGAAGAGATGCATAGGGCAAGTGTGGGGAAAGGATGTAGAGACTCCATGCCCCATAAAATGCCACTCTCCCCACATCTCCACATGTTCACTAACCTGGAAGTTCAGAACTATTGCAAAAGCTCTAACCAAACTATTTAAAAGGATCAGAAAAGTAGATCAACAGATTTCCATGAAGCATGTATTAACTTAGGTGATTTCTAGTCAACTACCTGTAGGAGGCCTGGTCTGAATATTTATATAAATTGCAGCTCATCCCTAAATTAGTTTCCCAGGACCTGTGGTAAAGGGGAGACATTGTGAATAAAAAATGAAAATGGCACAAGTTCAAGGAAAGAGAAAATACCCTGCCTACTACGAAAGTCATGCTTAAAGGAGGAATTTATCTTTCTACTAGAGGCCTGGTGTATGGATTCATGCACATTGAAAGGAAATTAATTAAAAGGTGGCCAGGTGGGCGGGACTGGGTGAGACTGGCTGGACACACCCTGGAGCCAACCTCCTGTGGTCCTTCCCCAGCTGTACCTGGGGCAGTGCCAGAGCTCGAAGGGCATCTGTGGAGTGAGCGGGATCCCTCTGGCAGGTGGGGTCCCTCAGCCTGGCCTGTGAGGATTGGGCCGAAACTGGCAGTACGACATCCGTGGAGGGGTTCCAGAGTGCAAGAGGGCACTCTGCAACATTGCTGTCACTCGGCAGCTCCTGCATTGAGCATCTGTCCCCTGGTGGTCAATGTGTGTCATACCTACCGGCCAATTGGCCAGTTGGCTGATCGCTTAGGCTAGTGGTCGGCAAACTCATTAGTCGACAGAGCGGCAAACTGCAGCTTGCGAGGCGCATGTGGCTTGCAAGCCGCAGTTTGCCGACCACTGGTTAGTCTTATATACATATATAGATAAGGGGCAATTACTAGTAAGACAAATAAGGCCTACATTGTGGGGAATTACCATAGAAAGTGAATATTCAGTCCTTTTGGGGGGAAGAGAATCAAGAGAGAAGACTGAGGTGGGGAACATATGCTCATATCCAAGTCTGCAATGAACTGTTATTGACAACACCAGCAAATGAATTGGGATGCTGGCTGGTTTGATGATAAGGAAGCTGTCACTTTCCCAGCTGAGATTGACATGCCTCGCGACATCAGTATAATTGATGTCTGTTCAATAACACCCAGATCTGTTTCGGAATCTGTGCAAGAACATCTGATCGTTACATCCAACTTAAAAGTGAAATGCTGGGAGGGAGAGTGTCCAGACGGGCACAGATGTTCTGAGACAAAATAAGATTTAAAAAAATATTCAAAGCTGTTTAACAGATGCCATGTTAAACAAAGGAATGGCTACTGGTACACACGCTGGTTTTGGAGAAATGACTGGGCTGAGCTGGGATGGGAACAGGGGCCCTTGTGACCATAAGAGTCAATTGCCCTAGCCCTGGCTTAGTTTGTGTGTGGCCATGATGGCTTCCTGTAGGGCAAGGGTGCCTTTCTTCCTGAACCATCTACGGCTATTAGTTCAACATGAGTGATGGTCTCCTTTTAGCTTCAGTCACCTGAAAAGAGATAGCACCCAAAGGCCAGATCTTTGCCCAAACTGGATTTCCTGATTTCTGAACTAACATCAAAGATAAATGCAGCAGGTGGGAAACACGTCAAGTGGCACCAGAGGACTCTGGTCCTCTGAAGATGAACAAAGGCTGGGAATGGCCAAAAAGGATAGTATTGACTGCACAGAGATCAGGACAGCTGCATAGAGGAAAAGGCCTGTGAAGGGTATATTTAGGATAGAGGTTGGCAAAGTCAAGGCCCATGGGCCAAATTTGACCCGCCATTCTAATTTTTGTAATTAAGGTTACAAGCCATGGACTGTTATTCAGCTATAAAAATGAAGGAAGTCTTGCCACTTTATACAACGTAGATGAACCTTGGGACATTTTGCAAAGTGAAATAAGTCAGACACAGAAAGGCAAAAACTGAATGACTTCAACCCATAGAATCAAAGAGTAGAACAGTGGTTGTTGCCAGGGACACAGGAAGTGGAGGAAATGGGGAGATGGTGGTCAGGGGGTACAAGCTTTCAGCTTATAGGGATCTAATGTCCCACATGGTGCCTATGGTTAATAATACAGTACTGTATACTTGAAATTTGCTAATAGAGTAGATCTTACATGTTCTCATCCCAAAAAGGAAAAGGTAACTATATGTGAAGTGATATGAGGGATGTGTTTATTAGCTTGATTATGGTGAGTTCACAATGTACAAATATAAAATCATCGTGTTGAACACCTTAGATACATAGAGGTTTATTTGTAATTGGTGCCTCAATAATGCTGGAAAAATTCAGATTCCTAGTTGACACGTCAGACCTACTGAAGAAAAAATTTTGAGGGAACATAGGCATACCATTGTTTATGTATTGCCCTTTCCTCCAACCAAAAGATACTGACTTCCATATTATTTCATCCTTTCAATCCATTCATTTATCCTTCAGCAAAGATTTAAGTTCTACTGCCCCACTCAACTCATATTTTCTCTGCGCCCTTCCTTTGGCATGGCTAGACACAATGAACACAGAGGGACAGTCGCCACCCTAGGAACTGTGTGCTTTGGGGTTCATGATCCTAACTTAAACACAGCATTGCCCTGGGCCCAGGCTCAGAGAGGCGGCGCCTAAATCCTATTTGATGAGCAACAAGTCTTTGCCACGTGATGTTCAGAGCACACCATTCCCTATACCATGACCTGCTGCTATGACTCCCCAAATATCTACCTAGCTCAAAGACATGGAAGTGAGAAAATGAAATTTAGTGGCTTATATTTATCTATTAGAGAACACAAACCTATTTGCATTTTTTATGCATACTTTCTTTAGAAAATTAAATGAGGTGCCCTAACTGGTTTGGCTCAGTGGATAGAGCATCCTGCAGACTGAAGGGCCCCAGTTTCAGTTCTGGTCAGGGGCATGTACCTTCGTTGTGGGCACATCCCCAGTTGGGGGTGTGCAGGAGGCAACTGATCGATGTTTCTCTCTCATCGATGTTTCTAGCTCTCTATCCCTCTCCCTTCCTCTCTAAAAAAAAATCAATAAAACAGTATATTAAAAAAAATAAGAAAAATAAAATTAAATGAGGTGATGCCCGCAGAGTACTTGGTGTGTGTTTAATTAGTGGTAACCATCATTATTACGACCTCATGCTCAGAATCTTGACACATTTTAGCCTTTCTCACCCTTAAAAGTAAGCACCTGCATCTCCATTCTTGTTCTTTTGGATACTGAGGGCACATAAGTTGCTTAAACAGCGGATAAAGTTTATTTGACAATGCAGTTTTCTATCCAAAAAGGCCCAATCAACCCCATGAGGCAATTGCCTCTTAAATCAATCTCTGTGGAGTTGCATGGCAGGGTCCGTTACATCGTTGTCAGCTTTCTTGGATCCACAGAGGGGAAACTTGCCCCCACCCAACCCTCAGAGCTCTCCTTTTGGAGAAAAGGCGTTTACATCAGGACTGAATGGGTCCTCAAGCCAGGATCAGGGAAGAACCCTGCTGGAGGGGCCCGTCTCCAGCTGTGGACACTGTCTATGGATTACTCAGTATCCAGTACACCCCTTCCCAACAGAAAACTCATTTTATTAGGCTTTTAATTCATGTTCTATGTTTCTTAGCTTCTGCAAATAGTTCATGTGCTTTGGGGGAAATGACTCCACCCACAGTGTCAAAGATGGACTGGGTTAGCCCCAAGGAAATTGTCTCCCCTGCCAGTGATTGTTACATGAGGGGCACAAGACCATTGGGACCATGGAACACAAGACACCGTTTTCTGGCTGCTCCCTCACTCTTCTGGGGAACTTGCTGGAATTGCTCTGTACAATCAGATTAGCTGGTAACCACATGTGGCTACTGAGCACTTGACATGTGGTGAGTTCAAATAGATACCAGCTCTCAAAGGCTTAGTATAAAAAACAGTATAAAATCTCTCATTGATATGTTTGTACTATTTTATAAAATACACATTATTTTTGGTTGCAACATTCTTTTTCATCTATTTGATTTATTGATTTTTTTTTCTTAGGGAGGGAGATTGGGTGTTAGAGAGAAGAAGGAGGAAAAGGAAGAGGAGGGGAAGGAGGAGGCTGAGAGGAAGGAGGAGGAGGAGAGAAGGAAAAGGAGAAGGAGAAGGAGAAGAAAGAGAGCATTTTGTTGTTACACTTATTTGTGCATTTGTTAGTTGATTCTTGTATATGCCCTGACGGGGGATCGAACCTGCAACCTTGGCATACTGGGACGACACTATAACCAACTGAGCTACTTGGTCAGGTCAATAGATTTCATATTGAAAGGCTAGTATTCTGCATATACTGCATTAAATAAAATATATTTTGGTATATTTCATTTTACCTGTTTCATTTTGCTTTTTAAATATAAGTATTAGTCTCTTTGAAATTAGAAATGTAGCATGAATTCTATATCTACTAAACAGAACTATTTTAAAGTGACTCCCTCTCTTCTTCTGGACATTGTAGTTTGCAGAGAGAGGCCAAGAACTGCTGCAGCCACCTTGCTATCAGCCTGTGGGAGGGGCAGAGTGAGGAGAGTCAGAACACAGCATTCAGTTAAAGTCTGCACTCCCAATCATGTGGCCCAATTAATATCTTGATTGTTCTAGCAAGTGTGAGACAGGAGTCTCTCTTACTTGCTTTTGAAAGAATTTAAACTTTGCACATGGCTTTGAGTCCTGTTTGCTGAGAGCTCAGGGAAGTGGGTGCACCAGGGTGTGCATGATTAGACCAGAATGAGGAAGAGAAAGCCTGGGATCTCCCCAGTGCTGTGACTGAGCTCTGAAGGAGCTGGGCAGACAGCATGGATTCAGACTCTGAGATGGGATGTCAAGTGTTTCCAGAAGGTTGAACTCTCAGTGATGCCAGGGGCTGGGAGCCCATCTGGGAGGGTAAGCTCCTGAAAGGGGCTGCAGGCAGATACAGAGCAGTGCCTCCTGGCAGTTAGCACCTCTCCCATGATACCAGAAGGAGAAGATGAGGCTCAGTCAACCTCAACAGGGAGAATGATTGTGCCTACAGATTCCCATTGCTCTTTCAAGACACTCTCCATCCTTCTACACCCTGCCCCTGCCTTGGAGGGCAGGATTCATCAACAAATTCCTTGCTGTCTGGCTCTCAGCATGTGGGGAGCACCAGCAAGAGATGAGAAAAAGGGAGGAGTGTGTGGTAGGGTTTTTATTCTTCTGGCTTCCTCCCCTCAGGTCATCATGAGCTTATATTCATGTCAGGAGGTCCTCTCCATCCAGAGGCCATAACCCACTCCTCTTCTTACTCCTTAAAGTCTAGCAATAGCCATGGTACCCACATGCTACCAGCCTCAAGATTCTGAACCTTTTGGTTTCCCTGTACACTGCCCATACCTTTATTAATAGTCTTTAAAAATTATTAAACTCTCTTCCAATGATCCAAGTTGACTGTGATTTTTTTTTCTCTAAGGAGCCTGATATAATGGTACTTCCAGTTCCCCCAAGATTTTACTTTTACCAGGTGCACTAGGGACAGAAAGGTGATGAGAGTTGCCTCAAGAAATGAGCCAATTTGTGGGGGGAGGTGATGTACCCTCCCAGCAGATGGTGACTTGATTTTGGACTATCAAGGTGGGAAGCTAGCAAGTGCAATTCAGAATGTCTAGGTCTTCATTCTTGATGTGTGACCTACAATGTTTGTTTGCCAATCGCACTCATAGTTGAGATGGTCAGAGTGTCACAGAGAGTTTCTAGAGCCCCGTTTCAAACAGCCCACGTGTATGGGGAACTCATGTTGAAGGAGCTGGCAATGCCACGAAGGCTGAGCCTGTGGAGTCCTGGAGCAGGTGCTGACTGTGTGTGACTCAGGTGGGCCAGGTGATGTGGTCTCATTCAGCCCAGAGCAAAATGAAGGCTGGACGAGTCTGATGTGGACATTCTTTCCTCTCTGCCTCTCAACTTGGCTATTTTTCTTTCTTCTTTCACTTCTTCAGTTTCTTGATCCTTGGGGTCTGTTGGCTCAATATTTTTCAAACATCGGTTATTCCTTTTTATATACCTTCAAGATTTTTGCCAAATAGTTATGATCACTACTGATGTATTTAATATTTTATTAAACTGATTTGCTTGGCTTTTTTTTTACTTTACATTACTTTAATGGCCTTGTCTTTAATGCTGATACAGGTGAAACCATACAGTGTTCCTTTCTGATGTCCCTTTTACATGTACACCCAAATACACAATAAAAAACCTGTGCCAATTAAACCATCTCAGGTAGCTCCTGACCTAGGGCTGTCCCAGCTCAGGAAGCGTGAACTTGTCTGACAGATTCAGGCACTGTGCTCTCCAGCAAAACTCCATGTGCTGAGGGAACTGCCTGTACTGTCCAGAACCACAGTCATTAGCCACAGGTAGCTGCTGGGCACCTGAAATGTGGCGACGGCAATTGGGAAATGGAAGTTTTGGTAGTTCAATTTAATTAGTGTAAGTTGACATTTGAACAGCCGCATGTAGTGAGCGGCTACCACGTAGCATGGCACAGCATGGGGGTATCTGCATTTAAAAGTAAATCATAGCAGAAAGGATGAGCCTTGTGCCAGATACTGTCTGAGCAATTTACATAATATCTGTCCTTCTGCATTCCAAAGGACGCTGTGAGGGAAGTGTTACCTCGTTCTGGTGGTAGGCACAGTCAAAGACAGGAGGGTTTTCCATTGCACCCTTAAATACACAATGAAGTCATCCTCTGTTATTTACAGAAAGAGAGAGAGACATGTAAGTGAGCAAATTGTCATCCAACCCCAACCACATTCAAGATTTAAAAGGTTGATATTTCCTTTTTTCCTTCTCGCTCTTTTTTTTTTTAAAGAAGATCCAGCCTCCTCATTAACCAGATATCTTTATTCTCTAAATATTTACCACCCATATGAAATTTACAGTTTAATTTGCTGTATAAAATCATTTATTGACTGGTAAACCTCATTACTAAGCTCTAGCACAGCCCCTGCTACTCCGGCAGTTTTAATTCTTGTACCAGCAGGCTACTGCGAGAGAAAAACAATCCTGTCAGATTAACGGCGGGGGTCTAAATTATTCAAATACACTAAATCCATGCAGAACCGGTCCCCTGCTCATCATTTTTCTTTCAGAGCCAACAATTAACCGGCAATATTCTAACTTAAACAATGACAGCCATTCTAACTGAATTCTGGGAACAGGGAACATTTCACCTTCCCATGTGGCCTTCTGCTCCTGGGGGTACTGGAGGGGTGACCCGCACAGGAGCCCTGGTGGAAAGGAGACACTTCTGCTGCCCAAACGCCTTAGCTCTTCTGAGCATATCATTCCTTGTCTCCCCCACAACCGCCCCTCCCCACCCAGGTCAGAGATTGCCTTTTGGACATGCAGGTGAGTGTCTAAGTGTGTTTCTCGCAAACACAGATGAGGCTCAGCCTGCAATTAGTTAATTGCACACACACCTTTCTGCCTGTGGGGGAAAAAGTGTCTCCAGTTTTCCACCTGCAAATGCAACCAAACTAATAACTGAACTGCTGATTCAGAAGGTAGGACTATCTCACTGATCCTAAAATGCAGCGGGGGGGGGGGGGGGGGGGGGAAGTAAAGTAAAAAGAAAAACAACCTTAAAAAAATGATACTGGCTTCAGAATAACAAATAGCAAGACTCCCTCTCACATTGGAGAAAGAAAATCTTTTCCATCATGCTGGACCTCAGTCAAGGTCTACACAATGAATGGCCCTGGGTGTTGGTGGATTTTTAAAATCAAAGTTCTAGTAGTTTGTGGTCCTCTTGCTATGATGTATGCCTGGGCATGACACCCAACATCTAAGTTTTTAAACAATAAAAGAAGAGTAAAGATTAATATTGATCTTGATAGTTCATGCATTCATTTGTTTATCAAATATTTATTGAGTGTCAACTACCTGCCAAGTTCATAGTGCCTAGGAAGCTTGGTGGTGCCAGATGTGGAACCAGAAGTGAAAGAATGACACTTAGTCAGAAATCATGCTTATTCTCTGCCCATTAGTGCAGGGTTGATCAGAATGTGTGAACCAGAAAAACCTCAGAAGTTTATTAAAAATGCAGATTAATTGGACTCCCCTCACACAGACTAAATCTGATTCTGAGATGGAGCCCAGGCATCTGCATTTGAACACTCTTCTCCAGATGATACTTAAGCACTTTGAAGTTTGAAAGGTTAGCATGGAGCTTCCTGGATGAAAAACATCCACCTGAAAGCATCAGGCAACAATAGATGACTTAAAAGAGATGCTAGCATCAATGGTATAGCTAAGAAACCCAGAAGGTATTGGTGTAGGACAGTGGTCAGCAAACTCATTAGTCAACAGAGCAGTAAACCACGGCTTGCCAGCCGCATGTGGTTTGCTGGCCACTGGTGTAGGATGTACCCACACATAGAGCTAAAGAGGTGGGGGAAGCCCGGCCAGTGTGGCTCAGTGGTTGAGCATTGACCTATGAACCAGGAGGTTACAATTTGATTCCCAGTCAGGGCACATGCCCAGGTTGCAGGCCCGATCCCCAGTATGGGGCGTGCAGGAGGCAGCCGATCAATAATTCTCTCTCAGCATTGATGTTTCTATCTTTCTCTCCCTCTCCGCTCCTCTCTGAAATCAATGAAAATATTTAAAAAATAAATTTAAAAAAGAGGTGGGGGAGATGCAGAATGAGGTGACCTAAAAAAGGCACCTTTGTTATCATAAACAATGTGTTCATTGGGCTTTTTCTTTGCTATTTTTATTTTCCTTGTAGCTTTATTTGTTTCATTTTTAAACCTTCATTTTAGTATAGTTTCAGACTTACAGGAAAGTTTCAAGGACAGTACAGAGAGTCTCTATACACATGAAACCTCATTTCCCCTACTATTGACATCTCATACGTGTGTGGTCATTTGTCACAGTTAATGAATCAATATTATATTATTATTCACTAATCTCCATACTTTACTGGGATTTTCATAGTTTTAAACTTAAACCCATTTTCCCATCCAGGATATACATTACACTCTGTATCTGTGGGTTTCACATCTGCAGACCAACCACAGATCAGAAATATTTGGAAAACAAAATTCCACAAACTTCCAAAGAGAAAAACTGGAAAAAGAGCACACCTAGCTCTATGCTGGATCCATGGGAATAAAGTGATATGAGGGCACACCCGCGGTAGCCTGTATGCAAATCGAGGTTATACGCAAATACTACACCATTGCATATAGGGGACCTGAGCATCTGTGGATTTTGGTACCCACAGTGGGTCCTGGAGTCAGTCCCCTGCAGACACAGAGGGATGACTGTACATTTAGTTGTTGTGTCTCCTCAAGGCTGTGTCAGTTTCTCATATTCCCTTTGGTTTTTATGACCTTGATAGTTTTGAGGTGTACCTTTCAGGTACTTTGTAGAATGGCCCTCAGTTGGTGGTAGGCACAATTGGAATTTGGCTAATGTTATTCTCAAGATTAGACTGGGCTTATGGGTTTTGGGGAGGAAGAACCTAGAGGTAGAGTGCTGTTTTCATGGCATCAGATCAAAAGTATATGACTATCAAAATGACTTATCAATGCTGATGTTGACCTTGATCACCTGTCTGATATGTTTGTCAGACTCTCCCACTATAAAGTTAGTTTTTCCCTCCCTTCCCATCCCTTACTCTTTAGAGCAGTGGTTCTCAACCTTTCTAATGCCACGACCCTTTAATACAGTTCCTCATGTTGTGGTGACCCCCAACCATAAAATTATTTTCGTTGCTACTTCATAATTGTAATTTTGCTACTGTTATGAATCATAATGTAAATATCTGTGTTTTCCGATGGTCTTAGGTGACTCTGCTAGTGGTTCTCAACCTGTGGGTCGGAAAACACAGATATTTACATTATGATTCATTAGTGACACAGTGAGTACCCTGGGTCACCCCTCCTTCCAAATTATGATTCAATTCCCATTAGTGACCAGAGTGTGCCCAAGATCTATAATCACTGCCCCTGCCTTTCTGGGCTATAGTAGTGTCATGAATATTCATTCAAGAAGCACATGCCTAGAGCACGTACTGCATACCTAGGTCTGTGCTAAAGATAAGGATATGGACATTAATGACTCAGGGTCCTGTCTCTAGTAGCTCTGTATCTAATTGGGGTGGGGGAAGCCTTGGCTATTTTGGCCATTTTTTTTCAGTGTCGGTTTACTTCTCTAAGTGCCACCACACAGGGGAGCATGGGACAAAGAGAGCCTTCATCTAGGGTTCCAACACATGAGGAAACCTCTCAAAAAAGACAGCTCTATAACGGTGTCTACAAAAATTGATTAATACTTCTCATATAGGGTTTATTGAGTGTCCTTGTATGGGCTGGGTGTTGAGAAGTCTTTAGAAGCATAAATGGCAGTAAATAAGGTGGGAATGTGGTTTTTCAGCCCTGAGATTTCACCTGCAAAGGTTTCCTTTCGTTCTCACATCTCTACATCCACGGGCCCCTCCAGGAGGATGCTCTACAAAGATTCCTAAGCCCCTGGCTTACCTGAGCCCCATACTGCTTCTAGCACCACATCCAGCACAAGTGAGAGGGGAGGGAAGGAGGCTGCCAAGTGGGACAACATCTATTTCATCCTTTTTATATGTAAATGTGACTTTAAATAATATTTTGTAATGACCTGCATTTCTGTTAGGAAATACCTCTTGATGATTTATCTTTCTCCCTGTAATTATGACAGCCTAGTGATCTTGTTAATTAATGCCAAAGAAGGTTTTTAGCACCTCATTAAAGGTTTCCCCTTTTAGGACACTGAGACTCTTGTGCACAGCCAGGGGCATAGAAAGCCATTTTCTGGCGAGTGAAACATCTTTTGATCCTCCACCTCTTCCTTTTCCTCTTTTGTCTTCTTCTTATAATTCATTTTCTCCTGTTCTGTTTCCTCTTCATCCTGAGCCCTCTACACCTTTCCTTTATCTTTCTTTCAAAACACACTTGCTTCTTGTTATTCTGAAATATTACTTTAAATAGTTCAATTGTCATCACCTGTGTTCCTTTAGGGATCCTCTTCCTTCTGGAAGGATTGTTTTATTTGACCATTTAATTTTGTATTTCCTATTGAACAAGGTCTGGTTGATAGTTTTCTGTGTTCCAATTGCTCTTATAGCCACAGGCCACCGCAGTGAAAACCACAGTGAATCAGAATGCATCCTGCCTGTAAGACTCTTTCCATAAAAATAACTAACACGTGAACCAATAAATTAAGAGTTGTGTGGTCCAATAAATTTTGTTAATACTATCGCAGAGGTTGACAAACTATGGCCTGAAGGCCAAATCCTGCCCTCTGCCTGTTTTTGTAAATAAAGTTTTATTGGAACCCAGCCACACCATTCACCTGGGATTGTTCTGGGCTGCTCTGAGGCTACAAAGGAGAGTTAAATAGTTGTAATAGAGACCATTTGGCCTATAAAGGCTAAAATATTTACTGCCTAGCCCTTTCCAGAAAAAGTTTTCTGACCCCCGCTCTATCTCATCATTGGAGATTCTGAATGCCAAATGTATATATTTAAAAGTCTTAACAATTCTATGGTTGAAAAACAAAACAAAAAAAAATTCTTTGGTTGGAAAACTTAATTTTCTCTATCCCATTTTCCCCCAAATGTGATTTGATCATAGAACCCTCTAACATCCCACCTTTTTAAAGAATTGATTTATAGACATTTTTCCTGGATGGAACGCCCAGCCTTGATTTCGGTTTGGTCACCACCCTGGCCTTCTGTCTTCTGGCAGAACTGTCCCTGCCCTGTCAAACTCAGCTTCTCTCTCAGCCTCTGTGAAGAGGTCCTTTCTCTCAACCATGAGGGCAGGATCTTCCTCCACTCCAGTGAGGCACTATTTCTCTTTCCAGGAGCAAACATTTAGAACCCGAGTCACCACTAACCACAAAACAAGTTAGGCTGGTTTTCTGTCCATGGGGTTTCCATTCTTGCCTCATCTGACTCATCCAAAGAAAACTCATTTTGATTTGTGGTTCATTTTTTTCTGAGGCATTGTTGAAGCCGAGATTAAACGGGGATGCCTTGGAGGTCAGCCAGTCCTGAAGGGAGGGTCATGATAGTGTTGAGAAGTCCCAGCAGATATAAATTTCTCATAAAGTCCAGAGATTCTTCCTTACCCTAGAAGATAGGGGTTCCCAAATAGCATTTTTGCTATTTGGATCCAACTGTGGATTTTGAAGTTGCCTGGGAGAGAATATGCCAAGGCCCAGTTGGAGAGGTAAGACCACCAGTTGAAGAAGTTGTCCACCAAAGTACATCTGGACAGAAGAAGGAACTAAGTTGTAAATGACAGAGGCAGATACCCAGCCAAGGAATAGAGGTGGAGTGAAGATTTAGACAGCAACAGTGCAAAAATGGCACACAAACATTGTCTCTCTCTAGAAGACCTGAAATATGACCCTTAGTAAATGAAAATGAGTGTTGGTGTGTAGGAAGGAGGAATTGTGCGCTAGGCAATGTAACAGGCAAAGAGAAGAACAGATATGAAACCCCAAGGCAAGAAAGGGCATGAAGTGATTAAGAAGCTGTAAATACTCAATGTGGATTGTTGAATTTGAACATTTTCTGAACCTGACCTCACTCTGGAGTACCACTTCCTGGTCATCCCCAAGCTAAACCTTTAGCTGGAGAATTAGAGCCATATGCATTTGAGCAAAAGCATTTCACATATAGGGAGAACAATATTCATTGTTCTGGGTCATGCTTAAAACAAAGCAACAAGACATAAATCCCTGCTAAGCATCTAATACCATCAGGTTCTCCTTATAAGGAAAATTATTTTTGCCTATGTTTTTAAATTAAGAGAATATACTAGAAATAATATTGGAGTCATTAGAGTTAAACCACACTCATCAATGTTTTATTGATTGAACTTAGTCATATTTAAATGGAATAATGGTGACTAATGGGGGGGGAGGTGTTATTTATTTTTTCTGTTAAATCCAGTGAGATAAGCTTTAAAGTAAAGAGAATAAAGGAGTTAAATTCACACGTTAACTTGTTGAAAAGGTCTAGAATTAATTTAAACAAGAATCAAATTGAGTGGTGGCTTTCTATTTTAGTAGTGTTTGTTGACTTTTTATTCTTAATGAAATATCATTGTATCTGATTGTTAGGGGCAAGCCACTCTGTTCCTGGATTAAGAGACTGTTTTGACACTTGTACTCACTAATTACTTGGGAACTTTTTGCATAATATTCTCATTTGAACTTGAAAAACTTAAGACTAGATTCTCAATTATTACAATGATTTTTCTGTAACAGAGATGAACATGGAATTTAAATATAATTCTCTTCTAAAGGCTGTGCTGTTTGCTCACACACAGAGAAATGTTCACTGAATTTACTGAAACATCAAAAGCAATACTCTTATGGAGTCCTATGGCTATGCCTGACAGGCTCTGCAAATTCTCCAGTGTAGCAGACAGAGGGCTCCAAGGCTAAAATTTAACTGTTTCCCCCAAAGTTTAATTTCCATGGCTTGATTTCATACAAAGCAATTTTTTTATCATGGCTTTTAGGTGGTTATAATTGAAAGGCAAAATTCTCCCCCTGGAAGAGTTTTCCCAGATAGCTGTCTTTGACATTGATACGTCTCCCTGTTGGCCAGAAGCCACAGAAATGGGTTCCCCTCATGTTAGCTCATTAATTGTTCTTCTCCAGGTCTACACATGCTCAGATGAGAACTGAGGTAATTAGGCAATTAAGTCAAGCAAAAAACAATGCTTGCACTCCAATGAGCTACGATTTTAGTTGACAGTGCCTTTGACTTGACTTGTCCAGATAATTGCCGCAAGTCCTCTATGACCCTCCTGTAGTAGGCATGACCTCCTGCGGACAGTGTATGATTTTTAGGACATTGTCACCATCTTCTTACAAAAAAAGTGGGGGCCCAGCTGGTATTGCTCAGTGGTTGAGCACCAACCTATGAACCAGGAGGTCACACATAGTTTGATTCCCAGTCAGGGCACATGTTTAGGTTGTGGGCTTGATCCCAAGTGTGGGGCATGTAGGAGGCAGCCAATCAATTATTCTCTCTCATCATTGATGTTTCTATCTCTCTCTCCTTCTCCCTTTCTCTCTGAAATCAATAATCTCTCTATATAAAAGCCTAAGTGACCAAATGACTGAAAAACCGGTTGACCGATTGCTATCTCATGCACTGACCACCAGGGAGCAGACATTCAATGTGCTCCCACAGCCAACCTCCCGTGGCCAGCCAACCTCCTGCAGTCCCTCCCCCTTGGCCGGCCAACCTCCTGTGACCCCCTCCTCCTGACTGGCAAACCTCCCACGACCCCCACTGGTAGGACCCCATCAGCCCTGATCACTGGCCAGGCTGAGGGACCCCACCCGTGCCCGAATTCGTGCACTGGGCCTCTAGTATATATATAAAGTGGGGGATGAAGACTGATGTCTTTGGTTTAAGTCAAATATAACCTGTGTTAGTTGGGGTCCCTAAGAACCTGACCCTGAGATAAGACTCCAAATGAAATAGTTTATCCTGGAAGTGATTCTAGGAAACTCTGATAGAAGGGTGGGAAAATAAGACATCAAATTATCTCTGGGTACAGAGCTTATTCCAACAGGGGAAATATGAGCACTAATGTGGAATCTGCTTAGAGTTCTCCTGAGGGAAGACAGGAACTGCCAACAGTCCTTGTTCAGGGCATTACCTGGGGACATTCACTCTTTAGCACTTGGGACAGAATGGATTCCAATTTACAGGAAAAGCCTTCAAGCAAAGAGAGACAAACACTGGCCTGAGAAGTCTAGCTGGCAGGTGCTACAAAGATACACGGGATGTGAATGGGGCACCAACAATAACTCCAGACTTCCTCAAGTCAGAACACCTCAGTTTTTCTGGTTCCAGCTCTGAATCCACCTTTCTTTTATTCTCTGCTTTCAGAACAAATCTAGATGTTTGGACATGAACTTGACAAGTATTCACCTTGTTTCTCTCCTGGAGAAGGTAAGTGACTGGCCAACATGTATATAACTGCTCAGTCTATTTGCAAAGCTCAAGTTATTTGAGACACTCTGGTAAAATAGCTCCAAGATATATCATATTAGCTTGATGACTCTTCTTATGAAACAAACTCTGAAATGCTACCTATTTTTATGCTCAAATACTGCCTTTTTCTTTTAAAAAGTAAAGACTTTAAACTTTAAAATTGAAAGACTCCACTAGACTTGGTATTTGATTTGTATGCCTTTCAATAGACTTTGTCCCAAGGTAATACAATTCTGACCAGACTATATTCTTTGGTAGGCTACAAAGGTAGCCAGGCCAAATCAAATCAACAAGAATTTATTTAACACTTAATATGTATCATGATTACATAAGGTAAACACTTCTAAACCACATACTGTGTTACTCGCTCTAAGTCAACTTTTCTTCTTTGCCTGTGGTATTATTTGCAAATACAGCCAATAAAGAAATGGAGAGAGAGCTAACAATGGGTTTGTGGGATAGAAAGCATAATTTCTTTCTTAGCATTTTGGCTCATATACCATTCTTAGAAAACCTGAGTACATAGAACTCAGGATTTGCCACTAAAAATATTTACCATGAGATTTTGTTTTCTTCCAATTACAAGTTCCTTAAGAATACTTGAGACTAGCCCAACGAGTGTGGCTCAGAGGTTGAGCATAGACCATGAACCAGGAGGTCATGCTTCGACTCCTGGTCAGGGCACATGCCTGGGTTAGGGACTCAATCCCCAGTGGGGGGCATGCAGGAGGCAGCCAATCAATGATTCTCTCTCATCATTGATGTTTCTATCTTTCCCTCCATTCCTTTCTCAGACATCAATAAAAACAGACTTAAAAAAAAAATACTTGAGAATATTAGATTTATCCGAAGTGATGTACACTGGCAGAAATTTAGGATAATCTTTTGACTATAGAATGAAGTCCACATGTACAGATGTATACCCAGAAGAGAATTTTTAAGGGAGTAGCCCTTATACTAGTATGTCTTTCCTTTAAAATAAAACATCATTTATCTCATCTGTTGAGCCCTTCCTATAATGCTCTGTGCTTTGAGAGCCTTCATTAGCTCCCCTGGACAGAGTGAATTTTTTTTCTGACACCCCCACCACACTGTGCTGTATTTATCTATTTTAACCCCTATCTTGTGGATTTCTCAGAGCAAGGATAGTGACTCATTCAGTTTTTAAATTCTCCTCTTGCCTAGGATAGTGTCTAGGGCACAATGGGTGATCAGTAAATGCTCATTGATTGACCTCAGGAAGAGCCTTCCTTATTCTGATAAAAAGTATTTACAAAACAAACAGACAAAAACAAAACTACAGTGAATATCATAATCAGTGCTGGAATATTTAAAGCTTTCCCTTGAGACTCACTAGCATCACTTCTTTTTAATGTCACATTGTATGTCCCAGACAGTTCAATAAGGGAAGGAAAAGAAATTTTAAAATTTAAGGATAAGGAAAGAAGAAAAAGAACTATCATTAGCAGATAACATTATTAGAAAATAGAAATTTAAAAGACTCTATAAATAAACTGTAAGAAATAAGTTTATTTATAGAGTCTTTTAAATAGAAATTTAAAAGACTCTATAAATAAACTGTAAGAAATAAACTGTAAGAAACTGTAATAAGTGAATTTAGCAAGGTTGCTAAATATGAAGTCACTATGCAAAAATCAGTTGTATTTCTACATCCTGACAACAAATAATTAGAAAATGAAATTAGGATAATAGGATTCATTAGCAATAACATCACACACATTAAATAGTTAGGAAAAAAACTAACAAAATATGTGCAAGACTTTTGCTCACAAAACAATGAAGCATCATTGAAAGAAATTGAGGATCTTGGTCACTCACTTTCCATGTTTGTTGATGTACAGAGTACAGAGTGTACAAGGCATACAGAGTAGCTGAAGAGAGATTTCAGTTAACAGGAGGCCAGAACCTTGTAGGCTGTTCTAGTTACCTATTGCTGGGTAACAAACCACCCCAAGCTTGGAGCTTAAAACAACATTGAATTGTTTGCAAATGTGCAGTTTGGTCAGGGCTCAGCCAGGATAGTTCATTGCTGTTCTATGTTACATCAGCTGGAGCAGCTGGAGCAGCTGGACAAGGGGCTGGAGAATTTCAAAATGATTTTGATATGTGGCTGATAAGTTGGTGCTGGGTGTTGGCTGGAAACTCAGCCAACGCTACATTCCTCTCCTTGGGCAGTTTGGACTTTCTCATAGTGGTGACTGGGTTCCAAGAGTGCATGTCCCAAGAGAACAAGATAGAAGTGTATCGTGCTTTTATGGCCACAACCCAGAAGTCACCCAGGGTCACTTTCACCATACTCTATTGATCCAGGCAGTTACAAAGTGTCAGCGAGGTTCAAGAGGAGAGGCCATTGACACCACCTCTTTACAGGGGAGTAGCAAGATTCTAGAAGAGCATGTGGGACAGGAAATGTTACGTGGTCACCTTAGAAAATAAAATCTGCCTCACAGGCCATGGTAAGGTCTTTGGTTCTTCTCTTCCATGACAGACTTTTAAGTAGAGGAGTGACAAGACCTGACTTAGGATATTTTTTTTTCTTTATTATTTTCCTTGTGTTTTTATATCGGTTTTGATACCACAGATATGATTTTGTCTTATTACTAAAATACATAGGTAATTGCATGTATGGCTCTGACCCTATGGACGTCAAATGCCCAGCATCTGATAGTAGATCACAAAATACTAGGCTCCTCTAGATTTCGGTGTGGTTGTATCTAACTGGCAAACCTGGGCTAACCTAGAAGCTGTGGGCAGATCTGCCTATGCGCTTCAGCAGTTCCATGTACACAGGCACCCCTGCATGCCAGGGAAGGGGGTGGGAGAGACCTGTTTTCTCAGACTGGGGTGCTGGCTCCCTGGGTAAAGACCCAGACTTCCCAAAGAGACAACATGGAGGCAGGAGGTGTCAGAATGTATCTTGACTCTATGGTAGAGGAGGTTCTTCCCTTTTTGTTGGAGAGATTTACACCGAGGCTGGAATGTCTTTGGATGAGATAAGTAAATGGAGATAGTGCACCTGATTTCTGTCCCACTGGGCATTAGAGAGAAGGCAAGGGAGAGAAGTAGGCTGCAAGATGCGAAGAGAGAAGCCCTAAAGATGGAATTTCTAGGGGAAGACTCAGCAACTTGGGTGAAATATTTGTAGACTACTTTTAAAGGACAGGGTGGAATCCTGGAAAAATTATGTGCTTGGCAGTCAAAGAATACTGGATTTGAATACTTCACTACTCTCTAGTTAGTGGTAAAATTGCATGTAGTAAAATTACACCTCATTCTGTCCATTAAAAAATAAAAGGTAATAAAAGCCCACAAAGAGCATTTTGAGGATGAAATGAAATAACATATACCCCTAGTACAGTTACAGTTATAATAAACTACTTAAAATTAGTGAGTACCTTCACCTCTCTGAATTGCCTATATCCATCCATTTTTTCTATTCTCTGGCCTGGCATAGCTAAGATCTTATATGATTGGCCAGGTCCAGGACATCTGGGGATTTTGTCTAGAAATGAGGCATAAAATTTACAAAAGAAGACTCTTTGATGTTCTAACATCTTTTCGTGGGATTAAAAAAACTTGAGTGTATTTTATTTAGTAATTATCGATGAGGAAGGTAGTGGAATGGAAGAAAATGAACTCAATATTTTTTTTTAATTGTAAACACTTAGTTGATTTTGAAAACAAAAGAAAAACTTAAAGGGAAAGTGGAAAGATTGTCTCCACATAAAGCCAAAATAATTTCAGTGGGTCATTGATAAGCCAGAATTTAGAGCTAATTTGTGTTTTGTTTTTTTTTTTTAATTTTTTTTTTGTTTTTGACCTAATGATATTTTATACCTAAGCATAGTGTCTGTGTCAATGCAGCAATTACCACTCATTACAAAGAAGCACTTGTCAAAGTACAGCATAGGGAATACAGTGGATAAATTGTAATAACTTTATACAGTGCCAAGTAAGTACTTAAAATCTTGGGGGGGAACACTTTGTAAAGTATATGATTGTCTAATCACTATGCTGTATACCTGAAACTAATACAAAATAATACTGAATATAAACTATAATTGAAAAAAAAATAAACATCTTGATGATCCCCCAAAGAAGCACTTGTCATGTATTCCAGTGTGTATGAATGAGTCATGTTGTTGCCATCTCGTTGGTAATATCCTAGTTGGACAGCACTGGCACAATCAGACGTATGAAGGGAGACTCAGCGGTGGGCCCGAGCCACCTCACACCGGCTCATGAGAGCAGACTGTGCACACCATTGTGCATTGTCATAAATCATCTTAATGGTTGGAACCATGCACCCCTAGGGGAGTATTTGCATCACAGAAATTGGCAGAAGTCACAAGTTGGTACCTACCTGTTCTCCCACCAAGGCTGGTTCCTAAACATTTACTACTACACCGCTGGATGGGCAGACAAATAATGAAATGAAGCATTTTAACAGCTTCAGTAAAAGCAAAGAAACTATTTATATTACATATCAAGATATTTTTTGTTTCATTTTTTACTTTTTAATTGATATTTAGAGATGGGGAGGGGGGAGAAGGAAAGAAGAAGGGGGTGGGAGACCAATGTAGGAGAGAAACATTGATCAGTTGCCTCCTGCACATACCCTGGCTGGGAATCAAACCCACCACCTTTCAGTATATGGGTGACGTTCCAACCAACTGAACCACACTGGCCAGAGTGAGATGATGTTTTTGTTTTAAACAGGCCAACACTACTTATGCACTTGAAGCCAGAGAAAAATCAATTTAGAACTAATATTTTGAGTTCCAAATGAGTGGAATGACTACCACCCAATTTAATTAAAAAATAATTTCATTGTTTTGGATTCAATGAAAGGAAATATTTTTTAAAGTTGACTTTTGTCCTAAAGTTCAATAAAATTTTATTAATTTAATTAGTTCCTATCAATTTTTAAATAAGCAGTGACTTAGATTAATCTATTCTCCCCCACCCCCCTCTCTCTGTGTCGTTCTCTTTTTTTTAACCTCACCTTCTCTGAGTGGTAGGTGCTTTGGAGAGAAGGGAGGAGTTGTTTGCTCTCTGATGATCTTTCAGACTTCTTGGATGGTTTTACTTTGCTCTGTTTCTCCAGGGGTGGGGATCCCTGGGGGAAGTGTGCCATGAGATTTGCATCTGGCCAATCTTTCCCCAGCTCTCCAGTCACTTTTAATACAGCCCTAAATTGGCTGAGTCATTCAGAGAGGGTGGGTTCAAATTTTTATTTCTGAAATATATGCTGTGCCAGGCATTGTGCTAGCTACTAGGAGGACTAAGATGAAGATGGGGCAGTCCCTCCCTGAGACCACTTGTGGTTTGGGGCGGGGGAACAGATGTACATACTAACTGATCATTAAGCCACAAAGCAGTGAATGCTGGATAATCCATGAAAAGTACTTAGAATACCGTCTGAGCACATGATAAGGGCTCAATACATCTTGATTACTATTATGATCAATACAATAATTATTATTATTAAACAGGCATGTTGCAATGGGAATATCTAGGAGTGTGTGAGGGGTGCGGTAGGGGGAGATGGCTCATTTCACCCGGAAGCTCAGCAAAAACTCCATAGAGAGAAGGTGATATTTCATTCTTGAAAAGAAGAAAATGTGGCTGAGTTCAGGAGAGGGCAAGTGTCCCTCTGGCCAAGGGAACATGTGCAAAAGCCTTGACATGAATATACATGCATGTTGAAATAACCAAATATTTCAGCATGGCCGAGACCTAAGAAGTGTGTGTGTGTGTGTGTGTGTGTGTGTGTGTGTGTGTGTGTGTGTGTGTGTTCAGAGACAAAAATGGAAAGGTGGGAGGGTAAGAGTCAGCTTGAAAAGGTGCTCTCTTTTCCTGTTGCCATGGTTGGGATTGAGCCTATTTGCAATAGGAACATGGCTCTTCTTTTTTTAAAGAAATATAAATTACAATAATTAATATTAGTTAATGATAAAGTATTGCATATTTGAAAGTTGCCAAGGGAGTAGATCTCATCACAAAAAAAATATTATAACTATGTACAGTGATGGATGTGAACTAGACTTAAGGTGGTGATCATTTTGCAATATATCAAATCATTATGTCATACAGCTGAAACTAATATAATGTTATGTGGCAATTATTTCTCAATTAAAAATAATAATTAAAAACTCTTTAACCAATTGATCCCAATAATTCAGGGAGTCTATCCTCATAAGGCATAATTTGTGTCAAAATATTAGAAAAAATCCAAATAAAGGAGAATTGTGGAATAAGCCTTGATATGTCTTTATGATTCCACTAGGTAACTATTAAAATTGTAAAGAACAGTAGTAAATAGTTTGGGGAAATGCAAACAATGTAGCATCAAGTGAACCAAGTCTAGGAAGAAAACTGACTCTAAAAAAGAACCTCATCTCTATTACAAAATATGCTTCTCTAAAAGATTAGGAGGTGATATTCTGAAAGGTTGAAGTCGTTATTTGTGGGTGGAGGGGTCATGGGAAATTTTTATTTTCTTTTTTGTATTTATTTCAATTGGGGAAATAAAGGGAAGTGGGGGTTCCAATGCCCAGTGGGGTAACCAGGTAATCACCCCACAGATCACAGCCTCTCCAGAGCCGCCTGGTTCATGACATGTCACCCATGTCAATGCTTCTTAGTAGGAAGTGTTAACTGAGCCAATTGCCTGGTTGGAAATAGGTTCATAATCATGAAAAGGATTATCATAGCTACCAATTGCTGATCACTTGCTAAATTTGTTACCTGCATGGTCTCCTTAAGGCTCACAGGAGCAAGCTGTTTTCACAGACTGGAAAACTGAGACTGAGAGGTCACCTGACAGTGTAAACGTGCTGTAGGTGTAAATGGAATCCAGGCCAGTCTTGCTCCAAAGCCTGTGAAGGTGAGCAGTCGACACTCCCGATTGTAACCAGTGTCATTTTACTTCCCCATATATGTGGCACCCATCCTCAGCACACCTGGTGAGAGAAGCAGTGCCCATGATATGGTCTCCATCTTCTGGATGAGAACAGTGAGCAACTGAGATCCACTCAAATATTTGAGTGTTCCTTGCATGAGCACAGGAAGCAAAATGCAATGTTAGGTGAGGGGATGTCAGTGTACACAGGAGCTCTGAGAATGGAATCCATGGAAGAGCTCCCGGCCCTGACCAGGTGGCTCAGTTGGTTGAAGCGTCATCCCGATACGAACAATCTCTCTCTCAATAAGTAAAAATTTTTAAAAAGAGCTCCCATGGCTCTGAGGTGTATTAAAAGGTGTGTTAAGTCCGGTGCCGAGACCTGCATTCTCTGCGGCTGTTAGTGCAGGAGCCTTATCATCTAGGGCAGTGGTCGGCAAACTGCGGTTGGTGAGCCACATGCAGCTCTTCGGCCCCTTGAGTGCGGCTCTTCCACAAAATACCACGTGCGACACGCACGTACAGTGCGATTGAAACTTTGTGGCCCATGTGCAGAAGTCGGTTTTCCTCTCTCAGAAGAAATTTCAGTCGTTGTACTGTTGATATTTGGCTCTGTTGACTAATGAGTTTGCCGACCACTGATCTAGGGGAGAGACCTCTGTGGACCTTGGGTAAATCTCCCCCTCCCCCCCGCCCCAGAGCCTCCTTCTCTCACTAAAATATGACAAGACTGAATCCAATGATTTCCAAAGTCTCTCCAAGTCTCAGGTGTAATTCTGCCTCCCACCTTAGGAAGATACGGTTCCTGAACATCATAACATGGAGGCAGGGTGAATTACACAAATGCCAGCATGGGAGAAGCGACACACATGTGCCTCAGTTTGCCTACAGCTCAGAAACAGGTGGATCTAACCCATGGAGACAGCAGGCGGGACACTGGTCACCTGGGGAGGGGTCGTAACCTGAAGGGGTGGTGACCTGGAGGGTGGCTTCAAGAAGCCAACTGTGTTTTGGACCTAGATCTGAGTGCTGACTCCACGGGTATGCTCCCTCTGTGATGTTTCCTCGACCTGTACACTTACAAATTTTGTTTCTTTTATTTTTTACTTAAAAATACTTTAGTAAAAAATGCAAACAGCATCAAAAGAGAGTGGTAGGGTGGAAAGTGTTCTTGGCAGGTGTCAGAGGGAGGGGCTGGCTTAGGGACTAGAGCAAGTCAGCTCCCCCCTCTGACAGTAGGAGGGCACTCAGGACAACAGCCTCACCTTACAATGGGTAATGCAGAAGGTCCCTGCAATCACACACACACACACACACACACACACACACACCCGTTTCTGAGCCTAAATGGGGACAGGACATGCTGCATCTGAAGCCTGAGGTCCTGCGACTGGAGCCCTGGGAAAGAACGTGCTATCGTGAGCATTCAACAGGTGGCACTCTTCCCTCAGCCTCGGCCAGTGCCTGGTGCAGCGGGGCTGTTTACCCAGCCAGCTTTAGCTAGGATGCTGATCTCCAGGGGAAGATCTCTCCATTCCCGGAGTGGGGATCTTATGCTGAGTGTCTCAACTCAAATATTCTGCCCCTGGTCATTCTATTTAGGGCTCCCAGCATCTCCAGGAGGAGTCTGGGATAGTGTCCTCAGTGCTCCTCTCTATAGAGGAATGCTCCCCCAGCCCCTCTGCCTGCCTCAGCTGGGGCTCCCAGGCCTCACCCAGGAAGGATCCTCCTCTGCCTTTGGGACCATCTTGGAAAAAATGAGAGAGAGAGAGAGAGAGAGAGAGAGAGAGAGAGAGAGAGAGAGAGAGAGAGAGAGAGAGAGAGAGAGAGATTTCTTGAAACCTGGGTGACTGCTCCAACAGAGAAAGAAGTATGAATATTTCATTAAGGTGGCTCAAGTTATTAAACAACATTACAAAACCAAGTGTGTTGGCAGGAATCTGAGAAGCACATTTACATGGGTAAAAATAGCGGGAGAGAGGCTGAGAGTGGGGACAGCCTCAGGGAAAGCCCCGGGGGGCCCTGAGCTGAGGGCCCGTCCTTCAGGACCCCTCCAGGTCTACCCAAAGTGGCCTCCCCATCTGTGCCTCCACTCCAAGCACATTGCAAAGGGGGCTGTGGGAAGTAGGAAGCTAAGAAATAGAAGGAAAGGTAGCTTTAGTGTCCCAGAGACTTTGACCCTCAAGACTGGAAGGTGCCGCTGTTTTGGACTGAGGGGCCCAGGGGGCTGGAAGAGGCTTAGGACCCAGTGCTTCCCCAAGAGGCTGGGGAAGTCAGGGCTGGACAATATGACAAGATCTGCTTGTCATGGTGAGAATGGGGTCCACTGTGAGGTCCCATGACACCCTCTGGACCAGGACTTCTCCCCCACGCATCCCCAGGCTAAAGGACGAGAACACACAAAGGGCCTCTGTTTAGCCTCCACCTAAAGCATTGAGAACTCTGTCCTCTGTATTTCACAGGTCTCCCTCCTACCGCTCAAGGCTACTTCCAAAGAATATGGAAGTCTGTTTCTGTGTAAAATAGTAATATATTATTATCCAACACATACTATATTGAACTTAGAACTTTGCATATTTAATTTCTTATAAAGCTCTGAGGTGGATACTATGATTACCCCCATTTTATAGATGAGGACATGCGGCTTAGTGAGGTTAAGTGAATAGGCCAAAGTCACAGCTGCTAGTAGAGGTCAGAGAGGAATTTAAATCAAGGTTCCTTTGAATCTGGAGCCCATACTCTTATTCTATCTTGGTTGTAAAATGTATCCAACTTCTGGTTCTCCAACATCCTCATAATCCCAAAGAGAGGTATTGGGGAAGGGAATTCATGGAAGTAGTTGAACCGTAAGCAGAAGGGGACCAGAGAAAACCAGGTCTTTTATAAAGCCATTTACTCTAAGCACTTGGGCAGGAAACTTAACTTCCTAAAGCTTCCATTTTCTCTGGGTACTGTGAAAACTGATTGTAGAAATACCTGTGATAAGCCATGCCTAGTGTCTGATACGCAGTAGATACTAATAAATGGCAGAGCCCTTTTTCTCTTCCTGCTGCTTCCTCAGGCTGCCCAGCTGTCATGGTTCTCTTATAGGAATGATTTTTGCCCGCAAGAGCCTCCTCAGCAGGCTGGACTGGTGACTCCAAGCTCGAGTTGTATCTGTTGGATGTTCTCTTCCTGCACCTTGAGCTCCTACCTCAATACTTATCACATTGTTCTTGAGATAGCTTAAGTTTTCATGTATCTCTCCTCAACTGAGGACTTGACGTGGCAGGAACTATGTCTACCTGGTTCACTGTGGAATCCCAAGGTGCCAGCAGAGACCCTAAAATGTTAGAGTGCTCAGTAGATATCTGTTAATGGATGAACAGATGGATGGAAGAATGAGTGAGTGGATTGATTCATGGGCTGATGGGTGGGTGGAGGGATGGATGGATGATCTAATAGATGGATAAATGGAAGGATGGAGGGACCGACTAATGGATGAACTGGGTTGATCATTTGATAGTTAGCTTAAATATCTTCTTTATAACATTCAATCTCACACAATACACACTGGTAGTTTTAGAAACATTGTCCTGCTTACTATCAAGTCCTTGGTTTTTACCATTGTGAGATATGTAGAAGCAATACTCAAGGCTGACCCTGCCCAGGTAGATAAGGGCCATGGTCCCACCCAATTCCACAAACAAACTAAAACATTTCCTAAGCCTTCTTCAAAAGCTTCCAGAAAAGAAAAAAAGTCCTCTTTGGCAGGAGTAGATGCCAAACTCTGTCACTCATTACCACAACCTGCCTCCCCTCCACTCAGGAAAAGGGGCTGCTTATGATTTCTAGAATCTTAGATTCTTTTGTGTGTATGTGTGTGTTGAAGGGAAGGAGAGGGACTGATAACCACTGATAACCAGGCTACTAATGGCTCTGTTTATCAGAAGATGGTCTTTCATTGCAGTGGTTCAAAAGGCAAAGCAATGCTAGCTGGAGTCTGTGGCTTGGCAGTGACAGAGTCCCAGAGGAGAGATCAGGGTTCAGAGAGAAATGAGGTGGGTAGGGCCAGTGGAATACTCTCAATATAATCTCCTGTTCTTATCAATGGCATGTTTCTCCAACACACATACTCAACGTACTTGAACTTCTAACCTTGGAAAGCAGAATAGCAGTTTCAGTCTGTTGGGCCCCAGGGAAGCAGATTCTGGTTCTGGTTCTTGAGAAAGCTTGAGCAGAGATCCGTCCTGGGATGAGTGGGTCTCAGGGATCAGGCTGTCTCCTTCCTGGGTCCCTGTACCCCTCCTTCACACTCTTCCTCCTTGCAGATGTCATTGGGGGGCTGTCTTATGCCCCCTCCCTCTTTAGAAGTTCTCAAAGTGGAATCAGATCAATGCAGACCTATGGATGTATCAAGGACCGAGAAAGCTCTCAGCTGCACCAGGGATTGGAATTATACCTGTGAATCTGAAGCTCCTATTTGCATATGGCCAAAGAAGTGAATTTCTTGTCTTAGACAAACAGACTCTCCAGTGAAGGAGGGGATGGAGGTGACCAGTCAGGAACTGCTGCAAGGATTCCCAGAGGAGGAAAAGGCGGGTAAAAGGAAGGAGAAATGGAAGAAGAGATATTTGAAAGGATGGGTAGAAAGAAGAAAAACACTGTGGTATACAATGCTTATTGGATATCTGTTTAAATCATGAACTAAACCACGTGTTTTTGTACATTTTTGTACAAAATGTCCTGTAACATCCACAGTAATCTGACAATGCAGATTTATTAACTTACATTTAATAGATGAGCAAACTGAGGCCCAGCAAAGGTAATAAATTTATATAAAGTCACACAGCAACTAGAATTGAAGCCTAGTAAACTGACTCTAGATAGGTGCCTCTGTCTCTCAACCCTGCTGTGATTGGGTGGTTTGAGCATGGCCCGGTGAGGTCCTAAGAGTCAGAGGACAGCATCTCACTGTTGAGCAGTAACTAGGGCCTCCATACTGGGCCGGCCCCTCATTCTCAAACTCGAAAGCTTGATAGACCTTAGATCCCACTGCCTGGACACTGAGGCCCAGTGAGAGGAAATGTCTTGCCCCATGATTATTTGAGGCAAGAAATAGGACAACATCTGTGATTTCTTAAATCCCAGTGTGGTTGCTCTGGATACAATTTGAGTGCCCTGTGCCATCCAATGCCATTATTGCATATGGAGTCACAAATTACAGGGGAAATAATATAGGAAAACGAGATAGAGTATACCAGGATATAAATCCCAGGCATCTACCTTTAAATAGCTAATCTGTAAAATGGAACCACTATGATATGTTTGTCCAGAATAGTTCTCATTACTTCATTCTTCCAGTTTATTAGTAGCATGCCTTTGAAGACATTACTAGAAAGCATTTGGTAGATTTAAATTAAATACACTGACCTTTAACTGCAGAAGGGAATTCAGGAGCAATGTTCTCTGAACTCTCGGTATCGAGGTTGGTCAATAGGGTTGGTAGAGTTCCAGGGAAGGCGTCTGATAAGGCATAGGGAAAAGACTCCTGAAATCAGAATGCTTGGTTTGTGCTTAAGCATTGATGAAATTTCCTGGTTATTGGTTTCCTCAGTTTTAAAACAAGTGAGAATGCTATGAAGTTTGCCTGTAGCCCTTTTTCTGCCCTGTGCTTCTTATTCCTGTAACAGCGGCTCTGAGTACACTCTTGCCTCCTTAGGGCCTTTTGATAGTCCCTTTGGATGATCCCCATGTTTTTGTGATAAAACCCAACTCTAAGGAGTGGCCTTCTCGGGAGACTTCACCCCTCTCCAGCCCCCCCAATCACCCATCCTCAGGTCCTCAGACTCATCCTGCTGATCTCATCCCTGTCGTAAAGTCCTCAGGAAAGCATTTATTGATCTTTGCATTCATTTCATTGTCCCTTCTGTTGTGTGTCCTCTCTCCCACACACTTGTAATTATACTTTGATGTTTATTTGTGAATTACCTTTTGAAAAAAGAAACATAATGCTAAACTCCAGGAGGTTTGCGTTCCTGCTGGTTATGCTGTCCATTTTATCCCTACACTGAGAATATCTGATAAAGGCAAACATTTGTTGAGTGAGTGAATGAATGAATGAAAGCACAGATGGAGGGAGGGATGGAGGGAGAAGTGGAGGACAGGTGGGAGGGATGATCTCCAGATGTAGCTGACATTTCTCAGAGGAGACATTTGTAGTCAATTACTAATGGGTCAGCCAGTCCCATGTGATCCTCCGTCAACATGGCCCCTTTTAGTGCTTTGGTTTCCCGAGGCTGACCCCTCCTGGAAGCCCCTTCAGGAGCCTGAAGCCCAAAGTGGAGATTCCATATTCTGAGTTCTGGCAAGCAGATTGTGCACATTACTTATTGCAGGAGGACTGATGGCCTGTACCATGCCCACCCCTCCTTCTTTTATTACATACCTTCTTGATCAAACTGTAAACCAACCAGAGAATGCTTAGCAATCATTAACAGCTGTTCTTGGAAAAGGACTAGATCACATAATTGTACATTTTACAACGTTTAGCCTGGCCACTGTTCCACCTCCGTGACCATGCACATCCCCCGTAGCTGGGGGCATCACAAACCAGGCTCCGGGCTGGAATCAGAACAGGAAGGCACAAGGAGAGGGGGAGAAAGATCCAGGAAACAATGTACTTGTTATAAAGTTGCTGAGGAGCTTAGGGCCACTGCATTTCGGTTGGCTGCTAAGTGAATATGTAACTACTTTATATATTTCAACAAAATTAAACTTAAACCTACAGAATTAGGTTTATTAATTTCTGTCAGGGCTCAATGGGGGAATAAGAATGGCCATTCATTATGGACACACAATTACTGGAGACAAAAATGAAGCCCAGTGCTATTAAGTATAATAAAAATGTTGAACACGGAGGAAATTTTCATTAAATATAATCTATTCTTTATATTACTGCACTTAATCCTCGCTGTCTGCTTCTCTGTTTTTCTCCAACCTATTTAATTTTATTACTTAATTTTTTATAAATGTTTCTTAATATAATTATGATTAAATATTTGGGAGAAGAGAAGAAGGTTAGTCTCTGAAAAAAGAAAAAGAAAGAAGAAATCTCCTTCCATTTCCTCTTTTCTTCACTCCTAAAATGGTGAAAAATGATGTTTTTTTGGAAAAAGCAAGTGCTAAGTGGTATTTTATTGTTGGGGCAGGCTGGAGCATGAGAGAAGGGAAGGCAATAAATAATAAAGAAGCACCGATCAGCAGATGTAGTAGATTCTCTATATTACACACTTAAATAAAAGTCCATTGCCTTACTCAGAATGCCTTGAATATTTGCATGGCCAAACCATGTAATTAAAAGATAGGCCTGGCTAATGTTATTGCTTGCACTATGTAAAAACATTTGTGATCAAGAGCATTTATTCTTAAGCCACATGGGTTGTTTTGCGTGTTGCTTTCTGTTTTTTGTTTTGTTTTTTTTGGGGGGGTGGGTAGCGGTGGCCTGTGTGTGTGTGTGGATATTGGGAAAGTAAATGGAGAATTCATTTTTCTGTGCCAAGACATGGCCCTGTTACTGTGTCATCAGGCTTCTCATTGGACATAGTGTAGTCTTATGTTTTTTGCTTTTTAACACAGGTCAATCAGGAAGTAGTAGTCCCTATAAACATGGAGTAGAGAGATATTGAGATACAACAGCGATTCAACGTTTACCCATTTTGACTAGAATGCCTGCTTTAATGACTGTGTTCAGAACAGAGGCGTCTTGGTTCCAGGGTCAAGTCACTCGGGGAGTTTAGTTCTGGGCACCACATGTTCATTTTAAGTGTTATCTCTTTTCTGTTCCCTTCCATCTCTGTAAGATGAGAACAGAGCTTTGATTCACAGCAACCATATAACCCTGCCCACCCTCCAGGCCCCACTACATATGTTCATATTTCCTGGGCTCCAGCCTCCCAGTGTGCTGATTTTGTAATTTTACTGAGCTAGGTATTTGATGTTCACAGTGTAATGGTTATATAAGCTCTACTCACAGCTGAGACAGGTAGCCTATAGCAGTGGTCGGCAAACTCATTAGTCAACAGAGCGGCAAACCGCGGCTCACGAGTGGCAGCAGAACTCACGAGCCGCGGTTTGCCGACCACTGGCCTATAGCATGATGCCTTTTTTCATTTATAGGTTTGTTTCTTTGGAAGCTGACACTTTTTGTTGTCATTGTTGTTGCTGTTATTATTATCACCATGTGTGTGGTTCTTGACATGATTATTTTTTCCTCAATCCTGCCTACCATTTGCACAAACCTTGTCAAACTGGGATAGTCTATCAATACCATCTTCTTGGGACACGTTCTCTTCTGACCTGCTCCAGTCTAGACTGTGGCTCGCTGGGTAGCTGACAGCTGTGGTCGTGGGATCACCTTGGGAAAAGTTTTGGCCCCCATTTGACAAAGCCCACCTTTAGGCAGAGGGCCTGTGGATGCTATGTGAACAAGAACATACATTCACCTTTGAAATGAAATGGACAGCAGCTTCCCACGGGCCCACCTACGCCTGGCCCCTCTGCATGTGGATCCCTTTCAGCAATGACACAGAAAACCTGGACGCCGGGCACTTGCTGGACCCCTCCACCCCCAGCCCCCCTGCCCTTCCCTCTGAGGGACTTGCTGTTGTTCTCTTGCCAAAAGTTCAGCTGAGACAAATTCCAGAGAGCTTCTAAGGGATTCCAGATTCCAGACTGGTCATCTCCAAACTGTTTGGAGTGTGTGTGTGTGTATGTGTGTGTGTGTGTGTAGATACACAGATATTGTATACATACACACTATTTCTTTTTATAAATAACAGATTTATAGTATTGTACTATGGCCATTATGAAACATGTGAAAAAATGCATTTAAAAACCAATATTTTCTTTGTAGACTATAGATCACTATATATATACCTTTTGAGACCCAACTTAAATGAGTATTTCTCACACTATGTGCTGGGGAACCACCTGGGTAGCTTCTTAACATTTTAGATTTCTGGATTCCTTTTGGACAGTGACTCATTAGAACATGTGAGTCTGCTTTTCCCAAGCACTCCAGTTGCTCTGCTAACTGTGGTCCACAGACCTCACTCTCAAATGCTGACCCAGAGACCTTGAGCACCGCTCCCTTAGCAGGGCAGATTCAAGCTTAGCTTCTGGTCGGTGCCTTCACAGATGCATAAGAAAAGAAATAGAAGATTCTTGGCTACTTTGATGGGGAGAACTATCAGTTAGCAACCACGAAAGTCTTTTATTCCTGCATCTCTCCTTAAAGAGTTATTGGTAATGTCTTCTATGGTGGCTGTTGATGTTCCCTGAATTACAAATTCTCTTCATACTTAGTGCTAAGTAGTATTGTCATGGTCATCTTTTAAAATGTACCATAATACTGACAGTTGTCTATTTTGGATCCCCTATTTTGCATCTCATTCAGTGCTAAGCACTTTTCTTATTTTCAGTACTCACGAGGAAGAGGTAGGTAATATTATCCCCATTTTATAGATGTAGAAACTGGGGCTTTGAGAAGACATTTCATCAGTCACTCCTACCACCAAACAAAGCGAACAAAACATATGGACACATAAACACCTCTGGATCGCACACATGCAGGGTATTCTATTGTGTTGAGAAGGGCAACACTTCCCAGGATCACAGAGGGAGGGAGTGGTTGAGTAGGGTACTAGCTGGGGCCTCTGACTCAAGTTCCAGGCTCCTTACACAAGATAGAAGCCTTCTTACTCCCTAACACCCTCCACCCAGGGCTAGCTGGTACAGGGCAGAGCTCCTTAATCCTTCCCTCTGTTTTTCTTTGTTATATTCCCAGTTGGCTGCTCAGCTCTGTAACCCTCCTGTGAAAGCCACACAGAAGAGAATTTGAATATGATCACAAGTTATCTGGTTCAAGACCCAGCAAATGAATGGGATCCCAACAACCTGCTTGAAAACCCTCCGTACACACAGTCTCGGGGACAGTCTGCACACCTACCTCTCTGCCCAGATGTTTGGCATCGCAAAACAGTTGTATGCCATGCAACTTTCTCCCTTTCATCCTGGTGTTCTGGCATTGTATGCACATGGCATTTTGATGGATGCGTTTTTCCCTCTATCACAGTAATATTAACCTTGTTTAATAATCTATTAACAAAGAGGATAAAGGTCTTATTAGCACTCACATGCTTTCTTACCACTGAAATAACACTGCCTGGTTGTGCATTCAGAAGCTGACTTTTGTTTTTAAATGCCAGAGGGTTGATGGATGTGATGGAAAGGACATTGGTAGAAGGACGGGAGGTCCCCTGATTCAGACCCCAGCCTGCCACTCACTGTCTGTTCCACCTTGGTGAGCTCACCCAGCCTCTCTGAGCCTCTGTTTCCTCATTCGTAAAATGGGGACAACTGAATCTACATCCACCATTTTTTTTGAAGGTTTGGGAAAATGTATATAAAGTGTCTAACTTGGAACACAGAAAGCACTAATACATATTAGTTCTTTTCACAATTATTAGTTATATGGGTTTTCATGGAATTATGATTATGGCCATCAATGAGCAATAGATAACCATAACTGAGTACCCCTTTAAGATGCTTGACTTTGGCTTGGGATAAAGCCCATCCTATCCGCAGTATTTGATGGAAAGAAGAAAAACCCAATGGACAAAGCTACAGTGGATCTTAGGAAATAGCTGAGAGAAAAGACAAAGATTCTTTTTCTTTCTGAACTGGCTATTTTCATAAATTACACACTTATGCCCTAATATCATCCTGAGCTTGAGCAAATCAAGCAGCCTCTCTGGCCATTTATGAGGCGTCAGGAGCTGCTGAGTGACTCAAAGGGTCTAGTTGTGTGTTTGTGACCAGCTGTCAGGAAAAGGAAGAGAGTGGAGGGACCAGGTGTTAGCCCCAGTCTCAGAGTGCTTTCTGCCTACCTCTTACTGAATACCCATGGCATTTTCTCAGACTTCACCCTGCACACGCATCACCTGCAGATCTTATTCAAATGCAGAGTCATGCCTCAGGGCTGGGGTGGGACCCAAGACTGCATTTCTCAGAAGCTGCCACCTGCTGCTGCTGCTCACCCTGGGACCACACCTTGAGTAGCAGGTGTGCCGTAGGCATTTTGTACACATCCCTCAATGGACACAAACACTTTCACATTTATTTTCCCTACTAGTGACCCAGTGCATGAAATTCACACACATTAAAAAGGGATTAATTAGAGGAAATAATTTAATGTTGCTATTTGCCCTTTATAATAGAAGTGTCAGAGATGAAAGAAAATTAGTAAAATAGTATATGAAAACCTTCCTCCTGTCAGAGTCTGGGGCTCACCACAGGACTCAGAGTCAAGTCCCCACCCACCCACGTGCGCCTCAAAATTGTGTGAGACCCAGACCCAGCTGCCCACCCCTCCACATTGGGCTAGATCCAGACTGGGCCAGTCCCTTGTCAAGCCCTGCCAGGCAGGGGCTGTTGCCTCAGGTCCCCTGGCCTGGCACCAGGACAGGGGGTGTGGCCTGAGGTCCCCCAGGCCAGACTGGGGTGGGGGTGTGTCTTGAGGTCCTCCATCAAGCCCCACCTCAGGGACATGGCCTGAGATCCCCTGTTAAGCCACACTGGGTGGGGGGCATGGCCTGAGGTCCCCCGTCAAGCCCTGCCAGGCAGGGGGGTGCAGCCTCAGGCCCCCCATCAAACCCTGCTGGGTGGGGGCATGGCCTGATTTCCCCTGACCCAGCACTGGGGGTGCACCTTGAGGTCCCCCGTCAAGCCCTGCTGGGCAGGGGGCATGGCCTCAGGTCCCCTGGCCCGATGCTGAGGCGGGGGGTGCGGCCTGAGGTCCCTTGGCCTGGCACTGGGGCAGGGGGTGTGACCTGAGGTCCCCTGTCAAGCCCTGCCAGGTGGGGAGTGCAGCCGGAGGTCCCCCTGTCAAGCCCCATGGGGGCGGGGGAGGGTGTAGCCTCAGGTCCCTGCTGATTGCTCATTAAGGCTCCAGATGGGACCTTGGCCTCAGCTGTGGGTGCAGCCATCTTTGTGACAGTGATGGTCAATTAGCATATCCCCTCTTTATTAGATAGGATTCTATCAACATCCCTTCTGCCACCAGGTGGGTTATATTCTCCTTTCTCCTTCTCAGCCTCGTGATGCTTTAGCGTCTCCTTGTCCTTCTCTAGTCCTGTCATTCTTGTTCTCTTTCAGAGCCTGAGTGGCTACAAACCTCTTCAAGTTTAATCTCTAAAGAAGGAGTTTGCATGAGGAGGTGGTGAAAAAACAAGACAAAGCAAGCACATAGGCAGAACTGAGCAACTCTGGAGCAAAGTTCTGATACAGGAACATATGTTATCGAACACCAGAGGAGTAGGTGGTCCTTCCAGTAGAACTCACATAGCTGTTATTAGTAGAATTCACATAGAAAGTTTACCATGCCTGCCACTGCTGTCAAGATGCTACGTACACCTATGGAGACTCACTTTTACTGCTACTGAATGGAACACCCGAGTTGACAGGCTATGGATGAGATTCCTTTTTCTGGTGTGTTGACATTAGAGCCACCTGGAGAGACATGAATGAATGAGTGAATGAATATCAGTGTCTTCTCCGTGCTCCCATTCAAAAGGTCTGAGGTGGCACTCGGGCATTGGTTATTTTTAGCAAACCACAATTGAGAATAGCGCCCCAAGGCAAATTGAGGGGCCGAGTTGCTGGTTGGTTGAGAGAGACACACTCTGCCTTCCCCCATTCAGGACTATCTGGCAGGGAAATGTACAAATGCATTTCTACAGGGATTCAGAACTAATATTTTCTTTCTTTTTTTTTTTAAGTGTCTCCTTCATGCTGTTTTTGCAAATACATTTTTCAACAGAGAAATACTCATTTCCCTCCTGGATTAATTGCAGCCCTGTTGCTGATGGTTTTTGCATTAAGTTCAGCTGCTGTTTGCAGTGGGTAAAGGCACTCTGATTGGGAATGAGAACCGAGCCACAGAGGGGTAGCTGCAGTGCGTGGGGAAATTATTACCATTTCAAATGTCACTCAGCTTGATTTGTGATTAAGGGGAGTGGAGGCTCCTCCTGTCTGGGTTGCTACAAGAGCGGAAGTCTGCTCTCCCAGCCGGGCCCGCTGCATTGTCATAACCAATGCCCATCACCTCCCAGCCGCCTCCTTCAGCACACCCAGGAGCCTGAAGCATTTAGCTTCAATTACAAATGTCACTTGTCATTTCTGGGATGCTGACTACATTAATAAACTTTTTTTTTTTTTTTTTGGTGGAGGATTTGATTAAAGTGTCTTGTGGATAAACAACATTTATCTATTTCCCTTTCATTGCCATGTTGTGTAAATGGAACAGCGGGAAAGGAGAAACACCTGAACTTTCCCGTCCCTGGAGTGGGCGGATGTGGCATCTCACTCAGCACTCCAAAGGCTCTTGCGCAATCCTGCAGAGGTTTTCCTTTAACTTGGTACACTGAGCCGTTCAACCAGCAGCCTCCGTGCACATGGGGACTCGGTGAACTCTTGGAAGAGGAAGGAACCCGCTCTGCAGAAAGTGCAGGGCCTCCTGGAGTGGTGTGGGCCAGGCTGGGCTAGAGCCTGTTGGGAAGAGAGCATGTGGGCTGGGAGAAGTTGGGAACGAACGACAAGGTGACCTGTTGAGGAGTGTTCTCTTGCAGAGCTGGGTTCCAGGGCTTGCCAGTACATTTGTGGCTCCAATACAGCTGGTCCTCAGAGCTATTTTTCCAGTGGCAGCAGAACTCTAGGCTTACTAGTAAACAACTGGGATGGAGTCTGGGCTCTGTCCTAAAGCACCTTGGTCCAAATAAGCGCATGGGACCTCAGCCTTCTATAGAGTGGATTGACGTGATGAGGATTCCAGGAGAATGGCCCTCAGGTAGGGAGGACTTAACAGGTTGCCTATGAGCACCACAAGGAGGCCCTCACAACATGTGACAACCAATGAAAAGCATCTGCTCTTCTAACCCCGACAGAATAGTTCCTTGACAGTAGGTTCATAATTTGTGGAGCTATTCTCCTGTTAATGGGCATTTACATAATTTTTTATTTTTCATTTTATAAACAGTATTGCTCTAAACATCTTGCTCCTGCCTTCTTGTAAGTAAATCTGAGTGTTCAATGGAAGAGAGATAGAAAGAGACATTTGTTGAGACATTATGAATGCAAAAATGGCCTCCCTCCCCCACACCTCAAGTAGCTCTATACACAGGTATCCCTCCACCCGTTGGGTATAGAAATGCCAGTTTGTTCACATCCCTGATAGTATCAAAATTTTTTCTCCCGCCATCTTATGGGTGAAAACATGTATTCATTTTCCATCAGGATGTATGGGTATCATGTTTTAATTAATCTTCCTCTGAGCATCTATGTTTCTTTGGGTTTGGATTAGAAGATGATTAAGGCTCTAGCAGGCAGGTATGTTAACCAGGGAGGAGAAACCAATCAGGGTGAAACTAGCAACAGCTCCCAGAGGTCTGCAGCTTCAGGGATGAGTTGTGGACACAATACTGGCTTAAAGAGAGAGGGATGTGGATGAGGCTGGTTGGTGGGTTCTGGACCACACTAAGGAATCTGCCTCTCATCCTATTGGCAATGAAGACATTATCTGGCTGGGTTGGAGAAAGACCCTAAAGGCCCAAGAGGAAGTTTGCATTTCAACAAAATGCCTTTGGCCACCTTGCAGAGGGAGGGCTGAGCACAAAGCAGTGGAAGAATAAAGGGAGAGACTCAGGATCTATTTCAAAGATAAAATTGAAGGACTCTTTACATTAAGGATGGAGGCTGAAGATGAGGATGTGATAGACACATTGTATGCAACCCATCAGAGCTTCTTCCCAGCCTTCCAACTGGATGCACATGTCTATGTCGAAAGGTGCTGCCCCAAGTGTGGTCCATGGACCAGCATCCTCAGCATCACCTGGCAACGTGTTCAAAATGCAAACTCTTTGCCCCACCTCACATTTACTGAATCCGACTCTCTGGTGGTATTACTGTGATTACTGTGCGCAGGAAAATTCGAGAAGCACTGATGTCCAAAATTATATCTAAATTTCTAGATGGGAGGAGTTTACATCCCTGAGTCACCATTTGAAGGAGAGCCACTCAGGAGGGCCAGCTGAACACAATCACCTGCACCGGAATCTCTGCAAAATAAAAATAAATACTTACCTGGTTAAGCCACTGAGATAATTACTGTTTGTTACACAGTTAGTCTACCATGACCAATACACAGTTCATTTAAACAAGGGTCCAGCTTTCTACCCAGCAGCTTTGCTCCCAGACCTTTTCAATCCCTGCTCTGGGAGAAGGCTGTTTTTATGATCAGCGGCCAGGTTAGCAGCTTCTCGGTGGCCAGTGGAGAGAAGGGCTAGGATTATGTCTTTGCTTCCTGGGGAGAGGGAAAGGGACCGGGACCAACACAACTGGCTCGGTAGCAATCTTGAGAGTTGATGAAATATTTTGAAAGACTGATTTATTCCTTGTTTGGGTCTGGCTTTCTTCAGCTGGAGTAGTGGCCACAGTAATTTCTTTACTGGGAGGACGATCTGGAGAATAAAAGTGGGGGAAATACCTCCTCTCACATCCTTGGTTTTCACCGACCACCCCTAACTCCTTAACCACAGCTGCCTCACAGAACAAACACCTGCATCACAGCTAGCCAAGTGCCTTCAGCCAGTGTCCTATGTTCCTCCTAGAAGAGAAAAAAAATGTACATGATGGCAGTCTGGCTTCACGTCATGCACTTGCATCATGCTGTTGCTAGTGTCTGCGTACATCGCTGGGTTGAGAAAGATTCCAAGGCTTTGTTGTAACCCAGTGGGTGAAAGTGCTAGTCCACTAATTGCTTCGTGTTGCCACATATTGCCAGCCCTGTTCTGGTTAATGCTTTGCTGCTATTTTTGTGAGACTTCTTTCTGGCCCCACAAACTTTCTCCTTGGCCTGCAGAGTGAAAATGCACTCAGGGGCCTTGAGATTCTCTCTGGCCCCTCCAAGATACAAGCCAGGTGTCCCTGCTCCGGTGGGAATGCACACTGGCCTGTAAGCCGGTTAGTGTCTCAGGAAGAGGGTGCCAGGAGAGAAGTGACACTGGATGCCTACTACAGGCCTCACACAGCAGTTCTGCATTCAGCAGAACATCCTTGGATTTTGGCACTGGAAGAGGCATCCTAAGCCCTTCAACCCAATGCCCTCTATAGCATGAGTCAGCAAATTCTTATCTGTAGGCCACATTTGGCCCACCCTCTGATCTTGTACAGCTCACATGCTAAAAGTGGGTTTTACATTTTTAAATGACAGAAGAAAAATCAGAAGAATAAAATTGACTGACATAAAAATATTTAGACACCAAGAATAAAAATGGTATAAAATTCACATTTCAATGTCCACACATAGGTTTGTGGAATACAGCATACTCGTTTGTTTCCATGGTGCCCAGGCTGCTTTTGCATGGCAATGGTAGCGTTGACTGGATGAGATGGAGGTGTGGATGGCCTGCAAAGTCTAACGTGTTAATCTGGCCTTTTCTGGGAAAAGCCTGTGGCCTCTGCTGTACAGAGTTGGGGAACAGGAGGCTTATAGTAACACTTTCCCACGCTGTCAACTACATTCCCTGGCCTGACACAGCCTCGTGTAGCTGCTTTTTAAGTTATTGGGAAGGATAGGATAGTTTTGAGGGTTTTCAATTGGAAAAGTAGGCTTTGGGTGGGGCATAGAGAAAGAGTCAGGTTCTTTCTCACCTGGGGCTCACACAGGTGAGAAAGAACCCGCTCTGCTGCAGGTGGCTTTCACCTTAGGGAAGAGACCAGAGGGAAGCTTCCACGCAGAGGCTTTTGCTTTGGCAGGTGCTGTTCTTTTCAATTAGGGTGTGGGCCGCTGAGGCCCAGCTCCACCCCAGAGGCATCATGGGAAGGAGGTGGAATTCATCAGACATCAAACAAATGGTCTTGGGTGAGAACATCTCACAGCCCACACATACATAACTGTGTGGCTCATCGCTCCTGATGGGAGCTCAGGACATCAAGATGCGATTTAAGATGGCATTTCCAACCTTCCCCGGAAATGGGGGGACATCAGCTTTATTTATTTATCTCATCTCGCCGGCTCCCAATTTGGTGTGAACAGTTATGTCTTGCAGCACGTTTCTGCCTTGCAACCAGCAGAGTTAATTTAATGAAATGAGTAGTCTTCTGATGACCTGAAGGGAAAAAACACATTAATCTGGAAACTATCAAAGCCGTCTGACATGTGTTATTGTAGGACTCGGAAAAAATAAACAGTTTATGGAGAAGATTAAGTGGCAGTGTGGATTTGCTTTTGACATATCTTGTCTCCAAATCTAAGTTGGGGATTTATTATCGCGCTATCATGTCACAGCTCTCTCATTTATATGATAACACATCTGTAATGTTTTACAAGTGCTGCACTACTTGTTCGAAATGGGCCTTTTTTAAGTCCTAAATTATAGTACCTGGAGAGGCATGCATAATTATAGTGCGTGTTAGCAAATGAGAGGGTGCGTTTTCCACCCGCACTCAGCATTAATCGTCAGCACAGTGGGTGCAATAAAATCATAATTGCTTCTTCCAAACTTCTCATCTGAGCAGTGCAGGTTGAAGTCAGTTGTTGGATGGAGAGATGCCTCCTGTCGTGGTGGATGCAGGCCTCACTCCCATCTTCCCAGACAGTCCCCGGAATTATGGCCGGAGATGCATCTGAATTCAGGCCTGAGAGCCAGACCCCACGGGGGCTGCACACCGAGGTCTTGTGATCTGGGTTATGCTCTCAAACCAGTAGATCTGAAAATGGTGTAAATGGGGATTAGGGGTCCTGGTTTTGGAACTGAATTTGGATTGCAGCTCTGCTTTTCAATGTTGGACAAATTGTCTTACTTCACTGAGCAACTGTTTGATCATCTGCAAATGAGAGATGGTAGCCCCTAACTCAAAGTGCTCTTAAGGCAATTAATAATGTTTCTACAGCACAAACACACCCGTGATAAATTGTAGACATTCTTACTACTCTCTCTCCAGAAGATCACTGTGTAAGCCCTTGCTGTCCAGCAGGGTAGTCCCTGGCCGCACATGGCTATAGAACACTTACAATGTGCTCGGTCCCAATTGTGGAGGACCAGAAATACACAATACACACCAGTTTCTGAAGACTAAATTTGAAAATGAATGTAAAGTACAATGATAACGTTTTGTATTGATTACATTTTGAAGTGATAATGTTTTGGCTAAATTCCACTTGTTTCTTTTTTTACATTTTTTATTGTAGTTAGAACATTTAAAATTATACAAAAGTTTCCCATCACAGTTTTATTGTACAGCACTGGTCTGAACAGATAAATGCTGACAAAAATACAATGTGACTGTGTTTTGAGTTGCAACTCATAAGTTCCTGATTTTATTATTGTTATCATTGGTTTATACTTAGCCTATGTTGGAAATCATACTTTAGATCAGTGGTTCTCAACCTTTCTAATGCCGTGACCCTTTAATACAGTCCCTCATGTTGTGGTGACCCCCAACCATAAAATTATTTTCGTTGCTACTTCATAACTGTAACTTGTGGAACCCACAGGTTGAGAACCGCTAGCAGCGTTGCCTAAGACCATCGGAAAACACAGATATTTACATTACGATTCATAACAGTAGCAAAATTACAGTTATGAAGTAGCAACGAAAATAATTTTATGGTTGGGGGTCACCACAACATGAGGGACTGTATTAAAGGGTCACGGCATTAGAAAGGTTGAGAACCACTGCTCTAGACGGTTTGCTACAGAAAAAGGGAGAAGACCTAGTGATTGCAATGAACCCCTCATTTAACTCTAAGCTCCCTGATAGCTAAGGCAAAAACCACATATTTGGATCATATGGGTCTTTGTGAAAGGTAGGGGAGTCCTGCACATTTTTGGAAGAGAAAGACTTTCTTGTAGCACCAATTTTTTAAAGGACCTTTTCCTGGTGCAATCCTCAAATTGCGCCTACACATGCATCTCTCCATCCTCAGCAAACAAGGTTTTTATGAACTTAGAACGCTGTGAGTCACTCAAGCACAGGCATGATAATTACACCTCCCTTCGTTCATGTAAATTATCTGATTTGATCCTCACAGGAGCCCTGCAGGATGGGCTGTGCAGGGACTATTATTCCTTCTTGATGGATGAGGAACCTGAGGATCAGGTAGGGCTTCAGTGACTTGCTCAAGGTTTTCAGGGCAGTGAGTGGCAGCACCAGGGCTCAAATCCTCGTTGCCCAAAGTGGGAACTCCCTGTGCTTTTTGTCAGTCATGTACACTTTAGTGTGAAAGAAAGCTCAGAGGAGTAAGCAATGGGAGAGAACAGGGGGCTTCTGGGCAAAAAAGGGGACCCAGAAGCAGCTGGGAGGCTGATAACTCTGAAGATGAAGTTTGCTATAGCCAGATAGAAGAAATAGGTGTGTAAATATGTGTTTTATTATTTTACTAATTGCGGCACACCAAACTCAAGATATCCTATCTCTGGGTCTCAAGGGGTGATGGATAGGAGAGCAGTTTAGCTGTTTGCCTTTAAGATCAGTGCTCCTGGAACTTGAACACACTTAGCGGTCACCCAGCACCTTGTCACAGTGCAGATTTCATTCAGAGGCCTGGGGAGGGCTGAGCACTAGCATTTCTCCTGCATTCCCAGGGAGTGGCTCTTCCGTTGGTTTGAGGGTTGAGTAGTGAGCTCCAATATGCTTGTCTTCTGCCTTCCCCCGAAACTGCCTCTCCCATAGCACTGTACACCAAGGCAGAGGACTGATTCCCACCCTTGCTATCAAGCCAAATCTCCCTGAGGGCTTTCAAGCAGTACTGATGCCAAGATCCTCCCTAGACCAATGGAATTAAACAGTTCCTGGGAGGGGGCTCTGAGCTTGGTACATTTTCACATTTCCCCCAGGGTGACTATGTTTGTAAACAGTGGGATCACGTATTTTAGATGTTTTCTTCTATCTGGGTGTTGTCAGGGTACCCCAAGCAGAACCAGCTGCCCAGAGAGTTCCTCCCTGTCTTCACAAGCAGAGCGTCATCCCCCTACTCCCCCCACTCTGCCGCCCCCATTCATTCTGGAATTCATGGGAAGCCCTGGCTTTGCTCTGGATGTATCTGACTGTCAGGGAGGGCCTGACCTTTTTAGGCATTTATATTCCAGTGGGTTAAATTGCTGATATAGGTGTGACTGAGAAGAACCACACACTTATTTCAGACAGGGCATACATATGCCTCAGGAGAAATACAATGGGAATGGAATACAGAAACACTCAAACAAAATGCTGACTATAGAAAAGTGTATGAAGAGCCCTGGCCAGTATGGCTTAGTTGGTTGGGTGTCTTCCTGTGTACAGAAAGGTTGCCAGTTCCATTGCAGGTTGGGGCACATGTCCGGTTGCAGCTCAGTCCCTGGTACGAGGAGTGCAGGAGGCAGCAGATCCATGTTTTGCTCTCATATCAATGTTTGTCTCTCTCTCTCTCCCTCTCCCTTCCTCTCTCTCCAAGGATCAATGAAAAATCTTTTTTTCAAAATGTATAAAGAAAAAGCTTTTTGGCCCAGGTTTGGCATTCTGGTGAAGCTTTCCTTTTCCTGTACTATTAGATGCTTTCTTTGAGTCTAAGACTGAAAATGGGACAGTTGGTAGCAGCTGACTTCCATGGCCTGGCCAAGGAAGATGCTGAGGGGATGTTGGAAGGACAGGGACTCCAGTTGGAGGAACCCCTGAGCTCATGAGTTGGGCCAGCTACCAGGAAACCAAAGTTGGGGCCTCAGCTGTCTTCAACCTGAGACTGTTTTAGAAAAATCAGCAGTTATAAAAACCTAGATTCTTGGTTCCTCAAAATCTGCAGGGCAGGCTATGAGCATGTTCACATTGACGGTAAAAACGGGTGATTCTGATGTGACTCCCAGATTGAGACACCCCAATCTAGACTTTGAAAAGCATCCACTTCAGCGAGAAATGAAAGGTATGTTGTCAAGTCTTCTCTCAGTTAAACAAATAGCTCACATTTCTTTAAATACAGGCACAGTAGTCGCAGCAGCCTCCAGAATTCCCACATCACTCCCTTTCTTTCCCTTTTGAATAAACAGCTGGCAAATATGACATCAATTTAACTGTGATGACTGCTTTTAATTTTCATTTTAAATCTATACCGTTACTATATATTGGGATCCTGGCTGGTGCCAACTGCTCCAGCCACACGTCTGGTTTTCATTTAGTCTCTGAGTTCCTTTAGGGTAGTCATGTTCAGAGGCCTGGTTTAATGCATAACCCTAATTGCAACGTGGAATTAAGTTGGTGCTGACTGTAGCGTTTTCAATCTCAGAATCAAGGAAAGTATCTAATGGGAAGGGGAAAGAAAAGCCTCTCTTGAGTCCCAGCTCTTGCCAGTGCCTTATCTGTATAAATTTTTTACATTCAACATTTTTTTAATTGAGTGCATAATATGGCTATAAAACAGCAGTCTGGATAATGTGGTCAGGCTGCTGGTTTATATAGCTCTCTTCTCAGTTTCAGAATGTCCCCTTCTCCTCTTCCTGGTCTGACACTGGCCTCGTTTCTCATTAAAAATGCTGGCAGCTTGGAAGTGAGGACAAGAACCCGGGCTGTGCTCCTTCTCCCAAATGATGCTCGCTGTGACCCCGCCTGGACCCCCAAAGGCTTTGAAGGAGGCTGTGCTGCCAGCTGAAGTTATTTCCAATAGTTGTTGGCCAGCGGTCTGCTTTGTAAAGGATTAAATCTAATGTTTTCATATCAAATGTATAAAGAAAAGCAAAGACTTCTTTCAAAATGGCAAATACCTCCTGGTAAACTAGGATGGGGCCATGATGGTGAAAATCCACCCGTATTTCTTGTTCATGGGAAAATGTAGGTAAAAAGAGATGCTGAATGGAAACTGAGCAGTGAGTGGGTGGAAAAGAAGCTGAGATGGATCCGGCTACATGGGAGTAGGATGAGAGGGACCAATCAGAAGCAGGGACAGTGCTCAGCCCTGTGCTTGATGCATGATCCTCATTATCCAAATATTTGCTGAATGAGAGTTAGTCATTAACATAGATATGTTGATCCTTCTCCAAAAAAGTTTCCTATGCATTGGTTCTCTCTCTTGTTTGTTTCTTCATTCACTCATTCACTGTGCTACTTATTGAATAATTGCTGTGTTAGGTGTTGGAGGCCACAAGAAACCATGAGACAGCGCATGAGTAAGAGGGCCATACCCTTGCCTCCTGGACCTCCCAGCCCAGCCATAAACAGCGAAGAAAATGTACAAGGAGAAGTTAGTGTCCAAAGGGCTGGTGAGTGATGCTATGGAGCACAAGCAGGATGAAGGGATAGGAAGGCTAGGGCTGGGACCTGCACAAACCCTCCAAAATGCCCACTCTTACAGCCTTGTCCTAGTGTCTGCACTGAGGCCTAAGTTGGAGGCTGGTTTGAGAGCATCCCACTTTGGATTGAGCAACATGATGAGGCTGAAGATGGTTTTAAGAGTCGCAGTTCCTTTCTTTGTGGGCCCGTGATAGAACTTTCTCTCCAGTCTCAGGATCAGGAGGTGCTGTGCTTTCCCTAGTTTGTGTATCTTAGAGGCAGTACAGACTGTCACTGGAAACATGGGCTTGCTCTGAGAGCCAAAGAAAGCTCTCATATTTGTACCTCACTTCTGGGACTTGCCCAGGATCGTGGAGTGCACCCTTTGTATGTTAATGTTATTCCAGCTTTAGTATTTGTCTCCCCTCATTTTCTCATTTTATCCAATTCCTTTATTTGTTTTATTTTTTGTGTGCTTTATCCATTTTTTTAAACCATCTCAGATCTACTAGGAACAAGGAAATAAGGGCAGGAGGAAGAAAGTTTGATTTCTGTTGAGAAGAACTTCCAGGCTAGTCTGGAGCAAACTTGTTGTCAGTGAAGTCACTTAAGAAAATAAGCAACTTCAAATGGGACAATTAGAGTTGCTGGGAAGGAGAAATGGGGTGGGACTTAAAAGTCAGGTTTTAATTGTGGGGTGATTTAAAATAGTTACGTTAAAAAAAAAAAAAAAAGCAGAACAAGAGCAAGCCCTTCCAGTTTCTCTAAATCCTGGACATCTGATACCCAGCCAATGTCAATATTAGCTAAAGTGGCTTGGCCCTGTTCAGTCTGATCAAAAATAAATTAGGAGGATGCTTATAAACAGGGCTTAGAGAAGGGACACACACACACACACACACTGCAAGTCAGAATAATAATTAGTGGCTTCTAATAAATGCTAATTTAGTGTTAACAATTTTAGATCGAGTTGTTTGTGCCAAAATCTGACATGAACTGATCTGAGATTTCAGCCACTGACCTGGCTCCATGGTCTCCTCCACTTGCATCATCCCTGCCTAAGGACTCCAACCAGCTGCCCTGCGGTGGCTTGGTCCAGGCATGGCTCAGGTTCACCCCATGGTAGGGCTGGAACATGCTCACGTACATTGACCCCAGTCTGGCTCACTCTGCAGCAGACTGTCTCTTTAGTTGTCTGCAAAGGGCACATTGAATGCCTTGCCTGGAAATCCAGGCAGTTTAGGGTCTGGATTTTTCTTCCTCCTTCACTCTCCCTCTGGTAGATCCTGGCCCGTGATATTTCCAGATCACAAAAGGGATATGTTTTTCAGCTCTGTGAAGGAGGCACTGGGAGTCGTGAGGGGGAAGGGGAACCTACAATTCCAGCCAATGATTCTGGCAGAAGCTTGGGCAAGGGAAACAAATCTGCACATTAGGTGGCCCCTTGCTCCACCTAAGCCAGGATTGTCCATGATGTCCAGTTGTGTAGACACAGCAACAATTATTGGGTGTTAGTTTGATGGATTTGTGTCCAAGTTTGTCCCCCCCTATTTGCTCATTATGATTTGTGAGACAAGCCCTCTTTGACCTTCTGAGGTCTGCTTCCTCATCGATAAAAGAGTACAATATTGCATCAAAGTGGTGGTGAGTAAGATTAAAGTTCTATGACAGGGCCTGTTACATTGCAGTTCCTCAATTAATCCCAGCAAACATTTCTCAGGTTATTGCCTACAAACCACTGAGCTCAACAATTTATGTGTGGTAGTTTTCATTACTACTTTTATTATAATTTTCCCCTGATTAAGCTCCAAGAGGAATATCCTGAGGGCACAGTAGGTACTCAATAAATATTTGTTAAATGAATGACCAGTGTCATTTACAACTCCAAAGGATCCCAATTAAGTTAGTACTATAAGTATCCCCATTTGTCAGATGGGGAAACCGAGGCATGGGCAGTTCAATAACTTGAGCAAGACAGTGCCCAGCGAGCAAGTGCCAGAGTAAGGATTTACATGCAGACACTCCTCCAGCCTCCAGTCTTACCCACTATTCTCTACCAGCTCTGCACGTGTTTTTATGGTGGAACAAGCAATCCCCATGGCCTGTCCAATCTTCTACCCTTCTCTGCCAGATGTTAGTGTGCTCAGCCCTGGGGGAGTCCTGCTCAGAGCCCAGCTGTCAATAAGACAGTGCCTGGATTTAGAGCCTGTGCATGTGCCGGGTACATAAAACAGAACACGCTATGCAAAGTCCCAGGAATGACTCATTTGACACCAAAGCCATGCAGCAAGGAAGCTGGGAGCCTCTTGGCAGGCCCCAGCTTGCTGCCTGAGAGTTATCTGTTGCGGGGGTGATCTGCCCGCATCCATGGCATGTTCACGAAGGCTCCACACCAAGGCTCCAGAAGGCAGGGAAACCTCTCCCTGAGACTGTGGTCTTGGGCCCTTGAGGCTCCATGAGACGCCCGGTGGAAGGGACCTGGATGGAGGTAGAGGGAGAAGCAGAGGCAGAAAAAATGGAGATGCTTGGGTTTCTGCTTCCCCACCATGGCTTCCTCTCTCTGCTCAGGTCCCCGGCAAGTCAAGCACTTTCTTTCCCCCCCTTTTCTTCTCTCTTTCTTCCCTTCTCTATCTTTATCTCTTCTTTTACTGCTTATTTCTTTTCACACAAATCTCTCTTTTTCTCTTATTAACCCTCACTAGAGGCCCAGTGCATAAAATCTGTGCACAGGGCGGGGGAGGGGGGGTGTCCCTCAGCCCAGCCTGCACCCTCTCCAATCTGGGACACCTTGAGGGATGTCCGACCACACCGGGATCAGGCCTAAATGGGCAGTTGGACATCCCTCTCACAATCCAGGACTGTTGGCTCCCAACTGCTTGTCTGCCTCTGCCTGATTGCCCCTAACCACTTCTGCCTACCAGCCTGATCACCCCATAACCACTCCACTGCCAGCCTGACTGATGGCCTGATTGCCCCTAACTGCCTTCCCCTGTCGGCCTGGTCACCCCTAACTGCCCTCTCCTGCCAGTCTGGTCACCCCCGTCCTTCCCTGTAGGCCTGGTCCTCCCTTGAACTGCCCTCCACTGTAGGCCTGCCCCCCCCAACTGCCCTCCCCTGCAGGCCTGGTCCCCCTCAACTGCACTTCCCTGCAGGCCTGGCCCCCACAACTGCCCTCCCCTGCAGGCCTGGTCCTCCCCAATTGCTCTCCCCTGCAGGCCTGGTCCCCCCAGCTGCCCTCCCCTACAGGCCTGGGTCCCCCGCAACTGCCCTCCCTTGCTGGCCTGATCACCCTCAACTCCCCACAACTGCCCTCCCCTGCCAGCCATCTTGTGGTGGCCATCTTGTGTCCACATGGGGGCAGACATCTTTAACCACATGGGGGCGGCCATCTTGTGTCTTGGAGTGACCGTCAATTTGCATATTACTCTTTTGTTAGATAAGATGTTCTTTCTCTTTTAAAAATTATTTACCCATCTTTCTTGTTCCTGCATCTATCTCTCTTTCTCTATCTCTGTCTCTTTCTCCCCCATGTCCTCCCTCTCTTTCTCCTCCTCTTTCTCTCTCTCTCTTTCTTCCTCCTTCCCTCCCTCCTTCCCTACCCTTTCTCTCTTCCATGAGTCAGGCTCCGAGCTAGGCACTTTAAAGGAAACATCTCATTTAATAATATGTAACTGCCACTTATCTAATGCTTGCACTAATACAGATGCAGAGCCTTAGGAATGTCATAAAAGGGATACAAAGAGGAATTGGACCCTGGCCAGAGTGGCTCAGCTGGTTGGGTGTTGTCCCGTGTACCAAAGGGTTGCCAGTTGGTTCTGTTCTCAGTCAGGGCATATGCCTGGGATGCAGGCTTGATACCCAGTAGGGGGCATCCAATCGATGTTTCACTCTCACATAGGTTTCTCTCTCTCCCTCTCCCTTCCTCTCTCTCTAAAAATCAATACAAATTTTAAAATAAAAGAAGAGGAGTTGGAGACCTTTAGTGTGGGCTGCACATAGTGACTTCCAAAGAGTTTGGTATGGAAAGAAGGGTAAAAGAGAACCTGTAGAGTGGAGAAACTTAGCAAACAGGGTTTCAGGCAGGTGGTCAAGGTCATTATCAATGGGAATGACATGTGAATAGCATATATCTCTGATATCACACGATGAAAATGTCACTTTTCCCTGTGGTGTTTCTCCCCAAGACTCATAACCTTATTGTAATCAGGAAAAGAAAGTCAGACAAATCCCAACTGAAAAATATTCCACAAAATATCTGACTAGCACTCTTTAAAACTGGCAAGGTCATTAAGAACAAGAAAAGCCTAAGAACCTGTCCCAGCCAAGAGGAGTCTACAGAGACAGGTGTTAAATGTACCATGGTGCCCTGATAGAACCTGGAACAGAAGGGGCAGTAGGTAAACACTAAGGAAATTTGAATACAAATTGTTCTTTATTTAATAATTAAATAATGTACTAGCATTGGTTTATTCATTCTAACAAATAAACATATCCTATATAATAAACATGTAATATGCAAATGGTTGTTATACTGTGAAGTGTAATGACTAACTGTGTAATGACTGGATCACGGATCAGCAGGAGGGTGGGGCAGTAAGCTACAAGTGGGTGGCAGAGAGCTACAGGAGGGGGCAGGGCAGCAAGCTATGAGGGGGAGGGCGGGGGGAGCTACAGAAGGGTGGGGCAGCGGGCAGAGAGCTACTGGAGGATGGCAGCGAGCTACTGACACACAGATTTGTGCGCAGGGCTACTAGTACTAATAAAAAATACTAACTATAAAGGGAACTGAGTATGGGGTTTATGAGAACTCCGTACTATTTTCACATTTTTTCCTATAAATCTAAAATCATTCTAAAATTTAAAAAGAAAAACATTTTTAAAGGTGATGGAGAAGCGTGGCTTTCTATTTGGATGGAGGAGCCAAAGAAAGCTTAGGGAGCAGGTGGAATTTGAGATGGGCTTTGTGGTATGGATGACATTGAATTTGCTGAGATAGGCAAGGAGAACCATACAGATAATCCTGGCATAGGGCTGGAAACGGCCAACCAGTACATGGAAACAGGCTAATAGGCTACAAACTGGGGTCCACCTAAATCGCCCTTAATGATCGAGAAGAAAATTTATAGTTTATAAGGAAAAGGGGCACTATGGAAAACAAAGGTAAACTACCATGTCAGTAGTTTCTAATGCATGTGAGAAGATTGGGGTAGGCATAGGTGACTCCATGATGTCAGTGAAGACCCAGGCTTCTTTCAAGTCTGCTTTGCTAGCCACATGCTGTTGGTTTTCCCTTCGCGGGTATTTGCCTCATGATCACAAGATGGCTACCATATCTCTGGGCATCACACCCCTCATTCTGCATTCAAAGGCAAAAAATGGGGTAAGAAAAAAGTTTGCATTTTATCAGGAAGATACAGTTCCCCCCAAACTATTCCATTACAAGAATTTAAGCACATGATTACCCCGAGTTTCTAGAGTAAGTTAGCTTCTGATAAAGGGTGATATAATTATATTCTTGGCTTGGATAGATCATTATTCATCTTTAGCGATTGGATGCATTGGTGCTTAAAAAATCAGAGGTTCTGTTAGCACAGAAAAAGAGAAATGGCTCTTTAGTCAGCAACTAACAGTTATCTGTCATAGATATGGCACTGTGTATACATGATTAAGTTTTCTTATTATAATATGTATTCATGTTCCTTACTAGCTTTTTTACACTGGGAAACTTAACCTCACCATGCCTCAGTTTCCTTACCTGTAAAGTGGGGATAATAATAATAATATTCTCCTCCAACCCAATTGTTTAGGTAAGTGAGATAATTCCTGGACAGTGTATAGAGGAGTCTCTGGCCCTTAGCAACCCCTTAATAAATGTTATTCTTGATGATAATATTATGAAGTGTGTACCCTTGAAAAATGAATTTCATTTCTTATTCGTATTCCCCAAAGTTTAGCAAAAATCATGGAGATATAACAGTAATTCAATAAAAATTTCTTGATTAATTTTCTAACTGCTGAACCATTGCTATACTTTTAAGTTGCAAAATTCACTACGTTGCATGCATCCTTAATTCATATCTCTGGTGTCTGCTCTTCTATGGGATAAAACAAGGCATGAAACATCTCTCCAAAGTGCTTTCTACAGCCGCAACTTTATTTCTCACATCTCTCTTTTCTGTGTGCAGTCCAGTAATGCCGAGCGTCTTAGAAATATCCCAGACTGCCATCTCATGTATATGTGTTCACAATTACTTTTTCCTTTGAATATGTAGTTTCCTCTACCTGGAATATACTTCCATTCCCCTTGTACATTTGGCAAACTCCTATTCATCCTTCAAAACCCCTCTTATACATTATTTTCTCTGAAATGTCTTCTTGGAGTGTCACTTCTTGCCTAATAATGCAATATCAATATTATATGTTGTGAATATACTTTGTATCAGTGTCTATTGCTGTTTTGTTATTGTTTTATAATTTCATATTTATCCTTCTATCTTCACTTCTATATTGTACATCAAAGGTTGGAAAAACTATCTTATCATGCTTATAGCACAAAGTTTAGTTTGGGGTACATCAAAATGCTTATTATTTTGTTGAACAGAATCTTTTGCTGAACAGAGACTTATTGCATCTGTAAAGTACTACAGTTCCAGAAAAGATAGATCTGCCTTTGGTGACAGATGTTAACGACGCTAACTGTGGAGGCCATTTCACAATACATCTATACACATATCAAATCATTATATTATATACCTGAAACTGACACAATGCTATATATCAATTATATCTCAATAAAAAGTCACTATGTTGCATGCCTTCTTAATTCATATCTCTGGTTTCTGCTATTCTATGGGATAAAACAAGGCATAAAACATCTTCCCAGAGCACTTTCTACAGCCTCAGCTTTATTTCCCATAGCCCTACCTGTTAAGCCCCTGACTTTGCAAGAGGTCTCACTTGTTAATGAGAGAAGAATTCTTTTTATAGATGCTTAGTAATTTTTTTTTAGTTTTGTCCACACAGCTTACCAACTGTCTCCAGGTCCTTTTTTATTCTCTCTGGCTTTAAATGCATTGGGAGCCTACATTTCTCACTCTGCGATTGCTCACGAGTAAAGCAGCCAGCCAGGCTTGACTGGTTGGAAGAGAGCAAGACCCCTCTGTCCTGAGAGGGTCATGTTGAGACCCTTGTTCTCCAGCTATGATGCCATCAGATAAGGATGGGTCACTGAGACCATAGCTTTTGACTTAGTTTCCTGCTCACCGCTCCACAGCCAAACACTGTTGCCTGGTACCCATGGTACGCTCTTAGCTACCAGACTGGATCCAGCTTCACATTTCATCAGATGGCAGTAGCAGCCCCAGCTGAGGACAGGACCCAGGGGTGGTACTAAAACACGTAATCTCGGTCTTATTCAGGGGTTCACCCAGAGGTAATGCAGGAAGCCAGAGCCAAGGATTCCAGTAACAGGTCAGGAAGTGGAGTGCATGTTGGTTCGAGACCAAGTCTATGAAAAAAAAGATTATTTTTTTCCCTGAGGTTCTGATTGGTTGCTAGATCTTATGTGGGAAAGGTTATATGGGGCAAAGGCACAGGACGGGAGCAACTGTCCCACAGAACAGGCTCCTCTGCCTGGCGTGATGGGAAGGGCAGAATTTATACTCTTACTCACTTTTACCCCAAGTTGCCTTACAGTTTCTTTTCTGTATTTTTTTTTTTTTTTCAGGACCATCCTGTTTGTTCCCTGAAAACATCAGCGGTGCATCATGGTTCTTTAGAGAGGGGATTAAACAGCATTTAGTGCTTTGTCCATGACCCTATCCTAATGAAATGTGTTATTATTCAAAAGAATTATGTAAGCCTATGTAAATTGGTCAATGTGAGATGTGTTTGGGGTGGGGGCAGTCAGGGTTGAGTTTCATGATAAAAATAGAGACTTTTATCTGCATTCAGACTGATTTTGAAAAGGTTTTTAACCATTGCAACTGAATCCTTTTGAGAACCCTCTCTTTTTTCTTCTCCTTTTCCCTGAGTTGCTATGAGAACATGAATCATCTCTTTAGCACAATGACAGCAAGTGTAGCATTTAGGAGCGGACCCTGATTTTTTACTGTTTGTTCTTTGCTCTCAACAAGATAAGCTGTTGTTATTTCTTTCTTCTTGAACAAGCACACCATGATTGCTGAAGTGGGAAGAATAATTGGACCAAATAGTCATGCGATTAATGCAAACAGAATTCATCTGTTTCCAGTACAGTAAATGCACTTCTGAAGATGCGGAGAGCCTGCTTTCTCTGTTTATTCTTGGGCTGGGGAGCAAATGTTGCTGAGTTCACTGCCACAGACTCCCATGTTTCTTCCATGGGGTAGAGACCTTAAATGAACTGAGTAAAGAATGGAAACCAGCCCGATCTGGGAAGCGGGTGGGCTTTGAGGGAGGGGTGCAGGGGCACCATGGGAAAGGGCTGCTATGTCCCAACGTGATGGCTTTCTCCTTCCCTCTCCACCTGGGTGGGGAGAAGACTCCTGCTTTCTTCATGATATGTTCCAAGTAAAAGATGATGTGGCCACCCAGCCAGCGTGGCTCAGTGGTTGAGCATTGACCTATGAACCAGTAGGTCACAGTTCGATTCCCAGTCAGGGCACAGGCACAGGTTGTGGGTTCGATCCCCAGTAGAGGGCATGCAGGAGGCAGTCAATCAATGATTCTCAACATTGATGTTTCTATCTCTCTCTTCCTTTCTGAAATCAATAAAAATATATTTTAAAAATAAAGATGATGTGACCAGTTGAAACAGAAGGGAAATTAGTATTGATTAGAGCCTTTGGTGTTTAGCTGTAAGCTCAGCATTGATGTCCTTTCGATGTCACAGGCATGAGGCAGGTTCCATTGTCTTCAGTAGACAGGTGAGGAAACTGTGATTCAGAAGTCAGTCTCCAAACTGCAGGCACGGTGTGCTGCCGCCCTGGGGTTGGAATGCAGGCCTTTCTGGCTAAGTGGGGTGGTGAAGGCATGGGCTTTGGGGCCAGTCTGCCTGTTTTCGAATTCTGACTCTCCAGTGTGGTAACTGCGTAATCTTGAGAGACGTCACTTCTCAGCACCTCAGTTTCCCATTTGTAAAAAAACAAAAAAACAAAACAAAACTGGGAATGAAACTACTACTGTTTGTTTTAAGGATCAAATGAGTTATTAGATGAAAAGAATTCAGAATTGTGCCTATCACACAGCCGTCTCTAATCCACGCCAGCTGCTTTGCCTTTGTAACACCAGGAGCTTGTTCTGTAAGAGAATGCCTTTCCCGTCATACGTCATTCCTGTGGTTCGAGGCAATGGTGCCCCAACACATTTGTCTTCATGCATTCGCTCCAGCACACCCTGGCCAGGTTCATATCTCTAAAGTCCTATTTTTAGGTTGCTCCTACTTCCGACAACAATGGCAGCTCACTATTGCCTACAGGAACAAAACAAACTAGAATGTTCCTCTGTTGACTGGCTGTGCCCCATTTTCCCATTAGCTTCTCATGGTACATCCCCTCCCCACTTTGGAACTGCTCCCTGAATATACCTCTCAGCTCCCACCTCTGACACTAAACTCACTCTCACTTCTGTCATCGGCCTGTGCAAATACCAGGGGCTCTGAAGTCCCCCACCCAACTCCATCTCCTCCCAGAAACATCCTTTGCAACATGAAACCCAATAGAGATGTCAGCCCCATCCCCGGGTCCTAGAGCCTGCACTGGCCCTCAGTCAGTGTCTTTAGTCACTGACCGGTGCCACCCTTGAATCTGTTTCTGTCAATGGGAGGTGTGAGCGAGGGGACTAGGGCTATCATGCTGCACAGCCATCACGGGCTGACTTCTTTCACAGTGATACCCAGAGGTTTCTGTGGTCCCAGAGCCAGGAGACTGGGACAGTGGCTACAGGCTGACAAGAGAAGTCTGAGTCTTGAAGGATGAGTTGGAGTTTGGCGCTAGAAAAGTAGAGGAATGCTAGGCAGAAGAGAGGGCTTGTGCAAAGTCATGGAGGCACAAGAATCTACACAGAGGCAACTCTGAGTTCACACAGATGATGGAGAGACAACCAAGTGATGCTGCAAGTTCCCAATGACCCAGGGCAACCAACGCTATGGTTCTTCTCGCCTTGCTCCTCTGCTTCCCCTTCCCCACTCTTCTAGAATCTGGCTCCAGCCCTGAGCTGGGTTCTCCTTTCAGTTTGATAAATGGTTTCACCATTTTGCTTAATTGTTTCCTTCCAGCATTCACTACACAGAATGAAGATTAAATCCAATTAAATAAACGAAGCCTTGCACCCACTTTGGCCACAAGCACCTCATCTATTTGTGTTTGTGTTTGAAGCGAGGAATCCACGGGATGCCGTTTCCTCAGTGGATTCTGCCCTGGGTTGGAGGGTGCATTCCGCCTCCTGCTAGAAGTCCTGTGAATCCAGCTTCTCCTCTGCAGTTGCCAAAGCAAAAGGCAGGGGAAGAGAATGCAGTCTAGGTGTCTCTCGCGCACTGGAGGCTCGGCAACTACCATCCAGTTGACCTTCAGAATGGCCCTATGAGGAGAGGAATTGGTGTCCTGATCTGATAGGGAAGCTCAGAAAAACAGGGTACATTTGGCACTTCATAAGCCCAGTGAGTGATGGTGACTAACAGATGCCCGGAGGGCCCTGCCCCTGGACATTTGAGTGTGTGCTAGCCTCACATTCAACCTGCTGGCACCTGCTTTCCTTTGCCCGAGAGCTGTTTCTGGCTAACAGAGCCCACTCTGCCCATTTCTGCTCCATCTAGGGAAGCCTCACCTCCCACTCCTGGCATGGGACAGCTCCAGCACTATATGTGCTCTCCACGAGCTCCCAGTCCTCCAGTTACCTGCAGTGGTTACTCTCTTGACACGGATTTCAATTTTTATTAAAAATGTACTGACTTTCCTTCCCTGTCTCACCTCCCCACTCCCCCACATGTTTCCAGGGCTGATCCCCCAATAAACTACATGCACTGAATGTCAGAGTCTGCCTCTGACATTTGAGCATAGGTTGATTTGACTCTGAAATCTACAGCCTTAACATTGCACCATGCTGTGGAGAGGCGCATGAAGGATTTCACTGGGACAGCATAGAAGTGGGACAGTGGAACCCCCTGGATGAGAAATGACACATGGGCTTTGTTTCAGGGTCCTGTATGAGGGATTTGTGGGGGCCCCTCAGAAGCATCCCAAAGGATGAGTTTGAGGACATTTCCAGACTAACAGGAATGCACATCTGGCAGTGTGGTGGTGTCCCTGGGTGAGTGAGGAAACCCTTGCTCCCTGGCCCCTGCCCCTTCTTCCCTGCATGTTTATATTCAGCTCTTTCTGTGAGCAAGCTTGCCGAGAGGAGGATGAAACCATGTATCTGGCCACCTTCTGAGATCTGAGAAAACATAGGCACAAGGTGAGGCTACAGAGTTGGGCATCAGCTCAGAAACTCTGAGTTCCAGTGTTGATTAGAAAAACACCTCTCTGGACAAGTCGCTTTTCCCTTTTTGCCTCTTGTTAGTGCTGAAGGTATTAAGAGCATCTGCCACAAGTTTTGCTGAAGACGCCTTCCTAGCCAGACTGCCCTCCATTTGTGACCCCAATATTTTAGTCTTTCTCACGTGCAGAGTCTTTTTCTAATTAAGGGGTTAGTTCTCATTCTTCAGTGGACATTTCTTTTGGGAGAGGTATCTGCCCCCCTTCCAGGCTCCTTCTTTTGGTTTGAGCATCTCTATATCCTTCAGGGCATCCAGTTTCTCCCCTGCTCCCAGTACATGTGCTTTAGCTCTGGGAATGGTTCTGTGCGGTGGTTCTGGCCAATTAGTTCATTCATTCTCTCCATCCCTGCCCCTGATGGTGCCTCCCTGCCCCAAACAGAGAGAAAATGGACTTAAGTGGTTTGGTGATGAGAACAGGATCCAAATGACAGGGAGGGCTGTTGCTGGGTCTCCTGGGAAGAGATGTGAATCTGGAACGGGGCCAGTCTTGACCTGCTGCCCCACCTTGCCCCTCTGTGCACTGACATAGAGAAGGGACATTAACAAAGAAGAATTAAGTCTGGGAGCCACTGTATGAGTCCCTTTGATCAAGCCATCCCTGAAGCTCATCAGATTCCAGGACCTTCCATTTAAATGAGCCCACATGTTCCATTTTTGTACAAATTAGTTTGGTTTGGGCCTCCTATCTCTTGCAAACAAAAATATCTGACTAATTTATGGTTATAATAATTTCACTGAGAGGGGCTACTGTGTTATGCCCACATTGAGCCTTACTAGTATAATCAACTGGACTTTCCTTTGCTCAGCAAATAGGAAAAACTGGCTCCCAAAATTAAAAGATAGTGGTGGTAACTCTCCCAGCACCCTTCATCTGAGTTCACCCGCAAATTTCTGTCCATCCCTGCCCCTGATGGTGCCTCCCTGCCCCAAACAGAGAGAAAATGGACTTAAGTGGCTTTTATATCTCACACAGTAGACATTTATTATGGCCATAAAATGATTTCCCAGAGACTCCAGCCAGGCATGAGTCCTTTGTGTTCTGAATTTACCAATCAGTGGCAATTTGCTAAAATAATCATCTTCGTGTTTGTTGTTAATAATCTCGCTTTGGGTTGTTACAACCAAATGGTTGGTCACTTCCAGTAATGGCCAATTGTTCAGGGATTATTGCTAAAATGATTAGGTGCATCATGATTTCTTAGGGGACAGGCTTTGGACTTGATTCATTAGCAAATAAAAAGGCTTCTGGGCTGATTTGGGAAGTGGGGGTGCTTTTCAGAAAAGGTAAATATATGTCATCATGTCTATGTTTTCTTCCTTAGCGAAGTCCTAGCTTTACATTTTCCCCTACCCATTATTGGTTCCTCATTTAGTCACTAGACAGACTGTGTCTTTGCTTGCTCTAAGCCCTTTATTGTAGCTGATGGGCCTGGGAAACATTTTACAGCAAACCAGTTGAGTCAGTTAGCTCCCTTTTAGGAAACATCCATTCCTGAGGTCCTTGGATGAGCCAGGTACTGGCCTAGCAATTTTGCACAATATCTCATTTAATTCCCACAGCAAAGTCCTAGTTTCCAATTTGTACACGAGGAGCTGAGCCCTAGAAAGGTTAATTCACTTATTGCACGCCATACAGCTCAAAACGGATGGCCCGCATTTGAATACATTGTTCTCCCCACTGCACCAGAAAGCCTGCCTTTCTCATTCAGCTTCACTCATCTAGGTCCCCACTTGTGCTGGGGCCAAGCATGACACCTGAGAGCCCAGCAGCTCAAAGGTGAAGGCAGGTTAGGGCACTGGCAGGCAGAGCATGAGGAACCATAGAAATAGCAGTTCTGGTAACACCCAATGCCAGGGTGTCTGCTGCAAAGCCTGAGCTTTCCACCTCAGCTCCTGCCACTGGAGAAGCAGGGGAAATGGGAAGATAGAGAAAGGGACTTTAGGGAGAGCATTCCAGGAGAAATTGACCTGAGAAATGCTTGGATCTTCCAAAGGAAAGGAAGGAAATGTCTTCTTGTTGCAATTGGAGGAGGCATTTTGTAGAAGCAATCCACAGACGCTCCGCTGAGAGTTGGAAAAAGTTACACCTTGATTCTTTCCTTTGGCATTGCATGTATGCAAGAGCAAGCTGGGACACAAATGCTAGTGTTAGAAAAAATGAACAGTGGTGGAGGCAGACATTGTCTGATCTGTATACTAGTAGACTTAACAGCAATTGGGGCAAAGCTGGCCTTCTTGCAATTATAATATTACCTCTGACATTGGAAGGAGGCCATTCTAAAATGGATCAATGTGAGCACTGGAAAGAGATCCTGACATGACACAGAAACTCGATGATGAAAGGGAAGGAGATCCCAAATGAATCAGGATAGACGCGTCTCTAGTCACACCTGGCAAAATGCTTCACCAACAATTAGTGTGAGGGCTTTGGTAACTAACTACTAGTTGTGCTGCATTGTATTTTTCTGGGTGTTTTCTCATTGAAATGTTTTGATATCTTTAATTTGCTATTTATTGTTTTTATTAACAAAGTTACCACATATTTGCCTTAAAATAGAAGTGCAGGACACTTTTTTATCATGATAAGGATTGTCCATCAGTTGGGAGGCTGGGTGGAGTGATGGGGTGGAGCGATTGAACAAAAAAGAAAAATAAAGAAAAAACTCATGGACATAGACAACAATGCGGTGATTGCCAGGGGGAGGCAGAGTGGGGTGAGGTAAAGGAGGGTAAAGGGGGGATAAGTGGTGATGGAAAGAGAATTGACTTGGGGTGGTGAACACACAATACAGTGTACAGATGATGTGTTGTGCAATTGTACACCTGAAACCTCTATAATTTTATTGACCAGTGTCACTCCAATAAATTAAATAAAAAAGGAAACAAAGATTGTCCATCAAAAATCATCAAATGTCAACCTTAATAGATTTAAAATGGTGGAAAATTTTAAATTAAAGCCTTCAAGGTGATTTTAACAAGCTGGGTATATTAATACTTATGTTAATTTTAGTAAATTATACCAAGTTCATTCTATGAGATGGGCCAGTTGATCAAGTCTGTCTGCTTCAGAGATTTGTATTGCTCACAACTCGGTCAGAAGAGCTTAAATGGTGCTGGCTTAATGACAAGGGTTCTTAAAGGAATCTTCAGTGCCTAAGGAGAGGAGAGCTGGATGTGGACATAGGTAATTTCAAATGTGTCACCTCTGAAACAAGGCAGGTGAAAGTGAACATGTTCCTTTCCATGCTCCCTTTCCCTGCTGAGATGACTTTGTGAGCTATGTATTTCAGATGGTTCAGCTACAAGATGGTGGCATTTCTGTTAGCCTGAATCCTTGAGTGGCAATGTGGAGCAGAGAGGCCCATTGACCTGCACTGGGGATCTTTGTGAAGTTTTGTCACTAAAATTTCAGGGTTAATTTGTTTTGGCAGCACAAGAACTCTTCCAGAGACCCAGGTCCAAAGAATTTCTGCAGGATTTACAATGGGGGCATACCTGAAAAGAGGAACTCTCTGGTGTGTGCAGGCCCTGTCCCAGTATCCAAGTGCGTGCAACAGACCAGGAAACAGGTGCCCTAATACAAAGGTATCCTGGCAGAGATCATTACTTTTTGAGGTAGTAGATTTGTGCAACTGAACTAGGATTTAAAGCAGAAACAAACTCTGTAAGTAGGTGATGACTAGGAACGATTTTTAAGGAGTGTTTTTCTCCAAATGGGATTTTGCAACGACCTGATGCAGAATTACTTAGAGAATTAGGAACTCAAGCTGAGAAAGGTGCATTCAAACATGCTCCACAGTAATACTGGATCCAGTAATGTTTGAAAATAACTGTTCTAAATCCTCCCCTCTGGCTGCTATGTCACGCTTTGGCTGCTAGCTCTACCTGAGTCTCTTGACTTGATTATTGAAAAGCAGTTTCCTCCTCTCCTTTTCTCCTCAGCCATGATAACTACCAAACCAGGCTAAGAAAAATGATGATCACTATGAGAAAAGACATTCTTCAGGCGAACATGACTAGTCTCAGATGTGCTGCGCTGGGACAGATATCTGTCCTCCCTTATTATGCAGCCAGATAAACCCATACCTTCCTTGGACCAGGTTCTCACCGATGTTTGGGTGACTGAATAGGGGTGAGTCACTGACTGCAGCTGGAGAAACTATATGGGGTTTGCGTACTCAAAAGTCTCTAACTCTTCCTCAAGTGAACCTGCTTCCAAATCTGAGGCTGGAATCCGTCATGGGTTCCAAGCAGAAGAAAGGTCAGGTTTCTTCACCTCTTCCATCACCTTCAATCGTCACCTGAGATGTGCCAGAAACTTGGTCTGCGTTGATGTCTGAAGCTGGGCTTTGTGTCTGAATTGGAAGCTTCTCCTGTACCGTAGAGCTTGCCAAGTGAATCACTACACCTTGTGTCACAATAGGCTCACAAAGGTTAAGTAAAAGTAGAGCTACTTCCCAAGAGATGGAAAACATTTTCAGATTTTGTTCACCACCTGGCACATTAAAAACAAAACTGACCTAAATGAAATCACTGCAAATAACAAAGCCTGAATGAATTTTGAGTATTACCAGTAAGTCAAGAAGCTTTCTCATGAGTTTTGCTGTTTGTTCATTAAGCCCAGCCTATCCACTGAGATAGGCTGGGTAGGGAGGGTCCTGGCTTTACAAATGAGGAAACTGAGGTGCAAAGGGAGTGATCCCCTGCAGTAAGTCACAGATTCCTCTGATCTGATTTTCAGTTACAATCATTTTGCCTGTGGAAAAGTGGAGAGAATCCTATTCAGAGCCTGGATTTAAATCCCAGCTCTGCCACTTACCGGCTAACTGATTCTGGAATATTTCCTTAACCTCTCTGGGTCCTCAGGTTCTTCTTTCATATAATAACTATAATATCTTTCTCAAAGGTAATTGGGAGTTTAAATAAGATTGCTTTTTAAAGTACCCAGTGTATAGACATTTGTGCTGCTAAACATCCTATGATGTACAGGTCAGGCCCACAACAAAGAATTATCTGGCCCCAGCTCAGCAGTTGCTGAGATTGAGAAACCATGCCCAAGAGTCATACCAATATCCTTCCTGACATTCTAAGGTCTTCCTTGGAAATCCCACCATAATTGGCACTCTCCACAAACACATCTACAAACTAAGTCCATTTCTTTTCAGTTCTCTGACTTCAGCTAGCAGAGGGCTCATCACACAATGCAGATGAGAGTTTCTCAAGCATGTCTCCCATTTTTTCATCTATGTAGATGTGTTAACACTGCCTCAATGTGGGTAATGTGAGAATTAAGTAAGAGAACACAGCTATTTTAACTAGCATGATACCTTCCCACAGGCAGGGCCTAATAAATGGAGTGTTCTTGTTGCACCATTATTATTACCATTCTCATCATCACTATTATTCTATCCCCCATAATATCTATCATTGACCCCTTGTCTTTGGGCAAGGCTGTTTCTGCCTCTTTCTTCTTGTCTTTCTAGCCATTACCTTGGGAATCTCTGTTACCCTTTTGATACCTTTGCCAACTCCAAACCTGGTGGTGGTGGAGTGAATTTAACTTCCTGTAGCTATTTATTTATCTTGTGAATACCTTTGACCCAGAATCAGGCTTGAGTTTGAGAGTTTCCATTTCCAATCCATGAGTCACTTAGCAAAAAAGCAGGCTAAACGTGTGACACTCCAGGATTCTTGACAATGGTGGGCATGTCTAGGCTTGGGGACTCTGAAGCTGTTGTTGCTGATCCATAACAGACCCAGTAACCCCCAGCATGGACAGCCTGTTAGCACCAGAGATATTATCTTCTACCAGGGGATAGAGGGAGGTTGAGCAAAATCTAAGGAGGATTCAGTAAGCTCACCAGACATGTGTTGTGGACACATCAGAACCAACTTGTGAACTTTTTACATTTTATGGAATCTCAGATATCACTGGCATCTCAGATCCATTAAAACTGTTTTATTGAAGGATACATATTCAGAAAAATACATAAATCCTAAGTACACAGCTCAAACACTTTGAACCAAAAGAATATACCATTTAACCCACAGCTCAGATCAGAAAATAGACCATTATTAGCTCCCTAGAAGCTCTCTTGTGTTTCTGTCCAGTGACCACTACCATGTCCTCCCCAACAGCAACCACAGTCCTGATTTCTTTCATCACAGATTACTGTTGCCTGTTTTTTAAATGTACATAGTAACAACTGTTATATGGGATGTGATTTTCCTTACTTATTTTGCTCAATATTTGAAATTCAACCCTGCTGATATATAGAGCAGTAATTTATTACTTTTTACTACTAGTAGTATACATGATTCATTTTAAATTATATTCCATGATGCATTTGTCTGTTGTATTTTTGATAGACATTCAGGGTTTTTCAGGTTTCACTAGTATGTAATGATCTCATGGACACTCTCATTACTGTCTCTTGGTACACATGCATTTCCTTGGGTTTATACATAGGAGTAGAATTGCTCCAAAATCTTAGACATTACTGCTGTTTGGCTTGAGGAGATAACTGACAGTTTTCTGAGGTGGCTGTCCCAAGTTACTCTCCCACAAACAGTGCAGGTGACTTCTAATTGCTTTATGTCTTTGAAGGCATTGGTAATGTCCACTACATTCCCCTCACCCCATTTTAGCCTATCTGGTTGGCATGTAGTAGTATCTTGTAGTTTTAATTTGCATATTTGATGACTCATGGAATTGAGCATCTTTTCATATTCATACTATCAATTTGATTATCTTCTTTTGTGAAATGTCTGTTCAAGTCTCTTGCCCACTTTTCCATCAGATTGCCAGTCTTTTTTATTTTTAGAATTTCAGTTTGTAGTCTAGATAAGTGTTCTCTATTCCACTCTGTGTATTATTCTTTTACTAAATTAATGATACCTTTGGATGGATAGAAATTATTTGTTTTAAAGAAAGCCAATTTATCAATTATTTTCTCAAATATTGACGATATTTTTATCTGGTTTACTATTTTCTTAAAGTCATGAAGATGTGCTTTTTTGTTATATTCTAGAAACTTGGACTGTTTTAAAGTTCACATGTAGGTCTTCATTCAATCTGGAAATTATGTTTGTGTATGATGTGAAATAGGAGTCAGAATTCAACTTTTCAATTAATTGAGCCAGCACCATTTATTAAATAAACCATAGTTTTACCCACGGCATTGCTCTTTCTATATTACATATAACATTATATATATGTAGATCTATTTCTGGAGTCTCTGTTATGTTTCATTGGTTCGTTTGTTTATCTTTGTATCAATAACTACATTGTTTAGTTATCATAAGTTTAGGATAAGTCTTGATATCTTGTAGAGAGCCCTCCAACTTTGCTCTTCTTCAGAATTGTTCTATTTTTAGCCCTTTGCATTTTCATATAAATTACAGAGTCAACTAGTCAGTTTACACAGCCTATTGGGATTGCATTGAATCTATAGTTTAATTTGGGGATAACTAATATCCTAGTATTTTTTATTCTTTTACTTTCAATATTTAATGATTTCATAGTACAGACATGAATATCTTATGCTTCTAAGCAGCATAAGATATTTTACCTATTTGACAATCTTTGTATTTTAATTAATGTATTTACTCCCTTTATATTTAATGTAATTACTGATATATAGTTACATTACACATATATTTGAATTATAATTTCCCAGCATGCTATTATTTGTTTTCTATTCTTCCCATCTATTTTTTTATTTCCCCCTTTTCTTTCTTTAGGATTAATCAAGCATTTCTTAATTATTCATTCCCATAGGCTTGTTAGTTTTATATTACTTTATTTTTACTTTAGTGGTTATATAAGAGATCAAACCATACATCATTAACTGATTAGAGTTCAATATAAATAAGTTTATTTTTTAATTCCCAGAAAGCATAAAGAACTTAGGACTTTTTAACTCCATTTATTTTCTCACACATGATGTCATTGTTTTCATGTATGTTAATTGACATAAGACATTATTGTAATTTTATACAGTTAATAATATTTTAGAATTATCATGTATTTACTCTTTCCACCATTTTTCACTCCTTCATGCATTTCTGATAATCCATTTAGAGTCTTATTTCTTCTACCTGAAGAATTTCTTGTGGTGCTTTCTTTAGTGTGGTTTTGCTGGAGGGAATTTTCTCAGTTTATATTTTCCATATTTTAAATATACTCATGCTTGGAAATGTCTCTCAGCCTCAATTCTCTAGTTTTCAAAAAAGGCCCTCAACCTTCTGGACCAGAATATCAGTGTTACACTGAAAGTATAAAGCAATAGTATGTACTAGTAGTTATACTTTAAAATATAAAGGCCTTATCTATTGGAGATCCAGCCTAAAACATGTAGAGATTAAGTGATAAGTACTTAAAATTTGCTTTAAAAATTCTGGTTTTGTGAGGAGAAAATTTGCTATATGCTGAAATTTGTTAAAGCTGTGTGATGAATTCTTGGTGACTTATCCTACTATCCTATATAATAAAAGGTTAATGTGCAAATTGTCCCCTCAACCAGGAGTTAGACTGGGAGTTGGACCAGGGGCCAGGGCCAGCTGGGCAACCGCCCACAGCCCCTCCCCCTGGCCGGCCCTGCCCCAACCACCCCCCCCACACACACACCCCGATTGGGGGCCTGGCAGGCCAGCCAATAATTGGGGCGGGCTGGCTGGACTCCACTCATGCACGAATTTCATGCACCAGGCCTCTAGTTCTACATAAGAATTTTTGGATAGTTCCATATTAAAAAAATTAACCATGTAAAGAAAGTCACAATCATGAAAAAATATACCCACCCCCTACAGAATAAAAATCAGAATTTCTAGGCTATTGCACAAAGATACATCTGTACCCTCATTCATCCCCTGGCCAAGCCATGCTCCTAATCTCTTACAAATGCTGGTATATTTGCATATAATCATTCTTGCTTAATACTCTTAAGAAAAACAACTCCGCACCTATTGTATTATTATTAAGACATTGAATTACAAAAGAGTATGAAGGAGAATTTGTAAGCTATTGGATACACAACAGAGCCCCCCTTGGGAGTTTCCAAACTACCACACTCCATAGAGGTACAAATAATCATCCCCAAGCCCTCTATCATATAATAAGACCACTGCCATTAAAATCAGCATTAACCTTTACTCATTGATATGTGCAAAGAATCATGCTAGATGTGTTACCTGGGTTTCTTCAGTCAATTCCCTGGCAATCCTGTGATTGGTGTTATGTTTTATTCCTTTATATAGGTGGGGAAACTGAAATATAGAAAGCCTAAGGAGCTAGAAACAAGGTAACAGCTACTAACTGGCCAAATCAGAATTTAAACCTTGGATGTCTGATACCAGGGCCGGATACTTGATTAATAAAACAGTGATTTTCAACCTTGAGTGGATACCGGGTGAGCTTGTTAAACACATATTGTTGAGCCTCACCCCCAGAGTTTCTGATTCAGTAGGTCTGGGGCAAGGCCCAAGAATTTGCACTTCAATAAGTTCCCAGGTAATACTAATGCTGCTCCTTCAGGGACCACACTTGGGGAAACTTTACACTAGATATTATTATTGGGAGCAGTCATGTTATTCATTGCCCTCAGATAGGCAAGATAACCTTGGTGGTTATCTTGGTGGGGGGGCGGAAGGGACAGGGACTCTGTGGTAGTGAAGGTGGAACAAACAGCCCATGGCTTTGGGTGCGTTCACTCATGGAGTGGGTCCCCTCTGGTAACTGCCATGGCCAAAAGAAGACTGGACCTGCCACCAGGCCTGGATGCATGCAGAGTCCTTCCTGTTAGCTGTACTGGGTGGCAGGCTTTACCTACAGCAACCCCTGGGATGGCCTCTGGTTCTGAGTCATTGTGGTGGTAAATTCTTTAGCACCTTGCAGGTTTGCAGTGTGGGGTCCATGAGGCTCTATCCTGAAGAGGTCTCAGGTGCCCTCACAGTGAACTTGTTAGTCTTTACTCCTCTCCTGACCCCAACTCCCATTCCAGCCTAGTCCCTACTCTTATTTCCTTACTCTAAAATTTCCTGCTCAATCAGAAGCTTTATTTTAACATAAAGGTTAAAATAGGATCCCTAGGTGATTCATTTATACTTTATAGATTAAGAGGACTGATCTAATGGTAAAGAGAGAAAGCCCTGGAGTTGGGGTTCAGATTCTAGATCTGCCTCTTACTCAGCTGTATGGACTTGAGCAAATCACTTACCCTCATTGGGTCCGAGTTTCCACATCTGTCAAATGGATATAATAGTCCCAGTTAGGTTGTGGTCTTATTGTGAGGCTTAAATGTGTGAACGCATGTAAAGTGCCTTATACAATGCCTGGCAAATATTAAGTGCTCAGAATTATTAGTGGTTATTATTATTATCCATGTCATTCAGACTTCCCATAATGCCATGAGGAAGAGAAGAGAAGTTCACTAAAGATCTAAATAGACACTGTGCCCTTGTGTTTCCTCTCCACACCTGGTAGCTGGTGGTGGGCTCCAGCTGGCCTCAGGGCTGTCCCTTCCTGTGTGTGGTTCCTTACATGGGGCACTGCTGACGTGGGTAGTATGTCTTTCCTCTTAGCTGCCAGGCCACAAACCCAAAGCTTCCTGGGGCTCAGGACACCAGCCAGACAGAGAGAACCGCCCTTCCCTGGTGCTGAGTCATGCTATCTCTATTCAGACAGGGATCAAGGCAGGTGGGAAGCTCCACAGGCCTAGCGGAGGTGCCCCAGGCAAGGGATTGGGTGACTCATACTGTAATGTGAGTCATACTTATTACATAAGGGCAGATCAAGAGCATTCAAATGCCACACAAGCTCAGATCTGTCCCCACAGACAAGAGGTGGGGGGTGGGGGAGGGCTGTCAGGGGGAGACTTGCCCAGAGACACTTCCTGGAATCTCCAAGACAATCTGGCCCACCTGTCACAGGTTCCCTCTTTCATGTATGCCTGAGGATTGTATCATCATCATCATTGATGTGGTTGTAATTTGAAACAGACAGAAAAATTCCTTTTCTGGACAAGAGAAAAGCGTATAGATAATGTACTTTAAAGAGACAGAGATTAATTAGCAACCCCCCAAAAATGGGCATATGAAAAACATTACCTCCTTCTTAAAAGCGGCGTAAAAAGAAGTGAAGTTAGATTAAAATAAAGTTAAATAGAATACATACATTTATTTAGCAAACAAGGGAATAAAGCTTTTGCATCAGTAAATTAACAAATTTCTTTACTCTGGGAATGGTGAAGGTGGAGAGGGATGAACACCCACACTCCCACATGGAGGCCGAAAATCACTAGGTTTTTGGTGGCAAGTTGGCCTTAGAAACACGTGACATTTGACTCTCTGGCTTTATGTTCAAGACACAATCTGAAATAACAAAGATATTTATGAAGAGGAAAATCTTTATTGAATTATCACCTATGATAAGGGAATGTGGAAAGCACCTTAAACCCGCTGGCCAGGTACAAGCTGTTGAAAAGTCCTCAACACCATAGAAAATGCTATTGCTAAAATACTGGGTAAAATAATAAACCATAAAACAAGATTTTTTTAAAGCCTGAGTGTCAAAGTACATTAATAACACAACAAAAGTTTGCCCCATTCTGGAAAAAAAAAAATCCAAATGTAAAAGGTGAGAACAAAACATTAAAAAGTTACTTGTGGTTACTAGGATTTAGTGAACAATTTTCCCTCTTGGGTAAATTTTCAAAAATTTCTGTAATTAACATTGTTTTTATAATATAAATAAATATAAATTATTATATTATAAATCAATGAATATGTTTGTATATAACATGAATACATGATATAAAAGTGGTATATAGTATATATAACATACATAATATAAGCTGATATGATGTAATATACAGTAAACTATGAAATTAAACTTGAAAAAGGGGACTCTGTATCTAGTGATTCATATTCATTCAAGCCCTATTCTGCATCCTATTCTCCTCTTTATTAATGTGCAAATGGTGACCAGCAAACAAAAATGAGCTGATTTGTAACTTGAGTCCAGTGACCTTTAGAAGAAAACTATCTGGGTGTGGATTAGTCACCGTATTAATCCTTATGGGTTAGATGGTTCGCTGTAGAGAACTCCCGATTCACTTCCCTGTTGTTGCCTGAGCCAGGTACCAGCTTTTACTTGTAGTAGTTATAGGTCTTTCAGCTTCAAAATAGGTAAATCAGGTGGCACCTGAAATGGTACCCACTCCCTTTCATCTTTTCCTCACCCCTTTAATAAATGTCAAATGGACAGCGTTTTTCGCGCCCACAAGATGTTTATGTCAAGAACAAGTGGCATGTTTACTCTCATTCCCAGTGCAAACAGAATTGTGGAATTCCAATTCTACCTGAATGTCAATAAGACAGAGGTCCTACGCCCAAAATGTAAAAGAGAGAGTTCCCATCCCCATGCAATCTCCAGAAACCCAGCTTATGAAAAGAAAAAGGAGATTCCTATAGCCCAGTGCATCAATCTGGTTAATCCTCTGACTGGGCTAAGCGGTAGGGACTTTGAAACACACTCACCACTAGTCATGAGGCGTGAAGTTCTTTGCAAGCCCTGATCCACCCTGCAAACAATCGCCATCTTCCTGTTACAAAGGGCCACCTCGTTTCCGTTGTCTCCTAACCAGTGCTTGACAAACTGCAGCCCTTGGTCCAAATCCAGCCGGCTGTCTGGTTTTTGTTTTATGGCTCTTGAGCTAAGAGTGCCTTTTACTTATTTATTTTTAACACAAAGGTTTTTAATGCTTTTTAAAATATGTACCTATTAGTCTTCAGCCTGCCTTTTGGCCTCAATTTTGCCTAAAACATTTACTCTGTGGGTCTCTGAGGAAGCATTTCCTGAAGGTTTTCATTGTGATCAACCCTCACCCAGCCCTCTCACCTCCCCACCCAAGTCTTTATTTCCTGTTGAACTAGTACAATATGCCTCATTGGTACCCCTGTTCTGCTCTGTGCCCTCCCCACACTTATTCTGCACATGGCAGTAAGAATGCAAATGCAAATCAGAGCATGGTTTTCCTTTGCTTAGAGACCTCCCATAGCTTCTTCTTACTTAAAAAAATCCAGGTCACTCTTCAAGCCTAAAACCTACCTCCACTGTCATTACCAACTCTCCTATTTACTCACTGAGCTCCAGCCACCCAACCTTTCATCTTTCCCACACTGAGCCTTTGAACATGGCCCCTACAATATAAGGACTTGGTGACATCATATTCCCCAGAATGGTGTCTGGCGCAAAATAAGCACTCAATAAAAATTTATTGGCTAAATAAATGACCTTAAATCTTCAAAGCAACACTGTAAAGCAGGATTTTTTAAATCACCATTTTATAGATGAATAGAAAGAGGTTCGGGAAGGAGGGGAAATCAAGTAAATTAATATAAGTGGGTTGAGAAATCAGAACTTTCTGACGTCTCACTGCATTATGATCCCTTCATTCAAACATTACAGCTTTCCTCTGCTACACAGCATGGGACACATCATAGCATCTGTGAACACATGAGCTTCTCTAGAGGAAATACCTGCCTCTCAGCATCTGGGTTATCTGCTCAGTGTGCCCTCTTCTTGGCAGCCCTGTGGTGTTACGTGACTCAAATTAAAGTTTTCCTGTGTCTGGCTTTGGGCTGCGGAGCCCTTCTCATGCTGGAACAGTACCATGTAACTACTGCCTAGTGGAGGACTTAGAACACCACCTTTCTGTCCTCTCCCTTCCCACTGGGAAGCAGGCGGGGACCCCTCCCTACCAGAAGTCTGCACTCCTGCTGCTTTTTGCTGATGTTCAGATGACTCTTTGAGCTGTACTAGGTTCTTTGATTAAGGGTTGGAGTAGGGAGTTGGAGGTGGGGATTTGATACATCATTTTGCAGCCTTGCTGTCTCTGTGGACCAAGAGCCCTTTACTGGGTCTTCATCATTAACCATAGTCTTTCCCAAACTTTGGTTATGTTTTTGCTGTTGTCATGGATTTGCTCTACTTAATTAATTAGCTCACTTTAAAAATAAAAAAATAAAAATGTATTATTTGGAAATAGCAAATTTATAGGAATTATCATATACATTTCATTTGGATTCCCTGAATGTTAATATTTTATTGCATTTGCTCTATTATCATTTTCATATATAAATGAAAGAAAATTTTGATAATTTGTTTTCTAAACTTTTTATACATATGTTTGTGTAGATACACAAATACACATACAGCCATTGTGTGTGTATAATTTCTTTTCTGGGCAATTGGAAAATACACTGTAGGTATGAACATGCATTTTTTATAATGAACATTCTCACAAAACAGAATATAGTTATCAAAATTAGGATGAACTAGTCCAGGCTCATGTTAGACTCTCCCAGGCCCAGCTCTGGAATCAGCCATTTCTTTTAGGATCTCTGGATTCTTCTAGAGGATAATGACATTTGACAACCAACATCTGGATGACAAGTAGCTCATTGTTATGGGAATGCCATTGCTTCTAATATATATATATATTCTCCAAACACATCTATATATAATTCTATCTACCTATATTATGAATAATGAGTACACATCAATATTTTGAATTCCAACCCACAAGGTTCATGCTGATATGGTCCCTTTCCACATTTATTTCTTCCTTCTGTGACTATCAGAAACCATGGTCTCATTGTCCACAATATATTTACTTATTTAATCAACACTATAATACACAGAGAGTGGTTTCAGAGTTGCTAATGAATATTACTGTGAAGGACAACCCTACTAACTACATTTCAATGTTTGCATGTAGCTAATTTTGTCTTTAGTCGGGGGGATATAGTATGAATATTGTGCTTATTTGGGCTCATTTTTCATTATTCTTTTGAGGCGTTTGTGTTATTCATTTGAGACAGTTAGTTCATAGGTTATTGTTTGTATTCCATTTTAGGCTTTTCCCTTCATTCTTGTTAATTTTTTAATGTTAAACAGTAGCATGCTTCCAAATGTCACAACTCTACAAAAAGGCATCCTTGAAGAAGTATCTCTCTCCCATCCCTGATCTCACCCCATCAACACTCTGCTCTCTTTCCAATCCTTTTTCACCACCCCCAATATAACCAAGCTCATTAGTTTCTGATTTATCCTTCCGGTATCTCTTTTTGTGTAAATAAAGAAATACATGTATATTTTCCTTTTTTCTTACACAAACAGTAGCATATTATAAATATCCCTTGTGCTTTGATTTTTTTCCATTTAGTAATACCTGGAAGTCACTCTCTGTCAGTGAATAGAAATCATCCTCATTTTTATTGTGACATTATACTGTACTATGAATGGATGTACCAGAGCTGGTTAAGTCATCTTCTCTATATGGACATTTAACTTGTTTCCAATGTTTGCAAATTGCATACAGTACTGCAACAAATAGAATGGTATGCATGTACTTTCTTACTGTTGAAGATAAACCTTTGGGGTAAATTCCTTGAAGTGACATTGCTTGTTGAATGCTAAATGCATGAATTATTTTATTATATTGTCTAATTGGTATGAGGGTTGTACCAATTCACATTTCCACCAGCAAGACAGTTTATAAAAAAAAAAAAACTTACACAGACTTCTTTTAAATGAAATGTATTTATCACTAACATGATTTTTAAAAAAATCACTATCTAGAAAAAGAAGGTAATCTGGGAAATAAATGCAGTATTGACAAAAGGTGAATTTGTATTATGGCAGTAGCTATTGACTGCCTGTGCCTGGGGTCCTATAAATCTGTTAAAAAGAGAAATTAGCAAATGCTTAAGAAATTTTGATCAACTAAAGTCAAGGTGAGACACTCTTAGTACCTAAGCAGAAGTTTTAGAGGGGGTTGAAAGGGCAATAACACTGTCTCTTTGTGATCTGCAGTTAGTGCTCCATCACTGTACCATGAGAATCTAAAACACTATACTTCCTCCACATTCAATATATACCAGTCAGCGGACACAGGACCAAGCTCTTTGGAAGGTCTAGAAGGTCCCTCACTATCTGCCTGGCTCACTTTTTAACCACCTCTTTTGCTGCTCCCCATATCTCATGAGAACTTCTATGCAGTTGAAATCTCATCATAGCTAGTGACAGAGGCATTGCAAAGGAGCTCACCTTGTTCTGGGCTTGTATGCTGTCATTTAGAGAATCCTCCCAACAAGCCAACAATGTGCCCAGGTCACCCAGAGATGAAGTGGGGCTGCGCCTGGATTGAAATCCTGATGGTCTTCCTGTATTATTTTTTCAGACCCAAAGCCTCTCCTGAAATGACTTTTTCTCCTTAGGTCAGGATTCCTCAGATATAAGTCCAGGAATGAGCACAGATTTGACACACTCCTTTTCTCAAGCTGCTCAATGAATGACTGGTGACTGGAGGAGACCATATGGAAGCTTGTCACCTGAACCATGGAGTCCAGTGTGTCAAGCTTTATTGTGTTGGCTAAAGGAGGGGAAAAAAAATTAGGAGTTTTTTCATGAAGGGATGAAGAAGAGTAGGCATACATTGCTTCCAAGAAAACAACAGAAAAAGGGACCCATTTTTTTATTTTTTATCCCTGTGCAAACACTTATTTACCCAGATGAGCATTTGCTTTGCTTCTTTAATTTCCCCCTTGAGCCCATCTCCTGAGGCCATGTAATGAAAGGGGCCATAAGAAGTAAGCCATCAGTAAGCCAGCCTGCCATTCAGTATCTTTTCTTATACAACAGTTATTTGTAAACTAATCAATAAACTTTTCTTATTTGCTTGGCTCCTTTGGAACTCTTAGCAGCCGCCTGCTGAACCATGAAGAAACTTAAAATAGCAATGATCTCTCTTCCACACTGCCTCTTTTCCCCCCATAGAGCCCGCGAGCCAATCTGTGGTGTTTATACTCGAGGCCATATGAAGCTAATCTGTATGGAAATAAAGGATAGAAATATTCAGATTGAGTTTTACTAAGTGAATCTGAGGTTTTTCTGTTCAGCAAAATAGTCCAGGTAAATGCGTTTCTGATACAGAATAAATCACTTGTTTGAAGACCTATATTTTCCTTTTGCCATTTTGCTTAGTTGTGAAGAATTCAGCCCAATGCATGGACTGTGAAAAGCACAAGTTCTCCCCACCCCACCCCTCGAGGTCGCTCCTGAGTTGATCTCATTTTCCTGGGAGGGTCTGAGAGTTCTGCTCTCCAGCCTGAGGCCACAGGTGTCAAGATCTTCCCAAAGAGCCAAAGAAGAGGCAGGAGAAGAAGAGTCAGGAATACCCTGTATAGAGCACCCTACAAGTCAGGCTCGGAGTCCTCACTCAGGGAATCTGGTTATGAAAAGGACAGTCTCTGGCTTTGAGTACTAAAATGTCATCACACATTGCAAAGACTGAGGCATGGACAGAAATGCCATTGGAGAACTTGGGAGGGGATCCCATGGTAAGGCATGTGGTCAGGCCAATTTTTCTGAAGCACTTGATTCTAGACGAGGCCTTTTTGTCCATTCATTTTAGTTATTAACCAATATCTATTGAAAGCAGGTTTCTTTTTAAGAATACAGCAGTTGGCAAGACAGATGAGATCCCTATCCTCATGAATCATACAGTGTTGATGATCATAAAGCATGGCTTGAAATGTGGGAAAGAAGAAAGTGGAGGAAAAGAAAGGCATTCCAGGTAGAGGGAACAGCAAGAGCAAATGCAGGGAGGCAAGAAGTAGCCCAATGCTTTCAGCAACTAGACCGAGTTCATTATTATTTCATTGTAACCTTTGAGGCTGGAAGTGGGGAGGCATAATAATGGAGATGGCCATGTTACTAGTGTTTTTAGTGGGCAGTGGAGAAAAACTAGAATCTTCTCTCTTTCATGATTCTTCCAAGTAATCCTTCTATGTCTCAAGCAGGGAAGAAACTGAATTTTAGGATTTTAGAGTAAATCTTTCAGAGGAGGCTCTTTGTTTCGGCATGACCAACATATGTCAGTCTGTCTGGGACATATTTATGCCATGGGACAGAGGTGAAGTTAGCAAAGCTGTGGGCATATGCTGGGTTTTGGTCTTGAGAGAAGAACATTGGCCAAGCTCAGCTGCCTATGGCCAGGTGGTTCTCAGATTCAGTGACAGAGCTTGGATAAGGCTCATGTAGGACATGTAATGCACTTAGTGGAGAGTCCAGCTGTAGGGGAAGCATCTGACCATGCTCTGATTTGGGAAGCCTGAGAAAGAGCAAATGACAGCCATGACTCTGTCTTATTGAATTATTGTAAATTTTTCAGGAGGGAAGTCAGCTCCTATTAACTGATGTTTATAAATTCAACCACAAGAAACTGCCAAGAGTTTACCCCTTTTGCTCTGTAAAAATAGCAATTTCATATGTTAGTTTAAACTAACATAGTACAGGGACATCGTGGGGCTCTTGATATTTATTATCTCATAAAATCTCACATCACCTATTCAATGTATATATTATTAAGGTCCTCATTCCACAGCTGAAGAAATTGAGGCTCAGAGAGGTGATATAAATTACCCAAAGCCACATAACCAGAGAAACCAGGACAGACGTGGTCTGTTGGGCATCAAGTCTGACTGTATGATTGACGCAGGAGTGCTGTCCTCCTCTATAGAAACCTGTGGGGCTATAGAGAACACTGGGCCCTGTGTGAACAGACATGGGCCTTTTCTCCTCTACAAATCATCTTCTTTGTACTCTGCCATCAGTCTGGTTATGGGTGTCTCGGTCCCCTGCTTGGCAGGAACTGCAAGGAGCTAGAGGGCAAGACATAGACATTCTGCTAGAGACCTGGCTTCTGTTGAGGGTGGAGGCCAGGCAGAATTCTGGAAGCGTTTCAGAGATGACTCAGTCTCTGCAGGGGTTTCTCGTAATGAGGTGGGGTTTCCTCCACCTCACAGCAGACCCTGTTTTGTCAAGAAGTCTCCCATGACTGAATTGTTAATGTCAAAGTTTGCAGAGCTGCCAGCCCTGCCCCAGATCTTGAGCCCTCAGAGGGTGATAGTAGTCAAGATAGGCAAAGTCATGCTGGGAAACCAACCTCCCTTCCCCCCAACTCTCAGTTTCTATCTGGCACTCTCTCTCCCTCTCCCCTCCTCTTTCATGATACATCTCAAGCAAGTGTCAGCAGGAGAAGTCTACTCATCAGAGTCACACAAAACCCTTGGCTGAAGGAGGCTTCCTTCTAGCATGTGCTTCTACAGTCTCCTTGGTGTTAAGAGGGAGCATGTTGAATTGCGCACTGACTCTCAAAGCTCCCACCAGGAAATGACACCATCCCCTATACTCATATTTCATTGGCCAAATCAAGTCAAATGGCCATAGCTATCTCAGGGGATGGGGAAATATCAAGCATTCAAAGTAGTGTGGGGGACTGTGGGCTCATGTCTTGGCCATTAGGCATGGCTCTGCCAAACACATAGCTGGAGGGCCAATTCAAGGACAAGAGGCTGAACCAAGCAGACTAACAACCAAAGAAATCATGAGGTACATCTCAATGCAAATCCATCACTGAATGCTGTTCTTGTAACAAGTGACTGGAATCCAGTAAGCAAGGGGAGTTTGCTTTCCAGTATGCCTCCATATAGCTTAAACATCTATTCTCTTGGTCTTGCACCCCATGTAGGACTGACCCCAGATAACAGCCCTACTTGAAGCATTAATAATAAAACCTAAGACATTATATTCAAAAAACCCTGCTATATAAAAGCCAATGGTAATTTTATGGAGGGACATGCCATTCCAGAATCCCTCCTTGAGTTACATAAACCAAATAAACATTCTGAAAACTTGCTTTGGACAGATATCAGTCACTGGGATGAAGTGTACACTATAAATTGATTATATTTAATGTTCATAATATCAAATAGAATGATATAGTTTACGTCCTTCTTTAATAGAAAGCATCAATGAGTTCTTACAAATTCTGATATATCTGATGTGTGTATAGACAGCTTATAGGCCATACAAGGAGAAACTAAGAAGAAAAAGCTACGATTTAGTATATATTATATCATTACATAGTTTTGCCCCTCTGTTTATTTAAACTCCACTTAAATCTGGAAGAGATGGAGGTAATGAGTAAAGAATTTAAATAAAATTTATATGTCAACACAAGATGATACCTTCTCTTGTTCCCATTCTTATTTAAGCCAAATGTCTACATCTAATATGAAAGCAAAGAAGTAAAAGTGCTAAAACATTTTATAATTATTATTTCTACCAATAATATCAATTTATTTAACAAATGTCTATTTAGTGTCTACAATGTGCTGTGCATTGAACAGTGAATGAGATGGACAAAGTCCTTGATCTCATGGAACTTATATTCTAGTGGAGACACAGACAGTGAGTGAGGAAACACATATATGTGTAATGGAATTTCAGGTAATAAGACTCTTTTAAAGAAAAACAAAGCAAGGAATGGGGATGGTGAATGACATATTGGATTTAAGGAGGGTAGTCAGAAATGCTTCTCTGAAGAGGCAATGTTTGGGCCAAGAAATGAACAAAGAGATGAGTGAGTCATCAAAAGGTTTTGAGTTGTAAGTGGTGGGAACCACAAATTCAAGGGTTCTGATGGGAGGATGAATCTGGTGTGCCTATAAGCACAAAGACCAATGAGTTGAAGCAGAGTGAGGCATAGTAGGGGAGGTGAGTATAGAGAGGGAGGTAAACGTGAGATCATGAAGGCCAAGGCAAGTATCTGGATTGTATTCCAAGAGTGATACAACATCACTGGAATTTTATGAAAAGGAAAGCGACACAATACAACTTATATATCCCTTAGCCAAAATCACTCTGGCTGCTGTGTGGAGACTTGACTGTGGGGCAAGGTTGGAGGCACGCAGACCAGTTACGATATTGCACATGTCCAACTTAGAAATCATGGTGGCCATGGAGGGAGTGAGGAGTGTCAATTTTTGATATATTATAAGACAAAGGCAATAGGATTTGCTGATGGATTAGATGTGAGGATGATGGGGGGGAGGGAAAGAAAGCAAGGGCAATATCTTAGTTTTTGAATTGAGCAACTGAGTACAAGGTAGTGTCATTAACTGAAAGGGGAAGGAAGGAATTTGAGGAGGCAAATTATGAAGTCTGTTTTGCATCACTAACACTGAGATGCTTATTTGAGATCCAAGTAGATATATCAAGTATGCAGATGAATATGTGAATATGGAGTTCCAGAGAAACATCTGAACTTGATATATCAAGACATAAATTTGGAAGTCATCAGCGGAGAGATGGTCTTTAAAGCAAAGAGACCATATGAGGGCACTTAGAATGAGTTGTAGATACGGAAGAGAAGAGGACTAAAGTCACATCCTTGGGTGAAACAACATTAAAGATTTGAAAAAGATCAAAGAATTGGATTGGCTAGGGCCTTAATCACAAGGAACAACAACAGCCTGTAATTATTGGAATCTAGTCTAGTGATAAGGAAGGAAAATATGGTGACTGAAATGCTAAGATAAAAAAGAGTTTCAAGAATGAATGACCTTGCCCTAGATGGTTTGGCTGAGTGGATAGAGCATTGGCCCTCGGACTGAAGGGTCCCGGGTTTGATTCTGGTCAAGGGCACATATCTCAGTTTGTAGGTTCAATTCCTGGTCCTGGTCGGGGATCATGTGGGAAGCAACCAATCAGTGTCTCTTACATCGATGTTTCTCTCCCCGTCGCTTCCACTCTCTCTAAAAAATCAATGGATTATCTTCGGGTGAGGTTTAACAACAACAAAAAGAATGAATGACCTGACCGAATATACCAAAATTCAAGGAGAATGCAGTCTAAAACATGGGATTTGGATTGAAGGATATAAAGACCGTGAGGAAAATTTAACAAAAGCTGTTTTAGTGACATAATAAGGATGAAAGCTTTGAAATATGATGAAAGGGTGGCAAATAAATGAATTGAGTTACTAGAAAGAGTTGTGAGGTCAAGAGAAAGTTTCTTATTTGTAGATGGGAGATATTTTGGCATGTTTGCAGGTGGATGGGAATGATTCAGTAGACTGATGATGCAGGGGATGGAGGAGTAACTGTAGGAGCAAAGTGTTTGAATGGATGGGGGAGGGTGGGTTTAGAGTACAGTAGGGATGTTTGAGTGAGGTCATGATAATAGGAGAGAAGAGAAGGTTGAGTCTATGTGTAGAGATGCAAGTAGAAAAGAAAATGCTCTTCAGATTGCGTCTATTTTTTTTCAATAAAATAAGAATCAAGGTCATCTATTGAGAGTGAGTTTTTGGCTGTATGAGGACTGATCTGAATAAGTGAGAGGAGGTATTGACTGGGTTGGGTTTTCAGGTGGTGCTAAACATGATATGTAGTCAAAAATCTAAAGTGAGGCCAGGAAGCATGGTTGTAACATTTTTCTGTAGCCACATTCTGCTTCTCAGGTCCAAGCATGAAGCAAGAAGAAAGATAAGTTTGAACAGGATGAGGTTTACCGTAGCAGTGGCAGAGGGCTAGTGAAAAGTAAGAAGGTGAGAAAATTATTGTAGGGGTGAACCATGGAATCCAAACTTGAGAAAGATAGGTGACTGTGTGTACAGCTGGGATTGGAGTCTCTGATGGGGTGTCAGCACTGTTTGTTGGAGTGTGTAGATTAGGAGAAGGAATCTGAATGTGCCCATTAATTCTGATGTTTGAAACCTAGATATGGGAAGTGATGTGGCTATCCTATATAATAAAAGGCTAATATGCAAATTGACTGAACAACAGAACAACCAGTCGCTATGATGCACACTGACCACCAGGGGGCAGATGATCAACACAGGAGCTGCCCCCTGGTGGTCAGTGGACTCCCACAGGGGGAGCGCTGCTCAGCCAGAAGCTAGACTCACAACTGACAAGTGCAGTGGCAATGGCGGGAGCCTCTCCTGCCTCTGCCACAATGCTAAGGACCCCTTAGGGCAGTGGTCGGCAAACTGCAGCTCGTGAGTCGCGGTTTGCCGCTCTGTTAACTAATGAGTTTGCCAACCACTGACCTAGACTCCTGATTCCAATAATTACAGTCTGTTGTTGTTCCTTGTGATTAAGTCCCTATCCCAGTGGTCGGCAAACTCATTAGTCAACAGAGCCACAGTTTGCCAACCACTGCCTTAGGGGATGTCCCAGACTGCAAGAGGGCACAGGCAGGGCTGAGGGACCCCCAATCCCCCAGTGCATGAATGTCATGAACTGGGCCTCTAGTTGATAATAATAAGGTCTAAGTTATATCTTTGGAAGATGATAGCTGATGTGTGCTGTGGGAAAATCACTAGGAAGTGACTGTCCAAGGGAAGAAAACCTAATGAGGAAATATTGACATGTTATTTTTAGACTTTGTCTGCTTAAAAAAAGGGGGGTGGGTGAATTTCTAGCTTGAAGTTATATGAACTAGTGAATCCTACCCAAAAGCATTGCCTCTCTTCTGAGCTACTTTGAGGTCTGCTTATGCTATCTGTTACAAATAATGAAGTGTTAACATTCGAGATAAATTACTTTTATTTAAAAGGAAAACAGACTTAGGGCTAATCTTTATAATAATCTCACAGTATATGACTTATATTTCCCATTCCTTCTTGAATGTGAGAGACAAGACAGATTTAGAACAGGATGGGAGATCCTACAGATTCCACAGCCTCTCCTGGCAATAATGCAAACTGCCAGGAGTGACCTTGAACTGATATGCCATTAACTCTTGTGGCGATTGTGAATTTTTGTGGTATTTTGTACTTCTCGTGTAATTTGGGGTGTTTCTTGGACATCTGGACACCCCTATGGGTGCATATGTTAGTCATATAAATGACATCCATATGTGGTCTTTATGGAAAAATAAGGGAGGAAGCTGTTGTGGACTGCAGCCCTAACAGACAATGTGGTAGCTTGTTACAGAAAGGGCCCCAGTGAATCACACTCCCTGTACCACATACTCCTTTGCTATGAAACGTGGCTCTTTCTTCCATCTAAAAGTGGAGTTTATTTCCCCATGCTTTGATCTGGACTGACCTTGTGGCTTGTTTTGACTGAGAAAATGTGGTAGAAGTGACAAGGAATGACTTCTGAGTCTAGGCCTGAAGAAGCCTGAGGCTTCTGCTCTTGTTTTTCTGAAGTAGGGCTGCCTTCATGAAGAGGTCCAGGCTAGCCTTTTGAAGGACAGTAGCTATATGGAGTGGCCCCACAGCCAGCACTAACAGGCAGATGAGTGCATGAGGCCATCTTGGGTTATCCAGCCCCTGTTAAGTCACTTGCTGACTGCTGACTTATAAAAGGTCCCAATTAAGACCAGTGAAGAACCACCCTGCTGAGCTCAGCTCAAAGTGCCAGCCCATGGAATTGTGAGCTAATGAGTGTTGTTTCACACCACTAAGTTTTGGAGTTATTTGTTACACAACAATAGGTGGTTGATGAAACCAGTAAGAGTTATTACCAACAAAGACAAAGGGAGGGAGAAAAGTAACGTTTATTGAGTGTCTACTTTGTGTTGAGTAAGTCCTGAGAACATTATCTTGATTTTGCCTAATAACACTTCTCCAAGGAGGCATCATTTTCTTGCCAGTGAGAAAACTGGAGACCAAAAACATTCAGTAACTTATTCAAAGTCACATATTTAATGAATAATAGAGCTTTTAGAGTAAAACATGCCCAAATCCTATTCTTTTAAATATATTAGTTTCACAACTACAACCCACAAAACATCTTAATAATTGTCAGCATATAAACTATCACATATATATTAATGTTTTCTTTAAATTGACCACTTGAATAAGTAACTAAAAATTAAATATATTTAGAGCAGAAATATTTTGTTGCTAGGATGGATAACTATGGCCAATAATTACTGAATGATTTCCCCAGGTGAGCTCTCTCCTGATTACTTTGCATAAATTAATTTAATTCTTGCAGCAACTCTGTGATACTGGATCTACTGTCATTACCATCCCCATTTTACAGATGAGGGAAATGAGGCATGGGTGATTAATTTGTTGCTCACTGTTACCAAAGAAGTAGTGGCAGAGGCATAGTTTGTGCTCCTGGCATTGAGTGGGTAGAGAACAGGGCTACTGCTGAACATTTACAATGCACAGGATAGCACCCCCCCAACCCCACCTAAACAAAGAATTATCCAGCCCAAATGTCAACAGTGCCAAGATTAAAAAATCCCATGTCTGCTTTTCTAATTAGCAAACAGAAACAAGTATCACTTGCAGTAAATAGAAACTCCACAAAAACCAAACTTTGGAAGGATTTCTCTAGGAACCATTGCTTGCCAAGGCTAGGAACCTTGAGATCTCTCTTGTTGAAAAAGAATTTAGCAGAACATTAGAGAAATGGTAAAGGCTAGCACCCTACAGGGATTCGCTCCATGATGCAATCAGAAGATCATAGGAGGTTTATGATTGGAATGAAAGCTTTCGAGTGTCTAAGTTATTTGCACCATATCTGTGTACCTGCCAAATCACCCCAAAGTTGACTGAAACATGGCTCATCTTTTGGGAGATGTGGCACCATACCCTGGGTGGTCAGACTGTGCCCACCCTGGGACAAATCCAGCCTGTTACCTATTTTGTAAATAAAGTTTTATTGGAACACACCATGCCTATTCATTTACATGTTGTGTAAGGCTGCTTTTGTGATACAGTTACTTAGTAATAGCAGAGACCTTTGGCCATTTTTTCACTGTTTAGCTCTTTACAGAATAACTTCACTGACCCCTGCCTAGATCTATACTTGGTACATAGCAGGCACTCAGTAAATATTTGCTGAATGAATAAAGCCCGGGAGGCCACCAATTGGGCTGAAACCCTCTTTTTACATTTATTTCTTCCCCTTTCTACCAGCACTCTCTTCCTCCTGCTCCACCCAGCTCATCCCTGATAATTAATTAATTGTTTGTTTGTTTTTGCATTTCCACTTTGCTCAACATGAAGTGACAGCTCCATTCTTAAAACAAACACTTGTCAGCTGCGTAGTTGATCACTGTAAGCTGCTCCATTTTAGGGCCCAGACATATAAATGGATCTCCCTGTGAGGGGATGGTGATGGATCACCACGATCTCAGGAGCCCGAGCCGTTCCCTTTCTCCTTGTAGCTGTTGGCATTCATGGCACTCTCTCGGCTCTGGTGCTAAGGGATATATAATAGACACGGGAAGGCCTATAAAAGTAACATCTGAAACTGCTGCAGGGCTGAGTGTTGATTTATTCATTACTATAAATTTGTTGTCATTACTATGCAATTGCTCTATCTCAGGAAGAATTGATAGATGTGCTTGGAAGCTGCAACCCACTGTGCAAAACTTTTCCCCCTTCTATAATTTCCTGTAACTCTTCTAAAGAATCATTATTCCTTATTACATAGCTCTGGCATGCCACCTATTTAGATAAATGTGTGAACAAGTGTGTAGTAAATATTCATAGTGGCCCATGTGTCAGCGATATATGTCACTAATTAGATAATTTAGTGGTTCAAATAAATAAATAAGAAAATAGAAGCACACCCAGGAAAATAGTGAAATAAAACATAGACTCCTTGTAGGCATCTGGGCAAATAGAACAGCATTTTAGGCTATAGAACCCTCTCACATCTTGGAGCAAATCATAAGGTCACAGGAGGACTTGAAGGGGCTGCTTACTCATGAAAGAAAACCAGACCCACCCACGAGTGCATAACATCTGCCTGGAACTGCCCAGCAAGCCACCCACTTATTACCTAGGCAAGTCTACTCTGGAGAGGACTCAGGGAATTCAGTGGCCTTTTGCTTATTTCATCTCTTTGCTTTGTTGAGTCTGCTTTTTATCATTATGTGGATACAAAGAGAACTGGACTCAAAGTCTGAAGATGATGGCTTCAAGTCCTGACTCTGACATGAAGTGGGAAAGTTTATTTTTATTCAACTTGGGCCTCAGTGTTCTTACCTATAGAACTAGAGGCCTGGTGCACGAATTCATGTATGGGCGGGGTCCCTTTGGGTAGCCTGCAGGGATCGGGCCGAAACCCACAGTCCAATGCCACCTGCAGCTCCTACCTGCTGCTCCCGCTCATCCCGGCCCCACTGTGCCTGCTGCGGGCTCGGGACCAATCAGTCCCAATTGGGAGAGGCTTATGCTGCTATAGCAGCACTTGCCAGCCATGAGCCCTGCGTCTGGAGCCCTCCTAAGGGGAGTGGCCTGTGGGATAGGGCTGAAACCAGCTCTCTGACATTCCCCAAGGGGTCCCGGATTGTAAGTGGGCACAGGCCAGGCTGAGGGACTCCACTGGTGCACGATCAGGCAGGGGAGGGACTGCAGGAGGGCTCCAGGCATGTCCGGCCCATTGCGCTCAGTCCCGATCAGCCGGACCCCAGCAGCAAGCTAACCTACCCGTTGGAGCATCGACCCCTGGTGGTTAGTGCACGTCATAGCGAGCGGTTGAGCAGCCTTAGCATATGGTTAGCATATTATGCTTTGATTGGTTATTCGGTTGTTCTGCCGTTCAGTCTATTTGCATATTACCCTTTTATTATATAGGATGGGAATGGCTATATTTCGATGATAATGACAATGATGGTCATGGTAAAGTTCAGATGAGATGATACACATGGAAGCCCTTTGCAGAATCCAGATTTCCAAACACATCAAAGGAAGATTTTGTAAATTTTTAAACAAATGACCTCAAGGAATATATACTGGGCAGAGCAACTATTCAAAAAAACAAGGAATTAGGAGTTACTATTTTCAGCTGCCTCCTTTCTATCTGGCATTGGGCTAGACTCTTCCCTATATGTTATCAACTCGAATCCAACTAGGTGAAAATATTTTTTCTTTTTACATTTTACAAATGGAGAAACAGGATTTGAGACATTCACTGTAACTTGCCCAAGACTGCAGATCTGGTAAGTGAAGCTGGACAGAAAGCTGCCTCTCTCTAGCTTAATGCCTGTGATCCCAGTGACATGCTGTAATGCCTCCAGCTTTATATTGAAAAAACTTGCTTGTGTTGTTGCTGTTGTCTTTGTTGTTGTTGTTTAGAAATAAAAAAGAGTGCTATCTTAGTTGTCCAGATAGCTTGCCTATATTGCCCAAACTCACAGAGTGATCTCTGTTTACATAAATATAGTTATCCCAAACTTAGTTTGATTAAGCATCTCTGTGGTGACCTTGTGTACCGGTGTTAAACAAAAGTAATTGGATCTACTGATTGCTGAAATCTGCCTGATTAGCTCCTAATGCAGGAAACTAGCCTTAGTCCTTTCCAGTGGTATGTTAGAATATGAAGAAAATGAATTCACTTTGTCAAACAGCTAAAGCCACTTCTGTTAGACATGCCTAAACTAGTCAAGGCCTCATCTGGGAATATTCATTTCGCAAATGGAGATGAATCCTGCACATTACCATTAAGCAAGCATGTAAAAGTAAATTTATTCCTATCAGCCCTAGAGCCAGCAGATTATCTGATCAAGATGCCACCTTTCTGATTTGGGTTTTCTAGTCATAACTGAAAGTACTCATTAACTTATTTAGCAGTGAATTTGCACGTTCTGTGTGTCAGTAGCAGTGGAAGATGATAAGAATGAAAGGATGGATCAGGTTTAGATGATTATTCTTATTCATGGGACCATGGTTAAGAGTTCTTGCTGTAACTGTTGAACAATAAATATGTAGATCTATGGATGGATAAATATTTGGATGTGTGGATAGGTGGGTGGATGATGAATTGATAAGTAGATGGATGAATAAATAAATGGAAGTTTCTTAGTCATCCAGAATCTTCTTTTAGTGAATTTAAAATTTTTTATTGAATTTATTGGTTAATAAAAGTATATAGGTTTCAAGTATACAATTCTATATTACATCATCTGGATATTGTATTGTGTATTCGCCACCCAAAGTTAAGTCTCCTTCCATACCATTTATTTCACCTTTTATCCTCTTCTACTGGCCCCCACCCAATTTTCCCTCTGATCTGTGTCTAAGAGATTTTGTTTTTTTGTTTGTTTTCTTAATCTCTTCAGCTTTTAAGTTTACTCTGACTCTTAGGAAGACTCAGAATAATTTATTAATGTCTTTGTGACTAACTTTGGTATTGAAATGAATCTCTTCCATATTGACATACTTCTATTGTAAATGTTTTCCTTTTTCTTGATAATTGGAGCTCTGGACTCTTGTCTCTTGCCTAGTTTTGTCTCTTAGCCAAATCCTTCCCAATTATCATTTTGTTGTACTCTCTGCATGGATTTGAATCAAGGTTCATCTCTATTTCTCTCTTCCAGTTTTCCTAGGATTTACCCATTAACCAGTTTAGTACCCACATTTCTACAGGATGTATAAATGAGTAAATGCTAATAAATGGGAGGTTGGTGGGTGGATGGGGGAATGGGTAACCATATCCTTGTTTTCTCAACATCAACAACAGTTCCTCACTCATAATAGGTGATTATAGATTGAGTGAATAGGTGGTTAAATGATTGAATAATAGGTTACTTCAGCTCTCTTTTGGATGAGAGTCACCTCACCATTGAGAGCTCAGTTTAATCATTACCCTTACATTGTCTACTGCATTCTTGCCTGCAAAATAAAGTCTGCTCAAGTTATGAGGAAAAAAAGTGACTGGGTGAAGAAATGGAAGGTGATTGAATAGGTGATGAATGCATGGATAAATTACTGAATTGCTTATTGGGTAAATGGATAGATAAAGGGAGGAAATGATAACTAGATAAATGATTAAAAGTGAGCACATAGGTGGATGTTTACAACAGAAAATGAATGAATGGGTGAATGGATAGATAGATGAATGGATAGGTGAATGTATGGATGTTTAATTGCTTGGACAGACTTGGGTGGATCTAGGGGTAAGTGGATGAATTTGTGAATAAAAGAATGGATAATGGGATGAACGTTTGAATTATAACTTTAAAACCTGTTAGACACAGAGAGGCAATACTTAAACTCTGCCCTGATTATGGCCAAAGTAAACAATACTCTTGGTTTAGGGGAATAAGGCTGCTGGCTTTGGGAAGATTAAGGGAATCACACACAAGGGCATGGAAAGTCTGACTGGCTGGCCAGAAGAGTGATAATGACCCGTGGTTTCCAAACACTGTTTATAAAATAACCAAAGAGGCAATGAGTGTGTTTCTTGGGTTCCTTGAGGCCTCTGTGAGGAGGGATGTAACCTCAATGGAGACAGCCTCATACAAAATGCAGCCAGCACAGAGTGCATAATTGCCTGGGGGTCACAGGCCTGCTGTTGACCAGATGGCCTCACTGTTTTCTGCTTTGCCTTTTCCTTCCTTCCTTCCTTCCTTCCTTCCTTCCTTCCTTCCTTCCTTCCTTCCTTCCTTCCTTCCTCCCTCCCTCCCTCCCTCCCTCCCTCCCTCCCTTCCTTTCTATCCTTCTTTCTTCTTTCTTTTTTGTTTCTTTCCCTACCACACACACACACACACACACACACACACACACACACACACACAAAAGCCATTAAAAAAATCTTGTGCTGTGACCTATTAAGGTAGAGACTGCTGTCCCCATCCATGGGACCGGCTTTCCAGAATTGGAAGGAGGAGTGATTTACATCAGTTACTGTTTTTCTTGTGTTCTTATAGGCATTGCCATCTTATGATTAATTTCATTGACTTCATTGGAATAAGGAGCTAATATTGACTATGCCTTAGAGCAGTGGTTCTCAACCTTTCTAATGCCGCAACCCTTTAATACAGTTCCTCATGTTGTGGTGACCCCCAACCATAAAATTATTTTCGTTGCTACTTCCCAACTGTAATTTTGCTACTGTTATGAATCGTAATGTAAATATCTGTGTTTTCTGATGGTCTTGGGCTCTACAGCAGCTGTTCTCAACCTGTGGTCACGACCCACATGTTGAGAACTGCTAGCAGGGTCACCTAAGACCATCAGAAAACACAGATATTTACATTACGATTCGTAACAGTAGCAAAATTACAGTTAGGAAGTAGCAACGAAAATAATTTTATGGTTGGGGGTCACCACAACATGAGGAACTGTATTAAGGGGTCGTGGCATTAGAAAGGTTGAGAACCACTGCCTTAGAGTATCCAAGTCCATCAAGGGCAAGATCTTTTCAGGTCCTGAGATGAAACTGTTTAGTCCTCTTTAGATGTCTTCTGATTACCTGCTGAGATTTCCACTCATAAAACTTCTATGTTATATAGTAGTTGCTTTGAAATATCTTTAGTCCCCAATAGGCAATAAGATTTATAAGAGGCTGCTGTGTCAACTTGTTTATGGTAGATCTTCACAACACAAACATAGTAGACACTACAAATAAAATGTGAGGAAAAAATTGGAGTGGCTAAGCTTTGGTCTTGTTCAAAGAATCCAGAGAGAGAGGCTTTTTGTTCACCATCAAATCCCCAGCTGCTTGTACAATGTCTGGAAGAAGAGGAGGATTTAGTGAGGGTTCTCTAATTGTAAGTGCAAGAAACCAAATGGAATGAATTTAAACATGAATAGGGAATGTGTTAAAAGGCATTTGGTAGCTCACAGATTACAGGGAACAGTCGGACCACCAGGACTTGGAAAGGACAGTGGCCAGAAATTTCCAACCAGTCTCTCTAGCACAAAGACATTGGAAATGATTTAGCTGCCATTATTTTTTGATGGGGTGCTGCTATTCAAGGTTTAAATTTCTGCAAGTAAAAATGTGATTGGCTTAAACTCTTAGAAAAAGAAGGAGAACTGACTCTGGACAGATAAAAACAACAGTGATGAAGAAGGGAGCAATCGTAAGACTCTTATCATCCCTTCCCCATCATTGCCCAGAGCCTTAAAAGCTATCTTCCCCCATCATCCTTGCTGTCCCCAGATGTTTAGAAACATTGAGAAAGTGCCTGCGTCAGATCAAGGAGCCACAGCACAAAGTAAGACTTTTCTGGCTCCAATGTAGAATGGCATACGTGGAAAACCCAAGCTCTGTGGGAATCCTGTTACAATATATGAAGAGCCAGAGCCTCAATTATGGGTACTCTGAGGACAAAATTTCAGACTTTGCTCTGGCTTTTGTCAGCTTAAGACTCTTAAGGTAGTTTACACAAAGATTTGTATGTCTGAATTTTTCCCTGGCAGGTTCTCATTATAACCTAGATAACACAAACCCCAAATATTTGTGGTTAGCAACAATAAGGAATTTTTAAGTTGCCTGACATCTTCTATCCATGTAGATCACCACCTGGGATCAATGTTCAGCTCTGAGACAAAAGGAGACAGAAGGATGGTGGGAAATTTTTCTTTGGTGTGTGCAATGTCTGATTTTAAACTCTTCTAACACACTCTCTCTCTCTCTCTCTCTCACACACACACACACACACACACACACACACACACACCCCCCATACATTTTGTCCTCCAACAGGCTCTTCCAGAGATATGCAAAGGGAAATGTTGATGTCTACTCACCTAAGAAAAGTATCACCAGCCAACTAGTTTGCCTTCCACCACTGCAGAAGGCAGAAGGGGCACTTTCATGATTTTAAAGTAAGGTTTCTTTCTGCAATCCTCTGACCATGGGTTATACCCTTTGCTTTCAGGACAAGCTAGTTTCAGATCGTCTGGAGTTGAGCAGATCTACTGTAGCATGTCAGTAAACAGAAGACTGTTTACATAAAAAATATAGATTTCCTTTAAGCACTTTGCTTAAGCCTTTAGTAAGGCGTATTTACGTTATTATTGTTTATGTTCTCAGAAGTCAGCAGGAGGATGGCCTTGTTGCAGTTTATGTGGTTTCATGATTCACACTTGATGAGGCAGCTATCACGCAGGCGGGGATGAGGAGGGGTAGACTCAGGGACGCACAAAGAAGATTATAGCAAGCTCTCTTGTGAGATCCACAGCCTTAAGGTAATGGTACAGCCAGGGGCCTGGGGATTTCTGAGTCAGTCTTTCAAATTCCCAGACATGTTTATCAGTTTTGAGTTTCAAAATGGGCCCACCCAGAATAAAGCCTTATTGCACCTGAGCTTTCATGGTGTCTGTGTTTCAGGGGATTTTCTTGAGATCCAAGCTCCTTCCTAGCTGTCAGCTTGATAAGGTACTCAGCACCTCTACTGTCCCCCGAGTCCTGAAAGTGTTATCTGGAGTGACCTGCTCTGCCAGCCTGTGATTGGTTGCTGGCTGAGCTCCTCTGTGCCAGTGGTGCCCATCCAGATGTTTCAGGGCTTGGGTGGGCATTGGAGGGGAAGAGAGTCACCCCAGTGCTGGAGATTTCCCAGACTTAAAACTTGGTGGGTTAAGAAGTACCAATTGGCAGTTACAAAATAGTCGCAGGGATGTGAAGTATAGCATAAGGAATGTAGCCAATAATATTTTAATAACTATGTTGTACAGTGCCAGGTGGGTACCAGATTCATTGAAGGGATTACTTTGTAAGTTATATAAATGTCTAACCACTATGCTATACACCTGAAACTCATAGAGTACTCCATGTCAACTGTATTTGAAAAAAAAGTAAATAAAAAACGTGGTGGGTAATCATCATGAGCTATTTCCTATGGTGTGTTCAACTCAGGGCACATTAAGTAGTTCGTTCAAAGCAAGATGGCTAAGAGAGGATAGGGCAAAATAAGAAGGAGGAGGGCATGTTCTTTTTTATGAGGCATTGGAACAGAATGGGTAAGAGCCTATGTTTCAGAGACATTTAGATCTTTTTTATTCGTTTGAGTGATTCTCTGTTTTGTTTTTAAGACCCAACTCTGCTTCTTGTTAGCTCCATGGCTTTGGGCAAATTTCTTAACCTCTTTGTGCCTTAATTTACTCATCTATAATTGGAAGATACTCATAGGCTTCTGAGAGGATTAGATGAGATAATGCGTTCTGAAAAGCCCTTGGCATAGTACCTGATAAATAATAAGCTCATAATGCTTAGTACCAAGACATGAAAATATTTGTATTATATTTAAAGGCATCAAGAAGGGAAACAGAGAGGCATCTAAACTGGGGGGAAGGTAAGCCAGGAGGAATTTTCTGGGCTATGTTTTAGAGGCCATGAAGGCATTTAAAGGAGCCGCCAGTTACCAGTTCTCCTGGGAGTAGATTGAGAACCAGAAGAATGAAAGACCTGGCTCATATTTCATGAGGGTATATGTCCAGTTAGAGCAGTGATTCTCAACCTTTCTAATGCCGCGATCCTTTAATACAGTTCCTCATGTTGTGGTGACCCCCGACCATAAAATTATTTTCGTTGCTACTTCATAACTAATTTTGTTACTGTTGATGAATCGTAATGTAAATATCTGTGTTTTCCGATGGTCTTAGGCTCTACAGCAGCAGTTCTCAATCTGTGGGTCATGATGTAAATATCTGTGTTTTCCGATGGTCTAAGGCAACCCTGCTAGCAGTTCTCAACCTGTGGGTCACAACCCACAGGTTGAGAACCTCTGCTGTAGAGCCAAAGACCATCAGAAAACAGATATTTACATTACGATTCATTAATTGTAGCAAAATTACAGTTATGAAGTAGCAACGAAAATAATTTTATGGTTAGGGGTCACCACAACATGAGGAACTGTATTAAAGGGTCGTGGCATTAGAAAGGTTGAGAACCACTGAATTAGGGATGCCTTGTACTCTGAACCATCACAGAGCCATTTTAAAGCATGTTTTCTGGGATCCACATGCCCTGGACACTTGGTATTTTCCCTCACAAACTTTCTTTGATAAAGCTCCAGTCAGATAGGGCCATTAGGGAGTAAGTGTTTGGGGACAATATCTGCTATTGAAGCCTGCTAATTTTGGCAATGAGATCTCTACTCTGAAGCTAACTCATTCATTGCATCATTCCTTTATCAACAAATATTTAAGGAGTATCTACTTTGTGCCAGGCTCTCTGCAAAGTGCTGGGATATTGTGGTGAGCAATACTCCAGCACTTAGCAGAATATCATCATTGAGCATAGACTCTAGTGAGGGAGACCACCATAAATACAAATTGTTATAAGTGCTATGATGGAAAAGCATAAGTTCCTATGAGAGCATACAGGAGGGTGCCTGACAATCTAGGGTGAGGGCTGTCAGGAAGGTCTCCCTGAGTGAGTGATGTTTGCATTGAAGAATAAAAGGTCTTAACAAGGCTCAATGGATTGAAGGTAGAGGAAGAAGAAGAGTTATATGGTATTCTGGTTATCATTACATATCATCTCATATGATCAACATATCTGCATAACAAATCACCCCAAAACTTAGTGGCTTTTAACCATACTTTGATTGCCTCTTCTAGTTCGGAGGCTGACCGGGCTCAGCTGGGTGGTTTTTGCTACAGTTGCAGTCAATTGTTGACTCGGCCGGATGTTCACAATGGCTCCCCCACATGCGTGGCAGAGGGTGCCGGCTGTGGGCTGGGAGCTATGCTGAGCCTGTCAAATGCAGCCTCTCTATGAAGCATGGGCTTCTCACAGCATGACAACTGGGATCTGAGGGGTAGCGTCCCATGAGTGCGTTCCAAGAAGCCCAGATAAGAGCCATAAGACTTTTTATGACCTAGCTTCAGCTATGCCAGAACGCCCCTTCTGTCCCATTCTAATAGTTAAGTTAGTTGCCAAAACCAGACCTGATTCAAGAGCAAGAGGGAAATATGTAATTTATACTTCTCAGTGGCAGTGGGAGATGGACATGGGCAGATGGAATGCTTGGCAGCTATTTTAGAAACACCTTATTAGTTGTGGCTTTTGTCTTGCTGTTCGTTCTGCCTAGGTTGATCCTCTTCAAATATTACATGACCTGCACTAGTTAGATTTAAGTTCAAAATATCTCCTCATTTCAAAATATCACCTCCTCAAAATATCCCCCTCAAAGAAGGTTTCATTGACCTTTGTATCCAGTAGCTTTCTTCCCCATGACCATTTAAAATTATTTTCATAGTAATTACCACTCCAAAATTATCCCTTTATTGGATATTTGCTTCCGTCATCCCACATGACCCCTACCTACCCTCACACCGATGAAACGTAAGTCCCAAGAGGTCACAGTCTTGCTTACCAATGTACCCCTTAGAAATGTGCCTGACACTCAGGAAGCATAAATAAATATTCATTGAGTGAAGGAAGGGGATTCTAAGCAAAAATAAATGCCACATACAAAGACCCAAAGGCAGGACGTGAGTGTGGTGATCTGAGGAAATTAACAAAGCCACATGTATTGGGACACAGGAGTGAGGTGAGGGGCCAGCCAGGTGTCAGCGGCTGGGAGCAGCATTGCGGCCACATCCAAACTGATTCAGCCTGAAGTGCAGAGAATACTTATTTTCTGGTATCCAGCACTCCAGTTTAAACATGCCTGATGTGTGCTCAAAATGACTTATTTCATGGAGAGATGAAGCCCACTAAATTTGGGCGATTTCTTAACATTTTCCTAAAGTAACTAAAAAACAAACAAAACAGCAACAACAAAAACACCCACAACTAAGGGATGAACTGCTTATGTTCAGAGAAGAAGGTTTTGAATTTTTCCAGGGAGATACTAAGACATTGTTTAATTTATTTCTTACAACTTCTCTATGAGGTTGATATGTTTTAAAATTTTTGTCATTACACAAATAATGACACTCTGAACACGGGAAACTTGCCCAAGGTTCTCCTGTCCAATACTGGTAGATGCTGGGTTCAAATATAGGTCGGCCTTACCTCAGAGTGCGGCAGAGTAGTTTTGGGTACTGGCTTAAGATGGAAAGGGGAAAATCAGGGAAGACGAACGTCTGAACCAAACCCCAGAATGATAATTTCCCCTGTGGCACTGACTCAACTTGCTGAGCCCCATGATAACTGGCCAGCTCTGATTACAAGGCAAGGATCTGATTCCTGCCTCAATTACGACTGAATAACCACTAGTTAGGAATCATGAAAGGGCCTAAATGAGTGCAGTGCGATGAGGAAAGGTCCATTGGTTGCCAGAGATGGAGGCAAAGGCAGTCAGAGGTGGGGACACTTCAGTCAAGCCCAAACCAAAGCCACCAAAGCATCATGTTCATGACCAGGAGGAGGGGAGGAGGCTGTGGTTGGGAGATTGCTGGGATCTGTCTGCCAATCACTACCATTTTTTAACTGGGTGCTCACTCTTTGGTAAACAGAAGTGTGTGTTTCAGTCACATGGGGGCTTCCCAGCTGGCTCTCACTTTCCACCCCCCAGCACCAGGGGCTCTCACCCCTAAAACCATGTGAACCATGATCATTTCAATATTGTGTGTGTGTGTGTGTGTGTGTGTGTGTGCACGCACGCGTGCACTTCGATGGCTTTCTTACTTGATAACTCAGTATATGTTTTGAGCTATTTTCCTCTTTATTTGTGTTCCATAAGGGGAAAACTTAAATACATATTTTTTAAGGAGATGGCTATAAAAATTTTTCTTAAGTTAGACCATCTGTGTTGGTGGAAACTTTAGACTTTTTTTTTTCTGGGAAGGGGAATTTCTTTTTCTTATTTTCTCCTGTTCTTTGGAATATCCAGGAAATTAAAAAAAAAATCCTGGAGGAAAAAATTTTCAAAGGAGCTATGAAATAAGAGAAATTAATATGCCTACCAGATATTTCAGCAGTTTTGAATCATCTGGCATTTCTCCGAAGGGATACAAGATAAAGGATATACCAAAGAGTTTGCAGTGAACTTGGATAGTCAATGGCCTGTGTTATTTACTTCTTACCTGGGATGTGTGTGCTAAAGTCAAGATCAGCTTCCCCAAAGAAATTCTAGGTAGGTTTGGAAGTTGAGAAGAAAAGTGAGATAAGTGGAAGGGAAAGAGGAGAATCACTCAGCCAATGCAACCCATCACTGAAATTGATGTTCTCAGCCTCCAGTTGTTACCTTGATGCCCAGGGTAACTTTGACCTCAGCTGAACTCCCACCTCCTAGATGATACCCAGAGCCTTCCACTCCAGTGTGTGCTCACCCCAGGTCTCTCTGGCTTAGTCCTGCTATTGTCTTTGGTACCAAGCCTCACTCTGAATGGTGAATGGGGTCAACTAGAAGGGGATTGGGGAGTCAGCAGTAACTTCCCCACCCACTGGACCCATATCTAAAGATTTTCCCCCAAGAGCCCCATCTCTTGATTGTTTAATCAAATGCTTTCTAGGTGCTGGAATGAAGGCATTTTGCAGATATTATTAAAGTCCCGAGTCACTTTAACATGTTGAGATTAGGCAGTGGGGGTCTGACCCTATCCGATGAGCCCTTTAAAAGCAGAGGGTTTTCTCCGGCTGGTGGTAGAAAGGAAGTCAGGGATTTAAAGCAAAAGGAGGACTTGATGTGCCATTGCTGGCTTTGAAGAAGGAAGAAGCCACGTGGTGAGGACCCCAGAGGGGCCTGTAGGAACTGAGAGTGGTCCGCTGCCAGCCAAGAGGGAAGATACAGCCTAAATCCTGTACCAGGGAGGAGACAGATTCTGCCCACAACCCAAACGAGTTTGGAAGCAGATTTCTCGTTAGAACCTGAAGATAAATCTCTGTCTGGCTGACACCTGGGCTTTGGACTTGTGAGACCCTAAGCAGGGAGCTCTGCCAAGCCCACCTGGACTTCTGACCTACAGAAACTGCCAGGTAAAAAGTTGGTGTCATTTTAAGCCACTAAGTCTGTGCTAATTTGTAACACAGCAATAGAAGATTAACACAGTCTCCATTCATGAACACATTATAGCACAGCACACTGTTGGGTTTTTGTTCTGTGAAATCAAAGGACATTGCTTTACTTGTCTCTCAGACAAGTAAACATGAAGGTGATCAGAATTTGTTTTCTGAAGGAAAGACTGGATGGGGCAGAGCCTTTCTAGGCTTCCCAGATTCAAAGTTCAACTTCTTCCCTTAATAGTGTTTGACCTTGACTTGTCAATCAATTTCTCCAGGCCTCACTATCTTCATCTATAAAACTGGGACAGTAATAGGGCTGTTGGGAGGATTAAATGATAGAATACTCATAAAGCATTTGATTCACTGCCTAACACACCGTGATCAATTAGTACATGTTATCTGTACATGAGATCTTTGCCTGGGCGGATTAATGAATGAATAAGCTCCATGGAAAAGGAGATAAGACACCATCACCATTAACACAACTCTCAGGTTGTGCAACTCAGGCCAGGTTCTGTACTAGATCAGTTCAACACGTCATCCTGGATCTGTGGGTCTGATGAACGATGCCCACAGTAGACCTGGATTCAGGACCAGATCCTAAGGAAATGGTTGGGGAAACCAAAAGAAGACCCCACTTGGAAACCAGGAGAGCCATCTGCTCAGCTGGGACACTTCTACAGGTGGGGGAACCACTGCCAATCAGTCATCCAGACTGCTGACTCCCGAGTGGGCTGCTCCCAGAGGGTCCACTGAACAACAGGACTGTCCACGCGTTCAAAACAGCTGAACCATCAGCCCCAGGTAGACAAAGCCAGACTTTACAAAAGCCTTGTTCACAGAATCTGCTCATTTCAAGTCTTGCCAAGAAGCCAAAGGTAGAAATCTACAAACATTCTACCCTCCTGTCTTGAGTGTGTATTACTCCTTAAAAATATTTTTCCTGAAGGACATGTAACCGTGGACAATGTGCTTATGGCCTGTTATTTTTTTTTGAATTCTAGAGTGCTTTTTCAGAGTCACTGAAAAAAAAAAAAAGAAATATTTAAGGTAAAACAGCAACTTGAGACACAGTGGCAATTGGATCTTTTCATTAGAGCTGAGTGTAAGATGACATCATAAAATCAGCCATATAGCAACACAGAGGGTTCCATCCACACCAGTGACAAGAGTCTCTCTTGCAAATTCCCTCTACTTCTGTTATTTGCAGAGCCCCCATGGAAGTGCCTCAGTCTACCTTTCTTCCCCTGTTTTCCTGCTGTCTAATTTTAGCAAGTTAGAAAGCATTGTGGCACGCTGTGAAGGAGGACACTGAAATATTTGTAAATAACTGGCAGATGTAAAGATCCATTTTATTGGAAGGGAAAAGAAGAAAGTGGAGTGCCGCGTGGTCCATGCATGGGTGTGCATTCAGGGACTAGCGCCAAGAGGGGACAAGAGCAGATAGCGCTGGCCAGAACAATGGGCAGTCACAAATGCCACCTTATGTAACTGGGTTAGTTGAGTTCACAGTTGTGAAGGCCACAATTGTAGGAGAAGGCCTGCCCTCCTTCAGGTGGTGGGCGGGAAGCAGGGTCCTCATGCTCCCAACCAGCTGCCCTTAACTCTGTTAACCAGCCAGAGGAGGCCCACAGCTGCCACGCCTGAGAGAAGAGGTAGGTCACTCCGCACACCGTGAAGGTGTTCCGTAACTGGATGGAACTGTAAACTGCACTTTAGGATATTTTTAATTTAAAAAGTGAAGGAGCAAATTAGATACCTCCCCAAACATAGCAATTGGCCATTTGAAAATGATCTGATTCTTTCCATTCAATGCAAGTTTTTGAACGGTGTTCTCTGGATCGCGCTTTGGGACTACAAGACACATGTTCCATAGCTGGGTGAAGAGACGTGAACATGAGTTTTCAGAAAGGTCACCATAGTGGGGCGTAAGGGGAAGCCTGAAAGAAATGAGTTTTGAAGATAGAATGGCTGCTGCTGTGTTGAAGACACCAAGGACAACTTTGAAGGTTACTTTCCACTTTGTAGCCTTGCACGCAGCCCCTGATTTACCAGGCATGAGCAGTGAAAAGACAAGACTTTCCCTGGCCTGCCTTCCAGTTTCGTGTGGAGCCACCCCTATCTGCAAGCCTGGAGCTGCAGCCACACCCAAGCACACCAGGAACACCTTCCCCAGTCACTTATCATGTGACCATCCAATTTGTCAAACTAGCTAGTCTGTCCCTGCTTCTGTAAAAGCCCTCCTCAGGGACCCTCCCCGGCTCCTATCCCTCATTAGTTAACATGCCCTGTTTCTTAAGTTCTAATAACTCCTGTGTTTAATTCCTGCCAGCATTTACCCCGCCCCACTCTCTTGGTCAGTTCACAAATCTGCCTCCCTCCCTAGTATGTGCCCTGCGGAGGCCAGGTCTCCACTTCTGTATCTTTTGTGTTCAGCATGTAGGGTGGCTTTGTGATGTGTCATTGCTCCCGGACTCTGGGTGGTTGTAAAGAAGCTTTGCTATAAGTAAGGTCGCTTGCAGATACAGGCGGAGGCCTTTGTCCTTGTAGTTGTGGTTGTGCTGCTGTTACTCTGTATTTGATCTGGAGGTGCAGACAGAAGTTTGGCTCTGATTGTTCAGGGATTCCACCTGCCTACACAGTTTGTCAGCCTGTCGGAAGAGATTTGCAGTTTCTATTGGAGAGTGTTCCAGGCAGGAACGGGCAGAGGAACAAATAGCTCAGGGAATTGCTCTCTCACTGTTATCCTCAGATGGGACTATGGGATGATGATGATGACGATGAAGACGAAGATGATAGTGATGGTGCTGATGTTGACAATGTGAATGAGTGTTTCTGGAGTTCTAAGACCTTTCCATTTCTTTTCTCGTTTACACCACAAAAGAAAAACAGAGGCTAGATATGATTATTATTCTCATTTTTTATTCTTTAAAAAATACTTTATGAAGCTATGATTGACATCTTAAAAACTTTACATATGTATACATTAAATATACATTAAATAAAACTTGATGAGTTTAGGGATATAGGGATATGTGTATACCCGGGAGCCCATCACCACCATCAAAGCCATAGATGTGCCCAAACTTTCCTCCCACTCCCATTATTATTATTATTATTATTATTATTATTATTATTTGAACACTTCACATATGATCTGCCTTCTTAGAAAATGTCAAGTATATAATACAATATTACTAGCTATAGGCACTATGCTGTGCAGATCTTCAGAAATTATTTATCTTGCATAATGCATAATACTCCTCTCCCAAGCCCTTGACAACCATCATTCTCTGCTTCCATGAGTTTAGCTATTTTAGACTCCATATATAAAGGAGACCATATGGAATTTGTCTTTCTGTGTTTATCTTATTCCACTTAGCATAATATGGGCCTGGGAGGGGTTATTCTCCTTTAACAGTGTGGAATGAGTTGCCCAAGATCACACCTCTTAGGAAAGCCAGCACTGGAGCCCAGCGGCTGCAGGCCAAGTGTCCATACATATTCCTCAACACTACTTCTACTGTTATAAGTGTGTAAGCACAAGACCAGTCATGTTTATATTCACACCTGTGTAGACAAATGCATGGAGTTGGGGTGTGTTATTGTGCTTGTGTGCACATTAGGTAGGTGTGTGCTGGGTGTGTCTGATTCTGTCTGTTCATGTTAGAAGGTCTGTGTATATGTACACTGTGTATGTATATGTCTCTCAGCTCCAAAAAAGCAGCAGGCATCAGGGTCCAAATAGGGCCATTATTAATATGATGAAAGGTTCCCCCAAGTGGTGGGAGCCCCACCTCTGGTTTCTTCCCTCCTTGTCTACTTTGAAACATAAACATAAAGTCAAGTCTGAATTGGGTTGGGTGGGGGTTCTGGCCTTATCCCAGACAGTGCTGCAGAGAAAGCTGTAGATTGTTGGGAGATAAACTTCCACCAGCTGCTCTTCAATGGTAAATTTACCTTTAAATGCACCCTGTCATTTTTAATCTCAGGCAGTAGGCATAGTCACTTCCCAGGAAACAGGCTCTATTGTAAGACCCCTTCCAGTCAGGTAACAACACCCTGGCTGCAGAAGCCCATAGCAGACTACAGGGCCCAGGGGCATGTATGGGTGTGGATGGAGCAGCCAGGGTGATGTATGCAAATTTTACTGTCAGGGGCATCTCAGATGCAGTCCAAGGACAGTGCCAAGAGGCATTTTGTGTTCTGGGCCATGAGGGTGTCCCCTGAGACAGGAAATCTCCAGGTAGGAAGTGGGACTGCAGAGTGGCTTGTTCAATCCTATTAAAAGTGAGAATGCAGTGAAGGTGGCTGACAAGGTAGAGAAGCTGTTGTTTGTTTCATAAAGACAAACACTTGACAGTTCAAAGAGAGAAGCATGCTTCCTCCAAGGTCCCATCTCTGCTCCCAGTCCCTGAGTCAGGGCACAGAATCCTGGCTGGGTTCCATTTTTTTCTTTATTTTGTTAGAAAGTAAGCTATTTAATATCAGGGCTTATTTTGATTTTTAAAATTTTCATATCATTTCATTTTATTCAGAATTTCAGGTTAATGATTATTAGCATGCCCTCAATTATACTAGTAACTAGAGACATGCTATATACTTCTGTTTTTATCCGTGAAAACTGATCATCTTGTTTGAGCCTATATAAAACTTCATATTTTTCAAAGGTCCCTATCTAAATTAAAGCACACGACCTCTCTTCTAACGTCAAGCCATCCAAAGGTAGTTTCTGAATGTTTGCTGTGGGTCAGAAAGACCCTGAATTCAGGGTCCAGGGATGTGCCTGAGGACACTCAGTAAGTAGCTTAAGGAGAGCTGAAAATCTAAATGTGATAGGCAAAAAACAGCCAATAAATTTTTTCTGCTTGTAAACTTTGGCAGATCATTGGGTGTTATGAAATGACCACACATAATGGAGGATCAATTAAGAGAGTAGAGGGTCAGAAACAAGACCTGAGTCTTTATCAATCTATCGAATGAATACCAGGTATGAGAAATAATATGGCGAAGGCAAAAAATAGTTACTGATGTTTGAAATTCTCAAACAGTGCTTTTTCGTTATAGAAAATCTAGAGGTAAAAACAGCCAATATGTACAAAGAAGGGATTTAAAAAATATTTATATTTACGTCATAAGGATCCCCAGATTTCCTTCCATTATTTATTTATTTATTTATTTTTACTCATCTAAGACTATTGATACTGGAGTTGGAGGAGGGTTGAGCTCTCAGCTGATTATGTGGCAGTGAAATATGGGGCAGTCATGGGATGCACACAGAAATGTCTTTCCCCAGCACCGTTATGACTTTTATGTTTTTAAATTCACACTCAATGATAATCAGTATACCTTAAAACCCACAGATGCCAATCTTCAGAAAAGTTGGTGTTTTGGGTTGATTTGTGTCTCCCACAGTAAGATATGCTGAAGTCCTCTAGTAACTTAGAATATGACCTTATTTGGAAACAGGGTCATTGCACATTTAATCAAGGTAAGGTGAGGTCATTAAGGTGGTGTCTTATAAAATGGGGGGATTTGGACAAACACACCCAGAGGAAAGGCCATGTGAAGACAATCATGTGGTAATGGAAGCAAAGAATGAAGTGATGCAGGTACAAGCCAAGGAGCACCAAGGATTTGGGGGTCACCACCAAAGGTTTGGTACAATCAAGGTAAGACTCCACCCAGACTCTCAGAGGGAAATGGCCCTGCCCTTTAAAGCCCCTTGACTTGGGGCTTTAAGCCTCCAAGACTGTGGAGCATGCATCTCTGTTGTTTCAGGCCACTCATTTGTGGTGCTTTGTTATTTTGTTCGTTTTAGATTTTTATAGAGAGAACTGATTTTAAGGCATATTGATTATTTTTGAGTGTGAATTTAGGTTTGACATCCATGGGATGAGAGGGTGCCTAGGGCCTAGCCATCACAGGGTATGAGCACAGCTCCTGTTACAGAGACTGAAGGCTGTGTGTGTGCTAGGCCTGTTCCTTTCCTCGGCTCACAGGGACTTCTTGGGGACACTTAGAGTTAAGTTGATGACAATGACCTCTTGCCAGATCTTCAAAATCTCTATCACAGTTTCTCTTTTGCTGCCACAGTGACCTTGGAGGGCACAATTTCTACGTGGCACAGGCACCAGATGCCCATTCATTTTATGTGTGTGAGAAATGAACTCAACTTGCGTTATGCTGGATTATTTGGCTTAATTTTGATTTCAGATAATTCTATCATTTCCTATCCTATTTCCCTACCAGGATAATTTAAAGGAAATGTTTAGGCACCTGAGAATACAGCATCATTGGTCTGGCAGGCAGACCTTTAAAAACAAGTCCACACACTGAGGCTCTTACCCTCCTCCAACTCATGTCCTTACAGCTTAGAGAAAATGAATTTGAATGAAACATAGCAGTTATGGGCTTGGCAATCAGGAGTAATGAACCCTGGATTATAATGTACACTCGTTATATGTTCCTGAGCCAATTCCCTATATGCTCAGAACCTCTATTTGCTCGTGTGCAAAATGGGATCACTGCCCTCTCAGGAGCTGTTGAGAGGTTTAAACTGAATGAGATATGGGAGGATCATTGGTAATATCCATCCATTGATCAAACAATAAGCATAGTGCTTGGTGACGCGTCAATTTGATTTCTGCACTTCTTTACTTCATCCAGACGCCCAACAACTTCGGTGATCAGGGTGAGCTTCCCTCCCTGGTGGTTCAGAATCTGCTTATGTCTGAGCACCAATGGAGGCTACAAACCCCTGAACTTCCTTTGTGGTTAGATCTCTCTTAAAATGGGCAGCATAAACATTACCTGTGGATTAAGGGTTTCCGTGTTTTGTTTCCCAGCTAGTGTAGGGTGGCTCTGCTATGCACTTAGGAACTTGGGAGTGCATCTTAAATTGCATTTTAAGATAATACTATTGCTTATTTTATATAAAAAAGGGAAATATTCTAGTATATTTTTAAATGAAACTGGTCTTAATAAAAAAAGGGGGGGCAGGGAGGGGATTTCTTAAGGTGGAAAAGAGTAAGATTTCAGTTTAAATAATCAATATCTGCTCTGGCTGGTGTAGCTCAGTTGGTTGAGTGACGTCTCATGCAATGAGAAGTTGCCTGTTCGATTTCCGGTCGGGCATGTGCTCAAGTTGCAGGCTCAATCCCCAGTGTGGGGCATGCAAGTGGCAGCTGATTGATGTTTTGCTCACATCAATGTTTCTCTCTTCCTCTCTTTCTCCACTCTTCTCTCTAAAAATCAATTTTAAAAAATCTTAAATAAATAGTCAACATGTGTTTGTTTTTTTTAATGCTCTCTTTAAAGCTGTGCTTTTCACACTTGACTATGTGCTGTTCTCTATACCCAGAACTAATAAACCACAGTTTCTGGTGTGGGGCCTTGGCACATGTGTTTTTTGATGACTTTGAAGTGATTGCAGTGGGAAGCCAAGTTGAGAAACTCTCCCCTGAACAAAACTCAATCAAAGACCCAAAATAAAAATCCCTACCATACTAGGGTTGCAGTTGGTAGAAAGGCTTCTCGAATTTTCCAATCACATCTTTACAAAGTGATCATGAGATAATTAGCATTCTCTCCATTGTTCACATATGGAGATGCATTCTTAGAGAGATGGAAGACCTTATTCAGGTTCACAGAGTTAGGAAGCAGGGAAGTTAAAACTTGAACCTCAGTCTGCCTGCATACAAAGCTTTCCAAGAATAGGGCAGTCCCTATTACTCTGCTGAGTCCTCTTAAGGTGCTTAGACACAGTTCTGGTCAAGAACATCTGAATTGTGCTTTTGCCTCAGATGGATGGTAAACCAAGTCATGAATTTCTAGGAAGCAACAATATGTTATAAAATTTTCAACTCAGGGTCCAATGCTATTGGCCATAGAGAGGATAGCTAAGTTCACTCCCATTCTGTTCTAAGAATTCTGATGCACATGCCAGCCTGTTAATTGCATGGAGCCACAGAATGGAGGTGATTATAATCAAGAAGAATGAGAGAGAAGGGAAGTCCTCATGATTGGGGTTGTTAAAGGACCAACCTATAGTGTCACACTTTCTGCTCACAAACCAACCACTCCCACCTACCCAAATGGACTTTGACATTTCTAAATATGCTCTGATGCTCCAGCCTTTGGAAGTGCCATCCCCTTATGGATTCCTCCAACAATTCCTACAACTTTCCTTGTAGGAGTTTAACTTTTTCAGTCAGATGGTGGTTCCTCTTTTGTTTTGCTCCTGTGGCCAACAGCCCTCTCTGGAATGACTCTTTCCACTGTATCCCATGGATCAATATGCCCAGCATCATCTGCACAAGAGGGTCAGCTTCTGTAGGGCTGGGATTATTTCACACTCATTTGGGATCCCAGGGCCTAGATTCAAGAACAATGTCTGACATACAGCTGATATATGTCTTAAAAAAATGAATGAATGTTGAATTGATGGGAAGTTTGGTTCTTCTGGGCTAGACCTAGGGATTTCTGGAACAAAGGAGTCCCTGCTAGTCCTCCGACTGTGTTAAAAATGAGAATACCAGTGTGGTGGGTTTCACCATTTGCTGTCAGCCCATGGATCATTTTATCACGGGACAGTCACTACAGCTTGGAGCCTGAGCTCCCTCTGACGGAAGTGTGTCATCTTTGCCCTGTTAAGAGGCTTCTCCCACCCCCAGTAATTACAGGGTAAATGACTTGTTAAATCCGGAGCCCTCAAAATACATCTCTCCCACGTACTTCATATTCCTTGGGCGGTTTATCGCACTTTCAAGTAGTACATATTTTATAGAGAAAGGAGAGCTCGCCAATTAATAGTAATTGTGATCGAAGCAGTAATGCTCGTCTCCAGCCTCATTCCAAGAGGAGACTGGAAGGCCCATCTTAATTGCCACAAAGAGCTATGTCTATCTGCGGCAGTATATAAATAATAAATTAGAGGAAGGGAGAGACTGCAATTCTTACGGTCTTCCGAGGAGGCACGGATATTTATGTAGTGCTGATTGCTAAAAATCTCCTGCAAGTAATTATTAGTAAAAGTGGAATGTCTACATTTGTAAGGGAATTTTAATTAAAGGGAAGGTGACTCTCATTATGGGGAAGAAGTAGCGTTTGGGGATTAAAATGCAGGTCCAGGACCAGAGCGTCGGTGTTTGATTGGCTCTCACCACTGCCCCCTGGACAATGCAGGAAGCTCAATTCCTCTGGGTTCAATTTCCCCTGGTTTAAAACACACACACACACACACACACACACACACACACACACACACACACACGGGAAATAAAGCAGTTATAAGTGCTTGAAGTGCCGTTGGATAAATAAGCCCTGCGGTTGGAGGCTTCTTATCTGATTTGACTCGAGCTGATGCACTGTCTTGAGCATCAGGAACATTTAAGCATCCCCATTGCTCCAAAGGCTGCATATGGAGCAACTGAGGCCAAGTATGCAGTGACATGGAGCCATTTCCAATACACCGTGGACTGTCAGCAGTTTTATAGGAATACTGTCTGTCTATTGGCTCACTTTCCCTTTGAGTAATACATTTGGCTCCCATGATCCAGAAATAAGGAGGGCATTCATTCTTCTCAACCCCCAAGCCGTTCACCATCAGCAGCTGAATGACATACTCTGAATTTGTGTTCACTTTTATTTCCATAGTGAGTACAGTGATTTTAACATTTTTTTTTTTTGGTGGGCAGAGCGGGCAGACATAGATTAATTTAAGAAGCCAGGAAATCTCTTTCAGAGAATTGAACATATTTTGCATGGAATTCACTGTGTTCCATGAAACCCTGTGCTGATCATCAAGGTGCCTGCAGTTACGGACCTTGGCCCAGAAGGCGGGGCAGAGGAGATTTCCAGCTGGGTTCAGGAAGTGGAGATGCAGATGATCCCACGGGACTTATGATCCCTGAGTGATGAGCAGCCTCCCTCTTCCCCTGTAGGAAGATAAGTTAATTTCAGATTCAGCCCAGCCCTTTCTCTGCACGCCAAAGAGGAAGCTCGTATTCCGGACCTGCATTCATCAACAGATGGTCAGGGGTTCTCATTCGGCCTGTGGGAAACACTGGGTTAGTCTTGTCTCTCAACTATCCCAACAACACAGGGACAAAAACAATCAAGAAATAACATTTAAGGGGAACTGGCCCTTGGAAAGGAGGAACAAAATTCAAACAGAAGAGGTAATACATAAGGAAATAAATGTAACAGAGGAAATAGATAAGTTTAACTTTATCATCCCTTGACTGATTCAGTGGGGCATCATAACATTCATACAAGGACAACTCTGTTGTTCAAAATTCGACTTCTTGGAAATGAAAATTCCAGTTCATTAAGGGAGTGACTGGAAGCAACAACAGAATTAAAGGTCAAATTAGCAAACTAGAGCTGGGGTTGGAAAACTTTTTCTTGAAGAGATGGATAGTAAATATTTTCGGTCCCATGGGCCACAAAGTTTGCCACAACTATTCAGCTCTGCCCTTGTATCTTGAAGGCAGCCACAGACAACACAAACATGAATGAGCGTGGCTGTATTCCAGTAAAATTTTATTTGTAAAGTCTGAAATCCGAATTTCACATCATTTTCACATGTCACAAAATATTATACTTCCTTTGATTTTTTCTAACTATTTCAAAATGATAGCATCATTATTAACTTCTGAGTTGTACAAAAATAGAGGATGAGCTAGGTTAGGCCTATGATCATGGTTGACCTTTGACATAGAAGATGGGGCTGACTGGTTTTTAAAAAAATCTATCTAAAATAAATGAAGATGTGGAAATTATGAGAGTTGTAAGAAAAAATGGAAGGTAAATTTAGCTGAATTTTTTTTCTTGCTGAAATTAAAAAATATATGGCACTCAATTTTTTCATTCATTCACTTATGTATCCATGCTACCCTGATTAACTGGCCAGTGAAGAGAGAGAATTAACATTTGATCAATCAATATTAAAATGCTAACAAATATGTTATTTTTATATCTCACCTTCCTAAAAGGTAAACATTATTACAGTTTTACAGAGGAGACACCTGATACAGAATGGATAAAGTAACTTAACTGAGAAACATAAGGGTTAAAAGTAAGGCTAGAAGTTGAATCCAGATTTGTGGGCTCCCAAGGCCCATTCTTATTCAACTTCATCATGTGAGGGCTTTAACTCTGCTTGACCTGGTCCTGGGCTCAGCACTTCATATGCAGGGTGTCCCCCTAACTGATGTTGCTTTCTTTTCAGATTTGACCCATTAGAATTAATAGTTATTCAAAATGTGTTTACATTTTGGGGACACCCAATATTATATCTCATTTATTATCCCATGTAATTTGGAAAATCTGAAATTAAGAAGAAATTTCAATCCTTTACAGCTGGTAAACATCAGGGCCAGGAATCAACATTAAGGATCTAAATTTACAAAAGCACAAATCAACCCACAACCTTAGGAAATTAGTAATTTAATGACACAGATGGGTTTTCATTCCATAGACATATAACTTGCAAGGCCATAAAAATGCAAGTAACAGTAGTCACCATGCTTAAGCATCTGGTTTTTTGCCAGGGTCTGTGCTAAGAGCACCCATATATAATTGCCACAATGACTTACGGAGAGGCAAATCCTACTTCAGTCCCACTTTTGCAGATAGGAAACCAAGGCACAGAGAGGTTAAGTACTCAGCCCTCTCTCAGCATCTCTCTCCTTTAGGATATAGGATTCATAGGAAAAGGGTTTTCTTTTGACTTTCTGCTACATTCCCAGGATTTAGAACAGTGCCTATTGTGTAAGTAGATATCTAAAATAATTGTGAGATACCTGAATGGGTGAAGGAATGAAGGAATGGATGAGTGAGTGAACTTGCATGTTGTGACACAATGAGCAGGTACCAGAGTAGGATGGCTGCTAGCAACCCTTGACTCCTGCTAAGAAACTTAAACAGAAGTGTGAGGAATTACTGACAGAAATGAATGAGAAATTAAGAGGAAGATGAGCATATCTGGATTTATAGTAAGCGCTCTGAAAACAGTACACAATTTATAAAACCCAGTTTCTAATCTCATGGACAAATGTGATCTGCAAAGCCAAGTACTTATGCTCACGATCAAGACACAGCAATGGTGTTTTCTAAACCACATCATGTTTTCTTAATGCATTTTAAGCAAAGAAGCTCATATGGGTAGCACCTTATAAATATTTGCTGTTAGGATTGGTACAAGGGTACAGAGGTGGTTTGTTGGTGTGGCAAAGGAGGGAGATGTAATAAAGCTGTCTGCAGACAGATGTGTCTGAGCTGAACATTCAGAGGAGAAAGCGGGAGAAAAGAAGGAAGGAAGGAAGAAAGGAAAGAAGGAGGGAGGGAGGGAAAGAAGGGAGGAAGGAAGAAAGGAAGGGAGAGAAGGAAGAGAAGAAAAGAAGGAAGAAGTATTGACTTGGGCTGGTGGGTAGGTATACTAATAAAAATATGGAAGTAGCCAGAGAGATTTCTAGTTTCTGAGACTCTTCATTCCATTCTTGTCCACAGTGGGTATTCTTGTAAGATTTGTATAGAACTTATGAACTTACATTGGGGCTGGAAGGGCCTGGAAAACCTATAGAGGAAGGAGGCTGATGAAACGCTCTTGGGAGATGAAACGGAGTCACATATGAAAGGGAATTAGCTTGGTCATATCGGAGTCATCAATGCTACTGTCGTTCATCAGATCTCCTCTGTGATGGCTCTGGGATTCTGCCGGGATTCTGGAGCCCACTGGAGGATGTCACGTGGGGAGGAGACCTGGCAGGCTGCGTTGTCTTTGAGCTGATGTCTCCTCTCAAAGGGTTTAACCAACTTGTGACAGGACTGACACTGACTTCTCAGACAAGGAGCATGCACACACATTCACATATGATCACGTGCACAACACACTCATACACACATGGTCCCCTCTACACTCTCACATGCTCCCACACACTCCACACACATTCATACACACACACACCCTAACTCCCACATATGCTCCCATATACATACACTCAAACATATACATATGCATACACTCCCACATGCTCTAACATATTCACACATAAATATAAACTCGCATATGCATAGTCTCAATGAACATTCTTATACTCTCACAAACATTTATGTACTCATTCATTGGAGTAAACATACCTGCAAATGCATTCTTACACACAAATACTCATATTTACATACACCCTCATATTTACATATTAGCACCCCCGCCCAACTGTATGCATACACACACATTGACTCATAGTCACACATGTATATTCTCACATATGCTCACTCTAACATGCATTCACACACTCACCCATGTTTACACACTCAAAGATAATGACATGTGTAAATACACATGCACACTCTCATGCATCCTCACAGCACACACATACATTCTCACATGCACTCACACACACTGGCACGCTCACTCAGGTGCACACTCACACATAGACACACACTCACATACACAAATATAATCACTCAAACATGCACACTCACAGACACGCACACTCAGACACAAACACACTTGAACACGCTGTTTATTCCCTAATCTTAGGAATGATTTTACTGTTCCACACAGAATTTCTAAGACAGGCTCTATAAACACACCACACCTCTCCCACAGATAAATTCCTCTCAGCTGAAATGAGCCTCTTTGGCTGTCAGGCTACCTGCCTCGTTCAGCATGTCTCCTTCCTGCTAGAAAAACCTTAAAGAACTAGGTCACACACATTTCATTGAAAATCTGGAAATAGTTGGGGAAGGGCTCTCTATCTGCTCCATAGCATGGCCATTTGTGTAGCTGCCGCTCTTCCCCCGCTTTTGTATTATTCAGAAATCCATACATTGTGTTTGCCTTTTGTGTTCAGCTTCCAACAAACCTCCCTTTGTCCCTTGCACAAAGGCCAATCAACTCTGTGTGGCAAGTAAGTTTCAGGGACTGCTGGGCGTGATGACTAATTGTAATGCAGTCTATATCCACCAGACTATAGACTGATGTGAGGAGACAATGGCAGAGAGGGAACCCATTGAGAGGATAGAGTCCCCCGGTCACCCCACGGGGGCCGAGATGGGCAACAAGGAGGCTATTGATGAGGGCAGCCCCAGCCCAGCCCTGGCCGAGGCGGAGTGGGGTGGCATGACCGCATCACCGGGCTCCAATGCTGCTTTTGTTTGGCCGGCAGTGAAAACTGGCACATTAGAATGAGTTCCGTTTAGATTGCTTAAAGGCTGGGAGAAGAAATGAACAAAAAAGAGAGGCCTTTGCAGCTCCCTCTCAGGCAGCCCCAGCCCAGGCCCAATCTGCTGCAGCTCCTCAGATATATTGCCACGGAGTGTGTGAGCTGTAACGGATATGGAAGAAATGTGGAGGAGCACACTGATGGATGCTCTTCTCACTTCTGCACAGTAACAACTGTCTCTTCCACCTGGCTTCTCTGCCTTGTCACTGGGAGCATGGCTAGTCTCAAGGTACCTGTCTTCCTAGGATGAAAATGGTCATTCGGTCTGCCCAGTCTCCACACCTGAATTCTGAGGATAGCTGATCATGTGTCCAGAGGCAGTTAGCACATGTTTATTCATGTGACAAGTATTTTTCTCTCCTGCCTTCTGAATGCCAGGGGTGAGGTCTCTCTATCTCTCTCTCAATAATGTCATTCATTGATTTATTATTTTCTGATTTAAAAATTATTTTCATTTTGCTAAAATGACTTTTTTCCCATCACAAAATGTTACTGAACAATTAACTCAATTTGGCATACATACTTCCATTGGCCAGTATTAGGAACAACCTAGAATTCTGAATGCAAATATGCAAATCCAATGTTGGATTATTTTTATCTGATGCTGCTTCTTACTAAGTGGGACTCTAAGAAAATGAAAATTAATTTTAAAATTTTGCCATTTAATTTTTCTGCCCATCATTACTCATTAGTGTCCTCTTTCCTCTTATTTACATTATTATTGAAGATAAAGAGAATGGAATAGACCTCAGTTTCTTACCCTAACCCAGTGGTCGGCAAACTCATTAGTCAACAGAGTCAAATATCAACAATACAACGATTGAAATTTCTTTTGAGAGCCAAATTTTTTAAACTTAAACTTCTTCTAATGCCACTTCTTCAAAATAGACTTGCCCAGGCCGTGGTATTTTGTGGCAGAGCCACACTCAAGGGGCCAAAGAGCCACATGTGGCTCGCGAGCCACAGTTTGCCGACCCACGGCCCTAACCTATTTTTTAGCTGATGGTCAAAAAGTTAAAAGCCAGTGTGCTTAAGAATGTAAGAAAATCCCATTACATTTATATCTTTCTTACAGGAAACAAGCTCTCAATGGAAGAGACTTTTTCCAACAAAACACCCAAACGTTACCAAAATTCTAAAAGTATATTAACTTTAAACAGACACCTTTACTAGCCTTGCTAGTTACAAAACTATAATTGGGCATATTTAAGATCAGCTTATAATTTTCCCTCTTCAAAGATAAAATTTTGTCTGGCTGGAGTGGCTCAGTGGTTGTGTATTGATGTATGAAACAGTAGGTCACGGTTCAATTCCTGATCAGAGCACGTGCCTGGATTGTGGGCTCGATCCCCAGTATGGGACATGCAGGAAGCAGCCAATCAATGATTCTCTCTCATCATTGATGTTTCTATCTCCCTCTCCCTCTCCCTTTCTCTCAGAAATCAATATAAATATATATAAAAAAGATAAAATTGCCATAGCTTCATGTAGTGTACATTCTATTAGAAGAGAAAATGCCCCCCGCCCCCTCACCTGAGGACAGGTGCAGGAGCCCAGAAAGCTCAGGAGCAGGTGAGAATGATGGTTGGAATGGCCTAGTTCATGTGGAGCCTGGGAGCATCCTACAGGAGGTGCCTTTGTACTGAGCTCCCAGGGATGAGAAGCATCCTGTGCAGGCAAATTTCTGGGGAGAGCATTAGGAGGAGGGAAGGCTCTGAGAAGGCTATGAGCTTGGTTGGCCTTTGAAGAGATGGAGAGAAGGCAAATGAGGCTACAGCATGCTCGTGACAGGGAGAGAGTGGAAGGAGGTGAATTTCGGGTTGAGAGTGGGACCAAGTCAGATGAGAAGTGAACTATCTCTTTGAACTTTGATTGACAGATGTACCTACATCTGAACTCTAGTTCCATCATCTGCATCTATTTCCATGGGATGAGTGGCTTAAACTCCCTGAGCTTTACTTGTCTTTAAAATGGGTAAATAATCATGTCCTTCTGATAAGAGTTAATGACAGAAGTCCATAAAGGCCCTAGTACAGTTCCTGGCAGGTTTTGAACATGAAGTGCATATACTATCATTTCATCACTGGAGCTATTATTACAAATAGTAAATATGGTGACAATGTTGCCTGGTTCACATCTTCTGCCCAAGCCAGGTGCAATGTTATCCACAGCAGAAATCCACAGGGTTAGAGTGACCTTCCCAAGTACCCAATGTTTGCCAAACCTAATCTCTTGGTGTTGGATATAAAGGGAGGCCACAGACTCATGGGAAAAGTAGGCAGATATGTCAAAAACTTCAATAAAATGTGGTAGGGCTGCACCAGGTGATGGGGAATGCTGAGGAAGGCACTGATCCAGTCAGAAGGGGAGCAGGAATGTTCCTTCGAACAGGTGATAGTTGCCCAGAACAAGAAGTTCTAATGGGAATGAGTCAGGCAGAGAAAGGGAAACCTTGCAGCTCCAGGTCCAACATGTCCACAGGCAAGAAGACATGGGCACCCCTGGCATGCCCATGAATTTCTCTGCTCTTTATATTTCCTGGAATATTAAGAGCAGAGATAGACGTGGGGACAAGAAATGAGACAGGAGGTGTCATAACTAGGAAGCCTACCTGCAAAGCTAGAAGGCAGAGGAGAGAGAGCTCTAAAGCCACACCCCTTGCCCATCTCAGAGTTTGGTTATATGAAATAATAAACTTCCCTCTTTGCTTATGCTAGTTTGGATTTGGGTGTTTCTCATTCACCACCTAAAGGGTCCCTACCCAATGCCAAGGTAAACGAATGGCTTTGCAGAATAGGACAACAAGCACCTTTGTTGTCTCTCTATAGATGTCACTTCCTCTGAGGAACTGGGATTAGGAACCCTTTCCTCGGATGCCTTAAAAACTCTCTCTTTCCCATGATGTGTGATGAGGATGCTAGATGACCACCTAATTTATATCCTCTTTTCTGGGGATCACTGCTAGCCTAAATTTTCCAATTTCCCTAGCAATTTGGCAGGTCATGTAATGAAGTTCTGGCTAATGCAAAGAGTGGTAAGTGTCAGGAATACAGCAGTAAAATGGAACTTAGACTCATCATCATCATCTTCAATTCTAATAAGGGAAGATCGTCACTAAATAAGAAATCAAGCAAGATAATCTCAGGAAATGATATGCCCTATAAGGAGCCACAGAGGAATGGATAACAGGCCAGTGCATGGCAGAGAATGTGGGAGCCCTTAGTTGACATGGCCAGAGAAACCATCTCTGCAGAGATGATGGTGCTGAGACTTGATGATGCAAACAACCTTGTGTAGACGTAGGGCAGAGTGTTCTCAACTTAGCGGTATACTAATTCTATTGTGTGGGAAGTTTTAGGATACATATTCCTAGTTTCCTGCCTCAGAGATTCTGATTTAATTGGACCACGTAGAGTCCCAAGCATTTTTTTATTTAATTCTTCATTTGACTCTAATGTACAGTTAAAATTGACGATTCACCAATTTAGAGAACCAACTTTCCTGAAAGAAACCAAGCAGCCAAAAGGCTTTTAGGAAGAAATGGACTCAAAAGAAAGAAGGGAGAGCTGAGAAGCTAGATCACTGTGAGAGCAGGAAGACCTATGGGAGATCCACACCTGAAGTTAGAGGTCAGAGGTGAGAAAAGGCAAGATTACAGTTGGTCAAGTTAAGGAGTCTGAGCTTTATTTTAACTGCAGTGGAAGTCATTGGAGCTGTGTCTTGAATAATCAGATATAATTCACACTTTAAAAATATCTGTAGGGAGAAGTTAAAAGAGAAAAAGCTATTGTGGGAGGGATCCCAAGGGGGGGTGGAGAAGAACCTTGAACTGGAGTGGGGAAGGGAAGACTTTGAAACAAATTGGATTCCAAATACATGCTGGATCCAGAACCATCATAGTGTGGCAGTGGAAGGGAAAAATTGGGAATTAAGACTGACTTTTAGATTCTGGGTCTGGCAACAGGATAGATGAAAATGCCATTGATATAATAGAAGAAATCAGCTGAGGAATGGTTTGGAGTGAGGGAAGTTAAGAGTTTTCTTTTGGGCACATGATGTCAGCAACTCCTAATAGACATCCAAGTAAAGCAGTCAGAGGAGAAATCAGGGGGCATATCTGAAACTCAGAGGAGAAGATAGAGTTGGAGATATAAGTGAGAGGCTCATGAGGATATAGATGGCATTTGAACATTGGAGTGTTTCCAGAAGAGAGCACTCAACTGTGTCAAATGAACCTGAACTGTTGACTGAAAGGAATTCAGATAATTGACCACAAGGCTTGGCAAGATAGTGACCTTCATAACAGTTGTTTAGGTGGCATTTGGAAAGAATGGGAGTTGAGAAAATAGAAAATATGGTTGTGGATGGCTCTGGATGAGTTTTAATGATAACGGGGGCAAAGAAATTGGTCTCCAGCTAACAGGCATTGTGGAAGGTCTTTTATTATTGAGTTTAAGATGGGGAATGAATGAGTGAATGAATGAATGACTGAATGAATGAACGAACCAATGAACCAACTGTTGAAGTCTTAGATGAAGCCCAAAGCTAACTGCTTGGTGTTGTGTGTACCATACAAACAATGCTCTGGCTTTGTGGGCTCCTCAGAAAGAATTGGTTGGCATTGGCTTATCAAAGGCACAGTTCATTTATCAAATGCCCTCATGCAAAACAACCATAAATTTTCCTTTCAGGATTAGGGATATTTCCAGGTGTTTCCTGGATGATCCAGGTGGATCTGTGTGAGTACTTCCCAGGAAGGCCTGGTACTTTCCTTGCCTAGCAGGCTAGGTCCTGAGAAATCCTGTTGTAGTTGTCAGGACTAGTGTTCCTGATTCGGGTCTACTGAACTAGCTTTTAGGAGAAAAACCAGATTTGATGTCAGTGTTCTTTCCAACAGTTTACCTTATATTTTCCCCATAGTTTTCTTTCCCTTTTTATTAAAATAAATAAATAAATAAGGAAAAGAAAAATAACTCAGAAAAGAAACCAATGCAAATTTTTAAAAAAGTGTTTTGTTTTTTTATTTCCTGAATTAGCCCAAAGCAAACAACATCCAATGTTTTGGTGTGGTTCTGAGCATTCCATTCCCTGTGCCTGCTGGGATAATTCCTCTGAAGGCTGCCTCATCAATTAAGCCTGCCTCTGGTGAAGCCTTCACAGTCCCGAAATAAGGAATAACAGTTACAGGCATTTAAAAAGCAATATTTTTTTGCTTCCTTTTTGCAGTTTATTTCTGATTTCAAAGCATTGTAATCAGAGAATATGCTTGGTATGATTGTAATATTCTTAAATTTGTTGAGGCTAGTTTTGTGACCATACAGTGCAATATACAGATCCTGTATCATAGGACTGTATATTTGAAACCTATGTAATTGTATTAAACAATGTTATCCCAATAAATTTAAATAAATAAATTTAAATAAGTGAATAAATGAATAGTAATATTTTTCCTGCAAGTTGGAAATTGATTTATGACTTGGGGGGATCTTCCAATTTCATCTAATAAGTGGTTTCTTCAATTGAGTTCTTTTGCCAATCTGAGAGAAGCCCCCTGAAGACTGGCAGGTTTGTGGAACTTACTTGCCAGTTTATTCACTTTGATAAAAAATGAATAAACTTTGACATTTGACAAACTAACTATGTGCATGAAGAAAATCCAGTATCATTTTAGTCTAGATAATTACTACATGAAAACCATTTTTCAAGCTCTTTGAATTTCTTATAACCTGAACCACCTTTCTAAGGAATTTGAAAAATCTATGAAAGAGGATACAGAATGTAGTTTCTTATTGTTAGAAAGCAATAGATGATTGAGAGATTGATAGGTAGGTAGATAGTTAGATGATAGAGTATTGAGAGAAAACATCACACTTTTGGATCTATATGATTCTGATATGAGAAATAAAATGAACTTTGTCTCAAAGTTCTCTTTCTCCCCTTCTGCATTTTTTCCACCATCAACAAGCCACTTTCTTTGAAAGTCACCTTTCTTGGATGTTATTACACCTCATGGCTGCAAACGAATGAGCAAGCAACAATCATTCCCTTCAACAAGGTTAAATACATCAGGAAGCATTGAGATGTGGTTAGATTTGTCTCCTCAGATCTGGGCCAAAACATCATCTCTGAAAGACTTCCTTGATTAATTTTGACCAATTTCAGTCATTTCATTAGCACATGAATCCCATGATCCTTTAGGTTAGAAAGATAATTCATCCAACAAACATTTATTGAGCATTTACAATGCTCCAAGAACTGAAATGGGCCTTAAGCATTCAGAAATAGACAGTATTTCACCATTAAAAATAATTCTCAACCTAGATTTTAGAACGATAGAAAATAAAATAAATGTCTAACTCTTCTGCTTTCCCCTTGTTATTCCCATGATCTAGAAATAAATTTGCTTTTGGTAGGTTCACTGATAATAAAAACAGAGGACTTTTCTTTTTTTACTTTAGTCCAGAGGTTTCCTCCCTGATATATCGACATCATGTTTCTTAATTGGCTTGGCTCTTTTGAATCAATGATGTGAAATCACAAGGTCCTTTGACCTCTCATGCATGTGCCAAGAAGCATGTCCAAAATCCAGAGTCATTCTTTATTCATGGATGGATTGAGTTTGATGTGGAATATCAGGCTCTATTGGGCTGTATGTGCCAAGGAAGGCCAAGGATTGATCTTTGGTTCTTGGGCAAGGTCTTAACAAAGATAATATCCAAATGTTCTCTGATGACTATTTTATCACAGAGGACCAAAATATTTCAACATCCAAAAGTCAGTTGTGTTCTTTGGAATTCTCCATTTCTACGTTCATTACCTGGGTTAATTCTTAAGGAATTATGACTTCAATCTTCATGCTCCTGTTGAACATTTTAGGACTCTATATTTTTAGTCCCATTCCCAACCCATCATATAGGTCTGATATTAGGATATATGCTCTCAGCAATGCCTCTCAGATATTCTTCAAGGATTTAAAGTAAACAAATCTGAAGAAGTAGCTTTCCTGGCATCTGGAAGCAGGTGGAAATGGGTTACAACTGAATATTAGGAGTCACTGGATTGTTGATTTAATTAGCACAGGGTGAGGCTGGATATCTATTTCCTTACATTTCCTAGCTGATTCTAACATAGTGGGTATTTAAATATCCCAAAGTATAACCTATATTCCCACATCAATTATTATTATTATTAGTAGTAGTAGTAGTAGTAATAGTAATGGAACCCAAGCACCAGTATTTTTTTCTAAATCCCAAGGGATTCCAGTCAAAATGGAGAATCAGTGCCCTAGCCCTGCTGACTATTGGCTGTGTAATCTTGTGAACAGTTTAACCTGACCAAGTCTTAGTTCACTAATCTGTAAAGTGGGGATCATCATCCTGACTGTTTTAGAGAGTGTTATAAGGATTACATGAGATGATTTATGTAAAGTACTTCACAGTGTTTAGCACATCATAAATGCTCAATAAATACAAATATCATCATCTGAGTCAACTCAGGCTGTCATAACAAAATACCACAAACTAGATGGCTTAAACAACAGACATTTATTTTCTCACAGTTCTGGAGGCTGGAAGTCCAAGATCAGAGCTAGGTTCAGGTGAGGATTCTTCCTGGCATTTGGACTGGTGTCTTCTTGCTGTGTCTTCAAATGGTGGAAATCTCTCTCTCTCATTCTTCTCATAAAGCTACAGTCCCACAGAACTGAGACTCCTTTATGAGCTTATTTATCCTTAACTACCTCCTAATGACCCTATCTTGAGATAGAGTCAAATTGGGGATTAGGGCTTTAACATATGAATTTGGGGGAGACACAGTTAAGGCCATAGCACTCATCACTGGATTATCCTATTCCAAAACTCTACTGCTGGGGTGGCTAAATCTCTGGGTTTGCCCAGGATGTTCCTGGCTTCAGCAGTTAAAGCCCTGCATCCCTGTATACCTCTGTTGCAGGCTGCATCTTACAATATTGAAAACAGGCAAGGTTAACTTTCCAAAGTTAACCCATCCAACCAAATAATCAAGCTAGAATCCTTAGCCATCCTGGCATCATCCCTCACATCTACTTTTTTGCATTTGCTCAATCACCAAATCCAAAAAAAATCTAACTTAAAAAAATATATCTTAGTTATGCCTCCAAATCTCATTTGTGTTGCCAGCTCCACTGGTTATGCCCTCATTGTCTCTCATCTAGAGCATCACAGAACCCTCCATAATAGACACTTCTCAATATAAACCTATCATGAGTGTGTGTCAGAATTCCCCGAGAAATTGTTGAAACACCAATTGCTGTCTCTTTGTTTCTTCCTGTTTTCTGATCCTGTAGGTTTGGGGTGGGTCAGAGAATTTGCATTTCCAGCCTGAGATGCTGACCCTTTTGGTTCAACAACTTTTGGGTTTGGAACTGCACATCCAGAGGCAATGGGGAGATGGAGCCCACTGGAGATTCCAGAAGCATGTGGGTCATGCAGCAGCAACACATTCCCCTCCGGGCCTTTTGTAGATGCAGAATTCCATGTCAGCAGAAAAGACCTGGCACCAGATTCACTTATTGTCAAGTGACCTGCTCAGCTGTGAACTCTTTTTATCCCATCCTCGTTCCTGTTCACAATAATCACTCCTGATTCAAAATGCTGAGTCAGTCACTCTTAACAGATGATTTAGGTGGGGACATCACTAACTTGTGATTTGGACTTTGTTATCATTCATCATGCTCAAGTCCTCTCAGCATGTTCCAGACTCCTCACCAGTCCAAGGTAGATGGATGTCTCCAAACACTTGAAAATGCTTCTGAAATCTTCACCTGGCCTAGATATGTTTTTTAGTGTATTCATTCAACCTGGATCAATTCTGGATTCCATTCATTCATTCATTCATTCATTCAATAAGTATTTATTGTGCTGCTGAGTGTCAGAACCAGGCATACAGTAATGAGGATGTTCAGATACCTTTTAATTCCTATGAATCTTAGAGTCCAGGGAAGTTCCTTGATGTCTGAAACTTGGACAGAAACTCAACTGCCCTGATCCTGGCATTCTCTCCTATATGGAAAGCAAAGAATTTTTCTCCTCTGCTCTTGGGCCTCAGCATGAACAATGTGACCAACTCCTGAAGTTTTTACCTACTGCCATATTCTTAAGATAGGGACACTTACACTCTCACATGCACACAAGTTTCATCATGTCACATGTTGCTCATAACTTCTTCAGTAAAGCCTCTCTCAGCATTGTATTAATTATTGTTGCTGCTCAACTAATTGCTCCAAAACTTCTCATCTTAAAATAGCACATATTTTCTGAAAGTTTCTTTGGAATAGGAATTTGGATGTGACTTAGTGGCATCCTCTGCTTCTTGTTGTCTCACATAGCCATAATCAAGGTGTCTGTCGAGAGTCTGTAGTCCCATCTGAAGGCTTGACTAAGAAATGATCTCATTCTAAGAAGCCTCCTTGCTTATTGCTGACAGCATTCAGTTCCTCATGGGCTGTTGGACCAAAGAACTCAGCTCTCTTTTCACTATTGACTGATGGCCATGCTCTCTTCCTTGTCTGGTGGGCATACACATGTGTATAAGCTACAACATTCACTAAGTATAAAATCCTACAAAATGGCACTCACTTTGTACCAGTTAATTCTATCATAAATCATGCTTTATATTTTAGCTATATATGTGGATATGTATAAGCCTAGCCCCAGGAGATCACTGGTCACTCCATAGCAAAGGGGCATCCATGTGAAGGACCGGTGTTCCATCTAATATATGGGATATTAACCCATATCATGACTCCTTTGAAAATCCAAGGTTTGAGAGTGGATTCCCCTTATATTAAATTGACCTAAAGTTTATTCTTTTAGGAGAGGGACATGAACATCAGCTATAATTAACATGGGGAGTGTAATTTGGAGAGAGCTGGCTCACTGAGCCATCCTGAGGAATCGGCAAACTACTTATTCAACACCTCCCTCTCAAGGCATAGAGATCTTCAAGTGAAAACCTCATCTCAGTTGCTACTCTCCCAAAGTTTCCTCTATGACAAAGGCTTATAATATATAATGGGCCCAGAAAAAGTAGAGTCCAAAACCAGACATATTTATCTCCCACGATCCTTTAACACTGGCATGTAAGATTTGCAGCACTCGGCCCAATGTGGACTTTATGCTATGGGATTGAGTCTCTGGGATGCAGAATGACACATTAGACAGGGTTATTAGTGGCTTACTTAGTGTGATAGCATCAACTGGAGAACACTTCCTGGGATCTATTCCCGCCGATAAGAACTTACCAGTGCACATATTGATTGGAGATTTATCTGTACCATCTGTGGCTCTGAAAACTAATGATTTGGGCCCATGTTTCCTTCAAAGGTGAATACTGAGAAGTACCATGTGAATATATAGGAAGCTCATGCTGATAAGTTCTTGTATTCAGGCCAGTATTGCAGAATGTGTTGCAGGCTAGTTTCTGGACTAGCCTGCAAAACTTGGAACTTCTGATATTAGGTCAAAGTAGTGATATGTAAGACAAAATAAATATAACATTAATACTAACAGTGCATTCAATTTATTGAGAATCTGTTATGGGGTCATAGCCTATGCTAGCTATATGATATGTATATCATGTGTCTCAGCTGGCAACATGCCAGTACGTATTAATTAGTCTCCACATGTTAAAGATAAGCAAGCCAAGTCTCAGAGAAGTTGAGAAACCTTCTCATAATTAAACACTTAATAAGTGGTAAAGTTGGGATTGAACTCAGTTCTATCTGAAGCCAAAGTTCAAGCTTTTTCTAGCACACCATTGAGCCATAAGATGTTCTGGAGACAGTGGAATTATTTTATACATTGAGCTTTGATAGGAATTCTTAATTACAATTTCTGTCAGAGACTTACTTTCTGTTTGAATATTTCAGGAATAGGAACCTCCCTTTGCAAGGCAGCCCAATTTACAGGAAATGAAAGAAATATTTTATTTATTATTATTTTTAATGCTTATTGTAATTATTGTTTTTTTATATTTTTATTGATTTCAGAGAGGAAAAGAGAGGGAGAGATGGAAACATCAATGATGAGAGAGAATAATGGATCAGCTTACTCCCACACGCCCCCTAATGGGGATCGAGCCCACAACCACAGCATGTACCCTTGACCAGAATTGAACCCAGGACCCTTCAGTCTGTAGGCCGACACTCTATCCACTGAGCTAAACTTACCAGGGCAAGAAATATTTTAAAGCGCTTCCTCATTTTAATCCATATGTACATAATTTCCTTCTAACTTCTTTCGATCTGCAGTTCCCATCAGGCATGTTTATGGGACTTTACAAAGAATGCAGTCATGCATATGTTTAAGAGTCTACATATCTTTCTGTGAAAATGGTTCTGAAGGAGTCCTGAAGCATATTCCTACTTAAGAATTTATTTATATCAAGTGCGCTGGCAGACTGTGACCTGCAGGCCAAATCTGGTTTCTTGTTTTCTTTTTGCTTTATGTTTTTTTTTCAAATCTGTTTTTGTACATAAAGTTTTGTTGGTGCATTGCCATGCCTACTCATTTATGTAATGTCTATGGCTGCTTTCAAGCTGTACTAGGCAGAGTTGAGCAGTCTTGACAGATACAGTCTAGCCCACAAAACCAAAAATATTTACTATTTGGCCCTTTACAGAACAAGCGTGCTGCTCTCTGTTCTGAAACATTAAAATCACCTGGAAAAGGTATTTAAGAAGTCAATGAGGTGGGGGAAGAGAGCTTTCCATGCATTTGGAGTAGCACATGAGAGGTTCCAAATCAGGAAAGAGCTTTACTTATTGATGGGACTGAAAGGTGTTTAGTGGCACTGGAGCAAAGAGAACATGGGAATGAAGACAGGAGAGGTGTTCAGGCAACATAACATGGATTCAGTGAGCTTTGGAAAATATCTGGATGGTATGTGATTTATTAAAACAAATGAAGGGTTTAAAGTAAATGAAGCAATATGAACAGACTCATGTTTTAAAAGTCTTCCACCAGTTGCGTGCTGTAGGGAGAAGAGATCAGAGAGGAGAAGGGAAGGACACAGGATGACAGGTGGAGACCTCCATAACCTAGCTGAATAGCAATGCTGACTTGGACTAGGCTGTCCCAAGCCATATATACTGTCAAGACATTCAATTGGACTCAATGGAAAAAATGGTGAACAATGAACTCTGGGCAGCTAGGAAAATTCTCACAGAAGATGGTGGAATTGAAAAGAGCCTGAAATAGTGGCTGGAGTTGGATACCCAAGAAAAATCAAGTGTTTTTTCTCTCTCTTACCACATTCTAATTTAGAAAGAGATTTTAAAAAACAAACAAACAACAACAACAAAACAAAACATAGCAAGTATGCAATAATTCTCTATAAAAATTCTTGATTTGTATTATCTTTTCTTGGCAAAATAGTCAACATCATATCAGAGCTGCACTCACACACAGTTCAGCTTTCTCTCTCCAACCCATTGAATTTGCTCCAGGAATCTGCCATTTTGAGTGTTTCAGATGTTAACCCATCTCCAATAATAATTACAAATGGAATGTTTGCTTTGCTTGATAAAATTTAGAGTTCCTTTGGTTGGCTAATATTTGTTATTCTTTCTTTAAAACCTATTATTAGGAAATGCTTGCAATGGTGAACTTTTGAGTGTTTTGTTTTATTCAAAAGGGTGTTATGCTTCATACTATGAACCATGAGTGCATGCATATGAGCAATGTGAATACACACACATAAACATGGTAGGAAAAGAGACCTTTATTCTGACAAAATTAATGGAAATACTAGTCTTTAGTCAGTACCATCAACTTGATTCAAATAAGTTATGTAAGTGCAATCACTGACCCTCCTGGGGTTTAGCTCTTTGTATTGGAATATGGGCATATTCATGATCAAAGAAGAGTTGAGTCTACCAGTGACATTTACTTTGCTGCTCTCTCTTCTTCATTGTTGTTTAGGATAAGCAACACCACTTTTAATGGTTTGTTCATGTATTTTAAATGGGTTGCCAAGTAGAATACATTAATTCCTTATGGAAAGGAAATGTAGTCAGTGACATCATCCAAGCTCCATGAGTGATGCATTTCAAGGTGGATGAGAAATATCCTACAGGATGCTTTACTGATGTTCTATATCAATAAAGTTTGGAAAAAGTCGGTATTGATGGCACAGCACCCAACGGGTATTCTATGTAGGGAGGAAGAGAAATAAAAGAGCTGGGACAGTAGATGAGGCTGTTTTGTGGATGCTTGCAGACCTGGCTGGGCTCCGGGGGGCTCCCTGCAGAACATGTCCTGCTTTGGAATGGGTGGAGGCTTCTCAGAACCCCTCTTGGCAGTCATGGTGAGAAAGGAAAGGAAGGTTGGGGAAGGCCACGTTGGAAGGTACTCATTCCGTGTGAGAGATGGTGCCTGGAAATAGCTTTTGTCCTGGCCAAAGGACGTACCAAAAGACATTGGGTGAATGTCATAGTTTTGGCCAGGAAACATCTGGCTTACTCAGGAAACGGATGAAATTTGAACATAGGCACATCTGTGATGATAGTAGGGTAGGATCCAAGAATGTGAAGAAATTTCAACTGTTGGGAGGGAAGATATAATTGAAAAAATAAGAAAAGAAAAATATCTAATAATCTCTGTTCTTTCCACCCGCCCCCGCCCCTAATTTTAGCAAATAGTCTTATTTTTTAATTTTACTTGAACAGGGTTTGCATCAGATATATTATAAATATCAAGATAGAAGGTTCAAGAGAATAGATTTCCAAGGAAAGGTCAAAGAAAGAAGCCAAGCAAAGTCTTCTAGAAGAGATATTTCAAACTTAGTTTTTCTGCAAAACTAATAATAATCAGGGCCCACTTGGGAGATGGCAGATTAGATGCCTAATTAACATATGGCCCTGTGGTCATACTTGATGGCTACTCTCTAGTAGGAAAGAAAACATCTTCAAAATATTTTAAAGATTGCCCAGTCAGATAAAAGACTTTAAAAGCGGATTAAACAATTCAAAGTAAGAGAGGCAAAATGGAGATTACTGATGAGGCAATTTGGATGCTTACAAATACATAGGAAACGAGATATCAGGGAGGCATCAGCGGCAATTTAATAAGTCAAGAGCCAGAAGCCCCCATCTGGGAAGGTTTGCATCTCCCACTAATCTGATTCATTCTGGACTCCACTGCCCCCTATTTCCTGGCCCCCAAAAAAACCTTTATTATTTCTCATGCATTAATTTAGGGTGGGCCAAGAGGTAGGGTGGAAAAGAAATAAAATGAAGAAGGAATCCAAGAAGACGATACAGAGAATGTTTTAAATGTGCAGAAATAGGAATATCTTGGTAGCTTGTATCTTTACGAAAGTTTCAAATGAGAATTTTGCCCAAGCTTGGGTTCAGAAAAGTCCAAAATGCCAACCATTAGGTGGAAACAACCCCAACACCAGAGAAGCCATGGGAGTAAAAAGCACGAGAGTGAAATTGACCCAAATGAGATTTTATAATCAGAATAGAGAAGGAGAGAGTTGAGACAGCAGCATTTTCCACTCTGAACTCAGAGAAAGGACCCAGTGAGGACAGGTTTCAGTGCATTCTTAGAAGTTAACGTGTTTCTGGGTCAGCATCTCTGAAAGTTGGGCTGAGTTTTTTGGAGGTGATGGAGGGTGTCATTAAGTGAAAGTGAAATTCAGCCAGGACATAGAACTCCCTTTAAAAAAAATCTTTATTATTGAAAGTATTACATATGTCCCTTTTTTTCCCCCATTGAGGCCCTCCAACCCGCCCCTGCCCTTCTCACCAGGCCTATTGTCTGTGTCCATGGGTTATGCATATATGCATACAAGTTCTTTGGCTCCCTTTCAAATCATGAACTCCTAGAGAATAGGACCTCTGTTTCTCATCGAAAGCCTCATAATTCCAGGACTTAATTCAGTGACCTGAGTATCTATCCCTTGTAGATCCCTGCACACAGCTCAGGAAATACTGTTATACAGACATCAGTGTCATGAACATTAAGGGGCATAGCCTTAACCTTTGTTACCTACTCTTAGCCTTCACTTCTCTTCCATAAAATGGAAATAGCATACCTATCTGGTAAGACTTTTGTGAGAAGTAAGACCGTGGTGAGAGCTAACATGGGTGAAATAACAATAATGCTTAGCCTCTTTTTCGTTCCCTCAGTTCAGGGTCTGCTGAAAGGTGAAGGGTCTTCTGATGTAGCATCAGCTTGATCCATGTGGGAAAAGCCAAGCGTGAGGCATTGGGTGAGGTCCAAATCGTCCATAGTCAAATCCATCTGTTCCTCTTCATTGAGGCTGCATCCTGTGGGTAAGGTGGCCTGGGGCCTGGGGAGGATGCTTGAGGGGACAGTTGCCAAAGAGGCCAATAATTCTGTCAGAGGGTTGAGGACATACAATGGGACCTGAAGGCATCCAGCCAATATCAGACCTACCTCCAAACAAGGGCAGCCACTCTGTTTATCACCAGCCAAGCTTGTCCCTTCTCATCATCAAAGCCTGGGGTCTTCCCATTTTGTATTTGTTTGTTTGTTAATTAGTTATTTTGTGAATTAGACACCTGGGTAAGGCAGCATTCTGTGAAGGGCTTGTTTTGACTTGGCCTGACTGGGCATTAAAATCTTAGCCAGACCAACCAGTTGGCATGTACCCACTCTGGGCTGTTTGGAAAGCGGGGTGCACAATGGTTAACCACTCAAGGTTTGGAATCAGGCTCACTGGGTCAGCATTTTTTCTCTTCCACTACTAGTTGGAGCATCTAGACATGTCCAGCTTCAAGGAGCCAGTGATGGGACCTATTTTTATTATCAACTATAGTCCAGTTCCTCCTTCGCTCTCCTTCCTCCAAAGGAGGCTTTCACACTGGGTTTGAATCCTGGCTCCTGCATTTACTTGCTAGGTGACCTTGGGGGGGAAATTTTGTCAAAGGGAGCTAATATTACCCATTGGGGGATTAAACAAGGTATAGTTTATCCCTAGCAGGGTTTCTGTTGCATGGTGAACTTTCAATAAATGCTAGCTATTATCATCATTTTCTTGGCTGAGACCATCTCTCCCCCAGATGTACACATGGCTTCATGACTTCTTTCAGGGCTTTGTTCAGAAACTACTATTTTGAGTGCAGTATTCCATTATCCCTTTGAAACCCTGAATTTCACTCCTGCCCAGTGCTACTCCATTCTTTCCTCTGCCTTATTTTTATGTATGTGGTTTTCACAATCTCAGACCAATTTACCTATCATTTATCTATTATCTATCTATCTATCCATCCATCCTTTGATCTATCCATCCACCAACTTACCCACTCACTCATCCATCCTTCAATCTATACTTCCGAAAGCCTACTCATTATCCATCCATCATCCATCCTCTGGCTAGCTATGTTTGTCATGTTTGCCTCTTTCTTCTAGAATATAAGTTTAAATAGGGCAGACATTTTCATGTGTTTTTTTTCCCCTCACTGCTATATCTACAGCACCTAGAACAGAGCCTGGCACTTATTATTCAATAAATATAGAATGGTTTCATGAATATTATTATTGTTGTTGCTATTAGTATTTAGGTTGGAGCTTTGTGATAGCAGTATAATACTTAGTTCAGAGTCATTAAACTCATGTACTAACCTGAGAGCTAGATAAAATAATTTCCACCTATTAAAATCCATATTATTAGGATAATAATATAGTGTGTGTTTTTTTCTGCATTGGGACTAGTGGGGTAGTTAGCTCAGTGATGTACCATCAGACTCACAAGATCTGAAGAACACAGGCAGTCATTCATTCACTTGCTAGGAGCATTGCTTTGTTGGGAATTGCCCTTGGCTAATGAGAGTTGCCTTATCCAAAGTCATGAGTCCTTCCTAAAGACAGCTCACATCTGGTAACTTGTAGGTGCAGTGGCATGAAGGGATGACTCGCTTGTCCTAATTCAAGGCAACTCTAAAGAGAAAGCTCAGATTCCTGAGGGGTTGGCTGAAACCTCAGTTACTACTGCATCTCACCCCAGCTTTTCCTTCTCCCTGGTCCTGCTTCTTTCACTCCCATGAATGTATTGATTATGAGAGCTTCCTCTTAATACAGTTTCTGCATATAAATCTCCATCTCAGAATCTACGTCCCACTGACATTTTATTACTATTTGTGAAAACTTTTATTCTTTGTGTGTGCATATGCCTAACTTTCACATTACATACAGACTCCAAGATATGATTTCTCAAAGGTAATGCCTCTTTCCAATGTGAAGCATATAATGCTTCACCACTTGAAATTAGCTTATTTTGCTCATGTAAGAAATAAATGCTGAGTGTCTGCTATGTGCCCAGCACTGTGTTAGACTTGTTAAATGGAGAATTTAAATCTACCTCTAGGTTCTCCACCATGGTTGCATGGTTTGCTGTGATTGAAAGGGTTACCTTCTATTCCCTTTCCCAGGTTGGGAAGAATCCCTATGAGCCAAGTTAAAAAGGATGTTTCCATTAAACATAACTATCTATTCTATACTGCTTTCTGTATACCCTGCCTCAGATCAGCTCAGAAGTGTGATTCTGTCTAAATATATACATATATCATCCAACTGAAAAAATAAATTGGGTTATTCTATGAATCTTCTTAGTGTGTCTAATGTGTCTTGGAGTTTTGTCCATTTTTCATTCATTCTTGGTCTCTCCATTCTTTTTTTTTAAGACTCAATAGTGTGGCTGCATGTTTTTTGTTTTGGTTTTGGTTTGGTTTTGTTTTGTTTTGCATGGTTTTCTTTTATTTTTTCTTTCTTTTTTTTCTGTGTCAACAGAAGCTTTGATGGGAGGAAGAAAATACACCTCACTGGCTCAAAATGTCTTGGAACTCTGTCATTTGAACTCAGGACAATGGATTAACTAAGAAAAAAACCACAGAAAAAGCTTAGCAGAAACTATAAATTGTGTCAAGATAAATCTTTAAATGTGGTTGGCACCTCTGCCCATCTGTTTACCTTCCTTGAAAATGTTATTTTTCTTTATTGATTAAGGTATTGCATATGTGTCCTTATTCCCCCATTGCCCTCCCCACTCCCCCACCCATGCTCTCACCCCCCTGTTGTCTGTGTCCATTGGTTAGGCTTATATGCATTCATACAAGTCCTTTGGTTGATCTCTCCCCATTATACCCACCCTCCCCTACATTCCCTTTGAGATTTGGTGGTCTGATTGATGCTTCTCTGTCTCAGGATCTGTTTTTGTTCATCAGTTTATGTTGTTCGTTATATTCCATAAATGAGTGAGATCATGTGATATTTATCTTTCTCTGACTGGATTATTTCGCTTAGCATAATGCTCTCCAGTTCTATCCATGCTGTTGCACATGGTAAGAATTCCTTCTCTTTTTTTTACCACAGCATAGTATTCCATTGTGTAGCTGTACCACAGTTTTTTAATCCATTCATCTACTGATGGGCACTTAGGCTGTTTCCAAATCTTAGCTATGGTGAATTGTGCCGCTATGAACATAGGGGTGCATATATCCTTTCTGATTAGTGTTTCTAGTTTCTTGGGATATATTTCTAGAAGTGGTCTATACACCAATAGTGAACTTACAGAAAGAGAGACTAAAAAAGCTATCCCATTTACCATCACACCAAAAAAAAAAAAAATTAAGATACCTAGGAATAAACTTGGCTAAGGAGGTAAAAGACCTATACTCAGAAAACTACAGGATGTTGAAAAAAGAGATAGAGGAAGACACAAACAGATGGAAGAATGTACTATGTTCATGGATTGGTAGAATCAACATCATTAAAATGTCCATACTACCCAAAGTAATCTATAGATTCAATGCACTGCTCATTGAAATACCAATAGCATATTTCACAGACCTAGAATGAACTCTAAAAATTCATCTGGAATAAAAAAAGACGCCGAATAGCTGCAGCAATCCTGAGAAAGAAGAACAAATACCAGATATCAAGCTTTATTACAAAGCCACTGTTCTCAAAACAGCCTGGTACCAGCACAAGAACAGACATATAGATCAATGGAATAGAATAGAGAACCCAGAAATTGACCCAAACCACTATGCTCAATTAATATTTGACAAAGGAGGCAAGAACATACAATGGAGTCAAGACAGTCTCCTCAATAAATGGTGTTGGGAAAATTGGACAGACACATGCAGAAAAATGAAACTAGACCACCAACTTACACAAAAATAAACTCACAATGGATAAAGGACTTAAACATAAGACCATATAAAACTAGACAAATCCAAAGGCAGCAAAATCTCAGACATATGCCGAAGCAATTTCTTCACCAATACCACTCCTAGGGCAATGGAAACTAAAGAGAAAACAAACAAATGGGACTACATCAAAATAAAAAGCTTTTGCACAGCAAAAGAAACCATCAACAAAAAAAAACAAGAAAGCCCACTGCATGGGAGAACATATTTGCCAATGTTATCACCAAAAAGGGTTTAATCTCCAACATTTACAGCGAACTCATACAACTTAACAAAAGGAAGATAAACAACCCAATCAAAAAATGGGCAACAGACCTAAATAGATACTTTTCAAAAGAAAACATAAGGAAGGCCATGATACCTATGAAAACATGCTCAAAGTCACTAATCATCTAAGAGATGCAAATTGAAACAACAGTGCAGTACCATCTCACACCTGTCAGAATGGCTATCATCAACAAATCAACAAACAACAAGTGCTGGTGAGGATGCGGAGAAAAAGGAACCCTCGTGCACTGCTAGTGGAAATGCAGACTAGTGCAGCCACTGTGGAGAACAGTATTGAGTTTCCTCAAAAAAAAACTAAAAATGGAACTCCCATTTTACCCAGTGCATCGTTTTCTTTAATTCATCAGCTCAGTCACTCAACAAATATTTATCAAGTGCTTCCAAAACCAGCACACCTTTTTAGCTCTGAATAAGACCAGTGATACCCTACCTTCAAGGAGATAAGATTCTAGTGGGGAAATCAGAAAGTAAACAAGAATGCAAGCAGAAGAATCTTGTCAAAGAGAATGAAATGTGAAGAAATGGACTATGATAGATAGTGAGGATGGAAAAAACAAACAATCAAACAAACACACACACACACATACTCAAATTGGCTGGTCAGAGAAGGTCTCTCTCAGAAGGTGATCTTAAATCTGAGTCCAAAGAGGTGGAACAAGACAGACACAGGAAAATCACGGCCTAGGCATTCCAAGCAGGAACTGCAGCATGTGTCAGTGATATGAGACAGCAGTAACTGTGGCTTCTTCAAGGACCAAATGAAAGCCAGCATGCTTGAGCTCAGACAGTGTACATGTGTTTGTTGAGGGTTTGGTTCTAAAACACAGCCTAGCCTCCGACAGAAACATCTCATGGGATTTCCTATCTATGACAAATATAGTTTGAAATTCATTATTCATCAAAAATATTTATTAAGCATTTACTATGTGTGAAAGATAAGAGGGTAAGCAAAGCTAACATAACATCTGCTCTCATTGAGTTTATGGCCAGCAAAGAGACAGAAACTTTCAAAAGAAATAATTGAACCAGCACAACATGTATTTGATAACCTAATGCTGCTTGGAGCATTATATTTGCAGATGGTAAAGTCTAGCCCCTTAGCATAACTCTCTTTCCCACTAAGGCAGTGAATGGTCCTACTCCATAAAAATAAATAATGTCATCTACAGGAACCCATTGGTCTTTGAATTAATTTTAACCACACGGCTAATTCTCATTAATCACTGTAACACATCATTTGTTAGATGGTGCCTCTGGAAGTTCTCATTCATCCCGTGGTATAGTCCTATATAAAATGGTTTTCTTCCCTACTTCCTTGAGTTCTAGAAACATGGCTTCTCTGAAGATGTCAATGATCACTTGGTGTTCAGAATTTCTCATTTAACTCAGCAGGTTCCTCAGCTGTCGTCCAATGCTAAACGTTTTATTTCAATTGCTATTTTAACATGTGTTCTTTTTTATGTTATGACCATGGAAAAGTGTTTAGCAATCTATCTCCTATTTGTCCTCCATTCCATTATTAATATTGTCCTTTAGCAACATCCTCACTTGGAATACCATCATGTCACCTGGTCCCACCTTGCCAAGAAGTAATGGAAAAGCTTATTTGGCAAATGACAGATAGATTGGAAAAAGTGGGGCTTCCGACTCAGGCTTTTCTGAGTTTGTAATCTCTTATGTGGACTAGGTATGTGGCTTTGGGCAAAGTGCAAATGTTATCTGGGCCTTCTTTCCTGATTTGCAAAATGAACCTTAAGGCCAGGTGAGTTGATTGAGGCATTTGCTTCAAGTGAAAAATTTAAGGGGGCAACAAATAACTCTAAAAAAGATTATTTTTAAATAGTGTTATGCATATTTAATAAAATTCACAATTAATGCAAAAAAAGAGTTATGCTAGGGGCGAGACTTTACCATTCACAATAAAAAAATTGAAATTTTAAAGAAAGCTAGAATCTGACAGGACGAGAATTAGAATAAGGCGAGAGAGTCTGAGTTGTACAAATGTTGGGTGCCCCCTTAAATTTTGCACTGGAGCATGTGCCTCATTTACTCACATTAGCCCTGGTCCTAATCTGCTTAATAACATTACATAATAAATCTGTTATAAAAATACATTTGATATTGAGGTAAGGAATATTACACAGTGACTTATATCTACTTAAGATATTTCTCTTCCCCACTTCCCATCTTTGACATCCTAATCTGCCTCCCCAGATGATACAAGATGGACAAAAGTGAGCCTTTCACTCATTGAGTATTTATCAGCGCTACCTACAACTCATCAACTCTCCTAAGCCCCAGAACAATGGTCTAGCCAACTGTGAGATGCTTCTAAGTGCTTTTCTTTCATATGGATCTCCCTCCTTCTCTCTCAACACAGTGTTGGCAGCATATTTATTTACTCTCTGCAACAAAACCACTGCAGCCCTAGGCTGGGACACTCTCTGGCTCCCATGACACTTACCCAGACAGCATCTAGATCTATGACTTGAAACTTTCCATCAGCCTCCCTCCCTTGCACAAACCGAGACATCATGCACACTCATCACCTCAAATCTTGTGCCAAGTTCTTGCTTTATGCACACAATTTCAGATCCATGGCCATTTGGGCAAGAGGCCTAATATGAACTCCTAAGTATCTTCTTGGCACCGATTCCCTACCTAGTGCTGTGGCCAAAATCCTCCTCGCCCACAGGATTCTCTGTACTCACTAGTGCAGAAAATGAAGGTTTTCTCTGTTTCCAATGATCTACTATGCTCCTTCATAGTCATACAACATTTCCAAACCCACGGAATCCTTCCTTCAGCCCCTAACCATAGCTCCTGACCTACTGACATGAGATGACCTAAACTTGGGGGTTCAAGTGTCTCACCAAACCTGTGGCTTGGGCAGGTGGGAGCACCAGGCCAGCATGATGGTATTTCATGAAGGATGTCACTAAAGAACAATGTCAGAAATGGAATTGGGGAGAAATAGAAGAAAGGTACAATGCTAAAACCTTTGCAAATGGAAAAGCTCAAAAGTTACTAATGCAATGGCAGAGAATACTAAAAATGGGAATTGAAAGAAGATCTTATGGACTGGATAGATGGCTGAAGAACTTACTGAGATAAATTAGAATTTTTGAATACCAAGTGGTTATTGAAATCTTAAGAGAAGCCATTCTAGAATAGACTGAGGAAAGTGGGAAAGGAAAACATCTTACATAGGACCCTACCATAGTATAAACGGGTGTCTCCAGAGACAAAAATATAATAAATGATTTATAAGGGTGATTAATGGGAATTAATAATGTGGTTCAAATCCTCCCTCCCCCACGAGTTCTTATAATGTCCTCAAATCTACTTTGAGCAGCTTTGACTTAGGTAGTTTGGGTATGCGGAAGGATTGGACAAGACCATCCCTCCAGAGAAAATGACCTGGATATTTTGTGTGTGTTTGTGTGTGTGTGTGTGTACACATGCATGTGTGTGTGTGTGTGTGTGTGTGTGTGTGCATGCATGCGTGCGTGCACGTGCATGCAGCATATGCTTTGTCAAAGACTGTGCCAATTAAAAAAAACACCTATATTCTCATTCTAACAGACTTGACCCCAAGGCATTCTTGGACATCATTGGAAGTTAACTATGGAATTCAAGGACTAGGGTTATATCAAAGTGCTAAGGGTTTGCTTCTCAAGTCAGACAGGCTGAGTTTGAATCCTGCCACTGTGAGCTCTTGACTTCATACAAATTATGGGAATAAGAATGGTAATACCAACCTCAAAGGGTTATGAGGATCAAATGAGAAAATTTATTCATATATAAAGAACTAGCTCCCTGCAAAAGCCAGTAAATGTTAGGGTTATAGTTATTCAGATTAATTCAGTTGTTTTGAGTATGCTACTACATTTTCCTAATAAACCCCATCTAACCATGTTAATCTCATTTTATAATGCTCAGGAGTCTGTACCAAATTCCTGGTTGTTTAACCTAGCAGAGATTTATTTATTGCTCATAAAAGTCCACTGTGGGTCCTGGCAACTTTCTAGAATAACTTTTCTCCATGTGGTTACTCAGTGTTCATGGCTTTGCCCTCCCAACTGGAGGCTTTGTGGGTCTTCAGTAGGGAGAGAGGGGATTCAGGTCCACCTATTGTTAATTTCAGCCTGGGAGTGACAGCCATCACATATGTCCATAGCCTTAATGGCCAGAGCTGGTAACAGGGCTGCCCCTAAATGCAAGAATGCAGAAAGAAGGAGGAGTGGATAGGATGAGAAGTAATCGCCATTTTCTCTGCCACACTCTCCTTTACCTTTAGAATCAAAACGAAATCTCTGCAATACCATAACTTTTATCTTGCTATCTCCCTTCCTTCTTATCTCCCACCATTGTCCACCTTCTGTTTTGAAATACTGCTGCTAAATATGGAGGCATTTCATGAACTACCAGACATCTATGCCTTTTCCATGATCATCCTAATTGGATGCTATCTCTATTCGTCCACTAGACAACCTCCTATGACTCTGAAGTCTCAGTCCCTTTGAGAGCTTTCTTTTAGGGATGATGAATTTTTGTGACAGATAGAGAAGAGCCCATCACTTTCATGTAACCACTCCCCTGCTATTCCTCACTCCCACAGGTGGCGTCTGAACCCAAAGTCTTCGCCATCATTAGTTTTAAGCCATACTTCACAGTGACCTTAATAAAAATTTAATGACCATATAACATACATTATCCCATAGCTGTGTTAATTAGTCTTCCATATGATATCATCTCTGCTCCTGGGATTTTTATGGCTGTCATATACCTCATAGGAACGACTTAGCCATTTTCTACTAACTAGGTAAAATTCTATTTAGTTTTCCAAGCATGGCAAAAGAAATATATCCTCTAAAACATCACTATGTATCTATAATACCAAAATAATTATAGAACAATATTTCAAGAATATTATCTCTTTCAAACAAATATGTAAACTTTAAATTATAATTTTTTCATAATTAAAACTGATGGAACCCATTTGAATCGTGTTTCATTGTTATTTTAGGAGATTTTAATGTTTTGAAGACTTTGTAATATTTTCACCTAAGTACACCATCAGACATACATATAATGTTGTCAACTTTTACCTTTAACCCATCATGCCAGTCCTCTGAAAACATGTACCAGTCTTCCTAATGTTCACTTGGTATGTATATTTAGGAATATAGCTGAAATTTTCGGTTCTCTTTTAGCATTTTGGCACTTTATGACCACAGCTTCACTCCTCAAACCCAAGTTAAATTGTCTTGAAAGGAAGGCAATACAATTGACCAGAGATTTAGAATATTTTTTTAAATCACTCAAGTTTTATTTGAGATAATCTGAATAGTTTCATTACAAATGTGTGACTTTTATAACTATGGATTTAGTGTGTACTATGTCCAAAGAGTAGGGTCATGAAAAATTAAAAGATAAATCATATTTTTATCTGGTCCATATCAGTTTGACATGTTTTTTGTTTTGTTTTGTTTTCATTGTAAGTTCCTCAAGGCAAAGACAGAACCATCTCTATCCTGTTGTCCTAAACCTTCTTGTAGCACCTTGAGTATCTTAAATTAATGATGTCCTGAGGGCAACAGATAATTTAACCAACAAAATAAATGTAGCCCTCCTACTTTCCACTGAAAATTTTAACATATGTTCCTCATCATCTCCAGAGGTGATACAAACAGAAGACATAATTATATTCAAAAGGGTTTTAAGGGATGTTTAAAAACCAGAGAATACCTTATATTGTCCTTAAGGTTCACAAAAGCATCAGGGAGGATGGATCGGTGGTGTCTTTGTTTGAATACCTACTAAGTTGCAAGTTCCTTGATGGCAAAGAACCTGACAAATGACATGCATTTATCTTTCTACAGATATTTATGGCATACACCTTTGTGTCTAGCACTGCCCTGAGTAAATAAATGCTTAATTAACATTTCTATATTCTTCAATCCATTCAAAGGAGTTAGAGTTGTCTTTCTAGTAGTGGTGAAGTCCTAGACATGCACAAGATGGCAAGTAGATAGTTGCCTTGGGTGGGAACTGAAGCCACGCTTGTGAATCAGAAATCAGGCTAATGGATCCAAGGTGAAATACCCCTCACATGCATCAACCTGTTTTAACCCATCAGACTCCCTGTCCATACATATTATTCAGCGTCCATTTCTACAAAACCAACATTGGTCTCTGACCCAATGAAAAGGCATGAGCAAGTGTTAAGGTGACCTCATGTCTACATGACAACCCTGTCCTGTCTGAGTTTATAAGATTTATTAATAACATAATGTCCTTGTGGTAAGATAAAGAAGCATGCAATAATTATTTTTTATGAAGGATTGGGTAGCCACTGAGCACAGAAAACCAAAAAGTGGGCTTGTTAAATTCAGTTTTAAAGTTCCAAGGAAAACACGTTTATATAGGCCACGGAATTATTGCCAGGGGTGAGATTCAGTGCACTTCCTGTTGATCCAGGGGGAAATCGCCCCGCAGTGGAAACAAGGCTCTAGAACTTGTTAATGAATTAAACCCTATTGATTGGTGGAAGGAAAGGTTTAGATTTGAAGACTAGTAGAGAAGCCCCAAAAGGTAGAAAGCCCACAATAATTAGTTTGAACAGTTTTTGTTGTTTGCGTTTTAGATACCAGATCAATAAAGCAACATTAATAATTAAAAACCAGGATAAATATACCAATTCCAGATTAGAGCTTTGAGCTTTAAATTGCTTTTGCCAAAGGCTTTTTTTTTTATAGGCTCTAATCTTTCCAGATGTACTGAAGGGCTATAATGTGACTTCTTAAGCTATAGATTTGATGAGAAATATGAGGTTCTTCCCAATGAGGGCTGTTGGGAGGTCCCAGAACAGGCCTCTTACGGGACTGTATTGGTATGTCATGTAAAAGAGCTGCGTCTTTCCTTTGTTCTCCTTCAGAATCAGCTTAGTGGCTCATAAAACAAGGGGGAGGAGTAGAGCCTTCTGCCCATCAGATGCAAGCTGGTATTCTGCCATGAGGCAAAGCTTGGATGGGGAAGAAGGAAAGATCTGATTAAGATTGATTGGGAAAGTGCCACTGGAGCTCAAATTCTATAAGATGTTGGGTGGACTTCAGAGATACAGTGAAAAAGCAAATGCTACCGAGGACAATTTATGACCAGCCAGGAGGGAATTAGGAAGTGATGTTTGACATTAGTGAAGTCTTATGACTTCCCCAAAAGCTGGGGAATGAAGAAGCAGAGACCAAACATGCTCTTGTGAGTCTATAGTCAAAGGGAGATGGGCAATGATTTCAGTTCACTTAACAGCCACACCCCATGAGGGAAAGGGACAGTAACTTCATCAGGTCAGGATGCTTGGGGACAGTCTCTGTCATGAAGAGCCAATGCTGTCTGAATCCACATTTCCTGTGAAGCCTTCTGGATGGATTTCCTGAGGAGCTCTTCCCATCGGGAAGGAAGTTGACTATGTCCACATTGGTCTGGCCTTGGGCCAGGTACATCTCATACTTAAAAATAAAAGACACACCCACATCCACCACTACTTCATGTCCTTCCCATTCTTTCTGGCTCTCATTTTGTTATTTAATTCACTCATTGTCCAGGTTTTCTTTTGTTGTTTTTTCTCTTTTTTTCTATTAGCAACATACTGGTTGTTTGTTACACTATTTCTCATCACCCTACTATGTTCACTTCTTAGTTATTCAATATCTTTAGTTTCCTCGTTCTATTTTTTTTATGTCCTTTAATTTAAGGGTTCCTAATTTGCTATAATTTCTGTATTCTTGTTTTTTCTATGTTTCCCGTTAAATTTGATCACAGCTAGGGACATTGACGTGATTTTTTTAAAAAATATGGACTCATGGAATCTTCAAGTAGAAAGTAATTTAGAGATTATGTCCACCAGTGTTTTCTAAAGATGATTTCACACATGATATTCTACCTCCAACATGATATTCATCTTGCAAAAAAATTTTTTTTGTCTTGTTCTATCAGAAGTGATACACACTAATATCGGGAGTCTCAGTGCTAAAGATTCTATGGAATGTTTCATTTAATTATTTTAGTTTAATTTAATGTTTCTCAAATTTACCTTACCAGCAAGTTATATTCTATTTATTTTTTTCTCTAATAACTATTAGTATCCTGTAACAATATTTTCACAAGCAGTATGGGGGGTGGTGATTCAACCTAATACCTCTGTTCAATACTATCATTCTCTCTTTAACCTTCCTGATAGATCAGCACTCATCACCATTTTGATGCCTCAAGTGATGCAAAGCTCACTACCATTTAAGCCAGGCTCATTCCATTGCTAAAAATAATTGCTAGACTATCTGTACCTTGCGTCTTCTCATCAATATTGCCACCTTTGGTTTTGATTCTGCAGCTTACTGTAGATACACAATATTTCAAGTTAGTTCTTGTGTCTCTCGTCAGCCTTTAGTTCTTTCAACTTGTTCTCCTTCATGCCATGTAACATCCTCCATTTTCTTGATTAGACCCATTCTTTTTCCTGAGACCTATATATGAATATTTTTCTGCACATTTTTTAGCATGTCCAAATACTCCTGAAAATTTAAAAGGCAATCAGAGTTTCTCTCTTGCTCACCCCTATTTCTGAAATTCCCTAAGTTCAAAAACAGGAATTTTCTCATTTCTGTCACACTTTCAGATCTTGAGAAATTAATTCATTGAATTGATTTCTTTCTCTATCTGTCACACCCTTTAATTTTTCTTGCATAGAAATCCAAGCTGACATTTCAAAAACATGTATTTCAGACTGTTATTTGGTGTATTTAATTATACCATCTTCTACCCTACATACTTGGTCTTAATAGTTGGTTTAATAATACATCATATTTAATTTTCCTTCCAATCTTTATACAATTTGCTATTGGGAAAAACACCTCATACTACCTCTTTTTACAGCATCCTAGGGATCTACCTCATCCTTATAAAATCTCTCATTTAAGTATTTATTTCTGGGAGCCTTCACATTCATTAACTGAATCCTACTCCACCCACCCATTCCTCCCTCTTTGCTCAGTCTCATTTCTTGGTACTGACTTGACCCTGAGATTTTCAGTTCTGAAAGTGTCGCAGGTTATACCCTGGCTATGATAATCATGTACTGGCTAATACTGAATACATGTTAGCATGGGCCAGGAAGCACTGGGCTAAGTCTTTTACATATGCTGTTCTATTTTCTGATCATAACAACCCTGAAAAGAGAACAGTATTTCCCCTGTTTTAAAGATAAGGAATTGAGGATCATGAAGACTAGGTAAACCCATCTGTGGTCACTCTGTACATAAGGGCTAGAGTCAGGATTGATCCAAGCTACTTCCATAGTGAAAGACTTGAACCTATGCTTTAGTTGTTTTGAGCCTAATGACAGTCTTCTATGTCTTGGGCTTTCATTTGGATGTTTAATTCCTATCCACCTTCCTTCCTCCCTCCCTCCCTTCCTTCTTTTCTTTCTTCCTCTCTTCCTCCTTCCCTTTCACCCCTTCTCTTTCTCTCTCTCTTTTTCTTTCTCTTTCTCTCCATTATCAATCTGTCATCTCCTTCCCCTCTTCCTTTTATTATTACTTTTTAAAAATAAGATTATTTTACTCAATTCTTATTTTTCCTTTCCTCCACTCTAATGTACACATGAGCCTCTTCCAGCATGGAGAATCCATGCTCTAGAATGAAAGGGATTCAGGAATGGACCTTGGAGACTCAGGTTCTTGTCTCAGCTATGCCAATTGACCCTAATCCTGGGTTCTTAACTCCTACACTATCTTCCTAGGAAGAATTTGATGGACCATGGCCATTTATTACATACTACACACTGGGGCTATAGAAAACTAAAATGTGACTGCTATGTATTAAGCTGTACTATTTGCATAGTTCTTTGCCAACCATTTTACACGCCTTTCTTCATTTTATTTATTCTTTCCAGAATCAATGCTACTAGGTAAAGGGTTTCCTTTTCCTTAACAGAGAAAGAAAGCCATGGTCACAGAGGCTCCGTGTCCATATATAGCAGATGGGGGAGCAGGAACACTAACCCAGGCTCAGTCTTCCAAATCCCCATTTTGTGAGGCACTGAATCAATGTGAATTCCACAAAACTGGGGAAAATCAAGAGGTTTTTATGCAGTTTAAAGGCTTCTGTGGTCAAATAAATGTGAGACACTCTGGGCTAAATAAAATGTACTTAGATCACTCTGGTAGTAAGTAGTAGTTCATGAGTCAAGAGAAGGAACATCTGACTCCACTCTGAATCTCTTCCTACACCATTAAACTGCCTCCTTGGTGGTTTCCGGGAGGAAACTTGAAAATATATTTGAGCTTAAAAACATACCCCTATTTGAGATTGTGTAGGACCCAAAGACCTTAATAAGAATGCATATTTATGCTAAATGACATTGCAAATGTAAATGTCATGCGTCCATATTTCTTGTAAGGATAATTCATAACCAAAAGGCGGGCACATGCTTCAGTGGTGACAACAGAAGAACAATTCTTTACAACCAATTGCCGCCTTTTTTCGTAATTAACATGCCCCATATAGATTGAAAGGTCACTTCTTATCCTCTTCCTCCAACAGTCTTTAATATTTACCAAATAGTGTCTCATTGTTGGAAATGTCACAGGCTCCACAGCACAGGGGTGATTCCACACAGTGATTCATGATGACTTAGTTCATTAAGAAAATTACAACTCATTTATTTCGATGTTACGTCTCTTCTGTTCTCAAAGAATTCTCTTTGATTAAAAACGTGAATTATGTTGACTTGTGTCTGTAATGTAGGTGGCTTCCAATTAAAATAAAAAGATAATGTGTCTTTGCCTGCAGTATGTAGTTCCTTTACAATGACCATTACGAGTTTCAGTACAAAAACTGGGATGGCAAATGCATAGCAATCCAGAGCTGAATTCTTTCCGTTCTCCAGTCACTCACCCCTCCATCAAATCTGTTCCTCAAACCAGAGACCCGGGAGCCACCATGAAAACCCTCCTCTCTTTCTGCCCCATCGCCAGCCCATCACCGGTTGCTGCCTGTTTTACCCTCTAAACTTCATTTAAACCTGTCCTTCTCTCCACCTGCATGACAAGTGCTCTAACCCAAGTCATGGTCGCCATCCAATAGTCTCCCAGCCAACCTCCCTTCTATCGACCCCATCCTCCCCCCACTCTGCACAGTAGTCAAAGACATGTCTTACAAACTATCTGTAATAAAAAGACAAGATATCTTTTCCCCGTGGTGGACTAAAATTCTTGTAAAACATGAAAAATGTACAGTAAAAATGTACTTAGATGTTGCAGCAGTCAAAATACTATGAAAGTTCCTAAATGCTTATGATCCATTTCTGTACTCATCTTGGTTTGGTATAATCTTTGCAACCTGAAACTGATCTGCGGCTCACATTTTGAGTTTATCTAAAACAGACAGGTTTTGCCATAACCAATTTGGCTCAGTGGATAGAGCATCAGCCTGCAGACTGAAGGGTCCCAGGTTCGATTCCGGTCAGGGGAATGTACCTTGGTTATGGGCACATCCCCAGTGGGAGGTGTGCAGGAGGCAGCTGATCAATGTTTCTCTCTCATTGATGTTTCTAATTCTCTACCCCTCTCCCTTCCTCTCTGTAAAAAAATCAATAAAAAATAAAAAATAAATAAAATAGACAGGAGATATATATATCAGATCACAAAATCACTGATTCTGATTTCCATTAAAATACAAACTTAGCCAGCCTAGCCAGTGTGGCTGAGTGGTTGAGCATTGCACTATCAACCTGGAGATCACAGTTCCATTCCAGTTCAGGGCACATGCCAGGGTTGCAAACTTGATCCCCAGTGTGGGGCTTGCAGAAAGCAGCTGATCAATGATTCTCCCTCATCACCGATGTTTCTGTCTCTCTCTCCCTCTCCCATCCTCTTTGACATCAATAAAAATATATTTTAAAAATACACACTTAAAGTGGTTAACATCAGCTACATGGCCCAGCTGGATCAGACCCTTGCCCTCCCTCCCAGTATGTCCTCTGAGCCACACTGACTTTCTCTCAAGTCCTCAGAAAGTTAAGTGTCTGCACACAGACTCTTCTCTATCTGTAATGTTTTCTCCACCTCTCAGCCAGGCTTTCCCCTGTGTCCTTCATGCCTCATCTTAAATATCTCTTATGCAGAAAGGTGCTGCCTCATTCCTTTACCACTACCACTGCTAGTAAAATGATTTGACACTCCTTCCATTAAAAGGTGGGGCCTATGCCTACCCCTTTGAATTGGGTCAAGCTCTGGAGCTGCCTGTCCAATAGAAAACAATGGATGGGATGCTGTACTAGTTTCCAGGCTTGTCTTTGAATATTGAGCACTTGCATTTAATGTCTCTTGGATTAGGTTCTAGGAGAAAGCATCCACAATGTAAAAAGTCTGACTGCACAGAAACCTTCATGCTATGAGGAAGCCCCAGCTAGCCACATGGAGAAGCTCCATTTAAAGACAGATGCCTGGTCAGGTCACATACCAGGAAGATGAATAAAGAAGCCTTCAGGTGACTCCAATTTCAGCTACCTCCTAACTTTGTTCATAGAAGGGAACCCAATGGGAACCACTCAGCTGAGTCTGCCCACCTCAGACCCATTAGATATAAGAATAAGCTATTATTATTAGACATTACATTTTGTTTATTATATAGCAACAGATAACTGGGAGATTTTCCCTGTCATGTTACTTGATATTTTGTGTCCTGTAATTTTTCCTATAAGGAATGGACACAGTAAACGTTGAAATGAGTTTGTCCTGGTTTGGATTTCTATCAGAAGCAGAACCTGAGACAAGGATTTCCTTGCAGGTAGCTCCTAGGTCAAATAAAAGATAATATTTCCTAGATTGAGTATATATTTCCTTTTCTCTGCCCAATAAATATTTCAGTGCAAATTTGTCATAATAGTCAAAGGGAAGAGCGGTTTGTAGCTATATTTTCCTTGTTTTTGTCAATATCTAAGGAGGTGATTCCAGGAGGTGCTATGAGCCAAACAAGGATGGGTCCTCAGGGGTCCATTGAGGCTCTATCCCACTGGGAACCCATTGGGGGCTATGGAACATGCCTCACAAGTACCCCACTGCCAGCAGGGGAATGCAAGAGAGCTGGGGTGTCTGTCCACCAACTCTAGCCATTCTTGGTTGAAGGTAACTTCTGAAATGTTCATAATCTGATAGATTACCTGTTCATCAAGAGGGTTCAGCACATTTCTGAAGCTAGAGAACAGCCTTAGGCAGAAGGATGTGGGATATCTGCGCAGAAAACCCTGTGGAGACCACTGGAGTAGGAGGGGATGTGGTGACTGTAACTTCCCTGCTTTATATGAATAAATTGCCTAGTGCCTATGAGACATGCAACAAATATTTGTTGAACGAGTAAAAGGAATGGGAAAGACACCTCATTTTATAAAGATTTTAGTAATCTATATATATAAAAGCCTAAGTGACCAAACGACCAGTTAACCAGTTGCTATGATGTGCACTGACCACCAGGGGACAGACGCTCAACCCATAGGATTGGGCTCCCTCCTGTCTGGATCAGGCCTGTAGGGATTGGGATCCCTCCTGTCTGGATCAGGCCTGTGGGGATCGGGTCAAAACCAGCTATCTGACATCCTCTGAGGGGTCCCAGATTGTGAGAGGGTGCAGGCCAGGCTGAGGGACCTCACCAGTGCACAAATTCGTGCACTGGGCCTCTAGTCCTATGTAATAAAGAGCTAATATGCTAATTATACTGGACAGCAGAACAACCTTCCAGAATGACCAGTGGGTGGGAGGCGGGGCCACCAGGCAGCCAGAGCTGCAAAGGCCTACTCTTGCATGAATTTTGTGCATCAGGCCTCTAGTGATCTATACTCTAGAATTCTCAGATTTTGCTGTTGACCTTGGCAAGCCCCCTCCCCTCTCTGGGCCTCTACATATGCAATAAATGAGTTGGGGTTCATGATTTCCATGAGCCCTTCCAGCTACAATATCTTATGGCTTATGAGTAGAATATATATAGCCTCATTAGGTCAAGAGATCATATTCCAAGCTAAAGAAATTAGTTGGTTTTTTTTTTTTATCAAGAAATGGAATGAGCGTTTTCACAAGAAAGTGTAATTAATGGAATCATGAGAATTATATTACAATCTTGTGTCTGTTTTTTTAAAAAAAGGTTATTGCATAAATTGGGCTACATATACACAATGGAATTATTTAGCAGCCATTAAAAATAAAGTTTATGAGGAGTGTTTTATGATATTGAGATATAGGCATATATTATATGGATAAAACATACATATGTGTGGATGTGTGTGGATGAATATACTGTTGGAAGAAACAAAGGAATATTTGAGCTATCACTTTAGGTTGGTAGTATAATGGGTGGTTTTCATTTTCAAATTTAAACTTTTTTACACCTTCCAAATTATAGAAAACAAGCATGTATTATTTTTATGATTAGAATTTTTATAACAAATGTGTTTAAATGGTGCAAAAAAAAGGTAAGGAAATGCAATCAGGAAACATTAACAGGCCCCTCTGACTTCACTCGCTTGCTCAGGGAAAGGCTATATATAGCACTGACTTCACATAGACCTTGGAAGTTACACAAGTTGAATGAAAAGTGCTGCAGATAATATAATTTTAGATGTATATTCAGGCATTATCATTAGACTTATGTCTCTGCTGAACTCTTTTATCCTTAGTATCTACATCTGTATAATGGGTATAGCAATATTGAATTCACATAATGGTTGTAAAGAATAAAGAATATAATAAAAATACTGCTGGATTTAAGGACAATTACTATTTCATGAAAGTTAGTGAGAAACAGCATAGGGAACTATAGTAGAATACTTTATAACAAGTGGAGTTTCAAAGACAGGGAAATGATAGACTTGATTTATTCTGCCAAAGTCTAGCAATCACTTCTGGGCAAAACAATGGGTGCTCCAGTTTTATGGGACATCAGTGGTGCTGAGGGAGTGGATTTGAGCTCCGAGAAGGGAGGATGAGAGGGTGCAATATGATCACTGTTTTCAAATCTTTTATTATTTATTTATTTATTATATATTTTATTGATTTTTCACGGAGAGGAAAAGAGAGGGATGGAGAGTTAGAAACATCAATGAGAGAGAGACATCAATCAGCTGCCTCCTGCCCCCCCCCCCCAGGGGCTGTGCCCGCAACCATGGTACATGCCCTTGACTGGAATTGAACCCAGGACCCCTCAGTCCCCAGGCCGATGCTCTAGCCACTGAGCCAAACCGGTTAGGGCTTCAAATCTTTTAAACATGTGCTCAAAGTAGCACTGTTACTTTATAACCTTAGTGTTACGGGCTAAATTGTATTTCCTCACAAGTTCATATTTTGAGGTCCCAATCCCCAGAATGTGACTGTATTTCAAGATAACATCTTTAAAGAGGTGATTACCTTAAAATTAGTCCATTGGTGTGGGTCCTAATCCAAGATGACTGGTGTCTTTCTAAGAAGAAGAGACACCAGGGAAATTTAATGAATAAATTAATTGACCAACGAAATGGAACCAGAAACATGAATACATGGGACACACTGGCTGGTGAGTGAGGGGATGACTAGATAAATAAAGGAGGTGAAGGATTTAAAGAACATGTAGGCATAAGCTATGGATAATAGTTTGGTGAAGGCCAAGGGAAGGGATAAGGGGTGGGTGGAGGTGGGCAAAGGGTGAGGAAAATTGGGATACCTGCAAATATGTCAACATTAAACATTTTTAATAAAAAAAAAATAGATACCAGGGAGACAACCATGTGAAGAGACAGCAAGAGGGAAACCATCTGTGAGCTAAGGAGAGAGACCTCAGACTAAACTACCCTGCTGACAGCTTATTCTTATACTTTCAGCCCCCAGAACTGGGAGAGAATAAATTTTTGTTTTTTAAGCCACCCAGTCTGTGGTATTTTGTTTTATGGCAGCTTGAGTTGACTAATATAGACAGAATTAATGGATTGGTTCATATATACAACATTTATTTAGGCATATATATATATATATATATATATATATATATATATATATATAGCTAATATGCTAAGTGTTCATCTGGGTAATGATGTCACGTAGCAATGCCTGGCTTCCTCTCCCTAGCGATTAGCCTCCTTGCAGTTTCCTCAGCCCAGGAACACAACTTGCTTTACAGCCAGGTGCAAACATTTTACACTTTAACCAAATGTCTGTGAAGCATTTTCCCGTGCCTCATCTCATTTGATCCTCACAGAAGTCCTGGAGTAGATAGATAGGAGACTCGGTGGAATACTATTTTCTTTCATTAGCCAGAAAATGGAGATTTAAAAAGTTTAGAAACTTGACCCAACTGAAAAGGAGTAAGAAATAGTGGATCTTGAAAATGACTTCAGTTTTTCTCATAATATAGTCAAACATTGCTGCAATTAAATATTTTAACCTTTGTTCTCCTGCATGATCTACAATAATAATCTGCTTCATGTTGATATTTATGCTCTGTTGCTGTGCTTCACTGGGCTGGAAAAAGTTTAGCTAAATCAGAAAGCAGGTCTAATTAAGCAAGTTTATTCTATATATATAAAAGGCTAAGTTGACTCTCGCATGCGTGTTACATATAAAGCTCTTGCTGACACCAATGGCACACATGTGTTTCGATCTGTCATTCTCTATTGTGAATTTGGTTGACACTTCTATTATAAAGAAAGGGCCAATAGTGATATTAAAATATTTCTTCTAATTAATTTTTTTTTCAATGTGCATGAATTTGTGCACTGGGCCACTAGTATTTATATAAGTCTGCAAAGATAAGACACAAGATGGATATGGCTTAGTTTGGGCAGCTAAAACAAAATACTGTAGACTGAGTGGATCAAACAATAGGCATTTATTTCTCACAGTTCTGATGCTGAAAGTCCAAGATCAAGGTGCCAGCATATTCAGTTCTTGGTGAGGGCTCTCTTCTTGGCTTATAGATAGCCTCCTCACTGTGTGCTCACATGACCTTTCTCGTTCTCCTTTTCTTTTTCTAATATATATTTTTAAAAATATATTTTTGTTGATTTTTTACAGAGAGGAAAGGAGAGGGATAGAGAGTTAGAAACATCAATGAGAGAGAAACATCTATCAGCTGCCTCCTACACACCCCCTACTGGGGATGTGCCCACAACCAAGACACATGCCCTTGACTGGAATCGAACCTAGGACCCTTCAGTCCACAGGCCAACGTTCTATCCACTGAGCCAAACCAGTTAGGGCTTTCTAATATTTTTTATTTATTTCAGAGAGGAAATGAGAGGGAGAAAGAGATAGAAACATCAATGATGAGAGAGAATCATTGATTGGCGGCCACCTGTACACCCCACTCTGGGGATCAAGCCTAAAACCCAGGCATGTGCCCTGACCAGGAATTGAACTGTGACCTCCTGGTTCATAGATTGACACTCAGCCACTGAGCCACATCAGCCTGACTCTTTCTTTTTATGGCAACACTAATGCCATCACGAAGATCCCACGCCTATAACATCTAAACCTAATCCCTCCCAAGGACCCACCTCCAAATACTATCACATTGGGGGTTAGGGCTTCAACCTATGAATTTTGAGGGAACACAGGCATTCAGTCCATAATTAGGTGCTAGAATTGAATCAAGAGGAAAGAAGCCACGAGAAGGCAGATTTGATTCTGCCTGAAGAAGCAATATGAGCTCAAGGAAATGTGGCAGTGGCTGCACCAGATAGCCAGCACATGTGGATCGAGTACCCACCTTTTCCCCATCCCTGTCTAGATTCTTCCTGACTGTCCTGTGTATGGCCATGCTGAGACACAAGATATACTCCCAGAATTGCAGCAGTGAGTTGGTGGCAAGTAGTATATTCCAAAGTTGACCACGTAAATCCCATATGCTCTTCTTATGGTGTACTGTTGGCACCCTTCATCTAGAAGTGGCATCTATGTTCCTTTCCCTTGATAATGAGTGAGTCTAGATGTGATACTGCATGACTTTCAAAGATAGGTCATAAAAGATAAAATAGCCTTTGTCTGGTACTTTCTCTTGGGACATGCACCTTGGGAGTCCCAAGCCAACATGTAAGAAGTTCAGGCTAGACAGCCTGCATGGAGAACCACACAGAGATGAAGAAAGAGGCCCAGCTCCCTTTGGTCAAGTCTTCCCAGCCAGCATCAGCCATGAGACTGGAGCAGCCTTCACGATGACCCCAAATCCAGCCACCATTTGACCACAAGTTCATGAGACACACTGGTCAGAACTACAGCTCTGAATTCCTGACCCACAGAAACTATGAGAGAGAATCAATGAGTATAATGGCTTCAGGTCACTAAGTTCTGTGGTGATTTATTCCATAGCACTAGATAACTAATCAAACTTAAACTATGAGAAGGTGTAAACTGATCTATCACTAAGCCACTTCTAATTCCAAGTTGGTGTTGCATCATAATCATTCATTACAGCTAATATAGTATGACTAAATGTTTCTCCAAGGACAAGCAGGGTTCAGGGAGGAAGCCAGGGTCTTGGACTTAATGCAGCTACCCTCTCACCTCTGATACTCTTTAATGATGACTTATGTATGCATGTTGTGCCTTTCATTTTGCCCTATGTAAATACATTTCTCTAGCCTCATTATTAACAATGGCCAAGTAGAAAATTAATCAGTGGAAAGAGAGCCAGCTCTTTAATTGATGACTGTGAATATGGACTTCGGATGAGGTCCTAATGAAGCACGTAGTTGCATTACTATTCCATTTTTCCTCTGACATTTTTCTACCACTAATTCACAAAAACAGACATAGGCTTTAAATAAGACAATACAAAAATATCTCTAAAGGAGGTAAATGCAGAAAATTGTTTTCTACTTACAACGTACTTGAATTAAAATGTTTTCTTCCTCATTACATTAGCTCCATTTTGGATTGAATTATCAAATTCACTAAGTATTTTGGCAAGGCATGGAAATTAATTATCATCTCACCTGTAATTCTCCATTTTCATCTACTATTACAGATTTAGCTATTAAGAATGTAGGATATTGTACTGATTCTTTACAAACAAAAAAATCTAAGACAAATATTATAATCTAAGAACACGAGAAAATAAATATTTGCATCTTTGTTCTGGCGGGGGGTGTACAAGGTAGGGAAAAAGTAGGTTTATAGCTGTTTGTATTGAAAATAATACAAAATTAAGAAGTAATACAAGAAAAAGCTTTGTGTTTTATGTAGAATAGGTCCTCGGATTACATTGGAGATCCGATCCTATAGCATGATATAACATGATTTTCGCCATATGTCGGAACCCACATACATAAGCACCTATGTCACTCACATGGAGCACATACACAGCAGTGAAACAGTAAAAAAATTTAAAAGAGATAACAATTCTTGACCTTTATTCAATTAATGTTTACCTTGTGGTAATAATGTTTACTTGTGGTAAATAAATAATAAAAAACATAAAGCACATATGTACATACATCAAAATGATGGAACTTACGTTTTTTATAAATAAATGGGAGATGGCGACGTCACCACGAAATGACGTACGTCAAGTCTGACGTAACCTGGGGACTGACAATGTAAACCTACTTTTGCCCCACTCTGTATGCATGTTTGTGTGTGTTTGTGTGTGTATCTCCTAACACATGGTAAGCATTGTACTAATTACTAGAAATGCAATGGTTTAAAAGAGGTGCATGTGGTTTTCCCTTTATGAAATTTATAATCTAGTTTAAAGGGTAAACATTAATTGAATAAACAAACAAATCATAGTTGTTTTGTCAGAGTTGTGCTATACAACCAGAAGTATCTGTGTGGCTGATTTGAAGAGTATATTAGAACAACTGTATTTAGGAAACCAATATGACATTATCTACTAAAATTGAACTGTCTAGGGTACACATACAACCAAATTGTGTGCATTTACTCACCAAAAGGCATGTATTAGAATGCTCAGAGCAATGCAGTTTCATAAATCCAAAATGCAAATGACATAGAGATATTGGTCAATAGTAGAATGTAGTATATTTATGTAATTTAATAGTATACAGTGATGACAAGAAAGAACCTACAACTATACATAGCAATATGGTGACTAATCAACATAATATTAAGTAAAACAACTTATTACATAATTCCACTTACATGAAGTATAATGCTGAGAAAGCTAACTTATGCTGTTAGAAATAAGGATAGTAGCCCTAGTTTTGCTGGTTTGGATAGAGCATTGACCCATGGACTGAAGGGACCTGGGTTCGATTCAGATCAAGGGCACCTTGGTTGCAGGCTCAATCCCCTGCCCTGGTCATGGCATATGCAGGAGGCAACCAATTGATGTGTCTCTCTCAAAGCAATTTTTCTCTCTCTGCCTCTCCCCCTTCCTTCCACTCTTTTTAAAAATCCATTGAAAAAATATCCTTGCCATGCTAGGAGTTAGCAGCTGTGCCTCGCGGCAGGTTGCCCAGGACCAAACCAGAGAGGGTCGGACCTGCATTACCACCATTTGTCCACCATCCAGAACTGAAATATCATTACTGACATGTACACATAAGGAACTGTTTGACATTGAAATTGGGACTCAAAAGAACTGTTGGCCCAGAAAGAAACTCACTACAGACTGATTCATTTGCCTCTCAGCATAACTATTATTGCTTGTCTCATTTTCGGTTCTTATAAGTGTATTTCTAGTATCACATGATCTCACTCATCTAGGGGAAATAATGAACAACATAACTGATGAACAAAAACAGACCCGGAGACAGGGAAGCATCGATCAGACTGTCAAACCTCAGAGGGAAGGTAGGGGAGGGTGGGGGTAAGGGGGAAAGATCAACCAAAGGACTTGTATGCATGCATATTAGCCTAACCAGTGGTCATGGACAACAGGCGGGTGGGGGCATGCGTGGGGATGGCTTTGGGATGGGAATGGGGGGATGAGGACAAATACGTGATACCTTAATTAATAAAGAAATTAAAAGAAAAAATCAATAAAGGAAAAAAAGAAAAATATCCTTAGGTGAGGATTATCAAAAATAAAAATTAAAAAAGGAATAAGGATAGTGGTTACCCTCAGTGAGGAAGTAAACAAGAAATGGGCGTGTGAGGCTTCTGGGTGCTGGCCGTGTTCTGCTTCTTGATCTGGAAGTGGCAACGTGGACATGCACATTTCTCTGTCCGTTCTTCCATAGGCATGTTATACGGTATTGTAGAAAGATAAACAGCTAATGACTTCCTATTGTCTGCAAGTTTAATCCTAAAGCCTTCATTGAACATTAAACCTCCTTATGATCACGTTCTAATCTACCCTTGCAGCCTTTCTTCCTTCCCCTACTTGCCAATATTTACCCAACTGAACTACCCCCCGATGTGTCAAGCACAGTATACCATTTTCCATCTTCTTGATTCTATAAATGTGGTTTTCTTGCCTGAAATACTACATTTCTCTCCCGTCCCTGGAGAGTCCCTTCTTATCAAGTGCCCAGGCTCAGCTGTAATGTTATATTTAGTAAGAAATCATCCCCAGTTGTTTTCCCCATGTCCAAATTCCACCTAATGTGCTGTTCTGTTTATTTGCTATACCTTTCCTTAGGTTGCATTGAAAATGAGCCATTTACATGTCCGATCACCTAACTCTCAACCCCTGCAAGCCCTAGACTATGTGGGATCCTACCTCATCTTTGACTTTTTAAATTCTCAAGTGCCTGGCATAGTTCTTACCACACCATATATGGTAACAAATGCTTGAATAATAGGTGCATGAGTGGATTCTGGAATAAATATGAATTAGAATACATGTAAAATTAGATTGTCAAATAAAGAAAGGAATCTGGGGACCTGCAATTTGTAGAAACAGCAAAACTATCAACTCTTGTATGATCAGCCTAACAAGGAGATGGGATTTCTTGAGCATTCCAGAGAAATGGTGTTACCAGACAGAATAGTAATTGATGAAGGTTGGATGGTTAGGTAAAGAAAATTTTAAGCATTAAAATTTAGGAAACTCAGCACCATTTCATCTATTCTTGATATCTTTGGTTTATATGAACACCATTTTGTTTACATGAAACATTTCTAAATGGTTTCTGGATCACTTTTATCATTTTACCAGCTGCCAATTCTTTTTTTTTTTAAATATATTTTATTGATTTTTTACAGAGAGGAAGGGAGAGAGATAGAGAGTTAGAAACATCGATGAGAGAGAAACATCGATCAGCTGCCTCCTGCACACCCCCTACTGGGGATGTGCCCACAACCCAGGTACATGCCCTTGACCAGAACTGAACCCGGGACCCTTCAGTCCGCAGGCCGACGCTCTATCCACTGAGCCAAACCGGCTTCGGCCCAGCTGCCAATTCTTTTGCCTTTATGTATTCAGTAGGGAAGAGATCATAGTTTCCTTTTGGAATTTAATAATTACAATAATCAAAATAAATAAAAAGGAAAGGAAAGAAAGAGAGAAACTTTAAGTGAAAGTTAGTCTCTATTTAAAATATGGCAGGAAAGACTTCTATAACCTGCCATAGGGAAATATTGAAAATATAAAAACAATCTTTGAATCTGCTGGAAACCAGAATTCACTGAACAAACCCCAGCTTACTTGCTTTTCCACTTTCCTAAGTGTTAATCACAACCACTCTATTAGGTAATGGTCCCAGGGAGAATTGGCAGCTTCCTCTTGTGTGCTCTTTGCTGGTATACACTGAGTGGCCAAATTATTATCATCTCTGAACGCATAATAATCTGGCCACTCAGTGTGTATCCTATATAATAAAAGGCTAATATGCAAATTGTCCCCTCAACCAGGAGTTCAACCAGCAGGCAGGCCGGCCAACCACCCATGTCCCCTCCCCCTGGCCAGGCTGGCCGGACCCCACCCATGCATGAATTCATCTCATATATATATATATATATATATATATATATATATACATACACATACATACACTGAGTGGCTAGATTATTATGCATTCAGAGGTCATAATAATCTGGCCACTCAGTGTATATCACTACGCACTCACCTCTCTCTCCATGTATGAGGCATACATCTCATTGCATTTACAAATTCTGCTGTTGTGCATCCACTGGTCTTCCTTGACTATAAACTTGTGGAGTAGAGAGAGCATGCCTGTTCATCTTTGCACCCCTGCATGGCACATTTTAAAGATTTTTATGTTTGTGGAATAAATGAAATGAATGAGTGTCTTAACTTTGGCTTCTTTCCTGATTATGTCTCCAAAGATATATATTTTACATAGTCCACAACATGCTTAGCCTTGATTTTGCTCCTACTGAATCCTTGGATTCCAAATGGACTTGTAAGGATTTGAAAGCATTGGACTGATAAAATATTCACAGAGACTCCGGATGTGGATGCTTTAATTGTGTGAGGAAAGACACACTAACCAATGCAGACACTTCCCCCAAATCAGAGCACAGGAGGAAATGTGTGATGTCATCCCCCTGGGAATCCCATTGCCCACTAAAGAAGGAAGCCTGCTTTTGAAAGTCGGTGTGGCTGTTCGATGCTCGGCTGTCAGTTTTTTTCTCACATTTATTCTGAATGAGCACAATCCATCCATCAGAGCTTAAAGAGTTTTCCAACAGTACATTGACCTTGAATGTGGCACATTGATTTTCAGTAACGTACCGCAAATAGGGTCGTTACTGAGTCACCCAACAGTGAATGTGATTGGGAACAGGTTTCTGAAATTCCAATAGGGTGCCACCTGCCCTGGATGATTGATCAGCCTACTGTAAACCATCAATCCCTGCCGGGGCCTGGAAAAAACATGACACCTATATGAAATTTATCATTATGTACACCACCAGGCAAGGCGTGAGGCCATAACTGGGCTTTTCTGTGATGGTGGGCTTCTCAGGTATACGTTCTGTTTTGTTTGCAACAGCATTTATTTGCTGACATGCTTCCCTGAGAAGGAAGCACTGGTGGTGGTGACAAAGATGTAAGCACTATAGGGAATTACAACTGCAGCAAGGATTGAGCAATAGATAAAAAGCCTATGTCTTAAGCTGTTAGAGGTTAACGCCTGATCAATTAAGGTGATTGTTTCTTAGATTGCATTGGACAAATGTACACACACAAAGGGGACATTAGCACAACCAGAAGGGAAGAACAAAGAGAAATTAACTGATGCTAAACTCTACATCAAACTGGGAAATGATTTTATGTTCTCTTGAAATGCTAAATTATCTTAATGGAAAGTTTTCTTTCAAAATGAAGCTTTTATATCCTTTAATGTAAAAAAAACCTTAGAATAAGATAAGAGGTTTTATCAAGAACTGAATAATTGAAGGGGCCATTCTCATTTTGCAAAAATATGAATTTTGAAATCTATGTCTATTCTTTTTGTCAAATGATAGCATGTTTTACTAATATAAGTAGTAATTGCGTTTCTTAACTGCTATGTGTAGTCACCATCCACACATTATAGGCATTTTACTAACTTTCTAATAACCTTACCATGTAGATTTGATTTTCTTCCCATTTTACAGATGAAGAAGCTAAGAGCGATCTTGGGGAAATTGCTCAGGCTTCACAGTTAGTTATCAATGGCAGAACTGAGATAGAAAATCTGGTGTTTACTCCTTAACTGAAGCCTCCACATACTTTAGACTATGGCCCAGTGTCACTCAGATAGCATGGAAATTAAGTCATGGGCACTTAGATACTATAACCTGGTTCTGCTATTACCCACCTTAAAAGCAGCAAGTTAGAGCAGATCATATGCCGATCTTTCATCCAAAAGGGTTAACAGATGTTGCTGAGCATGTGCAGTTTGCTGAGGTGCTCCTTGGTAGCAGCTAAGCTTATGATTATCCTTCCCTAATTATAAGCTGCTTGGGAGATGGAAAGTGTTGGAGGGGTCTGAGATTATAAATGATGCTTGTGAAATGCACACCCCAACCCAGTCGTCTCTCCTTGTTTCACGCTTCAGCATTGGATGGACATAATCCCCCAGACCCAGGGGCTGATACTAGGCCAGGCAGGCTCTGCAATGGTGAAAGGTGAGAGCTGCCAAAGGTCAAAACTTAGCCTAAGCTACTTACAGGATGGTTTGGAAAATGCTCACCTTACTTCTTATGATAATTAAGTCTTCACTGGTGGGGGATTCCACGTCTGCAGCCTGAGTTCTATAGCCAGAGGGAGCTTCTTGCTGAGATTCTGATTGTTCTGGGAAGTCTTCTCTGCCTGACTTACTTTCTGGAGAAGGCACAGAAGTCTAATCCCAAAGTATAGCCTTGTTTATTTCACCTCAATTCCTCCCTCCGTCCCTCACATATTCAAAGTTGGGTTCCCCAGTGTCTGGATACCTCTGGACTTTGAGGTTTTGTAGAGGTAAAGTCTTCTTTGTCTTTTTATTTTGAGCAGCTGGTATCAAGATTTGTATATAGAGCAGACCCCAATGTATGCTCATTAGAAGACAAAAAATATAATAGAAACCCATCATGGTCTCCACCATTCTTCCACCTCATGGAGGCTGTGAGACCACGTGACATAATCAAAGCAAAGATTGTAGCCTTTCCTTGATGGTGACATGAGACCAAGGACGATATCCCTGAAATTTATAGGCAAATGGTGGGAATAGTGCAGCTACCAAGATGGTCCATTCAGTGTCTTACTTACAGTAAAAATTTAACAAATGCCCATTGAAACACAAAATTATTTGTTAAATAAATGGATGAATAAACATCTATCGAATGAGTAAATATCTGCCTAGTGAATGGAAACTGTAAATAACTAAATATTTGCTGAATGAACACACAGGTGGCTCTTTGGTGAATGACATGATTTGGCTGTGTGAAGTTTCCTGCAGTGGTAGGAATTCAGGCTGAACTGATACAGTAGACAACTTTGAATCTAACCTTGTTAGTGTGTGTGTGTTTGAACTGCCTGAAGATCTCAACTCCCCAACTACACAGTTGATTGCATTGACTGCACAAAAATCTGTCATCAAAATTCCCAAAACTTCCAAACAATTCTGGTGTCTGTGTCTAAAGGAAAACCTCCCACTCATTTTTGCTATTCATTTTCTCATTTTTGAATGACGAGGAAAATGGTCTCCTGGGTGGTGGGCATACTGTGTGTGTTCAAGGAATGAATGGGGCTTCATATGCTTCTATTCCAGGGGCGATCAGTATTCATGAAGGAAACCGAACAGATGACAGACGTGATTAGAAACGACTGTCAAATAATGACAAATATGTTCTAATAAAAACAGACACAATCTTAACAATTACTTGAAATGTGGGTATTTATCAAACAGAGCAAGATTAAAAATGACCCTATTGCATTAAAGAAATCGAACTGATGGAATTTTAAATATGCAAGTTGGCCATGTCCCTTTGCTCACGCTTTCCTTCCTCCTCACCAGGCTCCTTGCACAGCAATGGGGTGGGAGTGAATTTAAACAAAGAGTGTTCTAATGTGCACTGAAGTATTCACATTTTTTACCAATGTTTTCTCCAGAGTTCAACTCTGTAGAAAAATGAGGCCACAGTATGGAGGAGAGTGGGACAGATGACAGCCTCCCAGACTCCAATTGTGAGAAACAATGGAGAGACACAGAAATAGCTGAATATACTCTGCGTGGGTGAGAGGTGCTACGGGGCCCCTTGGTAACTGTTGTCACAGGGGCACGGACTACTAATGAAAACGTCCAGGGAGAGTGATCTATGGAAAAATAACTAACCAGGCATTGATGACTGGGAATCCTTTCTCTTTCTCCCCCTGCCTTATTCATTTTAGGGACCTTAAAGAAATTCTGTCATGCTTGCCACAAGGCACTGGAATAGCTAAAAGAAAATTCATTTAGCTTCCTGTAGATGTGGTGATCATATTTTTAAATATTGTCACTAGTAAGAATAATACTCAGAATATATATTCTTTTATGTTCACTGCCATTATGATTTCTAACTTATTAATATGAAAAATCTTGAAAAACTCAAAAAAATTAAATGGAATTGCTATCATCTGCCATTTAATGAATGTTATTTACATGCCAGTACTAAACTTAATACTGCACACATTTTGTGGGGCCTGAACTTATAGAATTTGGGGACTTCCTTTAAAATAAGTAATACTGTATTATGAATATAAAATTAGGTAAGAAAGTGAATATTTATTTCGGATGAGATTACAAATTTAACAAGGCTTCAAATGAAATGCTATAAGCATTCCATACTTCTGGTTCTTGGAAGGTGCCTACACAAGAGAAAGGCCTCAAAGCTCAAGCTCGATTAGCTTCAATGAGGTGACTCTTGCAGTATTCTCTACACTACTTTGGGTTATGTTATTTAATCCATCTCACAATTCTGCAAAATAGATGTACCATTTTTGTGATGCTATAGGTTAAGAGACTGTGGCTCAAAGAGGTTAAGTCACTGACCCAAGGTTATAAAGCCAGGTCCCAAGTGGTATATTATACTTAAACTTTTACCCAAGCATCTACATTTGAGAGTGAAATTTGGTTGTTTTAGAGATGTGGGAACTGGCTCATGGAGGTAACATGATTGGCTGTTCTCTTATTTCTTAGATAATGAGGGATAGGGCTGGATCTAAACCAAGCATGTCAAACTCAAAGGCTAACAGGCCAAATAAACCAGGTTTAAGTTTATTTGGGCCGCAAAACAATACACAAGCTTCAGTTTTCAGAGAAATGTAGGTTTATTTAGAAAAGTATAGTATAAAATAGAACAAGAGCAATGATAAAATTAATGTTTTCTTACATACCGTTATATTGGCTGGGCTGCAAAGATATTCACTGTGAGCCTCATGGGGCCCACGGGCCATGAGTTTGACATACTTGATCTAAATTCACCTCTATCTCCCCTCTATGTCTGATTTCTTTCTAATTAAAATAAGGTCAGAATACATGTTCAATTTGGGCTCTGGCTCTTTGCACAAATAATTCCATCTGGAGAGTAATTGCATGGGTAGAAAAATGGGCAAATAGGACACAAGCAACAAAGACTTTGTGTTAATGTAAGATGTTTCTTATCCACCATTTTTGATCTGTGTCTTTGTGAGCCCCGTCTACAGTTCTCTTGCTGGTCATTCAAGTAGCAGCAAAAACCTACCTGGAAATGTCATTGATAGATTATCTCAGGTGTGGAACTGCTCATTCAAGGAGATGTGAGGAGGATGACCAAGGCCAAGGTCAGCAGACAAGCTGCCCAGCTGGCTGGCTGCTTTGTGTGAGCTTCCTGTTTACCCTGAAACTCTATGTCTAGTCATTGTCCTTCCCCACTGGGTGGACTTCCCATCTCCCTTCACAAGAACATGAAAAAGGGGAAAAAATCAAAAACATTTTGTCCAAGCTGAGATGGCTGTAAGCAGCAAGGAGATTTAGAAAGCACAGGCCTGCAGATCTGAAAGAAATGGTGTATGTCTTAGCCCCACTGCCATTCACCAAGGCAGGGGCTTGAGATCCTCACTGTATCTCTAAGCCTTGATTTATTCATCTGTTAGATGAGAACAATAGAAATACCTACATCATAGGACTTTTATGATGGTTAAATGAAAAACAAGTAGAGTGGTTAGCACAATGCTTGGTACCTAGTAAGCATGACAAAAGAATGAATAGCTTTTAGTATTAGTGTTACTAGCACAGGGGCGCTAGTTGTAAAAATAGTAGCAGGAAGAGGAAGAATTGTAGTAGGATGGTGTTGATGGTGGTCATTGTGCCAGGAGAAGAATAAGAGGGAGATTTAATAGAGTGGCAATGGTGATAGTGGTGGTACCAGGTAGTAACAGGTGCAGAAGGATTTATAGATATGATAGTAGGGATGGTGATAATTGTAGCATTAGTAGTTGTAGACATAAACATAGTAATAGCTTCCAAAATCAGAAAGGTATTTGAACCTAGTATTAACAATAATTATAACAGCAATAATAATAGTGATAACAATAGCAAGAATAGTTTGACAAATGTTTTCCCCATCCTCTTGGGCCCATGCTCCCAAGATTACTAGTATTGGCTGAGTAGTAAGCACTGTACAGTGGCTAGTTTTGAAGAGCCCCTGATATATTTGAAGTTCCAAAGAACAGATGAACCTGGCCTATAAAAAATGAAACCACTTTTGAAAGATTCTAGGAGATGAGCCTGGGGTCTGCCACATGGGGAGCAATGGGCCTCCTGAAGGACACACAAGGGAACACACATGAGTGATTATGAACACCCTATTTCATTCATGACCTTTGGCGGTAGTGAAAAGCTTTAAAGGGGAAAAGGAGAGACTGGCATTGATTTGTGCCACTCAACACCAGGCATTGTCACTTGCCTCATGTATTTCTATGCAGAATAGCAAGAGGTAGAGGCTCATATTATAAATGAAAGAGCAAAGGCTCAGGGGTGTGTAGCAACTTGGCCAAGGTCATGCACTGGCAGAAAGAGAACCAGGATTGGACTCCTGGTCTGTCCATCTCACCAGGGACCTGCCCAGACTTCTCTGGCCCTCAGATCTCCCTCGTCTGAAGGCCTTGTTGGGTTATTGAGCACAAAAGGCTTAGTGTGCACTTGTTCTCTTACTAACTCAGGGCATTAGTTTGTTCTCATCATGACTGTGACTCCTAAAGAGAAACCAGAGGATGTTCTTTGCATCACACATGCTGCCCAATAAAAAGAAAAGAAAAGAACAACAAAAACATTTCATTGCTCAACTATCAAGTGCTGGCAATTGCCCTCCAGATGGAATTATTTGTGCAAAGAGCCAAATTGAACACGTCTTCTGACACGTTTTAGCTAGAAAGGAATCACGCATAGAGGGAGATAGAGGTGAGTTTAGATCCAGTCCTATTCCTCATTATCTGAGAAATAGGAAAATAGCCAATTACATTGCCTCCCTGAGCCAGTTTCCACATCTCTAAAACAATCAAATTTCTCCCTTCAAATGTCGATGCTTAGAGAAAAGTTGTGTAGTGCACAACGTGAGACCTGGCAATTGATAAGTAGCAGCTGTGGACAGAGGAGAAGGAGCTGGATTACTGGCTCAGCCCTTTACTAGGTGGGTGACTTTGACCAGCTCTTAACCACTCATTGCCTCAGTTGCTCACCTGTAAAATGAGGTGATGTGATAGGATCTCTTAAGTTGAGGAGTCGTTGAATGAATGAACTTTTCCTATACTTGGGAGTTTCTGACATATAGTTAATGCTCAGTGACTTTTAGAAATTAGCACCAGTGATTATCCATGTTGTGTAAGGTGGATAAGAAGGAATATGAGGCAAGACAGTATAATCTGAGGAAGAGAGGCTGCCCAAGAAGGGCCTGAAACAGAGGCTGCTTTTCTGGAAGGCTGGGAGGCTCCACAGATTCCTGGCATATGCACGGTGGTGGGAAAGGGTGTGGCTCTCACAGAGAATTGGGAACAAATGTATTAATAATGCACTAATTAATAGTTAGACTGTCCAACTCCTACTCCTGGGAAGCTGGGGTAGAGGCAGCTGAAGGCTGTTCCTCGGATGCATCTGGACCGGCCAGCCCGCGTTTGGACACCAGCAGCATCCTCACATTTACATTCCATGGCCTCGCCACGCATCCTACTCCGCACACTGTGTTCTGATTTGTCACTTTTTTAGGGTAGGATTATGTCTCTGAGTAAGCTGATTAGTGTTAGACTGATTGTTTTAAAATAACTCGAGCGGCATCTGAATTTATTTACATACATGATATTGCCTTCTATAAACACAGCTGTATGCAGAAAGAAAATTCAACAGTATTTTAGGAAGTTAAGCCAACAGTTTAGCTGTAATAACGGCAGCCTTCTAGTTCTGGTTCCTCTTTATTTTTTTCTTTCTGGATTAAGTTTTTCCATGAGGGTTGGGCTGAGGTCTCCTGCCCAGAAGGGTCTGAGGTCTGTGAGGGGTTCAAAGTTCTGGGGAAGATGTCGCCGGCTGGCAGAAAGTATCTTCAAAGGTGGCTCTGCAGACGAAAGTTGAGCTGATAGGCAGTCCTGGCACGGATTTCACATGCTCACTTCTGTGCCAACATGGAAACTGTTAGCAGCATTCGGACTGTTTCAAACTTCTGCCTGCTTAGAGAAGGGCTTTTTTGACTTTGTGGATTCCATGTGCATTTATTGAGCACCATTGTGTGTGGACAGACTCTGTGTTGGCTCTGGAGATATAGTAATTAAAAAGTAAGATATAGACCCTGCCCCATGAAAGTCAAAGTCTACTGACAGAGTTAGGCCATCAGTAAGAAGGCATATAAACCACTTTATAACTGAGAATATGGCAGGGACACATAAGGGGATGAATACATTCAGCCTGGATGTGGGCTAGGGAGGGAGAGCTAGTGATATGGAGAAAATCCCTTTGAAGAAATGGCCTGTAAACTGAGAACTAAAGGGTGAATATGAATTGGCTAACTGAAGAAGCAAGAAAAGGTGTCCCCTGGAGGGAAAGGAATTTGTTGTGTAGGAATGAGCAGAGCTGCGTCCATGTGGCTGTAGAGGAGAGAGTGAGATGAGACTGAAGATGAAGTCAGAAGCCAGAGAAAACAGGCTCCAGCAGGCCCTGCTGTGGATTTCCACTCCACCCTCCGAACCAGGGGGATCCAGAGACGGTTTCAGCCATGGAGTGGCATGGTCAGATTTGTGTTCCAGAAAGATCACACGGGCCCACCGGCGTGGCTCAGTGGATGAACATCAACCTATGAACCAGGAGGTCATGGTTCAATTCCTGGTCAGGGCACATACTCCATCCCTAGTGTGGGGCCTGCGGGAGGCAGCCAATCAATGATTCTTTCATTCTCTCTCATTGATCTCTCTCTCTCTCTCTCTCTCTCTCTCTCTCTCTCTCTCTCTCTCTCCCCCCCCCCCCCGCCCCCTCTTCCTTCCTCTCTGAAATCAATAAAAAAATATATATTTTTTTAAAAATCACTCAGGCTGCCAGGGGAGAATGGATTTGTAGGAACGCCAACAGTAGCCATGGCCTATCAGTCAGTTGGCTACTGCAGGAAAATAGGCGAGAAAGGAGGGTGATGAAGGAAGATGGAAATCCATCGTCAGATTGAGATGGAAGTCGGGAGTTTCATCATGTTTAAGGAAAGGGAAATGTTCAGTCCAGTTACCTTTTTCTTTTTTGTTGCCTGGTGCTGTTTAAGGAGATGGAGCAGGTAGCAGAACCGTTTTAGGGGTGGGTCAAGGAAATGAGGAGTCCTCTTGAACTATATAAAATTGAAGATGATTACGAACCTCTGATGAAGACAGTGAGAAGACAGAAGATGCATAGGTCTGAAGGTCCCAGGAAGGAGGTGGGCTGGACAGTTTGTTTGGAGATAATGAAAATATGCAGAATCACAGGAGAGGATGAGATAACCAAGGGGAGGAGCCAGTGGAAAAGAGAGGTTTGTGAAGGAAAGAGCTGCTTGAAAGCAGCCCTGGTCATCTCAAGACATTGCAGGCAGCTAGCCGTTCTCTTTGGGGAACAGGTTGCTGAAACAGGTTAGGGCCGTGGTCAGCAAACTGCGGCTCGCGAGCCACATGCGGCTCTTTGGCCCCTTGAGTGTGGCTCTTCCACAAAATACCACAGCCTGGGAGAGTCTATTTTGAAGAAGTGGCGTTAGAAGAAGTTTAAGTTTAAAAATGTGGCTCTCAAAAGAAATTTCAATTGTACTGTTGATATTTGGCTCTATTGACTAATGAGTTTGCCGACCACTGGTAGGGTATCATGGGGTGGGACACGGGAAGTAAGCTGTGCACACAAAGCAGGGCCCCAATTCCAAAAAGAGGCTTTATATCACCTGTCCCCTGGGCGTCACAATGCAGGAAAACATCAGGGTTCAACCCACAAAGGATTTACGTCAGCGCTTTAATTCTGCCCCTTTTGAAACTCAGTGCAGATTTATAAGGCACTGGTACTTGATCACTTTTTCATGGAATTCTGACTGTAACATGTTATTCCTTTGATAATTAAGCACTTGTTATATTTTAATTTGTTGCCAAAAAGTCTTCTGGGTAAAGCGGAAACTTTCTCTAGTGCCCAAGAAAAGGGAAAGAAAAACGAGAAGAAAAAAGTTGGTGGGAAGATAATTTTCCTCTGAAAATTCTTCCATGGGAAAGTTATCTTGTTGGAATTGCTGACATATGTCAAGAGGCAGCTGGGTGTACGTAGGAATGGGTCCTATCCCAGTTCTGTCACTCACTAGCTCTGTTACCTGGAGCAAGTCACTTAACCTCTCTGTGCCTCAGATGCCTCATCTACAAGATAGAGAAAATGATAGTAACCATCTCATAGGTTGATATAAAGATGATTTCATTAGAAATTCTAACACATATAAGCACTTCCTAAGTATTAGCTAGTAACATTTTCATTTAGGCAAAAGGAGTCTACCACAGAGAGAGAAACCTCAATTGTTATGTAATCAATCACTGATTAATTCTGTGGCTCAGGCAATTATGGTAAACAGCTTAAATTTCCAATAACTAGGAAATGATTATAATTTCAGCCCATAAATGTGATGAAATATTAAGTAGTTAAAGTTATTTTATGTGTGTGTGAGTGACTATATATCACTCAAATGTACATTTTGTATGCAAAATATGCTATTTTTGCTAGAAAATTCAGAATTGGGCATGGGATAGAGACATTGATTTGCATTATACATTTTCTATAATGATTGAATGCTATTGAATATAGGATTTATTTTTTGTATATTTCTGTGTCAAAGACAACTAATACTTTTAGATCAGCATTATTGATATAAAACTTACAGTTCACTAATTTTGAGAATATAACTGATAAGTTTTGATAAATGTATCTGGTTGTGTAATCATTTCTACAATCAACATATAGGACAATTCCATGATGTCCCTTCTGACCACTTCCCTCCTCCCATCCCAGCCCCTGAAATCCACTGATTTACTTTCAATAACTTTAATTTTGCTGCATCTAGAATTTTATATAAATGGAATCATACTTTAGGTAGTCTTTGAGCTTTATGGCCTTCACTTAGCATAATGTTTTGGAGATTTAACCATGTTATTGAATGCCTCAGTAACTTGTTCTTTTTCATGTCGAGTAATATTCCATTGCATGGATATATCACAATCTATTCATCAGTAGACAGTCATTTGAGTTGTTTCTAATTATGGGCTATGCTAAATAAAGCTGTTATGATCATTACAGTCCTGTCTATGTAAACGTAAGTTTTCATTTAATTTTGGTAGATATCTAGGAGTGGATTCCTAGGTTGTATGGAACACGTGCATCCAGTCAGTTGAAGGCCTTAAAAGACCAAGGTCCCCTAAGAAAATTGCAATTCTGCCTCTGGGTTTCTTTCAAACTCAGAATTGGAACATCATTCCTTTTCTGTGTCCATAGCCTGTATGTCTGCCCTGCAAATTTTGGATTTGTCAGCCCTCACAATCACATGAGTCAATTACTTAAAGTTAATCTCTCTATACATACATCTTGCTGTCTCTGTTTCTCTGAAGAACTTGCCTAGCACATTGGATCTTGCTTTTTAATACATGACACTCTGATTTTTAACTGAATTTTTTTATCCATTTACAATTAATGTAATTCTTGATATGGTTGGGTTTAATCTATCATCTTTCTATTTGTTTATATTTAATTCTTCTGTTCTTTCTTCTTGCTCTGCCTGGAGTCAGTTGTTAAGGTGAGAGGATAAATATTTCTATTTTGTTTCACATTAATCAGAAATGGAAATCTGGAGTTATTACTTATTCCAATGTTTTTCTTGCAACTAATATATTTAATCAGAAATTGTGAAGATTTTGCAAAAATATAGGAATGTATATTTTAATAGTGAAAAATCAAGATATACATGTGCATGAGCACATTATTATGCCAGCTGTACAAAAACATGGTATGAAAATATATTATGGGTCCTAATTGTGTTTGTCTTTAGATGCCAGGACTATATATTTTTCATCCTTTGTAGTTTAAATTTTTTTTCTAATATTTTATAATGAAAATTTAGAAATTGCTCTTAGGTTGTGAAAGTAAACTTTGTTTGAAATAATTACTAGTAAATCTGAGGAAATAATTATAAAGTAGAAAAGTCTCATCTACAAAAGAATTATATGTACCTGAATTACTATGCATATGCACATTATCTTTTCATGTAACCAACCCTGTCCTTGACAGTTTTTCCTAATATTTATTTCTAAAATATAATAAACATAGATTAAATAAAATAATGAAGTTACCAAGATGGAGGTAAAAGCCCAAGAAGTAGGAAATAAAATGAGTGGCAAGTATATGGGTTGAATAGAGAATAGGGAGAGGGTCATGTAAAGGAAGCAATGTAATTTTAGCAGAAAAACTAGACTAAGGAAAGCTTTGGGCATTGAACAAAACTTATCTGTGAGCTTACTGGCAGCCAAAACAAAGAGGGAAATAGTGGTACTCAGAACTCTCAGAGATAAGCCAGAAGTTATTTCATCTAGAGGAACCTTTTTCAATTTTATTTTATACAGTTCTCACTTCTAAAAGAATATTTATCAAAGAAACATTTGACAGATAGAAATCCTGTGCTCAGCTTTTTGAGGACAAAAGACAATTCCAGGCATCGATGCTTTCCTTAATGGAACTGGATTCCTAGAGAAAAAGGGAGACAAAATACATAAACCTGGAATAGTTTCAGTCTAAAACAAGACTGTTTGATTGATCTTGAAGTCAAAAGCCTGCAAGATTCCAGTTAAACTTGATCTTTGGTTCTTAATGGATGGGTGAGTGTGGCTAGGCACGGTGGAGGGAAAGGCATCGTAAGGGAAATGTACGACACAGGGTAGGGCAAAGAAGGAGATGAGGGCATTGCAAATGGGCTGGAACTTTAGTTGGTGAGTGTGACTATTGGGGAGCACAGGGTTATATGGAAGTAAACACACCATTGCTGCGATAGAAGATTATTCCATGCAGGGCACACCATAGTCCTGAATGTCATGGTGGAGAGAGCATTGACAGTAGACCCACAAGCTCTCAGTTCTTAAATTGTCATATCTTGGCTAAACTAAAAGACTTAAAGGAACACAATTCAATGTCCACCACATTGAGGTTTTAATAGGGCTGAATAAAGTTTTATATTTTAATAGAAATTATGTGCCAGACTCTGTCCTATGTATTAAAGCGTTTTGTTCCATTTTAAAGACAATGCAAAACCTCACATATGGGAGGTAATACTTTCAAGTCCAAACACAGTCTTCATAACTTGTATATTAATAAAACAAGGAATTTTTGGCCAGCTGAGCTAAGACTCCGAATTTGTAATGGAAAGTTCCCTGACCCAGAGACCACAATTTAGCAAAGTGGAGTTTGGGTTTGTTGAAAGGGCTAGGAAGACAACAGGATGGATGAAGTTTCTATCCTGGCTTTTATATGAGCCTGAGTTTGAGAGCCTATGAATGGAGGATTGAGGACCTGAAATATACATGTTGCTGGTGAGTGTATGTGTGTGTTGTTACTGCTTTTGGGAAGAAGCAAGTGCTCTGGGATAGAATAACAGAAACCATGTTTCTTTCAAAAGCAATGACCACCTTTGGTCCTTGTATCAGCCAAAATCTAGTCAGGAGAACACAAACCACACCAGGTGTTTTAGCTAAAGAATTCAATGAAAGAACTTGATTACACAGGCATTGGAAGACTTAAAAGGCAAACACGGGAACACTGAGGTCACTCAGCTATAACTATAGGGCCACACCTAGGGCTGGGAGACAGAGCCTAGATAGAGGGATTTCAGAATCCAGGAGCTCATAGGAGAAGTGTGGTGGGACAGGAGCTTCTGATGAGCAGTTGACTCCCTCAGCAGAGGGCCCCTGGAACTGAGACTCAGAAGCCTGGGAAATCGCTGTTGCTTGTTAGTGTTCATACCTCCGAAAGACTGCTTCTGGGAGTTCTCCAAGGACTGGAGACTGGAGTCAATGGCAGGGATTAAGTACTATTGCCAAGGTGAAGTGAGGCTGAGAGGAACAGCAAGCCAAGAGAAGGTAACAAATACCATCTCCCTCCATTGCCTTGCAGTCTGCCTCTTGCACCCCCTATTGGTAGATCCCAGTAGGGAACCAGCTGCAGGTAGGCAGCGCCCCAGCCCAGCCTCACAGAGGGGAGTGAGAAGGAGCCCTGTGAATGTGACACGCAAGCTTCATAACCAGATCCTTCCTGAGATCTAACAAAGGCTAGCGCAGGATGGGGGTGCTTCCTGGCCACGTGGAAACGAACCATCATGGGCCTATTTTGAGGAATGACTATAGGCTTTGTGCTGAGATGAAAACATTCCCATTTCTTACTTGATTTTATCCTTACAATAACAGAAGAGGTGAGCATTATTTCTGTTTTACAAGTGGAGTATTTGAAGCCCAGAGAATTTGAGTAACTTTCAAAGGGTCACAATGCAAGAAGCTGGGAAAGGCACCATATAAGCAGAGTTAGTGACTCCCAACAATATTCCTTTTCATTAATTGAAAACTCTCTCTATACCCTCTTTGATCATACTAGGCTGATATAAACACCAATCAATAAAGTAAATTTAAAAAAAAAGAAATTACATCTTCCCCAAAATGTGTGAGTTCCATGAGGTCAGCATTGTGGACACAGGTAATGAGCACAACACCTGGATATATATATATATATATATGAATTTAGCAAATATTTATTGAAAAAACAAGTGAATATGTTTAACTTCCTCTAGCCTTTTTTGAGTATTGTAGGAAAGTGGATCCTGGTATATAATTGATACCCAAACATTTAAAAATTATGGGTAGTGCCTGTGTATGTTTAAAACATATTTTACCGCTACACAAAGCAAAGCAAATGCCTATGAGGGCAGAGGGGAGCACATGCCACGGACATGCCATCTTTCCTTCTTCTGAGGGTCTACATGGAGTTTTCAAATAAGACAAATGCGAATACATATCTGGTCATTGAATTAACTATCCCATTAAACTATGGCCGCTTCTTCTCCTCCCCCTGCCCTTCCCCCCACCCAGGCCCAGCCTATCATTAGCCGCTATCTGGAATCGACAGTAGAGTAATTTGAACTCTGGTTCCCAAGGGCCTATTCTTTTACTTCCTGCTGTAGGAATACGGTGTGTATTGATTAGATATCAGACTGTAATGGGCTTCCAATCTCTCTGCCTTAAGATATATGATGGAGATGACAGGAAACAGATACCCTGTTACTACTTGTAAATAGTCTGGTTGAACAAAATGGCTGGTAACCTCTTCGGTGCCAGACACTTACCATCAGGAAGAAGAGACGTTGTCACTCTTTCCAATGTGATTTCTTGCAAAGGGAAGGCATGGGATTTCCCGTGGGGCCATAGTCACTGCCCCAGACTGCCATCAGCTCTGAAAACTCTGCAAGGAGGAGGGCCTGCCTTCAGAGCTAACCCTTGGGGAGTTCAGATTACTTAGACCAATGCCCTGTGTGAGTGCGGGCAGAGGGCTTGGAGGCCGGAGGCTGAGCAGAAGCCAGAGCAGGGCTCCTTCTTTTACCAGCAAGACCTGGAGTCCGTCATTCCTGGAGCCTCAGTTTCCTCATCTGTGAGATGGGGGAAATACTCCCATTCACAGTACAATTGCAAATAGTGAGTAAAAGTGCATGCAGAGTAGCTAAGACAGAGCCTAGTGCCTGGCTGATTTCCTCTCTTTCCCCAATATCAGCTCTACCTCTGAAATAAAAGATTTCCCGGGATTCTGACAGTGCAGTTCAGACCGCAAAGAACTCGCCATGGTGGCATTTGCGGGCAAATGACTGAGAGGGTCAAGCTGAGCTGGACTTCCTGGGGCCCTGGAGCAAAGGCCAGGTCTGCAATGCGGAGGGCAGCCCGGCCAGGCTCAGAGAGCTCCCTGCTGGAAGTTGACCTGGGCTTGCCGTGTGGGTTTTGCCCACTTCCTGCGCTAGGGCCTGTGATGTTGGAGTGAGCAGGGCCCTCACTCACAGACTGGTAACTGCAAAGGCAGATCCAAAGTTGACTGGTGACATCCTCCCCTCCCTGTGGCCATGTAGATGCCAAGGAAAAGCTCAGCTCTGCCCTCCCTGATATGGACTTGATTTTGCAAGGAAGGGGGTGTCTTGGATCACAAGCTTCCTTCCATTTTCTTATCAGGAAAGATGACTAAAAAGCACATTCAGAAAGGATTTTGAAGGATGACTGTGAACTTTTAAGGAGGACTGCAATGTGAGTTTATACATTTTTAATTGCACCTGGCCTGAAGCTCATTCGCATTTATTACCAGTGATATCAGCCACTTATCTGCCACTTCTCTAATCTTTGCCCTGCAAACAGACGTGACCCCTGGTAAAGTAAGATAAATGGAGAATAAAAATGGCTACCTGCTGGTAATTGATTGGAAAAGAAGGGAACCAAACACCAGGAGATCAAGTTAATCCTGGATTCGTTTCCAGCCTTTCTGCAGCCACCACTTCTGTGGGTGAAAACAAAATCAAGTGGCCCCAGCCTCCCCCTTTGCTAACATTTCCCCATTTCCCCTTCTATCCCTGCCCCCATTAGAATAAAGAGATCAATAAAACCAGCTCTGAGAGAGGAAGGAACCGCTCTCCACGCCGGTATCAAATGCCCTGTCTCTGGAGCACGTGCAGAAGGGCCAGTGTGGAGTGAGTGACTTAACTGCACATTCCAAAAACACTGAATTCATAGTATTGGCTTCATCAGCATTGTCCCTTCCAGAGGGTGCTCTTAATTAGTCTGGGAGAGGATTGGAGAAAAGAACTGTGCCTGTTACCTTCAGTGCAGAGGCGTCTGGCCAAGAAAGAAAGACACACATGTAATGACAGTCACCGTTTATTGAATGTTCTAGTCATGCCAGGCCCACACGAAATTTCTGAGGTTCAATATCTCCTTTCATCCTTGCAAAAATTCTTTGAAGACAGTCTGCTTATTCCTGTTCTACAGATGAGGATGACTGAGGTTTGAAGAAGTCAGGAAGCTCCTCCTTATTTGCACAGCTGATAACTACGAAAGCAGATTTCACACAGAGATCTCTTCCCTCCCTCTCCCAAATCCAAAAGGAAGAAGGAAGGCTGCCTCTCCATCTCCACCAGTTCATGTTACTTGCTCTCCACCAGCAGAATAAAGGATGTGGTGCAGAGAAGTAATCTAATCCAGCCCTTCATTTTTCAGATGAGGAAACATAAATTCAGAGAGGGAAAGTGATTTGCCCAAGGTCACACTGCAGAGCTGTGGCTAGGTTCCCCAATTCTGCACTGTCAGCCCCAAGCTTGTGGCAAAGATAAAACACATTTGTTTGCTCTATCTTCACCCCTTCCCTAGACACAAGCAGGAAATACACTACTCCTCGATAGCATAGACCTATAAGGGTCAGGAAAATGGGGGGGCAGAAGTTTGACATAATAAAAGTGAATTTCACAGTTATTTTATTTATTCCACAAACTTTGTTGAGCACCTAATATATACAAATCACAGTTAAATTTGCCTATGTGTGTGTATGTATTTTTTTACTTTCAAGCTCTTCTAGAGACAAACTTGAGTAAAATAAGGTAAATACAATTTTAAGAATAATAAGAACTGCAATATCTAAATTGGATGTTCTTACGTAGGAGTAAAATGCTGAGTAATTTAGAAAGAAGGAAACAATGACACTATCATTTGCTGAGTACTTACTCTGGGCCAGGCATTCCACAGACATTACCTCATTTAATCCTCTTGACACTCTTGCAAGGTATTATTATCTCCATTTTACAGGTGGAGAAACTAAAGAGTAACAAAATATCACTGCAGCCCACATGCCCAGGCAGCAAAGAAAGAGCCAAGTTCATTGCAAAGCTGATACTGTAGGTAAAGTACCTCCCCACTTACAAGAGGATTGTTAGGGTCATGTAATAATGATAATGATTTTTTAAAAGTTATACTAAGCATATTGTGCATTGGCAGTGTATCAAGTACATTTCAGACATTATCCTATTTGATAAACCCACCCAGATGGGAAGTGCTATTATAATCTCCATTTTACAGATGAGAAAAAAGTACAGAGAGGGTAGGTAACCTGTCCAGGGTCACACAGCTAGTACATGATAGAGCCAGGAATCAAATCCCATAAGTGCAGCTCTAGCTCCACACTCTTTACTATCACACTATATATATATTTTTTTTTTTCAATAAGAAAAATACAGTTCATCTGGGATAAGTGTGCTGTCTCTAAAATATGGTTTTATATGCTAGGTCAAAAAATAACAGAAGGATGTAGGGAGAAAAAAGCTAAACATCAGAGAATAATGAAATCAACAATTCTAGACACATCAAAATATCATAGTGATCACTGACTTCAATCAATGAAATGGAAGTAATTCCTGAGACTGTGGTTTCCCTTAGGAATTTGATGAATTTTTACCATTTGGCACATATTGTATTATTTCCTTCCCTAAGACTTAAAGCGCTCAGAGAGCTTCATTCCAAAAGCCCTAATTGGTACACGGCTGTGGTTAAGGGACTTTTGATTTTCCCTGTTGAACTTCTTACCCAGCAAGGCCATTCCTCATGGTAAAGGGACGTGTTCATTGTTCCCTGCAAAAAAAAGCATGCCTGGCTTTTCCATGTGGGTATACATTGGATGAGCAAGTTTCTTCCACCAGATCTGGGAGGCTTTTCCTCAGGCCGGAAAATGCTGACTGGCTTTCTGAATCCCTCTGCCCTGATGGTTTCTCAGGGGCTTCCAGAATGCTCTCGGAATGTCCTGTTCCATTTCACCCTTTATGCTTCAGGGCACAGGAATAGTTGGCTGTGGGAAGAGTGGGCCTCTTTCTTTGCTGCACTGTTATCTGACTCATAAATAATTCTCCAGGTCACCCTTGGACAACATGAGTCCATAAATGCCAACGATCAGTCCACAGAAATAGACTAAACATCCCTCTTATGCCTTCAAAGAGGGCCCTCCAGTAAGTAGAAAGTCACATAAGAAAAGTGACATTTCTTACATTTCTACCTGATTACCTTATTTAATCATCATAAAACCCCTGAGAAATTGCCTTGACTGCCCCCATTTTATAGATGAGGAAACCAAGGCATCTGATATACCAAAGGTTATAAAATAAGTTTAAAATGAATAATTCCAGCTAACATTTATTAGGTTCTTATTATATACCAGACACCATCTCTACTGCTTGACAAATATTACTTTATTTCATTCCACAATAAACCTGAAGGGTAAGCATAATTGTTAATTCTATTTTTATAGTTGAGGAAACTGAAGCACTGAGATGTTAAGCAACTTTTCCAAAGTTTAACAGCTAGGGAGCATTTTGAAACCAGAGAGCGTGATTTTTGAGCTTGCACTTTTAAGACAGACTGAACACACCTGTCCAATGAATCGAAGACTAAGGTTCTAACCACTGGTTTAGAAATGAAAGTGGATGGGAATAGCTCTGGGCAATTGTCCGTCTTGGGATTTAGGGTCAGACAGTTTTAACTGGAAGATTGGTTCTGCTGCTTCCAGCAATATGATCTTAGGCAAGACACCTCTGGGCCTAATCACACCTCACTTCCAGGCAAAGCAGCAAAGAAGACATCAAAGAAAGCAGGAAAAGTAAACTGTAACTCTAATTGAGGTCCACACATTGGAAGAACCACAGAAAAACAAACACCGCTTCTAAAGAGGAATCATCTCCAGAGTTGGGGGCACAGCTTCTCCATTTTAAATTTCTCACCAGAAGAGCTACTTTCATTTTAGAAAAATAAAGAAACAAACCTAAATCAAAACCAAAACAAATACACAAAATATCCCTTAACAACAATCTGTGAATTTACTTTCACTGTATTTTTTTCTTTCATTTGAAACATATTATTTACTTGATTTGGAAAGAAATGAAGACAGCATAGAAGTGTGTAAAATAAGAGGGAAAGTCTCTGCCTCCCTTTGCAGGAGAGATGTTTAAGGAGTATGTAGCTATCTATTGCCTGTCTTCCTCAGGAGCATGCGATGGCCATGCTCTCCTGTCAGTGTGTGGGTCTGTCTCATTCTTCCTAAGAGCCACAGCAATGCCATTATGTGGAGGGCCCATCACTTACTTTTTTCCATTCCCCTATTGAGGGCATGTAGCTTGTTTCCCCCTAGCATTAGTTATTACAGGTGCAAAAAACATTTTTATTATATTTACACTAGAGGCTCAGTGTATGATATTCATGCATGGGTAGGATCCCTAGGCCTGGCCAGTGATCAGGGCCCATCTGTGGGGTGACCAGCGGGATGATGGGGGGGGGGGGTGGAGCACTGACACCCACCTTGGCCAGCCTGGCGCCACCCGCTTGCTGCTGGTCGCCTCCCTCTGCAGGGCAACCGGTGAGGTGATGGGGAGGGGGGGGGTGGCTGCTGGCACCCACCTTGGCTGGCCTGGGGCCTGCAGGCTGGGGGCAACTCCTGTGTTGAGCGTCTACACCCTGGTGGTCAGTGCACATAGTATCAACTGGTCGTTTCGCCGTTCTGTTGATTTGCATATTAGGTTTTAATTATATAGGATGTGTGTTCTTATACAGTTGCTTTTTGTAAGTTGATTTAAATGAAATGAAACACCATCTTTTAATTTGACTAATGGGAAGAACAGTGGAAGGATATTGATAGGTATGTAATGTCCATACATGGGGAAGGGGTAGAGAGTGTCTCCTGACCATGAAGATCTCTCCCAGGGGTGGGACCCTGCACAGTCTCCCTGTGAGTTCCCCCAAGTCCTTCTCCTCCCTTATCCCTCCATACCAGACTACCCTCCAACCCCTGCCTTTTATCTGGCTAGACCACCAAGGCCATACCCAGGTCATCCGTTCCATCTTTAGAATCAGCTATATTTTTATTTCTCCAGAAAAATATATTTTTTTATTTTATGTAATTGTATAATACATAACATATTTATATTGCTTTTTGCGCTTTAAGTAATTTGTTAGTTTATAGTTGACATGCAATATTATGTTAGTTTAGGTGTAGAACTGAGTGATTAGATTTTATATAACTTACTAAGTGATTGCCCTGATAAATCTCATACCCATCTGACACCAAACCTAGTTATTACAATATTATTGACTATATTCCCTGTGCTGTACCTTACATTCCTATGACTATTCTGTAACTACCGATCTGAACTTCTAAATCCCTTCACCTTTTTCACACACACCCTCCCCTCTCCCACCCAGCCACCATCAAAATGGTCTGGATCTTAGAACCAGCTCTTTTGCCTTGGTCTGCCATCTTATTCACAGCAAAAGTTGATTTAGGAGAAAAAAAGATACTTAAGTGTCATTCATTGACTCCTTCTTTTGCTGTTGAGGTCCCAGCCAGGAGTCTGGGAGAGGCTGCGTGATTCAGCTCAGGCATGAACCACATCACTTAATGAGGTCAGTCCGATCAGAGTGAAATTACAGGTCCCAACTATGCCCCCTGTCACCTCTGGCAAACCCAAGGAAATAATCTTTATCTCTTCCGGAAAACCAAAAATTAAAACCAGTTGCCTCGAGTGTCCCAAAGGTTTTTTGCTCTCCTTCCCGCCCACACCCCCTTTTAAGAAGAAGGACTGGAATATTTGTCTCCGTCCGCCAGCACCGATCATTAGGTTCCCAAGCTCTTCTTTGGGTGAATTGGAGGTAAGAGTGAATGTCTTAAATCAATTCCTGCTATTTTTGGTTTTAAGCCTCGACTTGTCAGGTTGCGCGTGACTCTCGGGGTGTCTCAGCATCAATAAGAAGTCTGGCTCCCTGCTCCCCGAAACCTCCTGGCATTCACAGTAAGAATATATTGGGATTCATAAGCTTATTTATCTCTTTGGTTCCTTCCCCACTTCAGCAGCTGGCCTCGCGCTAGCTGGGAACTGACAATTCTTTTTGGAGAACTAAGCAAATCTTTCAAAACTGTTTTCAAGTCTTGTAACAGCACGTTTGTGCTGCTACAGCTAAAGAGCTGTCAGGCCTCCAGCGTGCACCTTGATTTCAGCTCAGCAAACGGAGCAAAATATCCATTTTGTGCATGAAATTGCCTGTATTCTGCGTGGGAATCTATACTTCTCAGCACCCTGTGCACTTAGCGGGCTGCGCTGGGCTTTTCCTTGCGCTGGGAAATTGGGTCCCGAAGAATAGGCGCCTTCCTGCCTGATGCTGGAAAAGCCATCCCTGAGGAAACAGAATTCAAAGTGAGAGCCATGAATTCTCACTTAGAATGTTTTTCCTCGAAAATTTTTTTTTCTCTTGAGAGAGCACACAGTTGGGGGGGAGGGGGGGCGCGGAGATGAGCAAATGTTCATGCTCGTCCAAGACTTTTCAAAGTCTAAATCACTCAGAACCCTGACGGCAGGAACTTATTTCATGCAAACAAATAAACCAGCAACAAGAATGACAACCAAAGCAGCCCTTCATGTGCCATTGGGAATAGCATCGAGAGCCCGCAAACCCTTTAATTTCACTCATTGGGATTAATTCTCAGAAAAGAAGCCTTTATCCACATGTCCAAGCGCATACAAGGAGAGTCATAAAATCTTATTGAAAAGGATGCAAAAAACAGAAAGGAAAGGTATCTGTTAAACAATAGGAAACTAAATTAGTCAGTTGTAGCCCCTCAATTAGATGAAACATTTGACAGCTATTAACATGAGTGTACAAAAAGAATTTATAAAAATATTATGGTATATTTTTTTCAAGTAGGTTTATTGAAGTATAACAAACACACTGAAAAGTGCATATATTTCAATGAATTTTCACCAAATGAATGCACCCATCTCATGGGAACCTGGATGGAAAAGGGCATGAGCTCCCAGCACACAGGAGCCCTCCCCATGCACTTCTGGTCATTACTTCCCTCAAAGCCAACTGTTTCTAACACTGTAGCTCAGTTTTGCCTATTTTCAAGTGTGACAAAAGGAGTCAGACCTTGTATATTCTTTTGTCCTGGCTTCTTTCCCTGGATATTTTGCTTGTAAGATGTATGCATGTGGTGGTGTTGAGTTGTAGTCTCCTCATCCCATTCCATTGTGTTAATGAATATTATTTATCCTTTCTACTATTGATGAGCACTTGGGTTGCTTCCAGTTTTATCCATTATGTAGGGTGCTTCGATGATTGTTCTTTGGTGATCCCATGTATGCATGTCTTTTGAGTACATACCAAGAAGTAGAATAAAAGCTGGGTCATTGGATAGGCATATATGAAGCTTTCGCAGGGACCACTGAACAGTGTTCTTGATGATTATACTAATTTTACTTCTCCCAGCAGTGTCTGAGAGCTTCAGTTGCTCCAAATAGTCCTCAGCTCAGTGTAGTGTGTCAGAATTATTTTACAATTTAATTTGTGTGAATAAATATTCACACATAACACACAAAAAACTGGAAGGAAATACAACAAGCTAAATATCAGTAGCTTTGTGTGGATGATGGAATTATGTTCCTAATTTTTTCTATCAATCCTCCTTGACATTTTCTTATTCTCTATAAGAAAAAGCATTTATTATTGTGATTCCTGTCTTGTTCATCAGGCGATAGGTGAGGTGGGGGCATTGAGGGTAGGCCTTTAAAATTAGACATGGTCCAGCCCTAACTGGTTTGGCTCAGTGGCTAGAGCATCCGCTTGTGGACTCAAGGGTCCCAGGTTCGATTCCAGTCAAGGGCATGTACCTTGGTTGCAGGCACATACCCAGTAGGGAGTGTGCAGAAGGCAGCTGATCGATGTTTCTCTCTCATCGATGTTTCTAACTCTCTATCCCTCTCCCTTCCTCTCTGAAAAAAATCAATAAAATATATTTTTAAAAAATTAGACATGGTCCACCTTTCCATATGACGGTCACTTTCAAATGCTAGTGGATCTGAGAGAAATTGCTGATTTCAATGCACATCTCCATGGCCCATCAAGCATTTTTCCATCTAACTATTCACTCATCCACTCATTAATGTTTTCTTGCATTCAGTAAATATTCATTAAATGCCTACTTTGTACCAGGCTTTTTGTTGCAAAGAAAGGAGTCACTTAAATATTTTGGGGGCTATTATATCATATTATATTTAGACATCAATAATTAGCAATAGCAAGGATATACTGATAGAAATAAATATAGTACAAATAACAAATAACTTTGAGTGCTTACAACATACTATGCACTGAGCTAAGCGAGTTACATGTAGATAATCATTTAAATCACAATCACCTTATGAGCATACGCTTTTTTTTTTTTTTTAACCTCCCTTCAACCAACATGGAAGCTGAAGCTTAGAGAGTTAGAAACCTTGTTCAAGATTACAAAGCTAGACTGGGATTCAAACCCAGATCTGTAGACTCCTGGTCCTGCTCTTCCACTCACCAACCACATACCTCTTGGCTCTCTTACCTCCTCCCCAGTAGGGACAAATAGAGCACAGTGGAAAAAGGGAGTAAAACGGAAGAGACATTGAACAGGAATCACAAGATAGGCATTGAGTTTGATCTTAAAGAACAAAAAGGGAGGGAGGTTTGGAAGTGAGAGATAAGGTAGGAAAAGGGAATATGATGAACTTTCAACCTATCAAAGGGATGATGTAGTGCAAAATTTGAGTGCCTATCAAGGATCAACCAAGATACATGAAGGCTTAGAATTGTCCTTTTACCTTCCTATGTTGGGAAAGCTCCTTCCTCCTTACTGCTCCCACCAGCTCTGTTCATACGCTAATTACCACATTGGTATCTGTTATAGCTGCACTGTCCAACACGGTGGTCAATAGTCACATGTGGCTATTTAAATTTAAATTAATGAAAATGAAATAATTAAAATGCAGTGCCTCTGTTGCACTATCCATATTTCAAATGCTCAATAACCAGATATGGCTACAGGCTCCCACATATAGATATAGAATATAGCAGAATACTCTATTCAAAAGTGCTGCTCTATTGTCTGTTTCATGTGCATGGAAAAGCACATGGGGACGGGGACCAAGTTTGGAGCATGCCCCAATACCTTGTATGGAACCTGGTGAAGACAACATGCTCAGTGGTTATTAAGTCACTAAGTTGGGACTTAACTGAAAGGGGCCTTATATCTCACGCTTGCTTTCAGGAGAAGGAAGTAAGTCTAAGGCTGATGCTGTGACTGGTGATAGATCCTTGAACAGGGACTCTCTAATCAGTGCACTTCCGGTTTTAATGTGCATGTGAATTGCCTGGGGCTCTTCCTCCATAATGGTGCAGATCTAGATTCAGCAGATCTGGGATGAAGCATAGATTCTACATTTCTGAGAAGCTCCCAGGAAATGATGAAGATGTTCGTCTGTTGACCACACTTAAAAGTATCAAGGCCATCTTATCAGGGCAAAAGACAAAAAGTAAAATGTTAAGGGACCAATCTAGGGAGTCTGACTATTGGTGTGGAGATTTTGCTTTGACATAGGTCCATGCATTTTTTTTTTTTTTTGAGGCAATGACACATTTAAGCTACTTAAATACTTATCACTTTTTTGACACTAAGATATCCCATTTATATTGCCTTTTAGAAGGTGAGAAAATCAGATAATATGTTCAGAAATCATATATTAAGAACCAAACCCTCCCCCCCACCTTGGCCCTGCCGATACTTTCATCATGAACACAATGAAAAGTTAACAACAACAATAACAAAAGCTAAAATTCGAGGAATAATCTATTACAATTCCATTTAGCAAGAGAAATCTTAAAACAAATAGATCAACACTTTTGAAACATAAGTCCGAGAGGAAGCAAAAAGGCCAATGTGTTTTTAAGAAACTTCGGGAAGAGAGGTACATAAGCCACTTGCTCTTCCCAGGAAGAAAAATCTCTTTGCAAGTCTCTCCCTCCTGCAGCCATCTCCTTCAAAACCACATCTGACATGGGTCTAATTTCCTTGCTCAATAGCATCATCATTAAACATCCACATATCACAAGTAACATGTTTATCATTTTAACATTTCTTCCAAGATTGAGTTTGAATTATGGATTGGGAAAACATAGATTCTGTTGCTTGGCTGGGTGGGGGGACATGGAGATCTATCAGTGTTCTAGAAAATGAAATTTTAATACCAATTGAAAGTCATTACAAATACTCAGAGGCTTTAACTCTTTAAGACCAATTTCATGCTTGAAACAAATACATTTAGTTAGATGGTTAACAGCTCTCCTTAATGCTAGAGAGCTGAAGAGAAGCACACAGAAAATTCTTCACAAAAGGGACAGGCTCATGGGCTGGGAGATGGCCAGAGAGCAGCAAATTCTTCACTACGTCTCTACCCAACTTCAGGGAATTCTAGAATGTACGATGTGGGTCAAAAGGATGTGGGATTAAACTATTGCCTCTTTCTAGCCATTTAATGTTGGCCAAGTTACTAAATATTTTCTGAGCATCAGCCATCTGGGCTATAGTAATACCATTTCTGGGTTATAGGAATATATTAAATTAAAATAATGTATATAAAGTGCCAGATAGATGGTAACCATTTTTTAAATTGAGGTAGTAATATTTATAATTTGTGTTTGGCCTTCATCCAAAGATGGATAATTTGCAAGTGGTGGGACTGGGTATGAGAGTTTTCAAGGACAGAAAGAATCTATTTGTTCACTAATCTGCATTGATGACTACTTTTCTATCTCCAAAGGCCTCTGTGAAACTGCATACAGATGTGGCTATCAAAGTCATGATTTTCAGAATAGGAGGGAGGATGCAAAGAATGGAGGAGGGTGGTTCCTGTACCAACAGGTTGAACATGATCATCAATCTACCACTTACATTTATTAATAGAATTAACATTGACTGTATCTCAACATATGCTAGGCATCACCGTAAACACTTTTCATATGTTACATCATTCAGTCTTCATAGCAGCCCTGGGAGATCAGTATGACTGTTATTTCTATTTAGTACAAATTTTCCAACTTTGACACTCTGGACATTGGGGCCATGTAATTGTTTTGTCTTGGGGAGCTATCTTGTGTACTGTAGGTGGTCTTATAACATCCCTCACCTGGACCCACTAGATGCCAGTAGCACTCCCACCCCACTGTGACAGCTAGAAATGTCCTAGGCATTGCCAGATGTCCCCTGGGGGACAAAATCACCCCCACTTGAATACCACTAGGTGATTAAATAAATAAAAATGAAGTTTATTGACTTCCCAAGATGATCCAGCAATCAAGTGTTGGAGCTGTGATCAAAAATCAGGTGGTGAGTTTCCTAAACCTCACTCTTATGTACCAAAGCTATGTTGTCTCCCAGGATCAGCCTAAGAGGTAAAGAAACTCTGTGTTTTCTTAAATTTTGTAGAAAAAAAAATCTGCTGTGACAAATGAGCATAACAAACCAACCAACCACCTGGACACATTTGATAGTTCCAGGTATTTTCCCTTGTGATTCTGACCATGCCTCCTATGCACAAATGATCTGAAACTATTCCTTGGGAATGTCTCCCTTGGCCAGTTCATTACAGTCAGGAAAATTTTGACATTTGGCCCCAAACCATTCTCTCTTCCTTATTAACAAGACTTGGCAGTGGATATCTTTTGGCTTAAAAAAATTAAGTCTATTTTCAAAGATGGAGATTTGCCTTCACTGAAGATATTCAAATGATTATATCAGAGGTTCCAAAGGCAAATTAAATGAGAGCATTTTGATTATGTTCAAATATGTGGTCAGTGTCCCAAGGAGACAGATTTCATTTAAATGAATGATCTCTGAGTGATTTGTTACAAAGTAGTCCCTCTGGTTCCTAGAGTCCCAACTCTGTAATTTAGCTATCACAGGTAGCTAAGAAAGACATTATTGCTTCAGTGTGCATCATTTTAATAACATGACTTGCTCACATGTGCCTTAATGCCACAAAGTACATTCATGTTCGTCTTAACTCATCTCTGAAACATCTCCTTGGAGGTCTGTGTTATTGGTATCTCCATTTTTACATAGCTGGAAACCAAGGCTCAGGGAGGTTGATGTCCATCAGTCAACACCTGGCAGAGATCAGGCTCCAGTTCAGGTTCTGTCTTTCCAAAAGGATGAATAAGTGACAAGTGCCTGGTCAGGAGCATTGGGAAAGGGGTGACTCTGGCTTTGGAAGCCAGCTCCACCTATTTCTCCTCTTGACTATGACCAGCATTATAGCTGGGCCTCCAGAAGACCCAGAGAAATGCCCTAGTTAGTACTAGTTAAGTGGTTGGTTGGGCAGCCACTCAGGCCTGATATGCCCAGGTCTATGTGAATTTATATGTCTGTCTGCAATGCCACCCACATAGCCCAGGGCAGTGCAAACACAAGTGTGTGTATGTGGGCACGTACAGTGTATATAAAAACAAGAATGTCAGCTCTCAAACTTTATACAGGTCAATGCATAATCAAAGGGACTGGCCCAGGCACAGTCCCCAGTGTCTAATTTCATCTAATTATAAGAACCAGGCTGATTTGGCCCAGTGGATAGAGTGTCGGTCCACAGACTAAAGGATCCTGGGTTCAATTCTGGTCAAGGGCACATACCTCAGTTGCAGGCTCAATCCCCGGCCCTGGTCTGGGCATATCTCTCTCACATCAATCTTTTTCTCTGTCTCTCCCCCTCCCTTCCACTCTTTCTAAAAATCAATGGAAAAATATCCTCAAGGTGAGGATTAAACAACAACAAAAATGTGTCTGTAAATACTGTCCCAAGTTACCTTTAGTGCCCACCTTCTCATCCACCCTTCATACATCTCCAAATGTCTACTCAGTCTGTGCACCTAAGTATGATTTTGCACTGTCTGCAGCTTAAAGCATATCTCCATCCTTTAGGGCCACAAACTCTTCTTGTCCAGAGTACATGAGACACTGCTCCAGGAACACCAACAGCATATAAAAGCCATGAAGTCAGAGACTGAGAGTATTTTATTCTGATGTGTCCCCATCCCCTCACTGAATCCTTGGCACACAGGAGGTAAGAGGAAGTGAAAAGCAGACTGAGCCAGATTTAAGTTAGAATGCAAGACCTGCAATTCATGTGACTATACATGAGCCACTTAAATTGTCTATAGTATGCAGAATAATGATCCCCAAAGATGGCCACATCCTAATCTCCGGAACCTATGACTATGTGACTTTCATAGCTGGAGGGGATTTGGGTTGCAGTTAGAATTCAGGATGCTAAACAGCTTACCTTAGACAGAGTATTTATCTTGGGTCATCCACGTGGGCCTAGAAGAATCACAAGGGACCTTAAAGTTGGAAATAAGAGGTAAGAAAAAGTGCCAAAGTGATGCAATATGAAAAAAGACTAGACTCACTGTTGCAGGCTTTAAAGATGGAAGGAGCCACAAGTCAAAAACTGCAGGCAACCTCCAGAGGCTGGAACAATCAAGAAGGGAGGTACGGCCCTTTCTTCACCTTGATTTTAGCCCAGTGACACCCATGTTGGACTTCCAATCCAGAACTAACTGGAAGAATGAATCCAATGCTATTTTAAACCACTGAGATCATGGTGATTTACTGTAGCGGCCTTAGGAAACTAATGTACTGTCTAAGCCTTGATTTCATCATCTTTAAAATGGGGCCATAGCAGCACATACTTCACAGTATTGATGCAAAGGATAAATGAAATAGTCCATGAAAATTTCATGGAAGAGAGCCTGGTTAACATGTGAAGTTTTAGTGCTTATTAAATGTGCACATATGTTTGTTGAGAATGAATGAATGAACAGAGGTGTTTGAGGCGAATGTGGTAACCAGCCCTACCTTGATTCTCCACTGAATTTTCCTATTAACCAGTTGCTGGCATGTTTAGCCACCATTCTCTGTGCTCTCATGCTGATTCTCTTTAGAAATGGATGGATTAACATCTGCCACACACACACGCCCACCCCCCGCCGCTTGAATCTCTGTCAAGAAATAATAATAGTAATAGTAATAAACCATTAAACTATAACACTTCGAGAACAGAGGATGGTGGTATCACAATACTTTATTGAAATGATGAAACTGGGCTAAAGGTACTTTGCTTTCACAACCTTCATTTTTGTCTGTGGGAAACAATTCGCCCTGAAGAAAACTTGTCTTCACTAAGACATTTTGTGTGGGTTTTTTTCTCTTCCTTTTTTTTCTTTTTTGCAGTTCCCCTGTCACAGGCCGTCAGACCTACATCTAACCTACAACAGAACAGCCTGCTCTGTCTTCACTCCCCAGCATTTTCTAAATATTCACATTCCTCAGATGCCAGCTCCTTCCTTATTTTCTCAATTCTGTATTTGTTTATCCTCAAAAGCTCCTTTGTAGCTGCCCACTTGGATCTGGGAAAATGTGGAGGCCAGTCCTCTACCCTTGGGCGGGCCAGGCCCACCAAGAGCTCCATTTTCCATTCTCCACTCCTGGGGCACTTTCCTGAGAACAGAACCAACTGGGAGGTCCCCGTGGACCAAGCAGCTGACCCAGCCTTTCAAATGTAAACCCATCCCCAGGATCTGGGTTCTGGTGGGTCAGGCTCCCTGCAATCCTGGGGAGATTTGGAAACCCAAGGCTCCTGGTTTTGTAAGTAGGAGCTCCCCATCTCAGATAGCTCTCAGAGCCCAGGGCATTTACAGACCAGATATCGCCCTAGCCGGTTGGGCTCAGTGGATAGAGTGTCAGCCCATAGACTGAAGGGTCCTAGGTCTGACTCTGGTCAAGGGCACATACCTTGGTTTCAGGCTTGATCCCCAGCCCTGGTCAGCGTGCATGCAAGAAGCAACCAATTGATGTGTCTTTCTCAGATCAATGGTTTTCTCTCTCTGTCTCTCCCCCTCCTTTCCACTCTCTCTAAAAATTAAAAATTAATGGAAAAATAGCCTCCGGTGACAATTTAATTCATACATACATACATACATACATACATACCATACCATACATACCAGATATCATTTTATAGGCAGGGTGCCCTCACTGTGAACTCTGCCCAGGAAGGTGGCAGTCACCATCCACAGATTGCAATGTAATGAGAAAGCCACCTGACCTCCCTGCAGCCCCACCTTGGCCTCTGCACAGGGCCAGGGCCGCCTTTGGAAGAAAAGCTGGGAGAGAGTTGGAAAGGAGCTATTGTGGACCTGGTGTGCCTGCTAAGACCAGCTCTCGGGGAGGACTAGGAGGAATGGCATTTCGCTGGTTCATAAGAGGAAAGTCTTCTCTCTAGCACGGGCTAAAGTAGAATTTAGGGTCTTGGAGTTGGAGTCTAGAATCATTTCTTTTTGGGGGATGAATGAATTATTTTCTCCCTTTGCCCTCTTTAACATCTCCCCATTGTCTTTAGATAAAACGCCAACCCCTCAGCAGAACCCTCCAGAATCCTGCTTCCTCCTGCTCCACCACTTCCTTACACACAATTGCCTTTAGGTTATTCCAAACTCTTACTGAATCCCACTAAACTTCACCTCTTCCAGACTTTGGTGCCTTTGCAAAAAAACATTTCCCTGCCTGCGAGGTTATGTTCCCTTCCCCACCTAGGTAATTCTTTCTTTATTGTTGTTAATCCTCACGGAGGATATTTTTCCCATTGACTTTTAGAGAGAGTGGGAGAGAGGGAGGGTGGAAGACAGAGAGAAATATCTATGTGAGAGAGACACATTGATTGGTTGCCTTCCACACACACCCTGACTGGGCTGAGGAATGGAACCTGTGACCCTTCAGTGTGTGGTCCGACTCTAACCACTGAGAACACTGGCCAGGGCCCCACTTGGGTAATTCTTAATCACACTTCAAACCTCAACACAGCTGTCATTTCTCCAGCTCCATTAGGGATCTGTCCTCAGTGATTGCTAGGTAGGGCATAGAAGGTCCTGGTAGTTACATAAGTTAACTGTCCCCAGCATTTTGCATATGCTAACTCATTTACTCTTCACCGCCACTCCATGAAGTAATACTACTATAGACCCATTTTACAGATGAGGAAACTGAGTCCAGGGATCTTAAGTAACTTACCCAAGGCTGCAAAGCTGGCAAGAGGCAGAGCCAGGATTTGACCATACACAGTCCAGCTCTGGTATTAAAAGCATGGTCTCCGTACCAACTAGAATGGGATTCCAATCTCACCTCGATTCTCACTGACTGTGTGACCTTGGATAGGTTACCTAACCTTCTATGAACTTCAGTTTCCTCATCCAAAACATGGGATTACAAAGAGAACCTACATTAAGAGGTGAAAATGATCATGTACCTAAAAATATAGTGTGCCCTAAACACCAACCGTGGAGTGAGCATTCAGTTAAGACTTGACAACTATAATGGTGTTCCTACTAACAATAACTAGTGTGCCTTCTTCATAACCCTGAGGCCCAAATCCCCACATGGAGCGGGTATTAAGAATTTAGTAACTGAAGAATGAATGACTACATCTAGTTAACATATTCAGAACACGAGGCACTCATTTCTTGAGCATTCAATTAATATTTTTAAATTTATTATTTTTTTACTTGGATGGTTTAACATAGATCCATTTCCACCAGGAGGGACTTACACTTTTTACCATATTGAATGAAGGGCAGTCACACCCTCTTGGTTGATTTATAAGAAACACTGCGAAGTCTGTTGCCCTATCCGCCAGAGAGGAATAACAGAGCTTTAATTGTATCAGACAATTTATTGCGATTCCTTATTTTTGTTCTTTAAAACAGTGGTGGGCACGGTGGAAAAGTCAAATGGGGTAAAAGCCAAAGCAGTCCAATCATTTACCCTGCGATGGGAATCACTAACCACAGGGCCAGGGTCAATATTAGGGCAAGTTACTTATCAATTTGGGGTCATTAGTCTCTGCCCTTCCTAGTTCTGGGAGAGCGGCTTGGCCCTGAGCCAGCCCATGGGAGGGGAGCTGCAGTGTGGACTCTAACCGGGAAAACAAGATGCTAGGAGGTTTTATGCTCCTAGAGCTTAAAGGTCGAACGGAGCTGTGGTTACACTGTCCAGATGCTTTCGGGATGTGTTGTCCATGGGGACAAGCGAAATCCAGCTTGCGGGAAGGAACTGGAGGCCATGTGCTCAGATGACAGCAGGGACTTCGGATACAGGTCTTGGTTTTCCAGGAGGGCTCTGGGATAGCACAAAGCACCACATTTAGGGGCCAAGCCAGGGACAGTGGAATTAAAGAGGAATGTGGCCATTCCCATTGTGAATATAATGGTTACGCTTCATGAAACATATACTAGGTACTGGAGACTATGCTGTAGTTAAATAATAGGCAACATTATTTAACCCTCAAAATGCCTTGGGGATGGGGGTGAGGGGGTTACTATCATCATTATACAACTAAGGAAGCTGAAAAGTTTGAGATTGACCAAGCTGAGCATATAGTCAGCCACTGAAGGATCTGTGGAGTTGTTTACTCCAAACCCACCCTCTCCTTTTCTTTGCTCAGGAGCCCATTTTCATCCAGAACAGCAAAGTGCCCTCTCAGAATGCTTGCTCTCCCAGAAGCCCTTGCAGCTGGGCAACCACAGGACAGGCCCATCCGGTGGAAGGGAAATCCCACTGGGAGATGGGTGCCTTTTAGGTATGCATTCACTTTCCTGGGGAGAAAAGGGACAGGCTTATCTATCCCTTCTCCTCCTGCCTCAAGTGAGTTCTTAAGCCTGGAGTAGCAGAAGCCTTTTTTTCTTTTTTTTTAATTCACACCTTAAATTTCCAATCCAATGGATGTTTTTTTCATTGATTTCTAGAGAGAATAGAAGGGAGGAAAGAGAAGGGGAAAGGGAGATAGAAACATTGATGTGAGAAAGACACATCTATTGGTTGCCTCTCACATGCACCCCTACCAGGGCTGGAGAACCTGCAACTGAGGTGCATGCCCTTAGCCAGGAATCAAACACATGACCCTTCCGTCTACAGGCAGATGCTCTAACCACTGAGCAACCAGCCAGGGCCAAAAGCCTTTTTTTTTTTTTACTTTATTTTTTCTTCAGTTTTATTGAGGTATAATTGACAAATAAAAATTACATATAGTTAAGATGTACAACATCTGCATTATATATATGTGTATGTGCATATATATATATATATATATACATATATATATATAGTGAAACAATTCCCACAATCTAGCTAATTAACACATCCATCACCTCACATTGTTGTGTGTGTATGTGTGTGTGTGTGTGTGTGTGTGTGTGGTGAGAATACTAGAGATCTACTCTTAGCAAATTTCAAGTTTACAATATCATATTATCAACAATAGTCACCATGCTATGTATTAGGTCCCCAGAAATTACTCACCTTATAATTGAACATTTGTAAAATGGATGAATGGATAAAGAAAATGAGACACACAATGGAATGTTATCCTATATAATAAAAGGCTAATATGCAAATTGACTGAACAGCGGAATGACCAGTTGCTATGATGTGCACTGACTACCAGGGGGCAGAAGCTCAATGCAGGAATTACACCCTGGTGGTCAGTGTGCCAGAAGCTGGGCTCACAGCTGGTGAGCGCAGCAGTGGCAGCGCTAAGGATGTTCCCTGAGGGCTCCCGGACTGTGTGAGAAGGAGCAAGCCAGGCTGAGGGGACCCCCCCACAAAATGCACGAATTTAGTGCACCAGGCCTCTAATTTAATCATAATAAGAAGGAAATCCTGCCACTTGTGACAACATGGATGACCTAAAGGACATTGTGCTAAGTGAAATAAGTCAGACACAGAAAGATAAGTACTCTATTATAAGTACTGGATTCCACATGTAAGTGGATCCCACTTACATGTGGAATCCAAAACAAATAAAGGCAGAAGCCTTCTTATGCTCGTGAAAGAAAGAGAGCATCACAGAGCCCCAGAACTGGGATCATTGGTTGGCAACACACCTGCTACCCACCTTCTTAGGACTCTCATTAACAACACCAAGCCAACAAGGCAGAACCAGCAGCCATTTGCTTCATTAGTCAGGGCTCCCACTTCTCACAGCAGTTGCAGGAGGAGGTACCTGAGAGGTACCCCTGTCATTGCCTTTGGGGAAGAAATGAGATGAATGGAAACTGTTGAAATGCATATAATCTGAGCCACTGGAACTTGGCCCTGGTAAGAAGCAAGCTCTTCCAGATGCCTGTGCTTCCCAGTTGTTCCTCTCTGAGCTGGGGAACTGGTTCTGCTGGGAGGCTGAACTGCTGGGAGGGTTTTAGCAGTCAGCTCTGACCCTCTAATTGCACTTATCATGTACTAATTAGCATTGAATAAGCAGCAACCAGGCATCCATGCCTGAAACAATAAAGCGACCTCATCCCTACTTCAAAGATGAAGAAACTCAGATCAAGATGTTAACAGCAGCCATAATAAAGGGCCCACAAGTCTAATCGCAGTGAATGCCACAATTAGAACCCAGAACTGCCCAAGCTGGTTGCCTCCCAGGAGGCTTGTAATTAGCCATCCCCATTCCTCTGAGTCCCTCACTAGTTGGAATAATTAACGCAATCACAGTTCCTTTCAATGGAAGCCAAGTTTTGGGGATCTTGATATACACTGCCAGGCCCCAGCAATCTTTTCTGCCAGGTGTGAGTCCTTGGGGTTGGCAAACTCTGCAAAGCGCAGTGAAAGGAGCACTGGCCTGGGCCCTGATATGAGCCCCCTGCACAGCATAAGGCAGGCATGATGAGGAACAAAAGCCTTCTTCTGTGGTTCCTTCTTCTGTGGTCCCCACTCAGTCTCTCACCATCTCACACAACTGCTCATGCTTGGGGACCTCTCTGTAGAGAACAGCTTTTCCCGTCTGCTTTTTTCAAATCTTCTCACCTTTGCCTTCACTGCATACTCTGCACAGAATGACCTTCCTCCTCCAGGAAGCCTTCCCAGACTTCTTTCTCTGTCTCGCCAGCTCAAAATATCCTGTGAACTCTTCCTGAAATTACTTATTATAGATTCATGTTTTCCTAAACTATGCTGTCCTCCAGGTTGGGCCCCAGATGTTAGCACATAATGGCTTGCACATAATATGTCTTCCACAATATTCTCCTAATATGAATTCAGTAAAATTTTTTGGATTTGAAGAACTTCACCATTATCACATTAAAATTTTTTTACCCTATACTTTTTTTTTTAATTTTACTGTTTAAGGTATTACAAATAGTAGTACATATTTCTCTATTTTTTCCCCCACTGACCTCCCCTCAAGCTTTCCTACCCCCCAGCACTTGCCTTCGCCTTCCCTTCCCTCACCCCCAATGTCTTGCATCTGTTGGTTGTGCTTATATGCTTGCATACAAGTCCTTTACTTTTATTTCCTTTCCCTTTATGGCTATATAGAAAGGGGGATTTGAATTCTTCCTCTCCTTTCCCCAATTAAAAAGTATAATGTGTCTTCTTCGTTAAAATGTGATTTTCTTTCCTGTGTGAGAAAGTCAATGATTAATACATAACTGGGTGGGTTTGCTGGACTTTTAGACACAATGTTGTCTCATCATAATTTTCCCCCAGATCAGCATCTATTTACCAAGTGTCTGTTCTGTGCAAATCAAGAAATGCTGGAGAAAAGAGAAAACAAATTTCCAAAATTGGATCAGTTCTCCTGATGTTCATGACTTGGGCTGGGACAGAGCCTTCAGATAACTGAAATAGTCCTTCCCTGATAGAGGCAGTTTGTCAGTTACAGCTCAAGAGGGCTTTCCTGAGTCAGATCCCGAGTCCTAGAGAGAGCAGGAACGTGAGATGTCTGGGAGGCTGCATGGAGGCAGGTGGTCGGTCTTGAGGGCAAGATAAAGGATGGCCCCTTGGAGTGGAAGGTTAGAAACTACCCATTTATTACCATCTACTCATCACTGGGGACAACTTCAACATGAGCCCTGCCTGTAGGAATCTTCCCAGTGGGTTAGGGAAATGGGTCATTTAAACATGTATACTAGTCCAGTTTGGTATGTGGCAAAGGGAAATACAAAGGACAAGGGACATTACATCCAACCCAGACCGTCCAGGCCATGCTTCCTGCAGGAAGTGACGTTTAAGTAAAGCTCTGAAAGCTGAGTAGGAGTTCTCCAGGGAAGAGAAGCGAAGACAAAGGGACGTGGGATAATGTCCCACGAGAAGAGCAGTACAAGACTCAGAGGCCCTGAAAGAAGTTTTTTCCATGGAGAACTTCCATGGCCTGTGAGCTGCAATCTGGCAAGAGTCTGGAGCACTGATTCTCAAATGTCAACATGTATCGAACTCCCTTGGAGCAGTGGTTGGCAAATTCATTAGTCAACAGAGCCAAATATCAACAGTACAACAATTGAAATTTCTTTTGAGAGCGAAATTTTTTAAACTTCTAACGCCACTTCTTCAAAATAGACTCACCCAGGCCGTGGTGTTCCTGCTGGCCTGGGAAGCACACTGAGAGGCAAGGGAGGGTGCCAGCACATGTGGGGCTTCCACAATGTTGAACACAAACCTGAACCCTGGGAAGGGAGGACTACTATTATTCCAGTTTTATAGACAAGAAAGAGTTTAGACTCCATGAAGCTGCATCTATTACCCCAGATCCCAAAAGCAGCAGCTGTTGAAGCTGGTATTACCTAAGTTCTTGGAATGGGACCATGTCCTTTCCCATCCACCTGTTTCTCAGGCCAGCCACAAGCTATGGAAGGGTGGCGTGCCATGTATGGAGACAACAGGCTGTCCTGCCACTGTTTCCTAAGTGGCATTTTGGAGATCCCTAAGGGGGTGATGCAGAGAGGGACCAGGCAGTGCAGGTGCCCCACCCCTGCCCCATCTCCTTTGCCCTGGACCAGACTGAAGCGTGGGTAGGAGTTTCCCATGACCAGCCAAAGGAATAGATCCTACAGTCTGTACATTCCATTTCAGATGCAGAAGATTGCTAAGACAGATGTCGAAAGGGCCAATAACATGGTAAAAGCTGATCATTAGCTATTTGATCTTTATTAAAGATTCTACTTAAGTTAATTTCTGTAATTAAAGAAAAATAAAGTACCACTTTGTTATATGTACACACTTACTAGTTTTGCATTTTCACACACTGAGTGCAAAGTTAAATGTGTATACGAGATGACGATTTAGTTCAAGATGCCACATGAATATAAGATGGAACATGTGTGAGCTTGTGTGTATAGAAACGTACCAGACAGTTAATAAGCAGTGCCTTATCTTATCTAATACTCACCATAATCTCACAAGAGATGTGCCACATTACCTCCTATGTGCTGTGAGGATTGGTCAGGTCACATGGTACCTGACACCTAATATACCTTCAATAAATAATAACTTATAATACAATTAGTACTTGTAAGTGTTCTAATTCCCATTTCCCTCCCTACCACTTAGTGGCCATGTCACCTTATCACCTACACGTTAGGCCTTTCCTCTTTAAAATGGAAGAATGGTTGGATAGACTACTTCAGAAGTTTCAAAACATTTCTGGTGTTGGCTGAAGAATCTTGTGTTGAAACAAAAGTCTGTGTGGGGATGGATAAAAGTGGCATTTTCTGGCTGTTTTGTCATAAACTCTCAGACTTTATGTAAAGCCTCCCACTGTCTTTATTTGAAGTCTCTGACTATCTCAGAGCTTTAGTTTCCTCTTCTGAAAAAGATGGGGCTATTCTGAGAACTGACCTCATGTCATTGCAGCAATGAAGAAATGACAGGGTGCATGTAAAACGTTGAGCTCACACAAAGTGCACATGTGTGCCTTGATTGTATGCCCCCTGATCTGTCCTGTCTCGGGAGGCCTAGCTCTTACCCACTGCTGTAGCCCCAGATTTTCCTCCCAAGGAAAGGATCCTTGAAGCTGACTTGGAACCACAGATATATGCTTCCCAACACCCCCATCTCCCTTGACTGGAGCCAGGCTTGTGATCGATCATCCGGCCCCTGGCAGACAGAGCACATGCTCAGAAGTATTCAGAGCTCTTGTCAGACAGAATGTAGGCTCAGCGAAGGCTATAGATCAATGGACTTTTCAATATGCCCAATACATTCCCACCAAGATCCATCCCTCTTGTGTAAGTCTCAGTAATAGAGAGCTGGGGTGCTTTAGGGGAGTAGGCTGGGGCAGAGGAGGTGGGAGCTCGCAGGGTTCTTTGTACAAGCATTTTTAGAACCTGAGGTCTTTTTCCTGCCCTGGGTGCTCAATTTATTGAGCTGAGTCAAATTACTGTACATCCTGACAGAGCCCTTGCTGCCATTGATCAGCCCTGAAACTCTTGCATTGCATCACCACGTCAAGAAAGAGCATGTTCTCAGATACACGTGTGATCTGGGAATGACCCCTGGGCTTCATCTGGCCCACTTGGAGAGTGAGGCATTCTGGGAAATTGGCAATCAATGGGCAGGAGACACACCTGAGTGTCAAGGGTGGTTCCTACCTGGGCTGCTCTCAGTGCACGCCTGGCTAAGTGAGCCAGCCTCCAGTTGGTGTGCTAGGGGAAGATTCTCAGTGCTGAGCGCAGGGAAGGAAGGGCGAAGCAGAGCTTGGTTGTGCCTTTTTAATTTTAAAATTGAGAATGCTAACTTCTCATCACCAGTTTGGATTTTGTAAACCTTGTGCAGACTCTGGCAGTTGTTTGATGTATATTGAACCCTGCTAATGATGTTCAGTGATGGGGTGTGGTCTGTGCATGTGCATATGTGTGTGTACCATTGTCTGTGTGTTGGTATATGTCCAAGTTAGCTGAGCATTTCTTTGAAAATAGAAACACTATGTCTAATCGTTTTTAAAATCGCTAGTCCCCAAAATGGAAACTTCTTCATGTTAAAACTTCAGCAAATGTTTCCTAAAATTGGATTGGGCTTTTACATTAATTTTTTATTATAAAAGAAACACAAAATAATTACAAACTTTTAACATCCAGAGGACTATAAAATAAAAAGTTACCCGTTACCTCTTTCTCAGTGCTCAAATATTCTCCAAAGAAAATCCTTACTGGAGATTTCTTTAGTGCGTATCTTTCTATATATTTTCTGTATATAAACAAACTTATATAAGCATATACAATAGTTCATTTATGCATTTTTAAATAAAGGGAATTATACTACATATGTCATTTCTCAATTTGTTTTATTCACTTAATAATACTTGCATTGAAGTTGGATGGAATTCCTATCAGATTCCAAGAGAAGAGAGAGGAAGTCATCAGGAGCCTTCAGTGCCATTGGAATTTGGGGGAAATGGTCAGTATCGATGCTGTGAAGGGAAAGCAGGCGATCAAAACCCAAACTGTGAAGCAAAGCAAAGGGGAGACAGGCCAGAGAAGAGGTGATACCAGGTCTGAGGGAGGTGAGCACGAGATGAAGAATCTGTGGTCAAGTGTGAGACCAGTAGGCAGAGGTTGACAAATAAAACAAAAAAAAAGAATATAGTTTGGCAGCTGTTCTCCAAAGGCCCCCAGAGAGCCACACCTTCCATCCCTCACTTTTTTGTGTCCCTTTCACCTGGATCCGGGCTGCCTACACTAGTGTTAAACTACAGAACACAGAGGCACCAAGGCAATGTTGGTTCTTGGCCCTGCTTTTACGGATAGGCAGCTCCTACCCCATACTTCTTGAAATGTTCACCCTTGGGAGCTCTGGGCCACCATGTAAGAAGTCCAGCTAGTCAGCTGGAGAGACCGCTTAAAGAAAAGACGGTGTGGAGAGGTCACATGGAAAGGAACAGCCCTAAAGTAGCACAGAGAAGGAGACCGTCATCACGGGTCCCCATGTTCAGATGGTCCAGCCCCAGCTACCATTTGGCCGTCACAGCTTGAGAGACCCTCAGTGAAACCAGTACAAGGACCAGCCAGCTGAGGCCACCAGTCAACCCACAAAATGAGAAATGATAGAATGCCGTTATTTTAAGGCACTGCATTTTGGGGTAGTTTGTTACGCAGCAATAGAGAACTAAGCACATAGGTAATGGCTTGAGTATAGGTTCATTCCAGACATGGGTACTTTCTCAGGAAGTAAGGGAATTTGTGGGCAAGGCCACACCAACTTAAGGCTCTTGTACATCTCCTGGGTCTTGAAACTGCTCACCTCCATGTTCAACATCATATGTTTGTAACTTCATTTGGTTTGGGAATTTCTGTCAGAGAATGGGAAGAAGACTCCAATTTTATTCCTGTATGGTTATTTCCTAAACACACAACTTGTTCGAACAAGGACCATGACTTAAGTGAGGTATATTCTACAGGGAGGCAAGTGAGCAATCCAAGTGTGTTCAGTTATTTCTTTATCATCAAAAAGTGAAAAAGAAAAAAAAGAGAAATGTATTGAGACAACCTAGAACATCTATATATTGTCTGGGAATATAACCATTTCCAAGTAGATTACTTGTTTAGCTACCTAGGACATTAGTTGACATAATTAGTTAATTCCTGGGACAGGTGTCTTTCTTATTAATTGACATTTTCCATGAACAAGGAACATAAAGACCAAGACAACTTGTCATTATCAGCAAGTCATAGGTTTTCTTTTTCGAAGCCCGTGTGTTTAAGGAGGATAGCATCTTTCATCCTGCAGCATTCCAAAGGTATCTAGAAACTTTATGGGGCCTGAAACGGAGCCACCTCTGGCATGAAACCTGGGAACACCTCTTGCCGTTTGAGGACGGGATGTGCGGAATGCCAACTGAAACTACCCGCAGTGCATAATTACCAGCTGGAATTATCAATTACCAACTGGAATGGCTCCAGGCCCTAGGCTCAATGCTTGTGACCAACATCAAGGGCTAAAGACTACAAAGTGGTTTGACATCTTTGCTTTGGCCCCTTCACCATCTGGGACCCCAGAGCAGAGAGTATATTAAATAAGTTAAGCCTCCTCCAAAGGCTGATGTTGAGTTCTGACTCATAAACGCCAAGCCTCAGAGTCAGGCCTGTGAGCCACATTTGACCCTGCTGAACACCTGGCCCTGGGTGCAAGCAGTGAGCTTGGAAGAGCAAAGGCCTCCAAACCCCTAGTGCTGACTCTTCTATCAGCTCTGGTCTGGGAAGCCCCCTCTTAAAGCCAGCCAGGCGCCTGGGTTATCTACAATTATCTACATAGAGGGGGATGTTGGGATGCTGAAGGGAGAATGGAACAACTGGAGAGATACTTTGCATGTGTGTAACTCACACGTGTGGCTTGTGTGTGTGCATTTGAGTCTGACCAGGAACATTCATGCACTGGGGGTTTATTTGTGATTTCATATGTTGGCTGTGCATTTGTGGTTTTGAGCTGGTTTGTCTTTTTAGTTTCATTTACTTATTTAACAGATAGCAGTGAGTTGCAAGTGAGTTGACTAGTGTGAATGCCTCAATCCACCTGAGTGTATGTAGAATGATGGTGTGTGTTTGGGAAATAACCAAAGTTTACCAAATGGGTGAGGACAATTTTGGCCATTGGATTCCTTGATGGTGAACTTAGGGTCATTATTGGAGCCTTGGAGTTGTACCCGGATGGTGAGATGTGGAGGCTTGTACAAAACCCTGAGCCACAAATCTGGGCGTGAGAACTCCACTCCCATCTCCCCCACCCCCCTGCCCCACCCCCTGCTCCAGCTAAATCAGCATGGGCTGCGGACTTTTCATCCAGAACAGAGAAAACAGCATTAGCTACTGGGAATAGGATTGTGGTTTGTCAAGGAATCAGGTGTTGTGTGTGTATTTATTTGTCTGGTTCTCAAATGACTTTTGGGATCCCAAGAAAGTTTTCAATCCTCTGAAAAACTTAGGAACATCAGGTTTTTACAGTCCTTTGTTTCTAGGTTGATGTGCCTCGTTCTTGTTTGGGTTAAATAGATCACGTGTGAAAAGAAGAGAAAAGAAGGGACAAGAAACTCACACTTATTTTATGCTGCCTGCTCTCAGGCACTAAATTAACCAACTTCACTTGTGTTGTTTCTATTTAACCTCCTGCAAACCATCCTGGGAGGTGTCAGAGTGCCCATGTATCGTGGAAGAAGCAGGCTAAAGTGGATACTTCATTCTTGGCACGTTTCTATTCAGCTTCCTTCCTTTTCTCAACACAGTCTTAGGTCCTCAGTGCCTGGATTTCTAGTCAGAATCTGAACTAGAGCTGCTCATCTGAACCCACAGGACACAGAATGGTTTGAATGACTATTTCTCTAACTCTTCCAGAGATGGAACCCTTCTCAATGCAGAGCAGTCCATTCAATAGCTAGAACCACTCTAGAAGAGACAGGTCCTTTCACCACATGCAATGAATGGCTTACCTCAAATTCTTTTGCAAAACTCCAACTCTTCCAGAAGCTTCTAGAGTCAGTTCCTAAAGCACTGCTCAATACAAGCTCGTTTCCTTCTGAGAAGTTTTCTTGAGTAGTCACTGATTTCCTATGGCTATTTCCTTGTCATTCTTTGGATCTCCTCTTAATGCCACCTATTCAGAGATCCCTTAAAGTACATGTCCCTGTACCCAGGAGTCTCTGCATCCTAGTTATCTCCTTTCTAGTAATTATCACAAACTGCATGTAAAGTGTTTAACTGGTCACTTGTTTATTATCTGTCTCTGCTCATTGGTAGGAGAACTCCATGAGAGTTAATCTTTCTTGCTCACTCCTGGATCACCAGCATGTAAAGCAGACTGCCTTGCCATTGCCACGTGCCTCAGTTGGTTGCAGCATCATTCCATACAGCAAAAGGTTGCAGGTTCGATCCCCAGTTAGGGTACATACAGGAGACAACCGATGGATGTTTCTCACATCAATGTTTCTCTCCATCTCTCCGTCTCTCTCTCTCTCTTTTCTTTGTTCTCTCTCTCTCTCTCTCTCTTTCTCCCCCTTACTCTCTTCTCTAATATATATTCTTAGGTGGCGATAAAAAACATGGCGTCTTATATGTTCTCAATAAATATCAGTGGGGTTGATTAATTATCAATTAATATGAGGATCTATCAAGTCCTAGTAAGAATCTTTGATAAAATTAGTTATTTTTATTTTTATCACACACACATACACACACACGCACACGCACTTGAGAAACATCTGTTTCTTGATTTTTCCCTCCTTTTCATCAGCTTCCTGAACTTAGCACACCCAGAAACTTTTCTCCCCAAAAGACAAGATCATAAATATTCAGCCCAGTTTATCTCTGCCTGGTAGACTCACATTAGCCTGAAGCCCCCACACAGTCCTGTGGGAAGAGCAGCTATCTCCTGGATGAATGGCAGGAAGCTGGCAGCTGGGGGCGGGAAGGATGGAGAGGAGGGGGCGGAAAAGGAAGCGGCTCCCCCTTCATGCCACTGAAAGACTGATGGGTGCATCTCCCAGATATCGATAACATCTGTTGGACTAACGAATTTAACAGAGTTTGTCACAGTTGATCTGTGGCTTTAGCAGGAGCAGGGGATGGGAGCATTTGGGAAGGGCACTCACAAGAAGTTATAGAGGGAGCAGGCTCTGGGGACAGGTTGGCTTCCCAAGGCCACAGGGCAGCCCCCACACCATGTTCAGGCATGCGTGTGGAGCAGCCTCTTTTGATGAAATTGGACCTTGTGCCCTGAGGAATGAGAAAACTGCTCCATGGGCCCATTGTCATGTGGTGATTTGATTTCATATCTTTTTGTCACATTGAGGTGCTGTTCTGATTTTAGTCCGTGCTAACATGCATATTACTGCATCCATTTGTGGACACCTAAAAAATTAGAACATCAGTAGGGTGCATATGTCCATTCACACACAGCACACATATATCTACATATCGCCTCTCCTTATGGAGCCATGGTGGTATCCTAACAACCGCGAAAGTTTTTGAAAGCTGCAGCTGACTCTGGGACTCAGTTTCTCATAAGTCAAAGAGGGTTCTTTTTGTGCAAAGTGATTTGTGGTTAGGGTTGCCAGATTTAAATATAAATACAGGACACCAGCTAAGTATATCTCAAATCATGCAAGGGACATACTTATGCTAAACCATTGTTCATTTTTTATTCGATATTTGAATTCAACTGGGAATCCTGTATTTTGTCTGGCAAAACTATTTAGCCTTAGCTGGTTTGGCTCAGTGGATAAAGCGTTGACCGGCAGACCAAAGCATTCCAGGTTCCATTCTGGTCAAGGGCAAGTTCCTTGGTTACAGGCTCTTCCCTGGCCAGAGCCATGGCCGGGGCACATGCAGGAGGCACCAATCAATGTACTTCTCTCACATAGATATTTCTCTCTGTCTTTCCCTCTCTCTTCCACTCTTCCTAAAAATCAATGGAAAAATATCCTTAGGCGAGGATTAGGAACAACAATTAAAAAAAAACATTATTTATGAGTATATTAGTTTCTTAAAGCTCTGTAACAAATTACCACAAATTGTGTGGCTTAAAACAGTAGAGATGTCTTTTCTTGTAGTCAGTCCTGGAGGCTAGAAGTCTGAAATCAGGGTGTTGGTAGGGCCACGCCCCACTGAGACTCTGAGAACCCTGCCTCTTCCTAGCTTGTGGTGGCCATCGGTCCTTGGCTTATAAGTGTATCACTCCAATTTCTGCCTCTGTGGTCACAGGGCTTTCTCCCTGGTGTGTTCTCTCTCTCTCTCTCTCTCTCTCTCTCTCTCTCTCTCTCTCTCTCTCTCTCTCTCCTTATAAATATGCCAATCATATTCGATAAAGGACACATCCTACTCCCGTATGACTTCACCTTAAATGATTACATCTATAATGATGCTATTTTTAAATATGGTCACATTCTGAGATGCTGAAGGTTATGATTTCAACATATCTTTTTTTGGGGAAGGGAGGGACACAATTTACCTAATGGCATGGGTTTATTTTATTTAACTATAATTCTTAGAATAACTTGATTGTGGTTCATTACGAAGACCCCTCTTTAACATATGAGAAACTGAGTCCCAGGCAGAGTCAATGACCTGCCTCAGGTTGCACAGCTACAGGAGAGGTCTCTGTGAAAATTGAGCCCGGGCCACTCAGTCAAGGTGCCTGTGCTGGTAAACCCCACAAGACATGTGAAAAGTACCCAACTCGAGGAATGAGAACTAGAAACTCAAGGCTGCGGTCTCTGCTTAGAGTACACTCCCTGTGGCGGGTCCAAGGGCCAGTCTGGAATGCTCTTTGGCTCAGGGTCCTAATGTCTAAACTGAAGAGATTTTCCCAGAGCTGTGCTAGGGGAGCCATAGCTACGTGTGGCAGTTGAGCCCTTGAAATGTGGCTAGTTGGAGTGGAAATTATTTAAGTGTCAAACACACATTGGAGTTTTAACTATTGAGTCCAAAAAGGAAAAAAAAAGAAAAAAAGAAGGTGAAAATATAATCCTTTAATAGTGATTACATGTTGAGTGATAATAATTTAAATATGTTGGGTTAAAGACAATATATTCTTAAAATTAATTCCACCTTTTTTTACATGTTTTCATTTCATATTTTGAAAATCTTTTTCATGTCCTTTTTCTTGTTTTCCTTTCACGTATTTTAAATATTTCATGCATGGCTTGCACTGACTTAGAACATTGAGTCTCCAGCTTTTTGTGTGTGATAAACAGGAAATGGAGTAGAAGGCTTGTGTTCTTTGGGAGGGCTGTAAAGGAAGCTATCGGATAGCCATCTGACCAGAAGAGGGTGAAGAAGGTCTGGTCTGGGGAATTTGATTTAGAAAAGTAGATGTTAGAGGGCAGCTTCTGCCATGAACAGCTTCAGTGTCCTTGTTAGCCAGCTCCTTTTAGCAGAGACTGACCTGATTCCAGTCCCAGAGGGCCACTTCTTATTTGAGCCACCCTGAGTCAGATCCTCACCACCCTGCCCTTGTTGTTTTCACCTGTAAATGGGTTAATCTCAGAACTTACTTCCAAGGTTAAATGAGGCATGGCTGAGTGAATGAAGATAAAGCATGGGTCAGGTTCCCAGCCAGAGATTCAATAAACCATGACAAGGGAGGGACAAAACTTCAGGGTTAACATCCTTCAAAGTAAAACAGAGTGGTTGGGAGTGCAGTTCTCCTGGAGGCAGGATGAGGGCCCATGTTTTACCATTCACTACAGCCCAAGGGGATCTATAATTAGAAATTTTATTTCAAAATCCAAGGGGCTTTGACCACCTGAGACAGGACAAGCATCCACAGTTATCACCTAAGGATCAAAAGTTACCAAAAGGTCTCCATTCTTGTTCAGTCACTCTCATTCTCTGCTGGCTTCAACATAAACTTGGAGGCCAAAGATAACCAAGTGACATATTCTCCTTGACTTCAGCAATGCATCATATGAAAATCAATTAAAAACCAGTATTGCAATGTCATCATTGGAAAAGATCATTGGGTTTTGAGTTGGACTGACCTAAGTTTGACTTGCTAGCTCTTTCTCTTACTCTGTGTGACTTTTAGGCCAATTACATAATTCGTCTGAGACTCAGTTTTCCCATTTGGAAAATGGGTGTGATAGTGCATGACTTTCACTTGTAGATGTATCTTAACTTTTTTAAAGGGCTTAGCATGCTGACTACCACCTTGTAGGTCCTAACTGGCCATAGCTAATGTTAGAGTGTCTGTGTGCACGGTTTGTGCATCATTACAAGATGCTCTTACTTTGGTTCTTGTAAATATCCCATAGCTTTCCTGTGTGTACCGGTTCACATTTCCATTTGCTTCCTCTTTCGATCTTTCCCTCCTGGCAGAAAGTGGGCCTAACTGTATCACAGGACAGAATCTTTACTTGGAATCTGAACCTGCAGCAAGAAGCAAAATATATTGGAGTGTAAGGAGAGGCATTGCATTGACTTCCTCTTCCTTGAAATCTATTTCAAAACTCCTGAGGGAAGCAAGACTAATAGAATGATGGTGGAGGGGTGACATGGAATTGTTATAAAATGATGACTGTTCCAGGGCCAAGCTGGAACTTAATAAAAAGGAAAAAAATGTACCTACCCTCCTTCTCCTCCAAACCAAGGAACCTGTTCAACATAATAATTACAAGACCGCCATCCCAAAATACTTATAAATTAATGTCCTATTTCAAATACTCTACTTAAAGGGAGACTTGGGTGTATGGTTTTTTTCTTAAAAAGAGAAGGGGTCATCTTTTGTTAGTTAATAATTTCACAATTTCAAATTTGAGTTACATATTTAATATGTTTTAAAAATAATAACTATATGTCCATATACATATATACATGCATGTATGTATATATACGTGTGTGTGCACATATACACTTTTTCCAGAGAGACATAAAGATTCAGCTGAAGGAAATTTATGTTACCCTTGTGTGTGTAGTTTTATTCTCCTTAAATAAGGTGGGAGAATTGTATCAATGTCAGTTTCCTGGTTGTGATATTATGCTAGAAGTATGCAAGTTGTTACAATGGGAAGAGGATGAAATGTTTATGGAATCTCTCTGTATTATTTTTTACAATGAATGTGGACTTACAGGTGTTTTCTTTTTTAATTAAAAGTTTTAAAAATAGAGAGGGAGAAGGAGGAGAAGACAGGAGAGCACTCAGCATACCCGCCCATCCTTAAACCCTCCTGCTCTGCTCCTGGCGGTCACACACATGTGCTTACAACACACACATCACACCCCTCACGTGGCCCTCATCTTCTTGACTTTCAGATTTGAGCTGAACTTGTACTTCTCTGCAAAGCCATTCTCCTGGGTCCTTCAGTCCTTTCGACCTGCCCTGTTAAACACCCTCTTAGCCCCTTGTATTCACAGCCCACTTCAGGGTACCGACCATCATTTAAATGAGATGATTAAGTGTAAATAGATATGCCAACATCTGCCACCTGGTGAGGATGTGGGCTCCCAGCACAGGCCACATCTCCACTGCCCCTTTTCCTGTTACCTGGGTTTGGCGCAGAACTTGGTACATAATGGGCATTTAATAAAGACTTAATAAAAATGATCATCTTTACTGTCTAGGGAATTTATGCTTTTGTACAAAAAAAGCTACCCTAAAACAATGATCATTAAAGTTTTGCATTTTTGTTGACTCCAAAAATAGTGAGTGTAGCATCTACTGTCTTTAATTCTCCACTGCCTATAGGAAATTCAGTCCAAACCCCATCACTACATCACCTAGCCTCACATTGTGGTCCGCCTGTCCATCTGCCTCCCTCCTTCACACACCCACACCCTCTCCTCTCCGTCTGGTGTGAGGTACTTGTTCATGTCTCTGTTTCTTTGTAACTCGGTCCCCTGTGCATGGCAGCTCGCCATGTCTGTTCTGCAGCTGAATAGCTCAGCCTTTAAGTTCCACCTTAAATGTCACTTCCTTAGGGGGGGCCCTCTGAGATCCCCTAGCATCTGTCCATCAGCCCTCCTGTTTATGATTCCATAACACCTTGGCCTTGTTGGTGATGATAATGGTCACAGGTGCAATTTCATCTTCCGTGTCAGTGGCCTGCAGCAGGCAGGGTCCTGTGTGTCTCATACTCTGCTTGTAGTCATGCATCTAGCACAGCGCTGGTCCCAGAAAATGTGTACTAGAATGCGTTGCTTAAGCATCAGTACCCTTCCTTCTCTGGAGGTGGGAGTCGTGGCCGTCATTCCTGATGCTTCCTTTGGTCCTCTGCACCCACCTAGTATTCTCTGACTTTTCCCAGCACCCCTTTCCTATGATCCATGATTCAGTGACCAACATCACTGAATTATGATATTCTGTTCTTGCTATTGCTCACGTGTCCACCTCTCCACCCAGGCTTTTGGCTATGCAAGGGCTGAGCCCATGCTCTATCAATCTTAGTCACTCCAACACCTGAACAGTAGCTGGCATCCAAAAGGCAGTCAATACATGTGTGGCCAAGGGACCCAATCCTCACCCTGGGCATTTTCTCTCATTGTTATGGCTATCCATATTAGCAAGGTGTGGGTATTCCTGAATTTCTTTCCCCACGAATGGTCGCAGGAAGCCTGGACTTGGGCCTGAGATCCCGGGTTTGAGTGAAGCAGGCTCACAGTCATCACGGTGCTTCAGACCTGCCAGGGAGCCCAGACCAGAGACTGAGTCACCTGGTATGGCAGGGAACCTGGGCAGCAGCGCCATGCAATCGATCCCCAAGGGTTGGTTCTCATACACACTCAGGGCTGGCAACATTGGCCCAGGAAGGAGCTGGAATTCAGCATGAAGTAAACAAAAGGAGCTAAGTGTTCGTTTGAAGGTTTCTGCAGAAAGTCAGACACTGGGAATAACAGCAGACACCAGGGGTAAGCAAGAGGGTTTGAAATAGAGGTGCAGATATGGGCCTCAGGGTGTTTCCTGGGCTCCAGGGTCCTGGCAGGGGCTGGTTGTAGAGTCTGTGCCTTAGCCATGGGTGGGGAGACAGCTGCACCAAACTTTAGGGAAGAGATGGTTCAATGGGAGAGGTTCCCAAGTCTCCCCACTTCTCACCAAGCACCCAGGTCTCCTGTCCTGGCTGCTCAGCTTCTCCTCTGCTCTGGCTGCTAAGGAAGGTCTGCCTCCACCTGCCTAGGTCCTGGGCCTGGGTGAGGCTCTGGGGGAGAAGGGGCTGGGGAGGCTGCCAGAGGAAGGGGAGGGCTGCTTCTTGCTACCAGTTAGAGCAGCCCCTGGGGGGGACTTGTTGGGGAGCGGGGGCGGGGAGAGGCAGTACCACGGGAGAGGAAGAGAACTTTTTAAAGCAAAATGGAGAATAAGAAAGGAAGAGAAAGGACAGGAAAGGGAGCTTTGCAAATTTAGAAAGCGAAGGGACTGGAGTAACAGTGAATCAGGTGCAAAATATGGAGAAAGGGCTTGAGTTGGGTTCTCTTGGTCTTCAGAAGACAAAAGAAGAGATTCCAGTTTCTTTTTAGTTATTCTTGATGGCTGGCCTGGGCATCTTTGAAATGACATTTTCTGCAACACTGTGCCACGTGAAATCCATGTGTGTGTGTGTGTGTGTGTGTGTGTGTGTGTGTGTGTGTGTGTGTGTTGATCTAGGCAGTAAATTCAGACTGGGTTCAGTAGACCCCTGTGACTTCATAGAGTTGCTCACCCCTTCGATGACTCTGTTTACTCAGTGGTAAATGGGGATCACCAGAGTACCTGCCTGTGGGATTGCTGTGAGAACTAAACAGGGACTAGGTATTAGAATCAGCACATGGTAAACCTTCTACCACATAAATATCAGGCATCAGCATGTCCTCACCAGTTAGCCAGTCTGGGCACAGACCCCTGTCTTCTCTAGCACCCTGTTCTTTTAGGGACTGATTCCCCTGTTTGCCAAGGGATGAGGGGCTTCCTGAGACCCAGGACTCTCCTTGCCTGACTCCTGGGCCAATTTTAATTTAACTCTTTCTGGGCTGTGGCTCATCTGTGGGTCTGGGCAAACCATTGCCAATGCCTTCCCAGCAATGGGCATGGTTAGGTCCAGAGAGGAGACTGGGTAGAGAAGAGGGGGCTGGGGTGACTCAGCACTGAGTCTGGGGGTTCTGTTACGACAGGCTCTCCTTTCCCTGAACACCCCCGCCTGGGGCTGTGAGTCAGGTGAGATGACTTGCTCAGGGATCCACTCAGGGAAGGGCCTTCTAGGGCCAGGCCAGGCCTTCCTGCACCTTCCTGGTAGGAGAGGGGCACCTCCACGGGCTGAGGGACAGCAGCCAGGACAGCCAGCCCAGGTCATAGCAGAGAGGCTGCCCTCTGCACCTATTCCCCACTGGGCATCCTGTGGCAATGCCATAGCGGGGTCACTAGAGTGACAAGCCTCTGCCATTTCCAATGAGTGTGAGCAGGGCTGCACTCCACACACAGCTTTGGGGGAAACCTCCAGTTTCGATTATTTCCAGGCCAGCATTTTTCTAAGTAAAAATGTGATTAGGAAGTTTCCAGGCTCAGCTCCTGGGGAATAGTTAAATTATATTTTTATAATGACTTTTATTGCTGATACCATTTCCCATTATTTACCTGTCCTTCACTAAGCACCCACTATGTACTAAGCTCTTTATGTCCTTTATATCAGTCAAGCCTGGAAATAACCCTGGGAGATGTTTATTGTTTTCCACACCAAATATTGATATTATTAGTACATTGTAAATCGAAGATTTGGGAGGTTTTAAATGCGGGCAAGGTCACAGGGCTGTGCCTGTCGAATCCCGGACCCTTAGTCCCTCTACACCTCCCCAAACCCTGCCTCCCTCAGGCCCACCCCACCCTGAACATCCACTAGATAGATACTGTATCTGTGTCCTGGATTTTGTCCAGAAAAAAATACAAAGAGCTGGATAAGAGATTAGGTTCATTATGAAAAGAAAAAAAATCTGAAGTGCACATATTACTTTAAAAAATTGTTCCTGAACTCATGGTCCTTTGTGTGTGTTTCTGTCTCGGTTTCCTTCTCATGTTGATTGAGAGGTCACCTTCACTTTAATTATCCATTTATTTATCAGTACCTTGCAGGCTCACAGGTGCTGGTAAGGGATGCCCCCCCCCCCCACACACACACACACATACGCTCCTTGGATCCATTAACCAAATCACAATGCTGTCCCTTCAGTGTCTTACCTATATTTGAATTAATCCACATGATTGTTCTTTATTTTTTTTTTTAAAAAAGCAAATCTGAATAGCGCTGCATTACTCTTCTGAAAATTACTAAGAAAATAGATCTTAAAAGGTCTAACACAAGGAAATATTTATGTAACTATGTATGGTGACAGGTGTTAAGTAGACTGATGGTGGTGATTATTAATTTTGAAGTGTAGCCCTAGCTAGTTTGGCTCAACGGATAGAGCATGAGCCTGCAGACTGAAAGGTCCCAGGTTCCATTCCAGTCAAGGGCATATGCCCGGGGTGTGGGCTTGATCCCCAGTAGGAGGCAGCCAATCAATAATCCTCTCTCATCATGGATGTTTCTATCTCTCTTCCCTCTCCCTTCCTCTCTGAAATCAATAAAAATACATTAAAAATATTTTTGAAATGTATACAAGTATCAAATCAGTATGCTGTCCACCTGAAACTAATATAAGATTAAAGACTAGTTATATCTCAATTTAAATTAAAAAATCTGCTTGTGATATCTGCTTATAAAATAAGCTTTATGAAGTCTGAATTTCTTTATTTTACTTTTTAAAAATTAAATTGATTGGGGTGACATTGGTCAACATGAACATATAGGATTCAGGTGTGGGTTTGTATGTTACAATATCTGTATATTGTACCCTGTGCCCACCACTCAAAGTTAAATCCTCTCCTGTCACTATATATTAGGACCCCCATATCCTCCCATCCCTTTCCCTCTGGCAATCACCACACTGCTGTTTCTGTTCATGAGTTTCAGTTTTATATCCCACATATGAGTGAAATCATATAGCCTTAGCTTTTTCTGACTGACTTATTTCACTTAGCATAATGTTCTCAAGGTCCATCCATGTTGTTGCAAATGGCACTATAGGTCATCCTTTCTTATGGCTGAGCAGTATTCCACTGTGCGTATGTATGTACCACACCTTGCTTATCCTGACTCCTTGTCTCTCCTTGTTTGGTCTCCTCTGCTGGCCAGAACTGTTTGGAACTGCCTGGGGTCTGTGCCTTTCCTTAGGCCTTTCTTCACCTGTAGTCTCTTCCTCATCCCTCACACCTTAGTTCCACCAACTCACTCAGCAGCCTTCCCGGAGTCCCTCAGACCTGGACTGTCACTGTCACAGCCTGTCTTGCTGGGGTTTCCAAACAGGAAGGCAAACTCGTTATCTGGGATTCTGGTAAACATGAGATTGCCAGGGCCCATCCCCCAGACATTTTTATTTCATAAACCCAGACTGGGGCCAAGGGATCTGTATTTTTAACACAGGCTGCAGGGAATTCTGATTCAGAGGCTTCTCAGGTCCTATTTTAAGAAACTGCTCCTAATTGTAGTTATTTATTTATAGCTCTGCTCTCTATCAGCCTCCACCTCCCCACTGCCTAAAGGGTAAGAGCTCTCAGGACTCAGAACAATATATTTTCATTCCTAAGGTCCTGGTGTTTGACCTAAGTACTGGCACACTCTACTAGATGTCCAATAAGCATCTGATGACTGAATCTATTTAGTCATTCTGTCTATAACTCCTTATTAAGGACCTACTATGGGCACACTATTGTTCTAGGCACCGGGGAGAAGCAACAGAAAGCAAAAGAGATGAAAATCCCTACCCTGATGGACCAAGCAATGGACAGAGAATGATCATGACCAGATTCTGAGTGTGAGTTCTAACAATTGTCTATCAGAGGGCTACTGTTTGCCAGTCGTTAGGTATCTTCAGGGAGACTATGTCACTAGACAGCACAGTAAATTAGAGACCAATAATACGAGAGAATGGTTGCTCTTGTTTCTTTCTTGTTCTTTTTTTTTTTTTTTAACAATGAAAGAACTGAAAACCAGAGAGGTTGGGACTGGCTGCAGATTACAAGGGTATTCAGTGCAGAGCCTGCATTTAAAGGCTGGCCTGTTCCATTTCCAGTCCTGAGTTCTAAGCTGTTTCCCTGGATTCATTATGGCCACGGCATTGCTGCAAAGATCATTCATCTGGCACAGGTGATCTCACTCAGCCAAGAGAGCCTGCATGGCTCAGGCACTGAGTGAATGGGTTACCTGGGCCTGGACTCTCTTGAGCAAACTCACCTGTGGACCATGGTTCCACGGAGCCAGCAAGATGTGGGTATATTGGCAATACAGTGCTTCATGACAGGAAGCATGTCATCACTCTCACGCTTTCATTAAGAGGACTGAGAGCAGAGGAGGCTGAAATGGCTTCGCATGGGCACAAAAAAAAATCAGAGATTAATAAAGTAAACCTTGAAAATAGTGAAGCATCTGATTTGAGCTTTTCCATGGACAAGCCCAATAACCCAGAGGAAACTATTAACATACAAATAGACAGGCTTCCCATTAAAACAGCAGCAGACAGTTCTGGAAAAGACCTCTTCATGCAGAAAGCAATTATGATGGGAAATCGAGTCCGATTGAGGCCCATTTGCAGCAAGCTTGGAAAATCAAAATGGAACCACTCATAATCGAGGAGACAACCCTTCTGTGGGGGAGGGGAGCCAGTTCTTCATTATGATTGCTTTTATTGTTATTACTTTGAGAGAATTCAACTTTATAAGTTCCAAATCTTACTGACTTGCAGCCACTGCTCAGATCGCTACAGTACAGTGCAGTGCAGACAGATATATTCTCATACTAACAAGAGAGAGAGAGAAAGCGAAAAAGAATCAGAGGGTGTATTATTATTAACTAGGTCTTTTGGTCATATTTCCAGAGGTTAAGAGGACTTCTGGCTGAGATGCCACTCAAACCAAGAACTTCTAAATAAATAGGCATCTGATTTGAGTGTCTGCATACTCTGAAAGTCAGATGCCAGCCCTGGGCCCTTCGTTATTTTAAGAGTTGGAATGTGCATAATCAGATCTTAGAGGCATAGTTGAATCTAAAGATGAGAGGTGAGATCTAAGAAAGTGAAAGCTCCAGGCAAGGACAAAATCATCCTGGAAAACATGAACATTTGCTTCCAAATGGTTGTAGAGAAGGTAGCGGACCAAGATGCTCCAAGGAGATCATAGACATTTCAAGATTTTCATGAAAGTGCAAGAGGTTGGTGACATTGCCCAGGAGGACATCCCAGGGACTGACTAGCTTGGACCCTGGCTGTGCCTTTCATAGCACTGGGCAATTTTACCATGACAACATACTTGACTTTCACTAATGGTGTAAGTTTCTCTCTTCCTAATACACTGTAAGTCCAGTACTCTACAATCTCTAAATATCTTCCTAATACACTGTAAGTCCAGTACTCTACAATCTCTAAATATATTTTAGGAGGAAGACCAACTTCATGCATTTGACCTAAGATATCCTACATGTGTCAGCCCTGCCTACATCTCTAGCAAAGTGTGATGCCCTTTCTCCCACGCTCTGTGCCTCAGCTAAACTGGTTCCACAGATTTGCCATACTCCTCGTGCTCTGGGCCTTCCTCTCTGTGTGAGTGATGTACATTCCACCCAAACCTAGTTCATCTCCTGTTATACACTCTCATGACATCTGCTTCTTTTCCTTCAGAGCTTTGTCCATAATCATAAACTTACTTGGATAACTATTTGATACATGCCAGTGACCCCCTAGACTCTAAGATTCATTTAATCATGCATCTCACATCGCCAGAACCTAACACATGTCTGGAATCAAGATAAATAAATGATTCCAGCACCCAGATCAGTCCATCACCTAGTCAGACTGAAGAAGGCTCTGTTCAATGAAAAGATGGATGGATATGGGGCCAAATTAGAATCCAAGACCTGTGTCTTTGCTAATACATCACATTGTCTTCCTGTAAAAACATAACGTATGGACTTTATTTTTTCCAGCTAATAATCATTTTTTATATAAGAAATATTCAGGTGCAAAAAAAATAAATTGTGGCCAGTAAAGAAATAGATAACTGTAATATTGTGGTTTGCAATAAGAAATATGTACATTTGGTTTTTGTCCCCACTTCTAGCAGAACTTCTAAACCTTGGCAAGTACTAAGTGGTGGGGGAGAGAAGGCGTCTTTGGTCATGTTAATGAGCTGACTTTAGGAATGCCCCAGATCACTCAGGGATGGGGCTGATTGTCAGGAAAACCAACCCTGTGCTTGGTTCACAAATTCTTTGATACTTTTCCTTTTAGGCAGTAGAGCCTGAATCTTCTCCCTTGCATGTGGACTGGAATGAGCGATTCACTATTTTCGTTTTTTTTAATCTTTATTGTTGAAAATATTACAGATGTCTCCTTTGTTTTATTGCTGTTGTTGTTGCTGTTTTCCCCATTGATCCCCTCCACTCCTCATCTGCCCCTCCCAGGCCTTCACCACACTATTGTCTGTGTCCAAGGACTATGCATTATATGCATATAAGTTCCCTGGTTGCCCTAACCGGTTTGGCTCAGTGGATGGAGCATGGGCCTGCAGACTCAAGGGTCCCAGGTTCAATTCCAGTCAAGGGCATGTACCTTGGTTGTGGGCACATCCCCAGTAGTGGGTGTGCAGGAGGCAGCTGATTGATGTTCATCTCTCATTGATATTTCTAACTCTCTCTCCCTCTCCCTTCCTTTCTGTAAAAAATCAATAAAATATATATATATTTTAAAGTACCTGGTTAATCACTTCCTCCCTCTCCCCAACCCCGTCTTCCCTCGGAAATTCCTCAGTCTGTTCCATTCTTCTACTAGTATGTCTCTGGATCTGTTTTGTTCATCAGTTTGTTTTGTTCATTAGATTCCACATATGAATGAGATCATGTGATATGTATCTTTCTCTGACTGGCTTATTTCGCTTAGCATAATACTCTCCAGGTCTATCCATGCTGTTGCAAAAGCTCAGAGTTCTTTTTTTATAGCCAAGTAGTATTCAATTGTATAAATGTACCACAACTTTTTTTATCCATTCATCTGCAGATGGGCACTTGACTGTTTCCAGATCTTAGCTATTGTAAATTGTTCTGCTATGAACATAGGGGTGTATATATTATTTCGGATGGGTGTTTTTGTTTCTTGAGATATATTTCTAGAAGTGGGATCACTGAGTCAAATGGCAGTTCCATATTTAAATTTTTGAGGAAAGTCCATATTGTTTTCCATAATTCCCACCAGCAGTGTACTAGGGTTCCCTTTTATCCACATCTTCTCCAACACTTGTTCTTTGTTGATTTGTTGATGATAACCATAATGACAAGTGTGAGATGAAGCCTAGTTGTCATTTTAATTTGCTTCTCTTTGATGATTAGTAGTAACTTTGAGCATGTTTTCATATGTCTCTTGGCCTTCTGTATGTCTGCTTTGGAGAAGTGTCTATTTAGGACGTTTGCCCATTATTTAATTGGATTGTGTGTCTTCTTTTTGTTAACGTGTGTGAGTTGCTTATATATTTTGGAAATTAACCCCTTATGGGATGTATCATTGCCAAATATGTTTCACATGCAGTGGGCTTTCTTGTTGCTTTGTTGATAGTTCCTTTTGCTATGCAGAAGCTTTTTATTTTGATGTAGCCCATTTGTTTATTTTCTCCTTAGTTTCCTTTGCCCTAGGAGATTTATTGGTAAACATATTGCTAGGAGAGATGTCTGAGATTTTGCTGCCTATGATTTCTTCTAGGATTTTTAAGGTTTCACGACTTACATTTAAGTCTTTTATCCATTTTGAGTTTGTTCTTGTATATGGTGTAAGTTGGTGGTCTAGTTTCTTTCTTTCTTTCTTTTTTTTTTTTTTTTTTTTTTTTTGCATGTACCTATCCAATTTTCCCAACACCATTTAGTGATTCTCTGTTAATTAACAGAATGAAGTAGAAGTGAGACTGGGTTAGAAAAGGGAACTGTGGCTTCTTTTTTGATCCTTTTCTTAGATAACTTGCCCTAGCAAAACCAGCTACCATATCCTCAGGACACTCCAGCAGCCCTGTTAAGAAGTCCTCATTCATGGTTAGGAACTAAGGTGTCCTGCCAATCGCCCTGTGAGTGAGCTGTCCCAGAAGCAAATTCTCTTCAGCCCTTGTCAGGCCTTCAGATGCCCATAGCCCCAGACCACAGCCTGTTTGCAGAGCTGAGCTGCTTTCCAGTTCCTTATTCTCAGAAACTGTATAAGATGATACAGATTTGTTGTTGTAAACGGCTATTTGGGGTATTTGTTACTGCGCAATAGATAATACACCACCCCATGCCTGAGATCTGAAAACACAGAACTAAGCCTCTGACAATGAATGAAATAAACCAGGTTATAAAATGTACCTAAAGTCAGCCATTGCTCTCTTTGAATTTGTTCAACTACAGTGTGACTTTGCCAGAATTAGACTCAACTTGTATAGAATTCTTTCCCCTTCCTCATGTATCTGTTCCCTATTGAATAGAAAGATTGATTGCATGTGTTTGAAGTTTAACAAACCTGGTTTCAAGCCATTTCATTGCTCTTTATTATATAGGAAACTGTTGGAAATGTATTTAATCTCTCTGAGATCAGATGTTTCACCATAAAACAGGGTAATAGTATTTACTTCACAGAGTTGCACAATGCAGGGGCACCAGGGTTTTAGAAGGATCCATTTAGATAATGTACATAAAATACATATTTAGCACAGTGGTTGGTACTTATTAAGGACTCAATTATAGTAACCATTATTATTATCTTTAATAATAATTACCCAAATTCCCTTACACCAGCAAATAGAAACTTTCTTGAATTCCAAAGGATTGTCCTTTATGGAACTTAATTCCGGTGGACAGTGTGTTGTAACAGCTGAGTGTTCTGAAAATGCAGTTCATGACTTCCTGCTGCAGAGTGATCTGAAGGGGCAATTAAAAATGAAGGTTTCTGAAGCCCTGGTTGGGTAGCTTGATTAATTGGAGCATAATCTTGTACACCAAAGGTTGCGGGTTCAATTCCTCAGTCAGGGCACATGCCTGGGTTATGGGCTTGATCCTGGGTCCAGGTGTGTGTAGGAGGCAATTATTTAATGTTTCTCTCTCACATTCATGTCTCTCTCTCTCTCTCTCTCTCTCTCTCTCATCAAAGAACATATCCTCTAGTGAGGATTTAAAAGTAAAAAATCCTAAAACCAATTTCAGATCCTTCAAGTCAATATCTTGGGATAGAGAAGGGTAACGGGGAAAGAATGGGAACCTGCATTTTTAACAAGGTCCCCCCGCTGGGTAGTCCAGTGTTCAGGGAATTCCTGTGGAGACAAAAGGGATTCATCTCAGAGCCGGAGGAGCAGGGCTGCTAGCCTGACCTCTGATATTCACTAGCCACAGTGAGTAAACCTTTGGAATTTCGTTTCTCATCTGTGTAAAGGAAACACTAAACTGCCTTCCCTAGCCCAGTGATCGGCAAACTGAGGCTCGCGAGCCACATGTGGTTCTTTGGCCCCTTGAGTGTGGCTCTTTCACAAAATACCATGGCCTGGGCAAGTCTATTTTGAAGAAGTGGCGTTAGAAGAAGTTTAAGTTTAAAAAATGTGGCTCTCAAAAGAAATTTCAATCGTTGTACTGTTGATATTTGGCTCTGTTGACTAATGAGTTTGCCAACCACTGCCCTAGCCTATAGAGTGATTGTAAAGATCACCTAAGATAATAAAAACAGTGACTGGCTATCTAGTGTGGACACAGTTTACAACATGATTATATCCACTTGATCTCATTGCAACTCAGGGTTGTCCGATGAAGTTGACAGAGACAGGACTCAGGTAGCTGAGAGGACATAGCATGTCCAGGTTCAGAGTTGATGCACAAACTAAGGTCTAGAGACTCTTGATTCCAAAAATTACAGGCTGTTGTTGTTCCTTGTGATTAAGCCCCTATCCCGGTGGTCGGCAAACTCATTAGTCAACAGAGCAGCAAACCGCGGCTTGCAAGCCACATATGGCTCGCGAGCCGCAGTTTGCCAACCACTGGACTAGACCACAGATTCAGAACTGAACTAAAATCCAAGTGCTACCTCGATGTGCTACTTCTGCACATCACTCTAACCTTGGTTGTGCTGCGGAGACCACAGAGAAGGACCAAGGAATAAACTGTTTCATGTGCTAATTGCCCAGATGACAATTATACATGCAAAGAGCAATAATTATTTTAAAACAAAAACTGTGAGGCCATTGAAATACATGTTCTTAGCAATGACATTAGATAAAGTGTTAGTCTTGGTGTTAGTCTTGGAAATATTTCTAACTCATGCATCATTAAATTCACTCATCTTCAATTATAAACCTGATTAACTTTATTCATTTGCTTTTTCTGGGTCATTATTTTGTTTCTTCTGCCTAGGTTTAAGAAAAAAGTTATGGAAAATCATTTGTATTCCTTACACGCTCTATGAATAAAGGAAAATCAATTTTCAACTGGATAGTTTATATTTCTATTAATAAAATTAAGTGTCTGCTATTAAACTATGTGGAATGGCTGGATGGGTTTTCACTGAGTTTAGAGGGTATGTCTGGGATGGTCTGACTTGAAGTATAGGATGCTTTGTATTATTAAATAGATCTTTGGGTGTCGAAGAGGGTGCCCCTCATAAAGACAGTCACACATCCTCCAGAGTAGCTGAATGAGAAGAAGACTCTATGGCCTAGAAAGACAACCATGTGTATTAGATTCCTTGAGCAGAGCAAGCAAAGCACTTTCAAACCTGAGCCCAAGCCTGAAGTCACTAGGTCATACTCTGAACTGTCAGTGCTGATTTGGGATCTGATTGATTGCTCAAATAACAACTACAGGCTGAGAGCTTGAGAATGTGGTCGGTACTTACCCAAAGTGTCTTAGGTTGGATTTCCCCAAGGATAGACAAGGATTTCAGTGCCAGCAGCTTATTTGGGAAGTGGTCTCAGATGCACTGGTAGGAAAATGGGCAACTTTGACAGCGAGGCAATAAGGCCAAAGTAAGGTGCATACGAGTGTAGGTTACTGGCGTGGGCAATTGGGGCTCAGTCCACTGTGTACCTCTGTGAGTCTGTGTAGGACATACTTCAGTTATCCCACTCAGGGGCAAGGAAGCTCATCTGTCATGGCTGTTCCCAGGTTATTAAGACCCTGGCAGTTCTGACTTGCCCTGAAGTTCCTAAGAAGGCCCCCAGGCAGGGAATCAGGATACTTACAGCTAAAAGCCATCAGCCTGACTGACCACTTACAGAGTGTTCTACAACCCACAAGTTGTGTCATGGACACATTTGTATGTGATAATGATAATGAGATACTGGTAATGCAGCACTAGCTGTCTGTTGAGTGCCTATCATGTGGTGGCTTCTGTAGTAGGCCCATTACCTGTCTCATTGAACCCACAGAACACCCCATCTCAAAGGCATTACCATTCATATTTCACACTTGAGGAGGGGGCAATCAGAAAGCTTCAGTTCCTGCCCTAAGACCACACCGTTGGAAAAGGAAAGCCAAACTTGAGCCCAGGTCCTTGACTATAGAACTTATACTCTCCATAGAGCAGGTAGCAATTGCAGAGCTGTTTAATGGATGAACTGAACATATACATATAAAGAGTTTGCATTTCTAACTTTTGACACTTCAAGGTGGTATTTTTAGTTGACCTGTGTCTGTCTTGGCTATTTTATGAACGCACCTCTCTCCTGCTCGTCTCACCTCCCTGGAAGGCTGACATGTTCTGTACGAGAATGTGGATCCTCTTTAGTCCTAGCTGAATGAGTCTGTACCTTCTATGTGTGTAAAACCATAGGAAACTGACCCTGGGAATCTGGGACAGGTCACAAGGTCTCAAGACACTCTATGCTCTATCATCAACTCAATGGTTCCCTCCCTCTCCACCACACCTTCCAGCCTTCGAGGTAAGACAGTGTGCTCAACTGAGCTCCATGCATGATCTAGTTCTTTTCTGGGCCAATTCACAACAACGCTTATCAAAGTTTAAGAAACGATGTTGGGCTCCCACCAAGGTTTGAACTATGCAGATGTTAGTGAGATAGAAAATACGAGATAATCTATTTCCTACCACAGGAAGCTTCTGCTACTCACTGTGGGTTTATGGTTGACAGAAAAGTTAAATAAATAAATAAATAAATAAATAAATAAATAAGGTTTGACATGCTATGAAATTGTGTTTTCCTAATGCAATCAAACTAAACACTGTTCAGAGAAAGAAGGATTCTCGAGGGGGATTCCAATTTTAATCTCTCAAAGTTTCAGCCACCAGCATACAGGGTTCATCTACTTACTAAAGCCATAAAAAGTTAGGAATTGAAACAGTAGGGTTTGACAGGTATAACTATATACATCTCCTACCCCTGCCCATGCTCCAAGAAGGAAACTGAGGCCTATGTTTTAAATGGATCCCTGTCTGAAATATTGGCTTCTACTAGTATTTCTGAAGAATGCACTTTTGAGCATGTTTGTCCAACTCTGAAATTCAAATTAATTTCACCCTTCAGGGATCTGTGGACATGTTGACAGATTCAATGACAACAGTGGCATTTTATTGGACATGATGTTCATCGGGACAGCGAGGGGCTCAGGGAAGAATTTGTTAATGGGTTACAAAGACTTTCCTCCCAGGTCACTGGTTCTAATCCAGAACCTGCTTGGCAGTGATTGAAAGTCACTGCCAGTTGGCAGGAGCCTGGCTGGTGGCCAGGGAAATGTTGGTCCCCTATTCCTGCAACTTCTGGAAGAAACAACCACATGACAGGAGGATACCATGGGTTCAATGAGAATACAGAAGCTGAATTACCAGTTTTCTTTCAAACAGCTTGTTACTTACCAGGTTAAACACATCTATCAATTTAATAGATAAGGGCCCACTAAATTATTCCAATGCATCTCTCTCTCTTTTTTTCTTTTGTTGTCTTGGTATATACACATCAGTTATTTATTTGTACCTGAATTATGATTTTTTAAAATTGAGGTATTGATATGTAACATTATATTAGTTTCAGGCATACAATGCAGTTATTCAATATCCTATCTAATAAAGAGGGAATGTGCAAATTCACTGTCATACCATCACAAAGCATCCATAGCCACAAGATGGCAGCGCCCAGTCCCCTCAGCCCCGCCTGCATCCCCCAGTCCCAGGGGCCAGCAGGCAAGTGGCACAGCCAGACCTGCCCCCAGGTCCCCACCAGAGTCCCCCAGTCCTTTCACAGAAAATGGGTTGCCTCAAAAGTTGGTTAAGCTTCTTAGGACAAAATGCATTCAAAATCTTTGAAAAGGGAATTTCAATATTTATAAAAGTTTGGACTAGACCAGTGCTCGGCAAACTGTGGCTCGCAAGCCGCATGTGGCTCATGAGCCACAGTTTGCCGACCATTGGACTAGACAATTCAAGATTATTTCACAACAACCTTCTATGATTTTATGATGTTAACATTCTGAATTCACATAGTACCAGCTGTATTGTATGTAAGCAGATATTATTTAAAGGAATGGCCATTATTATTAAAAACAACTCATAAAACCATACTGTTTGTATGTCAAGGACATTCTGTGTGATTTTCCTAATGGCTGGAGTTAATGCCCCTAAACCAGCAGTTGGACATCCCCTGAGGGGTGCCAGATTGGAGAGGGTGCAGGCCAAGGGGCCTCGGATTGGAGAGGGTGCAGGCTGGGCTGAGGGACAACCCCCATACATGAATTTTGTGCACCAGATCTCTAGTTTGTATATATTGCAAAATGATCACCACAATAAGTCTAGTTAACATCCATCTCCATATATAGTTACAAAACGTTTTTTCTTGTGATGAGAACTTTCAGGATCTACTCTCTTAGCAAATTTCAATCATGCAGTACACTATAATTAACTGCAGTCTTCATGCTTTATATTCTATCCCCATGACTTATTTGTTTTATAACTGCAAGTTTTTACCTTTTGACCTTCTTCACCCATTTTGCCTCCCACATGACCTCATCTCCACCTTTGGCAACCATCAATCTGTTCTTGGTATCTATTAGCTTTTTTGTTTATGTTGCTTACCTTCCACATATAAGTGGGATTATACAGTATTTGTCTTTCTTTGTCTGACTTACTTTACTTAGTATAATGCCCCCAAGGTCCATCCATGTTGTTGCAAATGGAAATGTTTTAGTCATTTTTAGGGCTGAACAATATTCAACTGTACATACATACCACATTTTCTTTATCCATTTTTCCATCCATGAACACTTAGACTGTTTGCCGTCCAATACCCACCCCTTGACAGTGGCAAAATCTGATTAAAACCGGGGCAAAAAATAGTACACAATGAGAAATGAAGAAAAAAAAGTTACTGCAAAAACTCAAGTTGCTCAGCTGCCTATAGCTGAGCTAGAACATCTACATGTTTATATATATATATATAAAAGACCAAAAAAAAACTTAAAAGGCCGACCTGGCATTGGAAAACAGACAGGGACAAACCCCTAATAGAATGTCTGCAGGAATAAATTTAACAGAATTCCATCTGACCAGCCCTTAAGAGACACACAAGACAAGGAGCCGCCACGTAGGACCCATTATGGGTCTGTTGGCGCCATATTAATTTCGGCAAGGCTGTTCCCAGCTGGAACCCAATCACCCGATCAGATCTCTGCAGGAGGCCATCCTTAATGCAGGCTGGGCCAGATAATGAGAACTTGATTCTTAGACTGGGAATTTCCTTATTTCAATGGGCTTAAGCCAAAACCTTTAAAATTATTTTAATGTCATTTTTCTTTTTAATGGGACATGTAAGTACTAGGACAATTACAGGCATTAAAAGGGTTTTTTTGGACTTTCTTTTTTGTAATTGCCCTTTAGAGGGTAGAACTTTCAACTCATTCTGAATGTTTCACTCTGATGCGAGAAAGCCTCATATTCTTAGATAAGTTCCTCATATTTTCCCCTAAAAAAATTCAAGACACTCACTAGTTTGAACTTAGCCTGTGTTCTTTCCCTCTTAGCCGACAACCCCTGGATTTCTAAAAGGTGACAAGATTTATCCACAGCTGTTAGCCAAAGAAAAGGTGTGCTAGGACCACATAAGAGATAACATAGCCATATTACTGATTAATTTGCAAATAACAGTACAACCTGCTCACTAAAATGAGCATTGCACCATTCAAAGTACACCTGTATAAGATTGGTGCTTTGAAATGTATGTCACGGCCTGAAGTTTTGCTGCAACAACACCACTAAATCTGAGTGGTTCACAACCACAGGCATTTTTTTCTCTTGCTGTCAGGTCTGCATGTTGGCTGTGGCTTAGCTGGTCTCCACCAGAGGCTCCACATGCCTTTTATTTTAGGACCCAGGCTGCAGAGGCAGCACCTGGCGAATGGTCTTCCTATCACAAAAGGCAGGGGCTCAAGAAAGGTGGGCAGAAACACATAACGCCTCTGAGCACGTTCTATTAGCCAAACAGGACACATGGCCAAACCCCAAGTAGGATGACAGGTCAAGGGGAGAAGAAATATTTGTTGATTTTTAATACAATCTACCACTGCTTGTCACATAACTCGAAACCCTGTGTTATACAGGTGATATTCTCTTAGTGACTTAGCTCACGTTCGGAGCACCTACTCGTTACAGGAAATCATTACTGTATTGGGCTGAGCAAAATACATTCTTTATATCATGTCATCCTCCCACCAACCCCCTAAAGGAAGTACTTATTCCCATTGTACAGAGGAGGGGCAAAGTTCTATGCCTTGGATCTAACCCTGGAGAGTGGCAGAGCCAGGACTGGAGCCTGGGACCTAGCTCTGAGCCTGTGTTCTAGTGCAGGACCCAGTCCTGTGCTGGAGACCGAGGCCGGGAGAGGAGGCGGTCTGCTGGGATCCTCAACCCATGCACACATCCCTGTCAGCCAGAGACAGAGGAGTCCATTTTGGAAATGATCTAAGGACATTTGGCCACTTCTGGAAACCAAGGTGGTTGATTAGGTTGGTAATCCTAGTTGAGGTCTGAAGTGAGATGTGACTATAAACTTCTGAGGCTGACCTTATGAGTCTTACAACCGGGCATTATGAGAAAGAAATTCCAAAGTGGTAGCCCTACCACGTCATCATCCTCTGCCTGTAATCAAGGCTGGCAACACCTTTACTGTTGAGGCCCATGCCACACACTGGTGTCTATCTCTAGACTTGCTCCTTCTGTTTCCTTGATCTACTGGTTCACCAGATAAAGTAATCTCTGCCACCTCATCACAATATTTTTGGTGCTCTAAGCCTGTGCTGTCTAAAAGGGTAGTCACTATCACATGTGGCTTTTAAATTTAAATCAAAGTAAAAATTCAGTTTCTTGCTCACACTAGCCACATTTCAAGTGCTAATCACCATATGGGTTTAGTGGCTACCATATTGAATAGCATACCTGGGCCTTTCCCCACCCCCTTCTGATCCCCAACACATTCTTTCTCTAGAGCATGTCTGAGCCTTCTCCTTGTCCTTCCTCCAGGCATGTATAGCCTTGCTTTCTTTTTTTAAAGAAATGTTATTTATTTCAGAGAGGAAAGGAGAGGGAGAGAGAGATAGAAACATCAATGATGAAAGAGAATCATTGATCGGCTGTCTCCTGCATGCCCCCTACTGGGGATTAAGCCCGAAACCTGGGCATATGCCCTTGACTGGAATCGAACCCAGGACCCTTCAGTCCACAGGCCGACACTCTATCCACTGAGCCAAACCGGCTAGGGCAGTGGTTGGCAAACGGTGGCTCGCGAGCCACATGCGGCTCTTTGGCCCCTGGAGTGTGGCTCTTCCACAAAATACCATGGCCTGGGCGAGTCTATTTTGAAGAAGTGGCATTAGAAGAAGTGTAAGTTTAAAAAATTTGGCTCTCAAAAGAAATTTCAATCATTGTACTGTTGATATTTGGCTCTGTTGACTAATGAGTTTGCCGACCACTGGGCTAGGGCTATCCTTGCTTTCTTTTTCCTGAATTCTAAAGGGCCCTTCCTTTGCCTCTGAAACTTGTTTCCTGAGCCATGCAACCCAGCTGGCTCACTTATTCCACAGCTCACTTCTTCTCTGTCTGTGACTTTCTAAATAAACTTTTGCTTATATTTGAGTCTTGGCTCTGAATTCTTCCTTAGTCAGAACTCAAGTGCAGAGGTTGCTGAACCAAGGTCCAATAACATTCTGGTGCCATTTTAAGGCTAACATTATGGTATGGAATATTTCTATGATTATTTCTGGACAGTACTGCTAAAACTTATAAGTCTTAGTATCATTATAATGGCACTAAGTCTCCTTTCATTCTTCCTAATCTTGAAAATTGCTTTGGCTCCTTACTTTTCCAAATAAATTTAGGGTAAGTAATCAGAGAACTCAAACAACAATGGTAGCCACTCTATAGTATCTAAAATGAATGAGTTATATGTATCAAAATTGGGAAGTCTGAACATAATGAGAATATGTGAAAAGATCGTTACAAAAGGAGTGTGTGTATGTGTGTGTGTGTGTGTGTGTGTGTGTGTGTGTGATGTTATGACACAATTTAGGCAAGCTTTAACAACCAAAAAACTATTCATTGTTTATAGATCACAATTATAGCTAATATTATTAAGCATTTATTTATTCCAGGCTATGTTCCAGGGACTTTAAAGGTACTAGCATTTGCTACTGTACCCAGGATTGATTTACTGTCTTCCTATTTGACTGAGGCTTAGAAAAGTGAAGCAACTTGCCCCAGGTAACCAGCTACTTGGTACAGAGTTGGAGCTCCTAGACAGTCTGTCTGGCCTCCAAGTCTGCATTCATAGCCACAGTGCTGTCCTGGATTCAGACCAAATGACACTCACCATACATGCATGGGGATGTTTCCAGAGAGGGAGAAATTAGAAATGGGCTGTAGGTCTTTTCCTTCTGTATAGTGTGTGTGTGTGTGTGTGTGTGTGTGTGTGTGTGTGTGTGTGTGTGTGTCTGAGAGAGAGAGAGAGAGAGAGAGAGAGAGAGAGAGAGAGAGAGAGAGAGAGAGATTGAGAAAATGAGATCTGAAGGAAAGATCCCATTATGAGGGAAATGATAACATCAGGCAGATTTGGTGGGTACCTGGGTATCTGTCATTTTCTGTTTGAGTTAAATATAAAAACCGTTTTTAATTAATAAAGTGAAAATAATGGGCATATTATTAGAGGAGGTAAAGCTTCCCGGACTGGCTTACAATCTGCGCGATTTGCTTATGAGACTTCTGTGTTGCTAAGAGGTCCCCCTTCTGATTTGCAGAGCAAGATATGAAGACCAAAAGCTTTTTTGAGGGCCAGTTGGGATGGACACAAAGCCAGGTGACAGAAGAGACAGGTGGGGAGAGTCCTGGGCAAACCAAAGGGTGGGTGGAGCAGTGAAGCTGGAGAGGTGTCAGAACCTTCTGGTGCTTGGTGCCATCCCCTCTCCCATTTCCTGGAAAGCTTTAGTAACATCCACATTTTCCATGCCCTTAGCAACCAGGTGACTTTCCCTTTGGCACGTGGAGAAGAGGGGAGAGAAGCTCAGAGGCCTGCGGTGTGTGTGACGCACTGCCGCGGTGGGTGCAGTTATGCTCAGGGGACACAGAGACGCCTTCCCTTCTTGGCACCCAGGAGCCTTCACCGTGGCAGTCGGTGCTAGCAACCAGCATCGCTGCCCCCAGAAGCCTCTGCTCACATGCTTTCTTTCCCCTGATCAGTCTCAGTCTGGCACTCCAGCCTCATGCCCAGGTCACCCTGCTCCAGTGGCAGAGCTGCCTATGAGCCTCCCCGCCCCAGCCTCCCGGGCAGGGAGCCTCTTTGGCTGTCTCCCCGATGGCAGCTTGCATGTGGGGCTTCTTGCACAATCTCTGCGCTGGGAGCATACAGATGGGAGTGGCAAGGTGGGGCCTATGCAGGCAGGTCTGGGGCAGCTTAACCGTGTGAACGGCAGACACCTGCCAGGCCACCAGGAGAAGGGGAGCTGGGTTCATCCAGGAGAGGGTGGGCTAAGGGGAGGCAAGGGGGCATCTGCAGAAAGATCTGTCCTCCATCCTCTCCCTGCAGCTGCTCTGCACCAGGGACCCACCACACCTGGGAACTGAGCCCCCTCCAGGGCCAACTTATGGCTTCTTTTCTGTGAGCTCATCAGTAATTATGGACCCGCAGGTTCTTAAGAAGCTAACACTGTGTAAGACACAGTCTAGCTCTGGCCCTGCCACCGCCCCTCCTGGCACACAAAAGGAGGTTTCCAGATTCTGGGACGGTGGCTGGCCTGCACGTGCCTCCAAGCCCACAGCAGGCCTGGTGCTGCTTCACACACGTAGGCACGGCACTGCTGGGCTTCCACACATGCCAACACACTCACCTCCAAGCCAAAACCCAGAGAAGAATGATAAAATGCTAAATGCTAGGGGGAAGTGTGTGTGTGTGATGGTGTGTATGGGGGTGGGGGGCGTGTAGATAATTTCCAATTGAATTTAGCCTTGTGAGCCTCATTGAGGAGTATACCATGTGAAAGCCTGGACACTATAAGGCATTATATGGGGCAGGGCTACTGGGCTTATTGAGAGGTGACCGTCACAGTTCATATCTGCTGCTCTGGCCACCTGCGCCCACATCCTCTGTGCCCACACCCAAGGCCTACCTCAGAGTCTGGACCTGTGGGAGAGGCAGGGTGGCTAGTGCTAAAGAGCAGTCTCCGACCCACACAGGACTGGCTAGGACCCGTCTGAGGTGCAGGTCCTTGGTGGTTGAGCTTTCTGAGCATCATTCCATTTATTAGAATGGAAACCTCACCTGTTTTGAAGAGTTTCTGAGATTACAACTACAAGAGTATGTTCGTGTGGCTAGTTCTCTTATTAAGTCTGTTAGGGACAATGAATTAGTAATTATCCAGTCTCATAGCATTCTGCTTATTATAGAGTCAACCATGGATTGACATTGGTTTGTTTTAAATGTATTTGCTATTAATTCAGTTGTCATAGATGCACTCATATGTGTGTTTTAAATCGCCTCTATCTAAAAAAATAAATACATAGATAATTTATGAAAGATATACTTATCTTTCATTTATTTGTTTTACATTTGTTTGTTTACTAGTGTTACACAATATGCAAATACACACACACACACAAACACACACACAACAGCACTGTGGCATAATTGAATAAGAACAGGACTCTGAATCAGCAGACCTGGTCTCATGATTTACTCTAAATATCTTAACTTTGTGACCTTAAGCAAGTTAATCAACCTCTCTGAACCTGAGTTTGCTCATTTTGGAAGACAGTATACAAAGGGGTTAAGGGCTTCAACTCTGGAACCAGATTATCTGGGTCCGAATCCCAGATCTACTACTTTCTCACATTTCTGCCTCAGTTTTCCCAACTGTAAAATGGGACTAAGATTAGTACCTACCGTCTTGTGATGCTGTGAGGATTAAATGAACTAATAGAAAGTCATGTAATATAAAGTGAGTGAATGACTGCCCAAGACAAGATTATTAAAATCACTATAAAATGGGAGTAATAGAATCCATCATAGAGGTTGTGGAAAGGATGAGACATGGTCATGGGCACAACTCAGAGCAGACACCCAAGTGCCACATAAAAGGGTAGCTGTTGTTGCCGATGTTTTTATTTCAGGCCAGGAGGCGAGGAAACCGGACTGCACAGGGGCCAGGCTGTGCACCCACAGTGCCCTGGGGCCCACTGAGGATCCTAAGGATATGTTGGGACAGGAGGAGGAAAGAAAGGGAGTGCCCAAGTGCTCATGTCCCAAGAGAAGAATGAAGAAAGCCAGGCTCCGGCTCAGACAGAAGTTGCAGGGGCTGCATGCACCATCCTCTGGGAGGCTGAGCTTCTGCTATACCCAAACCAGGCTCATTTTGCTGATCCATCTCCTGCTGCCAAATGTTGTTCCAACCGAACTCTTTGATCCAATGCCAGGCCTTGGCAATGGAGGCGAGGTGTGTCGGGACTCATGGAAGGCCCTGGGGTGAGGGCCTGCCGATCCTGACAGTAGGGCAGGCTCAGGGCCAGAAGGAATGTCCCAGAAGGGTGGGGATGGGCAGGGCCCCCTGAGCCCGGTGGCCAGGAAGGCAAAAGACAGATCCCAGGGATGGAGGGGCTCTCAGTTCAGGGGCTCAGACACTCAGTGGTGGCCACAGGAGCTGGCACTGGAAGTAGGAGGAACAGCTTCTCTGCTGTAGGCAATGGTGCTCTCACACTGCTTCCCAGGACCACCTCGCAGATCTCACCTTGCAAAGGTGAGACAGTGAGGGCGCAGAGAGTCTAGGGAATTTTCCTGAGGTCATGGGAAGTCATGTCAAGGGAACGTAGACCTTTCAGTCACCTGTCACAGGGTTCCTCAGCCCTGACACCGGTGCTATTTGGGGCTGGATTATTCTTTGTGGTGGGGCATCCTGTGCCCCATAGGATGCTGAGCAGCATCCCTGGCCTCTGCCCACTGGTGCCAAACACTCCTTCCCCAAGTTCTGGCAACCAAATTTGTCTCCACACATTGCCAAATATTCCCTGGGGACAAACCCGGGCCACTTGAGAACCAGTCACTGCCTTTATTGCAAAGCAGAAAGGAGGGAAGAGGAGAAGAAAGACCTTGAGAGAAAAGGGAAAGAAGCCAAGAGGAGTAGAGAGAGAAGAGAGAGAAGGATGTGTCTACAGAGCAAGCATGACCTCCGGAGCCAGTGCCATGGCTTTTCTAAGCTGGAACCTCCCTCTTGTTGGGCCCCAAAGGGCAGATTGACAGCTTCGGAGCAGCTCTCAGAGAAAGGCTCCATATGGCAGCACCATCCATCACACTAAGCCTTTCCCCAGGAAACCTGTGCCAGCGTTTGCATCACCAATTCCTCCATGTGTCCCCAGTAAGGGAAGGCGACCAATGCGGTGTCTACCTGTGGCTGCTGTGTCTCTTGGCCAGTGTCCAGAGTGGATGATACCAGGTGTGCCAGGGCTTCCCCTCTGCCCAGAACAGCTAACCGCAAGGAGGCACGCCCAGAACACGGAGGAGAAGACCAGCGTTGGGACATACTTAAACCAAAAAGTATCTGAAATTCAAAGTCAACTGGGCTTTCTGTGTTTGTATTGGCTAAATCTGGCCACTGTAGACAGGCAGCTCAGACCAGAAATCGGAAGAGAACTGATATTTCATTCCCAGTCACACCTATCCCAGGAAATTCTGACCTTTCTGCCAGATGACAGAGAGATTTTCTCCTTGGCAAGAAAGGGACAGAGGAAATGAGCATCTGGTTAACACCGTGGTCGGCAAACTGCGCCTCACGAGCCACATGCAGCTCTTTGGCCCCTTGAGTGTGGCTCTTCCACAAAATACCATGGTTCTATTTTGAAGAAGTGGCGTTAGAAGAAGTTTAAGTTTAAAAACTTTGGCTCTCAAAGAAATTTCAATCGTTGTACTGTTGACATTTGGCTCTGTTGACTAATGAGTTTGCCGACCACTGGGTTAACGCGATGCTAGAGCCCGCACTTACTGAGGCCCAAGTGCATCCCAGGGCCCATGCTGTTTTACATGCATTGCTTTATTTAATGTCCGGGACCATCTGAGGAGCCGGATTTCTGTTCCTACGTGTGCAGAGGGACTTTGCACAGGCTCAGAGGCTGAGCTTGCCCCGGATCCAGCCACGGGTCCCCCGGCCACAAGTGGCAGAATTGGACTGAACAGTGGCTGGCATAGACTTCATCATTCACTGGGGATTTAGTTCTCCATTCCTTTATGAAGTCCCTGTTTCAAAACTGAGCACCTGCATATATCTGCTGTCCCAGGTGAGTCAAAATCTGAGGGCAACTATGGTAGGTGATAAGGGAGAAAGGACTTGGACCAAGAGGCACAGGCAGGAAGAGTTTGTGTTGGCAACACCCAGCCCTGAGTCAGAGCATGGGCTCTGTCACTGCCTGGGAGACGTTGGGCAAGTTCCCTGCCATTGTCTGAGCTCCAGTTTCATTTGCTAAATAATTGGCATAATAGTCCACACTGAGTAGAAGAGTTAGGATTTAATGAGGAATGCAGGAGAAGTAAGTACTCATCTATTGGGCTATTATCTACCTCAAAGCGTTGTTGGGGAAGAATAAAAACGATCTGAGTTGAAGACCTGCAGTAGGTGCTCCATAAAAGGTAATTATGGTTACTGTTAGCAGCACCCTTTGGAACTGGTGATTTGTTTACCAAAGCCACTAAAAATGCTATCCCTGTCGCAGAAGAACAGATAAATGACTCCTCTGATAAACTATCTTTCCAGCCGGGGGACCTGGTTTGCCGGGGGTACCCAGGTTAAAATGACTGAAAATCAATGTGATGTGACAGCTGTGCAAAAAACAGAATTCATGTAGAAACTGTTGAGCGGCAGAGCCCCTCGGCGCTAATACAAAGCAAGACACAGAAAGGACCTGCTGCCCTTGATCTTGTTGCCTGCTACCTGTTTCGGGCCTGCCCCACCCATCTGGCCAGCGACCCATCACAGGATTAATATCTGCGGTCTCCCAGCCTTGATCCCATAGCTCTGGCCTGTTTCTCCGCTCTTGGGGCCTGGCCTTGGAAACTCGCCACAAACTCAAGGGCAGAGGGTTCTCTGCTGCCCTGAGGACAGTTAGTGAGCACTAAAAAGGTAGAACAGCCTGGCCAGCATGGCACTGAGTGTCGATCTACAAACCAGGAGGTCACGGTTCGATTCCCAGTCAGGGAACATGCCTGGGTTGTGTGCTCCATCCCCAATGTGGGGCGTGCAGGAGGCAGCCGATCAATGATTCTCTCTCATCATTGAGGTTTCTATCTCTCTCTCCCTCTCCCTTCCTCTCTGAAATCAATAAAAATATATTTAAAGGGAATAATCAATTATTATGAAGTAAGTCCTGTGGCTGTTTCCCCTGCCATATCAAGTTGCCCCAGTAAAAAAGAATATTTTCATACCATACCTACCCCTATAGACAGCTATTTGGTTTATTCCCTCTCCCTCTCCCTCTCCCTCTCCCTCTCCCTCTCTGTCATCTTCATATGTCACAAACCACTTTCCTAATCAGTGAGCCACATGGACCACACACTATTATCTCAGTTTGAACAACTCTAGATGATGCTTGACTATTCTTTTAACAAGCGACATGGAATTCCTATCTACCACTTAGCTTTTATTTTAAGCAACATCTAGACACACCCACCTGGTTTCATTTGCACACAAAAAAGCTCCTTTCACATATAGAGACTTATAGGTTGTAACTCTCTACCTCCAGCCTGGAGAAAGGACTACACTAGACAACCCCAGGCAAGTTGCTTAACCGTTTTCTAAGGAAGTGCCAGTTATTTGCGATATAATAGCTTTCATGTAGTGGAAACTGACCATGTGCCAGGCATTGCGCTAATATCTTATTTAATCAACAATGCGATCTCCAAGCCTTAGTACTATTATTATCCCACTTTATAGATGAGGAAAATGAGTCTAGGAGGGAGGAAGCAAGTTGCTCAGAACAAAGAGCTAATAAGTAAGAGCCAGCATTCAAAGCAAAGCCTTTAAAGACCTTTCCATAAGCCTGATAATTAACTCCTAATGCTTTTGTGTGGACAAAAGGCCTGGGAGCTGGGTGCTGGGTTGTCCTCATTTCACTGAGGGTGAGCTCAGGAGCTATTGGCGGTGTGAGGAGTTGAATGAACAGAGATGGAAGGTGCCCCTGGACCTCAGCATTTGGGAGTGGCCTGGGAGCTGTCAGGACCCAGCCTCCAGGCAACTGAAGAACTCTCTATGCCTGTGATTATGCATAAGATTGTTCAATTAATCACATTGCTCACCTGTCCCAATGCTGGCTTTATGAAATATCTTTCATCTTGGATCTCCAAAGCAGGTGTAAATGCTGTAATTAGTTGTAATGATTGTTGTAGTTTTTTTTTTTTTTTAATAGTTACCTGCCATAATGTCCCTTTGACAGGTGAGGATGCTGAAGCTTTGGGCTAGAGAGAGATTTTAAACATGGAAACTCAAGGCATAAACTAGCCAAGGTCCTCCCCACTCTCTGGGTATCAGGATCCACCTCAGTCACCCTGGGGCTTTGCAGGAAGGGTGAGCAAGTCCTAAAGCAAAGCATCGCCTTGGACTATGCAACTCTGTCGCCGCTTCTTTTTGGAGGGGTTCATAGTTCTCCCCTGGATGGAGAAAAGTGGTCACTTTCCATGGCATTTTAAGGAGGTGTAAACAGTCATTCCATTATAAAGGCAAAGGGGGCTCGAGATTCAAGATGCTATGGAATCACTCAACCAGCCTTAGTTTGCTCATAGATGATACAAGGGCAGGAGTCATGATACATTCTAAATCACAGGAGCTTTGCATTCTTTTATGTGATGGTTATTCAGGTGCAGGTTCAAACGGACACAGACAGGCTCAGGAAAACAAAGTTTATTATACGCACGGGTCCTAGGGCTTGGAGGCACATCCCACAGGATCACACGGACAGACTCAGGTGGTCAGAAGCAGAAGACGGGAGCAGGGGAGGCACTTAGGCTCGTCCCTTATTAGTAAATAAAAGAGCCAGGATTCAAACCAAGAGCTTTCTTCTTCTTAAACTACCCCCTGTGAAGAGTGAGAGAGAGCAGCTGTGGCTGAGCGGCCTTTTTTCAGGGAGGCATGAAGTGGAGATTCACTTTGGAAAATAAATTCTGCAGAAATAGGTGGCTTCTTTGGAACAGACACAGGAGCATCTTTCACTAATCAGACCCCTAACCACTCCTCTATTCAACTAGGAATGGGGAACACTTGTATTCACAGGCATCGAAAAACTACGAACAAGAATGTCACTGAGTCCTATTTCTAAAAGTGAAACGCCACAAAAACTGGATAACTGGAAATGGCCCCATTATTTATTAACAGACAGATAAATAAATGCAACAGAACAGTATATAGTATGGAAAATAAACTATTTATAGCTACAGGCTCCAGCATGGATGAATCTTAGAAACAATGAGGAGAGGCTTACACAAGTTAAGTAAGACAATATGGAGTATGATGACATTTTTACAAAGCAGAGAAACAATATACACACTGTATGGTTGAGGCATAACTGCACAAGGAGTACAGCTTTAAAGGAAAGTATCATAAATGTTTTTAAGGATAAACATAACATTTAGGATAACAGTTACTTGATAAGGGGAAGAGAAGGGCCCTGGGAAGGAAGATTCACCAATATTGGTTTACGGTTCTTTAAACATTGTTTTATAGGCATTTTATATTCAGTATCATACTTACATCTAGATTGCATATATAATTTCATATGTTTCCAAAAAATGCATATTTCAGGAGAGCAGCTTCCTAGCAGAAATGGCCCAAAGGCAAACTCTTTCATTCAGTGAAAGTAGATAAACAAGCACTTCAAGAAAAAATATAAGGATTGTGGTGTTTGGGGGCAGAGGGAACTTGGGGGAACTTGGGAAAAAGAGAAAGGTAGAGAAAAAAACTGGAAGCAGAGAGCTGTGAGAATAAGTGGTTGTTGATTTCCTCTCTCCTCTCTCGTGAGATACTCTCAATTGCTGTCTTCTCTTCTTAGTCCCTCTACGATATGTTTAAAAGGACCCGTGGACAAGGGAGAAACAGGAACCCACCCTCCCCAGGGTATAAGGCTCATGCACTTTCATGCTGGCAAATACAGAGGCAGGCCAGAGAACCGGACCCAGAGTCAAAACCCCAGGGTCTGATTTCCTCTCTAAAATCTCAACCTGCTTGAGGTCTTCATGCCTCCCAATCAATGTGGGGGGCAAGTGGATAAAATATGTATGAGATAAGCTGCAAAATACTGGGCCTCTCTAAAGGCCTTTGAAACTGTCACACACCTAGGCTCCTAGCTGGCTTGCTCTGCCTACACAGACCTTGCCTCCGCTTGCTCCCTACTTTCCACATCACACAGGTAGCACTTTGCCACATGTAAGAAGACTTTCTCAGTTTGGGAAGTTAGCATTTGAAAAAGGTAGAAGAAATTTTCCCCTGAACATTATGACTGAACCTGCAACAGAAAAATCTCCTAATAAAATTAAATAGAAAATTATCTGGATATCACTAAGATCTGTATTGAATACTTAAAACAATTAAGTTTGGATCATGGGCTTAATGTTATTTTGAATTTGTCTATGAGTTAGACACCCAAGAAAAAGATATTTTGATGATGATGATGAAGGTGATGATGATGGTAGCTGTAGTTGGTAATGTTAAGAGTGTCACACACACACTGATGGACTCATGTATGGCCCCCTATTTATTTTCAGAACAATATTTTGATTTCAGTACCATCATCCACTGACCAGTGGTCACTGGGGATTGCATAAGAACTTGCCCAAGAACACTCCACAGTTAGGAAGTAGCTGGGCTGGGATTTGACCCTTGATCAGTCTGGTGATAAAGACACATGTATTATATCCAGGACCTGACTTACTATTTTCCAGAGATTTAACAGCCAGGAGAATTAACAGCCAGGCTGAGAATAACCCTATTTTAGAAAGGGTTTCAATTTATTAAATACAGTCACCTACTCAGAGCAATTAAATTACTAAGCATTTGTGAGCCGCCTGCCTTCAGCCCCAGCTCTGCAAATGTCTGTACTTCAACAAAGCCAGGGATGGAAGAAAATAGCAAATCCATTCTGATTCTGCTTGCCAAGCCACAGTGCTCCCTCCAAAAATCGAGAGCTGTTACTATTGGCAAATGGCGCTAAGAACCTGATGGTGCTTGATTGGAGCGGATCTCTCCTCCGCTGCCTTGGCTCTGAGTCCTCTGAGCTCCTCTGGGTGACAGTGGTAAAGTCCATGTATCTGTGTCCCTCATTTAGGCCCTGAGTCCCCAGAGCAGCTCTGGACATTAACACCTTTCATGGGCACCTCATGAATGAGAAAATGGGGACCAGAGAGGGGCAGAGACTTGGCCAAGATGGAACAACTCTCTAGAGGCCAGAAAAGTTAAGAGCTTCTGCCTGCTCCTGCAGGGCTTCTCAACTGGAGGAAATTGCCCCCCACAGGGACATTAAGGAAAACCCTGGAGATATATTTGGTTGTCACAACTGGGGGTGGGGGCTGCTGCTGGCATCTGGGTAGAGGCTAGTGTTTAGCAACACCCCACAATACATAGGACAGGCCCCACCCCCAAGAAAGAACTTTTCAGTTCCAAATGTCAAGGTTACCAAGGTTGAGAAAACTTGGGCTAAGTCTGGTGTTAGGGAAACAGAATGGGACAGAGTTAAGCCCCTGTAGAAAAGGGACCCCATTAATAGCAGCCTGCCTGTTCTACGGCCCAGGCTCTGCCTGCCTGGCACTTAGTATGTCCTGTGCCCTCCTCTAGGCAGGATGATTCCAAACACCCAGAGACAGGGGAGAAAGCCAGTCTCCTTCCCAAACCTCTCTCAAGGGGCACACAGCTTCCAGGAATGTCAAGGATGGGACCTCAAGGCTAGAGTGGAGATGGGAGCAAAGGGGGATGGGGTCCCGGTTTCCTAGGCACGCCCAGTGATTACAGATAGGGGCACCCAGTGCCCAGGTTGCGATTCTAGGGGGACGTCCTACTTCCTAAGTGTCCCTTCTCAGTGCCAAAGGCGAGCAGGAGAGTGTCTGGGAAGGGTTAAGTGCGTATCTTCTCCCCTGGCCTGTCTCCCAGGCTGAGTGAAGGCTGCTTCATCTCATATGGATATGAAAGACAAACTGTGCAGATTGAAAACAGCTGTACGCCGAGCAAGCGGGCCACATGGCCACCGTGCCATGCAGAGGTTTAGCTAGATGGCTGCCCTTTTGTTTGACTTTGGGGGAGCAGCACAAATAAATACAGTAGGTTCTGTTTAAACCAAGGACTCTGATCAATAGAGGTTTGTATAGCTTACGACCTTCAACCATAAACAGAAATTTGAGGTAAAAATCCACAAATCCCAGATCAATTACCAGATTATTTACCCTTTTGCACTGCTAATGTTCCAATCTGCCTTGCATATTAAATAGCCAGGGAAGAAAAGGATTTTTGTTGCGAGGAAGAGGGAGGGCTGTGTGGATTTTATTACTCGTGGCAATCAAAGCCGGTGCCATACGTTTTCGATATAAACCCGGCTGCAGTGATTGTGCAAATCAGCTAAGACAAATCTGAAATTCCAGGACATTTCAGCCGATGTTACCAGTAGCTTTAATAATCTCTTTTTCCTTTTTTGCAGGAATTTTAACCATCTGCCACAGAACTGTTATTGCATTGCGCTTTGCCATAAACGAAAGTACATGTCTCAGGACTTCAGTCCCCCTACTGGGGTCCTTGGCAGCTTGCATCCTTGAGGAAGCCCCTGCCCTGGGTTTCTTGGACTCAGTTTCCCCAGGCGTAGGCTTGGGTTTGCACGGAGGGGGCTCACCAGCACTGTGCCATGGGCAAGTTGTTTCAGCTCTTGAAGCCTGTTTTCTGGTCTGTAAAATGGAAAAGAAATAATGCAGTTGACTCTCAAGAGTTGTGATGAGAATGAGACAATAGGTGGCATGTGAAGGAAAAGCATAGCCCATGTCTGGCACGCAGGAAGTGGCACTCCTGATCAGCACCATATTCTCAGTGTTCCTTCTCCTCTGATATCCTAAGTTTCAACATATTTGTGATTTTTGGAATGAACTCTGATTTCCAGGGCTTGTGGGGAGAGGCTGGGAATGAGGAACTGGGGACGAAGGGAGAGTAGCACTAGGGCCACTAGGAAGGGAGAGGAAGCATCTTCCCAGCCGCCACTCTAAAGACTCCAGCAAGCGAAGTGATGAGCGCCTTCAGACCACCCTGTGTCCCCTCCCGTTACCCACAGAGGTCTTCTGGCTTGGATATTTGTTCATCCAAATCTGTAGATCTTCCCCCTGAAAAGAAAGGGCCGATTTCTGGTCGTTCTCCCAACCCCCCCTTGAGAGGCTTCTATGAGATTCTGGCTTCAGCAAACATAATTCCCACACCATCTGCTAGACTAGAAGTCCCTCTGAAGGCTGGGTACCTATGCTCATCCTGTCCACCTCTCATCTCCAGTCCCTCTGAAGGGCCCAGAATAAGCCTCAATACTCATTTGTGGGGTCCTCAGGACTGCCCAGGAATCTCGCCCTTCTCCCTCTCTCCTGGATCATAGATGCTGTTTCCCTGTTATCACAAGGCCTCCACTTTGCTCCCCAATCTGGCCTCCAAGCCACTCACAGAGGATGTGAGGACCTACCCTGTTCTCCACGCTTCTCTTCCTTTCACCCATAATAGAAGAGTGACAGAGGAAGCCATCTGTGCCCAGCTCTGTGTTGAGAGCTTGATGTATATACAGACTCCTTAATTCACACAGCAATACCACTTTATCCACATTTTACAAACAGGGGTGTTAAGGAATTTCTTCATGGGCTGAAGGTGGCAGATGAGAATCTGAGCAAGGTCCTCCTGATTCTTAACGATCAGATCGGTGGTTCTCAGACTTCAGCAGCATCAGAATTACCTTGAAGGCTCTTAAGAATGAAGGTTCCTGGACCCCATTCCAGAATTCCTGATTCAGGAGGTCTGGGTGGGGCCTGAAATGTTCATTTCCAAGAAGATGCCAGGTGATGCTGATGCTCTTGTCCAAGGACCACTTTGAGAAACACTTCCCCTAAGTATACTTCTCTTTGGCCATGTCCCCAGCACCCTTCCCAGAGGAGAGCAGGGGCAAAAATCATCACTGCACAATCTAGTCCTTTCCTAAATTCTGGATATAAAATGGAAGACCTTTGCATCATCAAATGGAGAAGTTAAATCAATAACCAAGTTTTGTCATTTTTCTATTGCATTTTGCTGAGAGAACCAACTTACTATAGAATCAACTGTGTCCTATAATTGATCCTTAAGCATTATATATAAGTTGAACTGAAAGTGAAGGTCTCATTAACCAAGTCTTGTGAAACTTTTGTTGGATTAAGGAGTGGGAGAGGGGAGGGAGGTCTAGGGGTGCAGAAATTTCTTCTAAATTAACCAAGAGGTCTAATTATAACAGAAGCTGGCTGTTTCTTTAAAGGAAAAGCAGTTTCCTGAATTGTAATTATTCTGCATATAACACGTGGAAAGTAATGGGAGCAGGGGAACGAGAGACTTGCATTCCTTAGTAATGAACTACATAAGGAGTAAAAGCCCAAGTTAGAGTATTTTTTCCAAACTTTTCCTCAATAAATATCCTGTCTCCAATGTATCACAAATTCCAAATTAGCAGCGTGTGGATTCATGAAATCCATTCATTTCTCCATTCATGCATCCCGCAAACATTTATTGAAGCCTCTACTCCGTGCCAGGCATCTGCTGGGTGCACTGGGCCAGGAGAGGGACATGGAGTGTGTGTGCAGTTCTGGGATGCTGATGGTAAGAGAAATAAGATACAGGCCGTATCCTTGAAGGACAGCTGGAGACAAAGGGTCACGGAGGAGATGTATATGCTTTTGCAGGTGGGTGGAAAGGTTGGGAAAGGGGATTCCAAACAAAGAAAATAGCATATATTCATATAAGCTCTAGTCAATTTTGTTCGCAATCCATCCAGATCCCCCTTACCAGGGTGCATGTGTCCCCCAGCTGCTGTGCTGACTGCTAAGGGCTCAAAGCTGTCCCCTTTTCAGCCAACTGAAGCCATCTTGCCAAGAGGGTATCCCTGACCCCCTTCCTACTAAAGGGGCAGCCCATTGACTGACTGATGGACATGGGGATATCTTGCACATTTTTGCTTATCTCCTTCTCCTGCCCTGTCTTATACCCTTCCTTTTTCAACAAATTAGGTATCTCAACCCTGCATCGGGCTCTGTTTCTGGGGAACTTGATCTAAGAAGGAAGTGTAGTGGCTAATTTATGGTCTCTGAAGCCATCTACTTGCTTTTGTTATATTGGCTATGAAATTTACTAATTGTAGGATTCTGGGTGTGTTACTCAACCTTGACTAGAACTACTAATAGAAGCCCAATGGATACAAGAGGTAGATCCCACCCCCCATCTTTTCTTTGCCCATCTCCTTTAAGGAGCACCATCATGTGCATGCATGTGTGCATTTACACACACATGTGCACACACACACCAGATAATAAGAAAAAGAAAAAAAAGAAGCAACCAATGGCTTGGAGACCTGCCACATAGATAACCTCTCCCTAAAGACTTAAGAGTTAGTCCCTAATATCTAATCTGCTGTTCTGTAACTCCCCAAAATGTCTGCCCTGGCCTTCAGTCAATGTCCACTCTGACAGACTCATCTATATCAGGTTGAATACTTCTAGAAATAAGCAGCAGATACAAACTGGCTTCAGGAGCAGGAAAATGCATTCTTTTGGACAGCACATAGTGTCTATATTAATAAAAGTAAGGCAGATTCCAGGACTAGTTGATTCAGTGGTCAATGATGTCAACAAGGATTTGGACTTTTCTCCTGTTTTCCTACTCTGCTATCACCAATATTGGCCTGGGTTTCCTAAAGGATGCAACAATATGAGAACTGTACCCCTGTTCCCATTTGCAGGTCACAGACCTTCCTTCTATTTGATTGGTCTGTCTCATATCATGTGTCTGGCCAGGACCAATAGCAGTTAACAGGGAAATTCCATGTTCTGATTGGTTTAAATGAATCAATACCTACTCCTTGCGCTGAAATTGGGATGAAGGCAGTATAGCATGCTGATTAACAGCTTGGACTCTGAGCCAGAAAACAGGGATTCAAGGGATGCCTGAGCCATTATTAATAACTGTATGCAATTTATTGATTTCTCTGTGCCTCAGTTTCCTGATCTGTATGATAGAGATAATATTATGTCCACTTCATGGGGTTGTTATGTGGCTTGAATGAGATGCTTTGACAATATTGGCTCATGGTAAGCAAAACTGTTAGCTATTACCATATTGTGCTGTATCTGAACAAAATTGGGGTACAGTTAGGAAAGACAAATAGGGCAGCAGATAGTAGGTAGACAACTAGCAGTGTCCATTATACTGTCTCCACAACCCAAGTTGGTTTCCTGACTTCTGAACTGTGTTCAGCTCAGCATCCTGGCCAGGTGAATAAATTGAAAAACCACTGCATTCCTGAAATGGTTCTCGGCTTTCAAAGTACCTTCCAAGTATTTGGAAATTGTAGCTCTGAGCCCTCCTCTCAGTAATACCATATTTCACCTAAGAACCACCTGAAGCCCATCATTAAACTTCTGAGTTTGGGCGGAGTTGTCAGCTCCAGGAGACACTACCTCATAACAGGAGGGCCGGGACCCACCTGTCTGCCCATCTCTCAGGGGCTGCACCACCGTGGAGAGTTGTCCTGGGCAGGCCCAGCTTGCTTCCAGAATCAAGAAGGCAGATGGAGCTAATCATGTTGAGACCCTTGCAGGCCCTTGCACTTAGGAGAGCCAGGGACGGGTGTCAAAGTTAGGAGACCAGAGGGCAGGAGAAGTAACAAAGGATTGCAGTGACTCTAGAAATAAAGGTATCAAGAGAAGGTGGAAATATCTCCTGGCAGGGCTGTGTACGGGTGTCCAGTTTCATTAATAGTCTGCACTATTAACCCTGAAGTTGGGGTTTGCACACTGGGACAGCTGGATGAAATTCAGATGACCATGGAACCCCTTTATTTATATATGGCGTGCATGTGGACCTGGGACACTGGACTTTTCCAGTGGGAAGGAGGTCAGCTTGCAGTGAATTCTCAGAAAGGTCAGATCCACTGTACTGAGATAAACTCCCCAAATAATGAAATGAAACCCCTCACCTTGTTCATTTTCTGATGGTTTCTCACCTCCAGTAGGGTTATATTAGCAGCTGTATCTCTCAGCTACAGTAATCTGTGGAGCTGAGGCCAGGACTTTGGGGATGCTAAGGACCCCCAGGTGTCCTGCTGAAGGGGTGGTCCAGGCCGCATTCTGTCTGAGCCACCAACAAGGAGTCAGAGAAGCTCATTGCTGGACTTTCCCATGATTCAGTATTTTGCACAAGGGTGAAACTAATTACTGAGAAGCCTAAACTCTGCAGCCAGGCAGGGCCCCATTTCTCACTCAGCAAGGCTCAGAATTCCACCCTCAAGTCACAGGGGGCAGCTACACAAGTGTGGTCTGAACATCAGACTGTTCCTTACCAGTTCAAACCAGATAAATATAGAGATGGAAGGCCTGCATTTAGGAAACTTTATAGCAACTTGACACAGTATTTTTTGTTTGTTTAACCTAATAGTTTAAAACATGGGGCTTGCATTTTATATGTTCTATTCCTTTATTTCTTTTTCTAAGAATTCACTTTGGCTGTGTTTTATAAAACCACTAGTCTGAAATAAGTATAAATTAGTTTTTAAAACAACAACTGCTGTTCTTCACATAGTGTTTGAGAAGCACTAATCAGCGAACCTTTGCGAGGTTACTGTCCTGGCACCTCGGGCTCTGGCTTCTAGGACATCTCTGTTGGGCTGAGGTGTTTGGGAGGCAGAGGATGGACGAGTCTGAAGCAGAGATCCAAATGTGGAATTTCTTTAAGGGGTCCTGTAACCTGAAAATTCGTGCAATTTTCATTTCCTTCCACAATATATCCACTTTTGTTTTAACATAAAAATAGGTTCACTGTTTTTCATTCTCTTCATTTCTTTCAAGTTATCAAGTAAAATCTCAGCTCCAAGGGGATGCACAGTGACTTTTTAGTTTGTTTGTGCCTGTACAAAAACACATGTTATGTGTGACTTTTTGTATCATTTGAAAAAACAGCCTACACCCTTGGGAAATAGTATCATTTGTCATTTTAGGAAGCAACTTTGCACCAGATATCCAACAGCATTTAGATTTAAAAGAAACTGAGTGGAAGAACTATTTTTTTCCCCCAAAAAAAACCCCAACAAATGTAAGTTCAATCATTTTATACAAATGTGGCTTTCAGTGCACTCTTAATATATAATATATAATAGTTGACGTAGGTTTACTGCAAAAGAGCAAACTCTTACATAGTGTTTACTATATGCTAGGATAAGTTCTAGGTGCTTTTTCAACATATAAGCATTATAGCAATCCTTTGAGATCGGTGCTATTAATATTATCTCCATTTTATAGATGCATTACTGATGCACTGAAATGCTCAGTCACTTGCTCAAGGTGACATACATAAATAGGTGGTAGACCTCCTGCCAGGTAGGCATGCTGAGAGTGGAACTTTGCCAATGGACCGTGCCTCCCCAAAGCCATCCAAATGGGACCATCTTAGAGGCTCTGTCACCTGAATAATTACTAATGCACATACTGAATAACTACTAATGCATGAGTAGCACTATCCTTGCATTTTTCTCAGGACCAAAGAATTATAGGGAAGCCAAAGTTATACACGGGTCTACATTGGACTGTGCTCAGATTAAATGGACTGGGTTATGAAACTGACAAATAGACTAGCTTTGAATTCACATTCTGCTGTGCATGCTGTTGCCCAAGTGATAGTTTCAAGTTGGGTCCGCATGGAGAATTGTGTTTGGGGCTGTCGAGTTCAAGACACCCTGGCTAGAGCAATTTGCTGAAAAATTTGGGGCAATTTTATAGTCACAAGGACACCCCATCAATTCCACTAACTTTCTTGGACATGCTTGATTTGTCATGGTGTGAAGATTCTGCCTTTGTGAATTATCCACACGCCACCCCGTATCAGCATTCGATTTGGTGTTTCAAGCAGGCCATTTGGTTTTGAAATTAGTTGAAGAGGATGCTATGTAGGGGCCAGGTGAAAAAATGTATAATCTGTCTTGTGCTTATTAAAAACAAAATTGCTGTGTTTTGATTACCTGCACATGCCGCTGAGCTATGCCCCTGTGAAAATGAGCTCCGTTTGCAGTCTTATTTTGATTTGCAGGCTGTGGAATTAGATTCCACCTCATTGGCTTTGTTTCTCCCATCGTTTGTCCATTCATTCACCAAATGTTTATTGAGCACCAACTATAGCCAGGCCCCGTGCTGGGTGCTTGGAGAGAGGAACAGAAGGAGATGAACAAGCCCTGGTATCTTCCCTTGAGGAGTTCTCAGTTTTGTCAGGGAGACAGACATGTAAACATACAATGATAGTGTGGTGTACGTGCAAAACCCAAACCAACACCTACTACAGGTCCCAAATTCATCATTTTCTAATAGCTTAGTTACTTTAGTTATTACAAATACCAATTATACTGCCTGAGAGTCAGTAACTGAGCTATACTTTTATTACTAGTATTTGTCTACAACCAAGGTTGAAATAACCAATTGGATGCCTATATGGCGGAATTCACGGTGATGGATAGAAATGGTATCAAGTATCAAATGGTACTTGATACACTCATGTCAAGCAAAGCTAAGGAAGGACCAGATAGCATTTCCCTAATGCACCTGCATTTATCCCAGGAAGGCTAACCCTCCATCAGCCCCAGGCTTCACAAGGCACTTTCACATACATAATTGAATCACCTCTGGGCAACAACCTTTGAAGATAGGCATTATCATCCAAGGAGAAGTTAGGGCCACCCAGCTAGAACAGGGTCTCTAATCCAGGTCTTCTCTTTCCCAAAATTCTCCTGCCTGGTCCATCCTGCTTCCCTAATTATTTACTGAGCAACTTTTGTACATTCAGCTTTGGGTTTCACTGTATGATTGGATGGCCTAATTCCAGTATCTAGATGCTAGGTCATCTATGACACCCAGGCAGGCATTTTATGCCTGTAGGTAAGTAGCCATTCTATACCCACGAAAGGAATGCCCTGGCACAGCAACATTTATAATGAACCCAGGAAGGACACATAGAATCTTTTAGAATCAGGTTTCTCTGGTCCACTCCTAACTCACCTTCCTAGACTCACAACCTTGATGTTTTCCTTATTCTTTACGGGAAATACTTTCTGGAAAAATCTTCAAGATTGTCACATAAAAACACAGACTTTTTTAGGGGGGAGGGAGGGGAGGCAGGAGCTTGACTCAATGGGAAACTCAACTCAGCTTTTTGAAAGTCAGAGTGGCCTTTGTGTTTGGAAATTAACTTTTCACAGCACCCGAGGGGTAGTTATTACTCACTAAGTACTTTTAGGAATTTAAACATGATCGATTAATTGATGGTAAAAATTATATTATGTAAATGCAAATTCACAGTTGAGCTTGGTGTTCACAGTGGCCTGAAAACATTTTAAAAGGCCAGGTTATGCCTGAGGAAATTGGAAGTTTCAGTCTTTGCTATTAAAAAAGGAGAAAAAAAAAGAGTGAACGAAAGAAAAAGTGAGTTTGCAACAAACTCAATAATGAAGACCAGAATTTTTTTCCTTTCTTTTTTGACAATACTGTCATAATCTGTTATCACAATCTAACTGTACCATAGAAACGCTAATGTAAGGAATCAGGCGAGCTTTTGTTCGACCCTTTTTGTTAGAAATTCTGCCCTACAATGCTTATCAAGCTTATAAAGCTCATAAACACTGGGACCCCAAACAACTTAGGGAGATAGAAAGACAAAAACTGAAAGAGAGGAAGGAAAAAAAAGAATGGTGATAAAATGAAATTGAAGAGGGTAACACAATAGAATCTGGAGCCATTAATTTTTATAGCTGATGCAGCTACTAATATTTTATGAGGTTTGGAAATATGAACATAAAAAAACACCCTCATATCTGCCCTTGTTCTCTTTCTGTTGTTGTTTTAATATGAAGATAAGCCCATCATGTCTGTGCCATGAATATGCCCTTATTACAGTTAAACACCCTACTGTAGTGGAATCCATTCTGTTCATTGGATTTTTTCCAAATCAGTCTCCTTTCATTTTTGTTTAGTTTGGTTTTCCACCTTTCCCAACAGAAATTCGTGGACTACTTCACACGTCATTTCTTGCCCTTGTTTCTTTTTCTTTCTTCCCTTGCCTTTTTTTTTTTAACTTATCAGAACTTATTTTCAGTTAAATCACAGCAGGGATTGTGTTTACTAGCTTTCCTGAATGGTATTGCCTGCAATGTCTCTATTTACATGTAGATTTCCACTTTACACTGGGGAGGGAGGTGAGAGTCTTTCTGCTGCAGAATTAACATCAAGGTGAAAATATGAGCTTGAGATACAGGCCATGCTTCCCTAAGCAGGGCTGTGTGAGTGCAGCTCCAATATTTGGAGTCATTTATTTCGAAGTCACCTTGTACCCCACAGAGAAAAACACTGCCCAACTCAGATCTATATACTTATTGTGGCCACAGCATCAATGAAATGCTAAAGGGTAGCAGGGAAACTAGTACAGATGCTGACCTGATACAGTGGGGGCTCTGCCCCCGACCTCTTGGGATTAATGATAAATATGATGAAAAGGGCATATTTAAGAACTGTTCACATCTCTTTTCATTGTTAGGAGCCCATGTCTACTTTGAAGAAATAGAATAAAGATATACACATTGTACATAAACTTCAAACATGTATAGATCATAACACACTTTGAATCTATCCCCACCCCACATATTTATTTATTTATTTATTTTTGGCTGAACTGTGGTAGATGTATATGAAGTTCCTTTTAAAAGCTGTTAATGAAGTTCATGCCCTCTCTTTCTCGTCTGCCCCATTTTATTGATAACCATTAGAGAGAGGGCAAAATTACCATAGGGAGCCATACTCACATCTATATACCTTATACAGTTCTTTCTTCCTCAGCTGTTGAGAAGACAATCCTACTCCCAACAGACATTGGCCTGGAGTTCTTTGTGCTATAGCAATGATTCATTGGAGCAAGTGCATAGCTTTGTCAAGAGCTCTTCAAATATCCTGTCCCACTGCACCCACAAGGAGACCTGTGTTTGTAAAATTATACATTTAGGTTTGGTTTAGCAAACACTTGATAATCTACCTCTCCTATAGTCCCAAATAGAGCCCTGATCATCCCATGGGAATGGCTCCTAGTTTTAGTTATAGATGATGCTTAATTCACCACAATGTACAAGCTGTGTGATTTTGTTCACGTTACTTAACCTTACTGGGCCGCAGTTTGCCCATCTGTATGCTGTTAATAATAATAGTACTTGCACCATGAGTTATTTGGGGGATTAGTTCATTTAATCCATGGAAAGGCTTTAGAATGGTGCCTGACACAAGCAAGTGCTCAATAAATGTTGTAAATTCACGGGTCTGCTCACACACACACGTAAATACAGAACTCTCTCCTGAAGCAGCCAGAGGGAAGAAAGAGAAAGAACTAGCCATAGACTAAAGTCAAGTATCATCTAAATTTCTGAAGATTCTGATATAGGAGAAAATAGGGGGAAAATAGTTTCAGGAAGTATGGGTCAGTGGTAAGAAAATAAAGTCAAACCAGCAGAGCCTGCAGAAACGGGAGAGAAAGCAGAGAAAGACGGACACTTTACTGAAGACCCCCCAGATGCCTGACTTAGCTCCAAGGCCCAGGCTCTCCAGAGAAATCCAGGACTAAACACAGTAAGATCCCCTTCCTACTCTGACAGACCAAGAAAACCATCGTTTGCACCTCATCTGGTCTAAACACTCAGTTTACAAATGGCTGTTGCTCGGCATCTTGTGTTATAGATGCTTTATGTTTATTTAAGAACTCAGTTTCAAGGAATGTTTTCCAGACATGTGGTTCGCCGCAATGGACAGCTGTTGATATTCTGATCCCATGAGCATTCTAATATGTTTAAAAATTGCGACACTTTTAAAGCCAGATGTTCTACATAAACTGCACACAAGGGGGAAAGAGAAAAAGAAAGGAAGAAAGAGGGGGAAGGAAAGAGGACGGGCAGACCTGCAGCTGGGCGTAACTCCGGAGCTCCTCAGGCTCACAGAAAATTCACAACAAGTTGAATTGAATGCCATAAGGCTGGTTCTGGGTTTTCTTCTGCAGTAAAGATGAGAGGAAAATCATCGTAACAGAAGGGAAAGTTTTGTCCTCAGTAAAGACACGCAAGAGAGCTGTTGCCAAAGTCTGAATGCAGGTCAGCCTTTGGTGCTGCTGTGGTTTGAGGTTCTTTGCCCTGGCTATTTTTCTGAGAAAAGTGGTCCCCCACTCTACTGAGGTTCTGTGTGTTGTGACTGTTTTTATAAGCAACCTCCCCTTTCCTCCTAAGCGCTCCTTTGTGTGGAAGCGGGCCTTTCTGTGGTGCTGATGTAGGTATGTCTATATGTGGTGCTGTTACATGTTTAGAAGTGGAACTTCTGGGGTCAAAGCACCTGGGTTCGAATCCCAGCTCCCCTATTTGCTGCACACACTTGAGCAAGACACTTTTACTAAGACTCCATTTCTCCCTCCATTAAATGGAGACCACAATGGTACCCACCTAACATGGGAACTAAAGCATTTAAGACACTGCTTGGTATATAATAAACATTTAATACCTTTTTGATACTTTCCATGTAAGATTTTTTTTTTAATTCAAACCATTTCAGACTAACTTGCTTTGAGACAAAGTTTGGCAACTGTATATTCTCGCCTGGGATAATTGGATAATTGAGGGTGTTCTCAAGTCAGTCTTGGAAATCACTAGTCCACAAAATTGGAAATGATCAGTTTGGGGAGGAATGGAGTGGTAGTCCGGTGTAATGGAAAGGCGGCATAATCAGACAGCCCTGGGTCCACACCCGGGCTCTGCACCTCACGAGTTGTGTGGCCTCACCGACGGCCTCTTCCCCTTGGACTCCTGTTTTCTAGTTTAATGGCTAAACATTGACTTTTGTTTAAAGTCCATGACCTGATCCCTACTTTCTCTTCCATCCTCTCTCTCACCATCTCACCCCATCCTATCTTCACTTCCAACCACCTAGAAATGAGTCAATGCTTATCAAACATCTCTGACTTCTTCACAATTTGGCCTCTGTACTTCCTGTCACATTGTTGTCCCACAACCTCTTCAGTCTTCATGCCTCAGCTTAGACTGCTTTTTCTAGTCCTTTGTGCTCTCTTAATCCTGAATGCTTACCGCATCCCAGCCCAGAGTTCCCTGTATTATCTTTTCCTACTGAATTATCTCTCTGATTTGACTGTAAGGGATTTCAGGGCAGAGGTAGTGTCCTACTCACCATGGTGCCTCAGCAGCCAGAGCAATGCTGTTCCTGGAGAATTGAAAATACTTGAATGCATGAATGAAAGAACGGATGGGCAGATGGAAGGATGGAAGGATGATTGGATGACTGGGTGGATAGATGGATGGTTGGGTGGATGTGACGGATGTCTTGGGATTGGAAAATGGGTTTCTTACCTAGAAAGATTTTTGTTGGTTGGTTTTGATTGAGATCCAGCATCGGAAAATCATAAAATCAATAGTGACCATGAATTGATTACAAGTCCAGACCTTCTGTAGTTGCTAACTGGACTTTATCTTTGGTAAGTTCTCTGTACTTCTCATTGTAGCCTGCTGAGCTATGGCAGATCTGCTCTGCCTACTTCTCCAGCATCATTTCTCACCACTGGCTGTCTTTTTCTCTATCCTCCAGGCTCATCTGTATTATTTTTGCTTCTCTACATATTCAGGGTCTCCTTGCCTACAGTCTCTCAGGCCAGTTCTTCTCCCACGTTCACCTGCCTGACTCCTACTCATCGTTTTGGGATGAGCTCCAATGTGGCAACTTTAAGTGAGGTTTTCATAATTTGCTCCACCTTTACCTTTAGTCTCCACACTGGATAAGGCCTCTCTGTTATTTGTGCTTACAGCCCCTTCTCCTGCTCAACATAGCACTTATCACAAGTCTAATTATGTAGAAATTGATGTGATTATTGGATTAACATCTGTCTCCTCAACTACAGTGTAAGTTTGAGGAACCAAGAGGAGAGTATTCATTGCCTTAACCCTAGGACAGCGGTCGGCAAACTGCGGCTCGTGAGCCGTGGTTTGCCGCTCTGTTGACTAATGAGTTTGCCGACCACTGCCTTAGGGAAAAACACTTAAAAACATTTTAATAATGTACTAATGTCTTTAACCTGAAGTCAAAACTTCTGGGTAAGTGTAATGCCTTACGCAGTGGTCGGCAAACTCAACCGCGGCTTGTGAGCCGCATGTGGCTTGCGAGTCACAGTTTGCCGACCACTGCCCTAGGACATTGCTGGGGCCTGGCAGAGAGTATGTACTTAAGAAATGATGCTTGCCATTGAAATTCGTATGTGGAGAGCAGAGGTCTACGAATTCCCTACAATTGTTTGCAAAGTGCCATATTGCTATTCAGTTGGCATGAACTGATATCATTGTATCAATTATTTATAGCATGGGCCCATTCTGATTAGTCCGATCTGATTGGTTACTTTAAGAGACGGTCAGTATCTCAGTTATTATATCAGATTTTCAAAGGGGTTCATAATAGATTCCTATCACCCAAAATGAAGTTAAGATCTACTTCTCTGGAGTCTGTAAAGAGCCCATATCATGGAAAATCTGGCAAACCATCAGGGTCTCTGCCCACAATCCTGGGCCATGTGCCAGTCTATGTTTTCCATCTGTGCCTGCCTTGTATGCTTCCCCAACACAAGGTCCTGCACAGCTGTAAGTTACACATGAAGGTTATTCTAGGGTACTTGAAGTCACCGATGATTCATCTCTGTGGAATGAGTAGCTCACCAAGAAAGAGAACAACATACATAGCCGTTTCTCTCCTATAAGGAATAAATGTTTCAAAAATGCCTGGAGGAAAATGGATCTCAGAGATCCCCATGGCAAATGTGAGCATCTGCCTTAATCATCACAGAAAGAGGAGGAGAGAGATAGCCAAGTAGCTACCTATCTCTTCCTAACATCAGAGCATGCAATGTCAGCCCTGCCCAGATGCCTTATCACAAATATCTAAGAAAAGGTTCAATATTAATAAGATAACATATACTGTTTAGTATGAGCCAGACACTATGCTAAGGGCTTGCTAGGCATTCCTAATTGATTATTTATGTAAATCTTCACAACCACCGCATAAGCTTGGTACTCTTATTATCCCCATTTGTGTATGATCAAATAGAATCTTGGGGAGGTTAAGTAAATTTCCCAAGGTCACTTATTTCACAAGTGGTGAGAGCAGCATTGAACCTGGGGTCTGAGTCTTGGACAAGTCACACTAGTTTCCTAAACTCTGAGACATGGCCTGGGGGAAATAAACTTTAAGCAATTAATAACATTGGAAGAATGCTAAGAAAGGAAAGCAGAAGTGGTGTGAACCCGAAAGCTAGCCGAGGATATTGAACGTTCAATCACTAAGAAGACAAACCATGGATAGTGCTATTTATTGATCTTTTCAACAGAAAAATAGAAGCCCATGAAGTCATGATCAATTAAGATTATGGCAGGGTCTTCCACCACACTGGAAGTTCTATAAGCTCCATGAAAGCCAGAATGACATTAAATTAATTTATTTCTGCATCTCTGGTGCCTAATTCAGGGCCTGGACTACAAAAGAGCCTCAGTCAATATTTGTGGATGAATGGAGGGATGTATGGATGGAGGTCATAGATGCTCAATAGAAGTATAATATGAGGCTAACATATACAGACCACAATGAACAATGATTAAGTTGGAAAAAAAAAGGGGGAAACAAGGAGTAGCCCTGGCACCAGGGTAATGTGACACTAAATGGAGGGTCTCTTAAGATACTGGTACCATCGTTTATCCAATCAAGAACCCAGGTAGTGGAAAGGAATGTATGAGAGGCCTTTAGTTACTATAGAGATTGGAGATAAAGATATAGAACCTCATCATGGTTTAGCAACTTCCTCAAAGTCAAGACACACACAGGAAATTAAATGGGAAGGCTGGATTGAAATTCTTGTGTTACTAATAATTAAGTAAAAAGCTTCCAGAGACTGGTGGGTAGATGAGCCTACCTTCCATTTGGAATTTAACATCAGCTTACAGATTAAAATATTGTGATCATATTCACAATGCCTGCTAAACACAATAGTTGCTTACATTCTTATATAGTACTAAAGGCCCGGTGCATGAAATTCATGCATGGGGGGGTGGGGAGTGTCCCACAGCCCAGCCTGCACCCTCTCCAATACGGGACCCCTCGTGGGATGTCTGACTGCCAGTTTAGGCCTGATTCCTGTGGTCGGACATCCCTCTCGTAACCCAGGACAACTGGCTCCTAACCACTCACCTGCGTACCTGCCTAATGCCCCCAACTGCCCTCCCCTGCTGACCTGGTCACCCCCAACTTCCCTCCCCTGCCAGCCTGGTTGCCCCCACTGCCCTCCCCTGCCAAACTGATCTTGCCCCCAGCTGCTCTCCCCTGCCAGCCTGATCTCACCCCCAACTGCCCTACCCTGCTGGCCTGGTTGCCCCCAACTGTCCTCCCCTGCCAGCTTGATCACCCCTAACTGCCTCTGCCTCGGCCCCCACCACCATGACTTTGTCCAGAAGGAAGTCAGATGTCAGTCTAATTAGCATGATGTCAGTCTAATTAGCATATTACCCTTTTATTAGTATAGATATGGAACTGATAATACAAGTGATAATATGTGACTGATGTTAAGTGAGTAGTTTAAACAATAACATATTCAGATGTAGCAAATTTCTTGTGAAATTAAATGACCCAAGAAGATTTAACATAAACAATTTAGGACTTGAAAAATACCAGTAGTAGCAGTTGAAATAGTAAGTAGTAATAGTAATCACTGCAACACCACCAGCAGTAATAGTAAAACAAACAGTAACTACTATTATTTAAACCTCCAGTAAGTAATAGGCCTGAGAAATATTATATATATATATATATATATATATATATATATATATGCGTGTATGTGTATGTCTAGAGACACACAGAGAGAAATCTTACTTAACTCTCACAAAATATATAATATATACTTATGGCAACTACTATTGCCCCCACCTAATAATGGGGAAATATCAGCACACTGAGTTTAAGGGTCTTGCCAAAGGTTACATGGCTAGTAAGTAGCAACACAGAATTTGAATAAAATTCTGCACAATAAATACCAAAGCCCATGATTGTTCTACAGTTGCTATTGCCTTGACACATGCTGGAGTTTTGGAAAATTTCAAGAAAATGAAAAGCTTTCTGACAACTCAGCAAAGGCAATTATGAAAAAAAAAAACAAGACCATGCTTGGTAAATACATATGTCTGGCTGGAATGGATGTGAATGTTGGATAAGGTTGACTGGGTCATGGAAGATCTCACCTACCAGTGGATGGGGTCTAGACTGTATCCCTTTGGCAATGTGGAGCCTCTGACCCACTCTGAGGAGCAGTGTATTTTGAGAATTATTTATTGGACTGGAATGTTGGGAGAGAGGACGGAGGAGGCAGAGAGGCCAGATAGAACGCTGTTGCAATAACTTCTTTGTGGATACTCAGACTTGTCTTGTTATCCTATCACGTCCAAGTCATTGGCATGAACTCTTCATTAAGACATTAAAGGCCACGTACCATCTGATACTGCCTCCTTCTTTAGCATTTTCTTATACCTTCCACCACCCTCACTAATGACACTTTAGGCCACTGATCTTTTAGTCATTAGCCTAACTCATATACTCCTGCCTAACTCAAGAGCATCAGACATGCAATCTTTGTTCCATAAAAATACTATCTATGTTCTTCAGAGGACCAACTCCTGTCCATCTTATACAACCTTCCAGCCTCAGCATCAGCCCCACTTCCTCCTGGGAAATTCCTCTGACCCTTCTGAATGCCTGATAGCATCCTTCTGTGTATTCTCATCACACCCTGATTTTTTCTTTCACCTCACTTATCATCACTATGTTAGTTAATTAAATAAGTATGCAGTTACTTAATTAACCTCCCTCTCTAAACTGAATCCTTATAATGTCAGAGCTGATGTCTCTCTTTATTGTCATATTCTGTTTTTATGACAGAATTGTCATATTCCTGTGAAACACAACACCAACAACTGGCCCATGATCTGCACAAACAAATATTTGCTGAATGTACATGGGGAGCATTCAGGATGCTCTGCCTAAAAGTGTGGGGTTGGATTAAGTGGGTTTTGATGATGAAGGGTGTAATGGTGGGCTTGTACACAGCCTTTTGTTGCACAACCAGCTTTGAACAGCTGCCAATCTTAGCAGCAGGAAGTAGGAACTCAGCAATTAGCATTTCATCGACCCACTAAACTAAACTAACTCCAAGGACAGGAAGCAGCAACACCCAGGGCATGTGGCTTGCAGAGGACACCTCTGACCACAGCTGCAGCCATATCTATGCACTTCAGATCCTTGCCCATCTTGACCAAGATAGCCTTCCCTATCAGAATTTTCATCTCTGTGTGATGGAGACAGTCACATGTGTGATAAAAATTATATTAAACAACCAAATTATTTCTTTCCCAATATCCAAATAGAGATACCCTATCAAATCCAATGGAGAAGAATTATATTTCCTGAGTTCTTGCATGATAAAATGGTCCATTGCCTTTATATTTGAGTGACAATTTGACTGGGTATAAATTATAGGGGTCACAGTTCAGTGGCAGAGTCAGGCCTCAAGTTAGTTGGTCTCTAAAACATCACATGCGCTAGAACCTTACAAAAGGGTCCACCATAGGCCAGGAGTATCAACATCACTTGAGAATTGCTAGAAATGCAGAGTCTCAAGCCCAAACCTGCAGAATTCCACATCTGCATTTTTAAAAAATCCCCAGGTGATTTCTGTGCACATTAACTTTGTGAAGCTGGTTGGTGTCTTGAAAATACTGGTGTTGCCTATACTGTGTGGAGAATGTCTTAGGAAGATATCCCCCAGTGTGAAAGAGAAAGTCCATGGCTGTATTTGGAGCTCCAGAGTTGGTTCATATTTTTCAAAATGTGAGTCCTTGTCAGCTGAGATTTACTGCCTATTTGAAGGGAAGAATAGCTGCTTGAGAATAGCTGCTGATCAATAATTCAAATTAAGAAATCCCATTTTTAATGCTCACACTGCACCAGAATGATAGCAGGGCCCAAGTTGTAATCATTGCAAACTTCAGCCATTAGCGATTCCACTCTGTTGCTATAACCAGGAAAAGAGGATGAGAAAAACCACTCTGCTTCTGTTACGAGATGGTGCTTCTTCACAGCATGAGCAATGGTTTGTATTTTCCTGCAGGAATCTTTCATTGTGGGCTGTGTCATAGCCCACATAGACTCTGTGTACTGGGTCTTTGATAATGAAGACGAAGACATGGGGCTGAGAGTAGAATATGAAACTACAAACACAATAAATTGTTTTCTGAGGATCCAAATAAGTCTAACGTCCTCAATGTGATTTTGAGGTGTTCAACTCTCTTGGGCTGTGATTTGTTTTCTGAGAAGACAGTTTCAGAGAACACAGTCATCCAGGGCACCATGAGAAATGTGAGTTACATTGCAGCAAGAGCTTCCTCACAGCGCCAAGCAGAAATCAATGAGGGGATTGTCCGCGAGCATCTCAGCTTGGGGAATGTCTTCATACACGTAGCAGCTGGCCACGTGCTAAGAAGGACATTCTCTCAGGAGGTTGAAGGATGCAGCTGATGATCTTCAGAGGCTCTGACCAGTTTTTCTGGGCTGTGACAAAGCCAAAATATTTTGGAAATTAAATAAAAAGTGTAAACCTATGATTTGATGCATGCAACACGCACAGATAACAGCTTGCATGGGACTGGGTACATTGCTGCCCAAAAAAACTCAGGGTCTGTTGGCAAGGCAGGAGCGTATTGGGCAGGCCACAGTTAGTGTGTCATATCAGGCCAATATTTTGATCTGATAGTCTTCACAAATGAAGGTAGCTCTTTTTTCTATCTGTCCTGTAGAGGCCCTAAAAAGTGCAGTGACTGCACCCTCTTTCCTGGTGTTAAACTAAGCAGCCTCCTTCGACTGCCAGCATCTCTATTTAAAGGGCTAGCCACGTCTCCCAAAAGCAAATGTTTTTAAAGCTTCTTTTCTCATTGATAAATCGTCTGAGCAGAGACAGATTGAATTATTTATCTGAACTCTGAAAATTAGTATGGGCTATTCTCAATACGGCTGTGGTCCAATTTTAGAAAATGTATTTGTAGAGCAATAAATAACAATATTAATCCCAGACTCCTTTTATTGCAGTTTGATTCATTCGTTCAACAGATCTGTAGAGGGCCCGGATTATGAGTATTTAGCTTAAGTAGAAAGTTATGGACATGGTAACATTTCTAGAGTAGAAGCTCAGAGGAAGGAACCATGTCATCCTGGACCATTATGATATCCACAGAGCTTAGTTCACTGAACTGCTCATGCATTTTAATCTGTTTACTCAATTAATGAAGCATGAAGTGTTATCTTCATGTGGACCGTATTCTTGTTGGGGGCTGGGAGGGCATATGGAAAGTAAGCAGCTATTATGATACTTCATAGAAGTGTCAGATCCTCTAGGATGGTCTCCTGATCAGCTTTGGGGGAATCAGGAAAGACCTTTGGAAGGAAAGATTAAGCTGAAACCTGAAAGATGGAGAGGAATAAAAATCCATGGATCTGATTTGCACCCCTACTTTCCAACTCATCCCAAGAGACCTCCTTCCTATTCATGTGACATTTGGGGAACATACATAGATATAATTTCATTGAAAAGGTAAACAACTCAATATAAGATTTTAAAATTTACTCCAAGTTCTATAATTTGTGTGTCTGTTAAGGTGAATGTTTCTGGCTTGAATAAACATCATGGCAGCCTTTGTTCTGAACTCTCAGACTGCCCTCAGAGTTTTTGCAGAGGCTGCCTCAGTGGGTGGCTCAGGGGCATTTCTTGCTGCCAGGAAATGTGTTTCCATTTTGTGCACCTCCCCATTTCCCGCCTCAGCCTTTGCAGCCTGTGCATTCTGGCATGCCCTTATCCAAGCAGCTTCCCCTTGCTCATAGCCCAGGTGGGAGACAGCCCAGACTGCTTGCACAAAGCTCCCTCCTGGGATGCCTTTAAGATGTCCTTGGTTGGGGAAGCTTCTCAGAGGCTTCCGTGTGGGAGGGAGTCATAATGCTCTCCAGATGAAGGAACATGCCCTGAGTGAGGAAGACTGTTGCCAGGAATGGGTTCACCAAATGAATGGACTCATGACTCAGCTTTAGAGCATCTATCTCATTTACAAAGTCTTTGTGGACTTTTTGGCCAAAGGAAAATTGCTTTGCCTGTCTACACTCCTATCAGTGCACTTATGAGACTGTCACACTTGCCTTGAGCTTGCCTGCTGCTTCCTATGATTTGGTGAGCTCTTTGACTCATACATTCATTCAAACAATATTTGTTGCGCACCTACAATGTCCTTGGTGAACACAATGGTCATCAAGACAAACACAGCAGTCCCTGCCCTGTCCTGATGAATATTGTATGTGGGGAGGGAAGACAGTCAATTAAATACATGATTGTAATAAATGCAACAAGAGATAGAGAAGGGCACTCAGGTGATATGTACTGTGGAGATTCTTAGCATATGTATTGAGTCAGGGCGAGCCTTCAGATGTAATGTGTAAGCTGAGGACAGTAAAATAATGAAAGAGACTTTGTTTCATTTGTCTTGTGTCTCTAGAGCTCAGTAAGATGTCTGGAACCCAAAAAACAAAAAGTGTGTTATCTGGAAAAGTGAGTGGCTTATTGCTGAGGTATCTTTAGGGTTTTGCTCCTCCTGTCCACCCCATTGGTTCACTGGTTCACTCATCCTCACCATTCCCACCTCTTCCAAGCAGCCTCCCATCTGGCCCCTCACCTATACTACTGCACTGCACACACTCCCCACCCTCTGCAATGTTGATAGTCTCAAATCACCAAAAGGGTCTCATAATTTCCCCCACACAAATCATTTCACACTTCCCCGTGGCTCACCAGTAGACCTCAAACTCTATGCCCTTCCTTGTTGAGTCCTCTATTTCCACAACATAGAACTTCATGTGGATTCCTGAATTTGCTACACTCTTTCATTGTATTATACCTTTGTACCTGCGATTCTCTTTGCCCCAATGCCCTTTCCATTTTTCCTCACCGGATGAACCCTAGCATGGTTGCAGAACTCATACGTAGAATTCCATGTTAGTTATGTTTTCCCCAACTTACCTCATTTATCATGATGGTTGATGAGTCGTACATCTCCATTAGACTGTGGAGTCTTTCTCAAGAATGGGAATGCTATTTCATTAATCTTTGTTTCCCTTTTCCCTGGCACTATGTATGAAACACAGTAGGTGCCCAATACATGTTTCTAAAAGGAATAGACTATTTTCACTCCCTTCCAGAAATATTCATGATAAGACACAAAATGTTTTCTAAAAGTGATAGCTACTATCACAGGCAAATCTTATAATTATTAAATACTGGAAACGTTTTCTATGAACAGCAGCAGAATGACTGTATTTGGCTTTTGTTTATACTCTACATACTACCCTCCAAAATGAACAATCTGCTTAGCAATATCTTGTCAGGGTCTCTTGTCCAGAGAAGACCCTCTAGGGACCTCTGAGCAGCACCAAGACAAATGGATACATTTCAAGAGTATCTTACTGACTTTCTTTTTTAGAAGAGCATTTGTAATAGATGGCTTTTGCCAAAGGCTTTATCCTCCAACAGTCTGCTGGAAAATGGAAGTCCGAACAAATCAGATTTCTTTTTTGAAAAGAAGACTACAAGTCTTTGGGGAAAAGCAAGCCATCTCTACCCTTGCTACATGAACAGGACATAACCCTAGAGCAAAGATCACCTGCAAACCTTCCCATTAATTGGGGTATTTTCTTAATTAGTCATCAAGAAATGAAAAGTTTATATTGTACTATACTTAGTATTACTGTGATCACTTTACAAGGTCGATTTATTGTTGTACCTTCTGTGGAAGAGTGCTTACTGCTGAGCCAAAGGCTCTCATGAACATAAAGTTGACAATAGCTACAGGAAATTAAGCAGTGTCATCTCCGTAGACACCATCCCATTCATCAAGTTAATATTAGGGCTCCATGAACAGAATGTTCTGGGATTAGTGAATCTTTTGAAACATGTGGTGACTCAACAAAAATATCTTTGATAAGTGATATAATTGACCATCCATGATACGTATTTGCCCAAAATTCCCAACAAGGCAACGAATAAATCGTGTTTCTGACTACAACCTTCCCTCCTCTGGCTTTACCAAGTGTTATTTGTAAACAGTATTGCTGCCTATTTCAAATGGTGATTCAGAAGGTGTTGGAAATACTTTCCAGTGAAATTAGAGAGAAAGAAATAAGGCATATTTGATGTTACTTAAGGAACCAAATTTTACATTGTTATATTATCTGGCCTTATAGAGACTCGAATGCTTAAACACTTAAAAATAATCTTGAACACTGGACTGGTCATTTCCATCAAATTCCAAGGATTCACCCAGTCCGATTCTTCTGGTGATAGTGTTAATAATATATCTTTAAAAAGTTCCCAGCATTAATTATTTGCAACACAAGTTTGATGGTAATAGCATGCATCATACATTAGTTCTTGGAGCTGAATAATGAATAATGGAGCACGGGTCAATAGAATTTGGATTTCTCCAAATCATTTTCCTTTTGCTCTCTCCTGGAGAAGATAGTCTTTCTGTGAGGTTAGTCCAACTGTGACAGCAACCCAGCTCAGTTACCTTGCTTGAGGAAGGAGACACAGCAATGCCTCCTCATTTCAGGATTATGCCCTCCATCCAGGACACCTCCCCAGACAACAGTTAGTAATTAATTGATGAGAGTTTGTTTCCCAGACACATTAGAACATGTGCTCTAATTGTTGCATAGGTAGGAAAAGTTCAAGTGGAGGAGAGGATATTAGATAACGTTCTCTTTGCCCAAACAAATGCAAATCAAAAGTACACCGAGACAATAAAGAATTCCCTTTGTAAAGCACATCTGGAGTCCCCTCAAATGATCAGGATTTTCCTGCCCCATACTTTCCACCTCTTCTTTCCCCCTTCCCGGTTTCTCTCTGCATCATCTTACTAGTTATCTATGTTAACAGAATGTTCTCCTAGGCTCCCATCAGATATTTTCCACTAATAATTGTCCAGTGCCTGGAATAATGAGTGATGCATAGTAAAAACTCAATAAATACTTGTTGAATGACCTGAATATATATTTGGGATTGGATGAAAGTCCTACCAAATGATAACATGTGGCCCTGGCCAGGTGGCTCAGTTGGTGAGAGTGTCCTCCCATACACCAAAAATGTGGGTTCAATTCCCAGTCAGGGCACATACTTAGGTTGCAGGTTCGATCCCTGGTTAGGATGTGTACAGGAGGCAACCAATTGATGTTTCTCTCTCACATTGATATTTCTCTCTCTTTTCCCTCCTTCGCCTCTCTCTAAAAATCAGTTAAAACATATCAGATGAGAATTTTAAAAAATGATAACACTTGAGTCCCCACTTCTGCACGTGCTGATTCTGATAGCATATATTTTTCCAAAGAGGATTGGACTGGTTCAGTTAGGCACTGTTGTCTTAGCTGAGCAGAGCTCTGACACCAGTCTCCCCACAGGCCCACAGCTCACGCATAGCCTGGTCATATTTGGAGGTGGGGCATTTTGCTTGTCTAATCCTCTGTGACTTAATGAGTGGGGCACATGGCACCAAATGGTAACTTTTGCATAAGAAACGATCTCAAGTAATTTCTGTACGGGCATGATAAACATTAGGTATTCTGGACACCTCATCAGTATTAATCATCTGTTTTGTGCTCAGCACCATTCTTGGCCCTACAGATATGAATAGAATAGGACTGGAGGTTAAAAGATGTACCCTAGGCTAGAAGGAAGGATTAGAAGAGGGTACAAGGAAATTCAGGAGGCGATGGATATGTTTGTTGTCTTAATTGTAGTCATGGTTTCATGGGTGTATACAAATGTCAACACATCAAACTGTACACTTTAAATCTATGCAGTTTATTTTACATCAAGTCATCTCAATAAAGCCGTTTAAGTAAAAAGATGCCCTTCAAAAATGGTGAGGCAATTGTTTACAAGGCGTGGCCATTTCTTGGACTGTCTAGTTGGGACAGACGCTTTTATACCTCTCCCATTTCACAGAATCTGTCTGAAAGTTGGAGCAGAAAGATCTTCATCTGAAGTAATTATAACTGGCACTGAAGAATGAGCCAAATTAAACAGATGCAATTTAATGAGGAACAGTGTGAAACTTCTTTGTGACTCAAAAGCTAATGACACAAGTATGGAACTGGGGTGAAACAGCTTCACAAGAAAATACATAGAAGAGATAGAGGATGTTTAATTGACAATAAATTCATCAGCACATTGTGATTGCCAAAAGGGGAAAGAGAGAGTAAGACTTTGGGATGCACTATCTGGAAGGGAAGAGATTGTTCTGTTCTCCTTCTGAGTTCTTTACTCAGCTGGAATATCATGTTTATTTCTGGTGGATCGCATATTAATAGGAACACTCGGGTAGGATTTAAGAATGTCTAACCCAGAGAGCACCTTCAATGATTTGCCAAGAACTAGGGAATAAACCTTTGCAGGTGCCAGGCATTCTGCTATAAATCTTTAATTCTGCAGAGCAAGCCTGTAAGGGAATGTGGGCTCACCATATTCACCACATTGTTCTGACTCTCCACCTTGTGGGAACATGGTGGGGTTGCACGTTAAAACCAGGCATAGCCATGTAACTTTCTTTGGCCAATGAGTGTGAGTTCCAATGATACCTATAATTTTTCAGTGGAAGCGTATAACAATACAGACCCATCAGTGGGGTCACTGAGTGAAGACAACATAGGTCAGAGCCTGGCCCTAGTCAGATTGCAGTGAAGATGAGCAAATAGGAAATCTTAGTTATGTAAAGCTACTGAGATTTGGGAGCCGTTTGTTACAGCACCAAAACAAAGTTCACCCTGACTTATACAGACAGTAAACAGTGTCTTCATATTTCAAATGGGGAAGGAATTTGCCTAAAACCCTACATCTAGTCAGTCAGTGATGTGATGTGAAATCTGAAGAGTTGGCTCCAAATCACATGCACTTAATCATTGATACTCGCAGGGGTTAAATCTAATGGGAAATCTTTGGGTAGAAGGAGCAAAACTAGCAGTTAGAAAGGATCCAATTTCTGTCTCAATGTAAGAGATTGCAACTAGTTATCTGCCAATAGAAGGGGTTGCTTAGGAGGTTTTTATCTCCCCATCTCTGAAAGTGTTGGAAGCTGACCCACTTCTTTTCTAGGATGTGATGGTGAGAATTCAAACATGAAGAGATGTTTGGACTAAAAGACTTGTTAGTTTCTTCCCAGCCCTGATACCCTAAGAGAAAGTGGTAGCTATGCCCAGGGGGCATTTCATAAACATGTAACAACTGCAATAAGCATTCTTAATGAGGGTGGGTGGGTGGGTAGGCAGCTCCTATTCAGCACCTAGGTAACTGGTAAATTAAGTCAATGCTGATAACCCATATAACCTATGGAGTGCTCAGATATTAATTGCAGGAAGTGACTTCTCTGCTCTAGGTGGTAATGCTGCCTAGAGCCTTGGGTCAATCAATCTTTATTCTCTATTATCCCTCCAAAGCAAAAGAACATTTTTTTTTGTTCTGTTTTGTCTATGATCCCCCCCATTCCTACCCCACACCAGGTTAATAAATGCCAATGTTCTGTTGTGACCTGTGATTCTCTCTACATCTTAAATTCCACTTTCCGTTGGTGGGACACTAAGACCCATGGCTCCCCCAGCCTGCAAATCTGAGCCACATAAATCATAGAGCAAGGAGATTTTTATGCAAAATAAAGCACTTTCCATGCTTTCTCCCTTGCAATGATTACAGGATTTTCCCCTGAAACTGAACAATATGTGTTTCATAAATAGATCTCACTCTCTGTAAGCAAACCTTGGAAATGGATTATTTGTTTGGTTTGCATTTTGTCAGTCAGTGTTGCAGCTACCAGCAGCCAGTTCTCACAGGCACATCTCAAAGAGGAGGAATGGGAAGGGCTGCGAGTCATCAAGGAGCCAGTCACTTTCCCTGGGACTCACTTACTCACATTGTTTATTAGGACTTAGAGCACAAGATACTCACAAAGCCTTGAAAAGAGTTGACTTCTAATCCCAGGGAGGTGGTTTTTAAATTATCAGGGAGGGACAAAAACAACAAAGAAAAGCCAAACAAAAAAGAAATAGTAGTAAAAAAAAGATGTGTTTTAACATCTGAAAGTTCATAGCTTTCTAAGCAGATACTTATTTTTAGTAACCTCATGTCACTTCTGAAAAAAACAAAGTTCAATATTTGAGAGAAGTCACCATTCTCTGCTGAAGGTGCCAAGCTGTGGGACGTCAGCAGCATTTTTTAAAAATCTTTATTGTTGAAAGTATTGCAGATGTCCCCTTTTTCCCTCATTAACCTCTTCTAGCCCCCGCACCCCCTGTGTCCATTGGGTTATGCATATATGCATACAGGTTATTTGGTTGATTTCTTCCCATCCACCCCACCCACCCTGCCTTCCCTCTGAGGTTCGACAGTCTGTTTGATGCTTCTATGTCTCTGGATCTATTTTTTTTTAAATATATTTTTATTGATTTCAGAGAGGGAGAGAGAGAGAGAAACATCAGTGATGAGAGAGTGTCATTGATTGGCTGCCTCCTGCAAGCCCCACACTAAGGATGGAGCCCACAACCTGGGAATGTGCCCTTGACTGGAATCAAACCCGGTACCCTTCAGTCCGCAGGCTGATGCTCTATCCACTGAGCCAAACCAGCTAGGGCTGAATCTATTTTTGTTCAGCAGTCTATTCTGTTCATTGGATTCCACATATGAGTGAGATCATGTGATACTGATCTTTCTCTGACTAGTTTATTTCGTTTAGCATAATGCTCTCCAGGTCCATCCATGCTGTTGCAAATAGGAAGCGTTCTCTCTTCTTTATAGCTTGTCAGCAGCACTCTTTTCAGGGTGAGACACCTAAAAAAAAGAGACCCGGAGCTCATTTTGAAAGAAAGGGCACACTTCACACCAGGGTTCTGAAAGGCATTTATTCCCCATTTCACAGAGAACACCTCCCACCGTAGAATCGAGATGGAGATGGGCTCTCCCGGCTCTCTAACAGCATGTCCAGTGGCCACATGAGAGCCACGGCTCCCTGCCCAGATTGTCTAAAGAAACCAGGACAAAGGGGCCTCACCAGAGTGGACACAGCCCAGCAGGGAAATCCTGACATCACACAAAATAGAGACAACCTCTTTATTCCGGAATGTGAGGCGCTTAAGTGAGAGCAGAGTTGAAATGGGCCTTTGTACCTTACCTACATCCGAATGAAGCCCATGAGTTTTCAAGCATCCTGAGGTTATGGTAAATGATTTCATCTCCCTGCCATACGTGGAACATTTGATGTGAATTATGGGTTTGTCCATTTTAAATTAGGCTCTGTCTCTTAGGAAAGTAGCATCGCTTCAGAACAGGGGGTTCTGGTGTCTGACTATCTGAGTTTTTATTTTGTTTTTCCTGCTTGTTACCTATGAGGCGATTTTGCACATTTCCTCCTTTAAACCTCAGTTTACCCACCTTTAAAATAGGAAAAGAATGGATTATTGGCAGTATTTGTACAATTCCTGGCATGGAGTAAATGATAATATACTCATTCTGATCACACCACTATTACCATGATTAGGAAATATTTCCTAAGTATTTCGACTGGATGCCCTATTAGTACTGTGGTGCCCCTAATAGGAAAATCTATGCACACTCAGAGGTGCAAAGATCCTACACATTGTCCTAAAAGTGACCAGTGTTGAAAGCCTGAGTTTGCTCCATTTGAATCCATCTGTGTGTGCATTGAAACTGACTGAGCGTCAGTTTCTACCTTAACAAAATATTAATTATAATGCCTGCGATCAGGTAGGCTATAAAATAAACAGGGCCACCTATGTAAATGGTGAGTCCACTCTCGGCACACACGGAGGTTAGCATGGTAGTGTTCCCATGCCCAGGCTTGCCATGGACCCATAGTCAGGTGCTGTGGCTTGACAAACCTTTGAGAGCATGGGGAGGGACTCCAGAGGCAGCACATGTCACCTGATTGTCCCTGATAAGGGGTCTCTTGGAACAAAGGTTTACCCTGATATCTTTTGTCTCCCTGCTCAGAAGTCTTCATGCCATACTGCTACCACCCCTGACCATAGCAGTTAGGCCTCCCACCCCCCACCCCCATCCCCTGTCTATAAACTTTGAAGAGCAGCTAAAGCATCTATGCCTCTTTCTCACACTCAACACACAGAACACAAGTGATGTGCAGGAATCATTCATTAGGTACTTAATAAGTGAATGAATACCAGGACACCGCCTTCCCTATCATTTAACATTGTAAGAGGTATTTTATTTGGTGATTTACTACCGTGTCTTTCTGGGCAGCACCTGTATGCTGGTTTTACTTGGTGTCGTGTCCACAGGCTGAACACAGTGCCTGGCATACTCTAGATGCTTAATAAATGTTTGTTTTGTGAATGAATGGAGGAATGAATAAATGAGTAACCCACGGGGTGGTTCAATGAATATTTGATGTTTCTGGATAAATAAAACATTTGCCATCTGATGACTTGGGTAAATTGGGATATGTGGTAAAGAATCAGTCATTGAACTTGTCTATAAACCATGATTTGGGAGCTATAATGAATCCAGAATTGTGCATGCATGAAAAGAAACCTTGGTTGTAGACTTTCCGTAATGATTCCATACATCTAAGTTCCACCTAGATTTGAAGGTACTTTTCTTTAAAGTATGTTTTCTTCATTCCCCATCTCCCTCCCTCAACCCTCCTCAAGTCCAGACCTGTAAATATCAGCATTCTTTTTGGTAATTTTTTTCTCAAAAAATATGAAATGGTGTATGATTCATTTCACAGACACAATTCAGGCTTTATAGAAATAAACATCAGGACATAACCAAGTATTGGCAAGGATGTGAATGGAATGCTCATATGTTGATGGTGAGAATCGAAAACAGTTTGCAGTTTCTACTAAAGTAACCTACCTTATCACTCAATAAGGAATACTAGTCACTAGAAATGGGTTCATGTGTCCAAAAAAATATATATACAATACACAAGGATGTTTTTAGATGGCTGATTCATCTTAGTCAAACAATAAATAAATGTGATTTCTCCATACAATGGAATACTAGATAGCCATGAAAAAAGAGCAAACTACTGGTACAACAATACTACTTCAAATTAGCCTGGGAAAATCCCACAGATATTTTGTTGAGTAAAAGAAGTCAGGCACCAAAGAGTATATATAGTATAACTTCACTTAGAGAAACTTGAAAAATAGGCAAAGCTAATCAGTGATGATAGACTTTTACTAGTGGTTGAGGGGAAGGAGACTAAGCTGAGAAGGAGCATAAGGGAGCTTTCTGGGAAGCTGGCAATGCCTTACAACTTGTTCTCAGGGTTGAGCACATGGGTAACCTGCATCACCAACCTGTATATGCAACAAGTGCACATACGCACACTGTTGCAGGCACAGCATTCTTCATTTAAATGATGTGATGGCAACAAATGTCAGGATTCTCTTACTGTACCAAGACCACCTGACTTTATTCATTGGTACATTCTTCTTATTACTTTTTTCCCTTATTATTTCTTTTTAAATATCACTGACTAGCTTTGGGTGGTTTCCTAAGTATAATATTAATAAAGTCAGTCCAGCTACTCCGATGCTTGTAACAGAGTTCTCTCAGCTCGTAGCAGGGTTCTCTTGGCTCAGAGGACGGGTGCTATAGAGTGGTGGTAAGCTTGGACTCAGGAGCCATGGAAACTGGATTCACATTCTAGCTTTGCTGTGTACCAGCTGTGTGACCTTGGACACATTATCTTAACCTCTTTAAGTCCCAGTCTGTTTATCTAGGAAGTGGGAATAACATTAGTCTGGTATAATAGGGATTACATGAGAAAATATATGTGAAAGTGGTTAGCCTGGCACTTGGCTCAGAAAAGGAGGACTTGTCATAGTATTAATAGTATCAGAAGCCATGGTTGTAGCAATAGGAAAAGCAGTTGTAAAGGGCATAAGAACATTGCCCTGAACATACCACAGCCTACATGGCTGGGTTTTGAGCTGAAGACGTCACAGGAAGGGGGATATGAGAGCTGGGAGAGCTAATGACAGGGTGGCTGTATCACATCAGGATGGAAACCTCCGAGTTTGGTTTGAAAAAAAGAGGACATGGCCTGCACGATACTGGTTCCTGAATCTGGAACACCCCATACTTAGGGCAGGTCATGTATCCATGTTCCTGGTGTCACCAGAACCCGCAGTGAAGCCAGATGTGCCATGCCCAAGTCTGCACCCCAGCCTGTGGCTCAATGGGCAGACAGATCACATAATTCCCTGTAATGGCTCCCACTCAGTGGGTTGCCACGGGACAGTGTGGGATGACTGTAAAAAAGAACCGGGGGTTAAACCTGGTGGAATCCATGTCTGGTTAGATCATTTAAGCTCACAATTACTTTCCGTCACCACACTGGAGCGTGTCTGGTTGTTCATAATGGGAAAAGTGATTTGCTCTGGCATCCACATGGAGAAGGCTGTGTGACTCACAGATCCAGGCCCAGCTCAGGCAACATAGTGTGGTTGAGTCTCTGCTGGGGTGAATTCCATCTGAGATGTTGCTACTCTTCCTAGCAAAGCCTTTAACACTCAGAGACAAGAAGGACATGAACTCAATCAGGGCATAAAAGATGGGTTGTTCATTTCCCCAGCAATTCATACCAATGTCAGCAGTAATGGAAGCTGTCAGTTGTTCAGCACCCATATGTTCTAGGCACTCTGTGTGTAGCATGTCACCGTGACCTCACACCTACTCTGTCTAGGCACAATTATCCCTGTTTTCAAAATGATGGAATGGAGAGTTATAGGAATGAAATCAAGCTTATAAGCAACAGAGCCAGAAATCAAATTCTTTCATGCCTAACTCCCAAGTCTGGGCTTCCAAGTGGAACCTGATAGAATATTTGACCTGAATTTAATTGGCTATGTTGAGGCTCTGTATTCAGGATGTCCTCAAGAATGATCACAGAGTTCTCCTCAAAGGACCTATATCTGGATTAGGTCAGTTATCCCAATTCTATTTGCCAACTCTCCAACCGCAATCCAAATATCACATCCATTTGGGAAGGATTGTATGTTCATGGTAGTTCCTTGCTTTTTCTAAGGAAGTTGATCACATGGAGAACAATCTTGAGAAAAACTTGCAGTCTGAATAACTCAGTTTTTTCAAGTTAAATCTCACATATATTTTCATTCCTCAAAGATCTCAAGATGAAAAGAAGAGATATGAAACCTTATTTTGGCTCTACCAAAACACAACATACATCCAAACTCATTGAAATGCCAAATTGGTTGGAACTTGATGGCAGAGGCCAATAAATAAAAGTAGCTACTATTGGCTATCATGCTTAGCACTTAGGATATATTCGATGATCTACATAGTAATATTTTACTGGCATTCTGTAAAGGATGGGTATTAGTTCCCATCCCCTATACATGAGCCAAATGAATTCTTATTAGGTTTCAGCTTCCAAACAAACTCTAGCCCACAAGAGAGTCCCACAGGCCACTGTTTTGTATGGAGAGGAGATTTCACCATTGTTTTTAGGCAGCTAGTTCTCTTGGACCATGTTGAAGCTCTCTTGCCCCATGGAATCTTGGGCTTATTTTGTCTTCCAATCACAGGATAGAATCAAGCCCTTGAAAATACTATGGATTGCTAGGAAAAAAGAGACCAATGCAAAAGCATGTGCTTAAGAAAAACTTTCACCTCTCCTGCGGTGGACTTTCTGCCTGCCTGTTTAGTACCAAGAGTCACTGTGCCTGGCTAGTGTGCAGTGTTGTCCACCAAATCACCCCAGGACAGGCAGAAGTGCACTCACACATAAATCGTTTGTGCAGAGAAGTGTGGTTGCCTAGGCTTGAGGCATCTGTGCATTGGGAGATACTTGAAGGAGAATAGATGGCAAGCCTGGGTTTGTTGCAGTCACATCTCCCAGATTTACATCTGCTTAGAATATTTTTAGCTCAACACATTTCTTGTCACTGAAATGGAGAGTGAGCTGTCACATAGAATTGAAGATAGGGCCAGGCCTGACTCTGTTTCTTGTTTTCCAGCAGCCAAAGGCCCACACTTCAGAACTCATTTGGATGATTATGGAAAAGATGAAGTCATTGCCAATTTCATCACCAGCAAGGCCTGCCATGTCTTGTATGTGATTTGGTATTTACATAGGTCAGGCTTTGAAAATAATGAACTCTCAGGAAATATGAAGCGGACATGCCTCCCTATGTCACAGTGAAGTAAATGCTTAATGTAAGGAAGGATCTAAGGTAGTATTTCCCAAAGTGTGTCCTGTGGAAATCCAAATCTGGATAACTTCCATGGAAAGTTGGTTCTGTTACCAAATAATGGATGTATATTAATGATCCACCTTAGAGGTCCCCAAAGTACATCAGCAAACAAAAGTCCAGCAGTCATGATACCTTCCTGTCAGGGTTTCCTGAAAAGTATTTGCTCATGGGAAAAAATTTTTTTTCAAGGAACATCAAATATCTGGAGGGACTTCTAGGAAATAATTGGTCAACAAAACAACTTCCATTGTTGCAAAGGCCCAGGAAAACATTTCATTCTTTTTTTCTCTTTTAAGACATTTCTTCTCAATCTGCAAGTCCTCAGAGATGTCTCCCAAACAAAAGTCCTGCTGAGTAGATTCTAATTGGTGATCATTATTTCACATTGCTGGGATTTTCAGAGGAGCTGAGAGGCTGGAGGAAAATCACCTTCAAAAATACAAGAGACTTCTTTTGTTATTGCCAATTGTCTTAGCCCACTTGGACTGCTATAACAAAAATACCAGACAGGGGGCTTACATAACAGTTCTGGAGGCTGGAAAGTCCCAGATCAAGGAGATTCCGTTTCTGATCAGGGCCTACTTGACACTTCCATAGAGAACTGTTTTCTCCTCATGTCTCCTCACATGGCAGAAGTGAGCTAGGGAATTCCCTGGGGTCTCCTTTAGGGGCACTAATCCTGTTAGTGAGGTCTCCACCCTCATGACTTAATCACACCAAAGGCCCCACCTCCTCACATTGGAGATGAGCCTTTTAAATGTGAATTTTTGGGGGGAGGGGAACACATTCAGTCCATAACACCATCTGAGTTAATATCTCTGAAGAAGTGGGCCACTAAGTGGAGGCTATCAAGACTGGAATTTTACGGCACCTCTGAAGGGCTCTCTAAATGTAATAATGGGAATAGAAACTTTTATATAGAGACTATAAAATTAGGAAAATGTGAGCTGAATTTGAGAGGACCCAGATTGCACTCAGATTCTGTTGGTGGGATTTCTCTGAAGATTATTGGGTGTTTGTATTATTCAGACCTAGTTATAAAATAATATGGTTTATAAAAACAAAAACAAAACAACCACAATACACACACCAAAAAACCCTCACAGTGGGAGACCACTCATGACCTTAATACAGTCTAAGCAGGACCTTAGTTCTGACCTGAACTTTGGAGTCATGACAGTAAAGACTAAGTCCCTCTTCCCTCATAAGCACTGGTATGACCGCAGACTGAAACCTTTTAAACAAGGAAACAATTATTTTATTCTAGGGCCGTGAAGAAGGGGCAGCCAGATTGAGAGGAAGAGGGAGCCCAAGATGTTAGAGGTGGTGGTGGCAGCCTGGAGAGAAGACAGGAAGGCAGGCCAAGGGGCTGGGAGGTGTGCTAGATGGAGAAAGGAGAGCACAGAAGCACCCCTGAGGCCTAGCAGCCACATGAGAAAGGAAAGGACACAATTGCAGCCAAAACAAACTTGTAAACATTGCCATGAAATGCCACTGCACTACTGTGAAATGCTGGGCGTACCTTCAGGGAAAGGTAGAAACATCTATGCGGTTTGGGTGCTTCCTTTTTTTCCTTGTATTTCTCATTTAGTGTTTTTTTTTCTTTTGACAAATCTTGGCTACCATCTGGATGGACAAGTTTTTCAGAGATAGACAAGCCTCTCCATTTAAGCCAGAAAAAATGGGTACTCACCACCTGCTCAGAATCTCCAAGGGCCTTAGGATGGAGTACTAGGTGACAAAGTCCGTGCTTGACTTGCTTATTAGTTTCCTAGTACTGCCATATGAATTATCACCAATTTGGTGCCTTAAAACAAGAGATGAAATCAGCTCAGCCGATGTGGCTCAGTGATTGAGCATTGACCTATGAACCAGGAGGTCACGATTCGATTCCCCGTCAGGGCACATGCCTGGGTTGTGGGCTCCATCCCCAGTGTGGGTCATGCAGGAGGCAGCCAATCAGTGATTTGATCTCATCGTTGATATTTCTGTCTCTCTCTCCCTCTCCCTTCCTCTCTGAAATCAATATATTAAAAAGAAAAAAGATGAAATCAAAGTGTCTGCAGATCATGCTCACTCTGAAGATTCTAGAGGAGAATTCTTCCTTGCCTGTTCCTGGATTCTAGTGCTCCTGGCATTCTTTGCCTCATGGCAGTGTAGCTCCAACCTCTGCCTCCATCTTCACATGGCCCTGTGTGTGTCTTTCTGTGTCCTCTTGTCAGAAGGACACTCCCATTGGATGTAAGATCTGCTCTTATCAAGTGTGATACCATCTTGAGACCCTGAATGAATTAATCTGCAAATAAGGTCACATTCCGAGGTTCAAAGTAGACATAAATTTTAGGGGGACAGTCAGTATTCAACCCATGACAGCTTGGTAGCATGAGGTTGGACTCACTGAGGAGGATTTAGATGGGCCAAAAGAGAGGGCTAAATGGGCACTGTCACTCAGGGAAGAAGAGCAGTATTGAAACAAGAGGAGGAACTGGGTACACCTTATACCAAGTGTCTTCAATGACCTCACTGAATTCTCATGATGAACATAGGGGTGGCTGCTAAAGTTATCCCTGCTTTGTAGAGGAGGAAGGCTTGGTGATGCTGTGGAACTTGCCCATGTTTATAGGGCTAATTAGTGGCAGAGTCAGCCCTTGAGTGCAGGTCCATGTGCCTCTGACACCCATGCTCTGAAACTCTGTGGAGGAAAACAGCACCACATAACGATTTGGGGGGCCCTATCTCATGCAAAAGAGCAACACTAAGTCTTTAATAAACTTCTTTGTTGACTGCAGAAGACAAGTAAGGTTGTCCTTACCTAAAAAGCTTTTTCTTTACTGAAAAGTCCTCCCCACACACCTTTGTTCTTTTCCACCACCTCCAACAAATATTCTTATATCCCTGCTACCTTCACCACAGGCCAGGCAAAAATTTATATTTTCTAGAATATTCTTGCCCAGTCAGCATGGTTCAGTGTTTGAGCATCTATCCATGAACAAGGAGGTTACTGGTTCAATTCCTAGTCAGGGCACTCCATCCCCAGTAGGGGACATGCAGAAGGAAGCTGATCAATGATTCTCTCTCATCATTGATGTTTTTATTTCTCCCTCTCCCTTCCTCTCTCTGAAATAAATAAAAACATATAAAATATTTTAAAAAAAGAAATAATTTTAAAAAGAATATTCTCTAATTTGGGATGAGTCCTTAACAGCCAGTGTGAGTAGCACCATGGCAAAAAAAGCAAGCAACAAATAAACCAGCAAATGCAATGTGTTTGGGGCAGGTCATCTGGACTCTAGGTTGGGGCTGTCACTAAGGTGTGAAGTGAATTCTTCCAAGTCTCAAGTCTCCATAACCTCAGGTGAAAACCAGGAGCTTAGAGAAAGGATTTCTAAGGTCTGGCCCACCTCCTACTTGCTGTTGCTTGCACCTTCCCAGGGCTGTGTTATCTCCAACAGGAAGCGATCTGATTGTCTCAGAATGAAAACTGACTCCAAATTCTGTCTGGCCCTGCTAGTCACAGGCCTGCTTCCATGGGGGGAGTGGGGGAGGATCTTTCCCTCAGTCTCTGCTTTTTTCTTCCCTCAGAAATCTTAGGATCCAACAAAATTCATAATCACTTTGATGGAGAATCTTGCATTTTAGTAGGATATTGACTTTCTTTATATTTAAGACAATTCCAGGACAATGTAGTCATCCCCCTCTTCCCCACTCCCTCCCCCCTTGTCTGACCTTTCTCCTGTCTGACCCTTACACAGACCTTAAAACAGGCAGGAACCATGAATGAATTTGCTGCTTCTGGTCCTTCAGTCTAAACTCAGGCCCAGGTCTCTTAGCTGTTGCAGGAGGAGGGCACCATTTATTTCTGAGTCGACCTAAATGCATGCTGATGGCTGAAAAGTGATTCTCCTTGCAAGTCCACATGTTGCCTCATCTCTATAATGAACTTTCTATTTTATTTGTTGTTGAAAAATGATGTGTACCCACCCTTTCCCCATCTCCGGAGGACTTGCTGCTCCTCATTCATTAGGAGTTGGTAGGGGTCTACTCTGTATACAGAATTGTCCTGGGCATTCTAGAATAAGTAGAGTCATCTAATGAAAAAGAGACTGGCCTGAAAGGTGGAGTCAGAAAGTAATAACTATAGTTGTTCTTGCAGCCTATCTCATCACTTTCCCAGGATGGGCATATTGGGAAGCCAGGAGCTGGGCGGATAAGCCTGGGAAAGATTTCTTGGATGCTTCATACTACTTATCTCTTATAATTTGTTTAGAAAATGAAATGGTGACAAGAAAGCAGGTAAAAGTTAGGCCTTCTTAACATCCCTTTTGTCTAGCACTCTGTTAGTTTGGGGATTGAAATACAAGGGGCTACAGACAGGTGTGGTTAGAACGCTCTTTGATCTAGATAATAATGCATGTAGAGAAGACAACCTGACAGTCACTAACTCATAATCTATTCACTAATGTACTGACCTGTTTACTCAAAATGTTTATTGAGCATCTACTATAGGTTATATAATATGCTAGGCTCTGAGTTCATCATATAGGACAGGGATCCAGAAATATTTTCTGTAAATGTCCACATGTTATCAGAGAATTGCTATGGGTGGAATTTCTCCATCGCTAGTGGGAATGGGGATCTTGGGGCACTGCTGGAATAAGCCTTTCCAGAGGCCCCCACAGGTGGATGAGATGTGGTAAAAAGCTTTATTTGTGTCAATTATATCCCTTGGTTTCTAAAATTCCATTTCCCTTAAACCAGTCCTGCAAAAAGTGCAGCTGGGGCTTTAGCGGCACTAGAGGCAAAGCCAGTGTCCAGACTTTCCGTTCCATGAGGGAGCTGAGCCCTGAGTCCATCAGAGCATCAAGCTAGCTGTGGTCCATTATTCCATTGGGGGGGGGGGGCGTCCACAGGGCTACGGGCCATGTAGATGAGTGCAGAGCATGAGAGCACAGCTCCTGCAACAAGAATCCCAAGACAGCAAGAGGACCAAGAGAGAAGAATTCCTTTGTTTAGGAGTTTAAGTATCAAATCTTCCCTCCCTTGCAGTGGCCATGCCTATTCTGGCCAATGGCTTGTACCGGGTGTGATTGATAGATGAGCACCTTCCCTGGTCATCCAGACCTTACTGGACATGTGTCTATTGCCCAGTCCCTTCCCTCAGGATCTGTGGGAAACAGACCTGGAGAGTGGTAAACTGTGGCTTCCTGACAAAGCTGTACAAATGACATGCCTATATTACCTAGCCTTCCCTTCCCTTTGCTCCTTTCCTGTTATTAATAATCAGGTTAATACAACAGTATCATAGAGAGTAAATATTTTAGGTTTTGTGTGCCATACAACCTCTGTCCCAACTACTCAACTCTGCCAGTATAGTGTGAAAACAGCCATAGGTGATACATGAACAAATGGGGATGACTATGTTTCCAATAAAACTTTATTTATAAATACACATTGCAAACTGGATTTAGCCATGGGCCATAATTTGCAATGCCTACAGATGAGTGTCAGAGTTCATATTAATTGGAGAAGACATTTTTTGTGTTCTTAGTTGCTGTGTGCCTTAGTAGGATAAACAGAGAAAAGAGGAAGGCAAGAAGTGGCAAGAAGTGGAAGTTTCCCAAAAATAGCAAACACTTTAGCTGGGTTTTGAAGAATGAATAACAGTTCATCAGAGAAGAAGATTTCAGACACAAAACAACATATATGTGGACCCCTATGTGTGAAAGGACCTGGCATCTTCTGAGATCAGGAAGAAGCTCTTGATGCATTTGGGAAAATTGTAGAAAGAAAGAGGTAAAGCAAATACATTTCTATAACAAGGCTAATGAAGTCTGGCTTTTGCTTATTGCATCAAAAAGGAGAGAACAATCCCAAATCCAGGAACAGAAACCTGTGATTCCAGCTACCAGGACTACAGTCTCAGTCTTGATAATAATCTAATATACAGTTAGTTCTATTACAGGCATTATACTCAGACATTAATCCATTTTTAAATGTAATCCATTCAAGAGCACTATGAAGATAGTATTATCAGACCCATTTTATAAATAAGGAAACTGAAGCCCATATTGATCATGTAATTCATGAAAATTCATATAGGTCTTCAGTGACAGAAGTGGCATTTGAACCCATGTCTGAGTGGCTTTAAGCACTAGTTCAGCCTTTTTTTTAACTTAAATATGCATAATAAACCTTGGGGGAGTCATTTAATGCAGATTTCTAGACCTGCCCCCAGAGGATTTTGAATCTCTGGTGTGGAGTGGGGCCTGGGAATTTGCATCTTAACAAACATTTCCAGGGGACTTTGATGAAAATGCTTCTTGGGAACTAGAGAACTACACTCTGTACAAGAAGTTACACTGCATCCTAAGCTCACATCCAAAGTAAGGTGACTAACTATCTTGGTTTGCACATAGAAAGTTCCTCTTCCTGGGGAACCTGGGACAACTGGTCACCCTACAAGCCTCTCAGCATGTCATTCCCAGCACAATGCCTGGCACATGGTAGACTCTTGAAAAATACTGGTGGAATGAATGAATGAATAAACACAATTCACCACGGAAGCCCAGGGTTTGATTGACAGGCTGCCCTGAAGCAAGACATTTAAGGAAATCTTCAAGGGCTAACTCAGAGGGACAGCTTCTCCAGCTCCCCTGAGGAGTTAGTCACAGACCCGGAAAAACTGATGCCTCATCATGTTCCCATTTGTGCTTAAGTGTTCAGGCAACACTTGTCCTTAATGCAAGAAGAAAGGAGAGAGAGACAGGAGTAAATCTTTTCTGTCATGATTGCTTTTCCTGCCTTTCCACTGCCCTTTCCCCAAATCCTCAACCCTCCCCTTCCCCTTCTGCAAAGAAGACTATCCACTGAGTGGTGGGGGTGGTATTGCTGGGAGACTGGCTCCTGGCCAAGCTCTGTCTCACATCTGTTGGTGACCTTCCTTGACAGGCCTTTAGGACCCGAGATATGGCACTGGAAATTGGGAGGATTCAACCCCTTTCCTGTTTACCTCACAAGGCTAGCTTAAGGTGCTTGCATATGGACAGGACTATGTAAACCCAGCAAGTCTCAGGTAATATATTTTTATCTCAAATATCTATCCATTCGTCATTCATCAGTGGGTGTCTTAAAGTCCCAAGTGCAGAGCTAAGCATGGCCCAGGCTTTTGGAATCTCACTAGTTCAGAACTGTCAGTCTGTGGGGGAGACAGGCCTGTAACGAACAATCACATACACAAAGGTATAATTACAATCATCACAATCGTGATGTAGTCAGTCCACCGAGGAAAGAAGGGTTTTGTCAGACCACATCATGTGGGGAACTGGCCCAGTCTTTGGGTTTGTGGGAGGTTTCCCTGAAGAAATTATACTTAGATCCAGAGGTTGAGTCGGAGTTAGCCGGGTGAAGAAAGAGAGGAATGGCATTCTAAGGCATGGGACAGCATGTACTAATGCACTTTACAGAGGGCAACAAGACTTTCTAACATCAACCTTTCTTCTCTTTCCCTTCTTACTCTCCTCTCTTCCTCCCCTGTCTTTTTCTCCCCTCTCTTCCCCTCATCCATCTCCTTCTAATGATTTTCTTGTTTTTCTTTGAATGCAGTTCATGTATATATTAATCTATTTGCTATTGTTGTTAAATAGAGATGATCCCTGAGCTAGAGAAGGGGCTCCCTATTCACATGAATGCTGTGTGCTTTTCTTCCAAATTTCCATCTAAATATGCCCCAACATAAATGTCAGCGTTCAGTGGTGTGAAAGAAAATACAAGGCCCTGGGGACACCGCATTTATATTGCAAATCACTCAAGAACACGATTTCTGGTCCAGACCTTGCACAGGCTCCAGCTCTCTGTGGGCTCCTGGTGGGCCCCAAGGTCTTCCCGGGGCAACGCAGCCACCGTGGAATCCGTTCAGCTTGCAGATTCGGTAAAGGGTTTGGGAGACACTTCCCGGGAGTAGAAATAAGGGGCATCTTCTATGAGAAACAGAACTCTTTTCACATCATCCGCTCTGCTTTGTGCTACATTAAAGTAAACCTTCAGCGTCAGCTTCTGGGGCGAGCCCTAGGACTCTTCAAAAATGTATCGCTTTCACAAAGACATTTTCTTTGTTAATCAACAGGGCACCGTGGATTTGCCGCTCTGGTATTGGAGCACAGGCTCTGCAGTTATTTATTTACCAAGAGGGAAACAGAACAGTGCTTGCATTCGCCACTCCTAAGTGTATTGTCAGTCCTTCTGCGCAGTGTAAAATTTGTAGTCATCTTCAACAGCGCTCGGAAATAAGCGTTCCAAATATATTCGCCTGCCGTACAGAGATGTGCTGATGCCACTCCTTACAATTTTGCAACAGAGGATGGGAAACAGTGGATCTACCTGGTAGGAAATGAATCTTGGGAGGAAAACAAACAAGAACCTGGAGCATTTGGAAAGCTTCAGAAATAGCAGGAATCACAAAGGTGCCCCTGGGAAGGGCCCACTGAAGAGCACCTGGGTTAATCACTGCAGACGGGGCAGGAGAGAAGGCATTCCCAGGACTATGACAGCAGTGAACAGTGAAAGGACTCAGGCTCTTGTAGGATGGTCAACCAGTGGGCCCACTAGATCTTCCATCCATAGCCACTGCCTGGCAACACATACCCTTCTCTCTGCTCTGCCAAAATAAAAGGGCAAGTCCTGACACTGGCTAGAGAATGAGACTCGTGTTAACTCAAGCTATCTGGAAGTCCCCAAACCTTCCTGCCAGGTGGGAGAAGCTTCGTGAAAACTAACAGGAAACGAAGCTCTGGTTTGCCACCATTTCACCCTTACAAGGAAGGTTTGCTGGAGCTGGAGGGCACATGTCTGCCCAAGTCAAAAGCAGTAACCCCTTACTGTGAGCCCAAGCTTGGCCATGGTGGAAACATTTGTACCAGGAAAACTATTAGTGGCTTTAGGACTTCAGGTTTTTTTCAGGGTTAATTTGCCAGCACCACATGCCTCCTATGCACACTATTTTCCATTCTTTATCCCCAGATTGCATATCTATTTATTCACTCATTCAACCCCTATCTATTGAGCCTTTATTACCTGTGAGTACTCTGGAGTTCAGAGAATTGAGCTGACTTGTTGGGAAACGCTCGGGGACAACCTTCTGCCAGGCACTGGGGATGCAGCTGTAAAAGACAGACAAGGTCCCTGCCCTCATGGAGTTTCCACTCCTTCCACATTTCAGTCTCCGTGTGTTCTGTAGTCACTCATTCATTTTCTGTTTCTAGAAGGGACTTAAAGGCATATAAGACTGCCCATCAGAGCTCTGGATCAGATGAAAGAAGCAATGTGGTCACAATGAGCTAATGTCCTCTCACCAAAAGCAGAGAGATTTTTTTATGGCATTGGGAGAGGAGATTCCTTATTGGTCATTTGATTTCCATTCACATTACTGATTATCAAGAAGCCTCACAGGTGAACCCCTGGAATAGGAATTCCAGCTCCTCCTTTCTTTATTTTTAAAAATATTTCTTTATTATTTTTAGGGAGAGGAAGGGAGGGTGAGAGAGAGAAACATCAATCAGTTGCCTCCAGACCAAACCAGAAACCTGGGTATGTGCCTTGGCTGGGAATCGAACTGGCAACCTTTTGGTGCACAGGATGATGCTCAACCCACTGAGCCAGGGCCAGGGCCCACATTCTAGATGTAAAATCCCAGGAGGTGACCTAGCAGAGGCATGTTACTCCTTCCCGAAATGAGATAAGATCAGAGATTGTTGCCAGAGACCCCCAAATGGGACTGCATGTTCTCAGGTGCTTTGTAAGTAGGACAAGGCTTTCCAAGTGTGGTAACTGCCATAATTATTAATGGCTAGCACTTTTATTACTACTATACTTGAAAATAAAAGCATGTGACCTTATAACACCAAATATGAGCCTAGAATTCCCTTTCAAGGAGAAAGAACCCAGGTTCATTTTGCAGGAGTTGTGCCCTCACCTCCCATTCTTGTCTCCTGCATAGTGGGATGAGGGGTGGGGAGACGGTTGGAGAGCCAGGATTTGCGGTGAGTACCGTTCTCTGCAGTGTCTTAGATGATAAGCAAAGAAGATTCCATTGGCTTCCCTGATCCAGTCTCCAGACTTTAGCCAAATCAGAGGCATCACGAAACCCCTGAACCAAAGATGAGCAACAGCTGCTGGACCTCGAGACTTCTTGCCCCATCCACACAGTTAACCACTCACTCTTCCTAACAAAACAAAATGTTCCCGTTTATAATAATTTTTTAAAAGAAAAGTCATGTGAGGCATTAGAGTGGAGCTGAAGCTGGTTGTGTTCAAAAACTCCAGAAATGATAACAAATGTTTTTATTTTATTTCATTTTATTTTCCAAACCATATGGACTTGCCAGCTCAATGCATCACTACTTGTTTATTCTAGAGCAGCTGTCGGCACCCTGATAATGCTACAGCATCGCTCCAGTGCAGACTGCCAAACCAGAGTATATGGAAATCATCTCACAAATTGAAAAGAAAAAAAAAAAAAAAAACATTTCAAGTCAGATTCCAGCCATGAACTTCTGCAAGGAAGGGGGTTGGGGAGGGGGTGTAGAATACTATAAATAGCCTTAACATTCAGTATTGTTTTAGCCAGGAGAAAGTGTGACTCGTCTGGTTAATCACAACTAGTATTTGACCTGTACAAGGTACCATTGATGTTTCATTGCCAAGTGCAACTTGGTGTTTTCTTCTTTTAATTACTAAACTGTAATTCAGAAGTCAGCCACAAGAATGCAGTTTGGAAACTCGATTCCCTATAGGTTTTGGGTGTTTTTATGTATTTATTTGTTTTGACCATTAAAAAATAACCACTCATGACAGGGGGCACCAGCCAAAGACATACATCTTGGCCTGCTGTCCTGGGATCACCCGAAACTTTTATTAGAGTCAGTTGACTAAGTCCAGGTCATGTGTCCTACATGGGGAAGAATAAATTAAGCAGAGAATCTCACCACAAAAAAAGTCCTGGGTTGGGAGGAAACAGGTTCTGTGAGAATGGCAGACACCTGCACTTCTATTTGGCCTCTGTGGAACAAAATCCTACCTCTGGAACTTCCTTTGTTACAGTGCAAACAGCTGAGAAGAGGATTCGGCAGGAAGGGGAAGAGAGATCACAAAAGAAGCCTCCTGAAGGGGTAGGCCCTACACATTGTCTTATTTAATCCCTACTGGACCTCAATGAGGTAGGCAAAATTATTCCCATTTTACAGATGCAGGGACTGAGGCTCAGAGTGGGGAAGTAACTTGTCCAAGTTGTTGGTGGTTGAATTGTATCCCCCAAGCAAATGTTGAAGTTCTAAACCCTGGTGTCTGCAAATGTGATCTTATTTGGAAATAGGGTCTTTTCAGAGATAATTCAGATGCAAGTTAAGATAAGGTCATCCTGGAGTAGGATGCCCCCTTAATCTATTTTGAGTGGAGTCCTTATAAGAAAAGAAGAAGAGACTCAGACAGACACAGATGTGCCCAGCAAGGCCATGGCATAAGGACACATGAGGAGAATGCCATGTGACAATGGAGACAGAGATTGGAATGATGCATCTACCAAAAATTGCCTTGCTGGCAACAGTAGAAGCCAAGAAAAAAAATACATGGAACAGCTTCTCCTCTGGGGCCTTTAAAGAGAGCAGGGCCCTGCCAACACCTTGATTTCAGACGTTAGCCTCCAGAACTGTGAGAGAATAAAGTCCTGTTGTTTTAAGCTACTTTGTGATAATTTGTCACTGCAGCCTTGGGAGACCAACACGAAGGGTTAACATGATTTGGATGCCTTACAGCGGTTGCCCAGCTTTTGTCAAAGTGAGAAGCACTCTGTGCAGGAATTCCAACACAGTTCAAAGAATTCCAAAGATAAATGGCAAACACAGGACAGGATAGTATGAAGGATTGGGGGAATCGCTCCTGGCCTCCACTTAGGACTCATGTGTTGAACACCTTCTTCACACCATGCATGCTACCAGGGACCAAGTATTCAGAGGACAGTAAGCCATGGTCCTTGCCTCAGAGAGCAATGGTGATATTGGCATCATTACCTGCAATGTATGGATGAAATCCCAAAGAATGGAGACGGGATGGCAAAGGAGATAGTAGCAGCTTAGATGCCAAACTCCAGCACAGGCTGGAGCTGGAGACATTTACTTAGAACAGGGGACATTTAAACAAGTGATCGATGGCTATGTGGGATTAGATCAGGCAACACAAAGAAGTGGCAATTGAGGAACAACTTTAAGTAAGGAACTTAGGCAGTGATGTCCACACTGGGGAGTCAGGGAACAGGAGAAAGGCTAAATGGTGCAGAGACTTATGTAGAAAAGAAGGAGATGTCTTGGGCCTTTCTCCCAGGAGGGCATCAGGTGCCAGCGTGAGCAGCTTCGCGGGGTTCTGGTTGCCTGCTATAGGTTTTGAAGAGAGAACAGGCACGCAGAGTGCCAGAGCTGGTTCTGAATGACTTCTCTAGCAGGAGAGGAGCCCGAGGAGCCAGTTGCTGGGTCCACACTCACTTTTGCACAGTGGCTTTCTGAGATTAGTTCATTTCTCTGGAACCAGTCTAACCAGTTCAGGTGCTGGGGATCTGCCATCATTTAGCCAAACCTGTGGGCTCCCAAGCCTTGATATATGTATGTGCTGTTCTCTCAAGGGACATGACATCATCTAATCACTGACAGAGGTCATTTTGATAATGATCCCCCATCATTATCAAAGTGCCCCCATCATCTCATTTGGTAAGAAAAATCCTACTGAAAAGAAACCCCACCTGAGTTGGGGAGGAAGGGGGGGTGGGCAATGGAACAGGGTTTAAGGACTGAAGAACCATTTTGCTCACATGGAATTTTCTTGGGGGTGCTTCAAAGTCAATATTCACTTAGCAGTAAAGTTTATTCTTCATTGCATGTTGCCATTCTGTTTATCCTGGGTTTTGGGCTTACACCAATTAGTGTGAACACAAATTTCCAGATTTTTGGGTGTGTTTATTGGGTCTATTTTATGTCATTTTATTGAGTATCTATTTTATGTCGGGCACTATGTTAGACTCATATCATTCTGAATATTTGTACATTTTCTCATTTAATCCTAATGGCAGCAAGTGCTATGATTCCTATTTTACAGACAAAGGAATGAAGGCTCAGAGAAGTTAAGGGCTTTGAACAAAGTGAAATAGCTAGTAAGGGGCAGAGCACAGGCCTCGAATACTGGTCTCTTGTTTCCAACTCCTATATTTTGATCTACTATGTTACCTTTCCAAAAGATTAAAAGATGAAGGATAATGTCTTTTATTTTAATTCCTGGACCACCAAAGAACAGGTCCATGATCTATTGATTGCTTACAGAGGGGGAAATTTGAAATATCCTGCTTCTCTGAATCCTAGCTATTGCCAAACACACACACACACACACACACACACACACACACACACACACACACACACACCTGAGCCCATAACAATATATTCACTCTTGGAAAGGGCCCCAGAAACAGCAAGAAATGAAGGTTTCAATCCTTTAACCCTTTAACCCAGTGGTTCTCAACCTTTCTAATGCCGTGACCCTTTAATACAGTTCCTCATGTTGTGGTGACCCCCAACCATAAAATTATTTTCATTGCTATTTCATAACTGTGATTTTGCTACTATTATGAATCATAATGTAAATATCTGTGTTTTCCGATGGTCTTAGGTGACCCTGCTAGTGGTTCTCAACCTGTGGGTCGGAAAACACAGATATTTACATTACAATTCATTAACAGTAGCAAAATCACAGTTATGAAGTAGCAACGAAAATAATTTTATGGTTGGGGGTCACCGCAACATGAGGAACTGTATTAAAGGGTCACGGCATTAGAAAGGTTGAGAACCACAGTTTAACCTAAGAAAATATGATATGGCAGTTCAACATCCTCACAATGTGTTTCTGATGCTGACAGTTACCTGTATATCTCGCCCTACATAATAAATGCTTTGATGAAAGTTTCCTGTAATTAATTACTAGTAAATCTGATATGTTTTAAATTCACTAGCAGAACTTCTATTGATACTAGTTCTACAGTATCTTGGTTTATAAAATGATTAGTCCTCTTATAATTTGTTCATTTACAAATTCTGATTATTTTTATTCAGAATGATAGGAAAGTTGTTTCCTTCCATCTGTTCAAGGGTGATTTCTTTTTTTTTCTTCCCATCCTCAGAAGCATCTCTGACTTAAGGTTTATCAAGCCCTAAATATTAAAAGATGTAAAGCTTCTAAATCTCCATTATGTGTTTAACATAGCTCTTTAAAAGAATTCCCTCCAGTTAGGGTATGCATTCCAAATCTTTGGGTCTCAGGTTTTTCATCTGAAAAACTGGGCTAAGTATTATTTTCAATAGCTTCTGTTTCTGATAGTCAAATGTCTCACATCTCCCAGGTCTCTGAGACAGTTTGTGAATATAGAGATGTCTAACATGGAGCTAGAAATGATGAAGAGAGTTCCTCTTACACACACACACACACACACACACACGATGAATTCTAACTTAGAAAGAGAAGGGACAATAAACAAATTACTGAACTCAATTGGTTTATAAATTTTTTTTACACAGACCACTACATCAAGCTGCATGTAACTCACTCATTGGAGTCCTCATTGAGCACTTCAGTATACTCAGAGAGAAGAAAAGAATCCATGGAGAGTTTATCCCCTCTCTACAGCTCTACTCAATCTGACTCCAGATGGGGAACGAGGGGAGCTAATAAAAACTGCTTTTGGGAGGAGGAAGGATGGTCTTCCCATATGCAGACCAGACCACATCTGCCCAGGAGGATGTTGGTTTACAAGCTGGCCATACTGACAGCTGACTTCCCAGATCCTGGGACCTTGCCCCAAGAAGCAAACACTGGACAGACACATGAAGATTTAGCTTTGGTCAAGGTTATTGGATGGGCATCCATATACTGATCAGATCTACCAAAGACTGATCCAAATGGCGAAGGCTTGAATTTTATTTAGTTATTTAGCTCTGCCCAATTTATATGTCCTTGTCATAGTTTTGTCTTTTCTGTAATGCTGAAAATAATAGCTAAAGCATAACTCTACACTTTACTGTTTTCTTCAAAAATTTTTTGGTGCTCTCTAAGTCTTCCTTCTCTTATCTTTAAAGAATACATAAGGTTTCTGTGAGGATTAAATAAATACACATTCAGCACTATCCCTGGTCCACAGAAAGCATGCAAAAATATGGATGTCCTTGTTTCTTTTATTGTAGTAGTGGTATTGGCAGTGCTCATGGTGGTGGAGGTAATGAGGGTGGTGGTGAGGGTGATGCTGGTAATGGCAATGATGGTGGTGGTGATCGTGGTGGTGGTGATGGTGATGGTGGTGGTGATGATAATGGTGGTGGTGATGGTAATGGTAGTGGTGATGGTATTGGTGGTAGACAGTGGAAAGTGTTACTGTGATATTCTTGGAACCAAGACATAGACTTAGACACTGTCCTTGATTCAGCTTCCACTGTCCCATGGCCTCTACAATCCATTCAACTTCTAATCATCATTCTTGTCTTGGTGTTTCCATATGTCTACTCACCTGATATGAGTCTGTCTTGCTATCTTTCTTTCTCCCTATTTTTCTTCTCAAATTGAATTATCCATCCCCAGGCCCATTCTAACTGCATCACTGAATCCCACCACTCCTCCTGGTTGGGTACCACTATGTATTCTCCTTTTTTTCTTTTAGAATCTTACCATGTCAAGCCACTGGCTCCTAGGAGGAAGCTGATGTGAAAGAGATCTTCTAGCTACTCCCTCTTGGTTACCTACAATCTACCATGACCAGCCCTTACTGGTATGCTGGTATGGGCCACGTGCATAATGACTGCCAGTATTGTACATAAAGCACTTTACATTCCCAGAGGGTCTCTAGCCAACTAGAATGGTGACAAACACTCTCTGCTGCTGCAGGTAGTGATCTCTTCTTGGCTCCTGCTGCATTGCTAAGCTCCCCATGAATATGGGACCCCTGACTAAGAACACTTCCCTTCATAGGCTGAGGGAGCAGCCAGTAGTACTTAGGACAATATGATATTTGAGACTGCAAGCTTTGAAGTCAGAGAGGCCAGGAATTACATCCCGATTCTGACTCTAGATGACCTTGACCTTGACAGGTTATTAAACTCTAAATATCAATTGCCACATCTATACAGTAGAGATTCCAGAACCTACTTCCCAGGGTCAGTTAAAGATTAAATGAAACAATATATTTAAAGTGCTGAGGTTTGCACCTAGCATATAACAAATGTTCAGTAAATACTGCCCACAGTTATTTCTCCTTGGCTTAAAAAATATAAAGTATAATCCAGCAATACCTTTATTAGGGGTCATTCTTCTTATCCAGCTTCACAAAGATGCTGAAGACCAAGGTGACTTCAGATGAAAGACCCAGTAGTAGAGGCCCCAGATGAAAATCCTGTGACCTCTTAGATAAGCAGAGTTACAGGGAAAGGTACAGTACATGGAGAAAGAGATCTAGAAAAATAAGAAAATTAGGCCTCGCTTAAATTACCTTTACCCAGCATTAATCACAATGAATGCTGCATGAGTTCTATTTTTATACCAACATTAGAGGTCAAAGCCAGTGGAGATTTTGAATTTTTTTTTTCTACTCCTCAAATTACTCAGGACTCAAAGTGGAAAAGATGACCTGTTGGTTTGCTGACTGGATATTTTAGGCAAAGTCACGAAGTATGACTTTCCTGTCCCCAGGATGGAGTAAGGTGATGCTTTGTCAACCACCTGGATAATTTCATTGCTGTTGACAGTTGATCCTAATAATGTGGTCAGCAAAGTAGACCTGGGGCTCCTATATGATCCACCCTGGCTCCTGGATTTCCCATACAGGCTGTCTTCATTGATCAGGTATAATCGAATAATGGCTGAAATTCTGCTTCTCGATGGGCCCTATAAGTCATTTCTTTATGACATGACCAAATTGGCCATAGCGCATTCAATTTGTTTTAATGGCCAACACAGAGTCAATTAAGCGGATTGACTGTGCAGCAATCCAAATTGTCCATTAAGAAGGTGGCCAGAACAACTGGACCAAAGACCTGTACACCCCCTCACCTCCCCCCATCCACTTATTTTGGGATGTCTAGACTTGGCTACGCCTTTAATTTTCTTAAAACCCCTGTTAACTAGTTCTGTTTAATGTTGACACTGGAATTCTTTAGAATGAAGCAAAGCAGGTTGGGGGGGAAAATATATATTTTTAGGATGATCCTGAACTTTCTGGTCTGAATGAGGTAGTTGGAAGTAAGCACCTCATGTGAGCTCTGAAGACTTACAGGATATGAGAAATTAAACGCATTGGTGCAGATTATTACTGATACTCATTTTATAAGGAGGGATTTATCTTTCCACATTAGTAGTCCCTAAGGTTGTGATCTGTCTCTATAATATGAACCTGAATTTGAACAATTGACAATTGACTTCATCTGTTTCTACTTTGCTAATTCAATCTGGGAAGGAAAACTACTCTTGCAGGAATTTTAAAGATGAAAAATGCACCTGTTATATTATTGAATACAATTGATCTTTGAGTATGTGTGTTTAGATATATGCATCTGATTGCTTTATACAAATATTAGAGACACTCACTATAAAAAGGCTTGTGTCTGCTAAAATGTTCTCACCTGGAAGTTTAGCAGTAGAAGACTAGTTATGCCCGTGGAAACATCTGCATCTCTAAAATGGACTAACTGATGGTGCTCTTAGGGTTGTTGGAAATAGTTTGGAAAAATCTATGCAAATATTTACTCTTAGTGTTACTGTAACTATTCTTAGTATAAGCATTCGTATTAGTATTTAAATACTCCAAGATCCCTCTAAGACTTTGCATACCTGCAGAAAATAGAAAAAAATATATTAGCAATCCTAGGTGCTCACCACATGCCGGAAGTTTTACCTACAACACAAAAATTATCCTATATAGAAAATATTTATATTCCTGTTTTGCAGTTTATGAAAACTGAGGCTCAGACCTGTACAAGGTCATGGCTTGTGGGACTTGGGTGCCATTCTATTTTTCTATGAAGCCTTCTATTTTTTCAGGTTGTGTCACCTCCCCACTTTGCTATTGCCCTTCACTACTTTGAAGCATATTGTTCTCCAGGAATTCATGCAAGAGAGAACTGGGAGAGTGGAGGAGGGAAGGTCTATTTTAGTTGCTCTCCCATTTGAGGAAATGGTTAGAACTAATATCAAACACCTGGCATACGGCAGGGGCTCCATAAGCATCTATTGAATGTGTGGGTGAATCCCTCCTCAGACAGAGAGAGGGTCGGAGGGACAATGTTCTGAGGGCCTGATTCCTGTCTTGGGCCCCAAGGAAAATCCCAGAGGCTCCATGAAAAACTTGAGCAGATGGGTCTTTGTCATGATATCACTTAGCATGTAGAAGAGTAGAGTTGTGCCAGTGGAAACCATTAATACTTCTTGAGGACATAGCTCCTATTTTCTTTCAATTTAGAGAGAAAGATTAGTTTTGTGGCTCGAAGTTAATACCTTCCCTTCTGCCCTACATCCTAGCTCCCCCTTGACCCATTCGACAACCCCCTAGTGGTCTCCAGTTATAGTCTATGGCAAATTTAATAATACCTGTGAAACATGAGGCGTCTTATCAACTCTCCTCTTTTCCTATGATGACACAATTAGCCAGATGATAAAACTCTTTAAAATGAAAGAAAACACTAAAAAGAATATTGATTTTTCTGGAGCTGTAATATTAAATGTACCATTCCAAACTAAAGTGGGGACTAAATTAGAATAGATGCATAAATCTAAAACTATCAGTGTGCAGTGACATTATTTTTAAAAATATAACAAAAATTATATATATTGAAGCTTATCTATCATTAAGTTACTCAGTTTGGATTTCCACTAATAAAATATAAGGACTTGTTATTATATTAGGCAAGTCACTCCTACTATTAATTTGTTAGATAAATGGCTTCTATATCTTGAAACTTTAAATGAAATGGAATTCACTAATCCTAATTGCTTTGCCTTCTACCGGAATTTTTTCCCATTAGTTCAGCATGAATTTTTCCCCTTTTCCACTTGAAGAGAGGAGCCCTCTTCAACTGAAAGCCTGAGGGTATACTTCATGGGTTTATTAATTATCAGGTATTCATTCAGAGGGGTTAATTAAGCAATAACTTTCTGTTGACTGTGGTATACACAGAATAAAAGGCTTGACTTGGCCTGCTGATTAAGCACCCAGTCACCATGCCTTCATTTTCCTCCCTGTGGTTGGGGGAAATGAAATCTGTGACCAGCTCTGGTCTTGGATTGCTGAGCCACTCAGGAGGCCAATTAAAACCAGTGTATAGTTACAACTCAGGCCACCTTGAGATCATCCAAAAGAGAGAAGAGACTCCTGCTTCTTAGGGCTTTTGCGGGGTGGGGGGAGACTGTTCCCAGAGACTTCTCTAATCATCACTATTCTTGCATTTCAGCTCAAAGGTTTAACATTTGCATTTTTCTTCCTTTCAGCCAATTGTTCTTTTTAACCTATGGCTTCAAAAAGTCTTTGGGATACTTTTGAGACAAGATAAAGAATGGTTTTCTTTCTAGAAAGTTTGGTGAAATTAAAATAAGTCAGTGTGTTGAACAGCGGTCACCAACCTTTCAGACCTCACGGACCACCAGTGGTTCACTCTTGGTGACCACTGCTCTAGAATGTTCCTCTGGAAAGAGACAACAAGGAAAACTATTCCATGGAGGCTTCTAATGCCACCTGAAAATTAGGTGCTGATAGGAGAGAATGGGAAACTGTGCCTATAGGATGTCTTCTCCTACTCCATCTTACAGAATTGTTCAAACTAGATTGTATCTTACCTGGGAGGATATGTAGCATATAGTGTAGTGGTCACAAGCATACATTTGGCATAATTTGCACATGGATTTGAGCCATGGCTCTGTCATTTATTATCTGAGTGACCGTGGGCAAGTTATTAAGCTCTCTGATACCCCCACACATATGATCTCATTTTCTCCACACACTAGTTGATGACATGGGTATTTCTCCATATAACAAATGAGGAAGTAGAGGAACACAGAGGTTAAAGCAAGTGATCCAAGGCCACACAGCTATGTCAAAGGCTGATATGAAGTCAAGTAAAATGGATGTAAAATCCTTAGTACAATCCTTAGTATCAGTACACCTGATAACTGTTATGGGTCCTTCTTATAAGTCAGACACTCCTTGAGTCCCTGGTTTCAAGAGTCAACCCTCTCTCTAAGGCTATGTCCTTCAGCAAGGCCTCCCCATGCTAGAACTAGGCTGGAGAGGCTGAGGAAAGAGGCCACACTCATTAATGTGTTGAAGCATTATAAAAATAGTTCTGTGCCAGTCTCTAAGTTTAGAGCAGTGCCTGCCTTCAGGAAGCTGACAGTCACCTGGAGAAGTCAGGGAGGCTACCCCACTAGTAGATAACACCATAGTTTTGATCTGTAACAAGGGCCAAGAATATAATTGTTTAGGGCAGAAGAAAGATATAAATCTCTATAAGAACCAAGGGGAAGCTTCTAGAAGGATGGTGCTCACACCTCGGGTCTCTGTGGTACACAGACCTGGGGGTCCCTCAAATGAGCCCTCAGTCCTCTCTGCCTCATCCGAGGCCTATGGCGGAAAGCAAGCCTCAATCCAGCATGTAGGAAAACAAAGGATGAACAGTTGTGACCCAGAGACTACACATGTTTTTCTTAAGCAACCACAAGGGACAGCCTCTTTGGTGAGTGCACTTACCTTCTCAGCTGCTTCCAATCAAATCTTGCACCACCGAGTTGGTGCATCCCACACACTCAGCAAGATTCTGCTGAGTAGAGAAATTAGAAAAAACAAAAAAACATTTTGCTCCATACCTAGAAAGTGTGCTCTTGGGACTTTGAAGGACAGAATCCAAAATCAACAAGAAAGTATCAGAAGAAAGCAATGAAAAACTAAAGACAGCACCCTGTCTCGGGCCATGTGTTTTGTTTTAAGTTTATGGTGTTGGAGTAAAGGCAAGGAGAGAAACTGGTTCTTCAAGTTGGTGTGGGCAGAGAGGCAGGAGAGGGCTGGAAGAGGACATGCAGGGAGCTGGTTGAAGAGAGCTGGAGAGAGAGCAGAAGGGGAAAAGGAGAACAATGCAATGTATTTGCAAGGAACACAAAGTGCTAAAATTATAAGTAATGTTATTTTGCAAATTATAACTTCTGGCTTGATTTCTGGTATAACAAAAAAAAACAAAGACTGAATTCATTAAAAATATATATATATAGTCATATTTGTGTGTGCAAATACATAATATATATAAAATCAGTGCTCATGATAGGAACTTTGAAAACACAATTTAGTGGAAATTTTAAGATATATAATCCATACCCTACCTCCATAACATTAAATGGTTTCCTTTTAAAATATTTTAATTGAATTTATTGGTGTGGCATTGGTTAATGAAATTATATAGGTTTCAGGTGTACAGAACCTAGGTATGAGTACCATCCTTCTAGAACCTTCCCCTTGGTTCAGGTGTACAGTTCTATGTCATCTGTACATTGTATTGATACCTCCCTGTACACACACACACACACACACACACACACACACACACCCTGAGTTTGAAATGCTCCCTCCAACAAACAAAAATGGTAGTAACCCTCTCTCTCTGAACCTGAATGACTTTTTCAGCTCCTTCCTAGAAACAGAATGCCCTTTTGGGATCTAAGGCAGTGCTTGGTGACTTGGACACCCCCAAACAGTGCATAGGCCCTTGGGAACAGAACACTGCAACAACACCCACCATTGTGTTCAGTGTCATTCAGCTGTGCACATCCAGCTATGTCCTGGAGCATCCAGACTTGTTCACACCTGCTTGTCCTTCCGAAACACAGAGCAGGCAGATCTGCTCCTATAAGACACTTACAAAAATGGAAAGAAAAACTGCTGTGGAACTAGTCTTTGATGTGCCCCACCCAAGCCATTCCAGACAGCAGAAGTGTAAGGGGTCCAATGGGAGCTTTTATTTGGTTTATGCTCAATAAAATGCTTAAATGCTGCTGTGTCCTCCTCCCCCCATACCAAATCACACCAACATAAAAGGGAGGCCTAACAATCCCCTTATAAATATGAGTGAAAATAATCAGTTAGGTGAGCCACCTCCTGTCATCCAATGCTTCCCAAGCCCTGAGATTAGAATCCTGTAAGGTTCAATATCTGCATCTATAAAAATGGGGCAAAATATCAGCTCATAGTGCACTGGGAGGTTTAAAGAGATGAATAGGTACAAGTTTTCAAGACGCCTGGGATGTAGGATACCCCAGACTGTGAGCGCCCTGCCCCATCTCCTTTCTAGTCTGCACAGCCCAGATCCAGCAACCCTCTTCTGATAAAACATGCTTTGGCAGCCTGTGAAATTCTGAATGTCTGAATTTGGATGATGGCAAGGGAGAACATGAAATCTCATGCATATGAAGTAAAATTAGGAGCTCAGGAATGATCTGGCAAAGGGAAGCTTGATTTGGAAAAGTGCTCTTTCGTTTTTACATCTTTCCAGTAGAAAAGAATCATCAGAAAGGATCAGAGTGCTGGACATGCTGAAATGAAACATGACTTAGTGTTGGGAGAACTGGAGTATGAACAGGAAAGAGGAAGAGGGGGGTGGGAGGAAATGAGGGAAGCAAGATCCAGTCAACTCCTCTCTGCCCAGAGGTGACTTTAGAATCTGTGAATTCCTGCAGCCAATGGCTAATGGTTAGAAATCCATCCATAAAATTTTGTGCGAAAGCTATAATTTTCCCTCTGGAAATTGCCCCATTGTGTAGAGATTTTGCTTGTTTGTTTGTTTGTTTGTTTGAATTCTTGTAAGATGCTAAAAATATAATGGGACTCATTGTTGAAAAGGGCAACTAAGTGTTTCTAACTTAGGATTTCAGTGGATTGTGCTGCCATTATATGGAAGCTTTCTCTGAGAAACTAAATATGATGAAAAGGGTCAGGATGCAAATACGCTATCCTGTTTATTTTAATTCAGTAAAGACTTGCCTCAGTCATTTAAGACTGCTGACAGCGTTTTGAATATTATAGGATCCCAATGTGTCTGTATTATTAGTCACCACTGGACCCATTATCCCTTTCCTACTGTGGTTCCTAATCTATAACAGTGACCAGTAAGTATGAAATGGGAGGATGAAGGAATGATAGGGTTAACTCTAAGTGGTTCCAAGTTTCTGGCTATTTCTCTCTCCAACTCACCACTCAAAATTCTATTTCCTAGAAAATGCTCAAATTACACCCAGTGCGCCTGGTTTTATGTGACCTCTATGCTCACACTGGCTTCTTCCCCACACCCTCTTCTTAAAGAACCTGTCAGAATGTTTGCTCTCTCCTCTCTGCAGAATATATAACTTGCATGAGTGTTTTCAAGCTCCTCTGGTAGTAAGAATCACCTGAGATGCTTACTAATCACTGCTTCCCAAGTCCTTCCTGTGGATCTCTGCCTCAGTTGCACATTAGATTCAACTGGGGAGCTTTAACATTGCTGTTGACCAAGCTGTCTTCCAGACCAATTCTATCAGAAACTCAGGGTGTGGGAGCCAGGCATCAGTAGCTTTAAAGCTCCCTGGGTGACTTCCATGTGCAGACAAGAACCACTGTTGCTATCATAATCCAGCAGGTCTGCTTTGGGACCAGGAGACTGCAAGCACTCTAGGTGATTCTTATCAGCATGGAGAGATTTTGGAAATACAGAGCTATACAGTCTAGGGGCCAGATGAAAAACTGTTTCTAAAAGGTGGTTCTATTTCTCATAAGACTGATCAGTTGAACTCACTCCCCTGTAGAGTTTCATGGTCCAGTGGCAAAGATCTAATCAATTGGATCAATCAAATTCTCTCACCTGGGAGGATACTGGAAGGGGTGTCACTTGGTTACAGATGGTGCCCTGTGTAAGAGCATGCAAAGTAGATTTGTGATGGTCTTGTTTATGCCATTGCATGGTGACTCTGGGAGAAGGAGGGGATGAAAACCTGGTGCAGACCCACTGAGAGAAGTCATGAAAAGAAATGGAGAGGGAAGGAGAAGAAGATAGAGGGAGAAAGAGATCTTTACATTCTACAAGCTCTCCTTCCATTCCTGGTTCCAAATTCATGAGGCCAGGTGCCTGTTCTACCCATAAATTCATGAGATACTCCTTAATTCTTCAAACTATGTTCTGTGTGTTTCCATATAGGTCTTTGTATCTTCTAGATCAAGTGGGTTTTCTTTCTTAAAACCAAAAGATCTCTAAGATACCAGTTCCATGAGAAATGAAATCTACCAGTGGCAGACTCTAATCGAAAATGCAGGGACCAGGAAAAATATGTTGCAGGAATTCATATGCTCACCTGGAACAGTTCAAGTCCTACTTTTGCTAAGTCCATCTTGTCAGATCATCCACTAAGCCTCAAAGCTTAGATAATGGAAGCCCACTAGCTCTGTAGACTTGGAGACATCAAGTAACCATACTGCTTGATATCTTCAAGTCTCAATTTCTTCTAAAAATAGGTGTATCCACCACATCACATTGTGGAGGGGATGAAATGTGGATAATAACTAGAAAGTAGCTAAAACAGGCCTGAGTGTACAGTAGATTCTCCAGAGATAATACTCTCTTCCTTTCTACAAAGTGAGACATACACACCTTTTCCCAGAGGTTAAACTGTAACAGGTTTTATATAACAAAGTCAAATAAGTGAGGGGAACAGAAATAAAGGATGTCAAACAGGTTTCTTTCCTGTAGCTCTTTTCAGAGCACTTAAATGCTCGTGTGCATTGTGAACCTCCCAAACAGGGGTGTGATAGACAGAGTTGCCACGTGTCACTTAAGGTTACAGAACCCTGTTCCCCATGGAGCATCCCATGGGCCTGTTCTACAGAACACACTCTGGGAAATTCTTGGCTAGGCCTGTCACGTTCAAACTGTGCTTCGTGGAGTGTAGTGAACCTGAGGGGTAACTTTCAGAGGTTCTGAAAAGAGGATGTGGATGATGATGTCCAAGTTGAATAAAGCTCTAATGCCTTCACCTCCACTGGGAAATCTTCCCACCCCACATCATGAACTAAAGATTTGAGTTTATAAAATAAATACATAAAAAAGAAGCTGGCCAGTTTGGCTCAATGGTTGAGTGCCAACACATGAACCAGGAGGTCACAGTTCAATTCCTGGTCAGAGCACATGCCTAGGTTGTGGGCTCGATCCTCAGTAGGGGGCATGCAGGAAGCAGCCCATAGATTATTTTCTCATCATTGATGTTTCTTTCTCTCTCTGTCTCTCTCTCTCTCTCTCTCTGTCTCTCTCTCTCTCTCTGTCTGTCTCTCTCTCTCTCTCTCTCTCCCCCTTTCCTCTCTCTAAAGTCAATAAAAACATATTTTTAAACAAAGAAAAGATGTACATATACTTGAAAAACACTGACCTTCATCAGAGCTTACCAATTCAAAAATAATTGTAAGAAGACACATTCACTATTCTTCCCATAGCCAAAGGAAGAATGTTCCCTTAGGATCCTCTTTTCTTAATTACCAAGTTTATTTTTATTTTAAAGCCAGGTTTACTGAGCTATGATTTATAAACAAGAAAGTTAGCCTTTTTGTGTTCACATAGTAATTTTGAAAGTATACAGACAGTCATCTTATTTAAAATAAAGAATAGCATCAAACCTCAGTTCTCAAACATTTCTTATCTTGAACAAGTTGGTTTTCCACCAAGTTGTTCATGGAAAAAATGTCTCAGTAGTCCAACCAAACTTCGAATTTCATACTGATACCTCAGCATGACACAAAGCATCTTTCAGGCATCAAAGAAAGGAGAGAATGCTTTTGTTGCTAAAGAAATTGATTAGCACAATTTTAAAACATAAAGAGGCCATCAGGAGTGCTAATGTTATTAAGGATGTGAAAGAAATGAAGATCACAGGCAAGGGAAGAGGGAAAAGAGTGGTTGATTTGGCTAAACAAAAAATCAGTTCTTGATGACAGCATTTCTGTAGCGGTGACATGTGAGAAAGCGAGATGCTGCCTGCTGACCTGGGAACAAGTGTTGAAAGTGATATCGGTTAAGGCTAGGGGGCCGGTTGTATAAGTCTAAGAAAAGGAGTGTTTGTTTATAGATTGAACAGTGCACTAGACATGCACTGTATATGAGAAAGGTTAAAGGTGTGAGTTCCTATTCCTATTCTTGTCATCACTTGGTATTGCCAATTTTACTTCTTAAGAAATTATTTCAGCATTCTAATAGATAGCTAGTGGCATCTCATTGTGATTTTAACTTGAATTTCCCTAGTGACTAAAGATGTTAAGCATCATTTCATGTACTTTTTTTTTTTGGTCATCTCTATCTTTCTTGGTGAAGTATCTCCTCAAATATTTTACCCATTCTTTTAGTAGGTTGTTTTCTTGATACAGTATTGAGTTTTGAGAGTCCTTTATAGATTCGCAATAGAAAACCTTCATCAGATATTGATTTTGCAAATATTTTCTCTCAGTGTGTGGCTGGCTTATTCATTTTAACAGTATTTTCCAAAGGGCAGAACTTTTTGATTTTGATGAGGCCCAACTTACAATTTAAAAAATGAATTGTACTTGTTGTATTATATCAAGGAAATATTTGCCTCACCCAAGGTTTTCTCCTATTCTAAGGCTTTTTGCTATTTTTTTCAGAAGTTTCATATTTGGATCTATGATACATTTTGAGTTAATTTTATATATGGTGCAAGATATGGACCAATGTTCATTTTGCATAGGATGTCCAATTATTCCAGCACCATTTGCTGGAGAGACCATCCTCACTACTGACTGGTTATTTATACCTCTTTCTTTTGCTATTTTTAGTAGCTGCCCTAGGGTTTACTGCATACATCTTTAACTTATTGCAAATACGTAAAATAAACGACAACATGAAAGCTCCAATTCTTCTGTGTGCCTGGGCCTGAAGGGTAGGTTTTCTGGAAGTCCCTGTACCTATTTCCTCTGGCTGCTAAGCTCTGTCTTGCATCTGTGATGGGTCTTAAGTACCACTTTCCTGCCCCTCTCTGAGCAGATCACTATGGATGTTGGTATAAGATACAGGTCCCAGAACTCTTTCACTAACCAGATGAAAAAGCAATGTGTCTTTTTTCCTCCCCCAGCCTTAATGGGTCTTCATCTGTGCCCTACATGCTGCAGTGTGCCTCCCCTCTCCAAGCAGCTTACTGGGTTAATTCTGTAGGGGGAGGGGTTCAGATAGGCTTCTTGCCCCCCATGGTGGCAGCTGCTCCCCTCCTCCAGGTCTGCACTCCCAAAGGAGGCTCAGGATGGTCTATTCTGAGCACCTTGTGGAAGTCCATGTGAGTGAGTGAGAGCTCCCATTGTGTCTATGTTTCCTAGTGGTTTCATACTCTCGTGCTGGCCTACACTCAATCTTGTGCAAGTCACTAAAATGTTTGAGATGGCTCCTGGTGTTGCTTCTTCCCATGACCAGCCTTGGGAAACCTGTGCTCCCATCCCAACCCCCTTGACGAGGACTGTGTTCACTTGAAAATTGGGCTTGCTTGCCCTGTAGCTTCAACTCTAATGGATTTGAGAAAAGTTAGTTCATCTGCTTTTCCTTGTTGTTAGGGCAGGAATAATACTCTGTCCAGCTTTCCAGGGGGGACGGGGGACACCCCTCTACACAAAGGTTTTAAGCTTCCAGCAATATACCCTCCTCTCTTACACACACACAGGATATAGACCAGATAAACAGGTTGCTTTAATATCCAACCAGTCATTTGCCAGACAATCAATAGGAATTGATTGATCTTCTTGAACTATTTGTTGATAGATAAACACATGAATCTCATTTTTTATTATTTCTTCAAATACATTTTTCAGCCAGCAATTTATGCTTGTAATTCTTTTAATACTACTTAATGCTTGTGTCTCTTTGCTTTTGAAGTACAGTAAAAAAAGGTTTAACACTTGTATTAGTTTCTTAGGGCTGCCATAGTATGGATATACTGACTACCACACACTAGTTGGCCTGATAGAACAGAAATTGATTCTTCCACAGTTCTAGAGACCAATAGTCTGAAATCAAGGTGTAGGCAGTTGCGGTTGCTTTTAGAGGCTCCTGAGGTGTTTCCTGCCTCTCTCCTCACTGCTGGTGGTTCCAGCAATCCTTGGTGCCCCTTGGTTTGTAAATGCATCACTCCAATCTCTGCCTTTCTCTTCATATCGCCTTCCTCACTCCGTATCCTCTCCTCTTCTTACAAGAAGAAGAGCAGAATAAGAATCTTGCTTATTCTGGGACTTAGGATCTCTACCCCAAATCCAGGATCATCCCATTTGAGATCCTTTTTCCAAATAAAATCACCTTCATGAGTTCTGAGGGTTAGGACTTGAACATACCTTTTTGGGGACCCACAGTACTATCAATGTATGTTTACTGGGTCACACAGCTTGCACTGTGTTTATAGTTGTAAGTTTTGCATTCCACTGAGTCATTAAAATGAGCCACCACAGAGCCATATGATTTGAATAAATTAATCTGCTTGCAGGGATTAAGAAGAACTGAATTCATAATTCATATCTTGGCTAATCCATTTACCAGTTGAGAGACCCTAGATAAGTTAACCAGGACTCTGTGCCTCACTTTTCCCATCTGTTAAATAAAAGTAACAGTACCTTCATTCTCCGATGCTGTCCTGAAGATTTAATTAAAGGAGACCATGTAGGCAGAGCAGCGGCATATACAAAGCTCTAATAAATGCTGATGACCTTTCCCTTTGACCTCAGATTGCTATTCATTAAATCCACAACCTCTTCCCATACGAATTGATTATGTAATGCCTCATGGCATTTTTCTGGTCATGCAAAAATGAAAGCAAGAAAGAGGCCTGGGATGGAGTCAGGAGAAGTAGGGTCTAACCCAGTGGTCGGCAAACTGCGGCTCGTTTGCCGCTTTGTTGACTAATGAGTTTGCCGGCCACTGTTCTAGGACAATTATGAGGACAGTTTGCTTAAATGTCCCAGAGGAATGCATATTTTGGGAACTTAAGACCTCAAGTAAAGAAGGCTTGTAAGTCTCCCTCCCATCCACCACCCCCCTCTCTCTTTCTCTCTCTCTCACACACACACACATACACACACACACACACACACACACACACAGACTTCTGCACACACCCTGTGGATTAGTCAGTTTTATGACACTGTAAGTGTAATTTGATTCCCCAGTCTATTAAATGGGAGTGTATATATTTATGGCTGTGTTTATGTGTGTGTGCGTGCGCCTGCGTGTGCTAGCTGGGAGAGGGAATAGGGGGTTGGGGAATTTACGATACACAGACACAGCCCTGATTATTGACTCTATTCTTTCCCCTTGGAGACATTACAGGGGATTTGAACCAGGTCGTGCTTTTATGAAATACATACTTGGGAGGTTTGGAGTGGCTGTAAACTCTGGTCTATGTGAGAGTGAGGTTGGGGAGGTGCTGGGTCCTCTGGGAGAGACAAGCTTTGAATACACTATCCACTGAGCCTGGCAGAAAACACACACACATAGTCATGTATACCGGTATGTTTGGCCCCCAAATCCAAGTCTTCTTTCCTGGAAAATGGAGGTCTTGTTTTTACCTCTGGATTGTGTTGATCTTACTCTCTGAGTTAAGAGATTACCAATGCATCTCTAATGGTGCAAAAGTCTGGAATAAATGAGAAGAAAGTCTGGAAATTTTCCTGACACTTATTCTACCAGCCAAGATGTAAATTCAGTATCTAGAGGTTGTAAGGGAGTTGGAGATGCACAATAACTTTGGAGAACTTTGTTTTGTGTTTAAGGAAACTGAGGCCCAGAGAAGTAAGCCAAGTGAAGCAGCTGAGTGGTAGTGAAGTTTGGGTTAGAACAGTGGTCGGCAAACTGCAGCTCGCGAGCCATGGTTTGCCGCTCTGTTGACTAATGAGTTTGCCGACCACTGGACTAGACTAAATGTTACCGTGTAGTTGGAAGCTGTGAGGATTAGGCAATTGTGACATATTGTGTGCAAAGAGGTAATAGGAGCCTGGGTCAGAGCCTTGTAGCATACAGGATCTATCGCACTGAAAGGTGGTGTGGATGTGGGTGGCATAGGGGAAACCAAGTTGTCTCTGGAATGAGGGCAGCCTGGTTTGAATTCTGCTAGGCCACTTACTACTAAATAGTCACTTTGAACACTTCCAATGGTGACAGGGCGAACCATTTCCCAGAATGACAAGTGATATTAAATGCAGTAAGACATATAAACCCCCAGGACAAACCATGACACACAATAGGTGTTCACATTGCCTCTCCTTTGGGCACAGATCTGCATATCTGTTCAAACAAACTTAGTATTAAAAGTGAAGCCCTTGCAAGTGGTCATTTGGGGATTAGAGCCCAGGGGGATCTGAAAGCCTGACACATCTTTCTCAAGCAGTCCTCTCCTCTATCTCCAAAGGGGTTTCTCCCTTGGGTGGGAAGAGGTAGTCTTCTGAAAAGGCCCTCTCTTAGCACCGGAGTTTGGGCACTAACGTGAACATCAGTTGAGAGTGGAGACAAGTTGTGAGGGGAGAGAGGGCCAAGGGAGAGAGAGAGGAAGAATGAAAAGTTGGGGAAGTTTGAAGATACCCGGGTGTGCTTTCTGGGCTGGCACTGGGAGCTTTCTGGCCGCGAGGTTCCTAGAGCCAGGCTGGCTCCGCGGCTCCGATTGGCCCGCCGTGGCGGTTGCTGCGTAGATGGACCAATGGCGCTCGAGGGGCGTTGGGCTCCTCCCCTTCTCCCGGTCGGAAGCTCGAGAATGGGGGTGTGGCTGCAGCGCGCCTCTCCCCGGCTACTTTTCTTTTCTTTTTTTTTTTTTTTTAGTAAGGAAGGGCCGGGACAGAGTTGGCAGCGCAGCCTGACCAGGACCGGACACCTCCCTGCGCCTCACCCGGGAGGCTGGGCCCCTGAGAAGGCTCACCTGTAGGACTAGTTCCTCCTCTCCTGGCTCCCGCGGCCCTTCTGGCTTTGCACAGCCCGGAGGTGTAGGGCGGGACGCGGGGTTGTTTATTTAATTAATTAATTAATTTATTTATTTGTTTGTTTGTTTGTTTGTTTTTCCCTCCTGGTACCTGTACGTCTTTTATGTTTTAATAACTCTGTCAACTCGGTGAACTTGAGCGAGAGCACCCGCTGCTTCTCTTGCCTCCCTCCTGCCTCTGCTACATCCCTCAACACACACACACACACACACACACGCATGCACGCACAACCTGGAGCATTGGCATTGGAGAGCACGTTTTCTTGTTCCAAAATAGTCCTCTGTTTAGAATATGGAATTGCCCAAGAGGGGAAGTTTCTGGGAGATAGGGAGAGAAGTGAGAGGTATGCAGCACTGGGTACTTTGGATTAATCAAAAATATCGTGAATACAGTCATATTACTAATAATGGTCATCTGCTGTACCAGACACTGCTAAGCAAAGGCCATACTTAATCCTACGGTATTTAAAGCTTGTTATAGATGGGTAAACTGAGGCACAGAGCAGTGATACACTTGCTCCGAGTCTACAGGCAGAAGCAGGACTGGAACCTGAGTATATCTCTGGCCCCAGAACCTTTGCTTCTCTCCATATCCCTGTGTTGTTGCACAAGGTAGCCCATGTATGGGGGATCTTAGGTGCACCATCTGGGCATGTGTCTCGTGGAGCCCATGTCCCACTCCAGGCTGCTCCCTGTCTCATGTGCAGCCAGTGATGCTCCCAATGAGCATGTTTATGACCCCAGGCCTCTCCTAGCCCATCACTACATCTAATACTTGCATGTTATGTGGATCATCCTCAAGGTTCTTCCTTCCAGTTCATCTTGTTATGGCTTCACCACTGTGGTGGTCAGTATGGCGGGCCAAATTGACCTACTTACAGGTGAGAACAATTAGGAGCAGAGAAGCAGTGTATCTGGCCCAAGGTCACTCAGTAACAGGGGAGGATCTAAGAGTAGACCCTAGATTTCCCCTCCACTCTCTAGCCAGCTTTTCTGCTCTCCAAGAATGCCTATTACCTATAAATTATGAACTTAAAACACAACAACAAGATGTAGGGTTCGGGAAATGCAGAAGGAAAAAAAGAGAGAGAGAAAGAGAAAAGTCAGTGAGAAATGAAATTTATTCTACTTTTTGTTTGGAGACTGCCTAAGAAGTGGTCCCCGAGCTGGAAGCAGGGTTGACTGGTGAAGGAGCATCTGCTGGCAACACTGGTTTCTACTTGGCAGAGGGCTACCTACCATCCTAGCCCTTGTTCTGAACCTGGCACCAAAAAAAAGCCTGTCTGTGCTCAGTCCGCTATTGCCTAATAGCTCAGCAAAAAGCCCCAACTAGCCATCTCTCTTCCATTTGCAGGGAGAGAGGACCTGGGCATACTCACATCTTTCCTAACAAAGAAGAAGCCTAAGAGATGTGTCTTTTCTGATGACTTGAATGAGATAAGTTTGAACTTCATACCCAGTATTACCCAGCCAGTGAGAGCCTTTCTAGCTCCACCCAGCCCCAGACACTCCCTCCATCCCAGAAAGATAGTACTGTCTCCTTCCTTAAATCCCCTAGCTTAAAAAGCCTAGCGGAAACCCTGCTTCTAATCTTTCAGCATAAAGTTTGTTTTCTAAAATGTTTCTATAAAATCTATGGAAAATAAAATTGGGATTGGAGCAAATCAGATTATTGTGTTTGTAGAGGCTGATAAAATTACTGCCTGTTGTCCCAGTGTCCTGCTATCTTCTTAGGCAGCCCTGACTTTTAAAAAATGTTTGCAAAGTAGCTTTCTTCCTGAACACTAACCTAAACCCCTCTTGTTTCAGCCTCTCCTCCTTCCTGAGCCTTGTCCAGTCAGCTACCTACACCATACTCTGTCTCTCCTGGTTTCAGTATTCTTTTTAGCCAAGAGCCCTGCAAGTTCCCTTTCTCTCTTCCACAATAATTTCCTTGAAGTGTGCTCTGCCTCTATGCCAGGCACTGGGAATTCCCACCCTCCTGTTGCAGTCAAGTGGGAGAAACATTATTACCCACACCCCATCAGACACTCAAACTTACTGTTATCCATGTTACAACGGAGACATGCATACATGACATAATCACAGAGCACGATAAAGGGACTTAAAAGTCCTTTGGAGCGATCAAAACAGTCTTCACGAATGAAGTGAGCTTTGAGCTGAGGGTCCATGGATGGACATAGTGCTGGGGATGAGAGTGGATAGGAAGAAGTACCAGCATGGGCAAATGTTCTCTGTTGGGTCTGACAACCACGTTGTCAATCCACTGTGTGGTTCAATCTATTTTCCATAGGTGGGAAATTACTTTTCATTGAGACTGGTAAAAATCAGCTGCTCTAAAAACATTGATCATTCCCCTCAGAAAAGAAATTGAGACCATATGTTTGCCTGGTCTTGCCAGGTGGGTGTACAACTCAGCAAAGGGATAAAATCAACACATTTTTCACTGCTTCCATAACCAGGGAGTGGGAACACTGGAGCCCTACCGATTTCTGCCTTCACCCAGTGTAGCTTATATTATTAAGAAATGTTAAACTTTCAGTGCCTGTGAACTGAAAGAGTTCAGATTCAAATGCCACCTGGATTTATTAAGTGCTGCATAGAAGCCTGGTATTTCCTAAGTATGACCCCCTGGGGAACCTTTCAACAACTTTGGGAGATAGAACTTTGCAACCGCTTTTTGCAAATAAGAAAACCAAGGCCCAGGAAACCCTTGGGTCCTGACTCCCAGTGTGTGTCCTGGAGGCAGAGTAGGGACTAGGATAAGGTATTCGTTGACAGTGCACAGAACGAATGGTTTATGTCACAGGCTCATGAAAGATCAAGTTTGGACAGTATTTCAGAGCAACTTTTTTGTTGTTGTTAATTCTTACACAGTGCTTGATCTGGAACATCCCTGACATGTCCGCCGCTACTTGAATCTCTCCTCTAATACGGAATTCACTGCCTTTTTGATGAAGCCAGGTTGAATGTCAAATCTTGATTATTCTAAAAAGCTCTCACCTTTAAGATTTCCAGTTGGCCCAAACAGAAAACATTGCCTTTTTAGGAAAGATAGTGATTCAATGTTTAAACAAAGACAATAGGCATAAACAGAATCAGGTATACTAAGAGCAAAGCTCTTGCTACCAGCCCTGCACAAAAAGGAAGAACCAATACTAACTGCATAATGAAGATCATAATCTAAGTGTCCAAAAGCCCTGGAGGGCTGTGCTCCCATTGCTCCCTACAATCTCTCCTATGTTCATAGGAGCCTGAATTATGACATTAATGGAGTCAGCCATTCTACTCAATGCTCTTCCTTTGGAAACCCTTCTAGACTTAATACTATCAAAACGAGGTTCTCGGGTTCACCTTTACAGGCATTAGTGCTTGGATTGGTGATGAAGGGAACGGAGCTGCCATTTTTCAGAGCATCTGCGGTCAGCTTCCCAACTCCACAGGCATCCTATATTCTTGTTGTCTCTCCACTTGTGTGTTTCCCTGATAGACATCTATTAGCTTGCACCTATCCTAAGAATCAATCACAGCAGCTTCCTCAGATAGTCTTTCTTAGTCCATCCGTCCATCCATCCATCCATCCACCCATCTTTTCAACAACTATTTACTGAGCTCCTACTATGGGAACACTGGGAGGATGAAGTTAACAAAGCAGTTCTGTCCCTGCTTCCATGACATTTACAGTCTAGTGGAGGGAAAAAGACAATGTTTAAAGGACCAGTTGTGAAATGTCAAGTCCCCATAATTATGCATGATTACATTTCCCCTTCAAAATATTCCCTCTGGCTTCTGGCTCCTGGAATGGGACACAGTGAAGAGAACATTGTCTCAGACAGTTGCTAACACTGCTAGTAGTTCATCACCTTCCCTGTTAATTTCCTGTAAGCACTGCTCATGCCCTGAAATTACTGTTGTTGTTTTCCTTCTTTACCAGTTGATGATCTGCCTCTACTTCACTAAAATGAAAGGTCCGTGAAGGCAGGTACTTTCTCTAGTTTGCTCCCCCTCTGAACCCCCGACACCACAAGAATTCCTGGGACCAAGTGGGAGTCCCATCATATTTGTTGGACCAATGAATGGACTTTTTCCTCAAACCGGAGTGAGGCAGGAATGCTAGAAGCATCTGAAAAAAAATTGAATAGAAGTTACTGGAGGCAGTTTGATTCACCTGTACCTACTGGGAATGTCCACCTCCTGGCTTGAGTTATTGTCACTCAAAGAGACTCCAGTATGCTCCTTAGGAATCCTCTGGGAGTTGGACAGGAGACTCTTCTTTATTTTAAGAATTTAATTACTGGTTAACAATTAAGTCCAAATTCAGAGAAAACTTCTTGAATTTGCAACTGAAGAGCTTTTTTTTTTCTTTTACTCCCTAACCACCTACCCCTCTCTCTTCCCAGAAATAAATGCCAAACATAAAGCCCACGTACTTAGCAGTTGGCTATGGAAGCACATGATAATCTCTCACCTTGAATAAGGAAGGGAGAAATGGAAAATCTGATCCCCAAGTGGCTTTATAAGAACTAAGAAAAAAAATGGAGATGCTGGCATTGTCCAGTGCTTATAATATTTTCCCTTTTTAAAACAATCATTATGTTTGTGCTTGTAGCATGCTTGGTAATCACTTCTGCTCATCATTCTCTACATCAGCACATTGTTTTATCCATTTTGAGGAAGCTGCAGTGGAGGTCAAGGGTGAGTGAGGGCCTCTTTCTTGAGGCCCAGCACAGACATTTCAACCCTGAAAGGGAGCGACTCCAGAATAGCCTCTTCTGTCCTTGCTAATATTTCCTCTGAAGGTTAAGTTTGCCACATGATGCATCGAAAAAGGGTATGCCCACATTTGAATGGGTTTTACCCCCAAATAAAGGAGCAGCATCTCCAGGAAGTTGTTGTCAGGGTTGGAAGGGAGGGCTGTGATCAGAGTACCAGCATCCACCCTGTCTTTGTGGCATGGCACTAGCAATTAGGGATGTCTTCTCTCATCCCCTAATTGCAGACAAGGAGGGGGCAGTGGGATGTCACTGGAGGAGACAGAAGATGGATAGCCCTGAGAGGTTCCTCTGTCCTATTGACTCAGACACACCCGTCTCTCTGTCTCACTGCCTGCATCACCTTCAATTTGGCCAGATGGACATCAAGGGGGAAATTTCGTCTGGACCAGGAGTCTTAAGACACTAGCAAAAAAGGAGCTGGCTCTTGGGGGAAATGAGGACGGGCCATTAGAAGTTGGGAGGTGGGGCCATTAGGAAGCAGCAGGACGATGTTGATGCACGGGGGATTTCTGCTCGATAATGGGAAATGTGAACACAGGTTAGTGCGGTGATTACAGCATCCTGGAGGGGGCCCCTGAGGGGCCAGGAATAGATTAAAACTCACTCAAGCAAAGGTTGGGGGAAGGGACGAAGGTCACCCCTTCAGATTCTGGGGAAGGTATCCATGCAGTCAGGGATGTTCTGCTCCACTGTGCCAACAGGAAGGGCCCTTTAGAATGTCACACTGGGGAGTGGCACACACATATCCGCAGACTTGGGAGAACTGGACCCGCAAATGGGGGCAAATGAAATGCAAAACCAGAATATGGTGGGCTTAATAAAGGGTCTGCTACACCGTGGTGTGACAAGATGGCCCAGTCTCTACTCTGCTTCAGGGGCAATTTAGCAGCACCCTTTAAGAAAACAGATTTAAAAAGCACTCAAGTTTATTCTGAGAAAAAAAGTTAGATATCCATGCAAAGATTTATAGGTAAGAAAGGGCACCCGTGTCATATTTATATTGGTGAAAAATGAAAAATAATCTAGATGACCAAGGACAGAGGAAATAGCTAAATCAATTGTACATTCCTACAATGGCACTTAGCAAACCTTTAAATATAAAATCATGTTAATGACATGGGAGAATGATTGTGGCATGTCGAGCCAAAAAAAAAAAAAAATGCTGGTTACACTAAAAAAGTGGATAGGATCCAATCCCAATTCAAGATAGAGGAAGAATGTCCAAAAGACAATAGAACAGACTGTTAATGGTGGTTATCTCTATGATATTTTATATTCTTTTCAGAGTGTTCAATGGTTTTTAAAAGTATCTATGCATTAATATATATATGTATATATATATATATATATATATATATGAGTGTGTGTAACTAATACATAGATTAGTTACTCTCCCCTCTTTATTTTTCTTACCCTGCTTTATTCTTCTCCCACCAATGTCCACTGTCTGACATTCAGTAGATTTAGTTGCTTATCTGCTATGTGTTACTGTTGCTCCATCCTCTAAAATATAAGCTTCCTGAGGGCAGGGACTGTGTTGTGTTCAGTGCCAAACTCCACTTCTATCCATTACCTCACCCATGGCCTTAGACAGAATTTGATAAATATTCATTGAATAAATCGATACGCTCTTTTTGTAATCATAAAAATAAATATTATTAAAATATAAAAAGAGAAAAAGTATAATTGCAGAGAGGGTTGCCCCCTCTCTTCCACTTAACAATTCATAAGAGCCTGTTAAATTAGGCAGATTAACAATGCAGAATTCCCTGGCCCCACTGGACTTCTGAGTCACCAGGTCTAAGAATGAATCTGAGAATATCAGTTTTAAAGGGTCACATGTAAATTTCAGATCCATTGCAATTAGCATTTCTAAAAACAAATAGAGAAAACTGTAGCCTTTTTTATGTCAAGGCCCAAACTTTGCATCCTTCCACGTCTTCTAATCCAGGATTGTCCTTTTGACTAGGGTGATGTCTAAGAGTGTGGCCTTGTGGGAGAATACAGCCATTTGCCATGTAATAGCTAAGCTCCCTCTAAATACTGCCAGTGACAAAGCCTTGACATGCCCAGACTGTCTTGGAGGGCTGTGGTTAACCACTGAATAGTCCTCAATGCCCACTTCTCAAAATGGATTCATGCATGTGCCTTTTTAATTTACACAAATGATCTAATGGAAATCTAAATCATAGAAAAGAAAAGAGCTGTCCCTAATTTCAACCCTCCCCACAAATTAATCTTTTTCCCTATTTCTCCATATTTCTCCCTTCTAGCCCTTGAATATTTAATTTTACAAATTCATAATCATTACATTGATATGTTTCCAAGATACAGTTCTTTTAATTTCATGATCAATATCTTTCCCACTTTCCCTTTTCTGCTGTTCCGCCCACACTATAGAATTTCTTTCTTTGTAATAATTAATTCTTACCCTTTCTGTGAGGCTTTGCAGCTCTCCAAGTATTTTCATGCCCATTATCTTATTAACAGAACCAGATTCATTTATTTAGATAAGAGCTTTGTTCTTTCTTGTGAAAACTATCTCAGTGGGGACTTACCCAGCAACATGCTTAAAGCATGGGCTACGTAACTGGAGCGACCCAAATTCAATTGCTGCCACTTAATAACAGTGAATTCAGACAAATAATGGAACCTCTCATAGTCTGTTTCTCTTGTCTATACAAGACAAGAGGTATAATCACAGTACCAGTCCATAGTGTGACCATGAGGATGAAATATGATAATCAGTTATAAAATACTCAGCACAGTGCTGGTATAGAGTAAGGGTTCCAGTAATGTCAGTTATTATTGTCATTATCGTTCCTATTAAATATATTAGATAAAGGCTTTCATGACTACAGGAAGTGAGAGGAAGCCAACTGCATTTGACCTGACCTAACCCCCAAATCTAACTCAATCCAATCCACAGTTTTCAACCCAGAATAGAAAAGAGAAAGACACATTTTGTGCAATGCCCTTCACTGATTTTCTGTCTAAGGAAGAAATTAAAATTCTGTATTATTGGATATCTTCTCCTGGGACAGAAAGATAATTTCTGAGGTCTCAACCCTCTAAAACCCAAAATTTTCATAGTTTATAAATATTTGGGGCCTACTTCTCTTGAGATGGGATATTTTTAGGCTGGGTTGGAGATGAGGCTATTGAGAGGGAGGGGGGCTCCTCACTACCAAACTTCCCATGGGGAAGCAAGTTCTTGCAAGTCTCGGCAAACTCAGTTGTTTCCAAGAGTTCAGTCTCAGGTAAGCTTTGGACAAACACCTGAGGCTCTGAGAGGCTTAATTGAAATGAGCCTGAACTTAAATGTTTTATGAGGTACGCCCATCGATAACTTTCTTGGCCAAGTTTTAGTGGGCCTTGTAAATATGCTCCTGATGGCACCTTAGAAGCACAAGTCTTCCCTGTGGATACTTGGTTTGGTTTGACCTTCCCAGAGCTCCGGGAGCCACAACCCACTCTTGCCCATCAGTGCACAAGCATGAGCACACTGAAATCTGTAGCCGCCTGTCAGCTCAGCCTGGCAGCCATTCCTCTTGGTACAACTTGTCTTGAAGTTCCAGAAAAGCCAGACCTCACCTTCCCCTTAGCCAAGTCCTCCAGGCTGGGACCAAAGTCTCTCTCACACATAACAAGGGAACACCTAATCTGAGCATCTTGCCAAGCTCCCATGTGAATTGGGAGGAACACAGAGCCTGTCCTGGGAAGGAGATGTAAAATACCCCGGCTGGATGGAGCACATGGGGCGATCTGAGAGAGGAGCCAGTTAGTCTACCAAAATTTGCCACCTTTTATGGTTTGAACAAGCTTCTGCCCACCCAAGTTCAGAATCATCTTGGAAACCTTTCTTCAGCTGACCCTCAATCTCCAGAATGTAAATCCCTCAGGGTCTCATTTATTTTCTCTTCATATCAAGAATCATTACATACATATTGCAAAAATATTATTAGACAACTCCTACCCTGAAAGCTTGAGTGGGACATTATCTTAAGAGTCCATGTTAATTTTCAAAATGTTCTTTGGGCCAACAGGAAATGAGCTGAAAAGACACAAGTCAGACATGAGGCCCACATTCATGTTACCCTTCAGAATGTTCTGGATCCATCACACCCTTGTCAGGTAGAAAAGCCAAAGTGAGGGAGCTCAATGGAAAAAGGTTACTATGGCACACCATATTATAAAGGTGTTGATGAAAGGCAAATGGGATATGAGGAAGCAAACATGAGATTAGCAATGGCTGAGATCATCTATCACAAAAAAAATACTAAAAAGTCAGCCCTAACCAGTTTGGCTCATTGGATAGAGTGTTGGTCCTTGGACTGAAGGGACCTGGGTTTGATTCCAGTCAAGGACACATACCTCAGTTGCAGGCTCCATCCCCGGCCCTGGTCAAGGCATGTGCAGGCGGGAACCAATTGATGTGTCTCTCTCACATCGATGTTTCTCTCTCTGTGTCTCTCCCTCTCCCTTCCACTCTCTCTAAAAACCAGTGGAAAAATATCATTGGTGAGGATTAACCAAAGCAAGCAAACAAACAAAACCCCTGAAAAGTCAGAAAGCTATCATTATTTTAGTGCAAACACCTACATTTTCACATACATTATCATGTGTCATCTCTATACTCCCAGTTTCATGTTATCAGAGACACTTTGTTTTCTACTGTTAATATCTAGTGCAAGTTGTCAAATCTCCATGGATGTGTTTGATTCAAAAAAGAAAGAAGCCCAGGTCTATCAAGAGCACATTTTTAACTAAAAAGAATGGCGGCTGGAGCCTAGGTGGTGGGCTGACTCCTTCCCTGCACTGAGGGTTCCATGACACATGAGGTTTAAATACGCCTTGCAAGTGTCAGGCCCAGACAAACGCGTACATTGTCAGTTTTCTCTGCTGTATGTGCCAGTAAAACAATCCAACATCTTTTCTTCAGGGTAATGTTGGCACATGGCAAATGCATTAATACTCCTATTGGAATGACTCATTTGGAGGGATAGTCAAGTCTGAAAGATGAGACCAGAGGAGTGGGAGAAGTCTTTACAATTGTTCAAGTTAATAGGAGCAGCACATCCTTTTGGGTGTTCGTGTTTTAAAAAGAGCAGTCAAGGTATTTCTGTTGTCGCATCGTAATTTGATACCTCCATCATAGTTGTTGTAATTTGTATGCTGTGTTAGCTTCACCAACTTAGAAGTCTGAATGAAGTCCCCGAACCAGGGGTTGGACATGAGTGAGGCCTCCCTTGCTGGCTGTGTATCAGGAGTGCTGGCACCTGAGCCTTCAGCATCTGCCTTGGCCACTGCTTCCTCTTCCTTTCTTTTGTGCTTCCCAAGACTCCTGTTCACCCTCCTTAGGCGGATGCTATACCACCCACCAGGCTGGCCTCTGGGTCATGTTCAGGGGTGCTGCCCTCCCTTCAGAGTCTCCTAGCAACACAGTTAGAACTTTGTCATTATTGCTGTTGCTTGTTTTTGTTCTGTTCTGTTTGGGGAAAGATTGGACTGTAGTTTTGGCTATAAATGAAATGAAACAAGACTCTTTCAATGGAAATGGAATGTGAGCCTGTTTGAGCCCAGACCCTTTTTTATAAGGCCTCCACAGAGCTGCCCTGACATTCCCCCTGGGGAATGACAGCAAGTGTGTCTCACTTCCAGTGTCCATGCCTGACCACCATGGGGCCCAGACCAACTTTTCATCTCTGTTCTACTGTTGACTTCATCCCAGGAAGATGGGCAATTTCAATTCACTTACAAAGTATACATCATCATTCTCATCCTCTCACCCACACCTAACCCCAAATAAGTGACCACAAAGCAGTAGTTTGATACCCAGACAAATTTCCAAGCCTGAGTCACTGAATATTCAAGAACTCTTCCCACAGGTTATCAACATAGTGGTCTAGGGTGGTCTACGTTCTGTTTTTTCTCAGTGGCTCCCTCAAGATAAGACCAGGCATCCAGCAGTCTCGTCTGTTTCATACACTTTAATAGAAATACAAGCCACATTCATAAGCACAGCTCAGACAGAATCTCAGTGGAAAAAATAAGTATTATAGCCCCTGCTCCCCAACAAAAATATTAAAAATAGAAGAAGAACTATGGTTCAATCAAACATTCCATTTTAAGGTACCGAACTTTTCACTCTCAATCTGTCTTCAGCTTCCTGGTTCTTCACAGGATTTCCTCAAGAACACTGGTGCTGCTTGTTTTGTTTATATACCACTGAAAGGTCCCTCCAGGTAATTTTTCTCAGACAAGGTAATAGTACCCAATGGAGTAGCCATGTCTTTACAAAAAAAAAAATGCTTACAGATTTGAAGTGATAGATTTTTCCAGCTTTGACAAAACCTATAAAGGATTTCAAAGGCAAAGCTTTAGTTCTGACATGTATGACACTATCATTTTTCATGTTTGGTGGCTTTTCTAGCACATGCAGACCTTGCTCTGGAGTGAGGCCTCATGGCCATATTCCCTCTCTCCACTCTTCCACCACCCATTCCATGCCCCCATGTCCCACCCATATGCGCACACATTGCAAGGAAGGCCTCTACAAGCAAGAATTAGTTTAGACCAGTTGTCTTCTCTCTGTTGCTCCAGACCAACATTCCTCTAGATAGAACATCTTATCGCCCATGTGAGCAGAAGTTGCAAATCAACCTCTCAAGACTGGAACATTCTCTCTTGTGACATTTGATGTGCTTGAATCCACTGGGGTTTTTGACATTGTTGCTTTTTTCTTCAGTTCACAGCATCACCACTACCTATGGTATCTCTCCCAATAGAGGTAACAAGGGCTTTCCCTTGACCCTCAGTTTCAGCTACTTTGCGGATAACTGTCTACCTCTTGGACACCACTGCAACCCCATTGGAATCTATATGTACCATGTAACTTATATGAGAAGTCAAGCCATCCTGAGGAAATCTCAAGGCACAGTTTAGAATTCTATCATCAGTTCATTGAGGAAGGCAGCCAAGAACAGACAACTTCAAATTAACTGCTTTCCTCCTCCCTCCCTCCCTCCCTCCCTCCCTTCCTTCCTTCCTTCGTTCCTTCCTTCCTTCCTTCCTTCCTTCCTCCCTCCCTCCCTCCCTCCCTTCCTTCCTTCCTTCCTTCCTTCCTTCCTTCCTTCCTTCCTTCCTTCCTTCCTTCTTTCCTTCCTTCCTTCCTTCTAACTCTCCTTCCTTCCATTCTTTTTATTCCTCCTTTTTGAAAATTCCTTGTTAAAATTTATCTGACCATCTCTAACGCCTTTAAAAACTGAATCTATGATCATCTTTTACCTAAGAACACAAAAATTGATCTTCTCATGAAAATTAAGGCATCCATGACTCACTTCCTGAACTTCTCCTACTGTCAGATTTCTTTCACTTTTTTTCTGTCACCTAACAACTTGAGTCTAGTTTAGAGGAAGCTTTCTGACCTCCCTCTACAATGTATTCTCTTTTTTCCCTGTAAACTCAAGATATCAAAGGCCTTTCTAGGTAGAAGAACCCCACCCCCCACCCTGAGTGTGCCTGTTGCCTTTGCATATTTCAAATGTTCCCTTTAATGCTTAAAAGTGTCCTGGTCTTCTCATCAATTATACAGGTGCCCTACACCTAAGAGATCTTTAAACATGGTTCAGACCCCAATTTCATGACTTGTGGCAGGCAATCACAAGCCCTACCCAAGATTTTCCAGGGGTTTGCTCCCTCATGCTTCTGTATGGCTTCCTGGATGCTTTGCTTTTCTCTGGCATAGACACAGAATTCAGGTTCCATTGATTGACTCAAAAATCCACTCACTAATTATGTGAGCATTTTAATATATTTAAATTTTGGGAGAGTGCTGGAAATGGCCACAGTGTGGTGTGTGAACCCCAATTTCCCTCAACCTTATTGGTTCTACTCCTACTTCAGCCCCTCATTCTCCCTTATCTTCCTCCCCCCCCCCCCCCCCCCCCCCACTGCTGAGCAATAAACACATTCCTCTCCCCTGTCCCCTGCAAAGCACAGCTGATCCTATTAAGGTCTCTGACGGCCTCTGCTTATATCCCAAGTACTTGTCAAGGAAGTTTTCTAAATAAATATCTTGTTCTTCAGGAAAGTGATGAATACAGTTTTTGCATGTAATTAAACCTAACTAAATTTGATTTAATTGTTCTTATCTTGATTCTCACTGACATGTGGACAAAAATAAACTTTTGCAGAAAACATGGGAGAAAATAAGATGAAATCACAAAAGAAAAGAAACACAAGGGAAGGGGAAAGAAGAGGAGGGGAAGCAGGAGAAAGAAGGGAGGAGCCCTTGGCACCAGAGTTTAAGATGCTATCCCTCCTGAACAGTGGTTCAAAATTTTTCCTGTGAGTGGGTGTTCCTGGGAGTGTTGTCAAAGGGTTAGATTTGTAGAGTCTCACTCCCAAAGGCCTTGACCTTGTTAAGGTCTACATGACCACACTTTGAACTATTCTAGAACATGCTTCATCTTAAGAAAGATGATATAAAACAAAATGTAGCTAAATTGGGGAGTATTAGCATTATTCTTCTTTTTACCAATTGATTTGAACTATGCAGAGATCATTCTGCCAGCTTGGATATCTCATTTTGGCCTGAGAATCTGAAGTCATCTGAAGTGGCACAAATAGTGAACACAGCATGACACTCTCCAGGCCTTTTTCAAATCCAACTTCACTTAAACAATATACACATTAGCCTTATCCAGAACCTTTGCAAACAGATACAAAGTCAGGTCACTCAGGATAGTGCTGGCCAGATTGCTGGGACATTTGCTGGTCTTCTTTTAAAGAATATGTCAGAAAACTAATGAAATAATACAAGGAGGGGTCATAGGCTACCAAGGAGACAGAACTGAACCTCACAGCACCCTGCTTGGCCCCGGAGGATGGCTGGTTAGCCAGAGACGGGTAAGATTCCTCAAGGAAGGAACAACCTAAGACAGGCACAGTCGCAGAGGGGCCATCAGGAGAGAACTTGGGGGGGCAACAGAAGTGGGGCACAGACCCTCGCCCCCCTAACATTGCAGGGGCTTGAACCCTCACCCCCTTCTAAAGGAGGTCTCCTACCCCCATGGCTGCTTCGCACTTCCCACACCCAGCTCAGATCGGGACCCAGGCAACAGAAAGAGACCCGGCCCAGCTCACATCGAGATACAGGTGACAGACAGAGACTTGGCCCAGCTCAGATCGGGACCCAGGTAACAGACAAGAGACTTGGCCGACAGCAGTTGCCCTATATCTAAATTCAGCTGAGCATTTGGAATGCTCAGGGCCCACTCAAGAATGCAAATAATCCTTCCCACTAATATTTATAGGGTAAACTAAGATTGTTGGTAGAGTATTAAATTTGACAGTAAAATAGTAATCGAGTTTTCAGATTTATTTAAATAGGCTAATTGAAATAAGTGAATATTCAAGTACTGGACAAAAAGCTATTCTTAAAGTAATAACTAAAATTTCTATTGGTAGTTCATCTCATGGTAAAATTCCTGAATATGCAATGAACCTAAAGCAGTCATATGTGTGGGGGGAAAAAAAAAAATTTTTTTTAATTTAAAGTTATCAAGACTGCATTATAAAATTTACAAAAACCTCCATTAAAAAAAAGGGGGGGGGATAGTAGGGCAATATCATGTAAGGAAAAATATCCTATAAGTAAATTACATCTAGAAAATTTTTACTTTACCAAATTAATTTTCATTTGTAATGCTAACAGCAAGACGGCCATTAAAAACACACATGGTGTCTAAACAAGACAAAGGAAAATCGTTTGAACAAAAATAAAAAGGATCCCAAATCAATTATATAGAAAAGATTCCTTTATTAACTTGTGGTCGAGAATATATTTGTATATTTTCAGAAAACAACCCCAAGACCAGATGGATTCCTGCAACAGAGAGGAATTGACAGGAGTGCTCCAACCACAAAGACAAGAGGAAAAAACAGTCCAGAGATGGAAGACGCTGACAACGCCTTGCCATGGGAGCAGTCAGCAGCTGTGCACCGCTGCAGGTTACCTAGGACCAAACCAGAGAGGGTTGGACCTGCATTGCCAACATGTGCCCACCATCCAGATATCAGTGCTGACATGTACACATAAGGAACTGTTGGACATTGAAATTGGGACTCAAACATTTTTTTGTTTTGTCTTGTTTTGTTATTATATGTTTATTTCCAGTCTGCAAAGGCAAAACTTTTTAAAGGAAAGAAATGGTGGGAAAAAGATACAGAGGCAAAGAAGCATTGAACAGACTGTCAAACTACATTGGGAAGACAGGGTTGGTTGGGTGAGGAGGGCTGTAAGAGACCAACCGAAGGACTTGTATGCATGCATATAAGCACAACCAATGGATATAAGACACTGGGGCGGGGGGGGAGGGTGGGCAGGTGAAGGCATGTCCTGGGGGGTAGGGGAGGTCGGGGGGGATCAAAGGGGGAAAAAAAAAGGAGACATATGTACTACTATTTGTAATACTTAAAACAATAAAAATAAAATAAAATTTAAAAAAAAAAAACCAAAAAAAAAAAAAAACCAAAAAAAAGAAATAATACAAGGAAAGTGCCTAGTACTTTGCCTGGAACCAAATATTATTCTAATGAAAAGGACAGCGATTTACCTGTTGGAGACAGAATGCTGAGCTCCCCACCATGTGTTATCCACAGTACTTAGTCAATGTCTTAACTCTAAGAAATGTGCCTAAACCAAGTGGTGAGCCAAGATGAGAGGCCCAGAAACCAGGTGACATTCACAAAGGCTTAATCTGTTTTAAAGCTGCCATCACAAAGGCTATATGTGATCCTTGCTCTTCTTCCTTTTTATTAAAAATATATTTTATTGATTTTTTACAGAAAGGGAGAGGGAGAGAGAGTTAGAAACATCGATGAGAGAGAAACATCAATCAGCTGCCTCCTGCACACCCCCTACTGGGGATGTGCCTGCAACCAAGGTACATGCCCTTGACTGGAATTGAACCTGGGACCCTTGAGTCCACAGGCCAGTGCTCTATCCACTGAGCAAAACTGGTTAGGGCTTCCTTGCTCTACTTTCATTCCTTCCCAGTTGTTATTCAGGCAATTGTCCCAGTCCTCCCTCTCTCCCTCCCTCCCCCAATCCCGCCCTAATGCTTATCGTATTTCTGGCCACTTGCCTTTCTCGTTGACAGAGATGTGCCTGATTGGAGCAGGCCATGCAGGCAATCAGAGCTCTCCAATCAAATACCAGGGACAGAAGATGATGCGCTTGGTCTTATGGTCTTAGTATGTTCAGGATGCTATAACAAAAATAGCATAATTGGGGTAGCTTAAGCAACAAATATTTATTTCTCACAGTTCTAGGGTAGAAGCCCAAGATCAAGGAGCCAGCAGATTTGGTGTCTGGAGAAGATTTGCTTCCTGGATCATATATAGCCAGCTGTGTCCTCATATTACAGAAAGGGCAAGAGAGATCTCTGGGGTCTCTTTCACAAGGGCACTAATCCCTTTCATAAGGTCTCCACCTTCCAAAACCTCCACCTCCTAATACCATCACATCAGGAATTAGGTTTCCACATATACAGTTGAGGGGAACACAAATACTCAGTGCATAGCACCCTTAAAACTCAAAGGGCTCCCTCATGGACATCAGAACAGGATGAGAAAAGAAACCCCACAACAGAGAGCCTTTATGAAATTAGTTCAATGCATATTGTACACATCTTTAAGAAGGCTCTTCAAGTTGACACTTTCTGTTCTGCCATCTTGCTGTTGATTTTGATCATAGCCCCAATTCAATGTCTTTTTCAGAAACTCTGTTTTCTTGGGTTCCCCATCTTGGTTTCTATTTAGAGATGGATGCTGCCCCATATTCTTCTACTTATGTACCCATCAAGGAGAAAAATGTATACCCTTCAGCCAGAAAACTACATTCTCTTTTCAGGAGAACCCAAAGAACTCTATAGCATTGTAAAAGGTTTCCCACTGCACTTTATTCTCCACATTTCAGTCAAGGCCCCTGGAGGTCAATCACCTTATTCCCCAGGAATTAGAGCACCTTGTAAGACCTTCATGAGGGCCTTTAATCTCTGTTCTCAAGGTATGAAAGCAATCATCCACTTTAACCTTTTTAAGTTAATAAATGCAGCCATTGTTGTTCATGTAAAGGAGTTGAGTGTCTTAATTGGAGGCCAACCAATGACTTTGTGACATCAGATATAGATGGATAGTTCAGTAAAGGACCTGTATCCAATCTTGCTCTCCTGATACTGAAAACAAGTTTGGGCCAGATCTACTTCACAGAAATCTTGCTAATTTGGGGGCAACTGGGCTGATGACTTCATCATCTTCCATGCAGATATTACCTTTCAAAATCCCTAAGCAATAATATGAGAATACTTATTTTGAGTTCCATAATTCATTGCACATACATTAGTAATCACAGGGGGAAATAAAATTACTTCTGGTGTGAACCTAGTATGGTGTGCTTTAAGCTCTATCTGATTCATGGGAGTTACTTAAAATAGATGGCAGCAGAATGATGTATTTTTCAGAGAGATTGTCACTTTGGCTTGCTCTACAGCTGGTTGATGAATGTAATTTAATGCGTTTCAGCATTACTGAGGTCGATTGAGAGGGCTCAACATGTACATATTGTTATGATATGGACCTTCCCCTTGGCCAGGGACACAGAAAACCCACCGCCAGCCTTTATCATATTGTTTAACTTCCCTCAATATGGTAGTCTAATGTGACATATCTGCAATTAAAGGGTGATGTCGGTTGACACAATGCCACCAAGGCCAGTTAAACATTGTTCCTTAGAAAATAAGAGCAGGATTCAATCCTGAAAACATTGGTAGTGGTCCAGGGATTGAGTCATTTGGCTCTCTCAAAGCGTCTAAGCTAGCTGGAACATGTCAAAAAGTGCAAGCTCCCTTCACACCATGGAAGCAGGAAAGCAAGAAGCAGGAAAATGTAATTTGAAAATAATGCAGTGCTCCAAGGATCAACTGTTTCCCTCACAATTTAGGTCTAATCTTATTCATGGATGTTAACCCCTTGCACTGTAGCTCACCAACTGTGCTGGGTGGGAAAACAAGAGGGGCCCATCTATATTACTTTGACATTCAACACATTTTTAAGTATTTGAATGTGTGTGTTTTTTTTTCTCTTTTGCCTCTTGCAAAAGAGCTGGGAATTGAAAGATTAAATCTCATTTAACTTATGGGCACCTCCCATTTTGATAGGAATACTTGGAATGTAATATATATATATATATATATATATATATATATATATATATATATATTTTAATGCCTTCATGAAAATCCAAAAATGTACCCAAGTGACTTTTGTACTCATGTTTGCACCATTACAATTTTACACAAAAATAAAACTATCCAGTGGAGAAGAGAGAGACAATATGGCTGCTCCTTTAGAAGAAAAAATATAGTTATGTTTCTTCATTACTTTTCTATTGCTGTTGTGACAAAATTGGCTTAAAACCACACAAATTCATCATCATTTTATAGTTCTGTAGATCAGAATTTTGATGGTCTCACTAGGCTAACATCCAAGTGTCAGGATTGCATTCCTTTGGAAACTCTCAGTGAGAATCCTTTTTCCTGCCTTTTTTTAGCTTCTAGAGTCCTTTTGCATCCCTTGGCTTGTGGCCCCTTCCTCCATCTTCAAGGCCAGCAATGGCGGGTTGAATTCTATTACATCACATCCCTTTAATGTTCTCTTCTGCATCTCTCTTCCACTTTCAAAGTCCTTTGTGTTACATTGGGCCCACCCAGAAAATCCAAGATGCTCCCTCTATTTTGACGTCAGCTGATCAATTCCCACTTCCCATTCAAGATAATATAGTCACAGGTTCCAGGCATTAGAACATGGGCATCTTTGGAGGGCCATTATTCTGTCTACTACAATTTCTAATTTATTCTGTAAAATTTACCATGTAAACTTCAAATGCAAATGAATCCTTCCTCATCTGTTTTTCTACAAAAGAAAAACAACTGAATTTGACTTCTTACAACAATTAAATAAGTGAATGTGGAGTTATTAATTTATAGTAGAAGAAGAAAGGTGTGTTTTTTAAAATGCGTTTTGGTTAAGAGCCAAAGATCCTAAACTAAAAATTTGTGGAAAGTACTGCTATAAACAGATGACTATTACACTTACATAGCATCAAGTTAACTTAAATTCAATTTAACTTAAATATTTATTAGGAGTGAAAGCAAACATAAATGTTGAAAACTCAGATCCTTATTTCTCAACTGTCTTCTCATTTTTCCACAATATATTTCTGGCTGTTTGGAGGCAATTTCCTATATTTTATTAACCGGTAACAGAAGGGGTTTATAGCTAAATTCATTCCAGAGAATAACTCATTTGTTACACATTGTTGCAACTTCCAGAGAAAAGGGGTTAAGGAAATAAAACGGCATGAACTCAGAAAACTTTGTTGCCTGGGAGCTGAAATAATTTAGAGAAAGATGGTCACCTCAAGAGATATAGGGACATGATCCAAGAAAATATGTTGCTTTCCTGTGCTAAAATTTTTATATAAACAGAATTTATACATTCAAAAATATTTATAAGCATCTATTCCATGCTTAGGAACTGAGGGCATAGGGTGGAGAAGGCAGGCAGGATGCCTTCCCTTGTGAAGTTTATATTCCTATAAGGAGAGTGAGCAGAAATGTAGATACTTGACATAATTTAGAGTGTGTAATAGGACATATACACACACACACACCAAATCAGATGGTGCAAACTGAATAATTAAGGAGAATTTCATAAAGGACTATTCACAGTGGTTGGGCAGGTTCCAGGTGAACCAAGGTGTTCAGCAGGGAGGACCTGGGAATATCAATACTCTGATTCTAGGTCCTCCTGCCTCTGACTACCTTTAAGAACCTCTCATGGCTAAATCCAAGGAGCTCACTACTGTTGTCCATAAAGATCAACCTCCCTGAGCACAGAAGAGGGTGGAAAAGGGTGGTGACTGGGCCTAAACTCAAACCATCCAGCACCTTCTCCTATGTAAAAATGCCTTGAAGTGATGAAATTGGTGTGTGTTTGCACATAGGATGGGGCATGGGATTTATTTTAGTTGGTGTTCAAGGAAGACCTCTCTTGGGGAGGGACATTTGAGCAATGACCACATAAGTAGAAGACACTGATGCATGAAACAGGGGCAGATGGTTCTTAGCAGAAAAAGCCGAGTGCAAGTAAGTGCAACAGGTCTAAGGTAGGAATAAACTGGGTGTGCTGTGAAGGGAAAGCTCAGTGAGGCTGTGACAGAGTCGGATAGGAAGCAAGTGGCAGGAGATGGACTTAGAGAGATAGGTGGTAGCTACTTTATTGAAAGCCTTGTCTTGGGATAGATTTTTACAGAATAAAACACTGAGGTGAGGGTTTGAGTGCAAACAGCTATTAGGAAAGGGATTCCAGGAGGCATGGGAAGGGGGGTGGGGAAGTGATAAGGGTAGGGAAGGATTCCAATGAAGGCGATGTTACTGACTTACGACACAGGCGAGCAGGGCTTGGCCCCCTGGTACTTCCTGTGGAAGGAGAAAGTGGGCTGCTTATTCGTCACTTCCCACCACGGTTTCTTGTGGACTGTTCCAGGGGTGTCACTCTCTGGCTCTTCTGGAGAAGAGAAAATCTTCAGGTGAGGAGTTGGGGGTGTTTATAGTAAGATACTGCCAGGAGGAGGTGTGCTCTGGAAGGGTGCATTGGGTGATTGGGGTGGGGCACCCTCAGAGTCTAGAAATGGTCTAAAATCATTTGGATTTTTTTAAACTGTGATGGGAAACCATCAAAGGTAATAAATTATTCACATTTTATCTCTAACTGGACCAAGTGGTTAGATAATAGGAGTATAAATGGGTTCTTTTTTAAAAATTGAGATATAACTCACATACCTTAAAGTATGCTCTTTAAAATGTACAGTTCAGTAGATTTTAGTATATTCACAGAATTGTGCAGCCATCACCACTACCTAATCCGGGTACATTCTCATCACCCTAAAAAGAAACCCCATGACCATTAGCAGCCATTCCCCAGGAGTGGGTTCATAAATGGTGATGTGGAAGGCTGGCTAATGATGACTTCAATGTCCATAGCAGAAAATCTCAGTGTAAAGGAAAGAGCATTGGCTCCCCAGTTACAAACCCCCTTGGATTACTCATCCACGGGCAAGTCACTTCTCTCTCTGACCTCAGTGTTTTTAGCTATAAAACAGAGGCAGCAGTGTGATGACTTCCGGAGGCCCACGGTCAGCCCTCATACACATTGTACTGGTATACTGTAGTCATCACATGTTAGAGGCAAGTATGGGTCAGTGGATTGTTCACTTTGGATAGGAAAGACAACCATGTGACAGTGCAAAGCCTGGTATTTGGAAATAATGAGCAAGAGTCAGAAACATAAGCAAAATCCAAAGTTAGAAGAAAAGTTTTGGTGTTGAGGCAGGAAATAAAGATGCTGAGAAGGATTAGTTGGGAGTGTTGTTTAGAGAGATGTCTTCCAGCTGAGCCGAGAGAGACAGAGAGAAATACCGAGACAGAGAGAGGGGTCATCTAATTGATTGGCATGTGACCGTTCATAGTATTCTCTTATGATCCTTTCTATTTCTCCAATAGAAGGGCCTTATAAACTTCTCTCTTTTTTCCTTCTTGGTTAGTTTAGCTAAAGGTATGTCAATTTTGTTGATCTTTTTTTAAAAAATAGCTTTTGGTTTCATCGGTCAGCATTCATTGGTCATGATATCTTCTTCTAGTTTGGGTCCGTTTACACGGGTCTCTCTGTAAGTACAGATGTGTTCTTATTCTGAGTTTTAAAAGTGATGGTTCTCAGAAGGTAAAAGGACTGAGCAAAAAACAAGACAAAACAAAACAAAACCCACACATATATAATAGATAGACACAGACAACAGTGTGGTAATAGCCAGAGGGAAAGCGGGGAAGGGGTAGGTAGAGGTGGCCAAAGGGGGCGTAAACAGGGACAGAAAGAGACTTTTCTTTGGGGGATGGGTGTATGATGCAGTGTACAGATGATGTTTGGTTGATTTGTACAGTTGAAACCTGTATGGTTTTTTGAACCAGTGTCACCCCAATAAATTCAATTTAAAAAAATAACTATGATAATTTTATCACATGTATGAGATATTTAAAAATTATGGTTCTCTTTGTATTTGATGACTGAATTTATGTACATATTGACTTATACAGAAAATTATATCCCTTTGGGTTAAATAGAGTTGGCTATGTTCGGAAAGGTGCAGCCTTGGGCTGGTGGTAATAAGGGAAAATTATTGCCAAGAATATCAAAATTTTTTGCAAGCATTTTAGTGCTTATCTTATCTGTCAAAACCAAGTTAAACCAAATATAAATCTCCAAATGTAAATATTCCTTTATTCTTCAATGCTTTCTCAATATTTGTCCTCTGGGTAAGATTCCTCAAGGAAGGAACAACCTAAGACAGGCACAATCACAGAGGGGCCATCAGGAGAGAACTTGGGGGGCAACAGAAGTGGGGCACAGACCCTCACCCCCTCAACATTGCAGGGGCTTGAACTCTCGCCCCTTCTGAAGGAGGTATCCTGCCCCCATAGCTGCTTTGCGCTTCCCACACCCAGCTCAGATTGGGACCCAGGCAACAGAAAGAGACTTGGTCCAGCTCAGACCGGGACCCAGGTAACAGACAAGAGACTTGGATGACAGCAGTTGCCCTATATCTAAATTCAGCCTAGCATCAGGAATGCTCAGGTCCTACTCAAGAATGCAAATAATCCTTCCCACTAATATTTACAGGGTAAACTAAGATTGTTTGTAGAGTATTAAATTTGACAGTAAAATAGTAATCAAGTTTGCAGATTAACTTAAATAGGCTAATTGAAATAAGTGAATATTCAAGTAAATTTAATTGTACTGGACAAAAAGCTGTTCTTAAAGTAATAAGTAAAATTTCTATTGGTAGTTCATTTCATGGTAAAATTCCTGAACATGCAATGAACCTAAAGCAGACATATTTTTGGGCAAAAAAAAAAAAAAAATTAAATTTAAAGCTATCAAGACTGCATTATAAAATTTACAAAAACCTCCATTAATCAAAAAAAAGGGGGGGGGGATAGTAGGGTAATATCATGTAAGGAAAAATATCCTATAAGTAAATTACATCTAGAAAATTTTTACTTTACCAAATTAATTTTCATTTGTAATGCTAACAGAAAGACGGCCATGAAAATCACATATGGTGTCTAAATAAGACAAAGGAAAATAGTTTGGGCAAAAATAAAAAGGATCCCAAATCAATTATATAGAAAAGATTCCTTTATTAACTTGTGGTCAAGAATATGTTTGTATATTTTCAGAAAACAACTCCAAGACCATGTGGATTCCTGCAACAGAGAGGAATTGACAGGTCTGCTCCAACCATGAAGACAAGAGGAAAAAACAGTCCAGAGATGGAAGACGCTGACAACTCCTTGCCACGCGAGCAGTCCAGCAGCTGTGCACCGCTGCAGATTTCCTAGGACCAAACCAGAGAGGGTCGGACCTGCATTGCCACCATGTGCCCACCATCCAGATATCATTGCTGACATGTACACATAAGGAACTGTTAGACATTGAAATGGGGACTCAGAACTGTTGGACATTGAAATTGGGACTCAAACATTTTTTTTGTTTTGTTATTATATGTTTATTTCTAGTCTGCAGAGGCAAAACTTTTTAAAGGAAAGAAATGGTGGGAAAAAGATACAGAGGCAAAGAAGCATTGAACAGACTGTCAAACTATATCAGGAACACAGGGGAGGTTGGGCGAGGGGGGCTGTAAGAGACCAACCGAAGGACTTGTATGCATGCATATAAGCATAACCAATGGATACAAGACACTGGGAGGGGGGGAGGGCGGGCAGGTGAAGGCATGTACTGGGGGGTATGGTAGGCTGGGGGGAGGTCAATGGGGGGAAAAAAAGGAGACATATGTACTACTATTTGTAATATTTAAAACAATAAAAAAAAAGAAAAAATATTTGTCCTCTGCATACAGAGGGTACACATGCAATCCTTTTTCCTTATAAGGATTCATCTCACCCCGTATCCCCACAGAAGTCTCTCTGTGTAAGGTGAAGCTAGAAAAGAAATCCTATCAAATAACTATGCAGATATTCTCTTTTCCAGAGCCGAGACTTCACATAGTCTATTTACTCTCCTTTCATGGCCTGTCTGCCCTACTATCTAGCCAACCCCTATATATCCATTGACATCTCTCAGAACAAAAAAGAATAAAAACTATTATGCTTGTTTTATGAAAAGAATCATTATTAAGAGCATGAATTGAGTGGACCTTGATCTGTTCATTGGAAAAGAAAAACAACAACATGGTCTTGTGCAGAAGGTAGGTTAGTCATGCGTGAGGGATAGGATGGTCTGGGCAACAGTTTAGTGGCAGAAAAAGATGTACTGAGAGCAGGGCATCACAAGACAGCTGAAGATATAAACTTAAAGTCTAAAATAACCTTCACTTCTCTGACAGATATACATTCATGTGTGCATAGGCACACATTCACATGCAGACACACAGAGACCTTCCTTTTGGTCCCACAAACACATATTTGACTTCTGGCCCTTTTTATTACATTTCCCTCCAATGGAAATGAAAGTGAAAGCAAAATAGAAGGACCTGAGGTCTTTATCTTTAGGGATCCAATAGAGACACTCTGGACATCCCATGCCAGAAATCAGAGGGGAATGATGCTTGTACTAAGCTTTGTATTAGCAGAATTGACTCTTACATTTCATGAATGGAATTATGTGTCTGTGTGTGCATTAGATTGTCCATACAGACAGGCACCAACAATTCCTCCCATTTCTGTACACACATGTCACTACTTCCATCAAGAGGAGGAATGCTCTTCCTTTGAATCCCAGCTGTCCTCCTGACTTGTATTGACCAACAGAATGCAACAGAGTAATACTGTGCCTTAATGAGTCAGGAAGCTTCCACTTCCATGCCCATGGGAACCAGCCATCATGCAAAGAAGACTGAAGTTGACAACTGAAAAATGAGAGACCATGTGGAGAGGGGAGGTTCATTTGTTTTTAAAAGGTCTTAGGTAGTTTGACTTCTTAAAAAACATAGCTTTCATTTTTAAATAAAAGTAGAACTGCGTTTGTGAGGAATAGGACTGAATGTTGTCTTGTAAAGTCAGATCTGTCTCTACATAGATTCCAGAAACACTCTTTCAAGACCTAGTTCATGATGCTCTCAAAGTGTATCTTTGTTTTTAGGAAGATGAATATAATGTTTCTTAGAGAAAAGGTGAGTCAGGACTGGGTCAGGGTGTCATCTCCTTTGATCTTGAACACTTCTTTGTATGGAGAACTCACCAAATGCCAAGGCTGAGGTTATCATTTTGTTGATGGTGTTGTTAATCCTCATTTAAGGATATTTTCCCATTGATTTTAGAGACAGTGGAAGGAGGGAGAGAGACAGAAAGAGAAAAACATCAATGTGAGAGAGACACATCGATTGGTCACCTCCGCACACACACCAACCTGCGCCGGGGATTGAGCCTATAACTGAGAACCCTTCAATCTGTGGATTGGCACTCTATCCACTGAACAAATAGGCTAGGGCTGAAGTTATCTTTAAAGATGTCTCATGTTCTTTAGTCAGTGTTCTAGCAGGATTCTGGCAGAGCCACAAAAAAGCCAGGTCTCATCCATGTTCCATTCTCCTCTCTCACAGTAATCACTCCAAAGGAGAGAGTTAAGGGACTAGGCATAGTTCATTAATTTTCCCAAGCCTCCTGGGTAAGTGTCAACTGGGTGTGAAATGGTACCCTAGTGAAAGAGAGAATGGGACCCTCCAGAGCCTGACTCATCCCAACTGAGAAGGATGGGACTTTCAGAAAAGAGCCAGGTTTGTTGATTCATTGATTCAGACTCATTCCATTCATACTTGCCCTCCATTCATTACACAAACGCATATCTATTACCAAGTGCAGACATTGGGAAATATCTTTAAATACATGAATTTTAATCTTCAAAAAAGCCTGCAAAGTAAGCATTTTTGGCTCCATTTTACAGTCTGATTCAGAAAATCAAGTGTCAGTGGTCACATGTTTAGTCATTGCCAGAGCCGGAATTCTAGCAAAGTCTTCAAATTTCAAAGATCATGTTGATTATACTCCTCTAGTGTTTTGCAAATGTCAATGAATTACCATGTCCAAGTTTTACATATATTGTAATTTACTTAATATTTTAAAAGTTTACTCACCCTTTAAATAAATTAATTTTTAAGAGATTTCACACACTTACCCGAGGAAAGGAGTGATGGAAATAAAGCCCAGTTGTCTGATTCTGGCTGGATAAAAGGCCCTTTTCAGAGACTTAAAGGGAATCTTAATCTCTCTGTTAAAAGGGGAAACTAGCAAGTATCACCCAGAGGTGTGAGAAATGTACTGACACCCAGCTTAACATCATCCTACACGAATGAGAAAGAATGAATGAAACTTGTAAAGGGCAATAAGTTCTCAACAGAAGTCTGTGCTTTGAGATGTCATTTTTTGATGTACCATCTAAAACCAGCTCCTCTACCCCTCTTGGGTAATACCACTCGATGTAGTATCCCTTCCCTCATGAGTTTATTTAAAGAAGGTCTTGAAAGAGACAGACAAAAACCAGTCAAATGCAATGCAGAGTGAAGAGTATTATGCTATCATGATATCCAAGTTATTTTGACCATGTACCTTTATAAATTTCTTGACCATACTCCCCTATATACATTTATATTTCCCTTTTAAAAGAAATATATATATATATATATATATATATATATATATATATACACACACAATGGTATGATGATATTTTATACACATTATAAAACACACAAAGGTAGAAATTAAAAAATAAATATCTTAATATATTTCCCCAGTTTCCCCAAAGTAAGCCCTGCCTTGCCCTCACTTTGGATATTGGTTTTAGATGAAAGTACAGGAAACACAAAGTCAGGGCACTCAACCCACCAACAGAGATGAAACAAAGGTTCAGAGAAAGCTCTCTGGAGGGAGTGTCACAAGAAATGATCCTGGTGTCGGCAAGGTGGAGAAAATTCAGAACAAAAATGCCAAACCTAGTAGGCATGCACACATTACATTACACATTCTGCAGAGAAGGAACCAGGGAAATGGAATGAGAGACAAGACTGTAGGGGAAAAGCAGAGTTGACTCATGAAGGGCCTAATAAACTAAACTGAGTCAAAGCCTTGTATAGGGGGCAATAGGGAGCCAGTGGAGGGTCTCAGCAGGGAGCAATCCAAGCTCCAGAAGATTCTTTCTCCATTCACATACACACATACATTGTAACCCCCACACAAACAAGAGAGATAAAAACCAGCCTACCACACAATTCACTTGGTAGAACTCGTTCATTCATTTTTTATTAGGAGCCCAATATGTGCCAGGTACCATATTCAGATGGGATATTCAGTAGTTAATAAGATGGCCAAATCCAGGTCATCAGGTAGCTTTCAGTCATGAGGAGGAAATAGACTAAAATTTATTTATAATCTCTAATTACAAAGATAAATAATATGAAACAAGAGAATGGTGGCAGTTGGAATAGCAGTGCCCTGAGATAGTCAGGGAAGTCCTCTGAGAAGGAGACAAGTATGTCAAGGTGTGGACAATATGAATAAAACAGCTCTAAAGGGGTTGGGAAGGGTTGTCCAGGCTATGGAAATTAATATGTTAGTATACGAATCTTGGCAGGTTTTGGAAACAAATCAAAAGAGACCTGGAAAGCTGAGTTAGAGTGGTAGTGGAAGGACAGTGAGCAGATGGGTTTCATTAGGTCAGCAGAGACCTAATGATGCTTGCAAGGCAAGTCAAAGAGCATTGAGAAACCAAGGCAGATATCTGGGAGGGAGGGAGGCCTTGGACGTGACATTTTGAAAAGCTCACTCTGGCTTCTGGGAGGCCTGGTGCTTGCTATAGCTGGTCTCTCCCTGGGGAGGTGGCTTGGACTAGAGTGATTGTGATAAATAGAGACAGGCAGACATTTGGGTAATGCTAGCTTGGCGATTATGAGGGTGAGAAGAGAAGAATTTGGGGAAAGATACAGAGACCAAGCTCATGATGTCCTGGGGAAAGCCCAGCTGCATAGAATAACAGGGAGATGCTCAGCCTGCAGGCAATATAGGGGACTGTCTCATGTCAAGACCACAATAGGGCTGCTTGCAGCTTTTGGAAGAAGACAAATTTCTCCAGTGATCCCGGGTGTCCTCAAGTCCACATTTAAAGGGTAGCCTGTTAACATTTCTATTTATCTCCAAAAATTTATTCATGTCCAATGCTGTCTTCCAAAAGAGCATTGAGTTATTAAAAATGCTAATTAAATCTGGAAATGTGGTATTGATCAGGGGTGTTTTCTTCTAGTCACCACTGGGCTCTGGAGTGCCTCAGGGAGAGCCATATGCAGACATGAATAATCATTCACATCATCACCATTGCCCTTGAAGAAGCCATGTCTGTAGGGCCACTCACCAAAACTTTTGGGGAACCACGTGGAAAAGGCGTGGAGTGGACTCCAACTGATTACTCAGGCCAGACCATCCCTTAGTGGAAACTGAGACTAGGAAAGTCCTTGACTGTCCCCATGAAGCTGATCTTCAGCCAGGGTAAGCCCCAAGTTTATTTGTTTCCTTCTTCTGGCTCCTTCTATTGGTCCTAATGTGTATAATGCTTTGAGCTGTCTCAAAGGGAAAGGGAACTGGCATGCAATGAGCAAGAAGATACCTGCTACAACCAATGCCTAAGTCAGCAGGTTTACATGGTTTATCTCATTAGAGGCTCATAGCAATGTTTCAGCAGATGGAGTATTACCTCTGTTTTATTAACAGAAAAAAATGAAGTGTAGTGATGTCAGATTTATCCGAGTTTCACAGCTAACAAGTGGTAGGTTCAACTGGACCTCAGATAACAAAATTATCTGTGTACCTTTATACAGAACCGCATGTGGCCACCAACAGTCTATATGGTTATGCATACTGACCATAAGATCTGCACCCTGAGTCACCTGGAGGAGACAGTCAGGAGGTGAAAGACCCATCGCATCCCCTATGATGAAGGTGCTTCTATTATCCACATAACCTGAGGTCATCAGATAGGAAGAGCTAGGATTTGAACACGGGTATTCTGGTTCTTCTCCCTGCCCTAGATTTGCCCAAATGTGTTTCTTTTCATTGTATAATTTTGGACACAATGTTTTAGAAGACAGTAATTCTAAAGCCAGCACAAAGCTCCTTACTGAGAGTCAGGAATGAGAGATAATCAAACAAACATTTTCTATAATGAATGTCACACAAACCCAACTGACTGGCTTCCCATACATTTACACGTGTCATCCATGTGTGGGTATTTCAAAGAACAGATAGTATGGAATCTTGGAAACCTATCATGTCATTATGTGTGATCTTTAACACATGGCTTCAGCTTTCTGAGCCTCAGTTTCTTTGCTGTTAAAAAGAAGCTAACCACTTCTGCATGAGACAGAACAATGGACATATTTGATAATATCCAGCATGTAGAAGCATTCAAGAGGACAGCCAAGGACTCTCTTATTCTCACTTCCCATCCAGGGGTGGTCTGGCTTGAGTCATCAGTTGGAGTCCACCCCACCTTTTTTCCAGGTGGTCCCAAAAAATTCTTGGTGAGTGGCCCTACAGACATGGTCTCTTCAAGGGTGATGGTGATGATGTGAAAAATTACTAATGTCTACACTGGGCTCTCACTGAGTCACTCCTGAACCCAGTGGTGACTGGAATAAATCACCCTGATGATTTACTGTCAATGTCACAATGTCAGTCCCTTTCCTCCTTCCAAGGAACCCTGGTAAATGAAAAGGAGATAGAAAAGGACGGCAAAGGAGACAGAAATGAAGTCGCATTTCTGTCACTTCGGGGTTTTCTTTATGTTCAAAAATGAAGTTCTTACTGGAGCCACAATTGCCAAAGAGGATTCCAAAATAATGCAAGAGAGCTCAGAGGAACCAGGCAATGTGTGTGATGAGAACAGCAGCATCACAGGAAAATATTATAGAGGGAAAAAGTCTTATTAATCAGATAGAGGAAAGAGTTGGTTTGCCAATTAAAAACATTTTTTTTTTTTTTTACAATCTGCATGTGCCTCACCCAGATACACTGGAGGCCACATATAATAAGGACAATAGATGGTCAGGCTAATGAGCATACCTTCTGGGGTGGAGGGGCTGAGTTGGACCCAGAGTCTTACATATTTACTTATTCAGAGTAGAGAAAAATAGAGACATATAAAGAGAATGTCCCCACCCTCCATTGGGGACAACTGGCTAACAAGCAGCAGAGACAAGATAATGGAATGTATCCAAGTGTATTAAGAAAAAAGATATTACAGAACAAGAAGCCAGAAGGAGGGAGAGGGAGAGAGAGAGAGGAAAGGTGTGGAGAAGCAAAAGGTAAAGGGGGTAACTCTTGAGGTTTATGGGTTCTGGAAGAAGAAACATCAAGGAGTTGTTTAATAAACATGGGATAGAATCAAGAGCTTTCTCTTTAAGGCTGAATGATAGTGTAAGGAGTAGAGCTTCTGATGTTTATGAGGATGGTCTTAAGGGTAAAGACTGTATTTTGTTTATCTTGTGGAACCTGCTGCCCAGCACAGTGCATGATACATGGTAGGGGCTCAGGGAGTGTTGAGTGGGTCATTACCTATGGCAGAAGAGTGGTCATCTTGATTCCCGTAGGACCCTGCTATCCTGGAGTATGAATGGAGTCCAGACCCTACCAGCAAATGTGGGGTGGAGGGTGCTAGGGGGGGAGAGAGAAAACCCCAAGTACTCCAGTGAGGTATATGGGAAGGAGATGCTCAGGGGCCTAAGAGAAGAATTTCTTCAGCCCAATGCATGGCCCACGGGCACCCAAGCAGCTCGGAGTGCAGGTGTGGGCTCTGTGCTAGAGCATGTGGAAGAGAAACAAGGAATGGGCAGTAGTGTTTGGAAGTTTTCTCTCAAAGGGCATTACACCTGCCTGGACCCCTTTCAATCCTGTGGCCCACCAGACCAAACAGCTTTCCACCCCTTTCACTCTCCCAAATGGATTATTTTGTTTGTCTTTCTCTTGATCTAGACACTCAGTTGAGTGTCTTAGTTCACCAAGATTTTTAGCCTAAAGATTCAGTCTAATCACAGACTAGAGAGTCATGGAGGAAGAGAAGGGACCCATACTGAGTACTCCTCATATGCCCAGCACTGTGCTAAATACTTTACTGTCTCCTCCAGCCCTCACAGAAAAGATATTGTTGTCCTGGGCTCATGATGAATTATATGATGATTAGAGGTGATTTCCAACTTGCTCAAAACCACCCAGCTTTCTGCCTTTAACCCGTCCCCCACAAAGCCACATGGGCACTCACTATATCAACACTCATTGTTGGGCTGGAGATAGTGGTGCTGGTGGTGGTGATGAAAAAGGGGACAGTGATCATTTATATAATTTCATTGCAACAACCCTGCCTTATTTATAGATACAGAAACTAAGACTCAGAGAATTTAAATAATTTACCAAAGATCACATAGGTGGTAGATGAATTCTTAAAATGTTCCAGAAACTTCTTTAAAATGTGCCACCCTGCTGGAGATTGGAGGGTTGCGAGTAATGAGTTGAGTTTAAGAAACACATTCTCCCCTCATGCCCAGTTTGTGGCATTTAGGCAAATTATCCCTTTATAGTGGTAATCAGTAATCAGAGCAGTTAGATGATCTATGGCTTTTCTGCTGCCAATTTTCAAGGGGCTGTTTGCAGGCTCCTCTCTCTTATTGCAGGGCCTTAAAGTCGCATCACAGAGGGAAGGAAGGAAATGAACAAGTCTGACCAGAGAACCAGCTTGGCAAAGAGCACCAGGGAACAGGGAGTAAATCTCAGCCATTTAATATCAGTTTTTGTCTCTTATTGATCCATTTTATTTTCCTTTTTCAGAACAGGAGCGTCCCTGCAGTCTAGCTCATCAGTGGCCTTTAAAGGCTTCCTATTGATCCGTGAAACTATTGTCTCAGTTTGCATTACCCCTTTTGGAAACACCCTTTGCTTTTTGGTCATGTTCTATATTTAGTTCGCATCCCAAACATGGCTTCATTTCTGGGAGTAAGGAGCAGATGTCTTGGACAGACATCAGGAAGCAGTGGACTTGATTTCCGAATGCTTCTGGTACCTGCTTTTGGGCTCCAGGAAGTCTCCAGCTCCAAAGAGTGAAGGGGAATGTTGTTAGAGAAGTGAGGGTCTAGAGAGGACTCAATGACCTGATCCCAAAGGGGAAAGTAAGAGTTGAAACAAGAGCCTCCATTTCTTGAGCACTTTCTCCAGGATTCAATCCACAACAACCCTGAGAGAAGAAACTGAGGCTGAGAAATATTTAGTTGCTTGTGGGAACACACTCAGCTTTGACTCCTGGTTGCATGAGTAACTACCTGCATATTAAAATAATTTGGTAAAGGTTTCACATATCCAAGATGAGAATCATAATGGAACTTTCTAGAGTTGCTTTAAGATTCCCATGAGGTAATGTATCTGAGGCCCTTAAGAGGGTGTTCAGCACAGGGGAAGTGCCCAGTGGATATTTGGTGAATGAGGAGAGACCCCCTTCAACTGTGTCCTTATAAGACTCATCCATGTACCCTGTCCTCCATCGTTAGATGAAAATTTAGTTCTTCTTTCTAAAACTAATACTTAAAATAAAGTCTAGATTTCAGACGAAGAGAAAATGTATTTGAAAATGGCTAGTATAGTGTCTTCCAGGTAGTAGTAGGTGCTCAATAAATATTGGTTTATTCATTTATTCACTGTCCCTAGCCCCTGAGGAACTAACCATATGTCTCCAACATCTACCAGTTTCCTTTTTCTGCACCTTCAAATGGAACTTCCCCTCACTCCTTATTGAACCTTCTCCAATATTTTTCTGCTAAGCAACCTGAATCTTCATTAGAAGTCTTCATTTCTCACTGTTCAATTTTTGCTTCTTAACTCCTAGAAGCTGCTTTCTGACTTTCCAAAGCTCAGATCTTTTCAAGGTTCTGTTGACTTGCTCATTACTTTATATTCATCCTTGTCAGCCTCTCCCTGGCTCTTGACAATGTGCATTATCCTCTCTTCTTTGCCAAAATGCTCTCCTTCCTTGGCTTCTGGGTCATTTCATTATTTCATACATTTATTCACTTACTCAACATTTTCTGTGTGCCTTTGTGTATTGTGTGAGGGACTGGAGGTAGGTGTGACTTCTCAAGGAGTGTCACACACAACAGTGGATTCTGGTTGTCTCCTCTCTCTTCCACCCTCATCTACTCCCCACCCTGATTGATTCTTGTAACCCCTGCTCAGATAACACCTTCTATTCTACAAAGACACCCTGACTGCCTTTCAACAGGGACAATGATTTATTTTTCTCTGTACCATTTCCATTCTATTAGACTACTGTTGTCACTGCCCATTTCCCCTTGTTTTGCACCTGACCCTCACTGTGTGTTTCTCAGGGGCATGACATAGACAAGACTCAATAAATATCTATTGAGTTAAGTGGAATATTTTCAGTAATTTCTTCACTCTTTGGCTTTCTTCCTCTTTTTCATTCTGGCCCATAAATTGAGATGTGCCTTTAGAAACCCAATTATTGTATATTCATGATCCTTGAACTTGCTTGTTGATCATAAAACAAGCTTTGAAAAATAATTACTGTTTATTCTACTGGAGTCTTTCACATCATCTTGCATGTAACATACAAAATTAAACTTGTGTTTCTTTGTCAACTGAGACCTCCACCCCTAAGTCAGGACTTATATATTATTGAGGCTGCTGATCTCCTTGACTCTAGTAAGTCATCTTTTTTATTAGTTTCTTGGCTGGAAGTCTGAAATCAATGAGTCAACAAGGCCATGCTCCCTCTGAAAGCTCTAGGGAGGAGACTGTTCCATACTTCTCTCTTAGCTCCTGGTGATGGCAGGTAATCCTAGGTGTTCCTTGACATTTGGCTGCATCACTCCAGTCTCTACTTCCATCTTCACATGCCCTTCTTCCTCTGTGTGTCCATAGTGTGTCTATACCTTCACAAGGCTTACTTATAAGGATCCCAGTCATCAAATTTAAGGACCACCTTAATCTAGAATGGCTTCATCTTAACAAATTATATCTACAAAGACGCTATTTCCAGATAAGATCAGTTTGGGAGAACATTATTCAACCTAGTATTTTTTCAATCCATCTTGCTAACACCATCAAAATCAGATTCCCAAACAAGACTTGGCTATATCCCTCCAAGTCTCAAAAATCTGAAACAACTTTAAAGTCCTTTACTTCCTTCATCACCATAAGCTGCTGAAACAGCTTGTTTTCAATCATAATACAATTACCTTTATTTTAAGTACTTTAAAAAAATTGTGACCCTGATTAAATTCCATAGAACGAAAGTTTAATGTGTCCTCTTTATCCCCATTTCCCTAAGTGCTGCACAGTTCATGTGTGGATATTCGATAGGCATCCATTGAATGAATACATGGTGAGTTGAATATCAGATTTTGAAGAGTCCTCCATTACCTATCCCTGTACCATCTGCTTCAGTTAGCATTTGCTGAGTAAAAAATTAGGTGCTTTCAATAAATACATGTTCTTGATTGATTAATCCATCAACCAGGTTTCCTGATCTGAAGCATTTTGAATGTTGGTTGCCAGGAGGCTGCGGTGGGGGGCAATGGAGGGGTAAAAGGATGGGCAGTGGAGACACTTGATCAGCATTCCAGCTTAGCACTTCTGGGGCCTGTCCAAGCTTTCCATTTGCCTGAGAACTCCTAGCCTTCTAAGAGAAATAATAACAACTTTGGAACCATGGATGGTGGGGTCCAGGACAAAGAAATTAAGATCTATTAAGAACAGGTAACATGGCTTCTTTTCTGTACTGAAAGCGTTCCAGCAAGGCAGGAAGTTACCCTAAGTTGAAGAGATGTCCAGTGACTGCATTCTCTCTTGGATCACCCATGGATCTGCAGCAGTGAATAGAGTTTGTGAGAGGAACACTACATGGTCACATGCCTTCTAAGAAGCCTTGACTTGGTGTAACTTGTACCCATGTCTCTAGAGAAGAAAGGGGCCTATAAGCTGAATGTGATTACCCCTAGAATGAAGGTAAGACTACTAAAATCTAGCCATTCCATGGACTGGCTTCAGTAGCAGACTTTTAATGGCTATCTAGGACACAGATACACACACACACACACACACACACACACACACACACACACACACACACACACCAGAAATAACTGAAGGGCAGTCCTGGGACCAACCATTTTATATGGAATTTGGTCCCAGGTCATCACAGTTGTTACCTACAGCTGAGTCAACTCCCACTCCTATCTCTACCCTAAACTGATGTGACCCAAACCAATAAAGATTAGGTGCCTGGCAGGTAAAAAGCCACATGCATCCATTATTTTATTTTCCTGTGTTCCTTTTTCTTTTCTAAGTGTCCTAAGTTACCTATTCTCTTAGCACTTACTTTTTGGGGGATTATAGAACTAAAGCAGGCTTTATTGTGTTTCAGTTCCCTTGTATCTATTTCAATAAAACTGCTAATACCACTCATTTTCAGATTTTGTGTGCTTAATAGATTGGCAATATGAGGTCATGTGTCCAAAAAGATAATTATCATTCTGGGCACTGATTGAATGGGTTCATTGTTCTCAAAATATGTGGAAGGCAAAAAGGACTTTTGTTATGGTTTTACCTGATAAGTGTGTGAGTGTGTATGTGTGTGTGTATGTGTGTTTGTGTGTGTATGTATACAATTCCTGAAACTTCACATGACTCAATTTGCCATTCCAAAATTACAGAAAGTTAATATTGTGACAGGGGAAGTGGTATTTTACTAGCAGATAAATTAAATTAGTATTTTCAGGAAATGCAAGCTGTGCAAAAGTTGTTTTGACTATTATCAGCCTGTTGGATCGAAGTGGTTGAGAGTTTAGCACATTTGCCTATTGGTTACCCAATTTTGCTGGTTTCCTAAATTTTCAACACCTGGAGTTGGTGGGTGGAGCAGCACCTTCCCATGACTTTCCACAGTAAGAACACTAGTTGACAACACGTCTTCCATGACCTTTTCATTCCTGGAGGGAGAGAGAGCCCCAACTTTGTACTTTCCCAAAGGAATGTGGGTGTGAACTGAGGGTCACCAGTCCCTTAACTCTTTGAAGATCCAAAAGGATTGATAGGAAAGATTCTGGGAAGGAACATGCAGCTTCAGACTCAAAGCAGGAAATAGAAAATGCCTGGAAATACGAGCATGGATCATACGATTCTGAACAGAGCAACCCATCCATTTCATATCTTAATGGGTTGATTAGTGCTAAGCCACAGGTGGAGATGCTAAGAGTGACCCCACATGGGAAATGCACTTTGTGTGCACCTCCTCTGTATGGCTACCCAGCATCCATATGGCACTAAACTTCCCACTGCTTTTCACCTAACCTCACTACACCCAAGATCTCAGTGGACTGGGTTTGGGTCACCATCTCTGGCCAAGCAAATTTTGTTGCCTTTTTGCTTTTTATATCTTTCTCTATCTGCAACACTGCCCCCCCCCAATCCCTCATCACTACTATGCATCATATAGTGTTAAGCACTCAATAATGCTCAACGGTTCATTCAACCTAATCAAAAGACTGGATGTAGAGACACATGGCCTTGGGTATGAGTGTCACTACACCATCTACTAGGTGAGTGAATCTGAGTAAGTGACTGAACCCCTTGAATCTCAATGTTTTGATATAGAAAACATAAATAACAGCACCCACCTTACCCATGCTGTTGAGATTAAAGGTGCCTATGTCATGAGTCATATTCCAGAAATGGGGGAAGGAAAATGCCTTCTCTAGTAGAATTTTTAATATTGTGTTTCTATTTCAAACATAATTGAAAGTAAAATAGATAAAGCATATTCTAGATTATCTGGATGTCCCTTTATAATTAATAATTGCCACTGCATCTTAGTGCCAGTGGTTGCAAACAAGTTGGTACTATATAATTTGATTGTATGAATGAGAAAAGGATAGAGGTGAAATAAACTCAAAATCATGCATTTCTGTTAAATTAATGTCAAGTAGCTTCACAGTCCCCAGTATCAATGGGGAACAATTGAGGGGTACTTGAGTACTTGAGTCATTATACTGTGTAGGCATGGGGAACTGAAATGTACCTGCACTGTAGCATTCAGTACCACTTTTATGCAGCAAGTTTTGAACCAGCTTTCTATAAATCATATCATCTGTCCCATTTAATTAAAATTATTAGCCTGAATTTTAAATCTATTGTAGCTCTCTTGGCATTTAAATTATTAATATTATTTTTATCATTTCATAGGAGCAATAAGCATTAGGAAATTAAACAGAATTTTATTTTCTAAATGTTGAAATAACATTATATTTTAATACATGTCATTTTTTTCTGTACTTTAAATGGATTCTGTGCATAACTAAGTTGGAGAAATATTCTAATAATGTATGTGAAATTCTACATGGTAAAAGGCCCCAAGGAGGTGCACAAAAAAAGCCATTTCCTTCAGCATGTTGGATGATATAAAAAATAGTACAATAATAAATAAGAGTCTCATGCTCTACCGACTGAGCTAGCCGGGCACCATACAATAATAAATAACCATAAATACATTTATTCAACACTTTCTGTGTGTATCCTTGAACATGCTAAAGATGTTGCATATATTATGTTTCTAACTAGTCATAAGCATTTGAAAACATAGGATGTTATCCACTATAATATACCACCTTCCTGCCCTCAAGGATTTGACAATTTACTGAGGAATTGACTTGTGCATATAAAGAATTCACATGAGGTTATGAGTGTCAGTTGCTAAAGGAAAGGTGTGTGAGCTCCAAGGAAGGAGGGATCTGTCAAGGTGATTATCTAGATGCTAGACTCTTAAAGGTTTCATGAAGTAAGGGTCAGAACTGGATAGACAGGATGGGTGCAATGTTCTGTCTGTTTTTCCAAATTCACTGTCCTCTGTCTGCCCCTTGCTCTGGATCCCTGGCAGCCTTTATAGATGGCAGACATAGCTTCTCTTGCAACTTGGCTTCCCTTTGGGTTCTGCCCAATGCTACCATCTTGTTCCGTAGAATATTTAGAGAAGCTTTCTACTTCTGGAGGTGCTCTGCTTCTGGAAGTCTTGCTGTGAGTGTCAGGTCAGATCATCAGGGGGACTGGATGTTCAGGATGTAGGGTCTGGCAATGGTCCTTGACAGAGCAGTTTTACAAGAATTTTCATGGGTATCACTTTTAATGTGTTTAGTCTCTGTGTTGTATGTATATCATGCATCGGTGTAGCTATTGGTGTCCCCTTGGAAATGCAGCTTTGATCTCATGGGCGTGTAATAGAGCACATAAGCAAGGCACCCAACAGGATCAGGAAGTATTAGGGTGAAATCAGTCAGAGAAGTCAAACCAAGATATTGACAAAGGCATGAGCTGGTTAGAGGAAGGTAGGAGGAGAAGGGTCTGGCTCTTCATTTCCTGGCCATCCCCTTCTTGGTGAGTTGGCTGCTCCCCCAAATAAAGACCAAATTCTCTGTCAGGCAGCCCTCTCCATACAGGTGCCCTCTTGGTTCTTGCATTGCTTCTTCTCTGTGGCCTTTCAAACTCCAGGGTAATGCATAGTCTCAACCCCAGCCCTACCACTCTTGCTAGCCCTGGGAACCTGTGTTGTCCCCTATGTTCCTAAACACTGTTCTCACCTCTGTGAAAAGTCCCTTTATTGAACTCTCCTATTACCCAGTTTGAGAATACATCTACTTCTCTCTAACCTCTGACTGAGACATGGAGGTTTGGGGAGGTGGGGGTCACTATAAGGGACTATACAGTGGGTGGAGGGCTCTAGGAAGATACAATGTATACACTAAGGTGAAGACTACAGTGAACACTGAATAAAATCAGAATAATTATTAGTGTTGCATATGCAAACCGGCTTTGTGCCTCACCAGAAATTAGGATCTTTGGCTCCAAAATTCCTAATCCTGAACATACCATCTCATTGCTGTTTCCATTTTCCATGGGAGCAAACAGCCTCTGCTTGAGTCCAAGGCAGATTACCGATTAAGTGGCAAGGTCTGAATTCAACCCAGGTTCTCTCCAACTCTACCTCTCTATCCTCATTCAAATTTCCATCAACCTCTCAGTGAGAAAAACAGTCTGATGGGGATGAGATACTGGGCTCAAGTCCCCAATTCTCTCTGGTGGACACTCAAAAGGAAGACAAGATCCCCTCCCCACCTACCCTTAAATCCCAGGGTCCTCCCCTCATTCCACCCTTAGAGGGAGGGCCAGCAGAGCCATCCCTTTTGTAGGAAAGGGCTTTCTTGAGCTCTTTCCCCCTCCAGAGAATGTTAGCTGGAATGCCCTCTCCACAGACAGCCAGAATCAGACTTCAGAACTTTCTGGGCTCCTCTAAGTTACTAGCTGTCCATGTTGCACCTGGCTGCTTTGCAGACCCCCAGGTCCTAGACTCTAGCTAGCTGCTCTCTCTGGGCTGGGGTGAACCTGCTCCTCAGAGAGCTGAGGCCTACAGAATGAGCATGCATTAATGTGATTTCCTTGTGGTTAAGACCCTGAAAAGGCCTACTGTGACTATCCAAGAAAATCCGGGCTTCAGGCACGCGGACCTGGCAAAGAATGTGCTGGAAAACTTGGACACATGACAAGATTTAGGAGAAGGAAAGATCTTTAGATATCGATAATATTTCTTGCATTTGTAAATGTTTTCTTTACATGTTTATTATTACATTTTTGCAAAGGATGGAATATTTTATTGGAGAGGGAAGGAAACACAGATTTACCAAATCAGAATCTGCATTTTAATAAGATCTCCGGGTAGCTTAAGGGCACATGGATTACAAGGCTGTATAGGACTCGGTGGTCAAAATGCACCATGCATTATTTCATTAAGTCCCTTCGAGTTCAAAATCATGCTCTGTCTAGATTTTTTTGACTATATAGTACAGTGCAGGAAAATATGCTGTGAGAAATACTTTCACATCTATCTTTGAGCAAATGATAATGACAATTATTATCATTATTGCTATCACTTACTGAGTACTAATTATGTGCCAGGCCACTTGTTGAATCCTTTATAACAACTATCTCACCTTATTCTTATGATGGCCTACAAAAGAGGGACTACTCTCATTTCAGAAGTGATGTTATTGGACATTTTTTAAATGAAGTATTTCAAATAATGATGCTATTTCTACTACTTCTGATGGTCATGATGATAGCACTTACTGGGCACTTTCTTCTAGAGACTCTATTACCTGTTTGTTTGTTTTTTTTAAATTTATACCTCAAACAATCCTAGGAAATCAATTATTATTAGTAATCTTCTTAAAAACTAAGGTAAACAAGGCTCTGAAGTTGCATATCATGTCCAAGGTCATAGGATCCCGATCTGGACCCAGGACTGTCAGATGTCCCTGTTCACATTCTCAGCGTCATGCATGAGCAGGAATGTGCTAATTTGTTTCTAGTTCTTTAGTGTATCCTTGGGGTCTCACCTTCCAATGCTGGGCTTTTAGCAGGCCATTCTTCTCCCCACCCCACCCCCACCCCCAGACCCAAGCCTTTGTGTGTGGATAGACAGAGAGGGATCATGCCACTGCCTCCTCAGCAGGGATGGGCTTAGAGGAACAGAAGACTTTTTTTCTAATCACAGCTGTACACAACAGGGCTATAGGCATCAGGAGCCTCAAACATTCAGACTCTGGCCGCGTGGCAAACATCCCAGGACTTTGCAGGGAACAATGGGCACTGAACTGCAGGTGACCCGACCTGCTAATCGCTGCCTGATTACCAGCTAATCAGTGCCTTGTTTGGGACTCTGAATACCAAATCCCTTTGGACTGGGCTGGGCCCTAGGGGGCAGTCACCTGGTTAATGTGCTAGGGTGAGGCAGGGGGTCATGTGTTCCAGCACAGAGTGGCCAAAGGCCGTCGTTGGGGAAGTGGTCACGGGGTCTGTCTCTCTCCAGCTGGTCCTGGACAGCTATAGCTCTTGTCAACAGCATGGAAGTGAATAGAGGCAGAGGAGTTAAAGACCAATCTGTGGAGAAAAAGCTGATCCCACGTTTCTGGGCACAGAGAAAATAAAAGACACTTTTCCCCAGAAACTCTCCTGAAGAGGTCTCAGACATAATCCAGAGGAGAGTATAGTTACAACACCACTAACACCCTCATGGCTATAACCACTATTACAGCCACCACCATCACTAACCCTATACTCACCACCACTACTACTGTTGCTGCCACTACCCCCATCATCAGGACTAACATCACCATCACTACCATCAACAGGATCACCACCATGTCCTTCAGTACTAACATCACTATTATTCCAACCATCACCACTTCCATCATCACCACCATTACCTCTATCACAACCGATAGAATCACCACCACCTCCATCATTAATACTATCATCACTATCATCACTCCCACCATCACCACTACCATCACTACCATTATCACCTTTATCCCACCCTCATCCACACTATCACTACCATTAACATCTTTACACCCCTACCTCCATCACCACCAAGAATACCACCACTGCTACTGCCACCATAACACAACCACCATACCTTTCATTGCTACCACTGCTGCACACTGTCATACCCTAAGAAAACAATTTTGAGTAGTGTTTTAAAAACACTGGTTTGAGAGTCAGATAAATTTAGGATTGACTCCATGAAGTACTAGATGTTTGAGCTTGGGCAACTAAATTATTTGAAACTCAGTGTCCCCAAATGGAAAATTTGAGATAATAATATAATCAACTCATAAGATTTTGGCTTATACAGGCCCATTTGTCACGGTGCTTGGCACATAAGAAACACTTAACAAAAGCTCACTCTCACTATTTATCATTATTTCTGCCCCAGCTTCATTTCAGTACACAGCTTCTGCTATTGCATCATTGCTTGACAATGGTTGGGGACAGGACCATTTATCCTTCACCATGATATCATGGGATCCTCTAGGCTGCCTGACATCCCTCAGAAGTATGGATCTGGTCGTGGTTCCATGAGTTGAGGAAAGTTTCAATTTAGAGTTAGCTGTCAGGGATTGAATCAACATCTACTTTTTAAAAGCCATGTGACCTTCAGAACTTTCTAACCTCCCAGATACTCCCTTTCCTCTCCTGAAAAATGGAGAATGATAATCTCTCCCTTACAGAATTGTGAGAGGATTACATGAGATATGACAGGGAAAAGCCCTGGAAGATCAATAGGGGCACAGTAGGCATGCAGTGCAGCGAGTTGTTTGCCCACTACTTTAGCTTAGGAGAAATAATTATCAGAAAGTGGAAAGCTCATGCCTTGCTTAGAAACCTTCTTACTGGGGGGGATAAAACCAGGTCTTCCTTGCCTTGGGCTGGTGATTCAATTGGTTGGAATGTTGTCCTGTACACCAAGTTTGTGGGTTCCATTCCTGGTCAGGGCGCATACCTAGGTTTCAGGTTTGATCCCGGTTGGGGTGCCTACAGGAGGCAACTGGTTGATGTTTCTCTCTCAAATTGATGTTTCTCTCTCTCCCCCCAACCCCACCCCATCTCTCTAAAAATCAATAAAAGTATATCCTTGGGCAAGGATTTCAAAAACAAACAAACAAATATGTCTTCCTCTCCCTGTTCCCAAGAAAGCTGACCTCTACACTCTGACCAGCTCCGCAAACCGAGTGTACTGCTAAGGTCTAATAAAAGGTTACCTTTGCCCGGTTGCTTCAGTTCTAGGAAGCTGTTCAATGTTTGACTATATTTCTCCAAACTCATTTAAAAACAGTTCATCAGGTTAGTTCAGATGAATTATTGCTCCTTGGGAGTTTTCCAAACCCTGGAATTCCTTCAGAGAGAGTTGGATTCTGTTCCATTCTTGGAATTCAGCTCCGTGACCCTCTCTGTGACCCCCGATCATGAATACAGTGTAAATAACCTGCTGTATCCTGCACTAAGAGAGAACTCCCTGACCTCCTGCTTGCAGAATGGAACCACCTCTCTTGGGCTTCCTAAAGCAAGAATGTTAGACAACCTCCTTCATTTCCCTTCTTCACTTCTATGGCTATCACTCACTAATATTTTGGTAGTGTACATTAATAGAATAGATTTGCCCCCAAAATGTTGCATGGTAAAAGAAGAGGGGAAAAAACCCTTCCATCAATCAAAATTGGTTCCTTCCTAGTCTATATGAAATTTATACCACAGTGGAAAAAAACCCTCAGCAGAATTTCCACCCATAACGGTGTAACACAGGCTGCCCATGGAAGGTCACGAGAGGCAGTGATGAATTATCAACTCACACAAAGAGATGGCTAAGAATTAACTTTGGCAAGCCTAGCACCTGGCTGGGGCCACACTGGACCCTGTCCACTAACATCAGGACAAGTAGACTGCCAGTGCTTCATGCGTTGAGTTTTTCTCCTTGTGGAAGCCCGATTTAGCCTCCAAGTAAGAAAGAAAGGACACAGGAAGGAAAATTTGCTGGCAGATCCCTAAATTCTGACTTGAACAGTTTCAGATACCACCCTCTCCCCTACAATCCTGAAACTTTTGTGAGGATGGACTGATCCTGCTGATTTCCGCCCACCTGCTGACAGAATTGGATCCCTTATTTTAGGCCAGCCACCGTGTTGTTTCATTGCCATTTGATCCTCCCAACAATCCTGGCTGGTTATGTCCTTATTTTTCACCCAGTGCTGCATTTTTGAGAACTTTGCATATCGCTAACTGGTAATTCCATCTGATTTTTTTTTCTATGCTGCACGCATAGTATTCCATAATGGGCCCCACAGCATTTTACTTCCCCGTTTCCTCAACTGTGGACCCCTTGGTTGCCCCCTTGGTCCAACAGACGACTCTATGACATGTTCTTATAGTCTCTTTTATGGACTCCAGTAAGGATTCTTTGGGATATCCTAGAAGTGAAACTTGCATCTGCTCCCTCCCTTGCTTCTACTGAAGATAGATACTTGATATTATGAGATCATTCTTTAGGATAGCTTCACTAATCTATACTCCCAAGAGCAATACGAGAGGAATCAAGTGTTCCCACACCTCAGGCCAATACTTGGCATCACCCAGCTTTCTCATTTTTGCTAATCTGATGGGGAGTGAGCTGTATCTTTCTAGATTGGATTTGCATTTCTCTGATGACTAATGAGTTTAAACACCTCTTCATATTGTGGTAGCCATGTGGATTTCTACACCTGTGAGTTGCCTGTCATATCCTTTGCTCCTATTACTATTGGATTTTATGATCCTTTTCTTGTTAACAAGTGTCCATCACATATGCAAAATTGATCCTAAGTCAGTTTTAGACATTGGAAAAATATTGTTTCAATTTGTTTATGTTTTTTTCAATACTCACGCAAGGGAATTTTCTCCATTTATCTTTAGAGAAAGAGTGGAAGGGAGGGAAGAGGAAGGAGAGAGAGAGAAAGAGAGAGAGAAACATCAATGTGAGAGAGACACATCCACTGGTTGCCTCTTGAATGTGGACCTTGCAACTGAGGAATGCTCCCTTGACCAAGAATCAAACCTGAGACCCGTTAGTCAGCAAGCCAATGGTCTTACCACTGAGGAAAATGGGCTAGGGCTCAATTTGTTATTTTTTAACTTCATTTTTGCAATCCTTTATTAATAAGAACTCCAAACTTTTGGAATAATCAAAACCATCAACTTTCCCCCCTTATTGTTTGTGAGTTTGGGTCTTGATTAGAAAGTTTGTTCCACCTCCAAGTCATAAAAATATTCCTCTAATTTTTTTTTTCTGTTAACTTAATTTTGCCTCTTATTTAACCTCTTATTCATCTGGAGTCCACCTTTGTGTAATATAAGGATATAGATTTTCTTGTTCTCCATATGGTGAGTTTCTCAATACCATCCACTAACTAATCTAACCATTCCCCAGGATGGATAAGCTGTGTTAATCATACTTCAAGTCCTCATTTATAAATAGGCCTGTTCTGTTCCTTGCTCTCTGTTCTTTAGCCAGTACCATACTGATCTTATTATTATAGTTGTGTAGGATGTCAGTATTTTGTAGGGTCAGCCCCTCCCCCATATTCTTCTTTTTCATGGTTGACCTAGCTCTCTGGGGAACTTTACCCTTCTGCATCCATTTGAGCACAATATTTCTGTGTTTCACAACAATAAATTTAAAAGAAATAAATAAATGCAGCTGGAGTTTTGCTTGCGATTGCATTGGACTTGCTCCTCATCCTTTAAACAAAGCAGGGTGTGTATGTGTCTCAGATACAGAACCCAAGTCTCCGAGAAGCACTCTCATTACACTTGAGTCCAGATGAGTGTGCTACTCCAGTGTAGGACAGTGGCTGTCTCTGGACCTCACGCCCCAGGGGAGCCCAGGGTGGCGGTCAGTTTGGTTTGGGCAGTGCTGCTGATGCCTGATCCTTTCTTGAGTAATGACTCTGCTCAGGAAACTGTGCCTCCAGGCTCAGATTTCCCTCATTTAAGCTTGTGGCTTCTTGGCCTGGAGCCTGTTCCCTTCCCAAAATGTTTGTTAGTGTAGTGGCTTTTTATGGCACTTCATGGAAAAATGAAAGAGAGGGGAGACCACTGTATCTGCAAACCAGCCTGTCTTTAACCTTCTCTTACTGGAACTCGAATCCTCTGCATACCTTGTTAGCAGACAACTTCAAATATATTTTTTTCCATCCAAGCTCACAATTGGAATGTTCTTTACCTCTCGACTCGAGCCAGGACAAATGTGGCCCAGGCTCTGAGAAACAGCCCGTTCTTTAGAAGAGTTGTACAGCAGTTTTTGCACAACATTTACAAGCAGCTATCTGCGTGTGCATCAGGAGAGGGCTTGCTTGCTGAGAATCAGAGGGTGGAGGCCACTCTGCCATTGCAAGGTTGATCCCGGAGGCAACGTTGACAGGCTCACTCCTCTGTCCCCTGAGCCCCACGTCCAGTTTTATAGTCACACCTGGAAAGCTCTTTGGTTAGACAGGCAGTTTCTCAGCTTCTGGAAAAGGAAGCCAGGAGGCCTATGATACAACCTGTTTCCGCTAAAGGGCGGGAAGTCGGAGATGCTGGCTGGAGTATCAACAGGGCAAGAGGGACCAACACCAGGTCTCCAAGAAATGTCATGTTTTTCTTAGAACCAGGCCCTCTATTACACACAAATTTGAGATTATCTCGGACAATTATCTAAAATTAACTGTGGCTTTCATATGAAAAACATTTAGGGGAGGATCAGATAAGAAGGAGGCCTATTTATAAAACTTGCCATGGGGGAAGAGGGCAGAGTGAAAACAAGAAGGAGAGAGAGCGCACACTGCACAAAATGATACCAAATGTACTTCAGGCGCCATAAGCCACAATGCTAACTTTCTCCCTCTGCCCCTCATTAATAACAGAAAGGAAAACTTTCATCCTGCTTGTCTGTTCACCCAGAGTCTCTTTGAGAAAATTCTGTTCCAAGGAAGGAATGCTGGCTTTCCGTCTCATTCTGGATACAAACAGGATCAGTGACTATAGGTCAGAGCCCCTGAGATCAGCATAGATCAAAATGTTTGTTCCTAGGGTTTGAAATACTAGCCAGTGATTTCTGGCTCTAGAGTGGTTATTTACAGGCCGGAACTCATTGGAACAGTGAATAGAATGAGAAATGGGAACGGGGCAGAATCCAGTTGAAGATCCCATTTGAAGTCCTCCGGGCCACACAGATACCCAAAGAAAGTGCTTGAGTGCCTCTCAGCATCTGCGCTCTTTACTTAAAGAGAGCAACTCACTAAGGAGTGTACTGCTAGTATTTCCATTTTACAGAAAGGAAATTAAGGCTCAAAGAATTTACTTGGCTGGAAAGAAAATGGGCCAGAATTTGAAGTGAGCCTGAGTTCAGAGTTCACACTCTTGACTACCACACCAGATGACCTCTACACAACCACTGTCATCCCTATTCCACATGGCATCCCTGCTGCCACTCTGCACACACTGCATATATTCCAAGGGAAGGGAGAGGGGTCTAGGGATGGGTGTGTGAGAGGAGGGATATATTCTAAGCAAATACTTCTTGAGCAGATCAGTAACAATAGTTCAAATAAAAACCACCATAAAGTGAGTGTGCACTGTGTGACAGACCTGATGTATGTTTTTGCTTATAATTCTCACAGATGCCATGCACACAAGGCCATTTAAAACGATTTAATTTTTAAATTGCATTTGACATTCAATATTATATTATTTTCACGGGTACAGCATAGTGGTTAGACATTTACATGACTTACGAAGTGATCCCCCAGAGTCTAGTATCCACCTGACACCATTCATAGTTATTACAATATTATTGACTATATTCCCTATACTGCATTTTACATTCCTGTGACTATATGTAAAGGTCAATTCTGTACTTCTTAATCCCTTCACTTTTCCCTCCAGCCCCCCAGTAGCCACGATATGGAAGCAACCTAAATGTCTATTGATAGATGAATGGATAAAGAAGTTGTAAAATATATATATACAGTGGAATATTACTCGGACATAAAAAAGAATGAAATCCTACCATACAAGGCCATTTTACAGATGGAAAGCTCCATGCTACCAGAAGCTGAGTGGGATTTGAACTGTCGAAGTCACAGGACCACTCACTTTCCATGGTCCGTCCTCACCACTGAGACCCTGGGTGCTTCAGGCTATGTCTGCATTGTTTTTGCTGCCGCCACCTAGACACCGGATGGCAAAGAACAAATGATCCCAAACACCAAAATCAGCCCAGTGGGAAATATTTACCCACATACTTCCAGACTTTCTGGCCCCACCTCTGTTCCCTGACAGAGAGAAATGGCAAGAGAGGAAGGACAGTTTTTATAACCTCTTTCAGCTCGAAACCATGTTTCCTGTGCACTTAGCAGGTCTTAATGGAAACCAAACATTCTCTCAGGCACCTATATTCTTAACGCCCCCAGTCAAGTGCCCACGTGGTTAAGAGAACTGAACCAACAAAAACATTTTTTAAAAATATCAGAACACAGCGTGGAAGGGACCATCGCTAATTCAAAGGGGCAGACTTATTTCCTAAAGGTTACAAAGAGGTGAGTTTTTCACAAGATTCTAGCTCAAGGCCACATTTGCAAAAGCATAATCATTCCTCTTGCAAGGTTTGTTTACTGGCCATTAAAAAAAAAAAAAGTAAAACAACTTTTACTTTCGGCTCTCCGAATAAGGACTGTTTTTCCAGCTGTGTAGTCTGAGGAGGATACAAGAGGCCTGGTTATTCTCCCCCCTTCCCGCCCCCCCCCCCCCCCACCTCGCAATGGGAGCAAAATTTCTTACACAATTTTGTTAGGGCTGAACTGCACATAGAGCAGTTTATTTATAGTGTTTTATCGCACACCTGTTTGGATATGGGCTGTTTTCTGGTATTTAAACAAACCACGTCTTGCCAATTGCTTTATCTACAACGTCTCATGCTTTTGCTGCAAATGTTTCATATTAATTCAGAAGGAAACATCAATTGCCCCATGAAAATTATTAGTGAGGACTGAAATAACCTAATTGTGACTTACTTCTAACATGTTATCATTGAAGAATTATATCCCAGGAATCCGTTTAAAATGCAGTAAAAAGCCATTTCACTGTACTTAAGGGGAGAAACAAGATAAAGACTTTTGGATTAAATCCTTTAATAAAAAAAAATTAAGCCACCTGCTTATTTGGAGCTAGTATGTTAAGGAGAAAGAAAAACATTGCCATTTTAGATCATAGTGGGCCATGTTACACACTATGGAAGTTTTGGGGAACACAAATAGCAGTCTCAGAATTTGGGTAAAAGACCTAATTTCAGTTTTATGACTCTCTCTAAATCATTTAAACTCTAGGCACCTCCCTCAGTAAAATGTGGGTCATAATAACTAACCATGGGTTAGACATTTCAGTTCAACCCATGGTTACTGAATAGCTATTAAGGGATAAGTCTTGTGCTAGGCCTCAGGGTGCAGAGATAAATGTGACCAGGTCTCCATTTCCAGGTTTCCACACTCGATAGCCCAGTACATGGTAGATTTTTATTGCATGTTAAGGGAATGTGAATTTTTATGTGTGGATTCATACATAGCTAACTATAAGCCAACACTAAATCTGTGGAATTAAAAACTCAATGTTTATATGAGAGGGTTGATTTTATGTGCAATTTTAAAACAGATGGGAATACTAGCTTAACAAACTGTATTAGTTATCTATCGATGAGTAACAAATTGCCCCCAAAATCTAGTGGTTTGAAACAATAAACATCTATCATCTCCCAGTTTCTGTGGGTTAGGAACCTAACTGTGGCTTACCTGGGTGCCTTTGTGTTAAGGTTTCTCATAAAGCTGCAGTCAAGGTGTTGGCCAGGGCTGCAGTCTCATCTGAAGGTGCAAATGAAGAAAAATCTTTCAAGTTCAATCACATGATGATAGGCACCACTCAGTCCTTTGCTGGCTATTGTACTGAGGGCCTCAGTTCTTGCTGGCTATTGGCTGGGGGCATTTCCTCAGTTTCTTACTGTGTAAGATTCTCCATAGGGCAGTACATAAAGTGACAGCTGACTTCTCTTGAAGTGAGTCAGAAGAGAGAGTACCTTGACTTGATAGGCTCAAAATAAACCACAGAAGGAATTTAAGTAAAGGCATAATATTATCATATTTGCATTCTAAAAGATTATTCTGGCTTGAGATCCTCTCATAAGTTAAGCATAAGTATCATTATCATTCCCCCCCCCTTAACCCCCACTCCCGAATTTCCATTGCTATTGCAAACCCAAAAATAGTTGAACAAACATGTTCTGGCTGCCTACCTGGCTGGGGAGCATTAACAGAGTTCCTGGATATCTGAATTCAACCCACCAAAGTGTAGGTTCAAGCCCTCAGAACCAGACAGGCAACATCAATAAAGGCACTCCCTGGTTTAATTAATATATTCAAAATATTCCCATGACCACAATTGACTTCTTGGGTTCCTAAAAATTATAGATTGAGGAGATTATGGTGGAAATGGAGCTGGCAACAAAGTTGACTTGATTCTATCTACTTGCTGTTAAAACATCCAAGCCCACTCTTCCCCTAATCAAACTGATATTTTCTTGTGCATCCAAACAAATATATCCCTCAGAGGATAGGATAAGAGAAAATATGCCTCAGAGTGAGAAGTGCCTACTCAAACAACTCAATTCACTTAATTACTTCGAATCTTGATTTCATTTTCTGGATTATTGTAATAAGATTAATATCCACCTCATAGCATTGTAATGAGAGGATTAAATGCTACAGTATGTGAACTCCTTAGCACAGGGCCCATCACCAGTGTTGCCCAAAAATTTAGTAGTTTGAAAATATATATGCTTGTATTGGTTAACTATAGTTACATAATAAATTACCACAATATTTGTTTAGCTCACAGGAAATGTGGATTGGCTAGAATAGGCTGATTCAGGCTGGGTGTGGAGAGTGGTTATGCTGATCTTGACTGGGCTCATCTACATGTCAGGTGATCAGCTATGGTGTTAGCTGATTTGTGCTCCATGTGTCTCTCTTCCTTCTCCTGAGATCAACAGGCTAGTCGGTCCTGATCACCTCATGGCATTGGCAGAAACACAAAAGAGCAGAAGAAACACACAAGACATCTTAAATCCCAGGCTTAAAATCGGTGCACTGTCATTCTATTGGCCAAAAGTAGACACATGGCTGAACAGAAAGTCAAGGGCAGGGACATGTACTCCACTCGTTAGGGGGTGGGACTGAGAAGTCACATGACAAAGGTAAAATATCAGAACCATCAATATAATCTGCCAAAACATGGATATCTGTTATGGTTGGCTTTTCTTTATTTAAAAAATGTTGATATATTTTTACTTATTTACAAAATTAATATTTTAATGGGAAAGATTTAGCATGTGATTCATGTCTATGTTCCCCTTTGCAAGACAGTATATAGCACAGTGTCTAGTATGTAGTAGGGGTTCCATAAAGGTTCAGTTTAATATAGAGATAACATTATAGAGGAGCTCATCAGAGGAGTATTTCAATCAGACAAGTATCTATTGAGGGACTGTAGTTACAAGCGCATTTGTAGGTCATTGACAGTCACTGGAAGACGAGGTACATTTTGCTCTGACCTTAAACGGCTGGCAGATTGGCAGGATAAATAGACCTTGTATCAGTGCTTTTGCCAGGCTATGCTGTAGGAACAAACAACTCCTACATCTCAATGGCTTAAAATAGCAAAGGTTTACTTAGTCCTTTATATTGCATGTCATTGCTTTTATCTATATTTCTTCTCCAATTGTAGATCCACACTAAAAGAGTAGACCCTGTCTAGTATATGCTTATTTGTTATAGAGGGAAAGAGTACAGTAGTCAAATTACATAATGGTTCTTTTAAAAGTTCCACTGGGATATGACATATATCACTTCCTCTCACATCCTTTGGCCAAAGCAAGTCACATGGCTTGCCTTGACATAAATGGGGTGAGAAAATGTACTCCTCTCATAGGAAGGAACTGTAGGTCATGTGATAATAGGCAAAATTACATGATCCTCTTACAGAGAGAGGAACAAACAATTGGGAACAATAGTAAAATTAGAATAATTTCAGATATGACTTGTACACAAAGAAGAGAAATATACAGTGCTATGCAAATGATATCAGATGATAATATGCAGTCCTGCCTACAAGGGACTCAAAATTGATTTATTTGGGCAGATAAGACACCACCATTAAATTGGCTGCTAGTGAGATGTGTCAGAGAAATGTATAAAAATGTGAATATCTTGGGAATTCAAAGACTGGCTGGGATCTGTGAACTAGAGAAGTGGAGGAGATAGAACTTTAGCTTAACTTGAAGGGTAAGTAAGGTTTATAAGAACAGAGAGAAAGACGGTGGCATTCTTAGTGTGAAAGATGCATAAAAAAAGATGGGGACTAAGGCAGGCAGGAGATCTGGTGCAAAGGAAGTCATTTATGAAGCGGGAGATAAAATATGAATAAGAAAGCCATTGTCAGGTATCGGCCCTGAATGCCAGTCTAAATTTAGAAGAGAAGAAAGTTACAAAGAGAAAGCAGTGTGTTCAAGGACCCTGTTTCTCAAAGTGATATCCACAGCCCAGAGCCTCGGCCTCACCTGGGAAGTAATCAGGGTGCAGAATTTCAGACCATCCTCCAGAACTCAGACCTGAAAGCTCCTGGAAATCACAGGATTTCCAGGTAACCCCAATGCATGTTATAGTTTGAGAAACAGTGCACTATAAAACCACTTTAAATGAATTAACAAGGTGAGATTGCAGATAGCATGACCAATAACTAGTCTTCTATAGATTTATAGCACCAACTTCTAAGCATCTTGTTGGTGATGACAAGGAACATAGGGAGAGACAAATGCTGTTGATAAAGAATCAAGAAGGCATGATGCCTGCAAGGGTGGAGTAGATATTTCACAGACAACCCTGAAACTGAGTGACTGGACTAAGAATGCCTGTGCTATAATGGGAATAGGAAAGTTGGGGCAGCTGGCAGGAGAAGAGTGAAGAAGAGCTGTTTTAGACACACTGAGTTTGAATGTCCAGAATGGCCTAACCATAGAGATCTCAAATGATGTGTTGGAAGAGTGTTTGGAACAAAAGGTAGTACCAATGTCATTGGGGTTTTAGGGAGTCTGATGGTAATGCATGATTGTTATGCTATGTTGGTTCTCACTCCATAGTCAATGCTTATTGGACAGAGTCAGTGCTCAGAAAATACTTGTTAAATAAGTAGCGGCTGACGGTCTTAGAAGAGGTCATTAACTAGGATGAGAAGTGTAGTGCAGCATTGCTGTAGTATGGAGCAGCATGCAGGTCCCCCAAGGAGCTTGTTAGAAATGTGGTCTCCTGGAGCCCACCCAAGCCCTGTAAACCCCACTCTCCCAGCGTGGACCCTGAAATATGACTGTTTAGATTCCAAGGCATTTGAGGACCACAATTCCAAAGACAGAAAAAATAAAAGAAAAGGAGAATTCAAGATAAAAATATGGACAATGTCCACCATTGGGAGACAAGGCATGTGCAACTGAGAAAATGAAGTGAAAACAAAACGGGTGAGGATTCCCACAATCCATCAGGATTCTCTCAGCATCCAAGTGTCTTTATTTTCCTACTACAAGAAATCCATAGTTTTGCTCCTTCTACTTCTTGGAGGTAACAATAAGTTTGCTACCAGGTAGAAAAAGCCCTATTTCATTTTCTTTCCAAGCCCCAAATGAAATCTGCCCTTATGGAATTTGTCAGATATACCTTAAGACCCTACTGTGGATGAAGACTTTCATGGAGACCAGGGAATATGACAATTAGTAAAATACACTCCCCACCCTTGAAGCATGCATTGCCTGGTGTGACCAAGTTACAACAAAAGTCCACATGCTGAGAAGTGGTCCAAAGATGGTTTGTTCAAGTGTTGCGAGGGCATTAAGGAGAAGTGGAGTAAGCATCCTCAGGGATTCAGGGAAGGCTTCTCAGAGGTGGTGGCACATGAGAAAAAAAGCAGCAATCTGCCAAATAGACAAGGTAGGCACAAGACTTCCAGAAAAGGCAAGGGTGTAGGGAAAAGAACTGAGACCCCTGTGGTCCGAATGGGCATTTGCCTATGGCTGCTGTGCATGTGAACAAGGACAGGTAGTTCAAAATGGAGAAGAGGTCCCAGATCTGTGGGTGGAGCCCAGCTGACACTGCTTAGCCTATGGGAAGCCATCAGGGTGGCACAAGGGTGGGGCCAGGAGGAGGGCTGCCCCTCCCTCCTATGCTGCCGGGCCTCCAGCCCAGGGCCATGGAGGGCAGCACCTGGAGAGAGGGAATGAGCAGAGCAAGTCCCGGCACTCCTGCCTTGTGACTCATCCTTGGCCCTTGGAGCCCTCCTCTGTGCTGAGAAACCTGGAGCTGCTATAGGAAGTTTCTGGGAAGTCAGGCTTGGGCCAGGCCAGGGCCTCCTCCACCCTCCCTTCTCCACACAAAGGCTGGGACAGGCAGCAGCTGAACCCTGCTGGGGCTCTGGGATGCCATCAGATAGAGAAGTTAGACTCATGTCAATCGATGCTCACTGAGGACTGAGATCAACTGCTACAAGTTGGGGAAACTGAGTCCTACTGAAGGAAGGTACTTCTTGAAGCCACACAGTGAGATGAGAGTAGAACATGCAGTCAGACTCAGGCATCCCAATGTGTAATGTCCTTCTGTCACATGAGAATAAAGGAGACCAACTCACTCAAGAATCCAGGCTTCAAGTTCTTTGGGATGGCTGAATGGTCCAGCCCAGAGGTCAGCAAACTATGGCTCCAAAGCCAGATCCAGCAGTGGCCATTTCTGCTTTGTCCATGCCTGATTTCAGGTTGCAGTGCTTATCGGAGTCTCTGTAACAGAGGGTGTAAGGCTGTGAAACCTAGAATGTTTGCTACCTGGCTCTTTAGAGAGAAAAAAAAATGTTAACTCCTGGTCTAGCCTAAACCTGCTCTAATTTCAGCATGAAATTGCTAGGGAACTGATATAAAATAATCAGTACATTTGAGGACAGGGGGCAGGAATGTACCATTTTGTAAGAATCCCAGGGGTTTTGATGCAGATGGTCCAAGACCACACTCTTCTTTACAGAGGTCCAGGGTGCAGTTCCTGGCTCAGAGGCCCAGAGCTCTGCCAGCTGTCACAGAGCAAGGCCCACCAGGCCTCTGCAGGGTTTCTCCCAGCATATCACAGGGGTGGCCACAGAGGCAAAGGCCCTCTCTTATTAGCTGTGTAGCTAGTAGGTCAGGTTGTATAAAAATTAGTGGATTCATTTTCCTTCAGGGCCTCAGCATCCTCATCTATTAAATGAGGCACTCAGTCTTCATGTTTGCACAGATGCCCTTTTCTGCTCTGTAGTGGCTGATGTAACATAACAATTGTGCACTGTTACCAACATACCTGAAACCCCCATGACAGTGGCAAAACACCACAGAGCTGACTTAACATCAGTTTTCTAACTACCACCTTGATAGCCAACAACGTTTATTAAAAAGACCCTAACGGAATGCTGTGTAGCTAAACTTGTACATTCTTCACCAGCAGCAAGCATTTATTAACATTATTAGCCATTGTACAGGCATTTTTATTGAGCACCTATTATGTTCCCCGATGCCTGCCAGGCCCTGAGAGTACAAAGAATCATACAGGCCCTGTTTTTGAGGAGCTTGCACAACAGTTGATCCATGATCCTTGGACATTTACCATATTCACTGCTGTAACCTGGTTCAGTATTTATAGGAAAACAGAGGAATATGTATGTTTTGTGTTAATTCAAAACATATAATGATATTTCAATAATAAAAGAAATTAAAATAAATGTCCAACAACAGAGGGCTGGTGCTTAAATAAAAGGCTTTCAAACAATAGAACAATATGCAAGCACCAAAAATTGTATCTACAGCAGGGTTGGTAAACAATACCCTTTATTGACACTGGGAATTAGGTACTTTGTTGTAGGGAAGCGCCCTCTACAAATGAAGGGTGTTTGGAAGCAATCCCCCTCATTTAGATTTTGCTATAATGTTCTGCATTTCCCGCAATGACTAAAGACAACTAAAATGTCTCAGACATTGTGGAATGTCCCCTGGGGGGACAAAATTGCCCCTCTCCACTTTGAGAAGTATTGGTCTGTCGTAAAATTTCAATAACCTTAGAAATTACATATGCTATAATAGGCAACAAAACCAGAAAAGTAAAGATTAGACAGAGCGTGTGATCTTAGCTATACAAAACAATCATAGAAGGAGAAGGAAAAGGGGCAGGGGTGAGGTGCAAGAGAGAGAAGGATGGGAGGAAAGGAAGAAAATCGGGAAATGAAAAGGACTGACAAGAAATAGCCCAGAAGTTTAAAACTTGTTGCTTCCATGTGGTGAGATTATAATCATTTAGGTTCTGCTATAATGTTCTGCATTTCCCACAATGACTATACGTTATTTCAATAATCGGAACAAATGTGAAGAAAACTGAAAATACCAAGGAAATGCACAATAATAGAAGCTATTTTGGATTTATTTAGGTGGCTATATTGACAAAGCATGTTTTCGTAGACCTCTGATTTCTGAAAATTGCCTCTTCTTTCAGATTCTACCTTGGGCAGGTAGACGTCGGCCACATTTCGAGCTGCTGAGTTCGTGGCCCTGTGGCAGGATGTCATCACAGTTCAGCTGAAAGAGGATTTCCCAATCCTCTGCAAACCACTGGTTCAAACCCAGTCATGTTAATATTGATACAAATTTATGCTGACCTTACAGGCTCTTGGATCTTTTTAGAATCTGCCCCAATCATTTCTGAGAAGCTTCGGGGCATGTTTTGTGGTATCTTAAAACAACTACTTTGGGAATCTGTGTGACCATGTGTTGATATCACTGCACAAACTACCACTGGAACCCAACCCATGATAAAGGGAGTATCGCAATAAAGGGAGTCGTAATCTTTTTGCAGGTCGCCCACAACACCGCTGCCTCTGTCCACCCGGATGTCTGTGCTGACCCTGCATTCCTCAGGTGCTTCCCAGGCAGGTATGTCCTAAAATGCCAAACTACTCTGTGCCTTGAAGTCCCATGCTGGGCCGCCTAGGCAAGCAGGTGTAAACACTCTCTGCTTCTGCCTCGACCATCTCCATCCATAGCTCTGTCTATACAAGAGCTTAACAAACATTTACTATAAAGAGCCAGAGAGTAAATAATTTAGTCTCTGTGGTCCATACCGTCACTGTCACAACTGCTCAGCTCTGCCATTGTAGCAAGAAACTAGCATAGGCATTATGTAAAACAAATGGGCATGCCTGTGCTTCAATAAAACTTTATTTGTAGACTCTGAGCTTTCAATTTTATAGAATCTTTAATTGCCATAAAATAATATTCTTTAAAAATATTGAATCACTTAACAATGTAAAAAAAAAAAAAAATGACTAACGCTGGGCCACACAGAGTTTTTGAGGTATTAGGTATCAGATTGGATTTGGCCTGTGGGCCATAGTTTGTCAACACCTGCATGAGGACCAGGAGAAGAATGTGGATGGAGCTCAGTGAACAAACTGGAGCAGAAGCCAGCAGGACTCACTTGGTTCATTCACTCAATCATTCATTCAATGGCATTTATCACTTTCTGCCCATACATCAGGTGCTGTATTAGGCATCATTGTGTATAATACTGTATTTAACACACACCACAGCACAAAAACACAAACATCATTCTTCCTGCTTCATGGATAAAGAAAGGGGGGCTCAGAAAGTGACTGTACCAGACAAAGTGGCAGGTGGGAGAGAGCACACGCTTTGGAAATGGACAAAGTTGGCTTTTTTTCCTCCCAAATATTGCCTGCTTTCTCATCACCTTTGTGAACTTGGGAAAGTTACTTGGTCCCTTTAAGTAAAAAATCTTCACTTGTTAAGTATACGATACTGGTCCCCACCTTCCAGGGTGTCTGGGAGGGCAAAACAGCCTTGCACAGATAGTCGTGGGAAGCAGGGGTGAACTCGGTCTTTCACTATTCCCCTGACCTCCAACAGGCTGTGATGAACAGATCCAGGACTCCAACCCTGATATCCCAACTTCAAATCCAGGGGCCTCTGCATGGGGTCAAAGGAGACATAAACTTTTTAGTTGTTCATTAGGAAAAGATTCTTTTCTAGGAAATAGACTTAAGTACCCTCAGGAAGTGGACTTTTTTCATCCATACACATTCCATTTAGAAATCAGTCTCACAGATTGAAGATTAAGAAATGACTAGAGCCCTCCGCCCCTCTCTCCTCTTCCTGAGACTTGGCTTCCTCACAGTGAACCGAGACAGCGAGGCCTCCTTCTAAATGTCCTGGCCAGGTCTCTACAGCACAATGTCTGCATAGCCCTGATGCAGCACACCGGCTGCACCTTAATAATCACTCACGAAACAGTCTATTATTACAAGGACCAATGGAGGAAGAATGGGTCAAGAAGGCTGGTGTAGCCCTAACCAGTTTGGCTCAGTGGATGGAGCATCGGCCTGCAGACTGAAGGGTTCCGGGTTCAATTCCAGTCAAGGGCATGTACCTTGGTTGCGGGCACATCCCCAGCAGGAGGTGTGCAGGAGGCAGCTGATCGATGTTTCTCTCTCATCAATGTTTCTAACTCTCTACCCGCTCCTTTCCTCTCTGTAAAAAAAAATCAATAAAAAATATATTTTTTTTAAAAGGAAGAAGATTGGTGCAGATTTTGCCCACATTATTCACTGAGCAGTCATATCCAATAGTCCTTAAACAAATCACTACAGGACTACCTCAAAGACATTGCGGGTTGGGTTCCAGAATTATGATAAAGTGAATATCGCAATAAAGGGAATCATAATCTTTTTGCTGGTGGAGGATCTTGCCTTCACTTTGTGAAAGAAAACCACAGCATCTGTACAGCACAATCCAGTGAAGTGCATTCAATTGAGGTCAGCCTGTGTTTGGATTTTCCTTACTTAGCACCCCCTTCATGATATGAAACAATGCGAAATATAGGGAGACCTTGAGTTATTTTAACAACGGAAGCTCTGACATCTCGGTCCACCCTTCCTTTCTAGCTCCTGTTCTAGTGTCAGGTGTATCCATCTGCAGCTCGCCATGGGGAGCCCATTGTCCCTTCATCATGAGGCTGTAAGGAGTTGCCCTAGAGGAGGCCTGTTGCAGATCCAATACTAAATTATCTGTCACTCAAACCTGGAGCACCTTCTTGAGGTTATAAGTCATCAGCCCATGGCCAAAAGCAGCCAAACTTGACCCTCGTTGGCCCCGCTGCCAGCCCCAGAGATCCACAGCCCTGCAATTCAGGAGAAACAGGGCCTCCCGCAGTCACATAGTCACGGGGGCTGAGTTTAGAACTCAGAATTTCTCCTTTTGACTCCAGTGCTATATTGGGAAAGTTATCTTTTAGAAAAGTAAATAAGAAGAGGGCCCCTTGACTCCTAAAGGCCATATCTGAAGGCAGATAGGCCGTTTCCACGGCAATGGGAAACAGCTGTGGAGCTCCAGCTGCTGCTCCAAAAGGGAGGAGTGCACAGTGAGGCCTGGGTCCCTGTTGTCAACAGGGATCTCAAAGTGACTTCTGCTTCTTAATGACAAGATAGGGCACGCCTTTCTCATTTCTTGTCTTCCTATGTCATCTGCTTTACCAGCAGAAGCCCCCAATATCTAAACTCTGAGAGAGAGGGGGATGCACCCAGAGGTTGAGCCAGTGTTACCAATAATTGTTGCTAAAGAAACTCCCTGGGCTCCTCAGAAATGCTTGTAGTGTAGAGGTGGAGCTGCAGAAAAGAAAAACGTAGGTATTCTAAACTGCCAATGATAGGGTAAAAAGAAAACCAGTTGGATTCCAGGAAAAAAAGTTAGATTCACAGTTAGATTCAATTTTTAAAGGAAATGGAGGAAATATCTTATTTGTTTCTTCTTTGAACAGAAACTATTGCAAACAAGACATAAGAGAAACTGAAAACTTGTTTTTCCTGGTTAGTATGCCAAGTCTAGGCAGGAAAGAAGAAGTAGAAAGCAAGAGAGATAGAGACAGACAGAGACAGAGACAGAAATAAATATGAAAGGGAAGGAGGGAGAGATCAAGGGAGGGAGGAAGAAGAGAAGGAGGAGAGAGAGAAAAAGAGAAAGAAAGAATTAGGAAGGAGGAAAGGAACAAATGTGAACAAATCAACAAATGACAAGAACAAAGCTGATTTCTCTATCAGGTACAGGACTCCTAATGACTAGGACCCACAATACTTTTAGGGGCCCACAGAAATGTTTTAATTTTAATTTATTTTAAAATTAGAAGAAAAAAGTCAATATAATTATAATGAATATGTCATATTGAATCTTGCCTAGATTATACTCATATTAATACCAATGTAGTCATAAAATATAATATTTAAATTAAATTTTATGGCAGAAGGGGGCCATGATGGCAGAAATTTCTAGGACGTACCAAAGTCATAACACAGTACTAGGAATAGGAGGGAAAGGGGGAGGGGCGGGGAGGAGAGAGGAGAAAGGATGAGGGGACAAGGACAAAGAACAGTGAAAGAGGTATATATGATATAATCCTGAGATCTTGAGCATGGAGCTAGCGGTTGTTAAAGATTCTTCCAGAGATAGATCTTATGTTATCTATTTAGAGAGCCTGGCTTATAACTTGGATGCAATTACTAAACATTGTACTTTAACATTCCAATGATCTATAATACACTAGAAGAAGACTAGCAAAGACAGTAAATCACTTTAAATTATCCCGTGTTTTCTTTCCCATCTTTGCTCTAACACATTTGTGGGTTTCAATTAGTTAAAACCTTCCAAGTTATAGTTCTGACTATTAAACTTTGGGGGACTGCTGCTTTTTTTTTCTTTATTGATTAAAGTATTACATATGTGTCCTTATCCCTCCTCATTGCCCCCTCACCACCCCCCATGCCCTCAACCCCCTGGTGTCTGTGCCCATTGGTTAGTCTTATATGCATGCATATAAGTCCTTTTGTTGATCTCTCCCCCTTACCCCCACCCTCCCCTACTTTCCCTCTGAGGTTTGACAGTTTGATGGATGCTTCTCTGTCTTTGGATCTGTTTTTTTTTTTTTTCATCAGTTTATGTTGTTCATTATATTCCACAAATAAGTGAGATTGTGTGATATTTATCTTTTTCTGACTGGCTTATTTCGCTTAACATAATGCTCTCCAGTTCCATCCATGCTGTTGCAAATGATAAGAATTCCCTTTTTACTGCAGCATAGTATTCCATTGTGTAGATGTACCACAGTTTTTTTTTTAATCCACTCATCTGCTGATGGGCACTTAAGCTGTTTTCAAATCTTAGCTATAGTAAATTATGCTGTTATGAACATAGAGGTGCATGTGTCCTTTCTGATTGGTATTTCTAGTTTCTTGGGATATATTCCTAGAACTGGAATCACTGGGTCAAATGGTAGCTCCATTTTTAGTTTTTTGAGGAAACTCCATACTGTTCTCCACAATGGCTGCACCAGTCTGCGTTAAGTCTTAAAATAAAATCTCAGTCTATAAAGAGATAGATCATGGTCAGGGTGAGCAGAATACAAATTGGCAATTCTTCCCAATTAATCTGTATTTCAATTCAAAGTAATTCCAATTAATACCCCAACAAGCACCTTGAGAAGATGATACCAAATTTCACATGGGAAGAGAAAGGAGAAGGAATACTCAAGACCATTTTTAAAAAGTAGAACAAAATGAAGGACTTACCAGGTAGCAGGGTTTATTATAAAGCTATAGCAATTGTGGCATTGTTGTAAGGAGAGAAAAATAGAGAGTTCCAAAATGGAGTGAAGCATTTATGGTAACTTGACATAGAGTATGATAGTCATAGAAATTTGTGGGGTGGGAGAGGGCTCCAGAATCAATAGTCCTACTACAACTGATTATCCAAAAAAAGATAAATAAATTAGATATCTCCCTCATTACACACACACAAATTCCAGATGGATTAATATCTACATGTGAAAAGCAAAACTTTAAAAATTTATCAGAACATGTTGGAGAATATCTTTATACCTTGTGATAGGAAAATGTTTCTTAACCATGACTCAAAAAGTATAATATGTAAAGGAAAGTATTAGTGACTTTGGCATAATTAAAATTTAAAAATTATGAACAACAAAGACACTATATATAAAGCTACAAGACCATAAAGAAGTTATTAACACCAAATAACTATCAAAGGGTTGGTATCCAGAATATCCTACAATCAATGAGAAAAAGGCAAAGAAGCCAATAATAAAATGGGCAAATATACTAGTATGAATAGACAAGCCAAAGAGGAGAAAACCCAACAAGCCAAAAAGTCAATGAAAAATGCCCAATCTCATTAGTCATAAAGGAAACAAACAAAATTAACCCTAAGATACCATTTCACACTCATGAGAGTCTAGAATTGAAAAGTTGAATGTCACCAAGTGCTGACAAAAATGCAGAGCAGAGCAAATTCTCATACTCCTCCAATTGCAGTTTAATTTCCACAATCATGCTGAAGATTAGTTTTGCAAAATCTAATGAAAGTAAGATGAGCATAACTGTGACCCAGAAATTTCACTTCTGCTCTGGAAAAACCTTCGCCAATGTGTGCATGATGAGCAGGTACTCAAGTGTTTTCTGCTATAAACTAGAATGTTTATAACATCCAAAGTGGGAAGCCATCCAGATGTCCATCAGCAAGAGGATGGATAAATGATCTGTGGTGTATTCATACAGTGAGATGCTCCTCAGAAGAGAAAATAAATCAATTAGAAATGCATGCATCAAAATGAATTAATCTCCTAAACAATATTCAATGAAAAAAGAAAGTTATAGAAGATTATTGGTTACACAAAACTTAAAATATAAATATAATGCAATTAGATTATTTATGGAAATTTATATATTTAGTAAAAGCATAAAACCATGAGGCAGAATGAAAATCATGAAATTCAGGGTAATTAGTCCCTCTGGCAACAAATGGAGAGAAATGGAATGGGGCAGATGCTATGGATTTCAACTATCTTTCTATTGATGTATTATTTAAGGAAAAAACATAAAAGTGAATATGGTCAAATAAAAACTTAAGATGTAACAAAGTTGATGACTGTGTTGGCTAAGTTATATAATCTATATTTTTCTATGTACTTGAAATATTTCATAATATGGCAAATATGTATATTTTCAAGCATATGAGAAATGCCTAGTACAATTGTAATTAAAAGAATAAAATCCAATTGTCCCCATATACCAAGTGAAAGGCATATTGGAGAGAAATGAAAGTCTGGGAAAGAAATAATTTCCCAAAGAGGGAACTGCTGAATGGAAAAGTACTTTTTCTTGTTGACTGCCTGATATCTTCTGGAGTTTTCTCCTATTAAATTTCAAGCCACTTGTATCAAGTATCTTAGACAGGGAACCCAGTCACAAATATAACCCCTGTCCCAGGCATCTATTTCCATCTTCACAATAAGTGATGCCTATCAAGAGCTACCATAGAATCTCATTCTGCATTTTTCCCACCACTGCAACGAGTAAACAGAAAACAAAAATATTGGGACCATGGTCAGCACACACAAGATGGCCCTGGGTGTGGTGTGCTCAAGGTGGTATGACTTACACTTACTAAAGGTGATTTGGCTATGACCTTCTCTGAGGACAAAACAAGGAAGGGAACCTGATCAACCCCAAGCTTTACAATATCCAAAAGACAAAGTCAAAGAGTTTTTTGGGGAATGCACAACAATTTCGAGAGATTATCATCTGAAAGAAATGCACCCTCACATTAAAATAAGTAAAACATGAGAAGCGAAGTCATGTACCCCACACACAGCTTGGACACTGGGAACTGGAACCACCCCAGCACATCCAGAACTTACTGTCTACATTGCATCAACCGAACATGACCATTCCATTGTCTTGCTTACTGCCTTCAACACTGTTCAGGGCGAGTCTTCCCCAAGCACTGATTGTTCATTGCAGGAGCTTCCGGAAAGACCCGCCTCTTCCAGGGAAGGCACCAGCAGAGGATTGGTGCCCCAAGAGTCTTTGAATCCTTCCTGTCTCCCCGCATCCTAGACTGTTATATGTGATCCTTATCCAATTCTAATCAGGCCCCCACATTAAAGGAACTGCCTTAAACCAAACTTCCCATTCTCAATAAATTCTGACCTTGCCTCCTTCTCTGCGATGCTGCCAAAGCTCTGTCTGGGCAGTGTTCTTCCTTATGGTGGCAAGCAATAAACTTGGCTTTGCCTTATTAACAAGTTGTGTGGTAATATTGGGGAGCTGGCAATAGACAATGATTTATTATTATTTTTTTTAATGTAAGAGGTGGACTCACTTCTGCCTTGTCTAAGACTATTGAAGAGTCTTTCCAATGAAGGAGGAAACAGCCTTGCCATTTGGTTTCAGGATGCTTGGCCACTTCCTAAGCCCAGTTGGGTTCCTGCAGGAAGGCCTGAGCATGTCTGTGATTCTGCCTTTTCTGGGCATTCTTGCTGAGAATAATCAGAGTAATTCTAGACTGTTCCCTCATTGTCCTGACTCTTGGGAGCTCTTTAGCACCAGAGAGGGATAAAGTCAGAAAGCTTTCAATCCAGGCTCCCCCTTCCTGAGAAAGCTGGAGAAGGCTTCCAGCATGGTTTCTCAATATGTATTCCAAAAGCAGATGGAGCAAGAGGAGAAGGAGGAGTAGAAAAGGAAGAAGGTGGAGAAGGAAGAGGAGGAGTTTCATTATCTGTGAAAGATGTGTATGAATTGCTACTTTTAAATAGAATGGGATATTTAAACAAAATAATTGCAGCGGCTCTCAGAGCTTCCATACTGTAGCTGCGACCCTGGCCCTAAGTTAAGCTCACCTGGCAGGACTTGGGTAGGGAAGAAGGGGAAGCAGGGCATGAAAAATAAACATGCCAAGGCCTCAGCCCAAGAGATTCTGATTCTGCTGGTCCCAGGTCGTAGCTAGTTCTGAAAGTTCTTCAAGTGATTCTAATGTGTATCTGTGGTGGACTTCATTACTTTTGTGTGCTAATATGCTTTGAGATGCTTAAACTCCTTTTCCATGTATATTTTACCATGTGTGTCTGCCCCTAGTATCCCCTGGTAAGACTTGTGTAGTTTTCAGTAGAAAACACTTGGAATTTGGGGGTTTTCTGTCACAGATTTTTTTTTTTTTTAGATGGAAAGAGGACACAGTGTGGGTGGTAATGTCCAATACTAGGAAATGAGTGTCTTCCTCAACTTCAAATCGTGTTAATAATTCCAACAGTTGGAATTCAGTGAGTCCAAGAGTTTGTATTTATTTTCTCATTTAATCATTAAAACACCTCTAAATACTTGGTGCTACTATTATTTCCATTTTACAGATGAGAAAACTGAGTGTCAGAGCCCAATGTCACACAGGTAGTAATTCTCAGAATCAGGACTTGAATTGGATCTGAGTGCCTTTAGTGTCTCAGTTCTACAATCAGAATGCTCTACTGTATTTTTTTTCTTCATGTGGCCCATACTCCCATCAAATTATTGGTTCTAGAATCCTAGAGCCCATCTAGTTGCCCATGAAAGGAAGAGGCCTGGCCACATTTTTGTCTCTGAAATGAGTTCCACAAAATAGCTGTTCGGAACCTGACTGTAGTTCTGTGGGGTTTGTGATTAGCCAACGTCTCTCTTTAACCTGGTCCCCTCTCCCACTCCATCCCAAGAAGAAAGGATGGTCCTTGTGCTCGAAGCTCCTGGAGCCCCCCTATGAAGGCAGTGTGGGGTCACAGAACCATTTGGCAATCTGGAGCCACGTGGTCACGGGCCAAGGCTCACAGAGGCTGTGCGGAGTGATTTGCAATCAGTTGCAAGTGATTATACATTGTTTCTCAGCCATATGCACGAGGGAGCCCTGACAGGATAATGAGATGCAGCTGATGGAAAATCACAGCTGACTGTCAACCACACTGGTTTGCACAGCCCTCCAGTGCTGCAACGGAGTCCTCCCCACTGCAAAAGGCCAGGAGCAGAGCTGAAAAAATGTAATGCTGCACCACCTCACTGAGCCAAGGGAAACTAACCGGAGGGCCCACCACGTAAGTATTAGATAATTGGGTAAGGACAGGACACAGTAGGACGAACTACAAATCCTCCCAGCTGGGGCTCCAACCTTCCTAAAATGAGAGCGCACATCCGGACAGGCAGCCTGGAGAGAGGACAGGAAATCAGGGCAACAACGGACGGGGTCCCTTTATTTTGCCTGCTCCCAGAGAAACGGGGTTCTTTGCCCCCGTGCATGACCTTTGCGGGGACAGGGTGTAAGGCTGAGTGTTTTCCTCGCTGTGCTCAATGAGAGAAGCTGTTTAAACTATCTTCCCATGGATCACTTCATTAAGGGCCAACTTGAGCCCCGTTTACCCTTCTGTTGTCAAGAAAAGACAGCTGTTCGCTAAAATTGAGGTCTCCTTCTTCCATCACGGTCATTACCACCTCCCCAGTAAGAGATAATGGGCTTGAATTTCCCAACCAGATGGGGTTGAACAAATCTTGACTTTCCTGGTAAAGGCCATGATAGCCCAGAGTGACCCCGTCCCTAGACTCCAGCAGCAATTAATCTGTCCTCCATTTCTATAATTTCTCACTTCTAGAAGGCTATATAAATGGAATCATGTAGTTTATGAACTTTTGGGGATTGGCTTTTACACTCCATATGATTATCTGATTCATCCACGAGTCAATAGCTCGTTCCTTTTTATCACTGAATAGTATTCCATGGTATGGGTGATCGATGTTCCACCATCGTCTGTTTAACCATTCACCTGCTGAAAGGCATCTGGGTTGCTTCCAGTTTGGGGCTATTATGAGTAAAGCTGCTCTGAATATTTATGAACAGCTTTCTGTGTGAACACACATTTTCATTTTTCTGGAGTAAATGTCCAAGAGTGTAAGAAGGGGTCATAGGATAATAGCCTATTTAGTTGCATAGAAGTTACCAGACTTGTTTTCAAGTGGCCTACCATTTTACTTTCCCAACAGCAATGTCTGGGTGATCCATCTCTCTGCATCTTTTCTAGCATTGGCAGTGTCACTATTTTTTATCCTAGACATTCTGATAGGTGCATGGTAACATCTCATTGTGTTGTTAAAGTGCACTTACCTAATGGCTAATGATGCTGACATATTTTCACATCTTTATTTGCCACCTGTATATCCTCATCAGTGAAATATCTACTCATGTCTTTTGTCGATTTTCTAATTGGATGGCTTGGTTTTTGGTTTTATGGGGTTATTTTTTACTGTTGAATTTTGAGAGTTTTCTATATATTCTAAATACTAAGCTGTTGTCAGATGTGTGGTGAAAATTTTTTCTCTCAGCCCAAAGCTTGCCTTTTTATCATCTCAGCTAGAGGCCTGGTGCATGAAATTTGTGCACAGGGTGGCAGGCTGGGGGGGGGGGAGTGTCCTTCAGCCCAGACTGCACCCTCTCCAATCTGGGACCCCTCAAGGGATGTCCAACTGCTCGTTTAGGCCCTGGGATCAGGCCTAAATGGGCAGTCGGATATCCCTCTCAAATCCAGGAATGCTGGCTCCCAAATGCTCACCTGCCTGCCAGCCTGATCACCACCTAACCACTCCCCTGCCAGCCTGATCGACGCCTAACTGCTCCCCTGCCAGCCCAATTGCCCCTAACTGCCCTCCCCTGCCATCCTGGTCACCCCTAACTGTCCCCCCCCCGCAGGCCTGGTTGCCCCCAACTGCCCTCTCCTGCAGGCCTGGTCCCCTCAACTGCCCTCCCCTGCAGGCCTGGTTGCCCCCAACTGCCCTCCTCTGCCAGCCCGGTCATCCCTAACTGCCCGCCCCTGCCAGCCTGTTCCCCCCGACTGCCCTCCCCTCAGGCCTGGTCCCTCCCAACTGCTCTCCCCTGCAGGCCTGGTCCCCCCCAACTGCCCTCCCCTGCTGGCCATCTTGTGGCAGTCATCTTGTGTCCACATGGGCCGGCCATTTTTGACCACATGAGGGCAGCCATCTTGTGTGTTGGAGTGACAGTCAATTTGCATATCAGGCTTTTATTATATAGGATGGGATCTTTCACAGAGCAAAAAGTTTTCATTTTGATGGGACCCATCCCAATTTATCAATTTTTCCTTTTGATATCAAGTCTACAATCTCTCTGACTAGACCTAGATCCTAAAGACTTTCTCATATTACTTTCCTAGAAGTTTTGTAGTTTCATGTTTTCCGTTTGCAACCATGATCCATTTTAAGTTAATGGATAAGTCATAACTTTTACAATTACAAATGGAAAAAGATGGCTTAAAATAATGCAATCTGATTTGCAAAAATACATACATGCCTTATCTTTGCCAATTTCACTGCAATATCAATTCACCAGTTGTCTGAGCCAATGGCCTATGATAGTGAGTCTCAACCCCTGTATGGAAAGAGTTTTGAAAACATGCAATACCTGACTATTTAATCAGGGGGAACTGGCCTCTTTTCCCTTAGCTTGTCAAATGAAAAAATGACAACAGCCAGCACAACAATAGCCATCAAGTCTGAATGAATCAAAATTATACCTATGGTCTCTTTTTGTCAGATTGGCAAAATGTATAATATATATTTTGGTGTGCCATAGAATTTTAGTAATTAGCTTATATGTGTCATGAAATGAAAAAGATTGAAAATCACTGGGCTATGAGAATATTCTCTCTAGGAATTATTTTTACCCTAAACAAACTTCTAAAACTTCTGGAATATTCTAATATGTGAATTTCTTATGAATTATGCTTGGCTGGTTTCAGATGGCTCCTAAGACTTAAGTGGTCTCTGCAGTGTCTCCTCTATAATCCAAATAAACAAGACAAAGTCGGAAAGTCCATCACAAAACATGATCCAAACACTCTAGTCTTTATGGCCTCAAGTCATCTCCCCAAGGGCAAAAAGAGAGCATTCTTTAAATATTTCCATTTAAAAAGAAAAGCAAACCTCTACTTTATTCCTTTTATTAAGTAGCAAGCACTTAAAAATGGAAACATATGTTAAAATGTACATTAATGAAAATATGTAAGTATTTGCTGGAGTTGAATCATATATTAGTGTTTATCCCAATAATGCGGCAGTATGGGAGAGCAGCAGGTCATCCACAACATCTGCTCTCCCCCATCAATATAACCAGCTGCTTATATTAAGTAGAAGGACAAGATTGCATGGGGAAGTAGACACAGGGAATAAGAATGGGTATGCAAAATAGGCAGTTTATAGGTACTGCTGGCTGGGGGTTTGCAAAGGCTGGGGGTATGCAAAGGCCTGGGGATTTTCTAAGAGCCTCTGGTTTCTGCAAGTAGGTTGTTAATCTTTCCATGATAATAGACAGCTCCCAGATAGGGAGGATGGGCTTTACTTCCAGGTGAGCTCCTATGTCCCACTTGCAATTCCAGTCAGGTTAGAATGTGCTTCCTTTAATCAGAACAATCACAGTAAACAGAGCATGGTTAATATTTCTTATAGTTATAGCTGGTTCCCAATATTCTGTTTCTGCCCCTAACAATCTGTGTGCTTTTCCTCCAGTGGAGCTTTCAGCTGGGCTTCCTGTTCCAAAGGCATCAGAGCTCCTGCCCCATAAAGTTTTTCCTTAATTTTATCCAGATTGGATGATTCTTTGAATATACTAATTCTCACTTTCACATAGCTGCTTGCAATGTCTAAGCATTCTTGTGGCACTCTTAGTCTGACTCTCATGACACTGAGTGTGTGCTGGATTGGGGAGGGAAGTAATGCCTGCATAGCTATGCATACTTGTATTTATTACAAATGTTGAGGATATAAAACATTTGTAATAAAGAATAGAAAGCATAACATTTAAAAATAATATTGAAATATGCAATGCCCTTTTTTGTACATTCCACATAGTGCTTTGATTCTCGCAAGATGCTTTTCTTGATTTTTTTTTTTTTTTTTTTTTTGTCAAACATTTATATATGTAGCCCACCTCTGGTTGAAATCCTATATAATAAAAGGCTAATATGTAAATTGTCCCCATGGGCGGGAGTTGGATCTACCTGGAGTTAGATGTGTGTTGATCAATAGGGTGGACTTCGGTGACGTGGCTCTGGCAGCAGGCAGCAGTGGAGGTGCTGGCCGCCCCGTGGGCTCCAATGAGAGTGGGACCATGGTGGGATGGTGGAGCAGGTGAGCAGGCAGTGCCAGGCCAAGATGGGTGTGAGCTGGGGCCTCAATTGCCCTGGCAGTCGCCCCACAGATCGGCCCTGATCACTGGCCAGACCTAGGGACCCTACCCGGTCATGAATTTCATGCCCCAGGCCTCTAGTAGAGTCATAATAATCCTTCCCCCATGAATGTTTGTAGATAGTTTTATTTACATTAATGAGTAAGGTGAAAGTGATGAGGTATGTAAGAACTTTACTTATTCATGGATGAGGTGTGCGACTTCTTTGCTGACTTAGATAATAGCTTTCAAATACTTTCTTCGACTTCGTGTTCTATTCACAATGTCATAATTACAAACAGGGTATAACTTTAAGGTTACTCTGCCTTATTAACAGTGTTTCCAACTCATTCTTTAGTCTGGAGAATAAAAACAACACTAAATTAAGCCTGGATGTGTAGTGTTTGTCTGTTTCTGTGGTGTAAATATTCCCATGGATGATTTCTTTTTTTCTTTTTTAAAATATTTTTTAGTGATTTCAGAGAGGAAGGGAGAGGAAAAGAAAGATAGAAACATCAATGATCTGAGAGAATCATTGATCAGCTGCCTCCTGCACGGCCCTCACTGGGGATTGAGCTCATAACCCAGGCATGTGCCCTTGACCAGAATTGAACCCAAGACCCTTTAGTCCATAGGCTGACACTCTATCCACTGAGGCAAACTGGCTAGGGTTTCCCATGGATTATTTCAAAGCTACCAACCTAGTGGCACAGAACACAGTTGGAAAGAGATGGATAGTCTCAAATCATTATATAATATTTCTACCAGTCATATATGATTAATGTAAATAAACTAAAGAGAATAATTAAATATAAAATAATTAGAAAAGGTCAATTAATTTTCAACAAAGAAAGCAAAGCATTTCAGTGGGAAAAGGAATTTACCTATATGGGAAAAAATGAACTTGGACTCATATCTCACACCATATACAAAAATCAATTTGAGATGGGTATATAAGGAGACTAGGGGAATACCTCCAAAACATTTAAGTGAGCAAAGGTTTCTTAGAACACAAAAGTACTAACCATAAAGAAAAAAAAAATGAGGAAAATGTACTTTATCAAAATTAAGCACATATGCTCTTCAAAAAACACCTCAAAAAGTGGATAGACAAATCACAGACTTGGAGAAAATAGTTGTAATACATCTGACTTTGAATTCACATTCAAAATATACAATAAAAACCATATATATATATATATATCAATAATATAAAGATAAATGACACAACTTAAAATAAAATAAATGGACAGCAGACTCAAACAAGAACTTAACAAAGAAAAATATCAAATGGTCAATAAGCACATGAAAACTATCTTCAACATTAGTCATCAGGAAAATGTAAATTAATACCATAAGATAATATTACACACTCACTAAGATGGCTGAAAGATAAGCAATTGCAAACATATAGACTCAAAAACTAGTACAATAATATTTCTGGAAACTTTATTAATAATATAAATAACCATAAAGAGAGCTCAGCCCTAACTGGTTTGGCTCAGTGGATAGGGTGTCAGCCTGTGAACTGAAGGGTCACAGGTTCAATTCCAGTCAAGGGCATGTACCCTGGTTGCGGGCACATCTCCAGTAGGGGGCGTGCAGGAGGCAGCTGATCAATGTTTCTCTCTCATGGATGTTTCTAACTCTCTACCCTCTCCCTTCCTCTCTATAAAAAAATCAATAAAATATATTTTAAAAAGAGAGAGAGCTCAGATGTCCATCAAAATGAAATAGGTAAACAACTAGTGATACACTCATACAATGGGATACTATATAGTAATGAAGAGTAACAACAAGTAATATACTTCACAACATCAATGACCTCAAAAACATTAGGCTGAGCACAAGCCAGATACAAGATTACTGCTGTGCTATTCCACTCATGGAAACAAACTAATTTGGGGTGAAAAAAAACAGTGAGTCTTAAAGCTTTTTTCTTCTTAACACCAAGAATTCCAGTCAATGTAAAAACCGTTAAGTGAGACCGTACACACACACACACACACACACACACACACACACACACACACAAAACCTGACAGATGATACCAAACCTGACAGCCTTCTTCACTGAAGCACAGAAACCGGATTTTTCCCTGCTAGTACAGAATCTTATGTACTCAGGAAGGCAAACTGTAAATCAATACCCACGTCTTAAAGGTGACATTTAAACAACTGTACATCCTGGAGCCTTTCAGGATCTCAAGATCATTTTGTTCCTGTCTGTTTAAATAATTTATGAGCATCCAACTCCACATCTTACAATATAAGATGAACCTCCACTTTGTGTATGTCTTCATCCAAATAGCCAGGCATTCAGTCGTTAAATATTATTGAACACCTACTATGTGCCAGGCACTGTATTGTGCAGTGCGAACATAGAAGTGGAAAGGACAGTCACAGTCTAACCTGGAACTTACATGGAAAGCAGGCGAGAATAGACATCCAATAATGGGTGGCATCAAAAATGTTAAACTTCTATTGTGATGATTGCTATTTTTTTAAAGGAGTTGTACAGTGTAGGCTTCTCATGAATGTGTTTACGAAAAGTCCTGATCTTATCTTGTATTGATGGAATGAGAGTAAATATCAAGAAGTGCTTCCTGGAGGAAGAAGCTTTTGAGCTGAAAACCAAGAATATGCTTGGAGTGGGCTGATATTTAAGGTGAAGCTATGTCAATGGTCCTGATACACAAAGGAATGTGTGTGTTTTTTAAGATACTCAGAAAAAGTTTATCATTAGAGAAGGTAGAGACACAAAGTGAGTCTGGTTAAATTGGCCTGGCCTAAAATTAACAGGGCTGTGTTAAGAATTTTCACTTTACCAATAAAATCCATGGGAAGCTTTTAAAGAGATTTGCATGTTGGATGAATATGGTCATCTGGCCCCGGTGTTTAAATAGAATGAGGGCTGTGTGTAAAAGCTGAGGGGAGACCAACTTTAGGCCAGCACTGGTATGTAATAAACAAGTGCCCCCATTAATTTCCAATGCAAAGCATGGTCTTAATTCTGTGGACTATAAAGATAACTACGTCCTACTGTGAACAATTCTGTGAACTATAAAGATAACTTAGAAAGCCCTACTGTGAACAATTAGCAACTATAGATGCTCTGATTTTTAGACAAAAGACAGATATCTGAAAGACTTAAGAGAGGGAGTTAACCAGTTAACTGCCATTTGTCCAAAATGGAAACCATCCCCACACACCACGATATTTTGAATTTAATTGCATCTATAGATGCTTATGGCATACAAAGGGTTAAGAAGAGCCAGCCAGAAGGGGACAGGAGGATGGACAGACCAAATAGCCTCAGGAGACAAACACCTGAGATGTAGGGATGTGCCAGTTACTGTTTTTTAAATTGTTATTTAGAGCCAGCAATTAATGAGAGCTCATTCTGCCTCAGAACTGCACCAAGTGCTTAATATTTATGAGAGTTAATCTTCACCTCTATCACTCAAGACATACAATATTATTAATTTTTTTTTTTTACAAAGAAAGAACTGGAAGTTCAGAGGAGAGGAACTTGAGGTTACACTATTTGTAAAAGGCAGAACTTAAACCCAGGTCTCCCTGTTATCAAATGTGGCTCTTCATTATCTCTAACCTCTTGCCCCAAATCTCATTTGCTCCATTCCCATTATATTCGGTAACAGTTTTGGGTTCTTTTATACTTTGCCATAACTACATAGAACATTTAGCTGTAGAGGGGGTCTTATAATTCAGATATGTCAACCCTCTTATTCATAGGGAAACAACATGAGACTTAGAGATATGTTGGGTCTATCCAAAGCCCAGCTAATATTGGGCAAGTGAGGTACAGTACCCCTAGTCTTCCCATGAATCACACTACTGTTTATCTCATTCACTCCCTATAGATCTGGGATTTTTGCATAGTAAAGTCTTACTAAGTCCATGGCCTAGTTGATGGAGGGGAGCAGTTCTTAAACACTGGTCTCTGAACAGAGTAATCATCAAAATGAGTTTGAGGAAAGTGGGACTCAATCTAGACGCACACAAAAAAATCTTGTTTGTCTAGTCTCCTCTTCTCCAATAGGAGGAATAAATGTTACTTAACCTGTATTAAGCATTAAGCATCTTAGAACTTGCAGCTGTACATATTGCTTAATTATTCACAGATCGCTTTGGGCCAAATAGTGTCTACTGGGACAAGGATGATTCTTCAGTTACCTATAACCCCAGTGCAGACAGGACAACAGGCAAACTTAATCTCACAAACAGCAAAGGAATGGCCCCCATTTGGTAGAACAGTGGACTAGTTCAGATTTTCAAAGGAGACATTTGTTTTATTTATATTTCAAATTATACATCAGTGCCTAAAATGATGCACTAAGGCCCTCAAAGATATTTGATGATCTAGTCTTTCATAATTAAATGCAATTAATATGTAGCTATTCCAGGTTCTGGAATTAACAAATCCCTCAGCAATTCTTGTTGGCAGAGAAGCACCCACACGGATTCCAACTGGGAACAGTCTCTTCAGGGGAGGAGGGACCCAGTTTTGGCCACAGCAAACTTTAAGACTCAAGGGAAATTCTCCCAGTGTGCAACACAAGGCTTGGGGATTGTCTCTACTCTGGAAGCTCAGGGTCTACTGGTGGCCAAGGTATGATTATTTTAGCAGAATTCATCACTTTTAGAGATGCACTCTATAGTCCCTGGGTACACCTGGAAAGAAACTTTACCTTCTGTTTTATAATTGAGCTGGGTTTTTTTAGGTAAAGAACACTCGCTTCTATAACCTGAGAGGAAATCTCTGCAGGCTGCTTTCCCCATATCTCTGTCAATTACCTCTCCTTTTTGATGACGAGTAGATACTTAATTTCTGGCACAACAATATGTCTTCTCAACCTACGCAGAGACAGGAGGCTCTTTCTTCTTCCTGTTGGATTACCACTATGGTTGTTCCCTGACTGTATTCTCCACCCCGGAAAAAGTTTCTCAGAGTCGTGGCTAGAAAACAAAATCTCAGAGGCATTAAAAACAGACAAGGTGATGCAAAGCATGGAATTTGGATTAAGCTCTAAAAGGTTGTTAATTCCTTCTTCACTGTTTACTATTTGTGTGAACTTTGACAAGTTAAATAACTGTTCCAAATCTCAGTTTCTTCATGGATGTAACATTTTTTCAGGTTGTCATGATGATAAAATAAGATCGCTGTAATATAGTATCTTGCATAGTCCCCGGCAACATGTTGAATGTCACAATTATTATTTAAGAAAAAATTTGGCACCAAGCCGATATACCATTTTATACTAGTAAATCCAGAACGACTCACCTTCTTTCAAATGAAGCACAGTGGCAACTTAAAGGGAGTGATAGCTCAGAAGGTTGAGACAGGTTCTTAACAAAAACAAGAGACAACCAATAATAACAGGGGATTTGCCATAATCGTTTCTGAAGATATTTCCTGAGTAGCATGGGGTTCTCCCACAAAGGCCAACCATGAATTTGACAAACAGAATGATTGTTTTGGTCTGTGGTAGGTCAGAGAACAACGGTAGACCAGAAGGCCATGGAAGGGATTTATATTGGGTAAATCTTTCAACCTCTTCTGACAAGTTAAGTGTAGTCAGCCTTGACAGAAACTACCAATGGTAACTTCTGGATTTCCAAGGACCCTCTCACCCCAACACACACACACACAAGTTGACACCTTGTTTCAGTGTGTTAGTTTTGGAAAGAGTAATAAGTGTGAATAGAATGAAACCCTCCCTAGATTCTTAAACATAATCACTTCTTGGATTTCACTAAGTTGAGGAATGAGGTTTCTCACTGAAACTGTGAAACTAAATAATGAGGTCATAGGCCATTTTTTTTTATTTTTTAAATCTTTATTTTTGAGAGTATTACATACACCCCTTTTTTCCCCATTGCCCTTTTTAGCCTGCCCTTGCTCCCACCGCCCTCGACTCCAGGCATAGGCCATTTTTGGAAGGTGCTTAGGCCAGAGACCAAAGGCAGACTTTTAGCTTAGATCTAACACATTAAAAAGTAAAAACATGTAGTATATAATATATATTTGTATTTCTTAGCTTTAGTGAGCCTTTTGTCTGATTTTTTTTTCCTTTGGTTTCTATGTACATCCTCAAAAATGCTTGTGATTAACCTCACTTGTTAATGACATAGATAAGCTCTCTGGGAGGCTTGCACTTCTATTATGTGATGAAAAGGAAGAAAGTATTGTATATGAATTAGTTTCTCTCCCATGACCTCATGGTATCAAGAAGAATAAATGTCATCAAGAAAATCAAGGTCAAACACAGGAGTGAAAGCCCCAGTAATAAATCTGAAGAGGAAGCCCTGCTAATAATAACGGTGATAGTAATAATGACAAAAGTTGGACTATTTGCTGAGTACATGTGAAGTACTGTGGTGAGAGTGTCGCATACATTCCCTTTTGTAATTGTCATAATGAGCCAATTGTTTTCACCATTTTACACATGTGAATACTAAAGCTGAGAAGGATCCCTGAGCACATAGCTGGAAAGTGGTGAGGGAGAGATTTGAACTCATGTCTATAAAGTCTTGTAAGTGCTGCATGGGCTCAGGTTAAGGATAAACTATGTAAGCCATTGACTGCATGTTGACCATGTGGCCAGCACTGGGATACATGATGAGGATATTAGTCAAATTCAACCCAGTGGTACTCCCTTAAGAAGTCACAGAGAGAGGTCCAATACATAAACAAATCATTGTGCAACTATGTGGTAAGTTAAACGAAAGGTGTGGGTCAAGGATGCCCTGGGAGCCCAGGGAGAGGCTTCTTTCTGGCTTGAGTAGAAACACATTCCAAGGGGAGGAATTGGATAAATAAAATCACAAAGGCAAGAAGGAGTAGGTAAGGGGTGTGGAGGGGATGACCAACAGCTGGTGTGGTGGAACAGACTGGGAGACAGGGAGTGGTAGGTGAGGAGAATGAAGAGGTTGGCCAGGTGAGATCAGGGAGGATTTTGTGACCTCAGCTATAGAAGTATAAGTAATGATTCAAGTTCCAAAACAATCTCTCTGACTCCAAAGCATAAATTAGTCTGTAAGGAGTCATGATTGGAGGCAGGAAGTCTACTTAGGGAAGTGCTGAAATAATCCAGACAAAAGAGGATGGGGCCTTGAGCTGTGGCCCTTATAACTGAGTCTGAGTAAATTCATAAGGTATTTATGAGAACCTGGGGACTAATTGGGGATTGTTGGATATGGAGGAAGAAGTAGAGGAAGATCTCGGTGACTCTAGCTACATGACTGTTGTTGGGACATAGTGTAGTCCTAAAACCATCCCATGGAAAAGTAGAATAATTGAAAAGAAATTCCTTGTTCTTCCCTGCAAGCACCTTCATTTCCTGACCACTCCTAGAGTCCTCCTTCCTCAGGTCCAAAATTTCATGTGTTGAGATAAAGGCTTTTCTCTCAGCCACTGTGGTTGGTTCACAAGGGATGGACTACTATTTAATGTCTAGCTCATGGTCCAACTCTATAGCCAAACCAAATGAATTAGGGTTGTACAGCCATTGTCTTCTACAGAGCCGCTTGGCTTTTTCCACCTTCCAGGTCTCATGATTTATGGGTAGTTGTGTCATCTCTTTCCAATATGGGAAGTTGCACCAAACACCTCCTTTTTAATCAGTTACTTTCAACATGCATGTGTTGACATTCTGCTTTGTCAATCATAACAATGTGTAGATGTTTTTCTTTGGGCTTGCTTACCTGTCCCTACCCATAATAGACTTACTAGGGTTGACTCTTGAATAGCCTTCTTTAACATGGGATTTCATCAGCACTTTGGAGGTTTTATGGTTCAAGGTGCTGCTCTTTGTAGGCCATAAGCCCTCAAATTTTCAGTTCCTGGGGCCTTTTTCACTTGCTCTCAGGAATAAGAACTGGCTTGGTAAGAATCTCTTATACAGGTGACCTGAATGTCTAAGCAACACATCCTCACTGCCATCCCTTAACCCAGCAGCAGCTAAAATAATTTTTCGAAACTCTGCTTGTGATCTCTCATTCTTTGCTTTCCTCCTCCTCAGAGGCAAGTCCAAACTCTGTAAAGGAAGAGCCTCTGTGTGATGTGCAACAGCAGAAAACAGACCATTATCATGAGCTATGGGGGAAAAAAAAACCTAATGGACTGCACTCACCCTGAACTGCTAGAGCCTGCAGCTACAGAATCTAGAGAATCAGTGTGCAGCATGCAGACACACATCCTACATACATAACTTGTTCAGAAAGAAATGGCTAATGAGAAAAACAATGACAGCATCAAATGATGGAGAGGATGTGGAGCAACCAGAACTCACATTTATTGTTGCTGGGAGTATAGAATGATAAAAACCACTTTAGAAAATGTTTTTCAGAAGTTAAGCACAAAATACCTAATCACCCAGCAATCCTACTCTGAGATATTTATGCAAGAGAAATAAAAACATAAATCTATAAAAAAAAAACAAACCTTATATAAGAATATTGATAGCAGCATTACTCATAACAGCCAAACACTGGAAAAAGACCAAATGCCTATCAATAAGAAAATAAATAAATTGTCATATATTCATACAATGAAATAGTACTCGGGGGGGAAAAAGTGGGATGAACTACATACACGCAGCAACCTGGATGAATCTTTTAAAAAATGTGCTGAGTGAAAGAAATCAGACACACAAAAGTACATACTGTACAATTCCATTTACATGAAATTCTAGAATATGCAAACTAATCTATAGTGATACAAATCAGATCAGTGGTTGCTTCTGGGGTAGAGAATTGACTGGAAAATTGCACTAGGGAACTTTTTGTGGTGATGGAAACATTTTATGTCCTGGTTGGGAGCAGTGAGGTTGCACAGTATATGTATTTGTCAAAACTGAGTCAACCGTATACTGAAGAACATTTCATTGCATGCAAATTATACCCCAATTTAAGAAAACCATATTGAATGCTTTGTTTCTCAAGTCTCAAAGAGAGAAAAACTTAGACTTGGGAGACGAAAAGAGGCCTGTGGAAATCATGTGGTCCCTCACATTATGTAGGTAGATAAAATGAGTCCCCAAGAGGAGAAGTGACATGTTCAAGATCACACAGAGTTGGTGGCTGAGGGAGGATAGAACTAAATGACCTTAAATACAGGAGAGTCAGTGGCCTCAGTGAGTGACCACTTCCAAAGGCAATGTTGAGAATTACTTTAATCCTGTACTCCTCTTGCTTTAATATTATCAATTAATTTTCTTAGGACCTCAGTCATCCTGCTGTGCACTTCTACCCAACCCTGCTCCATGCCCTTCCACATCCCCTTCTGATAATACTTCACTAAGGGGGATAATTTCCCAAGCTTTGTCACCATGCAGACCAGTGCAGAACTAGGCTAGATAGAATGAACTAGAATTATTCATTATCTCTGGATATAGGAGGTCTAGTTCACTGGTCTCAGGTCATCCATCAGAGTTTCATCAGCTCTGAGGACCGATAGAGGAAACCCTAATAGCCATACATCAGGAAAAATATCGTGGGGCTAAATCCAGGAGAAACCCAAGATGCTACAGAAACTGGAGAGGTCAATGACTCAGGCTAAAAATGGAGTAAAGAGAAGAATCCACTTAGTTCCTCACATCACCTATGCAAACCAGGCTGGGCTACTTGCTCTGTTCTAAATAGCCATTCTGACTTAGTAGATTCAGGCTCTCCTCCCATTCTGACCTCCATTCCCATTGCTGTTTCCATGCTCTTTACTTTAACCAGATGTCACTTGGATACCCATGAGGGTGATGAAGAGGGTCAACAAGGTAACACATGGTCTCCAGCCCCATCACCTCTGAAGAAGGCAGGAGAAGAGGGCCTATCAAACCTAAGACAAAACCTAAACTCTTAAATACACAGGATGGAAATACTTCCTGTAGGATCTGGACACATTGCATATCAACTTAGATGGCTAATTTTGTTCCTCAGCTGCTTCTTTGTTCAGCCAGTAGAGCCCTCACTAGGGTATCCCCCCACTAGGATGGCTCTACTGGCTGAACTGATACTTCACTGAGGGCATCCTGTCTTAAGCCATCATGGAAAGGCAGGCCTTGAGTTCCCAGTTGAAGGCTCTCTCTTGGAGAGAGGAATGCTAGCTACCAGCTATGCAAAACTTTTTGTAAGCTCCAAGGGATCAACTCTTATTTCAATGCCAGGCACTTAGTAGATGCTTAAAAAACATATTGATTGCTTTCAGGAATCAGTTGCTTTGCATCTCAGTGTATTCTGGGGTAAGGAACCAACTTGAGCTTTGAAGCTCAGCCAATCTATATTTAAGGAACTGAGTTGCCATGCTAAACCTCAGCTTGCTCATTTTCTACGTGAGAAAAACAGTGCGACTTAACTCAAAGCAGCGGCTTTTAGCTTCGAGTCCATGGATCCTTAAGGAGCCCTTAAAATTGAATGTAATTTTTTATTCATATGTATTTTTATAAAGGAGAGAGGTTTCTATTTCATCAGATTCTTTAACTAGGTCACTGACTTCTTAAGAAAATTAAAAAAAAAAAAAAGAAGAAGAAGAAGAAGAAACCACTGTGGCCTTAAACTTTTTCATGAAGATAGAGATAACATATATGAAGTTACGAGAATGTGAGAATCCACCACAGCCAATGTTCAATCCCTGGCTTGGGGGAGGGAGCCTTCTCAGCTTTGTACCAGCCTCTCCCAACCCTTAAGTGTCTTCCAACCCTCCAGATAGGTCTTCTGAGTGACCATCTGAGTCATCTCAGGAAAATCCTTTTCTCTCTGGTTTCTTGTATGTAACATGAAGAGTTGGACTTGGTGTTCACCCAAACCTAGCCAATGTTAACATTCCGACTCTGCAGATGAATACCAACATCTATGAGGTTAGTTCTGTGCCTCATTTTCCAGAAAGTTACAGAGGGTAGCTTCTGCTTTTTTACCACCAAGAATGTCTCATTTGGTGAACAGAAGTCAGTTTTGGTGCAAATATGAGGAAGAGATTGGGAACAGGGTAGGAGGGCATTTTCAGGACTGTGCAAGAAGCCAAGTAGATTGAGGCCTTTGAGCTCCTCCATTGGAAACCAAGGTTTTGGAGAAGCAGAAGGGTTCAGAAAAGCAGAAGGGGTAGGGGTGGGGTGGAGTGGGTCCACCTTCTCTGCTTTCTTCCAATTGTTCAATTAGCTGAAAAAGGAAACTGAGATAAACACTGGTGTTTAGAGGGCAAACCACCAATTTGCATAGAATTAGACAGAAAAGAGCCCCTTCTGGCTCTCTTCCTCTTTGGCTTGCTTCCAGGCATTCTTGATGGGCTCTTGTGAGAAAAGCACACCACCTGTAGACCCTATGATGGGGCAGACCTTCAAACTCACCCTCTAGTTGGCTTTGGAGAGAGAAGCACCCCTTCCTCATCCTTCATAGACCTGGTGTGGGCATCCAGGGGAAATACACAGAAAACCTAGTCTTCCTTGGCCTAGTTCTTATATGGCTACAGTAGGTGTCTCCAAGCATAAACTGAGACCACATTGAACAAAATATACTCGATGGGAAATTTTGCATTGGCTAAATTGGAGATGCGATCCACTTTCAAGATGTTGTGAGTCTCCACCCTTTCTGTGAACTGGATACCTTAATATAATCAACTTTGAGAGTGTCCTACTAATGTCTTTCATTATGTTAAAGCAAGTTTAGTAATTTGTCAACCCAGTGAGTTTTTTGGATGCCAGATCTCCCTGTGGAGGAAAGGGCTATGCCAACTTCTTTGCCATCAAATGGTCATGGGAATATCCCCTGAAGGGAACCACCCAATGCCAGAGAACTTCTAGACCCTGGCATGTGGGAAAACCTGGGTCCCTCTACATTTATGGGGTGAAGGGGTGAGAACTGCCCCACCTGCTAGTTAGACTGCCTTTAGTCCCATCCTACACGGGCTTGGTAGCTCCCTAAAAATTCCCATAGGCCAGGGCCCCATCGATTGTGTGAGGGACACACCCATAAGGGCACAGCCTGTACTAGGCCTCTAGGCCCTGGATTCCATGACCTCATAGCATTTCTCCAGCTTCTGATGCTTGTCTTGTCCTGTCTGCTAGATTGTAAGGTTTCCTAGGACAAATCTGGCTTAAAATCCACCTTCCTCTGCGTAGCTCCCCACACCAATCCCTTACGCTCTACCATGCAAGTGAGCTCCTAACCCCGAGATTCCCTATATGTATCTCAACTTCTCTTGAGGTATATGCCACTTCCTCAGTTGAATTATAACTATTCACACATACATCTTGTTTGTCATTCTCCTGTTCATTCCAGAGTTCATGTCTTTCTCATTTTATATTTTGCCTCCCTAGCACCTGCTTACTGTCAATTTTTGAATTCATTTGTTCAATCATCACCGACTCATTCATTCAAGAAAATTTATTGAGCATGTCAGCTTCTGCCATCATTGAACTCACAGTCTAACTGGTAAGTTTGATACCGTCAAACTGTCCTTTAAAATAATTTAAAAAATAGAAAAGTTGGAAACTGTTCAAATGCCGTGGAAGGAGGGTACATGATGCACTGAGAGTGTAGAATATCATGATATGACTGAAGCAGGTTAGGAAAGGCTCCCCTGAGGAAAGCACAAAAGTGAGTAGGAAGCAATGGGCAAGGAGGAAAAAGAGTGCATTCAGGAAAAGAGAATGGCATGTGCAAAGGGCCTGTGTCAGAATCAACTATGGTGTCTGCTAGGACCTCAGAGTACTAGTGTGGCAAGGGCAGGGAGAGTTAAGGAAAGTATGGTGCCAGACAGGGCTGGAGAGGAAGGCAAGAAAAAGTGATTGCCTGCATGATCAATTGAATGAATGAGCAGATGAGTGAGTGTGTGAGCGTGTGAGTGAGTGAGAATACCTCCCGCCTCTTCACTGGCAATAATGAAAGAGTACTGGTTTGAAAGCCAAGATTGTCAAGTACTGATTGCCTCTCTACCACAAGCTTTTCTGGGATATGGGATAAGTCTGTTGCCCTTTCCGGGCCTCAGTTCTTCATCTGCTATGATGACAGAGGAGAAGTGGTCATTGTGGTGATGTTTTACATTTTTCCTGTAGGCACACTTGTAAAGTTGACTAGGATTTGGTGCTGTGTGCTGTAAGCTTCTACCAGGTTTCACAAAAGCAGATGCCTCCAAGGCCGCAGTGGTCCCATGAATGCATCAAGCCAGCCTGGTGTTAGATAATGGGGGTTGATATGCCGCCTTCCACCTGCCTTCCACAAGACCGTGTCTAGTAAGATAACCCATTCCTACTGGCCTGCAAGTTGCCAGTAACTACTTATCTCAAATTTAGCAGCTTTAAACAACACACATTTATTATCTTGCAGATCTGGGGGTCAGAAGTTCAAAATGGGTTTAGGGTTGGGGGGGGGAGGTGGAAGAAGGTAAATGGGGGATAAATGGTGATGGAAGGATATTTTTATCACTTTATTAACTAATGTCATGCCAATAAATTCAATAATAAATACATAAATAAATAAATAAATAAATAAATAAATAAATTCCTAATTGAAAAAATAAAATGAAAAAGACATTGTTAGGGCTGCATTCTTTCTGGAGGTTCCAGGGGAAAATCCATTTATTTTTCCAGTTTCTAGAGGCCGCCTGCATTCCTTAGCTTGTTGCCTGTGCCACTCTGACCTCTGCCTCCTCTGTCTGCCTCTGACTCTCCTGCCTCCTTCCCCAGAGGACCCTTGTGATGACATTAGACCTTCCAGGATAATCTCCCCATTGAAATCTTTAATTTAGCCACATCTGCAAAGTCCCCTTTGCCCTTTAAGACAAAATATTGAAAGGTTCTGGGTTTAGAATGTAGACATCTTTGGCGGGGGGGGGGGGGGGGGCTCTATTCTGTCCCCACAGGAATATATTAATTTATGGCACAGGTGGTTAGAGCTCTACACAATTGGGCAGGGTTTAGGAAATATTTGAGACCCTGAGAGTCTATGGGTCAGAAGTCCCACTGAATCTGGGTTGGCAGTCTCTGAGTCAAATTCTAATCATTTTGTTCCCACCCCAACCCATCAGTGGACAGGTGGGAGCCACTGTTTCTCATGCAGGCATCCTCTGACCAAGGGAGTTGGTAGTCTCTTGTTTCCCCTCCTGAGCACAGTTCTCTGCAGGCTTCCATCATCTGTAGGCTCAAATGTCACCTTCTCAGGGAGGCTTGCCCTGACCATCCTATTTAAAATTGCAAGCTACCCTCTGCCCCAGCTGTTCCCACCCTCATCCTCTGTTGAAATGTTCTCCATGTTACTGTTTAATGCTCTGTATCATGTGTGCATTTATTTAGTTTATTGTCTCTTCCCCCTGCTAGAGTGTAAACTCCAGTCTTCTTCTCAGCACTTAAAGCAGAGCCTGGCACAAGATGGCACTCAATATCTACTTGTTGACTATCTGACCGAATGAATGACCTTTGATTAGGGCTTTTACATACTGTATTATATTGTGGATGAGTAGAGGGTCTACCTGGAGGGGCTGCCATTGCCATCCTGCTTCTCCCATCTGTGGCATAGGAACATGAGCATACCCTTTCCCACTCTGGGCCTCTCTCCCCATCTCTAGAAGGAGGGGCTTCCTGAAATGGGGGGGCTTATACTTGCAGAGGAAACAACTGCAGGGTTCTCAGTCCTAAGCTGATATGCTATTGTGGTTATTTTTATGCTAGACCCACTGAAATGCATTTTGTTATACTGATTTATGGTGTTGAATGTATGTGGATTACATACACTGAAAAAAATACCACTATTTTTTAAATGGAACATGATACATAATTGTCTATGACTTTTTTTTTTTCAAATTTCACTTTGAAAAGAATCATACGATGCCTGTTAGGACAATTTGGGGAGAATGAAAAAAAACAGTACTTTCCAAAAGCCCCAGGCTTTAGGTACATGGTCTTGTCAATAACAAAGAAACCCTTAAAAATAATAAGGAAGGGATTGCATCATGTGGTCACTAAGAGCTCTTCCAAGTTCATGTCTACATCAACCCTGACTTCATGCGGCCTCTGAGGAGGCGTGTACTCCGTGCCTTAATGTGAAGCCAAGAGGCCCAGGGCTGTGGCCACGCGCCCACTTGTGTAAGTGCACCCCAGGGGACATGTCACCCAGCAGCACTGTCAGGGACAGCAACACAGCGACATCCATTTCAGTCACACATCGAATAAATGCTGTTTCATTCCAAGTGCAGTGGCAGAAATCAGTGAGCCAGTGGCCTTTCCCTGCCCCATGCAAGTTAAAAATGTTGCCTGCTTCCTTGCTAACTCCCATCTTAGCCCCGCATATTTAAAAATACACCCGTCAGTGGCTCTGCATTTGAAAACGTATTTTGCATCTGATCATTATGATGCATTTAAAGGGCAAAATTAGAAAGCACAAAATTAGACTGGCAGGCTTAATTAGCCCATTCTTTTTTTTTTTTAATGGGTGGGATTGGGGCAACTGTCTGCTCCAGGGGCACAAAGACCCCTAATGGGGTTGGTGGAAATTCACCAGTTCCTCTGTCAAACCAGTCACTCAGCAAACCCAATCCCAGGGGATTAACTATGCACCCAGAAATGTGAGACCCACGAAGCAAGAAGATTACACCCTCTTGTCCTAAGAAAACGACGTAAGTGCGATTACAAAGTGATCTATCAACAGATAATAGCAGGCCTGGCACATGGCGTCCCAGAGCCTGATGTAATCACGGTGGCAACATGGGTTTATATGTAAAGAGATGGACTCCACAGCTTAATGCATTCGCCAGGATAATTACCACCCATATCTCCACCTGAAGATCCATTTCCCCTCCAGCCCCAGTCTTGCTGCACAATAACTGAATGCCTTCCTCCGCACACTGTTGCTGGTCACAGCTCCCAAGCCCGTAAGCTATTCACGGAGGGGTGCCCTGAGCTGGCCAGGACGGGTTTGGAGACTTCCAAGGATCTTCCAAGCACCACACGCTGGATCCTCTGCAATGCGATTCTGCGTCCCTGATAAAGTTATCTTGATGGCTGTGCTGAGCTCTCTCTCTCTGCACAGACGGGTGGATCCGTCTCCAGTGCTCAAGAGGGAGTTTTTCTCTTTTCAAGTCGCCATGGCCCTTCACAAGCCTCGACAGGCCACGGGAAGCTGAGCAGAGGCAAAGTGATCCCAGGTCTGAGTCATCCTGCTGAATCAGACATGTCGCTTTCTTTTCTCCAAGCTGTGGGCTTCTTCGCAACAGAGCCTGTGTTGTTCTTTTGGCAGCAGCCAGATCTAGAAGTCCTCTGCACGCTGAGAAAGGGGGCTCCCCTGTGCTGACCCCTCGATGGGCCACCCCCACTTCAGGCTGCCTGGGATTTTCTCAGACAATCATTGCACAGCCAGCCCAGGAGCTACAGAAAGAGTCTGAGATCTGAGTTTGAACCCAGTCTCTTAAACCTGGACGGTTCAAGCAGGACACATCACCTCTGAAACGTATAGAATTGCTGTCAAAATTCATTCATTGAAGAGAGTGGTTCTCAACCAGGGGCCACAGTGCCCACGGGAGACATTTGGCCATGTTTAAGCACAAATCTGATTGCCACAACAAATGCCATCTTTACCACCCATTGTGCGGCCTTTGGAACTACCCCCAAATCCTTAGAATTGGGAACAATCTGTCAAAACTCAGGCACTTACTTTCAATATATCAAAAGCTTTATAAGGAAAATGTATCACCCCAAATTCCGTAGACAGAGAGCTGGGGAAACAGGGCAGGGAAACCATGCCCCTGCTATAGTCATACTGCCAATGTCAGAATTTTTTAAACTGGTTAACATGTTCATGAGAATTGTTGGTTATTTCCTTTAAAAAATCCAAAGCAGAAAAGCAAAAGGGAAAAGACTAGGTCGCCAGAAGGGTATAAAATATTTCCGTTTCTAAAGCTTGTTAGTAATTGGAGTTTCCCCAGCTCTGAGCAGAATTGCTTCACCCGCAGTCCAATAGGATGACAAAATGATAGCCTCAGCCAGGACTAGGGGGAGGAGGGAGAGATAAGCTGCAGAAGCTGCGTGGAAACATGCGACCTGCAGACCTTGGAAGGGTGAGAAGAATCAGGAAGGTCTGAGCAGGAGTCTCCTGGGGCCTCTAACTCCTTGCAGTAACACCTTCCCTCCATAGCAAACAGGGTTTCCTCACCCCTTGCACTTGCAACACAAAAGTAGCAGAGACAAGGACAAATAGCGTTCTGACTGTGAGGGAGGGAGAAGAAATCCAGCAAAACCCCACCATGGGATAAACAGAGCCCAGGCCATGCTCAAAGGACTTTCATACATCAGGGTTTTAGCTTACTTGGTTTACCATCCAAGGGAGCACAGCTGTGAAAAGAGGACTTGTGGCTGGGAGCCAAGGAGGGGTAAGAAGGGGAGAGGTGAACAAGGAAGAAGAGGATTGTGGGCAGACTAGACTATTAAATCCCTCCCTGCATAAAACTGTTGTCTATTTCAGATGGATCACCACACACTCCCAGAGCAGCCCTTAAGTGCTGTTTACTCAGTGTGCTAATTGCAGTAATGGAACCTACCCCTAGTCTTGCTCAGCTTCAGTCCAGTTTCCCTCATATGTTTCCTTAGCCTATTTGTGGATCTTCCTATCAGCCCCCAATAATGTGCAAAAGTGGGAAATATGTAATTATTCATTTTATTGCTATTGATACAGCCGACACTGAGTGGCCATTGTTGCCCCGGGGTTTTGGACAGCAGGGACGCCGTCCAAGTGTACTGGGAGTCAGAATGGCCTTCTTTCAGGATGGGATGTGAAGCACATTACCAGTGCTTTGCCTACAGAGCTTCTGGAAGCTTTTGTTTGAGGTCAAGTTCATATTATCATGGGAAACTGTAGTATTAGTCTCTCATGGGGCTCACTTTTATCCAAAAATTAGCAGTAAGAAGAATAGCCCGTGATCTTCACTTAAGTAGCTGTTGTGAAATGCACCTGTCACTGCATAAAGGTCAAGGTCAACCAGTCACTCAGTGTACATGCCTTATGACCATCAGCCTTGTGAGCGTATACAGTCAGAAGTTGCTCATTCATGTGCTCTGTTCAACGTATTTCACCCTCGATTACACAATTAACCCATCAAATCTCCGTCTAGATTCTATTTTAATGCAATAACCAGTTTCTCTCAATCTGAGACATTGACTCCTCTTTCTTATGGTTTTTGCTGTAACAATTTACCTCAACCTTAATGGCTCAGAACAAACCATATTCATTCTTACAGTTCTGGAGGTCAGAGGATCCACATGGGTCTCTCAAGGTGTTGGCAGGGCTGCATTCCTTCGGGAGGTGCTAGGGGAGAATCCATTATCTTGCCTTTTCCAGCTTCCAGAAGCTGCTCACATGTTTTGGCTTCTGGCCCCTTACTCCGTCTTCAAAGCCAGCAGTGAGAGTCAAGATCCTCCCCATATTACATCACCCTGTCTCTTTTTTCTTTTGCCTCTTGTACTTTTAAGAACACATGTGATTACATTGGACCCATGCTTATAATCCAGGATAATCTCCCTATCTGAAAATCAGTGAATTAGCAAATTTAATTCCATCTGCAACCTCAGTTTCTCTGTGCTGTGTAACCTAACATATTTACAGATTCGGGGGAGTAGGATATAGACATCTTGGAGGCATTATTTGACTACCACAGTCCTTCTTCTGGTACTCTGTATCTTATCTTCTTTATTTGGCAGTTGCATAATGAATCTTTCAGGTAATAGCCTTCTGAGATAATCTTGGATCCTAGGACTTTCCTGCTCAAATATAGAATGTACGAATACACATATACCATCCACCTACCACCCATCCATCCATCTCAGCCTCATTAGATGGACCAGAACTAGAACTCAAGTTCCATGAGCAATACCGAAATTTTGGGCTATATTCTGAGTGCTTAGAATAGCACCTGATATATGCTCTGCAAGCACTCAACAAATATTTCTTGAATAAATCAATCAGAAGAGTAAGTTCCAATCTAGGAATGGTGTGAAAATTAATGACTGGGCACTAGAGTCAGATACAAGATTCATTTCCTGCCTGGCTACTCAAGAGGTCTGTAACTCCCCCAGGAAGCCTCAGGGACCCATCTCTACAATGAGGGAAAAGTCACCCATCTAGCAGGGCTGCTGAGGATGAGAGTCTGTTCAGAAGGCCCGGGATGTAATAATGCAGAGGCCAGAGTTGTCTTCCTCACTGTAGCAGTTATCATCTTGTACATGAGAAAAGACATGGAGGCAAACCAGTGCCTAAGATGTTAGAGGTGCTTTTGGAGAAATGCATTCACATTCATAGTTGGGAGACAAAGTAGGACATAGCTATTCTCAGTAGCCATATCAAGGAGCCTTCATAGATGCATCCACACTTCAACTGAATCTGAAATGATTAGTAGATGTAACAGAGATGGCAGATGGGAGGAGGGGAGAGGTATTTCGGGAGAGAGAACAGCCTGAGCAGTTTCAGAGGCATGGAGCAACCTAGCCTATTCAGGGAGCTAGAGGCAGTTTATAGGATTCGAGCAAAGGGAGCAGTTGGAGGCCCAGGGCATGTCAGGTAGTGGGGCTGGAATGGAGGAGAGAAAGGAGGGCTTGAGGATGGACAGGTCCTGTGTGCTGTGCTAAGTAGTACTAATGGCTTGAAATGGCCATTGATAGTCTGGTCAGCAGGATGGTTAGCACAGACACATTCTTTGTTTCCAATTCTATACTTTTTCTCTCTCATTCGTTCACATAACTGACATATAGTGATTTTCAAAAAATACATACACATGGGACATGCACGCCCACTGGATGCACATACAATATACCTACTGGGATGACAGATATATTTGGAGCCTACACCCCAGCTCATAGTCCATGCATACACATAGAGCATATATACTCAAAACAAATGGGTCACTGAACATGTGGCCAAGCATGCAGGTACACTCAAAGGCATACATGGAAGCATGCAAATATACATGTACACATTGGCTGTGCATATACAGGCACGCTTGCTCAGGCAACACACACCCAAGGTGCCTAACACACAGGCATGTGAAGAAAGCTTACACTCACTGTCCATGGGTACATGCAGAACACTGACCATGCATAGCTTCCCACACACTTACTGAATATGTCCATACTCAAACATATACCCATAAACACACATCAAATCAACACACACACACACATACACACACACATGCCCCTGAGCATGTACACAGAGACTCTTCATTTCTTTCTAGAATGTGTCTGAGTTCCAAGGCTTGGGGAAGACAATGATTATTCTCCCAGCCACAGCAGGCAGAGCAGCTCAGGGACTTGTTTTGGATTACAAAGTCTATCTCTACCTCTCTCCCCCTCAGCAAGGGCGGTGCAGAAAAGAAGCTCTTTAGCCTTCCCTGAGTGCCCAGCTTCCTACTAACCCAACCCCGTGAAGTATCCACAGCCTGTGACTACTGGACATCGTCCAAAAGCATTGCTGTGTCTTTTGCAAGAGTTTCCCCATGTGCAACTCACTGCCTAGCCCTCCCGTCCAAACTGAGCTGGCAGGGGGCCAGGCCACCCTGTGCTGGGAGGGGTGGGGCACAGAGCCAAGCGCTCAGCGGCTCCCAGTGCTGCGGGGCCCTCATCAGCAGCTCTCCTTGGGGCCCTGTTTGCGTGATGAGCCCAGCCAGCACTTGAGCTTTGCAGAGAGGAGCCCCGCACAACATCTGCTTGGCCTATCTGGGGCCAGTCAAGCACAGCTTCCTCTTCTGCCTGCACTCGTCTAGGAATTGGGTTCCAATGAGCTGGAACCTCGTGCTTTCGTCTGAAGTTTTGACAAGTTGCTGTTTCCTGGCAGCAGCCAAGATGGAGCTGTGACCTCCATCTGAGTTAATGAGTGGAAGACGTACCATGTACCTGCCACACTGTCCCAGTTCACTTGCCCTCATCCACGGAGCTAATAAACAAAGTCACACCTCATGTTGGGTGCATGGCCTCCTCCTTGGATACTATTCCATGCCCTCAATCAGAGCAAGACACCACAGATGCAGCCCAAGCCCCTACTCTGCTCTGTCAGAGAAATGGTGATATCGGGGCAGGCTAGCAGAGGGATGCTAATAATGTAATTCAGATGTTACCCACGGCCCCCACTCCTAGGAGATTTAGGTTAAATTAGCCCAAACCCCTAGCTCACAGATTTTCAAGGATCCAGAGTTGTCTTCACAATTGCTGTGAATTCCCTCAACAGTTATTTCCTCACTTTCTCTCAACTTCTGAGCTCACAGGCACCTGCGTGTGGCTTCCAATTCCACTCTCAGAAAGCTGGAAGAGAAGCTCACATTTAAAAGGGATTTCCACATTCACTCAACTCCTCAGAAACATCCTGAGTGCAGTGGCTACCCCGGAAGGTTAATGATCACCAGAAGGGGTACATTGCAGGGCATGTGGCCAGCGGACTTTAATGCCACACTCACTTCTCCATCTTCCTCCTCCTTCCCTCCCTGGGGCAACACAAACCCGTCCCAGCTCCATCAAGCCCCGGAAGATAGTTCCCTTCACCCAAGTCCAAAAAGATCTTTTTGAATATTCTTCTCTCCTAAGAGTGGTATCTGTCCTTAAAAAATTTTCACAATAGCTGCCAAGAAAATAAAATATTCCCCTCACATTACATAATGAAGCCTTGTTCAGGAGAGAAATGCCTTGAACAAAGGTGAATAAACATCACAAAAGTACACTTCCAGAGTGAGAGTACTTTCAGTATTAGGGAGAAGCCTGACGGCCATCCAGTCACATAAGTGAGATGATAGGCAATGGGTGTCTGGTCTGACTGTTGCTTACCCCAGTGATGGCTACAGGGCTTAAACTTGAGTCAGAAGCTGGAGCCCCTGAGTGGGGCCCCAGGAAATTTCTGTCCAGCCAGGCTCTGGGCCTTTGTTCCAGGCTGACAACAAAGGCCTGTGCTCTAAACCCACCCCTGCCCCCAAGTCATTGTGGTTTCTCCAGGCCAAGAGGGGGAAGAAGGGGCAGGAGCAGGTTACAGGCCTCCTCTGAAGGGTTGACTAGGGGCCATTCATACATAGGATGATTTCCTTTCAACAAAGTCTGCTTGTTTCCTCCAAGAGCCCTGGGGACTCTGTGCCAAGACAGAATGACTCACTGGCTCCCAAGCCTTGCCTCACTCTGGACACACTCAGCCAGAGCCCTTCTCCTTGAAGAGCAGGACAGCAGCTGCTGTGGGACTCCAGGTGCGGATGTGGGCTCTGTAGAGTGAGCTCACATAGGAACACAACACAGGGAAGGTTCCACACTGAGCCTTCGGGCCTCAGCCCTGGGGCAGGATCCCCTGCCCGTGTTTGCTGGCTTCCTTCAAGAGTTCAAATATCATCACTTTACCATAGCCCACTCCATTGGAAGTCTCTGAAAGGAGGTGCTAGCCTCAAATGCAAAAGTGTGGATCCTTATACTAGTTGGCTTGATACAAACTCTTTTCAATGTTTTAGAAGCTTTCAGGAAAGCTCTGTCAATGGGAGAAATGTCTTTATCCAGATCAGTCAAAATCAATCACAAACATAAGATATGTTTATTGATGATGACCCAAATAAGGTCAACTGGTTGGCCTGATTGAACTTGAGTCATCATCTATGAGATTAATACTTATTACTGGCCCCACAGGGTCCATGAGGATTAAATGAAGAAAGAGAATCCACCATGGCCGATGATAACTCCAGGCTGAGCAATGCACTTGGCCTTACCAACACCATCTCATTTCATCCTCATCCTCTGCAGCACAGGGCTTGCGGAAGGGTCGGTGCGGAAACCGAGGCTTGAAGAGATAAAGTAGACCAAGTTCACACAGTCAATAAATATCATATTAACCAGCAATTAGTAGGACAATAAGATAGCAAAAGGAGCATGCTCACAACTTAGAGATCCAAAAACGAAAAACGTTTTAGTGGTTTGTAAGCACTTTAGAGGCACATATATTAATTAGCATTGGGTATGCTAATAATAAAGCTAGTTTAGCTTTTTATTAAAACATTTTCCATATGTTCTTGACCACATAAGTCTCTAGGTAAATTATTTACTAAAACAGAAAGTTGCAAACATACAGGTCATCTTGATTGGTTTTTCTCATGTTTCCTCGAGTGAAGAGGGCGGCACCCCTTGTAAGCCATGCATTCTGTTGGGGTAGAAATGAAACGGATGACCAAAAAGGGCCTGTGACTTAAATCTGGGGCAGGTTCATCAACCTCAGCACTGTTGGCATTTGGACCCAGGTCATTCTTTGTAGGGTGAGCCTGCCCTGTGCATTTGAAGGATGGTTTGCAGCATCCTTGGCCTCAGCCCAGTGGATGCCAGTTAGCAACCTCTGTTGTGGTAACTGTAAAATGTGTTTAAACATGCCAAATGTCCCCTGTGTGCAAAATTGCCCCAATGGAGAACCAGTGTTCCAGAAGAGGAGAGGGCCATGAATAAAACACTGATAGCTGTCCACACAGGGGGGTCAGATGAATGACCAACCTTGAACCCGATTTTTATTTTTTTTGTACAAGTGATATCTAAGTGGAGATGCAGGCCCTGGTGGGCTAGCCAGGAAGAGGCTCCTGAAGGGGGAGGGAGATGGGCTTTGAAAACATAATGCAAAGGCAGAAAGAAAAGCATGATGTGGATCATGGAGGCAAGTGTGATCCTGATCTGGGGTCTGTACTGTTCAACATTCATATCAGAGCTCTGGATAAAGATGAAAATCGGCATTATTCAGTGTGCTGTTGACACAGTGCAGGGAGAAATGGCAGAATCTGTGTTGGAGAAGGTTTCATTTAGACAAACTAAAATTCTGATGCACTAATAGAAACAAATGCAAACTCCTGCATTGTGGTTCAAAAAATCCAACCATTAGAACAGGGAGGACCTGTCTGAAAGGCAGAAGATTTTAGAAGACTTTGGGTATAAGCCAGTGCTTCTCACACTCATTCTCACACAAGAATCCACTGGAAGGCTTGTTAAAGCACAGGTCCCTGGGTCTCACACCCAGAGTCTGTGAATCAGGAGGTCTTGGGTGGAGCCAGAAACTTGGCATTTTGAACTAGTTCTCAAGTGGTGTGGATGATGCCGGTCAGAGGTCAGAGGATTAACCTTTGAGAACCACTGAGAAGCCTTAGTTTCCAAATCTGATCATAGCAATGGGGTCAAATTAATAGGAACATGGTGTCTAGTTCAAGAAGGTGAGAAACTCGGTGCTCAGACTACAGCTGGCATGCCGGGGGCGGGAGAAGCAGATAAGTTTCGATATATAAAGGGGATCCTTGGGAAACTGGAAGATGTCCAAAGAAAAGTGAGGAAAGTAGATTCTATGAACAGTGCTTGAAGAAAGTAGGGTGTTTGGCTGAGAAAAGAGAAGTTATGGGAAAAATCTGGAGCTGCTTCAAATGGCTGAGGGGCTGTACTGTGAATAATGGACTTGATTCATTTTTTGTTCCCTGCAGTCAACCACAGCAGTTCAAGATCAGGAAAAACAGGGTGAGAGTATCAGAGACAGAGGTCTGGGTGCAACTTAAAGCAGGATCTTGTAGTAATTATAGCTTTAATGCCACACTGTCCAGTTGAAATATAATGTGAATTATATATGTATTTTAAAATAATCAGCAGCCATAATACAAAAAGTAGAAAGTAAAAAAGAAACAGGTGAAATTCATTTAAATGATCCTTTTAAAATTAAATTTATTGGGTGACGTTGATTAATAAATTCTGTACATTTCAAGTGTAAAATTCTATAACATCATCTGTATATTACATTGTAGGTTCACCACTCAAAGTCAAATCTCTTTGGGCACCATATATTTGACACCCTTTACCCTTTGCTACCTTGCTTCCACACTAAATAATAATTTTTACTTAACCAAATATTTCCAAAAGATTTTTGCTTTGACAATGCAATCAAAATAAAAGTATTAATGAGACCATTTACATTCTTTTGTTTGTTTGCAGTAAGTGTTCTTAATGTAGGGTGTGTGTTATACTTACAGCTCATTTCCATTCCCAAACCAGCTAGACATCAATGCTCTGTTGCCACATGTGGCCCTTTGGTCCCTTGCCGGACAGCTGAGCTCTGCTGAACTGTGAATGGGTCACCAGGAAGTGAATCCTAATTTGAATCAGTTGCTCTGCCCTGTTACTATCTCTCAGATTTAATGACATTCAGGCCTCACTCATAGATTCCTATTTCAAATTAAAGTGAACTTGCTATTAAGTTTTTTAAATATATTTGGAGAATTTCATAACATGCTTTAAGCTATGTGGAGGCAGCCTGGGGCATCTTAGAGAGAGATGATATCAGGCTCTTGCTTGTAAGTGACAGGAGACTCATTCATCCTAGCTTAAGAACAAGCCAACATAACTTATGGGCTCACGTTTTCAAAAGTCCAGTGGGGACACTGGCTCCTGGCATGACTGGATGCAGATATGTCAACAGGGCCACCAGGAACATGATCCTGTGGATCACAAATTCACTTACTGAGGTAAAAATGTGGCTACTGGAAACTTCTGTCTTAAATCATCCTTACCATAAGCACTCTCCATATAATAAGCTTCTCCCTCCAAATAGTTTTGAAAAGTCCTAAATTTGGGGTTTATTGGCTTGGATCGGTAGAGTACTGCTCATAGAAGAATCCAGTATTTGTGGAATTTCTATTAGGTGAAGATTGTCACTTCCAGAGGGACAGTGCAGGGAGTCAGCCCCATATACCCTTCAAGGGTGGGGGTGGGGGTGGGGGATGGATCCCTAGAGGCAAGGGAAGTGTTTGGCAGACACACACTATTAGATATTCACTAGAGATGGGCATTCATGATGGAGGCCAATGGAACAGTTTGTCCTGGATTATGAAAATCACTTTTTGAGAAGCTCCAGTTTCTCTGTACTATGAATGCTCTTCTTGGAATTTCATAGATGAGGAGCTCAATTTAAGACACTTAAATTAAATTAAGAAGAGTTAGGGCCCCAGTGTGAGTCTTGCTTAATTTTTGACCAGTTGACTTTAACAAGTCTTGTCCCATGTGGCTGACTTTGGGGGAACAGATAGAACAGAATGAGGCATGTGGGAGCTTAAAGAATAAATCTACATTTACATAGTCCCAGGAAATTTGGAAAAGTGAAACTTGAATAAAGTAGGTTGTAGTCTGTTGTTTCTCCTTCCCTCCCACAAACAATGAGTGTTCAACCAAGATGGTGACTGATCTCACACCAAAGATCCCTGTAGTCAAAGATGTGAAAAATCTTACAGGACTCAAAGTTTAGCTGCTTTAGAGCCTGACCATCCAAGACACAGGCAGGATGTGCATTTCTCCAAATACCTGCAGCCCTTGTTCACAGGCATTCTTTGTGTTGGTTACTCATTCCACTTTACTTACTAATTTCCTCCCATTAGAGTTTGGTTTCCCCAAAGTTATGTACTTTCTCTGCTGGCATATACGTAAGTGGCTCCAAAATTCAGTTAAATAATTTAAATAGGGCCATGGGCTGACGCCTGAAATCCTGACATGTGCAATGTTTTAGTTGGGGAGGGAGGGAGCAAGATTCCAAATATTTTCCAAGCCAAAAGACCTTTGGGGACACCGTATGGGTGGTGTGGCTCAGTGGTTAAGCATCAACCTATGAACCCGACGGTCACTCTTCAATTCCCGGTCAGGGCATATGCCCAGGTCTTGGGTTCGATCCCCAGTGTGGGATGTGCAGGGGCAGCCAAATAATGACTATCTCTCATCACTGAAGTTTCTATCTCTCTCTCCCTCTCCCTTCCTCTCTGAAATCAATAAAAATATAAAAAAAGAAGTAATAATAACAATGTGGCAGGGTTTCCCTTTGAAATGCCAAGTGCTTTACTTGCTAATTTGTGGGCACCTAATTCATCCTTCAAGGGCCCCCAAAACTTTGCCAACTCTTCTCTAAAGGGTTCTATGTGCACTGCCTTCTTCTGTCCCTCTACCTCAGTCATTATCCTGACCTGAGACTCCAACGCAATGCAACTTAATGGAGTTAGACAGTCCAAGGTTCAAATCTCAGTGCTGTCATTTCTTAACCATGTGTCTAGAAAGAAAGCTCTGCAATTTCTCTGGGTCTCAATTTCTTCATCTTTAAAAAAAATAAAAATCCTGTCTTACTGGGTTGCTTTTTAAAGTACATGAACTAATATATGTAAATTGCTTGGTGCATAGACACACAATAAATTGTAACATTATAATTATGATCCCAGTGCACTGTGGTTACTTGTCCCATCCGCAGGGACCTCCTCTAGGGCAGGGACTGTGTCTTGTTAAACTTTATGTCTCAATCCAGAGTATAATAAAGACATACGTGTTTGTTGAAATAATCACATGAATAAATAGATGAATGTATACAGTTGAAGACAGAAAAGTCAGCCCACAGCCAATCTCTAGGGGACTGTGGCTCTACAACAATAGTATTATGCTATTCCAAACCCTTTCGTTTTCAGTTGAATACTTAACACCATATTGGACTGAATTACATGAAATGTTTCTGAAGAAACAATGCCCAAGGTCTATGTGGGAAATCTCCTGTGATTTGAACTGATTAAGAGCTCAGAGTCTTGAATTAATTTTCAGTGTCTTTCAAATATTACCATATAAACGGTTGTATTAAATATCTTCCCCATCTACCTCCTCCCAACTACAGTGACTAATCAGAAGCTTGCAATCAAAATAAGTGTTTGCAAATGGAACATGCCTGGTTGCAAGTGAGGCTGTAAGCATCCCAGGTCCTGCAATGTGGAAGATTGATTCCTGAATTAACCCCCTCTCTGCACCCTGTTTTGGAACTAGAGAGACTGCCTATTAATTTCAACTTGAAAACAGACACACGCTCATCACATTAAAGTCTACCATATGACATTGTTCCAGGTGCCTTTAAACCTAAAATTTCGAGTCAGGAAGCGACAAAAGGCAGTGGGTTACCAAATCATCTCTCAGCCCAGTTGACTCAGAGGCAGCCAGGCAGGCCAAACACCCATATAAAAAGTCGTCTCTTATTTGGATTTGAAAAACCCTTCAGTCCATGTTGTTAATCTCGTCCTAACCATATTTTGTAAACACAAAGCCCAGTTCAATGGTCCCACCGAGACCACATTGCCCAATAACGAGGGAAAGGGCATTTACAGGAAGGTCTGAAACTTTCCCTCAGTAGCCTGCATTTTTGTAAGTCCCGTATGAAACCTTCCTGTGGGCATGACTAATGGATCCACCTAATTAAATTTTTACAGCATTCCAGGGCTGGAGTGTCAAATGTTTGCTTCCAGCTTGTCTCCTTGTAACCCTGTCAAATTAAGTCTCCCATTGCATCCCTCTCCCACACGCACACCTTCTTTAGGGGCTGTCGGCTGCATTCCAATGTCAGATGAAATCAGAATTTGGTTGATGAGAATGAAGAAATGGATTGCCAAATAGTTGTTGCAAGCAAGCCTACCTTCACCTGTTGAGAGAGGTTAAGCTGGGGGAGTGGGGGGAGGACCGACTCCTTCCTGTTAAGATAGGGTTGCAAATGGGAAGTTGGAAAAGTCACTTCCAGTGGGTGAGAAGTCATCACTGCTGTTTATCAGTCCTTCTTCCTCTAGAATTGTAAAGTGTGCATTTAGCAAGTTGGAATTTTAACTTTGGAAATGTACTTAAGGTTAATGGATTCTGTGGACTTCAGGAGAAAGGGCTTTGCTGAGTATAATCTGCAAAATGTGATTTTTTTTGTTCTTTGGTGAGACATAGGTTTCAGAGAAGTGGCACAAATAGACCATGTGCTGGTCTCCTTACTGGAAGGTGAGGGTTCATCACAAAATGGGTAGATGATTTGAGAATGTGTCCAGAGCTTCTCCAAACACAGAAAGAGGAAATAGAATCTAATGTTAGTATTGAATGAGTATCACACTCAAGCCAGGACACTGTGGGGAGGCAGTAAGCTCCTCCAGGGATAGCACAAGAAGCATGTCTGAAGCACCTTCTTGGAAATAGGTGCTCAGGATGGACACATGTCAGTCAACCCCTGAATGCTCTCTAAGTCAGAGTCTCCAAGTGTGATCCATGTCATCTGCATCAGAATCACTCATGGGGCTTGTTCAAATGCAGGACTTCAGCCCTGGCCTGCATGGCTCAGTGGTTGGAGTATTGGCCCTTTAAGGTCTCAGGTTCGATACCTGGTCAAGGGTACATACGTGAGTTGCAGGTTCTATCCCCCACCCCAGTGCCACGTGCAGGAGGCAACCAATCAATGTGTCTCTTTCATATAGATGTTTCCCTCTATCTCTCTCTGTCTTCCCCCCTCCCTCCCTTTCACTCTCTCTAAAAAAAAGAAAGAAAGAAAGAAAGAAAAGTCAATGGAAACAATATCCTTGGGTGAGGATTAGCAAGAACAAAACAAAAAAAAATGCAGGATCTCAGGCCCAACTCAAGCTTTCTGAGTCAGAATGAAGTGGAGGCAGGGACTCTGCATGCTGAGGAGCTCCCAGCAAACCCCACCCGCATGAACTTGGAGATCCTTACTCCAGGGCTGTTGGGAAGATCAGACCAGAGCTCTACACAAAGATGGGGCTGGAGGTTGCAAGTGACAAGTAGGGCATGGAGTAACTGAGGCCACAGGGAGACCTTGCCCAGGGAACCAGGTCACCGGCACCAGGCAACTGTTGTTTTCATCAGCCAGAAGGTTCCTGTGGATACACAGAGGTTTAATCTTACCCCCTCAAAGAGCTCAAAATGATTCTCCTGGCCTAAGGCTTTCAGCAGTCAGTCATAATGGGGAATCTTCTGATGTCTTCCGCTATGCCTTTACCTAACAGTCCACCCCTGCGTGTACTCAGAAATACACTTGCACCCTCAAATGCGTCCACCTCCACAAATGTATAAAGACCCACCCTTGCAAACAAATATTTCTGTGTAGTTTGTGTGTGTGCATATGACTTGTACTCATATGGCTGCACACAAATGCCGAGCACATACACACATACACATCTCCATATCTGCTTGCCCATGCATCCTAACACAAAGATGCTATACCTCAGCTCTTGTCAAGTCAGACTAACCTCCCTTTGAAATAGCATTCTTTCTTACTCATCTTAGGAAAATCGTGCACCACTAGCAACTCTGAAAACATTTCCTCCAAGAGCTCCATTCTAATGTGGGAATCGGCTAACTCCAATGGCAAATGGTTGACTAGAGTCAGAGTAAGATGAGATTGTCAGAAATTTACGATGCAACCTAGTGGGATTCCTTGGAAGCCATTCCTCATGGCCTTTGATAAGCTTAACATCATGTTGGACAAAGAAATAGAGCAGTTTGGGAGACCTCATGTGGCTTTGGAATTGCATGGCTCCAAAATAGTGTCTTTGGCGGGCATTGGCTGTGTGTGAGCTTGGGCAAGGTATGTGATGTCCTAAGCCTTAAGTTCCTTTCCTACAAGCTAGATGTTTACAAAGATTAAATGAGGCCATGTATGAAAGCACCTAGCCCAGGGTCTGGGAAATCCAACAGTAGAAAATGATTGGTCAATGATTGGCCTAGAAGAGTGCTAGGACCCATAGATTTGAGATTCAGAAATCTCTTGGTTGGAATCTTGGCTCCTCCTCCTATTGATTGGGAGATTTTGTGCATGTTTTGTAATCTCTCCAGGTTTCTCATCAGAATAAGAATAGCAGCTGCACCAAACTCATACCAAAAGAAATTAGCACATGCTACAGAAAAGAAATCCTTAGGAAGAGATTGCTGGTTTCTTATGCTGCTCTTTTTTCTTCTCTAAAAAGGAGAATATCTTCTGGGAAGGAAGGATAAAGGTAGCTATTTCCCCCTTGGGGGAAACTCAAGACAGGAGATTGACTGAGGCAAGGAATTTGTTAGAGGAGCATTCATTCCGGATAACACAGGTCACCAAATAATCTTTTGGGAAAAAAGTTAATCCCTGCTTCCTGTGTCACCTGGGCTGAAGGAAATCTCCTCTTGCCTATGGTCTGTCTTTGCATCAAACTCCCCTGTAAAGGAAAGGGGTTTTTCTACTTGAGCTGGGGGGAGTCCTTTCTGAAGGGTTTAGCTTTCTTAGGCAAGGAACCGCCAATCTTTTAAATCTGGTGAAATAATTTCAGTAGGTCTGTAGACCTAAGAAGGCCCATAATTCTTAGCTGTGTATCCTTTGGGGAACTGAATTAATCTCTCTGAGTCCCTATTTCTTTGTTTTAAAAAATAAGGAGAATAAGGCCTGCTCTCAGGGTGTTCATGGGATTGAACACCTCAGGCCATATTGAGGGCATAGTTAAGTTTTCTGGCGATGGAGAAAAAGAGGGGCTCCATGAGGTCTCTGCCCCTCTTCAGCCTTCTCATTCCTGGGCAGAAAGCCAGCACTGTCTCAGAAGGTGACCCCAAGTATAACTCTGGGATTCTCTTGGGTAGATGACATATTAGCTGATTGTATACCAAAGATGGTTGTGAAGTGAGGGTCTAAAAGATTATTGATTCCCCAAAAGTTAAACAGAGGAATACCATATGACTGAACAATTCCATTTCTAGATGTCTGCACAAGAGAATTGAAAACAGGTCTTCACATAAATACTTGCATCCACAGAGCACTATTTACAATAGCTGAGAAGTGAAAACAATGCAAGGTCCATCAATGGAAGAATGGATAAACAAAATCTTGCAATTGGGGCCCATTTATACAACAGAATATTATTTAGCCACGAAAAGGAAGGAAATACTGCTACAACATGGATGCATCTTGAAAACTTTATGCCAAATGAAAGAGGTCAGGCAGTAAAGGCCACATGTATGATCCCATTTCTTTGAAATCTCCAGAATGGGTAAATCCATAAAGTCAGAAAGCAGGTCAGGGGAGGGTGAAATGAGGAATGAAAATGGATTTCCTTTCAGGGTAATGAAAATGCTTTGGAACTAGATAGAGAGGATGGTTGCACCGCATTGTGAATATTTAAAATGCCACTTTAAAATGGTTCCCTTAGGTTATGTCCATTTTACCTAAATTTGGGTACACACACACACACACACACACCAAAATAAAAAAAAAAACCTCCCAAGTTAATGTGTGGGTGTCTTGATTTGAGAATGAAGGAAACAGAAGCAGAAAGGGGCAGTGATTGTTGAAACACTGATTTAAACTGTGCACATGGAGGGCAGGGCAGGCTCCTAAATCTCTTTAATTAAGACAAAGAAGGCAAGAATGAGGCGGGGGAAACAGCAGTTCAACAGATAACTAGCAACGGAAAGAGACTCCAGCCAATGGCTTCTCAGGAGGGTCTGCAGGACATTTCACCAGTGGAGGTAACCCGTGAAGTGTGCAAACACCGGCGCTCATTCCTTTGTCCCCACTCTCCCAGGCCCTCTCCACCCGCTCTCTCGGCTTGGCATGCATCCTATTTTCCAAACAGCAGCTGCGCACAGTTGAATAGTAAATCAAACACCCTAAAAAAAACCGTTGTTTTAAAACAATGTCTCAGATTTCCCAGATATTTCATCCCTATTTTCCTTCCCCCAATCACCCTTGGCTCAGAAGGTGGTGGTAGTGAACTGGTGCAAGTAGTGAGCCTGTGTCCTGGTCATCAGGGTTGCGTGAGTGACTTCCCATGGAGAAGTGGTTTCAGGGGCAGAATTTACAGTCAGAGAACATTTCGGGCTGATCCTGTATGTTGTTAGGAAACATGTTGGCAGCAAATGCTCTTGAACAGGAAGGGATTGGTGGCTAAGGTTTCCTGGGGACACGTCTCCCCAGGGTGAGCCCTGAGCTTTCCAGGCTGGCATTATGAGAGTTTCCATCCTCAGGGCTCCGCAAGCCACGCCACAGAAAGCCTCTGCTAGCAGCCCCAGCGGAAGCCAGGCAGGTTCCAACTCAGTGTCGGGGGAGGCAGTTTCCCAGGGGAAGAGGCAAATGGTTGTGGTAAGGGCTTTTCCAGAAGGGGAAGTGCCTGGCTTCCTGGCAGATCTCACACCCATCCACAAATAAGTACACACCTGCAATCCCTGTGCTGGAGCTGCCTCAGCCACCAACTTAAGTTAGGGGTGCTCAACCTCGACACTATTGGCACTTGGGTCTTATTATTCTTGGTTGGGGTACTGTTGAAGCACAGAAAGTTTGGATATCTCTAGTTGGCTTGGCTCAATGGATAGAGGTCGACCTGCAGACTGAAGGGTCCCAGGTTCGATACCTGTCAAGGGCACATGCCCAGGTTGTGGGCTTGATCCCCAGTAGGGGGCATGCAGAGGGCAGCCAACCCATGATTCTCTCTCATCATGGATGTTTCTACCGGTATCTCTCTCTCCCTCTCCCTTCCTCTCTGAAATCAATTATCTACACTAATAAAAGAGAAATATGCAAATTGACCATACCTCCACAACACTCACCAGCCAATCAGGTGTGGGTATGCAAATTAACCCAACAAAGATGGCGGGTTAATTTGCATATGCAGGCATGGAGTGAAGACTGAAGACTGAAGATTGAAGATGACTGAAGACTGAAGACTGAAGAGGCTTAGATTCTCCGCTGTGGCCAGAGTGGAGAAGCCAAGCCTTGGCCAGGGCGAAGGCTGGGTCCTGGGTGCAGTAGGAAAACTGGTGCCGGCAGCCTGGGGAAAGAAGGCCTATTGTACAAATTTTTGTGCAACGGGCCTCTAAAATATATATATATCTGTATATATTTTTTATTTTTTTTTTAAAGAAAGTTTGGATAGCTCACCAAAGTGACATGCCATTTAGTCACAGAGCGTATGGGGTAGTCACTCAGCAAATATTTTATAGCACCTATTCTGTAGTAAGCATTATTATAGGGACTGCCAGGCAGCAAATATGTCTTGAACATCTATAAGATGCCAATACTATGGACACAAGACAGAACTACACACATACCTTCTCACTGTGAGGAAAGAAACTAAATAGGTAAGCAGAGTTGCTCAGCACAGCTGACATGTGGAATTTGGCCATACTTTGATGTGGGGCTGCTGAAAGTGAGGGTCCTTAGGGCTTTGATTCAATTTAGCTTTAAGCCCTTGACAGGTGCCTCAGTTGGTTGGAGCATCCTCCCATACACCAAAAGGTTATGGGTTTAATTCCTGGTCAGGGCACATACCTAGATTGTGAGTTCAATCCCAAGCTGGGGAACTATGGGAAGCAACTGATTGATTGATATTTCTCTCTTTCTAAAAATTAATAAAAACATAGCCTCATGTAAGGGTTAATAATAATAATTTAGTCTTAAATTCTAACTCTAGAAATCCCTCCCCCACCTCTCTTAGAGACCTAGCTTTTCCCCTGGATAATTAGGTCCAGAGACAATAATCTGGACCTGGCAAATGATCACAGGTTTGGAGCTCTGACAGGCTAAAGATAACATCTTTACCTAGGTTATGTTGCAGCCCTAAGGTGGAATGACTCCCTAACTACTTTCCTATGAAACCAGATAGAGGGACACCAGAACAGACCTTAGAACTGTCCTTAAGACCTGAAAAATGATTTATTATCCTTCTTCACCTTTGACCAACCAGCTCCCAGAACAACCCTGAATCCCTAACCAAGGTGTCTTATGATATTGCCCTATATAATCTGTAACCCACAAGCCATCAGGGAGTTCAGGCTTTTGAGCATTAGCTTCCTGTTCTGCTGGGTGGCACCATTCTTAATAAAATAACCAGTCTTTCTCCACTGCAATCCTCAGTGCCTAGTGTTTGGCAGTGGACAGACTCCTTCTGTTGGATAACACTGCCCTGTGCATTGTAGGAAGGTTAACAGCATCTTTGGCATCTACTAGGTTCTAGCAGCATCTTCCAGTTGTGACAATCAAAAATGCGCATCTACTAGGTTCTAGCAGCATCTTCCAGTTGTGACAATCAAAAATGCCTCTAGACAATGCTGATTGTTCTGTGTGGGACAAAACCAGCCTCTGTTGAGAACCCCTGATATCCAGGGAATTTTTTAAAAAAATAGATTTTTATTGATTGCAGAGTGGAAGGGAGAGGAAGAGAGAGATAGAAACATCAATGATGAGCGAGAATCATTGATCGGCTGCCTCCTGCATGTCCCACACTGGGGATCGAGCCCACAACCTGAGCATGTATCCTAACTGGGAATCGAATCGTGACCTTCTGGTTCATAGGTCAACCCTCAACCTCTGAGCCATGCCGGCCAGGCTGACATCAGGGACTTTAAGCCTTAAAATGGGATGAGTGATCTAAGTAAAGGTAGAAGCCTGTCGAGAGGGAAGCAGATGTATTCCAGAGATGACCTCCCTCGGACAGAAAAATTCAGAGGTAAGAACTGCCCCTGGAATCTGACAGAGTCAATCCTGCTGAGACAGAAGCCTTTATTTTAATTCTTCATTGGACCAGCCAGTTTATCTGAGATTGTCAGTGCCCCTCAGTAGATTGTAAAGTCTATGAGGTCAGGGACTTTGTCCCTCTAGGTGACTATAGTATTCCAAGAACCTAGAATGGCATCAGACACAAAATCCTGGCCCATAAATGAAAGAATGAATAAACCTGGACAACCTCCTTCTTAAGAGGCCTCCATAATCTTTGCCTCTCATGTCATTACCCTCTCATATTTCTCCCCCTTTGTCTCTCTGGCCTTTTCTCTCTTCCTTTCAGTACCCCCCCACACACACACACACACACAACACACACACACACACACACTCACACACACAAGCAAATACACTAATGGTCCCAGGAACAGACACACATACCCACCAGCACACCAGCAGGAAGTTAGAAGTAAAGACCAAAAACATGTCTTTGACTCAGTGTTCTGAGAAAAATCAACCATAGCAAACCCAACAACAGATGGCAGGGACTCAGACTGTACGGAAAACATCAGCCAGCCTTGGAGCCTCTGGGCATCTCCTGACTTGTCACAGCCTGAAGCCTTACTGCCCGCCCCACGAGGTCACCAGAAGTTCTGCACTCAGGCCAGGAAGCTGTGTGACCCTTTGCATCAGAGGCATTCACTTTACCATCACATCTGGAGTGAAAAATAACATTAGAAGGCCACTCCCTCCTCCCCCACTCTGTGGTCATGAAGCCCATATAAAGTGGTTCCAGTCTCCTGGCAAAGGTTATTAAAGGCTGGCAGAGCCAGCAGAAAACATAGTCTTTTATTTACCCAGATAAATATGATACTCGCTACATAAATTTGAGGCCATTTGTTAAACACTTTGGATGCTATACTGCACCCAAAAGACCGTGACTGCCTGTAGATTGAGGACAGTGATTGGGAAATAGCAAACCAGGCAAATAAATAAATTATATATGTATTTATTTGTTTTTTAACAGGCTTTTCTAGGCAGGCCACAAGGCTTTTCTCAGGTAACATATACTTGGAATGCTAAAATAAAGAGTGACCTCTTGATCGGAAACAACTGAACTCCAATTCATTTTCCTCCTGGGTAGCAGCTCAGCATCCATCCATTTGCCGTTCTTGGTGAGACACAGAGAGTTGAGACCCAATGGCTGCTGTGCTAAATCAAAGCCTCCCTCTCTTTTGCTAAACTCTGCACTGAGGAGCTGTTACAAATTAGGAGGTAATGTCTAATCAATGTGTCCAGCTAACTAACCCCCAAGCCCTATGGCCTCCTTCTGAGTTGAAGGAGGGGCCAAGGCATTGGTGGAAACCACATGCCATCCCACATCAGGGGACTGAGTCTAAGAAAGAAGCAGGGTTTCAAATTCTTCCCAAATGCCAGCTGGTCTCCTGTGTGATGAGGGGTATTATGGCATCTTATGATGTATAAAGTCTCTGAGGAAACTTCTGATTCTTTACAGGTTCCCTTCTCTCCATTTCCCCCAGATAACACTTAGTGAGCATCTTCTATGTGTCAGCTTGTTTGAACACTTTACAAGACAGTAATGTTATTGAAAATGCTGTGAGGTGCTATCGCTATCCCTGTTTGACAAATAAATAAATAAGACCTAGGGAGTTGAGGTAAATCTTCAAAGTTAACACAGCCATTAAGTGCTGACAATGCGATCTGAATCCAGGGCATCTTCTGTCACAGCCAACACTCTTTCCATGGCCGCTGTGTGGTTTAGTAGGCGCCAGTGTTCAATGCATTTCACTCCTCACTCTCCAAATAGGGCACTCCCGACACCTCCATAGCTTGTCATCATCTCCATGATAGCCATCAAGAACATTTCCATTTCCATGCCAGCTCTAATCTGCTGGTGTGGCTGCCTGGACCATGGTGCTTTAGTAGCCAGGCTCAATGAAAAAATTCCCGGATGGGTTAGTGATGCCTGCTCTGGGGGCAGCAGTAAGGATGAGTGGCATGTATGCTACCTATTTGCCATCCTCTTTCTGTATGCTGATGGCTGTCCAATTTCCATTGCTCACCAATATGTTATCTTCTGAACTCCAGAGCAAGATTAACTGCCTACTAGGGATCTCCCCTGGAATATCCCACTGGCATCTCACACTCTTCAAAGCCAGCCCCTTTTCTCATGGTCGCAATTATCGAAAAACAATGCTTCACACAGATTTCAAACTGGATACCAGAGAGTTGAGCTTAGCTCTTTTCTCCCCTCCATTCAACACTGTAATCAAGCATACATCTTTTCAGTTTTATTTTTCAAAAATTTTGAGACTCTGCTGTGATCTATCATTTTCCCACTCCTAGAGTCTAGGATATGCCCTCACTTAAATTATTGAAATAATCAACTAGCTAATGCTCCTGCCTCTAGACTTACACACCCACTGCCAGGTATTCTTTCTAAAGCATCGGATATAAGTTTCTCTTGCCCAAACATCTCTGTAGCTCCTTAAAGTCCAAACTCGCCAGCTGGTATGCACAACCCTTCACTATGAGGCCTTACTCTAACCATTGTTATCTCCCATGCCCCTACATTAGCCATTCCATCACACATTATTTGTGCTTGAACTGTATAATCACCTTGCTGTATTATTTCATCATCATTTATACCTTCTGTGCCTTTGCACAAACTGTTTCTTACAATAAGAATGGCCTCCAAAAGTCAGTGATTCTCTCTAGAGTCATCCATGCCCTTGACTGGCAGGAGCCAACAGTCTCAGATGACATTCTCCGCTCTAAGAAGCACTGTCTAGAGGACCCAGTGTGGCTACCTACAGAGAAACTGGCCTTCCCCCAGCCTGCTCTCTCCTGAGTCCCCTCCAAGCAGCAGATATTAGGATGAGATTTACATTCTAATCACCCATGAATAAGAGGTGCCCTCTGGATAGTGTCCCCAAGGAAGCTGGATGGTGAGACCTATGACCCGCAGTAACCCCCTAACAATGTCAGTGTACTACAGGCCCCTTAGCTGGTGGGGTTTTGCACCAGCTCACAACTGCCATTGCATCCAGGCCACAGCTTCTCAGGCCACACAGCTCGCAGTGAGCCATGTGACATTTGGCTCTGATTTAGGAATGTGAGCTCCTTGAAGGCAAGGGCCAGACAGAGACACCTTTGTCCTCCTGTTGTGCCTGGGCTTGGTACCTGGTACAAGGCAGGCATTCAAGCAGTGGCTGTCCATGGGTTGAACTGAGTGAACCAGAGACTAGATGAGTCAATCTGAGAACCATCCCTTATTAGCTGGGGGGATCTTGGTCCAATATTTAAACCTCTCTATGCCTCAGTTCCTCCAACCACAGAACTGGGATAATAGTTGTGCTATGATCTTGGGTTCTTCAAACCTTGCTATCAGTGGGTAGAGAATGGGTGGATGGATGGATGGGTAGATGGGTAGATGAATATTCCTATTGATGAATGGGTGGATGAACAGATTAAAACATTATTCAATGGAATCACTTTTATAATGTAATTAAGAAAAATGTCCTTCCATCACTGTCAAACCTACCATCCTTTCACACACTAAATCAAGTGACCCAAATACAAATGGCTCAATCAAATAGTAGTAACTTTTGCAGCCCTAGGAATAGCATGAAGACTCCCTCTGGGCACTCTTTTTACCACTTTTTCCAGAAAGAAAAGGAAAGGGAAGGGAGGGGAGAGGAGGGAGAGAAGGAGAGAGAAAAGAACACACATGCCCACACACAGATAAATGGCTTAAAGCTGCACCATCCTTTAAAAAATATATTGTCACTTTACCTATGCCTCTATCCTCGCTCCTCATCTCCCAGGGAGCAACAGCCCACACATCTGAGGTTTTGCCTTGCAGAAGGTGTTGAAGGCAAGATCTTGAGCTCCCAGTCACTCTGCCTTTAACGTAACCTGTCATCTGGGTAGCACTGTGTGTGAAGGCCAGCTGATGGAGAGGTGCACAGGAGGAGCTGCCCCTGAAGGCTTCTTCTCTAACCTGTCAGAGATCACCCCTTACCCGCCTTGGATTTCTCACTTGTGGCTAAAAGACCTAGCCTGCCCTGAAAACCCAGACCCTCCTGTTGAGACGCTCTATGGACCCCCAGACTTCTTCAGCCCCTCCCTGGCTCCTCCTTATCAGCTGAGTAATCTCCGGAACGCTCTGACACACAGCTGCAAGAGATGAAAACTGTACTGTTGATAGATGAAACTTTGGATAAGATTACATGGTTTTGAATATCTTGATGACATATTTGTCTGAAAAGTCTTTTAGAGGACGGCCTAATATAAATGCACGGAAATGTTTCTAATGACTAGCATTTGTCTACAGACTTCGTTGGAGAAATTAGCATTCATGTGTCTCAGAGATGTCATTTGCATTTGTATGTGGGGACCAACTTTTGAATAATCATTTCTTCCAGCCCAGAAGAGTTAACTATTTACTCTGAACACAGGCTGGTTTCCTTCTCAGGCTATCTGATTCGGTCTCTGGTGTCCAGAAATAGGTAATGAGGTTCCAGTCATATATCCCACTGCTCCAGACCTACTGGAACCTCCTAAGTGGTCCTGAGATATTATTTGGACTAGCAAGTATTTACTTGGCTTTGCTCTGCCCTGCCCTCATGCACCTAACTGCTGTAATCGCCTCCTATGGCCCCAGGGGGAGTTCCTACAAGCTCCAGGCCCATTAGATTAAAGTCTGAGCATATCTGGTCACAAGGGTACTTGGAATTCTCCCCGCTGGTTGCATTGGAAACCCGTGAAAGCAGCTAGCACACAGACAGCGTGCGTCCCGTTCCCTTAGGCAGTTTCTTAGAGGTCTACTGGCTGAAGTCCAGGGTAATTCTCCTGGTCCAATTCTGCATTAAGTACAAGGAGAAGAAAAGGCCTGCATAAAGTCAAGAAGCTAAGTTCTAACAAGACTCTTATCTGCTCTGGGATGTCCAGGAAGAAAATTAACCTCTTTAGGCATAATTTTTTTCATCTGTAATTGGGAGAGGTAATTTTACCAATTGCCCAGGATTAAGAAGATAAGAGTTGATCTTGTCTGTAAAATCCCAGGACTTGGCACATAGTAGACTTTCAACAAATATTACTGTCCTTCCCTGGATCCCCAACACTTCCTCATGCTAACTTCAGGGTGAATGAAGTTCTTTTGAGAGAGTTTCATGGAGGGCCCATTTATCTGGGCATAGCTGGACAGCTATGGGATTCATTCATTGTGTGAGCCGCCCGTAAAATTCCTCTGCATTGTTTTCCTCAGAGGTTTTACTTGTAGTGTCAGAAGTAACAACCCTCAGACTGTTCTGCCTGAGTGGCTGACTCTGCAGGCAGAAAGCCCAGGGTCAGGTTTGGCCCGCAGCCCGGTCTGCTCTGGGACCCAGCACCTTGCATGCAGTAGGTGTTAAGTAAATGCCCAGTAAGTGCACTGATGTGAGTTCAGAAATCCTGCCAGCACCATGCTGCCGCCTCCTAGAATGTCGAGCAGGAACGCTGATAGTCTACGTTCTAAGAGATAAGTACCTTTAATAATAAGGTAGAAGATGAACTCAAGCAGGAACAACATTCATGACATTCTGGATCCCTCACTCCAGGCCAGACTTTGTATTGAGTGCTATATGGTGCCACCTCACTCAGACACACAACAGGCCCCCAGCCCTCAGCTGTTACCTCCCATCTCAACAGGCAATTGGATGTGGAATGGGAAGAGGTGGCTTGGAAGCCCTGGGATTGTTCATCAAGGATGCCTGCACCTAGGCATCTCCATCTGCTATTCCTCTCACTCAGCTTGCCCCTGCTCCATTTCGTTTTGAACCATGAGTAGCTCATTTCTCCCAGAAATCTCCCTAAACCTCCAGATTTGGGGATCTGTGTTCCCTAACTGGCTGGATCGAACCTTTTTGAGGGTCCAAGAACTGGAAGATGATGGTAGTCCTACATGTATTTAAAAATGGAAACAGCCTTGGCCAGTGTGGCTAAGTTAGTTGAGCATCGGCGCCTGCACCGAAAGGTTGCTGGTTGGATTCCCAGTCAGGGCACATGTCCAGGTTACAGGCTTGATCCCTGGTAGGGGGCATACAGGAGGCAGCAGATCTCTCTCTCTCTCCCTCTCTCCCTCCCTCTCCCTCTCCCTCTGCCTTTCCCTCTTCCTCTCCCTCTCCCTTCCTCTCTCTCAAAAAATCAGTAAAAAATATTTTACAAAAATAAAAATGGAAACAATGTTAGACCGGAAGAGAAGTAAAAGAAACCTAAAAATCAGCCTTTCCCACAATCATGACTTTGCTTGTCTGCCTCTCTATCCACTTGAAACCTCCTGGAGGGCAGGCTTTGGTGTGGAGCACAGGGTCTGACACAAAGAAAGTGTTCAATTCCAGTGAATGTCTTCAGGATGATAACAGTGTTCTCTCAATTTGCTGGTATGTCCCAACCTGAAAATGACTGATCTCATGAACTGGGATCTCTCTCTTCCCTTCTCTTCCCCTTCCCTTCCATTCCTCCCCTCCCTTCTCTCCCCTCCCGCACGCATGTGCAAGGCAAGGAGGAAGGAATTGAAACCAGATTTGCCAAAATTATTTGACCTGTTTCCATTTTTCGACCATGCCCTGTGTGAACATCCCATCAAGCTCTCTGCCACCATGTTAATATCTCAAATGATGCTATCTGGTGGCCCACATTTCCTGCCAGAGACAACGCCTGCTCCTAAAGATTCCCAGGCCACGTCCCACCCTTTTTATATCTGTGAGGGCAGGTTGGAAGAGGTAAAGTTGGTCATCCTTGAAGCCTGGATTTTTCTTTTTTAATCATTATACCTTGAGAACATTTTTATGTGCCTCTTGCCACTCCAAAAACTCAGTGTTGAAATCCTTGGCTCTTCTCTGAAAAGCAGAGCCTCAAGAGGGACCGAGCATGCCCGCCCACTCCCAGCACACATTTCCTAAGCACCAGAAAACTACACCTTGTCCTCAGGGTAGGAGCTGCTCAGGAGAATGGCACAGAATGTTCTAACATCCTTTTCATTGTTATCTTGAAAGAAATAAATGAGCTGTGGATGTGGCTACTGTAGCCTTTATTTTGACTGAGTTGATTGGTCACTGGAAAAACACACCACTAAATGAATATACAATTATATATTCATATATAATTGATATGTATATGGCTTTCCCCTCCCTTTTGTCACCAGCCATTTATCTTAAATATCTATTAACAATCTGCAAATCATGTAGTTTCTAATTGCATTGCCATTTAAAGGAAAAATATGTAAACTGCCTCCCCGCACCCAATTCATTCCACCCAATCCCTTAAGGAAACTTAAATTCTTAGAATTTGGAGCCTAAAATTTCTTGATGAAATGGATACAGTGATAACACTGGCAATCAGTGTTTGTCACCAAAGTGTAACTCTCTGGAACACATGTAGGAGGAAACACAACTGAGGGTATTTCTAATCTTCCATCATAAGATTTAGAGTGTGGGCTGGATTGTGAAAATAGGCAGGCAGTGAGGTGCTGTGTATAAAGGAGCTTTTCACTATGTGTGAGCCCCATCTTTAAGCATGCCATAGAGCTTCTGGAACATTCACTGATGGGGATAATTGCAACAGCATAAAGGACTGGGTGTGTGTTATCAGCCTTTTCCCCTCATTCAACTCTGAGCTATATGTCCTTTTGGGGTGCACCCCTCTCCCTCCTCCACATCCAATCTCCACCTATTTTCACTTAGCTTTGTGTTTCGGGCTCAGGCCTACAAAGGCACATGAATTGACTCCCCAAGCCCTCCGACTTCCATCTGGGTCAGGCCTATGAGTAACATTGGAAGGGGGGTGGGGTATCTCCTGCTTCCCTCCCGGCGCAATCGCTGTGGGCTGGTTTTGTCCCTTGACTGAAGGTTACAACTAGAGTCAGGTTGTATGTCTACTCGACCATCTCTCTCTTCTCTTTTCTCTTCTCCCTTTTCTCTTCTCCCTTTTCTCTTCTCTTCTCTTCTCTTCTCTTCTCTTCTCTTCTCTTCTCTTCTCTTCTCTCTTTTCTCTTCTCTTCTTTTCTCTCTTCTTTTCCCTCCCTTCCTCCCTCCCTCTCCTTCCCTTTCTCCTCTCACTTTCTCACTGGATAGACGAAATAAATCACTATGGCTGTGCTTCTCCTGAGGTGCTTAGAGGAGCGCCACATAGAGTTTCCCTTAACATGTTCTACTTCTCCCTTTAGACACAATCAGGGCTTAATACAGAAGATTGTGAATTCAGGGTCAACACTCTGGACCCCTGAACCAGAGTCAAGGTGTGCAAAAAGGCAGTGCTACTATGATTTGGGGTCATATACATACTTCCTTGGGTCATCAGTCAAGTTGATGTGATAGCCTGAGTGTAGTTCTCATCTGGCTCTCAGAGGAGAGGAAGAACATAGGAAGACAATTTAGACTTGTCATGCAGTTCACCAGGGCATGTGCTCCTGTTGGTTAGTGTCAGTGTAGACTCCCCAGCTAGCCAGGAGTTTTGAGCTCAGAAACTGTGGCTTATGTGTAGTTTTCTGTTCCTCTTCAGGACCTCCCCCGGTGCCATGCACCTGAGAGCTTATGAAATGACAGCTGATTGGCAGCTTTCTGCCTTGTGATTTTTGAAGGAAGGCACAAGACCATCTCCTGGGGCTTCAAAGAGGCAGGCAAAAAGATACTCACATTTAAACTCAAATGTAGAGGAAGAATTGCTTTGCCTAATTCTGAAATTATATCATAATCCTGCAAAGTCAAATTATTCAAATCATATCCTACATAATAACAGACTAATATACAAATTGACCAAATAGCAGAACAATCAGTCACTATGACTCGCACTGACTACCAGGGGGCAAACACTCAACTAAGGACCTGCCCCCAGCCGACAGGCCCCAATCGCCCAATTGGGGTCTGCTGGCCAACATCTTGGTCCCTCCCCCGCAGGCCAACAGGCTCTGATCCCCCAATGTGGAACAGGGAACTGGAGGTGAGTAGTGGTGGATGCAGGAGGTACCAGACAAAGGCGGTTGCGAGCGAGTGGGGCCCGATCACCCAGCCAGTCGCCCCACACACAGAGGGCGACAGTGGCGGGGGCAGAGCTGGCTGCTGGCAGCCGGGGAAGATAGGCCTTGAGGGCAGGCCAGGCCTAGGGACCCTACCTGTATATGAATTTTGCATGTTGGACCTCTAGTTTAAATAGATAGTTCTAAAATAAATAAACCTAAGGGGAATGTGTCAGGTACTATAAATTGACTGCCTGAACTCCTTTGCTCTATCTTTACTACAGAACCCAGTAAATCTGAAAAAAAATAATAATCCATCCTGTGTGTCTCAGTAGTTGAGCATATTGCCATGAACCAGGAGATCATGGTTCAATTCCCAATCAGGGCACATGCCTGGGTTGTGGGTTCAATCCCCAGTATGAGGCATCCAAGAGGCAGACGACTGATGATTCTCTCCCATCCTTGATGTTTCTCTCTCTCCCCTCTTCCTTCCTCTCTCTGAAATAAAAAACATTAAAAGAATAAAATAAAAAAATTTTTGAAAAATCACTCTTCAAATATTCTTGTAGCTAGGAATGACCACATGACTCACTTCTTATAAATAAGATGTAAGTATTCCAATGGGACCATCAGTTTTCTTTCTTTTCCTGTTTGAAATGCACACATGATGGCTGGAACTCTAGCAGCTACTTTAGGAAGCTGAGGTGACAGTAAGAAGGAAATGACATGAAGACTGTAGAAATGATGACCTTAATATTACTAAGCCACTGAACTAATGTGAGCAGCCAACTACTTCCAGAACTCTGTGTGTGCATGTGTGTGTGTGTGTGTGTGTGTGTGTGTGTGTGTGTGTGTGAGAGAGAGAGAGAGAGAGAGAGAGAGAGAGAGAGAGAGAGAGGAAGATTCACCCTTCTTTGTTCAATTGCTTATTTCTTTTGTAATTGGTTATTCATTCTGTTGCTTATAGCCAAAAGCACTCCTCTTTGATTCAGTGAATAATGTCTCTATAAAACAACTTCCTTTTATCCAACATCCTATTTGCTTTGTAAGTTGAAGGCTGTGTACCACAGACTTTCATTTTTTTAACTGAGAAGACTCCATTAGGATTAATTTGAACCAAACTGACCTCAACCCTGCCTAATGCCCACGGCCTCATTTTACCCTCTTCTCAGCAAGTCCTGGAGCTCCTTGAGAGCTGAAGCGTGTTGGCATTTACCACACTCTCCATGGAACTGGCATTGCATCAAAGGCTGAGGCCAAGAGAGAAAAAGCATGCTTCAGCCGGTCCAAAGAGGATATTGGCAGTAACTATCATGTATGGAGAGGTTAATCCAGGCTAAGCATTTTCTAATCACTAGCTTGACACACCATATCTCCAAGAAACAAGCATTTTACCCCATTTTACAGATGACAATCTGAAGGTCAGAGAGTTTTCATGATTTGGGAACATCCTGAGGCTTAGGAAGAATACAGAGAACATGTGAACCCTGGTGTCCCAGCTCCGTTGTGGATGTCTCCCTGTGTGATGAAGAATTCAGTGTAGGAGTTTGTTTTTCTCATCTGGGCGTCTGAAGATACCAGCAGACCAGGCCAGGCGCCAATGTGCGTTTAAGCAGACTCTGCATTTCACCTTCAAAGTGTCTAGTGTTTAATCCATGGAGGTTCAGAGGATGAAGGTTTGGGGCTATTGAGAAAGTGGCTCTCCACTCTCTAATTTGCATGCTGGATGCCTATTGAAAGTTGCTATGGTGATCCGTTTGACCAGAAGTTTCCGCTGAATCATCCCAATGCATACATAAAAACATAAATGTGGTTTGAGGACCCGGAGCCAGGCAGCCGGGGGAGATGTCTCCCGTTTTCAGTTGTGACTCACTCGCGGTCATGCGTGGGCCCATCTGTGAGGAAGGCAAAAGCTCTGCGGGCAGGTGTCGCTCCCAGGAGAGGGTTGTCTCTGGGGGACACAGTGAAATTGCCTCTGGGCGACCTGAAGACAGGACACATGAAAGCCCACACCTGAGCAGTGCCCTGCTCCACGGGGTCCTCCCAAAGCTGTGGGTGTTTTCAGTAAATGTCCCTTTTGGAGACCCCTAAGAGCAGAGGCTACACTGGGCACTGGAGAACTGAAGGGAGCAGAAGAGAGGGGATGGGGACTCTGGACAGAAAGGAGGAAAAACCAATATATGGGCATGCTGCCGGGACCTGCTGTGGGCAGTGGTCTGCTGCAGGACCTGCTCTAGAGGAACTGGTGGTGAGACTCCATGACATTAGAACATGGGACTTGGAACACACAGACTTGGGTTCAGATCTTCTCTCTGCCCATTGCAGTCCTGGTTGCAGGCCTTGGCAAGTTTCTGAACGTTGACATTGATTTCTCTGGGCACAGAAATGTAGAAAAGAACACCTCATGCGGCTTAAAAAAAATAATGCACAAAAAAAAAGTCTAATACAAAGGCACGTGGTATATCATCAGTCAGTTTTGCTTTCTTTCTTTCCTCTTCAGCAAAGAGATTCAGTTAAATGACACTGTTGTTCTTGGCTGTGAACCAGGAGTTTGGACACAAACAGTTAATGGAAAAATTATATAAATATATAGAGATACACACACACACACACACATTTAGAGCTCTAGAAAAATGCCCTTTGTTTTTTCTTTTGAAGTAAACATTACTTGGCATCTGATCTTCATTTAATATATGTGCTGTGCAACTACATGACCATGCATATGGCTAACTTTATAGATAAACAAATGTAGATATGTAGAGAAAGAGTCTTTTTTTTTTTTTTTCTACTTGGAGACATTTGAGTGAGGCCAGTGTCATGTATATTACGGCGGGGGGGCGGGGGGCACTGTTTGGAACAAGACAATGTAGAAGAATTGTCAAAGGAAAAAGTCCAGGACATAAAGGGGAGATATTGTAGTTCAAACTGACAGATTTTTTGAAGCTGTGTAACACATTACATTTAAGAGTAATATGCAAATTAACCATACCTCTGCTACACCCACAAGCCACGCCCACCAGCCATGCCCACCAGCCAATCAGGAAGGAATATGCAAATAAAGCCAACCAAGATGGCTGCAGCCACAGAGCAGGAGGGAGGCTTGGGTTTCCCTGGCCATGGAGGAAACCAAGCTTTCTGCCTGCCCTTGCCTGCCTAGGCCTCCACTCAATGCTACAAAGTTTCATTTATAGGAGATAAATAAATCCCAGATCCCAGGGCCTCTGTTTGGGTCGCGGGGGGGAGGGGGGGGTATGGCCAGCCTGCAAATCACCACAGGCCCCTCGCCCAGGCCATCCCACACCCCAAGGGAACCCAGTCCCTGATCCAGGACACCATTCAGGACAAACCAGCTGGACCCCACCTGTGCACCAGGCCTCTATCCTATCTAATAAAAGAGTAATATGCAGATTGACCATCACTCCAACACACAAGATGGCTGCCCCCATGTGGTCAAAGATCCTGCCTCCATGTGGACACAAGATGGCCACCACAAGATGGCCAGCAGGGGAGAGCAGTTGGGAGGGACCAGGCCTGCAAGGGAGAGCAGTTGGGGGTGATCAAGCCTGCTGGGGAGGGCAGTTAGGGGTGACCCAGCTGGCAGAGGAGGGAAGTTGGGGGTGACTGGGTCTGCAGGGAAGGGAAGTTGGGAGGGGGGGAGGGGAACCCAGGCCTACAGGGGAGAGCAGTTGGGGGGTACCAGGCCTGCAGGGGAGGGCAGTTAGGGGTGACCAGGCCTGCAGGGGAAGGCAGTTAGGGGCAAACAGGCTGGCAGGGGAACAGTTAGGCATCAATCAGGCTGGCAGGGGAGTGATTAGGGGGTGATCAGGCTGGCAGGCAGAAGCGGTTAGGGGCAATCAGGAAGGCAGGCAGATGAGCAGTTGGGAGCCAGCAGTCCTGGATTGTGAGAGGGATGTCCGACTGTCCGTTTAGGCCCGATCCCACTGGGGTCCCAGATTGGAGAGGGTGCAGGCTGGGCTGAGGGTCACCCTTCCCCCCTCCCCGTGCACAAATTTCATGCACTGGACCTCTAGTATATATATATATATATATATATATATATATATATATATATATATATATATATAATATATTCTATATTTATACTATATCTATATCTATATCCATATCTATACTATACCTATACCTATATCTATATCTATAGATATATACCTTATTGAATAATCATATATATATATGTGTGTGTATATATATATACACACACACACACACACATATATATGGAGAGTTATTGTGAGGAACTAGCTCACATGTTTATGGAGGCTGAGAAGTTCCTCTGTCTGTTTTTTGCAACCTGTAGGCCTCAGCTAGAGTCCAGAAGCTGGAGGACCCTGGGAGCCCAGTGTGTGCATCCTAGTCTGAGGGTGGAAGATGTTCTCAGAATTCATACAATGAGACAGAAAAGAGGGGAGCACATTTCTCCTTCCCTGCCTTTGGTTCTGTCCAGGGCCACAGTGGAGTGAATGATGCCCACCACATTGGGGGCATCGACTTTCTGAGCCCAGAGTCAAATACTAACCTCATCCAGAATCACCCTCACAGACACCCCCAGAAAGAATGTTTAATCTGGGTACCCCAAGGCCTGCTCAAATTGACAAGTAAAATTAACCATCACAGCCTAGTTACCCCATGGCTTTATATTTATCATAGAGAAATGATCAGATATTCAGTAATTGTACAAGGATATAGAGCAAAGTAATATGTATATTACTGGAAAAACTGGAAAGGATTTTAATGCCCCTAAATAGCAAAATAATCAAATAAATTATCTTATAACCACATGATTAAATTGTATGTGGCCAATAAAGACATTCTTTCAAAGAGTAGTCAATGGCCTGGAAAAAAATTGATGATATATTACAAAGTAAAAAAAATTGGATATAAAAAGTAGATTCAATCTGCTTCAATTCCATTAAAAATACTTTTAGTTATACATTTGCATATTTGTATATTTATTACAAAAATAATTTAGTGAAAAACACCATGAACAACCATTGTTTCTATGCAGTCTTCATTTTATTCTTTCTCACTTTATTCTTTCTCCTTTTTGTATTCTCAAAGTTTCTTTAATGAGCAAAAAATACTATCAGAATCAGAAAAAGAAGACATTGATCTGATTTACAAAAATGCTCAGGAAGTCAGACTTGAGATTCTGGTCATTTTGCTTTAGCATTATCTTTCTTTACAACGCAGTTGGGGCTGCCCCCAAAAGGGGAGGCAGCAGCAATGCGTGGAGAGTCAGAAAAAAGTGCTTGGGTGCGCGGCCTCTGACCCCAAGGACAGCACGGTGAAGAGACAGCCAGGTGGGTGCGGCAAGCAGAAATCCGTGCCCACCATGAGTGACAGCTGTCAGAGGGCAGATGAGGGTGTGTTAGCTTCTGGAAGACTCAGAGCCTGTGGCACATGCAGTGACTGCTGTCACTTTGGGCCTTTGGGGGTGCATCTTTGGCAGTGAAAGCGGATTAAAAACTAGAAGCTCCCAACATCCTGACCTTCATATCGTCCCTATTTTCTCTGCTTTGATGGCACCTTCATTTCCACACCCCTTCCCTCTTCTCTGTGGCCCCCACATCTGTGTTGCCACGGGTTCACCTTGCTCTTGGCTCCAGGGCTGCTTCTACTCACACTAGGTTCTGTATGGGACAGCACTGTCCCTCTTTTTCCTCCAATGTCGTGTGTCCCTCACTGCAATGCCAGAGGGTGGCTGGGAGAGAGGGAACAGGATGTCTGAGCTCTGGGCTGAGGCTGTGCTAATGGGCAGGAAGGCATCAGAACTGTGGTCAGAAGAGCTGGTTTGTTTGCATCTGTCTCTGCCCCCCTTCCAAGCTGTGTGGGCTTGAATAGGTATTGTCTCTGAATTTTAGTATCTTGACCTGTAACCCAAAAAGAGAAACATAGGCTTATCATGGGAATGAAATGAGTCCATTAGCAGCAGTAATGATGAGAGCGGGAATCGTTTTCTACTGCTGCCTAACAGATACCACAAACTTACTGGCTTAACACAATACCCACCTGCTTTACCACAGTCTGGAGGTTTGAAGTCTGACTGGGCTCAGTTGGGTTCTCTGCAAAGGGGCCTATATGAGGCCAAAATCAAGGTGCCCTCTGGGCTGAGTTCCTAACGGGAGGCCCTGGGGAGACCCACTTTGCAGCTCATTCAAATTGTTGGCAGAATTGGTTTCTCTGTAGTCCCCATTTCCTTGTTGGCTGTGGGCTACAAGGCAGGGCACTCTCAGCTTGTGAACAACACCTGCATTCCTGGCCACACTCCCCCTACACCTTGAAGCCAGCAACAGCAGCTCAAGTCCTTCTTGTGCTCTGAGTCTCTCTGACCTTCCCCTCTGGTTCCAGCTGGAGAAAACCCTCTGCTTTCAAAGGGCTTTTGGAAATTAAAGGTAGTTCAGGTTTTACCACTCAAGAACAACCAGCCAGTGTGTCTTAGCGGTTGAGCATCGACTTAATGAACCAGGAGGTCACGGTTCGATCCCCTCTCAGGGCACATGCCCGGGTTTCAGGCTCCATCCCCAGTTGGGGGGCAGGAGGCAGCCGATCAAGGATTCTCTCTCATCATTGATGTTTCTATCTCTCTCTCCCTCCCCCTTCCTCTCTGAAATCAATAAAAATATATTTTTTTTAAAAAAAGAACAGTGCCTGGCATATAGTAGCTGGCATATAGTAGTAGTAGTCAATGATGAATCAAGGTCAACTTTGGAGACAAATATAGTGCACAATACATAGAAAGTTCTAAATAGACTTATGCGGAATAACTGAGAGAGTGAATAAATACATGAATGAATGAGCAAATGACAAACAAATCAGCAATGCAAGTAAGAGTCCCTATTTTGGAAGGCAGAGGCAATCAGAGAAGGGACATCTCCAACAGTGAGGGGATATTCCGATATGAATCCCATCAATCCACAGGAAGTGAGGATTCAGTTAATATGGCTACTAAGTAAGGTTTCATCCCACAGCATGAGAGCACCTGGGCGTGGCTCCTGATCCTGCTTTCTCTTCTCGGAACACACCCAGCTGCCCAGCCCCAGGAAGTCTTACTAGGGACTAGAGCCAAAGGAGCAAAATTCTGTCTCTAAGCACTTTCCCCTGAAGCTTCAAATTGCTCTTGGGATCCTTATGTTCCTCCAACACAGACTCTGCGCTGGGCAACCTCCCCACCGGAGGGAGGAGCAGGGAGGCAGGCGCTGGTGGGGCTCTGGCTGGAGGGAATTTGGTGGTTATATCCTTAATAGCTCAAATTATTATAACCTGAATAGTTGTCTGAGAATAATCAAATTATTAGTAGTAGCTCTAATAACTGCTGACCAACCCAGGTACCAAAGAGAAAGAGAATGGTGAAACCTGGTGTTAGATGGATGAGATATTCCTGATAAACGTATAAGCACCCCAGCTGCCAGACCTCCTCCAAAGAGTTTTTACAACTCCCTGGAATTGTTCTAGCATTGGACTTTAATTAAACACTTAATATACATCGTGCACATTTACTAATTCTGCCCAGGCAAAAAGGATGAAATCTTGTGTTTGGACATCTCCAGCTAAGATAACTCCTTTTTTCACGGGGATAACTAATGGGGCCTCAGGTTGCTCCCTGCCAAGTTTGAACAGCACTGCAGGAGCTGAGAAGCATCCTGAATCAAAAAGGCTCAGAGCAATTGTGTTAATTTCTGCTTTTCAGGCTCAAGCCTAAGATGAAGGCTATAGGAGGTGCAAATTGTTGACATTAAGGTGAAGCACTTACAAATGAACCTTTATCCTAGGGTCTCTTTCTCTGATCCTGTGTTCCCCCACCCTGTTACCATGGCTACTCTAAAGTTCTGATCTTTTGGAAAGAATAAGCCAAGCAACCCAGACAAAATACTTTGTAGAAATGCCTCCCTAAGGGGCAAGGTCATACTACCGGCCTGACCCAGAATGGTTGGGAATCCCAGTAAGTTGATATTAACCAAAATTCTGAAAGAATGAGGAATCTGGCAAATCAAATATTCTTATTACCTGCAGCTCTATCATGAATGTTTTGGATTCCAACTTTCTTGTTTAAATGTCTTCTAAATTCTTACAGGTCTTATTTCCTACCTTATTGAAAGGAAACTGGGTAAAAGTCTTTCTCCGATGAGCATGGACTGGAAATGCCCTTGGCTATTTTCAGCACCAATATTCATCGAACAAGACCATAGCCATACATAATGGTTCTCAACTGGATGGTTTTCTCTCCCCACCCCCAAAGGACTTTGGCATGTCTAAATATATTTTTGGTTGTCATACTGAGGAAATGGGGGGATGCTGCTGGCATCCAGTGGGTGGAGACCAGGGATGCATAAATATGTCCTACAACTCACAGAATAGCGTCCACCACAAAGAATTATAATCCTCAATGTCAGTAATGCTGACGTTGAGAAACTCTGATACAGAGGTGGGAAAGGGTCTGCAATACAGGCTCATATATTACATGATCATCTAGGAGAGATTCAAAAGAAACAAAAAGCTTTTGATATAAGAATCTGGTGGGGACTGTGCCATCAACCAGCTGCATTTGAACATGTTAATATATTGAATTCAATGTACTTGCTCATTCATTTGGCCAGCTTTGTGAAGAATGGCATTTTCTAATCCAGGCAGGAGACACAAGATAAAGGCTATGTGCAAAGGCTCAATGCAGGAGAGAGCCAGTGTGCAAGGAAGGCCAGAGTGACTGGAAACCACTGAGAGGGAGGGAGAAGCAGAGGAGACCCTTCCAGACCTTCTAGACCTTTGACAGGAGCTGTGCTTTTATTCTAGATGCAATGAACTATTGCAAGCAGTGCGTAAGAAGGGATGTGACCCAGCTTATGCTTGAAGTACTTTCCCCAAGTTGTTCACGATGCAAGTGCTAAAAGTGTCTTTTGGGTGGTAGACTTTGCTCCCTGATGCTGTGGTGAGGAGTCCTGGCAGGAAGAGAACACTCAAGAGGCCATTGTGTGGTCTTGGATGGGGACGAAAATGAAAAGGTAGAAAACAGGCAGTTCCTCAAACAACTAAACATTGTGTTATCAGATGACCGAGCCAGTCTGCTCCTAGGTATATACCCAAGACAAATGAAAATACATGTCTACACAACAACTTGTACACAGCTGTTCATAGCAGTACCATTCCTAATGGCCAAAAGGTGGAGGTAACTTAGACGACCATCAACAGATGAATGAATAAACAAAGTGGTGCATCTATCTGAAGGACTATTACAGTGGTCGGCAAACTCATTAGTCAACAGAGCCAAATATCAACAGTACAACGATTGGAATTTCTTTTGAGAGCCAAATTTTTTAAACTTAAACTATATAGGTAGGTACATTATTATTAACTTAATTAGGGTACTCCTAAACTGGCATTTGCTAAAAACGTCCTCAATCTGATTGAGGTACACTCAAGGGGCCAAAGAGCCACATGTGGTTCGCGAGCCATGATTTGCCGACCACTGGACTATTACCCAGCCATAAAAAAAGTAATGAAGTATTGATGCATGCTACAACATGGATGAACTTTAAACACATTAGGCTAAGTGAAAGAAGCCAGACACAATGATCCACTGATATGAAATATCCAGAATTGGCAAATCTATAGACACAGAAAGTGGAATGGTGGTTACTGGGAGCTGGGAGAGGGAAAATTAAGAGTGTCTGCAACTGGGTACAATTTTGGGGGTGAGGGGATGAAAATGCTCTGGAATGAAAGAGTGGTGATGGTTGCAAAATTTGTGAATGTTTTTAAAAAAACATGAAATTGCACACTTTAAATGGTTGAATTGTTGATTTTTTGAATTATATCTCAATAAAGATGTTTTTTAATAACAAGTGATGGATGCACAAAAATGGGTGAGGATGGACTGAGGGTGTACTCAAGATGGGACCCAAGGACTTTGGAGACTGGTATCATGTGAGGGAGGGAAAGAGGGCAATGGAGGCTGCCTCCTGGTATCTCAACTGATATTGCTGCTGCTGCTTGTGACGATTACTTTCTGCCATCATCTTTAATAATTTCATGATTATTTCCTCAAAATGGACCTCTTCCTTTTCATCTATTGAATGTAAAAGGGTGGGGGAGTGCCTTGAGGTAGGGAATTTGCTTTTTTAGAGAAATCAAAAAACCTACTTCTTGATGACTTTATTACTCTTCATCACCAGACAACCTTTAACCCCATGGATGCTTAGGGCGCAGGCCAAAAAAGCATTGAAAATGTGGCAGGTCTTTCATCGAAAGGATGTGGTACATTTTAATGCATTTGGCTTCCCCAGGTTACATCAATGTACAGAGAGAGAACTACGGGGCTTCCTTTACTTAGAAACTTATCTTAGTTTTTGTACACCTGCAAGTGTGACTTCTGGTAAAGTCAATTACAAAAAGAACATTCTCTTGTGCTGATGAGAAATGAAGATAGAAAAAAAAAGACCCACAAACACTTAACATTACCATTAGATAGCAAGTCTTCGTCTCATTTTTTTTTTTGAGGGTGCATTTTAATCTGCTTTAAATTGTAGTGGCAGATAATGAACATGCTTTTGTCTTCACGGGAATGTTCAAGGCTGGGGCAGAAGTTGACTTTACTCATGAGATCCTGAGACAAAGAAATTCCCTCTGGCCCCAGGAGCCACCCAAGAAACACACTCTCTTATATTTATAGTGATATCTAATTTCCAAAGTTATTGACTTTTCATTCATCCATTCCTTTATTCACATAAAAAACCAGTTGCTACTATACTCATTTGGAGATAGGAACATAAAATTCCATCCCTGACCTCAAAAAGCTGGCAGGTATATGAAGAAAACGACAAATAATAGTCATTGATAAACTCTGTAATAGAAGGATTCACAGGGTGATATGAAGGCAGGCATGTTATGAAGATTATTAAGGTGGGCATGTTATTAAGATGCACATGGTCTTTTGTAGGGTGTCTCTATAACCCATACTTTGGGGGTATTAGAAAGAAAAATAATGACTTGGTTCATTATTTTCTTTCCCTATATTCATAGATCATCTAAAGTCGGCCCTGGAATTAAAGGGCCTGAGGTTATTCTCTTAGGATGTCTCAAGGCTAAGGTTAGACCTCAAGCCAAATCAACCAAAAGCCGTGTGGTTTTGGTGGCACCGTGCCCACCACCAGCCCCCTCCACTGGCCCTAGCTTCCCATCAGGGGAGACAGAGAGGAGGCGGGTTTTGTTTCCCAAGCCTGCACCTCCTCCCCAACCTCTGCGCCCCCGCCCGTGCTCTGTGCAGTCATCTTGGCTCCTTGGTGTGGGAGGATGTTCACCACAGGCTGGTCTGAGCCCAGGCTCCTCACCCCGCAACACTCCCCCGCAGCCCTCTGGGTGACTCGGCGCCTGGGGAAGCTTCTGCCTCACATGTGTCCTCCTTTCCCAGGCCCTACTGCCCCCACCTCCTTGGCAGGTGGCCCATCATGGTTGACCAAAAGTAGATCTATGATTTTTTTTCTTCCTGCTTGGGCAAAGCCAGGGTGGGTGCGTCAAGGCAGAACCCAAGCTGTGGTCTCCCTCACCATCCCAGGGCCCCTCCCAATTTCCTGGCTGCTGGCTTCAAGTCCAGGAAGGAGTCACCATGCCATCCCATCTGCAAAACCAGCTTGTGACCAGCAAACTGGACATATTTAATGCAGGAATAAGAATAAACAGGGCACCCAGAAGATGCCGACTGTGTCATCTTCGCAGAGCAACTGTTCGCATTGCTCTCAGTTTCCAACCTGATTAGGACCTGGCTCATTTGTTTCATGCTCTGCACAGCAGTTGGGGTGAAAGGTCACTTTGGTATATATGATTTTGTTTCTCTCTTTCTGAGCCACAGAACTTCCTCCAAGGAGCAAGCATTAACCCCTGGTTCTCAGAAGCAAAACAAGCTGAGTCACATATTTCTATGAATTCTCTCTGATGATTAGTAATAATAGCAGTAGCCCTATTGACTGAGGGCAGGTGTCAGATTTCACAGAGCTGGGCTGTAGTGGAGTCTCCCAGAGACATGGGGAGCCCATGTCAGACCTAAGTAAACGATGTGGCAGGGAGGGTACAGAAGAGAGGCCATGCAGACTTGTGGCCAGAAGTCAGCAGAGCCAGGATCTCATTCTGGTCCTGCCAACCTTATTGTGACTTGATCAAGACTCTTCTTTGCGCATGAAAATTCCAAAGCACTGTTCAAAGGAGCTATGAGCTTTCATGATAAAATGCATCTTGGTGGGTAATCTCATTGACACTAACTGTTTGTACAACAGAGATGATACTCATACAGGTATATTGACACCTCCCAAGGCCTCCCAAGAGAAAATAAGATGGAAAGCAGGAATCCCTCCTGCTACTATGTGCCAGGCACAACCTGGGGACACTGTCACATGCTTTGAAATGGAAATGAGAAATATGGACACACATATAGATTTGTAGACTTTGTGGTCCTTTGACATAGCTCCCAAGTCTTAGAGAGAACAGAGGCATAGAAAGCCTAAATGACTTTCCCGGTGTATCCTGAACAGCCTATCCGTAAGGGTTTAAAACAACATGTAAGTGCCGACTCCCTTAGAGCAGTGAGAAAAGTCCTGTCTCTGAATATGTTGTCAATAATTCCTTAACCCCATGACATATATAAAGACATATGGCTGTAACAGCTTCATAGTAGTAATCTTCAACACAGTACGGCACACTGATCCAATTCTGTCACTCTTTCTCACACCCATCATAGTGTCTCTGCTCTCTGTTCCTGTACGACACCAACATGGGCACAATTATAAGTCCTGGCTTTATTTTTCCCTGTATCTTTTCTCTTTCCCTTTCATTGGTTTTGTAGACCTTTTCACTTCCCAACTTCAGGTTGCATAATGTAAGAATTTGTGCAAAATCTATATAGACAAGGGCACTTATCGTGAGAATATATCACTGTATTTGAGGAAATTAGGGGCTAGCCAGTTATAATTTATTTCTAAGTGCTAGGGAAAGTTAGCACAGTGCAGATAATGGGAGCGTATATCACTTGGCACCTTCTGTTGTTTTAGGTGAATACGCTGGTTTCTAGAATGGGTTCAAGAAAACACACCTTTGAACCTTCAAGAGAATATTCAATTCCATCCAAATCTGTTGGCTCTCACAATAGGGAGACCAATGAGAATAAGCCAATTGGTGTGGACTTCTGTCTGTGAGGTGTGTTCCATCAAGGTGAAGCCTAGTGAAGGCTCACTGAAGCTTTTAGAAGATATTTTATTCTCCAGGTGAAACTGAATAATCACAGTGCATTTTATGTGTAGTAGATTCCCCTGGAGATATAATAGATACCAGTAAGGAAAAAAATAATACTCCATGAGATTTTTACTTCTGGAAAACCAAAACATAAAATATATTAAGTGCTGGGGAGAGGGGACATATCCACAACAATGACTTCCTTTTCTGTTCAGATGCTCAAGTTTATTCTTACTTAAAGCAGGAGGAAAATAACATTGGTCCTTTTTGTCACCAATAAGCTGTTCACATATATTCTGAGGGGTTAGTGTTCTTGTTGTGTCTAAAAGGCAAATATATATTTGTGCCTAGAAGATATTTCAAACAAACTTTTTAAAAAGCTGCTGCTGCCTCAGTGGCCTTTCACATGTCCCATGGGGCTCCTAATAAAGGGCTGCACTCTGGACAAAAAAAAATGATGGATGGGTGGATGGATGGATGGATGGATGGACAGGTAGATGTAATGCTATATGAATGAGTGACATGTTTATTTATCCCTTAATCTACTCAAATAGCACAAAGCCTGATGTAAACAAACTTTCCATAAGTGAGGATCTGATACTTGGTGATCTCAGTAATGGGTCAACTAGTCACTGCCCTTTCAGGAGTTGGTCTTGAATGGAACTCAGAGTCATCTGACACACTTTGATATTTGCTCATTCATTAAAACCTAGGAATTCAGAAGTGTAACAGGTGTCTTCATGCCTCAATGAAGCACATGACTAGGTACTTGGGGATAATTTAAGGATCCCTATTATTTCAAGACATTTTCTGAACATTCTGCCTTTAGTAAGATGAAACCCAAGAGTGAGGCTATGACCAATGAAAGAAAACTTGTCTTCTCCCAAGCCTGTCATAAGATAGTGTAGAAAAGACAAAGACTAAGACTCCTGCTGGGTCCCTCCAATCCCTTGCTCAAGTCACTTGCCCACCAGGCTTAATATGTCCCCATGCCTGAATCACTATGAGTCCATAATTTTCAAGTGCATTAAACTCATGAAAAGATGATGCCAAAGGAACCAAATATGTCCAGCCAATGTGGCTCAGTGGTTGAGCATCAACCTATGAACCAGGAGGTCACGGTTCAATTCCCAGTCAGGACACATGTCTGGGTTGCGGGCTCAATCCCCAGTGGGGGGTGTGCAGGAGGCAGCTGATCATGATTCTCTCTCATCATTGATGTTTCTATCTCTCTCTCTCTCTCCCTTCCTCTCTGAATCAATAAAAATATATTAAACACACACACACTCACACACACACACAACAACAACAATAACAACAAAGGAACCAAATTAGAACAAGAAAATAAAAGTCTGGTGTTCATGCTTCATTTAGCAGAGAAATCAGTCCCTCCCTTGGTGCAAGTCTCTCTTGGAATTACCTGAGCAGGTGATTCCTTAAGGCAATATAAAGCCTAGATACCAGTGAGATCTTCACAATGCTCTACAGAGGAAAAGGTCCTAGCATATTGTATCTCTTTAGTACTATGTGCCTTGGAAGGTTTTCTCTCCTTCTTGGCTAAAGCCTTTCTAGACAGTGTCCTAATTCCCTACTCTCTTACTGTGATAGAATCTAGTCCACAGGAATTTCACGTGGGACCACCTAGAAGCCATGTGCTGGTTTGAGTTAGCCTAAACCAGGACATAGAGTTTATGTCCTGGCTTATGGTGCTCACAGAATCCTGAGGGAGACAAATGAGTACAAAGGCAATTACGAAGGCTAGCAGGAGGGGTTCTCGAGGTGGAAATGATCTGTATCTTGACTATGGCGATGGTCACTCGAACCTATAGATGAAATAACATTGCATATTATTCCTTTCAACTGCAGGCATATCTACAATCACCTCAATTTTTTTTCATTAAAAAATATACAGTTGCAATGTTCAGTCACAAAATTCATGCCAGGGGCCCTTGGAGCACAGAGTGAAAACAAACCATCCCTCTTGGATTAGGGAGAAGCAGTCAAAGAAGGCCTCCCCAAGAAGGGGGCAGCCAGGGTGAAAGGAGGGGCATGGGAAAGGAAATGCAGGGTGGGCAGCATCTGCCCCTGCCTTCTCTCAAGCCAGCTCTCTCACTGGTCTACTGCTGCATCTCTGCTTTGAGCCACCTTCTCAAAGAAGGTCTGGCCCAGCCAGTGTTGCTCAGTGATTGAAAGTTGACCTATGAATCAGGAGATCATGGTTCAATTCCAGGTCTAGGCACATGCCTGAGTTGTAGGCTTGATCCCCAGTAAGGGAGCGGAGCGGGGGAGGCGTGCAGGAAGCAGCCAATCAACAATTCTCATCACTGATGTTTCCATCTCTCTCTTCCTTTCCCTTCCTCTCTGAAATCAATACAAATATATAGAAAGAAAGGGAGAAAGAAAGGGAGAAAGAAAGGGAGAAAGAAAGAAAGAAAGAAAGAAAGAAAGAAAGAAAGAAAGAAAGAAAGAAAGAAAGAAAGAAAGAAAGAAAGGAAGGAAGGAAGGAAGGAAGGAAGGAAGGAAGAAAGAAAGAAAGAAAGAAAGAAAGAAAGAAAGAAAGAAAGAAAGAAAGAAAGAAAGAAAGAAAGAAAGAAAGAGGGAGGGAGGGAGGGAGGGAGGGAGGGAGGGAGGGAGGGAGGGAGGGAGGGAGGAAGGAAGGAAGGAAGGAAGGAAGGAAGGGAGGGAGGAAGGGAGGAAGGGAGGGAGGAAGGAAGGGAGGAAGGAAGGAAGGAAGGAAGAGGGAGAGAAGAAGGGAGGGAGGGAGGAGAAGGGAAGGAAAGGAAGGAAGACTGTTTTAATCTATACTAGTCTTCCCTCACCCCCTGTCTTTTACAGGTCATTTAACAGTGGAAGAAAGTAGAATATTTGACTTATAAAATTTCCCATTTTCCAGATTTTCATTACTAGTTCTTTGTGGGGTCTGCATTATGTGTCTCTTCCCAGCAGTTCCTGCAAATGGGTAGTTTTATTATTGTTGTTGTCATCATCGCCATTGTTATTATTACATTACTACTAAATCATCCCAGTGTTGTTGAAAAGGTAAGAATGTGGGCAATAATATTCTAGTAGTCGGTCGAATTCTGGTAGCATATGACTTTAAACCAGGTCTTTCCACCCTATCACATAGAAAATGGATAGCAATCTCATGTTGGTGCCCAAATTTGGGAAGTGATTCCAGTACAAAGAAAATGCCTGGACTTGTGCAATGGATAAGAAGATTTGGCACAGCAGCTCCATTCAGCTCAGGGAGTTGCTGGAAACAGACCTTTCTGACAGTAAATTCTAATAAAGTTGGTGGGTGTGATATTAATGACTAGACTTTTAGTCACCACAAGGGAACTGAAATCAGACGACAGAAGCATGGTAGAGGGAGGTGAGATATTAGCAATTCCGATTGCAGATGTGAATGTAATTTCAGGGTGTTATTATAATTGTTTCTATGCTTTGATTAAATGCCTCTCATAATACTAGGCTATAAGGTTGGAGGCAGGAATGAAGTGAGGAGATCCCAGGGTTTTTATTTGCCTTCATATCTACGCTGTGAGAAGGTCAAGAGAGAGGACGTGCTCATCATTAAATAAAAACAAAATATTCACTTCTCAGCACACCCTGGGCATCTTAACACTCAAAACCAACCTGCAAACAGACCAATGCATATTTGTGTGTAGCAAACACAAATTTAGGGGAAGTCACAGAAATTTCAAAAAAGAAAAGGCATTTTTTAAAAAGAAGGGGAAAAGATTAAGTTACAAAAGCTCTGTATCATTTGAAGTTGCCCCTTAACTCCTTTTCCACCTGTCTATAAAACAGATTTCCTTGGATCTTTTCCACTGAGAGTGTCCAACAGAATGGTCATAGGGACACAGGGTCAGCCTGACATCTTTAAGCTCCCACCACTATTAAAAGCCAGAGAGCTGGAGATCTAGAAATTTCAGCTCGCCTGATCTTTCCTCAGTTTTCTCCTATGAATCATTTGTTCTTCTCGTGTGACTGAAACAAACATAGGAGTGTAAGATAATGATGCTGCCATGGCAGAAACAGGATTCTCTGATCAAAGGCTTCACACAGTACACATAAAATGATTCAGCTGGTCAACACTCATTCAACACCTCTGATGCTCATGCTGGTGATGGATGTTGTAGGGATGGATACAAAGATGGGCTGCCGCTTACCAAGGCCTGCCATGTAATATGATACCATGTGATATAATAGCATATGATATGATTTATATGATGATATACAATGCTATATTATAGTTATGTTATTTATTATACTAGAGGTTCCGGTGCATGAATTCGTGTATGGGTGGGGGTCTGGCTGATTGGGGGAAGGGCCGACTGGGGGGAGGGTCCACAGGCAGTTGGCTGGCCGGCCTCGCCCCCTGGTCAAACTCCCTGTCGAACTCGCAGTCAAGGGGACAATTTGCATATTAGCCTTTTATTACATAGGCTTATATTACATTATACCAGACTAAACTACATTACATTATTTTATAGTATATCTTGATCTGTCTATTAGCTTCTTGTCTGTCTTCCCCTTACAATTCTATATAATAAAAGGCTAATATGCAAATAGACAAAACGGCAGAATGACCGGTCACTATGACAGGCACTGACTACCAGGAGGCAGCTCCTGCATTGAGCTTCTGCCCCCTGGTGATCAGTGCACTCCCACTGGGGAGCACCACTCAGCCAGAAGCCCTGAGCCAGGCTCACGGCTGGTGAGCACAGTGGTGGCAGTGGCAGGAGTCTCTCCCGCCTCTGTGGCAGCGCTAAAGATGTCTGACAGATGGCTTAGGCCCACTCCCTGCAGGGCCTAAGCCATCAGTCGGACATCCCCCAAGGGCTCCCAGACTAGAAGAGAGCACAGGCCAGGCTGAGGGACACTCCCCTAAGAGTGCACAAATTTCATGCACTTGGCCTCTAATATATTATAAAGAAAGTGGTTGGGAGCAGGGGCTTTGCAACTATGACTGGATTCACACCTTGTACTGAATCCAGTGGCCTTGGAAAAGCCCTATAACATCTCTGTACCTTAGTTTCCTCCTCAGTCAAATGCAAATAACAGCAACACATATCTCATAGGACTGTTGCAAAGACCAATGAGTTCAAACTGAAGGCAAGATCTGGGTGAGTAGCATGCACATGTAGGCTGTTAGTAATGTTATCATTTGAAGGTGGGGCTTCACGGTGCTGAAGTGGGCGGTGACTCCCCCATCATTCAAAGCAGCTCAGAGAAGTCCCCTGGTCCCTGTCCACTCCATTTTGGAGTCCAAGTCTGAGCCAATCAGCATATTTCATCCTTTGCCATAGAGATAGGTTCAGGCCTGGGTGGATAACCTAATGACCCAGAGCAATTCAACAACCCAAACCATGACTTTGATCTGTCCTGCTGAGGACTCAAACTGACCCCATTGGACCTATCCTGGGGGGATTTAGAACTGGAGCTGCTCCCACCATCATCTCCCATTGGGAGGCCTACTGGTTGGTGTCCAGTCAGTAAAATGTAGTATAGGGACTGTGGGTGAAAGGAAGCCACATCCAATGACTTCATATGGCTCCTGTTCCCAGTCACACCTGAAACCAGCTTTGTCCCTGCACATTTCAGTCTTGTGAACCAATATGTTCCCTTTTTGCTTCAGCCTAGTTAGGTCAAAAATTTTTTCATCTACAACTCAAAGAGGGCTAAATGGCATTCCATTATTCACTGACAACCGAGACTCAAAGAACCTATAAAGAACTCCTCGGAGAGAGCACAGCAAGTAAGTAGCAGAAACCAACCTTGAACCTGTCTCTGCCTGACCATTACACAGTGCTGCCCCCCAAAGCTACAGAAGGTTCCAGAAAACAGGTTAAGCTACAACCGTAGGGATCCGCAATTGAAAGGCAGGAGCCCGAGAGGGCTTGGGGAAGTTGTGGCATTAACAACTAACCTTTATTAAATGCTTATGAGATGCCAGTCACTGTGCTACACTTCATGTGCAACCCTGTACGTGAGCAGTGGCTTGAAGAATGAGCAAGATTTGGGCCTGTGGAAATGGGGCAGTCTAGCATTCTTACTTAGCAATTACGAAACAGTATCTATGTGCCTTAAGGCAGCTGTGACTCAAGGCTGAAAAGGGCCCTCTTTGGCAGTAGCAGCCAGGAAAGTGAACAGCAAGCCTTGCTTACCCAGGTACTATATTTCGTTGCATCCCTTTATTCCTCCAAAATTTCATCCCAGCAAGACATACAGATTTCCACTTCAGTTCTAGGGGCCGCACATCTCAACCATGTTTTCCACCCAATTCCATCTTGGGAAGATATAGATTGATTAGTGACGAAGATAAGCATCCTGGTAATGGAGGGATGAGCCAATTGGACTAGTGAGAGGTGAATGGGAGAATTGTCTTGTTGCAATTCTTCCTATTGGAGCCATGTTTTCTGGGACACCTGGCAGTACATTCTGGGTGGGTTAGTACTTCAAAAAAGAGGTGGGAATCCAAGCATGTGTTTAGTCACTTTCATTGAATGAATAATTACTGGGTACCTACTTTGCCTGTATTAGGCAAAGGAGTTGGGGAGATGAGAGGTGTCGGCCCAGCTTCATGCCGGGTAGGTGGGGAACTAATATGGTACCATGAGGACTGCATGGCAGTGAGCGCAGAGAATGAACACCCAGCCAGCTTTGGGGCTACTGGGCACAGGGCTCAGGTAAAGCTGTTAAGAGGAAATACAAAACTTGAAGAAGAATAAAAAAATTAGCCAGGAGATAGGGAGGAGGGCAGGGCAGAAGGGGAGGGGTGGAGTTCCAGGGGAGCAAAATTATGCAAAACTTGGGAGAAAAAGAAGATCTACTTAAGGTTCAGGGTAACTACAACTATAAGTCAGGAGCATAAACACAGTAGAAAATATTTCCTGAGTCCCCAGTATACACTAGGCCCCATGAATGGAAACTGTGTGGGAAGAATATAAATTCAGACTTAGGCACATGCTAATAGATTGCATTCATTTGAGCACTTTACCAGGGTGACATGTGCCAAACACTTGATGTACATGCTCATCATGATAAAAAAAAGAAAATACTCTTCACCTTTGACCAAGGAGGAGACTGAGGTCCAGGGTGGTCAACCAACTTGCCCAGGTCTCACGCCTGGGACAGAACAGGATTCACATGCTTGTTGGTGTGGTGCCAAACTACAGCATCTCTTGAATATGTCTCCTTGTTCAGTGACCCTCAAAAATCAATGCTTTACTGCCTCACTGCTCTGCCACCAGAGGTTCTAAACATTATTAACCTAAAACCACAGCATCCTCTGGCCTGGAGTTGTTTGGCCCCACCATTCTGACCCCAAAGATATTCTAACTTTATCATTTTGACCCAGCAATGCTCTACAAGAACCCAGTATGACAGTTTTGTCTGTGTGTATGGGTGTCTGGTCTGTTTACCTACCTATGTTCAATCTCAAAGGACTGACAACATTCCCTCCATGCAATCCAGAATCTTTCTTACCTCCTCATGCAGTTCAATTCCTTTGCAGCCTGAAAAAAAAAAATGAGTTGGAGCCCGGCTGGTGTGGCTCAGTTGTTGAGCATTGACATATGAACCATGAGGTTGCTGTTCAATTCCCAGGACACAAGTCCAGGTTGCAGGCTCGATCCCCATTGTGGGGCATGCAGGAGGCAGTCTATCAATGATTCTCTCTCATCATTGATATTCCTATCTCTCTCTCTCTCTCTCTCTCCCTTCATCTCTGAAATCAATAAAAATAGATGTTAAAAAATAAGTTGGAGGAAGACATTGAAGCACTTTGCTGAGGTCAGAGGGTGAATTAATAGGCTTTCTCTAGGCTAGCCTACCCTCCCCCACCACAATCTACCAGCACCCACATCACTCGTCCCTGACCAGCAGCCCTTCACAGAGCCCAGAGCCCACAGTCAGTGCCGCTTGCCTGCAGAGCCCCTGTCATTCCTCCAGAGCCCTGATGGTCCCGGGCTGGGTCTATAGACCACAGATACAGATATGGCTGGACCAGACCACAGATAGCAGGTCATAAACTCACAGTCTCCTTTCTGATCCTGTTCCCAGGTGTCTCTGTAGGGGGCAAGATGGGAGCCATGGATGGACAGATTCTGCAAAAGCCTGCAGTTAGGTCCTTTCACAAGATACCAGGGGAACCAGTTGCAGTTCAAAGGTGGAAACTCTGAACTCTTTCTATTTGAGAAAATGACTCAGAGCCTCCCGGCTTCAAAACTGGCATTAGGAATGGCAGGGAAGTTGGCAATCTAAACAAGAAAAAAGAAGAAGAAAAAAAAAAAACGGGGAAGAAAGAACAGATCTCAAAGACGCTTTTCTACATAGGCAGAGCTCTTCTGCTTTGGTTTTCCAGGCACCATCTATTTTTTTATAGTCTCTGAGGTCTCAACTCTGGACAATTTTGACAGGTCAGAGGTTTACAGAAATCCGGGTGGGTGACACATCAAACCATTAAGCAATCTGCCCTCTTAGACAGAGAGCTTTGCCTACACCAGAAGAAAGTAAAGTTGCTTTAGAATTTATTAGAAGGATGTGTGTGGACATTCAGATGGGGCAATTTAGTCTCAAATGAGCCCAATTAACCAATAGGCCAATTCAGGTTGGGTGTTTTTTTTTTTTTTTCAGCTTTATTGGGGTATAATTGACAAATATAAATTATATACATGTAAGGTGTACAATGTAATGTTTTGGTATATGTATACCTTGTGAAGTGACTACCACAATTTAAAATACCTATTACCTCATATAGGTACCATTTTGTGTGTGTGTGTTTGGGTGTAGCAAGGACACTTAAGATCTACCCTCTTAGCAAATTTCAAGTAAACAGTACAGCAGTCATTGTATTCTATAGTCACTGTGACTGTAACGATGCAGTAGTAGCTGTAACTATAGTCACTGTGCTATACAGTAGGTCTCCAGAGTTTACTCATCATGCATAACTAAAAGTGGGTAACCCTTGACCAATATCTCCCCAGTTCCCCAGCCCTCTAGTCCCTGGTAACCACCATTCTACTCTCTGCATCTATGAGTGTGACCTTTTTAGATTCCGCATATAAGTGAGTTCATACAGTATTTGTCTTTCTGTGTCTGGCTTATTTCACTTAGCACAGTGTCCTCCTGGTTCATTCATGTTGTCACAAATGCCAGGATTTCCTTATTTCTTAAGGCTGAATAATATTCCATAGTGTATACCACATCACATTTTCTTTATCCATTCACCCGTGGGCAAACACTTAGATTCTAGCCATGGTGAATAATGCTGCAATGAATATGGGGGAGCTGATATCTCTTCAAGATGCTGGTTTCATTTCCCTAGGATGTATACCTAGAAGTGGGATTTCTCCATTGTAGGACAGCTCTATTTTTAGTGTTTCAGACTGTTTTCCATAATGACTGCACAAAATTTTATTCTTACCAACAGTGTACAAGGGTTCTCTTTTTGCCACATCCTCACCAATACTTATTTTTGTCTGTTCGATGATAGCCATGATAACAGGTGTGAAGTGGTATCTCATTGTGATACTGATGTGCATTTCCCTGATGACTAGAGATGTTATAAGGCCATTTAATTTTAAAATGTCCACTAGGAGACTTGAATAATCTGGCAAGTCATTTTGTGTAAATGATTGGGTGGGGAAGGACAGTCTCCACTGGGGCAGCATTGGGTCTTGTACCTTCCGATGCTGTTATCAACAACTGGGGGAGATGGTAGGAAATTCAGAAAAATACAAACCATTCACAGAGCTCCTCCGTGGCCTCATATCGCAGGCACAGTCTCTAATCCTGACAATATCCCATTTTGCAGGTGAGGGAACTGCTTCTAAGAGGTTAAGTCACAAAAAAGCACATCAATTTCATCTGCAGCTGCCACAAAGCTGGGAGGCAAATTAAAACAAGTCGATGGAATATTCTAGATCCACAGAGATTCACACAAGTAGGGACCAGGCTGAACCTAATGAGAAGAAGCCTACTGGGCATGGTTGTGTGTTTGTGCGCTTGGGCTCAAAAACATAAGCACACAAATAGAGGAGGGGGAAATGTGAGAAGAAAAGGCCTCAAGCCATGCACAATGAGTCACCCGTGTTATATGTCTGCTGAGGCTCATGCAATTATGGTCTGCAGGAACAGCAGCCAGACTTGGCTCCAGGAGGCAGAGGGTGGCAGTTGCTCTGTGTTGAGAAACTCACACCCGGGGATCTGGGTTCAGTTCTAGGACCTGAACCCTCCAAGGAGGACAACTCCCAGGTGGGCACATCTGGGAGTCAGCCACCTAAAAGCAGAGGCACTTAAAATTTAGGCATAATAGAAATGCTAAAGGCACTGACTATGTTTAGAATGGAATATGAAAGGTAGGGAGGAGGTATCATCATATTGGTTGTCTTCTACTCCCCAGAGAGCATGAGGGATATAAGGGCTCATGGCTTTATGAGGGTATGAAATCAGGACTTGTATATAGAAGAAGGGGATATAACTTCATACTAGACAAACAAACATAAAGCTTGGCTGACAACCTTAAGAACTGTGGGAAGATAGATGGACAGGGTTTAAGGTAAAATTGAGAGGTAGTGAGCATCCTGTCACTGGGGGCAATCAAGTGCATGTTGTTGGGACTGCACTTGGACTTTTGTAGCTGTGAGGTACTTTGGTTTCTGTGGACCCCTTCTTCCATAAACATTGAATTACATTTTATGACTATATTGGTATAATGACAGATATAATACATGCTGCATTATATTCATTTCTTTTCCTCTGATTTTAAAAGAAACTTAAATGTTCTCCTAGGCCCCGGACAGTATCATGGGTCCTAGGCACAGTGTCTGCTGGGCCTGGTAAAATCCATCCTGCATGCTGTCGACTCACATGCCTGAATGTGGTAAAGAAGGTAAGAGGCTGTTAAGGTAAGATCTCTAAACTCCACCATCTGAGATTCTCTTAGATAAGTTCTGCCAATGGAGAGAGGAGTGCTCCAAACCACTTTTTGAGGATATTAAGGAGGATGTGTTACTGCTGGGAATGCAAGTTTTAAAAAAGCTGTGTGTATACCATGATTCCATTCTGTAAAAAGTATATGCACGGACCCCAATTATTATAGACTAGAGTCCCAGTGCATGAAATTCGTGCATGGGTAGGGTCCCTAGCAGCTGCTGGCTGGGGCCTTTCTCCATTCCACGCCACCCCCTGGTGGTCAGCGCATGTCATGGTGAGCGATCAAACTCCCGGTCGGTCGAACTTCCGAGGGGACAATTTGCATATTAGGCTTTTATATATATAGATGGTAACACCTGAGACCAAGATTAGAGAATTGGGGTGAAGTGGGAAATAGTGGTTCTTTTGTTTGGTAGCCTCCTGTTTCTGTATTATGCAAATGATTATATTGGACAGCATGTATCATTGTTATAAAATAACTAAATAAGAATACCAGTGAAGGTCTATAAATGTGACTTCACTTTTTATTGTGAGGAGGGTTGCTTAGCCCAATTCTCGGTTTGAGCAGAAACACTGTCGTGATGAATGATGCTGGGAGGGTGTCACTGGGCATATCTTGCGTGTCCAATGAACAGAACAGCACAGCAAAACCCATCATGCAACCAAGAACTAAGATATAAAACAGGACCACAGCCAATCTCATTCAGAAACACACAAATTCAGCTATCATTGGCATCAACATACTCCTCCTAGTAATCACACAAGTATTTATGTTTGGTCTGAGTATTCTAAAACTCCAGGTTCCATTTTCCAGGTCGAATGGCTGGTAAATGCCTCTGGAGCAGTCCCTTCGAATCACCCCATCTCCAGGGTGACTCAAACTTCCTGAGCTAGCGCCACCCAGAGCCTGTCCCCTGAGTTATCTATCATGAATAAAAGATGCAGCCTGAATAAACAATGTCCCAATAGCAGGCCCCCCATATTTTCAATCCCTGCTTTTTTTTTTTTTTTTCAATCAGTTCTGATTTCAGCACAATAAAAATCTGTGAAGGGTTGAATGCTTTCAAAACAAATTCCCTCATGAGTGTAAGCTGTGAATAGGCTCAAAAGGGATGACAATGGAGGAGGAATCATAAGCAGTCTCAAATGAAGGGAGAAAAAAACTGAGGAAATGGATATGCCCTGGAGAAGGGAATAAGGGGGATCTGTTGATTTGGAATGGCCCGGGTGGGGAAAGAGGCCTGGGCATTTAGCATTTCCATCTATTGCACTAAAACTGTAGAAGTGCTTGCATTCAAATGTTAATGTCTGCACAGATCTCTTAATCACTCCTGTCTGGCAGGCTAGATTGGGTGTCTTTTTAGGTGAAGAACAGGAAGGGAACTGAGCAAGTTTGGGGAGACCTGCCCAGGAATTCTCACTGGAGAAAACAACGGGGTTTGCCACATCTCTTGTGCAAAACAACGAGTATTGTATTGAATGATGTATATTGTGTTCTACAGGAGGACTCTAAGGAGACCAAAACAAGCAAACAGACAACAAATAAAATTAACAGAAAGTGAACAATCCCCAAACTCAGTCAATGCAATTCACTTGCTAGCATGGTCCCTCAGAAAGGTAGAGAGGATGAGTTATAGTTTTTTTCCGGATCCACAGTCCATGTCGAGATCCTCCAGTAAGCAACCTAAACAGTGTATGAAGAGTCCAGACCCTCTTTCAGCTCTTGCCCCTCGCCCACTCCAGGCATACACCCCCATCTGAAAACACCCCCTTGAAAGAAGCCTACCAATCTCATTTGTATTTTGCCTCCTTCTCAAGATTACTCCCCTTCCCTTGTAGCCTCTTTTCACCGAAATCAAATGTAAGCTGTTCTCTAACTGCACCGGAAAATCAGAATTTATTGTACATATGTTTGTGTTCCACTTAATAAAAAAACCTATATTTTAAGATAAACTTTGTTAGTGATTCATGAGGTAAGTGACTATTTATGCTAATCAGGCAGAAATATATTCTCAAGCATAATGCATTACATAAATTTGAATGCAAAATGTTCAATTATGAAGTAAATACAGGTAATGCAAATAATAAATTACCTCCAATAAAAATTATAAAAGATGTGTCTTCAAAGAGAGATTGGCTTTAACTTACAACTGTGAATCGCTTAAAGAGAAAAGAATTAATAAAGGCTGAATTACTCTGATGATTATTTAGCACATAATTCACCTATTCATAACAACTCCTAGTAATCAGGCGGTTGTTTCACATTCTCCAATATGAGGCAAGACTGTTTCCTCAGCAATTTTGCCCTTATCAGATTATCTCCCCTGATTCTATTAATTTTCCTCCATGAATCTGCTAACAGTGATTTGCGATTTACTTACCCTGCTAACTAAAGACTGTTACGAGGATATATCTAACATGCTAAGAACAGTCTATGTGATCATCCAGTTACTTTGCTCAAATCACTTTAGCGAGGTTCCCAGTGAAACTGAGCAGACTCTGGTTAGTTCTGTACCATAAAGTCAGCTCCTGGAGAAACAAGAACAGACACTACACTTCTTGGTGCATTTTGTTCTTTTTGGATTATCTATGTCAGATTCCAACATGATATACCTGAGTAGCTGCAACTCACCATCAGGGAAAAAATATATATATTATTTTTAACTTTTAATCATTGTCATTTGGACACAAACAGGGTTTTTCTTCTTTTTGTCTGAAGTTGTTGTGTATGTACTGACACGAATCTACAGTTGTATTTTGGATGTTATGGTTTCACAATCTTCTACATGATTCGACTCATGCCCTCCTCCCTTCAAAATTCTTCTATAAATATTCACAGCTTTCAGAAACTTTAATGCTACTGGTTTGAATTGGTCAATAACAACAAACGCATGGTTTCGAAATTACTCTATATTGTTCTACAGAGATTACTAGCATATATATATAGCAAGGGGATATTAAGCAGTACGGAAACAGGGTTCGTATTGTATTTGGATTAGATGGGCTTGGAGAGAAGTGAAACAAACAATGTGAGCAAAGAAGTCTAAAGAAATGTGGCCTGCTATAATTGTACAGAATCAAAAACCTGAATAGTACTAATTAAAATAAGAGAGCTCAATTGTTGTAAAAGAAATGCCACTAACGGAGAACTGTAAATGTTTGGACACCCCTGTGAATCACTAAGTAATAAAGTAAAAAAGACAAAAATGAGAATTTAGTTATAAGTCTGAGAGCACTACTGTTACACATCTAAAAAATAATTCTGGTCCTCTCTTTTTTCCCCCCAAAAGAAAATAAGAGACTGTAAAAGACTCTGCAATATGAGGAAGAAAAATACCATGGCTTAACAGCAGTGTACAAAAATAAACCATAAAAAATGTGCAGATAATAATACATTTAGCTGCCCAAACATGAGCATTTAATTTCTAGAAATGATATATAATTGCAACAATTAGGTGCATGGCCATGAATCTATATCACATGGTCTTCGTCATGAGTGAACTTTGTTTATAAATGTTGTTTATGAATGCAGAAGTTTCAGTGCTCCTGGCCAGAAATACTTTCATGAGAGACAAGGATCATTTCTTACAGCTTTTAACAAAAAATGTGATGCCAAAGGATAAACAAAAAATTATAAACAAAAAAAGAATAAATTCTTCCTAACTACATTTAAATTCATGTTTTACATGAATAATTATAAACTTCAGACATTTGTGGCTAATGATTTTTAAGAAGCCTAGAAAACTATTGCTATGAACAATTATGCTAAATGATATAACATGTTTATGTAGTTTAAGATTTTCCTCTGAATAAACAAGCTATAGTCCCTTAACTTCATTACTAGGTAAAATACTGTTTTAGAGGTGGAAAGCAAAGGAATTCTGTTAGTTTGCATAAATATTGACATAACCATCACTATTTCTTCTCCAAACTGGTAATAGACATACTTCATTCCATCCCTACAAAGTATTCCCATAAAACCAAAACTACCCTTATAAACAGCTCCGCTGAAGTAATGATGAAAAAAAAAGGTGTTTTTCTGGAAAATACCAACAGCACTGGCCTTTTAGGATTCTGATGTGCCTACAAACCTTTACTGGGGGATTCTCTCATTAGGAACCCTGGGGTCTGCTGCAACCCAAGGCTGCCAGCATCAGAGAAATTAACACAAGTCTAATCTGGAGTCTGAAGCCAGTGAGTGACACCTCAGGTCTCGTTATAAATAGTAAAGTATGCTGTGGGGTGGGTGACAGCGTTCTGAAGTGCAATATTCAAGACGCCGGGCTTAATATATGACTAAGTGTCAGAAGTCAGGTTTTCTGAGAATTACTTTTCAGATAAACAACTTTATAGCGCTGCACTTAATCTTACTTACTAGAGACATCTCATTTATCACTGAATTACAAGTAACTTTAATTCTATTGATATTTCCATAAAGCCTGCTGGAAATCCATTCTGGCACTTTTAAAGGGCTTGGGGCCCTGTTACATGGGATCCACTTGCTAAAGTCTCTGAGACAGAATTACACTCCAAAAGGCTTCTGTGTCCCCTGTCCCCTTGGTCGACAATCAAGGGGGACAGTGGAGGAAAAATAACTCCCTCACCTGCCTACACTGTCCTCAGTCCCTTACCTACGAGGTTGGGTTCTCCCACTGTAGTCAAACTTCCTGCACCTCTTTCCTCCTGCCACCTTGGGAAACCAGCTTCTTTCCACTTCAACAAAACTGGACACGGATCAATTTCAACTGACCTTTGCCGAAAGGTGGCGCTGTTGAGGTAAAAACCAACTGGATCCAACAATAGTTTTCACTCTTCGATCCTTTTGCAGGCTTTTCAGAATTTTTTTTTTAATGCACCCCCTAGCGTTTTCCCCTCCCACAAAGTAAATATATATATATAGATAGATAGATAGATAGATAGATAGATATAGATATATATATAGCATTAACACCAAATGCATTTCATTAATTGCAAGAATCAACAGTCCCAACATCCAAGCAGGCGGGCTGGTCTTCCAAACGCTGGGTTCGCTCGCGCACTCTTGCTTTCCCCCCAAATCGTAAATCTCGGCTTCTCCGACTTGCCTATCGCTTTAAAATCTTAGAAACAGAGTTGTTGGTTGTTTCTTTTTTCTTTTCCTTCCTTTTTCTTTTTTCTTCTTGCATAAGCTTTAAAAGAATCGATCTAGAAAATTGAACAATTATTAGCATCTGTAATGGGGAGGGGGAGAAGCTGCTCCCCACCCTACCCCCACTCTGCGTTTCCGGGCTTGTCCAAGAAACCGCGGTTTAAAATTTAACCCTTCGAGGAGAGCTGGGGAACGATGGGGTGTTGTTTTTCCCCCTGGTTCCTCGCCATGATCCAGATCCAGTATAATCACTGAAACATAAAAGTGCAAAGGGCACGTGGGACCCTGACAAACAGGGATCAGATTTCATAGGGGTGAGTTAGGGTGTGTGTGTGTGACAGAGAGAGAGAGAGAGAGAGAGAGAGAGAGAGAGAGAGAGAGAGAGAGAGAGAGAGAGAGAGAGAGAGAGAGAGAGAGAGAGAAGAGAGAAAGAATCTCAAAGGTCAAACTCCAGCCATAGTGGGAAGCCTGAGTGGTGAGCCGGACTGACCAGACTCTGAGAGCTTTCCCGGAGTTAACTCGCGTAGGCGTTCGCTCCCCCAAGGGCACGCGACGCCAGCAAGCAGCCGGTCCCCGCGCATAATGGCCCCTGAACAAGTTATTTTGCCTCCTTTAAAAGAGGGTGATAAAATGGGCTTTCTCTCTTCGCGGACCCCAAACCACCGGCCAGGAGCGCGGTGGAACAGCGTCAGGCATGCAGTTGGGACCCCGGTGCTCCTCGCGCGGGGCCAAAGAGTTGGGGCCAAGTTTAAGCTCTGGGCACAGCCAGTCTGGGGGAAGGAATATCCCTGGGGCAGACGCCTGGGTGCCGAAGGTGGAGCGAGGAGGGAGGGCTGCCAGGCTAATTCACAATCCTGGGGACGGGAGCTGGCAGGGTAGGGCAGTCAGGCCAATCCCCGCAGAATGAGTGGAGGGTCAACTGGGGCTCCGGAAAGCAGGCCTCTTCGAGCTCCGTAGTAAATCAAACCGACCTCCCTATCCTCCCGGGTTCCAGCAGCCCCTCTGGAAAACTCTTCGCTCTCTTTCACCAAACTTTGTGCTCCGCTTTACTCCCTCCGGGGGAGGTTGCGGTGCGGGAAGGGTTAACGCGCCTGTCCCAGCTGACAGTCAGCTGATTGGGCCCTGATTGACAGCTCCGAAAAGTTTCCTTGTTTCTATACTATTATGCTAATCGCGGCCGCTCTCGCCGCCTCTCATTGGCCCGGAGTACCAGTCAATTTCCCATCTGGGCCTGACGTCACAAGTACTATAAAACTCAGCAATTGCTTTAAACTCTTCTTGCTGGATCAGAGGCTTTAAAATCTTTTTTCATCTTCGAGCTGTAGCTCAGGCTGCTCGTCGGCTCGGCCTCCCCCCTTTTGCTCTCTGCCTCTCCTTTCCCCAGGACTTCGCTATTTTGCTTTTTTTAAAAAAAAAAAAAAAAAGCAAGAAAGAACTCAACTCCCCCCTCCCTTTCCTCGAGCCCGGCTGCACCTCTGTCTTGCACTTTGCACGGAGAAAGCGCGCGAGGGAGAGAGAGAGGAAAGAAAAAAATAAAAAGAGCCAGGCAGAAGAGGAGGCGAGAAGCATGAAGTGTTAACTCCCCCGTGCCAAGGCCCGCGCCGCTCGGACAGCCGCCCGCCGCGCCTCCAGCCCCGAGCGGCCGCTGCGCGCGCCCCGCCTGCAGCCCGGCCGGCGAGGCGAGCCCTCCTTATGCAAAGCGCGCAGCGGAGCGGCGAGCGGGGGACGCCGCACAACCGGCCGGGCTTCTCCGGCTTCGCCGCTGCTCCCACCGCAGCCCGCGGAGGACCTTTCCGAGCCTGAAGCCGCCGGCTCGGCGCGCACTAAGGAGAGCAGGCGAGGAGGGGCCGGGGCGAGCGAGCATATTGGCGTGAGCAGTGGGGGAGGGAGGGCGGACGCGGGGGGCGCGGGCAGGGCGGGGGGGGGGGGTGTGCGCGCTCGGAGGTTTCGGGCCAGCCACCGCCGCGCGAGCTAGAAGCGACCCAGCCCGGCAAGCTGGCTCACCCGCTGGCCACCCAGCACAGCCCGCTGGCCCCTCTCCTGCAGCCCATCTGGCGGAGCGGCGGCGGCGGCGGCAGGAGAATGGCATCAGAACTGGCAATGAGCAACTCCGACCTGCCCACCAGTCCCCTGGCCATGGAATATGTTAATGACTTCGATCTGATGAAGTTTGAAGTGAAAAAGGAACCGGTGGAGACCGACCGCATCATCAGCCAGTGCGGCCGTCTCATCGCCGGGGGCTCGCTGTCCTCCACCCCCATGAGCACGCCGTGCAGCTCGGTGCCCCCTTCCCCCAGCTTCTCGGCGCCCAGCCCGGGCTCGGGCAGCGAGCAGAAGGCGCACCTGGAAGACTACTACTGGATGACCGGCTACCCGCAGCAGCTGAACCCCGAGGCGCTGGGCTTCAGCCCCGAGGACGCGGTCGAGGCGCTCATCAGCAACAGCCACCAGCTCCAGGGCGGCTTCGATGGCTATGCGCGCGGGGCGCAGCAGCTGGCATCCGCGGCCGGGGCCGGCGCCGGCGCTTCCCTGGGAGGCAGCGGCGAAGAGATGGGTCCCGCCGCCGCCGTGGTGTCCGCCGTGATCGCCGCGGCCGCAGCACAGAGCGGCGCGGGGCCGCACTACCACCACCACCACCACCACCACGCCGCCGGCCACCACCACCACCCGACGGCCGGCGCTCCGGGCGCCGCGGGCAGCGCGTCCGCCTCGGCCGGTGGCCCGGGCGGCACGGGCGGCGGGGGCCCGGCTAGCGCCGGGGGCGGCGGCGGAGGTGGCGGCGGCGGCGGCGGCGGCGGGGGCGCGGCGGGGGCGGGGGGCGCCCTGCACCCGCACCACGCCGCGGGCGGCCTGCACTTCGACGACCGCTTCTCAGACGAGCAGCTGGTGACCATGTCCGTGCGCGAGCTGAACCGGCAGCTGCGCGGGGTCAGCAAGGAGGAGGTGATCCGGCTGAAGCAGAAGAGGCGGACCCTGAAAAACCGCGGCTATGCCCAGTCCTGCCGCTTCAAGAGGGTGCAGCAGAGACACGTCCTGGAGTCCGAGAAGAACCAGCTGCTGCAGCAGGTCGACCACCTCAAGCAGGAGATCTCCAGGCTGGTGCGCGAGAGGGACGCGTACAAGGAGAAATACGAGAAGTTGGTGAGCAGCGGCTTCCGAGAAAACGGCTCGAGCAGCGACAACCCGTCCTCTCCCGAGTTTTTCATGTGAGTCTGACACGCGATCCCAGCTAGCCACCTTGATAAGTGCTCCGTGGGGGTCCGACTCGGGAGTGGGCTTGCTAGTTCCAGAGCCATGCTGGCCACCACCTCGCCCCCTTCCCTACCAAGTTTGCCCCCACCCCCAGATGTCCCAAACACACACACACACACACACACACACACACACACCCCTCCGAGTTGGTGGCGGTGGTGGCTGTTTTTAAATTGGGGAGGGAATGGATGTCTGGCTCATGGATTGCCAATCTGAAAATCTCCATAACTTGGTAGCTTGTTTTTTTATGCCCCCCCCCCCAATGTTTAAAGATCTCAGCAGAGTTCTTCATGCTCACCTTTGAAGCCTGCATCATTTACATATTTTTTTTTTCTTTTTCTTCTTCAGTTCATGAGCTGGTGTTCCATTTTCTGTGTGTGTTTTTATTTTGTTTGGATTTTTTTTTTAATTCTACTTTTTGGAGCTTGCTGTGTTGACCTTTTTTTCCAACCTCTACCCTCAACTCCCTCTCCACCCATCTCTTCTGAGATAAAAGAGGAAAAAAGCTAAGGTGTGTTTTTTTTTCTTTCTCCACCTGAGTTTTTCATGTGAGATTGAGCTTGCAAAGGAAAAAAATAATGTGAAATGTTATAGACTTGCAGCGTGCTGAGTTCCATCGGGTTGTTTTTTTAGCACTGTTACGCTAAAATAGAGAAAAAATCCTCATGAACCTGCCACAATCAAGCCTGCATCAACCTTCCGGGTGTGACTTGTGCGTTTTGGCCTTATGATGCCAAATCTGAGAGTTTAGTCTGCCATTAAAAAAAACCTCATTCTCATCTCATGCATTATTATGCTTGCTACTTTCTCTTAGCAACGATGAACTATAACTGTTTCAAAAACTTTATGGAAAAGAGACATTATATTAATAAAAAAAAGCCTGCATGCTGGACATGTATGGTATAATTATTTTTTCTTTTCTTTTTTTCCTTTTGGCTTGGAAATGGACATTCAAAGACTTATGGCATGGCATTCATACTTTTGTTTTATTGTCTCATGACTTTTGTGAGTTCAGAACGAAAAAGTGCAACCCTAGAGCCTTCTTCCCATGAAAGTTTGCATCTGCTCCAAAACTGCTTTGAGTTACTCAGAACTTCAGCCTCCCATTGTAAATGCACTGAAGGCATTCCTTGTCAAAGATGCCAGAATGGGTTAAAAAATTTAAATGGCAAACATTAAAGAACAACTAATGTTTTCTTTTTAGTAAGAATGACACCCCACTTTGGGGACTCAAATTGTGCTGTTTCCGAAAGCAGTCTAAAATTTATTTTTTCAAGAAAGAAATCTGCCCCATTATTTTTTGTTTGTTTTATTTTAATTTTATTTTTTTCTTTTTGCTTTTGGTCATTGTCAAATGTGGAATGCTATGGGTTTCTAGTATATAATTTAATTCTAGTTTTTATAATCTGTTAGCCCAGTTAAAATGTATGCTACAGATAAAGGAATGTTATAGATAAATTTGAAAGAGTTAGGTCTGTTTAGCTGTAGATTTTTTAAAAGATTGATGCACTAAATTGTTTACTGTTGTGATGTTAAGGGGGGTAGAGTTTGCAAGGGGACTGTTTAAAAAGTAGCTTATACAGCATGTGCTTGCAACTTAAATATAAGTTGGGTATGTGTAGTCTTTGCTATACCACTGACTGTATTGAAAACCAAAGTATTAAAAGGGGAAACACCCCTGTTTATATCTGTAGGGGTATTTTACATTCAAAATGTATGTGTTGTTTTTTTTTTCAAAATTAAAGTATTTGGGACTGAATTGCACTAAGATATAACCTGCAAGCATATAATACAAAAAAATGCAAAACTGTTTAGAACGCTAATAAAATTTATGCAGTTATAAAAATGGCATTACTGCACAGTTTTAAAATGATGCAGATTTTTTTACAGTTGTATTGTGGTGCAGAACTGGATTTTCTGTAACTTAAAAAAAAAATCCACAGTTTTAAAGGCAATAATCAGTAAATGTTATTTTCAGGGACTGACATCCTGTCTTTAAAAAAAAAAAATGAAAAGTAAATCTTACCACAATAAATATAAAAAAATCTTGTCAGTTACTTTTCTTTTACATATTTTGCTGTGCAAAATTGTTTTATATCTTGAGTTACTAACTAACCACGCGTGATGTTCCTATGTGCTTTTCTTTCATTTTCAATTCTGGTTATATCAAGAGAAAGAATAATCTACAATAATAAACTGCATTTTTTTTTTTTGATTCTGTACTCAGTTTCTTAGTGTACAGTTTAACTGGGCCCAACACTGCATTAGAAGTGTAAAATGCACCCTTTTCTCCAGAGGAAGGATTAATGGAGGAGTAGGGAGGCAATAACTCAGGGTGAAGCATAGGCTGTTTGGTGAGGTGGGAGGAGGCCAGTTCCTTTTAATAATTAGCAATATTTAATATAAATATAAATTATGACCTCTCAAATTTTACACCCCCTCCCCCCCTTCCCTGCCCCTAAAGTTTTCAAAGGAGTTGAGCTAGCAGTGCACTCTGGTGAAAACAAACATTCCCAGCCACAGAGCAGGGCCTTCACAGCATCTCCTGGTCATCTGAGCCAGCAGCGTGCCCATCGAGAGGAAAATAAGCCAGGAAAATTAGGCATGGCAGAGGTGACTTGGGTGCCCGTGCATTTAATGGCAAAGATCAACAATGCTCACTTCGGGGCTAAAACTGATTATTTTCCCTTCTCCCCTTACACGCCAGGATTTTCTTGTTAGCAAGGCCTGACAAGATTTAACATCAGCACTTTGGACAAATCAAAGTTGTTTGTGTTTTAACTTTGCAGGTCATTTTTCTTCAATAGGAAAAAGAAAAATCCACCCCTCACTTACAGAACTCCAAGTACATATCTGGGTTTAAGCTCTGTTATTAAATCATATTTCCCGGTAAATATTAAACAGAGGGCTTCTCCACTAAGATGAGCTGGTAATGATTTCAGAACACCTTCGTTCCTGAAATATACTCCCCAAAATAATGTCCTGGTGGAATAAATGCTGTGTTTTGATTTATTGGTATCTACCCCCCAAAACATGTTATGTATCATTTGAAAAGTCTTGTGCTACCTTCCCTAACAGCGCTGACCTATTTTTAAAATGACACAAATTCATTCAACTCTTGGTCAACTTCCCCTAGAATTCTAACGCTAACAAAATGTTAGACAAAGCCAATACTGTTTTGAAAGTAGAGCTAAACACCATGACTTTTGCTTTATTTCATTTTCCGTTTCTTTTTAAAGATAATATTGCAACTCTGACCGAAGGCCTTATTTTGAAGAAAACAGGTTGTGCGTGGTGCTGATGAGTTTCTGGCCAGTTTATCATCTTGTGTCCCCGCACCCCACCCCACCCCCCTTTTGTTTTTCCCATAAACAGCACATACCCTGTACATTCTGACCTTCCTTTCTGTGCCAGTTTAGATAGGGATCCCAAATACACACTTACTTTTGCTTAGCAAAAGTCTTAATAGTAAACCACTTCATGTGCTAGATGTCAGTTGCTCTCTGCTTCCAAGATTTTTTTTTTTCTTTCCTCTGATCCCAACTCCGAGATAGGCCGTCTCCCCCTGAAGAAGCAGAAATGAAGATGTCACTGATGCAAAAAAGCTCAGTATCAGATGACAGATTTTAGGCAAACACATTCTTAAAATAAGAGTGACATTCAGGATGGAGTTATTGTGGTGATCTCATGAGGAATGGGACTTGGGAGAAAAATACAGTTGGGTAACAAGGATTTTGATAGAACCCTACAGGCAGTTCAATATAATAAGAAAGCTCTGGCCCAAAACATTAGAAGGCAAGCAGAGGGTGCCAACAGTAATGGGGTTTTGGTGGCTGGCTTTAAGAGAAGGTTAGCGCCTAGTGAAAGGTGTTTTTGGAAATAATTGTTACTAAAAACTTTGAAGTAGAGCGGTGAACACAAATACATGCTTTTTTAACAAAGAAATCCTAAATCCTGCCTAAGTGTCCCTGTTACAAATAAGTCTCTAAATTAAATATAAATATATATATAATGAAATCTAGCTTCCATTTACACTGCATTTGAGTCTTTGTCTAAATAGTGTTAAAATTCCTTTCATTCCAATTACAGAACTGAGCCCACTCGCAAGTTGGAGCCATCAGTGGGATACGCTACATTTTGGAAGCCCCAGCAACATGTACTTACCAGTGTATTTCATGAAATGAAATTTATGTGAGAACTGTGCATTAAAAAATATATTGTCAGTAGCAGTAGTATTATCTGCAGTGGTAGGATACAACCTGCCCCGACTTCTGTTTAGTCTCCTTCCTTTTTAAAGAAAAATGTTTGCGTTAGAGAAAAAGGCTCTTACATATATAACTCCGTATTAATTAATTATGCCACTTGTCTGAGGGTCATCTATACTGACCCATAGCAAAGCGATCCGGTGCTTGTCGCTTTAAGATGTGCGAAACTGGAATAGGCGCAGTTGTTTTCCAATGTAATATTCGTTTTTAAAAACCCACTGAAATGTAAAACATAGATACATATACATTTATCGGAAGGGAAGAATCCCAAAGGTACCAGCTAGCAGTTGTAAAGCATATGTAGACATGCACTCTCAATAGCACATTTTCACGCTTCATTGTTTCCCTGGCCTGGCAGATAATTTCACCAAGGAGAAAAAAATATTGGACTCGCCCCCGCCCCCCACCCCCGGCCCCCCGAAGCAGATGCCGTGGGCAGGAGCTCTAGCTGAGCCTGGCTTTCTCATAGGCCCCAGATAATATTGTATGTATCAGTGATGTCAAATGTGTTTATTTATCAGACTCAACCATAAATGAAAACTATGTGTAGCAAAATACAAAGTTAAGTTAAATACACACCCTCCTTGTGTGCTTTTTCCCCTCCCCCTTTTCTGTTCCCAAACATTCACGAGATGATTTCCTTTAATTTCCCTGCTCCTTGTATGTATCCTTTCTCAAAACCATGTAATAACTTTTTACAACGCATCTGACACATTAATAGAGTGGCATCAAATAAGCAGTGATTCCACTTCCTGATCTTGGGGAGGAAATGATGTCTCAATATCATATTTATTTATCTGTCTCCATGCTACAACCACCTGGGGCTCCTTTCCACACAAGGCTGCTATGGAGGGGAAAATGCCCTATATTTATTACTGAATGTAGGATCCTAAAGCTCTGATCATTTCGCCCTTATACCTTTCCCCCCTGGTAGTTTTTATTTAGTGGCATTGATTCTAGATCCTTCTGTTCTTAAACAGGACCTCCCCTTGCCAAGCCACCAGCTTTCCTGCTAAGCGCAGCGAGCAGAGGGCACATGGCAGCCACCCTCGCAAACACGGGGCGCAGCTGTCACAGTAGCTGCATTCCTAGCATTTCCCTCCACTAAATAACCGAAGTTGCTGTGACACACGCAGAGGTTCCCAAGTGCAGTGCTGGGGCGGGGGGAGTGGATTTTGCTGTTGCTGTTGGCTTTTGTGAAGGCCAACTGACTTGCGTACTCACACACTTGGCTTCCTAAAACGTAGTCCTCCAGTATTCTAGGCCGATCAATAAATTTAAAAGTCGGCTTGCTACACGGATATGTCTATTTTTTGCCTGTCAGTAGTTAACTGACATAGGTTGGAAGACGGAAATAACGTGAGTGACAACCTTCAGCCGTTTGATTTCCGTGTCAGGAAAACACACAGCCAGGCTCTGAGGCCTTACTCCTCAGAAACATCCGATAAAACTCACAGCTTGAGATTGCTGAGTTGTAAGGAAATTTATATATATTTTTAAAATAATTTTACCCTTCTTTGAGAAAAAGTCTTTTTTATTTTTTAGGGAAGCTTTATCTACAGTGATAAGCTATCATTTTTGTACCACTTCTGATTATTCCTCAGGATGCTGCATGAATAATTGGGAGTGGGTGCCTTGTAGTTTGGAGAAAAAAAAATAAGAGGAACCCTGAAGTTTGTTTTCACTCTTAGCCCATTCTAAATTTAGAAGATGTCCCAAGTCCACGGCAGAGCATACAGAAGCCATCAAGGAGGTGGTCTGGGGCCCAGCTATTGGCATCAGCATTTGTTCGTTTGTTTTTGCATTTGTTTGAAAACAGAGCCGGGGCCTTAATCCACCTTCTGATAACACTGCTTTTGTCACTTTTGATATAAATCTTCAAAAATCGAAACATCCAACAGCCCCAGAAAAGAGGAATTCTCTCCAATCCTTGCTCTGCCCCGGCTCCGGAACAAACCCAGCTCTGTCTAGCATTTTTTCTCAAGCGGGGGTAGAGGACAGGGTGAGAAGATTTCAGTCTCCCAGGCTGTCTCATGATTGTCGGGGCATAAAGAAGTACAGTCCTGCAACAATGTGAGAACATCTTTACCCTTTAGAGAGAGGCACAGAACAAAAAACAAAGCAAGTCAAATTGCTGTGCACGAAGGCGGAGCAAAACCCCAGGCTCCAGTCCCCTGCACCATCTGTGGGAGGTGAGAAGTGGGGGGAGCCAGAGAGAATGGAGAGGAGGACCTCAAAGGGACAGTTCCAGGAATAACCCCGTTGCCCGCCTGAATTTCACTTGCTCACTAGCTGAAGTCAGAGCCAGAGTACACACGCCAGATGCAAACGAGGTTCGGCTGTCTATGTCTTTCAAATAGGCTCACCTGGGTTTCCTTTTTGAAAATAATTTTAGAGATCAAACCCAAATCTGGGGAAACTGCTAATGTCTTAACTTTGAGGCATTTACAAACATATCAATCTGTGACTTCAGGGTGGTGATGTTTTAGACTGTCAGACACAATATACCAGTATTTATGTGGTCACCACAATGGGTTTGATGGCCTCGTGACAGTTTTTATTGTTTAAATTTGAAAGACTTTTGTCTGTGTTTCCCATAAGTTTGCCCAATATAACAAGGCTGAGACAGAAAGAACACATCCGCAGCACACCGAATTAACATTTTTATATGAATTTGCTTCAGAGTTGAACAGTTTTAAGAAACTCACAAGACATATTTTCCACTAAGAAGCTAGGATTGGAATGAACATAATCATCAACTGAGCACCTCTCCCCTTGTTTTTTTTTTTTAAAAAAATCATTTTCTTTTCCATTCTTTTTGTTGAATAACAATTTTTTTCTATAATTAGGATTTTGGATTGCAAAATCACATCCCTCCCTTCACAGATTCTTGGATCTTTCGTTAGGATTAGAAAGGGGCCTTAATTCAAGAAGGGAGGCTGAGGGAGGGGTGTCTGTGGAGATTTGGGAAGGGAGGGGAGGAAAGGAAATAGTTCTGTGTTCAGCCCCCACACCCCTCGTCCCCATGCAACCCAGGCCTGGATGTGAGCTGCACACTGGGGATTTGGATTGAGTTTCTCTATTCTAAATATTCTGATCACCAACCTTGAGTGTTTCCACGCTAAGATTCCAAAGAGCTGTGTTTCCTTGTGGTTGGTTCTTTCTGGTGGGGAATAGGAGAAGTCGGGAAATCATATAGAGCTGGGCAAGGAGGACTGAAAACCGCTCCCCTGAGAGACTCCCCAGGGAGGTTGCTTGGGAAGGGGGCCCTGGGCTGAAGAATCAGGTCAGTGGTGCAGATTACCATTTTGCAACGCAGACTTGCTCTGGTTCTATGTGGCCTCATCCACTTCCGGAGGCCTGGACACATGTGTTTCTGGCCTTCTTTGGGCGTTCTCCGGCAGGAAAGCAGGCCTGAGGCTGCCAGTATAACAGGCAATCCTGAAAGAGGCCCAAAGAGCAGAGAGCAGGAAGATGCGGCTGTGCAGGGCCCGTGGGAGTATTACTAAGAGAAGCCCACCTTGGCTTATGACCGCCATTTGCCAGGGGTCACCTCTAGGCGGTTCCCAGGGCCCCTGCACCCAACTAGGAAGGATCTGTCTGTAGGGTGACTGACAAGCCCTGGCCAACCCTGAGATCCCAGGAGTCCCGAAAACAAGAGCGATGTCCTGAGCTCCCAGGCTCCAGCCTCATTGCCTGACCCCTGTGCCATTCCAGTGTCCTCTCTATCGTTTTTGGAACCTCTTCCTCTAGTGCCTGGTCCCCCAGGGCTCTCAGAAACTCAGAAGTCAGTACTTGAACCCATTTCATCACACCTGCCCCAGACAGAGGCTAGGGTGGGGAGCAGGGCCTGCAGCAGCTCTGGGAGAAGAGTAGGCACATGACCTGGATGTTTAATGCTGGATGGAGCTTCTGATGCCAAGGAAGAGTCTGGAAGCCCAGCCCGGAATAAAGGAGATGAAGGCAGGGAGGATGCTGAGATCGTCCCCTCTCCCAGTTTCCATGGGTCCCCAAACCCCATCCCCCCAGACACCCTCCCCTCCCCAGCCTCCTCCCTATGTATACTTGCACTGCTGGGACCATTCACCCTGGGCATCACTGCCTGGCTCCTAGTGGCCGCATTGAGTAGGGCCTGGTGTGCTCCTCATCCTGGGGGTTCCTGGGAGAGCTCCCAGGTGCAGAAGGACAAGAGGCTGGACAGAAGGGGTGGGTCCCAGAAGCAGCCGGAGGTCATGGGGTTGTCCCTGCATGCTGGCCTGGCTGAGGCCCCAACACCGCAGCTGTGCTCCAGAGGGAGGCCCGGAGGCCTGAGGGCTCAGAAGCTAGCCGGGATGCCCTTCCGAGATGCCCCAACACTGCCCCGGTGCCTGGGGCTTCTACAGCAGCACACCCGGTGCTCCCAGGACCCCGAGCTCCCTGCGTCCCCACCCCAGCAGAGGACTGGGATTTGTATTGGAATTTGGTTTAAGTTTTCCAAGATGACTGTCCTGGCCACAGCGGTGCTCCCAGGGACATCAATACTAGCTGCCCCGCTGAGCTCCCAGGTGGGCTCCTGGAGGGAGGGAGCGGGATTGAGCCCTGGAAGGCTCTGCCCTTCACCTTGGGATCCCCCAATCCTCCTTTCAGCTGCCTAGGAACCTTCTATAAATAAGACCAGAGCCTCCAAATCACTGGATTTTTTACTTCATTAATTTTCCGGCCCATTTTCCAGATCTATCTGGTTAGAGACAGAGGAAGGAGGAAAAGGGAAATAAAGGAGGAAATGCCAAAAGCTAGTTTGAAATCTTTATAGAAATCTCCATATGGCTGGGGTTTTCTGTGGTAGTTTGATGCTCATTATAAAGGAAAGCAGGTCAAGCAAACTTCATGAGAGTTTTGCCAACAGCTCCAGCATGAGGGTTTTGCTTGCATTCGGGAATTTAACACAGTTGCAGTCAGATCTCAGGGACTCGGAAACTATTTTAAGAGGCCAAACTTTAAAACGATTATTTCAGAAAGGAGCCCTTCCCTGAGGGGCTTTTGCTTATAGGGACTCTCAGGTTTTTAGATCTTGGACTATGGAGGAATTAGGCAAATATCTTTGTGCCTTCTAAAATAGGTCTCCTTTTTTTCTTCTTTCTCTCGAGGAAGGATTCATTAATGTTCATATAAATATGTTGAAACTAAAAGTTAATGATCTCAGCATCCGAGACACTTTTATACTGTCAGATTATACTAAACTCCTTGTTGAAGGGGTGGGGGGAAACCCAAGGTAATCATCTAAGATTAAATCTGTTAAAAATGACGTTTGACGCGTTCTGTATTCAGGCAGTGACTCCAGCATATTTTTTCATCTGCCATTTATCTGTCTATCTATCTTCTATCTAGCTATCATTTATCTAGCGATCTCTAGAACTCTTTAAAGTAACATTGCAGAGGAGGAAGCTATTAAAAGATAAATCTGCAGTTCCTACATTATGAAATAAAAATAATCACACGACAGAGTGAATCAGTCTACTCTATATTTTGGTAGGCGTGAGCAGAACATAGCCTGAATGTCAGTCTTAGCATGATCTGCCCATAAAACCTTGGCCCCCCCTCGGCCGGACTCCGGCCAACTCCGGGGACACACGCTGACCTTCTGTAGCAAGTTGTCAGGGGCCACTGATCATTATGTTTCCCTGCACTGTACAGGAAGGAGACCTTTTAAAATCTTCCTCGGAATATCACTGCACATTCCTATGCTATTAAAAAATATTATATAATCATTAGGTAAATAGATCCAACTGTTAGAGGCTCTATGCTGGCAGACATCTGGCCTGGACTACACCATAGTGGTCAGCTCAAAAATCTCTCTCACTCCCATGCGAGACCCCCTGTCCCCAGCACGCTTCCCCTGAGACTAGCCCGGGGTAAAGGCACTGAAGGCGATGAGAACAGAGAAACCACAACGCCTTTTGGACTCTGCTCTGGTGTGCAAACAGAATCTCTCCCCTTCATTTCTGCAAGTGACTGCCTTGATAACAGGATGGGGCCCCCAGATAGCCAGAGAGTAGAGGTCATCTTGAGGAAAATGACAACAGTGATCTAAAGAGGACATCTACTTTATGAGATTTCAGGCCAGATGCCAAAGATCACATTTAATGAGGCCTGATTCATTTTCTCCAAAAATAACAGAGACTGTCAGTGAGATGGTCAGGAAGGCAAAGGGGCATTTTGCAAAGCCTCTGTTCAATTATTGCTTTGTAATATTTTTCTAAAATTGAAAAATGCCTCCTAAGTATATGATCTCATGTAAATATTCCTTGCAGAAGCTTAACATATGTTTGCAATGCCCCAAAGGAGTTACAAAAATACTCTCTCCTCAGCCTCTTAAGCTTTTAAACTCCATTCACTTGCGGTTCTAAAAGAATCTGTTGTTTCTAAAGATTTTTGTAAAAAAAGTAACCTTATATAGGAAGGTTTTTTGTTTTTTTTAGATTAGCCATTTGAACTCCAAATGAGAACAACTGATATTAACGATAACCCTTCCAGGTTTTATATCTTCAGCATGGTTCTTGTGTCTTTTTCTTTTTGGCATAGAAATAATATATGTGGCAAAAGATTAATGTATCCTGTTACATGAAGAAGAGTAGTTTGTACCATAAGATTTTAAAAGCGTTTTTAATGGGAAATGTGAAGGAAAGCTTGTAACGCATGTGGGGTGGCTCTGACAGATAAAAGAGTACAGATTTGTTTATCTGTTTTGATGCATACTCAGAACATTTAGATAAGGGGCATTTGAAATAATTAGAATTACGCGAAGTGAAAATTTAAGTAAAGAATGATTCTGTGCTCAGTTATGCAGCCTACAGCTTTTAGCAGATGTATGAGTGTAGTGTATCTGTTCACACCAATTGTAGGGTAATCCAAATAAAAAGGGGGGATTAAAGAAAAATACTGAATATCCAAGTTGGGAAAAAATTAGATCAACTTACTAGTTTATCACAATTACTGTACACAGATTTTCTGTAGCCATGTTGAATTTTTAAAATTAGATTTTAAATATATTTTGACAGTCTGAACTTGTACAGTGTGACTAACTATAGGGAGAAATGACAGGTCTGCTTTGTTATTAAACTGCTGTCTGGAAAATATTGGACTCCGATCAGTAAGTGATAATTATTTTGCCACTTACATTAGTACAGCTAATAGCAATAAGGGTTTTTTGAACCATAGAAAGCTAACTACTTTGAATTACTGTGCTTTGTTATTCACTGTGAAGCAAAAGCCTTTTTTAAAAAAAAAAAAAAAACAACCTCATTTTCATATTACTGTTCTAAGCATTCCCTGTTACTAATTTAAACAGAGAGGAAGTTAATAAATAAAAGGGTGGTATCTAAATGGTTCTATTTGTTAAGAGAACATTTGCAATTAAGGTCAGCGGTACCAGCGGAATAGACCGAGCAGTGAAGGAGGAGGGGGACATGGAAGAGGGTATGCCCTAGCAACGGGCCAGTGAAAGCAAGACCAGTTTGGTTCTCTGAGGGACGGGTGATCTAGAGCACCCTCAGAGACCATTCCTGTCCCCCACCACTGTGAACCCAGACGTGCGTGCTCAGTTCTCTGAACTGAGGACAGTTTCCAAGCTGATCCAGGCTGCCAGGCCAGTGGGTATCACTGTCTCCGACTCCCTGGGGTGGGAGCCATGGCCAGAGGAAGTGACCTTGCATAGCACGCCATTCCCTTCCATATGAACCCCTCCTCTGGAGGGCTGAGGCCGGGACGCCATCACTCTTCTTTTGGTCTCATTCTGCCCTTTTCATAGATAGTTAGGCTGCCTTTAGCATACTGTCTTTGAAGCCAGCTGCGTGGTTGTTAATAACCCTTTGTTTATTTTAATATATTTACTGAATCAGGTACCCAAGGGAATCCTCTACATCAGTGATGTGAAAACTCCTGTTGCCCGAAGTCAAAGAGGTACATCTTGCTTTCTGATCTGCATGTGCTTGTGTTACTGAGTTTTCCATGAGGGGGAAAGCGAGCAAGCAAGGAATGCTGATCGCTCTCGGGGTGTGAAAAGCTCCTGTTTCAGTCTTTTCAGTTTGTGGGTTTCACAAGTAGCAGAAACAGTGACACCGGGTGAAGGGAGGTGATGCAATATGTGTGAGCAGCATGCACGTATTTCTGTGTTTATTTCGTTCCATAGGTGTGGCGCACAGAGTAACCCAGTTGGAGTAAATCTCAAAGCTCTAGTCTTAACCAGCACCAGACTATGGACACTCAAAGAGCCAGCTGGTCCCTCTACCTGAGAACGTGGGGGAATCTGTACAGCTGGTGCCCAAACCTGGGGTTCATGGCCATTTCTAATCTACAGTCTCTTGTCATTCCCTCCATACTCACATTTGGAAAATTTAGTATAATTGCAAAGCATGACATGTCCCCCCTTCTGCAATCAAATGTGACTTTGGAGTTACTCTCTACTTCAGTTGTAGGAGACAAAGAGGGGAGGAGATGGGCAGGAGGCAGAAGTCTGATTTTCATCTATTAAAAAGTGAAATTAAGCTTTTTAAATGGGGTTTCAATGCCAAGTATCCCAGTGTGAATTTAATTATGAATCCTCTTCATTCAGAGAACTAGATCAACACTCTTACACCAATAATTATTGAGTGTCATCCTGTTATATATACTTGTTACCTCTTATTGGCGAATGGAAAGAAGTTTGATTTTTTTAATTAAAATTTTTGCCTGCTGAGAAATTTGCATGAAATACAAAGTTTTTGTTTTCTAGAGAACTGAGGAGAAGATAAACATTACAATGTTAAATTGGAACCTTTGGCAAAGGAGAAAGTTTCAGGATCCAATGAATTTAAAGTGTCGGAAAACGAAACCCCATTTCCCCGCACTATTTCAAAAATCATATCTGAATATCTGAATCCTTACTTTTCCATGCTGCTATTATGAGAGTCTTTGAATTACTGGATTGTGAATATTTAACATGATTTCTTTCCGAGGCTTACACAAAATTAACATTTTCTTTAACAGTTCTCATACATAGATTTTAACTCAATGTATTCCTTTGGGATTAATTTGTGTGTCCACGTGTGTGCATGCAGTACCAATACTTAATTCCTTCCTTTTGTGTTCATTTATTTTATCCTTGTCTTTATAATTGAAAGTTGAAAGCCATCTATTAAATATGATGATCTATGTCCACCAGCCAGTTTTGTTATATCCATTTTGAGTAAAGAATTAATGAACTTTTAAGGCAAGGTTCACGCTAGTCCTGACCTCCCTGGTAATATTTCATATAAGGTTACTGGTGGGAGAGAAATCAAATTTCAGCTACAAACATGATTGACAGCTGAGAGCAAGCAAGAGAAAGGCATTTGGCCAGATGGAGAATTTGGGGAAGGAAGAAGACAATTCCTCTAAGTTACTCTGTGATATTAGATATTATAAACTGATATATGAAAAGTTCAATACTTGATACTCTTGGGAGAGTTGGCTTATTTTTCAGAAAGTCACTTTGGTTAAGGGATTTCAGCAGTGGAAGCCAAAAATGGGGAGCCACTAGCTTTCTGCTCTTTGGATAATTGCAACTCTGTACAGCTTCGTGGCTTATTTCTGACAATTTCCTTGGCTAGAGTGTGAAAATTAAATCACAATCTATTTGAGGGGCCATTTAATTACCTTTCATTTAGTCTTAGAAACACAGTCTAGATTATATTATGGTTCTTGAGCATATTACAAAATATCCTAAGTGCTATCACACAAAAAATTAAATTCTCCATTCTGTAACAGCACTTGATCCTCACTAATATTTTCCATTAGCTTAACATACACCAAATATCAAAATGCATGATTTATCCTGCAGACAGATCTCCTAACATAAAGATCAACAGAGACCATCACACACTGACATGCGATGTAAACTTTCCCCTGGCAGCATCTTTGGGTAAGGTGTGATGTTAGTTAGCATCGCTACTATGGGAACAAGTCATGTTGTTTGGCCCTAATACCAAGAATGTTTTTGGAATCCACCTTAAAGGCTGTCTCTTACCTTGGTGGCCAAAAGGAGATAACACAACTACTCATGGTTTACACCAACGTTGAAAGCGGGCCTTCAACACCCATTCTTTCATTTTGTGTGAATACTAATTCAGAAGGTGGTGCTATCGGGACCTTGGCCTGCTCATGTCTGTGCTCTGCCCATTTCAGATGTTCCTGACATTGGCTAAGACCCATCCGGATGCAACCAAGCCTTTCAGAGCAGCTTCCGGCAGGGCAGGTGGGATACAGACGTAGGGGAGAGGCCTGTTGGTAGCCTCCCTGTCTCCTGTGGGAGAAACTGATGGAACTCGTGTAAACAGCACTTCCTGGGCTCTGAGTAACCATCAGTTTTTTCCCCCGGCCTTACCGCCAGCAGCGTGGACATGCTTCATCCTGATTGTATCTATCCCACTATGAAGGCTTTATTATTTTATGAACTAGGATAAAAAACAAGACATTCCCCACCCCAAAACAGTACAAGTCCTTAGACATCTTGTTTCTCTTTTGTTAGAACTTGCCTTCCCATGTTGCCCGTAATCGTCCAGAAATAAAATGCAAGCATGGTTTCCTGATGCCCAGTGTTGATGTGGATGCCTTAGCCCAGCTATTTAATTTCCAGTGTCAAACTTAAGATGTCATAACCTTGTTTCCCTTGCAGAGCCCATCAAAATATTTTAACAGAAATGGTGAATCAGGTATTCTCATGCAAAGGACATGTGAAAAACACAGACTTTGGATTTCGGGTGCCTCTGTTTGAAAAGCTCAGGTGAAAGCAGTGGCGGATCTTGACTCTGTCTTCACTTCAGGCCCCTTTGGTCTTAAACACTCAGTCTTTAGAGTGAGCCCCCTCCTGGGAGACAGCAGAGAGTAGAATGCTGCGGTGCATGCAGATTGGAGAGGGGACAAATTGATCCATCACAGCTCCCATGAGTGCATCCTCAGCAAATGACATCAGTGTGTTTGTTGGCACTGAGAAAAGAAGAGGAAATAATTATGTTTAAAGCGTTTTATTACTGGGACTTGCCCAGTTGTTTGCTGTTGCTGGTTGTTTATTTAGAGTACACTCCCCCAACCACCAGCCCACCCTCTTTTCCTGCTAGTCTGTTTTCCTTTCTGTGGGCGCTGGCCCACTCCTGAGCTGATTTAATCTATTAATTATAGCAGGGCAGGTACAGAGTAACGAGCCTAATGATGCCATATGCACTCAAATTATTTTTAGTCATCTCTAGGATACTATTGAAGGGGACAACTTGAAGAAAGAAACACTATGCGTGTAGGGGAGTGGGGGCAGGGGGAAGAAAGAAGGAATTTTTGCCAAAGTACAGCACTCATTACTTAAAACAAAATGATGCTTCTGTAAAGAGCTTTTGTTTTAAAAGCACACGCTCAGTCACCTGCCAAAATCTCAGATTTACTGCTCCCGCTCACCGATGCCAATGTTGAAACTCCCTTCACCTGCTGCTTGCTGAGTCTTTCATTTCCTCGATCCAAAGATTACTGTAGGGTTGTTGTTTAGGGTCTATTTTTTTTTCTTGTTTGTTTGTTTGTTTGTTTGTTTGCTTTTCCTGGCACCTAATGAAATTATCAGCAATAAATGAGCTTAAGCAGAAGGGCTGGGTTTGCTTTTTATTTTTTACAATATTTGGAAAACACTGGGACAAGGACAAGCCAGTGGGAAAATTTGGCGGGCTGCTCTTTCTAGCATCTACAGGAAATATAATAAAGCTATTAACACTTACACAATTTCAGATGGGAAGTAATGCCCATTGGGGAGAAGGGGAAAGCAGTTTCAGGTGTTGAGTGGGAAAAACAAACTAACTGTGGGAATTACAGGTATTGTCATCTGAGACAACAGAGCCACAGATGAATGACCTTGGGTATAAGCCACTGGAAGATATTAACACCTAATTAACCATCCAGGGTGCATCCTGCTACTTAATCACAGGTGAGGTGAGGATGACAGAAGAGAAAGGAAGGGGGAACACTGGTTGGGTTTTGTTTGCCTTTCTCTCAATAGCATCATCTAACAGAGTTCTTACATGCAGCCTGTGAGGATTTCTTATTAGTTATTTGGGGCTATTGAAAAACACAGTAAGTTCATTTGCTAGCAGGTAGGCAGTGGAGGTGAGGAATTGACCTGAAACTGACATGGAAATCAGGCCCCTTTAAACTGGATTCTACAAAGTTTCTTCTTCCCTGGCTCCTGCTAGCAGAATTTTAGGTGGGGGTTTGTAATAATTTAAAGGGATTCTGATGCCAGAGTTGATTCTCCCAAAGTTAATCAAAAGAGACATCTTTTGTTACCAAAGGCAGTTCATTAAAGGGCTTGAATCTATACTGCTGTGGTGTGCCTCCCGCTTTTTTATGTTTTAAAATGAGGTTTATTCCTGGTGTACAGGAAATGGGAGAAAAGCAGACACGGGGTCTGTTATTGGGCTGAAGAATTTGAATAGAGAGAAGTGAATGTTCTGTTTACTTTCTTTACTTGTCTTCCTTATGTTCCTCCTCTCTCTCTCTATTGGAATGATTAGAATCCTTTCAAGAAATCGGAAGGTGCACATGATGGTTGGACCCTGTTTGGAAACATGCATCACACTTTAGAAAGCCATGCAGGTCTGCTGGGAAGGACGAGGCATCGCTCTCCTCTCTGCACGAGGGTAGACAGGAGACCAGAAATTCCTTCACTGGTGTTGGCCTTTTAGATCCAAGCTAAGAACTGCTTTCTCACTCTTTGTTCCAGTGGGTAGCACATACTTGAAGTTTGGTGCTGATGGTCAAGGGCTGTTTTGTTTGTTATTGGATTTCCCAGACATTTTGTTTCTCTTTCTTCTTTTTCTCTCCTCTGAAAGCCTGGAAGCTCTCTCTCACATTGCCTAGTTACCTAGTCCTAGTAGAAGGAAAGTGCCTAGTGCACCGGCTGGCTCAAGCTTTACCAGGTGTGTTTGGAGGGTGGAGCCTGGGTTCCCTCTCCCAGGGAAGCACACAGTTTGTGATGAGGACAGATTTTCTGTAAGCCTCCAGAAAAGCTATGCTACCCAGGGCGGGGCTCCCAGCTGCTTCCAGGAGGTCGCTGTGCACTGGAGGACCCTTAGTGTCTTGCTCTTTTCCTGGACATATGGCTTTCCCATAGGCTCAGTGAGCCGTTTGGGGAACCTCGTTTAAAATGTTACCTCTGTTTGCTTTGATCTTTGCTTACTTAGTAGCATCCTGACCTGACCCTAGTCTAACAGACAAAAAGATCAGTGATCACAGAATAGCAGAAATAGCATGAAGTGGTGGTGCTATTCAACCTCCCTATAGATTTGCAGGCGGGTAATATGCCCAGCTCCCCAAATGAGCTGGTGGGATTTGAGTTGGAGAGTTTGGCCCTTGACCCCAGAAGTAAAGTACGAATCCACCTGCCTCCCTGCCCAAAAGCCAGAAGCTTCATCCATCCGGCCAGAGTGCAGAGCTTTTTCGGTGGCAGGGTGAAAGTCGCCATTCCAGAGAAGAAAGCAAAAAGTAAGGATTTGTTCTTATTTCTTTTTCCTCCTGTTTTATTCAAGCTGGTTGATACTGGTAAATGAAAAAACTTTCCACCCCCGTTTTGGGGAAAAGTTGAACGTTCAGGGGTCCTCAAACTTTTTCAACAGGGGGCCAGTTCACTGTCCCTCAGACCATTGGAGGGCCGGACTATAGTTTAAAAAAAAAAACTATGAACAAATTCCTATGCGCACTGCGGGCCCGGGACGAGTCAGCTGCTAAGCAGGACAGGCAGCGGCACCCAGCGGGCCGGATAAATGTCCTCGGCGTAGTTTGAGGACCCCTGAAGGCATTGGTTGGCAAGGCATGTGGGGCAGGGTTGGGGTGGCACCGGGCAGTGCAGGCCCCGCCAGGTGTTTTTATCTGCCTTTTTACTCAACATTTCACAGTGTTGTTCAGAGTCCCCGTCCTCACTGGCATCATTGCCTCCCACAAGCAAAAAGGCACCTGCCACACTTACCAGGGTTCACTGGTCAAATTTTCACTTTAGGAAGGACGGCCGAATGTGTGATTTTATTGTAAATTTGTCAGGAGTTATTTCCAAAGCTCTTGAGGATGCAGCTTTTCTGAGAATGCATCTTTTTACTATTTCTTTAAAATTTAATTGGGATCAGGCCACTGCCTGGTTTATTTATTTTTCCCCTCCTTCTCTCCCTCTCTTCTTTCCTTCCTTCTGTTTTCTTTTTGCTATAGCAAGGTGCAATAAAAGTGACTTGTAATTTATAATCAAAGTTTGATGTCACTGAACTAAAACTGGCTTTGGGATTTTGCTGATAAAATAAATATTTGAAAAAAAACCTAGCAATGAGGCTTGTACAGTAGAGGCTTGTCAGTGCATATATACCTGTGTATGGGAATGTATAGGTAAGTATATTCTTCATACTAGCCTTGAAAAAGCATGGTGCAACGCCGTGCCTTTCTGTAAGCATCCGAGCTTGAGGATACCCCGATATGAATGTAAGCACATTTTCTTTAATGAGCTTCTAATTTCGCTTTTAAACTCCCTTCGTAATTCACATTAACTTACTTCTTCAGTTATATTATTTTTTGCACTAAAGAGTCAGCGTTTACGTGCTCAGATTCTGGGTCTGTAAGCTATGGTGCTTCTTAGCTGGGAAGAGCTTTTTCTTTCCTCCTAACAAGGAAGCTCATTTAGAAAGAAATCTTTATGTGAAGTGCTTGTCAGTTGGCATTTTTACTGGTTTGCTAACCCAAAGGTAAAATATAAAGCCATGTCTTTTCCTCACTGGCTTGTTGTTACTAGAAGGGTCCCTCCCTTGTTAGCTTGATAAATAATTTTACTAGGGGGACCCGGCTGTATTTTTATGCTTGCTGTCTCTTTTCTGCTTGCTGCAAATAAATTTCTGTACTCAGAGGACACTAAAACTCCAAACACATGGTATCTTCCCATTTTGCTACTGGTCGCCTGAAATATTTATTTCACCTCGTGTTTTTAATTAATTTTTTTACAAAATAATAATTTGTGATTAATAGCAAATAAAAATTAGTCCTATGTTTCTTGGGATGATTGGGTTGGAACCTGGAAGTTGAGCTTTTTGAAAGGCTGCCTGTTTCAAACCCTGTCTCATATTTGTCAGATTGATCAGAAGAGGTATTTACTGGGGAGCCCTGAAGTTTTTTTCATTATCAATTTCCTTGTCTGTCTTTCCAACTTTAAATATTATTTGTTAATATGAGAAATAAAGAGGGCTATAGAATTCTGTCTAGAAACAAGGCACTACATGATAAAATCTTCACGTTTGTAAAATGATACAGTGTGTGAAAGTGGAGGTGAAATTGATGATAATTATCAATATAAACCTGAGTCCTGGGTGTTTAGACTTGGGATTCCTTGCTGATGGGGAGAGCTTGGTGTGAATTCCTGAGGCAGAAATGGGTGGTTCTCTGGCACAAATTTACACACACCCAACACACTCCATTAAAATAAAATAAAGATTATGTGTTCTCTAAATTGTAAACATAGTGACCATAGCACATAATAGGCATATAATAAAGTATTTCATGAAGGAATGACATTTATGCATTGTGGTAAAGTAAGTGTTATTTTAAGTGAATATCAGGTTATCACATTCATTGAAATATGATTTTTTTCCAAAGCAGATATTCTGCTTGGTATTTACTAGTTTTTTTGTTTGTTTGTTTTGATTTTTGCTCATTAGTGGAGTTTTATGTTCCGAAATTGGAAAATATTTTTACAAAGATACCAGGGACATAAATTTGAAACCAGAACGCCAAGCGCATGTAACCAGTGTCAAGGGTATTGGGGAGATTGAGTCAGCAGTTATCTGGAGCTCAGTTTTTGCAAAGATCACAAAAATGAAGAAGATGTAGGAAAAAAGGGGCCCATACACAAATTCTCAAATATACACAGAGCTCCAAAGGACAAGACTTAGAGCATCCAGTTTCTGAGGCTTTGAACATAATATTTCATCATTTTCACCATAGATGTAAATAGTATCGGTTACTAAACCATGTACGTGTATTATTAAACATGTTTACAGATTTTGTTTTCATATCCCACTTCTCACAGATAAGCTAGACTTCAAGCTGATGACTCCTCACCCCTCAAACTCTGCCATTAGAGAGACTCTTGAGAATCAGATTTTTAAATATTGAATGAAGTGTTGATATTTAGCATTTCTTCTGATCACTCTGGAGCCTTCCCAGTTGGTTGAGAGTCAGAGGAGACTTTCGTGGAGTTGAAGATCAGGATGTCCCACCCAGGCCTGCCCTTTGGTGGTCATCCAAACATAGGCGATGGGGATGGCAGCTACCATTCATGGGGGGTATCTTGGGAGCTAGGGCCTATGCCATTTCTGATCCTAACAAGTAGAGAGGTAGATATCATAATCCCCTTTATACAGATAAGGAAACTCAGGCCCAGAGCAATTAAGATCTAATTCAGCCCCACACCACAGTCATGTGGATAATTTCTAGGTAGAGCCCAGGACATCCCTGCCCTAGTCGATTTATTCCCTCCTTCCCAATTAAAAAAAGCCCAGTGTTTAACCTCAGTAATGGATTATGAACTCAGTTGCCTTCTCTCCTTGGTCATCTTTTTCTCAGTAGAGTTGAGTGAAGCCTAGAAAAAAAAAAAGCATTATAATCTGTCTAATATCTAGAAGACCGGAGATAGTTTTCTCATGCTCTTGACCCCTAGGACCCCTTTAACCCTAGAAACAAATGATTCTGTAGTTTGATTTTGGTAGGTAACAGAGCAGCCTTTCCCTACTCAACGATAAAGATTGTCATTTCAAGAGCATTTAAAAAATAATAGATGGCACATTTCCTTAATACTCTGTAATGTGTAAAGCACCAGGTGCACAACCGACACTCAGGAAATTGCTGGATAGTGAAGATAAATCAGTGTTAAATCACTCCATTGAAAGCCCTCTTTAATAAAAAGTTGTCAGCAAAATCTGTGGTGACATGAAAAAGAACACACACTTTCTGCATCTGTAAAATAGGGCTAGTTCCTCAAAGGCCAGTGCAAAGGATTAATGTGATAATGTATGTAAAGCACTTGGCACAGAGTAAGCACCCACCATGCCTGGCCTGGGTCAGTATTACATAGAATGAAACTTTGACCTTGACACGTTGCAGTCTTTGGTTTGTTTTTATGATTGTGACATTGGACTTCTTCCTCTCTGCTTGAAAATAAACGTCAAAATGGGAAGATAGAGGAACTTAGAACAGGAGTTTATTATTATTAGCTCCTCTCCCTTGAGAAATACCACCACCATGAGAAAAGTTTTTTTTTTTAACAAAGGTGTGCTTGGGGAGTTCTGTGGTTAAATAATTTAGGGAGAGTAAGGATTAGACAAAATTAAATACTTACTTTGCTGTTGTTTGTCTCAGAAATTTTAATGCTGGTAGGTACTGTGGCAGTCTGTGGGAACACACCAACAGGGTTGGCACATAGTATCTTCCAAACATATTTGAACATAGAACCTGTTTTCTAACCCAACCATTTCATGAAACTAGCATTACATAGGGCAGTTTTGAAAAAAATGGTTGTTGAAACATGGAAGTCTGAGTTATTTTATTTAGTACCAAATAACCCCTTTACTAATGTCTGCCAAGAAATCCATGTTCTGAAAGATTCGTGTGTAATTCTGTGTTTGTTTTGCTAATCAGAGCCTCTAAAATAGCTATAGGGTTTCTGATCATCAGGAGAAACGGTTTAATTCCATGGATGTTTACTCAGTCAAAAGCATTAGAAAACCTTATCAGGAGGTTATCCTGTAGGTCTTTGCAATACTAAGAATGGCACATAGATGCCATTACTGTATTCATGGGTTCCCTATGGGGGTTCAGGACCAAAAACCCAAGATCACTGTCAAATCCAGCCTGGCCATTTGTGATTAAATGAGTCTTCCTAGGAAGTCAGAGGTCCTGGGAATATGTTCATTTCCTAGAATCTTGGACATAAAAATTCTGCCTTCAGGTTTCTGTTAGATTATTATTAGAATACAGATATATAGTATATTAAAGGCATGAAATACAGCCAGGGCTGGGGGGAGTTGGGAAGAGAGGTTCATGGCTCTGACCCTCTTCCTTCCCCTCTCTTTGCACATCTGCTTCATTCTTCCTTTTGAGGACAGACAGGACTTCCTGCTTTGGAGTACAGGTGATTACCACACTTACCTCTTGGTCCCCTCCCCTAAATGTCCCCAGCAGAGGTGGGTTAGAGATTCTAAGTTCTAGTTCTCAGAAGAGATAGCTGATTTGCCAACCTTGGTCAGGTGTCTCTCTCTCAGCCAATCAGCAGTGCCCAGGGGTGGGCCCTCAGGGCAGCTGCCTGACTAATCCAATTTTTGAGAATGGAGTGGGACAAGGCTTAGGAGATGGGCACTTCATAACTTGGGGGCGGGAAACTGGTACCCAAGACTCATGTATACCCCTTTAGTAAATAGACATGAGTAGTATTAGAGCATGAACCTAGAGGCTGTTTTGCCAACCCTGGATACACCTGGGAGCTTTTAAAAATGATGCCCTAGCCCTGGCTGGTTTGGCTCAGTGGAGAGAGTGTCGGCCTGTGGACTGAAGGGTCCCAGGTTCAATTCTGGTCAAGGGCATATGCCCAGGTTGCGGGCTCAGTCCCCAGTGGGGGGCATCCAGGAGGCAGCCAATCAATGGTTCTCTCTCATCATTGATGTTTCTATCTCTCTCTCCCTTCCTCTCTCAAATCAGTAAAAATAAATATAGTTTAAAAAACGATGCCCTGCCCCAGACCAATTAAATCAGAACCCTTAGGGGCTGATGGGATGCAAACATCAGTATTTTTTAAATTCTCAACACAATCAGGATTGAGAATTCCTAGTAGAAGAATCCAGGGACACAGTTATCTATAGAAAACCAGAAAGTGAAAAACCCACTTGTGACTTTCCCATATTTTACTGTTGTGTCTTACAACTCAGTGCTTTTCAGGTTCAGTTTAAAATTAAAAGGGATGAACAATTGCTTTGTGTTTTCCCTGTTCATTTGGCCTTCCCAGTCCTCTATTAAAATCAACTCTGTTTTTTAGAAGGAAGGCTAAGACAGATAAGACACACAGGGAAAGTAAGCCTCCATTTTAGACCTGCTTTGGCCACTAAGCAGCCAGGTGACCTGAGCAGGCCACATCCCCTGATCACCTTGCTAGGTCTCAGTTTTTTTCTTTTGGGAAATGGGTCAATTAAGGTAGAATGAGAAGGCTTCTGTGAGTCTATAATGCTTGGTAACTGACCAGTTTACCATAGATCCAGCACATGAACCAGGGGAGATAGTGAGGGTTTTGAGCTAGCAGAATGGTTAATTTTATTTTAAAAATATTTTTATTGATTTCAGAGAGGAATGGAGAGGGAGAGAGAGAGATAGGAACATCAATGACGAGAGAGAATCATTGATTGTCTTCCTCCTGCATACACCCACTGGGGTTCAAGCCCACAACCCAGGCACGTGTCCTTGACTGGAATGGAACCCAGGACCCTTCAGTCCGCAAGCCAAACCTCTATCCACTGAGCCAAACCCTGCTAGGGCAGAATGGCTAATTTTAACCAGGTGATAGCTTATTTTTAATTCTGCATGGAAAAGTGGATTTAGTTATTGAGTTACAAGAATAGATGTATTTCAAATTATTTGCACAAACTTTTACAGATGCCAATGAGATCTGTTTCTCTCATTTGTCATCATTACAACCACACACTTACTTAGAGTGTGATTGGGTTGTAGTAGAAACAGGACCGAGGAAAACGGTGCTGGCTGGAATTAACCAAGATGTTTGATCACACACTGTCAGACGCATTGACTGTCCACTAAAGCATGGCATTGAACCACACAGAAATGGCCCACTCTGAATGCACTCTTCACTCTACCTTGTAAGACAATTACCTTTTAAATTTTTCATCTCTTGGGCTCTAAACTCTGTAAGCGTGGAGTTCACGCCTCATTTATTTTTGTGTCCAGCACAGTCCTGTGTCGGTGAGCAGCATGCAGCACCTGTGCCTCAGATCCTTTCTGGAAAGTGTCAGGGTGTACCTGAGGAAGCAACTAGGTGCACAGACAAACAAGCCAACAAATGGGTAGTAAGAATCTAGTGAAAGTTTCTGAAAGGACGAAGATGACATCTCTGCCATCTGTCAAAATTACAAGTTGTTCTCTTAATCCTCTCCCAGCGTTTCAGCAGACCCTTATCCTGACATTTCCTTGACACTTCGGTGAGCGAAGTTTCTTTTCCTGGATGGCTTGTTAAATATAGTCTGCACCAGACCTATTTCTTAATGTCCTCTTTTGGAGAGCTATTGGAAAATAGACCCCTTTTTCTCTGGCTGGTTTAGTATGTAAGTTATTACGCTTTATTTTAAGCTTTAATTCAATGAATGCTTAGTGTACACCCTGTATAATCTAGAATATGGATTCAGTACCAAAGGATTCAGAAACAAATAGTACACAGTTTGTGCTTGCAAAATTTATTACTGATGGGAACAGACAGTTAAAAAAATAAATGCTGGTCCTGTTTGAAGATGGGGTTTGTGAGGAATATAGGAAAATGATAGTCATTTTCATCATTTTGTGATCACCATATGCGAAAGCAAAAGTTATAAAAGTAGCCAAAGGAAACTAGGGTTGTTTTTTTTTTATTGTTGTTTTTTTTGTTTGTTTATTTTTTAATCCTGGGATAGGGAAGCTCTTCCATAGCCTGATGCACCACCCAGATACTACCCAGAAATAGACTGATAAATTTGGCTACATAAGTAAACTACCCATAACAAAATGCCATAAAGAAAATCAAAATATAAACAACATAATGGGAAAAATTACAAACCACAAGATAGTCAAAGACCCAATTCCCTTAATAGGAAGAGCTCTTAATAAATCCATAAGAAAGATGATAAACAACCCGATAGGAAATGGGTGAAAGAATGGACAAATAACCAATAATCTTATGAAACAATGCTCATCCTCAATCATATCCAAATTATAATAATGATAAGAATAATTAATATTTCCTTTGGGCTGAAATGCAGGGTGGTCTCATACATTATTGTGAGTTTGTAAATTGGGCAACCTCTTAGGGGGCTCATTTTAATAATATCTCACATCATAGACTATTCACAGACCAAACACCCTTTTATACACATTTCATGTTGGGATTTTAATTCAATACAGTAGTCCGGGTATAGCTGGAATAAACAGTGTCTTTATGGGTGTGAGTTGGGGAAGGAAGGATTGCCTTGGACATGGTCTGGGCAAACAGGGGTCAGGGACATGGAAACAGCAGATAACAATCGAAAGAGAGGAGTGAACCAGGAATGACATTTTGCATGCTTGCCTTCCCTCAGTCACTGCTGCCTGGAGTTTATTGTGACAACTGTGAAACCACCCAGGTGTTCATCCACCTCTTGATCAGTCTGAATTCGCTCAGTGCTCCCCACCAGCTAAAAGATGCATAGGCGTAAATTGAATTGAGAGCGGTATTGTTCACTGAGCCTTGGCAGCAGTTTCTCTGTTTCAGCCCTTCCCTAGATCATCTGCATTGTCTCAGCCCAGTGTTAGGGGGGCATTTCAAAGAACTACGGGGGGATTTGTTCAGTGTCTGCCATTAACATCAATTGGAGAGGCAGGCCAAAGATGCCCGGAGTCCCTCCACACACCTCTTTGAAAAACGTCCCCTCTGGTGTTACTACCAGGCTCCCCGCCACTGATACAGGATTTGGGGCCTTTGAAGTCAGTTGTGGAAATTTCACTGCTTTCTTTGACTCCAGCAAATTGCTCCAAAATGCTACAAATGTAAGAAAGAATAAGGGAGCTTTAGCTGCAGCTTAGAGGTGGAATCCCCTTAAGCCATTGACAGAAAAATGTGCTACTTCTTTCAGGTTTTAATTTGTGTTATATTTTAAAATACAGCAATGCAGTTCCAGTCTTCTCTAAGGAAAAGGAAAATGAGAGTGAGTTGGGTGCCTGGAGGTTAGGAGAGGGGTAATTTCTGCAGCTCCAGATCTTTGAACCTGTTACATTTGGGGGGCAGACCCTGACTCAGGGGCAGAGCTGCCTGCTGAGAAATGGTGTGAAACTGACTTTGTCCAATGTGGTTGAAAAGTATTTCCAAGGTGAATTGAGGCAAATTGTGGAGGCCAAGGCTAGAAACCCTGCAGCCTCATGGGACATGAACCTAGGAGAAGACAGAATGGGGAGATGCAGACTCACCGCTTCAGTCCAGGGGTAGTGGTTACAAATGTGCTTAAAATTCAGGGTAATGGGAAGATGAGGACACATATGTAATACCTTAATCAATAAAGAAATTTAAAACAAACAAGAAATTCGCCTCAGGCGTCCTCTCATTTAAGGGTAGGTAATTGAATTTGGGTGCATTTTCTGAAAATTTCCCCAAAGTGTTTTACTTTATTCTCATAGTATGCTGACACTAACAAGCGAGAAAGAAGCATGGGGGGTGGAATACCGGTGGAAGCTTCCAGGCTTGTTACCACCTCCATAAATTTAAGGATTGGGTACAAATCAGAGGTCTCAAAGCTTGTTTTGTTTTCTTTCAGCAGAGGGCCTGTTGGAAAATTAAAGTGTATGTGGGATCACTGAATAAAACAGAAATGAGAAGCTACTGGAGGTGGGGCTGGCCTTCCAAGTTCATACCCCTTCTCTCTTCTCTCTGTACCCCAAGGACTCCATGACCTCTACAGCCAACTTTGAAACACTTTTGGGAATTGTTTTCCTCATAAATGCCAGGTCAGCTGGTCTTTGATGTAGCAGAAGACCCTCTCCCTCACTGGAAACACTTAGCAATTCTTCAGGGTGGGGCAGGCTGCACAGACATCAATGTCAGGCCTTTGAGACTTTGGGAAAGTCACCTCCTTTCCATAGATGGGCTGATAGAAACAGCCGCAGGCAATTCCTATCCAAGCCGAGGCAGCATCCACTCTTGCAAAGCCAGGAGGCTCTCATTACTCATGGGGCAGTCGAAGTGACCAGTCATAACTGTGTCTTTTTTTTTTTTTTTGCTCAAAAACTTTGAAGATTTTTTTTTCCAGAATTCAAGGGAATCCTGTAGTCTAGCTGGCAAAAGTTGACTGCTGCCCTTGTCACATATCTATTTTTTCCTTTATACCACACTAGACAGATTCAGGGTCTGTATCTTTTACTCCCACGACCAGCATTTAGCACAGGGAACCCCACAGAGCACACTCCCAGCAGGTGTTTGCTGGATTGACTCACAGTGATGTGTCAAACCCACTCCTATAAGCTCGAAAGAGCCAGCTGGGTGCAGCTCCTCACAAGTCCATATTCAGGAACTTCCCTTTGGTAGCATGAAAGAGGCCATGTGATAGGAATATTTGCGGCACAGAATGCAAATGCTATAAAATCAAAGCCCTTTTCCTCCCACCCCTACCCATCAGAGAGCCGGTTGTTAAATATTTAGCAGCACACCCCTGTTTGGGATGTGCAGATGAAAACATGGACATTTAACAGAGCAGTATCAAGTGGATCAAATGCATTGCTCACATTGCTGCTCTGATTGGAAGCACAAAATAAGCAGAGGCAGAGAGGTCATTGTGGGCAGAAGCCAACAAAGGAGGATCTTAGGAGAATGAGAGGTTATAGGCATGTAGGAATCAGTGAACGACTGTTTCAGGCTATGGGGATCAGGATGGGAAGAGACAGGTTAGTAAGGGAATGGCTTTGGAATTTGCAAAGGAAGGTGAGATTGGCTTGCCCAGGGCTGAGGAAGGTAGGTGAGTAGCAGGACAATTGTGGAAGGTGATGGGATGGAGGGACAGAGGCGTTGTTAAAAGTTGAATTCCATTTCCACCTGCAGCAGTGATTTCTTTACCTTGCAGATATTTCCAACTTAATGCAAAGCTTTAACCTGCCAGCGTTAGCTTTAACCTCTTGAGCTGGTACAGAGTGGAACTAAATAGCTTCCAAAATGTTTAGAAACTTAGGTAAATCGATGGAAGAGGGATTCAAAACAGGAACAATGAGAGCAGCTGGGCATTCTGGGGCTGTGGTTTGAGGTTGAGAACAAAGGGAACCACTCCACGATTGTTGCTGCTTCTGTCCAAGATTCGGGCTGACAGGTCATGGGACCAACCTCAATGGTTTTTAATTTTAAGGCTTGGTCTTTGACTGGTACCTCCCTGAGAACTGGGGTCAGCTCCCTCATGGTCAGTGGTTCTCCACCTCACCTACCCGTGAGAACCATCTGGAAAGCTTTAAACATCCTAGTGCCTAAGCCCAGTCCAGATCAATTAAATCAGAATTCTGAGGTGGTACCATGGCATCCATATCGTTTTCAAAGGTCCCCAGGTGATGGTAGCACCCTGCTGGGGCTGACACAATGCTATCAGATACTGGCTCTCAGACTTCAGTGAGTATCAGCTCACCTGGAGGATTTGTTAAAACTCTGATTGCTAGGCCCTATCTCTAGAATGCTCAGTTCAGGCAGTCTGGGGGAGGGGCCTGATAATTTACATTTCTAATGAGTTCCCAGGTGATGCTAGACTGGGCTACATGTAAGAACCACTGTTCTAAGGCAGTGGTAGGCAAACTCATTAGTCAACAGAGCCAAATATCAACAGTACAACGATTGAAATTTCTTTTGAGAACCAATTTTTTTTTAACTTAAACTTCTTCTAACACCACTTCTTCAAAACAGACTTGCCCAGGCCGTGGTATTTTGTGGAAGAGCCACACTCAAAGGGCCAAAGAGCCGCATGTGGCTCGCGAGCCATGGTTTGCAAACCACGGCTCTAAGGTAACTGAAGCAGCGTTTAGAAAACAGTCTGATGGCTGAGTCAGGTAGACTCCCATTCTCAGTTCTGAAGTTCTCACCTGCTTGATCTTACACAGTTTGTTTAAATCAGGGTGATATTGCTCCTCAGAGAACCTTTGGCAATCTCTGGAGACAATTTTAGTTGTCATGACATGGAGGCTGGGTGCTACTTGCATCAGTGGGTGGAGGGAGGGAGCTGCTAAGCATCCTACAGTGTACTGGACAGTCCCCACAATAAAGCACTATCCAGGTCAAAATGTGAATCGTGCTGAGATTGAGAAACCCTGGATTGAAGTCTCTGAGCTTCTTTTGGCTTCATATATGAAGTGGAAATAGTCATACTTATTCTTCTAGATTGTTGCTAAGAATAAATGAGATCCTATAGTGAAAGCACTGTAGGCAGGAAGTGCTCAATAAACTGCAATAGTTCTTAATCTCTTAGCTGAGTCTGTGAGTTACAGTGTTGTAAACTTGGCTGAGAAACTTGACTTCCATGGACCTGTTTACTCAAGTGTGAAATGGGCACAGTAGGACTAAACTCCTGGAGGGTAGTTATAAAGATTAAATGAGATAATACATGTAAAGCCCCTAGAAGTGCTCAATGTTATTATGGTTTTCCATTATATCCTTCCACAGACATGACTCTCTCCCTTAAAGCATCCAAGATGCTGATTTAACCACTTCTCACTTTGCAGGTCTGTGATGTATGTGGGAAGTTGGCCAATTTCTAGTTTCCAGGTTGTGAGGACTCAGGAACAGAAGCAGGAGTAGGTCAGCCTCTTAGCATCCAAGACTCCCAGGCCAGATGGTGTTCAGAGTGCCCCACTGCATGTGGCTGGTCAGAAAACCTGATGTGTAAGTTTCACTTACATATCTCCAGCCTTAGTATAGGTCTGCTTTAATGAGAAATTGGTGACATAAAATGTTTAGAAAACTAAACCCTTCTGGTACTCACATCCATAGGCAGGCAGGTTCAAGGCAAGGCCCTCTCACCCCTCTGCCCTCCCCACTTCCAGAGGGAGCAGGAATTTGACTCCATTGCCTGGTTATTCAACCAGCCTGCGTATCCTGATGTGCGTTACAGCAAGAGCCCAGCAGTGGAACCCAGGGGCCACCAGGGGCCATCCACAGACACAGTCCTGCCACCCTCCTCTGCAGAGAGCCTCCTGCTCCCATCAGAATGACAGCCTTAGAGGTAGACTGTCCTTCCTCTAATCTGCACACAAAATGGATTTTAGCGACTGGATTTTATTGAGAAACCAGCTCCCTCTTCCCCACCCCCAGCATTGGAAAACATATTGTCTTCTTCACTGTAGTTCATTTCGCTCTCCGTGGTGATTAATGAATTAAAGATGCAGTGGATTTATTCTTTTGCCTGATTACCATTCTGTAATAAATCTAAGTGCTGGAGTCTGTCGATACAGGAAGGCCAACCTGCCTCTTTGGAAAATAAAGGTTTGTACATTAAGCTTAACTTCCAGCTCTCCAACACAGGAGAAAATTCACTTTTAGAGCCTTATAAAAATAAGTGGGAGGCCCAGAGAGACACTGGCTGGCTGGCAGCTAGGAGATTCCATTGCTGTGAATGAGAAGCCACTTTGCACATACCACCCCAGACTTGGGAAAGCCGGTTGACCAATAGATGGGATTGTTTTGGGGCATATTGACTATTAGACTGTTCTTGGAGGTGGTGGTGGCAGGAAGGTGACATCTGTGCACACCTGGTGCTCTCTAGGAGTGATGCTGATCTCTGGCTGAATGACCATCTTCGGCACGTTATTTGACTAAGCAGGTCAAGGTGGGGATGCTGGTCCCCTGGAGAGCTCCCGGGACAGGACCTGCGGTTTGTGTGGTGGCTAGGAGCATCTCCATTGGAGTCAGACAGGCCCTTGTCCAGCCCTGCCCTGTCACTTTTCAGCTGTGTGACCCTGGGCAAATTTGGTTTTCTCATCAATCAAATAGGGGCTCTCCCTTCTCCTGCCCAGGACTGTAGGGAGGTTGCCCCAGGACATGTAGCAGAACAGGAAGGAAACAGAAAGAAATGAAAAAAATTAGGTTTGCAATACCAATAGCAGATTACTTTTCCTTTATTTTTCTTTATAAAGAGAAAGCAAAAAACAAAACATTAAAAAGATTCACTTGGCCTGTGGCTTATATGACCCCATTCCTCATCTGCCACTTATTGGACATTATATACACTTACATTTATATTTTACATATATATAATTCATACTCAGCTAGTCATAAAAAATCAGATCAAATGAGTCCCCCTTCTAGCTAATATTTGCATTTGGATGATAGTTGGTCTCTTTATATGCAGTTTATCCATGGTTGGACAGCCCAAGGACTACCTTCAAGGATCCTATAAAATCCTTTAAAAAGGGATTCAAGATTCAGCCCAAGTCCATTTTTCTAGAAAGAGGGTCCCTACCTTAGTCAGAGCCTCAAGCAATTCAATGCCCAAAGAGTTGGAAAATAAAACCACAGCTCCCAAAGGCCTCATGAGATTCCCATGACTGGTACTGGTTCAGACAAGTCGGTGCCCTTCAAACCTCACCAGAACTAAGGATGCAGTCAATCTAGGCTCTAGTTCAGGGTTGCCACTAACTAGTGGGGTCCTCTACATCACTCTTTGACCTCAGTTCCCTCCTCTGTGAAATGAGGAGAATAGGTCAGAGGGTTAGATGATCAGGATGCTGTGTGAGCAGGGTGCCAGGCCAGGATCAACCCCGGACTACCCCTCACCCCCTTACCCCAACCTCCCCCTCCCCCCACCCCGGTACATGTTTGGTTGGCAAGAGGCTTCCATGGTTTCTTCCCCCGCGAAAAGCCTCAGCCCCTTCCTCCACTGACCATGAACTTGCAGGGCTGGACAGCAGGGAGGGTTGGAGACCTTGCAATGTGGCCCTAACCCTTGATCTGTACCAGCTCTCCTGACCAGCCAGACCCCTCCCACCCCTCTCCCATTTCTCCCAGTTCCTTTAGAATGCTGGCAAGTTGCAATCTCACTCTAACTGGAATGTTACTAGACTCAAAGATGTAAATGAGCCAGTATGTCCAGTTTGTTCATAGCTTTTTCCCCTCCCCTGACTCAGGGTTCCACTATGACACCATTGACCTTATTCAGCTCAGGACTCACTCCTCACTCTTCTTCCCCCAAATTCCTCCTTTCGCCTCCCCTGAAACCAGAAAATGAACTTTCTAGGTAACAGAAGAATAAAGTATTTCAGCAAGGCAGACATGCTTCCTAGGACCAAGAAATATTCCTGCCTTCTCTCCAACAAAGCAAAATATTGCAAAGGTGGAGAGGAGAGAGGCTTCCCTGCAGGACTGCAGGACTTTGCATTTAATTACACAGTGAAAGAAAGCCTCTTAGTGGGAAGTCCCAGGAGGCCTGAGGGGTGGCAGCTGAGATGGGGAGAGGACTCTGTTGAAAGCAGGGTGTGTTGCATTTGACATGCACCCACCAGGAAGTTTCTCCCTTTCTGCCTTGAAAATACCTGGAATTGTGAAATAGATTAAGAAGCTTCAACCCCCAGCTAATAGTTGGGGCTGCCTTTCCTAGCATCCCCAAATGCTCACTAGTGAATCTATCCTGAGGATTCTAGATGATGATTTTTTAAAGTGAACAACTTTATAAGAAGGAAAAGGCTTTTTCTTTCCTCTTTGCCCATGTCGCCAGATGTGACACTCCAAAGGTCATTTAAACAATCAGACTTATAATATGTGTGTGTTTGTTTTTGCTAGCGATTTATTTATTAAAACATCTAGAGTAGTGCTGTGTAATTGAAAAATATGAGCCACGTTTTAAATGTTCAGTTTTCTGTTTTCTAGTAGCCACATTTAAAAAGGTAGAAACAGGTGAAATAAATTTTAATATTATCTTAAACCCAATAAATATATCAAAATATGATTAAGACGACACGTGGTCAATATAAAATGTATTAATGGGATATTTCACAATTTTTTGCATGTACCAAGTCTCAAATCTGATGTGTATCTCAATTTTGATGCTAAATGTTCAGTGATTAATGTGAATTAGACTCTGACCAAAATGAAAGTCAGAGATGTGTTTAACAGAAAAAACATTTTTTTTGCACTGCTTCAGTTTTTAAATTTAAAAGGAAATTAGTGGGAATTAAATACAGCCAAAGTTTCAGTTCCTAAGAGACACCAGCCACATTCCAAGTGCTCAGAAGGCACATGAAGCCAGCTGCTATATCATTGGCTTGCACACTGAGCTCTAGAGTTTGGGAGTTACCTGGTTGAAAACCACTAACCACAGTGTGAGATTTAGCTTCAGTATCTGGAAAGTCCAGAGCCTTGTAGACACGGCCTTCACCCATGTGTTAGATCTACCAGAGGTGAGCTCCAGGTGTCTATGTAGTATAAGCACCTAGCATAGCACCTGCACATAACTTGTACTTCATAAATATTTGCTGAATGGATGAGTGGGCAAGACAGGTGACATATGAAGAACTTGCTGCCAGGTAGATACATGTGAATTTCAAATAAGAGCCTGAAGGGATTTGGGGGGGGGGGGAGGGCAGGATTCGGGGGTATTGTCTAAAGAAGGAAGGAGTGGCCTAATCTATTTCCTGGGCCAGGGAAGAGCTGGATCCAGGGGGCAAGTATGGAGGTCTCCACTCCTGGGTGAGCAGGATGGTATTTCCTCTTCCTCTTCCATTTGCTTTCCTAAGAAGTTGGTCTTAAGTTAAGGCCCTAAGTAGCAGCTTTCTGGTGAGTGTGGGGTCTTCTCCAAAGCAGGGAGGCTTAAGAATGAGGGTTGGAGAGAGCTGAAAACTCCCCTAGGTCTATAAATATTGGAAAATTTGTCTTCTTGGGTCTATGGGTAGGAACAAGGCTAAGAAACATTGTGTAGTATTAATTGGCATCCATGGTATAGGTAAGGTAGAAAAATGTTGTGCACTTTGGTTAGTCAATGGTCCTTTAAGCTTTTAAAATATATTTATCTCAAGGGATAAGAGCTGTCTCTCTTGAGTCCTGGGTCCTGGAACATGGTGAGGAAGTCTACTTGGTCATTCACTCATCCTTCCATTCATTATTCACTCGCCTGACACATTGCCTCTCAAGACACTATTGTGTGAGACAGTGGGATGCTCAGAATAAAAATGGGAACAAGAAAAACCTGGTCCTGTCCATCTACTGCCTTTCAATTTGTTGGCATAGCTGGGCTTTAAACAAACACACTACAATTGTGCTAAAGTGCCATGAAGACCAAACTGGTCTGGATATTAGAAGATGTAAGATTTACGTTGAGTATTTAAGGATGAGAGGATTATTTCTTGAGAAGTTAGGGGGATGAAGATGGAAAGGGAAAATGTTTTCCAGGTAGAAGAAGGAACATATCAGAAGGCTGTAGACAGGAAGGAGCTGAGAGCCTGCCAGTGAGTGTGTGTGATCCTGGGGGCAAATGGCTCATGTCAAGCCAAGAGACACTGTGTGTGCATTCTTGGCTCATTTGTACCTAGCTTGGTGCCCAACACACCACAGGTGCTCAGCAAATATTTTCCGAATTAATGAAGGCAAATAGTTAAGCATCCAGACACACTGCCTCCTCTGTTCTCAGCCCATTTTGTTCCATTCTGAACTGTGTGGATGATTCTTGTCAATTTCTTTGGCTTTGGAGAACATTTTCTGTTTCTCTCTCCAAGACATTGCCCACAATTGCACATGTTTGGAAAAAAAATACACAACATCATTCAGGTTATTTTTTATTTTTATCTGCACAGCCTATGTTTCTATTTCTTTTATTTTCAATACTGTGATGGTTCAGCATAATTTGATGGAAGATTAACTAGGTGTCCCTCCTCTACTTTCTCATCTCAAATTCTTTTGAGTTCTCTGATTTAACCAACTAGGTAGGTCTCCACAGCAATATGTGATTCACAGAATTTCTTTAAAGGATAGCATTAGTGACATAGACACAGGGAGACACATAAACTGAACAAACCAAAGCAAGCATATGGTAAGAGAACCTTCAAGGACTCCTGTATGCTTTGCCACATCTGCCTATCAGATATCCAAACTGTAAACTGATGTGATAGAGAGGAAGGAAAAAATAGCGTGAAATATGGCACATCAGCATGTTTCATTTTCGTTGGCTCCTCCAACTTAAAAATTGAATCATGTTTAACATCTTAATTAGGGACAGTAATGTACAACATTTTTTAAAAAATGAACATCTAGTCATTTACTCTGGAAGTAAGTTATAGTCAATTTATCTGCAGTGACAAGTCAGTAAAACATGGAAAGGCTCATGCTTTTCAATCACCGGGTATTTGTTTCCTGTTTTTACTACTGAATGGAAGGCAGGGTAAAAGGTAAGGAGTGTGTGCAGCTCAGGGTGCATGTTGTGACTTTAAATCTGCCACTTTATGGCTTCCTCTTGAAAAATCCAGTCTAATTTTTGCCAGCTGTCATGAGCTTAGAATTTGCATGGAGACACACATTGTTGAAGAGAAAGAATGTCTGGGGCCTTTTGGTTCTTGCAATGTGGATGGTCAGGGTATTTCAAGTGGTAAACCAAGCTACTATCTGCTTTTAACAGTGATTCATTCTAATGAAAGTGTTCCTCACATGCACAAACCATCAGTCGCCAGTGTCAAGGGGCCTCTGGAGGCAGGCTTTCTTCTTGGTGGTGCAAGCTTGGTTAATAGCTAAGCCCACTCAAACCACGGCCAGTGTCCTCTGGCGCCGTGCTTGTGTTTGACAAGTTGTAGTGTGGTTTCAGAAACAGCAATTAGATCAAAGTAAATAGCCCCCAAACACACAGTGACCAGGAGAGATTGAGAAGACACACCCTGGGTTGGGGATTTGTGGTGTTTCTGTTGGTTCAGAAGAGAAGCGCATGCGTGCAGCCAAGAATAAACAAATTCTGTAAATAATTTGCTTGACTTCAGAGAAAGGACATGTGAAGGTTACCTTGTGATCATCTCTGAGAATTTAAAAGCCTCCTAAGGATCAGGAGGGAGCCACTAGTACAAACATGAGAACCGGGTTACAATTCCTAGAATTAGAGGGAAGATTGGTGGTTTGGTTTCGCCCAGGAAAGCCACTGGGTGCGTGAACCACACCTGGCTGGATGGTAAGATTTAGGAGGACAGGGACTGTCTCTTTGGCTCAGTGGTATATTCTTAGGGCTCAGGACTATATTCCAGCTTTTACTGAAAATCCCCCATTCTGTGCTTCTCAAAGGGTCTCAGCTACCCTGTGCTTCGTCCTCATTGTATAATGGAGCTGATCCTAAAGAGTTTGACTCCAGCCTTCCCTTTCCTCTTAAGTGAGAAAGTAAATGATAATATAAAGTCAGTTCCAATATTGCTTTCTGGTTTTAACTCAAAGAAGTAAAGGATTGAATTATGGTCACTTGATGACAAATCTTAGTAATTAGGTTAGCCAGAGAGAAGGCTACATTGACTTTAAACCATGGCATTCCATGAGATGGGTTGCTTGAACCAAACTTGCTTCCTTCGTTCATTCATTCCTTCCCTCCTAATCCCTCTCTTTTTTAGTTTAATGCTTCCAGTGTACTCTTTCAGTAGGTCTAGCTCAAGCATAAATGGACACATATTCCTTTCACACTTTTTATGACAATCGTACTAATAAAATGCTCCCCCCCCCCCCCGATCAAATTGATCTGTAAGTTATATTGGGTTGGATGGTCTCAGGCTGGCTTGCTCCATGCTGTCATCAGGTTCCAGGATAGGTTCACATTCTGATATGTGTGGGTGGGTGAGAAAGACCACCACGCTTCCCTTGAGCTGCTCCCATCACAATATGGAGGGTTTACTGCTATCTTCCCTGATGCACCCGTCAGCCTTGGCTTGGTTTCAAGGTCACTTCTCTCAGAAGACTTCTCTTACTGACTAATAAGGTTTTGAATCTGAGATTGATGACCCTATACCACCTGCATATCTTTCATAGTGCTCATTGGGAGGACTATACTAGTATTTCTCCTCCTGTATCCTTGACCCTCACAGAGTACTCAGCATATACCAGGCATTTAATATGTATTCAATTAATACTACACATAACCCCTGTCTTTGTCATAATAGCTAGCATTCTTGAAGGATGACCATGATTAGGCACCCCTCTTAATCTTTGCAACACTCTAAAGGTTGGCCACTGTTCTGACCCCTCTTTTGCAGATGAGGAAACTGAGTCCTAGAAACTCTGACATAATCAAGGACTATAACCAGTAAACAGAGGGGCATTAAACTAACTAAAAAAATGATACAAATTATAGGCTACAGTCAGTGGCCCAGAACCAAAAGTGTCTTTGTTCATTTATGTTCTGCATTGGAGCTCACTCTACTGATACACCTCGTGCTCTGCTCACAGCCAGGGTCGTTCTCTCTCCCCTGCACCTGGGGGCCTGGAAAATGCTATGACAAGATGGTTGGCAAAGAGAAGCTCCAGGTTTCTCCTCCTCCACCCTCAAACTGCTGACCTTGGACATTGTCTAATTTTCTCCTCCAAAAATGGAAACTTCAGGAAATTACCTTGGCAGGAAAGTCTTTCCTAGCTCTTCCCTAGCAGCCCAAAGACCGATGGAGTTGGCACTAGCAATGGAATTGAAAAAAAAAATCTCACTAGCTAAAGTTGGTCATATGGAGTGTTGGCCAAAGAGAGCTTGCATGTGTACAAAGACAGCATGGCGGAGAATCTATAATGGAAAATCACCAACATAGCTGACATGATTCCAGTGTTTTCCTTCCGACAAGCATTATTGTAATCTTTTCACATATGTTAAGTTCTTATAACAACCCTAGAGTGTGGTTATGATTGATCATCCTCATTATTCAGATGAGTAAATCAAGGCATAGATATCACATAGCTAATAAGTAAAGGCGCCAATTGTGCTTGAAATTAAGAATAACAGAAAGACATTTTCAGTCTACTCAAGTGTCTACTCTCTCTGCTCAGTCCTCACTCCATAATTTCTGTTATATGTTATTTTTTAGTTGGTCACAAATCCCCAGGTTTCAACCTCTTTAAGGCTGAGTTCCCCTCAAATGGGATCCTTTAATTTAAATCTTCTGAAGGGCTTTTCTTATGGGTTCAGGTGGTAATGGCCAGGGACCATAGAAAGCAGGAACCCAACATAGTCCTTTATCTAAAATCATTATTCTGGATCAGATCATGGCCAAGCTTGTAGACACGCAGGGTAGACTTTGAGAAGAGGCTTGAGCTAAGTGGTACAGGTGATATAAGAATATACTGGCTACCCAAGTGAGAGGAAGACATCCCAGAAAAATGGAGGCGTGAGGTAGTAAAATGCACTGCCTATTACTGACTGTATTATGCTGAAGCACAAGCTGACTGTCACATTATCAGGAATTTGGTGAGCTGAATTTTTAACAGTCATTATTTAAAATTAAAGTATTGAAAATTATAACTAAATATATTATAATAAGGAAATTATAATAAGGTCATAAGTAAACAAAATCATACTTCTCAATTATTTTACTACATTTTATTATTTATGCCCTTAAGGTTATGTATATTTATTACATCATTTTTGTAGAAATACTATATACTGATGTGGTAATATACATCTGTTCCCAACGCTGCAGTTAGTCATGTCACATTGGTGGCTTAAAATCAGCCATAGTGAGAGTATTTACACCACAGGAATTGGAAAACACTATAAATCAGGGCTTTCCTACTGTTGGAGAGCTGGTTGTTAAACATTGACAAGCACACCACTGCTCAGGGTAAGAAGGGCTGGGTATCAAAGGACATTGAATGCATTTCAGAGACCTCAGATTATAATCTATAGAGTATTGGTTCTTGTCTTAGCTCAGGATCTTGTAAAAAGAGAGTCTGAGGTAATCATTAAGCACTGATCTTTTACTGAGATGTGCAATCCCTGGACAGCATGGATAATGTCGCAGGGAAGTAAAAGATGGGGGATGGGAGCAAATACAAGGTAATGGGCTGGTGAACAGGCAAGGCCTTGAGGAATCGAGGGCGCACACAAGATGTGTCCATTACAGTTATATATACATATATATAAAATTCATTTCAGAGAGGAAGATAGAAACATCAATGGTAAGAGAGAATCATTGCTAAGCTGCCTTCTGCTCCCTACTACTGGGGATTGAGCCCACAGCCTGGGCATGTGCCCTGACTGGGAATCTAACCATGACCTCCTGGTTCATAGGTCAATGCTCAACCACTGAGCCACACTGGCTGGACTGTCCATTACAGTTTTAAAGCTTTAGGACAGCAATTGCCAACCGGTGGTCCACAGACCACTGGTGGTCCGTGAGTTCCGAAAGGTTGGCAATTGCTGCTTTAGGGTACAAGGGTCTTACTTGGGTGAGCTGGTCCTGTGGTCAGTTTTCTGGGACCTATCTTGGTAATTCTGGGTCTTTATAATTGGGAATGGCTCAATAATTACTCTTTCTAATGCGGGATTATTGGCCACACCCAGAGGAGAGATGAAGGGGACTTCACCTTTTTTAAGCATCCTCATCCTCATCCACCCTTGTCTTCCTGTCACAAATTCTTTTGGAAATGCTAACAGACCTCTAGAATTGCGATCCAATTCTGACCCTTTTAGCTCTCCTACCAGCCCACAAACTCTCCTGGGCTGTTCTTTCCTTCTGTCTGCACATCTTTGGTGTGGCTCACATCCTTCTAACTTCCTAATGCATGAGGAGCAGAGTAACCAAGAAGATGGGCCCTATGGCCCAGCAGACACAGATATGGGATACTTTACCTGGTCACATTACCCTTTTCAGGTCTTCAGTTTCCTCATCTGTAAATTGTAGATCCTCGTCTTTCACCTCCTGGTGTTGTTGAGAGGGTCAATCAGCACAGTTACCTGCACATTAGGACACTGAACAGCACTTTAGCTGTGATGGTGGTTTGGGTTGTTATTATTAGCAGTGGTGAGAGCTAAGAAGTGAAGGCCTGTTCACTGAGTGAAACAACCAGAGAACCCTGGCGTGTTCCTGGGTGCCATGCTAGATGCCACTTCAAGGAGGCAAAGAAAAGAACACAGAGGACTTTCCGCCTTCCCCCTGGGCTTCTGTGGAGGTGCTGATGCTGCTGGGAGCAGGCTGGCACCTGGCAGCTTTCTGACCAGGCTGACTCCAGCCGAGCCAGTCCACAGGCTCGTAGCAAATGGCAGGCTGTGTAGCAGAGACAATATGCTGAGGCATCTCTTTGACAAAGGTGCTTTCTGAGCACACGCTGACTCCAAACTGTCTGCCACAGTCTCCCAAAAGGAGGCTTCTGTAACGGGGGTGGCATAAGGTTCCAGGAAGATCAGGATGGGCTCACACCAGTCTCTCCTCTGGCTCTGGCTCTGGGCCAGCAGCTCCAAACGACTAGGTCCTTTGGAGGCTATTCAGCCCACTGCTGGGCAGAGCAGGCTTCTCTTACTTTATAGAGTTGGAGGAAGCCAGCACAGTCCCTGGAGATGCTGTGCCGTGGGGAATGAGTGCCTCCTTCAAAAGAGACCTTGATCTGTTGCCAACACAAAGATTTAGTGTGACAGCTGGCAGTTTTTGAGCACCTACTATGTGGGAGGCATTTTATTTTCTCACTTCACTTAATCCTCACAAATATGCCAGGTTGGAGCTGTTAATAACCCAGTTTACAGATGGGGAAACTCAGGATCAAAGGTTACATAGATTGGAAGTTCAGACTTCAAGTTGCCCACATCCAAAGCCTCTGTGTTCCTTTACCTTTGCCTCAAGGAAGTGTGGGGCCCTTGTCACATCTTCTGTTGCCCCCAAATCTAACTGTTGTGGAGGAATGGAATCTGGTAGGTTGGGGTTGGAGGGGCATTGGAACCACAGTTCTGCTCTCTCATTAGGCAACATTTACCTAGCACCAACTATACACCAACTCTAGAGCTGAGTCCAGTGGCGGCAGCTGCAGGTGGGACAGCACAGAACCTGACTGGGCAGTCTGTGGTTTATGAAGCCCAATGATAAGAGCTGAGATCCTATCCAGAACAAGGAAGGGGGAGGGGCCAGAGAGAAGGAGGATAAAATTACTGTGGACCTGAAAAAGTGTTACAAAAGAGGTGAGACTTGAAATAGTTTTACAGGAGGTGAGGAATTCTCCAAACAGCCAGAGGAGAAGGGGTCGCAGATGAGATAGCACAGGTGCAAAGGCTCAGAAGCACAAGGGCAGGACATTCTCCCAGGAGCAGCCAGCACGTCCCTTTGTCCTGCTGGCCAGGTGCAGCAGAATGGCCATCTGGACAGGACAGGTAGGTGTTAGGGCAGGTAGGTCTCAGGTCTTTATACCAAGCTAAGGAGTCTGCATTTTATCCCTCAACATTTTGAAGCTGTATCTTCTTTAGAATCCCGAAGTATAAAAAGGACCACAGCAAAGCTGGGTCGAAGCAGGAGGCCGAAGTAGGTAGGGCAAGGCCCAGCCCTCAAGACCAGGAGTCGGCAGATTTTTTCTGCAAAAGTCCAGATAGCAACCATTTTCAGCTGGCTCTGTCACAGCAATCCAACTCTGCTGCCGGAGTGAGAAAGCATCCGAAGTGATATGGAAATGACTGGGCATGACATAGATAAATTGTATTTACTGACATTAAATGTGACCTTCATATATTTTTTTATGTGTTATAAAGTATTATTCTTTTGATCTAAAAAAAAAAAACCTGTCTAAAATGTGAAACAGCTGCTGGGCTGTTCAGAAACAGGCAGTGGGTACTTGGCCCAGAGCTTGCCAATCCCTGCTCCAGGACACCATGATGGAGGGTACCAGTGCTCAGGGCTGCAAAACAGGGATGCAGCTTCAAACAAGGGTGTGAAGGATGGGATCTTTGTTTCAAGAGATCCTAGAGACAGCAAGGTCCACATTTTTCTCACTTGGAATTATCAGGGATAAATTGGGAATGTCATGAAAAGAGGATGGGACTGATCCAAACTTGATTATGCCCTTGTTGCTTTGTTATGTTACCCTGGGGCAGTGGTCGGCAAATCATTAGCCAACAGAGCGGCAAACCACAGCTCGGGAGCCACAGTTTGCCCACCACTGCCCAGGAGTGTGCACTTCTACCTTGAAAACAGTGTAAGAAGTCGGATGAATGACTGAGACACTGACCATACCTAACCTGTTTCACAATCAGAAATAATGCATTGAGTGCCCTTTGCCACCCTGCCTGGCATTCTGAGAGTGAGAAAGAGGAACCCACTCAAGAACCATTGCCTGTCTGTAGTCAGAGAGCAATCCTGGGGGAGCGAGTCCTGTCTCGAGGTCTAGCAGTTGTAAAGCCATCTCTTCCTTGGGTGACCCCTGTGAATAGTGAGGTGCTTGACAGTACTGTGGCTCCCCGGGGTGTGGGTTTTGGAGAGGATCTCTGCAAAGTAGGCAATTGTGCACTTAGCCCTGCTGTCCTTGGAGCCATGGTGATCTTCTAGATGTGCCATGGCCCCTGCCATGGGGAAAGCAACTAGTGGTGGCCCCATATGCCATGGTTCTGGAGGTGACCTTCTATCTGAAGAGGTATTTCCTGAGCCATCTCTGCCACTCTCCCAGGTCCACTGCAATCCTCTTCCCTTTATAATAATTTGGTTGGGAACCTACACACAGAAAGAATCTTATATGTGCCTAAAATGTCAGTAGACTAACCACAAGGGATTCTTCCTCTGGCCACAGTTTAGAGGGTACAAAATTCTACCTACCCAAGCTGGGAGAATTACACCCCATGATCACAGCCATTGAGATGGGCAAGGGCAGTGAGGAGGAGTGGGGGTTTGTTTTAGGCCATGCTCGTTACAAGGAGGAGGGTAATCTCCCCCCCCCCCTTTCTTTATTGGTTAAGGTAATTACATATGTGTCCTTATTCCCCCATTGCCACACACCCCGCTCATGCCCTCACCTCCCTGGTGTCTGTGCTCATTGGTTATGCTTATATGCATGCATATAAGTCCTTTGGTTGATCTCCCTGCCTTACCCCCACCCTCCCCTACCTTCCCTCTGGGGTTTGAGCATCTGATTGATGCTTCTCTGTCTCTGGATCTGTTTTTGTTCATCAGTTTATGTTGTTCATTATAATCCACAAATGAGTGAGATCATGTGATATTTATCTTTCTCTGTTTGGCTTATTTCACTTAGCATAATGCTCTCCAACTCCATCCATGCTGTTGCAAATGGTAGGAGATCCTTCCTTTTTACAGCAGCATAGTATTCAATTGTGTAGATGTACCACAGGTTTTTAATCTATTCATCTGCTGATGGGCTCTTAGGCTGTTTCCAAATCTTAGCTATTGTAAATTGTGCTGCTATGAACATAGGGGTGCATATATCCTTTCTGATTGATGTTTCTAGTTTCTTAGGATATATTCCTAGAAGTGGGATCACTGGGTCAAATGAGAGTTCCACTTTTATTTTTTGAGGAAAGGCCATACTATTGAGGAGGGTAATGTGTGCTAGGTGTGGCCCCAGCTTAAGCTATCTACTTACGGAATTGAGAATACTCTGCTAGCTGCTGTTAACCCATGCAGTTTTCACATGGGCCACGTGGTGCACTATCTCAGAATGAGATCTGGAAGAGTTTACTGATTGGAGGACTCATAGAGTCATGGTTAATCAGCTGACTGTTGGAAGAGGAGCAGGAGCCCAGCTGGAAAGCATGGTGAACAGAGAGTTGATGTCCATCTCTCTCTCCCAACCTCTCTCTCTCTTTCCCCCTGATCTTTGTGCAGGGGTGTAATTGTTGCCCCCTTCTGTATGTCACCTTTCCTATCACCCCAGAAAATCGTCATTATCACTTCTTTTTTGTCCTTTTCTCCCTACTCACCATGTCTTTAGTCATAACCTTAAAGTTAACTTTGATTAATGATCCCCCAACCACCAAGCCAACATAGCTGTCAATCACCAGGCAGAGCACTGGGCTCTGCAGACAGAGGGGAGGGCAGGAGAGCTCTGAGTCCCTCTTCTTACGAGTGTCAGGGTTTGGGGGAGCAGCATGCTAGGAGGAAAATTAATGTGGCTGGGTGGAGAGATGGAGGTGAAGCATTGCTGATGGAGAGAGCTTCTTCATCCTCGGTTTATGCTGCCACCAGTGCTGGGCAGAGTGCCTGCATGGAAGAACTCAGCTAATTGCAGGTTATGCTCTTAAAATGGAACCATGCATGAGCTTGCTTTCCTTCCAGATGTTTTTTTGGGTTCTCCTTGACTTTTTGAACCATTACTTTATAAGGTGCTGCTATGGGAATGGCATTTTCTCCACAGATTCAGTGTAGAGAGGGCAGTGGACTTCACCCTCTGGTTAGTGGAAATCAGGGCTGCCCAGAGGAGGAGGCTATCTTACCTTTCCTGCCAAGACTTCTCCATGGCACTTTTTCAGATGCTGCAAGATGACCCACATCGGTGTCAGGCTTTGGACAGACAAAATGGAACCAAAGGGGATCATTTTCAGTGGAGTGTCAACCTGAAAGGGAGGTTTCCTCACTGGGGAGGTGGCCAGTGTAATTGAAGCTGGGCTTCACCGGCCATGCCAAGGGCCAGGCGAAGAATCAGTTCAGTTCAGTCCTTGCTCAAAGCACTCAAATTCCTCATCTTGAATTTGACATGATAACCTGAAGTTGTGGAGTCACTCCGAGCTCCAATATGCTTTCCAAGGCAATATATCCTGACTTTTGTATAGTGGAGAAGGCTGTACTGCAGTGGAGTCCAGCTCTGCCACTGCTAACTGACCTGGTCTCAGTCTACCCAGCGGCAGTGGGTGATTCTCTACAGTGTGGTCCCTACAGAGTTCTGCTCACTGAGCAGATTCATCCTCAGGCATGCGCACTATGCCAGGCACATCATGACTGCTCGATAAATGCTGCCTGCTGCCTCTCAGTTGTCCTTGTTGTTAATCATCATCATCAACCTTTGAAATAGATCTCAGCAGTTACTCTCTCCCAGCACTTGGCATGCATTAGCTCATTTAATCCTTACAACCATCTTCCAAAAGGTAACACTACTACTATTATATAGGTGAAAAAACTAGACTAAAAGACTTTGTCTTTGTGTGTGTATTGGGAGGAGGCTATTTATTTTCTGAACAATATTACTTGCTAATATAGATGCCGAATCAAATTAGCCTAGATCCCACCATCCCAGAGGCACACACTGGTCACTAGTTAGTGAACATCTGTTTAAGGGGCACCGGCAGGAAACCAGGCATGAGGCTCTCAGATTGTCAGCTATAGACTTTACCAGTCTTCCTTGCTGCAGCCTAACTTCTGGGGTGTGTGCCATCCTCCTTGGGGAAACCAGCACAGGGTCCCACTGTGCTGTCACGTCATGAGTTCATGAGTTTGGTGGGCAGGACATGAAGGCACTGGTTCCTCTGGACATCAGTAGAGAGGCACCAAAGAGGAAAGAAGGAACAGAGCACTGTGAGTCCATGAAATTAAAGTGTTTTCCAGAATGATACAAGACATTTTATCTTCAAGGCCACCCATGTAGCCGCACACTAATTAGTGGTCCCTGGAGATACTGGGCAAGAAGACTTCCTTGTGGAAGTGTTTTATAATCTATCTGTAAATCCAGAGACTGAAGACCAACACCCTCCCTGGACCAGAAGCTGTTTTTACCTTGTTCTACCATAAGCTTCTTTTCTCTTTTAAATCTGAGATATGAGTAATTCATTACACAATTGGACTTTATGGTTTGTTTATGCTGATTCTGATTACAGAATAAATGACTACCTGGAGTTTAAAAAAAAACTAATGAAAATACAGGCATCAATCAAGAACATTTATGAGTAAAGACTTTAAGCATCCATACTTAGCAATATGTATGATATTTAGAAATAGATCTGAAAAGACTTATGTAATGTGTTTTAATCAAATCTTGAAGAGAAATTGGCCAATAAATCAAACCTTGAAAAGAAATTGGCCAATAAATCAAATTTGGAAAGAAAGTGACAGATAAATCAAATTTAAAAAAGAAAACAACCACCACATCAAATCCATGATATGTTTATTAAAGCAATGGATCTCAGCTTTTCATGAACATGTATCTTTCCTGAGCCCATGTATTAGGGATGTATTTAGGAAGCAAGTTTATACTATATATGCTAGTGTGTGTGTAACACACACAAATATAATTTGTAAACCAAACAGTGAGTCTAGACTGGGATAGAGGAAACAGAGGAGGAAGAGGATCAATTGTAGACAAACACCAGTACCAGCCTCTTATGTGGCTTCTAAGATTTATGCTGGATGGTGCCTTGTATGTAAAGCAGCTATGTAACACTGGCCTTTACGACATCAGCAACTGAATGGCTTGAGGTCCAAGGCAGATCTGATGGTTCTAAAATACTCTTTCATAAGAAATCAGCGTTATATCAGTTCCAGAGGGAATGCTTTTTTTTGTTTTGCATCTGTACAGCAACATATAGGATATTATATTTCACTTACTTTAAAATTGATTTAATTTTTAGGAAGTTTTCACAAAGGTATTTTAAGTATATTTTCAAGATCAAGTTGTGTGTGTGTGTGTGTGTGTGTGTTTGGGAGTGAAGGACAGACACTGGAGTCACCAAGTCTCTTTTTACAAGCTATCTCATTCCTTCACCTCTTGTACCAAATATACCTTATTTCAGAAAGTTGGTTTTCAAAGAAAAAAGAAAAAAATTTAGACTGGACTCATGTCCTACCCAGCCACATGTCCTGGCATAGACATGAATTAAACGTTTTTACATTACTGCCCCCATCAGTAAACTTGCAGCTGTGAAATCATATGTCCCAATATCTGGGCTTAGAAAATTATATTCTCTGTATATAGATTCCTCCCTGGTTTCCAGTTCATAAATATATCCTAGAAGTCCATCCTCTCCCGCCACCCCCCCCCCACCCCCCACCCGTGACTTCCAATAATAGCAATAGTTGCTCAGGTTAAGGTCTTTACATTTCTCATGTGCACATGAGGCAGGTACTCTTATTTCCCCCCTTTACAGAGAAGGAAACTGAGGCAGAAAGAGCACTAGCCCAGGGTCCCATGAACAAGATCTTGTACCCCTTCCCACATTCAACAATATTGACTCATGTCCTAAACCTGTGACCATGTTGATGTTACCTGGAAGGCCAGCTCCCAATTCCCCATTTTACTCTTGACCACATGATGTTTCTGCCCAAATCCAGCAATAAAACAAAAGATAGAGTTCATGGCCAACTTCTTCCAGTACTTACAAAAAACAGCTCATGTGTTCTCATGTGAAATAAGCTGCTTCTCTTAAGGCCATCATGGTTACATAAAATGGAAAAGCTTTAACTCTTAGAAGCTTCCATAAAGATAGACTTCCCCACTGGGAACCTTAACAACATTGTTATGACTTCCTGTATTTTTCAAACATGCCAAAAATTTCTAGCTCTTCTCCCATCTCAGGGTACCCTACTCCTTACAGAACCTGGTATAAATTATGGTGTATGATTGGAAAGCTTATTATAAGTATAGTTTAGGATTAAGTCCATAACATCTCACTCTGAGAAGAAATGATAATTATCTGGTTGATTTTGATTTTCATCTGTGCTACTGAACAATTCTATTGAGCTAAGACATCTCAAATGATCTTTCAATTGGGTGGCCATAACCCTATGCTAGGGCTTTTTGGGCTTTTCCCCAGAGAGATCAAGTTTAAGGGTCCATCCAGGCTCCTTAACCCTTTGATAATATTGGTTGATGCATTATATATGTATGTAAAAAACATATACAGGGTGTCCCAAAAATGTATACACACTTTCATTATAAAGGCAGTGTTTATTAAAATACATTTCATTTTCAAAATGTAATAGAATCAGCTGTTAAAGTGTGTATACTTTTTGGGACAAGTATTATATATACATATCTGGTAGATTTTGGAAAGTCCACTATTTTCTACTGGATTCACTTGTTTTCCCTAGTGGTTTGTGAGAATTTAAAATTTTACATTGAGGTTGGCTTCACGGGCATGTGATGTGTGTAGTCATGGAGGGCCCTGTGCTGAGAAGGGCCTCATACTTAGTTCAATGCTCTGCTGCCTCCTTCTTGACATGCTTGATCGTTTTTGAGCCAAGGCTGCTGAATTCTCACTTTGTAGTAGACCCTGTAAAGTATGCAGTCGGCTCAGCTCTGCATTCCCACCTTTAACCAAATACTTACTTTCTCCAAGTTAGATTTGCTAGCAGTTGAGATCCACAAATTCAGATTTTCCTGGAAATTCCTGTTCTATAGTCCTTTATTCTACTGGCCTTACTTTTTCCTCATCACATTTTAGGTTGGAATTTAAACCATGGAGGGAAAGACTCAGAGACCATCTATTTAATATTCTAGGAGTTAAGAAGGAAAACAAACAACCAAAAACGTATGTCAAATAACCTCTTAGGAAGTGAAAAAGGACCTTGCCCAGCTCAGAGGGAGCCATAGGTCCCTGAGCCAAGATAGTTTGACCTCTTGAACTCATACATAACAACCTTGGGATCTTATGTGGCTCACCTCAGCCATAGCCAGACAGGAAGAATACTTAGGAGGATCAGACTCACCCTATTTGGTGTTATCAGTTTAGCACCTCTTTCTATAATTTTAGGTTTGCCACTTTTAATTGGCAGTATAATGTTGACCAATTTTCAAATATGAATGTCATTTATTGTACAATATTGACTAATATATTAAATAAAACAGTATTTTAGTTATTTTTCTTTGCCTATTGATATTTAAGTTTTGTATAAGAAAAAATAATGATGGGTCCTAACCAGTTTGGGTCAGTGGATAGAGCATTGGCCTACGGAGTGAAGGGTCCCAGGTTTGATTTCGGAGTGCGGGCACATCCCCAGTAGGGGGTATGCAGGAGAAGCTGATCAATGTTTCTCTCTCATTGATGTTTCCAACTCTCTATCCCTCTCCCTTCCTCTCCATAAAAAATTAATAAAATATATATTTTTTAAAATGAGTTTATAAAAAAAAAAGAAAGAAAGAATGATGGAATATCATTTAGGAAAACAACATTTTGAAATCACTCAGAACTTCTTATTCTCTAAATCAGCACTGCCTGATAGAAATTTCTTGTATATGTATAGAACTTATTTTTGTATATGCTCTTCTAGTCCCTATTCAAGCTTATTGTTTCCCCATAGCTGGTCATATTTTACTGCCTGCTGTTGGGCTTTTAAAAACTTATTTTTATAAACTTTTCCCCATATTTTAGTCTAAGATTCTAAGATAGAGGGTCTTAGAATATGGCTCCTTATGTTGGTACAAGAAGATTTTGGTGCATGGGATGATGCCCAACAAACTGAGCCACACAGGCCAGGGTGGTACCATTCCCATTTTACATTTGAGAAAAGCGAGAATTGAGAATGCCACTTGACCAGGGTGGTGATGCTTGCTCCCTGCAGCACCAGATTCGGATTCCAATTTTCTGTGGCTCCTAAACACATTCTATTTCCAGTCTTGCCTATCTACAGGCAACTGAGATGTAACACTGACAGACACAGGCACAGGTAGGACCGGCAGAAACTTTGTGTCTTGAACTTTTAAAGCCTGGGAAGAATCTGCTTTTATTACTGTTGTCACTTTTCATGATGTTATCACCTGAATAACTTCATCCAGTGAAATGCAAAATTCATGTTGACGTGATTCTGCGTTTTTAAGAATCTTACAGTTTTATAGATTTTTATTTCATATGTGGTTGTGAGAGAGAGATGGAGAAAGAAAACATGACTGCGTGCACGTGTGCATACACAGTCATAGGATGGATTAGTTTCTATTATAGGAAAGGTTCTGCCAGCTTATGATACACAAGCCACTCAGACTCCAAATTGTGTGGAAACCAACCACCTGACATTCCTCCCCTGAAGGCTATCATGATCTGCTTGTCATGGCCATTGGGATGAACCTAGGCTGGGGCAGCGCTGTGAATTGCTACGGGGTTGAGGTGTGAGGCCTAAAGGGGAAGGAAGTTAATCCCTCCCAACCCAGGAAACCCATTTGACCCATCAGTGCAGGCCCCAGAAAGTCCAAGCTTGCAAGATAATGCCCAGAGCAGCTTTGCCCCGGTCATCAGATCTGGCCCCTGTGTACCCAGCATGCAGAGTTCGGGTTGCAGGAGGAGGAAGAGAAGTTCCCTCTTTTGCTTGCTGCTTCCCTTTGTTATCCAGGGGCCCTGAAGATGTCTGGGGTCAATGGGGGTGATGTGATTTGGCACCTTGCCATATTCCTTATCCCTGGAGTCACTGACCCAAGTTGCTTGGGACACACCGGTCTGGAAACTGGCCTTGACTCTATCTAATCCAACAGGCACTTACTCATCACGTGGCCTGGTCCAAAAATAACGTACACCACGGGGGCCTTGGGGACAGCTAGCAAGAGGCCCCCACAGGCCCAGGAAACGCTTTCCTGTTTGCGTTCCTGGCCACTGGCTTCGGCATTGTGGCGCTGGCCTGGCCTTTCCACTTCCTCAATATACTGAGGGCCCTCTGCTGTCCCTCTTCAGCTGTGTTTCTGCACAGGCTTTCCTGGACCTGGGCTCCACGTGCACAAATGCTCATGACTATGTGGAGGAAATTGTCACCAACAGGCTGCAGAGCTTGGAGTCAGGATCGCTGGGCCAGAGGTCAGCAAACTGCGGCTCACGAGCCACATGCAGCTCTTTGGCCCTTTGAGTGTGGCTCTTGGGTCAGTACAAAACAAAATTCTACGGCCTGGGCGAGTCTATTTTGAACAAGTGATGTTAGAAGAAGTTTAAGTTTTAAAAATTTGGCTCTCAAAAGAAATTTCAATCATTGTACTGTTGATATTTGGCTCTGTTGACTAATGAGTTTGCTGACCACTGCCCTGGGCGAACCAGCTCAGCTTCATATTATTCCAAAACCTATCTCAGGCCATCAGGATGCAATGCCAGCACCAAGACCTCTTTATAACCATCTAGAACCCTTATAACTTAGCTAAAGGCAGAGGCCCTGATAGCACTACATCCAAATCCAGGCCCTGCCATTTACTCCCTGAGCAAATATGGATCTATCAGTTCATAGCTCCAAGCTTCATGTCCCCTCATCCATAAAAGTAGAACCATCCAGGACACATTTCCGAGGATAGTGTGGCATGGGCAATGATGTACATACAGTCCCTACCAGGATCGGACAAGACTTTCAGCCCTCAGCATTACTGCTTCACTCAGCAAGGATTTGGATTATGGGCACAAGTACTTTCTGTACCAACAGGTGCATTGTCTGCCCCTTGCGACAGAACTGTTGGAGATGAGGAGACAGAATAATTCAAATCAGCATCTCCCGAACTCTGGAGTGTGTGGTTGCTGTGAAGGCATAGGCGCTTCTTGAACAATAGCAGCAGCAGCAGCAGGAGTAGTAACAGTGGTCCTGGTAACAGTACTGGAGTAATAGTGATATTTACTCCCTGATGTGCTAATGGTAGTAACTATGGTAGCAGCAGCAGGAGTAATAGTATTAGTGGTAACAGTACTAAACACAGTAGTAGTAGCAGTAACATTAGCAGTCAATAGCAGTAGTGATCGTAGTGGTGATAATATTACTAGTAGCACTAGTACTAGTACTACCCATAGTACTGGTAATAAGAGTAATAGTTAACCTTGATAATGCGCTATGGCAAATGCAGCTGAATTCTTTCATGGATCGACTCCTTTCACTCTCCCAATAGCCCTAAGATAGTTGCTCTGTCTCCATGCAACAGATGATCAGCCCTGATGCCCACAGTGAAATGCAGAATTGTTTATGCCCAGCAAGGGCTGTTAGACAGTACTGCCTCATTGTCCCCCTCATTGGACCTTCACCCATCATGTTATCACCTCCATGGTACACACAGGGAAGCAGACACCCATCAAGGCAGCAAGCTTCGCACAGTGGCCCACAGTGAGTTCACCATTGAGCAGAGTGGTGAAGGGGACGTTGAGAGAATGGGAGAAGGAACATTGCAAGGGGCTACTCCAGTCCTCCAGCCAGCTTCCTCTTTAGGTGGCCAACAGGCTCTTTGCTGTGTGGTTGCCCTTGTATTGATTTTAAGGTGAGGCTGAGTCATTGGCGGATTGATATCAGGATCCATTGGTTCTCATGACTCTGTTGGTACCAGTGAGGCCACACTCTGGGACCCCAGAGAAGCCGACCTCCTAAGCACAGATGCCTCTCTGTCATCTAGACCGGCCTGGAGATGGTCTCTCTGCAGTTACAAGGAGATGCTGTGTTCCATTCCAGCTTTTCCTCAATACGTCCATCACTTAACTTGTCTAATAGTCCTGCCTCATCCTAAACAACCTCAAGTCTTCCATCTGCCTCGTGGCAGCCAGTGACCTCTTTAGGGATCCTTTTGGCAATGACTCTAGGACTTCAGCCTCAATCCCTCCTTTGGCAGAATTAGCTTTACAATTGGAGCATCTTCTAGGAGTTGGCTCCAGAGGACTAATTTGGTCATGTGTGCCTAAACATTTTTTTATTATAGAAACCATACAGTCTAATAATACTTAAAAAAATAAAGAATAAATGAGAAACTAAAAATTATTCATAATCTCATCAAAGAAAAGTCACATTAATTTGGAGAACGTTATGGCAGTCATTTTTCATGTTTTAGAATGTTTATAGAATTGTGATCATGTGGCATTTATACAGTATTCATCCTGTATTTTTCCACTTAAAGCTAAGATGTGTTTAATTGACTTTGTCCAAAAATTATTTGTTAAAATCTGCTGAATGTCATACTTTTTGAATAAAATAATTTAATCATCAAAATACTATAGGATATTTAGGTTGCTTCCATTTTTTTCCTACTAGAGATAACACTGTACTGAACATTTTTATACACAAGTTTTTGTTGGAATCTCTGATTCTTTGTTTAGTAGAAATTCTAACAAGTGGAATTATTTGTTAAAGTGTGATTTTACAATTCAACACATAAAATAAAATTACTTTCCAGAATGATTGGATTAGTTTATACCTCCACAGACACTACAGGAGATAGCCAGTTTCCTTGTGAAGCAAAATATCTTATTGTTTTAATATCATCTGTATATATAAAACCCTAATATGCAAATAGACTGAATGGTGGAACAATGGAACAACTGGTCACTATGACGTGTGCTGACCACAGGGGGCATGTGCGGAACATGACAGGTGTTGGCAGCAGGCGGCAGAGCGCAGAACATGGCAGGCATCGGCCATGGCGGGATGGTGGAGCAAGTGAGTGGGGGTGCCAGACAAAGGCAGGGCACCGGTTGCTGTCATTGGGGTGAGCCTCTGGTGGTTACTGAAAACTCTGATCCTGTGTGCTGAGATCCCACTGGGCAATCACACCTCCTGCCAACATCTGGAACTGTCCCCGATCACTTGGCGCCGTCAGCTGGTGCAAGCAGTGGCTGCCTGCCCCAATTGCCCCTCAGGGCTTCTCCACCTCCCCCTGACCCTGAGGAGCAATCAGAGCCAGCAGCCACCTCTCACACCAGCTGCTGGAGATGGCTCCTCTCACACCCACTGCCGGCACTGGCCCTGCTCACTCCTGCTGCTGGCTTTGGAGCAGCTGCTTGCATCCACTTCCGGCACCCAGCACTGGTCCCAATTGCTCAGGACCATAAGCAGCTGTGAGTGGCAACTGCTTGCCTCAATTGCCCCTGAAGGCTTCTCCACCTTCCTCCTGCTCCTGAGGGGTGATTGGGGCAGCAGCCACCGCTTGCTACTGTTGATGGCACCAGCCCTGCTTGCACCCGCTGCTGGCACCAGCCCCAATCGCTCCACACCTTCAGTGGGTGCGAGTGGGGCTGGTGCCGTCAGCATGTGGGAGCAGCAGTGGTGGGAGCAGGGCTGCTGACAGACAGGGGACTGGGGGGGGGGGCATGGTGGGAGAGACTGGGCAGGGGCGCAGAGGATAGGCCAAGACACGCTCCTGTGCCCACTGCAGCCTTGTGGCCCACAGGTCCTTTCAAGGTGCACGAATTTGTGCACTGGGCCTCTAGTATGACATATAGTACATACTGCATATATTACATTTATATATAGCATACAATATCTTGTATTTATATCATTGTTTACTCTTGAAATTTTTTATTCTTATATGTAGCCTTTTTATTCTTGCTTCTAGAAAGTGTTCTTTTCCTTTTATCCCATATTTTTTTCCATTTGAAATGATTGTTGCTGTTTTCCTTGTTTATTTCTCATAGCTCTTTTTTTTAAATAAATCTTTATTGTTCAGATTACAGGTGTTCCTCTTTTTGTTTCCCCCCTATAGCTCCCCTCCACCTGACTCCCCACCCCAACCTACCCCATGCCCTTACCCCCTGCCACTTACTCCATAGGAGTAAGATTTTTGTCCAATCTCTTCCTGCACCACTCACACCTGCTTCCTCCTGAGAATTGTCAGTCCACTCCCTTTCTATGTCCCTGATTCTATTATATTCACCAGTCCATTCTGTTCTTCAGATTTTTTATTTACATGATTTTTAGATTCACTTGTTGGTAGGTATGTATTTGATGTCATTTTGTTGTTCATAATTTTTTTTCTTTACCTTTTTCTTCTTCCTCCTCTTCTTAAAGAATACCTTTCAGCATTTCATGTAATCCTGGTTTGGTGGTGATGAACTCCTTTAGCTTTTTCTTGTCTGTGAAGCTCTTTATCTGACCTTCAACTCTGAATGATAGCTTTGCTGGGTAGAGTAATCTTGGTTGTAGATTCTTGCTGTTCATCACTTTGAATATTTCTTGCCACTCCCTTCTGGCCTGCATAGTTTCTGCTGAGAAATCAGCTGACAGTCGTATGGGTACTCCCTTGTAGGTAACTAACCATTTTTCTCTTGCTGCTTTCAAGATTCTCTCTTTGTCTTTTGCCCTTGGCATTTTAATTATGATGTGTCTTGGTGTGGTCCTCTTTGGATTCCTTTTGTTTGGGGTTCTGTGCGTTTCCTGGACTTGTAAGTCTATTTCTTTCACCAGGTAGGGAAAGTTTTCTGTCATTATTTCTTCTAACAGGCTTTCAGTATTTTGCTCTCTCTCTTTTTCTGGCACCCCAAAAATTCAGATGTTGGTTCGCTTGAAGTTGTCCCAGAGGCTCCTTACATATCTTCATATTTTTGGATTCTTTTTTCTTTTTGTTTTTCTGGTTGGGTGTTTTTTGTTTCCTCATATTTCAGATCTTTGGTTTGATTCTTGGGGCACGTTGATCTACAGTTGAGTTTTCTTTATTTTAGACAGTGTATGCTTCATTTCTGACTGGTCCTTTTCCATTTTTTTGGCATTCTCATTAAGGTCCTTGAAGGTCTCACTAAGCTCCTCAGAAGTGTCATCAAGTTTCTCGGTGGTTTTTAGAAGATTCTTGAGTAACCTTATAAATGTGGTTCTGAACTCTATGTCATCCAGTAGTTTGCTTTTCTCTGTTTCTTTCATTCGTGACATGTTTCTTTGTCTCCACATTTTGGCTGCTTCCCTGTGTTGATGGAGTGGCTTTGTGTGGCAGGTGACCTATAGGGGGCAGTAGCTCAGCCTCCCCAATCACCTGATGTGGACGCTCTTGGTACACCCCTTTGTGGGCTGAGTGCAAAGTCTTGGTGTAGTTAAGCCTTAATTGCTGTTGGTATGCTGGGAGGAATTGACCTCCAGGCCAATCGGCTGTGAGGACTCGCTGTGTCTATAATGGAAGAACTGCTGTGCTGGAGACACTCTTATGGTGCAGGACTTGTTTCAGTGGGGCTTTGGTGCTCGCTGCATCTGCCTCTTGAATGTGTCACTTATGGATGTGAGGAGTTGAAATCTGGTTTCTCACACTGACCACTAGGTATACTGGCTTCTGGATCTCCAATGGGGTGCAGGTCAGCTATTGTCTGAGTCCACCCAGCAGGAGCTACAGCGAGAGCTACAGTTTTCTCCTCTTTGCTTGGGGTTTGGAGGTTTTGGAGCTGTCTGACCCAGGCTGCAAGTTTGCTAGGTTAAGCTGTGATAGGGCAGGCCTTTCTTATGCTAATGCTGCTGCTTGGAGCTTGGGTGGGTTTGTAGGTTGTGTGGGGCAGGGTCTCAGGGCATCACTAGGCTAGGGCGTGGCAAACAGCGATGGCTGCTAGTTAGCCGGCTCTGTGTCTCCGACCGCATCCCGTGCCCCAGCGCAATGAACAATTATTCTTGCGCGCAGCTCTGCAAGCAAGCCCCCCTCACTTTCTGACCCGGTGGCAGACAGTCCAGCTTCTCCCCGTAGGAGTTTGGGTCCCCCGCGTCTCCCCAGAAACTGTATTTCAGAATAATCGGGGGCTTGTCTCCCTTTGGGTTGAAAAAAGCAACGCCTGCCGCCAGCCCAGATCCCGCGCCTCCGTACCTCAGCTTTTCAGCGCTTGTGCACATCTCAATGCTCTTTTCTCTTTCCTTCTAGTTGTAGAACTTCCACTCAGCCAGCTTTCCCGTGGTTCTGGGTGATAGACGTTTTGTCTTTTAGTTGTAGTTTTGAAATTGTTGTGGGAGGCAGCAGTTTAGGTGTTTACCTACGCCACCATCTTGGATTCTCCCCTCATAGCTCTTTATATATTGAGTATTTACCCTTTGTCATATTTGTGGCAAAATGTTTCCATATTTACCTCTTGACATTTAATTACATTTATAGTTTTACATGTACAATATTCATATTATATTCAATTGAGTTTAACATTTTCTTTACTTTTTGTTTAGAAAGTTTCCCCATCTATATCAGTTAATTGATTACCCATACTCTCTTCATTTTTATAATTTTGATATCTGACATTTAAATCTTCAACTTATCTAGAATTTATTTTGGCATTTTATATGAGATACTGACTTGGTTTTTTCATAAATAATTAATTTTTAACAGAAATTGTCAAAAGAGCCTTCATTTTTCTACTGGTTTCGATGCATCTTTTATTGTGCTTCAACTTTACACACATACACACACACACACACACACACACACACACACGGAGAAAGAGTGAAATCTACTTTCAAGGGTATTTCACTTAATTGATTTATTTGATTCTTATAATAGGACAGAACCCTTATTTTATTTATGATTAATTTTAATATTTGCTGTAGTTAACATTCTTTGCAATCGTCTTTTTCAAAAAAATTTTTTGAAATTAAACAGGAAAAGCAATACCTTTTTTCCTTCCCTCTGAGTAAAAATGTAGAATTGAGTTCACACTGCAGCAGGACAGTCAAGGACTCAAATTCTGACTTTCAGATTATTAATTATAGGCCCAAGTTGTTTTATCTCCCTGGGATTTCAGTTTACTCATCTGTGAAATGGGGTAAGAGAGCATTCGGTCAGATGATACCCTGAGAAATGATATCAAGCTTGGAGTTCAGGGCCTAAAATACACAAGGTGCACAATCAATAGTGACTGTCATTCTCAGGTTCAGAGGTTTCACATTCCATCTCTGACCTCATCTGGTGGGGGAAAAATAATGCCAGCTATCTCCTTGGCACCCAGGGTCCCTGGGTTTGAATTTTGCTGCTTTGACATTTCAAGGTGGCAGCAGATCTCATGGTATCTGAAGAATTTCTAGGGGCCACCTGTTCTTTAGTCCATGTGCCACAAACAACAACCTGTTTCCAGTTGGAAAAAAAAACAACTGATGGGGTTCAGAAACCTACAGAACAAAATCCAAGCTAAAGTGACATCCTTCTGTGGTCAGAGTAGGTCAGGAACATAAGAGCAATTAATCTGGATTTGAAGTCAGACTCGCTGAGCTTGTAGACCAGCTCCACTGATTTACAGCTGTGTGACCTTGAGCAGGATACTAACCTCCCTAAATGCCAATGTCCCGGCTATAAAATGGACATTGCAGTAGTGTCCTCCTTCTAGAAAATGTGTGACAAGGAAACACAAGTTTAATTGTACAACACTCATTGAAATGCCTAGTGTGGTAAATATTCAATGATTGTTAGAGGTTGATATGATAAAGATGTTATCAGGTATCAATGTGTATTTGGATGTACCTGCTAGTGCAACCTCACAATGGAGACCAGGTACCTCCGAAGTTCAAACAACATGTCTGAGTGTTACTCTGTGCTGTTTGAAAGCAGATTTGAGCTGAGAATAGATTCACCAAATAATGCACTTTATCATTCAGTAAAATGTGCTGATTTGGCAAGTTGAAAGCATGGTCTTCCCAGGATCTTATGGCTTTAAGACATAGTGAGCCTCCAGTGCATGCACACCCATCCCTACACACACACACACACACACACACACACACACACACACACACACTCATTCCCCATGTAGATGCCTGCTTCATGTACCCAAGTCTGGAGTACACACAGAAGGTCTCCCTTCCAACATCAGCATGAAATATGTGGCTTTTGTTACCATTTTTCTTGAGTGGCAGAAATTGGCAATGAATTCCACACTCTAAAATTTCATAGACTGCCTGGGCCCAAGTTTTATAAAAGTATGCTGCCTATTCAAGGCAGTGTTGGTAAGAGCTGCACTACATAGTGTTGAGTACAGGATCACGATGTCTCATAACTTAAAAGGTGCCTCTCTTTATTTCTCTCTTGTATTCTGTTCTGTTCTATCTGGTAAGTCTTTCTTGAGCAACTATTGTCTACCTAACATATTGAACCCAGGGTGAATTGGACATGATCTTGATTCTGGAAATACTGCCAACTGTATGAAAGAGGCATGTAAGTGGGTAATGATCACATAATTCTATTCTTGCCTCCATTTATGATCATAATGATCCTGAGTGAGATCTCTCACAGGGATTTAGATGACTCGAAGAAGCAGGGCTTGATGCTGTCTCCAATCCTTTATTAGTAACACATATTATATGTAAATGTGGGAGGAACATTACTAATACTCACTAATATTTCCAGCTCTCCTTCTCTTCCTGGACCCAAGGATACGTCCTCATACCTCTTGATGTTAGGCCTGGCCACATAACTTGATATGCCCAATAAAATACAAGAGAAGTGATTAGTACCATTTCTGGGCAAAAGCATTTAAAAGTTAGGGCAGGATTGTCTAAGCTCCTGTTTAATGCTGTGGCAAACCAGGAAGCCATGTGTTGAAAGAGTGATGTCAGAAATGGTGGCACTGCCAATAACCAGAGTCTCAGAGTAACTGTGTGATGTGAAAAGCAATTGTTACACTTGCCTCTGCAGATTTGCATTAGAAAGTTGGTGCAAATGAGAAATGAATTTCTAATGGTTAAAGCCACTGAGACTTGATGGCTTTGGTGAGAGTTGCAGAGCCTCTCTTTGAAGCAAGAGTGGAAGTTCATCTAATCCCCACAGCAAGCTTGTGAAGCAAGTGGTATTTTTGTCATTGTCATTGTCATCATCACCAGTGAATGAGAAAATTAAAATGGAGGCCTGGAGAGACTAAGAGGCTAGCCTCCATGGAAGAACCTGGGCTCAAATATTGGATGTTACTTTTCAAATCCCCTTTGCATTCTCTGGATTCCTTATAGGCAATCCCCTGAAAAGGGGGTGACAACTGGTCACTATGCTAGTCTTTAAGATGGATGCAATTGGCTGTATTCTGTGAATCACAGGTGAATCACAGGCTTGGAGATAAAGAATGTTACATGTAATGTAGTGAAACCCACAGGGATATGGGCATTTAGTAAGTTTTATGGTATTACATTCCAGGGCAGCTTTCTGGCACTTTTGCAGAGTGATAAATAGTCTGTTGAATCCAGGTGCCCAACTGGCCTGACTCCTTTGTTTACAAGAGCAAATCCACATGGTAATATAGTGAGATAAAGGGCGACACAGGAAAAATGGGAACCAGAAGTGTGTACAGCACCTTTTTTTTTTTACTAAAAGGAAAAAAGTACATTTGGATTCTGTTTTCATTGAGAGAAGTAAAACAAACACAACTTCAAAGATCTCGTGTGTGTGTGTGTGTGTGAGTGTGTGTGTGTGTGTGTTTTCACTACCCCAAGTTGAATCTCCTTCCAACATCATTTATCCCTCCTTTACCCTCTTCTACCTTCCCCATCCACCTTCTGATAATCACCTCACTGTTGTCAGTGTCTATGAGTGTGTTTGTTTGTTTTAAGATCTCATTGTCTGTCCCCAAGCTGTACTTCTACATAGTCAACCTTTGGCCAGTCACCTGCCCAAGTAGATTGTAATTTAAAATATAACTTGGGGACAAAACGATCTCAGAAGATTACCTTGCAAGGATAGTGGCAGTGAGGCCTCCAGGTGAACTGAGAGGGAGGGGGAAGCTGAGGGGATGTTTTTCCCATGCCCTGAATCCACGTTGTCTTGTCTCCTTACCTTCATTCCCTTCCTGATATGCCCTCATCTAGGGAGGGCGCAGGCAGATTTTGACGGCCTTGTTCAGTGCACCCAGTTTAGCAGTTATTGTTTTGATGGCAAGGGAGGAGGGAGGATGCTATTTCTGAAGGGAGGACACCACTGGATAAGAAAATTCATCTCTCCACATCCTCAGGAGCTGAGTTAATCACTGGGAGGTTATACAGAGGTCACTGGAGCTGCCTGCCTGTTGAAATAAAGGTGACAGGAAGTGAGCAATGGATCACTGTTACTTTTCCCCCCAGCACATTTTTACATTCTGTTTCTGGAATCCTCACCTCTGGACAAAAGATCAGGTTATGCACTAAGTGAGCACCAAAGGTGATTGGAACAGATGTCTACCTCTCTGTCTCCCTCTCTCTCTCTCTCTCATTCAGACCTTAGTAAATGGCCATATTGCCCTATGATTGGGGTTTAGAACAGTTTTAATATAAGGTATTTTTAGAGCCCATAAATTTACCCACTGCTTTTGATTCAGTTGCATATGAGACAGAGAAGCAGCAGGGTAGCTGGAAATGCCTCTGACTGGTCCTTTGTATGGATATTAGAGACAGAGAAACCCAATACAAGTCTAAGGCCACTGCTCTCTCCTTTTTAAAAGGATCAGCTTCTCTTCTGTTAATAAAAACGATAGCCCTTTGAGGAATAGATAAATAATTTCTTGGCCAAAGTTCTTGGTCCATGGCTACAGTCTAACTTTGATACAAAGAGGCCAGTGAAGAAAAGATAAATATAGAGAGAAAAGAAAGAAACTAAGACACAAGTTATCCCAAAGGGCATTCCTGCATTAGTCATCTTATAAAAATTATATGTACCACAGAATACCTATTTTTAGAGTCCAGGAGGTTATGTGAAGCAGTTCAGATGTCGGCAAAGACCCAGATGCCAGCTCCCAGCAATGATATTGGATATTTGGATATTTGTTTTCTTTATTTTAACTGTGCAAAGCTGGTACTGACCACAGGGATATGTTGGCCACTTGGGGACAGCGAGACAAGATTCATGTGCTCCTTCAAAGACATCTGAGTCTCTAAGTGATTTGTGTTATTTTTGTCCATCTTCTGGGCCTGGGCACTACACACACACACACACACACACATACAGGAGGAGTTCATCATACACATTCTCTATGATCACACCAGCCATAGGCCTATTTCAGGAGCAAAAAGGATGTCCCCAGCTCTCACACAATTGCCATTCAACTTTTATTAGAAGAGCTTGTGGGAAAGACATCTCCATTTCTCCTAATAATCTGATTAGGGTACTTTATTTCAACTGTTTCTCACTCTTAGACCTTGCCTGAGTTTAGAGGGGCTGGGTAATTTGCTGCTTCTCTCTAGAATAGGGTATGTTGGCTCTAGCTACAGAGCAGTTGAAAATCTGGTGGATTTAGTGATTCAAGCTGAAGTAAACTGCACCTGAAATGCACAGGCTTCTCTCCCGCTGCACATTGGTTTCACTTTTATGTCCTTTATTCAGTGAACCTCTGAGCCAAGCTGCTTCTCAAGGTGCAACTCTCTTCGCTCGAAAAACTTGTCTCGCCATAGGTTGGGCGGCGCTGTGGCAGGCGACCCTGCAGAACTTGACAGCTGGGCTTCCATTTGTCCATGCCCCGCCTTTCTCCTCCCAAACCAGAGTCAGGCCTGTTTCTACCCAAACTCCTTCCAAGTAACTGGAGAAATCCCAAGATGCTTCTCTCTGTGCTGTTGGGATAGGTTTAACCACAAACAAAATCATAAGATAGCCAATTCAATTTGAATTTCAGATAAATGACAAATATACTCTTAGTATAAATAGGTTCCATGCAATATGGGGCTCTACTTATCTGGTATACTAATAATTTTCCACTGTTTATTTGCAATTCAAATTGAACTGGGCATCCTGTACTTTACCTGGCACCTTCTTTAGGAGCATTCCCATGGGCTCCAGCCCATCTAAGCCCCTAACTTTCAGGACTCACAGCACTTAGAAAATAGCACAGGACACCACACCACCTAGGTCCCATTGGTGTCTATTTTCTTATTCTAAAAAGGACCTAAAGATTCCCTGGCCTGGGAAATGACTCTTGGGACCATATTCGAGGAAAGGGAAGCAGTAGATGGGGGTTGTTCCTCCCCAGCTACACTGCCTTCCTTGTATTTCATCTTTGCAGTTGGGAATCCCTGGAGATTACCCCAAACGTGCAGGCCAGAGTAGGATGGTCATATCTCTATAGTAATAGAGTTAAAATGTCCCATGCAGGTACCTGCTTTACACCTAGGATGTTTAGAGTACATGCTTTAGCTGTTGACCCTCTGAACGCTGAGTAAGGCAGGAATTTTAGGAGAATAGATTGGGGAGTTCTGGCTTCCCCCAAAGTCTACAGCTAGGTACTGGCAGCACAAGTCTTGACAAAACCTCCTGGTTTCTCTTTCATTGGGCCTGTCCCCACTTAGTGCATCTCTAACAGACACAGCCTTTGGCTGATGCTTGTGTCCTTTCTGGCCACAGAGAAATGGTTCAAGGAAATCAATTGCCATTTCTTCTTCCCTGGGCCTGCTATGCTATTATCTCCAGTGTACTAGAGGTAGCCATGACTAATTTTGAAAGGAGACAATAAACCACAGTTAATCATTCATTTCTTTTTATCATTTAGTATTCTTATCATTTAATTTATTTTATCTGTAAAAGCAGTACATTAAAGAAAGTTTACAAAATTCAGAAAAACATAAAGATGAAAATAACAACCATACAGTCATACTCTCAACAACCAAAAAAACCCCTTTTGAACATATTGGCCTTTTTTGTGTGTATCTATTTTTTGAAGCATACATAAATACATGTGTCCATTCATATTTGTTTAAATGCCCAGAATCACACTTTATAAAGTTCAAAATGTCCTTAAATATTTTGTCCTGATTTTTCATTTAATGTACTCCATATACATTTTCCAAGGGGATTTAAATGCTCTTTGAGAAAAATAAGGCTTAAGTGCTCACTGGCATCTATGTCTGTTTCCTATAATGCCCTTGGGGAACTCTGGATTTTAAAGAGGCCCTTTAGGCCCTGGTGTAATGGGACAGTCAAATGGGAGAGCTCTGGAGGTTAGAGATGAGTGTCCACCCCGGCCCTCCTGAACTGCTCATGAGACCTTAGTAAACTAGCCAACCGTTTGTGTCCCCAAGTGGCCAACATATCCCTGTGGACAGTTCCCGTTTTCCTGTGTGAGAAATGGGAATGTACCCTGAGTCCTTCTCAAGTTAGATGAAATGGAAAGTTAAATGAGACTTTCAAAGAAATGTTTTGGGATGTCTTCAAGATTGGGTAGTCCATAAATACATAGCATTATTAACGTCAAGACTCAAACATTGTTCTAACTCTTTGAGAGAAAAATTCTTTTCCGACACTTGATAAACATAATATGCATTATCCCTTGTTGGAAATTAAAATAATATTTACTGAGTGCTTAGTATTCGTACACCCATCTATGCATTTAGCTAACATTCAATAAATGTCAGCCACATGGCAGGCACTATGCTAGGCACTGATGACTCTACTTAACCCTTGCAAACACTCCCCCTGAAATATTATTTATGCAATTTAAAATTTTATTTTAAAACATAGCCTAACAGGAAGTTGGTAAAACAGTATATAAGTTTTGGATACTCTTCATCCAACTTTCCCATTAATGAATTCATCCCTCCCTCCCTCCTTCCCTCCTTCCCTCCTTCCCTTATTTCTTTCTAAACCAAGGCTTAGGATACTTCAGTAGTTTCTCTAAATGCAAACCCAAAATAAAATATTTAAGTACATTATTAATTAGATAAAGTGAGTTTCTAGCTGTTCACACAAATATAAATGGACAGTTGTATTTATGTACACCTCAAAATATATGCAAAATAAAAGATCAAAGCATTAATGAGGTTTTTCTAATTTGGAGTAGTTTGGAGAGTATGACAGTGAAATTACTTTATTCCTTGTTTTTCTTTATATTTTCAATTTTATGTTGGCATCCAGCTAGCGAAGGGTCAAACTTGGATCCATTTGAATCTAAAGTAAAACACCTTCCTGCTTTGGTCATAAGGAAGGCATAACTAAATAACAAGAGCCCGGATGCAGTTCGGAATCTCTTATTCTGGAAGTAAGAGTTCCAGTCAATTATCTGCTTCAGGATGCCACCAATGTAGCACTTGAGTCATAAGGTGGTTATCTTTCATTGGGGGAAGAACTTGGGTCGGCTTACTAAGACTATAGGTAGGAATGAAAATAGAAACTCCTGACAGCTTGATTTCCTTTTGTTGGCACCAAGCACTGTTCCCGGAGCTGGAGGAGACCTTTGAATATGCAAAGGCAGGGAAATCCTGCACCAGGTCATCAAGCACCTCCATGGGCTTGAAGGAAAGGCACATTATTGTGGGCACCCAGCTCTGAGAACTGTCTGCATCTCTGCGAATCCCTGGGTAGTTAGTGATCAGAAATAAAGAAGGCAAAGGCTGCCAATTTCATTTTCAGAGTTTTGGATTATTCTGTCAGAAATGCATGTATGCATATGTATTCAATAATAGCACTAATATAGTAGGAAGCTCTCCACTGGCTTCTCTCTTGCCTCTTTTCTCCCTTCAAATTGGTATCTCAAAGCTTTAAATCAAACTGTGTTTTATTAAGAGAATGGGTTATTTGAGATATGGTGGTGACATTAGCCAGGGCCAAGCCCAGCTGTAGTTCTGCCAAGATCTTTCATGCTGAATCTGAATTTCAGTGCAAAGAGAGCTCTGCTTTGCTAAGTTTTGCTTGGCTTGGATGAATTTGCTCAGTTCCTACCCAACTGGCAGCGTTTTCGCCAAGAGCAGGATGATTTCCCAGCCACTGGGACAATGTCTGTTGATGGTGTGGATGGTTTACAGAAGCTAGATGCATCCAACCTCATGAGCTTGGCTTTCTTCTCGATGAACGGGATTCCAGAAAATCACACCATTGCTGCTGGGACTGCCACAAGAAGGAGCAAAGAGCTCCTGGCACTTTGGAATTGGACATGGTCATGGAACTGAAGGGGGCAGGGAAAAATTATTGAAATATGAGACCCCTGACAACTTGAACTGAATCCTCAAGTTCTTTTTTGGAAATAGTTGCCTTCTTTTTTGTTGGTCTTGAGCCAACACGTTGCTGGTGCCATCTTGCTAAAGAGGCCTTTCTTAGGACACACTCCTAAATCCATTGATAATGTTCTCTTCTTCAGACTACTTGAGAGTTGTTATAGATGTCCTCACATAATCTACCTGAGAGGCGGTATTGATGATTGTGAGATGAAATGCTGGGGCTCCTGTCAGGGTCAAAGCACCCCAGATTTCCTGTTCCATGAGGTCACCAAATATTGGCATTAGAAAAGGAATTTGGTGGACATTTAGACTGATTTCTTTTCCCTAGTGGAACTTTGCCCTCTGCGCCTGTAGTAGGGGAAGTATTTTTTAGATCCTCCAATATGAGATGCCACAAAGCTGAATGACTTCTTTTGTGTGAGGAGCTGATTTTTCTTCTTGGGATTATTTAGATTCCACTTAAGCAAGGTAAGAAGGCCAGCTTCGAGCTATATTTGGAGACAGCGAAGCAGATGAAACCCTATATCACGGAAACCAGGCAGCTCCGATATTTTGTGGGCAATTGAATGTTGGGGGGAGGTTTGGTGGGCCAAGATCAAACCAAGTCTCTCCAGTACAGATCCAAAAATATGGTCTATCCCTGGAAACACGCAAGTTTACTAAACCACAAATGACCCACAGCCACTTCCAGCTGAATGGAGCCAGCTTCTCCTCCAGCACAGAAGTGTGGGAGTTGGCTCGGACTGGCTCACAAGGGCCTATTGTTAAATTTTCAGAAATTTTGTGAGTCAGTTGTTAGACACAGCCATTATTAAAAATTAAACCGTGCAAACTTACAATCAAATAAAATCTATTTAAAAATATACTAACTACTCAAAACTTCTTACTTCCTAATTATCTTAGTATGTTAGACTATTATCTATGCTCTTGATATAATTTGCATCTATTGTAACTATATGGTGAGGCGCTACTGCATATCTCTTCCCAACTGCACATTCGGTGATACTATGGTAGCTTGAAGTTAGTCACAGTGGGAGTATTTATACCATAGAAATCTGCAAGTGCTACAAGTCAAGCCCTTTTAGCTTTTCTTTTTTTAAAAGCAATAATCTAAAGCAGCAGTCGCCAACCTTTCAGACCTCACAGACCACCAGTGGTCCGCGGACCACCAGTTGGTGACTGCTGATATAAAGGACCCATCTCCCAATACAGGGTGTGGCTAAAGTAGCTTTCCAGTTGTTTGTATGGAAAATAATACAATAATTAATCAATAATAAAAATACAAGAAATAAACTCTGTGTTTTGCATACTCAGAACTGTAAACCTTCTTTGGCCCCACCTTGTATTTAAAACCAGCAGCTGGACCTCCAGAATCAAGATGTGTACCTGGGCAAATTGTCTATGGCCATCCATAGAGCCTGCAGTTACTATGAATCTATTCACAGCTGAGACAAAGAGGTAAGAAGAAGAATGTTGTTCATGGGGTTGAATGATGTTAACCCTCACATCATTTCATTTTATTTTTACTATTGAATTAAAGGGCTTTTCATGCTATTTCACTACTATCCTATGGAAGCTTGGCATTTTAAGGCAAAGAAGGTGATTTCCTCAAGTGTCTCCAAGAATCTTCTTTCTAAGGTTCTAGGGGCTTTGACTAGAAGCCCTGTATAAAGGTTAGTTACAGCATCCTTTCTCTAGCATGTTTACCTTTTTCTGGATACATAGTACTCTTCATAGAACCTGCAGTTATTGCTAGGAAAGACATTAACTCCTAACTATAATGGGTTTGTGACAAATGTATTAAACTTTTCTATAATGTCATTTGTAGATATTATCATTATATAAAAAAATAGAAAACAAAATCTTAGCTGCTTTAAAAGTGAGGCATCCTTTTTGTTTAAATGAAGGGGACTTAAATACACATAATCAAAAACCATATTAAAAAAAAAAACACACAACAACAACCACCAGCAGCAATGAAAAGTAACCATCTATATTGAATGATTAATTTTTCAGCTTTAAAGGAATTTGCAAGTTTACTATGGCTTATTTTTTTTTTATCACTCCTGGAATAATTTAGTTATGCTTTCTCTTGCTTGCCTTTCTAAATTGATCAAATTGCTGTCAATATTTGGAAGAAGAATGAAAAAAACACCCAACATACTAAGTCTTTGTTTGATCCTCCCCAAAGCTGTGTCCCCTCGGAGTGCATGGCATGGACAGAGCTATGTTTTAATTTCTGTTGTCTTGCCAAGTCAGAATGGGATTCACTGTTCTCAAGGTCTCTGGACTATCACTTTACCCAAAACATCCATCCCGGGTATTGCGGGAGGCAGAGCAGCTCTGCATAGCTATTTATTTTAAGTGCCTGATTAAAATTTCATGAAAACAGGAAGTCAGGGGAAAAGAATAGATTGCAAGAGCGATGAAATCCGGGGCTTTGTAATTTTTAGCTCACAGGGAAAAAAAACACGTTAAATCGTAAGGAAGGTATATTTTCAGAATCGTGCTGTGGCCACTAATGGCATATTTTGTCACTGGCTGGGGAGCTGGTGAACTAAGAATGGGTCCAATTTTTTAAATCTTATTACACAGTTTTGCTCTCATTTAGAAATTGTCACCTTAAAGTAACCTAACGCTGCTCTACTTAAAACAAACCTCACGCAGCTATCTCTGTGTGCATGTTTGGCTGCATTGTCTTCTATCTAAGCAGATATAAATGTTGTCCTGACACAGTTGAACAGCACAGGATCTGTCCGCCCCATGAGTTGATGTTTCCTAAGAACTTAATCTTATCTAAGTCCCATATCCAATGGGATAAAGAATTTGGGGGAAAGAAAGTAATGACATATTTTTTTCCAGATGATAACTGAATGATTTCTATATTTGGTCAATGAAAAATAATGTTACTCCAGAGAAAGTATCTGTCAACATTTAGCTGTCGAGGAAGTCAGCATTAAACACAGGCGCGCGTGCACACACACACATCCTGCACCAAAACCCATCATCAGACTAAAAATTGCAATGCAACCAAGTGCAATTATAGGAGAACAAATGACAAATGAAATATTCCTGTTCTACTGTTGTTTCTGGAAGTTCCAAGTCCCAGATGACTGTTGGATAGCCAACTTTAACCTTTGGGATCAGAAGCCAAGCTCTCATTTGGCTGACCAGACCAGAATAATTGCAACAGGCCAATGGCTAGGTGAGTTTCATTTGTCCATCTTAGCAAAGTCCAGTCACAGAAGGAGGCCTAATCCTTATGAGAGATGGGTCAGAGTGGAGTAGGCAATCGAGCAAGGAGGTAATACGTGGCCCCAGTTAATGCAGTAAATTAACTCCCTGCAGAAGGGTTAAGTCGTTTAGATTGCTTGCCAGGACTAGATTTAGATTGAAACTGACCTGAAGAGGGATCAGAGGGTGTATCAAGGAGGCAAAGCAATTGGGGATGCTGATGGGTACAACTGGATGTCAGTATGTCCCTTCAAAAGCTCCCCAAATCCCCCAGGGCCTGAGAAGGCTTGGTTGTATCTGGAGAATCCATGTACCTCTGGGTTAGGTGTATGTGCATTTTCCAACATGGCTCGAAGTAATTTCATGCTGCCAATCATAGGGTCATCACAACTACATTATTCCAGGATAGATAAAAATTATATAAACCACAGTAAAGTTTTCAGTCTCCTCAATGTTGAAAAACCCAGTCATTTTATTCAGGCTGTTATTGGTCTAATGAATTCATTTCCATGGAACTGAGTCAATCCATAGGCCTTGCTGGATAAGTATATGCATCACTTGGATGAGTTATTTACCCTCTCTATACCTCAGTTTCCCCTTCTGTACAATGAGGTTTCTAGCATTTGTTGAGCTCAGTGCTCCCACCTCGGTCGCCACTGTTTCAAGAACTGGCTTCACTCATCTTGTAATTCTTTGCTTACCGCCCTGTAAGCTTCACTCTCTGGGCAACTAGCATCTCTTGACTGTCAGTCCAGTGTTGTCTCTCAGCAATGTGTCTGGCCACAGTGGACATTCAGTATTAAATATGTGTAGAATGAATGAATGCTTAAAGATCATGTGAGAATAGAAATGACCAAGTTATGTCAAAGTTCTTTTTTAAGACTTTTAGAGATTCAGTGTAACCTCATTTCCTATACTGGAGTTTGATCCAGGGCAGAGAAGGGTCCTCTGGTCTCCTTACCCCAGTGGGAAAAGAATTCACCGTACTTGCCCCTTGGGAAGATGCCACAGAAGGGTGTTCTCACCTTAGCTGTGAGGCAGAATTCCTGTCAGAATAACCATGGCTGGAAGATGAACAGTTAATTGAATGGAATAGATGCTACTTCAGTTTTGCCACATAGAAAGCCCTGTGCTCCCATTTCATGATAACATGTACTATCAAACAGTATTGACCAATGAATCAGGAAAAGTACAAGAAAAGAAAACCAATTAAATGCGAAGAGAGAAATCTCTTGGGAGTGGCATTTTTATGGTCACTCCAATACTATAATTATTCAGAAAACCCTCAATATTCTTTTTCATTCTTTCTGTCTTTCTCCCTGTGCTGGGTATGATTTGAGACAATAGACACTGTGTCTCTTCTTTGGAAATCTAAACATGATTCTCCCAGGAAGATGTGCTACTCCGAGTTCTCCAAGTGCATGGTATTGATGAAGTAACTTTCTCCAAGGAGCTTCAAGCATTTAGAGTCTTAATCAAATTCAGCTTTACCACACTCTGTGATATTAAATGCGTTTTGATCAAAGCCTCAGCAAGGAAGCCATCATTGAACCAATCCCAATGCAAGAGGCTTCTTTGATTTAATCACAGGCTTCTCTAGGCTCCCAGAACTTTGCTCACAGCATTCATTCTGCTTTGCCCTCAGATACATGTATTGTGCATGTCTTTGCTCCCTTGGCTTGATTGTAAACTCCCAAAAGGCAGGGACAAAGTCTCAGTGGTCATAACAAATTCACCCTGTGCCAGGCACAGGAATAGTCACTATATGTATATGGAGCTTCATAAATTCATTCATTCATTATTCATTCATTTTGGTAATTATTCCTCCACTTGTGCATGCAACTGGAGGTGAAACTATAAACAAAGCTCCTTTAGCAGCTCTGTGTAGGTAAATGGGTCTCTGTAAGCTTATTGCTCTTCCATGTAATGACGTCAGTGAGGCCCTGTCTTCTCTACATAGGGAGACTCATGCATAAAGGGAAATATGACCAGTAGCCTAGAGAAGCTGAGAGTGGGATGGAGATCAAATGGTCCTGGAGCAGGGGAAGGTCCATGGTTTCGAGGCTGAAAGCAACTGGATTTCAATCCAGGCTCTCCCTCTAATTAACTGTGTTTCCTTGAGCTAGATATGTAACCTCTCTGAGTTTCATAAACTCCAGGACACTCTCTTCAGTCCCCTACACATCTCAAATTCTCTGCCTATGTGCTCCTGCGAGCACATAGCTAACACACCTTTCTTTTCACAAAGACCCAATTTCCAATGAGTACTATTCTACCAGCTGTTTCCCCAACTAGAAGTTGAGCTCTTTGGAGGCAGTGACTATATTTTATTCACCTTTATTTCCCTGGAGCCCAGCATTAGTCCTGGAAAATGGCGATGATAATACTGATGCCTATCACATAGGTTTGTAACTTAGAGATATATTTCTCAGAGCATTTAATATAATGTCCTTTACAAATAGAAAACATACGAAAAGCTTTCAGAGTCACTCAGTAACTGAAATGAGCATTCCTACTGAAATGGATGGTATTATCCCCATTTTACAGTTGGGGTAACTGAATCTCAGAGACATGAGCCTGGGTGAGTTTCTTCTCTGGAAAAACATGACTGGCTGGTGCACAGATTATGTTGGTGATGGTGAGTGTTTGCAGTGGATGAGAGGGTTGCTTTTTCTCCCCAAGAGCCTGATAAGTAGGAGGCTCTGTTCAGAGTGGGTGGGAAACAATTCTGTTTGGAGGCCTTGAGCCCTAGAATTCCGGAGTCCACAACAGGAAGAACCCAGAGATCCTGTAGGAAACATGTCCTCAGGATTAATGGTGGGTCTAAATGCTGAGCGAGGACTTTTCCCTTTCCTCATCTGCATTTGGGAGATCTTTACTTTTCCTTTTTAAAGATCAATGTGCTATATTTCTTTTTTCTGAAGGGACATCTATTAAACCAACGGTGGTTGAGCTCGCAGACAATTCCCCACCATGTAATTAACCCCCTTGGGGTCCCATTAAGATCCAATGATGTTTTGTGATTTTATTAACTAAAAGTAAATAGGGGCAGCATCCATGGTGGAGACTGGGTTTAGAACTCCCGGGCTTTGGAGCACCAGGGTGCACTTTAACACTCTGGGTTCCTGGTCCCCCTGAACAACGTGCAAGCATTTCCCATATGCTCTCGCTTTAATGCACAATTCTGTTGAATCCCATAGGAAAGTATAATATATTGGTTAGGAGAGAATTCTGTGGAGCCAGGCTCCAGCATTACTAACTGAGCAATCTTGGGTAAATTATTTAAACTCTGAGCCTCAGTTTATTCATCTAAAATATGGCAACTACAATAACACCTACTTCCTCAGGGTCTGTAAGGATGGAATAAGATAAGCAGGTGAAGTGCTGAGCAGTGTCCAAAGCACATGTTTAACGTACTCCAAATAATAAGTGTTGTTACTAGCAAGGGCAACTTCCAGCAGGTGGGTGAGCATGGCCCAAGACCACCCTGTGACAGAGTTGGGCCTCAGACCAGATCTGATTGGGTCCAAAGCCAGGGTTCTTTTCTACTTAATTAGTACCACAAACAATCTTTTTCTTTCAAATTGGCCACTGATTTTTGGAAACCAATTATATAGTAAGAGAAGGCATTTATTTGCATGTACTTAGACAGATTTCACAATACTGAAGAGATTGGGAGTAAGAAGGAGAGGATAGTGCGGGGAAGGGGGGAGGGTAGGCGGGAGGGGCTGCCAGAGCTGTTTATGTGCCTGGAAAGGAGCACAGGGTGGCCTTAGTGGGCATGGCCAGGAAGCAGGGGTCTCTTTTAAAATTATATATATATATATATATATATTTCAGAGAGGAAGGGAGAGGGAGAGAGAGAGACATCAATGAGAGAGAATCATTGACTGGCTGTTTCCTGCATGCCCCCTACTGGGGATCGAGCCCACAACCCAGGCATATGCCCTGACGGGGAATCAAATGGTGACCTCTTAGTTCATAGGTCAATGCTCAACCACTGAGCCACGCTGGCCGGGCAGCAGGGATCTCTTAAAGGTCTCTTAAACCACAGTGAGAACTCTAGTTTCCCCTCTCAGAAGGACTGAGACCATTGAAGGACTTGAATTAGGGGTGTGACTTGGTCTGAATTATAAGATTATTCTGGCTGCTAGATGGAGATGATTTGAAAGGCATGATTGATGGGCAAGAGGGAAAGTCAGGAGAACAGTTAGCAGGCAATTGCTGAAGGTTTTACCAGTGTATATTCAGTACCCAGAAGAGCCCCATACCTTTGTAATGTTTGTACAATCCTTTTGGCTCAAAGTATGAATGCATATACCTGGGGTATTTGTTCAAAGCAGTTTTGTCTCCCCATAGGCCTCCAGCATGACCTCCTACTCAGTTCACCCTGTGCAGACAGAGACTCTTCCAGTGAGAGAAATTAGTGTGCTGGGAGAGGCACACTCCCAGGATGCCAGCTGGAGGGCCGAGTCAGGATGGGTGGATGGTCACAAAGGTTTGGGGCTCTAATTCCTTTTCCTACCTGGTGACAGGTCATGGGTATGACTGGCTACCTGCACTGTGAGGCCAGAGCATCCTGGAGGACACACTGTCACCCGCCCTGCGGGTTAGGACAGGAAGTGAGAACCAGCGCAGTTACAGCAGTGCAAACCACAGGCAGGAAACTTGGGGATATGAGAGCAGCATCGCCTGGCTTGGGGCTTGGCCTGCTGCCGGGTTACAGGCCCTCTGTGTCCCCAAGGGCCCAGGATTGTTAGCGATAACAAGCGATAAGGAACTGAGTTTTGTATTGCAGCTGATAGGGAGGGAAGGAGGCAGAGGAGCCAATGCACATTGCTTTAGGGCTGACAACTCTCCGGGGTGCTAGAGAAACCTGCTAGCACACTCAGGCCTGAGGTGGGAACTGTGGGCTCTTGGGAATAAGTCTTCTTAGAAATGTTGGGGCCGAAGGCCCCCCATAACATTCAGTTTAGACAAAGCAGGCTGCAGACCCCGGATGTTCTATACCATGGCAGAACTCATTCCTCTGGGAGTTATAATAACATACTTAGCCTGTCTTCAGAGACTGGGATATTTTACGCCCAATCTCTGGAAGTTCCTCTGTCTTTGGTTGTCCCTGAGGAGGTCACATTGTTGTTTCTAGGTTTCATGAGTTCTGGGTAATAGCTCCAGATATGCCAGTCTGTGCTGTGTGGTTTTAGGCAAGTCGCTGACCCTCTCTGATCTTTCCCAGCCTTCTGTGTACAAAGGGGAGATTATCTTGGTGGCTCAGCCACAGAGAGGTGATAAGCATCAAGCAAGATAATAAGCATGAAGAATTTTGGAAAGTAGAATATAAATGTTTTTAGTATTAGTAATAGTAGTAGCAATAAATTAATATCAGTAGGCCCTTGTTGAACATCTACTATGTACTAAGTGTTGGGGGTGCCCAGATGTATGGCTTATGGATTTTCTACCTCTAGGAGCTTATGGTCCTCATGTATATAATAGTAATACTAGCTAAGATTTATAAAGACCTACTATGTGCCAGGCACTGTTTTCAGTATCCTGTGTACTAATTTGATCATCACAATAACTTTACTCTGTAAGGCACCATTATCACCATTTTATAGATAAGGACACTGAGGCACAAAGAGACCAAGTCACTTCCCCAAAGTCAGGCAGCTGGTAAAAGTTGGTGCCAGGATCAAATCCAGACTAGCTGGTTGTATAATCCATATTCCCAACAGCTATTCCATATGGTCTGTTGAGTAAGAAGCCATGTTGGTGGTTTTTAGGGATCCCCGTGATAGTTATACAAGATTTGTTTGTCTGAGCTCAAAGATTGGGTTATTACCCAGTTCTCCATACAGCCTTGTGAGCTTACCAATCAGAAGTTCAGACAGAGATAACTAAACTCGTTGGAGGGAGAAGTCATTGACACAATGTCACCCAGCAAGTCCTGGGGAAGGAGAGGACTTACAGCAAAGAAAATAGCCACTGCAATCATGCGGTCCACTGAGGAGAGAGCTGGGGAATAAACATCCAAACACTCTTTCATCCATCCTGTGCCAGCCCTCATAGAGCCCCCTATTGGCCACACCCAGTCAGTATCCGGAAGGCAGTGGGGTCCTTGATTGATGGAGGCCACACATGGCAGCCTCCCACGGTAGAGAAGAATGGAGATGGGAACTGTGGGATTAGACAGAGAATACTGAGAGGGATGATAACTGTTTCAAACCAGAGTTTTCTGCCAGTGGAGTCGGAAGCTTTAATCATTCTGTTGGAAGAACATGGTGGTGCTGGTACCATCCAGGGATGGGCTTTGGGAAATCAAAGCTCTGGGTAGCAAGTTTATGATACGGTTCAGTTCTCAACTGACAAGCAATTCAGGATGCCCTGCTTTGAAATCATGTGCAAATGTTATATTAACACCCATCCTGAAAATGTTATTTTTAGGCAAACTAAGTTCATCTTTGCAAAGCTAGTGTTCATGGAACCATACCTGTAAACCACTCCCTCACCAAAAATATAAAAATAAAAGAATAGCAATCCATTTTAAAAAGAATTGTACTACACATTTGAAAGATAGGTAATGGGAAGTCAGACAAGTCGGGAGTTCCAGATTCCTCCCCTGAGAATAGACCATGAGGACCCTCGCTTTTCTCCAACAAGCTGGAAGAGCTCATTTCCCCGCGCAGTGAAAAGTCCTGTGCATCGGGACAGAAAAGTCGACTGTGATTTATCGGAAAACAACTGTTAAACATTTCAGAAATTAAACTTACCAAAATGGAGGGGAAGGAAGGTTAGAATAGATATTCAGAACAAATATCAAATGCCCCACTTTTGTGTTGAAGGATGGGGGTGGGGGAGGTGTTCTTTCTATTGATTCTATTCTTTCATCTGATGGGGATTTATTGAGCTTGTACTTGCTTGGGAGATGCTGCAAAAGATGAATTTTTACATCCAGGACATTATGCATGAGACACAGCCTACCCATGGAGGGAAGAGGCTGTGCTGTTTTTATTTTATTAACTAGTATATATTGAGTGTATCCATCTTAGCTAAGCACTTTCCTTAGTTTATTTCACTTCATCTCATCAACATGCTCATGAGGCAGGTGCTATTATTGTACCCATTTTACAGTTGAGGAAAGTGAGGCACAGGAAGGTTAATTAACTTGCCTAGGATCCCAAAACTGGTGAAAGGTGGAACTGGGAATTCTACTGAAGCTGTTTGATTTCAGAACTACTACCTAGAACCAATTTGCTTGATTGTCTTCTGTACATCTGCCCTTACCTGCAAGATGACTTCTGCATAGAGCAGTTTAATTGAGCTTCTACCACATTCCAGGAATGATCCAGGGAGCTGATCCACTATCTCACATCCTTGTGACACCTCCATGAGGTGACTATCTTTGATTATGCTCTAATTGGGGAACTTGAGACTCAGGAGGTTTTGTGACATTTCTTTGGCTAATCAGTTGCAGAACTAGGGTTCAAAATCATGCTTCCATGCTGTAAAATCTGTGTTCCCTCTTCTAAATGCTGCCTCTGAGCTGCTGCTGAGGTGAACAGTCAGTGCCTAGAGTGAGGGGCCACTGCTGAAGCTGTAGGGGCCTAGTCTCTACCCTGGTGTGGTCTTGTGTGAGCGTGTGAGCTTGCACACATGTATGCATGCAGTATTGCTTGTAGTCCTTGCAGGCCCTTTTATGTACATTGGGAAAAGGTGAAAGGCACCCCCTTAGGACAGTAGTCAGCACCTTTGTGCTGGACATCAGCCCCCCCACTCCAGCTGCTAGAAGTTTACATTTTCCTCACCCACCCCTCCTCAGGTGTGTGTGTGTGTGTGTGTGTGTGTGTGTGTGTGTGTATGTAAAGGTGGATGGAGAGTATGGGGAGCCCTCAGCACTGTGCAGCCTGCACTGGTCTCCACATGGCCCATCCTGGGCACACACAACCAATCATTCTCATCAGTTGTAAGAATGAAATCAATACCAGCAAAGCCCACATATTTTTCTGCCACAAAACCCGACTTGGGCACATCTGTTTCTTCATGATATTTTTACCATTATTTTCCTCTCATTCAAATATGGATGATCTTGGAGCTATTAAACAGTTGTTTTCATAAATAGTCCACCCTAGCCCTCCTAGGGTCCTCAAAGAGTTTTCCCATCACCAGGTGGAGAGAAGTTCCCTCTTAGGAGAAAGACAGCTTGGATGGTGAACTGGGAATCCAGATGGGGCCCTCGTTGCTCCCCCAACAGGACCCCTTGAGATAGCTCTAAGCTTTCTTCTACCCCAAGAGCCCTTGAGCACATCCTTCCTGTGGAATGCAGAGTCCATTGCTCTGCTGGCCCAACAATGTACATCCAAACCTCAAAGGTCACATGCAAACGTCCAGAGCTGAAAGGTTTTGTTTTTGTCAGCCAGAGATCAGTACCATGTACTGGTTTGCAAATTGTCTAGAAACTGGTTTGTGGGAGAAATGATTGAGACAGGAGGAATCCACAGGGCTGGGGGAGCCTTCCTGGAGATGAGCCTTTGCTTATTGGTGCCTCCAGCTTGAATTCAAGGTAAAGACAGATGTTTTTGTTCAAAGAGCTATGGGATCCTGGAAGAGGTTGCCTCAACAGGTAGTGAGTTCTTTATCATGGGGAACATTTTAAAAAAGGAATCTGTAATAGGAGGTGTTGGAGAAGAAATGCATGCATTGGGTGACAAGTTGGAAAGATGACTTCTCGAATCGCTTTCTCCCCTGAGATGTCGAGTTTGTAACTGATCGGCTGTCTTGTCAAGCATGCATCTGTGACTGTCACATTTGCCACCGCTAATCAAAGTGGTTACTGATTACAAACACAAGCCAAGGGGGATGTTGAGAACTGACGCATGTGAGCTCTTAGCCTACATGGATATGGGTTCCAGAGTGGCTCTGGCATGAGCGGTGTGACCTTGGGCAAGTTTATGGAACATCTCTAAGCCTCAGCTTTCTTGTCTATAAATTGAAACATACCTATCTTATAGGGAGTTTTGCAGATTCAGTGGCCCCCTAGATGCCAAGTGCTTAGTGCTATGACGATGGCAGGTATACACATTTATTGGCAGTGAGTGCCAGGCCCAAGCTGTTGTGAGCCCAACAACATGCTTATTTTATATTGCTGCACTTGCGTGGCTCTCTGAGCTCTGAATGCATTCTGTGTCTCCCCTTACTTTTGAAATTAACATGCATTAAATGCAGTAATGCTTTTATCAATAAAGATGATAAAGCTTTCCTGGGAAGTATAGCCTTTCTGAAATGAAGACCTGAATTTTATTACTGTTTATATTCAGATTTTCGACTGCCCTATGGTTAACCCATTTTAATCCTCTCTCTCTCTCTCTCTCTTTCTCTCTCTCTCTTACACACACACACACACACACACACAAATACTATTATTTTAAAAATGTGTTTTCTCTGCTATGTGAATGAGGTGAGGTATTGGAGGGTATTTTTCTTTCCTTTATTCTTTTTGCAAAGGAAACACCTTTTCGGGTTGGCATGATATTAATAAAAATAATAAAGGAGAAGGTTTGGAGGGAAAAGGTAAATAAGGCAATTCATACATCATCGGGGAGAGACACAGGAGTGAGGCAGAGAAAAATCACCGTCCTGTGCTGTGAACTGGGGGATTTTCATGAGTCAGCTCGTTTTCTGCTTTCTGGGCTCCCAGCTGCTGCTGCTGTGGGGATGGCTCTATGCTCTCAGAGAGGCTGGGTCTGGCTTGGAGACCTCTCATAATTAGCTGTGTTTCTTCTCTGCCACAGGTGCTAATAGAGGCATATCTTCACGGGTAGCACCTTAAAATTCAGAAGATTCCCTCGTTGCCCCAACCATGCACACACACACACACCACATACAGGCAAATACACATGCACACTTTGAGCAGTGGTGACAATGGAGGCCTTCCAGTGTGTACCTACGTGCAGGAGTGATTGATTCGTGATGTGCAGGGCCCAGAGCAAAAAAAAAAAAAAAAAAAAAAAAAGTAAAGTGGGGCCCCTTGTTCAAAAAATCTGAACAATTCAGGACAGCAACAGCAGACATTCAATGCCCAGAGTCCTGGGGGCCTGTATAGGTCACACACTCAAGAAGCTGTCCCTGGCTGTTGCCTTTTTAGGTCACAAGCCTGTGGGTGTGACAGTAAGTAGAGCCCAGGTAGTTTTATGCAGAATGGTCCCTTTGATGAGCAGCTACCTCAAAAGTGGGTGAAAATGCAACAGAACCTTCCATTCTGGAGTCCAGTTCATCAGATGGACAATGTATGGCCGTATCCCAGAGGTGTGGGCAGAAACAGTAGGCTTATCTGAAAGGGTGATCGGTGACTATCAGCAAATTGATGGGAGATGCCCCACCTCTAGGGATCCATCAGAAAGCCTTATTAAAATTCCAGAAATATATAACAACAATTGAAGGCTCCTCTAAAATCATCTCTTCTACCAGCCTAATTTTTGCAATGTGGACACTCAGGCCCTGAGAGAAGGGAAAGATACTTCTAGTAAGAATGAGTCCTTATTGCACCCCTAAGCACTTTACATGTATTTAACTCACAACCAACACCGGAGGTAAGCATAGCTGTTATGCTCATTTTATAGGAAAATAAACTGAGGTGCATTCAAGTTCACTAGCTTTCCAAAGATCACATAGCTGGCAATTGGCCTTATAAACCTGATTCTGGAAATCTCCTTTGTAAGTGCTCTGTCATATCCAAAGCAATGGAGGGTTAGGGCCACGGTTCCCACTCCCAGTTCAATATACACTCCCCTTTCCTGTAGCTGCCTGTCTCCTGCTAGGAGTCGTCTGATGGCCCCTCTCCATTGTGCCACTCGTGAAAGCCGGAGGTGGATCTTTCAGCCAAGTGAATGCTCACCAGTAGACACAGAGAAGGCATTGAAAGAAAGCAACTGTCAGAACCCAAGAAACAAAATGAGTTCCGTCCCTTTGTGGAAGAGAGTGCAGTGATCTCAAAACCAAGGCCTGGAAAAGCACTCATCCCCAGAGAAATCAAGGCCGGGCCAGGCCCCAGGCTCCTGCCACGAGTGAATTACATGCTTGGACCAAGGTAACAGAGGCCTTGGCCAATATCCACAGGTCTTTCCTGCCCTGTGCTGGCCTAGCTCCAGCTGCATCCAGCTAGGCCTGGGAAGACAGCTAGGAAGACAGGAGAAGGCCTCATCGGAGCTGGTCTCAGAGCCCCAGCAGGGCCTCGCGTTCCACCCAGCAAGGACCTCCGTTGCCAACACACTTGCCAGCCAAGCTGTGTAAACATTCGAGCTCTTCTGGCAGAGCCGATGGCAGAGGGGAGAAACAAGGCTCTCCCACCAGCCTGGATGTGGCCGAATGTGCCCTGCCTCGTGCGGACTTCCTTCCTCAGTGCTCCTCTACCCTCCTCCTCCCTCAGAACCACAGGCCTGGAGGGCTTTCTTAGAGGCATGTGTGGTTCAGGGCTCGTTTCCCTTTGCAAAGCTGTGTCCTATTTTTATTCGGCTTCCGCTTAGAACACCCAGAGTTTGCTCCCTAGTACCGAGCCTCACAGATGGTGTCACCAAGGCAGTAAACAGCCAAGTGACTGCAGTGAGGGGACTCACCTATGTGTCTAGGGCAGAAACCCTGAAGGGAACACAGAGACAACCATGAAAATTAATGCGCCAGTGATTATGAGTTTTAGTTTAGTTTAGAAATTTAGAAACAGACCCTTTCCCCTAATTTAAACAGAATGAGATTTGATAAAACCCAACTCCAATATTTTTAGGTCATGATAATTAGTTGTTGTAAATATATTCACAATGGTAACATACAAACTTTGAAAAGAGAAAGTGGTTATGAATACTAAAAAAAAAATGGGTTATTTAGCAGTTCTTAATGCAATGACATATGTTTATCAGTTGACTTATTATAGATTTCCAAAATATACTGTTAAGCCCTAGTCAGTTTGCCTCAGTGGATAGAGCATCAGCCTGCGGATTGAAGGGTCCCTGGATTTGATTCCAGTCAAGGGCACATACCTTGGTTGCTGGCTTGATTCCCAGTCCCTAGTTACAGAGTGAATATTCATCCAGTTTTACCTCCCATACTGCCATTAATCCAACTCCAAGCTCTCTTTCTCTCTGCATTTTTCATTGGGGGAATGAATTCCACTGCCAAGTAGGAGACCGGTCCTTCCTTGTAGCCTAGGGGTAATGGTGGCTCTTTCTACTTATTTCTCCTCTTCCTCCTCCTCCGTCTCCTCCTTTCCCTCTCTCTTCTATCCTTGCTTCTTTTCCTTCTATCAGGTATGGCTTGTGTTGGGTGTGCAATTTTGTATGTGGTGTCCGAGTCCTCCCGTGTCCTGGTAACTGCCTTTGCCCTGTGGCTGGATGAATAGCTCTTGCTTCTTTTCTCACCAAAGCATTTGTGCTCTAGTTCCTTGTCCCCAGGGGCAAGCCTCATGCCTCTGAGCCCCCAAGGGAGAGCTTGGCCCCTGGGAATGCAAGCACAGACCCCAGGGGTCTCATTTTACGGTCTTGCTGAATCCCTTGGACACTTAACAGGCCTTGGTGGATGGTTTGGGCCCTATGGCTAGTGCTGGTTCACCCGAGAGGTGCAGCTCTTTAGGCCTGTCTGTCCCTCATCTCAGGTCCCAGTGTCCTGGGAGTGGCTGTTTGTCCCAGCACTATGATTTTGGACAGGAAGCAAGAGCTTCCGGACCAACTGGTGATCAGAAGACTCTTCCCCTAGGAACAACAGGTCCCTTTTTCTGTGGCCTTTTTATAAATTTTAATCTTCCTCCTTTGACAAACTTCCCTCCTCTCCCATGACTGGGGACAAGGACAAACCAGCACTACAAAATAGATCCAACCCTCCACATGGTCACCTGCCCAGTGGAAAAGCACTCGCTATCTTATCGCTGCCTCATTCTGTAGAGAAATGAGAAATATGGGGTCAGAAAAAAAATCCATAATCTGAATTTCCAGATTACCTTAAGAATTGTGGAGGGTTTTTGTTGTCGTTGCTCAGAAAACAAAAGCGCCGATGCTATAAGATGAATTTTTGCTAAGTGTCAAGATCTGCCACCTGTATTCCTCCTATTTGCAATTTTTATTTTGAAAACAAGTTAATAAATTACCTTTTTAGTAAGATGTATGTTTGAAAATGTAGATGGAAACAATGCCTTTCTCAGCTACCCCTTGGGTTCTGTTTTCCTGAGATGTATACAATGCTCAACTCACTTGCAACTGAACGTAAGCCAGGAAGGCAAATATGGAAACCCTAAAACAGAATTAAGCACTCCCATGGGAGACAGAGTGGTAACTCCACACTGTGTGTGTGCACACATACATTGTCACGGCCTTGAGCCAAGATAAGGGAGGTGTAGAAGATAAGCACTCCCATGGGAGACAGAGTGGTAACTCCACACTGTGTGTGTGCACACATACATTGTCACGGCCTTGAGCCAAGGTAAGGGAGGTGTAGAAGAATGGTGTCCCCTCCAAAATCTGGCAAGAAAATATAGAGAACAGACTGCTCATCCTATTGTATGGCATTGCCTGCCTAGCGGCATGTTCTATGTTATATTCATCCATCATCCATTCATCTATCCATCTATCTATGCATCCATCCATCCATCCATCCATCCATTCATTAATCCATCTATCATCTATCCATCGATCACCCCTCCTTCCCTCCTTCCCTCTACTCAATGAAGAATTATTGGGTAATTGTCCTGAGCCAGACATTATGCTCCATGAGTTATGTAGGACTCTCACTTAATCCTCACAATAGCCCCACAAGGAAAGGCACTTGTTATTTTCCCCAAAGTAAGAAAGCAAAGTCTCAAAGAAGTTAGTAACTTGTCCAAGTCGTGCCGCTGAAGAGGCTGAACTGGAATTCAGCCCCTTGTTGTCTAACTCCAGAGCCTGAGCTTCTGTTACATCAACCTATCCCATGAAATGGGAGTGTGGAGGGGTCAGGTGAGTGCCATGAGCTGGAAGGGATAAGAGGGGAAGGGATGGGGATGACTTATAATAGGCAAATTGGTTCAGTCCTGCCTCCTTCAGAAAAGGGTTTCAAATGTCTCAACTTAGCTATATTTAAATTCATGTTACAGCAAGATAACCCTGTCGAGGTTGCTTCAACAGGAGGTAAAATGTCACTTGTGGATATCTCATTCTAGGAAACATTCTGGTAGATAATATCTAAAATCACATGACTGGAAGAACTTATCCTTTGATGAAATCTTTGAGTACTGGAAAATTTCAGGAGATACTGAGTTCCTGTACATAACATGTATGTACAATAGGCTATGCATGTTAGAGATAGAAATTATAGACTTGATTATTTCATTTATTTATGAATACTTGGCCTAATTCCATACATAATTTATGGGATATATCAACAAAGAATAGATAACCAAAATAAAAAAGAGAATGATGTAAATAGCACATTATAAAAAGAAATCAAGACTAGGGAGTAACTATAGGGCAGAAGTGCAGACCAAACACAATTGCTCTGATCTGCCCACACATTTAACTGTGAGCTTCCTGGTGAACAAAGCACAAAAGGAAATAGAATCAGTCATGTGATTTTCCTTGTCCAAGAAGAGAAAACAAGGCAGTTTCTCTAAGGGTAAAGATGCAGAAAAGTTCACACTCTAGAGGTTAGATGCAGAGAATCCAGCCATAATGATACCCACAGAATGAGCCAAACAAGGCAGCCATGGCCACTCCAGTGCAGTGCGGAAGTGGGTCCTAACTGCAAAAAGGGATTTTAAACTGGGTATTACAGTAGCTTAGTCTTTGAGAATTTGATTTACTTTAATTTTTAAGAGCTCTTGGCAAATGTAGGCTCTTTTTAATAAAATTTGTAACTCATCTAAGTTCTGGTAGCTCTGTAGTTGTGGGGATTTAATGAGGAATTTTAGCTGCTTAGTAAACTTTCTGGCACATTATAGACACGCAATAAAAATTTTCTGAGTGAATGAATGGAATACAAACAAGGTGGCTGTTGAGAAATGAGGAACAGGGGATGAATTTAATAAAATATTGAAAATTCTTCAAATTGAGGAATAATTGATTTCTGAACTGGTGTCCTGTCCTTAAGCAAATCACCCTTCTGAACAACTTTACACCTGAATTTCAGTGCTCAGACATTCCTACAATGCTAGAACTAGAACATACTAGTTTACTGGTTCTCATGATGTTTGGCTCAATTCCTCTGATAAAAGTAGGTAGCTTTTTAATCAACTTATTAAGGCATACTTATATAGGGTATCCCCCCAAAATGTATACACACACTGAATAATTATAAAGGCAGTGTTTATTAAAAGACATTTCATTTTCAAAATTGAGCTATCAGCTGTTAAAGTAGGTATGCATTTTTTTACCTTCCCCCATTCCCTTTTCCTCTGATAATCACCCCATACTCTTGTCTGTGTCCATGAGTTTTATGTTTGTTTGTTTTGTTTGACTTTTTGCTTAATCCCTTCATGTTATTCTTTAAGGTCAGGATTTAGATGGAGCAGAGGTTCAAAAGTGTTGACACTACTCATTAAGTCCAACCCTTTTATTTTAGCCATGGGAAACTGAGGCCAGCAGGCTTATCATAGACCAGTCAACGGACAAGCTGATGGAGCCATTCAGTGTCTTGGGCCAGTGCTCTTCCCACCACATGACCTGCCTGAACAACTCTGGTACTTACAGCTCAGGGTCTCTTGGAGAAAAACCCGTAGAGAGAGTAGGTGACATACATTTCATTGAAGTTAAAAATTGCAGTGGTGATGGAAATTATTCTGAATTATCCTCAGAATTATTAAAAAATGATACCCTTAAATAAATGTTTGAAAGAAATGAGTTTTATTGGGAATAATACCCAGCAGCCACTTCTCAGAAGTCCAAAGAGAGAAGCAAATTAAGAGATGCCCTTCAAGCAGTTGGGGAAAATAAAACATACATTTCCTAATAAATAGCTCACCAATCCAATTATAACATTCAAATCAAGGAGAGAAAAAATATGGTATCAAATATAATGAAAGCTTCCTTTCCCATGGAAAACACAGCCTGCTTCTCATTGTCCAGTGCTGAAGGGGATTTCAAAGTCAGCATTTAGAGGAGAGGGGAAAATGCCATGTAAATCAAAGTGAAATAATCCAGATTTTCTGGTAGGAGAAAGTTCAGTTGTTTGATGTAATTTTGACATTCATCATGATTTCAGCATCAACACTGCAGTTGGGGGTTTGGGGTATCTCCGTGAGAGCTTACCAATCAGGAAAATCTAAGTTAGACTTTAAATGAAATGTGACCTTAGATAGTTTGGAGTAATATAAAGTCCTCTACTAGGTTTGCTGTCAATAGAGAAACAGAAAAGACGTGTTCCCATTTGTAGTGAGTTGACTAGCATCCCCCAAAATCCATGTTATCCAGAACCTCAGCATGTAATGTTATTTGGAAATAGGTTTCTGTGGATGTAATTAGTTAAAATAAGGTCATACTGGATAAAGATGGGCCCTACCACTAATGACTGGTATCTCTCTAAGAAGAGGAGAGGACACACACACACACACACACACACACACACTCACACACACATAAGAGAGGGATGTGATGATGGATACAGATATTGGAGTGATGCAGCTAAGAGCCAAGGAACACCAAGAATTGCAGGAGCCACAGAAGCTGGAAGAGGCAAGGAAAAATCCTTCCCCAGGAGCCTTCATAGGGTGTGTGGCCTTGCTGACACCTTAATTTAGGCCCCCAGGCCTCCAGAACTATGATAGAATACTTTTCTGTTGTTTTAAGCCATCCATCAGGGCACCCTTTATGGCAACCCTAATTGACCAATACACTGGTGCTGTGTCAGGATCCTCTTTCTAGAAACAGGAACCCATCCATGATCATGATGTAGAAATATGAGGAATCCGAGCAGTGACTTTTCCTAGCAGAGAGACTGGGTTCATGGTAGTTTGAGTCAGCATTTAAAATTCTTCCAGATACCCTCTGAGAAGTTCTAGCTACTTCTCCCTTCCAGTGAAGGAGACACAGGGGCCTCGGTGAACCCTAAAGCTTCCAGCAGGAAACCAATCTGCATCCCTGCTGATGTTTGTTCAACTTTTACAGTAAAACAGAGTAGTGGTGCTGACACAGAACACCTCTCCTGGAAGATGAGCCCCTGATGGCTTCCTAGGCTGCATGCTCTGAGCTCAGGAGAGCTTGAAGGAAGAGCCCTGGTGTCTCTTTTCTGCCTGGAACCACCCAGCCTCTAAAGGGACTCCATTGGGTTCATAATCTCCAACCCAGTGGGAAGAGACAGTGGTTTAGAGCCACATGAGAGATGCTGGGGGCAAGGGGAGCTCACATGACAAGTGTCCACTGGGGTCTGACACATGATATCTGCTCTTCTGCAGAGAGGGGTCTTGTTGATACCTCTAGGTTACCATAGCCTGGAAGCCTGTTGTGCAGACAGAGGTTGGTCTAATCCTGAACAGCACATACCACCCAGTAGATAACACTGCCTCATGAATAAGTTTAATGGTGGTGGCAAATGAGATTATTGTTCACAGTTCTCCAGCCACTCCACTTCCCTCTCTAATAGGATTGAGCTTCTACATTAGTTTCCCATGACTGCTTTAATAAATTGTCACAAACTGAGTGACTTAAAACAACAGTAATTTATTCTCTCACAGCTCAGAATGCCAGAAGTCTGAAATTCAGATGTTGGCAGAGCCCTTCTCTCTCTGGAGACTCCAGAGAAGAATCTGTGCCTTGTCTCTTCCAACATCTGGCTGCTGTTGGCATTCCTTGGCTTGTGGCTGCATCTTTCTCTTCTCTGTCATCATAATGCCTTATCCTCTCTACCTGTCTTTAAACGCTTTCTCTTTCTCTATCATTAGGATATATGTGATCACATTTAGGGTCAACCTAGATAATCCAGGATAAATTTCTCAAGATGTTAACTTAATCACACCTTTCTTCATAGAAGGTAATATTCACGGATTTAGGGGAGTGAGAGGTTGGCATATCTTTTTGGAGAGCTAACATTCAGCCAGTGATAGCCTTCATGCCATGTGGTTTTTCACTGCCTCTCATTGCAGTAGGTGAGGTTACCTTGGGAATTCATGCATTTTTTGCTCTCTCTTCTTTCACTCCTGTTCTTTTGCCATGAGATGAGTGCATCCCAGATAGTGGCTGCTCCTTCATTCTACAACCAGAATGAGACCCAGGAGGAAAAGACCTGACCTAACTCAGAGCTTACAACAGAGATGAGGGGGTCATGCAGGGAGAGTAACAAGGTCGGGAGCAGCTAAAAAATGCATATTGTACACTACAGAGATTCAGGGGCTTCTTGTTACTACAGCAAAAGCTGACTAATTCAATGGATGTTGTATCTTGGTTACAAGTAGACTGTAATACTTCTAGGACTTTGAGCGTGATGGTCTCCCTATAATGTCTGACACCTTATACATCTGGGGAGTACTTCTTTTATAAAGGTTTTTTAAAAATCTAGATGGATTCTTTGCAAGTATATTCCCATAATGCTTTATTTCCACACATGTATCTAGCCCTTTAGTGTGTCTGTGGGGTCAGGGACAGTGTCGAAGTGTTTCTGAAAGAATGCATAACAATGCAAATGAGTGGATGACAGGAGCAGCCACAACTTCTGAGAGCTGTAAGAATAAAAAGCAATTTTGCACTGGGCTAGGGTATACAGTGGTTACTTCCAAGGGTCCTGGAGTTGGACCGCCTGGGTTTGAACCCAGATCTTCTACTGAGTACGAGTGGGAACTTGACCTAGTTCCTGAACATCTCTGTTTCTGCCCCATGTGCAGAACTGAAATATGAATAGCCCCCCACTCACAGGGCTGGTGTGATTTGAAAATTAGTAAGCACTTGGAACAGGGGCTGGCACCAGGTAGGCACTCTCTCAGCCAGAGCTCCACAAACTTCAGCCTATGGGCCAAATCTGGCCTGCTGCCTGTGTTATATGGCCTGGCGGCTAAGATCGGCTTTTGTATTCTTAAATTGCTGAAAACAAATTTCTTAAAAGGGTAATATTTCAAGACACATAGAAGTTAAGTGAAATTTAAATTTTAGGTTTATTGGAACACACCCATGCCCGCTTGTGGACATGCTGTCTATGGCTGTGTTTGTGCTACAATGGCAGAGGCGAGTGGTTGCGACATAGACCCCATGGCCCACAAACCCCAAAATATTTACCACTGATAAAGTTTTCTGGCTTTTGATCTTAGCTCTTACGACTTATAGTCTTAGCAGATGAGCTCAGCGGCCAGTCAACACTGCCTCTCTGCTTGACCACACTTCAGTCGGCCAGTCTGAGGATGATTTCTGCAAAAATGACCCCAGATGAGCAGTGCTGTTGCTTTCATCCAGAACAGGGACAGCAAGAAATGGAAATCCCCACATTCATGTCTTCTCCCTTGATTTTTGTCATCTGGGTGCATTCTTCATTACTCTCAGAATGATGTACCTCAGGTAATCAATGAGTAAATAGGAAACAAACATAACAAATAAGTAGATGTGAAAAGAAGACCAAGATTCAAGGGTTACATATTCACAGCAGTCTCAGCTTTCTCTGATTTACTGTGAAAAATCAGAGGCTTCTGCTTTTCTGCTTCATTCTCCCTTCCAGGTAATTAATTAATCGATTCAGTAATTCATGAACATGTACATATTGAGTACTCATTATATCCCAAGCATTGTGGCAGGTTCTGCGGCTCACATAGTGCACAGAATGAACCCTCTTGTCTAGACCTCACCAAACTCCTTGTCTCAGGGCCAGTGTAGGCCCATATTGGGCCTTGGGGTGAATTAGATAAAGGTACAGGTACCCCATTTTTTCTGGGCAGAATGCATGGCTTAGCATATGTAATAAGGACTGGATATCAACCCGTCATTTCTCAAGCCCTTGACCTTGTGCAGTGCCCAACTGAAACAACTATGCATGGCTTCGAGTCTGCTGGGAGAGCTAACTGTGACGGGAGAGACATGGGCGACAGAGGGGAAAGGGAGTTTGAATGTCATACAAGGCAACATCTGACCCAGCCCTGATTGAGCCCAAAGAGGCATCTCAGAGAGGGTACCTGCAGCAGTGGAAATAGGCATACAATAAGCTCTATCCCTGGCCCCTCTGTTATTGTTTCTTTTAAACACAGGGATTCCGAGGCATAGAGAGTTCAATTTTTCTTTGCCTGTTTCTGAAACTTCTTTGTAAAAGAGAAAATTTATATGCCACCACTTAGGCCTTTTCAGTACAGTCACTGGCATTGCATTTTGGTGAAGACAGTAAATGACTTCAGAGAGTTGGGAGACCTGGGAAAGATGTTTTTATTATTATTATTATTCAGAAGCTTTTATTTGATGATATAAATCGTTACACTCACTTAAGTTTCTGCCTCAACCAAGACCAAGAATTACATCTACCAATATTCTCAGGCCCACTGCTACCATACAGAACCTTAAATTATAACTTGTGAGAAAAAGAAATAATCAGGGGAAATTTATCATGATCGGAAAAGTCATATTCTGGAAAATCAAAACACATTTGGGTATAGGGATGAATTTGCATGTGTGGCAGGCTTACATATTAAAACAACAGTGGATTTCATAGGCAAGACCTTCTTCTCTCTCCTCTGGTGTGTTTATTTTCATAGCCCCATCGTTTATTAATTATCCTTGCATTTAAGTCATCTCTAGACATTGTCCTCTGCGTTTTGAAGAGAAGACCCTTCTATATGAATCCCTTCATTGAAAACTAAGTCCATATGGAGTTTTCAATCTATATAGATGAAGGCAGACATACAAGGTATGTTATAGAATTCCACAGTAAGAAAGTGCTCTTTTAAAAAAACTCAGGGAATTTCTAGTAACAGCTGTGATAACAGAAACCAGGGAGTCATGCAGGGAGAGTAATCAAGTACAGTAAAAGAATTCAGGTTGTGTATTTGAAACTCACTCTGTATGACAGTTCTAAGGCTGCTCACTACACTCGTCAATGCCAAGATACCCTACCCGCCACAGAAATTAGCAACCTAGTAGCCTTTCTTGAATCCCAGTATTTGTTATGATCTATATATATAAAAGGCTAAGTGACTGACCGTTTGTCTGCCTGTCTGACCGACTGGCCAGTACATATGACACACACTGGCAATTTAAAAATAAATGTTGATAAAGCTCTCGCTGACGCCAATTGCAAACGTGTTTCGATCTGTCATTGTCGATCATGAATTTAGTTGTTTTTGTTGACATTCTGAAGCTAAAAGAAAGCAGCAGCATTGACAGAATATGTATAAAGACCAACTATTGGCACAACCTGACACTTCTATTATAGAGAAAGGGCAAATAGTGATATTAGAATATTTCTTCTAATTAATTTCCTTTCAATGTGCACAAATCCGTGCACCAGGCCACTAGTATCATATAAAATCTTGCCAGGGAACCCTTTTCCACATGAAGGCAAACTCTCATCTGGAATTCCCTATTCTCCTTCCTTGCTATATTGTTTTTTCTAAAACTTATCACCATCTGACATAACATGTGTATTTGTTAGCTAATGCTGTGTAAGAAATACCCCAATACTCAGTGGCTTTAAAAGGACAACATTATCACATACTGTTCATGGATCAGAAACCTGAGTATGGCTTAGCTGGATTCTCTAGCTCATAGTATCTTACAAGGCTGCAACTGAAGTATTGGCTAGGACTGTGGCCATCTCAAGACTTAAATGGGAATCACTGAGAGCCGTTTTAGAAGCTGCATATTAAACCACATAATTTAATTAGTTATTTGTATATTATCTCTATCCCACTAAACTAGAAACTACATAAGAGTAAAGATTTTTCTGGTTTGTTCCTCACTATACCCACAATCCCAGATATTTGTTGAATGAATGAATTCAAATTTGTTAAGTGAATGAACCAATATAGAGATTGCTTTTGCTCCTCCAGAGAAGACTTTTGTGTGTCTTATTTATTTTCCTTCTTTGGGGCAAATAAACCTGGAGGGTTTTTGTTTGTTTGTTTGTTTGTTTTGTTTCATTTGTCAGCGTCAAAAGTTGAGATAGTGTAAAAGCTCTTTAGGAGAACAGTTGTGAAAGTAAGAACAATGCCTCTCCAAAGATGTCCATGCTCTAACCTCTAAAACCTGTGAGTATGTTACCTGGGAAGATGGCAAAAAAAGACTGCAGCTGTGATTGAAGTTATAGACCTTGAAATAATTTTGGATTATATGGGTGGGTCTAATCTCATCACCTAAGTTTTTAAAAAGGTAGAATCATTCCTAGGTGGGTTTAGAGAGAGATCTGATGACAGAAGAAGGTCTGAAGATGGAAGCTTGAGAAGGACATGATACCATGGCAAATTCTGAGTGTAGGGGAATATGTGTAAAAACTGGAAAAAGTCCTCTGGGAGCTGAAAGCCACCCCTGCTAACAGCCAGCAAGGAAAAAGGGAAGGCAGTACTATAACCACATGGAATTTAATTCTGCCACAACTTGAATGGGCAAAACTTACTCTCCCATTGAGCCCCCAGAAAGAAACACAGCTTGCTAACACCTCGATTTTAGTTCTCTGAGAACCACGTGGACTTCTGACCTCTAGAACTATAATTTAATAAATATGGTTTGTTTTCATCCACTAAATGTGTGGTCATTTGTTATGGCAGCAATAGAAAACAAATATAACTGTGTTCACCAGCCTTGGCTAAGCTAAGCATGAGAAAGGTTTTGGAAATGTTTAGCATTTGCTGTCACTGTTTAAATGACCCAAGGATCATAAATCCTAAGCCTTTTGAAAGAGAGCCTGATTTTCAGGGAAATCCTGATAGAACCAGGGATTGTGGACCTCAGGAAAGAACATTCCAGTTTTTATTAATACCCACCCACAAAGGATCAGAGACTTGGGATCAGCTTCTTGCTCTTGATAAGGCTTTGAGGAGGAGTCTTCCTTTGGAAGTTGTTGTCTCAGGAAGTCCTGGTATCTTCTTTCCAAGTCAACATAAAGAGAACATTGCCACGAGAAATACACATTAATGCAGGAGGTGTATGTAGGCTGTCCTTAGCCTCCCACTTTTTATTGTTGTTTTTTTTTTGAAGTAATCTTCTTATGGAAGTACGACTAGTATGCTATGACTAGTATGCTGTAAAGAGCACAAATCAATAGATTTTTCCAAAGTGAAAACACCTATGTGAGAGTCATTGCTTGTTCATACAGCAATGGTTGATTCTCATTGCTGAATGGCAATTGGATGGACAGAGTACAGTTTACCTTTTTACTGTTGAGGGACATTTCAGTTCTTTGGAGCTGCTATGAAGTTCTGATACATGAACACATTTTTGTTGGGTATATATACCTGGGATGAGGTGATTCTTAGGTCAAAAGCACTGTTTTATGTTTTGCTAGCTACAGAGTATGCAAGCCTAGGGCTAAATGACATGAAAGACATGAGTTGTGTAAATACAGGGTGGGATCTTGTTTTTACTTCAGATTCTGATATTTGCTCATCATGGATTGCTGGGCATCGATTTTGATTTTTTGTATTAATTGTAATTTTAATTTTTGGTGTTCCCTTAAATTTTACACCCAACATGAAAGTCCCACTCTCCTCACCCTAGTTCCAGCCCTGACCAGGTCTAAGAAACATAATAGATGTCTCCTGTCTACATTCATCATGTTTGGTCCCCAAAAGTCCATGGAGGCTGTATCAGCTTAAACAGTGCACTAAACACCTGGTCTTCAAAGCTTATGCTTATGCCCACACTGTCTCTTCAGGGCATTTTATTTTCAAATTTTATTTTTATTCACAAAGACCTTTGAGATCTGTTGGCCTGGGGAAAGATATTTCAAGTTTGACATTTAATTAATTAATTGTGTTGGGGTGACCATGCTGGCCTATTAGGCTCCCATTCTCTGTATTAGACTATGTAAAAAAAATGATAATAATTTTCAAAAGAAGGGTAGAGGAAGGTTGCTGTTTATAAAGGTCTGGCTGGTGGAGGAGCTGCACTCACAGCCAGATCAGGCACAAATGCTCCTCACTAACATCCCCCTTTCCTCCACTTCTTTACCAGGAAGACATTCTCTATCACCCATTTCCTATCTCTTTAGCCAGCTCTAACCCAAGGCTTTCATGAGCAGGTATCAGCCTGATAGGATGAGACTTTCCAGGGCTTGGTTTATTGGGTTTAGGTAAGCAAATTCTCTTTAACAAACTGTTCATCAGTTGGCCTAATTTACTCATCCACAGCAGAACGTTTATTATTTTGTTACGTGCAAATGTTTGGCTGTTCTGGATAGAGCAATGGTCCATGCAAACCCAGGCTCCTTTACAGATGGGAGGCAGGGGAGAGCTGGGCTTGGAAACTGAGGTTCTGAGTGGAATGATGATGATGGATTTCACGAGGGGGAAATGGCCATGGAATGATGACTTCAGAATTGATAGGGACCCGGGAATGTAAAGCTGAGCCTGTATTGTGTCCCTGCTAGGAGGAATCAGCACTAAGCATGTGATTGCACTGTAGGGAAAGAGTTCTGCTTGCCTGTTTGTTTGGCTGACCAGGGGTTTTGCCCTCATGTCTGTGTGCTGGTTAATTTCAGGAGGCAGCTACTGCTTCCCAATCACTGGGCTCCCCCAACACCTGATCAGTTTGGTGTCTGCTTCATTTGTGATGTGGGCTATGCCTTCATGTCTGGTTCTCACCATTGATTTAAGCTGTCAGGCCTGCCCTACATATAGTCAAACTGGTGGGCTCCCAGATTGGTTGGTCTTAAGTCTAATTACTAGCCCTCCTCCTCGCACCTTCATATTGTGTTCCTATCCTATCTGAATCAGACTATGTGTGGCATGTTCCCAGTTGTAGATTCTCATTACCATTTTCTCATTCCTAACATGATTTCTCCAATGTGCACTCATGGTTCCCCTCATTATCACCATTATCATCTATCAATAATGTGATCAAACATCCTCAATAAACCACAGTGTCTGCTCCTTCTCCCTCCTTTCCCTTGTTAGAGAGCCCTGAGTACCGAGCACTGCTGAGGACTTGACAGCCCAGGAGTGAGACCCAGACAGTTAGAAATATCAGAGTTGGAACATGATTTTGTTCTCATTACCAAAGAAATAGATATCTGTGTATCTTAATGCACATAACTTAGAAAGTGAAAGTACTCCATAATCTGTCCCAACCTATCCAATGGTTGGGCATATGTTCCTCCAAGTCTATTAGTATACTATATTTACGTTTGTGTATATGTATATGTGTATCTACTAGTATTTTTATGTTCACTTAGCCATACATCTGAGGTATCTTTTTATGTCAGTACATAGAGATCCGTCTCATTCTTTTTAATGGCTGCAGTGAGTTGTATTGTATACATGTACCATAATTTATTTATCCAATTAAAAGTGGAGAATCTTAAAGCACAGCTAGTGCTTTCAGGCAGAGGGATCTTCTCTACAGCACTTCTGAGGGATACTAGCCCGGCCCACACAGGTCCTGGGTTTCCTCGGGCCCAGAAAGTTTTGATGGATCCAAGTCTCTGGGGTGATGTCTTTATTACTTCCTCATTCGAATGGCTGGTGACTCCTTCGAGGCTAAGGGAGATTTCCAGCTGTGCTGATGCCCAAGGTATTTGAAAGATGTGCAGCCGTTCGAGTGTATAACCTGTAGAATCACTGCTGTGCAGACAAAGTGGTTCCTCCATGGTTCATCCTTGGCTCTTTTATCTTTTCTCTCTACATAACCTCATTTACTTCCTTGACTTTTATATCTGCTCTGGACTTGAAATATACACTGAGTGGCCAGATTATTATGATCTCTGAATGCATAATAATCTGGCCTGTCTCTCTCTCTCTCTCTCTCTCTCTCTCTCTCTCTCTCTCTCTCTCTATCTCTCTCTCTCTCTCTCTCTCTCTCTCCTCTCTCTCTCTCTCTATATATATATATATATATATATATATATATATATTATATATATATTAGAGGCCCGGTGCATGAATTTGTGCATAGGTGGGGTCTGGCCAGCCTGGCCAGGGGGAGGGGACATGGGCAGTTGGCCGGCCTACCTGCTGGTTGAACTCCTGGTCAAGGGGACAATTTGCATATTAGCCTTTTATTATATAGGATATACACTGAGTGGCCAGATTATTATGTGTTCAGAGATCATAATAATCTGGCCACTCAGTGTAACTGCCAGTCTACCTTGCCACACACAGCTGTAGACAATGAATCATCATGTCTAAAATGGACTTCCTCTTTCCTTCAGCTCCTCCTTCAGCATTCCCACCTAGTTGGACTTTCAGGAAATACTGGCTTCCATCCTTGTTGACTTCTGTTTACCTGATGCCCTACCTCCTAAACATTTCTAGGATGCCTGCCCTCTTCTCCAGGCCTATCATTGCTTTTCTGATTCTAACCACCACAGAGCCTTTGACCACTCTTGTCTCCCTCAGGTTCACTGTCTGAAAAAACTCATCTGACCACATCCCACACCACTCCCATCTGACTCTCCACCTCTTATAAAGTAAAGCACAAGTATAGAACCCCTTTCATACTCTGACCCTGTGCCTTCCTTTCCACCCTCATCTTCTGCTCTGCACAAGCATTTAACACTTGACTTTTCACTGCCATCCCTTTGACTGTACTGACTCTCCTCTCTGGGTCATTCTCTCCACACCTTTCTTCAAGCCTAAGAAGATAATTTCTTCCTCTGAGGAGTCTCCCCTGACCCCCTAGACTGAATTAGGTACTTCTCCTCTGTTCTCCAATAGGACAGCCACTCACTTAACTATTGAGCTCACCTCATGCAGTGAAAACATCCATATGCATTCTCTGTGTGAATTCTCCAAGGAGAAGACTGTGCCTTACCTTTGTATCCCTTGCTCTCATTGCAGGAACTGATATATAACACATGTTCAGTGTACATGAGATGGGTGGATGGATGAATGGATGGATGGATGATGGATGGATGGAAGGATGGGAAAGTCTGCAGAGCCGCCAGTACTACTCTGGTTTCAGATATCATTGGAATGAAGCTTGGCAGTTTCACAGCACAATGTCCTCTGCCTGGAAGACCAACAGGCAGTAACAAATTCTGGAAGGAGAGGTGACCTTGTCTTGGCCTTCCCTAGGGCACCACACCAGTAGCCTCTCCTACAATGTTTGAGGGAAGATTGGTTCTCCCAAGTGCTGAGGAAAAGCTGATAAATGAAAGGTGGGGGCTGCTGGGAGCAGTTCAGACACTTCAGCTCATAACATGTTACACATAAACCAACAAATGGCCAAGATGAATTTTCCCTTTGAAGGCTAGCTCCTTCAGTCTATCTAATCTACACTAATAAAAGAGAAACGTGCAAATTGACCATACCTCCACTATGCCCATAAACCACGCCCACCGGCCAATCAGGAGCGAGTATGCAAATTAACCCAACCAAGATGGCTGCAGCTACAGAGCCAGCAGGAGACTTGGGTTTCCCCGGCAATGGAGGAAGCCAAGCTTCCTGCCCACTCTGGCCAGCCCTGGCCTCTGCTTAAGGCTACAAATTTCAATTATAGAAAATAAATAAATCCCAACAAAAGTGGTGGCAGCCATGGAACTAGAGAGAACAGGAGGTTTGGGTTTCCCCCGGCAATGGAGGAAGCCAAGCTTCCTGGCTGGCCCTGGCCTCCGCTCAAGGCTACAAAATTTCAATTATAGAAGATAAATAAATCCCAGATACCAGGGCCTCTGCTTGGGTCACCGGGGGGCGTGGCCAGCCTGCAAACCACCACAGGCCCCTCGCCCAGGCTGCCCCACACCCCAAGGGAACCCCCACCCTGATCTGGGACACCCTTCAGGGCAAACCAGCCAGCTCCCACCCGTGCACCAGGCCTCTATCCTATCTAATAAAAGAGTAATATGCAAATTGACTGTCACTCCAACACACAAGATGGCTGCCCCCATGTGGACACAAGATGGCCACCACAAGATGGCCAGCAGGGGAGGGCAGTTGGGAGGGACCAGGCCTGCAAGGGAGGGCAGTTGGGGGCAATCAAGCCTGCAGGGGAGGGCAGTTAGGGGTGACCAGGCCAGCAGAGGAGGGAAGTTGGGGGTGACCAGGCCTGCAGGGAAGGGCAGTTTTGGGGGACCCAGGCCTGCAGGGGAGGGTAGTTGGGGGTGACCAGGCTGGCAGGGGAGGGCAGTTAGGCATCAATCAGGCTGGCAGGGGAGCAGTTAGGCATCAATCAGGCTGGCAGGCAGAAGCAATTAGGGACAATCAGTAAGGCAGGCAGGCGAGCAATTAGGAGCCAGCGGTCCTGGATTGTGAAAGGGATGTCCGACTTCCCTCAAGAGGTCCCAGATTGGAGAGGGTGCAGGCTAGGCTGAAGGACACACACCTCTGTGCACAAATTTCTTGCACTGGGCCTCTAGTCCTATATAATAAAAGGCTAATATGCAAATCAACCAGTTGCTATGACTTGCACTGAGCACCAGGGGGCTGGCCAATGCAGGAGTTGCCCCCTGGTGGTCAGTGCACTCCCACAGGGGGAGCACCGCTCAACCAGAAGCTGGGCTCATGGCTGGCGAGTGTAGCGGCAGTAGCGGGAGCCTCTCTTGCCTCAGCAGCTGTTCAACATCCCCCAAGGGCTCCCAGACTGCAAGAGGGCACAGGCCTGGCTGAGAAACCCCTCCTCCAGTGCACAATTTTCGTGCCCAGGCCTCTAGTATGATATTATTAATAAAATAATATTAGGAGTCTACAATGTAAGGAACACAATCTGTGTTCCAGACATCATGTTCAATCTATTTCAAGCATTGTCACTTATTCTCAGGGTAGTCCTAGGAGTTAATACAATGTAACATACAGCCTCCAATTTATAGGGAGAGTTCTGGGGGTTCTGGAATTTACCCAGGGTCAATCAGGTACTAACTGGCAGGATCAGGCTCCAATCCCAAGCAGTCTGACCTCAGAGCCTTCTCTCTCAGCTGCACCCATAGGGGTATGGGGAGAGGAGGGTTGAGGATCTAATATTCTAGATGCCCAGTGCAAGGTGTTTTTCTCCAGGCTGCTCTCCCAGAATCCTTATAGCAGATTTTATTTAATTCACTAACTGGAAAAGAAACAGGTTGAAAAGCGGTCCCTGGGTGGCTGGGAAGTGTCAGAGCCATGTTGGAGCCCAGCTTTCTCTCTGCCTACTCTTCCTAAATGGGGATGGGCAGGATGTGTGATCCTTGGTAGCAGTGCCAGGCATGCCAGAGTGCCTCTCCGGGTCTCCAGGCACAGACTTTTAAAGTCTTGAGACTTCTACTTTTCCATTCTTAATGCAAATGATTCTCCTACTGATTTGTAACCACATTTCTCTCAAATAAATGGATTGACAGGCTGTCTAATTTCCGTGCGTCTTCTCAATCCCAGGGAGCACAGGGCCTCATCCTCCCGCAATGGAAGATCTTATTTAAAATGCAGGCTGGAGAGTTTCATCCATATGCAAAGACAAAAGCAGAGCTATTTACCATCAGGAACAGGGGAGTGGGGCTCTTGGAGCCAGCAGTGATTCCCAGTGGCCTGGGAGTGCTCTGAAGTTCCCCAAAGTTCTGCAATGATTAAGTTCCCTGAATCTAAGAAACATTAAGTCAATGTAGACAGTCATATTTTTTTCTTTTGTTCCTTTTTGTATTCCCTCCACATTAGCTTTTTGCATTTTAAGTAATAAAAAAGGTATCCTCCACCCAAAGGGTGCATTGAGAATTGTCATATCTTTGGAATAGATTCAGATAGAGAAAATGACTTCTTCATGTTTTATTTTCTTCATTTTAAAATAACTTCAGAGTTGCCCTAAACAGGAAAAAAATACCTCCTTTCAGTCATTTCAGTTCTTTATCATTTATTTTTTTTATTAATGGGTACAATGCAATAAATATACATTTCTTTAAAAACATGTTTTTATTGATTTCAGAGAGGAAGGGAGCGGGAGGGAGAGATACAAACATAAATGGTGAGAGAGAATTGTTGATTGGCTGCCTCCTGTGTGCCCACCACTGGGGATCAAGCTCACAATTCAGGCATGTTCCCTGACCGAGAATCAAACTGTAACCTCCTAGTTCATAGGTTGATGTTCAACCACTGAGCCATGCTGGCTGGGCAAAATGCACAATTTTTAAGTGCATAATACCTTGATGAAGTTTTGGCTACAGACACTCATTTGTCCACCACCCAGATAAAATATAGAGAATTTTAAGCGCCTAAGAAGGGTCCCTCATGTCCCTTTCCAGTTGATACATCTTTTAAGTAACCACTGTTCTAACTCTAACATCACAGATCAGTTTTGTCTGATTTGAACTTCATGAAGGTGGAGTCACAAAGGATGTGTTTTTTGGTACTGGCCCATCATTAAAAATGTAATAAGCATTGAAAGCTTGGTTTTCTATAACCACATATGTAACTGCATATAACCAAATGGTCCCTGGTTGAAGGTCTTAATGGCCTTGGCCAGTTTTGCTAAGTGGTTAAAGCATAGGCCCTTAGACTGAAGGGTTGCAGGTTTGATCCTCTTCCCCAACCCTCCAAATCGGGGCACATGAGGGAGGGAGCCATCGATGTGATTCTCTCACGTTGATGTTTTTCTCTCCCCCTCCTCCCTTCCTCTTACTGTATCTCTAAGATCAATGGAAAAAATATCCTCTGGTGAGGATTTAAAAAAAAAAAAAAAGGTCTTAATGAAAGTATATGAAACAATGTTTGGGGGAGATTTGAATAGATGTTCTTTGCAAAAAGAAGAGAGACTTTGAGGCTTCTGTCCCCATTCCCCACTAAAAGGAAAATAACTGCATTAATCTGTACCAAATTTGGGAGACATATTTAGGATGGACTGCTTGAAAATATATTAACTGAAATCTACTTTGTAGGCGGTAGAGGGGCCCCTCAAAGACATAGATGACCCAGGAGCAGCTGCAAGCATTGATTTGTGATAAAGCTTGTTTCTCACACAGACAGCTCTAGCCCACCCAGGGTGAGTAGAATAAGAATTTATTTATTTTAGGATACTTAATGATAGTTCTAAATAATGTAGTGGGCATATGGTGAACAAATCAATTTGAAGAAGTGTTCCATACTTTACCTCCATCTTGGAGATTTATAATACTCACCAGCAATTAGCATATTAAAGGTACTGATAAGTCCTACTGTCAGGATAGCTCTTTAATTTAGTTGAATTAGCATTAACTAAACATCTTTGTCCACAGAACCTCTTATTATGGAGAACCTTGTTCTGTGTCTACAGAGCTCATGTTTCCTATAATGAAGGTATTGAAAGCCAATAGAAAGGAAGTCAGTCTTTGGGTGGAAGAATTTTTTGTTTACATTTTTGTTCCAATAAACATATGGCCTCCATCTGTATTTTCTCAGATTGTCCTGAGGTTTTAAAACATTATTGAAGTTATCAAAGTGGATGTACTATCACCTTCAAAACTTTTTTCCAAACGTGAGTTGGGAATATTTATTTTGGAAAAGTTTATTTTATTAGTCTTATGTAAATTTTTTCATTTTTTTTCTTATTCTGCAGTTAATAATTTTGAATCACAGGGGGGCCAAAAATACTTCTCTGTCCCATAACTGCACTGCTCTCTCTAAAAATCAAGAGGGATGAGCCCAAAACGGAACTAGAGGCCCCTGAGCTGGCAAGGGAAGGCCATGCATGAACAGGGAAGTGTTAGTTATCAGAGAGTCATGGGAGACACTCTGTAATCAGGGTTTATTATCTCTTCTGACCTTTTCTTTTCTCTGTGATGTGTGTTGGAACAATCAATAAATGCTTCCAAAATTCTTCCCCATTCTCCACAGAGGCCCAGATTTTCTGTCTGCAAGAGTCTGTAGCGTTTCATCAGTTAAGAATCTATCACATTATTGGATGGACAGTTCATTAGTTTTTCAGCAAAAGTCATTTCTGCTGATTTGCTAATTCATTCATATGCTCTCTGCCAGCATCTGGGCACCATGGACCATTATCAGCTCACTTTGGTTTGCCAGACCGAAGTCTGTGTCTGCTTTTCGTGGTATTACTAGTAGGTCCTTTGGAGAGAAGGGAGTTTCAGGAGAGACCCTACAGATCCCATTGTTAGAGGAGACACCTGGCAAGTTTAATGATGTTTTTGAATCATCTGACCTAAAAAATTTTTTCATGTGAGATTAAAAATAAGCCTGGTTTTACAAAGTTTTGTTTTCTTGGATTGTCAGCTTGTGTCATGGACTACATTCAACTAAATTCAATACATAATCTGCACACATATTTAGCACTTTTATAATGTGCTACATTCTGAGAGGGATTCTCAGAAGATAAACCTTGGCCCTGGTTCTGAAAGAGTACGCAGCCTGTCTATTATTTTAAAAAAATAGTAACAAGTCACAAAAGAGTAGTACATGGGCAGTATTGATGGAAAGAGTGATGCTTACTGTGTATCTGTACTATCCCTAGCACTCTAATTATGTTAACTGTTTTACTCCTCAGCCCCATAAGGTATATATTGTTATTGTTTTTGTTTAAATCTGAGGAGACTGAGGCACAGAGAGGTTAAGAAATTTGCCCAAGGTCGCACAGCTACTCAGTGGCAGAGGTTTATAGGCTTTGAAGAGAAGATTCACTGTTGCTGGAGGAAACTGATTTTTATTTAGTGTTTATGGTATACCAGATTCATACAAAACTCATGTAGTATTTGCTTTAATTTTCATAAAAGCTTTTAAGGCAAAGAAGTATTATATCCATTTTTATAGATAATAAATTGAGGCTCAGGAAAGTTGAGTAGCTTGCCCAGAGTTATGGAGCTTATAAGTAGCAGATCCAAGATCTGCCTGATTCTAAATTCTTTTCCATTGCACCATGCCTCTGTTAGGCCAAACCTACAGGCTTTTTCTCTATCTAAATACACACACACACACACACACACACACACCCTCTTCCCCAGCCACCAGAGGCTCTATTTTATTTACTCTGGCAATGGAATGTTGTCACAAAGGGGCCCATAGTAATGGCCTCGCTCTGTATCAGAACTTAGCCCAGAGCTGCAGCCACCAGGCATGTCATTACCATCTAGCTCAGAGGCAGACACCTGGTGCAAGCTGCCTTGGGGATGGTGCAGTGGAGAATTTTCCATGTGAGTCTGTCTCTAGCAAACCCCCCCCCCCCTTTTTTAAAATATGTTTTTATTGATTTCAAAGAGGAAGGGAGAGGGAGAGAGATAGAAATATCAATGATGAAAGAGTCTAGCATCCCCTTCTGAAGTTGAGGGCAGCCCCTTCCCTTCCCACCAGAGTAGGGACAAGAACAATGCAAGTGAACCTGACTGACCCTTGGAGAGGCCTGGGTCCCAGGGAATGCCCAGTGGACGTGTTTGTGGCCAAAAGGGCTGAGTCACCTCTGAGGTAATCCACAGCTATCCTGCTCTCTCCTTTCTTAGCCACTGTGGGCCTGGGGCACTTATGTGCTCTGGCCCCAGCTGAGGGAGAAGAGAGAGGTCATTGAGCAGAGAAAGTAGTTAACAGAGTTACAAGCTCAGAGGAATTGCAAACATGTGCCCTACCCCTGGCCCGGTGCCTAAGGAGGAAGGAATTCACTTGGCTCTTAGGGGACCTGGGTCTCACCCTACTTCTATTGCTTGCTTGTTATGTGACCCTGAGCAGGACCCTTAATCCTCAATGTCCCCCTTAATCTCCAGTGTCCTATGGAACAATGAGGGTTAACAACAAACTCCATAAAAGGATGTCCGATGGTTCAATGAAATAGGACACTGCCTAGGGGAAAGTCTGGTGCCTCTGGGTTGATGTTTCTTTCCAGAGTCTTCTCATCACAACCCGCCCCACCCCCTCACCCACAACCTCTTCCATCCCTAGGGCATGGTCCATGCAGTAGCACATCCATGACATGCCACCTCCCCAGTTGAGAGGGCAGGAAAGGGCAGGACAGTCATGTCACTCTGCTTGTCTAACAATATGACACCCCTAGGATGGAGACCTGATCCTTCCTCAGAGACCCCCAACCCCTTCCTTCTTGCCTAGGCTCAATTCCTGCCAGCTCAGCTTCTGTTTTTTCTATCCCAGCCCTACTGTTCTTCCTTGAGTTAAGTGAACCCATAACCTCCTTCTTCTAGAAGGATCTTTGCATCGCTGTTACCTCTGCTACAATAGAGAAAACACCAATTTTCATTCTCACTTGTCACTTCCTCTGAAAGTGACCTGGTCAGTCCTGTCCATTACATGTTCTCATAACATTGAGCACCTCTTCCTCTAAACACTTCCCAGTAATTTAATGTTGCATCCCCACCAGTGTGCATGCTCCTCTGTGAGAGCCTGGGCCATAGATTGGTTCCTGCCCTCCCATCCCCTCCTGCCTCTTTTCCTTCCCTTCCCAGCCCCATGGCATCTCGATTGCCTCCCACAATGTTTGTACACACAGGTCCTGATGCACATTTATTGATCTAAGGCAGGAAGAAGGAATGATGGGTGCCCCATGGGGCCCAGCATGCACTATGGGAAGTCGACAGCTCAACCCGTGTACTCCTCACTAGGTCCATACTGAGAGGCAGCTGGAGGCCTGGTTGGCTGGGGACAACACCCAGTCTTGGGGAGGGCCTCCTGCTGCACTGCCTGCCCCATGGAAATGAGCACATGAAGTCTGATGATGTGGGAAGGAGCAGGTGGCGACCCAGGTGATAGGCTGGAGACTTCCCCGGCAGACTGTGCTCCCTCTTATCAAGCAGGAAGCTGGCAGGCTATGTTTTAATCAATTGATAGCATCGCTTGGCATCCAGCAGCAGCTCAGGATTTGTGAGAGCCCAGGTCTCTGATTTTCCAGGCTCTCTATCTCACAGAGACTTCAGGTTGGGGACAGAAGGCTGCTGAGAGGCGCCTCCGGGAACACTGGAGAGCAGCCGAAGTTCTGCATTCCACACTTCGCCCATGGAGGAAATGAACCCCAGATAGAGCGGGGGAAAGAGAAGAAGAAAAGTGCCAAGAATGTCCAGAGGGAAATGAAACTGTCATATGACTATGGTCTTCCCTTATTAAAAGGAGGAGCTCTTAGCAACCAGGATAGGTCCAGCTCAAAACTGAAGTCGGTTGAGTCTCTTTAATAAGAATCTTATCCATTAGACCAGCCCTCTGCAGTTAGTAACACTTTTCACATCTCCTTTCCTTTTCATGGCCCTTCACAGCCCCAGTCCCATGACCTATCAGTTTCTGCTTTCATTGTCCATCCTATGTCTTCAGTTTCCCCCAGTTCCAGGCCGATCTTCTCTCTTGTGTCAGAATAACTTTCCCAAAGTCTGAGCAGGTCACATCCTGTTCCAATCGTACACACTTCCTGTGACTGTCCCTCCTGCTCAAATGGGTACTTCTCAAGGTGTACTCATTCTAGTGCTCACCATTCTAGTGCCAAGGCAGGAACTGGATGCAGGAGGAACTCAGAACATGTTTATGAATAAGTGGATGGATGGATGGATGGATGGATGGACTGATTAATGGATGGATGAGTGGATGGGATTGTTAGGGGCAGGAAGATATAAAGAGGCCTGGATGTGTTTTGAGATGAGGCAGTATTCACAGTGATACACTGGGATAGGACATAGTGGTCAAGAGTCAGACTCTGGAATCAGAGTGGGAGAGTTTGTGTTCTGATGAATTTGGGCAAATCACTCAGAGCAGTGGTCACCAACTGGTGGTCTGTGGACCACTGGTGGTCCGTGAGGTCCGAAAGGTTGGCGACCGCTGACTTAGAGTGATTTAAGGCCCTCCTTTCTCATCTGCAAAATGGAAGTGGTAACAGTGCCTCCTTCAGAGGGCAATTGTGAGGAATGAATGAGATAAACCATGGAATATGGTTGGGGACAGGCCTGACATGTAGCAATTGTTCAGGACCAGGGAGTGACATTCACGATGCTGATGAAGAGGGGGTGGAGGGAAGTGAGAAGGAGAGATAGGAGGTGGAATAGGTCCTTATGGAGAAGATCCTGTGTGTGGGATCTACATTGCTTTCATATCCTCCCCTGCCTCCGTAGCTGTACCTGGGCACTCTGGAAGTGCACTCTGTTTTCTATGCTTGGCTTCAGAGCTCTTACCTGTTTTTTCTCCACAATGCCACTGCTTCATGTTGCCTTGTCTTGTTAAACACCCTAAATCTCCCCAGATCAGTACTTGCTCACAGTACAGTACCATGAATTTGACATTACTTATCTTGTTTATATTGGTTAGGGTAGGTTAATAGCTGTTCAAAAATTCAAAAACAAAAAAACAAACAAAAAAAAAACACAACCAAACAACAACAAACCGTACAATTTTTATGCAGACAACATTCAACATTTTATGAGACAAATTCAAGGAGAGTGTTCCTGGGAGGGTGGATCTCCTTCAAGCAGTGTTTCAGGGACTCAGAAGTGTGACTCTTATCATTTTCCTAGATCCCCACTGTTCTCTCTATTTAGCTAGCAGATGGAGAACGAGAAGGAAATGCATCAAGTGGAAAATGTTTATGGACCAAGATGAAACTAGCATCATTTACCTCACCCATAGTCTATTGGCCAAGGGATGTTGGGAAATGTAGTCTAGCTGTTCTCCCAGAATGAAAGGGATATATGTTTGGTAAACACCTAGTGGCCTCTGTGAAACCTGCTTTCCATGTCCACTCTTGGCTGAGACACAGCCTTTGGTTCATGGTACACTGAGCTCACACCTCCAAGTCAACCCTGCCAATTTCAGGTCTGCCCCTGTCCCCTGAGATTCCATCCCATATAGAGCTACTATCCCCCAATCCTTCCATGCCTTTCTCACAGTGAAATCTGACAGAACACCTGGATGCCAGACACAAATTAGAGCACATCACCTGGCTTTGGACACCTTTTCTCCTGCACAATGTTCACACTCTTGACCCATGGCCTGCAGGAGGAACCTTCTCCCCCTTCCTTTTTCCCCACCCCTGCTTGTCTTAATCTGGGTCATGCCAGTTTGTGCTTGGAGTTGGCTTTTTTAATTTTGAAGTCTAAACCAATTAAAAATGTATTTTGTAAAAGAGTGAAAGAACAATGTATTTCACCTCAGCTAAGAGTTGTGCCTGCCCAGTTTCACCTGGAAAAGAATTGAAACCGACAACATATTACTAATTGGGGAATTTGGGCAGTCCCTTCCGTGTGGCATGGGTTTTCAGCATCCTCGCTCCAGCATGCAGATAGTCTCAAGTTCACAGTTTATAAAACAGAGTTTCTCAGAGGTACTGCCTCAGACAGACCAACAAGGCAGTCATGGTGGATTTGGCAATTCTATTAATCTTATACTATAGAGTTTGACCCAAGGGAGTTAGTATGGGTTTCCATGGTGGCCTCCAATTGTAGGGATGTCAGTGTCCTTTCTCACCAGCCACCATTCTCCTAATCACTTTGCCTATCAAAAACCTGCGGGAAGTAGTGTAGGACTGTGGGCATTTGAGCCACGAAGACCTGGTTCAAATCCAAACCCCATCACTAATTAGCCCTGTGACTGGAGCCAATTGACAATTTTTCTGACCATCAGTTTTCTCATCTCTAAAATTGGGTCAACAATGCCAGCAGACAACAAAATGAGATCATTGATATAAAGACCCAGCACAGATCTTAGCCTCGAGTGGTGTGTTTTTTCCTTTCTTTCCTGTAAAGGAACTAGGGAATCCTGCTTAGGGTGCAGGGTAGAATGAGTGCTCAGACTCTCAGTACCAGGGTCTGCACAGCTGGCTGGCCTCCCTCTCTGGGGCAGGCAGGCTGCTGGGCTCTCTGGATAGAGGAGGACTCCCTTAGTCAGCAAGATGCTGATCTCTTGCCAGTGTAGCTATTGAAATCTATAACAACCCCTCCCTGGCAAATTCCATTGGAGTAGGAACCACAGAAAGGAACTGGAGAGCCAAGGCAGGTCTTAAAATGGATTCTTATGCAAATGTTTGAAGTAAACCATTCACTGGCTCCGCAATACATACACATACAGCACGTACATAACCATACACAGTTATTCCTGGTTTTATGTAGCCCTCCTTGGGATGGAAGATTGCTATATTGGGATAGAGCTAGAGCACAGGTATGCTGTGATGGTACACTAGGATGGTAACAGGTATACTGGGATGGAATGCTGAGATGTACACTGGTATACTGGGATAGAACATAGGTACACTGGGACTGTGCAATTAGATGGTACACTGAGCTATGAGATTGGTACGTGGGGATGGTACACATGTATGCTGCGTGGTACACAGAGATGGTACACAGGTCCACTAGGATGGGTCATTGGGATGGTACACAGGTATGTTGGGATGGGACACTGGGATGTTACATAGGCACACTGAAAGGTATACATGGATGTTACATGGAGGTGATACCCAGAGGTGGCACATGGATATGCTGGGACAGTGCACAGGATGGTACACTGCAAGATTCAGTAAATAAAGAGGCTAACTTGATTCTTGAAAGGGCCCTACTATTGCCACTTCTAAAACTCACCCCACTGCTTGTCACTGTGGCTGATGATGTTGGTGTTGTGTTTCCCTGATGGAACCTTGTAGTTGTATACAGTGCAAGCTTTGGAAACAAACTTCCCGGCATAGAGTTCTGCTCCCACTGCTCATGGTTGTGTGACCCAGAGAATATTACTAAGCCTCCTAGGCTTTGGCTAACTCTCTCATCTGTAAAATAGGGAAATAAAGAACCTTTTTCATGGAGTTTTGTAAAGTACAAATGCACAAATATGTGAAAAGCACATAGTAAGTCTACACTCGGCATTAGCTGTGATTATTTTTGGCCATCTGCAGTTGAGGACTTGATGCACAGCATTTGCAAGGTGAGCTTCACCACTCAACCATTCTGAGGCCTTGCACAAGTTATTCTCTAAGCCTTAGTCTTCTTATCTATCCAGCTAGCTCTGAGTATATGTTCATTTTTTGAATAAATTATTTCATTATACAATGAATTTCATGCAGAATGTAAAAATTCACACAAAAAAGTGAGATGCAAATAAATAAAAAGTTCAAGGTGAAAGGAAAACCAGGGTAGAAAAAGGAAATGAATCCAGTCATAGGAATATTAAGGAACTGAGTGCATGTGAAGCGACTGGCTGTGCCTGGGAACTCGATAAATGTTTGGTCCTCCTCCTTGTAGAAACAAGGCTTTCAAATAAGTTTCCTTAGGCTGGAAGACAATAGATGGCAAATGGCATTTCCAACCCAAAGAGCCAGGTTCACAGAAGCTGGGGACATTCCTATGGTGTGAACCCAACTGCGCTGGTCCTGCTTGGCTGGTGACAGATCACCTCAGGGAACTCCGGGTCCAGCAAAGCACATGTGACCGGCATCTGTGCCCACCCCAAGCCTGCGCTCCTGGGTTCTGTGGCTCTTGAAGTGGCATCTTTCAGCTACAACGCACAAGAGAGGTCCTTGTGGTCATTAAAATGACCCTGAGGCACCTTTTTCCCAAGAAGAGGAGTGTCATTGACAGCTCTGACCATTGCCAAGTTCAAATTAAAGTAATTACAGCAGCTCCATCTCTGAGTTCTTTCAGCCTTTGCTAGTGTCCTTGTTCCCTTCTTGCCCTGCAGTGCTGTGGAAACTTCTGTTGGCCTTGTCAGAAGTGCTTGATGTCCTTGAGGTGGGGATGATCACCTGTGACAGGTGTGAGTTCACTTGACCTTTTGGAAAAAGAAGCCCAGAAAAGACCTTCAAGATGGCCATGGACAGTAACGAGAATCTCTGTGGCAGCTCTTCTCAAGCCTGCACATATGAGCACTTATAGGGAATCACATCTTTTTAAAATTCCAATGATGGAGACACCAAGCACAGAGATGACAAGCTTCGTTGCCTAAGGTTAGACAGGAAATCACTGACAGGAGCCCTCTGCCATGTGACTCCAAATCCACTCACTCACTGTCATCTTGTCACCACTGTAGTATCTCTCCTCTCACCCAACGTATCATGTCCTTTGAGTGCCCGAATCCTCCTAGTTTACCCTCAAACTATTCTAGGAGTTTTGAAGATGAAAATACTAGGGCCAGAGAGGACAAGTAAATTTGCTAAGACAGTGCATGAAAGGAGTAGAGTTGGGACCAAAATCTGTGTCCATGTTCTTAAACACTGCTCTGTACTGTCTCAACTGCCCATGCACACTTTATTTGTCTTCTTTTAACTTTTATTTTGGAAATTTCAAACATATGCAAAGTAAACAGAATGTTGCATTAGTTGTCTATTGCTCTGTAGTAAGTTACCACAAACTTAGCAGCTGAAACAACTCCCATTTATTATCTCAATTTCTGTGGGTCAGGAGTCTGGGTATGGCTTACCTGGTCCCCTGCTCACAGTCTTACAAGACTGTAGTCAAGGGTGTCTTGTCTGAGGATGGAAGTCCTTTTCCAAGTTCATGTGTTGTTGGAGGAATTTGTTTCCTTCCAGTGTAGAACTCATGGAGGGACCCTTTCCCCCCCAACCCCCCCCGCAAGGTTAGCAAGAGGGAATCTCTGCTGCTTTGAGTTTGAGCTCAGGGCAAACCTAAATCAATTTCCAAGAGCTCACCTGATTAGGTCTGGCCCAGGTAGGGTTGATTATCTCCCTCTTTTTCTTAAAAAAATATATTATTCATTGACTTTTTAGGATGAGAGGGAGGGAGAAGGATAGAGAAATAAAAACATCAATGAGATCAGTGATTGGCTGCTTCCTGCACACCCTCTACAGGGGATCAAGACCACAACCCATGTTGTGCCTTGACTGAGCATCAAACCAGTGACCTCTTGGTTCCTGGGTCAATGCTCAACCGCTGAGCCATACCGGCTCGGCTTGATTATCTCCCTCTTGATTAATTCAAAGTGAAACTGATTAGAGACCTTAATTACATCTGCAAAACCCCTTTGTCTTTGCCTCATCCTATATAATAAAAGCCTAATATGCTAAGTGTGTGACCGTTCCACCATTTGACCAGTTTCTGTGATGTGCACTGACCACCAGGGGGCAGACGCTTCAACCCGTAGGTTAGCTTGCTGCTGGGGTCAGGCCAATTGGGACTGGGCCAGATGGGCTGGACACGGCCTGGAGCCCTCCTGCAGTCCCTCCCTGGCCCTGATATGTACCAGTGGGGTCCCTCAACCTGGCCTGTGCCCTCTCACGATCTGGGACCCCTCAGGGGATGTTGGAGAGCCAGTTCCGGCCTGATCCCCACAGGCCAGGCTGAGGGACCCCACCGGGCCTCTAGTGGTATAATATAATCACAGAATTGACATCCACCATGTTTACAGGCCCCACCCCCACTCAATGGGAGGGGATTACACAAAGGCATGAGTCATTGGGGATCATCTTAGAATTCTGCCTACAACTGTAAACCCTCACATACTCAGCACTTCACTTTAATAATTAACATTCTGCCATTCCCACCCCCACTTAATCATTATTCATTTTTATAATTTCTTAAGTAAAACTCATTAACATTGAAATGCACAAATCTTACCCTGTACAATTTTGACAAATGGATACACCTCCCACATAACCCACACCCTTATGACAACCTAGAATATCTTTATCACTCTAGAAAGTTCCATCCTAGTACTAGTTATAAAAAATACCTAGTATCATACCCAACAGTATGTAGGCCATAGAGAAATGTGAGCTTCCTTCCAATTCTTTTAACTTCAAGTCCAAGTTCTTCATGAGATACCACAAAACCAAAGAGAAGGGGCCCAGCCGAGCTGCACACGGCCTCCAGAGGAGACCTCAGAAATGCTTGGTCAGGGTGCCTGGTGAAGCCATTATGTGTACCCCTTTATCTTGGGGGTAGATGGTGTTACCATTATCAGCTGTGCTACCAGCATGGTGTCTAGGAACAGTGATTTGTTCTTTGATCTCTGATGCTTTGGTCCACACACTTCTAATTGCTGGGGCATGTGTTAGATTTAGACCATGGCCAATCACATCCCTTTGCTTTCAGATCTCTCCTGATACTGCGCACCCTCCAAACACATCTCAGGCTGGGGGTGGGGAATAATCTTTCCCTTGGTTTCCTGATACTAGGTGGACCCTTCTAGTTTCCAGAAGGCATGTCTGGGTCATAGCTGCAATCAGAGCTTTCTTCCCTCACCAGCAAAACAACAAAAGACAGGGTGGCATCTGGAGAAAAAAGCGATGTGGAATCAGACAGACAAACTGTGACTTTGCGATTGGGGCCAATTTCTTTTACCATCTGAGCCCCTATCTCTGTGTCTCTACTCAACCTCGTTGTTTCTTTATGGGGATTGACTGACAACACAATGGTGCTTGGCAGAAAGCACCTGAGAAGCCCTAGTCCTTTTGCTTTGCCTGTGAATTTAGTTCTTCCCTTCTCTTGTTTGTCCAGCCAGCCAATTCCTCACAACTTAATATATGTGAGGAATGGAAACATATGGATTAATAATATATAATCTGTGCCATTATCAGGGGCAATAGGTAATTTTATAAATACCAACAGTGCTTATAATATAAACCAGGGAGGGGTCATTTCCCCCAAAGAAGTAAATAACAAAATGCATTAAGGTTTCTAGTGGGATGAGTTTCTTCCTCACTATCTGGAAAGATTTGGGTGAGGACTTAGCCATTGATATCTGCATTAAAGACCATAAATACTTCTAGCCCATCCTGCCCTCACTTCATCCCTTATTCTCCTATTTCCTTCTCTTGCCTGTCTCTATCTTTCAAGGAGATACTCTATCAGGATCCTCTGTCCTATTCCCTTCTTCTTGCTCATTCCCCCCCATCCTTATACCGGTAGACATGGCAATACTCATCTCTACTGAATACACTATCTGCCTTGCTTCCTCCCTGCCCAATGCTTTGTGAACCATAATCCCAGCTCCCCTAGGTCTGTAGATATTATGAGCAGGACCCCATAAAGAGCAACACTGGTGATCTCTCATTTAATTCTTTCATAGATTTGATTCTTTTAATTTAAAACTCAAATATACCATTAAAACCCTCACCCAGATCAGCTGTATCTTTAAGTGTAAAATCCATTTTAGTCCGCAGAGCCTGTGATACGGTTAAGTACTTATTTTTATTGTCTGTCTGGGCATGGTTTTTAACTGCAGGTGGAGAATTGATCAATAATGTCATAAAGACACGCTCACCCCATGCCCTTTCCCCAAGCCCAGGCTCAGGGGAGTGGCTATATGCCCTGAATTGTCCAGGGTTTACAAGGCCCTTGGATGCATTCTCTCTGCTTGTTATTTTGTCTGACATTGTTTGGCAAAAAGGCTATGAGTTCTTTTTACTATTTCCTCAACGTTTTGCAAAGGGAAACATCCACTGGCCATGTGCACCAGTGCAGGAGTCAATGAGAGGATATGATTGTGTCCTTCCTGGTGTAAGAGGCCTGCTGTGACTCCATCTCTCCTGCTCTAACCCTGGGTAGTGGGAGGAGTCAAGTTCAAGGAACAATCATTGTCATGTTACTTATCCTCCTGGGATTTGGGCATCCAGGGACTGCTCCCTTATTCCTTCCTCTTGTTGGCATGTAGATACGCAGGGCTTGCAAAGAGAAGTGAGGCTTCCTTCTCCTGCTGAGAAGAAAGTTAAAGAGAAGAAATGAGGGTCCATAGGTGTTTTTCCCCAAGATGTAACAGTATGGTGCATGCTCCGAGTGAGGGGTGTGGATGACCAATGTTCAGGTGATCCCAGAAACCTGGAGTGAGGGTTAAATAGGAAAACTTGGGTAAAAGTGTCTGATAGTCATTGTTTATTAAGTGTCAGCATTCTTAAGCCTCTGCTTGTGACCCAGGGTATTTTGAACACTTGGAGTTCAGAATTCTGCCAAGCTATTTGTGATGTCCTTGTATCTTTTAGGATCTGTAAGATAAGGGGGAAGAAAAAGTTTGTGGATCGATAGAGGAGCACTGTTGTGAAACAAAAAGATACCCCTTCTAGCTCACCACCCTACCCTTGTTACCTCCTTCTCCTTCAGCAGAATGAGAATGATCAGCAGGAAAGCAGGCCAGTAAAAAATGTCCAAAAAGATGCACCTATAAAATGGCACACATCTGCCATTTTGTATAAACAAACATCTAGAGGAGTAATGGTGATGATGAGGGTGAATATGGATGATATTAATAAACACAATCATGATGTAGCTTCCATTTATCAACCACCTACTATCTTCCAAGCATTAAGTAACATACTCCCTTCCTTCCTTCCTTCCTTCCTTCCCTCCCTCCCTCCCTCCCTCCCTCCCTCCCTCCCTCCCTCCTTCCTTCCTTCCTTCCTTCCTTCCTTCCTTCCTTCCTTCCCTCCCTCCCTCCCTCCCTCCCTCCCTCCCTCCCTCCCTCCCTCCTTCCTTCCTTCCTTCCTTCCTTCCTTCCTTCCTTCCTTCCTTCCTTCCTTCCTTCCTTCCTTCCTTCTTTCCTTCCTTCCTCCTTCCACCCACCCACCCATTCCTCATGGCAGCCCCATGAGGCAGATAGCATTATCTCCCTATTATAGATGATGCATCTGACACAGCTGATGGCAGACCTGGGGGAAACTCTGGTCTTTATGCTTCCAATCTCTTGTCCTTTGCCGGTAACCTAAACAATGTGAGCGTCTCTCTCACTGTGTTGGGTTCTCAGGATACAAACATGAATAAGAGACAGTAGTGCATAGTGACAAAGAGCATAAGTTCTGGAGTCAGGCCTGTGCCACTCATATTTCCCTCTATCTGTGCATTCACCCCTGTGTTCACCATCTACCTACCCTTCTATCCATCCACTTAAAAATGCATACAGGGTGGGACAAAAGTAGGTTGACAGTTGTGAGTATGTGAAACAGAGTTTATTCTCATATTAGTATTTATTAATTATTGTATTATTTTTCATAGGAACAACTGTAACCCTACTTTTGCCCCACCCTGTATTGAGTACCTTCTATGGGCCAACCACCATACTGGACAATAAAATCCTGCCTTCCCATCCTATGATACATTAAACAAATAATCTAACCTCTTTAATCATCTAACCGAAGTTGAAAAACAGGGAGAATACTAATACCTATACCATTAGGTTGTTGTAAGAAATAAAATATACTTAACACAGTACCTGGCAAGAGTGAATGAACAATAAATGTTGGCTGCTGTTGTTGTTAGTAATAGTACTTGTATTATGTGGGAAGACATGGACCTGCCCTCTGGGGACTCACAGTGAGGACTGATGTTACCCCTCTGCTTCTCTCACACTTTCTCTAGCCTCAGTGGAGTGGGGCACACTTGTTGCCATGCCCCCAGCTGCCTTTCTGGTCCCTGGTCCCTCTGAACTTCGAGGAGCCCAGCATTATGGCTTACCCTACACCCACTGACCAGCTTGACTAGGAAAGGGCAGATGGCAAGGATCCAACCAGGCCAAGTGTTGGGGTTCAGAGGACAAAGGAAAGGAACATTTCAAGGAAGTTCCTACTTCCTTAGAACCAGTGTTCCTATCTCCTTTACTCATATGATGTATTGGGACATCCTTCACGTTCCAAATGTGAGCACGTTCCAGAAAATGACCAGTGTTGGCGGGTCATGTGATGCCTTTCTTTACAAATTTACTGGCATTGTCTGAGAGGATGGGGGTGGGGGAGGAAGGAGCAGACTCCACATTTGTGAGATGGGTAGATGTGCTATATTTATATTATTCAGTTTTTGAAATCTAAGCTAACTTGGACCTGTATAATGGGAATAATATGATTCTAGTTAGGAGGGGATTTGTGAGTTTAAATGAAATCCTTTATTTAAAAGCTCTTGACTCTGACCATTTTTTATGCTGTAACTTATTTCAGTATCATATTTTTTTCAATAAAATAGACAAATTTATTATCCCCAAATACAGGAAGGAAACTGAATCTAAGAGAGGAAGCTTTACTCACCTACGACCACACAGCTAATAAATAGATGAGAGAACCAGTCTTTAAGCCCAGATGTATCTAAATCCTGAGCTATGTTTTACATGTTCTTTGTGCTCTGTCCTCAACCAACCACCATTTCGTTACATAAGGGTCAGCAAATCTTGTCTATAAAGGGACAGGTAATAAATATTTTCAGCTTTGTGATTCAGATGGTCTCTCTTGCAACCACTCAACACAGCCTTCGTAGCATAGAAGCAGCCATAGACACTATGTGAACATGGCTGTGTTCCAATAAAACTTTATTTACAAAAACAGATGGTGGGCCAGGTTGGGCTTGCAGGGAGGTTGTTTACTGACCTCTGCTATAGAGCTTGGCCTGGGGATCGGGGCTACATCATGAAGGGTGTTAAGGAATGAGTGAGAACAGTCTGTAGCCTCCCCAGCACATCCTCTTGTCACTCTGGCAGCACTCTTCTTGTGGAAGATGGCTGTTAAAAAGGAAGTGTGAGTCCGTGATTGATTGAAGGCAATCAAAGAAAGTAGGAGGATTAAGTACAAGAGATCTCCATTAGAAGGGTCTCCTCTGTGTAGCCTTTCTGACCAAGGACAAGAATAGCCCCTGTGATTTGTAATGCTCCCCAGAGCACTTGCTTCTCTGGTTTCTTTTATGTCCCTGGATTATCTTGTCCTCAGCCACCCCTTTCCCCTATCCCAAAGAATTTGGACCTCTCCAGGCATGGGGGCCACATTTCTACTGTCTGCACCTCCCGGTGCACTCTGCCTGCCCCCCAGTGCCAGTGCCCCTGGCCTGCCCAGGGTGAGCCGGGGCTATGCAAAGTGAGGATACTTTTGCCTGAGGCTGGAGCACCCTGGGCTTGCTCCAAACCTGTTTCTGGGACAGCAGGTGCAGCTGATCACTGACACCAAAATACATTCTCAAAGCAAGGGCAGACAGGCCAGCCAGAGCAGGTCTCCCGCCCCCTGAGGACTCGGCTCCCTCCAGAGGACACATTCGCAGTGAGGACACCCTGAGTGTTAATCCTCTCACCCAGGAGAGCTAAGTATGGGTCAGCATTTTAGCCGAGGGCTGGACTCAGTCAGGGGCATCCCCCCAGCTGTCTGGCCAGCCTAGGGCAGCAGTAAATCACACAGGAGAAGGCATTCCTCAGATACCAGGACTGCTGGGGACTCCGTGGGTGTCATAAATCAGGAGCTCACCCCATTTTACTTGTTTCTTCCCTGCAGCCTAGGAAGGAAAACGGGGGAGGATGAATTCAGCCAGACCAGGGCATCAATGGCACTTGTCTCTTTGTCAACTTATTACCTGAGATTTATGCGTGACACAGCTATGTCTGCTCAATGACACATTCTAATTTAATTAAATTTCTGTTGAATTGATGTCTGATCAATCAATAATGTTAATGTTTTTGCAATTTGGAGATTACAGTGTGGTCAAACCACGGCAACCCCCCAGCATCATCTGCCCACTTTAGTGTTCTTTTGGAGGAGGTTTCCTTGCCTGCCTTCTTACCATCCTCTTTCTCTTCCTCCCTTCCAAATTTAAATGTTTATTTATTAATAAAATTTTATTTATTTGAGAGAGGGGGAGAGAGAGAGAGAGAGAGAGAGAGAGAGAGAGAGAGAGGCTGATTTGTTGTTCCACTTATTGGTGCATTCATTGATTGATTCTTGTATGTGCCCTGACCAGGGATGGATCCTGCAATCTTGATGTATCGAGACCATGCTAGCCAATGAGGTACTGTCCAGGGCTTCATATTTAAGTGTTTATTAAGTACCTAGGAGGTAGAGACTTAACAAGGTGGAAATATGGCTCAGAGCAGTGGTTTGCAAACCCGAGTGTGCATCAGAATCCCCTGAGGAGCCTGTGGGGACACTGATCCCCAGGCCCCACGTCCAGCATTTCTGATCTGGTAGGTCTGGGCCCAAGAGTCTGCATTTCTAATCGAGCCTGGATAAGACTGATGGTGCTGGTCCAGGGACCCCACTCTGTGAACCACTGGCTTAGATGTTAAGGCCTTAATTAAGCTCTAGAATCAGCTGGGTTCAGTTCCCACTTACAAGCTATATGGCTTCTGTCAAGTAACTTTACTTTTCTATGCCTCAGTGTCCTCACCCATAAAATGGGGTTAATAACTGAGTTTTATTCATAGGATTGATGTAAGCAGAAATGAGATTCTGTAACACATGTAAAACACCCCACACAGTGTCTAGTGTGCAATAAACATGCAATACTAGCTTTCTCTTTTTGTAAAGGAGAGGAAAGCAACTATGTTCCTCCTGGCTTGGAGCTCCCATCTGGAGGGATGTACAAATGTAAGGATCATCATGTTATGATCAATGCAATGAGAGGCTCTGATAGGGGCATCTAACCTAATCAGGGCATTAGAGAGAGCCCCCAATGAAATGGAGGACCCTAAATGCAAGAAAAAGCCTCTGCTCCTTTTAGTTCTATATCCCAACCTTGGACTTCTCAGTTCCGGTAACATTTATTCATTCATTCATTCACCCCTTTATTCAACAATGAAGGAGTTGTATAGGGATACAACTTTCCCAAGTCCAGACCTGCAAAAACGATTAATATCTAAAAATGTTGTGATCAGAATAATAATTATTAAGGCTGCCAACACATATTGAGCATTTTCCTCATGGGAGGTAGCATATCAAGCCCTTTACTGTATCAACCCATTAATTTCTCACAGCACCTATTGGAGATAGAACCTTTTATAGCTTCCACATTGCAGGAAAGGAAATTGAAGATCAGAGAGATCAAGTAAGTTGGCCAAAGCCACATGGCTAGTGATAATGGAACCGAAACACAAAGATCAGTCTAATGAAAAAAAAATGTTTTATGGTTTTAGAATATATTCTGCCATCAGTTCTTCATCCAGATGGTTAATAAAAATGCTTCAAAAAAATACTTCAAATGTTAGGTCCTCGTGGAATGATTGCTAAAGACCTTCTCACTGGTGGTTGTTGATCCATTAATCAGCATCTTTAGGATTTGATTGGGTACCCAGCCACAAATTAACCTAAAATTACTATGCACCCTAGCTTAGATTTTGTCTTGTACCTTTTAAGCCATTTCTACACAATTTCCTTGAACTCCCAGTCTAATAGCTCTTTATAAAAGTCCTTGATCTTGGTCAAGCTGTAATGGCAACTATATCCTATGCCTATCTTTCTTGCAGTACTTACTATTTTTTAGTACTTGTTCTTGAATTTGTTGGAAATCAGCGTCAGGGGCTAGCCTACTTTGAAGAATCAATCTTGACCCTTTTGGAAACCTTGGACAACATTTTCCTATGATCCATCACATAAATTGTTTTCTACCAGTGGTTGCAGTGTTTGGTGATGCCATGTACCAGGTCCCCTTCAGAGCCAAATTTATTTAGCACAAAATTTCCAGAGGGTCAGCTTTGGGCTGAGGCCACTCCACAGGTAGGTGTTCTGTGGGTTTGCATGGTGTTTGGAAAAAGAATCCTTAATTCCTTGTCGGCATTTAAAAAAACTGGGCAATGCAAGTGTAACATCACTCAAAGTCTGCTTTGTCTTGAAAAGTTTAAAGACGGGACAGGCCCATTCTGCATCAGCTGTGGCCCCCAGCACCCTGTTTCCTGTGTCCTCTCACTTAGCCCCCAGTCACGTCTCCACACGCTTCACCCTTGTATTTCCCCTGCCTGGTGCCAGGAGTCATGTGAGTCATGTGTTTTCAGCAACCCTGTGTCCCTGTTCCTAAATGAATGTTAATTTGTTGGAAACAACGTGTGCTTGATCCTTCCCGGTTTAGATCCTGTTCCTGAGGGGAGAAGGTGGAAGCAGAATGATAGAGGACTTCTGCTTTCTCGTTGTCATCTGTTCGAATTGCATCATCTACTCCCAATCCCTTCCTTTTCCTTCTTGCTCCAAACATAGCTCAAAAAGCCCTTTTTGTCGTCCTTAGCAATTTTTGCAGCCTGAGCTCTTCCTAGGATTTTGTCTATTTAACGCTCTTCTTACAGAAGCAATGTCAGTTTGTATTTGTTTTAGGGCGGGATGGTGCGTGATAGAACAACAGGCCTACAAAAACAATGAAATTAGAGATACAGCCCACATTTCCACATTCGCCGTGGGATCTACTACATCAAGAAAAAAAAAAAGATAATGTAATTTAGAGAAAAATCTTAATAAACAAGTGTTAGGAAATTTTCAAAAGAAGGGGTCTGACGATTTGGAGCAATGCTTATATTTACACATCCATTGCCAGCCTGGGTGTCAGCTGTGCCCACCAATCCCGCGACCCATCACATGGCTTGTTTCTTACCCCCTCTTGGTCCAGAAAGGGCTGACTTGGGCGGGAAACCAGAGGCCAACATGTTCAGTTCCACTTTCCATAATGAACAGGGCTCAGTGAGTATAGTTGGTGTGGTAGCTGGATATCAGTAATGTCAATGTTCTCAACAAAGCAAATTTGCCGTGATTCATGGAAGACATGGGGTTTTCAAAGCAAACTGTTGTTGGGTGTTAATGATACCTGCTTCTGCTGTCTTAAAACAGGGTAGAAGGAAGCCTTTCAGGGTGTCAAGATAAGTTGGCATTTAACAAGAGCAGCAAGAATCATCTTATTAAAATGTAAATCAGATCATATCATTATGATCTTACAACTACCCAGTGTCTTCCACTGCCTCTAGATGAATCCCAACTCCTTACCAGAGCCCTGGGCCCTATGTGGACTGGCCTGGCCTCTTCTCTGAGCCCATCTTGGCCATTATTACCTTGCCCCCCAGCTACAGGGATCTGCTCTCTGTTCCTTAAATAAGACAAGCTCTTTCCACCTCTGGCCTGTACATTGCTGTTCCTCTTGCCTTAATAGTTTTCTTCCCCAACTTTATGGGGCAGCCATTCTTATGGCACTGAAAATGCCCATGGACTAAAATAGTCATTCCCTAGAGTAAGCCTTCTCTCAGCACCCTGATTGTAACAGCCCTCCCCTCTGCTACTCTCTAATCACTCTGATTTATGTGTCTTCATAATGCTAATCAATGTCCCAAAATACAGATTTCTATTTTACTTGCTTAGTATCTAGCTCTCCCATAAGAACAGAAACTTAATAGAGGCAAGTTATTGGTCTGTGTTGGTCACTTCTATGTTCCTGGTATCTAAAGCTGTGTCTGCCACTTATGAGGTGCTCAGTAAGCATGTAGTATAGGTTCAAAGGCAAGAAAGCATGGGTGGCTCGGGGAAATGAAATCAGAATCTGCTTTGTGCTGGAGTGTGCATAAACATAGGTGGCTGTGTGTGTGTGTCCAGGTATGCATGTGTATACATGTGCACTCTTTCAACCTAATTTTACAATTTCAAAATTTTTTTCTTTATTTTTCAGCGTTATTTGGGTATAATTAGCAAATAGAAATTGTATATACTTAAAACTTACAACTTGATATTTTGATATACATGTACACTGTGAGATCCACAATCAGGCTACTTAACATATCCATCTCCTCAGATAGTTGCTGTGTGTGTGTGTGTGTGTGTGTGTGTGTGTGTGTGTGTGTGTGGTGAGAACACTTAAGATCTACCTTCTTAGCAAATTTCAAGCACATGACATATTATTGTTATTAGAGTCACCGAGCCACACAGTAGATCTCCAGAACCTACTCATCATGCATGACTGAAACTTTGTACCTTTAACCAATATCTCCCCATTTCTCCACCCCCTGCGAACCACCATTCTTCTTTCTGCTTCTATGAGTTTGATTGTTTTGGATTCTATATATAAGTGAGATCATGCAATATTTGTCCTTCCGTGACTGACTTATTTCACTTAACATAATGTACTCCAAGTTCATCCATGTTGTTGCAAATGGCAAGAGTTCCTTATTTTTTAAGGCTAAGTAATAGTCCAGTGTGTGTGTGTGTGTGTGTGTGTGTGTGTGTGTACATGTACATATATGTGTGTGTGTGTGTGTGTGTGTGTATGTGTGTATTACATTTTCTTTATCCATTCATTCATTGACAAGCATTTAGGACATTTAGGTTGTTTCCATATTCTAGCTATTGTGAATAATGCTTCAATGAATATTGGAGTGCAGATACATGTTCAAGATACTGATTTTATTGGATTTTATTAGGATATATCCATAAGTAGGATTTTTGGATCATATGGTAATTCTGTTTTTTAAAAGAACCTCCATACTGTTTCTATAGTTCTACCAATTTGCATTCTCACCTAAAATGTTCAAGTTTTCTCTTTTCTCCACATCTTCCACACTTATTTTTTTTTAGAATAGCCATTCTTATAATTTTGAGGTAATATCTCATTGTGATTTTTATTTTCATTTTCCTAATGATTAGTGATATTGAATACCTTTTCATACATCTGTTGGCAATTTACATGTTTGTGGGTTGTTGTTTTTTTTTGTTTTTTGTTTTAGAAATATCTATTTAGGTCTTTAATCCATTTTTAACTGGGTTGTTATTTGTTTATTTACTTTGCTATTGAGTTGTTTGAGTTTCTTATATATTGTAGATATTAACCACTTACTATATACATGGTTTGCAAATATTTTCTCTCATTCCATAGGTTGACTTTTACCTCTGTTGATTGTTTCCTTTGCTATGCCAAAGCTTGTTAGTTTAATGCAATCCAACTTGTCTATTTTTGCTTTTGTTGCCTCTGTTTTGACATCCCGTTAAAAAACAAACAAACACACACACACACACACACACACACACACGCACACACACACACACACACAAAACACATTGCCCAGACCAATGTCATGAAGCTTTTCCTTATATTTTCTTCTAGTAGTTTTATGGTTTCAGTCTTACATTTTTGTCTTTGATCCATTTTGAATTTACTTTTGTGTATGGTGTAAGATAAGGGTCCAATTTCATACTTCTCCATGTAGATATACAGTTTTAATAGAACCATTTCTTGAAGACACCTTCCTTCCATTGTGTGTCTTTGTCACCCTTGTCAGAGATCTGTCCACTATATGTGAGTGTGCATGCACTGTTGACAGGAGGTGAGATGAGTCTGGAGAGGAAACCAGAGGCCAGACCAGGAGGGAACTGTTAGCTGGAGTAAGAAGTTTAGACTTTGAACTCAGAACAATGGGGAATATTTCTAATCTCACAGTACAGTTGCTCATATTGAGGACTCTGAGGTCAGATTGCTGTGTGTGCTCACATCTTTCCTCCCACTGTGAGACTTTGAGTAAGTTATTTACCCTCTAAGGTTGGCTCTCAGCTTCCTTGCCTGAAAATGGGAATAATAAAATTGACTCCCTCATAGAATTGTTGGGAAAATGAAATATGTTAAGATCAATAATTATTAGCCATTGTTGCTATTATTATTGTTATTATTTTCCCAAAACTGAATGAACCAGAGAGTTTGTGTGGGGCTGAGTTGCTGCTAGGCCTGTATTGACAGGGGAAAGGTGGGGTGAGTGGAGGGAGCCAGAGCCTCCATTCCAAGGGCAGCAAAGGGAGGCCTGAGGTCAAATGGAAGAGGTGACAGGTACCTTCTCATATACTAGAACAACAAACTTGGATTCAGTCCTTCAGTCTTCCAACCTCTTAATAGACAGCCAGAGAAACAACCCAAAAAACATGTTAGGACCGGTTTTGCTAAAGAGAAATCATAGATCACCCAGTCCTTGGGGTGAAAGAAGGTTGAATGCTGGACAAAGGAGTAAGGGACTTGCTTACTTAGGGGTCATCTCCATTTTCCTGGACTATTTTCAGAATAACCACAAGGACACAAGTGTTCTCTCTCCTTTCCCCAAATAGTAACCACATGGACATAAGTGCCCTCTCCTCTTTACTCAAATAGTACCTATGGCAGAGACTGCTATATACTCACCAAATCGTAGCTCTTCTTCCTGGGCACATAGCAGACTACATTTCTGAGCATCCTTTGCAGTTAAATTTGCCAGGCCAAGGGGAGAAAGGGGGAGGTGATAAAGATTTTTCTGACCTGGCATGGAAAGCCTTCTCTGTATTCCTTCATTACCTCTCTGTCTCATCTGCTGGCTGGACTGAGATGGTTCCAAGGACCTGGAGGAGCATGGAGACACAAGATGGAAGGAGCCTAGGTCCCCCAGCCTTCCCTTGGAGGAGAGTGGCCCAAGAGATACAGCTGACTGCAAACATCCACGTTGAAGGGCCATGTGAGCAAGAAATAAATGTTATATTAAGCCACTGAAATTTGGAGCTGTTTGTTATAGCAACCAACATACACTAACTAAATATACCACTCTTAAGGAAGTATTATCTGAGTGTTCTATCGCATATATTCTACATTCTAAGAATGAACAAATGACATTTAAAATAAACCAGACATTCATCAACTCAAATGCTTAGAAAGGCTACTGAAACCATTAGTATTATGCCTACTTTATAGACAAAGGGCCAGAGGTTCTAAAATTTGCAAATGTATGTTTTAGGTACCAATTCCACACGCATTCTGCTCTGTGCCTCTAAAGTGTGTGAAGTAATAGGAGTCTAAGGAGACTCAGGCAACAGCAAATTTGCAGAGCTGAAGACAAGAGAAAGAAAAGAAGGAAAATATTTTATATACTTTAAAATCATTCTGGTTAAGGCACCAATTGTCTGAATATTAGCAATAAAGAAATGGAATATGTTGTGGGAGAAGGGACATATGTAATAAAAATGTAAACTTTGAAATATCTTGGGATAAAGTCAACAGAAATATGAAGTTTAAAAATAGGGCTGAGAGAATGTTATTGATGGAGGACTAGACAATTGCACATGAGACAATCCAAAAATAGTATTTGACACATAAACAAAACTCTTCCTGGGAGCATAAGGCCGATGAGAACAGTGTATTTAATGTTTTGTTTACTGTAGTAGCCCTAGCCAGTAGAACAATCCCTGGCACATAGTAGGTGGGAGAGACTGGAAGAATATCTGTGAACATGATATTGGGATATCCTGCATTTCCCCCTCTAATCATATATGTATTCCATCATGGTTCAGAGAATGAACTCTTATATCGGACAAAACTGTATTTGAGCCCTGGGCTCTGCCTCTGATGGACTGATCTTAGTCACCTGTCCTAAATATTGAAAGAAGAATAGCACCTACCTTATTGTAATGGAGAGAATGAAGATTGTGCACAAAGAGCACTTAGTCAGTAAATGTTAACTGCTGTTAACATGTTTCATAATGCATTTTCTTCCCTGTAAAGCTAGGATAAAAAAGAAATAACATAAATGTTTAAGTAAAAACAAAACAAACAAAACAAAAACCTCTTTTCATGCATCTCTGCAAAATTTCCAGAGAATGAGATGACCCCCTGGGGGAAAAGCATTTCTTAGTGAATCTACCCAAGACAATGCCCAAGGAAGGAAAGAACTAAACTCTTCTCTTTGACCTTTGGCTAATGCACAGAGTCACACATTATCCTTCATGGTATTTTTTTAACCAAGACACCGAAAATAACAATGACAGTCTAAGGACATAAACTAAACAGACCAATCATTTTTATCATTAATATTGCTATTCTTTTTATTAAAAGGGCAATTGCGCTTATTGTTTAATTTTTGGAAAACACAGTAATTCACTAAGAGGAGAGTAGAATTCCACACCCCCTCCCCTTCTTGAGCTGTCCATGATCAGTATTTTGGTCATTGTAGTTAAGTCAAATTGACATGTATTTTTTAAGCTATTTTCCCCAGTCTTTGTAAGCTGTTAATATTTTCCTATGTCATTAAATGATTTAAACACATAAAAACATGTGAAATGAAGAAACTCAGTCCAGAGCCTCTGAGAGCAAAGTGAGTTCTGTTGTTGGCAAAGCAGTCATCAGTTGGTAATAGAGAGCAACAGAAGAATTCACTTGTGCTTGCTCTACCCAGAGATCTCAGAGAAACACGTGTGTTCTCATGACTACAGGAGAAAGGGAAAAAAGTGCTCATGTTTTCCATCATTCTGTCCAATCTTATAGCTAATGGAGAGGTTTTAGGGAGAGAAATGAGATGTGAGTCGTATTCAGCTGATAATCATACACTAAAGGCACATTCTCTCTCTCTCTCTCTCTCTCTCTCTCTCTCTCTCTCTCTCTCTCTCTCTCTCTCACACACACACACACACACACACACACACACACACACACAATTCTATATACCGAACTCTTAGTGCTGTTCTCCATATGATAGAATAATGGGCAATTTTTATTTTCTTTTTGATCAACCATCTTTTTAAAAATTTTTTCCAATGAGCAATCAGAGGACACATAAAAATGATTGTGGGTTTCGTTTAAAAAATGAGAATATAGTAGAGTCAACATTCTGGAATAATGTAATAATAAGGCTTCTATGGAATATGGGCACCACCCTCTTTTCCATACAGTGGGAGGTAGCAATGGATAATGCTGGTCCTGATTTCAGTTGCGGTGGCATTTCATACCCTGATGAAAGATACCATGACCTCTGTGGGGTGCCTTGATCACTCTGGGGTGCCTGTCCTGTCACTACATATTAAGCTAACTCCTAATTTGAGGAAGACAAAATGTCGAGTATAAACTAACTGCTTCTATAATGTGCCATGCCATCCAGAAGTCCCCTAGCCCATGTCTCCCACTTTTGTGGACAGTACATACAAATGTATATGTACACATATATAATTTATTGGATGGCTGGCTTATCAAGTGTATTGGTTTTCATAGCTCCACTATTGTCAGCATATTTCAGATTGGATTTGCTGCTGACATGATTGAATGAAAATATACTGACATATTTTGATATTGCACTTGACATTTTTAGTATTATTATTAGTCGTTTCATTCCATGTAGTATCATTGTCCGAATGGGATCATGCTAAAAAAAATTCAAGTGCTACTCAATTATGGAGAGGTACCTGGCTTTTAGGTGCTGTCCTTTACACAATCCATGGAGCTGGGAGGGAAGCTGTGTCAAACCATGGGGCAAATTGCAGGTGACACTTGTTGCACAGAAAATTCCTGCAGATCTCATTTGGAAATTAATTCAGGGAGAGTTATTCTTTTGAAAAGAATGGCTCCTTTCAACTTCATCCTAATCAAGAGAGTGTATTCATCTTTAAAGCAGGTTTTCTGTCCAATAGCGATGACCACCATATCCATCAATCCTTAAGTCCCTGCAAGGTTACGTTTGACCCAAATTTCCTATCAGTCCTCATAGAAGTACCCATGCAAATACATAAGCTCCAAGTTCACATACATATATATGTGTGTATGTGTGTGTTTGTATTTTCTAAACAGGGCTTTGTAGGAATAAATTAATATATTTACTCTTCTGTGCTGCAAAGGATCAACATTCATTTGCATATCAGTAGAATCATTCCTATTAAAAGTTTAATTTTTAACCAAATGTCTTATAAAGAACAGGAGGTTCTGGGAAGAGTCCACCCAAATGAGAGGTAGAACTTGAGTTATTTTCTTGTTTCTGGGAGCTGGCTGCCAGGGTATGAAGAACTGAGTAGTGATATTCTAAGGTCATGATGTAGAATGTCCTTGCTCAGCAAAGGGGACTTCTGTCATCTGTTACTTAGCATTGGGTTGTAATGAACAGCTTTGTCTTGTTGAGTTGACTTAGTAGCTAATCACCTTCTCCTAAGCCCTAAGCACAGTTTAAAATAGAGAGGTCTGCAAGCATCAGTGTTTATTCATCAACCCAGTGGGTTCCTCCAATGAGCATGTCTTGAATGTGAGGGGATTCCTTTGTAATGTGTAGACCTCCAAGGCCCTAATTCCTTGGACTTGTTGTGAAGGGGAAATGTTTATCTCCTGCTGGGTTGCTGTCAAACAGAATGGGTATATTTTTGTCAATAAAACACTGCTCTGACAATTTGTCCCTGGAGATAAATGGCCTTTTCCATAGAGCCTTTAAATAGGGACCATAATGGGAGTGAATGGAATTGAGTAGAATAATTAGATAGTTTCCATAAATCCTGTGGTGAAGTCTTCCACACAGGGCGATTTCCAGGGCTGTATGTTAGCACACAGACTTTCTGTGGTGTGGACACAGCTGTGTGCTGCGCAGGGTTGTTAGGTAAGTAAATTGCAGATGACTGGGACATAGAGAGAATTTAACTCCCTGTTTCCCCTGTAGAATTTGTCTCTGCATCAAAAGAACACCCATATTAATTTGTTTTTATTGTTATTAGTAAAAATGTGGTACTTGCCTGTTTAAAAGGAACTATCTTCACTCACTTAATTTGAATTTAGTTTTTAAATGTAAGTATGTTGGATGCATCTTCTTTAAGACAGGTGGAAATAAAAACCACCTCATTAGTATGGGAAAAAAAAGTGTTTTTGGTCAATTTGGAAGATGTCTTCTAGAGATATGTTGGATATGTTGGCTGCAATAGAAGAGGAGTTAAAGATATCTCATTGCTCCCATTGGGCATTTTCCAATCTCCTTATCTATATTTATAAAAAGCGGTAACATGCAAATTAGGTTGGGACACCATAATGGTCACGACCAGCTCAGGAGGAGGCTGCCTCATGAAGGCTCAGGAGGAGCTACACCCACAGATGGGCAGACGCACACCAGGGGTGGGGGCGTGCTCCAAGTGGCCGCAGCGCGGCTTGGAGCAAGCCTCTGGTGGGTGGCAGTGGCAGCTGGTTCAAAGCAGCCCGGGTCCCGGGTGCCTGGCAGCAGCAGGAGCGAAGCAGCCCAGGTCACAGGTCCAGGAGGGAAGCCGGTGCCGGCAGCCAGGGGAATGGCCTATTCTTGCATGAATCTTCGTGCATTGGGCCTCTAGTCTAAGATAAGGTAAAAGTTACTGTATGTGTATACTCATCTACTGGATTGGAGTTTCCTCAAGGCAGGGGCCATCTTTTAGTCCATTTTCTATTTAGAACATCTAACAGTTAATGGAAAATCATGGAGCAAAGAACATAGTTTTTAAAGTTAAGTGCAATATTTTTCAGCCCCAAAAGAAAGTTCCCTTGAGCTCTTAATATATAGTAGGCTTTCTTCTGAAGTTAGCTTGGAGCACATCATTGTTTCACTTCAAAGCTACTTCTGACTAATATGACCATCTAAGTAATGTTGCCCCTTAAGAGAAATGGTAGACACAGGGAACTGACAAAGAATGGTGGAAATTTTTTGCCAGATCAGTTGTTATGGGGGAAAGATGGGACCATGATTTCCAGAGCCTTTTTCATGGATGGGATTGACCTGAAGATGGGCAGCCCTGCTGAACTGGCCAAATTCAGAGGATCAATTCATGGAAAAATAGATGTTTGAAAGAACAGTTTGTAGGGATATGACCAATCCTAAATTTATCCTTAAGACTTGAATTCAAGAGTAGTTTCCATTAGGAGAGGGGTGCTGAATAATTCTTTTGTAAGTATGAAGGAATAACTCTTTGATATCACTAAAATTGAATGAATACACAGGGGTTCTTCCTTTTTCTCTATACTACCAAGTTGGGTTGGTTTGGGTGCCATCTGTGACAAGTAATAAAAGCCAATATTTCAAAACCATGAGGTGTGCACTGTTGATCTTCAATGCCTGGTTGCCTTCTTCTGTTATGTCCTTCCTCTGACTCTTCAGAGGCCTTCTGACTACGCATGCTTTTACTTTGATGTCTCATTGTTGGGATAACATTCTGTCTTAGGGAACCATAACACTGAAGGCTTACAGGCAAGGTCTCTGGGTCCAAATAGACATGAGCCTCTCCTTAGTCAATGATTTACTGTTGTGCTTTTAACAATTATATAATCTCTAAGAACCTCAATGTTTTCCGCTGTAAAATGGGCACAAATAATAGAAATTAAATCTCAGAGTTCTTATGAAAATTAAATGAGACAATTCATACAATACTTATCACAGTCTGGTAATTGGTATGTTGTACTATGTTAATACATTTTGCCTATCCTATTTATATGTTGTGACTTAATGTTGTGATTATAACTATTGGTGATCAGAGAAATTAACCTTTAATAAGAAGCTAGTGGTTTAACATTTCCAGTATGGATTCACTGGGCTTTTTCTGTATTTGCTTAAGAATTACAGCCTTCAAGAAGGGGATATCTGTTTTATTCTCAGAACCTGCCAAAGTAGGTCTCCAATAAACGTGGGTTGAAATAATGAATGAGGATAGCAGTGATCTTCTTACTGGTGCTGTTCAGTTCACCCTCAAGGTAGCTATCTAATTCACTGTGACTGACCTGTCCAGAATATTTTCCTGCAAGAAGAAGCATGGGGTAAGGGATACAGCAACTCAATTATTTCCTCTCTCTCAGTCTCCTAATAAACCAGCCTCTCCCAGTTTCTCTTCTAGCTATTCTATTTTCTATTACATAGAATACTTAGGTGATGTGCCAATAAGTCGTGTATGAATACTTAATGGAGGTGGAATGAATTATAAATGGCATGGAATTTATCTACATTGCTTCCTTGCTGATGGCAGAATGGTGCTTTATCTTCTATCAAGACATATAGGAGTCAGTAGGTGAGAAAGTATCCTGGTTGATAAATGTAAAAATTGTTACCGGATGGCATCTTAAGTTACATGGAACCCAACACCATGTGGCAGAGAGAAAAAGGCTTGACCAGGAAACATGGTGAATATGATGCTAGCAGGAAAGAGATTGAGGTGGTCCCTAAGGGCACAGTTACTGCTGGAGTAGAGAACTAGGAATAGAGGCAGACAAAGGCTTAGGTGAGAGGGTTAGGTACCACTTACTCATTGTGATTGAGTACCAGTTGACAGAGGTACAAAAGGCATCTCTAGTACTTTTATTTAAAGGGGAAGGTATTGAATGACTTTATCTAGTAAAGGGATTCTATGTCATTTCTTCATCTCAAAGCCATATGTCAACAGCTAGCTCCATAAATACGGTGAACTCTCATTAAAAAAGATAAAAGGTAAACCCCGACATCTCAAAGGCTTGATACAAAATTTACTTCTCACTCACATAATAGGTGCCTCTCCTGGGTGGCTCTCCTCCAAGTTTAATTAGGAGGCCCAGGTTCTTTCCATCTTATGACTCTGCCATCTTTATTATGTGCTTCCCAAATGTACCCAGGAGGTTATCTCCATGTCAGCCAAATGGAGGAGGCATTAGCAGAGAAATTTTTATGAACCAGGTCTAGACGTGGGACACTTCAACTTTGCCACATCCCTTTGAGCAGAACTTAGGTGCCTGACCATGCTCACTTCAAAGGGAGCTTAGAGGTATACTCTAGCTTCACAAGTAGAAGCAGCAGCAGATATGATGATCAAGCTACCAGTGTCTGCCACACTCTCAAATCTCTAAGAAAATATATGTGCTTAGAAAATTATAGAGTAAATATTATTGCAAAAATGTCATTTTATAAAATTGTGTTTACAAACTCTTAAACAAAAAGAAGTCCCATTTAGGACACAGTGTTTACATGCAAACAGTGAAAACTCCAGTTATAAATTGTCTGCATTTGTGGTAATAGTTCCTTAGTTTGTTCATATGGAATTTATTTTAAAATTGAATAAGCCACAAATGTAATATCTGCAGAATAATTGAAAATTTAGATAATACAACACTGCTAAAATATTTAGATTCACTCATCATTTTACCTGTGTTAATGGCTGTTTTATATCCATGTAGTTCTTTGCCTTCACATAGTTCTCTACTATTTTAGGGATGTGAAAACTTTTCCAGGAAAAGGTCAAATAGTAAGTATTTTAGGCTTTGTAGGCCATACTGTATCTGTTGCAACTACTCAGTTCTGCGATGGTAGCACAAAACCAGCTCCCGACCGCATGTAAATAAATGGAAGTGGCTGTGTTCCAATAGGACTTTATTTACAAAAGCAGATGGGGACTAGTTTTGGCCTGAGGGCCAAAGTTTACCAATCCCTATAGTATATGATGGATATGAACTTATGTATGCAAAGCACGGAGAGGCCTGCACACATGTAGTGCTCAGTAAATATTAATACGCTCTACTTAGCTAGAAATGCATACAGTGTTTTGACTTCCAAGCACTTAAAACTGATACAAGGTTAGATAGACATAGCAAAAGTCTGGAAGCATCGACCTTAAACATTGAAAGAAGTTTATAAGCATAAGGGACTTGGGGAAAGGGAATATTTTTGCTTATTTATTTATTTATTTTCTCCTATGTTGTCTGGATTTTTTTTTCAATGATCATATTTTATTGTTGTAATAAAAGGATACTTTAAATGTATGTCTTTCCAACATTTTGCTGATTCAGAGAAGAATGTTACATTTGAAGCCTGAACATGTGACTTATTTGCATTTTTCAACAACCAGCTGCAGTTGAGTTTCAGGATCATATCCTGAACCACAAAATAATATTGAAAGAGTTTTGACACAGCCTGAAATACTTCGAGGAAGGCAAGGTCTCAACTTCCTCTTTTGATGATTTAGCTGACAAGGACATTGATAAAGGGGAAGAGGAGTGGCCTTTGAGGATCTTTCCCTGGTCCCTCTGCTGTCATCTGATCCCATTTTAGAGTAATCTGAGCAACCTGTGGACAGTCAGGTTCCACATGCCTGCACACAGTAGGCGCTTATAAATGCTTTTCTACATGAATTACCTAACCTGCATTCCTAGCACGGTTCCTGACAGATAGTACACATTCATTAAACACATGCTAGATTTAATTGGATGATGCAGCAAACTAAAGCTGGCCGATAGCATTTTATTTACAGACCAAGTCACCTTATGCCTTTCAGAGTTTATGTGCTTTTCCTCCTACAATTGCAATAAAGGGACACATTCTGTCAGACTTAGGACTGTTGCTGTGATAGGTGAGATTGCCTTATGTTGGGGGATATGATTAACCTAAATTAACCCCAGACAGCAATCCTGGAGCATTATCGTGAAGAAAAGCGATACCAGTGTCTACTCTCGGCCCTAGTGATCAGCAGACTTTTTCATTAAGCTTCCTTCTCATTTACTGTGTGCTGCCTGGTGCTTTTCCAAAACAGAGAAATGTAAAAACTTTAACTGCGGCTGCATTTCTTCTTCTGATTTCAGTTTTTATCAGCTCTTGATTTCTCTCTTAATCTCTCCATGGACCACAGCTCTGATTACCATCCATCTACCCAGATGTCAGTCAAATATCACACTTTCTTGGTGAAATAGGAATAAAACAGCCGGACAAAATCATAGCCTTACGAAACGCGCATTTTAATACAACAGCTTTGTTTGGACTTCAGGACATTTGTAGAAACCATTAGATAATATCTTCTTTAGGGATTCAGTCAGTTTTCTACTAGATTATTATCAGCCCAGGGGAAAAAAAGCCTCATTATTTGAATCAGTTTACAGCAACTCATGAATTAGAAGCTCACACCTGAAGGAGTATTCCCAGCGTAATGGAAACAATTTATCTGATACTTCGAATTCTTTACGAGAGTCTACATTGATAGATGGACATTTCTCCAATGCAGGTGCATTTTATGGTAGCCTCTTTTGAGCAAGTTCGTATCTTTTAGAAAGTAAAGCCAATAAAAGACAATTTCCACCTAATAAGGGAACACTGCAAATGACCTAAAACTCACAATATTTTAAATTGTGCTAAGATTAAGTTAATGAGAATGCAAGTGGACATATTTGTTTTTAGGTGACATTTGACTGGTCTGCTCTGGTTTCGCCCAATGAGATGCCATGTTGATTTTAGGGGGAGAGCTGATGAAAAGTCACACACTTGGCATTGATTGCTTAAGAATAAGGGAATTCTGTGGAAACTGGAACACATGTTTCCCCCAGGTTTTCAGGGTTGTTTAAGAGAAGAGCAATTGTTTAAGATGTGGTTATGAATCTTGAACTATTCTGAAAAGAGTTATCTGCCCACCTTAAAACAGAGAGTAAAAATCTCATTCTGAAAAACGTCAAAGCCTTTAAGCTTGCATGGTCACTAAAAACATTTCTGGGGGAAGGAGTATGGAAAGGTGTTAAAATATAATTTTGAACTTCTTTTATAAAGATATTTGGGGGATCAGGGTCTCTTCTTTGTGAGTAAATAATAGCTCATTAGTGCCGGAAGGGAGCTTAGAATTTGTCTGGTCTAAGCACCTCGATTTCACAGACGGAGACACTGAGTCCTAGGAAAAGAAATTAACTTCTCAGAGGTCACAGTGGTTTGCTCACTCTCTGGACTGGTGGAAATCCAGGTCTGCCTCCGCCTTGGGCTAGGTTAGCTGTGGCTGTAACATTCTGCCTTGCACATGATGATTGCTTACTAAACGTTTGCTGCGCGCGTGAGTGAAGAGGTGATATTTGAACTCCCCTAGGATGAGAACAGGTAGGAAGTAGAGCTCAGAAAGTTGGGTGGAATTACTTTCCAAGATAGGGCACTATCTCTGAACTGATGGAAATCTGGCTGAGAAAGTAACAAGGAGGTGTCCTGGCATCTCCCGGAAGCCTGGGGGCAATCTGTCCCAGAGGATTATGTTTTTGGGAGGTTGTGTGCACAGTGAGGTGTGTCAGATATGCTTGAGATTCACACTGGCATTCAGGGAACATAGGTGGTCCATAGTAGCTCCTGCCTTATAGCAGCGGGAGGTCTGAGAGGCAGGCAGGTATGGGTTCAGTTCCCCACTCTGCCTCTTGCCAGCTATGTCTTGAGCAAAACCCAAATCTCCCCTTTTTCTATGACTCTTAGCAACTTAACTATCTTCCCAACACCTTACTGTTCCTCTTGCAAAAATATGGAGATATTAGCCCCTACCTAAGGGCATTGCTTTGAGGGGTAAATGTCTGTTCCTGAGACTTCATTTTAGGCAGATATGATTTGTTTGCTTTGTTCAAAATAAAATTCTTATAATGTCCTAAATTAACTATTCCTATTTTTTAATGAATAGAAAAGCTGACAGTGTTATAATATGGTGTCTAGATCACCTTGTTTGACCCTCTAATTTCTGATTGGGTTATGCATGAAGCTGTGTTGGATTTGAGAATAGATGGATACCGGACGTCCAGGCAGCAGTTCAGTCCCTCCGCTCACTCAGCCCCAGGGTCCTGTTTGCAGTCAGCTGCTGGTAGCTCGGACACTGTTGCAGCCTGAGTGTCACTGTTGCAGCCAGTGAATGAGAAACCCTTGCCGTGGAAGCTTCTCTGCTCTCTGACAGCCATTCCCACCTGCTTCTCACAGTGAAGGTGCAGCAAGTATCCTGTTTGCTCTGCTGTTCGCTGTGCCACCTCTAGAGCAGGTCACCAACTGTCATTTATTTCTTCTGTGTTTTTGAAGCTATTCTTCTCTCAAAATAAAAGCTAACCCACTCATTTAAAAAATGTGGCATCATCTTACCCACAGTCTCACTAAAGACAACCACTGTTGTCATTTTATGTGTTTCCATTGCATATTTTTGTCACTTCCTGTATTTGGAGGGACCACACTGCAAACATCATTTTGAATATGCCCAGTTCATAATGTGGAGCATTCCCCCACATTGCTGTACACTCTTCCTAAACCAATCTCCAGTCCTTGCAGGTGGCATTCAGAGTCACTCAGAAGTGCCTTCTCCCCCCTTGAATCTGTAATAGGGTGTTAACTATTATAAAATGTGTCCAGACCCTTATCTTTTTAGCCATCATCACACTCTAAGTTAGGCATGGGGTGAATCTGTAATTTATCACCCAAAGAGGGTCACTTATAGAGGTGAAAGGGTGCTATTAATAATCTCGCCAGGATAACAGGTGTAACCTGGGGCTGTCCCGGGCAAACTGAGACGTAGGTGCTCCAGTCAGGCAAGACAAGGGCAAACGAGGTGACTAATGAAGAAAAGGGGTGAGGAACTGTTCAAAGACGCACACGAGTGACTGGCAGTGCTGATCTCAGAACCCAAGGCTGCAGGCTCCTGGTCTAGTGTCCTCATACCATCCCCAATGCCTTTCTCCATGACCCACATACTGCATGAATCTCCTAGAGATACACCGCCTCCTATTTATGAAACTGAGATAAAATTACATCTCTCTCCCTCCTTCCATCTTTTTTGTGTTTCTTTCATTCTATGCCAATTGACCTCTAAGCCAGGTTCCTGACATTTTGTGAGGGGCATTGTCTGAAAAGAGGCTCAGTTTTGGGGATTAAAGGCCCCTTTAATAATAGTCCATGGCTGATGTATTGTTTTTATTAAGGATGGTCTGCTCAAGAGAATGGTTTTGTATGCTTACATTAATGATGTATAGTGCTAAATAACATTCACAATAACATCCACAATCAAAACATTTAGGAGTAATTGTAATAATAGAAGAGCCCAAGGAAACTGTTTCAAAACACCCTCCTGAATCACAAGGGGCCGAGGGGAGAGTCTCATGAATACTGCTCCTTTTCTGCCAGGCGGTCCACAGAGAACATTCTGCACCCTTTCCCCTTCTGTGCTTCTCTGACTCTGTTGAGGGATATTCTGCGTTGGGGTCTGTGGGTGGCCTTAGACAATGGAGTACAAAAGGGCCAGGAGGGGCCCTGTGCATTGTAGGTGAAGGTGGGGCCCTGGAGTTTGCTATCTAAAGGTGCTGAATTCCAGCTCAGTCACCTACTAGATCCATTTTTGGTCATGATACATTTCCCAAGCTTTGGTGTCCTCATCCATAGGGAAAAAAAAGTTGTAAAAAGTCAATGGAAAAGCAGACATAATTACCACACATAATTATAATTTCTTTTTGTGGTGAGAATATTGAAGATCTACTCTCTTAACAACTATCAAGTATATAATACTGTATTGTCAACTATTATGCGAGAAGATGGAGATGTTAGATAATACTACAGTGGTAATCCTTTCACAATATGTAAATGTATCAAATCAACACATTGCACACCTTAAACTTACACAATGCTATGTGCCAGTTATATCTCAATCAAGCTGGAAAATAGGGAGAAAAACAAACAGTGCTTCTCACGGGAACTTACACATAAAAACAGATGCATTTGTGTTTTTGGCATGTTGTCTTTATCATCATGGCTAATTTTTGCCAGAAACCCTCCCTCATACAAACAAACACCAGCCATTGAGTTTCTGGTAGTTGTTTTTAAGATTACCCCAAATGTCAATTCTCTTGGACCGTGCAGTACAAGTAGCAGGTGTGATTCATCAATGAAATCAATCTGGGATTTCCAATGGACTCTGAAACTTGTTGCTATGGTAAGCAAAGATTACATGAGCAGGGCAACAACCTGCCAAAGTCCTTCACAGTGGCATTCTATGGCTTCTCCGGGGAGCCCTGCCGCCAAGAAACGGTGTTCAGGCATTGGCGTCCAGGCGATGAGGCTTTCTGTCTCTGCATCCAGTGATCCACTTAGCAGGTTGATGTCCTCCCCAAACTGGCTGGAGTCTTCCCACAAGGATCTTCTGACCTTGGGTAAAGAACACGTGGCCTCCTAGATGTCAGGCACTTTGCCCTTGTACTGTCTTATGTAATTCTCAGTACAGCAGTTTAAGATGATTCAATGATCCCTCCTCTCACCCTTTATTAAATACAAGGAAACTGAGGCTCAGTTAAAGAACCCACCCAAGGTTATACAATCACTAAGCAGAAAGTCAGCCTTTGAAATGATATTAGTCTGGCTGCAAAATCTACAGTATTTTTTCTTTTTCATCACCATTTATTCCCTCTATGAGAATTTTTATTATCGAAGAAATATACATACATTTTAAAAGTAAAAATTATCCATATACCTAGACTTAATCAGTATTTTCATTTTTCTGTAAATCTTTTTGTTTTTTTTCATATGGCAGTGTGTATGTGTGTGTGTAAGAATGATGATAAAAAATTTTACCACAAAACAAAATTTAATTTTGCTTTTCTCATTTAATATTCTATTTTGAAACTTTCCCATATCATTAACCATTATTAAATAGTCTTCACAAATAATGGTTTATAGGCTATATAACATTTTTTCTTTCCCACGCACACATGTGTATATATACATATATGTCATAGCTAATTAATCCTCAGACATTGTGCCTGTTCCTAGTGTTTTTAATCATAACTAACACTTAGATGGACATCTTTGATTAAAAAGAACTATAGCAACAGGTGTTCCTACCTTTTCTTGAGTGTCTTCCATGTGTGTGCCATGTTACCTACACAGTTTAATTTAATCCTCATAACAACCCTATGATGTAGGTTTATTATTAGTACTATTTTACTGATGTAAAAGCAGAGGCTTAACAGGATGAAATACATCATCCAGACAGACACAGAAAACTTGCAACAGAGGAAGAGTCAAGCGCAAGACTTGCAGAAGGTCAAGCGGGTATCCTCTGCCATGTGGCCGCCCATCAAGCTGTTTGTTTCTGATCTTAGCCTGCTAGGATTAGTTCCTAGAAGGGGAGTGGCTGGGTACAAGAACAGGCGTTGCTCTCCAGTTTTTGATATTGATGCCTAAATTGACCTCCATAAAATGTATGCTCTCTTTAGCAATATGATAAGAGGCTTACTCCTCCACAGAGGGCCACTGCCCACCGGGAAGTCTGGGCTCAAGCCACCCAAGCTGCTGCCCCAGGTTCAGAAAGGCCCCTGGACAGTAGAGCTGTCAGGTCCGGCTGGTCCAGTAAACTGGGTTGATCCCATAATGGTAGGTGATGGGGAGAGAAGTCCACCTGTGTTTGCAGGGGTTGGGATGGGGGGAGTTGAGTCTTTTAAGACTTCTTCCTAAAGAAGTCCATCTCTGAAGTTAGAGCAAAGGTCTCAGTTTAAGGATTTTCCTAATAGGGAGCAAACTGACTTCCTCCATGTCATCTTAGACACCAGGGAGAGAAGCAGGTGACTGCCCATCAATTTTGCTTCTTATTCCTGACAGCCTTGCATCTCAAACATCTTCACTCCTAAAATGAATTCAGCAAAGTGATCTAATACTTGTTGCTTCTGTAGCCCCATTAGACTCTGCCCTTAATCACGGCTCTGCATTCTCCAAAGATAAGGACTATTAGGCACCCTCCCAGTCCACCCAGGTGTTGTGGGCTGGTGAGCAAACACCTTCAGCAAACTGATGTGGATCTGTTCTTTCTCCCTCCCCATCCACTTTCCTTCTGTGAGGACCAACTCCCCCCACTTCCAGCAGGGGAGGTTTCCCTTTGGGGAGGCAGCCTGTTCCCTCTTTACCCCCTTAGCATTCATCACTCTTGTTTCTGTTTCCAAAGCCTCTCTCAACCACATCTGCTATTGGGAAATGGAATTTCTACATAAAATAGTATTCTCTTTATGGCACTCTTTTGAAATCCTTGCTTGGATTTTTTCTGTCGCTTCCCAAATTATTTCAAGGATTCTGTAATTTGCTAATGACTTGGTCCTCCTCTTTCTCATCTAAAGTCAAACTCCTTCGACCCCTGCCTCAGTTTCCTGCAGCTATTGGGATAGATCACTACACACTCGATAGCTTAATACACCAGAAATGAATTCTTTCCTAATTCTGGAGGCTAAGCATCTGCATTGAAAGTGTGGGAAGGGCTCATTCCCTCAGACGCTCTCAGGAGAATTTGTTCCATACCTCTCTCCTAATGGATGCTGGGGGTCCTTGGTGTTCCTTGGCTTGTGGCTGCCCTCCAATCTCTGCCTCCACCTTCATATGGCCTTCTTCTCTGGGCCTTTGGTCATACAGCCTCTCCTTTCTCTCATAAAGACCTCAGTCATTGGAGTTAGGGCCCACCCTAAATTACCTATGTAAAGATCCTATGTTCAAATAAGGTTATATTCTGAGGCTCCTTGTCAGCAAGAGTTTGGGGGGACACTATTGAACACACCACAGTGCCAGCATCTTTCTTCATAATATGGAAGTGGATAAGCAATTGTTCTTCCTCTCCTTTCCCATGCTATCCTTCATAGATACAGGAACTCTCAGACCAAGGAGAGTTTAAAGATTAAGTTTAAAGGCTTAAAGATTAGTCTAGAGCTGTCCAGTGGAACTTTCTGCCATGATAGAAATATTCCATATCTGTGCCACTCATCATGGAAGCCACTAGCCACAGGTGGCTCTTTAGCACTTGAAATGTGACCAAAGTTTGCCCTGGCTGGATTGCTCAGTTAGAGCGTCATTCTGATACACCAAGGTGTGAGGTTTATCCCAGATCAGGGCACATATGAATATACAAGAATCAACCAATAAATGTATAAATATGTGGAACAGCAATATGATGTTTTTCTCTTTCTTCTTCCTCTCTCTCTCTCTAAAAAAAAAAAAAAAATTGATAAAAAAGTGAAATGTGGCAAATGCGGCCCAGGAACTAAATAGTTTATTTTAATTAATTTACATTTTCATTTAAGTAGCTACCCATGGCAAGTGACTACCACGTTGGATAGCAAGGGCCTGTTGCAACCCTCTGTCTTAAAGACAACCAGAGCCCCACAGGGAGCACACAGTCTGCCTATGGACACCTATGGTCAATGGTAGAACGAACTCTCTTAAATGTCATGGATCAGCAAACTCTGGCCTATTCGACAGTTGTGGCCTACTGCCTTTTTGTGGATGGTCTGTGAGCTTAAAGCACTTTTCCACTGCTAAGTGGTTGGAAAGAATCAAGAAAAACCACAATCATTTTTCATGACCTGTGAAAATTGTGTGATATTCATAATTGGGTGTCCATAAATAAAGCTGTGTTAGAACCCCTCCATGCCCGTTTACCCACCTATTGTCTGGGGCTGCTTTTGCACGACAATGGCTGAGTTGAGGACCTGTCACAGCAAGTGTATGAGCCACAAGACCCAAAATACCTGCTATCTGGTACTCTCCAGAAAGGGTTTGTGACTCACGCTTGAAAGCAGTGATTTTTAAACCTTTTACTTCCCATTTTAAGGGAGAACAGACCGTTTAGGAGAACGAGAACACATTCCCTGTAACTTCCCAACCTAGGGGAAATGTTTCACAACATTTAGAAATTAGATGCGAATGCCAGAAGTAAAACAGATTGACTATCTAGTTTGTGTTAGATAAGTCAAAAGTCCTATGTGCAATGGGGTAAGCATCTCACCTTTTTTCCAAGATGGAGAATGAAAACCTCCCACGTAATCATCTATGTTCCACTCCTCAGCCACACACATTACTACAGAGAACAGATTCTACATATGGTACCTATGAGTGACCCTGCCCATGTAGGAACCCATATTTTAACTAATCTGTCTCCCAAACTGTGAAGGGGTGGTAGCACCTTGCAATTCAAAATCACCCCAGATTGGAAACATGTCCGTAACCATTTATGGAGGGCTGTGGGAGACCTAGCCCAGCTGGGGATGATGCACAGCTCTCTCCTTTTCATTGAATATTCCTTCTCTCTTACTCAAGAAAGCAGGCCAAGATGCAAACGAGTAAAAGTGATAATGGCATAGCATCAAATCTGCTTTAAATTAATATGTTAACAATAAAACAGCAACCTGTTTTAAAGCTTCCATGTGTTAATTGCTAGAATTAGAAACAAGTTGAAATTGGGTTGTACTGGGTATGGGACATGTCCTGGTTGGGCATCTCCAGTGTGCCTACTGTGTGCTTAGCTTTGGGAGCCCTTACACTCACGCTGCCCAGCTTCCAGCTCTGTGATGAGGTCCGTGCTCACATCTCCCTGCTCCAGGGAAGCACGTGCAGGGCTGGGCTGTAAACCTGGGCAAGTAGGGCCCCCTTTGCTGGCTTCCCCCCACCCCTCATCATTCTTAGAAACATGCCGTCTATTGCTTCCTTCCTACATCCAGGTGGTGGCCATGCAACTTGGGGGAAAGGAGAACTTGAACGATGTCCAAAGGGAAGGCATGTTGTAATTAGGGAAGTGGAAAATAGGACTGAGCTGAAGGGATCTGGTTTTGACTGTGCCTGTCTGTTCTCAGACTGTAAACAGGGTCCTGGGTGAAGTACCAGGGCCCAGAGACCTCTCAAAAATAAAAACCACAGCAAGGCAAACAAAATAAAACATGAAGTCCATAAAGCATGGGTTTTGTTGAATTTTATGTCCCATAATTAATATTTTGCCTGCTGTCTCTTTGGGTTCTCCAAAGACCTGTTGGGGCCATTTTCATCCCAGGACTGCTAGGTGCCTCCCACGCTGCAGTCCATGCTGGTTCCTCCAACACGTGCCCTGTTTGCTTTGCCCTCTGCTGTCCTCACTCTCCTTAGTCTATGTGACAGTCCCTGGTTTTGCACCTGAGGACCAATTGGAGCAGAGTAAGCTGTTTATTAAGCAGAATACTGCTTGTGAAACTCAGTTTTCTTATCCAGACCATGGAAAGAGTGATAAATAGTGCCTACGTCATACTGCTGTAGAGATAGCTAAATAAGTGGACCTGTGGTGTGCTCCTAGCACAGTGCTCAGTGCACAGTGGTGTTTAACAGGTGCTTGTTTGTGGTAAATGAAGGAACGCATGAATGAAGGCCAGGCAGGGCCACAGTGAAGAGCCCTAGATTACAGTGTGCAGCCTGCTGGCCTCTGCCTTTCAGACTGGGGGAGGCACAGTAGCATCACAGAGCTGAAAGCTGAGCAGCGTGAGTGTAAGGGCTCCCAAAGCTAAGCACACAGTAGGCACACTGGAGATGCCCAACCAGGACATGCCCCATATCCAGTACAACCCAGCGTCACACCTAATCCTGGCTCTTTTAACCTCTTTATGAATCTCTGGATGCCTCAGTCCCTCCACTGTATAATGGGGAAGGTAACAGTATCTGCTTTCTGCCATGGTCCCAAGGAAGAAACAGGAGCACACACAGATTGTAACAGGGTGAGCACAGTGTATGTGCTCAATTAATATCAGCTACTAGGATTACTATTGCTGGTATTTTTTTCTTAGTGCTTTCACTTTTCATAAGCATCTCAACGCCTCCCTGGAGGTGGCAGGTAAGACCAAGGGCGCAGTGCAAGAGGATGCAGAGAAAAGACCCCACTAGAGTCAGATTCCCACCTGCACTTCCTCTCTGTACAGACTTGGGAACCTGATTTGCCCTCTATGAGTTCTCCCTCATTTCCTCCTCTATAAAGTGGGCAACACAATCCTGTCTGCATGGTTGTAGGGAAGATCGACTGTGGAATGCCTGCAAAAACCACAGACACACAACAAGCACTCAGTAAAGGCCACATCCCACCACCAGGTCCTTACATAATCTCCGAAGCCTCCTCAGGGCCGCTATCTCCTTGGCGGAGAAGCCGGGTGCTGCCCCACATTCCCCAGTTAATATTTCAAGCGTCCTGAGTTTCTAATTGTGGAGGAGCCTAAGAGCCACCTAATCCACTCCTGTATTAACTGCTCTGCTTCCAAATGGGCGCCCCTGGACCAGGCTGACACTCACTGAGTTAATAATGACTGGCTCCATTCCTCGCGCCAAGTGCAAGAACCACATAATCTGCAGGGCAGAAATAACTCCCATAATTAGAAATGCCTGAGGGAACCCCCTACCGAGGGCCTTGCAGCCGGGCATGTGGGGACCTCCTGCCCCCCCAACACCACAGGCCTCTGCAGCTTTCTAAAGCCACTCAGACCCGGCGTCTCTAAGAGACAGGCTCTCCAAGGGATGGCATTCCAGACCTAGAAATGCCCTCAGCAGAAGCCTGGCTTCCTGGTGCCCGGGAGGACTCCTGTCTCCACAAACAGGCCTCCTGGGAGTCAGGCCACAGCCCCTGCCAGGCTTAAACACTGCCCTCTGGGGGAGGGGAGGCCCTGCTCTCAGCCTGCGGGCCCCTCTCCCAGCCCAGGCAGGAGTTTCTATTATAGGGAAAAGGAAGTGCTCTGATTGAGCAACCCTAGGCACCAGCCTGCGATTTCTCTCTGAGACTGCCCTGGCTGAGGGGCCTGAGCTTTGGACATTTCCGGATAGTGATGAGGGGTTTTTCAGAAGCTGGGGGTCCAGACCAACTTCCTCTAAGTTTAATCTGGGTCACCCAGCTTGAGGGCCTGCAGCTCTGCAGGGTAGCCTCTCCTCAGATGTCAAAAGGGGCTAGAGCAGGTTCCCCTTGGGTGGCTGTGAGAGTGGGCGTGCAATGCCTGGCTCCGGGTAGGTGTTCCCTCAGGCCTATCTCCTCCATAAAGTGTGGCATGAGGTCCTATCAGCCCAACTTTCAATGGAGTTACAGACTTCACTGAAGCATTGTGAACGGGGCATAGTCCAGCATCCCCCTAAAATCCCAGATAGGCCACACAAGGGTTTTGCGCCCTAGGGTCCCCTTGTACCTATGATGTAGGTCTTACCACTTCCACTGGACAGGAGCAATCCTCAGCTCTTGGATGGCATGTGATTTGCCCCAGGTCTCTGCTAGCAAAGAGTAGTCAGGTTTCCATTGCAAGCCAATAGGACAACCAAACCCCATTTTCCCTTGCAGCATACTCTCTTCCTTACTACTGCATGTAAAACATGCACAAGTGTTTGTGGACACACATAAACATGTGTGCACAGAAACACACACAGAGCTTTCTCCCATTCTTTGTCCTTGTCACATGCTTTCTGGGTGGCCAGATGCAGAAGTGACTAAGAGTTCAGGGGCCCATATGACCATTTCCTGTCTGTTTAAACAAATTCTGAAAACAGCCCACCCTGTTGCTCTAAAGTGCAAGATATCTGAACAAATAGGCACCTCGAATAATGACATTATTCCCATGCGATAAAGCTGCTTTACTTAAAACAGTTAAACATCACCCTATACGTCTCCCCTTTCGCTCCATCATTGAATGTGTATGTGCACTCTCCCTGGGCCTAGGGCCTTGTGTGCCAGGGCAGAAGCCTGGGGACACAAAGGGGACAACCCAGCCATGTGTCCAAGGGGATTCAAGTCTTCTTGGGGGCAAATGGTCAGTTAAAGTGACACATACTAGTACAGTGTGTGGCATGTGCTAAGACAGAGCTTAGCATAAGGGGTTCCCTTTTAAATACCTTCATAACTGATACATTTTTGTAAAGTGAACTCAATTTTGGGAAACCCTAAAAAGTGAGTTATAATCAAATCTAGAACAAGGTGGGAAATAACCCTTTGGTGTAAAAGTCCACTGGCATGAAAACTAAAGCAGTGGAGACACTCCTTTGTGTAATTAGCACACAATGGGTCATTGGCCCTGTGGTTCAAAGATGGTTTACACGTGTGCTTGACATATAATAGGTGCTTATGAAATTTTCAAAGGGACCTGTGTTAAAAATAATGTCATTTTTTTGTAGGCTTCCCTCTTTCATAAAGTGAATCATGAGCATCACACACCTCAGTTCCCCAATCAGATACCTAGAATCACAGGGCTTCCTCTTGCTTCCTGCACCCCTCTTGTCTAATGAATACTCCCAAGATCAGGTCCCCCTCCCTTGAATCCAAGACCAGACGTTCCTCAGTTGCTCTGGTGGATTGTTCTCAGAGTCATTGCAGAATATGCCTTTGTTAATTCTCCAACATTTGAGCCACAAAATGCTGAGCTTGATCATTGCACTGAAAAGTGCGCCAATGGCCATTGATGTGCAAAAGACAAATGGACATCTGTTGATAGAGAGTGGCTAGAGCTAGAATTTCCCACGTGATTTTGGGGAGACTGGCTTCTGATGAAAATTCTGAAGTTGGTACATTCCTGGCATGGTGGCTTGAAGACAGAATTTGGGGACAAAACAGAGATGCCCTTAGAGGTAGACCAGTGAGAAAAACTACCACTGGCAATTGGGTGACCCTAAGCAGACTGTGGCAGCTTCCTGGGTCTGCTTCCTCCTGGGAAAATGGGGATGGAAATGTAGCACCTATGTCATGGGTGGCTATAAGGAGTCAACAGGTGGATGTACATGAAGTTTCAGGTACATGGGAAAAGCTCGGTGACTAGTGGCATTAACAAAGACTTCTCCATTAATTTAATCACAGAAGGTACTTGTTTTTCTAAATATGAGGCACTGCTCTTGAATTTGGGGAACAATGAGGTGTTTAATCCATCATTATAATTTAGAGGGAGATTCTAAAGAAGAAAGTATATGTGCGTGTATGTGTATGTGTATGTGTGAACTTGAGTGTGTGTGTGTGTGTGTGTGTGTGTAAGTGCAGCCATAACAAGACGGGCCCCATGTGTCAGGCACACCAGTCTGAGGCAGGTGGAGCCTTGTCAGCTCTGTTCGCTGCTCCATGCTCTGCTGGAGCCCAGCACTGAGTGTTCCCATCAGATAAGCAGCCGGATCTGGGCTTGAGAGAGATCCCATCAGCAGTTGCAGACCATTAACAAGTCTTAGCCTCATGGACTCGATTCCATGCCGTACCTGGACCTGGATTTCTCTCTGGATTCCAATGCATGAATGCTGGGCTCAGGAGAGGAAGACGGCAGGATAGGCCTGAAACCAGCACCTGCAGTTCCTGGAAAGGAAAGGAAGACACCAGCCTCCGTGGGTGTTCTGCTTTTTTCTTTACACACTTTTAAAATGTAACATTTATTTTCTATTTTATTTCATAATTTTAATTGGAAATAAAATATTTATGAATTGTTATCTATTAAAACTATTTCATTCATTAAAATTGTCTTATCTATTTATATATTAAGTATATATTATATATTAAAGGGACATACTATTCTATAATATAATGTATAACAAAAGATAATGTATTTTATAATATAAAACATGATACACAGATTTAACAATTGGCTCTTGTGGGCAAGTAGGAGCCAAGGTAGCAGTAAACTGGGACTAGCTTGTTATTGATTCTTAAGAGCCAGTTGTTAAATTTTCAGTTTTTTTGCAAGCCAGTTGACTGCACATTGGTAATTGGAAATTAGCCAGGGTAAAGAACATTTACACCACAGAAATTGGCAAGCATTACAAGTTAGGGTTTCCCTATCCCAGTGAACTTACTGTTAATATTTATAAGCATATCACTGTGTGTGCATGGGTACGTATGTGTGTGTGTGTAAGCTTTGTCGAGCCTTAATTGTGTTAATCGCCATGCATACATTTTATTATTTTACTTAATCTTCATGGCAATCTTCTGACACTGGCACTTCCTAGTTTTGAAATCTTGGGCAGGTCACCCACCTTGCAGTTGCACAGGTTGTCTACTGCACATCTAGGCCTTAGTTCTGTCACCTACACAATGGGGAGAATTGTCACCTTCGCAACCTCATTCTAAGGATGCTGATGGCTCAGGACACCAAAGCCAAGCACCTACAGAAGGCTGGTGGTAGGGACTGTGGCAAACTGGGGCCATGGGTCCTACCTTTAGGAGTAGTTACAGTCCATCACTGCTATGTGGGAGTGCAGGGGGATCAGTGATGCCAACTTTCTTTGATTTATTAAGAAGGAAGAAAAAAAATCTAAATTCTTTTAAAAAGTAAAAATTTCCAGTGTTTAAAACACTGTGAGCCTAACTCACGGCCTTGCATTAGATTTCATGTGTGACTCCATCATCCAGTGGACCCCACAGAAGTATTTAATGATGGCCAGTAAGTAGACAAGCGTAACAAGTTGAAGCATTTCCTCAGGGCTTAAAATAGTAGGTCCTTTCCTATCATAGTCTGAAATTATGTCTGTCCCTCTTAGTTTCTTAAGGGACTGAGATTTCCCTCTCATGCCCATTATTTTAGACATGCTTACTCATGCGACCGGCATATTATTGCCACTAAGAAGCTCAGAGGTACACTGAACGGGGGAAACAGTTGAGCAGCAAATGTGATTCTGAGATTCCCACTGTCCAGGGCAGAAAGAAAAACACAATCAGTCATGTCCTTTTCATTACCCAGGGAGGTGAAACTGCACCAGCCCCCTTCTTCAACTAACCTTCTTAGATTTATAGTTTTTCTGGTCGTGCTATTTTTATTGGTTGTACTATCTTACTTAATGTATTTCCCTGAAGCTACTTCAAGTTCTTGGTGGAAAAAGAAGAGTATAAATAATTGTAGTCACCCTTTGGCAATTAAGGACTTAGGATCTCAGCTTTGACCATTCTTAATCTGTGGGAGGGGGACCATGACCTGCAGGAATGCGAAGCTTTGCTGAGGCCCAGATTTGGGTCCCAAGGTGTGCTGTGGGCATCGGGAATGTGGAAGAAGAACTTTCTTAACTAAACTGTTAGTTTGCTAGGCTGCCATAACAGAGGACCACAGACTGGGTGCCTTAAGAGAGAGAAATATATTGTCTGGAGGCCAGAAGTCTTGGGTAAAGGTGTGGATAGGGTTGGTTCCTGGGAGGCCTGTGAGAGAAGGGTCCGACCCAGGCCTCTCCTTCGCTTCTGGGGGTCTCCTGGCCATCTTTGGAGTTCCTGGGCTTGTAGAAACATCTTGATCCCTGCCTTCATGTTCACATGGGGTTCACTCGGTGTGAGTGTCTGCATCCCAATTTCCCCATTTTATAGGACACCAGTCACACTGGTGAGGGGCCTGCCCTGTGCCAGTATGACCTCATCTTCACTAATTACATCTGTAATGACCCTATTTCAGGTCCCATTCTGAGGTACTGGGAGTTAGGACTTCAACTTATGAGGCTTAGGGGTGAGGGGACACAATTCAACTCATGACACCTGGTCAGGGAGACAAGCCCTGCTCAGCATCAGCCTGGCCTGCGATTCAGGCTGAGGAACCCTCGCACAGAACTCATGTTTCCCTGTGTGGAATGGCCTGATCTTGTTAACAGCCACTACCAGTAACGCAAATAGAACAGCAGTTAGACCAGCAAAAGTGGTGCCTCATCAGAAAATACCAGTGAAAGCACATTAGGGAGAGAGACTCACATGGTTACAGATTTGGGCAAAGGTCTCTAATGACAACTTTTAAGAGGCACCATCAATAAAATTACCCTTTGAATATGAATGACCTAGAGAGATGGAATGATTTGCCCAAAGTTACCTGTATGTGGAGGACCCAGGAATATTTAAATATTTGTAAGAAGATGGATGTTGTATGTATTTATACTCAAGATCTACTCTGTGCTCAGGACACAAATGAAGAAACTGAGGTGCAGAGACGTTAAATAACTTGCCTAATGCTTTTGGCTGGTGCACGGCCCAGGTGGAATGGAAGTCCTGGCTGCTGCCCCACAGCCCTTGCTCTGTAATTAGGACCCTGGGCCTGTGTGTTAGCATTCAGGACTCAGCTCACCACCCTGCTGCTTTCCTTCTCAGGAACCTGGGCTGCTCTGCACGGTTGAGTAGCTTGTGCTGCACGAAGTTGCTCAGCTGGAGGGTCAAGGAAGGGTGAAAATCTAACTTGCACACTAATCACCAAGCTGTGTGCGGGGCGGGGGAGGGGGGGCGGTGGGGAGAAGGGGGCAGGTGTCTCCCTTTGCCCAGAGGCCAGGGCACCTGCTCTCATTCAAATAAAGGTGCTGTGTGGGCTCTTTGCAGCCCTGAATGGTCCCAAGGCATTAAAAAAACCCCAACCCTGCTGAGCTATTTACCTAACTTGGATCTAAGTGACTTTATTTAGGGCTAATTAAAAGAAGGGACATCTCCTTGTCCCAATGTTCCCTGTGAGAACTTCCCACTGCCCCGACCCACTCACATACACACTTAAATCCCAAAGTGTTGCTACCTTCCTGCAATGTGTGGCAGCGGAGCAGGAGGCCTGGGGATGGCACGGCCTCCCTCTGTGTCTGGCAGGGAGACTGGTGTCAGGGAGATAGAAGTCAAGAACCGTGGAAAGGAATGTGGGTGCCCATCCAGCAGCATCTCCCATCTCTCCGAAGGACTGTTGTCTCAAAAAGCCATAACTGAGAGAAAGAGCAACCTGAGGGTTTGAGGGAAAATGAGGGAGGAGGAAAGCATGCGGAGGCCAAGGCAAGTGGGCAAAGCAAAGCTGTGTTTGGAAGCGAGACGGCGGCTCCGCGCCATGCTTAGCATGATGAAGCAGGGCTGCGCTTACTTGTTGAACCAGAAGCACAGAGCAGAGCCAGCTGGAGGGGCAAGCGGGGGCTGTTTGTGCAGACAGCACCCTCCCCCCTGTCGGGCCCACTTTGAAAGTTGCTTTCTTCCTGCCAACTCACCCAGACATTAGGATCTTCCAAGCTTGGCACTGGACAGGGCCGAGCAAAGCTGGGAGCTGAGAGCCAGCCTTCCTTTTGACCATCATCACGCCCGGCCTCTCACTCTCCCATTCAATAGACATTTCTTAACATGTGCTCAATGCCGGCAGAGGGGCCATCTGGAAATGAAGTTGCTGTAGGTGAGGACAGGGGGAGACAGGCCAGGAATGAGGTACCAGAGCCCTGGGCAGAGCAGTCCTGCCGGCCGCAGGTCCAGATCAGGGAGTGGTGGCTTCCAGAGAAAATGTCCAGTTTGGATTTGTCAAAGGGAGGGTGTTGACTCCAGTGGCTGGTTGTCTCATGGAGCTCAGCTCAGCCCAGGGCAAGGGAACAGACACAGTCCCTCCGCTGAGGATTACAAACCGGCTTTAGAAAGGAGCCAGGCTCTGTGTGCTGAATTTAGCTCCAGCTTATTTCGTGGTAAATTATTCAGATGTTAATTGCATTGTAAACAAAGCCGCTACCTTTCTTTCCTTTCCAATTAGCGTCATAAAATGTGTGGGTGCTGGGAGCAGGGAGCCAAAGTGGGAAGCTGGGTTGAGGCTGCCGTGTTTGGCTTCCAGAATGAAGGGCCGGTGGACACCTGGCCTGGAATCCAGGTAAGACAGGAAGACTGGTCCCCGCCCCAGAACTCCAGGGTGGAAGATGTTGGTGGGGTCATGTCACACAGCCTGGGTTCCCTCCATTTCTCCCCTCTTTCCCACCCCCAGCAAACTGGTTATTTTCCTCCAGCAAGAGCTGCAAATTATGGTGACATCCTTCCTGGGGGACTGAGCTGGAGAAAAATGTGTTTGAATGTTGCATAGACTGCAGTATCAGGCGGATGATGGAGAGCACAGGCCCCATCCACTGTCTGGATAGAATTTCAGCACCAGATACAGACGGAACAAGGAGCCATGGTTTTCCCTTCTCCGCACCCCACTTCAAACATCTCTGTTAACTGGTATATAAGAGTAGATGCTAGTAGACACGGGTAAGAAGCTCAGGGCACAAGGGACAAGCAGCTCAAATTGGCTGCCTACAGTGGGGTCTGAATTTGCCGTGTGCATTGAATCCACTTAAACTTTAAAGAGCCAGCCTGCTCCCCCTCTCTCCACTGCATCCTTTGGAAATGACTGCAGTCCTAATTAAAAGCAAATTGCTAATCTTGTGGCATCAGGCAAGGGCAGCTTCTCAGAGGGGAGGCCTTCTGCCAAGGGACAGAAAAAGCCCAGCAGATGAGGCAGAGAGAGGACGGGGAGGTGCACACAAGATTGCACCTGTCTCTCCCTTGGTTCCTTATTCTGCATCTGCAGCACCAGCCTTTGCTTTCTTTGGCAGCAGGTATCAGATTAGAGGGCAGGAGATTTGTGTCAACTCATTACAGAATAATCTGAACTTGCCCAGCGATGGTCCAGTCCAATCGGAGGCTCAGAGAGTTTCTTAATTCTGAGAGACTGTGTTCCTGAGTAGGCCTCAAGATAACCCTCCCGGGGATGTGCCAAGGAAAAGCATCTAAATGTCCCTGCTCCCAATTTAATTAGCTCCAATAGGCATTTAGAGATATCACGTTGTTTATAGCACATCTTAGCCTCGTTCTTGCTGAATGATGGACTTGAAATGAACTATTTCCAGCGTGACTTATTCATGCATCCCATGGAGTCTCCATTTCCCTGTCCATCACCAGGGATGTTCTGATGGAAGCTGTTTCATCCTGCCTCTGGTGACCCCAGGACAGCCTTCCCTTCCATGATCTCTGGGAAGGAAGCCCCCCTCTCCATTCTCCCAAGCTAACAATTAAAGGGAAAATGCCACTTGGAGAGTCCAAGGCAGCAGGGAGACCATGATCCATGTAAAATTTGTCCTTGACACAGCTGAGCAATGAGCTGGTTGTCAGGTATAGAGATGGCTGCATACAGGTTTAACCATTCACATGAGCTGCCCGTCCCTGGGGGTCAGGTCTCTGAAACTGGTCCATTGTCTCTAGTGATGATTTATACCATCACTAGGCTTGGTGGGGAGACCAGGAACTCCCCCACCCTAAGCCTTTGGATGCAGATGGAGGAGACAAAGGTACCTGTGAGCCGTTCATCTATTTCCTTCAGAGCTCTAATTTTAAAGCTTCAGTCGAACCTCTTGGACGTTGTTTTACAATAGAAAGCTTTGAGGCAGGGTGGGGCTATGAGAGATCAGGGCAGCTATTCCTTCACTCGCATTGCATTAATGTATTCCTTTTATACCTATTCATCATCCCGAGGCTCCAGCCACTGTGGACCAAGTCCTCGAGGCACAGAGATGCATAAAATCTGGTTCCTGCCCATGAGAAGGTCATGGTCTAATGGAAAGCTAGCTAGATAAATAAACAGAGCAATTACACTCACGTTTAATAGGGGCTAGAATGGAGAATTGGGAGGGGAGCACAGAGGCCAGCCGGGAGCTGTCAGGAAAGGCTTCCTAAGCAAGCAGATCCCAAAAGGAGAGGCAGAAAAGCAGTGAGTGGAGGGAAGAAATGGAGAGATTTTAGAGGCCCTTTAGACAGGGCCTTCAAGGTGGGGGAAGAAGCACTCTCGACTGTGTAACCTGAGAAAGAGAGGCCTTCCCAAAGGGTTGTGCCCAGCCAGCTCTCCAAACACAGTCCCAACTCACTGAGCTGACATCACCAGCTTGAAATAAATAAATAAGCACATAAATCAAAACAAAACAAAACAAAACAAAACAAAAAAAGATTAAGCAACAATAGAATCATTTGCTTGAAGAACCAGATAGACATGGCTAATTAATGGTGCTGTTCAAGGCCAGTTGAAGTATCAGCAGATGTTTCGGGCAGCCCAGGACATAGCAGGTGGGCAACCGAAGTGCTCCCAGTAACAGCTGGATGAGGCAGCCTATGGGCAGAGCTAAGTGATCTGGACAAGGTTGTTTGCAAACACAGGTTTTGACTTGCATTTAGAATCATTGATTGTAGGGTTCCTTCAGGTTGTCCATTCGTTGTGTTTATTTCTTCTCTTCTAAAACCACCATGGTAGTTGAAATGTGGAACATCATATAATTTTCTAGGGGTTTTATACCCATTCTCTTGCATGGTCCTCACAATAAATGAGAAGGAGTGGCCCTGACCAGATAGCTCAGGTGGTTAGAGTGTCATCCTATACCTCAAGGTTGCCTCTTTAACCTCCAGTCAGGTCACAAACAAGAATCAACAAATCAATGTTTCTCTCTCTCTTTCTTTCTCTCAGATCAATCAATAAAATTAGAGGGAGTGAGCAATACTCTGGAATTTTTGTGCCAATGGCAGGAATACAGCTTAGCTGGCTTGAGCAGAATCAAGGTAATTTAGTGACTGATGCAAATCACCAATCCAGGCATATGTTGGCTTCAGGTGTGGTTTGATCTAAGCACACAAGTGATGTCATTGGGAGTGTTTTCCTGCATCTCCTTGTAATTCCTGTTTCTTGTGTCAGCTTCATTTTAGGACTTCATTCTTGACTCTAAGTTTTGGCTCTGGCTGCTCCAAGCTCATATCATCCTTCCTGCTAGCAGACCCTAGAGGGAAAAAGCATCATTTGTATGAACCCTCCATCCAAATCTATGGATTCACTTGGTTACATACCCTTCTGTGAACCATGAGGATGTAACGACAGCATTAGACAATAGAGCCAAATATCAACAGTACAAAGACTGAAATTTCTTTTGAGAGCCAGATTTTTTAAACATAAACTTCTTCTAATGCCACTTCTTCAAAAAGACTCGCCCAGGCCATGGTATTTTGTGGAAGAGCCATACTTAAGGGGCCAAAGAGCCGCTGTGGATCATGAGCCGCAGTTTGCCGACCATGGGACTAGGCTAACTTTAGGGACTTACCCTCAAATCCCACTCATATTGGCTAGGGAAATTGACTGTTCTAATTGGCCAATCCTGGGTCACATATTAATTCTGGAGCTGGGGGCAGAGTCTCACCTGGGATTGAATGTGGGGCAGGACTGGATCCTGGGGAAAAATTTTTGTAAGATTCCAAAAGTATAAGGCAAGGGAAGTGTGGTTATGTAAAATAACAAATATCCATACATACTTTCAAGTATTGTTAGTCATATTAAACAAGGTAAAACCAAACAGGTAGAATTTATTATAATGATATATATTATTTAACTCAATTATTCAAAATATCATTTCATCATGTAATCAAGATAAAAATTATGAATCAGATTTTTTTTTCATATTAAGTCTTCAACATCCAGTGTGTGAATTATATACTTTCTAGAGGCCCGGTGCAAGGAATTCATGCACTGGAGGGGGGACGGTCCCTCAGCCTGGCCTGTGCCCTCTTGCAGTCTAGGAGCCTTCGGGGCATGTTCAAGAGCCCGGCTTCTGGCTGAGCAGTGCTCCCACTATGGGAGTGCACTGACCACCAGGAGGCAGCTCCTGCATTGAGCGTATGCTCCCTGGTGGTCCGTGCATGTCACAGTGACAGTAGTTCCACTGTTCGGTCTATTTGCCTATTAGCCTTTTATTATATGGGATGGTGCCTTCTCTGTTGGATGCTAAACTTTTATTAGAAATGCTTGATCTGTATTTAGATTTTATAATATTTACAGTTGAAAGATTCACCTATCCAAGTTATTCCAATTGTACTTGATTGAGAAGAGAATGAGGAGCCTTGTTCCATTCTTCCAACGGGCTCCCACCCTGTGGCCCAGAGGAACTTTCTGCCCCAAAGACGTCATCACTTCATCTGCTGAGGAGAGGCTGGGCCATTGTGTTCTTTTTCTACTTCATAGGTCTCCTACTCCAAACTGTGTAATAAGATTTTTTTTTTTTACCCAGGGAGGCCACACTCCAGATAGTGTTAAGCCCACAAGAATTTCATTTTAAAAATAAAAAAAAGACATCATAGACTTATATCAAAGACATAGCCCCATGATTACTCATCACACCATCGTCCATAATGGTAAATTAAGAAAACAGATGGGAATGAGAGGAGATCATATAAATAAATATGGGTGCATTTATCACATGGGCTGTTATAATGTCATTAAACTAATATTGTAAAAGAATGATTAATATGATGACAAATATCTGTCATCTTTGGGTAAATGGGGGAAACGCAGGTAACCAACACCATGTCGAGTGTGTTTCAATTTTATTAGAAATACCTTTGTATAAACAAAGATGGACATAAGGGTATACAGTAATGCATCAGGAGTTTAGTCCTGGGCAGTGGCCCATTATGAATGATTTTTATTTTCCCCTTTGTGTGTTCTCATTTTCTAAAATAAAAATGTGTGGCTATTAGGACTTGGAGAGGAACACAAGCATTTTATTTTTAAAGGAGTTATTCAGTGAGTTGTCTATAGCATGGATGTTCTGATTTTTGAAAAAGTATGTGTGTCAGTGTGTGATCAGTAACAGCCATGCGGCGTCTGTTACGGTGGCAGGTGCCTTCTCTCTGTAGCTCCAGTAGTCCTCCCCACACTCCCCTGGGAGTAGGTGGGGCCAGGGCTTACTTCTCCATTAGGTACAGCAGACACAGCACCTAGGACTTAGGACACTTTCAGAGCCCATAAAAACTTTTTCATTTTTTGTAAAATCAGAATTAACAAATGAGATAATCCAGCCTGGATTATATTCATCTTTATACCAACACAGTCAGAAAATATAATATTTCCTCTTTTTATAATTTATTTTATTTTTGCTATCATTTTATTTATTTTTAATTACAGTTGATACTCAATATTAAATCAGTTTCAGGTGTGTACAGCATAGTGGCTAGACATTTATATAATTTAGGAAGTGATATCCCAATAAGTCTAGTATCCATTTGGCCCCATACATAGGTATTACAATATTAGTGACTATATTTCCTTTGCTGTACTTCACATCCCTGTGATGTTTATCCATTTGTTTTTCTCAATCTCTTCACCTTTTTCTCCCAGTTCCCCACCCCCCTTCCCATATGGCAACCATCAATTTGTTCTCTGTAATTATGCTTTGTTTATTTTTTAGATTCCACATCCAAAACACTGATTTGAAGTGATATATGTACCTCTGTGTTAATTGTGGCATTATTTACAGTAGCCAAGATATGGAAGCAACCTAAGTATCCATTAACAGCCAATTGTATAAAGAAGATATGATACATTTTATGGAATATTACTTGGCCATAAAAAAGACTGAACTCTTACCATACGCAATAATGTGGATGGACCTAGAGAGTATTATGCTAAGTAAAATAACTAATACAGACAAAGACCAATACCATATGATTTCACTTAAACGTGAATACAAAATATACTTTCTACTATTTTTTTTTTTCATTAAAGGGGATAACATGAAAGCAAAAGTGCCCAGGGCCCACAGAAACCATAATCTGACCCTGAGTGGGATGACTACCATTTTACTGAGAAAGAAACCCAGATTTAGGTTACAAAACTTTGCTGAAACAGTCATGTGGGAGAATCTGCACTCTAGCTGTGATATGTTGACTCTCCACCATGCTGTCTTGTTTCTGCTTTCTAGCATTCACTTTTAAAAGTGTCATTTTCCAATGTCTCAGTAGAGCTTTATTTTTATTTTCCTTAAGAGGATCAGAGCAATACAAATCTTGCCCCTTTCCTTTCATAGCTGACCTTGCAACCAGGTAATTATTCTGCACGAGCCCTGCCTTGACCACCATGATGCCGTGTCTGCACCTCTGAGCAGAGAAAGTAATAGTCTTATTGGGGAAAAGCCTACGCAGTAAGGGAAAAGTCTTAATTTATGACTGTGTCGTAGCAGGCTAATGAATTTGTTCATGTTAGCAACCACATGATGGAATCAGATTAGTTTTCTTTCCATTTTGGTACCAGATTCTAGAAACTGAATATATGACTGTTTTAAAAACATCTATCTATAAATTTAATTTCTGATTGAATCAGAATCAAATAATAGGAAGATGAAGTGTAGAAAAATTGGACAGGGAAATAAGAACTCAATACAGCTAGAATGCTGGTTCCTGGGAATAGTTGCATTTTGATTCTTGGGATATGACATGGTTCAGGAGTCAGTATATTTTTTCTATAAAAGGCTGGATAATAAATGTATTAGGTTTTGCCAATGGACACAGACACTGGGGCAATGGGGGCTTGTCCTAGAGGGTGGGTGTGGAGGGAGGGAGGTCAATCGGGGGCAAATGAGACATATGTAATACTTTAAACAATAAAAAAGTTGCATTCCACACAAAGAAAGTATTAGGTTTTGTGGGAAGTTTGTCTCTGTTGTAACTGCTTCTCTCTACCGTTGTAGCAGGAAAGCAACCATAGATATTATGTAAACAAAGGAGTGTGGCTGAGTTTTAATAAAACTTTCTTTACAAAAAGGGTGGCAGGCTGGATGGGACCTATGGGTTGTTATTAGCCAACCTCTGGCGGTAACCCTGCTGCCACCCATGGCCCAGAGAATTCCAGGTATTGAACACATGAGTCATGATGTTCCATTTGCCCAAACTCTCGCCACAGCCTTAATAGCCTTAGTGGTGCGGCCCTGACTTCCTCTCAGAAACCACATCTCGCACCCCTTGGACACTCTGACCTTCTTTCTGCCCCCCAGGCAATCCAAGTTCATTCCCACTTTAGCGCCTATGCCCTTGCTGCCCCGGACCTCTGTAACAGGCTCACCAGATTTAGCAAACAAAGTTCAGGACATCCTATGCAACACTTGGACTCACTTACCCTAAGGAGAGTTGTTTTGAAAATCAAATTGAACTGGATGTCCCATATTTTATTTGTCAACCCTACCCTAGAAGACTCTTCCTCATGTTCTTTATCTGGCTGCCTGCTTCTTCTTTTTCCGTATAAATGCCAGCTCCTCATAGTGTCCTTTGCTGTGTCTGAAATAGACCACCCTATCTAGCTGGTCTCCCCTTCCAGGCAGTTGAACACTTCAGCTGTCTTATGTTCTCATACCTGGAATGATCTTGCTTGTCTAGTTGACTAGTGTCCGTCTCTTCAGGAGAGCAGGGACCTCACCTCTTGTGTTTCCTATTCCATCTCTAGTGCCCACAACAGCCCCTGGCTCATAACAGGTCTTCAATAAACTCCTACTGAATGAGTAAATGATCAAATGAGTGAATGAATCTTAAATCATATTCATCTAAAAGCTCAAAATGCCTAAAGTGATGGAAATATGAATACAACTAGCACAGATTGAGCCCCAAGTGTGTAGCAGGTACGCCCCAGCTGCTTAATCTCTCCTACACTCCAAAACTCAGGAAGAAAGTTGTATTCTCCGTCAAATGGCAGTAGGCAGAGACTCATTGGGCCTGTTTAACTGCTTGAAGTTCTCAGGGGCAGTAAGTGGTCGAGGCAGGAACCATACCAGCGCTGCCATTTTAACCCAAGACTCTAGAAATTCCAGGACCCCCTAAGATGAGTATTGTCGACATGTTTTCCTTGGATTTCATTCCTTTGGAACACAATTAGAAACAGAAGGAAAAAACCTGGCCCCTGTGGAAAGGGAAGGCCACTTCTCTTCGACTTCATTGACGAAATCACTTCTTCTTTTAAGCTAATTCTTAGCAGCTACAAAACATGCTGAATAAAACTTCCAAATGAGTGGTCATGAAAACAAAGCAAAGAGGAACAAAACTATGCATGAGCCCAGGCTTGCTTCTTTCTGGGGAACTCTCTGTCCTCGGCAAAGGGACACGGTGATTTTACTGTGCCATGCTGCCATTCAGAGGTCACTTTGCTACATTCGTTAGCTTTCCCTTTCCCCAGTGTGAGCTGGAATGCCTGTCATTTCCCTTCAGAAATGTGTGTCTTCCAATCTGGAAAGGCCTAGAAGCCTGTGTCCCAATCGCCTTTCTCTGTATGGGGAAGGTGTGTAAGCACATTGCCACTGTACTCAGAAACCTGATTGTGTTCACACCTTGTCATTTGCAGCTGCTGTTGCCCAAAGTGGATGCCCTGTCCTTTGGGGGCCATGGTGCCCACAAAATCACATATAAAGTGACACACATTTTGTTCACCATCTGAAAACACTGATACACATCTATAAACTGCAGCACTGAAGGATCAATCTTATTGATTTCTTTTTTCCAAGTGCCTCTGTCAGAATGAACACAAAGCATTACCCTACCTCCCAAATCCATAGGCATGTGATTGGATTACTGTAGTTCTGGAGGAGCTGGCCATGGCTATTTTTGCATTATTTATTTTTCTTGAAGAAGATTTATTTCCTTGAAGAGTTGTCTAGTGGGTTAAAAAAAATCACATCACATTCTAAAAAATTATTTCAATGGTTAATCCAGGGCTGTCCTTTGAAAGTGTCAATGGACAACATTGTTTTGCAAAGGTATAAAATGCTTTGGGTTGTGAATGAGGAAAGGAAACAAAGTTTGCAAACTAGGACTGGGATAAATGTGTGGATGAGGGTGATGCTTGCAAGAGCCTCGCTAGCCCAATGGTCATCTGAAGGCTCCTTCACCCTCTGAGTAGGTATTTGAAGCTGATTTCTTCTTGATAGCAAGGTGGGCTCCATCTAGATTTTTCCCTGAATTATGGACTCAGCCCTGACAATCTCCCTGGCTCCAGAAATCCACTTTACCGAGACTGTTCTGATGTTGTCTATTTGTTTCTTCAAAGGGGATGTGTCAGATCGAGCTCTTGCAGAGCAGGCCTGAAAAACAAGAGGTGGAGAATAAGAGGGGAAGATAGGAGGTAAAGAAAGAGTGGTGAGCTCAGGGGGCCTACTTCTGAAGTCAGAGTGGCTTCATCATAAGCTCCTTTTCAATCAGTCTGAATGCACTAGAGGCAATGAGGATGTCTCTTTGGCTGATGCCAAGGAAGCTCTGATCTCCAAACCAGGATGCTTTGGCCACTGAGTTCCATTTCCTCCCATGGACTGTGTGTTCGGCCTCCGTGCATTTGTGCTGATGCTAATGTAAGGGAAAGGTGAAACATTGTGACACAGAGAGCTGAGGCCTGTTCCAAGGAAGTGTTGAATTCTGTTATTTCCTTCCTTTCAGCCTCCTTGAATCCTCCCTCCCCGGGAGGCGGCCGGGAGCCAGCAGTGCTGTGTTTGACCAGTGCTAATATTAAACATCTGAGCAGGGCTCATTGTCTTCACCTCCCCGCACACCTTGGCCTGGCAGGAATGTTCCTGCTCCGGAGGGGGCAAATTAATTCCGCGTTCGGCCCACATTTAGGCTGGTGCATTTCCTGTGCAAACACGGCTGACATTTATGAAATCTAATTTAATAAATGTCTATGATATAGCACTCATTAACATACCGCAAAATAGCTCCAGAGTAGCCTATTTTAATCAAATAAATTGTTGCTGCTGTTACCACAGGCTGTTCCTTTATTAAGGAGGGAGGCGGCACTGCCCAGCTGGGGTGGAGGGTGTTTGGGGCACCTGGGCTGGGGCCCTGCAGCTCTGCCCGGCCATCCCGCCCGGGGCCTGCTCTCTCCCTGTTGGCTCCCGAGATGAGAAGATGAAAAATTGCTGATCATATATCATCTCCATAAATCTTACCGACAATAAGTTATAAAGCCTTGTGTCCTTACATATGGTCGGCGCCTGGGGATCCTGTTGCCATATGTGAGCAGCAGCCTCTGGAAAGAAAAATTCTGTCACCTTTGAGAAACTTCCAGAACTGTTTTCCGTGCCCACAGTGAGCAGGCCCCTTGCTCTGCCCCACCTCCCTCGTCTTATTGTCTTCCCTTTCCTTCATCCACTCACCACGGGGCTGCCCTTTTTTTGTTCCAAATTACCATCAGGAGCATTCCTAGCGCGCTAATTGGGAAATTTGGTGTTTGCTGCCTTCCCTTTCTGTCTGTCACAACAGAATGAGGGACTAATCACCCCCAGCCAGGACGGGGCTCAGGTATTCAGGGCTTTGGCGAGGGGAGGGGGCGTGGGGGGAACAGGGCCTCTTGTCTTCTCCGGGTCTGCTTCTAGCTGATGGCAAGGTACCAGCCCGCACACTGCCCCCAGCTAATGAGAAATGCCTGTTTATTTTAAAAACTCAACCCGTTTTCATATCTATCAGCTAAATTAAAAGAGACACGAGAAGATGGTCTCCCAGGCTCAGCTGGCTGGAGCCAGTGTCCAGGAGACAGAGTGAGGTGCAGTCACCCAGCTGCAGGCTGGCAAAGCAAACCACCCTCCGTGTCCTCACGGAGGTCAGCAGCATGCTTGAGATGTGGACAAGGGGAAACACGGAGAGTGTTTTTCTTTTTTAGCTGAATAACTTGATTATCATAGGGACCAAGCAAAAGTAGAGAGAAAATGTCCTCAGGGGGGCATGGCCCACTCGGGGGGTCTCTCTGGGTGAGGCTGAAGCGGAGGACCCCTGCAATTCACCATGTCCCAGAATTCTCATTTTCAGGCTAAACTACAGATGCTTTATGGTAAAAAGTTATGTGCATGGGGTCCGTGTGGTGCTTTTCTACATTTAGCATCTTATCTGGACCCGAGAGGGGACACTCCTTTCCTGCGCTATTTTATTCATAAGTCATAAACAAAACCGAGCTCCTGATATTTGGTCAAAAAATACTTGGAAATGCAGGCAGGAAGTCAGGGGCAGTAGATAGGTAGGAGGGGATGGATGACCACACTGCTTACCGAAAGGGAAGTTGGCTGGGCAGGTCCAGGGACACTGGGGACACCAAATTCCGGCTCCATCCTTCTCTCCTTGGTCACCCTCTGGCCCTTGATGCTCTCAAGGAAGCCCACTTAAGGATCATCTGTCCACTGACCCAGAATAAGATAGCACTTTAATGGCATGCCTCGGACCTTTGGACCTTTGCCTCCCTCTGGGACTGGCTAGGACAGTGGTCGGCAAACGGCAGCTTGCGAGCCGCAGTTTGTCGCTCTGTTGACTAATGAGTTTGCCGACCACTGGAATAGGGGAGGGAGAGAGATCACCCTCCACCACAAAACCAGGGCAAGGGTGAGGCTGGCAGGAGCCCTTTTCATATTTGGCACCAAGTACAGGACAGACTGACTTTGCGCTATTCTGATGCTAATTATTTTACCAAGTGATATTTGATTGTTTCTATAAAAGGTTTATGCCAGTGCAACTCACCACAGCCTTTTTAAAGACCTCAAGATGCAAGAAAGAAATGCACCCAGAGTCCATTAAAGAATTAGGCTCTATTAATGCTCTAGTCTGCTGACAGGGCCACAGGCAGCTCCTCGGCCTGAGATGAAAATGGGAATGGTGCTCCTCTCGCTTAATAACTTCAGCTAAAAGAGCAAAGAAAAAGCATCCTTTCGATCTGTGAGTTTGGCTTTTAACAAGCCTTAGAAACTCTGGCGTTTTAAAAAGAGTGTCCTTGCCTGGATTTCACTTTTCTAAATTGAAAATGAAGCTGGGGTGGAAATAGGAATAATTATAATAGCTGTCCTAGTAATCATTATCATAAAGTGGCTTCCCTAACTTCATTCAGAGAGGAAGTGGCAAAAACGTCAGGTTGTCTGATACTTCAAACCCCTGGTGTCTTTAAATGCTTCCCTCCTTTCTGACCTGGTACAAGACCCAGCACTGGACACGTGGAATTTGGAGCGCCCGCTTCCTAGGGACAATGTCTGCGTCACTTCTCTCTTGGTTCTGCTCCTTCAGCTGTAAGATTGGAGGTGGGAGGGGGGGGGGGGGCACGTCTGCCTGGGTGATATTTAAAACTTTCAGCTTCAAATATATGATTCTATGAAAGTCACAAGAAATTCCTGACTTTTTAATTTTAATTTTTGCCATTTAACTGTAAGCCACTTCCTTTTTTTATTTTTCAGGATGCTTTGTTTCAGCCTGAAGAGAAACAGAAGCTGCCATATTTCTAAGATTGTACAAAAATAAAGTATGTTTATCATACTAATCATCTCTGTTGCCTCAATAAGTTGCTATAGAGCTGGCACAGAGTTGCTGCCCCATAATTTCTGGGTAAATAAGTGGGAATGACTAACCCAGGTCCCTTGAATCCCCCAGAAGCCATCCAGAAGGCAGCAGAATCAGAGCTGCTCAAGAGCCCTCCACCCCAGGCTCCAGGCGCTCAGGTCAGCCATCTCCCGGTGGTGTCCCTGTCTATAATTATTAGCAGTGAGTAATCACCCTGCTCCCTTCCTGGGCAGCGGGTGGCAGCTCAGGGGCGCACACAGCAGCTGCGGCCAGCCTTGAGCTGGGTACATCCCCTCTGTCAGTGCTGCTGGGAGGAAGACAGGTGCTGTGCTCTGTGTACCCAGACGCATGGCACTCTGCTGAAAGGAGGCAGGGAAGGCCTCCCCCAAGAGGGATGCTGGTGGGAAGCTCAGATGTTTATAGGGAGTGACATTCCAAGGGCTGTAATATGATGCTTAAAGAATTCAGGGGTGTGGCTCATGAGGGAAAGTGGAAGCTAACATTTGTTGCCTTGCTGGGTCTGTGACTTTAGAGATGTCCTTGCTTTATAGATGAGGAAACTGAGTCTCAAGGATGTCAAGTAACTAGATCTGAGGCACACAGATAGGGAAGCATCCAGGAATCAAATCTAGGTCTAACGGATTCCACAGCCCTTGCTCTTTCTAATAGGAACCATGTAGAAATGAGGGAGTGCATGCCTTGAGAGAGGAGAGCAGAGTTATCAGTTGAGGCTTAGGACACAAGCTGCTTTGCTGCTTCAGAAGGAAAAGTGATCCAGGGTTTGGATGCTGACCATATTGAGCAGGACCCCACTTGACCACAAACTGAACTGGTTCTAATTTAAGACTTCTCCCCCCAGTGTACCGCTCTGTTCCTGGACAGCAGAGAAGTTTCTTAACAACTCAAATCCTGAACAACCCAATAATTTCCCCCTCCCCATCTCCCTGCCCCCCTCCCTCCCTTTCTTTCTTCCTTCTCCAAGAATTTGTTGAATTTCTATCTTGTGCCAGACAAGGTGCTAAGTGCTAAAAGAACTCACAACTAATGACAGTCCTGCCCATATGGGTCTCACTGTTGCAGTGAGCTCATCTAGTTTGGGGGTCCCTGTTAGAACTGCTCACCAAGACTGCTGCTCCTCCCCTCCATCTTGGCACACAGGCCCTTGAAGTTAGGCACTTGACTTACTTTGTCCAATGAAATGTGGTGGGAACTAAGCCTGTCAATTACAGGTGGAAGCCATCAAGAAGGGGTGAGGAATTCCTTGAGCTCTCTCTTCCCTTGCCTCAATGATTGCAGATGCCCTGTTGGTATGGAAATGCCACGAGTGTTGGACAGTTTAGAATGCTAAGATAACAACACATGGATAACTGTGCAAAGGAATCCCGGTTCCCACAGTGGACATTTTGTGCGTGCTCATCTTACTTGTTTTAAGTGGCTAAGATTTAAAGGTTGTTATTGAAGCATAGCTTAGTCTCTCTTAATTAATACAACTGCATTTTTATCTTGGTTTTCAACCCTATCCTTCCTTATGACTTCTCTTTTAGCTACACCTTCTCATGGAGAGCTTGGCTTTCCCACTAAACTTTGAGCTCCTTGAGAGTAGTGTTCATGTCTTATTTACCTTCATATCGCTCATACTTGTTTCAAGTTCAAGCAACTATTTTATGTTACATCTTATTGGAGGGAGCTTGTGTTTGTGTATGTATGTGTTTGTATGCTTGTGTGTGTGTGTGTGTGTGTGTGTGTGTGTGTGTGTGTGTGTGTGAGAGAGAGAGAGAGAGAGAGAGAGGGAGAGAGAGAGAGAGAGGGAGAGAACAACTTTTTTTTTTTGGTGGGGGGGGGGGCTGATGATGAAACAGGAATATCTTTTTTCTACTTGCTGTTTATCCAAGTTTGTCACTTGTGTTTTTACAGGAAGCTCTAAGGACTTCCTGCTTTAAATTTCACAGATGCTGGTTCTGATAATTCCAATATTTACATATCGCAGGGCAAGGAAAGGTCCATAAGCTGCTGACTCTTATGGGATTTCAGGACAAAGACTAATGGGTCACCTCCTTCCCTATTATCTCCTGTTCAGCCTCCTAGAACTCACTGGGCATGGATGGGGGAGCTAGTCTCTCCTTTGTCCTTTAATGTGGCCATTAAATCCTGCACAATCCCTGGGCTGACTACTTTCATACCTATTTTCTTATTTGATCCTAACAACTGCCTGGCCCTATGGGGACTATTGTTCCTATTTTGCAGCTAAGGAGAGCATTGATTCTCAACTGGGGGTACATAGCACAACTTAGGAAATAGAAGGAATATGCAATGGCCAAGAGGGTAGAGGCCAAGAATGCTATTCAGCATCCTAAGTTACACAGGACAGCCCCCACAACAAAGAGTTAACCAGCTCAAATGTCAATAGTGCTGAGAAACTGACTTACATACTCATGGAACATTCAGGCAATAGGGCTGGAATTGAAGCTACGTCTGTCAATGCCGATGGTCTCTCATGATGGAGAAAAGATGGATACGAGGCCTGTAAAGTCAACAGACCCTTCTCCAACAACTTCACATGGTTGCCTACGGCCTGCTCACACCTGGTGCCACTTTGACCATTCCCCCAGTGTGTCGCTGACCCCTTCTTTGACAGCATGTGTATCTCACCTCTGTGGACTTGTATTCTTTGCAAGCATCTCTGAAACCGCATCTTTATCATCTTCATCAAGCTTGATTTCTAAGTTACCCCAGATCACAGACCCCTGAATGTTAAGGCCTGGCTCATTCATCTGAGGCTGTAAGATATGTTTCACTCATTAAGAAAATGCCTACCCTAGTTCACCTCTGCTGGGTGCTAAATATGCACCAGGGAAAAACAAAGTGTAACATAAAGTGAATTATTACAATAGTCATAGTATCAACAACCACCACCAGCATTTACTACACTTTTCATGCCATCGAAGCATCAGCTCTCATAAATCTCTAGTGACCCTACGTTTTATTATGAGTGCATGGGAACACAGAAGGCAGTGTCCTAGGCTGCTCTGAGGTTGAAGAAAATGGCTTAGAGGTGTCAAGGCCTGAGGGGAGACTTAGAAAGAAAATCGCATTAACAGACACAAAGATCAGCTGACAAAAGCCTGGGGGAACCCAACTCATAGTGGGTCTAGAAAATTCCAAGAAGTAATTTAGCAAATAAAGATAGCATTGGGGGTTGATCAGATGTCAGTCAGATAAACCTTGAAACAACTGGCTGTGTGACTCAGCTCAGGGCCAAAGGATCTCCAGGTTGACTTAGATGAAAAGAGAACCGGTCAGACGCCTGCAGAGATCTCACCTTCCCCTGCCCTAGCCAGGTTTCCAGAGCTCTACCCGGGCTCACAGTCAGGCCTCTTTGAATGACTCTGAGGCTGGTTATCAAAAATAAGAGGCACAGGGTATGGAGACTGGGGGAGCCAGCTCAAGTGTTGACAACACAAGAATTACAAATACTTAGACTAATCTCCAGGTCCAAGTTAATAGGGATGTGATACAGCAAACCACGTTCATTAACCAATGGAGGATATTTACTGAGCACCTACTCTCCTCTTGAACAGGTGGAGGACAAAGTTTAATGGTAATGGTGAGGAACCAACTACCAGGACTTGGAGGTCTTGTGAGAAACCTGCAAAGCAAACAAAGCAAAGAATATAGTGGAAAATCGCCTAACAGTGGCTATGGAGTGGAAACCACAATGGGAAAAGGGAAGAATTGGTATATAATTGGTATATAGACGTGAGATCAATGAAGGCTCCCGGAGAAGGGAGGATTCAGGCAGGGCCTTGGAGGCCAGGAAGGATGGGGAAAGTAATCTAATAATCTAATGAGGGCATTTCATTTAGCAGCAGGGAAAGATCCCTAAGACCGATAGTTAAGGATAAGACAAGGGATTCTAAATTCAGTCAGATCCAAACTCCCTAGGATATCATGTAAGGTCCCTCGCTGTCTAGCATCATCCTCCTTGCAAAGGATCATCTCTGCCCTCCCTGCCTCCACTTTGCACCCAAATTATGGTCAGATCATGGTTTCATGCTTTTGTCCAGGCTCTTTACTCTGTTAGATGTTTCTTTCCTTCTTCTGAAAAATGAACTAGTCTATCCTTATATAAGTAGTGTAAATGCCACCTCCTCCATGCACCCTTCCTACATTCCCTGTGTTCTTTCCTCTCCGTTCTCATTTCATGTCACAGCGGCTACACATCGGTTGCCATGACTCACTCCCTCAATGAAATGCAAACAGCTTCTTGAGATCAGGAACCTGTCCAACTTTATATTTCCTTCCACTCTGTACCTAGCAGAGGGGATGACTCATATTAAAGGTGCACTAATTACTCGTTGGCTGTATGAGTGAACTGAACTTTTTTTAATGATCCGACTTACTCACAGAGGCTTGAGGTGTGTTTATAGTTGTTGGGTGCAGTACAGTCACCACTAGCCACATGGGGCTATTTAACTTTAAATTAATTCCTATGAAATAAAATGCAGTTTAAATGCAGTTCCTCAGTCACACTGGCCACAGCCCATTTCAGGTACTCAATAGCCATATGTAACTAGTAGCTGTGGTACTGGGTAGCTCAGCTATAAAACATTTTCATCATTGCAGAAAGTTCTAATGGCCAGCGCTGGTCTTTCTTTTAGAGAGCAGAGGATGGCCTCTTATGCCCATTCTCCAGTCCCTCTTTATGCCCTCCTCTTCCTGTGCCAGGTTTGCTGTGGCCAATTCTTTGTGCAGTTAAATATTGCTCTTTGGACAACACCAAGAGCTGCAGAGGAATTAGGCTAGCCAGGGTTTGCTTAGGGTTGTTACTGCACTATGTAAATCAAATCACTCCTCCTGGATGGGCTTTGAGCCTGCAGAGAGCGTCCAGCAGCCTCGGTGTTAAGACACGGGTACCTGTCATTGGAAGTGCTGCAGCCAAGCTACAGAGCGAGCTGAACTCAGCTCCAGTGGACCACACGAGGTTCAGCAACACCTGGCGGGCTTGGAGCACAGGTGTCTCTCAGCTTTTCATGGGGAATGTTCTGAGTGGGCAGAATAAGGACAGATATTTGAGAGGTGTGTTATTTTGTACATGTTTTTTGTAAATGCTTCTTTCTTTTCATTGATCATTTGGTTCACCAATTCAGGTAAGGGCATTATTTGAATCCCAGCATCAGTGGATTTCAAATACTATTTTTTTTCTCTCTTTTAAGTGGGTCCTGGAATTCAAGTCTAGTTTATAAAGCACCTAAAAAGAGTTGCTGCCCAGTTGAAAGCAGGAAGAGGAAGCCGGGCCTCATCATCTAGTTTTTCCTCCAGTGCCATCAAAGGGCACAACTCCAGGGGGTGCTATTCACAGGGTAGTCTAGGTGGTGACCTGGTGATCCCCTGAACCTCTGACCCCTGACCCAGGTGGGTGGAGACATGCAATCCTAATGTTAAAATAAAACATAAAATGTGCATACTTTTATATAATCCTAACTTAAAAATATATAGAATATGCATCCTTCTACAATTATAATAAAATATTCTTATTTCTGCAACTCTTTTTAGTTTGCAAAGTGCTTTATACCTCACCTGATTTCCCAACAAGGCTGGAAGGAAGCTTTTGGGTTCAGAGACTCTTAGTTCTCTCTGTACCCCTGGCACCTAGGTTAGCTTCTGTCACATAGTAAGCATTTAATGTGTTGTTGAAAGGAGGAAGGAGGGAGAGAAGAAAGGATCTAGGGAAGGAGGGGGATGGGAAATAGGGAGGGCTAGAGGAAGTGGAAATGAGAAGAAAAGTAAGAAGGAAGGAAGGAAGAAAGGAAGGTAGGTTATGGTATATTATCAATAAGTTTTAGTTTACAGGTGAAGAAATTGAGATGCAATGACTTTAAGTGACTTTATTAAAATTCAACAAATTAAAGGAGAACCCCCAATGCAATCTCAACCCTTCTGTCCCTAAAGCCCTTGCTTTTAACCATTACTCCATCCACCCTCCTACTGATCTTTTTCAGGTAAAAAGCCTATTCTATAAACTTAAATAAGCTTCTCATATTACCCATTCTTTTATGGCCCCAGCTCTTTAATGTATAAACTGTAGGAGGTTTATCTCCATCTGAGAAGGAATTCCCCTCCTAGGATCCTTGATCCTTCCCCCTCCCCCTGAAGACTGAAGATACCCACCCTCTCCTTGTCTGTCAGCAGCAAATTGGAAGCCTGCATATGAGGGGTGCAAAGTAAAGGTGGATCAACCAGCATAAGAATAACCAAGGCTGCAGGAGAGGAGCCCGCCAGCAGCCAGTCTTCCTGGGGCGGCTGAACGGGATCAGGACACAGGGGTGTTCTTATGCTTGTTCCATTTTTATAATGAAGCTGTATGTCTGGAGTTGACATGGGGGGAAAAATGAGTGATACAACGTGTTTCTGAGATTACCAGTGGGACTTCCTAACTCGGGCTGAGCTGTTGTTAATGGGTCGTGCTATGGCCATGATGTTAGGAATAATTAAACCGTGAGTTCAGCTAAATCCCAATTGCAGGAACATGACTGCATGACTTCAACCTCCCCCAACACACACACACACACACACACACACACACACACACACACACACTCACTCACACGCGTGCACAGAAACTTTCAAAGGGCTTGTAACAGAACAAAGCCCAGATTTTACTATCACAAAATCTTTATGGATCTCCATCCTTGAGGTAAAGTTATATCCTTTATGGTCACATTTTGGTACTTTCCTTAAATTATTGAAGGCATTTCGTAGGGCCTGCCTTCTTGGAACAGAGCTGGGAAAGAGGCCCCTGTCCCCCGCCTGGAGGTGGGTTAATGATGGTGCTTGGCGCGCAATGCGTCCAGGACACAGAGGTTAATAAAACCCGTAGCTCTTCTTCATGGGTGCCAGGGGATGGTTAATGTTCAAGACTGTGCAGGACCTCGGCTTAATGTTCTGTATGAAGGATCGGCTGCCAGACGACACCCTCCCTGGTGCCAGCCTCGCATATTTGCACACACTGGAAATGGGCTGAGCGAATCTGAAAGTTAGGTGCTTCCCTCCCAGCTGGTGGGATGGGCTGACAGCCTGGTCTCCCAGCTTCTCCAGAAGTCAGCTGCCTCCGTTTGCCCAGAACCCTGGAAGGAGAGTTGGGAGAGCCTGTGCCGGCTCTGCGATGTCCAGAGCGGATGCCCCTCTGTCCTCTGTCCAGTGAAGGGCTTGACTGCCTTCTGCCTCCTCGGGTATCTGCACATAAAGAGGTCTGGGGGGAACAAACATAGGTTTTGGGGTCATGGGAAATGGAGTCAACCTTATTGTGTGCCCCATAGGCAAGCCGCTCTGACTTCTACTGGAAATAGACCCTGAGACAAGGTCTGGCTTCTACCAGAAATAGACCCTGAGACAAGGATTTGAAGTCAAGTAACTTATTTGTGAGTTGATCACAGGAAGCAACAGGGAAGGAAAGGATGCCATGAATGGCGCATCACCCAGCAAGTCCCCACTGTGGGCATCCGGAGGTAATCCCACTGGGACCTCTGTGAAGCAGCGGAAGACACATGCCTGAGTCTTCCCAGCTGAGGGCAGGGGGGCGGGCCTGGAAACACTGTCCCATCACTGGCTGAGGGCTGCCCCAGTGGCTTCTGGCCTGCCGCTCCCTGGGCAGAGTGGGCTCCCACAGCCAGAAGATGATGCTGGTGGTTGGAAGTGTGGATGGTGTGGACCTGAAACGGGACAGCCTGTGAGGAAAGGAGAGGGACAGCATCTGCCACCTGAAGCCCCGTTCCTTTCACAAAGAAGCCTACACTTCCCACCTCCTGGCATTGTCGTGATCAAATGACATAAATGAAAGCCCAAGGAATGTCAGTGAGGATCATTGCCAACTCAGAGGAGGGGTGCATTTATTTTACTAAGGTCATACATTGGACCTGTGAATTGCCCACATTTAAGGCTTTCTTCAGGACACAGAGAGTCTGGTATTTTGGAAAACACACTTGGCTGTATGTTTGGCATTAAAGGGATAAATGGTGTAGGTCAAGGAATGTGCTTTTCCTCCCTGAGACAAGAAAGTGAGGGAAGGAGCGACTTCCTCGTGCCATGTTTGCAAGAAGAGCAAGAGGAGTCCAGGTCCTTGTCATCCAAGGTGGGGGGTCAATGAACTCCTCAGTGAATGAGAGTCAGTTTGTTGTGGCTCCAAGTCACTGGCCAGAGGGCCCTCATTTCTTAGGTCATTGACCTTCCAGTGGGTTTCTTCATTAGAGGGTGTAGCAATGGCCCTGGGGGCATGCCCAGAGCCTCTTGCTTAGAGTTCGCTGGAATGTGGGTGGACACGCCAAAGGGCATTTAACTCAGAAGGGGCCCTCCATAACCCAGTGTCCCCTTCCCTCAGGGCCCCAGGACAAATTCCTGGGAAGTCAGATGGGTCCTAGGATGACATGGGCTCACAGCTGTGACTGGGATGCAGGCACACTGCTGTATTTGGAAGAGTTGGGACCTTTGTGTCCTTAGGGTCATCCATATTCAGAAGGGCCTCCAGAAACCCACGCTAATTCAGCCTCCTCAGTGCTGTGGCACCATGGCTCATGCTGCACGTGTTCATATGATTATGGGTGAGGCCAACGGTATCTGCAAACTATAGACACCACTGTGTACGTCCAGGTCGAATGGGGGAGAAATGATCAAAAGAATGAAAGTGGAGATGTGCAAGGAGGTGACAGAGAAGGGCAGGGTCCCTTTGAATGTGCGTAAACAGGGTCGGGGGTTAGAAGCTTCTCTAACTGCACCCCTTGACTGTGCTAAAAGCCAGCAAGCTACGCTACATGTCCATGGACATCTGAGATTTCTCTTTTTGGTGTCGAAAATTCTGTTCTTGCCTTAATGTCATCCACTGGGGAGAATTCCCCAGACTTACAGTTAAGAATAAATAGTGCTCAGACCACTAATAATAATAATAATAATAATAATAATAATGAGAGATTACAGCACTTTTTCATCTCAATGTGTGTCACTAACCAACTCGGCAGCACCTCATGCTGAAGGCCCAGTGATGGTTCGGGGCTCTGAGCATGGGAGAGTCCCTTCTCCATGCACCTTCTGCCAGCTCTTAAAGGGGAAAACACTCTTAAAATAAAAACCCAAACACTAAAATGCATTTTAAGAGCACTGACGAGTCAGAAATCATGAGTATCCTCCACTTTGCCCAAACTGACTTTTCCAGGTGAGAAACTCCCTGGAATGAACACTCACGTCTCTTCCTCTCCAGGACCCAAGCCACAAAGAAAAACATCTGGAAAATTCATCTGACATTCTCTCCAGGGTCCCAAACCTCTGATTTCCATGGTGACATTTGGTCTCTCACTCACCCTCTCATTCATTGTTTTCTTCAGAAATCTATACCGAGTGCTTACTCTCTGTTAAGAACTATTCTCTGCAATGCCCCGGCCCCCGAAATTTCACAGTCCTTATGGGAGATCAAGCGAATGATCTCAATATGTTACGGCTCTTTCGAGAATTCTGCAGCCAGGGGAGACCTAATCCAGCTGGTGGGGGTGGGTCAGGCCTTAAACAGCAATAGGGTGGTGATGCTGGGGACACAAGCATGGCCAGGAGGGGTGTTCTGGCGTTGGGCCCATGCAGAGGTTGGGGATAAGAGAGTCTGGCTCACACCCAGGACCACCTGGCTCTCTGGACAGTGTGCCATCCTGGTGCTGAGCTTGTCAGTCAATCCAGCCAGGACTCAGAGCTTCCTCTCCTCCATCTGCTTACGTTAGTATCCCAAGTGAGAGCTGACAATTCCTACTCACGCTTAGCAAACACTGTGCTCCTACTGCTCCAGGGCCACTCAGTCCCTTCTCCTAGTGGGAAACATGGCTAGATCAGTAAACCTGAAGGACTGAACTCACATGTCAGCATATACTGCCTGTTAAGCCCAAATCTGGACAAGGTCAGGAGGCTTTTACTTCAACTGGTCATTTTTTTAAAAATATATTTTTATTTATTTCAGAAAGGAAAGGAGAAAGGGGGGGGAGAGAGAGAGAGAGAGAGAGAGAGAGAGAGAGAGAGAGAGAGAGAGAGAGATCAATGATGAGAGAGAATCATTGATCAGCTGCCTCTTGCATGTCCCACACTGAGGATCAAGCCTGCAACCCAGGCATGTGCCTTCACTGGGAATTGTACCATGACCTCCTGGTTCATAGGTCAAGGCTCAATCACTTAGCCACACTGGCTGGACAATTGGTCATTTTTAAAGATGAGGAGCGGAAGTGCAGGTGAAGTCATTGCCACACCAAAGGTTAGGGCCTGTGGGAGCCAGGATTGTACCCAGGTCTGCCCACAACCTTGCCATCTGGAACAGAATCACCAGGAGTGGTCAAGGAAACAGGAGGCGTCAGACAGGCCTGACTCAGACCTGCTGCTGAGCTCTGGGCTCATCCTGAGGTTGTGGGTAAACATCACAGAGCTTCTCCTATGGACACCCAGACCTAGGCACTTTCCCCAGTGGGGCCTCTAGGGAAGAGGAGGAAGAGGGGTGCCTCACCACCTAGGAGCTCCAGTCCCCCAGGGTCTGGGAACCCACCCTGCCAGCAGCCAGGCCTCTTGAGCCTTCATCCAACCCCACCCCGGCACTTCTGACCTTTCCCCTCTGGCCCTCCTGGCTGACTTTGGCCTGTCTCTGGCCTCAGCCTGGGCGCCAGGCCTGCTCCTGGAGCCTGGCCAGGCCCCACCCAGCACGCAGCCTCTCCCCCAGTCCCACCCAGCAGGCCAAGAGCTCCCAGCCCGCCTTGCACCAGGCTTCCCGGTGAATCTCCTTGAGGTCAGCTTGGCCTACACATGTAAGAGACCCACCTGGAAAGACCTGCATAGCTTTGAAAGGGTTAAGAATTGGTCCGAACCACCTGAAGCAGAGCCCAAGAAAGGGTGTCCCTTTCTCCGCTTTCCCAGCCCCGCGCCCCTCACCCCCACCCTCACCTGAGTTTAAACCCTGCCTAACAGCTTTCATTTTTTTTAACCAGTTGTTTCTGTCCCCCAGGTACTATGTCAAGCTGATATTATCTCATCTAATCCTCATTTTCCCCAAAAAAGTCCTATGAAGGGAGGGTCCCCACAACACCCCCATATTAGAGACAAGTAAACTTAAGCAAGTAAATGTCAGAGTCTGAACTTAAACCCAAGTTTTTCTGACTCCACAGGCCATGCTCCTAGCCACGTAGTAGCTGTGCAACTTTGGGCATGTCCTCTAACCTCTCTTGGCCTCAGTTTTGTCATCGGAGAGTGGGGAGAACTATAACACCAAATGTGTGAGGATTACGTGGCTCACTGCCAGGGGGCCTGTAGCATGCCTAGAATGCACCTGGCCCCGGGAAGTGACTCATGAGTGGGAGAGAATGCTGGTGTGTCATTATCCATGGCCCTGGATCAGCCTGCTCCGATGGGGGACACTTACTCCAGAATCTCAGCTGTTGCCCCAGTATTTGTGTCATAGACTGTCTCTTCTGGCTGCTTCTGGTTCACATACTGCATGTACAAGCCCCAAAGATTTCTGGGCTCATCTTCATTATTATTATTTTTGTAAGGCCACAGTGGTATCTTGGCATCATTTCCCACTAAAGGTCATCCATACTTTTCCCCCAACTGATTGAATGTCTTAGGCTGGATGGCTGCAGAAAGACTGACAATTCAAAGAGAGGAGCTCTCTGTACTCCCAGTAAAGTACATATAGGAAGTGCTTTGTCAGTAGAACCTGGATTTAAACAACAGCTGTGTGACTCTGGGCAACTTCTTAACATCTCTGAGCTGCAATTCTTTTAAAATTGGGATTTAAGGATGAGATGTGGGGGACACTCTTCACAGGGTTTTGGAGAGAGTTTAAGGAGAGAATGGCAAGCAATGTCTGTTTTATAGTAAGTGCTTAAAAATACAAACCAGACTTTAGTTGGAACAGAGCTAAACACCACAGGTAGTTGGGGGAGCAGAAAAGGAAATAAAGAAATGCACTTTGCATGGATGAATCCACTAGGGAAGATGGGACAATGGACCAGGAGTTGAGGACTCAGCTCCACACTGTGTCCCAAGCCAGGCCCTTAGGAGATCATAAAAGATGAGGTCCAAGGGCCCTTTGGAGTCGGGCTCCCAACTTCCTAATGAAACCTGCAGCTTTCCTTGAAGGCAGGGCTGCACCTCCTTATCGGTGAGCTCAGAGTCCTCGTGGCAGGAGGCTGAAAGTGTTTATCGGACCTCTTCCTGCAGCGGGCGGGTCTGCCGCCCAGACTTTGGACACAATTGGGCTTGGACGTGGCAGCGCCTACCTTCCCGGGGTATACCCCAGCACATTTCTCAACACTCATTCCCAATAAAAAAGGGTTGAAAGTCAACTGTCGGGCTTTCACAAACAAGCGAGCCAAGGACAAGATGCTGCTTGGGCGCCAGGATTCCTGGCTCCTACTTCCGGCTGTAGGATTCCCATCAAATCACATCACAGGAGTGATAATGTTTGACCTTTTCACTTTGCCGAGTGGTTCGGAATAGTCAGATCCAAATCAACAGGTACTTTTCCACAGGGGAAACCTATTAGGTGTTAGCCTACCTGTTGTAAAGCTCAGGAAACGGAAGGGCAAATGAAATAGAACACGGGAAAGAAATCTCCCAAGAGAGCAAACTCCAGCTCATGTGTGCAGTGCTTACCTCCAAGCCCAGCTGTGCTAGGAGCACAATGTGGTTCTTTCACTAAATCCTCTAATGATGCAGTGGGGTCGGGACTCCCCTTATTGCACTGGACGAAGAGGAAATTATGCTGAGAGAAGTTTAAGAATTGCCCAGAGTTACCCAGCTAGCAGGAGTTGCAGCCAGAATTTGACCCTAAACTGTTGGTCTCCTTTCTAAACACAAAAGGATGCTCCCTAACTCAGGTCTGTCAAAGGTGTTACACTGACATTTTGGGGCGGATCATTCCTTGTTGATGGGGCTGGACTTGCATTGTAGGATTCTTAGCAGCATCCCTGACCTTGCCCCACTAGAGCCAATATCAGTTCCCCACCCCAACTTCTGACAACCGCAACCAACAACATCTAGACATGGTCAACTGCTCCTCTGGAGCAAAATAGCCCCAGTGAGGTCCACTTCTCTGGACTTATCCCAGGGACTGTGGCCAGTATTCATGGTTATGTATACTTGAGATTGTCATTAGGATTATGATGTTCTTGCCAGTGTCCCATTTGCATTTGGCAGGTACTGACTCAGGTGAGCTTCAACATAAAAGGTATGGTCCAAGCTAGGACTCTTTAGAGATGAAAGTGGTGACTAGTAATAGTTAAGTCAGAATGCAGGCACCATCGCAGGCAAAGGGGCATGAATGTCGGTTCTGCTTTGGCAATTCCTTTCACCCGATGTTCAGGTAAAATGGCCAGGCGTGTCACTTGGCAACTTCTTATTTGCTCTCGGTGCCTTTATCTAGGGGCTTTTCTTAGCATAAGGGCTCCTAGCCCTCAGAAAGACCTCTAAGAGCCACACCCACAGACTAGTCTCTGATTTTCTTAAATTGGTTGGAAAATGGAAAATGACCCCAATCAGTTGGTGCCAGGTGTTTTCTTTTGTTTGTTGGTTTGTTTTTGTGGGGTTCTTTGCCCTCTGGCTAAGCTGAGTTCATCCATACTGTTAGGGTTTTCATTTTGTTTGCCTCAGTCATGGAGACCTGGAACCACACTTTGGGGAATGCCTTTGCAGTCACCCTGCTGAACTATCTTTAATCAGGAGAGAGTGAATGTTCTCCATCCTTCCATGCCATGTGATGATGTTGATTTAATAATGAGTGAGCACTACTGTATGCTTGGTCTTGTCATGAGCACTTTTCATGGATTATTTCACTTCATCCTTACCATAGCCCATAATGTTTTCTTTATCCCGATTTCATGTATATGGGATCTGAGGTCCCAGGAAAACTAGTAACTTGTCCAAGGATAGAATTAGAATTTAAAAACTGCTCTGTCGATTGCAAAGCCCCTTGATGTCCTAAAAGTTTGGTCAAGTCCATGATCATCTCTTTGTTGTGCAGCTGTTCCAGGCTGAGCACTGAAGAATGGACTGACAGATGAGAGCCCCTCTCCTTGCCCTCTCAGGCCCACAGTCCAGTACAGGAGACACACAAGTCAGCAGGCACAGTGTGTGTTCTCTCAGAGTGGGGGTACAGTGCCCTGGAAGGCAATATTATCTACCTTTGTCTTCCTATTCCTCTTCTACTATGGGCAGGATAATGCCCTTCTTCTCCCAAAAGTGTCTGCATGCTAATCCCTGGGCATTATGTGAATATGAATGGGAATATGTATGTTATGAATAGGTTATAGGGAAATTAAGGTTGCAAGTGGAATTAAGGTTAGTAATCACTTGACCTTGAGATAGGGAGATCTTTTTGAACTAGAGGCCCAATGCACGAAATTTGTGCAAGAGTTGGCAATCCTTCCCCCGGCTGCCGGCACTGGCTTCCCTCTGGCACCCAGGACCTGGGCTTCCCTCGCAGCCCCGGCTTCGTCTGGAAGGTCATCTGGAAGGGTGTCTGGTCTAATTAGCATATTATGCTTTTATTATTATAGATTATCTGGGTAGGTCCAACATAATCACAGGGCCCCTAAAAGAGGGATCCAGGAGAGGCAGAGTCAGAGAAGGATGTGTGGTGAGAACCAGAGGTTAGAGTAATGTGCTTTGAAAATGGAGGAAGGGGCCACAAGCCAAGGCAGGAGGACAAGAAAAGGCAAGCTAGAAGCTAGAAAAGGCAAGAGAACAGACTCTCCCCTGGGCCTCCAAAGGAATATAGTCCTGCTGAGACCTTGATTTTAGCCCAGTGAGACCCATGTCAGACACCTTACCTATAGAACTGAGAATACATTTGCACTGTTTTAAGCTACTAAATTTGTGGTCATTTGTTACAGCATCCACAGGAAACTCATACATCTTATTCTCCAGAACCAGGTCTGTTCTTCATCTCTATTAAGTGAACTGTAGTGTACACTTTAGGCACCACAAGCTATGCTAAACTCTTGGGGTCCTAAAGAAAGCCCTTTCTCCACCTAGTAGAGCCTCAGACTGGGAGGTATGATCTACTTCTAGATATAAGGAAAGGGAATATCGCTTATCAGTGACCATAAACACACCCTGGAGAGCTTTGATAATCCTGGGGCCTGGAAGGGAAGGAAAACAGCAGGTCCTGGGGCTCAGGAATTCCACACATAGATCTGTCATCCCTGGAAAGCAAGCCAGTAGCTTATACTCAGTCTGTTATAAGAATACAGTCTTTTCCTCTACTTTTTTTAAAACAAAAACTACAATATATTATATTTAGGTAGCTGAGTTTTTATTATTCATAGTCATTTCTAAAATGGAACATTCTGGCTTTAATTAGAATGAAAAAATACGAGCAGAAGAAATATTCAAATATCACACTGCTTCGTTATTTACACCACTGATTTCAACAGGCAGATAAGCAAAGTAAGCCTGTGCAGGGACAGCACGCTTTAAAGAACAAAGTCCCCTGAATATGCCTCTGACGCTCCACACACTGACAGGACCCTGGGGTTCTCTTTTGAAGAGCAAGGCAACTGGTACAGGCTCAGTGTTTGTGGAAGAGTCTGATAGCAGAGCAATTCTAACCGAAGCAATGATTAATTTGAATTACACCCTTTATTTAATACTAAGTGTCAGACATTTCGTAAATGTCTTTCACCCATGTGCTCACTTAAGCCTGGCAATTTACCTATAAGAGATAAGCATTTTAGTCCCACCTTATAGATAAGTAAACTGACTTCAGAGAGGGTAAATGACTTTCTTAGCCATGTGGCCACAGAGTGGCAGATACTGGACAAGGCTGACTCACCCCAGAGCTCCATGCTCTTCCTCACTGGGGAGTGGAGGTAGGGCCGTGCCTGCCACACAAGCTGATGATCATGGGCCTTACCCTGTGTGAGTGCTTCAGGCCAATGTTTCCCAAACTTGTCTGCACATTAGAATCACCAGGGACCTTTAAAAACCTAATGCCTGGGTCCACCCTCGACCTATAAAATCAGAATATCTGGGGGTGGCAGGCAGGCATCAGTGCTTTTTAAAGATCCCCAGGTGAGCACAGCCAAGATGGGAACCACTGCTTTCTAAGCGTTCTCACACCAAAATCCCCTAAGTCCCTTACAAAGGAATTACTATTATTGACCCATTTTAAAGATGGGAGACCTGAGCCTCAGAGAGGTCATATGACACCCATAGAGTTGAGATCTAAACCAGAACATTCTAGAACACTCATTTTTAACCACTACATTAAAACACCTTCCTAGTGGGATATTGTTAGTGGGTCAAAAGAGGCTTCTTCCAGGAGAATGCATTGTACCTTGGGGATGTATAAAAATTGAATCAAGCTTTTCCCCATCTTGTGGTTTCTAGTTCTTTGCACAACCGTGAAAGTGAAATTCCTTTTGCTATGAGCATTCCCCTTTTCCTCTGGAATTTAAAACCCCTAATTGAATTTGCTTAAACACATATTCTATATAATCCTAGATAATACAGAGCTAATATGCTAATTAGACCGGATGGTGGAACGACCTTCTGGAATGACCAGTGGGTGGGAGGCGGAGCCACGGGGCAGCAAGGGCTGCAAAGGCCTACTCTTGCATGAATTTTGTGCATCGGGCCTCGTGTATGTATGTGTGTGTGTATGTATGTAGGTAATATACACTGAGTGGCCAGATTATTATGATCTCTGAACACATAATGATCTGGCCACTCAGTATATATAATATATATATATATTAGAGGCCTGGTGCATGAATTCGTGCATGGGTGGGGTCCGGCCAGCCTGACCAGGGGGAGGGGACATGGGTGGTTGGCCAGCCTGCCTGCTGGTCGAACTCCTGGTCGAGGGGACAATTTGCATATTAGCCTTTTATTATATAGGATATACACTGAGTGGCCAGATTATTATGCATTCAGAGGTCATAATAATCTGGCCACTCAGTGTGTGTGTATATGTGTGTGTGGTGTGTTTTAACAGTGCAGTAACTTATAGGGCATGATACACGTGGACCTGAGCTGGGCCCAGGGAAGCAGGAGGGCTTCGGCTTCCATGTCCCCAGAAGTGTGGCCTCCAGCCCTGACCTGCAGAACAAACACTTCTCTGGAGGAGCCCAGATTCTCAGAGCATTGCCTAGGATTCTCTATCCATAGGAGATTTGGGCATTTCCTCTTTTGATCCATAACTAAATAGAGAAGTGGCTGGTATCTCTAAGACTCCAGGACACTGAGGGAAGGCCTCTTCTTGGAAGGTTTAAGCTGTGGAAATTATTCAGTCTGCAAACAACCAGGGAGCATTTGCAGCCCAGGCCTGATTCCCTTCTTCTCGATCCCTCTCTCTATCTCACCCCTCTCATCTGTCTGGCTAGTTGTCTTTCTCACTCCATCTCTCCCTCTCGCCCATCATCCCCAGACCACACCTGCCTGGTGGTTCGTTTCATCTTGCTGCTCTAACAAATTACTACATACTTCGTGTGGTAAAACAACACAAATCTATTCTCTTATGGCTCTGGAGAGCAGAAGTCCAGGGTCACTGTCTTGGTGAAGTTGCATGCTTTTTGGAGCCTCTGAGAAATAATCTGTGCCATGCCTTGCTCTGAGCTAGTGGTGGTGGCAGCCATCCTGGGCGTTCCTTGGTGTGCAGGGCCATCACTCCAATCTCTGCCTCCATGGTACATGGTGTTCTCTCTGGCCCCTCTGGGTCTTCATTAGGCTTCCTTATAATGCCACTCCTCTTTGGATGAGGGCCTACCCTAATCCAGTATGATCTTACCTAACTATTAAAAACAGCAAAGATCCTATTTCCAATAAGGTCACTTTCTGAGGTCCCAGTGGACATGACCTTTGGGAGGACACATTCCCCCAGTGCACTTACTTTCCATCTTGCCAAACCAATGCTGCTCAGCTGTATGATACTCTAAAGTGCATGTTGGATTATCAACCTGCCTATTGATAACCCTTTCCATTGCCCTCAGCATAAAATTTCTTTGGCCTGGCCTGGTTTCCAGGCTCCCATACACTCAGGCTCAGGTGGGCTCTTCAACCTCCGCCCAAGGTACACTGCCCAATAATGCCTACACATTGGCCTCCATCCTGGGCTGTGTGCACAGCTCCAGGCTCTTGTCCTTCTGTCTTCTCTGCTTGGGCCCCTTGCTTCCAGGCCCACACAAAGGTGACTCCTCCTCTTGCAAGTCTCAAGTCCAGGGCCACCTCTTTGTAAATTTTTTTCCAGACTATTCTGTCTTATCAAACTATACTTTTATTTTCTTCATAACACTCATCATCATGTGAAATAATCTTTTCCTCATCGTGCCATGTTTGTGGTCTGTCTCTGCCATGGTTTATTTGATTCATGTCTCTAAGGCTCAGTCTAGCAGCCAGGAAAATACTGAATGAATTATAGCCTGGTCCCTGGAAGACTCTGCTGTGAGTGCCCTTCTTCATTCTATCCATCATCTATCCATCCATCCATCCATCCATCCATCCATCTATCCATCCACTCAAAGTCTTTGACTCCTTATTCTGCACTGGGTATTATCCTAGATGCTGGGTAAACAAAGCCCCCAGTCTCAGGGAGCCAACATTCTAATGAGGGAATAGTAAAGATGCCCATGTACTAGTATATATACTCATGATTTTCCCCTAAAGTTACAAATTGCACTCAGCTCCAACCTTGTTGCCATATCTTGTGTAATCAACACATTTCTGGGCTTTTCAATGCCATTTGCACTGAGCACTTCTGGAATGATGGTTGAGGGGACTTCCACCTGGGAGGATTATGTTTCTTTGGTCCACTCTCAACCCCACTGCTGTCATTTTCTCTGGGTGAAGTGGGATCAGAAATAAGAGGTGACTGTGGGGTGACAGAAGGAGCCCTGGATGTGAAAACTGAGCTCATGGCTTCTAGCTTGAGCCTCAAAGCCATTGTGTAGGTCTGGAAAGTGACCTGTGTCCTTCAGACTGAGCCCTTGGCCTCGACTAGGTGGGCCCACATGCCCATGACTTTTTCAAGCCTGAATTACCAATTTGTGATAATTGTTATTTTTGCTCTTAGTTGTAGTTGTGACTAGAATTGGGGTCCTCAGGTTTGGCTGTGTGGTAGAATCACAGGAACATCCTATCTAGGAAAGAGGGAATATGCAAATTGACCATCACACTGTAACAAGACGGCTGCACCCACAGCAGAGGCAGGGATCCTGTAACACAGATGGCTGCACCCACAGTGGAGGCCAACTTCCCGTAACGAGCCTTAACGAGCAATCAGCAGGGACCTGAGACTGCATGGCTCTGGGCCAGTGCAGGGGACCTGAGGCTATGCCCCCTGCCTGGTGAGGCTGGACAGGGGACCTCAGGCCACACCTCCTGCCCTGGCACCAGGCTGGGGGACCTCAGGTCATATCCCCTGCCCAGCAGGACGGGGGACCTCAGGCCATGCCCCCCAACCCTGGTGCCAGGCTGGGGGACCTGAGACTGAGCCCCCTGCCATGTGGGGCTTGACGGGGGACTTCAGGCCATGCCCCCTGCCCACGGGGCTTGACAGGGAACCTCAAGACGCGACCCCACCCGGTGGGGCTTGACTGGGACCTCCAGGCATGCCCCCTGCCCTGGCCCAGACCAGGGAACCTAAGGTCGTGCAGCACCAGGCCATGGGACCTGAGGCTGTGTCCCCTGCCTGCTGGGGTTTGACAAGGGACCTCAGGCCACGCCCCCTGGCTCAGGCCAGGGGACCTCAAGACATGCCCCCCACCCAGGCGTAGGGCCAGGCGACCTGAGGCCACATCCCACATCCGGCGGGGTTTGACAGGGGTGAGGCCACCTGGGTCTGCATCTAGCCCAATGGGAGTGGGGCCGGCTGGGTCTGGGTCTCATGTGATTTCGAGGCGCATGTGGGTGGGCAGGGACTTGACTCTGGTTCCCATGGCATGACCCAAACTCTGACAGGAGGAAGGTTTTCATATACATTTTACTAATTTTCTTTCATCTCTGACACTTCTATTATAGAGAAAGGGCAAATAGCAATATTAAATTATTTTCTCTAATTAATTCCCTTTTAATATGCACGAGTTTTGTGCACCGGGTCACTAGTCTTTTATAAATCCCAAAGCCAGGCCAGGTTGATTCTCAACCTTGAGGGTGAGATATAGGCAACAGCATGGTTTTAAGTTTTCTAAATGATTTCAATGTGCAGAGAAGTTTGGGAACCACTGGCATAAAACAGGGTTCGGCACCCTTGTACTATAAAGGCCTAGGATATATATTTTCAGCTTTGTGGGCCATATGGTCTCTTTCACAATGCTCAATACTGCTATTACAACATGAAAGTAGTCATAGAGAGCATTTACATGAATGAACATAGCCATGTTCCAATAAAACTTTATTCCAAACAGGCAGAAGGCTGTATTTGGCCCATGGACCACAGTATGCATAGCCCTGGCTTAGAATGATTCCTGGCACAATATATATTAGTTGGATGAATGAATGAATTCAGTAAGCATTTCATAAGCACCTACTATATGCTTGGCTCTATGCTGCAGGCTGGTTGGGTAAATGGAGCTGTAAACAAATAATCACACAGTGAGACAGAAGCAGTGAAAGATGCATGAGCCTGCCGTGGGGGAGGCCCAGGGGAGGGGTAACCAATTTGGCCTGTGGGAGAAGGAGGAAGTCAGGGATAGCCTCTCTGAAGAAAAGACTTTTAAACAGAGTCTGGGAGGAAGATTTTCAGTCTGACTCGAGGCTGCCAGGAATAGAGAGCCAATCAAGTTACCGCAAGAATGGAAGCAGGCTGTCCTCCCTCCCGGACTGGGTCTAGACCGACGGTCTACAGCGCCCTGAGTGGGCCTTCTCCAGCCCCATCTATGGTGTGTCTCCCCACTGGAGTCCTGCTTTATTTTTCTCTCTTTATTGAGAATGTCATGGATGACCATATTGAGAGCCTGATGGTAAAGAATATGCGCTTTAGAATAAGATGCACTTGGTAAATTTATTTCCTTATCTGTGAAACAGGGAGGATCACAAACCTACTTCAGAGTGCTTTTATGAGGGCAAAATGAGGGGCTGTGCTGGCACCTATGATGCTCAGAAATGTTTGCATTACCACAATTGTTATTAAGTTCGTTATCATCAATCCCCTTCATCTCTGTGCTTATTGTTTTTGTGTCCTCACAAGCTCACCTGACCCAGCATCCATGAAGCCCTTTGATAAACACCCCTTTCTACTTTAGAACCTGGAATTGCTGGCTTTGGCTTTTTAATGCCCTAGTTCAGTGGTCGGCAAACTCATTAGTCAACAGAGCGACAAACCGTGACTCATGAGCCTCAGGTCACCAGGTTGTCTCTGGATGAACTGCCTTTCAGTCTGAGGTTGCCCGTGATCTAGTCCCTTGGGGTCAAAGGAAGGAGCTGGCATGAATGTGACTTGGGCCCCTGAGGTGACGCTGGGTCTATGCAAAGAAAGGGCTGAGCGTAGGCAGTCCCCTGAAATCAGACTAGCAAGAGGACAAGTTGGCAGAAGTCTCCAAGGGAAAAAATATGTAGAGGATGTAGAGGATGAAGTCTGTGGTCTATGCAATGGGCTGCATTACCCTCTCCTTATAGATAAGAGTCTGGGGGCACGGTCCTAGTTCTATCAAGCACAGGCAGAGGGGGCTCAGTGCCTCAGCCTCTGCAGCCCTGCCGGTGAATCCTATGTCCTAGAAACCCAGCCAGCCCTGGGTGTTGGCCAACCATGCAAATCAGCCCTGGCCCACTGGCCCAGGCCTGCAAGGGAATGGCTAGCCCCCAAAGAAATCATTTCGGAGTCAGTCTGAAGGTACAGCCCAAGGACTGGAGAAGCCTTTGTTTGTTCCCATCTGCGAGCCCTGGCTGCCAAAACATATTGGGAGTATAATGAGAAATAACGGAATCAAAATAATGTAAAGGAAATAAGTGCTGAAGAGGATAATCAACATCCTTTCTGAATAGATTTCCTGCCAGGGAGACGGGAGCAAAGGGAATCTTTTCCCCCCGGGGCTAAGGCAGACAGTGGTCCTGGAAAGGAGAAAAAAATCACTTCCTGGAAGAGAGTCTTTTAATTGTTCTTTTAAGAGGGAGACAGGAGCTGCCAAGGCCCAGAACAGTCCTCTATTATTGGGGTGTCTCCAAGCACTCAGTCACAAGAGAAGCTGAGACACCCCACCCCACCCCCCGGCCCCCAGCCATGAGCATTGGCCATGGACCAGTGGTTTTCCTTGGGCATCACTCAGTTTTGGAACCTGTCAGGCTGTGTAGGTGACTTTAGGTCCCATGTGCTAAAGGAGGGAGGGCTGGCTATGGAGGTAGCTGTGTGGACGTGGGCTAAGGGCCCAGCCGTGTCCTCTGTCTAGCACAGGGGCTTGGGTGGTTTCAGACTTTCTCCAAGTCTTGCTTTCTTCCTAACAAATTTGAATACTACTTTGTAAAACTCATCAGTGAAATTCTTAGGCTTTATCTAACTGTGGCTTAAATGAGATACTAAATGAAAACAAGCATTTCTTAGATGATTCAGCCTGTGTTTATTAACTCTCTCTTGCTTACTACATTGTCTGTCTCCCTCCCTCCCTATCCTAGCCTCCTTCTGCTCCTTTATCAAGGTCTTGCCTCATTCTTTGGAATGGGGTCACATTTGCTTTCCCATCAGCCCCCTAGAGAAGCCGATGGTATACTCTGGCACTAAGAATGGAAAACCTGAAAGTCGAGGCTTTTCCATTTCATCCTTCTGTTCACCTTCATTGAGCATCACTGAATGCAGGGGCTCATCTAGGTTTCCACATAGGAGCACCCACAGAGGGCACCAGTGCCTGGAGAGCGAGGGCGCCCCCCTTCAGGACGCCCCCATTTCTCTCCCTGCTCTACTTTTCTTCGTGGTCTAACCACAGCTGTTTCTTTGAATCTCGTGTTGAAAAGGCTTTCAAACAATTTCCTGCCAACTCCTCATTATCATCTTAACTGCCACGAAATAAACCTTTTCCCCTTAATAAAAATGGCAGGAGGGTACCCCTTGTGGAGTCCTCTTGTTCCTGGCTGTGCTTTGGACCTTACCTCTCAGCTCTGTGCTGATACCTAGGGATAAAATCATAAATAAAACAACTAACATAGTGAAATAACTTACTGACTTCCCTCTAAGTGCTTTACATTGCTTATTTAATTCTCCAACCATCCTTGAGAGGCATAGGATTCGTAAGCCCATTTCGGAGATGAGGAAACTGAGGTACAAAGAGGTTGAACAATTTGCTCGAGGTCTCAGAGCACTGGGTTTCAGGGCCAGGTTTTGTAGCCACATTGTCTGTCTCTGGAGTCTACATGCTGAGCCACACACACAACCGATGCTGCAGTGAGGGGACATGACACTTGCCCTCCATTAGCCCGTAGGTGAGAGCAAGAGCAGGGATAAACCATTAAGCATCATGGTCTGCTAAAAGTCAGAAGAGTCTCAACAATGCTCTTCTGTCCCGCAGTCTTGTAAGTATTTAGGCTGAAACTTGAACCCAGGGCCACTCTCGTCCCCTCGGCATCTCAGGGCAAGCAGGTGGCCTTTGAAAGACAATATGGGATGCCCAGGTGTGAGCAAAGCCTCCCCAGCAGAAGCAGCCGCAGCCCGGCAGCCCTGGAACAGCCCCGTGGTCCAGTTATCAGATGATCTTACAGAATAAGCACAATTAATTTCCCTGCCCCTATCTTATCTCCCGCATCTCACAGGCCATTTCCAAGTTTAGTCTCTGGTTCCCAGTTCCGAGCACCGGCAGCTCCATGGCAAGAGTTCAGAAATCTAGAATTCCGAGTGGCACAGGCACACTCCGGGGCTGAATGCCGAGTCCATGCCGGTTTTTCATAATTGGTTTTCAGAGCAGCCTGTTCTGTGATGTGTAATTGTTAGCAGTTGTAAAAAGATAACTCACATTTTTAAAAGCTTAAAGCTTGCTCTGTGCAGATAAAAACTGTGACAAATTATGTTCCGAAAAATCATAAAAGTAGAGAGAGACATGTTAATAACCAAAGGTGGCGTTTCATTTAGAGGTCAGCCAGAGCTATTAAAGTGGCCAGGAATTTCAAGCTTTGGCAGTAGTGATTTGACTATATCACTTATCTCCTCCAGCCCATGCCTAAGTATCTCCCTCAGTAAAAAAATAATCCACACACAGTAATACATGAGGTCAGGGGGAACTGGGGAGAAAGGGGGGATTGCCAAAATAAACCTGGCTTTCGAGGAGAGCCGTTCAGATTGGCCAAGGCCATTTAATGCTTCAGCTCTGACAGTTTCAGCCCAGCGTTGGGAAGATGCTCACACATGTGGCCCAGCACAGGCCTAGGCACACATCCCCACCCCAAACACACCAGGTGAAGATTTTTTCTGCCAAAGTAAATGAGAAAAGGGATCTAAAGATTTGATGTCAAATGAGTGTGTGAAAGGCCATCACATTTCCCCATACTTAAAAAAAAGTTATTTTTTCTCCTTTAGCCACGATAGAGATAAAGGATGAACCACCTGTAGCCAGTGGGAGAGGATCCCACGGTGGTGAAGTGATGGATGAGTGAAATCTGACTGTTGGCTATTTTTGTTGTTGTTGTTAATTCTCACCTGAGGACATTTTTCCATTGATTTTCAGAGAGAGTGGAAGGGAAGGGGAGAGACAGAGAGAGAAACATCCATGTGAGAGAGACACATTGATTGGTTGCCTCCCACATGTGCCCTGACTAGGGCTGGAGATCGAGCCTACAACCAGGGTACATGCCCTTGACTGGAATCGAATCTGGGACCCTTTAATCCACAGGCTGATGTTCTATCCACTGAGCCAAATCGGCCAGGGCAGGTTGGCCATTTTGAAACTAGGAGGTTGTCAAGCTGTTAGTTGTATTCATCCAAATGTTTGCCACCCCAGCTTGCCTTACCCCAACCAGACATGTGTTACAGTATTTTATGTGATCAATTTTCTAAGGTGAATCAGTGTTTCTAAAATAGATCCATATTCCATGGCCTTGAGACTCAGATTGCAAGGATCTCCGTATAGGACAGTAATAAGGCAGTGTAGTAAAGCCATTCTAGAATATGGGACCTTTGAGGAAGCATGAACCATAAATCAAGCTAGCTGAGTTTTGGCTTTGTGACCAATCAGTTGGGGCTCCTAAGCCAGTCACTTGACTTCTCTGGGCCGCAATTTTCTCACCTGTGAAATGGACAGTTCCTGCTGCTGGTCTGTCGGGATGTTGTGAGATATGCCGTGTTCCACGTAGACACTGGATTCCTCCCTTCCCTGTCTTCAAAACACTCTAAATTAGCCAGTATGTTTTTGTGTCTTTGTAGAGATCAGCAAATTTCAGTCCTTTCTAAAATCACTTATTTTTTATGCCATTTTTATTGGCTACTTCTTCGAAAGAGATAAGAAAGAACAAACAAAGGCTTGTAGATGGAGGCAGAGCTCTGCTGTGATAAGCAGATTGCCCCATAGCCATTTATTTGGTTTTTAAAAATAGATTTAATACACTTTCAAGAAAAAAAAACACAGAATGGCCTCTCCTTATTGAAGAGAAATGTTGTGTCTTGTTTATGGTGGCAGGTGTGTCACTCCTAGAATTTTCCACTTGGGGAAGAGGTACTATGGTGAGGAATTTATCAAAGAGTGGACAGTTGGCTTTGTACATGTCCACATAACTTACTTTTACTATAATTCAGAAATCAAAACAGGAAGAATATGAACTTTCTGTAAAAGTTATAAAGTGTATGCTATTTATCCACAAGGCCAGACCAGTATGCATAACTCGTTCAGATATATGTTGCTGAGTTGAATGCATTATAAATGAACATAATTATGCATTTATTTATTTCAGTTTCTCAGAGGTCTTCTATGCCACTTAAGCATGAGAAAGGAGGAGAAGTGAAAACAGCACTAAAGAATTTAGTACTAAAGAATCGACTTTAGGATTTCTTAACAAAACACTGTAGAAGGTTTGAGACAAGAATCTCACCACCTTTACAAGCTCACTGTGCTCTCACCAATTCATAACGGAATTATTACTATTCATTATTTTTCAATCTACAATGTGCTCTGTTAACTGAGAGTCACTAAATAAAACTTCTGCCCTCATAGCATTTAATGAATAAGGAATTACATTTTTTCATTGGAATCCTCACATTCTTCTCTAATTCTTTACCATTCTTAAATAGGTAGTTTTGTTTAAGTTACCAGAATTGCTTATAAGTAGCAAATGCTACAAGTGGTACAGTATGAACTGCAAATATCCTTAATCTAGATATTAGAACTTCAGTTTGTTCTTTTTATTGTATTTAAATGTACTGCACTCCTCAAAGTCTGGGTATATGAAGGTGATCAATAGGTGCCCATTATCGCATTACTTGTAACAAAGATCGCACAGGCACATGTGTGCACACACATGCCCACAGCCGCAGAGTGAATGCACTGGCAGCCACTGCCTTACCCAGCATGCACTGACTGCTCATGTACAACGACGGAGCAGACTTAGAGTAAAACTGATGACACTAATAACTTCCCAATGGGACTCATGTTCTGATCTGGTGGTTTTTGTTTTTCTCCTTTAGTAGTGGATATTGGGAAATTAAGGATGGATTTCCATCTAGCTCACAAGGATATAAATAGATACCAAAAAGAGAGCCTCTCTTGGTCCTCTGTGCATTTAAATGACTAACTCTTAGACATGCTTATAGAAAGGGTTAAAAGGGCAGAGATGTCAGATGGCCAATCGAATACCAATGCTCAGTAGCACACAGTGTCCATTATGGAAGGGCAACATGGTTCAGTGGGACACAGAGCAGAGAGTCCTGCCGATGCCAGTTGCTGCTGGCTCTGGAATGGTTAGAGGAAGGTGTGCTCACCATAACGGAAGCTAATAAGAACAACACCAAAACCAGCCGGTGTGACATATTTGAGCAGATATTTATTCTGGGAAAATATGCACTTGAAGCTGTGGGACATACCTAAACTGTGGAGCCGTTTAACCCCAAGGCTAGGTTATCGCTTACAGAAATGAATGTGTGATTTGAGAAAGTTCTTTAGGCTCCCTGAGCCTCAGTCTCCTCTTCCGTACAATGCGGCATATAATAATACCAACCAAATGATGGTCTTACTTATAATAATTCTCAATAATCTCTCTGATTGAAACACTGCTTTCTTTTAGCTCTTTGATATTTGCTGGCTTGTCCTTTGGGTCTCATCCATTAATAACCCCCTTACTGAATAGGACTTCTTTGTTTTCTGTTTCCCATTCCTACTCATTTCTATCATCATGCTTCACAATTTGTGATTATATGTGTTATACTATATATGTATACAATATACACTTATTTATAGTCTTGGTTATTTTCTTTCCTCTTCTCTTAGACTCTAAGGGCAAGTTTATAGTTTCAATCCTTGAGAGCATAATAAAATGTCAGGCACTTAGTAGGTGCTTAAGAAATATCTATAAGCCCTGGCTGGTGTTTCTCAGTGGTTGGAGCATTAGCCAGTGCACCAAAGTGTCTCAGATTCCATTCCCAATCAAGGGCATGTACCTGGGTTACAGGTTCACTCCCTGCCCTGGGTCAGGGCACATGGGGGAGACTCTCTCTCTCTCTCTCTCTCTTTCTCTCTCCCTTCCACTCTAAAAAAGCAATGGAAAAAAATATCCTCAGATGAAGATTTAAAAAAAGAAATATCTATTAAGTAAATTAATAAATGTTAAAACCAAGTTACAATATAGTATGTAAAGTATCATTTTATTTTTAAAGACATAAATAGATACATGCTTGCATATATTAAAGGAGAAGGTTTGGAATTTTCCATTTTATTTCAACCCTTTCCTTTCTCTCTCTCTCTCTCTCTCTCTCTCTCTCTCTCTCTCTCTCTCTCTCTCTTCTCTCTCTCTTAGAGAGAGAACATATAGAGTTTAAAATTTGGGGGGAAAACATAAATAACAGAATTTTATGCATAAAAAATGAAATGAATTTTAAACCTTCACTTTGGCAGAGACAAAATTCATATTAGTACTGACAGTCTGTTAATCACTATTCTAGGTGTAATCCATTGAGCAACTCTGTTCCCTATACAAGTTAAATTGAATCATACACATATTGGCACACTATTAGTCATTTCCCTCAAAGGGAGTTGAATTTATTTGGGCTGTATATTAATATCTTATTATCCTTCTCATGCACTGGTGACATGATCGTTATTTCATCTCAGCATGTGTATTAAAGACTTTTGGAAGAGGAAGTGGAAAAAACCTACCTGTGCCCAGCAATCTTTCTAGGCAAATACATGTACAATTCCCCTCTGGCCCATGGCTGTACCTGGTCTCTGTAGATCTTTGCTGACCATGACTCTAAGTATGTTCGCAGCAATCCACAACCAGGACATACTATTTGACTCTGACTCCAGTGTGTTCTTCAGATATTTCTTCTGCTCCATTGTATAAGCTGGGACTTGCCTCAGAATTTTGCTTGCAAGATCTACTGTCATTGATGAACAACTGGTCAACCCCTAGTTGGAAATATGCTCAAATAGTCTTCTACGTGGGTGATGTTAATGTTTGAAGTCAGGAGGATGGGTAGTGGGAATGGGTCCACCTTTGATGATTGCAACCTAGACATATCTACAAAGGTTGGATTGACCTCATTAGTAAATAAAATGGCCATCAAATTCAGCTGGGCCCTTGTTAGGAGGCCAGTGTCCAATGCAAAGGAACATCCCTCTGACCTCGAGATCTTTGAGCAGTAATGTAAGCCTTTACTGAAGCCATCTGTAGAAGAAGCCAGGGGAGAATTATTTTACATACCACACAGCAAACTCTCTTTTTAGAGACCTATTTAATGGCCTTACTTCCCATCATGCCGCTGCCCTGCATTCCTCCTCCTCTGTTCCCCGTGAAAACTCTAGCCCACTTCTTCATCCTCTTTCCTGCCTTCCAATCGATAGTGCCCCTCCGTATTCCCTCCTTTCCCTTTATATGTAGCATTGCCTTGCTTGCTTCAATTCTGAAATTTCACTCAAACCAAAGAAGCTGAACCACAGAATCGTCCTGGGAAGATGAGGAAAGAGGAGAGGCTGAGGTTACATACATTTCAGCATCCTTGTCCCTTTCATGATCACCATAGCTGCCCATGACCTGCATTGAGTAGTTTGATCCCGCCTCCCCCATTTTACAGGTGAGGAAGCAAAGGCAATAAGTAGTGCCTTCCCAAATCACAGTCGGGCTCAGTAGAGGTTAGCCAGTGATCTCACATTGCCTCTTTGATGAAGCTAATCAAAAAGAAGGAAACCTTAGAAGCCTGCACCAGGTGCCCAGCCAAGGCTTTCAGGCCTATCTTTAGCTGCTGAGCAAGAAACAAAGAGGGAAATTATAAAAGTGATGTGGTTCCATGAAGACCTTCTGTTACTATAGCCAACTTCAGAGTTAGAATTTGATCTTGAACTGCTGGGGAGAAATTCCAGAGCTCCAAAATTCTCCCCTTGGAGGTTTAGATTTGCCCAAGCCTGGGGCTCATCTTTGCTTCTTGGGAGGGGGTTACATAGATGGATATGAAGGGGTCAACTAGGTGGCTATTTGAGAGCTGAGAGATAGGTAAGTCAACGCCTTGCGACAGAAGACATAAAACTAGAACAAATCTTTATTTAGTCTGACCCAAACTTCCACATGCAGGACATTCTACTACAAAATACCTGCCATTTCTTTCCCTCCAGTGATGGAGGACTCACAGCCCTGTGAGGCGATCACCCTCTCTATCATAGTCAAAAACCTCTCAACTGCTAGTTTATCATTTCTTTCCTGAATAGGAACCATCTATTTAACTTCTAAATGTTGGTTCTACCTCTGTTCTCTAGAACCCTTTAAAAATTAAAGTCTAGGCACTTAAAAAAGTCCCCATTCTCTTGTGGAAGCAGACTGATGACCCTTCCCTATTTCCTCCCCACCTCACCCTCCAAGGAATCCTGCCAGAGCCTCAAGCTGGGGGAGGAGTCCAGGTTTTTGCCAATGAGAATCCAAGGAGCAGTAGAGTCTGACCTTAGCACAGTGACTCTCAAACTTTAGCGAGCACCAGAATCATCACCCAGAAGGCTTAGTTACAAACCAGAGTGTCTGATTTAGTGGGTCTGGGGTGGGTGGGAGAATTTGCATCTCTAACAAGTTTCCAGGCAATGCTGACACCGCAGGTACAAGGACCACACTCTGAGAACCACCGCCTTAGCAGTTTCAGATCTAATTACATCATTGTGTACAATTGTTTCCTGCCATCAAATTCCTTCCACATGCAAGATGTCTATTAATTATATGAATAACTTCTGAATCTTCACTTCTCCAAGGTGAACTTCCCCAATCTTTTCAAATAACGCTTATGTGTAACACTTTCCTGATCCTCTTTCTGCTCCAGCCATCCTCATCTGGATTATACAGCACAGGAAGATCCCTCGCCCTTGAATGGAGCACAAATAGATTTAGTAACATTATGTCTTGTTGTTCTCTTACTCTTAGGGCTAACCTATGTCTATGGGTTTTTTCACATGAGTGGCTTTTCAGGCAGGACTCTATATCTTGTAATTTTGAGAAAAAATATTTTTAATCTAAATGCAAGATTTCATCTTGATAATCTTAGTGTATCGTTCTAAACTATGTGAATCTTTTTGAATCCTGATAAGTCATCTAGCTTGCTCACTTTTTCATCAGTTTTGTACCAACTGCAGATTTAATGAGCACATCTCTAAGTCCTTATTCAAAATAATGATGCTCTCAAGGAGAATCAGCTCAAACATAGAGTCCTGTGGTATGCCTGTAGTCACTTATATAGAGGTAAAAAAATTAACCCATGGGCAGCCAGATTAATTAATCCTTGGATGGCTCAGTGATTGAGCGTCAACCTATGAACCAGGAGGTCATGGTTCAATTCCTGGTCAGGGTATATGCCCAGATTGTGGGCTCAAACACCAGTGGTGTGCAGGAGGCAGCCAATCTATGATTCCCTCTCATCATTGATCTCTCTCTCTCTCTCTCACTCACTCCCTCCCTGCCTCTTTCCCTCTCTGAAATCAATAAGAAAATAAAAATAAAAATTAAAAGGTTAATTCATGAGGCCCTCCTTGAGTTAAGTAGCTACAAATTGCTGGTTATCCTCTCATTCTCCTCACATTTTTCCACCTTGTCTGGAGGTATTTCTTGAGGAACAGCATTGTATGCCTTCCTGAGATCAAACCAAATTTGTGTCGTGGCATTTCCTTGAGATATTAGATTTTCATTTTCCTTTTTCAAAATCAACTGGGTAATAATCCATTCTTAAATTGTGCCAATATGTAGTTTACCAACATGTAGTTTTTGAAATCTCTCCTTTCTTCATTTTTCTTTTGAAACCAAGACATTAAAAAAGATTATTTTCTTTCGTTCTCACCTTTGTCTTGATCTCTTGAATTTCCACCTATGAATTTTTTCATTATATCAGTATATTATTTATCTGGATGCATCGATTGGATGCATCCAGATAATAATTCTCTAAAATAATTCTCTAAAATGGTAAGATGGATTCTTTATATTTTATCCCCACTCCACGCCCACCCCAATCCAGAATTTCAGTTGCAGTTTAAATGTCTTCCAGTCTGAACATTTCTTCCTAGTTGAGAATACTAAAGAGAATACCAATGGTTTAAGTTCATCAAGTATACTACATACATTACCTATTTAGGCATTACCTATTATTTCAACCCTTTTATAAATGAGGAAACTGAGACATTGTAGATGGCATGTAGTAGAGATTTAGTATATATTGAATGAATGAATGAATGAAAGAGTGCTGGAGCTTAGACCCTGTGTTCAGAATGCCAAGTCCCCTCCTTTAATACTATTTTGCAAAGTGTTCTCACTCTCATATGGTTGCATCCTGTTATCTAACTCATGCACTGCCCAGTTCTTTTCTTGCTTTTTGTCTTGCTTCAAACCTCAACAGAAATGCACCATTTTATGGATTTCTCGTTTTCTTCAACTTTAACTTTTTCCAAGTTATTGTATTCAGGCCAGAAAAATAAGGTCATATGCAAATGAGACATGCTTCCAGTGTTTGGGGCTGGAGAAAACAATTGAATGGATAAATGCAATTTAAAAAAAATCTTACCACTTCTCTATCAATAGCATAGTTCAGGGTCTGATTATTTCTACCAGTCTTTACTGTATGTTATTTGTATATCTAAATATAATCTTAAATTAAAATTAGCACAGCTTAAAATTCCATTTCTGTGTTTCAACAGCCACATTTCAGTTGCTCAATAGACCTATGTGCTATCAGATATGGGACATTTCCATCCTTGCAAAAAGTCCTATTGGGCAAATCCTGCATAAAATCTATGCATACATATTTTTTGTTAAATCAATCAAATGGGGGGAGGGAAGAAGATTTTAGTGTGGCTTGGTGGTTGTTTCGAATTTCCATAGTACGATGAGACACTCATTTACTCCTATATGAAATGGAAGAAAAATGATTGAGTTGTGTCTAAAAAAATGAAAACCCTCTGACATGTTGATATTCTAGGCTGGCGACTTTGCTTGTGGCATTTTAGAACAAGATTCAGAATCAGGAAAGTGTCACCCAAGTTGAAGGCTTCCCTGTAAGAAATGTCTTAGTTTGACCTAAAGTAAGTGGAAGAGACAGGGGAGAGGAAAGGAAGCAGCGGAGGATGTCTAAGTGATAAATGGTGCCCTGTCATATCGTATTTGACGTCTTAATAGGAAAAGGGACTGTGGAGCCAGATGTGGGTTAGGGAGGAAGTTCAAACCTTTCTCTTGTCTTCATTTTGTTTTTCAAGGCGCAGGTTGAGTTCAAGAGCTCTGAGTTCAATCACAGCATATCCACTTTTCGGAGTAACGAGCCAATCAGAACAAATGTGTTTGCCAAGGCAGCCCCTGCCTTTCTCAAGAGCAAAATGATTGCAGGGCTTCCAATATGTAGAGAAAGAGCAAAACTGAGAGGGAATCTCTCCAAGAGAAGCCTGTCATTAGCAACCACGTTATCCGTGTTGCAACTACTGTGACAGCCACCACAAACCTGTGAGCGAAGGGTGGTAGGGCTTCATTTGTTCGAGTGCAGGGTCTCCAGTCTCCCCAGGCTGCTCTCCTCCATTGAAACACCCAGGCATGCTGTGCTCCGTCTCTTAGGAACCCCTTATTAGCCAAGCAGTCGCTGCTGTCCAGAGATTGTTTCTCTCCCATTATATTTTCCCCGGGTAACTTCCACATCACAAACACACTTATCTGGGTTTCATATCAGCCTTAAAGATTCGGAGTATGGATCTGTTTTCCAGACTGACCGTCTGACTGTCTGACCTATGGTTGTTCACTCTCACAGAAATGCATAATGTTATCCTTGTTAAAACCACAATTAGTCTAAACCCTTTACAGGAAATATCAGTTTGGTAAGACGAGAGATACCGTTAATAGGAAGTCACATGATTCGTAGGGAGAGCAGGCTAACACAGTTGATTTCTATTTATCATTGATCTCTAGCTGCATCTGTGGCTACTGAATGCAAAGGGGAGCATGTGTGCAGGCCTCCATTCTGTCCTTGGGCCAGAGCCAGCAGGGGCCCTGCGAGCCTTGAGGCCAGAGGATTTCCAAGGTGCAGCTCAGGTCCCAGGGCCAGAAGGCTTCTGGGGAGAAGCTCTGTTCACAAACATTTCCACCCGAAAGGAAAGACCAGAGTGATCGCCTGGCTTACGGCTATCCCCAGTCACCCAGACTTACTAGGTAACTTTGGTTATGACAAAAGGAAGTTGCCGCACAGATTAAGAATCAGAATAATATAAGAGCTGCATGGCCAGTGGCTGGCAGGTGTGTGGTTTTGGATTGGAACTGTGTGTGGCTCTGCCATGGGTTAGCATTGAGGCTTTGGCCTCAGTCTCCCTGTCTATAGGATGGAGCTGGTTATAGGGAGTAAATCTGGTTATTGTTCTGTAGCAATGATGCTACTAATCATTATAATCTATCTGTAATAATAAAAGCATAATATGCTAATTAGACCAGGTAGCCGAACGACCTTCTGGACGGCCTTCCGTACGAAGCTGGGGCTGCAAGGGCCGAGCCCCTTGCATGGATTTTGTGCATCAGGCCTCTAGTATATATATAAAAGCCTAATATGCAAATTGTCCCCTCGGGTGTTCGACCAGGAGAACAGGAGTTCAATCACTTGCTATGACGTGTGCTGATCGCCAGAGGGAGGCGTGGAACAAAGGAAGGCCCCAGCCAGCAGCCAGCAGCCGGGGAAGGGAGGCCCTGGCTGGCAGCTGGAAGGCCCTGATCGGCCCTGATCACCGGCCAGGCCTAGGGACTCTATCCATGCATGTGTTTCATGCACCAGGCCTCTAGTATTATAATAATAAGAGAAGACATAACATAACTTCATTTAAGATTACCTAGGAGCTAGTGTGCCTATATTTTAAAGCAGTTCTTGCTAAGTGTGTGTTGCATTTACTCCAGACCAAGAGACCATTGATTATTTATTCTGCCCCAGATATACTACTAAAGGTGCAGGCATCATAAATTATGACTGTGGAAAAGCACATCATAGCAGTTAATGTAAGAAGGAGAAATAGTCTAATTAGTCAGGAAGCCATGACAAAATTTTTAATCCTTCCGAGTTTCTCTTTCTTCCTGTATAAATAAAGATAATAATACCTCTCTCATATTGCTATTGGAAGAAATAAATAAAATGGTTAGTACAATTCCTGGTGCCTAAGAAACACTCCATACAAGCCCTGCTATTGTTAACTCACTATTATAATTATCATCCCCCTGGATGATCACAACTACTCCTGGGGTAGGTGCTGTTCTTTGGTTTTGTAGAAAAGCAAACAGAGGCTCAGCAGTCAATACATAGCTGTTTTAATTAATAGACTTAGGATTTCAAGTAGAGCTCTACTGAAGAGCCCAAGTTGCATTTAGCCAATAGGGGACAGAATTTTGAGAGGCGTCAGCGATGAGGAAATGCACTGACAAAGCAAAACAATAAAGTGTCTTGTTGGGCCAAGAGAACACACGCTAGGAAACCCCTTGACTGCCTGCAGATAGAGTGTGTGTTCCCTAGACCTGGGAGCAAAGTCAGGACATTGGAACTGGTTTTGAAAAAGCCATTTCTATTTTTAATCATATTATGATTGTTTTCCATCTGACTTTCTGACAACCTTGGAGGGATTGCCCCATCATGGTCTCAGACTCTGTCCTAATGGGGTCTCTGAGCTCAGACAAGCTTGCACTTTGCCATTCGCTTGAGGCACCTCCCAGCTCAAGCTCAGAGCTCCTCAACTGGGAATAGTTGGTCATTAGCTGTAGTTATGCGCATGATATACATTCAGACCCAAGGTGTGTCTTTCCTCTTTGCATCCCCTCTCTCTCCAACAGTGAAGCAGATAGACATAGGCAAGACTCTTGGTTTCTTAGATTAGCCAGTTTCACTTACTGAAAGTAGTCTATTACTTAAATCCAGGATCAATCATTTGCTTCATAAAGAGTTGCTAAAACTCAATGAAGTTTAGCTGGAAAGTAAAAGAAAAGATAACATAATTTCATATAGGATTTCTTGACTTGAGCTAGTGTGCTTATATTTTCAAGCAATTCTTGCTAGGGGTGTATGTGTGTGTATGTGTCTCTGTGTCTCTCTCTGTGTGTATGTGTGTATGTATGTGTGTGTGCACATGTGTGTGTGCATGTGCACTTGCATTTACAACATACCAAGAAACAGGTGACTTCTGATCCTACATTTTCTGCTTCTTCCCAGATCTTAGATATACGTTTGTCTGGCAGGTTTAATATTGATGACTTGTGCATAAAGGCAGTGACAGCATGTGACATCAGCAAAGTGGACTGTCATTATTCTGTAGAGAAGGACTGACCAGCATTCTTGCAGGCATCACCAATGGATCGGGACACTCCCGATTCTCCAGCCAGGCACGGCCTCAGGGCTCTTCACACAGTTCTCCAGACAGACAGGCCAGTCAGTGGGGTTGGCAGGGAGGATGAAAGCCGTTTATCCTCCCTGAGAGAGGAGAACCTTCTCATGCCAGCATCTGTGATCCAGAGAAGCTCTTACTCAAATTATCTTAGAATCATTACCAATCATTTCATTTTGTTGCAAGCTGAATCTGACTTTTAAAAAGCTCATGACTCCTTGCAAGGAGAAAATTGTATTCTATGGGACAAGGCCAGAGCAATCATCTTGAGAGAAGGTCCTACTTTAGTTTTACTCAAATTAAAATAGGTATTGACTGTTTAAATGGCATATAAAACATGTAGACCAGTTGACCTAGTAACTCCATTTCTGAGACTCTAAACTGAAGAAATAATGTTACTTCAGGAAATTCCTTATAGGAAAACGCTGTTCATGGTGGCAGTATTTATAATACCAATGATAGTAATCTAAATGCACAACAATAAGAGATAAGTAGTATATACTCATTTGATTTACTGTTATGCAGCAACTGAAATGTTATGGTTATAAGATATATGCATTAAAAATAACTTTAAAAATACTTGGAAGAGATAAACAAATATAATAATCATCTCTGGTGGTCAGATTATGGATAAATACTTATTCCTTTGGTCTTCTTGTCATTCTTTCTATTTTCAATCATATATGATTATTTTTCATTAAAATTGTTATTGAAGTGTAACATACAGAAGCGCTCAGATCAGGAATGAACAAGTCATTTTAACAAGGTGATTGCACCTCATGTGCTCCAGATCGAGGAACAGAGCAGCTTGGTTTTTCCTGGTTTTGGATTGTATAATAATGGAATCAAAAGTTAAGTGCTCTTTTACTATCAGCCTCTTGCTCTTAACATGTTGCTTCCAAAATCCATCCATGCAGTTGCAGTTAGTTGTAATGTGTTCATTTGCATTGCTTCGTAGTGTTCCATTGTGTGACTGCACCATTGCATGGTGGGTGGATTCTTCCACTTTAGGACCATTCAAGTGGCAGTGCTGCTGAAATGTTCTTGTCACTGGGTTCTGATGGATATTTCCATGGGGGGTTATCTACAAGTGAAATTCCTAGGCCGTAGGGTAATAACTTTTCCAATGGGGAAAAATAGCTTGTTTGGCGTGGCTCAGTGGTTAAGCATTTATCTATGAACCAGGAGGTCATGGTTTGATTCCTGGTCAAGGCACATGCCCAGCTTGTGGGCTGATTCCCCAATGTGGGGCATACAGGAGGCAATTGGTCAGTGATTCTCTCTCATCATTGATGTTTCTCTCTCTCTACCTCTCTCTTCCTCTCTAAAATCAATAAAAATATTTTTAAGTGAAAAAATATGTAAGTTAAAAATATAACAGACTCCATTTATCAAAGGCAAAGGCAGGAAAGATTTGAGAAATCCAGATCAAGATAGATACTACTACCCTATTTTTTGTGTAACAGATACACACAAACATTAGGATACAACTAAAGGACAAAAGCGAAAACACAAAAAACAAAGCAAACTAAATTAAACCTAACTAAAACTAAAATTCTAATATATGTGAAGGAATAACATTTCTCTTTTTCTGTTTTTTTTTGTTTGTTTGTTTGCTTGCTTGCTTGCTTTTTTCCCCTCTTCACCAATAATTGAATAATTGTTACTTCACTGTTCTCTCAGGAAATATCAATATTTTGAAAGAAGTCTGCTGACAGGTTTCTCAGGATACAGAAACTGAATGATAGAGTTGACTTGTTTTTCCATCCTGAGGGGCTCATTGTTAACCCGTATTTCTTCTAACCCACATCTCTAGCGTGGGGTTTGATATATTCTGACTCTATCCACGTACCCACGTTTCCATAATTGCTTATGGAGACCCTCATCCCTCCACCATTATTTTGTGTTTCCCAGTAGATTTGGGCTGCAAAGGCTGGAAACCATGAGGGAGTAAACTAGGATTTACCAAAATGTAGCAGGGCAGAGAAATGTGGGATTGTTTGATTGGGTGTGAACTACAGTAGTTTTTATTATGGCACATTCTGAACTTAAGCATCCCCATTTGTGATATAATGCAGTGCTAAAATTACTTTTTTGCTTGGTTGCCAAAGTCAGGTGCAGTGCTGGCACATAGTAGGTGTGTGATAAGTGGCTGCTACCATCATCATCAATCATCATCATCATCCCCTCTGGGAAAGAACATCAAGTCCATATGGAATTATGGAGCCTAGTTTCTCTCTTTTCTGAAGAGTAATGAGGCCTCTATACTAATTACCTGGGCATCTGGGATGTGCATGATAGAGAACAAGAACATGGACTTTAGGAGACAAGGAGGAATTCTCTTCCTAGCTGGACAGAATCAATACTGAGAACCTCTCGTGTAGGCAGAACTCTAGACATTCCTGCCTGTGAGTCACAGGGAATTTCTACTCAACTTGAAGCATCAAAAATTTTCTGTTGGAAGAGATGGATTCTTCTGAAAATACTTGTGTATTCATTCATTCATTCATTCATTTCATTCTATATAAATGCTCACCAAGAACTTACGTTGTCCCAGCTCCATGGTATGTACTAGAGTTAGATGATAATACAAGTTTCTGGCCCTGTAAGAGCTCAACACCCTGTGCACAGTGTGGACATGGGTGCTCTTGCATGTACACATGTATGTGCACATATGCACACTAAGAAGTCAGCTATTTAAGGGTGATTCCATATCATGTTAATTTCCATATACTTACTGCCCCTTTCCCAGTGTGCACATATCTTGTTTATCTTATCTGTTACCAGATAGTGTTTTCTGAATGGATCATTGAGACAGACAAATCCACAGTGGAAGAAAGAAAAAAAAAGAGAAAGAATGAATAACCTTCTCCAACTTCCTGTGTCACTGTGCTTGTTTATCCCTCTGTGATAGCAGTCTTCCCTTCCCCCTAGAATTCTGCCATTGCTTATATACCTGTCTCTTCTAGGAAGTCACGAGTGGTCTTATATCCCCAGGGCCTTCACAGTGACTGTCCTGTAATAGCATCATCAATAAATAGGTGCTGAATGGATGCTTTGTAACTTAGAAATATTACCAGGTGTCACTGGGGAAAGGATAACCAGCGGGGTCTATTGTAAGAAGTAAGTAACTAGGCTGTTGTGGCAATTGCAGCAGTTCAGGAGTGAAATGTAGAGGAGTGAACCAAAGCAGAGGCCAAGGCTGGAGGAAAGGACAGGTAGTAAAGACATTGGGAGGAAAATTCAACAGAGATCCTTGACCAGTGTGCTGCAGACAGTGAGAGAAGAGCCAAGGAGGACACTGGGCACCATTAATTCTAGTAGCTTTGGAGGAAAGACAATGAGGGTAATTGATGGATTAAGAGCTCTCAAAAAAGAGATGGAGCATGAGAGAGACATGCAACAAGTTGACCGTAGGTCAACTGATGTGTTTGTACTGGCAAGGCAATGAAAGGGAAGGAAGATCTCCTTTGCAGATCAAAATAATAAGGTTAATCAGACATTGCATAGACTCCCCCCAACTCTCAGAATCATGAGGATGAATTCGATTCGCTTGATGTGTTGGACAGTTGTTCTGAATTTATTCATCTCTTCACAGTTATTTATGGGTTTCCTACTCTACTGGATGCCACTGATGCAATAGTGAGTGAAAAGAGATATAATCTTGCCCTGGCCAGTGTACCCAATGGTTAAAGTGTTGGCCCATATAGCAAAGGGTTGCAGGTTCAATTCCCGGTCAAGGGCATGTACTTGGGTAGCATGTTTGATCCTGGCCCCAGTCAAGGTGCATGCAGGAGGCAACCAATCAATGTGTCTCTCTCACATTGATGTTTCTCTCTCTCTCTCTCTCTCCCTCTCCCTCTCCCTCTCCTTCTCCCTTTTCCTCTCCCCCTTCTCCTCCCTCCCTTCACTCTCTCTAAATATCAATGGAAAAAATGTCCTCAGTTGAGGATTAACAATAACAAAAAAAGCAATGTAATCCTGCTCTGACAGAGTTTATAACAGAGGCTAGAGATGACTGTGGAGAGCTGCTTAATGTAAAAACAGCAAAGGGGTGCGGGGGCCGGGGGGGCTGGAGTCCTACATATATAACTTCTAGGAAGTGTCTGGGGACGCTCTGGAGGAAGAAACTCTCCAGCAGAGATCCAGATAAGGAGGAGATAAGTTATGAGGGGAGAAAAGAATGTTCTAGAAAGAGGCAGAGTGGGTTGAAGGACCTGCAGTAGAAGGGAACCAGGTTAAGTATGAGAGTCTGGAAAGAAAATCTGTGGGGCTGGGCCTAAGAGGGTCCTGGTAGGGGAAGAGATCAACGAGACAGGCTGGAGCCCAACCACATGAGCCTTTTGCGTAAAGGATGGCAGAACCTGCTAGAGGGAGTGAATCACAGTTTGAGGTCAAATCTGAAATTTCTCAATAAGTCTGATTCACACAATGGAGCCTGCTGGGGGTTGCCCGCCAGACCACAGCCTGCCTGCTGAAGTGGATCCTAAGGTGCCCCAGTACGTCGCCACTGCTAAGACATTACCATGTGTCTCCTCATTCTTTCCAGTCTGATGTAATCTTTCTGAAGACTGGCAGCAGTTGCAAGAAAATTGTTTCAGATATCTATTAATATTTTAACATGCTTTTAAGAAAATTTGGCCTTTGGTCGAGCTGGTCTTAGAGCAGACATATATCACAGTTCATGATAGACATTACACTTATCCCTCTTTAGTGGGTAGATTTCTCTTGTTTAGATTCATTTTTAAACATCTATTATTAAAAAAATCTTTCTTGCCAGTTATGTGTTTGCTCCTACAGTTCCAAAGCTTGTTTACTCTGAGCAAGTTACTCCTTTCTTACCCTCCCCACGAGGAACGGCGTGCACTGAATTCTCTGACCTGGGCTGGCTGAGATTGTTGCTCTCAAATTAAACAAAAAACCATCTGGAACTCAGAGGCCAACCCAGAATGTCTAGTAACAAGGAAATTATAGCCTGCAACTGGCCTTGCACTTGGGGGGAAAAAACTTCTAACAAATTCTTATTGAAACTACCATGTCCAGGGGCTTTGTAGGATTCTTACACATGGGCAATCTCATTTTTTCTTATGACAAAACTTTGAGGTAAATGTTGTTTATCCATGTTTAACAGGAAAACAAAGTGAAGCTTTTGGAGGGGATGGTCAATTACTTATCAAGAGGCAGGATTTAAACTCACCTCTATCCAAGAACGAGATGTGTTCTCCTCCCTAGAGCCATAGACTAGTTCTTTCCTTCAGCCTCTAAAGGGAAGCTGTTAACATTCTAGAACATTCCAGTCTGGAGGCTTTGAGGGGTAGTGATTCAGGGCCTCACTGGGAGAGTATGCTGGTAAGAGCAATTAGTATAGGGGCATATGAGCTACGATCTGAACCACAAAGAGATGCCAATGTGAGAAGGGCACAAGGAAGGTTATTTCAGACAGGGAACAGCATGTGTGATTCCTGAGATGAGAAGCAAGAATTTGCTGTGTTTTTCCCTAGCCAATTTTCTCAGTGGTTTCTCATCAGCTCACGGACCTAAGAGTCACAGGTTCCATGCCTGGTCAAGAGCATGTACCTCTGCTGCAGGCTTGATCCCCGGCCTCGGTCAGGGCTCGTGCAGAAGGCAACCAATTGATGTATCTCTCACATCAGTGTTTCTCTCTCCCCCTCTCCTCCTCTCCCCATCCTCCATCCCTTCTACTCTCTCTAAAAATCAATGGGAAAATATTCTATAGTAAGGATTTAAAAAAAGAAGAAGAATTTACTGTGCTTTTAGAACAGGGAGGGGTCCAATGTGGCTGGAGGATGATGTGAGAGAAAGAAATGGTAGATGACTATCAAGGGCTGGATCATGAGGGCCTTGTCGGTTAGCCAAGAAGGTGGATGTCTTTCTGAGTGTGTGCGGCCAGGTAAGATAATTACATAGTTCTAGATACTCTTCCCTTGGAGGGTGGCATCTGTGTCTCCTTCTCTGGATTTTGGGAGGCTCTCTGACTCCTGCGAGCAAGGCAATATGGCAGAAGTGATGATGCCAATTTCCAACCCCTGGCCTCAAGGAAGGGGCAACTTCTACTTGTTTTGAAACACTTTTTGAGAGCCCTAAGTTACTTTGTAAGAAACCAGAAAACCCGAGATGGCCATGCTGGAGTAGTGACATGTAGACACTTCATTCACCAATCCCATCTGAGCCCAGCCCTCCAGCCACCCCCATGAAAGCACCAAAAAAATGTAAGAAAAACCATCTTAGACCCTCCAAGCAAGGCCATCCACCAGCTGATTGCCCCTGAGAGACCTCGCTTGACGTAGTGAAGCAGAAAAACCATCCAGCTAAGCCCTGTCAGAATTCTTGACCCCAAGATTGAGAGCTACAATACAATGGTAATTGTTTTGAATCACAGCATTTTGGGGTAGGTTTTTACATAGCACATATCCAAAACAGATGGGAAGTTGTTGAAGGCATGTCAGGGAGTTTAGACTTGGCAACTTATACTGTGGAAAGATAGCTAGAGCCACTATGTAGAGACTGAGTTGTGGGGAGAGAGGGAGGGCCAGGAGTGGAACTGGGGAGATGGATTTTAGTGTATTTCAGTCATTCACATAAGAAGGTGAGGGTAACAACAGAAAATAGTAAGTCTGGTAAATGCTTTGGAACAGAAAAACAAAAATCAGAACTCACTGATCAATTGAAGATGAAATGACAAAGTGGAAGGAATAAAGGATGATCCCCTTAAGATCCTGGAGAGGTGACAGTGACTTTCAGGGCCACAGACAAGACATTGGCCCAGCTTTGGTTTTGCTACTTCTAGATGCTCCTATCTCCAGGGAGGACAGATACGTACCCTTGCAAGCGGCACAAGAATGGGTTGGCCACTGCTGAGCAAGTTTCATGAGCAGGATGAGATCCAATCAGGACCTCTGTGTGTCCAGAAGGACCAACATTGCCAGGTAGAACTCCCAGCACAGCAAGGAGTGGGGAGTCTTAGGGCTTCTGGTCTCTGACTAGCTGGTTACCTGCCCCTCTTTGTCCATTCTACCAGCAGATAATTCCCTCTCTCCGTCTAAAGAGAAAGGATTCTAAACCAACCACCTTTCAACATCATTGCTCCAGCTAGTGCCAGCCCTGAGGGAAAGAATCAACGCCATTCCTTTCCCCATGTAGAAATTCACCAAAAAGGATAGCGCCAGGTACCTCCCGGGAAGGAACCTTTTGGAGGACAGACTTCTCAGTCTTTTCTGGTTGACCCAGTAACTAGTATTGTGGGTGAGTCAGGCAGGCTCCTCTTATCAGCATTTATTCCCGGCTCTTGGCTGAGTCACCCCCATGTCATTTCCAGTGAATGCCAATAAGAAAGCAGCTTCAGGAGGTCGGGAGAGGTGGCCTGTGGAGGAAACCATCTTGGAGGATTTGGAGGCCTGGCATTTGCTGAATTTCAGTTCCGTTTCCAGTTGTTGCTTCACTCAGCTGGGGCTCGGGTCACAGCACTCTGCTCTTGTCCAAAGTGTTCAGGGTTTGAGATTAGCTGCAGTGGCCTGAGTGCCAAGCCTTGAATCCACCAGGGAAGATGGGAGCCTTTGCAGTGGGGGCTGAGATTTGTCTGTTTGCCCTCTGGCCTTGAACTTGGGGCTGTTTTCTGAAAGTCTACTTTTCCAAATGTTAATGAGAGGCCAGACTACAGCTTCTCCAAAGTCACTTCCATTCCAAGGCCAGTGTTGCTCAGTGGTTGAGCGTCGACCTATGAACTAGGAGGTCATAGTTCGATTCCAGGTCAGGGCACATGCCCAGGTTGCAGGCCTGATCCCCAATATGGGGTGTGCAGGAGGAAGCTGATCAAGTATCCTCTCATCATTGGTGTTTCCATCTCTCCCTCTCCCTTCCTCTCTGATATATACATACATATATATATATATGTTTTTTCAGTTTTTCTTATTCACTTTTGGATGTCACCATCCCAGGGGGCCAATTCAGGAAAAAGAAAGAAAAAGAAATATTTGGAAACACACCAATCACAAGCTAAGTTTTGTGAAAATCCATGTCCTTTCTTTCAGGATCTGTGATATCAGAGCATCCTCCCACCCTCCAGAACAGCAGACCTAATATGTATGCTCAGACACAATAGTATTTGCCTAAATATAGAAGGCAGTGTCATGCAGCAGGAAAATATGGCCTTGGGATGAAACAGACTTTAACTTGACTCCTAAGAATCACAGAAATCACTAGAATGTTAGTTTCATACAGACAGAGATCTTGTCTGTCTTGTTCATTCCTGTAACCCAGAGCCAGTATAGAGGGACTGCTCCAAAAAGTATTTGTTGGAGGAATTTATGGATGAAGTTCTCCTACTTATTAGCTGTGATACTTCAGGCAGTTAGCTTTAGGTGTCTTATTTCTAAATCTGTGCAGAGTCGATAATGAGGATTAAATGGAAAATTCTTATGCATTCAACAAACATTTCTTGAATCCCTCCTACTGTGTGCTCCATACTATTCTAGGTGCTGAACATAGCAGAGAACAAAGTAGGTAGAACTGCCTGCCAGTCTTTATGGAAGCCATCTTCTAGTAGAGGAGACAGGCAATAAACAAACCAAAAAAAATTAGGATGCATTAAAAAGTGAGATGTCAAATGGAAAAATGTAAAACAGGAAATAGGGTAGGAAGGCAGAGGTGGGGGTTCCAATTTTAAATTGGAAGAGAAGGTCAAGGAAGGCTTGAGTGGAAGCTGACATTTAAGCAAAGACTAAAGATGTGAGGAGTCAGTCATGTAGATATGACTGGGCCATGCAACATGTGCAAAGGTCCTGAGGTAGAAACTTGAATGGCATGTTCTAGGAACAAAAGTTAACCATTGTGACTGAAGTGAACAGAGTACAGGAGAAAAAAGTAGGTTGTGGAACCAAAGGGCCACATTGGTGGGGACTTTAAGGCCATTTGGGAAAAGACCTTAGCATCTGCTATGAGAACGGAGATAATGTTTTCAGTAACATGCCTGGTACACAGTATATACTTCACAAATACTTTTGTGTCTCAATTTTTGTAAAATTGACCAAGATTACTCTTTTCATAGTCATGTGCTAAAAATCACTGCTCTAAGAGGTATCATTCTGTAAAACAGACTGTCCTCGACTCAGAGAACATGAGCTCCAGGAAAGGCCTCCAGATGTTATCTTGATTGTTCAAAATTAAATACCACCCTATTGTCTACTCCTAATGCCCACCATTCCCTTCTTTCATGGATGCTTTTAAGCAACAAAACCTGGAACCTCAAGAGCTGGGAACGTGGCTTATTCAGGAGTTGTTATAAAACGAGCTTCAGTGAGAAGTGTCAGCTCCCAGACAAGATGGAGACTGGCCTGGCCCTCTAAGAGATTCCCAGCCTGTGAGATCCTGGGATTCATTCGGAGGCCACAGATCTCTTCCTCTGCCTCAATGAGAGTGCAGGGAACAGTGTGCAGACTGGGAAGCCTTTAGCCTGGGAGCGGGCTTGCAAGCAGCCCTGCAGCCAGGATCTTTCTGCACTTGACACTCTTTGGACAAATGGGGCGCATCTCAACTGACCTGGTCTAGTGTCTGGTCAAACTGCCCTTGGCCGAAAGCACTTAGGCACTGGCAAGGCCTGTGAGAGCCAAAGACCCTAAGAAGAATTTGGTTTGACAAAGGTCCTACAGAAACTGAATAAAATAATTAAGATGGAATGGCTGGTTACTGAGTGCCCATGATGCACTAGCTTTTATGTTCACTAGGTCTGTGCTGTCCCATAGGAGTGCCCTAGGCATGTGTGGCTATTTCCATGGGAATTCAAATGAACTAGAATGGAAAGAAACTGAAAATCCAGTTTCTTGGTCCCACTAGCCACGTTTCAAGCACATCGTGGACTGCACAGATAGAACCATTTCCACCTCACAGAAAGTTCTTTCGGACAGTGTTGCTCTACATCCTCCAGGCTTCCCAGGATCCTTAAAGGTGGGATTGGAACCACCATCTCACAGATGCAGAAGATGAGTCTCAAGGGACAGGGGACGGAGCCACAGTGACACCGCCAGGAAGAGGTCAAGTTTCTGCGGGTCCTCCCTTGCAGGACTCTGCACCTGCCAGGAGGTGCACCTTGGTTGTTCAGGGAGTTGCAGAGCCCAACAGCACTTGCCTGGTAAGGATGCTGGTACTTCTGGGGGATGTGTGCTTTCAGAACGTGGCACTTGTCTTTTTAAACAATTTTTCTCCCTCCTTCTCTTGCTCCTTAGTGTGTGGCCCATCAGATTTGTACAATAACTTCATTCCTCTCTGCTTTTTCTGGGGTAACTGTAAAGAACCACTTCCTTTAGCAGGGAAATGGGATGGGAAGAAAAGGGCTTCCTACTTGTATGTCAGGCAGGGAGCGAGGTTACTTTTCACATCCCTTTGAATCTTAACAGCAATCATCTGAGACAGGAATTGCCATGCTCTTTACCCAGGTGAGAAAACTGAGTGTCAGGCAGGAAAGACTGGTTCCAAGTGGAAGATACTGATTGAGTGGTTGGTCTGGGACTTAAGCCAGTGGCTGACTTGTCACAGACACACACACTCCGTGGACACTCTCTACCTCTGGCTTACTGATAAGGAGAGAAGGATGAAGGGAACTATGGGTTACCCCATCTTTCCTTTTCCTTCTCTGTCATCATTTTCAGTGTACATGGTTGCCTCATACAGGGAAGTAACACGAGTAAGACAGGATATGATAGGGCTCCTTGGTCACTTGTGCTTCTCAGAACCTTTTCTTCTGTATTCAAAGCAAGTTCTGGTTTGAAGGGAAGGAGGCCTCTCAGGGCTGATGGCACTCAGTCACAGATGTACTAGTACTTGTTTTGTGTCTTGCTGGACTTGCATACATTGTGAGTGCGCTGAATTCTGTGCTCACGGGGCAGTGAAAGTGCCATCTGCAGCCAGGGTGACAAAGATCGGTGGACACACACCTGGGTACCACTTCAGTTCCTGTGCCCGCTCCTTTTCCCACTTACAAGACACAAGTTCACAGATAAAACTATTAAGAATTTTAGAGTATGAAACCATACCCAGGGTCCTGCTGACCCAGGGCCCCACGTGACCTCAGAGTTTGGTTGCTCATCAAGCCAGTCCTGTGAGCAGTGACATCTACACTCACCTGGCCATAGAATCACCAGGGGAATTACCTAAAAAGCTCTGGCCCTGCCATAGGTGTCCTGACTCAGAATCTCTCAAAAAGAGCTTGAGGTTTTTTTGTTTTTTTTTTTACTTTTACAAGCTCCCAGTGATTATTATAATCAGGATATCTGGAGAAAGTCAGAAGTGGACCTAGTAGATGGGGAATGGCTTTTGAGGTTGAGAAACCTAGTCTGGAATCTCAGCCCTGCTGATCACAGGTGGGGTGGCCGTAACCCCTGTGAACCCCCAATTTCTTCATTTGTAAAAGGCCTAAAATTGATGCTACATCTGGAACAGAGTTAATGTGAGGAGATAATGAGTTCACATGTGTAAGTCAGTTTGGGGAAGGAGCTCACTCTCACTCAATAAAGGATGGCTAAAGTTATTTTGATTCAGGAACTCTATTTCCCATAAGATGAGAAAACGTATACAACCTACACAGCGGTGCTTCATATGTGATAATCCTCCTCCTCCTTTTCCCCCGTGGTGACCATTTCACTGTCTCTGTAGATGTCAAGGCCCTCAGTCTCTGATTTCCTCACAGGCGATAGTCTAAACCTTTACTTGCATTCATGTAAGCACTTTGCTGGTAAAGTAAGACTTCCTAAGGCCCTGGCTTAGCTTCAAAGCCCGGACCCCACTGAGTCTGTTCTGACTGTGACAACCCCATAACTATGTCCATTTGGCTTTCTTGCTCCCCTCAGCTCTGCTGATAACTACAGTCCTCTAAGCCAAAGAGGGTAGGGCCCCTCCCACTGGCTTCAATGACACTGCTCTGAGGTAAGGCTCAACCTGTCAATAACAAGGTTATCATTGGAGTGACCAGGGCAGGGAAGCTAACTTCCTCAGGGAACCAGGTACTCAGCAAAGTTAAGCACTCACAGAATTGACAGAGGAAATGCAGAGGAGCTACTTGATTCCAGTGTCTAAGTGTGGAAGCTGGCAGTCTCTGCATGGCTGATGTTCACGCTCTCAAGGAGAATTAAGTGCAGTGAAGAGAAAATGACTGGTCAGGGGAGAATTATTCTTTGTCAGAGAGAGGAGAAAAGTTCTTAGCATTTTCATGGGGAGTAACAGCAATGACAGCTAATATTTATGGAGCACTTATGATATGTTCTTTCTATATGTGATCTCAGTAATTCTCTGTTAGAGTCTGCATGGGCCAGGCTATGCTGCAATAACAGAAACTTCCACATCTTAGTGGTGTAAGTAAACATTGGCTTATTTCTTGCTCATGCTGTCTGTACATCACAGTTCAGGAGGTTCTCCGGTTCCACATCTTTCTCATTCCATGACCCCCCCTTTGACTGAGAACCCCATCCGAAGGTTACCAATCATTATGGGAGATGGAAAGAAAGCATGAAAAATTGCATCCTGACTCTCAAAGCTTCCACCAGAAAAGCCACATCCTTTACTTCTATTCATATTTCATCCATCAAATCAAGTCACCTTCTTTGGGGGATGGAGAGGTATAATCTCACCATGTGTCTAGAAGGTCAGGAAAACTCAATATGTGTAAGAATCCCTAACAGCATATTATTAATAATAATCCAATTTCACTGTTAAAGAAACCTATACTTAGAAAAGTTCTGAGACCCAAAATTACAAAAGCAAAAAAGAGGTCAACTTGTGATTTGAACTTAGAACATATTTGAACTTAGAACTTAGAACTCACCTCTATCCATAGGCTGTACTCTGCCTATACTCTTAACTTCTATTTTCTGCATAAGTTTCCAAAAGATATTCGGTACCATGAGAGTCTGCCCTGCAGTTAGTTATTTTTTAAAGGTTGACTCCCTTACAGCTGGTATTCTCCTTCCTTGAGGTTTCAAATGTCCTGACACTGTTCCCAGGCTCGGGAAAAGCTTGTCACTATGAGAATGACAGCTGGTAAACTAAGGGTGTTCCTAGCAACAGTAAACAGATATTTATTTTGCTAAAAGAAAAACATAACAGAACCTTAAATGGTTTTGCAGAGAAACCCGGACGAAGCGATCTCAAAATGAAACATTTGTCTGTGGAAATGCCTGTGGTGAAAAAGTTGATTTGGTTGGTAGAGTGGATCAGATCACAGTTATTGAGAGCCATTAAGTTGCCAAAGGTCAAATCTGCTCAGACTAATGAGTTCCTTAAACCCAGTGCAGGTGTTGTCCTGAAAAGCATCCCTTAGTGTACTTGGTTGGAAAGAGTACATGCTGAGTAACTTGGAAGGAGCCTTCACCTTGCCAACACTTTCATGGTTCTAAGAAGCTTCTCCCCTGTGAGATAATCAGGAAAATAAAGACATTTTTATCCCAGTTAAGCATGCCTAGATCAATCAGTTCCCAACCAATCTACAGACTTATGAGTAAGGTCAGCTGAGATCAAATCACTCTCTGAACCGCCCCCCTCCCCAATAAATTACAGTGTACTCTCAAAGCCTACAGTAGTTCCAGCAGGGAAGTTAGAACTCCTGATCACAAAGTTTAGTGGAGAGACCATCCACCAATTAGACATTCCTTTAGCAGACATGGACCGAGTGCATCTCCATCCCAGGCACCATACCAGGCTCTGGATGTTCAGCAAGAAGGATTAGATATATTACATTGAACTATACTGAACTACTTGCCATCCCCAATAGGTCACACCCTTTCACCCTCCAGGTATTTATTCTTTCTGTTCCCTTGCTTAGATGCTCTTCCATCTTGTGAACTCCTAATTACCCTGTACAACTCATCTCAAATATCCTCTCTATGCCCCAGCAGCCCTAGGTAGAATTAACCATTCCTTTCATTATGCTCCCACATATTTCATCAGACCTCTTTTTAAGCACCAATGTCACTGTATTATAATTATTTTAATATGTAACCTTCACTGGGCTGCAAGATCTACAGAGACAGGGACACCCTCACCTGCCTTGTTCATCTTTGTATCTCTAATGTCTTGAGTTAGGAACTTCCTGAATCATTTTTAACATTACTAGATGTTCAGTTAAACTCAACTGTACCCCTTTTCTTCCCTGCATGCTCCTCCCTCTTAAGAATGCAAACTGGACAGCAATGGAAGATGTGGTGACAGTTCTTGAAGCAAGAATGAGTTTTCAGATGAACTACAAAGTCACTTATGCATGGCTAACAGGATTAGGAGTGGGATTGTTCTCATAAAAGATAAAGAGGAGAATCATAACAACTGAAATACCAGAATATAATAAGCATTGTGCTTTAACCTAGAACATTCCGATGCAAGCACACTCATTCACTGATCTCTTTTGTAAGAACAAGGCGTTTGCTTTGAGTGGGGCTGTGATAGAGAACCATGTGGTCCCATGGCGTAAACCACACCCCTATGCATCATCTGCAACATGGGGGTTCACTCTCTTTAAAGAGGACAACTTAAAGACATGCAGTCTAGAATTTTATCAATGGTTTTTTATAAACTTACTTTATCTAACTTCACCACCTCATCTGCCTTTGACAAGTCTTCCAGAACATTCTGCTTGTTTTACTGCACATATTTATGTCTGTAGTTTATCCAAAACTTCCTACATCAGTTTGCTCATGGTAAGACTATTTCTAATGATGACTAATAAATAGCTGTCATGTGCTGGGAACTTGCCATGCACTGGGTGCTGAGTCGAATACTGGAAATGAAGGATCTCCATTTAACCCTCCTAACAAAAACCCATCCGGGCAAGCACTGTTATTTCCTCTGGAAGGTGGAGACAATTCATGTTGCAAGGAAGGCATCTGTGAGAATTAATGGGGGTGATAGATTTAGTAAAGAGTCTGAAAAGTGGTAGTCACTAGATTCTACCCTCTAATAAAAGCCATATTTATGGGCCACTTACTTCGTTCAAGGCACTTGTCTAAATACTTCAATTGGATAACTCACTGAATTCTCCCAGTGACTTTATGATGAAATAGACACTATTAATATCACTGTTTTGAAGATGAGAAAACCGAGGAACAGGGCACAGTGAGGATGTGGCCCCAAAGTCAAGCTGGGATTAGAAACACAGAAAGTTTGATTCCAGAGGCCCCACTCTAGTTGGAGTCGCCTGCAAATGGGTTAACAACCCCTATCTGGCAGAATTTGGGGGAAAGGATTAAACAAAATAATGGTTATTTCAGTCAAATGCCTGCTACCCAATAGTTACAGGACAAATGCCCCTTCTGTTCAAGTCCTTTCCTTTGTACTGACAACAGGGATATTTAGCAATTATTTTATTTTTCTTAATTCTTTCACATTTTTCCTAAAATAAAAATCAGAACAATGATTGTTTGTGGGGATTTAAGTGCCCACCTTCACCTTGGGAGATGAAAGACCACCAAATATGTATATAAAACAACCAAAAAAACCCAAAAAACAACAACATAAAAAACCACCAGTCAATCTTCTGTGCAGACACAATTTCTCTTGAAAGGTGACACAGTCCTTTAAAAATAGCTATGGGCTCCATTGTGCAAAGACAGTGACAGAGACCGACAGCTTTTAGAGAGGTGTCATGTTCCCAGGCAGCCAGCTAGCATGGCTCAACCAGATAGAGATCAGTAATTGGATCCGGGGGAGAGTGCTAAATGTTAGAGGTTAAGCTGCTATGTTCTTATTACTAATCAAACTTCAACACCATGCCTGGCCTCCTTGGTCCCTATAAGGAAATGGTAAATTATTGAGAAGCTCCAGTCCAGGCTTCAGAGGGACTGCCTATTCCCAGTTACTGACAAGTCCTGCATCTTTCCTGAGTACCCAGATGACGGGCTGCACATACTCTCCCAGGATGCTGCCAATTTAAGGTTGTGATGATGCAGGAAGGTATCCTCTGCTCCTCTAATGAGGAGACAACAGAGAGGACACAGAGCCTAGGTGCCGTCTCTGCCTGACAAGTTCTCTGTGCACATCACCACGTGATAGAAAGAATTGTTTTATGGTTTGGTGTTCATCTGCACCACTAATTCCTTTTCCTCAGAAACACAAAGATTTTGAAGGTGAATCATTTTGAAGGCAACAGTGTGCTGGAAAATGTTTACTAACCAGCTCTCTTCAGGTGGAGGAGCCCTGATTTGGTGGTTTGCCAATTGCTATGGTGTAAATGCTCCCACCATGGCTGATTTCAAGCTAACAATGTGATGACACTAAACACGGAGTTAGGAAGAGATTCACACAATCAGTTCTCCGGGCATGAGAAGTTCCAACACGCTGTTGGTTAAAAAGCTTGTAAGTGGCTAGAGGCATTCCTGCTGGGTGGGCTATGATCTCATCTCCAGGGTAGACAGAGCCCTTGTTCCATGCCTCCTTAACACAGACCTTGCCTCTTCTCTGACATTTGATGGTAATGTCCACAGCACTTGAAGAACAAGCAGAAAAGGCAAAACTTGCCCTACTTTGATCTTCTAAGGTTACCTCTGTTTACTCCTCAAAATCCTGGATCAAAAATAAAAGAATTTAGTCAAATTGGTTAATTGCCTTTCTAAAAACTGAAAGTACATTGTTTCCAAAGAGGCTGTGGCTATCTACACACAATCTCATCTAATGCCTCATAAAGTCTGAGCAGATGCTATCATTCCCACCTTCCTACTTTGCAGATGAGGAAACAGACTCAGAGGCCATTTGCAAAAGCCACATGACTTATGAGTAGTGCAAGTGATCTTTAATCTCATGCTTGTCTTGCTCCAAAGCCCATATTTTTGGCCACCACCATGTTGCAACCAATCCCAGAACAGCATCATCTAAGAACATCTGGGAGGCTGCAGACGGGTGACAGGCCCGGTGAGAGTGCCCAGGCAAGGTGAGACAGAGTAGTGAAGAAGAGGAGGCAGGAAAGAAATGAGGAACTTCAAATGGATGGAATGAGTAATCAAAATATATGAAATACCTTTCTCATTGGAGCCAATTGCAAGCATGGGGGCAGGGGGCCCATAGAGACAGAAGTGAGGCAAAATACCTTGTGCAGGGAGAGCTCTCTCTTCCCTGAGGCAGCCATTCCAGGAGTTAGGAGTAAGCAATTCCTTGTGAGGATCTGAGAGTCACCCTCACCCCCTTTCACCCAATGTTCCATGTTCTTCTTTCTACCCCTTTACCTCCCCCATCAATAGCAACCCTTCATCAAAAGGGCAACCCAACATCCCGGGCTTTCTCTTTGCCCGGCCAATGTCCCTCCATTTCCAGCTGTCCCATGTGTGAAACAGTTGGTTGAAGCACCATCATCACTTCCACCTGCTTCTGGAATCTCTCCTGAATGTCAGTATCTCTTTTTCAGATGCAATTCGAGAACTGGGTATATTAGTGTGGCCTTGTTCTGTAGCACTCCTCCCAGGAGCAATTTGGGGATGAACTGAGTGATTATTTAATTGCTCTCTGGATCCTCCTCCTTTGGCTGGATGCATCCTGAGGAAAAGAACTGTGGTTGGTTTGGTGCCCCATTGTAACCCCCCTCCTGGTGCAATAGGGGCTCAATAAGCATTAGCTCCAGGTGGTTGAGTGGATGGTCTGATGAACTGACAGGATGGTATTATCCTCACTTCTACATGATTCTTTTGTAAGAAGTGGCCTCAAAACATCAACACCCTATCAAAGAAACTTCTTGGTGTAGCCCAGAGCTTCCTGTTAGGTTCCTATTAGCAAGCATGCCTGTCTGTGAGGTACTGGAACTGATACCACCATCACTTCCTGCGACCGCGTTCAAATTTTGATCAGCATGCCCTTTTAGGACAGGGCAAAAAATGACCTTGTTAATGGCACCAAAAGCCTCCCGAGCCTCCTTTTGGGAGTGGTGGGGGCGGGGGCATGTGAACAGGATGGTGTGTGGAGGGAGAGCACTAGGAACCTGCAGGGGGTTATAGTTCTGGACTCACACCGGCTCTGATTGTCCCCAGATTCCAGGGATGCCTATGGGCTATGGACACTGGCTCTGTTTCTGCCTCCATCCTGCCTTATTCAGGCCTCTCTGAAAAAGTGAATTTTGGCCTGATTAGCGTGGTTCAGTGGTTGAGCGTCAATCTATGAACCAGGAGGTCATGGTTCAATTCCTGGTCAGGGCACATGCCTGGGTTGCGGGCTAGATCCCCAGTGTGGGGAGTGCAGGAGGCAGCTGATATATATATATATAAAATACATTTTGTAAAGCCTTTGGTTCCTCCCAGCACTTGAATCTGTAGTCTTCCCCGGTAGCGGGAGGTGGCCTGTCCTGATTCGCCTGGCATTAGCCACTCCTGCTGGGAAAATGTCACTCATATCAGAGCAGCCTCCGGATCAACTTTCCAGCAAGAGCCCGGCTGGTGGGTGCTTCCTGGGCTGCCAAGATCTTGGACTCTCCAGAAACAGGTTCTGCAGCAAGCATGTGAGAGAATGAGGCAGCAGACTGGAGCTTTATACTTGAGAGGCATTCTTGTTTTATGAAGAAGCCAGCACACTTAAACGTTGACAGCAACATTGACTGCCTCTCTGTGTGCCAGGCAGCTATAAACCCTCCCTCTACATTGTCTCCTTTAATTCTCACTAAGAGGTGAAGGGGCTGGTCCACATTCCACGAGCAGCCGGGGAGGGGACTCAGCACTGCACTCATGTGATGCCAGGGCTCCTGTCTGCCTTGCCGCGTGAGAGGCCCAGTGCTGGCGCACCTTTGTGGCTGGATGTGATCCTGTAGCTGTGCTGGACTGCCTTCTCCCACATGGACGTCATTGAAATTAAAAATAATCACAGCTTAGGATCAGTGAGCAGAGAGGGGTTAAGGGTCAAGCTCCCTGTCACTTGAAGCTCTAACTGAAAAGCTTGGCACACCAGCCTGCTGGGGATGGGGAGACACTCTGCTACCCCCTTCCCATCCCGGGGTCCAAGCAGACAGTCAGGATCTGCCTCCTCCCAAAGCCCAGCTCTCATCTCACCAAACAGTGTAGCTAGCTGTTAGTGGAAAAGGTCCCTGGGCACTGGTCCTACTGCCTCTTCCTCTGTGGCCCAGGCCATAAAATGAGGCAGCTGCGCCCCAGAATGGCCACCTCAAGTTCCTAGCACATGCCCAAGAGGTGTTGCTGGTGGTAAAGTGACACTGTCCACAAATAGGCCATTTGCATTCCTTCGTGTGGTGTCCAAGAGGGATGCTGGGTGTTCTGGACTGAGACCAAGTGTCCTGCGGAGCAGCCCCAGCCCAGAGCAGGGTGGCCAAGCAGGAGCTGGGTGCTGACCACTGCTGAGGCCAGCAGAGCTCCACGCAAACAGGACACTCCATCCAGCTGGCTATGGAGCTTTACAGTCCTCCGATGTCAGACCCTGGAAAGAAGGGAGAATCAGGTCTTTTCCTGCCACTTACAGCTCAGCGTCCTATAGGGAAGACCATGTACTCGCTTGACTGCTATTTCCTGGCACTCACCTGGGCGGCGCCCGGCCCTGGCTGGCTGCTGCAGACTCCACAGTAAGGATGACAGACGTGACCCCCATCCTCCTGGAGCTCAGAGGCAGAGACTAAAAATCGCTCTCCCAACAGCAAACTTTCACATATGCCAACCTCAGTGAAGGACCAACCCCACAGGGGCCACAAAGCCATCAAAACTGGGGGCACAGTGCTCAAGAAACTTTTAGGGGCCCACGAAAAACTTTCTATTCTAATTTATTTTAGAATCAAAAGAGAAAATGGATATAATAATAATGTATAACAATGAGCCCCATCTGGATCACATTCATCTTCATACCAATTATGAAATCTATCTTCTATTGTTTTTTAGTGGAGGAAGGAGCCCACAGACATCAGAGTGCCGAGGGCCCAAGCACTTCATGAGGTGGCCTTGGCCCCAAGTGCTGTGAGGATTTTTATGAGAGGGGGCTGATTAAGTTCTGAGGTTCAGGAAGGCTTCTTTCCTGCGAAGGTGATAAGTAAGCTGAGAGCTGAAAACAGGAGTTATTAGCAGGGGGAGGGAGTATTCCAGACACAGGGAACAGCACATGCAGAGGTCCTGCGGGGTGAGGAAGAAGGGTGGGTTTAAGGAACTGAAAAATGCTGCAGTGAAAAGGCGCATGTGTACGAGGACTGCTGAGGCAGGCAATGGTCTTGGTTTTTAATGTCAGAGCTACAGAGAAACAGGTGCATTTGATGATAGAAGGGGGTGGGGAAGGCTGTAAAAGGTAAGTGGACATTAGTGATTTCAAAAAATTGCCCCGGCTGCTGTGAGATTAAATGACAGGAAACAGATGAGTGATTAAGAGTCTGCTGAGCAGTCCAAGCAAGAGATGGTGACAGCTTAGGCTAGGATGAGGCGATGGAGATGGAGAGAAGTCACATCTGAGAGATGTTTGGGAGGTGACACCTTTAGAACGGGCAGTGATTGGAGGTAATGAAGGAAGGAGAGGGAAGGGGCAGCAGTGGCTCGCAGGGCTTAGTGGAGCTGCCTTCTAGCTTCCAGGGAGCACTGAAGAAGCCTCAGTTAGGGGTGAAAATTATAAAATGGTCTGTAGTCGTGGGGGAAGCAGGGATCCGTAAGAGGGAATGAGAGTCTTCACTGGGCAGGGAGGGAGGCCGTTGTGGGAGGCTTCCAGGAGGAAGCCTGGCTTCAAGCTAAGCCATAAAGGGCAGTGATGTTTCTTTGATCAGCTCTGCCTCCCCCCTCCTACCCCCTTGCCACACATTCCCAGCTCCAAATCCAGCACATGGGAGGTACTCAGTGAACGACTGCTTAGCCAATGGTGCAGGAATGAGATCTGGTTTGCCAGATGGACAAGGGAGAGACAGCAAAGCATGCTCAGGCACCTGAGTTGTGGACCCACAGGGAGTGTGGTCTGGTCTGTAGAAACTCGAGGCACCAGGTTGAAGATGTGGGAGGCAGTCTGGGAAGGCAGGGAGCAAGCCTCCAGCGTCCTTCATATTAGGCCACAGAGGTTCTAAGAGTTGGTGAAAGACTGAGACCCAGAAAGGCTGCTTGCATTGGCTTCAACAAAACCATGCAACTGGGCCGGCTGCTTCACACATCTGAAAAGGTGATGGTGCCACCTGAGAATTTCATGCTCTTTAGTTAAAACAGAGCTTGCAAGAAGAATTGGGGTTTGGCGAAATGTGTGCGTGTACTTGTGTGCATGTGTGTGAATGTGCACATTTGTGAGCGTCTGGGTGAGGGTGCATGTGTGTGAGTGCATTTGTGACTGTGTACATGTGTATGAATGTGCCTGTGTGTGGAAGTGTGGTTAGAGAAAAGAGAGGTTTCTAACACCCTAGAAATAATTAGCTATGGAAAACAAACATACAAATAAACAAAAAAGAAGCTACTTGCTCAGGGTTCTTATCTGGAGTCTGTGTTAGTTTGATTCAGAACCTCAACTCTCTTTGGGAATACTGACAGTAAATACTCCCAAATACTCAAGACTTAGGACCCTATCCCAGTTCCCATCCCCACCCCAGGGCTATTCAGCTGGAGGTCAGGCTAGTTGACATGGCTCTAGCTCTCCCTGCAAAATACAGAAGCGCAGCATTGACTACCATGAGGCAATTTCTTTCCGGCACAATTTCCCAACTACTTCCTCTTGGGTGCTAGAAACAACTTCATTTAGATTAAAACAAATCATATGTGAGTCCCTACTGTGTGTTTTTTGCATTTAATTATTAAAACCACTCAGGGAGATAAGACTTAGTTCGAGGAAGAGAAGGCTGGTGCTGCTCCTTTAAGGAACTCCAACAGAGTGGTAGACAGGACTCAAACCCATGCCCTCCAACACCAAATTCCTTCTCACTGCCCTGCAGTGTCAGAATCCCACAGTCAGAAAAGGAACACCTTGCTTATCACTGCACTCCACCTGGCTCACACTGTTCCCCTGGGGCAAGGCTGGTTTAAAGTCAGAGGCTTCTGAGGATTGGGGAGATCTGAGGGGGGGGACTGGGGAAGAAAGTGATGGTGGGCATGTCCCTTGCAGCTGCCCCTTGTCTCCTCCCTCTCTGGGGAAGCCCAGATCCCAGCCAGAGCCAGGCCTCAGGTGGCGCCCCTCCTTGTCTTGGTGCCATGAGTTCAACCCCTGCCCACCAACTGCAGCCAGAGGTCTGATTCTATTTTAAGAACGTGGGGTGCATTTTTCAGGAGGGAAAGTTGTGAAATCGGGGAGATGGCTCCAAGCACTGCCAGCGCTTGCAGGAGTTTCAGTAAGGATTCTTCAAGAAGATAGACTGGATTAACTGTCCTAAAGCAAAGATTATTTTAGCGCCGTAGAAATGGTGGAGGGGGCAAATAGGAATCTTATCAAAAAAGGAGAAATCGTTTCTAGTTGAGCCAATTTTGGTTTTAAAATGTTATGAAACAACTCTGACTGTTTCCCAAACAGGTTGTTTTTTTTGTTTTGTTTTGTTTTTTTTGTTTTGTTTTGTTTTTTTTGTTTTGTTTTTTTCCTTTCTTTCTTTGGCAACTCCAGGGTTCTCTTTCTTTCCTCCTCCCTCCCCTCCCTCTCCCCCCAATCAGACACTATCTTTTTGGATTTCTTATACACATGGTTTGTTTTGCTGGGTTTCTTCTTTATTTGTTTTTCTTTTTTTTCCCACTAGAAGAAAGTTAATTCCTGTTACTTTTTTTTTTTTTGCCATTCCAAATTATTTATTTATTTATTTATACATCAAGGTCTTATTACATTTGTAACATTTGACTAAGATATCAAATTGCATCCTGCTCCTCTCCCCCCACTCCTCATCAGACCCTCCTCACCCCATTGCCTGTGTCTACGGCATATGCATACAAGTTCATTGCTTGATCTCTTTTAAGACCGCTTTCCCTTGTCCACTGGTCCAGGCAGTAGGGTGTCGCAGAGGTCACACTCACAGCGGAGAACAGGGGATTAAAGTGCACTTAAGGGGAATCATGTGAATGTTTCCAAGGACAGTTTTTTCTGGGACAAGTGGACATAGAATGTTGCATTGCGATTGCCACTTTCCCTCCCCCATCCCAATGCCTTTGCTCCTGCAGCAGAAAGTGGACTGTTCTGATGCTTATAATTCCTGGTTATCACCCAAATCTGACTTTTGCTCACACTGGTCCATTTTCTAGCTGCACCTGCCTTCCTCCTCTCTCTTTAGCTCCGGTGCTTTTCACCCTTCAAAACTCAGTCAGTGTCCAGTCAGTGTTGCTTGGTGGGTGAAAGTCGACCTGTGAACCAAGAGGTCGCGGTTCGATTCCTGGTCGGGGCACATGCCCAGGTTGCAGGCTCGATCCCCAGTGGGGAGCTTTCAGGAGGCAGCTGATCAATGATTCTCATCATTGATGTTTCTGTCTCTCTCTCCCTCCCTCTCCCTTCATCTCTGAAATCAATAAAAATATATTATAAAAACAAACAAACAAAAACTCCGTCAGCATTCTTCCCTCCACTGGGAAATGTCCCTGACCTGCTCCGACCCACCTCCTACAATGGCCCAAAGGAGCAATGTTGAATGTGTGACTGTCACCCAGCACACGCATCCATTTCCAGGACCCTGCACCTCCTCTCTCCTTCCCAGCTCCTCTTGCACTACTGTCCTAGCACAGCCTGGACCTCCCAGTGAAATGATCTGGATGTGTGTCTCTGGGTGTCTGGAGGCCATGCGCACTGACAGGCGTGCAGGGGTCCCCAGAGAATTTCCCGGGCCTAGGAAGCACTGAAGGGTGGCCAGGGTGTGAACACATGATCACTCTCGTTCACATGACACTCTAAGTAAGAGTTGGGAGCCCCAGGAGTAGGACCATCATCTGAAAGATCTTTTGTTTCTTTTCAGTTTTAAAATGTTTTATTTCATAGTTTCTGTAGAAGACTCAAAAGTAAATAGAAAGGCAGCTTTTAGTCACAAATGGATGATTCAATAGTCGTTCAAACCCTACTGTGGAAGCAAATGGAAGATTCTGATTTCAGTCCTGGCTCTGCCACAGATTGACTGTATAATCTCAGCCAAGTTCCTTGCCCTCAGCTGTCCCGCAGGAAGGGGAGAGAAATAGGGGTGCATGTCACAGGATTCTTGGGAGGATTATACAGCGTAAAGAATGTGAGGCCACAGCGTTGACCCGTCTCCCTGCCAGTATCTCTCACGTCCACTCCCCTGGGTTTGGGAGCAGTTTGTAAAGTAAGATTCGTGCCATCGAGGGTGTGGGTAACAGTTTTGCTCACAGGGCTACCAGTCTCGTAACCTCAAAACACTTTGAAAAATTTTGCTCTGCGTTTGCATATTTTTTCATTTCCATTTAGATTTTGTTATATGATCCTGGGGCCAGAGAAGTCTTATCCTTCCCTCCCTCCCTCCCTTCTCTTCCTCTTCCCCCCTGTCTCCTGCCCTTGACATGAGTTATAGGGCAAGGGTTCCAGGTTTTGAATTTTAATGAGACATATATTGATACTCCATGTTTTAGGCACTACAACTTCATACCCTATCCCATGTCCTTCTCCATCCGTTTCAGTGTTTTTCAAATTATTTAACTCCACTTCCTGACACTTGGCAATGTCTGGAAACATCTTTGGTTGTCACAGTTGGGTGAAAGGTGTGTGCTACTGGCATCTAGCTAAACATCCCACAATGCACAGGACTGTCCCCTGCCACAAAGAATTATCTGGCCCAAAATGGCAACAGCTCAGAAGTGGGAAAGCCCTCTGTCTCTGTGGTTGAAAGACCCCTTTTCTCTGCCTCCACATTTATTGGCTGAGAGAGCTTGGGCACTGGTTACTCAGTTTTTGGAATCTGTTGAAAAAGGTCAATGAGACTTAGCTGATGAGGTCATTTTTCACTAGGTGATAATTAGCACAATTCCTAGCACATGAATATTAGCTGTTAGTATTTCATGTGGTTGTGACAATAATCCCCAGGCTTGGAGAAGTTCAGAAACTGCCCAACGTCTTGCAGCAGATAAAGAACAGAATCATTCTTGCATCTCTGGGATCGCCTCACCCTGAGCTCACCTCTGAGCCATAGGCCTCCTCGCTCCCAGCTGTGAACCAACCTGGAAACCAAAATCCCCCAGCACACTCTGTTATTCTAGAAGAGCTGGAATGTGTGGCTACCGCTACTGATAAGTGCTGGGATGACAAAAGCAGGTAGGGAGAGTCTACGTGACATTACTCTTGCCCAGAGGTTGGCCATCCACCTTCTTGGAATTAAGGGGACGATTTCATTCTGCGTCAAGGGTGTGTCTGCCTCAGCCTTTTGGCAGGACATCTTGTGATTCCGTGGCTTTCTCAGGTCCCTCAAGCAGGTGCCACTTCCCCTAGAACTGGCCTGGGTCTCTGGCTGCCCAGAGCTCAGATCAGACACTTCCCAGAAGGCTCAGATCCAGAGGTGAGAGCCTGGCCAAAAGGGGGATAACATCATCTCAGTGGTGACATTCCCATCCCTGGGCTGCATCCTGGTGTACTTTATCAGGGTGTGAAAGCCTGGTGGCTTGGCATTTTCAGTGCCATTGCACTTTATCCCCCAGGTGAAAAGGTGAGCAAGCAGCGTGCCCAGGGAGGCCTGTTGCCAGGCAGAGCTGCCTAATTTTCCAGCCCTGTGTGGAGGCCACAAGTGCATGCTCAGGCTGCCGTTCCGGGCTCCTACCTGACACTTGTCACTGGAGAACCTGGCATGTCACATCCTGCCGCAGCTCCCGGGGGGGGGGGGGGGGGGGCGTAGGGGGGTGGACACTGGTTGCAGAGGCTGGTATGCTGCTCCCAGTTCCACCCCAGTGACCGATCACCTAGAGACTGCTTTAAGAAGGATTCTGTGTTGCCCTGGCCGGTGTGGCTTAGTTGTCTGGACATCGTTCCAGACTCTGAAAGATTTCGGGTTCAATTACTAGTAAGGGCATATGCCCGGGTTGTGGGCCCAAATCCCAGGTAGGGAGTGTGCAGGAGGCAGCCCATTGATGGTTTACTCTCACATTTATGTTCTTCTCTCTTTCTTTCCCTTTGTCTTCCTCTCTCTGTAAAAATCAATGAAAAAAAAATATTTTAAAAAGGATTCTGTGTTTCCAAGATCCCCTGAATCCACAATTCCAGGGTTCTAGAGGTCCTGGGATTCTGTGCCTCGGGAAGTTTGAGACTCCATGATCAGTTTTGCATGGATTTGTGGATTTTGAAACCACAGCTATGTCATTCCCTGGTTCACAGTACCATGCCATTAACAACAGAGAGTTCTCTCCACAAGTCTGGGACAAGAGCCTTGAACACATCACTCTGGTGGGAGGAGCACATTCAGAGGTCCTGAGAGTGTCTCTGTAAACACCAAAGCAAGAGACCCTGCCATGTGGCAGAAGAGCACCTCTCCACTTATGAATCACGGCCAGAATGACATCTCCTGGGGCTCCGGCTGCAGGGGTGGAGGAGGGAAGGCACCCCATTGTTGAGTTGTGTAGCTTTCACAGGGCAAGACAAGGTGCCTTTGCCAAATGCAGAAAGAGAAAGTAGACCCTGCAGGGAATGTGGTCAAGTCTCCAAAACAAGGACAACAGCGAGCCCTTTGTTGAGTAGAGTTAGCATGACACTTGTTATGACAGCTGACGAAGAAGAAGCCTGAGCGTCAGCCTCTCTGTGGAAGTGGCCAATGGGTCTGTAGGACACTTGAGTCAGGAAGCTGTAATATGAAAGAGGAATGTGGGCCGGATTGTCTGGGATTCCTCCTGAGTACATGGTAGATCTCAGAGATCTTGTACACACACACACACACACACACACACACACACACACCCACTAGTATATTATCTTAAGAGCTTAACACATTAAAATTATATTTCTTTGCTCACTCAAAACTAGTGTGCCTGGTTGAGCAGGTCCTGAGGCAGCCCTTCTGCTGGGTCTCAGCAGCCCAGGCTTCTTCTACCATGTAGCTCTGCCCTCTGCCAGATCCTAGGAATTCTCTCCAGCCTGTAGTTGGATGGAGAAAGAGAAGAGAGGAGCAATGGGAGGTTTGCATGGGCCAGGCCTAGAAGTGATGCACAACACTTCTGCTTACTGTCCAGAACTTAGTCAGATGACCACACCTAATTGCAAGGGAGCCTGGGAAATATAGTCCAGCCATGTATGCAAAAAGAAAAGAAACTGATTTGGTGAACAGCTATCAGTAAATACCACAGCATGATACATCTGCTGCAGAATTCTATTTGTCCATAGCAGAGATTCAGATCCCATTCCTTGGGTCAGAATGCTGTGGAGATGGAAAGATTTCTAAGTCGGGGATTGTCTATATGACCTAGAACTCTAGGGCCTAGTATTGACTTGGCACACAGTGGGATTAAACTCACCCACATACTCACTCATTTCACCAACAAGCCTATCTGGATCAGGTACATAGATAACCTAAGATGAAAAGCACACAGTTCATGCTTTAATAAATCTGCAGTTGAAGGATGGAGGGGCAGCATATGAACAAATTGTTCCTATAAGAGTGATATGAAGGCTGTGCTGGGGGAGAGACAATATAAAGGAACAGTGGGAAGCCAGAGCAGACAAGTGCTTAATGTGCTTCAGGTGGGGCCAATCAATCAGGGGAGGCTTCTCAGAGGAGGCGGCTTATTGTGCTTTCAAGGAGAAAAGCCAATCAAAGTGAGAGCAAAAGTAAAGAATTTTGAAGGATGCTGTGTTTTGAGGAAATGATGAAAAATTTGGTGTGGATGAAACATAGACTCATGTATGTTTGGAATCACAGGGAAGGGTGCTGAGTGGTACTGAAGAGACAGATTTCAAAGGCCTTATCATAATGCCAAGGCAAGGGAGGATTTCAGGCCATGGAGGATTTCAGACAGGATGGGTACAAAAGGTACTTGTGAGCTAGTGCAAGAGGAAGCTTTGTGCTCAAGCCAAACACCAGCACACAATGCCTCTAGACGCCAGCATGGGTAAAGGGCGTGGACCTCGGAGTTCCTGCGCAGACATAAGCTGCACTTGGATCAGGAGGTCTGTGTAGACACAGGCCCTAGGTCCCTGAGCAGTCCTGAGCTGGCCTGGTTCTGATAGTGGTTAGTTGCAGAGTAAAATCAGAAATGGATTATAAGTTTGTCATTTTTGAAATCAGTGATGACCATTCCATTCTCCCAGTAAAGGATACAAGAGAGAATGTGAATTTGGGCTGTAAACGATTGAGCTGGCCACCCTTGGAGTCCTGCATGAATTTGAAATGACATCAGGGGTTCTTCAGGGGACGTGTGATGTCAGGAGCAGAATCACAAGAAGGCAACTTCAAGTGTCACTCAGGATCCTGATCTGGGCTTAATGAGTGGGGGAGACTATGGGCTTCAGATTTACTCCCAGCTCTGCCCCTTACAAGCTGTGTGTCTCTGGGCAGGAGTCATGACCTCTCTGAGCCACCTTTTCCTACTCTGTAAATTGTGTTTAATAGCAGCCTTGCCACTGAAGTTGTGGGGATTAAGTGAGAACACCAGGTGTAGAGTGAGTGCTCCCCAAAGGTGTCCTCATCTGTGGGGGAAGAGGACGATTGTCATGCCCGGGGACATAGCAGTGGCCACTAAAGCCAGAGCGCAGAGAAGATGCCCAGGGGAGTCACTGAAATTGACATCACGGAATCTGGGCCATTGATGTGGAGCAGCTATGTCCCCGCTGCATTCAACTCTCAACAGACAGGGCCTTGTCCTTTGGTCCAATGGCAATGGATCTGAATATCGAACTTGACTCATTTGGGGTCCACTTAAGAACCATCAGAATGTGCTACCAGGATCATTCAGAACTGCTATTAAGACAAGAGCCACTTCCTGGCAGAGGTGAATCAGTGGTCCCCTAATCATCCAGCTCTGCCAATGAATGTCACCTGGCCCACAGAGCTTTTGTTTCTCTGTTGTTGAAGTTTGGCCTGAGATGATAGGGACACATTGAATTCTTCAAAGAGTCATTCCGGATTACCTTTTCCCCTCTTTTCCCCTTCAGGTTCAACCCCTTTCATCACACTAAAGTGCCAATCAATATTGAGAGATAGATGTTACATCTTAGCTTTTTATAACATTACTCGTCCCAGAAGGGACACTGTATCTTTAAGGAAATGGACCCTGTATCCTGTTTCTGAAGGATTAAAACCCTTTAAAGAGACAGAAGAGGCTGTAAACCCCGATCATATTCTTATTCTCTCTTCATTATCCTGTCCACTATCTATCCCTGCTGAGTAAATCTGGTTGTGTGTTTCTCCAAAGTGGTCATAAGAAGAAATTTATTTACTCCGCGTGGCACAGGAGGGGCATTACTGAGCTCCGAGGCTCTCCGAAGCCATAAAGATTTTGCAGCGTGTGCAAAAGGGGCAGAAATTCAGAACTTCTTTCCCCTCTGAGGTCGTTTGGCCATCCAAAGGGGGAGTCACTTCTCATTCTCTGACAGCGTTTATTTCCGTAAGATTTTCCAATTAGCAGGAAAAGGTCACACTAATGTTGGTGCCGAGGAGAGGAAGAGGATCAAACTATGCAAATAGAGACATCCTTGAAAGGGCAATATTAAAAAAATCAAGTGTGGGTTTCCTAATTTAATTTAAAAATTATTTATCTATGCCCCTTTCCTCCTCTGCCAGAGAAAAGGGTGATTGCATTTGACCTGCAGCTCTTGCCTGGGACAAACAAACACATGATCCCTGAGTGTAACCAGTGGGCGCAGGTAACCCACGGCGGGTGGAAGATGGGAGTTAAGAGGTGATCCCTTTGCTCTTGGCCCCGGAAGCGCGGGGACACAGGATGCCATGTGAGCGGAGCTGGAATCTCTGCTGCCAGCGCAACCTCTCTGGACCTTTTTAATGGCCAGACTGTCCCCAGCCTGGCGGACTGCCTGCCAGCATATCATTTTTAAACCCGGCTCAGATCTCCGTCTGACACTTCCCCTGCCGCTTTTGTTCGCTGCTCGGTGCGTGCAAAGCACAAGAACTTTCCTCGGTAATAGAGAGGGCTGGGAGCAGTGTCAGGGAAGATGTACTCCAGCCCTGCAAGGACGGAAGTCGCCAATGCCCATTAAAACAGGTCCAGGGGACAGCTTTGCTTTGAGTCTGGGCTGATGCTTCTTGTCAACTCGAACATGCTATGCAAATGTTACAACCCACACTCCTGGCTCGCTGCTCACGTCTGCAGTCAGTGACTGGCTGGGTGAGAGCCAGTGGGGAGCTCGTTGGAAGGCAGAGTGCTGCCCAGAGGGGGCCTAGAGCTTTGCACACCCCTCATACTTATTTCTACATACCCAGGGGTTTGTCTGTGTGGCTCTCATCAGAACGGAAGATTATATTCCTCCAGCAAGGATGGATCTTCCACTTGGAAGTTCCATGTTGTACCAGGTAGTTCAGCAAATGAACTAACCCGGACATGTCCTGACAATACAGGGACCATTTGTTGAGAGCCCTCTAAATGCCTAATGTGGTACCTGATGCTGAAGTTAGGCATTTGCTCCAGGTCACACAGCCGCTACATAGCTGAGTTTGTATACATCCACTTTTACTTGTCTCTCATATCTATACTGAGTCACACTGTTGGTCTCACTTTATTTGTGAGGGGGAAAAAAAAAAAGCTAATGGGATTATTTTGACAGCAGGTTAAATCTTGTCAAATACTAAGAGAATCAGTTGTCAATTCTCCCAAGAAGTAAACAGAAGTATGCAAAAAATATGGGATTTGGGTCTTTAAAAATTAGAAATGTGGAACGTTGTGTTCAAATTCTTTCAATTATAAGCATATAGTGTCACTACTGATGTGGAGTAATAGGACACACGTATGCAGTAAGAAGGCACGGATTCGCTGCTGGTGTCATTTCGATATGCTGTGACGTTCATTTTTGCCACAAGATAAGTCCATCCTCAGCTGAAAAATCCTTCTAGCTTCCTTGAAGTTGAAGAGTAAAGCCTCCGAAGGCATCGCTTGGATTTCAACATGAAAGAGAACGCCTTTTTATTTTTCCTTGCTATTAAACAGAGAGTGACCCATTTTATTTTTATGTTTCAGGGTATTGTTTATTTTGTATAGTTTAGCAATTATTCATTTTAGCTGATTCTTGGCCCTGATTTTGCTTAGGACAAATGTGGGAGGTGAAGAAAGTTGCAAAGAATGAGCCCTGAGCCTCAGATGCAGAGGACAAGTTACTTATTTCTGTTTCAGACTCCATTCTTCCCAGGATGAAATTAACCTGGCTTAGGTCATTCTTTTGGATTTATTAAGAGGAAATTATTATCATAGCTGATCAAACAAATAAGTAAACAAATAATTATAGTATCTAAACACCAAAGCAACCTAAATGTCTAACTTTTAGTACAACCAGTGAACTAAAGTATGATATAGTTGCATGGTATATAATGGAATACTATACAGCCACTATAAAGCATGTTGAAGAAAGATTTTAAGATTTTAATTCTGTTTTCAGAATACTAATGTTTACTACTTTTCAGCGCATCCTTATTTTAACAAATTATCCCTGTTGAATTTTAGGACAAACTCAGAAGGAAGGGTTACACACAAAACTGGTTTGGAGCAGAGTGACAATAGTTGGCCAGATGTTAGCATGACAGTGGTTAAGAGCTGGGAAACATATTATATTGAAATCAGATAAAATCTCTATATATAAAAGCCTAAGTGACTGTTATGACCAAACGACCAGAACGACCGATCGACCAGTCTCTATGACGTGCACTGACCACCAGGGGGCAGACACTCAATGCAGGAGCTGCCTCCCAGTGGTCAGTACACTCCCACAGCCAACCTCCCATGGCCAGACAACCTCTGTGGTCCCTCCACCCTGTCTGGCAGGCCCCGGCCGGCAGCTGGCAGGCCCTGGCTGGCACGGGCCCAATTAGGACTGAGTGAGACAGCCCTAATAGACCCTCATCGCCAGCCAGGCCTAGGGACCCCACCCATGCACGAATTTCATGCACCAGGCCTCCAGTAATATATAAATGTCATAAGAAACAAAAAGACTATGCAGATCGTGAAGCAGGTTGGGGAAAATCAGGTGCAAGTACAGTCATCACAGTGGTTACATTTAGTGAGCTCTCTCCACGCTCAGCATGATTCTAAATAATTTAAATGTTAAACGATTAAATTGAAAATTCTTGTTAATATTCCTTTTGTCAAATGGAGCAAACTGGGGCACAGAAAAGTAAAGTAACTTGCCTCAAGGTTACACAACAGCCTGTGATGGGACAAAATATTTCTTCTTTTTTTATTATATTCTCCGCAAGGAATTTTTAAATAAATTTTAAATGAAATTCTGAAAAAATTTAAATAGGTTTAAAATGGAGAATTTTCTATTTCCCCAGATGTGACAAAATGGAAGGCTGAATGTTTAATTTGGTCCCTGTGCCCTTGAGAATGACTCCTACATGTAGCAATAACATTAGAACCTCTGTTAAAAGTGCAAACCCTGCGCCCCAGGCCATACACACTCAATGTGAATACAAAAGGAGGTGGGTCCCACAGTATCTTCATAAGCTCCCTGGATGATTCTGGAGGAACTAACCATGATGTGGGGACCATATCACAGCTGTGAGAGTCATTTAGGGTGCTGAGTATACAGACAGTGGCCAACCTCTCCTCTGGAGATTTGGTTCAGTAGGTCTGAAATGAGAGGTGGAAACAGCCTTTTAACTCCAGTAACCATGTGCCCCAGGTTGTCTGGGACTGCCCTGACATAGGATGTATGATGCATGACAACCATAATTATTAATAGCACCCATTTTAAGGCTCAAAATCATCCCCATCTAGACAATGGGTTACATGTTTAACCAGGACTCTGGGAGAGTCATATCAAAACAACACTATGTATGGTAAGCACAGCTCTGAAGACTGTCGGTGCCCTGCGTCCAATCTCCCTCAGCTCCCTGGGTGGGTGAGTTACTTAACCTCACCGGGGCCTCAGTTTTCCTAGCTGCACAATGGGTAGGAGGATTTCTACCTGCTGGGTTGTTGAGAGGTGTAAATAAATGCATGTTTCATTCCTTCTAAAGAGTCAGACAACTTAGAAGGTATTCTGCAAACACCAGCCTCCTTCCTTCTAACAGGACTGCTGGGAATTCCTACAGTCGGCCTGAGGGGGTCTTCAAGGCCCTGGGCACAGTGCTTCTGTTAAATATGGGCCTCTCTGTGTTGAGCAAGTGACACTGAGTTTTCAGGGGATGTATAAATGCAAGCTTCAGATTGATTTCACTAAGGAAGTACAGGTTTGTTTTTAACTGTCAGAACCACACCCTGAGGTTGTCTTGTATATGTCACTGTGACAACCTATTAAGAAAAAAACAAAAGTGTGTTGAGGGAGGCGGGGGTAGGAAGACCAGGTCAATAAATAAACCACTTAGAAACTTTCAGACCTGTTGCCAAAGACAAGCAGATCTGCCATCCTATTTGTGCTGAAAGAATTCTAATAAATAACCCAGAGAGAGACCGAATCCAGATGACACCTTAAAGATTATTGATCGAAAAGTCAAGGGTTTGCTAATATAAATGGCCTTTACCACAAAATTTCCATTCACGACAGCAACTTTACGCACATCTGTAAGCCAAGGAAAGTATCAATGCAACTGACACAAATAATGAGACAGACCAGGACATCTGTTTCCAAGCAAAATTTTTAAAAAAGAATGTTTCCACGTATGATTATAGTTGGTGTGTGTACTTTTCTGACTACTCCATGGAACATTTGAGGGCTTATCTGCACATTTGTGGGTTTTAACAAGATGACACAATTGCCCAATTCCAGATAGGCCTGTTCTGTGCCTTCTAAAGAGACCTTTCAGCTGACAGATTGATGTATGGAGCCCCTGATGTCTGTCGATTCAATGAACCACTCATGGTAAATAGTGAGATGAGAACTTGAACAAGAACATACAAATAGGTGCTTTTTTTTTTTCTGGTTCATCAGACCTCACAGGTAGATTTGTCATGCTCTTAGATTTGTGGCACTGGGGCACATTTCCTTGGTGGATGGCAGGATATCACCAGAGGACCCAAGTACTCTCTATTCCTGTACTACATTCACTTGCTCTGACAAGCCTTGACATCTTTGCCTCCAACTTAATTTTCACCTGGACGAGGTGGCTGGCTCACCTTGGGCTGGGAACAAGGCAAGGTGTCAGAAGGGTTTTGTGTTTTTTTTTTTCTATAGCAGCATTGATGGAAAAAGGTACCTGAGGGATGTGCATATCTTAGCCTTTTTAAGTGACCCATTTTATAGTGAGCAATTTAATTGTAAGAGCAAGTATTTTGGAGCCCAAGAACCCCATGAACTCTTAATGGATTTGAAATCTGCCTCTGCCATTTTCTGGTCTTTCATCTTTTCTAGGCCTTGGTTTCTCCATTGATATTTTGGGTTAATAATGTGACCTACCTCAGCCGAGTTCTAGCAGGCCAATAAGTTAAGGCATTTTGCACAATACCTATTGTATTGTTAACAATTCAACAATATATCTTAACTAGAGGCCCAGTGCATGAAATTGGTGCATGGGTATGGTCCCTAGGCCTGGCCTATGATTCCCCCCTCCCAAGCCACCCACCCCCAGTTCCCCATTCACCATTGGGTGATCGGAGCCTGACGGCCGGGGGTGAGGGATGGAGAGGTGGTCAGTGCGCCTCATAGCAACTGGTCGAGCTGTCGTTCTGGTTGTTCCGCTGTTCAGTCAATTTGCATATTACTCTTTTATATATATCGATGTGTTTCTATGCACTAATGTCTACAAATGTTAGTTTTGTCATGAGGATGATGATGATGATGATGATGATGATGATGATGAATGCCTGCCCAGGAACTTTAGAGCCAAAAGGACCCTTGTAATACTTGAAAAGGAAAAAGAGTACCCAAAAGCTTGGGAGAAATGCTTGAAAATGAGGGAGCCAAGACATAAGCTTCTTTTAACTTTCTTTTGTGCAGCCTCTCCTGATTTCCATACTTGCAAAATGCTTTGAAAAATAAACCTGGATGTCAGCCCCAAGAGCAAGGGACATTTGTAGAGCAGATTCAGAATGGAGAGGAGGTGAGGCAGGCAGGGGTGGGCACAGGCTTCCAAGTCAGAGGGTTGACTGGGCCCTGGATGTTCCACCTGCACCCTGGTGGCTCCGGGCAAGTTTCTTAACTCCTCTGAGCCTCAGTGTCACACCCACAGCGTATAGTTAAATCTAATTATATTTCCCTCATAGCATTTTGGAGAAGATCAGAAAAATATAGGGAAGCTGTCTGTGCCCAGTATGTAGGTGCTTAATAAAAGGCAATCACACATTGTGTTGTTATTGCCAGTAATAGTATAGAAATCACATCACATGCCACCTGGCTACTAAGTCCAGAAATGTCCTCCCTAGTCAGTGCATTCTGCCGCATCCAATCCACCAGCAAGTCCATTCCTTTTATCGCCAGGATCTGTCTTCAGTTTGGCCCCTGATCTCCAAGTGCCTCAGACCAGAGTGAGAATTACCTGATCTAAGTGACTGTTGCTTGATTATGTTACTACCATGGTCTCTCTGCTTCCACCCCTAACTCCACCTCTCAATTGATTCTCTATAGAATAGTCAGAGTTCCATTTAAAAAACAGAAATCTAATCGTGTCACTCTGTTCAAAATCCTTCAATAACCAATCTAATAATAATTGCCAATAACCAGGGGTTTATTGATGCCTAACTATCAAGACTCCAGGGTGAGGAAAAACCCTGATTCCTAGAATTTGCCAATTTCTGTGGTGTCAGTAGTCCTACCATGGCCAATTTCAAGCTCCCAAAGAGCACATGTGTGCCATGGGCTCCATGCCCTGGTTCCCACACCCCACTGAGCAGCCATTGCAAGTTTACTCTGTACCAGGCACAGGCATCCACACTGCACATGCATGAGCTTATGAAATCCTCACCACAGCTCTACCAGACACGTGCTTTCCTGTGTGTCCAGTATACAGATGGGGAGACTGAGGCACAGGCAGTCTGGCTCCAGCACCTGACCACAGTGTACTGCCTCCTTTCATTGTGCTTAAGACAAAATCTAAACTATTTACCTTGGCGACAAGAGGCAGGATCTGAACTGGCGTTCTCTCCAACTCCATGGTGTGCCTCACACCTGCTGCTGCACTCTGTCCATTCATTCAAACGCGGCTCCTCCTGGATCTTGCTCCTCTCATCCATGAGGCAGGCCACTGTCCCTTTGCGCCTCTGCCTGGAAGGCTCTTCTCCAGCTCTTCACGTCACCTATTCCTCCTCATCTTTAGTCCCAGCTTAAATGTCACCTCCCCAGAGAACCTTCCCTGACCACCTCTATCTCCCTGAGCTGTTTCTATTCTCTCCAGCCTGTATTGCAACCAGTATTTATATATATATTTTTGCTTTCTAACTGTTGAGGTGTGGTCTCAATGGGGGATGGGGACAGAGGGGTGTGTTTGTCCTAAGGGGACAGTTGGTAATGTCTTAAGACATTTTTAGTTGTACAACTCAGGGGTACTGCTGGCATCTAGTAGGTTGAGACCAGGGATACTGCTGAGCATCCTACAATGCCCAGGATGGCCCTGCCACAAAGAATGAGCTGGTCCCACATGCCAGTACTGCCAAGGTTATAAATTGTGCTGGTGACTCTCTGGCCCTGCTAGCATACACATTCCAGAAAGGCATAGACTTGACCACTTTGTTCTCTGCTCTATTCTCAGTCCCAAGCACACAGTAGGTGTCTTAGATGTAGGTGTTCAATGGCTAAGTAAAAACAACACTGCTGATAATAACAATAACAACAGCACTGAGACCTCCTTTTAAAGAGTCACACCTAAGTGTTCGTCTAGGCAGGGGAGGAGGAGGGTGGGTGCTCCTCTCCTTTTCTTTGTGCTTAGCCCTCTTTTTGGCCTGAGGACAGGGAAGGAGGAGCAGGCATTTCATAAAATCCCTCCTCGCCCATCCCTGACCTCCCAAGCAGCCGTCCACTAAGTGTTGCACTTGGCTCGAGTTCCCCGTAGTAATTTGGTTAATTGGATGAACAGGCACTTTAGTGACAGAGACTGGATTTCCACACCGCAGTCCATCAAAACTAATCAGCTGGCCGAGTTCCATTTCTCAGCAACTGACAGCTTTGCCAGGGTGGTGAGTAGATGGTAACTTTTTAAATTGAAGAACTTGCTAAATAACGGCAGTTTGAACTTGGCATGATGCGTTCGAGGGGGAGGGGAGAAAGGAACCCGGTATTGGATTTGTTTTCCTCCAAAGAGATAATCTCATTAGGGGACTGCTTGATTAAAAGGTTCTTCCAAAGATACTGATGGAAAACAGTCATCTCCAAATTGTACTAAGTTTCTTATTTTTAAAAAAGAACATGCGCAGCAGGTGTACTGTGTTTTCCCTTTATCTGGTGCTTATTAAACAGGTGTTAATTGCTGTATATACCTAATATTAGCATACTAGATCAGTTAGAATAGTGTCAGGTGCTGTAATAAACAACCTTACAGTTTTCCTGGCTTGCACCTGATTTCTTACTCCCATGACAGTCCAGTCAGAGTTCCCAGTTGCGGGTATCCCTCTTCCATTCAGTGATGCAGGGACTAGGGCTCCTTTTGTCTATAATTCCCTTATTCCCTATGGCAGTGGTCGGCAAACTGTGGCTCCCGAGCCACATGCAGCTCTCAAGCCACGGTTTGCTGCCCTGTTAACTAATGAGTTTGCCGACCACTTAACACTTAACATTTAACACTTCTGCTCGTGTCCCCCTGCTAAGAGTTAGGCACGTACTGATGCCTGGCTGGAAGAGAGGCCTGGGAAGGTGTTCCTTCCCAGTGGTAACACATCTTGTGGAGGAGAGCCTGGGCCTTGATGGACAGCTACCCATCTCGGCCACAAGCGGATACATACCAAGCCTATGAGAAAGGGTCAGGAGTTTCCCTTTTTCTAAATAAGGAACCTAACCTAAAGCTCAGGAGTTAAGCAATCGACCCAGGATTCTGCAGTTGGCCTGGGGCAGAACTGAGATTTGCATCTAGACTGATTACAAACTTGTATCTTCCCTCTCTTCCTTTCCCTCTCACTCTCTCCTCACCTCCCTCCTTTCTCTCTGCCTCCCCCGGCTCCTTGCTCTCCCTCTCTTCTTTCTTTTACTTCTTCCCTTCTTTCCTCCTAAACCTCAACAATTTCTAAAGCGCAAACATTGTGCTTCTGTAAACTTTGTATGTTTTCCACAAGATTGTTATTTTAGGCTCAAAAAATTATCCCCACTGAATTGCCTTTAACCTAGAAGAGATGCGTCTGAAGCATATTAGATAGCTGCTCAAGCATTCATTTTGCTATCAAAAGCATAGGCAGCCTAAAAAGGAAAATGAAAGAAAAGTGATGTTTCTAAAGGCAAATCTGAGATTGTCGCTCCCTTATGTAATAATCCTTGATGCCTCCCTCTGGTTTTCAGGAGGGAGTTTACTCTCCACAGCTTAGCATGCAGAGGCGTCTCCCACCTATCCCCCAAAGGCCCTGGGGCCTTCACACAGATCTCTGGCAGCCTCTTGGCCAACCTCAAAGTCTTCCACACATATCATTTAATCCCCTGGCTGGCCGGCTCCTGTCTCCATGCGCTTGTTTCTCTATCTCAGCGGTCGGCAAACTGCGGCTCTCGAGCCACATGCAGCTTGCAAGCCGCGGTTTGCCGCTCTGTTACTAATGAGTTTGCCGACCACCACTCTATCTGGAACGTGTTTGCTTTGTCTGTCTTCATTGAGTTAAGACCAGTTCCGCCTTCAAAATTCTCCTCCATTCCCACTGCTGGGAATGGCTCTGCAGCAGGGCTCCCTCCTCCGTGTTACCAGAGCGCCAGGCAGACCTGACTGAAGACTCCAGCACTGGACTGTGGCTGATGACTTACTTGTGTGCTTTCCCCATTCGACTGTGGGCTCCTTGAGGACAGACACCTCCTATTTGTTTTCCTCTCTCCAATGCCTAGCACAGAGCCTGATGTAAAGTTGGTGCTCATTCATCTTGATTACATGAAAGAAAAAATAATTCTGCTGCTGAGCTACTAGATATGCAGAGGGAGTAGTGGTTTTATGCCACCAGGTTTTTAAACTGAGGGAAAGTGAGGTGTCCTTTGGTGTGAACTTACACTGTGGGTCAGCCACGCTCTAGGCAGGGAGTAGGGTTTTGTGTGTGTGTGTGTAGAAAGATTGTGTAGTTTACAGCGAGGTCTCACACAGATCATTCATGACCCTCCTCACATGCTGAGCAGGGGGAAAGGTGTGGCCCACACGCTCGTATGTATGTGTGTGTGTACATGTGTGTAGGTGTGTGTACACGTGTGTGTGTGCGCACCTGCTGCTCAACAGCTGTCACCTCTAAAAATCTTGGTTGCAGCACTTTTAAAGATGGTGGAGGTTATTCCTGGCTTGGGTCAGCTTCATTGCAGATGGGATGCTATCAAGTTTTTCGGTTCCCTTCTTGTTATTGCTGGTTTGAAGAAGATGTTAGTGTGAGAAGGGAGGTGCAAAGGAGGCTGCAGTATTTCCAAATTCCCTCCCATGGATGACTGCAGGGACCTATGACCCACTCCCTCGTGTTAACAAATATCCCCAGTGCCGTGCAGAGACCAGCCCTCAGCCCATGTTGCATAATCACAGGGTTCTGTATGAAGGTTTGCAGGGAGCGTGCCAGAGCCGATTTCTAAACAGTCTGATGATTTATTTGATGCCTTTGGATATTTAAGTAGTCTGCAGTATACACCAAGTGTCTGTAATGTTTATTTTTTCCTTGCTTTAATGTGTGGGACCTCTCACAATGCCTTGTACACCCTAGGCACTCAATAAATATGATTTATGGAAGATGTAAATAAATCCAAACCAAGATTATGTCTGTGTTCATTAGTTCGTAGCTCCAGCAGCAGCCCTTCTTTCCAAACTTGAGAAAGAGGAAAATCCTCACCAAGTTACAGAAGAAAAGAAAATGCAAAATAAGTAACACATGGGCCTAAGTAGAGAGTCCTGGAGCTCCTTGGAGTAAAATATTAAATTCTCAATTATGTTCTCACCTTCATTATAGAGATGCTGTGTGACCGTAGGCCAATGACTTAACCTTTCTGGAGTCCTTTTTAATGAAATACTCATTTGGAAAGGTTAAATGATGCCACAGCACCATTGAGCTTCAGAAAAATGAGAAATGGGAAAAAAATAGGATGGGGTTAAATTCCTTGAGTATCACTGACATTGTAGGCAATTTGACTTCGGATTTCTCAATGTTTGAGAGTGGAGTGGTGAGGGACACTGATGCTGCAGTCAAGCTACCTGAGTTGAAAATCAGCTCAGCTCTTGACAGGCTGTGTGACCTTGGGCAAGTTGCTTAAACTTTCTGTGCCTCAGATAACTTTACTTACAAAATGAAGATGATAATATCAGGATCTCCAAATGAGATCATGTGAATAATGCATTTATGTAATGTGACTACGTGACAAGTAATGGTGTAAATATTTTTTGTTGCTATGATTCCCTTTTTGGAATGAGAAGACTGAAGCTTAGGACTTAAACACCATGCCTGAGGTTATGTTGCTTGCTACCTTGGGGGAAGGGGCAACTAATGGTGGAGGGATATGACATGTGAGCCCAGTTCTAAAGCTCCATAGCCCCAATTTCTGCCCGAGTGCCACTGTGCCTCTGCAGTGAGGGCTCCCAGCCCCAGCAGCCCCCTGTGCCTCAGTGACGTGCTGGCCACTGGCTTCACCGCCTGTGGGAACTCCCTGTCCTGGACACATCACTCCTATGGCTGCCCAGACATCTCTGGAAGGTCCATCTGGACTGAGATGTCACCCTCCTTGGACCCCCGCCAATGTCTGGGACAATATCAGGAGAGGGTTCTTCCTGTCTTCCCTGGTCCTTCTGAAGCCCAACTGAGTGGAATACAATAAATCTCAAATGCACATTTCAGCCTCATTTAGCCCTTCTTAGAGTAAGCCAGGGAGTTTGGGAAGCTCTCAGAAAAGGCTTCTGACCATGGCACTCAGGAAGCGAGCACTGCCTAGTCAAATTGGAGTACCTAAAAGAATGATTTGGAGCGACATCTTTTCTTAAAATCACCCCTTCCTCAACAGCCCCCCAAAATCAAGATTTTTTTGCCTCAAATTCTGTGTGTTTTGCTTTTATCTTTTTATTGAAGTACAGCTAAAGTGCATAAAGTGTACTGATCTTATGTACAGCTTAACCAGGGCAGCTTCATGTCCAGACTCACAGGGCCCCATGCTAGGAGAGCCTGCCTGCGCTTGGCTTACTGCTCTGTCACTGCTGTCCATTTTTTTAATGAGACCCCTCCTTTTCATCTTGCATGGGGTGTTGCAAATGACATCGCCAGCGGTGAGATCAATGAACTGTCTCACGCGTCTACACCCATGTAACCACCTCTTTGATCCAGACTTAGAACCCAGGGAAGCTCCCTCCTGCCCCTTCCCAGTCAGTGCCCCCTAGTGGTGACTGAGGTCACTGCAGCTGTCCTTGAACAGCATACGGAGAGGATGGTATAGTGTGGATCCTTTTGCTTGTGTCTGGATTCTTCCACCACATTCTCACGGGAACAGAGGCTCTTGCTTTGCTATTGGTCTGTAGTAGCCCATTTCACCTTTCTACCCCGATTTGTGTATCTGTTCGCCTCTTGATGGTGGAGACTTGGGTTGTTTTCCCATCTTGGTTTGTGAGTAAAGCTGCTATGAACACTCTTTGATGTGTCTTTTGGTGGACACATGCATTGATTTCTTTTGGATGCTCTGCTGTGTCAGAGATTAGTCTTGTGTTTAGAGCATTAGTCCTACATGTGTGGGTTTCATGTGGAATAGGGATGTGACACTTAGGTGGCATGATCTCTGATGGGAAGACATATCCCTCATGAAGCCATCAGGCAGGTTTCTGGAAATGGTGATGTCACCAGCTCACATTTGTTGGGATCCAGCATTAGACCATCTTACTTTCTTGTTCTGGCCTCTATGCATAAAAACTGGCATTTCTAAAAAATGTAACTGGTTTGGCTCAGTAGATAGAGCATTGGCCTATGGACTGAAGGATCCCAGGTTTGATTCTGATCAAGGGCATGTACCTCCGTTGCAGGCTCAATCCCCAATGGAGGCTGTGCAGGAGTCAGCCAATTGATGATATTCCCCTCTCATTGATGTTTCTATCGCTCTATCCCTCTCCCTCCCTCTCTCTAAAAATAAATAAAAACATATTAAAAATTATTAAAAAAACATAACTGGACATTGGGTTGAGATAAAATGTTCTGCCTCTTCTCCCCGTCTAACCAGTGGAAGCCAGATGGACATAAATGCCTCCTGGGGTCTTCGCCAGTCCTGCTGGCACATCTGTCCATCTCAGGGGCTGCTGGGTTGCTTTGGCCTGGTGGCATGTTCTGTTTGGCATGCCCCTCTGGTTTTTTATAGACTTGCCACCGTTGAAGTCCCTCCTAGTCTCCTGATGCTGTGATGGGCAGGGAGTGTGGGTACTAATTTAGAAACAAGTGCCTATCTGGTATGTTCACATTAACCAGCCCCTGAGGTCTGAGATCATGTGGGGTCAGGTCAGCAAAGTAAAAAAGGTCTGGTTCAGAGGGACTCACAGCTGAGTCCCAAGTGATACATCGGAGTTCTGGTCCAGGGAGCCGCTGGGACAATGCAGACCAGGTCCTGGACCACCATCTCCTACTGGATGAGAAGTGAGGATTGCACCTTCCATCCAGGCCCTGATCCTCTTCAGCACATCCCCAACTCACCCACTGTGTGTGTGTCGGGAACTCTACCAGGGCTGGGGCTGCAGGGGGTGAGCTGGGCAGCCAAATGCAAAGAGCACCTGGGCTTTGAGGCCAGCAGCACCTGGATGTGAACCCCAGTTTTGAAAACTCTGCCCCTGATGAAAATTCTCTCCCTGTTATTACAGAGAAGAGTACTGGCTTTAGCGCCAGGCTTAGATGCCTTAAAGCCCGACTTCACTATTTGCTGATTGTGTCATCTGGTTATTTCATCAAACTGTGTCTCAGTATACTCATCTATGAAATGGGGCTTATAATAGTTCTGGCCTCATGGAGATGCTGTCTGGCATGGAGTGAATGCCTGATAAATATTAGCTGTCAGAACTGTGACTGTGGTTACTTTTCACTCTTAGCTAAGGGGGTTGTCATAAGGATTAGATGAGATGATATGCCCAAGGGAATGAATAAATAACATGTCAGTTCTGTGCCAAGTAAATAGTACCACTGGGTCTAGAAAGCCCAATGGGCAGAAACACCGGCCCTGGCACCAACCAGAGGCCCTTGGGGATTCTAAAAGCAATTATGGAGCAAGCCCAGAAGGGAAGACAAGGGCAGGATGCTCACCCAAGAGGTGGAAATGGTGCGCCCTGTAAAACTAGCTGGGGGAACTACTGATCGGGGACAGAGCCAAGTTATGATGATATTAATGAAGACAAATGTGGAGGCAGAGAAACCACAGGGCGATGTTTCCTGATCACATCTGCACAGGGGAGACCTCACACCTATTCCACTGAAACAGGAAATGCCCTAACATTAGGACTGGAGAGCGTTTTTATTTGTGTTTTTTGTTGTTGTTGTTTTTAAATATATTTTTATTGATTTCAGAGAGGAAGGAGAGGGAGGGAGAGAGATAGAAGCATCAATGATGAGAAAGAATCATCGATCGGCTGCCTCCTGTCCACCCCCCACTGGGGATCAGGCCCACATTGGGGGTCAAGCCCACGTTGGGGATCGGGCCCACAACCCGGGCATGTGCCCTTGATTGGAATCGAACCTGGGACCCTTCAGTTGGAACGCCAATGCTCTATCCACCAAGCCAAACCAGCTAGGGCTGGAGAACATTTTTGGAATACTTACATTACAGCAGGCACCATGCTAAATCCTTTATGCGTACTGTCTCATTTAATCTCCAGCAACCCTATGAAGTGGTTACTGTTATCATCCTTTCTTTTAAAAACAGGAGTGAGATTACGGTAGAACCCAGCTAGTCAATGGGAGAACTAACACTCTAGATATTTGGCTTTAGTATCCAAGCTCATAACCACTACTCTGTGCAGGCTGATCCATTGATAATCATAGTAGACAAACATGGAGTTTATATTTCCCTTAAAGTGACACTGTCAACTTGCCAGGGATATGGGGGAAAAGAGGTCTTAGAACTAAGAACTAATGGAAGTTATCATAATGGACCATTACTTAGACTTCCTCAGGACTGACCTTTAGTTAGAACTACTGAGAACTGACCAAATCATGATGTTTGGTTCCTGGAGGGCCCATCAAGGGAAGTGGTCTGCTCACGCTGGAACCACAGAACCTTGTAGGGAGGTAACAGGAAAGTGAGTAGCCCAATGTTTTTATAATAATCCATGAAGACAGTGGGAGCACAGCGGAAGCAGGCAGTGTCAAAGGATCCTTGCCATGGGCTAGATACCGGGCTGGCATCTCGACAAATGTTTTCTCATTCACTTCTCACAACATTTCTGAGAGGCCCACACCCAATTATTGTCCCAGGTTACAAGTGAGCAAACCAAGCCTGCAGCATCAAGAAAGAAAACCAAATTTCAAAGCAAGTAGTTGGAGAGCAGAACCGTGCTGGGCATGGGGAATATACACATACTTCCATCAGTTTACTCAGGACAACTGGGAAGCCCCGAGTGCTGTCAGCCAACATTTAAATTTTAACTGAAGCCACTTTATGTGACACCACCCTTCCCTGGTGGAAGTCTCGCAGCCCATAACCCCGGCCTGTGGGAGGGGCAGCCTCACCCACTTGGAGCCTCGCTTTCCAGGCCAGATAAGACATTCAGACATATTTTTCATCTTCCTCCTGGGATTAGGCCCCCATTAGCACTCTATTTGTTAAGGGACTTGATTTCACTGTGGATCAATTGAATAAACGAGAGGTGCTTCATTCCTCCAACGACCCAACTTTGTTTCTTGAAATATCTGAGCCAATTTCCCATGCGAGCCTAGAGGTTACTTTTTGTTCTCGTTCTACAACTTTACATGGCTTCCTGCCCTTCTCTGTCTCTCACGGGGTTGGCCTCCATGTGCGGGTTTATGATGCTTGGCAAGATAAGAAAAGTGGTTTTGTATAGGGAGGGGACTTTGGAGTCAGGCAGACATCACTGGGATTAACTCCTCACCAGCCACTTACTCACTCTGTGACCATGAGCAAGACTCCTTCTCGCTCCAGGCCCCACATTCCTCATTGGTACATCCAGGAGGGCAGGTGGCCAAGCGCATGCCTTCAATTTGCCAGCATCGCACCTGGCTTCTTCCCCCTGCTCAGTGACCGTGAGCTGTTTTGTCTGAGCGTCTCTCACTTTCATCACGAACAGAGCATTCTCATCACAGGCTGTTTTGTGGGGGACCTCTGTCCTGGTCACGGCACTTCTCTTCACCCCCACCCTCGTGAGTGGACCAGAGTCCCATTTCTTAGATTCCTTTTAGCTTACTAGTATTTGAACCAAGGCACCTGCCTTGCTCATGGCCTGGACGTTCCTCTTATAGATCTCATCTTTCCTCCAAGTCTATTCAAAGGTGGGCCCAGTTTATGAGACCCAGAGCTTATAAAAATGTTGCATCACTTACAAAATTATAACTATAAAATTGCTAGGGCCTTTCCTGGCATCTTGGGAGGCCCTGGAACTTTAGTTTCCTTCACAAATCCACCTCTTACAGCACATTATTCTCAAAAATTAAATGCATGCTAGTATCAAATTCTGCTTGGAATGATCTGGCCAGAAAGGGGATTGAACCATAAAATTGGATTGCCATGCCGCATTTATAGGTGACCTTTGCCCTCTTTGAGTACAACAGCAGAGTGGCTGTCTATTAACCCACACTTTTGCCTATATCGAGTCAATGACAAAATAGATTTGCTAACTTGATTGGTAAAAAATGATGCAAGTGTATTTTAATTGAGATAGCTTTGATTATTAGTAAGATTAAACTTTTGCTGATTGATTTCTTGGCCGGTCAACATAGCCTAATCTATAATCTTTACTCTTTTTCCATGGTGAGTTTGTGTTTATTTAATTTGTGCATTTGCTCTTTATTCAGGAAGGCTATTCAATACATAACCAACATTTCCATGTAAGAAGGAATGAGGAAAGATGATCAAGTTGGAAGAAGGCAATTTTGAAATTGTTTTGAAACTGCATTTAAATGAAAAACAGCATTTTTACTTAGATTATATACCATAGGTCAATAAAAATAGTGCAGTTTTCTAAAGTGGCTTTAATTTTCGTTTTACAAAAGATGAGCAACTATCTTGTGTCTACATCAGAGCGCAGGGATGCAATGTTGGGGAGGATATGAGTTTGGGGGAAGCCCCACTGATGTGAATCACTTCCATCACATTTGGGGGTAATGAGTTTCTCCCATTTTGTTGTTTACCATATAGTTTTGAGTTTTTAAGACCCTAAATGGAGATTTGGGAAAGCAATAATTTTTAATGCAATAATTTATCTCCTATATTTTTCTTTATGAATTCCAGCATGGACCCAAAAGAAATGGTACAATCATTCCCAGGTACCTATGGCATGAAAGTTCATTTGCATGGTGTTTTCTTCCTATATAAAGTTGTTGTTTTTTTTTTTTTTTGGAAGCCAAGCATCTGATGCAAACTCTCGCTTCTCTAAAAGCCCAGTTTGGTCAGGCCAGAGTCGGATTGTTACAGCCCATTTCTCAGTCACTCGCTGACCACCCCCGTTTTATGAGGAACTGGGTTGGGGAGATGGGTCAGCTCTGAAACCACCAGCTTTTCCAGCAGAGAGGGGGAAATAAGGTTTCCTTTAACCCAGTGGTCGGCAAACTGCGGCTCATGAGCCACATGTGGTTCTTTGGCCCCTTGAGTCTGCCTCTTCCACAAAATACCACGTGCGGGTGCCCACGTATAGTGCGAATTGAAACTCCGTGGCCCATGCGCAGAAGTCGGTTTTTGGCTCTCAAGAGAAATTTCAATCTTTGTACTGTTGATATTTGGCTCTGTTGACTAATGAGTTTGCCGACCACTGCTTTAACCTAATGTGCCCTGGCGTTCTCTGCCTGGTCCGGGTCTCCAGAAAGAATAACAACCAGAATGTTGGAAGTGAAATGTGAGTTTAACAAATAATCACAGCAGGAAGGAGGCAGGTTGGGAGAAAGGGAGAGATGAGGCTTGCCAAGTGGCCCTTCCGGGTTTCAGACCTGGGGTTCCTGTGAAGAGCTGAAGACAGACACCAGGAAGGTGCGCCTGATTCCGCACCCAGCTATGTCCTTAGCGCTAAACGTAGTTTAGGCCACACAGAACTGATAGTTAAAGGGCTTGGCAGAAAACTAGCCAGAACTCGGGGCAGCACTTCCTGACATTCAATCAGATAGAGTGACTGGAGGGACCAATGGCAGTGAGTCTGCAAAGGGCTCCATTTTCATTACACTCTGGCTGGAGATTATTACTCTCAGGACCTCCCCCTTCCCAGCCTTGCTACCTGGGTTCACTTCCAAAACCAAATGGAGTTATATTGGCTGAAGGAAAGGCTTCCAAATTGCAGCACCACCTTCCCTCCCCAACCTGCCTGCACTTTGTCTCCATACAAGTGCCGGCTCAGCTCCAGGGATTTAGACCCTGCCGAGAGTTAGCTCCTTCTTGTCCTCCTATTTCATTAAGAAATTGTCAAGAGATCAAAAAAAATTCTCATACAGGGCTCCTCACCCATGATTCTCAAGGTCCCCCAGGAGTCCACACGGATGTGAAATCCCCCTTACCTTCTGTTTTCCTCTCCTAAAAAGTACAGTTGCCTAAATGTTTCACATTGCATGTCCTGGTCTGCAGGATGGTCCAAAATATGATTTTTTTAAAAAATTGGAGCCTCTGATTTATAACCATTTGAATTTGTATTTGACGAAGATGGTCTTGGCCAGGCAGGGCTTTCTGAAAACCAGTGAGGAAAATGTGACAGACGCTCAGGGAGGCAGTATGTATTGGGCACCTGCTGTATGCCAGGTGCTCATCACCTCCAGAGGCACTCACTTAATGCGTGCCTGTTGATGGAATTATTGTCGGGATGAAAGAATTAGGGCACCTGGCAACTTGGCTATTTCACTTTATCTTTACAACTCAGAAGAACACATTCATATATATTCACACACACACACACACACATACATATACATATACACACACACACATACACACACATATGTGTGTGTGTGTGTATATATATATATATATATATATATATATATATATACACACATACACACTTTTTTATTGATTACAGAGAGGAAGGGAGAGGGGGAGAGAGAGAAACATCAATGATGAGAGAGAATCATTGATCAACTGCCTCCTGCATGCCCCACACTGGGGATCAAGTCCATAACCCAGGCATGTGCCCTGACCAGGAATTGAACCATGATCTCTTTGTTCATAGGTTGATGCTCAACCACTGAGCCATACTAGCCTGGCAGAGGAGGGCATTCTTATCCCTACTGCACAGAGAAGGAAACTGAGGCTTGGAGAGTTTAATGGGTTTGCTCAGATTCTCATATCTTAAGGAAACAGCACAGCTAAGCTTTGCACCTAAGTCTGGGATTTTATGACGATCAAACCATAATGGAGAGGCTGCCTACCTGTGCATTAAGGTTCTGCAAGTGCTCATGTTTTTAGGACTGGGCTTCAGTTTCCTCCTCTATACCATGGAGTCTAAGAGTGCTCTCTGCATGGACTTATGAGAATAAAAGAGATAATCAGTCAGGACTCCTCATGGCCCGGTCCCTGACACACTGCCAGGCTCAATCCATCACCTCTTACAATGGACAAGAATGGGTATCATTGGATAGAAAGAGAGAGAACCAGTCTGAGCTGGGAAAACACTATTTCCTCCTTAGTTACCTATGGGCCACCCCAGGTGGAGCTGACTCACCTCCAGCAGGTTTTCCCAAAGCTGGAAAGGCCATGCTCCCTTGTCAGATCCATGCCTCTCAGCTTTATCTCCTGTCAAAGAGTAACCAGGGCTTTATCTGGACATGGTCACAGCTATCCCAACCCATTTGCCTCCAAGAGGGCCATCACTGGGAAAATAGAGATGTAAGTGAGTAAAAGTGTTTTAAGAATATAAAACACATTCTCTAATAATAAATGTCATAAGAAAATAAATGTCATTGTAAGAAACCAACATGGGAGCTAGTTTTGGTGACACTTCAGGCATCACCAAAAAGGCCTCCCGCTCCCCGCAGGGTTCCCATCCCAAGTCCTTCTCCAGAAAGTGGGCTTTTAAAAACATTTTAAAAACTAAAAGTCCAATTGCCTCCCACTGAACACTGGCAGCAGCTTCCCCTACAGTCACATCATCTCCTGTCCTCTCTGGGAGCCAGTCAAGGCACAGAATGACCAGGTTCAAACTCCGCAGAGGTTACTGTCAAGGGGAGTTGCCTTAGGCAAGTTATTCTGTACCTCAAGACCCAGATCAAACTTATCCCATCTGGAATCTTGCATCTGCTTTTCTTTCTTTTGAAAATCTTTTCTCTTCCTGTCTAGAATGGACCTGATACGACCTTGTTTCCCTGGTTGCCTCAGACATTACTGAGGACATCTGCAAAATTTCTGAGCACCCGCATTTAGAGGTCATGAAACTATGGTCAAATTCAGCCTCCACCTGGTTCTGGAAAGTTTGAGGGAAACACAGCCACGCCCCTTCATTTACATATTCTCTGAGGCTACTTTGCTAATAAAACTGCATAGTTGAGGATTTACAACAGACACCATGTGATCTGCAAGCCTAAAATATTTACATTCTGGCCCTTTACAGAAGCAGCTTGCCAACCTCTGGCCTAGTTCAGTGTCTCTGAAACTAATTTAAGGTGTAGAAAAATCCAATGTCATAATCATTTCTGTTGAAATATATAAAATGTTACTATATGTAACAGAAATTCATTAAATATAGATGCTGTGCTAAATTAGATATTTATAGTGCAGATTTTAAAAAGCTGCAATTTGGGATGGAAAATTTTTAAACTGAGAGGGGAAAAAAACCCTGTCCATCACCTTTTTTTGGATAGTGAATTGGGCAAAACATCTTAAATAAAATTTGTTGAACACCTCATATGCCAGGCACCATAATAAGTAATTTTACAGATATTAACATAACCTTTACAACAACCCTATGAGGTTGAAAATATTTCTACAGGAGGTCATAAACTCTGAAAACAGGAGAATGTGTATAATGTCACCAAGAAAACCTTCAGTCTATAAAAAACACACACAAAGTATCTATGTCTTCAGACTTTATGGACAAAGCTCCATTTTGCTGGTTGAAATTGACAAAGTGTTTGTCAAAAGTTGCACAACAGGTTAACTGATGGATCCAGGGTCAGGCTGGCTGTCAGAACCCCATGTTTGTAGGTCTAACCTTTCAGCTCAGTTGCCTCTCCACGTTCAACAACATGGAGAGGGAGGGTCCTGGGAAGATTTCCTCCTTGAAGACTTGAATGCATTTTGCCTAGACTGGAGCTGTCTCTATTATTTCACATGTCTTGGGCTTTGGTTCCCTTCTTGACCATGTTGATTCTGCTCTTTTGGGTTTAAGCTCATTCCCTTTGATGGATAAGACAAAGAAAATGAAGAATTGAGTCTTCCTGCCATCTCACTGTCATCTTTTCACTTTATACATCAGCCTCCAGCTGTGTAGTTATATCTTGCTTTGTTCTGGTTCTTATCAGACCTCAAAAGGTGTTCGTGTGTGTGTGTTTGAGTGTGTGTGTATGTGTGGGCTCTGGAGACAGCCGGTCTACCTTGAAATCCCTGCTTCCACTTGTTAGATGTGGGCCTGGGCCAGTTACTTCCTCTCTCTAGCCTCAGTTGCCTCCTCTGTAACAAGAGGACTGTGATAGTACCTGAGTCACATGGCTGTGGTAAAGGTTCAAAGAGATAGCGTCTGAAGGCAATGGCTTTAGCACTGTGCTTGTCATGCCTGAAGCATGTGATAATGCCAGTGGCATTGGTGGTTGTTGTTCAGAGTTGATTCCAGGCTTCTGTCTTCCCAGAGATCAGGATTCTTTGTTTTACTTTTGAGGGTATTTTCTCCATAGAGCATTGGGTAGTGACTCCCCCCGCCCAATGAGATTTGTCCCCCAAAATGTGGGGTCTTTACAGTTGTAATTAAATTAAGGATCTTGAGATGAGGTTGTCCTGAATTAGGATGACAAGTGTCCTTATAAGAGAAGGGAAGAGGGCCCAGAAGAGAACGTGATAGAAAGATGGAAGCAGATGGTAGAGATGTGTCTATACACCAAGGAACCAAAAAGTTTGCAGCAGCCACCAGAATCTGGAAGAGCCACGGAATGATCCTACCCTGGAGCTTTGAGAGGGAGCATGGCCCTGCCAACAACTTGACCTTGGACCTGTGGCCTCTGGCACTGTGGGAGAATACATTTCTATTGTTTTAAGCCACCAAGGGTGTGGTAGTTTATGACAGCAGCCTAGGAAATGAACTCTCCTCCCATATTCCCATCTTTCCTTCATATCATCTTTTGTTGATGCACATCAGACCCCTCTCAGTGCACCTGTCAGTTTCTCCGGAGGTGGCTGAGTGTCCTACATGGAGCTTTGCATCTTCTCTGCATCTGGACTTGCTGTTTGTTACCTGGGAATTTCTGGTCCAATTACTTTGCTTTCCTGTGATACCATTTCTTAGTTTAATAGCATGAATAATAATGATTGCTCATAAGGTCATAATAACAGCAATATCAATAGCTGTCATTCATTGAGCTTTGACAATGGCTATCCAATCTTTAAAATGCAGAATTTTGTTTAATCCTCACAAAAACCCTATGAGTGGGCACTACTATTGTCCTAATCTTACCTAATAAAAGAGAAACATGCAAATTAACCATCACTCTGCTACGCCCACAGCCAATCAGAGTGAGTATGCAAATTAACCCAACAAAGATGGAGGTTAATTTGCATATGCAAGCGCAGAGCCCTGTGAAGCCTGCTATGAGGGGAAGCAGGGCGGCAGAGGGAGCTACTGGAGTGGTGCTCCAAACAGAAGCAAGGACATGCTGGCTCTGGGCAGTCCGGGAGCGGGGACGTGTTGGATGTCATGCCCCAGGCAGCTGGTGAGCAGGGACATGCTGGTTCCTGGGCAGCCCAGGATCAGGGACTTGCCGGCTACCGGGTGGCTGGGAGTGAAGCCAGGGGCCTATTCTTGCATGAATATCGTGCAATGGGCCTCTAGTTTTACATATGAGGAAACGGAAGCATAAGGTTTAAAGTAACTTGTCAAAGTCATGTAAACGGATAATTCATGCATTCATGGTTTAAGCAACAAATACTCAGCATTATGCACTGAAGACTGGTGCAAAGAAGACTATCTCCCTCCCTCAGCAGGGCTTATGTTCTAAGTGGGGAGACATACATTTTGAAAAGTCCTGCTCATTCCACAGGACTGTTGTAATCATTCAATGAGTATGTTTACCCATGGCATTCTGACCGCACTCTGGAAAATGAAGGGGAGAAATTTAGAAGCTAGATCCTCATAGTCAGTCACTTTCTCCCAAGGCTGTGTCACTTCTACTTAACCAGTCGTTCCTCCTCTTGGGCCCACACTTCCCCTTGTCACCATTTTACCCTGTGGGACACCCAGTGGTCAGTATGGGTGCAGGTGCAGCTCTCAGGTGCCCCAGTGTGCCAGGAGGATATCTCCAAGGAGCTGCACAGGAGGTTTGGAACTCTCCCAGGATCCCTCACTGCACCTTGGTGCCAGTGGCCCAATGCAAAGTATGGTCCCCTCACCTAGAGCCCCCTTCTTCCATGATACCCACTGGAACAAGTGAATGTCCAATGTTGGGCATTTCTTCTTCTCCCTCCTTTCACCTTCACTTCCATTTTCTCCATGGATCTTGCAGCCTCAAGTTTATTCCTGTCTCTCCCTTTTATTACTATTTTTACTTATTCTTTTTTAATTGCATAAGAAATCAATATTTATAGAAAATAACACAGGTATACTTTTTACAAACATACGTATTTCCAACTGTTTCCCTCCAATCCAACCCCTGACCTAGCCAAGGTCTCCTGGTATCCCCTGGGGCATTTCTAGCAGCCCCCTACTTAAGTCAAAACTAGAACTGCTTACAGGGCTGGGGAGGGGGTCCAGTGAGCTGGAGTGAGACCACATTCCTTCTGCTTCCTTCCATGGCCTCTCACCTCAGGTGTGCACCCTCAGTCATGACCTTGAACCTGGCTAGATCAATCTCCTCAAGATACCCATAAACTTGGTTCCCACTGTTTGACCTTAACAACATGCAATCTTACATTTATTTGTGCAATTCTTTGCCTGCCTCCTCTAGAAAACAGGAAGGTCTCTTTCTGCTCACCATGTTATTCCTGGCTCCCAGCACAATGCCTGGCTCACGGGAGATAGCTAATATATTGTTGTTCACTTTCTTTTCATCTTTTGCAAAGAATTATTGGGGGCCTCTCTATTGCCTTTCTCTGCAGCAAATCTCTTGTTCTCTGGTCTCAAGCATGATCTAGAAAAACAGACTTCCTTGATCTAATGTAGAGTCACTCAGTTATTTTCCACCTAGTCTCCTGGGGACCTTCAAAGCGGCAGGTTATGACAGTGCCATTCTTAGAACACCTTTACACATGTAAACACCTTCACATACACAAACACCATGACATTCATCCCTTCTACAGAGTCCCAGGGTCTCCTTTGTTTTGTGTTTAGCAGAAAAAGACCAGCGCTCCCCTTTGGTCTTATTTCCCTACTATCTTAAAAAATATAAAATAGGTCAAGGTCACTGCTCAGCAAAACCCCTTCAATGCCTTCCATTCAACCTAAATAAAATCCATGGTCCAGCGGGCCCTCCTGGCCCTGGCTCCTGCTCTGCCCCAGGCTTCACTTTGTACCCGGCTTCCCCTAGACCTTGACGCTGGACTTCCTTCCACTGGCTGCACAGCCCACACCTGGTTGGACTCATACCCTTGCACTAAGCCATGGGTGTCATCCTTGGCTAGACCTTCAACTCTCCTATGGCAGCTGCATATTTTAAACATCTTTTCCATAGTCAAGCTTCAGCTTAAATCCCCAAACGTCCTCATGAAGCATGCTGTACCATAGACTGAGCCACAGAAATACAGAAATATCTGTATCTCCGTCATCGTTGCTTCCCTCCCTCATTAGACTGTAAACTCCAGGAGAGCAGAGAATTCTCCTGATGCTTCTTCACTCTATACCCAAAACTTCCCAAACAGCCCTAGCATGTCATAGTTGCTTAATAATCAGTTCTTGGAGGAATAAATATGTAAATGCATAAATTAATGGACAAATAGTTGAATTGATATTTTAATAATATAAGTAATATGACAGGCATCCCACCTGTTTGTTATAAAATCCATTATTGTTGCCTCAGACCCCTTACACCTATTTCCTATCTGTTAGAGCCATAATTTTCTCTTTATGTGTATATATTAATGTTTTCACAAGCTATTATGCATGGCAAAGGGGACTGAAGATCAATGTTAATTTAATACATGCGCCAGCATCCGGTTTTTCAACCTTCTGCTTTATAAAGAAGCTCTGTATGAACCTTTTTCCAAATAGTCTGAGGCATTGATCCATACAACTTCTAAAGTTTACTTCAATTAGAAAGAGTTTCAGATAAAGATCAAATTAATTAAGTTCTCCCCCCTTAAAGTTCATCTTAATTAGCTATTGTTTCTTTCTCGATGTCTTAGTAATTGGCTGGGTTTCAACCTGGACACAGAAGAATTAGAAGGGGACTCTCCCCAAAGATAGGCTTTGGCACCTGACACCACCCCAGGTTCTTTGCCTGGGTTTTCAGAGTGTGGGGGCAGTTAGTGAAAATGAGCCTGCTAACAGGGCGAGTCTATGGGAGTGAAAATCTATAGTTCCATCACAGATGTGGGCTTTCCAATTTTCCTAGCTATTTTATATTTCCTGTTTTATTTTAGCCCCTTACAGTTTTCCTTTGTGAGTTTCATTGAGGCTTAATGGTTCTGATTGGAGGATGCGCGTTAATTGCTAGTCTGGCTCTGGAGATTTGGACAAGCAGCTTTGCTGTGGGGATGCGTCTACAGCTTTTCTCTTTCAAATCATAGCCTTGGACTCGGGAAAGCAGGGGAGTCTTCCAGCAGCGGCCCTGTGTTCTGATGTCCTAAAACGCCCTTTCCCTGTGTCTCGTCTAGCCTGTTGAGTATTTTATGGTCTAATCTTTGATACGTAGGGAAGAGGTGCACACACTGTTAAGCGATATGATATGTCACAGAGATCATTTTAAAAGGAGTCATGAAATGCATGTGAGCAACAAAAGTAGTGCTTAACTTACTCCTCCTGAGAAGCGGTGAGGGTGTGACAGGCTGCCGGCAGTTAGGTCATCCCATGACTTACATGACACCCCGTGATGGCATGTCAGTGCCTCTTTCTTTTGGGTGCAGGTCCAAGCTGATGAATCAGCCTGTCTATTTGTAGGGCAGCTTTGGGGGCTGCTACCTATCTGTATCTTTATGGCCCTGGGGACTTCGAAGGGTGAGCATGGCAGACACTCTAGAAATTCTCTTGTGCTAGTTAAGAAGGGTCAGATTCCTCTCCTCCAGGAAGTCCTTCCTGATGACCATGCTATGCCCCATATCAAATTTGCTCCTTACCGTTTTGCATCTGACATGATGTGCTCTCCAACAGAGCTGTGTCCTGCCATAGGTGCAACCTGGGAACAGATGTACTCAGGTGGGCCATCACTTAATAAACATTAGCTTTCTCCCTGGCCTGAGAACCCCAAAGGACAGGGACCATGTCAATCCTGCTCACCTCCATAGCCCCAGTGTCCGCAACAGTGTGATTTCTGGCACATTATAAATGCTCAAAATATATTTGAAGAATGAAAATGAATGAATGAATGAATGAATGAATGAATTATAGAGCATACTCATACCTTAAGCCCTGAAAAGAGAGCTACATGACACTATCATGTAACAGGCTGTGCCCATGTTACAAGAAGATAATAGTGAGTGAATGACTGCTACCCGCAGATTATAAGTTCTCTCTAAACGGAGCAGGTGAGTAGAAAGTGCAGTCTGCCCGGAACTGTCACATGAAATATGTAGACAATGTCATGTGTCTAGTGAGATACGAGTCAGTTGGAGCCCAGAGCGATGTCAGCAACCTAGGTATAAGGAATGTGGGCCGATGATGGATAAGAAAGGTGAAAAACAGTGTCTGCCTCCAGCCCTGGGCTGTTACCTCTGGGAGGTCAGGAATAGTGTTGGTTTTACTCACTGTTGTAGTTCTTGTGCGAATGAATAAGAATTTGTGTAAGGAATGGGGAAAGTAGGAGAGAAGAAAACAAGGAAAGAGGGAGGGAGAGAAGGAGGAAAGGAGGGATCAAGGATCCCAGGTCCCTAGTAAAGGGCTAGGTAACTGATGCTCGATCCCTTTCTTGCTGTAATATATGCATTTTCATTTCTCAGAGCCCTCATTTTCCTCTTTTGCTAAATAGAGGGTATGGGAATTCATGAAATGGCTTATTTCAAGTGACTGCCACATTGTTGGTGCTCAACAAATGTTGGCTTCTCTAACCTCACCCCTTCCTTTAGTCTCACCTCTTGGTATTGCCAACCAGCCTAGAGAGGAAAGATAAAGTGGATGCTATTTATTTCGGGTCTTCCTATGGGTACTTCTCTGTCACCATCTTTGGGGTCCTCTACTATGCCCATTGAATATTCTCTTGGACCCCGCCCCTCATTTTCCACCCTGGCAACATTTCTCTTTCCTACGATGGCGATTTTTGGCAAGCTGTAAGATGACAAGTAGCCTGAGGCTCAGGTAGCAGTGACTGATAGCAGCTTCAGGTGGTCCTTGGGACAATGGCATTCTGAAAGAAGATGCTTTAGCAACGCAAAGAAAGTACCATTTATCCCATTTAGCAGAATAGAAAACTGAGGCTTGGAGAAATGAAAATGGCATCATGAGTGGTGCAGTTGTGGGCACTGGAGCAGGAGCATGGTGTCAGGGAGGAGGCGGCCTGGGGAGGTAGGAGGGCTCTCTTGGTGTCCTGCAGACTATGCTGTGTGGGCAGCTGCCTCCTCCATTGGTGGGTGAACATGACTCTGTGGAGAGATGCATCTAGAACATTGCACAGGCTCAGAGTTCTCCAGAAATGGAGTGTGGTGAGCTTGTCAGTACAGTCTTTATGTTTCGGTCATTTGCTATGTAACAGAAGCTTTAAAGCCATCCCCATCATCAAATCGGGAGTGGAAAAAGCTCAAGATGGGGTGAGTCACGCTCTAACATGCACCCATGTCCGGGGTTGAGTTGCACTCTGTTTTCACCAAAATAAAGCCCGTTTTTTGCATATTGAGTTTATGCATGTTGGTGAAAATGACAATGATTCTCAGTCACGATCATGAGCCAGTTCACCTCGCGAGGACCAACAACTCGCCAAGGTTTTCAGAGCAGCAGGTGCTGTTCCTAGGGCCACCATAGGCCCTGCATACACAGAAGGACCCTCCCAGGAGCAGGTGATGGGAGCACTGGGCATGCATTTCCAGGTCCTACTGGGAAGTTTCACTGCCAGCCGCTATCTTGGTCATTTAAGTTTCCCTTAATCAATGAGGAGGGGTGTGGTAGAGAGAAATAACTTGGGCTTTGAAGTATAATAGCTCTGGATTTCAATTCTGCCCTCACTAGTTTATGACCTCTCTGACCCTCAGTTTCTTCATCTATGTGAGTAAAATCCCAGCCACCTACGGTTGTTATAGCAGCTTGATTAAAATACAGTTTACAGAGTCAGACAGAACAGGTCGTGAAAGCCAGATCCCATCACTCAGTATTGTGAACTGGGGAAAGCTGCTTAACCAAGCCCTGCCTCTGCTTCCCCAGCTTTAAAATAGGGAATCAGCTCCTGCTTAATTTGCCAAACAGGAACCACCTAGGTAGGCAGATTTCAGGGACTACTATCACCTTCAGAAGTCCATCCTCCCATCTCCCCACACTCCCGCTTCAGTCACCATCTCCTTGGAGAACAGTGGAGCCTGATTTTGGATGGGAAGCCTGGCACATTTCGATCAGGCCCAATGTTCCCATGACATTTTGCAGCCTAAGTCTTTTAGCCATCTCATCCAGCCTTCAAAGAGCCCTGGGTGGGGGGGGTTGGGGGGGGCGGACGACACACAAAGAAAAGTGGCCATCAGGAGAGTGGCGGCCACCCTGAGAAAGTTCCCCAAAATGTGCTGCTCCTCCAGGACAGCTGAAGGCCCTGCAGGTATGTGGCCATAAGGTTCCCTATTTCTCAGTTCGAAGATGCTGCTGGCCGTATGACGTGCCGTGGATTTAGTCACAGCTTTCCAGGGGCAAACAGGAAGCAGGGGCTCCAGCACATGAAACAATCGCAGCCACCTTCACATGCATTGCTGTGTGAGAAATGTGAAAATATGCAGTGCCCATGTCTGGAACTAAAACAGTCTGGAAACAATAGTCACCAGGCATGGAAGGCTGCTCTATTCCCACTGTGGAGTTCTCCCTGCACAGCCAACTCGGCACAGAAGCCCTGAGAATGTAGGTGACACGATGTTAAATGTCTCTGTGGACATGTGGGCTCAGAGAGACTCTCTGATCTTCCCAGACTAGACTGGGGGGTCCTGAGGCTTGCACCCATGTCTGCCTGACTCCCAGCCTGGGGCTTTGCCTTTCACTGGAAACCTGCACTGAAGTCTTCAGGTTCTGTTGGAGAGCTGAATGAGACAGGGGCCTTAGAGTTCTGCAGAAGCAAAGCTGACACTGAGTTTCCTCACCCAAGGCATTAAGAGATGCTTAAAGCCAAGGAACCAGAAAAACAGAAAATCAAGATGGCCTAAAATGTGGCCCCCACCAAGGAAGGTAGAGACAGGGATCTGATTCCTGGGATTTCAAGTAAATGAGAACAAGATAAAAATAACAGAGGGTATTGGAGAAAAGGGCAAAGTTCTCATCCAAGACCATGGGCAGCTGCTGAAACTTGGAATCCATTTTTATAGGTGTGTTTAATAAGTTTTGCAGTGGGAGGTGATGCCTGGAGATCTTGGCATCATGGAGGGTAACAATGGGGCCATTTCGGCAGAGAAGTCAGGGTTTTTCAGTCTTGACCCCTACTTCCTTTCTACTGTGCCTTCTCATCAGAGAGCCTCGGAAAAATACCAGTTCTTCTGCTTTCCATTCTGCAAGACCCTTTTCTTCCCCTTCCTGCTGTTCAGGGAAAAGTAATCATTGCAGTGGACTAAAAATCTTGCCATCTCCTGTTTTTTTTTTAAGCATTAATCTATCAAACCATTACCCTGTGCCCATGTGCCAGGCACTAGGCTAACCACTTTCCAAGTATTATTGTAGTCAGCCTTCATAATATGTGCAATGTGTGTTATTCCCCACTATAGGTGAAGAAACTGAGGCTCAGCAGTTCATCTCTGCCCAGGGTCACTTAGCTCTGTATAATCCGTCTACCTCTCTCAGGCTCCAAGGATTTTATTATTATACTAGAGGCCTGATGCACAAAATTCGTGCAGGAGTAGGCCTTCCTTCTCCCGGCTGCTGGCACCGGCTTCCCTCACAGCCCTGGCTTTGTCCAGAAGGTCATTCGGAAGGACCTCTGGTCTAGTTAGCATATTACGCTTTTTATTATTATAGACTAGAGGCCTGGTGCACGGATTCGTGATTTGCACACCGGTGGGGTCCCTCAGCCTGGGCTGAGCCCTCTTGCAATCTGGGATCCCTTGGGAGATGTTGTACTGCCAGCTTTGGCCCAATCCCGCAAGCCTTTCACTGAAAACCTGCACCGGCAATCCGACATCCCCTGAGGGATGTAGAAGTATTTGAAGCGGCTGGCGGCTGGGAAGGAGCCCAAGTCTGAGCAGGCACCTTGCCGCTCCTACTCATCCCCACCCTGCTGTGCCTGCCACAGCCACCACTTGGTAGCGCTGCTGCCGCTTGTTAGCACCGCCGCCACTTGGTAGCGCTGCCATGAGCCTGGTGTCTGGCGCCCACTGATTAGCTGGGTGGCGCTCCCACTGTGGGAGAGCACCGACCACCACGGGCAGCTTCTGCATTGAGCGTCTGCCCACTGGTGGTCAGTGCACATCATAGCGACCAGTTGACTGGTGGTTCAGTCGTTCAGGCTTTTATATATATAGATTTATTTATTTATTTATTTATTCTCACTTGAGGATATTTTTCCATTGATTTTTAGAAAGAGTGGAAGGGAGGGATAAGGACACAGAGAGAGAGAAACCTTGATGTGAGAGAGACACATCAAATGGTTGCCTCCTGCACATGCCCTGACCTGGGGCCGGGGATTGAGCCTGCAACTGAGTTATGTGCCCTTGTCTGGAATTGAACCTGGGACTCTTCAGTCCACGGGCCGATGCTCTATCCACTGAACTAAACTGGCTAGGGCTCCAAGGTTGTTTTTGACTGCATGCAACTCCTTTATCTCCACCCTCCGCTCCCCATTTCATCCCATACTGATCAGATGATCAGTTATGAAACATAAAATAGACTATTGCCCAGTTGCAGAATATGTAAACTTGTAAAGGTGCCTGTCTTGTGTGCAGCCCAGAAAGTCTGACTCATCAAATAGCCTTATCACAGATGCAGTGGGAGACAAGGAAAGGTATGTTTTCTTCCTGGGGAGACAGGCACGAAGACAGGGCTGCGATTAGATGTGAAGGTAGGAGCTCATTGGGTTATAGAAGAACTGCCGTGTTCTCCTGACCTTGATGGCTGAGATGTTTCTTTCAGAGACTGGCCTCTGGATCCTGAACAGGCCCGTGCCTATGAGGAAGGGATTTCTAGCTCTCTCCCGTGGCTTGTGGAAATTCAAACAAAAGAGCAAGTGATCATTCTGGAATTGGGTTGGGCTATGGCAGGGAAGCCAATGAGGAGGGAAGTGTGCATGTCGAACATGCATACTCAGCCAGCCCAGGTGAAAGGCGTACGTAGAAGTTAGCAAAATCAAATCAGACACTGGAGCAGGTAGTTATTAACATTACTATTTCACATCCATTTTCCTACTCAGTGCTCACCAGGACTCTTGGGCACAGTCCAATTAGCTCTGTCTTGCAAGAGTGTGGCTTTGTGGTTGCAGGTGCAAAAAGCCTAGAAGGGGGTGTACTAAAGTCAACAATGAGTATACATTGGGGACTGTTGAATGGACGACCACAGAATGTCAGGTTTTACATTACATGTTTATGTTCCTTTTATTTTGTACCAGAAACAATTATTACTTTTGTAATGATCATAATAATAAGGAAGAAGGGGGAGAAGGAAGAAAAGGAGGAGATGGAAGGAGAGAAGGAGGAGAGAGAGGAAGGGAAAGCAAATGGAGTTGAAACACTGAGATTCAGATACATTTTCTAAGCTACTCAAGCTCATCAGCCCAGGGGGAAGTTGGGCTCCAGTCAGCAACCTTCCTTCTGAGCCCTCCTGCTCCCTTCTGGCCACCCTGCATTTTCCCACGGGGGAGCCGAGTGCTCAGAGATAACAGAGGACACTGCAGCGGTCCCAGGCCATTGAGGTGGCAGGGGTGTGTTTTTGCCCTCCTTCGTGGCCACAGAGCCTGGACCCTTTCAGAGAGTTGTTGTAGTTCAGTGAACCTAGACACACTGGGGTGGCATCAGGGCAACGCAGGATTGGGCTGAAGGGCTTGAGGAAAAAATCTTGCAAGCTGTGAAATTGAGTCCCTGGAGTGAAACAGCAGAAGTTTCTGGGCTGAGAACCAGCTGCTGAGGGAGGGTCTTTTTGCCACCTGGGCTCAGCAGCCCCCCTCTCTTAGCAGAAGGCCCCTTTCCCAGCACCCTACCCCACCCCAGAGTCTGGGGAAACTCCGAGGGCAGACACAACGCTGTTCCATATAATTTTAAAAAGAAAATAAATTTAAAAGTAACACGCACACACATACACACATGCCACACAGCTTTGATGAAACTGTGGCACACTGAATCCTGACATCCCAAACAGTTCTGGGAAAACGCACATTAGCCCCAAAGGATCACTGAAGAAACTGCTTGATGCATGCTTTCCATTTCCAAAAAGAAGCAGGAAGAGGCCAATGCTTGCATGCCATTCTTGGGGTCAAAAGGTGCCAACACAAGCTAGTTAGGAGAAAATAATATATATGTAAGAAAAAACGGATTCGGAACAGGGGCGCCTTTGGACCGGGGCGCCTTCCTCCTCTTGTGCTCAATGCAGATTAGAGCCGAGAGAGGGCTGATGGACAGACAGCCTGGCAAGCTGAAGGAATCCAGGGAGAAATTGGATTAAGGAGCCCACAAGACACTACCTGCGGAGTGGCCGGTGTGGAGTGGGTGGGTGTTTGGACTCTGTGCATTTTGCAGGAAAAAAAAAAATTAAAAGCAGCGGCAGCAGCTTGGGTCGTGGCTGGCACTCCCAGGAGCAGCCAAGCCAAAGCAGTTAACTGAAGCAACACAGCCCTTCCACTCAGCACCTGCCAGCCGCCAGGCTCTGCCAAGAGCAACTTGGTACCAACTTCAATCATATCGCAATTCAGAATTTAAATAATGTGACAAGACTCCTTTGGAACCCGACCAGGGACTGCTCCGGGCAGTAATTTTCCTTTTAGCAGCAGGAGCTGAGAATCTACAATTTCCCAAAGATAACACCACTCTACCCTTCCCTCCGAAACACCAGAACGGTAGTGGAGGGAGAGAAGTTCACCCAGGAGAGCCCATGACAATGGAAGGGTCTCAGTTCCTGAGCGGGGACAGGGAGGTGCCTTTGCATCAACCCGGTGAGATGAACCACCTCTTGGGGACAGCAGTCATGCCTTCCGAGCTCCAAATGTGAGGGTGACAAGTCAGTAAGGGCGTTCAACCTGGGCCTGGGAAGCTGGCCTGGTCCTGAACCAAATTTATTAGGGGCCGTTTCCAGCTGACTTCTAGCTAGCTAGCTTCCTTTTGTCCAAAACCACCATAGCCAACAGCATCACAGTCTCTTATGCCCTTGGTCGGATCTCACTGACTTTCCCTCCCCACAAATGCAAAATGAGACCATAGGGGCTTTTCGAATTCCCATTCATGTACCCTGTCAGGGATTGGCCTCACATGCAAAAAAAGAAGAAAGTGACTGAACCTTGTGCAAATGAGACTAAGATTACATGATGCCTGCTTCCATGAAAGGAAAAAATTAGGAGGGAAAATGACCAGGTTTTATTAATTCCTGATTCTGGGAGCTCATTCCTCTTTGATATTTATCTGTCTGTTCTGCTAACTGACCACTGCTGGCCATATGATGGATAATGTCCTTTAAGACACCCTTGTAAGTTACAGCAATGTCACCAGGCGATTAACCTCTGGATATTTGCATTATTAGTCAATTTTCTAAGTCCTTGGAGTTTAAAGCAGCCATTGAGGATTTTTTTTTAATACTCATTTTGCAGGAGCCGGGAATTGAGTTGCATGAATTTTCCATAGCATAGAGTTTTGTTTGAAAGGGGAATCATCCATGGCACCTGCCTCACTGGGGGGAAGCTATGATAAGGGCTGTAATTTATAGGCGAAGTTTAGTGTAGGGAGCACATTTCTAACCAAACTCCACATCCATTCCCTCTGCGGGTGGGGACCAGGATATTGTTTCACTGCCATTGAGTGTATTCAAGTGGAAGCATTTTAGCTTTGGACAAGTGTTATAAGCCTCCTTTAAAAGTGAAATATGTGTCCAGATAAAATATTCACGCTCTATAATGTGAGGCAGTGCACCAAAAATCTAGGGCAAAGCAGTTTACATATAAAAACCAACTGGAATGTGAAAACATAAGTCCTCACTTAGGTTGCTCACTGGTAAGCGGAAAAGAAGGGAAGCTGAACTTCTGGGGAGATGGTGAAAGATGTAGGGAACAGAGGGAGGAGAGAGAAATGCAAAGCCAACAAAAAGGTAACCTTAAGCGGAGCTTCTACAAATAGCCAATAAAGGTGATTATGTAACATGGCGCTTGTGAGAAGCTGGCCATGACTCAACTTCAGCCGATCAAGGCCACTCGCTGAACTAGCCCCACGACTTTCTTCCACCTCCACGCTGCTTGTTGTTCCTCTGGCCTCAGTTTCCTCACTTATCATCATTTCATAATCCACCTCTCATCATCCAGTGCTCAGGTCAAACTCCGACTTTGTGTGAAAGCCTTGTCCACCCACCCGTCTCCCTCAGGGCTAGATTTCAGCCTGGCCTCCTTTGGAACACCTGGCATACACTTAGGTTGTGGTGGTGTTCTTATTATGTTATTTGCACAAATGGCTCATCACCCGGGTAGCCCCCTATCCTCCTGAGGGTGGCACTCCTGTATTCTCTCCTCTCCCGTATTCCCAGGGCTGGGCTTTAGGAAAGCAGCTTGGATCATGGAAGGAGCAGATTTCAGAGTCAGGAGAATCTGGCTTTGTATCTGCATCGGCTGCTTCCTAGCTCTGCAACTGGCCGCAAGTTGCTGTTGATTGTCACTTTTAAAACTCGAGCGTTACTCGAGCATCTAGCAGTACAGACTCAGGCGATGTTTAACGGGGCCTTGGTGTTTTGAGATGCCAACAGACAAGGTGCTTTTACACGGAATAAAGTTCCTATTCACAGTAGGTCATGCCAATAACAGCCACGTTTCAGTTTCCAGACTCACTGCTAAGCATTTTGCCACCTCCTCTTATTGCCTGGTCCCTGTGGTTTCATGAGGCAAATAACCTTCCACCCCCATTTTCCTGAAAAAGTAAACTGAGGTTCAGGCAGGTTAGTTAGCTTGCCTGCCGTCACCTGGGCCCTCATGTGAGGGAGGTAAGACTTGCCTTTCACCCTCCTCCAGGAAACCCAACTCCTTCATCCGAGGGACTCTGAATTCCAAGGGATTTTTTAAGTCACACCTTATGTTTCTAAAAGACTAGATCCTTATTTAACCAGAGCCTTCGTGCACTGAGTCCCTGAGCTGTGCTGCAGCTGATCCGACCCTTCCAGGTGTCTTAGATGATCGATGTGAACCTGTGTCGGGTCAATGCAGCTGCAGTGACCAGTATTGATCGTCTAGACAGCCCCATCAATTGGGTCAGGAGGGCCGTGGGTCTTCAGGGACGTGACATGGTCTGACCCTACCCAACGCTCTGTCAGGTATTATCACCATTGTCGTTAAAACAAGGGAAACTGAGGCAGAGGCAGGCGGTCTGAGGGCCAAAGGATTTTGAGGATAAGGAGATAGTTCTGCTTTTGCAAATTCCAATCCCATACTTACTGTTGTGAAGGATTAGTGAGGCAAAGGGGAGGGCACGGAGGAACTGACGTGCGAGCTTGTCGAGATTCTAGGAAAGGTTCTCCATCCAGTTCCACAGCTTTGTTAGGGTGTGACCTGATTAGGCCATGCAGATCAGTAGTTAGAATGTAAGCTCTGGACTCCAACAGCCCAGATTTGGTTCTTTGCTCTATTCTTCCCTAGCGGTGTGAGCTCAGGACAAGATAACCCACTGAGGCTATTTCCCTGTGTGAAAACACTGGGTTAAAAAAAAAAAAGGTCCTCAAGTTTGCCCAAACTGAGGGGTTTTCTGGGATGCAGGACTTTCAGGGCTAAAACTAGGGAAGCTGGTCCCTCTCCATGCAACCTGGCCCTTGGCACACCAGCGCTCAGTGCATGCTTGCAGTTACTACTGTCACTGGTGTTCTGGTCGTTGCCCCAACAGCCTTGGACGTGTTGCCCATGCTCTTATCTGTTTGTGTATTTTCCACCCATCAAAGTAGATAGACAACAGTAAGAAGTGTTCCCCTTCTGACCATCCAGGGACCCGTAGGAAGCAGCTGCCACTGTTTCTTGTCTTCTGGGGTTTCATTTAGCCTCCGTGAGCAGTGGCTGCCTGGACCCATGAGCCTGGTGGGGTCCCTGCTGTGGAGACCGCACGCATTCTCAGGAGGGAACCAAAGAATCTCTGCCTACACCAGTCTGGCTAAGCTCAGATCACCCTGCTCTGGTTGCATGGGGAAGCTGAGGCAGCTGAGTAGCGGTATGCCTTCATATTACATTTTCCTGCATGTAAATTAGGCAATGCACTGACATAATAGTAATCAGTTGGCCAAGGTACTGAGTCCACAGGTCCACATGGGCTTTCATTTTAATGTACATTCATCCGATGCCACATCACATGCAAGCTCCAGAGATGCAAAGCTGAGAGGAGGTGCCCCACTTCGCAAAGTTCAGACCCCACAGTGAGGGTTGTTCTAGCAGAGTCCAAGGGCTAATTACTTAGGTCACACTCATGCCTGAGGTCTACATTCAGAAAAGTAAGTGGGGAGACAGGGGGATGTCTAATGCAGTCCCGCTGGTTGGTTACCTGCACATTTTCCGCTTTGTGGTAGGTCACATTTTGTTTTCTGCTTAAACATTTGCTAGACGGTTTTGTCATTACTATTTTTTAAGTAAACAGTAGCAGTGGACTCTACCATTTCTTAATGCCATCGCTCATGGTTTTGGGGGGATGGTATTGGGCGAGGGCGGGGTGTCTTCACTTCCTGTTTCCAGCAGGCCCGGGAACTGCAAGCAGCGTTGACCACATGGGAAGGGGCTGATGGGCTATTTCCAGGCTTGAAAGCAGAAGCCCAGCTCCTGTCCTTGCACTCAGGAACCTGGGCCCTGCCTCCCATTTAACCTGGGGACAGCTGTCCTCAGGTCTGAGAGCCCGCAGCACTCCCCTCCAAACTGAGGCAGGTAGGAAGGGCCCGGCTCCCGGCCTAGGGGCTGTGAGTTTGTGGAAGGAGCTGCCCGTGATCAGCTGGTCTGAAGTCAGAGTGACCCAAGGCCAGATAGCAGAAGCATCCAGGTTCCCCACACACCCTTAGTTTATGGTGGATGGGAGATGAGCTCCTCGTAGGTAGTGGGTGTCTACTTTCTCTCCTTGATTCTCAAATGGAAAAAGAGGGTCAGATTTTCTGAGATCCATTTTGCAGACAGGCAGTTTGGATGGCAGGAATGGGGTGTGCACCACAAATAGAAACAGGAAATAATAATAACAACAACGACAAGGACAGAAGATGGTACCTATGGAGCGCTATGCTCCAGGCATGTTCTTAAGGGCTTTCCCTTAACACAGCAATTCAATTCTCATAACAAACCCCTATAACATAGCTAATTTTATCAGCTTCCTTTTGAAGAGGAGGAAGCTGTGGCACAGAAAGGTTAAGTAGTTTGCCCAAGGTCACACAGCTAGCAAATGGCTGAGTCAAGATGTGAACCCACATAGGCTGAGTGCAGGCTTTGATTCTTATGTTGTATTGGATAGTGGGTTTATCTGTGAGCACTGGCCAGCTGAGGACAAAATAAAACAATGACGATAATAATAGCCATGCTGCCAGTCATGTTTGCACTGGACGTTTGTTGAGCACTTACTATATGCCAAGAACTGAGCCAATGGCTTTCCTAGCAAAATGTCCCAGAAACTGGAGATGTCTTTTGCTTCCTTCCTCTCTTTTACCCCCTATATCCAATTCATTATCACGTTTTTTTAATTAAATCTACCTCCCAAGTCCTCGCACACTACTTACCTCTCTCCATCTCCACTAGGAGGCCAAAGGCTGTCCCCCAGGCAAGGGACTTGCCCTTGTGTTTGAATCACTATGAAGCTGCTCTGAACTTTGCACATGGCAGGCATTCAATAGATGTGTGAAAGGAATTAATGAAGTGTCCGGTGTTGTCAGCATAACAGCCTGTGAGGGTGGTACCGTTCTTGCTCCATTTTGCCACCAGGAGCAGACATTTAGGATGGGAAAGTGGCTTTCGTAGGAAACTCAGAGATAAGACAGAGCAGAGAAAGCAGACTCTGGACACATTGCTGTACTCCTGCATTCAATAGCCAGTCTAGTTTAAAGGGAATTTACCTCCTATGGTTCCTTAGGAGGCAGATACCCAGTCCCAACAGGAAGCCAGAAAGGTCATTGCTGTGTTCCCAAGCATCCCTTGAGCGCTGGCAGGCACATGACCTGGTTTTGCCCAATCTGATGCAAGAAGCCTAGACTTGGAATCAGTTGTCACTTCTCTTTGGCTCCCTTTGTCCCCAACTTACAGAATCTTGCCAAGAAGTGGCAGGAGTGACCCAACATGGTGACCCACTATGTAATTATTGCATAGTTACACACGGCAGTGCAGCGTGTCTGTGCTGGCACCAGGTCAGGGTCTATGACACAGGAAGCGAGGATGTGCCCCACGGCAGTGCAGTGACAGGGCCAGGAAGGCCGAGGCTGCAGAACTGCTCTGAGAGCCCGGTGCCGCCTTCCACCTCACGTCCCTGTTTTCTGCGCATCACCCTCCAGCTTTCCTTAGCTCCCTTCCAGTGAGACCCTCTCTGCTTAAACCTTCCAGAGCTGATTTCTAGTGCCTGCAACCAGAACCCTGCCTGTTACAGCTCAGATTCAAAACCACCCTCAAATTGTATCCAGTGTCTCTATTATCTCTCCCGTGTGCCAGGAGGGTCTAAACTCCCCAAGTGCAATGCAGCCCTTTCCAGGGACTGCAGGTTCCATGACCTCTTCGCCCTTCGCCTTGCAGATGCTCAGCCATCCACCACCGAGAACACCAGGGCACCTTCTGGGAGGGCGCACTCCTCCGTGGCACAAACACTTCCCACGGGCCCCAGGGAGGAAGAGCATCCAGAACTTTGCTCCCCATCTGATCCAACAGCACATCAAGGCTGCAAGTAGGTGGGGCCCGGAGCCACCCCTGCACTCCGGGCCATCCTTTGCTGAAAGCTCCAGCTGGCAGTAGACATGCTTAGTGCCTGAGCCGTTGCAGCTCAGCCACCAGATGCTGGCGGGAGCCGTCAGGGGCTTATTCGTGGGCGAGCCCAAGTAATGGAAACAGTTCACCTGCCCTGATGACTCCCGCTCCCCGCTCCTGCCCCCACCATGCTCCTGGGATCAGCTCCCGGCCTGCTGCTGCAACCTCCTTTCTTTGGATGTTCTAATACAAGCTGAAATGGATATTAGCTGTAATTACGTATTCCACATGATTCTGTGGGCTGCTCTTTGTACCAGAGTTGAGAACCTTCATTGTCCACGTTGCTTAAATTACTGAACATTGTGCCATCCATTCTGAATTAGGGCTCATTAATGAGCCGGTGCTTCTAGAAACTCCCTATTTATTATTCAGAGGCCAAGGATAATCCAGGCAGCTGCATCGCAGTACCACTCATGTGACTTTTGATCTGTCATGGAAAGAAAGGGGGAGACCCACATTTATTAACTTTTTTTCTCCCCTGGCAAAAGGTATGATGGACACAAAAATAATCATTTAGTCTCTAGTCTACAAATGACACTTTTTTCCTGAAACAAAATAGATACACTAGAAAGGGAGGCATCTCTCTTGTGTTCCCAGCGAGCTTGATGTTTCAAACCCGTTACCATTTCTCACGATCTGAGTGCAGAAAACACTTCTTTTCCTTGTCTCACCCACTTCTCTTTTGTCCCCTTTCTCCCCAGTTTACAGAATTGAAAAGGCTAGTCCTGAGAGTGAGACCAACAAAAGGCAAAACAAAAATGAATAGTAAAATAAGCCATTCAAATGATCACATACCAAAAGAGAAGTCAGAGTTAGATTATTTTTTTTAAAGCTTTGGAATGGGAGGATTGGAAAGGAGAAAGTCAACACTTCCTTCCACATGTTATTGCATAGTTACACACGGCAGTATCGCCTGGTGTCCAGGCGCTGTAACTGTGCATCATTAGCTGGTGTGACGGTATCAGCAGTTCTCATTGGGGGGGCTGTCCGCCTGGAGCGGGGAGGGAGCGACGCTTCCCAGGCTGACATTAATGTCTCTGCAAGGACATTCTGCCAGGGTGCGACCGGTCACAACCAAATGGATTGCTCCCCAGTGGGCTGGACTCCAGTCACATTGTCAGGTAAACACAGAAATATTCTGTCTTCGCCTGCCAAGCCTTGTCAAGTATCTGTATTTGTTATTGCATCTTGGGTCCCACAGGGTTCCCACCCATATTTCTTTATAGAGGAAATGTAAACCATATGCTTTCTCCTTATTCCCACTGAATGTATCCACACGCTGTTTGCGGCCAGACGTGTTCTTTCGCAATGAGTCTTTATCGTGGAGTGTGTCAGCCCCCTTAACCTCGCTTTTTTCCACATTTTGTCACAGCTCAGATGGATGTGACTTTCTGGTATAAATACAGGAATCTTTGTTGGACCCTGAGTGTGAAGAATTGGGTTCTGATTGTCCTAACTTTTTTTTTTTTTTTTTTTTTGGTTGCTGTTTTTAAAGCAGTACTGGTTTGTTGCAGCAGACAAATAGCATGAGGGTCTAATAACCAATTACAACACTCTTTTCTACGGTGCACCCCAGAATCCTTCTCAACACAGTGCTCCTGGTGGGCAATGTGAGTCAGTAGGCATCATTATTTACCGTGCCAATGAGAGATACTTAAAAAAAAACTTTATTGTTGAAAGTATTACATATGTCCCTTTTTCCCCCATTGACCCCTTCTAGCCTGCCCCTGCCCCCCCCTCCCGCCCCAGGCCTTCACCACCCTATTGTCTGTGTCCATGGATTATGCATATATGCATACAAGTTCTCTGGGTGATCTCTTCCCTCCCACCCACCCACCCTGCCTTCCCTCTGGAGAGACACATGCCTAAAGGCATTCGTAGGCAGTGGGCTGGGGGAGAGCACCTTTCTCCAGGCCCTGAAAGTCTTCAGAAACAACAGTGTGGACAGCTCCCAGAGTCAAAGGCCGGTCAGAGCCGGCCCAGCAGGGAGCCTCCTTGAAGTTTCAGCCGGGGCCATGTAGAGAGCCCTGCACGCGTCCCCAACTGCACACTCTTTGAAGACGCAGGCAGTGCCTTTTACTCCCGCTGTAATCCCACGCCGGGCTCTGATGCTATCTTAAGCCCCACTATTTATCCGCCTGGTGAGGCACAACACTTACTTATTAAAAACATATCTATCATGGTTAATGACTTGATTTCTTTCCCTTTAATACAGTACAATGACAGGTGGAAAGGGAAGATGAGAGTCAGATGCTTCTGCAATATGCTTCCTGCTTTAAGATGTTGAGAAAATCAGCCTCCTCCGCGGTGCCGGGAGCAAGGGACCCCTCCCGCCCCTCGCTCTCTACACACACACACACACACACACACACACACACACACAGATTACACGCTTGTGTTGGACGGAAAATCATACCATTTGCAGTTTCAGATAAAAGCATGTTCGAGTGCATATGGGAAGTACCATTAGGAGCAACTCCGGAGTGCCGAGTAAAATGGGTCATTAGGCTTTTGTTTGTTGGAGAGTGTCTCCCATCTGACAGTGCCGAATGGTACCACTTTCAGCAGCTTATGTTCCCAGTTACATTAAACAGACAAACAGATTGACTATTTTGCATTTCTCATTTGACAACAGCTTGTCTTCATTTGCCGCACACGGTGGCAGCGCTGAAAGCTCCGTGTACGGCTGCAGCCAAGGTCCTGGTTTTGAATAACAGCAGATGCCAACACTGAACTTCAAAATCAATCAATTCTTTTTCCTGAGTGTGGATAAAAGGTCTCGGAGAGTGCCTGAAGGGGGATGTCTGCTCTTTACAGCTGAAAACACAGAAGCCACATTCATTACCAAACTTTCTGCAGGAAATCACAAACACGGGCCACGTTAGGGAGGGCGGTGTTTGGAAGGAGCTTTCTCATCGGAGGTGCTGCTGGGGACCAGGGAGCTTGAGATTAGGACTCGATCTGATTAAGGTGATGGCCATATCAATTGATCTGATTCTGGCACAAGGTCTTAATACGCAGCGACAGAAAGGAGAGTCGCTCTCACACTGGCCACTTCTCTCCGTAGCCTGTGGTCAGTGGGTTAATTAAAAGCTTTCTCTGAGAGGGAGACAGTCTGAAGGGCCATTTCTCACTAGGAATTAGAATGCTAACAGCCTGATTTAAAGTTGACCAGAACTCAGTCCGGTATCTTTGGGTCTCTAACTCATTGTCCAACTGCCACAGCTCCTCCAGAATGGAGTTCTGTCATTCAAAATGGAGGTCTGCCCACCGGGTCAGAGTCCTCAGTTGGCACCATCACTGTGGCACTAGAGCTAGAAGGCAGGCCCAGATGGCACATGAGGGATTCAGGTGAAGAGGGCACCGTGGGTGAAGTCTAGCCATGGCCCAGGAGTTCTGTGAGAGACGGGAATGCTCGCTCAGTGGTTAGCAGTGTTGCGCACTGGCACGGGGTAAACCACAGTTCAGTTCTCCTCAGCTTTATCCCTAAGAGGCTGTGAGACCTTGTGAAAGTAACCTAACTTCTCTGAGCCAGTTTCCTCACCCACCATGTAAGGACAATAATGTAGTTTACACTTCACAGGATTATTGTGGGGCTTAAATAAGATCAACTGTAGCCCTGGATGGGTGGCTCAGTCGGTTGGAACATCATGCTGTACACTAAAAGGTTGTGGGTTCGATTCCATTCAGGGCACATGCCTAGGTTGCAGGTTTAATCTCTGGTGCAGGAGGCAAGTGATTAATGTTTCTCTCCCTCTCTGTTTCTCTTCTTTCCTCTCTCTCTAAAAAAAGAAAAGAACAGAAAAATGTTTTAAATAAATAAATATATCCTGGGGTGAGGATAAAAAAAAAAAAAAAGATCAAGTGTGGAAAGCCCATAGCAGTGCTCAATAATGGCTAATATGTGTGTGTATATACCTGTGCATGAAATTTACATGTACTTTATTAAGCTAATAATCAAGTGTGTTATGTGTGCACATATGTGTGGATTCACACAGGTATAATACATGATGAAATGCACATACAGTAAATGTATAGATATATATAAGTGTCTAAAGTTGGAATATGTGCATAATAACTAAGTAAACAGATATAAAATGCCCATCCCACGAAGCAGAAATAGCACAAGTCCTCGTCTGCCTCCAGCTTTGTCCCATAATGGTTCTGCCCTTCCAACTTGAAAAAAATGTACTTCCTTAAATTTCATAGCAATAGTGTTCTAATTTCATGCCTTGGAGGGTTACCTGTGATCCTCAAGACTAGCCTCCAGCACAAGCCAGTGTCCCCATTCCCCAGGGGAGGAGAATAAGGCCAGGGAGAGGTCACTCGCTGAGTCTGGCTGGTCAGGAGGCCAGTGGGCATTGACACCCAGGAATGCCCCCTTTTCCATCTTCCCCTGAAGTGTGAGTGTCCCCCACACAGATGAAAAAGCAGGATCCTAACAAATCAGCTACCTGCAGGGGAAGGTGGGGAAGGTGGGGAAGGTGAGGAAAGGATGGGGAAGGTAGGGAAGGCAGCTCTCCCCCTTGTCAAGCCTCAGCTTTTTTGTTTGTTAGGGGACCTACTTTGTGCCTCTTTCGTCTGCTCTCTCCCCATACCTCCTCTTTCCTTTCCTCTCCTATCCGTGTGTTGATCAAAAACAAACCCAAATACAAGCATTTTGATTCTATCAAAGCTTGCAATAGACCCGTTAGTTTATTTTTGAAAGTAAGCTTTTTATTCAAGTATAATTCAATAGACTTCTGAACAATCTCTTAGAAAAACAAACGAAAATTATTAAATCATCGCTCATGTTCTCTCCCTTCTGAAAAAAAATGGGATTTCATTTTAGAAACTTGTAGAAATCGTAGGATAAATCTAACATGCAAATAGTCAAGAGCCAATAAATGCTGGCTGTTTTAAAAATTTCAGTCCATACATCTATCTGGCTCAGGAACAGTCATTAGCCATGGTGCCTGATATAATACAAACAATAACCAGCATCTATTCATATGCAAGCCTTCTACGATCAAACATTGGTGTAGTGGGTATTCCATGCTGCACGTATCCTGGGTTCTGGGGAGGAGAAACAGGGTGGACAAGAGGGCAGACCTGCTCCCTGCCCTGAGCAATAGCTGAGGGTCACACAGGAGTCCTAAGAGCTGAACAATCTAAGCCTGGTTCTCACGGGTTATAATTTTTAGGGTGAAAGTTATGGCGATGGGCCAGAATGGTTTAGCATAAAACAAAAGGATAAAGCCTTTAAAAAGTCAAACTCAGCATCAACAGAGGAGAGAGAAAATAAGGAAGCAAGCAACTTGGGCCATGTGATGGGAGTGTGCTGGCATCCACTTGGAGCCAGGAAGCAAGAAGCATTGCATAAGAAGGATCAAGGTCAAGGCACCTATGGGATGCCATGTCTCAGGGCAGGACACCTGGTCTGAGGGTAGGTCCTCCCACGGCCCCTCCTTTAAATTTGAAATGCTCAGAGCATCAAAACTCATTGCAGGCTAGAGGCAGGCTCACCACCGGGAGATAACTCTGAAAACCCCCACAACAGTTAATTGCTTATTTCCCTCTCTTCCCCCCCCCCGCCCCCCTCGGGCTGAACCCTTCCCCCTGAACCCTTCCCCCCACCCCCACTTCCCTCCACTCTTTGTGCCTGGGCCTGGCATGTAGGACCTTTTGTTGTCTTAATAGAGACTGAGACCTGCTTAGGGCCTGGAGTTTGCTGCTTTAATTCAACAGTGGAAGGGTTTTTTTCTCTTCCTTTGTTTGTTTTTCTTTCCCGTTTTCTTTGCCTAAGCCAGGCAGACAATGCACTGGCAGAGCAGAAGCTGTGTGCCCAGCGCTCCAGAACAAAACTCTCATTAATGGGAGGTGGGATTTCCTGGTCACAGCTTTTAGCCAAAGGGCAAAGGTCGCCCATTAACCAGCATCCAGTCTAAACAGGACTGTGTAAAAAGACAGGGAGGGAGGTAGAAAGGGAGAAAAAGTCAAATATTTGCTCTTAATTCTCAAGTTAGTTCTCAAGATGGCAATCAGAGAAGCGCAGTCAATGATAAATGCAGCACTCGGGCTGCAAACCTGGAGCACGTTTGCTGGGCGGTGGGACTGTCGCGGCTGAGCCGGGGGCCCCCATCAGCACCTCCGGGCAGCCCCACCAAGGATGCCCTGGAAAGGACCAGGCTCTGGGAACTAGTACTGCGGGCAGGGGCTCAGGAGCTCAGGGGCTCAGCCCACCACACAGTGGCTTCGACCACCTGCCTTTGGACCCCGGCCCTGGGGCGTCTCTGATAATATTCCAGTTTCAGTTGGTCCCCTGCACAGACCCTTGGGGGTCCCCTTGAAGCTCTCATAGCACTGCCCTGTTTGCCCCACCTTGCCACTCCCAGCCCCTGTGGCATGTCCAGCTCTATACCAGCCCGTGGCCTTGGCATTGCTCTCTCCCAGGATGAGAAAAATCTCCCTGGGTCTTTCCATGCTGGCAGCTTCCTGGGGTCAGAAAACCAAAGTGAAGTGAGAGTGTCTTTAGAAGCCTTTGAACCACAGCCAGGCAGTATCCTCCTGGACCCTTCCACTGGGCCAGATAGATGTATGGAAACCACTTTCAAAGGAAAAGTTGGATTCGGATAGTCCTCAGACTTGCAAAGTCTCCATCCCAGGATGAGACAAAACGCCGGGGAGGAAGTGCTGCACCTGGGAGGCCTGCGAGGCAGAGGTGGCCTGTAAGGCTTTAGAGCAGAGAGAAACCCAGCAGACAGGCTGTCTCCAGAACAGAGGAGGGAAGGGGTGGGCCAGCACGGCTGCTCCTTCTCCAAAATTTAACCAACCAGATAAGCACTGGGTCTTCTCTGAGGATAAGAGACTCCATGGGCAGAGAGAGGCTGGAATGTTCTGCAAACCTCAGCCCAGGCTGACCTTCTCAGAGCGAAAGGGGCCCCAGCTCCTGGTTTAATGCTCTGCTCTCATTGTCTTGAATATGCCTAATAACTGTGAACAAGGGGCCCTGGGTTTTCATTGTACACTGGACCCTGCGAATTACAGAGCAGGTCATGACCTCAGCTGCACATCACAATCTCCTGTGAAGGCTCTAACATGCATGGGCCCTATTTAGGAGGTTCCTTTGGATTTCACCGGCAGGTAGGTTAGGTGTAGGCCCAGCGCTCTAGAAAAGAAATCTGTGTGTAAAGGAGCCCAGGGGAGCGCATGTCCCCCTACCCCCACACTCCTTCTGAGAAAGCCGCAGGCCAGCTCCCTTTTCATGGAATGATTGGGCCTGTGAACCTGCTTTATTGCCATGATAACATGAAGGGTGGTGATGCTGTTGAGTGGGTGCTCACTCAGCCAGGCACTCTTCCAAGTGCTGTTCCGCATCATCGCATTTGAGTCTCAAACCCTGTCAGGCGGGTCACATTATTGTCCCTGTGCACAGACGGGAAGCTGCAGCTCTGGGCGTCAATTGTTTGCACAGCTCCCGAGGGTGGTCGACTGGGGCTCTTCCTTCCTGTTTACAGTCCGACATTCTTACAAAATCCTGATGCCCGCCTCGGTTTCCCCAACATCACGCCCAGCACGCAGTAGGTTCTCGGCAAACGCCTGTGGAATCAGTTCTTCCACAAAAGACTTTGCCATGTTTTGTTATTTTCTTTGGGCAGGAAACTTTCTATTGCTCTCAGTACTATCAAGAATAATTGCCAAGAAAAACCCCTCAAATGTATTTTCCATGTTGTCTTACTTGGATCCCCTTTGCTACCTCATAATATTATGATGGCCTTGAGCTAACCTATGGAGCAGGACCTCATGACATGAACACTAGCACGTTCCAGCCTTCATCCCCACAAATATCATCCTGGAAAGTGACTGGTTGGGAACAGTGAATCTATTCTGCAAAGGGTCTTTGCTTTTTCCAAAAGGCAAAGTTGGGTGCCCACAGAGGAGTGTACATCCAGCAGGGCATGGAAAGCAGAGTCACAAGCTCAGAAAATGTGGAAGGGCAACTGGACCATCTCAGTAGCCTTGAACCTGCAGGGTGAACGTGTAGGGCTGGAGAGAAAATGAGTGGCATGTTTCCCATTAATCGTGTTTGCTGGGCAGGGCCATTCCTGAGTCCTGGGGTTTTGCTTTCCTTGACCCTGGGGCAGGTGAGGAAACAGATCCAGTCCTTTGTTGTTGTTGTTGATCTCACCTAAGGATATTTTTTCTATTGATTTTTTTTAAGAGAAAGTGAAGGGAAAGAGATAGGAGAGAGAGAGGGGAGTGGTGGGGATCCAACCTGCAATCCAGGTATGTGCCCTTGACCGGGAGTCAAACCCAAGACGCTTCTGCATGTGGGCCAGTGCTCTAACCACACAGCAACAACTGTCAGTGCTGGATCAAGTCCTTATTGGAGTCCAAAACGTTACAGACTTGGAAATGAAAGACTGAGCTGTTGAAACATGGAGTAGGCATACTGTGACTAAAAGCGGCTGAGATCTCTGGGACGCTGATATTTCAATAGATTTATCCTTAAATGTGTGTAGGACTTTTAAGCTTTTCTTACTTCCTTGGCCACTTGTCTTCCTGATCTCATTCATAAAATTAACTGTATTTACTAGGTGCTTACTTTGTATGTAATAACTTACTTAATTCCACAGTAATGCTAAGAGGAAGGTTTTACTATTGTCCCATTTTACAGATGAGGCAAAGAAAGATCAAGTTAGACAATGCTTGAATCAGCTCTAGGCCTTCCTTTACTGCTTCAAAGCCATCAACCCACTTGGAGAGCTTTCTCGGCCAGTGGAGGGGCTGAATAAATGGCGGGCTGGGGGTGGTCTCCATTTATCTCTGTCTTAAGGAAAGCCTGGCACAGAGCCCAGGGGAGGTGATGTCCTGGCTTTAAAAAAACTACAGAGCAAAGATTGCAGCAGCACAACACAGACATTGCTGGCTAGTGTCCTAAAGGCCTCCGCGAGGAGACTTCAGACTCTCACCCGTGAAACGGGGATGCCAGTAGCCTCTGCCTCAGGGTTTTGTTGGGAGGATTAAAAGAAGCAAAAGGGCCAGCTTCTGCTTCCGCTTCCGCTGATTTTTAAACTGGATTGATGCTGTGTTGCTATAGTTTGGATGTGGTTTAGTTCCTGACTAGGTCGGGGTTTCTCAGTGCTGGATAGAGAGTTGGCTCTGCAGGACAAATGTGAACTTTGGAGCCAGATAAACCGCATTCGACTCCTCCCCTGCCACTATCTGCTGAGAGGGAGTAAGTTCCTGAGCTCTCGGACACTGGTTTCCTCTGGCAACCCTGAAGAATATCTACCTGGAAGCATTGAGGCAAGGACCCAGTATGACACCCCTTCTTGACAATACTGCACCTGCCTCAGTAGTTCCTGGGCATGGCAGTGTGGTGGCCACTGAAGCACAGACCCTCACATGCTCTCAGTAGACTGCACCGGGGCCAGACCGCCGGCTTCACCTGGAGGGAATGGCTAGATCCAATTTAGAAAAGAGCTTCTCTGACCATAAAGGAATAACAAACAAGCTGCACTGATAAAAAGAAACAGCCTTTGATGACAGTTCATCGCTAAAGACTGTGATTGTCACCTTTCCCCAGTGCTCTTCTTTGCCTAAGGAAAAAGGACAAGTATACAAGAGTTTTGGGGAGAGAGGTCCAGAACAGTTCATGTGATGACTGCATGACTAGGAGCTCTTGCCATCAAAGAATGACTCTGACATTATCTCCAAAGCAGCTGAAATGTTGCTTTGTCCCTGAATTCAAGTCTCTTCAGAATTACCTAAGAACATTCCCGTAGAAGGTTCTATAGATCCCCAGGTAGATTGTGATGGCATCTCAATTACCCTGGGGGCCACTGCCTCTTGCACAATCACCATATCTTACCTTATTACAGAAAATCTGTGTGCAGAATCTCTCCACTGGGCCCCATCCAGGCAATGACCGACCAGCTGTGCAGGGCATGGGACTGAAATTGTCTGATCCGGTCTCAGATAGAGACAAAGCCCTCCTCTCCTCCATCACTTCTCTCTGCAGTGAGAAGCCAGATAACATAATCTGGTGTGGTTCTAGCATCTTTGATCCAACAATGGGACACTCTCATAAAACGATCTTTTCCTTCCCAGAGGTACCGGACATTGCTCGGACTAGGTGAACACCAAGGCTAGTCCAAGGGGCATGAGAAAAGGATAGTCATCTGCGACCTGGCAGCCAGGAGCAACAGGCCAGGATGCAAAGGGCATAGGTCATGGAATCAGATGTCCTGAGCTAGTCCCTAGCTCTGTAAGTCCTGCATGGCTCATTTGATGGCAATCTTCATGTAGACCTTCCATTTTCTTACAGGGCAAAAATAGGATATTGCATATTATATGCAAAATGTAGTTAATGTATAGAAAGGGTGTATCACACAGCAGGCATTTTTTAAAAACCATAACCTTGTGGGGAGGGAAGAAAGAAACTTGAACCTCAAGGTTATTTGGCTAGTCTAATAATCAAATAGACATGAGGCAAATTAGCAAGAAAACATAACCAAATTTAATACATACCTATGTATGGGAACTCCACATACATGACAGAGTCAGAGAGCCCACATGCAGGAGAGGTTCTGGGACAGAAGGGGGGATCTAGGTGTATAAGACATCCTGAGCAAGGGATGAGGTCCTGCACCGTGGTGGCTTCCAAGGGTCATTTTGGGGTGATAAGAGCAGATGTTTAGTAAATAGAAGTTTTTCATGACCTACCAGTAGGTCAAAAGAAGTAGTAGTTAAAGGGAGGGGCAGAAGTTTCTTCTGAGCCTGAAGCTAACATCTAAAATCGCCCTGAGCTCAAAACAATCCGCAAACTCCTGAGGCACATCTTGGGGCAGCTTGTTCTAAAGCCCCACAATCTAATTTTGTTCCCCCTCCCTCTCTCTAGGTTTCTAAAAGGTAATGCAACATCTTTTAAAGATGTCTGTTTGCACAATGCCCCCGAATCGATGCTTTTTACCAGCTGTGTGTTTTGGGTGTCCTAGTGATTGGGGTCTTGTTGGAATGGCTTAGCATCAGGCATGGAACACCCAGGAGGTGGTATTGGCCAGTACAGACTTCTGAGCTCTTTCCTCATGCCTGGATCAGGCGCTAGGGCTGCCACAACAGAGACCCAAACAACACAAAGGGTCCTCTCACAGTTCTGGAGACTAGAGGTTGGAAATGAAGGTGCTGGCAGGGCTGCACTCCCTCTGAAGGCTTTAGGCAAGAATTGATTCACCCTTGCTGCTTCTAGCTTCTGGTAGTCACCATCAGTTCCCTGTCTTGCAGCTACATCACCCCAATCTCTGCCTCTGTTGTCACCTGGCATTCTTCTTCTGTGTGTTCATCTCCATTTCCTGTCTCTCATTTTATGAGGACACTAGTCAAATTTAGGGTCCACCCTAATCCAGCATGACCTCATCTTAACTAATTTCATCTCAAACCCCTATTTTCAAATAAGATCACATTCACAGGTACCTGGGGTTAGGACTTCAATGTATATTTAGGGGGACACATTCAACCCACAATACTACCTGTAGCTTTTGCTTACAAAACCTTATGCCAGTACTTTTTTTTTTTTTTTTTTGCCAGTACTTGATTTTCAAAGGATGAGTATGTTTGAAGACTTCACACACCTTCGTGATGTTATCAGTTCCCTTCTGAGGCTTAGTATCCTCATCTGTTTGAAAGGGTGATGATGGTACTTGCTCAATAGACCTAGACTCTGTGTTGCACCCTCCCTAGCCCTGAGCACCTCCCTGCAGGGACCCAGAAATCACATTCACAATTCCCTGTGCAAAATGAGGGCTAGGGCCACCACTTCTTGCTCCTATTATATCCCTAACAGGTAGCCAAGTGCCTGCATCTAATAGGTGCTCAATAAATACTTGTGAATGAAGAAAGCATGTATATAAAGCTTTTAGCGCCATGTCTGGCCCTCCAAAGGCACATACTCCCTGGTGGCTAGCAGCTAGACATTTGTATGACGTGACTTCTGCTGAGTTAGTTCCTGTATCAGTCAGGACACAGGAAAACAGAACTCATCCCATGTAGGTTCAGAGGAGGAAATTTAATAGGAGACACTAGTTCTCAAGGTGTTGAGAGAGCTATAAAGGAAAATGGGGAAAAGGAAGCATGGCCAGAGATTAGCATATGCAGAAAGCCACTGCCACCCAGGGAGTGTTTTGTTTTGGGACCAGAGGCCAGAGGAGGGAGCTGGACAGTGAAGAGCTGGGGAGTGGAGAGCAGGCTGTGCCATGGACACTGGGTCCAGTGAGGTGATGTGACACCTGAAGGTGAGGAAGGGGAGAAATCCTCTCACCGCTCAGCACCTCCCATTGCCCAACTCTGTTAGGGTACCATTTGGCCATGGAGGACTGGGAATTGTCATTCTCAGTGGTCAGTGCTCTGCCATCCAGATCAGAGGAGGGGAGATCAGGGAAGAGACCTTAGGACATAAGCAGATGACCTCCCCTTCCCCAAGTGTGGATGCGCCCATGCATTGCCCTATAATTTGTGGAGGTCCTTATGGAAGATGTGGGAAAACTAGTCTCTGGATAGACCTGTGCAGACTTGAGTATTTCTGATGGGCGATCAGCATTTCTTTGCAATGGCCCTCAGCTGTCACTGTGCCTAAGCACCTGGAGGAAATATGTGCAAGTGCAATTCAGATTCCCAGGCCCCGCCCACTGAAAATGTGGTCTGGATCCTCTTGGGGTTGGTACTGGGAATCTATATTTTTAACAGAGGCTGCCCTCTCGTGGAAGACCAGCCCTGGTGATTCCAATGCTGATTAAAGGTCAATAATTTGAGAAACACGGAGTGAGCTCCAGGAATTGGGCAGTATACTAGATTCCAAAGGAAGGAATGAGGCACCTTTGGAAGCTGTTATGTGGAGTGGAAGGCCACAACAGGCCTGGAAGCATACCTCTTTCACGCGTAAGACCCACAAGACAATCTGCTCCCTTTGGCCTACCCTGTAGCCCAAATCCTGTGCCAAGATTCCTTTGTTTTACTCTGGATTAGAGAAACAGCATACACATGACATAAAGCTTAAGCACACTAGCTCTTGAGTCAGCTGCGCCCAGATTAAATCTCAGGTCTCCATGGCTAAGCTCTCTGAAAAGGCCACTCTGCCTCTCAGACCAGCATTACCTTTTGTAATCCAGAGGATCTTCAGAAAGAAGAGATTTCTCCATCCCAGGCACTGACTCAATGACCCATGTAACTAGTCCTGGGGAAAGATAATTGGACAACTGAGCCCTCATGATTTAAGGGAAATTAATATGTAAAGGTTGGCTGTATCGCTTAACCAGATAAGAGCCAGGTCTTGCATGCCTGCTCTGCCCTCTGTTCTAAGCTGCCTGGGAGACAACTCTTTTATCTGATTGGAGGTAGCTTTCCTCCACATGGGGTCTCAGGCTTGGGATTTTAAGAGGATTTAGAACCAATTACCCCTCAATTTTATGCATCCATGGTGGAGCAGCTTGCCTAAGGGAGCAAGCTTTGGACTCTGAGCACATGGACTCCTGCCCTGACACCTTGGAAGAATGGCTTGCTTCTCTAAGCCTCAGTTTCCATGTCCCTGAAATGGGTGCCAGGTGCCTCACTTAGGCTGCTCTGCAAAGCTCTTATAAAAACCACAGGCCCATCGTGTAGGGCCTCCTGTGATGACCACAGGACAATCATGGCCATCACCACTGTCTGCACCTTTGTTTTAGTCAGCAGTCCCGGAATGGCCTGGAAATATTGTTCGGTATAATGGGTCCCTCTCAGCATTTCCTTGCAAATTCACACACCTGCTTCTTCTGGGTTCTCTCTCATGGTGAGAAGCAAAACAGTCACTCAAGCTGGACACCTGGATGTCACCCTCACTCTCCTGTATTTTCTCCTACCGCCTCACCCAGCCATTCCCCGAGACCTGCCAATTGAACCTCATAGAGAATTCTCCGTCTCTTCTCTCTCCTCCAGCCCACCGCCATGGCTCTCTCAGACCACCATTGTCCCAGACCACCTCTGCATGGCGCTTCTATCCCCACCACTCTGCTGCCAGTGATCACAGCTTGTCTCTCCCTGCTTAAAATTCCTCCAGTGTTTCCCACGTTCTCGAGAACAGAGTGAGACTTCTTCAGGCTGGAATACAAGTCCTTCCACAGCCTCTTCTTGCCCCATACATCAGTAAGACCAAACCACTTAGAGATCTGTGTATTCTCCCCTCCCCTCCATTTTGCTTATTTTCTTTCACCTGGAATGCCCTTCCCCTACCTTTACCTACTTCACTCACCTGCAAGATTCCACTACTCAGTCATTCTGATTCTCTATTTCTGCATAACAAACTGCCCCTCTCCCAAACTTAATCGCTGAAAACAATTTGTTATTATTTCTTCAAATTCCATGGGTCTGAAATTCACACAGGGATGGCTCAGCTTTGCTCAATGATGTTTGGGGCAAACTGCGATGACTTCAGGACCTGGGGTAGAAGAGCCAGGCTGAGGGCTGAGACAGCCAGCTTGCTGTCTCTCCACTGGGCTCTCCAGGTGGCCCGCACCTGCTTCCTCCCAGCATGGTGCCCTTGAACAAGCTTTCTTTGATTCTCCCTCACCCTTTCTCTGCCTCCAGATGCCCAGTTCTCTGCTTCACGCTAAGAAATGAATAATTACAAATGGTGCAAAATCTCCCCATTAAACTGGGAGTGATTTCCTTGAGTAAAGGACTGGATCTCATTGATCAGTTATTTGGCATATAATGGGTTCTCAATTAATCAGCTAAAATTAGGAGTGTTGATATTATTAAGATAAAAACTGTGCTCTTTTTGTTTTTCTCCACTGCCTAGCATATAGAAGCTAACCCATGGAAGTTTCCATAAGGTGACGAATGAATGAATCAATGAATCAATGAACAAATAAACAGATGCTCTGCACACAGTACTCTTCCTGATGTTAAGGGGCCCAGGCTAAGGGAAGAATTACATGTCATTCTGGCTTGGGTGGATGCCCCAGCTATAATCACACATAGGTCATGGCTGGACTTGGGGCTTGGGAGCCTGGGGGCAAACAGCCTCCTGCCACAACCCTCCCAATAGGCAGAGGTCTTCACTGCCAGCTGCGAGTCCTCAAGCCTCGAGCATGGACTCACCTCAGCTGTGTCCACCCCACCCTCCCACTCCACCCCCATACTCTCCAATCCCCAACCCCCACCCCACGGCCTCACGGGGAAGATGCTGGATTGCAGAGTGAGACCCTGTCAAGGCCGAGGGCCCAGTGTGTCCTCCCGGCCCAGGGAGCAGAGCAGCAGCTGGGCTGGGGCCTGGCAGGTGTCTAACAGCCCGCTGCAATCCTGCATAACAGGAAGCGAAAGAGAACACCAGATCCCATTGAAATTGCAGTGGAATATGGGCTGCAATGCTTAATTAAGCACCCTCAGTCAGTTCACAGATTTCTGTTGTTGCTGAAGGGAAAAAACAAAACCGGAAGGCAGAGGACATGGAGGACAACAAAGCGGCTTCTGGAGTGCTCCTTCGTGTGCGGCCCTGCTCTCCCATCAGCAGCCTGCTGCCAGAGCCTAGGGAACACTCACCTATGGCTTCCTATTTACATGAGGTTCCAAAAGTGTTTCTCATTTGTTTGTTTGTTTTTGCCAGAGAGTCAAACCTGTGCCATATTCCTAGGAATGGGGTATGTGTGTGTGTGTGTATGTGTGTAAATGTGCAGGTTGTGATAGGGGTTTGCACTGGAGCATGTGGATGTAACTCAGTGATAACAGAACATGCATGTGGGTGTTCACTTAGGCATGAGCTGTTTCATAAAGACATGCAGGAATGGGCCTGTGGATGGTCATGAGCAAGGTTCCTGTCCATATGGGGGACCAAGGTGTCTGCTTGAATAGATATTTCAATAGATGGGGAGGTGTCTTTGCAAAATTGGGTGAACTTGGCTTCCTGCTCCAGCAGAGGACAATGAAATGGGGGTTCCAGAGATGCCTCCAGGCTTCACTTTGAGTCACACCTTGTTTTCCAAACCAAGCTTGTTCACCTGAATGGACTTTATGGGAAATTCTTGGAATGCTACAAAATCCACAGGGATATAAATGCATTAGCAAAGCAGCTAACGTTTATTAAGGGCTTACTCTGTGGCTGGTATTGCCTCTGCTGTGTCTCAATATGGATCTTATTTGATCCTCCCAAGAACCTTGTTGGGTAGGAACTGTTACTGTCTCCTCTGTAGAGTTAGGTAGGTGGACATGGTAGAGCCAGGATTTGGACATATACTATCCAGAATTAAACCCCCACACTCTCCAAGTTATGCCTAGGCATGGTGACAGAGAAGATGCCCCATCACCCAGCCATTGTTGTCGTGACTATAACTTGCCTCACTGCAAATTATAGGGAATAGGGGCTCAGTCTGTGAGCATCAGGACCACTCAGTGGTGATACAGAGGTGGGTGGTTTTGGAGCTCACATCTGCTCCCATGTCACCTCCTTTCAGGATGTCAATACTCCCACTTGGTGACAAGTGCCACTGGTGCCCTCTGGTTTGCCTGGACTTCAGGTCTGCAGCTCCCAGCAGTATCTTTTCCTGATTTCTGGCTGGATTCTCAGTAATGGGATCCCCAACTCTTGTGGGCCATCAAGAGCCCCCCAATGAGCTTCTTAAGGATATAGTGTCTACCCAGGGTCCCACTCCCAGAAATTTGAACTCAGTGAGTCTGAGGAGGAACCAGGAACTTGCATCTTTCCCAAACCCCCTCCTCCACATGACTTTGATGTGGGTTTCCAAGGCCCATTCTTTCAGAAAAACTGCTCTCCAAATCTTCCAGGTGTGCAGCTTAAACCCGCCTTCCCTAACCCGAGGAGCTCTCTAGAAGGAAGCCACGATTCTAAGGTCAGAGGCCACACATGGCTGCACAGTGCCCAGAATGGGCCTTAAAAAATGGGGGTCAGTATATTTCTCCAAAGTCCAATCTGCAATGACAGGCAGTATTTCTTTAAAAGCAGCTGGGGAGAGGAGCAGACGGATGCCCATGGGAAGCCAAGCATTCCTCAAGGAATTTAAATGGGTCAGGAACTCTTAAAGAATTTAAATGAGCATGAAATAGGTATAGAGAGTTTTCTGGGCCAATATGCAAGCCAAGTAGTAAATAACTATTTTCAGCAGCGAGTTTGGCTGGCCAATTTGCATATACGTGTGACGCCCTGTGTTTCTATTTTTAGCACATAACTGTGCAATCTGTAGAGAGAGCCATGCGCCTCGGTGGAAATCCAGGCTCTGGCTGTTGGCTGGGAACCACTGATTGTCATTCTGACTGGATCTGGAGTTCTGTATTTTAATGAGCCCAGGTGAGAGTTGAGAGATGGGCAGAGAAGAGGGAAGGCACCCGTGTGAAGTTTGTTGAGCCCTTGTAGTGCCCAGATCTCCCCCGAAGCAAAATACTGGTGCCTGGAAAATGGAAGTTAAAGTGGAGTTTGACATTGTGCTGTGACGTCAGCCTGGCACGGTTTAAAACAACTTCCCAGCCTTTCTTAAAAATTTACCCCATTTTGTCCCTCATGAATTATGATCATTATATCACTGGGATTATTATAGTACCATGATTATTATGACTATTGTAAAAATGTGGGTAGTTCCGCCTATATCTGCAGAACTGAAAATGCTCCCCGCTTCTCCTTGGCGTCCTTTTATTTTCCAGAGAACAGTCATGAGCCAGATTGAAGATTTTCTGGCAAATCTCTGGATGCCTTAATTTCTACTCAGCCTGCAGTTGCCACTCAGATATTTTGTAATTACCCAGGGGGACCCTCTAACGGGTGACGTGGTCACTTTGCACAGTGAATTTGGCTTTCCCTTTGGATCCTTACACACTGGAGAACAACAGGGTTTCCACCTTTTCTTGCAGCAGGAATGCATGTGGAGGGAAGAAGGATGCACATGGCACTAGGCAGGAAGCACTGCCTGTGTCCTGAGGAGGGTCGGGGAGAGGGGTTCATCTTTTGTTTAGTTCTGCTCCGAGGTTCAGGGATGGCTGCAGGGCCAGTGAGGCTCTGTTCAGTTGCCACTGATGCCGGTGATGTCCAACTGTCGTTTGCTATACATATCAGGAAATTAATGTCCTTAAAATAATTTGTAGCCCGGCTGGCATGGCTCAGTGGCTCAGTGGTTGAGTGTTGACCTATGAACCAGGAGGTCATGGTTCAATTCCCAGTCAGGGCACATGCCTGGGTTGTGGGCTCAATCCTCAATATGGAGTGTGCAGGAGGCAGCTGATAAATGATTCACTCATCATTGATATTTCTACCTCTTGCCCTCTCCCTTCCTCTCTGAAGTCAATACACACACACACACACACACACACACACACACACACACACACACACTAGAGGCCCGGTGCATGAAATTCGTGCATGGGGTGGGGGGTGTCCCTCAGCCCAGCCTGCACCCTCTCCAATCTGGGACCCCTTGAGGAATGTCCAACCACCCGTCGTTTAGGCCCAATCCCAGGGGGACATCCCTCTCACAATCCAGGACTGCTGGCTCCCAACCACTCGCCTGCCTCTGCCTGATTGCCCCTAACCACTTCTGCCTGCCAGCCTGATCACCCCCTAACCACTCCCCTGCCAGCCTGATCGACGCCTAACTGCTCCCTGGCTGGCCCAATTGCTCCTAACTGCCCTCCCCTGATGGCCTGGTCACCCCTAAGTGTCCTCCCCTGCAGGCCTGGTTGCCCCCAACTGCCCTCCCCTGCTGGCCTGGTCACCCCCAACTGCCCTCCCCTGCAGGCCTGGGTCCCCCCCCCCCCAACTGCCCTCTCTTGCTAGCCTGGTCTCCCCCAACTGCCCTCATCTGCTGGCCTGGTCACCCCCAACTGCCCTCCTCTGCTGGCTTGGTAACCCCTAACTGCCCACAACTGCCCTCCCCTGCAGGCCATCTTGTGTCCACATGGGGGCAGCTATTTTTAACCACATGGGGGCGGCCATCTTGTGACTTGGAGTGATGGTCAATTTGCATATTACTCTTTTATTAGATAGTATATATATATATGTATATGTATATGTATATGTATATATATATATATCCTTATAATTGAGAAACATAGTTCATGTAAATTGCTCCTGAAAAGACCCTCCCTCCACCATCATTACCTTTTCCATGGTAAATTACTGTTTCATTTACATGGAAGGTAAAACAGGAGAGCGCCTCCAGCTACCTGCACGACCAGCTCTCCTGTCTGAGCACAGAGTCAAAGAGCTTGATGAAAATTCAGCTGTGGTTGCCCAAGGTTTCCAAGGCCCACAGCTGAGTGTTGGGAGATTTGGCGTGACCTATGTTTGGTTCTGAGACACTTTCGTTTTCAGAATATTATTTCCTTTGTCAGATCTAACCCTGAGTTGATAATGATGGCTGAGGAGTTGGGTATGGTGCACTGCCATATTTGGACAATTTTCAGAAACTACCTAAGATTTTTGTGACATCACTTCAAGCACTTACAAAATGTTTTCTCAAAGGATATTTTAAAACACTTTTTAAAAAAGTTTGTTTCCCTGTCTCTTAGTAATTGAAAAAAAAATTGATTTACTAAAGGAGATATATTTAAAGCTTTGGGACTATAACTTAAGCCTTTGGGGTCTTTCTAAAACATAAAGATTTATGCTTACACTACTCCAGAATGAGAATTTTTACCAGTTTCAAAGATCATGAAAAGAGGATGCTGTAAACTTTTGCTCAGGCTGAAGTATCTCTGAAATACACTTATTGTGAATTGTGAGGAAGTTTCTTATGGCTAATGTAATATGACAAACTTCCCTAGAAAGGTAGTTTCCTTTGTTCACTAGTTGAACTAGTCTTTCTAGTCATTATCTTACACAAACCCTATCCATCTGACCATCCATGCACTCAACCATCCACCTTTCCACCCATCTATCCACCTATCCATCCATCCATTCATCCATCCATTCATCTATCCTTCATCCCTCCATCCTTTCATTTACTCATTCACAATGCCTATCACAATGCTGATGACTCAAAAATATCCCCTGTTCCTTGCCCTCAAGGAGCTCAGGATCTGGTAAAATAGACCCTAGGCATGTACATGTTCAACATTTGTGATTTTGAATATTTGTGAGCAACCCAAAGCTTTGTCATTTCTGCTACTGCATGATAAGAATGGATTTAAATGGTACCCTCAATGAACTGGATGAGCAAGAGGGAGTCTTTGAATTCATGCGTGAGCATAGCTGACAGCCCAGCATCCATGCTGAGATCAACTTTGTGGTTTTGAACCCAGAATCATTCTCATCAGAGGATAAAACATTGTTCCAGGGTATACAACAAACTCCCAAAAGAAGCCATCTGCCAATGCTATTTATGGAATTAAAGAGAAAGTAGAGAGATCTACTTAAAGGTTTTTTAAAAATATATTTTTATTAATTTCAGAGAGAAAGAGAGAGAGACAGAGAGCTAGATACATCAATGATGAGAGAGAATCATTGATTGGCTGCCTCCTGCATGCCCCCTACTGGGAGGGTGGATCTAGCCCACAACCCAGGCATGTGCCCTTGGCCAGAATTGAACCTGGGACCCTTTAGTCCACAGGCTGACCCTCTATCTACTGAGCAAAACCAGCTAGGGCTACTTAAAGTTTTGATGGAAAAGATGATATAGTAAACGGATCTTGAGTAATGTGAGAACTTGCTCTGCACTAACATTGAAGACTAAAGGGAGTGACTGCATTCTGTTACCACAGCCTTTGGGAGACTTGTGACTTTGGAGCCAATTACAAATACTTGCTCCCTAGGAGTCCAACTTGCAATACTTCTCTCAGCTCAAATGGCTCCCACTCTTGGTGGTTCCATTAATATTTTGCTTTGGAGAGATGAGGTGAGGCTGGGGCAAGTGACTGATGTCACATCCATGATTGTCACAATTCTGCTATTTCTATGATTCAAAGTTAAAAGAGAAATTAATCTCCCACACTTATGAGTTTTATAACCCCTTCTCCCCAGGAATTTGGAGTGACTTCCTCAAGACCTGGGCCATGACTATTTATGAGATACCACCCTGCATTTCTTCCCCACTTAGGGTCACACAGATGACTACACTGGTGTCCAGTTTTAGGCACAGATTTCTGCTCCTTAAGGGGCAGTGATTTTGCCTGGAAGCAGGATTCGTCACCCTTTGCTGCCGGAGTTACCTTTATCCCAGTATTCCAAGAGAGGACTGTCTGCCACCTTTTTTTTCTTGCCTTTTTTATCACGAGGCACCAGACACCAGAACCACTGTTGACTTGTTCCGTATCACAGTGCCCTGGTGTGGGGCTGCAGATTAGCATCCTCAGTGTGGTCCTTGCTGTCCAGAGACAAAATGCAAGATTCTGTGATTAATGCATTAGGGAAGAGTGTGTGCCTTGGATGTAAAGAATTGTAATGGCTTTTCCTTAATAAAAATTCTTCTAAGAGTGAACTATTCACAGTTGATTAAGATGGGATTTGATAGACAAACAACTAATGTACCAAACTATTTTCAAGAAAGCTAAATGCATAAAGCAAGGGTCATCTTAAAGATTCAGTATTTAGTGCCCTGTGACTCTCTCATATTGTTACAGCCTCTGATCTCTTTTATTAAACCATAGATTGTTTTTTTTAACTCTCTTTAAGGGCTTCCTCTTGTCTCCCTCAATTTCTCACTGTTCTTTACTTTGGGATTAGCTGCAACATTCACCCACCACCCTCACTTGTTAAACACTATTTGCTTATCTCCATTTCTTTCAAGCATTCAAGTACTTATTAAATATGCACTGAACTTGTCCAATCTCCTTGCTCCCAATTCTTCCTTCTCATTAACTCTGATTACCCATTCATCCTCCCCATCCCACCCCCCTTCCTCCCTCTCTCTGCTTTTTACTTTTCTGTCTTATTTCCACTGACCTCCTCCTCTCTCACCCTTCTTTCTCTTTGCTTCTTGCCTCTCATGCTGATTTGGGAGACATAGTTCACTCTCACAGCCAGCGGTGGTCATGGTTGGATTGGCATGACAACAGATCAAGGAAAAAGAAATCAAATGTCTCAGAGTACATTGATACCCAATAAAGAATCAGCGTCAGCATCCCTGAAAATGCCTCATCCTGTCTTAGGTCCAGTTCCCTAGAGTAGAGTGTGAGATGGTGGTTCGTGAGGGGTCTGTTATTACATATAACTCACCTCTGCCTTACTTGAGCAGGGCGAGGAGTTAGGTAGAGATGTGGATTCAGCTAAAGTTCAGCCTTGGCCTAACCCCACAGGGGGCTCTGGAGTTGGTCCCCCAAATCAGTCAGTCAATAACTATAGGCTATCCCCAAGGGCAGGTCATACCTCCAGGCATGTTTAGATGTGGAGACTTTTGATGGCCAAGGATAACTCTCAGGAGAAGGTGTGTTTGAGCACTCAGAAGAGTTGAGTGCTCGTATATCAACAGTGTAGCAGCACCCACCCTTTCAAACCCTCCTCAAGAGTCAGCAGGCTCCTTATCTTCCCCATAAAACATATGTATTCCCTCAAGCACTGCTTAATTCAAGAGAATTAACAACTCCTCTTTCTTTTTTATTTCAGTCATATTGTGTTTATTTTCATTAATTACTCCTGTTGTAGTCATCTGCTCTTCCCAGCTGCATTGCAAATCATAGAGGTTTCTAGGGCTGCCTCAGGAACCTTAATGCTACTTTAGGCAACTACATGCGAAGCTCATTGGTAATATAGGACTTCCTGTTCATGATTTCTGTTTCTGTGCGTTAGGATCATTTATTTGAAAATTCACCTCTGCCTTACTCAGTCGCACTAACCCTTCCCCCAACTGCCCCTGCTTCCTGGCCATGATGGCTAAGATATCCTGTGCTGGGTGCTGTCAGGGAGGCCTCTCTCTAACCCTTCTCTTGCCATCCCCCTGTCCATGAGGTGAGAACTCCATGGCACCACCGAGACAGGTCCACTCAGACACCTAGGAAGCTAGAATTACCCCTGGCCTGCCTCTGGGTCCTGTGGGGCCTCTTCGCCGGCTCAGACAGATATCCACGAGTAGAGTGTGCACCCCTGGGCTGATGTTGCAGACAGCTGGATGTGCAGAGTGCAGTATGAACATGGGTTGAAAAGTGTCCCCCAAATTCATGTCTACCTGAAAACCCATAATGTACCTTACTTGGAAATAGTCTTTGCAGATATGATCACTTAAGATGAGGTAACACTGGATTCTGTGGGCCTGAATCCACTGACTGGTGTCCGTATAGGAAGAGAGACACAGGGAGAAGACCATGTGAGGACGGAAGCAGAGATTGAATGATGCAGCTGTAATCCAAGGCACACCTAGGATTGCTGGCCACCACCTGAAGTGGGAAGATGAAAGGAAGGGTCCTCCCTGGAGACTTGAGAGGGAGCACGGTCCTGCTGACACCTTAATTTCCAACTTCTGGCCTCCTAAAAGCTTAGAGAATAAATTCCTATTTAAGCCACCCAGTTTGTGGTACTTTGTTACAGCAGCCACAGGAACCAAAATGACATCTGTGCAGGAGGCCCATTCTGTTGGGAATAAGTCTTAGGTAGGAAGAGAAAGTGATCCCTATGCTTCCAAGTTTTGGTAGAACTCCAGGAATTCGAAACTCACATTTGAACCTGGCTCTGTTATGAACATGTATTTGCCAAGAGAGGAGGGTAGAGTCATTTTTGTTTGTTAATCCTCACCCGAGGATGTTTTTTACATTGATTTTTTAGAGAAAGTGGAAGGGAGGAGAGAGGGAGGAACAGAAAGAGAAATATCAATGTGAGAGAGACACATGGATCAGTTGCCTCCCGCATGCACCCAACCAGGGCTGGGGATCTAACCTGCAGCCCAGGTGCATGCCCTTGACCGGGAATTGAACCCACTACTCTGGTGTGAGGGCAAGTGTTCTAACCACCAGCCAGGGTGTGTCATCTTTTTTAAACAGTGTGTTAATTTCATTTGTAACCATTAGAAACTGAGACTCCAGCTGTGCGCTTGGTCCAGTCCCCACAGATGTTGGAGTGAGCCAGTGACAAGCCAGGAAAGCCAAGTAACCACCAGAAGCTGTAATAGGCAAGAAAGGATTCTTCTCAGAATCTTTGGAGGGAGCAAGTCCCTTCCAACACCATGATTTTGGACTTCTGGTCTCCAGAATGGTGGGAGAATAAATTCTTGTTCTTTGAAGCCACCAGGCTGTGGTAATTCATTACAGCAGCCCTAGGAAACCAGTATGGTAGCCTTAACTCTCATCTTCTTTGCATCCCCATCTCCACCACCTTGCCATCATCACCATCATTTCATGGAGCACAAGCTATTACACTGGACTCAGATCACAGGACAGTGGCCCCTAGTTAGTGCTGATGGGTGAGGATGGAGTTGCTCAGTCTCCATTATGTCCTCTGCTTGGACTTACCCACACAGACTGTTTTGATTTTCATCCAAATTATTAAAAAAAGATTCTTTTATGATGCACACACATTTGTACTTTTTGATGCTTTCCCAAGCTCCCTCCTGCTGGTGTAATGTAGATGTCTCCCTAGGGAAATGTTCAAGAGACAGAAAGACGGAAAAATGGTAGCCACAGAGCACTGAGTAAACATTAGCTCCTTTCATAACCTTCCTTTCTTGGATGACAAGTCTGTGGTGGGCCCCCAAGTCCCAAAGGGGCCCACTTCAAACATATATTTGGATCAGTCTAAAGGGTCAAGGACCTACTGTGTAAAAAGTCCCTTAATGTACACTGCTCAGATAGAATTTGCTGGTGCAAAAATTCCAAAAAGGAGTCTGTGGCCCATTTCAAATTTATTTGTCAATCAACTCAAGGTTTCCAGTAATGTATGTTTCAATTTTTGGACAGAAAACACTCTTCACTGTACCTCCCCTCTTACTATCTTCTCTCACCAAAAAATCATGATGCTGTAAATTCTGTCAGTTCAATGGCCATATTTTTCCAAGTAAAAAAGCAGAAACAGAAGCCATGATTGACAGTGAAAATTCAAAATCTGAATTGTCCAAGCCAATCTGCTTATGAGTGCACCCTCTGGGCTCAGTCTCTGAGTTCAGATCTCATTAGATCTGTGAATTCAGGCAAATCACTGTATGTCTGTTTACTCATCTTTATGAAGTTGGTACTATTATATCACTCTCATTATAGAGTTGTGAGTATCCAGTGAACAAAAAGAGGTTGGCAGAGCGTCATGTGAGTTCTCAATAATTAACTATTACTATTACATTTTTATCTGTACAGAAGCAGGCCTCTTCTTTGCATACACACATCTCAGTTAGAGTTGCTATTGGTTGTAGTAGGCGTAATTTTGCAGCTCAGATGTTTAAGCAGCATCCCCAAAGTCACATAGCTACTCATCTCCTGGAGTTGAATTTAAGTTCCTTTCCTCTATACCAGTAGTCGGCAAACTGCGGCTTACGAGCCACATGAGGCTCGCAAGCCATGGTTTGCCGCCCTGTTGACTAATGGGTTTGCTGACCACTGGGATAGGGGCTTAATCCCAAGGAACAACAGCCTGTAATTATTGGAATCGAGAGTCTAGGTCAGTGGTCGGCAAACTCAGTCAACAGAGCAGCAAACCGCGGCTCGTGAGCTGCAGTTTGCCGACCACTGCTCTATACAATTTTGGATTGTCCAAAATGTTTTCACTCAAAACGAGTTCCTGGAATATGAAGCTGACCCATGGCCTTAACCTTTCCCATTGAACCTTAGAAAAGTATGGCCTCTGACTCCCCTGATTGGGCAGAGAGTAGGAGCACTGATGGCACAAAGAAAGCTCTTACAGCTCAAGGGCAGTGCCCTGAGTTCTGTTTCTCTAGGCTCCAGCACTGACGCAGGTGAGGCTGGACTGTGGTTTACAGTGACTATAGATTATAGTGACTGCTAGCCTATAGCAGGGCCATTGTCCCAGTCCTGGACAACCAGGCTTCTGCCTTGGAGGTGGACTGTGATCCTGAAATTCATCTGCTGTCAATGGCTCCCTAAAGATCAGTGACTCCCAGGGTGTGGCTCTTAGACCATTTGCATTTGAATTCTCTGGGAAGCTTATTAAAATACAGATTTCTGAGCCTCTCCTAGACTTGCTGAATCTGAATCTCTGCTGGACAGCCAGATGTCTGCATTATTAACTAGTGGCCAAGTGATTACAGGGCTCCCAAATATCTGTGAACCACAAATGAAGCCATAGCCTTATTGTTTCTTGTCAATGAAAGAGAGCCAAGGGTGAGAGAGGGGGGAATTTACCTGAAAATAAAAAAGCAGAGATGATGTCTTAATCCATTCAGGATGCTATACCAAAAGTATCACAGTCTGGGTGACTTAAATAACAGACATGCTTTCTCATAGTTCAGGAGACTGGGAAGTTCAAGATCAAGAAGCTGGTAGATATAGTATCTGGTGAGAGCCCACTTCCTGGTTCATAGACAACTGCCTTCTTGCTGAGTCTTCTCATGGTGGAAGGGGCTAGAGAGCAATCTGGAGTCTCTGTAATAAGGGCACAATCCCATTCATGAAGGCTCCACCTACATGACCTAATCACCTCCCAAAGGCCCCCACCTCCTTATACCATCACGTGGGGATTAGGATTTCCACATATAAATTTTGAGGGGACATAGACATTGAGACCATAACAGAGGAAGAACCTGGAACCCATCCAGATCCTATAGACATCCAGGTATGGTAGAGAGAATAATAATGCCCAAAGATGCACATGTCCTAATCCCCAGAACCTGTGAATATGCTATGTTACATAGCAAGGGAGTATTAAAGTTTTAGGTAGAATTGAGATTGCTGATTATTGATCTGAAAATAAAGGAATTATTTGGGTGGGGCCAATGTAATAATGATAGTCACTTACAGTGCAAGAGGGAGGCAGAGGAGGAAGTCAGAGTAACATTGTGAGAAGGATTCAGCCCACCATGGCTGGCTTCCATGATGGAGGAAGGGGCCACAAGCCAAGGGATGCACTCAGCCTCAGAAGCTAGAAAAGGCAAAGAACCAGATTCTCCGCTGGGGCCTCCAGAAGAAACACGGCCCAGCTGACACCTTGATTTTAGTCCAAGGAGATCCATTTTGGACTTCTGACTTCTGGAACTATAAGATAGTAAGTCTGTGTTGCATTAAGCCACCAAGCTTGTGGTAATTTATTACAGCAGCCATAGGCCTCTAATACATCAGAGTGAAATGGAGAGTGGCTGCAATGAAAAGGCTAATGCCCAGTCTACATGCCCTTTCTGAGGTTTAGCTATTTCCTTTGCCAGCACTGTCTGAGCCCAGAGCTTGGATAAATGCTCAGACCTCTGTAGAAGCCAGTGGGTTACATTATGCCCAGCCAGGGTCAGGGCCAGGAGGTTCTCAAGGGGTTGGGAGTGGGGAATGAAGAGGGTGCTGGCTTACCTGAAGGTCCCACTAAACATGTCTCAGTAAAACCATGACACCAGAAAACAAAACAAGAAAAGAATTCCAACATCGATGAAATTTTGCAGCATTGCACTATCAGTAAGTCCAGAGAGATGCTATTTTGATTTCAACATACTCCTTCCTTTTGTATTTGATGCTTTAGTACTTTGAAACATTTTGGATTACATGAAATGCAGAAGGAGAGGAACAAAATAACCTCATCTAAGTTTAGGGCTTCTGATCAGGCTTTGGCAGAGGGTCAGTCAACAAAAGTCAATTATCAGGACCTGGCAAAGGAACACCAAGACCAAAGAACCAGGGACGCAAATGAGAATTCTGAACATAGAGAAAAGAAAATGAGTCTGGGTGGAGGAGAGCGGGCAAAGAAGACACAGGGCATGGTGAGAAAATAGTCGAGACTTCTCTATAGGATTGTGGTATTGTAGTGTTAAAGGAACATGGTTGAGAGAGAAGAATGAATAGATGCAGATGAATGAATGATTGAATGAATGATATGTCTTTAACTCAGTGTATTGGCTCCTGGTGTGCTTTGAGGTCCTCCTGAAGGCCCAAACCCTTCCCAGATCTACCCCAAGCCCCAGGGGTTCAGATGGTTAGGGCCTCTGGGTCACGAATGAAAGCTGTCCTACTTTGGGCATCCGCATGGGTTGATGCTGTGGTCTAGCTCTTAGCGTATCTGTGTGCAGAGATGAAAGGTCCTTGTGCCCCTGGCTGAGGCATTTGGCACTGGCGACACACACAGGGGGCCTCCGGGGAGAGGGTGTCTGAGAAGTCAGGCGGCACTCCCCTTCTCGAGTCTGTTACTCTTGGGCCCGGACTAAAGGGGGCTTAGGTTTCTGCACTTTTCATGTGGCAACTTTCAAAATTGAAATCCACTTGAAGTGGTTTGGGTTTTTCTCTTCCCCTCCTGGTGTTTGCTATAGAGAAATACCTTCAAACACAGCGCTGCTCAGCGCCTGTCCCTGAGCATGTTCAGAGGAACCCAGAGATGCCACATCAAGCTGAACGTTTTCATCAGAGACACCCTGGCTGGGCCCCTACCTGGTGCTCACTCTGCAAAGGTTTTCTTTTACCCCCATCCTCTGCCCTCCCTCCTCCTCCCCGCCTGCCCCTCATTGGCTCACAGGTGCTTGTTCTCTAGGAGAACAAGCCATCCTGGTTTCTCTGTGGGAACTTCTCTGGAAGATTTGGAGGTGAGAACAGGGTCCCATATCCTCTGAGGATCCCCCTTTTGTGCTCTGAGCCTGTGGGGAAAACAGAGGGAAGGTGGGATGGGCCTTCCCTCCTTATCCCACAGCCCTCCTCATCACACACCCTGCTGCTGGACAGCCTTTGTTTATCTGGGTTTCCCACCCACCTCCTAATCCCCCATTTACAACATATGTGAAAGCAAACATTTAGTCCCATTGGCTAAAGGAGCAAGGAAGCTGGGTTGATGTTCCAACCCCTAACCCAGAGAGGCACCATGCCTTGTTCCATTTTATGTTATAGATCCTTAGCCTCAGAGATGCTTACTGATAGTCCTTTATTCATATCAACAAGGGATCCATAGCCAGATCATCAGACCTGTGTATGAGAGAGGAAATAAACAATCGAGGGCTTATATATACGTTTTCAATATTTAATTGCCAGAGCCTGTGTCCCTGCCTGTTTATCATATGCACCTAATGATAGAGGTCAGGGGAACTTTGGAGAGTGGGTAAGTCAACTAACCTCTTTATTTGTTAGCTTAAGGAATTCCATCCCAAAAGTTTTAGGTGGCATGGCAGAGGTCCCTGGGCACTGTTCGTATTATGGGATTTGCATACATTAAGAGACTAGACAATTTTGACTAGGGAGGCTCTAGGCGATTTCAGGTCAGCAGTCCTCCTTTTGTAAATGGGGAAGCAGGGCCCTAGGTCTCTGACCCAGTTCACACTTAAAGTCTTAACTATGTCTTCTCTTCCCACATCAGAGTGGGCAGCGGCCTCGCTGTGTGGAGTCACTCAGCAAATTGCAGCAGGAATAGAGGTGTCCTCCCTTGACCATCACAAGCCAGGGCCAGTGGGAATATTGTCTTTCTTCTCCTCCACGGTCACCAATGCATTTATTTAATCAGAAATGGTTGAGCTGGAAAGCCACAGCATCTAAATTTGAAATTTTACTGGAAGCAAGCCAGTGCTGCCTAAGGCAAGGATGGAACTAAGACAAACCTCTCCTTAGTGGCTTGCCTATAAAACAGAGAACTGGGCCCTAACCGGTTTGGCTCAGTGGATAGAGCGTCAACCTGCGAACTGAAGGGTCCCAGGTTCAATTCCGGTCAAGGGCATGTACCTTGGTTGCGGGCACATCCCCAGTAGGGAGTGTGCAGGAGGCAGCTGATCTATGTTTCTTTCTTATCCGATGTTTCTAAGTCTCCATCCCTCTCCCTTCCTCTCTGTAAAAAATCAGTAAGATATATTAAAAAACAAAACAAAACAGAGGACTGGGAAGAAGGTATGTTCCAGCCTTCTTGCTGTCAAATGGGGAAACTGAGGCCCTGAGACTGGGGTTGAGTGTCTCAAGGTCTCATACACTCAGAACAGAGCCAGGACTCCCAGCCTGGGTCTGCTTGTCTTCCTCTCTGCTCTTAGCCACTTTAGCTGTGAGGCCTGCTGTGTGTGGGGCTCTCAAGAAATGTGTTACACATGTCCCTCCACTCACTCAAGCCAGCAGAGAGAAAAGCCGCTTGTGGCACTCAGGTCAGCACTCCTACACTTGGGCGCTTCTTTCTGGGGTGCTTTATGGGGGCTGATGGGGAGGGGGACCTACTATTTAAGAGCTTCCTGTCCCAACTGCTTCATGACCCCTAATCTCTGTGCCCCACCGCTCATTTAAGCCCTTGCCCTCCTCAGACCCATCTATCTGAGCAGAGGGAGCTCTGAGACTGGTACTTCTGCAAATGTACAGGACGACAAAAGGACTGGATTTTGGGAAAAGCCATGCACCCCTCAGAGCTGTGATCTCCCTCTGAATGGAACCACTGCATCTGTGTCTTGAGAAATGGTGGGCCAGGTTTGCCTCCAAGCCCCTGCTTCCAGATTTGGGGTTTTACTGGAAGCCAGCAGGTCCTTGGTGAGGTGGGGATGGTGATGGGGCTCAGGGGGCACCTACCTCTTAGAGACTTGCCTCTGAATAGAAAGTAGGTCTGGGGAGGTCGGAGTTCACTACTTGCCTCTGCTGCCTTTTCTCATTTACCATCACTCCACCCCCACCGGGGTGATTTGCATGAGAGGAAGTCTGAGAGGCAGGGACAGCCCCCTGCCTTGAAGTCACAGGCCACAGAGAAGGAAGATGAGCCAAAGCCAAAGTGATTATTGCTCTGTTCTGGCCCCTGAAGTTCACCGGGGTTTCAAAACAGCTGTATCTTCACCGTGACCTTATTTCTGCACGAGGAACATCAGGATGTCATTAATCACAACTAGTTCTTAAATTATATAAAAATATATATAGCCTGGAGACCAAACGGGGTTGACTCATTTTGGATGGGAGCTGTGATTCAGGTCCCCACAGCACCCCACCTGTACACCCATTTGCTGGGGTGGAGGAAAATGTGTAAAGTACATGGCCATGGGAACCCATGAAATCTGGAAGCTGGAGGCTGAACCATGGTTGAGCCACTGGGGGCAGGGGCCCCTCCAGGGACAGCAGATACCAGGGGCAGAAGAGCATGGACTCCGTTATGGGTGACCTGTTGGCTAAACAGTCCCTGGGACTGATGTATTTTCCATTCTGTGTTGGACTCTATTTTCAGTTCCTTAAGGCAAACACAAAGATGTCTTGGGGCAGTAAGCAGGCTCAACCAGCATTCTGTGCCCAATAGGGGTGAAGACAGACCCTGGGGTTTAAATAAATTACAGTTGTTTTCCACAAAAACTTGGGCAAGAAAAGGCAAGAAGAATGGAAACTAGGAAATATCAGATACCTTCTATCAGGAGCCACAGTCCAGGGTTTTTATCTCCCTTATTTCTCACACTCTTAAGAGGTCCCGATTATTATTCCCGTTTTCTGATAGAGAAACAGAGGCTCAAAAGGGTGAAGTGACTTACTCATGGGTACACTGCTAGTATGTGGCCTCTAAAGAACTCTAGTCCAGAGCAATCTGACCGCACAGCTGGTGAGTGGGAACCTGGCTTCCCCAGGCAGCTGGCAGTGCACCAGGGACTCACTTCTCTGGATTGGCGTCCTTGTCTGAAATGGATGCGCAGCCTGGGCAGGCTCCCTGTTGTAATGGCTCTTGTGTAGCTTGATTTTTCCCAGTTATGTTCAGTGAGACTGGTAGTGCTGGTTTTCTCCCTTCATTTTTAAGCAACACCTTACTTAACCTCATTGGTAAAATGGACATCGATGACAACACTTGGTGGTGAGATGGATTCACTAAAACGACATAGGCAAGTGTGTGGCGCAGTGTGTGAGGCGATGGTGACTTTCAAGGGCAGGCAGCCACGCTGGCCAACTCCCCTGAGTGCTTCAAGCCCAAATGTCTTCTTTATTCTCTGTCTGGATTCGGAGTCAGAACACCTGGTGTCAAGTCAGCTCTGCCATTTATTACCATGTGATCACACTTCTTAAACCTCCAATTTCTTTTCTGTCAAGTGGGCATGAGGAAGCAAAAGCTTCTGAGGATCTCTTCCTACTCAAAGATTCTCCCATTCAGAGTAGAGAACTGAGGAAAACGCTCATATTCTTGCAGACATCCTGATCTCGCAGCCCAGTCCCTCACCTCTCCATCCTGCATCCACTCTGAGCCACTGCCCTCTGTCTCTCAGGATGCGGATCAGGTGAGTCTCCTCTCTGGTCTTACCCACAGGCATGGCGGCGTGTTTGGTTTGCCTGCTGGGGGCTTGGAGCCATTTCTGCCACATGAGAAGCTGATATCTAGGCTTGCCCTTCTGGGATGAAACAAATATCCAAGGTTTTCCGGAGCTCTGTTCCAGAGAAGAGGGCAAAGACCAAGTATATATTTCTTAATATAAATCACACTATCACACAGCCTAAGGATGAGGTGGCCGCTTTCGAATTCCCACTCCTTTGCTTTGACACGAGCTGCAGCATAAATGTGAATTTGATTTTTCGACTCATTATTGTGCTTAAAACATACATTATGAAAGAGCAGGATACCATGTCTAAGTTCTTCAGAAACTGCCACAGTTATTTTTTTTTCTCCTCTTTGATGCCGTCTACTTACCAGCTCATAGAGAAAGTGTGCCAACTCGCTGATATTTGGGAGAATACCACCCATTCAGGTAGTCTCGGGCTGAGATCTCTCATTGCCATCGGGCGAGCTCAGGATAGAGTAGTCATTGAATCCTTCCCCAGGGCACCTGGGACAGCTGCCTGATTCAGAGCAGATTCTACTCGGCAGGAAGAGCATGATAGCGAGGGTCCAGCCATCCTGCCACTCTCTGGCTCTGCCTCCGACTGCACTCCCATGTGCACGCGCTGTCCCGGCAGCAATGAATACATTCCCACTCTCATGTCGCCAGGCCTTCCTCTGCCTGGAACACTCTTCCTTCTGGTTTGAATGAACAGAGGAGACAGTGGCCTGAGGCCCTTGACCTAACAGATTTTGTTTTAAGGTTTTTTCCCCAGGTCTAGAGCATTTTGCCACCAAAATGTCCCAGCATATTTCCATCCCAAGTCTCATGTCCTTGGTCTACATTTCCTCTTGCTTTGGGCATGGAGCCCAGAGGACTATTTTGGACAGAGCATAGGCTGTGAGTATTAGAGAGAACATGAGTTTTAAAATGTGGAAGAGCCCTATTCCAAATTCCAGCTCTGATACTTATTGGTTGTAGGGCCTTAGCTACGAAGCTCAACTCTCCAAACCTCAGATGCAAAAAATCACCCATCCTGCTGGTTGTCATGACAAAGATATCAAATAACATTCATAAAACTCATGCTAAGTATGTGGTTCATAGGAGGAACCCTGCAGATGTTAGTCCCCTTGTACCGCCCATCTGCCCTGTGTGTGACTGGGAGGTAAAGGTGGGGGGGGCGGGCCGTGGACACTGGTTTCCCTCTAAATACATGTCAGCTGTGCTGTCCTCACCCCTCCTGGGAGTTGGGAGGGGGTGAGGGAAGAAAAATGCTGAGTCTCACATTTGTGCAGGGTGATTCCTGCAGCCAATTCAGAAGGGCTCCTGACATATCCATATGAGCAACTTAAGGAGAAGCAGAGTCCTCACTGACCCTCTTTACTGCCAGGAAAGAGGCTGCATTAGTCCCGCCCCCTCAGACCCTGGGCCAAGGGTGACCAACAGGAGTGTCAAAGAAACTGTCCACTAGGCTAGGCCTGCCCCCATCACTTCCCCATCTGCTGAGGGGCCTTCTCATCTTGTGAACCTGCCACTCTGCAAAGTCCCCATGGGCTGGCCCAAAGTGGGCTCCACAGGCCCAGCGGCCAGCCCTCTGTGGGGCCCCTGACCCCTTCTAATTGTCCCCTCTATAAGGGCATGAGAAGCCCCTGAAGATTCTATGCATGAAGAGACTCATAGTTATTCATTTATCTACTCATTCACCCCCTCACTAAATATTTACTGAGCACCTACTCTCCCTAAGCCTTAAGGTCAGACAGATAGGTGGGAGCCATGGTGCTTCCTACCCCGCCACCTCCCAGCTTCCTCACCTGCTCGGGGCCCACCCACCCTCCTCACCTGCTCGGGGCCCACCCACCCCAGCCCTTAGTCCCATCCCCATGTCCTCTCTCCCGGACCATTTGTACAGTCTTTGTGCCTGTTTGCTTTGTCCTGGCACACCTGACTGCTCCTGAGTCATCTTTCCAAAAGGCCAGTCAGGTCATGTCAGCGATGGGTGTGCTATTTCCCACCTGGGCCTTATTTTCTGTTATAAGAATACTTTCCTGTAAAAGAGCTCACTTTTTTTTTAACTTGGCTTTATTCCAAACAACATCATCCATGGATGTCAGCTGAGCATTATACCAGTGTGAGTTTTTAAAAATAACTAATAAAATGAAGAGCGTTTGTTTGCATGGCATCTAAGGCCAACAGGTACTTTCCTTGGACAAGGCTGGCCAGGAAGGCTGTCAGCATTTATCTATTTATTTACAAGCTCTTGATCCAGCACCTACTATGTCCCAAGCAATGTTGGAAATATAGTTTAAAAATGGTAAAACCCCTGCCCAGTTTTCGTTCTAGTGGTAGAACAATTAAATAAATAAGGTAAATGAGTCAAGTGTGTGCAGGCTTTTAATAGATGACAACAGTTACAAAGACAAAACAAATAAGGGAAAAGGGGAAGGAAATATCTAATTAATAAATAAACGTAAGCCTGCCCTCCCTCTAATCTCAGGGTCTCTGCAGAGAGTTCCCACAATGCACTGTGTCCATAGGTCCCACAATGCACTATGCTCAGAGCGCCACAATTCACCATGCCAGTAGGTCCCACAATGCACTGCGGTCATAGTGCTCACAATTGCCCGTGTTAGTAGGTCCCACAATGTGCCATGGACATTTTCCCCACAATGCACAGGTGGTGGCACACTTCCCTGCTTTTACTTGTTAGGGTTTTTCTGTGAGCACCAGCCTACTCACATGTGCCTCCACCCACATTATATTTTCTGTCTCAAGTCCATGGTAACATCATCTTCCCAGACGTCTGCTACCCCATCCCCATTAAAATGAAACCTATCCTCCTATGAGCACCTGGGGCCATTTCTATAGTAGCCCTTCTCGTCCAGTATTGGCTGTTTATTTGTCTTATATCCATAGTCCCACAGGGCCATTTTAGGCCGGGTGATGATACCTTCAGTTTCACCTCCCCGCCCACTATCTTGGGGCCCGGCAGGAGGCCTGGGCCTTTGTGGTCCTACTTGGAAGCTCTGGGCCAGACCTCGGTGTTTATGGGCGGTGCCTCTTAAAGAGTGGGGGTGGGGGCAGGATGCCTGGCCCCTCCCTGTTATCATCTCGGCATCTTTTGGACATCTGTCACCTTTCTTGAAAAGTTAGAAATGAATAATTCTATAGAAAAAAAGTCATTTAGAAAGTACACGCCCTCCCCCAGTCCTTCTCCCCGGAAAAGATGAAAACATGCAGAAAATGAGGAGTCGCTCTTCCAACAGGGGCGGGTAGCCTGACCCACACATGCAGGCTTTTCAAGGTGGCATGACCTTCACACCTGCTGTGAAATTGTTCGCAGGATGCAGCCATATTAGCCTGACTCCCGGTGGCATTCATGCTTTCTCCAGGCAGTTCCCTCTGCCCCTTGTACTGTCCCTGCCCTGACTCCAGTCTCACCTTCTCTCACCTGAGCCTGAGATGCCCTGCTTTCTCTAGGGAAGTTTTCACAAGCAGGCTTTTAGTTGATGACAACTATTAAAAAGAAAAAGCCTCCTCCTTTCATCATTTCATTCATCCAATAGTGATTTACTGAGCACTTACTTACTATATGCCCTGCACTGTTCTCAGCACTGGGGAGATGTGTATGGACACGATAGACAAGCTCCACTGTCATGGAGCCTACCTTCTAGTGAAGGGGAAGTAGTCACTGATCAAACAGACAAATACATCATGGAGTTCCCTATTGTGATTGGGACTACAAAGGAAGTAAGGGGGTTGACTTCACGAGGCCTCTGTCAAGTTCTGTGTTTATAAAACCTGAATGACAGGAGGAATGTATCCTGTGAGGTGGTGGGTGGGGAGGGTGATGTGGGAGACCAGTTTTCCAGGCATAGAACATTATGTGCAAAGGCCCTGCGCTGGGAAGAGCCTGGCACATTTAGGCGCAGAAAGGAGGCCAAAGAGACTTGAGTTGATCAAGAAAGAGGAGGTTGGAGTCAGAGGCCTGGTAAGGACTTGGCTTTCATTCCAAATGCCCCCAAAAGCCATTGGTGAGCTGGACGTGGAGAAGTGCCAGCAGTGGGCACTCCTCCTGGGGGAGAGGCCATGCTTGTGAGCTCACGGCACAGGGAGAACTTTTAACCTCCCAACATGACACCTGGGAGCATGCCTTTCTTTTCACCTTGGATGTGGTGGACTCTGAGGTCCTCCCAGAAGTTCCCCCCATCTGCTCTCCGCTCCCATTGCCAGGTGGCACCAGCAGTTAGCAGTCTAAACCTGGGTCTCACACCAGCTGAGAACCCCATTGGACCGAGACCTTGGGGTGCAGGGGTTTGTTAGCATGCTCCTTGCTGGCAGGGTCGGGCAGCCTTTGCAGGGAGAGGGGTGTCTATTTAGATCACACAAGCCCTTGTGTTCCAGCGGGCCTAACTGACCACTGCAGTGCTGCGAGCCTGATCCCTGAATCCCTCCGCACTCCCCAGGGCCCGGTGGCTCCTTGTTCCTTCCCCAGAGCCCACTAAGGGTCACGGACAGCTTAGAGGAGCCAGAACCCTGGACAAGACTGAATAGGCAGCTTCAGTGCCCATGTGTGCCCTCCAGAGGCCTTCAGGATAGCAGGCGGCCCGGGGAGAGCGGGCCCGGGGAGAGCAGCCAGCTCTGCGGCCGGCTCCACAGCAGGCAGAGATAGGGAAGCGTGAACGTCAGAATGGGCCCTGCCCGGAAAGCTCTCCCTTCGAGCAGCACAATGTGCAGTAGCCTGTGGCCCGTGGAGACTTGTGTCCGGGGAGGGGGAGGTGGGGGAGAGCTGGGGGCAGGCCCTGGTCTCCATAGAGCAGGTGCTGACCACCCTGCAAGGGCCAGCTCCCTGGACAACAGCCCTCACCGCTTTCTGGAGCATGGCACGTTCTTTTAACTGTGTGTATGTGTGTGTGTGTGTGTGTGTGTGTGTGTGTGTGTGTGTGTGTGTGTGTTTTAATCCTCACTTGAGGATAATGTTTTTATTGATTTTTAGAGAGAGACAGACCATCGATGTGAGAGGCAAACAGCCTCCTGCACACACCCCAGCAGGGGATCGAACCTGACATCCAGATATGCGCCCTGATCGGGAATGGAACTTACAACCTTTTGGTGACAGGATGACACTCCAACCAACTGGGCCACCCGGCCGGGGCCTGGCACAAGTTTTGTGGGCAGACTGCGGGCAGATGGGGGACCCAGAGCGCACAGCCAACTCTCAGATTCACAGCAGCAAATAACTACGCACCCAGAGCCATCCAAACCACTCTCCCTTCCCAGGGAAAGGCAGTGATCGCAGAGACAGACGCCTGCGGCTCTCGGCACAACAGAAAGAACTGCAGGCCACGCGGAGGCAGGCAGAGCAGCTGGGAGGTGGCACAATCCATCCACTCATTGTAATGGAGGGTCACCTTTTATGCTCATTTAAAATTTCAAAATACTCCTGCTATTGAATTATTTTGGGAAATCACAGAAGAGCTTAAAGGGGAAAACAAAAATGTACCACCCAAAGATGCACTCTCATAACACTAGTAAATCTGTGTGAAATCGCATCAATATTGTAAATGTAGTTTTATAGTCTCCAATTTTCACTAATAGCAACATTTTCTCGTATCATTAGTGTTCTTCTTTAACGTGATAATAGGTCGTATTTATTGAGCACATAAAAGGTGCCAGATCGGGTTCTGTACATGCATTATGTATAGAGTCAACACAGACAATGCTACAAGGTAGACCTTATGATATTATATTCATTATATATGTGATGAGGCGCCCAAGGGACAGAGGTGTTAAACAGCTTGCCTGAGGTCCAACAGCATTGCGAGGGTCCCCCATGCAGGCTTGTCTTCACCCCACTGTCCTCACCACAGGTGATTTCTGCTCAGCACCCCATCCAATCGCTGGGTGAGAGTTTAGTGTCAAAACTTCCTAGGGCATAGGTTAGGGCTGTTTTGTGCATCTCTAGTTCCCTAGGATGATTTCTGGAAGAAGGAGGCATAGGCATAGAGGTTGGTAGTTTTCGTTTTATTTTATTTTGAAATAATTTCTGCATAAGTAGCAAAAATAGTTCAGAAAGGTCTCAGCTCCCTGCAGTGGTACACTTTACATAACCACGTACACTAGCAAACCAGGAAACTGACAGCGTATGCTGCTATTAACTGAACTACAGACATTGTTAGGATTGCTACAGTTTTTACATGCACTCTCTTTTTTTATGTTTGGTGTGTAGTTCTATGAAATTTATCCCATTTATAGACTCGTGTAAGCACCAACGGGGAGGAGGGAGGGCTGGGTGGTTAAGTCTTGAAAGTGTATTGGCAAAATTTCCTCTGGATAGGTTGCCAAGAATCATCCATCAGATGGCTGTGCCCACTGGGCGTTGATGAACAGACAAGGGACACAGTGTCTAGAACTCAGAAAGTGTGATCAGGCCTCAGGGCAACCCAATTGTCGGTCCAGAGACCCAGGCCCATGGCTCAGACCTCACACCGGGACATGCCTTGTCTGTCATCCCACTGTCAACTCAGGTACCCTCCTGTGTCTTGGTCCAAATGTCTAGATGGTGGCTGGATATTTATTTATTTATTTGGTCAGGCAGTGAAGGGTCTGACATCCTGACCAGAGGGACGACTAGACTGTGGTTTAAGTCCTAATATGCCCTTAGATCAGCATCAAGTCACCGGTGGTTCACGCTCCTCACCTGTAAAATATAAGAAATGAATGTTTTCCAGTTTGGGAGGATGATCTGCCAACACTCTACCCTTCTTTCAGTTACTGCAATTCATTAAGGGATCTATCTAGCTACTGATGAGGATTCTCAGTATTGATCATCTCTCATGCCAGGCACCATGCAGAGGGCTCATCATACGTATCTCTCTTCCTCCAAGCAGTGTGCCAGGGAAGCTCTCCTCTTCCTGGTCACAGATGAGGAAACAGAGCCACAGCTTATCATGGGCCCAGAGTCCATCGCTAATGGCCGAGCAGGGGTCCTTGCCTCACCGCCCTGTGCATCCCTCCCAAATCTGAGCAGACAGTTGAAGATGATGTTTTCCCCAGACCAAGGACGGCCCATCAGTGAAGAGTTTAGAAGTGGCTGTCTATGACTCCCAGCTAAAATCTCCAACAACCTCTCAGAATCAGCTGGAAGGCCCCTTGCGGCACTAAAGCAAATTTGATATTGCTGTGAGGTAAATGCTGCCTAAATATAAAAGCATCAAGATAAGTTCCAAATGCATTTTCTGGATGGATTGGGTTTTTATTCATTCTGAAAGGGAGGCAGGTAGTGAATTTCACTGCTGTCACTTGACACAGGAGGTAGCTGTCTCCCAAGACGAGAAAAGAGGGCATCCTAGTCACTTCTGATATCCATCGTGCCCCAGAATCTTAGACCGAGGACCTGTACCCACAGAGGGAACATTGCAGCTTGGTGTCAAAGAGCCGGCTGTGCTGTTTCACAGAAAAGGCAGAACCATTCTTGGATACAGATCAACCCGTGCTTTTCAGATGCCCTAGTCGTGGGGGATCTCCTGCTGCATGTGTACCGCTTAATAACGCGGATTTTGTTCTCAAAGAAAACACGATAATTGCAAGAGAAATATCAAAAGTGCTTTAGTCAAAGTAATGTCCATCGCTAGCTACACATTTCCCCGTCTTTCAGGTAATTTGTGGATACCGTTCCAGTAGAACTTTTCTTGTTTTGAGGCAAACCATTCAGAAACCCGATTTTCCACTTCTTCGTATGTTTCGAAGTGCTGCTCAGAAAGTGCGTGTGCCATCGATCAGAACAAGTGGTCATCTGAAGGAGCGAGGTCTGGTGAATACGGCGGGTGGGTGAATACTTCCCAGGCAAGATCTTTTAACGTGTTTTAACTGGTTTTGAAGTGTGTGATGTGATGGTGTGTCACCATGAAGCAAAATTACTTTGCCATGTCTTCTGGCCCATTCTGGTCATTTCACAATCAAAGCATGGTTCAAATTGATTATTTGTTGTCAGAGCATTGTCTTCTTTCTGAAGCGATTTGGCCTTGCAGTCGATGTCGATGATTGACCTGGATCAACCCATGATTTTGTGCGTTTGGGATTCTCAAAATAAATCCACTTTTCATCGCCAGTCACAATTGGGTACAAAAAAGGCTTTCTTTCGTGCCCTTGAAGCAACATTTTACTGATGACTTTTCCGTTTTCCATTTGTCTTTCCTTCAGTTGATGTGGCACCCATTTTCCTTTCTTTAAAATCTTTCCTTGTAAACGATCAGAAATTGTTTGTAAACGATCGGAAATTGTTTGCTGAGCAATATTTAATCTTTCTGCAAGTTGTTTTTGAGTTTGACACACATCTTCATCCAATAATGCTTGTAAATGTTGGTCTTCAAACTTTTTCGGTTTCCCTGGATGCTCTTTGTCTTTCACATCGAAATCATCACTTCTAAAGCGTTTAAACCATAGTTCACAAGTATCTTGAGATGGAACATGTTCACCATAAGCTTCCGAAGTATATGATAACTTTCAGCAGCACGCTTCTTCAAAAGAAAGTAATGAATTAAAACTTTCCGCAAATGCTTTTTTTGGGGCACAAAATTCGACATTTTTAAGCATAAAAGTATCTATGATGTTAACACCTTCAGAAAATTTGACATATGAAGTTTTTAAGCTTGTCAGTACAACAAAATAGCATACATATCAAATATCATATATATAAACATGTGTTACTCCATCTATTGAAAAAAATCTGCATTATTAACCAGTATACCTGGTATATGCAATTACCTGTTTGGGTACAAAAGCCAGGAAACAACTTGGCCCTTGGTATGTTCAGAAAGAAGACATGTTCAGAACATGTAAAACCAGTGACCGGTGGTACAAAGGCCAGTGCAATGTGACTGCTTGATCTCCCAAAGGCCTGACCCAGGAAACATTTCAGCTTCACTTACCATGTTAAAGGCTGCACCACATTTGAGAATGAATGGACTTGGGGATTCCATTTCTAGAAGTTTTCTTAAAGCAAAGAAGTTTAAATTTTACTACATATAAGTCAATGAACTCAGGAAGTTCAGGCCAGATGATCAATGGTTGAGTTGGTATTTATATTCCAAAACAGAAGCTGGTCCCTGTATTTGATCTGGTGCAGTTGGCAGCCAGGTGAGTTAACAGGAAGGTGAGAGCATGGCTTGGTGTAGAGATGAGGAGCTGAGCAGAAAGGCCCTGGAGCAGTGGTCGGCAAACTCATTCGTCAATAGAGCGGCAAACCGCGGCTCGCGAGCTGCATGTGGCTCGCGAGCCGCAGTTTGCTGACCACTGCCCTGGAGGATTATTCTGTCTGGGAAAGCCATCTAGACACCATGATTGTAGACCAGTCAGAAGAAGCAGAAACTGTGAGTTACTCAGTGCAGACCCTGACAACACTTTCTCCATATATATAACTACCTCTCAGATGTTCATGCAGTCATTCTACCTGTAGCAATCAACCATAAATCAGGAATTTAATTCAAACTGCAGTGAAAATCACCTATGCACAAAGATGTGTTTGGATTAGTTTATAAAATGATAAAAATTGGAAACAAATATTCAGTAAAGTGGAGATGATTAAATGAAATGTCATGTGGCTCCTGGTTGGAATATGAAGTCACAGAGTGATGCTCAATAAAGAGTGATGACAGAGAAAAAACATTGGTGCGACTGTGTTAAATGACCATCTCGGCATCCACTACTCTAATCCCGGGAGTATGTCTAAATCCCTCAGTAGAAAATTATTCCACAATGTTGAGTAAGGATATGGTTGAATATTTTTCTCTTTGTTCAACTTTTCTGTGCTTTCACTAAGGCATATGGATTACTTCTATAATGTAAATATACGTGCAAGGCTTTATTTTTACAACAAAATGAAAAAGAACATGTAGAGAGATATTTTTAAAAGGCTTGCTGAGGCACTGTACAGATGCCCTCACAACATGGGAGGGATGGGGGGAGCTTGACTGGGGATAGGTACGTGCGTTGAATTCAGGAGGCACAGAGCCAGCCCTTCTGAAACTAAGTAAGGTGGGGGATTGGCAGAGAAAAGAAAGAAGAAAAAATCTGGGGATTCTTTCTGCAGTGACAATATGAAGAGATCATTACGCCTCAGAGCAGGAGAAGTGATAGCCCAGACCCCAGGTTCTGCAGATAGGACAAGCTGGACAGGGTCAGGCCAGAATTGCCCCTTCCTACCCTCCATCCCCCCAGGACTAGCAAGTGTTCCAAGTTTCAAAGTCAAAGACACAGATCCTGCCTGGAGTAGCTCAATGGTTGAGCATCGACCTATGAACCAGTTCAATTCCCGGCCGAGGCATATGCCTGAGTTGTGGGCTTGATCCACAGTAGGGGGGTGCAGGAGGTAGCTGATCAATGATTCTCTTTCATTGATGTTTCTGTCTCTCTCCCTCTCCCTTCCTCTCTGAAATCAATAAAAATATATATTTTTAAAAAGTCAAAGACATAGAGCTGCAGGCAGAAAGAAGACACAGCTCAGCAGAGCTGAGGATAAAGGAGTAGAAAAATAATGGGGTAGAAAAATAAGATCAGATGTGGATATGACCCCACCAAAAAAAAAAAAAAAAACAACAAAAACCTTCTGGGGAGGTCACAGGAATTGACAAATGATTACATAAAGATCAGCCTGCCAAGATGGAGAAATGGGGGCAGGAGTTGAAGGTAAGAGTGATTAAGATACTGAAGTGAACCTTGCCCAGATCTTTCAAAAAAAGTTACAGAAGAAAAGCAATCAATGCTTTTGTCCAGAGCACAGGCTCAGGAGGTCAGCCGGGAACCAGCAGTCCAGAGGGGAGGGGCAAGGTTAATGTGAGAGTTTCACCCGCTGGTTCTAGATCTTCTAGATTGGCTCATTCTGGCCAAACAGGCCCAGGAGCCAAGTTGTAAGTCATTGCTTCAGGCCCTGCCAGCCAATGGGCACAGATCTTTAAAGATTATTCAGAAGAACCAAGAAAGGCAGCTCCTGGATTCCGTCAGGGTTGGGCGGCAGCAGCTGAGAGTGTCCACCATGTGCTTTGCATGTTTTATTGTCTTATTGAATCCTCACAGTAAACTCACCAAGTAGGCTTTACTTATCTTTAAAATAGACTTCATTTTTTAGACCAAGTTTAGGTTCAATGCAAAATTGAGTGGAAAGTACAGAGAGTTCCCATATACCCCCTGTCCCCATAGGTTTTATTTTTACTCCCTTTTCATGTCTAAGAAAACTTTCCCACAAATGTGCGGAGAGTAACTCTTAGAGGCAAGAAAGGAAACCAGGCTATTGACACCTTGTCGTGTTTGCGTGACCAAAGTGAGCCTGCCACCTGCCTTTACGTGACCTGCCAGCTAAGAAGAGTTGTCACATTTTTTATGGTTGGGGGAAGGAGGAAAGAATATTTTGTGACACATAAAAAGTATTTGTGTCTGTAAGTAAAGTTTTTTGGGAACTTGGCCACATCTATTCTTTTGTCTATTTTTTTAAATATATTTTTCTTGATTTCAGAGAGGAAGGGAGAGGGAGAGAGAGAGAGATAAGAACATCAATAATGAGAGAGAATCATTGATTGGCACGCCCCACACTGGGGTTCAGTCTGACACCCAGGGAATATACCCTGACAGCGAATCGAACCTGGACCTCCTGATTCATAAGTTGACACTCATCACGGAACCACACCGGCTGGGCTTTTGTGTATTTTCTATGGCTGTTTTCACACTGTGAGGGCAGAATTGAGCCATTGCAACAGAGTCCTTCCTTGTGGCCTACAAAGCCTAAACCATTTACTATGTGCCCTTCCCAGAAAGAGTTTTCTGACCCTGCTTTATAGAAACATAATTATTGCACTTACTAAATGTTTCTTTTAATATTGTTAGATTTGTGCTGGCCAGGATGGCATAGAGCAGTACATTTCCAAAGGATGCTATTTTGGGGATTCTTGGCTCTCCTTTAGCCCAGCGCAGCTCTCTTTAAAGGTTTTATAAACTTTGGCATCTGGGGAATATTTCATTTGAAGAAAGGGTTCCACTGCCAAACAAACTTGAAGTTTGAATATCAATACTTTTCTCATAGAAAAAAACATATATTCATGATGAAGATTATGTCTACATGCAGGCAAATTGGAGAATACATAACGGGCACAGTCTACACTCTATTAGAGAAGTTTTGTGCCAAAATTTGTCCCACCAGACCCAGGTCACTGATATCATTCAGCCTGAGAACCACACAGCTGAACAAGGTGTAGAAATCACTGAGCTCAGCCTCTGTATTTAGGGAAGGAGGAGGAGGCAAAGTGACTCACCCAAGGTCACTAGGCTTGTTAGGGGAGGTCCTAGCACTGGCCCCCAAGCTTGGCGTTTCCTACACTGTTGAGATCCTTGGAACTTGCATTCAAAGACATCAGTGGGGATTTGAGCCTGATAAGAATTAGTGTCATGGGTTTTATTTGATTTTCCCCCATCAATAAATATTTCTAAACACATCTCTAAAAGATAAGGACTTAAAAAAATACCAACCATAATAATATTAGCACACCTAGAAAGCAGTTAACAATAAATGTCAAACACCCAGGAAATTTTCAAATATCCAATTTTGACACAGAGTGGAAGTTCAAGCTGACCAGGGTTTGGAATTCCCATGCTGCTACCCACTAGCCTTGTGACCTTGAGAAACTCATATAATATTTCCGAGTCTCATTCTTATCATCTGTGAAATGGGAGGAATCATGAGGATTGTTGTGAAGGTCAGGTGATACGGGTAAAGTCATAGTAAACGATCACACATGGTCGCTTAATAAATCACTAACGACGATGATGGTGATGACGATGTTGCTGTTTTAATCATAGCATTATTAGAGATAAATAGAGTTAGGGTCACCAATGGTCCAGTTTCCTCAGTACTGTGCCAGTTTTAGCACTGACAATCCCGAGTCTTGGGGAAACCTACTCAGTCCTGGGCAAACCAGGATGGTTGGCCATCCTTTTAAAGCCAGGCCAAGCTAGCAAGCGGTAAGAGGTGAGCTGGTAACCTCAGCTCGGAATGTAAAAAATTTCTAGAACAAGTTTAATATTTGGTTAGTGCAATCGGCAGGGCTGCTGGATGGGATCCCAGATGCTCTATAAATAGACACGGATTGTTCAGGAACCTCAGCCCTGGTGCTCATCATCCTGGAATTATGTGCGGTAACTGCTCCCCCCGCTCCCGCTTGTCTCCCCCGGGCACCGGAATAACCAGAGTCCCACCTGGAAAAGAAAGAAACGCGGCCCCTCGGTAGAATGTAGGCAATTACAAAACACCAGAACATTCTAGAGACACTGTATACAGTTTATTTAGTCATTTCTCCTCGTTCTGGTGATTAAAAGGCTGAGGGCTAAAGAGGTGAGATGACTGTTCCATGTGTTGCAGCAAATTGGAGACGGCTGAACTGTCGAGTGGCCGATTTGATCTGTGCTCTCTGCAGATCGCCTTCCATGTGTAGGCACACAAGTCTGATGGGGAATGTGACCAGAAGCCCCTCCCCCTTTTTTTGTGTATGGCCGCCTTCGCCGCATGGCATAGTCCTGGGAAATACTTGCTCAAGGTGCCAGGCACTGGAACCTGACCCCCAGGGAGGAGGGACCCAGGAGCCAGGGGATGGCTGGAGCTCTACTGAGGGCACATCTGTGGACACATGGACCAGAGAGGTTAAAGCACGACCTTTACAACGGCAGCGGCACAGCAAGCACAGTCCAGCACCCAGTGAAAATAAAAAGCCCACCAGAGAATTAAGGAGATCAGAGAATTAAGGAGAATAATTGCACCCACTGGGGCCCGCATTGTTACTAACTTACTAATTATTTAATAAGCACCTGCTCTGTGTCAGGCACTGGGCTAGGTTCAGTGAACCTTATAACCATAACAGTATGGACTCACGGACTATGAAATAGTGGCAAAGACAGACCAAACAAACAGAAAATAATAAAACAGCTGCCAGCCCTGTGATGGGAGGAAGAAGGAAGGAGGAGGTGGGAAGGAAGAAAGGGAGGGAGGAAGAAAGAGGGAGAATAAGGAGGCCGACTACTTCTCCAAAGATATTTTTAGCTGAGTCCTAAAGAATGAAAAGGAGTTAGTCTTCTAAAGTAGCTGAGTTCAGAGCATTCTGGGTAAGGCAATTTTTAAAATTTTTCTTACCAAACTCAATGTGTTGTGTACCTAACAAATGACTGATACAACTGATTTTTCAGGTAAAATTTTATTAACTTGACCACTTTTTAATAGAAACATCCAACTCACCAAGCTGAATTAAAAAAAAAAAAAAGAAGAAGAAGTCTGGGACTCCTGTTAATTTCAAAGGCTCTGAGCATCATCTGACATTCAAGGGAGAAACACCTGGCAGGAGGAAACCAGGTTCCCAGAGCTAAAATCCCTACCTTCAGAGCATGGTGAAATCAGATTTTTTTTTTTAAGTGAAAATGAGATGAAAAGGATTGAGAAGGAGCCAAGCGATAGTCAAGCTAATCTTCAGGGGAGGGAAAACATGTCAGAAAATGTAAACCAGATCAGTCCAGCCCCTGTTACAATTCTGCAGAGCAAATTAAATTCCTATGGAAAAACAAGTCTCTGATTATGAAAGGATTTGCCTGTGTAGAAGAATCTGGAACATCCACCCTATTAAAAATACTCACTAAACCAGGGGAATCATGTAAGAAATTAGAGAGCTGGGAGAGGTGGGGGGACGTGGCTGTTTGAAATAGTTATTATTTCAGACACTGTATCACATTAGTGAGACGGCAATGAGGAAAAATATCACTTTGTTAGGAAAAGCAAACCGATGGTCAGGTGGCATCATTTCACTCTTAAGTGGCTCTCTGTAACCCTTTCTGTGGAGCTCTCCTGTCTTAACCAGTAGAAGTTACATTTTTAAAAAAGAAATCCCAGTGTATTGAACACATGGTTCCCTTGTTTTATTATCCAAATAAAATAAATCAATAACGAAATGTAATCCAGGCACAGGGTGAACTGTCTTTGAGGTTCACTGGGCATAGATGAAAACAAACCCCAAAAAAGTTGTGTATTAGAAGACATTGAAATTAGCAAAAATGCTTCCAGAGCTGGGTGGGTAAAGCAAGGACGATTGGGGAAAGTTGTCCTTAAAATAACCAACTGTTATAAGCATACTTAGAAGGAAAGAAAATTATAAAAAGCTGTTGCTCATTCCAGAATTTTCCAGGCTGTGGCTGTTTTCTAAATATAATTGTTTTAACAAATACATGTTTGATTTGGGTGTGCTAAAACAGTCTCCCTCTGTCTTCCACTTTTTAAAAATTACATATTTTTGATGCAAAAAACAACTGGGAGATCATCAGGAACGTCCAGATAAAACCTTTTTTTTTAAACCAGCAAAGCCATCCGGGGAGGGTCTTTGTTCAGCTGTGGCTAATGAGGGCTGGTGGTTAGGACGACTAAGCAGCTTGCAAATGGCCACCCATTACTTCCACTGGGGAAGTGGTGCCTCGGGGAAACGTTTGCACTGAATGTTTGGGGCTGTTCCGGCAAAAACCCTCCTCCCTCCTCCCTAATGCCAGTTCACCAAGTACCTAATTCCACAAGGCTCAGCAAAAAAGAGCCAGTTACCGTGTCAGCTACTGAATCAGACTGGATTCAATCAGGTGAGCCGCCAAGAGAAAAGCTAATTTCCCGTGATTCCCACAAAGCCAGTGGCATTGGCAAAGCGAAGTTGGGGTGGCTTCTCTGTGGATATAGGGGTCACTGCTAATGTAAAAAGACAGAACCCAGCTTCATCTTCTTTCCCCATGGATATGACATTAATTTCAAGATGGCTTTCCTTCTCAAGCTATTCCATTTTTGACTCACTTTTTGAATCTTAGTTTGTGGTTCAGTTGAAATGTCACCACCTCAGGGAGGCCTTCCCTAACCACCTGTATTAAAGCAGCCCCCCTGCCACTTCCCACTACTCCATTGCACTCTATCCCATGACCATGGTTCATTTTCTCCATAGCACTTATCACTAGCTGATGTTTCTTTTCTATCAGTGGATTTTGTTTTTTTGCTCTGTCTCCTGTCTATAGAATGCAGGTTCCATTAGAACAGGAGTCATTTTGGAAACTGAAACAGTATCTGGCACAGAGTCCAGAGTCAAAATTATTGAAAGGTGGATGGATGGATGGATGGATGGATGGGCAGATAGATGGATGATGGATGGATGGATGAATAGATGGATGATGAGTGGGTGGATAGATGAATGGATGGACATAAAAAATTTCCAGTTTGAATAACCTCTACTCTTTGGTGTTTTTCTTAAGCAAAGTTCAGATATTGAACACCTAGATTCAATTGCATCTGCCATTGGATATTTCCCACATGCCAAATGGCTCAGCTGGTCTACCAAGACACCCACTGAAATACATTTAAAAATGAATCATGTCTTCTTAGAAATGGGATTTCAGATCCAATTTGGAGGTGTTCTGCTTCTTTTTACCTCTGTTTCTTCACTACCAGCAACGGAAGAATATACTGAAATATTTAAGTATACTGCCAAAAGAAAACAACCTGGCAAACCAAACCAAATCTAGCCAAGGGAATTCAAACTTTTTTTAACTAGTTTTTTAAAATCTTTATTGTTGAGAATATTACAGATGTCCCCTCTTTTCCTCCTGCTGCCTCCCCCCACCTTCACCTGGTCCCGCCCTGCCCTGCCCTGCCCTGCCCCACCCCAGGCTTTCACCACCCTATTATCTGTGTCCATAGGTAAGATCTTTGGTTAATCTCTTCCTGCCCCAACCCCCTTCCCTCTGAGATTGGTCAGTCTGTTCCATGTTTGCATGCCTCTGATTCTATTTTATTCACCAGTTTATTTTGTTCATTAGATTTCTTGTTCATTTATTTTGATTTTTAGATTCAATTATTGATAGATATGTATTGCTATTTTTATTCCTATTTTTTATTTCTCTTCCTCTTCTTCCTCTACTTAAAGAATACCCTTTAGCATTTCATGTAATACTGGTTTGGTGGTGATGAACTCCATTAGCTTTTCTTTGTCTGTGAAGCTCTTTATCTGACCTTCAATTCTAAATGAGAGCTTTGCTGGGCAGAATAAACTTGGTTGTAGGTCCTTGCTGTTCATTACTTTGAATATTTTTTGCCACTCCCTTCTGGCCTGCAAAGTTTCTATTGAGAAATTAGCTGGTAGTAGTAGGAGCATTCCCTTGTAGGTAACTAACTGCTTTTCTCTTTGACTTTAACACTTGGCATTTTAATTATGATGTGTCTTGGTGTGGTCCTCTTTGGGTTCCTGCGCTTCCTGAACTTGTAAGTCTATTTCTTTCACCAAGTTGGGGAAGTTTTTTGTCTTTATTTTTTCAAATAGGTTTTCAATATCTTTTTAAAATGTATTTTTATTGATTTCAGAGAGGAAGGGAAGAGGGAGAGAGAGCTAGAAACATCAATGATGAGAGAGAATCATTGATCAGCTGTCTCATCTCCTGGTTCATAGGCCGAAGCTCAACCATTGAGCCACACTGGCTGGGCAGTTTTCAATCTCTCTCTCTCTCTCTCTCTCTCTCTCTTCTCCTTCTGGCACCTCCATAATGCAAATGTTGGTATGCTTGAAGTTGTCCCAGAGGCTCCTTACACTAAATTCATATTTTTGGATTTTTTTTTTTTTACACTTACGATTGGGTGTTTTTTGCTTCCTCATATTCCAAATTATTGATTTGATTCTTGGAATCCTCTACTGTTGAAACCCTGTAAATTATTCTATATTTCAGTTCGTGTATAATTAATTTCTGAATGGTCCTTTTTCATGTCTTTGACATTCTCACTAAGATCCTTGGAAAACTTGGTAAGTCCCTTGAAGCTCTCATGAAGATCCTTGAGTAACCTTATAACTATGATTTTGAACTCTGTATCTAGTAGTTTGCTTGCTTCCATTTCTTTCATTTGTGACATGTTTCTTTGTCTCCGCATTTTGGTTGCTTCCCTGTGTTTGTATGTATTAGGCAGAGCTGCTATATCTTCTGGAATTGGTAAAGTGGCCTTGTATAGTAGGTGTCCTGTAGGGCCTAGTGGCTCAACCTCCCCAGTCACCAGAGCTGGGCACTCTAGGTGAATCCCTGTGTGGGTTGTGTGCACAGTCTTGTAGTTGAGACTTGATTGCTGTTGGCATCACTGGGAGGAATTGACCTCCAGCCAATTGGTTATGAGGACCAGCTGTGACTACAGTGAGAGAGCTGCTGTGCAGGAGACACCCCTGTGGAGCAGGACTTGCTTCAGTGGGGCTTTGGTGCTCACTGAGTCTGCCCTTTGAGTGTGTTGCTTGTGAAAGTGTAGAGTTGTAATCTGCTATGGACTGAAGTTGTCCACCGGGTGCACTGGCCCTAGGGCTTCTAGGGAGGTGCAAAGTCAGCTCAGATGAGGCAGGCTGGTGCTTATGCTGGGTCTTGGGCCATTTATTGATAGGTGTGGGGCACACTGACACCAACTGCAGCCTGTTTGAGAGCTTTTAGCAAAGTCTGAAGCTTGAGCCAGGATAGGCTATTCATTTGGAAAAGTTGCTGCAAACTGCTAGGGTGGGCCTCTAAATTGGATGGAGAGGGGTCTCAGGGAATCACTAGGGCAGAGCAAACAGTGTGAACTCTGCTGATGGAGACTCACATATGGCTGCCAGTCAGCTCTGTGACAGGAGAGGTCCCAGCGCAGCAACAGTGACCCCTGCAAGCACCCTGGTCTGGAAAAAAGCTGCCCCTGAGTTTCTGTTCCCATGCCAGACAATCCAGTTCCTCCCTGTATGGTCTGGGTCCCGCAAAGCCACCAGGCGCTGGAGCTCAGAGGGATGGAGTCCAAGTAAGTTTGTGCGCCAGCCCCTTAAAAAGAAAGCCTGGGTGTCCCTCAGCCACAATCCCGCTGGTTTTTAGAACTCATAGTTGCGAGGCCTTCTCTTCCCCGCTCTGGAACCCTGGGCTGTGGGGCTGCTGTGAGGCTGGGACTCCTTGCTGGTCAAGGGCGCCCTCTAAAAAGATAATCTCCCTCTTGATTAAAAAAGCAGCACACGTGGGTGCCCCAACAGCCCGTTCCGTGCATCAGTCCCTCCTACCAGTGTCAGTGTGCTTTCTTCTCTAGTTATAGGGCTTCCATTCAGCCAGCTTTCAGGTGGTTCTGAATGATGGTTGTTCTGTGTTTTAGTGTAATGTTGATGTGGTTGTGGGAGGCAGTGCTACTGATGTTTACCTGCACAGTCATCTTGGTTCTCCTCGGGGACTCAAACTTTTGACAGGCCTGTTTGTTGGGCACCTGCATGATGGAGCCATGGATTTTTGGAATCAAGGGAAAAGGCCAGATGGTGATTTGATAAAATCTGTGGGATGAGATACTTTTAGGCAATGGGATAGGTAAATGAGTTTTTCCTAAAAATCAGAAAACTCTTTAAAGTTAGATCGCCAAAAGCAGTCATTCACCAATTAGTATAAAAGGCTTAAATGGGTGTTTCCAGTGCTTCCCAGCCATCTGAGGGGTAAGAGTTTCTTATGGAAGAGGGGAAGATGATGTTGGCTAGAGAAGCCCTGAGGGCAGATGGAGTCTTGGGGGCTTTCAGTGTGGGATGCGGAGGTTGGTGAGAATGGCAGACAGCAGGGAAGAGGGACAGGAGATGTTGGGGGTTGGAGGAAGTCAGGAGAAGGCTTTTGACAAAACTGAACATGTGTAACCAGGACAACCATGTTCCCAGTTGTTTATTTTTTTCCATTATAAGTAGGGTTGCTGGGTCTGGGTATCTCTGGCCTTGAATGTCTATCCAACCTCCCCAGGCCAATCTTTATAATAGTCTTCCTCAGTCACAGCCATTGTATGGGACCCTGAGCCCAGTACCATGCCATGCCCACTGCCCCAGCTCCCTCCTGCCAAGCAGAGAGCTCAGAGTCTTCTGGGATCCATTTAAAACAGTGGTCTGGGTAAATCCTTTGCTGAGCCTTCGGCATTGCTTCACACTCCACCTCTGAGCCTCACACCACTATGAACCTCGCATACCAGGCTGCCGTCATGTATTAAACACCAGCTTTGCTCCCTGACAAGGGCACAAAGCTCATCAGCCATGTGCTCAGTCAGTAGATATTTTTGGAGTACCTACAATGTGCCAGAACTCTTCTACGTTCTGGAGATTTCAACAACAAACAAAACACACATTGGCAGCCCTCACAGAGTGACTCGCTATCGAGGAGGATGGACAACAAACAAGTAGCCAAAGCAAATATGTGATTATCAATCGTGAGACATGCTAGGAAAGGCATGATTAGTGTCTAGGGGGTGGGCTATGGAGACAGAATGGTCCAGGGAGGCCTCTTGGTGATGGATAACGCAATAGAGAATTCGCTTTCATCTACCCAACACTGGGTGAGCGAGACCGTATCATGTGATGGACTGGAATTTGGATTTTAGAGGTTTGCTTCCTGAAGACCATGTCCCCAGACAACTCTCCCAACAGCCTCAACAGTGTCCAGGACTTCAGTTTTAGGGTGGACAATCCCGAGTTCCAGGGGACTGCTTAGTCTGCAGGAAACCAGAGGGCAGCTGACGGTGCTTAGAGTGACCAGACATCTCTCAATTATTGCATGTGACATAGGAGCATTGGGTGTCTGTGCAAATATCCCAGCTGGCAAAATCTCAGAAGCAATGGAGGGAGAGCCCAGTAGAATTGTGAGTTACAATATCAGGAGCTGCAGACCAAATTAGCCTGATTGGCCCTTTCACTTTTCAATGGGGCAATGGATATGGACACAGCCTTGGCCAGAGTGACAAACCACAGTGAGGTTGTGACAAAGAAGTAGCTGTGAGAAACCAGCCCTAGAAAGGTGTCCAGATCTCCTGGCCTGTGGTCAGCCTGGTCAGGGTGACAGGATGTGACAGAAGGAGATTGCATCTCTATTGGGTTTCCTCCCTCACTTCCCCTGGCGGCCACCTGCCACGTGCTCAGAGAAAACAAAGCCAGGTCCAGGAGCCTGAGAAACTGGGGGGATAGGGGTGCAGTGGAAATAATGGGGTCAAGTTCAGATCCTACATCCCTGAAAGAGATCCTCCCTGCCTATAGTGCCCAGATTTAGCAAATAAAAACAAAAGACACCTAGTTAAATTCAAATTTCAGGTAAAGGACTGATTGTTTAGCAGAAATGTATCCCATATTGCATGGGACACACTTATACAAAAAACAAATACATTTGTTGCTTATCTGAAATTCAAATTAAATGGAATGTCCTGTATTTTCATCTGCAGCCCCATTTCCCATTTCCAGGGAACCATTCTGCCTTGCACCTGGCACCCCCTGAAGGCCTCAGGCCTCCGATACAATAATGATAGCAGTTTGGCAGCGACGGCACTAAGTAAGTGTTATATTTTAGTTCAAGTTCACAGAATAGGCCAGATCACATTTTTTCTAATGCCTGGCCAGAGACTCTTAAAAAAAATAAACGAAGCATTTAAAATAAACCAAAAAGACAGACTGAACTATGGTGTCCTGGCTCTCTTAGATGCAGTGGGAACCTAAAAATCACAGAGAGGAGGTTCCTCTTTCCAAGAGCCTGGGAAGAAGCATAAAGGTTCCTTTGTGACCTCTCTTTCAACCGGGGGCAGCTGGGATTCTGCGAGAAACAGGCGTGCAGCTATGAAACTGCCTGGCCATGGAGGCTGGACTTGGTCCATGAGGACCAGAGGCAGGGTTGAGCCTGTAGGTCACCTGTCACAGGTGCCTCCAGGGAGGACGAGTTCAGACAGGATCAGAACCAGAGGCCTTTGGTGATGACTGTGGGTCAAATCCAACACAGGCAGGACCAGGAAATGAATGGGAGGGGCATCCAAAGTAGAGCAAAAGCTGATCCGGATCAGGGCCACAGAGAATCAAGTTAGGAGGACCATGGATCCCCACCACAGGAGTCTGAGACCACACACATAGGAAAATCTGACCAGACTAGGGGTTCTTAGTGCCCCCTTCCCCCCACTAAGTGCCCGGGGACATGTGACAATGTCTTGGGAACATTTGGGGTTATCACAGCAGGGTGGGGCGATGCTAGTGGCATCTACTGGGTCCAGGCCAGTAGATGCCACTAGCATCACGCCACCCTGCTGTGATAACCCCAAATGTTATCTGTACAACAAATAATTAACCCCAACTGCCTAAAGTCTGAGTCCGAGGCTGAGGCTGAGGCACCCAGGATGGATGAAAAGGCTTAAGAAGAACAACATCCTTCCTCACGAGTGGCCTGGAGTTTCCGCAGCCCCACACTCTGAGAGCCCAGGAGAGGTGTGATAAGAACCACCCCCTAAGCTAGAAGGACCACAGGAAGTGAGAAATGAGGGGAGAAACTCCTCCAACCAATCATTCCCAGTGGTTATTTTGCCAAAGGGAAAGCTTATTAACCAATTACAGCAGAGATTTACGGAGTGGAATTACATTTTCCTTTAAGTGGGACCAACACCAATCCCTCCCAAGCTGCCAGCAAACTCTATGGGGCTCTAATGTGACCAGAGACAGTCAGCTAATAGAGCCTGGCGTTAATGGGTTCCCAGGGTTTCTCCTTTAATTGTTTCCACGGCGCCCTGTCTCGCCGGGGTATTTGTCTTGGTACATGGGCACCAATGGTGTCCATAGCATTACACACAGGATTATGAGGGGATTTTTCATTATTATTTCATCTGTAATTACAGGTAAGATCAGTTGATTATTTAGAAATGCTGAAAACATTTTAATTGAAATGGTCAGTGACCTTTCACTGACCCTGTTATAAAATATGCCGTAGTGTGCTCTGCGATTGGATTCACAAGGAGAGTCCCTGTTTTAAACCAAATTATGAGCATTATTTAAAATTTTGGATTTGAGGGTTTTGTTTTTTTTTAAAGATGTATGGCATAGTTGAAATGAGGTCAAGTGGAAGCACTAAAAAATTTAATTAGAAATGTCTTCACGTGCTCCCCGCTGCTGTAACCTCACAGAGGTTGTCCCTGGAGGGCTTGGAATCATCGGAGATGGCCTGTCCTTTTTTTTCTTTCTTTTTTTTTAAACTAATAAGAAGGGGCTATGATCTGTTCCCATGTATTCAGTGGGGATTCCTGGGGATCCAGATGACAGAGGGCAGAGAGGAAGGAGCCCAGGGAAGCCTTAATGGCAAGACAGGGACAAGGGCCTCTCCTTTGGCCTCAGAGGCTGGCCTCAGCAAGAACATTCACTCATTTATCCAGAACATTCCCTGAGCACTTTCTATGTCTCAGTGCTGTGCTGTGGGAACCCAGAGGTGAATGAGATGCCATCCCTGTTCTCCAAGATCACAGGGATGAATGCAACCAACAGGATGAAACAAGCAAAACAAAACAGCACATTTGCTTAATATCAGAGAAGCGTGTGCAGGAGTCAGTGGAACCAAAAGGCAAGAATGGTCAACTCTCCCTGTTGCATCAACTGTTAGACTTTCCCATGATGTAGGTCTTGAAGGACATGGACTTGGAGGAGGAAGAGGGAGGGAAAGGAGACTCCAGGTAGAGGACACAGTTTGTGCCAAAACACATGCATTCGGTGGAACGGTTCACCAGAATTCAATGATGTTCAAGCCTTCCTCTGGATCAAGAGGGCCGGGCGGGCATGCCAGCCATGGCAGGGAGAGATGCCGGGAAGCAATTCAACTTGGAAGAAGGAGGGTCTTCTACCTGTTTAAGCCCACTCTCGGGCCCCACCAGTCAAGGGCCAGCTGGTATGGGCTATGGATGTGTCAGGGGTTTAGCACTTGGCTGAGCTTTCAGTGGATTTCCAGGAGAACTGCACTGGCACTACTGAGGAAGGAATCTTGGGAGACAAGCAGAAGGACCCCTGGATTCTTGGGAGGCTTGGCTGGCAGTGAGGGATGGGAGAGGAGGCTTCTTGTCCTCCCTTCTGCTGCTGAATCCCATTGTCGGTGAATAGTTCGAGCTATTGTGACTGTTATTGCTACCACCACCAGTTATAATGTGCCTATGGTGGTAGGCATCTTTCTTCATTATTTTTAATATTTATAACAACCCTGCATGGTCAGGTCTATTTAGAGACAGCCTTCCCCTCAGAACTACAGTGAAGAGTTATTAGCCATCAATAACTAGATTAATCCCCCTATTACATACTAAGAGCACATGCATGGAGTTGCCCAAGTGAGCAGCAGCTTGATGCAATGCAAAACCCACAGTTAGAGCATCTGCCCCAGTGGTTTTCAATATGAGGCTCACATTTGAAAAAAAATATATATTTGTTTACTCTATAGACTATGTGTGGCTTCTTTCTTGGGCTCATATTCTTATGGGCCAAACCTCCTCCACAGCAAGTGAAATAGAGGTAAATGGACTGCCAGTTGCTTTGAGGATTCCCCCAGGACAGTGGTTGGCAAACTGCGGCTCATGAGCCATGGTTTGCTGCTCTGTTGACTAATGAGTTTGCCGACCACTGCCCCAGGACATCCCAAAGTAAAGTTTGCAGATGCCACATGTATCAGTTAGCTTTGCTGCCTAACAAAACCATCCCCAAAATGTAGTGGCTGAAAGCAGCAGTCATTATCATTGCTCACATATCTGTCTGTAGGCTGAGGGTCAGTTGACCCAGGCTAGGTCTGGGTCCAGGCTGTGGGTTGGGTTCATGTCTATTTTATACAGATCCCATTTTCCTTAGGCTGGTGGTCCCCTGGGAGTATTTCCTTTATGGTGAATGACAGGGGAGTAAAAGGGCACGTCCAGCAATGCGAGAGGTTCCAATCCCCTGCTTGTGTGTCTACTCATATCCGTTTGCAAAGCAAGTTACATGGCCAAACTCACGAGAGACACAGGTGGCGGAGTCACTTCTTACCCGCCTCAGTGATGACTGGTGCAGGCATGGGTGGGATCTACAGCCAGGGGGTGGTATCAGTGAGCCCTTTGCTGGACAATCTAAGTCAGGGGCTGTTACTACCTGCCTTATGTTGGAACAGAGAAGTTTACAGTTACGAGTTTGTATTTTCCAATCTGAGAAATACAATTATGGTTCATTCTTTGAGAGTCCCGAGTTGGAATTTTGCCAAATAAGTTGCTTTTATAGGTGAATCTGACTCTTATTGCATTTGAAAAATAAATATGCACTAAACGTAATTAACGCATGTTGGTTCATGAATAATACACTATTTTACAACTCTTTGCCGAGCATAATGAGACAAGCTATGAAATTGAGCATGAATGCTTTATTATGTGATTGCCAACTGTTTTATTCGATACTGAACATATTTATTTCTTCTGCCATCATGTGTGTTATCAAGCCTTTGCTTTTTAATAAATTAATTTTCTAGATATCTATGGGGGTCTTTGTTTGAAATCTGGCTGAGGGCAAAAATAAAATTAATTGTGTGGTCTGTGCTAAACTACTGATGTTCGGTGGCTTGCAAGTAAGCATCACACAAGTATGATGCTTTTCAGCCCCTGCAGAAAACACTGTGTGTGGCACGTAAGTGTGAAGGGCAATGCTGCTCCAGCCAAGGACAGTGTGAGAAGACCCAAAAGGCCTTGAAATGAAAAAGTTTGCTTCCCCATGAAGGTCTTTGGAAGACGGACAGATCTCTGATCAATTTCTTGAAATATTTGATGAAAGTAAAAGTTAGCAGTCAATCCTATTCTGTTCTACATACTTATGCTTATCTACCATTTTTCAAATGTCAATGTCACCTTCTATGGGGAGTTTTGTTGGCATCCCTTCCTCTTCCAATGAGGCAGAGCTGGGTCATCTTTTATCTGATTCCACCCTCTGCTGACCCATGACAGCGTTCATCATTGTTATGTTTTTCCTTAGTCATACTGTCCCAGTTGTGACAACTTTGGGAGAAGACATCCATCTTGGATCTTCATAAACAGAACCCCTAGGGCTACCACATAGAGTCCAATGTAATGTTGCCCCCTACAGTTGGGTAAGGGGCCCTCAATGATCAGTTTTTGGATCTGCATCCAGTCCTCAGTCTGAGCTTTCGGGCTAACACAATGCTGCATATCAGGCTATTAATCAGCATTGATGTTAGGAGATGCTTAGCAATTGTTTGTTGAGTGAATAAGTGACCTATCCTAGAAATTGACTTTCTCATTTTTTAGGCAAAGATCCTTCTTCATTTCATGAAAAAAACTGCCAGGGTAGTTGTTCATTAAGAATGGCCTGTCTTGATGGTAATACTTTTCCAAATGTTATTGAACTGGAGTGTTATTTCTGGAACTTCTGTCTAATCCTATCAAATACATTGGACAGTTTGGAAGGAAAATGCAGCTGTGTGATCATCAGTTGTCATAGAGAATAAATAACTCAGACATACATTTATCTGGACACTTTGGTTTTTTACTAGCTGTCCTTTAACCAAACCTCTCATAATGTCCATGTGTCGTGGGTGCTAGGCAGGGAGGGCGTAAGCCCCAAACCTTGTCTAATATTGGATTATGTTTCTAAGAGCCTTCTCAGTGTGCTTCTGTATGATATTGATTATAGTATTAGAATGTATCAGGGCTCCAACTTTCTTACACAATAGGGAAATTGTCAAGTCAATTGGAAGTACGTCTAAATTCTGGACTATTACATAGATGCTACCCAAAGTGGAATTATTAACATGAAAATGTTCTTGTACAAAGTTTGTAAAGTATGGAAGTGTCTTAAATAAGTGTGAGGGTAGGAAGTAAATATGCCTATATTCATATCTTCCCACATTGACCTCTTGCCAACAGAGCCATTTTAAAAGAACACAGTGTATTTTAAGTCTTTTTTATGTGTATATTGTCTACATAGTTAATGTTAACATCTTTATAACACTTTCTCTCTTGTTTTCTTCTTTTTGCAATATGAGTACCCCTTTTATAAATGGACTGGAGTGAGCCAATGGATAGAAAGATAAACAGGCTGAGGCCTGATAACTAGATAGGCGAGAACACATAAAAATCACACTTGAACCAAATGGTGAAGTGTTTTCTCTCTGTGCTTAGCACTGAGACACTGTCAGTTAATTTCCACTCCCATCAACTTTTAGGACCTAGACTGCACTCCTGTAGGACTTTCTGTAGGTGCAGGTGCATAGCTGATTTAGCTTAAAAAATCAAATGCAGCAAGAACTCATGTCCAGTTGTACCCTAGAAACCAGGTCAGAATACCAAAACGGTGGCACCTCCCTCTACCACCCTCACCCAGGTCATTAAACAGTCCGCCCCAACCGCCTTGGCTTTGGAGACCTCGATATCCTGTCCCAGAAGAGCCCCTGGCAAAGAGCGGGCCTGGGGGCCTCTCCAGCTGAGCCCCACCCTCCCGGAGGCATCCAGGTGGGCACAGCGCCTTGGTTTTCCTTGCTATTCTGCCTGGAAGCTATTTCCCCCCATTTTTTCCAGAGGCCAAATAATGTGACTACATGGAAGAACATAACGTTTCTTATTTTAATTTGCTTTTGGGGTGATTTTTAAAAATAGGTACTTGAACCAGACCAGCCTGACAAACTGCAGCCAGTTTTAGACAAGTGACGATTGTAAATTTTGGGCAAAGAAATGTTACAGAAATGCAGCCCTATGCCATAGCACTAGAAAAAGACATGGTTGAGGGGAGGCAAGGTCAGTGAAATGTGTGCCCTTGACTTCGAGCCCAAACAGAAGGGTAACCAAGGATCCCAGGGACCTTTCTTCCTGTTAAGTAAGTGCAAGTTTGTCCAGGAAAGTGGGAGCATAATCTTAGAATGGCAGCTTCGGAAAGGCTACCCCTGATGGGAAACTGATACCCATTGCAAACCAGTGTGTCAACTGCTTTCCCAGGCTTGATGTGATTTTTTCCATCTTTAAAAGCAGCCACATGGAGTGGGCATTTTCAGGGCAGCTTTGCAGACACAGGGAGGCATCATTTCTTGCTGAAGTGTCTCAGCTGTAGAAGCAGGATTTAACCCGTGCCTATGCCATTGCATGCGGTATCCCAGGCTGGAGCATCTTTGAAATTAATGGCCTGTTTTTACAGGTGAGAAAACTAAGGATTGCCCAGTTTGCTCAAAGCCACCCAGAAAGGCAAGGACCGGGTCTGGGCCAGCCTTCCTATACCTGATGTCAGGCTAGTGCTCAGGAGGGGGATGGCCCACGCTCTGAGCCATAGTCCTTCCCCCGCAGGCATAGCTGCTGCGCACACTGGGCATTCCCTCTGCCACTGCCATTGGTACCCAGAGAAGCCCACCTTAGCCAGGCCACAGGACAGAAGTCATGGCCAGGGTGTGGGAAAGAGTTTCTCCTGTCCTCACCTCCTCCCGTATCCGCTCCTCAGAAAGGCTCTGTGCAATTTCATTCTAGAAAGTTAACTATCTAAGAACAATGGATGTTTCTGAAAGCAAATACTTTTCTACAGATTTACTCAGCAAGTATGTAATTAAATGCTAATACCATCACTGGGTGATTGATGTTTACCTCTTCAGAATGGAGGCATCCGTGTAGAGTTTTTATTATAATTTTCTCTCCAAATTGATGAGTCCCTTTTAATTAGATGTATGCCAAACACAACATCTAAAAAAGCCTATAAAAATGGAGTTCAGTTCCTACCCAGGCTGCTGCGAGCTCAGAGCCACAGAGAAAGTGAATTCAGGACCTGTCTCACCACGAAATTAGGACAAAACTCAGCATCTTGCACTTTGAAATGGAGAGAAGATGTCCCAGCCCAAGATGTCTTCATCAGACCCTCTGCCTGGAGACAAGCTCCGGTCCACCGGCCGCGCTCCTGGGTGGCTCCGTTAGCAAGCGCAGGGCCCCGGCAAGCAGCCCATTCCTGGCCTCATTGCCGTGTCCTCACTGCCTCTCCACAGATGGATGGAAGTTCTGAACGGCCTGCACGCTGCACGCCATTCGTCCCCCCTCACTGCCCAGCGCAGAACAACAGGCCCCAACTGTGGGCTGTTCATAATTTTCTGACACTTTTATGGCTCCTGAGCTCAGGGCCAGGGCAGGCAGCCCCCTCAAAGTGCAGAGTGAACTCCACAGACCAGGGAGGGCGCTCTAACTGCAGACATAGGCCATGGCAGCTCTTAATAGACCATCAAGGAGACGCCCTGCAAAGTGCCTGTCTTCTAGGTGAGCGTACCAGCCCTGTTGTTTTCATGGCCCATCCAACCCTGTTTACAAGGGGGCTGGTGTCATTCTAGTCCAGAGGGGAAAGGTTTAAATTAAAGAGACTTCACTTCCTTGATGGCCCAGGTCCCGAGGAGCCTTTAGCCTCACACGTCCACTTGCTTGATGCTGAAGCTGTATCTTTGGAGGAAAGAAGCTCTGGGAGGGCATTTGATGCACCAGGATCACCCAGCTGGATGGGGGGAAGGGGGGCTAGGACCTGTCTGATTGGGCTTTGCCTACTGCACCATATATTTTCTCCAAGAGCATTTCTGTTCTTCTGGATCCTTCCATTACCCCACCCTGGCATTACCCACCATGCCCCACCCCAGATCTAGCACAGTGTTGCTGGAAGGGGAAACCAGGTCCACTTTGCACAACTTCAGGGGGCGCTGTTCTCCCTGGAGTCTGTGTAAATGATCCTTCTGTTCCAAGATCTGTGAAAGTGCACCCTGGTGGAAGCCTGGAGAGGGACCTCCAACTGCCCCCATCCCAGCAAATGACCTCAGAACTCAGGGACCCAAGTGGAGCCCCAGGAAGACTTGCATTTTCAACCATAGTGAATATGGGCAGAGTGCCCCTTCCTCCCACCTTTCACATCTGCCTTCGTGTTTCTGTCAACATGGTAGCGATCAATGCGCCAAGCCCTGAACAGGGCCGGAGTGCTGAGGGAGCACTGGCCAGGCCTCTGAATCACGAAGACCCATCTGTGAGAGCCTGCAATCGCAGAAGTGCACCCAGCTGGTCGGGGAGGCTTGCTCTCCGAAGCTGTGTGAATCATCAGGGCACCTTCCTGCCCAGGATTAAAGTCAGAGCAGGACCTGGTGAAGCGATTCCCTTTTATTTGACTGAGGAAGCTCAGGGTGCTGATAGCAGGGAATCACACTGATCTCATTTCACTCTCATTTAGACAGATAAATTAAAGCTGTTTTTCTCAGTTACGCCTATTTTCTTTCTAGATGGCGTATTTGAATCCTATCCTCTCAAATACCTTGTCACAAAACTCAGGGAGGAAATGTTAAGTCCAAAATAGTAAGTTACCATCCAGATTCTAAGAAGTTGCCTGCATTTCTCTCAGTCAGAAGTCACAGTAATATTGCTGATATTTTTATGTCTAAATACCTCTTTCAAGGATTTGTGATGAGTATATGTATTTAAAGTCACATAAGATACATAAGTTACTTTTTTAATAACATGTTTTGTTTTCTTTAACTTGACATTAGCAGAGATCAACTGCACAAACAAAATCTGTATGTCAGCTTATCCTTTAGTTAAAAACTTTTAGTAATACCCAGCCGGTGTGGCTTAGCAGTTGAGTGTCGACCTATGAACCAGGAGGTCATGGTTCGATTCCCCGTCAGAGCACATGCCAGGTTGCGGGCTCAGCCCCTAGTGCGGGGCATGGAGGAGGCAGCTGATCAATGATTCTCTCTCATCATTGATGTTTCTATCTCTCTCTCCCTCTCCCTCTCTGAAATCAATAAAAATACTTGGAAAAAATCTTTTAGTAAGCAATAATAAAGCAAAAAGTGGAAAGGACTCTAAGGACATGAACAACCCAAGTTCTGAAAAAGCTAGGTGTGGATGCTCAGGGCTCACACGAGTGCACCAAGGTGGAGAGGTGAGGAGCTGAGCCACTGGAGAAGCTCATTCAACCTTGGCAGAGGCCAGACTCCAGCGGAGGAACGCTTTTGCTAAATACTCACCTGGCCAGGCCACAGGCAGTGGTGTTTAGACACACACAGCCAGGAAAGCTATAATTCAGACGGCCCTCCAGGTTAGGTAAAGAGATAAAGTGACCCAGAATCTTCTATCTGCTTCTGTTTTTTCAAATGTTCTTCTCTGAGCCTGATGCAGCCCACGTTCCCCATCTATCCTGTGGAACTTGAAAGCCATTGCCTCTGTGTAACTATCAGCCCAAGAGCAGCCTTTAGGGTCAGTCAATGACTGGAGTCAGCCACGGCTCTGCCATCAAGCCTGGAGAGCAGTGGGCATGCTGACAATCATAGCCGTTGTTCCTTGGTTTAGAACTGCCATCAGGGAATTGTAGGAAATGTGGGAAACCTAGGTAAGCATAAAGAAAAAACGCAATCCACTTTTCCTCTTTCCAGAGATAGCCATTATTAACACTGTTCAGTTCTCTCTCTCTCTCTCTCTCTCTCTCTCTCTCTCTCTCTCTCTCACTACATCATTTATATGTACAGGAACACAATATACATATTTGTTTAAAAACAATGGGATCATACCTTACAAACTCTTTTATAACCTACATGTTTCGCCTAATGTGTTGAAAACATCTCAGTCCGTTAAATTTCTTTCTCGGTATCAGTTCATGATAGTCCGAGAGCCCTGCTCCCAACTGTTGGATTTTGAAATTGATTTCAGTTTTTCATCATCATTAATTATTGCTTAAGAAAAACATTTCTCTGTGTTCTAGAGAACAATATTGTTTCTATTAACAAACAGGTATCTTAAGAAAAAAATTAAATACAGTGGCCTGTGTGCAAAGGGTTTGGGTTAAACATAGTTAAATAGTTTATTTGTTTTTAATAATGGGACTTCCTGGATTCATTAGTATGTTAATGCAGCCTTTGAATTCCAAAGCTCCTGACACCTTTACACACATGCACACTCTCCCCATCTCCCCCCACCCCTCTCTATCTCTTTAACCCTCCTAATTCTCCCCCGCCCCCATCTCTCATCAACTGTCCAGGCTGGGATTGAATTAATATTTAGAATTTGAATTTCAAAGGATCTGGTTTGCTTTATTAATAATGCTCATTGTGATTTTATTTTAAATAGTACCTATTACTGCTAATAATATCTTTTGTTACCATGAGGTTAAATATATATAGAGAGATATAAATATATGGATATCTATATATGGCTATCTATATACTAGAGGCCTGGTGCATGAATTCCTGCACTGGTAGGATCCCTTGGCCTGGCCTGCAGGGATCGGACCAGCCCTCCAACATTCCCTGAGGGGTCCCATATTGTGAGAGGGCACAGACCAGGCCAAGGGACCCCACCAGTGCACGATTGGGGTGGGGAGGGGCCACGGGAGGGCTCCACTGTGTGTCCAGCCTTTCTCATCCAATCCTGATTGGTGGGACCTCAGCAACAAGCTAACCTATCAGTTGGAGCATGTGCACATCATAGCGACTGGTCAAACGGTCGAACAAATGGTTGGACACTTACTAGTAGTATATTAGGCTTTTATTATATAGGATACATATATATCTATATTTCTCTGTATATGTGTGTGGGTGTTTTTTTCCCCCATGTTTTGAGAGTATTTAAGCTGTGAAGGTGTCAGAATATTTATGGGAGATTTATGCAGGCTTCTAGAATGTTCTGGAATCTTGTTCAGGAAAGAGGGTAATCTGAATTTTTTCCTAAATCATCTAAGATGTAGTGGCCACCTCTCTCCCTGAAGTGGATCTGAAGGCAGCCACTAATAAAAGTGAAAACAAGGGCTTCATCATAAAGTCCTTCAATTCTAGGCCACGCCAGGTAAAATTCCCCAGGACCACGGCTAAGGGTGAGCCCCATCGCAGAAAACCAGGCTGAGGATTCTGAATTTTCACCAATATGGCCCGCACCTCTTCAGACCTTCCCAGGCGGCTTTTCAGCAGCAGAACAAGCACAATCGCAAGCTTGGCAAGACAGCCTGACCCAGAGTTTAGCTTGATCCTTTTGCTTTCAGCCTTCTTCTGTTTTGCTGACACAAAGCTCCAGCCCTGTCTTGTCTTGGTTCCAGAGGGAGCGAGCATTCCCTACCCGGGGACTTGATCGGGCCTCCCCGAGTGAGATTCGCCCAGCCACATACCAGACAGGCAGAGTATCTGGGGGAAATGAACCCCTCCCAGCAAACCCACCGGGGTGAGAACACACATGCTTTTCTAAAATAAAAGCATGTGCGGCCCACTGCATAAAAGCAGCCAGTGCTGCAGCTAGTGGGGGAAACACATAAGCCAGAATGAGCCAGAGAGGCTGGGGTGCTGGTGCTGGTCTGGATAAGGTGTTCAGATGGGGTCCAAGTGGTGTTGCAATTGTTGATTGACAAGGAACAGAAGCCATGACGTTCCCTGACTGAACAACTTGTAGTAGCTTGGCTGAACTGAGGGGTTTTTCTGGCAGAGATAAAAACCAGCCGTGGGGGCAGCCCCAGAAAGGTTTCTTGCTAGTAGGTAAGAAAATAATCAGACTACGGTATAGCTGTTCACGGAATACAGGCTCCTAGGGGCATTACAAGATTTATCAAGGATTTCTTTAGCTTGAAATATACAGAACTGTGTATGGAGTGCAGTCACAACTATATAAAATTAAAACGTAAAAACTACAAGTGCATTTTAAAATAAAATGTCAGCCTCTTTAGTGGTTGTCTTGGAGTGATGAGACAGTGGCCACATTTGCTTTTCTGGTACCCCTCCCCCCCCTCCTAGTTCAAAAGCTGAGCATTCATTTTAACTTTCTAATAAAAGCACAGTAAATTTTGTTTAAAGAAAATTTCTAAGTAAATTCTTATATCTAAGACTGACTGTATTTAAATGCAATGGTAGGACTTTTTTTTTCTTCACTGAATGAATATCACAAGTCGTATTGAAAGGACATGGAGAAAGAATAAAACCATATTCGGGCAGGTTCCTCATGGAAACCACATTGGTTCAGCTTCAGAGGCGGCCACACAAGCTGTGCACAGGAAGGACGACAAGGGAGAGATGAGGTTGAACCAGTGAGAGAAGCCACAGATGCGGAGTGGTTTGCAGGCACACGGGCTCAGAGAGGTGAACTTACTGGGCCAACATCACAAAGGAAGTGATGGCCCCAGGATTCAAACGTCCTTGTTGGTGAAAAGGGGACAGCAACATTAAACTCCAGAGCCGTGAGATGTAAATGAACAAAACCAGTGTTTCAGTGCAGCCTCTGGGCACTCAGGAAGTGACACATGAGGAAGGTGCGGTTCCTCATCTGGGTGCCCGACCTCAAACGAGAAACTGTCCCGTTCCAAAGAAAAAGGACAAGCACCGCGGGAAATCAGGGCAGCCAGAGGTGGACTAGGAGCCTCTTCCATCCCAGAGCAGGAGGGAGAGCCTCTATTTGCATATCCCTATTTGGAGAATTGAAGGAAGCTTTCCTTCTCTCACCCCTGAGAGGCAGGAGGGCATGGCCTTGTAAACAGATCAGCACTCTCTGAGTGTGCGGCCCATTGCATAAAAGCAGCCAGTGCTGCAGCTAGTGGGGGAAACGCATAAGCCAGAATGAGCCAGAGAGGCTGGGGTGCTGGTGCTGCTCTGAATAAGGCATTCAGATGGGGTCCAAGTGGTGTTGCAATTGTTGATTGACAAGGAACAGAAGCGATGACGTTCCCTGACTGAACAACTTGTAGTAGCTTGGCTGAACTGAGGGTTTTTTCCTACCCAAATCAAATGTAGAGTCACCCAGAAGTGCTACTTGAATTAAAATTGTGAACTTGGTCCAGTGGGAAAATGAAAGACAAAATGCTTATACTTTATTATTATTATTAAATATATTTTTATTGTTGGTAGTATTACTGATATCTCCCTAACCCTAACCCTTTATCCCCCTCCTCCCTGTCCCTACCCCCACTCTCTTCACTACTCTATTGCCCATGTCCATGGGCTATGTATATAAGTATATAAGTTCTTTGGTTTAATCTCTTCTCATCCCCCCAACCCCACATTGAGGTATGCCAGTCTGTTCCATGCCTCCATGCTTCAGGTCTTATTTTGTTGGTCAATTCATTTGTTCTTTAGATTCCACAAATAAGTGAGTTCATGTGGTATTTGTCTTTCTCATATTGGCTTATTTCACTTAGCATAATATTTTCCAGGTCCATTCATGCTGTCCCAAAGAGTAAGAGATCCATCTTTTTTTACAGCTGCATAGTATTCCATAGTGTAAATGTACCACAACTTTTTTATCCATTCATCTACTGATGGGCACTCTGGCTGTTTCCAAATCTTAGCTATTGTAAATAACGCTGCTATGAACACAGGGGTGCATATATTCCTTCTAATTGGTGTTTTGGGGTTTTTAGGATATAATCCCAGAAATGGGATTGCTGGGTCAAACAGAAGTTCTATTTTTAATTTTTTTGAGGAAACTCCATGCTGCTTTTCATAGTGTCTGTACCAGTTTTCACTCCCACCAGCAGTGAACTAGTGTTCCCTTTTCTCCACATTCTCAACTTGTTTGTTGAATTTTTTGATGATAGCCATTCTGACAGGTGTGAGGTGATATTGTGGTTTTAATTTGCATTTCTCTGATGATTAATGACTTTGAGCATTTTTTCATGTATCTCTTGACCATATTTGTATGTCCTCTTTGGAGAAATGTCTATTCAGGTCTTCTGCCCATTTTTAAATTGGATTGTTTGTCTTCCTTTTGTTTAGTTGTATGAGTACTTTATATTTTTTGTTATTAACCCCTTATCAGATGTGTCACTGGCAAATATGTTCTCCCATATAGTGGGTTCCCTTTTCATTTTGATGGTGGTTTCTTTTGCTGTGCAGAAGCTTTTTATTTTGATGTAGTCCCATTTATTTATTTTCTCCTTAGTTTCCTTTGCCTTAGGAGATGTATCCATAAACATATTGCTATGTGAGATGTCTGAGATTTTACTGCCAATGTTCTCCTCTAAGATTTTTATGGTTTCATGCCTTACATTTAAGTCTTTTATCCATCTTGAGTTTATTCTTGTGTATGGTGTAAGTTGGTGGTTCAGTTTCATCCTTTTGCATGTGTCTGTCCAGTTTTCACAGCACAATTTGTTGAAGAGACTGTCTTTACTCCATCTTAAGTTCTTGCCTCCTTTGTCAAATATTAATTGACCATAATGGTGTGGGTTAATTTCTGGGGTCTCTGTTCTGATCCATTAGTCCAGTGGTCGGCAAACTGCGGCTCTGTTGACTGATGAGTTTGCCTACTGACCTAGACTCTCAATTCCACTAATTACAGGTTGTTGTTGTTCCTTGTGATTAAGCCCCCATCCCAGTGGTCGGCAAACTCATTAGTCAACAGAGTGGCAAACCGCGGCTCACGAGCCTCATGTGGCTCGCGAGCCGCAGTTTGCTGACCACTGCATTAGTCTATATGCCTGTTCTTGTGCCAGTACCAGGCTGTTTTTGGTTATAATGGCTTTGGTATAGTTTGATATCTGGTAATGCGATCCCTCCTACTTCATTCTTCTTTCTCCAGATTGCTGCAGCTATTCAGGGTCTTTTATGGTTTCCATATAAATTTTTGGAGTATTTTTTCTGGCTTTGTGAAGTAAGCCATTGGTATTTTAATAGGGATTGCATTGAATCTTTAGATTTCTTTGGATAGTATAGACATTTTAATGATATTAATTCTTCCAATCCATGAACATGGTATATGCTTCCATTTGTTTGTATTTTTCTCTATTTCGTTTTGCAATGTCCTATAGTTTTTCAGGTTCAGATCTTTTACGTCCTTGATTAAGTTTATTTCTAGGTATGTTTTTTGTTGTTGTTACAAAGGGATTGCTTTTATAGTTTCTCTTTCTGAGAGTTCATTATTGGTGTATAAAAATGTCATTGATACTTACCTGGCAAGGGAGAGACCATGATCACGAAGGTATTTTTCCCAGAGTGAGGCATATCCATTGCCCTCATGATGTGCTGATCCCTGCGATTTCCCCAAATGTGGGAAACTCGACTGCATAATTTCTGGTAGTGGGGGACTGCATTCATGCTATCCCCTAAAAAAATGCCATTAATTTCTGGATGTTGATTTTGTATCCTGCTACCTTGCCAAATTCACTTATTAAGTCTAGTAGTTTATTGGTGGAGTCTTAGGGTTTTCTATGTACAATATCATGTCATCTGCAAATAATGACAGTTTTACTGCTTTTCAAATTTGGATGCCTTTTACCTCTTTAACTTGTCTGATTGCTGTGGCTAGGACTTCCGGTACTATGTTGAATAAGAGTGGTAGAAGTGGACATCCTTGTCTTGTACACGTTCTTAAAGGAAATGACTTTAGTTTTTGCGCATTGGGTATTATTTGTCATATATGGCCTTTATTATGTTGAGGTATGATCCCTCTATTCCACTTTACTGAGAGTTTTTATCAAAAGAGCGTGCTGGATTTTGTCGAATGCTTTTTCTGCATGTATTGATATGATGATGTGGTTTTTATCTTTCAGTTTGTTTATATGATGTATCACATTTATTGATTTGTGAATATTGTACCAGCTTTGCATCTCTGGAATAAGTTCTACTTGATCATGGTGTATGATCTTTTTAATATATTGCTGGCTCCAATTTGCTAATATTTTTTTGAGGATTTTAGCATCCGTGTTCATCAGGAATATTGGCCTGTAATTTTATTTTGTAGTGTCTTTATCTGGTGGTTTTGGAATTAGGATAATGATGGTTTTGTAAAAAGAGCTTAGAAGTGTCCCTTCCTCTTGAATTTTTTAAAATAGTTTGAGGATATGTGTTAGTTCTTCTTTGAATGTTTGGTAAAATTCACCTGTAAATCCATCTGGTCCAGGACTTTTGTTTGCGGGAAGTTTTTAAACTCTGCTTCAATGTCATCAGTTGTTATTAGCCTACTCAGGTTTTCTGATTCTTCCTGAATGAGATTTGGAAGATTGTATGTTTCTAGGAATTTTTCTATTTCACCCAGGTTGCCCAGTTTGTTGGCATATAGTTGTTCATAGTATTTGCTTACAATCATTTGTATTTCTGTGGTGTCTGTTGTTATATCGCCTCTTTCATTTCTGACTTTATGTATTTTGGTTCTCTCTCTTTGATTCTTGAGTCTGGCTAGGGGTTCATCAATCTTGTTTATCTTTTCAAAAACCAGCTCTTAGATTTATTTATCTTTTGTACTGTTTTTTTAGCCTCCATATCATTTATTTCTGCTCTGATCTTTATTATTTACTTCCTTCTACGTCCTCTGGGCTTTTCTCGTTGTGCTCTTTCTAAGTCATTTAATTGTAGGGTTAGATAGTTTGTTAGTCCTTTTTCTTGTATCTTGAGGTAGGCCTTAGTGCTGTGAACTTCCCTCTCAGGACTGCTTTTAACGTGTCCTATAGGTTTGGGATGGTTGTGTATTCATTTTAATTTGTTTCCAGGAAGTTTTTAATATCGTGCTTGAGCTAATTGGTAGCCCATTCATTGTTTAATAACATGCTATTTAGCCTCCATGTATTTGGGTGTTTTTGAGGGTTGTTGTTTTTTTTTTATTATAGTTGATTTCTAACTTCATGCCATTGTGACCCAAGAAGACACTTGGTATTAAATCAGTCTTCTTCAATTTGTATAGACTTGTTTTGTGCCCTAACATGTAATCTATCTCTGAGAATGTTCCATGTGCACTTGAGAAGAATGTATATTCTGTTTCTTTGGGGTGAAATGTTCTGTAAATATCAGTTTCCTTGTTGATTTTTTTGTCTGGAAGATCTATCCAGTGATGTCAGTGGAGTGTTAAAGTCCCCTACTTGACTGTATTGCTGTCAATCTCTCTCTTAAAGTCCATAAATAGTGTGGGGGTTTTTTAATGTACTTGGATGCTCCTATATTGGGTGCATATATGTTTACAAGGGTTATATTTTCTTGTTAAATCATTCTCTTTAGTATTGTGAATCGGCCTTCTTTGTCTCTTGTTATGGCCTTTGTTTTAAAGTCTATTTTGTCTGGTATGAGTATTGCTACCTAGTTTTTTTTCCTTTCCTTTTGCATGGAACATATTTTTCCAGCCCTTCACTCTGTCTGTGTGTATCTTTTGTTCCAAGGTGGGTCTCTTGTAGACCATATATATATATATTTTTTACATTTAAGGTTATTTACATGTACATTTAAGGTTATTATTTATAGGTATTTATTTATTGCCATTTTATTTTCTTTATGCCTATGATCTCTCTCTGCTTTTCTTCTTCTTAAAGCAGTCCCTTTAACATTTCTTGCATTGCTTGTTTGGTGGCAATGTACTCCTTTAACCTTTATTGTCTGGAAAACTTTTTATTTCACCTTCAATTTTAAATGACAGCCTTGCTGGATACAGTAGTCTTGGATTTAAGCCCTTGCTTTTCATTACTTGAAATGCTTATACTTTAAATAAAGAGGCTGGCTGCTGGGAGTATTTTATATACTAGTAAATGGTTATGACAATAAGAAGTTAGATATGTAAAAAAATTTAAATGGTAAAACCCAACACTGATAAGGTTGTTAAAAAACCTGTATGTTCTTCTGATTGGAACCCTTCCAGATCATACATGGCAGTATACAGCAGGAGCCAAATAGGAGCTCTTAGATCCCATGGTTTCAGCTCTGCAAATGTATGCCGTGGAGGTAAATTAAGAGAAGGAAAGCACTGCCTGCATAAAGATACTGAGCCATTAGTTCTAAAAGCAAACACTAGACCTATTCTAAAGGTCCCATAGTGGGAGTTTCCAAATGGGGACCCACCAGCAAGATGGTCTATTAGGCATCTATTAAAATAAATGTGAAAGTGACAAATAAGATAATTTTCTTGGGGGGTGGGGGGAGAGGCGATGAAACCAAATAGTATGAAGACTTGAAAGGTAGTAAACAAAGATGAAAATTCTGTGTTGTGGAGCCTTTCTTTAAAAAAAAAATGCCTCTATTGCCCTGGCTGCGTGGCTCAGTTGGTTGGAGTGCTGTCCTGTGCACCAGAGGGCTGGGGGTTGGATTTTCTGTCAGGGCACATACCCAGGTTGTGGTTTGATTCCAGGTTGGGGCGCAGATAGGAGGCAGCCAATTAATGTTTCTCTCTCACATAGATGCTTCTCTCTTGTTCTCTCTCTCCCTTCCTCTCCCTCTAAAATCAATAAAGACATGTCCTTGGGTGAGGATTGAAAAAAAAAAGCCTCTATTATTAATACATAATATTATCAATAGACATAATTCATAGCAGTTTTTCCAGTGATTCTAAAATTCAAACTAGTTTGGCTGAATGGTGAAAGGCACCAAGAGTTAACACACGAGGCAAGAATTGTTATTTTAGATGCTTTTTTCAATGTAAACTCCTACTGATGGTGCCTGCTGCTGACCAGAATGGGCAGCCATTTTTGCAAGGCCAGGCTTTCTTGCCCAGTGCTGACCCTAACGAAAGCAGTCAGGCCTCCTCCATTGAAATTCAAAACAAAACCACCCATAACCCCATTTTAAAGAGCAAAACCACAAGCCAAAGCTTCAGTCATTGCTGGGGATGCTTCCATTTCTTATTTCCTATTGATAAGTCGCAGAAAGGGCTCCCTTAATCAGTCATGAAAGTGGAAACTGGCTGCCTTTTGAGTTTAAAGAAACTTAGGGAGAGATAGCAACTTAAAAGCACGTGAGTGCAAAGAAGCTGGCTCCCTCTTCCTGTTCTGGGCAGCTCTGGGGCACTGGGGCGATGGTGGAGAACGCTGGACTTTGAGCCCATTAGAAGCTAAGTGCAGGGAAAGGAGGCCATCTGCAAACTTGTTTACAACCAGGACAGGAGAAAGGGTCTATGGAGCTGAAGCAATATTGCTGGGTAAATGCACCTACAGAAACCATGTGTCAAGTTTCTATGAGGCAATGGCCACCAGGACAAGAGCCAGATCAATGCTTAGGCAGGAAGCCAAATAGTCTTCCTTTGTGAATAATTCACCCATTGCATCAATTGGATGTGCATATACTGCTGGTCTATAGGCCACTTGGGCTTGAAGACGATGGACCGGGATTCAAATACTGACTCTGATACTTACCACAGCTAAGGGGCTGTGGATAGGTTACTTTGTATACCACAGTTGCAGCATCTACGAATAAAATAAGATGGAGTGATTTGCCAAGACTAGCAATTGGCACAGAGTAGATGTTCAATAAATAGTATCTGCAATTAGTAGTAGTGATGATGGTAGAGTGGGATCATTATTATAGAATTAAAGTATATATTACATATATAATATAATCATTTATCTATTTACATATTCATATGTCATGAAAGATGGTGAGTAATAGCCTTGGGCTTAGAATAACCTAAAAAAGTAGGTATATCTACTTGCTTACTTGTCCAGGAATTCACCATGAAGTTAGAAGTAAGAGTAATGTGTCTCACAGGAGAAATGGCTCTCAGGGAATGGCGTTTGAGTGGATTCAGGGCATACAGGGCAAGAGGAGGCCTCGGTTTAACTTCATGTACTTGGAGAGCTTTTGGTCAAGTTAGTTAGGATCTTATGCACTGCAGAGAGTCCTATAGACATGAAATTTGTTTGTTTGTTTGTTTTTGTAGCAGGAACTGTGGGAGAGGTTGCCCTAAACTTTGAATTTCCACCATGTGGCACTCAGTACATATTTGTTGAATGATTGTTTGTCTGAAGGCTTAGTATCTAACTTAGGGAGCTCCTTGATTTAGGGCAATACTCACCTCCCCTGGTCAATTTCCTCCCAAATCTTATTGTACCTGCCTGGTGCAGAACCCACTTGGAAGTCAGTCAGCACATACCCGAACAGCACAAGGGGGCAGATAGTCCACAGATTCTCCCTTGGGTGTCTTTGATCTTTTAGACGTCACCTTGGCTGACACTCCAATGTCTGCTTTGCTATGGCTTAAATTCCACCTTCACCAAGTGCCTAAAGTCACTTCTTTGCTTAGCCTGAGACCTCAACATGATGCATCTCTTTGGAAAGGATGTATCTAACTCGTTCAAGGAGCAGTGGTGGCGTTAGTGCAGGGAAGAGGTATGGCTTTGAAATCAAACCAACCCAGGTGTGAATCACAGCTCTGCCATTTATGAGCTGTGTGGACAAGGGCAATTGTAAAACATCTTGGCGTCCAGTTTCTTCATCCATAAGACAGGAAGGGGAAGGCCATCTGGTAGGGTCGTGGACACATTAGAAATCAGATGTAATGTTGCAGCCTGCTTAGCATAGTGTGTAACTCACAATCATCCCCACAAGGATGGGAATTATTTTCAGGAACATAATACCTGGTCATCAAGAATCATTTTCTTCAACGGTTATTTATTAAGCACCTTCCATGTGTCAGGAACAGTTCAAGGCACTGTGGCCACAGTTGTGAACAAAATAGACAAATCTAGTGGGATTTATATTATAGGAGGTGGAAAGAGAAAATAGCAAATAGATACAGAATGTGTCCAGTAGTATTAAATGTTGTGGAGAAAAACTAAGGGTGAGGGTGCATGGATGCAAGAAAGGGGGTTACATTTGAGCAGAGACCAGAATACAGTGTGAGAGGAAGCCATGTGATTATCTGGAAGGAAAGCATTTTATCAGAGGAAACAGCAAAGATAAAGTCCTTGCCCAGGAAGGGTACTTGGCATATTTCAAGAACACTGACTCCATATAGCAGGTGAAGAGAAAGTGCTATCACACATGATCAGAGAGCAAAATGGGGACCAGATTATGAAAGAAACCCTAGGCTGTGCTAAAAATTTGCACTTGACTCAGTGAGATGAGAAGCTGTGTCAGTGAGTGCTGGCTGTGTATGAGTAGTCCCGGAAACTTCATTGCTTCACATAACAAGCTTTTACTTTTTGCCATCCTGCCGGTTGACCGGCTGGGGCTGAATAGTCTAGGATGGCCTCGCCCACATGTCTAATTGTGAGCTTGGTGTCAGTTTTGGTAGCGACCAGGTGTCTCTCATCATCCGGCAGGCTAGCTGGTGGTTGCCAGGTTCCAAAGATCAGCAAGAAAAGGCAATCCCCAGTGCACAGGCACTTCTCCAACTAGACAAGGTAAGTCAGGCGGCTAAGGCCAGGGTTAGTGTGGGAGACAGCCAGTCACAGTGTGGAGACTGGAAATTATGGTGGTCCCTTTTGCAGAGTCTACCTCAAAAGCACTAGAGGGTTTGGATCAGAGAAGTGACATTATCTGATTCACAGCTTTAAAGGAGCTATGATAATAAGGACTTTGTAAGGTTGAATATAGCTAGACCAGAGGAGGTAGCCAGGTGATGGGACACTGGAAAGCAATGGTGTTTGACTGGACTGGGCCACAGAGCCCAGAGGTTCATGATGTTGTGTGGCCTGAAGGTGCCATTATAGTATTTTAGCAAATGCATCCTCCCCACCTTGCCTAATTGGACCTTCTCAGACCCCTGGAATGGCCTAGAAACCAGGGGTTAGTGAAAAGGGGCTGAAGGGGAAAGAACCCCCAAACTGCCCACATTCTAATACACAGAGATAGTCTCTAATGACCAAGAACTTGATAATTACAGGGGGAACAGACCACTGAGGACTGAATAACCCACTATAAGTAATAACTATAATAACAGAACCTCTGTAGGTGAAATTAAACAATAGTCATGTTTCTTTTTCTTTCTTCAACAGAAAGTATGATGCTGGCATGCTAATCGCGTGAGACACCGGGGCCACGGACAGCCACAAAGCACAAAACAAACTCAGAGAAGAAACAAGAATGGTGATTTCCTGGCGTCTACAAGAAGCGCTTTATTTTTCCTCTAGATTTCTTTTCTAAAAAAAAAAAAAAAAAAAGGCAAAACAAAACTAAAACTGTAACAAACATTTAAAGACACAAGACAGACTTCAGGTGATAACATTCAAGCATGCTCTTTTATTAAGCGTAGGATGGGAGGGATGACAGGACTGGTGAGCAGGAGCCCCGAGGAGCTCTGAGCCACTGGGGTGCTGCTTGAAACCGTGAATGAAGAAAAAAGGGAACAGCTTTTCAGCCCACCCCACAATGATCCTGTAAATTCCTACAGAGACAACGCTTCCTTTCCTGCCTGTCAAGGTGTCGGGGGATGCTTGGCAAAACTCATCTGCTATAATTGCTAAAGAATGTTTTGTATAGTTTGGCAAGGGAGTCAAAGGACTAGTACCTTTGTGACTCGCAGCTCTGTCTATGCCACCGAATTCTCAGTGTCATCTCCATCTTCGCTGAAGGGAACAAGGCTCAGGGGCCTCTGCCCAGGAGTTGCCAAGCCCACTTAGACTTGGTCAGAAAGAATGGAGCAATGATCTGGATCAATGCAGCGGAGAAGGATAAACACTCGCTCCTTTCCTGGAGAGAGAAAGCTCCCGACGGCAGTGAGGCTCTGGCTGTGCTGGTGGCTGGGTGGGACAGGGGGCTCCAGGCTACTCTAAATAGAGAGAGAGACTTACTCGTGCTTCTACAATGAGACAGGCCACCACCAGGAAAGAAAAGGGACCCAAGCCTTGGCCAGCCCCAGAAGAGAGATACTGTCCCTTGACCCTTGGAATTAATTCCCTGCCTCCCACTGGTATTTGACATTTTCCCATCTGCTGTGACTATTATTTCCTTTGCTCTGGGGGATCAGTGTCGGAGAGATACAGAAAGGCCTGGATAATAAGTTGGGGGGCTCAGCATGGGCAGTGACGTGCGGACACACAGGGTGGGCGTGTGTTCCGATCACCATCTGAGCTCCCGCTTAGCTGGCCTGGCCGCTGAGTCCCTCCTGGATCAGCCTCTCGCTGAGCGCCCACAGGGCCCGGGCTGTCTCCTCCCTCTGAGCCTCCGCGGAAGGCAGGCAGCGGCAGCAGTTGTTGAAATACATCCCTCCCAGGCCTTCTAGTTCGGGGGCAGCAGCACAGTAGACGGTGGTGGCAGCTCCTTGTTGCTGGGGGGGGAAAAAAGACCATAAGCAATTTATTTAAGAAAAGAGGTGATGAAACGACTTTCTTCTGACTGGGAATCAGCAAGCCTCTCCCCGCCCGGCCCACTTGCTCCTGGATCTCAGCGTGGCTGAGAGGCCTGAGCTCAGCCCAGGCCTGGAAGGTCAGAGGTGAGCAGCCTGGAACAGCGAGCTCATAACTCTCTCTAAAGCTGGTGTGACTCTTTGCACCTCATATAGCAAAGGCTTCAAAAATAAATATGCACATCACTCACGTCAGACCTCTCTCCCCAGCAAAGAGGAAACGATGGCAACCTTCTGCACACGCAAGAAGACATCTGTCCAACCCCTTGACTTCTCAGTGCATAATGCATTTCGACACCAAGATGTTTCCAGAACCTTCTGTCTGGATGAAACCAACCACTCTAATAATGGCCCATCAGGTAGAAACCCCATGCAGGACCGGTGCCAGCCCACTCCAGAACGCAAGTTGCAATGAGTGCTACGGATCACTTTCTGTTCACCTCTGGCGTAGCACTGTGGCTAGGGCTGTGTGTGCGGGGAGGTTCCATATCGTCCGGGCTGACAGGGTACTGTCAGAGATGCTGTAAAGAGGGCAAGAAACCACTTTGCTTTGCAAGCCATCATTAAAAATAATAGGCTGGTGTTCATAGGGAGACACGGTAGGCACAGCTCTAATTTAAAACCAATACAATTTATCTGGCATCTTATGATTATTTATGTGCATCACAGCCCTGGTTGCATCAACTAATTATAGGTTGATAGACAGGGGGGTTACGGAAGAGGATGGAGGAAGGTAACACGGGATAAGGTCACAATTAGAAAAGCATTAAGGACATTTGATTGAGGAAGAAATGGGTTTCTGTCCTCACCCAAAGCTTACCCTTTTCCTGCTCCTACATGGTTTAAATTGTGCCCAAGCAGGGTGCTTAATGGAAAACCATGCCCCACAAATCGTTTGGTTTACATTCACTACAACCATTGGGGGTCATGGTCATTCTGAGGATCAGGGTCTTGAGATGTTCTAATTTTAGGAAAGTGCTACAAAACAGTCTTGGGTTTTGTTGGGGGGAGCTTCAGTGTCAATATCTGTTGTCATATCTAGTTCATGTGAAAACCCCATAGTCAAATCAGTCAAGGGACATGGGTGTGGGGAGAGGGATGGGGAGAGCCTTGAGTTCTGATCCTAGCGGCTTCTTGATAGGCCAGGACAAGCCTCATTAGTTCAGAACTTGAACTCCTGACATGACTAAACTTAATTAAATCGTAATTGGTTTGTTACTTCCCCAACCCTCTCACCATGCCCATCCCCCAAAACAGCCAGCTACTTTCTTAGATTCAGCTCTTTTTTTTGACATTGCTTTGGGTGGTGGCTCAAGTCTAATGGAAATAAGTTCATGTCATCCAAATTTTCTTTCACTGAATTATTATTGCTAATAACTCTCTGTTTAGCACCTGGCACATTTCTCTAAAGAATTTGAGAGGCTTATCTGACTCCTTGCACCTCGTGTGGGGGGAAAAAGTAAGCAAAGTGTATCTAAAGACAAATTGAAGAATTGAGATGCTCGTCCCGCTAACTTAAGCCAAATATCCTTTTGGCCCCACTTCTTAGAGTTCAGTTGGAGATGGTGTTTTGCATAATTTTCTGGATATCTATCTTAGATTTCCATTTTACTTCCCAGCTGCCAAAACCACCAGAGAGTGGTCAGGTGATTTACCATCAACTGTAAGGGATGAGAGAATCCAGCCAGCTCAGCCCCAGATCCAGGCTCTCTACCCCGACTCAGAGCCTTGGAGTATCGGCATTTATAGAGCAGGACAAACTGGCCTTTCTGAGTGCCACCAATGGTGAGAAAAGATGAAAGTAGGCCACTTGGGAAAACACAGAGCGGAATTCTTCCACGCCTGGTGTAATATTTTGCCACTGTGACCTTCTAAAATGATATCAGGTTGCACCCTTGCATTGTTGGAACGGTATTTTTGCAAAGAAATTCTGCACTTGCATTGATTCAAAATAGTCTTGATGAGGGAGCTGGGGGCATGCATTTTCCCTCCATGGAATCTGAGAGCAATTGCAATGACCTCAGTTCATATAAGCCTATATTTGACTACCATGCTGAAAACCAGACATTTTAGAAAAGCCCAATCTTGCATCAAGAGCTGGCTTTGAGTCTTTTTGCCACCAGGCCTGGGGGTGATACACAATCTCAATTCCATTGCAAGGGGTTCTAGTGGGGCACCTGAAAGCAAAGACCGCCTTCTTCACTCAGATCAGCCCGCATTGGGCAAAGTCTCCCTCTGATCCATGCTCAATTCAACTGGTACTCCACTGACTTTCCTGCTGGACAGCTAAGTAGTAATAGGATCTTTCAGTCCCAAGCTCACTACCCGTTTGGCTTCTGGGGGATTCTCTTAGCTGCACCAGGGCAGCCTCTGAGTGCCATCTTCATAGGAGCAGATGTGCTGACAGTTTCAGAACAAGTTCTAATGTTTGGCCCATCAGCTGTTCGGTCTGCCTCTCATCAGGAGACTGAGCCACGTGAGGGGAATCTCATTAGTACATAGGCTGGGCTTGCTGATACAAGATCAAACATTTCAAAACTGATAAACACACATTTAAAAGAGCACTTTCATCACCATCAAATGGCTCTCATGCCACTTTAGGGGGCGGGGGGGGGCATCAGTACCTAATTCAGAAATGATGGAAGTCATATAAAGAGAACAGTGCTACCAACTCCGTTATAAAACACGCGAAGCCACCAGGTCTTGTGAGTTGTCACCACTGTTTACTGATCCATCATGATAACAGCAACACTGTGACATAAGAGCACGGGCTGGAGCTGTGGGTCCCCCTCAACGATTTGTTAACAGTTTCTCAGAAGCCTGCTTATCATGGGAGCTGGGCACAGCGGCTCCAGTCTCCATCCCCTAGAATTGGCTATGAGTTAGGGTGTGGCTGGCACAGTTTCTGGGAAGCCCAGTAGAATCTTTAATCATGCCTGAATGCCACTTCTGATCAAAGGTTTTCGAGCTGCCAGAGGAGAGCTGAGCCATCATCCATCTCTATAGTGCAGTGGTCGGCAAACTGCGGCTCGCGAGCCACATGCTGCTTGTGAGCCGCGGTTTGCCACTCTGTTGACTAATGAGTTTGCCGACCACTGACATATACTACCCTTTACCTCTTTGCACACAATATGCCACAATTGCCTAATCCTCACAGCTTCCAACTACATGGTAACAGTCTAGTCCAGTGGTCGGCAAACTCATTAGCCAACAGAGCTGCAAACCACGGCTCGCGAGCCGCATGTGACTCGTGAGCCACAGTTTGCCGACCACTGCTATAGTGTATGCAAAATCACCCAGGGTTCTTGTTGGGGATTAAGTTAAGAGTATCTTGGTCATAAAGCTTCATCATTCTCCTTCAGAAATCATTTGTCAGATTTGCAGCCCCGTCTCCAGCCACAGGAAGGTAGACTTAGAAAGTAGTTGCTGTTTATTTATAGCTGAGGCCCTGAGACCTAACTTACCCACCCTTCCTAAGCCCTTTGTTGGGATGAAAATATTAAGTAGCCGCTTTTCATCAACATTTATTTGATGACTGCTAGCCAGCAATTTGTAGCTGTCAGCATGGAATCAAAATGAATATTGACTCTTTTAAAGGAAGAGGTACACAGGTTTCTAATAAACAATACATGGTAAAGGAAAAACCACCCACATATCAATATTTGTAATGCATTGGTTAGTACTCTAACCACCCACATATTGATATTTGTAATGCCTTGGTTAGTATTCTAATATAACTCATGTTTTAATAAGGACACATATTACACAATTATTGTTTAGTTTTCAAGTTTCTCTAATTTAAAATGCATGATTATTTAAAAGAGAGTAGATTCCTATCTTAAAGTAGATTTAACTGCAAGATGTATAAAAAATAGACACTGTCACAGAATATCTATCTATAGTCAATGATTCTGAGAGTAGTAGATGTTATAAGATTGCTTTATCACATACCTACAGATATCAGGAGACTGCACAGAAAATGCTGAATGAATCGACTTTTGCAAACAGTACAGAAGTGGAAGGGAATGTGGCAGGGGACGTAGACGGGGGTTGGAACCCCACGGGCAGGAAGGAGAGCCCTTTGGGAAGAGGGCAGCCGTCACTGTGCTGAATTCCTGGAACAAAGAGGTGATGCTAAGTGAGCAGGTGCCTCTTCCTATCCTCAAAGCTTTCCCTGTTCCTCATCTGGGGTCTGTTAGGCAAGACAAACCCTTCCCAAAGGCAAAACTGGCCACCTTTCCGGTGGCCCCGTGAATATGCAGGACAACCTACCGCAGAGCTTTGGCGTGAGACAATCAGTGGGATGACTGTCCACCCCACAGCCTCTGCCTTTCCCCACCTTCCAGTAACACCCTGGAGGAGGGTTTCTGCCATTCGCCTGGACAGTGCCGCACAGGCTTCGGAATTCATCTCTGGATATACATCTGTTCCTTCAGAACAAGGGCAGCTGAAACCTCTGATTTTAAAGACAAACCAAAGCAAGCTGCTCCGAAAGGTTACGAGTCCCTACTGACCAAGAACAATCTTCTAAGCTGACAAAGGTGCCATGGATTGTGTTCATTTTTAGGGCAACGCAGTGCGCACAGGAAGGAGGCTCCCAGGCCTCCCCATTAGCAAGACTGTGGCCATCGAGTTGCCCTCTGCCTCCACTGGGATGCTGGTGTCGCTGAATAGACCAAGGTCATGGAGTAAGTGCTAACCAACCAACATGCCAACTTGCCCCAAAAGTATGCGAGAAGAGAACAGAGACATCTACTCGAAGGACTCTGCCCTCCAAATTGTCCTGCTTTCCTAGAGGCTTGTTGCAAATGAGGCCCATTCACGAGGCAGCATCTATTCACGAGGTTGCAAATAAGGACCATTCATGAGGAGAGCTGACGATTCTTCAGGCAGGCACCATGCAAAAAGCTTGTAAGCACGACATTGTCACCCCACACAGCCTCAGGAGCAGGGCGATTGGATCCCCATGTGTGGAGAAGCCCACTTAGTGTCAGAGGTCAAAAGCAACTTGTCCCAAGTCCTTCTGACATCACACAGTGGACCCTCCCCAGAATGCAGACACGCTGCCATAGAAACCTCCTGCCAAACCTGTGATATAGCCGTTTGCATATTGCCCGACCCCTGTTCTGTGTCCCCATGTGGCCGAAGCTTTCTGTCCATGCCCAGCTACAGTGTGACACCCTGGCACGGCCTGGAATTAAGCGTGGGGTTTGCCCTGTGTTCACCTGAGAAATGTTAAAAGGAGATTTTCCCATTGTTGATTTAGTCCGGAAACTAAACTGAAATTATATCCATTTGGATGAACAGAAGTGAGGATTCAGCGAAACCTCAGAAGGTCCAATAGCAAATGACCCTTAACACAACAGTCACCTGGTTCAACATGCCACCTCCAGGTGCCAGGCTGGCCCAGCTAAGGAACCTTGTCTTGGATGGGAGACTTTTTTCTGAACCACAGCAAAACCAGAGAAACTGAAGCAATCTCCACCTTACAAATCTGTGTATGTATAAAGTGAGCGAGGCCTTTTGGAGGGTAATATCTGACAGGTTAGGTCAGGTTTGCAGGCAAACTCTGTTCCAACCCCCTCCCACCAATTAATTCCTACAAATTAATTCCTACTAATTCCTAACTAGTGACTCCTACAAAGGCTTTACACAATCAGGCTTAGGTACAGGCAGATGCCTCCTGAGCACATGGACACAGAACTGCCCTGTAGCTTTCAGGGGTGTTGCTCACAGCTATTCTTAGCAATTATTATGGAAGGGAAATACACTCAACTTCTCAAACTGAAAAAGCAGAGACCAGGAAAGTGGGTATCTGTTGTTAATAGTGGGAGCTTTAGAAGTCTGAGAAAAGGTCCTAGAGACTGACTTAGCCCTAGCCTCACAGAAGAGATGTGCCAGCACCACGGACTTTGACAATGTGTTTGCATATTTACCTCTTGCTACAAGGTAACAGTTTCTTTGCTAAAAACAGGTTCACACCTGTGAAAAAGACTCAGAAGTTTCTTTTCAGTTGACTGTGTCTCCCACTGTGTGCCCAGTGATACCAGGGACACAGTCTATGAAAAGGCTTGACAGAAGTTATTTGCTGAGGGAGAGTTAAGCAATGGGCTATCCCCCGCCATCCCGAGATGCTATTGGTCCACAACCCATGATCGCAAAGGGTATCTGGAGTGAAATGTTTGAAGGGAAACAAAGGTGACACAGCTTTCACGGGCCTCCATTTGGGGAGAATCTCAGAGGTGACACGGAGCCTTTCTCATTTGCATCCCAAATAGTAAGCCCAAACCAAATGAGGGTACAAGGACCATTCTTCCTGACAGAAGACATGACTTTCTAGCAAGCTCCCTATGGAGTTTTCAGAGATTGACTTTAAGACCGGGACAGAATGACTTGCAAAGTCAGGAGTGTTGCTGTTATTTCTCTGAGAAATATTTGCAGAAAAAAGCCCAGAAGTAGGTGCTGAATGGAAAGTTGGAAAAAAATTTTTTTAAACAAAAGAATATAATTGTCTTCACTAGCCTTAAGTTTGGAGGAGGAAGCAGTAGTCCATCCGGACCATCCAGGGAGGTCCAAAGCCATGTTTGTTTTGGGAAGGTCAGGCGGGAAGGGATTTCCACTCCAGCGGGATTCAAGGGCAGGGTGACCTTCATAGGCTTTCAGGACCTGTGTTTTGAATTCCATGAACTGTTCTGAACTTTCCCTTGAAATAAACGAGGCCCTTTTCATACCTCCTCCCTGTCCCAGAGTCCTTGCCATCTATGGTCCAAGGGTTCTGTGAAAGATTTATGTCTGGTCCCAAAAGAATGGAAGTGTGCAATTTAGAATGATTTCACCTCTCTGGGACCTGCTGCTGCTGCTGCTCTGAGACTCTAACATGCTCTGAATGAGGGAAGGAAAAAGAGACGGCCTAAGGTCCATTCCGGGGGGCAGGGGAGCGGCGATGTTCCTCATGCACATTCCACCTTCATTTGTGTCTGGAATGGACTGGCCCAAGAGGTGGTCTCATCACAGGTGAGAGATGTTGATCATGTCTCATTTCTATGACCGAGTTCCCTGGCAGTGTTTTCTGGAATACCCACATTGCTCAAAGCATAGCTTCTTTTTCAATGGGTTTTCTCTTGCTGGGACGAACACTGCATTGGGTTATCTATTCTCCTGTGGGTTGATTTGCAACAGCTGAGCAGAAGAGCCATAGAAACCTACCACTGAAATACACATCATCCTTTGACATGGGACAAATCTGATGGCCCCTTACAGAAATGTTCCCATTGGGCCACCTCCAAGCTGGTGCCAAAGGAACACCTGAGTGTTTATAAGCAGTAAAAGAAGATTTAGCTTGTGTTAATTTGAAACAGTTTACATTCTTATTCGATGTTTCTAACCTCGGTTATAGCTAGCTCTGTACAATGTAGATAATGGATGCCTCTGTATTTGCCATGTACACTGATAAAAACCTTTGACATGACTGCCAGGCAGAATTAATGGGTTCAGTTCTAATATCAAAGACTGTCTTCAGAGTAGCGGTGAAACAAAAATATCTTCCTTCCCTCTTCGCATAGTCACTCTGCCCAGTCGGCCTGGAAAGCCAAGAGCAGACTGTTCTGTGAGCAGGCAAGACTTCCGGGCAAACCCCAAACAAGCTGTTTGTTTAGATGTTAAGGTGGGACAGTTCACTTACACCTGGGTCACAGGAATATCCTACAACAGTGACTGAAAAGGCATGGCGGGGGGGGGGGGGAGGGGGGGCGACAGATAAAACCCACAGGGTGCTCCGATGGGGCCACATCACAGTGAGAAATTAACTCTTAATTCTGTCATCCAGAAACAAATGCAGGAATAGACTTTGCAGTGATTCAGATCTCAGAGGTAGACCCCAAGTCCAGCCCCACCGTTTCAAGTCACACACAACTGCATTAGGTCTGCGCATGCACTTTCATAGGGAGCTCACATGAACAGATCATTTCTCAGGCTCAAAGACACTGGCCTTGTTAATATTTCATTTAGAACATACTGTGGAGAGTGTCTCATTTATATGACTTCCATAATTAATGGTGATAGCTTAGGCACTGCCTTTACACAGAGAGATCTCGTCACAGTGGTCGATGGGTAATGAGAAACAATAGATATTTCATTCACCAGCAGCTTGTTGCTAGTTAGTAGGACATGATCGTGTGCTCTGTTGCTTTAATTGCCAGGGTACATAATTCTGCCTGGGTGTTAGTGAACATTTTAAAGCACTTGATGCAAATAGGCTAGAAACAAAACAAAGTTTACCTTGATTATGTAACACCTTAGCATAGAAAGTTACACAGGTATGTTTTTTTTAATTGCATTCTATCATGCAAATATTATCTAAATATGCATGTACTGATGACTCATCTACTGTATTTTAGGAAATACAATTAGGCTGCCTTTCTCTTCTCCTATGTAGACTGTAAATAACTGTAGATCTTTCTCTTGTTTCCCTATGTAAATATATGTAAATACTAACAAGCCATGCATGCTGATATCCTAGACAATTTCAGGTAATTTTATAATCTGCAGGCATGTACTTGAACTGGTTTGTTAAAAGGAAAAAGAACACAAAACCTCGCAAACTCTTTAAAGCTGAATAGAAATTAAAGGTTTCTTCCTATACTGTGGTGGCCTCTTTTGTTTGCTGTCTCATCCCTGAACCAAGTTCCCTCAGCTTCTCTGGCCTTCTCCAGAAGAAATACCTGGGCAGGCTCGGGGCCCAGGACAATGGCTGAACCACATAGCTTAGTTCTTTACACACTTTCCTTGGGTCTTCTAAAGAATCTACAATCATAAGATAGGCATCACTGGATTTTTCTAGCAAAAGGATTTGGAGTAGAAAGCATTCATGTTCATTGTTCCTGCAGGTGCTTTACATTCCAAAACCCTATGAAAGAACCCTGTCCTTCCTATTGCAAAGATGCACAAATGAGTCACAACAAGATCCGCATTTGCCCAACATGACAAAATGATCAAATGCCTCCAAAACCCCAACTGGTATTGAAGAGAGCCACAATACAATCCTTCCCAAGGCTCGGTAAACTTTTTCTGCAAAGGGTAAGAGAGGAAATACTTAAGGTTCTGCAGGCCATACAGTCTCTCTCACAACTGCTCAAATTCGCCACTGTTGTGAGAGGAGCCACAGACATCACATATGCAAATGAACATGGTTCCAATAAAACTTTATTTACAAAGTGGGCCATGAGCCAGATTTGGCCTACAGGCCTCAGTTTGCCAACCTCTGCTCCACACCATGGGCAAACTCAGCTGCTCTTCAGCAGACCGTTAACACTTCCCTTTTGAGTATGAGTTTGATGGACAGGGGAATCGTGTGATCAATTGAAAATTCTCCACCTCTTCCCTGCAGGTAGCTACACTATATGCAGAAGTCATAAAATAAGGAGGTGAGCAAAAATGAAGTCCCTTGAGCTTATAAATCAAGCTGTCTTCCTCAGACAAATCTCATTGCCAGGTTTCAATTTAGTTATCTTTTGTTTTCATAAATGGAGATGGAGAAAAAAGTATGAAAGACTAAGGTAAAAAAAAAAAAAGAAATTGAGTGACACTCAGTCTTCAGTGTGCGGAAGGAGGCTATTACCTCAGGTCTCTATGGAAACCAAGCGGCACACCAACTTTTTAATGGTTGGAAAACAACGTTTGTGTTTGAAGATGTTTTTTCTAAGTATGATGCTTCCGTGTAAATGCATTAATTGACAGTTTCCTTCGGGACTTTTTTATTGAAGTTTCCAAACTTAATTTGATGGCACAAAGAACTCTCTGGAGCCCTTGAAGAATGCTGAAAGTTAGGTCCTTAGAAAAATGAGCCAGCTCTGGCTCTGTGTGCACATCCAACCCCATTCTCCCGCAGAGCCAGCGAAGAACCAGCCTCACTCCCTGTAGTTTTCCATTTAAAAAGCCCTCAGTGTTCACTGTGGCATCGGAGGGACACCTTCTAACCCCTATTGAACAAGAATCAATATCACCTCTCAGTCCTGGAGGGAACTGAGGAGAAGGAGTGGGAAGAGGAGAAAGCTGCGGGCTTTGCAGACTGGGTGGCAGTGTGGGGTGGTGGAAAAAGCCAGGGAGCTGAAGCTAAAGATACCTGAACTTGAATCCTGACTTTAAAACACAGCAGCTCTGTGACAAGCCACCGAGCCTCAGTTTCCTCATCAATGAAATGGGCGTAACAGCTCATTCACGGGGCTTTGGGCAGGATAAGTACTAACATTTGGTCATTTCCTGAGTACACAGATACTGGTTCAAAGGTAGCTACAATTTTGTTTATTAAAAGTTAAAGAAGGGCCCTAACCAGTTTGGCTCAGTGCATAGAGCATCAGCCTGCGGACTGAAAGGTCCTAGGTTTGATTCCGGTCAAGGGCATGTACCTTGGTTGCGGGCACATCCCCAGTAGGAGGTGTGCAGGAGGCAGCTTATCAATGTTTCTCTCTCATTGATGTTTCTAACTCTCTATCCCTCTCTGTAAAAAATCACTAAAATACATTGTTTAAAAAAGTTAAAGAAGGAAGCACACAGATCAAAATCTCTCTCCTTCATGCCAGAGACTTAACAGCAAAGGGAGTGGGGGTAGATTGCTGCTTTCTAGGCAAGAAATTCAAGCGACAGTTCCCTCTCCCACCAAGTCTTGCCCAGCATCTCTGGGTGCCATGCTGGGCATGAATGACCTGCTTCCAGTCTCTTGTCAGACATTCTCCTGCTAGCTGACCCATCCCTCCCCCTTTGCCATCAAGTTGAAGCCCACATGTCATCTGCCTTTTGGCCTTCTCTCTAGAGACTCACCTGTCACCTGGCCTAGCGCCTTGCCTTTAGCCGGATCGCTCAGCCCAGGAACAGTCATATCATGGCAGTCACTTCCCAGCTCTTTAATTATCTCCCTTCCAAACCCAACCTGAGTCCTCACATCTCGGCCAGGGAGAGTGTGAGACAGCACAGCTGCCTTAGGAAGTCTGCCCAGTCCAACAGGGATAGCCAACAACAAAACTAATAACGAGGTTGGTAATGGCCTGGTACGTGCCAAGGACCTATTACTTCCGATTCTTACAACAACCTCAGAAGGAGATGGAGGCTGAACGAGGCAAAGTAACTCATGGCCATGTACGTCCCTGGGACATGCTGGAGCTAAGACCCAAACCGAGTTGGTCTCAGTTCAAAGCCCATGTTCTTGGTCATGGGTAATGCTCTCTCTGAGCCCACACCCGGGTCCCTCTATGGCATCCTGAACTTACGCATAAATGAGGAAATCTAGGTCCAAGAGTCTGTGTACATACTCTTTCTCTGGGTGATTTGATCCCCCTGCTGGGCACGCTCCTGCTCACAGAGCCTCAGGGGCCTTCCTCCTCCTCTCCAAGCCCACTTCCCAGCCCTCAGACCCTGGGTCCGAGGGTGCCATTTCTGCCTGCATGTGATGTTGGAGAACACCTCAGGAGGGGTCTGAGAGCCACCCCTGCCGCATTCCTCTTCTGCTGCTCATGCAGGGAGGCTGGCAGGGTAGGGTTCATGGCTGGGTGTTCTGGGCCCATCTGGCTGCACCCCCAGGGCGGGCTCCTGTCTGGCCAACTGCAGTTGGAACTCTGCTGCCCTCACAGTGCAGAGAAATGCTGAGCTCAGGACATCGGGGTTTCTCGGGAACACCTGACTCTGCCTTTTTTTGCCCCCTCTGGCTGCCACACCTGGTAGGACTCATCATCTCACAGGCGCCGGCTTGTAAAAAGGAAGGCAAACGAATACGCTCACAGCTCCCAGGCTGTCAGAGAGGATACAAGCTAGCTGTGTATCTGGTCCTCAGGTAGTCAAGGTGGCTGAAGATCTGTTCTCTATGCCTGTGCCCTCTGGGTCCCTCATTGCATCCCCCTTAATGCAGGATTCCCATGTGGGGTCTGGATACCTTCCATGGTACACTCTAGGCGCCAAGCCCCGAAATGTGTGTTGAATTCCTTCAATAGTCCTGTGCAGATGTTATTATCCCCATTTTACTTACAGGGAAATTGAGGCTCACACAGGTGAAATGGCTTAGTAACAAATAATTCTTGTGTGTTGAGTTCTGATTATGTGGCACCTGTCTATTGCAGGCTAAGGGACTGATGTGCTTTTACAGCTATCGGTGAGGGTCACCCTGTACCAGACCCTTTTTGAGGCCCTTGACATCCACTATCCCCAATTATGTGCAGGAGCTAAGCCCAGAGAGGCAGAGGTCAAAGAGCAAGTGGCCAAATTACAAGCTGAACCCCATCCCTTGGGCTGCAGACCCCCACTCTTAGCAATGGCTCCAGGATCGAAGGGAAGGTGTTCACTGTCCGAATCAAGTGGGAGCACTGCAGTCCCACAGGCCAAGGTTTCGCTCTGTCAGCACAGTAGATCTTTGCGCAGCAATAAGGAGCTAACCTTTTTTGAGCATCCCAGGCTTACATTAAATGTTTCACAGGTCCTCTCTCATTTATGCTGCTCCCAATTGGACAGATATGGAATCCGAGGTGCAGAAAGGTGAAGCATTGCCCAAGGTCACACAGCCAGTGGGTGGGGGAGCTGGCATCTGAACCTGGGTTGTCCATCCCCTTAATCCCTTTGCTGGATGGCATCTTGAGCCACATAAGTCAGATTCCCCCTAATGACGTTTGTCACTTACCCAGTAGCAGGATGAGTGTCTCCAGTTAGATGCTCAGCAGGGCATTAGACTCTTGAGTGTGATGCTAACACTGAGGTGGAAGCCAGGGATTCAACTTCCCATGAGAAAATCATAAGGGAGTGAGTCCATCCGTTACCTCCAGTCTATGATCAGAGGGCGGGGCGAGTCCCATGAAGGAGCAATCTCTTATTAAAAGGGTAACCTCTCGTATTAAAAGGATAACCTTTTAATAAGAAAAAAGGGGAGGCGTTAACTGTCCTTACTTGTTTTTAATATTTACTCTAAGGCTGTTTCTTATTCCCTAGATTTTGGTAAAGGACCAATTGATGTAAACCATTTTACATACAAGGGCAGACCCATAATTGCCCCAGATTTCAGCACCACTTCATCCTTCCCTAGAGGCTGAGAAGCAGCTTCAGCTTCACGACCACAGTACCCCCAGCGTCCATGTACCAACCACTTCCCATCATCATTGTGTAGAGTGTTCATGTTTTCATCATAATGAGTAGGAAGTATTGGGGGGGGGGTGGGAACCCCACAAATGAACAGCCAACCTATAGGTTTTGTCTGGTATTACAAAATTGCCTTGCTAAACCAATACAAAATCTCAGCTTACCACCACAACCATTCCTTTGTGGGGATGAGCAGTAGAATAGGCAAATTAAAATCAACTTTTCCATGAGTTGCTTTGCCTTGCTTAAATGACACATGGTTGAAAAACAGGGGTCGTGACAGTGGCATATTGGTAAGTGCTTAACAGCTAGCCCACTGGAGCATGGAGGGGAAGGGAGCCTTGATTTGTACTGTCTGCCAAGTCCTGTGGTGTAAATACTCTCAACATGACCAGCAGAATGCAGAGCTGGGAAGAGAGCCACACAATCAGCTCTTGAAAGCTGGTGTGATTCTGCTCCAGACTCAATGAGCTGATGGCCTGTGGAATCCAGCAGTAGGAATTGTTTAACGAAGATCATGAGACATGACAAAACCAGGTGAGGAACTCGGGGTCATCGTACCATTGAGACAACATGAGAAAGTATGAACCCAAACCAGTATGGGTAGCTGGGGGCCAGAGTGACACAGACTTAGGACTTTTAGATATTATTCATGTTGGTCCCCTTAAACCTAAAATTTTATTCCACTCAGGTGGCTCCCCTGGCCCTATGTAACCATAGTTACCAACATGTATTCAGTAATGAGTCCTTAATATCATTCTAAAAACTCTGCAACATCATCTTATTTACTATTGCAATAATTCTGCAAGGCAGACAATAACGCCATGGTAGCAATGGGGAGGCTGAGGTTCAAGGAGTTGGAACCTGCTCAAAGTTACACAGAGCTCTTGCAATGCAGCACCAGGGTCCACTCCCGGTCTGTCTGATGCCAGGCCTCACCGTTTCCCCAGCTCTCCGGGAGTTCAGCATCCTTGAAAACACAACATTTGTTGTCTTAGATCTTTTCTACCACAAGTGAAATGCACATATTGTAACAAATACATCTGTCTCCCCGACCCAAATGCTTCCCATTGAGGGGTACAGGATTGGAGATCCTGTGGGATTGTGGGTGAGAACAGGAGGGTATGGGATGAGGGAAGGAGGCTGGGTAGGTAGGGTATCAGGGAGAAGAGAGGACAGGGCCACCATGGGACTGGAAATCTCAGGACACCGAACTACTATTTTTCAGGTATTGCTGGGAGCTAGGCACATATACACTCAGAATTTACCCCAATTGCCCAACATTGCATGCCTGGCAAGCAGAGATAACCCTCTGGGTATCCCAAACCTATAGTAAGGGCACCTGTTCTGAAGCCAAAGGCCCCTCGAGCTGGCCTGTCCCCCCACAGGAGGAGAGAAGAGGATGCTGTCTGCTCACGCTGCACTTCTGTAACCATCAAAGGTGCCAAACCTTCAAGCTGCCTTTGGTTTTGCTACTTCCTCAAATGAAAGCACAACAGGTTCCCGCGATCATATTGCATGAGAAGAGTCCACCCTAGAACGCAGCAATCCTGGTGTCCCCGCTTCTGAAAAGAGTATTTTAAGCAAAGATATCTTCACCATCTGAGCTCACCAGATTTCCCCCAGATGCGAGGAACAACACTTGCAAATAAGAAAGAGAAACCACTGATGTAGGAAAGCAAAAAAAATGGGATTTTCTTTCCCTTCCCAACTGAAATCCCTGCCTCAGGAACATCTAGAATGTCAAGTTAAGCCTGTCAGATGATTTTACTCTGGGAATCCATGTGCTACCACCTGGATTGTTCCCCCAAAGGGCCCTCTCCAATCTGACTTCAACGTTATCCCACTCAGTGCTGGCTCTGTGGCAAGGAGCAAGTTCCTAGCCTGGGCTGGATGGCCACCTTTCCAGCTCCCCCCTCTCCCTGTCCTCCCTCTCTGCACCCCAGCTACATAGATGGACTCTAATTAGGGAGTTGTGGCCTGGAAGCCAGCCCAGGGCACTGGAGGATGGGGGGCACTGTGGGGAGCTGCCCAGAACCCCTTCTGGACAAGGAGGAGTTCATTCTTCAGCTGCTGGGCTGCTGTTTGCTGCAGAGTCCTTCCTTAGGAGCTGCCCTCCGCCCAAAGGAGCCGCCTTGCCCATGGACACCCTGTCAGGAGGCAGCCCACATCAGTGCCCGCCTGACCTCTTTGGAGAACATCTTGGAGGGTCACCCTGGCTTCAGTCTCTTCAGACTGAAGTGCCTGCTGCTCCCACTCCATAGCTCAGCCCTCCTGCCTGCCCCCTCCCGCCTGCCCCCTCCTCCCTGCCGCACTGCCCCAAGGCACAGATCCAGAGCACTCCCCAGCAACCTGTGTGCCCACTCAGCCACAGAGCCTATAGCCTGGACCCTGACCTACTGCTAGTCGCTGGGTGACTTTAGAAGTGCACTTAACCACTCTGAGCCAGTGTCCTCTCCTGCAAACTTGAGGCAGCGGTGCACCGAGGGGAATTCCGAGAGCTCACTAGACCAAGTACATCACGCGCTGGCACAGAACCGGAGACGCTCAGCAGGCAGCAGCGGTGGAGGTGGCAGCAGAAGCGGCACAGGCTCAGGCCGCTAGCCCCTCTCTGCCTGCCTCACCCTCTCTCAGCCTTCAACTGGGGGTATGGCATGCCCTCCCTTTCCCCTCCAAAAAGCAGAGACTCTGGGAGGGCTTCTGGTTAGACATGTGGATTCAATTCAGGCATTTCTGTCTACACTCCTTCCAGAAAGCCTATTAAAGGAAGTGTAATAAAGAGGAAAAACTTGGTGATGGAGGAACAGCAGCAGAAGTGTAGGGCGCTGGGAAGTGGAGGGAGAGGAGAGAGCTCTGACTCAGCAGAGCGAGGCCTGCACTGAGCCTACTCCCCAGCAGAACTCAGGACCCAGAAGGAGGTGACCAAGGTTGGGGCCAAAAGAGGAGAATCATCAAGGCTCGGAGATACTGCATGTGAGGTCTGAGCAGGGCTCTCACGTGGGGCAGCCATTCGTTAAACAGCTTCTGTCATTGCCAAGTTCAGATGTCAACTCCCCTGTGAGTTTATAAGAGAAGCCTCTCCTCACGTCATGCCCGTCCTGAATCTAGTGTGTAGCTGGGTGTGTGCTGTTAGGCTAGGACCCCTTTGAGAGGGGCCGCTGGCACCCAGCCCAGTGCCTGCACACAGTAGGCAGCTAGTGAGTGTTTCCCAAGAGATGAATGAATGCGTGATCGAATATCCTAGCAGGACAAAGAAAAGTGCATCAATTAAACTCAGTTGCTGCATAAACAAAATGACTGGTCAAGTGATTTTCTTTCCAACTTTTTTGTTTAAACTTTTTATTTCTATTTTTTTTAAATATATTTTATTGATTTTTTTACAGAGAGGAAGGGAGAGGGAGAGAGAGTTAGAAACATCGATCAGCTGCCTCCTGCACACTCCCCACCAGGGATGCACCCACAACCAAGGTACATGCCCTTGACCGGAATTGAACCTGGGACCCTTCAGTCCACAGGCCAATGCTCTATCCACTGAGCCAAACCAGTTAGGGCTCTTTCCAAATTATTGTTGGTGTGGTTTTGACATGGCTATTTTAGGCAAGTTATGACTCGTATTGGAGCTACATTTATATTATGCCTATTATATGCTAGATACTGATCTAAGCTTGATCTCTCCCTCTCTCTCCCTCTCCCTCTCCCTCTCCTCACACACACACACAGAGTCCTCACAACAGTCCTATGGAATAGATTTGCTATCACTCTCCTCAGTTTACAGAAAACTGAGACAGAGAAAGATTAAGGAACTTGCTGAAGTCTACACAATTAGTAAGTGGCAGAACTGGATTCGAACTCATGCCCTGAGACTCCAAAGGCCATGCTTAGCACAGAAGGCGAGGAGCTGAAGTCCTGGGGAGCTTTCTCTTGTCCCTGAATGTGCTTTCTGCGAGGCTCCTAGTCCATGGTGCCTATAGACACCTGGGGGTAAAGGGAAAATGGGCTCAGGGAGGCTACCCAGAATGTGAATCCAGGAGAGGAGACGCAATCTCGAACAAGGCCTAGCATTCTGACATCTCCTCCTACCAATAAGCCAGGTGGGTGGGAGCGCTGCCCCTCTACAAGCAGAGGGCGAGCCCTGATGAAACCCTCAGAGTCTGGTCCTGGAGAAGTGAGCTGTTTCAGGAAAGAACCGACCAGAGCCACATCCACAGGGGTTTTGTGTGTGAGTATGTGGCAGGGGCGGGGGGGGGGGGGTGGGGAGGGAATGGGGTGAAGCAGGGCCAGGTGAGCTCAGGCATAGGATTTATAAGGTAAAGCATACTCCCGACCCCCTGATTCAGCTGCCCCCCAAATTCCACCCCTTTGAGAGGTCAGGCTTTGCAGTCTTCTAAGTATCCTGTTGTTGCTCAGAGAGGAGACCTGCCTTCTTTTCTTACCTATCAATGGGGCCCCACCTGGGGCTGCTAGCTGGCTAAGCGATATAATACAGAAAGGGGGTGGGAGGTCTGTCTGCAATATTTTAAGAAGCCGAATGAAAAGCATACCTTATCTACAGAGAGACCACACCGGCTGTTACTTATTACATCTAATTTGTTGGCTAATCACCTCTCATAATCTGAGTTCCACTGAAGTGGGAAACAGAGGGGGTGGTCTGTGAAGACAAGGCCCGCCACCAAAGCTCTTTTTTTGACCGGGCCTCTTCTTCACTGGAGTTTCAGCAAGACAGGACGAGGAAGAATGGCAGAGGCAGATCTCCTTGGCTCCGGTTGTGCACAGCTCTGAGAGGCTGGGAGCTCCTGTTGCGCAGTGCTGTGTTTTCACATCAGCCCTCTGGGGCAGTTACCTTATCCTCATCTTCCCCAGCCCCAGGAGGGCCTGAGGATGCAGACATGGTAGAATGAACTTTGTTCTGTCCCTTTCCAGAGCCTGTGCTTTTTACTCCATCTTGTAAGATCCCAGCAGAAAGCACCAGAAAGAGAACACTCTATAATGAGAATGGGAAGCGTTTGCCTTGACTCTGGACCAGAGACAGTTGAAAACCGGCAACTCTTTGATGATTCACAGCCATGGAGACCAACTTTAATCAACTATTCAGGAGCCAAAGTGAAGTAGCAGAAAGGTGTGAGTGTTGGGGGTGGGGTGTCAAGGAGTAAAAGGGACCTTCTCCTAATTCCCCTTCTCCCCAGGCACTGGTGACAGTAGTGGCTGGTCCTTCACCTCAGTCCTGCAGCCACATGAAGAAACTTGAGCTCAGAGAGGTTAAGCAACTTGCCCACAGACACACAGCCAGAAAGTGGCCGAGTTGGGATTCAAATGTGAAAAGGGATAGGTGGGCTCCGAAGCCCATGTTCTTCTCACTATTTTCTCTCTCTCATAGTGAGAAAAGCCAAGAGGGATGCATAGGAAATAGAAAATAGAGGCAGAAAAATAAGTAAATGAAACAAACAAGAGAAAAAGGCTGCCTTCCTAAACATGGTGCCATGTTGATCAGCTTTGGTGTTGCTTCTGAGTCACCTTGCTACCTCCAGAGAAATCTTTCCACACTGAACCTTGCCCTGGTCAATAGAGACCTTACCAGGTACAACCCCACATCTCTTTCAGCTGTCAAATCACTACTTGCACTTTATAGATGAGGCCAAAATACTCAACAGGCAATAAACTGCTTGAAAAAGATTGTATTCACACACATCTCAGCATTTAGCACTGGGCCTGACAGTAACCATGTGATGAATGAATGAATGAATGAATGAATAACTGAATGAGGAACCAAACGTTGTTTGACGCACTTTTTTGCCCCATTTCACACCAAAGGGAGGCATATTGTGGAAATGACTCACTGGTGGTTACCCAGGCTTTAAAAATATGCACATTCCTTATGAGAACTGGCAGGAGCATCCTCAGTCCTGAGAGCAGGGCGCCCTGCCCACCTAATATTACATGAGGTGCTAACTACATTATCTGGAAATACCCTGTGACTAATTCCCAGCCCTTATCTGGAGGAGAAGAAAATTGTCTCTAGCACAAATGCCCCAGATTCCTGGTCAGTTTATGTAAGGAGTTTCAAGTGATTGCGGTATTTTAAGCCATTTTTAGCTTAAATCACCTGATGTGTGGTGAGCCCAGGAAACCTGATCTCTTGCTCCCTTTCACTCCCTGTTTTTCCACTAATTTTGTTTAAACTACTTACTGCACCCTAAGTACCTACCCACTGATGAGCAGGCGTATAAGGACACATCCCCTCGGCTGATTTTTTTAAAGGGGGATAATTTATTTAGTGGATTTTCCAGCATCATGTCCCTCCACTCCAAGGCCCCTTACATTCTGGGTGATCCACACTCACCCAGGGGGAAGCGAGGGCCTTTGCTCCCCATCAGGGCCTATCCGGTGGCTTTGTAGATTGACAGCCTTTCTCCCCAGTCCAAATAGGGTTTGATAGACACTGTCTCCAAATCATGTCTCAAGTGATCCTCAGAGATTGAGCAAAAAATGAGCTTCCACTGTCTTTGTCGAGCAAGAGGTGAAAACTGGGCTTTTATAAAGTAGCTGGGGAGGCCAGGAGGCCTTTCCTTTGCACAGTTATAGTTACTTTTATTGTAAATAACACACACACAGAGAAGAACCAAGATGGCAGCGTAGGTAAATGCCCCGGTACTCACCGCTTCCCACAACCACATCAAAATTACAACTAAAACACAGAACAACCATCATTCAGAACTGCCTGAAAGCTGGCTGAAGGAAGCCCTACAAATAGAGAAGAAAGCACACTGACACGGGTAAGAGGGCGGAGACGCAGTAAGACCTGGCCAGGCACCCACATGCTGCTTTTTTTTTTTTTAATAAATCTTTATTGTTCAGATTATTACAGGTGTTCCTCTATTTTTTCCCCCATAGCTCCCCTCCACCTGATTCCCCACCCCACCCCATGCCCTTACCCCCCGCCACTGTCTTCATCCATAGAAGTAAGATTTTTGTCCAATCTCTTCCCGCACCCCTCACACCTGCTTCCCCTGAGAGTTGTCAGTCCACTCCCTTTCTATGTCCCTGATTCTATTATATTCACCAGTCCATTCTGTTCTTCAGATTTGTTATTCACTTGACTTTTAGATTCACTTGTTGGTAGGTATGTATTTGATGTCATTTTGTTGTTCATAATTTTTATCTTTACATTTTACTTCTTCTTCCTCTCCTTAAAGAATACCCTTCAGCATTTCATGTAATCCTGGTTTGGTGGTGATGAACTCCTTTAGCTTTTTCTTGTCTGTGAAGCTCTTTATCCGACCTTCAACTCTGAATGATAGCTTTGCTGGGTAGAGTAATCTTGGTTGTAGGTTCTTGCTGTTCATCACTTTGAATATTTCTTGCCACTCCCTTCTGGCCTGCATAGTTTCTGTTGAGAAATCAGCTGACAGTCATATGGGTACTCCCTTGTACGTAATTAACTGTTTTTCTCTTGCTGCTTTTAATATTCTCTCTTTGTCTTTTGCCCTTGGCATTTTAATTATGATGTGTCTTGGTGTGGTCCTCTTTGGATTCCTCTTGTATGGGGTTCTGTGTGCTTCCTGAACTTGTACGTCTATTTCTTTCACCAGGTAGGGAAAGTTTTCTGTCATTGTTTCTTCTAATAGGTTTTCAATATTTTGCTCTCTTCCTTCTTCTGGCACCCCAAAAATTCGGATGTTGGTTCGCTTAAAGTTGTCCCAGAGGCTCCTTACACTATCTTCATATTTTTGGATTCTTTTTTCTTTTTGTTTTTCTGGTTGGATGTTTTTTGTTTCCACATGTTTCAGATCTTTGGTTTGATTCTTGGGGTACGTTGATCTACAGTTGAGTTTCTGTATATTCTTTATTTCAGACAGTGTATGCTTCATTTCTGACTGATCCTTTTCAATTTTTTTGGCATTCTCATTAAGCTCCTTGAAGGTCTCATCAAGTTTCTCAGCAGTTTTAAGAAGATTCTTGAGTAACCTTATAAATGTGGTTCTGAATTCTATGTCATCCAGTAGTTTGCTTTCCTCCGTTTCTTTCATTCGTGACATGTTTCTTTGTCTCCACATTTTGGCTGCTTCCCTGTGTTGATGGAGTAGCTTTGTGTGGTAGGTGACCTATAGGGGGCAGTAGCTCAGCCTCCCCAATCACCTGATGTGGACGCTCTTGGTACACCCCTTTGTGGGCTGAGTGCAAAGACTTGGTGTAGTTAAGCCTTAATTGCTGTTGGTATACTGGGAGGAATTGACCTCCAGGCCAATTAGCTGTGAGCACTCACTGTGTCTATAATGGAAGAACTGCTGCACTGAAGACACACTTATGGGGCAGGACTTGTTTCAGTGGGGCTTTGGTGCTCACTGAGTCTGCCTCTTGAATGTGTCACTTATGGATGTGAGGAGTTGAAATCTGGTGTCTCACTCTGACCACTAGGTACACTGGCTTCTGGATCTCCAATGGGGTGCAGGTCAGCTACTGTCTGAGGCCACCCAGCAGGAGCTACAGTGAGAGCTACAGTTTTCTCCTCTTTGCTTGGGGTTTGGAGGTTTTGGAGCTGTCTGACCCGGGCTGCAAGTTTGCTAGGTTAAGCTGCGATAGGGCAGGCCTTTCTTATGCTAAATACACTGCTTGGAGCTTGGGTGGGTTTGTAGGTTGTGCAGGGCGGGGTCTCAGGGTGTCACTAGGCTAGGGCGTGGCAAACAGCAATGGCTGCTAGTTAGCCGGCTCTTTGTCCCGGATGGTGTCCCGGAGTCCCGTGCCCCAGTGCCGTAAACAATTATTCCTGTGCGCAGCTCTGCAAGCAAGCCACCCTCACTGGCAGACAGTCCAGCTTCTCCCCATAGGAGTTTGGGTCCCCCGCGTCTCCCCAGAAACTGTATTTCAGAGTAGTCGGGGGCTTGCCTCCCTTTGGGTTGAAAAAAGCAATGCCCGCCGCCAGCCCGGATCACGCGCCTCCATACCTCAGCTTTTCAGCGCTCGTGCACGTCTCAATGCTCTTTTCTCTTTCCTTCTAGTTGTAGAACTTCCACTCAGCCAGCTTTCCCGTGGTTCTGGGTGATAGACGTTTTGTCTTTTAGTTGAATTTTTGAAATTGTTGCACAAGGCAGCAGTTTAGGTGTTTACCTATGCCGCCATCTTGGATTCTCCTCCACATGCTGCTTTTTAATCAGGAGGAAGACAGTCTCTGCCCGAGTTCTCCCTTCCCTTCCCCTCCCCCACGCCGACCCCTGTGAGGAGCAAGAGGTCCCAACCCCCCCCCCTCCCCAGCTCAGGGTTCCAGAGCTGGGAAGAGAAGTCCCCACAACTATGGGTTGTAAAAACCAGCAGGATTGAGGCTGAGGGACACAGAGGCTGCTGGAGACCCAGGCGTTCCTTTAAAGGGCCATGCACAAACTTACTTGGACTCCATCCCTCTGAGCTCCAGCGCCTGGCGGCTTTTCGAGACCCAGACCATACAGGGAGGAACTGGATTTTCTGGCATTACCGCAGCAACTTGGAGGCAGCATTCTTCCAGCCAGGGGTGCTTGCAGGGGTCACTGTTGCTGTGCTGGGACCTCTCCTGTCACAGAGCTGACTTGGCAGCCATATGTGAGTCTCCATCAGCATAGCTCACACTGTTTGCTCCACCCTGGTGATTCCCTGAGACCCCAACCCATCCAATTTAGAGCCCCACCCTAGCGGTTTGCAGCAGCTTTTCCAAATGAATAGCCTATCCTGGCTCAGGCTTCAGACTTTGCTAAAAGCTCTCAAACAGGCTGCAGTTGGTGTCACTGTGCCCAAACCTATCAATAAACGGCCCAAGACCCAGCATAAGCACCAGCCTGCCTTGCCTCACAGTTGGGCCTCTCCTGGGCATTTCTTAGCCCAGTGGTCGGCAAACTCATTAGTCAACAGACCGGCAAACCGCGGCTTGTGAGCCGCATGTGGCTTGCGAGCCGCAGTATACCGACCATTGTCTTAGCCCAATACAAATAGCAGCCTCTGTAGATCTCCCTGTAACTCCTCCAAGGTGGCCCCAGGCAGTGGCTGACTTTGCACCTTCCTGGAGGCCCTAAGGCCAGTGCACCCGGTGGACAACTTCAGACCATAGCAGATTACAACTCTACACTTCCACAAACGACACACTCAAGGGACAGATTCAGTGAGCACCAAAGCCCCACTGAAGCAAGTCCTGTGCCACAGGGGTGTGTCCTGCATAGCAGCTCTCCCACTGTAGTCTCATCTGGTCCTCATAGCCAATTGGTCTGGAGGTCAATTCCTCCCAGTGATGCCAACAGCAATCAAGGCTCAACTACAAGACTGTGGGCACAGCCCACCCAGGGGTTCACCTAGAGTGCCTAGCTCAGGTGACTGGGGAGGCTGAGCACTGGGCCCTACAGGACATCTACTACAAGGCCAATCTACCAATTCCAGGAGACATAGCAGCTCTACCTAATACATAAAAACAAACACAGGGATGCAACAAAAATGTGGAGATAAAGAAACATGTCCCAAATGAAAGAAATGGAATCAAGCAAATTATTGCATACAGAGTTCAAAACCATGGTTATAAGGTAACTCAAGGATCTTCATGAGACTTTCAAGGATCTTAGTGAGAATGGCAAAGACATGAAAAAGGGCCAGTCAGAAATTAAGCATACACTGCCTGAAATAAAGAATAATTTACAGGGTTTCCACAGAATAGAGGATTCTAAGAATCAAACAAATTGGAATATGAGGGATCAAAAAACACCCAAATAGAAGAGCAAAATGAAAAAGAATCCAAAAATATGAAGATAGTGTGAGGATCCTCTGGGACCACTTTAAGGATACCAACATTTGCATTATGGGAGTGCCAGAAGGAGAAGAGAGAGCAAGATATTAAAAACCTATTTGAAAAAATAATGACAGAAAACTTCCCCTCTCTGGTGAAAGAAATAGACTTACAAGTCTAGGAAGTGCAGAGAGTCCCAAACAAGAAAAACCCAAAGAGGCCCATGCCAAGACACATCATAATTAAAATGCCATGGGTTAAAGACAAAGAGAGAGAAAAAAAGCAGCAAGAGAAAAGCAGTTTGTTACCTATAAGGGAATGTCCATATGACTGTCAGCTGATTTCTAAACAGAAACCTTTCAGACCAGAAGGGAGTGGCAAGTAATATTCAAAGTGATGAATAGTAAGGACCTACAACCAAGATTATTCTACCCAGCAAAGCTCTCATTTAGAATTGAGGGTCAGATAGAGAGCTTCACAAATGAGAAAAAGCTAAACGAGTTCATCACCACCAAACCAGCAAGCATTACATGAAATGCTAAAGGGTATTCTTTAAGAAGAGGAAGAAGACGGAGGAGAAGGAGGAGGAAGAAGAGAAGGGATAAAAATATGAACAATAAAATGGCAACAAATACCTATCAACAATTGAATCTAAAAATCAAAATAAACAAGAAATCTAATGAACAAAATAAATTGGTGAATATAATAGAATCAGAGGCATGGAACAGATTGACAAATCTCAGAGGGAAGGAGAGGGGAGGGACAGGAAGAGATTAACCAAAGATCTTACCTATGGACACAGACAGTAGGGTGGTAAAGGCCTGGGGCAGGGCAGGAACCGGGTGGAGGGGATCAATGGGGGGAAAAGGGGAGACATGTGTAATACTCTGAACAATAAAGACTAAAAAAAAAAAATAACATTCAAAAAAAGCAAAAGGCAGGATGTCCAGCAGACTTATTAGAATCAGTGACTGGTTTCCACCTGCAGCCTTGATGGCCTTTTCCTCCCATCAACAGAAGTCACTGTTAGTGTGCCTTCCTTGATGTATTATAAACACATCATCATTGATATGCTATTTTGTTTAAACATGTAGACAAATGAGAGTTAAATAAATTCAGGTAACACCAACTAGTTAATCTTCTAATTCAAGGAAGGGTCCTCAAGCTCCTTTTATAAAAGGGCAAGCAGGAAATAGTTTAGTCTGTGCAGGCTGCGGTTACAATTACTTAGACCTGCTGTTGTATGGCAAAAGCAGCCATAGACAATACAGAAACAAATGGGCTAGGCTGTGCCAAAAAAACTTTATTTACAAAACCGGGCAGCTGGCAGCATCTGACCTGCGGGGCCACATTTTGATGTACCCATTCTCCCGAATATTAACTACCCAATCATCAAAGCAACACCCACTAGTTCATATTCTTAATGACTTCCCTTCCTTGATGACACTGACTTGTTTGACTAGCTTTCATGCCAGTATAATCCAGGAAATACGTTGCTAAGCCTCCCCCACCCCCCGCCAAGGACCTGACTATCTAGAAGCACATCAGTAAGTCCTGTGGTCTTTGGAATTCATATCCAGACCCCAGGCAGGAATCTGCGCCTAATGGTTCCACATTAATCGCTGTAAAGTTTTCCCATAAAGAAACAACTTGTTATGAAATCATTTCCATGGGGAGATAAAATAATGGAGCAATCAAATGCCTCCCAATAAGCCCAACTTTATCCTCCTACCCCATCCCACTCCGGACCTGTTTCCTAAAGCTACATGGAGGATGGCACCACTTTTTGAAAGAGTTAAATTTCCCAGAAAAATCACTCAGGTCTTATCAATTGCCGAATCCCAAATAATCACACACATTACATGCTCCCTGCCCAGGACAGCCAAGCCAATTCAGTCAGATGGAAGTCCTCCCCCAGTCACAGTCTTCATCTCTCCCCTTAGAACATCTGTTGTAAAAGGAGAATGTCGAACCCCTTAGATTGGAACAGGAATTACTACGAATAATTATTCCTGAAAACACATGCTTTCCTAATAGCTGCCTTTACAATGCGCTCCGCTTTTCAGAAAGTTCATGCTGTTTTGCAAGAGGAGGAACCACATTGGCAACAAACAACCCGGTGCCCCCAGTCTCAACACCACCTCTTTCCCTGTTCACACTGGGAACATTTCCTCTCTCTGAAAAAAATGTGTATTCATATTTATTTATTCTCTCTTTTTTTCACCTGCAAGTCTCTGCCAACTCTTCCTTGTAGAATCAGAAAGCTTTCCACTATGTGTCACCATATAGATTTGGATGCAATAAAGACTATAATTATTGAGCATTTATGAGAAATAATATTTTCCCTCCGGTGCGTGTTAGCTCGGCTGTTCACACACAAGCGTGAATACTAATGCCTGCAGCTTACCTTGGCACCGCCAACATTTGGGGAGGAAAAAGAACAACAGGAGAGGAAGGTGAGCGGCTTGAGCCCGGCCCAGGTTAAGCAAGCCCTGAGCCCCACTGGTGTCTTGAGGGAGCAATGTGGATTGGGGTGGGGGTGGGTCCAGGTGGCAATACACTTTTGGGATGTAAACATCAGAGCTTTGTGCTAAGAAGCGTGGGACTCACCCCAGCACAGGCCACCGAGACCTGCAGGTCCGGCTGGCGACAGATGGCTTAGAAGGGCTGAACTGCTGTAGAAACACAGAGCTGAGGGTTGCTGACCAAAGTGGAGAAATTAGGCAACACAAAAGGAAGAGGATCCTCTGAGGCCCTTAAGATGGTCATTTGTAATTTCTCAACAAAGTGTTCTTGGCTTGGTCCCCATCCAAATATTCTGGGAGAAAGGAATGATGGAAATCTAGGAGAATGGACCGTTACTAAGAGACAGAACAAGCGTTTGCAATGGGGGTTAATATGGCTTTGCCCAGCACTCGCAACAGGAGGCTGTCTCAAGCCACAAACCTCAGGCCAGCCTGGGCGCTGGCCTCCTGGGACATTTCCTCGCAGTGGGTGTTTCTATTTTCATGACCACGGGAGGCCCCATGGGCCCCCTTATCCCTTCTCCCTGGTCTCTGCTTTGCCAAGCGCAAGGCTTGGGTTTTCATCTGAGGACACTCCCGGACGGAAGAGAGGGGAAGAGTGACTAGGAGTCACTCTGGCAACGATTAGCAGCTCCGGGAAGAAGGGTGGCGCCGCAGGAAGGGGTGACAGAGTCGGTGTTTGAAGAGCGCGCCTCCCTGAGTGTGGGAGAGAGTGGGCAATAGAGATAAGAAAGAATGTTACCTCTTACGCTGTGCTGCGCTCATGGCTGATGCACAGAGAGGACTCATAGCTCCAAAGAATTCACTCGTAACATTCACTGTGTCTGTTTTCAAAAACACAAGAGAAAGGAGTAGATTTCGAGTACTTTGCCCATTGGAGATAGATGGTAAATGCCTGTTAAATCCCCACTGGGGGCAGAAAAATATTATAACTACAATAGATGAGCACATTTCGCTTTCATGAAAACTATGTGGTTAGCACTGATGTTAGCCCATTTCATAGAGGAGGAAACTGAGGCACACAATGCTCCCAGAGCTGGTCCCGCTCGGTTCTGAACCTGCCCAATGCTGCCTTCCGCTGCACTGATCGGACCTTCTCATGCAGGTCTAGTTTTTGAGAGTCTATCACATGGGGATACAATGACACTGCATGTCCACTTTGGGGCTCCAGAATAAATATTCATCCCAACAGGGAACAGGAGGGGAGGGGAAAGAAAAGCAAGTGGCTATCAAGCGTCCCCGAGTCTCAGTTTCCCAGTTAAAAGGTTGACGTGAGGATTCGAGGAAAAGTTCACACGTAGGGAGGGCAGTAGATGCTCCATCAATGGCCACTGTGAGGTTAGTATTTGTAATATTCACTCTATTACCACTTGCTACAAGCTGATTGGTGTCCCCCAGAATAGGTGCTGGTGTCCTAACCTCCCAGCACCTCAGAATGTGGCCTTATGAGGTCACATGGGAGTCCATCGGCCCTTCACCCGCATGGCGGTGTCCTTGTAAGAAGAGGAGAAAAGACAGAAGGACCAGGCCCTGCGACAGCGGAGACCGAGATTGGGGAGCTGCAGCGCAGCCGAGGAACAGATGCTACCAGCAAAGCCCCGCAGCGGGAGGCGGGAGGAAGGGTCCTTGCGCCCAGGGCACCAGAGAGAGTGGCACCTGGGTTTTGGACTTCTGGTCTCACTTCTGTGCGATCAGAAATGTGTGTTGTTTTACGTCACCCACTTTGTCCACTTCGTCACAGCAGCCTCGGGAAATACTAGTTTACATTTATCATCCATTTATCAACCCCAAAGAAGTCAGCATAGCCCTGAATGTGGATGAAAAGAAGGCTCACACCCGAGCCAAGCTGGAGAACTCACCTAACGCCAGCTTCTGACAGTACAGGCCAGCACAGAGAAAGAAAGCAGAAAGCTTCCCGAATACACCTTAGCGAGACCGGCAGAGTTACCCACAGTACGCAGACTCTCACCCAGGCTAGCTCTTCAAAAGTATGTCTTATCATGTTTGCCTGTTGTCAGGCACAGGTGTCTGAGCACCAAATTCATCTTCTTTATGTTATTTCTTAGAAATCAGACGCGTCCCCCCACACGCCAGGTAGTGCCCGGCGCAGTCCGTCCCATGATCCGTACCCTCATCTAGCCCCAACCTCATTCCTCTCCTGATCCTCGGACCTGCCCCCTTCTCTGCTCCCCGACAACAGAGAAGGGAATCTATGACACATTCCAGAACAGGCTCTTTCAAATGCCCTCGGGCAGGTGTTGGACTAAAGGTCCTCCAGGGTCTCAGCAATCCACGCCCTGGGAGATAAACGTGGGGGTCCCTGACTAGAGATCTGTGTGGGGAGCTCCTGATCCACCCTGAGGCCATCTGGATGACACAGGGGGCTTGCCTGATGGGGAACAGCATCTCCTTTACCTAACAAGGAAATGTTTACTAGTAAAGGGGAATGTTTCCCAGTTAGAAAGAGTGGTCAAATACACTTTACAGTATTAACCTTTTTCCCTTCGAGCTGGAAGTCAGTGGGGGAGGAAAGCCAAGTGCCCACCACCAAAGCGGGTGCAGGGCTGGAAGTCTGTTCACTCCTCAGCCTTCCTCTGCCCTGGGACTGCAGGGGCCAGTGCCCTGTCTGGTTCAGGGGCCCGACCACAGGGTGGCGCTATTTGGGATTTGGAATATAAGAGAAGAACCGATTGTTTCCTGGATTCAGAGAGAGGCAGAACTCCCCCGACCCCCTCAAGCTATGGTCAGTTCAATAATTCAATAAAATTTAGTAACAGTTTTTCTTATCTCCAGGTCTTTAGAATCACAAAAGGACCAGAAGGTGGGAGTTAATCAAATTGCTGTTGTGTTTCCTGATTTTTATAAACAGCATAAATGTTTAATCATCAATGCTAGGGTCAGAGCTAACCTCACAACTCTAACATTTAAAGTTAAAGGAAAGCCCTTTCAGCCAATAAGTTATCTCAAAAGTGTAGCAACTTCTTTCTATCCTTTCTCGACAGATAGGATTTCATCACCTTCTTCTGGGGTCAATTGCACCGTCACCAGGAGCACGGGAAAATGAGGCTTGAACTTGCTGTTGGAATTATCAACCCAAATGGCTATCCATGCCTCCTCTTCTAACTCCTATCTTTGTTACTTATCTTTCTAGACTCCCCTCTTCTGGGAAAGCTTTCCTGGGGAAGGGAGAACATTCTCAGCATCAGACATGAATCACTGAGGTGCTGGGAGGTTTAGCCATGGCTGGGCGCTATCTCGAGTGCTGGGGGAGGCAGGTACAAGCTGGCATGGTGGGGCTGGGGTTGGAGAGCTTGAAGAGTGGGGGCCAAACACTAGAGAGAGGGTGATCAGGGAAAGACACTAAAATCCAACTGGGCAAAAGCGTGGCTTATGTCCTTTGGCCAATCTGGGGCCAAGACAATAGGAACACACTGGCTATCGAAGCTGGCGGTCTGGATAATTCTCAATCGCAATACTGTTTATTCCAGACTGCCAGCCCCATAAACACGCCTTGTTCCTACACTCATTGCCACTGCCCAGCACAGCGGTGGGTGTTCAAAAGCATGTATTGAGTAAGTGAATAATAGGCTCCTGGTCAAGAAAAAAAAAAGTTGAATCTCTGTCTAAGCTGTAAAAACTAACTGCATTTGACTCAATGGATTTAAATTACTCAATGAAAGGTTTTTGGGGAGGGTTTTATTTACCAGTCTATTCAGAAGAAGATAGTAAGTGACTGCGCTGGCAATTATTGCCACTTGTCCTCATTTTTTGAGTCCCCTTGACAATGTCCATGTTTGCCTCTTCCAGTGAAAGCATTGACAAAAGAACTGTCATAAAGATACAGTGTGAGAGATGAAGAGAGTGGAGAAAATGACAAAAATAAGTTCCATCAAAGCACGTTTTGTTCTGGAACTATCTGAATGTCAGGTCTCAAATTTCTGGATAAAGAGACCAGAGTAATGCGAGAAGGATTGAGTGATGGAGTCAGTATTATGTAGAGGAAAGAACATGGATTTGGGAGTCACAGAGATCCTGGTTCCAATCCCTGATCCCCTGTGTATCAGCCAAGCCCCAGCTCTGCCTCTTACCAGCAGTGGAATCCAGGGAAGGCTATTTAACTTCTGATGCCTCAGCTTTCTTATCTGTGGAGTGGGTACAATAATAGAACCTATCTCATTATGTTGTTATGAGTATTAAATAGATGAATTAATTAAATAGAACATAGTTATTTTATGCATGTTTGTTGTAATAATTACTATTATCACCACTCAATAAGTTATCAAGCATAAGAAAGATGTACCACCAATTTGCTCATAGCATTGGGGAAAGTGGGTGATAGTACAGTAATCACTAACATTCATTATAAGATGCATGCCACTTTCTGAAATATATATAAATTAATATATGTATAAATTAAATAAATAAACATCTTTGATAAAGGAAATAAAATACTGAATCTCTCCAAGCTTGGCCTCCTACATCTGTTCACAGGACAGTTTTAAAGTTCACATGTGCTAAGTGACATTTGTTAGCACAAAGTCTGACAAAATTCCTCTTCTTTTTTTCTTTCCTCCATTTTTTTTCTAGGAGGACAAAGACTTGGAGTTTGAAGGCATTGTCCAAGCCTCATGAGGTGACCTTGTTCTTGGGCCTCCACCAGGTTTTCATGAAAAGAAAGAGTCAAGCCAGACTCTGTCAGTGGGCAGAGCCAGCCATAGCCACAAGGCTCACCCTCTCCTGGTCCTGGCTCCTGGTATGAGCAATCCTCTGCCCGTGGGGGTGGGGAGTGCCAGCTTTGGCCCTGCTGGCCATGGAAGATGGGTCATGCCACCGCCTCCAGAAGTATGTGCATGCCACCCTCTCCAGAAGTACATGCATGCCACCCCCTCCAGAAGTACGTGGGGACCCTGCTGTGCTGACTTGCCTACTACATGTGTTTTACCTTCTTATCCTTTCACGCTGAAAGCTTCCCCAGCCTGCTTTCTGAGGTCCCCCCAGCCCAGAGGGTCTCAGTCAAGTATCCCTTTGCTTAGCTGGAATTGTGGACACACACACACACACACACACACGCACACACAGTGCTTGTTCTGTGTCAGGCACCAACTGTTTCAGAACTAGTGACTCATTTACTCCTCATAACAAAACTATGCAGCAGGAACTATAATTATCCCATATTAAGAGTAACATTGAGGTATAAAGAGGTTAATGACACGCCCGAGGTCATCAGCTTGTAAGAGGTGGTGTCAGAATTTGAACCCAGCTCTTCTGGCTCCCGAATGCCAGCTTTTAACCACCATGTTATCCTATTAAAAAGAAACATGAGTAATCCCCATGACCCCATTATAATGAGCTCCACTAATTACTTTCACTTTTTCCGGTACTTTCCAATCTCATTTGAGAATCACTGTGCTATCAGAGAGGTCTCACAGCAAAAACTCATACACAAAGATAGCACATATTTAAATAACACGTACAAAAGAAGATAAAAGGAAAAATACAAATTTGAATATATGGTTGCCATCAAGGGGGTGAAAAGGGAAGTTGGGAGACAAGGGAGGGCAATGGTGGTTGTTACCATGACAGAAAGTAGGGCCAGGTACCCTGAACACCCTCTAAGGTATGGGACTATCATTGACACCAAACATTGTCCGGCCCCAAATGCCAGTGGTGCCCCGATGAGAAACAGTGGACATGATCTGAAGATAAAAGTGAACCAGAGAGGGAACAAAAGTGATCTTCCCTTATCTCCCAGAAGTAAAGCGCTAATATCTCCACCGGGCGTGGCCAGAGGTCATCTTTTGGGTGGGATCCCTGTTAGCTCATGATTGTCTGCTTCCCTGGATTGTCAGAAGTTCTCCCATGATCTGCAGTCAGGTTAGACGAAGCTTTCAAAAGAAGGATGTCTATAAAGTTATATTAATAATAATGCTCTGGCCTGGTGGGAACTGGGAGGATTCTGGGGGTTGAGGCTGTGGTTTGTACAGTGCTGTGGCTACATGAGGAGGAATCATGCAACAGAAACCCGAAATGAGACTGTTTGCAGCTGCGATTTTAAAAGGCTTCTCCTTTAATGACCTTCGACCCAGGAGTTCCACCTCTAGTACTCTAGTTAAGTCAAGGGGAGGACAAAGATTCATGCAGAAAGATGTTCATCTCAGCATTCTTTATAAAAGCAAAGAACTGCATACCACTCAAAGGTTCAGTGGTTGGAGAAATGGTAAGAAACTTTGATACAACTATCTGTTGCAGTATTTTGCAACCCATTTAAAAGAAAATCCCTTACAAAGAGTGTTCATTCACGTAGAAACATATTTTTGTGTAATATTAAGGAAATACACAGGATACCAAGTTATCTCACCCCACCTTTAACCCAGAAATCCCAGTTTTGGAATCTAACCTACAATATAGAAACCGGCAGTATATTAGATCATATGCGTAAGAATATTTTTTGCTGTAGTATGTATAATGGCTAACACAACAATAACAACAAAACTGAAAGGAAATGAAGTGTCCTCATAAGAGAATGTCTGATTAAATTTGGGCTACCCCAGAGCAGAGTTGCATTTAAGAAAAGTTGTTTTATGTATATGTGTTCCAAATGTATTGTTGACGGAACAAAGCAAGTTTCTAAGTAATGGACAAAGTATTACCCAGTTAAGACACACACACACACACACACACACACACACACACTGCACCCCTGCAAATGCACATATACTCTGCATGTTTGCATGGGCACACAAGATCTACAACCACCTCTGAGTCAAAGGGACAGTGTGGAGTACTGGTTTTTTCTTCTCATATCGCCATAGTTTTTTACTTGATTCAGTGAGTCTGTATCAGCCTAGTAATACAACAAATCCAACACGGTAAACAAATCAGATGTACAATATGATCACAAGTGTATGAAAAGGCATCTGCCTGGGATGGGAAAGAAGACTAGAGAGAAATGTTCTCATAGGTATCTGTGAGTATTGCTTAGGAACTGGGAGTTATTGTTGTTTCACTAAGTTGTTTGTATTTTTGTGGTTGGGCTGTTTTTTGTTTTTTCATTTTTCAAAATGTCCATCTTGGTTATCTGTGTCACTTTCTAATTGGAATAAATAAAGACAGGATGGAAGGGAGGGAGGGAGAGGAAGGGAGAGAAAGGGAGGAAGAGAGGGAAAGAAAGAGGAAGGAAGGGAGCTAAGGAGGAAGAAAGAAGAAAAAAAGTAAATTTAGGGACTGAATGAATGTATAGCCTCCATTTTTCTTTGGATTTCTTCTCCCAGGAAATCAGGGCTATAGGTTCAGTTCAGCGGGTGCCTGCCTGCTGCCCACTTTCAAGGGCTCGCACGGAGCCTCACACAGATTTGCAGCTCAACCTGATTACAGAGGCAGCAACATCTGCACAGCACATTTTACATTAATTCTATAATGGGCCAGACCCTCTGGAATTAATATATGATGAAAAAATAAACCTGTTAACAGGGCAGATTTATAGTATTCAAATTACTATTGATCCATTCAGTACACAACCAATAAAAACCTTCCTTGAGTGACCTTCCACCCTGTGCACGCTTAAGCAAATTATCTCTAATAAACAAGTATTATGAGGACCCAAGGAAAATGTCAATCTCAAATTTCTCATCTCATTCCCCCCCCCCCCCCTCTCTCTCTCTCACCAGCATCTGTTTTTACATTCCCTGTGACCAAGGCCTAAGATCCCCTACATCTTCCAACATGGCAGAGATTCTTCCCTATTGAACTGGGCACAATAGCACAAGACCATCCTGTCTCTCAATGAGCAATCCAGTGAAAACCACTGGACAACAGCCATCTTCGAAGGGGCATGAGGGGAATAAATCGAGTCTAGGAGTCAAGAAGACTTGTGTCTTGGATCTATGCTTCTTTACCTGCCTGACCTTGGGCAAGTCACTCCACATCCGTGTTGCAATTCCAACCCAATCACCACCTAATATAATAAAATAGGACACATGTGGTTAAGTTCCATGATATCAGCTGAAATGCTTGAAAATAACTCACATGCATCTTCCCCCGACACAGACCTTGAGAAGGCAATGGAGCCATAGTTGGGATCTCCCAGTCTCTCCCCATTCAAACATTTACTGGATTCACTCAGCCTGGCCTCACCCGACTCCCCCACATGCTGGAAAGTTGCCAATCCCTGGTCAAAAATAAAGAATGAAGGCGGAGATTGCTCAATATGACTCAATGTAAGTGCCAAGGATGTGCCCACAACCGACACAGACTCCATAAACATTGGTCCGAATGAAGTGGGTCTGTGGCTGTTTCTCTCCCCTTCTCTCCCTCTCCACCACCCACTTTCAAATAAAAGAGCCTGCGAACTGATTAGCGGCAATAGAATTATTGGAAGCTGGAAGGAGAGAGATTTAAGGGAGTCGTAATGACACCATAAAAGCTCTGCTGGGTTGCTTTTATGAGCCTGAAGCAGTTGAGAGGAGCCTGACCCTGAGAGGTTAGCGGAAGTGTGTAAAAGGCTTGCCTTTGGGGTAAATGCATCTCGAAACCCTTCCACAGAGAGTGAGCGGAAAACAGGGGAAATAAATGACGAGTACAGTACTTTAACAGGGAAAATTTCCTCCGAAAGGAAGCAAGCAATGAGGCCAGGCAAGGAATAAATGGGGTAGAAATGGCAGGCGCTCTTCGGCAGGGCCACGGCTGTACCCGAGGCTGATAAGATCCAGCACATACCAGTTGCCACGGCTCTCTCTTCACACTTCAATGTGAACTTTACAGCAAAGGGGGACAGGAGGCAGCGAAGGGGAAAACAGTGGCTCAGAAGGACTTGTGCACGGAGTGTGAAGCCATTTCAATTTTATATTCAAAAGGACTTTGTAGGTGATCCCATGAATGCAATTATGCCCACCTAATAAAAGCAACATATGCTAAGACAATTAAAATATTTTATTATACATCTATCCATTGTATTCCACATTAGGCAGGAGCATGGAAATGGATGAGAGGGAAAGGGTGCATTCTGTAGGAAGGGGAGTCAACGTCAGCCTGCATTCTGCCAGTGGGGAAATGAATGCAGGAGGACAGATTTTCAACAGGAAGTTGAATCATTAGATTTCTCTTTATCAGAGTCTTTTCTCCTTGCACAGTGGTCGGCAAACTCATTAGTCAACAGGGCCAAATATCAACAGTACAACAATTGAAATTTTTTTTGAGAGCCACATTTTTTAAACTTAAACTTCTTCTAATGCCACTGCTTCAAAATAGACTTGCCCAGGCCGTGGTATTTTGTGGAAGAGCCACACTCAAGGGGCCAAAAAGCCGCATGTGGCTCGCGAGCTGCGGTTTGCCGACCACTGATGCAGACCAACAACACTCTGGTTTCGTGGCTCTGTAGTATGAGAATACAGATGAAGCCATCCTTTGTCTTCTTTTAAATATATGTGGTTTTTTATTGATTTCAGAGAGGAAGGGAGAGGGAGAGAGAGAAAGAAGCATCAATAGTGAGAGAGAATCATTGATCAGCTGCCTCCTGCATGCCCCACACTGGGGATTGAGCCCTCAATCTGGGCATGTGCCCTGATCAGGAATCAAACCCTGACCTCTGGTTCATAGGTCGACACTCAACCTCTGAGCCACACCAGCTGGGCTCTTGCCTTCCCTAGCCCTCGGTGTTTGTGTATTCATCCGTAACATGAAGACTCCCCCAAACAATGCTAGAAAGAAAAAAGTTTGGCACTTGATTCAAAGTTTAATGACAGAATGGCAAATGGAAGTCAAACTAATGTTCTCCTGGCTCTTCATTCCACATATATTTATTGGGGACCAAAGAGAGAACCACAGTTTATACCAGGGACTGGTGATCCTAAGGGGAAGAAGACAGCCTGTGCCCTCAAGTAGCTCTCTGTGTCAATCTGCCAGCTTCCCACCTAGAACCTATTTGCATTTCTTTCTGGACAAGGAGCTAGACTGAACTTGCCAGCCTACCTTGTAGTTAGAGATAGCCATGTGGCTAATTCTTACCAATCCTCCATAGCTAAAGCTGGGGAGAGATATCAGGCAGCTGGTGCATGTAACAACTGGGTGAACGGAAACACAAGGGCATAGAAACCTGGGTCCTGGGTCCTGGGTCCTGGGTCACTTTGTGGAACATCGCTGCTACTGGCCAGGAGTATGCATTTATGCTATTCTTTGGATAAAGAATATAGCTATAATGCACTATACAGAGACTTGGGGGGGGGGGGCGGCTATTTGTATTGCAACCTATCCTATCTTAACCAATAAGCTCACCATTTAGATGTATAAACAATCCATGCAAAGGTTATTTCCAGACCAGGTAATAGGTAACATGGGTGTACAAGGGAAGAATCTATAACTACACTACCGGGTCTAAGAAGGTTTCAGAGAGAAGGCAGCATTTCAGCTGAAACTCAAAAGCATGAAGTGTAAGGAATATGACAGGCAAGGGTGGAGGCAGGAAGGGACCTCAGGTAGAGGTTATCATATGACCAGAGCTCAGAGGTGTGAAAGGATGTGGCCTGCCAGTGGAATCATGAGTAATCCGGGGAGTGGGGAGCAGGATGTGTGGGCGGAAGGGGTGAGACTCAAAGGGCCACCCAATCAACTGAACAGTATAGGGACTCACATGGAAATGGCGGAATCACACAGTTAATTCTGTTAAATATTGGTGCCAGGACATAGGGCGGGCACACGTGCCTGCCTCTAACGCTACTCATCTTTGATCAGAATAAAGGCTTGTTGTCACTAGGTGGGGGCCACAGCTAGGTCACATGCAGCCCGAGGAAGGTCGTACCAAGGCCAAGTGAACCATCTACCAGGTCAGATCCATCCAGCTAATAATAGACACAGGTTGTCACATGGTTCCTGCTGAATGTGACCAGGATGATCAGAACCACAGCTTTGTGGCTGACCTAGTGGCCACATGGGAACATAGATGACGCCCAAGGAAAATAACTTTAAAGCCTACACATGGAATTCTTAGACACTGTACAATACGGGAAAATGTCTGTCTTTAGGCTTCAAGAGAATTAGGTTCTGTTATGTTCAGCAAAGTTAGATTTCAAACTTACTTGTAACATCAAATCACTGGGAAGCACTTCAACAATTTCTCAAAAATCTTTTTATTCACAACTAGAGTAAAGCCTATTAAAAATTAGAGCCATGGCCCTGGCCGGGTAGCTGATTAGTTGATTAGAGCATTGTCCTGATACACAAAGTTTCAGGTTTGATTCCTGGTCAGGGCACAGATAAGAATCAACCAATGAGTGCATAAATAAGTGGAACAATAAATCAATGTTTCTCTCTCAAAATTATTAATTAAAAATTAGAGCCTAAACTTAGAGTTGACCAATCTTTACAGACTATATTAGTTGGACTCCACCTAGGCTGCTCTACACTGTAAGCACCAGAGCTATGAGGTACATAGTCGATGTGTAGATATCAGCAGACACTAGGGAATGTTGAGAAGGGGTAGAAGTATGCTGACGGAGAAAAGCATGCACATTGACGTGATATCTAGGCAGGAATACCAATTCTTTAGGACTACTGCTAACATTAAATGGGATAAATTGTGCTAAATGAGAAGCATTTATGCAAAAAGGAATCTAGAAAAGGTTCAATAAGTAAAAGATATGGTACTCATCCTCCTCCTTTATTCTTCTTAATGATTTAGTATGAAATTTTCTGTTGTTATCAAATGTATTACTTACTAGCCTGTAAATTTAATCATTAGTCGTTTTTGTTAATTTTGTAAAAGAGCACACAGGTTTGATTCTAAACTCAGTTCTTTGGCTGAAAGTAGAAATTCACTGGATATTAGCGTTCTTTTATTCTTGAAGGATGTGTCATGGCCGTCTGGCCAAGGCATTAGTTATTGTATGTGGGAGGAAAATACAATTTTCAATAAATTCCTGACTGTTAAGGCAACAGAGAGATGTACACAGCCTTGACAACCCAGAGGCATTCTATCCTGACACTTAGCGTTAAGCTGAGCAATGCATGCTTTATGAGGAGCCACAATACTGTATCAGTGTTGCTATTAGCCTGCCCCTCAGAAGCCTTCACTCTACAAAGCCATGGGAACTGAGACCTCACAAGACCAAGTTCAAATAAATAGTCTGGCTATATGTGACCGTACTTGCAATATCACATCTTGAAAATACGGTATATGCAACCAGTTTACAAGTTGCCATAGGACTTTACTGATGACACATTTTAAATTAGACTTTTTTAAATTATAAAGGCAATGCATTACACTTAACACTCTAAAAAGGTGAAAAAAGTACTCCGGTGTAGAACATCCTCCACTGTCATCTCCCCCTATTCATATTGCTTTCAATATATCCCATTTTCAACCTTACTTTTGTCTTTAAATCTAACATTCTGTAAGTGGGTCTACCATGACTTACGAAATCATTCCTCTGCTGTTGAACCTTCAAGTTTATTCTAAGGTTTCGCTGGGTGGGATTGCTTACATTTGAAAGAGTGGAGCTTTATTTTATAAAAAAAACAACAACACTTATCTTCAGTGGCCTTGACTATTGGCCTGCGAGCTGCAGTCTCTTTTTGTGTCTTTGAAGACTGATTAAGGGAAGGTTCAGGGTGACCAGGTCAACTGTTGGCTTGGAACTATACTGAGCTTCTGAGCTAATCTGCCTGTTGCCTCCTTGGGTCATGTGTGAGGACGAGTGAGACAGAATTATGCGAGCTTCCTAACAATCAAGTATCTGAACCAACGAGTCACTCAATTGTGCCCCTACACACCAGGTGTTTTTATGCTTCTAGGATGGTTCGTGGATAGTTCCCCTCCATCAGGAATGTGTCCCCCCACGCCTCACAGGAAGTCCAGGAAGAGAGGATGACACAAACAGTAGGGTTCATTCTGCAGTGACTACATGCATATGGACATGAGCCTGAAGGCATGGATACACATATATTTCATATGTGATTCTCATGGTTTCTATGCTGGCAAAGACTTTTTCTGGAGAGAGTCCTGGATGTCTCCCCAATACAATGAGATGGACTCACCAAGGCATTCAAATCATAATTTTATACTTCCATGGCCTTTACACACACACACACACACACACACACACACACACACACACACACATACACACACACACCTCTCACGGTCTGTCTTTGCCACTGGCAGTGAAATCTCCTAATTCCTGGGGAAGGTGAAAATATACCTACGGATGTGCCACCAGCTCTGTCTTAAAGTAGACATTCTAGGCAAGATCTGTACAGTCACTCAGCCAGGGTTCTACTCTGAGCCAGGCACTAAGTGAGGGCTGTGGGTACAAAGATGGGCGTTATGGCCCTCCAAGATTGGGCAGCCCAGAGCAGAAATCCAGGCCTGGAGGGAACTCAGACACATGAAGGAGGCTGTGTGCTCCCAGATGCATGCATCTTTGACCAATTCTGAAGTCCCTGCTTTCTGCACTATAGCAGCTGCATTTGTTACACCTTCCATGTGCCAAGTACCATGCAAGGCACTGGGATGCACACAGTTTCTGCTCCCTACAGGTTCAATGTCAAGTGGGGGAACAGCAAAATAAGGGCATCATTAGGGTCATGAGAGAAGTTTGTGGAGTATCCAACTAACCACCAGGAGCCCACGTGACTGCAGCTCCCGGCCTCCACCTGCTAGCTGGTGACAGATCACAGTCACGCGCTAGCGCAGGGGAGAGTCACGGCCCTGGCCTCCCTCCGCAGGGCTCTGCAGAAGCTCGTGTTCTTAAGAGCTGAGATGACCTGACTGACTTGTGGCAAACTGCCAAGTGCATTTGAAACCCAAGCCTATGTGTATATAAAAATGCAGGAAGCCATCTTAAAAGGACACACTAATTAGCTTCCTGGGATTTCAGATTTTAAAAGCTTTTGTGATCGAATTTGTTTTGGTAATTTTTTTTAAAGGATTCCAAAGATTGGTTCTGCTGTCAAGACATCAGAAAATGACAACAGTGAGATAACAAACTTGCCGGTTTCTACAGCAGAGTGCTTTCAGGGGGAAGGGAGCAAGCATCTCTGGATTGGCTGGTAAGAAGCAATACAGCATTAAAAGGCCTGATGCACAGAGAACCCACCTCCTTTAGGTGGCCTGATCCAACACTGAGTTGCTCTTAAAGCATGCGCAAGCCCGCTGCAAAATCAGCGCAGCTGCCAGAGCCCCTGGGGCAAGGGGTGGGGTGGGTGCTGTTTTCATGAAAAGATTAAGATAAACACAAGAAAAAGTCCCCAATAAATAATTTTTAGATTCTGATTAGAAAAATGATGTGAAGGGTCACAAAAAATTCTTATAAACTACCCACCACTGTTTTCACTAGGAATAAAGAGAACTAATGAAGGAAAGGATGCATATAGTAATTCTGTTGGTTCAGTGTGGAGTTGGTTCAGTAAATAATAATGAGAGGAGCATTATTATGAAAGCATATAATCATATTGTAAGATATGTCCTATAATTGAAAGTCATTATGGAAATACTTCCTTCTAGAGTTCATCGCTCCCTCTGTCTGCATGTTCCCTGGGGTGCACACACCCTGTGTAGTAATTGTCTGCCTGCATACCTGTCTTCCAGGCTAGTCTGTGACCTCGAAGGCTCTACTGTATGAATTCCATCCATTTCACTCTCCGCGTGCCTAGCACCAGGTCAGCAAATCATCATCATGGAATTGAACGTATTCCATTTCCACATTAAGTTCACTTCTCTAGGCTGGCTAATCCTTTGGGCTATTCTTGGAAACATTTCCCAACATCTCACATTTTTCTTAAATTGGGGAGCGTGTGGGGGGAAATATTTAGATAAGCCAATGTATTTACATTTTGTAGGCAAGGCGTTAATAATCATCAGCCCACAGGAATCCGCAGAGACTTGGCCAAAGTCAATAAAGGATCATGAGCTATCACCCCCAAACCTGGAAAGGGCCTCATCTCCTGCTTACATTCCTTTTAAAAAAAAAAAAGATGACCTTGCAAATTACAGTCTTATAAATTCAACTTCTAAATTTGGAAAGATACTGAAAGAGGGGAAAAAATCATGAAATGAGCTTGCAAAATCTTAAAGAGGGCATTTACTGTAAAAAAAAGAAGTAACTCTTGACTGAAAATGAGTTCTGTTTTTTTCTTTGAGTAAAACTTTTATCTTCTACAATGGGATCATGCAATCATTTGCTCCTAGGGAATTCATAGATTTAATTTTTTAATCAGCCATTATTTAACTCACTGACTTGTGAGACTGGTACCATTTTTATCCAAAGATAAAATTGAGAGGTCATATCAGTTTGGTTGTAAGATGTTCCTTACAAGAAAACGTATCAGGAGACAGCAGAGGTGAGTGCTTAGGGAGACAGACCTGGGTCAAATTCCAACTTTGCTACTTGTTAGCTGGGTGACCTTGGGTAAATCACTTAACCTCTCTGATCCCCTATTTCCTCAACTATAAATTGGAGGTGATGATAAAATCATGAGGATTGTGGTGAGGATTAAGTGAAATGATGTTTGTGAAAACAAACATGAAAAAGAAACATAGGGCATTGAACAGAGAACTGGTCCTCTGGGAAAATATGAATAGATTGGATTACTGAAGGACACTATAGAAAATTCTCGCAAGATGGTGGAAAATACCAGAGATCCCAACTTGTCTGAGCTGGTTTGTGCTCATATAACATCGTTTCGGAGAAGTGAGGATGCCCTTAAGATGGTGATGCCCTTAAGAAGGCAATGTCCTGCAAGAGCGCCTGAGTGCTGGTCAACAAAGCCACATGGAATGATGGTCAACATAGGGATTTTTTTCCATCTTCATTTTTGGATCCAAGTTTCTACTGGACCTGCTCTAAGAACTTCCCTGACAGATAACCATCTCTTATAGACCCCTCTCACTCTTCACACTTGGGGTAAGGTCCCGGGAGGAGAAGAAAAGTCCCCCCTCGGGGGGAGGGGCGGTCACAAAGGGAGTCCATGGCAAGGTTGGGCTAAAGATCAGGCCTCTGACTCATAATCTGGTGTTTGCAGCCTCCCTGTCCACCACCTGTTCAGCAGGTCCTTTCTAATCGCTACGTGTCTTGGACAACGTACTTTCTAGTTGTTGGTTAGGGCTTGTGCAATTGTGTCTGGCTTTAGCTATTTGTGCAAAGCAGGAAGGACAGACAAACTGGAAATTGCTCTTCCCCATTCTTGATTTTGGACTTGCGGGGAAAGGGATGGGGCTTTCCCTGGCTTCAAAAGGGCAACCTGGGGGTGGTCTAAGAAGAAAAGGAGGCCCACAAGCCCAGTCCCTTAGAATTCCAGGAATGATGCTCAGCAAGACCCTCCACAGCCCCAAGGAAGCATTGCATTTCTATGCATTCATTCCTCTCACTTTCAAATGGAGAAATGAGCGGCAGCCATGCATACAGTTTATGCATTAATGGCCTTTTTGGCCTTGGTCTTATGACCTGAGTCTTTTTGTGCTCTTTGACACGTGACACAGTGAAGATTAGCTGCAGTCTAGAGTCTGGAAAATCCAGAGCCAAAAACTACTGCCTCCAAAATGGGAGACTTCGGACACGTTATGGATGTTTTTGAGTCTCATCTCCTAATCTCTACCTTTGACATTTCAGAATTGTGAGATGGAGGACTAAGTGGGATATTATTTATAAAATAGCTAGCACATGCCATGCCCAAATTAATGCACATATACTACATTCTCCATAATGTTCTCTCTAAAGGAGTCAAATGGTTTCTAAAGAAGCTCTGGGATCAAGACTTAATTACTACAGCCAGTTTTCAAAATTGAAGAGTTCCTATAATGAAAACCTTTAACTTTTTACATCTTTTTTTTTTTTTTTCCAAAAAGTGAAGGAAGTAGAGGCCATCGCAGCTAATATGCGTGGAGAGAGAGAAAATTCTGGTCTTGGCTCACATGCAAATGAGCCCTGTGAGTTAGTTGGGTGGGCCTCAGTTTCCTTCGGAGTGTACTTACGTTTGTGGCCAGACTTCCCTGGAAGAGTGAGGTGAGAGCGATCTAGAGGGGCAGTGCCTGGGAATTCTAGTCAGCGCTTGGCGATAGCATAATTATCACTCCCTCACCTCACCCTGCTTTTCTAGGCCACCCATCCTCCACTTGTGGGTGATGCGGAGCTTGAGCGGGTGAGAAGGCGGGGGAGAGAGACGGAAATAACAGGGACTGGATGCCTCCTGGCTATTTCAGTTGCACACGTACAAGCTAAGTCCCTGGGGGTTGATCAGTTACCTGAGAAGACTCCTTAACTCTTTCTGCAGAAAGAACTTAATGAAAACTCCCGGGCCTCAGAAGATACCGAGAAGTATTAAGAGCAGGGATTTTATGTAAAATGGGAGCAGTGCTGTGGAAAACCGTTTGGTAGTTCTTCAAAAACTTAGAGCTACCATAGGACTCAGCAATTTCACTCCTAGTTGGACCCCAAAGAGCAATAAAAATATGTCTACAGAGAAGTTTATTCATGAATGTTCATAGCACCATTATTCATAAGAGCCAAAAGATGAAAACCACCCAACTGTCCATCAAAGGATGAATTCATAAACAAATGTGGTATGTCCATATAACGGAATATTATTCAGCCATTAAAAAAAAAGAGGTACTGACATATGCTATGACTTAGATGAACTTGAGAACATTATGCTACATTAAAGAAGACAGACACCAAAGGTCATGTAGCATTATGATTATATTTATCTGAAATGTCCAGAATAGGTAAATCTGGGAGACAAAAAGCAGGTTAGTGCCCTGGCCAGGTAGCTCAGTTGTTTCGAGTATCGTCACAATACGCAAGATTGTGGGTTTAATCCCCAGTCAGGGAACATAAAGAATCAACCACTGAATGCATAAATAAGTGGAACAACAAATCTCTCTCTCTCTCTTTCTTCTTCTATCTAAAATCAATAAACAACACTGTAAATTTACTTTGTGCCACTGAATCATATTTTAAATGCCTCATTGTATGTTATGCAAACTTCACCTCAGTGTTTTAAATGATTGGAGGGAGAAAAAGAGCAGGGATTTTTGAATTCACTGTGGCCTGATTCTGAACCTCATCTCTGCTTCATCCGACTTAGGTAACCTTGGGCAGGTGAGTTGGCACTCTGGGCTTTGGCATTCCTGTCTTTAAGATGGCAAGAAGAGAATTCTCAGAACCTGTCAAGAATTCCTTGAGACCCTAGAAACGGAGCACCTAGTTCAGGCCCAGTGCATGATGGATACACACTGATGTCAGCCCCTCCCTTTTGCTTCATTACCAGTGTCTGACCTGCCTCCAAGGTACAGACCAGCCCAGGCCTCCACGCCATTAAGTAAATGTGTTGGGAGACACTTAACTGTACCAAAAAGGCACAAGGAATCATATAACCTAACCTACACCCACCACTCGCAGGTGGAATTGTTAGCATTCTGTCATGTTTGCTTCACTGCATTCTTTTTTCTAAAAAAAAAAAAAAAAATTATGGAATCACACATTTCAGAGGAAGATGAAATTTATGTTGCTCTCTGTATCCTGCTCAATAAGCAAGTCCATTGAATAATTAATACGTGAAGAAATAATTTATTCATTCAACTGGTCTTCTTTCAGAGCCTACTATGAACAAGATACATCCTCCAGGATGTAGACCCAGCATTTCAGAGCTTCATTTTAATTAATAATTTGAGCAGAGCGGGAGGTGGCAGTTCAGAGATGTTGAAAGACAGTAGTGCCCTGGTTAGCTCACTGTACTAGATAAAGTCAGTGGTGTGCTTTCTAAGCCTGGACTGCAGTTAACCATTACTACTCAGAAAACAAGCCCAGCGGATATCTGCAAGGCACCAGCTACCCAGCAATTGTGCTATTAGGAAATTTTCAAAATATGGGCTATTTCCCTAATGGTGTGACTTTGAACTTTCATAGATCTGCGATGGCAATCAAACCAGAGAACTTGAAAAAGCACTTACAAATAGATTGCTATACAAATGTACATAGTGATTTTAGAATGGGGGTGGGGGTGGGGGGGAAGGCAAAAGGGAACAGGTCTGCAAACTATTAAGGGCATCAAACACAACCTTTAGGGAAAATAATGCAATTCTCTATCCTCTGCTTGGAAATTGAGGCCTGGCTGGATTGTGCAGCTTGCTGAGTTGGGAGTGGGGTGAAGGTAGTGGGGGAAAAATATGGGTATCTGCATCCAGAAGAGACTAAAGTACATTTTTTTCATAGTTTCATATTTTTCTAAAAAGAAGATATTTGTTGCCCTGGCCAGTGTGGCTCAGTTGGTTGAGCACTGTCCCATGCACGGAAAGGTCACCAGTTTGATTCCTGGTCAGGGCATGTGCCCAGGTTTTGGGCTCAATCCTAGTAGGGGGTGAGCAGGAGGCAGCTGATGGATGTATATCTCTCACTTAGATGTTTCTCTCTCTCTCTCTCCCTCTCCCGTCCTCTCTAAAATCAATAAAAACAAATATTTTTTAAAAGGTGGTTGTTTGCACACACACACAAAAAGTTGAGACTGGACTCTGGCAATACCCCAACTTGTCTGAACATCATGCTGGGAGGTAAAGCTAGTTCATGCTGCTTCTTGGTCCAGTCTTTTCAAAAGAGATCACTGTCCCTGAAATGCAGATAGTTATAAAAATGGCATTAATTTGCTTAGACCGAGAGATTTTCACAGGAGAGCAACTAGCAGAAAACATTATGAAAATGTCCAAGAGGACTGGTAATTGACTTGATTAGTATGACCTTGGTCACAAAGGTAATAGAAGAGAGGCCGGTGCTTAGACTGAGTTATCACCCTGTTCCCGGTTCGGCGGCGAGTGAGGGATGTAATTTGTTCAGTCTGACTCGGGGTAGCCAAGCCTGCCTCTGACAAGGTAATACACTGACTAGCCAAGCTTGGCTTGTGTTCTTACCCTGACACAGTAAACAGGACGGGGTCAAATAAGACATGATGGACGGGGCTCGGGGCTCGTTCTCCACGTAGATACTCTGTGGGCAGAACCTTCCAGACTCTGAGCCCCACGGAGCATTAGCTCATCGCCTCTGAACTACCAAAGGGGAAAAATAACACAACTGCTCCTCATCTGAAACAAAGCAAAACACCAACATAAACAAAGACTAAACACCCCGAGGGGGTCTATGCCGAATTCATTCTGGCTTTGTTTCCCCTATTTTTTATAGGCATTTATGAAGCAATACGCCACTGGCTGCGGTGGGAAACTTAGCTGCTTTCATCAAAGAAAAATCCTGTGTGGGGCTCCCAAGCTCATGTTTTTTGCAGTACACCTGCTTAAAATAGACAGATTTCTCTCAATAACACACACACACACACACACACAGTGGATCCCACAATGACATGTTCAGTGGTTGTTTATTGGGTAGGGCCAGTCCATACTGAAGCCCATACACTGAGGCTATGAAGTCACTAGAATCGTAACAACTTGTACAGAAGTTCATGTCCAGGAGGTGCTATCCACTTTCGTATCTGTGATGACCTTCCTCGGTAACTGCACTGTAGGAAGAGATCTTATTCGGAGAGTGGGATGGCTGGTACATCCAAACAGCTGTGGCGCCCACAGAGACTCTCAAACAGAGGTTGAAAGTCTGTACCCACAGGTCTTAGTCACTTCACATTTACTATTCATAATAAACGCATAGCAGATTCGAACTAGAAAGTTGGACAGGGTAACAACAGGGTACCTTCATGCACACTTTGTTCCCCCTCTGGGGTGACTGCGTTTGTGTGTGTGTGTGTGTGAGAGTGTGTGTGCGCACACGCACACATACAAGACCTGTATTTTCAGGGCTGGGCTGCCGGAGGGACAAAGGGCCCACACTCTCTTGTCTCCTTGCCTCTGTCACCATGCTTGTGACCCTCTAGTGAAAAGGATCTGACCACCACATGCGAGTGGAATAAATTATCGCTGACACTCCAATATTTAATTATGCAGCTGTCAGAGCGGCCCTTTCGAAATTCATTTTAATAAAGTGGGAACTTTCCCTTTCAAGGTGAGAGTGAGGGGAGTCACCTTTGGTGTCAGCTGGAGGTCTCCACCATGAGCTCTGCATTCTTGCTCGGAAGCCTGTCACTTGCCCTGATAGAAGGGCCCGATAACAGCGCTGATGCCTGGTGGCCTCCCCCTCCCCCCACACCGTCCCTGCCTGAATGAACATCCTTCATTTAAACCCACAATAATGAGGACTGCAAAGTCAGAGAGGCGGGCACAAGGGCAGCCTATCGTGAGGGGGGTGGGGGGGTGGGGGTGGAATGGCTTATTATAAAATTCACTTCATGTGGAAGTGGCAATCTAAAAGCAATCACAGCCATCTCCCCGTTTTAACTGGTTAGCCAGAAATATTTAACATGGTGGGAGGGGGAAACACCAGGGGTCAAGTGGAAGCGCCCAGGCACCCCTCGACCGCTGAGGCTCCCAAACTCATGAAAGAGACATAGAAGTATTGATTTATATTTTCCTATAAAATAAAAAAGAAATGTATCCTAGCTTTTGTAGTTTGGTTTCTGGGCCATAAAGTTGCACAGAGCAAACACTTTTATATGGCAACCTGAACGTGTGAGTGCAATCAGGCCTGCCTTTGGTGTGTGTGTCTAAAGTCTCTGTTTAGCTTATGCTTCTCAGGGTTTATCTGTAAACCATGCCTACAACAACCTGGGGAGAGGAAACAGGCTGGGCTAGAAAAAGCAGGACTGACTCCATAAAGACCGCGGACTAGAGCCTCTCTTTTTTCCAATCTCTCTTCTCTTCCCGTTTATTTTTTACTCTATAGCCTCTCCTTACCCTCATTTGCATTTTGGTCTGTTTCTCCCCCTCCTTTCTCTTCAATAACCAATCATATGATTATTATGTATCGATTAGTGACTCTATGCCGTCCACTGTCTCAACGCTTCATCTGCCAGTCTCTTGTAGTGGTGCCAAGCGTCTCTAGGTGCCTTGATGATTGTTCCCATTCTACGAACTACAGCACTGAAGCTCAGAGAGACTAATGGTCTCACTCAAATCTCCCCGTTAGTGAACAGCAGATGCCAAATGCTCAGCTATTTAACTGCTCTGCTATGCTTCTTTCCCTTTCTCTCATTTGCCCCGCTCCTGCTTCTCTCTGTCTCCCATCTCTCCTTCCCTGGTGTGGGGCACACGGTGTCTCTCAGGGGAAATACAGCAGCTCCAAGTGAATGCATGAATAATACTGCAACTCTTGTCAACAAACCCTGTTTTGGAAAGAGACCTCTTCCTGTGTGTGTTTGGATGAATGCCTAAAAGAAAGCTTGCATGTGATTGTTGAAAGGTGCTTTCTTTAACCCACAAGTAATAACCAAATCTGTCCATAAGCACCATTTGCCGGGGGAGAACATTCTTTGCTCAGAGGCTGGAAGACGGCCCCTAGATGAACTCCAGGAGGCAGAGGGGACACGTTTGCCTTTGCTCTGCAGAAGATCAGGGAGGACCTCCAGACCCACCCAGGCCCACAGTCAGCTCCCTGGCACAGCCTCAGTGCAGCCCCTTTACAGGAGCCTGCCCTTTATCTTAACTCTTGAGTCTCTTAAGGGGGACTGTGGTAGCTGAGGACCCAAGGCCTTGGACTTAAAGCTGCCCCTCCCCTCCCTAACACCCCCCCATCCCCCGCCACCGCCGATTTATTAAGACATTTGTGCAGGTTAAGTCACAACTCCACCCAGGCTTTGGTTGTTTTGTCTGGGGCCTGGGAGGGAAAATTAAGGCCTAGTGTTTCCCACCTAAAGGAATAATTGCAAGATAATCCAGGGAAATGGTAAAAGAAACAATTGTTAAAATGAACCATTTAGGCTAGTTCAAGGTCATTCAGCTAATAAAGGGTGCGGGGAGGGTTGAAATGAGCAGTGGTGCCCTTTACTGCTGCGACATATTGGGTGTCAAATGTGTTGTATCCCTGTTTTCCTTGTATTGTGGAAATGAGTTCACAACTGCCTTTATCTAAGCTTGGCAAACCTGTTTAATGAAGTCTGTGTTAAATAATACACAGGCGTGTTTTGGGGGAAGTGGCCCCCTTTATCTGCAATGTTGATACAACCATAGTAATGGAAACAGTAGTATCAATTGCAGTCCCAGAGGTAGCCAGCGTTTCTCAACTAGATTAGGAACCATGCATGTACATGTATGCCATGTGTGTATATATGGATGTGAATACATATGAGTATGTGTAGTTATGTGTACATATGTACATGTTTTATGTATGTGCATGTGTGTTTATTATGTATATCTACACAATTTTTCTCTTATCTGCACTATTATTATTATTATTCCCATTTCATTACTAAGTAAACCAAGGCTCAGAGAACTATCTTGCTGAGGATCATGTAGGAAATAACTGATGACTCAAATTTGGGATGCAGCTCTATTTGACCCAAAGCCATTGCTCTTGAAAGAAAAAGATAAATAAAACAAAACAAAATTATTCCATTATGCCTCCACATCACTTTAGAATTTATCTAACAGTTTCAAGGTCATCATTTCATTTCTTCTCTTCGATAACTTTGTGATTAGGTCTGACCGATATTAATACTGAGATTCATTCAGATGACCCCTCTTATCCAGATGATAAAATCATGGAGCCAGAGGTACCATGACTTATCTAAGGGACTGCAGCCCTCCGACATCCATTCCTTGTGTCCCATCCTGTCTACCTCCCTTAATGCAGCTTGCCTCTGCTCGGTCGCTGTTAACCAGGGCCATCCTCTGGCTGCAGTTCTCAGAACTGACAGCTCCCTTCTTGAGCAAATAGACCGGTGTTCATTTGGATGTTCCAGGCCATGCGCGCCACCCACTCCAACAGCTCCCTGCTGGGTAAATTCAGACAATGTTCTTGATGCCAGTTCCCTCCCTGCAAATAGGAAGAGATTCACAAAGCATCTGCCAGCAGACGCTTGTCACGAATTTTGCAGTCAGAAATAATTAGGGGTTAAAGTGGGCCCCCAACCCCCATGCTCCCCAGGTATGCACCCCAGTGCGCGGAGTCAGAACACCCCTCCCGAGAAGACCCTCTTCAAAGAGCCAATGTGCAGACACCCCAAGATGACAAGCAAAGGCTAGCAGGCTGGAAGGGAGAAATAAATCCTGACTCAACCAGAGGATTAAAAAGTCACCTAGCATGAGGAGAATTCGCACGCCACAAATTTTTCTCGACTGAGTAAATTCAAAGAAATAAAACTAGATTGAGCATGCGTTTAATACTGGCTGCTATCTTTTGCTCGGCTCTGCTCAGTGACTTGTTAAATATGAAAAGATCTGCCCTGCAAGGAGACACAGGGAGAGGCAATCTCCCAGGGGCTCATCCCCCCAGCCCCCACCCTTCCTCTGTATGACCCAGGGGGGCTGGGGAGCCATTTTCCATTCCAGCACCCGAGTGCCCTGGTCTTGTGTACAAGTCTCAGATATAGTCACTGGTATCACCACCGTCTCTTAATAGAAGGTGCGATATAAAAAGCTCATTCAAGATGCCAGGAGCTTCCCTTTCTGACCCTGGCTGCCTGAGAGGCAAATTGCATTAGAAAATGACATGCCATTCATCTCGAGAGTACTTGCAGGAACATTTAGCTAATTAAATGATTAATAAATTTAACACTGCTTTATAATTTCATTTAGCTGTGTTGGAAATCACACGGTGAGCTGCGTATGCGCTGAATGAGATTAGGTGGGAGTGAGGGTTTCGGAGGCTGCCCTGGTAATTGAGATTAGTCTATTACTACGGTGACCTTTTTAACTTTTATATTCTCTTGTTAAAGCGAAATAAAATTTTATTCACTTTTAAGGAATATTTACTTAGAGAAATTTACATGAAATTAAAGAAACACCAAACCCAGAAGCCTACTGGGGCTAGAAGCCAGGCACTGCTTCTTTTTTTCATTTTTGGAGCCTCCTGAGGAAATTGTTCTTGAGCTGGCTGGAGGCAGAGTGAAGAAGGGTGTGTTTTCAGACAGTTCACCCACTCATTCGATCAGTGCTGAGCTCCTGATGTGTCCTGGGCATGCTCCTAGACCCTGGTATGACAGCATAAATACGACTCAGGTCCCCGCTTTCCTACAACTTAGATTACAGTGGGAAAATGCAGATGAGAAGCAAATAAATAAACAAGAAAATAACAGAGAGTAATAAGCGCAACACAGAGAATTAGAATACATGGCTTCTTCAGACTGGGGAGTTCCAGAAAAATACCTCTTAAAAGGTAGCAATTAGACTGAGATCGGAATTACAACAAGCCGTCAACCATGCGAGCTCGGAAGGGACAGCATGCCAGAGCAGAGGACACGGAGGGTGATGCTCCTGAGGAAGAAATGAATGAACTTGGCCTGTTGAAGAAACAGAAAGGAGAGAGGGGCTGGGAGCTGGGATGATGAAGGAGGTTGGAGGTGATGGAGCAAATGAAGTAAGGCCATGCTGGCCACAAGGAGGATCCTGTTGGACATTTTTTGGTGGGTGTGGTGGGAAGCCACTGGAGAGTCTGAAGCAGGGCAGTGATAGTCTGTCAAGTGACTCCATGGACAATAAATGTTTCTGCAGCCACAATTTAGAGGGGACTAATGCTACCCCCTAGTTATTGTAAGAACAAGAGGGCTGACTCAGTTTCCCCCATCTTCAGCCTCCTTCTAAGTTGTCTTTATTCCAACTAAACATTGCATTTGCTGGTCAGGCTTCTTTGTCTTTTCCTCAATATGTGGTACGCTTTTGCACCAGGCATTATGAAATGTTTCTGACTACCTCCTTCTTCTATAGTTCTTCTCATCCAATTTCTGCTCCCTTCATTCATAAAATCCAAAAGCATATATTTTTAAACTTTTCGAGGTAAGTTCTTGGTTCTCTCCTGTTTTAACCACATCTTCTATTTCTCTGAATTCTGAAGCGCTGACATCTGGCCCCTTGCTAATCCTGGAGGGGCTGCCCTTACCAGGCTCAGTCAATTCCCAGAGATAGCAAACAACTCACCTGTGTCTTCCCACTGCAGACCAACCTTCCTGAGCCCACACCCCCAATCACCTTCTTTATCAGGTTCACACTGTCTGGCCATTATCCACCTTCCCTAATCATACCCCAGGGACAGATACCAGACAACTAGGGGCAACCCCTATCACCCAGAGCCCACTAAAAGTATTTGAACTGGCCAATCCTAAGTCTGTTTCCTCACCTATTCACTCTTGAAGGAACCTCAATAAAGGCCCTTGTCCTCAGTTTCACCTTCTCCCTCCACCCCTGATTGACCCTGGTGGCCCCCTAAGCACAGTATGCCCCATTCTCAGGCTCTGTAACACTTATCTTCTGATCTGTTGGTCTTACTATACCTAAGCAATAATAAAATCTCTACCTTAAAACACCTCCAGATACCCAGTTTCATTGCACACCAAATAATAATACCTCCGAGGTCTTCTTCTATGCCAGATACTTTAGAGGGATGACTACTTCAATGGACTCTAATTTCATTCTGCCTCACACAACCCTTCAAGAGGTAGTTTTGGGCCATTTTATAGATGAAAAAAATGAAACAGAGCTTAGAGGTAGTTTGGAGTCAGTTTGTAGATAAAGAAACTGAAATAGAGTTTATGGCACTTCACCGAGGCCACTTGATTCTAGATTTTAGAGCTGGGAGCTAAACCCAGAATAAAGATGACATAGTTCATAAATAACGAGAAAGATCCATTTCTTTTATGATTAAATGAACTAGAGGCTTAATACATTTTGTTTTGTCTTGATTCATTCAGCCAAACTGGTTAGAAATTTGTTGCTTATTTTTAATTGGATTGTATGCCTTCCTTTGGTTGAGTCATATGAGTTCTTTATATGTTTTGGAAGTTAACCCTTTTTCAGATGTATCATTGACATATATGTCCTCCCATTCAGTGGGTTCCCTTTTCATATTGATGCTGGTTTCTTTTGCTGTGCAGCAGCTTTTTTTTAATGTAGTCCCATTTATTTTTTTCCCTTTGTTTCCCTTGCCCTAGGCGAGGTCTCAGTGAAAATTCTGCTATATATATTGTCTGAGAAAAAAGGGGAGGGGGAGCATCTGTAATACCCTCAACAAGAAAAATACATTTAAAAAATTGTTGCTCAATCACTTTTTGTCTTGTACCTAATTTTCCGAGTTTCTCACCCAGGCATATTTATCCAGAACTGCACTTTCCCCCCTAATACCTCTCTTTAGTTAATACAAATACAAAGAAAATTTCTAAAGAAGTGTCCAGGGCCATTCTTCCAGAATGGAGGCCAATTCACAGAGCATCAGCAACAAGCATCAAAGAACTTCACTCTCTGACTCTAACTCACATTCTGAAAATCTACATATTCAACATTAAAAGTTTTTGCTGTTAGTAGTTGTTGATTTTTTTCCCTAGTAGCCCACAGAGAAGATGAAATGAAAGGTCTTCCTTTCAGTAAGTGTTTAAACTACAGTTGTCTCCATTTCAACTAATTATGCATACATCCCTTGGATATTCTTAAGACTTTGAACATACACATACCCTTAAATTTGAAATCCTGTGATACCTGCCGTAAACTCTAAAATTTGTGAGCAATTACCTTTGTAAGCAGTGTTTCTGAAAAATAGCATCTGTGTGCGATTCACACTTTTTTTTTTTAAACTTGTTAATTGTTTAGTTGTTAACTCTGACTACTAATCTTAGGATGCTTAAGAATTTGTAATTTCCCTTCCAAGATCTTCTGCCTGGTGTGTAAAATTTGGACACACCTGTGTAATTAAAATATTTTCTGCTTTAAAAAAAAAATCCTAATTGTTAGACCTACAGATCACAGTAGTGCTTGCTGGTAGTACCAGATGAAGTGACGAGTGGCAAGAACATGCATAACCTTGTTGTGAAAGAAGTGGTGCCTGGTTTTCTTGCAGCTGTAAACTCATTATTTTAGTCTTTTATTTTTAATAATGTAAGTTATAAAAGCTTACATGCTTTCAGAATTTCCTTCACCTTCATAAGATGTTTAGAAATCACCAGAGACGTGTGTGTCTAGATTTTTTTTAAGCTGGAATTTTTCCTCCCTCTGCCCTTCCTCCCTCTCTTCCTTTCTCTCAGATGAGTATGATCAATCCACCATGAACTTGACACCATATGGGGAATTGATGATAAGAAAAAAATTCTGGCTTTCTAGGAATGTACACTATAACCCTTTCTATTCTAACCATCTTCTACGGGCCATCAGCATTAGTGTCCCTCTTATCGTGTTAGGAATTTGGGCTTCATATCGGATTCCAGATATCCTGAACCAAAGCTGCACTGTTGGGAGGGTCTCTAAGCAATTCCTGAGCACGGTGGTTGGATTAGCACTGCTCAAGATCAGGGATTGGCTGTCCTGGCAGGCAGGCCAAATCCAGTCAACTTTCTGATTGTTATTGTTATTCATTTCTTTATTATTGTCCATTATCTAAAAACAAGGTTTATATTTTAAAATGGATGAATTTTCAATGGCTACCAATAGGATGCCCTCTATTTTGTCTCTGAGACTACAAACTCTGAAATAGTTACTATCTGGCAATTTGAGCCAATCTTTGCTGACCCCTGCTCTAGAATCTAGATGAGTCTAGCACCCTAACTCTGCATGAAGGCACAGATGAGGGCTGTCTTTTGAAATAAGCCTGACACCGTGACACGGGGTCCACTACAAATAGTTGTCAAGCAACCAAATATCAGAAGAATAACTATGTTCTTTTAATTTTATTTTTTATCACAAAAACCATGGCATGTATTCAACAGGAAAATTGGCACTGAAAGTCTATGTCTTGGATGGAGCTTGTACAAGCTGCAAGTGTGATGTGACTTTCATTGCTCACACTCAGATCCCTGGGGACCTCACACAGCAGGATATATATCCTCAGACCCAGAAAAGCCCAGAAAGCCTGAAAATCAGTGCAACTGGTTCCACCCAAGTTCACTATGAAAACGCTGAGCAGCAAAGCAAAGGTGGTTGTTTCACATGAGTGTCCATCTGCAACAGAGACGTGCTTTTGAAATGTTGCAAATATTTTAGTTTTGGCAAATTAAGAAAGCAGAAAATTGTCATTTCCTATCCTCATTATTTAAAAAAAAAGTGATTATGTTCTTGCCACAGAATCAACTCTTCTTGGTAAAAGACTTTTACTTTTTAACGTGTATATATCCGTGTCTAACCTGCAGGGGTGGATTCGCTGAGAAATGGAATGTGGGGCCAGTGTTGAAGATGGGCAAGAGCAAAAAGGAAGATGAGAGAAGAAAGAAGAACTGAAGTCAGGGGGAAGGGACAAGAGAAAGTAAGCTCAGACAATCTTCAGGAGGAAAAAAGCCCTCAAATCAAGACCATGAGGTGGTATTTCCACAGGGCCGGTGACCTGACCACTGTCCAGCTGACACTTAATAAATACTTGTTGCACTAGATTAAGTTAAAAGGATTGAGTGGGTGTTGATGTGCAGTGGCAAGACCCAAGTTGCCTGCTTTTCAAACCGTGTAGGGCTTTGACATTGAACAAATGGGAACTTGTTATTTGAAGATCATCTGTGATACATCAACTAGCTGATTAGAACAGGGGCCCAAGGGAGCCAACGCAGCTCTTGATGGAGGCTTTGCGCTCTTCTCTCCCCAATTCTAAATGTTTGGAGAGCACAGTCGTGACTAGCATCAGGATTGACAGGACAACGGTGTGGACAGTCCAGCCTGGCCCATCAACAGGCCTGGAAAAATCATTCAAAGCTTAGGGGCTGGAACTTGGCCAAAGTGTCTCCCTTGAGTGTAAGTTACAACCTGTTCTTTATTTGAATACTTACCCGAAAAGAACAGGCACTTTCAAACAAAACAAAAAACAAAAAAACAGATGATACTAAAGTCAGATTTAGCTAACTTCTAAATGGCATTGGGAGGAATAAAGCAGTGTGCATGATAAGACGAAGGCCTTCTGTGATTCCCAACTTAGATTAATATAGTTACAACAAAAGCTAGAGGCTCTTTATTGCTTTTGAGCTAGGCAACGGATTGTGCACAGGTATTATTAATATTGCTACTCAAGCTAATACACGATCGGAATTTCCAGAAACACATTACTGTGGGCTGCTCCCTAGGGATCTACATGGTACAATGACAGAAGGTTCTACCTGAGCACATCCTGCCAACCCCCTAAAGAAATGCTCACAGACAGAGAAAGATACACTGCTTGGCTTCCCTCGCCCTGAAAGGGTGTCGGAGCATGCCTGATGTGACACTAGGCCCTCCAGAAAAACTGAAGCAAAGCTGGGGAAGAGAAGCCAGTGGAATTGGGTTCTAATCCCAGCACCGGCACTTCTTAGCAAGCTACTCTGGTTCTCTGTTTCCGTTTCCTCCTTCTCAAATGGAGATGATCACCCTGTCCCTCAGGATTTTTAGGAGGTTAAATGAACAATGCTGCCAGCTCCTGACAGATAGTGTGTGCTTCACAGAAGCCAGGCCTTCGCTCCTAGCATGCACACTGCCTAGCAGGCCTTCTTTCCCAGTTCCCAGTTAGCTTGTATCCTCCTCGTTAACAGTGTCACCTCCTCTAGGAACTGACACTTTTAGGCTACGAGCAGTCCCCTCTTCCCATGGATCCTGGGCCCACTTTTATCCCCGCTTCTGGCTCAAAGGATGGAAACAAACTCCTTACAATCCTATCTCCCTGGGAATGAGTTCACAGGGCTGCCTCTGTCTCTACCCCGGCACCACCGGCCCACCCCTGACACATGGAAAGTGCTAGATGTTAGCGGAATTGCAGCTCAGCTCTCTGTGCTCTGCACACAATAAGTTACAGTTTAATCTTACTGCTCTCTTTGGACATGGCTGGCAGTTGTTTTCTAAAGCTTGGGTTTCTGCCACAGGGCTTTGCCCCAGACCCCTCTCCCCCCTTCTGCTCTTGATTCAGGAAGGAGTCTGTTCAGCCCAGACTCCCTCTTTGGTCCAGTTGGCCTGTGCCCTGCTCTGCCCCATCCATCATCCCACCTGTCAACATGGGTCAGTGCATCCTGCTCCTTGGGGCCTCTGGTCATGCACAGTGGAGGGAAGCAAACAGAAGTTCCAAGACGGTGCTGAGAGAAATAAAATTGCTAACCATCTTTCATTCTATAGGAAAAGGTCGAAGACAAACTTCTCAACAGTGTTGGAAAAAATAAAGTGAAGTGTACAGTACATGGTAAGATCAAGGCCTTCTCTGATCCCTCACTTATGATTAATATGATGACAATAAAATCTAGCACCCTCCCCCCAACCCCCATTAATAGGGACTTTTTGTTGCCTTTTTAAGACTCAACCCGAATATCCTTAGCTATTCAATTGTGGTATTCATGGCTAAAACAAACAAACAAAAAGATAAATAAAGGCAATTCCCAAATCACAGAAAATAGAACTATAAGCCCTTTAGAGTCCAAATCCAGTCAGTTGGCCAGGCTTTCTCTTGCACTTAAACGGACTGCGGGGTCAAACAGACCTGTCAGGAAGTTTGGCGGGGCATTCTGAGACCGGCATGTTCTCAACACCAAAGATTGGGGTAATTTCCTTCTTGCCCCCCACCTGGCATCATCGGCCTGCCAGCATGGCCTCCACGTTCTTCATTATTTCAACTAGAGAGGCACACCGTCCATAATTAGACAGTGAGCACCTAGTGCTTCTGACTTCTAAAGCTCCAGACACTTACATCACTGTCAGTGTCTATGAGCCTGAAACAAGCCCTTAGTACAATGGATGCATGCAAAACCATTTGTCGTTAGCCTGGACACTGTGCATGGGGAAGGAGCAATATATGTTCCTGGCCTCTCCCTCACAGCCTCCCACCATTGTGAGCCAGTGCCATGAATGTCTGGCCCAGTCCCATGCTCCTGTGTCTAAGAGAACGAGAACCCTCAGATGTGGGAGAGTCGACACCACACCTGCTTGACCTGTGTTTTTAGGACGTCCAAGTGCTCACTGCAAGGATGATGCCCTCCTCCCTTGCAAGAAACCTCAACTGTAGGTGACAAGCCTATGGTTATAGGACAGAAGGTACTAGATTTCAAGTGATTAGAGCAATTGGGTGTTTAGGAGGTAGCGCCACTTTTACAGTTAACTCTATAATACATAAGAAGGTGAAGGTGCATTTCCTGGGGAAATTAGTCTCTTTTAACATGAAAAGGATAGATTTATATATTGAATCGATGTGCCGATAGCAGGTCGACTTTTGCAAAATAACTAACTTTAAAAAGGATGATTCCTATAGCATTATAGCAAACAAAGCCTCATGTCAGGGAGAAATAGAAAAGGCTGAAAGTTATGGTGAAAATGTCTTCTGAATGAGTGATGGCAAAATGATATCCTGCAGGCTGAATCTGGCCTGCAGATATCTCTTAGTTGGCTTATTTCAAGTTGGCTCATATAATGAATTCATTGCCAACATTTAAAAATTGGATGATTCTATATTTTAAAAAATATAAACACCTAAGTTCTTTGGAAAAATGGGAAGGGCTGGTAAAATTGGATCTAATTTACAATTGGCAACATTCAGTTGGAGTTTTTAAAATGCTGTCCCTCTAGATAAGACATGGAAACAATCCTTAACACTTCCTTTTGTCTTCCCTACATAAGAGAAGACAATGGCACTGGGGCTATGGATCCAGTGCCATTTATCATTTCATACACAGACAACTTCACTCATTCATTCTCTCTGCCTGTACCTACAGGCATTTCCATTGCCATGTTTTATATTACATAATTATTCATTATTAATAGGTGCTATTTCCAAGCTCCTGGTGCACAAGTAAGAGATAAGCCAATATGCCACAGTTAGTGCAAACGTCCTCATTTGGAAAAATAAGGTTATTGAAGGACAAAGTTCAAAGCTGCTCTTGGGCACTCCCATGAATCTATGGGTTGGAAAAGGACCTCTTCCACCAGTAATAAAAGGAGTTTCCATTTGTAATTTTCAACTATAGGTAGCCTGAGCAGTAGTCTTCGTGAAACAGGACCATCCTCAGTGAATCCCATCTGTGAGTCTTCTCAATTGCCTTAAAATTAAGAGACTAATCAGAGAGAAAAGTCCCTGAGTAGAATGTATTCCCTTCTTAAGTTCCCATAGCAAGTATAAGTTGGATCTTTCTTGCCCACATATGTGATTTACTGGTCACTGACAGGTGAAGATCCCTTTTCTAGTAATGTGGATGGGTGGAGAAATGGATGGATGGATCTAAACCCTGTTACCTGAATCCCTCTGTGATCCACAACACCCATTTTGCAAGACAGCTATTGAATGTAGAATGGACATTCATGCCAAGGGAACTGAGTGCTGTGTATTAAGCAATGTGAGGCCAGGACTGGCAGTCTGGCCTTCTGCCCTAACCCACTGGCTATGGGCCTAAATGCAGTCTGTGGCTGAATGCCAGCTGCGAGAGAAGCACACACTAAAATATAGGCAGGCAGATTATTTATGAGACGTGAAACCAAGTGCTCACTGGTTTTTGTGTAGCTCAAACTGAGCTCCACAGTGGCTAGTGGGGATCCCACAGAGACCAGCCCATGGGTAAGGAGCTATATTCTATTCTCACTCCCTCCTAACCACAAAAATGGAACCCAACCAACAAATATTTACTAAGTATTCTCTCCATGTGAGGCACTCAACTGAGATGGATGTTTGTTGAATAAAAGTCAGTGGGTGAGTAACAAAATATCAGTAAATTGAATCCAACAATGTATAAAAAGACATATATACTATCTGTGGAATTTATGGTATGCAAGGCTGGTTCAACATTCAAAAACCAGTCAATATAATCTACCATAGCAACAAGCTAGGAAAAAACTCATATGATCATAGCTGTTGACACAGGAAATACATCTGACAGAATCCAACACTCATTCCTGATTTAAAAAACAAACAAAAAAACAACACAAAACTCTCAGCAAATTAGAAACAGAGAATCACCTCAACTTGATAAAGCACATCTACAAAAAACCTACAGTTTGCATCACATTTAATGATGAAATCATAAACAATTTCCCCTCTAAGATCAAGACCAAAGCAAGGATATGTCTTCTCAACATTCTTATTCAACAAAGTACAGAAAATTCTAGCCTCTGCAATAAGGCAAGAAAAAGGATTGAAAGGCATAAATATTGGAAAGGAAGAAATGAAGCTCTCTGTTTGTATATGAAACGACTGGCTCCTTAGAAACACCTAAGGAATCTCAAAATAGATAAATTAAAAATAAATATAACTCCTAGTACTAATAAGTTAGTTCAGCAAGGTCATACGCTCAAGATATAACATAAAATGCAATCACATTGCTATATACTAACAATGAACATGTGGGAATTGAAATTGAAACTACAATTGTTCCAAAGAAGATTATATACTTAGATATACACTCAACAGCCTTATACTAAAAAAATGGAGTGACATACCATATCCATGGATTAGGATACTGAACATAGTAAATGTCAATTCTCCCAAAATTGATTCAATTATTATCAAAATTGCAGCAAGATTTTTGGTAGACATAGATAAGCTTATTAAAAAATGTATATGGAGAAGCACAGACCTGAAAATAGCTAAAACAATATTGATAAAAGAGAATAGAATGGGAAGAATCACTCTACTTAATCTCAAGGCTTACTGTACTGGTATAGTGACAACAATCAAGACAGTGTTCAATTGGTAGAGAGACACACACAGATCAATAGAACAGAACTCAGAAATAGATCCACACAAATCTGCTCAACTGATTTTTAATAAAGGCACAAAAGCAATTCTACGTAAGAAGAATAGCATAACTTTTTCAACAAATGGTATTAAAGCAATTGGACATCCACAGGCAAAAAAAAAAAAATGAACCTTGACCAACTTCACATCTTATATAAAAATTAACACAAAATGTATCATCAAGATACATGTAAAGTATAGAACTATAAAACTTTGGAGGGGGAGGAACAGAAGAAATTCTTCAGGATCTAAGGCTGGGCAAAGATTTGATAACAAAACTCGATCCATAAAGGAAAAATTGCTACACTGAACCTCATCAAAATTTAAAATGCTTCCTTTGAGAAAGCCAATGTGAAAGGAATGAAAAGATAAGCTACAGACTGAAAGAACATATTTGCAAACCACATGCCCAACGAAGAACTAGTGCCTTAATATATTAAAAAAACTCTCAAACTCAAGAGTAATAAAATAAACAATTCAATTAGAAAATGGGAAAATTCATGAATAGACATTTCATTGAAGAGGAGACACAGATGGCAAATAAACACATGAAAACATGTTCAATATCATTAGCCATCAGGAAATTGCAAATTAAAAAGCACAATGAGCTATCACTATATACTTACAAGAAGGGCTAAAGTAAAAAATAGCAACAATACCAACTGCTGGTGAGGATATAGAGAGACTGAATTACTTATACATTGCTGATTGGAATGGAAAGTGGTACCAAAAGTTTGACAGTTTCTTATAAAACTAAACATGTAATTACTATTCAACTCATCAATTTCACACATGGGCATTTATCTCAAATAAATGAAAACTTGTGTTCATACATAAACATGCACATAAATGTTCATAAGAGTTTTATTCTTAATGGCCAAGACTGGAGTCATCCCAGATTTCTTACAGTGGCGGAATGATTAAATAAACTATGGTTCATGTATAATACACCATGAAATACTACTCAGCCATAAAAATGAAGAAAATGGGGGAGAGGGGTGAGAAAGGGCAATAGGGGGGAAAGGGGACATATGAATTACTTTCAACAATAAAGATTTATTTTTTTAAAAATGAAGAAACTATTGACACATGCAACACCTAGATGAGCTTCCAGAAAATTATAATGAGTGAAAAAAATCAATCCCAAAAGTACCTTGGTATGGAATACCTTGCTGCAGTCATAGATAGAGAAATCTGATGACACTAAATAGACAATAAAAATGTTTCCTCTGTATTATGTTTAAGATAACATAAAACAAGAATTTACACAACTAAATTCTAAGCCCACTCCCTTTCTATTTCCATGGAATTGCAAGTTATTGGAAATATATGAGATAAAATATAGCATGTTACTTCAGTTCAGAAATTCAAAGTTCTACCAATGTTTATTTAATAAAAGAATTATGAGTTGGGAAATATACTTACTTTGAACTTTAGTTTTGGATGACTGGCCCTTATTTTGGCAGATATGTTATGGTCAAATTATTTGGCATCATTGCAGAAAGTGAGAGATGTTTTTATATGCCCTTCAATAAATTATATAATCTTCATATAAGTATTAGATTACTCTTATTAAATTTATTTTTAAATATTTTATAGTTTGTTAATATTTTGCCTAAAGCCTTTTTCTAATACCACCCTAATTACTGCTAGTATAGGGGAAATCACTTGATTTGTGTATATTTACCTTATATCTAGCCAACTCTTTAAATTATCTTATTGCTAATAATTTTTACTATGATACTTTAGTTGCTCTAGGATTACAATTATGTAATCTACAATAATAAAAGCATGATATGCTAATTAGACTGGACAGCCAAACAACCTTCCAGACAACCTTCCTGACGAAGCCGTGGCTGTGAGGGCCAAGCCCCTTGCACAAATTTCGTGCATCGGGCCCCCAGTTTTAAATAAAGAACATTTTAATTTTATCCCATTATTTAAGTCTTTCTTCTTGTCTTATTATATTTGCTGAAACTTTCAAAACAATATGAATATCAATGGGCATAGTGAACATTCTTGTCTAGTGTTTTTTTACTGTTTAAAATATATGCAACAGGTTTTTAATAACATCAAACACTTTTAGAAGAGTTTCCTTCCTTCTAGTTTACTTAATGGTGTTGTGGTTGTTTAGGTTGATTGGTGATTGGTTCTTGTTGGTTCCTTGGTTGATTGGTTGGCTTTACAGTGACAGCTGAATTTGAACAAATGCTTTTTTGGCATGATAAAGCTATTCTTTAATTTTTTGGTATAATAAATCACATTGATAGAGAATAAACACAATAAGTATATAAAGAAATGACATGAAAATTTAATTAGTTCTAGTAAATAATGCATTGATACCCTTGCAATAAGCTCCAATCCATAGCAAGTGACAACTTTTAGCTAAATCTAGAAAAGCTCTTATGTGTAGGCAAATGAGTCTAACAAATGTTTTAAAATACTTCCTTTAGTACATAAATCAATAACATTTTAATAAGACCCTAGGGGATATAGCATAAATGAACTTAATACTTAAATTCTTAAGTGTCTATTTCTCCTAAGAAACATTCTCTTTCAATTCAACACTTTTAAAATAATGCATATAAACATTCAGTAGCCTGGTGTTCAAATCATGTTACAAAATAGGAGCTGAAATAGGCACAGAAGAAAAAAACTAACATCTATGTCCTATCTATGTGGCAAGCATGGTGCTAGGTTCTATCATGTGTATCATCTCACTTGATCACAGAATTTGATCCTTAGTTCTCTCTGCACGTGGAGAGGAGCAGCAGCTAGCATTTGAGAAGTGATAGGTTGTGCATAACTCCAAAATAGCCTTTGCAGGCAGGTGCTATGAATTTCCCCCATGTAGTAAGTAAGGAAACTGAACTCTAGAGAGGCCAAACTGATTATCCCAAACCATAGCCGGTAAATGGCACAGCTAGGATGCAGATCCTGTGTGTCTGAGACAAAAAACTGACCCTTTTTTAATGAAAATTGGGAGTATCTGGTAGCTTAAGCATGGGCTTCCTAATCTGCAGAAAGGGACCTGAATAATGACAAAGGCCCGCAGTAGCTGTGTGCTCTTGGGCCAGTGACTTAAACCCTCTGTGCTCCAGCTTCTCATGGGTATAATTAAGACAATGCAGAATCTACACTGAGTGGCTAGATTATTATGATCTCTGAACGCATAATAATCTGGCCACTCAGTGTACTTCTCTTGAGTACCTCATTTATTTGATATCAAAGATACTATAAATCGTGCACCTGACCAGTTTTCCCCTTTGCACTGGCTGATAGAAAGCTCAGGGCAAATAGGTGGTTGATCTCCAGCAAAAGTCTAGAATACTTTTGGTACCCACCTGAGATACAAATACACTGAGTGGCCAGATTATCATGCGTTCAGAGATCATAATAATCTGGCCACTCAGTGTATGTCACACAGCTGCTATGCGATTCAAATGGGGTGCCACACACAAAGTTTATGACATGGAACGCTATAAGCCCTCTATATGTATTGGACAATATTCTATTATTATCATTATTAATACTCTTTTTATCATCATCAACACAACTTTTCTAATGGCTGTGAGTAAATTATCACTGACATCAAGAATAAAACTCTAACAGAAGCCACTCAAATGACTCAGTGGCTCAATGTACCACTGTTCAGGTAAGTCATAAAGTCTTCCCTGAAGCTGTTACAATGATTGATCCTCAGGCACAATGAAAACTCAAGCTATGCATTGACATTTGAATAGAACAAATAATTTAAACACATTTAATGGGCTAGGCCAGTGGTCAGCAAACTCATTAGTCAACAGAGCCAAATACCAACAGTACAACGATTGAAATTTCTTTTGAGAGCCACATTTTTTAAACTTAAACTTCTTCTAACGCCACTTCTTCAAAATAGACACACCCAGGCCATGGTATTTTGTGAAAGAGCCACACTCAAGGGGCCAAAGAACCGTATGTGGCTTGCGAGCCACAGTTTGCCGACCACTGGGCTAGGCTATAACAGTTCGTGACAGATACTGACAGGTTTAAGAAGTTCCCCCCGCCCAAAAAAAAAAAGTATAGAGAAAGACTTCATCTCATAGGGTGAAGCAGGTATAGAAAACAGGATTCTCATTGTTTGAGAGAAATCATAAACCTGAAGACCAGGCCCTGTGAAATATCTGTGGATTTTCTCTCTCCCTTATTTTTTTTTTCCTGTTATCTCCAAAATACTATTGAAAACTACTGATCCAGGTACTTCTTGCACCCTTAACAGAATGTTTTGATATTAACTGATCAAAGAGGAGAAAGAAAAAAAAATATTGACCTATGATTTTTCATGCTGAAACTCAAAATGAAATGCTTTCCAATAAAAGGGGCGATCAATATCACCTCCTCCCAGATGTCTTCCAAGGATATTCTAGTAGCTATTTAATGGTCAGCTCTGATGGGGAGTAAGCTCTGGTTTGTAGCACTTTCCATGGTCTAAATACTCCCACTGTGGCTGAGTTCAAGCTATCAAAGTGATGTCACTGGCCATGGAGGATGGGCTTAATCTGCTTTTGCTCACATACCATAGATGCCATCTCTACCTCAACTTTCTATTAGCCTATTTCTTTATATGTTTTGAGGCACCCATCACTACTAGAAATCACCTTATGCACTTGATACCCCCTGCCTATCACCTACCACCCCATCAGAATGGGAGTTACATTAGCCTAAGAGATACCTGGTCAACTCCACACTTCTCATATATGCCCTAGACCAGCAGTCACCAACCAGTGGTCGGCGGACCACTGGTGGTCCATGAGGTCCAAAAGATTGGCGACCACTGCCTAGACTGTGGCCTGACACAGAGCAAGCACTCACTAATGATTTGAGGGATGAATAAATACTTGAGGCAAAGGGAGAAGAATGGAAAGGCAATGGAGATGAGAAAAAAAAGCAGAGAAAGAAAAGGAGGAAAAGATATGTGTCATCCAGGCCAAATCCTACCCTTGTTGCTCTTCTTAGCATTTGGAATAGCATCATGTGGTCATCTCTTCCCCAGTAGGCAGGCTCATCAGAATAGTCAAGAAGCACTGAAGAATTAACCTCAACAATACTGCCTTTGTGTTATTTACAATAGCCAAGATAGGAAAGTAACCCACATGTCCATCAATAGATAAGAGGCTAAAAAACAAACAAGCTGTGGTACATATGTATAATGGAATATTACTTGGCCATAAAAAAGAATGAAATTTTACCATTTGCAACAGCATGGATGGACCTAGAGGGCATTATGCTACGTGAAATAAGCCAGTCAAAGAAAGACAAACACCATATGATTTCACTTACATGTGGAATCTAGAGAGCGATATAAATGAACAAAATAGAAACAGACTCAGAGACACAGAGAGCAGATTGATGGTTACCAGAGGGGAGGGGATTTGGGTGACTGAGTGAAACAGATGAAGAGATTGAGAAGTACAGGTTGCCAGTTACAAAATAGTCATGGGGAAGTAAAGTACAGCATAGGAAATATAGTCAATAATATTGTAATAACTATGTATGGTGTGAGGTGGGTACTGGAAATGTCAGGGGGGACACTTTGTAAAGTATATGATTGTCTAACCACTATGTACTAATACAAAATTTTATATATATATATATATAAAGTATATATGAAATATACTTTTGATTAAACAACAAACAAAAAAATACTACTTCCTCTCAGAAATTTTTTCACTACCTATATTTTCTTTTAACCCCAAACTTTTCTTATTACTTCTTTTTAAGTGTGGAGCACGTAATCTTTTAAAGCTAGTAAAAGTCTGTGCTGATTAACATGACATCATTGATAACTGTCCCGATAACCACTGAGAGTTCATGCCGGTGGGTCCTTTAAACAAAATGAAGTCCAAGTGTGTGCCTATTTGTTTCTTTCATTTTGATTTCCTGCTGTTCAGAGTCAGAGGTCCAACCAGCTCTCTTCCACATCGCAGGCATCAGCAGCCTGCCCAACGGAGAAATGCAGACAAGCTGCATCAAACTGATCTGTGGAAACCATTTGAGTGACAAGAAGAATCTGCGGCTAAATAGGAGCTTGCTCCTTTTCAGGCTGATGTAGAAAAAGCTGGTGCCCTGAGAAGCATTCACGTCAGTATAATAAAACAGCGTCCGTGGTTGTCTCTACATGACTCATCTCGGAAACTGATGTTTAATAGACAAAAGATAATGTCCTGCTTCGTGTGAGTGAGCTGTTCTCAGAGCCCACGGCCTGTAAATCTAGATGTAAAGAACTGGGGGTGGCGCTTCTTAATTACCGCCTGGCCGCACACTGGGAGCGCCCTTAGCGCAGTCACGGCAGGGAGAGATTTGTGAAGTTTGGGGAAATCAAGACGAGTCTGCATTGTTTTTTGCTGAACTCCAAAAAGGGCTGTGGTTCTCAGGTGCCAGGGCTGCAGGGTGTGGGAGAATGCAGTTTAAAAACTCCCATCATCAGAGAGCAAGTGATTCTAAGAGCAGGAAAACTGGGGTGTGGGGGGGAGAAGTAGAGGGGGACAGGTGGCCTCTGAGTCCCCAGGCACCAGTTCACAGAGGAGCCACCAGCTGCCACGTCACGCATGTCACTTCTCAAAGAATCTCACAGGTCCAGGAAATCATCAGCTGCCCACTCCACTCCATAGCCCCATTAGAACGTGCGTTTGGGGGAAGCGTCCAAAATGCCACTTTTGGTCTAGCCGCTGGCGACAATGTGTTAGGGGACAGGATTGACACACTTTGCTATTTTTCTTATGACTTCAGGTAAAGTTCTTTACCAAAAGCAACCAAACACACACACACAATAACTCCGCCCAGGCAAGGAGCTTCATGTTTCCAACAGAGTGGGGACCATGGGGCATGATGAGAGTATGAAACATCCAGAAACGCTTTATCAGGCCCCGCGGTACTGACAGCGCAGCACAGCCCAGCTGGAACCGTGGTCAGCCGCCAGGGCTGAGATCAATGTTGGTGCTAAAATAGTCAGAAATGGAAAAGCCTGTGTGTGGGGAACGAACGGCCACCTTGCTTCTTTCAAGTGGTGTGTGGGGAGGGTCCTAGGTGGGTGCCATGATAGGCAGCAGAATTGATACCAGTTTTAGACACGGTCTCTAAAGTCACCCAGGTGAACAGCCAGGGACATTTTTCAAGGGCCCGTCTACCTCTTTGATGTCACCTCCCCCCCTCCTGTGATGGGCGCAAATCATTCCGGTGAAAGGCAGCTTTCATAAGCAAACACCACGAACCTACTTTATTACTTGGAGAAGTTTAAAACATTTCAACAAACCATCCTGATGTGTTGTTTCTTTTCTGTGATCCTTTTAAAAGAAAAGAAAAAAAGGAAGAGCCCACATGATTTTTACACCCAGGTTCCCAGGAGGCTACAGAGACTGTGTTGGGCCATCGGCAAAAACCCTGCACCTGGCTCGCCTTGGAGAGCAGGCAGGCGCTCTCTGGCACCACACATCAAGCTAATTGCAGGCAAAGGGTATGACAGTAATTCGCTTGGCAGTTTAAGAAAAACCCAGAGAACGGCATTAAAACGGACCCCCTGTGCCAGCGGGGTGCCCAGGCTTTGCTCTAGTTGATCAAATTTGACTGTAATCCCCTCCTGCCTTAACTTCATCTGCAGCAGCACAAAGCTCTCTCTGCTCTGCATTGTGCAAAACGGCTCATTGGCTCTCTTAGGGTGCATGCTGATTTAGACATCCCAGTATGATTATTGTTATTTAGGAGTGTTGTTAGGAGTTACTTTCCTGAGACAGTGGGAATGGGGCATGAGACCAGGTAGATGAGATGGGTGAATGAGGCAGACGTGAATGCTGAAGGGGGACCATCTGTCTTTGTTCAGGGCAGTTTCTGTAAGAATTCCGGAGAGAAAGGTTTTCGATGCTAAAGGGAGCTCAGTGCATAGATGGGGACAACTGTGCCCGTTACTGGTCCTTGGTTGAATGCCCCTCTCCACCCAGCCTGTTTTGTGCATAGCTCTTGGGAATGAATACCTTTGAGGTCTCTATGAAAAGTCATTCACTGCTGTATTTGCTGAGTACCTACTGTGTGCCTAGCTCTTTGCGGGGACAAGACTTAAACAAGAACAAGATCGAAGTTCACCTTGCAGAGGCTCCTGGTCTAATCGGCGCTGGGGGAGCAATGTCTGAACAGGTACATGCAAGCAAGTCACCAGGACACCAGGCCAGAACTCTGTGACGGCAGCTCCTGTCCAGGGGCCCCTCATCGCGTTTGTTGTAGGCCCTGCGCAGAAGGGTCTCGGGAAACTCACTTGATCAGCTTATTCTCCTTGGGGCAGAGCCAGGATTCTCAGCCAGGCCTGTCACAGGCTGGGCCCCTGATCTGTCTAATGCCGAGTGGGGCTCAGAGGCAGAGGGAGGCAAGTCTTCCGACAGGAGGGTGAGAAAAGCTCAGGAAAGCCTTCACAGGGAGGTGACACTCCACTGCTCCCTCAAAATGGAAAGGCACCCTGGGAGAAGGCGAGGCTGCAAGGGTCCCCCTGTGAATCATTAAGAGGCTCCCAGGCGGAGAAGTGGACCAATGCCACTATCTCTGAGCAAAAAGATCTTGACTAATTACACATTTTCCTATGAGGACAGCACCTTGCTCTTAGAACATAAAACCTTCCCAAATTTTAATGACTCCCTGAAACAACTTCTGGCCTTTGAAAGTGGGGCATCCAAGAAAAACACTCAAGGACCATTTGAAGGCACACGCAGTGTTCTCAGAGAATTGTTTCTGGCTGTGGTCTCTGCTGTGGATCACAGGCCTTCGGCTTTCAATCACAAGGCTGAAAGGTACAAGAGCCCATGCGCGCCAGGGCGACCATTTGTGTAAAACATTTTCCTTTCTTGGAATGTACATGGGTTTGTCTTCATCTAGAATTATTTTTACCGATTTCATCCTCAAAACTTCAAAGTCATTACCCCTGCCCCCGATGTTGTACTCATGTTGTGCCCACCCCCAACTTTGTCTTGTGTTTGTGGAGGCACAGACCCAGCATCCCCAGGATGGGAGCCAGGAGCTTGACCCACAGACACACCTGGAAGTCATTAAGGATGCTTCAGGAGGAGGGGGAGGGGGAGGGGAAGGAGAAGTTGGGAGGAGGGAGGATGGCAGAGGGGGAGAGGGATGGCAAGGAGAACACCGTTTCTTTCCCAACACACAGACACTCTCTTTCCATTACGGAAAATCTGAGCCAAAGGTGAAGAAGATGTTCAAAACAAACAGCTAACCGTCAAACAAATACTTTCTAAAAATTCCACAGTGTTACCTTGGGATAAAGTCAGGGGTCAAACATGTCATTCTGAGTGACAGAAAGTAAACAACCTGAAGAGTGACCTAGACTTTCTGATATTCTAGCGCATTCTTAAGTGAATTATACCTGTATATGCTCAATTACCAAATCTCTGTCAACTATGACAAAACAATTCAAATAAAACTCATCCTAATTGATGGCTGACATACACGGATTTTCTTCCAAAAAGTCTTGCCAAGATTGTCAAGCTCCTTACCTCCTGCTTGGTGTGATGCCCTCATTTCTTCTAAAGGGAAGCGTGGTGATTCTCATTGTGCCTGTCTAGGAAGTAGAGGCCATCGGTATTAACGCTATAGGATGCAGTATCAAAGTAGCTCATTACTAGAAGGGAAACATTCCATGTTGCATGTGCCTACTACAAAGATCCATAAAATTCAAGGAATTTCCCTCCGGAAGCTTGAGGATGTTCATATGAATGAAAATGGAATTGGTTGGGAGAGGGAGAATTACTACTAACCCTTGGCTATTTATGGTAATAAAATATCACGATAGTCTCTACTCAGTGGCCTGCCCCCCAACCTCGGAGCTCTCTTTCCCTACCTATTATCTTTAAAATCGGGGAAAGGTTTAACTTAATTGATTTATGTAATATTTCTTACAGTTTGGACAGTTGACATATATAGTTTAATATTACATATAAATATCATGACACATATTCTGGAAATGTCAAGAAGTTCCTGGCATGTCATAGGCATGTGCCTGGCATTTGCCTGTTGAACCGTTTGCTATAAGAGATATAATTATTCTCATTGTAAATCAGGAAGCTGAGGCTCAGCCCCAGTTAGTCGTCCACCCCGTCACACAGGGGAGAGGACTGGAGGGTGGTCTCTGGCCTGTCTTTGGAGTCCATTCTCTGTCCACCCATCAGGGGGCAGAAGGCTAGCTTGCCATGGCTGGTTCCAGGTCCCTGTTACTTTTGATCTCAGCGAGTTTCACCTAAAAGTGAGTGAGGAGCAGCATAGCTATGCCAAAAACACTCCTGGCTCTCCCGACTCTTATTTGGACATTTTCAGGTACAAATAGTTCCTGTTCAGGTAAGATTGCTTGGTTTTCGAGTCAGACTTGGTTTTCACTTGCTTTTGAAAATGCAAGCCCTAAAAGCTTCCTCACTTTTCTGCTTGTTTGTTCAGCCTGGATTAATATAAGACTTTGAAAATAATTTTGTTTTTTTTCTAGAAGAAAACACACACACACACACACACATGACCCAGTTTCCCCCCAAATTCACTGTAGAGTCAAACACATAAAATTAAAATTTCTCCTTGAAAAAAAAATTTTACAAATTTGCAAATAAATGACAAACAGAAAAAAAAAAGTATTTGAATCTGCTGCCCTCCATATGCCCCCTTCCCGGGGATCAAACCTGTGATTCTGGTGCACTGAGTGACGCTCAACCAGCTGAGCTACACTGGCCAGGGCTCAGCCTTTTAATGAACAGATTTCCTTCCTTCCTAGTGACAACCAAATCTCCGTGGCTATGGTGGACATGGTCGGGATGGAACAAACTCTTCCTCCAATGCTTAGCCATTGGCATCAAACCCCAGCTTGTACATCTGCTTCTAAAATTTTCTTCTTGAAGACTTATCCAAATTGATGCCATTTTATATTAATACCCTCCCTGGCAGATGCCAAAAACCCACCTCTGTGATTTTGCACTTTTTGGTTTCAAGGTTTTGGAAAGAAACGTGAAGAAAATTGACCAATGCCACTTCATTAATTCCTGTGTTTCACTTCGATTCTATCTGCCTAGTTAAATAATACATGTGACCAGCTACTGTTAGGAAAACTTCATGAACTGGTAGAACGCATGCCGGCTTCTTGAGTCACTGGCACAATATACAGCTCCCCAGTGCGGGCCATGGGCGAGGACAGCAGAAACATATAGTAGCACTTAGCTTTTATAAGCCCACATTCCACACCATCAAAAAGACTGCACCTCGCACTCCATTAAAATTCAAAGTAGAATGAAGGGGAAAGAAAGGCATATTGAAGGAGCTGAGATTTAAATATCCTGAAATGAGAACCACCTGTTCGTGCCTCGCCCTGGGAACCCACACCCCTTCTCTTCAAGGACTTCTCATCCCTCCCACCATTTGTGCTGGGGTCATGGTTCTCTGTCCACTGCCATCTTTGCATCCATTCCAGAAACAGATGTTAGGGTTCCCTACTCATTTTGAGGGAACCTCCAATTTAGAAAAGTGAAAAGTTAAGTGGTTAAAAGCTAAGACCATTTAACATCTATCAAAAAAGTTGTTAAATGTTAAGACCATTTAACATCTACAAAAGCCAAAAAAAGCGGGGGAGGGGTATGATCTGAAAGGCAAAGTCAGAGATGAAGGGCAGTAGAAATCATAAAATGTGTTTCATTAGATCAATAAAATGAATGACTTCACTCACTTAATTGCATAAAGTTGTTTAAAAAATAAACTCAGGCACGTACCATGCTGAATTAGCAGGGGCTTTATGTAAGGCCAAGGAACTCGAGGCAACCCTCGGAAAGGTCACTCGCGTGTATGAGGTTTCTTTGCGAAAGCTTCATGCAAAGCCAAAAGGAAAATCTCACAAAATCCAGGCCTTAGAAGAGACCCAGGCAGTACCCAGGGGGCCGAGACCTGGGATCAGCCGAGATGCCCCACACTCATCCAGCCCTCTGCCCATCTGTTTTGAATCATGGCTGGAGGCATATTTATGTGATGAAGCATTAGAGCTGTTGCTCTTGGCCATCTAAATAACTGGGACACTCTCTCTTGGAAAGCCATAGACATCAGTACAACAAGCATATTCAAAACCAAATTTAGGATTCAAGAGGCTCAAGTGTGCTTAATTTAGTTAAAGCATGCCAGAGACTCTTTCCAAAGTTGTTTTTTTTTAAGACAATATAAGTAATAACCTAGCAAAAGGCTTAAAAGATTTTTTTAAAAGAGAAAATGGATGTTTAAGGGATAAAGAAAGACAGGGAAACTAGAAAAAAGTGAATATGAGAGATGCTCATGAAACCACAAAACCAATGGGAACACTCCTGGAAAGACCCCCTCCCTATCTCCAAATCATGTGAAATATGGCCAGTACTGTCCCGAATGAATACTATTATTTTAATAATAAAATACCAGTTACTTAACACCCACTGCAGTTTTATCTCTTTGGCTTAGCTCTCATAAACACTTCTTCAAGGAGGGGTTAATTCTTGACCAGAATCCCCCAACTAGAAGTCTCAACCCTGGGGCCTAACATAACCGCACCTGAATCCAAGGCCCATGCTTGCTCTTTCAACATTACCATTGCTGCCCTCCACAAAATGTGACCGACGAAGCCACTGGAGCTCTGTAGAAAAGAGCAGCGATTTAGAAAAGGACTGCTTCCTGAACAGAGGAGTGCAGGTGCACAGGTGTGTTTCCCCAGGGTTGGGGTCGGGGAGCAGAATGAGATACCGTGGCTTGATCACCAACCCGTGCCCTGTTTTTGAAAAGCTAAGACACCCAGAATTAATTCATTGATGCTGAGACCATGAAAAGAACAAAACCTCAATATATCCTTCCAGTGTGACTTTAAATCTGACAAGGTTATCATTTCACACAGCGCCATTCAAGAACTGATTTATGGGCTTCTGGGTGTCCCCTCTTGTACTCTACTCTAAGCTCACCTGGAATTATGGCATTCGGGGACATTGCTTAAAATTTCATGAACTGAATCCAAGTATTGGCTACATCTAATTTCCGTGGAGGAACACAAACATTTTAATTCTTTCATCGGAGACTCGGGCTCTTGAACTTTTTCTCTTCCTCAGTTGTAAGCCAATATCTTTTCCAAACATGCATTTCATCCAAAGGCCCGTAACTCTTAGAAGAGTATAGTGTCTTCCTTTGCTGCTGCTATTTTGTGTCTCCCTCTGATAAATAGACCTTGAATAAGGCAACGACCAGCAGCAGGCTTGCTCAGTCATCTTCCTCGCTATCTTCAAAGGAAGTATCAGCCCCATGGGGGATCCCATCCACTTGGGAAGAAAGACGTAGGAGGAGGGAGGGGTGGCTTGGAGGCGGGCTGAAGCCCATTTTTCCGGACTGAGATCAAATGGAAAGGCAAGCCTGGGAGCCACTGTGGGTTCTGTGTGTAATATTATCTTATCCAAAAAAGGATTATGTAAATGTCCTTTTTACAATATCCTACACATCTCAGTAGTTTTCATTTATGGCCAAGAATGCAGTGGCTTCTTTGGTTGGCACACAGCCTCTTCCCCCTCTTCTGTTTCAAGGGCAACAGGTCTTCCTTGGCCAACACACCCGCAGGAGCTCATCTGAGTGCAGAGAACATGGAAATCCCTAAGAGCAGCCCGGGAGCATATGGATTCGCCCACAGCCCAGCGAGATCAAGACCGCGACTGCTCGGTGGTGACTGCACGGCAGGTTTGGAAGAGCACCCAGCCTGGAGCACCTCATCATGGGCGAATGGGTCGTCCTTTCTTGCCGCATTGGGTTAATCTATTCTTCTGCTTCCTAAACGGTGAGCCACTGAAGCACAAACTGGGTGAAGGCCAGGTCAGTGTCTGAGTGTTCTGAGTGTGTTGGAGCACTAGTACACGATGGGCATTTGCTTGGCAGCCCTGACTCACCCCATGGGTCTTGAGACTCAGGCCAATGACACCTTCTCTGGAAAGCCTGTCATCAGAACAGGCCCCTGGCTCCTCGAGACACAGTCTTGTCTAGCTATACTGAGAATGCACTTATTCATTATTAGCATTAACTAGAGTGTTTTCTATCATTTACTATTTAATTATCCAATGAAAATTCTATCTTTTGAAGACTCAGTAGCAGGCCTTGTACTAAACACGTCCTGTGAATCACCTCCTTTGGTTCCTCTGCAGTGGGTGCTGGGGGAGGAATAGATGAGAACACAGGTGCCGGAATCAGATTCTGGGTTTGAGAGCCTGAGTCCACAAGCCAGTGACCGTGAGCTTGCACAGATTTGCTTTCTATGCCTCTTGTGGGGACGACAATAAAAATGGCAACTGTATAGGGTTCTTCTAAGAAATGCATCAACCAAGTCATGGGAAGTGCTAATACAGAGTAAGTGTGCAATAAATATTAGCTGATTTGAAAAAATCTTTATTCTACAGATGAGGTAATGGAGACGCAAAAAGTCTAAGTGGCCCGTCTGGTGTGGCTCAGTGGAACTGTGACTATCTTTGAATCACAGAGCCAAGCATGTGGCCTGACACATTAAGGGAGCTAGATAACAATTTAAGTCATTAATTAATGAAAAGATTTAGATCTTAATCAATAGTAAATACAGTGCCAGGCATAGAAAACAACCTATAAAGAAATATTGGGATGCAATCAGTCTAAAATAAATTGCTTTTAAGAATTTATTTGCAATGCAAGCGTTGAAATGTTCCTAAAATTCTCCCAGGTGGAAGTCATCTTAATTATTTAAGCATAAATATAGCAGCCTTTAAAAATAAAGTGCCATTTTCTCCAATATAAACCTAATGTTTGTAGCTTTTAAAACACAATTATGCACTCACTTTATCACTTACAAATTTTTCACTCTGATTTTCTCCTCTGTTTTTGATCTACCAAGAAGGTTCCATATGAGACAGACTGCACAGTAATTGAATTTTAAGGCACTGCCAGCCACATGCCTATGTACATAACCAATATACCGAAAGCATGTGCCTCTCATTGGATGATCCTTTAAGACTGGTGAGCACCCTGCAGCTAAATCTTCCTTTGGCACTGGAGATGTTTGCAAGCCCAGGATCTGCTCCTTTCTTTCTATTAGAGCTATCTGGACACTTTTGAAAGCTTAATGCTAGAACAGTCCCTGGTGTGAGCAATGTACTTAGTCACATTGTGTAAGTGGCATTGTTCAAAGACATTCCTATCAAGATCCTCACTTGCAAACTCTCAGCATAAAAAAAAGAAACAGAGTTCTTTTTCGGGACAATGAACTTGGACTGTTGTTTATCAGTGAATGGAAACAACATTTCTAACCCAGAGAAGTGACACTCGGCCTGGTTTGGTGTCACCCCGGCTCCCTTCACGCAGGGTAACAATGGCGCCTTTGTGTGGGGTTGTCAGAGCCTCCATTAGAGTCAGGCTTTGCCGCTCAGGCAACTGAATGACCACCTTCATACTTCCTGGCTTTCCCAGTTCCTCTGCGAACAGAGCATGGAAGAAGACCGAGCCTCCACCATGGGCTCCATTATCTCCAACTTCAAATGGAATCCCACTGACTCACAAATGCACTTTTCAAAATTTGGCAAATTTGCCCCGACATTTGAGAAATAAATAGGATGCCATTTAAAGATTAGAATTCCACAGTCAAGTGAAATCAGCCTTTGGAAATAAATGCTGAGACCATTCTGCCCTACAATATTTGCTACTGAAGTCACTAAATTATAAAGCCAGAGATTTAAAGTTAACCTGGATCCACGTCTTGGCGCCATTGCTTCATAGCTATGTGACCTTGGCCAAGATATTTAACCTCTCTGGGCCTTGGTTTTCTTCCCTATAACAGGAGAATAATAATGACTTTACAGGGCTTCTGGGTAGCAGTATTAAAAAGGCATTTTTAAGCATCTAAAACCTTTTTTTTTTTTCATTCTTTTTGGCTGTTAGGTGATTTTGAACGAACAAAATTAGGTGCCTCCCACATCAACATGGATTGTGAGTGACAGCAAAGATTTGTGAGTGGGATCAGGGAAGAGTGAGGTTGCCACGAAGACCTTTGAGCACCTGTCAAATGCTCCAGGTGGGTGGAAACCCCTTCATCAAGCCAAAACCAATGTCTTCTTCCTAAAAAATAAACCCCCTCATTTCCCTTGGTCCCCACTGGCTGATGGCATCAGAGGTGTCAAAGTCATCCTTAGTATCTCCCTGCCTGATTCCTTACATCCAGTCAGTCACCAATGATGCTTCTTCCCCAGGCCTTTTATCTTTCTTGTTCCCCTAGCAGCCCAGGACCTTACATTCTTGCTCCTAGGTTATTGCAAGCTGCACTCAATTAATGCATGTAATCTAATCTTCTTCATCTTACAGCCCACCTTCTGTGCTCCCACCAAAACATTTCTCCATAAAGTCCATCTGGGAAAATTCACTGGTGGCTTCCCTTCCTCGTGTCCTCTCAGCTCACCCCTCTACCCAACTATAGAGTACTTAGTCAGGAAGTACTACCCAAATGTAAATTGGAACAACCTCTGGGGCAAGCACGTGGCAATATCTGTGGCAATGACAACACTGTTACTTCTAGGACTCTCTCCTGCAAATACACTCTCACACACAGGGAAAGACATCAGTGCAAGGTTACACACTGCGGCACGATTTGTAACAGCAGGAGACTGGGAGCAACCCAGATGTCCATCAGCAGGGAATTGATTCAATGAATTATGAAGCATCTACACTCAGCGGTTGTTAAAAAATGAAGAAATCATTTATATGCTGATTTGGAACCATCTCTGAGACATACTGTCAAGTGAAAAGAACAAGGTGTGGGTGAAGTAGTGAATGGGAAGGAGAAAGAATATATAAACACATTGTCTCATAAATGCATAAAAATGTCTGGAAGGCCTCACAAGGAAATGATAGCACTGGTTCAGTAGAGGAATTAGGTGCCAAGGGAAATGGGTCAAGGGAGATTTAAAAATATATAAAGAGAATATATATGTGTTTGTGTATGTGGAATTGAGATATACATAAATATATACACATACACACATATTTTCTATCCTCTACTTTTGACTTTGAGGCATGTAAATGTACTACCCATTCAAAAGTAAATAGCATATATTTGTTACTCTGCCACATAAGTCAGGCGTCATTTTCTGTTTTCCCTAGACAATGGCAACACACAAGTGGCTTCCCCACCCCCAGTCTTCTCTTCATCTTACACACAGAGGCCATGCTGACCTCCCTGGAACACAGCTGTGAGCACATCCACTTCCTGTTCAAGCTCCCCCTGGCTTCACATCTCTCACGGGATAGAGTCCAGTTTTCTGGCCTGTCCTGCTCTATCATCGAGTCTCCTTACCATGCTGGTCTCCTTATGGTGACCTGTGTGTTTCCATATCTGCTTCTGTCATTCTGTCCTTCTACTCGTATGTTCTCCCACCACCCCAAATCTCAATCTGTACTTGATTCCAAACCTCAATTCAAACCTTTCTCCATCAACTCATTCCAGAATCCACTGCTCACTTCCATCCCTAGCTGGGAGAAATCCCCTTCTTGGCTCATGCTTTTGCTATCTCCTTATACTACCTGTCACCTTACAGGGGTTCATAGTTCATTTTGTACACATTTATCTATTCAGTCAGTATACATTTATATGCTATGTCCTGAAAGGGTGATGGGGACTTGTTAAGAAAAAGCCACAGCAACTCAAGGAGATAACAGTCTTATGGGGGAAGCCAGGCAATTAACAAAACACCAAACCTTTGATGCTAATTGTCTATCATTTCAATGTGGAGAAGTTTTAAACTCAATGTGGTGACTGTTAGCCCAAAGCAACACCAATGGGTTGTAAGGTTAATGGGCCAATATTTAAATCCCAACACTGCCCCCAAATTATGATTCTCTGGGTCAGGGTTTTCCAACCTCACTGCTATGGATATTTGGACCCAGCTACCTCCTTGTGGTGGGGCTGTCCTGCGCATTGTAGGGTGCTTAGCAGCATCCCTGGCCTCGACCCACTAGATGCCAGTAGCAAGGTCTTCCCATTACCAAATGTCTCCTGGGGTGGGGGTGCAAAAGCCACCCTCCCCCCTTTTGAGAAGCACTGTTTCAGCAAATTCCTTAACATTTCTGTGTTTCGGTTTCTTGGGTGCCTGGGTTCTTTTTAGGAAACCCAGCAAGCATTTGCAAAGTGAAAAACAAACTTATAAAACAGGGAGCATACTACCTGCTTCAAAAGATTATGATAGGAATTAACAGCAAAAAAAAATGTGAAAATGTGTTTAAAATGCTTATCAATGCTTTTATCAACGAGAATAACAACACAAATTTGGCTGATTTGTTTCCCCTGGTGCCCTTAGAAAAATGGACAAGATCTCCTGCCAGGACCTGTCCAGTCTACACTAGTGTTAAGTCCAGGCACTGCCCAGATTGTGAACACGACTTTGGCTTGTGTTCAGGGCTGTAGAATTACATACTGCCCTGAACTTGACTCCTTGGGAGGATGCAGGAAAGGTCTTGTGAGGCTACTCCAGTCAAAGTCTGGGCTCCTTGCACATGGATATAGGAGCTGAAATATACATAATCTGAGGCTGGGGGTTCTGGATCCCATAAAAGTGTCACATAAAAGATGGCAGGATTACCTAGCTGTTTACAAAGCCAGGCTTTGGTTCGCCCTCTTGTCCAAAGCTTTATTTGCACATCCCCAATCATCCTTGTAAACCATTTATTTTCTCACGCTGTTGGACACTGTGAGCCTTCAGAAGTGTTCTCAGGGTATTTGAAATCAACAAGGCAATTAGGGAGGTTTTAAAGGAATCAAAAATACAATCAACAGTGCTTTGCAAATGTCAATAGAATTCTTGGCATGACTGACCATGTCTGTACTGTGCACTCGTAAGGAAATTTGCAGATGATCTTAAAATAAATATGCATCATTCTGAATTTCAGAATTTATTTTCAAACTGGGAAATGGATAAAGTGATGAGCAGTCTCTGGCAGGATCTCTGTATGCTTTGGGGAGAAGTCTTTCATTGAAGAAAAGATGGGAAGACAGGTTTTGCAGTCAGACAGATGTGGCTTATAATCCTGGCTGTGTGACAGAAACTGGGTGACTTGGGGAAAATCATTCATTTTCTCAGAGCTTGGCTTCTTCAGCTTTAAAATGAGGACAGTGTTGGGCACCTCAAATTAAAAGATATTAAGTCCAGCAGAGTGTCTTTGCAAACCTTTATTTTCCATCCTCCTTCCCTTTAGGGAACAGAGTATGGACTCATTGGTTTATATTTTTCTAACACCTGCAAAATTGCACACTTTCTAACCAATTTACTCTCTCTTGACCAAAATGCCTTAAGACACAAATGTTCCACATCTGTTTTACTCGGCTAAATAACATACGCCCAACCCATCACCTTTTCCTTCTTGCCACAAACAGTTTCCTTTCACTTTCTCATCATTCCACAAGAAGTCTCCCTTGCAAATCCTTGCAAATCAAAGCATTGCTTTCTGGGGTGGGGGGAGGGCTCAGAATTAACTGTCTCTGATGTAGCAGGTCAGACAGAGTTATCTTTGTGCAGCAGCAGGCTCCCAGCCATCATCTTTCCTGTTCTTAACATATCATGATAAGAAAACTCAGTTGTGTTTTTAAAAGCATAATAATTACTTATAGTTCTCCATGGTTTCCAATAAACCAGTAATTTTTTTTCCAAAAAGTCCATGAATAAAACAAACCCCGTCACCATTGGAGATGCATTTCCATGCCAGCGCGGATGCTTTTAAGACCATTTGCCGAGTGCTCTGCACCATTTGACCAGTTCTGGGGCAGGGGGCACGCTCTAATTACTGATTGTAAAGTTCGGTATCTATAGCAACAGGGAGAATGGACAACAGGAAGCTTCACCTTTTGGGGCACCATCCGAAGTTTATAAAATCAACTTGAGGCCAAGGCAATAGTTAATCAGGAGGGCTTTCAGAGTGCGAGTGCTCTGAGTCCACACTTAAGAGGCAAAGAAATCATTTAATAAGACAATCACGGGCTCGAGAAGGCAGAGTTTATTTAGCTTGGCTTCGCCATGCCTGCTGTAGTAATTTATCCTAATGGCACCAACTCGCCTGTGATTTGATACAGCAGGAGACCGAGGGGTATCGGTTTAATCAAACCTCAGCCGAGGCTGCCTGTTTCTTAACTATTGTTGCCGTATATCAATCAGTTTCAACTAATCGGATGGCACAGGATGTGAATTTTCCCAGGATCCAGGGAATCGGGTTAACATCATTCTTTCTAATGTGCCTGCTTTCAAATGGCTTGATTTCACCCCGCTCACGTTATTTCCTGGTCTTAGAGCTGATAGGTGAAGGGGCTGGATTCTGGTCAGCCGTGGATGAGAGGTATAGCAGGAAAAAAGCTGGGAGCATTGAGGTCAAACTGCTTTGATTGCTGACCCTGCCTCCTGTTAGATGTGACCACAGGCAAGTTATAAAACCTCTGGGTCTTCATTTCCTCCCTCGTCACACCAGGACCAGAATTTACCACGTCACAGAGTGATTATGAGGATTGATGAACCAGTATCTGAATGAGCCTAGAACAGTGCCTGGGAAACAGGAAACAGAATCTCAACAGAAGTTAGTTTCGCTCTGGCCAGCCTCATCTCCATCCCCAAGGAAGCGACAGGGTGGGGAGGTGGCTGCACTGTTTTTAAAGGGCAGGAGTCTAAGCTTTACAGTATTTTACAGACGTGGTCACACATGCTTGATAATCCAGTGATGGCATCTAAACTCGGATCCTCATTTTCGGTTCTTCTGTCCCCCGGAGGCCAGGGAGTTCCCACATGCTTTATGCCTTTGGTGCTGGCCTGGCCATTGGGAAGGGCGACTAACCAATGGACAGAGCTCTCCTGTCTCCCTTCTTTTGTATACAGCATAAAATCTGATTTCAAACACTGTCCAGGTACAGGTAAGAAATAAGATCAGGCCTTTTCCTCTTGGCAAGCAGAGAGTGCAGAAAGGAGTGAATGCCCATCGTGACCTATTGTTTAAGAAGAAAGGAGAAAAAAGGGCAGTGGAGTCCCAGAGTTTGAGGCAATGACCACGTGGACAGCGAGGCCACAGGAAGCATTCAGTCTTTGCCTGTGACACTGACTAGGGGAGCGGGGCCAATGCAAGCTTCATTACAGTGGGCCTCGGCTGCTGCTCCTATAAAATGGGTACAGGAAGACTTACTTCACTGGGTTGTCATGATGATGAAACAGGCTAATCCAGTTGCCTCCCCACTGAAAGTGGAAATAATGGTAGCTACTTTCCTGGGTGAGAAAGGGCAAGGTGTCATGGGCCTTTTCCCAAAAGGGGACCTGAATCCAAGCCTTTTACCACTCAGCCTGGGTCGTTCACATTTTAACTCAGTTGCCTCAGCTCCCGGGTTTCCTGCAGAGAGACCTACCCACTAACTGAGAGAGTGAGAATACAGTGAGGGAGAGGGAAGGTAGAAGGAAAGAGGAGGGGAAGGAAGGATGGAGGCAGGAAGGAGAGAGAAGGAAGGGAGACAAGGAGATAGAAAAGAGACAGAAAATGGTAAGAAAGAGATGAAGAAAGAAAAAAGAGAAATGGTAAAGGGGGGGAGAGAAAGAAAGAAGAAGAGAGAAAAAAGAAAAGAGGAAGAAGGGAAAAGGAAAGAAAGAAAACAGGAAAGAAAGAGCAAAAAGGAATAAGGAAGGGAAGAAGGGGAAAGGAAGGAAGAAAGAATGGAAAGAAGGAAGGGAAAGGGAAGAAAAAAGAGCAGTTCGTGTCCTGCTCTGTCGCTCCTCCCCCATTCTCCATTCTTAATGCTGCGGATGTTGTGTGGCGTGTAGGCACTTTGTGGTCTCCATAGCTGGGGTATCAAGGTTAATGCCACCTTAACAAGGGGCTCATTTCTTCCTCCCTCCCACCTTCTCCCTTTTCTTTTTTGGCTCAGCCTAAGTTTCTAACACTAGCTGATGAAATGTAGTCTACAGCTTTTAATTGTGCCCAGAGGCAGTACCACTTCATAGAGGTTTTTAAGCAAGTGGCGGAGGATTTGAGAAACAGCTGTGTTGTGGGCACATGTGCTCCGAGGTGGAACAGCCCCGTCAGCACCTGTACCCGCTGAGCACACACCCTCACACCCTCCCTGCGTGTGCACAGCTGGGACCCATCAGGGTTGTAAGGAATTAATACTTTTAACTTGGTATTTTATGGCACCTAGAGGAGCCTGACGCTATATTAAATCCGGAGTACATAAGTAGGATTTTGTTCAATCTTGGAGTTCCTGGGGTGGGGGCTGGGTGGGTTATTAAAAACGCACACACAAACACACGCGCACGCACACACGACCTCTTTTCCGATGCCGAGAACGAATTGTTTTAATATCCCCGTGTTTGGTTTATTTATTATTAGAGATGAGTGGCCACTTTTAAGGAGTAATGGGCTTTTCCCTGGCACTAACCTAGTATTCCCAACTGAGTCTCGCTCAGACTCCCAGCAACTGTGGAAAGCTGCCAATGTGGACCGTTTTCTCCAAATCACTCTTCCCAACGCCTGGCTTCCCTAGGTCCAGGCCCCCATGACACTCCTCCCACCTTTTAGACTCTGAATTTGATCTTCAACATCCTACTTGCACTCTGCCATTCATAAAACTCTGTCACAGGCGATCCCCCTGGATTCCCACCTCTTCCCTGGAAATTCAACAAGGCCAGTGTCTGTGTACCCATTTTACAGTCATGCAAAAAGAGGTCCAGAGAAGTTACCTGCCAAAGTCAATGCAAAACCAGCCTCAGGCCTTAAAATTCAGTTCACTGACCCCAAGCAAACACTTCTTTCTCTAAGGCACTGTAGACACAACATGAAAAGTGTATGGTAGCTCGCTGAGTACTCACCGTGGGACAGGTAACATGCAGGAGTTTTCACAGATGTTAAACTCGTGTGACCAGCAATGAATGTGAGGGCCCATGGTAGGCAGAAAAATGACCCTGCCAAAGATACCCATGTCAACCATGGAATCTGTGAATGTGACCTTATTTGGAAAACGGGTCTGTGCAGGTGTGCTTAAGTTAAAGATCTTGAAATGAGACGATATTCCTGACTTTCTGGGTGGGCCCTAATTCCAATGCCAAGGAGATGTCAGACAAACAGGAGGAGGCCACGTGACCACAGAGGTAGAGAAAATCCTGACAGCCACGGAAGTGGGAGGGATAAAGAACAGTTTCTCCCTGCACGCACCAGAGGCGGGATGGCCCACAGACACCTCCATTTCAGACCTCTGGCCTCCAGAACTGAGTGAATGAATATCTGCTGTTTTAAAACACAAAGTCCATGGGAATTTGTTACAGTAATCCTGGGAAACCAATACAGAGTATTTTGCTCTGGGCACCACATTAAATGTTGCTGCTAACGGGGACTCTTGGCATGAGAGGACAGTCTACTTTGGGCACTGTTAACATGCAGAAAGGATGCTGCCCCTGGGAAGGGTGGCGCTGCCCGAGGGTGTCCAGTCTGCCCATTTGCTAGGAAACCGAAGTTCAGCCCAAGGGAAGCCAGGTCCTGGGATCCTGACTGACACCCGGTAAGGGAGGCAGGAAGCCTTGTGTGTCTTAGGCAAGTCACTGAATCCAGGGCTCAGGTACCTTGTTGGTCAAATGAGATACTGGATGAGAAACACATTCTGAAAAACTGCGCAGCATTGCATGGGTGTTGGTCATTCGCTTCAATACATATTTATAAAGCCTCCGTGCAGCCTGAGACTCCTGAGGTGTGGATGGCTCTGGCGTGGAGAGGACAGAGCTCAGTAGGTACTACTGTGAAGCTCTCCAAGCGCGCTTTCTCTTAAGTATCCACTTATCATCCATTAATATCCTGAAACCTCTTTAGAAACCATCCAGCCCAGAATGCTAGGCTAATGTAGCCCATACATTTAATTGCTGCAATGTTCTTTGGATTCTCCAAATTTGCCTCTTTCGAGCACTGAACAATAAAACTCCAAACCACAATAACACGCCATTTGTTTGTTAAGCAGATTGGTAGTGATTTTTTTTTTTTTTTAAGGAGCACTCAATGCTGGTTAGGAGGAGCCCACATCTCAAGCACTGTGTCTGATCATTTAAAATGCTCCAAACCTTTTGGAGAGGAATTTGGCGTTATGTCTCAGGAATCTTTAAAAATTGTGTTCAACCTTTGACACAGTAATTCCATTTCTGGGAAACTATCCTAAAGACATAATGGGAAGGATGGAAACTGCTTTATGCACAAAGATGTTTATCAGAACGCTCCTTCTGTCAGCAAAAGTATTTAAAACCATCTCATTGCCCAATGACACAGAAGTGGATGAATATGACAGTGTGTCCCTCCATGGACTAGCCACCACTAAGAACTGTAGTTAAGAAGCATTTATAACAAGATCCTGAAATGGATAATGTTAGGGAAAAATAAGAGGCAGTGCTCCAAACGGGTATACGGCAGTGACCTCAATGTGTGATGCAAACATAGTGTAACTCAGAAAAAAGATAGACAGAAAAGCATGGAGTAGTTATTGTTACCTATAGCCAGCAAAATGGGAGTGAGTTTTTTTTTTTCCTTTGGAAAGACTTAGGAATTTTCTCCACTGAACTCTATTACCATTAAATAGAAAAACGTACTTGGGATTAAGAACCTCCACTTTCTAACACACCATAGTTGGGGACGGGGAGAAGTTTATGACATGTCCTCCATTTCCTTCCTGATTTGATGCCTTGGATCTTTCACCATCTTTTCTTTATGGCTTAAAAAATCCATGCCATTCAAAGCAGTCCTCCAATGCAGCCTTATCATTCATGTTAAACATGGGAGAAGAACAGGGGCTGGGAGAGGCCTCACACAGCTCATCGCCAGCCCAGGAGCCACCTCTGGGCACCCATCTTCATGCCACACCCTTTGTGAGAAGAGCTGGGCTCTTTTTGGATCACTGGCTTGTTTCATGTGTATAGATCCTGTAGATTGCATAACTGATGGTTTTTCCAAGTTTGCAGGAGGCTGTAGGAGGCTCAGAGGCCAATCTCCGGCTTATTTGTAACAAGAGCACATAGGTTTTGGGGTCCTGGCCTCATGCTGAGCTCTATGTTCATTTTCATACTCTTGAGTTTCTGCCCTACTTACGGATCGCCTGCACCCAATTAAGTCTTGATGGGCTGTTTTAAATAGTTGTTCGAATGAGTCAAGGTATTAACTGTTTTTGTTTTTTTTCCCATGAAAGATGGGCTGCGTGTACTGCCATGAGTTAGAGAGAATTTCAATAAAGGTGAGGCCCAATCAAATAGAACCACCCCCATTTGAATCCAAGCTGCAGCAACTGAACGGACTATTGAAGAGCCTGAGGACAGGAAGGAGTTAAAGCCTGTGGCAGCAGAGGGGGCAAGCTGCAGCACTGAGGGGCCTGGCCCCTTCCTGCACTGGGGGAACACAGGGCCATTAGAGCAGGCAGGAACTTGCACTTGGCTTTGCTGGGAAAGCAAATATTGTGCATATTGCAGTGTTCCTGTGGGCGAGCTAATTGTCGAACTGCCCTTGAGATGTATATAATTTTGTCTGCAGCCCCTGCTCCTCCCTCTGTGTCATCACCAATGGGCCAGGAAATTTGAAACATCTACACCCATTAAAGGGAGGAAGCGGGCCATCTCTGATACCCACGGCCCCTAGGTGAGCCATCTGGCTGCCTGGAGTGGCTGGCTGATTGGGATAAGGGCATGACTTTATGTGCTCTTTGGTAAGTTGAGAAGGGATGCTTTAATACATTCCTGGGGCTGCCATCACAGAATGCCAACCTTCCCTTTCTTCTCTCCTCTAAAGACATCACATCACTCGTTGGATTTAGGGCCTATCCTAATCCAGTATAACCTCATTTTAAAACAGTTTTTAAAATATTTTTTTCATTGATTTCAGAGAGGAAGGGTGAGGGAGAGAGAAATAGAAACACCAATGATGAGAGAGAATCATTGATCAGCTGCCTCCTGCACGCCCCACACTGGGGAATGAGCCCGCAACCTGGGTATGTGCCCTGACCAGGAATGGAACCCGGACCACCTGGTTCATAGATCAACGCTCAGCCAATGAGCCACACTGGCTGGGCTATGACCTCATTTTTTAAAGTTTTATATTATTTTGGTAAGAACTCTTGAGATTTACCTTCTTAACAACATTTTAAGTATACAATGCATTATTGTTGACTACAGCACACTGTTGTACAGAAGCTCTCTAGAGTTTATTCCTCTTGCTTAACTGTGTTGTCTTAATTTGATCACAACAACAAAGACTTAATTGCCAAATAGGTCATATTCGCAGGTACGGGGGTTAGGACATCAACGTATTCTCTTGGAGAACACAATTCTACTCCTAACAGATGTCTGATGATCATGCCTTATTAGGAGCAGTCTGGGTTCAAACCCTGACTCTGCCCTCACCAGGCAGGTTACCTAACCTCAGCTCCCTCAGTTTGGAAAATGGGCCAGATGCACCACCTACCTCCTTGCGCTTTTGGGAAGATAAAGTGGGACCTTGCGTGATGCAAGCATAATGCGCACACAAAGACAAGCCCATTAAGAAGTTGTGACTCAGCCTTCAGATTGTCACCCATCTCTGTGACTCAAACTCAGACATCACTTCTAAATGCTGAGAAACTCTGGTTTAAGATAACAGAGAGCAAATAATCATTAAGTGGACCTAGCTCTTTACAATAGATGTTCACTCTGCCTGGAAGTCTTTCCGCTGCCTTCTCCCACCCTCCTTCCCAGCCTTCGGGCCTTGGCCTTGCCTGGTGCAGCTCCTTTTCAGCCTTCCTTCCTCAAGCAATGGCAATGCTGACACTTTCTCTGGCTGCAGATGCTGCTGGACCCATCAAAGGTGCAATCAAGGGAGGAGCCGGGGATTGCCCGATAAAATATAGAATGCCCAGTTAAAATTCATTTTCAGATAAATTTAAATTTTAGTCTAAGCATGTTCCAAATATTGCAAATATCGGATCAGGGTGCAGACTTACTTGGAAGTTACTGCCCTGAGAATAGTTCTCAACCCATGGCCGATGGGAGCTTGTGAGTAAGTACCTCAGTTTGTTTGCCCCCGCTGGGGGATACCTCAGAGAATTGTGTTCCACACTGACCCCAGAATTCCTCAGGGGAGTCTGCACCACATGTCTACTGCAACAACCGCTCGCAAACGCACTGTGCTGGCTCACTCCCCTGCTCAGTCTCCCTTCCCACCTCCCAGGAAAGCACAGTATCGGTCCCCTGCCCAGCCCCACCCTCCTGCTGTAGACTGAAAGTTTGTGTGTCTCCCCCTCAATTCATATGTTGAGATCCTAACCACCACTGTGATGGCATTAGGAAGTGGGGACTTTGAGAGGGGATCAGATCATGAAGGAAGAGTCTCATTAGTGCCCTTCCTAAAGGGACCCCAGAGAGCTCCCTAGCTCCTTCCACCATGTGAGGAGATGGTGAGAAGTCAACAGTCTGCAACAGCGAGAGGGTTCTCACCAGAATCCGACCACGCAGGGACCCCCGATCTCAGACCTCCAGCCTCCAGAACTGAAAGAAATAAATTTCTGTTGCTTACAAGCCACCCAGTTGTGGTGCTTTGGTATAGCAGCCCCACAAAGACACTGCCCACCACTGTTCCCCACACAAACCTTGTTTATTTCCTTCAGAGCCCTTATCACAATTTGTAATCACATGTGCATAAGTTGGTCTATTTGCTTAGCCTCTTTGCCTGCTAGACTGTGAGTGCCATCACCATGATGGTGTCATTCCTGGCTATTCTCAAGCACCCAGCACTGAGCTGGCACTCAACGGGCACCTGCTCGATGGTGGAGAAACTAGATAATGATTTCGGAGAAGGCTCTCTGCGCAGGAAGAGGAAGATGGTTTTTAGCATCGCAGAGCTGCATTCAACAGAAGCTTGATGGTTGAGACTTGACTTTGTGTCTCTCATTCAGAATTTGACCTTGATCAGTCGCCTGAGCCCTCCTCACCTCAGTTTCCTCATCCGCGCAATGAGGAGGTGAGGTTAGATGATTTCTCTCGTGTCCTACGGCTCTAAAACGCTATGACTCTATATTGTGGGTAATAAACTTTACAACTACGAATAAATTAATGGAGATGAATATTTAAGTGATGTGCAAACATTCATGCAAGTGCTGTCTTAGTCTTTTGCATAGTGTTAGAAAGAGAAATAAAACCGAGATATAAGTGATCAGATACATTTGTGTTGGTCGCAATGGGGTGCCTTAGCTCCTGTTTTTCTGGAAAGGATGTGTGCAAGAGTTGTCCTTAAGTAACTTGCTGGGAAAAGATTGAGAGAAAAGCAGGCATTCTGGAAGCTGGAAGCCCCCACATAGACGGATGTTTCGGGTTTGGATATTCCTGGAAACGGTTCTAGGGCTCAGAGAAGCAGCAAAGAGAATGAGACCAAATATGCGCTCAATCTCTCTTAGTGTGACTGGGCTACCACAGACCACATGGCTTATAAACAACAGACTCTTATTTCTCGCAGCTCTGGGGCTGGCAGTCTGAGATTGGGTGTCAGCATAATCAGTTGAGGGCCCTCTTCTGGGTGGCAGATGTCTTGTGTTCTCATATGGTAGAAGGGGCAACAGAGCTCTCTGGGGCCTGTTTCATGAGGGCTCCACCCTCACCACTAAATCACCTGCCCAAGGCCCTGCCTGCTGATTCCATCACATTAGAGAGTAGGGGTTTTTGACATATGAATTTTGAAGGGGATGCAGCATTCAACCATATCACCATCTCTCTTCCTCCTGCAGTCTATCGCGAGCTTCAACAATACTCAGCATAAGAGAATGATGACCTGACATGTGGGTCCTTCATGTACTTGTGAACCTCATCTCCTATCTCTAAATCAAGTGGAGAACCCTTTTGACAAGACAGTAGACTTGAACCAAAAATCTTGACTTTCATAGGTACACATATAAGGGTGGGTAAAAATAGGCTTATCGTTGTAGGTATGCAAAACACAGAGTTTATTCTTATATTATTATTTATTAATTGCTGTATTATCTTCCATTCGAACAACTATAAACCTACTTTTGCCCACCCCTGTATTTAAGAGGGAAGATGAAACCACCTAGCTTCCTATGTTGTTAGCAAGCTGGGGAGGAGGAAAAGAGGGGTAAGATTCTCTGACTGAGCGTGGGCTGTGTCCAGTCCTGGGGATCAGACAGGTATGGGCATCAGATATGGCCGGGAGCTCACTGGGGCACCCACCAGAAAGAATCACATTTGTGGGAGGTGCCTAGCAGGGTCCTGGGAGACAGCTCATCTTCAAGAAGGAGACATGCCTGATCAGCCTGACCCCGCTGCACAGCTTGAGTGGATGGGAGAACTAGAATTTGAATTCAGGATGGAGGCTGTTACACAAATCTGTCTCCTACTAGACCCGGTGGACACACATCTGGGTTCATGGCAGGACGTGGCCGATAAGTCAAAACCAACTGTTCTTTGGACAAAACTCTGTAATATAATAAGCCTGAGCACTTGTATTGCTGTGACATCCTGATCCTTTCCTATCGCCCTCACTTACACATTACTCATGCCAATTTGTCCCCAAAATTTCCTCCTGCCTTTCTTTTAGAACTTTTCAGTCTTTTGCCAAATGCAGTTTTTTGTTGGTGTTTTTTTTTTTTTTTTTTACTTGTTGGCTTTTATTTTTCATCTTACTCCTTCAGAGGAGTACATAAAAAAGTGGAACCACAACATCATTGATTACTGAACTAAAAGTAATATAGAATACTGAGGACATGATTTCAATTAGGTTTAAGTTTTCATTGCTAAATAATGCAGGAAATAGAATGTCCTCTTGCCAAAAAAAAAAAAAAAAAAAAAAGACTAGGCTGAACACCCCCTGAATAAGGAGCTACTGCAAAGCCAGGAGTCTGTCAACACACATGTTGGATTTCCTGCTGTTTTCAGAAACGAAAATAAAACATGACAGAGAAACAATGACCGAGAAAACAATCTGCAGGTAGTCACTTCCAGCCACGTCTCAGTGCTGGGCTGCTTGTCAATCGCCGGCATTGCTCATATCACAGAGACACAAGACCCAGCAGGTACTCAGTCCCTCTAGCTTTGGGGGGGTATGTACATGACCCATCACATTTATTCACATATCTGGGATGTCCTCCCAGGGTCACAGTGTCTATGACCCTGAGTGCCAGAAGTACAAATGCCTTCTTTTGGTCAATTCAGTTCTAGGCATATTTGCTGAGAATCTATTATGTACAAGGGTGGGGGTTAAAGGGGCAGAGCTATCATTTAAGACAGGTAGAAGAAGGTAGGCAATGTGCCAGGTGCTTCTCAATATCTCATTTCTCATAACAATCCCCAAAGACCTATAACAATAGCATTCTCTTATTATTGTCAGAAAATTCAGAGAGGTTAGGTAACTTGCCCCACACAACACCCAGCTGATAAAAGGTAGAGCTGGGATTGGATTCGGCAGCTGTCAGACTCCAGAAACCCTTGCCTTTCCATGCTACCTTCCCTCCCAAAGCAAAACATCCCGTTTCTTCCTCAGAGTTGTTGAAGTGGCCCTTCACTTTCCCGCTGCCAAGAAAATGAAAGATGAGCATTATAGCAATGAAAAGAAGTGACAGAGGAGAGGGGGACAGAGTGGGACAGGAGTGGTGTCTGGGGTGGAGAGAAAGGCCTGCTTCCCCCCCTTCTCACAGGCACGAGAATGACTTGGGGTACCAACTATGAAGTCTCTGTGCCAATCAGAACTGGGTCAGATATTCCAGCAGCGAGCACAGCCTGTTCTCTGCTCCAGCTGTTATCTGAGCTACACAGCTGGGGGGAAGACTCCAACCTGCTTCTTGGGCTCAGAGCTCAAGGCTTCAGCAGCTCTCCAACAGCACGTTCTGGCCTCTCTGCAGGAAGGAGGAGAAGGGGGAGGGAAGCAAGGAAGAAGGGGGGAAGGAAGAGGGGAAATGGGAGGGACATTCTTGTGTCTGGTGGAGCAACTAATTATCATGCTAGATGAATCTGCCTGCCTCCTGGTTGTCAATTGGGGAAAATTTTCCTGCCAGTTGTTCATGGGTGAAAAGATAAATTCTTTAAAAGTGAACTCTGTAAACAGCCTAGGGGGTGCTGGGTCCTGGGTGCAACAAGATTGCTTGATAAAAGGCCTATCATAGGGTCACCTCTCTCCTCAGCATCTACCAGCCCAGCAGTACATTGGGATGGCCCAAAGCCCTGGGGACGCAATGCGCCCTGGCACGGGAGGACTGGCACTTTCATTTCTGTGGAACTGAGATTGTAAGCTCACATCCCACTTCCAAGTCCTGTTTCTAAACCATCCCAACGTGTATGAATGACCCTACATCTTGGACCTCACCCACATGCATGCTTGGAACACTTCCATCTCCATGCATGTACCACTGAGCCTGTCTTAGAAGCAGTAGAGAAAGATTACTGGTCGCCTCTTACTTATCCGGATGCTATCATTCGCTATTTCTGGGTTCTTGAAAAAACAAGCAGTTGTTATATGAATTTCATAATTTAGAGATAAATAATGAACACCAAACTCAGAGCGAAATACCCTAGTGTTCATTTTATTTAATATTCTCCATTGGTGGAAATAAATTAAAAATGAACAAGGCTTGTTTATGCCTGCCTCACATTGCTCTCCACTTTTGAATAGCAACCGCATATTAATTTGCCAAGATCCCATAAATTATAATTAGCCTGGAGGATTAACAGCATAAATCCTTGAATTTAAAACCAACCTGCCTGGCTTTCTCTTCCCCGTGCCCTAAAGTGAAAAAGAGCCATAAAACCTATCACCGCTTTTTGATCCATTAAACTCGGGAGACGTTCTTATTTCAGCTTAGCTAGTGGAGGTAGCCTTTGTTCAATCTTTTTAAAGTTACAGTGGTTCCATGTGAACTGGGAGGTGGGGGACTCCCTATCAGCACCTGGCCCGGTGCACACTCTCTCACGGGAGAAGAATGGAGAGGGACCACTGAAGGCATACGTTTTGGCTTGGCATCGTTTTGCAATCCCGGCACAGATCTGAGGTTAAAAGTGCCCCCCTGACTCTATCTCGTAGGTCATATGTTGTTGAGAGTCCCAGAGTGCTTAGAAGATGCCCACGACCCATGTACATGTGCATACACACACAGACACACACATGGTTTGAACTTGTATCCAGTGAAGTTCATGCCAGATGGATTTCCTCATTTTCTAAAGTATTCGCTGTACATACAGTACATTTATTTGTGCTCAGATCGGCCTGGACAATATCTCTCCTGCGTACCACAGGCACATGCTTTCCCATCCCCTCTTCCCTTAGGGCTGGCTGCTCCCCTGAAGCAGTGGCCACGTGTGTTGAGAGATGAAGTCCAGAGCAATATGTGGGTGTGCAGCTAGCTATGCCTTTGACATGCGACTCTGCTAAGCCGGTGGCCTCCCTGTACTGTGACTTGTAAAGGGGAAGGATGGACAACTATAAAGAAATCCTTGGCTTCCTTCCCTTGGATTCTTCAGCCTCACTCTGCTCCCTTCTGCTTTCTTCGTCTTTACTTGGGCTCCTAATCTGTGGCTCCAGCTCTAAGCCTGGATGCTGCTCTCCTGCTGCTTCCTTTCCTACTTATTGGAAGAGACCACCTCCATGCCCGGGTGACTCCCTCTGTCCCTCCATCCCCTGGTTCCCACTAGTCTGGGAGCTTGGTGAGAAGAGAAAGAGCATCTGATTCATCTGCTGACACATCCCCCCTTGACTGCTCCCTGATGCTCAGAAGATATCTGTGGAATCCATGTGATCATAAAAAGGGAGAAAGATTTATACACAAGTCAAAAAAACTAAATGCCTGTCTCGGGCCTCCAACACTTCTGAGACTTCTTATATGTGGAGAAGCTTGATTCCACGAGCAGAGATTGAAAGGAGCCTCCCTGGTCTTCTTTATACAGACACAATCAAAGGCAACTAATATTTTTTGAGCATTTGAATTTGCCAAGCTCTGGGCAAGGTGCTTATATTGATTATCTTGTTAGTTTTCATAACCAATTGTAAGATGAGTCATGATCCCATTTCACAGATGACAACGTGGAGACTAGGGGATGTCAAATGCTCACTGTGACAGTCCTGGCACTGACAAGTCTAGGGAGGAATACCCCCTGGCAGGCAGTGCTTCCTGATGGCTTTCCCCTTTCTCCTGCAGCATGTCCACTGGAAGACGTCCACCCACTTCCAGAGGAATCCCAGGGCTCACAGGGCCCCGGGAGCTTTGCTACTAGTATAACGGCACCCACTTAGGAAAGCATGCCCGAAACAAAAGAAAGTGGGGGTGATGTCATCATAACTACTCTTGTTTACAGTTTTTAAAGCCATATGCAAATCTTGACATTGCTTCTGCAACTAGAAACAGCGCTCGTGAAAATTCCTGCCCGGGTCAGGCGGCGCAGCCGCACGTCGACTATCACGCTTATTGGTTGAATGCCTGTCTCCCGCTGGGACTGTGGGATCCACAGACCACTGCAGCGTCTGGTTGCTCGCCACACCACTTCTAGAAAGTCGTAGCCCACCTGGTGCCAGGGAGATATGTCATCCTTATTTGCTGAATGAATGATTGAACTTTCCAAACTAACCAACTGTCGTTGAGTATCATGGGTACAACTTATCTTCCCAAAACATGTAGACACTGCTAAGGAAAGATGAATAGTTTGTTCTACAACAGGCATAGCAAGAGGTATGCCATCAGATAAACTGATAGATATCCCTTGAGTTCCAGTCACCCCAGTACGACATTACAGGAAGCAGTCAGTCAAGGGCTGGCCTCAGCAATGACTTCCATTTACACGCAGGCCAATTCATAGGGGGCTCTGGACCCCAGAACATCCCAGGCTCTGAAGAGGAAGACTGCATCAAGGCAAATCAGCGTGTTATCCATAGTCACATCCGCTCATCTCTCTCCTGATCCTTATCTCTAGAGAGGAAGCTGGAACTTCTGCCAGGAGCAAGCCGATCTCACTGACAGACACCATGAAATTATGCTCTGGGTTCAGCTCTGTTCCAAGTAAATGGGCCTAGGTCTGTCCCGAAGGCATGGTCTGGCCTGTTGAGTGACACCTTTGGAGAGGAAATGCTATCCCTTGTAGGAGGGTCTAGTTAGAACCAAAATTATAAAGCTAAAGTCCATGTAACACTCAGACAGTGGGTGGTGGGCTTCCTCACCACAACAGAGCCTAATTTATTTCACATAGATTTTCCTGATTATAAACCAATGTGTCAATCTTAGAAAATCTTGATAATATGGAGAAAAGAAGTAAGTGAGAATGTGCACAAACATGTTTCATTCTTCCCAGATATTTTTTACGTGGACATTGAATTGGGCTAAATATGTTCTAAACTATTTTTAACCCAATTCAATTAATATTCACTTCATATTGTTGCATTATTCTTTTATGCCTCTAATCATTTTTCAAAAAAAACAATTTTACTAAATGTTTAACTTTCCACCCCATGACTTTATTTACCATATAATCTCTGTAACTAATGTTTATTGTTAGGCACTTGGGCTATTTTAATTTCCTATTACAAATAATTCTATGGTAGTCACTTTGTGCACCAATGTTCATGGGTATCTAAATATTTTCTTGATATAAAGACATAGATCTAGAATTTCTGGGTGATAAACTATAAAAGATTCACGAAAGATTCCATTTTCACTTGGGGCCTAAAAATGTGCACACCACATCCTACACAGGGTCAGGGTGGGGCTGAGCCAGAGATCTGCAGAGTGCAAATTGCCTGCCCCAGGAGAGGAAAGGAAGGCCAGTCTTTAGAAAGAAAAGGAAAGCTAGTCTTGGGACAACAATGATGAAGAGTGAAATGGTTACCATTCCACATGTTGCTCGGGCACTGTGCCCAATGGACCCCTGGGTAGATTTCTTCTTCTTTTTTTCTTTTCTTTAAAATACTGGGAAGAACAGAGCAACAAGCATAGAAACAAAAATAACAAATAAAAAGTCATCTTTGGGTCATGGTCTATTTGAAATCTAATAAGTGTACTTTCCCCAGAAAAATGTACTCAAATTCTAAATTTTTTCCATCATTTCAAGGATTTCACAGATGCCCTGACGTTATCCTTGGTTCCCTTAATCTAGACTTCAGAGGCAAAGAGGAATTGTACTTTCCTCGAAAGATTCCTTCACCTGAACTTAGTGAGCACAGGTAAGCGTTTGAGGTTCTAGGTCAAACGTGTAGAATGTTCTCCCTTAAGGAACTGTTAGGGGAGGGACTAAGTATGTAGCCATGCTTGCTTAAAGAAGTGGTTCTCAAACTTCAGCATTCTTCAGGATCACATGGGCAGCTGTTTAAATGCAGATTGTGGTTCCAACCCCAGATTTGACAGGTCTTAGGTAGGGCCTGAGAATTTGCATTTCTAACAAATTCCCAGGTGGTGCTGATGCTGCTGGTCTGGAGACCACACTGTGAGAACCATTCCTTTCAACTTGTAACTGAAGCCATATAATGGGATACCGTGGAGCCCCTGGAGATAATGTAGAATAAGATGAATGGGATACAAAGATATTCACAATATCCTGTTAGCAAAATAAATCAGATTATATAATAAAGTGGGGATTGCATCTTGTTTCTGTGATTTAAAAAAAAAAGCAAGAATAGCTATATGTACATTTACATAAATGTCTAAGTGTATAAATTTAAATGGATTTAGGAATAGGTAAAGATCTGATATGAGTGTGAATATAGAGTTAAGCATCCTTTTCTTGAGTTATGAGATTAGGACTGTTTTGACTTTGTTATTTTTGTTTACATATATTTTCTACCTTTTCAATACTGACCATAAATTATTTTCACTATAAGGAGAAAGAAGCTTCTTTTAATTTTTAGAAGTGATAGCAGATTGCTGTTACTTTAGCCCGTGGCACTTGACACGGCTTCTGGGGGTGTTTGTTCTAATCCTGGCAAAGTGGGGACTGCATGTGAAAGAAACACAGGAACATCCCAAATTCCTCAATGAATTGGCAGCATGCATTTGGGTCTTTTTTTTTTTCAGTGGGTCCTAAAATGACTCCCTGTGAACTCCTCCTGCTGGGGCAGTGACCTTGTTTTCACAGATAAAAAAAGGAATGGGCATTAAAATCTGTGACATGCAGTTTTAAATGCATAAAGACATATATGCGCATGCTTATATGTGTGCCTATAAACATGGACATTTACATAGGTGCATGCACATTTATAGATATTTAAATGTATATCAGCTGATGTCAAGTTGTCCATGGACTTTTATTGAAAATTTTGTCTTCTACATGAGATTATTTCCTTTCTATTTTTTGACACTGAAATAGCATTTGTTTTATTAAAAGATGATAAATGGATCAATATATACTAAAACAGTCAGAGTAAAGTGTTAATGGTAGTTCATGGTAATTTTTTTTCAAGGTTGAGGTATATTTGTAAATTTCCATAATGTTGGAGAAAATTGTTTACCTTATGAAATAATGGTTATAATAGGTGATAATTGATATTTTATAAAAATTATTCATGTCCTTACCTATCAAAATAAAAAGTGGGTCGCCCAATGTTAACTCCTTTTTTTTTTCATTACTCGCTGTTTCAGGGCTTAGAAACCAATGCCCCAGAGTAGTTCCCATTTTGCGGGCTTGGGCTTTCTCTCCGTCAGCTCTGGAGACTCCCGGGAGCGAATCAGTAAAATTGCTGACATTTGGGGCAAAGTCCTTAGTAAGTATAAGCCAAAATGGTGCCACCACAAGGCTGCCCCTCCCCTTTCCCCGGGCTGGGTTATTAAAGCCTAAATCACCCCATTCGGGGACTTCACTGGGATTCATGCTATTGGAATTCCACACATCATTTTCAATTAGGAAGCCCCTGCCTGCAGGACAGGGCCGTCTGGTATGTCCTACAAAGTGCGTCTACAGGCATGTGTGTGGACCGGTGCCTCCTGTCATTAATCAGCTCCCCTGGACAGGGAGCTCCAACTTGCAGCTCACCTTACCATTCCTGATCACACCGAAATCAAAGGCCTGTGATGGGTTTAATTGTTTAAGACACATATCTGGCATTAATTTTAAAAACCACTTGTGCAAATAGTTAATCTGAAGTCAGACCGTCCAGGTAAGCTTAAATGTTACTAGATTTGTTAAGATCTTAAAAATTAACTCCATTAGCAAAGTTGAACGACATACTGAACCAGAAAGTCTAGAATGAATTGGAACTGGGCTGTCGCCTTTTCCCTGCGCACCATAATGAAGCAGGTGTGTGCCAGCCAGGGTTTCCCAGGTGGGGCCCTGGGAAATGGGAAGAGGACCCCAAATCCAAGCAGGGGGCAAAGCCAGTGGTTTTCCATTGAGCACTTTCCCCCAATGCTTTTGCTTTGTGACATTCTCAGCATTTTTCCTTATAGAGGAGTTCAGCTGCCGTGTTCCCCTAAAGGTACTTTAATACCTGTGCTGGGAGGAGAGCAGTCACTTCGTACAGAAATTAAATACATAAATTAATAGACGCCTCTTCGGAAAACCTTTCAAACAGGGAGTCCAGCTGCTTCGGGGACTCGGCAGTCAATAGGTCGCGGCCTTGGTTAATGTGCGGGGGAAGGCAGAGTGGGGACTGAAATGGTCTGAGAGATGCAGCAGAGATCAACAAATATGTCCTGAGGTTTAACCACTTAGGTGAATGTGCTTGCCTTTGTCAGGAAATGCCTGAGAGGGTTATGCTGAGAACTTGCCAAACCCAAGTAGCAAGTGAAAAAAAGGCCAGTCCTGCTCTCCTGCTTGCTCTCTGTCAATAGCTGGCTGGTCAGCTCAGATAGAAGAAGAGGAGAGGGAGAAGAGGAAGAAGAGGAGGAGGATGAAGAGGGGAAGGAGGAAGAAAGGGAAGAGGAGAAGAGGAAGGAGGAGGAAGAGAAGAAGGAGGAAGAGGGGGAAGAAGAAAGAGGTGGAGAAAGGAGGGGAGGAAGAAGAAGAGAGGAAGGAGGAGGAGAAGAGGAAGGAAGAGGAAGAGGAGGAGAGAAAGGAGAAGGAAGAGAAGGAGGGGAGGAAGAGGAGGAGAGGAAGGAAGAGAAAGAGGAGGAGATAAAGGAGGAGGAAGAGGAGGAGGAGAAGAAGGAGGAAGAAGAAGAGGAGGGGAAGGAGGAGGAAGAGGAGGAGGGGAGAAAGGGGAGGAGTGGAAGGAGGAGGAAGAGAAGGAGCAGGAGAAGGAAGAGGTGGAGAGGCAGAAAGAGGAGGACATGGAAGAGGAAGAAGAGGAAGAGGGTCACATTTTAATTTTATCATTAAAAAAAAAACTCCCCAAATGATCCTCAGCATAAAGTAAGTGGGGAGAATTGACCAAATTTCCATCTGCTGAAAGGGACCTTGCCTAAGAAACCAAATCTCTCTAAACCTTAGAAATGATTTTGTTTTAGTAGCATCGGCAGTAGAGTTGTCGGGTGGGGACAGAGGGGTACACAGCATGAAGGTCATTTCACAGCACTGGACTGTCCCACACTTTCTGTGATGACAGTGGAGTAAAATCCTTGCTAACATCTCTAAGGCTCTCTCTTCCTACAAGACCCTTTGAGAGGAGGACGATTTCCAGGTCCTCTTCCCCATTTATCTTCCCTGCATAGAATTTAGGATAAAAGACATTTCTGACATGCCGTGTAGGATGGATGGCTCCTACACATGGTCTTTGCCAAACTGCCATCCCTGTTCCTTTGCTCTACCCGTGGCCGCCCCCACCCCACCACACCATGACCTTTCCACAGGTGCCAAGTCTACTGAAAAAATTATGTTCAACCACTGTGGAGAAAATCCCATTGGGTATAACATGCAAATCGAGCCACTTCTTGCGAGTTGACATCTTGTTAATAAATTCCGCTGCCCTCCACTCTAAAAGGGAGGTCTTGAATCTGCTCGGCAGCGGGGCTGGGAAATGCACCGTGGTTCCAGAGGGAGGAAGGCCTCTTTCTGCAAGCCCAGCCCCTGCGCTGAATTATTTTAATTGCAGCTGGTGATGCCAAGGTGCTGAAGCACCCCCTTAGGCTGAGTGCTTAGCCAAGAGGTACTGAATTAAACTGTCAGAACATGCAGAAAAATTGCAACGCGGCCTGTCAACAACATTTGTTAAGAGACACGGGTGAGGCTGGTGACTTGTGGAGAAAAAGAGCTGCCTGTGCAGAGCCATCAAAGCACAGCCTGGAACTAATGGGGTATTCGCAGGCCCTGTTCTACTTCATTGGTCAAAGCCAACACAAGCCTGTAAGACTTGGGCCGGTTTGCTGTTTATTACTATGGTAATAAAGGCCACTTAAAGATACAAACCCATCCTGTACTGGCGAGAACTCGGGCCTTCTATTCCAAATTGGATCACTATGCCTACCCTCATTACTTAGGCTGTTTGACACAATCTCCTTTTTTGAAGGAAAAAAATAAACTAGAAAAATGTAAGGCCCTTGTCAAAGAATGGTATAGGGGTCTTGTCAAAGGATGGTACAGGGGTCTTGTCAAAGGATGGTAGAGGGGTCTTGATCTTATTTATCCTTGGCTGACTTTTTTTAAACATGAACCCTGGAATGGTCAGTTTCATGTGCCATCTTGGTGTTTCCAGTTATGTAGGCAATTCAATGCTAATCAAGCTGTCCCTGGAAATATGTTTAGTAGATGAGATTAAAGCTCATAGTCATTTTCTAGTGAAGGAGATTATCCTAGATAATCGGGGTGAGTTTGACCCAACCAGTTGAGAGATCCTAAGTGGAGAACTGAGCCTTCCCTGGAAAAGAAAACTGCCCTTGGTGAGCAGCTTCCGCCCATGGCGATGCCTCCAGGCCACATCTCCTGAGTGACACAGTATGGATTTGGGACTTCCCGAGGCAACTCCCAGAACCACATAAGCCAATTCCTTGCAATGAAACTCAACATATACCTCCTACTGGTTTCACTTTTCTGATTGAATCCTGACTAATCCATACTCCCAGTTAGTTCCTTTCACTTCTACTTCAACTAAATACCTTCCCATCAAAATTCTCAAAATGAAGGTCTGAAGGCTGCAAAGTGTTTACGTTTTGTCCCACACCTCTGTATGTGGTGCAACATGTTAAAAATAAAAATCAACTAAATTAGTTGCATTCAGTTTTCCAACAAGGGTTATTCAACACGTATCTGAACTCATTCATTTATATGACCTTCCTGTTAAACATTTACTATTTGTAATTCCTGCTTAAAATTAGAATATTTTAGGAGAAAAAACCCACTATGAAACTTTTTTTTTTTTTTTTTACTCTTCAACAAAAGAAAACCTGGAGATGATAAGAGTAGTTTGCTCAACATATAGGGACATTATGATAATTACCTTTGGAAAAATTTATTGAAATGCAACCATAGGTCCCAGGAAAGGGGTGCAGAAGACAAGCAGACCCCAATTTCTCTCTTTCCAGGCAAGTCTTACATGCAGTCTTTGCCCACCAGAACCCTTGAGACCAGCTTTGAGTGAATTAGTGAATTAGGCTCCTCCTGGTTAAGAGCCCAGAAGTTTGTGTTCAGTCCCACACTGTCCACCTCACTCTCTGAAACACAGTTTCCCCTCGGAAATCACAGTGGTTCCCAAATGTAGTCTGCCCTGCCTGGAGCTTCCTGGGTCCAATCCCACATCAAAGGAACAATCCCACATCTACAGAGGGAGGCTCAGAAACCCATCTGTTTGTAGCTCCCAGGTGATTTTGATCAGTGGACAGGTTTGGAATTCGCTGGACTAGAGACTGTCTCAGGTTTCTTTGAGCTCAAAAACTTGATGTACCTAGGAATCAAATTCTGCAGCCACCTCTCTAAACACTGGACAGGCAACGTTCCAAATGTATGCATGCTTCTGGGCCACTGGGATATGGGTTTAAAGACCTGAAGCATTGCCACGCTGCCTTAGTCACCTGGCAGGACCTGACTTATCATTTTGTCTGTAATTTCTGTTGCTTGGTGGTTTGGATATTTGCTTGAGGTTCAGATCCGAGGTAAGATTCAGAGGTCAACATCAATACATTTGAACTGTGATTGCTGGATGAAAGACTCAGGCCTCCTCCATTCCCACTGGGAACCACCCTATCCTCTTGCATCTGGTACCCACAGCCTAGGCTGGGGCACTTACAAGGGAAAGATGATCTGCTCTCCTAAATGAAGGGAAGACAGTGCCCTGTATTTTCCAAAGATCATTTGGAAATAGAATCAAATTGCACAGGAACCTCACACAAACTTAACCAGACCCCAGTACATTTTTTAATGTCACAGTAGAACCTGAGGGGCTCTCTCTGGTTCTCAGTGGGAGAGGGTTATGTTTTTTCCCAATGCAAACAAAAGACATTAGAAAGCACACAGAGCGTATGATGGCACTGTGGTGCCACGGCAGGAAAAAATATGGATTTTGCTCTTGTAATGTGTGACTATTAGATCACAGTGTTGGTTGCAATAAATTATCACTTTCCATTACTGCTAATTGCTAGAATCTTCTGCCATGGGCTGCAGTGATATGGGCCAAAAAAGAAAAAGTTTGGAGCTAGATACAAATATGCATCCTGCCTGACTGAAGAATGGCATCAGACCTTGAATAAATGCCTAAGGAGACAGCTGGGGATGAGACCCTGGGAATCAAAGGCATCATTATGCAATTATTAAGAAAAGTGGACTATTCATAAAAGAAAATTCTAACTTCTCTATGAATCCATTGACCCAGGACAGCCTTGGCCCTCCATCTACCCTTGTCAATAACAAGTTCCTCCAGGGTATGACATAACCACATAGGTTAACTCCTGTTGCAGGTCCAAAAGCAAGTTAAAAAAAATAGAAAAAGAAAAATTTCACCTGGCCCTTTAAATTAAAGAGACCCTTCTAGGCCTCTGCCAAAAAAAGGGGCAAACCCCACAAAGGGTGGTGGGCCTGTCCCTGCCTCCTCCCAGGACTCCTCTAAATGCCCCTACAACCACAGAGAACCCCCATAGGTGTCCCCACCCATCATGATCCTCTCTCTTGGACACAGAACCCTGATGTTATTGTGCTTATTCTGTGATGATCAAGTTCTCCCTTAAAGAGACCAAGTATTTGTTGAGCACCTACTAGTTTTCTGGTGATGCAGCAGCGAACCCTCCTGGAGTTTGCATTCTCACGGAAGGGGATAGAAAACAAGATGAATGGGTGACAAAGACAGACTGTAGTTTACATCACATGTCTAAGAGGTGGAGTGAGGAAGGGGTGAGTGAACTCTGTGGGCTGTGGAGGGACTCTGAGCGAGGCCAAGGCGGGAGAGGCTTCCAGGCAGAGTGCACCTGACGGGAACAGCAAGGAGGCCAGTGCAGCTGGAACAGAGAGAGCAAGGAGGGAAGCCCAGGAGGTGAGAACAGAGCGCTTGGAAGAGGGAAGAGCAGGAGGTCCCACAGGCAATACTCAAGACCAGCTTTGAGTGACACCCAGAGCCTTTTGAAGGCTCTGTTTTCAAAGGAGACTCTAGTTCTCTGTTGAGCAAAAACCCAACATGATAAAAGAGGGGGTGCGAGTTGACCCATTAGGAGAAGGGGGCTGTCATCCAAGCATAGGTGAGGGCAGTGTGGGGGAGAGGGAGGGGGAAGTAGAGCTTTCTTAGGTCTGCATTCCTGCCTGTGAGGCTTGTCATAAGCTCCTCCCACATATTAACTCCATTGAGCAAGGAGGTCTGTGGTACCCTTGAGCCCAGTACAGTTCCTGGTACACAGAACACTTGCAGCAAATAAGGGTCCCACCTTGAAAAACCTGGCAGCTAATAGTTTACTTATTCACCAAGAAGACTGATGTCTATTAGATGAGTGATAACTAATTCTAGTCCATTTGTTTCATCATCTCCGCAGTTTGAGCCCCTCCCCACTTTACTTAAAGAGGACAGTTTGATGGATGGCCGGGGACAGATGCCAGGCCCTGCAAACTCCCCCACGTCTTCCACTGCCAGGCTCTCTGACCTTCTATGTGCCATTTATTTTCTCTGTGCCTCAATTTCTCCATCCTGAAAATAAGAATAAGACTGCTGAGGGAACATTAGGAGGATTAATGAGGTAATAAGGACATGCCTGAAAGCAGTGTGAGCTCCTTGAAGAAACAGCTATAAAATAGGGATCCGTTTTCCATCTCTCCTCTCCTCTATTGCTGAATAAAACTGCCAGGGGAAAGCAGGGATCCCTGATAGGGCAGAGAGGAAAACAAAAGGCAGACGATGGTCACAGGCATTTCTGAAGCCAGGACTGCCTTCAGTTGATTCTAAGGCTTCATGAAGCCTCTTAGAGGCATCCCTTTCCCACAGAGGGGGTGGGAGATGAGGAGAGAATGTCCAAGGAATTGTGAGGATTATTTGGCCTCAATTTGGGGACCAGAAGTGGCCTCCAAGGCACTTAGTAATAAGCCAGCACCATGTCACCCCCCTCCCGTGTGCCCAAAGAATTTAGAAGCTGACAAGGCGATTGGGCAAATTCCCTCAGCAGTAATGTGAGAAAAAATTGCCCAAGACGCCCATCTGGTTTGGGCTGATGGCACTCCTGGGTATGCACAGTGTAAACCTATTGGATCAATAAATATCGGGCTCCTTTTAATGAAAGAACACTATTATTTTCCTCTGATTGCTTCTTTACAGCTCCTTTAAATGAGGGAGATTTTTGTTATTCCCTATTCAAGGTGTATCTTCAGATGGTCACTGAGTTTATACATTAGCTTTTTGTGCATTACTTTATACCCAAACTTTTAAAACCTATTAACTCTTTTTTAATAAAAAGATCTTAGGTGAATTTTTTTTAAAGGGATACTGGAATGCAGTGTGTGGCTGCTTGTTTGATTTTGGTGTTTGCCCTTTAGAATTCAGGAAATAAAGACCAGAGTGCTGGCAAAAATGACAAGGAAATGTCCACAGGCCTCTGCGCTTGCAAGCAGTCCCCATGGCAAGCTAGTCTGTAAATGCGGAAACTGACTTCAGTGTTCACAGAACCAAGGCATGAGGACAAGATACATATGGACAATTTGCCCGTCTATATTATGACAATATTTTTGAGTGACTCTTTGATATCCACTCATTCATTCACCCATTCATTTGTCAAAATCCTCCTCTATTATTGCAGAATGCTCCAGGCTTCTTCCCCTTCCTCTCATGGAAGAAGAGAGCGATGGCCAGGAAGCTGTGGTGAGGTGGCTCCTGGTTGAGTCACCTGTTTCTCTTTCCCCTTTCGACACAGAGCCTGTCACTCTCTGTCACAGGGCGTGGGGGAGGGGAGGCAGGCGAGGAATCTAACAATGGTCTGAGAAAGAGGAACTGGACTAATATCTGACTGTCCTTTTTGCGTTCATTCAAGTTACTAACTGGGCTGCATCCTCTCCCTGGCCTCTGACAGGAAGTCTGTGGTGAAATTACTGCCCTCTTGTATGTTGTGGGCGTCACTGGGCTGTCATGGCACTGGGCTGGAGGCTGGTGTGGTTGCTGAGCTGCTGGCATGGTAAAATGGCTCCTTTTCATGTTAAGAAAAAGTCATCCTATGCATGGCAAGCATAATTTTTATGCAAACAAAAGTTCCATCGAAATTAAACGGAAAACATACTGGGTCAAAATAGCCACTGAATGTTTCTTTTTGATCTCATAATCAGAAGTACTCTTTTTTTTTTTTAATGAAAATACAAAGAAAAACAAATCCTGAACCTCATCCCTCAAATGCAACTATTATAATCTAGTGGCCCAGTGCACGAAATTCATGCACATTAAAAGGGAATTAATTAGAGGAAATATTTTAATATTGCTATTTGCCCTTTCTCTATAATAGAAGTGTCAGAGATGAAAGAAAATTAGAAAAATGTATATGAAAACCTTCCTCCTGTCAGAGTCTAGGGCATGCCGTGGGACCAGAGACAAGTCCCCACCCAACTGCGCGCACCTTGAAATTGTACGAGACCCAGACCCAGCTGGCCCCACCCTCGTCAAATCCCACTGGGTGGGGGTGGTGCAGCCTCAGGTCCCCTGTAAAGCCCTGCCAGGCAGGGGGTGAGGCCTGGTGCCAGGGCAGGGGGCGTGGCCTGAGGTCCCCCTTCAAGCCCTGCTGGGCGGGGGGCGCAGCCTCAGGTCCTCAGGTCCTCAGGTCCCCTGCCTCAGCCCGGCACCACACAGGCTCAGGTCCCTGCTAATCGCTTGTTACGGGAACCCCACCTCCATTGTGGGCACAGCCATCTTGTGATGGTATGAGGGTTCATTTGCATATTACCTCTTTATTATATAGGATAAGTTGGTATTCAGTGTTTTGGTATCTCTCCCCTCTCCCCCAACTCCAATAGCTACCTCTCTGCCTCTCCTCCTACTCCTCCCAACCCTCCCAACCACACCATGGCATTTTGCTTTTATCATAGATTTAAACATATGATTTTTTGCCCTGATTATTTTTTTAGAAGTGTCAGACAGTCTAATGAATGACTACATTATGGTTATTTAACCAATATTCCAGCATCTTTCTCTATAGCTGGTGAATTGCAAAGTATTAAATATAAAGTAGAAGACATATTTATATTGCCCTTAGGGCCACAAGTTGTACATCCATCAGTGAGGATGGGAGCTGTTTTGGGTTGAAACCCAGATTTCACTCCTATGGGACCAAGAAGCCACAGAAGAATGTGTTTTAAACATTTACACCAATTCCAGAGAGATTTCCCAAAACCCTCATCTTTGTGCCCAGTCCTGGGGAAATCCTGTCTCCAAAAGGTACATAAATCTATCTGTTTCCATCCCAAGTCATTCCCTGCCAACCACTTCTTCTACTGGTCAGAGGACACAGCAGATTGAATTGGATCAGGCTAAAGGCCACTTACACCAAACAGTGACCAGCATGCAGCCCGCCTCTTCCCTTACCTGCCGCTGAAACTCATGGCCCCATTCCAGCGGAAAGAGAGCTGCCTCTTGGGAGGCCTGTTTGCTGGTAAGATGTTGGTGAACAGAGGTTCGCATCCCAATCAGATGGTGAACTGGTCATTTTGAAACAACTACATGCCATTACCTCCTGCTTTATTCATCCTATATAATAAAAGGCTAATACTCAAATCAACCAAACTGCGGAACAACTGGTCACTATGACGCACACTGACCACCAGGGGGCAGATGCTCAATGCAGGAACTGCCCCCTGGTGGTCAGTGTGCTCCCACAGGGGGGACGCTGCTCAGTCAGAAGCCGGGTTCACAGCTGGCAAGCACAGCGGCGGTGGTGGGAGCCTCTCCTGCCTCTGTGGCAGTGCTAAGGATGTCTGACTAGTGGCTTAGGCCCACTCCACAATGGGAGCGGGCCAGTCGGACATCCTCCGAGGGCTCCAGGACTGCTAAAGGGGGCAGGCCAGGCTGAGGGGCCACCCCCATGCCCCCACACCCGTGTACGAATGTCATGCACTGGGCCTCTAGTGTTAAATAAAGGACAGCACAGGAGGCTACCATCACACGGTTCTGTTTACCAGCAAGCTGGCACAATGGATTCCTGGCTCCCAAAGGCTTCCTTCTCTGTTATCTCTTTGGATTTTAATATTGTTAAAGCCTTAATAATAGGTAGGTTGAACACACATGTAATGAAGCCCATTAGTCACAAGTAGCTCCCTGTACCCACGAAAATGAAGGAGGGAAATGCTCTCACATACAGCAACCCTCCCTCATTCATATTACCTGGAAGGGAAGCTGATCTGAATTATGAAATTTCGTTAAAAAAAACATGCTGTCACGTATGTGCAGAAACCCTCTTAAGAAAACCAGCTTTTATCTAGTGAAGTCCTTAGGTGAGCCACTGAAAGAAATAGGACAGAGTATCCTTGAGTTAGTAGGAACTTCTGAAATGCACCAGGGTGTTTTACAACTGCTTTCTCAAAAAGGGTACACTTCTCCAGATAGTTCCAGAGTATTCTTTGCTTAGTGTGCCCTTTCTCCCAGGTGAGTACATAGGTAAACCTCCAGCCAAGTCCTGGATCTGAAGGGTCATCGATCCCAAATTCCTGAGGTCCACATTAGTGAAGATTGGTATAAAGGGGACCATGGGAGGAGAAGTGTATGTTGCTGCTGCCTGCCAGCTATCAAGTTCATTTACACTCATAAAAGCAACGGAAGGGCTTCAAAGCAGGAATGAGATCGCAAAAATTTCTAACAGTGAGGTCAGCATAGAGCAAGAGGTGAGCAAAACAAGAAAGAAAAAAAAAAGCCATAGCATTATTTAAAAACAAAAGCCCTGTCTACTACTTTCTGGGGGAGTTTTCAATTTTGCTTTTGATCTTTGCATTGTTTTGTTTTATCCTTTGGGGAAGGATTTTGTTATAGAATTGGTGGCTGGTCATTTGGCAAAACCAAGTAAAACCCTGCTGGGCCTTCTATCTCACTTGGAGCACCATGAATACAGAGTTCCTCCGGAGTTCTCCTGAGCAGGACTCCTCTCTCTCTCTCACCGGTTCCCACTGGCCTCCTTGGCAGAGCTCCAGGGCCCCACTGAGAATGCCTCTTCTTCGGGACCTTGGCATGTGCGTGCTGTCTCCATTGCCCCACACCCAACCCCGTTTCTATACACAGGCCTCTGTTTTCCAGAGTTGCACAGCCTCTCGTCCTTCTGTGCTCTCTCTGTCCTCTTAACAGCTGCAGGTTATCTTTACAGCACTCCCTCTCCTTGTGATGTCCTGATTTGTTGAACATCTATTTCCCCAAACAGAACAAAAGCTTCCTGAGGGCAGGAGTTTTCCTGATTCACTGCCGAATCACCAGGGCTTGCACGCAGAGGACCTCAATAGCCATTAGTGAACTGAATGAACAAATGAATGAACAGACCATGTAAATACATACTGAGAATACTTTTAGACACCTGTACTACCCTTCAGATCACACACACACACACACACACACACACACACACACACACACGCTCTGTAGGGACAGTGTCCCAGGAAGAGAGAACCTTAACCTGACCCTGCCCCGTTCAGACCCACCAAGTCAAGAAACGACTCTTTATGTGCCTTCCAGTAACATTAATTGTTGGTCATAAAACTTCAAAGAAACAGATATTTATAGCACGATTAAAGCCCTTTTTTCCACACACACTCACCACAGCACTTTCCAACTCCGTTCCCATGAGCACACTGAAAACAGCATTCTGCCCACTTCCTGCCGAAGCCAGGCCTTAACCGCTTCAGTCCTGAGGCTCTTTTTCTCTCCCGTGTTCAGGTCTTTCGGTTTCTCTTGGGTTTTCTCACCAGGGTTTTTCACTCCTTTTCTCAAACCCCCACGGAGCCGCTCTCACATCCAACACGGTAGGGGCCCATGAACAAACTAGAAGCCCCGAAGGTGGTGGCGATGGCATAGAAATGAAAATCTTTCCTCCTGGAAACCTCCTTCTCAGGTAAACCAGCCCAGGCTGTGACGTTCCCAAAGTCAGGGCGACTAAAACAGTCACCCGTCTACCCGGGCCTGCACATTGGAGGAGCTGGGAGTAGACAGTAAGTGCACCGATGAAAAGGAATTCCTGTTTTTAAATATCAGTGCCTTGAATATGAGTGATAATGATAATTTATTATCCATCATTTGCCTAAAACTTTATAAACATTACTTCTAGTCATTACAAACTCTCGTAGGACAGGTGACTGATGTCTCCATGTTACACGGGAGTCAATAGCCGGAGACAGTTTGAGATGTCACAGCTGGAAAATGGCCGAGCCGGCCTCTGGATCTGCCGTCCTGGTAAAAGCTGCATTGATGTTCTCCTATGGGTATTGAGAGTACGGGAATTATGTGAATGATAATAAGAAAGGACACCTAAGGGCCCTAAATCAGGTAAAATGGAATTGGTTCCATTCCTGATTAGAGCTGCATTCAATGTACATGATGTTAATCATATGTTCCCTCATTACATAGAACATCAGGACAAAAACCATTACAGCATATATTCCAACAGGAAGCATCCTTTGGAAAAGAAGTGATCAATAAGCAGGGCCAGCTTCAAAAGATGGAGGCCAGCTTGCTCCCTGGATTTCTATGAAGTGCTGTTGGGTGGGCTGAGCATTAGAACATCTGAGGTGGTCTGAGTGCCCACAGTAAGCACTAGCTGTGGTAATTTATAAGCATCATGTGGTTCTAACGTGGACCGCATATTTGAGAAATGATGTATCCACAGTGAAAAGAGCCCCTCTGTAGATGTTATCATCTGAGAAAAATGGAAACTAAAGTGGTCTCCACGGGATCAGGTCAGAAAACCCCTTTTACTTTCAGAAAGAAACCCCCAAAGAAAGCACTGCACTTCTTTAGGTTGTCATTTTCTCTGACTGCATACGTGCACTGGTCCAGGCAATGCTGGCTCAGGACCATGAGGTTAGCCTTTGCATAATTCCCAATGGAAGATGAGGCAGCTCACTGATGCTGTCTACCTCAGAGCCAGACCCACAGTGCTTTGCAAACCTTGTCCTTAACTTACCTAGACCTAAAACTGAGGCTGCTCATGGGGGCAACCCCAGCTGCAGAATGCCCGCCACTGTATGGTTTTTCGCAATGCTGTGCTGGCAAAAAACATCCAATGGAATGCAAAGCCCTGCTTCCTTTTTACCTTAAAGTGTCCCATCCACAGGCTATGCTTAGGACTGCAATTGCTTGGAAGCCATCACTGGGATTGTGCCCAGCTAGTCCACAGCCTGACCGGGACCACCAGTGTGGCCTGGTAAGATGAGTTGACCCCATCAGAGCTTTCTCTTTCAGGAACCTGAAGAAGTCAATAGTACCAGATGATGCCATTATATACAGAGGAGTCAAAGAAGCCAAGATTGGGATGCATATGTCACATTTAAGAGCAAGCAGAAGTGATGAGTAAGAGGAAGAAGCTAGAATGGTAGAGAGAAGCCAAAGGGAGCTGGGACACATTGTGGTGCAGATTTGAACAAAAGATTCATGAATACCTCCTGCTGAGGGTACCTAGGTCTCCTTGGATCCAGAACATCCTACCACTTCCTGTCCTCTCCAAGGCTTGGCTGTTTAGCATCTTTTGGTGTCCATGCATGTTTACAAAGAGATGCATATTATGTGAGGTGGCTTGAGTGATTTCCTCCCAACTATAAGAGCAGGGAAATTTCCAAATTCCAGAGAAAGTGCTTGTGTAAATAAGTCTCCCCTGTCAGTGGGGCCAAGGACCAGAGGACCCTGTCATGGGTCAACAGCCAGCTGCAGATAATTCTTCTCTTCCCCCAAAATGAAGTAGAGTCCCCATTACTCAGAACTTCTTGTCCAGCAATGAGTCTTGTTCTGGCTTCTTGCCTCTTGGCCAACTTTTCCCCAAGCTTGTGCTTCCATCACAGGGGTGAGAGGAGGAATCTTAAACCAGTTATTCCAGGCCTGGTCCAAAGGGCTCTGAAAATCAAGAGCTGCCTTCTGAATCCCTTCTCACTACTAGGAAACTGTTATTATTAAGTACTGAAATATAGACTAGAATACATTTTCTAAGTGTAAGCAATTGCTATAAAGATGATATAACCATGTAATCAAAATTTTAAAAAACCAATTTGACTGTGGAACACAGAGATGTTTGCTGAGAAAAGCTCTCTTTGACATGTGAGTGGCTTTCTTCTCCCCTGTCCAGCTTTTCCTGAGAATATTCCAGATATCTGTCTACATGCTTCATATGCTTCAGGTTTTGAGAAAGAAGCCCAGCCTGTGTCAATTCTGAAGATTCAACTGAAGGACTTGGGATCATGGAATTTCCCCAGGCTGTTCTGTAAAGCTCATGAATTCACATCTCACCAGGACCTGCTCTCTCCCTCCAATGTGCTACTCTCCTCCCTTCCTACCCTATCCAAGGCCTAACAGAGGGTCTCAGGGCTGTCTGTCAGGATGCCAGCCTGCCCCAGGGATCCACCTTTCCTATGCTGTATCTCTTACCACCCTCCCTGTCAGACATGGGGCTTCCCAGTGCTCTGAAGAGTATGTAGTGAGAGAGATGGCTTCTATTATCTCCACAGAAAATCCTTATCTGCACCCTCATGTCAGGCCCCTACACCCAGAGGAGAGACTAAATCATTAGCTTAGAATTTGGATAGCACTACCAACATGTCCTGATTTTGCCACAGATTTTGATAAGTTCATTTTCTTTCGAGTAAACTTTGGTAAATGTGAGATCCATATCCTTGGAACATGTGAAGAGCCAGGCTAGCAGAAGACTTCCTTTCCTACTCTAAGTTTGCATTTCTTACACAAATTTGACCTTTGAATACTGATCAAATGTAAATAACAACAATAATTTGTAACTAAAAACTAAGACTTGCATTTTTGCTATTTACTCTTGGAGTTCTACAAGTAAAATTTGAACAGTGGACAGTTGCCTTGCCTTCTTGGAGAAGAGCACTAACATTTATTGAGCATCTGCTATGTGCTGGGAATTTCCACGTTCACAAAGGAAAATAAAATAGCCATATGATCATTTTAAAGAATGTTGAGAATGGTCACAATAGAGGATGTTAGTTTATTTTCTTTCTCACTGACAATATTTCTGCTGCTACTTCTGAATCCCTTCTCACTACTGGGGAACTGTTATTATTAAATACTGAAATGTAGACTATAATACATTTGCTAAGTGTAAGCAATTATTATAAAGATGATATAACTGTGTAATCAAAATTTTAAAAAAATCTATTTGGATCATTTTTACCTTGAGTAGAAGTCTTGAGTAGAATCAATTTATGGAGAGAAAGCTATATTTCCAATGGAATTTCCGCTGTAGAGAGTTAGATTTCTATGTGGTGAGGCAGAGAAGGAGAAAAACAGACAACCTGAGCCTGTGCCCACATCTGCCCGGCAAGCTGGGAAGTTGAGAAGCTCTTTTGCAGAGCTCAGCAATGCAGACCCCCCAATGGGAAGCTCCCAGACCAGCGAAAAGCATCCTTTGTACACCAAACACTAGGGCAGGGCCTCCAGCTCACATCACTTCCTTGGCCACTGTGGTCACCATAATGACCCAGACAGTGGCCTGTGGGTGCTGGTCACTGGGAAAATCTAAGAGACCTGCAGAATGTGGTTTTCAAAGAGCAGAGAACAACATAGCTCCCGAGAGAACTCAGAAAGAGAGGGCACGTCCATGCTTTTGTTCTTAAATGTGTACATCCAGACATATGTATATCGAAACAATTTCTCATATCCGTACACGACCAAAATAAATAGCTGAATGATTCAATGAAAGCATGTTTTATTTTATATCACTTAATAGACTCATCCCTTCCTTGTATAAAAGGCATCAAAGCCCAACTCATGGGGTTTGTGTGAGGATTAAGAGAGATAATATTTACAAATTGCTTAATATAAGCTAGTGGTGCTATTTATTTTATGAATGATTTATTTTTATTATGTATTTTGGTAGTATTTATTTTTACTTCTTTATGGTAATATTTATTGATTTTTGCATATTATCTATGTTTAGATTTTCCCTCTACATGTACATTTCCTAATACAGGGACTCGGTGTCTGTCCCAGGCTCTCCCCTGGGAACAGAACACCAGTGGGAAATATGCCCAGCCTCCTTCAAGCTGGCCTTCTGCATGCCCGGCTCTCCCTAGGACTCCTGCAAAAGCTCCTTCCTGTTTCTCTCCGGCTTCTCAGACACACCCCACCACAGTGTAAATCAAGAAGTTCATGATGGTCTGGTTCTGCCGGTGGCGCCTTCACACTGAAGCGAGCGGTTAACCAATGCGGCCCCCACAGAAACTACAGGGTGGGCTCCTGAAGGGGAGTCAGAAATTCTTTCTATGAAAATGCAAAGCACGACCTCATAAAAGAAACCCACTGCGGGAAGATGAAGAAATGTCAGTTTGCATTAAAACAAAATAGGAGCATGAACATTTTAACCATCTGGCAAAAGACCTTCCCCTACGAATGCACAAAACTTGCCAGGAAGTTTGACAAGAACTCCACACAGAAATCTTTGTGCCCTAGTAAAAACTTTGAGTAAATCTAGGGCCAGGTGTTAGTAACTGGTTTGCTCCAGCAGCCCATCCCTTTTGTGCCATGCAATCGTCTTTGTTTTACTTTCAACCGAATTATCTTATCATACAGTAGAGCCTGTAATACCATCAGAGGGAGACTGAAATAATACACATGCATAAGTTGGTGAATAAAATAATACTGGTATGAAGTTTTTATGAGAAAGCAAAGCTTTGTGTTGAGCAACATAGGCTAGGTTTTGCTGCAGTAACAAATAATTCCAAGATCTTAGTGATGAAACGTAACAAAGATTTGCTCCTCACTCCATCACACATTCAATAGGGAAGCTCTGTTGATGGTGGTCACTCAGGGCCCTAGGAGGAGAATGCCTCCATCAAGACAGTGCCTCAGTGATTACTACAGCATGGGAAGGAGTCAGGATGAATACACTGGCTGGAAGTGACACAGGCCCCTTTCACTCTCATTTATTTCATTGGCCAAAGCAAATCACAGGACAAGGTCCATTGTCAAGGGAAGCAAGGAAGGGCACCCTTATCCTGTGCCCTCCAATAGGGGAACCTCAATGTTTGAGACTGGCCATAACACATAGGGTTCCCAACTCCTGAGTGCCTCACTCAACATCTGGTCTAAACCCTTAACAAAGATTAAACAGCCAAAAGCAATAGGCCCTGAACTCTAGTGTTCTGTCTTTGGTAGGAGCTGAAGGAACCTCTCTGACACAGAACTCTCTGACACTGATTTAAAAAATTAAGAGGTGACTTCTTGTATCCCTGGTCTCCCCAAAGGAGCCCCCTCTTGAGCTTCTTATTATGTACATCTGCGCTGTCTACGGTGTGTGCCACGCTGGGCAATTCACTTACCTCTATAAGCTGCAATTGCAAGGATAAGGTGTAAAGATGAAAGCTCAAAGAAAAAGCTCAATAAATATCAGTCCCCTATTTCCACGCCTGCCTTCTCAAAAGTCTGTATCATATGAACAACTCCGCACTTGTCATACTGACTGCAGAGGTGCCCACTGTAGAGCTCTAAAAGACGAACCCGTGGATCTGAAATAGCCTATATTCATGTCAAAATCAGAAGATTGGGGCCTTTCCAGTTTGCTACAGTTTATGACAAGTTATATGAATCACAGTGACACAATTTTTGAAGATGACAGGCCATAGCTCCTTTGGGCAACTTCTGACATCTCCAAGATCTAGAAAATGCCCCAAAAAGGAGCCATTTTTGAACACTTGCTTCCCCTAGCCCTGTTCAGGGTGGCTGCATGGCCCTCTCCTTTTTGGATTTAATTTTCTTAACAGATCCATGCCATTGATATTACCTGCATCTTACAAATAAGGAAATAGAAGCTTTGGAAGTTAATTGGTGTCTCCAGTAAGAAGCTGAACTGAGTCTGAAACAGAAGTCCATATGACTCTTGAGTCCTGGCTTTTCTACCCTTGTGTCTCTTTGTCTGAGATGACATGCTTTAATATTGCTTTTGATTGTGCTTAGTATTGTTTCAGATGATTGTCAGAGAACCAGATTGGTCACAACCCCCCACCCCCAACATAAGCTGGTGCTGAGTTAAGATGTTCCAAGACCCGAGAATTCTAGACAATGATGCTATATTTCCACCTGGCATCAAATGGCTTCATTCCAACTGGCTGATTTTGACATAAACCACACTCCTGTGCTCACAAAATTTCTCACGAGTGGTCTTCTGGTTCTGGAGCATGAATCTGATATCAACCTCCTCCTTGCAGTTAAGCCAAACCTTGAGGTTTTGCTAAGGTTTCACTCTGAGTAAACTTGCCAATCAGAGTGAAACTAGGCTAGAGAAAGGGGTCCTAAGCCACAGAAGTGGGAGGAAACAATCTGCTTTGTCACTCAAGCACAGCAGAGCTTCTGTCTTAGGCCAGAGAGAGCCGGAGGAGGAGAGAAGCTAATCAAAGTCTTTACTTAGTCTATACTTAGCATTGTCTAAATTCCTGCAGCTTGGTCTGTGGGTTATTCCTCACTTTAGGAATTGCCAGGAATTTCAAGTCATTGATACAGGCCCATTCAAATGTAATGTGGTGAGAAAAGCCTTGACCACTGAGAAAATTAAACCTCAGAGAGATTAAGATTCTTCTCCAGGGTTCCACTAATAGCAAATGGCAGTATTGGGAAAGTCCAGGATCTGTCCCATTATACCATATCGTCACGAAGATGATGGTCAGAAGCAGGAAACTCAATGGTGATAACCAACTTAGAGTTGGAAGAAGTAGGCTAGTCCTAGTGAGTACTCCACCGGGCATAAACTCTTATCCCTACACAGGGGATGGGAACATAAACCCTGGGAACCAGACCCCAAAAATTCTATAATAGTTGTGCTCAAATCTATGAGCCAGAAACAAAGAAAAGCCTGTAAGAGCGTTTTTGTGTTTGTGTGCATATGTATTTGGAGTTGCAAAAATATTTTTCATCAGTATACTGGAAGAGTTCACTTGTAAAATAGTGATCTTAAAGAGAGTTGGTGATTGACCCAACTCATAAAGCCCTCCTTTCCCTTAAAATACAAGCCATGATTGTTCAACAAGACACTTGTCCTGGATACAGATGGTTGGACCAAAGGGTGAAACCAGGTCCAGGTTGAGCCTATGAATTTCTCTACTAGAAATCTGGAATTAGGATTCAGTGTTGAACAATCTGGTTTTAGGTACAGTTAGGAGTCTAATGTTCAATTTCCTGATCTTGTGCTATGTGTCGAGTAGGAAAAGCTGGTCAGTGGCAAAAGAGGGATCAATCCAAATAGATGTACAGAGAAAAGCAAAAGTGAGAGACAGAGGACAAAGAATCCTGTTGGATTTCTTATGCTGCCCTACTGCTGGTTTACCCTCCTGAAACCTGGGTATATTATTACAGGATTCCCTGGGACTCTCATGCATTCTGATAGGTCATCATACCCTGTACTTCTGCCCCTCCCCAACTTTTTTTCTTAAGTTGGCTCAAAATATTTCTATTAGTTGCAATGAACCGAATCCATGAGGGCAATGGGTTTTTCTGTTTTGTACCCTGATGCCTCCTTGGTGCCTAGAACAGTGCCTAGTATACTGAGGAATAAATGCTCAACAAATATCTGTGAAAGAAATTAAATCAGAAACTAACCTAATCAACATCCCTGGGAGGTAGAGGAAACAGCTTGAGCATCTCTTTCAGCTCTTTTTCAGCTTGCCAAATTTTCTGTATTCGTGCAATGGGGCGAAGCTAAGTCCAAAGAGGCATATGTTGTAATCGTGTTGGTGTCCACCCCCCACGCCCTCCTCCCAAGGATACATGCTTGCAGAATTTGTTGTGTCTGCAAAATAATGATCTACTTCCCTGTTGCAAAGACTGTTTTAGACACATAGAAATGTGTTGCAATCACAATTACTATCATTAAATGTATGAAATGCCACAAAACAAGGAAGGAAGATGAGTGAAGGATGGTGAAAGAGTAAGTGAACAAGAGGTCAAGGCTGAGTGTTTAAGAAAAATTTCAGATGACTACAGGCAAAAACTGGTTACAAGAAGCACCAGGTGACAAGAAGTAGGAATATGGGAATAATATGGCTCAAGGATGCAGCAGAGGAAAAGGCAAATAAGCTAGAAGAAGAATAGCTGAATCTAAGAGTCACAGAGATTTGGCACCTGGGATGGATGGGTAGTGGATGGATGGATGGATTAGTGAATAAATAGATAGGTGAATGGGTAGAGGGGTAGAGGGAAGGACGGATGGATGGATGGATGGATGGATGGATGGATGGATGGATGATAGATGTACGAATAGGTGGAATTTCTGCCATATTTTCTTGGACAGCTCAAGAAAAAAGAGATGCAACAGTTAGACTGGCATGAAACAATTACCTAAACTGGTAAGTGGAAGTAGGTTGGGTTATGCTGCTGGAAGAAGAATCTCATGATATGGAGTCTAATGTGTGCTAGAGAAAAATGACTAAATGACCACTCAATCTGCCACACCCTGAAGACTTGTTTGTATTTATGGACTCATAATCACAAACTACTTGGCATGATCAAAGCATATTTCATGGCAAAAAAAAAAAAAGTATCAGTAAGATTGATGGTTTGTGACCACCAATACTCATATGGAAAGAGAAAGGAACTACTTTGCTTTTCAAAAAACAGTCACAATTGTTCCTATGCCAGAGATGGCCAGTGGACTACCAAGGTGACATAACTAATAGGTCACTGTATGGTGATCAGAAGTGATATGAGTCACTTCTGGGATGAGCCGATTAAGTACTCACTGTAATTTCTCCACTCTCCTCTATTTTTGCTGAGACTCTGAAGGACCAAAATAAAGATGGCTGTGATTGAAGATAGAAGGAGCCCGTGTACCTGAATCTCTATTTGGAAGGGAGCCTCACAACTAGACACATTCATATTGGAAACTATATGAACAAGAAATAGTATTGTATTATGGTAATGCACACATTTTAGAGCTGTTTCTTATACCTTGACCAATGTGAGTCAAATGTAGCTAATTTAAGCATCTCCATTGGTTTCTTGGTCAAATTTTGGAGAAAAAGTAACTCTAAAGCCAAACCTCTTTGATCTCCGGGTGGGAGAGGAAAAGAATAAAAGAATATTTATTGAGCACTTCTATGTGCCAGCATTGGGATTAAGCACCTTCTATAGAACATATCATTTAATACTGACAATAAACCTTAGGGTTAGGGCTCGTTTTCACCATTTGAGATGAAATGAAGGTCAAGGGAGATTAAATGACTTACTCAAGAAATCACAGCTTACTGATGGGGGTTTAGAAGTCATGGTTGAAGCAGAAACTAAGGCTTCCATGTTGGATGAAATAGCCTACTCTGGTTTGATTCTATGAGATGAGTCAGGAATCATCGTAATTGGGTTTGACTGAGCTATAAACAGTTCAACCCCTCTTCATCCATGAAGTCCTTTAAATATTTTCAAGAAATTCAATCCAATACAACTAATACTTAGGAGGATTTTATTCAAGGCCAGGAACTGTGCTAAATGGCGGGGATTGTACTTCTTGAGAAAGCAAATCCTACCTTCCAAGTTGCTCAGAGTCTCCTATTGAGTGATGGTTAATGGATGTGCATGATACTGCAGAGTCAAGGTTAAAAACAGAGCTCTGGACAGTGTGCAGAGGGAGCCCATAGGAAGAAATGCAGGTCTGCACTCCTGGGACGCTCCTCCTACTGTCTCTGCCCTGACATCACCATGCACATCACCCCACACCAGTGCACCCCACAGGTACATCTTCCATCCTGAGCCATGAGAATCAGAAAGCATTTCCAGAGCCAGGAATGGCCAGGAGAAGACCTGCCAATGATGGTTGGTTTGCCGATGACAAAAACCCAACCTCAATGGAGAGGAAGTTGTCCACCTATGGCATGCAAGGAAGAATCCTGTAACCAAATCGTGAGGTCAAGGAGGCCTGGGGGAATACCGGAGCTAGGGACCCACCTGTCTGAATGTCTTCTTTCTCCTCTCTCCTCGCTGAGGGAAGCCCAAAGCTGACAAGGTTTATATTCCAGAACTTCCACCAAAGGAAAGGGACTGAAACATCCCAATCCAAAATCCCTCAGGAGGAAGATTTTCTTGGCTGAGCTTGAGGGCAGGTGCTAACCCATGGGCTAATCCAGGGTACAAGTGAGGGAGGCCAGATAAAAATGGCACCTCCGAGGTGGCCACAGGGAGAGAAGAAGGTAGGAACAGAGTTTCCAGGAGAAGAGGGGAACCAGGTGCTGGGAGACAACCCCACGAATGTCCATAAGAACCTGAGAAAGAGGTTCGTAAGAAGACTCTAGAACATGTGTGACCATTTCTTGCACAGGGCTTCCTTTTAGGTCTTCAGGAGCATGCAAACTTCAATCTTTGAAAAAAAACTAAGAGCCCTATTAGAAAATGATAATAAAATAAAAGAATTTGGGAACATCATTACTTCTTATTCCTTAACATGCTATTCTTATTGATATTTCATTATATGCTGTAAAAATATGAATTCTGTGGGGTTTTTTTTTTTAAAAAAAAAAAAACTGAGACCATGTAAGGACACTGGGCGAGGCCCTATCGGCAACAATGGAGCTTTAAGTACTTGACAATTTGTATGCTGTCGGTATGGAAGCACTGAGCCGCACAAACCCCACAGCTGCATGTTTATAGTTCAGACCATCTCTGTGAATTGCATCCTTATGTTCTGTATTTTAAAAGGCCATTTCAGCTCCTACTTAGCTTCCACTCAGAAATACCATTCACATCAGGTCTGCGTGCCTGGGTGTGTTTTTTCAATCCACACATTGTCGGGACTGGCCACGGCAATTTTGCCCATTGTGCTTGCTCTGGATACCCTGTTCAACGGTGAAATGCAGAATGCTGATTGTCAAAATGCAGGGCCCTGTGTGAGCTTACGACTTTAGTCCATTTTAATAGTGAGCAAGGATGGGCAAAAAGAAAACCAAAGAAACCATCAGGTTTTACATCTCTGATTTCTGCAAGGCATAGGCGGTGCCAAGTGCTACAGAGTTCAGCCTCATGGGAGAAATACCGGCTCAGATGCTGGATAGCAGTGGGTTACAATCTTGGTTTTGCTACCTTTTCTCTATGAGACGTGAGCAAATTATTAGGTCGAACCATATGGAATTGATGACAGTTGACTATTTTTACCCACAACATGGAAATTTCACACAGTTCACCCGAACAGCTCACCTCTCTGAGCCTCATCAACAAAATGGGACGAATAACACCCACCTTAGGATAAGGATGAGGATGACACTGGATGCTCTGTGTAAAGTCATAAACACCGATCTTGGCACATGAGAAGCCTCTGAAACAAGTTAGCCATTCTTGTGGCTGCTGTGATTTACATATGTCGTGGTCGGCAAACTGCAGCTCGCGAGCCACATGTGGCTCTTCCACAAAATACCATGGCCTGAGCGAGTCTATTTTGAAGAAGTGGCATTAGAAGAAGTTTAAGTTTAAAAAATTTGGCTCTTAAAAGAAATGTCAATCATTGTACTGTTGATATTCGGCTCTGTTGACTAATAAGTTTGCCGACCACTGACATATGTGAAATAACTTCATTTTCATAACAAGCCTGTGTGATGGGTAGTGTTGTACCCATTTGGCAGATAGGGAAATTGAAGCAGGAAGTTATAAATAACTTGACCACAGTTACACAAGAGATAGACGGTAGAAACAAGCATTCGATCTGATGTGCCTGACTCTAAATTAGTGCTCTTTCCATGGCACCCAGCACATCGGGTGTGCAGATAGAATGGTTGTGACTTAGAGTCATGAAGAGGCGTGGGAGGGCATGGGCCTAGAGGCCAGAGCACATGGGAGTTAGCATAGACAGGACTAGGACACGGGGGCTGGCCTGGAGGGTGGGCTGGACAGTGAGTAAGCCAGTGGTGTTACTTTGAATCTCTGGAAAAGATGTTTTCTTGAGCCTTCCATAGATTCACAATGGCTTCATGGAATTCCGATGCAGGAAAGGGTGAGAACAAACCCTTTGTGAGTGATGAAAGGGCTGCATTTCTGAGTTTCCAAGAAGGCCCACTAGATTGTAGAAACCAAGTCATCCAGTTACTAGGAAAAAGTGATTCTTTTACTTAGATGTCTGTAAAGGGAGCAAACATGAAACTGTGTGGTTATAAATAACCCACAAATTTCACTAAAATGTGACAGTTTGTCCCCTAATATGAAGTCGGGATGTGTTTCATAATGTCGCTTTGAGAAAATTAAACTCAATATATGTTGGTGGGACTCTTTTAGAAATGTCACAATATATCAGTGGCTCAAATCTTTTGACCAAAGATTCAATATTTAGGAAATACTTTCAAGAAAATGGTTTTCTCTACAGAAAGAAAAAACAAAAAAACCTCACTTCAACAAATTTATAATGTTAAAAATTGAAAACACCATACTTGACCTAGCATTATAGCTAAAATTAACTAAATTAAAGCCTGCCATTTATCATCCAAGCAACAACAACAACAAAAAAATTATAAAAAGTAATATATCTTTTGCTATAGTTGTAAAGGAAAGAAGGATGCCGCCCAGGTGTATGTAACCTATGCATGTAAAACCCTTCTTGCCTCAGTTTCCTAACCTACAAAATGGGTATAATGATGCCTATTACACAAAGTTGTTATGAAGATGAAATTATTTAACACGTAAACAATAACAATATAACAACAAAGATAGCTAAAACTGTATGAGAAATAAAACCTTAAGTATAGGGCATAGAAAAGACTGAAAGGAAATGTTTAAAATCCTGAAGGCTTTAGGTGAGGGTAGTATATTTCCCTCCCTATTACTTGCTAATGTCTTGGATGTGCATGTATTATTTTTATAATAGACAAAACAGATTTGCAGTGAGTAACTCCACTATCCAATGGTTCTCAAAGTGCAGGGTTGAGAAGAATCACCTGGGATGCAGATTCCTGGGCTGTACCCCCAGAGATTCTAACTCACTTGGCTTTAATCTCCCAAGTGGCTCAGGAACTATATTTTGAGAAATGTTGTTAAAGTGAATTTCAGACACAGGAAGAACTATTGCACTTGGTGATTTTCAGATAGAGTTTCTCTGGAGTCTTGGGGGTCCCCCAGGGATGAAGAAGAGTCCAAATGAACAGAAGTTGGGAGGGTTGGAGCTTCTCACTGAAAACAATGCCCTTCACTCATATCTGTTATATGTGTTAGATTTTGGTTAAATATTTAGGGTTTTTTGTTTGTTTGTTTGTTTGTTTTTAAGATTGTGCTTCTAAAAACCAAAATCAAAGGCCTTAAAAACCATTTAATTCTATTTTCTGAGTTCAGAATGGAAAGGGTTACATCACCATTTACTTTTGTACATAACTTGAGGGGTGAGGGGGAGACCTGCTCAAGTGTTTTTTATTTTTTTGTCAAGAAGTTAAAATCAATGGGTTTTAAAGATGGTGGTTGTGCAGAGGGTTGCTTCTAATTTTCTCATTTTGGGTTAGAAACCACCACTCTGCCTTGACGGGTGCTGGCTTAACCGTAGCTGAAAGTGTCCTATTAACTGAGCATCCTTTCAGCCCAAATTCATGCAGAAAACAGAGACACATTCCGGTTCTGAGGACATACATTTGCAAAGAAGAAATCAAAGCCTCCGCATGTACTAAATACTAGAATTATGTTGTAAGATAAATACACAGGCAGGCTCAAAGGGTGACTGGGAGACTCAAGAGAAAAGAGAAGCTACTCTTGTGCCTGTGACAATGATGGCGTACAAAAGCTTTGGTGATTTTTTATCATGAATAATTATAGTTTCAATAATAATAAGGAGAATACCGATACCTGTAAAGCACTTTATTAAATAAAAAAGTTCAACTTTAGAAAAGCATGTCAAAATGACAGCAGGTTCATGAGATCTAGATGAACAGCCTCGCTCTCCTCTCCCCAAAAAGGAATCTTATTCTGTTTCCTGCATGAACCCTGAAGTCAGCGTCATGATGGAGCCCAGCGAGGAATATGCCCACAGAACATTCTCTGTACTGAGGCCTTGCTGCTGTAGGAGGCAGAGTGACTCTGCAAAAAATATGACCAAAGAATCTCCAAGACAGTTCAAAATGTATATAATAAGTAATGAGTGAATGAGTAAACGAATGATTGTTAAACTAGTTCAAGCAGGGCCTGGCCACTTTACCCCACAACGAGACCATCTGGAACACCAGATTTGGATTGGGGTACAATGCCACTGACCACTGTCTCCAGGGAAGCGGACCTCCCACCAACATATGTGTCCCTGGGCAGAATCTGGTTTAACTCCCACCCCTGAAACAGAACCACTCGTTTTCAGGCCAGCAGACCAATTCCTTGAAGCAGTCAGGGGACCAACTTAAAGAGCTACGTTTACGAAGTGAAGGGGAATGTGGGGCTGGAGGCCAAGAAGGACCAAGCGTAGTTTAGGAAAACCAGCAGTGGCGGAAGGCAAGCCCGAGCCGCCATGGGACAGGAGGCTGGCGGGGAGCCAGTGGGGCCTTGCTTAGGGCTTCAAGGACCTGAAACAGCTCGCTTTGAACAGACAAGGAGAGACTGAGCAATAAAGCTCCCAGGTATCAAATTGGAGAGAAAACAAAATGAAACTAGGTTGGGGTAACTATTGATCTCTCTTGGGTCACAGGGCTCTGAGAGGTGAGGGGAACCACACAGTCTCTTAACACCTCAAAGGGCTGAGATGACTTTCTGGCTTATTTTAGGTGCACCACCTTCCAAACCGAAATGTTTCCTCCAAATTAACAAGAGAGGGCTGCTGTCAGGCCGTCAGCATGCGTGTAGGAAGTAAGAATCAATGCACTTAGGGGCTGTGGCCAATGTAATCCAGATGTTGAATTACAAAGCCCTTTGCCTGCCCGCTTCAGAACAGAGGATCTCACATGAGGTGAAAAGCTGTTAGCCTGGAAATGTGTGGGCATTTGACAATCTAGGAAATAAATGGGTGTTGTACAAAGAAAGGGCCAGGGGTTCTCAGTCACACCGACGGGTGGGTCGCACCCCTGAGCAGTCCACTCAGTGAGCTCTGTTTGTCTCAAGGGAAGCAGGGTGGCATGACAGTAAGGGCTGAGCTGCTCTGGAGGGTTGCTGTGGGAATTTCATGCCAAGGATGCTATTTGTAAAAGTTCCCATGGAGATGATGTTGACCACACCACAGATCTCCCCCACTCTCTGACCAATGTAGAATCACAGTTTAACAAGATGAGGAAAGCTTGAGTGGTGCTCCTTAAAAGAAACCAAACTGGAAAAAAAATGTTTTAAATGATGCATTTTGAATGATCAGTCTGAATATGGCCTTGTTGACTAAGGGCATAAGCCAGTTCCTCAGATTATTGACGTCTTTTGCTATCATGAACTTTTGTGCCTGCTCCTTCCCCCACAGCAACAGCATTACTGCTGCACTCATCCAAACCTATCTGCCTGGTGCCACCCTCTGTGTCAAGGAGCTTTGCTCATAGGTATTCAACTGTGATTGAGCCTAGAAGCACTGTCCTTCCAGACTATGGGGATTTTCTGCTTGGGGGTAAGAGAAAATTCTAGCAGTCTGTCAAGAGATCATATATTAAAAGCATATGGACTAATATGTTAACTCCACAGACCCATTTTTTCTAGAGGACATGTTATAAGGACAGTTCGATTCTCCAGAGTTATTCTAACTTAGGGCCCTTCCCAGTTGGTTTCTGACAATTACACACACACACACACACACACACACACATACACACACACACACACACATTTTGCCAAGAACTGAATGGAGCACAGTGTTCTCCTGGAACAGTTGTTGGTTTCAACGTTTATGAATTTTCTAAACACCAGGCACCGCACTGATCCCCCAACCTCGGCACTGGGACGGAGCTTAACTTGGCCTCTTTGGAGTCAACTTGCTCAATCTTGGAAAGATAACTCCTTAGAAGAACAATAATAAGATATCAGAAACATACTGCATTTATTTGGGGCTAGGAATCAGATTTGTCCCATAGATGTTTCAAGATAACTCTAGATGCTTGAATACTGATACTAGAATTAGTATGCCTTGAATAATGTCACATAAAGGCTTGGGTAACTTTTTGTTCATTTGAGAGAGGGTCTTGAAAGAAGAGGTTTTTGATCTGGTGATTTGGGCCAAAATGTTATGGAGCTCCTCCCTAAGGCTCGCTCGCTAGCACTGCTTATCCAAACTTGGATAACTCTCCCTCTTCCCGCGCCTGTGCTTGCCCCAACAGCACGGACATGGGTTATCTTTGCTGACCACACACGGTCTCCTTTAATTAACTGCTGCTTTCTACTTGCAGGTTGACATTCAGAAGCTTTTTTCCTTTTCTTGTTATTTTTTTCAGTTCAGAAGCCCATTTATTTACCTCAATAATGTTGATAACAATGTCATTCCCATTAGCACTGTTTAATAGCCTTAAAATATTTTTCCAAATAAAGATTCTTTTTTTTCTGGGACCCTTTTCCTGCCAATAGGTTGTGATAAATAAGCCAACTCTTAAGTTCCTCGGTTTACATAAATATGAATGACTACAGTAACGTGTGAACGAGACAGAGATGTAAAAGCTTTTTAAACCGGAGTTTAACAAAAAGGTCCTGTCTGTCAATGAAATAAAGCTGTTTTGAATTTGTTCCCAATCATTTGGCTCTTTTGCTGGAAGCCCGCGTTGGCTTGGTGGTGATTAATGCGAAGCGTGCGCGGCCTTCGCTGAGTGCGTAAAAGAACTGGCAACTCCAAATAGCATTCATCATACTCAGGATCCGGCAGGTGCTCCGTGCCGAAGCTTTCTGTATTTTCCGCGTTCCAGGTCACGAGGAGACCTCGCTGCATTCCCCTGCGCCAAGTTCAGTGTAGCAAGCCCCCCCTTCCTGAGCAGGGTGTCACACAGGGTAGGGGATCAGGGTGCCCTTTCTGTTGAGCTGAGCTGCTCTGTCCTTTCTGTGGAGTTGGGCTGCTCTGCCCTTTACTGATGAAATAACTCTGAGACTTACCAAGACCAGTGGTGAAATGTACAGGTAACTGCATTGTGGGCACACGTGCATACAGATGCAGGTCCCACAATAGGGAAAATCTACTGAAATGTGCGGGTGAGAATTGGTTATATGTGGGCATCTGGTCCAAGGAACACCTTTTCAACATCACCCCCCCAACACACACACTCCTTTCCCTTGAGCTTCCTAGGCATGAGTGCTACCCAAGGACCGTGTGTGGCAGACTGACTCCACATTCAAGAGGAGAGAATGGGTAGGGCAGTGGACAGCTACTCTCAGGGTCACTAGATTTGTTTCAGGTTCTGACATACTAATCACTGAAGGACTCTAGCAAATACAGGTGCACTAACACATGCCTCAGTTTCCCCCATGTGAATCATGGGAAAACATCACCATTCTCCCCCTCAAGATAGTTATAGGTTTCCAGTAAGCTAAGCGATGAGAAGCCCTTGGCACGGTCCTGGCATTCTTAGGCACTTCATAAATGTCAGCGGTGACTGTTGCTACTATTTTTATGAGGATGACAGTGACGTTTGCCCAATGCTGTCTCCTCAGTCACCACTAATACGATTCCACTAACACGAATGGCGAGTCTGCGCTGGGTTAAGAAATCTTTCACTGCCACCCTCCCCATCCCCGGGTGCTTGCACAGACAGCTCACAGTGCCAGAGACTGATCGTGGCCAATGCAAAGGCAGGAAGATCAATTAGTAAATCTGTGGATTCTGCTTTTGTGTAGGTTCTGATCTCAAGGCTAATTAGTTATTGGCTTACGTAACGTCCTTTGCCTGGGTTGTAGGAACTCCCAGGAGAGGCTATCTGAGGAGGCTGGCCTCCTTGGGAAGCAGCAGAAGGAAAGAGAAGGAAGGACTTTTCATTTGCAGATGCCCTGCAACCCTAAGTCAGCTCCACATGCATGCCATCCAACCAACCAAGTGTTCACTAAGCACTTCCCGTGTTTGGCAGGGGCTTGTAGATAAGGGAGATGCCACTGTGAATGAGTTTCCCTTTTAGTAGGGAATATCAACCATACATAAACAAAAATAGACTATGTCTTCAAAGAAAAAAAAACAGGTAGGGGGAGAGAGAGCATGAAGATGATGCTCAGAGAAGGTTTCTCCAGTGAGGAGACTTTGAGCAGAGACCTAGAGTCTTTGCAGGTGTCTAGAAGAGCATCCCAGGAGGAGGGACGAGCAACAGTGGAGCATTTATGGAGAGTGTTTAAGAAAGAGCAGGATATCATAGTGGCTGAAACAGAGTGAGTGAGAGGGCAAACACAGCAGATGGGGTCAAGAGCTAGCAGAAACTCCAGCCATGCAGGACCTTGTCAAGAGTTTGAGCTTTCACTCTGATGTTTAGGAAGCTTTCATCTGGCTTGTGTTTTAAAAACAATGGTTCTCAGATTGGGGTGTGTACTACCTTAAGGGAACACAGAGGCACGGACGTCTTGATAGTGGATGGGCACTGGCTCTTGGTTGTTGTGCCCTAGTTGATTCTGATACTTGCCAAAGTTTCAGACCCACTGTTTAAAAAAACTGGCCACTGGAGGGAGAAGGGACCCTAGGTGGCCCACCACAGAAGCCCTGTGTCCAGATGTCGGCTGCTACAATAATCCAGCCAACGCAACTGACCCATAGCCTGGGCATAGGTGGTAGCAGCGAAGGTGGTAATAAATGCTCAGAAGCTGGATATATTTTGAAAGTAGAGTCAACAGAAGTGGCTAATGAACTGGATGGAAGATGGAGAAAAAGAAAAGCAGGAGGAATGTCTCCAGGGTTGCTGTCCTGAGCAGCTGGGGGATTCCCACGGAATGGGAAAGATGGGGAAGAGAGAGAGTTGGGGGAGGTGGCCGGCTGCAGATCAAGAGTTTGATTTGGACAAGAGTTTGGTTTTGGGACTTGGGAAGCCTATTGGACAAGTAAATGAAGAGATTAAATAGATATAAGTTCGAAGTTCAGGAGAGGTCCGAGATGGAATACCCAATCGGAATTTATCAGCATAAAGATGGTGTGTGAAGTCATTAGGCTGGATGAGATTGCCCAGGAAGTGGTTATTAAAAGAGAAGGGAAGTAGGCAGAGGTGGAGGAACAGGTCCTGGGGTATCCCCAGACATAGAGGTCAACTGGATGGGGACAATCCTGCCAAGTGATGTCCCAAGAGACAAATGGAGAAAAGGTTTCTGGGAGGGAATGTGGATGGAGGGACAGAAATCACAGCCTGCTTGGTTTGCATTCAGGATGGGAGAAGAAGATGAAACAAAGGCAGAAAATATAGATCCCTCATTTAAGGAGGTCTGCTTCACGGGGGCCCATAGAAACTGAACAGGATTTTACATAGAACCACAGCCAGTGGGTGGCTAACTTCCTATCTATTATGAAGTCTTTGATCAGACTCATGGAATCTCCAATAGAAGACCTGCCAGTCACTGTGGGCAGAGAGAACTAGCTAGCCCTCATGGCAGGTTTCCTGAGACACATGCTACCCTCCTTTCCACTGCCTTCCATAACAGGAACACACAACTGTGGTGGGCAGAAGAAAAATGACATTTCACATGGATGTTGACCTGTCAACGAGCCAGTCTCATCTGCCTGTAACCTGGATCATGACCTTTATAGCTATAATGGTAGTTCAAGATCAAATCAAAGCAGCTAAGACTTGGGGAAGTTAACTGGAAAATGCTGTCAAGCCACATTTATATGGGGCCTTGTTGGATCTGGACAGTTTCCAGAGGGTGATGCTCCGGGGATAAGGTTCTCCTGCAGGGATAAGGGCCAGGTGGCCCCGTCAGGGTGGCAGGCACCTGTGGCACAAAATCCACAGGATGCAAATTCCTCTGTTGAAATTAGTGGGCACCTGAGTGTCTGCTAATCTGGTGTCATTGTTCATCTCTGCTGACAGGGCAGCAACAAAGAGGTCAGCCTCCAGGAAGGGGAAAGTAAATCCAATGAGGTTTCCTGGAAGTCATTCATTCACTCATTCATTCTTTCATTCAACAAATCTTATGTTGAGTATGTTGAGCACAACTGTGTGCTTGTATCAGTATCAACACCATTGATACTGATGTTAAAATAAGGGCCAACATATATTCCTTCTCAGCCCTGACAGAGCCCATGATGTTTCAGAGGGCATCAGAAACAATAAACAAGTAAATAACTAAAACAATTACTACCTATGATCAAACATGACAGAAGAAAGGGGGTCCAGTGATTGAGAGCAATCAACAGGGCTATGGAAGATGGGGTACTGAGAGGCCTCTCTGAGAAGGAACCAGCCATGTGTAGGAGGCGGGTGGAGGAAGTGTTTCAGGAAGGGAAGGCAGCAAGCTCGAAGGTTATTGGGTGAAAGGGACCTTGGCCAGTTCAAGGGAAGAAAAGGCAGGAGATGGGTCTGAAGGGAAAGCTGAGTGGAACTATCAAAGGCTCCTAGATCGTGATGATGAGTCTGGATTTTAATGCCTAGCACAGCAGGGAAATATGGGAAGGTGATACTCAGGAAAGAGTCATGAACTAATGAACCCTTTTCTGGGCTTTAAGAACAATGTTCAGCAACAATGGTCATGAGAATTCAGGAGCATTCTGGAACCTTTATAACTCCACCAAGTTTTTACAGTTATACATCTTCCCGTAGTGATGAGATGCAAAAACACTAATAAAAATGTAAGGTGGCAACTGGAGAGATAGACAGGGGGTAGACATACATACATCCAAGTGCTTGCCTAAACACTCTGTCACGTTCTGGCCACCCATTAGCCCTAGTGCCCTTGCAGATGCGCGCGCGCGCGCACACACACACACACACACACACACACACACGTGCAGCTCTTCCACCTATAAAGACACGAATTCCTGATGTCATTTGCAATGGCTGCCAGAACCTCCGATCTCACTCTCCATTATAAACTAAATGTTCTCTCAGCACACCCTTGTCTCTATCCACACCACATTAGAGTGCCATTCAAGGGTCAGGAATTAATATACAAGTTAAATTTGCTTTTATCCCTCATTACACCTGTGCCATGAATACCTTAGTGATCACTTACATGTCACAATGGCCCATGAATTGCACCCTCCTTGCTCAGTGCTGGCTTCCTGTTGTCACTTTTCCTCATTTAATCCTCACACGAAAACGGAGAGGTTGGTAGGGCTCAATTGACAGCTAAATAATTGCCTGACTCAGTCTTTGCAGGAAAACGACGTCCTGTGCATGTCAAGTCCTGTAAGAATTAGGAACTAAAGCTCTTAAAGATGTTCCTGGTGTTGCCACATGTGTGTTCCAAGGCACAGCTCAAGTCCATCAACAAACGTGATGACGATGACGGTGCCATTTCTGAAGCTGCTTTTCATATTTTATCTCACTTAACCCCCAAAATGACCTTTAGGACTAGGGTATTATTCCTATTTTACAGATGAGAAAACTGAGACTCAGAAGAACTCACCAACCTCCTCCAAGCTCTGCCCTGTACCATTATCTTATGTTCTTCCTCAATCACATTATCTTCCTAAATGACTAAGGGTGTGTTTCAGAGAGAGAGAGAGTGTTTCTCCCTCATCAGGACACTTAGCATTTGTCAATGAGTGGACGCAATACTTTTTCAAATTGCATCTAGACACACAGCTTTGCTTCCTATGAAATAAACCTCTTTTCAGCGAGAGCATTCATATAGATCACTTACACAAGCATCAGACCTGTTGTTGTCCAGCCTCGTTGGGAACTAGGAAACTCTGAGACTTCTAAAATACACAGATATTTGCAACGTGGCCTCTAGCGGCCTGGTTGTAGTCATCTCCAGTAAATCCATCCTCCTACAGTTCTGGTTAACTGGAAATCACCATGTGTTTGCTCCTGTACCAGCCTCATTACCTTTGAAATTCCTGCTTAAAAACTGATTTCAGCCTGTGAGGCAACCACCACCACCCTGCCCCTTCGCCTTCCAGCTCTTCGGATCCCCAGAAATGGAAGCTGGCTTTATCGAAGAGCTATTTTTACTCAGTTTTCTTCTGGCTCTCACAGGCCTGTGGATTTTTCACAGAGGTTTTTTGAGGTGCTGGTATGCCAGTCAAGGAGGGAGGGAAAAACACCATTCCAGTGGGCAAGAGTCGATTTTTCTAGTGATGGCTTAAAGGCCAAAGCAGACCCACGCCTGCTTCTAAATCAATTCTTGGAATTCTCCACTTGGTTTTCCAGATGTGCCTGAGAGGGCACAAACCCTTCAGGCTTTTGTTTGGTGTTACTGCTTGCTTTTATTACATAGCCATTGTTCCTCCTTCTATCCCTGGGGCCAAGTTAATGTGCACAAATTTGACTGGCATGCCATATCCCCATTGGCAGCCTGGGGAAGGAATTCCACCTGATGTGAAGTGAGGGAGCCACAATACTTACACTGGGAAATATCCAGCTTTTGGAACCCAACATAAAGAACGTTCTTTGAAAACACTGTTTAAAAGAGCAGAGGCGGCTTGGGCTGGGTAACTCTATCTGAAACACGAAGGCTGCTTCTTGTCCAAAATACCTTGAGGCCCACTCCACATAATGCAAGCAATGTGAATATTTCCGACTCTGCTCCCTTTGCCAAAATGAAGCCTCCTTCATCAGAAACAGGGAAACAGCCCAGCAGCGCCTTACGGATTTGCTGGGGGCTTTGGCGCGCACCACCCCTAAAACAGTGTAATGGTTTACCAACCTCCCCCGCTTTCCCCTTGGTTGCCTGCGCATTCAACAAGCAGCTTACCTGCCAAAATCCGGCTAAAAATAGCCTCCGCATCTGCAGCCCATCAGCCATCTCGGGCTGATTTGGGGAGGTAATTGACCTTTGGAGCAGGTGGAGAGCCAGGAATTTATTTTTTCCTGGATTGAGTCTACATTGACTTAAAACAGATGTTCCCCCATCGCTGATCTGATGTTTCTAATGGAAATACTATTGAGCACAGTTGAAGGGACGGTTCAGGGCCCGCCTGGGGCTGAAGGAGTTAAGTTAGGCACCTTTCTCCCAGGGCTGAAGCCCAGGAGGGGCCTCTGGCAGGGGACATGGGAAAGGAAGCTGTCAGTTCCTATTTTCAGGTTTGCAGAAAAGCCTTTTTTTTTTTTCAATGTAAACATTCATTAAACTAATTTGAAGTTGTCATTACTCTCCACCCCTGCTGTTTTATATCAGATTATTCCTAAGTGCTTGGAGAAGAACCCCATAAAGCCACACTCGATTCCTCTGCAGGGGATAATCGCATAGTTTGCACTGTGATTTACACCGCGTGGCACTGGGAAGTGTCCTCAACTTTGAAAGGCCTTGGCTCCCTGGCAAACAGTCGCTGCCTTCCCCACGGAAATAAAACGCCAATGGTCCCTCCACGACTATTATGAGGTCCCCATTACCTTTTCTCCATCCAACTGAAGATAATTAAAAGCAGTTCAAAGCACACGCCAGAAGGTACTGGGCATTTTATTAATAAATGAAGAAGCAAGAAAGGGGGATGTTCCGTTATGGTTTTAAACCACAGGACACGCTTATGCTCCTTCCTGGCTTTCCTGATCTCCTGATCTCTTCAGTTCGGGGCAGCCAGGCATTCCCGCTCTGGGACCAAATGAAGCAGGAGGGGCATTTTGCTTTTGTGCTTACTGGCTGAAGCCCAGGCTCAAAGGACATCAGAACCTTCCTCCTCTCCGGAGAAAATGGCTTTAAGGCCTGAAGTGCTGTGAAAAGGTGTGGGCACCAGAGGCACAGGCCAGAGTTTCAATTCCAGCTTTGCGAGTAACAGGACAGGCTAGGCTACCAATGGGACAGCGACCCTCCATCACCATCCGTCCAGTGGTGGGGGTGGGAGAAACAATGCCTGCCATGGACAGCTGCTGTGAGCTGACATGAGGCGGGAACATCCCCGCAGACCAGCACAGTGCCTGCCATAGGTGTATTAGCTATGATCCGCGCTGCTGTCAATATGATCAAAACCATGATAATGATCCGCAGGGAAGTAGCCCTGTGTAAAATTAGGATGTGGACAGTTTGCTTTCAGTGCGGCCATCACTTGTGTTTCTGTTGCTTTCCTCCCACGGAGGGCTCCTCACTCCCGGGAACCAATGCCGCCCCGGACTAGTGCCACAAGCCCAAGACTTACCTGTCCTCCGCCCTGACCTCTGCAGACACTTGCTTTCTAAACAAACTAACTCTTGTCTAAGCATCAACAGCCACTGGTCGCTGAATGGGTATCCCAAGGTAAAATTTGCATCTCTTCTGAGGTCCAAATGCTTTAACCCAGGGATGGTGAATGCTTGGGATATACACCCTCCCACGCTCAGTTACCACATTCCAGATTGATCCTGGGACACAAGCCCTTGGAAGCCAGACAGGATTCCAGAGTCCTTGTTAACATTTCTGGCAGTCAAGGCAGGCTTTGCACTTGGCGCACCAAAGAAAACCTAGTTATCATTTCTGCCTTAACTTACAGCAATAACGAAAAGTCCTGAATACCATGGCAACTCGAGGTACTTCCCTTACACCCAGGAGGCACATGCCCAGAGAGGCGGAGTGATATAAGAGTGTATGTCTGAATACCAACCTGAGGGCTCTGCCATTTCCTAGCTGTGTGACCTGAGCCTCTCTGCTTGTTTTCCATCAGGACAATAATAATACCTATTTCACAGTGTTTTTGAGTGGATGTAAGTTCTTAGGATGGCCCTCGTCAGACAATATGTCTGACAAACCAATGTTTATTGGGATCACTTTTGGCCACAATACTTCGAATCCCAGCCCACACCCAGCTCCCTAAAGGCACCTACAGAGACTGAGAACCTGAAACGGAAATGACGCAGACTGAACAGTGCCCACGGCCTCATCAGTTACATTAAACAAAGCACAAACTGAAGTCATCCAGGCTGCCCCAGCTATAAGCTGAGCCTCCCATCCAATTGCAGGGGCAACACGAGGCAGGGCATCCACAACCCGTACCATCACTTTCAGTTCTCAAGATCCTCACACATGACAGGCAGGGACCCAAAGTCTCAGCGGAGAGGGAAGTGCGTGGTGAAATTCACACCAGTCTACTCACCACGCAGCCGGCTGAATTAGCACTGTGGCTTTCTGCATTTCCAAAACTATTTTTGGAAATTACTGCAGCTAGAATCTCACCAAGTTCAAGGAAATGAACCTGCAGAGAAATCAGGATGGTTTTGTTGTTTTGCCAAGTATAGGTGAGGAGGGGGATAGTTGACCCAGGAACAATGATGGGTTAGCCACACATCTGGTTTGTATCGATAAACATAATCAGTTGGGCCTGTTCGGTCTCAACTGTTTATCAGCTTTGTATTAAAAAATAAAGGAAAATGGAACCTGTTAAATAAAGAATTGCCAAGGACAAACTTTAAATGAATGAACTCTCGGTGTACCCAAAGCGAACATTCTGGGAGAAAAGAAACTGATCATGATAAATTACTAACATTGCTAATAAAGCTATTTGTGTGTGTGTGTGTGTGTGTGTGTGTGAGTCAAAACTATTTTTAAGTAGCAAAACGATAATGTCTTCGATAAATGTGGTAGAATTATTAAGAGAACAACTTTTAAAAACATTTCAAGCTTATTCATTTTTCAAGGTCTCCATAGCTTTGCTTGATAAAATTACTGGGATACAATGGAAAACTCTCCAAATACCACTGAGTTTCTACTTTCTATATTGCAGATGGCAAGCTCAGACCCATGCTGGAGAGCTGGTAGTTCAGGTATTTGAGAACAGGTAGTTGACAATATAGTTGATGTTCTTACTTAAGCAATTACACACTAGATTAAGGACTTCAACATGAGGGTGTCTTTTACGCTGCATTTTATGGTTAAACAGTGCATTTCAGGATAACAAACTGTAACATCATATTCATGTAATTTTAAAATGAAATCAATTCTCGCAAACACAGTTTTTACATAATCCTACCACCTGGGTACCACTCCCCAGGAATTAAATTAAAATGCAATTTTACATTCATTTAAAATGTCATTTTCAAAAGAAGGCATTTCCCAAAAAGCCAAAGACTGATAACAATCTCAAAAAATCAGACTATTATTGACCAGAAACTATAAATCTGCTCACTAGTCATTGTTTTCCTTTTAAATCAGATTTAAGGTGCCTCTTTTAGCACGCAGTGTTTCTAGGTTTAGACATGTCCAAAGTGTGCAGAGCCTTTCTCCACTTGGTCCAGAACCGGCCAACAAAAATACAGAATCCCCAGTGAAATCTGCATCTCAGATACACATGAACAATGTTTAGTAGACAACAAAACCATTTTTTAGTATTATTTGTGTCCCATGCATTATTTGGCAAATACCTTTGCTAAAAAAAAAAAAAAAAAAAGATCCATCATGTATTTGAAATTCAAGTTTCACTTGGTATCCAATATTTCCATTTGCAAAACCTGGCAACCCTTTCTAACCCTTCATCAGAATGGCATGGAAAGGCAGGTGCATTCTTTGGGATCTGTACCTCTGCGTCCCAATCCAGTGATCTCCTAGTATGCCCACAGATGCTGGTGGGCAAAGCCAGGGATGCAAGGGAAGCTCAACCAAAATACGACCTAATGGGCTGGTTACATAAATCATATGCCCAAGGACAATTTTCCTTCCAGGGGTCAGGTCAAATTTGCAGAGGTAGTTACTTTCATTCACCATAAAGAGATGTGAATTTCCTATCAATTCCACATATATCAAGGCTGATAACCCCTCCCTCCTTCCCTTCCTTCCTTCTTTCCTTCCATCCATCTTTCCTGTCTTCTTCCCCTCACTATACCTCATCATTTCTCATTTTTATTGAACAACAGATCCAATAATAATTACTCAATTCAGAAGAGTCTACATTTACTGAGCCAAATATGATATTAAGGGCAACTTGTTTTATTCTCACAGCAACTCTGGAAACTAGAAATTATCTTTTTCTCCCACTTTTCATGGAAAAAAATAGGGACTTAAGAGATTCGAAGTAAGTTGCCCAGCATCACACCGCTTGTAGAAGGAGGCAGCACTATGTCTGCTTGGCTCACTCTATCTAGGTACTTCCTCCATCCTGAAACTGCACCAGCTAAAAAAGAAATAGTAAGAAGTTAATAAGGTATATTTCCTACCCTGGCTAAACTCACAGGTCAATGTAGGAAAGAGAAATGTTTTCAAAAACCTCTTTTTTTTTTGCGGAGATTTGCAATCACTATGTGCACAGCAACACGAAAATGAGTAAGAGCCGGAGAGGAGGCAGATGCAAAATGTAGTTCGAACGATCCGGCTGTTTATAATGAGGATGTACCTGCATTTCTAATAACATGGTGCAGAGAAAGATGATAAAACAGCTGAGGAACTCAGTGGACCTTGTCAAGACCCGGGACCTGGGATGCAGCAGAGCTGGGATTCAAGGCCAGGTCTTCTGATCCTGACGGCAAGTCCCTGACCCTGGTATCTCCTGCCTCACCTAGCCTGAGCTCCCTGGGAATGTAAACCATGGATTAGCCTGCAACACCTGAGCAGGCTGGTTCCTCTGGTTCCCATGGAGCAGAAACTTGGGGAAAAGCCAACTTGTCTTTCAAGAATCAAAGGACTTTTTCACTAGTACCCCAGAAAAGTTACGAACTACCTGAAGGACGTGAGGAGTTAATGGGGATTAATCTCCAAATTCCATTCAGCAGTCACAGACAGCATACCAGCAGTAATGATGGTATTTATAGAAGAATTCTGAAGAGAAACGTCCCAAGAATTGAACCTATCGCACTAAACTAATGCGGAGCAAAAACACTTGGTAAAAACGCTATGGCTGGTAAATTACAGTGCTCTTTTCTCCCTGATGATTTGGGGCAATTGCATCCAAATAGGAGTCCACTGATTTCCACTCCCATGCCTGCCCCATGCTGAGGTGAGCCGGCTGGCATAAAGAGAAGTTTGCCATTGCAAGGCTGGCCATGCACTCTGAAAGAGACTCAGGCAATTCTTGCCTTCACCATTAAAAACAGACCTATAATGTGGCTTCACACTATCCTCTGAAGTACTCTCAGCACTTACAGAACCCGCTCTAGCACTCCCCGAGCAGTCATAACAGTTTAGGGGGTTAAGCTCTTCAATTTAGCCCCATGGCTGCAAAAAAGTCACTTGTGCATTTTCTAGAATCCTTCAAATTTCTCCTTTATATTTGTAATGTTGAACAATAATATTGACAATTATATTTTCAACAGTGATAGATAATCAACAACACTGCCCTGAATCTGAGTGCTCCTTTTTGAAGGCTGGTGGTCATTAGCTCTGAACTATTCCTATGGCATTTGGGATGAAATAGACATTTTTCCTTGAAGGCAAATCAAGTTCAATTCCTCCATACTTTCAAGGTCATATAAACTTAGCAAGAAAGATTTGTTGAACTAAAGAGGTGGGGGTAGGGAAGTTACCACGGCCAAAACAGTAAAGGGAGAGGGATCTGCAATATTTTTGATTGTCACAACTGGAGGAGGGGGTGTTACTGGCCTCTAGTGGGTGGAGGACAGGGATGCTGCTCAATATCCTACAACACACAAGGCAATCCCCCACCAGGAATTATCAAGCCCCAAATGTCAGCAGTGCCTAGGTTGAGAAACCCTTGAATAAAGTTAACTAAATCAGCTTATAACACCCTTGTCCCATGTAACCCTCAGCCTCAAAGCCATGGAACTGGGTGTAGACTTCACTCATAACAATATTCTGTGCATAAGTCCAAGATGCTATAGACATTTTTTGAGGAATGTGACCATTTTCAAGAGAATCCACTTTTCTTCCGGGATCCCACTTCCCATTCCCATATTAGCGCGCTGGATAACCTGCCATGAAAAGAAATGCTGATCATCTTGGTCTAGTGAGACTCCCATTATTCAGCACTAAAAGACTGACGAAGAAAAAACTTTGGTAAGAAGATGTGTAGGTGCTGATGATTGCTTTTACAAGATGAGAATGTAATGAAGATAGTGGTTTCTTTTTTTCTTTTAGCTGAGCTGTACTAAGCTAGGCTATTAAAATTAGTAATTCTACAATTAAAGCCTTCTATTTCATGAGAAATACTTGCTAAACAGAAGATTAGGCGACAGATCAGAGAATGGAGGAATTACCAAAATGGAGCTCAAATATTTATGAGAAATTTACATCTGGAAGACTTGTCTCTTTTAAGCCCTGTTCCCAAAGGGAAAACCTTAAGAGAATATAAAAACCTGAAAGAGCAAAGCTTAGCCCTCCACACTGACAAGCTTAGGGAGTCAGACTCACTGAGTTTTACGAAAGGAGAACTCTTTGGGTTGCTGCAGATACTCAGTAGCTCCATAAAATAAAGAGACTAATTCCATAGGCCACATCCAAAATTAAATTCATTATTCATAATGACTTGGCCTTACTGTGGTTATCTATGCTTCTGTAAGAAACAACCCTAAACATAGGTAGTGTCCTAAAACAATAGCAATGGTTTATTTTGCCCATGAATCTGCAGTTTGGACAGGGCCTTGTGGTGGGGGATGGGAAGTGACTCATCTCTGCTCCCCAATATCTGGAGCTTTCCCTGGAATGACTCCCAATGGATAAAGACTGCCAAGCATCTCATTCTGCATAAGGCCTCTCCTCATGGTTAGCTTGGGCTTCCTTCATTCAACATGGTGGCCTCAGGCTAGTCAGGCTTCTTAAGTGATGGCCCAGAGCTCCAACAGCCAGTATTCCAATATACCTGGGCAGAAGCCATAGGTGTTTTATGGCACAGCTTTGGAAGTCCCAGAGCATCATTTCTGCCACATTCTCCTGGTCAAGCAAGTCACTAAGTGCAGCCTAGATCCAAGGGGAGAGGAATTCACCTCCATCTCTCAATGGGAGAAGGAGCAAAAATTTTATATTTGTCTGTAACCTATCAGTGTTCACTCAGCTAATGTGCACTGTTCCCCAGAAAGACGGATAAAGAAAAAGCCTCAACCAAAATAACAGAAAAATAGTCAGTGCAGTGGTTAACCTTTGTTATTGTTGCTTCACTCGATTAAACATGGCACATCTGAGGAGGGATTTGCTATCTTCTCCCTGATCCACCTTAGACTACTTATTGAGTTTCCCATTCACAGGTCAACGTTGGACATTTATGCCATCTTAGACCTCTGATGAAATATATCAACTCCATGGGGAAGCTGTTCTCAGGGCATTTCTCCAGCCTGGAGGGAAGTGGAAATGTCTTACACATAAACTCTCAAAATATGAAAAATTCCACTGGATATTGTTGGAATTGTTTCTCATTCTGGAACTTACAAACTGCATTTTATAATATACATCCTTCGATTAATTTTCCATCACCCTTTTAAAATCTGTAATTAGTTCCAGAAAATAATGTATTCTGCTTATCAAATCTGAAATTCCAGTGATGGCCCTTCGGGAAGGCTTCTCCTTACTGTCATCTTGAAATGGAAATCACCCCAAAAGGATTTCCCCCTTTCTTGAGGAAGCAACTGAATCGTCTGTACAAATGCCTGAAATGCCAACGTAAGGAAGATGAGAAACTGAAATAGCCACGGGATATGCTTTGCAGCCCTCACTAAAACAATAGTGATTTAAGTAGCTATCATATAGACTCTTGATGAATCCTTTTATTATCTCTGAAAGGGTCCTCCTTGCAGCCTGCTTTTGTGGGTAAAGAGCTATCTTTTGGTATATGCAGCTCATAATTATGTCAGCCTAACCACAGCTAACAATGACAGCCTAAAACATTAAAGATTTTATACAGCCAGTGCCCAACACAGCTCCTTTGATTGGCTCAGAGAGCAGGTATCAGTTATAATGAGGGAATACAATTTGCAGGCACTGTTCCTGTCCGGCTCTGACTTCCTTCCCCTCCTTAAGATGATAAGAGCAGTAAATGGAGAAAAATCCTTTTTAAAAGCTCAAACTTACCATTGATTCTTCGAGAGCTCTCTCTGACTTTGTGTGGCTGGAGCACCATAGAGCTGTTTGCCTATGGGGTTTTCAGGCTGGCAAACTCCTCCTTCCTAAGAGGGAGCCCCACTTTCCTGAAGCACACCTTGCAAGGCAGATCACCAAGGCTCCAAGATTAATGGTGCCATTTGCATAACTGTAAACTGAAGGTGGCACCTCCCAAGCCTGCATCCTCTAAATTAAACTCTCTGATGAAATGCAAAATCCTCTAAAAGGCTTCCCACACCTAAGCCAATTTGTAAAGTTGTTTTTGTTATTTAAAACATTAAAGAAATTAAAGTGATTGGAATATAATTAGATTAATATTCATATCTTCCAAGTTGCTTTAATTCTAATATTAAAAAGATTAAATATCCACTCAGAGGATTAAGCAAAAAGTCAAGCAGTAGCAACACATTTACATTACCTTACTGTGCAAATTATAAACCTAATTAATCTAAAGTTTTCTACAAATTGAATTGGATATTCATTCACAGCCAAACACAACTTCAGGTACTTAAAATTCACTTCGATATTGTTTCCTTATGTGTGCATTCAGGAGTAGGGCCACGTTTTTGTGATGTACGAATCACATTAGAACGGCTTCATTTGGGTTCTAATTGGTGGAAATTAAGTCTCAACATAAATTTATGTAGGGAGAAAACTAAAGACTTTTTAATTATGTATGTGTGCAGTAATAAAACATACTCTGGCCTCCCAATCTAGTTGCTGTAGATAAAATAGAAAAAAACAATCCAGTTGCTTCTTTATAAAAACTTTGAGTTTCTGTTTTTTCCTCACATTGCAGAGAACATGGTCAAGAGATTCCATCAGTTTCTCCTGGTCCATAATAATGGAGGGCATCTACTTATTTTGGTCTGCAACTGTATCCCACCCACTTCTACCACTTCCACACCCACCAAAATATCAAGCATACTCCCAGGGTCTGTCTCCCTGAGTCAGCTGCATCAAGTGTGTAGATTTCAGATCAATTCCAATTATTTAGTAATTCTCTACTTGCCATCCGTTTTGGAAGCAATCACATGGAAATTATAATACAGGATGTGGAAAAGTAGGCTTACAGTTGTGTGTACACAAAACACAGAGTTTATACAGGTATTATTATTTATTAATTATTGTATTATTTTTCATACAAATAACTGTCAACCTCCTTTTGCCCCTCCCTGTATTTGGGCACTTCCTGTATTCCCAGCTTTCTGCTAAATGCTTTCCCTGGATTAGTGAGCTGGATGGGTTGTCAGTAGAATGTGTTCCATCATGCCAGCTTTCTCTTTCTAGGTAAGTGCATGGGAGGAGTGCATTTCCTGCCACTTCATGTGAGATGTGGCCACCCCATCCCCTGTGGCCAATAAAAAGTGACTGGAGGAGATAAAGGTTTCTTTCAGGCAGAAGCTTTCAGGCCCAGTACATGCTTTCTTGCTCCTCTTTTCCTCTGCCATGGAAACCAGCAACATCTCAGAAAGGTACTTGTACATCTACCTAAGTCCTGGAATAAAAAGAATGACTCACTATGGACATAGAGCATGAGATGAGCAAGAAATTAAGCTTCATGGTTTTTATGTCCTGAGATTCGGAGTGCTATTTGTTACTTTGACAAACGTAATCTTTTCCTGACAGTGTTGTCTCTTAAGACTAGCCTGTGAGGCAGGTACTAAGATCTTCCCCATTTAACAGATGATAGAAGAAGCTCAACTTCTCAACCTCTACTCCCTCATCTGTAAAACTGGAATAATACACTATACTTTTCACAGCTTCTGGGATATTTAACTGAGATAATATACATATATAGCACCTAGCTCATAAAAAGCACTCTAGAAATAGTAATTCCTGTTATCTCCCTGTAGAGAAGCAAAACAGTGCAAATCATTCAACTGCTGGAATAAGAGGATGGCATTAAAAGAATCTGTGGTGAAAACTGGCCAGCTGTTCACTAATCCTGTTTCTTCTCCTTCCAGGACACAGAGCAAACTACATTCCCCAGCCTCCCCTAATCATCATGTGACTGAGTTGTAGCCAATGAAATATGAGAAAAGTAACTTGGGCCCCTTGAAGGCCTGGACACTAAGGCTGACAAACATAGTATTTCATATCTTTCTCTTTCTGGACTAAATAATGTGACAACTTTCCAAAGGTCTTTGTTGATCCTGGTAAAGCCACAGAATGGAAGGAGCTTGAGTCACTGGGTCCCTGAGTCATCACTTGGAGGAGGGGGTCTTGCTGATCAGAAAACCTGTTTTGGATTGTACATTAGTGACAACCAGACTCCTCTTATATTTAAGACGGTATGCGTTTAGGTTTTCTTCGTCTCCCATACATACTCCAGAAATCTTTGGTGAGTCCATTTCCAAGAAAACCTTCCTTTCCTATAGTAAGCTAACACATATCCCTACAGTCAGGTTCAAACTTCAAGCCACATACATATATTACCTGATCAGCATGAAACAACTCAACGAGCCGGGCTGGGATGCACACCTATTTATTTTATTGTTGTGATGATAAATATAATGGCTACAGCTTCCTTGGGAATAATGGTGCTATTAGTGATAACGGGTTAAGGGCTATGATGTGTGATGTGGGTGAGTGTCCTGTGTTCATGAGGAGCAATCAAGGCTGCTAAACCTGAGCAGTAATTTCTCATTTTTCCTCAACTTCTTTGCTTTTTATGGACCTTATATTGATGAATGCAGGTGATAACTGTCAGTGCACCTGGGAAAGCCCAGGAGGAGAAGTTTAACAACACATCTTGTGTTTCTGGGTCTTCAACAGGTTCAGGCCTCCCTATTCTCCCCACTTCCTCCACTCCCCCCACCCAATCTATTCTCTTCCACATGTTTTTCCAGATTAAGACTTTTTTTCATTGTAAATCCAATCACATCACTCCTGTTCTGAAAAGGCTTCAGCAGCTTCTTATCCAATTCAAAAGTCTTGCCAGGATCCCTGTTTTTCAGGGATCCATGCATTTGCTGTGTAACCTTGCATATCCTCCCTCTTGTGTTTAGCCCACGTTTGGGGCAATGGGATGTGTAGGAAGGATGGGCATGCCTGTTCTGAGTCTAGACTTCAAGAGGCCTTATGTATTTTGACTTGCTTTCTTGTTCACTGATATAAGAAATTCATACCTGGTCTAGCCCCGCTGGTCCCAGAATGCTGGCAGACACATGGAGGAGACTCACCTAAGGTACCCCGCCCATGTCCAGCCTAGGGCAGAAGTCCCAGTTACTACAAGGACGTGTGAGCATAACACCCACCCAGACACAGGAGGAAGCCCCACTGAGGCCAGGGATACTGGGGCTCCAAACCCAGCCTAGTTCTGCTGAGCCCCTAAACCATGTGATATAAACATTCATTTGCTGTAAGCCACTAGGTCAGGCACACTTTGTTATGCAGCAATAGCAGCCATGACATTAGCCTAGGATTCATTTTCTAAGTTCAGATGAACTGTTTAACTTCATTTCATTCCAAAGTTCCAATATGCTTTTTCTTGTCCAAGCATCTTTGCACATGCAGTTCCCCTCAACGGAGCACTCCCAGTCCTCACCATAATTTCCCGTGGCTGGCTACTGTTCATTGTTCACATTTCAAATGAAATGTAATCCAAGAGAAACTCCCACTGCTAAGTGGTCTAGACTGGGCCTCCGTGGTCACGCTCTATGGCAGCGGTCGTCAACCTTTCGGACCTCACTGACCACCAAAGGTTCGCGGGCCACCAGTTGGTCACCGCTACTCTATGGCACGTCTCTGGTGTGCTGCAAGCGGGTTACAGACGTGTCATAATACTGATCCCCTCAGGGTGCTGGAGCTTCCAGGTGCCATCCCTGAGCAGCCTTCTCCATGTAACTTAGCTGTGCTGAACCGATTTTCTGGGTACCCTGGTGTGGAAAGTGGGCAAGTACTGCTTACATCATTTGCTGCTGTCCAAAATTATCTGTGGGCTTTAAAAACCTGAATTATTTTTATATATTCTCTTCCTCAACCTGCTAGATTAAGGGCTGGCATAATCTGGCCCACTGCCTGTTTTTGTAAATAAAGTTTTATTGGGACATAGCCATGCGCATTTGTTTCTGTATTGTCCATGGCTGCTCTCAGGCTACAACGGTGGAGCTGAGTAGTTGTTCCAGAAACTGTGTGGTCCACAAAGCCTAAAATATTTCCTCTGTACACTTTCACAGAAAGAGTTTGCTGTCCCCATATTAGCTTACAAACAGAAATTTTGTTTGTTGGGGTGACTTTTCTATCTCCTGCAGCTAGAACAGCCCTGCCCCCTCATAGGCGCTCCATGCATATTTGTCCAGGGAGTGGATGGATTAGGACTCCGGCAGACACCTGTGTTGAACTCCCATCTCTACACCATGGCCAGGCCCCTTACACGGGGCCCCTTACGGCAATGTGCCAAATTACAGCTCCGCCCAGAATGGCCCGACAGTCCAGGGCTGGTGACCGCCACGTGGATCCTGGCGTTCTTGAACGAAAACCCCGAGGCTGCCTCCACCAGCGGCAGAAAGAGTGCTTGGTCTGCATCTGTGGTAGTCACGACCATTTGAAAGTTCGAAGAAAAGAGAAAAACTCGATGTTTAATTTACTTGAATAAGCAATTGATGCTTTAGTGTATAATTATCAGAAAAGAGAAGAAAAAAACTGAACACATTGTTTAGCATACGTTATGTTAATGGCAGGTTAGGATGGCCCATTGTGCATAATTTAGCCAAACAGTTGATACCAAATTTTAACATATATATATATATATATATATATATATATATATATATATATATGATTACTGCTACAGAAGCACAGCACCAAGACAAAACACAGGGGAGCTCATGATAGGCACACGTGAACTCTGAAGCCTAATTACTTCACGGGGGAGGGTGAGCAGTTGCTGCTGAACCAAGCAGAAAATGGGGGTAATTTGTAAACAGGTAGAGTGGCGGGCCAGGTGCACAGCATGTGTGCAGGGCTGGGGGGCTGGGGCCCAGGGCCTCCACCTGGCTTTGCAAGGATGGAGAGGTTCAGGATCACTGTCCTCAGCTGAAAACACAACCTCCAAGCCCCAGACAGGTCAGCTCCCTCCTGGCTTGCCCTCTGGTTCAAAAATAGAAATTTGAAGACTTGCTTTTCTAAGAAAGCCTCTCCTCACTCCATGAGGTAAGAAATGATTATCCATGGCTGTGATCTGAGGCACTTCACTGCATGAATTTGCCTGACGTCCTTGAAGACGTGAGTTCCTGGCTCTTTAGGGAGCAGAGGGAGGCCAGCCTATCCCCCGCTGACCTCATGACTGCCGTTTCAGGAGCACCCTCTAGGCAGACATTCTGTAAGTGACTCCTACCTGCAACTCCTCCATAGATGGGAAATGCTGAAGTAGGAGATTGTTCACCTACATCCTGGCTCTAAATACAGAGTCTGCGAATCAGAATCAATGAGGTGTCAGATCCCGCTCCACCATGTACGCAAGATTGCAAATCCGTTTATGTCAAGGTCTGCACTGTGTTCTGATAGCGCACATGGCAGCACGACCCAGTCACCAGGTTATAACGAACATCACCAAGTGTCTGTGATGCTACTTTGCATCTGTGCCCACGAAAACAGACCAACAGTCCAAAAGGAATTAGGGCAGGCTTAGGGGAAAGCCATAGAGTTCTGTCTCTCATTTCCAACCCCCTTTTCAGTGCGAAGGGAATTCATATCTGTGGGAGTCTGGGTCGTACTGGGTTGAAGAAGCTGAAATGCAAGCCACACCCCCTACCATTCACATCCTTCCTAGGACCCGAGAAGATGACCTGATTTGAAAATAGTTTTTGTAGATATGCAGTTAGTTAGGATGAGGGTGGGGTCTGAATCCAATTGGTGTCCAATGAGAGGAGAAGAGAAGCAGACACAAAGGAGAATGCCATGAGATGACAGAGGTGGAGTGATGTATCTACAAGTGAAGGCAACAAGCAGAGCCTAGAAAGAGGCAAGAGAGGAGTCTCCTCTAGAGCCCTCAGAGGGAGCAGGGCCCTGCCCATACCTTGATTTTGGACTCACAGCCTCCCCAGCCAGGTGTGAGAGAATCACACTTGATTCTGTGTGTGTGTGTGTGTGTGTGTGTGTGTGTGTGCTTCTCTTTTGCTAATCCTCACCTGAGGATATTTTTCCATTGATTATTAGAGAGTGTGGAAGGGATGGGGAGAGACATCAATGTGAGAGAGACACATCGATTGGTTGCCTTCACAGCATCCTCCCCAACCAGGACTGGCAACCAAGATACGTGCCCTTGATCAGAATCAAACCTGGGACCCTTCAGTCCGAGGGCTGATGCTCTATCCACTGAGCCAAACTGGCTAGGGCAGTGATCGGCAAACTGTGGCTCGCGAGCCACAGGTGGCTCTTTGGCCCCTTGAGTGTGGCTCTTCCACAAAATACCACGGCCTGGGAGAGTCTCTTTTGAAGTGGCGTTAGAAGAAGTTTTAAGTTTAAAAAATTTGGCTCTCAAAAGAAATTTCAATCGTTGTACTGTTGATATTTGGCTCTGCTGACTAATGAGTTTGCCGACCACTGGGCTAGGGCAATTCCTGTTGTTTTAAGTTGCTCAGTTGGCGGCACTTTTTTACCACAGACCGAGGGAACCAATGCAGGGCCATTTGCTAATTAAATGCTAGAATTTTAGGCTTAAAGGGGCAACCTCACCCACAAACACAGCCATTTTATGGTTGAAGAAGCTGAAATGTAAGGGGCCAGGGTCACACCTCATGTTTCCAGGTCTCTAGAGGCAGACGCCTTTCACATGATCACATGCCCTTTTTAGTGGAGACTCATACTCGTGATAAAAGAGCTATGCCAATATTTCTACATATAAGGATGGTGTGGTAGACACAGCAATGCCACCACCCTGCCCCAAAGATGTCCACATCCTAATCCCAGGAACCTGGGAATATGTTCCATTGCATGGCCAGGTGCACTTTGTAGAGGTGATTCAGCTACCCATCTTGAGATGAGATTATCTGGGAGTATCTGGGTGGGCCCAATGTAAACAGAAGGGTCCTTATAAGAGGGAGGAAGAGGGGTCAGCTTCAGAGAGGGCAGTGCGATGGTAGGAGGAGAGAGGAGGAGGAGGAGATATGGAGATGGAAGCTGAGGGTGGAGTAATGTGCTTTGAAAATGGAGGAAGGGGTCACAAGCCAAGAATGTAGGAGCCCTTTAGAAGCTAAAAAGTCAAGAAATGGATTCGGCCCTAGCCCTCCAGAAGGAACCATTCCAATGACACCTTGATTTTAAGACTTCTGACCTGAGGAGCTGTAAGAGAATACATCTGAGTGAAGCCACTAAGTTTGTGGTGGTTACAGCATCCATAGGAAATTGCGGTGCAGGGTAACTAACTCCAAGAGGAGGTTCAAGAGAGGATGGAGGAGCTTGTGTACCAACTGTAATGTTTCCACCTGTGGGGCTTTCATAACCCTCAGTAGCCAAGGCTGACATTACCCAGCTGATCAATCTGCCAACCAACCAGCCAACTGGTCCATCTTCATCTGGTCTATTTCTGGCCTTGTCAAATTCATGACCAAAGACACCATAAACTTTACAGCACTGCTATTCATGGTGACATAAGAGAATAATTCAGACTACAGAGACGTTCTTCTCCCACAACTAGTTCTGACCTGTTTGCTTGCTTCCAGTTATTGGGTCTCCCTCTGGAGCAGATGCTCATCCCCAGTGATGGTGCTAGTAAGGCAGGACATGGACTCAGGTGCCTTTGCCTCTAAACTGGGCCTTTGTGTTGATAGATTATAGGCACTAATTTATCTTGTGGCTTTAAATTCTGCCTCCATGGCCTATTGGCAAACAGATGAGGAATGGAGCATTTTCCTGTGCAAGTGAAGGGGCCTGACAACAGAGTCTCTCTGGAGAGGTCAGCGGACATCCTGGCCTATTTCCTGAGAGAATCCTGTCACCCACGCAAATCTTCAAGCACATCTCTGTGGAGTGAGCCGGCCACACTCCAGGCTAGCAGCTGGACAACTGGGCTGATCCTTGCCAATTAAAATGGAACTCAAGCCTGCTCTCCATTTAGGTCGAATGTCCAGGGAGCTCAAATGAGTCTCAGAAGTTGCATGCATGATTCTGTCACCCCTGAAAAGTCTTTCTGAAATGAGGTATGTATATCACCCAAGCACTTGGTTCTAATGTATGATTTACAGGTAAATATATAAATTGCTCCAAATGTTAGAATTTGAGGCAAAATCACATTGATAGGAGCAGATGGTCTTTCCACAGAGCTTAGCATCTTCTAGGGATCATTGTAACATCTTTATTGAGCAGTTACTATGTATGTAAATCCTTACACACATTATCTTATGGATTATCGCGCCAACCATATGAAATGGGAAATATTATGAGCCCATTTTATACACGGGCAGACTAAGGCTAAGTAAATTTGTCAGGCTCACAGAGGTAGTAATTGGACAGACTGGAACTTGAAGTCAAGTCTGCTAGACTCTCAAATCCATGCTCTTCAGTGTTCTTCTCCATGGCCTCCTGTCCTCTTCCTCAACACCCATCCCCGTATGGAATTCCTGCTGAGAGAGTGCCAGCTGGAACTTCAGTACTTTCAGTGATCGATTTCAACAAGTTCTCTTCTCCCCTCACTGCAACTCTCAGGCCATGGGTTTGGGTGGGCTGGCACCACTTCCTGTCTCCCTGGGTGAAACAGAACTGTGAGAGTTTTATAGCCCCTGGACACATGATTGGGAGACATGTGACCAGACTGGTCCAAGAAGAGACAATGAGTAGCAGCCCTGTCTTTTCGTAGAAACTATTGGTAGCAGTGGCTAGTAATCTGTTTCCAGAATTTTCTGTGCATATCTAAGTAGGGAGAAAGCATCTCTTAGAATAAAGCTAATATAGAAGAAATCAAAAGTGAGAACTGGAGAAAGTTTTCTGATGATATCATTTAAGCACCAGGCTCCAGCTAAGTCTGCAGTTAGACCGACCTCACAACTTGTCAGTTACTGAAGCGATGTGGTCCCTTTTTCTCCCTGACTCTCACCCTCACCTTTGGTCTTAGTTTTGCTTTCAGAATCCACAAAGAACAAGTCAAACTACCTGGAGAAAACTTTGCATAAACCAAACACCATCAGAAAAAAAGTTCACCAATTTCCACTACCATGCTATCACCTCTATTCATGTGGTAAGGTAGCTTTAATTCACAAAGTTCATTGTCAAATTTCCTGGCACCCTCACAGGAAACAAGTTATACAGATTTCTTTTTTCTTTGTAAACTTACGTTGCCATTCAAAGCGACATCTCTCTTTTGTTCAGATACAAGTAGCTCCTCTCACCTGCCCACGTGTCCAGGAAGTATCTGCCACAGAGGAAATGGCATTGCCCAGGTATGATGGGAACTGTCTTTATAACCGTACAGGTTGTCCCATTACGTCACTGAACAGAAAGGCTCCAAAGAAAAGACTAAGAGTGAATGTTAGCGGACAGACAAGACGGGTGAGAACATTAGGGGGTCCATAGGTGGGTGGTTGCTCATTAAGGAATTCTGACTCATCATTTAAAAGCACACGAAAAAATGGAGGTATTAAAAGCTATTTTTGAGCAATAATTCTGTTTATTGGTTTTGTTTTGCTTTGTTTTGGTACTTGCTTGGTTCTACAGGATAGTAGATAAATGTGTATTTGAGAGATTCAGATTAAGGGGGAACAGGAGAAGAAAAAAGCCTGGTAATCAGTCCCTGCCCACAGATTCTTCCCAAAACGATTCCTGCAAAACCTCCTGCCCACTGGAACAGTGTGTGTATGATTAACTGCACATGAGCCCAACAGCTTGCATATGTAGTTAATTTGCTCCAAATTTCCATGCCTGCATTATAACCCTAATGATCACTAATAATAGACAAATCCACATTTTATTGAGTAAGTAATTTGAGACATTATGATTTTTATCATGCGAATAGGATCAGGCTGACCAATTTACACTGGGCAGGAGAAGATAAATAAGCAGAGAATCAATCTCTCCCGCAGCAGACTCTGTCTCCTGGCAAAACTATAAGCACTGACTGAGAAAGAGGCCAGCTCTAGGCCCTGCTAGGCAACAGGGTTGACAAATGTCTGTGCCCCAAGCTAAAAGGTCAGTCAGTGCATTTCCACCCCTGACATGATGCAAAAGACAGAGGTGAAGTTTCATGTTTGAGGATGGCCTTGTGGCCAGCAGACGGAGGTTCCACCCAGCCCAGCCCTCCAGTCACTAAGTGACCTTGGGTAAGTCATTGTGTGCATCTGAGCCTGTACCTGTGACTGCATCTGGATACAGGAGGAGGAAATGTCCCTGCATGTTAACCAAGAGGCTGCACCTAGTAGGTGGGCAGTGAATTACTGCTTCCCGCACATTCTGGAACAGGAAGTCCAGGATGGGGAGGCACACAGTGCACATTTCACATCTTTTTTTCTTTTCCAGAAAGAACCAGGTGCATGTTTCCCATTCATTTCCATAAAAGAACCCACGGAGGTCCTTTAAGAGAGAGGAAGACACTTCAGGTTCTAACTGCGAATGAGAAAGGGGGAGGGGAAGCAGAGCTTAGAAGTTCCTTATTTATCACTTCTAGAATTTTTGCTGGAATTGTGTCTGGAAACTAGAGCAAAGTTACTTGGAATGAAAAGCAAAGTGAAAACGCAAGCCCTGGATTCAAAGCTCAGGTCTGGCCCTGAATCACCTCATTCCCTTACCGTGGGCGGCAACGGGGTCTGTCTTTCTGAGTGCAAACTGCTCTTGGTGGCCTGCTCTGACGCCAATCACTTGAGATTCTGATGTTGTACACCAGGTGCCGGTGTTCTCCCCCAGCTGGCCGGCCTCAGCCCTCCCTGCCCCTCTCACAGCCAATGATGTCTTTGGACTTAATGAGCACGATCCTTCTCCATCATCCAAGTGCCTAACGAGCCCCCGTCAGGCCAGGCTCTGACCAGGACTGGACACTCACAGGAGATTGCAAGAGGAGTGGTGGGCATAATCCCTCCGTGGGGGAGAGGGCATTCATCCCCAGAGGTGAGTTCTGATAGTAGATGGCACGGAGCAGGGCGTGATGTCGGGAGGTGATGGACTTGCTAAGGGAGAAAGCCAGGAATTGAGAGACATCACCTGGGACTGCGAGAAAGTGTCTACCTTTCTGTTGGTTGTAAATTGGGCCGGTATTATCTTGTGTCAGATACTGGTGGATAGGTTCCATTACACAAAGTTGAAGGGAATGCACTCCGTGTGCTCGTACGTTACATTCTTGCCATCGTTCCCCTACAGCTGAAAGACTGACGCCCACAAAGGGGAAATGTACCTGATAACCTGGTGGTAATGAGCTATCTAGATCCACACCACTGTCCCTTACCAGCAGTCACCAACGGTGGTCCGCGGACCACTGGTGGTCCATGAGGTCTGAAAGGTTGGCGACCGCTGCCTTAGACCTTGAAACCCATGCTCCATCCCCAGATGCAGCTTGGCCCCCTCTCTATCAAACAAGATGGGCAATGACTGACTAAGTTACGTTCTGAAATCAAGAAAACAGAAACAAAACAACCCAGGATGGTGTGGGGCATGGCCTGTTAGTCTATGAAGTGTGGCTTCCTGGAAGAAGCAACTCCTGAGCCATGTTTGGAAGGACTGGAAGAGTTGAGTCAGGTGGCAAATGGAGGACAGGGCATTTGAGGCAGAGAACAGCATGGACAAAGGTCCTGAGAGGAGCGAGAACAAGGTGAGGAAACTGAGGCCAGAGTCACTGGACTACAATCTCCAGTTCATCTGGTTCTAAACAAACATCTCCCCTCTCTCCCAGGCCTTCTTCTCAGAAAGACGGTACATGGGACAGTGGGGCTTTGTAACATGAGTCAGGAGGCTTAAGTTAGGATGCAAAACCCACAGCAGTCCCAGCACCTGGCAACAGGGAAACTAGACACCTTGACCATGGAATAGCCATGAGCAGGTCATCGTGCCTGAGGCCCAACCATCACCGATCTGCCTTTATTGTGGACCAATGGATCTACTCCAGCCCCCTTTCCGACGAGGTGGTTGGCTTTTGCTGGCAGGAGATGAAGAAATTCAAGGACTCAGGAGGTTGATGGCTTGTCCACAAAGACAAAGCAATTCCTGCAAGAGCAGATCTGAATTCTGCAACCCCTGAGGAAAACTGCAGGCCAGAATCCTGGACTCAAAACAGGCACATGAGTGTCACCAGAAAAGAGAATATCCTGGCTACACCCAAGCATCCAGACTTTTCATCTTCCTTAAGATTTGTAAATGTAGCATATCTAGTTCAGTTTCTCCAGGTTAAACTCAGGAATCCAATGTACAGGCTGAATAAACAGCACATCCTTTTCATTATAAGCCACTACAAATCCCCCTTGTGGTAGGCATCCAACTTGAAAAAATATACTAGAAATAACTCAATAAAAATATGTGGTCATGAAATGTGTACAATATTTACAAATTATCCTCTCCCACACTTTACCTCTTTTTAAACATTTATTTTTCTGGCTTAAATGTTATCAATTCCTTGGAAAACTCAGATAATATAAAATATTTTCAAAAATCATAATAATGCCACCTAGAGACTAAAAACATCTCAGTAAATTTCCTTCCCCTTCCCGTCTTTTTGTCTTTTTTTTTTTCTGTGCCAGTCTAGTACTCAATGATACATATTTTAGTAATATTTTCCATAATCAGAATAAGATTTCCCTTCCTTCATTTCTAACCTAACGTTATATCATGAGCATTTTCTCTCTTTTTCATCATAGTGAATATCTACACTTTGAAATGCCCTTTTATGTATTTAACGAGACAATCAATTGCATCCCAAGGAGAGGAACCACATATGTGAGGAAGACAAATATTTACAACAGGGTGTTGGCTGACAAAGAGGAAGTGGCCAGTGCAGGTGGCCCTCACTCTGCCTAGGGCTCACGGTGGGGACAGAGCCTTTGAACTGGCTACCACTCCCTCCCCATTGCTAATCTGGATTTATTGTTGAGAAGGGAAGCTGAGAGAATGCTAAAGAGGATCCCGCGCAAGGGAACTGGCAGATACTGCAGCCTGGTTGCCATCACGTGCTAATTAGCCTTTTCTCGTTGTGGAGGGGAGGAACCACACTAGGAAAAAATGTGAGTGCTCATGTTTTTCTCGGGTGAAGAGCCGTCCTTCTCGCTGCAGCTGGCGTTGCTGTTGGCACAGCCAGCCACCCGGAGGGCAGGCAGAATCCTAATCTCTGGTGGAAAGATCTACAGGCCCTGGGGATAACAATGTCCTAGATGACCTCATAGGGAATAAAGCAACCCAACCTGACCAGAAATGCAGACCAAGGCAACCTCTGCTCCCATCTCAGTGAGGCCTATCTCATAACCTTCTACTGGAGGGTAAGGTCTCGGGCGGCTGGAAGGATTTGGCAAGGTGTGCACCCTGCTGTTGGAGGCAGCAGGGCACAGTTTCTACTGCAGGGACCTTGTAAACACACAGATCTGACCTTGGTCTCCACCAATCATTAGCAATGTGACCTTGGGTAAGTGATCACTGCTAGGTCCACGCTCCTATCCCAACACCCATTCCATTGGCTCATCAGCCTTCCCGAAAGGAACCCTGTCCAGTATCCAGAATACCTCACCTTCAGCCAGAACTCCTCCAATCATCTGGCCCTTAGAAGTTCATCCTTCCTCTCCATACTAGACTTGAAATCAAAAGCAGTCTGGTCTCATCCACCCCCTGGCACTTGCCAGGCAAGGAAGGCTGGGAAAGGGGTATCCCCTAGACTTGTGGTCAGCAAACTGTGGCTCGCGAGCCACATGCAGCTCTTTGGCCCATTGATTGTGGCTCTTCCACAAAATACCACGGCCTGGGCGAGTATATTTTGAAGAAGTGGTATTAGAAGAAGTTTAAAAAATTTGGCTCTCAAAAGAAATTTCAATCATTGTACTGTTGATATTTGGCTCTGTTGACTAATGAGTTTGCCGACCACTACCCTAGACCTTAGAGTAAAACCAGAGAAAGAGCTGGAAATTCCAGAGTAGAGATTGCGCTTGTTTTTCTGACTGGCCTGGCTTTCCAGGCAGCCCTGTGCTCCTTTCCGTTCCTTAAGGGATGCAATACACCAGAAATAGCTGATGCAAAGGCCTGATCCCAGACCTGAGTTCAAAAGGAAGGACCTCCAATCTCAACAGGGCACTAGAGAAGTAAAACCAAGAAATATAGCTAACACATGAGCCATGATGCACAAGTCGCCAGGTTCATATTCTTTCTGTATGGCTGAAAGGAGCCAAGATAATGAATTCAGAAAAGGTGACTTCAAAACCTCTCATTGCCCATGTGGAACAATTCCTGTGACACCTCCACTGAGCCTGTTCTTGTGTCTTCAATCACCTCCCTTCAATCACCTTCAATCACCTAACATCTTCAAGGTTGTCTCTTCTGAGTTGGAATAAACTCAGAGACCATGACAGTATGCAGCATGCACAGCTTATCTCCCTAATTCTCCACCCACTGCAGACATTGCTAATCAATCCCAGCACTCTTTCAATCAAGTGAAGATACACAGAAGGCTCACAGTTCTTCCCAAAACTGAGCCCCAGATAGCCACTGCCAACTTAAGAGTTGGTAAGCCTCTCCTCGAGGAAAAGATTGAAGTGTATCATCCTACTCTTTTTTTCCTCCCATTAAACTAAAGGCTCTAGCAAGTCAGACAGAGGAGGCCCTGCCTGGCACTTCTATAGTTGCTTCTCAGGGCGAGCTGCAACAAGGAAGGCTTGTCAAAGCCTTCCAGGTTATTAATAATGCAGAAAACCCAGACATTTATACGGAGATCAATTGGCAATAATTTTATGGGATAAGACTAGAACTTAAATTGCAAAGTTGAATATGAAGGGCACTGTTTGATTAATGCAGGGAAAAAAAGATGATTTTTAAAAATTTTGCAAAATAAGTTCCATCTGATGGACACTCCCCGGTGGGAGTCTGGGTAAAGATTGGGTCCAATGATGTGGCTGCCAAAATAAAATTGCACTTTTAGGAGGTGTGGTGTCTGAGAGGCCACCTGAGGAGAAATTTGAGCCAAGGAAATTCCAATTTTCAAATCCAAGGGATCTTATGGGACATGAAGGAGAGCCAGGGAGCTGGTGAAGGCGAGTTGAAGAGTAGGAAGACAGGACAAAGACCAGGGAGCCATTTCAAAGGTGAAAAGGAGGCATATTTAAAGGATCCTCAGAGAGAAGACATTCTTTATCAGGATGTACTTCTCCAATCAAAATGCCGAGGGACACTGGTGGGCAGGTGCATGGCCTTCTACACTCCTGGGACTGTTGGAGGAAATTCCTTTAAGAGCTGTGACCTCTTGCCCCCAGACACCCTTTAACTCCCAATCATAAGATATTTAAGGAGGAGCCTGCTGTAGATCCCTCCACTTATGGATAAATCACAAAGATTAGAGCCTTCCCTAGCCCCTCCCAGCAGCGTGCCTCTCTTAGTGGCCTTCTAATGGGGGCCAGACTTTTTTTTATATATTGTAGACAGTCTAGAATGCTCCTGGATTTCTCTACTAGTGGAAAACAAAGGGATAAGAAGGGACTGGGGTTTTAACTGTAGAGCTGGGGCCAGGGATTCTATAAAGGTTCTGTTTTTTGAAAATGTACTGTGGCCTCTAGTCGTTATTAGCTACAGAAACTCATGCTGCATATGCAAAAAAATAACAACACTGGTTCTGGGGTGATAGGGTTATAGGTAGTTCTTTATTTCAAACAGTTTCTTTATTTGCTTGTTTTATTATCCTAGATACTAGAGTAAATGTTAAATGCAGAAAATGTTGGCTAGCTAAAATAATCAGCAATGCAATTAATCATTGATGAATTATAGGCAATTTTCCTCTGATTATCTACTTGTCTTTACTATCTTTCAATAAATCCACTAGTGGGTCATTTACAAAATATACTTAATGCTATATGGTTCCATTACCTTTTATCTTTAAAATAATAATTTAAAAGACCATGCTTAGCCTAATAGACTGCCCAGGAAATTGGAAGGTATGTTTAGAGATACAATGAATAATTCCTTCATGTAATTTATGGCATTCTAGGAAGGGAGTGCTTGGAGCATGGCAGGTATGCTCTGAGAGAAAAGTCGGTTTTTAAATAATTAAATTTCTTTTTTTAAAAAGCTAATGTCACAAAATCATTCAATATGCTTGATATTCAAATTATAAATGCCTTTGGTGAAATCCAAGGAAGGATGATCATCCTAAAACAGGATAAATATGTGGGAATGAAGCCCAGGGCATTGGGGAAGTCAGTCTTATGATCATTTGGTGAAGTCAAGGGACAGAATATTAAAGACAGTGGCCTGTCTGAACAGAGCCCGGAAACTGCTGCTCAAGGAAAATGAGGGCAGGTGTGCAGGCCCAGGTAGCATAAACCTCCGAGGAAATGCCATCTGCATCCTCCTGGTTTGCATGCAATTTTGTTCCTTATGTACTCCCCTCAAAACAGAGAGATGCCCAATGGATGTCTGAAAAATTATTGTCATTACTAATAACAGTGCTTTTCATTTATATTGAGTGCCTTTTTTTCTGAGACAGTGAAATATTTTTACATTGGGCATGAGGCTTTTTAGGAGAATTAATGCTTAAAATATGCCTTTAGTGTGGTGTGTGGGCAATATTATAGATGGGAGAGAGGAAAGATTAATATACAAAATGTCAGGACTGCATAATAAAAGGCATTCCATTCAGGTCTATACCCCGTTACCCCAGCCCGTGCAGACCACAGGCACACAGCCACAGGTCCGAGGAGGCAGCTGGCTCTTCCCACCATGTCTTCCTTCTCCAAGACAGATCAGGGGTCCCTGCATAGCCAGGTCTGTCAGTGCCATGCTGTTCCCATGTCCCTGGGAGACGGGCTAGCCACATCTGCCTGATGGTGGTACAGACCGTCCTCAACTTGGAGGCCCTGGTTTAAAAAGGTAAAATTCTACCACACAGATGAATCTTGAGGATATATCAGTGAGATAAGCCAGCCACAAAATAGCAAATACTGTATGATTTCACTTACATGAGGTCCCTAGGGTAGTCAAATTGATAGTGACAGGAAATAGAATGGTGGTTGTCAGGAGCTTGGGGCAGGGGAAATGGGGTTGGTGTTCTGGTTTGGGAAGATGAAAAAGTTTTGTTCTGTGGATGGATGGTAGTGATGGTTGCACAATGTGAATATACTTTATACCACTGTACTGTACACTTAAACATGGTTAAGATGGTCCATTTTGTTTTGTATATTTTATCACAATTAAAAAAAAACAAGTAAAAAAGAGGTCATTTATGTGCAGATAAATTGATTTTAGGACTCAAATTCATAGGGCATTTCTAGGTTTTCCTTCTCTCTGGACTTAAAAAAAAAGTTTACTGAATTTTAGAGAGAGGGGAAGGGAGAGGAAAGAACACCAGCCCACTGCCTCCTGCATGCCCCTCCTGGGGATGGAGCCCGCAATCCAGGCACATGTCCTGCACACACAACCTCTCAGTGCACCGGATGATGCCCAACCAAATGAGCCACCCTGGCCAGGGCCTTCTCTCTGGACTTCGATGGCTGAATAACCTTAAACTCTTGAGAATCACTGGGACATGGGTCCCACCGAAATGAAAAAGTCCCTTTCTCAGCCCACTTGGAAATGTCTAATGCCGTTAATTTTGCGGACCAAGTTGAGAAGGTCCAAAGGAAAAGGGCGTGGGGACTGTGAGGGACAGTGAAAGGACAGCAGTGCCAGGGTGGTGACACCACATGGTCCGCCGGTTGGCACCAAACAGCAGAGACAACCACCACCCATCGCTTAACACCCGACACGTGGGCCTTCTAGCAAAGGTAATTCCAGCCGAGAACCTCCTGCAAACCTAAATGCCCCCCTTACCCCCTCCCCGAGGGGAAGACAAAGGCGCATAAGATCTGCCCTTCACGTTCTAAAGAAAACCTAGTGTTTATTCACTTCCCGGTTCGATTACTCAGAACATCAGAGTCTGCACTTCAGTCTGTTGGCATGTTTGACAAGGGCCACAAATGTCCAGAGAGCAGAATGTGCTGGCACAAGCATCTACTAGTACTTGCCTGAGGTCTAAGGACCCAAGTTACCCTTCCATGCTGTACATACGGTGTACAGGGGCAGGGCGTGTAGAAGCAGATGGCTGGAGGCAGCCTCCCCTGAGAGCCGCATGTTCTGCGGCGGGGATCCCACTCAGCCCAAGTCAGCTCCTCCATGTCAGAGCCTGTGCGGGACCTTAACCCATAGCCAATGGGACCGCCCAGGAACTTCAAAGGCAGCCTGCTGCACGCTCTGGGGACCAGGCGACATGAAAAGAATCTGAAGTGCTGGGTAGTCTTGGGGCCAATTTAGAAAAAATGCAACGACTACATTTGTCTGCTCGCTTTTCAGAAGGTCCGCGTCTGCACTGGAGGAGAGAAACCTTAATGAAGGAGTAATAAAGTAATAATTAAAAAAAAATAAAAAGAGGAGAATCATAAAAGTTTTCCTAAGTAATACAAAATCATTACAATGTCCTGGCAGACATGCATTTTTAAACAATGGCTATAATAACGGAAAATTAGAGCTCATTACTTATTCATAAAGTTCTGGTTAACACTAAGCTCCATTTGTAACAGTTTATTTTAATAAACAGCATCTTTTAAGCAGATGTTATTTTTTGTCAAATAATGTTACAAACAACTGCTTCGTTGGATGACGGGTAAAGCAGTGCTTACCCTGCTTCCCAGCGGTTGCTTACCCACCATCAGAATGGTGGAGAAATTATAAGACATGCAAGCTCCTGACCCCACTACACCCTTAAAATGACCATGAGCATTTATAGTCCCTTTTGGATTTTCTTTTATTTGATTTAAACACTGTTGAAATTTCAGGACGGCAAAAAGTGCTTGATGAACCCACAATCTTTACACTAAAGAGAGAGTTAAAAGATGAATGAATACACAGTGGAATTAATCATTGAGATTCCTGGAAGCTCTAAACGGAAATATTAAATATGCAAAATCTTCTTGAAAAGCATAATTAAATCCATCAATGCCTAAAGTTTAAAGGACAAGCAATTTCTCACTGAAGTTAGCAATGTCAATTTTATATAAAAATATATGGACCTAACTTTGGGGAAAACAACTAACAACAGAGGAAAATAGTATAGGTTTCGTTTACCGAAAAGTTTAAGAAGTATCCTGTTCCATTTCCGACATCCTTCACTTTCCCAAGATTAAAAAATAGTACAACTTCAGGTGAGTCGCAGCTAAATACCCTCATCGCATGCCAAAGCCCTTAAGGGCTTTGAGTTCAGAGATATTTTGATAATAGTTCCAGGGACCTTCTGGGGTCACTGCATGTACTGAGGACACTTAGGCTGGATGCCTTCGAAGCAGATCGGGCCTCTGCAAAGCATTCGGAATCCAACAGAGAAATGCAAAGCTTCAGTGCAAATAGAGAAGAGGAATTCTTGTATCGTTCTGCTGGACACTTACCATTGATGGATTCACCTATTCTGAACATTTCACATACACAGGATCATATACTACGTGATCTTTCATATCTGGCTTCTTTCACTTAGCATACTGTTTTTGAGGTTCAGGCATGTCATAGCATGTATCGGAACCTTATTCCCTTTTCATGCATGTGTCCTGCGTGTGCCAGATGGTCACTGACCTTTTCAGACCTCCTATGAAGGCCTCGTCTCCCAGCCAGCAATTGTGCTGGCTGCACCTGAGCACTTTGGGAGAGCACTTGCCCTCAGTCCTCCCCACTCTTGAACTCCAAGGCACCCCTGAGTAAACTACTCCAGGAAACCATGCACGTGCCTCATCTCTTCAGGAGTTCACATGGGGAGGAGGCGAGAAGCTGGTCGGGGCTCTGGAAAGCAGAGAAAGGCAATGCTTAAGTGCAGAGAGAAGAGGAATTCTGGTACCGCACTGCTCCACAGGCTTGAAGAAGGTGGGCGGTTGTGTTCCTATTCAGCTGCTTCCCAGCTTTCCATCGGGCCAAGCGTGCGCCACCTGTCTAATGAAAAGGCCCATTCCTGCCCCTTAACCTGAATGCACTGTTGAACATGACTACCGTGCTGTGATCTCTGTGGTTACGGTAGGTGTTATTATTACTTCTTCCATAAGCCAACAGCGGAGTGCTTGCTATATACTGGGCATGCTGCTGAACTCACTGATATTCTCTTACTGAATCCTCCGGAAAGCCGTATTATTACCAGATGCACTTTTCAAATGAGGACACTGATGCTCAGAGAAGGGGAAAACCTTGCTGAAAGGTCACAAAGTGACAAAGTAGCAAGCAGGGGACTCCCTCCCCATTGTCTTTTCCACCAGGCCGGCCCTGGATGCTTTTGAGAAAAGCCGCTGACACACGCTGCCGCTGCGGGGCTGGGCGGGAGCTGGTGCTTCTGCGTGGCCTCCCTCCCGCCTGGGCTTCAGTCGCTCACTTCAGTGCTTATTATTTGGCATAAATCAGCCCCCCAATTACATGAATGCCACAGCCACGAACACTTGTAATTAAAACTGGGACTGACATCCTGAAAGTGTGTTCCCTTCCTCGTTCCTCTTTGTCCTGCAAAGATATTATTGGAAAGAGAATGAACAATCGTCGGGAACATATGCTTTTGGAATATAATGGGCCTGGGCTCCGAGGAGGAAAGGCTGTAAAAGGGCACTGGGACAAACTTTAAAGCAGAGAGCTTTATTTACTAGCTCCTGGGATGCGTTCAAGAAATTACAGATAAGCCAATAGGCTCGATACCCACGGGGGGGGGGGGGGGGGGGGTGGGGGGTGGGGGGAGCTGTGGGGCAGATTGCTGCAGGGTTTTCTGGCCCCCAATCTGCCCTCCTCACAGGCATCCGAGCAAGCTGTCCATAGCTGTGTCCTGGGCTCTTGCCACCCGAGTGTGCTGGGAGCTGATGCCAGCCCAAAACTCCATCCCTAGTACGTGTGACTGTCCCTCTCTCCCTCGGAGCCCCGTGGCTTGTCTCAGGCCCTGATGCCTTTGCACCAAGGCTCCCTCTGCCTGGAGGACACTTGCCATGCCATCCCCAATCCTCTTCATCTTTGACTGTCCCCTCCTGGTATCGTACTGCTCCACAGGCTTGAAGAAGGTGGGCGGTTGTGTTCCTACTCAACTGCTTCCCAGCTTATAAAAGCATGTCAATGACAGTTGCCATTGTTTCTGGAGCCTTACGCTGTGCCTACAGTGAGAACTCCCCAGGCAGGAGGCTGTTCTCTGAGGACCTGTGATGCAGATGCTGGTCTTGTCCCCAAGGATCCTGGATCTAGGAAGCTCCTCCTGCCCCTTTGTACTGGCACCGATCACCAATCTCTTGCCACCACTTTATTATTATGGAACAAGTGCAAACTGGATCAAAACATTACATCTTTATTTTCACTAACCCCTAACTGAAACTTGCCACTTTCTTCATGTAGGCAACAGATTGCTATCATATTAGAAGCATCTGTGAGTTTGTCACAATAGAAATAACAGACATTTTCTTTGTGAGAGTTCTAACTGATATCTCAAAATATCGTTTTCATCCACTACTTCGATAATTAGCAGTTAATGGACCCACCGTTAGATGTGTTATTTTGTGGGTTAATTAGGAATAACATTTATTACTAGATCATCTGTTTTTATATTTGGCTGACTGTGTTTCAAAACAATTATATTCTTCGTGATGCTGTGCATCTTATTTTATGCATTTAAAAATATTATTCTGAAAAGAGGTCTGTGGGTTCCTTTAGGTGCCCAAGGTCATCCATGGCACATACACACATAAAAAGGTGAAGAACCCCAAATGAAGTGTGAGCTTCAGCAGAGACCCTGAGTCCCTCGGCTTTGTATCCTGCACCCATTACCTGCGGGCTGCGTGGCACTCAAATATTCCAAGAATTTCAAACAAAGGAAGGCAAAGTGCCTGAAATACAGATCTATAGGATGTCTTTTCATTGTCTTTATAGACATACCACTCATCATTCATTCATCCATTCATTCAATAAATACATGATAAGTGCCTCCTATGTGCCATGTACTGGATAGCTTTAGAGATTACAATTTTTAATGAGACAAAAAAAAAAGCAAACCCACAAAAAAAAGACCTTCTTCCCTCTCTGAGAACATGTTTCCAAAGCTACTGTATTCCCTTGGTTTTCTATCTGCATGGAACTTGGGGTGACCTACTTAGTTACCTACCATTTGATGTCAAGAATCCCCTTTGCTCCCTGTCAAGCTCAGCTCATTAACATAGTCCTTCACTTAAAAAAATCTATAATCAGCAGGCTACTTACTTTTTATATTTTTATGATAGAATTAAACACAACAAGCCTAAAAATGGCCACTTATTCTCAGAGAGATTCCAAAATGGGAGTTGGCGGGGTGGGGAGGAGGGGGGTGAGGAGAATCCACTCCATGTACAGGAAGAGGCATGAATCCAGACATCAACACCCCCCCCCCTCATATCGCATAGCTTTCCATTACAATGCTTTCTTTGTCTGTTGGTTTCATTACCTCTTTTGCCTGAAATACCCCCCTGCCCATTTCTCTCTTTCTTCAGGCAAACTTGAACTATGATTTACTAATTAAGAGGATGATAATAGTACCTATCATTTATAGGTCACTTTGCATGTGCCTAGCCTGTTTTTAGTTCTGTACTTGTATTATTAATGCATTTAATACTCCTAACTACCCTGTGACAGAAGTTATCATACCCATTTTACATATGAAGAAACTGAGGCACAAAGAAATTAAGACAGGTGGCAGGTGTTCCTCAATTGTCCAGTGAACATTGATGGCTACAGTGCAGATGAGATAAGAGAGGCAGGCCTACTGCCATTGTCAGATGAGAACTGTTAGCGGCTGGCCCCTCTCTTCCATGAGGATCAGTAAAGATGAGAGAGGCAAACCAACTTTGACTGTGCTTGGTATAGACACAAGTACCCAATGCGTTAAGCATATTCAGCCTCGTCAGATAGATGTGACACTGAGGATCAGAGAGGCTGCTTAACTTGCCTAAAATCACCAGCTAGTGGTGAGACTGGGTTTTGAATCTGAGGCAGAAATTAAAGTCAAGCCTTCTTCCTTTTCCTTTTCCATTTTATTAAGTAAGAGTTACAGTCTGCCCCTCAGTGTGCCTGCAATGCAATCACCCCCTAAGATAGCACGGAGTCCCCCTGTTTATCCAATACACGCATCCAGCTGTTTCCTGAGCTCACAGATATGGAGGGTACCAGCTTGTCTTCTTTTTTCATGTTTGTTTTTTCCTCTGACAGGGACTCTTTTGAGTCTTGTGTCATTCTAACTTCTGATTTGGATATTTCCATCCCCCTTATTTGCATAATGAATCACTGCCCTTGGGACTTTGGGGAACAAATATTCAAAGCACTGTATTTAGCTATTTGCTAAAAAAAGGAAATACTCCAGTTTATAGCTCCACAGAATCAATCACTATTTGGTTGATTTCATGTGGAAGAGGCAGCCCACATTGATTGGGTGAACATTATATATTTGAAACAATCTCTTTGGCTTTGAAATGGTGGTGTCTTATAGACATGACCTCAATTCTGACAATTATCTATTTAATTGGATCAATAAAGACAGCCTATTCCCCCAAACCACTGATTCAATTAATCAGACCATTGTCAAATCTCTTCTTCTCCTGGGTCTGTGTAGACACAGACCAAGTGGCAATTTCTCCCAAGATAGGCATGGATGTCAATAAACTGTTTTTGGATAAAGTATCTGATCGCTCACAAATTATACAAATCACATTGATTACTGACAAATCATAATGTTTACAGAGCACTATTTGGCTTTGGCTCCAGAGCATGATGAGATATTTAATTAATAGCCATCAGAAATAATTTACACTATTACAATGACCAAAAAATGGTTGATTGTTGATTTCACAGAGTAAATACTCTGAAACTAGTCTTGGAAATGGCAAAATAAGTGGGGGCGCAATGATGGACAACAAAATCAAATGTCTTTACCATGTTTAACCCACAAGGTTCTTGAAGGCCATGGTAGCTCTGCCTTCCATGAGGAATTGGCATGTTTTGCTTGGATGGCCAGTAAAAGTATGTAACTTTGTTTCCCTTTTTGCTTTGACTACCAGGAAACTCAGAGCTAATATATAACCTTTTTGGATACTTCAACCTGCAGATATGCATTTTACCTGTTTTTTACTTTTACATATATTTTACTACTTCTTTGCATATTAACACCCTAGCCCAGGTTTCGGCAAACTATGGTTCATAGGCCAAGGCCAGACCACCAGCCTGTTTATATATAGCCCATCTGTGACTTGCTATGCAAATAGGGGTGTGAAAACATTTGAATCAAAACTGGCAATAACAAAAGATTCAAATGCTTTTATAGAATGGCTATACACCCCCCTAAATAATAAAAAGAAGAGTATCATTTCATGACACATGAATTTCAAATTTCAGTGTCCCTAAATAAAGTTTTATTGGGACACAGCCTTGCTCATTAATTTATATATTGTACATGGCTGTTTTTGCACTGCAAGGGCAGAGTTGAGTAGTTTCAACAATGACCATATAGCCTGCAAAGTCTGAAATATTACTGTCTGTTCCTTATAAAACACAGTTTGCTAATCCCTGCTCTGCACCAATTTGTGTGGACTAGGCATGGGATAGGTAGATAGCTAGCCAGCTAGTTAACAGAGAGACAAATGATTTACCCGGCCTGTGGTTAATGTTAGTGTCTATGTTATTCTTTTAAATTAAACTTTTGAAGTTATACCATCCAGGGGATCCCAACTCCATGTTTTTGAGAGAAAACGTGCCACTGTAGAAGAAATATACAATCCACTGGTATCTATTTTCAGAGTATTGAGGACGGTGGCTTTAGTTATGCCAAATCTTAAAGGGAAGTGTTAAGCCCATTGTGCCAGAAGGCATACAAGTGAACAAGGATTCCCTGGATAGAGGGCGTTGGTCATGAATGGAGAAAGAGACAAGGGAGCAGGTAAATGGGAATATCGAACGTTGGGAAAGAGAATTGACTGATGCTCATGGCCTTCAGGAAGGGTCACCATAACTAAGTCAAATTCAGGAATGGAAGAGCCAATTTTGGAAAGAAGAGAATAAATAGAAGGAGAAAAGATAGAAAAATGAGAATTGGAGATTTTACTGAAATTCAGAATACATGGTCTGAATCTTCTTTAAAAGTAGGAGGTGAAGTCATCTTTTAAGCAGGACTGGGTGGGCCAAGGTGGCCCCAGAGGCCTGGTAAGAGGGTAAGATCAGAAACAGGCCTTCTCGCTCCTGGGAAAGAGAGTGAAGGTGAAAGGGGGAAGAGATTGCAAGGACCAGTGAGCTCCCAAAAGTGACAGCACCTCTGGTTCTCCCAGGGGGAGGAACACTGAACGCGTTTCCATGGAAAGGGACAAAAGCATCCCCAATGACATGTTATGATATGCCACTGGGGTAGGAGGTGTAAGAACCATTCTTTCTCAAACACCCAGGACCTTTGGATGTAACTGTTAGCTTAATTAGAAGATTAAAAAGACAGTTTGGAGCTGGGGAATATATAGAGAACAATCTAGAGATGTGCTGTGTTTCTAACTCTCTCTGTGGAAGAGAGTACCAAAGCCAACCAGCCACGCAGCCCTGGGGCCAGCCCGGCCTCTTCCTGGAGGCATCGACCCCCCTGTGTGCTGTCCTCTAGGAAGAGCGACTGTCACCCCAAAGAAAAGAAATAGAGAAATTAATGTTACTGAGCACCTCCTGCACAGCAGACATTCAGGTTAACACTCAAATTCTCAAGACCCCCCTAAAAGGAGAATATCTCCACTCTTTTACAAATAAGGGAAAAGGAAAGTCAAGGAAAATAAAATAACTCACTGAAGGTCACCCAGCTGGAAAAATGAGGGCATTGGAACTCTGCAGCTCAAGTTCCTCTGACTGCAAATTCTTGCTTTCCCCCCTTAGCCGTAAGGCCCAGGTTTCAGGCACCTTCTGTGATTCATTCCCTGCTGTGTATCTCCAGGGCCTAGGCCCGTATCCAGAACACAGCAGAAGCCAGGGTAAGCACTCCACACTGTAGCAGCCCCACGGCAAATTACAGACAAACGGACAGAAGTGTCTGGTGGCCTCTGATACAACAACATCTAGGGGAGGGGACCAAGGTTCAGGATGGAAGCAGGTGAAAGAGGCAGCGCATGTCACAGTTTCCTATCTTTCTTCCCATGATCACTTGAAGGGACCTTTTTCTGGTGGATAAAACTTCCTCTTGCTTGGCACAGAGCATTGTAACATCTTGCTGGGTGCAGCCACAGGCATTCACTAAATACCAAATGCTGGTCTGAACCGTTGGTGTAAAGTAAGTATTTGTAAAAGAGAACTGAATACATATGTGTTGAACAAAATTAGAGAATAGAAAGGAAGAGACATATTATCGGGAGCCTTGGAACCAAACAGGATTGGAGACCACCTGCTAGCTATGCACGTGTGGGAAAGTGACTTCATTTCTACACCTGAGTCCTCCCAGCTCAGGAATGATGACAGCAATGTCTCCTTGAAGGACTGTTGTAAAGCGTGATCAACAATGTGCACAACATTGCAGGAACTCGGTGGGTGCTCTGAGGGCAGTGCCTAGGAAGGGGATTGTTTTGAGCGTGTCCTGTCGGGGCTTCTCCAGGTGAAAACATCTGTGGGACTGCAACCCTTAGAAGGATTTGCAACAATTGCTGAATTCCCTGGACCAAATGTAGCAACATTTACATTTTTGTACCCTGGAAAACAAGGATGATCCAGGAAAACACTGACATCTTGAGAACATTTAGCGGCTGCAGAGTGCTTTTTCCATTCTGGGACAATAGAAAACAGGAAACCATTAATAACATGTCAGTGCCCCACGGCCAGCGGAACCCTCCCCAGGAAAGTATCTGTTGGCATAAATCACAACCCGGCATGGTGTTCTCCAGCCCGATGTGTCATAACAACCCTCCCACGACCACTGACTCAGGAGGATGTTGAAAACCTTTCAAATTTGACAAAACCCAGGGCCTTCCTTAAATAGGACCATCCCTTCCCTCTCTGCCAGCTCAGGCCCAACTCGCGCTGCAGTGAGGAAATGCAGGCGGTCGCTCCGCTCCCCAGCGGCTCTCAGAAATTGACAGTCTCTAAATTACTACCCGGGAAGCGCATCACATGCCAGCTGACAAAAGGAGAGGAAAAATCCTTACAGATTGTGGAGCATCCTCTTTGCCTCTCTGGGGAGGTGTTTCTGGTGCTCATGTCACTGGACCCAGAAACCCAATGAAAAATACGTGATTACAAAACACCTGGGAGGCAGGCGGACCTGGAAGGAGAAGGAGAATAAAGAGGACCCCCACCTTTCCCCATATAGGAGGCAATTGGCTAAAATATAAGGAGAAGTGAGATAATAAAAGTAACAAATGAACCTGCAATTGCTTTGCTTCCGGGAGCTCCCATCTGACTTCAGATTGCTTCTCCAAGTCAGCATGGGTGCCTTAACTTCGCATCTTTGTGATGCAAACCCAGCCCAGGGAAGACCAGGGCCCCATGGCTACAAGATTTAACCCTTGATGAGAGGGCTGCCATGTGGAAACCAAAATGGTATGCAACATCCCTGATCATCAACTTGTGTGTTCATGTGCCCTTGGCAGAGATACCCGAGCTCTGAGTTACTAGTACTTCACAGGGGACTTGTGTTCTGCTCAACAAACAAACAAACAAACAAACAAATAAAACGCACAGCAAAAGGAAGGGGGGGGCACTCCTGATAGAAGAGTTATCAGAACTGAGGAGGGAAGAGATAGGGGTGGGAGCTATTCGCTGAGGGCAGATAGATCAGGGTCCTCTCACCACTTCCAGCAAAGCCTGACTAGGATGCCAGCCGTACTGAGGACAGGCATGCATGTTTCTCTTTTCAACCAGAGGCTCTCTCACATTGCTCTATGGAGGGATGAAGAGCAGGCCCTGTCTCTGCCCTCCGGGAAAGCTGCTGCCCTCGGGCCTTCCTCGAGCATGTAGTCTACCCTCCCAGGCGCCAGCTCTGCAGTCCAGGGCTGGGGGCCGCAGAGGCACTCAAAGCTCCAGAAGCAGAGGCCCCTGAATTGCAGGCCAGGCCAGGAGAGGAGGGTCAGGGCAGAGAATGACACTTCACAGGGCATTATGGAAAGCCACCAAGGTACTGCTGGATGGAGGGACTTTCTTTATGCCGCCCTTTAGCCCGGCTTACAGAGAGTGGCCCAGCTGCCATGGGCCTATGGAGGGGGGTGTGACCTGGAGGAAAAGAGAACCCTAAGCCAAATGCCTGCCTGCTGTGTTTCAGATGTGGAATCCATCAGGGAAGGAAAAATCCAGGTATAGCCCCTGTTTTGTGGACCGTCCAGCACTTTTTATATGCTATTCTTTCTGCCTGGATTTCTGTTCCCTCTCCATTCATTCCCTCACTCATTGAGGAATCCCAGTCACCTCTCAGCCTGGAGATACACTGCCCAGTACAGTGGCCACTAGCCACATGTGGCTCTTAAATGAATTACAATCAAACAGAATTTCAACGCAGGTGCTCAGCTACAGCTGTGCCATGCCCAGTACTCCACAGTGGTGTGTGGGCACTATCTTGGGTAGTGCAGAGAAAGAGACCCATCATTGCAGACAGTTCCTTTAGGGCAGTGGTTCTCAACTTTTCTAATGCCGCGACCCTTTAATACAGTTCCTCATGTTGTGGTGACCCCCAACCATAAAATTATTTTCGTTGCTACTTCATAACTGTAATTTTGCTACTGTTAATGAATCGTAATGTAAATATCTGTGTTTTCTGACCCACAGGTTGAGAACCGCTAGCAGGGTCACCTAAGACTATCAGAAAACACAGATATTTACATTACGATTCATAAGAGTAGCAACATGACAGTTATGAAGTAGCAACGAAAATAATTTTATGGTTGGGGGTCACCACAACATGAGGAACTGTATTAAAGGGTCGCGGCATTAGAAAGGTTGAGAACCACTAACTAGAGGGACTCCTGAACTCTTCAGAAATGCTAACGTCATGAGGACAGAACAAAGCAAAGAGATAGGTCTAGGTTAAGGGGGACTAAGGAGGCATGAAAACCAAATGTGATGTGATTTTCAATTGAATTCTGGCTCAAACTGCAACAAAAGTTGTAAAGGACAGATTGTGGACAATTGGGGGAGCATGAATTATAGATTGCCTGTTTGATAATATCATTGGGATACAGAGAGTGCTCATTTTCTTGTGTAGGAGGATGTCCTTTTTCTAGGTGATGCCCCCTGAGGAATTTTGGGGTGAACTGCTACGATGTCTGGAGCTTTTAGATGGTTTAAAGAAAAAATGTATGTGTGTGTGTGTGTGTGTGTGTGTGTGTGTATACATATATACATACATATCTACACTAATAAAAGAGAAACATGCAAATTAACCATCACTCTGCTATGCCCACCAGCCAATCAGGAAGGGATATGCAAATTAGAAGGCCAAATATTGCGGCTGCTCTGCTGCTCCAGGCGTGGAGTGGCCGGGCGGGGCAGGATGCCTGCTCTGAGAGGGAGGGCGGGGTGCCAAGGGATCTATAGCAGCGGCACACCAGCCGCAGCAAAGTCGAAGACTGCAGACTCTGGCCTGAGTGTGCAGCATGGATGACAGATTCCAGTTGGAGTCTGCAGCGAAGACGAAGACAAAGACTGAAGACTCCAGCCTGAGTGTGCAGCATAGATGGCAGACTCCAGCCAGAGTCTGCAGTGAAGACGAAGGCGGCAGACTCTGGATGGAGCCTGCAGCAAAGATGAAGAAGGCAGACTCTGGCCAGAGTCTGCAGCAAAGGCAGCAGACTCCGGCTGGAATGAAGGCCTGGGTCCCAGTTGCCAGAGGAAAACTGGTGCCGGAAGCCAAGGGAAGGAAGGCCTATTGCACGAACCGCTAATACACACACACACACACACACACACACACACATATACTAGTATATATATATATATATATATACTAGAGACCCGGTGCACAAAATTACAAAATTCATGCACTCAAGAGAAGGGGGCCCCTCAGCCTGGCCTGCACCCTCTCACAGTCCGGGAGCCCTTGGGGGATGTCCAACTGTGGACATCCTTAGTCCGCCACCACCACTGTGCCCACCAGCCATGAGCCCTGCTTCTGGGTGAGCAGCACTCCCCCTGTGGGAGTGCTGTGACCACCAGGGGGCAGCTCCTGTGTTGAATGTCTGCCCCCCTGATGGTCCGTGTGCCTCATAGAGACTGGTTGTTCTGCTGTTCAGCCAATTTGCATATTAGCCTTTTATTATATAGGATATATACACACATATAATCATATATATTATATACTAAAGGCCCGGTGCACGAAATTCATGCATGGGGTCGGGGGGGGGGTGTCCCTCAGCCCAGTCTGCACCCTCTCCTATCTGGGACATCCCTCTCACAACCCAGGACTGCTGGCTCCCAACTGCTTGCCTGCTTGCCTTCCTGATTGCCCCTAACCACTTCTGCCTGCCAGCCTGATCACCCCCTAACCACTCCCCTGCCTGCCTGATTGATGCCTAACTGCTCCCTTGCCAGCCTGTTTGCCCCTAACTGCCCTCCTCTGCAGGCCTGAGTCCCCCCCAACTGTCCTTCCCTGCAGGCCCAGGTCCCCCCTCAACTGCCCTTCCCTGCAGGCCCGGTCTCCCCCAACTTCCCTCCTCTGCCAGCCTGGTCACCCCTAATTGCCCTCCCCTGCAGGTTTGATCGCCCCCAACTGCCCTCCCTTGCAGTCCTGGTCCCTCCCAACTGCCTTCCCCTGCTGGCCATATTGTGGAGGCTATCTTGTGTCCACATGGGGGCAGGATCTTTGACCACATAGGGGCAGCCATCTTGTATGTTGGAGTGACAGTCAATTTGCATATTACTCTTTTATTAGATAGGACAGAGGCCTGGTGCATGGGTGGTGGGCCAGCTGGTTTGCCCTGAAGGGTGTCCTGGATCAGGGTGGGGGTTCCCTTGGGGCATTGAGCGGCCTGAGCAAGGGGCCTGTGGTGGTTTGCAGGCCAGCCATGCCCCCCGGCAACCCAAGCAGAGGCCCTGGTATCTGGGATTAATTTATCTTCTACAATTGAAACTTTGTAGCAGAGGCCAAGGCAGGCCAGGGCTGCCAAAGCTTGGCTTCCTCCTTTGCCAGGGCAAGCCTCCTGCTCTCTCCAGCTCCGTGGCTGCCACCATTTTTGTTGGGATTTATTTATCTTCTATAATTGAAACTTTGTAGCTTTGTGTGGAGGCAGCCATCTTGGTTGGGGTTAATTTGCATGCTTGCTCCTGATTGGCTGGTGGGCATGGCTGGTGGGTGTAGCAGAGTGATGGTTAATTTACATATTACTCTTTTATTAGATAGGATAGGATAAAAATCTAGCATCCCATACATAAAGATATATAAAGATATATTTATTATACATGTATGTAGAGAGACATAATAGCAAACTGTTTCTTTGCCCCTCCCCAACAAGGCAGGGCTTTTATCTCCATTGTTCCCTGGGGGATCTCCAGGGCCTAGAGTACTCCTTCACTCACTGATTCCTCCTGGAACCCTGTTCAGGGCCAGGCCCTCCCCTCCACCAATTAACAAATGGTCCTGTGGGTGTCAGGGTGAGGGTATCCCTTCCAGGTCCCTCTCCATGCTAAGGGCTCTGGCTCCAGGCCCTGATGCCTGAGAAACCCCTCTCTCAACACACACTACTCTCTGATTCACCTGCCCCTCTCATCTTGGACATTCTCTGCATATCTGAGTCCCAGCCCTCACTCCTTGCCTGGCACACAGCAGATGCTCAGTAAGTTCCCAGACTTATAAACAGATACTGGCCTCATGATTGATTTGAGTTTTTTTTTTTTTCTTAATCTGGGCATGAGTAACCTAGAGAGGAAACAAAGAGAGATTTAAAGACAAAAACAAGAATGGAGGACTAGGTGAGCTTTTTCGGGAGAGCAGCGTGCTTCATATTCAGCATGCTCAAGAACCAATATTCTTCTATTCCGTTTTCTTCTGCAGAGGATGCTGAGGTTCAGAGAGGCCCAATGACTTGCCCAAGGTCACATGTCAGTAGACATATTATCAAATTCTTCTCTTAACCTGCTTAATGCCAAATCTCAGCTCAGACCTCACTTTCTCCAACAACCTTCTCAGATGGGGTCAAACTTCCCTGACAGGTACCGTATCCTTGAACTGCTCCTTCATGGCATGTGCCCTCGCTACAACATTACATTTCTTTGCATGACAATGTGATGGACTTGTAGAGTGAAAGCTCTCCGAGGGCAGGCCCCATGTTTCCCCTTTGCCCACCTTTCTGTCCCCAGCCCCAGTGAGAGACGAGCGCATATGTGCTGAGTGGAGGCTCTCCAGCACCAGAGAGCCACAGCCCAGCCTCTCGGACTCCAGGAGCCGCACTCATCTGCATTAAAGCAGGAAGAGCTCCCAGGCTCTGCAGCTCAAATCACTTGTGTCGCGCAAGTGCGCTGGCATTCGCCTCACATTCCTGCTTTCATCAAACAGCTCCAAACACTCCGCGTCGTGAGCAGCCCTTTTTAGCAGCTGAGATGATCATCTCTTAAGTCTGGAAGAGCAAGGTGGTTGCTGACACCAACCACCTCCCTTGGCCAACTCAGTCAATTTCTTTAAATAATATAAGACTTGTTTGCAATCAAGTTAAAACATGTTTAATGGCAAATAAATCTGATCCTGAATCAGGATAATTGCATTAACGTCATGGAGCTGACTCAATAACGGGCCAACGCGGCCCGTTTTTAGAAGGTCGGGACATTTTTAGCTTGCCTTTTTGTGCTTGTGTTGCTCACTATACAAATGCGGCTCCATTTAAAGGCACTGGCACCTGTTCAGGTCCCTGCTGGTCTTCGGGTGCAGGTGGAAGCTGGAGAGGCTGGAGGACAAAGCCTGGGACAGGTGCAGCGACCTATACTTCTGTGAGGCAGCAAACAGCTAGGTCAGTACTTTTGGGGGAGGGCTGAGGAATGGGGGGGAGGGGGAAGGAGGCGGGCCTAGGAGCACAGGGTCAGGATACAGCTTGGTGTTGGAAAGCATGGGCTCCTGAGTCTGAGGGACCCAGACCTAAATCCCAGCTCTGTCTTGTGGTCCTGGGCAAGGTGCATAACAGTTCTATGCCTCTCTTTCAATATCTGTGAAATGGGACTAACACAGACTGTGGTATGCAGGATTCCAGGAAGGCCTCCAAGATTCCTACTTCGCAAGATATGCACCTCATGAATCCCTCAAGTGTAGAGGGACCAATGAATATGATGGGTTAGTTAGTTCCTGTGACTGGATCATTCTATCCAACAAATGTAGAGGGATTTTACAGATGTAATTAAGATCCCAAAGCAGCTGGCCTTGAGTTACTCAAAAGAGAGTTGATCCTGGCTGGGCCTCATCTAATCAGGTGATCCCTTGAAAAGGGACTGGGACCACCCTGAAGAGAGAGATTCAGATTCCCCTGTGGCCGTGAAGGAGCAAATGCTCGCGTTGTGAGAGCATTTATGGAAGGGGCCACTTGGCAAGGACCTCACAACAGCCCCTAGGGTCTGAGAGCAGCCCCCATCCAATAACCAGAGAGAAACTGGTGGCCTTAGCCCTGTAGTCACAAGGCAATCACTTCTGTCCACAATCAGAAGCCTCTGAAAACCCCCAGCCCTGGCTGACACTCCGTATCTAGCCTGTGAGACCCTGAGCAGAAGACACGGCTAGCTGCACCCGGACTCCCAACCTGCAGGACTGAGAGATAATAAAGACATGTGTTTTAGGCTCCAAGTGTGTGGTGATTTGTTATGCAACCATACATAGCTAACATGGTACAATGGGAGGTAACGACCTCCTAAGGTTGTTAGGAGGACCATCTGCACGCAGAGTTATGGGTAAAGAGTCTGGACTGCTTTGAGTGACTAGTCAAGGGCAGTTATTATGGTTTACTTTCTCTATTAGTAGTAAGAGGATAAATAGTGAACAGCTTTTATATCCTGGAAAGAACTCTCAGTTCGCCCCCTGGCTTTGGGGCTGAGCAGTTATGGGATACTGGACAAGGTACTCCACTAAGTCTCTTTCCTCATTGGATGACAATACCATCCAGGTTCATCCATCTTCCCTTTGATTAACCCTGCAGTGAAGTTTAAGGAGATAATAATTGCAAAGTGTTTAGCCTATTTATTAAAGTTAGTGCATACTGGTGATCATATTGACTACTCTTATCAATGCCCAGAAACTGCCAGCATTTAAAGGTGCACCCTATCCATTGACAGCCAGGGAGGGGTTCATAAAATGATGTGCTCCACAGGATACAACTAACAGGGGTGTGAAGATAGAACGAGGCCAAAATGAAAGTTTCTTTAAATATGACAGGGTTCCATGGGATATATTTTTAAGAAGAAAGGTTAGCAGAAACATCAGGCCTCTGAACAATCTTCTCCAATCTGCCAGTGTTCGCTACTACCATCCACAGAGAATTCCCACATCAATATCAACTGTTCATTCATTCATTCATCCATCCAGTGAAAGCCTACAGTGCTGTAGGCACTATGTACATGTTACTTCTCCAGCTCAAGACCACTGAGCTCCAGACCCATACATACAGCCAAAGGCCTGCCAAGCATCACCTCTTGGCTCCATCTCACCATACCCCAAGCTAAATTCTCTTTCCTCCTTTCCTCCTTCTGCTTCTCTTCTTCATCTCAGTCAACACCACCATCCTCCATTCAGCCACCCAAGTTAGGATCTCAGTGTCCTCCTGAGTCCTCTGCACCCATATTCCCACCCCACATCTCCACAGGGACTGAATCCTGTGAATACTGAGCACTGAAGATCTCTTAAATTGGGCTTCTCCTCTTCATCCTCATAGCATGTCCTGAGCAAGATGTATTAGTTTCATTTGGCTGCTGTAACAAATAACCACAAACTTGGTGGCTTAAAACAACACAAATGTATACTCTTAAAGAGTTTTGGAGGCCAGAGGGCCCAAATAAGTTTCACAGGACCAAGGCCAGGTATTGGCAGGGCTGGTTCTTTCTGGAGGCTCCAGAGAAGAACCTGTTTCCCTGCCCTTTCCTACATGCCTGGGCTCATGGCCCCTACCTCAAATCACTTCGACCTCTCTATCACCACATTTCCTAATTCTGCAGCCAAATCTCTTCCTGTCTCTGCTACAAGGACCCTCGTGATTACACTGAGGGCCCGCCCACATCATCTCCCATCTCATGATCCATAAGTGAGTCACATCTATCAATTACCTTTTGCCACATAAGGTAACATCCATACATCTTGGGGACAAGGATGTGGATGTCCTTGGGAGCTATGATTCAGCCTGCCGTACAAGGCCTTTGTCATCTTTCTCCTGGCTCACTGCAAGAGCCACTAACAACCATGCTGGCTCCTTCTCCCCGATATCCTATGGAGAACAGCCAGGCCTGTCTCAAGGCCTTTGTGTTTGCTGTTCCTTCTGCCTGGAACACCCTTCCCCATTCTTCCCACATGGCCCTTTTCATGCATTAGGCTCCCCAGGAGGCTCTCCCTGCTTATTCCATGTATGTAAGTCCTTCCCTTATTAGTCTCCATCACAGCCCCTTTTAAGTTTCATTCACACACTTACACTCCCTGCAGTGACTTCACTTCTGACTTTCTCAATGCCCTTCATGGGTGCAGGACCCTGACAACACCTTGACTTGGCACTTCTGGCCTCAGGGCAGTGAGACAATAAACGTCTGGTGTCTGAAGGCACCTGCTCAGTGGCACGTTGGTACGGCAGTGCCAGGACTCACACACCATGCCGTCATCCTTGACTGGGGGCTGCGCTGCTCCTGCGACTTTGTCCTTAGCATGAGTAAGAAGTGATACTGGGGGGTCATGTGTTCCTTCTCCTCCCACAGATCAGCAAGCAGCCTTGGACTCTGGCCTGAGACAGGCTGGCAGGGACCTCAGATAGAGGTGGGGAGAGGTGGTGTCCCGAAGCCTCGGGTCCGCGGGCAAAGAGCCGCCTGGGGCTCCGAGCAAAGTGAGCATCAGAGAAAGGCAGACCGAGTCTCCCTCTGTGGAGGGTGCATTGAGGGTTAACTGCTTCAGTGCCCAGCTCCCCGACTGGTACAAAAAGGTACAAATTTGTGCTTCTTCCTCCTTCCCCTCCCTGTTCCCTTTTCTTTCATTAAATTCCAGTGAAGGGGATAAAAACAACAATAACCCCTTTCTGAAACACAGGAGGAGACCTCTAAATGCATAAAGGCCAGAATTAAGCTGTGGAATTAAACAACCAGAAAATTTTACAAATAATAAAACCTCACCTAGGCACAAGGCCCCGGCAAACTTCAGGAAAAACGCAAGAGCCCTGCTGTGCCTTTTTATTACTGAGGGATATGGAGTCTCTAATTTAAGGCTAAATATAAAACTAAAACATACACAGCTGGACTTGCAAGTATTTTCAAAACACATTCAATACCTTCCCGTGAAACTCCCCAAACCTGGGCCGCCCTCACTTTGCACTAGTATAAACACCAGTTGGGGTGGACCGAACATATGGGCTTCAAAAGGATATTTAAGAGGGAAGAGGATCGGGCCAGCCCAGGGATCGGAGGGAGAGGAATGCCAACGCGTGCCCACAGCCACTTGGCGCTGGCTGCCACACCGGGGCTCTAATGGAAACCAGCAGCCCCTGGCTGTGGAGGCCAACGCTAACAGGGCCTGTCTCTGACCACAGCTCTTTCTGCCCCCACATACGTTTCGGCTCTGCTCCTGCACTCCTGGGCCAATGGAAAAAGTTTCAGATCTGCCTGGCAGACATGAATGGATTCTCTGTTATCCCAGGAATTCTCCTTGGAGGAGGTCGCATGCACGGCACGGGTCCACCGTTTGGCACGGCCAGGCACTTATTCATTTGACATTTACATACTGTGAGTCGTCTACATGTTAGACACGGTTCTGGGCACACACGGGAATACAATGACTTCTGAAGCTCGGTCAGAAAAGGCCAGGTAACTTCTGTTCTGCTGAACAAGTTGCCTTACAGGACTCCAATCACCCTGAGACTACCGTGCCAGAGCCAGCTGAGCCCACCCTCCCCTGCCAGCCCAACAAGGTACCAGGCACGTGAGAAGCCATCACAGACCCTCTGGATCAGCCTTCTTGCTGACTGAATACTAAGTGACCCCCATGACTGGCTTCGGGAAAGGGGAGATTCCACTAGCCAAGCCCTGGCCAAAGTCCTGCCCCAGAAAATCATGAGATCTAACAAAACAGTTCTCAGCAGTGAACGGTGGGGTACTTTGTTACTCAGTGTTAGCTAAATGAGAGCGGCCCGTGCCAATGACTGGAGGATGAAATGAAACCACAGATGTCATGTTCCTGGCATAGAGTGGGCTCTCGGCAAAGGTTAGATCATGTCCCTATTCCTCCCCGTTCCTGCGACACCAGAGTTTGATTGCCTTTCAGTTTCATCGCCTATTTTTACAGTGTGCTACGTTGAGTCATAAATTACAAGCAGCTTATCCCTGTCTGATTCTCACTGAGCACTTGGTTTTATTGGGCTCTCAAAGTTAGAGAACGGCAGGCGTGTCGATTGGAATGGCCTTCTTTGCTCCCAGGAGGAGGGTTCTGGAAGGAAGTTCTCGCGCAGGGAAGGAGCGGAGGCGGAAGGGGCTTGTTCCTGACCTGTGCTTGGAGCCCCATGGCACACTCACCGTGGCGAGCCAGGCGTATATGCCAGGATGTTTTTAAATGATTTTCTGAGGATATCATTTTTCTTTGCTAAACAGCATGGATTTTTGAGCTCTAATGCGTTTCTCCATTAAAGAGGACAGGCAGTCTCCCTTGGCATGTTTCATCACGAAGTTATTTTTCAAATCAGCATCTCCAAGAGGTTGTATAACTTACTGATGATGAGCACACTTTTTTGGAGCCAGATGGGCCTCAGTGTGAAGCCTGGCCCTTCCCTTACAGATGGAGAGAAACTGCGTGTGTGGCCGAAACTCTACCAACCTCAGTTTACTCCTCTGTGAAATGGGAATAAACAGTGTCTCCCCACTCCTAGTTTGCTTGTGAAGTTAAATTAGTTAAAGGCATCATGCAAAGTGAAAGCTTGAAATAATGTATTTGCTAGAATCATCATCATCATGGTTAGTTCTGAGATGGTACAAGTTGTCAGATTTAGCAAAAAAAAACACAAGATGCCCAGGGAAGTTTGAATTTCGAATCAAGAATGAATAATTTGTTTGTACAGTATGCCTCACGTATTCTATGGAACAGACTTACACTAAAAATCGTTCACCTGAAATTAAATGTTACTGGCTACCTTGGATTCCTTATGATTAACGTTATTTACGACAACCCATCCCGATCCCCTGAGTACGTGGTTCCCAAGAACTAATGATCTCCCCCCTTTTTCTCATCTTTAATAAAACCTTACAGCGTTTTCCCCCCTCCAGTCTCGCTGGTAATTAAGACAGGCCAAGAGGCTGCTCTAGAAAGACAGGCTGTGTAACTTTTTCTGAGACGACACACTGCAGTTATTACATAAGCAGCTTCCTACAGCAGCGTCCTGAGCTGTGCTGTGAGCCAGCAGCTGCCTTTGTACCCTCTCCAGCCTCCTGCTGCCAAACAGACCCTCCCTCCACAGCCCCCCCTTCCCTTGCTGCCTGAGGTCTGCTCTATTTGAAGTCCCGCCCCCCCACCATCAGCTTATTTCCCCCCACATAATATAGCGCAGTTTATTACATAAGTGATTTACTGTATGCACCTTAATGTATAAGGGGCAAAACTTGTTTAAAATAAATCCAACTGAGAGGATAATCTCTATGGGCAAAATGTACTTCGACTTAATTTCTCTACTGGGTATTACACACTATATAATTGCCTTAAACAGAAGCTGCAACACAAATTTAGCTTGGCACCGATATCTGGCTTCGCAGAACACTCGAGTTACATGCTGGGTTTTGCTACAAATCCTTCGCTCCACCAGAAGAAACTCAACAGCAGCTCTTAAAGAAATACCCAGCTTGATTCTCCTGCTGAGACGGGTTGGGGGGAGGGGGAGCAGTTGATTGTGTGCTGGATTTGTGGGGGGAGGCCTTTGTCCTGGGACAGGAGGCAGAGCCACCTGCCTGGGTCAAACCAGAGTGGGTGAGGAGTCTCACCTTCTTCACTCCTCATTCAGAAGCCTGCTCAACAGCAAAGAAAACCCGCGGCACTGAACGTGGGATATGTGTTTAATTAACATTGATAGCTGCTTGCCCTTCTTTCTCCCGTGGATTAATTAATTAATTAATTATCCACTGATTCCTTCATGCATTCATTTATTCATTCCACAAATACGGATGGACCTTCTCATGGGCTCCAGGGCAGTACTCTGGGGATACCATAGTGAACCACGGATGACGCCTGAGGGGGGATGGGCATTAATAATAGTCAGACAAATAAGTGCCCAACCGCAAACCCTGAAACTGCAGTGGAGAGGAGGTGAGGGCACTCAGAGCTCCATGGGAGGCCTGCGACTCCCCAAGAAAGATGTGATAAATTACCCCAAACTTAGTGGCTTTAAACCATACCAACTTATGATCTGACCACTCTGAAGGTCGGAAGTCTGATAATAGACTCACTGGGCTGAAGTGGGTTTTTTCAGCAGACTGGTTCCTTTCTGAAGGCTCTCAGTGATTTCTTACCTTCCCAGCTTCTGAAGGAGCCTGCATTCCTTGGCTTGTGGCCTCGTCCCTCATCTCCAACGATAGGAACATCAGGCCAAGTCTTTTTCACTCTGCCATCTCTCTGGTTATGGCTCTTCTGCCTCCCTTTTCTCCACTTAAGGAAATTTGAGGTGATATTGGATCCACCTGAATAATCCAGGTTACTCTCCTAATCTAAAGTAAGATCATCTGATTAGCAACTTTAATTCCATCTGCAATCTTAACTCCTTGTTCACCACAGCATACACATATTTACTTGTCATGGGGATTAGGAGGCAGACAGCTTTGGGGCCACTGTTCTACCTACCACAGGTGGTCTCTAAAGAGCAAGGAGGAAGGAGAATATTCCAGGCAACGTCAGAAACCTGCGTGGGTGCAGCTTGGAGACCAAGTGAGAGGGTGCAAGTTGCTGGTGTTAAATAGGCCAGAGAGGTGAGCAAAGGCCAAACCAGGGGAGGGGGCTGGTCAGCCACAGAAAAAATTCTGGTCTTTATCCCAAAGGTACAAAGAAACCCTTTAGATATTTCAGCCAGGGGATAAGATACAGTGTTTAACTGAATCTAAGATTATAGATGACATTTTTCATTTTCCACTAAGAAAAAAAAGTGCTGTCAATTAAAATATGGTACAATGCTTTTTTACCACTTAGAATTTTTAGTTTATACTTACCACAAAACTCTTTAGACTTAATTAGATGTCTATTTTTGTCACAGATAACACTCGTGCATCCAATAAAAATATAAATGAGAAAAACATGGTAAGGTTTTTCTAAAATTTCTTCACATTAAGCAAGGGTCTCTCCTCTAAGGAATGTTTTAACTCTGAATCGCTGATGCCCATCTTCCTCCATCCACTGTCACCTAATGTGCCATCAAAGACAAGGTGAGGCAGCCTTTCTTAGAAGAATTCATTACAAAAAGGCAAACCCACTGATGCTGGGCTCTCCAGCTGGCCAACCTACTCTGGCATGTGCCAGCCCCGCCTGTATTCCACCCCAACAACCATCAGGTTCCCAGAGGTGGAGAGCTCCGGCATTATTTCTGGGAATGCCTTAGCAGCTGTTGACACCTTCTTGAGGCTGGTGCTCTTGGTGTCTGCGCAGAGGCACTGACAAAGCTCAGCACGGCTGCTGCCTGCTTTGGGGGGTGGGGGTGGGGGGTGGGTAACTGAGTGAGGGCTGTGGTCCTAAGTCGTGCCTGATGAGGTATCTGAGGTGCCAACATGTTAGAGTTTCAAGGGTCAGATTGGTGCTTTCAGAAGGTCCTTCGATCAAATCAAAACTTGTTCCCACTGCAAAGTATCTATTAACGACAGTTCAAGAGCCCTTTCTTTATGCTAAGCAGTCCTAGACATCTTCCTACCACATCAAGTCATCTAATTCTTATGACAAATTTTAGACACAGGTGGTATCATGATTACCCATTGTATGTACCAAAAAACTGAGGCTTAACTACCTTAACTCACCTATTAACATCCAGATCACAGGTAGAGCTAGGATTTGAACTCAGAAAGACTCCAGCGGTTACCCACTGTGCTTAATCACCTCGATTTCGCATCCCTCATTGGAAAAGTCTTTAAACTCGTGACATTCCACAAACATGGGCGGAGCACCTTCTGCGCAGGTGGCAAGCTCTGCGCTGGAGCCAAGAACAAAGCACCAACAGGCCCTTCGCTCAGGAAGCTGAGTCCAGTGGAGAAGGCAGAGAAGTATCCGGCACTTCAATGAGACGGGGCACACCGAGGTGCACTTCCACACGCCTGGTAGCACTAGCACAAGAGAAAAATGTCCCTCTTTTATTCACATTGTGCAATTTTTCTTAAAGAATTTTGGAGGCTAAACATTAGGCTGCAAAACATTCAGAAATTCCCAGGAAGGCAGCGTGAAATCAGCATGGAAAATCTATTCTGGTCTCCATCCCATGCCCAGCTGACCTTACAATTGCTATCCTCCCTCAAGCCAGCCTGAGTATTTCCTTCTAGGGGAATTGTAGAAAGAAAGGGCTAGGTAGGATGGGATGGGAAGGGAAGGGAAGGGATGGGATAGGATGGGATGGGATGGGATGGGATGGGATGGGATGTAAGTACAAATCCACCATACATTAGGCTTCCCGGTGTGATTAGTAACACAAGAGTCACTGAATACACACACGATTCTCCAAGTGAACGCTGGAAACAACAAAGGACCATGAGAGTGTAAAAACAAAGTAAATATACATATGGGTATACGGAGATAACAATGAACCTTTTTTTTTAATCTGTTGAATGTTACCACGACAAGAATGAAAAGAAATCCAAGCCAAGCACCTCCTTGATTAACTACAAACACAAAAGGTCTGTTGTCCCCGAAGCTGATATGGGGTGGTTAGCAGGAGAGGGCCCCATACTGTGAAGTTTCTTACCGGAACACTCACTTTGGAGCCCTTTAAATGTTTATTTCAGTTTGCTTTCGGGTCTCTCGGAGAAGTTGGCAGGCGCAGGGATCCTCTCCTCCTCCCCCTCCTCCTCCCTTTCCCCGGAAAAAAGCTCCCCCATCACCAGGCAAACCCCTCGAACATATGTCTGCACCCAAGAGCAGAAGAGTGGAGAAACAGATGGCATAATGACTTCGGAATCTGACAGCCCGCTCTGTGGCAGTGTTTTCCGCAGACAGGACTTGCCAGAGATGCACATCTGAGCGAGGGGCTGCCAAGGCGCACAGATCCACGCCGTGCCCTCCGATCCGCGTGAGATGCTTGTGTTTGAAAACAAGCAAAACGCTTTTTTTGCTTTTTGTTTTTCAGGACCAGCGAGTGAGGACGCAGCTCTGCAGCATTTACGGCACATATGTCGGAGGGAGAGCGGGGGAAATGTTTTGCAAGCAATGGCTCTATAAACAGTGCCTACTTTGGGTGTTTTCCATACGAGGCAGGTGGGAAGCAGGAAGGGAACAGCCTGGGGAACTACAGAGCAACCTGTCTCCATGGGCTGCTGACTGTCTGTCACTGTACCTGTCCATATTTCCCTGACTCCTTTTCAGGGAGGTGACACACACTGGAAGCTCCCCAAATGAAGGTGATCTTAATTCTCACCCAAGTATGGATGTGAGCTGACCGCTGTCTCTTCCTCTCTTCTTCCACGTTAGCAGGGAGAACAGAAAAGTGTGAGGAGAGCGGTGAAGGGGGGAAATGGAGCTGATAATTAGGGATCCCCACCCAGGGGGTAAACTACACTCCATGTTTGCATCTGCTCACTGCAAACTGAGAACAATTTTATAGGAGGGCGGGGGACGCTGGGGGTCAAATATAATAAAAAATTTGGCCAACGTAATAGGACTCAGAAGAGGTGAGCCTGGACTTGGAATCAGAGTCTGTCGTACTCTTTCCACTTCACTCCTCTGCCTGGCACTTTCTACGAAAGGTAGAAAAACCTCCACATGGGGACTACATGGTAGGGAAGTGCTGCCTTTCGGGGGGCCCTCAGCTGAAAGGGGTTCATCCTATTGCTGGGATGCCTCACCTTCTCAAGGTCCCTTTGTCTATCTGCCAGTCTTCCACATTTCCAAATGGAGATGTTATTTAAAGAACATGAGAGTTAAAAAAAAAAAAAAATCTATGTGTGAGCTGACTTCCACTGAAGGGGCCACATTTTACTTGCGTTTTGTCAAAACAACTTTTGGGATCTGGATTTTGAGTCTCCAGAGCCCCGCTGCTTCAACAAAATGAAGATGTCCTTTGCTCAAGCCACGGTGTGAGGCAAGGCCAGCCTCTACCTCCCTGCACCCCACGCCACCTCACTGGCAAATGGACCCGCTGTCACCGAGGTAAAAATGCGTAATCACTTGGGAATGGCCCGATTTCGGATCGCACAACCTCCGGAACCTATCGAAGCACCCTCTAATTCCTTCAGACCACCTTGGTCTCCTTTATACTGGCAATGGCGCCCCTTTCCATTTGCATTTAAAAGACAGTAAATTGCAGGGTTCATAAACATTGTTATAGTGATTTATTGAAGAGGAGAATGTCACTGCTGCTCTTCACACTTTAGCAGCCCTGAGAATCAAATGCTGGCTGCATATGTGATCTTCTGTCCTCATAAAGCACCCAGGAACAAGCCAGTTTGGAGTATTACCTTTCTCTTTCCTTTCCTTTTTTTATTTTATTTTAATTTTTTTTTCAAAGACAGTAGCAACTGTCTTACCGTTAGAAGGAAGCTCATGTTAATCAGCCTCCAAGTGCCCAACTCCAGTTCCTAATTTGCAGAGACCGTGGCCTGCCAACCAGCCCTGTGAAGAAGCCAGTCCTTATTATGGCCGAGGATCAAGAAAAGGGAAGCCTCTCCTTCATCTTCTGGTTGTGATGAAGCCCTGCCCTAGGAAAGCAGTGCCTAGGCACCCTTCTCGGCGGGGGGTCACGGGCAGAAGGCTGGTCAGCCACCCTGCACGGAGGTACCTCTGTCTCTCTTTCCTGCTAAAAACCTAGAGCAAGGGTTGAGTGCGGGCTTGGAATTCTCTTATTTGAAAAATAATGTGAGCAGAGAGGAGCTGAGGTCAGAGCATACTTTCCAGCCAGCTAAGTCACAAAAGGAGGTGCGCAGAGCCAAGACAACTGTTTATCTAAGGGCACAGTGAACAACTTGGCATGCCTCGGGCTTTGTACCAGGGGGACTGAACCCTTTCCGAGCACACTGCATAAAGGCAAAGGAGAGAGACGGGGAGAAAAGAAAAGAAAGGAGAAAAAAAAAAAAGAAGCAAAGAAAAAAAAGCTTGCACCTCATTTGCCCTTCCAGTGTCCAGGAGGGAGTATTTCTTTCCACCTTTTTCACATTATAATAATGGCTTCACAGCTCCTGAAAAGGGCCCTGGTGCAAAGGCAAATGGTGCATGACACGCGAAACCCCGGTCTTTGTCACACCAGCTCCGCTCCAAAGTCCTTCTCTGCCTTCGTTTCCCTGCCATTAACTGAGATGAAATGAGTTTTTTTCCCCCTTTTGATTCCACCCCCCACTGTCTATTACGGTGTGACGCGACTGGGCTTCCTGGCCCATTATTTCAGAGAGAATTCTTTTATTCTGGTTTGGGAGTTCGTGCCTGCAAGGTTATCTGTGCACAAAGCAACGCCTCGGTCTTCGCCTTCATTTTTGAAATCTGATCTCATTGATAAGAACAAGGCCGTTCGCATTGCATTTGTCAGATAAGTACCTCGGGTGCCGGAGTCATAATTTTTGTGACTTCAGTCAGGGCTCCCTGTTAAAATACGTCAACCGATAAAAATGCAAGTATTATAAAAATAACCTTTGCAGCATCAAAAGTGTCGTCCTATCTCCTCCTCCTTTTTTTTTTTTTTTTTTTTAAAGCACATTATGTCCTTTTGCTCCTCCCCACACCCAGATGCCTATTTCTGGATGTAAAAAACAGTTTTTACAATGATTTTCAAAATGGTCTTGCGACTCCCATGCCATCCTCCCACAGGCTGGGGGATGACAACAGGCACCAGGGCTCCTACGGAAAGTCAATGCGATGCAGTTTGTCTGAAAGGGGTTTTGATTCATTTCCCTCCGACGGTCTATCTCAGGTTGATAGGGTACCATGTCCTGATCACAAGGAGCAAATGCATCAAACTTAAAGGGGCTCCGTCCTGAGCAGAGTCAGAGAACGTTGCGGTCAAGGGTCCAGTGAGCCCCGCGGTACATCCTGGGTCAGGACCCAGCTGTCAGCGTGCCCAGGGAACAGTCCGCATTGTTCCCACTTGGGAAGTGGTCAAATATACTATGAATAATGCCCACACCCGACAGACATGAAAAGAACGGGAGAAGCCAGTTGGCTCCATCCTGGAGAACTGGGCTTCTTGCAGGGTCTTATGCCATCAAAGCCACACACCCGCCTCCAGCAAAGCCACCCCCGGCTTTGGACCAGGGACTGGAGAGCGTGTTATATAAATATTAGCATGAGGCAGATTCCTGGAGCCCTTGTGTGTCTCCTTCCCCCCTGGTGGCAGCCACACAAAGACGCCGGTGACAAAACTAAGAGACAGCCACTGCATGCCAAGCCGCCCGGTGCAAGGTCCTGTCCCTGTCCCTGTTCGGGCCCCGTACACCCGGGCCTGCAGCTGATAACACTGTAATAGTCCTCCTTTGAGGACAGAGGCTCCCGCGTGCTGATTAGTCATTTATCACACCTGGCAGCCCTGCTGAACTATAATTACTCTTCTCTTATCCTGCGCACTGTCATGTCCGAGAGGAGAGGCGAGGCAGAGGCCCCAGTTAATGACACATTACCCTCTTGACAAGCACTTAAAGGTTTTATTGTAAATATTCAAGATATAAAACATCCGAGATTCCCTTTTTAATTATAAAAAGCAATTTCAGGGCCTCCCTTCCCCAACCTCACCCCACCCCCAAATACTAAAGTTTCGGCGCCTTATCCTCGGCTTACCGCAAACAAACTGATTTCCCTTTGTCACGTAAACTCATTGCTACAAGTTAACTCAGTATCTCTCTGCAATTATCAGACATATTGCCTATGAAATTGGTAATTTAAACACACATCACATTTCCACAAAAGTTAAATTTCCGCCCCGAAAGAAGGGGGAAATGTGCATTTATATGAAAAATTATATATGAAAAAAAGCCTAAAATGCGGCATAAATAGTCCAGTTTTCCTCATCAAAAAGAGAGGGAGCAAGTCATTGAATGATATTTTTTAAAGATGAGTCTCTAACGGAGGTAGAAATATATGTATACATATTTTTTCATAAAGTAAAAAATTGGAAATGTGTGGGTCATTAAATCCTGATTGCCTATTTGGAAGGTTTGGACAGAAAGCCAACTTAGCATTCAGTGACTCCCAGGGCTATTTTTATACCTGGGGGTGTGTTCAGAGGTCAAGTCCCTGGAGGCGAGGGGACCCTGGCGGGCCTGACCCTGACCTTCCCGCTGGCTTTTGTGGGGCTATCTTTCTGCTCTGTGTAGCCTTATTGATGGAGCATTAGGGCTACCCTCGGCCAACTTTGATAGCAGTCACCAGGATGGAATAATGGGAATGAGTGGGAGCTGGAGTTAATAGGACCTTCCCTTCTTATAGACAAGAAACAAACCCCACAGGGACACGCATCGCCGCCCAGCACTCACTCTCATAGGCACATTCGATGTGAGATGAGCTCATCTGAGCCCAGTTGGTTTTCATTGCCCTCCCACACTTCATAAACACCCACATTCTTGGTGCCTGGGTATTGTATGTGTTTGCAAGCATCTTGTTCCCGGTGGTTGAATGTCACAGCCAGTGAAAGCTACTAGAGCGTGGGGCCTACCCGTGTCAGATCCAGACACCATGGTAACAGCAGGAGAAGGCACCCCAGCGCTGCTCTCCTTGGTCCCATGAACCGTTCGGGTGATTTCTCCCATCAGGCCAGCTAGGTGGGGGTCCCCTTAATCCAGAACCCCTCCTTGGTTGCATTTCCAAATGCTTTAACATAAGAACATTGACATCCAAGAGAAAGGAAGGCCTTTCATTGTTCAAAGGCCCATGAGAAGTTGAGGTGCAGCCAAGGGTTAAGAAAAGGAGCTGATGCAGCATTGAAAGTAGTGAGTGGCAAGACCCAGGGAGGCATGTGGTAGCCAAACCAAGGAAATGAATATATAGACAGCCGACCACTCCTGACAGCCGGTCAAGGAATGGTGATGACACTCCCCTCGTGGCGTTTGAAGAGGAGACTAGCCGGTGTGCCTATGTCTTTGGGATGAGGGGAATGAAAAAACAGGGAGAGGGTAAGTGAGTCAGCAAGATGAAAAAGAAAAAGAAAAAAAAAGACTTTATCCTTGCTCTGAGAATCCTAAAAATGGAAGCACCTGTGCAGCCTTGGCAGGACACTGTCACCACCCAGAACGCTGTCCAAGCAGATGAGGGGGCTGACCATGCAGAAGAGGGAGGTGAGCACACACAGAGACAAGAGAAATACTGAGACCCCTGAGATCATGACCTAGAATCCCAAGCACGCTTCCTTAACTGCAAAGGCCTCAAGGATAGATAGAACTACCTTTCATGCACTGCTGATCTTCAGTGACTAGCACATGGCAGGCACATAGCTTTATGAATGAATGAATGAGAAAGGAGATCCTTGAAAAATAGGCAGTGCACTAATACATATGTATTGATTTCTTTGTGGCAGGTATTGTGGGAATAAAGGAAACTTAACTGAGGTGATCCCAAGGCCCTGGGGCCCCCGTGGACATGAGCCTGAAGTGGGTGATGATGACAATGAAGACAGAGATGGGAGGTATAGCCAGCATCTGCTGAATGGTGGGCCAGGGATTGTGATAAGCTCTCTAGGAGCGTGGGGCCCTTTACATCCTTGTTGGATCTTCACATCAGCACTCAGGGGTGTTCATTGTGTGGCTCGCATTGTACAGAAGAGGAAACTGAGGTTCCAGGGGTAAAAGAACCGGCCTGAGGCCCTGCTGCTGGCAAATAGAGAACCCCAGGTGTAACATGGAATCCACAGTCCATGCTCTTAGCTCCAGGCCTTGCTGCCTCTTATCACCACATAATGTGGGATGGAGGGAAAACCATCAGAGAAAAGGTTCATAGCGGTGAGAATTTCTCCAGGTTTCTTCTTTGATTCTGATTTCAAGGGCTGACTCTGCTGTCACCAACTTGGTAGAGTCAGAGTCCTTCCTCTCAGGGCTCCATCTCCACTTCTCTTTGGAAGCTGAAGGCTACCATGCGTTGACTTGTCCCCAGAGCACCCTGCTCTTTTCAAAGGCACTTTATATAGCTAATGAGATAACCGGGATCCAAATAAGCTGTCCTTCCTAGGTTTTTGGTCTCCAGACAAGCTCCCCTTGAGGTTTGCTCCTATTTCTCAGCATGACACCTCCCTCTCTTAAGGGAAAATCACTCACACTATGTTCATCACCTGTGTTGTCTCCTTTTTAACAATGCTAAGCGAACACGGAGACAAAGGACCAGAAGGACTGCGACAGAAGCTCCACAAGAAAGTGGAGAGTCCTGGCAGGTCTGTGGGTCTGAAACCAAATGTTTTCCTCCCCTCCCCTCCCCTCCCCTCCCCTCCCCTCCCCTCCCCTCCCCTCCCCTCCCCTCCCCTCCTCTCCTCTCCTCTCCCCTCCTCTTCTCTCTCTCTCTCTCTCTCTCAAACACACACCCTCTGTCCTACTTTGCTTCCTCTGGCTTCCGCCTTCTCAGTGTCCCTTCTTCCTCTCTGAACACCTGTTCTGTTATCCCCTCTACTGACCAGCTTCCTGTGTCCTTCTTCCCCATCAGTCTTCTTTGCACAGGGGTCCCAATTGAATGCTGAATCCACAAGACTTCTCTGTTTCAGTATTTATCTCCAGCTGGAAATCTTGTTCTGTGTTTCTCCATTCAAATCCCTGAAAGCTCAACACCATGGCATGGCACCTGACCATGGGGACGCCATTTACGGTGGGGACAGAGATGCCCAGCCTAAGGGCAGGTGTGAGTCCATTGGCTGGATGAAATCATTGTAGCACTGCTAAGACCTTGGGGTGTTGTCTGGTTCCATTAGGCACATTCTAGCTCAGGAATCTGAGCAAACAGGAGAGAGCTCATCAGACTTCAGTTAAAATTCTTAGTTCATGAGACTGAATGAACCAGACTGAAAAGAAGGCTTTCCAATTGGATTAGAATTCTTAGAACCACTCAAAAAGGAAAGATGGTTAGTTGTTGGTGATGCCCAAGATGGAACACTATTTCTGACTGGTTATAAATTTGAGAAATATACAGGGAGGGTCCTGTCTTCACAGAACTCTCAATATACCAATAATTATATTAATGAAGCTCTCCCCCTTCAAACAGAGTCACTGTTAGTCCCCAAACTCTACAGATTAAATGGCTTATTTTGTGGTCATCAAACTCAGCACCAATAACTTCTTTTACAAAGAACCCACATAATCCTCCAGGCTGGTTCCTGATCAGAAATAAAACCCTTCACACGAAGCCGAAAAGAACCACATACATCTGCTTTGCCAAACCGTCCATCGGGGCTTATGTTTCCAGCCAGGGCAGTCATAAATCGGTACCCAGTATCGACATGCTGGCCCTGGTGACAGACACAGGATCAGCTGAGAATCAACAGGTAAGGAGTAGGGCAGAGACCATAGCCCATGGCTTTCTCTTTGGGAAGAAGCTAACTTGACAGTTGTAGGGGGATCTCCATTCTGCCTTCGAGATTCATCCTCCACCCTTTTGCGCTCTGCTCCATGCCTGGGAAAGTGGACCAATATGATCTACATCAATGAGTTCCTTTAACCATCTGGCTTCTAAATGGGCTTAAGTAATAGAGAATGTTTATTACCCTAGGACCTTTCCTGGGGAGACAAATGAATCAACACAGGTTGGCTGAATTCCTCAACCAAAGGTGTAGCTCCTGCCAGGTGTCCTCTCCATCCAGAGGCCCTCACCTGGCTCCATCACCTGCTCCCTCTCATACTCCTACAGGCCTAGGATGGTAGTAGCCACTGCCATTACTGTTCCTGGGACAATCCCTATCTCTCGTGATTGCTCTGTCCCGACCCCACCTTCATAAACAGTCTCATTATTAAACTCTCTTCAAGTTATCCAATGTGGGTGTGTCAGCTCTTCCTTGCCAGAACTGAATGACACTAACACAGAGGGACAGAACGGGGCTCTGACTTCATTCAGACCCTGCTCTTAGGAGCAGAGCCCACTGCACTGGATGCTCTATGCAAATATGGGGAAAGTCCTGCTGGGAATTTTGGGAGAGTACCTTTTTAGACAGTTGCCGAGTTCAGCAGCCCAAGAAGTAAAGGACACAGACTTTGGACCAACATTCGGCTGCTCTCTCATTAGCACGAAATGAATTCACTCTACTTTGCTTCTGCTCATGGAGGGCCCTGTACAGAAATAAAGACATATGTGCCGTCACACTAAAAGCATCTTGAAACATGAGGCAGCATAAGAAAAAGTCCTTGAAGAGGCCTTTTCCAATTTTTCTCAACCCATATGTTTGATAGGGAAGCTCCGAACTCTCACTAGAACAATGGATTAAAAAATGAGATACCCTTCAGTTTCGCAATCCATTTGTTTCATCCTTTCAAGATGAAATGGGGATAAAATAAGTTGCAAGGGTTCCAGTGTGAACAAACTTGAAAAATCTTGCCTTTGCTGGGAAAATATTTTAATTTTCAAATGCATTCTAACCTACTCTCACTACAAGGTAGAAAAATACCATTGTCAAAAAAAAAACAAAAAAAAAACGGAGGGTGGGGGGGTGGGAGAGCCTCTCACATGTCAAAGAGCAGGGTGCCCAAACACAATAAATTCAGGGCTAGATTAATAAGCACAAGCCACTTTTGAATTTATTCATCTTTTGGTTTGTGATGTAAGAACATAAGTCCCAAAGAGCCTCCGTGTGCTTTAAGAAATAGAAACTATAGCTATTGGAGCCCAGTACTCAGAATGCTGTCCAATTGTGCTGACTGCTGCACTTGAAGATCCATGATGGCTATCCTCTAGGAAAGCCCAGAAACCCTTAGCCATGGTTCCTCTCTACTGAGTTTGGGATAAGAGTCCCTTCACTATGCCCCCTGGCTATCCCTTTTGAAGAACCTTGTAGCATGACCTTAAAATACTGTGCTTTGCTGAGTCCCCGGGGTCAGAGGGCATCTCTTGTCCATCCTGAAGCTCTCATGCCTAAACAATGGATGTTATCAAAGAGATATCCACCGAATCCCTGGGCAATTAATCTTTAATTAAAAAAAAAAAACATTACTGCACTTACTGGTCAACATAAAGATAATGTTGGCAACAAACACACACACACACACACACACACACACACACACACCAGCAACATCATGATAGCAATTTTTTTAGAATTTCTTCTGGAGAAGTCAAGGGATGGTAGACAAACTCAACACATGGGCAGACCCTGCTCAGTTGGTCACAGCTTCGTGGAGAACTGAATTGACCAGGACTAGCGCATCATGTCCATGCTGGGGAAGAAAGGAGAGTACGGATGAATTCCTGTTGTTTGCCAGGGACCCAGCATTGGGGGATGATGGCAAGTAGACAGTGAGTTCGCCATTCCTGTTCTTATTTACCCTCAATCTCTGCAGATCACGTATATGAAACCATAACAAGAAAATTCACTAAAATGCAAAGAATGGTGAAATCAGCACAGCCCCAGCCTATTTAAGGTATTATGGGACTGCAGTCTAAAAACAGAAACCAGTTCATGTCCAAACCAATTGTTCTTCGTGGAGCACAGAGAGCGTATTAGGAATGTGCCTTCATCAAGCTCTGAGTCAGTCTGTATCCTCCAGGTGACTTTCAAAACTGTAGGTCTGGAAGCGCCTCTACCTAGGGCTTCTTTGTAAAATAGATGAACTATTCTCAATAAGTTTTTCTATCACCCCAGGTTGAAAATTGCAAGCATGTTGCGTATGTAAAAATATAAATGTTTGACTCATCTTGCCTGGGGAAATGCTGACGAGGCCAAGGGTGTGTGCTCCTGTTTGGGTAAATGTCTCCCTAAGCACCAGTTAATCCTGACGTTTCCCCCGTGTCCCCCTGCCGCCTTAGATGAGCTTACATTGGCTATCCTTCTGGCCCTGGGGTGTCTCTCAAATCCACTCCTCAAGGAGAACTGGAGGTCAGCATGACGCATGTTTGGCTCTGAGCCATGACCTTTGACACAGCATCCTCATCTGGGCCGGTCAAGGTCTCTGTATCAGATGGATCCTGGCTGACTGAACTCAGCAGCATCAGCTGCCACTTCTGCACAGGTCTGGATAAATCACGTGCCTGCTCTCCATGCTGTCTGAGCGACTCCCAGCAGTGACAGGGGAGATCTGCTCCAGCCAGAGATGTGAAGGGACCAGAGGCACAGGGACCTTGACACTGCGATTAGTCCTGTGGTGTTGACAAGCTGCATTTAAGACAATACAGCACAACACCTTGGGTGCAGGTGACACAGGTTTACAGGTGAACTATGCCTCTTTCCTGACATGGCACGCTGCGACCGGGTGACCGAACAGAGCATTTGGCATGGAAAACCCCAGGATCAACAGGAAACGGAGACCTCTCTGGAGGTAAGTCCTGGCAGGAATCACCTGTGGATGCCATGGAATCCCCCGCTGCTGGGGCGGAACTCATCGGCAATTCAGCGATTCTGAAATCCCCCCAAAGTCCCCAAAATGGGTGCTGGAGCTTGGCTCCTGATGGAGCAATGGTGGACGGGTCCGAGGACTCAGAGGAACTTGGATCTGGGCCAGGGGCTTTCTTTGTGCCCAAATATCAGTACATGTTCTGTTAAAATGGCAAATAAAACCAGACTTCGATAGATGAGCCAATTTATAAAAAATGCCAAGCTGTCCCTCCACTCTCCACATGATACTTTCTTCCTTGTTTTTCTCCTTCCTGTTACATGCCCTGCACATACGCATTACCCCAAATCCACATAGCAGTTGACAGACACCCCAGTGAAAAATCATGAAAACAGAGTAGGAAAATCTGACTACTTCTGAGTACTGTTATAAAAACACGAAAATGTGTGTCATATTTTTGTTGTTGTTGTTAATCCTCACCCAGAGATAGTTTTCCCATTGATTGTTTTGTTTTAGACAAAGTGGAAGGAAGGGAATGTGGGACGGGTAGAAAGAACAAGCTAATGAGAGGGAGGGAGGGAGGGAGGGAGAGAGAGTGAGAGAGAGAGAGAGAGGGAGAGAAGCGTGGATGTGAGAAAGACTCATCAATTGGTTGCCTCCCACACACATCCTGACCAGGGTTAAGGATGGAACCTGCAAACCAGGTACATGTCCTTGACCAGGAATCAAACCCAAGACCCTTCCATGTGCAGGCCGGCACTCTAACCACTGTCAGGGCTGTGTGATATTTTTGATAGGAGGATCCTGAAGGTCAGCTTCTATGTTGTTAAATAAGCCGGTTGTGTCGGCAAATGATCACCCATGGGACCTTTCTAGCCTGTCGCCTGTTTCTGTAAATACAGTTTTATTGGCGCCCAGACATGTCCATTTGTTCAAATATTGTCTATGGCTGTTTTTGTATTACAATGACAGAATTGAATGATCACAAATAGAGACTGTGTGTCCCACAATGCCTAAAATATTAAGTATTTGCCTCTTTACAGAAAAAGCGTGCCAAGTCTTGACCCTGAGAGTGCTGCCTTTGGCTGGGGACTTCCAATTTACCTGTTAAAGCTCCTAAGAAGTCCAAGCTCTGCCATATATCCGCCTTGCCAAAGGCAAAAATGGCACAAGAACAGGTGCCACGTGGTTATACTGGATTCATTGGAAAAAACAGAGAAGGCACAACTCTCAAGAAAGATGGGATGCTTTACCTGTCCATCTTTCTGTACTAGCTAAGATAACCCTACTAGCTATCCTATCTAATAAAGAGGGAATATGCTAACTGACCCTCATGCCATCGTAAAGATGGCAGCACCCACAGCCAATAGGGAGGGAATATGCTAATTGACTGCCCTGCCTTCAAAATGGCAGTGCCCACAACCAATAAGGAGGGAATATGCTAATTGACTGCCCCTCCCTCAAAGATGGGGGTGCCCATAGCCAATAAAAAGGAAATATGCTAATTGACTGCCATGCCCTCAAAGATGGCCACGCCCACAGCCATAAGATGGCAGTGCCCAGTCCCCTCAGCCCTGCCAGGGCAAGGCTGGGCCCACCCCAGGTGGGCCTGGCCACTCTTCGCACCTACCTCTGGAGTCCCCCAGTCCCTTCAGCCCCCCAGCTGCCCAGGACTGCCCTAGGCTCAGGTAACCAGGGCTGGCCGAGGCTTGTGCTGCCGGCAGTGGCAGCAGCAGAGGTGTGATGGGACGTTGCCTCCCGCCCCTGAGGGCTCCTGGACTGTGAGAGGAGGCAAGCTGCACTGAGGGATCCCCCCCTCCAGTGCATGATTTTTCTTGCACCGGGCCTCTAGTAACAGATAAACTTCAAAGTCACTGAAGCTTAAAACACACAAGTTTATTGTTCATTCCTATAAAATCCTATTGACCAGAGGGAGATAGGCTTGCTCCATCCTGGGGCTCATTCCATTGGTTAGAACTCAGTCACATTATCCAATCTAACAGCAGGGGAGTCTAGAAAATATAATCTAGTGGTGTGACCAGGAGAAAAGGGAAACAGGTGGGTGGACATTTAGCTACATGACACATTCCAAAATCCTAACTTGCCTCATCCCTCCTCCCCTTGCTCCTCCTTTCATAGCATCATGGTCTTCTCTATCTGAAAAGAAGACACAGGTATAATATCTGCTCAGTCTTCATTGATAGATACATAATGTGTTATCCTTCCGAGAAGTATATCCATCTTAACAAAAGATTGTGTGATACTCAACTCAAAAAAACGATGTCTTGTATCAAGCATGTTAGCTTTCATTCTATTTGGCTGCATGTTAAGGATCTGTTCTGGACAAATATTTAGTACACTACCCATTTAGTAAAACACAGAGGCAATTTCCCTATAGTAACAAAATTATTATAGGTTTTTAGTGTTGCCCCTTTGCGTAGTGTTGGTCATAATTGATACTTTTGATGCTAACTCCTTGATTAGGAAAGAAACCCAATTCTAACATTTTATAATTTGTTTTGTTAAGTGTTTTCTAAAACTACACTGAAGCCGCATGTGTAAGCTTCTTGTATCAGGTTGGCTCAAAGCAGTCACCTCTGTTAACAGCACTGCTGCTCCAGGCAGTTTCTTTCCAGGTGTGGTCACCTGCAACTCTTCAACTCTACAACCCACTCCACAAGATTTGGCCTTGGCTCATCTACTTTAGGGGGGATAATGAAGCTGGTCCATCACTTACCCCTCACTTGGGAAGAATCAGCACAATCAATTACAATATTCAAATTTTTGGCAGTATAGATATTAGAATAGCTAAGCAACATTGAAAAAGGAAAGAAGAAGAAGAAGAAAAAAAAAGGATGCCATCCATGGCAAGAACCTAAACCCAGGAATGAGGAAGCCCTGGTTGCAGACCCTGCTGCCCCCCAGTTCATTGTAGACACTTCTGTCCTTTAGCCTAGGTTTTTCTATTTATTTATATATCAATAGTTTAGGCATCCATGGTATATCTTTCAGCTCTTTCCGACTCTGTGATTCTGTGAAGAAATCCCTGTTAGTGGAGTTTGATGTCTCAGAGGGAGATATATTTTAGAAAGCCATTCTCAGCCCCAGTCCACAAAAATAAAATACAAGTGAACTTCCAGATCAGACTCAGGCTACAAGAGAACCCATAGTAAATATTTTGCAACTAAAAACAAAGGAATATATTATCCTGCAGCCAAAGGCAATGAAAGCCCTAATTACTGCTTCTCCAATTGTAAATGGCTTTATAAGCAATCTGCTCAGGGTAATTTTATTAGTTCAAGCACCGTTCACAAGATCACTATGAAGAAATCAAAATTTGATGAAATTAATTTACCTATCACAGGAAGAATCAAGGGATGCTCAGGGGGGTATTCATTTAATAAACAAACTATATTTAAGAATAGAATATTATGGTAATCACTACTTATTAATGCAAACTTCTTTAGGGTTTTGCAAGATTCAAATGCATGTCTTCTCCTAACTAAATAAACATACATATTTGAGGAGCCCAGTCTACAATATTAACAGTCCTCCTGCACCAAAAATATTAGTCTTTCCCTCCTTTTCTGCCCGCTTCTGTGAGGGAGCCGCAGAGCATACAACTGCAGTGCCTAGCTAACCACGTAATTGATAACTCCCTACTCGGTTCACTGTGGGAATCTGTCAGTTCAGGTCTAAAGATACATACACACAACGATGAAAATGAACTTACACAAGCCTGTCTGTGGGCCGGGAAGGGCCTGAATGCAGTCGACATTTTGCTATTTAATTGGTTGGGGCTGGTTTACCAGCACACCCGTGTATTCCAGCAATGGCTCCTGTACTCTGACTCTTTTTGACAGACCTATTTAGTGAGGAGGAGATATTTTTCTCCCCAAGATAATTGCTCAAAATCATACTTTCAAAGTCAAAGTGATTCAAACTTGCCTGTCTATATTTTGCAAACACACAAGTTGGAAGGAATGCAAATTCACATCCCTATTTCTTAGGCAGATGCACTGCACCATAGGGGTTGTTTTTTTGTTTTGTTTTTTATCCTAGGAGCAATGAAGGAGAAGGAATCCAAACCCCACAGAACTTAGCCAGGGCCTGGCGTCACCTATATGGGGTCAGATCCTGCAAGAGGGCACATGTCACCCACCATAGGTCCAGCACCCGTCAGCGAGCGATGTTGGATCTGAGATGCCCCCTTATCAAAGTCTGGGGCTCTCTGTATTCTATGAGGGTTTCTTCAGCAGAGCAGAGGGCTGCAGGGTTGAAGTCCATGGATGTCCGAAGGAGCCATTTAACTGTGGGGTGGCATGTGGCATAATGGGCAAGGCAAGGACTTTGAAATCAAACTATCTTCAGTGCAGTTCAGGGGACTTACTTCATTCCTCTGCTCTTCAACATAGAAACAGCTGGTTCTAGCTACCCCTCGGGCTGTTTTGGACTTGAATGATGTTCAGTATGTAAACCATCCTGAATGCAGTGGGTGCTGCCTAGACATCTCCCTGCTTTGTCTCTGCTCCCCCCACTCTGCTTGGAAGACCCCACTGTAATTTCTTCCCTATTGGCAATTTGGGATCTTCACATAGAGATCATGAAATGGCTCAGCATTAGCACACACAGAGAAATCCTAAAGAAGGAATGTGGGAACAGCACTGGGAGGTGTGGGCAAAGCCATTTTCGAGGGCTAACACACTCAGGACACCATGTAGACTTCATGCAGATTTCAGGAAAGCCCAGTGGCACAGAGTTCTCCCAGTTAGAAGGGGAGCTCGGCACCAAGCCATGTAAGTCCACGGGAACAGCTTTAATGAGGCTGGAGGACTCTGGAGAGCACTCTTGCATTACAAACAAAAATACCCATGACCATGGAGCAAATAGTTCCTGTCCACAGATCTACACAAAAATCAAGAACCAGAAAGTGGGCCCAGCCATGGGACCTTATATAACCCTACTGCAACCGTTCCAAAAACATGAGATGACATGACCATTTTGCAGTGAGCTCAATCCTACAAAAGCATCTACCTAATAAAAGAGTAACATGCTAATTGGCCATACCTTCATGACGCCCACCAGCCAATCAGGAGTGAGTATGCAAATTAACCCAACAAAGATGGAAGATTATTTGCATACATGGGCACCAAGTGGCTGGGGGCAGGGCAGGACACAGGCCGCTCCAGGCCTCTGGGCAGCATGGGAATGTGGAAAGTCGTCTCCAGGCTGGAGCAGAAAGGCAGCTCAGGCCAGAGTGAAGGCGGTGCCAGCAGCCAGGGGAAGGAAGGCCCATTCTTGCATGAATCTTCATGCATCGGGCCTCTAGAAGAGTCATGATCTTTTAAAATTAAGGAGGACTTTCAAGATAGTGCTCTCCTACTTTTTCTTTTCTTGATGACAATAAACTCTTCTGCAAAATACTTATTTAAAAGGTAATCAGGACCTCTGTCTCCTTAGGAGAATTGAGCTGTGGGTAAGTAGATCTGGTCCTACTTTCAAGATCAAAATTCTGATCCTGATTTGAAATGATGTCAGGTGTGGTTCCCACAACTCTATCTATGGGATAATTAGACACAATGCTATCCCCATCATCAGGGTACCCAAATAGGATCCTATGGGATGGCGCAGATAAAAACGCTTTGTAAATGATGAAATAAATAAATAAACTATTAGTATTTTAATTGAGCTGGTTTGCCAGGCAATCAATTTAATTAACTGCAGCACAATTAATTGTGAAAATTGAGGTTTGACTCAGATCTTGCCAATTCAAGTGGCATTGTGTAGATTTGGTTACAGTCAAGAGAACTAAAATGATTCTAGAGACACTGTTGGAATAAAATTAGCCATGAACGTGTTCAACTCAAACAAAGTAATGGAAATGCTAAGGGAAATGAGTTGTGTTTGTCAACCTCTGCCTCAGTTTCTCCATCTGTAACATGGACCTACTTTATGATGAAGACTGACAAACTCAATGATGGTAAAGAGGAAGTATAATTATAGTTCTGCATGGATTGGGGTGGGAGTCTGAGGACAGAATAGCACGTGTTGACTTTTCCCACTGTCCTTCCCCCAGTCATCAATCACGTCTTTTGGATGAAGGCAAAGTCACCAATGCCATCATCCAAAGACGATGTGGCTCGCGAGGCGCAGTTTGCCAACCACTTTTTTAGGGTGTGGAGAAACTGGAACCCTTGTACATTGCTGGCAGGAATGTAAAATGATGCAGTCTGATTGTTCCTCAGAAAGCTAAAGACAGGATTACCATGTGATCCAGCATTGGATGTATGCCACTCCTAGGTCTATAGCTGAAAGAATTGAAAACAGGCGCTCAAGTAAATACTTGTTCATAGCAGCACTATTCACAATCGCCAAACTGTGGAAACAACGTAAATATCCACCCAAGGAAGAACAGATAAACAAAATGTGCTATGAAAACACAATGGAATATTATGCAGCCATAAAAAGGAGGGAAGCAGTGATACATGCTACAACCTTGATGAACCTTGAAAACATGCTAAATGAAAGAAGAGGGACACAATGGTCCTGTATGGTATGATTCTTTTTATGTAAAATGTACAGAGTAGGCAAGTTCATAGAGACAGAAAGCACTTTGGTGGTCCCCAAGGGCTGGGAGGAGAGGGGAATACGGAACAATGCTTAGTGGATACAGGGTTTTATTGTGAGGGGGTAATATATTTTGGAACTAGACAGAAGTGGTACTTGCATAAATTTGTGAATGTACTAAATGGCACTGAATTGTTGGCTTTAAAATGGTTAATTTTATGTTGTATGAATTTTGCCTCAATTAAACTGGGGGGAGAGGGGAGGAAGAGAAAGAGAAAAATGTCCCTGAAGTTTCCTTGCATGTTTGTCTGCTGCTGTCCAGAGAGAACTCATCCAGAAGTACCTGGGGTGATGGAAAGATGGGAGTGTCTGTCTGTCAGGAGGACAGGAAGGGGGTCCTGCAGGATAGCAAGGGACTCAGTCACCCTCATCTGGAGACCCCACAGCCTGTGCTGACCTGCCTTGTCCTCTGTTGTAATTTTCCTTCCTCTGAGCATTTCCCTCAGCTCAGTTTTCACCATTTTCTTCTTCTGCTACCTCCTTCCTCCTACCTCTCTGGTTTATATGAAGAGTGTACATTAAGCCCCTAAGGGGAAAAAAAAGGAATGAAAAGTTCCCCCAAATGAGGACATAAAGGAATGAAAAATTCCCCCAAATGAGGACCTGTGTGGAGAGGAGGTCCCTGGTGGGTTTTCAGGAGGCAGGAAGAAAGTGGGGGCAGGCTCATAACTAATCTCCCTTGGCTTCTGGAGTCTGGTTGGTTTGGCGGGCAGGAACAGGACCACCCTAAGCACTTTTGTGGTCCTAACAAATCAGGTAAGTCAATATTATCTGGAGGATTTCCCTGCCTCTGAGATCCCTCCAGGACTCTGGTTCCTCGGGGGAGACCATGTGGAGTCAGGGGTCTGCGCCTTCCTGCCAAAAGCCATCCTTCCTCTCCTCTCCCCTGAGCCTCCACCTCGCTGAGGAAGTTCTGCAGGAAGGAGTTGTTCAAAACAACATCTCAACTCAAAGATGGATGGGCACCTGACCTACCACTTACGGGGCAATGAGGAGGGTGCAGCCGCTCTTGGGAAAGTGCCTGAAGGCACTACAGGATTTGCGGGTAGAAGTGTGCGGGAGCCTCGAGAAACACCGATCCTCCCAGACCCGAGGAACTTCTCTGGGGAGCTGGTGTGCTCAGCCAACAGAGCAAAACACACAGAACAGAGGGTGTGGAGTCTGGGCCAGTGACTCCCCTTTGGGTGCCTAATACAAAGGAAACGACATAGGACGGGACTTGGGGGGCTCATACTCAGGAGACCTCAGCTCTCTAGCCTGCACGTTGACCTCTGACCCAGGTGTTAAGAAGACACTATAAATGGCAGCACTAACACTGACCTTACGAAAAGTATTTGAAGCAGAAGCTGCCGTACAGAGACCGGGTGTGGCAAGAGAGCAGCAGTAACTGCTGAGCGCCGAATGCCCTGGCGTTTTCTCTTTGTACTATTTTATCTCAGAGTCACACTCATCCAGGAGCCAGCTGATGGGTTGAACATTAAGGCTTGGTGATGCCCAGGCCACGGCCCTCACAAGTTGGGGATCAACCTAGATCCTTGATCTCAGGGATCCTGAGACCGAGGTGGAACTGCAGTGAAGGGATCAGGCTCTTCGTTCTGCATCAGCCACCCATTCTCCGCCTCCTGGGTCCCTGCTTCAGAAATTACTTGCCTCTGTTGGCTTCCCAGGCTGCCTCCATTTTGCGTTGTGTGGCTCTGTTAGTCATAGGCCCACCCACATCACCTGCTCCGGATCTGAGACTGGCCACACAGCCCTGGGTGCTGGGAGTGTGTGAAGACCAGGCGTGCCAAGAGCAAAAGCAGCCTCATTTGGTTCTCATTTCAAAACTACCTAAAAATAATCAGAAAGAAGTAGGTGTGTTTTGTAAGATGCTGGCTAGATTAAAATGTGCAGGGAGCTTTGCAAAGAGAAAAGCCCTTATTCATTCAGTTGTTTATTTGTTCACTCACGCCTTCATCCAAGAAATAATGATCGAGTGCCCGTTCTGGGCCATGAACTGTGCAGGCCACCCAACGATGGGCAAGGAAGACACAATCTTGAAACTTATACTCAGGTGGAACAGCATCCCTTAATGTTGCTGGACCCCAATACAGGGGAGCTGACTAAATGCACCACTGAAAGGAAGTGGCGGCTCCAGAGAACGGTTTCACAAAGGTTCCTGAGAATTGGCAGCTAAAAAGGCAGGAGGATGTCAAGTGAGCAAGGGTGGCAGGGCACTGGGTGGGGGAGTGGCTGACGGCTGTGGCTGCTGACACAGCTGGAAAAGGGACCTTACAGATCTAGGAGCCCCGGGCTTACCACGTGGCTGTCAGGTACACTTGTCACCTATATAATCTTATTAACCAATGTCACCTCCCCAAATTAATTTAAAACATAAATAAAAATAAAAGATGAATCCCCTCACTACATTCCCTTGCTCAAAAGCTGCCTATGGCTCAGAGCTACCAGTGGGGGAGGTGACACTTCCGGGGGGTGGGGGGGCTGGGAGGATGAACACTGGTCCTGGGGGTGGAGAAGGTGGGAGAGTAAAAATGCTTCCCCTTTTACTGTGTAAAGCAGGTATATGCAGACAGTATGAAAACAGATATGCAATATATCTGTGGCATTAAAATTTCAGGAAAATCATCTAAAAAGGCTCCTGGGGCTGGGAGGCAATAATAAAATAAAGGATTGAGAACCACACCAGGGTTTCCCATCCTCAGGACTGTCCTCATCTGGGCCTGGATCATTCTTGGTGCCAAGAGCTGTCCTGCACATTGCAGGGTGTTTAGCAGCAGCCCTGGCCTCTCCTCCTGCCCTTCTGCCGGAGCTGTGACAACCACCAATGTTCCCAGCACCGCCTGCTGTCCCCGGGGACACAATCGGCCCCTGTTGGGAACTCCTGAATCAGATGAGGTCAGTCTTACAAGTGCTCACTAAATGGTAACTATACTATAAAGCATAACAATTTTTTTGTTGTCTTTTCGTTTTTGGAGGGGGCCCTTTTATTGGCAGCAATAAATTCTGAGGGCCAAGCAGGTCTAGAGTTGCATGTAGAATAATAAAAGGAGAGACTCAGCCATGACAATAGCCTAGGCCTTTTGATGAAGGTCTCATCAGGAGAGAGGGAGGAGGCTTGGGAGCCCAGCCAGCAAGCCTAGAAATGTCCATCTCTCTTTGTGTCCAGAGAGGCCTCATTAAATTCCGCGACTGCGCTGGTGGAATTTGACTTGCAGCTGCGAAATTCAAGGCCTCCTCGGGCCTCCTGTGGACAGGAAGCTGGGGTAATAAATTGCCTCTGCTTCCCTGCCTGGGTTGCAGGCCTTGGGAGGTTACACCCTGAACATCCCTTCTGAAGGGTGGAGAGCCGAGAGACCCAACACCAGAAACTGAGCGTGGGTCTTGGGGTTTAACCAAGGGGTGATGGTGAAGTTAGGCTGAGGATTAGCTAGTTAGGCTGAGGAATTTCCAGCAGGTAACGCTTCCTGAGTCAGTAATATTGGGCTTTTGCTAAATCAAAACCAAACCAAAACAAAACCCTAAAGCAATTCCTTGTGCATCACACGATACATTAAAAAGTAATATATGGTTTATTTTGGTTGATAATCTTAACTATGATGGATGCATCGCATCACATCTGGGCCTGGTTCTGGACACTAGAGCCCCATTTCGCTGCAGAGGTTGAGTCTGAGTGACTCCCCCGGTTACTTAGACTCGGGAAAGCAAGTGCAGTCTGAGGCGTGTGTTAGGGGAGAAGCCACGTGCTGTTCAATTAAGATGTTTATTGATGTGACACATAAAACTCCCGTATTTTATTATCTGGACTGGAAGGTGGTTATTTATTGAACTGCACGTGGCTTCCCTGCTCCTGTGGGCTCCTTAGACATGGTTTTTCTTTAACACAGATCCAAAGGAACAGGTCCTCTGATGAGTATATGCCCCCTCCCACCCACCCAGCATCCCTCCGCTCTGGATTTCTCCCCTTCTTTCCCTTCTTCCTGGAGGCTGGTATAAACCAGGTGGAGTTGTCCTGGTGTGTTTGATGTGTGAAATCACCCTACACTTTCAGCCATAGCAGTGGTGAGAGAACACTTTCTGAAGGTGTTTTTTAGAAAGGTGAAAGGTTTTAGAAAATAATGTTCAACATTTGACATGAACTTTGTGTGAGTTTATCTTGCCTGAGGGGAATAGAGGGGCGGGGGAGAAAGGGAATGAACAATACAATTATCTTGAAATAATCCTAGGACTGGTATTGTGCAATGAAACAAACCAGGTGAAGGAAAAAGCAAACAAAATCCTACACACCCATTCTTTTCCCTATTGTGTTTGCCAGCGGATGTGGGGGCCTCAGCTCAAGAGTCCTGTGCTGTGCTCCCATCTTCATCTCCTGCTCCCCTATATTCATAGGAATTCGTGCTGCCAAGACACTGAGAGAGACTTTCATTTACTTTTCCCTCGGGGAACAGATTTCTCAATCAAACTCTGGATTCAAACTTTCATTTGGAAAACAAAACCACCTCTATCAAAACAACAAAGCCCTAAAAAGTGTGTTCTTCAATTTGGGAGATGGACATGGAAGGAAAAATTCTCTTAAAAAAGAAAAAGGAGCCCAGCCAGGTGTGTCAGTGGTTGAGCACTGACCTAGGAACCAGGGGGTCATGGTTCCACTCCCCACATGCCTGGGTTGTGAGCTTGATCTCCAGTAGGGGGCGTACAGGAGGCAGCTGATCAATGATTCTCTCTCTGATCACTGATGTTTCTCTCTCCCTCTCCCTTCCTCTCTGAAATCAATAAAAATATTTTGTTTTAAAGGAAAAAAGAAAAAAAAGGGCAGGGACTTCCTACTGATCAGACATATGGTTACAGAGGTTTGAAGAAATTGGCAGGTATACTTTTGAGAACACACACAAGTTCACTTCTGGTTGGTTAATTATTTAGTAACTTTGTTTTGTGTTGTTAACAAACAAAAAGTGGAGGTATGTCTAGAAGAATTCTACGTTTCTTCCCTTTATCACCTTCCCAGTCCTCCCAGCTGCTCCCTCCGTGGGGCGTAAGCACCCAAATGCCAACAGGACAACTTGCTTTACAAAGTGGCTTACTTACTCCTCACAAGGACCCATCAGAGAAGGGCTTAAGGGCCACATTTTCCCCCCCTGGATTTTCAATCCCTCATAAAGGGGGATGTGGCAGAGATTTCGGAACCCCCACTTTCCATGGGGAGGGAGCGAGAGGATTTTAATGAGTGAATTTGATGTCATTAACAATGCTGACAGCTGTTTAATCCCAGTGGAAACAACAGCTGAGTCCCAGCTGCAGGACAAATTATCAACTCTTCCGTGGGACCTGGGGACGGGACCCTGGGAATCCATGGCGCGTCTCTGGACGTACCTGCAGCTTTTGTCCATGACACAGTCATGGGGTGGGTCTGGAGTCTCTGGAGCTAATGAAATGACAGGAGGCCCTTACAGGAGAGGAGACTTGTTAAGCTCAGAGAACAGATTTATTAAATGGGCCTGTTCTAAGTTTGCCATTAATTAAAATTAAGAACCATTTTTTATGTTTCCACTGAATCACAGAGCATAATGAACTGAAGCAAAAGGAAATAATAAAGTAGGAGCCCTCCGTGACCCAGAGGCAGGGAGGAGACGGCTGAGCTTGCACGGGAAAGAAAATAGGCTGGGCGGCCGAAACAGAAACACGGGTGGGCTGTGCAGCACCCACGCTACCGTAGGGCACATGCCATTTCATTTAAACGGAACATTTAGACACCTGCCAATGACGGTAAATTTGCTCCTTTTTCACCCCTCCTCCCCCAGACATCATCATCAGCCTCTCTCTTCTGGGCTTCAGGTTCTTTTCTTTTTTTGCCCTGCTTGCTGACATCCTTCCGGTGACTATTTCTGCTGCTTTTAATTTGTAAAGTATTATAGATACAAATAACGTCTGATTAAGATCCTGCCTTGAAATATGTGGTGCTCACTTAGCAGACCCCATCTTATACAGGACTCCTGGATCCCTTCCATTCATTTATAATGCGAGGCTCTGAGCAGATGTCTTAAGTATTCTCTGTTACAAACAGCAACATTACATGAATTTAAATTTGGCTCTTTGTCTGACCGCCCCTCTGAGCAAGGCAGCTGACGTCCAGGGAGCCCTGTTTCATCTGGAAACGATGTCCCTGGTACAAGCAGGACAACCTGCTCTCTCGCATGAGGGCTGAGGCTGCTGCGGGTAAGGAGATCCTGTCCGCCAGTCAGATCAGAGTTTGCTAAAATGAGAGGTGGAGGAAGAAGGTCCTGTGCAAGCAGCAGGTGGACACACTCCGACCCGGCCTAGGAAGAACAGCACTGCTCTCTGAGCGAGTGCCTGATGTTTCCAATGGATCTTTGTAAACAGGCTATTGTGTTTGCACTATTGTCCCCATTTTGTTGATGAGGAAACTGAGGTCAAGGGAAGAGAAATGAATTATTTCTCTCTTTTTAGTATGTTACCTAAAAGGAGTTTAACAGATGTGTGTAAAATCCTCAGCTAAGGTTTCAAATCCAACATCATAAGAACAGGACACCAGAGATGTAGCTTAATGCCTGAACTTGAAAAACAATCCTAGGGGATATGGGGGATTAGTACACTTGTCCTTCCTTTTCCTTCTATTCTTCCGAAAAGCACACTTTACTCCATTTGATCCCGTGGTCCAATTGGAGTGTTTTATTTCCTTTCCACAAGAGTAGACCCATGAATCTTGGTCAGCTAATTAAATAGCCCATCTCTTGACCATAGTGATTGAATCAGAGATAAAGCATGTGACCTAAACTGGACTGGAATCTTCCCTGGGAGAGAAGCTAAGGCCTCTTGCTATTACTGATATTATATGAGAATGGGACTCTGGTCCTTGTAGTAACCAGGCAGAGAAACCCTGCTGTATAAAGTAAGCCACACTGATGGAAAGAGACAAATTATCTGATTATGTATTTGAGCCCCTGGATACAGCCATGCCTGAAGCTATAACTCCAAGACTCTCCAGTACATGAACCAATATACTCCCTTTTGTCATAAGGTAAGTTTAGTTGCCACCAAGAATTATGACTAATATGGGATGATAGAGCAGTGTAAGTGTACACTGTTCCATGAAAGTTCTGGACATGGGTATAATATACTATCTTTCTAAATTGTGTTCTTAAATTAATTCTCAACAAATTTCTCATGATTCTGGCACTGTGTGTTTTTTTCTTAGCTCTTCCCCATGCTGTTTCTTTTGGCTTGAGTGTCTTACTCATCTGCTTCCATATTTGGTGAGCTTCTATGCATCATCCAAGCCCTAGAGCAAACCTAAGCTCTTGGGTGAAATCTTCCTTGGTTTCACTAGATGGTACCAGTTTTCCCCAAAAAACTGTGAGCTATCTAGAGCCTGAGTTGTGTCTTATCCATTGTATGTTCTCAACAACAAGTACACTCCTGGGCATGAGGTCACTGTATTATTCAAAAACTAGAGACCTGATGAATGAAATTTGTGCAAGAGTAGGCCTTCCTTTCCCTGGCTACCAGCACCAGCTTCCCACCAGCACCTGGGACCCAGGCTTCCCTCGCAGCCCCCTTCATTTGGAAGGACATCCAGTCTAATTAGCACATTATGCTTTTATTATTATAGACTAGAGGCCCGATGCATGAAATTCATGCAAGAGTAGGTCTTCCTTCCCCTAGCTGCCAGCACCAGCTTCCCTCTGGCACCCGGGCCTCAGGCTTCCCTCGCAGCCCCGGCTTCGTCCCAAAGGTTGTCTGGAAGGAAGTCAGGTCTAATTAGCATATTACAATTTTATTATTATAGATATCTCACCGTGAACTGGAAACCCTGCCATCAAGGAGGCCTGCACTGTATTGGGCAGAGACAGGACTCAAAAAAAATTACAACAGTGCCGAGGTAAGTTCCATTGTGTAACTGAAAGTCACTGTGGTGATGTGGCTTTCAGGTGGCATGAATGGAAGTGGAATGCTCGGGGTGCAGGGGACAGGGCATTCCACTGTTTGCTGCTCAGCTGCTCAGACCACACCTGGATGTGTGTCCCAGTCTGGACTTAAATAGGAATACTGAGGACACGAGCATGAGACTGGTTGAATTACATCACGGTTTTCACACTGCTTATGACAGCTTTATTGAATATTGTTCACATACCACACAATTCCCCCATTTAAAATATACAAATCAATAGTTTCTAGTATAGTCACAGTTTTACAATGCTTACCACATCAACGTTAGAACATTTTCATTGTTCCAAAAGAAATCCCCCTCCTTTCGTTGTTACTCCCCAATCCCTCCATGCCCTCTCAGCCCCAAGAAACCACAAATCTACGTTCCATCTCTACAGATTTGCCTCTTCAGGACGTTCTGTATAAATAGAATCCCATGGTCCTCTGTGACTGGCATCTTTCACTTAATGTTCTCAGCATACTATATTTTTATCGTCATTAAAGCAGCAGGAACCCCCCTTCTTGCGAACAGTGTCTAAGGTGTACATAGAACCATAGGCAATTATTAAGAGGGGAATGGCTCTGATTGAACAGGCAGGACTGGGGTCCTGTGCTTTACTTTCTTGACTTTGTCCCCTGAATTAAGTAGCAAAAGACAAGGGCCTCTGGAACCAGAGAGTTGGGCCACTCATAGCTCCTACACAGTCCATCTGGGCATATACAGAGTTCTATTTTGTTGCACTTCGAAAGCAGAAGAAAGCCTTGCTAGTTCCAGTCTTTTTCTTTTTTTTTTAATTTTAAGAAACTGCCTTTTCCATAAAAGGGTATTATGTGACAAACATTCTAAGTCCCTTCTTATGGTAATACTGCACTTTGCAAATGGCTCGGATCCAATCCAATTGAAGATAATAAAATGAAACAATCTGTGCTATCTCCAATAGCTTTAATCTTCACCATGCTAATGATTCCTAAAACCAACGGGCATGGTTTAAAAAAAGAAGGAAGAAAAGACGTGCTCTGCTCTCCCTTCTTGGCAGCTGGGCCTCGTGCTTATTGTCACCAGCAACAGGGTCCTTGGAAAAAGCACCTGCTGCCCCTTTGCTCTGAGGTCAAAGTTCACATGTGAAGCAAAATGGTCACAGTCATCCTCGTGCCTCTCTGCTCATGGTGGTTAATAATAAAGCATAACTGCATCCATATGTAAGACTGCTGCCCCATTTTCCCGAGGTTGGCGAGAACTCCCCTAGAGAACTCCAGGACCTAGCCTGTCTCACAATTATCAATGACACTTTCTGTCCACCCCCACAGAATGGTCAGGGCTCAGAGCTCATGTTTCCTGCCTAGGATCAGCAGTCACAGTCCTCCCATTGGGCCAAGATGCGGATGGGGTACAGTCTCCAGATGTTCTGGAAATAATGGACTCATTCATTCATTCACTCATTCGTCCATTCATTCACACAGATGGATCATCTCCTACACACCATGCAACATGCTAGGAGTCTTGCTCTTGGAGAACTCAGAGGAAATGGAGATCACATCACATTTTTAATTTGTTGGGTTAAGCACTACATGAGAAGTGAGAACTCAAGACTGTGGGGGTAGGGGGCTCCCTGTTTGCTCCTGCTGCTGCCATGTCCCACGATGCTCTACTGGGGCCCATGTATGCAAAGCCACTCCCACTGGTTCCATCCTGCCCCTCCTGCATTTACAGAGCCCGCAGATTCTGAACTCTGAGCCTTTGCCTGCAGCCAGCTCCTGAGTCGGCTCCTGACCGTCACAGTGGTCCTTCATCCAATCAAAGGGAACCTAAGGGCCACTCGACTCTTACCAGCCAAATCTGTGTGGTCCAGTCTCAGCCATTTCCTGTGGTCAGTTGCCTTTAAAGCCTCCCCATTGTTCAGGGCAGGATTCATCCACGTGGAACACATTTTGGACACTGAGCAAGCTCTTCCCTTCCAGACACCATTTGGAACTGATGGGCTTCTTAGAGAGTGGCTACGTTTGGGAGATTAGGCTGAATCACATATGGGGTATCTCAAGGGCTGGCTAGTGACCAGGGAAAATTCTAAAATGGGAGACATTGAAACAGTGGATCAAAGAAAGCCTTTGGGTGATTTTTGTGTATTCCATAGATCCTTCTTCCATTGAGGTAATACTAGTGGTTAATATTAAAAATAACCAGATAATATTTACTAAACCTACTAAATACTAGACACATCCTACATATTTGATATATATCAACTTATTCAATCCTCATTACACTTCTATAAAGTAGACATTAATATTTTTCCCATTTCACAGATTTGGAAACTGAGGCACAAAAAGGTTAAGTAATTTCCCCAGAGTAAAACAGTTTTCTATTGGGATTTAAAACAAAACCATCATTTTCAATGATATTGATATGCCATTAAAATAACTATGAAATGTACTTAAGCCCCTTAAAAGTTTACACTTTTTTAATTCAGCAATTCTACTTCTGGAAATCTAATTTTATACAATAGTCAAATATTATATATTGTATTTATTAGTCTGAAGTGCTCACATGCTATTTTTTAGCCTTATTTATAAGGAAAATCTGGAAGCAATCTAAATTTTCAATATTAAAGGAATAAACTACAGTAATAGCCAATAAATGGAATTTATAGCCATCATTATAAATTATATTCATGAAGAGTCAATGATATCATAGAACTCTGCTATAATGTTAAGGTAAAATGTAGACCTGAAATGTCTATAGATGGTATGATCAAAATGGGTTCAGATGCTAGGGTGGAGATGTACAGTGAAAGGAGAAAAACAACGTTTTCCATCTGCTTCCACCCAAACAGCTATTAGGAAATGATTTGTTTGGGAGCAAATCTGTTATCTCCTCTTAACCTATTGTCTTTTAACACAGAATTTCAAGAAAACTCAACGTGGCACTTTTTTTTTCTGAGATATTTCATGTGGAAAAATAAATGATATCAGGTTTAATATCGCAGTTGGATAGGTAAAGCTAGGCTCTTTAGCTCATGGACGAGAAATGAAACCAAGCAAAAAAGCTTTGAATTCTCAGACCTGCTCACGCAGTGTATCTGGAATTGATGAGGCACACAGATATCACCTGGAGATAACTTTTTCTACTTGTTCTCAGGCTCAGAACCAAATCACAGCACCTCCCTCCTCCAGCTCTACTTTAGAGCAAATTGAGTCCAAATTAGATCACCCATTTTGTCCAATTGTATAAACCACGGCAATACTGTTTGGGAAAATCTAATAGTCTTAATCTAAGAACTGCTTCTGTGCCCACAATAGAATCAAACAAATAATCAATAAGCCTCTAGATATTATAACATCACTGAGTGAAGAGATAGAGAGGAGCAGAGTCTGTGTTTGCAGAGAGAGCTGCTTAAATGGAATCAAATCACAATTCAGCAAGGACAAAGCCAAAACAAACAATAGCAGTAACAACAAAACTGGGGTGAGTAACATCATTTGTTCTCCAGACTAACAGTCCCAGAATTTTCTAGTTGAAAGTGTTAGATTGTGATTTTCAATGAGGCAGGTATTTTCTTAAGCATTTAAAAATCTCATTCGACCTTCAACAGTAACTCTGTGGCATCATTTTACTGTAGAGTAAATCTGAGATGCAGAGAGGTTAGGTCATTGGCCCAAAGTCACACAGCAAATAAGAGGCAGAGATGGGCACTGACCCCAAGTTTTTAACTCACATTCACTTGAACTGCACACGGACATACTGACTTTGGAGTCAGCCACAATTCAGGGTTGCTTTCTCCATAAATGTAGGCATGTTGACAGTATCTTCAAGGCTCAGTTTCTTAAAATGGAAGTAACAACATCAGCCCACGTATCAAGTGTGAAGTGTGATGTCTGGTACAAAGGCCATACTCAATAACTGTTGGCTCCTAATAGCTTTATCATTACATTACTCTAATCATTACCAGTAAATAAATAAATAAATAAATAAATAAATAAAGCATGCCTTTAATAAAACAACCATAAGCAAACTCTAGTTCCTTAATACAATAATGATACACCTGCTTAAGTGTTTAGGAGTCAAGTGAGTTATGTGTGCAGCTTATTTAGAAATAAATAAAAAATGAGATGGATGGATGGAGAGAGGGATAGATATATGCATAAAATGCAAGTAGAGAGAAATGTTAACTGTCAAGTGTAGGTGATGGCTATATGGATGTTTACAATTCTTTCAGCTTTTAATAAAATCTTAGAAACATAGCAATAAAGAAGACGAGGATACAATTGGGTGACTCCCATGACATAATGATGAACAAACACAGCCAGACACTGAAGAGTGCACCCTGCATGACTCTGTTTATAGAAAATTCGAGCACAGAGAGCTATGGTGATGGAAATCAGAACAGGGCCAGCTCTGGCGGATGGTGGGATTTACTGATTGAAAATGGGGCACAGGTAACCCTTCTGAGTGTTGGAAATGTTGTCTATCTTGATCTTGTCTATCTTTACACGGCTGTATAAATAAATTACAACAGTCAAATATTATAAATAAGTAAAAGTTCCTGACCTGTCTATCTAACATGCATGCATCTTACCATATGTATGAAACACCTCAAGTTAGATTCTGAATCTCAAGCAGCTCACATTTCAGAATGCCCTCCTCTCTCTGTGCCAGAATTCTTTCTAGGCACTTTCTGATGCATTCACTTGGAAAACCATTTCAGAGAATTGTCTGACAGAATACATTACTTAAGCCTTTAAACGCAATGTGAAGCGATCTCAGTTTCTTAGAAAATGACTGTCATCCCTGGAAGTAAACTGGGCCTACGAGGAAATCACCAATGTGTCAAAATCCTCAGCCACCCAGTTGTCCTTACCCAGCACACTTGGGCCTTTTCTTTCCCCCTTCACAATCAGATTTATTCCAGAAAAAAATGGGTACCCCCACTGACTCGAAATGTCTACCCTCTGACGTAAGATTCAGCCATGGAGATGGGAAAGAAGATGCCACCTCCAAACCATACTATATGGAGACTCACCTACAGAGTGAGTGTCCATGTAAAAGAACATACTACTCACAAGGCAAACGTCTCCTCTCTTGTTCGAACCCCAAGACCGTCCCTTTCCAAATCTTCCCTATGGCCTGGCCCATTGGATCTCAGGGAGAAGGCACAGGCTTGTTCAGGAGTGCCCTGAATGGAGGTCCTGATGAGAGACAGGAGAGCTGTCTCCAGCAACAGAGACCTCCAATCTCTTCCAATCTGCCAGTGACATAAATTTGAAAGACGTGCCTCCTGAATGCAGGCAACATGAGTGCACGACGATTTCTGGATAAGCAATAAAATGGAAGATGTAGAAGAAATAGAGATGAATTAGGATCCAAAAGGCCAAGACTACTCATACCATAAAAAGTGGGGAATTTTTTAAAAAAAATACAGAGACCCAAATTTCTCTCCAGACACACTAATCAGAATCTCTGGGAGTGGCGCTGGAGATCAGAATCTCTGGGATCCTCTTGCATGTGAAAGATTGAGAATCAAAATCTTTTTATAAAGAGCCCCTTAAGAGGAACAGGCCCTTTCATGCATCCCTTTACCAACTCACCCATCCATCTATCCGCCCACCTGTGCATCCATTCTATAACGATACTAGTATACCTGCTGAGTGTCTTCTCTGTGCCATGCAACAGACTATACTTTCTTTAATGTTTAAAGACAAAATTCCCTTACACCAACAAGTTTTACAAAGAACCACACTGACTTAGCTACTCTTAATTGTATAAGCATCAGTCCAATCATATGATCATCATTAAAAACCACATATGGTATTTTCCCTACTTTTCTCACTAACCACTATAAATCTATTTTCACTTATCACCAACCCTGCATTAAGAACTGCCTGGGTTTTAGGGAGAGTATAATCTGAAACATAAGCACTGAATGCTTTGCTTGAGTCTCTTTTTCAAGGAAACTTGTACATTTATCTGAGAATACTGGAGTCTCAGGGGTCTGTAGATGGGCAAGCACCTTTCTATGGAGTTGATTACTTTCTGAGACATCCAATTATACGTGAGTAATATCTTTCCCCAAAGATACTCTGCAGAGAATCCACTGTGGATTCTTCTGTTTTTAGGAAGCTAAGATAATTTGGGTGCCAAAGCAAGCCCCATAGGTTCTGAAGTTATACACCATTAAAATAGAGTCTTCAAAGGTGTGTGTGTGTGTGTGTGTGTGTGTAATAGATATGACAATGGAGGCAGAGATTCAATAAAAGATTATGCTGACTTTAGATGAAAAAATTAAAATAAAGCAAATGAATTGAAAAGATGTCCCTGAGCTTAAAATGCTCCTTTTGAATTAACTGCTATTTACCTCTGTCATACAGTTCTACACCCAATAACGGAAGGCATACGGAATTATTATGATTGTAGTACTGTATTGTGTTTCCTTATTTAGTTCTCTGTCCCCTCCAGATAGCAAGATCCCAGAAAGCAGAGACCGTTTTTCTCTTTCTCACCATTGGATCTGTTCTGTGCCTGACAGTGCCTGACTCAATAAATTCCTGCTAAATCATGGATATACATCCTTTTCTAGTAAGAATGTGACAAAATGAGACAGTTGTTGCAATTTCTGATGCCTTCCACCTAAAGCAAGTGACTGGTTTCCATTGGGTAATAGTCTCCTTTCACTTTAAGTACTGAGGTGGTTAGAGAACAAGTAAGATAACTGAAGAATGAGTACTGTCAGCCAGTCACTCAGCAACCAACACTGACTTACTTTTAATGTACCACAGACCAGCACTTTACTGAAAAAGAGGAAGCCCTGGCCCTATAATGTTCTGTCATTCCTAGTCGGAGGCATGGGTATTTTTTTTATCTGTGACCCAATTCATGGCCAGATTGGGGGTCAAACATTGCAAGTCAGGTATTAGTGATTCTCTGCACCAAAACATGGGTGACAGGAATTGATCTTGCTGCCCTGGTCTAGTCTCTGCTCAACAACATACTCCTTTGTCTCTCACCCCTATGACATTTGATTTAACCAGTGTTCCTTTCAACTAGTCTGTCCCCCCATGCACCATATACCCACTAACTGACACACCTAAGGCGCAGACAACACTGGTATTAATCATCCAGAAAGATTGCCCCTCACGCACATCCTTTACTCCCAACTTTAGCTGCAAATTAGAATAATTCAGGGAGTTTTTAAAAATCCTGATGCCCAGGCTGCACCCTAACCCAACTGAATAGGACTCGCCAGAGGATGAACCCACACACCAGGGTTTGTTTACCATTCCTTGGATGATCGCAGTGTGGTTGAGAACCACAGAGGGAGCCCATTTCCCCCACTGTCTCAGATGTATCAGTCTATACATCTGGCCTTGGACAGCCTTCTAGCCTCGTCGATGTCATATTTGTATGGAGTCTCATCAGCATCTGGACCTCTACTCTATTTTGCACACTTGACAAGCTCTTGGATCTTCAACCAAAACATGTGCTTTCCTATCACATTGAGATTCAGCACTGATGGTTCTGACATCCTGCGGGGAGGCTGATGGGAGGATGAATGAATAAATGAAAACAGGGATGCCCTGACCAGTTTGGTTCAGTGGATAGAGTGTCGGCCTGCAGACTAAAAGGTCCCAGGTTCGATTCCGATCTAGGGCATGTAACTTGGTTGTGGGCACATCCCCAGTAGGAGGTGTGCAGGAGGCAGCTGATCGACGTTTCTCTCTCAGATGTTTCTAACTCTCTTTCCCTCTCCATTCCTCTCTGTAAAAAAAGAAAAAAAGAAAGAAAGAAAATAGGGATGAAAGGATGGACAGTTAATTGGGTGAAAGGATGGATGGATGGACAGATGGACATCTGAAGAGTTAACCCTGTGAAGACTTCTATTGCAGCATCTGAGTTATTTTATCATTCTTTTCACATGTTTGTGTCCTCAACTTGATGTTAAGTTCCACAAGACAGAGACCTGGAACTTATCTGTATTTATTTTCTCAGGACCTGGCATAGTACTTGGCTGGTGGCGGGGACAGCAACAGGTAAAAAATATATGCCTTTTGAAAAGAACTGACTTTAGTTCAATACTCTTATTTCTAAGTCTATCCAATATCCTTCCAAGAATAGAATTTCTTGGTAGGGAGAAGAATGAAAATCTTGAAATAAAGATGCTCTGTGTATATTTTACCTTCCCACTGTACAAAGAAATAGCTAATGGTGAGTTCTGTTTTTTAAAAAAAATCAATTGGAAAATGGCATTACTGATCTCAAGAGAAAGTGGGTAGATAAACATTTAAGAATATTAGGTTATTTGATAGAACTTCCTCTTTTCACTGATGGGAAAAGGAAGGCTTAGCAAATAACTTATTCAACACCATGAACCCAGAACTCTTGTCCTTCCCATCCATGCTTTTCTCTTGAATTGAAGAAAGAATTTTAAAATTCCATAACCCTCTAATTCTTCATCTCCTGCCCCAAACATGATCTTTTTTTCTGATCAAACTACCCAAAGTGGCATTGATACATCGGTATTTTTCACCAACCTGATAGGATCCCAGTGACCCCTGCCAACAACATGCTATTTACATTTGGGTCGTTGGAGAGTACAAGGAAACTAGTGAGTCCTTGCTGGTACCCACCGGTGGTGTGAGGAAGGAGCCCCATTTCTCATGAAAGAGAGGCACATCACTGTTAAAAATGCAGTCTGGGTACTTTGGAAAGTATAAGGCACCATAACTTCCCAAATTGGCAAAAACTACCTGCTATGGATTGTAGTAAAGTGTGTTTTTAAATTATTTCAGAACCATAAAACCTCTCCATAGAGAGTACTTTGAAACTGCAAATTAAATATAGAACCTCTATGAACTGTATCCATTTTTACAGTAAGTATATATTTCCATGGGGGTTTGTACCATCTTTTTTGTCTAGTTACACTAGTTAATAATGCAGTGAATTTGCAGTAATAGAGTAAATGTTATTTTGATGACACTACTTGATTAAATTAAAGACGACATTAAAGGGACCATTTCAATAAAGAACCGAAATATCCAGAAGTAACTGGGGCTGAGTGTTTAAGTCAGCTAGTCTGGCGGTCTTAAAGGACCAAATGGAATTTCCTTCACCCTGTGAATGATGAGCGAGTTAAGAAACAATAGGACCAAATAATATATGGGAGAATATGAAGGCTCAGAATCCAAGACCCAGGCAATTTTAGTTATTTGAGGCAAGTATGCCACTCACAAGAAAACAGCCCGAGTGGCCTTGGGAAAATGTAGAAATGCATTAAGCAAACGGAAAGCAAGAGGGCACTGAGATTTGTAACAAAATGTGCTGATGTGGTGACAGCGAGCTGAGTTGTTACACAAACAAAAGAAAGGGGAAGATGTGGGATTAGTCATGCCTCCCCTCTCCCCCTGCCAGCCGCCCACCCCACTGTCTTCTCTGCAAATTCACAAATGCAGGCATGAGCCACCCACACCTGTGCAGGGAAATCTTTGAGACTGAAAAAGGAGAAGCGAGTCCTAATTATTTCTTTCAGGCCCCTGTTCCTATGGCGCTTGCAAATAAAAGTTTTCCTGAGTGAGATGTTCCCGTTCATAAATCAAGCGACTGTTTGAAAATCCCTTGACTTAAGTTCTTAGAGACAGACTCTCTGAACAGACATTCCTGGGCAACGTGGCTGAGTTACAAATCACGGGCGTTCCACCAGAAGGAAGACCCCAGATGAAAGGTGTGTGGTGGGTGAGGCCTCCAGGTCTCACAGAAATACCTGCTTTGGCACTTCAGCCCCAAAGACAGAGACCTCTCTATCTCCACAGTGGGCCACCAACTGCTGACATGCTCAAGCCCGAAGCACTCATAATTGTGATTGTTTTTACAACTAAAGGGAAATAGAAACGAAACCCTCAGTTCGAGCCAATATAACTCTTCCCTGTGAGCTCCAAAGAACATCATTAGATGCGAAGTTTTTCTCAGATAATTTATCTGGTCGTCATGCATGTGGGCATCCCAGCATAGCGATTTACCTCCTCACAGACAGGGGTGGTAGCATGGTTTGTTGGAAAAGCCACATGCCCCCATGGATTGGCTCTTTAATTGGAAATACCTCACAATGCAATTCTCGTGGTGTATTTGACTTTCTGCGTATAAACCTGGATTCTTTATTATCTTCCCAGCAGTAAATCACTTAGAGACAAAGCATGATATAAAACATCACATCAGGCAACTCTATTAAATAAAGTACAGGGATAACAGACATTCTGGTACTGAGCTCTTTAAGGCTGAACAGAACCCTCAAGCTGCCAACAAACTTGTTCTTGTTGACGATACCCATGTACTTGGAAGAACAGCAATTATTCAGAAGCAATGGCAAACTTTCTTTTTTAAAAACAAACAAACAACAAAACATATTTTTATTGAGTTGAGAGGGAGCGGGAGAGGGCGAGGGCAAGGGCGAGGGCGAAGGAGAGGGAGAGGGAGAGGGAGAGGGAGAGGGAGAGGGAGAGGGAGAGGGAGAGGGAGAGGGAGAGGGAGAGGGAGAGGGATAAAAACATTGATGTGACAGAGAAACATGGATCCGTTGCCTCCCGTACATGCATCGATTGTGAATTGAGCCCACCACCTGGGTATGCGCCCTATTCCGGAATTGAACAGGCAACATTTAAGTGCATGGGAAGACGCTCCAACCAACGGAGCCACACTGGCCAGGGCAATGACAAACTTTCTTGAGGAAAGTTCCTATTTCTCGGAATTCTGAGAGGCTCAAACCTACGTGTTTGAAGTATGTCCTTTGACAGTTTCCAGAATGGCAGCACCCCCGGCCCAGCCCCTGCTGACTGCTGTCTTTCCCCCTGAGGATCTGGGAAAGTGCACCACAAGCACGAGGTGCACTTTCAAAACACAGAAACACAAAACCAACTTTGATGCAGGCTCAAAAAGGAAAACAAGTGAACACAGAGGAATTTTAGGGCAATGAAACTACTCTATGATAGCGCAATGAGGGATTCTTGTCATTATACATTTGTCCAAACCTAGACACCAAGAGTGAAACCCGATGCAAACCACAGACTTTGGGGAACTGTGCAGATGCATCGGCTGTGACAAATGTGCTGCTCCGGTGGGGGATGTTGGCAGTGGAGAGGTTGAGCATGTTGGGGGACAGGAGGTACATGGGAGCTTTCTCTACCTTCCTCTCAATTTTGCTGTGAATGCAAAACTTCTCTAAAGAGCAAAATCTATTCAAAAGAGTTAAAACAAGTCTAACAAAAAGCATACCTGAAAACCTATGGTGGTAAAAAATGTCCAGTCCCTCCTTCAGCATAAAACCTCTACTTGAGAACTTCATTCTGTCCTGACTGCAGTCCACACTCACATGGTCCAGTAAAAATCGGGTCTCTTTTGGCACAAGTTCTCTGCGACTTTAGAACTCAGGCTCCTCACTTGCCTTGCTTGATCAAAGGGTCTTAGCGCACCCCAACCCACCCCCTCAATGCTTCTCCTGACCAATCACACTGCCACGTGTATGTGGGAAACATCTGTTTTAGACTCTGAGGCACATTTGGTTGCATGCTTGTGAAGTTAAACTGACCATCATTTGAGAACCAGCTCTCCAGCTCCATCCGAACTATCCCAGTGTCTGACACCTGCAGTCTCTCCTCCTCGCCCTGTTTGTAAAGTCTCCCTTTTCTGTGGGAAAAAAATCCTGAACAGCCTTCAACTGTCATCTCCTCTCTGCAGAGCTCCCTGATCAAGAAAGAACAAACTGATCAAGTGTCTGTTGCTTCCTGCAGCACTTTACGTCATTGTTATTATCACTCCCACAACCACCCTCCATGCCCATATTATAGGAGTTTGTATATGTGCCTGTACTCCTATACCAAAGGGTCTTTGAGGCCAGAGTCTATATCTTAATTGTTCTTATTTATGTGTCTATTTCCAGTTCCTGGCATGGATTTGGCATATTGCTGATGCTCCACAAATACATAAGGGAAATTGGGAAATTGGACATTTGGGCAGCTACATTATTTCTACAAAGCCACTAAGATATCATTATAGATTTTCAGTAAAATATAAGTTTCACCATCCATCTATCTATGTATCATTTATCCAACCATTCAACCATTCATCCATCCATCCATCCATCTACCCAGCCATCCAACCATCAAAAAAATGTGCAATAATACCTACTCTGCCATGCCTTTTTATGGGTAATAAAAAAGAAAAGAAGAGATGAATAGAAAATGAGTAAGATGTGGTCCTTGCTTTGACATATGTTGCTGCTGAATAGGAGAAATAATATTTGAAAGCAAGGACCATGACTTGTCCATCTTTTTGTCCCCTGAAGCATCTCATGCAGGGACTTTTACTCAGTAGCAATCAGTAAATGACTATTGAATTAATGAATGAAAACAAATACAATATAAGGCAGTAAGTGAAAAGTGTCAAATAAATGCAACGACAAAATGCTGCAAAAGAGTGGAGGGTGGATTGATAGCGTCCAGCAGCGCACTGCAGGGAAGATGGAATTTGAGCTGGGATAGATGGGCTGCTCACATTTGAAGGAGGGTGAGGAAAGCAAAGCATTACAGAAAATAGTTTATCTACCCATGCAGGCGGCTCTGTATGTCATTGCCCATCTCAATTGCTTGGCAGAGGAGTACCTCAATAAGCCTCTTCATGTAGAAGTAGATACCTGCTGGGCATTAGTCTGAAGTGAAGGGAACAATTTTTGCCCTCAATGAGTCTCCCAGGGCAATAATCTCTGGAGAAATCCAGTGATAAATTAGGGGTGTGAAGGATGGTGGACTGTACCATCAAACAGCAATTTAAACTGCATGGAGTGGAGCAGAGGTCCTAAACGGGATGAACAGGTTTCTAATTTGACAAGTTCTGAATCTTGTGTTTCCAATTAGCAGCATCTGTTTGCTTGCAATTAATGTGCAAAGCCCTTAAAAAGAGTGTGTTCTCTAAGTTAGGTTATACATGCCCCCCTACCTTGCACTTGTGCCTACATTATTGATATGTTTCAAAAATCAATTATCTTACATCAGCCCAGTCTAGATCCAAAGGACAATATTTGGACTGTTATTTGCCCAGTTTGATCAGAACAAGGGCTGAATTTTCCAAGGACTCTAACTTAGGAGGTTTGAGTGTCAAGAGTGGTCATCTATGGTTTAATTAAAGTCAATCTAGTTAGTTTAACCATAATCACCAACACCATTACCACCAACAACAACTTCTGAAAAAAAATTCCAGCTTGGCTGGTGTGGCTCAGTGGGTGAGCATTGAACTATGAACCAGGAGATCACTGGTTCAATTTCCGGTCAAGGCACAAGCCTGGGTTGTGGGCTCCGTCCTCATTGGGGAGCATGCAGGACGCAGCCGATCGATGATGTTTCTCTCTCATCAATGTTTCTATTGCTCTATCCTTCTCCCGTCCTCTCTCTGAAAATCAATAAAAACATATTTTTTAAAATTCCCAGGAAACAAAGCAAAATCAGGGAAATGAGCAATTTGTCATGAGCTCTTCAGCATTGCTAAAGCTTAGCTGGCCTGTGCATCCTGTGATTGGCCTTGGGTTTCCCTTGGGTTCCTGCCTCCCTCTGCAATCCATGAGTTATTCTGGAAGCCTGAGAAAGTACTCACTCACTCACTCATTCAATAAACACTTACGGACTGCTAAGTCCTCTGTTGGACCTAGGGATACACTGGTTAATGAAAACTAACACGTGGCCTAGGATCTTAGTGTCTAGTGGGAAAAATAGGAATTTATAAATGAAAAAGAAAACATGTAAAATCACAGCTCAGTGCATTGCTATCGAGAAAAAAATGTGTGGAATCATGAAAACTTATAGGAAGATTTAATGCAGTCAGGGAAATATTTCTGGAGAGAGTGACAATTAAGTCAAAATAGAAAGAATGAATATAGACAAAGAAGGAGAGAGAAGAACATGTGTAAAGGCCTTGTAGCAGGAGGTAGCAAGGAAAGCTCCAGAAATTGAGAGGAAGGTAGCAAGGTAAGAGGGCAGAGAATTAAGGTGAGAGCAGTGAGAAAGGAGACTAAGGAGGTAGCCACTAGATCATTGGATGGTGTGGGGAGGGGGGAGGGGAGTAGGAGTTGTGTAGGAGGTCCATCTTTATCCTAAGAGCAATAGAAAATCACTGGTGTAGTTTCATTGTGGGTTGAGAGGGGTGGGAATAGCATACCCAGATGTGGTTTTCAAGGTCACTTTGGCTATGTTTGGATAATAGCATGGAGGGGGAACCATCCCCCTGCTGGCTTCAATTGCCCCCACCCCCTTCCATGGCAAGAAGCTGCTACCTGCCCTTGCCATGATGATGCCAGACACTGCCTCTTGTCCTGCTCAGACCTTTCCTGCCATCTGAAATTCTGGCTGAACCCCTTCATGGACTGTGTATGTCCCTCTCTGCCCCCTTCCATAGGCCCATGCCTAGTGCTCCCATCACCTGGCTCCAGGTACAAAGGACAGTAGTCTCCCAGGTACAATATCTCTAATTCTATTGGGGATGATTCTAGAACAAGACCAACATCAAGTAAGTCATGGCCTCCTGGAATGGGTATTGCTATAGTAATACAGTGGCTGTAATGAAGGTCTATTGTTTTTGTCTTTTAAATAACCATCTTACTTTTTCTAGCAATAATATATCTTTTTCCCTCTATCACTCACGATCTATATGGCTTGGGTTAAGCTGATTTCATCCCCCAGGTGCAAGGTAGCATTTATTCAGGTCCAGACAGGGTTATAGTGATTGGCTCAGGGATTGACATGAGACCCACTAAGAGCCAATGAGAGTCGACTGTGGGAGTGCTGGACTTCTCTTTTCCACCAGTGATCCTTAACCATGAAGGATATGGGTTTGTGTTGGCCACCTCTGTCCTCCTGGACTGACCCTGTCTGAAAATGAAGTTTACGCAGAGGAAGGCATATGAGAAAGATGGCGAGAAACAGAATTATGACATCATCATTTGATCACCCGTGTCAAAACATGCTCCATCTATCCCTTAGCCTCTTGGTTCCAGGAGCCAGTAAATTTCCTATTTTTTGGCCGAATCCAGTTTGAGGTGGGTTTGTCCTTGTTCACAACTGAGACTAAGAATAAAAATGAAAATGTGAGCCTCATCTTGTCTCTTTTCCTCGTTGCCCACTTACAGATGCTGCCACTCCACCCATGTCTTGCCTGGGAGTGAAATTAAGGGAGGAGCAGGAGGAGGGCTGGGAAGAACTCTCTGAGTGAAGCCCTTGGGCCTTCAGTCAGCACACCCCTGGCGAACACCTGGCACTATAATGAGAGGAGCCAATCAGATCCGCAACCAGGAAAGTCTGTTTTTCCCCAAGGGTGTCAACCTTCTTCAAGTTTCCCAAAGTCCTGGGCGTGATGCCAGCAGATCATTTTAAATTTCTTTTGAAACACCCAGTTTCATCACTGTCAATGTCCAAGAGGAACCATTATTAAAATGCTCCCAGATCAAAATTGTTACCCCACAAATCGGGAGTCATTTTAAGTTCAATCGATTATGGGTGTAGAAATCCACAAATTCTGCTACGTGAAACCTGTGTGCATGTGTGCCTATGTGTGGTGTGCCTGAACAGGAAAAACAAATTAGACTCTGAATAACCAGGGTTTTGCTTTGTCTCTCCTCCTCAAATTCAAGTGCACCTGCTACAACTTAGCATTCCACCCAATATCCTATTTCATCAGCAGCTGATAAGACAAACAAGCCCCTTCCTCTCAGAACAATGGCATGTCACTGTGCATTTCCAGTAACAAGCATTAAAACGTGGTCCACTTTTCCTTTTCCTCAAGGAAATAACCATTGACTAACTCCCCCTAACCCCCCCCACCCCCAGGTAATGCATTTAGCCTGAAGACTACAAATTCAATCCAAAGACTGGCAGGAAATATTGGAAAAGGATGGATGAGACAGGCAATCTATAATCTATCAAGATGGCAAAGATGGGATCCTTCTGACTCTAGTTTTTAACCAACACCCAGTATTTGGTCATTAAGAATTAGCCTCCAGTGTCATGGCCTGGGTTTAAATGTTGGACGGCACTTGCTGCTGCAGAGCCCTAGAAATTCTACAAGCCTCAGTCCTCTTATCTGCTAAATGGGAATATTGCAATTAAGTTAAAGAACGCACGAAAAGCTCTGAGTAGATCCCCTGCCTGGCCCATGACAAATGCTAAATAAACATTGCTGTTACTATTAAGGAGGTAGGTCCAAGAGCCAAAAAGTTATAGAGATGTGGAGTGACATGTGCAATCCACAACTGAGATTTCTGTCCAGCACAGTGAAGCCCACACACAAGCCCGCCATCACTGAAGAGGAAGCTTTCCCTGGCCCTCTTGCCCTGTGGGTGCATCGAGGGCAGCTGTGGCATTCACTTTTGAAGAAGTCACACAGACACCTCAATGCGTTGTCCAGATGGAGTTAACAGGAGACTTGGAGAGGGGGATTAAGAGAATAGGAATGTGCTCATCTGTGAAATTAAAAGTAGTACAGCATGACATACAACATTATGTGTTGGGGTTAGTCAAAAGCAATAATTAGGCTGAGTATGACTCTGAACACACTCACGGTCAAACAAAAGCAATTCAGCTGAATGAGGAGAGCAGGTTCCCTCCAGAGGGAAAACAGGAGAAAGGCTGAGATGGCCTGGGAAACCAAGCTGCAGGGACCCACCCGATGGAAGGGGCCAAGCACTGTATTAGTTTTGTATCTTGCAGCCATAACAGATTCCCATCCACTTAACACTCCACATCCATTTATCATCTCACAGTTGCCGTGGTTCTGAAGACCAGGCCCAGTGTGGCTCAGATGGGTTCTCTCTTGGTGTCTCACAAGGCCAGAGTGTCACCCAGCCCAGGTGTCAGCCTTCGTGGATCTTATCTGGAGGCCTAGGGAAGAACCTGCTCCATAATCACTAGGGTTATCGGCAGAATTCAGTTCCATGTGCCTGTAGAACTGAGACTCATTGTGCTGTGGTTGGAAGCCTGAGGTCCCCATTTCCAGTCAGCTGTCAGTGGAGCTGCTTCTGAGTCTCCAGAGGCACCCATATTTCTCACCACGCAGCCCTATCTTCAAAGTCAGCAGGATACATCAAATCCTTCTCAAGCTTGTCATCTCCGCCTCCCCCTCTGCCACATCTCCCTGATTTCCTCATCTGCCTTCCTCCAGCTCTGAAGGCACTTGTGGCTACACTGGACCTACCCTGAAAATCCAGAATAATCTCCCTACTTTAAATTCAGCTCATGGGTTATCTTAATTATCCCTGCAAAGGCCCTTTGTCATGCAACACAATACAAGGGAGTAGCAGCAGGGGGTCAAAGGTCTGCCTACTACAGGCCCTAAAAATGGCTCCTCTGATAAATGGGTGCTGGCACCTCTCCCAGAAGGGGAACTCCCAAGGTGTATGCTGCTCAGACTGCAGGCAATACATCAGGAGATCAGGAGGCGGAGGGAACCGAGCCCAGCTGTCAGGGGCGTCCATAAAACAGGGAACAGAGCTGTCCTGGGGATCGAGGTTTTGCAGGACTTGGGAGGTTTTTAAAATCAAAATGCCATCAGAGACTTACTTTGGACTCTTTCATAGGAAAGTGCATTTTTCAGTCTGGCCAACCAGAAAACATACAAGTTCTGAGATCTGAGGGGTGTGAGTTCTTATGCAACATCACAAAGCCATCAGGAAACTCCTAAAAGGGAGACAGGCAGATCTCTGGGGGCACAGTGACAGGTCTCCTGATCAGTCACAGTGAAGAAATAGCAGCTAGCACCACAACTGGTTGTGGGCAAACCTACTATCCGCCAGGTAGGAGTGAAGAGCTGCATTTCTGGCACGAGTACCCCCATGGGGAGCAAATCAAGGCCCCGTGGTTTGCACAGGGTAACACAAAGGCCCACACAGATTTAAATTCCACTGTCTAATTGTAAAGCCTGCCCTCCATCCTCTAAACAACCCTGCAGGCTGCCAGCCCATCTCGCATTTCTTAAGTTCCTTCCTTCCTCCCTGTGTCTTTGACTTCCTCCAGAATGTCCTTGGACCTAACACCTAAGAAATAATGATTTAATTATTGGTGTTTTTTCAATGACATAATTAAATATCCTCAGTGAGATAAATCAACCTGAACCTGTTCAGAGGACGCTTATGAGCTGCCCTGGAATATTTTATTTTGGGGCTTCTTATACACATATTTTGGCTTTTGTGGATCTAAAATTAGGTTTCCAATTTAGGCCCTAGAGGCAAGCGGTAAAAATTGTTATAAATAGCATCTAGGTGCCACATTCTTTTTGGCTCTTTTTAAGGGGCAAAGTGGGAGGGGGAGTCGTTACTTTATTGAAAAATGCAAAGGATTATCCTCTGGTTTATTACAGTCTCTGGATATCTGATCGCAGGATGCAGCGAAAAGACTCCGAGTTATGGGGGAGCCATCCTGAAAGGCCATGCAGACAGCACAGCAGGGGAGGAGCTATGAGGCCCTGGGCTCCCACCAGCTCTGCCTTCCCTGGGTTGCCATGTGCTCCTGCAGGTAGGAAAGGGGCACCTCCTCCCGCCTTTTATCTCAGTGGACACTCCCCAGCAAGATGCACCTGTGTGTGCTGTGATGCACGCAGGGATGTGGCTGAGGGGGGAGAAAAAACAAACAAATGCAGCCAGGGGCTCAAAATACAGGGTTTTGAAGCTAATGATAGTGTTCCTGCCTTTATGGCTTCGGGCTGAAACAGGAAGTTAGAACTCTAAGGGGCTTGAGAAAATGTAACACTTAGCAAACACATTTGTAGGCCTCCAGTTGTATTTTCCTGATTTATTTCATTGTTGGGGTTTTTTCTTTTGGGTACTTTTTTGATCTATTTTTAATGGAAGACTAATGTGCATTTCTCCCTCCGCCCCCGCCCCCCCCATCCCCCCCCCCCCCACACACACACAGGAGCTTATTGAGCAGTAAGGCATTTTGTCCAAGAACCTTTCTTTCTTAACTCACTTCTCTAAGGAGGCAAAAAGGGACTAACAGGGAGAAATTCCTGCTTCATAACCCTCATTTAATGCCTGTGGGGCTGGTTCCTAAAGCTTCGTGTACCTACCTGACTCTTCTAGGAAGAAGGACTATCCTCCCAACTTGGAGAAAATCATCCAGTGACACCCCTCCGCCCCATGTCAGAGGCTGGCTTCGTGCTGGAGCTCCTCTGCCAGGTTCCCTGTACCACTTCATCCATGTGGCCCACCCCACTTTCATTGGCAACCTGGTAAGTGCACCAGCCCGTCCCCCAGACCTGCAGCACCTCTGCAGAATGGGGAAGGGTAATCGGTACATTCCGCCCAGGCCCCGGATGGAGAGAGAGAAACTACCTCCATGAAGTCTCTTCACTGTGTGAATAAGCTAATGGACTCCTTTGGTTGGTTCCTGTCAGTCTAGCAACTCCTGACTCTTCAAATACAGAAAGAGAAAGTAGGCTGAATGCATTGGTGTTCTCAGAGGGGGAAAAAAAGAAAAATTAACTTGAAGGCTTTCTGGAATAATCCCTCATTGGAGGGAGCTAGTTAGGTCACCGCATAACATGCCGTACAGTCTAGTTGCTCTTTGAGTGGCCCAACAAGCCCATGAGGAAGGTGGGACAGGTATTAATTAGCCTGAAGGGAAAGAGGAGGACATTAATAGATGGAGAAATGAAATGACAACTTCAAGGTCACAAGGGTAGTCAAGGAAAGAGCCAGAACTGACCCCCAGGTGGAGTGTCTAACAGTGGTCAGCACAATGTGGTTCACAAGCCGTGGTTTGCCGCTCTGTTGACTAATGAGTTTGCCGACCACTGGTCTAGGAGGTCAAGTCCCCCATGCCCCAGGCTCAGCTCATGTTAATCCAAGCCAGCTTCTATTTAGTAAGCACATAGCACACATATAGAATGAAGCCTAAAGAAAAAGAATTTTTGGTATTTTTGTAAAGTAACGAATGAAACAAGTCAAAGGTCTATGAAGACAACGTGGGGCACACACAAGGAGGATCATAAAAATATGCCAACTTGAAATAAAACCAGTAGTCGGATCAAACAGGAAATACAACCAAGCTAACAAGAAGGGGGAAAACGATAAAACATGAAGGCCAGCAAGTTTGGGGAAGATCAGCAGGATTTATAAGGAGTAATAATGTCACCAAAGGAGATTTAAAAAACAGTGGTCAAATAAACAAACTTTGTTTAGGGTATAGACTTTCAAATGCGAATGTGACCATTTCGGCATTTAAATTCTGAATGCATTAAAATGAAGGAAGGGGTGATTTCCCAGGTGTAAGGTAAATTGCCCTCTCATTCTGCACACTGAGATTATATATTTTTAAAAATGAACCAAATGATCGATTCAAATTCTCGATTCAAACTGTTTCCTTTAAAAAAAATCAAGACTATCCCTAGCTGGTTTGGCTCAATGGATAGAGCATTGGCCTGCGGACTGAAGGGTCCCAGGCTCGATTCCTGTCAAGGGCACGTGCCTGGGTTGCAGGAGGCTGCTAATCAATGATTTTCTCTCATCATTGATGTTTCTATCTCTCTCTCCCTCTCCCTTCCTCTCTGAAATCAATAAAAACATATTTTTTTTAAAAAATCAAGACTAATCTGAGGACACCTTGAGAGTGCATGGAAAAGGACAGAGGAATTGGTGCTATCATTATTTATTTTTTACTTGTTTTAGACATTTGGAGAAAGCTCTTTCCATTAGAATGGTCCTCCTGTATCCTGGATCCAGCTGAAATATGGGGAAACGGCCACCTAGAGATGTCAAGGCACCTCTCCACTTCCCGCCCAAGGCCACACTCACTTACTTGGTCAAGAGTCAGGTTCAGAAGCAGCAATGCAATCTAAGGATGTCTCAAGTTGGCCTGCCCTGATATTGTACTGGCAATCCCACATGCTTAAAACAGTTCACAAGCCATTGGATTGGTGACTCCACACTAGTTCCAAACTGAGCAAAAGGCACTGAATTCAGAGTAGTTCCATGGATGTAAACGAAACTCTACAGGTTGCCATGGCTACAGCAAGCCAAACCAAATATGGACAACAACGTATCTTGACTGCCAGCTTTTGTAGATGTCCTACATTTAATATTACTGTGCTCTTTGCTCTCATCACTGATTTATAATCAGGCCCCATTCTCTGATGTAGCAAACATATATTCAGCACCTTGAAGGTAAGAGTTCCTGTCTTCAAGGAGTTCTCAGTCTAGTAGATGAAACAGATAAGGCATAATTTTAATTCAATGTGTTAGAGGCTGAAAAAGGTAGAAGCTGATGAAGTAAAAGAGAATCTCAATCATGAAGGTCAACTCTAACCTGGAAAGGAGGGGTGAGTTAGAAAAGATTACCCAGAGAAAGAGTTGTTTTGTGCTGACTCTTGAAAGAAAAAAATCAATCCAAACTCAACAACAATCTCATCACGGGCTGACAGTATCATATCCAAGAAGAACGCGGGAAGAATTCTCAGAAATCAATATACCCCTGGTTTTTGTTTTTTCTTCAAACCTTCTTCTCTTGATGAGCTCCTTACATATCTGGCCAAAAACCTGGAAACAGATCCTTTGACAACAGAAAATCAGGCGTTTGAAATGACTTTGGTATCAGCAATGGGGGGCTTAGCTCATCTAGATTCTGGGTTTCCTCTGGCTGGTGCTACATCTCAGAGACTGCATGACACTCTCAGAAGTTACACTAGCTCTTGCAAGCCACCGGGAGCCGCAGAGCCCAGCAAGTGGTGGAGGGAAAGAGTTTTCCTTCAAATGGAGGAATAAAGAAGAAGTTACAGGAAGGCTGAGAGTCTTGGCTGGGCTGCTTCTGGTCTCTGGTTCACACTCAGTTACTTTTCAGGTGTCCCATGCTCATTCTGGATTTCCCCAGCCGTGTCCAAGGCTGCAAGGGAAACGTAGTGGAGTCATTTTCCTCCAGTCTGTTATTTTTCCAGGGTTGATCCATCTGTGACGTGTCAGAAATAGCGAGAGCTATACTGCCCTGATGAAGCCATATAAGCATATATAAAAGTTCTGGTAACTCAGCTACATTTGAAGTTCATGCACCTGGGTCTTCCTTGTTTCTCCCTCTTTGAGTTCTCTAGTTCTGGACAGGTCATCTGGCCCTGGGTAGTGGGCTCACAGTCCCTGGAATAGAACTATGGGAGATAAATATGCAGTGAGTAAGAGTACAACCTTTGATGTCAAAGAGAGCAGAGTTTGGGTCTAGCGTTTGATTTTCATTGGCTGAGTGACTTTCTACCTCTGTACCTTAGTCTTCTCATCTAGAAAATGGGCACAAAATGCTGGTGTCACCAGGCTGTCTTGAAGATTAAAGAGAAAAGAGGATAGGTTGCATAGTGCAAGGCTAAATACATGTCATATAGAATGCCCTCAATAAATAGTATCTATTATTTTTTTAAGCACCTACTATGTGCTGCTAGACTGATTCAGTATTAGCCAAATCATTACAGAATTTTCGGATGGCTGCTATCATTGTCCTCATCAACAAATAAAGAAATGGAAGCCAGAGAGGTAAGAAAACATGAAGGCAGGCTTCAAACCAAGGTTTTGTACCTGTCTGGATACAAATCACAGACTGTTCTGTTATATATATGAAAATAAATATCTTATTTCCTTGGGTGAGAAGAGGGGTGGGCAGGCAGAAAAAGGATAGGACCTCACACGTGGTATTTAACAGTAATCCCTTCCAGGCAACCAGAGAGAAGAACATGGATCGGTTTCTCGATTTCTAGCTCGGATTTGCCTGAACCATCTCTCAAAATATCTCAAAAATGAGCTATTCCTCCACCCACACCATGTTTTGCGATGACCATCAAGTTCAATTAGTCAAGTTCAAGATCCGAGTAAGTGTTCACTCAATTTAATTTTATCTTGGCATGCACATGTATGAAAAATGTGACTCAAACTTTTGAGATGGAGCTACTTTTAAAATGTAACACCTTTCCTTAACTGTCTGAAATAATGTATTTTAGCATGCTTTTATTCAATCTTTTCTTCCCCCCTTCCCAAAGTTACAGAGGTCAATTTTTTTAAGTTATTTTTGGAGGGAAGAAGGGAGAAGGGGTGGGGATATAAAATAAACTCTTTTTCAAACTTTTCAAATTGCTGTCATTCATTTTCACTTGTCCCCAGATGGCTGTCTGTCCAGGGTATTAAAAGAACCTTAGACACATGGTAGGCTGGGGTGGAGACTCTTGACTTTCAATCAGGAAGATGACTTTTAACGCCCAACCAATGAAGGATAATTCTGCAAGATGGGCTGGTTGTGCAGGAAATAGCTAGTTATTTAAGAAGCCCCGTTCTTCAAGGTGGATTGACTTGGTAGTTTACATCAAGGACACACAAAGAAGCATCCTCTTTGCTTCTCCATGCAAATTACACCCAGGTTCCTAGAAGGAAGGGGCTCTTCATGTTAGAAACACAACCACACATCACTTGGGCTTAGGCATACCAAGGAATAATTATGCAAGACCCCTGGATGGGAAAGGCAGAGGCTGGAAAGAAAAGCTCAGTCTATACTCCCACCCACTTGCTGTCCCAGCTGAGCCACATTCATTTACATTAGCCTATGGCAGTAGTCAGCAAACTCATTAGTCAACAGAGCCAAATATCAACAGTACAACTATTAAAATTTCTTTTGAGAGCCAAATTTTTTAAACTTAAACTTCTTCTAATACCACTTCTTCAAAATAGACTCGCCCAGGCAGTGGTATTTTGTGGAAGAGCCGCACTCAAGGGACCAAAGAGCCGCATGTGGCTCCCGAGCCGCAGTTTGCTGACCATTGGCCTATGGAATAGGGCACAATGTTTTCAGTGAAAAATAAAACCAAAGAACTTGATTAATGCCATAATTAAATCAAGGCCTGAAGAAGCAGTCAAATAAATAAATAAATAAATAAATCCCACACTTGCCCTAGCTGGTGTGGCTCAGTGGATAGAGTGTTGGCCTGTGGATTGAAGGGTCCATGGTTTGATTCCGGTCAAGGGCACATGCCTGGGTTGTGGGCTCGATCCCTAGTAGAGGGCATGCAGAAGGCAGCTGATCAATGATTTTCTCTCATCATTGATGTTTCTGTCTGTCTCTCTCTCTCCCTTCCTCTCCAAAATCAATATATATATATATATATATATATATTTATATATTTATATATATAAATATATAAATATATATATATTTCTCCAATCATTCTGGATTTTCCCAGCTGTGTCTAAGGCTGCATGGGTAACACAGAGGAGCCATTTCCTCCAGTTTTTTGTGTTTTTTTTTAATCCTCACTTGAGGGTATTTTTCAATTGATTTTTAGGGAGAGTAGAAGAGAGAGGAAAAGATAAAGAGAAACATTGATGTGGGACAGACACATTGATTGGTTGCCTCCTGCACGAGCCCCAATCCGGGCCCAGGCAGGGGAGGATCCTGCAACCGAAATACATGCCCTTGAGCGGAATCAAACCTGGGACCCTTCAGTCCGCAGGTTGACACTCTATCCACTGAGCCAAACCGGCTAGGGCAGATTTTTAAAAATATTAGTAAAGGCATAATCCTTGACTTATATGAAGAACTCTTGTTTTATTACATTTCCTCTTCTTTTTATAATTTCACTGTAAGGCCATGAATCGCTTTTTCAAACCCAAGGAAGGAAATCTAAGACTCTCTTCTTTCCTAGAATTCTGGGGGATGCAAATACAATGTATTGCAGAAATAACAAATGCTCTATTTTCTGAGCACTCTCCCATGATTTATGAAAGGTGTACCTCACTGTGGGAAGATAATGCCATTTGAAACGGTCCATTTCATAAATCTATCCCCTTCGTCCCCAGCTGCATACAGGACTACTATGAACTCCTGAATCCAATAATGTTTTCATCCTCTATTGACAAAAAAAGGACTTTGTTTGGAGCGGGGTAATGATGCTCTTACAGGGGAGCAGCAGCTAACACTCTGTCTCCAGGGCTTTCTTTGGCAATGGCCACAGAGCTTCCAAGGCTGGGAAACTTGGATAAACAAAATGAAGAAATAATCAACATGCGAGACATCCCTAATGTCCTTTTACTGCTAGTGGTATTAATTATAGCACGGGCCCAATCCTCCAAGCAACTGCAGAACCAAATGTTTGCCTGAACACTCTCGCCACCACATGATAGATTTATCTTGTGGAACTGGGATATTTCCTATTCATTCATGCACCGGTTCAGTATATCTGCTTGTTTGTCTAACTGCAAGAATGCGTCCAGAAGAGGATTCTGTGCCGGGGGAGGCAGTCCGGGACCAATCATAAACTTCAGTGACATTCATGGTTGTGAGTTTTGCTGGTCATAATGAGGGGGACATGATATATACATACCAGCACCGTGCAGGTTCCAGAAGACCCGTATGAAATATGAGCAGGGGACAGAAGGGACTTCCTAGGTATCCAATGAAATGGACAGCAAAGACATGAGGAGTGACTGCGAATACACAACTGATGCAACTTCCTAGTCTGAAGTCGTATGTTAGACTGGGATCTACTCTTTTTCACGACAGACTCTGAGACACAGGGTAAAGGGGACAATAAGATGACACAGAGCACCTTGGCGTCATGGAGACTGAAAAGGGAAGGCATTAAACCCGCGAGGCATGCAATGCTTCCTATTCATTCAAAAGGAAATAAAGTTACATTTTCAAAAAAAGAAAAAGATAGAAAAACATACATGCACATGCTTAGGGGTATTTTAACTTTAGTGGGGATCCGTGCATTTGAGAAAACCCATATGCCCACTACTCAGATATTAATGTATTAAGAAGCAGATAAAGCACAGGATGTACAATGGATGGAAATGATGTAAAAATATGAATTTGAAAGAACTCCTAACATAGGATACTCATCCTGATACTCTGGAATTTGCATATTTTGACTTGTATTTAAAAAGCAATTTCAAGGTCAGCTTCAGTGGAGAAACACTGAGCTAAGATGGGAAGTAACCCCATTAAAAGTCTACCAGTGTTTTGCATATTTATTTTTCTTCTTCTATAGTGAGCAATGACGACTCATAAATCAAAAAATCAGAGTAAACAAATACCAAAGAGGTTATTTTATACAAAATGTATACTTCTTATTCTATCTATTTATACACACAAACATTTCTATTACTTGAATTTACAAAGTGTGTAATACATGCATGCATGATTTAAAAATCTGCATACATTTGCATAAGATAGAAAAAATATATTATTGTCCCAAGTCTCTGAAGACCATGGCCGAAATAAAATGAGGACCACCTCAAATGCATTTTTGTATAATGGGATGAAAGTTAATGTTTATTTTTAAAAGCTTTGTGCCTATAATTTTTAAAAAATAGAAACAGATTTAAATTTCCCAGTTATGTAGATTCCATGCCTGACCATGAATATCCTATGTGGTTAAAGGCAGCTGAACAGGACAACCTTAGAACTCTCCAACAAGATTCAAGGAGCTTTAGCAAAAGCACATAAAATATCGAAATCAATAACCATACCTCTATGCTGAGAAGATCATCAGACTCATGTCACCTTAAGCAAGGAACAAGGAAGTGATGTGAAGGGGGAATGGAATTTGGTTTTCATTATAAGAGGGAGGGTTACCCCAAGATAGGATTTTCCTCAGTAGACTTGGGTGCTCCTGAAGTCTAAACACGTATGTTTCAAGGAACTTTACTTTGATAACTTGATATTTGATATTTGACAATTTGATACAATGGCATCCCAGGCCATTTTAGAAGCCATATCCAAAAGAATAAATCAGCCTTGTTTGTTTATTTCCTTGTTTTACTAAAAATCAATCCTTTGCTTTATTCATTAGACTAGACTTGAAACAACTTTTGGCCATTTCCAAAACAATTAAAATTCTACCCTCTAAGGATAAAAACATTTGCCACTGATGAGATGATGCCAAAGAAGGAATAAAGAATCAAAAGAATCAAGAATCAAAAGTAATTCATAAAAGGGAAATTCTAAAAAAATGAGCCCAGCAATTGCAGAATCATGCATTACTGCCTAAGGAAAACACATTACAGAGAATGGCAAACACACTCTCCAGGTAGGAGCCTTTCTAGGCCAGGTACTCCCTCTTATTCATCTTTAAAGCGCAGTGTCTGACAGACAAAAAATGCTCAGCAAATATATATTGACTAATATACAACTGTCTTTGTTCCGAACAGCATGGACGTGACTTATGAGTCCACTCAGGTGAGCAGCAGATTCAATGGAGTTTTTCTTGTTTCTGCCTATAACCCTCCAGTGGCTGCCCAGCATACTTAGGAGTTCCAAATTTCTTACCTCTCCGATCTCATCAGATTTCCATCTAAATCCAACTCATCACATTTCATCTCCTGTCTTTCTGTTTTTTATCTGTACCAAAGTGGCAATAGGCAGTTGCTGTTCCCCTGCCTGGACCTCTTATTTATTTATTTATTTATTTATATTTTATTAATCCTCACCAGAGAGTATTTTTCCCTTTGATTTTTTAGGAAGAGTGGAAGGGAGGGAGGGAGAGAGAAATATCGACGTGAAAGAGACACATCAATTGGTTGCCTCCTGTACACACCCAGACCAGAGTCAGGGATCAAACCTGAAACCTTGGTATGTACCCATGACCAGGAATCAAACCAATGACCCTTCAGTGGGTAGGCTGATGCTCTAACCACTGAGCACACTGGCCTGGGCTGCCTAGACCTCTTGCTTTCCAGCACCCCACAGGCTGCCTCTGGCAATTCAGATCTCAGATTAATTAAAAACTTTCCTGATCCCCAAATCAAATTAGCCTACTCTCCTTCCCAGGCTCTCTCTTTCCCTTTCCCAGTATAATTGGCCATATATCTAACACTTCTCTCTAATGTGTACCTTGCTCACTCATTCATTTGTTGATGGTATAACTGCACTTAAAACAAACAGCCTTGGTCTCATTTCATTGCTACATCCCCCAAACTAGTCCATAGTAGGTGTTGAGTACATACCCGTGGAATGAATGAATAAATGAACTAAAATGCCCAGAAATTACTTAATATTTGCTATATTTAAGAGAATCCTGCTGATGGTGACCCCAAATACCAACATGACATGTAGCTCCAACAGCTGAATGACCAATGCGGGGCCACCGAGGCAGCTGCTGGGGACAGAAAAATGAGTGAAGTAAAGCCCGTGCCTTTGAGGGTTTTCCTGCCGCCTGGCGGATTCTTTCCATTTGATAAATATCACCATGGTTAACACCGTTGGCAATACACACTGATTCTGACTTGGAGGTCGAGCTCTGAAGGACTGTCCACACACTGGTCTGAAGAGGCAGAGCCTGGCCAACGCTGATTTCCTCTGTCTTTGCCCACTGTGCCATGTCTCTAGCTCACTTCCACGTGTGTGGAAATCCTGCCTTAATATTTGTTCTCTCTCCTCTGAAAGCAGCAATCCTGGGGTCCAGGAAGGTCCTGACTTACAAAATCAGAGGATGGCATGGCAGGGATTCAGGATTTGAAATCGCAGGGTCTGAGTGGGCATCCGAGCTCTGCTGCTGGCTACCAGCCTTGAGAAAGCCATCTAGCTGCTCACAGGAGGATGAGAGTAATACTACTCATCAGAAGACTTTGAGGATTAATTCATATAAGAACAATTAAATAATGTAAGACAATTCTTCGCAGAGAGCTTGGCACCCTAAAAAGCTCAATAAATGTATGTTTAGCAGCGCCACGTATTTACATAACATTAGAAAACACACACTCAAAAGAAAAGATCACATTGTTAATATGCTATCATTATACTTGCATTTAATTAGGTAATTAATACAGGTGTATTTGTGAATCAGGGCAAAAAGTTGCTCATACTATTCTGGTAATTTTTTGGTAAATATGAAACATTTAAAAAATTAAAATCCTCCCCTGTCCTTGCAAAACAATCCTATAGATCCCACTTAATGGAAATGTGATGTAACAAAAATATTTTAAAATCTAGGATGACTAATGAGAAGGCATTAGTGAGAGACTGCTTTCAAGTTCCTGTAGTTTATAACCATATTTCCACTTAATTTTCCAGGACTTGGTTTAGTACATATTGTACCAAATAATATATGACCATATTCCAAAATCCAAATGGATTACTAATGGATTAATATGCTTTTAAAAGCATCTTTACAAGATTTAACCATGAACAAAACTCCTTGCTTCTTTTGGCTTCCAGTGAACATGTGACACCCTATAATACTTCCAGTTAAAGAGTTACAGAAGCCTGGAAGAATTTTATACGAGGCCGACAGTGACGGATTAAAACCATACTCTAGACATACCTCAAACAGTAGCACTTACTTTTTCTTACTTAATTCGTGGTTGATCTACTGGAGCCGTTTGCTGGCAACTGTAATTGCTGAGCTGCTGTCAGAAAGCCCCCCTTGCCTTGGGTAAGCTGGTTTCCAAACCAGGAGGAAAAAGTACAACCAAGACACGTTCCAAATCCCTTGCAGCCTATGGACCTTGCCGGCAAGGAACCTGAGAAGGCCTGAAGTGGTGCAAGCCTGACTCAGAAAGCAAGTTTAAATTCAAGCCTGGCACACCCATGTTCACAGTCACCTACAGTCGCCAAATGTGGAAACAACTGTCCATCGACAGATAAATGGATAAGAAAAATGTGGTATATACATACGACCAAATATTATTTAGCTTATAAAGGAAGAAAAATTTGACTCATGCTATAACATGGATGAAACTTGACATTATGCTAAGTGAAATAAGCCAGTCACAAAAAGACAAAAATACTGTATGATTCTAGTTATATGATGTGCTTAAAGTAATCAAACTCATAAAGATAGAAAGTGGAATGGTGGGGATGGAGATAGGGGAGAATGGTGAGTTATTATTTAACATGTATAGAGTTTCAGTTTTACAACATGAAAGAGTTATGGGGATTGTGGTGGTGATGGTTGCACAACAATGTGAATGTATTTAATATCAATGAACTGTACACGTACTAGTAAAAGAAGTGGTTCAGCCTTGGCCAGGTGGCTCTGTTGGCTTCAAATTCTATTCCCAGTAGGGGCCCTTGTGGGAAGCAACCAATGGATATTTCTCTCACACATAGATGTTTCTCTCCCTCTCTCTCCCTTCCTCTTTCTCTAAACACAATGGAAACATATCCTCGGGTGAGGATTAAAAAAGAAAAGGAAAAGATAGTAAATGCTATGCTATGTGTATTTTGCCACAATAATAAAAATATCCAAGGCTGGCATGGGTTTTAATCAGTTGCCTCAACTGTTAGCATTCACTCACACATTCATTATTTATCCAGTGAGCAGTAAGTACAGAGAGAAATGGGATCTGGAGGGGAGATAATATAAAAGTTGGGTTGATTTTATGGTTTTCAAAAGGTTCACAGCTATTCAGGATAGGCCCTGGGAAAACTCTTGTGAGAGAGAGCACTGTATGCAGCCAACCTACAGCATTGTGCCAGGGACTGGGACTAAGGTGACAGGTAAGGAGGTCACCCATTGCAAATATCAAGTCAGATACTAATTCTGCCTTCCCTATCTCTGTTCATGGATCACTGTTCGTTCTCCTTGTGCTCAGACCAAAAGTCATCATTGCCTCTTTCCTTCTTCCTTCCACCGTTATCCAATCAGCTGTCCTCTCAATCACTATTCTCCATTCTCAACCCACTCCTTCCACTCTCACTCCGACACATCAACAAAGTTTAGAACCTCCTCACCCCTCAGCTAAAATATGATCCCAACCTGTTGTTTCTCAGCCTCTAGTTTCTTTTTCCTTGATATCTGCCACCCATATAAATGTATTTAATACAAATGAACTACACACCTAAATCTTTCAGAAATACACTTGTTATCATGTTATAGTCATATTTAAAAAAAAATCTTCTGGGGCCCCATTGCCAACTAGCTAGTTTAAATTTCCGGTTCTGCCACTGAGGTTTCTCTATGCATGATCCCATGTCACAAGGCCTGCAAAGTAGATTGTGGAAGGAGGTCAGCCTGTAAAACAGATGTCACCCTTCAATCACTTCCGCCATGGGCCTCAGGGTCTGACAGTGGTGTTTCAAAGGAGGGGCTCACACTGCTTCCTCTAACCAACCCTCACCTAACCTATCCTAACACCTGGTCTTTATAACCATGATGGCAACATGTCACCTTTAAACAAATTGTTGAAAGGGTATCCCATAGGAGAAAGTACTCGGAGGGAGCAACTGATCCCTATGCCTCCTAAACCCTGATCCCCCAACACAGATTTCGATCTTATGGAGAGGTAGCTCACATCTGTCCTCTGGACTTGGGTGCTGGACAAGGTGGCTGCCAAATGTCTCTTTGCTCCTCACCTTGGCTGTTTGGTCTTCAGGAGGGACTTGGGACCAGCCTGAGTCATCTCCCTTCTGGGAAGGTCCCTCCTAGAAACCACCACTTCCCCAGCTGTAAGGGGCGAGCCAGCTCTCTGTGATGTGGAGTAGGTCTGTTTTAAGTCCACGGGGTCCTCCCATCAGGGGAATTCACCCCAGAGGCCACAGCTGCAGGCTTCTCTTTCAGGGAGGTCAGCGAATCCGGCACCCCTTGAAGATGGTGCCAGGAACATTTCGAAGACGGCGTTTCCCTTGGCAGGTGAGCCTGCTGGCAGGGCCCACTTCAAGGTCCGAGAGAGCAGGAAAGCAGCATCTGGGATCTGTCTGTGGTTGTCGGTTTGCACATTCTGAGGGGCGAAGTGAAAAGAACCTTCTTACACAGCATGTTCTCATCCAGACATAGGCTGTGTCCCATATGAAGAAAAACATGGGCGTGGAAAACGGCTGGCGGGCACCTGGGGTTGTCTCAGGGCTGCCCCAGGTCACTGCTCGGTCAGGTTCAGAAAAACCTCTCTGCTTGGTGGACACACCCAGACATCTCGGTTCCTCCTGAGGAGTTTGACCCCATGCTTTAGGGGCAGCTCAGAGAAAGGGCTGCCTCTCTCAGCATAAAGGGCTGGCCTCAAGCCCCTGGGACATACCAACAGCTCAAGTTGGTACTGCCAACCTGGAATTGCCATCATACTTCTGCCTAAGTGTCTTTCCCTCTGTAAACCCTTCTTCAATGTCTTGCCCAGATGGACAAAATTAAACTCTTGTCCCCTCTGTATTCCAGCCAGGCTGGTAAATGATCCCATGACTGTATATTCTGTGCTGTTACACAATTACTTTTATATATACCTCCTCTATTAGACTATAGGCTTCTCAAGGTAAAAAAAAACGCACATCCTAATTGCCTTCGTCTCCTCACCTTTGTTCCCAAAGTTGATGCCCAGTAATATGCGTTGACCTGACTGGTCCAGCCCAGTAAAATGGTCTGACCCTGTATAGGTGGATATTCCATTTCTGGCTCAACATACATGCTCTAGGTACTATTCGTTTTCCCTCCATCATCCCTCCATCCTTTTCATTTCTTGTTCATGGTAGTACCCAGTCTCAGAGTAAAAGGGGAACTTCCCTGACTACCTCTGCCCCCTTCAGTCCAACATGGGAGTTTTTCTGTTACCAGAGCACAATGACCTGGCCTCCCAGATCACTCACCACACCGCATCCCTAAACCCTTGCCAGTTCCCCACTATTCCTGAGTGTGAGGACAGTCTACTTGTGTGTGCATAGCTCTGTCTTCCTTCTGTCAACCTTCCTTTAAAAAAAAAAAAAAACACAAAATGCAACAACTAAAATTTATTAAATACTTATCTGCCATAGGCTACTCACTGTGCAAAACATTTCATGTGCACTTTTCATATGACGCCCACATCCATTATAGGAGGTAGATCTTATTATTCCCATTTTAGGGATGAGGAAACTGAGGTTGCCCAGATTCATAAGGGAACTCCTTAGTGATGGAGACTGGGCATGAACCAGAAACTACACTTAACTCTGGTTCACTTGTCTTTGCCTTCTTGGCGTCCAGAAGAGTGGCTGACTTATGAACAGTGAGTGCTCAACTAATATGTATGTGTATTTGGTGTGTGGAGTGTGTGTATGGAGGAAGGCTGGAAGAGCTTCAAAGGCTCCATGGTAACTTCTTAGGACTTCTCAATCATTCCTTGTCCTTCAATTTCCTCGGTCATTTTTCCATTCTGCTATTTGTCTTTAATAAATCTATTCAGTAGGACTGACGGCAATTAATAGAAACTCCAAATATAGTACCTTCAATCAGAGAGAAGATTGTGTAAAAATAAATCCAGTAATGATCATCTCTAGGCTATGGTATAATGATTTTAGGGGCCCAGAATCCTCTCATCTCCATTCGCAATGTTGATCCTCCTGCGGCTGCCTCCCAGACAACAGGAAGGGAAGGAGCAGCTGGAAGGAGGCAAGAAGGTGTGATCCTTCCCCAATGACTTGTCCTAAAAAGCCACATGGGACTTCCCTGCCATCCCATTGGCTAAAACTTGGCCACATGGTCACAGAGAGCTGGAAGGGAAGTTAGGGCATGGGATTCTTATTCGGCATCAGCACGTATCCCTTGGAAAATTCTCTTACTAAGAAGAAAGGATGTACTAGATATTGGGGGACATGCATCACTTCTTACACAATAGCGCTTCTGAAATCCCTGTCTCCCTGGGGCTCATGGCATCGCCAGAGGTCAGATTCTGGGCAGCTTTTACCAACCCCTAGGAACCTTATTTTTCCATTTCCTTTTCAAAGCTGTCTCCTTAATTCCGACTCTTCCACTGGAGGGCTGCAGGGGCAAGCCATCCATCCAGGCTGGCCTTTTAGTCTCTCCCTCGACCCTCCCCTGGACCCCAGATGTGGAACTGGAGTCTGGCAATGTTACCTTGCCCCCCTTCTTCACTAGGCTCAGGGAATAATTTTGGAAGATAAGGACTCAAGGTCTGGCCATCTCACTCAGATCCCCCGTCACACTCTCAGGATGTTTTTCTCTTTCCTTAGCATTGGAAATAGATTTTTAAAGCAGTGTTATACAGCAGTTCCTCTTCCAAATCCTTCTTTCCTTTTCTTTAGTAATGTCTTTATAAATCACTGTTATAAAAATAAGGCAAGCACAAGGAAAAATATGCAGTACCTAGAAACTGAAAATTCAAGTATTTGCTTTTTATGGGACACTTGAGGCTCTTAAAAAAGAGAACTGCTAGAAAACTTAAATACAAAATTTCACTGTTGGTAACATAAAAGCCCAACAGAATTGAATAGTTTATGAAAATAATTTGAATATTTACACTTCAATTCATGGTCTGAAAATCAACCCCAAACCACGATCTTATTCTTAAATGGATTTTTTGAAAGAGCATTAAATGTATTTTGATTATTTTGACACAATGTCTACTTGGATATTTTGTGCAATGATATGAAAGCAAAAAGGAAATTCCCTAAAAAATCTAATGTAAATGTATGTGAATGTACATTATATATACAGAGAAGTACATTTATATGCATGCATATATATAAAGTTTAACAAACATTTCAACTTAAAGGGGTACTTTGGGTTGTTGTTATTGTTAGGGGAAAATACTGTAAATTTAACTCGAATGAAGCCTCAGGCTAAAACACATTATAATTCTCTTGGCAGAGAAACTCGGGTTCAAGTTCATATCTTTTTATTTTCTTAGACTGAGGCTGCATGATCACTTAAACTGTGTTTTACAAACAGCATTACAGAAACACAGCAATGCAGCAATGCAGGTCCATAAAATTGTTAATGAGAGAAAACCAAATGTGCCTCCATTTTGTGTGTCCTATCATTTTCCCCCTAATAAATCAAAGAAACCTCTTCTCAAAATTTCTTAAATTTCATCTATATAGAAAAATATTTACCATTATTTTAACAGGCCCCCAAAGCATCAAATATCTGTACCAAAAAATAAGTATTCACTTCAAAAAGGGGAAAAATATTCCAAACAAGAAAAGTGGTAGAATAAGCGTATGTCCAAAACACTATTATTAAACTTATGGGTTTAATAAAACCCAAACATGGAGAATACATTATGTATACATACACACAACAGGCTTTTGAAGTCTAGGTGACCAGAGGATCTAGGATCTGGGACTTATGAGTTTTTTGTTTATGCTTTTTAGCAAGACTTCACATCACACACACACTACTGAGGTTATTTATTCAGTTTTAAGCACAAATCTCTGCAAACTTAAGCAAAAGGGTTAGCTAAGAATATGCATCTGGGCAAAAGAGGAATTCACTGAACTTAAGAGTTAGAAACAAAAATAAACACAGTAAGAGAAATCCCTACTTAATCTCTGTTCCAAAGAAAGACACTTATTCAAGGGAACACAGAGCAATTTTCTCCATTTAGGAGCACTGAAATGAGACTCAAGTCAGACACAAAAGTTACAAGCTCAGGCATCAAAGAAGATCAACAAATAAGTGCTTCCTTTAGTCTAATAACTATGCCTTAATTCCCTCCTTTTCTCCAACTTGGATTTAAAGGAGAACACAGGACCATGAATAGTATGTCAACACACAAGGGGCCCCTGTGCTAGTATTTTCAGATTTCAGAGATCAGATAACCAATGTGCATTTATCAGATATTGACTAAGTACAACCTTGGATCAGGCTCTGGGTGCATGCTGAGCCACTGGGAGGAAAAGACAGAATCTCTGCTTCGATGAACTTAAAAGCACACATGTAACTAGACACATATGATGATCGAAATAATAACACTTATTGGTGGGCTATTATATACCAAACACATTGCTAAGCCTTGGCATGTATCGTCCCAGATAGTTCTTGCAACACCCCACTAAGCATGTCTTATTAATTATTATGACTTCTGTGTTATACATGAAGAAACCAAAGCTCAGGGAAATTAAATGACTTGCCCAAAGTCACCCAGATAAAAAGCAGACTAAGCACTGGGTCTGCTGAAAGCTGGCGTCCTGCTCTCTGCACCAAGTTGTTACTTAAGTGGTTTCTACGTCATAGTAACAATCAGCTAGTATTGACAAGCCTGCTTCCATGTAGTAAACGCCTCTCTCTCTCCTCAAAACAAGGCTCATTTTAAACAGGAGAAAACCCAGACTTGAGGAGGTGCTCCAGGGACACCCTCCCCCTCCCCCACACCTCCCAGTTGGGAGCAAGGTCCAAGTTGACTCTTGGCTTCTTTGATACCCAGACCCAGGCTCCTTTCCAGAAACACAGGCTATTCCCATCGAGTCTTTCAAAAACACAAGCAACTTCCTAACAGCTTCCTGGGAGGCAGCAGTGGGGAATAAGGGTGAAGATGCCACACTTAGCAGGTTGGCCTGTGTCCAGAGCACAGACCTGCTGAGCAGGGGAGGCACTGGCGATGAACACCTGGAGCCCCTTCTTTTAACCTCCTCTATTTCTCTATGCTTCAGAAGTCATTGGCTTGCTTGATGTTTTTGCCAATGCTTTTCCAACCACTGAACTGCTCTGATAAATGATTTCCCTAGCACCTAGAACTTCTGTATTTCACATCCTTACCTGGATACCTTTCCTGACTCCGGGAGCATCTGTGAATGCAGTCAAGCTATTCTAATTATTCATCAGCCTATAGAACGTAAGGCCTGACCAATTGGTACACAGCCTTCACATGAGAGCCTAGGCTCCTGCCATGCTGTCTGTAATCCCGAGTTGCTGGATCAAGGGAGGCTTGATGTAGCTATTATCAACCAGCACTGGTATGGCCACACTGGTGTCTGCTGCCTGAATATCAGCCCTGTTGAATGAGCGGGCTAACACACTACTCCAGCAGTCACAGAACATCTGCAAAGAAGGAGGTGTCTGCTTTCTGCAAAATGAGTGACAACAGGTGACTAAATGCCTCTAACTTCACTGTGTTCTTGCCCCTCAATGACAAATGGTCCCAAAACCATAGACACAAACTGACAACTCAAATAACCAAAAAAAAAAAAAAAAAGTACAGGCAACTACATTTAAATTGTGTGGTCCATGTTTTATTTTCTTAGGACTCCATAATGGGCCCCAATGCCTATAAGAACATGTCTCTCCTTTCCTGTGCTCTTCTTCCCTTTAATAGATTATAGAATCCATAATCCAAAGATAATTCTCCACTCACTCCTACCTCCACCATCTCCTCTTGGTTCAGGTTCTTTCTGTCCAGCCTCAACCATGGGTCAAAAATAGTTCCATACCTGACCTTTATTCTCCAGGTAGGCAAGCGTGTGATAAAATAAAAAATGAGTGAATCAAGAAGTGACCAAACCCTGCTGTGGGCCGGGTCCAGGGCTGGAGCCAGGCTGCCTTCCTGCAAGCACAGCTTTATTGCAATGTGTTGCTCTGCAAAAGGGAGCAGCATCTTCACCTTCAAAGAGAAATAAAACATCACCAAGGCCCTTAAAGGTGGAGAATCCCCTTCCAGGATCTCTAGCAGAGGACACGTGTGAAAGTCTGGTTCCCATTGAGAAACAGAGGTCTTTACAATTTAGTGAAGCATGAATATATTAAAAATGTGCATCTCCTCCCTGTAATATTATCCCTTCTGTTTTATAGTTATGGCTTCCCAAAGAAGCCAGCAGAAAACAATACGCACAAGTGAGTTCTGGTTGAGATGCTGGTAACTTAAAGCAGGCCACGTTAGAAGTGTAAGGGCACTTCGTAACACCAAGGAAGGCAGTTATGGCTCCACACTTTGTTGACATACTTTTCCTGAGAGCTTTCCTTTCAAACAATATTGGAGGAGCATGGATCTCACTTTGGTACCCTCTAACTTTATGTTTATATTCTGAGCAGTCGAGGGGTTGTTTTCTCTATCCTGGTATGCTGCCACCCAGTGGCAGCAATGATCTGCCTGGTTCATGGGGCTTGCTGAAGGCTCAGCCAATGAGCATTTTATGACAGAGATCAACAATTATTCACAGCTTTTAAAAATAAACATCGAGAGCCTGTGGTATGCTATACTCTAATGAGAGAGATACCATATTGATACACATGTCTACACAACACTTTAAAACACACTGCAACAAAGTGGTCTACAAGGGATGAATAAAAAGTATGATAAGAACACAAGCAGATGACATCATACAACAAACCTGAGAGAATGACCATAGTGTAAGTTTATTAAAGGCACAAATGGTTATGCATACACATAGAAACCAACAACAAGCATTGGATGAATAATAAGGGTGGAAATGAACACTTTCTAAACATTTAAAAGGACTGGCATACATTTTAACAATATCTGCTTTGTCATCCTCCTAACAACCATGGAAAGACTTTATGGATAAGAAATCAGGATTGCAGACAGTTTTGATATTTCACTCAAAGACAACCAGCTAATATGTGGCAAAGACAAGTTTTAAGTAAGATACCTTGACCTCAGAGATTGCATTCTTTCCATTATGTCATTATCCTGATTTATCAATACATATTTCTAAATATAAATGATGACAGCAACTTCTATTTTTCAAATGAAAGTTTCAAAAGCAACCGCCCAAAAATCAAACTTAAAAAGAAAAGGAAAAAAAGCACTGCTCATTTTAAAGTGCTATAACATTTGCCTAACCACATTAGTAAGCTCCTGGCCAAAATGTCTGTGTATTCTCAGCTTCAAGTCAAAACCCTCCACAAGGCACGGGGTCATCAAGCTCACCTCAAAGGCCCTGCAGGTGCTGTCCTCAGGCAGCCCAGCCTGCCCCTTCTCTAACCAGAGTCTTGTCTATGGAGTCATAATTCCTCCCAGTCAGCCAGCCCACCATTGATGAATGCCCTGAATACCCTCTCTGACATTTCTGAAGCAGATACAAACTAATTATTCTGGAAGAATAAAGATAAACATCACATGACTAATTTTCTCCAATATGCTACTTGATTTGTAGAAGAGTGAAACATTGCCCTCTCACAAGAGATTTCTAGATTAAAGCTGCTAGCCTATTGTGAGCTGAAAGTTTGCATATATATGTAGAATCTGTAAAGCTCTTTTCTGAAACAGTTGGTATATAAACTAGGTATTAGGAAAGATAGGTTCAAAAAGAATAGCAGGATGGATCAAGGACTGAGAAAATGAGCACCCTTTTTCTGGAATGGTCTGGATTAGAAATTATAATGATGATAATGATATCTTAGTGGGGTATAGCCAGACTGGATAAGCCAGAAAGAGAGGAAGGCAAACAAAGAGAATTTTGACTCTTGGGTGTGGAACATTTTTCTCTACAGATTTTAGTATTTCTAGCCAAATAAAACCTTAGTTTTAAGTTGTTGTTTTTGGTACAATTAATATGCCCTTATTGAAAAATAGTAGCCCTGTGCATGAATCCGTGCATCAGTAGCTCTGCGGGGCCTGGCCGCTCCACGCCCACTGCCCAGCGGCTCTCCGCGGCCCAGAGGCCCATCTATGGCCAGGCACAGAACGCTTGCCTCATCACCAGGGCAACAACGCAAGCGTTCCCCCCTCCCCCCCGCCACTCCGTGCCCGCTGTCCAAAGGCCCTCCACAGCCGGGGTGGAATGCTTGCCTCATTGCTGCAGTGATGAAGCAAGCATTCCACCAGGCCACTCTTGCTGCCCACTCTCAGTGGCCACCTCCCTAGGACTGGGGGACTCAGGCAGGGCTGAGAGGACTGGGCACCGCCATCTTGTGGCTATGGGTGCTGCCATCTTTGTGACTGACAGTTAATTTGCATATTACCCTTTTATTAGATAGGATAGGCCATGTGCTACTGAAAGAGCCTGGCCCTGCTCATCAGCTTTAGGCCTGGGGTCAAACCCGTGAGCCTCTGCTTCTGCTTCTACAAATAGGAAGATTGAAATCCCTGGCCTGTGAGAGCCTTTCCAAATCAAAAACCACTAACTGCATGCAGAATACATGGCTGAGAGCAGTGTCTCTTTCAGTCTGGAGGCCTTGGGCTATACTGGATAGTCTTAATGTTACTTAGGGTGGGGGCTGAGCACAACCATGTCATCTTAGCATCTTAGCGTGAGAGCTGGCCATTTCAGAAAGACCAGCAATATGGCAGGATGTGGACATTGTATCACCTGGTATCAGCTGACCTGGAGGCTGAAATCAACTACATGAGTGAGCAAGCAATCAAGCAAGCAATCACGGCTATATGCGGAAGCCCCAATAAAAGCTCAGCCCTGGAGCTCAGGCAGGCATCCCGGTGTCAAACTCCCTGCTTATGGTCACCTGGCAATACCAGGAGAGCCATGTGTCCTGACTTGCTGGGGGAGGACAATGGAAGCTTTGAGTTTGCCTTTTCTTGGGCTTGGCCCTGTGTACCTCTCCCTTTCTCTGTAATAAACCATAACCGTGAATATAACAGCAGGCAGTGCATTCTGGGAGTCTTCCCAATATAGTATCAAACCTGAGGGTGATTTGGGGAACCACCCCCCCCAAACTTGCAGTTGGTGTCAGAAGTGAGGATGATCTTGGGGATCTAGTCTTCCAAATAGTTATTCCCTATGTCTTCCTGGTACCCCACTAAGTTAGAGCCACATACCCTGCTTCCTGGAGGAGTCGGTGTTTAGAAAGCGTGGGCAGGAAGTCCATGACTCTCTCTCTGCTGTCATGGCCCGCAGACACCCAGAGTCCATACCTCTCTGGGCTCCAGTTGCATCAGCAAAATGAGTATTCGAGTAAGTTGTGCGGTCTAAATGACAAAGTTATCGTGATACTTAATTAAGGTAATGACGGTGAAAGCTCTGTGAAAAATGCTGCCTCCTTTTACAATGATAAGATGTTAAGAACCACTGTTACTATTATTTGGGAGTTTAAATGCTTTAGAAGTATATGTCCTCTCCCAATTTTATTGTATTTCTCCTGGCCAGAGAACTCATCTTGTCTCCATCGGCAGGTGCTGAAATTATGTCAGCTAGAACTTTCATTAGCAGACGGTTTTAGTCACTGAAAAAGTGATGGCAAAACAAATGCAGCATTTTGACACCGTTGCATCTATTCTGGCACAGTGCAGTTTCGAGGCTAATGTCTTTTCAAACAGCTCTGTTTTGCCTGCAGACTTGAATACCCTCATTATAGTGTTTGAAAAAAAAGTTCCCTTATGTTTTTTTAAAGAGCGCCATTCTTCAAAAAGATGTCAAGAAGCTCTTTTTCCCCCCCTTGCTACAAGGTGTAATGTAGAGATAAGCACAAAATCTGGTTGGAAATGTGACCTATATTGGACTGGCAAAGCTTAATATCAAGCAAACAGCTAGTTTGGGAGCTAGTGTTGTCCTACCTCGCTGCTGATATTTGTAGGAAAGGGCCACATGTTATTCGTGGACAGTGAGAGCAGTCTGGAAGTCAATAAGGGCTTTAAAAAGTTGGAATCACTTGCTCATAGGGTTTTGAACAAGTCCCTGGACTTCCTCGCGACAGCCAAAGCCAGTTCTTTTGGAAAACATTTTATTTTCATGCTCAGCGTAATAAGAAGAGAAAAGTCGTGTTTTGCAGATGAAATGGTATTGATAATAAAAAGTAGGTCACGCTCTCTCTATCTTTGTCTCTCGTTACTTTCTCTGAAAGACAAAGCAGGTTTCGAAGATGTGGATCCAGTCAGGTTGAACCTCTGACTTAAGAGTTCCTTGCACTCTGAATAAAATTAGGAGCATTTCAATCTGGGTTGACATTTTACAAGGGCAGGGGACACGGAAACAACAACTGAGGGCTGGGGTGGGGGTGCAGATAGCAGATCATCCAGGCTTTTGGGAAAAGTAAGAGCTGTAGATTCAAAGAACTGTTGGTACCTATGACCTTAGGAAACGGAGCAGCAAGGCAGGAAAAAGGCACAAGGAAGAAATGTCATCTTAGCAACCATGGGAGACAATATCATTGTGAACATTTATTTACTCTCCACTCCAAGGAGAGATCTGACATCCCTGCCTCGTAGTGATAACCTCACTTCCTCGAGCCAATGAAATAGGGCTGAAATGACAGGTGTCACTTCTAGGAAGAAATGCTAAGAGCTCATCTTGCCTCCTTCCAGTATGAAATGAGTCCTAGAGAGAGGCTGTGCCATCAGCCTGGATCTGGGAGCAGAGAAGATGAAGAGTGGAGCTGGCTCTTGATGGGCCTGTACTGTGCGCAAGAACTCACTCTCTGTTTCTGTAAGCCATGGAGGTTGTGGGTTGTTTGTTAATGCAGAATACCTAGTCTATCCTGACTGATACAGATCCCTCAGTCCTTCTTTTCCAAAAGTGTGAGAAGGATGCTAAGAATAAGCAAGCCTATGTGTTTGTGGGCCTGTATTTCTAAATTGTTTCTTAGCTCAGGAGTGGGCACTGTCACAATCAGAATCAACTGCACAGGCTGGACTGCAAACACAAGGGCACACACTATATCCCCAGGGTCCCCATGAAAATAAAGCCCTTTAAGAGTAATGATGGTTGTTAGAAGATAGCAATGGCTTTCAACGAGGACTTCCCAGTGATGACCAGTGGAGCCAAGTACATTAAAACAAAGACTCTAGAATCAACTGCCTGGATACAAATTCTAGAATCTATCACTTGCTCTGGGTAAGTTGCCTAATTTGAGCCTCTGTTTATGCATCTGTAAAAGTGGGCTCATAAGGGTGGCTCTGCCACACAGAACCAATGAGGGAATTAAAGAGATTGTGCATATAAGGGAAGAGCACAGATTCTGGCCACATGGCAATAACTCCCTGTTGGGTCCTTGTGGCCCTTGTTCCTGTTGTGATTCACACCACAGTGAATACTTCTCTGCCAGGAACTTCTCTATCGCTGGGTTTCGTGTGACTTGTTCATGTAAGTTGGAAATGATCAGGGGAACAGCCCCTTGGCTGCCACTGCTGCGACCTAATGTAGTAAACTTGCATCGGAAGCGTCATCATGACTGTGTTTCCACCTGAGACTAACAACCTTCTTTCTGCCCTGGGTCCAACCAGAAAGCTGCATCCTTTCGCCATGTGCAAGAAAATGAACTGCCCCTCTGTACTCCTGGAGCAGGCGGCTGGGGAAAGGCAACATGGGGTCATATTCAGAAGCACTGATAAGGTAGGGCCAGAAAAATGTAAGGGAGAAGCCAATTTAGGTTCTGTGACTTAGCATTTAGACCAGTAACTTGACACTTCTGAGCATTAACTTCTTAATCTCTAAAGCGGGGCCAGGGTGGGGGGTGGGGGGGAGAGGAAAACCCTCCAGGGCCCAAGGATAGGATGCGATCACATAGGTGGTGCTTTCACGATGGAGTGGATCCCATAGACCTCAACCAACGTTAGCTGCTATTGCTTTTAGTAATAAAACAAATGATACTAATACTGCCAGAAATGCCCAAATAGCAGCAAGCATACTGCAGCCCAACTTGGAAGGAAAGAAAAAGACTTCAAAGAAGCCAGCCTGTCCTTGAAGAGGCCTCTGACCACATTCCTAACACAGACAAGGATATGGGCCCTGCAACAGAGAATGACCAAGCCTGACACCATCCCTGCCAGAAAATGATCGCAGGACTCTGTATAAGAGGAAGGCAGGAAAGAGAGAGGGTTTGTAGGCACACACCAGAGGAAGGGCTCTTTAGCAAAGAAAAATAGGAAATGTGATCCCACTTAGGTTCTCAGTATTTCTTGATCTAGATTTATTCTTTTGCTAAATTTTAGGGCTATCATTATCATTGCATAATATGGCCTTTAGTTAAGAAATGGTGCCGATGCTGAGGAAATAAACTAAGGGATAAAAAAAAGGGAAACCAGGTCCTGATTAGTTGGTCCCTGGATCAAGCTTTACCTGATCTCCTCATCACACCCATATTTTCCAGTCAGTTAAACCTGTTTGTGTGAATTTTTCTTCCACTTTTAATAGAAAGCATCCAACACTGGCAAGTCCACACAGTGGAAAGGGGAAAGTTATTTCTTGTTACAACTGGACAAACTATCCAAGAATCTATCAGAGATTTAGAGTCTATGCCAGACACAACCACGTTGGTTCTTTTCAAATGTGTGAATATTATGACTGGGCTTGCCTCCTTGCTAATAGACAGAGTGATCATTCATCCCTACTGGTCTGAGACAATCCTAATTTATGCCTGTGTCCTGGAATAATTTTTAATGTCTCCTTTCTCTTTAAAAAAAACTGTAAGATCGATTAAATAGTAAATTATAAGGTCACCCTACTCATAATTCTGCTTTCCAAAGTTTTTTCTCTTAAGAGTAGAATCCCACACCCCTTTCCCAAATTCTTTTCAGTGATAATTGTGGCTAATTATACTCAGCAAATAATCTCTTCTTGCCAGTCTTCCCATGTTTGACTTTTGGGGGATTAATCACAGCTTTCTGCTGTCGAGCGTGTTTCTTGAGAGCCTGGTATTATTGTTTTATCTAAAGGAAACCCCTCTGAAACGGGGCCTCCATCCATCATACCTCGTGTGGTAGAAAGAACTGATTAAAACTTCCTGGCCTGCAAACTTGTTTGTTAATATGTCGCTTCCTCCCTGCCATCAGCATACGGTCTTCCTCGTGCAGAGTGTTTAGGATTCTGCGAAGGGCATTGTTTTATCAAGATGGGACGGTTATCCATGCGGGAGAATGCTGTGCTGGGAACCCAACCACCCCTGTAAACACAATGATAACATCGTGTCCGCACACTGGCAGGAGACAATGCTCCCAATTCCCTTTCCCTAATTAGAGTCTGAAACAATAGGTGGGAAGTATGAGGCCCTGCTATCATTATCTATTGGCCTTCATTTCTGGGCATTGATTGAGCCTAGGGTGTTTTGTGTGTGTGAAGAAATAGCAAATTAAAACTCAGACTTCTTCCATTCTTCTTCCTGCAGTGTTCATCTTGTTATGAAGCTGGGGTGACAGAGATTAAAAATCGGAAGTGGAAGATTTGAGAGTTGTACACAATTGTGAACCATTCCACGTTCCCTTTCAAAATTATTTCAATAAGCACATGTTGGATCAAGGCAGACAATGGGATGGGACTTGTGAAGGGATTTTTTTTTTTAAAAGAATTGTTTTGGTCAGGGAGAGAGACAGACCAGCAGCTTCCCCCATGGCGGGCGGGCGGCTAGTCTTCTGAGCCCATGAATGAGACATCATCTGTTACTTCCCTAATAGGAACCAGCAGGGGCACAATGTCATTGTTTATTTTTCAGAATCTGAAATGCCCAGTACCCTGCTGACATTTGGTACATAGATCTGCAGGGTCGCGTTTTCTCAGGACGTTCTGAGTAGGACTTCTTAGCTAGCATAGTTAGGGAGACAAAATCCTCACTGGCAATCAGCCACATGAAGTCGATTTCCATTTATGATTGCCCTGTAGAGTAACAATTAAGATATTTAGATGGAAAAATCTCCCAAGCTCTCACAAAAGGGGTCTTTAGAACTGCTGATATATAACATGTAGTTCCTTTGAATTCAACCAGCCAAGATAAAGTGCAGGTGACTACATTTTGTGCTGGTGTCTGGAGAACTCCTCTAAAGGAACCCTCTCAACTGTACAAAGTAAATGAATTAGGATTTGGTTTTGAGTGTATGGTATTGAAGTGAATGGGGAGGAGCATGAAGAAAATTAGAGAGCAATTTTTTATTTGCAACTCCTTTTTCTAATTGCAATTCAATCTCCATTGAACATGTCTATTGTAATAAATATCAGAACACCTAGTGCATTTTTTAATTGGTTTGTGAATTTATTTATGGGAAAAGGTATAAAGTCTCAATCTTCTCTCTGTTATATAACCTTCCATTATGGGGATGACCCACCCAATCTCCTAACCCATATCTGCCTGACCTTCTCAGTTATAGAGAACTTCATCCTTATTTTTCAGGCACCCCCTCTCAGAGGCGAGGGGGTGACAGAATGTGTCACCACCCAAATCTTCTCTACATTGGAAATCTTAAATCCCATGCCTTTGCTGTTCTACTCTGGGCCTTTGACATCCATGCCTATGCAGATCCCACTTCCCTAATGCGTCTGGTTAGCAGAATTTGTCTGCACACTGCTCGCCAAAACGTCTCTATTCTGCAGCACCCTCTCCCTCTGTCTGCAGTGCCAACCTCTGATAAACCAGTGCCCTGCCTTCTTTCCCCTACATGGTGGCTGCTTCAGCCAGATTCCACCTGTGACAACACTGCTTATGTGGAAAGACCCCACTTCCCAGCCTCCATTATTGCGATTAAGCTGCAGAGAGAGGCATGTGTGGGCCTTCAGGGAAGTCTCCTTTAAAGGGAGAGGACACACCCCTGTTTTTCTCCTTCCTCTTTCCTGTTCCATGAAATGGCTGGTGCTCAGGCAGCCTTTCTGAACCAGAACAGAGGGCTAAGGATGGAGCAGCAATGAGAGTGTCCCTGGTAAACACGAAGCCATCATACAGCCCTGGACAGTCATTATAGGAGAACAACACACATTTCTATCTCATTTATTTTAGTTTTTCTTCTAAGTGCTGAAGACATAAAGTGGACAACTCAGATGAAGACCCTGCTCCCTTGGGACAACAAAAACCACAAATAAGCAATGAATGGATGGATAGATGAATGAATGGATAATATACAATAGTGATAAGTACAGAGGAATAAAATGCAAGAGAAAATGTGAGTGGTTACTTTGGACAGGATGGTCAGGGAGGACCCCTGGGAGGAGATAACGTATTCACAGCAGAACAGGAAGGGGGAAGGGATTCCTATTCACTCTCAGATTCAATGGGCAAGCCTCAGTCTCTCATGCTCCTCGTACTTATCCACAGTATCAGTGAACTTCTGGCTGTAATTTCTTGTAAAAAATAGAAGTATGAACATGTGTGTTAGTTATGGTCACACTGGTTGCTGTGATTCGATAAAAGATTGATTGCCCACATAGAGTCCAAAATTAGCATTCCTGATCAGTGGGAGGCTTTGCTCCATGAGGTGACTTGGGGTGCCTGGCTCCTTCCATCCTATTGCTCTACCATCTTTCATGTGTGGCTTCCAAACTGGCAAGGTGAGGTGATTGATGTCCTATTCATCGCTCATGGAGTGTTGTGCATGGCAGGTGTTAGTGTGTCGGACCTGGAAAGGGCCAACATCACTTCTACCAATATTCCATTGAGTAGGACTCAGTCATGTGACCACACGTAACACCAGAGGCACTGGGAAATGCTGTATAGCTGTGTGCCAGGAAGTGAGAGAAATGGCTTGGCGATGTGCTCAGGGCCTGTGCCTGCAGGAAGCACTAAGCACACTTGTCAGAAGAGTGGTCACCAGCCCTCTTCCTCCAAGTTCAGGGTCTCAGACACCCTTACAAGGCCTGGGATACGGCCATTCCATGATCAAAATCCACTCTGGAAGGATAGAACATGGGATGCTGGATGAGGAAAGAGAAAGCTAGGGCTGAAATCCAATGGGTTAATTCACTAAAGAAAAAAAAAATTCCTACCTGTTGTGCTCTCAGACAGCCTCAGAGCTGGAAGGCTAATTGTCCTTCTGGGATGCCAAGTTCTTTGTGGAGTCCTCAGAAAGGACCGCTAGACCTTTTGAGGTTTCTCATTGCTCTGATCTCGTGCTAATGGATAGTGTTTTCCAAGCTGATGGTGGTTTAAAGATATGGCATCTAACCAATGATAATGTGTCTGACCTCTTAAAGGAGAGCCTTGTGCCCCTTACTGTCTCAGCCTCCCTTATTGGCGAATTACATAACTTGACTAGAAGTTGGTTTTAGAGAAATCAATTTTACCATTGCCTAATCGCAAGGAAAGACCATAAAGTTTTATGAGAGCTGAAGGGACTTACAGAGGAGAATTTAAATGAAAATTAAAGGGGACATAAATAAAATGATAAGAAATAAAATCTCACAAGGTGTTTTTCCCTGGGCCGCCATGCTACATTACAGTGCCAGGGACATAATCCTGCTGGTTATGTCTCTCACAAGGCACCAAGGAAGAGAGGAGAGACAGACATTTCCTAGCCACCAGTAAAACAACTTAGGGAGAAAGTACAGAAGAAAACTTCTCAACCTTCCATCATCTAGTAACTATGCAACCCTGGGCAAGTTCTCTGAGCCTCGGACTCATCATCCATCTGCAAATTGCAGCAAATAACAGTGATCCCCTTCATCGTGCTGTTGCAAAGATACAATAAAACAATGCACGTAAAATCCATAGCACAGCATGTGGCCCACGTGAGTCTTCGATTAATATCACCATTGTCACCATTGTTCATACTAGTAAGGGCTTACAAACAACCTGGGGCTCTGTTCAGTTTGGACAAATAAGAGCTAACACTAATTTGGTGCTGACTGCATGCCAGCAATCAGTAATGGTATCATCTTCATTTTACGAATGAGGAAACTGAGGCTCAGAGATACTGGAAAACTTGCTCACACAATAACGTAAGTAAAAGATCAGAATTGGATTCCATATCCAGACTGTTTTGGCGCTAGAAGTCAGCACAGTTGACTATGTCCAGTCTAAGGTCTACAGACATATCCGGGGTGCTTGTTCATAACTTGGATTTCCAATGCCCCCACCGCACCCCCGTTTACTGCATCAGAATCCCTAGAGGAGGGGCTAATTATCTGCACATCTAACAAGCACCTTTCAGGTGATTCCTGCACACACTGAGCTTGAGAACAATTGCTGCTGAGTGCTTCTTACAACATTGCAACTAGGGAGAGAAGTTCCTAAGAGTCCTATTTTGTTAAATTGTCAAAAGAGTTGCCCATTTCTCTCTTTGTATCTCCTCCTACTTCTCTGTCAGCCATTGTCCTTTCTGGCACTTCTGTGTTTACATAGAAGGCTGGGGTGGATACAGCAAGGCCATCAAGGAATAGAAAAGATTACTTCTCCATGCTGGATAGAATGGCATGAGGACATGTTTTACAAATATATGATTTATTACAAAGGTCAGCCATGCCATGATATGAAAGCATGCTGCCATAGGTGATTAAGGTAGTTGTGATAGGGGAAGTATTTTTAAATGAAAACCATCAATGTTGCTCTGAAAATGAAAGACCTTGATACATTCTACTAGCAGGAACAAGTGTACTTTGTTCTAGTATGGATGGACGAGGTTCTGCTGCAATAAGGAATTGCTCTCACATTTTGGAGACTCAACACAGCAAAAACTTAGTTCTTGCTCATACTACAAGCCCAGAAGAGGCTGGCAGGGAGTTCTGCTCATTTTAGTCACTCAGGGACCCTGGATGAGGAAGATGCATCTCACCACGTGTGTCCATGGTCATATTGTTAGGGGAAATTAATCACCAGGCTCTGGCTTTTAAATCTCCCCCTTGAGGTGACACTACCATTGACATTTCCTTGGCCAAAGCAACTTACCTATCTATGCCTCACCCCAAAGCAGGGAAGAAATGTCATCCTGGAAAGAGACTAGAGAAATATTTGAAACAAAACCAAAAGACTACCCTACCCATTTAAATGCAAACACACCAATAAATCAAGCAATAAATAAATACGATAACAAATTATTGATATCTGGATTTCTTGGTTAATTAAATAAAATGTAACTATACTCTGCAAATTTGATCCTAATGCAAAATATAGGTGGAATTTCATTCTTATAGTACCTGGGATGGAATATGAAACCTCAGAAAAAAATAATATAAAAATTAGCTTGACATCTTATTTTGCCAAATGAATGCCTTGGACGTATGCATGCAATGTACTATTTGACCAGCAGCACTTAATCATTATTCCTAGGCAATCACTGGCCTTCGATGTGTCCGGCAACTTCTCACACTCTTGCTTGCCTGGTTCTCCAGATGTGGACTAAGCTGATTTTTGTTTGGAGAATGAACCATGTGCTCGAAAAATATTGGAGGGATGGGCACAGAGGCTGATGAATGTCAAGATAACATCCTTTCAGAAAATGGAATCTGTGCCTAAGTTTCTGAAAGGGGACTTGCACCTAAGAGGCAGCTCATTTCCAGAAAGCCTCAGCACCAAAAGGTGGGTTTCTCTCAGAAGCAAAAGAGAGGAGGAGAGTTAAAACCAGCCAAAGGCACTCAGGACCTGCGGGAGGCCAACTGTGCAGACTTTTCAGGCCATGAAATATGGCTCCTGTTTTGATACTCTTGTAATAGCATGATGTGCACTTTCCTTGTTTCCGTGGGGTTTATGGTCCATAAAGTTTAATAATAATCTTAACAGCTGAACAGAGAGCACACGAGGCTCGAAGGCCACTCGTACCAAAGGGGATCTGGCTTTTTAATTTATTCCCCCCAGGCATCTTGACTTATACAAGTGCCCATCTCCCATTGTCGGCCATACTGAATAACCACGTGGTAAAGGGGGACACAAAAGGGTGCGTGTTTATAAAACAGCAAATTTGATACTCACTTGTTCCTACGCAGTTGTTTGAGCTTTCAGGAACTGAAAATTATAAAGTTACTTGCACTGCAGTTTGGGTCCACAGTGTTAGTATGTCAGGCTTGATCCAAATAACTGGACACTGGAAATAAACTCCAATTCCTTCCCAAGGCCTGCAAAGCTGTGCATGAGCATCTCCCAGCTTCCTCTCCTTTGTCCTCACTGTGGTCTTGTAGGTGCTGAATGTGTCAATCTCTGTCCTGCTATAGCTTCTCCTGTCTTCCTGGGAATGGCTCCATGTCATCCTCACCCATGCTTAAATAGGACCTGCCCAGAGAAGCCCTCCAGACCCCATGTAAGTAACACCCCCCTCTCTATTAACTTGCCCAATTTTACTTCCTAAACAGCACCTAATCTACCTGTGAAAAGCGTATTTGTGTACTTGTTTCCTTGATTAGTCTCTCCCTCTCTCTCTCTGTCTCACACACACACACACAATGAGAGCACCATGCAATCCAGAAGTCTGACATATTATTCCATCCTGATACAGTGTCAGGAGACCTTTTCACAGAAGAGCTAAAGGAACTTTGGGAGGTTCAAGTTGGGTCACTCACATAAATGATGGATTACTAGTAAGTTCCTTCCCATATCTCCACAAACCTAGATCCAAAGGAAATCTTTGCATTCCCTGAAACTAACCCAAGGGTTCTGAGCTCTTTATTTCTCCAGGTTCCTCCTTCCCTCCTTCCCTAAAATATGTGCATGTATCTATTTCTCTTCAAAAGTGGTGGATTATATGTCAATCAGATCTGGTTTTGCAGAGGACAACTGAAGAGATGCAAACCAAGAAAGACAACCCAATGCAAGACTCTGGGATGGGAGAGGCTTGAGCACTCTTCATTAGGAGATAATTCCAGTTTGGGGGTGGGGGGATTAGAAGAAATCCTTATCAGGTCACATTTGCATATCAAAGAGCTCTTCCTGCTGGGCTAGCTTTGCCCAGTAACAAAGTTATCTCATTCAAGGCCAAGAGGCTTTCCTCTAAAGCTAAATTCTGCTGTTCCTCCCACTCCTCCCTTGTGCAGCAAAATAGCTCTGTTCTAAAAAGTCACCAGGAAGTAATTCACTTCCCTGGTGGCTTGCTGTTATCCTGGCTGTCCCTAGATGGCTGAAGTTTCCCTGAGGAATCTTTGGTTTAGGAGTTATGTGGAATTACCCTCAGCTTCCTCAGGCCAGGAACCAAGGAGACAGAGACAGAAATACTGTAGCCTATGTCATTCATTCATTCGTTCACCTCATCTCCTCCTCTAGCCACTAATCCTATAAAAATTTATTGAATCACTACTAAGTTCCTAATGCAAAGCTATTTCTTCTTTCTGGACTTTGATCCTTTAGTTAATTAATATATTAGAAGTAGAGTCTGGGATCCTGGCCAGGAAGCTCAGTTTGTTAGAGCATTGTCCCCATACCCCAAGGATGTGGTTTCTATTTCTGTCCCTAACATTTGTTAGGGACAGAAGTAGAATATTTGGGGACTATGTATTAGTTATAAGAAATAAAATAAGAAATATTAATCATGGCTCTGTTAACTGTGATTGTTTTGTTCTGATTAAAGAAAGTACATTCTAACCTGGCTGGGAGTTGTATGCCCCCAGGACCTGGGATTCAACCTTGCCCCCAGGAGTCAACCCTGGCCCTGGGAATCAACCTTGAAATGTGGTCCACCCCTATTCAAGAACTGCCTATTATCATGGAAAGATTAACAACATTGTTGCCCAAATGATGGAGTCCCATCCCAACCCACTTTGCCTACTTCCCATACTTGTAATCACTACTTCTCCATACCTGTAACTCTTACTTCCCCACATAATCTTTGTCCTACCCTATATAAACAGCTGGTTTATGGGGGGCTGCAGAGCAGATTTTTGTGAATGACCTACTGCTTTCCCATACTACCCACAGTATTAAAGTAAATGCTCATATATGATTCAATCTTGTCTCTGCTTAATTGGTTCAAGTAGTGACAGGCAGCACGGACCCACTGATTCTCTGGTTACACGAGAATCATAGAAAGCTCTAAGTATAGGGCAGTGGTTGGCAAACTGCGGCTTGTGAGCCACATGTGGCTCTTTTGCCCCTTGAGTGTGGCTCTTCCACAAAATACCACGTGCGGGCGTGTACATACAATGCGATTGAAACTTCGTGGCCCAACAAAATGGCAGCAGAATAGAAGGATGTGTCCTGAGCCTTGTCCCAGAGCAAATAGAGGGAGCAGCTGAAATGAGTGGAATCCAGCCTGAATTGGCAAAGGAGGTGCAGCTGGTGAGACAGTTTGCAGGCGGGAAGGGCAGGGATCCCCTGGATAAAGGTAAAATCAAAGATCTAGGCAGTAGAATCTGCCAGACCTCTGTGCCCAGAAGGTCAGGGAGAAAGTACACAGTGCCAAACCGCATCCCTAAGGACAGGCAAAACGTCTGAATTAAAAAAAAAAAAAAAAAAAAAAAAGGGTCAACAGGACTGCGGGAGGTAGTGGATTTTAGACCTTGGAGTCTGGATTTGGGATCTGAGCTCAAAGGTAGCCCTAAAGAGCTGCCGGACCATGCAGTACCAGCAAGAGAGGAACTTGCAGAGACGCGGTCCTTCCTCGTGCTGGGGCCTGCACCTTTCCCTACTGAACCTAGTTTGTGGAACCTTTTGGAGACAGACACTTACCTGTGGCTGAAGTGCTGGAGAAGGGGTGGAGTTGTGGAATCTGGGGAGAGTAGGCAGTGGACAGTCCAGGAGAGGTGGTAGCGAGTCTGGTGCTGAGTCACATCTAAGCCCCCAGAAGACATTTTCTCCTGAGAGATAGCCCTTCCCTCCAGTCTCCAAGCAACCAATATAGCCACACCCAGATTCCACCCTGTTTAACACCATGGAATCTGAATACTCCCTGAGGCCATAGGATCTACTCTAAAGAGAAATCTTTAGAAGCTAGGCACCTCAATTACGCGGCTACACTGCCAGGGCCCTTCAGAGTGCTTCAGTGTGCCTCGCTGGCAAACTTACCATGGGTGGTCCTGTGAGCCACCACCAGGAGAAAGCACCTATCCACCACAGACACAGCAGCGAAAGTTGAGTCTGCCCACCCCACAACTACAGAACTCTGGGCAACGCAGTTACCCCTTTCCAAAGTGTAGCCCTCTGAGCCACATCACCCTGACAGATGGTTCCTTGGTGCCTCTGGGAGCCCCCACTGGGCACATGTGGTTTCAATTAAGGATGCAAGACAGCAAAAATTGGGACATTTCCCTCCACAGCTGCTGACTTCTAGGCACCGCAGTTGTGCCTCTCAAGCTCACAGGCCTACATCAGGAGAACCCAAATAGCTCAAGTAGGAAGCTACACTAGATTACCAAGCCCAGGAGAACTGAGAGATTTCACCAGTAGCACCATCATCAAAAGAACCTGGGTAGCAAAGCAATTGGGTCTACAATTAAAACATTACAGGAAAACATGGGGAGACTAAAAAGCAATACCCAAAGGAAAGAAAAAGAGGAATCACCAGAAAGGGAGTTAAATGAAATTGAGGCTAGCAGCTTAACAGAGAGAGAATTCAGAGTAATGGTTATAAGGATGTTTAAATGGATGGATGACAAATACACACAACTCAATGACAAATACACACAACTCAATAAGAATTATAAGGAGCTGAATGAAAATGTCACCAACATGAAAAGAAACCAAGAGGAGATGAAGAACGACATAGCTGCAATAAAGAACACATTGGAAGGCTTAAACAGTAGACTAGAAGAGGCTGAGGACCGCATCAGCGAATTAGAAGACAAGGTAGGAAAAATCACACAAACACAGCAGCAACTGGAAAGAAGACTTAAAAAGCAAGAGGAGAGCTTAAGGGAGCTTTGGGACAACACAAAACGAAACAATATTTGAATAATAGGGATACCAGAAGGAGAGGAAGAGAAGCAAGGAATAGAAAACCTATTTGAAGAAATAATGACAGAAAACTTCCCTGATATTGGCAAGAAAAAAACTATGCAAGTCCAAGAAGTACATAGATTCCCAAACAAGTTGAACCACAAAAGACTGACACCAAGACACATCATAATTAAATTGGCGAACACCAACAACAAAGTAAGAATTTTAAAGGCTGCCAGAGAGACACAGAAAGTTACCTACAAGGGATCTCCTATTAGAATATCAACTGATTTCTCAAGAGAAACACACCAGGCCAGAAGGGAATGGAATGAAATATACAAAGTGATGCAAAGCAAGGGACTGAATCCAAGAATACTATACCCAGCAAGGCTATCATTCAAAATTGAAGGTGGAATCAGGAGCTTCACAGACAAAAAAGGGCTAAGAGAGTTTATCACTACCAAGCCAGCAATGCAAGAAGTGCTAAAGGAACTGCTGTAAAAAGAAGAAAGAGAAAGGCAAAAAGAAACACAAACACTAAGGAAAAATATGACAACAAACATGTACTTGTCAATAATAACATTAAATGTAAATGGATTAAATGCACCAATCAAAAGACATAGGGTAGCTGAATGGATAAGAAAACATGACCCATATATTTGCTGTCTACAAGAGACCCACCTCAGAGCAAAGGATTCACACAGACTGAGAGTGAAAGGATGGAAAAATATTTTTCAGGCAAATGGAAATGAGAAAAAAGCTGGGGTAGCAATACTTATATCTGATAAAGTAGACTTCAAGGTAAAGGCCATAACAAGAGATAAGGAAGACCACTACATAATACTAAAGGGAGCAATTCAACAAGAAGATATAACTCTGGTAAACATATATGCAGCCAACACAGGAGCACCCAAATACATAAAAAAACTCCTGGAAGATATCAAGGGAGAGATCGACAACAATACAATCATAGTAAGAGACTTTAATACACCACTGACATGACTGGATAAATTCTCTAGACAAAAAAATCAGCAAAGAAACAGCAATTCTAAATGACGCACTAGATCAGATGGACCTAATTGACATCTTCAGAGCATTTCACCCCAAAGCCACAGAATATACGTTCTTCTCAAGTGCACATGGGACATTTTAAAAAATAGACCACATATTGGGTCATAAGCAAAGCTTCCCTAAATTCAAAAAGATTGAAATCATATCAAGCATTTTCTCAGACCACAATGGCATAATATTAGAAATAAACTATAATAAAAACATTCCAAAAAATTCAAACACTTGGAAACTGAATAGCATGCTATTAAACAATGATTGGGTGATCAACGAGATCAAAGAAGCAATTAAAAACATCCTGGAGAATAATGACAATAAAAACACAACAATGCGAATGCTATGGGACCCAATGAAAGCAGTCCTGAGAGGGAAGTTTATAGCTCTACAGGCCTACCTCAAAAAACAGGAAAAAATGGTAATAAATCTTCTAACTCAACGACTCAAAATATTAGAAAGAGAGCAACAAGAAAAGCCCACAGTGAGCAGAAGGAAGGACATAATAAAGATCAGAGCAGAAATGAATGACATAGAGACCAAAAAAACAATACAAAGGATCAACAAAACCAAGAGCTGGTTCTTCGAAAGGATAAACAAGATTGATGAACCTCTAGCCAGGCTCACCAAGAAGCAAAGAGAGAGGACCCAAATAAACAAAATCAGAAATGAAAGAGGTGAAATAACAACAGACACCACAGAAATACAAAGGATTGTTAAAAAATACTATGAACAACTCTATTCTAACAAACTACACAATCTGGAGGAAATAGACACATTCCTAGAAAAATACAACCTTCCAAAACTCACTCAGGAAGATTCTAAAAATCTCAATAGGCTGATAACTATGGAAGAAATTGAAGCAGTCATTCAAAAAGCTTCCAGCAAACAAAAGCCTGGGGCCAGACGGCTCACAGGGGAGTTTTACCAAACATTCAAGGAAGAACTAAAACCTATCCTCCTCAGACTATTCCAGAAAATTCAAGAAGGAACACTTCCAAGCTCCTTCTATGAGGCCAGCATCACCCAAATACCAAAACCAGATAAAGATAACACAATGAAAGAGAATTACAGGCCAATATCCCTCATGAACATAGATGTCAAAATCCTCAACAAAATTCTAGCAAATCGAATCCAGCAGTAAATCAGAAAGATCATACACCATTACCAAGTAGGATTTATCCCGGGGATGCAAGATGGTACAATATTCACAAATCAATAAACGTGATACATCACATAAACAAATTGAGAGATAAAAATCACATAGTCATATCAATTGGTGCAGAAAAAGCATTTGACAAAATCCAACACCCTTTCTTGATAAAAACTCTTAGCAAAGTGGGAATAGAAGGATCATACCTGAACATAATAAAAGCCATATATGACAAACCCACAGCCAACATCATACTCAATGGGCAAAAACTAAAACCATTTCCCCTAAGAACAGGAACAAGACAGGGATGCCCACTCTCACCACTCCTGTTCAATATAGTGCTGGAAGTACTAGCCATTGCGATCAGACAAGAAGAAGAAATAAAAGGCATCCAAATTGGAAAAGAAGAAGTAAAACTGTCCTTATTCGCAGATGACATGATACTGTACATAGAAAACCCTAAAGACTCCATAAAAAAATTATTAGACTTAATAACTGAATTCGGTAATGTAGCAGGATACAAATTTAATGCCAAGAAATCGATGGCATTTCTATACACCAATAATGAAGTTACAGAAAGAGAAACTAAAAAAGCAATCCCATTTACCATCGCACCAACTTACACCACATACAAAAATAAACTCAAAATGGATAAAGGACTTAAACATAAGACGGGAAACCATGAAAATACTAGAGGAATCCACAGGCAGCAAAATCTCGGACATACGCCGAAAGAACTTCTTCACTGATACTGCTCCAAGGGCAATGGAAGCTAAAGAGAAAATAAACAAATAGGATTACATCAAAATAAAAAGCTTTTGCACAGCAAAGAAAACCATCAATATAACAACAAGAAAGTCCACTCACTGAATGAGAGAACATATTTGCCAATGATATCAATGATAAGGGTTTAATCTCCAACATATACAGAGAACTCATACAACTTAACAAAAAGAAGATAAACAACCCAATAAAAAAATGGGCAACTGATCTAAATAGATACTTTTCGAAAGAAGACAGAAGGCAGGCCAAGAGACATATGAACACCTGCTCACAGTCACTAATCATCAGAGAGATGCAAATCAAAAAGACAATGCGGTACCATCTCACACCTGTCAGAAAGGCTAGTATCAACAAATCAACAAACGACAAGTGTTGGCGAGGATGCGGAGAAAAAGGAACTCTTGCACTGCTGGTGGGAATGCAGACTGGTGCAGCCACTGTGGAGAATAGTATCGAGCTTCCTCAAAAAACTAAAAACGGAACTCCCATTTGACCCAGTGATCCCCCTTCTAGGAATATATCCCAAGAAACTAGAAACATGAATCAGGAAGGATATATGCACCCCTATGCTCATAGCAGCACAATTCACCATAGCCAAGATTTGGAAACAGCCTAAATGCCCATCAACAGATGAGTGGATTAAAAAACTGTGGTATATCTACACAATGGAATACTACGCTACGGTAAAAAAGAAGTTGTTCCTACCATTTGCAACAATATGGATGGAGATGGAGAATATTATGTTAAGTGAAATAAGCAGAGAAAGATAAATATCACATGATCTCACTCATTTGTGGAATATAATGAACGGCATAGACTGATGGACAAGAACAGATCCAGAGGCTGAGAAACATCAATCAGAACATCATACATCATGTAAGGTAGGGGAGGGTGGGGGTAAAGTGGAGAGATCAACCAAGGGACTTGTATGCATGCATATGAACCTAATCAATGGATATAGACAACAAGAGGGTGGGCATAAGTGGGGAGTGGGGGGTTATGGGGGAATAAGGACACATATGTAAAAAATAAAAATTAAGAAAATTAATTAAAAATATTATTAAATAAAAATAAAATACTAAATCTAATCCATACTAGTGGTCACCATAACCTTAAGAGAAATTGTTTCATGTGACAAAGATTTTTAAATTAAACTCTCTGTGGCCTGAAAATTATTTTGGAAGGAAACAAAGAGAAGTTTCCTTCAAAAGTCATAAGGATTGTAATTGAAAGTCAATATATTTGGCCTCTTGAACTAAAGTAAGTAATTTGTGTTTTTGCCTCCCTGACAAAGTTTATATAAAGTTACAAAAAGAAATTGACAGCCAGTTTGAAATGGAATTTCCAGGGCCTAGAGCAAAGAAATCCTTACATGATATTATTCTACAATGTCATTATAATTTTAGATAATTTACAACAGCATATTGTACAATTATCCCAAACAAACTTACAAACTAATTCTTTGAATGGTTGGCAGCAATTAAAAAAAAAGGGGGGGGCATGAAAGGATTTAATCCCTTTCAGAAGGAATTAAGGCACTGGGAAGGCACTTGAGCATCCTATATTGGCCCCTCTTGCCTTTTGTGCCAAGAGAGACCCTCTTCTCACAATCCAATTGCCCTCAGCTGTTACCTGAGCTTTCTGTTCATGCTGAGCTTGAAGCCTCGTGGTGGCTGGTACCATGGATCTGTCTCACGCCCAATTGTGTGAGCTGGGCCCTCACTGGAGAAGAAACCCGAGTTCCCCGAGATACGTGATCAGCACCAGGACCCCGCCAGCAGGCCAGGGGTTCCCAAGACAGGAGCTGGGCATGGCGGCTACAGGGGCATAAGCTACCAAGGAGACAGAACTGAACCTGACATCACCCTGCTTGGCCCCGGAGGATGGCTGGTTAGCCAGAGACGGGTAAGATTCCTCAGGGAAGGAACAACCTAAGACAGGCACAGTCACAGAGGGGCAATCAGGAGAGAACTCGGGGGGCAACAGAAGTGGGGCACAGACCCTCACCCCCCCCAGCATTGCAGGGATTTGAACCCTCGCCCCTTCTGAGGGAGATCTCCTGCCTCCATGGCTGCTTCATGCTTCCCACACCCAGCTCAGAACGGAACCCAGGCAACAGAAAGAGACTTGGCCCAGCTCAGATTGGGATACAGGTGACAGACAGAGACTTGGCCCAGCTCAGAGCGGGACCCAGGTAACAGACAAGAGACTTGGCCGACAGCAGCTGCCCTATATCTAAATTCAGCCTAGCATCAGGAATGCTCAGGGCCTACTCAAGAATGCAAATAATCCTTCCCACTAATATTTACAGGGTAAACTAAGATTGTTGGTAAAGTATTACATTTGACAGTAAAATAGTAATCCAGTTTTCAGATTAATTTAAATAGCCTAATTGAAATAAGTGAATATTCAAGTAAATTTAATTGTACTGGACAAAAAGCTGTTCTTAAAGTAATAACTAAAATTTCTATTGGTAGTTCATCTCATGGTAAAATTCCTGAACATGCAATGAACCTAAAGCAGTCATTTTTTTGGGCAAAAAAAAAAAAAATTAAATTTAAAGCTATCAAGACTGCATTATAAAATTTACAAAAACCTCCATTAATAAAAAAAAAGGGGGGGGGAGAGTAGGGTAATATCATGTAAGGAAAAATATCCTATAAGTAAATTACACCTAAAAAATTTTTACTTTACAAAATTAATTTTCATTTGTAATGCTAACAGCAAGACACCCATGAAAAACACATATGGTGTCTAAATAAGACAAAGGAAAATCGTTTGGGCAAAAATAAAAAGGATCCCAAATCAATTATATAGAAAAGATTCCTTTATTAACTTTTGGTCGAGAATGTTTGTATATTTTCAGAAAACAACTCCAAGACCATGAGGATTCCTGCAACAGAGAGGAATTGACAGGTCTGCTCCAACCACGAAGACAAGAGGAAAAACAGTCCAGAGATGGAAGACGCTGACGACGCCTTGCCACGTGAGCAGTCAGCAGCTGTGCACCTCTGCAGGTTGCCTAGGACCAAACCAGAGAGGGTCGGACCTGCATTGCCACCATGTGCCCACCATCCAGATATCATTGCTGACATATACACATAAGGAACTGTTAGACATTGAAACGGGGACTCAGTACTTTTGGACATTGAAGTTGGGACTCAAACTTTTCTTTTTTGTTATTATATGTTTATTTCTAGTCTGCAGAGGCAAATTTTTTTAAAGGAAAGAAATGGGGGAAAGTAGATACAGAGGCAAAGAAGCATTGAACAGTCTGTCAAACTACATCGGGAAGGCAGGGGAGGTTGGGCGAGGGGGCTGTAAGAGACCAACCGAAGGACTTGTATGCATGCATATAAGCATAACCAATGGATACAAGACACTGAGGGGTTGGGGGTGGGAGGAGGGCGGGCAGGTGAAGGCATGTACTGGGGGATAGGGAAGGCCGGGGGGACGTCAATGGGGGGAAAAAAAGGAGACATAGGTACTACTATTTGTAATACTTCAAACAATAATAAAAAATAAATTAAAAAATAAAAATAAATAAATAAATAAGAAAGAAACTTCGTGGCCCATGCACAGAAGTTGGTTTTTGGCTCTCAAAAGAAATTTCAATCATTGTACTGTTGATATTTGGCTCTGTTGACTAATGAGTTTGCCGACCACTGGTATAGGGTTATAGTTAAGGTGAGCAGATGTTTTGATTTACGCCCATTGTCCCATAATTACCTGCCCTGTTCCTTCCTCAAAAATGTCTGAGTTTGAAGGATAAATTATATAGTCATTCAAATCACAGCACAAACACATAGGAGGAAGGCTGGATGTGATGAAGAAAGTGGGTAGTTTTTCAGTAACCTACCCAAGAAGGACTTTGATAAGAGCATCTAAGTGATGACATCACAAACATCTATAATTAGCAACTTCTGCTTTTAAGAAAGTTCTAACAATAGATTGACTGTAACCAGTTTAATGACAATTTTCTACAGGAAGGTTTTCCCTGTTTGCCCTAAAGGGTGGCTGTTCTCTAGTTTTAGGAAAGAAATGTTGATGATAGGATAAAGTGTTGTGTTGATGTAATGGTTATAGCTAATGGGGTTTTAAAATATTTGCCAGGCTCAGGGAATCTCCACTCATTACCTATGTGACCTAATTTGCACCTTTAGATCCTCTTTTGTAAATTCAGAATAACAATATTAGTTCCATAGAGTTCTGAGAACTCAATGGGATCCTTCCCAGTTCATAGGAACCCAAGACAGGGCATGATAGAGGCTATCATAATTACAGTATTTATTATTGCCATTATTATGGTTATCCTGAATCCTCAGCATCCTTGTTACTATTAAGCTCACTTTGTAGTTAAAGAAAATGAGCTCTGAAAAGCGACTAATAAAGAGTGAGACTGAAGACTGAATTAGGTTTAACTCTAAGGAGCCCACACCAGCCCCTGTACTTAGGTTACACTGGAATTAACAACAGCATAAAATGTGCAGGTGGTATGTTGGTTAATTCAATGCATACATCAATAATAACAATAAGAAATACTTAGTGGTTTAGGAATTTTTTGAGCAATGTTTGGCTAATAACCACCTTCCAGGTGACATGGTGTATCTCTGAAACCTCAAACACACCAGTAAGAGTGACAATAGTGTGATCTCCCACTGCTGGAATTGAAGGAGAAGCAGATAAGGGAATCCTATAGCCAGACAAGCAACTGATGTAAAGCTGACAAACCTTTCTCATAGACTTACACTTTGTAAGATAATGCTTCTGGAAAAAAGGGTCTCCTACAGAAAACAAAAATATTCAATACTTAAAAAAAATTAGTGTTGGTCACTACTGTTTCCTCCCTTCTTATTCCTCAAAAGCTAATGCTGCATGTTGGGAATTCCCACAGAGGTCTCTTTTCTGTGTCCCTCCATGGAGGGTTGAGATACCAGGTTATGACTGACCTGCAGCAGTAGCACCTGATTCACACCTTGGTCAGCACTAGTGTCTGATGCTGCTGTGTATCACACCAGTGGGGTTTCTCTATCCCAGTGGTGGGCAAACTCATTAGTCAACAGAGCAGCATGTAGCTCATGAGCCGCAGTTTGCCGACCACTGCTCTATCCCCTTTCTATCGCTATGCTCTGCCATGTCGTATGCATCTGAGGCTCCAGCATCTCTCCCCTCACAGTTAAGTTCTCAATCAGTGTTGAATGAACAATGATCACACTGTGATCACACTAAACAAATTAGGTTGCAAATGCTTCCCACTTAACTGAGCTAGAAAGGGACATGCTGATGACCTGCCCAAGTTCCTTCATTCAGGGATGAGGAGAAGCAACCTGGAGAAGTGAGGTGCCTGCAATAAGGTCTCCAAAGGGCAGATTGATGCAGGAATGTGAGCCCTGACCCAGCAGGGACTCCTGCTTGCCAAGGCACTGGAAGGAATCAGCCCAGTCTTTCCTTATTTTTCCCTCATTCTTCAGTTGAGAAGCTAAAATTAGATGGAAGGGGAAAAAACAACCATGCAAATCAAGGCTGAGACTGGAGAGGGGCGGGGGAAGAGGGGGCGTGAAGCACAACAGATTTGCTTTCATTCTTAGAAGGCAGTGGGTGGGAAAGTAGATTCCCACTAAGCAAAGCGCTGGCCTTTTTCACTGAGCAGGAAATACTGAGCTGCATTGCTTCTGCAATCCCTGCAGAGCCTGGCCTGATGGTTTAGCCAGGGCATAAGGGTCGCAGCCCAAGAGAGCTAGAGAGAGCATTTGGAAGCTGGTGTCAGGTTTTCTGCTGGGGTGTAGCTCTGGCCTCAGCCCCGCTGCAATCACTGGGGAAGCCCAATAGGCCCAAGACAAACAAGCTGCCTGGCTTTCAGAAATGCTTAACCCCTGCCCTTCACCCACCTCTCAGAGTTGCCTTCCCCTCCCTGCCCCACGTGGAACCGCGGGATGCAAGGGGCTTCCAGTGTGAAGAGAAAAAGTCACCATGCCCTCGTCCTTGAGGTAATTAATCAGCAGTGACTTCACGCGGTGAATAATATTACTCACTGCTCCTCCCGGTAATATCAATTGTGCACTGCAGAAGCAGACACGCGGGCACTCGGCGGGGCTTTATAGCACGGTGACAAGGCTAAGCTGTTGACACGGTACAGTGTGTGCGAGTGCCTCAAATATAACCGGGGCTGCTGCCAGACACTCTGATTTTCAAGAAAAGAAACATTTCTGGTGTTTCCCGTAGGAGGTATAAACTTCCAGCCCTCCCTGAAATCTGCTGCAAACATGTAGCTATACACCAAGCAGTTTCCCCTCCCTCATCTCCTGCCTCCCCAAAGTGAGGGGCATGAGGGCACTGCCTGCTTGATGCCACTCAGATTTGTGGATGATGCTTGTGGGAATTCCTGTCGTCCCTGCACTGAGCAGTTGGATTGCACACCAGTGCTTTGGACACTACCAGCTACTTATGTGGGGTTTTCTTTTTTTGGGGGGGTGGGGGGGATAAAAATGGGAAGAGGGAAGAAGGGGAAAAAGAATAATTGGAACAAATGTTCCCACTCCTATCTAAATAGGGTTCTCTAAAGATATTCTATCAATGTCTTAAACAAAGGTCAGCCTTTGGATTAGTGCTAAATCCTTTCCTTCAACGTCTGTCTCTTCATCTCAGTGTCTCCTTCCTCCCTGGCTATCAGCAGGGGGAGGACATGAGTCTTGCACTTTGGACTCTGAATCCCATGCTTGAAGGAGACATTTAGAGCTTCCAGATGTGAACAAACTCGAATAGAAAGGCTGGGTCAGAAAAGACTGGGGTAGCCCGCTCCATGGAATGAATCCTTTGAAACTGCAGAATATAAATGCTCACGGAAGCCGGTCCTCTTCCAGGGAGCTTAAGCCTTGGTCTTGGGGAGTGAATGCTGAAGAGAGCATAAAATGGATGTGTATTATGGTGGTCTCCCGCAGTATAAACTGTTCTTTAAAAAAAAAAAAGCTTCTGATTAAAAGTATAATTTTATTTAATATCCTTCAAATAAAAGAAGAGAGGCTATTAAGTTAGTATGATCACCATGAATATCATTGAAAGCAGCGCTAATAGAGTTGTTTTTATGATTCCATTTATTCAAAATGAAGAATGGCATTCGCCAAACATAGGATCCGATGAGGAACAGATTTATAAAGCAAGTGAAGAGCAAAGACGAACTGGAGAAAACATCTATTTTGATTAGATGATTTTGTGGTTTGTACACTGGTTACAAATCACCTGACAGCCAGCCACCAAATACCCTCCTGGTCCTCCAAACAAGAATGCCTGTGTGGGAACTCCAGTGAGATTAGGGACAGCTGGGGGTATTAAGTGCTAGAGAGCATCTCTTCATTTTAAAATATTACTTTCTTAATAACAAAATGTCTCATTTTTTTAAAGAAAAAATACAAATACAGATTATCTGGGGGCCACGCTGATTGTGTGCATCACTTTAATGATAACAACATGCATTCCTGAGTGACAGTTCATTTGGGTTTAAGGCACAGGTTTGGGCACATTTAATATATGGAGAAATGAAGCTGGAAACTTTCCAATATGGTGTCTGGGCTTTAGCCTTGTCATGAACATGGTGCAGCAGATCGCCTCCAAGGTTTATGCCCAACACTGGCACAATGGTGAAGGATCTGTTACTGACTCCTTCATTTAAAAAAATAAACAAACAGGCCATGGCTGGATTGCTCAGTTGGTTAGAGCATCCTCCTGATCCACCAAGTTTCCAGTAAGGGCACATACAAGAATAAACCAATGAATGCATAAATAAGTGGAACAACAAATCTATGCTTCTCTCTCTCAAATCAATAATAATATTTAAAAAAGGAATAAAGTGGAGAAAGGGCAGTACAGTCTCTATTGGGGCAGCGGGGGGAAGGGTTGGGAGAGGGATTCTGTGTTGCACATCTCCGTTTTGGTAACCCAAAGCAGGAATATAAGCTTAAAGTCCTGAATTTAACAAACCTAATTATCAAGGCTTAATTAGTACCAAGGGTACAGCTTCATGGAACACCTGCAGACTTAATTTATGTCCTGACTGAGAGGAACAAGTGTTAATGGGCTGTATTTATGTTAATGCCTGAACCTTAGGAGCCAGTGGAATAAAACAGACCACGCACCAGTTTTCCAAGCTACAGAATAAATATAAAAGACTTTTATGTAATGCTAGTTTGTGCATAATTTTTCAGGGATCACGCAGATCTACTTAAAAAACTTAAACTAGAAAAGTGGAATGTGAAACAGTAGAGCCATCCTGGGTTTCTGTAAAATTATACCAAGATCAACCCATAAACTACTGTTATATCTTGTCTTGAAAGCTGACAGTAGCTGATGGGGTTAATGTCCTCAGTGTTCAGGATCAGTGTTTTTCATGATGCTGGAATATAAAACTCATTTTGCATAATATTAAGAGAAGAGCTAACATTCTCAGAGGGCTCATTCAGTCACTATGTGAAGTCTTTGTGGACATTTTCCAGTTACAGACAAGGAAACTGACTCAGAGGAAATAAACAGCTTGCCCCTGGCCATGTTTCCAGGCAGCTCAAAGATTTGGAATCTGGATCCCCCAACCCTTTATACCAATGAGCTAAATTTCCTTTAATACACAGATAATACTAAGAAAAATATAAAACATATATACATACCTATGTATTGTAGAATTCTCAGCAAACTAGAAATAAATGCAAATTCCTCAATCCGATAAAAACCAAGCATCATATATGATGGAGAAATACTAAATAAGCCAATGATGCCTGCTCTCTGTACTTTTATTCAATATTCCTGGTGACTCTTCCAAAGTATCACACAAGAAAATGAGACAGATGCAATACAAAACAGGGTGGAAGAAGCAAAACTATCTTTATTTGGTGACAGAAAAATCTTATAGAATCTTAAAAAAAAAAAAGAAACAAAATTCAAGGTCATAGGATATAAGATCAATTTACTAAAATATATTTCATTTCTACACATTAACAACAAAGAATTGAAAAAAGAAATTTAAAAACATAATTTGCAATAGCATAAAGAGCTAAATGTTTAAGAATCAATTTAACAAGGCCTAGCTGGTATTCTCAGTGGTTAGAGCATCAGCCTGCACACTGAAGCGTCTCAGGTTTGCTCCCTGCCCCCTGGTCTGGGCACGTTCAGGAGGCAACCAGTCGATGTGTCTCTCTCATATTGATATTTCTCTTTCTATCTTTCTGTCTCTATCTCTTCTCTCTCTCCCCACTTCCACTGTCTCTGAAAAGCAATGGAAAAAATATCCTCATGTGAGGATTAACAACAACACAAAAGTATAAATTTAACAAAAAAGTACAAGACCTTTATATTGAAAACTATAAAGCATAACTGAGAAAAATTAAAGAAGACCTAAATAAAGAGCTACCAGCTCAAAGATTATAATACTCAATTTTGTTAAGATTTCAGTCTTCCTCAAGTATATCAATAGATTCAATACCAAACCGAATAAAATCTCAGCAGGGCTTTTCAAATAAATTGAGAAGCGGATCCTAAAATTTTGATGGAAAAGCAATGTATCTAGAAAAATCAAAATAATCTTGGAATACTTTGGAATCCTTACCTTACCTAACTTCAACATTTACTGTAAATCCATACTGATCAATATAGTAGGTATAGACATAGGAAAAAATCAGATCAATGGAGTACAATAGAGTCTAGAAATAGATCCACAAATATATAGGCAATTGATTTTCAACAAAGCAGTAAAGAAAATTCAATAAGGACATTAGTCTTTCAACAATGGGGAAAGAACAATTGGAGATCCATATGGGGAAAAGAAACTTTTACTCTTACCTCACACCATATGCAAAAATTAATGTGACACAGAACATAGACCTAAATATAAAAACTAAAACTATGGGGCTTCTAGAAGAAAACATAGGAAAATATCTTTGTAGCCTTGGAATTGACAAAGATTTCTTAGAACACAAAAAACACTAACTAAAAAAAAGGAACTAGACATTATCAAGATTAAACATTTCTACATTGAAAGACATCATTAAGGAATAAATAAGGGAAGACAGAGAGTAGGAAAAAATTCACAATAGATATGAAACAACAACCAATATACCTTGTATCCAAAGAACTCCTACAACTCAATAATAACCCAATTTAAAAACAAAACAAAAAAACAGTCAAATTTGTGAATAAGGACTACACAGAAAGAAAATATATGAATAGCTAATGAGTTCATAAAAAGATGCATTAGTCATCAGGAAAATGCAAAATAAAACCACCAAGAGATAACATTTCACACCCACTGGAATGGCTATAATTAAAAAGACTGAAAATACCAAGTACTGGTGAGGATGTGAAGCAACACGAATTCTCACACACAGCTAAGTGGGAGTGTAAAATGGTACAGCCACGTTAGAGGACTGCTTAGAAGCAGCTAAAAAAGTAAAGGTAGATATCAAAAGAGACCCCAATTCTACAGCTAGATGTCTATCAAGAAGAAATAACAACAACAACAAAAAGTGCACAAAAAAAAGATTTATGCCAGGATTGTTTTTTTTTAATCTTTATTATTGAAAGTATTACATATGTCTCCCATTTTCTCCCACTGACCTCTTCTAGCCCGCCCCTTATGCTAGAATTGTTATAGCAACTTTATTCATGATGGCCAAAATAAAAGAAACAACCCAAAGCTCACCAACAGGTGCATGCATAATCTAATCGTGCTCTATTTTCACAATGGGACAGTAGTCAGCCTTGACCGAGGATAGCACTGACAGGCACACCAACACGGCTTAATCGCAAAAACATGATGCTGAGCACAAGAAGCCAGACACAAAACAATGGGCATGGTGCTCATCCCGTGGAGTTCTAAAACGTGTAAAAGTAAGCTATGGTGATGGACACAAGAACAGTGTTTGCCTCTGGGAGTGGAAGGGTTTATTGGAAATGAGAATAACGGAATTTATTGGGGTCACGGGAATGTTCCATATTTTAATTGTGGTGGTGATTCCATGGGTGTATACATATGCACATTTGCCCAAATCTAGAAGACTATATTCTTAAAATATGTTAATTTTATGATATTAAAATTATATATGCCTCAATAATATATGTATATGTGTACATATAAATATGCTCTCTTTTTCTCTCTGTCTCTCTCTCTCACACACATACACGCACACAAACACAAACACACACATTTGCCAAGAGAATCACATTACTTTACAGGTCAACTTTTATATTAATAAAACACACCTTATTTTTCAGGCTTGTAGTAATCCAAAAATATGCTTTTAACTTTAATTTTTTTATTTTAAGATTACTTATGAAATAGTTTATGAATTACTGAGTAAATCATGCTTTGTGGGAAGAGAATGGGCTTAGGAGTCAGATGGCTCAGGTCACAATCAAGGTTTTGCTTCTCATTACCAACGTGACCTTGGACAAGTTAATTATCACCCTCAGCAACTTCTCCAGCTGAAGCAGTTGAGGAAGTGGCATGGCCCTTGGAAGACTGGTGTAGCTTCAACATGACAACTGATATATAGCACACAATTTAGGGCCGCAGTTCTCACTATTACCATCAACAGCCCCAGCCCATTTTGAGAACTTTGTAAACACAGAACGGCGTTGGAAAGCCAGTCACTCCATAATCCATTCTCCAAGCTCATATTTCTGGGGATGACTGAGTGGATCTATAAAAATAATCTGGTGACTTTTTTTTTTTAAATGAGAAAGTACATTCTGGAAATATATATTATTTTTAAAACATCATTTTAACACATTTTTTTCTCCACCAGTATTTCTATTTCCTTCTCTCATAAAACCCAGTGTTTCTATGTTTTTCTTAAAGAACAATTGCTGCATGTTTTTAGTGTCTTTTCAGAAATATCTTTGGTGATTACTCATCTGTGAAAAAGAATTTTATACAAAGTTTGGTAACTGTTCTTTTCCTGAAGTAAGTATCAAATCAAATTTCTACAGCCTGGGATGTGAAGTTAACATCAGGATCAAATTTGTGAGTATATTTTTTCAGTTCAAGAGCACGCAGGGGTGATGTGAAAGCAAGATCGAGCTTTTCTGAGAGCACGCCATTCAACTTGACACAGCCCAGGACAATTAATCAATTGACATGGGTTTTAAGAAGATTTATTTTCGCTAGACTCTCCGAATTTACCAGAACCATAGTACACTTAAGTTTTGTGTTCTTCTATCTATCTGATCAATGTGCTTTTTAAACATCAACAGGCAACGTGATAGCCAGAGAAGAAGTTAAACGTAATGGTAGTTAGCTCTTTTTTGGGCTTGTGATGTCAAACTGGACAGGGTTTCAAACGCTCCCTATTAAAATCTAAAGGTAAGCAGGCCTTCCCCTGTATACTGTGCAAACTGGACAACAAATTCCAATTGACAGCATATTGGACTGAACGAACACAAGAAACCACAGGATGAGAACCTTGTGTTAGGAGAGAGGCCACTGTCATCACCAACTTGTGACAGGAGAGACACTGCCATGAGGTGCGGCCTCACTGAGGAGACAGCACACCAGTTTCCTTTAGCGAACCACAGTGTTTCCAGGTTACCAGGAATCAGAAAGGAAGATGTGGCATGTGCCGAAACCTGGGTCCTTTTCTAAATGATTCTTGATTGACAAAAGGAAAGACACCCACAGAAAAGCAAGGTGAAGCCGCTGATGAATAGGCAGATATTATTTCTCTTAATTAGGTAAACCCAGCCTTTTACACAGTGTTCTCAGTCGGGCGATGCTATCGATTTTGAAATGTGGTTTGAAGAAGCGGATATTGCACTTGAGCACATGTCTAATAACTAACCCCAGGACGGAAACATTTCAGGCAAACCATTGAGTTTATTTTCCTCGTCACACTGCCGAGATAAGACAGATATTTAGAACACTGGTGAGTTCTCGTAAGCAGGCGCCTGGTTGCCTGATGGCCTGATGGGAAGTGGCCTCCCCGGCCACAGGGAGGATGCGTAGGATCTCTGCCTGCCGCGCAGTCACTGAGCTGCCGGGGTGGATCGCGGGAACCACAGTAATCAGAATCGGTCCAGTCATCAGATAATTTTGAATTGAAAATTCTGAGAAGTGAGTTACCAACGATGCTTGGTTAGTCACCGTTTTTTCTCAAATGCGTGTAATGTGGGAAAATGACGCCTGCCCATCCCAGGGTCTGAAGGTCAAGTTCATGTGCTTGTAAACACCTGCTAGGCACAGTTTCTGTCTTCTTCCTCAACCCTGTTTAGCTCTAGGGTGCCCTTCCATCCTCTCTATTCTTCCCACGGCCTCACTCAGCCTAGAGAGACACATGAGTAGTCTGGGCAGGTGTGAGAACCACGCTGCTCCCAAGACACTTGCATCAGTTTATTTCATGGAAATAAAAAGAAGACGATCATCTTGAGTTGAAAAATAGAATCAGGCTGACTGTGGCTGCGGCAGTGACTTAGGTAAAACAGAAAAAGTTGGTCTCCTCTATAGCCCACCCATTTCCAACTAGTAGAAATGTTGACATAAACAATAATTTGCATCCCATCACAAAGAAGTCTAGAACTTTATTATCCACATGCTTAAGTACCGAGAAAATCAATAACTTTGATGTTCACTAGTACACTTGCTAAGGGGGAGGATATGTATCCTTTGCTCAGTGGAAGTTGACAAAAGAACCTTGATGAGCTTGAATCTAAAGTATCCTGTTAACCCAACAACATAACAGTTAGGTGTGTGTGTGCGCGCGCACGCATGCTATGTAATTTTTGAAAATGAAAAGATAAAAGGAAACTGGGAAATGAAAGTAAACATCAAAAGTTGCCACAACAAAACAAAAAAATTATTCTGTGGCATTTGGGAGTGCTTGGCAGTCAACTTCATCACAAATAAGACCTGTGTTGAGCCAGTGACAAATTCGTCAAGGAAAATATTGTGCATCAACTCACAAAGCCTGTCTAGATAATCTGTTCTAGGTTGTTGGTAACAGAAGGCACTGTTCCAGTTTAGTTTCCTCTTACCTGTGTGAACAGAAAGTGTGAAGGGTGAAGGTCAGAGAGGCCCAGAAAGGCACACTTCAAAGAAATATAGGAAGGGCGTTTTCTGGAAGCAGAGGGCTGCTGCTGAGTTCAGACCAGTGCTAGCAAGGCCCTTGGGAACTAGCAGGGCTCCCAAACAAAAGCATCTCCCAGACACAGAAGGAAATAGGAGGGAGTGGAAGACAGTGACTGCAAGAGAACATTAATGTGGCAGCCCACTGGGAGATGCAGTGGACAGTGTCTATGCACAACCCCATCCTTCCCCAGTTCTGGTATTTGTTTCTGCATGGAGCTAGTTTCCTAAGAAGCAAGAGAAAATAAGACAAAAGTCAACCTAGATCAGTGGTCGGCAAACTCATTAGTCAACAGAGCCAAATATCAACAGTACAACTATTGAAATTTCTTTTGAGAGCCAAGAACCGACTTCTGCGCATGGGCCACGAAGTTTCAATCGCACTGTACGTGCGCGCCCGCAAGTGCTATTTTGTGGAAGAGCCACACTCAAGGAGCCAAAGAGCCGCATGTGGCTCGCGAGCAGCAGTTTGCTGACCACTGACCTAGACTATATAAAATTTACATATATATATATATGTGTGTGTGTGTGTGTGTGTGTGTGTGTGTGTGTGTGTATTATAATAATATATAACTAAAAACTGGGGACCTACTCTGATACCCTAAAGTATTCAAACTAGACCAAGAGAGGAAATGCAAGGGCTGACATTTTTAAGCCCCGATTCTGACTAGTACAGCCCTGGGGCTGGGTACACATTAAAGAATACCACCCCTAATTTCAAGAACAGGATGGTCAAGAGGGGCCATTTATTGTTTCTTTCTTTCTTTTTTAAATCCTCACCCAAAGATATTTTTACATTGAATTTTAGAGACTGGAAGGGAGATAGGAGAGGGGGAGAGAAAGAAAGAAAAAGAGAGAGAGAGAAATCATTGATCTATGAGAGATACATCGATTGATTGCTTCCTACATGCATCCTGACAAGCACCAGGGATTGAGCCCACGACCAAGCTACATGCCCTTGATTGAGAACCTTGACTGGGAATTAAGCCTGATACCCCCTTGGTCCGTGGGTTGATGTTCCTGGCCAGGGCAAGAGGGACTTCTTTTTCTTTAGTTGTAGTCTTAGAGTGAGTCAGTCCATTCCACATCCATGTTGGAGGCACCTGGTCCATCTGCAGAGTCACCCTTGTTTGTCTGAGTAACTCCTGCTTATTTACACATAAAATGGGGATGGGCTCTCTTGATTCTAGAAGCTTCTCTAACCTGAAGGTCTGCTTTGAGGCTCCTTGCTCTCATTACCAGAGGAGCTTTGGGGTTCTCCTGCCAGTCTCTAAGGAAGAAGTCAGGGACACTGCCTGTGGACCTGCCTGTGAGTGCCTGAGGACAGAGAGGATGGCTCACCAGGCTTTGCACCCAAGCATGGACCTGGCTTAAAATACACAAGTAATAGAGGCCATTCTTTATTTTAGAGCAGGTTTCAACTCTTGCATCCCATCTATACCCCGAGCACCTAATGTATGGTGAAATCAGACAGGAGCCAAGGTTATGGACTTTTTTTCTAATCTTTGAATGTCCTACATCATTGTCTAGATTCCACTGTTCTCAGCCATAGTAGAGAATTAGTGAGGAAGAAGAAACAATGATATGCAAGTGACAATGTTTAGATAGACACAGAAAGCATTCATTAAAATAAGGAAAATAACCCATTGTATCAAAGACACTTTTTATGTTCTTATAGACCTGGAATTTGTTTTTTTAAAGATTGTTGATTGCTTAAATATCACATGAGTTCTCTAGTAGGTAAGACCTTCCCTAACCTATACTGGCCATATCAAAGAACTGAAACATAATAAAGAAAACCAAGTGTGCTTATATATTTGTGAACATTAAGAAATAAAATCGGTTATTATTAAGAGGCAAATTTTTTCTTTCGCCTGCACATATACAATTTCTGTGGCATTTGTGTCCTTAGAAGATCATCTAGCAGTGGATTCAGAATCATCTGTCATCTTTCAAGATCTGAGAGTCTCTCTTGACAAATTTAGAAAAGAAGGATGTTACAGCAAACAGACAGGCCAGCAGCTAATGAAGAGCAACAGTTCAATATTTTATGGCCCCTTAAAAAAAGTTTCAGTAACTGAAGGTGTTCTCACATTAATTCTTTGCATCAATTATTGACAGAGAATTTAATTTAAAGGCAACTAGTCAGTAACCTAGGGGTAGTGTTTTAAATAATTTATAATTGCTGCATGGGTGTAATCATATTGCTATTGATTACGATCCAGTCACTTCTAAGGGTCCAGCAGGTCTTATGCTAATTACTCTTAGTGAGATCACCTTTTTAACTCTGTATTCCCTGGTCACTGGGACTCATTATAAAAATAATTTAATGAAGTGCCATCTTCTGGAGTCCTTGCCGAGCTGGGGGTGCAGAGGAGGAAGACAAGAACTCAGGAGAAAAGTAGAAATTGAAAGCATTATGCTGGGATTTAGAGCTAATAGATCTACATCTGAAATTGCATATTATTATTCATATCTCAGATGTGATTGCAATAACAGGAGTGGAAAACATTTTATTCACTGTGACAGACTGGCAACCGTTTGGTGGAATTTAGGAAATACCGTGTTATTTACTGAAAATTTAGAAGAATGAAGTCCACTGTGTGTTCCCTCTTAAAGCCTTGAACAGTGCGAGGCCAAGAGGGGTTCATTCCCCTGGCAGGAGACGTAGTGTGAGGTGGTATAGGGACACATCTAGATTCTTTATGAAACAGATCTGAAAACATTTTACTGAGTAGTGGCAAAAAGTATAAAACCCATGATTACATGTACACAGTTACCTTGGACAAGACTAAAGCTCTCATCGAGGTAAAATAAACAGAGGCTGAGAAAGGGATCCGTAAATAATAGGAAACGTGGTAGTCCCACAGGCCTGGTCAGGATGCAGGTGGAAAGAGATTGAATTTGGGAAGTGCTGGTGAGTGAGCAGGCCAAATCCAGGCACCATCTTCCTTTCTCTCTCTCTTCCACTGCTCCCTCCACCAAAAGAGCAACTGCAAGGGCTGATTGCAAAGGAAAGTGAAAGCTTAGGCACCATTTCAGAGAAAAGCCAGGAGGCCTGCCCAGTTCCTGCAGCGACTGTGGACCAGCCATTCCCCCCTCTGAAGATCCTGACAGGGTAGGTGGGAGGCGCAGTAAGAAAACCAAGGTTAAGTGTGATGGAGAGCCCAGAGGTCAAATAACAGTGTGAGAAGAGGGGCCTTTCTTTTTCTTTGTTTCTGTGTGTATTTTAAGAGTTTTCTTTTATTTAATTGATTATTTAGAGAAAGAGAGGAAGGGGATAGGGGTATGGAGATGGGGGGGGGGGGTGGATATAAAAATCTCAATTTGTTGTTCCACTTATTTCTGCATTCATTGATTGATTCTTGTATGTGCTCTGATGGGATTGAACCTGAAACCTTGGCGTATTAGAGCAACTCTCTAACCAATCGAGCCTCATGGCCAAGGTAGGGCTTTCTTTATTAAGCTATTACATTTCAGTAGCAACTTTGCCTCCCTTACCAAATGTGTGTATGTGTGCATATGTACACAGCAGTGGACAAAAGTACAGGTACAGTTGTGAGTATGGGAAACACAGAGTTTTTCTTATTTATTAATTATTATATTATTTTCCACAGGAACAACTGTAAATCTAATTTTGTCCCACCCTGTATTTGCTTCAAAACTGTTATAATACTGATTTTGTTTAGAAAAAAAAGTGGGTGTTATGTGGGTATCTCCCCAGGAGTAATAATGTCTTTGTGTCATTTTCAGTAAATTCCTATTACTGAGGGACAGGGGGAAAGAGAGAGAGAGAGAGAGAGAGAGAGAGAGAGAGAGAGAGAGAGAGAGAGAGAGAGAGAGAGAGAGGAAAGAAATATCTATTTTCTGGAAAAAGATATATAAGATGGTATATATATAATTTAATCTAAATAATTTGGGTGTCTTGTAAACAATGAAGGTAATAGAAAACTCATCCTAGGACTTTCTCTAGAGGCTACAAATTAAACCCTTTTTCAGAAGGTGAGAACAACATAGCTTTAAATCTTCAGTGGCAGCTATTGTCACAAATGTGGAACAAAACATGGACCTTCATTTGCACAAGTTAAAAGAAAGGAAAAAATAATACCTGCAAAAGTTGTCACCTGCCCACACTGAGAGTTTGCTAAAGAACATAATTCTCACATAAGCCCAATGAAAGGAAACAACAAATTTCTAGCTTATTCCATTTCCTCTGGGCCCGCTTTGTGCTTTCAGACTTGGCCGGGTTTTCTCCTGCATGGAGCCACGTGGATACCAGCCAGCTCTCATGCTTACTGTAGTGCACTAAACTATACTGGAGGCTGCAAGAGTGAAGCATGTACTGCTGAGTGCAAGAAGTATTTCTCTGAGGCACACCAATGCCACTTGGGTTCTATTTTGGACCCTCAGATGGGAGTCCCTGTTTGCAGGGTTTTGGCTTCTGACCCATGGTATAAATCAGGGGTCAGCATGCATCTCTATATATAAAAGGCTAATATGCTAAGTGTCCGACCATCCAACTGGTCACTATGATGCGTACTGATCACCAGGGGACAGATGCTCAATGCAAGAGCTGCTGTGATGCACACTGGCCATTTACAGAGAAACAGCATTGCGGACCTGGCGCCCACAAAGCAACACTAGGCTTCCCCAAGTGAGACACAGGCCCTGCCACCACCCTAGAGCGACACCTCACCAAATTGCAGCCGATGCTGCCCAGACCCCATGGCACAAAATGTGGTAATGGTGGCTGTGTGCACTGGGTAATGATGTCATGTAGAAACGCCCGGCTTCCTCTCCCTAGCTACTAGCCTCCTTGGAGTTTCTTCAGCCCAGGAACATGACTTGCTTTACAGCCAGATGGAAACATTTTACACTTTAACCAAATGTCTGTGAAGCATTTTTCTGTGCCTCATCTCATTTGATCCTCACAGAAGTCCTAGAGTAGGTAGATAGGAGACTCAGTGGAATCCTATTTTCTTTTCATTAGCTGGAAAACAGAGATTTAGAAAGCTTAGAAACTTGACCCAACTGAAAAGAAGTAAGAAATGGTGGACGTTGAAAATGACTTCAGGTTTTCTCACTGTGCAGAATATAGTCAAAGACTGCTGCAGTTAAATATTTCACCCTTTGTTCTCCCTGCGTGATCTACAATAATAATCTGCTTCATGTTGATATTTACTGCTGTGTTGCTAACAATTACATGAAAGAGAAGTTGGGGTGCTTCACTGGGCTGGAAAAAGTTAAGTGAAATCAGAAAGCAGGTCTAATTAAGCAAGTTTCTTTTGTATGTATACATAAAAGGCTAAGTTCTCATACAAAGCTCTCGCTGGTCCCAATTGCACATGTGTGTTTTGATCTGTCATTGTTGATTGTGAATTTGGTTGACACTTCTATTATTGAGAAAGGGCGAATAGCGATATTAAAATATTTCTTCTAATTAATTTCCCTTCAATGTGCAAGAATTTGTGCACTGCACCACTAGTTTTCTATAAAGGGCCATATAGAAAATATTTTAGGCTTTGTGGGCCACACAGTCTCTGTTGTAAATACTCAAGTCTGCCCTTGGGGCATGAAAGCGGCCACAGACAATGCATAAGTGAATGGGCATGGCTGTATTTCAGTATAACTTTACTTATAAAAACAGTCAATGGCTGTAATTTGTCAGTTCCTAGGACAGATCCTTATCACTTAGTTAAACCATATTTCTGAAGGGTGGGATCTAGAGTAGGGCCCACAGCCCAGGAGGCAACATTGATCCCAGATTTGAATCCAAAGGATGACCTGTCCATGTGAAAGGGAAGGGGGCTGAGATGGGGTCAATGCTGGCCAGTCTCTGAGGGGAGTTGAGGGGAAGAAGTTGGGGGTAGTGTTGAAGGACTGACCGGTAAAGGTTTCTTTGCTGTCACAGGTAAGGCCATTGGGGGAGGTGGTAAATTAGGCAGCTTGGGGAAAATGGAGACATGGAGACGCTTGAAATAGTCACTGTGGGGAAATAAAGACAAAGTAAACAGGATTGCTAGGCAGTGTTGAGAATACAATGGAAACCATGATTTTTTTTTTTTTTTAAAGGAAAATCAGTGTCATCCCACAATGGTACCAATAGCCCAGGTAGTAGCAAAAGGTACAGAACTAACCTCAGGCTATTTTGGGGGGAACAGGTTCTGCATCCACAATGAGCAAAATGTTTCTGCACCAAGCCACGGGAATATCTCAGAAGACTCTTACTGGCAACATAAAAATACATTTTGGCTCCTTCAGTGGGGAGATATTTATGTGCATTGTCAGAATGAAAGCTTTCTGCCTCCTCCAAACAAAAGTGATCTCTGAGATTAAGAAGAAAAAGGAACCCTAGCTGGTTTGGCTCAGTGGATAGAGCATCAGCCTACAGACTGAAGGGTCCTAGGTTCGATTCTGGTCAAGGGTACATGCCTGGGTTGTGGGCTCAAGCCCCAGTAGGGGGCTTGCAGAAGGCAGCCAGCTAATCGATTCTCTCTCATCATTTATGTTTCTATCTTTCTCTCTTTCTCCCTTCTGCTCTGAAATCAATAAAGACATATGAAGAAGAAGGAGGAGAAGAAGAAGGGAGAAGAAGAAGAAGAGAAAGGAGCTGGGAGCACAGAGAGGTCCATGCCCAGAGCTGTTTGTTAGCACCAGCTAACAGCATCTCCTGCGCCTCACAAGGTGAGAAACTAGATTGCAAAATAGTAATTCAAAGACCAGCAGGGATGTCTCAGAACAATAGGGACTCCATGGTCAAGGGGCTGCCACTGGGTGGTTACCTGGAGCTCCAGTTCAGGGAAGAGAAGCAGAAAATCCAAGGAAAACCTTCTCCTCCCTGTGTCCTGCTGGCTGAAGCCGGTGCCCTAGTCAGGTTCACGGAGGGGAGGGAAATGCAGGGCCCCAAACTGCCCGACACTTTAGGTAGGGTTAAGCATTTTGTGCAGGCATCAGCATCTTTACAGAGCTCACCTTTTAAAAGGAGCCAGCTTTTTGTTGTAAATGGCACTGACACTACAACAAGAAAGTTCATTTCACAAAGATGATTCATTAAGAAATAAAATATTCATGGCTGACAGCTTGAAGGATCGCCATACAGTTATATTCTAATGCACCTGTCCTCTCTGTCAAGTCCAATGTGGGATGTCAGGTCGCCAAAGTTTTATTTAGAAATTGTTTGTCAGAGTGAGCTTTCTAATGTGAATGAAAAATTCATCCCCTCATTAAGAAGATTTTACATGAAATGTCTAGGATTTTCAATGAACGCTAGGACATGAACCAATTACTGTTAAACACTTAAAGAGACAGACTCCTAAGCTCACTCAGCAAAACCCTTAATTGCACAAATGTGGAGAAAATTCAACATCCTGAAAGGCAAATGGGAATTTTGATTTGGAAATTTTCTTTTCTTTTGTCACATCTGGAAAACCCTCATCTTTAAAAGACTTGGGGGAATTCAAACACAACTATTATATAACATCATTATACCTGACCAAATTATACATACGCATGCACTGTGCAATGGAATTTGGGGTTTTTAGCCACTTGTTCAATTCCCAAAGAAAATAATTAAAATGCCCCGGAAAGTTGTTGCATTGTTCCTAGCTATTTCTTAAGGTTTTTTGTTTTTAAAGACACTTTGTTGCCTTCGTTTCATCCCTGCCTTACTTTCATAATTTGTGTAAATGTCAAACAGGTGCCTGGGAAGCAAATACATTTAATGATTCTGAAAATTTGGGAGTTGGGAGAGAGTTGGGGGTGGGGGGAACCACAACAGATTAAAATAGAGTTGAGCTGCATAGAAAGTCAGGAGAAATCCACAAGGGAATTGGTTGTATAATGAAACAGCATTTTACAGCTATGACAATGGATTAAGTTGACATTGAAACTCTTTTTTGACATACGGTCTAGTTCGGCTTAATCTATGGTAGAAAATAGTTCACTACCCAAACCTAGCACTAGATTCAGGTTCCATTCCATATATATAGAACACGCACACACGTGGCTAGACTGTCACTTCCAATTTCAGAAAAGGCTTGAGATTGACAATATGAAAACTGAAATTTCTCCTTCTCAACCCAACAGATTCTACACACTTTAAGGATTTCATATTCGCTTTTATTATATAGATTATTATATAGATGCTTTGTTGAACTGGTAAAAAAAAAAAAATAAAGCAACCTTGACCACATAGCTGTTCATTGCCATTCTCTAAGACGCTAATAATGTTTTCCAAAAAAATGGAGGACTTTGAATAAGCCCTTCAGCATACATACAGCTGGTGGAGGTGGAAACCAGATTTTCAGAGCCATTTTTTGTCTTTAATTATAGCTCTCCTTGCAGTTTTTCACATACATATTCTTTATATATTTTTTCTTCTCATTTAAATGTATTTCATCCTTTATATGTATATTTTTATCTATAACATTTATTATATTTCCTGGAAGGCGACTGGACAATATGTGCCGATGCTCACAAAACAGTTGAGATGGGAGATGCAGTTCTAGGCATCTTTCTTTGGAAAATATTTGCAACTCAAATAAGTGATTTTGCACAGGATGTTCAATACTGTGTTATTTAAAACTGGAAACAACTTCAGTGGCCAAAAGAGAAGGGAATGTCCCTTTGCCAAGTCATCATTCAAAAATCACTTTTAGAATTTATGTCTCATGTAATATTGAGTAAACAGAGTGGGATACTGAATGCATTAAGTGAATTGAGAGTTTTAGGAGGCAAAACATTGGATACTTTTTTTTTGGTAAAAGAAAAACACATAAATGTTTCAAATGGGCATGGGCATATGGGTGGTTTTATTTTCTTTCTTTTACTATTTTAAATTTCTATCCCCACTTCTATACATAGATGTAATTAAAGGCTAAATACAGCCAGACTCTACACATTGCATATCCATATAGTAAAGGAGTGAGGTATTCTTAAATATATACTTAAATAAGAAGGAAAAAAAAATGTGATCCTTCTATTAGGTAAAACAAATTACCAGTTAAAAAACTCCATCTTCTGCCATACGTGAGATATTAATGTATTGAGTCCATCCCTATGGAAATTGCAAAAACTATTTACATAAATTCTCCAGTCTACCAAATTGCAACTTGCTCAAATAAATCAGACACCAAGCCTCCGTTTCCTGTGAATTTTGGTTAGCAGAACTCTAGGTTGGAAATTGCATCCAATACATTTTTTACAATCTGCCCATAATTAGTTTCACTGGGAAAACTGTGAAGAACTATTTTGCTGCATTTAAATTCATAATTTTGGTTCAAGAGCGCAGAATAAGATGTTTAGACAGAGTGAAAACTATTTTCTAACAAATCAATATTAATTTATCTGACTGTTATGGTCTCGGGAGCCAAAAAGTGTTCTTGTACTGAACTGACAGGAAAGATTTTATTCTGACCAAATGTTATTCAAATATTTATAAGACTGGATAATTTAGTAAAGAAAATACAGATGGAAGAAGGCAAGAGTTGCTTTTGTGTGTGTGGGTGGGGTGGGTGGGTGCTCCTTTCCCATTTATAAATGACAAGAACTGTTAACAGGAGAGAGTGATTAGTAATCCCCCCCCCCCCACCACCATAAGTGAGCTCCTTGAAGAGTTTACTGACCATTTAGTGCACATGACAAACTAAAGAAGATCTTGGGGCATCTCATCATCACATTCACCATTGACTTATGGGTGTCACTTTGGTCAAGAACCTAACCCTGTGCTATGGGCGGAGTGACTTCCCAATGACCTGGCTGGTGGCCAGAGGGCATGGCAGGGTCTCTGAGGGCATGGATTGAGACTCCAAGAGCAGAAAAAGGAATGAAATGAATTGAGTATGACTTCAGTACATTATCTTACATAATTTTCTCAACAGCTATAAGATTTTGTGCTTGTTTGTGAACTTCTTATTGGAGTAAAATATACATTCAAAAGAAAGCACAAACACATGTGTGTCCCGAAATGAATTTTCACAAACTGAACACACCCAGCATCCTGATCAAGAAACAGAACATTAGTAACTTCTGAGAGTGCAGCTCATGCCCCCATCCAATCTCTACCTATGACTTCTAGTATAGGAATAGTTCACTTTTTATTGATTTTGTTATAGAGTCATATAGAATGCACTCTTCTGTATCTGCCTTCTTTCTTTCAAAATCATGTCTGCAAGACTAATTCTTGTTGAGTTTGGTTGTGGGTCATTCACCTCTTTGGAGTGCAGTGCCCCATTGGTGAAAATGCAATTTATTTACCCATTCTACCTCTAAAAGACATCTGGGCAGTATATAGTTTTGAGTTATCATGGATAATGCAGCTGCTCTACAGATTCTTGGAATTGTATTTTGGTGAACATACATCCATATACTTAGGAGTGAAATTCCTAGATGATCAGGTATGGTTATGTTTAGTTTATTTAGATACTGTTAACAAGTCTTACCAAATGATGACACCAATTTATAAAAAAGTTAACTGAAGTCACAAGGCTAGGACCCTATCAGATCGGTGTCTTCATAAGAAGAGGAGTGACACCAGACGTCTCATTCTCTGCCACGTGAGGACACAGTGAGAAGGTGGCCATCTGCAAGCCCGGAAAAGACTGAATCAGCCAGCACCTTGATCTTGGACTCCCCAGCCTCCAGAATGGTGAGAAAATAAATTTATATTATTTAAGCTACACAGTCTACGGTGTTTTGTTATGGTAGCATGGGCTGACTAATACAATTATCATGAGTTGAGGGTGTTTTTTTTTTTTAATTTAAATAATCTTTTTATTTTAGTTCTACAGGTCAGTTGCAAAGATACTACAGAGTTCCTGTACACCCTTCATCCTGCTTCGCCTAATGTTCGCATCCCAAATGACCGACTGTGGTATGTTTATGAGAACTAAGAAATTAACATTGGTACATACAATGAAGTAAGCAGATCCTCCCTAGTTGGAGTTCACCATTTTTCTGCTACAGAAGTCAATCCGTGATATCACTGGATTGCATTATTGTGTTTTCTCTCCATTTCACTGATGAGGCAGAGTTCAGATGGAATAAGTATCTCCTAAGTTCACTCCTAAGAAGTGAGGTAAAAAAACTCAACAGCAATAATACTTCATCACTATTTTCTAAGTCCTTTGTATTCCTGGCATGATGTAATCTCATCAACAATTTGGTTTCCTCTGGGACACCAAAGTGAAAAGTGATTCCTGTCCTCAAGCCTCCAGTTTAGTTGTAACTCCTGGTATTGGAAGCAGCCACACCAGCATGTGTCCTGCAGTCCCTCAGCCTATCACAGTGTTATGCCCCATTCATGTCTGTGGCACTTACCAAGCAGGCACTCAGCAAAGCTTTGCTAAATGTATGGGTGCCCAAACATTAAAATATGTCTATATCTATTATCTATATCTATATCTATCTATATCTACATCTATACCTATACCTATACTTATATCTATATCTGTATCTTCTTGTAAAAACTTTATATTTATGATATATAATGTTAACAAGACCTTTCTTCATTTCTGTGGGACCAGGGATACTTTATTGGGAGGCAAGTGTGATGAAAAAGACAGAAGGTAAAATACCATCCTGACTCTGCCAGATCACTGTGTCATCTCAGGCAAGTCACTTAACCTCTCTGGACCTGTTACCCAGGAGCTAGAAAACGGGGATACTAATACTGTCCTGTCCTAGATATGCTTGTCAGAGGCTTTGAAAACTGTAACATACTATGCACTTATTAGGAAACTAGAGGCCCGGTGCATGGATTCATGCACCAGTGGAATCGCTTGGCCTGGCCTGCAGGAATCAGGCCAAAACTGGTTCTTCAACATCCCCCGAGGGGTCCTGGATTGCAAGAGGGTGCAGGACAGGCCAAGGGACCCCACTGGTGTACCATCGGGGCCTGGGTGGGACTGCAGGAGGGCTCCAGGGCATGTCTGGCCCATCTCACCCAGTCCCGATCAGGGCTGATTGGGGCAGATTGGGGCCATCTCGCCCAGGCCTGATCAGGGCCGATTGGGGCTGGCCAGCCGGGGAGGGACTGCGGAAGGTTGGCTGGCTGGAGAGGGACAGTAGGAGGGCTCTAGGGTGTGTCTGGCCTGTCTCACCCAGTCGTGATCGGCCTGACCCCAGCAGCAAGCTAACCTACCGGTGGGAGCGTTTTCCTCCTGGTGGCCAGTATGCATCATAGCCACTGGTCAAACAGTAAAATAGTTGGACACTTAACATACTAGGCTTTTATATATATAGAAATATTGGCCTTATGGCATTTATGTTAAATAGTAAAGAAGAAATCACAAATTAAATGGAGAATGCTATTTACCTCCAGTTCTTTCTAATAATAAAAAATCCTATATCTGTAGAATCAGTACAGAAACCATTTGGGCAGAAGGACCATTTTGGGGAAGAAAAGACAAGGGAAAATCACTGATCATTCTATTACTTCTTGAGTGATGAGTGGAGACCCAGTATATCACATACAAATATTGCCTATCAAGATTTCACACCACAGAATGAGGAAGAAGCAATGCAATAGGACAAAACTACATCAAGTCATAATTAGGCTTGATTTTAACTTGGACAGTGATTGCATTGAGAATATGGACTAATCCTTGATAGCGAGTAGTATAACAGATACTCCAAAGTGTTTGTTGAATGAATATTTAATTTTCCAATCTAGATGAGTTAGAAATTTAATCCTGTGATTTTCCTTGAAAATATATTTTAGGCCTGGCTGATGTGGCTCAGTGGTTAAGCATTGACCTATGAACCAGGAGATCATAGTTCTATTCTCAGTATCATGCCTGGGTTTTGGGCTTGATCCCAGTAGGGGGTTTGCAGGGGGTAGCAGATTAATGACTCTCTCATCATTGATGTTCCTATCTCTTTCTCTCTGAAATCAATAAAAATATATTTAAATAAATATATATATATATATATATATATTTTAGTCCAAATATATGAATCAGTTTTCTAGACATACTCATCTTCAAGAAACACCTGACTAAATAAAATAAGACCCGATCTTTTTTCAGATTTTTCCTGTGCCGTGAGGACTAAGTAGCAAGTTCAGGGGGCCTGAAGAGACCAAATGAGAAAGAGTATTCTGAACAGAAACAGGGTTTTATAGATACTTCTGAGCAGATATCGCATACAAGAAGGCAGGGCAGTTCTCTGAATCTTGAACTGATCTCAACTTAGAAACGCACTTGCATGTTGGGGAAACACATCGTCTTTCCACTCTCAATATATCAAGTTCTTTGAAATCTTCCACTCCTAACGGTAGTGTGTCAAAAAATAGCAGCTCACACTTCGTGAACTCTCAGGTGGACTGCCAGCAAGAGCACATCAGCAAGTCAGGCAAGCGAATTCCCTCGCCAATAATAAATAAGGAGCAAAGGGAATGAAGATGGGCATTTTGGCTGGATTCCAAACGCGAAACCTGCCTATCCACCTTCAAAATGATGCAAGATTGCAGTTTGCTTAATGTTCATCTTATGTGCTTAATTACCGATAGTGCTTGACTAATTATTTCTTGTTTTGTCGACTATTTAATCAGAGAAGGAAAGTAACTACAGACTTTTGTATACCAAATGAGGATTTGTAACTCATTTTTGTAATCGCATGATTCCCAGAGGGCTTCATTACAAACACGAAAGAAAACAAGATGCTAAAAGCAGGTGACACTCTAATTTCCACAGGTACGGCTTAAAGCTTTAGAGTGAAGTAATGGAAAATAAAATAAAAAATAGCCTTTAGATGTTTCCAGCCACGTAGAGTGTTTTCATGTTAATAAGACAGAAAACTGCAAATGCAGCAAAGACATCTCTGTTTGGTGCTGGCGTCTTTTCTGATGCCCGATTTGATGCAACGTCTCTGCGAGATTATGAAATAAGCCACAAAATGGACCCTAGTTTTCTCATTTACAGAAATGAGCGTTTGGCAAGTTGCACATGGCACAGTCAACTTAAACATCTCTCTGTTTTCACTCTTCTGCTAATTTTTACATAAATTCTTGGTCAATTGAAACCACTGCACATTTCCAAATGTTTAGAAAAATAAGAGGCCTACACTAAATAATAATATAGGGGGTCCTAGATAGTCCAGAAATTTCTTCTGTGTGTGACAGTGTTGCCTGTTGGACAGAGGCTGGATTCAGTAGTCTTGAGATAAATGGCCAATTTGGTTTTGACAGTCGACTCTATGTTCAGGATGGTTTTAGAAGTTTGGGGATATGGAGGAGAGCCTGAAAAAGTATGAGTCATAATCCTGCCCTTAATGCATCATAACTAACTGGACATTTGAAATAAAGCACTTGAAAGTACAGCATCGTCCCATTGTGGTTGCCATCAGGAGAGGGCAAGTACTTGCTATGTCTCAAAATGAGATGCAAGCTTCTTATTTCCCACGTTATCACAGCAACCTGCTAAGAAAGGGCTATTGGCCCCTTTTCCAGGTGAAGAAGCTAAGGTCTATGACCTTGAAGGTTATGACCCTTGCACTCCACTGCCTCAATTTTCCTGCCTTGTTTTTTCTGCCTGTACAAATACTTAGGGTTGTAGAAGTTGGAAGTTGTTGCCAGTAAATTTCAGTAGCAGATTGCTGGGTGTTGGGGGGAAGGGGAATGTAGAAGAAATTAATGAATAACATTGATAACACTCTTTACACACATTATCTCATGGCAACCCTATGAACCAGGTGTTAATAGTAACTATGATAATAGCTATCATTTGTTAGGTGCCAGTGTGCTTCAGAGAACGAACCAAGCCCTTTCTATTATTTCATTTGATGCTTCCAAAATCCCTATGACGTCATTAGGATTATCATCATCCCCATTTAGCAGAGGAGTGAACTGAAGCTTAGCGAGATTAATTTGCCCCAAAGTTGTGACAGTTACTCAGTGACAGAACCCAAGGGCCCATGCTTTCCTGTGCCTTGCCAGACCACCACCCAGCATGGCACTTCTACTCATGGGAGCTCAGACAGGCCGAGTTCTCTGTCAAGGTCACACAGCTAATGCGTTGTAGCTCAGGATTCCCTGACACCATCTGCCCTCCCGAACATCGGGCAGCACCACCTTCCCAAACAAACACTCTTCTGGGCCCTGATGAGAAAAATAGACACAATCCCCAATGCCTTACGAACATATATTCTACAGGGCAGAGGCATGGGAAAAAAGCTCATACATGTCTAAGTCCGTGTTGGTGTCTACATGCTGTGTTATACAGTAGAGGAAGGGAGAGGGGGTGCAGGGATTACAAGGCCGGCTGCCATTGGATAGCGAGTAGTAAGGAAAGACTTCAGTGCCAAGTGACATTTGAGCTAAGCTCTGAATTTGGAGAAGAGCATTCCAGGCAGAGGGAACATAAGAGGCGAAGCCCCAGGGACAGGAGCACACGTGGTATGTTTGAGAAGTGGCTGAAGTCGGATGAGAGGAGAGGAGAGGAGAGAAGATGAAGACAGAGCCAAGGAGGGAGGCAGGCAGGTCCCAGGGAGGAGGAGCGCAGGTCAGAGGGAGGAGGCAGGAAAGGCAGACAGCAAGACCCTTGTATCCTGTTGTGAAGACTATGCCTTTCAATGAACCTGAAATGGGATATAATGAATAAAGTCCTAGATGGATAAAGTAGGACTAACTTTCCAGGCTTCCTCCCCCATCTGGGTAAATTAGAAGATGAGGAAAATGTCTAAATGTTAAGACCTTCTTCATTACAAATCTGAGCTCTGACTCAGTCCTGACCTGGGAGGCGTTTAAGGAAAAGGATTTGTGTCTAGAAGAGATTTAAATGTCCTGGGGCTCCTCCAACCTGCAGAAATAGGAACCACTTAAGTTAACAGGCGGAGTAATAAGACTATACAGAGGAAACTCACATTTTCATACTTTATGCCTTAATTTTAAGTAGAGTTACAAGATTTCCTGTAGGAATTCATAGTGTTATCTTATTTCATGCCCCAAACTAGGAAGAGCATTCCACTGGGTTTACCAAGCTGTTAAGATGAAAATAAGTGTTTGAGCACAGCATAATAGATGAGATGTTTAAGGCATTTTCCTTGAGATTTTTGGTTAATCTTCTTTTAGTTAATTTTCTGAGATAAAATCCAGTTATAAATAACCTGAGGGTACCCTAACTGGGCTGTTCTGAGAATGGCAAATCTTTAATAGCCAGAACTTCTGCCTTTTAGAGATCTCTAGGGGGAAGCAGTACTTTGAAAATTATCCAAAGCAAAATAAGTCAAAAGCATTAACAAATTAAAGAGAATGGGGGAGAGAGAAGAAAGGGGTGAATGAGAAAACTTACTTGATATTCACAAGACAGCAGATCTTACCCTTGAAACTCTGTTTTTAAAAGTCAAACATTCAAAATCTATTTGTTGATTACTGCAGAGAATTGGTGAGTTTCTGTCATATGAGAATAACGGGAAATTCATCCTTTTTACCAAAGGAGAGTAAAATCTAGTCCAAACCCGAAGTGCAAGAGAAGCATGACCATAGATGGCCTTTACTTAGACTGAGGTTCAGCAGATAGAACCTTAAAATAACAAGTTTCAGCCCAGCTGGCATGGCTCAGTGGTTGAGCATCGACCTATGAACCAGGAGGTCATGGTTTGATTCCCGGTCAGGGCACATGCCCCAGTTGTGGGCTTGATCCCCAGTGTGGGGCACGCAGGAGGCAGCCAATCAATGATTCTCTCTCCTCATTGATGTTTCTATCTTCCCCCTTCCTCTCTGAAGTAAATAAAAATATATTTAAAAAAAAGTTTCAGAACTGCTTTTAAAGAGACCTGGTGGAAGAAAGAAGACAATAGAATAAGCATGTCTAACATGTGGCCCACAACGAATATTTTTGTGGCCTAGCCAATATAACGGCATGTAAGAAACGTTTCAATAACAATTTCATAACTTAATTTTTACAATGTCCTGTTATACATAATTATTAATAACGAACTAAAACATTCGCTAATGACTGATTACTATAATCATGTTGCATTCATTTTCCTTACGCACCTTACCGCAAGCACACCATTTCTCTCCACTAATACTAGCAGCAATATTTTAGCAGCCGATTGCCACATCATTAGTCTTGGACTGACTTGTTTGGTGTGTGCAACAGGAAATATTTCGTTTTCGGAGAACAAGAAAAATAGGTTTATTTGTGTTACGCTTATTAATTTGTGCAGTTAATCAGTATCTGGTAAGTTAATGTTCAAGAAAATATATTAATTTTTACTAAAATGTTCTATTATCTTATGTTAACGATTACTCATTTATTTCAGTCCTTTGTATTCAACATGTCTCTATCAAATTAAACCTACGTTTCTATGAAAATTGAAGCTTTTGTTTTTTTGCAGCCCACATAAACTTAAACCTGGTTTGTTTGGCCCGTGTTAGCCTTTGAGTTTGACATGCTCGCAATAGAACCTTAAATGTTGTCCATCATCACAATGTAAACAAAAATGTATAAAAGGACTATAAAGTAGTATGAGCAAGGAAGTTATGTAAACTGGGTGATATATAAATACTTTCTCAGTACAAAAGAGTGCATGTTGGCTGCCATCCATCTATAGTGTATATATTACCACAAAATAAGAGAGGTGGAGGCCCAAGGTGGGATAACTCAAAACAAAACAAATCTGTCGGCCTAGATGAGGGAAGGTGCTTATTCCAGGGAGTCAGAGGCTAAGGGTACCGGGAGAAAACACTGGAACAAGTTTCTACAAAGCTGCAAGAGAGCGGGAGACTCCTTTTTTTAAACAACGAATAAGATGCCCTAGAAACCTGTAACCTGTCACCAATTTAGGATTATCCAGGACATTCAGAGCCTAGTCTGACAGGCAAGTTGAAAGGGTGTGCAGAGTTGTAATGGAGAAGGAAATTGACACGTGGCTTAGAAAAACCGAGTCTTGCTCATGCATTTGCCTCCATCTTCCTAAACTTCTATAAAAGGTGGCTGGTGAAATGCCCTCGTATTCTGAGGATGCCCACCTGGAGATAAGGAATGTGAAGAGTCAGGAAGATGGGCAAAGTGAATTCTAAAAGGAGGAGAAAGATAGGGGGGAAAAAAAGATTAAATTGTAACCAAAACACTCTTTCCCCTTCATGTAAAGCCTGCCAAATAGAGTTGCCATATATATGTGTGTGTTTTTTTTTATCTCAGCCAGGCAGAGCAGACATTTGAAAATTAGAGAAATACTAATTTGGAACAGATACCAGAAAACCCTCATATACTAAGAGAATAATAAATGTAGAGAATGGCTTACAAAGCAAGACTGCTGTCAGTGGGGCCAGCACACTGAGGTCTTTAACAGAAATCTATTACTTGATTTACCAGGAGCAGCAGAGACCTAAAGAAGCAGTGAACTTGGGGCAATAAAATTAAAGGTAGCTCATCCTCCGAAAGGACTTCTGAGCTGCTTAATCTCATGCAATCTCCCTCTCCAGAGGCACAGAGCCAGCCCCACACCCTCCATAGGATCCACAGAGTCTCCTGGGCAGACAAAGCAGTGTGTGCAAACCATCTATCTTACTGGAAAGTAATAATGGTCTCAGAAGCACGGGGCATGGGGATTCCTTTAAGAGGTTGACTCCTCAGTGGAACGGGAAGCCACTGGGGTAGAGATGCGTGGCTCAAATGCATGCATTTTTATGGTTGAATCCATGTGCTTGAAGGGGAGCTCTTGGCCTCATCGGGGTGTCTAAGGCAGTGGTTCTCAACCTTCCTAATGCCGCGACCCTTTAATCCAGTTCCTCATGTTGTGGCGACCCCCAACCATAAAATTATTTTCGTTGCTACTTCATAACTGTAATTTTGCTACTGTTATGAATCGTAATGTAAATATCTGTGTTTTCCGATGGTCTTAGGTGACTCTGCTAACGGTTCTCAACCTGTGGGTCGGAAAACACAGATATTTACGTTACGATTCACTAACCGTAGCAAAATTACAGTTATGAAGTAGCAATGAAAATAAGTTATGGTTGGGGTCACCACAACATGAGGAACTGGATTAAAGGGTCGCAGCATTAGATAGGTTGAGAACCACCGGTCTAAGGTATCATATACCACCTCCCATAGAGGGGTTCAACAGAAATCCCTTCCAGTCTTGTGTCTGGACCTAATGCACTCCTACGTACAAGGTTATGCTCTGAATGGTTAGGTAGATGCTCTGCCATCCCATGATTACCTTGCTGAGTAACTATGTTTAGCTAAAAATAAAAAATGAAAATTATTCTGTGTACAGACCCAGCTGAAGGCTTTTCAGTTTTTCTCCACTACCCACTGTCAATGTCTCCACTTGCCCACCGTCTGAACCTTGAGTGGAGAGCGTCTGGACACCTTTGTCCATTAATGACATCGCGTTCTCCCTGCACGCAGACACTGCAGCTGCCCAGCAGGCGTGAGTACAGGCTCAGAGATTGTCAGTGATTCCCTGAAAGTGACCCAGGTGGGAGGGAGCAGAACCAGGACTGCCGTTCGGGGAGCAGGACTCTCAAGCTTTAGCAGATGCTGTTCCTTCTTGCCTGCTTATCCCCACTGCCAGCCCCTCTCTTAGACCAAGGCTATTCAGGCTTCAGCTCTTACTCAGGCGTGTCCTCCTAGGGCCCACTTTCTTGGAAACAGGTGGAGAGGCCAGAGCCTGCTCCTGATCGGTTTCCTTCGCCTTTGCCACACCTCGAGTGCTTCCCGTTTGAGTGCTTCCTGCTAGGGGTGGTCTGCTGTCTTTGCTGGCGGCCCTACAATGAAGCCTCCAGACTCAGGCAGGGGTCCTCAAACTATGGCCCGCGGGCCACATGCGGCCCGACGAGGACATTTATCCGGCCCGCCGGGTGCCGCTGCCTGTTCTGCTTAGCAGCCAACTTGTCCGGGGCCTGCAGTGCGCATAGGAATTTGTTCATCGTTTTTTTTTTAAACTATAGTCCGGCCCTCCAACGGTCTGAGGGACAGTGAACTGGCCCCCTGTTTAAAAAGTTTGAGGACCCCTGCTCCAGAGAGACAGGACCACGTCAGCTTGTGGGTGCTCCTCCCCATAGGTTCCCAGGGCCTGGCCAAGGAGAGGAGCTCTCCAAGAGTCCTAAATGAATGAATCTCTCCCAATGGCTATGCTTATAATTGGCCGAAAAACGTGCATTCTCATGGCTTCTGCTAGATGGTAAATATTTGTGCCACGATTAAAATTAAAAAAATCAGGGCAAGACAATAAATGTGAAGGGTGATGACTAGAACTCAGATAACAGGAGCCAGTCCTTTCTTAATTCCAATTCGGAGCCATGAGTCATCAACGAATGACATTCGAATCCTTCTACCTGCACTAGGTCTCCAAATCACTTTTATGGAAGCACAATATATATGCAAAAACGGACACATAATCAGTGTACACCTTAAATTTTTCACAACTGAATACAGCCATGTAACCACGCCTCAGCGCAGAAACAGAAGAGGACCAGCACTTAGGTGGGGGTTTGGGGTGCGGTAAATACCATGGTGACAGCCAAAGTGGCGCCTTCGGAGGACATAGGCAGAGGAGCTCAGGGCACTGGAGGCAGTGTGCGCCTGTAGCCTCCAGCATTGGTTCTAAGCAAGTGTAAGATGTGACAGAAAGAATGAGAAGAAAATAGGAACTGACTGAACTCCTACTGTGTACCCAATAGTATTGCAGCTAACACTCAGTTAAAAGTAAATAAAAGGAGGTGGTCTCAGAGATGTGAAAGCCATTGCTCAGGGCCACGGAGGCCAGGCGTGTGTAACACCACAGTCGCTATTTCCCACTCTAACTCACTGTCTCACCACGTGGCCTGGCTTCTCCCTTCACCTCCTCCTTGAACACAGGTGACTAATTTCATAATTATGATATTAGCAATAGCTCTAATAAACTTGCTGAGTGCTTACTCTGCAACAGGCATCTTCTCTACTTTCTTTCATTATCCCCATCTTACTTATGAGAAACCTGAGACTTGGAGAAATTAAGTAATGTTGCCATGCTCTTACCATGAGTGACACTGGAATCAGAATTCGAACCCGGGCAGCCTGGCTGCACCGCTAAGACCTCACCGTACTGCCTCTGAAAGCAATTGCGAACATAAGAGCTCATCTTTTCTCCTTTTTAATTCCTCACGGGTTAGGATATGCAATAGAGCGTCTTAGAACACAGTTCCAAGGCTGGTTAGAAGGGTAGATGGAGATTTGCGCCATGGGTCACAGATCGCTCTCTTCTCACCAGTTGACCTTTGAAGAGGGGCATTCTGGGAAATGGCTGCAAGGCCACAGCCAGCCTCTCCATAGGACATGCCTGAAAGGAAACAGGTGGAGAGGCTGGAGTCGGCTCCTGATCATCTGGGGGTAAGTGGGACTGTCACCACAGCTCCAGAGCCATCCAAGGCTGAGCTGGCTCCTTTGAGACTGCCTGTTACCTGTGGCTTCCAGGACATACCTCTGCACACCCAGATGTAGAAGCATCTGATGCTGCGGTGGACACAGCCAGGAGCCTAATCAAAGCCCACACCAACCACTCAGTGTCCCCCTGGCGCTCTTGCAAACATCACATCGAGGCTTAGTGTAGCATCTGGGCTCCAGGTCATCCGCTCCCCGCTCCTGCTGCCCTGACATGCCTATTCAGGAAGGTCAGCGGTGCATACAAGTTGCAAGAGCAAGGACAAAGGCACAGGAGAAGAGATCCCCTGGCCTCCTGTCTCATGACAGTAGTCAGGGTTATTATTCATGGCTGCCTCATTTTAAAAAAAGCCACAGGAATGTTGGAAATTATCACATTCATTGTCGAAATGCCATTTGTTCATTCATTTGATATTCAACAAATACTGAGTTGCTACCATGTGCAATTGGGGATAATATCTTTGTTTTAGCTAGAAATTAATTTCCCTGCAGAATTAACCATAACCAGGAGTCCATAGGACCCTGGCTGGTGAGACACTTGAGACTTCTGAGGTCGTACTCAAGCAGAATTGGACATGCAGTTTCAGATTTATAAGCACTGGTTAAAGAGGTGGGGGTGAGGAGGGAGATGAAGAGAGAAGAGGAAAGGAAATTATATATGTAAAAGATCAGATTAAAAAAAAAAAAGCATATAGAGACAATTTGCACATAAAAATGAACACTGAATCATGAACCAGGAGGCATGGTTCTGTTCCAGCCATAACCGTGATGGTAAGTTATTCAAGCCCAGACCTCAGTCTTTCCATCTGTTAAGTAGGGAGGTCAGAGGAAATGTCCTGTAATGGACCACTGTGACTCTAAAAATTGAAAAGCTTGTCATTCTCAATTTATATATACATATATATAATACATATATATATATAGCTGTATATGTTATATGTATCATATATGTGAATATATATTCATGTGTAGTTTTATATGTAAGCTATGTTTTCATATATGGAAATGTTTATACTTCAAAAACTCTTTAAGAGAAAAATCATTGTATATGCACATAGGGCTTTGCATGAAACAATTCTCTGAAATAGTGAGAAAATCACTTGCATTTTAGAGTTAGTGAAATGTATTAAGACCACATATATTAAGTTTCAAAAAGTTAACACTTTTCTTTTTAATGCTACTTTAATTAAATTATTTAAAAATATAGTTACATTTCTTACAGCTTAAATTCTTAGAATGGACAGACATGAGTGTGCCTATACATTTTGTCAATGTCATTTTCATCACTGTCACTGTCATCAAATGAAACAGAAACCAGACCCTTGGGTGCCGGTGCAGAGAATCGCGAGGAAGCCTTGCACCTGCCTTCCAGAAAACTTTGGGTTGAAGAGAAGGAAAGGGATCCTCCTCACTGTTTGATGTACAGCCATGCCCCGATGCAGAATTTAGACCCGGTGTTACTTCTGGACAAGTGACAGGTGGATATTTTGATCAATGATTTGTAGTTGACGTAAGAAGTCCCCTGGAGGACTGGAAGACAGATCAGCCCAGGGATTTTGATCTGTGTCACTCAGCTCTCAAATCCTGTAAGTCCATCTAAATGTAGACCCCCAAGATATGGTGAAAATGGCAAATGCCACCTTCTTCAAATGTGCTGGCCCTCAATCATTCAGAAAAGAGACCCTGTATGATGGAAGTTAATACAATGTACAAACTCACTCCAAAGCTAAGTGGCTGAGCCTTTCCTCTGCTGGGTTTTGGCTCTGCTAAAAGGCTATCTGGGGGGAAATTCCTATTGTTGCTTAGAAAATAAAAACCTACAAGTATGCAGCACTAATTCATCTAAATCAGGGTGGAGGATGCACTGAAAGTAGGCCACCATGCCCCACAGCCACAAAACCACAGAAGAATTCATGATCCATCATGTGCCACTTCACAATCCTTATCCACACGACGCTTCAATTGGGCGTTTAAATCAACCTGACTTGAGTCATGAAACGAGGCCTATTCTGTATCCTTGATCTAAATTATTACTGGATGAGGCAGGAGGGAGAGATGTGCATGTTCCTTGGGTATAAACCTGTGCTGATGACAACAGTCTGGGCAGGTGGTCAGCAAACTGTGGCTCGCGAGCCACATGCGGCTCTTCGGCCCCTTGAGTGTGGCTCTTCCACAAAATACCACGGCCTGGGTGAGTCTATTTTGAAGAAGTGGCATTAGAAGAAGTTCAAGTTTAAAAAATTTGGCTCTCAAAAGAAATTTCAATCGTTGTGCTGTTGATATTTGGCTCTGTTGACTAATGAGTTTGCCGACCACTGGTCTGGGCAATTGTAAAATAAGGACGGGACTTGTACAAAACCAGTGTATGGAGATGGAACAGCTTGGATGTGAGGTAAGTGGGCATATTTGGGAGTGACTGAAGATGGTCAAAACCAACCTTTGGCCTTCTAACCATCGAGGGCTTTCCTCCCAGAGTGCAGGGAGAACTCCACCTTGACCGGCTTCCTCAAGACTAAGGAAGGATTGGACCACCACCCCTCCCCCAGGGACCACAGGGCCCTAATAAGACAGCTGATGGTTGACTAAAACCTACATATAATTTTAATTATATATACTAGTCCATAGATAATTAGCCTAAATTAATGTAATCTAATGTAAATATATATATATATATATATATATATCTTTACAATGATCTCTGAGTATTAGGATTATGGGTAATTGCCATGTTCTTCCTTTAAAAACTCGGATTTGTTTTCCTGACCTTTTACAAAAGTGTGCATGTGTGCACAGCGGTGTGTTTGACTAGGAAAAAAAGAAGTGCCATTTTCCCAGGATTGTAAGGACACACTAAAAAAGATGAGATAACCAGGCTGCACACACACTGGAGTGGCTATAGCCTTCTTTCCCACCCTGCAGCCTCCTAATGGTCATGATTTACGGGTATGACTTTTGGTTGTGTGTCATGTGTCAGAGCCTATGGACTTGCACATCAAGGGTTGTTCGTTCCAGTCTCTCCTCCCCTCCAGTTTCAACAATTCCTGCTGAACTGGTGGACAGATGGTAGCAGAGTTTGGCTTATTAAATACATTTAGTGAAAATGTTCTTCCATCCCTGTAGCAACTGGCTCAGCCAACTGACTTAATGGTCCTGGAATTCATTTTCTTAATGATTTCATTGAAGTATAATCTTCACACCATACAATTTTAAGTATATAGTTTGATGATTTTTAGTGAATTTATACATTTGTGCAACCATCACCATAATCTACTCTGAGAACATTTCTATCACCTCGAAAAGGTCCCCCATGTCCATTTCCAGTCAATCACCCTACTCGTTCCAGCCCTGCTCTCTGACTCTAGGGTGTGATCTTTTCTAGAAATTTCATATCAACATTACTGTACCCTGTGTGGTCTTTGCGGCTGGCTTCTTTCACTCAGCAAAATGGTTTGGAGGTTTGTCCAGGTTATTAAAAGTCTCAGTTCCAGTTTATGTTTGCATTTGAATGGCTTCCAGTGTTTGCCCACATGACTAATGCTTCTCTGAACATTCAAATACAAGCCTTTGTGTGAACATATGATTTCACTTCTCTCTGGTGGATCCTAAAGAGCGGAGTCATTGAGTCCTAGGATTTGTGTATGTTTAACTTTTTAAAGAAAGCTGGCAGACTGCTTTCCAAAGTGGTCATGCCATTTTACATTCCCACCAGCAGTGGGGGGAGTTCCAGGTCTTCCACACCCTGGCAGCTCTTGGTATGGTCAGTCTTTTTGATTCGAGCCTTCCCTGTGGACGCGCAGTGTCGGGGATTCATTCTACAGTGGCTGGGAGGCCAGAAAGGGCCTCAGGTGAGCAATGTGAAAAACTTGGTTTGCAACTCTCAGCTCACAGTATAATACTCAAGGACCCATGTAACTTCTCCGAGTCTTAGTTTCCCTACCTGTAAATTGGAAACCACAATAACTACAGATCCTGGAGAGTCACTGAGTACGACAATATATGTGAAAGACTGTCCTGAAGCTCAAATTCCTTTCTTGAACCAAAAAATAATATCGATAAATATATGGAAATGTATGCTTTTAAGCAAGCAAAGCTGTCCACTCAATTTTCCTTTGTACTTAAAATTCTTGCTTTATCCCCTCTGAGCAGAGTGCGAGGAAGACTATTTGACATTTTCTTTGCTTTATCTTTTCCATTGTTCTTGCATTGACCCATCATTAACCATAATGAGCCAAGTCATAATGGGATGAGCCCTTCTTCAATTGTGAACATTTACTCAAGATTTCTTCCACTCAGAGCTCGGAATCCAGGACTAGATCCAGCCTGCAGTGAGACACTTTAGGACAAAATACAAATTTGAAACCTTTTGGCTGTGACATTTATGCAGCCTGTGCTCAGGAGACATATTTGAATCTTTAAACCAAAGAAAGACTTTGTTCCCAATTCTGAGGAGGCACATGGGCCCTACTATTTGAAGAAAAACTTGAAGCATCAGTGACTTGGATATGGTCCTACCTTGAGGCACATTGCAGACTATCCCACTCCCCTGGCTAGGCTGTGGCCAGGAAAGTGCATTCCTGGTTTACTGCCAATGTCCTCGATCTGCATGTTCTGCCATTTACTTGGGAAAATAATGCTAAGTTTCAAGTCAGGGCAACAAAAACCACTGCCAGGAGCTGGTGCTCGGGTAGCTTGGTGGCCCTGAACACCTAAGTGATTTTGTTCCCCTTCGAGTTTCCTGCGGTACATTAACTTTTATTGATAGTTCATAGCTTCAGTAACTGGTCTTGATTTTACTAACCTGAAGGACAGAGGAACAAGAGGCACCCACACAGGTGACGTGCAAGAAAAAAATAGCACGGAACGTCTTGATGGGTTTCAGTTTTTTTCCCCTTGCTAGAGCTTTCCTTTAATGAGGGAGTCACAGTTATTGCAGGTTAATCATGTCTCAGGCCCTCAAAGGGATGGGGGCTGAAATAACCACTTAGAAATCTAACCATGGTTCCCTCCAGCAGACGCTTGGAGGTATAGCAAGGCACTCGTGAAATTGCAAGCTCTGATTTATGTCACTGCTATGGGGACTGGCAAAAGGATTCTTGGGTGTTTTCATAATACAGGTATTAAGCAAATGTTAAACCAGGAGCTGGATGGAAAATCTATGTAATGAAAGACAAAGAGGCCATTTTCTCCATCGCTTTGGGCAACCTAACACTTCTAGCTAGAATGTGCACCTTGGAGCAACCTCATTCTCTTTGACTCATGAACACTGTGAACAGTATAATTGTGTTTTCTTTTCCGCATGGAATGCTGTCACCATCAGCTTAAAAGAAGAGCATTATTGTTTTTAAAAATAGGTAAGATTTGTTGAACACCTATTATAGGCCAGGCACAACTCTTTGCAGTTTATACATCTTGCCTCAATACATCCTCATAGCAATCTTAGGAAGCATAACTTTGTATTGTCATTTTGTAGCAAAGGAAATTGAGGTTCAGAGAGCATCTATAAACCGTCAAAGGCCTCAGACAAGCTGAGGAAGGAACAGGATTTGAGTCAAAGTCAAGGAAAAAAAACTGATTGCATCCTAAACCCAACTCTCAATCAACATACCCTTATCTGCACGTACACACAATCCCTGTCACTTTAAAATGCATGGTGTTTATTTTAACAGATTAAACATTAATTTTACAAAATGGAGTTCTGTAGAAACACTAACAACATAGATCTGTTTTTATTCAGCCAAGATTCAATGATTTCAGTGATCACTGACTATGTGTCGGACCCTGTGCTAATAAGCTTGTTCTACTCAGGAAATCTCAGGGCTGTGATTAGAGAACCTCAGTAACCACAGCACAAATCTGTTTTGTAGGCTGCCCAGCCTTATTTTAAAAAACCACATCGCACCAACAGTGTGAAGGTTCCCTTTTCTCTACATCCTTGCTAGCACTTGTTGTTTGTTGACTTATTGAGGACAGCCATTCTGACATGTGTGAGGTAATATCTCATTGTGGTTTTAGTTTGTATTTCTCTAATTATTACTGACACCGAGCATCTATTCATGTCTATTAGCCATCATTATGGCCTTTTTGGAGAAGTGTCTATACAGGTCCTTTGCCCATTTTTTAATTGGATTGTTTGAATGGTGTTGAGTTTTATGTTTTCTTTTAGGAATTTTATGATTTTGAGTCTAACATTGAAGTCTTTAATCAATTTTATTTTTGTGTATGGTGTATGAAGGTGGTCTAGTTTCATTTTTTTTGCACATATCTGTCAATTTTCCCAACACCATTTATTGAATATACTATCTTTATCTTAATGTATGCTTTTATTCAGCCAAGATGTTTTTACTTCCTTTGTCAAATATTAAGTGACCACAAAGGCTTGGGTTTACTTCTGGGCTTTCTATTCTGTTCTATATCTTTGTTTTTATGCTAGTACCATGCTCTTTTGATTACTATGGTCTTGTAGTATAGTTTGATATCAAACTATAGGTAGTGTAATTCTTTCTCAAGATTGCTATGGCTATTTGGGGACTTCTGTAGTTCCATATAAATTTTTGGAATATTTGTTCTAGTTCTGTGAAATATGCCATTGGTATCTTAATAGGAATTGCATTGAATCTGTAGATTGCTTTGGGTGGTATAAACATTTTAATGATGTTAATTCTTTTTTATCAATGAACACAGTATACACTTCCTCTTATTTGTATCTTCTTCAATTTCTTTCTTCAGTGTTATAATTTTCTGACTCAGAGTAGTGAACACATAAAATATATAGATGATATATATTATAAAATTACTAGAGACCCAGTGCACGAAATTCGTGCATGGAGTGGGGTGGGGGGAGGGTGTCCCTCAGCCCAGCCTGCACCCTATCCAATCTGGGATCCCTCGAAGGATGTCCGACTGCCCTACTAGGATTGGGCCTAAATGGGCAGTCGGACATCCCTCTCACAATCCAGGACTGCTAGCTCCCAACTGCTCACCTGCCTGCCTTCCTGATTGCCCCTAACCACTTCTCCCTGCCAGGCTGATTGATGCCTAACTGCTCCCCTGCCAGCCTGTTTGCCCCTAACCACCCTCCCCTGCAGGCCTGGTCACCCCTAACTGCCTTCCCCTGCAGGCCTATGTCTCCCCCAACTGCCCTTCCCTGCAGGCCCAGTCTCCCCCAACTTCCCTCCTCTGCTGGCCTGGTCACCCCTAACTGCCCTCCCCTGCAGGCTTGATCACCCCCAACTGCCCTCCCTTGCAGGCCTGGTCCCTCCTAACTGCCCTCCCCTGCTGGCCATCTTGTGGTGGCCATCTTGTGTCCACATGGGGGCAGCCATCTTTGACCACATGGGGGCAGCCATCTTATGTGTTGGAGTGATGGTCAATCTGCATATTACTCTTTTATTAGATAGGATAGAGGCCTGGTGCATGGGTGGGGGCCAGCTGGTTTGCCCTGAAGGGTGTCCCAGATCAGGGTGGGGGTTCACTTGGGGCGTGGGGCAGCCTGGGCAAGGAGCCTGTGGTGGTTTGCAGGCCAGCCATGCCCCCCCAGTATCTGAGATTTATTTATCTTCTACAATTGAAACTTTGTAGCCTGGAGCAGAGCCAAGCCTTCTGCTCGCTCAGTCGTGGCAGCCATTTCTGTTGGATTTATTTATCTGTTATAATTGAAACTTTGTAGTGGAGGCCAAGGCAGGCCAGGGCTTCAGAAGCTTGGCTTCCTCCATCGCCGGAGGCAACCCTAGCCTCCTGCTCTCTCCAGCTCCCTGGCTGCTGCCATTTTTGTTGGGATTTTATTTACCTTCTATAATTGAAACTTTGTAGCCTGGAGTGGGCTGGCCAGGGTGTGGGGAAAACTTGGCTTCCTCCATCGCTGGGGAAACCCAAGCCTCCCTCCTGCGCTCTCTGGGGTCGCAGCCATATTGGTTGGGTTAATTTGCATACTCACTCCTGATTGGCTGGTGGACATGGCTGGCGGGTGTAGTGCAGTGATGGTTAATTTGCATATTACTCTTTTATTAGATAGGATATACCTTAAACTTATAAAATATTATTAACTAACTAGAGGCCCAGTGCATGAAATTCATGCACAGGGGGAGAAGGGGTCCCTCAGCCTGGCCTGCACCCTCTTGCAATCCGGGACTGCTGGCTCCTAACTGCTTTGCCTGCTTGCCTGCCTGCCTGCCTGATTGCCCCTAACCACCTCTGCCTCGGCCCCCACCATGGTGGCTTCATCCAGAAGAATATCCAGAATGATGTCCGGAAGGTCATTTGGCTGTCCGGTGTAATTAGCATATTATGCTTTTATTATTATAGATGTCATCCCAGTAAAGTTAATAAAGAATAAAATAAAAAACCACATCCTCTAGGTCATGATGCCTATTCAGACCCTGTGATGTCCAAAGGTCTACATAGATGACCTGAAAGGAAAGGTCCAGGCACAGGTATTGTGGCGAAAACATGGTGCCGTGTTACTGAGTCTGTTCCTTCCAAGTCAAGATCAAGTTAGTATTCTTTTTGATATTTTTATCTTGAGGTCCTGAGAAGTGTGAAAATTCTTATCTTAAAAAAAATTCCATCAAGTGAAAAGGTACCATTTTGTATAATCTTCAAATATCCTACATTAAAAATTAATAAGAGGGCTCCTTGATAAGTTAAACATAGAATTACCATATGGCCCAACAATTCTACTCTAGATATGTACCCAAAATGATTGAAAATCATTGTTCAAGTGAAAACTTACACACAGATATTCAGAGCAGCTCTATTCATATTAGTCCAAGAGTAGAAATAGCATAAATGTCCATCAACAGATAAGTGGATAAACAAGTTGTGTATCCACACAATGGATTACTATTCAGGATTACAAGGAACAAGATACTGACACATGCTTCATCTGTAGATGAAGCCTGAAAACATTACACAGAGTGAAAGAAACCAGATACAACAGGTCACATATTGTATGATAATATTTATGGGACATGGATATATCTTGTGGCATGTCTCCATTCAATACACCAGAACTGCTAAATCTGAGAATTTGTTGATAGGGTAATGGAAAACTAATACAGTGACTATTTGTTTATTTACTTATTTCTTGTTCGATTTGTTGGTTCAACAGATATTTATTGAGTATGTGCTGTGTGCATGCACTGTGTTGGGCTCCAGGGATACTGAATGAATAAACAGATTTACCTCTGCCTGAATAAAGCTTACAGTCAAGAGATTCACGTTTAGGCCCTCCTCACAAAAAGCAGCCACAAAGATGAAAGGTCACTAGGAGTAATGATGGCTTCAAGCAGTGATACTAAATCAGCAGAGGCCAATGGGCCCTTAGAGAATCTGATGAAAGACAAGGACCTTCTTCCCAGAAAAGTGCCAATAGGATATAATGTTGCTTATTATTTCAGAGGATTCGAAGACACCCCAGGGGCCCTTCTTCAAGGTCCATAGTTAAGAACACTTGGCTTAGAGATTCTGAAGATGCCTCTTTGATGAAGAAAGCTACCATGGGGAATATGTACTTGGAGTATATGCCCATTATTTTCTTTTTTTTAAAATTTAATTTTGTTTTTTCATGTGATATATATATATATATATATATATACACACACACACACACACACACACACAATTTTAAATATAATATTGTTACATGCTATGCCCAACTCTCAAACATACCCTTATATTTTCAAAATAAATCTTATTTGACATCACCATTGTGATGGTTAATTTTATGTGTCATATTCAATGGGCCATGGGGTGCCCAGATATTTGGTTCACATTATTTCTGGATGTGTCTGCACAGGTGTTTCTGGTTAAGATTAATATGGAAGCATGCAACAAACTGACAAATCTCAGAGGGAAGGGGGAAGAGATTAACCAAATAACTTACAAGTATATCTGCATAAGTCATGGACACAGACATAAGTGCAGTGAAGGCCTGGTGCGGTGGAGGAGGATCAATGTGGGGGTGTAGGGGGGGGGGGAAGGAGACATGTAATACTTTCAACAATAAAGATATATTTAAAAATATATTAACATCTTAACTGATAGACTGAGTAAAGCAGACTGCCCTGCACCATGTAGGTGGACCTCATCTAATCTGTTGAAGGAGGAATATATTCTCTGCCTCATTGTCTTTGAGTTGGACACTGGTCTTCTGCTCTTGGCCTCAGACATGACCTGGAACTTACAACATTGGCTCACCTGCTTCTCAGGCCTTTGGACTTGGACTAGAACTGTATGACCAGCTGGATCTGGACTTCTTGGGCTCCACAATCATGTGAGCCAATTCCTTATAACAAATCTCTGTATATTATAAATATACTACAGGCCCGATGCACAAAAATCATGCAAGAGTAGGCCCTCGCAGCCCCGGCTGCCCTGGCCCTTGCAGCCCCAGCTGCCTCGTGGCCCTGCGGCCCCGCCCCTGCCCACTGGTCATTCTGAAAGGTCATCAGGATGGCTATTCCGCCCTCCCATCTAATTAGCATATTAGCTCTTAATTATATAGGATAGATACATCCTATAGGTTTTATTTCTCTGGAGAACCTGACTAATATACTAATACAATAGCCAAAACCAACCACAACTAAGTCATTCTCAAAACATTACTACCAGAAATAAATTCTAGCTATGCACTGGATGTTACAAACTTGATTAGAAAACATGGAAATGTGAAAACATAGTGCATTTAATTTTTCTTCTTTTTCAAACATTTCCAGATATTTTATTTCAATAATTTTCCAGATTTTTTTTTAAAAAGGGCAAGTATTCAACCAACTTTTGGGAAAAGAAAAAAAAGAAATGAGTAATTAAAAAACAACAACCCAGTAATTCAAACAAACAACTATAAAAATAGTGCCATTTGTATTTAGGGAAGAATTGGAAATATGATCCTTCACTGGCTACTTAATGATATTAAATAATTTGTGCTATTTTTTAGGTATGATAATGATATTGTAGTTATTTTTTTTGAGAGCCCTTATATTGACTCATAATAAAATATCTATGGAATAAAAAATAAAATATTTTCAATTTGCTTCTGTAAAATATCAAACATGGGGGACCGTGACTGGGGATGGAGATAAAACAATACTGGCCACCTGTGGTAGTTGTTAAAACTGAATGATGCAATGATGGGAATGAACTATACTCTCTGTAACCTTCTGTAAATTTCTTGCATAAAAAATAAGCAAGTAAATAAACAAGATGGAGACAAACATAATAGTTAACACAATATAAATAAATTAATTGAGATAGATAGATAATTGATATCACCTAGGAGGGAAATCTTCTCTTAACGCTCTCTGATGGGTCACCATAACTGCCTCATGTTAGCTGGTTTTCAGATATTTCTCCTGAATGCCTACATGTTTGACACTGTGGCAGAGAACAAAGGAATGCATATTTGGCAGCATTGACAGGGAGAACATTTCTTGTATTTTATTTTATTTTTTTAAATTTAATAAATCTTTATTCAGATTATTACAATTGTTTCTCCTTTTTCCCCCCATAGCTCCCCTCCACCCGTTTCCCACCCCACCCTCTGCCCTTACCTCCCCCCCACTGTCCTCATCCATAGGTGTACGATTTTGTCCAGTCCCTTCCTGTACCCCCCATACCCCTTTCCCTGAGAATTATCAGTCCACTCCCTTTCTATGCCCCTGATTCTATTATATTCACCAGTTTATTCTGTTCCTCAGGTTTTTAATTCACTTGATTTTTAGGTTCACTTGTTGATAGATATGTATTTGTTGTTCATAATTTTTATCTTTACTTTTTTCTTCTTCCTTTTCTTAAAGAATACCTTTCAGCATTTCATATAATACTGGTTTGGTGGTGATGAACTCCTTCAGCTTTTTCTTATCTGTGAAGCTCTTTATCTGACCTTCCATTCTGAATGATAGCTTTGCTGGGTAGAGTAATCTTGGTTGTAGGTTCTTGCTATTCCTCACTTTGAATATTTCTTGCCACTCCCATCTGGCCTGCATAGTTTCTGTTGAGAAATCAGCTGACAATCGTATGGGTGCTCCCTTGTAGGTAACTAACTATTTTTCTCTTGCTGCTTTTAATATTTTCTCTTTGTCTTTTGCTCTTGGCATTTTAATTATGATGTGTCTTGGTGTGGTCCTCTTTGGATTCCTTTTGTTTGGGGTTCTGTGCGCTTCCTGGACTTGTAAGTTTATTTCTTTCACCAGGTGGAGGAAGTTTTCTGTCATTATTTCTTCAAATAGGTTTTCAGTATCTTGTTCTCTCTCTTCTTCAGGCACCCCCATAATTCTGATGTTGGTATGCTCGAAGTTGTCCCAGAGGCTTCTTACACTATCTTCAACTTTTTGGATTTTTTTTCTTTTTGCTTTTCCGGTTTAGTGTTTTTTGCTTCTTTGTATTTCAATTCTTTGACTTGATTTTTGCGTTCCTCTAGTCTGTTGGGTCTCTGTATAATATTTTTTATTTCAGTCAGTGTATGTTTAATTTCTAGTTGGTCCTTTTTCATATCTTTGAGGATCTCATTATATTTATTGGCCTTTTCTAGGATATTCTTGAAAAGCCTTATAATCATGGTTTTGAATTCTACATCCAGTCATCTGTTTTCCTCCATTTCTTTAGTTTGTGATCTGTTTCTTTGTCTCCACATTTTCGCTGCTTCCCTGAGTTGGTAGGGTAGCTTTGTGTGCTACGTTTCCTATATGGCCCAGTGAGTTGGCCTCCCCAGTTACCTAAGGTGGATACTCTTGGTGCACCCCTTTGTGGACTGTGTGTACAGCCTTGTTGTAGTTAAGTCTTGATTGTTGTTGGTATCACTGGGAGGAATTGACCTCCAGGCCAGTTGGCTGTGCGGATGAGCTGTGTCTATGCTGGGAGAAGTTCGGTGCTGGAGACAGCCTTATAGGATTAGACACAGTCTTGGATTCCCTCAGCCCTGCCCTTGCGCGTGTGGCTCCAGACCTCTGCCTTCCAAGGCTCCCGAGTTTCCGCTTGACAGTCCAGATTCCCCCCGTAAGAGCATGGGTCCCCAGGGGCTCACCTGGTACTGGGGTTCAGTGCAGTCAGAACTGGGGGTCAGCGCAGTCAGGAGCTTCCGACTCCCTTCTGCTAGGGAAAGCCTGTGGCAACCTCTGCAGTCTTTTTGTGCACTGGAGCGCACGCCTCCAGACCCCTGCCCGCCGGGGGTCCCCAGAGTCTTCGAGTCTCCATGTGCCTTTCTCTCTACCTGACAGTCCAGACTCCCCCTGTATGGGTCTGGGTCCACGGGGTTTCGCCCGGAACTGGGGTTCAGTGCAGTCGGAACTGGGGTTCAGTGCAGTTGGGGGCTTCTGTCCCCCTCCCGCCAGAGAAAGTCAGCCAGACTCTCAGCCGCTTTTCCTCTCTGCGCGCATGTCTCCGTACCTCAACCCTTTGCCGTTCCTCCAATTCTCCGTGAGCTTTTCTCTTTCCTTCTGGTTGAAGAATTTCCACTCAGCCAGCTTTCCTGTGGTTCTGGATGGTGTCTGTTCTGTCTTTTAGTTGTAGTTTTGAAATTGTTGTGCGAGGCAACAGTTTAGGTGCTTACCTATGCCACCATCTTGGTTTTCGAGAACATTTCTTTTTAGCATGTCTCATTACCTGAAATTATATTAAAAGTTCTGTTTTGTGTATTACCCAGATCCCCCTGTGATAATGTAAATGTAAGCTCACAAGGGTAAGGGCTTTCCTTTTTGTTGTACCTTTACCTCTTGAAGAACATCACCTGACACATGATAGGTGTTCTTTTTTCTTTTTGTTTGTTTGTTTCTGTTTTGAATGATGGATAATTTATACAGTAAATAAATGAATCAAAGTCCAGTCAATTCATTATGAATTCACTGACTGCTCATAAGCATGAAAATAGTAGATCAGATATGCCCAGCAAAGAGATTGTACATGTAAAGGGTACAAAGTGTGGGGATTATTTAATTACTTTCACAAAAGTAGGCTGCCATTGACCCATCAATCCATCCATCCATTCACAAATATTTACTGAATACCAACTTTAGTGGAATTGACACACAGTATAAATAGCACAGTAGAAATAAACAGTTGACAAAAATCTCTACACTAATGAATTTTACATTTTAAGATATGAGGATAGGGTAAGGAAGAGAACTATATCATAGGCCACAATTTCAGCCAAAAGGTTATCTATTTGTTAATAATACCAATATGTGGCAGGGAATTCATTATCATTTCTCTTTTGAGAATTAACTAAAAAGTTTACTGAAAAGTTTACATGACAATGCTATACATCTAAGCCATTAGCCATATCCCATACACTGTCAAGATATGTCACCAAATGCATTAAATTCATGATTTCTCATTTAAGCAAGAGGAAACTGCATTTACTGGGAGACCACCTGTTTATAATGCAATGAAAACAGGATATGCAAATACTGTCTTTTAAAAAGGAAATTTCCAATATTACATCACATTAACTTGTTCCTATACTGAGTTTCTTCCTTTGAAAATAACTATCAATGTGTATCCTGTGAAAAGAACTGTCAATAACTATCAAGATCTATTTGCTTTGCCAGCTGCTATAGTCTCCAACATAGAAAGCCATGGACACATTTTTGAATATGATATTACTGTCTCTTCTCCAAACCCAACAGACTCACAGAGAATCATGCATTTTAGGGACTGGCACAAATAATGTTGAACCCTAAAACCAAATCTATAGTGACAAAAAGAATTTGGCCCTCTGGAATGGGTGCTAATGATAAAAATTGAGCTTTAACACATTCCATTTCTAATTAACTTTAATACTAAAAAAAAAAAAGTGTTCCTTTTCACCACAAGACCCACTTCTTCCTGGTGAATCCCCAAGGGATGCCTGCTCTTTTCTGGAAGGCATGGCTCTTCTAATTAATTAGAAATTGCTGGGGGGTGAGGGGAAGAGAAGAAGGTAGGGGTGGAAATCAGCAGGAGGTAAAAAATGAAATTTATTCCTGCCTTTTCCACATCCCTTTCTCCTGATCTTAGCCCAAGCTCTCTGTTCGGGAAACAAGCACGGAAATCAGTTGAACGGATTCCAGGTCAGTTCACCCCGCTTCTCTGCAAGGCTGGCCTGGTCTCCTTGTCTGACTGGCAGGAGAATGTTATAGGGTCTGGTCTTCCAGAAGCCATTTCATCAGTTATATTTGTGCAATTTAAATCTTTTGCCCTGTTTTCTAATTGCAAAAATTGGGGGAAAAATTCAAACATGGTGAAATTACATAAAGAAAAAAACAAAGTTCTCTCCTCCACAAAACCTTCTCATCTCCCATGCTTCCTGTTAAGGAGTTACCACTGTTAACAGTTAATGTTTCATTACAATCTCAGGTCACATTACTAACTATGCAAATACAAAACAGTTAGGTACATGTGTAACTTTCTTTATAAAAAAAGGATTTCATAATATATGTATTGGTCTGCATTTTCCTTTATCCAAATATTATAGCATGGCAGCCATTATATATGTGTGTGATTATAAAAATACACATATATTCCAAAATATATATATTTAGATCTATCTCCTTAAAAATATTTCTTTTTCTGCTATAAAAATTTAAAACTTTAGAAAACACAACTGAATTAAACATTACCCTATTAATAGGAATTCAGAATTCACAGGTTAAATAAATATACAAATCAATAGGTAAATAACTGCATGTTTGTATATATAATATGTGACATTATATAATGACATATACAGGGTATCCCAAAAAATGTATACACACTTAACAGCTCAATTGATGTTTCTTTCTTTTCAGCTCAATTGATGTTTCTTTCTTTTCAGACTTAACAGCTCAATTGATGTTTCTTTCTTTTCAGCGAAATTAATAATTATTCAAAGTGTGTATACATTTTTTTGGGACACCAGTGTGTGTGTGTGTGTGTGTGTGTGTGTAAAATGCTAAAAATATACTGATTCTTCTAATTGGGAGAGCTTGGACATTTATTCAAGTATTTCTACTTTTTTCTGGTTCAGAGTAAAATTGGTTAATCAAAATGCACGGTTAATTTGTATTAAAACTGTCAACTTGCTCTCCAAAATGACCAAAATTAATTTATACTCCTTTTAATAGCGTATGTCCTTGTCCCTGGTTAAGAGAAACTTTTCAGGAAGTCTATGAGCACAAGTTATGAGCACAAGTCAAAGTTTTATTGTAGTTTTGCTACAAGGGAAAGGCCTCTAGCAGATCAATTCAGAGATTCATTCTTGGTGGAGACATTTTATAGGGAAATGGAGTGATAAGATAGTCAATGTTAGGCTAGATACAAAGAAAAAAGAACATTTGGTTTAAGGTCCCTAGACTCCTGACTGACAGTCAGCTGGCTAGATGGGTGACTGTTTTTTCAGAACAAGTCTTAATCCCATTAAAGTTTATCAGAAAATTGCTTAAGCAATTTATCAGGAATGAGGCTGTGAATTACATCATGCAAAAAGATTCTATTCCAGACCAGATTTGGGACAACTTTTCTTTTTTATACCCTCTTATACTCTACACATTTACCAACAGGGAAGTCATTGGTCTTCCTAATTTTTGTCAATGTCACAGTATAAAACAATATCTCGTTTAATTTCAAAGTCCATGAATTAAAAATAAGATCAAGGCTTTTTTCATGTTTATCAATTTTCTTCAATGAATTTCCCATTCATTGACTTTGTCCATTTTTTTCTGTTGGGAGGTTCATATTTTTCTTTTAATTTTCAAAAGCTCTTTCCATATTTGTTTATTTAAATGTGTGTGTACATGAATACATGTGTATATTTTTTCTCCTATCCTATCTCCTATCCTGTAAATTTGAAAAAAAAATCACTGAATTATATGCCAGCTTCTCTTGATACCTGGGAGAGAATTACTACATTTCTACTTCATTATAAAGTCACTGTAATCGTGTTTTAAAGCTGTTAGTGCCCCCCCTGACTCCTAAAAACTAAGTCCCGGCCTGTTGCAAGGCCCTTCATCACATGGTCACTGCGTAAGTCATAACATCCTGACCACTCTGTTCTGGCCCGTTGTGCTCCAACAATAGTGTAGAATTTCTAGTGGCCCAGACAGATTGTCTGTTTCATCCCCCACACCTTTCAGGTGCTGATCCCTCTGCCAGAACATCTTCCCTGGATACTCTATGCCCTTAATAAACTCCTATTTGTCTTCCCTCCTCTGGAAGAAACTTACACTTGTCCCACTGGAGATAAAGTTAGTCACACTCCCTCTTAGGTATCTACACTAATAAAAGAGAAACATGCAAATTACCATCACTCCTCTACACTACCAGCCAATCAGGGTGAGTAAGCAAATTAACCTGAAACCATGGCGGCAGCCCTGCGCGCCCCCCCCCCCCCTCGCCACTCTGGGTCTGTGGGGGTCAGAGAAGTCAGGTGCCAGTGCCTGAGGCTGGCTGCAGCCTGGGAGACGAAGAAGCCTCCTGCCCCATGATCCCAGGCCACAGACAGCAGCAGAAGCCTCATCCTGGGGGAGACAGAGAAACTGGGCCCCACATCCTGGGGGAGACAGAGAAACCGGGCCTGAGCGCCTGAGGCTGGGTGCGGCCCAGGAGACAAAGAAGCCGCCTGCCCCATGATCCCAAGCTGCAGCCAGCCGGAGAAGTTGCCCACACTGCATCCCAGGGAAGACAGAGAAGCCACCCGCTTATGGTCCAGGCACCAGCACCTGCGGCTGGCTATAGCCTGATAGACAGAGAAGCCGCCCACCCTACAGCCAGCTGCAGGTGCTGGAGCACAGTACCACCCCGCGGTACTGGGCTCCAGCACCTGCAGCTGGCTGTGGCCCGGGAGACAGAGAAGCCACCCATCCTGTGGTCCCAGGCGCCAGCACTTGCGCTGCAGCCCAGGCGAAGCCACTCGCCCACCATCCCCTGCGACTGCAGCTGGCCTGGGCGCCTATGGCTGACCAGAGGGAGGGAAGCCCAGATCCCGGGTGCCTGTGGTCGGCAGGAGGAGGGAATCCTGGGTCCCGAATGTGGGGCCAAGGCAGAGGTGGTTAGGGGCAATCAAGCCAGCAGAGGAGCAGTTAGGGACAATCAGGCTGGCAGGCAGAAGAAGTTAGGGGCAATCAGGCAGGCAAGCTAGTTAAGAGCCAGCAGTTCTGGATTGTGAGAGGGATGTCTGACTGCCGGTTATCCCCTGAGGGGTCCCAGATTGGAGAGGGTGCAGGCTGGGCTGAGGGACACCCTCTCCCCCACCCCCATGCACAAATTTCATGCACTGGGCCACTAGTCCTAAATAATAAAAGGGTAATATGTAAATAGACCGAAATGGCAGAACAACAGAACAACCAATCAAAGCATAATATGCTAATGATATGTTAAGGTTGCTCAACCACTCACTATGACATGCACTGACCACCAGGGGGCAGACAGTTGACCAGTCACTATGGTGTGCACTGACCACCAGAGGGCAGATGCTCCGATTGGTAGGTTAGCTTGCTACTGGGGTCTGGCAGATCGGGACTGAGCAAGATGGGCTGGACACGACCTGGAGTCCCTCCCCAGCCCGATCATGCACCAGTGGGGTTGCACCAATGGGGTCCCTCAGTCTGGCCTGCACCCTCTCGCAATCAGGAACCCTCGGGGGATGTCAGAGAACTAGTTTCAGTCTGATCCCGCAGTCCACTCCACTTGGGAGGGTGCCAGACACAGGGCTCATGGCTGGTGAGCACTGCTGAGGCAGTGTGAGCCTCTCTCAATTGGTACTGATTGGGTGTGAGCCTGTGGCAGGCACAGTGGGGCCTGGATGAGTGGGAGCGGCAGGTAGGAGCTGCAGGTGGCATTGGACTGCGGTTTCAGCTGAGCCTTGCAGGCCACCCAGAGGGATCCCACCATGCACAAATTCATGCACCAGGCCTCTAGTCTTGTATATGCACCTATTTTTCCATTAATTTATTTGTATCCTAGTCTGTCTTCCATGAAAGACAAGCTACCTGAGTAAGGAGTGAGTCCTAAATATTCCTGTATCACCTGGTCTTAGCATAGGACCTGACTGACCCAGTAAGTAATTGTCAGATGGATAGAAATATCCTTTCTGCTATATACAGTGTGAGGGAAGGAGACACAGAAGAGGAGCAGGTGAGTAACGTCCATCTTTTGTCCACATTCCACCAACAAACAAAAACACCCTTCTACCTGGAAAATGATAAGTTCTCCACAGACTTGAAATTGGGGAGCAGAGGCTGTCTTCTCTGTTCTGTTAGCTCAGTCTCTAGATCTGATGGGCATCAGCTCTCTCTGCACAGGAAGTGTTAACATAAACATCACGAAGGCCTGGGGAAATTTTATTGTCTGCTAGATTTACTAATTGGAATCGATCTTCATTCAACCAGTTTCACCAAAGTTTCTGCGAAGTGAGCATAGCGAAAGATAGGTGCCTTTCACATCACCTGTGATTAAACTCACTGCATTTGTCTTCAAACAAAAGTGTTTTTTTCCCCTGCCTGCAACATATAATTTTAGTCAGCTAACACTAAATTAGACACCCACTCAGATTTATTATAATAAGAACATTCAGTAAGCTAATTTCAAGATGATGACTCCTATAAATTCTTATAATTTATTATTTAGTACTTTGGTTTTTAATCATTAAGTACGTGAAGACTTTGTAGGTCAAACCTGTATTAATGAAGACAGTAATCTATTTTTCAAACTCTGCTCCTCACCCACCTTTCAAATTGTAAATTAACAGAAATAGATTTAAACACACTTGTAAGAACAAAGGCAATAATTAGGGTGTGGGGGGAGCCATCACCCCCCAATAGCCTAATCTTTCTAGGTAGATTGTCAATCACAGTCCTGATTTATTTGAGAAACACTGTTCTGATTCTTTAAATGAAATAATGGAGTCCAAATCTGAGAAACCATTAGATCACTAAGAAAATAAAATCCACAACCCACATTTAAAGTTTCATTAAAACAAAGCTGTTCAAATATTAGCCAATACAATTTCATTAGGGGTTAAGCTTAATCCAATGTAGCTATTTTTACTGCTTTTTTATGAGATTTTACAGTTTTAGAGATGCACAGACAGGAAGTAAAATATTAACTATATATAAATATTTTAGGAAGCTACCAATGTTATCTAAATGAGGTTTTTCTTAATCTCCCAAATTCATTGCCAAATTAGAACCCATTTCATGATCATTTAAAACATTCAGTGCTAAAAGACTTAAGGGTTTCATTTTGCTGAACAAAGGGATGTTTTTTGATCAACTGCATGCAAATAATAAAGTTACCAATATTGTAATGTCTTTCCATTTTCCCTAAAATAAAATTACTTTTTATTCTAATATAATATAAGCTCATCATAAGCAATTCGCAAAATAGAGTAGAAAGAATAACAATGTCTGTAATTTTAATTGAGAAAAAAGTATCAGGATACACAATAAAAATAAGTGTCCAGGAAAGTCACTATGTGCTGAGAAAAATCCAGAAGGGAATATAGCAAAATGATAACAGTGACTATCTTTAGGTGGTGGTTTCAAGAACAATTTTATTTTTCATTTCCTCTGTTCATTTTTAAATAGAATATTCTGAAAATTCCTTCAGAAATAAAAAGGCATATGTTGGCATCCATAATACTAAAAGCATTTGAAATTGCATCAGTGCCCAAATCTTCATATGATAAAGAAAATCAGTGTCCATTTTACCTGGAGACTTACTGCTGAGGGGTTTGCTATATTACACCAAGGACTGCTTGTAGCATCTCCTGGATCAGTGAAAACCTCCCTGGGATATGGGTATGTGCTTACAAGCTGGGCTTCAAAACAGGAAGCCAGCTACACCCCCTCTAACACTGTCAGACTGCATGCTAAATTACTTCAGAAGTATTTTTCCTCTCCTCTTATCCACTCGGGGAAGGGTGAAATATTGCAGGTTTTTAGATAAAATCCTTGATGAGAAGAACATACAAAGATTCCACCTCATAGTTTAAAGGAGTCATAAAGAATAGGAACCAGGAACGGGGTGTTAGCAAATTGGGTTATGGAAAGTTTGCTAAAAGTAAATTTCTGGATTTTGCTTATGATTAACTAAATAAATACTGATAATTAGAATAATGAAAATAACAATGAAATAGCACTTAGTATTTACTCTGTGTTTTCCATGGCTTATGTGTAACCCTGAATTAAACACCTTACATTTCTTAAATCCCAACAGTAACTATATGAATTAGTCTCATTTTACAGATGGGGAAACTGAGATAGAAATCATTAATTATCTGTGTGACCTCAGGCAAGTCCATATTTGGCAGAGCTAAAATATAAATTGCACCTTCTGACTCATCTCCAAGATGTCTTTTAATCATGAGGAGAAAGAAGCCTGCCACCAATAACTTTTTGAGAAAGTGATAGATGCAGGGGGGACACATTTATTAACTCATGAAAGTTTCTATCCACAAGTGTGTAATTGTTAAACTCATGAAACAGATGAAAACATTTAGGGACTCCTAATTGTTGGTAAGCTCTTAGATTATTTATCCTGTAGGCAGTGCAAATAGGCTCTATATTAATATCACTGAGTAACAAATTACCCCCAAATTTAGCATTTTTATACAACAAGTATTTATGGTCTCACACAGTATTTGTGGGTTAGAAATTCAGGGGCCGTTTAGCTGCATGGTTTTGTTACTAGTGGAGTTAGACCTCAGTTTTTGAGTTTGGCTAAGAAAGAATTCAGATCCCAGAACTAACGCAAGAGAAAGTTAATTTAGAGAAACGAAGTCACAGATGCAGGAGAAGTGGGCCAGGTGTGCTGCATGGACTCAGGAAACAAGTCACAGAAGCAAAAGAAGGTGCTTGGAGCTTAGGAGACAGAAAACAAAGATACGCACCTGAGAGAGAAGGCGCAGGCTTGCTCTAGAGCAGTGGTTCTCAACCTTTCTAACGCCACGACCCTTTAATACATTTCTCATGTTGTGGTGACCCCCAACCATAAAGTTATTTTCGTTGCTACTTCATAACTGTAATTTTGCTACTGTTATGAATTGTAATGTAAATATCTGTGTTTTCCGATGGCCTTACGCGGCCCTGCTAGTGGTTCTCAACCTGTGGGTCGCGACCTCTGCTGTAGAGCCTAAGACCGTCAGAAAACACAGATATTTACATCACGATTCATTAACAGTAGCAAAATTACAGTTATGAAGTAGCAACGAAAATAATTTTATGGTTGGGGGTCACCACAACATGAGGAACTGTATTAAAGGGTCGTGGCATTAAAAAGGTTGAGAACCACTGCTCTAGAGAGAGAAAGCGCGTGCACACTGGAGTCCTTGCCTTAAATGTTTTTGTCTGCTTTGTAATGGTGGGAATTTTAGGGAAGGTCTCAGGGTGGATCTCAATAGAATATTCATGAGCTTTCCAGGTGTGTCCTTTTGGGGTCATGATCTCTATTGATTGGTCGGGGCAAGGTGGTCATTAGTCATTGCATTGTTCAGCCATGGCATTACTTCACTGGGGCTGGAGTTGAAACACAAATGAGGCCTAGATGTTATCTCTAGTTTTACTGAAACTGTCTCAGTGGTCATCAGACCTGAAGCTTTGTTCCTAAGATTATTTGATGTGAGTCATCGTGGGTCATCGTGCTGAGGGCTTGGTCCTGCAAGGGCTTTATGGGAGTCCTATAAGGCTATTTTCTGGCCCCTTTGCTCCTTCTCTAAGGGGGTTTACACTACATGACTAAGGACATGCTGGGGGAGGAAAGGTCACCTTGGGGGCGAGGTCCTAGCCTATAAAATTTGATTTCTCTATTTTGCCCATTGGTAGGCACCTGGGATTTTCTGCCGTGGTGACACTCTGTACCTGGTCTATCATTCCTGCTCTGCTCATGCCTAACTGCCTCCTCTATCAGTTTGGCCGGGTTTAGTTTCAGCTGCGGGCATCTGAAGGCTGGGACCGGGTGATCTGCTTTCACTATGAACTCTCACATAACTAGAAAGCTGATTCTGGCTGTTGGCTGGAAGTTTGAGTTTCTCGCCACAGGGGCCTCTAATACTTTTAAATTAAACATTATTTGTAAAAATACATTAATAAATCTTACAAGAAAACTTTTGAACATTTCATCTACATTCCCTAATATTCATCAACTGGGCAAAAAAATGGGGGAGGGCATCTCATTGGTAAAATAAAAAATCACTTTATATTTGGGGTCACCTGGCATTTTGAGACTCACTGGTTCAATGGATAGGTATTGAGAACATCTATGTGTCCAAGGTCGGTGGACAAAGTAAAGAACAAGGTCCCCCACATCCTATTAAGGGAGATGGGCAATAAACAAGTACAAGTGTGCATATCATTATTGTGAAAGTATCAGGCTTGTTATCTTCTGAGGCAAACAAGCATTTGTGTCATCCAGCCAACTGACCTTTGCTTCAATGACTTACTCATCAAATAACTTATCATTTTACTTGGGTCAGTCCCTGTGATTCTTCCTATAAGGAAACACCGATCCTTCTGGTTAAATTCACAAGAACATTTCAAATTATGTGACAGTTACAGTCCTCTTTGAAAATGATTGTTTTGGCACTTGGTTTATCTATCGGTCCCTACGAGTTTGTTTATTGTGAGTCTGCACCTGTGAGAAAGATCCGCTTTTGGTGGGCAGCTCTAATTTCTGTGCTAGTGAGCTTGGGAGCGAGGTTCATAGTGTTAATGAACTCCCCAAAGTAAATACTAGTTGGCAAACTTCTAGAAAGTCAGCCACCCGGCTTTCACCGTCTATACCTGTCCTCTTCTTTCAAAAGATAACTGACATTTTATACATTTTTTAAAAATTGCCTCTAGGAACTATAACGAAAACATTACACAGGCAAAAACCAGGACACGGAGAGAGGCGTGGCATGTATGTGACTGCCATCCTCTGAATCCTCATTCACGACTGATGTTAATAATTGGTCGCAGAAATCTGTGTTGAGCCAATATGGCTTCAGAGTCCTACTCAACATCTTACCAAAGTCGGCACTAACAACTGATCAGCATTGGAAGATGGCTGGGGCCCAAAGACCTCAGATATCAGCATCTATTTGTCCCAACAAGACTAGATTATTGTTCAAATTGAGCCCTGAGTCCATACCCTTCAGGTTACTAGGCACCAACTGATAGGAGAGATACAGATAGATCCTGGGTGAGACTTATAATCTAAGGCTTCCACAATAATGAGTATAGATGATGAAGGCCTTTGGTCTATATGAGGTCAGGGTGGGACTGTCAGGAGTCCTAGTAATGGAGGAGAGGGAAATAAAGTGTTTTATATTCCAGAGTTTCAATGTAACAATAGTAAAGAACTATAAACCATGTGCATCCCCAATAAGGAGTGTATAAACTATCAAAACCATCACTTGACAGCTTTTTATGTAGCTGATGTTTGACATTAATAGACTATGTTATAATAGGGGAAAATACTTACGTTATAATGTTAAGTGAAAAACTCAGGATATAGCATCAAGTATAATATAGTATAAATAATGGTGTGAAAGAAAAAATAAACCTATTAACAGGATGGTGGTACAATTTGAATGAAACTAACCAAAAATTGATAGTGGTTGGGACCTCACGGACTACCAGTGGTCCGTGGACCACCGGTTGGCGACCGCTGGTCTAAATGATGACACTTTGGCTCTGTATTATTATTTTATCCCCTCCTTGTTAGTAGTATTCTTTTTTTGGTAATTTCCTGTTTGGTGTTATACACACACATGGAAACAGGTAGTGAAAACTTCTGTAGAATAAAGTCAAGTTCCCACTCTATTTTCTTTGGGTCCCTTGCATCTGGTAGGAAAAAATGCAAACTTCCCCTTTTACTCACTGTATCAAGGTTAAAAATCTAGTCTGGGGAGAAAAACACGCTTGTCACAAAGTTGGCCAAAGAAGACCTCTATCAAAATTTGGCTGTAGTTTTTTAAAATTTCATCTGATAGCATAGTTTTTAAGAGTGGGTGACTCAGTGGCACTCGGGTCATGGGCAGTTGCTCCCACTGGCTGCACAGACCCCTGAATGAAGGGTGGCTTAGCTGGCAGAGCTCAGACATAACGATTATGTCCTCCATGGATGCCAGGCGGACTCTGGGCTGCTGTGTGGAAGTGCTGACCTCCCTCTGGTGACCAAGCCCATTGCAATGTGGTGGCCATTTGTCCTACTGCTCCTCAAGGCATCTGCGCCTTTGTGAGTTATTTCAGTAAATGGTTCTCAGCAACTTCACCACTAAATGGAAACAGGATCACAATGAGCAGAAACAGAAGTGCACTAATTTTGTTTGCAAGGATTAAAAAACTGTGTTAAACGGGGGCATCAGGTCATTAAGAAACATTGAATCTCAGAGGAGGAAAGAAATGCACAGGTCTCTGGTCTCTTTGTCTAACTCCCATCTATTTTTTGAGAGGCTCTTCTATGAGATTGAGAACTGGTGGTCTGAGGAGAGCAGACTGATCTAGGCTTCACTTTCTGCTTCAGGGTCGGCCCTAGGCAAATCTGTTAATTAGGCTAAATTTGGCCTGCTCAGATACTCTTCTGCTTCCCTACTCTACACCCTCTCCCCTCTCTGCACCAGGTCAGGCTTCCCGTACCCTTAGGCAACACCAGATAAAGGACTTTCCATTCCCGGGGGTTCACAGTGCTCTCTACCTAATGTCCCATATCTCCTGAGTGCTGTCTGTACCTTGGTGTGAGCCTTACACTTAAACAGGAGTTCTTTTGAAGGCTGACCTAGTCCAAAGGACTGGTTCCAACAGTTAACAAACACAGTTCACTTAGTTACATTGGTTAAGAAGCTCTTTGGGGCAAACACAACTCAAAGTTTTTCTCAAAAACAGCAACATCAATCACTAATAAGAGCTCCAATTGAAAGACCACTTTTCAATAAGTTTTTCATACATTAATTAATACTTGTTTTTCATACATTAATTCTGAGCTTTCTAAATTCCTTAGCATTTGCTGCCTAACAAAACTACCACAGAACTCGATGGGTAAAAAAATAATAACCACTTCTATAAAAAGTTCATGATTCTGTGCATGGGCTGGGCTCTTTCTCTGGTGAGGACTGTCTTGACTGATTTCTGCTGGGTTCTCTCATGTGTCTGGGGTCAGCTGGTGGCTCAGCTGGTAGCTGGATGACATGGCCCCACTCATGTTCCTGGAGGTTGGCAGGCTATTCACTAGGACAACAGGGCTCCCTTCCTGTGGCCTCTCACCCTGCAGGCTAAGTCAGGCTTGTGGATGTGGGGTCTCAGAGTGTGAAGCAGCCAGAACAAGCACCAATATCCAAATGTTTGCCATGCCTGTGCTTGTATCATGTTTGCTAAGGTCTCATTGGCCAATGAAAATCAGTTGGTCAACCCTATGTTAGTGGCAGGGAAGTAGACTCTGCCTCTTAATAGGAGGAAGAACAACATCATGGAATATGGGTGTGGATACAGTGGAGGAAATAAATATTTCTTTTTAAATAATTACTATTTTTTAAAATATATTTTATTGATTTTTTACAGAGAGGAAGGGAGAGGGATAGAGTTAGAAATATCGATGAGAGAGAAACATCGATCAGCTGCTTCCTGCACGCCCCCCACTGGGGATGTGCCCACAACCCAGGTACATGCCCTTGACTGGAATAGAACCTGGGACCCCCAGTCTGCAGGCCAACGCTCTATCCACCGAGCCAAACCAGTTTCGGCTAAATAATTACTATTTTTATAATCTACCATATCTTCCCTGAATCCTAAAGTGTGGTTGTCATTATTTGGATCTTCTAGAAGAAAGTGAGACTTAGAATGGTTAAAAACAACCCCAAGAAAAGTAAGACTAAACCCAGTTATACTGGATTGGAATCAGGTACAAACTCAGACTACAAATATACATATTTATATCACATATAATTAATATCATAAATATATACAAATAAATGTATATAAATGATAAAATTTGCTTAAATAGAAATAAATACAAGTATACATATAAATACATTAAAATATGGAACACATACACACAGATATAGAAATAGACATATGTGCCCTGGCTGGTTTGGCTCAGTGGATAGAGCATTGGCCTGCGGATTGAAAGTTCCCGGGTTCGATTCCCGTCAGGAGCATGTACCTTGGTTGCAAGCACAGCTCCAGTAGGAGGTGTGCAGGAGGCAGTTGATTGATGTTTCTCTCTCATCAATGCTTCTAACTCTCTATCCCTTCCTCTCTGTAAAAAATCAATAAAATATATTTAAAAAAAAAGAAATAGACGTATGTGTGTATGCATGTGTCAGTATACACACATTTGTTTCCAAACTCTGTCCACTGAGAAGACCTAGAAGCAAGGATACCCCTGTAGCAACAAACACACCTAGAACCCAGATTTGGTTGCTAAATACCACTCTCCGATAAAAGGAATCAGGTCTCCCTGGAAAAACAGTTAATGACAAGATTGGGACAGGCAAATACGAGATGAGCCTGCAGCATCTTGCAGTACCAGCACCTAAGGAAGTGCTCTGAAAAGAACATGTTGAAAGGGCCCTGGAGCCACCTTGGGAGAGCTCCCACTGTCCAAAGCTGGGACAATTAAAGCCATAAAATATGTAACATTATCACTGAACTATGACCTATAGAATAATAAAGAAATATTCCTGTGTCCATACTGATATAAATTATTTTAAAATATAAGTGGAGAAGATGGGACAGCCTTCCATAGAGAAGAATTCTGATTAATAAATGTAGAAGTCATGAGAGAAATGGGAAATCACCATTAGAACATCATAGCATTAATTGTAGCAGACACGATCCAAGGATGGATGTTAAAATAAGTGGATAAAAATTGGAGGAGAAATAGTCTCAAAATACCTTTCAGTGCATGGGCCAACACTCTAACCACTTAGTAACGCCGGCCAGGGCTAAAAAGACTTTTTGATGCTATGTGCCCTCTGATGTGGTAGACTGACAAGGGCACCTGGCTTCTGTGTATTCTTGCCAAAAATGTATAACCTCGATCTAATCAGGAGAAAACTTCAGATACACCCAAATTGAGGATGTTCTATGAAATAACTAACCAGATTCTTCAAAAGTGGAAAAGTCATAAAAATAATAATACAAATAATGAAGACCAAAAATCTGTCACAGATCCACAGAAGGGAGGAGACTGGGGAGCTGTGCCAGTAATGGCCGAGCGTGACCCTGGGTTAAATCCTGGAACAGGAAATGAACTTTAGTGGAAACACCGGTGAAATGCAAATAAAATGTTGCTTAATTGAGGTAAGTTGATAATAGCACTGTATCAATGTTAATTTTTTTAGTGAGGAAAATGTGTCATGTCAATATTAGGGGATGCTATGTGAATAGAGGGTGTACAGGAACTCTACATATTTCTGTGACTTTTTGCTAAGCCAAAATTTATTTCAAAACAAAATATTAAAAAAACAGAATAACAACAACAACAACAACAAAATTTTCCAAGGTCTCAGGCTCCTGATGGCTGTCTGAATTCAAACTCTGTTTTGCCTGATTCCAAAGTCTATGCTCTTTTCACTGTGCTGGCTTCCCCATCCGCGCTGCATGCACCACCTTCTCAGAATTAGTTAAGACTGGACTAGGACACCCCTTCCAAAAGAATTATTTAATGGGAAAAATGGGTGGCACAATTAGGCATAAACCCATTCACTCTGAATGGGGAAAATGAGGCACGGGCTCATTAAAATGTACATGAAGAATATCCACTCTCAGCTCCGTGTCCTAACTGCCCAGATCTGCCAGTTTATAATGTCTTTTCTTGATTCCCCACAACTCAGGTAAATTAGTACAGGACTACACATTTCAACCTTCAACCGTTTTGTCACTTAAAATGAGTATCTGGAAGGCCATCCTTCAGGGGGTATTAGTTACCTTGTCCATTACCTACTTAATCATAGCTCGAAGTTATTTTTTGCCTTGTGGAAGCTGATTTTAAATTATAGGCTATAATATACAGCAAAGCCACACTTAGCAAATTATATGGCATGGGAAAACCCTTGAGTTGGGGAAAAATGATACATTTCTTAAAAATATGTTTCATAAAATATTATATTAAGCCTATAAAACAAAATCCACGAGCACATTGTGTGGCCTTTAGGACATATGTGACAATTGACTCAAATCTCCAGCCCACTCCCAAATAAGGGGTGGGATGGAGAGATTCTATTTGATTCATGTCTGAAGGGTCTGTGAATTTCTACACACAGACCAATACGAGGAAAGGCCAGAAATCTCACTGGTCTTTGCACATGATGCAGTAAATTAATTAGCCAAACAGTCTTAAACTTCATTTTGAGCCAAAATAGCAGATTCATGAGCAGTGTTTTCTCACTGTTAGGAATGGATTCCTTTCTTTCTATTTAAAGAAGTCCACCGAAGTACCATGGGACTTGATGGAAATGACAGCAAGATAAGAAGACAGTGCATGAGTGCAAGGCTATTAAATAGGAGGAGACAATGACCCTTCGGAAGGAAGGTTTTCCATTTGTCTGTAGCTTTGCCACGTGTTTCACTGGGCTGTGTCCGCGTGGCTGAAAATAGTCATTTAGGCTGGAAAAGAAAGTTAGGCTTCCTGCCTCAATAGGCAAGTCTCTATTGTCCTGTGAAGGCCCAAGATTCTAAGGGTCAGCCACCACTAGCCCTGACCCCTCTTGTATGTCCCTGGTGAACTGGAATGAGGTCACCGGCCGGCTCACACAGTGCCATTGTTAGTCGGGGGTTCCAGCCAACTGTGGCCGGGGACACACAGTGGCTCTGGGGTTCCCAAATGTGTCTTGTAAGGCAGCCAGTTGTCCAGCTGAGAAGTCTGAAAAATCTTCCTTTAAAAACCAATGTTTTAATTTGAGGATATTAATTGCATGGGAAGGATTTGACTCCATGATTTATAACCCCGCCAGAATTCTGCGGTCCTTCCCTCCACGTGTGCTGCTGCCATTTTCCCTTTTGTATACCTATCATTTCCCATTGTTTATCTTCCCTGATTGATGTTCAGGCTCAGGATGCTTTCTATTATGCGATTCATAATTATCACTGGTAATAGAGAAGGCCTCCCTATTATCTTCAGTGAGACGGCCCAAATTATTCATTGTAGCCCACTGGTACCACACCGCAGGAAAATAAGAATTTATTTCCTGTCCCAGGCATATGGTAGATAAGAGGATGTATTTATTTCTCCATGTTTCAAAAGGATTAAGCTTTGAAAAAATAAATATCACTTAGGCTGTCAGTAAGCAGAACTTTATGATTCTGAGTATAGAGGACCTCTCTTGGGCTAAGAATAGCAAATCTAAACCCTGTTTTTAAAAAGAGGGGGAGGTTAAGGAGGTGAGGAATCAGTGATAGTTTTTCTTGGCTAAATAAAATGCTATATATTTTAACCATTATATTGGTCTACAAGGCACTCAGCACCACCTTGGACCCCAGCGTTAAATAAGGCACAGGCTTATTTATAAAAATGTTATTGAATTCCAACAGTCCTTGACCCCTGGCTATTCTGAGAGCACAATGAATACATCATCTGGGTTTTGCCTAATTACACATAATTAGGAAATGTAATTATGCTTTTCAGTGTTGCTCTGCCATTAGGAACCGAGTGGACAGCTGAAACACTAGGAAGGATTCAGTGCTTCAGAGAAAACAAATTAAAAATATGAGCCAATCTCTAAAAACAGGGATTGCACTGAAGGTTAGTAAATCAAACATATAAAAAAATATAATAAAATTTGCTCTTGACTCTGGGTAAATATTTGGTGCAATGGTTATGCTGGTTGCCTTTGTATTGGGGACTTACTTAACAATATGTAATTTGCATCTACACTGAGCCAGGGAACGGGAATGAAATATTTTGCTCCAAAGTTACTCTGATTTGCTAACTTTCTCACATATTTATGCCTTTTTATTTTTACTTCCTCCTTTACACTGGATTCTCTGCTCTAGCTGAGCAAATGACTTCCAATTAGTCCATGGAAAAGAATCACACCATGCCGTTTGTGGGTTTGTTGCATGCGAAGGCTGCTAATACCCCAAGCTCAGGCAGGTCTCAGCCCCTGAGCCAAGCATTCACATCTTAGTAACATAGAAAGGAGTGCCTGGCTTTGCACGTCTACAACACAGCCGCCATAATAATAAATGCATCCTGAACGTGGTTGGGCATCTACTATCAATCAGGCACTGACTTGGGTGTCTTCACCAACCCAAAAGCTAAGCATTTCACCAGTGAGGAAACAAAAAGATTCAACAGCTTAAAGGTACAAGTTCATGAGGAATGTGGATTTGGTAGCCTTCTACCTTCTGATCTTAGCTTTTGTGTTTATTGAATTTTCCTCTACTGTTATGGTAACTGACAGTAATAAAGTAACACACTCCATTAAATACACTATTTATGAAAACATTTCTATGGTGTCCCCCAAAAAAATTAAAAAAAGGAATTATTGCCAAAAGCAAAGACCTAATGTTTGCAGGCACATTTGCTCATAACAGAAGGCTATGTAAAAACAGCCTGTTAAAAATTGCCTCTCCACCTGCCAACCCCATGATAGGAGTGTGTGTGTGTGTGATTGTTTAAAAAACTTAGGTTTCTATTCCATATTAATTTTTTTCTTGTAGGGTAAAAACATTCTTTTAAGCCTTTCTTCATCCCTCCTTGAATTTTATAGACACCTTTTCCAATAATCTTAGATCCTATTCAACCCATTCCCAGCTTTGTCTTCCTCCTCCTTTCCTTCCTCCTCATCAACATCTCCTGCATTGCTGAATCTACATAGAATGAACTTCCCTTGAATTATTGTATGAGACATAATGCTGCTCACTCTAATCTCAGATTAAAATGCACTTCTCCTGGGCACCATGAAGGGGAAATGTTGATTACGACTTGACTTTATGATGTGACGCTTACATCCTTTGTCCTCAAGAGAAGAGCTGGGCCTCCCACATGTCTGCAGGCCCTGCCTGGTGGTTAATTAGATCATTGCCACTCAAGTCCAGCAACCCAAGACCCTCATTTTAAAAGAAATATTCTATAACTCCTTATTAAGGTTTTCAAATGAAACTCATAAATAGTATAACCTACCCACAAACATAATTAATGAAAAATTAATATAATGTCCTAACTATAAAATAAAGAAGAAAAAATAATTGATAAAATAATATTCATTTTTAAAGTTAACTGCTTGGACAAGATTATGCTGGAAGCACATAATGAAACAGTCAAATGTTTGCACCTGCTCACAGGTTTGGATTAAAAAAATATAAATCAAAATTCTCCAGAATTTTGTTGATGTGTTCTCTTTTATATTTGGCATTTTGAAGTAAGAGCTAAATACACAGACATAACACTGTATTAGTAAACAAGTTCTCTGGAAAGAAACACATACATGCACACACACACACACACACACACACACACACACACACACACACTGATTTATAACACTTGCCAATTTCCAAGGTGTAAATACTCTCACCATGGTCAACCTCAAGCTACCAGGATGACATCATGGAATGCAGAATTGGGGAGAAATTGGCAAAATCTGCTCACATAAGTTGGAAAGAGGGAGCTCCAGTGCACCACGTTTAATCGCCATGAGTATTAAAAGCTACAAAAGTAAACAAATCACATGTTATGGTGACTCACCTACTATGAAAGGCACTGCATGATTTTTCAAGATGACAACCAAATCTTGATAAAGTTTTAGGCCAAACAATACAATATTCCCTTGATTTAGAAGGTCCTTGCATTTCTAGGAGATTCAGTGCACATTGTGTTTCTGGGCAAAGCGTAGTGAATTCTGGCCTCAAATCATTGCAAACAGGTTTTTGACTGACATGAATGACATGTGTAAGTTCCCAGGATGTGGGCAATTCTTTATTACATTGGACTGCATATAGAATATACCCAAATTACAGGGTATATTTATGGACCCCAAGCATTAAATGCCAGAGACCACCAAAAAGATCTCCTCAAATCTTCAAAAGTGTCTCTAGTAGGTAGTCTCAAATCTAGACCTTTGCTACTTCAAGTGTGGCTCTTGGACCAGCAATACTGGCATCATCTGGGAGCTCATTAGTTTGTAAGAAACACTGAATTTCAGGGCCCACCAAGACCTACAAATCAGTGGTCAGCGAACTCATTAGTCAACAGAGCGGCAAACTGCGGCTCATGAGCTGCATGTGGCTTGCGAGCTGCGATTTGCCGACCACTGTACTAAACTATTTAACAAGGCCCTGGGGACCTGGGTGAGTCATAGGAATGTTATAGACAGGGAAACATTGGGTTAGCTCGTGAGCTTCAGGACTGACTGACTACAGGAATCCTGCTTAATACCAATATGAGCAATACAAAATAAACCATGGGCTTTGTAGAAAAACTGAGTAATAAGTCTCACTAGGTGGGTACTGCGTCTTGCCATCCTCCTTCTTCATTATACCATACTAGTGGCCTGGTGCATGAAGTTCATGCACTTGGGGGTGGGCAGGGGTCCCCCAGCCTGGCCTGTGCCCTGTCAAAGTGTGGGAGCCCCGCGATCCATCACTTCAAAGAGATAGGCCCTGCCCACCCATCCAGGGCTCCTCAATGGATTGCCACAAAGAGGTAGGCTGGAGCAGGAGGAGGCCTGCGGACCCTCAGTCTGCAGGAGCGCTGGGAGGCCTCTGCTGTGGCCCCACCCCCGTCCTGACACTGCAAGTCCCCGCCTACCCGCACCTTCTGCGCTCAAAACCTCCAGCTGATCAGTCATTATGTGTGAGGGTGTCCCAACCATTTGCATATTACCCTTTTATTATAACCATATTGCTCATCCACTAACACTTTTGCATTGAATGTTTGGGTGACTACTGAATTAATCAACCAAAATGTACTGTGTCCTTACTATGTATTATGCCTTCTGCCTTTTCTTATCTAATCCACACAACAATCTCTCTTTAAAATAAGAACAGGAGAGGAGAAAAGCAAGACACAGAGAGAGGTTTAAGACTTCCTTCAGTGTCACAGTGTTTGGAATTTGGACAGTCAGGGTTAGCAGTGGTAATTATTTTATATTAAAAAAGTTATTCTGAGCACACAGTGAAGGTCAGCCAGAAGGCACTGTAAATAATAGGTTCCTTCCATCCCATAAGGATGACAATTAACTTTTGCATACAACTGTGTATTTGCAAAGCCTGCTCACATGTGTCAAGTCATTTGAATTTCCAAAGAGCTGGTAACTTATTTACTGAAAAATGATGAAACTGAGGCTCAGAAAGGTAAGGGGATGAAGGACAAGAAAAATGCAAAAGGTTAAAGACAAAGAGAAAATCTTAAGAACAGCAAGAGAAAAGCAGTTAATTACCTATAAGGGAGCACCCATAAGACTATCAGATGATTTCTCAATAGAAACTTTGCAGGCCAGAAGGAATTGACAAGAAATATTCAATGTGATGAAAATCAAGGGCCTACAACAATGATTACTCTATCCAACAGAGCTATCATTTTGAATTGAAGGACATAGAAAGAGCTTCCCAGATAAGAAAAAGCTAAAGGAGTTTTCATCACCACCAAAGCACTATTACATGGATTGTTAAAGGGTCTTATTAAAGAAGAAGAAGAAATGATAAAATGGCAATAAATCTATATCTATCAACAACTGGATAAAAAAACACAAAGTAAACAAAAAAAGCAGAACAGAAACAGACTCATAGATTCAGAGAACATTTTGATGATTGCCAGATGGGAGGGGCAGTATGGAGGATGGGTGAAAAAGGTAAAGGGATTATGAAGTAAGAATTGGTAGTTACAGAATAGTCATGGGATGTAAAGCACAGCATAGGGAATATAGTCAATAATATTCTAATAACTAGGTATAGTGTCAGATGGGTATGAGATTTATCAGGATGATCATTTAGTAAGTTATAGAATGTCTAATCACTGGGGTGTGCACCTGAAACTAATATAATATTGTATTTCAATTGTAATTGGAAAAAATGATTTAAAAAATGAAATAAAAATAAGGGAACTTGCCCAAGTCACTCAGCTATTAAGTGGTAATAATAGAATAAAATTTGGGTTTTCTGCTCCTACTTGACTTGAGGCTTAGCTAGTGCCTGGGTTTGGGAGGTCGCTCCCAGTAGCCTAGAAGCTAAGGCATTGGGGAAATGATGTCAGGTGGGGTGGGGTATAGGAGCTGGGTTTTTCAAGATGGCCCTCCCCTTCTTCCTATAACCCGTTTTACTGTCCCCAACCAAGCATGCCATTTGGCAGGACCATCAACCAGGGATATAGATTACACATCAAATAAGCTGCCCCCTTAACCAATTTAATCTTATTCTCCCCCTCCTCCCCCATAACTGTGATAACTCAGAGAAAGTAAAGCGAGAAAATAAACATGTACTGACAATCTGGGATGTAGTTCAATTAACAGCCATAAGTAATATTTATTGGGAAATCTTAACACCTATTAGCAGGAGGGGGTGGGGTGGCAGCCTTGCACATAAAACACGTCCATTTCTATGCACAGCTCCTCGGCGGGGGAGCTCAGAGCTGTCTTTCCATCACAATCAATGCCAAACCAGAAGGTTTAAACAGAGACTTCAGACCTCAGAAGATGCAAAGGTGAGATGTTACCAAGCCAGAAGATTGACAGGATGTAACTACATTTTAAAATCTCTCCATTTTATATGTATGAGGGAAGGAGGGAAGGAAGGGAGGCTGGCGTGGGGGTGGAGCGGGGAAAGAGAAGAGGGAGGGAGAGAGAAAGGGACCAAAACAGAAATGGTGGCTCTCTCTGAGTAGAAGTCTCAGGGGTGATTTATATTTTATTCTTGGTGAATTTTTCCCATGTGTTCTCTAGTTTTGTAATTAAACTTTTAATTTTGAGATAATTATAGCTTCACATGCAGTTACATAAAATAATACAGAAGAGATCCCAGACATCCTTTACCCAGTTTCCCCCAAAGGTATTATCTCACAAAACTACAGTAATCACCATCAGAAAACTGATGTTGCTACAGTGAAGACATGGGCTATTTCCATCCCCATCAGCATCCCTGCTGTGGCCCCTTTACAGCCACCCTCAACTGAATCCAACCCTGCCCTCCTTGACCCTGGAATCACTGATCTGTTCTTCATTTCTATAACTTAGTCCTTCTAAAAACATAATGTAAATAAAAATCAAGTAGTATGTAGCCTTATGAGATTGTCTTTTTTTTCCATTCTCTTAAAGTTCTTTTGATACCAAATAAAATAATTGTGTGTGTGTGTGTGTGTGTAAAGCTTCAGCATATTCAGATTCATGTGTATCTTGAATGATCTCTACCATTTAATCTAGGAGCTGCTAAAGTTTCCTCTTTTCCTGAGATGTGCTCCTTGACCCTCTCGGGTATGAGGACTGTTTCTGTCACTGGGTTTTTGTCACTGCAATGGGCCGCTGATCTGGCCTGCCTTCCCAATTGCACTTGGCCTGGCTTCCTGGCAATGGCCGGAGCGCATCCTCAGCTCCCCGAGTTGCTTTCCTTTGTTTCTCCACCATCCATAGGACGTGAAAGGCCATTTTCCAAAGCACAGCCTGATGGAGTTGGGTAAGGAGGCTCCCTAGCCCCATAACCCCAGACAGACAGGGAGGCATGTGGCCAAAACAGAGCTTCTGGATTCTAATTTTGCCAGTTGTTCTCAAAATTAGAGTACGGTGTAACTAAAAGACCTTTGGAGACAAATGGAGTGAATTTTCCCACTTTTAGTCTCTGAGGCTCAGTTTTCTCACCTGTATAATGAGACAAGAGCACTTGCCTTTATATTTGTGGCTGTATCTTTATGGAGTGATTATGAGAATTTAATAAAATAACACTCATAACACCAAGCCCACATATCACATGTGGTTATTATTACTGCAGATGAAGCAAAATCCTAAATATTAGCTCACCTTGGGAATCCACTGTGGTTTCTAATCACTCAGTCTTTTCCTCTCCTTTCTTGGTATGCAATCCAAAACTACTCACTCCCCTTACAAAATAGTTTCTGGACCAGAACCATGGAGATGCCTCCCTAAGTGGTCTGTATTAAATCTCCAATCTCGTATTGTTGGGAAAAAAATAAGTGTCTCACTCCTGAGAGGTGTTCAGGCTTTGAGTGATGTCAAAGGCCTTTGAACAAGCCTTATAAATGACTTCCATATTTGTCCATTTTTTACTTAAATTGCTTTTGGTTCAACCGCTGCCGTGAATTGCCTTGATGCAATATCATACGGAGTGACACAAAGTGCAGGGGAAGAAGCACGTGGCTGGCGTGGATTAGGAAATAAAGGAGTCACTGCCTCGTTCACTTCTCCAAGTGTTGGGAGAAATGAAAACGAAACTCGCGTTGAAAGGTAATCTCCATGAACCGTGATAAGAGCAAGTGACATTTTACACAGCTCGGGTCTTCTGGTTCAGCCTCGCTTTATAATAAAAGCCATTTACATACAGCCAACCATTTTTTTAGGTTTCCTCACTCTTGCTGTGTTATTTTTTCTTCCTCTTCCTCTTCCCCTACCTCTTAAGAAGCAAAAAGCAATTTGCAATTCTGGACCTTCTCTTTAGTGTAAACTGGCCTCTGGTTTCTGTTGTGTGGGATGGAGAAGTGGCTTCTATATTCTGAAGAACAACTTCCCCACTCCCCTTTCTGTCTTCTACCACACCTCACCTTCTGTCTCTCATCTCTTGCTGCTAACCTCTGAATCTGGAATAAAATGTTTTTGACAAAGGCCTGGCTCCTTAAGCTAAGAAATTCTATTTCATCTTAATGCTGGGCTTAGGAATCCAAACCACCAGAACTTTGGCTGTATAGAATAATAAAGTAGATACACCTGAATTTATCAGAAATCGTGGGTTCCAGCCTCATCTCTGCCACTTACTACTTACTCCCTGATCTCAGATGAGTGGCTCTGTAGTGCTGCACCTCACACCCTGTACCTGGCCAACAGCCTAACACCTCTCACCTCAAGGTCTGTTTGGAGGATTACACTAGGCACTGCATGTATAAGGTCCTAGTGCACTGCAGGAGCTCAGCGACCTCATTTCCCTCCCTTCCCTCTACATCCAGGCCTTGTTGGGCATGGCCGGGGCACAGATGTTAGAAAGCACCCAGACAGGACCTCTTCCTCCTAGAGTCCAGGATGCTGTCATTCAGGTAGGTCTGTGGTGGTGTGTAATGGTGCAAATCAGAAAAATGAGAATTCAGTCCCATGAGGGCCGCTGTCCAAATCGCAAATTGGCCCCTCTATCTCTGGCCAGAACCACTGGCTTTTGCAAGGTAAACATTATTTCAGCTCCCCTGTTGGCCCCTTACCAGGTATCCTCGCATGGGCCACACCTGCACAACCTTACAGGAAGCCCTCCCCGGTGCCCTTAGTCTCTGCAAAGGGAGATTCAATCTAGATGTGAAACAATTACACGCCATCCGCTCTTGTTCTCAGATGCTTTCAGAGCAGGGGCCAGGCGGTACGCATCTCTTCATTTTCATGTGTGCATACAAGGTCACTTTCTCAACAAATCAATAGAACAATCTGAATACACAATTTTTGTGTCACTATGTATTTTGGAGTTGAAATACATTGAAGGGAACAAGAATAACAAGGCCTGAAAGAAGTGTCAGCTTAGTCAGTAACATAATTTTATGTTTTCTTGTTGTCCATCTCAAATATGTCTGAGGATATAGCTGACATCCCTACCTTCATGAAAAGTCAGAAATGAAAACTAAGTATATTGAATTATTTAAGATTTGAATTTTGCCTCTTTTCTTCATAAAAGAGGTCCAAGAGGTTCTTCTAATTGTATCCTAGCAATATTTTGGCAATACTTTTTTTTTCACTTTAATTTCTCCCGCTAGTCTAGTTTGCCAACTTCTTTGTGAAGTCAGACTGGTGAAGGGTGAGTTCTGGAACTGCTGTGTGTTCTCAAATAGATCACTTAACTTCTCTGTTTCTTCCTCTGTAAAAGACAGTCTTAATAACTGGTCTAGCCAATAGGTACTAAGTCAATCTGTGTGTGAAAAATTGTGTGAAGTTTCCTAAGATTGTTTGATTTCACTGTGTATCCAGCATAACCCTGCTTTCCCTTTCTCCAATAAACAACTGCTTCACTAATATGTTCAAGACACTTTCTATTTTAAAGGATGTTCCCCTTGAAAAGTAAAGTCATATTTGTTGCTGGCCCTCTTTTGGGGAATTGGACCATTATCAATATGCAGGTTTGGAACCTCTGTTGGCTTCTAGGGCATTTTGCACATCACTTTGAATCTTATACCAAAAAGAATACAAGTTACATTGGAATAATAAACAATTTGGCCGGGCAAAGACATTTTCCTGGCACTATTTTTCTAGATAATGCGAAGATGGTTTTGATCACGAGAGGCAATGTTGGATAATGAAAAAAATGAAAAAAAAAAGAATAGCTTTTGGAATGAGAAATGGCATAAGTTGGATTCAAATCCATATGTTAGCTAAAAATTGCCAGGCTTCATTTTTGGAGATTCCCTTTCCTTCTCCATGAAATAGGCACGTTAACAGCAACCTCCAGAACTCCTGGAAGGACCAAATTCTCAAAAGGACTGGGATTCAAGATCCTCAGCTCATGGTAGGCTCACAGTAGGCCCTCAATAAACATGAAAAGCAACTGCTATTGCGATTGCTCAGACCAATGTGCTTTGCACACATGATTATCACAAACAGTCATTATAATCATGAAAACTAAAGCATCCTGTTTACATATTATATAATTTTTGGTTCTGGATAAACTAGTCTAATAATTTGACATATGCAAAATGCCCAGGTTAGCATCCCTCTTTTTTCTGTAGTCCCTCCATAGCATAAATTCTCTCTGCAATATATAAACTTTTTAATCTATTAAAAAGTTGGTGAAGCTCTGGCTGGGTAGCTCGTTTGGTAAGAGTGTCATCCTGATACACCAAGATTGTGAGTTAAATCCCCAGTCAGGGCACATACAAGAGTCAACCAATGGATGCATAAATGGATGTTTCTCTCTCTCTCTCTCTCTCTCTCTCTCTCTCTCTCTCTCTCTCTCTCTCTCTCTCTCTCTCTCCCCCCCCCCTCCTTCCCTCTCTCCCTTCCTCCCTCCCTCTCTCTCTTCCCCTTTCTCTAAAATCAATAAAAATTTTTAAGAAGTTGGTGGAATGTTCAAGAATTAAACAAGAATTCCGGAACCCAGTCTCCATCTGCAACAAACGAAACTGTACTTCCGAATCCTTGGCAATGGGGATGCTACATTCTGGACCCTTGTCGTCTCTGCCAGCCTTCAGACCTTGTTTATGCACCTCCTAGGACACTCTTTCCTCATTTACCATGTTTCTTTGGACGGCAACCTCTACACCTCTCAATAAATTTTGGTTTACCTAGGAGCTGACGGGCACAGAAAGCTAGATTCAATTTGTGCCGATTTATGAGACAAGTGTACAGCGATCCTGGAAACTTTCCTATAGCTCACTTTATAAATTAACCCCCTATTTAAATATTCTGCAGACTTAGCACAGGTCAATGGGGATGCGGGCCCAGGTTAGCCTTTTGGGCCTCTTGGTGTTTGCTACCACAACACACAAACCTTTCTCAGCACAGACAACGCTGATGTATGAGATTTATGAGATGAGGGAAGTGTTAGCATCCTGTTGTTATTCTGGCCACAGCATCGTTGGCCTTACTGGACCCCATAATACTAACTTCCAGACTTCCCTATCTGGGGCATATGCAAAAGCCACACTATGAGATGCAGCGTTTTTAGTTTGACCAGTGGTATCATTCATTCACTCAGTCATTCAACTGAAATATTCTGGGTACCTAATATATGTAAGACGATGCAAAAGCCAAAGGGATATGAAACGGAAAGAGACACAAAACTTGGTGTCAAAATGCTTATATTCCTTCCATATAGCATGATAGGAAAAATAGGAAATGTATGAGGCAGCAGACCCTGGCTTGAAGGCTGCCTCTTCCACTTACAAGCTGTATGACTCTGAGTAACTTACCAGATACTCTTCAGCCTTAGTTTCCTCATCTGTAAAATGGGTATAATCATACTTGGTTTCACAGAGGAGGCATTGAAGTCACAAAGCTCAGTAAATTACTGGGAAAACTCCAAGCATCTCGCAAACTTTCATGACTCTTACATACATGTGAGTAACACACAGAAGAAAGAAACAAATGTACCATAAAGGAACAAAAGAGAAGTTATGGGAAATCAGACTTAGGAGCAAAGAGCCTGTTGGGGTTGTAATAATGGACTGTGCTTGCAGCATCTTAGGTGCTGTAACCCAATTTTCTTTCTTCACAGTAAAGAAGAATGAAGAGGAGGTAGAAGAGGAAGAAGGGGCAGGAGATGGTCAGACTGTTAAAGAGAAAATCTTGGCTATATTGGAGGAAGAATCAGGGTATAGAAAAGATTCTGAGTTGAGGGTTGGTGTTAAAAGAGGAGAGAGAGGGAATGCCGACCCTCGTACCTTTGTTTTTCTATATCCCACCAATATTCAGTTAAAGACACTGAGAGGGTGGGACTCACTGTACTTTCAAAGCAGTGATTCTTCAAGACAAGTTTCTTGCTCTCAGGAGGAAAAATAAACGAAATTGGTGAGTTCAAAAGCCACCGTTGTAATGATATAATGGATGCAATCTGTCTTTGGAGAGCAACTCTAAGGAATATGATTGAGGGGGTTCAAGGCTCCCTCTCAGAAATTATCTCCTCTGTGGCTCCTCTGTTATAAATGGATTCCTTTGGGTTGTCACTCTCCAATCACAACCACTCAAGAACAGGTGATGACTTTGCTGACCCAGAGGGAAGGGATGGATGCATTTTCCCCCGACTTCGCCTTTGCCAAGGGCTGAACCAGTGAACCAGTCAGGTGTATAAAAGAGCCAAAGGAGTAATGAAGTGGGAGATCACGGTGATCTTGAAACATGCTCACAAGTTCTTGGATAACCCTCCCTTCAGAGAGTGGAGCTGGGTTCCCCTCTCCTTGACTACAGTCTTTAGTAGATTGTTTCCAATTAACAGAACAAAGCTGGCATCGCAGAGTCTGATGGTGCTGATGTCCAAGCCTGCTCTCTGAAAGGCACTGTAGCCTCCTTCTTGTTCTCTCTCTGAGATCACCCTCTTGTCCAGCTGCCACACTGAGAGGACCCTCACGTAGCCCCTATGCAGAAGCCCACAAGCTCAGAAGAACTGAGGCCTCATGCCAAAAGTCATGCGTACACACTATTTTGGATGTACAATTTCCAGCCCACTCAAGCCTTCAGGGACTGCAACCCCAAGCAACAGCTTGACTGCAAATTCATGAGAACCCCTGAGCCAGAACTACCCACCTAAGATACTCCCTAATTTCTGACCCATAGAAACTGTAAGATATTAAATGTTTATTGTTTTAAACCATTAAGTGCTAAGGTAATTGGTTAGGCAGCAATAGATAATGGCTACAAAAACCTAGGAATGAGTATGTGAATCCAGGAAAAAAGACATTTGTTACAGACAGGTTTTAAGAAAGCAAGAAAAGAGAAAGGCCATTCAAGAAACAAAAATTACACATGGACCAACAATGTTAGGACCTGCCAAGTATGACTTGCCCTTCCTACCAGCTCCTGTATCTCCTAGGAGTATAGAGTGCTACAGATAGGTGCTCATTAAAAGATTCTGGATATAATAGTACTATTATTTTGGTTAACATTTACTGAACACTTACTATGTGCCAGGGTTCATGCTTTGTGCTTTACGAGAATTATCTTATTTGATTATTTCAATGCTCCTACAAATGTAGATGGCATTGTGATCACTCTTTGACAGATGAGGAAAAACTCAAGAGAAAGGTTAAGGTGACCTGTCCAAATTCTTACATCCAATAAGTGTGCAGCCTGCCTCCTCCTGGAGAGGTCATCAAAGCTGACACTGTGCAGGTGGGGATGTGCGCCTGTGCTCCCAGGTGGGGTACCAGAGGGTACTCCCAAGCCACAGGATGAACTCAGTGTATCTTCCTAGAGCATCAGTTTTATTCATGGCCAAGCCGATTAAAATATCATTTTTACATGTTCATAAACACAGATGTTTTGAGTAGATTGCAAACTTTCCCTGGAGTGTTTAAGGTAAATCTTAGAGGCTCACAGAGGACTGCTTCAGGTGGGATCTCAGACACCCAGAAGTATCCGCGTGTTCTCTGTGGAAAGCGCTGGCTAAGACACAGCTTGTAGATAAGGAAATGAAGGCTGGATAGGGGCCATGAGCTCCAAAGTCACAGACCTGGCAATTGCAGAGCTCGGGGTCCTCAGCTTCCAAATCCTGGGTGCTTCCCACCTCCAAACTGTGGCAGCTTCGAGGCTTGGGGTGGTTTGGAGTGAAGCCCCTGCTTCCCTCATAGGCTTCACCCCCAAAACATCGCACCCTGCCTCTCCCCTATGACAAGGGTTGTGATTACAGCTGCATCATTATACCCTCAAAACGAACACGGTTTCCAGATATTCCTAAATGTATTTGCAATGATTGCAATGACCCTTTTGATAAATAATTGAAGAAGAGCCACCTGACCTGGCGGCTGTGGAGGGTGAGGATGGGTTGGAGGAGCAGGCAAGGAAGCTCCGCGAAGGACAGAAATAGTCATTTACAGTGGCAAGGAGGTAAGGAACTAACTCTCTGCCTCCCAGGGGGCCCTGAGCTGCTCAGATGTTCCCTCCAATACAGGCTGATGCTGTCCTGCTCGGCCAAATCGACCTGAACAGCCCAGAAAGCTGCACGGCTGCACCTGTCAGCCCCAATCGGCACTGCGGAAATTTTGTTAGGAAAATAGATGTACTGAGATTCAATTTTTCGATTGTCTGAAGGCTTAATTTAGTGACCTTGGAGAACATCTCCTAGAGGTGAGAGAAGATGCTGGAGATCTGTTGTGGGGGAGGGTGCGGGGGAGACATAGGCTTTCCTGGTAATGGGTAATTTGTTTACTCTAATTTTCAGGTCTCTACGGGAAGCTATGAAAATAGTCAGATAAGTGCCACCATTTTCTTGATTTAAAGAAAAAAAAGGTGGAGTTGGGGGGATGGACAGGAAGATGAGATAGAGAAAACAAGAGTGCTCAGGCCATGCCGTGCTACCTTCCTAAGAGCAAGTACACATTAAGATAACATATAAATATATAAATATGGAGCTATTTCTATTTATAAATTTATAAGATGCCCACAAAATATTAAGTGAATAAAGCTAATTCCAAAACAACAACAAACAAACACAAATCTACTGGTGTGGCTCAATTATTTGTGGAGGGTTTGATTTCTAGTCTAGGTACCCCTCTCCCCGTCTCTCTCTCTCTCTCTCCCCACCTCCCTTCCTCTATTCTTTAAAATCAATAAAATATCTTCTTGAGTGATGATTTAGAAAAATAAAATAAAATGTTTTATCTACAAAAATGATACTACATATATATGTGTATATATATGCACACACATATATGTGTGTATAGATAGGTAGTTTATAGAGATATGTTTATTGTAAAATTTTTAAACATCCACAAAAGGAGAAAAAATAACCCCACATACTTATCATCTAGATACAAAAATTATTGTGATGTTTGCACTCCACCCTCCCTGTCTTTCTTTTCTCTCTTTCTTCACCCCTTCTCTCTTCCGCCTCCTTGTTTTGTGGTTACTGCTGCTATAGCTGGTGCTGCTGAAGTATTTCAAAGTAAGCCCTGACCTCACATCATGTCCACTCCGCATGCCAGATGGTATTCTGATCTCTGGGTCACTCTAGTGCCAGTTTGGCTCATTCACAAAACAATTCAAAAAAAGATGCTCCAGGGAAGGAGGGGCCTGGAATTGGGAGTTCAGGTTCTGGCTCCAGTCCTTACTTGCTGGGGGTTAGGGGTGGGGTACTTTCAACCTCTCTGAGACTCAGTTTCTTTAGACTGGGGCACATTAGTGGCTCATAGACCTGTCAGGGGGTTGAATGAGACATGATTCCCAAGCCTTCCCAATCGGGTATAGGCAAAGGAAATAGTCACTTCTAAAGTCTGCTACTTGTGCCCTACATTCTGGGCTTCTAGAAAATCCTCTACACCATGGGTTGGCAAATTTTTCCAGTGGAGAGCTAAACTGTAAATATTTTGGGTGGAATGGTTGATCTCTGTCACAATTATTCAGTTCTGCTATTGTAGTGTGAAAGCAGCTGTAGACAAAAGGTAGACATTCAGGCAAGGCTGTGTTCCCACAATAATGTATTTTAAAGTGGAAGTCAGCTGGATTTGGGCCACAGTTTGCTGACACTTGGTCTAGATCAGTGGTCGGCAAACTGATGAGTTTGCCGACCACTGGGATAGGGGCTTAATCACAAGGAACAACAACAGCCTGTAATTATTGGAATTGAGAGTCTAGGTCAGTGGTCGGTAAACTCATTAGTCAACAGAACAGCAAACCGCGGCTCGCAAGCTGCACGTGGCTCGCGAGACGCAGTTTGCCGACCACTGGTCTAAATCAACATTAATAAAGATGTAATCCATGTATCACCGGCATCAGGACCCCAGTGCTGCTAATTAAACATGTAGATTCCTGGGACTCACCCAGAATCGGCTAAATGTTATAGAATCATTGAGACGAGATCTGAGAAATGGTTCCCTTGCGATCCCAAAGCAAGCTGAAGTTTGACAACCTCGGTTCTAGTCTGCCTTAGAACCACTCCATCTCTTCTCCCCAATGACTAGCCTGGCCTTGGTTCTAAGCCCCTTCCCACATCTGCCTAAAGCTTTGAGGTAGCTGCCCCTCCAGCCTCTGAGACCAGACCACACCCCATTTCCCAACTCCTTGAGCTCCCCATGAGTAAGATATCATGCATGGTCGGGGGAAGAGAGCCAAGGATTTAAATCCCAACTTTGCAACTCATAGCTCTGTAGCTCTGGCAGGCCCTTAATCTCTAAGGCTCTTGATTCCTCACCTGTGAAGGGGAGAGAACCACAGGTACATTGTAGGATTAAAGGAAAGTAGGTATATAGGATGAGAAAATACTGCTTAAGGGACAGAGGCATGAGTATCTATCTCTATCTCTATCAGTTGGTTTCAAATCCAGCTCTGTAAGTCCCAACTGGCTCATTTGTAAAATAGAAATAATAATAGTACCAACTGTATAGGATTGGTGGATTTTAGGCAGTGATGATACAAGAAAACTGGCACACAATATAGAATTAATGAAAAGCATCATGTGGGGTTTGGTGATAGCCTGTGTTATGCTTATCAATAATACATACTAATGAATGTCTAATAGTACTTGGCACCTAGTAGGGCCTTAGTAAATAAGTTGCATTGTGGAGAAACCAAGATGGCAGCATAGGTAAACATCTGAACTTGCTGCCTTGTACAACCACTTCAAAAATACAACTAAAAGACAAAATGGACATCATCCAGAACCACAGGAAGGTTGGCTGAGTGGAAATTTTACAACTAGAAGGAAAGAGAAAAGCACACTGAGACTCAGAGGAGCTGCAGAAGTAAAGTGCAGAGGTATGGGGGTGGGGGCACATGCAGAGAGGGCTGGCAATGGAGTACGCGGCTGTCTTTTTCAAGTGGGAGGGAAACACAAGCTCCTGACTGCTCTGAACCCCAGTTCCGGGCAAGACTCTGGGGACCCAAACTCATACGAGGAGAAACTGGACTGTCTGACATCGGGCAGAACTTGAGGGCGGCTTTCTTTCAGAGGTGCTTGCAGAGATTACCAGGGGACACTGAGACCCGGGGGCCTCTTAGGACAGGGCTGATGGGAAGCCATTGCTGTTTGCTTCACCCTGAGACCTTGCCCTATCCAAGCTGTGCACAGAAGCTTTTGCATATGAATGGCCTGGTCCTTTGAAATCTAGAATTACCTAACAAACTGCAGCTGAGTCAGAGAGACCAAGAACATCCAAAAGAAGGCCCAAGGCCCCACAGCAAACTGCATTGCTTCACAGCTGCGCCTCATCTGGGCACCTCCAAAACCCAAACAAAGAAGAGGAATCTGCAGATCTCTCTGTAGTTCCTGCTGGGTGGCCTCAGGCAGAGGCTAAATTAGCACCTCCTTGGAGATCCAAGAGCCAGTGTACGCAGTGGTCAGAGTGGGACCATCCAGATTACAATTCCTCAGATCCATAAGGGACACACTCAAGGGGCAGACTCAGTGAGCACCAAAGCCCCACTGAAGCAAGTCTTGCCTCATAAGGGTGTCTCCAGCACAGAAGTTTTCCCATTGTAGACACAGCTGATCCTCATAGCCAATTGACCTGGAGGTCAATTCCTCCCAGTGATACCAATAACAATCAAGGCTTAACTACAACAAGAGTGTGCACATAGCCCACAAAGGGGTTCACCAAGAGTGTCCACCTCAGGTAACTGGAGAGGCTGAGCCACTGGGCACTATAGGACACCTAGCACACAAAGCCACTCTATCAACACAGGGAAGCAGCCAAAATGCGGAGACAAAGAAACAGGTCACAAATGAAAGAAATAGAGGAAAGCAAACTACAGGATATAGAGTTAAAAACCACGGTTATAAGGTTTTTCAAGAATTTTTTAGAAACTGTTGATAAATTTAGTGAGACCCTCGAGGATATGAAAAAGGACCAACTAGAAATTAAACATACACTGACTGAAATAAGAATAATATACAGAGATCCAAAAGCAGACTAGAGGTTCGCAAGAATCAAGTCAAAGATTTGAAATACAAAGAAGCAAAAACCACTCAACTGGAAAAGCAAAAAGAAAAAAAAATCCAAAAGTATGAAGATAGTGTAAAGATCCTCTGGGACAACTTCAAGCATACCAACATCAGAATTATGGGGGTGCCAGAAGAAGAGAGAGAGCAAGATATTGAAAACCTATTTGAAGAAATAATGACAGAAAACTTCCCCTACCTTGTGAAAGAAATAGACTTACAAGTCCAGGAAGTGCACAGAACCCCAAACAAAAGGAATCCAAAGAGGACCACACCAAGACACGTCATAGTTAAAATGCCAAGAGCAAAAGACAAAGAGAGAATATTAAAAGCAGCAAGAGAAAAACAATTAGTTACCTACAAGGGAGCACCCATACGATTGTCAGCTGATTTCTCAACAGAAACTATGCAGGCCAGATGGGAGTGGCAAGAAATATTCAAAGTGAGGAATAGCAAGAACCTACAACCAAGATTACTCTACCCAGCAAAGCTATCATTCAGAATTGAAGGTCAGATAAAGAGCTTCACAGATAAGAAAAAGCTAAAGGAGTTCATCACCACCAAACCACTATTATATGAAATGCTGAAAGATATTCTTTAATAAGATGATGAAGAAGAAAAAGGTAAGGATAAAAATTGTGAACAACAAATACATATCTATCAACAAATGAATCTAAAAATCAAGTGAATAAAAAATCTGATGAACAGAATAATCTGGTGAATATAATAGAATCAGGAGCATAGAAAGGGAGTGGACTCACAATCCTCCGGGGGAAAGGGGTGTGGGGGGTGCAGGAAGAGAGTGGAGAAAAATCATACACCTATGGATGAGGACAGTGGTGTGGTGGGTAAGGATATGGCGTGGGGTAGGAACCGGGTGGAGGGGAGCTATGGGGGGAAAAAAGAGGGACAACTGTAATAATCTGAACAATAAAGATTTATTTAAAAAAAATAAGATGCATTGCTATACATTAAGTTATTATGTATATGTTAAGTATATGTTAATAATGAAAGTTGCCCGGTGCAGTGCTGGGCATATTGTAGATACCCAATTGTTTGCAGATAACAGTTCCAATGATGGCAATCTTGTCAGCACCCTGTTCATGGAAGGCTTGCCTAAATGTGCGTCCCAATCCTCTCCCTCTTCTCTCTCACCCTGCCTCCTCCACACACAGGAATGATTTCCTGTTTTACATCCCAGCTCTGACCTGGACCCTGGATCAACACTCTTCTCTCTGGACACTGCTCTTTCATTGTCATCATCTGTGTCACTGTGACAGGGAGCCGGAGCCAAGCCTTGGTGTCCCCAGGCCTCAGGCCCCTGGTGGGGTGTTCATATTAGATTAGCTGGCAGCCCTCTTTCCTACTGTCACTGGCTGCCTCTTGTACTGTTGGCAGGGGTGTCATTAAGGCCTCATGGCCTGAGGAGCTAATAGAGACACCAGGGCTCCCAGTCGCCAATGCCTGCAGCAATTTGCACCTACTGACACCCAGAAGCTAATTCCCCTTCATGACCTGACAATTTCCACTGCAACTCTGCCCCCCATCATGTCAGCCAGCCCAGCCCAGCCCCCTCATTCTGATAGATAAATCCGCCCAGAGCCCACTTCTAACAAAGAGGCAGGGGTGTGCCTGGCTCCTGTCCTAAAATAATAATGTGGGCCATGTATGCAGTTGCTATTTGTCCTCTTAGACCTCACCTTTCCAAGTCCTTCCAGCCCTGGACTCTCCCTGGTGGAAAATGGAGCCAAGGTATGTTGGGAAAAAATTTAGAGACTAGATGAGAATTTATGAAATTATATACCTGGCTCTGTAGTCACACAGACACCAGCTCCACCACTTCCTCAATGAGTTTATGCTACTGACTTTTACTATCCCATCTGTAAAATGGGCTTGACCACCATGCTTCCCCTTCAGAGGCTGCCCCACTATAATTCGTGTAAAGCTCTTTTGCACCGAGCCTGGGCCATGGCCAGTGCTCAAGTAGTGTCAGCTCTCACTGTTTTAGATAATCAGCTATTTAGTTTTTCATTTATTTACACTTTCCATTGATGCTCATGTGCTTTGTGGAGAAATCTGCCGTAGCCCTCACAGAGAGGCAGATTTGTGACCAGAGAAACCTTGGGTCACATCCCCTGACAAAGACATTTACCATGAGCCCTCTGGCTTCCCTTTCCCATCTATAAAATGGAATCACTTGAACTTGGCTAGCTAGTGCTAAAGAGGGAAGGAAGTAATGCATCTAAAACACATAGCTCCATGTCTGGCAATAGCGAATGCTCCTTGATTCTACTTAAAGAGAAAAGGTGTCTGAGGCAAAGAGAGGAAAAGCAAAGTCTAGGAATTCCTTGAAAAGTGCATGTTTTGTGTAGTTCATATCAGCATGCTCTCAGCCTCCTTAAAGGCACAGCTTTGTAGAGATATAGACACACATTTATGTAAACTTCCTGACATCAGGGGCTGGCACTGTTTCACTGAACAATGTCTATCACACCCTAGGTGATGCCTTTATCTAACATTGTCTAAGGAATGGAATATCTCTAGAATGATGCATGTGATTACCTGGACTGGTGACCCACACCTTTCTGTGGCACCCGGAGGTGTGGGTCACCACTGGCGAATGTGAAGGCAATGGTGGCTTCCCCTACATCCTTCCGTTTTAGGAAGCATTTACCTCCCAATTTAATGTGGAATTGTGGGATACGGTGGGATTCTTACTTCCTCATTCAAACAAGCCCCTGATACAATAATGTGATTATCAAGCCCCTCCCCTACCTCACCCCCACTGCCCAGCGGACCCAGCTGCAGAATGCAAACATCTGCCAGCATCATTAAGGCATTTCTATACAGCGCAGACCAAGGGCTGACCCTGTGACCATTTCCACCATTAGATTTGAATGACCTCAGCAGCAGGGCTGAAAGGCCGGAGTATTAATTCACAGAACCACAAGCTCAATTTAAGATTTAATTTGAGATAACGAAGAGCTACCGAAAGTGTATTCAAACTTCTAAGCAGGCAATAAAAGGCCTTTCCCTGTTTTTCAAGTTGAATATGAATCCAATATTTCTGGAACAGAATTTATTCACAAATTTACAAACAACATGCAAGTCTTTCTCTTTTTCTCTAGTTCTTTTGCTTCCCAAGCCCCCTTGTGATGTTCCTTTTAATAACCTTCTCCCCTCCCCCTTGCTTCCTAATTTACAAATGGCTGCCCTTTAGGGATTACTTTTCGGTTTGATTACATCCTTGAAGAGAAAACAGGCTTCCTTAGGCATCTCTCCCAACATTCTGGTTCCCTTGGATTCCACCTTCAATATGCTAAATGTCTGCTCCACTTGGGGCTGTCCTATAGAAAGCTTTGGCCCTGCAATGCAGTTTATCATCTCCTTTAGGAGGAAAGGTGAGAGGGAAAGGTTCAAGGCAATACACCACCCATTTGGAAAACGGTGCTTCTCGGTTCTGTTAAACGACTAGACTCTGAAGATTTTATTGCCAAAATATTTAAAATTCTAGCTGGAGATGGAAATTTCAGTTGCTTTAAGTAGATTCCAACACACCAAAGTGCTTATTTTAATTTTTAAAATTCTAGCTGGAGATGGAAATGACCCACCCGCTTTGGACTCAGAGCCTGAATCTTAGATGGTATTTACTAAGTAACTATTTTGTGGCTGGCACTGTTCTGGTACTTTCTTTGCATTTCCTCAGACTCAGCCCAGCTTTAGAAATAGAGGACCATTTTTAAATCCTTGCAAGCAACATTTCTACCCGTGCCTCTTTTGCTTACATGTGAAATGCCACACACTTCAGTGCTTCCCCAAAACAACTTTAAAAGTCATAAAAATTATAAACATATAAGTATAAATATATTGCCAGTGAGTCACCTGAGCTTGACCCCGTGACCCTGCTGGAAATGTACAACCCTCCTGGGAACTGCTGCAAACATGCTGGTCTCTATTAAGATTATACAATGTGCAAAGTCTAGGACCACAACATTTCACAAATCTGCAATTCATTTACTTTATTTGTCTTTGGTTTCCAAAATGAGAAGCCATGGGGTGGGTGGGTGGAGGGAGGATAAAATGGAGGCCTGAGATAGCTGGTTTGGCTGGCTTTCAACCTACCTTCATCTTAGGTTGTAACATGGGGCACGCCAGTCTACACACCTGAGCCTCAGTTTCCTCACTTTCTGGTATTCTGCTTATCAGGTAGAGAGGAGGCTTACAATAGGGAATGGATGAGTAGATTTTAATCTACAATTCCTGATACAAAGAAGACAGAGGAGGCCTTAGAGAAATGATCCATGTGCGTGTAAATTACTATAAGTAGGTGGAATAGAGTTCCTCCAAATTCATGCTCACCCAGAACCTCAGAATGTGACTTTATTTGGGAATTGGGTCTTTGCAGAGGTAGTTAAGATAAGGATCAAGATGAGAAGATACTGGATTAGGGTGGGTCTTAAATCTAATGACCTGTCGTTATAAGAGACTGAAAAGACACACAGGGACACAGATGAAGGCAAGGTAAGAATGCAGGCCAAGACCCCAAGATGGGAGTGATGTGTCTACAAGCCAAGGAATGCTAAGCATTAACAACAACCACCAGAATCGAGGAAAGAAGCATGGGATGGATTCTCACTCAGGGCTCCCAGAAGGAACCAATCCTGCCAATACCTTGATTTTTAACTTGTGGCCTCCTGAACTGTGAGAGTAACTTTCTGTTGTTTTACGTCATCAACTTTGTGGTCATTTGCTATGGCCCTAGGAAACCCATACAGGTGGAATGGTTTATGCTAAAATATGAGGCACTTAAGAAAAGGCCTAGCATTTTTATTTTAATTGAGGTTCTCAGTATTTCTTGGGGTGGTAGATGCACTAATCCCGAGTCTTTCCCACTGATCCCCCCAAAATCTTCCTGGATTCTTGGCAGTCAATGATCAACTTTACTAATAAGAAGGGGCTGAGTAGAACTTTTCAGCTCACCAATTTGGAACATTTTTTTAAGGGGTGGAAAAAGTGACTTAGTAACACCAAGCTGTCCCCAAATAATACCCTTACATCTTATTTTAGCCCATCATTATTTCCAGTGCTGAGGGCTTGTGGCCCTCAAACATGTTGGAGATCACTGAAGACAATTAATGATGTAAAATAAATGGTGGCTAATTGGATCACTTATTACAACAACTTGCCTACTGAGCTCAGCAAGAAGAATCAGAGAAAGCTGAGGAGTGAGTTAAAACTGTAGAGGCCAGCCCACTGGGTGGGAATGCAGAAGAAGAGTAGATGCCTGGTAAGGGATGAACTTACCAAGTTCATCTTACCAAGGGATGAACTTACCCAATGAAGGCTATGGGCCAAGTACACTGGTGAGCCCTTCATCACTATGACTTTCAGATAAGTTTCACAAACCTTCGTTCTAGAGCTGAACACAAGGATTAGAGATACTAAGTGACTGCTCCAGAAACATTGAACCAAAGAAGCAGATGCCAACCTATGCTTCCCAACTCTGTTCTCCACTCACATGCTTAGTTTCTGCTATATAGTTCTTCTCTCTGTGCTGAGGAATTTCTTCCAATGTTCTCACTTAGACTTAAGCAACCTTTGGGATTAAGTAGCACTGCCTCCATTTTAAAGAAGAAATAAAAAGCCCCAAACAATTGAGTTGGCTGGAAAGCTGGTTACATGGTAGAGGAAACACCCAATCCCAGGCCTGCCTTGTTCCAGGGCCATGCTCCCTACTTCAAGGCCTGCATCACCAAGGGCTGCAGAGCAGCTCCTACCAACCCTAAGTTCCAGAGGAGAGCTTTGTGTGCTGTAAGAGGTGATGGTGTGAGATGGATGGGCTGGAGAAGAGCATGGGGCAGAGGCTGGGGTATATCCATACTGGGAAGAAGGTGGTCACTGGTGTGTGGTTGAGATCTCCCTTCCAGGAAGGTGTATGGCCTTCAGATGTCAACCTCTGCAAGACTGCCTGAACTGCAGAGAGTCACATCCTTTCTGGGGCAAGGTCACACCATCTGGAGTCAATCAGCCCAATGTCTAGTCAGGAAGAGGTGTCAAGGCTGGGCATATTAACCCAATGGGGGTTGACACTCGGCTGGGCCCTTTAGCTCCAGATCTCTCCAAGGCTGATATCCTTGCCCAGCTGCATCTCAGCCTGGCTTCTCCCTCTGGCCACACCAGCTTCATCCCACAGGTGTGGAACCTAAGAAAAGTTCTGCAGGTTAAACATCCTCTCAGAACTGGCTCCCTGGAAAACCCACATGAGGTTTCTCATTTCTAAAGAAAACTATGATGGCTTGAGCTTTCACTGGGACGATCCGACTGTCTGGAGACTTTTTTTTCATCCAAGTCAGAGGGGTAGACAGGCATGGCTCAGAGGAACAGACAGGGCTGGGGCCTGAGAGCTTCCTGGGAGTTTTAGGAGGAAGCTGGGAAAGGAAAGAGCTCCTCTAAGTGGGATCTGTATGTCTACACACGAAAAACTCATCCCTGACGTCCACAAGTGCAGGACTTACAGGGTCTAAACGTGAACTTCTTGTTGATATAATTAGTGTTGGCTCCATGTAAGAGGCTTTGTAGCCAACTTGGCAGGAGTTTGTGAGTTTTGATTGGCAAATTTGAAGCAAAGTTCAGCCAAGTTCTATATCTATTTTGTAGTGTGCCTTCTGCGCATCTAAAAAAGCCACCTTTCCTGATAGATGTTCACTTTTATGGTTGTTGGTAGCTGAAGACATTAGCTCTTTAAGTGGACAAATGCTTCTGGCAGACCATTCTGCGCTAGGAGGACGAGAAATGCCTTCGGGTTCCTCCGAAAATTAATGTAATAAGATCATTAATCAGAATTCTATCAAGTCTACACACTTGGCCTGGGCTTAAGAGGCAATACTTTGAAATTGCAGTTGGCTAAGCTTCCCTATTCTTTGCGAATCAGAGTGGGAAAGAAAAATGGAACAGAGCTAATGTTTAAGAAAAACTGGCAACAGGAAAAAGGTTTCAGCAACATTTAATTCCTCAGCTCCACTAGGGGCTACAGAGGGTTATGGATGATTTGACCTTTGCATTTCTTAAGTTACTGCAGACTGGGATCAGAAACAGTTGCTCAGACCCCAAGCCAGCTCAGAACCAGTTGGGGCGATGGCTGCAGCCCAAGTTATTTACTTGTTTGCTTCCAGCTAAAATAACGTACTTGGGGACGTGCAATGGAATCTGGCTATTTCTTACCTTCAGATGTTTGTGACCAGGTGATGAGAAACTTTGGAAGCTGAAATAGATTGCACAGATGAGCCTGCTGGCACGGCGTGGGTTTTGACTTAAAGATTACCAGGAAACCAGACTTTGAGCTGCCAAATCAGAGCCAGTACCAGTTTCTCCATAGTGATTGCACAATTTTAGACAACTCTATACCTTTCCAAGTCACATAACAGTGCCCTGAACATTGTACTGAATGCGGTTGTCTTTTAATGTGACATAGCTGCATCTGTATTTACTATTATAACTCAGTGCCCAAGAGAGGCATAGTTTTAAAGACAAAGGGCCAGGCTTTTGTGGAAACATTCTCCCTCTCCCGCCCCCCTTGTATTAAAAAAAAAAAAAAAAGAGTGGCTCCTGCTTGTCTGGTAGACTTCAGTAATTGGCAGGATTTTGAGTAAGCTCTTTTAAGAGCCCTTCGTTTCTATTTTCACATTAAACACACTTGCAATATCTATTAAAAGCACAAATACTGAAGCACACAGCAAGACTATCAATGAGCTTACATCTGGAGTCCTCGATATATCAGGAGAAAAGAAGTGAGCATTCATATAGTTGTATTTCTTGGGAAGGCAGAGGTGGGAGGAGAAGACTGTGCGCGCTCGCTCTCTCTCTCTCTCTCTCTCTCTCTCTCTCTCTCGCCTCCTGCACCTAGCCAGTGTCTCACATTTTACATCTATTCTATATCCGAGGGCTTATCTAAAGGGGTCAAGTTCAGGATTTGATTAAAACAACAAATACTGGATTCTGCCTTCATTTCGAGGAGTATTTCCATTAAAGCCTGGAGAATTCCACAGGGGAAAGGCAAAACACATACATGGATATTTCTGCCAGGTTCTGGCTGGGACCCCGTGGCCTCACATTTCTAGGATGATTGAGCAATATCCCAGGGATGACACATAAGGTCACCCAGGGGACTTGGGAACATCTGGGAGAGAGCAGGGTCAGTGAGTGGGTTGAGAAGAGAGCCTCCCAGGCCCTGAAGGGATCTCCAAAATCTTTCTCAAGGTTACATTCAGGCACGGACAGAGCCAGATGTGAACACGGACTTATAGGCAGCCAAGCAACAGGATGGGGGTCATTTAAACATGGGCAGCAAGGCCGGCCTGCAGCTGCCCTTGGCTTCAGGCTGATAGTTGCACATCTAGCTCCTTAGCTCCTTTCCAGATTTCTTTAAGAGAACAGGAAGAAGCCAGAGACGGAAACCCAAGGGAAGGAAACAGAGCCATAACTCAGCAGAAGTCTCCTTTCAGAATCTTCCTCCATCCATAAAACTTATAATTATGTGTTTTGGATGAAGGTTTATGCATTGGACAAGGAGGTGGTCATGGTCTGAGATTTCAAACCATATCTATTGGTCAGGATCCTGGCACAATACAGATGGCACACTCTAAGTGGGTAATTTGAGGAGCATTTAATAAAGGCACTGTGTGCAAAGGTCATTGCAGGGTCTAAGGAACCAGTGGGGTGGAGGGCAGTATTCTGGAGTAACAAAGGGGCAAGCTCCCCACCCTTGACAGCTGAACAGAGGTAACTTTTTGTAGAGGGAGTCTGTCAACCCACACCCTGCAGGGAGCAAGCCTGGGGACCTAACAGCCTAACCTCGATTTGTACTTGATGCCCATCATTGCTAAATCTGACCCCAGGGTGAGAGGGCCAGAGAGCCCATTAAGATGGACATCCTGGGACACCAGGCAGGGTAGGAATTGTCTGGAGGGGACAAAGAAAACCAGTGCATAAATCATATTCTAGAGGGCCTTGGGGTCTCAAGGACCCTACTCTACTGCATGGGCAAATGAGAGGTCAGGTGGGCAGGGCCATGCTTCCCAATCTCAACCAAGATTGGCTGTGAGGTTTTTTACATTGGTGAGCCACATCAGGTGTTATTTGGAGGTAGAACTCTTTTCCCAAGAGGATCTGATTTGGAAATCCCTGGCCTAGATGTCTCTCAGGTCTGTGGTACGTGATTCCACAGGAAGACCTGGATGTAATCTATAGAGTGCACAGCTCAAGATCGCATTTGTCAGCAAAGAGCGCTACACTTTATCCTCCTGTGGCTATAACCTCTTTTGTTTTGTATATTTATGGAAAAGCCAACATTTTGAAATATAGGTTGATTTTAAAGTTTTTCAAGAGAGGCCACCACTTGGTAGTTTTATTTGATGGTATAATGTAGGTAATCTATAAATTAAAAATAAATAAATAAAATCTTTTTTTTAAAAAAAATACAGTTCCTTCGAATTAAAATGGAATAATGCATTTTGTTTCAAGATTTCTAGGAATAAAGAGATATGTCAACAGGAGGATTAAAAGGAGGAAGAGGGACAAGGGAAATCAAACCCGGGAAGATGAAAAACTATTACCTTAAAGACACACAGAGAGGAGGGAGATTTCTGCTGAAATGCTCTAATAAAAAAGAACTGGAATGGCTTCCCAGGAACCGGGTCCACTAACTGGCAGGGAACAGACCGGCAAAGCTGGGTTATCTACTGAGATGGCATGCCCTTAGACACAGAAGGCTCGGCCAGCGTGCCAAGGCGGTGTTATCAAGTGCAGATATTTGAGCTGGAAGAGAAAAGGAAAACGGATAAAGGAAACAACAGGTTCCTCACCAAGGGAGGAGTAAAATAACCTGCAGCCTGGGATGGGGGCCGCCTTGGGAAGGTGAGGGCTAGGGTTCTTTCTCCCCTAATATAGATTAATGACGTGCTCCAGCACTCACTCGCCAAATGTGCTGACTGCCTGAAATTAGCAAAGGTGGTGACTAAGGAAGGAAGGAAAAAAAAAAAAAAAATGAGCCGAGTCTGAATGTGCCTCACTCACCCTGGTCTGACATATTACAAACAAAATTAACAGCGACAAAGAGAAAGCAACAAGTACCAGGGAGTAGAAAACAAACACCAAATAAATATGATTGATCTCAAAGGAGGCCTGTGGTTGTTGGTAAGGCTTTGGGATTACAATAGACATACATGCTCACACTGCAGGACCCCCACCCCACCCTACTCATACAGGCATCAAGCAAAGCCAAGCGCCACAGAGTAATATGGGCATAATTATATCTCTTTTAACCAGGACAAGATGTGTTTTCCCAGAAATTAGAATACATTATCCTGGACTGTGGCAAAACTCAACTCAGGTATCACACTCCTCTGGTCTCCTTATAAAAATGTTACTAATCTAACACTTGAAAGGTATTAGGGAAGGCGCGGAGGCTGATTCTGGGACTTAAAAAGCCTGAGTGTTGTTATTTAAAGGGCTATAAATATCCAGGTTAGGAGGCAAGAAAGAAAACCAAAGGCAAACATGAAATGAAAAGTTATTTAGGACCTGAAATATCGTTATGAGGTGGATGGTGCTATGGCAGCAAAATAGCAAACATCAGAAGCAATATTAAAGGTAAATTTGAGCAGCTGATTAATTTTTTTTCTGAAAAAAAACAACAAAACTAAGCATCAATGAATTATGGGGGGAAAAGATACACATGCAAATTGCAACGACAACAACAAAGAAAAACAAGTATCTCACCATTCTTTACAGCATGATGGGAACAATAGGATTTAGCATAAATGTAAAAGAAAATAAAAAGGAAAGGGAGGGAGGGAAGGGAAGAAGAAATGGTAGCAAACGCAGTGAACATACACAATGACAGTTTCTAAATAGCATTCTCGTGATACAAATGTACCAGCAAATATAATCCCCAAAGTGGAACATCCCACCCAGGCAGGCTATGAATCAATAGAGGATAGAGAATCCTGAGTTAATAGGCAATTTCAGAATTCTTTAAAAATATATACCTAAAAAAAAAAAAAATATATATATATATATATATATCTGCATGTGTACATTTGTGAGCACGCGAGTACACACAGGTATGTTGTCTCAGCATGTCACAGAACACTAATCTTCCCAGACTGACAGACTTTGTAATCAATTGTTCACAAGCCAAGTCTTCACACCAGCACTGCTTGCCTGTCCCTTTCTCTGACCACCCCTGAAACACAGAACACGCTACTGAAATCAGGAAAGCCCCTCGGTATATCCTAGGTTCACCAAACAGACTTCCGGCATCAGAGCCTGTGCGCTGCCGGTGATTCTGGATGTGCCTCACTGAACGTCGGAATGCAGAGCCCAGGCTACACCACTGTCTCTGCCGGCTTTATGACAAAATGACGGAGCCCTTTTCTTTTTACATCTTGTGCTGTCATTCGTCTTTTTCTATGGAGGTGTTTTCCCCCTCTGGCATAAGATGATTTGTCTCCGAGAAGAAAGTCTTGATATAGTTATTTCTTCAGAGGACAGCAAACCTAGTTTAGATCCCCACCTTCTTCCACACTTGAAATGATGGCCCACTTCAGTCGGGATTAGCAGGCTTAACAATTAGAAGTAAATGTGTTGAGCAGGCAAGGGTCACTGGGCAGGAACAGCTGGAGGTAACATTCTCCAGGGCTGCAGAATTTGTCAAGGCAGCCTGGGGGTAGTGAAAGATGCTTTAATCAGGCGTTGACTGTTAATTCCATTTGCTAATAAATATGCCTCCAAGAGTCCCAAGTGGTATGGGGAGACGCTCACTGTCTAGGGATGTTTTCTATACTAACATTTATGTTTGAGGCCTTGTCATGTGTTGCCATTCTCAAATGTAGAACACAACTGTGGCTGTGATGTGCACACAAACCTATTAGCTAGTATGCAGTAGGGTACATGACTGGGCAGAGCCTGATATTTCTTAGGTGAGCTGCTATTTAACAGACCTAGGTGGAAACTGCAAATTGGCTGGAAATAAAACTATGTTCTGAGAGATATTTCTTGAGTTTTGTTGCACGGGGCAGAGGACACCCACAGGTTTGAAGGAGAGTATCAAAGGACTTTCTAATAAAACTGTGTGAGGAAGGGAGGGAATGAGAGGGAGGGAGAGAGAGAAACATCGCTTTGTTGTTCACTTATTTATGCATTCACTGGTTGCTTCCTGTATGTGCCTTGACTGGAAATCAAACCTGAACCATGGCTCTAACCACTGAGCACGTGGCCAGGGCAGGGCCCATGCTCTTAATGCTTCTCTGGTGCTATGAGACTTGCTAGATAAATAAGATACCAAGGGTCCCCGAGGGAGAACATGCCTTGAGGGGTGAATGTGGACTGCTCCCCCAGAGGAAGAGGGCAAGTTTGAGTGCAGGCTCACAGAGCTACCTCATGTGGTGGCCATCCACTGGGAACAGCAACTGACGAGCTCGCAGGGCTCCCTCGCGGGGCACTTGGATGCACAGAGCATGCCATCCTCCCCTTCCCCCTTCCTTTCCCAGCTCCCTTTGAAGAAACTGTCATCATACCTGAGGGGCAATGAAGCCCAGCCAGCTTGCTAGGAGACCCATTTGCCCTCTTCCTAGGACTAGCCCTAGGGCTAGCCCTTTTCTACTGGATTAAGTCTCTGGGGTTATTGAAAAGCTGATGGGAAGAGGGAAAGAAAAGGAGGCACCAAAATAAATAAATAGCCGGACTTCTGCCTATTTGGGGCAATGGAAGGTGGGCAGAGATAGTGGCAGAGGCACCAGCGGAGCTGGGGTGGAGGCGTGGGCTTCAGTTATTAACCTGAAAATGAAGAACAGATTTTTTATCTCATTTGTACCTGCTGGGGAAGCAAGTCATGTCTAATATGATAAAAACACTTTCATTAAAATAAATGGTTTCTCCTTCCCAGAATACCACGGTGGATTTTTTTTTATATCTGCTTTGTCAGTTTGCTTGTTTTTTTTCCCTATTCCTGACCCTGCCTCCCCCTGCCAAATAAATAAATAAATAAATAATTCTTAAAACATTCTGCTCAGACATTCATTTCAAGTAACAGGGCACATGGGCTGCAGCAAACCATGCAGGAGAAGCATTTGTATATTTCTCAGCTGGCTTGAGGCTGCCTGTGAGGAGGGAGCAGGGCGAAAGGGAAAGGAGCTGCTCTCTCCACGTATGGACACCATGTATGCTCAGAGCTTCGTGGCAGTAGTAGCTCATCAGCTATGGTTGGTATGAAGCATGCGACCTGTGGGGCCATAAAACTCCTCATAATAATTCATCAGGTCCTGAGAGTTCTAAGTACATTTAGATCAAGTGCATGACATTTCCTCCTAATGGTGGCCTTGGCTAATGGCCTAACGGACTTGGTCGGCTCCACCAAGCCACACAATTTAGTGGCTATCATGGAGGGAGATGGGTGGACGTGGAGGCACAGTTTAGGCTGGTGGTCAGGCCACACACAAGGGCACTGAGAAAATTAGACCCTTTCAGCCACACTTTACTCATATTTGAAGTAGAGATGTTAATATTGGCCATTTAGGTCTGGTGTGAGGATTGCATGGAATAAATGCGTGGCTCCATGGAGGAAACCAGAGGGGATGGCTAATCTTTCTGCTGGAGCTCATGTTTACATTAATGAGGCGCTGATGAGGAAATCGCCACCTCTCACCTCCACGAATGGACTTCAGCCTCCTTCCCCTGGTGGTTCGCACTTCTCTAGTATGACAACACCTTTTATGACATCAGAAATTCACAGACACCCACACTTTTAGTAGCCATTAATTTTGAGTAAATACACAATGGTCAAGTTACTATGAATTTAGTAATGCTTTTAAAACGAATTTCTGTTTTACACATCACAATAGCATTTTCCCACAACTGAAAACTATTTGCACACACATGCAAGATTTATTACTTAACCCATCTATAATACCATACTTATAGCATGTATGGATTTGAAGAAACCTTATAATAACTCCTGGGTCCAGTGCAGAGGGGTGAATCATTGCTCTTAAGGAGGACTAGAGGTCCTCATGAGTGTCAGAGAAGAAGGAGATTAAAGAGATACTTGGCAGATAACATAATCTGAGGCTGAATTCCGTGGGTGCTAAAAAGTGGGGGAGGGATGCTGTAGGGAACTTCAGTCAGTTGGGCCCAGGCCCTAGAAAATTCTGAAAATGGGAGAAAGGTATGTCCATTAAGGTAGCCACGTTCAGCTACCGAGCACCTGAGATGTGGCCACTGCAGCTGAAGAAGTGACTTTTAAAATTTTTATGTAAATTTAATCCACTTTAATTTAAATAACTACATGTATCTAGTGGCTGCCCCTAGAAAACAATACAGCTCTCAGATGGCTCAGGCCTGTGTGAAGAGACCCTGATTATATAATAGTAAGTAGCCTCCTTTCTGGGGATCAGTTAATGGCTGGGACACTTCAATCTAAGAAACTATCTTTTTCTAGAGAGCATAAATGCTCCGAGGTGAAACTAAGTTGCTCTTTCCCTCAGAACCCTGCTTTTCCCACATTTGAATCAGGTTTTTGCCACTCTCATTAATTAGAAAAAGTCTAGAAGCAAAAACATTTAAAGTAAACGCAAGCCCTGGATGTTAAAGCTGTCATTTTTTCCCATGCCCTCATGATTCAAGGATTAATGGACCTTAAAACAATCATAAAACATCAAGGCACTTGCTCAAGTGCAGAAGAACAGAATAGGTTTACTTCTGCTCCAGTCTTCTCGCTTTAAATTCACGGGGTGTCACCGGGCTCTTTAAACACTTTTAAGTATTTTGACTTTGTGGTGTAAGATCTTGTTAATCTGTTTCCTCCCTGACCTTCCTTGCCTAGCGGCATGTTGTGATTCCTGGAAAATTCATGAAAAACAGCAAGGATGTACTCAGTGACATAGATTAGGACACAATAAACCTAAATAATGGCAATAATGTGCAGATTCCGATTCAATAAACCAACTCACTGATGATTCATGGAGCGTCAGGCTGCACCAGGCACTCGGTGGACACTTGCACATATAACGTATTTTATTTGCACAGTCCTCAGTATAAACACAAGGGGTCAGCACCGGTGTCCCCCATTTTATAGATGCGTTCACCGAGGGCCATTTAAGCAGTTAGTAACAGGCAGAGGACAGATTGAAAAACCAGTTTTTCTGACTCCCAAATAATGCTCCCCCTCTCTCCCCTACCCCCGAAATACAACACTTCAGGATATTAACCTTTTGCTTATGATCTGTGGCAGACTGTATTTTTCAAAAGTGGCCATGGTGATATTTCTAGTCTTACATTCCCTTGCAGAACCCTCCCATTGCCCCATCAAGAGGGAGAATCTAGCCTGGCCAGCATGGCTCAGTGAGTGAGTGTTGACCTATGAGCATCGACCTGTGAACCAGGAGGTCAGGGTTGTGGGCTCGATCCCCAGTGTGGGGTGTGCAGGAGGCAGCTGATCAATGATTCTCTCTCATTATTGATGTTTCCATCTCCCTTCCTCTCTGAAATAAACAAAAATATATTAAAAATATATATTTAAAAAAAGAGGAGAGTCTACTACCTCTCCCTGTAAACCTGGACAGGCTTCCAGGGCTGCCTGGACAAATAGAATGCAGAAAACCCAATGCTAATGAGTGCCGTGGCTAGGCCATAAAAGGCGAAACAGAGCTTGCTTGGCTCTCTCTCCACATACTCACTCTTGGTACCTTGCCGCCATATTGTAAGGAAGACCAAGATACATGGAAACAATATGTAGGTGTTCCAGCCACGGCTCAGGAGTGAAGAACATTCTGATGATCCCAGAGCTCAGCTGATGCTGACTGGAGCAGAGACAAACTGCTCCTGCCAAGCCCCACTAAAACCACGGGTTCAAGAAAAACACACATGTTGTCATTTTAAGCCACTGCATTTTGGGGTGGTTTGTAATGCACCAATAGTTATTTGAATATGATCAAACTTTAATGAAATTCTACAGAATAGGCCAATGCTGTAATTCCCTCATCAAAGACATCTGACGGCTAGAGGATGGCTTCCCATGTAAGAAATCTTGACAGGAAAAAGGTAAAGGCTTTGGCTATAGAGAAACAATGAGAATTTGGAAGGCTTATTACATCAGGGAATTAAACGGAACATCCAATGGAAAAGAAAACAGAATGCTTAATGAATATATCACAAAGTGTAGATTTATGGGATTATGTTTATTGCTTTGATTACTAACATCTACTATAATTTCAAATGGCTTTGAACTAATTTACTTGTTTGGCTCTGAAAGACTACTTGGCTTAAGTGGATCTTCTAATTCTGTCTCCTGGGGTACAAGGTAGCACTGGCTTTATTCCACAATGTTTAGAAGATGGGAAAAATCTTGCTGGAATCCTAGATAGGGAACCCAACAAGGCAGAAGAACATCTTACTCATGTCTGTATTCACAGATCCTGGCATTGTCCCTGGCAGTTTTTAGAGGAATTGAAAGAAAAACTAGATAACCTCATGGAGATACAGCTGTACAAACAATCAAAGACGGTTGGCAGTGACTTCTGACACTCACACATTCACCAAAATGAGAGATTATGGCTTAGTAATAATAACCTAGAATGAGACGTGGAGCTCACCATTTTCAATAATCCTCAAGGTGGCTCCTGTCTGTGTCTCCTGTGCTTAACAGCCCAGAGGTGCGGGTGAGCTAATTAGATTCCTCTCAAATACATTTTTCCTCTCTGGGTTAAGAATGCTTTGCCTAGCTTAAAAAGTTTACAGTCTACTTCTTTAATTTTGATATTTTGATAGTAATATTCTTAACTTCATTTATATGACTATATACACAGATATTTTTATTTTTAAGATGTATTGCAAATATCAGGGGAAAGAGACATTTTTGCATGAGCTTCCCAAATACAGATGGAAACCATCCAAAAATATTGGGAGTGATATTTCAATCTTTCAGGAGCTGTTACTTGTGAAGAAACTTACATTAATTGGGTTGCTTTAAAAACCTGTACCACCGACAGGTTACATCCTTAGAATTACAAAATGCCTAAGGTATAAACAGAATTTTTTCTTCTTTTTTTATTTATGGCTGTGAATCTTCTGTGCACACCTGTACCATCAAGGTAACTTTTGCTATAAACAGCATTTAAAAATTATCACATGAAAAACTATCAAGCACTAAATTAGAAAAAACACAGAAATTCGAAAGTGATAGTTAAATTTATGAAGCAATTCTGCTACACTCAAAGGCTCATTGCTTGAGATGTAAAAAATTTTGAGCTGTGTGTAATGCCTAGGTAAAAATTTCTCTCTGGTGGGGGAACCACAAGCTACACCAGACACCAAATGAGAGCCACATGCAGAACATATGTGCTTCCGATGTGTGCTTGTTTGCATGACTAATGGTGATAATATTAAAAGTCTTTTCTCATCATTTCAATTCCTTTTTTTTTTTTTTGGCTGAGTGCCTTTTTTTTTTTTTTGCTACCTCCAAGAGCTGTTAATTTTGCTCACTGCTGAGCAAAAGTCAAAGTCAGAGTCTAAACAGCTTGTAATGAGTTTTCAATGGCCCATCTCAATGAAATTGAGGGCAAAGACCAGCCGGCTCAGGCAATGTCAGCTCTGGGAATTTATTAGCGAGGGCGAGTTGTCAGGGGGAAGGAGCAGAGGAGCGACTGAGGTTCCTGGGCTCTTCAAGAGGCGCCCCAGCTCTTATTAAAAAGTGGTGACACCAGGGCACACGCCATCAGACCTATCTGCCATCAACTGCCACTGTGGCAGGGTCAGCCTGGTTGCGGAGTGAAGGAGAAAGAAGTCCCTGGTAAGAAAGAACAGTTTCCACCTCATGATGATGCTATTACTGCTTTCTACCCTTGGGCCCTCCAAGGATCTGAAAAGAAGGAGTACTCCCTTTTGTTCCTTGAGGTCCTCCAAATTCTACCCCTGCCCACCTGCACACACCTTGCTCAACCTGCTGATGGTGATTTAGACAAAATGGGGCAATAATCAATTTTTGAGCTCCAACTTTCATTTGTTCAATTCTGTTTAAATTTCTCTGTCACACCCATTTCCAACAAATCCCTTGTGATTTTACTTCCAAGAATATCCTTTAAAACCACACAACACTTTTCCACATAAATGCAGAATGTCCACATAAAACAGGATTCTGCATGAACCGGGCAAATTCTACACCTGGGAGTAGAGATCAATTTGACAATAGATTCTTTGGCCAAAAGAAATGCACGGCAAACCACTAAAATAACGGACGTGAGCAAGGTGGTGGGGTGAGGGGGAAAGAAACTTTTGCAGAGCCACATGTTTCTATTTTAGGAGGAATCTGTGTGGTTTGTGCTAAGTGTCCACATGTCCTGTGAATGGAATAAATTAAGACTGTTGGATCCTCTAAGATAAATTTTTATACAATTGATATTAAATTACAATCGATTCTAATATATTTTTTATGAAGAACCTACTAACTGTCAGCCACAGTGCCAAGCACCAGGAATTTCATGGCAGGCCTCGTAATGAAATTCAACACATCTTTTTTGCCACTCATTCATTTCTTCAATCACTCGTTCATTGATTCAGTCACTGGCCAGATTCACAAAGATTTCTTAAGTACATGCTAAGAACGTTACAAACTAGGTTCAAGGGGAAATGTCTGGTCTCCACCCTTAATTTAGACTCTAGTGGTACAGAAAATTCTAGATTAATATAGTGGGTTTCTAAAGCCTTCCACAAGCCACTAACTTCCTATTTGTTTAAATAAACTTGTTTTCCCAGCATTCATCTTGTTCAAGTTATTCATTCAGTTCCATTGATAGTGACACAGCATTGCTGGGAAAATTAAACACGCATTAAATGGCTCACACAGGGTCTGTATAAAATGTGTTATGTGCATTCAATAAACAGCCAAAAAACAACAACAACATACAAACCAAAACCACCAAATGTTGCTCTTTGTGTTTAATATATCTGTATATTTAAAGAGTGTGTCTGATCTAAGCATGAGAATTACTCACACATATCCTCATTTTCACATGACAATAATGCAATAACAATAATAGTAAGAAGAGGCCTCCATAGCAGAAGCCATTACTCTGCCAAACTCTGTGATAGGACATTTACACCCATTATCTCATTAAATTCTCATTTAACCTGCAAGTCAGGTACTATTTTTATCCCATTTTGCTGATAAAAGGTTGACAGAGGTTAAGTGATTTACCTCAAATCACAAAACCAGTGTGCATTTCAGTTCAGGGAAATCTGACTTCAAAAACCTATGAAATAGCAAAACCCTGTTTAGATTGTAAATTCTACACAGCTTTAATCTTTTAAGGGAAAATTGAAATGTCCCTTTGTCTGAAAGTGAAATGTAATTGATTCACACACTACGGAGAGGAACAATAAAGTTGTGTGTATGTGCTTGAAATAGGTCTGTCTCCAAAACTCACCAGCAGCTTTAAAACTCTGCTGGTAACTTTGTTCAGAACAAAGTGCAGGGGAGGTATTGTTAGTGGGGATGAGAGTTCAAGTATTCCCCTGAAAAGGTCCAGGTTCCTTATCAATTTATCAACTACATTCAAATACTAGGGGCACAAACATCCTCACAGGAAGTTAAAATGCTAAGCTTTTCTAAAAAAATAAAAATAAAAATTATACATACAACTACCCAGATAACTGTAGCATGGAAGAAATAAACTATTACTTGGGGCGATATTTATGTTTAAGATTTTTGTATTTTATAAAACTTCCCTGAGAGAGCTTAATATTTTCTATTGTTCTAAACCAGTGGTTGGCAAACTGTGGTTCACGAACCACATGTGGCTCTTTGGCCCCTTGAGTGTGGCTCTTCCACAAAATACCATGTGCGGGCACGCACGTACAGTGCGATTGAATCTTCATGGCCCATGCGCAGAAGTCGGTTTTCGGCTCTCAAATTTCAATTGTTGTACTGTTGCTATTTGGCTGTGTTGACTAATGAGTTTGCCGACCACTGTTCTAAACCAGTGATTTTCCACCTTTTTCATCTCACGAAACACATAAACTAATTACTAAAATTCTGTGGCACACCAAAAACCATATTTTTTTGGCTGATCTGACAAAAAAATAAATAGGTATGATTTTGATTCAGTCACATCAGATGGCCATTGTTGTGTTGGCTATTGTTATTTCTTCATTTGATAATCTAAGGGAAAAGAGGTCAGTGCTCCTGACTAAATAGTCAGGTATTGCATGTTTTTAAAAATTCTTGTGGCACATTTGACAATCGCTGCCCTAAACTATAAGACTATTGTTGACTAAGAAAATCAATCAAGTGAGTGCAGGGGAGAAAATGTTATCTCTAGAGAAGTTTGTTATAGTTGCAACAAGCCTAACACAGACTAGAGGCACCAATGTAAGCCAACTAAACATTTGGATTTTTGAACAATTCTCTCATTCTGAAAAGTGACTCGAAAGTAAGCAAGCTCCCACATGCACCCTTTAAATGTCTACAGTTGAATCTTTGCTGTGGCTAGCTCCCCCATTAGCCACAGTGGATGTTGCAAAGTATTTATTTAGCAAAGGAAGCAAATAACAAATCCTATCGCTATGGACAAGGCAATGCATATCACAGGGTAATTCTGATCGCACAAGATTATCCCCACTCTCCAGCTCTCCAAATTCTTAGAAGAAAGAAGCTTAGAGAACACCTCTTTGGGGTGATTTTCACACCCCAGAATCTAGAGGCTCCTGCAGAATCATAACTTGCAGACATCACATCACTCCATCTGGTCACCTGTTTCCAAGCAAAAACTCTGAGCAACAAATTTGTCTTCGTGCTGTGCATTTATGGACAACCCAGCCCTTTCCTGGCATTCCTCTGAAATACCTTGGCTAAAAAGCCCGACTTTTTTTGCCACGGAACAGTGAACATTTACACAATCATTAAAATCGCATCTACCACCATATTTTTTCTCCTTCTCAGTTTTAATACATTTTTATAATTGCATTGAAGATATTCTAACCCTGTTTTTAGTGCAAAGATAAAATTTATGAACCGTGACAAATGTATCATCTTAGAGCCAATCCGAAGGATAACAATGTGTGTGGCAAAACCCAAGTGTTAGTTCCCTTCTGCCCATTTTAATGGGGCGGGAGAGAAAAAGAGTTAATCAGAACCCCAGTCCTGGATTCCAGACATGAGGGGGTGTCCCTCCTTATGCCCAATAGCCAGGACTCATTTCAAGAAAAAGTTCTCATTCACACAGAAATTTTTCTAAAGTTACGTACATAATTGGAACTGCAACAAATATGTATTTTCATTTTTTATGTAGGGTGTAACTGTGGCAGCTTCTGTCAACATAACCAAAGGTATCTAATTAGATTTGTTCTCTCAATGACTCATCCACTTTCCACTTTATCTTTTTCCATATGTCCTTTAGAATGTCTTTTGGGGTGACATAAAGCAAAGGGGAGGAATGGGGTAGCAGAAAGGACAGCTAGTAAGTACCAGAAAAAGGAGGGTTCAGAATTCACTTGGGCCACAGGGAGCTGGGTGACCTTGAATGAACTTCACCTCCTCTCGTGTACACAAGGGAGGATCTGGATAGGATTCCTGAGCTCTAACATGAGAAGTCACAAAGAGATTTTTAAAATTAAAACACCTCCAGCTTTCAGATTATATCACTGGTGAGAAAAATCACTTTTAAAAGAAAATCTTAAATGTTAATGAGTTCTTAAAAATTCAGTAGTCACATTTGCTTGAATATGTGTTTACAAACCCAGATGGACACCCCGAAATTAAAAAAGATATATTTTTGTAAGCATCTCCCGTGGGGGTTTCATTCCTCCTTGCAGAGTGTACCCTGGCCATGAACTCTCCGCTGAGAAAGAACACGAGAGAGGAGACAAAAACTTTTCTGCCCTGCCTCCCTTTTTCTTTAGAAACATCAAGTTTTTAAATATTTCCTAACTCTACATAATAGCCTTGACTAACACACAAATGCTAGGGACCATAATGAAGTGGACGTAATCTACACAATTTAAAAGCACTTACGGTGACAAAATGAATGGAGGAGGTATGGGCGGCACAAGCATGCATAAATGAAATGCATCCCGCCGGAAAAGCATTTTGCTCACATTGTCATTTACGGCTTCTGAATTAATAGACCAAGAAAGACACCACCGGCCCCAACAAAATGCCGTAAAACCACTGGCAGCGAGTGGTGTCTCAAACTTTAATTCCCCTGGGGAGAAAAGGACACTGCCTAATCTGTATTCAGTCCTGACATTGGCCACATCTGATATGGAACATTAGCTTCTAAGTCTCTCAATAGACTCGTGTCCTTCAGTTTATATTACTTTATGTTAATAGTAGAAAAATTACACACAACATCATTCATCATTGTTATACTCTGCTATACATCCCGTAGCTTATTTTAATATATTTATTTACCCCTGAGACGGTGAGAAATTAAAAATATATATGTATCAAGAAAAACCTATAGGGAAAAAAATCACTGTAAATCTCTTTAAAAAAAACAACAAACAAAAATACAAAAAAAAAACAAAAACCCTCCCTTGGGGGGAAAAATATATATCATTAAAGCTTGTGAATAAGGTGCTTTCAGCCTAAGGACGCAAGTCCGGGCTGCACAATAATTCCTGGGGCCTAAGTACATAACAAAAGAGGCATATTAATGATAGTCTATCTTTTGTTCCCTCATCTGACCAGTTTTTTGTGTTGTATTTTTTTTCATTGTCGATTATATCCTTGGGTCTTTCTTGTTCTGTTATTAGCTTTTTTGACATCTGACCTCTTGCTAGGGAAATACATTTTTCCCCCTTGAAAAGCACTGTCAGTCTGAACCTGGCTTTCACTCTTTCTGACCCAGATGCCACAAGCACACACCAGAATCTCAGTTTGGATTAAAAACCGCAACAATGTCCTTGTGTTTAATGCCTTTACTTCTGCAAAGTGTTGTGTTTTTCCCCCAGTGATTTCTTAGAGAGAGTGAAAGGGAAGGAGGTGGGGGAAGAGAGAAAGAGGGGAGAGGGAGAGAGAGAGAGAAACATTGATGTAAGAGACACCTCAATTAGTTGCATCCTACATGTGTCCTGATTGGAGCCAGGGATCAAAATGTGTGTGAGAAACTATACTCTGAATTCTTTTCTAGACTCAGGAAGACCCAGCAGTGTCCTGAAGCCCAGGTTTAATGTAGAGGATCTTATAAGCACTCAGTCCATTGAGAGCAAGGTTGATGAACACTCTGGTGCAGACTGTGGGTCACCCTCAGCATTCAAGGGATTTTTTGACACCCTATTCGGTCACAAAACAGCTGGGCAGACATAGTGGTAAAGAGCCAGCTTTCTGGGGTCAGAATTCTGGGCCCAAGACTTCTACTTGAAATTCTTATTTAAAATATTTGTGTCTCAGTTTTCTTTCTTTGAATTGAGTTTACTGGGGTGACATTGGTTCACAAAACCATACAGATTTCAACTGTACAACTCAACAAAACAAAGCAGAGTCTCTTTCCGCCCCATTTATCCCCCCTTTGGCCACTTCCACCTTCCTCCTCCCCTCTTCCCTCTGGCTATCACCACACTGTTGTCTGTGTCTATTTGTTATATATATAGTGTACAAAAAATGTACACACACATTCTGAGTAATTACAAAAGCAGTGTTGATTAGAATACATTTCATTTTCAAAATTGAGCTATCAGCTGCTAAAGTCTGTATACATTTTTTGGGGACACCATACATATATCTATATACCTATATCTATATATATATAAAAAAACCTAAGTGACCATTACAACTAAACACCTGGAACAACTGGTCAACCAGTCGCTATGATGTGCACTGACCACAAGGGGGCAGACTTCTTAAAACATTTCTACGAGGATGGTGACATCAATTGATCAACCACAGAGATCTGCGGTACACCAGGCACAGAGAGGATACACACAAAGAAAGTCATTTCTTTGTCACCAACCCAGCCTAGGTCAGACAGGTTCCAACAGCCACAGCTGACAGTTCTGTGTCTGTTACTGTACCTTCTGCAATGTAGGTCCTGCCTGGGATCCCTGTCTGGGGTCCCTGCCTGAAGACAGGGTTCTGATCTTCCCTGGCAAGAGCACCAGCACATTAGTGCTAATATTAACAGTAAAAATAATGATAATGACAACAGTAGCCATAATGACAGCAGCATCTATAAGATACTGAGGGCTCACTTCAGTAAGCTGACTACCAGTACACAAATACCTTACCCCACTAAATCTCACAGAAACCCTAAAAGGCAAATATTAGCTACCCATTTTCTTTCAAATGGAAAATTGATATTCAAAAACAAAGTATTTTGCCTACAGGGACACAGATAGGGGGATTAGAATCCAGGTCACTGTAACACAAAAGCTTAGGGTTTTAAGAATGTCACCATATGGGATGAGCCTTTCTAAGCCCTGTCTGCCTTAAGACCCTCTTCCACAGAAGACATTTCACTGTTCCTGACCTGGACTGTTCTTCGGAACTACAGTCAGTACTCCATATTGGTAGGTTGTGCATTCATGAATTCAGCCAACCAAGGGACAAAAATATTCATTAAAAAGAATTCTAGAGAGTTCTGAAAAGCAAAACTTGAATTGAGCCCTATGCTGAATCTAAGGAAATGAAGTCTATATGTAAATATAGGTAAAATATGTATAAAGATGTAAGTCTACATGTAAATATATGCAAATACTGTGACACTTTATATAAGGGACTCATGCGTCCATGGATTTTAGTATCTGTGGGGGACCCTGTAACCAATCCCCCACAAATACTGAGGGACATTTGTATTCTAGGAAATGTTTACCCCAATGAAACAATGAACTCCATTTGTAAAATTTCTGAATGAAACCATAAGTCATTTCTATAATGGCTGAATAGTCTGGAAAAACATGAGACTATTTTACTGTCCAGTATGTGAACGCACTGCATAATCCTAATATATAAAAACCCAGGGTCCGTAACGACCAACTGAAGGCTCGACCAAACACTGGAAGTCAGTCCTGCAGTCAGTGCTGGGTTGCCATAGCAAGGATGCTGCAGGTCAGGCCTGGAGAGAGGCCCAGAGAGAGAGTCAGGGTCTGATCTGCAGCCTTCATAGCAGCTGTTGATCAGCCTTTGCCTCTCTCTTTCTCTCTGGGCTTTGCCAGCAGCCGCACCTCTGTTTCTCTCTGAGCCTCTGTGGGGGCTGCTGATCAGCCCTGCCTCTCTGATCAGGCCCAGAGATAGGCCTGGAGACGCTGACTGGCATAGAAACCGAACAATCAGAATCAAATTGGCCGGCAGGGGAGGGCACTTGGGGGTGAGATCAGGCTGGCAGGAGAGGGAAATTGGGGGCGAGATCAGGCCAGGAGGGGAGGGCAGTTGGGGGCAAGATCAGGCTGGCAGGGGAGGGCAGTTGTGGGTGAGATCAGGCCGGCAGGGGAGGGCAGTTGGGGGCAAGATCAGGCCAGCAGGGGAGGGCAGTTGGGGCAAGATCAGGCCAGCAGAGGGCAGTTAGGGGCAATCAGGCAGGCAGACAGAGGCAGTTAGGGGTGATCAGGCAGGCAGGCAGGTGAGTGGTTAGTAGCCAGCAGTCCCAGATTGCGAGAAAGTTGTCCGACTGCTGGTTTAGGCCCGATCCCTGTGGGCCACTAGTCTGTATACATAAAAGCCTAAGCAACCGTTACAACCAGTCGACTGGTCGCTATGACACACACTGACCACCAGTGGGCAGACGCTCAACACAAGAACTGCCCCTTGGTGGCCAGTGTGCTCCCACAGCCAACCTTCCATGGCCAGCCAACATTCCATGGCCGGCCAACCTTCTGCAGTCCTTCTCCCTGGCCAGCTGTCCACCCATGCATGAGTTCATGCACTGGGCCTCTATTATTTAAATAACTAGAGGCCCGGTGCCCAAAATTCATGCATGGGTGAGGGGAGCTGTGTGTGTCCCTCAGCCGAGCCTGCACCCTCTCCAATCTGGAACCCTTCAAGGGATGTCCGACTGCCCGTTTAGGCCCGATTCTAAACGGGCAGTCGGACATCCCTCTCACAATCTAGGACTGCTGGCTCCCAACTGCTCGCCTGCCTGCCTTCCTGATTGCCCCTTACTGCTTCTGCCTGCCAGACTGATCACCCCCGAACCACACCCCTGCCAGCCTGATTGATGCCTAACTGCTCCCCTGCAGCCTATTTGCCCCTAACTGCCCTCCCCAGCAGGCCTGGTCACCCCTAACTGCCCTCCCATGCAGGCCTGGTCCCCACCCCCCCCCCCCAACTGCTCTCCCGGGCAGACCTGGGTTCCCTCCAACTGCCCTTCCCTGCAGGCCCGGTCACCCCCAACTTCCCTCCTCTGCTGGCCTGGTCACCCCACTGCCTTCCCCTGTAGGCTTGATCACTCCCAACTGCCCTTCCTTGCAGGCCTGGTCCCTCCCAGCTGCCCTCCCCTGCTGGCCTGATCACCCACAACTGCCCTCCCTTGCAGGCCTGGTCCCTCCCAACTACCCTCCCCTGCTGGCCATCTTGTGGTGGCCATCTTGTGTCCACATGGAGGCATCCATCTTTGACCACATGGGGGCAGCCATCTTGTGTTTTGGAGTGATGGTCAATTTGCATATTACTCTTTTACTAGATAGGATAAAGGTTACCTCTCATCTACTACAGCTGCATTTGTACTAATAACCAGAATCATTTAATCATTAAGGGCTAATGACCTACAAAATTTCATTTTTAAAATGAAGTCATATCTGGTATTCTGGAAGGCAAAACTGGATAAAAAATGAGAGAAGTCAACATTCAATTTGTATTCCTGAGCCGAGAGCAGTTCAACAGTCTGTGTGGTTCCTTGAACAACTTTGAGTAGTAAAAGGAAGCATACATTCAAACTAGAAGCAGGAAGGGAATTCTGTGTCTCATATGTCTAATGAATCTGTGCACCAGTGGGGTCCCTCGGCATGGCCTGAGGGGATCAGGCCGAAACCAGCAGCCCAACGCCACCTGCCAATTCTGTCTGCCACTCCCGCTCATCCTGACCCCGCTGCATCTGCCACGGGTTCGTGCCCAGTCAGTCACAATAGGGAGAGGTTCATGCCACCACAGCAGTGCTTGCCAGCTGTGAGCCCTGCATCTGGTGCCTGTCCCGAGGGGGGAGGGGAGGGCCTGGACATGATCGGCCCTCAGGCAGGCGGTGGGATGCCCTTGCCAACCCAGGACCCAGATCTGTCCCACTATGTTCACGCTGGTTGTCAGGAGTCACCTGGCAGCCACTTTTATATCATTTCTTCCTTGCAGAGCATCTAGGGAGGGGAAGCAGCCGTGGTGCCCGAGGCTGACTTCCAGGAGGTGCTGTCAAGATCATGCCAGCAGCACCCATCTGTCAGTGCCTGGTCTGTTCTCTGGAGATTGGACCTGCAGGACTACTGAGGGAGTGAGTGGCTGCTGCCGAGCTTGTGGACTGCCAGGATGGGTTGGTCAGCTGAATGGCGCTCCCACTGTGGGAGCGCACTGACCACCAGGGGGCAGCTTCTGCGTTGAGCGCCTGCCCCCTGGTGGTCAAAGTGCATCATAGTGACCGGTCAACCGGTCGTCTGATTGTTCGGTCGCTTAGGCTTTTATATATATAGATTGGTTTCACTGAAGTTGCCAACAGAATAAAGAGATCCCTGCTTCAGAATCATGGATATCAACAAGGGGTTGGATCTGTGCCTTTCCTCCTTTCTCTGTACAGCCCTCCATTCTTCTAAGTTTGGGATGTGTACTACTAAACCTCAGCTGTCTGGGATGGGCAAAAATCAGAGCTGTGGACAATTATAGCTCCTGGTTAGGTATCCAGGTGTTATTTAGTCTTCCTGGGCTTCTCCTTCTCTGACCACCCTCTATTCCTCTGGAAGACATACCAAACACATCCTCAGTCATCTGCATTGCTTTGGCCAACCTTGATCTTAGGAGAGATACCCTCATAGACTTGTGTTGGAAGCTCTGTTCATTGCCTGCCACAAAACTATCCTTGCTGCTTCCTTCACAACAGAACCATGATTCTGTGTGGGTGGCAAAACCCTGAAAGGATGAATCAGAGTCAATCTAAGCCAGTCATAGTGTGATAAAATTGTTTTAATGATCCCAATTCCTCACGACATCCTTAGCTATGTCCTCTGCATGTAAATTTGTAGTGATCCAGCCTGTAGATGGGACATAATTCAACATCCCTAAATATGATCATATGATTTGCTTTGATTTTTAGATATGGCACCAAAAGCACAAGCAATGAAATTTTTAAAATAGATAAACTGGATGTCATCAAAAAACTATTGTCCATCAATGGATAGTATTAAGAAAGAAAAAAATAACCCACAAAGTGGGCGAGATAGTTGCCAATTATATATGTGATAATTCTAGTATCCAGAATATTAAACTCAACAAAAAGCAAACAATCCAATTTCAAAAAATGGACAAAGGGCTCTGGCAAGGTAACTCAGTTGGTTAGAGCGTCACCTCTATATGCCAAGGTGGCAGGTTTGATCCCTCCCTTCAGGGCACAAATAAGAATCAACCAATGAACACATCAATCAATCAGACTCTCTGTCTCTCTTTCTCTCTCACTTATTTAAAAAAATTAAGAAAAAATAAATAATCCAATTGCCCACAGCTGTTGCCTGAGCTTTCTGTTCATGCTGAGGTTGAAGCCTTGTAGTGGCTGGTACCATGGATCTGTCTCTTGTCCAGTGGGATGAGCTGGGCCCTCCCTGGAGAAGAAATCTGGGTTCCCCAAGATATGTGATCAGTGCCGGGGCGCACCAGCAGGTGAGGGGATCCCAAGGCAGGTGGTGGGCGTGGAAGCCATGAGGGCATAGGCTACTAAGGAGACGTCACCCTGTTGGCCCTGGAGAATGGCTGGTTAGCCAGAGATGGGTAAGATTCCTCAGGGAAGGAACAACCTAAGACAGGCACAGTTGCAGAGGGGCCATCAGGAGAGAACTTGGGGGTCAACAGAGGTGGGGCACAGACACTCACCCCCCCAATTTTGCAGGGGCCTGAACCCTCACCCCTTCTGAGGGAGGTCTCCTGCCCGCATGGATGCTTCGCTTCCCATGCCCAGCTCAAATCGGGACCCAGGTAACAGACAGAGACTTAGCTGACAGCAGTTGCCCTCTCACTTCAACAAGACTTGTTTGAGTTGTCTTGTACCCATGGTGTGGGGAAGTGGGTTTTGATACCTAAATCCAGCCTAGCACCAGGAATGCTCAGGGCCTACTCAAGAAGGCAAATAATCCTTTCCACTAATATTTATAGAGTAAAGTAAGATTGTTGTTAGAGTATTAAATTTGACAGTAAAATAGTAGTCAAGTTTTCAGAGTAATTTAAATTGGCTAATTGAAATAAGTGAATATTCTAGAAAAATTAACGGTACTGGACAAAAAGCTGTTCCTAAAGTGTTAACTAAAATTTTTATTGGTAGTTCATCTCAGGGTAAAATTGCATAACATGTAATGAACCTAAAGCAGTCATATTTTAGTGCAAAAAATTAAAATTTAAAAGCTATCAAGATTACATTATAAAATTTCCAAAAGTCTCCTAATATTTAAAACAAAGAAGGGGGGATAGTAGAAGAATATCATGTAAGGAAAAATATCCTGTAAGTAAATTACATCTAGAAAATTTTTTCTTTAGAAAATTAACTTTCATTTGTAATGCTAACAGCAAGACACCCATGAAAAACACACATGGTGTCAAAACAAGCTAAAGGAAAATCATTTGGGCAAAAAATGAAAAAGGGTCCCAAGTCAAATTTACAGAAAAGATTCCTTTATTAACTTTTGGTCAAGAATATGTTTATATTTTTTCAGAAAACAACTCCAAGACCATGTGGATTCCTGCAACAGAGAGGAATTGACAGGACTGCTCCAGACATGAAGACAGAAGAGAAACAGTCCAGAGAAGGAAGACGCTGACGACGCCTCGCCATACTAGCAGTCAGCAGCTGTGTTGCTGCAGGTTGCCCAGGACCAAACCAGAGAGGGTCGGACCTGCATTACCACCATTTGTCCACCATCCAGAACTGAAATATCATTGCTGACATGTACACATAAGGAACTGCTTGACACTGAAATTGGGACTCAAAAGAACTGTTGGCCCAGAAAGAAACTCACTACAGACTGATTCATTTGCCTCTCAGCATAACCATTATTGCTTGTCTCTTTTTCAGTTCTTATAAGTGTATTTCTAGTATCACATGATCTCACTCATCTGGGGGAAATAATGAACAGCATAAACTGATGAACAAAAACAGACCTGGAGACAGGGAAGCATCGATCAGACTGTTGACAGAGGGAAGGTAGGGGAGGGTGGGGGTAAGGGGGAGTGATCAACCAAAGGACTTGTATGCATGCATATACGCCGAACCAGTGGTCATGGACAACAGGGGTGTGGGGGCATGCATGGGGAGGGGTTTGGGATGGGAATGGGGGGATGAGGACAAATATGTGATACCTTAATCAATAAAGAAATTTAAAAAAAGAAAAAATAAATAAAAATGGACAAAGGACTGAATAGACATTTTTCCTAAGGCAGTGGTAGGCAAACTCATTAGTCAACAGAGCCAAATATCAACAGCACAACGATTGAAATTTCTTTTGAGAGCCAAATTTTTTAAACTTAAACTTCTTCTAATGCCACTTCTTCAAAATAGACTTGCCCAGGCCATGGTATTTTGTGGAAGAGCCACACTCAAGGGGCCAAAGAGCCCCACGGTCCTAAGGTGATATGCAAATGGCCAATAAGCACACCAAAAGATGCTGAATATCATTAGTCATTAGGGAAATGCTAATCAAAATCACAATGGGCTGGCTTGGATGTGAAGAAAGGAAACTCTAGTACACTGCTGGTGGGAATGCAGGCTGATGCAGACATTATGGAAAACAATATGGAGTTTCCTCATTCCACTTGTAGGAATATATCCTAAGAATCCCAAAACACCAATCAGAAAGAATGTAGGCACCCCTATATTCATAGCAGTGCAATCTACAATAGCTAAGATCTGGAAACAGCCCAAGTGCCCATTAATAGATAAGTGAATAAAAAAGCTTTGGTACATTTACACCATGGAATACTATGCAGCAGTAAAAAATAAGGATGTTACCCTTTGAGACAGCGTGAGGGATCTGGAGAGTATTATGCTAAGCAAAGTAAGCCAGTCAGAGAGAGACAAGTATCACATGATTTCATTCATATATGGAATCTAATGAACAAAATAAATCCAGAGACATAGAAGTGTGGAACAGACTGTTGAATCTCAGAGGGAAGGCAGGGGTGGGTGGATGGGAAGAAATCAACCAAAGAACTTGGATACATATATGCATAACCCATGGGGACATACAATAGGGTGGTGAAGGCCTGGGGCGGAGGGCGGAGGCGGGCTACAAAGGGTCAATGAGGGAAAGAAGGGGACATATGTAATACTTTCAACAATAAAGATTCTTAAAAAATCACAATGAGATATCACTTCACATCTACCAGGATGGCTATAATAAAAACAAATAACCCACAAACAAAAAACAGAAAATAGAAGTGTTGGCAAGGATGTGGAGAAACTGGAACCCTTATATTGTGAATGGGAATGTAAAGTGATTCAGACACTGTGGAAAATTATTTGGTGGTTTCTCAAAAGATCACAGAATTACCATATGATCCAGAAATTGCATGCCTAAGTATATACCCAAGAGAATAGAAAAATAGGTGTTCAAACAAAAAACTTGCACAGGAATGATTACAGCAGCATAATTCTTAATGACCCCAAAGTGAAAACAACTCAATGTCTATCAACTGGTGAATGGATAAACAAATGTTGCATAACCACACAATGGAATATTATTCAGCCATAAAAATAAATGAAGTACTGACCGATGTTACAACAGGGATGAAACTTATAAACATTATGCAGTGAAATAAACCAAACATAAAATGCCACATATTGTATGGCCCCATTATATGAAATACTCTGTGCGAAAGAGGAAAATCCATAGAGACAGAAAGTAGGTTAGTGGTGACCAGGAACTGGAGGAGGGGAAATGGGAATGACTGTTTAAATGACATGGGGTTTCTTTGGGAAGAAATAAAAAAAGTTCCAGAATTAAACAGTGGTGATAGTTTATAAGCAAGAGAATTATGCATATTATTAATAAATTTTGTGCTACATGTCCGTTATATAACTTAAAAGTTATTAATTTATAATAACTTTGTGTATGTGTACATGCATACATACACACTTAATTTTTTCCAGAGAGCCAGATATTAAACATTTACCAGCACACCACTGGCTGCAGGGTTGTATGCTCCAGAGCAAGATCTCCTCATGCCCCTAAAAGCAGTCTTAACTGAGCCTCTTTCCTAGCAGCTGGTGCCCAAAGAAACATCCCGAGCAAGGTGCTGAAAGCTGCTGCTGAGAGGTGAGAATTCCTGCAGCCAAAGGTGGCACTTGCCCCTCCAAGGTGGGAAAAATAAGAATTACTTTCCTGTGCTGCGAATGCCAGCTGGCAAGGACACTTCATCTTACTTTGCTTAATTCTAGAAAGCCAGTCACACTTGGTTATTGTTTTTAGTTTTACAAACTAGTATTGAATTATTTTTATGGATGTTATTTCTCAATTAGTGAACTCCCTGGAGACAGCACAGGCCTCTAGAATTTAGCTTCTCCTCGACTATAATCGCTGCTGCCACGTGTCCCGACTGGGAGCTGGTTTTACGTTCCTCCAGCTGCTCTTGCCCAGACTGACCGTGGTCCTCTCTGACCAGCTGCAAAACAGGGATCCGGCTTACATGTAGGGGTCACAGGCTGTGAGTATGATCTCACTCTTGTCAACAGGCATTGGCTGAACTCTGAAGAGCACTCAGGCACCTTCAGCCACAAATATCAATTGGTGATGTTTGGGCCTGTCAGACCCTGGTCATTATACTCAAGGTCAAGGGTTGATCTTGGAGACAGTGATGGACTCTGATGGCAATTTCAGATGGCTCACCTCCCAACTGCTCAGGAGGCTCCCTGCCTCATAATGCCTTAGCTAAGAGCAGCTAAAATAATAGCAATGACAACCATTGACTGAAAGCCTATCAGACGGCTCTCTTGTGAGCATTAGATATGTATTATCTCATTTCATCTTCACAATAGCTCTTTGAGGCAGTTGCCGTTATTTATTCCCACTTTGGAGATAAGGAGACTGAGGCTGAGACTGAGGAAATAATTTGCTGAAGGTTACAAGGCTAGCACCTGACTCCAGTGTCTGTACTCCCATCTATGACCTTATACAATCTCCAAATAGGGGAGAACTTCACTCACTAGCTTCCTGAGGGCTCCTGGTTGGAGAAAAGCCACAGATTTTTCATTCTTTACCTTTTAGTTCCACGGAGGAGACTGGAGAGCTATTCTCTGTGGAACTAAAAGGTAAAGAATGAGAAATCTGTGGCGTGATGACCATGGGCCTTTTATGATATAGATGGGGTGTTATTGCATGTAAAGAGTCATGAACATTGCATGGTGTACAATAAGGGCTCAACACATGTTCATATGTTACACTGATGTCATCATCATCACCACCACCCCAGCACTATTATCATCATCACTGTTATTTAGAAGACAATATTTATGTCTTTGTAAAAGGCATGGGTACGCCTGGCATATCGTCAGCACTCAATAAACACCAGCTCCCTTCTTTTCTCCTTAGGCCTCAAGGTCGAAGTCATGCCCAGCAACCCCTTAAAGGCCCATTCTAGCCTCTCCCAGCCTTCAGCTTGCTTTAGTGAAGAGTGATCTAAATGTGTCCCAGAGGAGCTCAACGTAAAACTGGATGGTGGGTACAAAATCTGCTCCCTCTCTTTACCTTGGTGTGCAAGAATGCACCTTCTCCTCAAGGCCTGGCCCTTCCACCCTCTCCCGGGCCTGTCCTCACTCCTCATGTCACCACTTGCTAAATTATACAGCTACACGTACATAGTAAGTAGAGATCAGTAGAAGCCTGTTGAAATCTAAATGTCTGATGATTAAGGTAACAATTGTCTGACATATAAATCCCCACCTATTATCCAGCCATTATATGTGATGGCTCACCTTTACTCCATTTTGAGACTTTTATTTTTTTTCCTGCAAACTCTGTCATGATTAAACTGTTGCACATTTCAGTGGGAGTAAGTCCGCTGATGTTGCTATCCATGTTGAGCTTAACTGACATTTAAAATGTCTTTACAGCCCAGCCTATGTGGTTCAGTGGTTGAGCATCGACCTATGAACTAGGAGGTCACTATTTGATTCCTAGTCAGGGCACATGTCCAGGTTGCAGATTCAATCCCCAGTAGGGGGTGTGCAGGAGGCAGCTGATCAGTGATTCTCTCTCATCATTGATGTTTCTATCTCTCCTTCTCTCTCCCTTCCTCTCTGAAATCAATAAAAAATATATTTAAAATAAATAAATAAATAAAATGTCCTCAGAAAGATTACGCAATGATTTAGTACTATGACTCAAATTTACTAAGTTTGCAAAAGGCATGAAAATGACCACCTAATACATAGTAAGTTGTATCTAAGTAACTCAAAAGAAAAGATCCTTTTACAAGTAGATATGAGTTCTGAGAGATAAGAAAGCTTTGGGTCATTATTCAGTTAACAATGTTTTTTCCCTTTTTGAGTGGAATGTAAAATAACAGCACATATTATAATTGACTATATCTTACATTCTTAAAACACATTATATGAAGTCTTTGTAATGCTGTAATAATTTAAAAATGCTTTAAAATTACATATATAGTATGCTTATGGTGATAACTTGGAAAATGTATAACAGCAATAAAATAGAATATAGAAAAGAGAGACTGGAAAGAAATAAACCTAAAAGTTAATGGAACTTATATTTGGGTAGAGTAAAGATGCAGTACCCGTTATTTTTTATTTTTCTAAGATATATATTTTTTATTGATTTCAGAGAGGAAGGGAGAAGGAGAGAGAGATAGAAACATCAATGATGAGAGAGAATTATTGATTGGCTGCCTCCTGCACGCCTCCCACTTGGGATCGATACTGCAACCCAGGCATGTGCCCTTAACTGGAATCGAGCCCAGGACCCTTCAGCCCACAGGCCAACACTCTATCCACTGAGCCAAACCGGCTAGGGGTGGAGTAGTCTTTAGCTGGCAGAGAGAAGGAAATGCATTAAGAATTTTTGGTCCATCACTCTTGAATTCAATCACCATGCAGTTTGGATGACTTTTCCTTTCCACCTAGGAGAGTATTTAGAATTTCTGCGTTGGAATACAGATGTTGGAAGCACTGCCCAAAGACAAGAGAGGTGAGTTCTACATCTTTTTTAATCCACAGGACAGGGTAGCCCTAGAGAAGGCAGCTGAAGGCTGTGGCAAAAGCAGTGCTCAAAGAACAGAAGGAAAATGAAGAGGGGATAAGAGGAATTTATCAGAAAGCTCAGGGACCTTGAAGGCAAAGATAGCCACTGGAAGAAAAATAAACACAAGAAGCAGACAAATGTAATGGAGAAAATCAAAGTGGGTAGGAGGGCATAAGGAGGGTGTGAAGAGGAAGGACAGAATGAAGGTGAAGGTAAGAAGGTCAGAAGAGGAAAAGTAAAGTAAACAAAGGTGACAATTTGTCTCTACTACCAAATGTACCAGCCCCATCCATTTCTTTCCAAAAGAAAAAGGAAGAGTTCACCAAAGTCTGGGAGTGGTTGAGACAGCAGGCTTCAGAAACTGCTTGAGCTCTAATCCTCTGCTTCAGTTTACATATATAATGAGGAATAATAGTACTCATTTTGGGGGGTTATTGAGAGGTTTCAAAGTTATTACATCTAAATAGCTATGAATATTGCATGCAGCAAAGCAATTATTCAATACATTTTACCCACGGATATAATCATCATCATCACTATCACTGTCATCATTACCATCACCATCACCACCACCACCATCACGACCATCATTGTCATCAAAATCAGGATTGTCATTACCATCACCACTATTATCATCATCACCATCAACCACCACCACCATCACTGTCATCACCACCACATCACCATCATCAACATCATTTTCACCATCATCACCACCATCATCATTGCCATCATCACCACCATCATCATAATTACTATTATCTGCAGCAGCAGCAACATCACCAGCATAATCATCCTTGTTATTATCATTAGTTAGAAGATAGTATTTATGTCTTTGTAAAAGAATAAATAATAGCTTTTGTATTAAATTTAAGAATAAATATGTTCTAAGTAAGAAACACACAAAAGCAGCAGGTTTTAACTCATTGCTTCTCAGAGGGTATAGGTCATCTCTACCTTGGTAACACCAGGTCATGAAATAAAAGCGGTTTTTGAAATGGATGTGGTCTCTTTCATGGTGAGAACTGTCGGGAAGTTAGTGAAAAACTGAGGGAATACCACTGGTAGATAGCAAGGTGGAGGGGCACATTTCTGAGACCTGAGACACAACTCCCCTTTCCTGCTCTCCTAACTTTTTAAAAGTGAGATGAAGAATTTCCAAAACAGCTCTGTTTATAGCCAAGTGCCCAGTTACCGGCAAACACTACAGAAGTCCCAGACATGTAGGCTTTGGAACAAGCCCAGGGTCCCAACATACCCGACAAACACTTCAGTTGTGGTCAATGTGTCATCATTTCCCTGCCTTATTTACCTTTCAGAAATAATAGTATTTGTTTGGTTCTAGAATACTACCTAGTAACCTGAAATGTTCTGTTTTCAGAAACTTGCAGCTGCAAAAGAATCCTCCAGAAGTGGAGAGAGTGGCAGAGGAATATGGACAGTTATTCTGCCTATCCAGGCTCCAGCTTGGCCCTGAAATCATGCTCTAACTCATCTGTGCACTTCGGTTATTGCTCTCTGAACCCACGCTTCCTAAGGCAGCCACACAGATCTTTTGAAAAATGTCATCAAATCCTGTCACTCACCTGCCTAAAACTCTTCAGTGACTTCCTTTATTTCTTTAGAATAAACTTCTAGCTGGTATCCCCTACTATCCCCCACCCCTTGCTACTTCAGCTGCAGATGCCCCTTTTTTGCTCTAGCACACAAAAAGTCCAAACTCCTTTCTGCCTCAGGTCCTTGGCACTTCTGTTTACTTTGCCTAAAATGTTCACTCTCATTCAGCTCTTCTAATCGCAGGCTATTTTTCATTCCTCAGTTTTCAGCTCAAATACCACCACCTTAAAGAGGTTGTCCCTGACTTTCTTCCTCCCCTCCATTTACCACCATAGACCCAGTTTAATTTCTTTAATACACTCACTACAGTCTCTATTTGTTTTGCGTATTTACGTATTTACTTGTTTATTGTCTTCTTTCCCCTCAATCATGTAAGTCCCCTTAACTTGGGGGCCTTTTTGTTTTTGATGTGCTTACTCTTTTATTCCAGCACTTTGCTCTGCATAGCGTCCAAAGGATGGTAGCTTAATAAATCAAACATTCAAGGGACGGAAGGAGGGAGGAAGGAAAGGAGGGAGGGAGGGAACTAGTCAATTCATGAATGTATGCATATGGCCTTAAGCCTCTTGAACTGGGAAACCAATGCCCTTTGAATATGCCCTTACCCCCTGTCCCCAGCCTCCAGAGATAAGAGAAGAATGTTGTATTTTGTATTGGGAGAGGAAGAGAACTCCAAGAGACCTCAACAGACAGAAGGGCTAGTGAGGAGGAAACTCAAGTGAGAAGAGCATTGTTCCAGGTTGCAGGGCCCCAGGATCCCAGGAGCCTGACAGGGACATTGGCTAAATCAAGCATGTCAAACTCAAAGGCTAACATGGGCCAAACAAAGAAGGTTTAAGTTTATGTGGGCCACAAAAAAACAAAAGCTTCAATTTACATAGAAACATAGGTTTATTTCCATAGAGACATGCTGAATACAAAGGGCTGAAATAAATGAGTAATCGTTAACATAAAATAGAACATTTTAATAAAAATCACTATTTTTCTTGAACATTAACTTACCAAACACTGAATAACTGCACAAACTAATAAGCGTAACACAAATAAACATATTTTTCTTGTTCTCTGAAAGTAAAATAGTTCCTGTTGTGCACACCAAACAAGTCAGTCCAAGACTAATGACGTGGCAGTCGGCTGTTAAAATATTCGCTGCTAGTATTAGTGGAGAGAAATGGTGCGCCTGCACATAAGGGAAATGAATGTAACATGAGTATAGTAATCAGCTATTAGTGAACATTGTAGTTCGCTATTGATAATCCTATATAATAAAGAGGTAATATGCAAATTGACCATCACACCATCACAAGATGGTGGCACTTGCGTGCCTGCCGCTGGAGTCCCCTCAGCCCCACCAGGGGCCTCGGGTCTTCCTGCACTCCCCACTGACTGAGGCTCAGGCAAGCAGGGCCGGTCGAGGCACAGGCAAGCTGCCAATGGTGAATGCCCAGTCACCCAGGGCCAGTCTGAGGTGCAGGTAAGCAGGGCCGGCCAAGACTTGCGCTGCTGGCAGTGGCAGCAGCAGAGGTGTGACGGGGGCATTGCCTTCCCCTGATCGCTGGGTTGCCTCCCGCCCCTGAGGGCTCCCGGACTGTGAAAGGGGGCAGGCTGGGCTGAGGGACCCCCCCCCTCCAAGTGTATGAATTTTCATGCACTGGTCCTCTAGTTATGTATAACAGGATATTGTAAAATTTAAGTTACGAAATTTTTACTAAAATGTTTCTTACATACCATCATATTGGCTGGGCCACAAAAAATATTCATTGTGAGCCGCATGCAGCCTGCAGACTGCAAGTTTGGCATGCCTGGGCTAAATCATTAGTTCATTAAAACAGCTGAAAGAAAGCATGAATTGACCTCCTGCTGGGTACTGCCACTGACTGTGTTCCATAGACACACTGAGGTCATGCAATTAGATTTGAAAAGGCTTGGTCCACAAGTCTTCTCCTTATTGCCTTGTGGCTGCAATCCAGAGCCTGTGTTTTAATCCACAGCAGGAAAGATAAAGCTGGACAATTGATTTTTATAACCACCCAGTTCTGAAGACCCTTCTCTTTTTCCTCCCCTTGCATGGGGCCAGGGACAGTACAAAGTGAGAGCCTCAGTTAGGATCCCACCTCTACCACCAACTCTTGCTCGGGACAAGAATGTCTCTTATGCTGGTTAGAAGAGTTTTCTGAATCAGACTGACTGTGTATTAGGGCTATCAGTTAAAATTCTGAGCTTTGCCTTCCTCATCCTTAAAATGAAGATAAGAAAACACCCTATGCATGGACTTATGAGGATTAAATGATCTACACAAGTGCTGAGCACAAAGCCTTGTACAGAGCAATCAACCACCCTCAGCAGGAGAAGCAACACCCTCTTCTGGGCCTTAAGAGCTCATTAAAAAAAAAATGAGATGGGTTGGAGCCACCTTTGTGTTTCCTAATGATGGCACATGTAGAAGAGATCATTTCAGGTGATACCATGATCTCTATGAATCCCTTCCAGGTATAATATCCCACATGTAGACTGAGCTCATTGGTTTAATCCAGACATGTCAGACCTCCAAAATAGCTAGAGATCTAAATAGTATTTGGAATGAATCAAAGTGGTTGACTGCCAAGGGGGGACATTATATCACTATCAAGTGCCACCTTGTGGGGAACTGCAAAGTGCTGGGTAAATGTGGGTGTTTCTTGGAAGAGCTAACCTGAAACTAAGAAGAGGTAGACGCCAGGGGTTTATGAACCAGTGGATACAATTCCTTTTCAATGAACAGGACCGAACTGGCTCAGGGCTGGGAAAAGCAGTGCACTCCGTCACATAACTTTTCAAGAGAAGTCTTCTTCAAATCGACCTGTGAATCCCCTTGAACACCCAAACAAGAGGGGTGCAGATGGTGAGTGATGTTCTCATTTTACATATTGAGAAAACGGTGCAGAGGTTGTTAAATAACATGACTCTGAGACCAAACCTTGAATTTCATACCTTGAATTTCTATTGCGTTGGTCTTCTGAGAAACTTGGAACACTCACCCGAATTGTGAAATGACTTGGCCCCATCCTCATAGTCATACTGAGACCAGGATCAGGAACATGTGACACCCTTGTCAACAACACACCCATCAATCATACTGAGGTCTGACATTATGCAAATACCAGTGCATTTATTAGTTTGTGGTCTGTCACCTCATTTCTTTTTTTTTTTTAATTTTATTTTATTTTTATTGTTTTAAGTATTACAAATAGTAGTACATATGTCTCCTTTTTTTTCCCCCTTGATCTCCCCCCGACCTCCCCTACCCCCCAGGACATGCCTTCACCTGCCCACCCTCCCTCCCCCCCCCCCCCCCCCCGCCCCAGTGTCTTATATCCATTGGTTGTGCTTATATGCATGCATACAAGTCCTTCGGTTGGTCTCTTACAGCCCTCCTCGCCCAACCTCCCCTGTCTTCCCAATGTAGTTTGACAGTCTGTTCAATGCTTCTTTGCCTCTGTATCTTTTTCCCACCATTTCTTTCCTTTAATGTCACCTCATTTCTTGTTGAATGGTAAACCAGTTATGTGATATCTGGCTTCAATCAGAGTGTGGATGGATGGAGGTGTATCAGTGGCTACCGATCACCAGAATCTTAAAAAAAACAATCCAACAAAGGAGATGGAAGGTATCAAGGGTAAATAAAGAAATAGGCTGCCTGGTGTCGCTTGGCAGTCAAGCATATTTTGATTTCACTGTAACCTTAAGCTGTGTGACTTTGTGGGGATAGTCAGCAATTTGAATCTCAGACTTCCATCTGTGGAATGGGTAACAACAATGCTGAAGGTTAAATGTGACATATCTAAGGAACGATGATTCTCTCCACACAAGAGGTCCTTAGGGAGAGGCCAGTATGCTGTTCTAGAGAGTCTTCGGTGAAGGTTTCCTTGACTATTCCGGCAAAATTAGATACTACTCTGTCTGCTTTCTAAGCACCTCCCTCATACATGTCTCCATGTCTGTGCTCATGTCAATGTCTGGCTCCCGGGATGACCAGGAGCTCCTTATGGGCAGGTGTATATTTTTTTATGTCTGTATTTCCAGTGCAATTGTGCTATCCAATATGATAGCCACTTAGCCACATGTGTCAATTTAAATTATTTAAATTAAATTAAAAATTCAGTCCCTCAGTCACAGTAGCCACACTTCAAACATCCAGTAGTTACAGGTGGCTCCTATACTGAACAACAAAGACACATTTTCATCATGGCAGAAAGTCATGTTAGGCCAATGTCTACTAAGCAGGAAGGGAGAGAGAGGGATTAGGGACTGTGGCACAATGGACCATATGCTGGGGTCAAAATCAGAAACAAGGATGCTTACAAAATACTGAGACATTCTTAACAATATCTTCATTCCCAATTTTCCTTATTTCTTCAAATTTACTTTAAAACTTCATATGGAGCCCTAACAGGTTTGGCTCAGTGGACAGAGTGTCGGCCTGCGGACTGAAAGGTCCCAGGTTTGATTCCGGTCAAGGGCATGTACCTTAGTTGCGGGCACATCCCCAGTAGGGGGTGTGCAGGAGGCAGCTGATCAATGTTTCTCTCTCATTGATGTTTCTAACTCTCTATCCCTCTCCCTTCCTCTCTGTAAAAAATCAACAAAATATATTTGAAAAATAAAACTTCATATGGAATTTGAAAACACACACACCATAAAAATGGGATTTGGTGGTAACATAGCCAATTTGGCTCAGCAGACAGAGCGTTGGCCTGTGGACTCAAGGGTCCCAGGTTGGATTCCAGTCAAGGGCACATAACTTGGTTGCAGGCTTCTCCCTGGCTCGGGCCCTGGTCAGGGCCCATGCAGGAGGCAATCAATCGATGTGTTTCTCTCATATAGATGTTTCTCTCTATCCTTCCCTCTCTTCCACTCTCTCAAAAAAAAAAAAAAAATCAATGGAAAAATATCCTCGAGTGAGGAATAACAAAAAATAAAAAGGGATTTGGTAAAATAAATATCCCACACTGACTCCGAATCTATTCAATCCGTAGTGATTACAATTCTTAGCACAGTATGCACCACTGTTGCTAAACAGGTAATATGATCAGATTTCCTGAGTACTATTTGTCAGGCATTGTTTGTATACTGTCACATTTAATTCTCATAATAATTGTTGGAATCCCCATTTTACAGGTGAGAAAACAGAGAAATAGAAGAACTTAATTACCACACGTTACACAGAGCAAGCGTCAGAGCCAGTACTCAACACAGAGAGGCCTGGGCCTAGCTAGCTGCCTGGGTCCCAGCCACTGTGCTTACTGTGCAGTGAAAGCCAAGCACACATGGTCCATGCTGCTGTTGCTCACCCCCAATTCTCAGATGCACTGGCCTGGTGCAACCGCTGCAGGTGCTGGGTCATTCCTTTGGAACCACCAATCCATGCTCTATAATCTTCCTACCCCCTTGACTTCCCAGTGTCTTGTCAGATTAGAAGTTATATTAAGGTATTTGGAAGTAGCCACAATGTTCTATTGGCTCAAGACCATCTGCATGACACAGCTAAGTCCTCCAGAGGAGAGTAAATGAGGAAACTAATGAGTGTCATGAGATGGTCCAATTGGTAAAGTAGCTACAGTGATGGCTACCCACTGACCCTGACTTGGGATACAGACTCCCAAAGGGGATCAATGCCCAATAAGACCAGGATAAAGGTGAGGGCACATCCACTCACACTTCAGTAGCAAATACTGAATAAAATGCCAATGTTCCATTGGCTAAAGGAAACGAAACTAGGGATGAGGAAGAAAAGAAATCTGCTAAGGCAGTGGTTGGCAAACTGCGGCTCGCGAGCCACATGTGGTTCGCGAGCCATGGTTTGCCACTCTGTTGACTAATGAGTTTGCCGACCACTGACCTAGACTCTTATTTCCAATAATTACAGGCTGTTGTTCTTCCTTGTGATTAAGCCCCTATCCCAGTGGTCAGCAAACTCATTAGTCAACAGAGCGGCAAACCGCGGCTAACAAGCTGCATGTGGCTCGCGAGCTGCAGTTAGCCGACCAACCACTGTGCTAAGGTAATGATGCTAATGATCCTATCTAATAAAAGGGTAATATGCAAATTAACTGTCACTCATTCACAAAGATGGCGGTGCCCATAGCCACAAGGTGGTGGTGCCCAGTTCTCTCAGCCCCGCCTGAGTCCCCCAGTCCTGGGGGGGGTGGCCGCTGAGAGCGGGCAGTGTGAGTGGCCTGGTGGAATGCTTGCTTTGTTGCCGCGGCAACGAGGCAAGCATTCCGCGCCAGGCCGCGGATGGGTCTCTGGCCAGGCTGCAGCACGGAATGCTTGTGTAAGAAGAGAAGGAACCAGCAAGCTGAGCAGAATCTAGTGGCCCCCAACTCCTGGGCAAGGTCAAGTCCAGGCAGCCAGAGGGTGGAGGGGGTGGAGGACAGTGTGACAGGAGGGGCTGATAGCAGAGGCACAGGGGTGAAAGCTGGTCGAGAAAGAGGAAGGAAGCCCTTTATCAGAGTTCCTGAGAACAGGAGGGAAGTCATTTGCATTTCCCAGACGTGGATGGGCCTCTGGCCAGGCCAGGACGCAGATAGGCCTCTGGGCCATGGAGAGAGCCTCTGGGTAGTGAGCGCGGAACAGCCAGGACCCGCAGAGAGCTACTGGTACATGCATTCGTGTGCAGGCTACTAGTTATTATAATAATACCTCATTCAGTGGGTACCTACTCCCTGTACGAAGCACTGATGGCACCACACTGCTAAAGCTCACGTGGGATCCATAAGGAAGAATCTTTCATCCTCATTGGAGAAGGGTAGGTGGTGTGGGGTTATAAGCCATGCCTTCCAAGGCTGTAGAAGACAGGGGCAGTCTCCAAACCTGTGTGTGTCCTTGACTCTCCCGGAGGATATATCACAGTGACTTCTCTGTTTCAACGCGAGATAGGGAATGAGCCTGGGTATTTCAATTCCTGGAGCAGACAAGCCACAAAAGAACATCTCTCTGGGGCAAAAGTCAGGCCCAAGTTTACTCATCAAAAAGCTGCCAAGGAACTCAATGTGGGGGATGACACACTGCGACTCTCAAATGCTTTGCTGTGAACAGTCAAAACACTCATAAGTTGCAAAGCCACGAGGTATTTTTGTTTCGTGATATTACTGAAGAGGGCTGAATATAGTTCTGATAGCTTTCAGTTCGCTGAGCTGGCAGGAGAGAGGCAAGGAGCTGGGGAGGCAAGAGGAATTGAGGTATTTCAAGAACCCGACACTTCCAAAAATATGACCATGTTACTCTGCTTCTCCAAAGCCAGAGATGGCTCCCCACTGTCTCAGGTGAGGGCTTTGATGTCACTCACCAGCTGCCTGGATTATCTATCTTTCCATTCCCAGCAGGAGCCTGATACATTAGCTATGAGGGATGGCATGTTGTCCCCCTTGGATGTGCCACATGGACTCAAGTTCCCTGAGCTGCTTCATGGTCGCGCCTCTGCCTAGAAAGTCCTTTCCCTCCATTCTCTGACTGGAAGAAAATCCATTTATCTTCCTGGCATACTTGGCACATGGCCACCTATGTGAAGTCTTCCCTAAGTCCCCATCAATACTGAAAGCACTGATCTCCCCATGCCCGGCTTCTTTGCCCACTACAGTACAGGACCCCAGCATCCTATTTAGTTGTACCTGGGTCTGTCTCCCTCTCACAATTGTAAGTGCTCATGGGCAAGGGTGAAATTTAATTTATCTCTGTACTCTGCAGTAAATATTTGCTGAATGAGGAAATAGATTTGTTGGATGACCATGTTATAGGAAACAGCCTCCTGGGGACACCTCACAGTCGAGAACAATGCACATGCTAGGAATTGCATGCCCATACACACAACACACAATGGTCTTTCAAGGAACTGGCCATAGAAATGATAGTAGACATGGCGACATGGATTCCAAAGCCTATCACAATTCAGAACTTGTTTTCAATTAAAGTATCTGGCCCCTCTTTTCAGAGGACCTGGAACCGCTTCTTTCAAGGGGCCATTAAAAACCCAGGGGGATGTGTGTGCAGATACCAGCACATCCGCGTGCAATTTTAAACATTTTGAAAGGCTCTCATTTCAACCACATGCTTTCAGAATCTTATTTTCAAATTCCATTAAAGGCCTGGGTAAAATGTGTTAAATTCAAATTCTGGATCTTCCATGGAAGTATGTGAAGTATGCCAACAAAGGTTGAATACAGTAATTATTTGGCAGCCAAACTCCGTTCATAATTCACATGCAAAGTACTGCCTGATCCCAATTAGCTCAAACTTGTTTTTGCTTTTCTTTGTTTGTCGCCTGCTTCCCACCTTCCTGGGACTCCTCCTTTTAGGTTATTTGTTCAGACTTCAGCTCCAGACACACCACTGTGATTTCCTTTTTAATAAACACTATCCAGTGAGTAGCGGCAAACAATGAGAGGCACCTGCATTCTATTATAACTTCATTCCACCCACAGATGCACAGCTATGAATAAGTGAGAACCACCACCAGGCTAAAGATAGTAACAGCATTTTCCCATAAACACGGCATCATAAAACTCCAGCTCACATGAAAGACCAAGCACCCCACTGCCCCATTGTTTTAAATGGGATAGGAATGCCACTTGCAGAGCCAAGTGTCTGCTGTCTGTCTGCGGCCATTGTCTTTGCCATGGGTGGGGCCATGGGAGAGTTCATTCCATGCTAAGAGACAGCTGGACATTCCTCAAATCTGAGGGATGGGTCGTGCTAATTAATGACAGACCAGGAGCAGAGGCAGAACATAGTGGAGACACACATGTATATTCAGGCTCCATCCCACCCACATCACAAATTATCTATTGAGTGCCTGTTATATGTGCAGGCACTGTGCTCGATGCCCAGGATGGACACTGGTGAACACATCAGTCAAAGATACCTGCCCGCATGGAGTTTACATTCTAGCCACTCACTAGCTGTGTTACTTTGAACAAGTTAACTAATTTCATTGAGCCCCGGTTTCCCACCTGGGAATTCGGCTACAACACACCCAAGTCCCAGCTATTAGAAGCCTGGGTGAGCTGGTAGAGCTGGTAGAAGCCCTGGTGGTAATAATAATAGTCACCTTTTTTTTTTTTGTAAAATCTATTCCAAAGAATTTATGACCCAATAAAGGGAAGACAGCAACATTAGGAGTATGGCCCAGGAGATATCACATTGACCAAGTGATTGAGATTAGCAATACCAGTGAGACACATATCCACTGACAATCCCTTCATGACATGCAGAGAAGAAAACAGCATGATTTCTTTAATATTACTTTTGTTAAAATTTGCCATTTTTACCATTTTAAGTGCCCAGTTCAGTGGCATTAATTACATTCATAATGTTATACAACATCACCACTATTTATTTCCAAAACTCTTTCATCACCCCAAACAGGATGCTAATCACTTTTGAACATACATCAATGATGGATAGTGAGATTCAAACAAAGGCCTTGGTGGAATAACATTCATTCTGTCACTAAAGGCCAGTATTTTACAAACAACCTGGATCCCTCCCTCTCTCTTCATTCCACTTCCAACCCACTAGAAACAAACCCTGCTCTCAATATACAGCCAGCCTCTGACCACTTCTGACCACTGTCATCACTACCTTTCTCAACACCACCCCTTCCTCCTCTTGGATTACTGCAGTAACTTCCTCACTGGGGTCTCTGCTTCAGTTCTCCACATCCACCCTCCCCCAATCTACTCTCAATATAGCAGCCAGAGTGACCCTTTTGAAGTGCAAGTCTGCTCAAGACATCTCTCTCATACATGCTCTGATCAAATGCTAATGCTCAGGCTCCCTTTCATCCCTTCTCCCGTACCCACTATGCTGCAGCCAGCTTCCTTGCTGCTCTTCACATATACCATACCAGCTCTGACCGCAGGGCCTCTGCACCTGCTGTTTCTTCCATCTCGAATACTCTGCCACGAGCTTTGTCACTTCCTCAGGACTATGCTCAAACATTATCTTTCCAGAAAAGCCTTCCCTGAACACCCCATATAATAAAACCCCAATATGAAAATTGACCAAATGGCAGAACGACCAGTCACTATGACACAGACTGACCACCAGGAGGCAGACGCTCAATGCAGCAGCTGCGCCCTGGTGGTCAGTGTGCTCCCACAGAGGGAGCACCACTCAGCCAGAAGCCGGGCTCACAGCTGGTGAGTGCAGCGGTGGTGGCGGGAGTCTCTCCCACCTCCGCTGCAGGTGGGCGGTAAGGAGCGAGGGGTCCCAGACTGCGAGAGCCCAGGACTGCAAGAGGGATGTCTGACTGCCAACTTAGGCCTGAACCCCTACCCGCCGCCCCCCCTCCCCCACAGGCGGATATCCCTTGAGGGGCCCTGGACTGTGAGAGGGCACAGGCCAGTTTGAGGGACTCCCTCTGCCCCAGTGCATGAATCCGTGCACTGGGCCTCTAGTTCTCTATAAAATGGCACATCTAACATTTCTTATTCCGCCCACTCTACTTATTTTTCCATAGCACTTAATAGCATCTATGCCAGTCTTCGATATATTGCCTCTCAGCACCAAATCCAGCTATCACTGCCCTACTTGAGACTAAGGAATGGTTGGTTCCTCCTAGTGTTAGGCTTTACCAGTAGAGGGCGATGGAGGAGTGGGCTCTGTGTCTCAGAAGGCACTTCTCTCTGGGCAGCTTACTCCTACCTTACACCATCCCCTCCACTCCTACACCCCCCATGCACACACCCAGGGCAACTTCTCAGCACCTCAGCCCTACTGACAGATTTCCAGTAACTTCCATGGTAGGTCACCTCCCATAGACAGCCTTCTTTGGCACCACGCAGGGCAGTTTCCCAGTGAGCCGCACCTGCAGGGGGCCTCAGGGAAAACTTCCCTGCTACCCAATGGACCATGGCCATCTGGATACCAATCCTGGGGAGTGGGGAACAAATCTGTATTCTCTTGGTAGCCAATAACACCTATTGTAGTTAATACAGCTTTATATTAAACCTTCCCTGTTAGAATCACTATGTACATTCTGTCTACTGATTGAATCTCAACCGCTACAGAAACAGAATGCAAGCAAAGACTTGACTGTGTTTACTACTTTACTAAAGACTGTTTACCTTTGATGCTTTGTCTACTACCACTATGTGCTTGACTCAGTTGATAAACTTTGGTTGGTTGATAGGTAGGTAAGAAGGAAGAAAGGAGGGATGACAAAGGAGGAAAGTAAGGACAGAGTCAGGATGGATGAATGAATGAATGGATGGTGACCCCAACTCCATGTGGCATTACATGGTCTATGACAGTGCCTGGTATGTAGTAGGCACTCATGAAATCATCATGTACTAATCTCCTTGAAGCCCTTACATGACTTCCATTTAACCCTGTCCATCTGTCATCATTTGGAACATCAAAATATCTCGTTATCAAGCGTCAGAGCCTAAAATCTGGTTCTGTCTCCTGACTCTCTTGAAGAAGGAAGAAAGCAGCTTTGGACCAAATCTGGAACTTCTGGTGCTTGCTTTTATTCTGATGATCAAAACAGAATGGAAACAATTTGCCTCATCTATACCACAGCGCAGACAGTTTCTTGCTGGAGATGATGGGGGTGGACATGTCCTCCTCTCTCTTTGATTGGAAAGCCCTGTCTGGGCCAGTACCTAATTTCTGGGGTGAATATTCACTTTCTCATTCTACAGAAAGACCCCACCAGTAGGCTGGCAATGAGCATTTCACAAAAGCATAAAACGCGCCTGATAATTAAAATACTCGGCAATCACAGTGATGAACTACACTCCAATCTACTGAGTTAATTTCATAACCTCAAAAAGTAGAAAGAAAAACAATTTGGAGATTAGAAAGCTCCAAAGGATTTTTTTTTTCTTTTTGACTCATCTATCACTTTTTGGTTTGCTTACAATTTCATTCTCCTTCCACTGTTTTTCTGCAGTGTGTTTCAGAATCATACTATCTGCTTACAAAATCAACCTAGAGGAAAGCCACACAATCCCAAAGCCAAGAATGACGATGACCCAATAATAAGGATATAAAACAGCTATTGAAAGAACAAAAAGGTATTTAATCCTAACCTCCCCAATGTAAATAACAATTGTCTATTTCAATTACTGTTTTCTTTTTAGTTCAACTTCTAAACAGTACCAGAAGAAACTAGCAGAGTTGAAATGCATGGTGCTGGAATGTAGCCATGAGCCAGAAAAAAGCAAGAATGAAAAGGCACCTAAGTGTCCAGGTGATGTCACTTCCTCCACAGAAGGCACACAGAGGTCCAATAAGCACATGAAAAGATACGGGACATCATCAGTCATTACAGAAATGCAAATCAAAGTCTCAATGAGATAGCATTTCACTTCATGTCTCCTGGTATAGTTACAACAAAAAACACAGAAATGGAAAATAACAAGTGTTGGTAAGGATATGGTGAACGTACTGCTTGTGGGAATGTAAAAGGGTGCCACAATTGTGGAAAACATTCTGGCAGTTTCTCAAATGGTTAAACCTACAATTACTAAATGACACAGCCATTTCACTCATAAGTATCATATCATACAGTCTGGAGACAGCTCACTCATGAGGCTTCTGAACATTTGAAGTACTTATCCACACAAATTGAAAGCAGAGATGCAAACAGATATTTGCACACTTACATTAATAGCAGCATTATTCACAATAGTGCAAAGGTGGACGTAACCCAAGTATCCACCAAGAGATGAACAGATAAGCAAAACGTGGCATATACATATAATGACATATTATTCAGCCACAAAAAGGAATGCCATTTTGATATATACTATGCCATGAGTAGACCTGGAAAACATTCTGCTTAGTGAAATAAAATGAACACAGAAAGATAAACACTGTATGATTCCACTTATATGGGATACCTTGGATAGGCAAATCAGAGAAGCAGAAAGTAGAATGGATGTCACCAGGGCTGTAGGTAGTAGAGAAGGGTGGTTATTTTTTTAATGGGTACAGAGTTTATGTTCGAGCTGATGAAAAAGCTTTAGGTATAGATAGCGGTTATACACACTGTGAATGAAGTTAATGTCCCTGATTTATGCACTTAAAATGGTTAAAATGATAAATATTATATTAAGTATATCTTACCACAATTAAAATAAATGGATGCCACACATAAGCACTAAAATCCATGCCTTGTCTCACAGGAGAGCTTGCCAGACCCTTGCTTTGGGTCTGTTGACTTTCATCTTACAAACAACTCTAACAAAACATAATTAATTGGATTCCTCATCATAGAGTCTGGAGATTTTAATAAGGTTGGCAAATATGTGGGAGGGATGAAGAAGAGCAGGGCTTTCTGCTAGTCCTGGTGATTCAAGTTTACCTGATGGAATCCTTTTTAGAATAGCCTGGACCTAGCCATTTTAGACTAGCTAGGAAATGGCCTTGGGCAAGGCATGTGGTCTGTCTAATCTCCTGCATCTGACCCTGACAAAACCCATCCCATAAACTGTCGGGGATGGTGTGTGTGTGTGCGCGCGCACGTGCATGCGGGCGCGCGCCCATGTAACCAGTTAGCCACTGTTCTTCTCCCAAAGAAAAGGCTTGGAATGTCAGGTCCTGGAGAGGTGAAAGGTCTCAACAACAACAAGCAGAAGAAAATCCCAGTGCTGACCAGCAAAGAGAGCTAGCTTCATGCAGAGCAGGAATAAAAAAGGCTAGACAGACTGGCAGGCACATCAGGCAGGAGGCAGGCTGGGCAGGATCTCTGGAGCTAGTACAGGTGAAACCGCAGTACCGCATGCTCGTGTGGGCACAGCAGGAGCATTCTAAGGGGCTGTGCTGGCCAGGGCAAGGTCTAGCGTAGCATTATGCAAGTGTGGTCCAGTGGACCAGTAGCTCAGTGTCAGCCAGAAACTTGTTAGAAATGCAGATTCATGGGCCCCTTCTGAATCAGCACCCCTGTGGGAAGGGTCCAGGCATCAGTGTTTTAGTAACTCACCAGGCAACTCTGATGCCTGGTAAGGGGTCCGGAGTGTTGGATTGCCGAGGAAACCCAAGCCCTCATTCCAAGAGGTTTCCTCAGTGCCTCTGAAAGGCTCTCTCCCAATAGCCCTCCAGCCTGGTCCAGGCTGCAAGGCTCCCAGATCTCTGACCACAGAGCACTGGCTCTCTGACCCACCCCTTGGAACTGCTCAGGGCACCTTGCACATATGACTGTTAACTTGTGCTGTGCAGGCATGCATCTCCCCAGCTGGTTCCCCCAAGGAGGGGTTCTTGGCTTTAGTCAGACTTTCAAATCATTGGGACCCCAATCACCCATCACTACTTACAACCCACCAGCACCCTTCAGGTAAATTTCTACTTCCATGATGCCTTTCTCCTCAGGGCTGTCTTCCCCATTGCCTGTCCCTCCATCATCCAGGTTAGGCATAAAATAGTGGGATGGTTTCTTCCACAGAGGTGGTTATGTTTGCCTATGATCTCTTTGCATGTTGGTCCCTCCTTGGCACAACTGCCACAGTCAGTTCATAAAAGCTCCCCTTTGCTGTGATCCAACTCTAGAACCTTCAGCGTTTACAGATAGCAGTAAGCAAATATCCATGCTCTAAAGACACAACTTGGATACTTAACCACTGTGTTTTTGAAAGCGAATTCTTTAAGAACACTGCTATACCCATAGTAAGCCCAATTAATTTTTGCTATGATCAACAACAGCAAGAGATCAGACAGAGGTAGAATGTTTACCTCTTCCCCAAATTATGGTAAACACTCTGCAGGCATCACTGCATTGAATCCTCACGAGTTCAGGAGAGGAATATTAGTTTTGTACCCATTTTTCAGAAGAGAAAACTGAGGCTTAGAAGACTCAAGCAACTTGTTCAAGGTTATCATAGGTAATGTGGGGGAGCCAGGAATCAAAACAGGTAGCATGTTTTTTTAACCCATCCTGCTATCCACCATTCTACACGCACATGTGGTCTAGCAAATGGGTGAAGATGGAAGGAAAGAATGTCAACACAAGAGCCAGAAAGAAGAAGATGCAGTTTCTGGTGAAGTAGGTAATTGGCTTGGATGAAAACAGTCGTGATCCTCCAAACCCACTCCCAGAAGAGCATCTCCCCACAACAATGAATTCCCCTCCACCGGGAGGATAAGAATGCCGGCCAAGTAGGGCTGGAGGAGTTGGTGTCTTGGGTCAAGCTCCCGGGGAATCAGGACTTGCCAAGTTCTGATATGCTGCATGGAAGGCAGTGCTGGCTGGACTGAGAAGTGGCCCCTCGCCCCACAGAAACAACTCTTTCTGGCACGAATGAAAACTATTTAACAACACCCGGCCACATTTCGAAACAGGCTAGGGCCGGAAGACGGAAAACAATATGGCACCCCAGAAACTGCTGAGCGCAGGAGAAACACAGTGAATTTTCTGCAAAGACAGTGAAATGATTTTTATCCTGAGCACCAGCTGATCCTACTCAGATCTTCACTTCTGGATCACTCCAAGCAAATATTTCACATATCCTGTGCAGCTGGTACCACTCCAAGCACAATCTGGGCAGAGGCCCAAACATATACCCCAGCCCACAGCGGATTGAAGGCAGAGGGAGAGAAGGGCTTCCCTGGCTCAAAGATGGTAGAGGAAATGGGAGAGTCTTGGAGTGCTGGGTTCTGCACAATTCTACATGGATTTGCCAAACACTCTGCAGGACAATTAAAAAGGAGAGAGACTGTTCCACTGTGCTAACAAATATGATCTCGAGATATCTTAACCAAATATTGGAGAAATTAAAAATCAGTTTGGCTTAAAGAATAATCAAAAGGTCTGAAGACAACAAGCCTGGGTACCGAACAACAACTTTGTTTAATAAATGCTTAATAAGCACCTACTATGTGCAGAACACTGTGCTAGGTAATAAGAATACAGTGATGACTAGGATAAGCTTTGCTTCAAAGGCAGCAAACAGTGAAAAATACCTAAGGAGTCAGAGAATCTGGGCTTGTGTTCTATGTAAAATGTTGTGCTCAAGTCTGTCTCCCCCAACTAGATGGTGGGTGCCTCTTTGGTCTGAAATTATGCCAAGGCCAGTGCCTGGTGCACAGCAGGTATTCAGTGAATGTTGGCTAGGATGAACAGAAGTGAGTAAATGCTACAATAAACATGTGAGGGTCAAAAAAAATCACACAGGAGACTGATTAGAACATACTTTGAGTAAATAAGAATGAAAATATATCGCGCCCAAAATGAGGAGATACAGCTAAAGCAGTACTTAGAGGGAAATATGTAGCTTTGTAATAAACATATCACTGATGTCCGGTGACCAATGACCTTCTGGGCCTTGACTGTGAGGCCTTCAGGTGTACAGACTGTTTTGTAATTCAGCTTCATTTCCTCGGAGCCCAGGATATCCTCTGTGCTAAACCTCCCTAGAGGTTTAGCACAGAGGATAGTGCTGGGCATAGAGTACATGCTGGGGAAATACCTGCATTAATGGAATACAAATATCCCAATGTGTTTCCAAGATGTCATACTCAGTTGTGTTTCTGCACTTAAAGAGCTATTGTTCATCTGGACACCCTGCCTAGAAAAGCCTTCCTGGCCTTTTACTGTTGTTGTTTGTTGTATATTCAGCCTTCAATAATAGTTAACATTTATTAAGCTGAGTGTCAGGAACTGTACTGAGTCCTTCAAAAGTATAATCTCATTGAATCTGCAGAAAAAGTGGATACTATCATGATCCTCCAGAACCAAAGTAGTACTCGCTTATTGTACAGATACAGAAACTGATACAGAAACTGAGGCCCAGAGATGTTAAGCAACTTGTCCCACATCACACAGCTGAGAAGTATTACAACTGCGACTTGAAACCAGACAGTGAGAATCCAGGGCTGCTGTCCACAACCATGGTGATTTATTGCCTCCCACTCACGTTAGAAATAAGCTCCAACAGATAGTCTTCCTGGTAACTGCCCCTCCTCCTCTGTGCTCTACAAACAACTTGTGAGTACTGTTATTACTTCACTGCCATGCCCACAGGGGTGCTGGTCTGCTGCCCTATACTCTCAGTTTCTCATGACAGGGGCTGGGTCTCATTGTCTTAGCAGCCTCCCTAGAGATTTAGCACAGAGGAAATGCGTAATACTGTCTACTCAACTCAGCCCAAGGCAGGGATGGAGGAGAATAGTGTCTTAAACTGTAATGTGCACATGTATCACCCAGAGAATTTGTTAAAATGCAGATTCTGACTTAGCAGATCTGGGGTCAGCCTGAGATTCTGCATTTCCCAAAAGCTCCCCGGGGGGTGCTGATGCTGGTGGTCCCCGGGCCAGGCTTGGAGTAGCAAAGGGGATGATGAAAGGGTAGAGTCCGGTAACAGAGCTGCCTTTGGCTCTGGGTTGAAAAAGTTCCTGACTCTGATATGGGGCAAATCAGTTCACTGCTTCCAGTTTCAGGGTGCTGGTCTATAAAATGGGAACAACTGGACCCTTCTTACAAGGCTGCTGCGGTGATTAAGTCAGGTGACCAATGACCAACTTAAGTGAAAAGGCAGAAGAAATTTGGTGCCAAATAGGGGTAATATTTCTATCATCCGAGAAATTTTCTTAATAGTTATTTGTTGACTTCTCCTCCTTGTAGGGTTTCTTGAATCTTTCCAAAATTGTCTTTGGTCTCCTGTAAAACACACACACACACACACACACACACACACACACACACTCACACACGTGAAGTTTGAAGTTAGCCTACCCATGGGGCTGCCTGTATTGATTGCATGATTTCTCACCCTAACTTGTTGACCATGAGCTTTCTCTTCATACCCTCAGGTTAGTACCTAAATCCAACAAGGAGTATGGGATTTTTGAAGATGGGCTTGTGGTGCCACAAACAAGATCTCCACAACCCGAGAAGGTGATTAACATTTCTTGTCAGACTATACGGGGGCCACCGAATGTCATGAGGAACCTAAGTATGTCAGTTGTCCCCAACAAACCAGCCTCCTCTAGACCAGAGAGAGTCCTGGGGTCAAGAACTGGGATCCCACCACAAACCACAGAGAAACTATTGGGGTAGCTGAGTGGAAGAAGGAAAGCAACAGACCAACTACATTTTTAGCCAATGCACATTTCTCCCTGGCATGCTTGTTGGTCTGGGGGACGAGAGGGTGTTAGATAGTAAACAAAACCAAACAAAAAATTTTAAATGCTAAAGAGATCTCCATGAAAACTCACTGTGTCTTTTAAATCTGTGGGGAGATGGGCCAAGAAAAAAAGAAATAGATTATTAATAAAGACAAGCAGATCAAGCTTCCTGAAGGCTGTTCTTTGAGACCTGTTCTGCTAATGGCCCACTACAAACTGAGTCTGGAAATACAGTCTGTTAACCTCTTAGGTGGTGATGTAATAAACACAGTAAGAAACCTTTTGGGGACAGAAAAGAAAGTGTATTAACTGTTATAAGAACGGAACAAGAAGTAACCTCAGACTGACATTAGCTCATCATACTCTCGATGTATGTGAGGTACCAAGACTCAAAGAGACTCATGTCCCATGGCAGACCTAATTCATCCCCTGGAACTGGGAATTTGAGGCGAGCTCTGTAGCCCTGATTCCAAGATCTTGGCACTTGGCCTAAGACAGAGCAAGTTCTAGGATGGGAGATAGGTACACAAAACCCCCTGTTCATTGTGGGCAACCCTTCCTGACTGTGTAATTGGGAGACATGTGATAAGCTGAATAATCCCCTCCCCGTACCCCACAAAAAAGGTGTCTATGTCCTAATCCCAGAATGTATGCATTAATGCCTTACATGGCAATAGGACTTTTAGTGTGATTAGGTTAAGGATCTTGAGCTTTGGCGATTATCCTGGATTATCCAGGTGGGTGAAATCAAGTTTCAGTATAAGGAGTTAGGAGAATCCAAGTTGGAGTCAGAGTCGGAGATGGAACTGTGAGGAGAGAGACAGAGACTGGAGGGATGTGGCCATGAGACAGGAAAAGCCAACAGCCCCTAGAAGCCGGAAGATGGGAGGAATGGGTTCTCCCCTAAAGCCTCATGAACAAACCAGTTCTACCAGCATCTTGACTTTAGCTTCATCAGACTCGTTTCAGACTTGAGACCTCCAGAACTAGAAGACAATACAGTTGTGTTGTTTTAAGCCATTAAATTTGCAATATGTTGTTACAGCAGAAATGACACTGATGAGGGGAACGTATAATAGTCTCAGGTTCAAATTTCAGCTTTGCCTCTTTCAAATAGATGACTGTGGGCACATGACGTACCTTCTCTGGGTTTCCATTTCCTTGTCCACAGAATGGGAATTCTATAGACGGCTAGTGGTGAGAATTCAATAAGGACCCAGGCTAGTGCCTGACACATGGCAGGCTCCATCCATTGCTCCTGGATAACCTGGCATGTAACACGCTTGGTAACTGGAACATAAACCAAAATGCTCTTTGGCTTAGTTTTGCACAATGACAGTGACAGAAGAGGAAACAGAGAATGAGGAGGATGGAGAACTGATCCTATCTATTGAGAACAGAAGACAATATTTCTTGTACCCTGTTTGGCTCTCTAGGGACAGTCAGTGCATACTTAGGGATTCATTTCTCATCAAACATGGCACCTTCTTATTTCCATGCCATGCCTACCTTCAAAATACCTCAGCATTTACATGGCATGGGTCCCCAGCCGATTAATCTATTCGAACACTTCTTGAATCTTCCCTGAATCACCACTCAGCATCAGGCATGGACTCACTGCATAGAGTCCTCAGCTCAGCCTTCTGTGGACTACCATGTACAAATTGTACTGTCTCAAATCAAAAGTGGGAATGCAGTGACCCACATACATAGGAGAAGCACGTCTCATTTCTGTCTAGAGATATCAAGAACTGGGGACTCAACACAGCTAAAGTGGGGCCCTGGGTTTTGTCTGCAGACGGAGCTCTCCTGACACTTTTTAAGAGAAAAGAGAAGATTCTCTTCTCTCCAAAAACTTGGACACAAAATCTTCAAATAGTGATGCAAATATGACAATGGAGACAACTTCTTCAAAGCCAATGCTAATGTCTTATATACATCATCACCCTCAACCCTTACAAGAACCTGTTGAGTATATATTATTATCTCCATTTCCCAATGGGCTCAGAGAGGTCAATTAACTTACTCAGGCTCACACAATGAGAAGAGGCGACAGGATCAGAATCAAAGCCAGAGTTGCTATACAGGGAAGGACAAGTGAACAAGAAAGTGCCTGCTGGCTGATTGTCTGCCATGCAGATCTGTGGAGATGGAAATTGAATGGTGTTGACAAGTCACAAGATTCTGGCATCACAGACTTAAGGCAAGCCTGCTTCAGTTCTGGGACAGTAACGGTGCCTACCAAATTATAGATTATCATAGCAGCCTCATAGAACCCATCTGAAATAACTGGTAAGATAGTTCACTCTTTTGTCTTATTCAGTCCTTCCAATTAAAACAAATATTGGCTTGGTTTCAGTTTATCTTCACCGCCTCTCTGCAAGTTGCTAGTTATGTGAAGAGAACTTTAGCTCAGTGCATAGAGAGTCAGCCTGCAGACCAAAGGGTCCTGGGTTTGATTCTGGTCAAGGGCATGAACCTCGATTATAGGCTCCTCCCTGGCCCAGGCCCTGGCCAGGGTGCTTGCAAGAGGCAACCAATCAATGACTCTGTCTTTCCCTCTCTCTTCCACTTTCTCTAAAAATCAATGGGAAAATATCCCCAGGAGAGGCAGAGAGAGAGAGAGAGAGAGAGAGAGAGAGAGAGAGAGAGAGAGAGAGAGAGAATATTGGGCTTAGGGCTTAGAATCTTCTCTGATAATAACAGCTACTGAAATGAATAATGTGGCTCTATTTTTGAGCTATGTAGTTTTAACTTTTTACCTATTTGTTGGCAAATCATACTGATTTTCCCTTTATGACAGTGACAGAGAATTTCCTTTTAAAACAAAGTTAATGAAGGTATGAATTGATTTTAATCAATAGATAAATTTTAATAGATAGATCTGAAATGTCTTAAATGTTCGTTAAATGGTAATAAGGGAGCACTTTGAAGGTGGAAGAAGACTGACAGAAGTTTGGGAAGGAGCAGCAGAGGGTCAACTGTGACATGGGGCTGTGGTGCCTATAAGGTTATTAATGATTTCCTTCCTGAAATGGGTTAAAGACCAACCAACAGACTGGCATCCGAGAGGGCATGGAGGTGGCTTTCGAGGTTGCCGCAGGGACTGTCATCCATATCCTTACCCTAGGGATGTGTTTATGCCCCAGGCTGCTGGCACCTTTGTCTTCACAGCTACCCTTCAGACCTCACATAAGGGTCATCTAGAGGCACGCAGGCTGCCAACATGCTCTGTTTAAGAAGGAAGGGAAGCAGGTAGTGTGTTTTAGAAAGATGTACACTAAATTACATTTAAATGTTTATGAGACTTTTAAATGATTAACCCAATTATTTGTTAAATGGTTCAACCCCAACTATCTGTAAAATTTAGCAGTCTCAACAAGCTCCTGCAACTGAGGTGCTGGATGGTCTTTGCCATAGGAACACATCACACAATTGGAAGTAGTGTGGAATAAATAGTCTGAACTCTAAAAGGCCAGCTAAAGAGTTTGTTTTTCTATTGTAGTCATCATTTACTGCTGCATAACACATTATTCCCAAAGCTAAGTGGGCTAAACCAATTTCTTATCTTACATATTCTGTGGGTCAGACATTTGGGAAGCAGCTTAACTTGGTGGTTTTGGCGCAGGCTCTCAAATGTAGTTCAAGTCAAGATTATGGGTGAGTTGGCAGTCATATGAAGGATTGCCAGGGCTGGAGAATCAGCTTCTAAGGTAGCTCACTCACACAGCTATTGTCAGGAGGCTTCAGTCCCTCTTCATAGGACTGCTTGAGAATCCTCACAAAATGGCAGCTGGCTTCCCTAATAGTCAGTAAGACAGAAACTTCAATGTATTTTATGGCCAAGCCTCAGAAGTCCTATATTGTGATTTCTGCAATATTTTATTGGTTACACAAGTCAGCACAATCCAGTCTTGAAGACCAAAAAGAGCTGAGAATCCTTGATTGGGGGGTCACATTTCTCAGCTTATATTTGATTTCTGGTCCACTATCTTAAAAGTAGGTACAGTAGTTGCTTAAGTGTACTTTAATGGAAGGATGAATTAACAAATGAAATGAAACTGAGGGGTGTTATAAATTATAAAATTTACCCAATCAGTACATAGTGCAAAACTCTCATAGGAATAGTAAAGGTCTCTCAGAACACTAAAAATAATCCTTTCCTCTTGGGTTTGACAGTCTGTTTTGGCTAAAGTCCATCTAGTAATGGTCTAAGGTAAACTATTGCTTAACTAATCCTTTTTTTTTTTTAGAATCCCAGACTGAGTAAACTTCAAGCTTCCTGAATAATGTCTGAGTCCTAGAGAGTTCTGTCCCTTCTCAGCTGCCTTCACTGTGACTCCCAAAGCTGCTCATTTTATTGAATTTAATTTGTTCCACATCCCCATGAAATCAACCGAGTCTTAAAAGTGAACAAAATGGTTCACAAACATGATGTCTACTTTGCCTCTTTATTCATTGGGGCCCCCTATAAAAGAAGAAGCACATGTGAGGCTTTGAACATGTCATACCCAAGGGTACACAAGTGAGGCCTTCTCCTCTCAGGGGCATTTTGTCATATAATTTAAAAGCTAGTATTTCTTACAGACCTATAATATGCTACAAAGCTGTTATTCTTGGCATGCATTTTTCTTATAATTTAGACCTGAGAACAATCCTATGATATTGTAATGATTATTAATATGCCTAGTATATAGAGTCAGGAAGATTCAGGAGGTAGCTGGAGGTCCCAACACTCTTAAGTAGAGAAGGTAGGACTGGAACCAGTATGTTTTGGCAATTATTCCCACACCTTTACCAGAGATGACCCTGCACATACTTAGCAGTCACCACTGACTAATCGGACAGTAATGGAGCAGGCCCTGGAGGCTTCTACTCACCCCAGCATCCATTACTCCTTCAGGTGATGGCTCAGGTTTGAGGCAGGATTATTTATCAAACAGTGTGAAAGTATTTGATATTCTGACACCAGTAGGGTTACCCCCGTAGGTACTGGGTGAGAACATCCCTACTCTGTCCGTGTCATCATGCAACCTTGAAATTATTAGTATCATGGGGCCCCATCATCCCAGTAGAGAAGGGAGTGGTCCAAGGGAACAGAGACAAGTCCTGCCTTACCCAAAGCTAGAGTTGTGGGCCACCCACTGCATTCTTGTCAATTTCTGCAAATGTCTAAGACTCTCTCCTCAAAGTCCTGGGATTAAGTCCTCAAGGAGAGCCTTCTTTTTGCTTGTATATTCTGTGATCATATAGGCAGTGAACAGTGCTCTTGCCTTGGCACAGCAGTATTACCCAAGCAGATAAGGGGCACTGCGGGGACCCAGTACAGACCACCAGTGAGTAATTACCCACTTGCTGCTCCAGTACAGCCCCCAGTCATGTTTGTTCAGCTCTGCAAGAAACGGCCTCAGAGGTCTCTTCATCTGCATTGCCAAACTCAGAGGCCCTGGTGAGGAGGGTCAAGATCTCTTTCTCTTATTTCAAAAAAAAAAAAAAAAATTATAACCAAAATGGTGCATTTCATTGGCTGTGTACACTAATTAAAATGCCCAATTTCCACGTTTTTGGACATAATTCAAACATTCATAAGTGGAAAAAAAACAGATAGAGAAAAACAAATACTGAATGATATCACTTATATGTGAACTCTTTAAAAAAAGAAAGAAAAGTTGAACTCATAGGAACAGAGAGTAGGTTGGGGGAAAAGGGAACATGTTGGTCAAAAGGTTTAAACTTTCAGTTATAAGATGATGAAGTTCTGAAGGTTTAATGCACAGCCTGGTGATATAGTTAAACATACTGTATTGCATACTTGAAATCTGCAAAGACAGTAGATCTTAAGCTTCCTCTCTCACATACAAAAAAAGGTAATTAAGTGAGGTGATGAATGTGTCAATTCAATCGAGTGTCATAATCATTCACAATGTACACATATCAAATCATCACGTTGCATACCTTAAGTACATACAATTTTATTTGTCAATTATGCCTCAATAAAGCTGGAGAGAAAATAAAGGGAATGCAAGGAAAGCTGCTTAAAAAAAAAGAAATTCCAAGACTGATACATGATAAATGAATTTTTAATAAATACCATTTTTTGGAGAGAAAAACTCTAAGAACACGGAGTCTAAGAAGGGAGGTGAAAGAAATTGGTATGTGCAATGGGAACATTGGCTTCCACATTCTGCACTAGCTTCTCCAAACTTCTCCTCTAGGAAGACTTAATGACCTTGTCAATCGCTCATTCATCTATTCAGTAAATAGGGCAATGGGCACTTAGTAACTGGCGCATGGATATTAGACTGACTGATGCTGTCTTCCCTGAACATTCATTGAACTTTACTCAGTTTACTTTACAGAGGAAGGAAGCCTGAGTGTGGGGAAGTGATACTCTCAGAGCATCATCTCCAATAAATGAAGGCAAAGGAGATGGTTCCTCCAGGGGCCAAGTCCTCTGGAGAAAAAGCTGCCACAAAACAGAAAAAAATGCCTGGCCAAATCCATGAATAATCACAATCTAATAATGCTTAATAGTGCCCTATGGGATAAGCCTAAAGAAATTCTGGGAGTAATAAAAAGGGTTCACATTAATGATAATTTAATGATCCTCCTCCTTGGCATATCTCTCTTCTTGATGTGGATAAGTTGGATTGCATTGGACAAACTTCCTCTATTTCTGCCACTTATGAAGCATTTGACCTTGGATAAGTCCCATCACTGTGTGCTTTCTTACAGTTTTAAAATCCTACAATAATACTTGCTGTGACATAGATAGTTGTGAAGAATCTTGTAAAGTATAGATGGATGGTCCCCTTGACTCCAATATATTTCCTGCTCATTCTCTCTGCATCTGGCTGGTGAAATGGGAATCCTAGAAGATTCATGGAGTCATTGTCATTATCCTGGAAGAACCAGACCACCAAAGAACCCAGAATTATGCCTACTGATATTTGCCTTGGAGTGTGCGGCTGCCCCAGGTAACACCAAGCCAAGCTAGGGCCAGGACAGATTTGGATAAGGAAACTTGACTCCTGGAATTTCTGACCAGCGAGCTAGGCTGGCTTACCAGGCCACTTAAATAGTGATGTGACTGAATTTATTAGATGATACTTACTTATTTCATAAAGTTTTTGTGAAGATTAAACATAACAATTGCATATAAAGTCCTTAGCACTTTATAGAAAGTGCTCTATACATGTTAACCTAAGATGGTTATTATCATGGAAATGAATACAAAGTGTTCATCTTATAGATTTGCACCATGATTTAGGAGTGGGATTAAAAATCTACTCAGCTTGTTAGCTAAATTATATTAGAAAAACTAGTCCTGTTTTAATCTGATATTCTGCAACACTTACATGAAAACGACTAAATAACATTTACTAGATTTCACATCACTCAACTACTTAAAGGTATATTTTCAGTTCTGTGTTTATGTGAATCCCTTAATAGCAGATAGTGTACAAGAGATGGAGGGATTGTCTTCTATGAATTGAGATAACTAATTAGCAAGACTTGGTCTTTGTTAGATTAATCGAAGTCAGAATGTGTTGACTTTAAGTGGATTCAATGCCTTCTCTTCTCCTCCCCCTCCTTTTTTTTTTTTTTTTTTAAGAAAATTGCTGATTTTCTTCAGCAGAATGCAACAGCCCATCTTCACATAGAAGGGGCAGCAATGAGTACCAATCAGGTGATTCATTTTCATTTGGGTGACCACTTTGCCTCTAGTCTTACCCTAAACATGAGCCTGCCTTCCTCCCTCCCTCCCTTCCTTTCTTCCTTCCTTCCTTCCTTCCTTCCTTCCTTCCTTCCTTCCTTCCTTCCTTCCTTCAAGAATGTTATAATGTAGGTAATAACTGGGCCTATATACTTTTTATTAAAAAAAATTTGTGTAAGTGGCTTCCTTAATTTATAGTTTAATATTACACTCTATTTTTACTCAGGCATATAAGACTTGCGTAACTGACAGAAAAATGTTCAGATCTTTAGCAAACTCTAAAAGAATGTATTATTACTTTAGTCTTTTTAAAAAATAAATAAAGAAGGGTCTACCTGATAAATTCTTAGAATTATGTTGCAGGTTAAAGGTTTTTTAGTATACATCTATACTTCTTTTTATTGGTTAATGACAATTCTTAGTTTTAGACTCTCAGGAAACTCAGTTAAATTTAACTCTGGTGGACATAATTTAATCTATGTTCCTGGTATATTCATCTCATATTTTATTCTAATTAGTTTCTAAAAGGTTATTCAAAACATAAATAAATATGTCTAATTGTCTTTTACATGTATTGTACTATTATTCCCTTTTGATTTATTCCAAATCTACTTTGGAAGACAGTGTGGTGTCAGTGGTTTGAAACAGCACTGTTCTTTCTTCATGTTTTCTAAGCCAATTGGCAGTTCCATATCCTAATGGGAATTCTGTTTTCAGGTCACACAGCTAGGAGTCCTGGTGACACCTACCTCTCACAGTTCTTAGGAGTGACAGAACAGGGAGGGAATTTTGTGCTTGGCACTGCAGTCTTTCAGATGAACTGAAGCTCAGCAGAGGGATTAAATGAAGATCACCTGGTAGACCAGCAGGCCTGGGCCATGGCTTCTCTTCCTCTGTGTGGGTCAGGCAGCAGCTGAACTACACAAAGATTTAATGGTCATAGAGGAATTGCTATTTATTCTCTTTTCTTCTTGTTTTCCCCTGGCTTCCTTGTTTTTAAGACGTAGAAAGGACTTTTAAAATTCTTTCCATATGCTGCCTTATTTCTCTTATATTTGGCCTATGGTTCTCTATTTACAACTAAAGGAAAAGAAAAAGGGCTGCTCCCAGTCATTCTGTGAAAAAACATTAGACTTGTAAACAGCATAAGAGTTTTAAAAAACCACTTTCTGGTCTTCTATCTATTTTGAGGACCCTCAAAGTGAAGAAAGTCAAACTTGGTATTAAATAACCACCCAGGATGTGGCTATCAGCTTGAGGTGTTAAGAGAAATGGTTTATAAAAAGCCTGGTTAAATATAGGAAGTACAGTTGCATTCCAGGTAACCCGAGATTTGAACATCCAATATGACTTTAATGGAGGCAGTCTATTTGGCCCATTTTCACAGATATATAATATATTGTACCTATTTTAAGGTCTGTCATTTTTTTCTTCTTAGCTATTTCTCAACTAGACCAGCAAATACTTCCTCCAGCCTTATTCACGCTCTGTTATTATCTGTTCATGTATCCCCCACCTTAATGTTTTCCTTCCTAAAATAAATACGTAAATACATTCTTAACTATGGTACATATTCCTAATGTTAAGGAAAACCACAAAACATTAAATATTCTATCACCAGAATCTAAAACCTGAGTGTTTTCAGTCTTTTTTTTAAATTAAAATAGTAATTTTAATGTAATAGTCTGTGTAGAATTTTCAGACATTCCAATATTCTTTAATTTTAACTCTCTTAAAAATCTATTTTTTTTTCTCTGTAGGGTGGGGCTTTAATTTCTCTGGGGCTCTGTTTCCCCATCTGTCAAATGGGGCCACTACCGGTGTTGCAGGTGGTTATAAGGATTGAAAGGTAATCTACATCTGATTCCTGGCACATACTAGTAGACAGTGGCTAACCCATAAAAGCATTACTATCTTGTATTTGCTTTTCTATTCAAGCAGTCCTGGGTCATGAAGGGCCAGACCCCACCACAGTCGTAGTCCACTCACCCCACAAGGCCAGAAATACTGTGGCTAGGTGAGCAGCAACTGATAATTTTAGAATACACTTGGCCAATTTCTCTGATCTCACTGCTATAGATAGTCCCTGGTTTCGTCCAGGTTTGAATTTCACTGTGGCCACAGGGGTAGAAAAACACATTATTTGATTGCAAGGAGAAGTAAGAGACTGTGTGTCAGGATGCTTTTCAAATCAACTCACCTCTCCTCAAAGATGCTCCTTCCTCCTTAAAATATACGGCTTTAGAAGCATTTTGGCAGCATCCATGTTTGACATGTCAGAGGGCAAAGTGCATGCAGATGTAATATCACCGAGTGGTGTAATCCGAGTGTGCATGAAAAATAACTGCAGAGGGCACGCCTCGAACCCCAGGGAACCATTTTGCCATGGGCCCTGACAGCACCTCAAATAAGCACCTTACTTAATCTCCCCTGTTGATTCCTATCTGCGCCCAGTGATTTCATGCAGCTGCCATCTGCTCACCAGTTAGGGCATGTTGTTTGAGACTGTGCTATAATAAGATCCAGGGTCTCTGATGGTAACGTATGCTTGTTGAAGAGATGGAGCAAGACCCTAAGGAAATGTGGGAGGGAGCCAAAAGGTGAACTTTATAGCCAGCATGGCTGGGTTAAGCTTCTATTTTATTTAACTTTGTAACCCCAGGGCTTGACATGAAAGCATGCCCCATAAACACTGGTGATAAAAATGACTGAGCGACTGCCCAAAAAGAGTTAAGCATTTCCACCCCTGGGCAACAGTGATTATTTTCATAGTCTTTGGGTCTATTTTATATATATTTGTGATTTGTAGAGTGTAGATGAGATAGATTCCTTTATTCCTCATTCATCAGACAAGTATTGAGTGGTCACTCAGTCCAAGGTCTGGTGACCTTTGTACCTGGGGAGTTAAACACATAACCAAGGACACAGGTACACTGGACAAATGTCAAAGGCGAGAATGAACAAATCAGGTCCAGGAGAAGAATAGCCGCATCTGTGGGAAAATGAACTGCGTGACAGGCATGGAACTAACTCTTCTGCCATCCATCAGGGTCTGCAGAGGCGTCCCGGCCAAGTTCAACACTCTCTGCCCTGGCCAAGTTTAACAGATAGACTTGGAAAACTTCTTGGGCCACTGTGGACTAGGGCTGCCCTGAATGAGTTTCATTTCAGCTTCAGAGTCTTTGAGAACCATGGGATGTTCAGTCTCAGAGGGACCCAAGAGATCGAGGACAGGTGGGGAAACTGAGGACTAGAGAATGGCTACCATTTAGCCTCAGTCACGGAGGAACTGGAGACAGAGTTAGGACAGAGTTAGGGCTCCAGCATGTTGAGTCATCTATACTTTACCCAGTGGCATCCACAGGACCTCCCCTGTGCACTGTAGGAGCTCATGGGCTTACACTGTGGAAGAACTCCAGTAAAAGAAGTAAAGTCTGAGAGGCAGGTGCAATTTGGATCTGTAGGGCATATAGATCCTGATAGAGAATGTGGATTTTTATTCTAAGTGGAATATAAAGCCATTGGGTATGTGTGTGTGGTGGGGGGAGGGGGGTCGGCGAGGGGCAGTTGTATTAGTCAGTTGGCTTCCTATATCTTATTCTGTGATTCAAGCATAGAGGTGTTGGCTACATGAGAAGTGAAAGGGGACAAACCCAATCAGCAAGCACATTTCAAGACTCTGCTCATATCACATTGGCTAGTATCTCATGGGCAAAAGAAAATCACATGACCAATGCCAAAACCCCAGGATGAATGAAGTTCACCCCACCCACCACGAGGCCATGGCAAAAGTGGTCACATCTGGTATTCTTGTTACTTGGCCAGGGCAGAGAGTGTTGAACTTGGCTGGGGCACATGGCCTCTGCAGACCCTAATGGATGACAGAGAGTTCCATGACTGTCACACAGTTAATTTTCCCACAGACGCAGCTATTCTTCTCCTGTTCGGCAGGGCCAAAGTGCTCATGCTATCCGTGGTTCACAGGAAACTGGCAGTACAGTCCCAGGCACCCAGAGTGCCCATCAGGATCAAGGCTACCAGATGGTTGATCACTACCAACCCATACACTCTTCCCCTGGCCTCTCAGCACCAGCCTCATCCTGCCCTATTTTGGACCAAACTAGGTCAGCTTTCTTGAAGGACTCTGCTTTAATGAGTAGCCAAGCCACCCACAATCATCTAAACAGAAGGATGACCTTCAACAAATCACAGGCAGCTCGTGCCCCCCTAACTCTGGCCTTTGCCAGTCCTTTGGCTTTGTCAGAGACAGCCCTTCTCTAGCTCTGGTTGGGAGAAGAGACACATTATGGACCTGCCCAGTAGCCTCCTCAGGTCTGGTACAGGGTTTGGTCTCACAGTGGCTCAAGTCAAGGCTGAAAGAAGGGGTGTGCTTGCTTTCCTTGGCAGGGTTCTGACACAGGCACATTCCTCATGGTGTTAAATACAACGTACTTTTCCAAATCGGAGGACCCACATTGCCCATTGTATTTTATCTGTTACCTAGCCCCTGACTCACCCTCAACTCTGGTCTTGGGAATAGTTGAGGAAAAAAAAAAAAGAAGGAGGAGAAATATATGAGGAGGGTGTGGCAATGGGGGGTGGGTGTCTATGAAAATTTATGTGCTGAAAAACAGCTGTAAAATGTTTAATGTTTCAATGAACATTTTATGTTTACAATAAAAAAATCATCCAGCCAAGAAGGTCTTTAAAATGTTACATTTCTAAGCAGATTCAAGAAAAAGAGGCAAAGTGAGGACATTCCTACCAACCCCTCTATGGAGTGACCCCCACACACTAACCACTAAAAGGAGGCCCCTCCATGTGGTGTGTTTTAGCACCAGCTCAATCCTGAGTGGGAAGAGAGGGAATAATGGCTATGATCCACTGGGAGACTGGCAACAAGAATGAAAAATACGCTCATTTTTCGCAAAGCCAAGTACCCGTGGCATGAAGCCTTGGAAACTCGGGCTTTGCAAGTGGAGGTGGAGGGAGTGAGGGCAGATGCCCCACTCAGCCAAAAGCTTGCTAAGAGATTTGACTGCAATCAATCAGTCCACCAACAGGAACTGATCAGGTGCCACTGGGCCGAGGTCTTCCAGGAAAGAGCCTGGCTCAAAGGACTCTGGCTTTGACAGAGAGAAACAGGTTCAAGTCCAAACTCCACTCTGCACTGGCCCCTTCTCCTGAGGTAAGTTCATCAACCTCTCAGGACTCCAATTTATTCATCAATAAAATGCAAGTGGCAAGCATCACTGGCCAGTTCCAAGAAAATGGTATGTGCTGGGGAACAGGAGTTGGGGAAACCAGATAAGGGGATGAAGTCGGGTCAGCGCAGGCTGTGAGTATCAGGTGGAGAAATTAAGACTTGATGTGGTAGAAAACTAGGAGCTGTGAAAGCTTTGAGAAAAATGTGAGTTTTGTTCTTTTTTGCTTAATGGATGACTTCAGTCAAGTGTGAGTTTTCAGGCCAAGAAGTCAGTTTTACTTTTTATCTCTGTTGTAATTCATATTTTCCTCATTGCTTTCAGGTAATAGAAATGCAGGAGAGCCCACAACCACTTCCTAATCTTTTCCTTTCTTACTTCCTCTGCATACAAGGCACACGCAGCTACTAAAACACATAATTGCAAACCAAGAGCACACCTTCCGTCTTGAGCCTGTGAGCTTTACCAGTCCTGCTCCTTCTACTTATTACAGCCTTCCAACCCTCTTCTCCTTTTAGCAAACTCCTACTCAGGCCTCGAAGTCCAGCTCCAATACCACCTTCTCTGTGTGAATGCTCCTTACAGTGGCTCTGAGAGCACACAATGCTCTCTTGTACCTCGACACTCATCACACTGCCTTAAAAAAATCTCTTTTTAAATTCTGAAGCTTCTTCAGGGTAGCTAGAGACTTCATCATCTTGGTATCCCTTGAGTGTAGCTCAGGGCATGATGTGGAGTAGGTCCCCAGGAAATTCTGTTGGTGAATAAATGAATGAATGGTGGAAAACAGTTTCCTTTTTATGATGGCAGGAGATGGGACCTCTGGCCTCTGAGAGACAAACGGGGCCAGTGTTCCCCTTCTCACCTCATGACTGACAGCTCCCATCCACAGCAAAAAGACACCCTGTGGGCTCCTGAGCAGGAAGTGGGGGGCTCTCCTGTGACAGCCTTCACCTAGCCCTAGAGCAGATAAGAATCAGGGACTGACTGGCTGTGCTGTTTAGCAAGGAAGTCTTTTAGACTTCAAGAGAAAGATGCTCAGGTGTGTCCTCCAAGGAGAAAGGTGGGCGTTTCCTTTGGGGGCTGGTGCAGTTCACTTCCTGCTCATGAACTCAGGGGTGTGGTGTGGACTCTGTGTTTCTTTTTGGGAGGGAGGGGGGTTTGTTCTTGGGAGACTCTTTCTGTTGTCCCAGAAGCCAGGGCCCTCTTTCCTCTCTTTGGAATGCCCAGTACGTGGCCACTGCCCAAATGGACGCCATGCCAAGGAATCACTGTGAACCACGAGAGCCACAGTGGTGGCTGCTCACTGGACAATTTAAAATGAATCCCCACAGGGTTTCGCAAGAACATCAGATACAAAAGAGATGAAGGATGGAAACTCACACGATAAATGCAAAGTGAAAACAAAACTGTGTCACGGAACCCCATGGGAACTGAAACCATGGGGCAGAGAGCTCTAAGTCTCCAGACACAAACAGTTTAACCTGGTATGAGTCACCAGGGCAGTCGGAGGGAGCACTGGGAGGGAGCAAAGGCCCACTCCGAGGGGTCCACACCAGTGCTTGGGGAGCCTCTGCACTTTCCCTTTCCTAGAGAACTTCTTCATTTGAATAAGAAGAAAAGAGGACCTGCTAGGCTCTGGCCGATACTCCAGATACAAATAGCCAATGAGTTTCACAATCACTCTGTCTAGGAACAATGATCCATCCGTTTGCAGCCATGGTCTCCCTGCCCAGAGCTGGAATTTGTATTCTTTCCTCCTGCCACGCATCACCAGAGGCCACACTGGAATCCCACACTGCTTTGGTCCTACTCTACCATCAGTAAAATGAAACTCTGAGCACATCACTTATCTCTCTATATATAAAAGCCTAAGAGATCATTGCAACTGAATGGACGACCAAATAGGCTGTGTGGGGTGACCAGGCTGGCAGGGTGGTTACTGAGGGGCAACCAAACTACTGAGCAGCAGGCTGCTGTGTGGGGAGACCAGGCTGGCAGGGGGGGTTATTGAGGAGCAACCAAACGACCGAACAGTAGGCTGTGTGGGGCAACCAGGCCCACAGTGGGGGCAGTTGGGGGCGACCAGGCTAGCGGGGGGGGGGGGGGGCAGTAAGGGGTGATCAGGCCAGTGGGGGGAGCAGTTAGGGGCAACCAGGCCGGAGGGGGGGGCAGTTGGGGGCAACTAGGCTGGCAGGGGTGGCAGTTGGGAGTGACCAGGCCAGCAGCGGGGGAAGTTAGGGGCAATCAGGCAGGCAGCAGGTGAGCAGTTAGGAGCCAGTGGTCCCAGATTGAGAAAGGGATGTCTAACTGCCAGTTTGGATCGGGCCTACACCAGCAGTTGAATATCCCCCGAGGGGTCATGGATTGGAGAGGGTGCAGGCTAGGCTGAGGGGATCCCAACCCATGCACGAATTTCGTGCACTGGGCCTCTAGTCTATAATAATAAAAGCATAATATGCTAATTAGACCAGACACCCGAACAGCCTTCCAGACATCTTTCCGGACGAAGCCGGGGCTGCAAGGGCCAAGCCCCTTGCACAAATTTCGTGCATCAGGCCTCTAGTTTATCTACAAATTATTATATACCATTCAGTATAATATCAGAAAACATTCAAAGAAATGGGAATGAGAATGGGTTGAGATGAAAGACAAAAGTAAACAGAAACTGAAATATTTCCTTCCTATGTTCTAGTGCAGGGGACTTAGGGAAGCCAGATTAAAAAAAATAATAATAAAAAATACAGGTTGCCTAGTTAAATTTGGGACACATTTTTGCTAAAATATTATTCATTGTTTACCTGGAATTCAAATTAAATGGACATCCTGTATTTTTACTTGCTAAATACAGCAACCCTAATAAGCCAGCAAATGCTTTCTGTTAAAGGCCACAGTAAATGTTCCCAGCTTGGTGGGCTAGCTGGAGTTTGTTGCAACCACTCATCTCGGCCACTGTAGTGTGAATGCAGCCCTAGGCAACTTCTAAACAAGTGGGATGGCTTTGTTCCAATAAAACTTTATTGATGAAATAAGTGGTAGGCTGCAGTTTGCTGACCTCTGCCCTACTGGATCATCATTGGTGCATCTCACTTAGGAGAGCCCTGGTCTGTAAAAGACCATGGCCTGCATTTGCACAGTTCTCCAATAACATAATACAGAAGAAAAATAAACTACTGTCTTGTATTTTCTCTGGGGGCCGGTGAGCAAGCAGAGAATGGTCACAACAAGACCTTGTGTAACAGGGGAAGGTTAAAAGCCTAAAAACAGGAACATATTAGATACACACACACACACACACACACACACACACACACACACACACACGGAGAAATTGCTGCAAGCAAGATACTGGCTCTGGTGGGCCTGTATTCAGTGCATCAAATTAAATGCTTCCCCTGCCCCAATTGCTAGTGATTCCATCGGCCAACTGGCAGCCATAACAACCCATTAACCTTTTTGCCAAATCAATTCCACCAAGTCCCCTTCCAGCACTAAGAGGAATTAAATGACGCCCCCACGCCCTTGCGGAGATGCACCTTCTCAGTTACCACACACTGGAATCCCCCTCTGCACCTGAACTCTGAGTCCTTGCTCCTCAGCTCTGCAACAGCGGCCTCTGATCATCAGAGAGCACAGGAACCCCCGGTTTCCTGAAGCTGTTTGCCCTCTGCTGTGCAGCCCCTGGGTACAGAGGTCCAAGCAGAAGGCGACTGCCAGCCACTGTTAGCAGTGCTATCTGCACAAATCATATTGCATTTGCTCTGAGCCAGATGGAGCTGCTTCATTGAACTTCCAGGAGCCCCCTGGATGGGCAATTTCACGCAGAAACATGTAGGCATAGCGAACATCATCACTGTAAACACCCCGAGGACCCCAGTCCTTCCAACATAGCCAGTGGCTTTGAGGCATCTTTCTAAGAAATGGAGAACTCAGAAGACGAAATGGTTCTCTAACTCAGTGGCATTATGTGGCATAGGGGCTGATGCAGGGGGCAGCTGTGCTTGGGGTCAGTGAGACGCAGCAGAGGGACCCCGTTGGTCAGTGATGTGGTGGAAGGTAGTGACAGGGGAGGCACAACTCAGTGCTCAGCTCTGGAAGCAGTGTCTCCTTTGGGGGTACAATTTGTAGAACCTCAATTTACTGAAGTGTGTGTACAACAGGAAATGCACAATGTTGCTGTTCTGACCCCAATTGTTTAAAAATACATTCCCCGTGTCTTATGTTGTGAGGGGTCTCTCCACAGCCAGCCCAGCCCAGTCCTCTGCTCACCACGTCTACTGTCATCCAACTCACTTCTAGGGAACTTTCCCAGACACTAGAACTTATGAGGGTGGGTAGTTTGCTTTCTCAAAGTACATGGCACACAGTAGGCTACTCAGTGTTTGTTTCCTAAACATGGCCTTGATCCTCTTCACCACAGTAAATGTGGAGGAGACTGTCTGGGTACCAGCAGCAGTCTTTTTTTGTTGTTGTTACTCCTCACCCGAGTATATTTTTCCATTGATTTTTAGAGAATGTGGAAGGAAGGGGAAGAGACAGAGAGAGAAAAACATTGATATGAGAGAGGCACATCGACTGGTTGCCTCTCACACAAGCCCGACCAGGGCTGGGGATCGAGCCTGAAACCAAGGCCTGTGCCCCTGACGGGCCATGGGCTGACACTCTGTCTACTGAGCCAAACCAGCCAGGCCCCAGTACAAGTCTTACCAGCTTGCTCTGACCAATTTAAGCAAACATCCTTCCTTGAATCCCCACAAAGAATGGTCTTTAGGATCACACATTCATTCAGCAATCACCTTTGGAGCCAAGTACTTAAATATCCAGAAGAAAAGTCATAGCCTCGGCTTTGGAGGTCAGTGAGGCTGGGGAGGTCACAGTGAGGCTGAGGATCACCAGGGTACAGAGGTGACTGCTGGCCAGCCTCCAGTTGTACAAACTTGCAGAATGCTGACGGCTGTACTCTGACACCAGAAAAAGTGCCATCATCCAGGAAGCTGTGGCTTCTGGTTATTGAATTTGGTCACATCACCCTATGTCTTCCTAGGGCCAGGGCTAACTTGGCAACACAGGACATGGCATTTAGGGGTTCCCAGCGATGAGGGCAAGGGAATAGCACAGTCTAATGGGTACAAAGACATTAAGAGTGGGACATTTAGGGAAATTTTCTGTCCACTCCCTGTCTCTTGATCTTCGGGATGAGGGCAGGTGACTGTGTGGTTAAGGTCGCAGGCTCTAGGGCCAGACAGCCCTGATCTGAGCCCCTGTGGCCGCTGTCTGCACACCTCAGACGGACAGGTCTCACTTGGCTCACCCACTGCCCAGGTCAGCCAGAAAAGCAAATGAGATCATTACAGCGAGAAAGCTTCAAAAACCATGAAGTAAAATAAAAAATGTGAAGGACTGTGAAAGGACTAGACAAATGAGCAGCTGATTTTGAGCATTCATGAACTTGTCTAATAAAAGTGAGCAAAAGACATATTCATACTTTAATATGCCAATAGCCCCAAAGCAGTGGATGCCTGACTATTTAAAAATTCCTTTTATTCTATGCCATGTAATGAAACTGGTCAATTGAAGCCGATTTTCACTTGTAAATGCCAGAGTCAAACATTGGGAGAATCTACAGATTCTACGCTACACATAAATTATTATAACAATGAACAAGCAATCACGGCAATGACCGTTTCATCCAGTGACCAGAGCACATTTAATATGTACCATTCGGAAGGGGGGAAATTACCTATTCAACTCCAACAGCTCCTGAAACTTTAAAATGACTGCCGTCTCCTCTCTGTGACATGAGTCACACACACACAAGGGCTTAAACATGTCACTTTTACCTACTAGAATGGGTTTTCAGAAAGACATAATCAGAGCCTCTCACTTGCTGGCAGTTGGCAGCTGCCACTTAGGAGCCCACCTTGCTTTGCTTCAGGCCACACAAGGCAGCCAGGCTCTGACAGTGAGGTCCCTGCTATGTTAGAGCTCACAGAATCACATCAGCACCTTTTGCCTGGGAGGGGGAAGCCGGATTAAAAACAATAAATACTGATAAAGGAAAATGACTGACTGGGAACTCCTGGCCTTAGGGAGGGGCGGGTGACATAAGAGAGTGACCTGGAGACAAAGAACCTGGCCACACCCTTGAGACTTACAGCATTTATTTCTCCTGCAAATGCACTGGGCACAGCTCTGCATAACAGAAATTGGGCAGGAAGAACCACCAGAGTCAGCAAGGCATCAGTCCATTACCTACAAGACCTGGATTTTTATACCATTTTATTCTCTTTATAAATTTAATTTAATTACTTTGAGGCCCCTACTCATCATTCTGCAAATCTAGTATCTACTCTGGAACTTGTTTTGTGGGCCCCTGTGACTAAGGCAATAATAAAATGAACATTAGATTACCAAAAAACATTGTGGCATGGTCAACATGGCTCAATGGTTGAGCATTGACCTATGAACCAGGAGGTTGTGGTTTGATTCCCGGTCAGGTCACATGCCCGGGATTGTGGGCTTGATCCCTAGCATGATGTGTGCAGGAGGCAACTCATTAATGATTCTCTCTCATTACTGATGTTTCTAGCTCTCTCTCCCTCTCTCTTACTCTCTGAAATTAATAAAAATATTTTTTTTAAAAAAAAGAAAAACATAGTAGGCCATGGATAATCATTAGTTTACGTACATGTCCATTTGTGTGTGAAAATCTGAGGCACCAATGGTGACTGGGGACTATGAGGAAAGCTGTAGAAGCTGTTGGTGCCCTGGTCATATCTCCTTTTATCAGCCACTATTCCATCTCCCAGGTTTTACAACCTTCTCTGGAGAATTTTCCTTGGCTGATGTCCTTGTTCCCCTTGCCCAAGATACCTGGGAAGATACAGCCTTCACCAGGAGATGGTCCAGCACTGCTTGATGAAAGGGGGTGGAGGGGTGTGTACAATAGCCTGGCCCTCTGCTCAGTTTAGGAGTTTAGGACAGCTCTGAGGTCCAATTTACACTGCAGAGCCTCTCCCTCTTCAAGCATCAGGCCAAAACTAGACATCACTTGAAATCACATCTTCTCTTCATGTCTTTACCCTTCCTTACCTGGTCTCCTCACCATTATAGGTTTCTCCTGAATACACTCCATCAATAAAGCATGCAGCCAAATCCCTATCTTAGCTCTGCTTCTGGATGACTCAACCTAAGACCCAGAGTTAACAGAATCAACAAAGACCGGACTCTCTTGAGGTTGGTTTACCAGTTGTCTGACAGATAAATTGAGAAGTCAGACCTATTGAGAGGTAAGAAGAAGAGACCAAGTGGGTACAGAAATTATGGGTAAACAAGAATGCATTCAGATCCCTCGCCAAGTGGTGGGAGGGGCACTTGCGTGGATTCTGTCCAGACAGCACAGGGTGTGGAGCATTCTGGGATTACCAAGGCTTTGATCTGACACAACTCCTAAAGTAAAGCGGGTGGGGGAATCTTGGCATTCAATCTGCAACATTCTGTGAAGTCAGAAACTACTGGTGACATTGTGAAGTAGGACCTGTCCATAGGCCTGGTACTGTGGTGGCCAATGCAGGCATGGTGACTCCTTGAGAAGATGAAGATGCCAAGAGAGCAGGGGATCTGTCTGCTCTCTAACAAGGACAGGGCAGGCCTATGCCTGCAGATACTAAAAGGTGACTGGTGACTGTGTGCTCTGAACATCTGGATAGCTGAGTGTAAAATTGGGAGGTTTATAGTAAACATCTAAATGACTCCTGGAGTCAAAGCATCTCAAAATGGGATACAGCCTCTGTATCAGTCAAGGTTCTCCAAAGAATCAGAATCAATAGTATAGAAACATATTTATTAATTAGAAGAAATAGGCTCATGTGATTATGGAAGCTGAGAAGTCCCGATATCTTCAGAGCAGCTAAAGACCCAGGACAGTCCAATGGTGACTCTGTCAGCCTTTTCCTCTATTCAAGCCTTTAACTGATTAGACGAGGCCCACCCACATTAGACACACCCAGAATAATGTTTGAGCAAATATCCGCATACCCCATAGTTCAGTCAAGTTGACACATTAAATTAATCATCAGTGCCTTAGTTACATATAAACCATCTCTGCCCTCAAGTTCAAGTACTAGTAGATCAAAGGACTGACATATTTCCCAAATAAATACAGAATTAGCTCTGTTGACTAGAAATACCAGCCAATAGCCCTTAAGATTAAGAATGCAAAAGACAAATAGGTTCACTAACACAACAAATAGTCATGAAATCTGATTAGGAATACTATGGGAAAAGATTTATGGGCAAAATAGATATGCAAATATTAAAGGCAAGTTCAAGACTTCAGAGACTATACTGAGACATACATGGAGGGGAAAATGTTTTCTTCTTCAGTTCCCTTACAATCCTTATAAAAAACAACAAGTCTTGCTTTAATCCTTTTTTTGTTTTTAGCACTTACCACTCCAATTTCAGAGTCAGCAGCAATCATAAGTATCGTACTAAAATTTAATACCACTGTTTTTATTATATTTATTTTTATGGATGTCTTGCATTTATGACAAATGATTCTGGTCTTCCATTTCCATTTGTAATAATATAAAACTTTCCTTATAAATAGCTGTACATAATAATTCCAGTATATAAAAAGATAAATTTAAACCAAATAATATAACAGAAGAGCAAATAAGACAAAAACTGTAAAGGTAGTATAAAGCTAAAGCTTCGGAAATACTGTTTCACATTATAAAATCAATAGTAAAATAGGCCAGGTTAGGAATATCTCAACTAATTTCCATAGACTTATTTCTATTATATTGAAATTAACTAAAGAATTTGAGTCAAATTTTTTCAAAGTCAGATATGCCCACACCATGTCCAGGTGGTTAACTGAATTAAGTGTAAAGATTTACTTTCTGATTAAAAAAATAGCCAAGAATATTGACTTGAGCATATTCCAGTTATCATATCTATATCAGATCACCAAAAACCTTAGAGGTGTGGAACAACCACTTATTCTGTCCATGAATTCTGAGAGTCAGGGTTTTGCAGAAGGCACCAAGGGGACAGTCTGTTCCTGCCTCACAACATTTAGAAGCTGGAATCAACTGAAGGCTCAGTTCTTCACTTAATGCCTGGTGGTTGATGCAGCCGCAATTCCTCCCTATGTGAGCCTCTCTGTGCAGCATCTACGCCTGAGCTAGACTGAGCTTCCCCACGGCATGGCAGCCTGGTTCCCAGGGTAAGCATCCATGAGTGAGACAGACCCCTACAGAAGCTATATCCCTTTATCACCTAATCTCACAGGATCTGCAATGTTCCTTGGACCACATTCTAATTCATTAGAAGAGAGTCAGTAAAGGTGACCCAGATTCAGGGATGGGAGAGTGGAATTAGATTCTACCTTATATTGGAAGAATGTCAAAGAATTTGCAGGCAAATGTTATAAAACCACCAACAAAAGAGGGAAACTACCCCCAGCCCCTGCATCCTGGCTTTATCTGCCTCTTCTTACAGTCTTTCCACCCAATAACGATCACAATGGTGCTTGACCACACACATTATTACCTGGCTGCAACATTGGGGTGCTTTATGCTATTTGTTCTCAATTTCAAAGTATTGACCTTCACAACTAAAAAAGTCTAAGGTAATGAAAAAGAAAAAAAGGTGATAAAGGAACAGGTGAGAACGGAATGAGGGTTTGGAAAAAAGAAATTAACAGAGAGGAAAAAAAGAAAGAGAGAGGTTTATATTCCTTTTCTTTGTAACAAGTCGGCATTGAAGCGCTGGGTATTCAAAGGCATCTGTGCCAGATAGATTTCCCGAGGAGACAGTGTTAGCATGCATCTTTGAAGTCATGCATTTTATAAAAGGGTTCGGAAATCATTGAGCTAAACCTAAAAAAATAGAGCAATTGGCATCTTAATGTCAATGTGTCTCTTCTCTTTGCTCCAAAGTTCTAAACTCAGCTCCAACCTCAGACACGTCATGCTGACATGTCAAAAAACAGGCACTAACTCTAATAAATATAGGCAATAAAATATTAACCAAGGTATGGGCTTATCTGAAAAGAGACAGTAAGTACTCCTGGGGCATACAGAGCCCAGTCAAGCCAAATTCATTTAAAAAACAACACAACAACAACAACAAGCAAATGCCATCCTACCAATGACACCAAATAATTTCTACATTTTCTCAAACAATTTCTACAGTGACACCAGCATCAACTGTTCTGCAGTTGATTTGAAACTACAAGTTGGGTGACTTTGCTAATGAAGATAATTTATTCCAGAGAAATAAACAGAGGGATCAGAATGTTTAAATCACTGTCGACTTTCTATTTTTCCTATGGCTACTGAGTCCCCAGTACTCATTAATTCCCGGTGGTTCCCCAGTGGGACAGATGCCCCAAATCCCATATAATAAGCCAAAAAGGCTATTCATGTTTTTCCCTAAACAATTGATTTCTCCTGGACTCCTGTGAGTGAGTCTTAAGCAGTATCTTAGTTATGAAGTTGGTCACCCAGCAGAGCCCAGTACATGAATTATAAGAACATGTTGGGAGGAATAGAGGAAGGAAGGAGGGAATGAGAGAATACATTTCTGTTGCTTTAAGCCGCCCAGTTTGTAGTACTTCACTACAACAGCCCTAGAAAACCAATATAGCACATTAATGCAACAAACACCTGTAAAACAAACCTACTATGTGCCAGCGCTCTCTACTAGGTGCTCAGCCTCTCGAGATGAAAAGGGGAAAGAAATAAAACACACTGTTACCCTTGAGGAACTCTCAAGGGAAAGACACATGGATGAAATATGTCTGGAAAACTCTACACACACATAAAACCTCATCAAATCATTTTCACTGCTCCCCAGAAAACGTCTCCTTGAGGGTTCAGGAAATGGTGGTGTAACATTTATTCAGAGCTTACAGAGTGTAGTTTTCAATCCCAAGGGCGATGAAATGATTTTGATATAAGCCAAGATGAAAATGCATGGAAATGTTTTCCCATATCCAGGGATTTTTGTCATTTCACTAGGGGAACTCACAGGAGTGGCTCTGTTTCTCCGAATTTCCCAAACCAAGTGGCTTTGACCCACCCTACTGAATAACGTAAGGTCATGCCAGTAACTCTAATAGTTTATTGTAATGATGATGCTCATGGTGGGTACCATGTGCTAAAACTATCTGCTTAACTTCCAGGGGAAAAAGGTGCATAAATAAATGAAGAAAATTGTAATTATTCTTATGAATCGCTGCTAAAGGTTACATCAATGCAAACTTTCATTTTCATGGAACACAATAGAAAATCTAAACTACAAGTTGACACAGAGATAACAGAATCTAAGTACCTAATTAGCTGGGATTTTGTTCATGTCTGGTAACCACAGCCCCAAGAAGAGAACCCGATCTGTGACAGGCACTCCCTAAAAATTTAATGACAGATTATAACCAAAGAGGTGAGATCCAGACTAAGCAATGTGGCAAAGACGAGTTAGGTCTTCACTCAACTGTTTCCCTCTTCTTGAACATCCTCAATTCTTGCCCATGGAATGGGGTGGACATGCTGCTTCTAGGCCTGGCCCACAGAACACCCCATATGGTTTTGTGTTTTTTCTTCTTTCTCCTCTGCTGGGCCTGGACAAGAGGGTAGTGATGATATGAGAGGTCCTAGGGGGATGGACGGTGAAGCTCCTGGATGGCTAAAGTCTAGGTCCCTGCATGACCCACAATAGGCTGTAACTAACCCTATAAATAATTCCTACTTACCAGCCCTACCCCCACTCTCTGGTAAATACCAGTCTCAATCTGTTCTCTGTATCTATACGCTCTTTTTAAAACTTTCACTTAAAAATTTTTAATGCTTTTTTATTGATTTCAGAGAGAGGGAGGGAGAGGGAGAGATGAAGAGGGATAGAAACATCAATGATGAGAGAGAATCATTAATTGGCTTTCACTGGGGATCAAGCCCACAACCCGGGCATGTGCCCTGACTGGAATTGAACTGTGACCTCCTGGTTCATATGTTGAAGCTCAACCACTGAGCCACAACGGTTGGGCTATTTTAATTTTTACGATTCCACACGTAAGACATATCATATAGAGTTTGTCTTTCTCTTAATATACTAAGTCCTTAGTATATTAAGGATTAAATGTTAAGTCACTGAAATTTTGGGGTTATGTTACATGAACCAGCTTAGTCTGACTGATAAAAGAAACAAAGAGCAAGTTCCATTTGGCCGAGATGGGAACGCATGTGGCACCCAAGTCAGGAGTGATCCCACAGGGAGCGCCAATGGCCAGGGCAGCAGAGAGGCGGTGGTCCTTATAGAGCGCCTCTCAAGATCTCTGAGATGTAGACTAGGGGACCTGAATGGGGATAAAAGAAGATGGGGGGAAAGCATGAATGAATATGATGAAGCTGGAAGAAGAGAAAAGTGCAGATGAGACCAAGGCAGCAGATGCATTTTGTGGCATATGTTCACTGTGACTAGAGCCTGCAGCAACTGGCACCAGGCAGTCACCCTACCTCTCCCGCCTGGGTCCACAGGGGGGAAAACTTTTTAGCAAAGGTCTGGGACAAACATGGGAAAGGACCTGGAAGCAAGAGGCTTTGCTTTGTGGCGCTGGGATGTTTCAAAAATGTCCTAGGTGATTCCAATGTGTTGCGAGTTGAGAAGCACTGCTGGAGAGGGAACTGATTCCAAAGCACATGCTCTTTCATTATGGAGTACAGTTCTAACATGAGTGGTTTGGACTGCCCTGAATGTCACACTTAAGATGTCTAAAGAAAAGAAAACGCGGTCCTTTCCTGCCTGGGACAACACGTTGTCAGTCCATGGCTAAACAGCATATGCCCTTAAACATCCTAATATATGTAAAGAGCTAGGTGGCGTCACGACCGAATGGGTGACAGTCACCATGAAGTGCATGGAGCACCTCTCGGCGCCCCCTCTCCCCCAGCCCCCAAGCCGCTCACCATGAGGGGGGACTGGGGACTGTTGAGCAGCGGTGGCGGGCTGCTTCGTGGGGTGACCGTGAGCTTAGCGGAGCAGTCACCCAGGCGGCAGGGAGTTTTGCAAAGCGGTCACAGGGTGGGGGAGTTTTCCGGAGCAGTTGCGGGGTCGGGGAAGCCTTGAGGAACAGTGGCAGGGCGGGGGGAGTTTGGCAGAGCATCCAGCGGCCAGCTTCATGGAGCAGTCGAGGGGAGGTGGGGGGGCCTCGCGGAGCAATCAAGGGGCAGGGAGCTTCACGTAATATTGCAGGGCGGCAGAGGCCATGCGACGGAGGCCAGGCTAGGCCTTGGGACCCTAACACGTTGGCCCTCTAGTCTATAAAAATAAAAGCCTAATATGCTAATTAGATTGCACATCCTTCTGGATGACCTTCCAGACAAAGCCAGGGCTACAAGGGAAGCCCAGGTCTTGGGTGCCAGAGGGAAGCCAGTGCCGGCAGCCTGGGGAAGGAAGGCCTACTCTTGCAGGAATTCCGTGCATCGGGCCTCTAGTTTCCATATAAAAAGAATAATTATTATCACTACACAGATTTTTTAAAAAAAAATATAGGAATTAACAAGTAAATATAAACAGTATTACACTGTATTTAAAACCTGCAGGTGAAAGGGCAGGGGGAGGGTTAGAAAGAATTCATTCTTTTCATTATGGAAAAATACTCTCCCAACCTCCCCTCATAGACATAGTGTAAGTTAAAGCTACTGTAGAAAGCATAATGGGCTATACATTACTTATGGCCCTTTCCAAGAGTGAGACACAAAGCATATGCTACTCAAATCAGGAACCAGGGTTTTAGGAGATGCCAGGCTATCTACAAGTGATCACCCATACACCACCTCGATTGCATAGACTAGTAAGGGGCAAGAGCTGGCAACTGCAAATCCTAAGCCTAAAGGGGGCCCTCCTGGCACACTGATCAGCGGTCCTGGTGGTCTTTCAGCCGCTGGGGACCAGCTCTGGGTTTCATTCCGAGAATGGGCTGGGGATGAGGAGAGGGATGTACTTCTCTTTTGGTTAGAACCAAATTGATTTTAATGCAGTTTTGTGGCTCCTGTTTAAACAGCTGTTCATTCTCTCCCTACGAAATTGTCTCATGTGCACTTGGAGGCAGCCACTTGGACTCCGTTTGTATAATCGACTTGGTGAACAGCCCTGAACCGTGTAAGAGACAAACAAGCAGGGACTGGAGGAAATTTATAGCGTAACCCAAGCTCTCGGGATCATAAAACTCGGGTGTTTTCTTTTATATGGTCAGAGCCTCGCATTCAATTCAAGGGTCAAGAATTTAAGACACGGGCAGGGTTCCTAGGACAAATATGGTGGTCTGAAACCCTAAACATCTGGCTCTATTTCTCAAAGGCACATTATGCTATAGGATCCCGAGGCAGATTGGCTGGTTCCTAAGGACTTTTCCAGAACAACAGCGTCATTTTAGAAAAGGAAAGAGAAGAGGAAAGAAAAAAAATCGCAAATTTTAAAACAAAGTTGTAAGTTTCTTTTCGTTTTGGTGTTGTTCTTTAAACAGATATGGCTACTGGCAAAGAAAATTTCTTGGGAGAAGGAAGAAGATAATTTACAAAGAGCTATATACCTGTCATGCTCGGATTATTAAGATTCTCTCTGTCTCATACATGCACATAATCTTCAAGTCTATCAGACAAATCGCAGTGGGCCTATAGTCTTACTGGTGGGGTCTAAAAGAAACACATCAATTTTCAAACACTAACAATTTTAAATTAGGACAAGAAGGAATATTGTTAGTGAGACCGAGAAGCAAGAGGGAGGCATTTCAACTTGCAGAATAACAATACGATTAAATTGAAATCGTTGTTTTCTGAACACAGTCATTTTATAAAATGTACAGTAACGCTTTTATATGTAAATTATCTAAACTCAAAAAACCTTTCACTTTAAATTGAATTGAGACTAGCTTAGAGTAGAACACTTTGGTGAAAACGTGCTTAAAATGACTAAAACAGCAAAGTGAAACAAATAATATTTTGAAGAAAAATACTGCAAATAAATGACAGGATTTTCTATCTCTTTTTTTTTGTTTGTTTATGTGTTTTGTTTTTGATCGATGCATGTTATACTTAGAGAAACAGATAAAACCCTGCCCGCAAATTCATTTTTACTTGCTGCTGCTTAAAGCTAAGTGATATTTCCCATTTGCCCATTATAAATGTTACTAATACATTTCAGAGTGGGTAGGCACATATGAAAAGATTATGAGCCAGCTTACAATAGTACAAACACACTTACCTGAATAAAGATGCTTATTTCAAAATGCTCCTTCAATATGTCCAGGGGACTTGTTCCCCCCCTTTTTAAAAATCTTATTTAAAATCCTCCTCCCTCTCTTTAATTAACAACACACGTGTCTTCCATTTATCAGCATTTCATCTTGGCACCCTTCTTTGAGTGGCTGTGAGAACATCTGTAGACTTTTTCAAGTGCACATGTGACTATCCTCCCCAATGAGACCATGTACTCTTTAAAGGAATGCTAGGTATCTTTTGATTTGTGTTCTTTTCCCTGATTCAGCCCCACCTGACAGATTTAGCAAACTGTGGTCTCACAGGACTGAATGAGCAGGGATGGTTAATGAGATTACCAGCAGAAGTTTCCCCAGAATAACCTCCCACCACGATCATTCCCACTGAGTGGATGGCTGGGTGCCAGGCACCCTGCTTAACAAAGGATGTGCACCGACTGCTGCTGTGACCATGGCACAGACTAGAAATGGGCTTTGAAAGGAAAATGATCACCCGCAACCACACAGACCAGATGGGGCACAGATTTGAAATCAGGGGTGTGTGATGGAGGGCTCATAGTCTGGACTAGCACCCCTTGGATGTGTTGGATGGGAATTCTGCTTGTCCATTCACCCCTCCAACACTACTGATTGCTACAGTGCCTGGTACCTTACAGATTAACAACAACAACAAAAAGAATGAAGTGTTAGTTCAAGTTATTTCAAAAGAGCCCTGCATGCTATTTTCCCAGGATCATGTCATGAACTGGTGCCACCCACCCCACCTCCCTCTCTCTCTTTATCTCTCTCTCTCTCTCCTCAGCTGTATGAACCCCTTTATCCATTCCTCCCCCATATTAACCAACACAACAATCCCTGGCATATATTAAGGAATCATTCAGTCTTTGTCTCCTGAATAACTACTTCTGTTTAAAAAAATTCTTAGAGAAACCAGGAAGCTATATATTTTCTTCACAGTATGGAGAAAGGCACAGAATGTGTCAATATGTATATTAATTAATTGATTAATTAATATTGTGATACGTAGTTAAACATTATGCTTTCCATTCAGGAATAGAACATAGGAGAACCTTCATATCTAGTTACAAAATTTGACTCCAATTCAAAAATTGCCAAAAAAAAGTATTACATTCATTTAACTGCCAACACTGTAAAAACCCAATGATAACTCCTGAACCTGTCTCTCTCATTTTCTTGGCACCACAATAATTCTTTTATGATGGCATCCAGTTAGAATCCCTTATAAAATTTTCTCTTAACATGGAAATGCATATGGGCTCTGTGGTACAACAGCTGCAGAACTACATAATTGTTTACAAATGTGCAAAATAAGTACCCAAACCAATAAAAAATAATAACTTGGGCATCAATAAAGAAGAGATACTATAAACATGCAATGGCCCATACTTTCTTTACAAATAACTATTAAGGCAAAAATACAACCACCAAAACCCCTTATTTCAAAACCCCCTTGTATAAAGCAAACAGCGGCAGTCTGGCAGGCTAATACCATTGTGCTTTCCCAAGCAAAAATGCTTCTCTATTAACATTTATCATTTAAGGTGCCATTAAAGTAACTGCAGTAAAAGTGGGTCCATTTACAATAAGCACTTGGTGTTCAGTCCACTATGTTGTGTGTAGGTTTCAAACCACCACACAGCTTGCCTCCATGGTCAAAGAGGTGGGAAGGACAGAGAGAAAAATACAAGTATGAAGCCATGGTGAGGAGAAAGAAGAGCAATATAGATCCTTCCAAATATGTCTCCACCCACTGCCCATGATAACCCTTTGCTAGACCCACCAGAGCCCAACCCAAGGACTTGTGCATTGGCTATTCTAAAGGGCAATGAAGTCTTGTCCCTTGGGGCTTCTGCCTGGAATACTACTCTTCCTGCCCATTCCACCTCCAACTCCTATCCACTCATCAAAACCCAACTCAGCTACCCCATCTCCCAGAAAATCTTCCTTTCCCAACATGAGAGCAAATCATAACCCTCACAGTAACACCTCCAAACCCAATACTCTATCAGTTCATGCACAAAATACACAATTGTTGATCACATACCAAGAGCCAAGTGCTGTCCAAAAGGTACTAGAGATACAGCATTGAACAAGATGCACAGGGAACTTATTGCCAATTAATTCATTAATTAATAGTATGGTATCAGGTAGAAGAATTATATTTTATTATTTTCAATGATATTTTTCAGGTTCCATATTTATTGCAATGATCATGCTACCTCCTACAGTAGACTATATACCTCCTGTATCTCTATAGTCATAGGGTTTCTCAATTTAGCAATGTCTATTGAAATGATTTAAATTAAATTTTAAAAACATTTAACTATTAGCATAGTCTGGGTCAAGCACTAGGCCTGAAGATAAAACCTGGATTTATACAAAACACCTCTGCCCTCAATGCCTGGGTAACCCTGGCAATGATAATTATTTTCATGTGATAAAACCACTTAACCACTCACCCTTTTGTACTTTTCAGAGCAAACGTACTTCCTGTCATCCTCACAATGAAAAGTGTTATGGGCCCCATTTTACAGCTGAGAACACCAAGGCATTTCCCATCCCCTGGTCCGGAAAGAGGCAGGATATGTCCCTTTTGAAAGTGAAAGTAAGAAAATCAACATAAAGCTGCTGAAGTCAGGTAAAGAAAGGCTGACTGAAGAAATACCTGCCCACGAGAAGGCTGATCGGGAGGGTAAACTCAGGCTGCAGACCAAGAAGGCCTTTGGCAATGGTTAGCCAGCATTTAAAGAAAGGCCCTGTGGTTTGATAAAGGACACTCTCCCTTGTGGTCCATACAATGTCCCATGGAGTTTCTCTACGGATTCCAGCTAGCACGGGTTACAGATGATTTCAGGTCCAGAGGGCAGCTGCTAAAGGAGATGCTCTCCCCTTTCTGAGGGAGCTTTGTTCTGGATTTGAATTCATTTAAGTGGTGTGTGCACAGAGGGAATGTGTAAGATATGTTTATGGAATGACTGTGATCAATACTCATGTGTTTATAAGTGGGAGTGTGTGTGCAGCAGGCTTCGAGGAGGCTCCAGTGTGCTCATGCTTTAACGTTGATCAATATTCCTAGTCGATCACTAACAGGGGAATCAGAACGAATATTTATATTCAAACTGTGCAGGGCCCCCTTATAGAAGGTTCTTTCATTTGGTCGGTCTGTCGCAAACACATTTATCAGATGATGCTATACGGGGACTGGACTATAAAAACACATTTTTAAGCATTAAGGTTTATCATCCCGTCATCTGTTTAGACTTTAATCACCAAGATCTTTGGGGCTGGTCTTTCAAACTATTATTCCTGAACAGCTGTATGCTCTAAAATTGATAGTGTTCTTAGTTGATGGATCCACAAAAAAAATTGTTAAATATTCAACGCAGCTCTGAATGGCTGCAGCTATTTAGTGTTAAAATTTCCCTCCAAAGCACTTGTAACAGTCTCATACGAGCAACCTGCTCCTATTTGTTGAAGCAATTATTCAGCCAGGCTACCACTGAATAAGCCCCAGAAATGGTAAATTTCTTCGAAAGGGATAGTGGTATATTTTAAAATGTATATACATCCACACCACTTTGAATATTACAGACAATTTACATGAACACTGCAGGTTTTACAATATACTTGCTTCTCTATCATGCACAGGCCAGACTAGCAAGAAAAAAGCCAGACGCTTAGAATCTTTGCCTAATTTAGCTGGCTTTAACGAAACTCATTTGCAATATTCTCCTATTATGACTTGGACCGTCTGCTTTCTCAAATTCCTGTTGTGTGGTCATTAGGCCCAAAAATCAGGCATAGGCACACAGATAAGTTACTTGTGGTCCAGATGCCAGTAAATGAACAAGCAGAAAATAAAATTGTGCAGAGAGACGAGAAATACGCACAACCCAAGATCCCTTAGCTTTAACTGCATCAACAGAATGGGTGAGCTGTCATGTATCAGGTCTGGGCAACACAAGAGGAGTAACACTGACAGGCATGGTGGGCTGGGTGTGCATGGGGGGCCCACACAGAGGCCAGAGGTGGCCATTCCATGGCTTGAACGGGCTGCTTCCCAATGCAAGTCTCCCGGCAGTTAATTGTGTATGCGATTTGTTGGCTCTCAAGGCCATTCTGGAAATGAGTCCCCAACCACTCCAAATGCACAGGCCATTGGGTAGAAAACATGTTCTCGGGGCTCCAGGTGGGAAAGAGGAGCAAGCCAATGGGGGAACTCCCTCCACAGCAAAATCACTGCCAGGGAAAGAAACACATGAAATAGCATAAAATAAACAACTGCTCCTGGCCCTGGCTGGCAAGAAAGCAAACTGTGGCTTTGGAACAAGAGGCCTGACACAGAGCAAATTCCGTGTGAACCAACAAGTGCGGGGTGACACAGCGGTTTGTCTTATCCCTCCTGACCAGGCCCAAACCTGAAGGATACAGTGGCACCTTCACCTGAGAGGCTCTCGGCAGAGCCGCACGGACAGGCAAGCGGTTTGGGACATGTTCTAATAAAGAAAAGACTGTACACAGTCTTTATCAGATGAGAGGGCTGTGGCAGAGATGAATAGAATCCCTTTGCAAGATCCACAGCTCACGAAGGTGGACCCTGACAAGGCCCATGGCTTCCAGCGGGCTGGGCCCGCTCCCTGAGCCCCCACCCCAGCATGGCAGAGAATCTGTGGGCTTTCCCTCTGCCAGACACCAACAGCTTCTCTCTGTGATCACTGCTTAGCCTAAACGAGTTAATCTCATGTTCCAGATGAATTGCTATTTTGTCTCCCGCAGGCTGTGATTACAGGATAAAAGTATTGTGTTAACAGGAGGGCTGGGGGCCCTTCAGCACTGCATTCCACGCCAGTTCCCACCCTCACCTTTCCCCCCCTTTTCTATTTTTAATGGAGTTAAAAGAATGGGAAGAATAGTAGGGACCTGGGAACTGACTGTGCAGGGCGATAAACCTTTCAGATGAATTATGTCATCTCATAAGAGGTCAGAGGGCCGATTTATCTTCATGTTTTGAAACACAGTTTATGATCCTGACAAAATTTAAAACACATCTAGGACAAAATACAGGCGTAAACGACACTGAGTTTTCAGCTCTCACCTTTTTTTTTTTTTGAATTGCTCTTGAAACACATCAGTCAGCAAACAGGTCTGTGCTGAGGGTCTGCTCTGCGGAAAGCTTTTGCTAGGTCCTGTGGCAGATTTTTTTAATGGCCAACACCTGGGTTCTCCCCCAAGGAGCTGTCTGCCTCTGTGACTGATTGTAAACACCATTTTTCTTTATAATTAAAAAAGTTACTTTGGAGTATAGATAATAATAAATGCCCTTGGAGGCAGCGGTCGTGGTTCTAATCCACCTTTATTAGCTATAAGGTGTTGAGCAAGTTGCTTAACCTCTCTGGGCCCAGTTGTTTCATCTGGAAAGGAGTAATTACTCCCACTTTCAAGGTGGTTGCAAGGTGTTGCAGTAACATACCCAAAGCTTTTAGCAGGTTTCACAAGCAGTAACTTCAAAAATTATTATTTCCCAAGGTAGATACTGAGTCATAGGATGATCTTAAGACTGGGTGCTAGCAAGGATAAGAAACAAAAGGATGTCCTGGGGAGCAGCCAGATCTAGCACATAAAAACACAGGACGCACAATTAAATTCTAATGCCAGACAAGCAACAAATAATTTCTTAGTATAAGTATATACCATACAATTTTTTCAGAATACATATGTTCCAAATATCTCATGGGCTACTCTTATACTAAGAAATTATTTGTTATTTATCTGAACTTCAAAAGTAATTGGGTGTCCTATATATTATCTGGCAAGGCCAGTTTTAGGGGTAGAAGTTGAAAGGCCAAGACTGGTCTTACATACTAGCTATGTGATGGGGACAGAAAACATAATTCTCTGAGCCTCAGTTTCCTCATCCATGAATGAAACTAACTCTAAAAGTAATACCTGCCTAGTTTACACGGTTGTAGTGAAAATCAAATAATGTACGTCAGCATGTTTTGTAAGCTATAAAGTATCATTCCTTTTCATGTCTGTGGTTTTGCTTGCTTGTTTATAGACATTTAGAATAGACACCCTAATGTGCACTTAATTTTACAGCGGAGCCTGATTAGGATGGGAAGGGGGGATTTGTCCCTAAGTCTTCAGGTTATAGGGAGTGTTAGGGCATCTTCTTTATTCCCAGAAGGAAATGGGGGTCTCCTCCACTCCTGTGCACACCCAGTGCAGCACCTGCAGGGTTCTGTGTCCTCTCAAACCCACACTGCCAGGTTTTGAAGGAGAGCACCTTCCTAAGCATGGTCTCAGGCCCCTGAATTGGGTGCTTCCCAGTGAGAGGTGCCCCAGATTCCCACACAGTAGCAGCTGAGAATAAGCAACTTCTATATTCATTATCCTCCCGTTGTGTGTGTGTGTGTGTGTGTGTGTGTGTGTGTGTGTTTGAGATGGTGATAGTAATCTGCAGATGCTGGGTACTCCGGGCAGCAAACACCTGAGGTGTTCTGAGCATTGTCTCCCGCATTTAGGCCAGGTTGGTGAACATCCTGGTTTGACCACACCCTGGCTCTCTAACCTCAGGCATGCGCTTAATGTCCTTGAACAGTCAGTTTACACAACAGGGATAAGGAGACCCCATAAGACTTGTAGGGAACAATATTTAAGATCATCCATATAAAAGCATTATCTCACTTGGTACACAATTAGTATGAAGCAACTATCAATCTTTTTTTTAATGTAGGTAAACACACTAACCAACAAATTCCTAAATTATTTCAGATAATTAACACAGAGTGGTATTCCTACATACCTCCCAATCAACAGATACAACAGAGCACCAAGTAGGGAATATGGGGAGGAGGTCCTCCAGCCTGAAACACTGGCGCATCACTGACTGGAGCACCCCGCCCGCCTCTCCCACTCTGCTCCTGACTCCCAGGCTTCCCATGCCAACGTTCCAAAGAGAAGGAAGCGGCAGATGTATCCGGTGCCTGGTGGGTGTGTGTAAAAGACATGTGTGATGCTGTACGTAAGGAGGCACAGACACACACACCTTGCTGATGTTTTATACAATGCACACTGATTTTCAAATATTTAGGGATTTTACACAAATGTTGGGGAAAAATATAGATTCTACATGCAGGTTTAGTCTGTGTACAGTGCTTTTTAAGGTATCTGTGGAATGCTTTAGTTCTCAAATGAGTACTATTCTAAAAGGGGGTGAGGGATGGGGAAAGGGTGAGAAGAGAAATAAACCTAAGCCCCTTAACATTCAGGCTATTTGAACGATCAGAATCAACACTGCAGTGAGACTCTAGTGACAACCCAGCAGGTCAATTATGCAAACAATTTATTCTTCCTTTTCTTTTCTAAAAAAATCATCACCCCAGAAGTTTAGAGAGAGGAAAGGAGGGAGAGAGGGGAAATAACATCAATGTTAGGGAGAAACATCTATAGGTTGCCTCCTGCATTTGCCCTGACCAGGGATCAAACCTACAACCTAGATATGGCCCTGACCAGGAACTGAACTCACAACTTTTTGCTGTACTGGATGATGCTTCAACTAACTGAGCCACACGGCCAGGGCAATAATTTGTTCCTGAAAGGAAACAAGTTTATCTTCTGTGTAAACTATCCAATAGTTTACATGAGATATGTTCTTTTGGGTTCTACTGGGTAACTGATTCACTTCCCCAGGCAGTTTGTATCTAAGTCAGTTGCAAGGGTAGGACCAGGGGCCAGGAAGAGCCTTCTGAGAAGGTAAGGATCACATCAGCACCATGTGTGAACAGGGATCACAAGGGACATGTCAGGCTTAAGAAAGGATGGCCAAGAGGGTCCTCCCTCTCCTGGATGAATATCCAGTGCGTTCATAATTGGACAGACACCTATTTCTCGGGCATATGGGACCAAGTACCAAGCCAGAGAGATGCTTGGGAGATGTTGAGTTCTCCTGATCCTCCCCTGCAGCTCCTTTCTAGTTGACAAATGAAAAGATTGAGGAAGAAAAGTAAAAAATATTGAAAGGGAGACGAGTTAGGGTCCAGAGAAAGTTACAGATGGATCCCTTGGCTATAGAAAGAAAGGAAAGTGAGATGGAATCTCGACGAACTCAGGCGCCTCCAAAGAGAAGGTTGTTAGAGAAAATGCCTAATCTAATAGCAGGGACAGAAAATGGCCTCAGAAGTGTTAGCCTGGCTCTGGAAAGCAATAATAAATGTGTCTAAGGGTGTGTGTGTGTGTGTGTGTGTGTGTGTGTGTGTGTGTGTGTGTGTGTGTGTGTTTAAAAGTTAAAGGCAAAAAGCCTGCCTTGATGGTCTGAAAAATAATATAGGGTCAAATGAGGAAAAACTAGCCAAAGAAGACACACATATGTATCTAAGGTATTTTCCTTTTTGATAACATTATTAAACCTGGAGCTTCATCAAGTGGAAATGCGTTACAATGCATTTTTGTAAACAAGGTATGATTATATTTATGATCAAATATGGGTATATCCAATCCCCCAAAACCTGCCATTTCTGACTGCAGACAAAGTATATGCCACTAGGTGTAAGCGTCTTGAGAATACAAACCTATCTTAGTCATTGCTGTATCCACAGCATCTAAAATCATGCTCCATACTAAATAAATGTTACTTAGTGAATAAATAAATGAATGCCTATACTTACCAGGTCCGATTCCTTAATTAAGATACACTACTACCACCTGGTGGCAAAGTAGCAAAATTGCAGGAATAGGGTTTTATTCATGTTCTAGTTTTTAAAGCAAGTGCTCACAAAAGCAACATATAAATGGCATTATACAAAGTCAGCAAGTGTAAAAAATAGAAGCAAGGAAGTCCCCCCCCAAAAAGAAAATTAAACTTTTTTTTTTTTTTTTTTTTGGTGATCCCAAACAATATCAGCTTTTTCCAGTCCTTTCCTGTTATTTTAATTATTTATTTCACAAAATTCTCCTAGACTTTTTAGGCTACACAGCTGCAGGTTAAGAGCAGAGCCAGAGTTGGGTTCTCCCATTAGCTTAGCAAGTGCTGAAGGGGGAGGAGGAGCTTGATTGACAACTGACAAACGGATGACAGAACAAAGGCAGAACCTCCACTCAGGAACACTGCCCATTTTCACAGCCACATTTGCCTTCCCTTTTCATATTCTCTCAGAAGAAGACCTTTTGACTCTTTGTGCTCTGCTTTGTATTGTTTTGTTTTTCATATAGACCAATGTTGTCAGCTATGTCCGGAAGCTACAATGAATATAAAGTACTGGGCAGGACAAGGTTTGATAAATGTAAACAATATGCATAGAGAAAACCTCTCAGATGAAAAATCCACATACATTTTTAGCGGCCGTCAGACTGAATGCAAATGGCTTTGGAAAATATAAGTGGTTGGCTTTTTAATATCAAAGAAAATCACAGCCTCTCTCTCTAACACTAAAAACACTGCTGCACTAAAAAGGAATAAGTAACTAAATAACCCAGGCAGCAGACTTTCCGCACCCAAAAGCCTTTGCCTCTGCCCCAACCTTAGAGGTAACGTGGTACTTCCAGAAATGTCAAATGAGGGGTAGGGTCAGAGAACTAGGGCTGCTGCTATTTTTTAAGGCTCCCCCTTTAAAAACAAGTGCACTTCATGTTTTAGAGGAAGAAGAAGCAATTAAAATAAAAATATAAAAAAATAAAGGAGTTGGCCCTGTTTAAAAATGAAGCACATAATGTCAATGCTTTGGGGTTGCTGGGCCTCCGTTGTTTTCCAAATCAACGCACTGGCAGTCTTGCCTGAAAGAAAGAAGTCAATAGAGAGAAAATAAATAGAGCATTTCTATAACTCACCCAGCAGCTCGGAAAACTGTCTGCTTACTATTACACAGTTTTAACATGTCATAATCATTTTCACAGTAAAGATACCTTTCCTGCCGTTTAGACCAAGAATGCATGACTAATTTTAACCACTTGTGCAAAGTTCCTAATGGAAATTTCAAACAGCTTTTATGGATTAGAGTTTCGTAAACTGTATGGAGGGAAGATACCAAGTTGGGGTGCTCCTCACATCAACCCGTCAATGCCTAACAAGTTACTGAGTAACAGGGGGCAGTCACACCATACTTACAAAAAATATGTCTTCTTGGCACTGCATGTATCATACATTATGCAAATGAAAAATAAAACCAAGACTCATGAAGATGCAGACAAATGAGAAGGGAAGGTGGGCCTTGTGCTGGAGATTAGCAAACTCTAGAGCGCCCCCTTCATGTGATCTCACTAAGTTCAAATCATACACCATTTCTTTGTTCCCATGTTATGGACAAAAACTGAAGTTCAGAGAGGTTAGATCACTGTGTGAGGACACAGTTGCTTGTCTTCCAAACTACCTGGCTGGCATAGTTCAGTGGTTGAGCATAGACCTATGAGCCAGGGGGTCGCAGTTTTATTCCAGGCCGGGGCATATGCCCCAATTGCAGGCTTGTCCCCCTTGGGGGTGTGCAGGAGACAGCCGATTGATCATTCTCATCATTGATGTTTCTATCCATCTCTCCCTCTCCCTTCACCTCTGACATCAATAAAAAGATATTTTAAAAAAAACAAACTTTAACACTCCCCAACTGCCCCTTTCCACCTTGGTGAGTAGATTGATGGCTGCACAACAATGTGAATGCACTTAATGCCAATAAATGTACATTTACAAAATAGTAAATTTTATGGTATGCATAGTTTACCCCAATTTAAAATAAAAATGAAGTTCACAAAGCCCTTGCCACTGAGATTGAGAAGAATAAAAGGATTGTAGTCATATATCTGAAGAGTATTCTGTTAAACCTGCCTCTTTGCCCACAACCATGCCAAAAATTCAGAGCATTAAAAAAATAATAAGGCCAATTCTTCCCTTTTAGGAGGTCAAAGTCAGTGGGATACTTGGAAACCTATTTTGGGTTTCCTTTCCTCATTCCCCAAATTTAAGCATTTGGAGTTTCTGGGATTTTTAAATCTCCCCTATGAAGTTCCTAAATTCTACTTGTCAGCAGTTTTCACAAGAGAGGAAAGGAGAAGCAGAAGTGAGGACAGGAGGCAAACAAGGTGGATGGGCTGCTGGGGTCATGAGGGTAGCTATGACACGGAGAGAGGGGACAGGCTCTGGTCTGGAAGGAGCAGGGAAGAGGGGAAGAAGAAAGTTGACATTTATATCCTCCTTTCCCCATCCCGGTTCTTGAACCTCCCCTTGTTAAAGCCCAAGTCCCTCCAGCCCTTAGCCCGAAGCCCCATCCTCTGGGGAGTCTTCCCTGCTCCCACTAATCACTACTGGATCCTATAATTCCAGAGATTGGCCTTTGAGATCCATTCCCTCGGGAAAAAGCAGCAAGTTCTCCTGTGTTGATTTACAAGAGAGGCTTTGGGGCTGGTGTTTGATGCTGAGAGCCCGGGCTCCCCAGGTGTGGAGAGGCGGAAAGGTGCCTGCTGTTGCAAAGGCCTCAAGTCTCAACCCCAGTCCAGTCCCGTTCTCCTTCAGTGAGCACAGTGGGATTAAAAAAGGAACAGCCCTAGCTGGTTTGGCTCAGTGGATAGAGTGTCTGCCCGCGGACTGAAGGGTCCCTGGTTCAATTCTGGTCAAAGGCACATGCCCAGGTTGTGGGCTCGATCTCCAGTAGGGGGCGTGCAGGAAGCAGCCAATCAGTGATTCTCATCATTGATGTTTCTAGCTCTAGCTCCCTCTTATTTCCTCTCTGAAATCAATAAAAATATATTTTTTTTAAAAAAAAGAAGAAAGAAAATCCAGACCCATTAAGTAGTTGCTGCTCCTGGCCCTGGATGGGGCTCCTGCAGGAGGCAACCAATCAATGTGTCTCTCTCAACATCTACTGGTATGTTTTTCTGTCTCTCCCCCTCCCTTCCACTCTCTCTAAAAATCAACAGAAAAATATCCGAGTGTGAGAATTAAGAACAAGAAAAAGCAGGGAGGAACACTGCCCCAAGTACTTCCCAACTCCAGAGCACACCACTCATCTCTAAATATGCTCTGAAAATGTGTCCCCCCCCCACCTCCCCCCACCAACACACAATTCCTGATAGAAGATGGTAAAGGGTGGATAAATGCTTACAAAAGAAGACTTGACTTTGGGTGGTGAACAATACAATATACAGATGATGTATTATATAATTGCATACCTGAAACATATAATTTTATTAACTAATGTCACCTAAAAAAATTCAATAACATTTTTAAAAAAGGAAAGACATTTTTTAAAATCCAATTTCTCTTAGATTTTCCCTTACCATTCTCAATTCACTTTCTTTACCTTTAGCTTTCTACCTAGAGATTCAATCATTCCACCTGCTCCCCTGCCTACTAGCTCCGGGTTGTCAGGACCTTTCCCTCCCTGCTCTATCACTAGGAGCACTGCCGTCACTGAGAGGAGTTCAAGCTATAGCCCCAAGTGATGGCTCACATCAGATTCCATCTCAGATGGCCAGTGTCCTTAACCCATTTCTGAAGGGCCCTTAATCTAACACCTTGGCTTACAATATACATCCCCTTTGTGTGATTTCTTCAAGCTCTTCTCTTACTAGTAGTTCCCAAATTCCTCATGCAGAATAGAAGGAGAGAATGAGAGAGGTGGGTGGAGAGATGGGGTGGAGGGGTGAAGAGTTGTGGAAAGGGGTGGGTGAAGGGAGGTGGAGGCGAAATAGAAGGAAGCAGACCTGGGTTCAAATTCTGTATCTTTAGCTCCCTCACTTGTCAAATGGGTCCTGAGTTGGAAAGATTACAAAGAAGTAAGGTAACTAAATAATCACAGCAAACACCCATGTGGCACTCAATACATGCCAGACCTTATTAAAGGTGCTTTATATAACATTTCATTCTTAAAATCACCCTGTGAGATAAGTACTATCATTATCCCTTATTTTAAAATGGGGGGGTGAGGGGGGACGCCAGGGCCTAACCGGTTTGGCTCAGTGGATAGACAGTCAGCCTGCAGACTGAAAGGTCCCAGGTTCGATTCTGGTCAAGGGCATGTACCTTGGTTGCAGGCACATCCCCAGTAGGGGGTGTGCAGGAGGCAGCTGATCAATGTTCCTCTCTCATTGATGTTTCTAACTCTATATCCCTCTCTCTTCCTATCTGTAAAAAATCATTAAAATATATTTAAAAATAAATAAATAATAAAATGGAGGGGGTGGGGGAGATAGGCACAGAGAGCCTGAGTAACTTTCCTGAGGCCACACTGCTACACGAGGCAGAGCCTGGATTCAAACCCAGGCGGCCTGGCTCCAGGCTGTGTTCTTCCCATGACACTAGTTTCTACTACAGCGTCCATTTAAGACCCTTAATAAATACTAATTCCTTGCCCCTGCCTTTTGAGGTTCTTTTCACTCTAGTCCTTTGGGTTGATTTTCTATAAACTTCAACACTCCAGGTATTGTGCTGTTTAACTTTCTTCCATTTGCTGAAAATCATTCAAAAATATTCATTACATACCATGCTAGTGATGACCACTTCTCCAAGTCCAGACTCTAGAGGCCAGGCCAGTGTGACTGTGAGGTGGCTGTGGCCAGGCCTACTGCAGGCCCAGAAATGCCACAAGAAGTACAACTGATAAGGATGACGGGTGGCACAGCAAGGGATGGCCCTGTCTGACAGAGGGGAGACACCTGAGTGCTGGCACAGCCCTGTCATAGTCCTTGAGGAAGGATATTTCTCTGTTGTAGGGACCACCCACATATTGCATCCTGTCTCCCTAGCCCCCTCCCTTCTCCAAGGCAAGGGCTGTCCTGGTTAACTTGTGATGACTGGAAGTACCAACTGTGCAGGGAGGGGACAGTAGCACTCTTAGCTAAATACCAATGTCTTAGAAGATGTGACCAAGTCGAATGACCCCATGTGAGATACACCAATAATATTTTGTGATCTGGAGAGACAAAACGTACATGATAGGAGTACAGAATTCCATCAAGTTCAAAGCTGATAAGAAGTTGGCCAGAAAATTACACAGAAGAGCCCAAGGAAATGCCAACCTCAACTGAGTTAGATGCCATCTGGTGGAGGGTGCCGATGTCAGTGAGCAGAGAGAACAGGTGATCTGTCCCCTTTAAGAAATAGAATCATCGATAATCAGAGTCTCTATAGTAAAGCGGTTGTCCTAGAAGTTCAGGAAACCATGAGAAACAAGTTCACATCTGTGCCAGAGGCCTTCTTAGTTGTTAAGAAACCTGTGTATGCTGAGAAAGCACATGTAAAATTTATTACATGGCAAGCTAACTCCAATATTGTTTGGTATAACACAAATGTTTCCCTTGTGCACAGATATGAATTAAACACAGGAAGACTGCCCTAACCGGTTTGGCTCAGTGGCTAGAGCATCGGCCTCGGGACTGAAGGGTCCCGGGTTCAATTCCGGTCAAGGGCATGTACCTTGGTTGCGGGCACATCCCCAGTGGGCGATGTGCAGGAGGCAGCTGATAGATGTTTCTCTCTCATCGATGTTTCTAACTCTCTATCCCTCTCCCTTCCTCTCTGTGAAAAATCAATAAAATATATTTTTTTAAAAACCCACACAGGAAGACTTACTACACTGATGCATATCCTTATATCCTTCTTTAAATATGAATAGGATTAGCACAGAGAGATTAACTTACTTGCCTAAGGCCACACAGCTTGATATGGCAGAAAATAATTCTAAAGGCAGCCAAACTGCTTTTAGTTAAATACGAAAGTGCTATTTTCATATTAGAATTACACATAAAAATACTGAATAATCAAAATGGGAGAAATAATGCTATTGTATTGGTACATTTTCACATGGGTCATATTTTATGAATTTGTAATGTTTGGAGTTTGGCCTTTGGGAGCAGGAGTTGGCACACTATGGCCCATGAATCAAGTTTGGCCTGCCATTTGTTTTTATAAATAAAGTTTTATTGGAACACATCCAGGTCTATTCCTTTATATATTACTGTCTATGGCTACTTTCATACAAAGGCAGAGTTAAATAGCTGGGGCAGAGACTATATGAACTGCAAAACCAGAAATAGCTACTATTTGACCCTTTACAGAAAACATCTGTTGACCCCATTTGAAAAGTATAAATTAGCCTTATAGTTTCCATTTTAAATGTGTAAATGGTAATCACTATAGAATTGTGAATGTAAGGTGAAATACTACTACATTTTAAAAAGTGTCACAACATTAAGAAAACTTAAGGTTCATTACATTTGAAATTATATTTATTTAATAATATATATATACACACACATACACACAAATTACTTATATGACTGGGAAGTTTATCAGTGAATGTACTTGAAAAGGAAAGTAAAATATTAAATTTATACATGCAGCTTAATATTTTAAAAGTCTTTACCTAAATGCATGAATGAGATAAACCCTTATTCTAGAACGCCTAAAAAATGACTGTTAAAATTTGTCAGGCTTGTAAACATAATGGTAAGAATTGTAAGGTGAACTTGAAAGCCTAGAGAAGAGCTAGGACTTGAAATGTGTAGAGTGAATGAAATGAATTTTAATTTTAAACATCTAGGTAAACCTTTGACACTCTCTTCTGCTGACAAAGGCCATCCGAAAGCCATCAAAAAACCTCATTAATAATCTAAATCTCCTCCTCTCTGCTTGTCAGTAGTAAATCTAGTGAGAGCACTCAAGAATCAAGCTCGTGTCTTCACAGTCACCCATGCCTGAATCCAGATCCAAACTGTTTTGTTTGACCTGGTTCAGATTGTGAATTTGAAAAAGGGGACCTTCCTATGCCAGAGAATCCCACATAAGAGAAAGCTCAAGGGAGCATGCCAATGTGAGAGATCATTTTAAACATACGTGTGAATGTGTATGTGTATAATGATGACAATGATAACACCACTTTATTATTTCACATAGCATTTATAATTCATAAAGACCTTTCAAACTCACTCTCTCTCTCTTGATCTAGTAAAATAATGTAGCAACTCGGTGATTAGCATGAGCTTTGACAGGAAAGACCTGGAGTGATTCCTGCCTACCAGTAGCATGGCTCTGGGCAGACTGCATTTCATCTAGGTTTCCCAATGCTAAAGTCAGGGGTAATAATAACACCTACTCCATGGGTTACTGTCAGGATCAAGATGAAGAGTATCTGAAATGAGTGCTTAGCATGCTGCCTGGCAAGCAGTAATGGCAACAGGGACCTGAGTGGCTATCTCATGGCCAGAGGTCCCCTGTTAGGTCAGAGAGACAGGCAGTATTATCCCCTTTGTGGAGGAACCTGCCAGACATCCCAGGTTTAAAAGACTTGCGAAAAGGTATGCAGCCCACAGGAAGTGGGGCCATATTTTTTATTCCTACTTTGCCCCCTGCCTGTCCCGCTGCAGCTCAAATTTGAACAAGCATCAGAAACACGGGGAGGGCTTCTCACAGCAGAGGGCACTCCCTGCCACAGAGGTTCTGATGCAGTAGTTCTGGAATGGGACTTGCATCTTACGGAGGGACCTGGAGAGTATCATGCTAAGTAAAATAAACCAGTCAGAGAAAGACAAGTACCATACAATCTCACTTACATGTGGAATCTAATGAACAATATAAGCTAAAGAACAAAACAGATCCAGAGGCATTGAAACAAGCAACAGACAGATGTATTTCAGAAAGAGGGGTGGTGTGGAGAAAGGGAAGGAACTAAACAATGAATTTATATGCATACTAGAGGCCTGGTGCATAACATTTGTGCCCTGGGGGAGGAAGGGTCCTTCAGCCCGGCCTGCACCCTCTCACAGTCTGGGACCCCTTGGTGGACATCCCCCGAGGGGTCCTTAGTGCTGCCACACAGGCAGGAGAGGCTCCTGCCCCGCTGCTGCACTCACCAGCCGTGAGCCCGGCTTCTGCTGAGCAGTGCTCCCTCTGTAGGACCGCACTGACCAGCAGGGGGCAGCTCCTGCATTGAGTGTTGCCCCCTGGTGGTCAGCACGTGTCATAGTGACTGGTCATTCCGCATTTTGGTTGATTTGCATATTAGCCTTTTATTATATAGGATTTCACGTCCTGCAACATTTTCCTACTAAAATAATAGAGTGTTTTATACTGTCATATTTTGTAATAGAATTGAACTAATCCTGAACTTTAAAAATACAAAAACAATTTGCATCTCTAACAAGTTTCCAGGTGATGCTGCTACTGCTGGTTCAGGAATCACTGGACTCAATGCAGCGCCTGTGAAAGGTCGCACCAGCCCTCCCACAGAATATCTGGTGCTCATTCCTAGGTCATTAAAATGTTTGGCACCTGGTCAATGCTCAGTGGATGGCTTTATTTCGTTTTATGATTTTACTTTGTTTTTGCCCTGGATTAATTCTGTCTGGCTCTTGATTCTCTTGGCTAACAACTTTGCCCTCATTTCCTGGATCCTTCTGCGCACAGCCCCTCTGATTTAGAATATGCTGTTTTCTTTCCAGCTGTGACCTTGGCTGCTCTCCACAAAGACTGCCTTTCCAGCTTGGCTCTGCTATCTTGATCCAGCCCCCTGAACCCTCCTTGGCAGGCCACAGCCTCACAGGTGGGCCCTGAGTGGGGGTGGTACTATCTGATGCAGTCAGCTAAACCCCCATGACCTACCTCTAGCATGAAAGACAAGCTGCTCTGATGGCAAATAAGGGCGGCAATGTGCCCCCCAAATTCATAAGCATGGAGACATCACGGACATGGCAAGATGCATAGAAACTCACTCACTGACTGTCTGATTTTCTGTTTCCTACTTATGAAAGAGGGGCCACAGAGAGAATTACAAAGGAGTGGGGAGAGAAAGCTTTGCTCCCCAGAACTCAGAACATGTGAACGCCTGCGGATATAAATACTAGAATAATAACAATATTTTAAAAATGGAGCTTGTACTAGCAGGGCTTTCATAGCTTAACAGTATTTTGACAACAAATGTTCATATTTCATATGAAATTTATGAAACCTTTGTGCCTGTAATCCCATGAGCAGCAAACATGGTAAAAATGAAAGTAGCAAGCAGACCAGATTAATAATGTTTTGCTTCATATTGGAAGAGCATTTGAAAGAAGAAGCTTGCTTTATCTATCCCTCGCTTTTACGGTTCTCGTATTGGAATAGACTGGGGTTTCTAAAATTGACTAGGAAATATTCATAGATGTGTTATTAATTTATGGGAAACTGAAGGACCCACCTCAAGGTTTAAGTAGGCCATTTAGAAACAGCAAGGAGTAGGTGTGAGATACATAGCAGAATGCGGTGGAAAAAAACTGGGTGGGGTGACTCTGGGCTTAAATCAAGAGCAGGAACAGTATATTCAGTAAGCCATAATAGCTGATATTCTAATAAAGCGTTCTTACGAGAAAAAGCAATCTGTTCACGTATGAATTCCGCCATATGCTTCCATCTTTTCATGGTCTAGAAGGCCATGTCAGTAATTTCCAGCACTTCCGTGGGCATGTGGGCTGCCTTTGCTGGTTAATGTGAATAAATGGGCTGGATTTACTGTTTTTCTAATGCTCAGTATACACACCATGCAGGCTGCTACCAGAAGCAAAGTGGAATTTATGGGTTTGCACTGAATTTCAAATGGATGCGGGAGCAAGACACGGAAAGCGAGACTGACATGTTGTCTAACATTTCTCCATGAAGGCTGCTCCCCTGACAAAGTGAAGGGTATTGTTTGAGGAGAGAGAGGAAAGGCCTCCCAAGGTTGTGGCTCTTTTGTAGCGTTGGCGGAACACTCAAAAGTTTGGCTGTAGCTTATACACAGGATCCCGCTCACATCAGCTCTCCAGGTGACCTCTTTGACCCCAGTCCCGACCCATGATCTTCCCATTTCTAAGTAACATTTAAATCCTGATGTTTTAATGTAGGGTTGCCTCCCTGCCAGCTAGGAAGAGTATATTTCTCAGATCAGTGAGCTCCACTGACTGGGTCTAATATCACATGATTTAACTTTGCATACGTTAAATCACAACTTTAGACTAAAAAGAGAAAGGGTATTAGCAGCTTGACTGCTAATTGACAGTAGTGAAGAGAAGAATGAAATCATACCTTCTCCCATATCAGAATTTCTCAACCTCAGCATGACTGGCATTTGTAGCTGTGGCTGTCTTTGTTTTGGGGGCTGTGCTGTGCATCATGGGACATTCAGCAACATCCCTGGCTTCTGCCTACTAGATGCCAGCATCTTCCCCACTCCTAACATGCTGTGGCAACAAAAAATGTCTCCAGTCACTGCCCAATGTCCCCAGGGACCACGTGGTCTGCAGTGCCTCAGAGGAGTGCCTGCCACCTGACATTATCCTCTACATCTATGGTAGCCCCCCTTTAACTGCAGTTTTGCATTCTGCTGTTTCAGTTACCTACAGTCAACTATGGTCTGAAAATCTTAAATGGAAAATTCCAGTAATAAACAATTCATAAGTCTTAAACTGTGTACCATTCTGAGTAGCCTGATGAAATCTCACACCATCTCGCTTCATCCCACTCCACCCTGAGACGTGAATCATCCCTGGGTCCAGCGTGTCCAAGCTGTATACACCCCCTGCCATTCGTCACTTAGCAGCTTTCTTGGTGACCAGATCAATGGTCTTGGTATCACAGTGCTTGTGTTCAAGCAACCCTTATTTTAGTTAATAATGGCCCTAAAATGCAAGAGTAGTGTGATGCTGGCAATTCAGATACACTAACGAAAAGCAATAAAGTGCTTCCTTTAAGTGAAAATATATGTATGTATGTATATGAAAAAAACACATAGTATGTATAGGGTTTAGTATTATCCAAAATTTCAGGTGTCCACTGGGGGTCTTGAAATGTATCTCCCATACGTCAGGGGGGAATTACTATATTCAGTCCCATGTACATATCAAACAAAGATGAGGAGCCCTAGTTGATGTAGCTGAGTTGGTTGGATGTCATCCAGTGTCCCAAAGGCTTGCCCTTCGATTCCCAGTTAGGGCACATTCCTAGCTTGTTGGCTCAGTCCCGGGTGGGGATCTTGCAGGAGGCAGCCAATTGATGTTGTGCTCTCACATTGATATCCCTCCCCTTCCTCTCTCTCTCTAAAACACACACACACACACACACACACACACACACCACACACACACACACACACACACACACACACACACACACACACACACACACACCTCTTCTTTAAAAAACACACCAAACAAACGAAGATGAGTATCCATTACAACATACACCTGTTACACCAGTTGGGGAAAAAAGGAAATTGGAAAACCAGAACTAAAACAGGGATACATGGTGGCTGACAGAGATGGCAGCAAATCTTTGCAATGGAACTTGCAAGTGATCATGGAAATGGAGGGAAAATTAAATGGAATGTTGAGGGATACCCCTGTGGTATACCCAGGGACATGCGTGTCTGGTGGGGGAGCCGTGACAAAAACCTGGAGGTGAGGGTCAAATAATTGCTTTTCAAGGTGCATATTATCTGCAACAAAGCAACATACATCTATAACGTCTTGCTGAGCCTTCTGAGAAGAGAGATCTAAAAGGTTTCTGGCGGGCTCTGGATGACAAATAAAAATGAATAATATGATGTCCACATGGCTGGGCTTTTAAAGACTTCTATGGACGTATCTCTCATAGCAAAGAAAATCCCCAGGGTGGGGGAGTGCTTTAAGACTCATGTCCTATTGCTAAAAATCATGCAACAGAGGCATTTTATTCAATAATATTTGTGTTTTGTTTGCTCTAAACAATATGGTTTGATTTCCTATGACTTCTGATAATCTCTAGGATAGCACTCCACCAGGGAAAATGAGGGATACTCATACCCTAAGTTTAGAAGGATGAAATTAAGATGATCTTGGTTCCTAAGGGTCATAAATAACATATTTGTGGGGCTCCACTAATGACCCATTGTGTCCTCAAAAGTTTCCTAAGACTGGGACGAGGGACTCAGGCATATGGCCCCTATAGTTGAAGGGGAATAGCTATACACTGAGTGGCCAGATTATTATGATCTCTGAACGCATAATAATCTGGCCACTCAGTGTGTGTGTGTGAGTGTGTGTGTGTGTGTGTGTGTGTGTGTGTGTGTGTGTGTGTATTAATATATTAGAGGCCCAGTGCATATAAATTCATGCATGGGTGGGGTCTGGTCAGCCTGGCCAGGGGGAGGGGACATGGGCAGTTGGCCGGCCTTCCGGTCGAACTCCTGGTTGAGGGGACAATTTTCATCTTAACCTTTTATTATATAGGATATACACTGAGTGGCCATATTATTATGCATTCAGAGATCATAATAATCTGGCCACTCAGTGTAAATCTGCAAGTGTTGCATGTGAGAGTTTGTTAGATGTCTTAGAACCTAAATGCAGGGGATCTTAATGACCAGATGTCAGCCAGGCATTGCTCTACTGTGCTTCCTTGCAAAGTGAAGAATTGATGAAATGGAAGCTCCAATAAAGGCCATCTGCCTTTTTGGTAAGGATTGCCGCTAAGGGCACCATGGTTTTCCCCACATCCTTTAAGAAATCCTTTCAAATATTCCAAAAGTCTTGAAGGGAAAAGCTGTTACTTCTCCTCCATTTGTGTTATAATTGAGAGCAAGATGGAGAAGTGAACCATGGAAAGTCCTGGGAATTCTTTCAGGGCTCAAGGTCAACCACAGGTTCTTCCTAGTACATCAGTTTCTTTAGCTACAGCCTGGGCACTAACAACAACTCTCTCCTTCAGGGCTGCTGCAAGAATTAAGTGAGATGGTGCTTTTTATAGCACCCAGGTGGGCCAATTTCAAGTTTTCCTTTCTGTTGTCTTTGTCATATGACAAAGCTATTTGCAAATGAAATGATTGCAAGCCTTTTGCAAAGAAGGAACTAACAAACATCAGACATACAGGACTCAGAATCAGGAGTGGGCTGATTCTACCAGGCAGCCTTGGAATATGGAATCACAGACAATAGACACATGGGGCCTCCAGTGCATGTCTATCCCCCTATAGTACAAAACCAGGGGAAATATTCTGCTTTTGCCTTTATGAACTTCTAAAGCAATAAAGAATTATATTCAAAGCATTCTTACTTTCAAAAAGAAGCCATTAATACATTTTATGAAGTCAGAACCCATTAATGAAGATACATTGTGTCTGCTCAGTGAGGATTATCAAAGGGGGTCTAGGAATGGTGTTGGACATATAGATTGGGGCCTGATTTTACAAACAATAATGCCTGCAGCTGCCTGAACACAAAGAAAGTCTTCGGCCATATGCAATATTCGAAAATACTCAAGTATTGACACAATGCTAAGAGACAGCATCAAGCCATCCAGGGTAGGCTGATGGGTGCTCTTGAAGCTTAGGCATATGCAATGCATCCTACTGTATGGTTTATACAGAATCACTGGCAGTGCTTAAATAATTCAGGCACTTAATGGTAGAAGTGTATTCATACTTGCATCCTGGCTGTAGCTGGAAAATGCCTAGATGGAGGAGAAAAGACAAAGAGCCAGGTAAGGTGTATCCTTTGAGTTTGGGACTATAATGTGTTGATATATGTGTCCTATTTTGATATATGTGTCCTATTTCCTATTTCAGATCTCCATTCAACAAACATTTCTTAGGTGACTACCCTATCCACTATATGTATGGTCCTGACCCGCTAAGAGTTGTCAGCATAGTGGGTGGGGTGTTTTAAAGAAAGAATTATTTTGACATTTGTTAAAATAGTACAAAAGACTTTATTTAGGAATATTTTCATAGGTGTCAAGACCATACCAATAGGGTCGAGATCAGACTCAATTTCGAACACAATAAAGACCACAGGGGATTATAGCCATGAATTGGGGAGGGGGGCAGGCAGAAGGGGAGTCATCAGTGGATGAAAATTTTCTAAGAGGGGAGACATTGAGGGTAGGGGGAATTCTTGCTAAAACTGACTTAACAGGATTCTTGCTGCAGGCAGGCTTGGGAGATCAGATGTCAAGGGTGGAGGGATTCTCTTTAAACTGACTTAGCAGGATTCTTGCTGAGACTGGGCTATGCAGACCTGACAAGGATGAGGCCAAGGTCAAGGCCTAATTGAGAACTGGCTCAGAGGAGCAGACTAAAGTTTGTTCAAGGAAAGTCTGTGTCTGGGGCAGAAGGGAGGGCAGGCTTTGCCATAGGACACTATGGGAGTCAGCAAAGTTTTCTTAAAGAGACATGGTGCTCTGGGTGTCCAGAAGCATGAGAAGGAATTAGCAAAGAAAATGTTAGGCAGGTCACAGCATTGCATGTGCAAAGTACAGTTGGTGACCTTCCAGTAATTAGGTGTAGCTAGAAGAGGGTTTCTCAGTACCAGCATATGGGAGCTGGATAATCCTTTATTTTGGGGGTGTGTGTGTGGGGGGTCTGTTTTGTGTACTGTAGGATGCTGAGTAGCATCCCTGGTCTGTATTTACTAGATGCCTGTATCCCACTTCCCCAAATCCTGGCAACCAAAAATGCCTCCAGATATTGCCAAATACGCCCTGGGATCACTGACTCTGGAGAAAGGTCAGTGGACCAGAAGGAGGGATATTTGGAGGGAGCAGATGAGGGGAGGAGGCGGCATGTAGTTTACCTCCCCCCGGAAGGCACAGGTGACAAGGTTTAAATGTCTACAATGAAGGTAGAATCTTCTATTCTCTAAATACAGTGATTTCTTATGCAATAGAGGAAAGAAAAATAGAACTGAAGTGAGTTAGTGCATGGAGACCTGGGAAAGTCGGCTTTGTCAGAATCTTCCCTAAAAATATATTAAAGAAAAAGAGCAACTGATACACTGACTCATCGTAAATGACCTTTGTGAATTAAGGTTTTCAGGTAAGCTTTCTATTTCTGATTAACAACTAAGGATGAAGAACATGCAACAAGAAACATGGAAATATTTCCTAGGGGTTAATGAATCACCAGTTTCAAAATATTTGCATTAACACTTTTATCTGTAGTGAGGCCTCACTGTTTTTGCTTGTTTGTTTGTTTTATTTTTTTCCACAGCTTACATTGGAAATGCATTCTTATTGCAGAAAACTTTAAAGCACCAAGAGAAAACGATTCCTAGTCTATGTGCTTGGATTGTGGCTCTGGGACATGCCACAGAGATTTCAAGAATTATTTTCTCATTTGAATAACCCCTATTTCAGCAACAATCAGCAACCAGCCAGGTAGCAGCTTCATTTGTGCCATCCCAGATCTGACCTCACTTGCATTTTCTTTTTTACTTCTGCTAGCACAATTAGCAAAACAAAGGCAGCGGGTTATTTAACATGCCTTTCTAGCTAATTTCTAATCTGTTATAATGCACAAATTTAAAAATGCCTACTTGAGAGCTTCAGGGATTACTAAATAATAAGCCCTGAAGGTTCCAAAATCTGGTTAATAGTCAGACCTGGAGAATATGAAATATGGTGTTAATTTAGAATAACATAATGCCTAAAAATGAAGCAAGTTAGGTCTAATTGAGCTATGAACTGCTTGCCTTGTATTGTGTAATGGAGGCTATGCTAACCGAGGGTGGCTGAGCTATAGATAACCATTACTCTTAGCAAATATGTTTATTGGGGTCTCTCTCTCTTCATTACCCAACCTCATAAAGTATATGCCTGCATATTCCGATAAAACATGGAACAGCGAGGCAGTGTCACAATTAGGATGCCCTGAGAAGCTACATCATAAAACGGTATCTGTCTCCAAATGATTGTTCACTTAACCATGATAAATATTTATCAGCAAGCAATAGAACAGATCCTTAAACAACAATGGCCCATACTGAAAATGAAGGAGGAGGACTTTTACATTCCCAATTCTCCTCTTTTGATAAATAAAACCCTTTAACAAAACAAAAAAAAAAGTGATCTGACAGGAGGATTTTGATTTTGATTTTAAATTATAATTATGCCACAGGAGCATCAAGAACATATTAGGTTTATATTTCCAATATCTACTTTAAAGTGACTTGAATTTACTGTTCTATCATCAGTCAAGACAAGAGAACCACGCAGATGAAATGAAAAGTGCTAATCTGGGTGGTTATTCAATGAACCACGTTTTATATGGTCAGAACTCCCAGTGGAAAAAGGTGTTGTAAATGATAAATAAACTCTTTAATGATCCCCACTGTCTCATTGACAGTGATGTGTCGATGGAAACATGAGAACTAAGATATATGTCAGATATTCCGTGTCACCCACCTGGCTCAGGCCCTAGCTGCTGGGATATGGTATCAGTATATTACATGTGGCATGGCGTGTGGTCAAGGGGAACCGACTTTGCCTTCCTGTGTGGATTTCCAAAATGAAGACTGTCTCCTGGCAGAGATAATGGTTCTGTGAGTCAATATTTTCCTCTTTTCGACAGAGGGCTAGAGAAGGCACAGAGAGGGAGAGGTGGAGGCCCCAGAAGAATGCCCTAAGCTGTGGTTCTCATCAGTTGTGGATTTGCATCAGGATCCACTGAAGGGCTTGTGAAAGCCTGCAGGACTGGGTCCTCTCCCCAGGGTTTGATTCAGGGTGTCTGGGTTGGGGCCAGATGCATTGGAACCAGTTCCCAGGTGATGCTGCTGTTGCTGCTCTGGGAACCAGGCTTTGAGAACCAGATTCTTACAGCAAAGGAAGGATCCAGAGGGTGAAACTTTAAGGGAACGTTCGCTACTGCTGGTATGAATGTCTCTCCAGCCCACAGATCCCAAATCTACCTGCAATTTTTTTTCCTTTCCTTCTTTCTCTCATTCCTATCTTCCACCCCCATTTTTTCTTCCTTCCTTTTATTTCTATTTCTTTTTCTAATTCCCAATTTCTGTTCTTCCTACTCTTTTTCTCCTGTCCTTGTCTCTCCTCCTTTCTTCATTCTTCCTTTCCCTATCTCATCCCCACCCTGAGCTTTATTCCCAACAGTAATTAACTCCCCACCACTAAGCACAACCACGATTACAAAGAGACCCTGAACAGGAGAAAGGCCCAGACCTTGTTCCTTGGCAAACAGTGAGGGGCAATTTACAGAGATGTTTCAAAGAATGACACTGAATTCTGTGCTAAGCATTCAATAGGAGCTTCTCTGTTTTTGCATTTAATATCGCATAAGCAAAAAATATTGCTGTGTGAAATATTATAACATACACACAACAGTTACTGCTTGATGCACTGTTGGTAGATGGAGTGGCTTTCCAGCATTAATTCTCATTTGGGGGCTATTCTTACATTTTAGGACAAATAGTCCCCAGGTCTCATTGTAACTTGCACATAACTCCCTTGCTGGATGAGGATTTATAACAAAAGTGACTATTATGAGATCATTCCTAGGTGAAGAGCTACCTTAAACAGACTTAGCTCTTTATAGCCTCATTGTGTCAGACTCTGAATATTAGACACATACAAAAAAACTCACAGTGAGAGTTATTAGGCTGCAGAATAGCCTCCCAAGGGAGGTCCCAGGGCCTCATCACTTGAGTCATTTGAAATAAGACTGGACCAAATACTTGACTGCAACATTAGGGAACAGCCCTACCCTGGCTGAGGACGGATGAGATGACCTCACAGGTCTCTCCCATCCCTTCTGGGGTCATAAAATCAGAATGGAAACTCTGACTAGTCACCATGCTGAGACTCGAACAGTACAGAGCATTGTCTCAGGGGCTAGACCAGGTTGCAGTAACATCAAAGAGTAACAAGTCCCCATCAGGTATGCAGGGCGAGGACATCCTAGAATACAAATCAAAGTGGAGACATTCCCAAATGAAGCCCATGATGTACTTTGCACAGATTAGTGTGAGACTATAATGCTAGTGTGTTTCCAGGTTTCTCATTCGTGCTAGTGAGTTTTTTCATGCTCCACCTTGGAGAGGAGTGACTTTCCAAGATCCCTCTTTTTTGAAGATGTGAGTGTCATTAAAACAAGATGAGAACAAAGAGAAGCTCAGTTAGGTGAAGACTGTGCCATTTCCATAGTTCAAAGTAATGTGGCCCATTATAATTATAGTTCCAACCAGGTGACATTGAGATGAACCTGGAGAAAGATAACTGCTGTCCCCCATCCAAAAGTCAGCTCCTGGGAAAGGGTCCTTCTCAACCTTTAGCAGGGGGAGAGGAGAGGAAGGGAGGTTCTGAGAGGCTCCGCGTGGCCTCTCTACCCCAGGGACCTTGCAGCTGTGAGGAGCAGCCTGAGCCAGCAGGCATGCTTGCACTAAATTAAGTTCCTATAATAAATCTGAGGCAACTGCAAATGGGTGGGGTGAGAAGGAATTCTGGACTCGATCTGACTCAACATGCTCAGCTGCCATTTCAATTCAATTGGCCTTAAATGGCAAAACCTCAGGACACTGGAAGGGACCAAGTCATGCCTGCCCACTCACGTGCTTTGCTAAGGAAAACTCCCATGGTCCGTGGACCCTCCTACACAAGCGGGCATGTTTCATGCCCTAACACTGCTCCTTTCCCTACTCTGAATACAGGTGAATAGGCCTCGGGTCTAATTATACCTGAGCCAAGGGCAGTCAATCCAAAAATTTGATTTGCAGTTTACCAATGAAAATGATGACTCATACCAGTGCATTCCTAAACCAGGGAATTGGGAAACAGACTGTGAGCAAGTTGAAGCAGGGACAGCTGATGGAAAGATGCCACAAGATGGAGTTTAGTTGCTGTCATGAGCAAAACGAATAGTGGGTAAGCCAGAGTTGTGAAGGAGGAGAACAGAAAGTCTTACAGTGGCAGAAGCAGCCAGTCGGGAAAAATAACAGTGACTGTGCTAGAGGTCACAGAGGACAGGTACCGAAGCCCCTCATTCCCAGCTAGCTTACCAACATCTCTTAAAATAAGCCTTTACTTTAGAGGAGGTGACATGAGTAGGACTCTATTCCTTGAGTCCAAAGAGGCCTAGTTAAGACACTCAGGGAATCTGAATTGGACTTCATGATCAACTCTTCAACTCAAACGATTACCATTTTATATATATACATAGTGTCTTCCTAAAACATATATGCACTTTGAATGATTATAAAGTTAGTGTTCATTAACATACAGTTCATTTTCAAAATTTAAAAGAATATATAGAAATGAATAATTATTGTGTCAATGCCTATTTTCTTTTTTTTTTAAATTTCTTTATTGATTAAGGTATCACATATTTGTTCTCATTCCCCCATTCTCATCCCAACCCCTCCCCACACATGCCCACAATGCCTATTTTCAAACTGATGACCATTCTGGTCCAGACACTGCTGATAACACGAAGCAATAGAATGGCAGATATCAGGAATCATTTCGTTTGGTATGTGCCCTATATGTGTCCTCAATTTGTCGACTGTTGCTGGTTTTGTATCATAAACTTTATCTTGTATATAACCCAAAAAAAAGTCTAGTGGCACTGACCAGGATAAATTTTCTTTGTTCAAAGCTTAGTCTGGCTTCCCCCATTATTCTGAATGGATTAAACCTGAAAAGCAGTGAAAATTAAGTGAGTTATCAGCTGTTAAACATTTAAGCATTTAAATATATATAATGTATATATGGATATATGTGTGTGTGTGTGTATAATTTTAAAGAGAGGAAGGGAGAGCGAGCGAAACATCTATGAAAGAGAGAAACATCGATCAGTTGCCTCCCACATGCATCCCAGCCAGGGATCAAACCGCAACCTAGATATGTTCCCTGACCAGGAATCAAACCCTCTACCATTTTGGTGTATGGGACAACCTCCAATCAATTGAGACATCCCGGCTAGGGCACTACCTAGCCGGAATTTGATATTTAATATCAAAGCTCACTCAAGTCCTTGAAGATCATGGCTTACCAAAGGCATTGGAAACAAGAGCAAGGGAGACACAGGGTTTTTCCTTACCTGACATTGGAAACAGAATGTGGAAATTTTCAGGGAATATGGCATCTGGACTGGAATCCTAGGTTTTGAGTGATTTAGCCTTCCTCTCCCACCAGAGCTTAATCTATGGGGGCAGCCTAGAAATCACTTATTAAAATTTCCAATCCTAGAACAGAGATGTCATCCTCATCGCATCCTCCACTTGGGGGAAAGATTCTTCTCCCCTTGCTGCTGATTTTCAGTTACAGAAGCAAGTGTTTCCAAAAGGCCCACTTGGTACTAAGAGTTACCAAGCACAGTCTTAGCAGTGGGCGAGTGCATTAGGGCATTATCCATCCTCCCAGGCTGCAGAGGAAGGAATGCACAGGCAATATCGGTTCCAAACTGCCCAGAAGGGGTGGAGTGCTTAATTAAGGAGTGACACTGAGTGCACACCTGGAGACACAGCCATCCCCACTGGTCCAGAGTGACTCAGAGTTGAAAGGTTATGTAGTAGTTTAAATCCAAGACAGTTAATTCATAATAGAAGAGTGGCATGGTGCATGGTCTCAATTTTCAAACATCAACAAAGTCTAGCAGATTCTGATTTGTGGGTATAAAAATAATAATTAGAAAAATATTATAATAGCAACAGCAGATCCCTTTTGCTGAGTCTCTACAATGTCACTGGCTGTAGGCTTTATATATGTTCATTTTCTCAATTCTCACAAGAATTACGGGCTCAAAGAGGATATCTAGGACCATCCAAGGGCTGAAACATCAGCATCATCTGAGAGCTCACTGGAAATGCAGAATCCTGGGCCCCAGCCAGCTACAGCATCAGGGGCTCTCAGGGTAGGACCCGGGAGTTGTGTTTTAACAAGCCCTCCTGGGGATTCTCATGCCAACTAAGTTTAAGAAAAGAAGCACTGACTTAGACAGTTACTTCCAAAGACCAAATAACTAGTAAGCAGCAGAGTCAACATGAAAAGCTTTGTGCTGAGTACTGGAAACGGCCCCAGCTACCTCAGGTAATTAACGAGGAGCCAAGCATGGGCTAATCAGGTTAACACCTGTAATATGGATTCCTCTGAGATCAGGACTGGGAGCCCTCACACTCTGGTCTGTCCCCAGAGACTGCCTTAATGGGCAGAGTCCTGTATATCCAAATTGTGCTTCCTTCCTTTTATGTATACTAGGGAATCTTGGCTGGAACTAATCCCAATTTATTCAAGTCGTGATTACAAGGACTCTGATTCAAATATGTATGGTGCCTCCTTTTATTTCCTTATAGATGGGGAGAAGAACATTAAGAACCAATGCAGCATACGGTGTACTAGGCACTGAACTAAGGACCCTAGACCAGCACTATCCAACTTTCCTCAGCGATGGGAATGTTCTCTATCTGTGCTGTCCAATGTGGTAGCCATGAGCCACGTGTGGCTGTTGAGCACTTGAAATGGGTGCTGAATTTTAAATTTTAATTTATAACTGATTTAAATTTAGATAGCCCCACGTGGCCAATGGCTGCCTTTTATATTAATGCAATGCTAGATGCCTCTTATTTAAACTTTACTCTAAGCCTATGAGGGTACAGGATAACATTATGCCTGTTTTATGGATGAGAAAACTGAGGCTTACAAATGACCTCAAAGCCACATAGCCAGTTAGCAGTGGGGCTGCGGTCCTCACCCAGTCTACTCTGACTCCAGGTGTATAAGGCACCCAGTATGCAGCTGCCTTGGTTAGGCAGGCCTGGGGGAGCCACTGCTCAGAGCCCGTTCTAAGCAAAGTTCATGCCAATAGCCATTTGGCCCCTGAAAAAGTTGCACCCGAGCATCTCATTCTCCAAGCAACAACCAGTGCTGGCATTCTCCTGGCAGCCTTCAATGAGAGGATGTTTGGACGTTATTCTCCTGTTATTAAATGTGCATTTTCCACTTAAAAATAAGGAGCTTCTGTCACAAATGATTTATATGAAAACAATACCACTCCTGGCAGAGAAACAGGAATAGGAGCATTTTCCTGTTTCTTTCAAGATAAAAAAAAAAAAAAAAAAGGCTATGCTGATATATTCACTCTTTAATGCATGTTCTTTGAAGAACTGCCCCTCCTTTCTACTCCACCTTAGCACCTCCAGGATGAGAAATGGCTCTGGAATTGCAGGGACCTTTGAGCAACCCCTGTCTCTCTACATAAAGCAGGTATCTGACACACAGTCCTCCCCAGCTCCATCCCATGTTCTGTGCTGGTGCCTCCAGCCGGTAGCTTCCACAAATGTCATTCCTGAGGGTCTAGACACATGCTCCATCCTGGCCTCTATCCTTGCTCTCCCATCTCCCTGCCCTGAGCGAAAAGGTCTAGAGCCAGGCTGCACTGACCTTTCAGGCTGGGCCCATTACCCACACACCTGCAGTGCCACCCTGGGAATGTGGCTCACCCTCTCTGAGCCTCAGTCATCTCTACATAGGCTCCACTGAGCACGTGACCTTGTGCCTGGCCTATAAGAGGGTCTGAGTTCCTATCACCCCTCCTTTCTAGTCCTCAGTCAAGCATGCACTTTGTAGTTCTTTATACAGTTATCATGTTGTGGGCATAGACCATTGGCATGACCGTGGCTTCTCTTCCTTCCATATTGCAACCAGCACGTGGCCCTGCACACATGGGCACTAATTAAATACTTATTGAGTTGAATTTCTGTAAAGATTGAGGCCAACCTATAATAAGCAAACCCATCCATCCCATCATTCATGTATTCATTTACTCAATATTTATTAAGCACCTACTGTACCTACTAAGTGTCAGGCATTGATATTGGTACTCAAAACACAGTAGGGACCAAAGCACATAAAACCTTGAGCCTTCTGGACTTTTACCATCTAGTGAGGGAGGGGAATGAGACAATTACTAAATGAACAGATGAAAAAGACAAACAGTGTCTCTCAGATGCAATATATGCTACAAAATAAGTAAAATGGAAGATTCAGGGAGAGCATAGTTCAGGGAGAAATTTGCAATTTTAAATAATGTGGTCAGGGAAGGCACCCCTGAAAAGGGGGTATCAGAGAAAAGATTTGAAGATGCTGAGAGGGCTACTTTTTAGATATACAAGTAATTTGGAAAACAGGAGATTGTAAGCTGAAGATATGCTTGGTTCTATGCTCAGAAAAATATAAAAAAGGAAATAAAACATGTATTTTACTGACTAACCTTGGTTCACATGTTTTTATCCATTTCAATACCAGCTAATACTTATTAGATGTTTATGATGTCTCACCCACTGCCCAAGCATTTTATATAATTGAGTTCACCATCAAGAGAAAAGGCATAGGCCAGGGATGGGAAAAATAAATTTTATAGGCCCCAGGCAGGCATCAGAAAGAGCTAAGGCCAGGCATATAGGGAGCAGTGTGGACTGTGGCAACATGAGAGGACCTACTCCACCTATCGGACAGCTGTTGCTTGGCAACAGATGATGGAAAGGGTTTAGGGTCCCTTGATCTTCTGCCTTTTTGAGAAAGGCTGGAAATCTGGATTTTTATGTGAAATTTCCCAATTTTGAAATGTTGGCAAGCAATTAAGTTTTCAAAAACATCATGTGAGCTACTACTTTTTAAAAAACGTTTTAGGAAATATTCAATATAAACAGAGTTTTTTCAATGAGTAGACGGGAACCCAAAACATTTGCACAGCTCCTGTACCACAGACATTGTCTGCCTGCCCAGAGGCGAGGTGCAATTCCTATTTGAAAACAGCCTGTTTTCTTGGGACCTCTTGTATGCCTACCCAGGGGATAGTGAATGTTGGGATCTGTAAACACTGTGTTCTTGTGTGTGAATGAAATATGCTGCCCATTGGGATTTGAATGCAAACATAGTTGATCATTCATTTAAAAATATAGTACTTTTTGTTGCTTAATGGCTTTTTTTTCCCTCTGACATTCTACCAATAAAGATACATTTGGCAAAATCATCTGGAGGAAACATCATCTTTATTCAAAGCTGTTCTTCTTCCTATTTCACTTGCTATTTCTAAATTATTTTATCAACAATGTATTAAAGCAATACTAAGAAATGGAACAATACTGCACCTTTAAGAAAATATTATTTTTCCCGAGGTCCTATCAAGGTAAATTTCATCAGTATTCAAAGAATGAGCAAAGCACTTCAACAATTTATTTCAATAAAAGAAGACTTAGCTGAAAGGAGTATAAATGATGAGAACTTGCTTTAAACTGATTTATTCCCTGCAGCAATAAAAGGAATGTTTCTTCACTCAGCTGTTTAATATGCAAATATGCAGAACAACCAGCCCCTGACAGCACATCATTAATAAAACCTTGCACTGAGCAGAGCACCCGATATTTCATTCTGATGAGAAAACATGATGATGATTTTAGACTGTAGACTTGTAGAGTTGGAACAATGTGCTTTCCTGGTGATGAAACTCCACTAGTCACTGGGGAAACAAACGGAAGCTTTTCAGATAAGCAATCAGACTTTGGCAACAGGAAGTCGTCCCAGGATAAAGAACAGAGTAAATACTAAAGCCTGATAATCCTTGGTACAACCAAGGCCCAAATGACAAGATCTAAACAGGGGCAGAGACAGAGGGGCATAGAGACTGGCGCCTTTAGGGATGTGGGCATGTCAGCTTTCTATCTTTTGTTCCGGACTACATATGAAACGTCTCACTTAATGATGTGTTTGACGTTAGCTTTATATTCATGTGAACTAAAAAGCAACTTATATAAAGAAGACACAACACAGGAATTTGAACCCCTGGTGGGTTCTCCGTCCAGTTCCTGCCCGTGTTACGATTTTGGAGTAGTAACTTCTGAGTTACTCTCAGACTCTTAAAACAAGCTAAGTGAAGAAGCAGCTGGAACTATTCCTTGTGCTGGATCATATGTTTCTCCTTCTACTAAAATCTTGGATTGATGTTAACAACGAGTGGAGGAATTATAAAGGCTTTTTACATTTTTTTCTTCCTTACAACTACTTACAGTTTCCAAATTTTCTATAATGAGAATGCCATATGTATGATCAGAAAAATCATGTTTTTAAAAGAGTAATCTACATTTTAAAAAAGCATATATGGACTAGTGCCCAGGGACTCTCCCATATACCTACACGCTGAGCTGGCTCTCAAAATAAGTATGTATAAATGGTTAAATGAGTTACTAGTTTTAAATGCTTAGAACAGTGCCTGGAACATGGAAAGCCTCATAAAGGTATTTGTTAAATGAATAATCAGTAAGTCAGATTAAATATTAAAAGTATTTTAGTCTGCCGAGATGAGTTTTCTATAAATACTATTAATTTAAGTAGACAGGAAAAGGATACAGAAATGCTGTTTTTCCCCTTATAATGTTAAACTTATCTATTTTATGGTTCTTGTCAAAACTATTGCTCTACCTGAGAGAACTTTTAGATTAAAATCACTGTTCCTACACTCCATTCTGTATGACCTTGGGCAAATCACTAAACTCAACCCCCAAAAACCTTGTTGTCCTCATCGGTTACATAGTAGTAATCACACTTATTTTAATGAGTGTTTTGAGGATTCAGTGTGATCACGTACGTAAACATTCGGCACAGTGCCTGGTCTAGAGTGGAATTTACCATTTATTGAGCCCCTACTATATATCAAGTGCTATGTTTATGTGATAGTCTTTATAACTGTTAGCCATGTTTCACGGAGGGACACCATGGTAGATGGCTTGAACATGGCCACACAGCTTGGTCTAGAATCTGGATCTATCTGTCACCAAATCCTACACTATCATACTGGCTTCCCCCAAAATCTGCTCTTTCTTTAAAAACAAAAACAAAAAAACATAGTAAGTGTTCAAAAATATGTGGGAAGAAGAGTAAGTTTCCATCCATTTAACTCTATTTTCAGTTACAATTCACATTCAAAGGTTCTTCCTTTATCCATTTAAAAAAATTGAAGTATTTTTAAAAAAGGTAGGTTATGGAGCAGGAGGCAGAAATATACAGGCAAGTGACAATGAGGAGGGAACCTACTTACTGCTTAAAAGATAATGAGAGTGACTATCAAGTTCCCTGTGGCACATTGTTCTTTTAAAAGTTCATTTATTAGTCTGACGGCATGGCTCAATGGCTCAGTGGTTGAGGGATCTATGAACCAGGAAATCACGGTTTGATTCCTGGTCAGAGCACATGTCTGGGTTGCTGGCTTCATCCCCAGTGTGGGGCAAGCAGGAGGCAGCTGACCAATGATTCTCATCATTGATGTTTCTATCTCTCTCTCCCTCTCCCTTCCTTTCTGAAATATCCTATATAATAAAAGCCTAATATGCTAAGTGTCTGATCATCTGTTCAACCAATCAAAGTGTAATATGCTAATGATATGCTAAGGCCGCTCAACTACTCTCTATGACATGCACTGACCACCAGGGGGCAGACAGTCAACCGGTCGACAAGTCACTATGACGTGCACTGACCACCAGGGGCCAGACGGTCCGACTTGCTGCTGGGGTCCGGCCAATCGGGACTGAGAGAGATGGGCTGGACATGCCCTGGAGTGCTCCTGTGGTCCCTCCCCCACTGGCCAACCTCCTGCGTCCCTCTCTAGCCCTTATTGTGCACCAATGAGATCCTTAGGCCTGGACTACACCCCCTCACAATCCAGGACCCTTCAGGGGATGTCAGAGAGCCAGTTTTGGCCGGATCCTACAGGCCAGGCCAAGGGACCCCACTGGTGCACGAATTCATGCACTGGGCCTCTAATGTATGTGTATATAAATATATATATATATATATATATATATATATATCTGTATATGTATATGTATATTTATATTTAAGTTTATTTATTAGAGAAAGGACACTTATATCTGTAATTTGTGATCTATTCAATTTTAGACAACTTGAGAATAAGATATCAGCAAACTTGTCCTTTAAATTAGTGATGGTCCCTCTTTCAGAAAAGATGAACCATTTGACAAGGGCTGGGTGAGAAATGCTCCCCCCCCTGCTCAACCCACCCCATGTATTACTTTCTCTCTGTTGTTTGTATTTCTTTCATCCAACCTAAAGAATAACTCTCTGTGCCCAAGGAAAGAGGGCTGGTGGGTTTTATTTCCAAATATTTCAATTATAAATCAATCATTTAGCAAAATTCAATGAAGTTTGCAAAATTTCCCTTTGAATCAGCTCCCACAGAGAATCCGAAAAGTCTTGGGGGCAAAATTTCAAATGGTCTCTTGCAGGTTTCAGTAAACTTCTCCAAGCTAGTACTTGCCATGTTTCTGATTTTATGCGCTCAGTAATACGCCCTCATAACTCAAATGGGATGAACCAATTAAACATTTCCCTGTAGTCTCTGAAATAGCTGCTCTTGGCATGTTTTTTGCATGGCACAAACCTCTGCGGGAGGATCCGATAGAAATCTTGCACTATTTAAATATAGAATTGGGACATCAAAGAAAGGGTTGTATTGAAATAACATGGATAATTAAGGAAGTGGAGAACAGTAATAACTGATTTACATAAAATGCTAATGAGTCTCTTGACTTGTTTGGCAATTTGCACTTTAGGCTTGGTAACTGTAGCTCCAAATTTACGATCTAATTTTTATTTTAATATTTTCTTTTAGCAAGTTGTAACCAACACTAATGGGTGCCTGCCAACATCCGACTTCTTCCGCCTTCAACCACCCAGAAGCTGCTTTACCCAGGCAAGCACATGGGGCTCGGTGATGCGACGGGTCCCGGGGCTTCCTGGACACTGTTTTAGTTGGTTTCTTCTTATGTTAGGGTGTTGGTGTCTTTACAGATGATCCATGGTGATCAAAATATTCACAGTGGGCTGAGCTTACTGGGTAGGAAAACAAATGCAGTGTTACAGAGGCTGAGTGGTCCTTATACAGCCTGCTCCTTGCTATTCAGAAGGAGAGACTGGGGCCAGGCGTTCCCTGGTGCTAAGGTAGCGCTTACTGGGCACCACTCTCTGATGCCTTTCGCTTCTGAGAAGAAATTACATACTCTGAAAATTCCTGTTTTATTGTACTCTTCGACTGAACTCGCCTCACAGGGCCACAGCCTCCCGTGAATATGAATGAGGGTTTGAGCTGTTCCTTCAAGACATGTCTGCACGTTGACCTTCAGTGTACCCTGTTTCCCTCAGAGCCCTCTAAGCATGATCCATTGCTTTCTCGGGCCATTCCCCCTTCACCCCATTGATGGGTTTCAAAGCTACTTAAATTTCCAAGTCCTGATGTGCTGCGGCGGTGACCAGAGCTGTGCCTCGCTCTCTTATGGATTCACAAGGTCACCGCTGGGGAGAGGGAGGAGGCAGGCAGAGCATTTATCAGGATGTATTGCTTTACTTTTTCTATCCATCACCAAGGCGATGATTCTATTTTAGTGAAAATCCATTGAACTCCGATCAAGTCAGATGGCTGTTATCATTGGAAACTCAAGAGCTGTCAGGCCATAATCGGTACAAATGCTAGACCCCGAAATGGGGGGCTCCGAGCCAGTGATGGCCTTCTGGGGATCTTTTTAGTCATTCCTGATTTTAATATTTCATATGATCATTTTAGTTTAAGTATCTTTTCAGCTGTTCTGTGTGCAAGTGATAAAATCTAGTTATGTAAGGTAGAATGAAACAATTACAGGCAATTCAGGTGTAGTCTGGAGACACAATGGTTTCCCTTGTCATGCTAGGCTGATTACTGTGGTTATAACAACCTGGCTGCCCATCAGAATGCCAATGCACACCTGAATGATCACAGAAACTGAACATAGAGCGTGAACACACACATTCCCATCTTAGTCAAAATTGGCAAACTATAACTACACTGTTTTGCGGTCTCCTCAATATATAACTATTCTGATCACCACACGTTGCTATAGAATACAATATTAATAGGTACTTTAGCCTTCCTACTTGTATTTTTATAATAAATGCTCCTACTTATATTTGCATGTGTTTGGAAAGGTTTTAGTCTTGAACATGGAGGTGGGGGTAGATAAGAACAAAAAATTCCAAAGCTCCCTGAAACATTCTTTTTGGCTTGTTTTCTGGTTATGGATTTAATTAAACCTGACATTTGAATAAAATCATTCAAACATATTTGCTGCCCTGCCAGTATTCTAAACTTTTACTAAAGGGGGGTTTTGAAATGAGATGACACAATGGTTTTAAATCAGAAACCTGCAGCTCAAAGTGATACTTAACTCTTAACTACCAAGATCGAATTATTTTCCTTGTAGACTGTCAAGGATCATATTTCTTCCCTGGCCCCCAATGAAGGCAATTCCTGCTGGGGTGGGCTCAGAAGGAATGAAGTGAGGCAGCCAAAAGCTTAATGCCTATATGTACTTAACTGGCCACTTTTTGAAACTTAATCTTTCCATGTATTTTCTATTTTGCAATCCATACCTTTATTCCTTTTTATTAGCGAGGGTAATTGAATATTGACTGTGCATTCTTAAATAAATTTCCATGCTAAATAAGAGCAACATTAATAAGGGCAGTGATTTAATGGTCACTTACTGTGAACCAGGCTTTGTGCCAAGTGCTTTACATATGTTGTTTCATTTGAGTCTTAAAACCATGTCTAAATAAGATAGGGACATCTCCATTCCACTGGGGCTTGAGAGCACCAGTGATTAACCAGATTATCCCATGATTTAGAAAAGGCAGATGTTCAAGAATGATTCTGGTGTCCACTTTAGAGAGTTGAATCAGAAAAGCTCAACCATTGAAATGATCTGTAATAGTTTCCTAGGGTCACAAACTAGGTGGCTTAATGAAACAGAAATTTACTCTCTCTGAGTTCGGGAGGCCAGATGTCTAGATAAAGGTGTCAGCAGGGTCGGTGACCTCTGGGGGCTCCAAGGAAGAAACAATCCTGGGGCCCTCTCCAAGCTTCTGCTGCTGGCTGGCAGTCCTTGGCCCTCGACTTGTAGTCACACCTCTCCAGTCCATTCCTGCATCTTCACATCACCTCCTCATGTCTCTTATAAGGACACTCTCGTTGGATTTAGGGTTTACCCTAATCAAGCATGATCTCATTTCCATCTTTAACTTAGTTAAATCTACAAAGACCCTGTTTGCAAAAAAAATTGCATTCTGAGATCTCAGCCATTATTTGGAGAAGGGGGCAATATTTAAAAGAGTACAGCATTCATTTGGGATCCAGATGTTGGTCTGTGGGCCTCTGACACATTGCTCCTAACCATCACACTATTGTCCACACGGTGAAAGGTAGTTGAATGATGAAGGGATGAACAAATGAATGGATGGAACCGTGATATCATTCCTGTTTGCCTAATAACATTTTATCTCATGGCCCTTGCCCTTGACATTCTTATAGAATAGCCAAGGACAGTCAAGACTAATCCAGGAGTAAAGATATGTCTGGGGTATGAGGATTAAGTGGTGATTTTGATGGCTCGTGTCTTTAAGAGGAGCTTTGGCTGAGGGCAAAGCGGAGTCCAATGGAATAGAATCCAAGTGCATGTCCTGAAGAACAATGAGGAACACACTTGGAAGAGCAGGGAGAGCCCAATTACAGATGCCCGATAGGATAGGACAGGCGATTGAGGCTCAATCTTATGTGAGACAAAGATACCAAGAAAAGAAAAGAGAACAATAGAACATAGTAATGGGTACTTTGATTAGTATCCTATTATTTTCATCATTGTAAGTTTAAATTTTCTACAAAAAAATAGTATTCAGGAAAGTATATTCATATTGATTTAATCCCTTAAATAACAATATTAACCCATCCAAGTTCAAAAATGGGTTAAAACAGATGTATAGCTCTGCTTCTAGAATGATGGTCTACTATTAGGAGCAGACACCTAACATGTAAATGCCAACGATTTGTAGACAAATTCATCCATGGATTCTCAGGGAAGCTACCAGCAATCATAAAGCAATTTTTTCTCTCCCATTAAACAGACTGAGAAGATCTATATGCAAGGGGCTTCCTAAGAGTGGGATAAACTGAATCATTTTCATGACAGATTATGTTTGTACTAGAGGCCCGGTGCATGAAAATCCATGCACTGTGGGGGAAAGGGGTCCCCTCAGTCTGGCCCGTGCCCTCTCCTAGAGTCTGGGAGACATCCTTAGCGGCAGGCTGATCAGGTATGGTGCCAGCCCCGCCCATCCATTGCCCCCATAGCCAGTTGCCGTCCCTCCCCACCACCCCCTCATTGCTGTCCCCTCCCCTCTGCCTGCTGGCACCTGCCTTGGCTGGCCTGGCACCACCTGCTCGCCGGCACCGCCCCCTGCCGACCGGTCATTCCGCAGTTCAGCAGATTGTTGATTTGCATTTTAGGCTTTTATTATATAGGATTAAGCATTGGTGTGAGTTTTTAAAGCTATTATCTTCGTGAACCTATCTTTAATTAAATATGAGGGCAAATCCTAGAGTTGTAGCATTGGAAATATGCTATGGTGAAGGTACCACCTCAGTATGAGTTTGAGCAACTGCTCCTACAGCCACCAGATGAGTGACACTGAACAAATCACCAAAATTCTACGCTGCCTGCCTGGGGAATATTCACTGAGAGCTTCCTGTGCTGGGTGAGGTGCTATGCACTAACATAATCCCCCTTCAATATGATCCCTACCATGCCATGAGATCAGCAATATCACAGTGTCAATTTTATACATGAGGAGATGGAGACACAGAGAGGTGAATTGACTTACCCAGAGTCACAGAGCTTTTAAACACTGACATTTAAGATTAAAGTCTAGTTTGTCTGACTCTCTGACTCACACACTTCTCCACTTAGGAGTCCACCACAAGCAGCCCCATGCAGACACACTGTGAAGGCATCTATCATGTGGAAGGCAAACCATACTGGAGCCTGAGCCCCCAAAACCCATCCCTGCAGGAGCTTCCCCAAACAGGACCTGATGTGAGATCACACATTGTTTTCTTGTTGCAGATCCATCCAGCCGGAATTTTCTGGGGCTAGCAGCTGAAAGGGTTGCTAACTGATTCTTTTTCTACTGGCTACTGGGGGATTTCATGGCAAAGACCATGCTTCCCTCGCCCCCTAGCCCCACACACAACCCTCATACATATACAATTACAAACAGAAAACGTTTAACGAAATTTCCCTCAGTGGCAGGGGCTGGGCTAAAAGTAAAGCAGATATTAGCTCACCTATTTTTCACAATCACTTGCCGAGGACGGTGCTAAGATGTTACTTTTGTTCCCATTCCATGGAAACGGAAACTGAGGCTGGAAAGAGTTACATAACAGGATCAAGGCTGTGTAAATGGCAGGGGCAGGATTCAAACCTTGATCTGTTGGACAACCAAGACTCATGGCTTCTCTCCATTTTCGTAGGTAAGGTTTATAGACTGTTTGCTAGGTACTGTCCTAACTGCTGTCATACAAATTCTCTTTTAACACCTGCAATGACCTTGCGAAGATGTCTGTGAAAGACAAAGCCCCCACAGCACAATTCCCATGTATGGAAAAGAGGTGAGGACTGCTGGAGAGGAGGAAGAGAGAGAAAACTATTCTTTTAGACATGAATAAATTAAAAAAACAAATGTGCAAAGATTCTATATTCAAAACGCCATGATAATTATGTAAGAGATTTTTAATTCAGCCAGAGTTGAGTTTTTGGTGTAGAGATAATATTAAGACAACCCAACTTCCCTAGAACGCTTTAAGCCTCTTTATTTGGAAATGTCACCACCTGGACATCAATATTGTCTTCAGAGATGCTGTCCCCTGGCTTATGTCTGGATTTACTGTGGCGCCTCCTTAGGAGGCTGCATGTCCTGAGGATTAGATGCACTTTTATCTCTCCTTTTCTAAATCTCCTCCTTTCAATCACCAAGCTCTCCAGGAAAGAACACAATCAAACAGTCCCATTACGTAAAAGGAAGATGGAACTGATGCAAATTCCCCCTGGAATTAATGGGCCTGCTCTTTACTCCACAATGGCCCTTCCCAAGATGACCTTGCCAATCAGCAGATCTTGTTTTGTCTGCATTTTCCAATGACTCCAGGCTCCACTCGCTGCTGAAGGAATTTGCTTAAGTTCTCAAATGGGTACCCCACCAAATGGCTCTAGAGGCTCATTGAAATTCACTGACATATACAGACTCAAATATGATTTTTAAAAGACAAATGACGATATTTCAACCTTGCAAAATACACTGTATGTAATGAAGGGACCCACTGCTCTGAGACTTGATTGTCAAACCAGGATCCCTCTGTGCCTAATGATGGGTAAGAGCACTCAGGATGGGCCAAGGATGACTCTAACAGGCAATCCTGCCAAATCTCAGTGTCTTAAAGCCACAGCACAGAGGGTCGGTGGGGCTCTTGAGTTGTCTGTCCTCCAGGATCTCCAGTGATGGGCGGTTGGTGCCTGGGATACTGACAGTCAGCCCAGTAGAGAGTGTGGCACAACACACGGTGGGCTTTTAAAGACACCGCCTCAAAGAGACATACGCTGCTTTCATCCAGATTCCATGGGCCAAAGCCAGCCCTGTGGCAGGGAAGTAGAGTCATACCATGTGCGTACACAGGGAGAGGAACCCTGGGATTGTGAGCACCTCTACAAAACTCCACAATAGGTAGGGAGATATTGAGAACAAGTGAAAACTCTTCTCCCAGGTCCCTGGGATGTGCGTATCAGGATGGGGCATAGACAGAATCTACCCATAACTCCAAAATCTCCTCTGCCAGCTTGGAAACATGTTGCCCCTACCTGGGGTTTCCTCCTGCAATCTCCCAGACCACCTCAGAAAATTCGACAAGGCCCAGGCCTTTGCTATCTTTTGTCCCCATCATGTTTACCTAATAGATGACCCTACCAATTCCCATTGGCAGCCCTTTGTAGCATAATGAACAGGATGCAGGCTGATGAATGCAGCCACTGCACAGAAAACGTCAGTTCTTTCATTAAGCAAACCTTCCCAAGTTCATTGTATTGAACCAGGGTTTAGGCTATTAGGCTGACACATGACAGAGCCCATTCTAGTCACATTGTAAGTGCCTATTCATGTTTGGCAAATTCCGTTTTATGCATACACACAGTTAGAATTGGACTCTTGTTGCCTGCAACTTTTTTCCCCTTGAAATCCATTTTCCTATTTTTAACTGTTAATAATTAAGAAAAATCCAACTTTAATAATAGAGCCTCAACAAGCCTAATTCAGGGTGAGCATAATGGATCGCCACAGTTTCTTTTCTGCTGGCTGCTCGACAATGCTGCTCTTCCCAGATGCACTGATATTGATAAACTGTGTCTATTTGTGAAAAGGAACAAAATAAAATATTTGCTCACTGAGTTTTGACATTGCAGGTTTTTCCTTCTGCTCACGTTGTAAAAGAAAACAATAATTTACAAGCTTGTAATCCCTGTTAGTGAAGGGAACAGGACTAAGGCATTACTCCAGAGCAGTGGTAGGCAAACTCATTAGTCAACAGATCTGCAAACCGTGGCTCGCGAGCCGCATGTGGCTCGTGAGCCGCATGTGGCTCGTGAGCTGCAGTTTGCTGACCACTGCTCTAGAGGATAGCCTGTGAAGGAGCCAGACTGAGAGAAACCAGAAGCTCAGAGCATCTGTGGCCAAGAGCCCTGATCGCTTTATCTCTAACCTGCCATTACACACTACATGGGTGGTCTACTACATCCTTGCAGCCAACATGCAGTGGGTGCCTACTGGGTGGCCAGCCCACACTGGGCATCAGGATGGGGACATGAAGAGTTAGGGTTTGTGGTCCGGAGGGAGACAGGCCAACCAGCATTTACATTCACATATGCTCAGTAAGACTATGTATCCTGAATCCGACCTCTTTTCTTCATATCCATTATTATCACCTGGTGTAAGTGACCATTCTTGCCCTCGACTCCAAGCTACCTCCCAACTATCCTTCAGCTTCCACTGTTGCCATCTACAGATTGAAAACGTGTCTTTTTAAAAATGTGAATCAAACCACATTACCTTCTTGCTTACAACTCTCAATGGCTCCCATCACCATTGGAATAAAATCTAGACTTCGTATAGTAGCTTCATAATCTGTTATTTGCCTTCTTCTCCGACCTCATTGCCTATCATTCTACCTGGCTTCAACCACAATGGCCACTTTCTCTCCCTTGAACAGATCAGGCATAATTCCACCCCAGGACCTTTGCACTTGTTATGTCTCTGGATGGAATTCTCTTTATTGAGATTTTTACATGGCTGTCATAATTCAGGATCTAGTTCAAAAGCCATCTCTGATCACATACACAATCACTATCTATTTCCTTCCCTTTATTTTCATTCGAAACAACCTTATTTATTTGTTTCTTAGTAGTTTTCCCTACCAATTAAATGCAAGCTCCTTGAGGAATGAAATTTTGTCTAATTTACTTTAGTATCTAGAACAATGCCTGCACATAGTAGGAAGTAGAAAAAACAAAACACTAATAATAAAAAATAATATTAAGTGTTACTATAAATCAGCTGTCGCCAACCGGTGGTCTGTGGACCACTGGTGGTCTGTGAAGTCCGAAAGGTTGTTGACCGCGACTATAAGTAATAATAAACATTTACATACTGCTCATTCTGTAAGGTCTTTTACATGTACTAACTCATTTAATCCTCACAGCAATCCTATAATAATTACTACTGTTATATTTATTCTAGAAATGTGAAAATTGAGGTGCCAATAAGTTTAGGAATTCACCCAAGGATACACAGTTACTATATGGAGGGCCAGGATTCAAACGTAGGCAATGTGACCCCAAAGTGCTAACAAGACTCCACACTGCCTCTAGGTGCTTGGTAATATTTACTAAACAAATGACCACAGGAAAGTGTGGGGCAAATGGGGTTACTGAGTTGCTTATGCAATATGAAACTCACTTTCCTAAGCTATAAAATGGAACTCACAGGCTGGTGGTCCTGCTCCTCCCTCCCTTCCTCCTTCAACTGCATTTGGAAAGTACTTCCTATGTACCAGGGACTGTTCAAGGGGCTGAGGTCTTAGCCTGAAACACAACAAGGGAAGCAATAACCCTGCTTTCACAGAACTTGCACTAGGGACGGGGGCAGAAATGGGGAGTTAGGTAAATAAGTGAAGTAGTAAACAAATATCAGGAAAGTATTATAGGCCAATCAAGCAAGTCTATGTACATATAACTTTTTGTGAACACCCACATGAGGTCATGAAAGGAAATGCCTTAGAAATAGTAGAGTCTCTCAGAACACAGGCTTCCTGGGGTACCTAGAGATTGTCAACGCTGTAGCCAGGGCATGGAGCATGATGAAGCCTCCAGGAGGTTCAATAGATGGTTGTGGAATCCAGTAATACAGGCATTAGTACATTTTCTGAGTGTGGGAACACAGTGTGTTCTTTAGAAGAGCTTCAAGGTCACAGAACTGGGGCAGGTGTACATCAATGTTTCTGCAATATACAAGCTCAGAATGCCTGCTGCAAAATACAGGAAAAAACAGCATTCCTGAGCAAACCTAGCCTGCATCTCAATAAAGAGAAGGGCCTAGGAGTTAACTTGGACTTGCTGCTCTGCAACATGATGTCCTGGGGCTAAAAACAAAACAACACAAAAACGAAAATCGGTGACCTTTCTCAGTTTTATTACTCCTGGAAGTCCTGACACAGAACTCTCCAACACTCCCAGATAAGTCAAGCGAGGATCAAGAAAAGACCTCTTCACCGGGACCAGGAGCCATACTAAAAAAGACAACAACAAGTGTTGACAAGAATGTGGATAAACTAGAATCCTCAGACTCTGCCGATGGGACTGCAAAATGATACAGCCACTTTGGAAAGTAGTCTTACAGCTCCTCAAAATATTAAACATAGAGTCTCCATATGCCCATATGACCCAGCAATTCCATTCCTAGGTATACACACCTAGCAACCTATGAAAATCACCATTATTGTATTTATTCTAAAGATGTGAAAATTGAGGTGCCAATAAGTTAGTAGCTCAACCACGGATTCACAGTTAATATACGGAGGGCCAGGATTGCCGAGAACCAATTCCAGCATGTAATAATTACAAGAGTTTTACCAAAAGGTTGGTGAAGCTTGGGGAGCACAACAGGGTTGAGTCAGATGTAGTTTACCTGTTGGAAACAGTTAAAGGGCACTTCCCCCAAACCTGAATGGGATAGTTAACTGCCAGACAGCTCAGGGCATTTTATTGCCTCCTGTTGGCTAAACACCTGAACAGCTGTAGGCTATTTTCCAAACTGATAATGCTTCTGTATATCCTTTGATACCCTACCCTTTGAAGTGTAATATCTCTGCCTTGCCTTGGGACAAATTGTACTAATAAAAGCAGGGTCCTTGATCAAGGTGGGAGTCTTCTAGCTCCATCAGCTGAAGCTCCTCTGACCCCCAAAGCCTATCAAAAATATCTTTCGTCCATGGACTCCTTCTTGAATCTACGCGCAGCCCCTTTCTCCAGAATGCTGAACCCTTTGTAAGGCTGGGAAAAGAACCCCAGCACAGGATTCAAGAGAATGAAAATGTATCCATACCAAAATATGTCCATTAGTGTTCATAACAGTCCAAAGGTAGAAACATACCAATTGTCCATCAACTGATGAATGAATAAAACAAAATATATCTATACAATGGAATATTAATCAGTCATAAGAAGAATGATATAATGGCACATGCTACAACACAGATCAACCTTGAAAACATCAGCTGAGTGAAAGAAGCCAATCACAAAAGGCCATGAGTTTATTGTTATGAATTGTCCAGAATAGGCAAATCTGTGGAAACAGAAAGGAAATCTATGGTTCACAGAGGTGAAGAATGGGCAGTAGCTGTTAATGGCTCTTGGGTTTCCATTTGGGGTGATGGCAGTGTTCTGTAATTAGACAGTGGTGATGGTTATATAACTTTGTAAATATTCTAAAAACCAATGAGTGGTACACTTTAACAAGGAGAATATTAGAATAATATACCTCAATAAATAAATAAAAGGATGGATTTTCATTTCCGGGATTAAGGCCTCTGTCATGCTCATCACTTTTTGTGGCTCTCTTCAATGGAAGCCAGCTGCCATGGTGTGAGCTGTCCTTAGGCCAACAGCCAACATCTAACAAAGAACCCAGGCCCTAAATCCAAAAACAAATCCTGAGGAGAACAATGAATTTGAGATTGGGAGCAAATCCTCCCTAGTCCTGCCCTAGGCAGGGACTGCTGCAGTTTAGCCCTCTGATTATAGCCTGGGGGAAATGCTGATCCATGCCTGCAGTCTGCATCCACAGAAATGGTAATGGACAAAACAACAAAAAACTTTCTTTGGGTCACCCAGCTCCAAAGAGTTGGAATGCCAGCTTACTGTGTCTGACTGCTCCCCCCACTTTACCACATTGCTTTCTTTATTCATGCCCATGTCCTTGAAACTGGTTCCCAGGGCATGATGCACATAGTAGATGCTCAATGAAGTTTTCCAGAACTTACAAGTGAAATTTTTAATTCTCTTTTTTTCCTACATGAAGCTAGAAAATGCTCTCAACAAGAAATAGAACAATGAAAAAGAGAAAGACAAGGAAATCCCATCACACTGTTATTTTCTAATCTCTTGTATTCGGATTGAATTCTGACCAAGACTCTCCATGAAGGCTGGTGATGTTGCCCGGACCCTGACCATGATATTATTCTATGTATGGACAGGAACTGGTTCTGAGAATTGGCCTTGGCTGTGCAACCTCACTTACTGACTGGACGATGCATCGTCAGAGCTGCACCACCCGTGCTTCCCCGTGAAGCACCTGATCTTAATATATCACAAACCCCAAAGTCGGCATCAGTGACTATGATTAAAGATGACTTTGGTCCAGAATGATTCACATTGCCCCTTCTGGAAGCTTTCCCTCCAACAGCCACGCTCAGCGCCCATGCCCTCCCGCCCCTCTGCAACGCATCTCTTTCAAGAAAGATTTATTACAGGGCTGTCAACACAATCCTACCTTCATGGAAAAAGATAAAAATAAGGAACACCTTACACGAAGACGCCGTGGAGAAAGCTAAATCATAAATGTTTGATAAGGAATGGTCAAATCCAGACAAATAACTGTTCAATCCCACTTTGTATTAAGCAGATAAAGTCATACAGAAAATCAATGTGATGTATTGAAAAGGTAAAAAAGAAGAAAAGAAAAAAACAAGCTTGAGGACTGGGCTATCCAGTGTTATGAAGCAGTTGCTTCATAAGAACTTGATAATACGGTAGCAACATAAAGTTTTAAGAACAGGGTGCTGTTTGCCATCTTGCTGGATCTGTCGATGGCATTCTGGTCCTTCCCAGGAAGTCTCGGGTAAGAACGGTGGAGAGAAGACTGCTGCAACCATTTTATTTACTTATTTTTTTATTTTTAACTGTATTTTTATTGATTTCAGAGAGGAAGGGAGAGGAAGAGAGAGACAGAAACATCAATGATGAGAGAGAATCATTGATGGCTGCCTCCTGCACGCCCCACACTGGAGATCGAGCCTGCAACCCAGGCATGTGCCATGACTGGGAATCAAACCATGACCTCCTGGTTCATAGGTTGATGCTCAACCATTGAGCCATATTGGCCAGGCTACTGCAACCATTTTAGAGAATAATTTGGCAATTCCTCCAAAACTAATTACTTTGGAGGTGTACATACCCTCTGTTCCAGCCCTTACACTACTGAACAATCACCCTTTTGATATCTTTGCCCAAGTAGACAAAATACATATGCTGCCAGTGTTCATTACTGAATCATGTATAAAAGCAAAATATGAACTCAATCTAAATGTCTGCCAACAGAGGAATGAATAAATAAATCACAGGACATGATATAATGGAATATTACCCAGTCATGGCACTTTAGGAGGTCTAGCTATGTGTGCTGGTACCAAATAATCTGCAAGATGTAATTAAATAGAAATAGCAAGGTCATGAACAAAATGTACTCAATGGTTTCAGCTGCATGCATTTTTTAAAAGTCTATACATAACTGTATCTGATGGTAAATGCATATAATGTTTCTGGAAGAGTACACAACAAACCTTTAAAAGTCGTTTCTTTTGGAGAGAGGGTTGGGAATGAGGTATAGAAGGAAACTTTTTGCTGTTAAATCTTATCGAAAGGTTTGAAACTTTTACAATGAGTTTCTATTCTTTTTATTGTTTCCCCCACGAGGCAGGGTAAGCAGCAAAAAGAACCAGCCCAAACAGAAGAAAAAAACAGCACAAACAAACAAACAAAATACCTTTTCCCAGGGAGAGAAAGCCCTGGCTGGATTTGTGAATTGCCTGATAGAGCTTGAGGCACCTTCGGACCATCAGATGTTAATCACTAACCCTCTGCCCAGGTCCTCTCCCAGTGGAAACTGAAAGGGAAAACCAGAGCTTCCACTTATGTTGAGTGGCCTCCCCCACCTCCAGAAAGAATATCAATGTCTCCAGTTTCCTCCAGTTTCTCCCAAGCTCACACCAAACACCCTCAAATACACTGAACAGGTTTCTGCCACAGGTGTGCCCTTCTATTTGCAGAAGTGCATTGTAGCGGTGGGCTTGCAGAGACTGGTCCACCTACCACTTAGCCTGTAAAGTAACTACCTCCCTCCTGCCAATGGCATTAACTTATATAATCTGTAATTAAAAAAAAAAAAAAAAAGAAGCAGAGTTTCAGTAAACAGATGGGGAAAGGCCTTCTGAAATAGAGAATAATAGAAGCTTGCTAAAAGAGCAAATGCTTGCACACAGAAGAAAAACAACTCTGGTGAGTGATGCGTTTGCTTTGAGGTGAAATAATAGGAAATAAAGATCAATTAACAGTGTACTGATAAGACTGAGATGACCTGACTTTATTACAGGCACTAAGAGTGGTTCTGTAGTTCCTGGCAGGGAAGGCCCTGGGGATGAGGAGGCAGCTGATGAAAGGCACTACGCCTGTGGTTTCCCTTCTGAAATGATTGTCTAAGAAGACGGGAGTGACTTACAAAAAGGAAAACACTTTTCTCAGTTTACCTGCGACAAGACGCTTTCTATCTTCATGAGGCACATGCCTAACCACTGTGATTTCCCCGTACTTTTGGCCCTGGTGAACTAGAAGGAAAAGCCCCTGTAGAACAGTAAACGGAACTCTCCTGACCCCACCTTCAGGAGTGAGATCAGTACTGGGCTTTGTAAACCAAGTGCACGTGAGAAACATTTAATAAATGTTAAAATGATGTCTCAGAAGGTATTTTTCTTACCTTGCACTTTTCATCAGCTATTCTCAAACGTGAGGGCCATCAGACTCCCTTTAGAGGCCTTGTTGAAATAAGACAGCTGGGTCTCACTCCCAGAGTTTCTGCCTCCTGGGGTCTGGGTGGAGCCTGGAAACATGCAGGTCTAACAAGCTCCCAATGATGCAGATGCTGTCACTTACTCTCTCTATGCCTCAGTTTCCTTTTCTGTGAAACAAAGATTTGAGTAACACCTGCCTGTACTGGATTTACCAACATTTCCACAAACTTCATGTCCACCTGGAACCTCAGAACAGGATCAAATTTGGGAATGGGGTCTCTGCAGATACAATTAGTTAAACTAAAATGGGGTCACACTAGATTTGGGTGTGCCCTAAATCCAATGACTGGTGTGACATCCATCTAAGAGGAAGAGAAGACACACAGACTCTGAGGGAATATCGCCATGTGAAGGAGGGAACAGGGGGAACACTACCTAAGCCATGGAATGCCAAGGGTGGCTTGTGACCTCGCGCAGCTCAAGAGAGGTCGGACAGATTCTCAGTTAGACCCCAGAAGGAACCAACCCTGTCAACCACTAAATTTCAGACTTCTGGCCTCCAAAACTGTGAGAGAATACATTTCTGTTATTTTAAGCTATCCCGTTTGTGGTACATTGTTACAGCAGCCCCAGGAAATTAACACACTGTGATCATTATTTAAGTAGTAGTTCATTATGACTCTGGTTTTATTAATACTTTCTGGTTTTATTATTTTGCTTTTAAAAATAGTTTCTCTTGAAAAATACCTCAAGACATTGGAGAAGAATATAAAGTAGGGGTTCTTGACCCAGGATGATTTTCTCCCTCCGCCCCCCGCTCCCCAAGGATAATTGGCATTGTATGCAGACATTTCTGGTTTTTTGGGACTTGGCAGGAAGGTGGGTACTACTGGCATGTAGCAGGCCAGGGGTGCTGCTAAACATCCTACAATGCACATCAAGACCCCCCCATAACACAAAATTATCCAACCCAAAGGTCAACAGTTCAAGGTTGAGAAGTCCTGGAATAAGGTAAAAAATCAGTCACCTGGCCCCTGAGTCCTGCTTCACATGTAATTTGTCAAGCACTATATAATTCTTCCAATGAGAACAATGACCGCCAACCTCCACACCCTAACCCCCCAAAAAACTTAGTAATAATCATAAATAAGAACAACAATAAATCAAGAGTCAAGAGAGGCCCACAGCACCTCAAGCAGTTCTCTGCTCAACTCCCAAGCTATAAAGCAAGGAGGCCTCCATCTCCATCGGGAATCACACGCTGGGGACATCGGGAGGGGTGTGGAATCTGTCCCCCAGGCCTGATCCACACTGCAAAGGTGTGTGGACTCTGGAAGAAGCCTCTGTGCTTCAACCTGGCCCAGGGTCACACCTTAGCTTAGAGCAGAGGTGTCTGGACCCCCAGTCTATTCACTCCACTGCCTTGTTGCTTGAGCGCCACCAGCATGTGTCCAAGGGCAGGGAGCCACTGGGACTCTCTTGTGGACAAGCTCATTCATAATTGTTCTTAACATGTCATATGACCCCGTGGCATGGGATCCTTTAGAGGCTGAGGGAGAAATACAGGGAGGAAGCCCTAAGTACCCTGTTGCCTCCACCATTTCCTTCAGATCTGTAGGCCCAGGACAGCCAGGAGTATGGAAACCAGAGAGGAACTACTGCACTGACCAGACAACAGACGAGGGCAACCACCACCAGGGTGGTGACCATAGAGATGACTAATGTGGACACACTCAATAACACAACTCAGTGATGACAAGACACCTGGGGGATGAGGGAGGTCCAAGATGGCCACCTGTTTGCTATTTTTTTTTTACAGTCCTCACCTGAGAATATGTTTTTATTGATTTTAGAGAGAGGGGAAAGGAGAGAGAAACATCAATGTGAGAAACACTGATCGGTTGCCTCCCCCATACCCCCTGACCAGGGACTGAACCTGCAACCTAGTTATGCGCCTTGACCAGGAATCAAACCTGCAACCTTTTGATGCATGGGACAATGCTCCAACCAACTGAGCTGCCTGGCCAGGGAGCCACCTGGGTTTTTGACTGAGCAATTGGGTAAGTGGTGCTACATATTTAGCAACAGGAGTAAGGGCTGTAGAAAAGCAGTAAGAGGGGGCTGCATTATTTCCAGAATTAAAGAAGTACACAAACCAAGAGGGAAAACATGCTCATCAAATATATGTGTAAATGCCCTGACACTCCAGAGTCTGGGGATGAACCTGAAGCCATGCTTGTCAGTGACTCTCCCTAAGTGTCCACCTGCTTCCCATGAAACACGTATCAAGCACCCACCAGTCCTTAGGAGTCAGAGCTATCTATCTGATGAGCTTGGATCTTGGCTTTGGAAGGAGTCACGTGCAGGGATGAGCTCTGTAGATGTGTCACCCAGAATGAACAGAGAAAGGAAATACATGTTGGGGCAGGGATGGCAAACCCATAAAGTTTGGTTGGATAGTGTTGATTTGCTGTTGAACAATGTTGGGGGAGACTGAGGTACAGGGAGGTGGCCCTGCATTTCAAACACGCACACACTCTCTTGTTAAGAGAAAAAGCAGAGCATAACTGTTCTTCTCATGCCCATGTAATGGTCTGGTTCCTCTCCCACCCCACATTGTGATAAATGGGTCCGAGAGAGAAGAGTAAACCATGACCCCTCTCCAAACATGCCTTTGGTATTGAACCGAGATCTGACTCAATGGTGTTGGTTTTGTTTATTCCTGGCCAATCAAGGCATTTCCCCACAGCTGCACATTCTGGAGCTCAAGATGCACAAAGATAACCACATTCAAATACACAGCTAGCAGGACCATGAGAGACGGAACACACGCAGCCCACGGGGTTCCTGAAAATCAGGCCCATATCACCTAAACATAGTCTCAGTTCTAAATAAGGCTGCAGCTCACAGATTTGTTTACTTTCATTTGGTGATAATTGTTCACAGCAGAACATATCAGAAAATTCTATAATAGGAACCACAGCCAGGAAATAGTAAATAATTAATCACCCTCCCTCCCAGTTCCAGCATCTCTGTTGATATAAATGACCGTATAATTCCAAACCCAATTATCAGTACTTAGCCGTTCCATTTTGTAGTTAAAATCCCACAAAATTAAAGTGCATCAATTGTTAATGGTAATAGACCAGACAAGGGATTAAAGATTATTTTAATGTTTATTTCCTGTCAAGAGATTTTTGGCAGGAAACACTGCAGACAAAAGGCTGCACACTCAGATGAGATTCATATATTTAAATCATCTTACTTCTAAAAACATTATGGATATAATTACTTGTTTAATTTACTTGTTCCCTCAAGATACAGGCTGAGGAGATCAAGCCAACTTTATTCCATCAAGTTCTCAGAAAGGAACGGCCTGCTCTGTAGCATTTCATAAGCTGTTTTATCCTAAGTAATCAGATCAAAGTTGGTACCCATGTCCCACTACCCTGAGGAGTAGGGGGAGGAGAGACAGAGGGTGGAGGGAGTGAGACCTGAGCTCAACTCTCAGGCCTGCAATCTGAGGGTTGGGTGGCCAAGGCAAACCACGAAAGCTCCCTAGAGTCTCAAATTCCCCATTTGTAAAATAAGGTGATCAGGACCCCCGTGCAAACACAGACGTTTCAATGTAGCAATGTTTATTCTTAAAGTGGTCATTAAGTGACCCATAGATGCTTAATTCATCTTTCTAGATTACCACTGAGATAAACATGTCTGTATACTCTCTCTCTCTCTCTCTCTCTCTCTCTCTCTCTCTCTCTCTCTCTCTCTCTCACACACACACACACACACACACACACACACACACACACGCCTAGAAAACACAATTGCAAGTCCGGGGTTTATTTTTAAAAAAATCAAGATAATAGTAAAAATAAGTTCTATCACAACATCCAATCAATTTACTTAAGATGTGGGTTAAGAAAGGTTAAAAAATTCACAGGCCAAAAAATTTTTATAAATATATAATATATGAGAAAGAGAGAAAAAAGGATGGATAAATGGATGGACAGACAGACAGATAGACAAAAATAGTAACTGCTCACCTAAAGTATTATATAGATCATGGAGAAATCGAATCTGAAAAAAACTTGGGTCCTTTTCCTCCAAAGTGTGCAGTTACTGTTTCACTTGTTAATTTTTCTGCCACTAGAATATAAAAATCTCGAGAGCAGAGGTATCTGTTTGCTCACTGCCATATTGCTAAATTTAAAATAGATCTTGGCACATAGTAGGCACTTGATAAATATTATAGATACAGGTAACCAATGATGATAATTATTTCATATTTTTGCAAAGGGGTTTATAATTCATAATTTTCACAAGTGTATGAACTTATTAATTTACCAGCAAGGTGCCTGAAGACTAAAGGGGTTGAGAAGCTCTGCCCAAATCACACACCCTGGTGAAGGATCAAAGCTAATTTGAACTCACACTTTCTGATTCTCAATCCTGGGTTCATCCCATATCACCAGTCTAGCCCTATGAGATATCTCTCTACTTGAGGGTAAGGGAAGGCACTGTGCTTTAGGCAGCAGACAGATGATTTATAAAGAAGTTTCTGTAATCGTTTGGGTTCCTAAAACTGGGTGTGACTTTGGGCGAATCTTCACCTCCCTGTACCTCTGCTTCCTCTTCTGTGGGAATCTTTGTAGTGTGGAGATATGTTTGTTCACACCTCTTGAATGACTCAGGATGTGTCCACCATCAAGTAATAGATACATGATTCAAATCCAACTCAAAATAGTTTATTTTATGACAACGGGAACTCTAGCAGCAGCCAGGCCACAATACAGAGGAACCACAATGAGCCCACTATGAGCCCAGGAACTTTCTACTCACTCCTCTCTTTGCCTGGCGGGCCATGTGAGCACAAGATGTCCCTGGTATGTCCAGGCTGAGTTAATGTCCAGACGAAGCAGAAAGTAGGCCTCTACCTGTGTATCTCCTTTAGGAGTAAGAAAGCATTTCCCAGCAGAGCCCTCCATTTTCATTGGCTAGGACTGGGGGTAAAAGGATATTGAGAAGTCATCTATCGTAACTGCTGTGCTTATTTTACAAAATATATGAAGCAAAATAAAATGAACCTGCTTACTTATTTTTAAAAATACAGTGCCCAAACTAAAACAGAATAATTATCCAACAATAAACAGTTAAATAAAACATCATTCATATGGCTCAACTTACGAAATCCTCAAATTATTTTTCTAAGTAATGTCTAATGACTTGAAAAATTCTTATTGTAAAAAAAGAGTACAAACACATCGATCATGAGTTTGTTTATTTTTTTTTTTTTTATTGATTTCAGAGAGGAGGGGAGAGGGAGAGAAATATCAATAATGAGAGAGAATCATTGATTGGCTGCCTCCTGCACACCCCCAACTGGGGATCGAGCCCACAATCCGGGATTGAACCCAGGACCCTTCAGTTTGCAGGCCAACGCTCTATCCACTGAGCCAAACCAGCTAGGGCTCATGAGTTTATTTTTTAAAATGCCATCACTCAGAAGAAAGAAAAGAACAAATAATGAAATAGTAGGAGTGGTCATATTAGGGTAGTGAAATTAATGGCACATTTAAATTTTCTTCCACTTAGGTTCCTGAGTGTTTCTCTCCTTCTCCTTCTCCTATCACGCCTATTATTTACTACCATGTTCAAAAAATGAAAGTTGTTTTTTCAAGTAACAAGATGGGGAAAAAAGTCTAATCAGGTTCTATGCCTTGGTCCAGTCAAATAATTTACTTAGTTCATTGTTAATAAAGATTAACAAATTCACTGTGCAATAAAAATATATACATGTGCCAAAACCGGTTTAGCTCAGTGGATAGAGTGTCGGCCTGCGGACTGAAAGGTCCCAGGTTCGATTCCGGTCAAGGGCATGTACCTGGGTTGTGGGCACATCCCCAGTAGGGGGCGTGCAGGAGGCAGCTGATGGATGTTTCTCTCTCATCGATGTTTCTAACTCTCTATCTCTCTCCCTTCTTCTCTGTAAAAAATCAATAAAATATATTTAAAAAAATATATATATATACACATGTATACAAAAATATCTGCTTCTCTACCAACTCTATTTTGATCACTGAGAAATCAGAACCTGCCTCTTTCCCAGCACCCAATTCTGGAGGAAGCTGACACTTGAGTCCTGGAGGTGGGGCCTCCTGGCTGGGAGCTGCTGATGGCAGCAGCTGTCCAGATAAAACACAGGAAAACCCCAAACAGGCTGAGAAATGTCTGTACCTGGAGTACCAGGGAGGATAGGGAGCTGATGAGGAGTCTGCATGACTTATTATGGCTTCTCTACTGCTCTTTGCAGTGTCCATGATTGTGTCTGACATTCATGGGACATAACTTCCAAACATGTTTTTAAGTAACCCGGATCTTTGCTCTAGAGCTATCTTCTAGACCCAGCTTATCATGAAGGCTTATAGATAATTTCCTTTGAAACAGTCTCAGGAAAGCCAATAATGCAGTCATCTTATACCTGATCTTGGCAGAAAATAATCATAGCAATAAATCAATTGCTAACAGTGGGCCTGGCACTCTGCCAGCCATTTTACCTACACTATATCCAACTCTGCTGGGTCATAGCTAACAACATCCACTCCCACATTCCAGAGATGAAAAAAGTAAGGCTCAGGAGGTGTAAGGCTCATTATGAGTCTAACTAATCAGTTTGGTAGAACCCAGATTCACACTCAGTTATGACTGATTTCAAAGCATTTGCTCTTTGTTACTGAAGAGGTTCTCCTTCAGGGTTTAGGGAAGTTGCTGCTACATTCCTCAGCCAAGCACTGATGCCTCGCACCTGCATTGGTGGTAGGGGGAGGCAGGGGACATGGTCTGGGGAGGTGGACTGTGTCTCTGGAGGCATATATCCAGAGGTTCTTGGTGAGTAGAAGAAACTGCTAAGCCTGTGACAGGTGAAGGCAAGAGCTTAACCCTAGACCTTGGGTAAGATCAGAGATAGAACTGGACATTGTTCCTTCCCATCTTTGACACCACTTTAACAATCTGCTCACACTCCCAGGGACCTGCCTGGCTTTCCACCTCAGGGGACTTGTTCTCCTGCCAGAGTAAGACACTGAATGGCTGCTTGTATTCAACATGAAAGCCACAGATATTTAAAGAGTCTAACCCAATCTTTATATCTTTTGTATAGACACAAAGGAACCATAACCTTGGGGCTCTCTCTCACTTATCTTTCCTGTTTAAGCATGCTGGGGAGCACATACTCAAAACAGAGCAGTTTAAGTAAAAATGGCATATAATGGGACTACTTTGGTGCTTTTAATGTAAGAGCCTTTATGGGATCCAGCTAACGTACAGTGAGCGATGCTGGTACCTGGGCCTTGGATAGAGGGGAGGTCAGACTTTCTCATGAATATGATAGCTAAACAGATGGGCAATGGCTTTAGCAGTCAAGGGGCTATTAATTAAACACAAGAAAAGCCAAATTCCCTTCCGTCCAGGCTATGAGGCTCTCCATTAAGGAGATACGCATTGTTATAAGGGGTTAGGATATAAACCCAACAGTCATCCCACCTTTTCCTCACTCCTTTTTCATTAGGAGGTGTGCCCTGCAGGTGATAGTATAAACTCTGAAAGTTTCTGCACCAAGTGGCTAGCTTCCAAAATCCACAGAGGAACTTTTGTAGGCCAGTTGAGATTTGGGGGGGGTTACAGGGAAACCCATCACATAACCTTTCACCAGGCATAAAATTTACTGTGACTGCAACGCCTAAAGGTCCATGGTGGCCTCTGATTTAAAACTATTAAATCTGGTTTCCCGAGAACATCTCCATTATAATAAATACATAACTATGACAACATATGCTAATTGTACAATTTCAAAGACCAGAGTGAACAACCTATACATGAAAAATACATTCAAACATGGCTGTGTTGGATTCATACCACTAAGGCTTTCAATTCAGGCTGAGTTCCTATGAGAATATTAAACGTTTCATGAACAGATTGCCACCCTGGTGGATAGCAGTGGGAAGCGGGGTACCAGGACCCAATTTCACACAGGTGACCAAACTGGACCTGTGTTCATCTGGAAATGTGGGTGTTGTCTCCCGTTTATGGAATTTAAGGAAGAGATTATCTGTATATTTACATATGGGTATGTTCTTCAAAAAGGGAAAAAGAATGCTGTGTAACATACATATCTTTTTATCTTCAAAGTATGTCTTGAAGAAATTAGAGCAACAATATGGTGACTGTATTTGGTAATCTAGTCAAAGGAAAAATAAGACCCTTTCAACGGAATTTAGCCAAACTCTTTTTTTTTTTCCTTAATCTGGGTGCATTCTTTCTGTTTTTCTTCTTCATCTTCCTTCCCTCCTTCCTCAGACATTTAAGCCAGTCCCACTGCCCTCCAGTTGCTGTGAGGGATACACAAACAATTACAACAGAACCTGCCCTTCGGGGAACTATCTTTAGATAACAAGTAGATAAAAATGGCCCTGGGGCCTCAGATTCAACCACTGACAGAGAGGTAGGACCCTTTCCTGCTGCTGTAGCTTATGGCCTGGAAAGCCAAGATCAGGAAACTCTTCTGTCTGTCCATTAACCAGACCTGTGAGGTAGGGGCTAAGGACATTTGTGAGATTTTCCTAAGGGATAAACCAGATGATGAGTGAATCCACCTTGCCCATCATAGACACTCAACACACGAAATAACAATATAACAACAGTAACAAATTATTTTAGCCACAGTAAAAAGTGGGCAGAGCCCTAAGAGAAGGGCAAATGAGAGAGAAGGAGAAAACTCAGAGGTGGGAAAGATCCAGGTCATGGTGTGAGTTGGTATACAAAGGAAGAGTTGTGTGAAAAAAAGAACCCAGCGCACAGTTAGTGTAGCAATAAACAAAGCCCACCCACCTGAGGGCAAAAGGAGGCCATTTGTTCAAAGACTGGTGCTGCAGGGGAGTCAGCCACCATCAAGTGTGTTGGCAGAATCTCAAAGTCAGGGGGGAGGGAAAGTTTTTTAGCAGAGGTCGTTGGCACAGGGAAGCCAGAAGTGGGTTAATGAGAATCCTGAGTGATTGATTTTGCGATCACATTTAGCTTTCTCTGGTTGGTCCTGAGTTGGAAGTAGATACAACAATTAGGGAAGCTGGGCCTGACTGACCATGGCCTGGGCATTCCTGGTAGCATGCCCAGGCTGGTTGCTGTGAGACTGTGGGCAAATGTGCTCTGGCCATTGTCTGTTCGTATGTTCAGTCTCTCATTAGCAAGATCATCTAATGACCAGTGACTGTTACCCCAGAGCTGTCCACAAAAAGAACTATGATGGAAACACTGTGCTAAAGCGGTGGGTGCAGAGGAACGGGCAGCTGCAGATAAAAAGGGGGACCACGGGTCAGAGCTGCCTGAGGACAAGGGCATCATGTTCCCAGAAGGCCCCACACAGCCTAGAAACTGATTCCTGGTCACCTGGGCCTTTGTGGAGGTATACATGTGAATTAGAGAGAAAAAGGTGCTTTGATGTCCTAAAGAAATAGCCATTTTTCATACAATTTCTGGGAGGTGGTAATTTATTCAGTCATCTTGCAACCTAATTCCTGTCTGACTGATTTTCTCTCTGGCTTCATCTTCTCCAAGGTACCACACACCTGTTCTGGGTGAATAAGGATAAATATGGTAAGAGGATAGGACGGTTCGAAAAGCCAATGAACAAAGGAAAAGACTAAGCTAAAGCAAATGAAAAAGAAAAGTTCACCATTTGTATAAAGTTTCTGCCAAAGTGACTACTAATGCTGCATTTTAGAAAAATAGCAATGAAAACCTCTAGCTCTTTAGAGTTGGAGGGAAAAGGGCTAGTATCCCCCAAAGGCAGAAATACTGAGTCCATGTCACTGGCGTTAGCCAACACATTTTTGGCTATATTAGAAGCTTCTGTTTTGGGCCTAGGGTTTAAGCCCTGCATCTGCTGCTTAGGAGTTGCCGAGTCACATGGAGAACTGCTTTGAGGAATAAGGGAAGTGATGGTCTAAGGGCTTGGGTGTGATACTAGCTCTTAGTATGCACTCGGGCAATGGAAACTATCATTTTGTAGAATGGGGAGGAATATGTCCACCCTCAGAGGACTGGTGGCAGTGAAGGTGTGAGGAATGGAAATTAGGCCTAGAATAGTGTTTGACAAAGCAGGTTGGCATCCCATCCCGTCCTAATAGACCCAAAGATGCTTTGCAAAAGATTTCACTGTATAGTATATTGAAAAGGGACCATTATTATATAATCATGTGCTTGTTTGTGTAATGATGTAAATGCATAGAAAGACAGAAGAAATCAGAATAATCAGCTACTTTTCAAAGAGAGAGGAGAGTGTAAGCAACACTTTAAAAGGGCAGTTATTCCACATTCTTGGTGTGTGCCTGGCCAGCACTCATTTGCCCTTAGGGTAAAACACCCTGATTCCCTTGGGGAACAGCTCCTCCCAACCCACTCCTCCACCCCTCCCCTCTCCCCCACCCCATCCATGGTGGCACATGACATACACTTGTCCAATCACTTCCATAGGCTGATTCAAGGATGTACCCCACCTAGACCAGTGAAGGTCTACTGGTCAATTCCAGGTTTTGGCCCTGGAGCTTCACATCCAAAAGGTGCAGCTGGCTCTACCAGTGTCAATGAAGAAAGTTCCTGAATCTACACAGGGAAAAGCTGAGCAAAGAGGGGAAGAGGGAGATTCTTGATGACATCCTCTGAATACAGGTCCAGGAGCCTGAGCCAATTATATACCTAGATAGAATAACATTTTAATTATGTAAGTTATTGTACTGTTACAAGGCCAAGGATCTAAAGGCTGAGACAGAGAATAGAGGGGTATTACTTTATATAGTTAGGATAGTGTGGCAGGCAGAAAGAATAATGGTGTCAAGAGATGACACTGTTCTGATCCCTGACACCTGTGATTACGTTATTTTACATGGCAAAGGGTTCTTTGCAGATGGAAATAAGTGAAAGTTCTTGAGATGGGGAGAGTATGCTGAATTACCTAGGTTGCCCCTGTGGAATCACAAAGATCCTAAAAAGATGGAAAAGTCAGACAGGAGTCAGAGTGAGAGAGATGTCCAGATGCTACAGGGTCAGACTTGCAGGTGGAAGAAGAGGACCATGGGCCAAAGAATAAAAGTGGTCCCTAGAAACTGTAACAGATTCTCCCTCAGAGCCTCCAGAAGATATCCAGCCCTGCCAACACCTTGAGTTCTGCCCAGTGAGACCAATTTTGGACTTTGAACCTCCAGAACAGTGAGAGAATACATTCATTTTATTTAAGCCACCACATTTGCAGTCATTTGTTACAGCAGCAATAGGAAACTGATACAAATGGTCAGAAGTGGTCTCTTTGAAGAGCATTCACAATGAGTGCTGAGGAATGAGGAGGAGATAGCATGCCAAGGGTAGGAGGAGATGATGCCAGGACAAGAAACAGAAGCCCCGCTAGGAAAGTGGTTGACATGTTCTGGGAACAGCAAGATCATTGTGTCTGGAATGTACACTGCTTAGACTTGAGGTTCAGAGAAGAATTTAAAGCACCTTAAATATTCAATGCAACCTGAATTTGGGGGAAACAAAGCATTCTTTAATGATATCCTTCATTCTAAATTCATTGAGGACTAAAACCAAAGCTCTTCCATATGTTACTAATAACTAGCATGAAGAATTCCACCAAATACAATTTCCCTTAGTAATTCCAATTTGTATGCCTATTTAGATGCCTAATATGCATTCCAGACTTTCTGGATGTGCCTTATTCTCATCTATTCTCTCCTGTTGTGCTTAGCAACATATTCATATGCCAGACACATAATAGACACTAAATAAATATTTGTTGGAGAAATATGCCCAGGGTTTTGGGTTTGCAAACACAATCCCTGATACTATATACTCCTTATGACCTGTTCTCTCAAGTCATGTTAGAAATAATTAAAATGTTTTGATTGCGACAGACCCAGGAATAAGCATTTGTTCATCAGCACTACCTGTGAGGTCAAAAGCAAGGGTGGGGAGGAGGGGGACAGGAGAGAGAGGGGAGAAGTGATTCAAGAATAATCAAGATATCAAATAAGCTGGAAGTTACTAATTATGACAACTTCCTCACATTGGGAAGAAAATAATTTTTGAAGTGGTCCCTCACACCACTTAGCTGCTGAGCAAGCAAAAACGATGTGAACAAGCTCTATGGGCACAAGAAGGCCAGGGCTTCCTTTAAATCAGTTCCTAGAAGGCAAGGAGCCAGTATATCATAGTGAGACAATCATTAATAATGAGACCATTATTAGAGCCAAGATATAAAAATTGTACATGAAACAGCCTTATAAGCAGATTCCATGCGTGGCTGATTAACCTCCCTATCCCACTGGGGGCCGGTGGCTCAGGGGAGTGGTAATGAGATGTGGAAGTCATTCGCCTCGAGGTCACAGGTTTAAAGATGGACATGTTAGAAGGTGCCTAATTGCTACTCCTGGATGACTTGATGGAGCACAGATGGGCACACAGGTACCTTGTGGGCTCAGAGACACTAGCCCAGGGTTTGAGTCCCTGCACTGCCCCTGAACTAGCTATGGGATGTTTGTGCTGGTCAGAAGCTCAGTTTCACAGTTCATAAAACCTTGTCAAGGCTGATCGCCTATATTTGTCTATTTATTTAAATCCTCACCCAAGGATATATTTTTACTTATTTTAGAGAGAAAGGAAGGTAGGGAGGGAGAAAGAAGGAGAGAGGGAGGAATGGAGGGAGGAAAAAGACATTGATATGAAAGAGAAACATCAAATGGTTGCCTCACGTACACACCCTGACAGGGGATCAAACCTGCAACCTAGGACTGTATCTTGACTAGGAATTGAACCCACAACCTTTTGGTCTATGGGGCAACGCTCCAACCAACTGAGCCATGCAGTCAGGGCAAGGATGATTTTTTTTAGATAAATATGAGCAAGCTTGGCACATGGTCGGTATTTGACATGCGACAATTGCTATTCTAGGAACCCATGCTTTCTTTTGAGCTCTTGGGCATTAAAAGGGCAAGAGGTTGCTATGAATATTACAAGCTGCAGCCCTGTTGGACCTTCTTGGGTCTGGAAAGCTATACAGAGCTTCTCTGCCATGTCAGGTGAACACAGCAAAGACCCTCATCCTGCGCCATCTAGTTTGGGTTACCAGCGGCAGAAATAATCGCAGTACTAACATTTACTGAGAGCTTACTATGTGTCAGGCTCCCCCTCTATTACTAATTTAATCCGTACAGAATCTCCATACAGTAGATACTAGTAATAGTACAAGCAGTAGTAATAGTATTAGTAATAAATAGTCTTACTATTATAAACAATAATCCCACAGTTTTACATCTAGTAGGAGGAGGGACATAATTTGTTCCTAGAAAGCAGGATTCCAGACTTTGGTTAACTATTAAACTATGTGCTGACCCTATGGGCAGAGTTAGGAAAGAGAGGTTTTTCCTCTATCTGTGGTGAATGTGCCTCACACCCATTATTCCCCGTGGATGCATCTCAATATGGAAACAGGTTCAGCAGGAGCAAAAGAAATGGTCAGAATGGGAACTGGCCGTGGACCTGTGACTGTCTTAGCAGACAGAGCCCATGGCCAGAATATAGGGACTTAGCTTGCCCATGCATCTCAACCTTCAGGGGAGTCCTGGTGGCAGGAAAATCAGAGACAAATGAGGTGAGAAATGCGGGTCTGGGCAGCAATGAACTTGACCTGTAACACACAGATGGTGCTCAACAGAATGGATAGATCCCACCTAGGCTGACATTTAAGCGGGGAGAAGTACTAAGGCAAAAAAGGCAACATGAAGCCACAGAAAGATGAATTCGGAGACCAGGGCCCTGGGTTCAAATCCCACCTCTGACTTCTTCCCCCACCTCCACCCATCCCTGGGTTCAAATCCCACCTCTGGCTTCTTCCCCCACCTCCACCCATCGCCTTATCCTGACAACAAGCCATGCTGTAGAATAGATATTTGCAAATCCCTTGATTAGGAAATCTGATTCAGTTATATAATAAAAGGGCCATATATTTAATGATTTGTTAAATGGAGAGAAATGGCAAATTATTTGGGGGGCAGGAGGTCTCCTACACAGGTATGTCACACCCAATTGAATACAGCACTTGAGTGTTAACTCTCCACTAAATTGATTGTTGTCTCCCTCCCCTCCTTTGCACTTTCCAGGGACCTAAGGCTCTTGATGAAAAGGGAGGAATAATCCTTCCTTTGGTGTCTGTGATCAAGATCTATTTGGTAACCCACTCCTCTAATGCTGCCCGTGCAGAGAAATAATTTCGGCTCCCTGTTAATTTGAGTATTGAACTGAAATTCTGCAGCTGCTTTCTGCCAAGCCTGAAAGCAGAAATTAATTTCAATGACCCAGGCAAGTGGAGGGGAGCTCTGTCAGGTAATTAGTCTTCGTCTTTGCTACTCAGGGTCTATCACTGTGCTAATCCATACATACACCCAGGCATTCCCTGAGTCACTGGCAATCTGCGGGGCCTGTAACTGCCTCTTGCTTGGGTTCTCCCAGAGCAAGGCCACCTGCAGGGAAGGGAGGAGGCTCCCTCTCACATTCCCCTTTCTTCTGCCTATGGAGGGCTGGTACAACTCATGTGGCTGATTTACATGCTCTTCTCCTGTGTGATGGAGTCTGCCCTTGATTAAGCAGAGCTCGGGGTGGGAGAGGATGTGGGGGAGGGGTCCCTCTCCTGCAGCTTTCTGACTGGCCAGTTTATTAATGAAAGAGGAGCCAATATTGATAGCCCTGACTCTACAGTGCGGCAATTACAGGGTCTGTCCTTCCAGGCTTCTAATTAAAAGGGAGCCTTTCTCCACCAGGGATGGCTCTTATTGTCATATTTGCATTCAATTCTGGTTTTGGATGTGGGCACCCCTGCCTTTTCCTTTAGGAAAATCTCCTCCAGGAAACTTAGACCTGAAAAAGTGAACAAAAGTGTGAAAAGCTTTGTTCTCAACTGGGATCATTCTGAACTCCAGGGAAAAGAAAGGTTTTTGGAGAAGGAACCTGTTCAGAAAAGCAGCCCGTCTCCCTCCATGCCTCTTAGAGACACTTCTCTGAGCTTCATGATTTTCATGCTTTTAATCATGAAAGGGGGTGGGGGAGATTCAATAGCAGCTATGATAACTTCCTGAACACCTACTAAAGGACCTTCTATCTGCTTTTAACCCTGAAAACGGAGGCGGGGGGAAGAGAGGGGCAATTGAATAGCAGCTATAACTTCCTGGGCACCTACTAAAGGACTTTCTCTCTGCTGACATTGTTCTTCCTACTGCAACAGTGTGGGGTGGGTCTCAGCGGCTCCATTTTACAGATGAGAAAACTAATGCCCAGGTAGTTGGTGGCTCTTTCTGACCTGAAGTCCTTCTTCATTCTACTCTAGGCACACAATACCACAAAGCCTGAGGGTCAGGCAGGGAGCATTCAGGGTGGAAGCAAATGAATTGAGAATATGGGACATGGGGAGTCTCTCTTGCCCACCCCACTCCCTCCTGCCAATGCTGCATGCCAGAATTCTAACCCAGAATGGCCAGCCTGTGGGGGTAATATGATATTTCAAGAGATGTCAAAAATCTGGACTTTCAGGTGAATAATGCCTTAACTAATGGTAATTCACTTATTAGTCAAGCTCACATTTGTGACCTTTGAGACAGTCTCCATCTGCCTCCTTGGAATAATTTTTAACTTGGTGTTTGCTTATTTGTGTTTTGAACCTCTCATCCAAGTGGGAACGCCCAGCCGCCTTTGCCACGTCCCTCTCCTGTCGGAGTGATCACATGCTATACACTGCCCCAGCACTATGTGGAAATTACAGTGGAAACAAATGCCTTCTTAAAAAGTCCCTCCACAGTTGGTATCAGATCCTTGCTCTACTTTTGTAACAAATCTCATCCCTCACCCAAGGGAGTCACAGGCAAACCTGCGTTTGGGGGGTTTCTCCCCAACCCCACCTCATCTGCCCAACCCTGAACCAACCCTGCATTTATTCCTAGTTCAGTAATGAACCAAATATAAGACGTTGGGCACTTTCCCCTCTTCTTGTATGTCTCAGTTTCCTCATCTATAAAATGGGAGGATAATTCTGGACCCACAGGTTTGTTGTGAGGTTCCTAAGAGACAATCCATGGGAAAGTTTGATCACATGCCTGTTTTCTGGTAAGGAGGCCTACCAGGCTTGACCTCCTGCAGAAGTGCCTTGCACATCTTCAGATCCAAGGTAGCTGAACTGCACAGGCTCATGGTTCTGAGTTTCTTCTCCAGGAAAATAAACAGAACAATGATGATTGAACACTGGAGAACAAGCCAGTCTTTTAGCCTCACTTTTTCTACCTCTAAAGTGGGTTTTCTATGCCTCCCTTACAGAACTGCTGGGAGATTACAAAAGGAAAGCAGGGCCGACACAGTAAGCCTACAGGAAACCAAGCTCCCACTACCAGCTCCCTGGAGGTCTTAATTCTCTTGCTTTAGACTCATCATGCAGGTTTTATGCTTCAAAGTTCTTTTCTCATGCTTAGCCCCTAAAGCTACGAAATGGGGAAAAAAATAATTTAAAAAACCTGAATCTTCACAGGAGCTACAACAGTGAAATATAATAATTTCTCATTTTACTGTGAATTCCTAGCAATGACAACATCCGAGAGGGGGGGCGGGGGGGAGCGCGTGCATGCCTGTGCCTGGACAAATAGAAAAACTAATGCTGTAATGCATTTTATTGGAACCAAAAGTGCTCTCTGGCCTCTGACCCCCTCCCATCCCCTTCAGCCTGCTGCTGGGGGCCCAGGGAAAGTCAGAAGCATTGGTCTGGTGTCAAGTAGCAATGCCATCCACATTCTATGAGAGTCAATTGCAATTAACAGGGCCATTCAGAGTGGCAGGTTCAGGACAGACAAAGGGAGCACAGTCAGATCTTATCAAAACCTAAGGCCAGAAGGCTGGGTCTTTCCTAGGCTGTTTGCACAGAAAAAAATAAAATAAAATAAAAATGGTGGTGGGAGAAGAGCTGAGTAGGGAAGGATGCTGGACCAAAAGGGGAGTGGAAAGAAGCTAGGCACCTGAGTAGGGAGGTTTAAACATAGCGAGCTCACCCATTGAGTTCAGATCCTGACTTTGTCCCTGGCTACTGAGGACAGGAGGCAGGTGACTAACCCCTCCAGGCTTTATCTTTAAAATGGGAAGAGCAACTGAACCTTCCTATTTTTAAAATTGTCCTGTGAAAGAATGTTTGCAAAATTCTGAGGGTAGAGCTTGGAACTTGGCAGTTGTTCTGAGAAGAGCTTGGCTTGGTGTGGGACGGAGACCAGGAGATCCAGGAGACAAGTAGATTCTTTAAGCAAGCACGCCAGAGAAATCAAACAGCATAGAGACAGTCTGAAAGCAACTCCCTATCCACCTGGTGGAACCAGGCATGGGAATCCCTGGGAGGGGCGGTTCATGGGTGCTGATGTAAACTGCAGAGCTCCCATAGGTGGGGAGACACATACCGTAGTAGGCCCTGGGCTGGGAGAACGTTGGCCAGTCCACTGGTCCCCCACCCATACTCCATTTTGGCACATCCCCTACAAAGTGCTTAAATTTCTTTTCATGCAGAAGGGCTTGAGCACCAACTGTGTGCTTTGCTCTGGGGCATTTACTAAGAGGCACCCAAAAAACCACCTGTCCAGCCCCCACTACTTTGATTCTTTGTTATGAGAAGGACCAGAGGCTCAGTGCATGAAATTTGTCCATGGGTAGGGTCCCTGGGCCTGGCCAGTGATCAGGGGCAATCTGTGGGGCTGCCGATGGGGTGACTGGGGTTGGGGGAGAGGGGTGCTGGCACCCACCTTGGCTGGCCTGGGGCCTGCAGGCTGGGTGCAGCTCCTGCATTGAGCATCTGCCTCCTGGTGGTCAGTGCGCGTCACAGTAACTTGTCATTCCACCGGTCATTCCTCTTTGGTCGATTTGCATATTAGGCTTTTATTATATAGGGTGCCTGGGACTAAGGAAGTGTGATTCCATAGAAAGTTCCGGAGAGACCTAATTTCAAATGCCAGGTGGGCAGGCCACTGATGAACAACATGCCCTTGGACCTGTGGCTAGGACTGTTTAATGGCTCATCTTTAACAAGGAGGCAGGAATACTTATCATTGCAGGGTTATGTGAGCATAAGTAAAAAATGTGGGAGGAAGGGTGGGTGTTCAATGTGTGCAATTTATTTATTATTCCGGCTTCCTTGCTGGGCTCTGGATAGACAGGCGCTGGCTGGCTCGCACCGTCAGCCTGTCTCAAATGGGCATATGCCCGTCTGGAACTGGGCAGACAAGGGGAGTAAGTCTAAACCACACCAGCCTCTTCAGCCAGATGAGAAATTCCCCCCAACGCAAAGGCCCTCAAACTGCTCTTATGATTTCTTTAATGATGGTGCTCACGCTGGCAGCATGAAGAAGTTATCTGAAGGAGCAAATTAACTGGACGTTGATTACTTCTTGATCCACTTCCAAAAACAAAAGCACAAGCCCAGGAAAGGCAAGAGACTCCTCTCTATTTTTACTTTCCTAGCGAACTGCCTGTTTTTGTTCACACGTCTTCATAATTGAGCACATACCTTTCAGACCCTCTCAGAATTTCAGAAACTTGAGGCTAAAATATCCATTTGTTTAAATTTTTTGGAGTTCCCATGGAGCTAGAGAAAAGGGGGTTAGTATGATTGAGCATACAGACAGAATGGTGGAGGAAGAGAACAGTTGCTCCATTTTTCTATCAAGAAAATAATAATAATACCCAGCAAAACCTCATTAAGTCAGTATTGGTTTATTTAAAAGAGCTTATCATTTGCAGTAACTATTCCCCAATCAACCGGATGCCTCTATTGTAATCTTCTTTAATGTTGAAAGTCTGATAATTACATATATTAATATATCAGGACAGACTTTATTTGAAGGCACATGGTGTTTTGTATGATGTCTCTAAGTGTCCTGAAGAGCAATCAGTGCATAGTAGGTGTTCAATAACCCTGAGCTTTGTTCCCCTGCATTTTGTATTATCAGAGCTTTAACCTGGGCTATAATGTATCTAGTCCTTATCAATAACAACGTATTTCCATTTTAATATACTACCTTTTATTAAACTGGAGCCACAAACTCTTAATAGCAAGGCCTGTCCAAGGCCCTTTAATCAACACTGTTGTGCAGATGTCTCTCCTAGGAAAACACGGGCAATGCTCAGCAGCCAGGATGGGGACTGCTCATCCACCTTCATGTTGGCAGAATGAGTTACAGAATTGTATTATCAATGCAATTAGGCCAGACTCCCTCTGCACTTCCATGGCAGACCTCTCGGCTCTGTACAATAAGAGGCACTTCCCTCTGTGACTTGGTTTCTAAAGCATTTTTCCCCCTGAAGTGGTCACCACTGATGCCTGCATGGAAAAGCCAACTTCTGAGTTTGTGCTTGCCTGCCACTCTGAGTTTTTCCAACATGGTACCCAGGTCAAGGGCAAGCGGACACCTAGTGCTTTTGACATGGCAATGATGCCAATACTAATGAGCATGATGTTGGCACTGCTGATGATGACATGGATGATGTTGATGTTGCTGGTGATACTGACGGTGCCAGCTCAGTACTCCGCACCTAATGTGCTAGTCCCTGTGTGAGAGCTCTATGAGCATCTTCAGCATTTAATCCTCCCAATAACTCTGAGGATGGAACTGTTAATACCCCCATTTTGTAGATGAAGAAACTGAGGCTTACAGAGGAAGAGTGACTTGCTCAAAGCCCAGGAAATAAGTGGTCCAACCAGGATATGGACCCAGGTGTGCGACTTCCAATTCTTAAGTTACACAATACTAACCTTGTGTCTTTGTCTGCTTGGCTGCTATGACAAAATACCACAGATTGGGTGGCTTAAACAACAGACATTTACGTATGTCACATAGTTCCAGAGGCTGAGAAATCTAAGGTTAAAGTACAACCTACAGATTCAGTGCTTGGTGAGAGCTCTCTTCTTGGCCTGAAGAAGGCTGCTTTTCCTCCCTGCATGGAGAGAGAGAGAGAGAGAGGGAGAGAGAGAGAGAGAGAGAGAGAGATCTGTTCTTCTCTTTTACAAGGACGTCACAAGAGACCCACTCTCGTTATGGCATATAAATCTAATCACCTCCCAAAGGACCTGCTTCCAAAGACTAGGGGGTTAGGGCTTCAATGTATGAATTTGGAGGCAATGCATTCAGTACATAACAACACATTTCAAGCGATTCTGTCTCCCCTCTTGCCTGGTTGGAAACAGCGTATCAGAACTCCTGTTCTCCTTGCCAGATGAGCTATCTCAGAGGTCACTCAGTCAGGATCTAAGGCAGTGTGGCCCAGACCCAGGTCTATCCACCATCCTTCCTTAGGCCTCCTGGGTGATGGATTAAATACCATTACCTTTAGGAATCAGAATTTCAACACATGAATTTGGGAAGCAGGGCACATTCCTTCAGACCTAGTGTTGAGGGAAGGGAGCGTCTTTCAGTGGTTATATCAACACCTCCCTCCTTTTCCTCTCCTTTTCTTGAACTGGTCTGACCTAGTCCCACACCCCCTCCAAATACATAAATGACATCCACAGCATGAGGAGTGGAAGAATCCAAGAGATGGACTTAAGGGTAGAAGTTGCAGACCAGCTCAGTAATAACTACTAATGCTGAGACATGATAACCTATTGTGTACTTAGTACCATGTTGAATGCTTTAATGAATGATATAATTTATTCCTCACTTTCTTCCACAATATCCTAGTAAGAAGATACAGGTATTAACCCCACTGTGCATAGAAGAAAACACAGTTTAGAAAGACAAAGTCACTTCGCAAGTTGTTGAAAGTGATGATTCTCTAAAGGGTGAGAAAGAACACACTAGCTAAAGCAAGGAGGGGAAGAGGACTCCAGGCAGAGTCAATAGCCTGTGCAAAGGACCTGTGACAGGATGAAGAGAGGGAGGGTCGACAGGATAGAAGGGGAGGTAAGAGTAGGTTGAAGATTGGCAGAGCCTTCCACGGACTGATAAAGATTTTGGTTTTTATCCCAAGGGATATGGAGAGCCAGTGAAGGGATTAAGCAGGGAGTGGAGAATAGGATGGTGGCAAGATCAGATTTCTATTTTAGAGAAATGACTCTAACTTACCCCTGAAAAAGGGATTTCATGAGAGGCAAGAGGGTGAGCCAGATGCCAGTTAGGAACCTTACTGACCACACTGCTATAAACAGCACTAACTCACAGATTCAAAATTCCTCACACTGTTACCAAGTGTGCTGCCAGGAGACAAAGAAAGGCCAGACCGTGTGTGTGTGTGTGTGTGTGTGTGTGTGTGTGTGTGTGTGTGTGTGTGTGTGTGTGTGTGTGTGTGTGTGTGTGTATGCATGCATGCATGAGGGGAGGAGGGACAGTGAGACACAAGTGAAAGAGACTTCCTGTTTTAGAGTCTTTTAAATGACAAAGGAACCCCAAAGGGAAAAGTCCAACATGGAAAAGCAAGCAGTGGTGCCCTTTGAAAAGTTTTAATTTTACTTTAACTTTGCTTTACCTTCTTACATTCAAATTTTGAAATATGTATGCACGATAAAACACTTAAGTTATGGTCTATTGGGTTACAAATCCACTTTTTGGAATGGGTTCAAGGGAAAATTTATACAAAAGACTTCTGAGTGGAAGGTAATTCTGCAGATAAAATAGAATGGAAGCATCCACTATATACGCCCCTTGCAAGATACATGCAAGATGAGGCGGGGTCTCAAACCATCACCAATGGGAGGTTCAAAACAGCTGGCCTCTTAACCCCTCAAGGAACCAGCTGGAAGGGAATGCCTGGCTAGTGCTCAGCATCATCATTCATACTTTTCCAAGGATACAGCCTCTTCCTTTCATAATTCATTTGAAACCAATAAATTAACCCCCAATTGAAAACAGTGAAATTCCATTCTAGCATGCTACTCACAAAGCATGGGGCGACCTGGTGTTTATTTTGCAAAGTTCCAGACAAAGAAATATAAAAAAAAATACTGGGGAAAAATCCATCAACAAGCATTTCTGTGCTTATTCTGTGTAATTATCCTTGTATAGAGAGGCATACAAAAAATGGAGGAAAATATGGTTCTTATTCTTAAGTATTAGGCAAACCTCTTAGAGCAGTGGTCGGCAAACCGCAGCTTTGTTGACTAATGAGTTTGCCTACCATTGACCTAGACTCTCGATTCCAATAATTACAGGCTGTTGTTTTCCCTTGTGATTAAGCCCCTATCCCAGTGGTCGGCAAACTCATTAGTCAACAGAGCGCTGTTGACTAATTAGTCAACCACTGTCTTAGAGGGTTCTTCTGTGCTCCGAGTGTGCATCAGAACCACTTGGGGAGCTAGACAGAAATGCAGATCCTTGGCACCCACACTCCCTCCCAACCGCTAGACCGAGTGTGTATTAGTGTCTACACAGGTCCTGGGAATCTGTATTTTAATCACACAGAGACTTCTGATGGGGGCTGGGGTTCTGAATTACCGAAATGAGAAGAGAGAGAATGTACAGGAAACATTAGCACAGAACTGGACAGAAGGAAGAAGTCCTAGTGCATATCCAGCAACACCTCTACCCAGAGTGGCATTCTTTAGTCGGCCACCATGACTGGTGTCAAGCATCAGCCTTTGCTTTACATCTCCACAAAGGGCACAGATCCTTCGTGTGGAAGCTCGTTCCACTGTAGGACCACCATCTACTGTCCTCTGAAGGGCCTTCAAAACATTGGAGCTTCCTGCGTCTTCATCCTGTTTACCTCCCTTGATCTGAATGCTACATGTTTGTCAATGCTGCCTAAGGGGCCACTCTTGTCAAAGCTCAACATGTCTGAAATAGCCATATACTCGGCTTCATACCTTTTACCTGTCTGGTAAACTTTCTGAAAGTCAAATAGAGTTAGAAGAGTTGACACTCATGTTCTTGCTTCATATGCCCACTTTATTTCTTAAAACGTCAGAAATTATGTATTTAATCATTTGTTTCAGACTTTTCATAGGGATTGGCATTATTTATTTCTTGTCCCTATTAACCATTCTTCTCTCCTCACCCTTAACCCACATTCATTCTTCTTTCTTTTTATGAGTGTAGTTCTGGCTCTTTCTCTTATTTCTCTCTATTGATTTTTACCAAAATAGTCAACAGAATACCTTAGGTCTCCTTGGTGACTTCTTTTTGGCATCTTGAGTGATTACTCAAAGACTTCTAATATCATAGAACATCAGAATTTGAAGGAGCTTTGGAGACCAGCCAGGGCAAACCCTTCACTATGAAGATGAATAAATTAGGGTGCAGAGAGGACACAGGTCAGATTGAGATGCCCAAGCTGGGGACTGAGCCAGCATTAGGACTCGGGTCTTCTGGCTGGATGATTACTTTTGGACAGCCTGCCTTGTTTAGGACTTGGAAACCTGGCTGTGTGGTCAAGCAGATTCTAAGGTTCATCCTCCCCAGGAGGTATGGTGACAAACACACTAAGAAAGTGAGTGGCCTATATGGTTCATAAATTATGTAGAGTAAAATGTTAAATGAGAGAGAAAACTCACCCACGCTCCTAACTGCTTTAGTGTGAGTTTTATACAGGAGGAAGCAGTGCCACTGAGAGACCAGAAATCAGGCAGCATGCTGCCCTATGCATGTGTGTGTGGGATGGAGGAGGTGGGAGAGGAACACAAACAAAACACAAAAGGATATGAAAATGAACCTTACCCTGATAGCCATATGCCAAAAGCACATGGGAGTCAACTGAAAGAGCCCTTGGCAGCCAAACCATTGGGAAATAAAGTAAAGTTGTGTAGGATAATAACCCAAAGTAGAAAGTAAATATCCACGAGCCCACACGGATAGAAATAAATAAGTGGGGGAGGAGAGACAAATCCCTCATGCAGAAAAATTCCTAAGAGTTCATGCAGATAAACACTCCGCCTACAAGGGGTGAAAAGTATAAGTCCTTTCAAGTGGGGGCTGCACACAGAAACTTTCCTCCAAAAAGAACAGCCTGGAATGTATGGGAAAAGAGTAACTACAGTGGAGAGCTGACAAGCACTACCCCAGCCAGTGAAAAAGGTCAACATCACAGTAATGTGTCATGTTGATACCATTGTCCTTCATAGGATATGATGAGAAGGGCATTTCACCTCTATGTCTTCTTCCCCAAAACCCACAACCCCAGTCGAATCATGAAAACAAACCAGACACATGTCCTTACTGGGATATCCTATATAATAAAAGCCGAATATACAAATTGCCCCCTCAGGCAGTCTTCTACCAGGAGTTCAACCTAGAGACTGAGAGTTCAGCCACTCGCAATGACATGCGCTGACCACCAGGGGGTGGCGCGGACCATGGCAGGTGTCAGTGACATGATGCTGGCAGCAGGTGCTAGAGGCACTGCTGGCCCCGATGGGCAGATGGTGGAGCAGCTGAGTGGGCAGCACCAGGCCAAGGCGGGGTGCCAGGCAGGCTGCGGGGCTGCAAGGCTGGGGGCATGAGCTGGGGCCAGATCCCCAATGGCCACCCCATACATGAATTCGTGCACCAGTCCTCTAATCTTACATAATCCCCAACCAGTCCTCTTTCCTCAAAGTATCAAAAACAAGGAGTCTGAGAAACGGTCATAGCTCAGAGAAGTCTAAGAAGACATGTAACTAAATGCAGTGTGGAATCCTGGAACAGGAAAAGGTCATTAGGTAAAAACTAGGAAATCTGTATAAACTATAGACTTTAGTTAATAATAATATATTAATATTGTTTCTGTAATTGTAATAAATGTACCAAATAATGTAAGGTATTAATAACAGGGGAAACTGGGTGTAAGTATATGGGAACTGTATGCCATTATCTCAATTTGTTTGTAAACCTAAAAAAACCCCCCATATTCCAAACATAAATTCCGTTTCAAAAAAATAAATATACATGCTAAATAAAGTAAGAGAATAGCATGTAGAAAAGCACATGCCATTCTAGAGGTGGACTGGGGATTCTGTGACTAGGGATCTTGAAGGTTCCAGTCACCCTTGAAGCGGGCATGCAAGTCCTAGGTACACCAGCCCCAGTGGAGGAGCAAACCATGGGGTCCAGAGAGGAATCGTGGTTACCCCAGAATAAGAGTCGAATTGCAGCTGACCTCATAAAGCTCAGTGATGGTCTCTAGTGATGCTTAGTAACTTAGAAGTGGGAGCCAGGTCTTATACCTGTTGGGATCTGTGATGTATAAGTAGCCACAAACCAAAGGAGGTATGGAGTAGCCTAGGATGTCAGCAAGAACATCTTCCAAAGACTCATGTTCTAGTGATACACACAGAACTCTGGACTGGCCAGGCCGCTAGCCAGGCTTTGCAAGGGGCCACGATGTTCTCACATTTTAGGTTCAATGGAAAATGTCCTAGAGGTGAATGCCACCTTTCATAACCATGTCAGCATTCAAAACTGTGTTCAAAAGATCCTGTTCCTTTAGGCAAACAAATTCAAGGCAGAAATTGTATGGGGAATGATACTTTCTTGTTCACCATTGTGCTTTTCTGCAATAAATAATTTCCAGTCAGGGTGCTAGAGAATTCCAAATGATAGACATATTATGTTCATGAAAGACAACTTTAAGAAAAATCTTTCTGCAATGAAAGTGAGGGCTCCACCCCCTTCTTGGCATCCCAGCTTGCTATAGAAATGAGTGATTTTCTGAATTTCTGCCAAGTTAGATGATTCAGCATGCTATTAGATTAGTCTGTTTATACAGAAACAGCCAAAAATAGGAAACACACAGAAGCTATTAAAGATATTGTCCTGAGAGGGAAAGATTTGAATGGTTTTCTTACTTCAAGTGGGAAATAAGATATGAGTCAGTATTAATGTGATAAAGAAGTTAATGCGTTCTAAAGCAAACCCTTGGTTTCTTCATCTTGTTTCAGAGGTGACAATAAAAGGCACATACAGACAATTATTCAGGGTTGGGTGAGCATGGAAGGTAGTGAACACTTTAGATATAGCTCCCCTTCAGAAAATAGGACTGTGGCACAAAGGGGGTTTTCAAAGGGAAAGACGGTTCCAGGCAAAAATAAAATAAAAAATGAAACAATAACCTTCCCCCCCCCCCCAAAAAAAAGAAACAAAATTCCAGATTCCAAGATTAAGTATATTTTTAAAAAGGTTTCAGAAATTCAGAAGTGAAATTCCAATTTCACTTCTGCCCTTGGGTTGCTCTGTGATCGAATGGAAATCATATGACCTCTCGGGTCAATGCGATTCAAGACGGAGGACTTATATTGACTTCTACTTGTAAGACAACGTGAGTTCTTACTCTCCTCATTTGTAAGTGGACAGCGAGACCTGTACCGTGAAATCGCCTCATTTTTTCCTCCATAAGTCGCAAGGTGACGTCTGGAGGAAAGACAGTGTCGCATTGTGGTCATGTGAGCTGTTCCTGACAACATCTCAGAATATGCGTGTGACTCTGGAAGTGGATGTGTGTCTAAATACCCAGATGAAGTCCAGGACTATATATTATTTTCCTCTTCATTTGTAGTTGAGCGTCACAAAGAAATAGGGTTTTCTACAAAATAAATATTTCTAATGGGGTAATAATCTTCCTAGGCTGTCCTCTGGGTCCTGGTGAGTAACTCAGAACTCGCTGAGCAAAGAATATTAGAGAATACATTCATTTAAAATTGCTGTGCAACAAATTGTCACAGACGTAGCCTCTGAAAACAACACGGTTATTATGTTACGGTTTCCTTGGGTCAGAAGTGTGGGCATGGGTTCTCAGCCAGGCTAACGTCCAGATAGCAGTTGGGCTGTGGCATCACCAGAGGCTTAGCTGGGGAAATTCAATCACCTTTAACTCCTTCAGCTTGTTGGCAGAATGTATTTCCTTCAGGCTGTAGGACTGACATCCCATTTCCTTGCTGTCTACTTTGGGCCATGCTCAGCTCCTACATGCCATCTGCAGTTGTGTCATGTGGCCCTCTCACAATACGGCAGCTTACTTCTCCAATGCCACCAATGGGGAGTATCTCTGACCTCAGTCCCTCTTCAAGAGTTTTTTACATAAGTCGGGCCCACCCAAGATGATCTCCCTTCTGATTAACTTAAAATCAACTGAATTGGGACCTTAATTATATCTGCAAGATCTCTTTCCTTTGTCACGTAATGTAGCCTAATCGAGGAGGTGACATCCCATCATCTTTTTCATCTTCTGTTGGTGAGAAGCAAGTCACAGGTTCTGCCCACATTTAAAGGGAGGAGGGATCACACCAGGGAGTGGATGCAAGAAGGTGGGAGTCATTGGTCCCACCTTAGGATCCATCTGCCGATCAGCGGAAGAAAATACAGGGGTTCACTTCTCAAGAAAATGTCATTATAGTATGGGCAGAATTACCTCATTTATGAGTGTGAGCTTAGAATGTAGGTGCAGGGGCAAAGGAGTATGAGAGAAGAGAAGAAAGAGCCCCATAGTTTTTCCAAATAATCAGAATTTTTCAAGGTTTTTCTAAAAGCACCTGTCGCCAGATATTATGTAATAAAATGCAGGTACGCTTAAAATGTAGTTACACTTTAGTAGCTGACAACTGGGCAACCCAATACCTCCTTCAACTGGCGCAACAATGGACATGGACATCGGGAGCATGGAAGTATCAAGCAAAGGCAAGGCAGGTTCAAAGGAAACGCGTGAGTGGTTGTTTGAAAGACCAGAACAACACAAGGCTCAAGGAGAACAGTGACTAATCGAATGCTACCTGCCAGCCAATAAAGGTTAAGTGCAGAAGCCTCCCAATGCGAGGAGGAACATGTCTGGGGTAGAAGAAAGAAATAAAACAGGAACATGCCTGGGGTAGAAGGAAGAAATAGAAGCTGAAGAAGGAAAAGAATGAACACCACCAGGAAGGAAAGAGGCATTTGTCTATAGGACAGATGAAGGGGAGAACGGAGGGAAGTTGAGAAGAGGAGGGAAAGGAGATGCGGGAGAAAGTGAAACAATTCCATACTAGAAGGACTTGAGTGGTGGTGAGGAGGGGGCGGGGGGCATGAACAAATGTAGCCATCAGTTAACTGGAAAGTTCAATTAACCAGAATGAGATGCCAGGTAAGTAAAATCCCACTGAGCTCGGCAGACCTAATCTGGCCATTAACTTTAATGTTTTCCGAACCCCAGCACTTTCACAGGTGTGAGTTAAAACCATCTGGTTTCTGTACTCTGCCCTGCCTGTTAAAACCTAGCATCTTCCAAGATACATTGTGGAGCGAGGGAAGAGATAGGATGTAAAAGGCTTTACCGAATGCTTAACCTTCACAAGAAGGAGCTTTTAAGAAACCTTTGAGTGGAATTACTTTATTTTGAAATTGCACTGTAATGAAATAAAATATGGTGAGACGTTTTAATATACAGAAACAGAGCCTGGGCAAATAAATGGCTCAAAACAAAATCCCAATGAAATAAATGCAGTGTGCGGTGACCCCAACATGATAAATGAAAAAAAGAAATAAACTTAGGGGAAAATCCATATACAAAAGCATGTCTCTACAGTAGTGATGTTTCTAAATTTGACAGTTGCAAGTAGAGCTCACTACAGATTATTTCTATGCAAATATGCATTTAGCCAAAATAAGTGTGCAAAAAATTCTAAATATATTTCTTAAAAATCAATTCTTGTGCAGTACAAGTGAAGCAAGAAGTACACTACTACATATTAAAATGTGACCAATGTGAACTTGTCAGAAGACAAGCTTCCGAGATGTGGGTGGCAGGGAACAGGAAACTACCCTACACTGCCCGATGTCTATGTCTAGTCCAGAGAAGATGTTAAAGGCACCTCTGCTGTGGATGCAGCTACTCTCTCCCTTCCAGGGACAAAGCTTGAGCCTTGAGAGTCCCACGTCCCCTGGCTCCTTCCCATTGATATAGAAAGTTCTACACAAGGATGCACGCAGCCAAGTAGTAAAACACAGAGTACCAGGATTGATTGGAGGTGCTCCCCAGAGATTCCAAATCCCGGCAATAAACAGGTTCTTAGGAGAAAGCTCTCTGCCTATCTCCTTCAGCACCTTAGCAACCATCCCTCCTAAATGCCCTATTTAAACAGCCCAATGTTTCCTGGGTAGGCCAGTTCCTTCGATTTCACACCAGAGTGAAAGGTATACGTAATCGTCTTTATTTGTCCTTTTCACCATTAGCCAATACGTATATCCTCTTGATTAGCTGTGTGTCTAACACTTTCCTGGTTTTCTAAATTCATTATTAACTAGAGAGTGTCTCCCTACCATTTGACAAAAGAGGAAGCTGAGGGGAGAGATCCATCTGCCTTTCCAGTGTGCTGGGGTTAATTAGGAGCAGAGCGGGGACTAATGGAATCCAGATAAAGGTGAGGCATACGGTTTTTCTACTGTAACCATGGTCTCTCTTTGCTTTTATATTTACACATTGAACCACACAACTGAGGTTAGAAATTGTACAGCGGCAGTGGCTGGAAGGGGACATGGGAGGGTTGCTGGAGTACTAGAAGAATCCTGTGTATTAATGAGGGTTACTCATGCGTGTGGGCGTGTGCAACCTTATTGAGGTAGACATGTGCAGTGTGTGCCTGTTCTGCTTCTATTTACCAAACAAAGAGTGACAGTAGCCTGGTTGAGGCCGTGCACCTGCAGTAACCCTGAGGGTGTGTGCTTCTCTCACTCCAGGCCTCTTACTTGGGGAAGATCCACACGGGGCACACCTGAGACGCTAGTGAAAAGGCTTATCATGTAAGTGTTGGATCATGGACCAATGTGGTCACTGGGAAGGGACTCCAGACTTTCTCCTCTCCCTCTCAGTTATATCTTGTGGAATGGGGTGGGGGGTCGGGGGGGAAGGTCACGTGGCTCTCATGAGTCTTATACACAAGATAAGGATTAAAGAAATTCTGTGTTTTTTTCCTGCAGGAAACACTGGCTCTGTCCAAGAAGAGGTCTGAGGTTGGCTGAACTCTGTCTCTCCACAACTCATATGTTGAAATCCTAACCTCTAGTTCCTCAGAATAGGACTGCATTTTGGAGACAGGGCTTTGAAAGAAGTAAAAAAGGTAAAATGAGGTCATTGGGTGAGCCCTAATCTAGCTGGTGTCCTTACAGGAAAGGAGATAGATCACAGACACAGAGAGAAGAGCATGTGAGGACACAGAAGAAGGTGGCCATCTGCAGGCAAGAAGAGGCCTCAGAGGAACCCAGCCCTCCAACGCCCTGATCTCAGACTTCCAGCCTCCAGAGCTGAGAAGTTACTGTCTGTTGTTTAAGCCACCCACTCTGTGGTACTTCGTTGAGCCGCTCTGGGAAACTAATAACAAGGTTCAACATGAGAACTGACTTCAGTTTTCCCAGTGGGGACGCAAAGTGTCCAAGGGCAAGGTGTGTGAAGTCAGGGACACTAGAACACATCTTAAGGATTCTCTCCTGCCCACCTCAGAACAGACAGGACACAACCCCAAGAAATCCATGGGGCTTCTTCACGTAGCTGCTCACTTGCGCCGCCTGTGTTCACGCTGAGTCCCTGCACAGAGCTTCTTCAATACTGTAACCAGATCAATTCCATGGAGTAATTGGGCCAATAGGCAAAGCCACAAGTCTGAACATGTTTTAAACTGAATTGACCAGTCAGCTGGGAGAACTGAACAAAGTGACCAGAGTGTTTATCTGGCAGCGGACTTGTTAAAAAGGTCTGGCAAGGGTGCTAGATCATCATGCCAGGTTTAGTCTCTTCTCAGATGGTGTTCACTATCTTAAATGTGTCCCTTGTTTAAACAAAACAAACATCAGATAAAATTCTACTTGTTCCCATACTTTTTTTAAAAAGCTGTGTGAGTACATATGCATACATAAGCGTGCGTGCACACACCTGGAGAAAGCAGAGGACAATTCTCATACCAGCTTTGGGAGGCCATGGAGGCCATGAGACAGGGTAGAAGAATCTAGATGGGGCTGAGAGCTAACTAATGTCATTTTCTTGAAGAAGATTTAACCTACTGCTTTCCTAATACAGCATTTACTCCTTCCCTTCCTTGTTCCCTTTCACACACACATACAGTATATCTTCAGCCAAGGACATGCTTTCATTGCTTTTAAAGAGAGAGAAAGGGGGAAAGAGAAACATCAATGTGAAAAACGTTATCAGCTGCCTCCTATACACAACCCAACTGGGGATCATAGGTATGTTCCCTGATCAGGAATCGAACCAGCAAACCTTTTGGTGTACTGGATGATGCTCCAACTGGCTGAGCCACTTGGACAGGGCCTACTATGTATCAAGTCCTGGAACAGGAAGAAAAGAGAAGATGTGGCCCAGGACTCAGAGGACTGGGGTCTGAGCCAGGAGCTTGGGATCTCCCACAAGCCCATTCTACAGTGGCTATGCCCTACCTCAGTGGTTGGCAAACTGCGGCTCGCGAGTCAAATACGGCTCTTTGGCCCCTTGAATGTGGCTCTTCCACAAAATACCACGGCCTGGGTGAGTCTATTTTGAAGAAGTGGCATTAGAAGAAGTTAAAGTTTAAAAAATTTGGATCTCAAAAGAAATTTCAATAGTTGTACTGTTGATATTTGGCTCTGTTGACTAATGAGTTTGCCAACCACTGCCCTACCTGACAAGAGGCAGGGTACACACGAAGTGTGAAGTCCCTACCATTTTTATATAATACTAGAGGCCCAGTGCATAAAATTCATGCACGGAAGGGCAGGTCCCTCAGCCCAGCCTGCACCCTCTCCAATCCGGGACCCCTTGGGGGATGTCTGAATGCCTCTCACAATCCAGGACCACTGGCTCCTAACCGCTTGCCTGCCTTCCTGCCTGATTACCCCTAATCCCTCTGCCTGCCTGCTTGATCGCCCCTAACTGCTCCCCTACTGGCCTGATCATCCCTAACTGCTCCCCTGCTGGCCTGATTGCCCCTAAACACCTCTGCCTCGCCCTGCACCCGGGACCGAGGATTCCCTCCCTCTGGCCAGCTGCAGGCACCCAGGACCTGGGTCGGCTTTGCCTGTGCCGGCTGCAGCCACAGAGGACCGTGGGCAGGTGCCTTGTCCCTCCCCTGGGCCGCAGGTGCAGCCGCTGGTGCCCAGGACTGCAGGGCGGGCAGCTTGTCCCTCTCCCGGGCCGCAGCCTGGCTAGTCCCCATTCCTCTCTCACGAGCTCATTTGTGCCTGGCTGGTCCCCATTCCTCTCTCGCGAGCTAGTTTTTGACTGGCTGTTCCTCATTCCTCTCTCCCCAGTGTTGAGTGTCTGAGCCATGATGGCAAGAGGCGAGGGCGTGATGACCATTTGCATATTAGCTCTTTATTACACAGGATTATACTTTAGCCTATAATGTTCCAAAAATGGTTGACATCCCAATACTTAAATTTAACTACAAGTCTAAAACATGTAAAAATAACTTTACAACTAGAATTACACACGAGAATGCCCAAATTCAGCACACACTCCCTATTGCTGAACGGCCAATGCATTAGCCTCACCTTCCAGCAAGATTAGGGCAGAACTGTGTACAACACCCAGCCCAGAGCAAGGGATTAGTAAACGTGCTGACTCATTAAACTAAACATCACAAAGAGCTATGAAGAAGAAAAAGCTAAGAATGCAATTAAAAGACATCTATGTCAATATTTCTGGGGTGTACATGAAATACTTCATAGTAGAGTCTGCTGTGGATACCCCAACCCTGCCTCATCCAGCCTTAGCATCGAGGTGTCCCTGGAATTGCACTAGGGGAGGAGGCTTCATCTGACATGCACCTCTATTCCATCTGGCACAAAGCCTCACATGCTTCTCTGAATTCAAGAGATTGACACTGACAGGTCAGCTTCAGGAACGATGTGGAAGCCAGCCACGCAGGACACACAACATGCATGGGGTGGTTACCGAATCCACTGACAAGCCTCGAATGATCTGATGTTGTTCTTTTGGTTTGCACTAGGATGTGGGGGAAAAAAATCCCTGTAGTTTCTATCTGTGTAGTGACCCAAATGAATAAGGGACTACATCTGCAAAAATAAAATAATATATAAAAAAAATAGGGAGGCATATGCTGCCAGCTCCACCCCAGCCAGGGTACAAGGGAAGCCCCAGGGCCCCAGCCTGAAGGCAGCAATCTGTATTCAAACAAAAGGTTAAAGACATGACAAGTGTGACTTTACCAATAACAAAAGGATACACACACAGGCAACCTATCCTTCTGCCTTGTGCATCCACTTACAGTGTCAGAGCAGAAAAGGACCTTGTGAAGCCACCAAAACTCTGAACATGGAAAGTTCTTTCAAAAACCATTTGGTAGCCAAATCTATGTAGAGCTGACGGAGTTATTTATCTCACTGAGTGTGAGGATCCATTCATTCTGACACAGATATTCATGTGTTTAATCACAAGGTGCTGCCCCCAGGGTGTTACATCTCAGAAGGTTTAGCAAACTGGCTATAGAGAGCCAGAAAGTAAATATTTCAGGATTTGTGGGCATTCGGCAGTGTCTTGCATACTCAGCTCTGCCACTGTAGCTGAAAGTAACCACAGATAACATGTGAACAAAAGCGGGTAGCTGTGTACCAATAAAACTTTAATTACCCAAAGAACCCTTAGGCCGGGCCCTGGGTTCTATGTTTGCCCAACTGTGTAATGCACAGAATATGCAGCATATCACCTTCCAAAAATTTGAAAGTCTCTGAAACACCTCTGGCCTAAGGGTGTCAGACCAGGGGTTGGGATCCTATAATTCCAATTTTGCAGAGTTCTCTGCAGGAAAGTTCCTTACAAGGGGTTGGAACTTTCCTCCAAACAGATCTCAGCTTGTCTTCCTGAGGGGTTTTAGTCACCTGCGAATTCAGGTTGTTGAACTGAGAGCACCTGCTCTGGGTCACATTCCATAGGATGACGTGCTTGCTGGTTTTGCAGGGAGGGATACCCCTTTTGAAAGGGCAGGGAATTGGGAGGACAGCAATTTTCTGAAAGACAGATTTTCCAGATGACTCCCATAGACAGCTATCTGTGTACATAAGGGGCCCCAGAACAGGGAGACATGCGAGCAGTTCTAGGGCCCACATGGCCAAGTGCGATACCACCCAGGGGCAGGGTGCACGCTAAGCAAGATTGCAGGGAAACACGGGGGCTTTCGTGGACTAAGCCAGCTTCCAGAAAAGTTATCCCTGCTCTCTAGCTCCTGAGGGTGTGGCACTACTGGGGGTCCCAGGAGGCAGGCGCAGACATCAGTGTGGTCAGGGATGATGGGCTCCAGTATCAGTGGTACTGATGAGGGGCCCTCACATGTCTTTATGGACCATAGAGAGATGGAAGCCCTCACACGAAGGTAGAAACCATGAGTTAGTAAAGCCAACTCTCCAAGAATGCACAAGAGATGCCTCTTGGGGTACCAGGAAA